>CM057840.1:36717674-41940590 GCA_030068075.1 Paguma larvata
TTCTTATAAAAAAACATACTTTTATCTTATGACCGAGCAGCCAGCCATGCACCATGGTTTTACCAAAGAGTTGAAAACTTAGAGCCATACAAAAATCCACATCTGATGTTCATAGTAGCGTTAGTCATAATTGCTAAAATGTGGAAGCAACCAAAATATCCTTCAGTAAGTGAATGGATAAATAAACTGTAATATATCCAGATAATGGAATATTATTCACTGCTAAAAAGAAATGAGCTATTAGGGGCACATGAGTGGCTCAGTCAGCTGAACACCTGACTCTTGATTTCAGCTCAGCTCATGACCCCAGGGTCATGAAATTAGGCCTGTGTTGGGCTCTGTGTTGGGCATGGAGTCTGCTTAAGATTCTCTCTCTCCATCTTTCCCTCCCTTATTCTCTCTCTCTAAAATAAAAAACATAAATTAAAAAAAAAGAGCTATCAAATCATGGAAAGACACAGAGAAACTTAAAGCCATATTAAAAATGAAAGAATCAGTCTGAAAAGGCTACATACTCTATGATTCTAACTATACGACATTCTGGAAAAGGCAAAACTATGGAGACAATAAAAAGATCAATGCTTGCAAGAGGCTAAAGGCAGGGTGGGATAAACAGGCAGAGCACAGTGGATTTTTAGGGCAGCGAAAACACTCTACATGATGATATAATGATGAATACATGTTACTATACATTTGTCCAAACCCACACAATGTACAACACCACTAGTTAACCCTAATATAAACTGTAAACTTTGGGTGAAAATACTATGTCAGTATAGACTCATCAATTTTAAGAAATATACCACTCTGGTGGGGAATGTGACTAACTGGGTAGGCTATGCTTGTATGAGGGAAGGGAAGATATTGGAAATTGCTATACCTTCTCAATTTTATTGTGGACCTAAAACTACTCTAAAAAACAAAGTATTCCTTAAAAATATGCAGAAAAATGATATTTGAATACATATCTGCATTTGTAAGAAGACACCACTGTCACTTGGCTATTTACCCTTCTAAAATTTTTAACTGAAGTTAATTGACATACAACATAATAGTTTCAAGTACACAACATAAAGATGTGATATTCGTAAATATTATGAAATCACAATAAGTCAAATTAATATCTATCAAACAATATATTGACAAAATCTTTCTTGTGAGGAGTCTTTTAAGACTCTTAGCAATTTTCCAATATGTAATAACTATTATTAATTATAGTTACTATTCTGTACATTATAACCCAGGACTTATTTAGCACTGGCAGTTTATAACATTTGACTAACTTACCTCCATCTCACTACTCCCCACCTCCAGCCAATCTGTTGTTTATATCTAGGAGACGGTTTTTAGTTTTAGTTTTGTTTTGTTTTTAAAATTCACATATAAGTGAGATCCTGCAGTATTTGTCTTCCTCTGACTTATTTCATGTAGTATAAAGCCTTCAAGGTGCATTCACATTGTTGCAAATGGCAAAACTTTTTTTTTAAATGACTGAATAGTATTCCAGTGTGTGTGTGTGTGTGTGTGTGTGTGTGTGTATGTGTGTGTGTACCACACTTCTTTATCCATTCATCCACGATGGTTGTTTTCATAGTTTCGCTATTGTAAATGATGCTTGAGAAAACTTTTTAACATCTATTTTCTCATCTACTAATTGTGGTGGCTATGAGCAGAGGTGACTTCATGGGCACATGATCTGTGCAGTCTCCTATAGCCCTGTGCTTCGAAGAGGCCCACAGTTGGTGTAACCCTCTGTTGCCCCTATGTTGAAATTGTTAATAATATATATATATATATATTTTAGTGTTTTTATTTTATTTTTTGAGAGACATAGAGACAGAGTGTTAGCAAGGGAAAGGCAGAGAGAGAGGGGACACAGAATCCGAAGCAGGCTCCAGGCTCTGAGCTGTCAGCACAGAGCCCGATGCGGGGCTTGAACTCACAGATGGTGAGATCATGACCTAAGCTGAAGTCGGCCAACTAACCGACTGAGCCACCCAGGCGCCCCTAATAATATTTTTTAACAAAACACCCAGTTTTTAAATTTTATACTGGGTTATACAAATTATACAGCTCTTTCTGGCTGTAAAAATAGTTCTCACAGACCTCCAACCAGGGGAATCATAACTGACCAGGGGCCTCAGTCACTGTGCTCTGAAATTCAACGCCATGTTTTCTCTGAGGCCATGCCTCCTGGGGGCTGCTCCCAGCCAGCACCAGAGTGGGGCAGGGATACTAAGAAACATCTACTCCTGGGATAGAGAGGACTCCACTAACTGCTGACGTTGGCTCCAGCAGTCCCTGACAGTCTTGACAAAGCTACTTTAAAATCTGCAGCAGCCTAGATCACTTCCACCCAAGTTTCAATCCTCTTTCTCTCCAGTGTAGGTCAGACTGACATCAGTCTGAAGACTTCTCATCATACTCTGGATCCCTCAGCATTTTCTCTCACACAGGCATTTCCGTGCAGGGAAACATCCTTGCACATTTGGTCCCCTTTTGGTGTCTGCTTTGTGGAGGATGGGGACTAACACTGGGATATAAATACCACCTTCACGGATTGGTCCTTGCATTAGAATTGAGATAATATGTGAACCGACTAACACAGCACCTTGCATATACAAGACAGACATAAATGTAGCCACTAATAATAATTGAAGTTATAGTAACAGCCATTTTAATACTTTCTTGGTTGAGGTCCATCCCTAGGATATTTCAATAAACTAGTCCTTATGCCTTTTGTCTTATTTTCCTCAAAGTTATCCTCCATAATAATTTCCAGGGTGATCTGTCTGAATAGACCATTTACCCATGTTACTGAGTGGTTTAGAACCCTTCAGTAAATATCACAGTTTCTATATTGCATGAAGTTGTAACAGGGAATTTGGTTTATGCCTGATATTTTACCTGAGGAATAAAAAACAAGCCCTATCAGTCCACAGTCTACAGTCCAAGATCCTTAATATGTCATAAAAGACACCTCTTCCTGACCACAAATCAGCTTGGTCCCATTTCCTGCCACTCTCAAACTGTACTTAAGCACCACCACCACACTGCTCATTCTTCTCAGCACATGCTTTCTCTAGACTCCCTAACTTTTCCTCAAGTTTGCCCTCTTGTCAAATAAGTTCTAATCAGCCTCTCAAGCCACAGCTCTAATAGTCAGCTTTTCTTGGCGGCCATAGTTGGGACCTTCTCACACAGCAAGCCGTATGAATAACATCTCTAACATTGCATGCAGAGTTTTCTATTGTTTTTCTCTTCCTTAATATGCCCTATTTTTTGACAAGGGTTTCAGATCATTGAGGTTACATATTGAACATATCGTCATGTTTCTTTGCATCTTCTTTGCATGCTACGGAGTTCATTTCCAAGTGTGGGAGTTCAACATATCTTTGTTAAAGGAAAGAGGGCATTAATGCATACAACAAACTGCAAAGCTCTTTCTAGTGTCATGAGTAGAAGTTTTAGAATTCTTTGCCTCTTGCTTAAATACCTATCTTAGGTAGAAAGGCACCTAGTTTTACATTTATCCAATTTTATACAGATACAAATTTTAATGAGTGTTGAATCATTGAATATTATAAAATTGTACTTTGAGATAACACAAAATCAGAATACGCTTCCTCCTTTAAATAAAAACTTCCTACTTGTCCAATGACTCACATTTCTAAGCAATTTAATGTCATTGCATCTTTGGGAAATTTCAGAACTCTCGTTTTATGGTTGATTGACTTCATCTCTTTCTGTATGTATTTCTCCTTTCAAGTTTAATTTTCTTGGCATGAACATGAATATGTAACAAAGCACCACCAGAGCCTCATTTTTATTATTATTATTTTTATAATCGCATATTTCTTTTGAGACTAGGGATGCTAGGGGTCATGTTTTTAACAGTGATGATCAAAGTCCACAGGATAGCATGCATCTATGAAAACAAATATTTCTCAAAATAAAGTCAGTTCACACTAGAAGTTACTGATAATCAAATGTAACTGTTTTTAATTCACATAAATGTTTATTTCATAGTTATCATTCATTTTCACAGAAACATTCCTAGGAAGAGTTGCCAAATGACCAAAAAAAAAAAAAAAAAAAAAGGAAAAACAAAGACAAAAAAGTAAACATGAGTTCTGATAAAATAAGAAAATATATCTAATATTTTCCAGATAAGTTAAAAAGTTTTGGGACCCTAATTAATGTTCTTTAATAAAATAGAATCAAAGTGGAAGAAATAATATTCTATAAACTATAAATTTCAGGGCATATATAATGCCAATAACAATGATAATAAGATAATAGTAGTGAATGCCTTATATTCTAAATTTAGGGCACCCCAATACTCCATCTTTACTCTACCATTATTTGTTTTTCCATGAATGATGTATTGGCACTGATGCTTTAGTTTATATACTGCGAGCAATTCATCTTCTGATTGAAAGCACTTAGTTTGGAAGATGACTGGGAGAGAAAAAATGTCAGTCTGGACCGTACACTAGAAGGAATATAATTAATTTCTAAGGATAAAAATGCATCTGTGTATATATCTGATAGCCACTAGATCACTTACCTGTAACCATACTAAAATTATTTTTGAGATTAACCTCTTTTTCAGGAAAAGAGTTAATTCAAACTTATCTAAAATATAATCATGATTCATTTCTTATCTGTGCCTTAATAAGATGACTAGACTTCTTCTTGACTAGACCTATCTATGCAAATTTTATATATTCCCTAAGCCCAAAACGACCTAAATATTAAGACTGAGAGTTTGCCTGTTCTGAACTCTGATGTTGTGCAATCATGCATATCATTTACAAAAGCCAGAATGTTCCTGGCAGTTTTTAGATACATATTATATTCTGGAAATAAAATGTTGCTCATCTAATTGATTTTTTGAGTGACTAGGAAGGTTCTATTTCAGGGCAATCGTTTTTATGTATAATATTAGCAAATAAAACTATATTATAATTTCCTAGAGAGCAATTATATATATATATATAATATATATATAACCAGAGACCTGTAGCTTTGAAAAACTCTCTAGCCTCTAGACAAGATCTAGCTAAAAACAAAACAAAACAGAAACCTCCAATTAGCTCTTATGGACCAACACTAAATAATAAGGAAAAACACTTTTAATGTTACTACATTATTCAAGGTGTTCAACATAAACATATCAATGTACACTTAAATTCCAATGTACATTGGCATGTACATTTGTGGGTTTGAACCCCAGTGGGCTCTGTGCTAACGGCTTGCAACTTCTTTGGGATTATCCCTCTCACCCTCTCTCCCTGCCCCTCCCTTGTTCATTCTGTCTCTCTCAAAATAAATAAATAAACTTTTTAAAAAAAGTCTATAAATGTTTGGCATAACCTACCATGCAGGTAAATATTGAACAGTAAGCTTATGAACTTTTCATTAAATTCGCCAAAGATATTTTGTAAGCATAAAATTTTATATATACTATATAAATAACAGATATAAATTTATTTATATACACACACTCATATATAGCTAAATTAATTTTTCTTTGGATAATGACCATCTAAAAAATTCAAAAAAACTTCCTATTGATAACAAACTAGAAAGTCTATAACAAGATTCAAAATATATGTCTCAAGTTACAGTCTAGAAGTATGAAGAAAGACAGAAACACGAAATAAGATTTGTAATGTATTTCTCCCAGGATTCTCTAATAGTTCAGAAAAAGAAGTGACAGAATAAGAATCAGAGGAGATTTTGAGAGATTGATAGCCCCAAGGGATTAGAGCCTAAAAAGAACAAAGTTGAGGTTCATGTGTTAAGAAAAAAAAAGTATGTTAATAAAAGCTTGGTCATCTTCCTACCTAGGCTTTGAGTTTAGACTCCAGCAAACAATGCTATAGTGACAAGGTTAACCAAAATTAGACATCTTCATACAGGAAGTAAGTCCAGCTTTGAATTATTTCAATCTTTATAACTAAGTTACAGTCATCTAGGTTTATCAATATAAAAAGTAAATCTTCTCTTGAGGGAGATAATGACATTCTACACTCCCATGTATTCATAAAAGTTGGTATTTAGTTAAAAAGCAAAGCATGCACATGTGAAAACAAGATAAGATTATACACACATAAGAAAAAAGAGAGAATAGAAATGGATTCACCAAGAAGCCAAATAATGACTGAAATATAGACTTCAAAATAGCTATTCCTGCTATAAAAGACAGTATTATAATCAAGGTCAAGGAATGGAAACCAGACCAATCTGAAGAAAAATATAAATGCAAATTGGAGAACTGAAAAATACAATAACTGAAATTAATGGCTCAATGGGTGGGTTTACCAGCCAACTAGACGCAGCTAAACAAAATTGTATGGAAGAACATAATCAGAATGAACTCAGAAAGACAAACAAAAATGATATAAAAATATAAAAATTAGAATAAAAGATGCATGGCGTATACTGCAAGCATTTTGGAAAGAACTGTAGTACCAGATGGAGAGGGATGAAGGGAGACATAAGAAATACTTGAAAAGATGTCTTCTAATTTTCCAAAACTGATAAAGGAAATCAAAACAACAGAAAACCTTATGACTAATTTGAAGCTGAAAAATCTACCACTGTGAAATTTACAATTAATATCTACCTTCTCGGTCCTCTTTAATTAGACCCTTTAATGACACAAATGCAGCGCAAAAAAACCCCAACCACTGTTCATGAGGTGGTATGGGGCGTTGCCATTAGACTATAAAGCACGCAAAGACTGGTGGAGTCTTTTTCTGTGTGTCTATTTAATGTATTTAAATTTAATGTGTTCAGTCTTCTTTGAGAAGACTGTGTGGTCTTTTCTATTTATTTGGACTTGAAAATTATCAAAACCAGTCCTATGGACTAACTGACCATACGATCAAGGGCAATGAGCAGTCTAACAGGAATCATGGAAAAGAGGAGTCACTTGCTGCCTGTATTAGTTTTTTGTTTTGTTTTATTTTGTTTATTGCTGGGACAAATTTAGCATCCAAAAACAACATACATTTATCTCAGTTTCTGTGGGTCAACAATCTGGCCCAGTTTAACTGTATCCTCTGTTCTGAGGACGGTATAGGCTAAAATCAAGGTATCAGCCTGTTACATTCTCATTTGGCACTAGGGAAAGATGGACTTCTACAGTTGCTCAGGTTGGCGGAAGAATTCATTTTTGTCGGTGTAGGATCCAAGCCCCTATAGGCTTGCTAGCTGTGGGCCGGGGATGCTCTCACTTTTCAGTGCCACTCTCAGATCCTTGCCACGTGGACGCCTCCATCTCAGCAATGGAAAACATCCTTGTGCTGAAACCTTCTCATATTTCAAATCTTTATGATTTCTCTTTCTGTGACCAGCAAGGGAAAATTCACTGCTTTTGAACACCTCTTGTGAATTAGTTTGGCCCACCCAGATTGTCTTCCAAAATTGAGTGTGGCATATACACAACTTAATCACAGGAACAATATCCCATCATGCAGCCCTAGAACTTAAAAGGGGAATATAGAACCTTGGGGGACATCTTAGAATTCCATCTACCACAGTGCAGAAGTGGTTTTACTGATACAATCCTTACACTTAATAGAATCCCAACCCAACTAAGAGATGCCTGTTCATATGTTCCTGATGACATTGAACAAAGCATCTAAAACAGTGACCTAGCATCCCATCTGGACCGCAACATTCACCACTCAGCCCAGAAAGCAACAAAGACTTATGGGTAAGTTTATCTGAAATCACTATATGGGGATTCTAGCTTCTAGATATTAGTCTAATTTTCTCTTTCTTAGGTAACAGTTGACAGTGGCAAAAGTTAACGACAATGGTAACGCTTTGTTCACTGAAAATATTAAGGCAAAAGAAAACAGAAAAAGATGTATGATCATATCATAATGACCTGAAAAGAAAAAAAAAATAAAAACACTACAAGGGCACTAATTTATATTCACAGGCTTGGGAACAGTATGATATCGGCAGCACACGTCCAACATGGCTGCTGCATGGACCTTCACAACATGTAAGGTGGGACTGAGAGGCTGGCAGGACACAGCGTCCCCTTCCTTTTCAAATGTATGCTGAGGTAAAGGGTAAGATAGGAAAAAAAAAAAAGAGGAAAAAGATTCTAATACACACACACACACACACGAAAAACACAGTTTCTTCAGAGGTACATTATATCATAGTGCTTATAGCTATAATTCCCATGAAATATATTTTGAGGTACATATTTCTTTCTGACTTTAACCCAGATTTTTATCATTGGGTACATTTCTGAAGTAGAGGTGTGGTATACACCCCGGAGCCTAATATTGTTTAAATCCAGTAATGTTACACTTTCTCTTTGTCTAGAAATGATTGCTGGGTTTTATATAAATTATATTAAGTCCTATTATATCTTAAATAAGTGCTTATCATTTTAAAAATATATCATGTTCGACTCTTCCCACTCTATTGCATGTGTGCCTGGACGACTAAAACCACTGCCTTTGGGAACTTGGAATATAAAATACTATGTAGGCTTCTCTTGGAAAACAGAAGCATGACACTCTATTTTGATTCATAAACATATTCAATATCATGACATTAAGAATTAGAAATTCATGGTTAAGGTTGATCAAAAAATATTTTCATACATTAGGATTTAGAAACAGAATCAACTTTTTGTGACATCTGGACTTTCTAAAATTGATCATCATCCTTTTGCAGCATGGCATGCGAGCTAAGCTTTCATCTGATTTATTGTACATCAGATCCAATAGACAATATGCAGATATCATTTGTCTCATTCTATGAAACCAAACATTGCGCTGTACAGAATCTGCACATAAGAATATTTTATTACAGTGACTAACTGAAATCTGTTTTAATAGAATCAAAAATGACACTTGGTATGTGTTGGGTGGCACCAATTACAATGCTTTACAGAAATTTGTTTTAGTAGTTTGGAGGAAAAAAAAATCCATGATATGCAAGAAAAATATTTCACCAATTTCCTAATTATTTAAATTGCAATCTTTGAAGCTAGATTTCAAACAGCATAATCATCAGATGTTTTATGCATGGCTATTGAATGTTATGAGGTACACTGAAATAGCTAATCATAAAAGTTAAAGATGTTTTATGGCAAAGCCAGTATACATTAAGACATATAAATCACAAAAATATGTTATGTATGTGTTGTGAAAGCACCCAATAAATTATCACAGTAGTTTATGAGAAATCAAAAGACCCCTGAAGAGAGCCTATTGCTGACGAGTAGCAATATGTGCATTTTGTAAAACAAATCACAAAAGATAAAATGTAAAATAATATATAAAAAAATAATTTAAGGAAGAAGAAAAAGAAGAGATTAACTGCTTTTTGATTCTTTTGTCTTTGGTCTCAACAAAGCCAAGAACTGCCTCAAGATAAAAAACATGACACAAAAGAAAGTGAACCCCAGGTCAAGGCTAAAACTTTTCAGAGAAGTTAAGAGATACGATAACACACACACAAAGAAATATATTTATGTTAGGAAAATCCAAAAGATAAAATGTGAAGTATCCATAAAACAGTTATTTCTAAACCCTAAACTAACTTAAAATTAATTCAACAGAATAAGATAGAATCCAACACTTAAATGTCAAACATTAAAACATTTGAAAAACATAGTTTTGAATTTTGAAGATTAATAGTCTTTTTTTTTTAACGTTTATTTATTTTTGAGAGACACAAAGACAGAGTATGAGCAGGGGAAGGGCAGAGAGAGAGGGAGACACAGAATTCGAAGCAGGCTCCAGGCTCTGAGCCATCAGCACAGAGCCTGACGCAGGGCTTGAACTCAGACAGTGAGATCATGACCTGAGCTGAAGTCGGCCACTTAACCAACTGAGTCACCCAGGTGCCCCTGAAGATTAATAGTCTTAAAGGTGTTATGCATTATTTAATCTTAGTTGTGAACTATATTTACATTAGGTTGATTTTAGAGAAATCTTATTTGGTTTAATTAACAAAGTAAGAAAGACAATGACTCTTCCTTTAGATCATTAAAAAACATTTTAAAAATGGTCAGTACATTTTTTTTTTTTAAGTAGGCTTAACATCAGGACCCTGAGATCACCACCTGAGCCGAGATCAAGATTCGGATGTTTAACCAACTGAGCCACCCAGGCGCCCTTAAAAATTGTCAGTACTTTTAAAACATCATTCATTCACTGGCTCCTTAACTGATTCAAAGTAATGCTCAACAAATGATAACATTTTTAAATTGCCTAACTTTAGAGGATCTAGCCTACTGCATATATAGTATGAAAGAGGCGTAAAATTAACTTACTAGCCACCATAATCCTCCGAGGAAGAGAAGCTAAGCGATATCAAAAGTTCGAGAATAAAAGAGTGTTTGTAAACACTTAAGTGAGATTGACATTTTCAAAGTCTCAAGGAGTATTCCGGTATGGAGAATGGTCCTAGCTGAGACGAAGAGTCTGTAGTCTATCGTAATTATATTTTTGATGTTCCAGAGCATCCTGCGTTTTGTTTGTGTATTTGAAATAACAACAGTCTAGAATTTTCATAAAGTGACATAGATTTTTAAATAACTCTAAATTTCCTGTCAGTCAATACATATGATCCTCAGTTAATTGAGAGGTTACTAAGATTAAAGTCGTTCATAAAATAGTATGAATTGAATATCGGATCAATAGCCTACATGGCATCCTTGATGCTTCACTTCCTGACTTTCTTGTTCATCTCTCTTCATAAAAGGGAAACTTTACTCACAATCCACTTCCACCTCAATTAGAGTAAAGTGCACAATTATCGCCTTTTAATTATATCTACATGAATGAGGCAAAAGGGTCCAGCAATCGCCACACCACAGCCCTGACACCTTTGATTCCCTCTTTAAAGTCAGAATCCAGTATTTTCTTGCCAGTATTTTCTTGAATATTTGCCAGTATTTTCTTGAATTAGTTTAAAACTGCAAAATAGAAACACCTACGTCACTCCTGCATTATACATTTTGTAAATTTTTGATGAATTAGAATGTATTCTGAGTACCTCTAATTGACAAAAACTCAAGAAAACAAGTCTGCATTAAAAAATAGGAATGTGAATGATTCCCACAACAGATTTGAAGAGAAAAAAAATGCTGCATAAAACCAAAGCCTACTTCGCTCCTAGAATTAACTGGTTTCATGATGTTATAATGTTCAGCTCTGGACTTTTGTTAAAAAACAAAATAAGAAGGATTACCCCAAGGAAGAATTATATCCTACAGTGGCAGTAACCTGAGATATAACAAGCAGGTCCCTGTTGCAAAGACAGTGTCACTATATATTAGCATCTAACTGCATTTGAGGATCTCAGATTACGAATTGAAGAGTTCTTTAATTTTTTTTAATGTTTATTTGTTTTTGAGAGAGAGAGAGACAGAGCATGAGTGGGTGAGGGGCAGAGAAACAGAGGCACAGAATCTGAAACAGGCTCCAGGCTCTGTGGAGTCCAATGCGGAACTCGAACCCATGAGCCGTGAGATTATTACCTGAGCTGAAGTCGGATGTTTAACTAACTGAGTCACCCAGGCAGCCCTTTCTTTTATTCTTTTTTTTTTTTTGGTGTGTTTATTAATTTTTGAGAGAGAGAGAGAGAGAGAGAGAAAGAGAGAGAGAGAGAGAGAGAGAGAGAGAGAGGATGAATTCAGAGTTCTTTGAAAGCAGAACTCAAATCATTTTTTTTCCACAAAGATTTGTTGCATCTTGCCTATTTGTCAGGCTCTTTTCTAAGCACTCAGTTCACTAGTTCATATTAGTGAACAACAGAAAGAGTTCTACCCTGTTGTAACTTACAGGATGAAGCAGAAGAAAAAAATAAATGCTAGAAAAAAATACCTATGCTATCATACAGTAATAAATGCTAAGGAAGGAAATGCCCACAACAAATACAAATTAACAAACAAAAAAGACTACATACATGAGACATGTGAGACCATCACTATTTTGCTTAAAAAAGAGTAGAGCTAATAGGAAGGGAGGAAAAAGTACTGCATTTTAAAGTGCTTTCATATTGCAATCTTAGTTTGATTATTTCCATTATTTGGAAATGAGTGGTTAGTCATGGTTGAAAGAGTACATAAGATTTTTACTTTAAGGATAAATGGAATTTTAAGAGGACAATGAGGGGAAATGAGGGCATTCTAATAGAACAATAGCAAAAAATAACAGTTCAAAAATGTATTCAAAGAATAGTGAAGGTAAACTTATTTATGAAATATAGTCTATACACACAATGGAAGCAAACGTGGAATGATATGCTAAATGAATGGATTACTTAATTGAATTTGGAAACAAAGAAATAAATATAGAACTAAAACCCAAGTGTCAATATAAAATCTCATTGTTAAAAATTTACATATATTCTTCATCTCCTCGTTCACTGAAAAAAATATCTACTTAATGCCTACCACTTGGCAGAATCTGGGTTGAGCATACTATAAAGGTGAAGTAGACATCCTCTCGGATTTATGGTACACATAACTTAGACAACATGACCCTTATAAACAAGAAAAATGATAGCTAATACATTTGTGGGCTTATTAGGAAACAGCACAGGACTATACATGGATAACCATAGATTTAGATACCAGTAGGTGAAGGTCACAGTCCCTGCCTGTAACCATTCTGCATATTGTCTTCAAGTGTGCCATTCTTACCAAACAATGCTAACACTTCTCTGTATTTAGATTATTCAATGACTATTTCTTTATCTTCACTTAAATTATCTTTCTCCCCTGAGATCTATTCTTACTATTTCTTGAGCCCCTCTGACACATGCATCTTTTCCCTTGTTTTCTGGCCACAGAAGCATTTTGCCGGCTGCAATGACAGTCTTTTTTTGTGTTTTACTCAATGCGCATTTATTATGATTAAAAAAACATTAATCTTGCTTCAATAAAATGAAGAGGTCCTCCTTCCTAATGCTTCTCCCTTTTGAATCCTTTAATATGCTTAACTCTTTACACTACACATATCGACCTGAAATGAAGATTAAGCAGTTTCATTGTCTACTTTCTGTGGGAGGGGTACTGGTCACCTTCCAACATTCCTGTCTCAATTAGGTCTTCTGGTCTAACACTTCAAACTGTCACTCTGGCTGCTGAAATGAGAATTTAAAGCAATCTGCTTTGTGACTCCCTGCAGTTCCTTTCTCTTATTTACGAGTTAGTTATATAGGCCCAGATGCGGTAGGTAGAAAGACACTCTTATTCAGATCAATTTTACTGAAGAGGGTTGCCACATACTTAACTCATCATTTGTAGCTAACTCAAGCAAAGCTTATATAAAACATTAACACCAATTTTGGGAATCATAAGAAATTATTTGACATTGAGTAATAAAAACAAATAATTTATAAACAACAAAAGGATGTTATATATCCTTCCTTTAAATAGTAGAGGCAGCTTTCAAAATTCAAATAAAGTGTCCAGGAAATAGAAGCAATCAAAGAAGCCATTGCTGTGTTATATGCTTGTTACACTTTACTGGTTTAAATCGAAGAACAGACACTTAAAATTGAAAAAGTATATTTTATTTATATTTCCCCCATTTATTATTGCATAGACTTAGGGCAAAAATATTATTCAAGGAATTATAAAACCATTTGGTATTTTCAAGTGTTAAACTGAAATTCCACCCATTTTGGGCAAGAAAATTCTCTTCGTAGAACATTAATTCTATTCTAGCAACTGATAAATGATTCATTTATGATTTGAAATCTTACATAATGACTATCGCTTCCAAAACTCAGCACTCTGTCAGATGTAAAACAAAGCTGAGCAGGGAGGGAAGGCCTCTCGAACTGGCGTCATGGAACTTTAAAGGATTTCCAGATGAAAGAAAAGAGCACGGCCTTCAAACTCGAATAATGTCAATCTGTATAATAGCAGATAGTTTGCCTTTTCAAGTTATAAAAACACGATTAATCACGTTAGACCTCAGAAGGCAAATCTGAGGCTGCTTCCGATGATCTATCCTTGTGTGAAAAAAGGAAACTGTTGTACATTACCCAGTTGATTAATTCATGCCCTAATTTACCCTGTCTGTTGTGTGCATGCTAAATTTCTTTGGGGGCTGATGGATTTCAAATAAGGGCTCTTAAATAGAAAATGCTATCCTTGTTCAAAAACTCTTGGTGCCATAGGCACAAACATGTAAATGTATGTTAAAATCCTGAAGTAAATAATCTATTTCTTTATTTCTATTTCTAATATTTATATTAGATCAGTTTATATTGCTTTAACATAATCTGTTTGGTGTGCCTGGCTGTCTAGTTGTAGACAGTTTGTATCACAAACTTCGTCAGGTTCATTCACAACATGGTACCTGAGTCCGGCGCCCAATATTTTTTGGTGTTAATGCACCATAAAGATAATATTAGGTCCCTAAAGTTTAAGTGCCATGAGATTTCCCAAATATAGAGGAAATAAATCAGCAAAGAAGTAGTATAAAATTTCGATATTCAGAAATTGTCTTGAAAATGTCTGAAATCCTTTTAAAATGTGCTATCAATTCCTCTAATAGAACATCGACCCAGGGGCGCCTGGGTGGCCCAGTCAGTTAAGCGTCCGACTCTTGGTTTCAGCTCCAGTCATTATCTCGTGGTTCACGAGTTTGAGCCCTGAATTGGGCTCTGTGCTGACTGTGCAGAGCTGTGCTTGGGATTTCTCTCTCTCTCTCTCTCTCTCTGCCCCTCCCTACTTGTTTGCACTAGTTCCTTCCCTCTCTCTCAAGATAAATAAATAAACTTTAAAAAAAGATATCTAATCAAACTGGGTCACTTGTCCCTTCTATGTGCTTATATACTATATGAATTCCCCTTATCATAACCTTTAACAATATTGTAATTACCTGTTTAGTCCCTGACTTTTCCATCAGATAACAAAAATTTGAGTGCTGTGCCATATTTTTCTTTGCCACAGTTAAAATCTCAACTTCAGTGGTCCTTCTTTAGGAATCCTCTCCTGACTTCCCTGATTAGAATGCATTAGCTGTTGATCACTCTAAGGGCAACCTATACATTTTTAAAGTACATATTGCAATTAGATATTGACTTGTTTTGTTTATGGTCTATCATTCTATGCTCCATGAGATCAGAATTGTATTTATTTTCTTCACTACTTTATTCTTAGCACCTCTCACCATGCCTGGAACACTCAATGCTCAACAAATATCTGTGCCATCAGTCATTATGCACTCAATAAATGCTCACTAATTCTGTTAATGACTTTCAAACTTTTTTCCCTACATTAAACACTTTATTTCAATAAAATCATATGTATCATTACAAATTATCTTTACAAAAACTAAATATGTATGTATACACACACACACACGTGTGTTTTGTAGATATATGAATATAAAACAAATCATGTCAGAAGAAAAAGACAACCCAATTAAAAATACCTGAAGAGGGGCGCCTGGGTGGCTCAGTCGGTTAAGTGGCCGACTTCAGCTTAGGTCATGATCTCACAGTCTGTGAGTTCAAGCCCCGCATCAGGCTCTGTGCTGACGGCTCAGAGCCTGGAGTCTGCTTCAGATTCTGTGTCTTCCTCTCTCTCTGCCCTTCCCTTGGTCACTCTCTGTCTCTATGTCTCTCAAAAATAAAATAAAAATGTTAAAAAAAACAATTAAAAAAATACCTGAAGAGGCTAAGAAGACATTCAAATGGCCAATAATCATATAAGCATATGAAAATGTTCTATCAGAGAAAAGCAAAATGAAACTATCATGAGGGAATGACCAGTTAAAGTAAAACAGAATGGTTTTAAAGATAAAATAACCTCCCAAATTAAGTATTAATGAAAACATGGAGCGACTGTAACTTTCATACGACACTGAATATAAAATTATACAACAATTTTGGACTAGTTAGAAGTTTCTAATTAAATATGTATTTATTTAGTAGCCTAATGATTCTATTTTTCTCTATACACATCCAAGATAATAAGTACATATATCAATAAAAGGCCTCCGGGAGAATGTTCATAGCAGCATATTTAAACAGTCAAAAACTGAAAACAAACTATCTATTAACAGGCAAATTAACAAAATGCAGCATAGTCACAAAATAGAATACAACTCAGTATTAGAAAAAAAACTCAAATTCTTGTCACATCCAAAAATAGATGGATATCAACAGACGATATCAATAGATGGATATTATGTTGAATGAAAGAATATAAACAAAAACAAAACATATACAAATGGAAGAATAGAAACATATAAACAAAAAATATATATTAAAAAATGTTTGATGTTTATTTATTTTTGAGAGAGAGAGATCTTGAGCAAGAGAGGGGGACACAGAATCGGAAGCAGGCTCCAGACCCTGAACTGTCAGCACAGAGTCCGAAGTGGGGCCCAAACCCACTAACCCTGAGATCATGACTTGAGCTGAAG
This sequence comes from Paguma larvata, assembly GCA_030068075.1. Classification (NCBI taxonomy): domain Eukaryota; kingdom Metazoa; phylum Chordata; class Mammalia; order Carnivora; family Viverridae; genus Paguma; species Paguma larvata. The sequence continues at coordinate 36,734,117 of CM057840.1, forward strand.
TTGGACGCTAACTGACTAAGCCACCTAGATGCCCCATTTAAAAAAGTATAATTATGTAGATTCAAAACCGGTCGAAACAAATCCATGTTTTAGAAGTCCAAATACTGGACTATATATAGGAGTTAAGACGGTAGCGAAATAGGGGGACCAGGATTTCTCTGGTCTCTTAAACACAGCTGTACTGAGGTCAGAACACTTACAACACCCAGGAATACAGTCTGTGGAGTGACAGAAAAATCTCCACAGGTGGGCCAAGACAAGCTCAGTGGGATAGAGGTGCGTGTTTGCAAACTGAGAGAGAAAAAGCAGAGGGCGGCACTGGCACGGGAAGGAGGGAACCCCTTCTGTGGAGAGACAAAAGGAAGAGAAGGAGAGGTTGTGGAAGTGCAATATTGTATTTGGACTAGAGAAAAACCTCTCCAGAGCACAGACAGGGGAAGGAAAAATAGTCAGATTCTACTCTGCGAACAGCCTTAGGAGCTCAAGATCAGAATTTTCAGGGGTGCGCGAGTTTCTCTGGACCAGGGCCACTGCTGCGCGCCCAGGCCTGTGTGGGGGAGGGGAGCCAGCCCCAGGTGCGATAATGATCTCAGGGGCACACCGGGAGAGAACAGCCCCTTCTCTCCAGTACTGTGGGAAGAGGGTATATTGCCACCCTAAGTACAGAAGACCCTGCAGGAATCAGCCATACATACCAGCAGGGCAGAGTGGCACTACCCACGAACCAGGTCCGTGTGGTGTGTGATCCTTTAAGACATCAGGTTCTGATTCCCAGCCAAGCACCTAGGAGGCACAGGAGACTGTGGGGCAGGACAAGCCACCTGCCTGCACTACTCTGTGAGGGCTGCCTGAGCAGTGTGGTGTGAGACACCTGGACAGGAGAGGAGAGATTGGGGTGTGGCCATTTTTCTCCCCATCACCAACAGGGCGGGGCTTCAGGAACCAGGACAGCGGCCCCCAGGGGAGGCGGGACCACTTACACCATCCTCGCCCTTCCCTGCATGGTAACTGCTTATCTCCTGGAGTGGGACTGACCCTGACCCAACCAGACAGCCTCTCCTCCAGACCAGCACAGCCAGTGGTCCCAGGCACTAACAGACTACTGTCCTGAGGTTTCATACTTTAGTTATTTTTTTTATTTATACATATTTTTCTCTTCTTTTTTATCCTTCTTTTCCTTTCTACTCTCCTCTTTTTTCCTTTTTTTTTTTTTTCTTTTTTCTTCTCTTTGGAATTAGGCTCATGGTTTCTGATTTGATTTTTGGTTAATTCTTACCATATATGCACACACACATACATACATACATATTACTCTATCTTTCTCTGTTCTGGTTGTTTAATCGGGCATTTTTAATCTATTCTCTCTCTCTCTCTCTCTCTCTCTCTCTGGATTAAACCCTATAGTTTCTTTAATTCTCTGCCTGTTTATTTTTTTCTGCCTCTTTCATTTCTCTCTTTGTATGGGATAAGGTCCCCCCACCCCGTCCCCACACCGACCTTTTTTCCTTCTTTCCAGGGTTACTTCAATGAAAAAAAAAAATCAAAGCACACCTGGTGGAAGGTCCAAACAATCTACTACTACTAGCAATGGGATAGGAGAGCCAAAGAAGCAACAATGGAATTCACATAACCCACTCAAAAACACTTCCTGAAGTGCCAGGCCCTGTACGGTGACTGCTTTTTAATATAGTAGTACTCACTGGTGCAGAACACATAACAAGCTATTAGAACATGTAAAAGAGAGACAGCTAGCCCAAATGATGAAATGGAATAATTCTCCACAAAAGATAATCCAGGAAGAAATGACAGCCAAAGAATTGCTCAAAACATATATAAACAATATGTATAAATAAAAATTTAGAATAATAGTCATAAGACTAACAGCCTGGCTTGAAAAAAGCATAGAAGACAACAGAGAATCTATTGTTGCAGAGATCAAACTCTTAAGAAATAATCACGATGGATTAAGAAATGCTTAAGAAATGATGGGGCATCTGGGTGGCTCAGTTGATTGAGAGTCCAATTTCAGCTCAGGTCGTGATCTCACAGTCTGTGAGTTCAAGCCCCTCATCATGATCTGTGCTGACAGCTCAGAGCCTGGAGCTTGCTTCAGATTCTGTGTCTCCTTCTTTCTCTGCCCCTCCCTCACTAATGCTCTGTCTTTCTCGGTCTCAAAAATAAATAAACATTTAAAAAATTTAAAAAAAGGAAATGCTGTAAATGAGATGCAAAATAAACTAGATGCAGTGATAGCAAGGATGGAGGAAGCAGAGGGGAGAATAAGTGAAATAGAAGACAAAATTATGGAAAATGAAGCTGAGAAAAGGTAAGAAAGGAAATTACTAGACCACGAGGGGAGAATTAGAGACCAAAGTGATTTAATGAAAAGAAATAATATCCATATCATAGCAGTTTCTGAAGAAGGAGGAGGAGGAGCAGGAGGAGGAGGAGGAGGAGGAGGAGGAGGAGGAGGAGGAGGGAGGGGAATAAGGCTTATTTTAACAAATTATAGCTGAGAACTTCCCTAATCTGGAGAAAGAAACAGACTTCCAAGTCCAGGAGACACAGATAACTTCCTTCAAAATCAACAAAAACAGTTCAACACCAGAGAATATCATTGTGAAACTGGCAAAATACAAAGATAAAGAGAGAATTTTGAAAGCAGCTAGGGACACATGGGCCTTAACCTACAAGAGGAGACACATAAGGGTAGCAGCAGACCTGTCCACTGAAACTTGGCAGGCCAGGATGGAGTGGAAGGGAATATTTCATGTGCTGAAGAGGAATAACATGCAGCCAAGAATCCTTTATCCTGCAAGGCTGTCATACAGAATAGAAGAGATAAAGGCTTTTCCAGACACATGAAAACTAAAGGAGTTCATGACCACTAAATCAGCTCTGCAGGAGATCCTAAGTGGGACTCTGAGTAGAAAGCAGCAAAGACTACAAAGGACTAGCAACATCACCACCAGCATGAAACCTACAGTTAACACAATGACACTAAATCCATGTCTTTCAATAATCATTCTGAATGTAAATAGACTAAATGCCCGAATCAAAAGACATAGGGTATCAGAAGGGATAAAAAAAAATCCATCTATATTCTACCCACAAGAGACTCATTTTAGACCTGAGGACACCTGCAAATTGAAGTGAGGGGATAGAGAACTATCTATCATGCTACTGGATGTCAAAAGAAAGCCATAGTAGCCATACTTATATCAGACAAACTAGATTTTAAAAGAAAGACTGTTACGAGAAATGAAGAAGGACATTATATCATAATTAAGGGGTCTATTTATCAAGGAGAGCTAACAATTGTAAATATTTATGCCCCAAATGGGTAGCACCCAAATATACAAATCAATTAATCATGAACATAAATAAATGTATAGATAATAATACCATGATTGTAGGGGACTTTATTACTCCACTTACAGCAATGGATAGAACATCTAGGCAGAAAATCAACAAGGAAACAACAGCTCTAAATGACACATTGGACCAGATGGATTTAACACATACATTTAGAACTTTTCGTCCCAAAGAAGCCAAATATATATTCTTCTCAAGTACGCAAGGAACATTCTCCAAAATACATCACATACTGGGTCACAAGACAGTAGTCAACAGGTATAAAAAGTCAGAGATCATACCGTGTATATTTTCCTACCACAACGCTATGAAACTTGAAATCAACCAAAAGAAAAAATTTGGAAAACCCCCAAATGTATTTGGAGGTTAAAAAATAGCTTACTAAAAATGAATGGGTCAACCATGAAATTAAAGAATAAAATTAAGAAATATGTGGAACCAAATGAAAATGAAACACAACTGTCCAAATCCTTCGAGATGCAGCAAAGGCAGTCCAAAGGGGAAAATACATCGCAATCCACGTCTATCTCAAGAAGCAAGAAAGGTCCCAAACACAGAATCTAATATCACACCTAAAGGAACTAGAAAGACAACAGCTAAGAAAGCCCAAAGCAAGTAGAAGAGAAATAATAATGATTAGATGATTAGAGCAGAAATAAACAATATATAATAAAAAAACAGAACATATCAATGAATCTAAGAGCTGTTCTTTTTGAAAGAATAAACAAAATTAATAAACCCCTAACCAGACTTCTCAAAAAGAAAAGAGAGGGGACCCAAATAGATAAAATCACGACTGAAAGCGATCACAACCAACATCACAGAAATACAATTATTAGAGAATACTATGAAAAATTATATGCCGACAAACTGTACAATCTGGAAGAGATAGACAAAGTCCTAGACACTGACACACTACCAAAACTCAAATGGGAAGAAATAGAAAATTCGAATAGACCCATATCCAGTGAAGAAATTGAATTGGTTATCAAAAACGTCCCAGCAAATAAGAGTCCTTGGCCAGATGGCTTCGTACCAAATTCTACCAGACATTTAAAGCATATATAATACCTATTCTTCTCAAGATGTTCCAAAATTTAGAAACGAAAGAAAAGCTTCCAGATTCATTCTATGGAGCGAACATTACCTTGATTTCCAAATCTGACAAAGACCCCAGTCAAAAGGAGAATTACTGGCCAATATTCCTGATGAATATGGATGCAAAAATGCTCAACAAGATACTAGCAAATAGAATTCAACAGGATATTAAAAGAATTATTCACCATGATCAAGTGGGATTTATTCCTGGGCTGCAGGTCTGGTTCAAAATTTGCAAATCAATCACATTAATAGAAGAAAGGATAAGAACCATACGATCCTGTCAGTAGATACAGAAAAAGCATTTGACAAAATACAGCATCCTTTCTAAAAATCCTCAAGAAAGTCAGGATAGAAAGAACATACCTCAACATCATAAAAGCCATTTATGAAATGCTCACAGCTAATATCATCCTCAAAGGGGAAAAACTGAGGGCTTTCTCTCTGAGATCAGGAACACCACAAGGATGTCCATGCTCACCAATGTTGTTTAACATAGCGTTAGAAGTCCTAGTCTCAGCAATCAATGAAATGAAATAAAAGGTATCCAAATTAGCAAAGAAGAAGTCAAACTTTCACTTTTTGCAGATGACATGATATTCTACGCGGAAAACCCAAAAGACTCCACCAAAAAGCTGCTAGAACTAATACATGAATTCAGCAAAGTCACAGGATACAAAATCAATGTACGGAAATTGGTTGCATTTCTATACAACAATAATAAAGCAACAGAAAGAGATATCAAGGAATTTATCCATTTACAATTGTGCCAAGAACCTAAAATACTTAAGAATAAACGTAACCAAAGAGGTAAAAGATCTGTATGTTGAAAACTATAAAAAGCTCATGAAAGAAATTGAAGACAAAGAAATAGAAAAATCCATGATCCTCATGGATTGGAAGAACAAATATTGTTCAAATGTTGATACTACCCAAAGCAATCTACACATTCAATGCAATTCCATTCAAAATAGCACTAGAGCTAGAAAAAACAATCCTAAAATTTGTATGGAACCAGAAAAGACCTCAGATAGCCAAAGTAATGTTGAAAAACAAAACCAAAACTGGAGGCATAACAATCCTGGACTTTAGCTTATATCATGAAGCTATAATCATCAAGACAGTATGGTATTGGCACAAAACAGGCACACGGGCCAATGGAATAGAATAGGGAGCCCAGAAATGGACTCACAAATATATGGCCAACTAATCTTTGATAAAGCAGGAAAGAATATCCAATGGAAAAAAGAATCTCTTTAGCAAATGGTGCTGGGAGAACTGGACAGCAACACGCAGAACAATGAAACTGGACCACTTTTTTACACCATATACAAAAATAAATTCAAGATGGATGAAAAGATCTAAATGTGAGACAGGAAACATCAAAATCCTATGGAAGAAAACAGGCAACAACCTCTTTGACCTCAGCCACAGCAACTTCTTATTTGACATGTCTCCAGAGGCAAGGGAAACAAAAGCAAAAATGAACTACTATCTTCTGCACTGCAAAGGAAACAATCATTAAAACTCAAAGGCAACAAAACTCAAAGACAACCAATGGAATGGGAGAAGATATTTGCAAACGACATGTCAGATAAAGAGTTAGTATTCAAAACCTATAGAGAACTTACCAAACACTTGAAAAAACAAATAACCCAGTGAAGAAATTGCAGAAGACATGAACAGACACTTTTCCAATGAAGACATCAAGATGGCAGACACATAAAAAGATGCTCATCATTCATCATTAGGGAAAAGCAAATCAAGACCATAATGAGATACCACCTCACACGGGTGAGAGTGACTCAAATTAACAACTCAGGAAACAACAGATGTTGGTGAGGATGTGAAGAAATGGGAAGTCTCTTGCACTGTTAGTGGGACTGCAAACTGGTGCAGCCACTCTGGAAAACGGTATGGAGGTTTCTCAAAAAATTAAAAATACAATTACTCTATGACCCAGCAATAGCACTACTGGGAAATTATCCAAATGACATGGGAGTGCTGATGCATAGGGGCACATGTACCCCAATGTTTATAGCAGTGCTATCAACAATAGCCAAATTATGGACAGAGCCCAATGTCCACTAACCGATGAATGGATAAAGAAGATGTGGTTTATGTATACAACGGAATACTACACGGCGATGAAAAAGAATCAAATCTTGCCATTTGAAACAACATGGATAGAACCGGAGGATAATATGCTAAGTAAAATAAGTCAGTCAGGGAAAGACAGATATAATATGATTACACTCATATGTGGAATCTGACAAACTTAACAGAAGACCATAAGGGAAGAGAAGGAAAAATAAGGTACAAACAGAGAGGGAGGCAAATCATAAGAGACTCTGAAATATAGAGAAGAAATTGAGGGTTGATGGCAGTTGGGGATTGGGGAGATGGGGGGTGGTGAGTGACAGGCATTGAGGAGGGCACATGTTGGGATGAGCACCGGGTGTTGTATGTAAGCGATTAATCATGGGAATCTACTCCTGAAGCCAAGACTACACTGTATGCTAGCTAACTTGACAGTAAAATTAAAAATAAATAAAGAAATAAAGAAATAATCTAAAAACTAAGGAGTTTTTATAGACTTGCATTGTGCATGGAAGACATGCCTACCATAAATATTCTGCATCTTGCTCTGGATAATAGTTACCATGATGATATATATGTAAAAAATATATATATCTGCTGCATATAGTTAACATTTCTAAAGTACATGTGTGTCTTATTCTTCCAAAAGGAAAAATAATAGGGAAAGCTATAAAGGGTAAGATGATGGCATTTGCCCTAACAGACATGAAGACTTAATGACTAAGTTATTGATATAAGAAAAATAAAGAAATTAATATAACACATGAGAGAACAGAGCAATCAACCCGTTCATGGATGAATACTTGGTCAATGAAAGAGATGGTATTTCTCATCACTGACGGAAGTATGGAATTTTCACCTAGTGGTGCTGACACAATTGATTCTCCACACAAGGAAGAAAGGAAGAGAGCAAGGATGGATTCCTGCCTTAGATTTTCCACAAAAATTAGTATCAAGTAGCAAATAAACTTAAACCTTTAAAAGTTTTAGAATAAAACATGGAAGACTATATTCCTCACATTAAAATAAATCATTTTTATAATGCTCACTTGATCATGCACTGTGCACTGCTAAGCACTTTTGCGATCTCGACAACAATCAATTCTATGAACCAAAGACGACTACTATCCTAATTTTATAAATGAACAAACTGGGCCTCAAGGATGCATTAGTTTTCTACTGATGAATAATCACAAGCCTACAATCTGAAAACGTCACAAATATATTATCTCATGAGTCTGTGGGGCGGAAACCATGCACACTTTGGCTGGAATGTCTGCTCCAGAACTCTAAAGGCTGAAATCAAAGTGTTGGTTGGCTGTGTACGCCTCTGGAGGCTTCACTAGAAAAAGATTCCCTTCCAAGTAATTGGCAGAAAATTTCTCCTTGGGGACATATGACCGAAGTCCTCATTGTCTTGTTAGCAGGTGATCAGGGGCCGCTCTCAGGTCCTTCTCACATGAGCCTCTCTCTCTCCCACATGTATAGTCTATCTGATGTAAGGACTTCTCCTTAGGCATAACCCCTTACACACTTCCTTCCTCTAATTTCAGGAAAGACCAGTCCCTTCTAAAGACTCACCTGGTTAAGTCAGTCTCATCATAAAAATCTCCCTTTTGAATAATAGTCAACTGATAAGTACCTACCTCAGGTATGATAACCCATTATATTCATAGGTTCTGCAACCATCCAAGAAAAAAAACAGGGGGGATTTATACAGAATATGCATACAAGGGGGCAGAAATCTTAAGGGCCATTTTAGAATTCTATTTACCTAAACAGGATTTAAGTAATTTGCCTCAGATTACTCCAGCTAGTGTAGAAGGGAGTGAAGAATCAAATCCAGTATAAGTGCCTTTGAACCATGTTCTCAATCACTCTACTGTGACTTACACAATAATGCCTTTTTATGAAAACAAAAATGTGCAAATAATGGAAAATAATAATGCACTTTACTATTTTAAAAATTGAAAAGTCTCCTCCACAAAAGATGTATGAGAGTTGAAAGACAAGCTACAAACTGGAAAACATAACTGCAACTAATAAAAATGAGAGATAAAAGAGAAAAAGACAGAGAAGGTGGACGGAGATAGATTTTATTCATGTGTGTGTATAACCATATAACAAATCCGTAAGAAAAAAGATAGAAACTTTATTTGCAGCAAATAAGGAGATCACAGGAACAACTTTTGAAGCTATGACTCCCTGAGCAGGAGTGAATGGGTTCCTTTCATTTAGGGTTAGATGAATATTTAGATAGGGAGCCCTGTCATTGTATTTAGAGGTGGGCATAAGGCGCGATTTAAGGAAACATGCCTATATACACATTGTATGCAAATGAGGCTTGTGCTCCTCCATGGGCGGAGATTTTAGTATTATAATGAGGTAAAGGTAGGTCATTCTCCAGGTCATTCCACGGTCCATCTGCTCAAGCATGAGTTGGGGGTTAAGTTCAAACTGGTCTAGGTGTTCTGGGCATTTGTTATTTCTTGGGAAGTAGTTTTGGTTTCCATCAGAGGATGTTATGCCCACGGGTCTCCTGCCTTAGAGATAAGGTGGATAGAAGAGCTTAAAGAGAAATATGGGACAAAGGTCAATGTATACAAGCAGGCGGGCAGAAAAGGTTAGGTCTTGGGTCCAGCTATTGACACCACCAGTAATTTTTTTTTATCTTTTATAATAAATACATTTTACAATAACATATGTATATATAATTTACATTTATATGTGTGTATGTGTGTTTATGTATTGCCAAGGTGAAATTTAAAACTGCTGTTTTGCCTTTTTACCTTGAAAAATACTTAAAGATTAAATAAGAATCAAGCTATATTAACTGATAATATTAATCAAAGAAAGACAAGCTATACTTATATTGAGAATAATCTTGTTTCATTAAAAACAATTTTTTAAAAAGTTACACTGATCCCTAGTATTGGAACCAAAAATTCTAAAATTTTAGCCAAAACTTCATTACCACAATCATAATTATGACTTCAGTAGTGGGAATTAATAAAATAATGAGTTATGCTAGATATCATATATTTAATATCTTGCCAAAGATAATTTATTACTAAAATAACATTTGGTCCATAATCATTATTTTTAATGGATTTTCTGTAATATAATGAAAATACAAGATTTGTCATTACTAAATTGAAATTTTTTTTAATATTTTTAACATTTATTTATTTTTGAGAGACATAGAGACAGAGTATGAGCAGGAGTAGGGCAGAGAGAGAGGGAGACACAGAATCCGAAGCAGGCTCCAGGCTCTGAGCCGTCAGCACAGAGCCCGATGCGGGGCTTGAACTCACAGACCGTGAGATCATGACCAGAGCCGAAGTCGGCCGCTTAACCGACTGAGCCACCTAGGCGCCCCTGAAATTGTTTTGAGCATTCTTCTTACCTCAAAAATCTAGATCAAAAACTCTAAGTGACTATCCCTCAGTCACCACATATTTCTGTACTTTGAATATTCTGAAGAATATTCTGTACTTTGTCTCTTTTAAAACACTTATATGTTTGTTTCTTTTATATTTGTTTATCATTAATTATATATAATTGACCTCAGCAAAAATTTCAACTTTCCTATTATTTAAACCTCTAAAAACTATTCTACATGGACACTGCATAAATATATTTCATTATTTATAATATCCGTAACACTTTCAATCATTATCTTTGTAATGCTTTAAACATAAGTACATTAAATTGACAAAGTAGGTTTTTAATTAAATTTCAAAGTGAGAATTTTTTCAACTTTATATGGAAGAATCTACTAACACAAAGAAAACTAAAACAAGGCTGCTAGTAGATGATACTAGCTAGTAGATGATAGTTTTAGGAAAGATGACTACACCAACCAGCAATGAAGATGTCTCCAGAAGATTTAACATGTACACTGAGGTAACATAAGCCAGTCAATCTAACATTTAGTCAATTTGTACAAAGCTTGTTCAATCTCACATATAGAATAACAAGACTTTACATTAAGAGAATCCTTGGGGGCACTTGGGTGGCTCAGTTGGTTGAGTGTCCAACTCTTGATCTCAGCACAGGTCAAGATCCCCAGGGTGGTTACGATAAAGGCTCTGCGCTGGGCATGGAGCCTGCTTAAGATTCTCTCTATCTCCCTGTCCCCCTCTTGCTGGCTTGTACATTCTCTCTTTTCCAAAAAAAAATAAGAGAGAGAGAGAGAGAGACAGACAGACAGACAGACAAAGAATTCCTTGAATTTTTTGTTACTCCACTATACATTTAACTCTATAAGGTAAAATAAGATACATGATAGGTATAGGAATTTTTAAAAACTTGCAAATACCTATTTCCTATTCACTTTAAAAAAAGAGAAGAATGTTTGCAACTTGTTTATTCTAACTGTGTTTGAAGATCAGGATGAGGTCTATTGTAAAACGTAAGGGAATAAACTGTCATAGAGTGAAACACAGGAAATAAATCTATGTAGAGTCACCTCACAGAAGTCTTAGGAGACGTCTTCTCAGAAGTAATAAAGCTAAATATAAAGAGGGAAAAAAGTAACAATACACTAGATCTAACATGGAGCTTTTATTCTTGAATATCAAAGTCAATAAATGGAAAAACATTTTTATACTAGCTGTAAAAGTAAACACCAAAAAAATTGTTTTCTTTAAAAAAAATAGCATCGACTTGTGAAAAAAGTCTCAATCAGCTTTTCAGAACACACAGAAGAGGAAGAGTTGAAAGAGAAACTGAATAATAGAACAGAAGGAGAATAGAACATATAGTACATGAAAACAGAAGAATAAAACCCTTGGTGACAGTTTTGTTTTTTTTTTCGTGAAAAAAAGAGCAAAATAAAAGGACTAGAGTATTAGTAAAGCTACAAAAAGGATACCAGAGCAAAAACAAAACATACTTCTTTCTGAAACATTTGAACAAAGTTCATTTGTTGCCAAAACATAAGCAGTTATTCCAGTGTAAAAAAATGTCAAAAAATGATTTAAATTGATTTTAAACACAAATAAAAATGTAGGTATATGGTCATACTTAAGGGAATATATGTACATTTGTCTAGTTTCTGTAATATTCAATGATTGAGCATTAGTTCATATAATTTCCAGGTAAGAGCAATTAGAGAATAAAATAAGTTATGGTTTTATATGTATATCTTCAATTACAAGCAATCTTATTTTAAGAAAACATTTTGCTTTAATTGGGGTAATAAGTTTTAGCTTAGAACTGGAATCATATTTGAATTTCTCAAAAACATTGTGTATGAATGATTGTGGTTTATGAGGCCAGGTTTTCTGGGTAGAAGCTTAGTTCTTCTTAACGGTTTCCTAATTTGGTGTATATGGCTGAACTTCTTTGTGCTCTATTTTCTTTTGTGAAGAAAATATTATTAACAGTATATTTCTTGGTTTTCAGTAGGGACACGGATTCAAAATTCAGCATTTTCCTTTGGTCTTCATATAAAGCATCAAAATGTAACAAACAAAAAAATATATTATGTTTTCGGTAGAAGTCAGTAACATTCATCACCTGCAATTTTAATCTGTTTCAAAGTTAAAAGAAATGGTAGAGACCATTTGAAAAGATGTGAAGAAAAGAATTACAAAGAGACTTAAGAAGGGACCAATAAAAAGATTTCAGAAAACACCGGAATAAAAACACTTTATGACAGGTGAAGAAAAGACCCTGGTGTTAAAAATATGTTATCTATTGTTTGCAATAAAAGAGGTAGACACTGGGATCAGTAGTGTTATCACCAGAATTTGAGAGGAGCCAGGGAATCCATCAACAGCAAAATCAAATAGAGCAGGACTATTTTAATGATATTCTCTGCCTTTGAAGCATCAGATAAGAAGAGGCACTACGGGTGCGCCTGGGTAGCTCAGTAGGTAAAGAGTCCAACTCTCGGTATTATTGGCTCAGGTTATGATCTCATGGCTTCATAGGTTCAAGCCCACATTAGGCTCTGTGCTAATAATCCAGAGCCTGTTTGGGATTCTCTTTCTCCCTCTTTCTTTGCTTCTCTCCGACTTGCACTGCCTCTTTCAGAAAGAAAAGAAAGAAAGGAAAGAAAGGAAGAAAGGAAGAAGGGAAAGAAAGGAAGAAAGGAAGAATGAACGAACGAACGGAAAAGAAAGAAAGAAAGAAAGAAAGAAAGAAAGAAAGAAAGAAAGAAAGAAAGAAAGAAAGAAAGAAAGAAAGAAAGAGAAAAAGAAAAAGAAGAAGGTGGGGGAGGAAAGACACTATGGGTTATGAATGACAAATAGCCTGGAAGACAACTCTCTCTCTCTCTAAAGGAAACCTGAAAAATGGCTGATCCAGGAAAATTAATATGGTTAGATTTGAGTAATAAAAATAAAAGTGATATGGCATGGTTAGAAGGATATTATAAGAAAAACGAATAAGAAATCAGAAAAGTATACTTATTTGGAGAACATGTGTCAAAAGAACATTGCAAGGGCGCCTGGGTGGCTCAGTCAGTTGTGTCCAACTTCAACTTAGGTTGTAATCTCGCAGTGAGTGGGTTCAAGCCCCACGTCAGGCTCTGTGCTAACCAGAGCCTGGAGTCAGCTTCGGATTCTGTGTCTCCCTCTCTCTCTGCCCTTCCCCGGTCACGCTCTTTCTCTTTTTCTCAAAAATAAATAGTAAAAAATTTTTAAAAAGAATGTTGAAAAAATAAAAATAAATATATTTAAAATTTTAAGATAAAATTAAATATTATTTGCAAAATAATGATCTCTATAAAGATCACAAGCAGAATTATGAGAATTCAGAGAACAAATGGTAAGAAACAGAAGCAGATAAAATATGAGCTGGTAGAACTAAGGTACGAAATACAGTAAAAATAGTTACAGAAAGAGCAAATTGAAAGAAAAGGAAAGAATAATGGCCACTATAGAAATCATAGCAAGAGACATAGAAAATGGAAACAGAAGAAAAGAAAGAAAATAGAAAAATGAGCAAGAGAGAAGAAGAAGAAAAGAGAATTTAAAAAATACAGAAGAGAAAAAATTTTTTTTCAAAAGTATTTTTTAATTTATTTTATTTATTTTTTTAGTATTTATTTATTTATTTTTGAGAAAGCAAGCAAGCACAAGTGGGAGAGGGGCAGAAAGAGGGAGAGAGAATCCCAAGCAGGCTCCACGCTGTCAGCACGGAGCCAGATGTGGGACTCCATCTCACAAACTATGAGATAATGACCCGAGCCGAAACCAAGAGTTGGATGCTTAACTGACTGAGCCACCCAGGTGCCTTCAAAACTAGAAATCTAAAATAAAGAGTTAAAGCACATTACAGTAGAAATTATAGACACAGAAATATATGCACAGGCAAGTCAACATATACAAAATTGCAGTCCCCAAAGAAGAAAATCAAGGTATAATTTAAAACATTTAGCTAAAATAAAAGGTGATCTAACTCCACATACTGAAAGAGAACACCGTATACCATAGAATACTGACTATAACAGTTGACACAAAAGATGTCCTATTAAAGGCATCACTCTTCAGTATAAAGGAAAAGTGATTAAGCATTGAAAGAGGAAATACAGATAATTTACACAAAGAAGAATCATTCTGGTCTCAGATATTTTCATTTAACATTAAAACATAGGTGAAGAACACCTGAAAAGCTATTAGGGGAATAAACTAAAACCCAATAAATCACCTTTCAAGAAAAAGATCACAAATTTTAAAATATACACAAATTCAGAGAATATTTTTCTTTTGAATCCTTCCCTAGGAAACTAAAAGCATACGAATTTCATCTGACACAAGATAATGAGGAAAAATATTGTAAAAGAACTAACAGTGAATGTTAAATATATTTAACTCTAGAAATAAGGTTAAATCAAGTATGGATTTTAGGGTTGCCAAGGAAATATATATGTACACATTCTAACCATGTAGAGATAGCTTAACTAATAATATTTAAGAAACGAAGTGGGAAAGAAGTCAGCAGTAAGAGTAGTAGGTTTATTGATTCTATATAAGAACTTGGAAATATATATATTAAAATTATATATCACATATATTTCTATATTATACATATATATTTTTATATTTATATAAAACATATTAAATATCTTTATATAATATAAAGATATAAGATATTAAATATCTTTATATAATATAAATATATATTATACATTTATATATAAATTAAGTATATATAAAGCTAGCAAATAAGGCAATATTTTTATGAATATATGAATACTATAATGAAAAATCTTAGAAGGAAAATTTAAAACTAGAAATAAAAGATTGAAGACACACACTTTTTTTTTTTTATAACTACTTATGTAGAAACAAATAGATACTGGCTTAAGCAGTAAAGAACTATGTGTATCACTTGGAAAGATGTTGTTCGAAATTTAAACACTTAAAAAATAACCAAACACTAGGACAACAATGACAAACAGTATCTGCTATATGGAAAAATGTAAATGGCTTCACTCTATTAAAAAATACCTAAATACAGATCTAAGTTGAAAATTACATACATAAAACAGTAGCATTCATATCTATATATAGATTTTTTTAAGGTTTATTCATTTTTTGAGAGAGAAAGAGGAAAAAAAGAAAATAAAATGTATTTGTGTAGTCCAGTAAAATATGCACCACTACATAAAAGACTTTTCTAAGTCAGTTTTATGTATATCAATTTATAAGGCCTTGTTTCTCTTAGAATTTATTGAAAAACAAAAATCAGTTGCAAATATGCAACGTACAATACATTGAAACAGTCGAATAGTAGCTGACTTATTTTGAGAATTAGCCAAGGCAACTCCAACCATGAATAGCATTATGGAAAATAGAGAAAAAGACTTGGATATCTGAATACCGACATTATTGATGAATATTTTCATAGCAAGAATTTCCTAACATGTTTTATTTGCTTTTTTAAAATCAACTTCATAAACAAAAACAAAAGCAAACAAACAAACGAAACCACTCTCTGTCTTAAACTTCCGGCTAACAAAAGTTAGGATTTTTATGTCATCTTCAACTCTGAAAATATGAGGTTTTTTACCACCTCCACCCTTGCAAAGTAAACTACAAGCTATTTATGTGAAAGCAATTTCGACTGCAGTTTAATCACAAAGAACTTCATATATCTCTGGGGGAAAAAGTGCGAGTCAGCAGATAACTTTGGTATCTTTGGTCCTTGATCTACAGCAAGATCAAAGTTGCTGACCAGACTCAGTAGAGCATTTGTTAGGAGCAGTCCCTTTGGGATAATAATGATTGTCTATTGAAGACTGACTTTTTTCGATGGGAAGTCTCTATACACCACTATCCTAAGAAACAGGTCCAATAATGTTGTAAAGTTAAGAAAGTAAAAAAAGTCTGAGTTTTCTGGATTGCGGTTATTTGGAATAGCTTTAACATAATATTAACTTTTATTATCTACATTGCAAGTATATAAATTACAGGCAATTTCAAATAATAAAATATATTTAGAAGAATAAGGTACAGGTATTTCAAGTTATTTGAGTAAAAAAGCCTGTTCTATTCATAATCATATTTCATTAAGTAAATATATATTCATCTAAAAAGACTTTTTTTTTATCTGCTTAAGAGTTCTAGCAGTTTTTTTCTAACAAGGAATCTATGAAACTTGCAGACATTCAAGTGATGGATGATAGAACCAAATTATTTTGAATCATTGGTTACACATTTTATTTCATATGCCTTAACAATGAGTTTTCAAGCAAAATCATCATTTCTAAAATATATTTGCTACCTTAATTTACCTTTCCCTAACTCTACTTCCCTCCATAATGACAAGGATATAGAATTGTCCAACTAAAGAACAAATGGTCTTTATAAATTCTAGGGGGAGATAATGGAACAGTTTTAGTAAATTAAAGTGAGCAGGATGGCTCATTATAAGACCTATATCTGTGCCTTACATTCTAGGCATATAAATTGATTTGAGAGCATGGAGTACTTTTGTTGTGGTAATTAAGTTTAGCACCCCTCGAAATTCTTAGATCAACCTTTGGTTATAATCTGAATTTTCAGTTTATGAAATGCACTATCTTATCAGGAATTTGAGCAATGATAAGGCATTATGGTGGAAATCTTTCTAAGGGGTAATGAACTGAAGATCATTTATTCTAAAAATTCAAAAGTCAGAAAGGAGAGCAAAGTTTATTATATCATCACTAGTAACTGTAATTACTTTGCTGAAAACTAGTAATAACATTATCAAAAACACAGATTATATAAACCACCATGAATAAGAAGAATAATCAGGGGCACCTGGGTGGCTCAGTTGGTTGCATGTCCGACTTTAGCTCAAGTCATGAACTTGTAGTTCATGAGTTAAAGCCCCCATCTGGGTTGTTGCTATCAGCATAGAGCCCACTTCATATCCTCTGCCCGCCCCACTCCACCCTGCCGCCCGCTTTGCCCATCCCCTGCTTGCACTCTTTTAAAAATAAATAAAAAATATTAAAAAAAAGAGGAATAATGAGGTGGCACTTTCTAAAGCATTCCAAAATCCTGTTAAATGTAACAGAGAAAGTCAGAGGAGACGCTTTATTTATATATTTGAAAGTGCTGCATTTAATAAGGGAAACATTTCCAAAAGTAGCTAGATTGTAGGTTAGTAAACAACCTGGCTTCTCATTAAAAATCATCTGGGGAGCAGCAGCGATGTGCAGGGCTCAGGTTTAATTGGTCTGGAGTAGAGCCAAGCCATGTTTGTTTGTTTATTTGCTTTAACTCTCAAGTCATTCTCTTGTGCAGCCATGTTCAAATGAGAACTGTTACTGTCTTTATTACTCGGGCTTATATGAGATTTTCCATTTATGCTTCCCTTCTTGGCTTTGAAAAAGCATCATCATGACATCTAGAACCTACCTACAGTACTATGAATCTCAAGACCACAGTCACGTAGAACTCTCATTATTTATTAAGTAGTATACCTCGTGACTGAAGTTGAGAGATTAAAATGCTCAATGTCTGAAATGGATATGAGGAATCTGCATTTTTAACGAGTTTTGTTTTATTTTTTTTTCAGTTGCTTCTCATGAAGAGAATGCCTGGGGATACTAAGAAAAAACTGGAGAACATAGGATTATAATCTTTGAAGCTGGTGAAACGAGGATTAGCACACTTATTTCAATGTTTGCTACAATCTTGACAAGAGACAAGTTGATATATTGCTCCCAGATAAAAACAGTAGGACTTCCAAGCGCTGTTGTGGAGATCATATTTAATGAACATAAAGCATTTAGAACAGTGACTGGCGTATATTAAAATATTTAATAAATATTATCTTGCAGCATTATTTATCTGTTGGTCCCTATTCAATTACTCTGATCTATCCATCCAACTACCTCACACACATTGGTAAGAAAGTCATAATTGGAATTTTTGTTGAAGCCTCGGCTTCAGATGATTTTAACTATTCCAAAGATACCTAATCTTGACTTCAATTATAACAATTATACATATTTTACAATTTTTTTTAAATTTTTTATAATAGTTTATTTTCAAATTGGTTTACACATAACACCCAGTGTTCATCCCAACATGTGCCCTCTTTAATGTCTGTCACCCCCTCTCCCCCCTCCCTCACCCCCGTCACCCTCAGTTTGTTCTTAGTCTTTGAGAGTCTCTTATGTTTTATCTCTCTCCCTCTCTGTGTCTTTTTTCCTTTCCCCTCTTCCCCTCCCCCTGGTTTTTGCTTAGTCTCACAAAGTCCACCTATTCATGGAAACATATGGTATCTGTCTTTTTCTGACTGACTTATTTCACTTAACATAATACCCTCCAGTTCCATCCATGTTGCTACACATGGCCAGATTTCATTTTTTCTCATTGCCACGTAGTAGTCCATTGAAAATATATGTGCCACAACTTCTTTATCCATTCGTCAGTTGATGGGCACTTGGTCTGCTTCCATGATTTGGCTATTGTCGAAAGTGCTGCTATGAACATTGGGGTACACGTGGCCCTATGCATCAGCATTCCTGTGTCTCTTGGGTAGATTCTTAGCAGTGCTATTGCTGGGTCATAGGGTAGCTCTATTTTCATTTTTTTGAGGAACCTCCACAATTTTAAGGTAAACACACATAACGATTAAATCCAATATTGGCTCCTATGAAATCACTTTTATGTGGATGAGAAAAAAATTCTACACAAATGAAAAGGCTACTATCGATGTTTAGAAAATCTAGAGTATCTAGTATCGCCTCCTACTCCCAGAAAAGAAAATATTAATACTTTCATGATTCTTGTGTTAGGTACAGAATAAAATAGCATCAGGATAGTATACAGAATCACTTTCTCACTCACCTAGACTTCCTGGATTTGAAGTGTTCTAAGATTTATTGTTTGTATCCTAGAGAGCTGAAATATAACCTTAGCATACAGGGAACAATCTTAAATGGTAGAATTTCTCTCTCTTCACTTAACAATTCGTAGTTCCCCAAAGAGAAGACATGCACTGTCAGCATGGACTAACACGCTGGGACAGCACGCACTTCGCAGTTCTGAGTTGGTTGGTCTTTCTTTTGCTGAGTCTATATATAATTATCTTGACAGCCATGGGAATCACGGACCCAATCATCTGTGGTTAGAGCAATAGGCTTGGTTTTATCATCCAGAAAGAATACAAGATGGGATAAATTGAACTACTCTTCTCATGGGTGAGGGGCAATTTGAGTTCTCATGGTTTTCTACTCTTGGAGTCTATTTACCACTAGTGATCATGGAGGAGCCACAAAAAGACAAAAAAGAAAAGCTATACTTTGTTGCACAGTGAAAAGTCATAGGGATAATGGCACAGTGTTCCAGGTTGTGAATGATATTCAAGAAACATATGCTTTTAAAATTGGAAGACTTGACTCAGCTAAACACTCTCTAAACACTGGTTTCTAAACACATATGTAAACTAAAAATAATTATATCCATTTCCTGTTTATTATACCACAATTTGCTACTATTAACCTATCTCTTTAGGAGTTTCCTTTAGTCTGAGGAAAAGAGTAAAAAAACAAAAATCCAACAGATTTATTTCTGCATAGTCCATTCCAGGTCCTGAGAAGAAATAGGGAGTCTGAGTAGTTTTACCTCTAGGAATAAATTTTAGAATGTTGGATGCAGCTTAGCTTTTGATAGGTCTCAGAGGTAATTAAATGAGTGGATATAACAGAGGGGATATGAGGTATTCCTAAAGTTTATATCCTAATTTAATGTTGATATTATTCCTAAATAGGTGTTAACGTGTAAGGGTAAAGTGAAATGAGACGGATGTACGTTAATCACATGTTAAACTAGCAAACCATTCAAATTGCACAGTTGAAAGTTATAAAAGAATATGCAAAATTTTTAATATATTGAATCAGCCTGTAGAGGGTAAAATACCAATAAATCTTCCAAATGGGTAAAAGACCAATAAATGTTCCAAATGCCATGATAAATGTTAATTTAAAATGGTAGTTTCCATAACCAACAACATGACTGGTCATGCTTCCAAACTATATGCTTGGAAAAAAAATGCTTCTGAGTACCTCATACATGAAAAAGCTGGATAAAATAGAAAGGAAAAGAATAATGTAGACTGAGCTGGCAGCCCTCTCATCCTCTCCATTTGAAAAAAGAAAAAGAACAAAAAAGAATCCACAGAGGAGGTTGCTGTGCACTGGAGCCATAGCACAGAACCTAGGAAATGAATCTGATTGTAGAACTTTGCAAAAAAAGTTAGCATTCCCAAAAGGCAACACACTTGGTGAGTCACTCAGGAGAGGAAGAAACAAAACAATCCTAAACAAACAGAAACCTGTCCCAATAAGGGAGAAAGAGAATAAAATGACCTGTCTTGGCCCTAATTGCAGAGGAAGAAAGATATTTATTTGTTATGAGGCTTCTTGATCACAATTTCACACAGGCAAGGTTTTGGGGTAGAGTTTATACTATCCCTTGGTTGTAAAGAACTCAACGTAAATCTAGACTCAACATGGTAACAGGATAATAGTATCCTATAAAGCTGGGAGAAGCAAACACATATATCCTCTGGAGAGGAAACTTTTTAAGCCAAGATAGAAATAAATACCAAAAACAAAATTTAATGAACGTGAACAAACAATAAATCACTAAATACACAAGAATATGAGCCATAATATCTAATAATCAGAAAAACCAACAAACTGTAACTCTGACTCTATAAAAACTATATGTAAAAACTATAATATAAAAAATAAAGATATTTTAAAAGATGTATAAGAATATTTTGAAAGGGTGAATAAAAAAAGACTATTAAAACTGACAAGTGTGGGGAAAAAAGGAAAATGTCTTGAAGTAAAAGTTTAATAATTAAAATTAGAATATCAGTGTCAAGTTTAAACAGTAAAATGTATATAGCTAAAGACTGAAAGGTAGCTATGAAGACATTACACAAAATGCTACACAGAGAAGCTAAGACGGAAAATGTGAAATATAATTTGGAAGATACTGAGGAGGTCTGACAATTGGCTAACTAGAATTTCAAAAAGAAATTATAGAGGAAATCAGGAAAATACTTGAAAAAATAATGACTAGGGATTTTAGTAACTGATGGAAAAAAAATCATGAGATTCAAGAATACATGAGATTCAAATTTTACACAGAACAAAAAACTCTATACCTAGACATGTGAAATATAGGACAGCAAACATTCAGAGAGAAAAGACAGATGCCCTACAATGGAAAAAACATTACATCAAAGGCTGACAACTCTAAGCATTGATTTTTCACAGTATGTCCAGCCTTGAGGTCAAAACTATTTTCCTAATAACACTGCGCTCATTCTGTTAGATAACTTACTTTTTATTTATAATATCATTGATTTGCATTTTCTTTTACTAAGTTTGGTCAGGTTATTTGAGGGATGTATAAATTTTGTTGATCTCTTCTGTTCTCGTCTCTTCTTGTCTTTGTTAAATTTCTCTATCATGTATCTGCTTTTTGTTTCATTAATTTCTCTTATCTTTATTAATTCCTCCCTTCCACTTATTTGGGTCCACTTATCTCTTCTTTTACCAGCTTGGTAATGTAAATCCTTAGATCCCTGACTTTAGAAGCATTAAGGAAAGTATTTAAAATTTCCCTCCATGAACTGCTTTGCCTTTTTCTCATGAATGTTTATATGTGGCCTTATTATTATTTTTGTTTTTTTTTTTCCTTCAAAACACTTATTACCACATTTGATTTGACCTTTGGCCCCTGAATTGTTTAAAAATGTGTTTTCTAATATATAGATATTTGGATTTTCCTCACTAATGTTGTGGATTTCTAATTTTAAATTTTGCTGTGGTCAGAAAACATTGTAGGTCAATTCTTCTAAATTTATGGAGATAATCTTATAACCAATGATGTTGTTGATCTTGGTGAATATATAATGAGAACTTCAAAAGAAGGTGTATTCTCCAGCTAAAGAATTTAAGGTTCTAAAATGTCAACTAAATCAAGTGTTTGCCAATTTTTTCCACATCATCTAGATTTTTTAAAATAATTTTATCTTTATGTTAAAATATTCTACTACATGTCTTGAGGATCGTTCATATTTATTCTTATATTTTAATTTTTTTATTGTGCAATATACCTTTTATCTTTATCTTGAAGATTATTTTATCAGCCATTAAAATAGGTATCCTGGCCTTTTGAGGTGCTTACTTTTGTAGGCAAAATAGTGAAGTCTTGTTTTCTTATCCACTTTGAGGATCTCTGCAATAAGCAAAGTATTTAGTATTCAGTAATTAAAACATTTACAACAATAAAATGTAAGTAATTCTTGATAAGCTTATTTTATTTAGATGTGTTCATTTATTTTAGATATGTTTTCCTTTGCCTCATGGTACATAGTTATAATAGCTAATTTAAAGTATTTGAGAGCTCTAACTTTGGAACAACTGTGTGTGGGTATATATTCATTGCCCCCTCCTCCTTATGCCCCCTCCCCCAAGAATTGGTTATATAATCTTAGTCATTTGTATTCCAAATAATTTTGCCTGTATCCTGGATAATGTGAATTTTACACTGTATAGACTCCTATTTGTAATTCAGCAGGACATACAGTGGATTCACAAGGGAAATCCTGCTTCCCTTTTTGTGTCGTAGCTTAAAATATTAATTCGGTTCTCAATGTACTTGCTGTGCTGATTCGTGTGTGGTGTGTACATGCCTGGTTCCCAAAGCTTTTGCTGTTATGTTCAACATTACCCAGTGTTGAATCTTGGGAAGATTCTCTTTTATGAGTGAAGGCTTTCTAGACATGAGGTTCTCACACAAGACCTGTGGTGCAGAGAAAGAGCACTGAACCTAAGTGCTTCAGGCCTTCGTTATTTTATTATATGATCATTTTTAACAATAAGAGTAATGACAATTGCTGACTCAGACCATACTTTAAAAATTCAGGATTTCTGGCTCTGCAGTATAGGGTTTTCAAAGCATTAATGAGGAGATTTTCTTGGAGAAGTGCAACCATTGGAAAATTCATGCTTTAATTAATTAATATATTATTTATTTTCTTTGCACTTAGACAACGATTTCATTATTTGTGGAAGTGAGGTCCAGAGGCACCCAACCCACCAGAGGGCAGAGACCTTTGAATTTTTCTTAATTAAATGAAAGTCTGTTTTCTCTGAGTACTAAAAAATATTTGTTATTGGAATGAGAGAGAAAATGAATGTTATTCTTTTATTGGAATAAGCCCTTATAGAATTAAATAATTTGCATTATTAAATTTTCAGCAGTGTTTTCTCTAAAACAAGTAAGAATTGAATAGAAACAAGCAGAAGTGGGCTTTTATATTCTTGGAAAGAACCTGCACATACAAAAGCAAGGGAATGACTAATGAATAAATTCCTAGCTCACATACTCCCAGGTTTAAAATTCATGTGCTGCTATGGGTTGAACTAGGTCTCGTCAGAAAAGATGTGTTGGAACCATAATCTCCAGGACCTCAGAATCTGACGTTTTGGAGATAAGGTCTTTATAGAGATAATCAAGTTAAAATGAGGTCATTAGTGAATCTCCTAATCCAATATTACCAGTGTCCTTACAAAAAGAGAACATTTGGA
Organism: Paguma larvata; assembly: GCA_030068075.1. Taxonomy (NCBI): domain Eukaryota; kingdom Metazoa; phylum Chordata; class Mammalia; order Carnivora; family Viverridae; genus Paguma; species Paguma larvata. Next base: position 36,757,755 of record CM057840.1, read on the forward strand.
CACAGAAAAAATATTTCTTTGGAAATCTAATCAACTCAGATTTGACTACAGTGATTACCATTTAAAGATTAAAGAGACACAGACACAAATGAGAATGCCACAGAAGATGCTTTTCTTAGACAAATACATCTCTAAGCCGAGGAATGACAACAATTGCCAGCGAACCACCAGATTCTTGAGAGAGGTGAAGAACAGAGCCTGTCTTGCAGACTTAAGAAGGAACCAAACTTACTGATTCTTCAGTCTCTGACTTGTATCCTCCCAAACTGTAAGGCAACAAATTTCTACTGTTTAAAGACACTCAGTTGTAATTTGTCACAGCAGCCCTAGCAAGTTAACACAGGAGCCTAGAAACCTATTGATTTTTTTTGGATAAAGATACTTTGCTGTTAATCCTATTTATTTCCTTTATAAAATAATCAACAGCTATATTTCAGGAAGAAAAGGTGTCAGAAGTTAGAAACATCTCATTTATTCTAAGTTTGCTTTTATCTGGATCCGTTAAATCATTTTTAGTTTTGAAGTTTCCTTTATGAAAATATCATTTTCATAGAAAAAAGTAATTCCCTTATTTCATCATCCTAGTCTAAAACACATAAAATGGCAAATACCATTTTGATTCTAAGAATTACAAAGTTTTTACACATAATATATTCAATTTAGGACCATGAGCTTCAAAAACCTGTAACAAACAATGAAGATAAAAGTTCTCAGAACAAGGAAAACAGAGAAGTCAATGTGTATGTTATAACACCAAACTAAAATCAATTACACACCCACTTACTGAACACAGGGGATATCATATATAAATAAAGGGAGAACTAATGAGAAAATTGTTACAGGCTTACGGGATGATCTTCAGAGGATTAGTAAATTAGAATCATACCCTGTATTTATTGATGCTATGCTTCTCTTTCCATCTTCATCCTGAGAATCTATATGAATAATTCAATCAATACTAAGTATTACTGCTGCGTGTTTTAAAATATTGTGCTGGCACAAAATGTTCAACAACAGGGCCCATGTACAACATACCAGACCTAGCGCCACCAGCAAGCAAATCAAAAAAATATTTCTTTGGAAATCTAATCATTAATTTGGATTTGACTATGGCAGTTACCATTTAAAGATTAGGTGCTCAATTAATAGAGAATTCGGTTATCTTTATCCCTCTCTTAGTAATAAATTATGCAACATAAAATTGCATATACTCTGAGTGAAAGTATTTTCTAGTTAGAAAGTAAGCTGCTTGTGAATACCTGATAGAGCTGTGAGAGCAATAGTTTAAGCTGCTTTTAAATGTTTACTTCAACAGAAACCTTTTTGTTGTTTAAACCTAGCAGCTTGCTAAGACAGATGTGTTGGTTCAATTTTCAGAAAAGATAGCAGCTGTTCAAATTCAAAAATAATAGATATGGGTAATTTTAAATGCCAAACATGAAAGTTGATTTCCCAACCTTACTTTCTGCCAAGCAGCTGGGCAGCCATAAGGCACGCTAACCTAATTGGTGCCAATTAATTGTCATGTGTACTTCAATTTAGTCCTAAATCCAATACTGGCTCGGCAGCCTGTACCATGCACTGACTTACCAGACACACCTTAAGAAATCCTACAAACATTACTTTTCAAAATGTGAGGAACAACTCCTGCAATTACTCACTGTAGGAGGGAAATATGAACATACTTAAAACGTACGCTTTATGCGAACATCCATTCTGCCAATGGTTATCTGAGCCCCTCACACTCCTCCCTCTGATTACGACGATAGCATTTGGTGACATTACTAAAGAACACAAAGAACACAAAAAACTATTTGAGGACCCTGAAAAGTAAACGAAAGCAGAGGGTGATGTAGAGGAGTCAAAGCTTGGAGAAGGGACACAGTCACAGGTGAGTTTCCTGGTTTTATTTTTGTTACTTCTCACTGCTTTGCGCCAAGGGTAGACACCAGTTGCACAGTGCAACAGCAAAAACTCTGACAGAATATCTGAGTATTTCTGGCCAGGGAATAATGGAATAAAGCTAGTTAGGTCAGAGTACATGGAGGAAATCCTGGAGGGTGAGACTGAAAAGAGAAGCTCATATGTCTGTACTGAATCCTATAAAGACTCCCAGCGTAATGTGTGAACCGGACAGGCTTTGCACAAATTCAAAATAGTAAAAACTTTGAGAACGAACCTGACATTTGAGTCACCTGTAAAATCCCATCCTAACCACTGAACCTCACACGTTTAAATGAGATAGGCCCACATCAACATGACCAAAGCTTTGAGAAGAGAACTGAGATATGAAACCACTGCAACACAAGGTGAAACACACTGGCAGGCTGAACTTGACAAAGAAACAAGCCAGAGGATTGTAACAAAACCCAGTCAGCACACGGCAACATTCACAATGTCCAGGATTCAATTAAAAAAAAAAAAAAAAAAACCAAGGGACACCTGGGTGGGTCAGTCGGCTAAGCATCTGACTCTTGATCTCAGCTCGGGTCATGATCTCACAGTTTTTTTTAGTTCAAACGCTGAATTGGGCTCTGTGCTAACAGCACACAGCCTGCTTAGGTTTCTGTCTCTCCCTCTCTCTGCCCCTCTCCTGATCTTTCTCTCTCTCTCTCTCTCAAAATAATAATAATAATAAAAATAAATACACATTAAAAAAATTCTTTAAAACACATACACACACGCACACACACAAACTTAATACATTACAACTGAGGAAAAGATGAGCCGTTCTCAGAAGAAAAGACAACCAAGAGATGTGGATTGAGAGGACTCAGATGTTGAAATTAACAAATAAAGATGTTAGTGTCGCAATTATAACTACACTATGTGAGGCGAAGAAATGCATATCTGAGATAACTGGAAACGTAGACTTTTTAGGAGATTTTATTTTTAAGTAATCTCTATACACCCAAAGTGGGCTCAAATTTACAACCCTGAGGTCAAGAATCCTCATGCTCTACCAGTCAGGTACCCCGAAAAGGTCGAAATTTTAAATAGAGAAGTAGAAATTTTAAAAGAACAAAATGGAAATTTTATAAATAAAAAACCACATTCCTTAAATTAAAAACTCACTGGAAATTCCACAAAGACAGGCAATTTTATCTTTAAATTATGGAATCAACATACTAGTAACAGTTCCCAGCTAAGAACAGGCCCATAAAAAACATTTAATAAAATCTGAAAAGGTTGGCAAAATCAAATATCATTTTAAGCATTTTACATAAGTCATATCATTCTTACAGTCTGAAAAGTTTATATAAAAGCAGGGAAGTTTTGTTTGTAATGGATAAAGTTCAGTTCTTTACGAGAAGGCTAAACTACATTATAATCTTTATTTTTAAAAATACTGAATATCCCCTATGAAAATAAAACAGAAATGAATCCATTAAAAATCTTAAATATATGAAGAAAAACATTAAAATTGTTAGGTAGGAACTACACAGGAGCATCCTGACCCTGTGGCTTTCAAGGGACTGACAGATCAAGAGCCACAGTTTCCCAACAAGTGTTCTCCCCTCCTCTCTGCCACAGGGTAACTATTAGACTCATTACTATCCATTTGCATTGTAGGTATAGTCTCTCCCAATGTGGAAAGGTTGCCATGATAATTTCAGTGTAAACCTTATAGGGTCAAAAGCTCCTTCCCCAACCTGTGGGAAGAGATTCCCAAATGATGGGAGGCAGCCTCCACTAGAGGCCACTCCACTGTATCTCATAGCTTCTCCCACCCCAGACAACCCCAATAATATCCAATTCCAAAACAACCTCGCTCTCCCATGTTGAGAGTGTATTTCCACTTTAATAAACTGGTTTGTGCTTGCCACTTTCCTAACAGCTGTCTTTATTTTGAACACTGATACCTATATAAATCTCATGGGAAACCCAAAGACAGAGCCCTCCATTCACACAACACAGACTGTCTTGTAACAAACTCATTCCATGCATTTCAGTTCTGCATTTAAGAAGCTTGGAAGTTGCCACTCTGTCCTAACAAGTTAAAAGCCAAACAAGCTGAAAATCAACAACTTTCCTAGATTCTTAAGGAAAGCAAGGTCAGAAAGAAAACAACTGCAGCCAAAATTAGAGAAGCAGACAAGTAAAGAGAATCTCAGCGTATGGTAACAGAAACTCATGGGCCGATTGCCTCTGCCAGAACAAGTCCCCAAATAGGAAAATGTGAATTATGATTGACAAATTGCTGAAGCCTCAGTGTAGATAAATCCAAGAACTAATAACTGTAAGGGGAAACCAGTGATGGGGAATCCTCTCCCTTACTGTTAGTTTTACCTGTAGGAGCTTGCCCAGGTTCTCCTAGTAAATATTGGAGAAAAGTCCTCTCCAGCTTCCAGCAGTGGGAAAGGAAAGGGAGCCATTTTGAAACACATTTGAGCACTTTGCTCTTCTTAGCAAGCCCTACCCAAGACTGAAACTACTTTACCAGAGCCTTACCTGTTGGGATTTTCTCAGAGCCTAATTGGCTTGGGGGAAGGGAAATACCTAAGTCCAGCCCACTCTAGTCCACCTGTCTCGTATAAGGAAGGGAGAATGAGACGCACCTGTGAAACTCACAGTCCAAACACTAGGCTCTCTAAAAGGCTGAGACCTAATCATAAGACTACTGAACATTTCTTCTTCCACCTCGCCACCACATTATGAAAGTCCTATTTACAGCATTTCTTTTTTCCCAGCGTATCATGTCTGGATATCAAGAAAAAAATTACAAGGCATACCAAAAGCCAGAAATCACAGCTTGTTTGAAGAGCCTGAGCAAACACCATATAGGGCAGGGATGTTGGCATTATCTGACTGGGAATTTTAAATAACTATGATCAATACACTACAGGCGCTAATGGATAAAGTAGACAACATGCAAGGACCATTGCACAATGTAACCAGAAAGGTGGAAATCCTAAAAACAACAAATCTAAAGATAAAAAACACTGTCACAGAAATGAAGAATGCCTCTCATGAGCTCATTAGGAAACTGGAAACAGTTGAGCTAAGATACTCTGAGCTAGAGTACTTATTAGTAGAATCCTCAAAAACTGAAAAGCAAAAAGAACACATCCGAAAAAAAAAAAGTATCTAGAGACTGTGGGATGATTACAAAAGACATGACATATGTAATAGGAACACTAGGAGAAAAGAAAGGAACTTAAGAAATCTGTGAAACAATAATGACTGAAAATGTCCCCAAATTAATGTCAAACACCAAACCACAGATCTGAGAGAACACTACACTACAATATATGCCAAAAAACTATACCAAGGCATATCATTTTCCAGCAATAAAAAAAATCAAAAATAAACAAAAAGTACTCAAAGAAGCAAGAGGAAAAGACATTATACTTATTGAGGAGCAAAGAGAAACATTACATCCAACTTCTCAAAAATCATGCAAGGAAAAATAGAATGGACTGAAATATTGAGAGCGTCAAGAGAAAAAAAAAAGCCCACCAATCAGCAGTTCTGCACCCCACAAAATTATCCTTTAAAAGAGAAGAAAAAAGAAAGACTTTCTCAGACAAACAAAAATTGAGGAAATTTGTCTTGCATTGCAAGAAACATTGAAAGAAGTTCTCTAGAAAGAAGGAAAATAATATAGGTTAGAAACTAGGATCTACAAAAAAAAAAAAAAGAACATTGGGAAGGAATAAGTGAAGGTAGAATAAAAACACATTTTCTTATTCTTAATTGAGGAATAGAAAACAGTTTGTTCAAATTAATAATAGCAACATGTATTTGATTATGTATGCTTATATGTATTTTATGCACATATTTACACTTATATATAAGTGAAATGAATGATGGCAATGATAAAAGAAATAAAAAGGAAGAATTAGGGTTATTGTGTTATTAAAAGATATGCACACTATCCATGAAGCAGTACAGTGTTATCTGAAAATAGACTTGGGTTAGTTGTAATTATATAATGCAACTCTAGGGCAAACACTAAAAAAAATATTCAAAAAGAAGTATAACTACTATACTAAAAAAAGAAAATAAATTTATATAAAATGCTCAGTTAAAACCACAAAAGAAAGAAAAAAGGAAAGGCAAAAATACAGAGACTACAAAAATAAAACTACCCTACAATCCTGTAATTGCACTACTGGGTATTTACCCCAAAAAAACAAAAACACCAAGTAAAGGAATGCATGTACCCCTTTATTTATAGTAGCATTATTTACAATAGCCAAATTAAGGAGACAATCCAAGTTTTCATTGATAGATGAATGGATAAGAAGATATGGTGTGTATATATATATATATATATATACACATGGAATATTATTCTCTTAGCTAGTGGATAAAGGATAATGGATAGATGAATGGATAATGAAGATGTGGTGTATCTATCTATCTTTCTTTCTATATATCTATAATGGAATATTATTCAGCCATAAAAAATGAAATCTTGCCATTGGCCAGAATGTAGATGGAAGTAGAGAGTATAGTGCTAAGAGAAATAAATCAGCCAGAGGAATATCAATAACATATAATCTCACTCTTATGTGGAATTTAAGGAACAAAACAAATGAACAAAGGAGAAAAAAGAGAGAAAGAGAGACACAAACCAAGAAACAGACTCTACTATAGAGAACAAACTGATTATTACCAGAGCGTGGTGGGGGTGGGTGAAAACGGAGATGGGGATTAAGGAGTACACTTGTGATGAGCACCAAGTGACTATGAAATTGTTGAATCAATATATTGTACACCTGAAACTAATATAACACTATATGTTAATTATACTGGAATTTTATTTTTAAAAAATACAGAAACTAGGCAACAAATAGAAAACTGTAATGAATATATTATATATTCATTCAACTGTATCAATAATCATTTTAAATTTCAATGGTCTAAATGTACCAATGAAAGACAGAGATTAGAGGTTAGAGTATATCAAAAAAATAAGACCTAACCATACACTGTCTAAAAGAAGTACATTTTAAACATAAGGACACATATAGATTAGAAATAAAAGAGTAGAGAAGGATATAACACACTAATATTAATCAAAAGAAAACAGGAATGGCTACATTAATTTCAGACATAGAAGATTTCAAAGCAAGGAAAGTTATTGGGGATAAAGAAGGGCATCACATAATGGTCAAGGGGTCAATTCTCTAAGAAGACATAACAATCATTAATATGGGTGTGCCTAAAATCCGAGCATAAAAGTGTGTGAAACAAAAACTGATAGAAACGCAGGAAGTAGATGAATCCAATATCATAGCTGTAGATTTCAACACTCCTTCCTCAGAAATGGACAGATCTAGCAGGCAGAAAATGACATAGTTGAACTCATCAAAAGAATCAATCAACTGGACATAAGTGACACTTAGACACTACTTCATCCAACAACAGCAGAATACACATTATTTTCAAGCTTATAAGAAACATTCACCAAGACAGACTAAATACTGAACCATAAAACACACCTTAACAAGTTTAAAAGAATAAAAAACATGCAATTTCTGCCTAGACCAAAACAAAATTAAACTAGAAATCTGTAACAGAAAGATAACCATAAAATTCCCAAATACAGGAAGATTTAAGAACACATATCTAAATAATGTATAGTTCAAAGAGAAAAATCTCAAGAAAAATTTTAAAATATTCAAAGTAACTTTAGAGTCTCGTGCCTTACCAACCAAGATATCTAGACAACTTGGACTAAATTAAAATGAAAACACAACTCATCACAATTTGTGTGATGCATAGAAACAGTTCTTAGAGGGGACTTTAGAGCACTGAATGCATAATACTAGAAAAGAAGGAAGATCTAAAATCAATCATCTAAGCATCCACCTTAGGAAAATAGAAAAAAAAAAAGAGCAAATCAAATACATCGTAAGCAAAAGAAAAGAAATAATAACGATTAGAGCAGAAGTCAATGAAATTGAAAATAAGAAATCAATAAGAAATAATGAAATAGGAATAATGAAAAGGAAGATAGGAATTAATGAAACTAAAGACTAGTTCATTGAAATGATCAATAGAATCAATAATTCCCCAGACAGACTAACTTAAAAAAGAGAGAACAAAAATCATTATTATCAAAAAGGAAGGAGGGGAGATTGGTACATATCCAATGGAAATCAAAAGGATAATCAAGGAATTCTATAAACAACTCTATGTCCACAAATGTGGACCTATATGAACCTAGATGAAATAACCAATTCTTTGAAATATACAATCTGTCAAAACTCACCCAAGAAGAACTAGACAATCTGAATAGGTCTATATCTATTAGAGAAATTAAATCGATAATTAATAACCTTCCAATACAGAAAGCCCCAGGTACACATGGGTTCACTGATGTTTCTATCAAACATTTCAGGAAGCAATTATATCAACTTTCTACAGCCTCTTTCAGAAGATAGAAGCAGAGGGAATGCATGCTACCTCATCATTTGAGGCCAGATCACACTTACGCCAGACAGAAAGATTATAAGAACAAAAAACTACAGATCAATAACTCTCATGCACATAACATATACAAATCAACAAAATATTAGCAAAGTGAATCCAACAATTGATGAAAACAATTTACAGGACAACCACAAGTATTTATTACAGATGTGCAAGGCTGGTCCAACATTAACTCAGTTAACACAATCACTTACATGAAGAAGCCAAAAGAGGTAGGTCATATGATCATACAAATAGACACAGAACAAGTATTTGACAAAATCCACAAATCCCTTCTCATCATTCTTTTTCAACATTCATACTGGAAGTCCATGCTAATACTACTAAGACAAGCAAAGGAAATAAAAGAAACACAGATTGGGAATTAAGAAATAAAACTAAACTGTAAGGAACAACTATGGAGGCAGTAAAAAAAAAAAATCAATCCTCGCCGGAAGTTAGAAAAAAAGGGAGGAATGTATAGGTAAAGCACAGAGGACTTTTAGAGCAAAGAAAAGACTCCGTATGATACTCTAATGATGGATACACGTCATTATACATTTGTCATATAGTGCACAATACCAAGAGTGAACTCTACTGTAAACTATGGACTTTGGGTGACAATGATGTGTCAGTGTAGGTTGGACAGTTGTAACAAATATACTGCTTTAGTGGGTGTGTTGATGACAGAGGGTGCTATGCATGTATGGGGACAAAAGTATATGAAAAATCTCTGAACCTGCCTCTCAATTTTGTTGTGATTCTAAGTCTGCTCTAAAAAAAAAAAAAAAAAAGTCTTTTTAAAAAAATGACCTATATGTTGATATTTTACTAAGTTAATAAAAACTCATAGTTGAGGGATTCACCTAGGGGCAATCAATAAAGACTTTCCAATCTTTATAAAATTTCTTCATTAGCCCGAGCAGAGAACTTAAAATAATGAGTAATATGGAGAACAATGGGGGATATGGAAATTTATCAGCTGCAAGAAAAAAAAAAGATACTTAAATGAGTATGAAAATCGTCTTTAAATACACTGCTTTGTTGAAAAGGGAATATACTTAATCAGTATTGTCCCCTAGCATTCTGGAGATTCTAAGCAAATGTATAAAATAAAGCAAAAAGATGTAAGGTGCAGGATCAATATGAAGAACTTTCTGAGTAGCAACAGAATATCTGTAGCACACATGGTGCTTAGAGAATACAAACCCCATTCATTTACATCCCTTATCCCATCAAAACCTTACAGACAAGCTTATTACTACAATCATATAAATTGTACAATACTTGCTAAAGCAAACAGAAAGCGTGTCCAAACCAGGACTTAAAATCTGTGCTTTTTTTTTTTTTCCTGGAAAGATGCTGTCTTGAAATACACATTCCATGATGAATAAAAATTCCACAGTTATTTTGTTTTTGCAATTGAAGCAACACGAGACCATCCTCAATGAAAGTAGGTACACACAACTCTTTAATCTGATACTACAACAACCTGCAAAACTGCGATGGAGTGATACTTTCCTTACATTGGAGAACTCACAGTCTTCTGTATTTTATTGATAGAAAGAGGAAATATAGGATGCAGGTGCACTACCACTCTGGAAAAATAAAGTATCTTTTGTGAAGTATAAAAGATAATGTGGGAAGGCAGAGATAGTAACTTGAACTAGAAATGGGTTAATTACCCATTCTGATCATTATTATGGTTATTACATGAACACATGAATGTAATTATTTATATTTATGACAGCTCAGCACAAGATTAAATAACTAGAGATTCTATTCAGACCAGAAAACAGAAGTTAATTTGCTAGTCAGCAAGAAGGGTGGAATTTTGAAAGAGAAAGACAAAAAGTGTGACCTCGGTGTTGAAGGAACTGGTGTGAAGGAGTCAGGTCCCTAGGATTATGGAGTTCACATGCTGGTATGTGAAAATTCAAATGTAATTTACAACTTTAAGTAAGAAAGACATCAAAGCGTAGAATAAGCTTTTAACTATTTTTCAAGTACAAACTTGTATAGGTGCCTGGGGGGCTTACCTTAGTTTTACTGCCCCATTGTCAGCCAAAAGCAATCTTCTATGCCTGCACCCCAGTTTGTACCTTTCGGCACCTCGGCCCCTTGCCCAGTCACCAGCAGTCACACTCATTACGTGGTGGAGACCTGGAGTACCTAGAGGACTTTCTCATTTCTTTTGTCTGCCTTCAGAAGTCAGCAGAAGCACCCGTACCTCCTACTCAGGGGATTCTTCTCAGCACCTCTGCCCTTATCCCAGCTGGAGTTTCTGTCATGTGTTTCAGGACACACAGAATCCAGTTTTCTCTTACTGCTGCCCTACCCTCAGCTGGCAAGAATGTGCCTCAGCCTCAAGGAAAGTCATTCTGAGCTCTCCTGCTCTTAGGGCACTCACAGGCAACTCTCGCCTTGAAAAGCTGGAGCCCCTGGGCACAGAGAGTTTCTCTCATCTCTTGCTCTGTCCCCAGTACTCCAATTGAACATTGATAAAGTCTTATGGGAAAGAATTGGTGATCGGCTGCAAACGTTTTTTGTGACCAGTGCACTTTTAGGGATTCTAAATGACCATGCTAGCCCTCACTAAGCTATGCATTTTTTTTTTTTTAATTCATCTGTTTTTTCTCACCCTCATGAATGGATATTTTCTCCTCTCTCCTCTGCCCTACAAAATTAAAAGCAGCTTTGGGTCTCTTCTCTCCTAAGAGCATTTCACACTTATTGAATTTTGTTCACTTATGTTTATGTCCTCAGTTCTGGGAAGGATTTTAAGAAGCTATGATTTTGTAAGCTATCTTACTTTCCTGGTTGCTTCATTGGGAATGATGTTCTCTTATACTTTCTTATCCTCGCAGAGGCAAAAATGGTCAAAGTGCTGGATAATTTTTGATACCACATTAAAGAATATACGTTAACCAAATATAACAGGCCTACTGAGGGTAAGGGAAAGTATTTCTGCACCTCCAGAATTAAGTAGAGTCTTTACTATAAATTTGTTGATTTTAATTAACTGAGAGCTCTAAGCTTGCCTTTGCCCAGATAAGCCTATATAGCTATTAGCACCCAGATTCTGCCCATTGCTAGTGAACTTTGTAAAACCCTTGAGCTGCAGATGCTTTCATATTAGTTTTAATTAGCCCTATATGTATGAAAATATTTCACAAACTTCTTTAATAATTCTAAGTAATGTATTCAAAAAAATTCCAGAAAACATGTATCACAGCTTACCCAAAATGTGTAGTTTTTTTCCATCTATTTTTGTATAAGGTGCTTCAGAAATCAGAGCTAAAATCATTTAGAAACAAAAATTTTTTTTTTAATGTTGATTTATTCTTAGCTTTTTCGGATCCCAACACTGCTCACCGAATTGTCCTAGAACATACGGCTCTAGAAACAAAATTTAAACTGTATGCACTGGCCTGGTGATTCGACATTTGGGATTAGAATTTTGAATATTCCTAAGAGCAAACATGAGAGAAAGAATACTTAATATTATCTGATTTTGACATTAGTGTTTTGGAAATTTGCATAATCTCGTATTTGCTATGGAATCTTTCCTATGGCCACTGGTTGAAGACAATAATACAAGTCAAGCCTTGTACAGTGTTTTGAATGCGCCATGCGTTATTCTAACCATTTTATATAGCTTAGAATAACTTCTAATTTTAGTCTGCAAAACAATCCAGTGAAGTATTGCTATTACTACCATTTCGCAGATGAAGACATTGAAGAACAAAGAGTTCATTAATAACCAACCAATCTCATAAAACTAGTTAGAGGCAGAGTCAGTTGATCTGGTTCTAGAGACTATATATTTTCCCATTTTGGTTAACTGCCTCAAATTAGCAAAATTACAGATCAAACCACATCTTTAAATTATTAGTTAAGACAATGTAATTTTATAAAAATTTGATATTTATGTTTGAAATAGAAGCCCTGCTGCTATGAATTTAAATATATTTGGAATATAGATTGTAATATCTATTATTAATTATAATATAATATTAATATATTTCATTAAATCTATAAATAGATATCTATAAATAAATTATAATATCTACCATTAATTATAACTTAATATATAATATGATGATATATTATATTAAATATATAAATATATGATATATAATATTATAATATATATCCCAAATATATTTAAATTCATAACAACAAGACTGCTATTTCAAACATAAATATCAAAATGTTATGAAATTACATAGTCTTAACTAATAATTTAGAGATGCGGTTAGATCTGTAATATATATATGTAATAATAATATATTAACATGTTGGTTATTACACATATAAGTTATTATATATAATAATATTAAAAATTGGTTATTATATGTAATGTTATTAATAATATATATTATATATGTATAATCACTGATTTTACTTAAAATAAATTTAATGTTATTTATTACAGTTAGCACTTTTGTTCATAAAAATTTTACTATGTATTTTGCTTTATTTTATAATTACTAATTTCTCGAAAGTAAAGAATTTTAATGTACTTATCCACAAGGTTGTACTTACAATTCACTTAAAAAAATTATCAACGTAAAGATACATGTTTATTTAAAAAGACATATTTTTATCATCATTTTTGCAGTGGCATTGGAAATATTTTATGGTCCTACATAGATATATGGTAATTTCTTTATTTCTATAAGTGACCTAATCATCCCCCTTGAGTACATTTAATATTTAATGATATTTCAGCTTCTCCCAGCTTGAAAATATATTCTCATGTAAGGACACAAAAAGATAAAGTAGAGGGATGATATCAAATTCTTCTCTCCCTTTACTCTTACCTACAATATGAGTCTCATGTTGGCCCTTGCAATGGACTCCACTGAGGCACAGCTGTTCTCTTCTTAGGGAGAGTGCCAGCTGGTGTTTACTGATGTGTGGTTAGTGTGTTCCCATCCCCAGCAATCCTATTGGTTTCTGCTCCTAAAATATGTATCTGGGGAACTAACAGTCTGTTTCTGTTAACCAGCTTCGTTCTCAGCACTTCCTAACTCAGAGCTACCTAGATTGTCCCTGGCCTGAGACAAGCCCCTGCTTCTCCTGTCTCCAATTACTTTCTCCTTCCCACAAATTACAGGTATTACAGTCATTCAGGTACTTCTCCTTTTCTGGTAGAGATTTTCCACTTATTGTACCCTGATTCCTGATCAATCATAAATCTCTTTTCTGATTAACAATAAAATCAAAGGTTTTATTATTAATAAAATTAATAATTTATTAATTATTAGAAATAATAATATTATTATTAGAATTGCTTTATTTTCTTGAAAAAGAAAACAATTATGTGTAGTATTACCTAGGTCATACTTTCAAGAGTTTATCTTTGGAAATTTCAAGTTCCTAAACACTATTTTTTACACTCCCAAAGAATTCAATAACCATCCAGTATTTCTTAGAGATATATGGATGCCTCTGAAAGTAACGATGCTCCTCTATGCAAAAGGCAAATAACAGAACTGTAATACATTTCCAAAATATTTTTTATCTTTAAAAACATGACACAATTTTTGTTAAAAAGGTAGTTTCCTACTTTGTAGTTGCAGCATGTTCTCAGACAAGACTGAAGAGTAACAGAATTGTATGAACAACTTCAATGACAATTTCTCCAGACAGTATTATTCAACAAATAAAGAAGCCATTGCTTCCATCATCATGAAAGCTCAACAGAATATTTGTTTATCTATGTTATGGTAGAATAAGCTTTCTACCCAAAGTTAATTAATAAAAAAGAGATATAAAAGAGATTAAATATAAGAGAAATTAATTTTATTTCGATTAGTAAGAGGCTTGACATAAATATCACATGCGGTTAGTCAGTTGTCAGCAGAAGCATTCTCTTTGATAGTTTTATATTTGATCTAGATAGAGTAATATAGGGACATCTGGGTGGTCAGTCAGTTGAATGTCCCATTCTTAATTTTGGCTCATGTCAAGACTCCAGGGTCATGGAATCAAGCCTTGCATGGGGTTTCACGCTGAGCATGGGGGATTGAGTCCTACATCAGACTCCGTGTGGAGCTTGCTTAAGATTCTCTCTGTCCTTCCCTTTGCTCTCTCTCTCTCTCTCTCTCTCTCAAAAAAACAAAAAAAAAAAAAAGAGAGAGAGAGAGAGAGAGAGAGTAATATAAACGTTTGGCTTATATTACATTTGGTTTTGTAAGGGCAGATCGGGACTGATTCCATTTTGCTTAAGGGCAAACTGGGACTGACTCCATTGTGTTCCGTGTCCTCCACCTTGACTCCCCAGCGCCTGCACAGAAGCCTGACCTATGGAACAGGAGTCTGACCCTTCCTCAGCCAATCAGCTAGGGCCATGACCATCACCCCTCCCACTGCCCCTAGACCCCTTTAAAACTATTGTGTTTTTGGAACATGCTCTCTCTCTCCACCCACCGCTGTGTTGGTGCAGGTATGAGATTGAGCTCGCGCTAGCTCGAATAAAGGCTCTTTGTTCTTGCATCGGACTTGGCTCCCTGGTGATTTTCGGGGTTCCCGAATTCTGGGCATAACAGTTTATAAATATTTGGTTTTGAATAAATCCTTGATAGTAATATGGATATACACCAAAATCACTCCACCTTGACCTGAGAATCTGTAGAACATCTATGTTGATAGAGTTAAAGATAACTTTCTAAGTGGGTTCTCCTCCTTCCCTGTCCACTGAAGGAGGCTTATTCTCTTAACAGCTGGTCTTAAATGATAAGAGACTTCCTTTTAGAGAAGGAGAAACACCTTGCTGAGAAAACACCTTCATAAGCCTTTGTTTCTTGGTTGAATCATTGTGAGATAAAGTGAGGTTGTCAGGTTTCAACCTTCTAGAGAAGAAAATAAAGCTACTTAATACCACATGGGTGAAAAATAAAGGTCTAAGAGATAGGAGAGATAATTAGAAAGATATTATTAGAAATGTTCTAGGTACTGGCTATTCCATCAATTTGGGTTCCAAAATGAGAATGAGAAAAATTACAAGCCCAGATATAAAACTGAACATTCATAGATATTGTTGTTCTAGGCCACTTAATTTTTTCCCCTAAGTTTCAATTGCTGAATTTGGTGTCTTGATTTTTATGGTGTTGGAATTTTCCCTCCAATATTAATTGTTTCTTTGCATCTTTTCTTAGTCTTATTGACTTCTTATCTGTGATGAATAAAAGTTTTTCTTCAAGGAAATATAATGAAAAGGTACTACCGCGGTCTCAGCAGAATATGAGTTAGTCTGACTAAACAATACTAAATGCTTTAGTTGGATGGCTAAGAGAAGAATCCGAGTTTCCCTTTTCTATTTTATTCTATCTTTCCTGTAATTTGGGTTACTTTGGGTATTTTTCTGCTTCTTTCTCAAACCCCAATATTTGTATCCAGACCCTTTCTCAGACAGTAGTTCACAGTTTGAAAGCAATTTTCACAATTTAACCTTGGAGTAAATATTGCTTCTTGCTACTCATGATAAGCTGACTACAGTACCCAGCTGTCCTTAATGTAATCCTAATTAATTATTCTGACAATTGGTCCTGAACTTCCAGGTTCTTTTGTGTATGTTATCTCTGAACTTGAATGTTTTTGGAGGAGCTTTTTCCATCTTTACTAGTTTCTTGCTAAATGTGCTTTGACCTGTTTTCTCTGTTTTTTCCTCATTCCTGCAGTATAATTTCACTTGCTTTTGATTATCCAAGAGTTCTTCAAAAATGTTCTGTTGGCAGCATATTTTTTTTAAAAAACATGTGTTAATTGACTATTTTTAAAGTTTATTATTATGATTATTATTTCTTAATAATCTCTACACCCAATGTGGGGCTTGAACTCATGACCCCGAGATCAAGATTTGCATGCTGAGCCATCCAGGCACCCCACCGATGGCATACTTTTCTTAATTTTCAGAGCCACTATAAAGTTTATTGTTTTACTTTATGGCATTTTTGTAATTTTAAGATATTCTTAGTGAAAAGGGTAGAAACACAGGACATTAATGTCTCTTGCTAGAATTTCCAACTTGCATTCCTGTTTATAATGAGTACATGTTATTCATGCTTTACATGATATATTAAAACAAAACAGCAAAGTATAAACAAAGTAAATTATATTTTTTTATGGGTAGGAACTTAGTAGAAGCCATGTATTCACTGGGTACCTAACAAACAATTTTAGAACTTCTTTTTTAATTATTTACTTCTGATTATCACTTTATGTCATTAAAATGCTGTTAGAGAAATCTGATCCAACCTCTCTTTTCACAAATAACTAAACCATAAATTTCAGGGAGTGAAATTATTTCCATAAGGACACCTACTGTGGTTTCCCACAATCAGTCTTAGACAAAGTTTGCCTTTATTATTAAATCCCTATTTCACTACCTCTGATTATTAGGCAAACTGCTATTTGTGAGACCATGGAAAATTAATTTTTAAAGAAAATGAGTTTTAAAATGGTCAAATTTGTGTGTCCATCTATGTATAGTTCTTATATGTATATATGGGTGTGTATATGAATAATTATTATATAATAATATATTATAGGTTATATATATATTTTTCAAAATCCTATGGACTTAAATTTCATGTTACCCTAATTGAATAAACCAAAAAATACACAAAATTAGCTGCAACTTCTATTTCTCTTTGCCTTTAGAACCTGAGCTGCAACTAATGGCTATCATTTAATTATTCATGATAAATGGCCTTAGGAATAAAAAAAATTAAATTTAAGGAACAAATGATTCAAGGAAAATAAAATATTTCTCAACAGTTTATTTTTTTAAACCTAAAAATCTCATTGTAGGTCAGTGTTGTTTTACATGGAACAATGGTAGCCAACTATGTACCAATGAGCTGTTTGTGTCCTGCTTTTATGGTAGTTTTGAAAAGAGTGCTCTAAATACATCGTATTTCTCTAAGCTTTTAGGTAGAAATAAATTCTTTTTGAATTTTTATCCTTCCACAGTCAGATCACTGCTTCTAACTTGTATCATTCAAATATACATTAATTGGTTGATATTTCAAAAGAAAACAAAAAAAGTTATCACTGTGGCGAGTGCACAAGTAACAACAGCACATACAAATTTTCAGAAATACCTAAGTTCGGGTATCAGATGAGAGCACATTATTAAAAGAAACAATCTTTAATGCTCATGGCAATACTTTGTGCACTTTTTATAATTGAAAGTGATTTTATTTTGGGGTGTCTGGGTAGCTCAGTCAGTTAAGCATCCAACTTCGGTGCAGGGAATAATCTTGTGGTTCATGAGCTTGAGCCCTGCGATGGACTCTGATGACTGCTCAGCGCCTGGAGCCTGCTTCAGATTCTGTGTTTCCCTTTCTCTCTGCCTTTCCTCCACTCATGCTCTTTCTCAATCTCTCTCTCTCTCTCTCTCTCAAGAATAAATAAAAACATTAAAAAATTTTAAAAAAGAAAGTGATTTTTTTCACATTATACTAGGCGAGAAAATATATTTAATATATGAGTGGTTTTTTTCTACTAATTTCCAGAAACTATTATATCTTGAGTGTCATAACACATTAATATGTTAATCCAAGATTAATGTGATGATCTTGGGTTCTCCAAGTCATTTAGATTTGAAATTATGCATTGTTTATCCATTCACCCTTTACAATGTATCTTTTAATCACTAATGTTTAACCAAATCCCACCAGAAATGTTGGCTAATGTTGTAGAGGAGATTTAATCCTCCTCCAGCTCTCTTTAATTTAGAAGGAATATCTTTGGTAAGAGAAAAACGTAGCAATACTTTGGGATAAAAAAAGTTTTAAGAGAGAAATTTTATCAGAAAGGTAATTCATATGTACAGTCAAAACAGCTATTTTGAAGAAGAAATAAATGCAAAATTTTTCATAATTTTTCTCCTAAATTGTAAAGGAATAGAGGACCTATAAAAACTGACAAAATTAAATGATGAACACTGAACTCGATATTCCGATAAGAGTTTAAATATTAAAAAAATTCATAGATGATATTTATCCTTAAGTTTACCTCCCCAAATGCAACCTAAAGGCAACTCAGATTATATGTAGTGTTTTGACCTGTGAGGGCATAATTTTATTGGCATCTAATTTAGCCATCTTTATAAAGCTCTTAAATCAGTCACTTTGATATTTTAAAACATTTCAAGATTATTTTTTAACTAGTACAAAAATAAAAGATTGCTCTATTTATTAATCCATGTTTTGGTCTTAAATTCCTAGTAGTTTTAACAAAAATATTGCATTTTCTGAGAAAGTTTTAAACATATCATACAAATTCTGAAAGAATATTTAAGCTTCAACTAAATCCGTAAAGATGTATTTAATGCAAGAGAAATTTTTACTTGAACTATTGTAAATTTCTACTAATAATAATAAAAAAAAAAGTTCTTAATGCATTACAGGAAGAATACAGTGTGCCAGCCACCCAATTCTATTAATTCAAGGAAATGTAATTAAATCGAGTATCAACTCTTCCCGCCGCCATTGACTCATTTCTAATTAACAAGCTTGTACTCAAAAATAAAAAATCAAAGAAATCCTGTGGCTGAGTTCATCTTCTCATTAAAAGGATTATTTGCTTCAAACTAAGTCAGAGTTGTGTTTTTTTTTTAACCTCCAAAGGGAAAAAATATGCTATCAAAATGATTTAGTATGAAGGATTCAAACTGCAATTTAAAAATGTATACATGAGGCCTGGTGGAACCTCTACCAGTGAACCAAATAAAAAACCATTATGATGAATTGTTGAGATGCGAAGATTGATGAGGATTCTTACCTATCCTTTCTGTTTAAAAAAAAAGAAAGAAAAAAACACTGGCTATGATTAGTAGTGTCCTGTACCTCTTTCTTTTGATATAGATTAAAACCAAAAAAGTACTCTACATTACCGGCAAAGCCTTTAAAGAAAAATGTCATTCATATTCAGTATATCAGAAAGAAGACACACAATGTATTCTGAAAGCGAATCAGTTTTACTTTAACATTGAAAGATTAAAGGGATGAAACACATCATTTCTGAAGTTATCAGTCTACGGTATCATTACTAATTCATAATTACTAATTAATATAATAGATTGGTAACTAAGTAAATTTCACATTCCAATTTCACTATGATGTGGGGGTGTAGCACAGAGGATTTTTATAAGTATGATACTATGATAATAGACACATGTTACCCTACATTTTTCCAAACTCCTAGAATATGCAACACCAAAATGAATACTAAGGTAAACTATGGACCTCGGATGATTATGTTTCAATGTAGGTTGATCAGTTGTAACGAATGTACCATTTCAGTGGGAGATGTTGATAAAAGTTATGCATGTATGGGGAAGGGCGGACCTGTACCTCTTTTTCAATTTTGCTATAAATGTAAAACTACTCTAAAAAATGAAGTCTTCAAAAATTGATGTGGGTTAACATTTTATTTCTAAGTACAAGAAGGAAGCTAAGTGGTTAAGGGCATTTGGTAGCCCAATGATAAGAATGTGTGAATGTACGTGCTATATGTGGATGTACATGTCTCTATATACACAATTAATATATCAAAATTCATCAATGGCAAATATGGTAAACTTATTTTTTAGACTCTTTGAATGATTTAGTGTCAGAACAGGCTTGAACTCATTGGTTACCAAGCATTTGCCAAATGAAATCTGAGTAGTTAAATCTAAAATGGTTTCTCATTTAGGGGCACTTGAGTGGCTCAGTGGGTTGAGCATCCAACTTCCGCTCAGGTCATGATCTCATGGTTCATGAGTTCAAGCCGCGTGTTGGGCTTTATGCTGATGACTCGGAGCCTGGAGCCTGCTTCGGATTCTGTGCCTCCCTCTCTCTCTGCCCCACCCCACTCATTCTCTCTCTCTCTCAAAAAACAAACATTAAAAATTTGTTTTTAAAAAATAAAAAGGTTCCCCTTTCCTATACAAATATTTATAATCTTCAGGTTAAATGGTAAAAGAACAACTCTCTTTAGCTATAAGAGAATGTAATATCCTACCTTCAGTGTTGTTTGTAATTAAAATTACTAAAAATTATTGGGTGTCATCTATGTGTATAGCACTACGCTTTGTAGGTGTCCGATATAATTAGCAAAACAATTCTTTGAAGTCATTTTAGCCCTGCTTTACCAAGAAAAGACTAGTGAGATTAAGTAACTTGCCCAAAGTCACACAGCTAGGAAGCAGCAAAGCCAAGATATGAATGAGATCTTTTTCATTAAAAGCCCATTTTCTAAACCACCAGCAAAATGAGAAAAACATGAAACGTTCTCAATGTACTAGAGGAGCTTGATTAATGTTAGTTATTTTTATATCTTTCTTACTTTACCTTAAAAAATTTCTACTGACATTTCTCCATTTAAAATGATGGCAAGTCAGTTCAGCAAAGGTTCTTGGTGTAAGGAAAAAAAAAAAAAGTTCTGATAAACATATTAAAGTATAAGCCATCTTCCAATACAAGAGTGACTATATTTGTAGATCCTTTCAATTAAAATTTTACTTCTTTGTAGTCAACTACATAGAATAGATTTTAAAATGTATGAAGGAGCACCTGGGTGACTCAGTCAGTCAAGTGTCCTATTTGATTTCAGCTCAGGTCATGATCCCACAGTTGGTGGGATTGAGCCCTACACTGGGCTCTGTGCTGACAGCATGGAGCCTGCTTGGGATTCTCTCTCTCCCTCTCTCTCCTCCCCTCTCCTACTTGCTCACTCTCTCTCAAATATAAAAAAAAATACATTAAACATTTAAAAATATATATATGAAAATTCAGTGGCTTTTAGTTGTATTGGCACAAAAAAAATCTCATAGAAAATGACGTTATTTCAAGAAATATATATTTTCAAAGGCTATTATCCATGTTCAAAGAGGACTGGAATATTTTAAAATGCTTTATACTCCTTTGATTTTCACACTACATTCTACAGATGATAAAAATCTTTAGAAAAAGAATGTTGTGAAGGACAGTTATTGGAAATGCAGTTGTAAAGGTATGTCATTTATGTACTATTTGGCAATATCAAAATGCATTTGGCTTAACTTACTCAAACGATAATTGTGGAATGTTTTGGTAAAAATGACCTGACTCCTTAAGCAACGTTTAGGCATAAAGTGGTTTTGATGGCTATGAAATTTGGAAGATGAGTGATTCAGAGGAAGCTATCATCAGACACAGAATATCTCAGGCCAGTATGATTAAGAAAGTAGGAGCAGAACAATAAACTGTGGTTTAGTCATAAATGTAGGCATCTATATAATGTCATTTATATCACGGGCCAGAAATTGTCTCTCCAACCAATTGCTTCATTCCTATAATACCTATACAATGTAGATCCTGAATAAATGTTTGTTAAATAAATTAATTTATCCAGCAAATACCTATTAAACACCTCACATAGGAAATTATTACAGGTATGAATGAAACATGACAGGTGTCTTATTAGGAGTATTACAGAAATAAGACCCTGGGACATCTGCTGAGAGAGTAATCATGTATTGTTGTGGGAATTCCAGGTCATCAAACTGAGTGAAGCCTGTTTTCCTTGAATCTGTGATCTGTTCTGGCTTCAATTCTGGAATCTCATGTTCCGAGGGAAAAACTAGAATGGAATCAAGAAAGTGAGACATAGACTAAAATGCCACAGTGACAGGAAAAAATCCCACACACACCTCCTAGACCCATATCTGTCTCTTTGAGTTCAGAGATTTTGAGGCGGGACCCGATCCACAGAATATGATAGTGGCTACTGCTCATCTGAATTTGGGCCCAGTCAGTAAAGAATTTGAGGGATAAATCTAATAGAGATATGCAGTAAATGGTTGTGATGGCTGATATAAAGGTAAAGAATAAAACAAAAGAAAATATATTTGGGTGTAATAAATGCTTTTGTGTGATATAAAAGCCATGGAAGAACACAGGCCAAGGATGGAGGCCTGAGGAACAGCAACTAGAAGAACGGTGGATGAAAGAGAGCTGCTGGGGATTGTAAGAAAGATCCAAGGGGCTTTCTGGGCTGCATAAACCAAAAAACATAGTAGTTTGAAAACACATTCTACATACTGACTTCCAGGCTCCAATAATGGCAATGTCTTTAGTATCACCTTAACCCTCACGTTGTTAAAAATTCATGGAATATGAATGCATACATAGTCCAAAGTACTGGAGAGCAAAAGTGGAGCAGACAAAAACGCTGAAAGAAAGGAAGAATAGTGATAAGATCTTATTTACTAGGTTTTTATTGGAAGGCAGTCCACATGACACTCAAAGAATAGAGATCTTGTAGAAAATAGGCATCTAATTGGGCAGAGGTATCTCAGGCAACTTTTGGAACATCCAGAACAGGTGAAAATCTAGGGGAGAAAACAAGAAAGAAAGGAATTCCAATTTCTGAACTCTGCATGTGAAGGGAAGGCTCCCTATCAGCTAGGATAAAAGAAGAGTGGATGACCTTAAAAAGCTGATTAGAGATTTCAGCAGTTGCCCAATGGTTGGACAACTACATTTGGAGTTCCAGTCCTGCCAGTTGGGATGGGTATGGTCATCATTTTGAACTTTCCATTGAAACCCCAGAAGGAATATTCTAGGAACAAGGGCAATACTAAAATAGATCTGTACCAATAAAGCCTAAAACTATGCCTCCATGAAAGAGAGCAGACCCTCATTATTATGAGAACCTGCCAAAATAAGGCCTGGCACTCTATTTAGAGGAAGATTTTGGATTTTTGGATTCTTCAACTTAAAATAATGACTATGGAGTCAACTGTTACTAGGCTTTCAAAAAGACAGAAAAATATGACCCATACTAAAAATAATAATCATATAGAAATTAGCCCCCACGAATGACTTCAGTTAGACTTTAAAATAACCATTAACTAATGTGAACAGAGGGAGGAGGCAAAACATAAGAGACTCTTAAATACTAAGAACAAACTGAGAGTTGAGGGGGATGTGGGAAGGGGGAGAGAGGGTGACAGGTACTGAGGACGGCACTTGTTGGGATGAGCACTGGGTGTTGTATGGAAACCAATTGGACAATAAATTGATTAAAAAATAAATAAAAAGAATTTGAAGCAATATATAGGTTTAATTGTTAAAGCAATGGGAAGTTGCAGGAGAGATACAAAAATTTTTAAAATAACCAATGTAAGTACTAGGAAAGAAAAAATATAATATGTGACACTAAAAATTCATTGCATGTGATTAATAATAGATTGGAAGCTATGGAGGAATGGATCACTGACCTTGTAGACAGGCCAACAGAAAGTATTCCTACTGAAACATCTAATAATAGAGCCTGGAGTTTCTGAACGCATGAGGCAAAAGTTGTCAGCACTAAAGGGATAAATCCAAAAATTCATTATCATATTCCAATCCTATTTAGAGATTTATTTTAACACCCCACTCTTAGTAAGCAGAAAACAAAAAGTTTAAGAAAGTTTGGCTTTAGGGGCACCTGGGAGGCTCAGTCACTTAAGTGTCTGACTCTTGATTTCGGCTCAGGTCATGATCACATCATTTGTGAGTTCAAGCCCTGTGCTGGGCTCTGGGCTGACAGTGCTGAGCCTGCTTGGGTTTCTCTCACTCTCCCTGTGTACACCCCCCATTTGTGTACGTTCTCCCCCCACCCTCTCTCCTCCACTTCCTTCTCCCTCCCTCCCTCCCTCAAAATAAATAAATAAGATTTTTTAAAAAAAGAAAGTTTGGCTTTTGAAACCTTAAACAAATCTATCAACAATTTGACTTTATCTTCATTTTTAGATTCTTAAAAAAACTGTTGCAGGGTTCACATTCAATTCACTCTAAATATATACGGAACATGAAACAAAATAGAAAATGGCAAAGCCATAGAACATTATCAAAAAATGACAAGGAATATAATCACACGGATCATGTTTCTTGGAAAATAGATATAATATAATATGAATAACAATAAGACATCTCCAAAATCTCCAAATATTTATAAATTAAACAAAATGCTCCTATGTGTCTATATTTATGAATAAGACTTATTGTTAAAATATAAATACTCTCCAAAATGTTATAGATTCAATGCAATCCTATTCAAGAGATTTCTTTTATAGATATTGACAAGCTAATTCTCTACCCTCTATGAAAATGCAAAGCATTGAAAAGAGCGAAATAATTTTGAAAAGGAAAAATAAAATTGGAAGGCTTACAATAGCTGATTTTAAAGGCTACCATAAAACTTATCTATCATGACTGTGTTATTCCTTTAAAGGTAAACATTTAAATCAATGGATCGGAATGGAAAGCATGAATATCAACCCACATATACATGGCCAATTGATTTTTGATGAAGGTATTAATATAACCCAGTGGAGAAATGATAGTGTTTCCAACAAATCATGCTGTAAACATTATAAATCCATATGTGGAAAGATTTACTTCAGCCCCTACTTCACATCATCCACAAAAATCTATTTAAAATAGATTTATAGACTTAAATGCAAAAGTTAAACATATATAGCATCTAGGAGACATCTTAGAATATCTTAGCAAACCCTTGAGATAGATAAGGTTTTTTTAATAGATAAAAAAAATTAAAAGTTATGACAAAAATGACAAAATAGGGTTTACTAAAATTTTAAAAAGCAAAATAAATGCACAATGAAGAAAATATATAAATCGACATATAAAATATATGTGTATATGTACGAACTCCTATAAATCAATAAAACAGAGAAGAAATCACTCATCCATTAAAAATGGTCGGACTGCTTGAACAACAGACACATAAAAATGAAGACATGTGAATGGCCAATAAGCATTTAAAAAGTTGCTCACCATCATTTGTCACTAGAGTAATAAAAATTAAACAGCAGGGGTGCCTGGGTGGCTCAGTCGGTTAAGCATCCGACTTTGGCTCAGGTTATGATCTTGGAGTTCATAAGGTTGAGCTGTCTGCTGTCAGCAGAGACCCTGCTTCAGATCCTCTGTCCCTCTCTATCTCTGCCCCTCTCCAACATGTGTGTGCATGCACATGTTCTCTCTATCTCAAAAAATGAACATTTAAAAAATATTTTTAATAAAATAAATAGCAAAGAGATGTCCCTAAACATCCATTTAGAGGCTAACATGCAAGATTACTGAAGAAAATATAAAATAATTATAATCCCTCACTTACTACTGCTTGTCAGAGATGAAAAACTCTGACAATAATTTTTTTTCATTTGTTTTAACATTTATTCATTTTTGAGAGTGAGGGAAACAGAGTATGAGTGGGAGATGGTCAGAGAGAGAGGAAGACAAGAATCTGAAGCAGGATCCAGGCTCTGAGCTGTCAGCACAGAGCCTGACTCGGGGCTCAAACTCACAGACTGCCAGATCATGACCTGAGCTGAAATTGGATGCTTAACCAACTGAGCCACCAATGTGCCCCTCTGACAATGTCTTTTAAATTTAAATATAAAACCACTTTACACCCCAATAGTTTCTCATTTAGACATGTATTCCCTCAAAAAAAAAAAAAAAAAAAAAAAAGAAAAGAAAAGAAAATGTATGTACACAAAAGATATTTATCAGAAAGAATATGGCAGCTTTAATCACTATTGGGCAAAACTCAACAGAGGGCAGGGGTCCATCAACAGGAGAATAACTAATACATTTTGGTATGTTCATGCAATGATACACTACATTCCAATAAAAATGCAAAAATAACTGAACAATGCCATGCCACAGATGCATCTCAAAAGTATTAATTTCATCAAAATGACCCAGGTACAAAAGTGTACATAATCTATAATCCCATTTAAGTAAAGTGTAGGAAAAGAGAATTAACCTGCATAGTAGAAATCACAGCAATGGTTACCTATGGGGAGAGGATGATTGACTGAAAAAAGCATATGGAAAACTTACAGGGTGATGTAAAATGGAATCTCCCGACTGGGGTAGTAATCGCACAGGGAGTTACACAGGTTACTCAGAGATAATTAAAAACTCATGCCTTTTATTTTATGAAAATAATCTTTCCAAGGATAATACTTAATGCAAAAAGTATGTTAAAAAAAAAACTAAAAAGTGATATTTGCATTTGGAAATAAAATTCATTGGTAAACTCTGCCAGTATCTGTAGGGTGGCCATGATAGAAGTCAGACTACAATAATTTAAGGAGTGAATGGCAAGTTATATTAACAACTAATTAATTTATTCAACATCCATTTTGTGAACACACAGTTTTCTGCTAGACAGTGTTCAAGCTCTGAGGATACAGTGATCAAGAACAAAATTCTGCCCTCAAGGGACTTATAGTCTAATAGAAATGGACACTGAATACCTGAGACTATATTGGGATACTGCTCTAAAATAATTAATTCAATTAAGAGAGAACACTAGGAAAAAATAATATGAAACTGAAATTCAAATAACCTTTTAGCCAGCTATCTACTCTTCCATGAACCAGTTAACTTCTATAGGGTCATTATCTTCATTTTTAAAATAAAAAGACCAATTTAGAATACAGTAAAACGTTGGTTTGTGAGCATAATTTGTAATCCAAAACACTTATATATCAAAGTGAATTTCCCCATAAGAAATCATGGAAACTCAGATGATTTGTTCCACAACCCAAAAATACTCACATAAAAACGATTATAATACTGTAATATAACACAAAATAATAAATAAAATACAAAATATAAACAAAAATAAACAAGTTAACCTGCACTTTCCTTTGAAACCCTTGGTGGCTGGTGTGAGGAAGACAAGAGAGAGGAGGGTTGTTGTGTAGGACAACTTTCACTATTACTAACAGATGTTGACTATAGTACAGTGTTAATAAACTCTCATTATATACTGTATTTAATGTAACTGGCAATAAAGCAGCGGGGGAAGGGTCTATATCTGCAGGCAGCCTGACCTAGAATGAAGCAAAGCATTCTAAGCTTCCTCTTGTATGGAAAAGCAAAGGACTGTCCATAGGTGCTTTGCAATGACAAAAGATACACTAGTGCCAGGTGTGGGCACCTTCCAACATTCTGAAAACTCACTTATTTCTGCCAAACACCAATGCCTGAGACTGAGCATCTAAACATGGGAAATGATCACTCATAATCCTATAGCGAAAGAGAGAGAGACAGAGACAGAGACAGAGAGAGAGAGACAGAGAAGAACCATTGGCTCAGTTGTGATCATGAGACATCTGGCGTCACGTACTACTCATACTGTAAGACATCACTCATCTTTCAAGTTAAAGTTTATTAAAATTGTTTGCTCGTCTTGCGGAAGCTTCACTCACAGAACAAGTTACTCAAAATCCAGAGATTTACAGTATTTCTAAATTCTTTCTGCTCTAAAATCCTGAACTCGTTTTCATTATATTATATTATGCACATTTTCCCACAAAGATTTTGTCCTTTTCTATTTGTCTTAGAGCAACACTTTGAGTTGTTAAAAATAAATTAATCTGATTTCTGTTATTATTCTAAATCACTAAATCTAATCCTAAATCATATTTGTTTAAAAAGATCATGACAGGGGTGCCTGGGTGGCTCAGTTGGTTGAGTGTCCGACTTCGGCTCAGGTCATGATCTTGCTCATGGGTTCGGGCCCCGCGTCCGGCTCCGTGCTGACAGCTCAGAGCCTGGAGCCTGCTGCAGATTATGTGTCTCCCTCTCTCTCTGCCCTTCCCCTGCTCATGCTCTGTCTCTCTCTCTCTCTCAAAATAAATAAATGACAAAAAAAATTTAAAAAAAAGATCATGACATATATTTATAGCAATATACATTTGTTTCATTTCCCTATGTCTAAAAACAAAAACAGACTTCAGCGACAGTGCAGTGTGTGTGTGCACTTGTAAATGCATGATTATGTACAAAGAAATGCCAACAGGATTCCATAGATTATTTGGGAGCAGCTCTCAGAAGTGAAGGCAGAGCTCTAGGATAATCCAGTCATATCCTTAGTCCATTTGATAAAAATGATTAGCCCATTCATTCACCAAATTTTCACAATTAATGTTATTATTGCAAAAAACATTAGGCAAGAAGATGGGTCATATTTTTCAGGCATGAATAAATGGAAAGTTTTTATCATTATTTTAGTAAATTACTGAAATAAATACCCTCCTGTGGCAATTAAAAAATAAAAATTTTGCAATAATTCTCCTTAAAAATGTGTTGCTAGTTTTGAAAATAATAATCCTTATAATCACTGTTGAATTACAAAGACAATTCTGCATGTTTTGCTGCTATATTAAAATGGAACAAAACGCTAATCACTGCAAATTGGTTCATGATTAACACAATAATGTACAAGGAACTGGCAACAATATAGCAGTAATTTAATTATTATTTAAATTCTTATAATCCTTTATTTTACACCTTACTTTGTACTTAACCTTGTTTTAGATTCTCATTTGAGCTTGAAAATTGTGGGTGCAGCAAAATCATTGCCGATACTTTAATAAGTAGTGGGATATATTTTAATACAAATATGCACACTTTGTATGTGCATGCCCTATCAGCTAGACAATTATGATTAAACTGGACAGCCCCTATGACTTCTTAATACTTTACACAAGACTTTTATTATCTTCATGCCAGAATGCCTGCATAAGAATGTTGTTGACAAAGGAGTGTGGGAAAATCTTAAGAAATGAACAAAATAAACAAAGCACTATAGTACATTAAACAAGGTTCCTTGAACTCATCTGAGAATTTTAATATACAATGACATTTTATAAAATAATCTTTTTATGTAAGAAATTATAAATAAGCTTGAATTTGCTGATTAATGACTGAAGTAATTGTTATAAAACTTACATAAATAACATAATTTGCATTTAACGTATGAATACTGATTCTTGAGGACAGCATAGTGTCTCACCTTTCTCTAATTAACTCTAACAATAGTGCTTTTGAGAGTAGATGAGAAAATAGTTATTATGCCTTTTTTTCCATGACCCAAGCGCAGAGAAATCAAACACATTTAATGGCCAAAGATAATTTTCGACTGCAAAAATGTGCTGAAATATATTAAAGTTAATAGTAAAAATCAGGACTAGATGCATTAAAGTGTTTTAATATCAGTGATATCCCTTCTTTTTTGAGAGATACCTTTGAGAGTCTCATTAAAAAAAAATTATAGTACTTCCATCCCACCTCATGTTCCTTTTTCCCCTTCTCTTTCCCCCGCATCTCTTCAGCAAAACACAAACTAAAATAATATACCTTCATTGCATTGGAAGTATATTTCCTACACAAGCTAAAATTTAAGCCAACCTTTACAAAGATTAGCTATTTCTTTTGGTCATACAGAAAAAAAATATGCACCTTCTAAAAATTGAAGTAAATGGAAAATATTGTTAGTAAATTTAAAGAGTGAAGTTCAATTCTGCCCAAACACTAAATTTCAATGAGAGACTCCCTGTGATTGGAATAAGAAAGAGATATTTTGAGTTCTTCCTGGCAATGCACACATTATCTCTGACACTCAGTCAATTCTGAAAGTCTCTCCTGATGGAAATGCATAACGAAAATGCTTTCTCACAAGAGTGTTTATTAATAAGTAGAACCCATGCCCCCATCACAGCTCCTGTTGATCTAGCGCAGGCTCGTGCAAAGCGATACTGAGATTTTCCAATATTCCTTGAGTTGAATTCAAGTCACACCACTTCTTCCAGACCATGTACTCTAAATAATTTGTCATCACAGGCAAAACCTAGGACTCTGGAATAAGCCGTGACCGAATGGGAAACATATTTTTTAAAATATTAAGATTCTCCACACAAAATCATAGAGAAATCTGCAGTTTTCCTGCTTCTGTTCTCCTGCCAAAGTTACTATGACTTTGACACTCTCTACTGCATCTTATAAAAGATTTAAAACATAAGAACAGCATTTACTTAATAAATGTTTACCAAGTATTTACTAGATGCTATTAATTATGATTGTGGCAAGTGTTGGGGATATGGCAATGATGAGGACATGTGTGAATCTGGCCCCAAAGATATGTCAGACAGAATATAATGAAATAAGGAAAAGGGTTCAGTAACGGCAGGCTGTGAGAAATGCCATGAAGAAAACTATCATAGTAATAGAATAGAAAGCACATATTTGGAATTTATTTAAGGAGGGAAAAGCCAACATGTGCAGGCAATATCTTAGATAAGACCCGTGGATATGAGAGAGTCAAAAAGTTCAAGCGTATTCTGGACAGAGGGACAATACATGTAAAGTCCTCAACTGAGAAACCAGAGAAAATCAAGAATTCCCTTTTGGATATAATAAATTTGAGAAGTTTATGAAATATCCAAGTGAAAGATATTATAAACAGTTGGATTAAAAAATAATGGAGCTCCACAAAGCGATCCGTGCTTGACATGTTTGAAAGTGATTACCACACAGACTATGTAAGAACTTAGAGCGGGATGGTATACAGAACATATGAAGAATGATCCATTCCAAAATTTAGTGATCTGATGGTGAAGAAAGGAAGCAGCAAAAAGAGTCTGCCAGGAAGTACCCAGCAGAAAGAAAGAAAGAAAACCATAAAAGGTAAGGGATAGGAGTAAATGACTAGCAAAAGCCGCTGTTAGGTAAAAACTAAAATACGAGAAGAAAAGTATTTCACAGGGTTGACAACAAGATCCTGGTAGGTTTGAGATCATATTGAAGTGAGTAGAAGAATAAATTTAAATTTCCATGTCTAGTAGCACAGAGGACTATATTCCTCGTCTGACCTTTCTGATGAAAGGGACTCTAAGAAATTTGAAAGATAAGGAAAAAAAAAAAAAAGTCAGACACTACACACACACACAAACCACACCGCCAAAAGCAAAATCCAGATAAAACAAGTCAGCCTGCTAGGAATGGAGTATATATAAACTCTTCCTAATTCCTAATTTACTATCTTCCTAATTCCTCTTTTTTTTTTATTTGAATATAGTTGACACACAACATTACATGAGTTTCATTTGTACAACTTAGTGATTTGACAGGTTTACACATTATGGTGTGTTCACCACAAGTGTAGCTACCATCTGTCCCATTACATTGCTATTACAATATCACGGACTGTATTCCTTATGCTCTGCTTTTTATTCCCATGACTTACTCATTCCGTAACTGGAGGCCTGTACCTCCCTCTCCCCTACAACCATTCTGCCCAACCTCCCACTCTCTTCCCCTCTGGCAACCATAAGTTTGTTTTCTGTATTTATAGTTCTGATTCTGCTTTTTGTTTATTCACTGTTTTAGATTCCATTTAGGAGTGGAATTGGTTGTTATTTGTCTTTCTCAGTTTGACTCATTTCACTTAGCATAATACCTTCTAGATCCATTCGTGTTTTCTCAAATGGCACAATTTCATCCTATTTTTATGGCTGTGTACTATCCAATTGTGTACATATACCGCATTTTCCTTATCCATTTATTTATTAATACTTAGGTTGCTTCCATGTCTTGGCTATTGTAAACAATGCTGCAAAATGGGTGGATATATCTTTTTGAATTAGTGATTTAATTTTCCCTGGTAAATACCCACTAAAAGAACTACAGGATCATATGGTATTTCTATTTTTAATTTTTTGAGTAACCTCCATACTGTTTTCTACAGCAGCCATTTCAATTTACATTCCCACGAACAGTGCACAACCGTTCCTTTTTCGCCACATCTTTGCCAACACGTGTTTCTTGTCTTCTTAATTTTAGCCATTCTAACAGGCATAAGGTGCTATCTCATTGAGGTCTTGATTTGCATTTCCCTGATAATTAGTAATGCTGAGTATCTTTCCATGTGTCCGTTGGCCATCTATATGTCTTCTTTGGCAAAATACATATTCAGATCCTCTGCTCATCTTCTAATTGGACTGATTTTTTTTTGGTGTTGAATTAGTTGTATGAGTGTTTTATTTTGGATATTAACCCATTATTGGATATATAATTTACAAATATCTTCTCACATTCAGTAAGTTGTCTTTTGGTCTTGCTAACTGTTTCCTTTGCTGTACAAAAGGTTTTAATTTTGACGAATCCCAGGTTATTTTGCTTTTGTTTCCTTTGCCTTACGAGACGTATCTAGAAAAATGTTGCTGTAGTTGGTGTCAGAGAAATTACTCCCTGTGCTCTATTCTAGGGTTTTTATGGTTTTAGGTCTCACGTTTAAGCCTTTAATTCATTTTGAGCTTATTTTTGTCTTAGAAAGTAGTGCAGTTTCATTCTTTTACATGTAGCTGTCCAGTTTTCCCAGCACTATGTATTGAAAAGACCATCTTTTCCCCCATTGTATATTCTTGCCTCTTTTGTCATAGGTTAATTGACCTAAATGTGGGTTTAATTCTGGGGCCTCTATCCAGTTCTTTTGATCTATGAGTCTATTTTTGTGCCAGTGCCATACTGTTTAGAATACTACATATTTGTAGTACATCTTGAAATCTGGAATTGTGATACCTCCAGCTTTGTTCTTTTTCAGGATTACTTTGGTTTTTCAGGATCGTCTGAGGTTCCATACAAATTTTAGTATTATTTGTTCCAATTTTGTGAAAAATGCTATCTGTATTTTGATAGGGAATGCACTGAATCTGGAGATTACTTTGGGTTATAGGGACATTTTAACAATATTAACTATTCCAATCTATGAGCATGAACTGTCTTTTCATTTGTTTGTGTCGCCTTCAATTTCTTTCATTAGTGTTTTATAGCTTTCAGAGTATAGGTCTTTTACTTTGTTGGTTAAGTTTATTCCTAGGTACTTGGTTCTTTTTGGTGTAAATGGTGTTACTGCTTTTTTTTTCTTTTCTTTCTGTGACTTCATTGTTAATGTATAGAAATGCTAGTGACTTCTGAGTATTAATTCTGTATCTTGCCATGTTACTGAATTTGCTTATTACTTCTAGTAGTATTCTGGTGGAATCTTTAAGATTTTCTATGTGTAGTATTATGTTATCTTGTGTATACTGACAGTTTGATTTCTCCTTTTTCAATATGGAGGCCTCTTATTTATTTTTCTTGTCTGCTGTGGCTAGGACTTCTAGTACTATGCTGACTAAAAGTGGTGAGAGCAGACATCCTTGTTTTGTTCCTGATCTTAGAGGGGAAAGCTCTCAGTCTTTCACCATTGAGGATGATATTAGCTGTGGGTTTTTCATACAGCCTTTATTATGTTGAGGTATGCTCTTTCTAAACTTATTTTGTTGAGGGTTTTTAAGATGAATGGATATTGTACTTTGTCAATGTTTTTTCTAAGTCTATCAAGATGATATAATCTTTGTCTTTGTTTGGTTAATGTGGTATAAGGCATTGATTGATTTGCAAATACTGAACCATCCTTGCATCCCTGGAATAAATCTCACTTAATTGTGGTGAATAGTCTTTTTAATGTTTTGTGGATAGTAGTTCGCTAATATTTTGTTAAAGATTTATGCATATGTGTTCATCAGGAATATTGTCCTGTAGTTCTCTCTTGTGATGTCTTTTGTCTGATTCAGTTTTGTTACTCGTAATATGACTATTCAGATTTTCCATTCTTCCTGGTTCAGTTTTGGAAGGTTATTTATATATAGGAATTTATCCATTTCTTCTAAATTGTCCAGTTTGTTGGCATATAATTTTTCATAGTATTCTCTTATAATCCTTTGTATCTGTGTGGTATCAGTTATTACTTCTCCTGTGTCATTTCTGATTTTATTTATTCATATCCTTTCTCTTTTTTTCTTCATGAATCTGAGAGTTGTCGATTTTGTTTATCTTTTCATAGAATCAGTTTTGGTTTCATTGCTTTTTTCCTACTGTTTTTTTTTAGTCTCTATATCATTTATTCATGCTCTGATTTTTATTAATTTCATTCACCTACTCACCTTTGGCTTTGTTTGTTCTTCCCTTTCTAGTTCTTTTAGGCATAAGGTTAGATTGTTTATTTGAGTTTTTTCGTAGACTTGTACTGGTATAAAGTTCCTTCTCAGGACTAATGTCATTTTTACACTGTTGTGTTTTCAATTCAATTTGTCTCCATGCATTTTTTTGCCTCTTCTCTGATTGCTTCATTGACCCATTGGTTGTTTAATATTAACATGTTTGTGTTTTTTCCAGTTTATTTTTTCTCATGACTTATTTCTAGTTTTATATTGTTGTGGTCAGAAAAGATGCACAGTATGATTTCAATATTCTTAAATCTACTGAGGCTTGTTTTATGGCCTAATATGCAATCTATTCTGGAGAATGTTCTGTATGCACTTGAAAAGAGTGTATATTCTGTTGTCTTTGGATGGAATGTTCTGTATTTGTCTTTTATGTCCATCTGGCCCAATGTGTCAATCAAAGACACCGTTTCCATATTGATTTTCTGTCTGGATGAGCTATCCATTGATGTAAGTGGAGTGTTAAAATCCTCTACTATTATTGTAGTACCATCACTTTCTCTATGCTTATTAATATTTGCCTTATGTATTTAGGTGTTCCAGTGTTGGATATGATACTAGCATGATACTATTATGTTGGTATATAATACAATTATTATATCCTCGTGTTGGATTGATCCCTTTGTCATTATGTAATGCCCTTCTTTGTGTCTTGTTACAGTCTTTGTTTTAAAGTCTATTTGTCTGATATAAGTATTGCTACCCAGCTTTTTTTTCAGTATTATTTGCTTGGTGAATGTTTCTTCAGCCCTTCACTTTAAGTTTGCATGTGTCTTTAGGTCTGACTGCATAAAGATGGGTCTTTTTTTTTAATTCATTCTGATACTGATGCCTTTTGATTGGAGCATTTAGGTTATTTACATTTATAGTTATTATTGATAGGTATGTATTTATTGTCACTTCAAAAATTTATATTCTATTTTTTCTTATTTCTTCTTTGTTCTATTCTTCATCTCTTTTCTCTTTCTTTTGATTGATAAGTACCTATTGTGTTTTATTTGGCTTTCTTTCTCTTTATTTTTTGTGTGTCTATCATAGGCTTTGGGTTTGTAGTTACCATGAGGGTCATATATAATATCCTAAGTAAAGAGCAGTCTATATTAATTAGTCTTAATGGTCATTTAAGTTTAAACACATTCTAAAAAACTAGAAAAAAAAACAAAAAAATATCTGTTTTTCTTTTTCACTTTCTCTTCCCTTTTTACTCCCTCTTCCACATTTTACGTATATGTTGTCATATTTTACATCTTTTTATTCATATTTCTCTTATGTCTAATTATAAGCATTTGTTTTCCACTTAAAGAAGTCCCTTTAACATTTTGTGTAAGGCTAGTGTAGTGATGATAAACTTCAAATCTGAATGATAACCTCGCTGGAGAGAGTATTCTTGGTAGTAGGTTTATTTCTTTTTTTTTCCTTTCAGCACTTTGAATGTATCATGCCACTCCCTTCTCTGCTGAAATATCAGCTGATAGCCATATAGGTTTTCCCTTATAGGTAACATTTTCTCTTGCTGCTGCTTTTAGGATTCTCTCTTTATCTTTAACCTTTGATATCTTAATTATAATGTGCCATGGTGTGGACCTCCTTGGGCTCATCTTGTTTAGAACTCTCTGTGCTTCTTGGACTTGGATGTCTATTCCCTTCCTTTAGGTTTAGAGGTATTTTCAAATATTACCCCTTCAGATGAGTTATCTACACCTTTCTCTCTCTCTTCTTCTCCAGGAACTCCTATAATGCAAATGTTTGTTTGTCTCATGTTGTCCAAGAGATTTCTTAATCTATTTTTTTAATTTATTTATCTGAGAGATAGAGAGAATGAAAGACGGGCAAAGAGAGACAGGGAGAGAGAAAATATTAAGCTGTGCATGGAGCTTAATGCGGGGCTTGATCTCATGACCCTGAGCTCATGACCTGAGCCAATATCAAGAGTCAGACACTTAACTGACTGAGCCACCCAGACATCCCAATCTAT
The DNA here is from genome assembly GCA_030068075.1 of Paguma larvata. Taxonomy (NCBI): domain Eukaryota; kingdom Metazoa; phylum Chordata; class Mammalia; order Carnivora; family Viverridae; genus Paguma; species Paguma larvata. Next base: position 36,794,048 of record CM057840.1, read on the forward strand.
CTTCATTTAAAAATAATTATTTTCTCTATTTGCTGTTTAGCTTATGTGCTTTCCATGATCCTGTCTTCCAGATCACTGATATGTTCTTCTGCGCCCTGTAATCTACTGTTCATTCTCTCTTGTGTGTGTGTGTGTGTGTGCGTGTGTGTGTGTGTGTGTGTTTTATTTCAGTTACTGTATTCTTCCCTTCTGATTAGTTCTCTTAATTATTTTCTATCTCATTATTGAAGGCCTTACTGAATTCTTCCATTCTCTTCTCTAGTCCAGTGACTATATTTATGATTATCACTTTAAATTCTTTATCAGTCATATTGCTTATCTCTGTCTTGTTTAATTCTTTTACTGTTCTTTTTAAATTTTCTTATTCTTTCTATTGAAGCATAGTCCTCTATCTCACCATTTTGCTTGACTTTCTGTATTTGTTTCTATGAACTGTTTCTGTGGATTTGCTCATTTTAAAGTTGAAGAAGTATGGTGGCCACTATGCAGACTGTGACTGGTGACTTTTGCTGGCTATCTGGAGCAGTGGCTGTATATGCTCTTCACTCTTTTAACCCATAGTGTGTCTCCATCCCTCTTGCTGTTCTTTTGCCGATCTCTGCCTTTAATTGTTCAGTATCTTCTTGGTCAGCCCTCACTTCTTCAGGAGGAATTGTTCTATTGTTAGGTGTATTTGGTGTGCTCTGTGGACAAGGTGAGTTCAGAGTCTTCCTACATCACCATCCTGAACCAGAACCTGTTCCCAATTTTTCTTTAAATCTAAAACTATTCTAAAACAAACAAAATTTTATAAGAAAAAAATGAATAATAAAATTAAAAAGGCAGAAAAAAGTACGGGTAAGGCTGTGGAGCAAATGGAACTCATATGAAACTATTGGGAGTATGGGTTGCTCTTGACAATTGATTGGTTTAGCCTCTTTGGGAAACTGGAAGTGTGTACTAAACTGAACATATACATGACCTATGTCTCATTAATTTGCCTCCTAGTGCATACCCAACAAATATGCATACATAAGTTTACCAAAAAACATGTACAAATTACAGCCCTATCCCTAATAGCCACAAAATAGAGATGCAAGTTTTCATCAGCCCTATAAAAGACTCTCTACACATAATAAAATATTCTTCAGCTACAGAAATGAATGGACCACAACTGCAGAAAACAACATGGAAAAATCTCACAAAAGAATGAAAAGGTAAAAGAATACAGACACATCAGTCATTACTGCATAAAAGTAGGCAAACGTGACCTGTGGTGTAGCCATGAGAAAAGGAGCACTTACTCTGGGAGAGAACCTGGATTATGCCAAGGGAGTACTGGGCAAGTTTCTCTGGTGCCAAAAATGTCCTATTTCTTGATGTGCTTTCTGTTACATGTGCTCATCAGTTTGTTAAAAAAAAAATCAGCCTTTGTGCACTTATAATATTTGCATTTTTCTATAAGTATGTAATATTTCAATTTAAAACTTTATAAAATTTTAAAGTATTGGCCGAATCATATGTGTAAATAAATACTTTAGATAATGGCATTTTCAGATACAGAGAATAGAAGATACTACAATATGCATAAAGAAGTTAAAATGAAAAATTAAAGACATCAGTCAGGAGCAGAAACTGACAAACAACATAGTAGACTTTAAAGGTACCAAGTAAAACTTCTAGGGGAAAAAGTATAAAAATATTATGAATACGGTACAAAACAAAAAAGCAAATAGAATTTCATAAAAGCAGCCAGAAAAATAAAAATTAACTGGACATTTGGCAAAAAATGAAGCCAAAACACAGCAGAGTACCAATTTTAATACTGCTAGCATTTAGTGCCCACAAAAATATGCTGCAGCCTTCCATGAACACATTTCATTAAAGGTAATTGTAAAGGGTACACTTCAGATAGAATAAATGTAATATCAGAGAGAAGTTTTGGGATTTATGAGGAATTGATGAACTAAAAGAGTAATTAAACTTAATAAACTAAATATTCAAGCTTAGAAGTTAACAATACAAAAATGTGTAAATTGGCCCCTCTCACCTTCCCCAAAATAAGGGGAAGGAAGAGAGTGATAACAAAAGGAGAAGGAAAATAAAACATTCATATAAAGAAGAGCACACAGGTAGTTGCACAAGTTTCTCAAGAAAAAATTTTAAAGCAGCATTAAATAATATTCAGAATGAGAGATATGAATATAGAGAATGAAGAGATTTTTAAAAATGAGAGGGCATTACAGAAATAATAAGAGGGTATTACAGAAAATATATCTGAAAACAGATGAGAAAAGACAATCTGACAATTATAACAGACCAAATGGAGCACAGAAAAATTAGAAAGCCTGGATACTACCATTACATTTAAAGAAATTGAATTGTTAGTCAAAATTATTCTCACAATTCAAATCTCAGGCTAAAATTTTTTCTCTGCTGATTTTCTATTAAGCATTCAAAAAAGAAATAATTCCAACCTTACAAAAATTCTTCAGGGAATAGAAAAGGAGGAAACATTCATTTTATTGAGCCAATAAAATGGGTGGAGAGAGAAGGAGAACACATGAGCAGAGGAGAGGGACAGGGAGAGGGAAAGAGAGAGAGAGAGGGAGGGAGTGAAGGAGGGAGGGAGAACCTGAAGCAGGTTCCACGCTCAGCACAGAGCTCAATGTGGGACTTGATTCCATGACCTTGGGAACATGATCTGAGCCAAAGTCAAGAGTCAGATGCTCAATGAACTGAGCCACCCAGGCACCCTGCTGATATTACATTGAAACTAAAGCTAGACAAGTTAAGAAATTAAAACAAACGGTTTCTCACACTGATACATGGAAAAATGCCAAATAAAATACAGACTAGATTCATTAATATTTATAATGGACAATTCATCATTAGGTTTCTCTAAACTTATCATTAGACATGCATTTAGTCCTTACAGTTACATTGGCAGATAAAAAAACTAAAGCACAGAGATCACATGGCACCCATAATTGGTAATAATTACAAACTTTTTTAAAACTAAAAGAAAAGCTACAAATGAACAGGAAATTCAGTAACTGCATTTATGTATATACGCATGTATATATGAATGTATGCATATACATATATGTATGCATATATAAGATACAACTATGTTATATATGCATAGATATATACATAGATATATGTATACACACATATTTAAACACATAGAATTTAATGGTGGAATATTAGAGATGCTTCTTTGAATAAGAAATTTTATTGAAACTTGCTCTAAATATTCTCAGTCAATGGTAAGAAAAAATAACTAAAAGCATTAAAAAGAATGACTCAAACGATCATTATTGTGACATAATAGCACTGTATATATAGAAAAGGAAAAAAATTTCCTAATAAACTATTAGAACTTATAAATTTATCTGGTTTCTTACAAATTCAATCATACTTCTGTTTACAACATTACCATACAAAAAGAAAATATATATAAAACATATATTTGTAAATACTATCGATATTTTAAACATACCAACTCTTCCCAAATTGATCCATAGATTCAATACAATAGCAATTGATATATAAACGTTACGTGTTTGTTTACTTGGTAGAACATGACAAACTGTATGAAACTAAAATTTATATGAAGTAACAAAGACCCAAGAACATCAAAGACAGAAGGCCTATAAGAGGTAATACGCCTTATCACATAACAAGATTTATAATAAAGTTGGGGTGACAGTAGAGTAACATTTATGCAGAAATACAAAAGCAAAACCTACTAGAAGAGAATAAAAAGACCATGGTCAAATCCACACATTGATGGAAACCTGACTTATCACCTAGCTCACATTATTGTACTTTGGTAACTTGTGGATTTTTCCATAAATGATCTGAAACCATCGGAATTAGATTCCTATCTCTCATTCTTACAAAAATCAATCTCAGACAAATTAGACCTTTAAAGGTAACAGGAAAAACTTTACTTTTAGAATAAATCACAGGAGCATATGGAATCGAGATAGAAAATGACTTCATAAAATGAAAAAAAAGCATTTAATCATGACAGCAATATGACCTCCTTGATTTAGAGATGACAGAACTGAGGTATAAAACATATAATTTAGCCAAGTTATCACAAATTGTATGTGGCAGAACTAGGATGGGAATATGAGAAGCCTTGACCCAGAGTTCAGATTCTTAAGTACCATACATATTTATCTCAAACTGAATGAAAAACTGACATCCATAAGTATAAAAGATTGTTATTTATCAAATAGTTTTAAATATTCTTTTTTTAATGTTTATTTTTATTTTTGAGACAGAGAGTGAATGAGCGTGAGTGGGGGAGGGGCAGAGAGAGAGGGAGACACAGAATCCGAAGCAGGCTCCAGGCTCCCAGCTGTCAGCACAGAGCCTGACACGGGGCTTGAACTCACAGACTGTGAGATCATGACCTGAGCCGAAGTCGGATGCTTAACCAACTGAGCCACCCAGGTGTCCCTATTTTTGCATTTAAAAAGCCTAAATTATGCAGCAAGAATCTAGATTTAGTAATATTAAGTGCTGACATCTGCTATTGTACAAAAATTGCATAAGTTTTGGTGGTCAGTCTGGGACGAGAAAGCAGGCAGTTTTCTGTGTGTAGGAGAGGTGTTCGCACTTCCACACACACACATGCATGTGCGCATTCCCAAAGGCAGACTGACTGGAGTTACACATGCCCCTAAAATCATGAAGAGAAATCAGTTCAGTCAGGCAAGAATGGCAAGTCTGTCATTTGATTTGTCAAAGAAAAAAATAGTCAAAATCAAAGAGATAAAGTCAGAATAACAGACCTATTCACATAGGCAGTTTAAACCAGACAACAGAAAATCTAGCAGCCAGAACTGTGCAGTAATCCAGGGTGGCTGATGATAGCAGGGACCCTGAAATGGGATTTAAGACTCTGAGTAAGACGGCTGTCACTGAGCAATGGGGGGAAAATAGTTGTAAAGACGGGCATGTAGAGCAAGTAACCAGGTACCAGAAATAAGGTATAAACCGAGGACAATTTCTGAACCTTATTACTAGCACAGGGGTAAAAGAAAATTTATGACTTAATATTCAGTCATCTGTGTATCAAACTAGAGTTTTTTCCAATAACACTTCCTAAGGTCACATTTTCTCTAAGCCTAATAGTTGTGTAATGAATTTAAATATGCAGAAAATTGGGGTGCCTGGGTGACTCAGTTGGTTAAGCAGCCGACTTCCGCTCAGGTCATGATCTCACAGTCTGTGAGTTCGAGCCCCGCGTCAGGCTCTGTGCTGACAGCTCGGAGCCTGGAGCCTGCTTCAGATTCTGTATCTCCCTCTCTCTCTGTCCTTCCCTTGCTCATACTCTGTCTCTATGTCTCTCAAAAACAAATAAACGTTAAAAATTTTTTAAAAATATGCAGAAAATAATCATAATTATTAAAATAAGTCCCATATAGTTATCATTTCTTGGGCAGAACAATGTGGGAAGTACTTACTTACATTTTCTAACTAAATCCTCAAAACAGCTCTTTGTGTAGGTTGTCATGCCAAAGATAACATAGTAAATACAAAAATTGTGATTCAGATTCAGAAATGTAGTTCCTCTTATAAAGAAGACAGGGGAAAAAGGTTTCTGATTAAGAGCGCTTTCTTATTAAACAAACAGTATTTCATTGAAGATATTCCCTGAGGCAAAAACAGTTAGGTATTTTCATATCTACTTTAATTAGGACAATAGTCCTATGGCACAAACAGGGGTAGACTTTTCCCTAGATGATTCAGTCAAACTTATTTTTCTTTTCTTTCTTTCTTTTCTTAAGAGATCGGTGTGTGTGTGTGTGTGTGTGTGTGTGTGTGTGTGCATGTGCAAGAGTTGGGGAGGCAAAGAGGGAGAGGGAGAGAGAGATTCGTAAGCAGGCTCTACACCCAGCACAGAGCCCAATTCAGGGCTCCATCTCAGGACTGTGAGATCATGACGTGAGCTGAAATCAAGAGTCGGACGCTTAACTGAGTCACCTAGGCAACCCTAAACTTATATTTCGCACAAGGATTCTGTAAAATATTAACATGTTATCAACAAAACACAAGAACTGTTTATTGAATAGTGTTATAGACTTGGAGATGGGATGAAGAGAAAGCTTTAGCTCTTTATCAGAATATTGGACATTAAATTCTACTCCCGCTGACATCAAAGCTTTTGTTTTGAACAATATGATTCAGTGATTTAAAGAAAAAAAAAACAACTCAGATTGGATCGTTTTTTGTTATCCCTTTCATAAGAAGTAACAAACAGTTACCTTTGAGTCCTCATGGAAGTACCAAGGTTCATTTTGACCTCACAGGCATGTGCTGAGTGCATACATGGTTTGCAATTTCATTTATAAATTGCTTACCTTGGAATAGGAAAGTATACATTCAGAAAAGTGGAAGGGAGAGGGAGATGTCTGGACTTCTAAGTAACAAAAGGTAATGAATTTCACAGGGGAAATTTGTAAGAAAGCAGAAAAATGTTGAGACTATATTTTTACCAGTATGCTTTGCTTGGATTTTCTCAAACTTCTTGGAGACTTTCTGCAGAGTCTTCAAGACTCCCAGACCCCTATGCCTGGGTTCCACTCTGCTGTAACAAATCAGCCTTGTGTTAGAGTAAGTGATACACTACAGTGGTCTGATTTGTGAGTGCTGTCTCCTCTAAGAGTCAAGAATGCAATTAGATCTAGAACTCCTTAGCATAATCCTTCTAATGTGCAAACTCGAGTAAAATGAACCCTTCACAAAATATCAGCGTGTGGCATTTTTATGCAGAATTATGACCATCAAGTTAGCCTATTCATTGTTGACCTGAAAACCGCATTCATATTTGAGTTGTCTTGTTTCAAAAGTGTCAACAATTTAGGAATGCCTGGATGGCTCAGTTGGTTAAGCATCTGACTTCTGGCTCATGTCATGATCTTGGGATTCTCAGGTTTGAGCCCCACGTCAGGCTCTGTGCTGACAGCTCAGAGCCTGGAGCCTGCTTCAGATTCTGTGTCTCCCTCTCAGTCTGCCCCTCCTCCATTCACACTCTCTGTTTCTCTCTCTCTCAACAATAAATAAAAACATTAAATTTTTTTAAATATCAACAATTTATCAATTGCTTTGAATTCAACTCGGTTTTATTTTAAGATGTTTAACTCTTAGCTAAACAACCTATAACTGAAGAACTCCTTGATATTTAAAACTCTCTAGAGTTTTGCTTGGAAGAAGCAGCCTAAACTTTGCAGAGGGAATACTAATTCAAATGTCAACAAATTTTCATTTCATCATCCAAAAATTCTATGACATTTTCAAAATAATACCACCGTAAACCTGACTAGGACATGTAAACAACACAGGCACCTTCCTTGATGAGTGTAAATGTAAGCCTAAGATTATATGAATAAACTCTGATTATCTCAACTATGTATATATAGTAGGGTACTATTATAATCTGATATGATCAGATTTCTATTTCAAAAAGATCATACTTAGAGGAAGTAGAGAGAATGAATTTGAGTGCAACAAGGCAGAAGGTAGGGAAAGAAGTGATAGATGTTTGATGGCTGCTGATTTTAGTGTGTTTATATTTTCGTTAACCTGATGTTTGGGTAGTACTTTAAAGATTTAGGATGGACTCACACTAATTCATTTGGAGACACATTATGAACAAGTTTGATTAATCCAAAATTTAAAATGAAAAAATCATGGCTTAAATAGCACATTCCAATAATTCTAGACCTTAGTAACAGTAATATCAATAGCATCTATTAAGCATAAAGGGCATATTCCCTTTCGGATACTGAGCTAAGAACTCAAAAAAAAAAAAGTAATCCATACTGAGAAGGCTACAGATGCCTCCAAAACAAGTCATTTCATTGTCTAAACCTTTGGTTTACCAGTTAATTGTATCAGAGATCAACACTGCCCTCTAGAAAGATCATTCTTACCAGTTTAGAGAAGAACGAACTGAGACACACATGTAAACCACCTGCTACAAGCATCCATAAATTTCTAAAGCAAGTCAGTGACAAGCCAAACCAAAACTGATTATCTCTTTTTAAAACTTTTTAATGTTTTTATTTATTTTTGAGAGAGAGAGAGAGAGTACAAGCTGGGAGGGGCAGAGAAAGAAAGGGAGACCCAGAATCCGAAGCAGGCTCCAGGCTCTGAGCTGTCAGCACAGAGCCAGATGTGGGGCTCAAACCCACAAACCATGAGATCATGACCTGAGATGAAGTTGAATGCTTAACCGAATGAGCCACCCAGGCGCCCCAAAACTGCTATCTCTTTATTGAGTTCAGAGCTTTCTCCTGAGCACATTCATACTAGTGTTGACTTTCAAGATCTTGTTTCTCAGACTGTGACCAATGGAGTGAGAGGTGGAGATGAAGACAGAGATGAGGCCTCCAGATGAAGGCTATTGTTATTTCTTCTGATATTCTTATTTATAATGGAATACCTCACTCTATTGCTATTTTTGTCTTCAATCACCTTGAATAATTAGTGTAGCAGTTGTAGTTCTATTCAAGACCGAGCTTGACACAGTGATCAAGATATTAAGAGTACTCTCCTCATTTCTATATTAAATAGTAAAGAAGAAATTAGGAGACAGCACTATAGGTAGGGAAGCTATTTTTCATAGACGAAACTGGCAGTAGTGACAGTGATAAATTCTGTGCTCCCTCCACTGAATTTTGGACACTACATAGTTACAAGGAGAACAGGGATAAAGGGCATACAAGGGCTTACTCCGGAGCGCCTGTAAAATACCCATGTGTGACCCCTACAAAGCCACTCTCAGAAATCAGAAGAAGGAGAAAGCCACTGCAATCATTCCAATACAGATATGCAACTTCATTTGTAAGGACATCATTTCATTCCTATATCATGAAAAAAGTTAATAATGTGGAGTTAATTCTTACTTGCCTGCCCCACTCACAGATCCCTTTTAAAAATGATCAGAGGAAAAGACACCATCAAGAAAATGAAAAGATCATGCACCAAATAGGAGAGAAGTTTTGCAAATCACATATCTGACAATGGATTTTCATCTAGAATATACAAACATAATCCATAAAGAACTCATACAACTCAATAATACAAAGACAAAAATCTCAATTTTGAAAAATGGGCAAAAGGGTCACCTGGGTGTTTGAGTCAGTTGAGTGCTGAGTTCGACTCAGGTCATGATCTCATGGTTTGTGAGTTCAAGCCCCGCATCAGGCTCTGTGCTGACAGCTCAGAGCCTGGAGCCTGCTTCAGATCCTGTGTGTCCCTCTCTCTCTGCCCCTCCCCCACTCATGCTCTGTCTCTCTCTCTCTCTCTCTCAAAAATAAAAAAACATTAAAAATAATAAAAAATAAGTTAAAAATGGGCAAAAAAAACTGAATAGACATTTCTCCAGAGAAGGTATCCAAATGGCTAGTGAGCATATGAAAAGATGCTCAGCATCACTGGCCATCAATCTGTTTACAATGCTTCCAGCAGCTTTATTCATGACAGCCAAAATTTAGAAGCAACCAAGATGCCCTTCATTAGGTGAATGGATAAATGAACTGTGATACCTACAGATAATTTAACATTATTCAGTGCTAAAAAGAAATGAGCTATCAAGCCCTCAGAAGACATACAGGAAACTTAACTGAATATTACTAAGTGAAAGAACCCTATCTGAAAAGACTGCACATTGTATGATTTCAAATAAATGACATTCTGGAAAAGGCAAAAAAAAAAATCTATAGAGACAATAAAAACTAGTGGTTTCTGGCACAGAGAGAAGGATGAATAGGCAGAGAACAGATGATTTTTATAACTGTGAAAATGCTCTGTATGACGCCACCTAATGGATATGTGTCATTATATTTTCGTCCAAACCCACAGAATGCACAAAAAGAAGAGCGAATGTGCGTTTGCTGGCTCTTCCTCATATACCTGATCCTCAAACATAGGCACTTTTAGGGACCAGTCTTGGCTTTATCCTCATTTCACTGTGTGGTACATTCCTTCAATAGTATCCAGTGGTTTTAATTACAGCCCAATGTTAACATACCCCCGAATGATATTGCTAGTCCGACGCTCCCTTCTGAAAAGCTCTTGCCTATGTATCCAAGTACTTCCTGTGAAATATTCTTGGATATCATGCTGGAGTTCCAAATTAAGAGAATTCATTGTTTTCCTACCTGAAGTGTTACTTTCATAAAATGTTCTATATTTTATTTAGGAAATGGTGCCTCTAGGGATGCCTGGGTGGCTCAGTCAGTTGAGCGCTCGACTCTTGAAATCAGCTCAGGTCATGATATCACAGTTCATGGAATAGAGCCCAGAGTTGGGCTCTGTGCTGATAGTGTGGAGCCTGCTTGGGATTCTCTCTCTCCCTCTCTCTTTGCACCTCTCCCACTCATGCATGCATGTGCACTCTCTCTCTCTCAAAATAAATAAACTTAAAAAAAAGATACAGTGCCCCTAAATATTTATCTGCTCATATCACTCCTTTACACAAAACCCAAGTAAAATATGTCACATATCATCCTATCAGCCCTTTGCATAAAACTAATGGCTTCCTAAATAATCCAGAATAAAAGTCATAAAAACAAGGCTATTGCCTCCTTCTATTTATTGTTGTATTCCAAGCAACCAGAATATTGTCTGGTATATAGCTAACTCTCTATGAATGTCTATTGAATTAAGAAAGGAATTTAATCTATCCATTTATAGTCATTTCCACTGCTACCATACTAATTCAAGAAACTATTCTCTTTCTTCTGGAATTCTGGAATAAATCATTAGCCTCATTGTAATTCCAACCACCAACTTTATCGTCCTCCAATCCTTTCTTCAAATTTTAGACAGCTAGTTTTAAAGTGCAAACATGAATATTTATTCATTTCTACTGCTCTTAAACTAAAGTTCAGATTGTGAGAATAGCCTACACGCACCCTGCATAACTGGTCTCCAATATTTCCTCTGTAGTTAATGCATACCACTCTTCCAATACCACATGAACTAGCTAGCTATTCTATACATATTTAAAATCACGAAATGGGCATTTTTTTCCTACAGAGAATACTTTTCCTCCTTTCTATAAACTAGCTTAAAGACATCCATCAGAATTTATATTAATTTCAACTTCATCACAGAAGCCTTCTTATGCCCTATAAACAACAAGTCCTATTTCCTTTATTCTGCAATAATGTCCTGAGATTAAAATTAGGTAAGATTTGGGGCATTAGTATCAATAGATCTATTTAGTATCAGTAGATTTATTTAGTATCAATAGATTTAGATTTAAAATCTAAATCTGATCAGTAACTACTGATTTAGTATCTACTGATACTAAATAAATCTACTGATTATCACTATCACTAGATTATTTTCAATAAAACAGAACTGTGTGTAGGTACTATACTATATTTTCCTAGTGTTCAGTATGGTTTCTGGAAATACAGGAAACACTTCAGAACCATCTAATGAGTATGGTACAGCTGGAAGAGCCCAGTTTGAATAAAACTAGCCTGAATCCCAACGATGTCACTTAGAAACTATGTGAGTACTTTGCTTGACCTGACATAACTTTAATTTCTTAATATATAAATAAATAAATATCTTCTTCTTAAATGTCAATGATGATACTTCGGGTATCATGTGAAAAAATTGCCTACTACAGAAAAAATAACAATTATAAATAATAGCAAGATTTCTGGTTGTATGGTTGATGAAAAACTACGTCTAATACCTAGGCCTACTTCCTGCTACATAACTATACAACTTTTGGCCATTTGCCAAAATTCAACCCAAATCCCAATTTATACACTTATAAATGAGCATAGAATTCTCTATCTCATAGAACTGCCAAGAGAATTAATTTTAATAATAAATGGAAAGTGTAATTGGGTAGACCAGATGCTTAACAGATGTTGTCTACCACTAACAGGAAAAAAAGAAAAGTAGAAATGGGTCACCCAGGTGGCTCAGTCAATTTAGTGTCCAACTTCAGCTCATGTCATGATCTCAGGATTCCTAAGATCAAGCCCCACATCAGGCTCACTACTGTCCACTCAGAGCCTGCTTTAGGTCCTCTGACTCCCCCACCTCTCTGTTCCTCCCCTGCTCTCTCTTGAAAATAAATAATAATAAAAAATATTAAAAAATAAAAATAGAAATGAAAGTAAGTTTCATATAAGAGAATACGTAGATCTGTGTGCATTCCTCTCTAGTCTAGAAAAATGACTAATTTTAGTTAATTGTAAAAGATATATTTATATGTATGTCTGTGAAAATATTTTACATATACATGTATGTATATATTTAAGAAATCCGAATATTAAAAAAAATAAAAGTAACTCTAAGTACTTGAAATGAATCAAACTCAGGGCATGTGATATGAAAACACTGCCTCCACAACCTATTAAAATCCCACCCTTCCCAACTGGGAATTCACATCACTATTCTAGTCACTTGGATCCTGCTGACACAGATAATCCAAACTTATGCCCAATAAAACTTTTATTTGTAGTATGAATTGGCTGTAGCTGTGAAGATCTCATCAATGGTTGGTATTGTCCTTAGAGATGCAAACCATTCAATGAAACTCTGAAGTCTAAGAGAATTCTCTTGTACATGATCGCTTATATTGAAAAAGCACACATACAAGACAAAGGAGATAAATGCACTTACAACTGAAATATACATATTTAAATAACACCTTAAAATTTCACTTGTAGAGTCTGGAAAGTATAAATTGAATGTTGTGGGGTGGTGTGTTTTGTTTTTTGTTTTTCCCCTGAGTTTCTGCTATGCTGGGATCTTGTAGTGATTTTATAAAATGTTTTTAGAGTGGTCCATGATTGATTACAATACATACCCTACTTAAAAAGAGCAAATGGTCAGTGAGCCCTAAATATAAATCAAAGTCTTATTAATGTAGAAGAAATTCATGTAAAGAATGCATGCAGACTACCAATAGATTTTATTAAAATATATGAAATAAGCCACTATAGATGCTAAGGGAATTCTAAAATTAATGAGTTCAAAAGATAGGACAAGTCAGTGTGAGATACAGAACATAATTTTTGGGTAAATGAAATTCATTTGTTTGTTTGATTTGATACATATAAGATCCACCTGCAAAGTTAATACTGCTTTCTGGAGCAACCTGAGTAGAAGACAGGTTTCTTCTTTACAGGGCACTGTCTTTCTGTGCAGTTTCTCTCTAAGGTTCTGAGTAAAACTATATTTGAAATAATATAATCCCTGAAGATCCATATAAAGGAGTTTCTCCAGTTGCTATAGAGTTCCTTGAAGGACAGAGAATCGTGTGTCTGTTCCACTTGAATTTCAGAGAGATTCTGAACATTTGGGGAGCTTAAATGTTTATAAATGTGACAAGGAGATTGACAGACTGATGCATTGTTTAAACTATGGACAAGCATGATTCTAATAGCAATTAATTTTTGCAACATATCCTGTCACTCATTTCAAGATGCAGGAGGAACTGTTTGAAGAATTTTTTTTAATAGTAGGTGTAGTACTTCACAATCAAGTGTCCAGAGTGCCCATACTCACCACCTTGTAGTCTTTGGTTCAGGTTCATTTATTCATTCTTTTATGGAACAGAATCATGGACTTTTCACTATGTGCCCAGTGCTCTGCAGAGCCTCAAAAATGCATATGTGCTTTCCAACAAGGAGTTCATTATCATAGTAGGGAGAGATATAAAAATAAGCTTACATTGGAAGTCTTTACAGTGACTTCAGAGCACTGAAAAAAAAAAAAAACCCACAGAAAAAACAAATTGAGTGCTCATAGAGGAAGTGGTGACACTTCAGCTGTTTTGACGACAAATGGAAACAAACGAAGGAAAGGAAGGTGCAGAACAGCATGGCATGGGTGGACTGCTGCCGCATTCTCTTTGTTCTCTCCTCTATGGACTTGGTCTTTTGAATCATTCCAGGGATACATATTTTTCTCCACTTCAGGGTCTTTTCGTCATCTTTTTACCCTTCCTGGAATGATGTTTCCCCCTGAACTAGTAAACCTAGTTTACTTTTCCTCATTATTTAATGCTCAGAATACTTTTCGTTTCCACAGGGATACTTCCCTTACTTCACAGTCAAGCATTCCTATTGTAGTTAGTCTGTAATTCTTCTTTGTATCATTTATTACATTTGTAATTATTTGTCTTGTGTATCTATAATCTTCTTACTGTATTGCAAATTCCTTGAAGAAAGAGACTATGACTGTTTCTTCTCCGCTATATCTCCAGCTCCCAGAAAAATCCCTTGGGTCATAATAGGTCCTCCTTTAATGATTGCTAAATCAGAAAAAAAAAATGAACATTTAGCTATTGAGTAAAAGGATAAAGGAATTACTGATAGAGACAAAATATGTGTAAGGAGATAGAGTGTAAAATCTGCCTTCAAGAAAGACAGAGTTCAGACTATGAGTATCTGAGAAGTATCTCGAAAGCTAATTTTATTAATTAAATTTATTAATTAAAATTTAATAAGATAAGTGATATTTATCTTTTAGATTATTCTTTTGGCAGAAGTACACAGAATAGAAGGGAATCAAGGAAAACTAGAAATAAGAAGTCTATAGGATACAAGGGAATCAAGAAAACTAGTAAGTAAAAACAAGGTTGATACAGACCAAAGAGAAAGTATCTGTGGCAATGAAAATCAGAGAAGTGATTTTCAATAATAGACTCTAACAGAGGAGAGAGAAAGGAGGGGAATTTGTGTTCAGGCTCCTGTACTAAGGCAGGTATTGGTTCTAGTCACAAAAGGAAGAAATATAGAACAGGAAGCATATTGTCAGGAAAGATGATAAATTCACCTTTATGCACTCTGAGTACAGAGAATCAAGGGACAACTTAGCAGAGACATCCGTGTAAAAGCTAGAGTTCAGAAAGTATGTAGTGAGTACTTAAAGCTGAAGATTGGGAGACATAGTTCAGAGAAGAGGTAAAGGGAGAAAATAGTGGCCAAATTTAAGAACTGAGCTCAGTAGATGTAATTCATTAAAGGAAGAGGTTGTCTATAGAGATAGAATGAATATTTATTTTTAAATATGTCAAAAGAAACACAAGAAGGATATAATTTTAATAATGAAAACAAAGACAAAAGTGTTAAGCACCAAGAGTTCTAGAGTTTTTCTCACTTTTTATAATTCCTCCTACTATTATTCACTCATTCTGTGGGGGATGAGAATATAACAATTAGGAAACAGAAAAAAGAAGTCCTTAACCTCATAGAAGTTACCTTCTGGTCAATAGTTGACCTCATTGTGGGCCATATGTCAGTAGGATAAATGTTCCAACAGCATTTAATGTCTATTTTCATCTTACCCATTTACCCATGATGTACAATGACAGCAATGACAGTAGGTAACTCTTAAAGACATCTACTACTTTTATCCAAAATGGTCTCCACGCTAGGACTGTGCTCCTAGCTCTCCATCTGCTTCTCTTCAATCACTCTCAAGATGGCTATGCTGACTGCAACTATTTGCTGACTTGGATGACAAAAATGCCGAGACCAACCCTTGAAACTTGATGGGACCAAGTGTTAAAACCTGATGGTCCTTATCATCAACCAGTGTCCCATGGACATTGCTCTTCGACATGCTTAATTTTAGCTAACTATGCAATTATTCCACACATTCGATAGTCATGTCCACAGTGGTATCTGATCTGCCATCATGTAAGTAAAAGAAAAATAAAGACTTTAAAAGCTGCTCCACAAATTTGGTAGTCAAGCAGACACAGAAAGTTACTCTCCAAAAGATAAAGTGCTCTAGAAAAAAAAATTATTTTCGATGTATTTCTACATAATTAGAGCTTTCTAAGAAAATTTTACTGGAACTTGGGATCTGGGCTAAAAAACAAGCCTGGACATTAAGTTATGACTGAAGAGATAGTGAGAACTCCAGATTTACCTCCCATGAGGTATATGTTTATGTTTGAACGGGTGGTAAGACCTGGAGCCAAGACATTCTGTGCATTGTGAAGTTGGGAGATATTGGTCTCATTTCCTTCCAGGAGAAACATAATTACATTCCCCCAAGAGAAGAACCAGTTCCCCATCATGTCTCCAAGGAGACTCAGAAGCGGAAGGAGAACAGCTGCTTCTCTTCCCTATGAAATTGCCTGGGTTCAGTTTTGGAGTTCCTCACATGGAGTAGACCCCACTATGTATAGCATCACATCTGGTTCTTATTGTACCACCACAGGGATAAGAACTTGGGCAAAGGGAAGTTAACATGCTTATTATCTGCTCTAAGTAAACAGTAACCTGTTCTGTTCTGTTCCAGAAATTTCATGTTGGCATTTAGGATATTAATGAAGATATTCAACACTTAGGAGAAAACAGCACACATCATTTTGAGGGGTGACATTAAAACACACTAAAATTAGTAGTCTCTTAAATATCACATATTGAGGTAAAAACATCAACTATTTTAAAAGCAAATATATGAGTTTTTCCACAAAGCTCAAGTATAGGCAATTTTTTAAAAGACTAGAAAAAAAAACAGATTAGAAACTATCATATTTTGAAAAGAGAACAAATCACATCTCTTTATGTTACCTTTAACTATGCTCTAACCCATCCCTCTGCTATTTTATTTGGACAAAATTTCTCACTGAGTAGTTTTAGCTTAAACTTTGGGGGAGGGGGGCAGAAAGAATGTCTGTCACTGCAGCAGCACAGATACTTTCTGAAAGATAGGATTTAGCCTTAAGAATAAGTAGATTTTATTTAGGCCTCATAATCCTCTTTCGTTCTGCTGATCTAAGAAAAGTCAAACAAACTAAACAATTTGATTTTATTTCATTTTATGTAATGTGCTATGTGCTTGTAAAATATTAAGATCAAATTGTTACTCTGAAAACCAAAAACTAAGGACTAGACAACAAAAATAAGATGGCTGTGGTATTTCGTGATATTCTCAAAATACACAATTTCCCACTTTGTGATAAAGGGCCAGGATAGATCTTTGATCAAGATGCAGATTGTTCCATAACCAAATCCTTGCCTTGTCTCAGTACACAAATCCTTCAGAAGTCTTATGGGAGAGAAATCTAGGCATATGATGGTTGTGCTCTGTACCACATCAATTCTGAGACATTCTATACAATTTTTATACACCTAGAATTTAACCAGGGCAGAACCACAAAATGTCTCTAAAATAAAACCTGAAAATAAAATTGCAAATTCCCTTTAATTGGACATTCATTTCCATTATACATTTAAGCATAGTTGTCATAATACAGTGATCACCCCCAAATTTAGTCTTAGAAAAAGCAAAAGCTTTATAGGAATTAGGATAATACAAAGAACTGGGATTTTGTTTGTGTGTTTGTTTTTGTTTTTTGGATTGTTTGTTTTTTAGCAGGATTCAGGGTATAACTATCCTAAAAATTAATCAAGAATATTCCCATGAACTCTTAAATAAATAACTAGTACCTTCTGTGTGTGTGTTGAGTGTATGTGTGTGTGTAGAAGATGACATATTGGGGGCACCTGGGTGGCTCAGTCCGTTAAGTGTCTGACTTCAGCTCAGGTCATGATCTCACGGTTTGTGAGTTCAAGTCCCACATCGGGCTCTGTGCTGATGGCTCAGAGCCAGGAGCCTCCTTCGGATTCTGTGTCTCCCTCTCTCTCTGTCCCTTCCCCACTTTTGTTCTGTCTCTCTTTCTCTCAAAAATAAATAACATAAAATTTCTCTAAAAAAAAAAAGAAGAAGATGACATATTGGGGAGGAAGGGAAGCAGTTATGTGGCTGATTACCCAATAAACTGATGAGGGAGCTTGAGGAAGCTGAGGATAAAGTGTAAGCTAGTGCACACCACCATCCCCAGGTGGGATGTGTATTAAAAACCCCAGGCACTCCTGGCTACCCAAGGACAAAGGAAAGGAAAGGAAAGGAAAGAAATGGCCAAGTGACATATATCACAGTCCTCAAGACATGAGTTTACAAATATGTTAGTTTACAAAGAGCTTAGTAAATCATAAGAAAAAGGCAATCTTATCAATACCTAATCTCCAGAAACCTATAGACTCAGTTTCCTGGAGCCCCAACATCACCCCTCAATAGTGATATGGGAAGAAAGGCATGAAGGAAATGGCAAGTAAAATTAAATTTCTTCATAACCTGCAGCCCATTGATAAATACTGGAGGCAAATACAGAGTATAACATTTCTCCATGAACCCTCTATTGTCCTAATATCAATGCCTTACTAGAGGGAAAACTACTTTAATTCGACAATAGCAAGACCTCAGGTATCTTAGGAGTCCTCCTTAGCATATCAAACTCCCTCTGGAGGCCTCCCTTTTGACTTTACTTCCCCATCTCCATAATACTTTGAGAAATAGCTATGCTTCATAACCCCAGTGCAGTTCTTTCTGGCTAAGGTCCTATTGCCTTGCTTTAATAAAATCATTTTTTGCACCAAAGATGTCTTCAAGAATTCCTTATTGGTCTTTGGCTCTGGACCCCCCCCACCCCACCATCACCCAAACTCTCATCAAAACTACTCATAGGTCAACTTTACAGGACTGGGTCTGGATTTCTTTGAGAAGCTGGCCTAAGCCTACCAGAAGTACCCCCAAGATATTCATATAGCCAATGCCTGCCCACCTGTGACAAATAATGCCTTACTATTCAGTATACTCTGATGACTCATAATAAGTATTTTGCCTTGACCAAAAAAGCCACTTAGTTTCTCTGAGATAGTTCAAACACAGGGTATAAACTATCGTTGAGCCTCTCCAGTTAAGAGCATTGCAGGTGATATACTGGAGATAATTGGATACTGAGGATCACACTTCAGTCCACGTTACCCGTGAAACAAGGAAACAAGTCAATAAACACAGTTTTGGTTCGGAACTATGTTCTATTACTAACTTATAATAATATTATTAACTTATAATAATACAACCACTAAGAGAGAGAAATGCATGTTTTTGTGTACTGTAACTTCTCTGCCAAGAGCTCATTAAATAAGAAATGTGTAATTGAGTAAATTAGAAAACAGAGAAATGGAATATAAGAGAAAAGAGGAAATGCAAATTTTCCATCCAATTCCTGAAAGGCAAATTAGCACTGTATTGAGTGTGATTTGCTAGACGGAGTTCTGGAATGCTCTGTCTTCTCCAGGGCCATGACTGACACTGATATATTTTCAGGGCGGGACGTAGGTTAGATAACTGAAAACCTCTGCTCCCTGGGCAGACTTCAGAGCCCAGTGCCAGGCTGTGCTAGGCATTTGCATTGACAGCTCTCCCTGGACTTGCTTCTAAAGTTCCATGGATTAATTTTCATCGAGTTCTGGCCTTGGCATCCAGAGATCAAGTAAGATATTTTTAAGACATGTTAGTTCGATTTCCAGTATTTTGTTAAATAGGTCTGTATTAGCAGAACAACGGTCCTCCTTTTACTATCTTTGTCAGAGTAAACCAAGCCACTGTAGATTTTATTTAATCTTTTAGAAATGTTCATATGTCTGTTCCAGGCCAACTAACGCTGTGATGCAGAGTCTGATATAGTAATATCAGCATTAGGTCCCTTCTAGGAGTTCATCCTATCAAAGTACTTGGCATAAGTGGACAAAGAAATATAGACAAGAATAGGTATTTATTTTAAAATAAAATCACACGCAGACAAGATATCATATATATTACATATGGTTAAGTAAAAAAGCAAAATACAGGGGCACCTGGGTGGCTCAGTTTGTTGAGCGTCCGACTTCGGCTCAGGTCATGATCCCACTATTCGTGAGTTCGAGCCCTGCATCGGGCTCTGTGCTGACAGCTCAGAGCCTGGAACCTGCTTCAGATTCTGTGTCTTTCTCTCTCTGCCCCTCCTCTGCTCATGCTCTGTCTTGCTCTCAAAAATAAATAAACATTAATTTAAAAAAAAAAAAAGCAAAATACAAAATAGCATCTATTGTATGATACTGCCTTTGTAAAATTAAATATGCAAACATAGACAAAAAGGCTTGGATATATATGACATTAATACTGGATACCTTCAGAGGAATAATATATGCTTCAATTTGTACTACATTGTAGTTAATATGATGGAAAGAAGTATAAAGTCGTATTTAAATGTATCGGTTAAGTTCTAATTGTTAAGTGCTCAAATAAACACATTATTTCTTTTTCTTATTTTTCTTACATATATCATGCTCTTCTATTAACTAATTAAAAAAATAAAATCCAGGGGCACCTGGGTGATTCGGTCGGTTAAGTTTCTGACTCTTGGTGTCAGCTCAGGTCATGATCTTAAGGTTTGTGAGTTCGAGCCCCATGTCGGGCTCTGTGCTGACCGTGCAGAAACTGCTTGAGATATTCTCTTTCTCTCTCTCTCTCTGCCTCTTCCCTGCTCTTTCTCTCTCTCAAAATAAATAAAATCCAAATTCACCTAGGACTCAGGGTAGCATTGTACCAGGGGGGAAAAACAGTGCTCTGCTTTAAAATAGTCAAGTTTAACTTGACTTGAATATTAACTTAATATTCAAACAGTAGGAAATATCTTGTAATGTAGACAAGAAGTAGAAAAAAATGAAAATCCCAGATAAATATTGTTCTTCTTTCAGCTGGTAACACACTTAAATTTAAAATATTACCCAGACATAAAAAAGAATGGAATCTTGCCATTTGCAACAACACAGACGGACCTAGAAGGTATAATACTAAGTGAAATAAGACAGTCACAGAAAGGCAAACACCATATGATTTTAGTCATATGTGGAATTTGAGAAACAAAGCAAATAGAAAAATACAAACAAACAAAAAAAGAGATTCTTAAATACAGAGAACAAATTGGTGGTTGCCAGATAAGAGGTGGGTGAGGGGATGGGTGAAACAGATAATGGAGATTAAAAGTACAATTCCCTTGATGAGCACTGAGAAAGGTACAGAATTGTTGAATCATTACATTTTAACACCTGAAAGTAATATAACACTCTATGTTAATTATACTTGAATAAAAAAAGAGGTACAAATTTCGAGTTATAAATATGCCACAGGGATGAAAAGTCTAGCATAGGGAATATAGTCAATAATATTGTAGTAAGTTTACATGGTGGCAGGTGGAAGCTATAGCTATGGTGGTGAGCATTTCACAATGTACATAAGTATCAAATCACTATGTTATATATGTGTAATTAATACAATATTGTCTGGCAACTATACTTCAGTTAAAGAAAAAAGCTGTGAGTAAATAGTAAATAAAATATTCACACTATAATTTTTGAATGTACTTTTTTTCAAGTTTTTATTTAAATTCCAGTAGTTAACATATAGTGTAATATTAGTTTCAGGAGTAGAATTTATTGACTCATCCCTTACATACAACAGAATGTACTTTTTAAATGAAATAGATTTTATGGTTACTTCGCTATACCTGGATCTAAGAACTTAGGCAGTGCAGTCAAGCAAATCATATCCACACATGAGGACATGAAAATGATTGTTTTTCTTTTCTTTCTTTTCTTTTTTAGTAAATAAAGAATACAAAAGCAATGGGCTGTGGAAAGAAACGTTACAAGGAAATTGCCCAGTGTGAGATTATCGCCCATTTAATTAATCAAATATATATTTTGATAAAACATTGCAGAAAGAATCGTTTTAAAAACAATAAAAATAACTTAATTTCTATTCCCAATTTCTTGACAAGACTGTTAGCTGATTTCATTTACTAAAATATTTGCTTGCCTTACAATGCTAAAATGATGTTGAGGTTTTCATCGTTTTTGGTTTTTGTTTAATTTTATACTCCTACATAATGATCTGCAGTGTGCAACATACTTTCAGGGCCGCTTGGCTTTTAGTGCTGAGCTCCGTTAGCTACGAAGGATGACACAAAATCCATTGTGCCAAACATTTCTGCTACAGCTCTAGACCAACGCAGAATTCAAAGAATACAGTCCATGTTTCCTCATATATAATTAACCCTAATACTTATTTTATCTTTGTTTTGATTCATGGTACAGCTTAACCTCTGGGTGACATACAAAATGCTGAAGCATCCACTGGCCACACAGCAAGTCCTGAACTGTGGTCCTTTTAAGACAGCTTTGGAAAAAGGCCATGAAAACTTGGCCTAGAATAATTTTTTTTTTAAGTTTAATTGATGTGTTAGGGTCATTTCCCAGAGAAACGGATATACATCCAAGAGACAACAAAGGGAGACTAACATTACTGATTTAAGTATATAATGTCCAGGGTTGTGTTTTCATTTCCGAGGCCACGAAATAGTTTAGTGAAAGACAAATACTTCTTTTGTCAGGTATAGTAATGTGCAATTCTTTATTATTACTATAAAGATCTGAGTTGTGTTTTTTTTCCTCCTCTAGCTATTATTACTTGGCATTAGAGACTATACAAACCAAAGGTATAAGATTCAAAGGCTACGTACTTTGCCTTAGAAATGTGTTCAATTTTCTTGACACCACTAGTAAGCCAAATAGAAACATTAGGCCATTTTCAAGTAAATGAATACAAGAAACAATCACAGGGTGTAATCCGCTATTGTTGGGAATACATTTCAAACACAAGACAAAAATGGAACAAACTGGAAATAGCTCGATTCATTTACACTTAGTCCTCTGGGACAAAAATGGACCCATTTGCAACCATGCAAAGCAGTAGTGTATATGCTGATGGGAAAATGCACGCAGATGCCAAATGGGTGCATTAACCCCCCTTGGCATAGTTAATGCAGACATGCCCTTAGGGATCCTTATAAGACCCATCTGTTCAGTCAAGCATTTGCTTAATTGTGTCAAATGCCTGGCAAATGCAGTGTCAGTTAATAGATAATAGATATGTAAATGCTGTTTGTGTTCTTGTACTTATGCCCAGGGGCTTTACAGTAAACATATCACATTTTTAAAATAATTTTCTGTTGGGGATAAAATGATAGTCTTGCTGGCAGCGGCAGTCCTACCCACAATAGTCCAAACTATTATGGTATGCAATAGTTTATAACATGATAATATTGTCATTAAGGGATTTCAGCTACCACTCCATTTTCCGATAATCTTAATTACCATACTTGTTATTTACTTATGGTTTTATGAAGAGATGGCATACCTCTGTCTCCTCATTTGATGCATTCCTCAAACATGCACTAAGCGACATGATTCAGTGGGGAGAGCACTTACTTCTAGAGTTAGCTTGACCTAAGCACCTGTCCCAGGAGACATTGATTGATTTGGGACCTTCGGAAATTTACTTGACCTATTTGAGCCTCAGTTCCTTCTTATGAAACTGGATGGTAATTAAATTGGTCCCCATATAGTTGTGGAGAATTTGAAATATGGAAGCATCAAAACACATTATAGACCCTCAATAAATACCCACTCCCTTGCCCCCATCACATACTCCATCACTCTGTAAGACTTCGGGTTACACGTTCAGAGGAGTCAGACTACCTCCCATGTTAAACTGTCAGTGACACCACTAACTGACAAGTGTTAAGAATTAAGTTCTTAATATTCCCCCTCCCCTTTATGATGCAAAACTATTATCAATGACACATTTGACAACGCTGAGGGAAATGACTGCCAAAATGTTTTAGTAAAAGTGAGATTGACAGTTCAGAAACAGAACAGCCCTCTCTAGGCTTTATGACAGGAAATCCTTACAGCATCCTTTCTGCCTTCAAAAGATTGGTGAAGAATCTCTTTCTCTTGTATTTTAGATATAGATAGAAAAATCTTAAGCCCATAAAGAGCATAAAACACTTAAAGTGGGCTCTACCTCTCCGGGTATTTGTGAGAAAATGAATCAATTTTGATACTTGACAGCCTATCTACTAGGAATAATTTTTTTTGCCATTTTTTATTTCCTTCACACTGACCGCATTATTTCTGTTCTCCTTAGATGTGAAACACAAGTGTTGCTTAGGAAGAGCAAATTTTCATATAGACCAACATACAATCTGAGAACAACAAATAAAAGAGTCTAATTTCTTCCCTTTTAAGTTTCAATAGTATTTGATTACATATGCCAAGTGGAAATGGCAGAGCCTTATGTTTAGCAGCAGAAGTACATACTGAAGGTCCCCAAGACCCATCACGTGGTAGAAGAAATCCGTACATGCTCAATGCTAATTAGAGGGGGAAGGTTCAGGAAACAGATTCCTACTAAGGCTGGACACCTCTCTAGACTTAAGCTACCTTTTACTCCAAACCTGCTTCATAAGTAATAGTTGTGTTAGTGAAAGTAAACAACTAACTCTGACATTTAGATTCTAAATAGCATGGCTTGGTAGACGGCAACAATTCCTAACTAACACTAGAGAGAAGACTACTGTTTTTTTTCTCTTCTGCACCATGAGAAACCACTGCTAAACCAGGAATGTCATCACCACAGCTGTGAGCAGGGATGACAAGAAACAGGCTTACTGTCTTTAACAGAAATCCTCAGTTTCAGAGTGCTGGCAGAGATAACATGGAGACTGGCAGTACTGAGCAGGGAATGTTTCCAAGATGGCAACCTACCAGTCACGTGTGACTCTAAGGATGGCCAGCGCTGCACGGTCCCCCATAGACACCAAGGAGAACTTAATACAGGTGGGAATAAAGGTATGGGACTTGCCTAAATCAGAGACCCAGCAGTGAGACAGGGCCAGCTGTTTGGTGACCGTTCTAGTAACAACACGTAGAAAATCTGAATATATTGTCTGGGTCAAAATACGCCTCTTCCAAATTTGGAGAAGCATCTGTAGTATATGTACTCATCCCAGGTCCCTGGCATCGGGCAGTGATTATGAGTCTCTGTCTCTGAAGAGGCGTTCATATTACAATGCTGAGGAAAAATAATTGATGCCAAGATTGTAAGCCCTTTAAAGAGTAAGATTGTACCAGAAAGACTAACCTTAAGTATGAGAGAAAGATGATTTTGTAATTCTAAGATGGGGTTTGGAAGTCAGATTAGCTTTATTATTCTAAAAGATTATTAAACACACATGCTTTTTGAAGAGGGGATTTAAAAAGAAGGGATAAAGTGGTAAAACAAAGATAAACAATAGAGAGCTTTAATAAGATACTTAATAGAAATAAAGCAATAGAGAGCTTTCAGCTAAATCCAATTTAGCTCTCCTTTACACGGAATAATACATCTCTTTATGTAATTCTAAACTCTCCCCAGGTATACTTCATCTGCCAATGTTAAAAAGAAAATACAAGGTGCTCAGGTGTTACATATTTTTTCCATAGAGGGCTAACAGTGTAAGTTGTTGCTATTTAGCATTTTATAGATAAGCAAAAAAAGATTATTGAATTAGGATTACATCACAGTTCTAAATAATGAGGAGTAGCTTGTGTTAGTTATAATTACTACATAACAAACCACACTACTTATTGGGTAGCGCTGGAAATGTGTGTAGCTATTCTACTGGGGTCACTGGGGATTCTTCTTGTCCCCTGGGATTACATCCAACAGTTTAAGTGGGGCTCAAGGGTCAAGATAACCTCACTATATTTGGGGCACATGAGAACCTGTTTGACAACAAACATTTTTTCCCACGATTATTTATTTTGAGAGAGAGAGTATGAGCAGGGTGGGGCAGAGATAGAGGGGAGAGAGAAAATCCCAAGCAGGCTCCATGCTGTCAGCACGGAACCTGATGCTGGACTTGATCTCACGAACCATGAGAGCATAACTGGAGCGGAAATCAAGACTCAGAGGCTTAACCAACTGAGCCACTCAGGCACCCCCTCAACAACACTTAACAATTTGGGGGCTGCTATCGTTCTAGCTGATGGTGTTTACTTGACAGTGCCTCACATCTTCTGTAAGTATTAACAGAAGGTCTTATAAACACACCTTTATTTCATTTGTGGTCCTAGGTTTCATTTTCTTTGATGATATTTTGCCGGATGAGAGACTAGAAATGAGAAGATTTTATTTTCCAGCACAATCGACTCTCTTTGGAATGTATAGTTTTATTTTTAAATCATCTCTTTCTTCCTATATCTGATCATCTGATACTAAAAGAAGCCAGCTGGCATTTCAACATCCTCCCTGGAAGCCTCCTTAGTCATATCCAACAGATAATACTAGTTTCAATCTTCCAAATTATCAGGCAACATTTTGGCCAACTTTTCTGCCCCTTAAATAACAAAGACTGCATTTTCTCCAGCCTCTGATGGTTTTCTCAGGACCTTTCTGGTCTCCAGTAGCAGCTTGTTTGCCATCCTTCTAAATTCTTCCCTTAACCAAGTCCCAAAGTCTATGTCACATATTTTAGGTTTTTTTTAAAATATATTATTACAATAACACATCACTTTTATATACTGATTTCTACAGTCTAAATTTTTTTTAAAAAAAATCCCAAAACCTGGTGGCTTAAAATAAGAACACTGATTTTTTTCCAAGATTTGGTTGTGTGTTTCTTTATGTTGGCTAGCCTGGCATCACTGATGTGACTCCAGGCTCCAGTTATCCGGATGCCTTGATGGGGGCTGATGAGTACATAATGGCCTCACTCACAAGTCTGGGGCCTTGTCTGGTATGGTTGGAATGGCTGTAATGTCTGGGTCTCTCTCTTCTTATAGTCTTTTATTCCAGGCATCTTCGCAGTGAAAATGCAAGGTTTTGCTTTTGTGTAGCAACTAGTCTGTGAGATTGAGGTAAAGCATCTCCCGGTTGGTCTGAGACCACAATTTGTCAAAGGAGTCAGTAGTCAGAAAAACGAGTAAAGCATGACACAGTAGAGAGTGAGGACAAGATCTGCCCTGCATCTCTGTATTTGTCCCACATTATGGCTGATGACCACAAACTTCAGATCTGGAGTCAAGGACACTGTCTCACTCATGCCTTTCCAAGTCACATGCAAGTTTTTATTTGTCCGACTCTAATCTAAAACTATTCTGGGAAGGGGCACCTGGGGGGCTCAGTTAGTTAAGCATGCAACTCTTGATTTTGGCTCATGTCTTATCTCATGGTTTGAGATTGAGCCTTGTGTGGGGCTCTGCACTGATAGGCAGAGGCTACTTGGAATTCAATCTCTCTCTTTCTCTCTAACCTCACCTCTCCAAATAAATAAATCTACTTTAAAAATATATTCTGGGAAGGGAATCTCTGGGAAACAGATCCCGGCTTAACAAATAATGCAAACCCACATTTCTCTCTTCTAAAGCCACTTTCCCTCACCAATAAAATTGGAATATTAATACTGCAGTGCGGGGATCCCAGCAGGAAACAGATGAAACACTCGAAGGTAGGGGATTTACTGGAGATACTAGTTACCAAAGTTGGATAAAGTTTAGGGAATTAAAATTGGCTATGAAGTGGATTGTTGACCTAGGATGTGATTCTTGCTTAGGGTACAAAAAGGGTAATGAAGAATCTAGAGACTGAAATAGTGGCACACTATTTTCATCCTGGGGCCTGAAGAGGCAAAACAGGTGATGGGGTTAGAGAATACTACAAGTATTTTAGAGCCAAGGAAGAAGGATCGCCCAGCAGGTGTTTTAAATGTAGAATGAAAAATTATTCCCACATCTGCAATAAATAAGCAAAAATAAAGAATCCTGCTATCCCATCTTCTGAACCATTACCAATCTACCCATTTTCTGAACCCAAGAAGGAAGCAATGTGAAGAACACTTGGATGATGCAGTTCCTAGCTGTCTGCTGTCTAAAGAAGAGCAAAGGGTAAAGAAGGGCAAGGAACAAATGTGGACAAGAAAATGAAGATAAAAGGGCACAATCTATCAGTAGATTTCAGTAACAGAAAACTCAGTAGATTTGTAGCAGGTCCTAGATCCTTGGTCTTATGAAGTCATAAATGGGGTTGGAGGTAAAAGAGGTACCTTAGTACCATATATATTGGGAAATTTGATGAGAGACTTCTGCATAAAACCAAAGTAATCTGAAAGTTCTCCCAAATAATGATGAAAACCCAAAGGATGATAAATAAAGATATAAAAAATAAAGACAAAACTCTCTCTCTCTCTCTCTCTCTCTCTCTCTCTATCTATCTATCTATGATCTTCTATGAAGGAAGAATACAGAAATACCCTCTCTTTTCTCAGCCTGGGCTCTAAGGAGAGTCAATAATAAATAAAGGTCTCCCTGAGAAATTCTAAGAAGAAACCCCAATTCAAGATGTGAGTAGAACTTATCCTACTTATATGACCAGTAAAACCTTGAGGAAAATATTCCGTAAATTGGTCTTGGGTTGGTGTTGGCCCCTAGGAGCCTAACTAAAGCAAATTCATATTCTTGCTGAATTAATTCACTCTAAACTTAGAACTTAAAGAATTCCCCAAAATTAACGTCCAAGAAACATGAATTCCAATTTTGCATTAATTTTAAGTAGTTGAATGGAGCTGTCATGTGCAAGTATCCACGAGGAGGGAAACAGTAACGGGAGGCCTACAGAATCAAAACTATGGACTACAGATCTTGGAATTATCAGATATAGAATAGAAAATAAGTATAATGCACTTATTAGATTTAAAATAATAAAAAAACTAGAAAAATTACAAGGTAAAAGCTTCTATTTATTCAGGATGATTTTTAAAAAATAACGAAGTATATAAATGAAAAATTATAATTAAAAATATAGATCAAATAACTGTTTAATCAGAAGACGGACTAACTAGGGAGAGTGTTGGTGTGCTGGCAAACTGGTGCAGCAAAGAAAGATAGGGCACTATAAGAAAAGAGACTATCCTCTTATATTTGAGAGAATACACTTCAAGGCTAGAGAGAAAAGGCTTAATATAAGTTAATCAGAGTTCCAAGGAGATAGCAAAGATTATAGAAAAGAGGCAATAATAGAAAATACAGTAGCAGAAATTGTTCTCAAAAATGATTAAAAATTCCATTCCCAGATTCAGGAAGCCCAATGAATCTTAAAAATTCCACATGTAGACCCAAAATAGTGACATTCCAAAACACCACAAATAAATAAATAAATAAATAAATAAGAACTTTAATATAGAAAAAAAAAAGACTAACAGATTCACCAGTCTCTAAAGAAAACAAAGTAATATTTTCAATGATCCAGAAATTATACTATCAACCTTGAATTCTACACTGAGAAAAATTGTCTTTGAAACATAAAACCTAAATAAGGACACTGCCAAAAAATAACATCTGAAGGAACTTAGTACCTTAGATCCACCCTAAAGGAATTATTTATACAAAAATATATTTTATAAAGAAGGAAAGTGATTTCAAGTGGAAGGTCTGTCACAAAAGTATGAATAACCAAGAAAGGAAATGGTAATATGAATGTTTAAAATACTGGCTGTATCGCAGAGTAAAACTAATATTTAATTTGGAGAATAAAACAAAGTTAAGTTAAAAAATTCTAAAAAATGATATATATCATAAAGGAGAAGTTAGTAAACAATTATTCATGAAGGAGTAAAAGTTTGACTAAATTTTTATAGTGTTATATAAAATATACACATTTAAATCACATGAGTAACATTTAAAATAACAGAAACTGGGGTGCCTGAGTAGCTCAGTTGTTTAAGTGTCCAACTCTTGATTTCAGCTCAAGTCATGATCTCACAGTTTGTGAGTTCAAGCCCTGCGTCGGGCTCTGCGCTATCAGCGGGGAGCCTGCTTGGGATTTCATTCTCTCCCTCTCTCTCTGCCCTCCCCTACCTCCTCAAAAAAAATAAGTAAACATTAAAAAATAAAATAAAATAAACAAAATAGAATAAGATACCAGTGTATTTTCACACTAGTAGTTAAAAAAAATGACATGAAAGAAAAACTCAACCAATGCAAAAGAAAATAGAGAGAAAGGATTAAGAAAGGAAAGGGAAAATGTAGGAGAAGGAAAGAGATGGAAAGTCAAAAGGACAGTACAACACGACTTAGCAAAACTAGGTCCAAACATGTCAGTAATTACAAACAGTACAAACAGATGCAATTCTTCAGTTAGAACATTATGTAACAAAACAAATCCAGCTATAGTCTGTTTATAAGAGCACATCTAAGATGAGGTAGTAACAGTGATAGAGCCACCCAAAAAAGAATCAGCAATTGCAAAGTAAATCTAAACAGCATAAAAAAGACCAGTAAACAAGATAGAACATGGATTACTCTTATAATCAGATGATATTATTTTTTAAATGTTTATTTTTGAGAGAGAGAGAGTCCAAGAGTGGGGCAGAGAAAGGGAGACAGAGTATCAGAAGCAGGATCAGTGCTGTCAGCACAGAGCTCAATGTGGGGCTCGAACTCAGAAACTGAACTGTCAGATCATGACCCTAGCTGAAGGCGGAAGCTTAACTGACTGAACCACCGAGGCACTCCAAGATCATAACTTTCAAAATTAAAAGTAAATATATATACAGTCTAAAAATGGTTACATTGACTGGTGGAGTTATAGGAGACTCACATTTTTCCTTCTTGTTTGTTTGTATTTGCCAAAATTTTCTACAGATACGGTATGTTTTTAATTGGAAAGCTATGAAATAAAGTCATGTCACTTTGGGATCAGTTCTTAATAGTTATTCAAAAAATCTTTGTTCTCTTCCCTTCACAAAAAGGAGTTAAAATTACCAGTTAGGATATAATATTTAAGGTGATGAAAATGACTATTTCTTTTATATATTTGAAAGAACATGATAAAAAGAAAGAAGAAAAAGTGGTATTAAACATTAAACATTCATTATTATTATATCAAAATATTTTGAAACAGCCATGTGGGTTCTGAATTGTTTAACCCAGCCAAAAACTTAGGTAAGTGAAAACAATAAAAAGCAAATGGAAACATAAAAATAGGTATAACTTATTAATCCATTACCATGTGCCAGTATTTTTATTATTTAATTAAATATGATAATGCTTTAAGATAAAAACTATTATCCCCATATTACAGATGAGGGATCTTCTGACACAGAGAAATATAGTCCATTCCCTACACACTAGTAAGTAGTTGAGCAAGAATGTGTACTTGAAGGAGAAAAGACATATCTGCCATGAGGTTCACATTGTTAAGAGACTGTCTTCCTTTTACTGACAAGTACAACATCGTAAGAAGACATTACGCACTCATCAATAACCAAATACAGCAATAAAGTACACCCTGAAGTACACTAAGCTTCGGATTTTTCTTCAAACCGTAGCAGTGCCTTTCCCCTTCTTATCCAGAGGTGATTACCTTTTACTTCTACTCTTGGGTCTGTAAAAGGTCTTCCATTTTCCTTTCTCTTCTGTCCTTTCCCACTGATAGATCAACAACACACAATGACAACCTAAGAGGTTTTAGGGGCTACTTGGTATACCCATGACAAGTAGTCTTTTGACAAAAGTTACTAAAGAAACTCCCACACACACAAGTCCACAGATTAAGGAAGTTCAAACTAAAATTATAGGTCACAATTACTCTCTCTAAATTTGTACTAAATCAGGTTTAGTACATGTTTTCCACTCAATGGAAATCATGATTTAAATTCCACTTCAGTTTTCTCACTTGGTTACTGAGAGTAATAGCACCTTGAATATTATTTCTAAGCAGCATGTGACAAACTGATAATGCAGAATGAAAAAAATGACAAAAAAAGAATTTGCGTTCATAAATGTAAGCTACTGAGAGTGATGAAAATACGCAGAATCTAATCCACAAAAGCTTTCCAACCACCCCTAAGAAGCAAAGTGTCTAGAAGTTCCACATTATTTTCTTTCCAATTTTTATCCTTTTCTTGGTGGCTACAGAGGATATTTTCTGTTGATCAAACAAGGGCATATATGATTCTCATTGGATTACTGGTTCAGTATTTATTAGGGGAAAATCATAGACCCAGAAGTAATATCAGCGACGTGTTAGCCCATTACCTATTACTTTCTAAAGCAGCACAAAGAAATTTGGTAGAGCTTATTAGACATCAGATTTCTGGAGAGGAATCCTGACCTTTGAATTAATGGAGATGTTTAAGTTTTATGACTGGGGAAATACCAACCTCAACCCTGGTGATAAGAGGGGCTGGGATCCAATAGCAGTATGAATTGAGAAACAGCTAACCTGCCTTGATCCATTATACCATTGTTTATCTGATGTGAGAGAATAAGCCTCTCTGTCTTAGGTCAAGTTCTCTAGAGGCAAAACCTGAGATGAGTATTCTTGAGTGTGATTGCTCTCAGGTGAATCTAGTACAGGAATGGTTAATCAGATCTAACCGAGAACGATGCTGGTCAAAGAGGTAGGTTCAGTTAAGTCTAACTTTAGCCTGATCTCATGGGGCATTAAGGCACATGAATAACCACTATCAACAGCACAGAGTTGTCACAGCTTGAGGCAATGGAGGTGACCCTGTATAGCTGGTGTCTATTAGTAACTGGCCATGAGCTTCCTCTGAAAGAGATCTTTATGTCTCCAGCATTTCTGGGTGATTTATTCCCTCTGGTCAAAAACAATTCTCACAAGAATAGAACTGTGAACTATTTATAGCTAACACTCAAGCAGAAGGAAATGGAGGCACTGTTTGGTAAAGGAGATCTGAGGGAGGCAACAATTAGTGTTCCCTGATAACGGGGTCCCAGGAGACAACTCCTCAGAGATCACTCTATCGTACCAACTGCTTTAACATCCTAATCTGATATGGAAGGGGCATAGTATGGAGTCTCTTCGTCCCCATCCTTCGGATTGTTCATATCCTCCCCTAATATTCTTGATATCTTATGTACTAAATGGTCAATGTATTTAGGTAGGATTGGGGACAATAGCATATTCATCCCAATTGTTTCACAAAATAACAATAATAGTGATTGTTGTTATTGTTGTGATGGTGATGATGATATTGACTTGACAGGGTAAGCCCATGTGGTAGCTCTGTTAGCTCACTTACATTGAGGTTATTTCCTTTATCAGGAGGTAAAGATGATGGAGGTCACATGGCTCATGGGGTTTAGTGACCCTTCCTACGATTCCCATCTCCTGAACTATATACCACCATAGAATCATCACACCATCTCAAGAATACTGTACCAACTAAGGTAAACTTTCCCCACTCCTGAGGTAGACTTTGACTCTGGTCCTTTGATTTGTTTCTAGCAGCCTATATCCGATGCCAAGATAAATGCTCTGGCCATACTGCCAATTTCAGTAACACAAAGACAATGGCCAGATAGAACACATTTCCAGCCTGCTGAAAATATATTACTAGAGAAAATTAATGGAAATTTAAAAAAATAGTAAGTGTGTCTGTCCCCCACTATCCACTTCCAATATGTCCAGTGCTCTAGTATTTAGTAGGACTGCATGTAGATTCCAAGAGAGGAACCTGCCCCTTGCATAGAAGGGATTTTTGAGTTGTATGTTTGGATAGGAGCCAGTTCCTCCTCTAGCTTGATCGGCAGGAAGTTCAAGCCCAGAGACTGCAGCTGTTCAACATAACAGAAACTCAGCATCTTAGTTCTATCACCTGAGCATGCACAGTCACGAGAGCACCAGCTAGAACATGGTCTATAGGTTTTAGTTTTTACGATGTGGAAGAAAGGTGACCTGATTCTTCACTTCATTTATCTACCATTTACAGCATTGCACTATAGCTAGTTTCTATAGAATTTCAGAGGAAGACTAGAGAGGTAAGAAATCAGCCTTAAACAACTTGAAGTCTCACTTTCACTTTCATACAGTAGAGTTGAAATGTTTTTTACAGTGTGATTTCTCTACCTAAAAAGAAACTTGGAATCATAAGATGTAGCTGGAAGAACGTTAGCAATCATCTAGTTCAATATCCACAGGACCAAATTTTTAGCAGAGATAAAGATACAAGTTTCATCAAATGCTGTGCGTCTGTTCAGGTCATCTGAGAAGGTACAGCTTGAAATTAGACATGCCAGAGCTTTTACAGGAGATGTCTGTCAAGGAAAAAACAAAACAAGCAGGAATGGGCAGGGCAACCTTCAAACTGTGATTCAGGTGTGACACTTATGAGAGGGGAGAGTTAAAGAAACACTGAACAGGAAGAGTTCATGCATTTTAAGTAATTTTCAGCCACGATAGTGAGGTGTCCTCAAGCAACTACTGTCATTACTAAGTAGATTTAGAAAATAAAAATACAGAACACACAGCTAATTTTTATTTGTGTGTGTGTGTGTGTGTGTGTGCATGTGAGGTGAATGGCACAGAAAGGGAGAGGGAGAGAGAATCTCAAGCAGGCTCCACACTGTCAGCGCAGAGCCAGATGCTGGGCTTGAAATCATGAACCATGAGACCATGACCCGAGCCGAAATCAAGAGTTGGACACTTAACCGATTGAGCCACCCAGGCACCTTACAGCTAAATTTACATTTCAGACCAACAACAAAATTTTTTTAGTGTATATATTCCCCAAATATTGCATGCATACCTATAGTAAAATAATTACTAACAATCGATCTGATATTCAACTTTAATTGGTGTCCTGTCTTTTATCCAACAACCCTAATTATAGGAATTCTGTGTCAGACAAGAATTGGCTAGCGCTAGTACCCCCACTGTGTTTAGTAACAGTGTGAGAAGTAGGGCCTTGAGACAAGCATCATTACTGACTGAAAGAGGGAATAGCTGGAGCTGCCAACCACCTATGATGCTCAGAGTAAACCATTTTGAAGGAAATCTGAGTTGCATAAATGCACAGCTGCATTTATGCAGACTCATTAGACAACAGGAGAAAACCCAAGCACTTACTAGTTCCCTAAAGACTGGAGACACCTACAGGGCTGACGCCTGACTCTTGCTTGCCTAAAACACCCAGGGGGCTAGGAATGGGCTGGCTAGTGAATAAGCCATAAAACAACTGAATGTTTTGGATGTCATTCATTTCCAGAGTTTGTCCTGGCAAAGGATGTGTGTGCATTTTCCATAGCACAGATGGGCTAGAAAGAGAATGATGGCAGTGTAGGTTGATCTTAAATACTATCAATCAAAGAAGACTGCCTAGCATAGACTTAGGATAGAGACTAGTGCTATTATCAGTGAACAGGGGCTTACAGAGGAATCAACAACAACCCAGAGATGCATCACTTGAATCAGTGAGGTACAGATGAGATGTCCCAAGGATGAGGTATTTCCAAAACAAAATAAAAGGTCTCTACAAGTCACATTTTTCTGTGGCAGCTAATAGCCCTAAAATCTTAATAGCTTATAACAGCAAAACATTTTTCTCATTCTAGTTACACGATAGATGCAGGTTGGAAGGACTCTGAGAGCTCAGAAGTTCTTCCATCCATGTGTCTTATCATTCAGAAATCTAAATTGGAAGAGAAGCAATATGAAAGGTGTGCTGTTCTCATGGCAGATGAATCTCCAAGGGATGAGATGAAACACACATGCTCTGTTAAGCTCCTACTTGGAACTCCTGACGTGATCACATCTGCCTCTTCCAATAGTCAAAGTCAGCAGTATGGCCAAGCCCAAAGTCACTGGGATGAAGTGCCTGTTGGGAAGTACTATGAAGTCATATGGCAAAGAGCACAGAAGAATAATCCTATCACAAGGAAGGGATATCTATTTTGGAATTATTATGGGTTGAAATGTGTACCGCTAAAAAATGTATGTTGGAGTCCTAAGCCTCGGTACCTCAGAATGTACTCTGACTAGGACAGAGAGTCTTCACAGAGGCAGTCAAGTTAAAACGAAGTCATTGGTGAATGTCCTAATCCAATATGATTGGTGTTCTTATTTTTAAAAACGGGGACAGAGAGATACAGGTACAAGGTGAATGTCATTTGTAGATGAAGATTTTCTCAGGCAGAGATCAGGGTGAAGCATCTACCAGCCACAGAATGCCAAAGACTGCCAACAAATAACGAGAAAATAATGTTAGTTTCAAACATCTGCCAAGTTCACAAAGGACCCAAGCCATATCATTAACTGGAGATCATAGCAAACAAGGACTTTCCTGCTCCCCTTTCCTAATACTCCCCTTGACCCTCCAACCCACAAGGAATCAGAAACAACAGTGCTCACTGTTTAAACTGAAACTGGAAGAAGTCTCTAATTCACTTCAGATTCAGAGTGTGGGCTATTATATAAAGATGGACAATTTGACTACTGAATAGAGATCATGTTTTGTGACTAGAAGTGATCAGAAGTCTTTGTAATACCTAAAAATAGTCAGAGATGTCACAGGTCCTGTTCA
The DNA here is from genome assembly GCA_030068075.1 of Paguma larvata. Classification (NCBI taxonomy): domain Eukaryota; kingdom Metazoa; phylum Chordata; class Mammalia; order Carnivora; family Viverridae; genus Paguma; species Paguma larvata. The sequence goes on from CM057840.1 coordinate 36,830,142, forward strand.
AGTTTTTCATTCGGGGCCAAGGAAAAAATTAGGCCTCAGAGCAAATTTAAAGAAACAATAAGAAACAAAAAGGAAAGTAGCTATAATTATATTCAAGAGTTGTGCTTGTTTGAAGAAACACACTTATTTTACAAATGAAGAAACTTGGGTTTAGAGAATATAAATGAATTGCTTAAGGTCAAACAACTAATTAGTGGCAGAGCTGGGACCAGATCCAGATTTGTCCCATTCCATTTAATTTCCACTACACTCTGCTGACTTATCTTGCAGACTGCAGAATTATTTTTAAACTATCAGAGGTGCCTTCTTTTCATGTAGCCACACTGAAAATGTTTGGCAGTTACTCAGATTGTTACACATAGAGTAACCATATGACCCAGCAATTCCACTCTTAGTTATATATCCAAGAGAAATAAAAGCATATGTTCAACAAAAAAACTTGTATACAACTGCATAACTGTTCATAGAAGCATTATTCATAACAATCCAAAAAGTAGAGGCAGTCCAAATGTCCATCGACTGACGGAAAAACAAAATGTGGTTGATATACAGTAAAATGGAATATTATTCAGCAATAAAATGAATGATGGATGGTAATCAGACTTACTGTAGTGATCATTTTACAATATATACAAACACTGAATTGTCATGTTGTACATCTGAAACTACTGTTATATGTCAATCATACCTCTATAAAAATAATTAGTGAATAAAGGAAGGATTGACGTGCTGATATACACTACAACACGGATAATCTTTAAAAACATTATGCTAAGTGAAAAAGCAGGTCGTTAAAGACCACATATTACGTGATTCCATTTACATGACATGTCGAGAATAAGCAAATTTGTAGCTAAGAAAATAGATTAGTGACTGTCTATGAATGGAAGAAATGTCGGTAATAGGGTAAGATTGCTAATGGACACAGTTTTTTTTTTTTTTTTCAATGTCATCAAAACATTCTGCACTTAATGGCGATAGTGGCTCAATTTTGCAAGTATACTAAAAATGACTGAATTGTACAATTTAAATCGGTGAATTTTATGATATCTGAAATATATCTCCATAAAGACATTAAAAAAAAAAAAAGAAATGCATTTTTCCCTAAAGTAAAATCATTCCATATTATAACATTTTATTTTTACTAAACAACACAACAAAGTTTCTTTCTTTTTTTTTTTTTACTAATTCAAATATCTCTGGAATTTGTCTCTCCTTTGGTCAGCAACTTAGGCAAAACCTTGGAACATACTCAGCAGAAAGTGTAGCATCTGATTCAAATAAAGATCTGCCTTACTACCAACACAAAAAGGGCAGCTTATCAGTTTATCTAAAAGAAATGCCATGGAGCTTTTCACTAAAGCCAGCACGTTCGCTGCTCTAACAAGTTTTAGTGGACCTGAATTCATATCTTGTCCTCTCAACCAACTCAGCAGCTCATATACTCATGTCTCATCACTTAGACCTCAACGGCCTTACTGTCAGCAGGTATCACTCATGAGTTAATACCTAAAATGCAGTACTTTCACTTTCCATGAAATAATGACCTTTAGATACCCCCAAAGAATGTGGAATGATTGTTCTCTCCAATTTCTTCTTCAAAATACTGTTAGAACCCCATGAGGATACAACATAATCTTAAGAAGTAAAACTTCCAAATGTCATAGCCATTTATTCACCAAGTTACAAAGATTAGCAGACTAGATCTTTGTGATTTGATGTATCTATAGACAACAAAATATTACGAGCATAAGCCATGGTATGAATATTTTGGAATATTAGGCATCACAAAACTCAGTCATTGGTGAAAATTTAACTCCGTAATAAGACTGTAACCACTTTCACGTTCCTTTTAGTGTCTCCATCACAAACACAACTGAAGATAAGGTCAGTCTAGAGAGCCTTTAAATGATTTTGCGAGAAATCTTACTGACAAAAGTGCATTAAATATATGAAGGTAGTTGGAAAAGTGGACTTGGAAAGTATTCTAAAATAAACAGAGATGATGTAAATAATATTACTGACTAAAGATACCTCACATTGTCCTCATGAAGATATTTTTGTCTTCAATCTGTTTGGTGTTACTGCATTGATCACCCTTACTTTGGCTAAACTTTCTTCTCTTGGCTCTGTAATCTCATACTACCTTTTCTCTTAGGCTGCATTTCCCTATGCATTTCTTTTGTTATATCTGGTGTTTTCTTCCATTTTCTTTCTTGAAATCATGAAAATTAAAGTTTCCCAATCTTGAAACCTTTAAGAGGTCTCTTTCTCTTTCCATCTTTTTCCTTCTCTATTTCTGATACATGGTCTCTTGATCTCTCTCTTTGAGCAGATGGTTCTAAGAGGCTAACAAAAGTAAAATACTAGATGAAAAAAAGAATAAAACCACAACAAAAGTGGGAGAAAACATGAATTTGAAACCCGGGTATAACAGCAGGGTATATGAAAAAATAATATCTCATATTGATGTTGTTTGGGAAGAACACAGTAAATGAAGTATTGTGGTTTGGGGGTTGCAACATGAGCTTATGCCCCTGATAGACCTGGGCTAAATTCTAATCCTGTCATTCATTAAATATTTTACCTTAGAAAACTTATATAATCTTCTCCAAGCTTCAATTTCCAGATGTAAAATTTAGATAAGTTGTTATTAAGGTGTGTGTCTGTATGTGTTTTGTAATGGTTTAAGGTACAAGTGGTATTTCTCTTCCCTGAGCTTATAACTAGAGTTCACAGCTGTAAACAAAAGGCATTAAGTAACGTACTCTATGTCTAGAGATTTATTAGCCTCGGGAACAAGCTCCTACTCCACACAACTTGTTGAGATGTGTCATTTGAGCAGAACTAACATAATAACACTCATACCCCTACCTCAACTCTAAATCATGGTACTATGATAATTTCTGGTATTAATTTCCTGAGTCAAAGGATGTGGACATTCAGGTGTCTTGATCCTAAAACACCTCATGCTAAAACATGGAGAATCTGGCAGCTAAGAGATGTCGGAGCAGAAAGACAGTACCAGGTTGGCATCCTATGTTGCCACTGACAGAGATATATGAATTTCCATACTAGTGGTCACTACAGAAAGTACAGAAAATTAATAAGATCATCAGAATGTGTTTCAAAGAACCAATCCACACAACCTTGACTCAGAACGGGATGCCTCTGATCTTTGATTCATTCAGGGCTACTTTGGGACTCTCCAGGACTGTGTTTTGCACAACTTTTACAGTATTTACTCCTATGTATTTTCTCTTTTGCGTTATTATGGAAAATAGCGTGTTTATTCTTAAAAATGACTTCTATCTGAATATAATTTGCATATGTGATAACTACCTATTTCAGAGGTTAGCTTTATATCTTGTTAGTTAAAAAATCATACAGTTGTACTTTCCTGATAGATTCCCTTTATATTAGTTTCCTATTGATGCTGTAATAAGCTACCATAAACATAGTGGCTGACAATAACAAAAAAACCACTCCCTTTACAGTTCTGAAGGCCAAAAGTCTGAAATCAGTTTTACTGGGCTAGAGAAGCCCCATCTGGGTGTTGACAGGACTCGTTCCTCCTGGAGGCTCTTGAGGAGAATGTTTCCTTGCCTATTTTGGCTTCCAGAGGATGCCTGCATTCTTTGGCTCACAATCCCATTGCTCTATCTTCAAGCCAGCAGTGGAGCAGCTTCAAATCCCTTCCTCTTGCTACTTCTGCTCCCATCGTCGCCTCACCTTCTATCTGATGCTGATACTTCCTGTGTCCCTCTAATAAGGACCCTTGTGATTATATCAGACCTACCCAGATTACCCAGGATTATCTCCCCCACCCCTCGAGATTCTTAATCACAACTGCAAAGTCCCTTTGCCAGGATTCTCATGTATCGAGACATTCCAGTGATTAAGACATGGGCATATACAGGGATCATTAATTCATCCTAACACAACTTGTTGATTTCCTGGGCATCCAATCATCTAATGTGCAACTAAAGACATTTGAGGTCTTCTCTATTTTTTTCTTATAAGTCTAGTTACTTAGTTTTGCCCAACTGCATTGGCTAAATTGGGCAGTAAAATATTAAATAATTGCAGTGATAGTGGGCCATATGAATGTCTTCTCTAGAAAAAAAAAGTCTATTCAATTCCTCTGCTAATTTTTTTTAAATTTTTATTCTCAAGTTATTTAACATACAGTGTAGTCTTGGCTTCAGGAGTAGAATCCATTGTTTCATCACTTATATATGCTCATCCCAACAAGTGCCCTCCTGAATGCCCATCACCCATTTTTCCCACTCCCCCACCCCCATCAACCCTCAGTTTGCTCTCTGTGTTTAAGAGTCTCTTATGGTTTGCCTCCCTATTTTTATCTTATTTTTCCTTCCCTGTCCCTATGATCTTCTGTGAAGTTTCTCAAATTCCACATATGAGTGTAATCATGTGATATAGGTTGTTCCCTGACGGACTTATTTCGGTTAGCATAATAACCTCCAGTTCCATCCATGTTGTTGAAAATGGCAAGATTTCATTTTTCTTAATTACTGAGTAGTGTTCCATTGTATCTATATACCACATCTTTTTAATCCATTCATCAGTTAACAGATCTTTGGGCTCTTTCCATAATTTGGCTTTTGTTGATAGCACTGCTATAAATATTAAGGTGCATTTGCCCCTTCTAATCAGCATTTTTGTATCCTTTGGATAAATTCCTAGTGTTGAAACTGCTGGGTCACAGGGTAGTTCCATTTTTAATTTTTTGTGGAACCCCTACACTGTTTTCCAGAGTGGCTGCACCAGTTTGCATTCCCACCAACAAAACAAGTGGAGTTCCCCTTTCTCCACATCCTCACCAACATCTGCTGTTTCCTGAGTTATGAAGTTTAGCCATTCTGACTTGTGTGAGGTGGTATCTCATTGTGGTTTTGATTTGTATTTCCCTGATGATGAGCGATGTTGAGCATCTTTTCATGTGTCTTTTTGCCATCTGGATGTCTTCTTTGGAAAAGTGTCTATTCATGTCTTTTGCTATTTCTTCATTGGATTATTTGTCTTTCAGGTGTTGAGTTTGGTAAGTTTTTTACAGATTTTGGATATTAACTCTTTATCTGATACATCATTTGCAAATAACTTCTCCCATTCCACTGGTAGCCTTTCAGTTTTGTTGGTTGTTTCCTTTGTTATGCAGAAGGTTTTTCTCTTGATGAGGTCCCAATAGTTCATTTTTGCTTTTATTTCCCTTGCCTTTGGAGACACGTCAAGTAAGAAGTTGCTGGGGCTGAAGTCAAAGAGGTTGCTATCTGTTTTCTCCTGTAGGATTTTGATGGTTTCCTCTCTCACATTTAGGTCTTTCATCCATTTTGAATTTATTTTTATTATCTTCTGCCCATTTTTTAATTATGTTGTTTCTTTTCTTTGTTATTGGGTTGTATGAGTTCTTTACCATTTTGGATATTAACCACTTAATGATATATGGTTTGCAAATATTTTTTTCACATTCCATAGATTGCCTTTGTATTTTGTTGATTGTTTCTTTTGCTGTGTAGAGCTTTTTAGTTTGATATAGTCCCACTTTTTGATTTTTGCTTTTTCTGCTTGTGTTTTTTCTGTCATATCTAAAAAATCATATATATATGTGTTTATATACACATATATGAATTCCATATATGAATACACATGTGAACACACATATGTATATGTGTGTACATACATATATATATGAATTTCTTTAATATAATTTATAGGATTGAAATTGTAAAGTATTTGTATTTTCCACTATAATTTTAATTTTTCATGTTACATATTATTTTCTCTGGATTATAAATAGTTCACTACATTTGTAGAGCATGAATTTTATTATAAGACAGGTGTCTTCTCTTCAATGCATATTGAATTATTTAAATACCACTTAATAGTCTTGTTCTTCCATCACAATATTGAAATCCCCTGTACTAAAATGTTAACTTTTCATATATGCATGGTTTAATTTCTAGTCTGAATTTCACCAACCTATTTATGAGTACAATACCACAACATTTTAATTATGGCAACTTTATAGTAAATTTTGATACTATGATAGTACAAATGGCACCAACATTTTTTAATCCAAAAATGTTCTTGACTTTTGGATGTATTTACCCTTATGAATGAAATGTAGAGTCCTTTTCTCAAATTTTTAAAAAGTCTCTAAAATTTTAATGAATACTGAGTTAGGTTTATGGATTAATGTGAAGAATTATAACTTCAAATACTGAATGCTTCCCTCCAACAACTCAGTATTTGTGTACACTTTAACTGTATCATTATATTTTTGTTCAACTTTGTACAAATTTTTAATAGTAAATATTTTTGTATTTCTTAAAGTTCTTTTAATTCACACATATGTATTTGTGAATAAATACACAAAAGTCTCTCTGTGCACATATAGAGCCTAATAGTTGACCAAAAATCAAGAGAGCCCTGTGTAGACTTCTGGGCTCTTTCTCTATAGTTTTTTTCTTTCTTTCTTTCTTTTTTTTTTTTTTTTTCTTCAGCTCAGTGAGATCACTGTTCTCTACACTCTGTCCCCCTGATGCCGTTGGGTAGGAAAACAAGATAAATAGATAACATATGCAGAGTGTGGAGTTTTTCTTCTCTCACTGATCCAGGACTGTGAGCCTATTGGCCAATCGTTACAACATATTTCTTCCTATATTTTGTTTCACTTCATATCTGTTTACCATAGGAGATATTCATTGCTCTGTTGTGGCATGAACTGGAAGCCCTCCTACTTTTAATATGTATTTTACTGTGTAATTAAATAACCAAATAATACATGCATCATAATATTAAGAATCATAATAATACCTACCTCCTAATTTATGAATGGAAATTAATAAATCCTTTAAACTACCCATGTAACGTTCTGTATTCTATCTCTTTGCCTGACCTGGACCTGCATCCCATCTGTCTCCTGAACCCCAACACTTCCCTTTCTCCTTCTCTACCTCTTTCAGTTTATCCTGGTCCCGCCCACCTCATCTTTTCCTCCTCTTCCTCCTTATTTTGGGTTTTACTTCTTTGATCATTATTTTCTTCATTTTTCTGTTCTTATTATCATGATTTGTTACTTATTTCATTGAATATAACATTATTCTTTTTGCACACTTTCAATGTGGATGACAAGATTACTAACCTTTAGCCTTTATTCTTTTCTACAATTTCCCCTTGTATTAGTAAAAATATTCTTTGACGGATTACTTGCTCTGAGGTCCACTTATGTTTGACATGTGTTTTCTTCATTATTGTTGATTAATAATTCATCAGTAATTTCTATTAGAATTTTTTATTTCGGTAAGTATATTTATTAAAATATAATAACATAAAGTGGTTTTTTATTTACTTGAACTTCAATAAGTGGACATGGTATGATATCAACTTTTATAAAATTTGATGTGATTTGTTCTTTCTTAATAATAATGATCCATTTTATATATATTTCAGAATAAGACTTACATTTATACTATATACATATATATTATATATTTAAATATGAATGTTTATTATGTTTTATAAAACTATCTTAATTTAAATCTACATTTAGCAGCAATCAAATAATTAGGTTGAAATATGCTAATGTGATGAACAATGTAAAGAATGAGATTTTATATATGTATTTATTTATTAACAATTGCATGTAAATAACTATATAATTAGGTTATTATGTCAGTAGCAAAATATGATATCTCCATGCAATTCTTCAATATTTTAAATTTATATAAGGTTTATTATGTGAATACAAATTTTGAATTTTTTTGAAGAACTGAACATTTTATCACTTTTCTATCATTGACATCGCATTCTGCCTTAAATCATAAATTTCCTCATATTGTTGATATTTCTACAATCTCTCATTGTTTTCTTTAAAATGTTTACTATAACTTTTTCCATCATTTTACTTTATACTTTTTGATCTGAATTTTTATCTTGTCTCACAAACAGGATATAGAATGTCAAAAAATCTAATATGAAAATTTCTATTTTTAAAATGTAAACTTAATTACACTTCTCTTATTTACTGATATGTTTTCTCTTATTTACTGATATGTTTGAACTTCTGTCTCCCATCTTACTTTTTGTTTTTGATATCCCATTTTTCTGGGTTTTTTTATATTTTTGAATATTAAATTATTCTACTTGTTAGATTGTTTTTTTCATTCTTTCACTCTGCTAGTTTGGGAAATTATACACTATTCCTATTTCTTAGAAATTACCAAAGTTACCCTTAAAATTTTACCTTCCAAACTTAATTTATGAAAGTAAAATTTAATCAATATCTTAGGCTTCCCCAAAAATGAAAAAAAAAAAATCTTAGAATACACTAAGAACAGAATTTGACCACTGATAATGATCTTTTCGATTCCCTCGATTTAAAAATTATGAACATTATTTTTTACCAGTAACATGTACCAATTCCTAATTTAAAAAAATGGGTAAAAGGGAGTGGGAGACACAGGCTTCCAGTTATGGAATAAATAAGTCATGGGAATAAAAGGTACAGCAAAGGTAAGATAGTTAATGGTATTATAATTGTGCTGTATGGCAACAGGTGGTAGCTATAGTTGAGCATAGCTTAATGCACAGTTATTAAATCACTGTATTGTATGCCTGAAACTAATGTAAAATTATTCTAAAATAATCCTTTTAGCATTTCATACCTATTTTCTGGGATCCTCTCTTCCTTCCTCCCTTCCTTTCCCTCCTTTCCTCACTTCCTTCATTTCAAACCTTCCTCCCTCCCTCCCTTCTTTCTTTCTTTTTCTTTTTTACTAAAGTACATCCTTTAGACATTATTTTAGGGAATGTCTATGGGTGGTCTCAGGTTTTCCTTATCTGAAAATGTCTCTTTTGAGACAATTGCCCTTGTTCTCCAAATATATTTTTGCTGATTACACAATTTTAGTTGACAATTACATTCTCAGAGCACTTTAAAGCTATTTACCACTTTGCCTAGTTTCAATTTTTGCTACTGAAAATTGGCTATATTTTTCCTTCCTTTTTAGAACATCTTTCTTTCCTTCCCCCCTCACTTTTTCCTGATAATATTTATTACCATCCAACGTATTTTCAACAGAAAAAGTTATGATCCCCAATTTTCATAGGATCCATGTTTTCTAAGTTTCACAGAGAATCATCTTTCATTAAACTCTAAGAGCCTTGAACTCTGTTTATCTTTCTCTGACAGAGGTGACAGAAGTTTCTCTACAAAGGGTAGACTGGTTCAGACTCCTGTTTCCTCTGCCAATTCCTGGGCTGACCTATTTCCCTTAGGTTTTTGGTTCCTTTTTGCCTGGGGTGACATTTACATGCATGGTCTACCAAAGAATACTCCTGTCAGGCCACTGAAAGGTGCTGTGGTGACTGACTTGGACTTCCTATAACCTCTCACCCACGCCCTTACGGAGAGCTGAAAATCACCACCAGTCTTTTGTTGCCCTCCAGTTGTTTACCCAGAAAATTCAGCTTCTCTTCTTTGTTCTTTCATTTTTAATCTTTTTTTAATGTTTATTTATTTTTGAGAGCGAGAGACCAACAGAGTGAGTGGGGGAGGGGCAGAGAGTAAGAGAGACAGAATTCAAAGCAGGCTCCAGGATCCGAGCTGTCAGCACAGAGTCTGTTGCAGGGCTCAAACTCATGAACTGTGAGATCATGACCTGAGCCGAAGTCAGACACTTAACAGACTGAGCCATCCAGGCACCCCCAGCCTCTCTTGTTTGGTCTCAAGGACCTAATGAGACCAAATGCCCCTACTGAATATCCCATGTGAAGAAGCAGTAATGAAAAGATCGTGTGGATTCCAAAATTGCTGGGATAGACTCTGGACACAATAAGGCACCCACATTACAATTTGGCTAAATATACTGAGGAAATAGGTACACTCTGGTACAGGAAAGACTTCTGTCTTTGAGCAGGTCACCTCGAAGACTTGTCATCCTTACTAGTTGTTGGTTGTTTTTATTTTATCGAATAAATAAATAAATACTGAGTTTTCATTAACATACAAGAGAGTCTGATGAGTTTTGACAAATGGATACAAACATGGAACCACTACTTTAATAAACATAGAACATTTCTATCAATATAAAAAATTTTCTTATTCCTCTATAGTCAATTCCACTAAACCCACGCCCCAAGCAAACACTGATATGTTGCTGTTACTAGAGATTAGCTTCCTATTCTAAAACTTTATACAAATAGAATCATTCAATATGTACACGTTGTTCTGGTTGCCACTACTCTGCCATTGCTGTGTCATCGGATGTTCATCTGACTCATTGCCAGTTAGTATTCCATTGTGTAAATGTACCATAATTTGCTTACGCATTCACCTGTTGATACACATGTGGTTCGTTTCTAGTTCTTGGCTATGAATGAAGCTGCTATAAACATTGTGTAGACATCCTTTGTGGACATACATTTTCATTGCTCTTACTTACCTAGATTATAATTGATGAAATATGTAAGTATAAGTTTAAATTTATAAACACATTGTCAACATAATTTCAAAAGTGGTTGTACCACTTTATAATCTCAATAGCAAAATGAATGTTTCAGTAGCTCTACATTTTTGTCAACATTTGATATTATTAGTCTTTTATCCATTCTGGTGGAAGTGAAGTGATATCTAATTATGCTCATAATTTGCATGTCTCTGAAAAAATAAATGATATTGGCTTTTTTCTTAAACATGTTAAATACTGGTCAATTTCTGGACTTTATTCTGCTTCATTTATCTAATTGTCTATCTTCTTGCAAATGTCATAATGTATGTTTATTATAGCCTTATAGCACAGCTTTGTATAAGGTTTTAGTAAGTTCTACAATCTTATTTGTTTACAAGTTTGGGGTATTGAGGAAGTCTTGAATTTCTATAGGAATTTTAGAATATATTTAGTAACTCTACAAAAAAAAGTTCTCTGGATGTTTTAGGGAGAAAAATAGTCCTTCAATCTATAGGTCAATTTGGAGAAGACTGAAATCTTAACATTATTGAATATTACAATAAATAAAAATTTATGGTGTAGTTCTCATTTATTTAGGCTTCTTTTGAGTGTCTTTATTTTGGATAAAGATCTTGGACCTCACTACCAAATTTATTTCAATGTAATTCTGATTTTGGGCACCTGGGTATGCTCAGTCAGTTGAAATCTAACTTCGGCTCATGTCAGGATCTCATGGTTCATGAATTTGAGCCCAGAATCGTGTCTGTCAGTGTGGAGTCCTCTTCGGATCCTCTGGTTCTTTCTCTCTGTGCCCTTACCCAGCTTGTGCTCTCTCTCTCAAAAATAAATATTTTTTTAAAATTAATTATGATGTTGGTAACATTTTAGTGGTATATTTTAATTATTTATATTTGATTTTTGCTATGTATAGAAATAACATTATTTTAAAATTGACTTCTAGTCAGTGTCCTTGCTAAATTCACTAATAAAGTCTAATATTTTATTAAGTTATATTATTCTTATTCCTATTGCTGAAAAATATTTAAGTTTATTTATTTATTTTGAGGGCAGAGAGAGGAGGAGAGAGAGTCCTAAGCAGGCTCTGCACTGTCAGTGTGGAGCCTGATCCCGGGCTTGAACTCAGGAACTGTGAGATCATGACCTGAATGGAAATCAGGAGTCCGATGTTTAACTAACTGAACCACCTAGGCATCCCTCCTATTGCTTAATTTTACATGCTAAGATTTTGTTGAAGATATTTAATTCTATATGAATATGGAATATTGATCTATATATTTTTTAAATTTCCACTATATGTGTCTAATTTTGTTACAGAAGTTATGCTTGCTTAATTAGTCTGAAAAACATTCCTTCTTCCTCTACTTTCTCAAAGATTTTATGCAATATTGGTATTATTTCTTTCTTAAATGTTTGTTAGAATGTACCAATGAAATCATCTTATTCTGGAGTTTATTCCCCCACTCTAGGAATCTTTTATTGTTTTTACAAATTTAATTCCCTCAATTGGAACCGTTTGGATTTTCCATTTTTTCTTGATTCAATTTTGATAAGAGATAGCATATTAAAATTGTTAAATTTTTACATATTTCTTTATCTCTTTTCCAAATTTACATCTCGTTTCTTTTAGCTTTATTCTGGGTAACTTTTTTCCTTTTTGGGGGGCAATTCTCTCCAATTCATACTGTGGTAAAAGCATTTTATTTTTAGCAGTATTATTTAATCTGCTTTTCAATTCACCATTTCATTTATACATTCAATGCTTCTGTATTTTGTATTTCTAAGATTTTGATTTGTTTCATTTTATTTTTTATTTTTTTAATGTTTTTATTTATTTTTGAGAGACATAGAGACAGAGTGTGAGCAGGGGAAGGGCAGAGAGAGACAGAGACACAGAATCCGAAGCAGGCCCCAGGCTCTGAGCCATCAGCACAAAGCCCGATGTGGGGCTCGAACTCACAGACCGTGAAATCATGACCTGAGCTGAAGTCGGCCGCTTAACCAACTGAGCCACCCAGGCGCCCCTGATTTGTTTCATTTAAAAATGTTTCCAGATAAATTTGATATCCTTTTGATTCTGGAATGTTTTTTTCTCCTTTTTTATTTAACAGTTTATACATGGTTATGTTATATGTTTATTTTTTATTTTTTATGCAGACTATGTATAGTCTGCATGCTCTTGCCCTTATGTTATGTTGATTTTAACTTGTGTGAACGCTGAGTAGTCTAAATGGAAGATCTTTTCATGCAGAAAAAATTGCAATAGGTGTGCTGCATTCCCGTAAAATTTTTAGAGCACCTGGAGATTCTCTGGACTCAGGCAAGTCTCAGAGTCAGTCTTCCTTATGGTACTGCTGTCCAAAGGCTCAGTCACCTAATGGGAGTGGAGATGTGTACTCCTCCCTGCTCTGCTGTGTCCATCTTTTGCTGTCACAGTGGTAGGTAATAAACACCTGGGTTTTTTTAAACTTACTTTAGTAAGTTTAACAATATACTGTAAAGAATATCTTTTCTTTTTTATTTCCCCAAGGGTTTTTTCTTTCTCCTTAATGAGAAAAATCTTAAGTTAATCAAGGCCCTACTACTACCTTAAGCAAATATCAGTGCAAAGTTTTGATACGATGTTTTCACAAATGTTGGCTTTATATTTAACTAAATGTATTTTTGTATGCAAAATCCTATTTACTACAGATATTCATAGAAGTCTACATTTTTGGGCAATGTCAGCAAATCTAACATAGAGATGACATGCTTTTATTTCAACTATAATAAAATAAATGCAATACATAAATTCATCCAGGAAATGTGTTTAAGTTTCCAAAATCTAAAAATAAGGTAGAAAGTTTGACATTGCAATTTCTATGTGGTCATTTTTCCTTTTATTCACCATTTGTAATCAGTTTTTGTGAAATGTCATTTACTCACTCAAATTGAGCTTTTAACTAGGTCACACCCTATGTTCATTCTCTGCGGCAGAATAATGGAATGAGAAATCATTCCAAGAAATATTTTAAGAAATTTATGACTTCTTACTTTGAATAATATGTGATTTATTAAAATTAGAAAAAGAAGAAGAGAGAATTGTAGGTTATACATGTCACAAAGCTTTTCTCTAGGAAAGTAACAAGGCTTAGTAGTTAAGCTTTCTCTTATTATGAATGCACTCAGGTATTTTGAGCCCTTCTACTCACTCTTCAAGCAATCTCAGGTCGTCATACATTCTCCAAGAACATCCAAACATGCATATATTGTGTAGTGTGGTTGTAAATATCCCTGTGATATATTTATTAGCCTATCTCAACTGCAGTTTTAACAATATGTTGTTAGATTAGATTTTTTTAAAAAGACACTATTTTTTTTCCCTGAAAGACCTGAGATATCATGGAATCTTACCTCCTCTGCTTCTTTATAAACATCTTTCAAAAATAAACCTTGGAGAACTCCACATCTTATTATTTGGGGAGTTAAAGGGCTATTTGACCCTGATCAAAAGGTAAGAACTATTCCTCTAGCATGTTTGCTCATAATGCTTAAATGAATTCCAAACATTTGTCTATTTTATTTGGTTGTCTTCAAGTAACCTAATAATCCCGCTTCAGAATCCATTTCTCAATTTCAAAACAAAGACAATCCGTGTCGAGGGTTTATAAATGGCGGTTCCATTACATTGCAACTTCAATCTTTTGTCTCTTCAAAGCTAGTGTTATAATCTCAAAGAATAATTAATATTTTTATTTAATACTCTGCTCTTAACCATTAATGCATAACGATAGCCTATTTATGTCTGTTTTCTATAGTCCTGTGCTACTTGTTTCATTTGTTTCTGAGTTGACTTTATTGTACTTCTGGACTCAAGAAAGAAATATGAGCAATACTGAGAGAACTGGAGGTTGTTAAAGTATGCATTATCCAAAAACATCTTCCCCCACTGATTAACTGGAATTCTGTAATGCTATTTGTTATTTGTGTTCACTGGTTAATATTTGTTATGTGAGTCATATGCTTTATGTAATTTCCTAAAACCCATTTTTTTCCTTACTGGGAAAGATAAAGACAATAAAAAGAGCTATTGAAAGATGGGACTAAGGAGAAAACTGCTAGAGAAAAGTATATTTCAGAATCCATTTTTATATTTCAGGCAAGATACTAGCAGGATGCAATGACATGTTGTAAAGGAAACCTGAAGAAAGCATGAAGAAAATAACATTTACAAATTCATACACAAGATTAGGGGACCAGTGACAGAAACAAGTTACCATTCCTAGATCCGAAGGGGCAAGGAGAAGAGGAATCTATATTAGTTCACTGAGTACCACAGACTGGATAGCTTTTCTCACAGGTGGCTGAAAGCCAGAAGTCAGATCAAAGTATAAGCAGGGTTAGTTCCATCTGAGGGCCATGAAAGAAAGATCTGTTCCAGGCCTCTTTCCTCAGCTTGCTGATGGCTGTCTTCTTTGTGTCCTCCCATTGCCTGTCCTCTGCATGTGTACAAGACCCAAAGAGGGTTGTGGCTACAGAAGAGTGGCCACATGAGAGAATCCACGGGTAGAGGAAAGAGTGGGGAACTGGCGAACTCCAGTCCAGTGAGAGTGAAGCTAGGAGAATGGTGCCTGACCTCTTTACCACCCTGTCCTCTGATCTCTTCTCAGTGACTATAGGCAAAGCCCCATGGGAAATCCAGGATAGAAAGCCCAGTTGATTCTGTCCTCAGAGGTCTATCTTACAGAGTACAGAACAAGCAGGAAAAGAGTGGATAGGAGTGGATCTGTGGTGGCCAAAGGAGATACCAGCACATCCAACTTCCAGAGAGTAATTCTCAAATCAGAGTGAGGGCGAGAAGAAGAGTTGTGGTGATGTCTTTTCAAATTATAAATATCCTCTCAAACCAGGTTCTGAAACGCCTTTCTAAAGATTAGGGAACTGAAATGGAAGAACCACAATAAAAGTGGGTCACAATTACTCTGAGAATCTATCTTTTATTTAGTTAGACTAAAAAAATTATGATTCATCATTTTAGGTAAGTTTTGCTCTAAATGTAGTCTTTTTTCAGGCAAAATATATTTAGCACTGAATGACATGATGGAAGAAGACATCTATGAATCTCCATCCTCTCCCTTTCACAAGATTTGATTCATAAAATTCTAATATTGGAGAATTATAAATTATATTGAAAAATTAATAGACATATATTTCAACACATATACTAGAAATAGGGACAATGGAAGCTAAGAGAGATTAAATGTAATTATCTTAACAACACAAATATGAACTGAGTAGGATGAGAACTCAAGACTTCTTATTCCTTGTCTAATAGTTTGCTTTGTTTGATTTTAAATTTTGTATTCTTTTAGAGCCACTGCTAATTTTACTACCTAAAGAACAATACCACTAAAAATTGTCTTAAGCGGTGCCTAGGTGTCTTAGTTAAATGACCGACTGCTGATTTTGGCTGTCATGGTCTCAGGGTACAGAGGTCAAACCCTGCGGCAGGCTGAGCAATAAAGCCTGCTTGGGATTCGCTCCCTCTCCCTCCCTCCCTCTCTCCCTCCCTCTCTCTCTCTTCTCTCTCTCTCTCTCTCTCCCCCCACCCCTCCCCCACTTGCTCATATGTGCATTCTCAAAATAAATAAACTTAAAAAATATTGTCCTGATTCGGGAGGTATTACTGATATGGCCTTCTTGAACACTCTAAATTTCTTTCAGTTATATCACAGAATTGCAACCATTTTCCGAACTAAACTACAGGCCCTCTGAAGTGAGGATTGTACCTGCCCTATTCATCACAACATTCCTGTGCCAAGCAAGCACAATACCCTACATGTCTTATGAATAAATAGATCATTTTTGAGTATTAATACTATATACAACTTCAGTTGTGATTTCAAGTAATAGGATCAATCAGAATAAAAAGGGGCAAAATATCTTTAACAATAAATCTAGAATAAGAAATCATATAAAAACTACACATATATTGTAAAATAAGTCTCATAATTCTAGTTGCCTCGATGAATAATTTGACAGTACTTTCATATATGTGTGAGCATATCCCTTTTCTCCAATTATACATATTACATTGTGATGGTTGAGTCTGACCCTTCTTAACTATATTTGGAAATGTGGCCACAAGGTAATGAATTATATAGTCTCTCCAATAACTCAAGCCTTACCGAATGTTCTTTAATAAAGCCTTTTAACAACTTCTTAAGTGAACCAATTTAAACAAATGAAGAATTTTCAATAGGTTAATTTACTTGGATATGTTAAATCTTGAGGAGAGGTCTAGGCTAGGACCTTGCTTTCAGTTTATTAGCAAGCTTATAAATGTAATTTCCATAAAAACAAATTGCTACATGTTTTAGCTTGTGTGAGTGATCCAATTTTCCAAAATGTTTTTGTTGTGGCATTTGGGAACTGTACAGCCTACTTCATTTCAATTATTAGAATCATTTTGACTATTATTCTACCCACAAGGACCATGGCAAATGCTTTCTGTGTACACACAAAGTTTGATTTCAGCTAGCAGCTGTTCATTACAAAGGAAATGCTTTCAATGCCCTTTCTCTATAACACTTAAAAGTATTTGGCAACCAAGAAGGCTGTTTTCCCTAGTCTTCAGAGTAATTTTTTTTCATTTTGAATTGTTTCTCAGCTATTTTATGTATCTATTTAATTGCCTCCTCAATATGTTCCTTTAGTAGAAAATAGCAAAACTCAGTTACCTATAATAAAATTCTTTACTTGACCCAACCTCTGGATAATAATAAAATAGAAGCTCCTAAAATAGATTCAATTACCCCTATCAGACCCCTTCTTATAACACTTCACCTACCAGTGATCCTGCCCCTTTCTGAAGGAAGGCTGGGACTACTGCTTCTGGAACAGTTTTATTTGAAATCTTGAGCTCTCACACTCTGGAATATATTAACATTTTTATAATCATAGATTTTGACAAGCACATTTTTAGAAACACACACTAGGCCCAAAAATATGAGTATCAGTAGGAAATCCTTTGTCTTCAGCTTCTCTTCTATTCACCCATGGAAGCTCAATCTCTGATCACATTAATGCTTGTCCTAAACAGGAGTTTTGTCCCTAACATCACGAGGGTGGGAGAGAGTTGGGCTCCCAAACCTACAGCTGAAGTAAAAAGACATGTCCCCAGATACTGCAACCGGAACACGCAAAAATATCTTGTACCCACGCAATTATCTAAAGGGGCATTAGGGCTTATGGTTCTATGACTGTATTTGCCCAGCTACATTATCAGCGCTTGTGGGCTGGCCAGAAATCTTAATTAGGAGTTATAATATTCCTCCCCTTGGAAAAACTATTCCAAGTTTCTAACAACTTCCACAAACGTATGTTCAGAATTTTTAGTGCTAGTTAGTTGAAAACATATTGTATTTAGGTCTCTATAATTACTTATTTGGTAAAATATGATAAAAATTTTACATGAAGACATCTAAATAACACCCTTTATAAACTTTTATATTAAAGTTTAAGAAAAAATGCTACAGGATCTCATGAAGAGTGGAGGGGAACAGGCCTTAAAAGAATCCCTGTGGGTGCCTAGGTGGCTCAGTGGATTAAGCGTCCAACTCTGGATTTCAGTTCAGATCATGATGTCATGGTTTTGTGGGATCGAGCCCCACATCGGGCTCTGTACTAACTGCCAGGAACCTTGCTTGGGATTCTCCCTCTCTCTCTCTCAAGCCCTCTCCTCTAGAAAATGAATAAACTTAAAAAAAAAAAAAAAAGAATCCCTGGTTTATCCTCTACAGTCTGTATGTCATAATGAAGGATTATCTTCTTTCACCCCCAATTTTCTCTTCATTAAAATAAATATCATCTAATATAATTGTTGTTAAAATTAAATGATACAGTGTATGAAAAGTATTTAGCATAATTTTAGTCACAGAGTGATCCTCATTAGACACTGAATTTCCTCCTTCCATTGTGACAAGTACTGTGGAGAGCAGAATTTACAGCAGAGTCAAATATCCCAAATCTAAGCTAACAGCTGTCTTCTTTTAAGCAACAGTAGTTACAACTGTATTCCAAGGAAAAAAGGTATGAACAACTTTTTGGAGATTTGTTTGGTTTTTAAAATATTTTTTTTACTCATGACTATCAAAATACACTTTCTGCTTTATGTTTATTATGAAGCGGTGAAAGATATCCTTTGGTTCTTGAAATCAAATTCCTGATATGACTCCCCCAGTGGCCCTTGTGATAAACAGTCTCCCTTCTTCCCAGGTCCTTTGCCCAGTGCACGCCATCTTTATATCCTACTGGTTCCAAAGAACTGATTATGTGTGTCTATGTGTATATACCCCTTATTACTTACTATAAATACATATATACACATATATATGTATATATATGTATAGACATATATGTATGTATATGAATGTGTATATACATAGAGACAGGGAGGGAGACACAAATATTCTTTTTTCTAAGTTTTATTTTAATTCAGTCGGTTAACATACACTATTATATTAGTTTCAAGTGTGCAGTATAGTGATTCAACTGTTCATTACGCCACCCAGTATTCATCATGAAAAGGGAACTCCTTAATCATCACTCATCACTTTTTTCACCCCCACATCCTCCCCTCTGGTAACCATCAGTTTGTTCTTTATAATTAACAGTCTGTTTCTTGATATGTCTTTCTTTCCCTTTCCTCATTTGTGTTTTCTTTTAAATATCACGCGAGTGTTAAATTTCTGCTGCTTCCTTATTGGTGTATAGAAATGCAATGATTTCTGTACAATGATTTTGTATCCTGTGACTTTACTGAATTTGTTTATCAGTCTTAGCAGTTTTTCTGGTGGAGTCTTTCAGATTTTCTATATATAGTATCATGTCATCTGAAAATCGTGAAAGTTATTCTTCTTCCTTACCAATCTGGATTTTTTTTTTTTGTCTGATTGCTGTGGCTAGAACTTTCAGTAATATATTGAATAAAAGTGTAAGAGTGGATAACATCCTTGTCTTGTTCCTGAATTTAGGGAAAAACTCTCAGTTTTTCCCCACTGGGAATGATGTTTACTGTGGGCTTCTCATCTACGGGCTTTATTATGTTAAGGAATGTTGCCTCTAAACTGACTTTGTTGAGGATTTTTATGATGAATGGATGTTGAACTTTGTCAAGTGCTTTTTCTGTGTCCATTAAAATGATCACGTGGTTCTTATCCTTTCACTTAACGATGTGATATATGTTAATTGATATGTGAAAATTAAGCCACTTTTGCAACTCAGAAATAAATTCCTCTTGATCAATGGTGTATGATTTTTCAAATGTATTGTTGAACTCAGTTTGCTAATATTTTACTGAGGATTTCTACATCTACGTTCAACAGAGATATTGGCCTGTAGTTCTCTATTTTATTGGTGTCTTTATCCATTTTTGGTATCAGGACAATAACGGCCTCATAGAATGAATTTGGAAATTATCCATCCTCTTTTAGTTTTTGGAATAGTTTGAGACTAGGTATTAACTCTTCTTTACATGTTTGCTAGAATTTGCCTGTGAAGCTGGTCCTTGGACACTTGTGAGTTTTTGATTACTGACTGAATTTCTTTGCTGATTATCAGTGTGTTCAAATCTTCCATTTCTTCCTGTTTCACTTAGATAATTTATGTTTCTAGGAATTTACCCATTTCTTTTACATTCCCCAATTTGTTGTAATATAGTTTTTATAATACTATATAGTTTATATTGTAGTATTATAATTTTATAATACTCTCATAACAAACTAGCTCCTGGTTTTATTGACCAATTCTATTGTTTTTTTCAGTTTCTATATCATTTTTTTCTGCTTTAATTTTTGTTACTTTCTTCCTTTTGCTGGTTTTAGATTTTGTTTCTTGTTCTTTTTCTAGCTCCTTAAGTGTAAAGTTAGGTTGTTTATTTGAGATTTTTCTTGTTTCTTGATGTAGGACTGCATTGCTATATACTTCCCTCTCAGAACCACCTTTGCTGCATCCCAAAGATTTGGGCCTTTTTTTTTTCATTTGTTTCTATGTATTTTTTATTTCCTCTTTTATTTTCTGGTTGACCCATTCATTGTTTAGAAGCATGTATTTAACCTCCATGTATGTGTGGTCTTTCCAGATTGTGTGTGTGTGTGTGTGTGTGTGTGTGTGTGTGATTGACTTCATTTCATAGTGTTGTCAGAAAAGATGCAAATATTATTTGATCTTGAATTTGTTGAGGCTTGTCTTGTGGGTTAATATGTGATCAATTCTAGAGAATCTTCTGTGTGAGCTTGAAAAAAATGTGTATTCTGCTGCTTTAGAATGGAATTTTTTTAATATATCTGTTAAATCTGTCATTTGAAACCCATTTCCTTGGTTTTTCTCTTTAGATGATCTATTGATGTAAGTGGGGTGTTAAAGTCCCCTACTATTATTGTATTACTAACAATTAGTTCCTTTTTTGTTTGTCATTAACTGTGCTATGTACTTGGGTGCTTCATGTTGGGTACATAAATATTTACAATTGTTATATCTTCTTGTTGGATTGTACCCTTCATTATATAAAATCCTTCTTTGTCTCTTGTTACAGTTTTTGTTTTAATGTCTATTTGGTCCAATATAAGTATTGCTCCTCAAGCTTTTTTTTGCACTTCTATTTGCATGATAGATGTTTCTCTATCCCCTCCCTTTCAATATGCAGGTGTCTTCAGGTCTGAACTGAGTCTCTTGTAGGCAGCATAAGCAGGAGTCTTTTTTAATCTGTTTTTTTTTTTCCATTTTGTCAGCCTACATCTTTTGACTGAAGTCCACTTAGTCCACTTAGATTCAAAGTAATTAGTGATAGATATGTATTTATTGCCATTTTATTATTTTGTAGTTGTTTATGAAAATTTTCTCTGATCCTTTCTTGTCTCTCATGGTTTGCTGATTTTCTTCAGTTACAGGTTTGGATTTCTTTCTCTTTATTCTTTGCATATTTATTAGTGGCTTTTGATATATGGTTACCACTAAGTTTACCTATAACCTCTTCTGTATATAGCAGTCTAAAGTTGATGGTCATTTAACTTTGAAACCATTCTTTTCTCCTCTCCTCCCCACATTTTAGATACTTTATTATATTTTAAATCCTCTTTGAATTCTTTGACTTCTTACAGAAATACTCATTTTACTGCTTTTGTGTTTACTACTTTCATACTGTCACTTTTGGTCTCTCCATTCCACTCAAGAGTCCCCTTTAATATTTCTTGCAGCCTAGTTTTGTGCTCATGAATTCTTTTAGTTTTTGTTTGTCTGGGAACTCTTTCTCTCTCCTTCTGAATGATAGCCTTGCTGGATAGACTGTTCTTGGTTGCAGACTTCTCTCATTCAACACTTTGAATATATCATGCCACTCATTCTGGCTTGCAAACTTTCTGCTGAAAAAAAACTCTGCTCACCTTAGGGGTGTTCCCTTGTAAGTTACTACTTTTGCTTTGCTGCTTTAATTTTTTATCACTATATTTTGCCAATTTAATTATAATATGTATTAATGTAGGTTTGCTTTGGTTGATTTTGATGGGAGTTCTCTGTGCTTCCTGGATCTGGATATCTGTTTCCTTCCCCAGATTAGCAAAGTTTTTAGGTACTCTTTCTTCAGATAATTTTCTTCTTTTTTTTTCTTTTTCTGGTTCTCCCATAATATGTTATTACATTTGACAAAGTCACTGAATTCCCTAACTCTATTCTCATTTTGCATAATTATTTTTATTGCTTTTCTTCAGCTTGATTACTTTTCATTTTTGTTTTTTATGTCACTAATTCTATTCTTCTGCTTCTTCCATCTTGTTGTTCATTCCATCAACTGTGGTTCTCATTTACTGAGTGCTTGATCTATGCTATGTAATTCCTTATCTCTGTGTTAAGGATCTCACTTATGTCACTCTTTTTTCAGGTCCAGTGAGTACACTTTTGATTATTGCTTTAAATTCTCTATCAGATATGTTACTTATATATGTTTTACTCAGATCTCTGGCTGTGTCCTTGACCTACTCTTTCACATGGAATACATTTCTTGGTCTTCTCACTTTGTCTGTGTCTCTTTCTGTCTGTTAAGAAAGTCACCGATGTCTTCTGCTCTTGAAGGTACTGACTTTATGAAGATCTTTCTGCCCTGCAGTGAAGTGTCCTCTGTTCACCAGCGCTTATACCTGGTGGCTGGGTTGGGGCAGCATGTGACTTTAACAAAATTTGCCCTGAGCCCAGGGCCAGGCTAGCAGATTTGGAGCAAGTCCTCAGAAGAACTCTTGGACATGGTGCACTGACAGCAGATTAGGTATCAAGTGTCTGTGCAACGCCACCTCCTGCAGGTGGCTCTGTGCTTAATGCAGGGGAGGAAAATGGCATCTGCTAGCTTCCATATGTTCAGAGGAGTCCCTCAATCTACTCTGAAATCCATATGAACAGATCTGTCTCCCATTTGCCTTTGTGTTGTATAAACTGTTTTTTTTTTTTTTTTTTTTTTTTTTGCCTCTCTGTGCAGGTTGCTGTCTCTTTAAGGGTGGTGACCCAGCTATCGACTTGTTTCCCTGGCTGGCAAAGTGCCGAGTCAGTGATTTTTAAAGCTCCAGGCTCCAAGTCCCAGTGGTTTTACAAACACATGGAATTCAGGCCCTCTGGTTTTTAAAGTCAAACGTTATGAGAATTGGTCTTACCTGTGTAAGCTTCCTCGTGTGAGGGTCCCTGTCTTCTCTCCGCACAGCTCCCTCCCTTCTGTGGGCAGCTCTCCTCCATCTTTCAGACCTTCCTAACCTTTCAGATACAGCTTCTTTGATATATTTAGTTGTGGAGTTGATTATGCCAGGATTTGGATCACTCTCTGATTTACGAACTTGGACAGGGATGATACCTCATTGTAAATGGGGGACGGGGTGAGCTCAAGGCCCTCCTATTCCTGCCTCTTCCCAAGCTCTCCAGAATCAAAGTTGCAAGACAACTACTGTCTTTATTCCTGAGTATTATTTCGATTATTTCCAAAATGTTATTCAACTACTGCTTTGAATAAACTTGCATGTTACTTCATAGACATGAAGCTTTAATAACAATTCTTGTTAGATCTGAAATAGAATTAGAGTCCAAGAATATATGTAGTTCTAAGATTTTTTAGGAAGTGTTAAACTGCCCTCCACAGAGGTCTGCGGTTTACATCCCACCAACACTCTGTGAAGGTGCCTCTTTGCTCACAACCTACCAACGGAGGTGTTGTCAAATACCTTTCGGATGTGTGCCAATCTGATAGATAAGATATGACTGTTGGTTATATTTTTTGTATTGTTAATCCTGCTCATAAATAGAGGAATAAAGTAGAAACAGGGACTTTATATTTTTTTCGTATAGGCTTTCTAATATACATTTATGAGGAATATTTTTAATGCCTTTGAGGAGAAAAAGAAAGAGGGAAATTAACACCTTTTGCATACGGGCTATCGGGCAACGAGCTAATTGGCTTATAGGTACTATCTAATTTGAATCTTAC
This sequence comes from Paguma larvata, assembly GCA_030068075.1. Taxonomy (NCBI): domain Eukaryota; kingdom Metazoa; phylum Chordata; class Mammalia; order Carnivora; family Viverridae; genus Paguma; species Paguma larvata. The sequence continues at coordinate 36,854,127 of CM057840.1, forward strand.
AACCACACTATAAAGAGATCTTCAGACCACAGAGATCACAAATAGTGCATCTAGATTTGAACTTGAACTGAACCACTTGCAGACTATATACATTACATCAGAATGTAATTGTTAAAAATGATGGAAGGGCCCTTTTGGTATACTATGTATTTTATTACTAGCATTTGGAAATGCATATTTTATTTCATATTATTTATAAATTATGTGTTTCCCTCTCAGAATAACGTGTAGTGCAGAAATGCCTCCATATGCTAGAAGTTTGTTGAGTTCTTTTGATGAGGAGAGCGTGTCATTCTGTGGCTTTCTCGCTTATAATCACTCAGCTACAGCATGTTTAAATTTAGAAATGGCATTCCCACAGAATTAACTCAGTACAACTTTCCATTCCTGCAGCCCTCACATGCCTGATAAAGTTAAGTGTGCAGTGCAGTACTCTCCCAAAATAACGAATTTTTAGAACCTCTTTCATTATGTATACAGGTAATATAAATTTGGAAATTAAATAAGTAATATTTACATTTCTAAATTCAAATACACTTAAATTTTAAACTCAATAAATAAGTTACTTGCTTTTTCTGTGACTACAGCTCAACTTGTTCACTTGATACTTCTGTGACCTTGGAAAATTTTAATTAAAATTTCTTGCGATGAAACTTTATCATTTATATAATGGCCTATAAGTACACAAGTCAAAGGTTATTTTGAAAATCCGATGAAATACTCTATGTAAACTACTTAACAGAGTGATATTCTTTCAGCGTGTGTGATTCTGATTAACAGTGGAAACAGTATTCCCTGGACTTCATTTAACACAAAGTACTCTGAATTGGCAATCAGAGAACTGAAGTTTATATCAATCATGGCTCTGCCTGCCCCCTATCAATATTAAACTTTGATAAGGTCCTCTAATTGGAAGTCAAATTTCCCATGTGTAAAATGAGACAAAATAGTTTGCCAAGATTTCTAAGGTCATAAAGGCAGTTCACAGATTCTTCTAACTCTGAAGAATTTAGACAAGATTTATATTCTTCCCTACATTGAATCTTTTGTTTAAGGGAAACCAATATGTTCCATGTCTCTCATTTATTTTTAAATTTTTCTTAATGTTCATTTATTTTTGAGCGAGAGAGAGACAAAGTGTGAGCAGGGGAGGGGCAGAGAGCGAGGAGACACAGAATCCGGAGCAGGCTCCAGGCTCTGAGCTGTCAGCACGGAGCCATGTCTCTCATTTCTTTAGAAATGGCTGCTGCTTCTGATTTCCATCCACTCTCAGAAAAAATCATCAGAAGGCCAGGTAAAGAGCCTAACATCTCTAGAGCAAAAGACAAGATGAAAACGCCCTTAACCAATAAAGGCGCTGATTCCTTTTTCTTCCCTTCCGGATATATAAATTCCTTCTAGACAAATAAATCTACCTTCTTATAAGATACTTCTTCTATTTATTTTTCAGATTATAAGTACTTACTACAGTGGACAGTTTTACATAAAATTTGCCCTGACTGTTCATAAATGACTTGGGAATATTATAGGTACAAGCATCTTATTTTGACTATTTGATGCAATAGTCAAAAAACCATAATCTATATTTTCAAGTCACATTTTTCAATATCATCATTTAATAAAAGAAAAACAGTCCCCCAAATAGTTTCTATCTTTTCTGCCTTTTTCACCACTCTGTTTTTGCAAAACGTTGCAGAACCATTTAGAATCACAGAAAATACTTTGATAGAAAGGTGTTGCTGCTACGGATACTGGTAATAATATGACTCTGGTTTAAATTTTGCAAAATAAATAAACGATATTCTCCATCATAACATAATGAATACTTATATGTACATGGCACTAACCTAGATTCTGTGAGGGGACTGTTTATAGTTCTAAATGCTTTACTATCCATGATGGTATATAAATATTTATAAATAACTATAGCAAAATGTATGTGACAACTGCTATTATAAACGAATTAGCAGGCATATAAAAAAAAGGAAATCAATGTCTTGTGACTATCAGGTAAGATTTTAAGTAAAGATAGATTAAATCTAGAAGTATATGTTAATTTTTTAAGGTAATAGAATATAAAAATTGTTATGAAACTATAATAACTTAATTTCCTCAGATTTCTTGTTTGCTGGTTCCTTGTTCCGAAACTCCTTGAAAATCTTCAAATGCTGTAATTCACAAAAGCAGTCTGAACATTTAAACTCTGGCCATTTAGGATTGTTATTTATTTTCACTGCAAGGTAATAAACAATTTGGGGTCAAGGGAGAAGTAGATTTAGGCCATTGAAGCAATTTGTCCCTCATTTCCCAACAGAGCTGGTGTGATCTTTTCGCAAGGATGGCACAGCCTCTGGTGACATCTGGTTTCCCTGTGATTTCCCACCGTCCCCTTCAAATCAATTGAGCCACTTGTCTCTATATTTGGTACCTTCAGCACAGTTGCTAAAACATAGTTTTAATTCAATAGAGGCAAGTGTAGTCATGTATGTGTGTATGTGTGTGTGTACCTGTCTGTGTGTTTCTTATTAAGATTTAATCCACATAATTAAAAAAAATTAACTTTTATGGATGGGATTTTTCACCACATATTTTCAATTAATTATTGTTTGTATAAGCAAATTTTTAATATACTCAGATTTCTTTTTTAATCCAATGAATTTTCTTCTATTAATTGACTGATATTTTTTCCTGTTTCTCTTTTGGATGTAGAAAAGCCAATTAAATGCGAATAATTACAGATTTCTTTTATTTCTAAGAATTATCCTATTGTATAGGGCAACGTTTTCAATAGCAATAAACACCTTTATTTTGTTCATGACAGTGCTTCTAAGAATACATAAATAAAATTACATAGTAATACATTTATAAAAGCAAAGAATGCTGTGAGAGTTAGGTTTGGTTCATAACTATTCAGAATGAGATCTGTTTTAAGAAAACAAAAAACGACATTGGGTAGGCAAGTAGCAGTCTATGCAACAACTTCTCCTCTGAAAATGAACTAAGACTTGAAGTCCTATGATTTGTACAAATAAAATGGATTTTTAAAAATTGTATTCAGAAATTTGGTCTCAGAAGTAACTTTTCTTCTTGAATCAGCCTCTCCCCAACTGAAATACTGAAAGTATGTTTAATCAATGAAAATTCCATATTTAAAAATCTAAAGAAAGTAAATTAAAAAGAGTTTGCAAAAGAGAGGAATGTTAAAATGTTAATGCATTGATTTACTGTTGTTCGTGATCTTAAGGGTAATCCACAATTAACTATATTTTCCTTCTTTTTTAAGGAAATGTAAATAAGAAGTTAAGATCACTACTATTAATTTTACTTATGTGGAAGATGACTTATTTTGAGAGGGAGAGAGTATGTGTGTGAGCATGGGAAGGCAAAGAGAGAGAGAGAGAATCCCAAGTAGGCTCTGCATTGTCAGCACAGAGCCCAACACAGGGCTCAATCCGAAAAACAGTGAAATCATGACCAAAGATGAAATCTAAGAGTTGGATGCTTAATCAACTGAGTCACCCAAATACCCTGAAGATATAAAAATCTTAACTTTACATGAACCTAACAAGCAGAGCTTCAAGATAGATAAAGTAAAAACCGACACAACAAAAGGGTAAAATAATAAAGTCATGAATATATTTAGAAAATTTAATACCTTCCTCCTGAGTCACACAATGCATAGGAAAAAATTAAGATCATGGGAAATTTGAACACTATCAACCAATTTGATTGAATTGACATGTATAAAACTCTGTATTCCCAAACTACAGAACATTGAATATTTTCAAGTGCATGGAAAATATTCAATAGGAGAGACTATATGCTGGGCAAGAAGACATAACATAAATTCCCAAGTATTATTATAAGTTCTCAATTAACAGAATTATAAATCATAAACAGATACCTTGAAATTCCCAAATATTTGAAAATACATAAGCATTTCTAAGTAAGCCATAGCTCAAAGGAGAAATCACAAGAGAAATTAGACAATATTTTGAACTAAATAACCATGAAATTGCAATGCAAAACTATATGGGATGCAGTTAATGTTCCACTTCAAGGGATTTTTTTTTCCTTAGAATGACTATATCAGAAAAGAAAAACATAATTTCAATAATCTAAACATCAAATTAAAAAGGTAGGAAAAGTTGACCAAATTAAGCCTTATGTCAGGAGAAGGAAGAAAATAATATACATCAGAAATCAACATTGACCTAAAAAATAGAAAAAAAAATCGACAAAGAGAAAAGTTGAATTTTGGATTGATAAATGTATAGCAACTCTGATGATGAAAAGAGGAAATAAACACAGTAAACAATTCAGGAATAAGAGAACATACTTTAATGAAAAATCCCACTATCATTAAAATGATAATAAAGAAACTTAAAAATAACATGAAAGAATACCTAAATGAACTTATATCTGTAAAAGAAACTACATTTATAACCCCAACTTTAACACAGAGAAAACATCAGACTCAGATGGTTTCACTGATTAATTCTATCAAACATTTAATAAACAAATAGATCTATTCTTAGAGGAACTCTTTCAGAAAATTGAAGGGGAAAGATTTCCTAATACGTTTTATAGGGTAACGTAAGTCTGTGCCAAAACCTGACAAAGACACCACATACAGGCAAGCACACATGCATACATGCACACACTTATACACATGCTTCATGACTATAGACGTGAATATTCCTCATAGATTATTGGCAAATCAAATACAGCCATAAAGAAAAAGTAATGTATCATAAATCATGAAAACAAGGGGTTTATTCTATAAATGTAAGGTTATTTCAACTTCTAAAAAAATTGTAGGTGTAATTGTAGCTGTAAAAAATGTAAGGCTACTTATTCAACTTTAAAAAAATTATAGGTGTAATAGTAAAAGAATGTAAAAGCTCTAAAAAATGTAAGGTTATTTATTCAACTTTAAAAAAATTGTAGGTGTAACAGTAAAAGAATAAAAATTAAAATCATACGGTTGCACAGAGATCACATCCTTGATTTCCAGAATTACTACAAACCTACAGGAAACAGGACAGCGTGGTGATGGTATAAGACAGACAAGCAGGTCAATAAAACAGAATAAGGCCCATACACAGACACATAATCTCGTTAGAAAAGAAAAACTATACAATTTTTTCCATTAATTTATGATAACATCAAAGCAATGTAATAGGCAAAATATATTTTTAACAGATTTTACTGGATTAACTGAAGAAAAAAACATTGACCTCTGACTTACAGAATACTCACAAGTTAATTCTGATAGATCATAAATCTAAGCATGAAAGCTAAAACCAAAAATTACACAAAGAATCTTGGCTTAGTACAGAAAAATCACTAACTTTTCAGCTCTGAACAAGTCTAGCTCTGCAAAATTATAGAAATACATTTTCTCAAAATTTAAAACATCTCACCAAAAGTTATTAAGAAAATGAAAATATTTGTAATTATAGGAAGAGATGGATGTTAATCAATCATATCTTTTACAAGAGACGCATGTCAAGTCATTATGTGTATGCCTTGAATTCATACAGAGTTGTATGTCAATTCCATCTCAAACAAAAATAATAATAATCTAAATAAAAATTTCATTAATTCTTGGGGAAAGAAAGAAAATGAAATTACAAAACTCAATCTTGAATAAATTACCTGAAATATCTACCTCTGACAAAGGAATTCTATCTAAAATATATAATTCCTACAATCCAGTAATAAAGCAGATAATCTGATTAAAAATGGATCAAAACACTGGAATGAACACTTAGAAAGATACACAAATTCCTAGGCACAACATGTGCAACATCATTTATCATTAGAAATTGCTAATTAAAACCATCAGGAAATATCACTGTCGTCACTTAAATGGATAAACATTCAAACACTGACAAAACCAAGTGTTGGTGAAATTATGAAACAACTAGACATTTGAACCTTGCTGGAGGGATTATAAAGTGATATAACTCTTTTGGAGATCATTTGACAGCTTAGTCTAAAGTTAAACTATATGTATCCTATGACTGAGCAATTGCTTCTACATATTTGCCCCAAAGGAATTAAAATATATATCCACAAAAGACTTGTATTAGCATACTCAAAACAGTGTTATCCCTAATTGCCAAATACTGGTTAGAGCTTAGCTTCTATCAGCAGGAGAATACAAAAATTTTGGCATCTTCATAAAATAGAATACTACTTATCAATACAAGGAACAAAGTGATGATGCACAAAATATGAACGAATCCCAAAGCCATCACAGTGAACAAAGTATGTCAACGCACTTACTAAAGGAACCCACATTGTATCACTTAGATGACTTTGTAGAAAAGGCGAAACTAATGCAACGTGGTAGAAAACAGGGGAAAAGGTCATTAATTAAAAAGGTCATGATAAAACTGTACATTGGTGAACATGTTTTATATCCAGGTTAGGCTAAGGAAAGTATATGTATAATGTATATGTATAATTGTCTGGCAAATATAAAATCATGCATTTTTAAATGTAAATTATACCAAACACACAAACACACACACACACACACACACACACACACACACACACACACACACAGTTATAGGTGATACAGCCAAAAATGAGAAAAACACCAAATGCATCAAAAGGTACAAAGAAATTACATGGACAAATTAGATGAAATATGATGTTTTATGAAGAGAAGATGTATTTAGAGTTAAAAGTGTTTTAGACATATGTCTCTTTTTACCTTTTACAATATAATTTAGTTCTCTTTTAAGCTGGATCCTCCACACCAGAGTTCAAGTTGTTTTTGTGTTTTTGTTTTTGTTTTTTTAAATATGATTTCTCTGTTACATGGACTATTCAAACAAGTAAGATAAAATTTTGCACCATATTTGGGTAATAGTAGGCGCTACTTGGTAAAGATAGGTGATCAAGATCACAAGTTAAAATTTGAACACTACAGGGTATATAGAGAATAATCAAAGTTTGTTCACTTTACAATGTGACCATGTCCTTCTCTACCTTTTTATGCTACCATCCTATACCTATCTCATGGCACAATAATTTCTGTGTTAGACATGACATAGAGATGGCATGTGTTCAAAGTCGACTAGTCATTGTGAGTACTTATTAAGAGAAAGCAAAATTATCCAACAAGAAGAGATTTGAGACATTACAAGTCTCTAACTTGATTGGAAATTTAAACTCTGGTCTTATATTTTCTTCCTAATCTATTTTTCTCTACTTCCCCAACATCTGCTTCATTTAGAACGCCGATCGCTTTCCACAAACACTCCCAGCTCTACCCCACCTTAATGAATTTGATCACATACTACCTTCTGCAGAACCTTTTACTTTCTCTGAATCCCCATAGCATTTTAATGTTAATATCATTATATTTAGCTTTTAACTGTGCAATACTCACTCATGGTATCTGGTGTCTTATCTTGCTAATTAGATTTTAAGTTTTTTCAGACCTCTGTTAGACATATTTATATATCTCACTAAGTGTTACCATCGAAGTATTTAATAACATAAAAAACTGACATGTTTTTATTTTTACTCATTAGAGGCCAAACCATGGAACAGTACAGGAGGTATCACACTGCAACAGGAGGTGATGCACATATTACGGACCTTCCTCTGTCACATACAACTAATGAGGGCTCAGTAAAATCATTTAAAACTCTATTTTTTGTTCTGTTTTACTAAGATGGCAGCAATGATACCAAATAGGCCTATCTCACAAATAACCGCTTGTAAGAATCACCTAAAACATGTGTTTAGAGAATTAAAATTTTATGAAGAAAAGTGAATTTAAATAGCAATTGATTGGAAGAGAAGAAAAATAACAAAAAGAGAATGTGGAGGGAGAAGAAAGAAGAGATCGAGGAGAGAGAAAGTAGAGAGGAAAGAGAAGGCCAAAGGGAAGAAAAAAGTAAAATTTTCTCATGAAGTTATTACATAACATTATAAAAAAAAATACTAGAATTTCAATGGAATTCAACAGACAATATTGTTTAATCATTCAAGATGCCAAATCATAAGAAGGCAAGTCATAGGATGAGTATGTCTGCCTCTTCTTTTTTTTAAATTTAGCAGACTGTGCAATACATTTTCTCATTGTATTACTTTTAAAAGCTAACATTCCTGGAAAACATATGCTTTAGTTTTGAAACATAAACTCAGTGTGGTAGGCAGAATTGTCCCACAAAATTCACACCCCCAAGTACTCAACCAAACACTGGTCTGAGAAGAGTTTTTTTAGACAATGGCCTTCACAATAGGGAGAGTATCTTGGCTTATTCAGGTAAGCCCAATCTACTCACAATGAGCCCTTAAAGCAGAGAACTTTCTCCAGATGGAGTCAGAGAGATGTGTTGGAAGAAGCAGAGAAACAGGACTCAAGGAGAAATGAGACACTCAAAGCCTGAGAGGAACTGGACACAACAGTTGCTGGCCTGAGATCTAGGGGTTGAAGTGCAAAGCCCAGTAAGAGGCCTCTTGGAGGTCATGGCAAGCATGGGTATAAATGTGGGAAGCCTCAGAAAGCAAAGACTGGCCCTTATCTGACATCCAGCAAGGAAAGGAAAGTGAAAACTCAAGGAAGGGAACTGCGAGGAACTAAATTCTGCTGACCACCAGACTGAGGCTGAAAGCAGAGTCTTCCATAGAGCCTCTCCTTGGGAAAGCGGCCTTGTGGACATCTTCAATCTAGCCCCATGAGACCATGTAAAGAACAATGAGGTAAGTTATGGGTGTTGTTTTAAGCAACTAGATTTGTGATAGTTTGTTAAGGAGGCAACAGAATACTAATACACTTCTTTTTTTAATTTAAATCCAAGTTAACGTATAGTATAATAATGGTTTCAGGAGTAGAATTTAGTGATTCATCACTTACATATAATAATACACCTATTAAACTAGATTTCTGGACTGTAAGTAAAAAAAGAAAAAAAATTCTTAGACTCTCTATAACATAAAATACCTTTTTCTAAATTTCCAAAACACATGTTCTAAATTTTGATTATAATATATACATCCATTAGTTCAAAAAAGATAAACTTGGTTATATTCCAAAATAATGTCCACATTATTTCTGTTCTACTCATTTATATGGGTGTAAATATAATTTTGTTCATTAGAGGGAGAAGCCACAGCTTCATACTCCAATAACTGCACTGGATCAACCATAACTATTTTACAAGACATCATTACATCTTATAAAATGTAAACAGATAATGTGAGGAAACTCATTGCACTTGCATCTTAGAAAGTGGTCTGAGCCAAAGACCAGACATTTTACAATAGTTTGCCTGTTGGGTCAAAAAGGCATGTGGTTATTCTTGCATAACGTAGAAAGGCCATTAGATAGATGTAGATAAACTCTTCCAATGTGAAAAACATGCCACGTGCCAGGTGGCTGTTGAATTCATGATCCAATTATAAAATCTATTGTGCGTGACAATGTGGATGTTTCTTCCTAGGTATTTAGGGAAGACTGAAATATTTCTCTTCGGTAATTCCATCTTCCTTCTGGTCTGTAAATCCATTTTACTTACACAATTATTCTTACCTTTGTAGCCTTAAAAATAAAACAAAAAATTCAGACAATAGACAAAAGTCCATAGCCTTCAGAGCAGCCTCCCAAATTAAGAAGCATGCCAAAATGGCTTTACAGCCATCTGGGTTTTAGGAGAGTCAAAGAGACGTGGGCCATGCACATTTGACAAACGATTTGAGAAAACAATAGTACGTCACAGAACAGTCACATAGAGTTATTTCAAAATGTTTCATTTTATAATAAGCCCATCAACTGAAAATTAAAATATTTTACACATCTAATGATTTCTAAATATCATACTGAATAGATATGCTGCAGACGGTTTAAGTTATTTCAAGCCCCTTCTACCAACACATGCTAAATACTAGCTTCATAAGAAAAATCACTTCGGGTAAAACTAATTCCCCATGTGATTCCCATGACAAAAACTCTTCTATAAAAAATATTTACTCTTCATTTACTTATTATTGTAACAAATATTGAGGTCCTTTATCTGGGACACTGTTCTTGGTGCAACCAAGAACAAATCAGGTGAAGTCCATGGAGGATGATCATAACACTGAAAGTGACTGAGCTGTGTGAGGTGATAGATGTTACTGCTTGTAGTTCAAGTGTTCACAGAAGAAGGATGAAGGCAAGAGAACAAACCGAGAGAATGAGTCATGAATACAACTGTGGGTAAGAGTTTCAGCCACCAGAGCCCCTGATAGGGAAGTGTGATTGGCTTGTTGGAGATACCACAAAGTAAACAATGCATGCTAGTGAAGAAGTTGAAGGTCATGATAAAAGACATGGCTGGAGTTAGATTACATAAGATCTCCTAACTATCACAAGGATTTAGAACACTTACAATTTTTTATCATAATAAATCATGGCAAGTGACAAACCACTTACATTTTAAAAGCATTATTCTGACCACCCTAAGGTAAATACATCGGGGTGAGGATGGAAACAGTGAGTCTAGTAAAATGGCCTCTGTACCAGCCCAAACAATTAATGATAATGGCATGGAAAAGGATAAGAGCTATGGAAGTGGTGGAAAACAGAAAGACTGGGGAAATGTTTTAAAGAAAGAGTCAGAGTTTCTGGTGGATTTGATTTAAGAATGAGAAAAAGAAGGGTTCAATGCAGTCACTAAAGTGGTTTCCTTCACCAATTCAGTGAATGGTGGTGCACATGTTTACGGTGGGGAGTAGCGAGGGATAGTGTTTCAACAAACTAGTTTTGGACCTGCTGAATTTGATATACATACTAGACAACCAGAAAATGATACCAAGTTCAAAACTACTTACATGAATGTGAATATCGGGAAAAAAGTTCTGACCTGAGATGTAAATTTAGGAGTCAGTAACCTTCAAATTATAATAGCATGGGGCTAGATGACTTACAGAATAGATTTGGACAGAAGTGACATGAAGTCCAAGTTCTAAGCCATAAGACATGATAATATTTAAAATGCAGAAAGAGGTGAAGATATCATTTAAAATGAGGAAACAAACCACTGCTAAAGTAAGAGAAAAAAACAGGAGTGTGTTCTCCCATAACAAAGTGATGAAAGACTTTCAAGAATGATACAGTGATTAACTGAATATTTTTGAGGGTGGAGTAGGTTGTAGACTGCAGACAGAATTTTGGATTTGGCAATGTCTGAAGTCCTACTTTAAATGGATGCAAAACAAGAAGTGGAGAAGGGAATACAAATATAGAGTGAAAGGACTAAGGATAACCCTAGTGAAGTAACAGTTGAAGCAGATGATGATGTTGTGTGCATCCAAGGAGCAGGAGCTTGCCAGGAAGTGGGTGGTAACAATGGCCTGGGGTGGCAATGGTACACAGGGGAGTCTCTACAAGCCTTAGTCCAAGTAATTTATGAGAAGGGAAGGTATTGTTCAAAGAAGATCTTAAGAATACAAGGAATTGTGAGTTTCAAGAGAGCACATTAGAGGTTTTGAAGGGCTGGGAAAGGGTTGAAATCAGGTCAGTTTATAGCATGACTCTAAAGATAAAAGCCCACGTGATGAAAAATGACCTAGGAAACTATGACTTTTTTGTGATGATTAAGGGAAACAGCATTAGTTAGCATTCTAATCCTAGAGATGATTATTATTTTAATGGATAACGAATTCTAAATTCACGTGGGATTGGTCTCTTGAGCAGTTCGTAGTTGGTTGGAATTGCTAGTAAGTAAGGAAGGATGGGTCATAAGGTCTCTCCAGAATATTTCTGCTGAAATAAGCCAGCAGAGGGTCTCTGATACAACTTTGCAGAGAGGCAATAATTCTATAAAGTGTGGGTGGGTGAGTGTATATATGCACATTTCTCTATTTGACAAAAATATTCTGTACATTTTCATGTGCTAGACTCTGTGTTAGGTGCTAGAGATGTAATAATGAGCAAAGCTGACATACTTCCTTTAATAATAGAGTTCTTCATTTTATCTTCACTTTATCATATTACGGAGATAAAAAATCCATCCTAGATGGATTTCAAGATCTATCTATAGGTTAAATTGCCTAAGTAATATGTTGTCTCTTAAAAATGCTACAATGTCTACTTTATTTTCATTTAAATTAATCTCAGAAAATACAATCCCAAAATAACATCTGACAATTTTTTATCTGTGGATACCAAAATCCCACTTAGTAGTTTAGTTTTCCACTAAACTGTATGTACTTCACACAGAATCAACGTCTTAAAGTCTGATGCTAAGATTCATGCTTATGATTTCTCTTAGCACTATGCTTAATTGTCTATAAAAATCTCTCAACATCAGAAATTCCCCTGGATAATAATAATAAAAAAAAAAGAATGAAATTCTGTTTATAGATTTTGATTTATAAATAAAAAGACGCTTACTCATTTGACTTTCTCTAGCTCCTGGGAGCAAGCTAATTCAACAGTTTAAAGTATTCCCTCCAGGTATCTAATCCTTAACAAATTTACTTAAGAGATTTCCTATTTGGCATAATAACCTTGCAAAGAAACAGGACTGCTTAATTTAGGCAGGTTTAATTGCATTTATGACCACAATTTTGAAAAAAAAAAAAAACCTTCCAAAAATATTGAATATCTTACACCTTGGCTCTTTGGAAAAATACTAAAATGCTTCTATTAATCTTGAGTCTACACCAGGCTTGCAAGGGTATTCTGAGTTGAATGAGGACTACTATTCACAACCCTTAATTATAAAAACTGATTCATGCCTATAACAATATAAAAGGGAATAGAGTTCTTTGTTTTTAAATAATTAAAATTTAGTTTTCTCTACAGCCCGCGAAATATTTTCTATTATTAAACCCTGATGCTGTTATTATTAAGAAGTAAAATGTGTAAAAATAACAGAATAAGCCAAACCATTCATAATTTTGAATTTGTCATGAAATTTTTATACATCAAAAAGAAAAATTAAAGGCATTCCAACAAAAAAGATCTTTTCCCTAAAATGGCAGGGAACTGGCAAACTCGACACGTCAGACATACATGGAAAGGATGCAAGAGACATTTGTAGTAAATTGATGTGATCCGGACCACAATGACCTTAATTGAAATTGAAAAATTCACAGGAGACTGATTACAGAAGTGGGAAGCTAAAGATATGGAAATTACACTTGATAGACATGACACAATTCTAGCTAAGAATGAGAGCACTAAAGGCAATAAAAATGGAAAGTGATGGCCTGGAAAATAAGCAAGGAGCATGCAGCAGTCAGGGTTTTTCTCTAGAAATAGGGATTTTTTTTTTGGTATAGAAAAATAGTTATTATTGCCCTGATTTAACTCACTGAAAACCAAAGTTGTATTAGCACAAAATGTAGGACTTTCAAGACATCTGAAAATGATTTACCAATTAAAATTCATGTGAATAAGTTTTAAGAAATTCCTCTATTTGGAAAACTATATTATTGGCTGCTAATGAGGGAGAAAAAGGAAAGAATGTAGTTCACAAATTAGCACTATTTACATATCTTAGATATATATTCTCAAAATATTTATGATTTGGAGGTAAGCTCCATTTTAGACTGTTAACTTCTTGAAGGTGATTGCAAAATCATGTATAATTTTTTCTTTTTAACACCAATTCCCCAAACATCAGTGGTGATTCTTCTTTAGAGTCTTATATCTTCTCCATTTGGCCTTCAAATGTATAAATGTGGACAGCTCAGAATTCACCCAGGGCTCATCTACATTTATTTCTCTTTTCCAAGATCGTGTAATTTTTATTTATTTATTTTTTTTGGTCATGGATCCTAATGCTCTAAATTCTCTATTGAGTCCAAGACTCCATGTACAACAGTATACAAGAGCCTTCTCTATCTCCACCTGGAAGTCAGATCGTTATCTCACAGTTGATACTGCCAAAGAGAATCGTACTTTTTCTTCCTCTTCCCCAAAACCTGCAAGCTCTCCAAAACCCCCTTTTCAGTAGAAGGCCTCATCATCCAGTACCCGAGATATGATACTACGATACTATATACGTTGATACCTTTCTTTCTTTCGCAGTCCCTATTCTGTTTATTAGAATGTCATATCAGCTCTACCTCCAAAACGTTATATAAAATTCAAATTCTTATTTCTTTTTAGTTCGATCTTCCTTGCAGTACAATGTAGACCATTGACATTTAATGGAAACACAATTTATCACGAGGAAAATCAAAGTTTCTGCCTAAAGACCTACAAATTGAACCTGTGATCAATTTGTTTCAAGCAGCATTTATTCAGTAATTAAGTGTTGGGGATTGTAGAAATAAAATAAATATGACAGTTCAATTTTTATCAAAACTTATTTAACATTGACTGTATGAAATCACTGTTAAAAAACACACTGCTTATAAATATTAACTCTTTTAATCCTTGCCGGGGTCCAGCTCCGGCAAGTCCAAGGGTCCCCAAAAGATGGACGATCAGCGAAAGGAATGAGAGAGCCACGAGAGAGATGTAGTCTGATCACCAAGCAGGTAGCCCTGGCCATTCTGGCATCTCTGCCTGCTGGTCTCAGTGTCTTTAAAGGTAGTAGTGACATTACACCAGTGAGTGACATTTCGTAGCTTGATCTCTTTAACAATAATGCGTTTTTTACCAGCAAGGTGTCAATTTCCTCAATCCTGTATGTTGGCTTCAGGTTAATTAACATATAAATTTAGGGTGGGGGGGTGGGGCGGGGAGAGAACAGGGTGTTTCCTTGAGGCCTTTTCTTCCAACTACAATGGGGGAGGTGCAACCCATCTGGCAAGAGTGGAACTCTCAATGTTTGTCCTTTTGCTTATGAATAAGTATATTTACACAGTCTCCTTCAGATGTTATCCATCAATGCATCACATTCAAGTTCCCTTTTTTACTTGAGAGCATTACCTCTCTTGAGGTCAAGGAGGGCGGCTCAAGAAATCCAGGCCTGAAAGGTTATTTGAGGGAGGTGGTATTGGGGCTCCATTTTGGTCGGCAGGAGCTTTGCTTCTACTGCCTTGCCACACAGGGAGGTGTCTCAACCGGTGAGCCCAAGATGGCTCCCAATAAATCCTCATAGTAATCTTTAAGGAACATGCTGTCACTGCTCAAATTAAGTTCCACACGTGAAGTGAGTCTCAAAGGGATGGTAGAAATTGCTCGAGGGCACACACTGATAAAGAGCAAAGCCAAGACTTGAACTTGAGCAGTATGGTTCCAGTTTCTGGGCATTTCTCCACCATACTGTGCTCTTACTATCCTATGAACACATAAGCCAGTGGGGAGACTGTAAGAACAAACGATTTTAGTATATAACGTGTTAAAGTGTGGCCATGGTGTTAATCGAAACACTCAAGTTTTTTAAAGAGTGGGTAATATTTTCTAATTTAAGCCATGTTGAAAGACATTCAGTGACAAGGAAATACCGTGGGAAAGAAGCTGGGAGATTGGGAGAAATAGCATTTTTACTAGCACCGAATTTGACCTGGCAGAGGGCATCAGAGCCACTTATTTAAAATGGTCATTCAACTTGTTGGGATGAGCGCTGGGTGTTATACAGAAACCAATATGAAAATAAATTATTAAAAAAAATTAAGCATTAAAAATTTAAAAAATAAATAAATAAAATGGTCATTCAGCACCTACTGCAAGGCAACCCCTGTTCTAGGAGCAATAGGAGACACACTAATAGGAAGTTAGTTTCTAGATGAAGGAGAAAGAAAATAACCCATTGGCAAATACATTTACACAGTAACGAATGCTGTGAAGAAAGGGGATGATGAAGAGAGAGAGAGACAAGCATCCGGGAAGGGCATGGTTGTGAGAAGTGCAAAGGCCATAAGGCCGGGGTAAGACTGGCTCTGGGATGGTGACGAACATCACTGGGCTTGACCCAAGGAGAGAAATGTGTAAGATGAAATCAAAGAGTAGGCAGGGTCCATATAATACAGAGTCTCAAAGGCCACGGTGACAAGCTTTTTGTTAATTCTAAATGTAATAAACGTTTGCAGGGCTAGACAGAAGAGCAACATTAGCCAGTTTCTATTTTGAAACAGGTGGGGCTGCAGCGTACCGCCTCAAAATCTGTTCAGGATACAAATCTGCTACGGGGTCACCGTGGCTCCACACTACACATCTTCCGTACTGAGATCAAGACTGCAGGAACAGCTCTATCTAGGACATAATTTTTCTGGTTGCAAAGGAAAAACAGCCATGGTACCCCACATGACGTCTTTTATAGCTCCCTCTCAGAAGTGACACACCTCACCTTTACTCACATTCCAACCGCCAGAGCAAGCATGTGGCAATGTCTAGAGAACGAGGCAGGAAGTATCTGTAATCCTTTACAGATAGGGGCTTTGAATGATTAACAATTCCCTACATTCACAGACGCTGTGGAAAAAGAAAAAAAAGAATAGAGGCTAAAAATAGATAGAGCCTATGAGTGGAAAGCAGTGAGTCTAGTTAGAAGCAATCTCGGCGAAAGATGATGGTGACCTGACTGGAAGTGACAGCAGAGGAAACGGAAAGAAGCGGACAGATCTGGGATCTGCTGTGATGGCCGTGTGGGTAGGGTTTGATGATGGACTGAATGAAGGTAGGACGCTGAGGAAAAGAGGAACATGAAAAAGGATTCCTGTAATTTTGACAGAAGAAGCTGGAGATGTCCTTGGTTTTTTTTTTGATCCAAGTATTGAAAACCTTTCATCTAAATACGGTTACTCCAGATATTTTGCCAACAATGTCATAACTTAATTCCTTTCCCCATTTCTTGCAGTAACAGGTTACACAATATCAAAGTAGGTCAGGCCTTTCATAACAATTAGGAAAAATAAATATTTTAAGAGAAAAGAAAAGGCAGAGGTTCCCATGATTTATTTGGCTTAATTAATGAATAAGAAAATAAAGGACAGTAACAGAACCACCTTTGAGAATACACTGAAGAAATATTAACAAAGCATTTTTATTTTCATATATCCTGCATTTAATATAAATGTACCAAATAGCATAGCATTGCTCCCCCAAATTGGAATAAAGCTCCCAACTTACCAGACACATATATTTTCAAAGATTAAAAAATGACAATAAAACATTGCCAACATTATTCCAAACATATTGTCAAAGGTGAAATAAAATAATGTAATTGTGTAGGAAGCATAAATCAATCCAATATCCAGAATACAATCTGGTTGTATATATTAAGGGTTATAAAAGCCATCATGCTCTTTATCCAGTGATTTATATTCCTAGGAATCTATCTTAGACCAATAATTAGAATTTTGAAAAAGGTCTTATGAACAAAGGTGTTCTTGCAGCACTAGAATATTAAACCTAAGACTCAAATGATGTCTGCTAACACGATAGCTGTTATGTACATGATAGGATAGCGACAGAATATTTATTTAGATGACTACTCTAAAATTAACAAATTAGTTTTACACAATATTAAAAATGATAATTCATTTATTAGATAAATAGTACTAACTATATAATTATTTTTAAAAGTTTATATACAAACCACTAGAATAGAAACAGCAAAAGTACATTAAAGTACTACCTTTACAGTGTAAGCATATAATGTAGGCTTATTCTGTAAGGCAAGGGGACACAAGAAAGTGGGAACAGCAAAGAGGCTGAAGAAATAAAGTTGTGGCGAGAAAGAAACATTGAGTTAAATAGAAGAAACTAAGGAGTTCATGGAAAAAAAAGTTACTTGTGGAACAAATTCATTTACATTATATATCAACACTGAATACAGACAGTATATCAAAAATCATATCTCATGCTCTGTACAACTGTTAAAACTGATGTCCTTTTTGCCACAAAAGGAAATAATATTCTAAGTCATCATTATCTAGAATAAACATCTTGGACAAACTATTGCAACAAGAAACTGATCTTTTTTCAGAAAAGAACCTTTCAAGTAAAAAGTAGCAGAAAGAAAGATGAACCAACTACCCGATCATCCCATCTAAGAAACCGCTTAACCTACGAAGAAGCAATGACTCTTGGTGGTAATTCACAAAGACTGAATACAGACACTCTAAGGAGTTACCCTAACATGTGTCCCATACCCAACTCGCATGAAGCAGCTTAGGACATGTCACAGATATCTCCTTTACCCTTTTTAAACTTACCTCTCTCTCATGGGCCCAGATTTCTGGAGGAAATATTTTGTCTGTGGGGGCATGTAATGTTTCCTAAGTGTATTACAAATTAAAATGAATAGTTATCCCACAAATCTGGAAACTTTGCAACTGTGAGAAATTTTAAGGGGTGTGGTGCATTTCATGACTTCTTGTTTTGCCCTGAGGGAACTCACCAGGTCTCTTGTGAATTAATTTTGTGTCAGAAATGGAGATAAGACAGCACAGCTCAAAATAAACGTCCTTTTAATTTAGGTCATAAAATCTATTCCTAAAAATAATATTTTCATTTATTTATTTATTTACTTATTTATTTATTTATTTAGAGAAAGGGTGTGTGTGTGTGAGCAGGGGAGAGGGGCAAAGGGAAAGAAAGAGAATCTTAAGCAGGTTCCTGCTTAGCCTGGAGCCCAACATGATGCTTAATCCTATAACCCTGGGATCATGACCTGAGCTGAAATCAAAAGACAAATACTCATCCAACTGAACGTCCCAGGCAACCCCGAAATGATATATTTTTAATAAAAATTTAATACTAACATTGGTAGAACTTTTGTTTTGATGTGTTAATAATCAAAATATAGGAGTAAAAGAGTAAAAAACTTATATCAAGTAACACTGACATACAATTGACAGAATAATCAATACAGGTGATATATTTGTGACTAGTTGAAAATGTGTTAAAATAGAACATTATCCTTCCAGGTTCTGGTAGGAGTTCTAATTTTAGGATGCAAGCCAATAGGCTTTAAAATAAAAATAAATTGTGTTACGTGAAGAAAAGAAAGCAACAAGATAAATTAACATGTATCCCTATTAGAAAGACACATGGTGAGGAAACAAAATCCCATGTAAATCCTCTACAAAATTAGACTTAAGTTAATGGACATGTAAAAAAGGGCCCATCTAAGTCAAAAATCAATATGCTGAATTAAGCTGTTCCTTCCAGTCTGTTATAACTATAAAAGTCAAGTATCTCCTTCAGTTGAAATACCTCAATTTCACATTAACTGAAGAGAAGTTTATACAGGGGAAAACCAGAATCAGTTGAGGAAAAAAAAGAACTATTAAAATGAAATAAATAGTAAATGTTAGTATAGTTATAAAGATATATAAGCAAATACAGAGATACAGAGATAGATACATGGTTAGGCAACAAATAGTGAGTTTAAATGAACAGTTTAATAACTTCTTTTAAAAGAAAGGCAATGGAGTCATGATTAGCAGAGTATACTCACCTCACTGGTTACTAAGTCACTTTTAAATTTTGTTTCTTCAATGTTCTCTATCTTTAATTACTTATAATTAATATCTCCAAAAGGCAGACACTACTAAAATTTAACTCTGTCCATTTTAATGCTTATCAGCCCTTCTAGGGCTGGATGAGGAGGAGGTGTGTAAACCCATGATTAAAGGCAGTTTCTCCATTACCTCCACTCTCAGTCATTATCAGTATTTACTATGCTTCCCTTTCATTAATATGAAAGTGAAAATTTATTAGAAGTTTCCCATAAGTGGATCTCTACAGTAAATACATAAATAAAACATAACAGGTAATTCCCATTTATTCTTGGGTCTAAAGAAACATCATTATTCTTGATCTTGTTTTTCTTTTAAATTTCCAAAATTCCATCCAACTCTAACCATGTTTTAATAACTTATAAACAGGCATCCACTGTATAGATCACCCAGCCCAATTCATTATGACTGATTTAAAGCAACAGACTTGCATGACAGAAAATTTTGTACTACCCATTGTATTTTGGATTAATGTAACACTGGAAATCCAACCTGATTGTCTATCTCGATCCTGTATCTATTTCCCTATTCTCTAAGTACTGCCTATATATTCCACATATATTTTTCCAAAGCTAATAACATACATTAACAGAAATGAAAGTTGTCTTAATTCTTAACCTACACCATGGATCTCATCCCTTGCTTTCTTTATGAACATTAATCAATTAAAATTCCATCTAGGTCTTGAAGATACAGCCCTTTCCACATCATGGGGTGTCTCTTCCTTACCTATAATTGAGTCATGCCTACCCTAACTTAATAATATCTCCCTTTATTCATTTCCTCTTTCTTCTGCACTAACTCCTAAAACTGTAGACTCCATGTGATAAATATACTTCCTTGTTAACAGTGCAGTTCATTTCAATGTTCAACTTCAACTATGGAATTTTTATCAATTTTATGCAATAAAACAGGACACAGGGAATGTTTAGCACATGAGAAACCTGAGCCTTGAGATGTCTGTGGACTCTCTCCAGCCACATTAACAAGGAGGTACCTGGCAAATACAGGCTAGGCTGGCTATACTCCTAATCTTTGCATGTATTGTTCAATTATTTAAAACTTTCAGATTAGTGGTTATTCCCAGAAGTTTACATTTCTTCTGAAACATAAATCATAAAATATAAATACAAAAAATTGAAGTACTTTTTCACTTACTTCTTTCACTGGCAAACTTTTTAACTGATAATGCATACCATCTCTCCCCATTTCTCACAGTCCCGGTTTCTTTATCCTCTGTAATTTGACTCTCAGTGAATGCCTCTAACAGGCATAACAGGGGAGGGTGAGGAAAGCTTCACTGACTTCCTACTTTACACATTTAGCCTTTTTGAAAATTTCTCTTCATTTTGCTCCCACAAGACTGGCCTCCTATACTACATCGACGTTCCTTCTACATCATCACTCACCTCCTCTCCCACTCCATTTTGTCCATGAGACTCCTTAAAAAGGAGCATGCTTCAAGGCTGTCTTCAGCACTCTAGGTCTTAATCTACATTTCTTTTTCAGAGGACACAACAAACTTTGCAGCTTTGCTGTATGTGACATATTAACGCATACAAACATGCATATCCATAGACTTGTGCCTACATATGAATGCATGAATGTGTATATATGCATCCATATATATTTCATATGGATAGGCCATTTCTGTCATTCATGTGTATGTAGGGTATGTGTGAAAACTGAATGGTATATGTCTCTCCTGAGCCCAATTATCTAACAATCTATGTATTTACCTCAATGTCGTATCATGCCAAATAGTATATATTAAAAACGAAATCTGTTATAATTTTCCTCTCATGGAAATGCCTTTCTCTGTCATATTTTAGTTGCACTTAGCTCATCTTTTTTCCATAATGCAACCAATGATTTCATAGCATCACTTCCTTTTCTTTTAAACCACAGCCTAATCTAGATTTTTAAAACCTATGCCACCTAGATTTATAATTTCTAACAATACTTGTAGTATATAGTTTTAAAAATGGGCATTTTATGCCTATTCCTCATAAAATATAATTAGGGCAGTCTGAAAATAATTGTAAAAAATAAAGTTATTAACTAGGCAAACAGAATTTACAAGCATTATTTTTCTAGTCACTCAAATCTTAAAGTTTTAGACAGTCTTCGCCTTTTTCACAGGAGCTAAAGTAGCCAGACAATTTTTGTTTACTTATTCCACCCCCATCCCCCAACACACACACACACACACACACACACACACACACACACACACTGGGTTCTGTCACTTGCTTGCTTTTTTTTTTTAAATAATTTATTGTCAAATTGGTTTCCATACAACACCCAGTGCTCATCCCAACAAGTGTCACTTGCTTTCTAAGGCAGTGACAATATCCCCCTCTCCACTGCCTGAGCTGTGGCCATAAAATGAGGGCTTTCAAAATCTTACAAGCATTTCTGCAATACCTAAGATATAGATGTGACTATATCTTTGGATCCTTGGATATTCTTAAACTATCTGCTCATATATTATAGACTTGATAGAGAAAAAAAAGGGAACAAAATATAAGACATTTTATCTGCATGGCAAGATCTGCCATTTTTTTTCTCCTTCACTTCTCTAATTTATAAAAAGACACTCATACTGCCTAAAAGATGATCTATACTAATTTCTGGGTTATGATTTTATTATCTGTGACTAACATATTTACCTAGTTAATCTGGGAATGTCCAATCTACCAAGATAACACAACGTCCATTTTGACTGATATTCAGAATCATGTGAAAGTAAAAACAGACACATATCGCTCATGTCAAAGTTCTAATTTCTTACATTAGACAAGATTAAGCTTTGGAGAGTTGACCTAAACCACTCATATTCTGTAGACTTTGCAGCAGAAAAGCACAATGACGATGATTATGACAGTGACGGCAATGACAACGATGACAACCTATGGTAAATATGATCAAGTACCGTAAGTCTCATATTTCATTCAGACTGCCCCACAATGAAGACTGCTGTATTGACTGACAATGAACACACTGAAAATAGAAGCAAAATTCAACCATCTCCTTAAAGATGGTCCTGATTATAAACTAGATGTAAAAGTAAAATGAAAAAGTAAAATGAAATTGAAAAAATTCAGTCAGTATAAACTAACCTGCCAGAGCAAGTTCAGGGAAGGTAATCTCTAGTCTTTTAGGTTTTTTTAATTGTGTTTCCTCCATACTAAGCTGATTTTTAAAAGTCATTACAAGAAATACTCAACTTTCATTATTGTTTTTCACCCTCAAAATCTCTTCTTCTCTCATCTTTTGTTTTTTTATCTTCCTTTCATCACACATATCAAAGCGCAGAATGTACAATCTATAATAGACAAGCCACTGCAAAGGCAACATGGAGAAGATTCTGGAAGAAATTTAAAAAATATTCTATTCCTTCTTTTATATAGGTTAAAAAAATTAAGGTAAATTCATTTATTAAAGATGAATCGTGCTTCCATGGGATCATGGCTCAGCCTTAACTCCATGGACAAAAGAAGCTAATTCAGCAATTACTGAATGAAATATAAAGAATCATACATCAAGAGTTATGTGTATAGGGGCACCTGGGTGGCTCGGTCAGTTAAGTGTCCAATTCTTGGTTTCAGCTCAAGTCATGATCTCACAGTTCAGTGAGTTCGAGCCCCGTGTCAGGTTCTGCGCCGACAGTGCAGAAACTGCTTGGGATTTTCTCTCTCCCTATGTCTCTGCTCCTTCCCTGCTCATGCTCTGTCTGTCTCTCTCTCTTCTCCCCACTCCTCGATAAGCTTTTTTAAAAAAATAATTATCTGTACAATAGCAAAAACTATTGAATGAATTTGGCAAATGATATGCAAACCTTTATTCCTTTATTTAAAACAGCAACCATATTAATTTAAATGTTTTAAAGAAGACAGTTATTATCAATTTGAAACTTAGTTTAGATGAATATATAAAGCTTATTTTTAAATATACAATAAATATTTCACGTCTTCTTGCAGTCCTATATGATTTCACAGAACTTATGGCATTATTACAATATGGGTAAGCATTAAGTAAGAAAAAGTAATTATAATTGAACGTAGATTGCAAGAAATAAAGGCTACAAGGCAATGATGTTCAGTATATAAACAGATACTAACAGGAGATGTTTACTTAATTTTATCTAGGCAATATTGCTTGAAATTAAAATTTTAATGAATGTAATTACTAGTGCACAAGCCAAAGAATATTAAATACAGATATAATTTTTCATTAAAGGTTTTAAATCAGTTCCTTTTTTATTCTGCTGTATAGTCAAGAAAAATATCAACTCATACGTTATTGTTATTAAAATAATGATCTCTTTTTACATAGTTAACAATTTAATCTATATGCATAAAATATTACAGAATAATTAAAGAAGTTATAAATGTTCCCCTGTGCTAAGTATCAGCTATACTGAAGAAATTTAATAACAATTCATTGCCTACTTGCTATTCTATTATAAATGGAAAAAGAAGTTGCTTATAAAACATTAAGATACCATTTTCATCTACTACAAAGCTATGAATTTCCATATTTAAAATAAATGTATTTATAAAATAGAATGTCAGCCGTTATTCAGCATCAAAAGCAAAAGATATTTCAAATTATTTGAACCTGTCGCTCTTGACCTATTTTAGAAATAATACATAAGGGCTTAAAAATTGTTAAAAAGGATTGCCTGCAAATAAAAGAAGATAAACCTGGCATGTGTGGAAACAAATATTTTCATATGATATATGAAAGCAGTTCAACAAAAGAGAAATTAAATATTCATTGGTATTCAAAGGCATTTAATCACAGAATATATCTTAATTTCTTATAAAGTTGAAACTACTTATAGAAAGGAAACTCTTATAACTGCATTTAGATATGGCTTTAAATCTCTATCTACTGTACAGTTAGTTTCTAGTTGCTAATGTCTACAAGAGGCAGCAGTATTACCTCAAGACTTTCTGAAACTCATCTGCAAACTCTTCTCATCTAGGTTTATTTTTTAAAGTATCTTATGTCCTGACTTATTGATATTCGATCTTTAAAAATTTTTAATAATGCAGATTCCAGGCCTTATCTGGAAAGTCAAACTACCTGGGAAACAACGATACAGTAAAGGCACGCTGATCCCTTTTACAGGCACCTGAACGTCTGAAAACTCCATATGCTCTGAAGCAAACCAAAAATCAGGTAAGAAAACAAATAAAACTTTAGTCAGTTGTTATGTATATCTTCAATATGACCTGTATTATCTTGTTATAACACATAATCAATTAATAATAAACATTTTGTGATACAGAAAGCAAGATCATAAATATTATTTGATTAAAAGTAATATTGTTCTAATAGTGATAATAACTAATAATAATATTGAAGCTAATATTAGTAAGTCGGATACATTTGCTTTTCAAATTATGTTTACATAACATCTTTTAAGATTATAATTAGGTATGGGATGCCTGGGTGGCTCGGCCTGTTAAGTGTCCACTCCTAGTTTCAGCTCAGGTCATGATCTCTTGGTTTTGTGGTTCTAGCCCTGTGTGGGGCTCTGTGCTGGCAGCAGGAAACTGCTTGGGATTCTCTCTCTTCCTCTCTCTCTGCCCCTCCCTACTCTGTCTCTCTTTCTCAAAATAAATAAACTTAAGTAAAGATCATAGTGAGGTATGAGGTACTGCTTCATGATATTCAACCCTTATCCTTCATTAGTAGCAGCGAACATTTACCCAGCACTTGTGTGTTCACATTGTTCCAGAAGCCCTACAAATATTAATTCTTTTAACCCTTACAAGATGTATCGATTATTTTACAAATAAAGAAGGCACATAAAAATAAGTGCTTTGCCCAATATCATATAACTAGTATGCGACAGAGCAAAGATTCTAACTCCAGGAGCCTAACTCCAGAACCAAACGCTCCAGTTAAGTATGCAACCATGATTTTATACATGGTATTATTTTCTTGGTGTTTTAGAGTGTTTAACTTTGGATCAAGTGCATTAGTGTATATAAAAATAACTGCCACCTAGCAAGCATAAAGTTAAAAAAAAAAGTGTTTTTCCTTTCTGTTCTGGGCTACACGTTCACCTTCACGGTAGGACGCAAGTCTCTGTTTTCATCTTCAACACTCTCGTTACAACCCATGTATGGTATCTTTTCCATAGGCGGTTCAATCGAAGACTTATCTCTGAATAAATATAACAGTAAAGAGCATTTACTACCTGCTGGTAACTTGGCTCCAAACCAGTTTCCTTTCATACAAAGAAGAATCACAGGCAAAGATTTATAGCGAACCATCTTTATTTCCAATTAATCAAGGCTAGGCATAATTGTTCCCTCCACTTTATAAATAGCAGATATAGATTTTTTTTAGCAGATGTAGATTTAAAGGAAAACCAGTTCCCTTTTTTCCATTTTTCAAAAATTAAAAATACTGAGGTGCCTGGGTGGCTCGGTCGGTTAAGCATCTGACTTTGGCTCAGATCATGATCTCATAGTTCATGAGTCCAAGCCCTGCATCAGGCTTTGATTAACCATGCAAAACCTGCTTGGGACTCTCTCTTTCTTCCCCTCTCTCTTTGCCCCCACTCCAATCATGTGAACACTCCTTCTCTTTCAAAGTAAATAAATAAACTTTAAAGAATTAAAAATTAAAAATACTAGGGCATGCCAGATAGTATACAATTTGATAGCAACCCAAGGATTAAAACAGGATATTTAATTTTTAACAAAACAAAATGTGTCTCTTTGTGAGATTTTAAAATTCATAAGACAGAGATGGAGAATGAACAACAAAATGGATAACAGGATGATACACTGAAGTTACCCCGTCTACATGATGGGAAAGTATACCAGGGATTGGCACTTTGAAATACGGTATTTCATGGGACATTTTCCCTAATACTTGATAAGCAAATCACCAATAATGATGAAAATTTTACACTTTTAAAAACTGATGATAATTTATTTGCACAAAGGCAATTATCCTTACTAAATACAAAATTTGAGATAGACTATGAAGACTTACAAAGTGTTTTTTCCAATATTGAAAATGATTTGCCGATTTACTTGTTTTCATTCGCTGCAATAGTCACCAGCTTTTCCAGGGGAATCGATGAGCATTTCCGTATTTCTTTTCAACAGACTCTGACTGTCCGTGCTTGGAGATCCTTTCCAGCAGCAAATGAGCCCTTTGGATCCTTCAGTATCTTAGTCTCTACATAGCCACCACTTTTTATTTTTAAACCTTCCTTTCAGCAATTCCACAGCACAAAGTTAATGGCTTGCTAAACTCTTGAATACCATTAAAAAGCAGGAGTCTGCACATTTGTCTCTTAACTTTGTGTCTGTTCTACTTTCCATTCTTCTTTAAACATTTGTTCTTCTGTAAACGCTCAGTAGGGAACTGTTCCCCACAGACTCAATCAAGTGTTCACTTTCACTGAGCTTTCTAGCAGATTTAATACATTTATTTGGACAAAATTAGGCCCTTGGAATACATGGTGGGTTCTTAATTTAACTAATGACAAAACAAATAACAAGCCAAAAAGATAAAATAGACCCTGTATTACCAATCTCATAGATATAACATCTGTCAGGTATTTCTTAATAAATTAGTTTTAAAGAAATCAAATGTTACAACTCCATAAACAAGGAAGAAACTCCAATATATCACCTTCATATGAAAAATAAAAATAAAAATGCCCTCTATAGGTTTATATGTTAGCCCTTTTCAGAGAGGAAAACTGAAATTATAACGAAACAAATTCTGTATTACACTATTTTAAAGTAATGAGCTTACCTAATTTTTTGATGATAGCATGTATCTAAAAGTCATTCAAATTCAAGAAAAAGGGGTATTTCCTACACCAGGTAATACAAGCCAAAGCTTTTATCATAAAATATCAGCACTACTGATAACTGACAATGGATTGAGTATTATAAAGAAATTTCCAAACTTTCAACTACTGATACCTGAAGGAGTGTATGTAAACCACACCATGTCCAGACACACGCACAAGACTGTAATGATAATTCCTTGTATTAAGAGAAGTGTTGGAACATACAAATAAACATATTAGAATCAAATATAAGAATCTTAATTAGCAGACTAAAGAAGATACTACACTATAGCTTATGTCACTATATATAGGACCTGGTTAGTACCAATAAACCTTATGGCAATATGGTATTATAGGGCCTTACGAGAGGTTTCAACTGCACTCAATGCTGAGTTAATAAGAGTACTTAAAAACCAAACATCATGCTATCTTCCTTGGCATCTTCTCCTGGATGCTGGATGCATAACTAATGAAACCAATTCAAGCAGAGATATGCAGTACTAAGAATGAACTGCAAGAAACTATTCCTCTCATCAATCTTGATACAAAATCACGCAGTAGAAGAAAAGGCCAAGTCAAGGTGTTTTATTTGCACTATAAATGATTTGATCACTTTAAAAAAATGGTAGGAGAGGAGTGGATATGAGTCAAGGGGAAGAGAGAACATATGATGAACCTCAAATGTCAGATTGATGAATCAGATTCATCAAAGGATCTGATTCTAGAGTTATTGCTTTATTAAACTTTGTCTACCTTCTCCATACTTCTAAACAGAAAACATATGAGATAATACCTGACCCTGTGATTCCACCACGAATCTCACTAAAATGTCATCTAAGAGTCTGAAACTTGAAATAATTTCATTTCCTACCTCTCATTTAGATTCCTTGCTAAAAATTTATTTATAATGTCATTTTAGCAATATGTTTTACCATGTAATAATTAAAATATGCTGTCTAATAATGCTAGATATAACTTTTTAAATTGTCAAAATTAGTAATGAAAATTAAAACTCCCTCCCTGTGTTTATGAAGAACAGGCAAGTTTTAAGTGCATTATCATCACACTATGCATTGGGATATGTTGATGACACGCTTGTAAGTGATGAGATCTTCAACTGTCAGACTGACCTTGCAAACTGCTTCCATTTGTCATAACTAAAAATCCTTGATAGTGGAGATGGAGCTAGAGTCTGCAATGGTATTCAAATTCTCTGTTCATAGCACCCAAAGGCAGACATTCCCAAACAACTAAGCAGTTGGCATCGCATAAGAAATACCATATACTTCTAGCTGTGTTAAATCCATTTAGTTCCATTACTCTTTATACCAAAATGTATGGTCCCCAACATACAATCTATGTGAATCAAATAAAGTTGGGCAAGTCAGACCAGATATATCTTTCTAAAAGTATATTTAAATGCTACAATTAGTTGCAGAAGAAGCCTTTGTTTTAAAACAAACCAAAATGCATTATTTTCTTGACTCCTAGGGACAACTGATTCTTTTTCTAGAGTTCGTGAAAGGCTGCTCAAGGAAACAAGGGTAAGGCCAAGCAGAGGGTAACTGGGGTTCTCCTTTATCATCTATATGAAATTTTGTATAAGACTTTGTTTAGGAGAGAAAAAAAAAGATTTATATTACTTGAATGTAATGTGAAATTTTCTGCATTATACCACAACCTGTATCACTGCCCTCACAAAGGCCGGAGAGAAGACAGAATAAAGCAAGGACGAGCTGACAAGAACAAGAATTTAACCTAAAATTCTAGGGGCATATAAAAGTCAAGTACACAATGACTCAGTTTCCTGAATAAATGGAAAAATTCAGTCATTATTTCCTCATTGTGTAATCTTCCTCTTACTTCTACCATAATCCACCTTGTCTCATTAGAATATGAGGTATAAACAACTAAGACTACACCTGCCTACTAAGATGTCATTAGTTGCTCTTGCCAATGAGAAGGCTCTGGTAGTCTAAACCTGTTAAATACTTCCTTAGCAGTAATCTGTTAAGTGAATCAAGTAGAGCCCATTCATACATGCTATTAACACTGGAATCTGCTAATATTTTACAGCTATCTTTGTAATAAGACCTTCATTAATTCTCCAATATTAAAATAACTTTTATTCAATTTAATAAATCTTTTCTCTTTCAAAATAAAATAACTGAATATCTCATTTCTATCATGAGCCGTGTAGGAAGGAAGTGCCACTGTACTCCATGTTCTACTGAATCACAATATTGTACTCTAAGAACTGTCAACAGTATTTTAATTTTCCTCACTGAAAAGTATTTGAAAATGTTCACACTCTTATAAAACAGTTGTGCATATATTCTAAAACATCCCATTAGCTGGTGGTAAATATGACTCTTAAACCATAAAGTTATATTTTTCACCTGAGGAACTGCTTTTGAAACTGAGAACCGATTCTATATACACATGCATTGGATTTCTGTAGCAAATGCTTTGTGAGAATGAAAAGTATTTTCACCCTGAATGACTGTGAACTTCATACAGAAGTGAGTTAGGAAGTTTTAAAGAAAGCAAACTAACACCTAACCAACTAAGTTTACTGCAGATCACAGAGATTTCTCAGGATTAAAGGCATTAGTGTGGCCAGAAAGGAGATATTCCAACTTGGGTAATGGTGTTGGGTCTACCTAAATTCTTCATGCGGTTTCATTTAACTATGTAGCCTTCTTTTGCTGTATTATTCTGTTGTGATTTTATGCACTATAAACAAATACTGAATTTACTGATGAGAAAAGTAAAAATTGAGTAAACGGCCTGTATCAGTGTATCAAATACTATAGAATCATTGCAAAGAAAAGTGGATTTCAGCACACATTTAAAAGAACTACAGTTATATTTGCAAGAAAGTTTTAGATAAACCTATTTTAGACATCAAATATCATAAAAAGCATATGGAGCAATATTTTTTTTTCATTTTCATCATTCACACGTCTTCTCAAATAGTATAGAGATTTTTAAGATTAAGGAAAAAATAAACTTTTAAAAATATAATCAATAAAATATGTTTGTTTGTTTTAAAGTTTATTTATTTAATCTGAAAGAGAGAGAGTCCCAAACAGGCTCCATGCTGTGTCCGTAGAGCCCAGTGCAGGGCTCGAACTCCTTAACCATGAGGTCATGACCTCAGTTGAAACCAACAGTCAGGCACTTAGCTGCCTGAGCCACTCAAAAACCCCAGTGAAATTTTAAAATAAACAAAATTGCAAATGAAAGGAATAATTTAACACCAGTATATAGGAGACAACATCTAATATAATGAATAATTCTGTATAAGTTTTGTATTTATAAATGAATAAATTAATTTTAATAATTTAAATTTAAATGAGTCAATTAATCCAATACAATAGCTGAAAAGGTACAAATGCACTAACAGACCGAATTTAGGAAATAATAAGGTCATTAAAGAATATTCTTCTCCCCACAGTGTCTAACACTTTATCCCCAATACACACACACATTAATATCCACCAAAAATGACCAGGACTGGATAGTTGGGTTTTTTTTTAATTTTTTGTAGATTTATTTATTTTGAGACAGAGAGAGATAGAGACAGAGACAGACAGACTGACCGACCGACTGACCATGAGTGGGGACGAGAGAGAGGGAAAGAGAAGTCTAAGTAGGCTCCATGCTGACACAGAGCACAGCCCGACACAGGGCTTGAACCCACAAATCGTGAGATCATGACCTGAGACAAAATCGAGAGTTCTATGGTTAACTGACTGAGCCACCCAGGTGCCCCAGGACTGGATAGACTTAACACTACATTAAGTCAGACTTGAACAAAAAGTTATAGCATTTCTATCATTACATTACATTTTCTAATATTTTAGCAAAGTGATTAGAAGTTACAATGAATTATTTTAATACCAAAACTTGATAAAGCTGATATATATATATATATAAAACAAAAATCCTTACAAACACAAAATAATATCCTGAGTGTAATGCATTAATAAAAATAAAACATGGCCAATCTGTCTTAACAAGGAGTATAGAGGAAGTGACTTCTTTCTCTATCCCTTCCACCTTTTTTTTCTCTTTGTTTTAATCTTAGTCTTTCATGTTAAAACCTTTCTCGGATATCTAGGGATCCACGTATGTGTTCCCATATTTAAGGTAGTTAGTGCTGAACACCTTAAAGGAAACTCTGTGGGGCAGAGCAAGGAAGTTTTAATTTGTTGGAATTTACTGCAGAGTGATCCTACTGAGCCAATACGATGAGGGGAACACTGAACAATAGTGTACTGATATTGTTTCTTCGGAGCAAGTTAAATTTCCCAAAGGAAAAAAGCTATCAATTCCCTTCCTGGAAACCACAATTATGGAAACCTAATAGTGAAAGAGGAATAAGTGATTCACTCTGCAATACGTATAATCTATTTGATTTTCCTTTCATATGTGGTATCACCACCTGATGTTCACCAGTTCAAATTCAACTTGGACCAGATTCTCCAGAAAATAAACCTTTAGTCTTTTGCTAGTATTTGTATGGGTGTGGGTGTGCATGTGTGTGCAAAGCTTCTATTGATATATTCCTATATATATCCCTACATCCACCCCTCATTTTCAGAGGGCTTTAGCACCATCACTCCAGAGTATCTGGTGGGTTTAAAGAGCAAACACGTTGGGGTTTTTGTATCGTTATCTTTATTTCATGTTCTCTAGTCATCTACGTCAGTTACGACATACGATTTAGAATTTCACAGTCCAAGATTGTGCTGCTATTTTCTCCTCTTCAGTTTCCTTTATCTTCATGGATTTGATTGTTTTTAAAAATTTACTTAATAGTATTTAGTAGTGTTTTCAAAGAGTACAGAGCTTAACCTTTTTTGAAACCCCCTCTACAGATTATGTTTGGCTCTTAAAATGGTAAATTCACATATGGAAATGTCTTTAGAATCAAAGGGTATTAGCCAAATTTTATGCATTCTAAGCATATTGAAAGTTTTTGTCTATTAGTTAATTAAAAATAAATGAGTAACATCCATGTAAATAACACTGTTGTCGTTATAAAATGTCAATAGGATGATGTCACTAAGAATGGAAGTGTAGGGAGCACTGGAGTTCCATCCCTCCACTAAAACAATGACTGGTCTGGCAAAGCTGTCAGAAACCTTTGTAGAGCATTGGGAATCTAATAAGAATCTTAAAACAATTAGAGGAGTGTTTAATAAAAAGAGGATCTACTATATTTTGTTAAGAACATGTGGTTGCATTTTGTTTACCTGCCTACCATATGCTAGATTTTGTTTGTTTACCTGCCTAAACATTCCTCATTATCCAGCTTAGTGATGGCCATACTGATGGAAGCAACCCTTCTCTGTGAAACTTCTTGGATCTCTTGGGAGTGTCAGTACAACAACAGAGGGCTTGTTCTCAAATAATTATGATTATACACGGGGCCCTGGCTTGTGGCTCCCCAATAAATCTACTTAGGGGCTTGCACTTAATTCACCCCCTTTGGAAACTCTCTCAGGACTGAAAAATCTCTCTGAGACACTTGCTGAAAGCACAGAAAGGCATATATTGCCTGTTGCCACTTTGTGCAAAGCTACAGCAATGGGCAAGCTGCAGACCAAAAGGCCCAGGAAAACAGCAGCTGGGAAAGGAGACACAATAGGAAGTAAAGCTTTTAGAGAACTCCTCCACCAGGGATTCCAGAAAGCCAAGCACACACTTAGAAAAGATCTGAGAAGACCATAAGTTTCTACTTCCAGCTTAAGTTACAGTTAAGCAAGAAGTGAAGGCTAAGGCAGGATTGTAAATGGTCTGGTGAAACACTGAAGAAGAAAGAAAACAAATCAATGAAAATAGCTTAAAACTTCCAAAATTTGATGAAAGATATGAATATACAGACCCAAGAAGCTGAATGAATTCCAATTGGTATAAAATTAAAAATATCCACAAGATATCCAAGACAGTACCCCAGAATATATGTAGCAAATACAAAAAGAACTAAAGAGAGAAATGACAGTTCTACAATGATAGCTAGAGACTTCAATGTCCCACTATCAATGGACAGAAAGAAGTTCGACAAGAAAGGAACTGAAAAGCTTTGTAAACCAACTAGACCTTGCAGATGAATACAGAACACTCTACCCAACAATAGAAAAATATGCATTCTTCTCAATGCATATGGAACATTTTCCAAGACAGATCAAACGTTAGGCCACAGAATATGTCTCAATAAAATTTAAAAGATTAAAATCAGGGGCACCTCAGTGGCTCAGTTGGTTGAGGATCCGACTCCGGCTCAGGTCATGATTTTGTGGTTTGTGAGTTTGAGCCCCGCGTTGGGCTCTGTGCTGACAGCTCTGATTCTATGTCTCCCTCTCTCTCTGCCCTTCCCATGCTCGTGCTCT
This sequence comes from Paguma larvata, assembly GCA_030068075.1. Lineage (NCBI taxonomy): Eukaryota > Metazoa > Chordata > Mammalia > Carnivora > Viverridae > Paguma > Paguma larvata. The sequence continues at coordinate 36,887,802 of CM057840.1, forward strand.
CTCTCTCTCTCTCTCTCTCTCTGTCTCTCAATAAATAGAAAACATTGAAAAAAATAAAAAATAAAAACATAAAAGATTAAAATTATACAAACATAGATATTTGCAATTTTATATGCAGATACATTTTATAAACATTTTGATCATTAATTCTATTATTAAAATTGAACTTATTTTTTTTCTTTTAAAATTGAACTTATTTTAAATAAAATATTTAATCATTCTTCAATACTCATTGTCAGGTGGCAGTTTTAATGAGCAATGGAACTTAAGAGACATGACTTCAGCAGCCACAAGAGAATAAATTTCTACCTCTGTCTGCCACAATTTTAAAAGTTTATATAGAGGTCTTAACTGGGTTAAATCCAGATGGTCTCAACCACCCATTACTTTCCCAAGACTTCATCCATGAAAATGGGTCTAGTTGTGGGAATGGCGGGGAGAATGTACATTCGAAAAAGAGGATAGGGGCGAGGAGCCTCTAAATGCCCACGTCCAGCCTGCAGGTCAATCAGTAGTCACATCCTCTCCATGATCTCATCCAACAGTCAAGGAGAACTCACCTGACTTATCTAACGTTATGTTTTCCCTTGTGTTTTATTTCTCCATTTGATACTTTAGTTGCTTTCTCTGCATCAAGTTGTTAGGTCTATAAAGTAAGGAACAACTAGTATCACCGTGTTCCTCCACAAGTGTGCCTGACCTAACATAGGTGCCATCAGTGCATAAAAAAACAATCACTACTACCAAACAACTCCCAATCTTTGGAAGATGGACATTTGGGAGGTGCATGGGTGGCTCAGTCGGTTAAGCATCCAACTTCGGCTCAGGTCATGATCTCGCAGTTTGTGAGTTCAAGCCCTGCGTCTGGCTCTGTGCTGACAGCTGGGAGCTTGGAGCCTGCTTCGGATTCTGTGTCTCCCTCTCTCTCTTCCCCTCCCATGCTTGCACTCTGTCTCTTTGTCTCTCAAAAATAAACAAACATTAAAAAAAAGAAGAAGATAGACATTTGACTAATACCATTACCATATGCCGTAATCATTGCTGCAATGGAGAAACTTTTATAAGAAGAAGAATAAAAAACTATCTGGGGAGATCGCATAATACTATTTTAAAGTATTTGCTTTGAGGCAACACAGGTGTTTTTCAGTAGGCGAGATCAATAATGTTTCAAGGAGGGTATTTTCTGTGCAAAGACTGAGGATGTTGTTTGAGGACATACAAATTCTTACGTATGGTACAAATACATATGGTACCTATATAACATATATTCAAAGCACAAAATATGGGGGGGCAAAGGATACATTCAAAGAAATGGGTAAAATTCAGTATGTATGATGCAGTGAGAAACGGGCAAAGGACTCAAAAATCTCATAAGGAAAAGGGAAAATATTTCATGAGGAAACTTGGAAGGAATGATCAGAAAGATGGAATAAAATGAGAATTTCTTAAATACAGTTTACAACAATCATCTCAAAACCAATATACCCAAGAGCAGAATTCAGGATAATCCCCAACCCACCTCCCACCTAGTCCTCCCAAGTCTACCTGATCTCAGAAACAGTACTGCCATTCAGCTCCAATGGCCAGAACCCTAGAAGTCATCACTGGAGACTCTCTCTGGGCCCTTACATCCAATCCAGTAAAATCTTACCATTTCTATGCTCATATCTTACCATCAATGTGTCCACTTCTCAGCATCTCCGGTGGTACTCCCCTACTCAAACCACCTTCAGAGACACTGTATTCCGTCAAATTTAAGTAGGTACTAATTCAAACTAGCTTTATCTTCAGCTTCCATTTAGTCCTCTACAATAGCTTCCTATGTGATCTCCTTTCTTCCATTTTTGCTTTCCTTAAATACATCTACACAGTAAAAGAAATAATCTTTTAAAAATCAAATCAGATTATGCCATTCCACTACTCAAAAAAGTCTAATTACTCCATATTCCATATATAATAAAATCATCTTCTTAGAAAAATATGGAAGGTCTTTCATTACATGGTCCTATAAATTTCTTAAATAAACATAAGCAGAAAAAAAAAAACACATGATACGGGATACATTGTGGTTAGAGCAGAAATGGAAGTAGGGGTGACGGTGAAAGCATACTAAATCCTTATCTTCCATAGAAGATGCCAGCAGATAACATTTAACCTCATTAAATAAAAAAGAATAAAATTATATTTAGGAATACAAAGGGATTTAATAAGAGAAACAAAAACATTTGAAAGTTTTGGCAAAAGACCACCATTTTTTATTATAAATTATTTAATAAATACAAGGTGATTAATAATACTTAATTTTTAAGTGGTTTGAAAAATATACCACAGTATAGAGCAGACTGACTCCCACTTCATTTTGCAACGCTAGCTTCCATTTATTATCACAAACTGATATAGAAAATGAAATCTGAATTTTATTTATAAAAAGATGATAAATTTAAAATGCATGATTAACAATAACAAACCCACCAGCATATAAAAATTACAACTTACTCCACAAATGAAAAGATGATTCAATCATTAAAAAATCAACAAAATTTCTTTCATGAAAATATTTAATAATTAACCTTAAAAAGAATCGTTATAAAGAACCTGATTTGGCAGCCATACCTGAGCGATCTTTAAACAAGCCAGGGTAGAAGTTTCCAAAGCCAATTAGTATCCAGGAAGAAACCAAAAGTCAAAGTCTACTTTTCATATACAATTTTTAAGGGCAGTTTCATTAAACTCAGGAAACAGGCAGGGCTGTCATAATTCCTTCTGATACTGAACAATGATGTGGAGTTACTAACTAACTCAATGAGACAAGGCAATGAAATTAAATTACAAAATCCTGGACAAAAGGAGAGGGCAACATTATTTTTTTTTTCTTGAGAAATGATTACTAAAAATATCAGAACAATTAGATACAGCTATAGATACAGTCAATCCAGCTATAAATACTTTTCTTTTTGCTATCATTGACCAAAGAGATGGAAATAGCAAAAATCAGCAAAATTATAAAATGTCGCAGAATAAAACAATAACAAAACTCTCATGTGGAATCACTACACAATTATGTTAAATGGCAAAACAGAACCAAAATAATGGAGAAACGGATCGGGTTCTATTATGTGAAGACTTATTATTATTAAAACAACAATTCTTCACAAATTAATATATGGATTAAATTGCAATTGCTGCTTCTTGGAAGTGGGCGACAGGAATTTGATAAATTTATCTCTCTAAATAGGAGTCTCAATCATAGGACTCTCATTTCCGTGGATGGTGATCAGAAAAACAACGAGCTTATGAATCACTGCTGGTCAGTTAGACGTGAGAGAAAGCGTGTTTGGGCAGGACTTTTGGGAGAGTATCCACTGTTCCTAAGACGTAAGGGAGCCTCAGTTCCATCTTCCTAGGGTATTGCTTCCAGATATGAAGCCCGGAAGAGGAATGGGTACTATCATCCTGAAACCCTTCTGAAGATGAAGTAAACAAATGGAATGGGAATACAATAAGACATGGGAACTGCTGCTGATAAAAAATAAATCTCCTTATCTTTTAGGCCAGTTTGAGTCAAGATTATTTGCTACTTAAAGTATCTCAAAAGACGTAACTGAACTGCAGATTTGAAAAGCAAAGCAATACAAGTAAATCTAAACAGTGGCCCTGAAATTTGCTAGGAGGCTATCAGTTAGGAAGCAAAGTACTAGATAAAATAGATCATTATAAAGGCAGAAAATGTTGAGATATAACTTTGAAAGTAGCTACCAACAATACAATATAATTGAGGTCAATACATATTCACTCAGCATAAGTAGCTTATTTTTGTGTAAGCTGTAAAATTTTATTGTTTTCTAATATTCCATATTTCTTTTATATATAAAGTCAACCTTGTATGCCTTGAGATCTCAAACACCTACAGAAAAAAGTGTGCCAACATGCAGAAAATAGTACAGTATCTCCAAATCGGGCTTGCTCTTCCTTTGCATCTCTTGATTAAAAAGAAAACAAAAACAAAAACAAACAAAAAACAACCCTGAGAATGTTTTTGTCGGATATGTGTTTGAGATGGGGAAGGGGATGAAGTGGCATGGGATTTACAATGTGATTCAGCGACTGTGGATATGTGGAAATCACACAACATTATGAAAGTTCACACATGGGATCTCAATTAAGAATCTGCACAGCCTATCCTCAACACGTTCATTGGTGTAGCAAATAAATATATTCTCTGAATAAACCATGAGTTAAAATAGTTTTTGTTTTCACTAGACTAACATAAAATCACTGGGATACTGTTTTCACAATGGGAGAGTAGAAGGCTAGTCCTTCAAGCAGCTACATACAGCACTTGGTAGAAGACTTTCCAGAACAATTAACACCCTGTTGCCTTCAATCACTTGCACTGATGAATCTTTGTGAATCCATGACTCTGTTTCAGCGGAAACCTTAGTAATAAATTCTTTGCCTGAGGATGATAGATTCTAGAGAGTTAATTATTAGTTGATTCTATTTTTAAATGAAAATGGATTAGGCATCCTTGGGAAAAGATAGTAAATACTTAGCCAAAATTAATTTGACTTACAATAAAAAAGTCCCTCCAAGCTTAAATAGCATTATAAATTGGTATGTATTCAAAGATATTGAGAATTTTGAAAATCACATTGAAAAAAGGTAGACAAACAGTAAAATAACAGTGATCAAAGAACTGGAAAGGGATTCTATATCATTACCTCTTATCTCTGTCTGCTTCTATAAGAAATGATAAAGTAACATTTAAGATTTTAATTCCAAAGGAATATCATACCTTGAAATGACACGGCACATATTTTATATATATGTATATTGCCAAGTTTTAAATGATCTGGAAGTTTTATGGCTTTGTTTATAACATGATCGGAATAAAATTAAATTTCAGCTGTGAGTTTAATTCCATTGTCCTTCATCAAGTATAGACCCTCATGACTACATTATTAGGTTCAATATGTTAAATGAGTACTAAAAGAATAACTAAAAAAAAAAAAAAACTAAAAATGTCGAACTCTAAAGCATAAGCTAATGCAACCTGAGGACAGAAAAGCACACAGCATCAATGTAGAAAAATCCTTTCACTGCTCCGCTCCAGTGAAGCCTAAAACACCAAGAAACAAGAACTGAGTTATCTAAATATAAAGGTCCATTGATATTCTGAACTGCTATAGTTTGCTAATTAAATAATAATTTTATTTTAAGAAGTATGCTAATAAAAAATTGGTAAAACTTTTACAAGTATTCCACCCTACTGATTCCCATAGAACTAATAACAGTCTGTGCTGGAAAAGTTTTTAAATTAATGAGTGCTTCTTTGTAGTAGAATTTTCATTATTAAGCTAACTAGGATAGATTTATTTCCCTTAGCTCCTATGAAAAATGAAGTGTTTACTTTTGGTAACAACCACCCTGTCTCGTGACAAAAGTCCATGATTCTGTGAGCTTTAACAAGTTAAACATTTGGCATCTCATACATATATCCATGAGATATACCAACTTTGCAGTGCCTTGAGAATTACTAAAGTTTCTAATGAATGAGAAGACTATACTTACATGAGAAATTAACTATTTTTTTAAATAAAATGTAATCAAATATTTACTTCAAATTATGAAGGCTAAAACACCAAAGCTAAATATGATTTTAGGGTTTCTATTATTTGTCTGTAATTCTGGACATCTTAGAAAGCTAACTTATAACATGAGCCCTTGTAGTTTCACTAATTCAATCCCTTTGACTGCTCCTTTGGTACTAGCAAATAAACACTATATATCACATCACACTCTTTTACTACTTTAATCATGATGCTATGCCAGTGTTGGTTACATTTTTTCAAAAAGTCAAACCAAACAAGCACATATGGTGATTTTTGCTTTATCTGTGTACAAGCAACATCTAGTAGTAAGCAGGAAAAAACAGAGACATAGAACAGAGATTCAATGAATGATGTGTACTAAAACACGTGTGTAGCAGGGTGTTTTCAGATCGTGATGGGACAATCTTTCCAAAAAATGATGCAACTTAACAAGAAAGTCACTATAAATATGTTATTGATCTCAGTAAGAGTTGACATCATCGCAAATCTAGTCTTTTCATTAAAAAACAGACAAACAACACCTCAAAACTCCTTGCCTTAATATGAAATTTCAGTAGCAGCATTTTTGTAATAATAATTTTAGCCAAAATTATTTCTTATCTGTCAGCCACTGAGCTAAGCACGCTACCTGCACTGCCTAATGTAATGCTCCTGGCAGTTTTCTGAACCTGTTCTGTTACCATCTTCATTTTACATATGAAGAGAATGAGATTGAGAGAAATTAAATAATTGCTCAAGGTCATGCAGCTATAAGAACACAGAATAGAAACGTAAAATTGAAATGGAACGTCATTAAAAAATAATATGCCAAAAATATGATGCTATTAAATTCCAATAAAGCCTAAAGAGATCTATTGAATCCAATCAAACCCTGCAACTTTAAATAGTCACCAGGAAACACTGAGAAACGGATCTCGATGGGAAGAAATATATTACAGTTCACCTATTTACAGAGCGGTTATTAAGAAAATAAAAGAGTCATCACATAAAATACATTTCTGGTGAAATCACGTAGTGTCCGTATCCTGTGCCCTCACAGAAAATCTTTGCCCGGTACAATCATATACCAATCCAGATCTTCAACCCCACCCTCCATCGGAGACAATAAAATTAGCCCTACTAGTTGAGTTAGTAACCCTCCAACTTTGAAAAGATAAAGACTTAAATAAAGATGAAAAAGCATATCAAGTCCTTAAGGCAAATATTTCCACGTAAGAGGATAAACAATATGTGTGTATTTATGCGCGGTGTGGTAATATTAAAACAATCTGGCGTATTGGGGCATCTGTGATATGAGAGTTGTGACTTTTACTTAAAGTATGGAACTGACTTTCTATTTCTTATTTGATGTTGAAAGAGGTAAGACAATGCATCTAATTTTGTAAACAGTATTAGAATATTTAGAATTTACGGTCCTATGTTTAATTTATTCAATTTAAAAGTCTTGCCTAAATGCTTAGGTAAAGTTTCTTTGTTGAGAACCATTTGGCATTTGAAGTACTTAAAAAGAAAATTGAAATCATTAAATGTGTAATGCGACTTTAAGTGTTATAGGCATTTAATTACTCAAGATTATGAACAAGACTACTTATTAAATCAGTTCAATTTTAATAAAACAGTAATCAAGGATTGATGAAAAGTGATTGTTCTACTGTTTATATAAAGATTACTAGATTTATAAACAATATAAAAGTAATGATCAGGTAAGGACTGAAAACCAAAAAGAGTAAAGTGTTGATGCTTAAAGCCATATATTAGTAAAACTCTATAAATATTTAAATAAATTAAATAAGAAGGGGGAGGAGGGACAGGGAAATACAAGCTAAAGTTACAAAGAGAGAAAATGATGAAATTACAGATTACAATCCAAACTTACAAATAATTAAATTATCAATAGCATAAATACTCTGCTTGAAAGACAAAGACTATCAAAATAGATACATGACCTAATTATGTGCTATTTATAGGAAACTAAACATAAAGAAACAGGATAAAAATAAATAATGAGGAAAAATATACAGCACGTGTAAGTAAGCCTAAGAAGTTTGGAGTACCTAAACAAAACACGTATTAAATATAAAGACATAAATATGTTAAAAATAAAATGATAGAAAAAGATATACCATGCTAACAACAGTAAAATAAATGCTGCACTTGCTTTATTAATATTAAACATTGTAGATTTCAGAAAATAATTAACAGGGGTTAAAAAGGAGACATTTCATAATGATAAACTATGTCATTAAAAGGACATAATAATCCTAATTTTTCCCACTAATAACAAAATTAAAAGACATGAAGCAAAAAGTTTTGTTGACTGCTTCCTTTGCTGTGCAGAAGCAATTGCACTACTAGGTATTTACTCGAAAATACAAAAAATACTAATTCAAAGGGATACATTCACCCAATATTTATAGCAGCATTATTCACCATAGCCAAATTATGGAAACAATCTAAGTATTCATCAGCTGAAGAACAGATAAAGAAGTGGTACAAGGGCCCCTGGGTGGCTCAGTTGGTTACGCAACCAACTTTGACTCAGGTCACGATCTCACAGTTCGTGAGTTTGAGGCCGGCATCCGGCTCTCTGCTGACAACATCAGCGTAGAGACATATGAGGGACTCTGGAACATGGGGCTCAATCTCGTGACTAGTGAGATCATGACCTGAGCCAAAATCAAGAGTCAGACATTTAATCAAGCGCGCCAAACATCTCAACATTTTAAAAGAAAAATTTAACTAAATAATTAAAAGCTCAGAAGTAGACTTCTTTGGAATTTATTTTTACATAATATGAAACAGAATCTAAAATCTTTTTCTATAATCTAGTCATCAAATAATAAATTCTATCAGACTGTATACCTATACTTGTATCAAATGTTTTATTACTATATGTTTATATAAAATTTCACAGCAATTAAATTAGTTCCCGGCCATTGTTCTTTTTTCAAAAAATTACTTGACAATTTATTTACCCAGATAAATTTTGTTGTATAATTTTCAAACTTAAAAAAAGCAATACTTTGAATATTAACTTTAATTAATTAAATAACTAAGTAAAAAAATTGACATATTTATTTAACATGTTTTATTTTCCTAACCTGGAGCATCAATTATTGAGGTTGTCTCTCATGCATTCAGTGAAGTAAAGAAAATTTCTTCATTTTGTTGTCAATTCACATACAACTACAAATAGTATAAGTAAATGTACTTGTATATTATATTTAATAAAATTGAAAAGAATCGTTTGGCAATTTACTAAGACTAAACTCATTACTCACAACAATAGAAAAGAAGGGTGAATTATCTTCAGAGAACAGAAATATGCTTCCTATGCAAAACCCAACTCCGGAAAGTTCTGAACTGTTATTTTAAAAATAATGCCATTATTGGAATTATCTGTACTAAATTCTCCATAGCAAATTACTTTGTAGATGAAATCTACTTTGGGTCCATACATATACTGGCATGTTTATAAAAGAAAACACAAATTAGTGTCTTTATTGCTGTACCTTATATATCTTTCTATCTCCCAAGACCCTTGCGGCATTAATATAACCTAAACAAAAAATACATAGATTTCTTTGTGATTTTTATTGTTTCAAAATATACAGTCCTCTCTGCCATAGAGACAGACAAGGTTAGGACAATCTCCTCTCTGTAAACTGCCTCCTAAGAAAGTATATTATCTACTAACGGTAGCTACAACAGTTGCTAAACCAAATGTGTAACTCTGAAAGTCTCCACTGCAATAAAAGCCCTCTAAACACTGAGAAAAATAATTGCTGAGTGACTGATCAGGTAGGGTGTAAGAAAACGTTTCACTTTCTGACTGTGAAGTTATGAAGTTTTGATCCTGTTCCTTATCTTCCCCACTGACTCCAATAATGCGGTTTCATCTCTAGTAGAATGGAGGCTAACTTTTTTTCCACCTAACCCACAATATCTTCAGCCATTGTGTACAGAGTCATCTTGCTGTCATTCACACACACAAGCAGATGTCCTTTTGCTCCTATTTCCCATTTTTCATTGTCCCTGCTGCAAATTTTTCGATGATTCTTTTTATGGGCTCAAGACAATTTCATTCTATCAGACTTTTCTTTTTATGACCATTCAGGGACTACAATAAGACAGGGCACAGTGTAAAGAGACAGAAACTAAGGCATTATATTCCGAGATGTGAAGTCAACAATAAGCTGAGAAAGAGATTGATAGAGCTTAGGGAAACACTTACTCTAGTGCTTCCGAGAAAAGTAGAATGGCAGATGATACATATTATTTACAAAACTTTCTTCTTATAGAATAAAAAGAAAAGCAAGAATCATTACAGGTTGGCACCATTTTCCATCCAATTCTATTTCTCCTTATTCCATAGCAATAGGGTCTTAACTGAGCATATAGTTATCTAGCTACAGACAACATTATCTAACTTCTCTTTCAGCTAATGGTGGGGATATAATAAAGTTCTTGGCAATGATATGTGAGTGGAGATGCTGCTTCTAACTTGAGTAACCTGCTTAAAAGGAAATTACCCGACCTTCACTTCCTCATTTTCTTTCTCTCTCTCTCAGATTGAACCAGGCTGTGGTAGCGGTACAGCTTCGACTTGACAGATAAGAAAAACATTCTTTGAGATGAACAAATAGAAGGAACCTGGGTTCTTGAATAGTCTTGTCGGGTAAAGTCCCCATCAGTCTCACTAATCTCCAGACTGCTTTGGGAGAAGAACAAAATTTTCATCTTATTTAAACAACCATATTTTGGGGTCTTTATCTGCACAGTCTTAACCCTAACTGAAACTGGGGCTTACATATAAACCCAGCATCTAGCTTACAATGTGAAAAAATAACTATTGGGTTTACATTCAAAATTGACAGTGAGGATACCTTCAAGGATGACTAAAAAGAAAACAAAAGGGGGAGTATGAAAAAAATTGTTGGCCATCCTCTATCTATGAGAAAAACTTTTTAAAGGTTTAATACCAAAAACTGAAGAAAAAATCTAAATTATCTGTATATGTTATCAGAAAAATATAAAATAAAAAGTTGGACTGTAAGTCACAGAAAATGAAATGCGGAATGCAAAGTGACAGACTGGTAAATAAACTGAAAGGAAAGGGGAGCCGGCGTAAATAAGCTGGGCCACAAAGACGCTAAATTTTTAAATTAGATTTTAATCTGCCTATTCGAAGTTTTAAAGAATTAGAATCTCCTCACAGAAAATACAGTCAGTCATGCCGAGCACAATGGATAAAATGGATTAAAAGAATGGAAGAAAAGAGGCATCTCAAAATTAGAAAGTGACCAAAAATAACCATAAATATATAAGAAAAAAATCTCACGAAGCAGCAATAAAAACATGATGGCAATTTTTTGTTGAGCTACATGTTTGAAGAATAAATTTCTACAAGGTTCAAAAAGACAGGGGAAAATGGGCTATTTACAAAGGAATGAAAATTAGGCATCTAAGACTACATCCAAATGAATAAAAAAAAAAAACAATCGAATGAGGCTCAACAGGGAGAGAGAAGAGATTAACAAAAAATATACTCAGTGAAGCCATCATTTTCCTGCGAAGGTACTGGAATTATACTCACTGATATGTTAAAGCTCAGAAAATACGTTGATTCCATGAAAAGTACTTGAAGATATACTCCAGTTAGTCTTAAGATGAATCAAATAATAGATTTTACAAGACTAATCATTTATACCATTTAAGTATTTTCTAGTTAGGGAAAGAAAGAAGTAAAAGAAATGAGATGGCTATGTGTACTTTTGGAGCAAAACATTAGTAACAATAGGTAGACAATAGAAACCAAGGATACCTTGAGAAAATATCCGAATTCTGAAGTCCTAAAGAGGCATAATGCTCAAACTAATAGAGGGGACATCCAAAAACATATTGCTCTGTTTTTTTCCTCACAAAACAAATCTATGATAACTGGGCATGCTTAGAGGAGGAACCATACATATCCAATCTCGAGGATGTCCCCTCTGTGGATTGCACCTGGAAGCACATTGTTCACGGAACACTCCAGACAGACTGAGTACTCAGGCAGCCCACACGGTTCTGCATAGACAAGTGATAAATAAATAACTTAAAATCTTGCAAAATGTATTGTTTTCTACATATTCGCAAGAACTGCTGGAAGCTGACAAGCTAAAGAGGATAGTCTGTTAACTCTTAAGCTAAAGTACAAAGTATCTCTAAATAGATACTGTGAATTTTTTATGTAAATGATATAAAAGAATTTCTAAAGCAGAACAAAAATAATTTTTAAATGTATCGAATAATCTATAGAATTAACAAGTTTTACAAAATGGAAGTTTAGGGATAATTAAGTTTCCAAGTTTGCATAAAGGACAGCCAGAAGTTAAAGATTTATTCTTGCATGTAATGTGATTAGAGTTCACTGCTAGGAAAAGAATGTTACACTGAGCTGAAAGTCTTACACTTCCTGCCATTAGATTTAAAATTCCAGACCGCTCCCCTTCCTGAGCACTCTCTCCCCTGGAATTCTGTTACATCATCTCCTCTTGGCCTTCCTTTCTTCTTTCCCACCTCTTCTGCTTCTTTCCCATCTTTTCCACCAATGGCTAATAACTATGGCTCTGGGCTATACGTAGCCTGTTTTTATAAGGAAAAAAAAAGTTTCATTTAAAAGAAATGAACGGCCTTGCTTATGTGTTAACATATTGTCTATGGCTGCTTTCACACTACAATGGCAGAATTGAGTGGTTACAACAGAGACCACCTGACCTGCCAAATGTAAAAACATTTACTGTCGAGCCCTAGGAAGTCAAAACGATACTGGCCCTGCTCTTCATTATTACCATTCCTCAGTTTTGTCCCGAGCCTTCCTCTCTTCTTATTCTGTACACTCTCCCTGATCATTTAACCAACTCTACTCACTCCATGTCTTCCCCCTCAGGAGCCTGTAGCTGCAGGCCAGACCTCTGCCTTTGACCTTTGATCCCCACGTCCAACACTCCTGGGCATTCCACTTGGATGTTTTCTAGTTTTCTTGTTCTCAGTGCATCCAGAAGCGAATCTATCATCATCTTTGCACCAAATCCTGAAATTCTGGTTTCTCAGCAAATGTAGCCATTGCTCACCTGGTTTTTAAAAAGTAAGTAGAGAGGGGTGCCTGGGTGGCTTAATCGGTTTAGCGTCTGACCAAATCAATACTTGTGTTCTACTATAGTCTCTGATATCTAATAAGTTATCAGTATTCTTGCATGAATAAGGATATGAATGAATATGATAACTACAATACCATATTGCTAAAAGGAATAGAGAAATAATAGATAGATCTGAGTCCACAAGCTCACTATCAAGGGGCAGAGAAAGACAGTTTAAATTAAAGACTCTCAATTCAGATTTAAAAATATTATTTAAAATAATGTTGCAGAGATTCCAAGCAGATCAACAAATCTGAATACACAGCTAGACTATATTTCCCATTTTTTGTTCTTGATTTTTCAGTTATGCTTGGATATATAAAATATTTCTAATCAATAGAATCTGAGGGAATGAAAACAGTCACTAGGCATCACCCCTAAACACTTTCCATTTGTGAGCTTCCATGCTCTTTCCCCTTCCTATTTGATGCAAGAAAAAATGGAAACTTTGGTATATTCGTGCTTAAGATGGCAGAGGCAGAAAGAGAAAAACAAATACCCCCTGAATTTCTGAATCACCACTCACAGACTAAATACCTCTTATCAAAAACACTGTGGTAGGCTGAATAATGATGCCCCAAATACATCAGGCACTAATCCCGTGAACCCGTGAATGTAAGCTTATATGGCAAAAACAGTCTTGCAGATATGATTAAATTAAGGACCTTGAAATGCAACCTTACCCTAGGTTATCAAGGGGGGAATCTAGGGGCCCAAGGTAATCACAATGATCCTAAGAGGGACACAAAAGGACACAGGGTCAGAGCAGAAGACAATGTGATGACGGAATGAAAGGAAGAAAAAGGAAAGTGATGTGGGGACGTGATCAGAGAATGAAACAGCCCCTGAAGGTGGAAAACACGTAGTGGATTCTCCCCTGGAGCCTCCAGAAGGAACCAGAACTGCTGACACTTTTAGTCCGATAAGACTCGTTTTGGATTTCTGATCTTTAGAATTGTCAGAGAATGGATTTCTGTCATTTCAGCCACGTAGTTTGTGGTAAATTGTTGATTTGGGCAACATGGGGTCCTTGCTGACTCTACCAGGGAAAGATCAGAAAAGGGGTTCAATATGAAGCTAGGTGGAGACAGGGTATAAGGGGATTTGAGGAAATCGAGACAGCAAATGCAAGTAACAGTTTCATAAAAAGTAAAGACTTAAGGAAAAAATATTAATTTATATTGATGTGTACTAGAGCATATATGAACTCTAAGGATGACCATTCATTTGAGAGGGAGAAACAGATGATGCAGGGCAGAGTGGGAAAGACTGGAGGAGAACAGTCTTGTAAAGGAGAAAGCGGGTCTGACTGGAATCCAGTGAGAATACACTGTCCTTCAGTAAGAAGAGGGACACCTAATCTTCTCTCAGGAGAAGACAGGGGCAGCTGCTTACAGATAAATAATGTGGTGACAGCCTTTACAAATGAGAGGTTCTATTTTCCCCATGAATGAAAAAGCATCAGATGAAATTATATATAGAATAAGGAGTGTGATAAGTTATGAAGGAATAGGATTTACTTGAGTTTACAGAGAAATTTAGTCTTGTTTCAAAGTTGATGATTATGCATTTATAATGACATCAACATGGCTGTGTGTTTGTGTGGTTTTGTTTTTTCCAAAAATATTTAACAACACAGGTGCAAGCATAGAGAAGGTGTAAGTTTGGGCTCATAGAAGGCTGCTGGGTGAAAAGAAAAAAAGAAAAGATATTTGAGAGTATTTGCAAAGCAGCAATAAGTGGTAGTAATAAGATGTAATAATCATCACAAATGATGGACTCCAAACTATAAAAGAAGAGCAAACTAGAGTAGGTGGTGGACAGAATAAAAATGGTATCAATAAATTCAAGATGTCCAAAGGATTTCTCAAACAAATGATCTTTATTGTCAGATGTCTCCAAAGAGGACCTGAGCTACGGGTGAAGATGAAGGACAAACAAACAAATAGGGCCAAACATGCAGCTGATAGGATGTGTTTACAGCTTACATACTCCCAGTAAGCGCTTCTCTCAATAATGTGGGGTGGGGGACTTAGTAAGGGAATTTGGTGCACCCAATGTTCGGACCTAAAAAATAGCAAGTAAGAGCCAGAACCACAGAAATACAGTATACTACTACTCTTTGATTTTGATTTAGATGCAATAAGTGTTAAACAGCACTCATTTCATCCATTGCATGCTAGGGATGTTTTTGACAAAAGAATTTTAAAATTGAATAATTCACTGACCTCAACTCCCTGACCCTCTATAAGTACCTGATCTTCAGGTAACTGCACACCACTCCCCGAGTTATTTTTTGTGCATCAATTTAGCAACCAAACGAGGACAATAAATTCTGTCCATTTTATTTGTAGGAAAATAAATGTAAATCATGGAGCCCTATAATAACTATAAATTCTTCCTATGACTCTCCTAAGGAAATAGTAACCAAGATGTAGTTACAAACAGAGATGAATAAGGAGAAGGGGAGACGGTAGAACGTAGCTTATAGTTAAAATACAGTGAATCATGGTGCCTGGGTGGCTCAGTTCCTTGAGCATCCAGACTCTTGATTTCAGCACAGGTAATGATGTAAGGGTCATGGGATCAAGGCCCACGTAGGGCCACATGCTCAGCATAGAGTCAGCTTAAGATTCTCTCTCTCTCTCTCTCTCTCTATCTCTCTCTCCCTCTCTCTCTCTTCCCATTCTGTCCTTCTCCCCAACTTGCTCCCTCTTAAGAAAAATAAAATAAAAAAGAATAAAATAAAATAAAATGAATTACTACTATATTCTACATCAGAAACTGTAAGTGATCTGGATAAACATGGGGGAAAAAATAACCTTTGGTTCTGGGCCATTCAAGAACTAGAAATATGTCAGTTTATGACATTTCCATAAAATAGAGTTGTGTTCATTGTTATTTTCTTCCATTAAATCTAAGCTTTATTTACTTTTTACTTAATTTTACCATCAGAAGTAATCAAATAAAAAGTAGTTTCCTAAGTCAAATAACTTTTTTCTAATACTTGAAAACATAACATAAGGAGAGCAGGGAAGAAAACGTACACGGAAACACAGAGGAAATGGTTATCGAAAAGGGTACAGGTAAGGGCGCCTGAGTGGCTCAGTTGGTTGAGCGACTGACTCCTGATTTCAGCTCAGGGCATGATCTCATGGTCATGACACAGAGCCCTGCATTGGGTTCCATGCTAGGCGTGGAGCCTGCTTGGGATTCTCTCTTTCCCTCTCCCTCTGCCCCTCCCCTCATGTGTGTGCACACACTCTCTCTCACTCTCTCGGTCTCTCAAAATGAATAAATGAATAAAAATAATTTTTAAAAAAGGGTAAAAGTAAGTCTCCTGAGTGCCTCTTATATCAAGGTAAAAGCAAAGTGAATACAGACGGCTGACATATTCCAAATATATTTTTACTAGATAAGTTCTTCCTTCCCTTCCATTTGCATTAAAAACTTCTGTCCATGCATTACTTACTGGAGCTTTCCAATTAACTGGTAATATTTAGTGGAGTACTGCAGTTGTTTCTGTCCATAAATAAATGGTCCTTGTGTCGTCATGCATCCCTGTAGTGATACATCTGAACAAGGTGAAGACCCCAACATCTTTGAGATGCACCCCCATCCTCGCCATCCTACAGGGTTTTTATTCCCTCTTTTCTCCTAACTATCCTTGACTGATGGCTATATAACTCTTCTTATCCCCCCTGCTCACCAAGAAACTGGTAATAGCTCTGGATATTCATGCCACCTAACAAATCGAAGTCAGTTCCCTAGGCCCACCACCATGGTGGCTCTGGGTCAATTAACTTCCCTGAACCATGCTTTAAAAATCCACCTAAACTTAGCTAAACACAGAGACCTCCGAAAAATCACACTCGGTTGAAAGATTAATGATATGGATTATTTAAATATATATTTTTTAATCTTTTTGTTTTTTGAGAGAGAGACAGAGTGTGAATGGGGGAGGAAGAGAGAGAGAGAGGAAGACACAGAACCCGAAGCAGGCTCCAGGCTCCGAGCTGTCAGAACAGAGCTGGACGTGAGACTCAAACTTAGGAACCACCGCTAGATCATGACCTGAGCTGAAGTCGGATGCTTAACCGACTGAGCCACCCAGGTGCCCCTGATATGGATTATTTAAAAAGATACTTGAAGACTTTTTAAAATGGGTCAGGACTGAAAAGTTTCAATTTTAACCATACATACAAAGCAAGAGAAAACTGAATTACAACATAAGGAAATCTTGAAAATGATATGTACATAAATATGCAAACCAAGAAATCACCCATTAAAATGGATTATGTAAGAAAATATGCGTTATGTATAAAACTAGGTCTAGAAAGAAAAAATATTTAAAAAGTAAGTCGAATAATATATCTTAGCTTTATTCAACATGACCTATCAAAGCTTGGAATTAATAAAATAATAGCAATATGCTAAACAAAAGTCTCTTACAAATAGAAGTTCTATACCAGCATTTGAAAAAGAGCCTAAGATTATACTTAAAGCTGAGATCAGAAACAGAAGTTTGAATAGATCGGAGTAACATCTTCTATTTCATGTCTCTCTTCAGAGCAATTAAGGATTTTGTTATTAACCATCTGCTAGGTTGGGGCTTTTTAAAAATGAAATAAAAAAGAACAGGACATACCATCTCATGACTGTATTTGAGTCATCATATGTAGAGTTTGTTTACATTAGAATGACAATTTTTTTTTTTTTTGCCAATGAGTCTTACTAAAAGAGGCATTCAAAAGAGCTGATGAATTATATGATGTGCTCAGATAAGGTAATGGAGTGAACCAGAAAACCTCCCATTAGATAAGGTTCTGAGAGCAGAGAGTAAGATGGGCGTCAATTAAAATGTCCAAAAACCTAAAACTAAGAGCTTATCTTTTATAGCAGTACATCTCCTTGATTTTCAACAAAATTGAAACAATTCAGGGTTAAGTATTTAAGCTTTAAAAACTAGGCTTATTCGGTCATAATTGGAAAATGCACTAGTTGGGAGAAACTGTTCAAAGATTTTAGAAAGCAACCTGTTTTGTGTTTTTTTTCAAGGACAACCTTTATGGAATTTTCTGTTAAAACTGCTTCTTGCTTTAACAAAATATTTTTAAGTAGTAATACACTATATGCCTGGGGTATAAAGAAAAAAGAACTTAATGAGGAAAGAAATCTATCATTTGCATTTTATTAATAGAGTGTTCAGAGAAACATTTACATATCCAGAAAAGAAAAGAAAAGAAAAAAAAAACCTTTAAACAAAACATATAACCACATTTGGTCAGGTAACTGAAAAATTTTTTTAAGTTTTATTTGTTTGTTTATGTGTTTATTTATTTTGAGAGACAAAGCGAGAACATGAACAGGGAAGGGGCAGAGAGAGAGAGACAAAGAAAGAGAGAGAGAGAGAGAGAGAGAGAGAATTCTAAACAGGCTCCACAACGTTAGCATGAAGACCGACGCAGAGCTCGAACTCACAAACTGTGAGATCATGACCTGAGCCAAAACCAAGAGTGGGAGGCCCAACTGACTGAGCCACTCAGCCACTCCATTCTCTTGTGCTCTGCACTTTGAAATCAGGGGCAGCTGTATGTTAAGTTTCACCCTGTTCCATAGACCTTCATGACAGGTCTTCGGAACTCTAGATGTGGAGAGTTTACACAGAGGCAAGTCATTTTCAAAATTATTTCTTTGAAGAGGTCTCTCTATTCCAATTCTAAAAGTAAATGTCTGGAATAAAAATTGACTCTTAAATTACAGTTTAATTGGTATATTTCACTTGAGGAACAATACAGAATCTTTTTTTTTATGCACAATGCCTTTGTTTTCTTTTTTTAATTAAAAAATTTATTTTAATGTTTATTTATTTTTGGGAGAGAGACAGACAGAGCATGAGCAGGGGAGGGGCATAGAGAGAGGGAGACACAGAATCCAAAGCAGGCTCCAGGCTCTGAGCTGTCAGCACACAGCCTGTCATGGGGCTCCATCTCACAAACAGCAAGATCATGATCTGAGCTGAAGTCAGACACTCAACCGACTGAGCCACCCAGGAGCCCCATATGCACACTGCCTCGAATGCTCACTTTCTATTCAGAAAAAAAAATTATAAAATGTAACATCCAGAAGATATCCTAGAGAATTCCCAGCACATTACAAAGATTAGCCTTGGTTAAAAGATCAGTGTAGCTGAGAGTAGAAGAGCCTGATCCTGAGTCCTACCCCAAACCAGTCACTGAGCAGCCCGGGGAACCCAAGAGACCCACAAAGCCATAGGTCTATTTGCTCGGCAATTAAGAGTCAACAGAGAAGCAGCATTTACCCTCCTAGAGAAGGAAGAAAGTACAGTATAGCTTGGCCACTTTCTTTCTGAAAAGGAAAACAAGGAAGGCTGAGGATCCCATATTCCTGCTTGTCGATTTCAGCTTACTTCCACTTTCACTGCTGGTTTCATTCTTGCCTTCCACTGTAACAGCACTCCAACCAGTTTCTGTTTTTGTTTTTAACGTTTATTTTTGAGAGAGAGAGAGAGAGAGAGAGAGAGAGAGACAGAGAGAGACAGAGAGAGACAGAGAGGGTGAGGGCGAGGGATAGAGAGAGAGAGCATGAGCAGGGCAGGGGCAGAGGGAGAGGGAGAGGGAGACACGGAATCCAAAGCAGGCTCGAGGCTCTGAGCTGTCACGATAGACCCCAACACAGGGCTCGAACTCATGAACTGCAAGGTCGTGACCTGAGCCAAAGTCAGATGCTTAACTGACTGAGCCACCCAGGCACCCCCAAAGAGTTTTAAATGTTCACTTGCTTCAAGCTTATACACTCCTTGCTTATTAACCTGAGTCCCTTGATCTGCAGCAGAACTAACTTCTTTTTTTGAGATTTGCAGACCGTGGCCTGAAGGAGTAAAGGGCCCAACTTTCCCAGAAGATAGGACCTGACTACATTTGAAAACAGCTGTGGCAGACGCCAGCTAATCCGTCCAGGGTCATGTCACACACCACCGACCGCCCGGACACCTGCTTCTTCTGCACGTAGTGCTTCTCCCCTCACTTTTCCCCACGCCTTCTCTTTACAACTTTCCAACTTTGCCTGCACGGGGAGGATGGTCTTTGAGACATTAGTCCACCATCTTCCTGGGTTGCTGGCTTCCTGAATAAAGCAAGCTTTTTCTCCCACCATCACTTGTCTCTCTAGTATTTATTTTCAAGCGGTGAGCAGCCGAACCTGAGTTTGAAACCGGTTCTTTGTCGGGTAACACCACCATGTCCAGTGCCCATAAGCTGAGAATATCTCTGCTCCAATTTCTCCAAAGAATAAAGATCCTCTCACCTCCTGGGAGTGAGAGGGTAGTTGCCTGGCTACATGGAAAAGGGAGAGCATTGGAAATCTAAGGTTTCTGCTTACAGACTTCTGAGTAGTCTCAGCTACGTTCAGTGCTGTTCCTCCCTGCGCCTTCTGGAGTACTTGTTAGCTCTGAGCACGGAATCCTTCGGAAACTCTCCGGAAACATTTCCCGCCACCCACAGGATCCATGTGTCCAAACTCTGACACACACAACGTATACGTTTTTACTTTGTTCAAATATCACTCCTCCATTCTTCTGGAGAATACTGACATTTAAACTCCTTTTCTGCCTTTCCTGTTATTTTTTATCCCTGTTGCTTAATACCATTCTTGATTTCTTACTGTTTTCACTGTAGTAGAGTTTTTATAAGGCACAAAACATATTCACATGATAAATTACCAAATTTAATATTTTTCTCTTAAATAAATGTGTATTTTTTTAAAGCACAGGCATATAATTTTATGTGGGCTAGGATAAAAGTTCTATGAAAACCGTGTGTGTTCTGGCCTCCCCCGCTTCATCATCTAGAACAGGGCTAAATCCATAATTACTTTTGCGTGAATGCACATACACATACATTTACAAAACATAATTTCTATGGGGAGTATTTTCACATGGCAATTCTATATTGATATTTAAGTTGCCACTAAAACATGTAAATGCAGACTCCCATTACTGCTAAAAGCAAACCTACATTCTATAGAAAGATTCAGAATTAGAAAAATGCGTACATACATGTATGCATAGACAGACATACAGATATAGAGTTATAGCCTCCGATTTAAATTAACAACAGCTTCTTCTTACGTTTATGCTTAGCAGGTTAGCTCAAATATCTCTGAGTCATACATAAAATCAGTCCCAGAGACAGAAAACTTGAGCAGCACTTGTGGGTGGACATAAAGAGTGGACCCTATCTTGAGTCACACAGTCCATCATTACTCCAGGGCAGATAACCACCACGTGTGATTTAGAAAGGGCCTTCATATACTGTGACTGCACAGCCTCTGGGCTATTACAGAAAATACGCCCAAGGTCAAGTCCAACAGGGAAAAATTAGAAAGTATGCCTCTTTCCCTCCTTTCAGTAATTCAGCATCTTTCATCATTGTTTAAAAAGTTAAAAAATCCTCAGGGGCACCTGGGTAGCTCAGTTCGTTAAGCATCAGACTGTGGCTCAGGTCATGATTTCATGGTTTGTGAGTTCAAGCCCCACATTGGCTCTGTGCTGACGGCTCAGAGCCTGAAGTCTGCTTTGGATTCTATGTCTCTCTCTCTCTCTCTGCTCCTCCCCTGCTCATGCTCTGTCTCTCTCTCTCTCTCTCTCTCTCAAAAATAAACATTATTTTTTTAAAGTTAAATCCTCAAAATATTGATATTTATTTTCATTTTCAATTTTTAATTTACTGGAGATATATACTACAGTCCAAGCCAAAGACTAGTTCTCCCTTTTTGGTATTCTCTACATCTGATTCAAAACTTTCTTTCTCTTTTCCTTTACTCTTCTGCCTTCTGGATTCTTTTCCCCTCTAGTTTTTAAAATTCTTCCTCCTTTTTCTTTCCTTCTGTCCATATTCTATTCTCTCTTCCATTATTTTGCAGTGACAAAAGTCTTTTGAGCAAAAAGATTAAATAGGCTTGAGATACATGCTTGCTCCAAAAATTATATTCCTTTTGTGTTTTGTACACGCCTGCTTTGTTGAAGGTTTATTACTTTAAGATGAAAAGGCAGTAAAACGGCACTATTCAAATATAGTTTGGATCATCTGAGACTAAATACCCTGAGGGAATGCGGGTGGGGGTTGGGAGGCATTTAGGAAGGTAGAATTATGTTGGGATTGAGAGAAATCTATAGTAGAATATATGGGATTAATCTTAATGCCATTTATATTGTACTATATAGTTATCTACTATGAGCACAAAAATTTAAATGGAAAACTTTGTCTCTTTCACTCACTACACATCATCACACATACCCAGTCTGTTTTTCTCTCTGCATCTCTACATGTATGTGTAGCATAGTGGTGAAGACCATGGACTGTTTAGTCATAAAGATACAATTTGGATCTTTACTCAGCTATTGAATATACAAGTCAACCTTGAGCAAGTTACCAATTAGTCTAAGCTTTAGAACTCCTTTACATGATGAGAACATAAATACCTAATTCTCAGGTTGTTGTCACAGTATTTAAATAATATATCTAGCTGTAGATTTCGCCTAGGACCTGGTAAACACTCAAGAGTGGTGAAAATTGCTAGCTATTCACTAAAATCCATGTTCTCTCTTCCCTCAGACTGGAGCAAGACCACAATGGCTAGCTATCTTTGAAGATAACAGAGCTATCCTCCAGAGAGGATGGTGAGCAGAAGTGATATGCTCCATTCTGGCCAATAAATACTTTGTGTGTATCATTCTCTCTGCTATTTCTCCTTCGGCTGGTGATGAAGCTTGACCTTACAAGCTCTGTAAACTCTTCTCTTGCCCCTTTGAGATGCATGTAAGTATTCTCCCAGACTCTTCCCCAGTTTTAGGACTCTGAAAATATCTTTCTCAAAGACCTACGTATACGATCGTTGAAATTTAATGACGGAAGGAGATAACACCCCTATAGACCAATTACTTTAGGAGGAAGGTAGAAAGAGTTAGAATGTTAGGTGTTTAATTTACTCCTTCTTCCTTACAGTCAAGTAATACAATAAAGAGGTGAACTCAGGAAAGAGTTCCTGGTTTGACAGCAGAGATGAAAGTTAACAGAGTCTTGAATTTCAGGGTTTTTAAAGTTTGAAAAGTAAATTGTTTCTGTAACCTAGGAGGAGGAAATAAGACTGAAAGAACATTTAAATCTAAAAAATACCCCTTGATTTTAAAGTTTATTAGAGAAATGGACAGAGGAGGCATAGCCTATTCAAATGTCCTCAACTACCTTTTAGTTAAGAAAAATAAATTAGCAAGGAAGGAAGGAAGGAAGAGAGGAGGTAGGTAGGAAGGGAAATTTTCTATTGTGACTAAGCCACAGTATATTCTTGGAGTCCAGATACAAGAAATCCTATACCAACTCTGGGCAAATCATACAGGCATCCTGACAAGAACTGAAAGGAAACATTTTCATATTCCTTAATCCAGTATAATACTGGGAAGGATCTTGGGATTTTCATTGAAACTCTTGATCTAGGTCTGTGCTGCATCCTTCAGTAATTCATTTAATCGTCTTTGTTCCAATTTATGTACTTGTAGTGAATGTTGGAATTGATCGTTTAAGCTATTTTACATAATTTTTGTACTTCCAAACACAGTCTGATAATGGCCACAAAAATATGACTAAACTCCTAGGTAGGAGCTCAAATCTTATGGTCAATTATTTTAACCCAGTTCACTTGGAATTTAAAGGACCCCTGTTCTCTGGCTGGCCACTTTGGCCAGCGGAAAAAGCCTTCTTTTCAACAGCATGTTGAGCTCCTCATGGAGGTAAGGGGATAAGAAATACACAGATATGGAGGCTTTAAACAGACATATTCTATACTGTTAAAAAGAACCTTTAGGATATTCTTAAAGCTGAATGGTGTAGCAAAATATTTTTCCTTTGTAGAAGAAACAAGAACAAATATTTCTTTGTTCATTATAGCATGATATTTGCATACAGACCCTTGCAGTTGATTACAGTAGTGCTAAATTTCAAAGAACAGCAATCTAGTTTTTATATAGTTGAGTGGCCTAGATATTAATAAGGATATACATACTAATGATGATGAACCAGCTGTCCATGGAAAAGCTGATTTAGACCATAGCCAGTTTTGTCATTCTGACAGCTCACATGGGAAAACATACCATATTCGTTCCCCTTCCTTGTGCTAGAGTCAAATTGGAATTTCATTTAAAGATAAGGAGCCAATATCATACCATTTTACATTCTCATCTTTATGACCTACTTATTTTTCATACTTGCTGTTAAGAGATGGGCATTCTTCAATGTCAGAAGGGAGTGGTTTTATTTCTCTATTTTCTGTTTTAGTGAACTTTTGAAAAAAGGCATTTCTTCCCTCTTTATCAAACACACTTCAATGTATCTGAGATCATAATGATCTTTTTTTTTTTCATTTAAACATATTTTTGGTCATGGGGCCTCTTTTGGCATCTTCTTATTTCTTATTTAGTATGACTTCAGTATATTTAAGCCCTTATTTAATAAAGTGTCATTCACTTCTAATTAGGAGTAGATGATTTCAAATTTGAAATAGATAACTATACTATATGCCTCTTTCTGTAATATTTTAAATAACTATAATAACAATTTGATCAGAAGAACTAATTATTATTCCAACTTTTTAATGCTCTCTTTGATTACAACTGAATTAGAGGGGATGGAAAGGAACAAACTGCATCAGGGCAAGGAGATGAGGGAAAAAGAGAAACTGAGCTAAGATTTCATATATTGCTTTTCCTTGGAAAATACTATCGTGTTATCACTAATGCTATTTGTAGTAAGGGCCAGGTAAAGCTGTGAAATTTCTGAGTTAATAATGTCCTTTTTTTTTTGAATCCTTTCTATTGTCCACTCTTTTTCTACAGGGTACAGTGCTCTCGAGAAACCCAAGAGTTTATATTTTTTTTCTCCTTAATGAAAGAGCTGCCCAGTCAGCCTGCTCTCCAGGGTCCATAGATCCACACTACTAATGCCTAGTGGTAGAGATATAGGATTTACTGGAGCAAAACTCACAGGCAGAGAAGGAGTGGAACATATGTGATTCTCTAGATTCTCATGGCCTTACAGCTTAGGCTGGGCACATATGGTCTGGAACCATCATGGCCAACAATCCTGTAGCTAGAGGTCCCAAATCTGTAATGGTCTATATGTTTGCTGGAATAGACGTGAAGAGGGAGGGTAAGGTGGGAGACAGGAAATATTTATACTACAAATTTACAACGGGAAATGGCCTTATTTAAAAGGTAGAGTCATGGAACACAATATCTGGATTTGGCCCAGGTTTTTTGTTGAGCTAACATACCACTGAGCCACTCCTGCCTAACTTAGCAAAGTAAGGGGGAAACAGCATCTTGACCTATTCAAATTGGTCTTCTCACATCCTCACAAAAATATTCCTACCTTGTCTCCTCTTTCTTAGGGCCCTACTGTCTGCTAGAGAAGTCACAAGTTAATGACGGTTGTTGTGTTAAAGCACTATAAGTTGTTATTTCACACAAGTAATATAATAATTATAGTCATAATCACAATCATAATACATAAAGTATCCAGTGTTTATTGAATCCTTACTATGTACCAAGCACTATGCTAAGTGCATTATGGACATTAAGTCAATTTAATCTTCTAAGAATCCCATAAGGTAAATACTCTTATTAGTCACAAAATATTTAGGTATTAAAAGGGCACATTAGGGGCACTTGGGTGGCTCAGTCAGTTGGGCGTCCGACTTCGGCTCAGGTCATGATCTTGCAGTTTGTGGGTTTGGGCCCTGTATCGGGCTCTGTACTGACAGCTCAGAGCCTGGAGCCTGCTTCAGATTCTGTGTCTCCCTCTCTCTCTGTTCCTCCCCTGTTCACACTCCGTCTCTCTCTCTCTCAAAAGTAAATTAATTTAAAAATTAAAAATTAAAAAAGCATGTATTAGTAAATTAAGCCTTCACCAAAATAACTGAATTTAAAATGGAGAATTTAAACACTATCACTTTCTGGATGGGAAAGACATTTAAGTGGCAAATATACCTTCTAGTTTTACCCAACTCATAACCAATTCTGATTGTTTTCTACTCCTTTGAAGAGGCACAGATCACCTGGATTTTTTGAAATATCTTAGACTCTCTGGAAATGCAGGTGTAAAGAACAAATTTCTGTGCCCCGGATATTAATCAGAGATGGCCTCCCTCATAAATTAACCACAGCCAATTTACGCAGATACCCACTGTAGAAAAAGCACAAAAACAGTATAAGGTAAGCATTCTTGCCTTCCATTTCTAGCAGCTCTATCTTCTGAAAATACATAATTCATGCAGCTATCAGGTCACTTTCTTGTCAGCATCACCAAGGAAAGTGGGGAGGAAGGCCATTTTCATACTAATCAGTCAGAGAGTATTTACACTGCAGCCGACTGCCGTTCCCTCGGTGTGGTGCACACTCGCTGCAAAAGCCTCAATGTCTTAGGAGTTATTAAAGCATCAAGACTAAATTGGAACGTTGGCATTTTTAAAAGTAGACTATAAAAAATTACCATTCAATTCCTTTTACCCTTCTCTCCCAACCGTTAGTTTCCCGTTGAACAACCTGAGGGCTCTCTAATAGGCCTTTCCTTCCCACGCTCTCCTGCCACTTTCGCAGTAACCACTTTGGAACCTTGAAGCCGAGACCAGTCACCCTTATTTGCCCTTCTCTTATCCAGCAACAGATCTCTACTTAATCCCCATCTATTTTTAAAAGGAGTTCACCAAGATGTTTCAGATGGAAGAAAAGAATACTAAAGAGTTTAATTGCCCTGAAAGTGCTTTTCCCACTGCCAGTTTTCACCTCAGAAGCACAGGACACACCTCAAAGTCCTGCACAGAGACGGGTACAGCCTTGAGGACAACTGTTGGGCCAATGATTTGGTTTTCGGTGGTACACAAACGGTAAGGTCCCGTGCGGCAAGTAACAACACGACGTAAGAGAAGAAACCCTACGGGGGTGCCTGAGTGGTTCAGTTGGTTAAGCATCTGACTCTTGATCTCAGCTCAGGTTTTGACCTCAGCCCCACATTGGGTTCCACGCCACCCCAAAAAGAAAAAAATAAATAAAAGAAACCCTGGTACTTTAATTTCCTAAGTCCCCAGGTCAAAGAAACAAAATCAGTGATTCAGACCTATTCAAGCTTCGACAGCATCTTTCTCTCTCTCTCTCTCTCTCTCTCTCTCTCTCTCTCTTTTTTTAAACACCTTGAGGTGTTCTTTTTGCAGCCTAATTTCATTTATTCTGTGTGCTTCAGGGAACAGGACTCCTCCCAATTGCTTCAGAAAACGATGCCATAGTTTAATAGATGTCACTAGCACAGAAGAACTTTCATGATGTTGTGACTAAATTTTTCTTTTCTTAATTGCATACCATTATTCCTAATTATGTTTACTGGTATGGTGCTAAGTAATTACGCTCCCTTCTTCCTGTTAACACCCTTCAGATATTAGAAGCACTTTTGTCCCTCATTAATTTTAGCTGAGAAGGCTATGTATATTTAATTTTGTATTATTTTCCAGATTTGTGTCAAACTTTCCTCTTCCTCCAAGATGTTTTGCTCCCCTACACACAGACTGCTTCTCTGTCTTGTTAGAGGATGGAATGTTCAAACCGCTGACCTCCTCGGCCCCCAGTCTTAACGGGGATTGATGTTTCACTTTTCCCTTTGTTACCTAATCTCTCCACGGTGTTTTCTACAATTACCTTTGCCTCCTTTTACCTGCAACTGGGTTGTCTTCACAACCTCCCTAAGCGTGTCTGCTAAAACGAATACCATAGGCTGGGTGGCCTATTCACAACAGAAATGTGTTTCTCCCAGTTCTGGAGGCCAGAGCCCAAGATGAAGGCATCTGGTGGATCTGATTTCTGGTGAGAGCCTGCTTCCTGGTTCAGAGTCTTCTGGGAGTGTCCTCACGTGGCAGAGAAGCTCTGTATCAGCTTGTAATCTACAAGCTAAAAAGCTATCAGGGGTCTCTTGTATCAGGGCACTAATCTAATTCGAGACCTAATCACCTCCTAAAGACCCCTCCTCATAATACCATCTTATTAGGGATTAGGCTTCAAAATAGGAGTTTTGGGGAGACACAAATAAACAGTCTATAGCACATCCCTTTCAGAAAATTGTCCTCCTAAATACTTTACTTCTCTATCCACATGCATATTGTTATGCTCTGGGCGCCCTCGGCTCTCCTAGCTTCAGTTCCAACCTGCAGATGTGGCTCTCTCTTCTGCCAGGGCTTTCTGACGACCTTTATGCAGGTACTAGACAGTGGAAGAGTGCCTGACCTCATGCCCAAGCTTCTCACCTGAGGCTTCTTTGTTGGTGTCTCAGTTCAGAGGCCACAGGATGCCCAGTACTCACATGTGATGTGCAAATGGAATGCTCCGTGGTGCAAAACCTACCCCAGAGGGGATAGACGCTGACAAATAAGCCCTCCCTTCCTCGCTCCCCACCCGTCCCCTGCCTTTTGGACTGAGAAGTAGGTTGTTCACTTACTGGAACTGGGCGCAGGAACTCCCCTTCACCTGGCTCCTCTGTCGCTCATCCCTACTTTCTTGCTCAACACCCTTAAGAAAGTACGATCACGAAGCCATTGCTTCACACTCATTTTTTAGGTGAGCCCAGGCTAAGACAAATAATTTACCATCCTTTATAAAATTACTTTTGGAAAAAAAGAATTTATTCGATTTCACCACTCTCTATCTGTGTATCTTTCTTTGGTTGATTCATTCAAAAATATTGAAGAACGTGGCATGTAAAAGAGAAACACTAAGGAGAAAACTGCAAAGAGAACACCAGAAAGAGAAAGGGGAAAGCGAGAGAGAGAAATGCACTGTACAACCTCGCACAGTATACAGACATTATCTCATTTAATTTTCACAATAATTCTATGAAATAGAAATAGAGTTCTAAGAAATAAAATTTGGCACATCTTTGAAAGCATAAAAACTGAGGGGCAGACTCCTTTTCATGAAAATTGAAGTTTTCTAATACAAACTACTTATACTCTTAAAACCTGTATTAATTATCTTTGCTAAATAATGAGGAGTCCCAAAACTTAGTAGGTTAAAACACATGTTTACTCTCACACGATTTTTGTGGGTCAGGAATTGGAGCACAGTTCAGCCGGGTTTTCTGCCACAAGCTCTCTCAATCAAGGGGTCACCAGCTAGGCTATGGTCACCTGAAAGCTCAACTATGGAAGGATTTGATTCCAAGTTCACACGGTTATTGGAAAGATTCAGTTCCCAACGGGCTGTTGAATTGAGGGCCTCAGTTCCCTACTGACATCTGGCCAGAAGCTGCCTGAAGTTTTTGCCACCTCAGCCTCTCCAGGACGTCAGCTTGCTTTATCAAAGTGTACAAGCTGAGAAGGCAATACAGAGTCTGCAAGATGGATGCCAAACAATCATTTTCTAACTGTTTTCTAACCTAAGCATGAAAGTGGCATCCATCAATGCTGCCGAGTTCTACTGGCCAGAAGCAAGTAATTTAAGGGGAGGGGATTCCACCAAGTCACAAATGCCTAGGCAAGCAGAAACCTTCGGGGCCATCTTAGAAGCTTCCCTGCCATGCATTTCAATTTAGTAAACAAGACATACAGTGAAACTACAAAATGAAGGAGGAAAGATAGGATACAGTTCTAGGGTACGAATTATAAATTATAAGCTATAATATTTAATATGACTCCTAATTTACAGTCAGTTTTTCTGAGTCCGTAGCTCCTTCTCTCCCTGCCAAACCACATCACCTTTCTAGAGGCAGATCGTTCTTACTGTTGGGACGTGTTAGAAAAGGCTACGCAGGAATGCAAAAGTCCTCGGCTCCAGATTGGAAAGTTTGAATTTGATTCAGTTTAGGCATTTGGCAGTCTCTGAATTCCTTACTTTACAACTGGTATATTCTCAAGAGTCCTATATGGTGAATTGCTTGTGAAAATGTTCCCAATTCTCCACTCCTTTGCTCTAACTATATTCTTTGCAATGTGACTTGAATATGGGCTAGTCTTTTGGCTTGTTGTAGCCAGGAAAGTGCAAAGGAGGTGACTGCATGCTTGTTGAGCTAAACCTTAAGCACTCCTTAAGAGTTCCTTAAGCACTCTTCCTTGAACAGGAAACCTGCATGAGAACAAATCCAGGTATGCCTATGGAGGTATGGGAGGCCTCACTGAGCAGAACCAAGTCAGTCTAGTCCAGGTAAGACACCCTACATGTGATAGAGCCCAGCAAAGATCTACGGAGTCACCTAGCTGACCCTATGCTGATCAAAGACACAAGCGTGAGTGTTTGTCAGACCATCTCAAGTCACTAGAACAACATCGCCAACTGGTAGACTCACAAGAAAAAGTGGTTGTTACTATAAGTCACTTGTTTTGGGGTGGTTCATTCTATAGTAATATTTAAATGATATTCAGTAAGGTAGTCATAAAGAGGGTCAGTTTAGGAAGGAAGAACTGAAATCGAGGCATTACTAGAAAACTAGAGTGTGAGTGTGATGAGGCCCTAACCTACAATAGTAGCAGCAGTTAGGAGGCATCCGACATTCAAGAGCCCAGGGTTTAATAACAGTGTCTGAAATTAAGTTCAGATGCCACTGAGTACACAGGGGACCAGGGCCTTAAAACTGAAAGGAAAATGTTCCTGAAGACGATTCACAGAGATCATCTTCCTCCTAGCCTCATTTTCTATTTTGAAATAAATAGTAAAACCAACTATATTTTAGAAAAGACACAGAAGCGATTTTAAAGTAAAGTCACAAAGGAGACACATCTCTCACATTATCTGTAGGCAGCCTCCACGATACGTAAAAAGGACACTCTTACTAGGTATGTGACTGGCTTTCTGTGCTTTCGTACAGTAAAATTCATAATGGAAAGAGGATACCATCCAACATGTATTTGAAAACCAGGATGGTCCTAGAATTAGTCTCAGGTGTAGAAGGAACTTGAAGAGTTATTTAACCTAAGAGGTTTTATTAAACCGATTCCCTAGATGATATTCCTCAGTGGATGTAAGAACTTCCTCTGGCTACCTCACCTCATTTGGGTTCCACATGTTAGCTTTTTCCTACATTTAACCAAAATGCGACTCCTCATAACTCCCATTCACAGATTACTGCTCCGCCCTCCAGAGCAGCAGCACAGCGAACAGAACCCCTCTTCTCTGGGCCGATTTTTCAAATGTCTGAAGGCAGCTGGTGCAGGCCTCCAAAGTCCTCTCCTCCTAAACTACCTCACTTCCTTCCTTGCCTTGCATTTGACCTGTTCTAAGTCCTCCCAGTATTCTAGTGGATTTCCCATCAGTAAAGTCAAATTAAAACAAAAATAAGCAAAATAAAAAATTTTAGTGCAGTGTGTAAAGCTCAATAGTCCAATTCATGCTAAACTTGAACAACTAAAACTCCATGTCTTTCCTCTAAGTGGCCCCATCATACACTCCGTATGCTCTCCATTCTGTTGTTCTCCAACCTTTGTCTGTGCAACTTGTACTAGAGAACTAGATGCACTGTGAGAGAGAGAGAGAGAGAGAGAGAGAGAGAGAGAGAGAGAGATTCTCAGTATGAATGTACTATGTCTGGGCTATATACATATACACACATATTTTTTATCTGTACACTTAGACCACAAGCACCAACTGTTTGACCCTTATTTTCAGTCTTTCCTTGCTTCTAGGGGATCATGAAGTCCTTTCAGTTATAAATAAATAAATAAATAAATAAATAAATAAATAAATAAATAAATGCCAACAAGTACGAAGACGGTAAAGGAGACTGAAGTCTCCACAGCACTCCATCAGGCTGGCACTGATCCCGCAGTAAGAACTCTGGGTACGCTTTGCCACCTATCCTGAAACCACCTGACTATGCTCTCGTTCTCCCCATCTGGGCCGGTCTCATACTCGGTGTTGCTGAGCCGGCACTGATATATACCTTGCCTGCAACACTTCTATGACTGACTCCTCTCTAATATTTAAAAACGTTAGAACGACAGGTCCTGATTTTGTTCTTCATCCATAACATAAGAGCCTAAAACTCCACTCACTACTTAAACAACTGTGACTTTGAATAGAATCTTTTTTCTTTTTTTTTTTTTTTAAATTAAGTTTCTTTATTTAGAGAGAGACAGAGAAAACGAGAGTGGGAGGGGGCGGAGAGAGAGAGGATCCAAAACAGGCTGAGTGCTGCCAGCACAGAGCCCTGATGTAAGGCTTGAACTCATGAAACCTTGAAATCATGACCTGAGCTGCAACCAAGAGTCAGACGTTTAACCGACTGAGCCACCCAGGTGCCCCAGAATCTGCATTTTCTAATTACTGATACTTTTAAATTTTCTGTTGTATCTTTTTTGCTTATATATTTCTTAAGTGGATTTTCATTAAACTACTAATCATATGACCTCAGAACTATCATCTTTCCTCTTTACCTTTTTATATGACCCAACTACACTGAGCAACTTCACCATTATTAATGTTCCAACCCTGTCCTCATTGATATGACTTTAATATCATGCCATTAGCAGATGGGATAGATTCGAGCAGAAAGACTTCACTGAGGAACCAGATTAATGAGCCACGGTCGTTAAGTAAAATAAAAACCAAAACCGATGATGGGGCGGTGGGGGAGTGGGGGAATGATGGGAATGACTTTGACTAAGTTTTAATAAAATAGAAATCAACTAAAATCAATAGATATTTACTAAATGCCTACATTTCAGGGCTGTTAGCTAGGAACTGTAGAAAATATAAAATATACAAATGTTGCTTTGTTAGAAAAAGAAAACACATAACCATGTGAAGAAAAAAAACCCAAAATATTTAAATAACAGCATCAGTTATAAAAGAGATGTCATAAGGCAGACATGATTCATTGCCAGATGAATTATTCAGACAATAAATTTTACAAGAGTTCAGAAGAGGGAGGGATCACTTCGGGCTGGGGTGGTCAGGTCCATGAAGATAGATGCGCGCTAGGACTGAAGGTGGATAAACAGATAAACTTCAGACAGGGAGAGGGCAGGGGAAAGGTGCTGTGGGAATTTGGCAGAGCTTCTGTAAAAGGATTTGCTGGAATGAATGGAGTGTTAGTC
Organism: Paguma larvata; assembly: GCA_030068075.1. Lineage (NCBI taxonomy): Eukaryota > Metazoa > Chordata > Mammalia > Carnivora > Viverridae > Paguma > Paguma larvata. Next base: position 36,920,734 of record CM057840.1, read on the forward strand.
AAACTTTTTTTGGGAAGGTTGTTAGAAACTGTCAGAAAGAAACAGGAGTAGTCAGTAAGTTCTTGGAGACGCTGGTGACATATTTTTGGAAAGAAGATTGAGAGAGCTATTTGGAGAGAGGTGATGATTTGTGAAAGGGCTTTGGATGCGAGGAGGCAGGGAACAGGAGTTGCGGCAAGGAGAGAGTCTTGTCAGCAGTACAGCGCGGAGTAGCAGAAAATGAGAGAAAGGAAAATGAAAGAGAAGCAGAAAATGCATCTGGGCTGGCACTAAAAAATGGCCAAAGATTCTTCTATGCTTCATCTTTTATTTGCTCAATAAATAAATACTGAGTGGGAATTGCATAATTCCTCACTCATTTGGTTATTTATAGTTATAGGCACGTGAGACCATCACTTGTAGGTCTGACATGATGGTTCCCATCCGTGGAACCTGTTAGTGAAGTATCTTTGAGCCCAGGACCAGCAAGATTTCCTCTTCCCTAGACTGTGCAGGAGGCAGACCGAAGTCAGTCAAGGATTTAGAATCCGCCACTGACCATGGCAAGGGCCAGAATGAAACGCCAAACCTAGAGCAAAGAGCAAAGAACGAAGTGAAGGGCAAGAGAGCTGGAGAAATCACTGAACAACAAGACACATCAGTGTTCTGAAGAAAAATATGGAACAGGTACTGTCATCCACGGCTGGCTTCTATGTTGCCACGATGGTGTAAAGAGCCAGGAACGGAGGACAGTGTCGCTAGCAGAGCAATCTAATTTCTGACACTTGGATTCAGATGATACTACACTCGACCACAGAATGTCCACGGCGCACCTCTATGATATATGCGAACCTCTTGCTCTGGCCACACAGCTTCACTCACTCTGCCTGAGGCATCCTCACCCAGCTTTCACTCAGAGGCCACCATATGCTGCTGCTTCCTCTCCAATTCCTCATGTGCTGCGAATCCTTTCAGACCTATTCTAACCTCCCTCCTGCTTTCCCCTGAAGTGAACTCTGCTTTCTCAAAGCTCCTTCTTGCACAGTTTAAGCCCATACCACAAATTTAACACATTTGACACGTATCCTAGGTTACTTACTCTTATTAACCATTTAGTTGTATGTATATTATTTAGATTTTAAACTTCTTATATGTGTATCTCTTTACATATCATTACATAGCACCTGACAAATTGTCTTTTCTCATACATACATACAGTGTGTAATGCATATATATAACATGCTTTATGTATACACACAAATGTGTGCACATGCACGCATAAAAACACATGATCACTTTTAATATATCATCATGCAAAAAGCTCTATGAAATTTCCTGAGTAGCAAAATATGTTTTAAAGCAAATGTGTAGATTCAAGACTTTTTTCTTAACCTCCATTCAGTAGTTCAATCATAAATAATTATTTATATAGTGAAGCAGGTAGCCCACAATTAAGTGTTCATGAAATTGCTTCCTTTACCAAGTGTTTTCTGAAATGGCCCTCCTGTCGATCTTGCCCTAAGATACCCCACAAACACGTTTTAGTTACTAGATTCCAGCTAAGAAAATAAGCAGGTTTTCAATCAAGATTCTTAGAAGTATGTCTCCCACTGATGAATAAATTACTAGAGAGGACAATAACAATTAAATTCCCCACAGTGTACAGAAGTTACTAGAAGAATGATTTCAAATGACTGGTAAAAGATTTTGTATGCAAAGCTCCATAAACCCAAAGCAGAGATGATCTAGATGGTATGTTTTTAATAATGAGGTGTATACTATTTATTTTTCATAATACGTGCATACATATATTTTCCCAGTTTGACTATTCTAAACCAAGGTGGCTCAGTCGATTAAGCGTCCAACTTCACCTCAGGTCATGATCTCACGGTTCAGTGAGTTCGAGCCCCACATCGGGCTCCATGCTGACAGCTCAGAGCCGGAGTCTGCTTCGGATTCTGTGTCTCCCTCTCTCTCTGCCTCTCCCCTGATCGCTCTCTGTCTCTCTGTGTCTCCCTCTCACTCAAAACTAAAATAAAAACATTGAAAAAAGAAAAAAGTTAAAAAAAATAATAAATGAATATGTTTCTACATCTACAGAGCACTAAAGAAAGCTGATTATTTAAATGATAGAACTAATGTAATTGTTATGTCAATGTTATATCTAATTATCTAAATTATAACCAAAACAAGAAAATTAATTTTTTTTATATTTGAGAAAAAATGAAGCAATGTACTACATGGAGAAATTCTAAGTGTGATGAATAAACCAATGTCTATTACAGAAAACTTACGTTATAATAATAAACTTATGATAAAGATAATAACATTTATAAGTATTTAATAATTGCATTTCCAGGTATAAAAGATGATTTTTAATCACAAATTGGGCTAGTTCTAACTATAAAAGGCATGTAAAAGATGATTACTACAACTGTTCAAACATATAGAGAGAGACAGATGAAACCAGACAAAGGAATGTAAATTAACAATCAGATTCTGACACAAGAATGACCAGCCCAAAATAGATCTCAATCTTCCTGTTTGTAAAGGAATGTAATTAATGTAATTTAATTAATGTAATGTAAATTATGTAATTATGTAATGTAAATTAATGTAATGTAAATTATGCTTCAAATGAAATTTAGAAGGAGTATTTTACATATGTAATATATTTATTTTTTTCATGGACAATTTTAATATATCTCAGTTTGTTGACATGACAGAGGAGAGCAGAAGTGTCCCCCAATCCCTGTTTCTCTCTTTTCCCTGTAAATATATATATATGTTTTGTGTTTTTTTTTTTCTTTCAGTGATTCCTATCCCGGGCCCAGGGGATAAGACAGGTAATCACCGGCCCTGGTTGAAAGACCTCTCCAACTATTGGGAGAGGCAGAGAAGGCAAGCTATTCACTGGAACTTGCCCTCTGCTTTCCAGAGTGAGGGAGGGAGCTGTCTAGATGAGAACTACATTTCCCAGCCCCTGTTGCACTCGGGTTTGGCCCAGTGCAGGGCCAGCACTAAGGTGAGGCAAAATTTAAGGATGCACTTACTCTCAGGGTCTTGTTAGTACCGACCCTGCACTTACACAAACCTGAGAGGGCAGGCCTTAAACGCCACGCCTCAGGTGGCTCACCTGCCTGACCTGAGATTAGGTCTCACCAACAGAATGTGAGAAATGATATATGTGACTTTTGACTGGACTGTTTAAAAAGTGGGTGTGCCTTGTCCACTGTCTTTATGGTAAGGGTGTGTTTAACTTTTAAGAAATTGCCAAGCTGTTTTCCACAAAGGCTATACCATTTTACATCCCCACCAGCAGTGTAGTAAGTTCCAGTTTCTCTACATCTCTATGGACACTTGGTACAGTCTTTTTAATTCTGCGTTTCTAGCAGGTGTGCTGCGGTCTCTCACCGCGGATTTCATGTGCAGTTCCCTAATGACGAATGCTATTCACAGTCCTCGCATCCGATTTTTCAAGGCCACTAATTAGGACCTCCACAGTCACTTTTCTGTTATTAGTTTGAACATATTTGATACTTCTAGGAAGACTTTCTGTGTGTTTTCTTTTTTAAATTTTTAGGATTGATTCCTAGATCCCTTTTCGGAGGACTGCTTTGCTAAGAGCTTCCTCTATCTTGAATACTGTTTCTTCCTCTGTCTCGTGACTGGACTCTTTCAGGTGGACCATGATGTTATTTTGTCGTGCATCAGGTTTTAGGTCCAACTTCCAGAGCACTCTAAAGCGGCAGTATTCTGGTGAGAAGGGTACGCCATGAGCTGTGTCCTTGTGGGCGGCAGTACAGCAGCTGGCAAAATGTCACTCTACCACCAAAGCACCAAAAGGAAACCATATATAAATTTTCCTAAACTCTCTGGCAGAGAAAATCGTCCCACCTACTTAGTGCCTTCCCATATTCTAAAGCAAGCGAGAACAGACATACTGTCCTATTTATATCATCTGTGACCACACCTGACTCCTTTTCTTTCATAACTAATAGACTCCACTTTTTACCTCTTCTTCTCTGGGTCATGATTTCAATGATTTACCCATTTGGTCAGTTAAAAGTTAACCATCTTTGTTTTATTTAGCAAGTTTGCTATTTTTTTGCCTCATTTTTGTTTCAGTTTTCATATGGCAGTAGTTCTTTGGGTATTTTTCACCAAAGGTATACTTTCTAAAAATTCTCAAACCGCATTTCTTGATTGTCTTACATTTGCTTCAGAGTTTGAGAATATCTCATTATCTCTTTGTAATTCTGTCATCAAGTTTGAAAACCACATTCTGGTTTCCAGTGTTGCAGAAGAAAAGTCCATGGCTCATATGATTCTATTTTCTATTGTAATATGTTCCTTTATTCTTACAATGTTCTTAGAATTCAGAAAATATTCTGCAAGAATTATTTTCTTCATTAATCCTTTTTAATAGTAAAAAGACCACTAATAAGGTCTTTTACTCTGACAGGTTATCTCACGCATTTTCTCCTGTAATTCTTTGATTAATGAGCTCTTCTCAGTCTTTGCTTTCTTGCCTTATTAGTTAATTTTCTATGGTTTATCCTCCAGAATCTATCTTTGAAATTAATAACAAAAGAATTATTTAATTTTAAATATTTATGCATTTGTGTGTGTGTGTGAAGGCAAGGCCATACCCTGAAGTTAACTTTAGTTTGTCATTTTTTTCAACCTAATTTACAGGTTTAATTAATTACTCTTTGTTCAGGACATACTGTAACCTCTGGCTATGCTACAAGGACCCCCTCTCACTGAATTTATTTTCCTTTTTGTCCTAATTTCCCACATTTATTCCTTCACCCCTTATATAACTAAATCCTTTTGTGTCTTTCCTTTTTATTATTCTACGTGGTTGTAAAAAATTACATTATTTTTATGTATTGTTTCTGTATATATTTAAGTTGCATAAATAGTAGGTGCCTCAAGACCTTTCTTTCTTCCAAAAGCATGGTTTTTAAGATATATCCGTGTTATTTTGTGGGCTGCTAGTAAGTGCTTCAAAAACGTGCATCCACAACACTGCATTATCACCACCAGCAGAGACAGATGCCAGGACCGCCTACGACTTCCTGCTTCTGAGGAAAGGCTGTGAGGAGAATCCTCTCGTGGATTACTTATACAGACCCGCGAGAACATTTCCCTTGACTACATACCCAGGAGCCTGCCTGCCTGTTAGTCACAGCGTCTGCACATGCCTGATTTGTTACACTTGGTTCTGGCAGGTAACTCTCCAGAATGAGAATTTTCTAGACTACATCGCCAACAGGATACCATGAGGATTCCTACAATCTCACTTCTCTTCCAACATTTAGTGTTTGGCTTTATGAAATTTGCCTACCTGATAGATGGAAAGTAAAAAGTCATTCTTGCTTTAATTGGCAGGTATTTTTTTTAATGAGTATGAATTTGAGCATCTTTTCACTCCTGTTAGTAATCTGGTTTTCTACACTGTGAACTACCCATTTGTATCATTGGTTCATTTTTCTACTCAGTTTCCTCTTTTTTTTTCTGGCAGATGTGTCAAAAAAAATTAATGTATGAAAGGAAAATAACCTACATAAAATAAAATGTACACCTAAAACGTATGTACATATAAGATAAAAATTTGAGAGCAGTTAACACCTCATGGCAATTCTCCTAAAGGGAAAAAAAAAAAAAAAGGACAGAATATTCGGGGGGTGGAGGAAGCTTCATTTAAGAAGTGAAATTGCAAGTCAGAAAGAAATGCCAATATTTAGGCATGTGAATATTATTAGTTCTAGTTTCTGCTATCTGGATAAATGACCTCAGATCACGTCGAAATTATTTGCTAGAGGGAAAATAATCAAATTAAAGAAGGAAATTTGCATATGACACTTCAGGTTATGGAAAATGTTTTACTGGCTATTTGTACCTTTTACGTTTAAATTTCCTTCTAAGCAAAAATCCAAAAACTGAATTTTATCTGGTATATTCAAATGTTATTAATACTGCCCTCTCCAAAATAAGAAATTAAAAAAAAGTGAACTTTAACGGTATCAATGTCAACAAAACAAAGAGCATTCTGAGTTTTTACTTTTTGCACTTTCCCATTTCCTTTTCATCTGATTTTGTACCTCTTCCTCAGGAGAAATTAATTTTTTTAAGCATCTAAATGATCTTGCTTTTTTAGCTAAGGAACTTCCTTCTAAACAAATACTCAAATAGGAGAGAAGTATGCGGGCTAGGTGTAATATGCTGTGTCCGGGTAACATTTACAGATTGACACTTATCTGGAGTAGGACGGTCCAGGTCTCACGAAACATGGGGCATCTGCATGTTAACTTCCCCAAACCAGTCTCTCTACTTGTGAAATGTGGATTAAAAATACTTAGCTACATTATTTTGGCAGTAAGATAACTAATTCAAAGTGTACTTTATACTGTTTCCCTTCTCAAATTTTTAAATCCTCCCTTTCTTCCTCTTCAACGACTGGCCTCATATGCTGCAGAAATTACAAATCATCAAACACTAACGCAAGAAGATAGATGTACTTGTTCACTGTAGCATGATTTAATGAGAGCCAAGACATGGGCATAACCTGAGTGTCCAGCAACAGATAAATACAAGGTGGTAAATATACATGATGAAATATTATTCATTCATTTAAAAAAAAAAGGAAATCCTGTCATTTTCAACAGCAAGGATGGTCCTTGAGGGCCTTATACTAAGTGAAATAAATCAGACAGAAAAAGACAAATATATGTTACAATTCATATTTTTTTTCCTCCTCTTTATGTCATGGTCCTTTTCCTCTAGCTGCCTTAAGATTTCTATCTTTCTTATGAGTTTGAATATTATATGTCTAGGACGTGTATGTGTTCATGTTTTTGTATATTCAGTTTGGTATTTTCTGAACTTCTTGGATCAGTTTTGTGGCTATCAATTTTGGAAACTTACTGGCAATTATAATTTCAAACATTGCTTCTGCCCTGTTTTCTTTCTGGAAATATATGTGTATATGTATTAGGTTGTTTGATATTCTCTCATAACTCTTGAATCTTATATTTTTTTTCACTTTGTACTTCAATTTGGGCAATTTCTTCAGATTATTTTTAAATTCACTGACTCTACCCTTAACTGTTTCAAGTCTATAAATAACCCTTTTTAAGCCATACTTCCACTCTCTTGCTGTGTTTCTGGTTTTCTAGCATTTTCTTTTATATTACCTTAAGTTTCTTACCTCTGTGATGAAATTACTCAGCTGACTGTGTGTGTTGTCCACTTTTTAATCACAATTTGTAATATATTAATGATAGTTATTTAGGGGCGCCTAGGTGACTCAGTTGGTTAAGCACCTGACTCCTGGTTTCAGTTTAGGTCATGGTCACATGGTTTGTGAGTTCAAGTCCCGCATCTGGCTCAAAGTGGCCGTGTGAAGTCTGGTTGGGATTCTCTCTCTCCTCTCTGTCTGTTCCTCACTCCCACACACACGTGCTCTTTCTCTCAAAATGAATACATAAACTTAATAGTTACTTTAACTTCTATTTAATTCCATCATCCATGTTACATCTAGGTCTGGTTCTGTAAATTGTTTTACCTCTTAACAATTTTTTCTCTTAATTTTTCACATGCCTTATTTTCGTAGTTGTTGATAGTAAGATATTTTGTATGAGGAAGTAGAAACTAAAGTAATTTAAAAAATAAAATTTTTAATTCATTATGGATAAACTGTGATCTGAAGAATATATTTAAATTTGCTCAGCCTCATTTTATCAGATGGCCATAACACTAACCATACCAAAATAGCGTTTACATTCAAATTTTAAAACCACACATTGTAGAAGTGTCTGGGTGGCTCAATTAAGCATCCAACTCTTCATTTCGGCTCAGGTCATGATCTCGTGGTTTATGAGTTTATGAGAGCCTCATGTCAGGCTCTGCACAATGAGTGTGGGGCCTACTTGGGATTCTCTCTCTCGCTCTCCCTCTGCCCCTCCCTCACTCACTCTTTCTCTCAAAATAAACTTTAAAAAAAAATAATAAAAAATAAAAATCAGACATTATAAAGCACTTAAAATCATACCTAATATAAATTTGCAATAGATTTTACTGCCACTATTATTATCAGCTATTTTCATTATTGCATGAAAGAGAGTACTTGTCAGACTATGGATATAACATGTATTACAAAATGAATATTCTCTCTAAAGCATGAGGACTTACTTTTAAATTACTCATGACCATGACCTGTACTCCATTTTTTCCCTAGAAAACAATTCTATGTGTATTGTCAAAGGCACATTGCATCGGGTGGAAATAAATAGGCAAAGACAACTTTATTCAAGACTATTGCATTTGGGGAGAGACTGAACCCAACTCTGTTGAAATAAAAGGCAGGAAAGTTTTTGAGTATTGAGTGAGCTAGTTGAAAAGTACTGGAGAATATTAGTGATGAAGTTGGTCACTGTGACCAAGCCATTTGTATTTGCTACTTGGTGCTTATGACAGTTAGACTCCAATCTTTTCACAGAAACAGGAGGTAGGGGCCTTACCTCTTCTGATGATTACATTTCAAAAAAATGGCTCTCAGGTCTCTGTGAAAGATATCCCTAGGTTTTAGTACTTCCTCAAAGGAGAAGGGAAACCATTTATAATCGAAAGCTTTCTAAAATAAATGCTCTAAGGAAAGGGAAGTAAGGGACCTACAGTCAGGAAGAAATTTGCCTAAAGTTTAGACAAGCTGAGGAGAACATTAAGGTCATCTTTGTCAGCAGTAAATCCAGGGATACATCCCAAATACTCTATTTTTCAAAATATTGTTTTTGCTTAAGTTACATTTAGGCTCCTGAGATGAGAGTCATGATAATTATATTACTGTGTAACTAACAACCCCCAAACTCAGTGCCTTAAACCAACAACTTACTCTTGCTCATGAGTGAGCTGATTGAGACTGGATAGAAGCTGTGAGTTTTACTGAAAATTGGGTCCAGACTGAAGAGGCAGCATGGACCCAGGAGAAGGTCTTCCACATGTCACTGATGGAAGTGCCAAGACTAGCTCCCTGTGCACGCACAAATCAAGTTTCTGCTTATGCTAATGTCTCCCTGAATTCCTTTAAACAAAGCAAGTAATGGGACTGATCTCAAAGTCAAGGATTCCAGAAGTATACTAGGACCACAGAAGGGAGAGTGAGGTGATTATTTGCTGTACGGTAACCTAAAAGTAGTATAAGAAGTTTCTCAGTTTCTCCATTTTTATCTCTGGCCAGATCCTTTCAGAAGATACAGCTATGATGGCTTCCCATATTTCCATATTAATGGTTTGATCCATTTGTTTTCGTTCCTTCAACATGTGACAGGTATTGCTTTAGAGGCTGAGCATACAATGGTAAGCAAAACGAGACATGGACTATGCCCTTAAAAAGAACACAACTCAGTAGATGCTACAGACTATGTCCCCCAGAATTCATGTTATGAAAATCCCCAACGTGAGGGTATTTGGAGTGGGGGCCATTAGGCTGCGAGGGCAGAGTCCTCATGAATGAGATTAGCACTCTTCTGCTAGAGACCTCAGAGAGACCCTTTTCCCCATTTGCCATATGAGGACACAGCAAAAAGGCAGCTGTGGGCCTTCATCAGATACAGAATTTGCTTGAGCTTTGATCTTGCATTTCTCAGCCTCTTGAACTGTGAGAAATAAATTTCTGTTGTTTATAAGTCACCCAGTCTATGATATTTCTATGATGGCATCACAGACTAAGACAGTGGGAAAAGTACAAAAAATATACAGAAGTTCTTAAAATTTCGACTGTGAATGACATAATGACAGAGAAATCTCTGGTGCCATGAGAGATTTTAATGCAAGAATTTAACCTACTCAGAGATCTAAAGAATCTTTCCTAAGTGATAATTTAACTAATATCTTAAAATCTACGGGGACACAGGGTGAAGAGATCATTGCAAAGACATGGAGAAAAATAAGTGCTCTAAATAGATGAAATAATACATCCAAAAGCCAAGTACTGTACCTAATAGGAACTGAAAATACAGGGAAACTGGGCAAGAAACGGAAGGGCAGGATTCTGGTTTGGACAAGTGCTACCTAACAAAACTATCATGGCAGAAATTTTTGTGGTTTTAAATTTTCCCACAGCTACATTAAAAAGGTAAAAATGAGGGGTGCCTGGGTGGCTTTTTCAGTTAAGCATCTGACTTCAGGTCAGGTCATGACCTGACAGTTCATGAGTTTGAGCCCCGCATCGGGCTCTGTGCTAAGAGCTCAGAGCCTGGAGCCTACTTCAGATTCTGTGTCTTCCTCATTCTCCGCTCTTCTCCCACACGTGCTCTGTCTCTGTCTCTGTCTCAAAAATAAAACATTAAATAAAAGTTTTTTAAAGGTAAAACACTTGCTCGTGAGTTAGCTGATTGAGAATCAGATATAATAAATTTTAATAATATACTTAAATGAATATTTCTAACCTAATTATCATTTTAACATGTAATCAGTATAAAAATATTAGTGGTATGTTTAATAACACTTTGTATTTTCATACAAAGTCCTTTAAATTCAGTATCTTACATTAAAGCATATCTCAATTTGGACTAGTTCCAATTCAAACCAACATGGTTAATGGTCACCACATCAGACAGTGCAAGTCTAGACCATGAGTAACTTTCAGGCAATTCTAAGGATGGTGACCTATGTCCTATTAACATTGGCATGACATTAAATATTTTAAGTGTAGTATATGTGAAGTAAGGGGAGTAGCATGATTAAATCTGAGTTTTAAACAAATCACCAGCTATGGTGAGGACAGACAGAAGTAAGAGTTTTGAGAGATATATAGATGATAAACTTGAGCTATGAGGGATTAAGCCTCAGGAGGCAGTACAGATAACCCTTAATTTCCTGAACTGTTTAACAAAAATAATTGAAGATGGTCATGGGAAGAAGAAAGTTCGATTTCAGACATGCTGAGTTTTGATTACTCTTAAAACATTTAAAAAGAGAAAGAAAAAATTAGTGGCTGGCTCTACCAGTTTTAGAGGAGAAACAGTGGGCTGGAGAAATAATTTTATGTCATTACTCAGTGATTGGTAAAGTCATGGGCATTCATTAAGTAGCCTAAGGAAAAAAAGTATAGAGTAAGAACAAAGGAAAAGTTGACTTTAAAAAGAGTTTAAGTGTTTTATATTGTTTTCTTGTCTTCAGCTGCTTAACTAGAAGCATTCTCTTGAATTAGCATTCTCATTAAATCTCCTAGGGTAGAAGCACATAATAGCAAGATGGGGAAAAGAATGAAGGACTCTGAAATGCCATTCTGTTCCTTTCCTTAATGGGGGAAGATGGAACGTTTAGCATATGGCGGCACCCTCCACTTCCTTCAAGAGTGATTGCTTATAACTAGTCTCAAAATGTTCTCAAACAAATACAGAATAAATCTCTCAGCTAAGTGTTTTTTGTAGGCCAGGTTAGGAAGAATAGGAAATATAAAAAGATTGAAAATAATGGAATTAAGAAAGAAAATGATAGTTTTTATGAGCATTATTAATATTGAAGGGTAAATGTAGATATTTACACTTTTATTTTTTGGAAAAATGCAAGTGAATGAAATTAAACCTACTTAATTTTCATAAATTTCAGCCAGTGTAATTCATTTCTTCTTTGAAAATTATAAACTCCAATACACCTTAAAAGATGTATAAATCTAGATGAGATGGTAAAGGGACAAGACTAATGTCCAGACTCCCGAGGCTCCCTTCCTGGAGGTACAACCACACAAGATTTCATCTTACCATGAGGATGATTGGGGGAAATACAGGACATGAGACAATGCTCTCCAAGCTCAGTTGTGGCATTTTCTCCAACCACCATTGTGGATCCTCTACTTTTTTGTATGTGATTGTTTTCTGTTGACATTCAGATTGCTTCAGATACAAATGACAGAATACCTGACCTAAAGCAGCTTATCAATAATAGGACTATATTATTTCATTTAACTGAAACTTCCAGCAACAGGATTGGCTTTAAACACAGCTTGATCACTGGCTCAAAAATGTCATCGGGGTATGATTTTTCAGTTTCCTATCATGGACACCCCATTTCCAGATCTGCTCTCTTTAAATGAGTGGAATGTTATTGCAGAGACTTCCTATCATCTCAGCTTCGTTTCCATAGGAAGGAGTTAAACCTTTTCCCAGAAACATGGTAATAAGACTGCTGGTCAGTGCGGAGGGTCCCTTGACATTTGAAATTTACAGAGGAACTGTTAAGACTCATTTTATTATCATTCTCTATTTCACAAAATTTTATCCTTTTGTACTTAATACTATAAGTAGAATATATTAGGGGAATGACTTTATGACCTGTGTTATAAATATACTGGGTTATTAAAATAACTTCTATTGTTTCTTTAAGCATGGTATAGGCTAAAGGCAATTAATATTTTATTATAAATCTATCACTGTGACACATGTGAGGTGTGGTCAAAATTTAATCACACTATTATTCAGATTTGCAAAGAAAATGTAGCATGTCTTCCATAACTGCTCATATTTTTCTCTCAACACTTTACCATTAGAAAAGAAACTTAAGGGGTCCCTGGGTGGTTCAGTCAGTTGAGCATCTGACTTCATTTCAGGTCACGATCTCATGGTTTGTGAGTTTAAGCCCCATGTCGGGCTCTGTGCTGACATCTCGGAGCCTGGAGCCCACTTTGGATTCTGTATCTCCTCCCCTCTCTGCCCCTCCCCTGCTCAAATTCTGTCTCTCTTTCTCAAAAATAAATAAAATATTTAAAAAAAGAAATTTAAGCTCCCCAATTAATATTATTCCAGCATCTTCACACTTAAGTAATCTATGCTGTGAATCAGCCAGTTCAAAGTCTTTTGTTTTTTTAATTCTCTTTCATCTTCTTAAATATGGCATCTGAATATATGGGAAGAAGGTCACTATAGAACCTCAGGCAGTGGGAAAAAGTAGGTTTTGAATTCTTGAGTGTTTTCTGGAATTTCAATGACCTGTTGAAAGATTGTCCTTGTCTAGTTCCACAAATAGTGGCAGTAAGGCATTATGGCCCTGCAGTGCATGCTGCTTTAAAGTGGGTTAAGATCACTCTGAGAGACTCCACAGCACATAGCATTTACTTCTGGTCACAAAGCCAAGGCCGCAAGGCAGCCTCCTTGTCCAGATTCCAGCCGCTCTGTAGCTGCTTAATGGCACATGGAGAAATTATGCATCTCTTGTCCAACACACAGTGTCACAGGAAAGCAGTAAAACCATTTCAGTCTTACCTACCTGGACACTACTCAAGTTGACAAAGGACACTCATCTCCCAGTATTCTATACAGAGAGCAGTCATAACCCCTTTCTTTCAGACTTCCCTTCAAGTCACTAACAGTCCTCCCTTCTTCCCACCCCCCATTCAAAGAACTTTGGATTAGGGATGCGCTCTTTGACTACTTTGCCTCCAAACTGCTACTTTATCCCTTCCCTGAATCTACATGACTAGAAGGCAATGAGCTCTCCACCTATTACTTCTCTCTCAAGAATTTCTTTCATATCACATCTTCCTTTTCCTAGGTCATGTTCAGCCTTAAGGGTGGTAGAGTCATCCTTTCTAAATTGAAAGAAACATGTAATTACTCCATTTGATCTTCTTCTTAATCAATCAAAAGAAAAAAATCCTCTCTTTCCCCTGAGGCTGTATTTCAACAGAATTTTCACAAAAATGACAATAACAGAACTCCTTTGTTCTTCAGGTTAACAAAGTCAGATGTTTTATACATACACACACACACATACACATATATACTTCAAATATATCATAATGAAATATATATATTATACATAGTACACATAACATATTCTGTGTATATGTGTACTTATATATTCCCATATATACCTATACACATATATACATCAAAGATACAATATGTATATATTATAAATATTACACATAAAATATTACATGTATATACGGATTTATATATTCCATACACACACACGCACACATTCATTTAATGTTCTTAACCTTCTTTGGAGTTAGTATTCTAATTTTACACATAAGAATCACAGAAACACACAGGGAGTTTGAGATCTTGCCCAAATTCCCCCACAATTGACATAATATTGGAATTCAGGAATTTAAAACTAAAGCTGTTACCTTCAAAGTTGACTCCTCCTCTAAAATGCAAACTTTGTACAATGACTTTTCCTCCTAATACCATGTGGAAGAATAGTTTTTAGGACACCCTAGATAGGAATGAAATTTGACTCAAGGTACAGAGAAGTGGTTATGGTTGAACTATGCAGACTCATGTGTAGACTTCGAAGGGTTGATGCCTCTGAAATGGGCCCCAGGTCTTACACTCAGAGAGGCCTGAGAAGCTTCGTGACCTGGCCTGCATAACCGGCCAATGTGCTTAGAATTCTACTAAGACTACATTTCAGTTAAATCTCCCTCCCCCTAAAGCCAGTGTTTTTCAAGTTGATATATTTCTCAAACAACCTTCATGATTCTGTCATCTCTTTACTGGCATACATTATTAATGAATTTATATTTTTACTTAAATTGCATTTTTATATTTCAACAAGTTTACTTTTAAGACAAATTAAACATCACTACCAAGGGAAAACTGGTAGCATTTATAATAAATAGAAGATAACCATAAATATAAATATACAGAAAAAATGTTATTACATTTAAAAAGTGTATATTAAAAGTAAAAATGAAACGAAAGTAATAAAGTGATTTCTTTAACATGTATTTTTTCAGTGACAAGAATATAGCTGCTTATAATCAGCAATACATTTATATTTGTTAGACTTCCTTAGTTTTATTAATGATATACTGGATAGTCCTGCATTACTAAGAACTTATTATCTTAAAAGTTTGATCCTAACCAGAAATCTAACATTGAAAAAATGTAAGATTTGAGCCACAAATCTGATTCTTCAGTAATCTTCTCCTCACTCATGTTATCCCCACTTAAAAAACCCCTCAATCTTTATAGCTCTTCACTGGAGCCTACTGGGTGCCTGAGTTCATGGCTAAAGTGGGGATCTTTCTCTTCCAAATAGGCATACCTCTCACTGCCCAGACCACACAAAGACACTACAACATGCCACCTGAGAAGAACATTCTCTATTGTCTGGCCTGCTGTGCTCCATTTCTAGATGCTGAGTAGGTTTAGAGGATAAATTCTCAGCTAGACATGAAACACAACACTAATTTGGGCCATAAAATGGTATATGTAAGTTAAATAGCCCCACTGCTTTATTGTGATAATCATTTCACAACACATATGTGTATCAAATCATCATGTTGTACCCTTTAAATTTACACAATGATATATGTCAATTACACCTCAAACCTTGGGGGGAAAAAACTGTATACTGATATCTAGCTAATAAAACAGAATTAAAATGTTTGTTGTACTACCCAAATTACAGTGTCTATTAGCAGTGTTGTGTTTATTCCAACTAAAACCTACTGAGGAAGATTGTATACTTATGGACAATATGTTTTCTTTTGGAAATGTATGTATGTGTGTTTGTATAACTAAATTGTTCCTACTCGAATTGGGAAGAATGTTTACTCTCTACTTCACAGTAGTGGCATCACAGATGTTAAAGAGAACTGAACCTGCCATAACAAAGCCCACCCTGGAATGTTCTTTTGGTCATCGAGTGCTATGCCTCACTGGAGATTGTCCAACTGTGGCCAGTCTTCCCTCACACAGCCTCCAGGTCCTTCTTCCTACTCTCCACTCCATTACCACAGAGTAAGACGAACTGGACCATTCTGACCTTCACATACTTAAAACTGGTTGCTGAGAAGAGGAAGTAAAATGGATTGTAGCACAAGGCCAAAAGTTGAGGATAGTGTTTTTCTCCTGGATCAAGTGATGATGAAAACTTGAGGAAAAATGAGCCTTCACAACCAGATGCCTGTGAGCGATACGACCTATGAATGGCTAACATGCTTTCCACTTGAACTACTATATGTAATATACACTCTAAACAAATCCTTCCCCTTTTGGGTTATGTTTTTTAATTATACCCCAAGTTTTCAGTAAAACTGAATACACTTGAGACAATGTAAAGAATGTAGTCTATCAAAACAAATGTGGCCTGGCCCATATTCAATCACCTGCCAATGCCTTCATGGAGAAACAAAGCATTGAGTCCAAATCCAACAGTAAGTCAAGATGAAGAGAACTGGGATGGGTGGAAAACGGCCTGTGATATCAAACCTGAGTTGTCCAGTGCTCAAATGCTGCCCACATCTTTCCATATATAAACGGTGAATGGAACCACAAAGAGAGGGGAGTTGTTGGAATGACAAGGGAGATATTCCATGGTAATGCTGATAATCCATCTTTCAAGTTGAGAGTGCTAGATAGCTGCTTTGGTTATTTTCTTTTCAGAAACAAATTATGATGTCTGTTCTCTTTCAGGTCAAATAGGTTAACTATTACAGAGTAATATGTAGGAGTAACTATTACTCCCTGGGTCTAAGTTGATAAATTCTATTTGGCCTTTATATCTTGGTAAACAAGGAACGAATCTGTGTGGACTGCAGCAAAATATACTTGAGGGTAACCTCTACTAAAGGCTGATAATTTAGAAAAGAAATCCCTCAAACATATTCAAAATTATCAGACATTTTAATGACTGACTGAATTCTTAGAAATCTGAGAGATTCAAACTTCTGCATCACAGGAAAAGAGTTAAAGTAACCTATTGATGAATTTTTTTAATAAACTTTAGATTTGGTATTTAGAATACATTTATTTTTATCAGACTTTAGTGAGAAAGTAACCCTATATATCACTTTAATGAATTTGTGACTTATTATAAATATATGCTATTTACAAACTATAAATTTAATATATATGATGCAATATGAATGTAATATGGAAATTCAATTTTCAGTGTAATTTTATTTGGTTAGTGCAATAACAACTAAATTCCTGAGATATCACCAGAACAAAGCATTCCACCAGGCATTTTATTGTTCTTAGCTTTCAGCTAGTGGAGTTGAAATGAGTAGCAAGTGAATTGTGAATAAATTTTTAATAAACTTTTCGTTTAGAATTAATACTGAATTTACTTGAGTAAAATAACAGAGATCCAGTATAATACAAAGACTTTTATAAATAGTCTCACTCTTCTATTAGCAGTACACAAAAATATGCATCAAGATATCTATACAGACAAAACAACCCATGTTCCCCCCTTGTGATCTACCCCTACCCACCCACAACCATAGGATTGTCTGAGCAACAAAATCTGCTCGGCTCACCTCACTGCCACCAACAAGACTTCTGTGTTGCGAGATATCAAAAAAATCTATTTTATGAGACCAAGAAGGCAAGGCCAAAGCAACTTGGAAACTGAATTTGGAAAGAAAGCAAGGCCCCCAAAGGAGAGAGAACATATATGAGCTTTATCTTTTTTTTTTTTTTTTTTTTTTTTTTTTACATCTGGTAAGGTCAGGAAGAAAAAAAGCAGCAACCAGGGTATCAGAGAAGGAAGAAAGATGAATTGTGAACAAATGCATAAAGGCCAAGTTTAGGATACAGTAAGAGTTTAAAGTTCTCAGGAGTCTAGACAGAAGAGAGGGAGGTAGCCACAATCATTCACCAGCTCTCTCCCAGAGTTTCACTAACGCTCATGAGAAATACAGGAGGCAGGACAGAAGACCTAAGAGTGACTTTCTCATTCCGTGGGACGAAAACACAAAGCTCCCCAAGCTACATCCTTCTTGCCTACCAAGCAGTAACAGTAAGCTACTGGGGGAAAGGCAGGAAAACTCATGTGCTATGGTCCTGGAGAATCATCCTGCTTCCTATGGAGGAGTTTAATCAAGAGCTCCCTCGCGCTCACTGGGTGGAGTAGGCAGCAGCAGATCCAGGCAAAGAACCACTGCTGCTGAGCAAACACTAAAATGCAAGTTGTCTGCCGCAGGGGGAGAAAAAATATTTGCAGACACGTCTGAGCAAAAGGATCTTCCTAAGACTATAAAAAGCTGACAATTCAATTCGATAATAACAAGACCATCAATCCAATTATAATAGTGGTTGAAAATATTTTAACATGTATTTTATGATATATGAGTGACAAGTAAGCACATGAAAAAATGCTCATCATTAGTCATTAAGAAAATGCACGACATACTATAGGCCTCCTAGAATTTTTTTTTTAAAAAGATTAACTATATCAATACAAGGATTTGAGCAAGTGCAGATTCTATACTCTGCTGGTAGAAATTTAAAATGGTACCTCTTGGAAAAGTATTGCAATTTTTTATAAAAGTAAACATAGAATGTGCACTTCCATTCCAAGATATTTATCTAAATAATGAAAATTTGTATCCACACAGAAAGACCTGTATAGCAATGTTTATAGCTAATTTATTTCTAATTGCCCAAACAGGAAATGATACTTACATGTATCAACTGGTCAATGTATAAACACATTGTAGTATATCTATACCATAATACTTATTCACTAATAAAAGAGAACTAATGGATATATTCAAATATATGGAAGAATCTCACAATCATTATGCTGAGTGGAAAATGTTAGAAACCAAGCACCACCTATCTTATAATTCCATTTATAAGACATCGTGGGAAAGGTAAAGCTTACAGGGACACAAGTCAGATCAGTAAGGGCTAGGAGTGCTGGAGTGCTTTGACCACAAAAGGGACATGAGAGAACATTTATAGTGGGTGAGAGATTCTCCATCTAACTGTGTAGTTACATTACTCTATAGGTCGTTTATCAGATTTCATTAAACTGTATGGTTAAAAGAGTAAACATTTTATTTTATGTAAATTATTCCTCCATAAACTTGAAATCAAAAATGAGAATGGCAGCAGCATAGGGGCTCAGAACAGAGAATCTCTCTCCGGTATCACGAATAGCACATACAAAAATCCAGAAGTGTGAAAGCAAGGCACATTGTGATGCTTCAGCTCACCCAGTGTGGCTGCAAAGCGCAGTGTGAAGGTGAGAAGAGTGAGAGAGCTCGCAAAACATGAGAATGCAAATACTGGCACCCCTCAAATGCCATGGTAAGTAACTTAGGGACTTCTGTATTTGGCAATGGAGTTATAAGCAACAAAGAAATATGAAATAATCCATATTTCAGAACAGTCACTTAAGATTGAGGCATGGGAAAACAATACTAAGTGAGATGAGTGTAAATTAGTGTTTGACTTCATTTTCGATGTTTGACTGCTGACAACTTTCAGGTCTCACCTTTCTCTCTTCCCCTTTTCACTCACGTCTAAGCAAACTGGTGCTGGCAGAGATACAAACCATGCGAGGAAGCTGCACTCCTGCACGTAAACCCTTGCCCCAGCCCCAGCCCCAGCCCCTAAGGACAATAAAATTAGGTCTCCCTTCCTTGCTCTCTGAAGCCATTTTTGTATCACTTGGGAACCTCCCCAGCTCTCCTTCGAAAGCCTCATTATGTGTTACAACCTTTCGGTACCCTCTTGGCGCATATGTGGTAGTTCAGTCTCTCCATTCAAGCCAAAGTTTGAGTTGGGGTTTGATTCTGACCATCACGAGGTGACCAAAAACTACTTGAGACTGTTGTCGCATTCCAAGTGACTATAGTGAAAGAGGACGGGTACGTAGAGGGCAGAGTTCAGAGATGCTGAAGAAGAAACATGGAGTATCACGGGATACAACAGAAACTTGCAAGAATGTCTTGGGCTGAGAACTCTGGCTTGGATATTATTTTCAGATACAGTAGCAGAGTATAAGGAGCAGGATGATATTTAATTAAGTTAGACATTCTGAGCTTCAGGGGCCCATGGGATAGCTAAGGGGAGATAGATAGGTGGAAACTTAGGTTAAGGTCTATAACCAGGAAGTCTGAACGGGGTAGCAGCTGGCCCCTGCTCACCTCTCAAATCCCATCTGTGGCCATTCCACTCTGCAGTCACTTCCTTTCATCATCCTGGCTTGTTTCAGATCCTCATGGCCCTTTTGTACATGACACCCTTGGGAATGCTCATCCTCACACCCTTGTCTCTCATCTTCTATACCTCAGCTTAAATATAATCTCCTAGGGAAAATTTATGTTATAACCTGTTTTTTTTCTCTCATCATCCTTTTCATTTCCTTTAAAATATTTATCATAATTTCTAGTTGCTTTGCTTTATTTAAGCATCACAAGTTCAGTAATCATTGTCTGGTTTGGTTACTGTGGTATTCTCAGGGTGGACAGAATGCCTACAGCAAACTGGTAGGCTTTTGATAAATATTTGTCAATTGAATTAATATTAATCTTTGACACAGAGCCTAGATGTAATGTAATAAATTTTCAATCAGATTTTTGTATGAGATAAAATGAGGACTAATTTGTTTCTTTTAGATTAAGGTCTATTCTGATATTCAAAAGGTTTTCTACATCATATATATAGAAATCCAATAAATGAGTACCCTCTAATTAATAGTAAGTCCTGGTCTCATGGATATTAATATGAAACCTTTAAAGAAGTCAGTGTCAAGTCTCCTTAAAATTTAAGTTCAAATCCTTGGGCTATAACTCTCAGCCCAGGGCTATATATAAACTTGAAATCAGGCACTTGCAACATTCTGAGACAAAAACTGACTTGGGAAGAATAATTCACACTTCTAACCTAACAACAAGATGAATCTGCTCTCCAAAAAGCAATCACAGTTTGGCCATAAAATAATGGTCATTTTTGAGGGTGCCTTTATATTTTCATGTCTAATATTTCAAAATATATTGCTTTTCAAATAACAAAAATGAACTAATTATTTTATGATGCTTCTTAACATTTCATGCTACTTTCTTCCAGACACAAATCTAATTAGTACATATTCCTGAGGTCTAAAGTAAGAAACTTTATTAAACACTTTCAAACTTATTCCTGAGCTGGTAGAATAGTGAGCCAACTGAATTTCAAATGACATTAAAAATAATCACAGCAAAAGGCTTGAGAAAAGGAGATGACATAGTCAGCTTTGAATATGTATATTCTTACCAAATGCTAATCACACTTGCAAAAGTTGTAGAATTGCTTATTTGGTATCATTACTTGCTTGAACTACTTACTACTTGAAGGTAATTAGTCCTTAGTAAGAACAACTTCCACACTTCCACATATTCTTCTATATAAGAACAGGTGGACTTTACTTTTATATCTAGAATTAACATTTAAAGAGCAATATCTCCATTATAGCTAAGAAACAGAGAGGTAGCATTACTACTGTATTCCACAAATATGTTGTTTTCATTTTTATTTTTTATTTTTTTTTTTCCATTTTTTAAAGACTTTTATTTTATTTTTGTTTTTTTTTTTTTTTTATAATAGTTTATTTTCAAATTGGTTTACATATAACACCCAGTGTTCATCCCAACATGTGCCCTTTTTAATGCCCATCACCCCCTCTCCCCCCTCCCTCATCCCCCTCACCCTCAGTTTTTTCTTAGTCTTTGAGAGTCTCTTATGTTTTATCTCCCTCCCTCTCTGTGTCTTTTTTTTCTTTCCCCTCTTCCCCTCCCCCTGGTTTTTGCTTAGTTTCACAAAGTCCACCTATTCGTGGAAACATATGGTATCTGTCTTTTTCTGACTGACTTATTTCACTTAACATAATACCCTCCAGTTCCATCCATGTTGCTACACATGGCCAGATTTCATTTTTTCTCATTGCCACGTAGTAGTCCATTGTATATAAGTACCATAACTTCTTTATCCATTCGTCAGTTGATGGGCACTTGGTCTCTTTCCATGATTTGGCTATTGTCGAAAGTGCTGCTATGAACATTGGGGTACACGTGCTCCTATGCATCAGCATTCCTGTGTCTCTTGGGTAGATTCCTAGCAGGGCTATTGCTGGGTCATAGGGTAGCTCTATTTTCATTTTTTTGAGGAACCTCCACACCGTTTTCCAGAGTGGCTGCACCAGTTTGCATTCCCACCAACAGTGTAGGAGGGTGCCTACTTCTCTACATCCTCGCCAGCATCTATAGTTTCCTGATTTGTTCATTTTAGCCACTCTGACTGGTGTGAGGTGGTATCTCAGTGTAGTTTTGATTTGTATTTCCCTGATGATGAGTGACATTGAGCATCGTTTCATGTGTCTGTTGGCCATCTGAATGTCCCCTTTGGAGAAGTGTCTATTCATATCTTCCGCCCATTTCTTCACTGGGTTGTTTGTTTTTCGGGTTTGGAGTTTGGTAAGTTCTTTATAAATTTTAGATATTAGTCCTTTATCCGATATGTCATTTGCGATGATCTTTTCCCATTCCGTTGGTTGCCTATTCGTTTTGTTGGTTGTTTCTTTTGCCGTGCAGAAGCTTTTTATCTTGATGAGGTCCCAATAGTTCATCTTTGCTTTTAATTCTCTTGCCTTTGGAGACGTGTCGAGTAAGAAATTTGTGCATCTTAGGTCAAAGAGGCTTTTTCCTGTTTTCTCCTCTAGGATTTTGACGGTTTCCTGTCTCACATTCAGATCTTTTATCCATTTAGAATTTATTTTTGTGAGTGGTGTAAGAAAGTGGTCTAGTTTCATTCTTTTGCATGTTGCTGTCCAATTCTCCCAGCACCATTTGTTAAAAAGGCTGTCTTTTTTCCATTGGATACATTTTCATTTTTTCATTTTTATTTCATTTCATGTTTTCATTTTTAAATGAATAACCTAACAACAAATACCACGTCATAAGTAATCATTTAAAAAATCATGTTTGACTTCAACGGCTCAAAAGAGGGTGAAGAAATTCTAAATAACAATAAGTCTTGTCACTTTTAAAGATACTTGGTTTCTCTGACATCTTACAGTATGTTTGTTCACCTGTCCATCTGTTCTGATGGTTTCAGTCTCTGATAAGACTAATTATTTTGTATGATCAAGAAAGGCTTTAAGTCCACTAACATACTGTTTTCAATAGTCCTATTTCTGAAATAATAATCATACATGCTAAAACTTAAGCTACACGCTGAACATTAATCTCTGAACACATGTTCTCTACACACAAAGAACTATCTCAGAGAGGCGACTATAGAACCACCTAAAAGAACAGGACACTGAAACGTTAATGAAATAAGAAAGAACATGTTTAAAGGTTAGAAAGGATTTAGAAGGTGAGG
Organism: Paguma larvata; assembly: GCA_030068075.1. Taxonomy (NCBI): domain Eukaryota; kingdom Metazoa; phylum Chordata; class Mammalia; order Carnivora; family Viverridae; genus Paguma; species Paguma larvata. The sequence goes on from CM057840.1 coordinate 36,943,830, forward strand.
AAGAAAAAGCATAGATGAAGAGCGATGAATTATTCGGCTAGCAGTTTCCTCTGACAAATGTAATTGGGTCTCAGCATCCTTAAGGATTTACAGTGAATTCATTAAAAGTTAGTATAAAAACAGAAGCCAAGGCTGTAGTTCAGATTCTTTTTTTGAATGTATCAATGAGTCAGAAGTCTTTCTTAAAATGCCTTGAGGAGTCAAGAGTTCTTAATTATATTGATTATTCATTCTCCATTGGCTCCTTAAATTTTGAGAAGATATACAAGTATTATAACTAGCAAAGAGAATTGAATACAATACCTGACTACTTATTTGGAAAAGTTTCCTTGTATTACAGTCTTATATTTTTCATCTTAATTCTATTTTATATGCTTTACAACTTCCTCTGATAGCCAACAAATACGCTACTGAGGTTTAAAGTATAATCCATTTAATTTGCTGATTTTCATACACATTTCTCTTTTCATTTCTCCTCTTTTCCAATTATTTACAGTTCTTCTAGTCTTGTTTTATTAAGCAATTTGAGCCTAAATATTGTCTAAAATAGATGAGTCAGGCGGGACGTTCTCAATTACTCTATTATAGCAGGTACCCAGGTGCTGTTCCCTCCTAGATAGCTCTAGGCAGACTTATGAACTATTTGTCACCCGCAATGTTTCTTCTTCATCTTTTAAAAAGTTCTCATTCCCAAATCCTTCACACTGATATTTCCAGTAACATCTGTCCCCCACTGCAAAAACAATGGCCTCTTATACCACATCAGCACTTAAGTATGAGATGCCCTCATGAAGGTGTAGGTAAAAAATGCCTAGGAGAAAAAAAGGTGTTACTTTTTACCAACTATACCTACCTTAATGAGGAAAACATAAAGATTTTAAACAAAGAAACTAAATATATTCTTAACGACTAACTTTTAAAAATCACTGAATCATGTATGAAATGCTGATGTCTTTTAGGTGTGTAATAGAATGAGGGGAGAAGGCGTGAACATGAAGTTTAATATTTTTGAAGATGCTGAAAACATTAGTATTCTACCTCCAATTCATCTACCTACAAGGAAGCCCACACACACACACTGCGGACCTGTTTCTACATAACTAACAGAGTAAGCACTTACCCCATAAACATTGCCATTCCTGTGCCAGAATATCCTATATGCTAGTCATGTTGTGAGCCAGTGAACATTACTTCGTTTTTTCGGGTATTGTTGTTCTCTAAAAGAAATTAACTGACCAAGAGTATATTCCAGTAATACAGAGAGATAAAAGATTACAACAGACTGCCCAATATGGTTGGAGCAATATCTTTCAAATGCTTCTCTCAGTCTAATTACAGAGCTTTGATATAAGCCCCTATATCCAGTTCTCTCAAAGTGAGATAAAACATTTCAAAAATTAAAATTATCAATGGACCATCAACCTTCTTCTCAATGCTCTAAAAGAACCAAATGATAGAGTATTTGAACCAGAACCAGAATCCATGCTTCCTAAATCACGCATGTTGCATATTACCAAGCATAAAAATAAGAATTCTTATGTTATCTATTAAAAGTTTCAACAAGTCTCTGGAAAAGATTAAATTCACATCAACAATAATAACCTCCACCCCCCGCCGATGTTTGCAGATTTTCTTCAAAATCATTTAACATTATGCCACTCAGGATGTCTGACTTCAGGCCTTTTGAAATAAATGGCATATTTTTCCATATAGTTTCCCAGAAGTAATTATATTTTTAAAAAATACTTTATAATCAAGTGAAATATTTCACATTCTCTTGGATGTAATTAATTACTGTCTGGATGGCATTAGCTCTTTGAACACTCTGGGGCATCATTTGTGAAATTACCATGACAATGCATCATTCCCATCTTAGTGGTGTGAGAATATTAATGCGTTTCTGAATGTCCCTCACTAACTTGGGAAACCAATTATTCAGAAGCATGATGTAGAAATTTATATATATGACTTCAGCATCACCAAATGTATTCTTTCTGGAAAACACATCACTCAGATCTAAGCTCAAAGTTTAATTGTGAAATCTTGAGGAATAAAGAGCAATCACTGGTATGTGTTCCAGAAATCATCTAAACTATCATAAAAAAGCCTTTTGACTTTATGAATATGTACATGATCACTAACTTTTACTACAATCTAACATCTGCTCACATATGCTATTTTCTATATTTTCATTTGTTTACATAGTCTTTTCATAAATTATGGAAACGTCTCTACAAAATTAGAGCTTATAATTTAAGAAAAGCTCTCGCAGATGTATCATGTGATAGCATAATACCCAGAGAAGCACAGAATTCTATTACCACACTTGTAACTTATTATGATTTTTATAACAAAGATGACCCGATCTTATTAATGGAGGTTTTATGTCATATCATTTTCTTAATGGTGCTGTTAGTGGGAAATGAATTTAGAGTTTTTTGAAACTTTATGAACAGACAAGATTTAAAAATCATCCTTTGAATACAATAAAATAAAATGGTCTAAATGAAAATAATTAGAGTATATATTTTTAGTTTTTAAGGAAAATACTGAAAACTACATAGATTTGAATGTCCAGTGCTACTGCAGTCCCCACATCTTACAGATAATGACTTGACACATCTGGTTAATAATTCAATCATTTCACAGAGGCTTCCTGTCATTCAAGCTGAAAATAGTCAGGCTCAATATTTCTGACCCTTACATAAAAGTAGAAACAGGGGTGCCTGGGTGGCTCTGTGGGTTAAGCATTTAACTCGTGATTTCAGGTCAGGTCATCAAGAGCTAATAGTGGGATTGAGCCCCACGTCAGGCTCTGTGCTGACAGTTACAGCCTGCTTGGGATTCTCTCTCTCTCTCTCAAAAATAAACAAACTTAAAAAAAAGCAGAAACAAAAGTAGATGCCAAAGCCATATGGTTGTCCACATACTTGAGGTCAGCTGTAGTTTAAGCAAGCATGCAGAGAATAACCTCTGGACAGAGCATGAACTAAGAATAAGACACTTATGTCTACGGGGTGAATTCTCCTCTGTTTAGCACAGAAGTCCTGGGCAATCCCTACCCTTTTTAGGGTTTTTATCATTTTCAAATAACATATGAAAGCATTGAGAAATGCTGAAAATCCAGCACAATATAAGGCATTACTATTTATATTCTGTAATAGAAATATATTGAGTGAACATCAAAATAACATGTGTGTACTTCAGAACTAAAATTTGGGGTGCCTGGATGGCTCAGTCGGTTGCGCATCTGACTTCGGCTCAGGTCATGATCTCACCATTCCTGAGTTCGAGCCCCTCATTGGGCTCTGTGCTGACAGCTCAGAGCCTGGAGCCTGTTTCAGATCCTGTGTCTCCCTCTCTGTCTGTGCCCCTCCCCTGTTCATGCTCTGTCTCTCTTTCTCTGTCAAAAATAAAAAAAAAAAATTAAAAATTTAAAAAAAAAACTAAAATTTATTTTGACGAGGCCCAGTTACTGCGAATCTAGGGGTCCCAGAAGGATGGACGGTCAGGCGAAAGGAAATGAGAGAGCCACAAGAGAGATGTAGACTGATGACCAAGCAGGCAGCCCTGGCAATTCTGGCATCTCTGCCCTGCTGGTCTCAGTGTCTTTATTTTTAAAGGTAGTAAGTGGCATTACATCAATGAGTGACATTCCATAGTTTAATCTCTTTATTAATAATGCATTTTTACCAGCAAGGTGACAACTTCCTCAATCCTGTATGTTGGCTTCAGGTTAATTAGCATATAAATTTAGGGCCAGGGGAAGAGAACAGGGTGTTTCCTTGAGGCCTAAGCTTAATTATCTGTAAACAGGAGGAATTAGGGCTTTGCTTTGAGGGCTATACTTTCAACTACAACGGGGGAGGTGCAACCCATCTGGCAAGGGTGGAACTCTCAATGAATACATTTACATAGTCTCTTTTAGATGTTATCCATGAATGCATCACATTCCAAGTTCCCTTTTTTATTTGAATGTCACAAAACAAAAGAGCATTACCTCTCTTGAGGTCAGTGAGGGCTGCTCCAGAAATCCAGGCCTGAAAGGTTATTTGAAGGAGGTGGTATTGGGGCCCTTTTTGGCCAGCAGGAACTCTGCCTTTTCCACACAGGGAGGTGTCTCAACCTGTGAGCCCAAGATGGCTCCCAACAGTGGTACTGGGGTGTTATTTATTGGCCAGCAGGCACTGTGCTTCTACTGCCTTTTCCACATAGGGAGGTTTCTCTACCTGTGAGCTCAAGATGGCTCCCAACAGTGGTATTGGGGCATTATTTCTTGGCTGGCAGGAGCTCTGCCTCAACCGCCCTTTCTACACAGAGAGGTTTCTCAACCTGTGAGCCCAAAATGGCTCCCAACATTATTTGATATAGAATGTATGAAAAAATTAATCAGACACACTCATTCACACATACTTCTATCATCTTCCACATTTTTCAATGAAAAGAAAAAACAATTCATAGAGTGCACAGAGATGTGCTGTAATCACATTATTGCATTCTTAAAGATTATTGATTAGTGTTGATATTGTCAAACAACAGAATATAAATGTGCCTAATTAAATAGAAAAGAGCTTATGGAAATACATTAAGTAGCTTGAGGAATCTCTAAGGATCAATTTGACTTGCATACAATCAGACAGAAATACTGGCTACCTTGACGTGCAAGCCCAGTACAGAACTCTTTTATAAAACACCACCACCACTCCACCCCCGCTGTTCAGGACCTATGGCACCTGGGACTGGGTGCCAGAAATTCACCAAAGCTACCGTGGGAAAATGAGATGTTACAGCTATCGCGCTGCCAGAAGATCAGGTTTTCCGCTGTGTGACTGACTCGCATTGCTCACTTCCCTGTCAACGCATGCTATAAGAAAGCTTACACACAGGATCTGATATACTCAGTCTACACTGGAGTAAAAGTCCATGCTTTCTTTTGGTATTTATTTACCTCCTACTACGTGCCAGATACACTTAGGCATTGGTGATAACATGGGAATAACACAAGATCCTTGCCCTTGATAAGCTTACAACCTAAAGCAGGACAAACTTGTGAAAAACTTCACATGCGGATAAAGCATAAAAGACAAAGAAAATATCAGAAAAACCAAAGGTATGTGTGTGTGTGTGAGTGCAAACATATCCTCAATACTTTCTATTTATATACTAAAATTATTGAATATAAAAAAACGCACATATACTTCTTTTCATTTGAGAGAGAGAGAGAGAGAATGCTCGAGACTGCAAGTGGGGGAGACAGGCAGAGGGGAAAAAAGAGAATCTTTAGCAGGCTCCCCACTCAGTGCAAAGCCAAGTGTGGGGCTCAATCCCATGACCCTGGGATCATGACCTAACCTGAAATCATGAGTCAGACGCTCAGGTATACTTTCAACAGTAAACGATTGTAATCATAGACATGTTATATTTCTGTGCATATAAAAGGCATATAGATATAATTAGGACTCTCAAGAGATTAAATTATTAATTTAATTAAACAAGGTGTTTAACAATTCATGCTTTATATAACATTTTAAAAACATAACAAAGTTTTTTTTAAGTACAAATCACTTAAATTCTTCCAACACATCTATTTTTTAAAGATGGAAAGTTATGATTCTAAATGTGAAATGTTTACAGCAAGATCATCAGTGAGCAAAGGAAGAGTGAGCAATAAAAGAAAAACTAATTATGTTATGGACTCAAATCTTACCATGTGAGAATATTTTTCCATTGAGAGAGACACAATCTGCTGACATAATGAATCATCAAATTTGCGAAGATAAAAAAGGATCTTCTTGTAAGGTAGTCAGTATGATTTTAACAACCTATCAAATCTAGAGTATTTGTAGTGAACTTAATGAACTCATTTAAAAAAAAAAGTTGAAGAGATTTGAAGGAGGAAGGAGGAAGGAGGAAGGAGGGAGGAAGGAGGAAGGAGGAAGGAGGAGGAAGGAGGAAGAGGAAGAAGAGGAGAGAAAAAAGCAGCCTCTGAATTCCAAAATCATGAGAAATGGATTTTTAGTTAACTCTGCCTTCCTCTTTTGGTTTCTGTCCAGACATATTTTAATGGGTTTTCCTCTAAGTAGCAAAGTCTCCCAGGGCACCAACATGTTGTAGCAGGTTGAATAAAACATTCAATTCATTCTTTGCTCTAATACCCAATACAGTTAGATGAAATATCTATTACGTCTCCTGGAAAAATCTGATATTCAGTGATTTGTAAAGTGACACTTAAACTTTTTAAAAAAGTAGACTGTTTCCCATGGGTTTTTTCCCTGACACACAGGTCTGAAGTTTTTGTCTTTTCTGATAAAGACAGATTTATAGGCTCATTTAAAATTTTCTTTGACTTTAATCATTCTCCATTTTTGGCAAAACTGTAGAGTTGACTATGAATGTAGCACTTTATATGTCAATTAAACACAGTATGTTTTCAGAGGCCATGAATACTCTTTGCTGCTTAAATCCCCAGTGGGTCAAAAAGCATAGGAAAATATATCTATATGTTTAAAAGAACAATTCAGGCACTGAAGATCTTAAATTTCCTAGAAAGGTACATCACTAACGAAAACACATTAGCTATGAATTTAGTTCCTACCTAACAGTTCTTCAATAACATGGTTCTTATATCACTCTTAAATAACATATAAACGACCTTGAGATTGCGCCTCCAAGAGACATGTTAGAAAATATTCATTCATATCCTTAAATTATAATCATTGTGTAAAGTTTTATTAATTTCATATAAGTAGGGGAAATAAATCTAATTTTATAACTTTTTCAAAAAAAATTAGAATTCAACTTTATGAAAGAATTTGAAGAGACTAACACTTTGCCTGTCTTCCTCCTCATTCAGTTTCTTGAATTTTCAGAAGTTGCCTTGATCATTACTTTTTGGTTCCTTTTCTCCACCATGCCCTACCATGATATGGGTTTCCCTATAGAAAGGTAAAGAAGCCAGGCGTCTGGGTGGCTCAGTGAGTTAAGTGTCTGACTCGATCTCAGCTCAGGTCAAGATCTCAAAGTGCCTGAGTTCAAGATCTGCATCATCTGCACTGACAGTGTAGAGCCTGCTTGGAATTCTCTCTACCTCTCTCCCTCCCTCCCCAGCTAGCACACTCGCATTCTCTCTCTCTCCTTCTCTCTCTCTCTCTCTCTCTAAAAATAAGTACTTAAAAAAAAAAGGTAAAGAAGCAAACGATGACAAAACTGTGTAGTGTAAGAAGTACTGACCTTACCAGAGCCTTTTTATTTCAAAAAACTTTTAAAAACAGACCCTAGTTTCCTTTCTCCAGAACTACAACCTCTTAGAATAACTATTTTAAACTGTATAAAAGTATGTCTTGGACTCCAGAAAGCTAATACTAACTGGGATAAGAAGATATGACCCTTATGGTCATTGAACTACATTTCAGGCACTATTTTTGGTGTGTGTGTGAGAAATAAAAAATATATAAAAAAGAAATTATCTCAAGGTCAAACTTAGAAAAGTTTCTTCAAATTAGTAAAATGTTTACTTTAAAAGACATGAATGCCCTGCTTCCAAGTGAATGAGACTGTTACCCAGAGAGCAACTGAGTCATTGAGGATGAAAACTAGTAGGGAAATTCATAGGGGTCACTGGTAGATCAAAATCTTACTCTAGAATCTAATTCTAGCAGACCATAATCACTCGCCCTGCTTCTAATCCTGCATTTTAACTTTATTTATTTGTTTGTTTGGTTGGTTGGTTTTTTTTTTTTTTTAAGTAGGCTTCACACCAAGTGCAGAGCCCAATGCAGGGCTTGGGCTCAAGAGATTAAGACCAGAGCTGAGATCAAGAGTTGGATGCTTCACCGAATGAACCACCCAGATGCTCTGCATTTTGCCTATTTTTTTGAGTAGAAAGTTATTTAATAAAGGTTATAACCGAACAATAAGGCTAATGAGTGAACAGGGAATCCATGCTCTAGGCAAATTTCTTGTTTCTTCTTCTGGTTTAAACCTACTAAAAAAATGTGAATTGGTACCTCTTTTCCCCAGACACCCTCATTCTCAACACACACGTAGTATGATTGATAATATATAAATTATGAACATTTGAGACTTACTGACAGTAAGTCTTCAAATAGAAAACCAAAGAATGTTTCTGAAGAGTCTAGAATAAAAGAATTTTTCCAGCGGACACTTTAGAAAATAATAATACCTCTGTAACCACTGAGCATGCATGTATTTACATGATAATAATATGTGATCATCCCCAGGAATACAAAGACCAAAGGCACAGTCCATGAACTCAAAGAATTCATGGTCTCTTGAAGGAGACAGACAAGTATCCAGTAATTATAGTGAAGTGTAGGAAAGTGCTATAAAGGATATAATTACAGGGAACTATAATGGTACATAAAATAAAATAAATACTTTATTCCTATGAATGTCCCTGCTTGCATACCCTTTGTCTTTTAGAAATCCAACTGACACTGAATGACCTGAACTTCATTATGCCTCTTACAGTCCTAATTATCATTTCTATAATAACCATTTCCTACCAGTGACGAAATTTCACCCAGCCCTGCTTTCCAGCTTTGACCTGCATGGATCTGACTGCAAAATGTCATGACAGGTTCTGTCAGCTTCATACTTTTTTTTTTACTGACTTGGAATATGGCAGCAACCAAACCATAAACTTGAGGAAAGTAGGGTGGCTGAAGACAAAACAAGGCCTACATGGGGCAGTCCAGAGTAACCGGGTTTGATCAAGGGAAAACATCGAGCTTGTACTATAAAAGAGGACTGGGTAGTCTAAAGAGAATGTGGTCAGGAGCAGTTACCTAAAAGGAGGGGAAAGTTTGTTGAGATACAGTTTCGTTTAGTTTCAAACTTGCCCCCATACTGTGCTATTATTTATGTTTATTAAAATGAGGATTTTGCATAAGCAGTCTTACGTCTAAAAAATATTAACATACCTGATATGTTAGTATTTCTTTGAGTTTGTTTATTTTTCATTTATTTTGAGAGAGGGACAGTAAACAGGGAGGGGCAGAGAGAGGGAGAGAGAGAGAATCCCAAGAAGGCTCAACAGTGTTAGCTCAGAGCCCAATGTTGGGCTCAACTTCACAAAATGTGAGGTCATGACTCATGAACCGAAGTCAAGAGTCATTAACCAACTGAGCCACCTGGGCACCCCTATGTTAATATTTTTTAAATGCAAGACTGCGTAAACCAAATCCTCATTTACTTGCAATGTATTTTGAGGCAGGAGAGAACCTACAGCCTGAATTTCTCCCAAACAACTGATTGTTGTTAGAACTACACAATAAGAATTACTATCATATTCAAAACACATTTTCTGATATAAAATACATTATCACATTATTATCTTTATTAGACTAGTTACTAAGTTATCTCAAATGATCCCAAGGGAAGGGGGAAAAGAGCTAACACATGGGTAGTGGTCCCTCACAGAGATTTGAGACAGAGATGGACCAAAGGTTCATGGGAGAACTAGAGTTCAAGCCTTTGAAGTTTAAAAGTTTTGGAAGTGTACACAAACAGTGAGAGGTAGGGTACTTTTTGCCACAAAATAATGAGACATTTAATTTCTACATACCATTACTTCATTAGAGGTTTGGGGTAAAAGCCAGATCATGAAGTCCTTGGCACTATGATTTTGCAGTATGTGGGCAGCCCTCTAAAATGTCTCACTAATTAACATAGAGTCTTTTCTCCTTTGCTTGTTTCTTCACTTGCCCCTTCCACTGCTAGAAAGACATCCCAAGAAAATAACCTTCTGGCCTCAGACAGAATTATTAAGATGAAGATCAGAGCCCAGAATTCTTTTCAGTTTCATTTAAACTAGTTCTCAGGCCCTAATTACAAATGCTTATTGTTCTCTGATCACTCTTCCTATTAAAATAAAGCTTAGATTCCAAGTTCAAGATACTTTTAATGTATAAAAGTACCTGTATAAGAACGATCGGTTTGGAAGATGGCAGAGTAGAAGGATGGGGAGCTTGCCTCGTCCCAGGATAAAACTAGAGAACACTCACATACGTGTAAATAACCAGAAAACAACCTGAACACTGTTAGAACAAACCCCTCGACTCAGAAGAAGAAGCCACATGGAAGGAGATAGGAAGGGTGCAGATGTGGTCTGGGAGTGAGGTGGTCCATGGCCGTCCATGGTGGGGGGTTGGGAGGAGTGTGGAGAAGGGAGGAAAATAGACTTTCACACCAGGCAGCACACAAAAAGAGGACGAATCCCCATAATATTTGCCTTTGAGGGCCAATTTTGTGAGTTCTTAAAACCAGCTGAACTTGAAGCCTGAAATTTTAAAAATTGGTGGACTCAGCTCTGGGAGTGCCCAGGGGGGTTTAGGAAGTAGAATCCTTGCCCTTAAGAGACAGCATGACAAATGGGCCATGCAGATGCACCTTCTAACTAGCAGTTTGGAAAACACCAGGGGCAGACCAGAGGGACAGTAATTTCTTCATCTCAGACCATAGGTCAGAAAGACAGGGATCATGGGGACACCAGGAACAAAGGAGTTGGCAGGTGACATTTCCCTCCCCTGAACCCCCCCCCAAACAATGGCCAGATGTGGCAACCTGTCCGGTGCCAATACCCATTGCCACTTGCTTGCGCCAAGCTGCCACCACCCTTGTGGTCCCCCAGCCTTTCCCAGTCACACTCTCCTCAGTCCAGGCACTCTGGGCTCTGCAAGTAGACTGGCACAAGCTCTGACAACACATTTCCTGACCTATGAGTTTTTGGGGGGCCTTAGTTCCAGGGCATCAGAAACAGATCTTGTTTTGCAAGCACACATTGATAAAACATACCTTTCCCCTACTGGGAACCAAACACTGTCCACAAATAGGCAGAGAGAGCCTTTTCAGACAAGTGGACTGAAGGAAAAAGAGGCCAGGACTTAACAGCAGAGCACACACAACACATAGGAGATACTCCCTAAAGAGCCAGGCCCTAGGGAACCAGCACCACTGCAATGCAGGGCATCACACAACCTCTTCTTCATCAGGCTACTATTGTTAAGAGGAAGAGAAGTAGCTGACTTTTCTAACTCACAGAAACACACACATAATGCCAGAAAAAAATGAGGAGACAGAGAAACATGGCCCAAATGAAAGAACAGGACCAAACCACAGCAAGAGACCAAAGTTAAATAGATGTAAGTCATATGCCTGACAGGGAATTTGAAGTAATGATCATAAAGCCAGGGGATTTGAGAAAAGACTGGAAGACATCAGTGAGACCCTTAACAAAGAGATAAAAAGGAACCAATCAGAGATCAAGAAAACAATAAAAGAAATGAAGAATACACCTGATGAAAAAAATAGCAGGCTAGATGAAGCAGAGGAATCAATTAGCAACTCGGAACACAGAGTAATGGAAAGTAACCAAGCTGAGCAAAGGAGAGAAAAGAAAATTATGCAAATTGAGAATAGTTTTAGGAAACTCAATGACTTCATCAAGTGTAATAACATCCACATTAAAGAGATCACAAAGAAGGGAGACATAAGGAGGTAGAAAGTTTATTTGAAAAAAATAATAGTTGAAAGGTTCTCTAATCTGGGGAAGGAAACAGATATCCAGATCAATGAAGCATGAGAGAGCTCCTCAGAAATTCAACCCAAAGAGTTTCACACCGAGACACACAGTAATTAAAATGGCAAGAAGTAGCGACAAAAAATTTTTAACCCACAAAAGAGGACAGTTACATACAAGAGAAACCCCATTGGCTATCAGTGGATTTTTTAGCAGAAACTTTGCAAGACAGAAGGGAGTGGCATGATGTATTCAAAGTGCTGAAAGGGAAAATCTACAGCCAAGAATATTCTATGCAGCAAGGCTATCATTCACAATTGAGGGAGAGATGAAGAGTTTCTCAGACAAAAAATAAACTAAAAAGGTTTATGACCACTAAGCCAGCCATATAAGAAATATTAGAGGGTACCCTCTGACTGAAAAGGAAAGACCATAAGTGGCAATATAAAAAGTAAAAAACACAAAGGCAATGAAAATAATATTTCTGTAAAAATCAGTCAAATTTCTCACAAAACAAAAGGATATAAAATATGATACTATATACCTAAAATGTGGGAAGAGAGAAGCAAAAAATGGGTTTTATTTATTTATTTTTTTTAACATTTATTTATTTTTGAGAGACATAGAGAAGAGTATGAGCAGGGGAAGGGCAGAGAGAGAGGGAGATACAGAATCTGAAGCAGGGTCCAGGCTCTGAGCCATCAGCACAGAGCCCGACGCAGGGCTCGAACCCACAGACCATGAGATCATGACCTGAGCTGAAGTTGGCCGCTTAACCGACTGAGCCACCCAGGCGCCCCTAAAAAATGGGTTTTAAACTTAAGTGACCATTAATGTAATATAGACTGCTACATACAGAAGATGTTCTATACAAACTTAATAATAACCACAAATCAAAAACCAGTAATAGAACAAAAACAGTAATACATATGCAGAGAATAAAGAGAAAGAAACCCAACTACAGCACTAAAGGAAGCAAACAAATCAAAAAGAGAGAAAAGATCATAGAAAATCTATAGAAAAAAACAAAAAACACATAACAAAATGGCAATAAGTAAATATTGATCAATAATTACCATCAATTTAAAGAGATTCAATGCTCCAATCAAAAGACATAAGGTGACAAAATATATAAAAAAGCAAGACCCATCTATATGCTGCCTACAAGAGACTCATTTTAACTAAAGACACATGCAGATTGAAAATGAAGAGATGGAAAAACATTTATCATGAAAACAGATGTCAACAGAAAGCCAGGCTAGCAATGCTTACATCAGACTAAATAGACTTTAAAACAAAGGTTATAATAAGAGACCAAAAAGGACACTATATATAATGAAGTGGACATCCAACAAGAAGATATAATAACTATAAATGTTTATGCACCCAACATGGGGGAACTCAAATATCTAAAACAGTTAATAACAATCCATAGTAATACACTAACAGTGGAAACATTAACACCCACTTAATGGATAGATCATCCAAACAGAAAATCGAATGATTTTCCAAACAGAAAATACTTTCGAATAATACACTGGACCTGAAGGATTTAACAGACTTATTCAGAACATTCCATCCTAAAACAGCAGAATACACATTCTTTTCAAGTGCACATGTAACACTCTCCAGAATAGATCACATATTAAGCCACAAAACAAGTCTCAACAAATTAAAAAAAACAAAAACAGAAAAAAAACAAAGTCATACCATGCATCTTCTCTGACTACAACGCGATGAAACTAGAAATGAACCACAAAAAGAAATCTGGAAAAATCACAAATACATAGAGGTTAAATAACATTCTACTAAACAATGAATGGATCAACCAAGAAATCAAAGAAGAAATAAAAAATTATATGGAAACAGAGATGGCTAGGAGGCTTATCAGTTAAGCATCTGACTCTTGGTTTTGCCTCAGGTCATGATCTCATGGTTCCTGAATTTAAGCCCCATATCAGGCTCTCCACTGACAACATGCTCTGTGTGTGCACATTGATTCTCTCTCTCTCTCTCTCAAAATAAATAAATAAATAAACTTAAAAACATTTTTTAAATCAAATGGAGACAAATGAATATGAAAACACATTGGTTCAAAACCTATGGAATGCAGCAAGAGTGGATCAAAGAGAGAAGTTTAGGGGCGCCTGGGTGGCTCAGCTGGTTAAGCAGCCAACTTCAGCTCAGGTCATGATCTCACAGTCTGTGAGTTCGAGCCCCGCGTCAGGCTTTGTGCTGACAGCTCAGAGCCTGGAGCCTGTTTCAGATTCTGTATCTTCCTCTCCGTCTGCCCTTCCCCTGCTCACATTCTGTCTCTATGTCTCTCAAAAATAAATAAACGTTAAAAAAAAAAAGAGAGAGAGAGAAGTTTACAGCAATCTAGGCCTACCTCAAGAAGAAAAATCTTAAACAAGCCAACCCTACACCTAAAGGAGCTAGACAAAGAACAAACAAAACCCAAGCCCAGCAAAGGGAGGGAATAATAAAGATTAGAGCAAAAATAAATGATACAGAAACTAAAACAAAAAACAAAAACAAAAAACTGATCAATGAAACCAGGAGCTGGTTCTTCGAAATCATCAATGAAATTGATAAATCTCTAGCAAGACTCATTTAAAGAGAGAGAGAGAGAGAGAGAGAGAGAGAGAGAGAGAGAGAGAGAGAGAGAAAGGACCTAACTAAACAAAATCAGTAATGAAAGTAAGGTAGTAACACCACGGAAATACAAACAATTATAACAGAATATCATGAAAACCTATATGACAACATATTAGACAACTAGAAAAAAAATGGATTAATTCCTAGAAATATATCACCTAGCCAAACTAAAGCAGGAAGAAATAGAAAATTTGAACAGACCAGTAATCAGCAATGAAGTTGAATTGGTAATCAAAAAAACTCCCCAAAAACAAAAGCCCAGGACCAGATGACTTCACAGGTGAATTCGACCAAACATTTAACAATTCTATTCTTCTCAAACCAGTCCAAAAAAATAAAAAAGGAAGGAAAATTTCCAAATTCATTCTATGAGGGCAGTATCACCCTGATACTAAAACCAGATAAAGATACCACAAAAAAAGAGAGCCACAGGCCAATATCTCTTATGAATATAGATGCAAAAATCCTCAACAAAAATAGTAGCAAACTGAATCCAACAATACATGAAAAAAATCATACACCACCATCAAGTGGGATTTATTCCCAGAGGCAAGGGTGGTTCAATATTCACAAATCAATGTGACTGGTTATGTCAATAAGACACAGAATAAAAAACAGTATGATCATCTCAATACATGCAGAAAAGCATCTGACAAAGTACAATATCCATTCACGATATAGATGGTCTCCAAAGTAAGTCTAGAGGGAACATATCTTAAGAGAGTAAAGGTCTAATATGAAACAACCGCAACCAACATCATCCTCAATTGTGAAAAACTGAGTTTTTCCCTGAAGTCTTGGAACAAGACAAGGATATCCACCTCGCACTACTTTTATTCAACATAGTCCTAGAAGTCCTAGCCACATAATTTAGACAACATAATTAGAAGGCATCCAAATTGACAAGTAAAATTCTCCCTATTTTTAGATGACATGATGCTATATATACAGAAAACCCAAAAAATCTAGTAGAACTAGTTAAGAATTCAGTAATAATCCCAGAATACAAAATCAATGTACAGAAATCTATTGCATTCCTATATATTAACAATGAAGCAGCAGAAAGTGAAATTAAGAAAATAATCCATTTTACAATTGCACCAAAAGCAATAAAATGTCTAGGAATAAACTTAACCAAAGAGGTGAATGACCTGTACTCTGAAAACTATAAAACACTGATAAAAGAAATTGAAGATGATGCAAAGAAATGAAAAGACATCCGGTGCTCATAGATGGGAAGAAGTATTGTTAAAATGTCTACACTACCCAAGGAGATCTACAGATTTCATGCAGTCCCTGTCAAAATACCAATAGTATTTTTAGTAGAATTAGAACAAACAAACCTAAAATTTGTACAGAATGACAAAAGATCTCAAATAGTGAAAACAATCCTGAAAACCAAAACTGGAGGTATCACAATTCCATATTTCAAGTTATATTATAAAGTGGTATAAATTAAACTCTATGGTTCTGTCATAAAAAATAGACACATAGATGAATAGAACACAAAACCAAGAAATAAATCCACCATTATATGATCAATTAATCTTTGACAAAGAGGAAAGAAAGAAACTGGACCACTTTCTTACACCATACACAAAAACAAAATCAAAAAGGATTAAAGAACTATATGTGAGTGCTGAAACCATAACAATTCTAGAACGGAACACAGGCAATAATGTCTCTGACAGCAGCCATAGCAACATTTTTCTAGGTATCTCCTGAGACAAGGAAAATAAAAGCAAAATAAACTACTGGGACTGCATCAAAATAAAGAGCTTCTGCACAGCAATGGAAACAATCAACAAAACTAAAAGGCAACCTATGGAATGCCACATCTGATAAAGGGTTATTATCCAAAATATATAAAGAACTTATAGAACTCAACACCCAAAAACCAAATAATCTAATTATAAATGGGCAGAAGGAATGAATAGACATTCCCCCAAAGAAGACATCCAGATGGCTAACAGAGACATGAGAAGATGCTCAGAGGTACCTGGGTGGCTCAGTCGGCTCAGGCTCAGGTCATGATCTCATGATTTGAGAGCTCGAGCCCCGCGTTGGGCTCTGTGCTGACAGCTCAGAGCCTGGAACCTGCTTCAGATTCTGTGTCTCCCTCTTTCTCTTCCCCTCCCCTGCTCACACTCTGTCTCTCTGTCGAAAGTAAACAAACATTAAAAAAAAAAAGAAGAAGAAGATGTTCAACAACACATCATCAGGGAAGTGCAAATCAAAACCACAATGAGATATCATCTTGTATCTGTCAGAATTGCTAAAATAAAAAACACAAGAAACAACAAGTATTGGTGAGGATGTGGAGAAAAAGGAACCTTCTTGCTCTGTTGGCTGGAATGCAAACTGGTGCAGCCGCTGTGAAAAACAATATGGACATTCCTCAAAAAATTAAAAATAAAATTACCCTATGATCCAGGAATCACACTACTGGGTATTTACTCAAAAAAACACAAACACTAATTCAAAGGAATATACGCACCCCTATGTTTTTTGCAGCATTATTTACAACAGCTAAGCTATGGAAGCAGTCCAAGTATCCACTGATAGATGAATGGATAAAAAAGTGACATATGTTTGCATATGCATACACATACACACACACATACACATATACACACACACACGATGGAATATTATTCAGCCATAAAGAATGAAATCTTGGCATCTGCAATAACATAGAGCTAGAGAGTATAATGCTAAGCAAAATCAGTCAGTCAGGGAAAGACAAATATCACATGATCTCACTCATGTATGGAATTCAAGAAACAAAACAAATGAGCAAAGAGGAAAAGAGAGAGAGAGTGGGGCAAACCAAGAAACAGACTCTCAATTATAGAGAAAAAACTGATGGTTACCAGAGGGGAAGTGGATCATGGATGGATGAAATAGGTGATGGGGATTAAGAGTACACTTAGCATAATGAAAAAAAAAAATAAAGTAAAAAAAAAAATCAGTTTACTCTTTCAAATTTAATGTTAGCTTCTGTGATAATGTCAGTGTTTAGCTATGCTAACTGCTAGTAAGTGTGAGTTTGTTAGAAATATTTCCTAAAGGACAGAAGGAGAAATACTAAATTCTTCAAGCTAAGAATCTAATGGAAAAGGCTTCTACTTGCTGCTCAGCATCAGGTACAAGCATTTGTTTCCTTAGTTAATTAAAAAAAAATGTTCCATGGTATAGACTTTCGGAATTGTGCTAAATATCAAAAAAATAAAATTAAGAGAATGAATAATTTGAGGCAAATCTCTGTAGGAAGCTGAACTCAAAACCAAGACATGACATCACTTAGGGGATATTTCTGGCAAGGGTAAACCTTCAGGACCACAATGGTCTGACAGAAAGGAGCACCAATTTCAATTTGCAAAAATCCACTCAGGTGTGAAAGGTGTCTTTCTCCCAGAAACCTCTGTTTCAGTGGCACAGAGCTCAGGCAGTATCCTTTCCCCGGCATCACCCAAGTAAAACAATAAAATGTGTACGTGTTCTCTGTTTTAAATGTATCCAGCCATGACTACATTAATTGTGAAGCTTCAGTGACTTTATTTTAGCTTTGAATATTTTCAGGTGTTTTTATTTGGCAGTTTCTTATTAGTGATATCCTTAACCATAAATCATTGAGAAGCACTACTTTCAGAGAGAAAATGGCCTCAATATCTCACATATTTACTCAGCAGCCAGTTGACAGGTCTAGTAATTTCACTGGTATTTACTATATACTCTTCTGCAAGAGACAAAATAAATTTGTTTTCCTCATTCACTGTAATTTAATTTTATAAGAATGCAGTCTTATGAAATAATTCAGATCAGTTCATGGCAAAAAGTACAAAGGAAAGTAAACCCTTCCTTACCCTGGCATATTAACTCTCACACACAAAAATGAATGGGTAAGAGTTTGTATTCAAGAAGAGGGTGAAAGAGAAACTATGCAAACTTGTAAAGTGTCCCAAGTTGTTGGGTGAATAACAGAAAAAAAAGGGACAATTTTTTGGGTAAATAACAGAAAAAATATCAATTGTATCATTCCAAAATAAAACATGATCTAGAAAAATAAAGTAGTACTACACACCGGAAACCCTAGATTGGATAACAGCTCCAACACCATCTAGAAGGACTTGAGAACATCATACAACTTCAGTTGGATTCAGCCTCACTATATGTAAAATATTAAAATATCTGTGTTTTAGGGATATCTGGGTGGCTCAGTCAGTTGAGCATCCAACTCTTGATTTCAGCTCAGGTCATGATCCCAGGGTCATGGGATCAAGCCCCACGTCAGGCTCTGCACTGAGCCTGGAGCCTGCTTAAGATTCTCTCTCTCTCTCTCTCTCTCTCTCTCTCTCTCTCTCCCCCCCCTGCTCCTCTAACTTGTATTCTCTCTCTAAAATGATAGATAGATACATAGATAGAGACAAAAAGTATCTGTGTTTTAAAGAAAATATAAAGTTTAGTAGTGCCTCAGTGGCTCAGTCAGTTGAATGTCCAACTTTGACTCAGGTCATGATCTCACAGTTCATGGGTTTGAGCCCTCCACTGGACTCTGTGCTGCCAGCATGGAGCCTGCTTCGGATCCTCTGTCCCCCTCTCTCTCTCTGTCCCCCCCCCGCCGCTGGTTCATTTTTCTCTCTCTCTCTCTCTCTCTCTCCCTCTCTCTCAAAATAAATAAATACACTTACAAGGTATTATAAAGCTTAAATGATTATCTGAGCACTATAGCTTGGAACACAGTAGTCTCTCAATTAAACATGAGTAATGAGTATTTCACTTCTAACCTTTTCTGGTTTTATTTCACTTTTTTCCTATTTTAGTCATATGCTATGTACTAAGCAATTCACTTAAGGTTAATAGCTGTACATGGGAAATAACTACAAACAGGACCCATGTTTTGTGTCATCTCTAATCATTTTTTCCTAAGAGTTCTCAAGTGAATTATAGTCACTCATTTCTGTCAATTAGCATAGGTCTTAAAAGTATAGTGTTTATACTTTTGTAAACCTTGGCAGCTGACTAGACTCATAAGATGTTATCTGGCTGTAGAAAAGTACAAATCTTCACTTAATCAAAGAAATAGTTCAATAAATATTCTAATATTAGCTTCCTATTAATGGCCATTAGCCAAGCTACTGAGTCACATTAAATAACATACCTGAGGAATAAAATGGGAAGGCAGGGAAGAAAAGCAAGCAAAAGTCGGGATTCATGTGTATGATTATCATAGGAGACTATTTTCAAAATGAGAACACTTAATACCCAGTCTACAATTAATAGTTACTCTTTAATTACTGTAATTATCTTGGTATTATGGAAAGAACACTGGATTTACAGCTAGAAGATTTGTTTGAGTCCAATATCTTCTATTATCACCATATATACTTGGTCAATTCTCTTAGTATTTTGCAAAGTAATTTTTGTCATATATAAAATGGTAATAATTACCCGTCCTGGGAACCTGGCAGAGTTGTTATAATTTAAGATAATGTGTGTGAAAGTATGTGAAAAGGCTTTATTAACAGTAGACAGTGTATAACTCTAAGTAATTACATCACTGGTATTGGGGATCTTGAAGATCTTGCCCACAGTAAAGTTGGAGAGGGCTCCTCACACTTAGTGAGCGAATGCCCACGCAGGAAAGCACCACACGATGAAGAATGAACCTGTCTGAAAGGCACTTCTACCACTGCTGTGGGCAAGTCTCATCATTTCATTTTCTCATTTGTGAATTGGGGATTATGATGGTTACTTACTAAGCCCATAGTTGTGAGTGAAATACCACACTTTAATGGTCTAGCCAAGTACAAACACTCTACTGCATGCTCTCATTTTACTGTTCATTTCTACAACCAGCACTGACCTAAAGCAAAATGATGAAGTACTTCTCCTTAAGTGACTCAAATCTTTTTCCACTGAAGGTGAACAAGCTGTCATACCATTCCTAGATCCTGACCTTCCAGTAATCACTCCGTGTCCCCACAGTCAAGAGTCTGTTTAGTCTTCAGTCAACATTTATGGAACACCTATTTTGAGCCAAGCACAAAAAAGACCAAAACACACTGCCCTTAATATACCCCAATAAAAGCAGAGAGCTACCTAATGTTCTAGGCTGAGGAGAGTTAAATCAAAACTAGAAGATTTCTTCAGCATGACATTAGACTATGACACCATCCATACTAAACCAGGCCTTTTCTGATCTACTTCTCTGATATCATTTCATAACAAACAACTCTCCAGCCTGTGTTTCTTTACACTTTTGTAAGGAATTTTCAGTACATGTTGGGTCCTATTTTAGCCATAGGGACATATATTCTTGCTAGTAGGAAAATGTGTTTGGATGCCACAGAGCAAAATAATAATGTAGATAGAGAAGACCCAAAATAACATTTAAATGGTTGATAGTGACAATCAATGTAGGTTCTTCGTCATAAGAAGGAAAAAGAGTCTGACAGGGAAAAAAGCATTAACACTAATAATGGCCTTTAGGGACATATTTTCATTTCATAAATTTAAATTTTGCAAACAAACCTGAAGTTAGAAAGATATACTGAATTCACTAATTTTTATGCATAGGACAGAGAAAAGAAGAATTCTGGACAGAAATATCTGGGTTTCTGTAGTCATCATCAACATTACAACAGCTCTGGACTTTAATTTAGCTACCTATTCAAACGACAAATTTCAGAAAACTGTTATTATTAAGTAAGAGAAATACAGGCAAGGAAACATTTCAGTGTGATTTTTCCCAAGGCCTTATTATACTAGAAAGGCTGCAAGTTAATGGATAAACGTGAGAAATTAGGGACGGATCCCAAGTGACAGAATGATTTAGGAGAATACTAAGCTGCTTTAAAGCTTCATAAACTGAGTAACAGCAAAACATAGGAGCTGTGAATCTTAAGGGAACTAATCCAGTGTCATGTGAAGAAAATTTTAGTATAAATGGATACAGAAATAGCTAATTCATCATCTTTGATTTAAAGAAAAGATTACCATAGAATTCAAACTCTTGTATAGATTTATTAAAAGATTATGTTAACTTCATTGTATTAGTATATATATATATATTGATTTTATTAAAAGAATAAGACTTCAAAAGAATATTGATGAAAATGAGCCAAGCATATTAGGCAAACCTTAAATATATCATAATCTAGACTTTTATACCTATATATATTAAGGGCCATATATATGAAAATACATAGCTTCATATGTATATAAATGCAAAAATTAAAAAAATGATCAAAATATTACTTTCAAAATATTTAGCATAATTCCAGTGGAATTTGAGATATGAATGGTATGTTTTCTAAGTGAATCTATTCACTATATTTGCTCATTTCCTTTCTAATTTAATTATTAGTATTTTTTGGTAAAAAAAGGAAATATATGTTATTCTTTCATTTTATTTCCTTATTACAAACAAATTAAAATATAAGATTTGGTTTCAAATATAGTTTCACATAACTGGAACTAAAAGCATAGCAAGGAGAGACAACTATTGCTACGAATTATAACAGTGTTAAGACATATAGCTTAATACTGATGCAGTTAACAAAATAGCTGTTTCAGTATCTATACCAGTGGGGATTATTTTTGCTTGTTTATTTTGTTTTGCAATCAAATTAATTTCTATAGTCCTACCTTTTTACTTCTCACTCCTCAAAGTAACCATTACTTTAATGTTTCAGCTGTGCTTACATGTGAAGCATGCACATCTGATTTATCCGCTCTCTTGCTTCTGCCAACCTCCTCATTGCCTGGACAGGCAAAAACATTCATGTCTACGCCATACCATTCTCAGGCCCAAGGGAAGCTTCATAGGAACATTATGCTTCTGTCCTGTTAGCTCTTTCTCTCACACTAGAGCTGCTGGACAGGTCTATAAAAGGCTTCTGTCTTCAGGCAGCAAAATCACAGGATCTTGATACCACCTCCATCTCTCCGACATATGTAACTCTTCTCTATTTCCTCCCTTCTGTCCTCTGCCCCCTACCCCAAAGACAGCTGGAGGCAGGAGAAGCAGTTAACTTACTTTTTTTCCCAAAAACTATCTTCCAAATTCCTTCTCCTCCTCTTCCAACCTGAAACTCAGTCACACCATATCCTGTGTTGGGGAAGGGGAAGCAGCTTTTTCTTTTCCTCTTTTCATATGATCCCCAATCCTTTTTATCTCATACTTGGTAGTGATTTATTTTTTCTTGACTTTATCGAGGTATAATTTAAGCACAGGAAACTGCTTTTACTCAAAGCAGGCAATTTGATCAATTCTAACAGAGATTTACCCATGAAACAATCAAGTGGTGTTTTCTAAACAACCTATCCAGAATCCAGCCTTTCTACTTCATTGGTCAACATGAGAGTCATTCTGAGAATAGAATCCATCATTGAAGGTCTTAGATATTAAATCTTCTACTACATTATTCCTGTGCATCATTCCATCTAGATTGTGTAAAAACATTTTCAAAAAGTCATTCATGTTCTAAAGTTTTCAGCTGTTTGGGTTTTACCCTTTGGGCAATAACCCTCAATTAAAACATTTCCTAAAATAAATTGGACAAATGAATTCATATATTCTCAGTGTAATCACAGCACATCTGTGTGTTCTTTCCCATATTAAAGAAATATATTTGAGGAAGCAATTCTACTCAATATTTTTTTTTTTTTTTTACTATCGAAAGCTAATTATAGCCAAATAGTTCAACAAGTTTCTTCCATATGAAATTCACAACCCATTCTAAATAGGTTACGTACAAGTTCTCCTAGGATTGGGATCATTAATTTTTACTTTTGTTCTCCTACTGAATTATTACCAAGCCCTCAGAAAATTAATTCTGTTTCCCCACAGAGTGTTTCTCAATGGTGATTATGAACTATGTGTGTGTTTGGTTAAAGAGGCCAAGGTACCAGAAAAGATACTTTATAAATAGATCATGCTTTGTTTTTCCTTTCAACATCTAAGACTACAACTATTACTTTAAGAGAAACAAATTTTTTTTCTGAAAATTACGTTACTCAAGCTCAAAAACCTTTGTGCAGTGGAAGAAGTGTTTATAAAGCCTAATCAAAATTATCCCCGAAATATGGTTAATTATCATTGAAATCTTATATTTGTCTTTATTTTACTGAAGTTGCTTTGGGGGACTAGAAATCAATAGAACAGGAATGTAGTTAATGACCAACTTACTTCTTGTCTCTAACATGTCTAAATCGTAAGGAAATGAATGAGGAGTGAGGTCTCTGGACATAAAAATTGACACTATTTCAGGAAGGATTTTTTTTTTTTAACTCTGAAACGTCAATTTACTTGCTACATATATGGCTTTTAAGTCCTCACAGCTCCGAATGTAAATATTCCTTCTGTTATGATTCCCCCCCACCAAAATCACAATTATTTAACTACTGTTCAGTGTTCAAGTATCTCTTAGCTTACTGCCTCAGATTATACAATTACTGCTTGACCTCTATTCTCTAAATATTTGTACCTTTAGAGTTAAGTATTACTTATCCTCAATATCAGAGAAGATAGATAGGAAGAATAAATAACAGACACAATTCAGAATCTTATTCTTTGATGAACATTAAATGATAATGATGATAATTACCATTTATTAAATGCTTATAATATTCTAAGATATTGTCTTAATTCATTTTAACCATAATCTAATGAATTAATTTTATTCCACTTATAAACAAGATAGAGAAGGCTCAAATAGCCTAAGTGTGTTACTTGGTGTGTATATGTTTGAGTCAGAATTTAAACTCCGACCTACCTACATAGGTCCATAAATTCGTTACTGGGCATGCTATACATCTTCTTCCAGGCTTCTTATTTTCCACTTTATTGGTGTTCACTGAAAAAGAGAAAGTGAAATTTCATTAATAGACTTTTAATCTTTTAACTCAAAGCCCAAACTCTTTAAATTTGTGCTTTTACTTAAGAGACTATTTCTGGATGGCAAAATTTAAGAGTCATGCTCTCATTTCTAGTATTTACTTAAATGATACCTGTTGAATATTCTTTTCCTGCATACGAGCCCTTATATCCAAATTTAGTCTCCTAGGAATCCTGGTGGACATGTTTTAAAGCACGGCATGCTTTTTAACATCTGGAGCATGCCAGGCACCAGGTCTCGTTGACAGAATAACCTTTCCTTCCTGTGAGCAGTGACATGAATGATACAGACACTACTACTGGGAATGCTCAATGAGAGAGAGTTGGTGCATTTTATTCTTTGGAACTGAAGGTCTGTAACATGAGGAATGATATAATTGTGAAGGGCACCATAAAATTCCTGGCTGTGTTCTCTAGGGAGAACTTTGTTCTTCAGATAAACCTAATAATGAAAAGTTGCACACTAGAAAGCACTTCTATATTCTTTCCTAATTCACAAACCATTAGTCCTTCCAAATATATGCAAGACAATAAACTTTCCTTCTATTTATTTAATATTGTTAAGATAAAACAAAGGAAAAGACTTATAACAGAGACTGAAAAAGATGGCTGATACCCACAAACCAGTTTTTCCCACAATGAAGTAATGAAAGGAGTTTTTATTCCCCCATAATTTGTAGGAGCAAAAAGTGCAGGCTTTTCATATAGGCCATGAGAAAATAAAGGCCAGAAAGACAGAAAACCAGCTAGCCTGACATTTTCCATAACATTCAAGAGAGCTGGCTTGAAGTAACATACCTCAGTAGAAGGAGGCTGGAAGAATTCTACCCCATTCTCCCAGGCCAAAATATGTATCTTAGGAAACGAGACAGAGAAACTTATCCAAAGTAACGAAGATAGGATACGGCCAGAAGAGGTGTTTTTATTTTGGAGGGGAAGGAAGGAGAAGAAAGAGAATCAGTACTGCCACAGCTAGGGAAAACCAGTAACACATGGATTCAAGTTAACGGAGACTACTCCTTGCCTCTTACGTCCCCTTCCTTTCCTTCTTTGCAATCCTGGAGAAGTCTCAAGTAGCCTAATGCACTGGGACAGAGCACTAGAAAGGCTAGATGGGAACACGTATAGGAAGTGTACAATGTTTTCTTTCCCCTCTACGGCTTCCTAGCCTCCAACAGTTGGGAGAGGAAAAATTTTTAACTTTAAATGAAGAAGGAGTTTATTTTTATTTTTATACTGAACTATATATGATTATTGCTAAACTGGTAATTTTTTATAGAACAAATAACCAGAGAATTCTTGATTATCTACAAGAGAACCCCCAACTACCACAACCACCACCACACTCCACACACAAGAACTTGGTATGTCCAAGGGCAGAAAAAGAAATAGCCACAGTCAAATGAATTAAAATGGACAGAAAGAAAATGAAAGTATTTTCTACCTATATACCACACATCCTGTTATTTATACTTGTAATTCTTGAACTCTCTTTAGGACATTCTTAAACCGCTTTATAGTCTACCTTTTCTGGAATCCTCTGTCACACACCAGTCTTCTTTACTCTTGGGGGAATTTCTGCCTGGAGATGCTTATTTTGAACTGGGACTGTCCCATGTTTTGTCTGTATCTTTGACATTTCCTATTTTCTATATCCCAGGTGCTAGGACTTCTGAATGGAAGAGTAAACAGCAAAGCAGGTAACAAAACTTAGCTCTGCTACCGATCTTGTTCTTCTAATTAGATACCTGTAGAGCTTCATGTTACACTGAAGGAACTGCCAGAGAATGGAGGAAAACCTCTGCCCTGTGATCAAAAAGAGATTAAAAGGAGTCTGTGTTTTATGAGCCTTATATTAGATTTGTCATTGCTTATGACATTAGCACCAAACCCTTGCCTGTGCGCCATGAAGTTGTATGGGATTTAAGAATACAGATCCATACTAAGACATGATTTGTCATTGAAAATTACTCTCCATATTGGAAAGAAGTAACTGAGTTCCTTTGAGTTGAGAGATTAAAATTTTTGAGGGGAAATATGTTTATAAGTTGGGAATATGATCTTAACTAATTTATAACCAATCAAGAAATTTTTAATTTTTTTATACTTCACCTAAAAGATAATCACAGTCAAATCAATCACAGTAGCCACTAATGCTCAATGAAGGAGATTTGGTCCAAAAATATTTTTCAAGTTTTTTAGGATCAAAGATTGAAAATGAGAATTCTTTTCTCAAAGACTTTTTATCAAAATTCATTTATAGAAGGTCGCCTGAGTGGCTTGGCCAGTTGAGCATCCGACTTTGGCTCAGGTGATGATCTCACAGTTTGTGAGTTCGAGTCCCATGTCAGGCTCTGTGCTGACAGCTCAGAGCCTTGAGCCTGCTTCGGCTTCTGAGTTTCCCTCTATCTGAGCCCTTCCCCCACTTACACTCTGTCCCTCTTTCTCTCAAAGATAAACAAACAGGAAAAAAATTTTGTTTAATTCATTTACAGTTCTACAATTTTTCTTGTTTTAGGAGAAAGCAGAGTTACATCCTGTGAGAAACATCTATTTGGAAAGGGTAAAGGGAAAGTTAAAATGAAATTCAAGACACCTGAAGCCTTGCCCTAGGTTTGTACCTAATTAATTTTCTGACCTTAGAAATCACATAATGTTGCTAGGACTCTCATTTTATTGAATCTACTTTTATAAGATTATTCATATCCTCTATAAATAAAGAAATTAAACAGTTCTTACACTCTCAAATTAGGATAGGTATATTCAATCTTGTCTGCTTCATAAAGCTATTTTGAAGGTCAGAAATACATGTGAACAAACTTCTAAAAGTATAAAGTGCAAATAAATGGCAGTAAAGGCTAAATTCTCAAAAACATACCGAATACCTTTTGCAAATGCACTTCACAGGACTTATTTTATTAGTCCTCACAACAATGCAGGTTGAATTGTTTCACAACCCTAATTTCACAGAATACAGAACTATATTAAGATGATATAAACTGTATTAAGATGACAAATAAATAGTTGTCAAGTAACCAAAAGCAGAAAGCCTCAGAAATATTGACCCCAGAAATACCTTTCTGAAAAAAAAAATAGTATATTCAAAATCTGAAGTTAGGACAGTAACCGAATTTAAAATGCATAAAAATTTAATATACTCTTGAAATTAAAAACAAAATCTGTGCCCTTCTAAAGTCAGCTACATTTCCTTGGAAGTACCAAATGATTCAAACGAAAATAATTCTGTGTTCATTAAGGGGACAGACTACAAATTTACTATTTCCAAAACTGTAATATAAAATATAAAATGCCAGTATATCTGCAACAAGGGCACCAAAGATAATACACAACAGACTTGATGTTGAGAAATGTGGAAGAGCTGTACATCAACCACCTTCCCAGGTTTGAATCTGATGTGAGTAGTTTGTGACGTGAAGGATGCCAAAACGAACCACAGGAAAGGAGGAACTGAAGAATCCAAGACCACACATCCTGCTGCTGCTGTCCATAAGTACTGTCCATATTCTGATAGGCCAATATCAGAGTGATCTTCCGAAGGGAAACACAAATGGTTCTCATTTTTTTATAGAATTATGATTTATCTAATGGGTTACTGCCATACTTCCTCAAGTTTAGTTTGGTAATGTGTACAAAACTTTCTAATGATTCTCTTAAAGGTCCATAAACTACTAAACCAATCCCCCAAATGACTCCTTACATAACATTTTGCAAACAACTTGACTAAGTTCCTTCATTTCTTTTTCCTTACCATTTACACTGACTACCAGCAAACTCATCTTCAAAAGATTTTCACATTTTCAGAAAGAGCAAAAACATCACACTTCCCATTTGATGAAGAGTCCACAGGCCTGCAAAAACTGCTGTTTTTGAATAAAGGCCTGCTGTTTTGAAAACTGTTTATGAACCCCAAACAAGGACTACCATCTGATCTTGTCTGCAGTAGTGGGTATCTGCATAGCTCTGATACAATCCCGGAGTTCCCTGAGTAACCCTTTGTTTCACATTGATCTAGAATACTGATTTTATTTCCATGTATTCTTATACAATCCATGTACATATGGTTGAAGGAATTTAGTAAACCCTGATTGAGTTGAATACAGGTTATCACAACATTACAGTAAGTACCAAGAAAGTATCACAACATTACAGTAAGTACCAATGACACCAATAATAAAACCATGCCCACGAGGATAATGGAATTATCTATTTGCAGGTCAATATCTTGATTTGAATTAGAGGGACATGGTAATCTTATTGATCTTGACTCACTTAGAAGACAAACAAAATTAACAGAGAGCACAGAAATTGGATTGACTTTTTTAAGTCAACTTGGCATTTCTTACTAAAATGTCAAATACACTACTCGAAAGTTCTAAAAATCCTGTTATTTGCAGATTTCATTTCACCTGTGTTACCAGTTTTAGGCTCATAGTAATATGGTAGCAGTTGGAGATGGAGTATTGTCACCCAAAATACATTTCATAAAACCTCTTGTAAAAGCTAATCATTAATTGCCAGATGCTTCCTAACTCGACCTTAATGATATTATATCACTCTGCAGGGGAAAACAACATATTCTCTAAGTATATTTAAATTTCAGTTTCAAAAGAGTTTTCATAATAAACAACTCTAAATCAACAGGTTTCTTCAAAGTAGCATGGAAGAATTTTTGTCTCTCTCCTATGGACATTGAAAATGTGTGTGTGGCAAGTGGTAAGGATCCAGAATCTACAAAAGCTCAAAATGTAAACCAGATATTAACCCAGATAATCTCAGCCACAGAAATACATATGTCACATAAATATTACGAACAGTTATTAAAAGACTTATCTGGGTGAGTAAATTAATACAATCCCGCTCTGCACTGGTGTATCTACTAGAAAGCGTGACAGTGGAATGTGTGTACATGCATGCAGCTGCCCACTTTATTCAGAGTCTATAGCTTCCCCTTACTTCCTAGTGTAGAGAGGAGAAACTCTATTTGTAAGCTCCATGAGTGAACTGGCAGGACATAGACTATTCGGCTGCCTGAATGTACCTACTCAGATCCTGAAAATGTATTCTCACCCCCAGTCCTAACACAACAGGCAACAACACATTGATTAGAATAAAGCCAACGTGAAATCAGTGAAAAACGTGAGAAACGAAGATTCTTATTCTCTCCTTTATAATAAACCAGGGTCCAGTGACACCTCCTCCAAGAGAAATAAAAGACAGCTGGTGACAAATGTCTTGGGAGAAATAAATAAAAGATATCCCGGCTGGAGCCACGATAAATTACCTTCACAAAATCACTTATGAACAAGCGTGGTGTAATAAGCCGCTGGGTTTCAGAGTGGTTTTTAAGGCAGGATTATGATGGAACGGAGCTGGAGCATGAGAGAAATAAAATGGAGGGAAGAGTAAAGGAAATAACGGAGCTGAAGGGGACTACTGAGTTTGGATAAGATAAACAGGCCTGACTTCGGGAGGTCACGCATGTGTGTTTTTTATTTTGTCTATTTGTTTTTTAATCATAATGGGATAATGAAATCTCCTTTTTCCTTTATTTTTAACATCATCAGTTCTTGTTATGAAAAATAATCATATATTACTTCGGGAAAATGTGGAGCATCACTGATAACCTAAATGGAATCAATGAATATATGTGATCTAGCTCGATGCCTTTGACATGTAACAGACACAGAACTAAAACAAGCCCATCTACTAGGCATCGGACATACCAGGGGCACTTCATATACCTAAAATTATACCAGTGGCACTGTGTATACCTAGAAATCCTGAGAAATGCTTTCTTCTAAAGCTTAGAGATAATAGTACTTTCTATGTGTACTTTCATATATCATACGAAATCACACCATATGCTATATATTTCTCATTTATTTATTCTTCACAATGACCTTATGCAAATGACTATTAGAGTTCTATTACTAAACAAATCAAAATGACAAATGTATTTACTCTATAAAAACAGTTGACAGTTTGCTAAAATGAAATTTTCTCTTAGGTCTGTAAAATATTTTCTCTTTTAAAATGAAAAACATGGGGGACCTGGGTGGCTCAATTGGTTGAGCACACGACTCTTGATTTGGGCTCAGGTTCCTGAGATGGAGCCCCACGTCAGGCTCCACATGCTCTCTCATGCATGCTCTCCCTCTCAAAAATAAATAAAAATAAACAAATAAATAATAAATGAAAAATATAGTCATAAATATACACATCTCTTTTCTCCTACGCCTACTGTTATTCAAACTGCCCCCTTCATCTTTGACTCTAAACTCTTTCTTGGACAAACAATATTTAATTCCCATTAATTAGGAGTCAGTCCCTCTTTTTAGAACATTAACATTTCCTATTCTATTAGTTATGTATGATGTAACGTATTTTTATTGTAGTTGATTTGTTGGAAGAGATATTTTGCTACTTAATATATAAAATAATCTCAACGTATAAACCAAATGAAAAACCAATGAGAGGAAGAGAGGAAATGTTTGGGGAGCGGGGAGCAGGGAGCTGTGTGTGTGTGTGTGCGCGCACGCACGTGCGCACGCGCATGTAAGAATGTAAGTGTACGTATGAGAGTGAAAATTTACACATGTTCCACCTTTTGCACAGCTTAGCAGAAATAATAACATTTCCCTGCAAGAACGTCTTTTAATAGTATACCCCTACAACCATACCAAACTTCCTCTGAAACATCTTTGTGTTGCCACTGTGCTATTTTTTCCTCACATAAAAAAAAAATCAATGTATTAAGATGATTCTCCTATATTACAGATGATGCCATATCTATAATTCTATTATAAAAGTGCACTGGTGTTTTTTTTGCCAGTGGCTTTTAGATAATTATGTTTTTAACACAAATTTATCAGCATAACAACCCATTCCACAAAATAGAAAAGAGGCAATATTTACATCAATGGTGCTTTGAAACTAACATTCTCCCTCAGGGAGTCATAGCCACATAGTCTAGTCTTTTCTCTTGACAGGTTATAAATATTCTCAGAAGTAACTGTTTTGATGTTGCCTTAAAAGCAGGGGGAAAAAGTAAAGAAAACTGGGGCTACACACATTTTCACATAAATTTCTCTATCACATTTGACAGTTTAATTATACTGTTGTTATTTGCATTTCTCATGTTACTTCATACTTTAGAGTTCTGGCTAATGGATTTCCATAAAGCGATACTTCATAGTGTTCTCTGCTGAATGAAATCTTATCTTAGTTTCTTGTTGTGCCAGATAAATTCAATCAACAACAACCATATGTTAAGAACTTTGAAGTTTGTTTGTTAGAATCGACAATTTCTGAAAGCCTTGATGCTTGGCTATACATAATACATGTCCTCAAATAAAACAGCATTCCGTGACGGAAAGAATTTTAAAAAAGGAAATTTACTGGGGGGGGGAAAGAAGAAATTGTGTTCATATTTCAACACAATTTGGAAACACTTGTATACATTCGCTAACAATTACCTAAGGATTAGAAAAATTCCTGCCGTGTCTCATCCCTTCTCAAACTTTTCTGTACTATAATCCAAATATAATTCACAGAAGTATGAATTCTTTAAATATTGTTTTGTACACTTTAATAAATGTTGACTTCCATCAGACTCCGATTAATATAGTAACAGTTGAATCTTGTTAAGGGATGAGTAGAATCATTCCTAAGTAGCTGATGGAACAAAACAGAAGAACCTAACCTGAACTGGCAAAATTGCATTATTTACTTTTACTCTGTTATCAGCCCTGCTGACTGCATTTTCACCATACTTTTCCTATTTTTTTGTGAGATTGAGAACATGGTAGACATCTTAGAATAAGGCCTTCCAGGTCCTTTTTTTCCTACCAAGAAGAAATTACCAGATTCTAAACCTTGAGCGTGCATTTAGTACCACCCGGAAGACTTGTGAAAACAGATTCCTGGGTCCTGTCCCCAAATTTCCTGAATCAGTAGCTCTGGGTCAGGGCCCCAGAATCTGTATGTCTCACAAGTTCCCAGGTGACAAAAAGCTGGTTTAGAGAACCACACTTCAAGATAACAGAATGAGAGGGATCCTGGGCAGAGAACTGGACTCTTCCCAGAAAGAGTTTGGCTAATTCCCTGTAGGGAGGAAAATCTTTCCTCTTCCTTTCTAGATTCTTTAACTGGTCTAATAATTAAACTGACATAAAGCCAATTGATAGGAGAAAATTTTAATTTCATACATACAGGAGCCCATAAAAATAGGCAACTCAAAGAAGTGATCAAAGTCAGCAGTTTCTATACTTTTAAGACAAATAAACGATAAATTGTGAAGAACTGGTAAGACGAAGAAGTTTGGGTTTGGGGTAGTTGATTAGCGAAGAAGTAACAGGGTTTATTCATGTGGCCATCTTCGTCCTGAATTCCCCATCTCAGGTGATAACAAAGTCTTCTCAATATCCTGCTATGACAAAGGGTAACTTTCCCATAGAAGATTTATTCCCTACTCTCAGGGGAACAAAAGAGTGTCAAGAGTGTTCTTTTTGCACTGACTGATGCCAAAATGGCATACTTTGGGGTGATCTGCCCTGAATCCCATCATCCCTTATGCCAAACTAATTAAGTAGATCAACTTTTTAGTAACCATGTTCCCCAACCCCTTAAAATGACTCCAAAGAAAATTGAAAAATCAAAAAATTGTTTTTATTAATTCAAGAGCTCGGCATTAGTAAAGAGACAATTCTCATTTCACGACAAAATCGGAATAATTTTTTTAATGTTTATTTAGTTTTTGGTAGAGAGAGAGAGACAGAGTGTGAGAAGGGAGGGGCACAGAGAGAGAGAGAGACACAGAATCTGAAGCAGGTTCCACCTGTGAGCTGTCAACACAGAGCCCAAAGCAGAGCTTGAACCCACAAGCCATGAGATCATGATTTGAACCGAAGGTTGGACACATAACCAAACTGAGCCATCCAGGTGCCCCTAGATTAATTTTTTAAAAGAATGGATGGATTGAAGGAAAAATAGAAGAAAGAAAGGAAAGGAATAGGAATGAATGGAAGGACGAAATCAGGTAATCACTGGTTAGCTCTAGGGAGCCAGTCCATCTTATGATTACAAAAGTTAGGGTCATACTTTGCTTTTCTTACTCTGGCCTCTCATTGTAAGTATGATAGATTATTCAGAACCTTGTACTGTTCAGGCCAGGGAGGGAGGATGTAAGAAGGGAGGTAAAGAAGAGAGAATGAAGTAAACAAAGTAGCTTCAAGCGCTTTACAGAGAAAGTGGTCTCAAATAATGCTAGAAAAATAAATGCAATTTCCCCTAAAAGGACAGCTTGGGAAGAATGCCACGGAATCTGTCAATTCTAGTAATTTTACAAAATCAAATATATTGTCCTCAAATACTTTAGTTTTAAATTATCAGCTGTCACAACTGAGTGGTCAATTAGGACAATTTGTTGATAGGCTCGTTAGTGATTTCATTTGGGGGACTCTGATTAAGTTCCTAACTCTGATTAAAGTAAGAAATTTCTAAAAATCTTATTTCAAATAAACACTCCAATCAATAAATAACTATGAAACCAGTCAATTTTAAATAGAATATTTTTGTAAGTTTAAAACATTTTACAAGAACACTTTCCTAATTATTAATCTTGTTTCTTTCATGAAAGAATAATTGAAAGATACTCTAGCTACTACAAAAAAAAATTGTTGCCTGTTGCAAAGATTTAGCAATCTCGCCTTAAAATTATATTTCAGACATTACTGAAATATAGACATTTAAACCAGATTGCCACAGAAATCACACTTTATTAGTGATCTCTTTTCTAAGCCACAGAACCTTTCCAGACCATAATAATAAAATACAATGGAGTCTTATCCACTTGTTGGCTATTTATCACATGACCAGAGTCTCTTAGATTTGACACAGTGCAAAGAATGAAAGATGAAGTCTGGCAACTAAAAAGATGATAATCTACGGAGAAGACAAAATAACTACATGAAATGAGGAGGGATAAAAGTGTCTACATGTCATAAAAAATAGAAGTGGGACATTTGGTATGGGTAGTAAGAAAAAAAAACAAACACCTCACTCTAATTTGTAAGAACAAGCCTCTTGGACATAGCTGGCAGGGAGTGAGGGGGGTGCAGGTGAGATGGAACCCTACTCAGCTGGACAGATGGCTCCATTGGGGAGCTAGTCATCACAACAGTTAAAGCCATGGTTTTCCCACCTTGTGTTTCATCATAAATATGGAATATTTTTCTTCAGTATTGTCAGGCTCTAAGATACTAGTGGTAGAAAAAATTAAGCTCCAGACAGAACTGAAGTACAGGAGATCTTAAAGAAAATTTAGCTCTTCATGGTTGAAAATAACAACTACTCAATATTAAAAAATGATCCCTATGTACTTCAAATTAAATATATTTGTGTTTCTTTTTTTTTAATTTTTTTTAATGTTTATTTGAGACAGAGAGAGACAGACAGAGCATGAGTGGGGGAGGGGCAGAGAGAGCGGGAGACACAGATTGTGAAGCAGGCTCCAGGCTCTGAGCTGTCAGCACAGAGCCTGACACGAGGCTCGAACTTACAGACCACAAGATCATGACCTGAGCCGAAGTCGGACGCTCAACCAACTGAGCCACCCAGGCGCCCCTATTTGTGTTTCTTTATTTGCTACCTTCTTCCCAAAAGCCTGTGCTTAGACTTTGCAGGCCTCATGCTGTGAGTTTGTTTTCTTGTCGAGTGTGTTACTACTTTGTCACACTTCGTTTCGGGCAAGGTATTACCTATTCATTTATATTGTGAGGATTCAAACAGATTTGTATGAAGTACCCGGCCAGCTCAAATTTTATTTGCATAAATATTTCTTCTGGGTCATCAAAATGCAAATAACCTTTCTGGATCCATAATTGTGCAAGTGTGCATGTGAGAAAGTACACACTAATGTGACTCACTTGTGATGATGCTTAAGAAGCAGCTGTCAGTCAGTCTGGCTGAGTGCCTGGCAGTTTCTATACAGATGACGAAGTATGAAAAACCACTGGGTATTTTTCACTGAAACGTTCTGCAGATGTTGGCAAAGAGATACAGTCCCTAGAAAAGGACAAATGTGCATTTCCAAGGGCATAAAGAAAGATGAGGCCTGAGGCAGGCGTAGCATTGAAACAGTCTTTCAAAGGAACAGCACTTCTATTAGTTCTGCCAAGTCCAGAGAGAAGTGAAAAACACCCAGTAAATAAAAATTTAGCTCTTAAAATGACGTCCTTTAAACATCTCTTCTATAGGATATGCATACTTGGAATGTTTAGAAAAAGCTATACAATAGTCAGAAAAGAAACAATATGTACCTACATACTGGCATTTTAAAAACAGAATCCATAGGTTTTAAAATGAATTAGGCAATCTTTATATTTCGAAATCAACTCATCACAAATATTTTAGAAGCTGGAAATCTTCCAAATAAACATATTTCCAGAATATATGATGATTCTGCATAACATATTCTAATACAGAATCTGAAATTAAGACACATTTATTACTAAATACTGTTGCAAATGTTAGTAATATAAATGGTTCTAATACTAATATAAATGTCACGCCACCAAATCGGAATTTAGGTAATACAAAATACATGTGTATTATAAAAACCTTTTACCTAAAGTATGAGACAATTTCATTTGGCTGAGTATAACAATTTGGAAAAACATTTAAAGATAGGTATCTTGATTGATTCCTACTCTCTTTTATTTACTAGCTATGTAGTCATGTGTAAATCACTTTAGGTATCTGAGCTTAAATTTCTTCACGATTACACAATAACAGCCCCTGCCAGCCCTATTTTTTCAAGCATGATTTGAGATAATAGATACAAAAGTAATTTATAAAGTGTAATACACTAGTCTAGTTAAAAAAAAAATCTGTGGACTTAAAAGTAGAATGACAGTTTCAAATCCCAGTTCTTTTAGCTGCTATGTGAACTCGCAAAGGTCATTATTGACCCTTGAAGGGTCAAGCCTATGAGCTTCTTTGATCTTCCATACCTACAATCCTCAAAGTGCGGTCCCTAACATACAGCATCAACATCACCTGGGAACTTGTATTTTTAACAAATTCCCAGGCCCTACTCCAGACCTCCTGAATCAGAAATTCTGCAGGCAGGCCCATTGCACTGTGTTTTAACAAGCCCTCCAGGCGATTTTAATACATCTTAAAGTGCGAGAGACACTAAACAATTGAAACAACGAGGATCTGAAAAGCTGCTGTGAGCATCGTTAGAATCACTTGGGATATATATACACGTGTACATACACACATACTGACCAACATTTAACACTCTGCCCACTGAGCCTAATTAAAGCAGAATCTCTCGAGGTACAAACTCAAGCACCAAGATTTTTTTAAAGTTCACAGAAATTTAATTTAGGTACTACTAGTTATTTCCAGAGATGCTACAGGTGATCCAATTACCTGGGGGTTCACTCCAGTTACTTTCAGCTGGTTACTGCAGTTATGTCCATTGCCCAAGGTCATGGGTTCCCTGGAATTTGTATATCTTCAGTATTTTCTTGCCAAACTAACCAGAAAAATGTATGAGTCTGAGGATCGTGGAGCCTAGAGCAGAGTAGTGCCCCTTAAGGGCAGGGGATGTGTTCCTACAGCCCCGGTGGATGCCTGAAACTGCAGAGAGCACCAAACCCTATGTATCCTATGATTTTTCCTATACATATATATTTATGATATGGTTTAGTTCATAAATTATGCACAGTAAGAGATTAACAACTACCAATAAAACAATGATAAAAATGGGCTATAAGTTATATGAATGGAGTCTTTTGAAACACCTCACTCTACTGTATTCGGCCTTCTTGTGATGCGAGATGATTAAACTGCCCGCATGAGGAGATGAAGCGAGGTGAATGACGTAAGCACTGTGACGTAGTGTTGGGCTACCACTGACCTTTTGATGCTACCTCAGAGGAAGAACGTCTTCCAGACAGCAACTGACTGCAGTACTGAGACCGTGAGAAGTGAAGCCAAGGATGAGGGGCTACCGTAGTGTAAGCGCAACGCACAGCCTTCCTCTCACCTACCCCCGCAGGTATACCACTGACCCAGAACCACACATGAAAATGGGATTCTTCTCTCCATAGCTGCTTCCTCCCTTTTCTCTAGGAACTCAGACTTTGGGGCCTCAAAATTCAGACAAGCACTTTTGCTCTTCAAGGAGTGTCTACTTCTGTTATGGGATAAAACTCCTATCAGACAAAGTATAAAGCTTGGGAAGAACAAGCAGTCGTTAGCATCACAATAAATTATTGTGAAACTCTAGGGTACACTAGTTTAAAGCAAGTATCTAGGGAAATTTTGTTTTTGTTCTTCATTTAAAAATGCAAAATTTGACCCAGAGCATAATTGAACAGTCTGAATGTCATACTACATTTCAAATCTATTTCTTTTTTAATTTTTTGAGAGAGGGAATGCACACACATGAGCGGGGAAGTGGCAGAGGGAGGAGGAATAGAGGATCCAACGCAGGCTCTGTGCTGACAGCAAAGAGCCCAGTGTGGAGCTAGAACTCATGAACCATGAGATCATGGCCTTGGCGGAAGCCAGATGCTTTACTGACTGAGCAACTCAAGTATCCCTCAAATCTATTTTTTATATCAAATCAATTGTTTTATGTAATGATTTAGTAAAAAGGAAAAAAAAGTGTTAGCTCTATACCGAAAAAGGTTTTGAGTAAATCAGTTAAATGATCCAGTGAACTGTCTGTTTATGTCACCTAACACCCTTCTCACCACGCGGGCTTGTACGTGCAAGGATCTGAAAAGTCACACACACAAAAAAAAGTCACATAATACTGGAGCATCAATTTTATGCAATGATGTGAATGAAAACACATCTAAAGCAAGGAGATAACATAGAATATTACAAGGATTGCAAGATTTAAATGAATAAGAGAAACCTGGTGCTTGCACACGTGAGCTTTGCCACCCACCCATTCTGCATATCCACCCCGCCCGTGTGCTCACATTAAGCTTCTTTTATCAATAGAATAAAAACAGAAATATTTGAGTACTCTCTTCAAAAAAAAAAAAAAAATGAAGTAGGGGAGTAATTCAATTACAGAGCTCATCCAGGCTATAAAAAATACTATGTATGAACTATCAGCATAATTGAGGTCAAAGAATTATAGTAATAATTGCTTAAAACCTTCAACTCACATGCATGTAAAATAAACATCAATTTCATGAATGTCAATTCCAATCTGTTAGTAGAACAGCAATGTTAAATGAAAATGCCGTCTCATAAAAACGAAGGTGATACTGGTGAACATCTTTTTTTACTGTTTCCATTAGGAAGTCAAGAATAATGTCAACAGTGCTCACTCTACACAAGTACACAGACACACACACACACACACGGTGCTCCAACCGCATTTTTGACCAAGTGAAAATTAACGTGCTTTTCAGCTGATAGCCACATACAAATGAACCCAACTCATGAGAACCAAACTTTCATTCGGGCAACAACTCAATATAGTATTCAAAACTTTGCGCCAAATATCTCAAATATAAATCCCAATTAATACACTTTAGTGCTTAATTTTCCCTAAATGAAATTAAAAACATTTTAATAGCTGAGGGATGATTAAACAGTCTGATATTATATAAATACCATGTAAAACAATATAAAATTGATGGTATTTATTTTATTTTTTTAATGTTTATTTATTTTTTGAGAGAGAGATTGACAGAGTGTGAGTGGAGGAGAGGCCGAGAGAGAGGGAGACACAGAATTGGAAGCAGGCTCCAGGCTGTCAGCACAGAGCCTGATGTGGGGCTTGAACTCACAGACCACAAGATCATGACCTGAGCGGAGTCAGACACTCAACTGACTGAGCCACCCAGGCGCCCATAATGTTTATTTTTGAGAGACAGAGACAGAGCTTGAGCAGGGGAGGGGCAGAGAGAGAGGGAGACACAGAATCTGAAGCAGGTTCCAGGCTCTGAGCTGTCAGCACAAAGCCCATTGCTGGGCTTGTACTCACGGAGCACAAGATCATGACCTGAGCTGAAGTTGATGCTTAACCAACCCAAGAGCCCCAGAATTGATGGTATTTAGATGGTGTTTTTGAGAATTGTATTTACCTAATATAAACCAACATGACTCCAAATTCATGTGATGATATTGGGCATGTGATATATATAAGTTATTAAGGATTATACACAAAATAGTCAAAGTTAAGCAGCAAAAGAAATTATCCTTTTTGTTCTTGATAATATGGCTGTTTACCTACATGTCTCCTCATCTTGATATGTTTTTATTCTGCATTATAATTAATGAAATAAATTTACACCTGTAAGATTGGAAAGTCAAAACAGAAATGTGTCAGTGCATGATATTGGCAGGGGTTAAGGAGAAACAGGTGGGGCTGTCAAATTTGACAATTTCTATATAACACAATTCAGTAATATCTGTCAAAAATGTACACACTGACATAGTAATGTTGTTATATTTATCCTGTTATATATATGCATACATACAACATGAAATGTGTACGAGGATATTCATTCCACTAGTCATGATAGGAAAGAAGGGGGTGTGGGGGAACCTTACTGCCCCTCAGCATGCTACTGGTTAATGATTTATTTTCTAAAAAGAATAATATACAGATGTTAAAAAGAATAGCTTTAAACATACTACCATGAAATAATATCTACTACATGACATGAAGTCAGAACAATCTTTAGGACAATACATATTAGATTTAACAATCTTGATTGTATATGCTAGTGTATAAGTAAAGTATGTTTATAAATTCTTCGCTAAATTTGGAAATATATTTAAGAAATTTTGGGGTTCCTTTTGAAAGCTATCTAGATGGTGTGGGAACAACCAAAAGAGGTAATTTTTTCCATTTTATACTCTTGGTAAATTTTACATTTTATGACATTTACATGATTACATATTTTTAAAAATTAAGTATAGAAAGGCAGAAAACTCCAGTTTATTTTTCCAGACTCACCAGGGAAATGGAATACATTTGAGGTAAGAACCTGGCATTCTTCTTCATACATCTGTGTGTGCTATGCATTTTTTTTAACATTTATCTATTTCTGAGAAAGTGTGTGTGAGCGGGGGAGGGGTAGAGAGAGAAGGAGAGAGAGAGAGAATCTCTCTCCAAGTAGGCTCTGAACTGACAGCAGAAAGCTGACGTGGGGCTCGAACCCACAAATCATGAGACATGACTCATGACTAATCTCAAGTCGGACGTTCAACCGACGGAGCCACCCAGGAAATCCTGTTATGCAGGTTTTAACTGACTTCGATCCTGTCTATTTTTACAGATGAGAAAATGGAATTTCAGCAGGGTCACTAATCATCTCCAGTGAGTAACTGTGCCCCAGCAATTAAATGGCAGCACCAAAAGGTGTTACCAACTCCATTTAGTTCGAAAGCTTGTGCCCTTAATCATCATACTGCGCATGCTCTTTAGAGACTGATTACAAATAAATATCTCTGTTAGTTTTGAACTTTTAAATTGATATTCAATGCCAAATTTCCAAATTTAACCTCACATTTTCCCAACAATGCACTATCATCAAATAATTTAATGTCTCTTAAACACCCCCATTTTAAACATTTAACTATGTCCGCATCAAGTAGAAAGTTACAGCCATTACCACACCTCTTTAGAAGGCCTTTCTGAACTACTGACCCTTTTACTTTCTGAATTATGCTAATTTTGCCTTAAATAAAAACCTCAAAAACAACATGTTGGTCATTTTGGTTATTAACACGCAAGAAGAAGAAACGAGTCCTAGTTAATAGTGCTAGAAATTAATAGTTTCAAATTCTGAACTCGGTTCATCGCTTCACAACTGCTTTTGAAGTGTGACTTCTATCAAGTCTCTTAACCCCTGAAAACTTCATCTCTAAAAGGGTAGCTGCAAAATGTACCATCCTCCGTGGGATATTATGAACTGTCATTAATTAATGTTTTGTAGAGCACTCTGAGATTTCATTTGAATGGTGCTACATCAATGCAAAGTATCAGTAAGCTACTTAAAAATCAAATTGTCACCTGCTCCAGAGACTCAGGCAAAGCCTGCAGTTTGCTGATAATGAAGTTGGCTCTTGTATGGTTTTTTTTGAAGCTAGTTGGGGTGGAGTTTATTAGAGCATCATTTTAATAAGACTATTTGGGAGCCTAACAGAATAATAGATGTGTGTCAATGCTGTTAACTCTCAATTACATGGGCAGGGGCCTCTTTACCTTCCCACTGCTGCTTAATGGTCAGCCGGAGGCTGAGTGATGATGCCTGAAGTATCTGGTCAGAAAGCAGAAAAGGGGCGGAGCCACATAAGGAGTCCTCTGGCTGATACTGGGAAGTCTGGACTACCTAGATCGCTTATTCTCCAATAAGGCCCAGAGGTTTGACTTTGATACCTATTACATGTTCTGGAGGAATATGTGATCTCCTTTGTCTGTGAATACTAATGCTGAACTTCTCCAAAAATGATAAATTCCCATTACTCTGCTGTGCCTCATGCAAAGTAAAACCACAAATTTGTTAATTCACCCCAACTACGTCCTCAGAAAACAGTGTTGATTTTATTGTAGCCAATCTTCCAGGAGATGTGATTTTCTCGGGTCCACGATTTAATAAGACTTTACGGATGTTATTATTAATAGCTAACAGAAGAATATATTCAAGTGTATTAAAAAAAATTTGAGGCAATTGTCTTCAGTAGTATTCAAGAGAAAATACTGATTTATTATCTCCAGTGCACTGCACTTTCCCTGCTTTTTGCTAGTGTGTATGGCACATTGTCACACAGTTAATTTCCTTCCTAACCGAAACAACTTTGTCATAGTTCTTATGCTCACAGATCTGGCTGTGCAATCACAAGTGTTTACTTTAGTGTACTCACTGCTTATAAATTAAGATAGGTTCAATTTAAGAAAATTAAGACCAAAAAAAAATTTAAAAATAGCTTTGAGATCACAAAAAATAACATGTTGCCCAGTATCTTATAAATACTTAAGAAAACAGTTGCTAAAAGTGCCTGTCAAAATGTAAAATATAGCAGGAAACAGGGGCAAAAATAGATTCAACCTCAAAAGTAAGACTATTTTTATTTTAAATTTGTCAATTATGAAAGAGGAATTTCTGGTAAAAATACGTGAAAGAAATTGATGAAAATTACTTTTTACATAAAGATATTTTACGTTGTTAAAAACTTTGAGAAAATCTGATGTTTACTAATACAGTATAATTAAATAAAATTAACTTTCAGAGGTTCGGAAATTTCATTGAGGATAGTATTTTCTGTTTAAGAGACTATTAATAGTATTAAAAAGCATGACAGTCTTTCTAGAAATAAAAAAACTGACAAGCAATATTAAACAAAAATTTTAGTTGTACTATTTCCTACGTAAAGAGAAATTCTGTAATACGACCAAAGACGATGCTTACCTGTATTTTTCTGTGCTTTCTGTTAGCAAGGATGTTGGCAAAATCTGAGGACAAAATTGACATTTCCTGATAGTCTATCCGATCAAGTACCAGTGAATTCAAGCAATGGAGACACAATACATCACATGACAATTAATGTTCCAGCACTCAAACTGTTTCACAGGAAAATTAGTGTTTAAAAATACAAATTATTTTTAAAAATATAACAAAGGAAAGTTTAAAAACAACTATTTTTAATATTTTTAAAACAGATGGAAAAAGAAAGATTAAAATTTAATGGCCACGACAAAACCAGGAAAACACTGCCCACTTTTTATATACATATAAAGCAGATGTACTATCAGACAAAGTAGACTGAAGCAAAAATCCTTTCAAGCTATGATAGGCGGACTGAAAACATCTCCACGACAGGCTGCAACTCCTTCCGTCAACAGAAGC
This sequence comes from Paguma larvata, assembly GCA_030068075.1. NCBI lineage: Eukaryota > Metazoa > Chordata > Mammalia > Carnivora > Viverridae > Paguma > Paguma larvata. The sequence goes on from CM057840.1 coordinate 36,986,842, forward strand.
CTATTTCCCCATCCCTTAAAGCTGGACTGCATGTGAGTCTTGCTTTGACCAATAATCTGCTGGAAGAGAGGTCGGGTGGGCTGCAGAGTTTAGGATGTTCGAGTCTTTGTGCATCCTGCCCTCACTTACTTGGAACTTCAAGACCACATTTACTGAAGGATAAAGTGCTACCCCGAGGGAAGATCCACAGCGTTCCAGCCAACAGCCTGCTCCAACTGCCAGACAGGTTGTGAGGTCTTCATGGATCCTCCGGACCCACTCAAGCTGTCAGAGGACTCCAACCTCATAAGTACTCACAAGCCAGAAACACAAAAAACCTGAACAGGTTGCCAACCACAAAAATCAAGGAAACAGTAAATCATTGTTATTTTATTAAGTTTGAGGATAACTGACTTGTCTCAATAACCAACATCAATTACCAAACAGATGAAGTGCGATCATCTTGGGCCCTCTAGACCTAGTTGAGCTGTCAAATGGCTACAACCACAGGAGTGTTCCAAAGCTAATATAACAGAAGAATTCCCCCGAGGAAATTTTGTGCATGAGCACCAAAAGACAGACAAGAGGATATTTATAACTGTATTGTTCAGAAAAGCAAAAGTTAATACATAAGGCAAGATGTACCTCATGGTGGAGTGGATAATTATATTTATAATCAAATGCTCGCATTTGATTCACTCCATAGCAGGGAAAATGAATAAATGAAAAAGTTCTAGCAGGTGAAGTCAGCAAGATGGCAGCATCAGAGATCTTACCCTTATCACTCCACAAAACACAACAGCTGGACAGAGCTCTAGAGGAGTTCTGCAGTCTATTCAAGAAGCTATAGCAACACAGTGGGGGTGGCGGTGGGGGCGGGGTATGGAGAACAACAACAAGAAAAGGTAGAAAGAAAAATGTCACTTCACCTCCATCATTCTATCCCCTAGAACAGCACAAATCAGTGCCAAGTGGGTCTCCACCCACAAGTTCTCCTAGGAGAGGAAAAGGAAACCAAGGTGAGCATCAGATTCCCGCAGCTTTCTGGGTGCTGCCTGAGGACCTGCTGCAGATTCACTCTATCCAGATCACTGGGGAGTTCAGCATGGCTTAGACACCTAACCGCAAAGAAAGGAAAGGCTATTAGCATTAACCACATGGCAAATGACACCACAGGCCACACCACCCTGATCTGCAGAAGACCGCAGCAGCCTTCCCCATGTGGGCCTGTAAAGCAGCCACCAAAGATACCTGTGACTTTCACCACCAAGGACATCAGTGTTCACAGCTGTAGATACCAGCTACCTGCCTGCAAAGGAACCCGGCATCTTTCACCACTGAGGAACCAACAGCCATCACATCTACTGGAGATCCCCCTAAAGCTTTCACCACAAAGGGTGCCATTATTTTTGCCTTTAGAGATTTCAGCTGCCTGAACGAGAATTAAGCCCCTCTCTGGGCCAGAAGAGCCCCAGCAAGCAGCATCACAAGAACCTCGGCACTGAGCTCCAGTGTGAGTGCAAACGGCCCCAACTGTAACCACTATCTGGCTCTCTAAACGTACTCTTGCCATACCATCGGGCAATCACGCTCCTTTGTTCTTCCCCAAAGGAGTTGGAAACTTATGTCCACACAAAAACTGGCACGTGAATGTTTATAGTAGTTTTATTTATAGTTGACAAAATTTAGAAGCAAACAGGATGCCTGTCTGTAGATGAATGAATAAACCGTGATACACACAGACAAGAGAATATTATTCAGAGCTAAAAGGAAATGAGCCATCGAGCCATGGAAGGACATGATGGAAACTTAAACGCACATTACTAAGTGGAAGACGACAATCTAAAAACGTTACGTACTGCTCAACATCTCTATTCATCAGGGAAATGCAAATCAAAGCCACACTGAGATCACCTCATACCAGTCGGCATGGCTATTACCAAAAAGAAAAAAGTTAACGAACATTAACAAACATTGACAAGGATGTGGAGAAAAGGGAGCCCTTGTATAACAATTGTTACAGCCATTATGGAAAACAGCATGGAGATTCCTCAAAAAATTAAAACTGGAACTACCCTATGATCTAGCAACTCCACCTCTGGGTATATACCCAAAATAATTAAAATCAGTATCTTTTTTTTTTTAAGTTTTTTTTAACTTTTTTTTTTTTTTTTTTTTTTTTTTTTTGAGAGACACAGAGACAGAGTATGAGCAGGGGAAGGGCAGAGAGAGAAGGAGATACAGAATCCGAAGCAGGCTGTGAGTTGCCAGCACAGAGTCCAACGCGGGGTTAGAACTCACAGACCATGAGATCATGACCTGAGCCGAAGTCGGCCGTTCAACCAACTGAGCCACCCAGGCACCCCTAAAATCAGTATCTTAAAGAGATATCTGCACCCTCATGATCATTGCAGTATTACTCAAAATAGCCAAGTTATGGAAATGACCAAAGTGTCCATCAAAGAGGAAGAGTAAAATGTGATATATGCACATGTATACATATACATGTGTGTGTGTATGTATCCCCTGCTATTCGAAAGTTTGCATTACAAAACTTAACTTTTACAAAGACCTATATTAGTACCTGTTTTCACTAACAAATCTTAAAACCATTTTCGCTTTTATGCTAAAAGGCAAAAAGTGAAAACAGCATTCCCCTACAAGAGGCTACTTGTTGGGTCTGGGAATGATCAAATACTTTTCCATATATTAATGTTACTTGTTTCTCTACTTCATGCCACTTTGGCTGATGAAAGTTTTCATAGGAACACTACTTTTGGATAGCAGGCGAAACCTGTATATCCAATAGAATACTATTCATGTTTAAAACAGAAAGAAATCCTGCCATTTGTAAGAACATGGATGGAGCTGGAGAACGTTATGCTTAATTTCATAAGCAAGATACAGAAAGAAATACTGCAATGATCCCACTTTGTGGAATGTAAAATAGCTAAATTCACAGAAGCCGAGTAGAATGGTGCTTGACACGGGCTGGTCAAAGGTTAAAAATTTTCAGTTATGCAAGCTAAACAAGTTATAGAGATGTCATCTACAACGTGATGAGGATAGATTTAGTTTTTACTTGAAATTTATAAAGATGATCTTAAATTTTCTTCACACATGCACACGAAATGGTAACTGTGCAAAGGGGACAATGCTAATTAGTTTGGTTGTAGTGATCTTTCACAATGCGTACGTATATCAAAACATCGAGTTGTACAACTTAAATGTTTACAATTTTTATACGTCAAAATATCTAGGAAAGCTGCTAAAACAGATTCTAATTAAAAAAAAAAAGATTTCATCATTAAAAGGCATCCCAGCAGCCAAAACATGTAATAATTACATGTATCAATGTCAGGTATCTTTAAGGTGCTCAAATTACAAAAGGAGAATGACAAAATTATAGATCATACATAAAAAACTATTTAACTACACATCATTTCTATTAATAACTTTGGTTTAACATGGTACATTGTTAAAATTATTAAAGGTGGTATTAAAGGACGAAGATAAACAATCACCTTTAATCCTCACCAAGAGATAACTCTTAACATTTGGTATTAAAATGTATCCTAATTTATAAAAGAGAGAGAAACAAAGAATGCAAGAAGGGCGATATGGATAAGTATAGACAAGTATCAACAATATAGTCGTTAGCAAGCCAGTTATAAAAGAATAGATGTAGAACGGGCTCACGAAAGGGGAAAATCTAAATAATATATTGTGTTGGATGTGGGTATATTACTTTTGACTATGATTAATATTTAGTCTCTACATATATATCACATATGTATTATTATGTATCTATTTCATAATATAAAGCAACAAAGCATTTTGAAAGGAAATGAAAAATAAAAACAATCTAAGACCTTAATGTAAATTGATTTATTTTGACTTGCCAAGAATAGTTCTACGATTCTCTTCTTTAAATAGAGCACCATTAATAAACCAAACTTATACAAATAATAATTTTAATGAATAAGTTTATGATGTCTTAATAGAAAATTATTCAAAAGATATAAAGTGACCCTAAAGAGAGACCTTCTCATAAATTTACTCACTTTTCTGCTCAAATCCCCCAATGACTCTCTATTAACTTCAAGTTCAAAGCTTACAATAGCCCACAAAGCCTCACATGATCTGTGTGCCTCCTGTTTCCCCTCGGTGCTTTTCTTATGCACTATTCTTTTCTCCTGGTCACTTGGCTCCAACTGGACTTTGCACTGGCTGTTCCTCTCCTGGGGTTTTTATACCTTAAGGTCTTCGAGCATTTGCCTGACTGGTTGCCACCTTCTTAGTGAGGCTTCACTCTGTCATTTCATTTAAAAACACAACTTGTTCTCTCTCCCCTCTCCTCTTCCAAATCCAATCACTCTTCCTCACCTATATTACTACCCCTTTTTTCCATATCGTTTTTACCTTCTGATGTGCTCCATGATTTAGTATGTGATATGTTTTATGTTTATTATTGCCTTGGTTTTAAACTCTAAGAGAGAAGAATATTTTACCATTTCCCTTTCTCAGATAAATGCCAAGTACCTAGAACAGTTTATGGCATATAATAAATGTTCAATAAATATTTGTTGAATGGATGGATGAAATTTCCTAGGCAGTTAAGTAGAGAAAACAAAAGGCATTTAAGTGGAGAAAACAAAAAATAAGGAATTTAAAGACTGGCAGAAAAAATATTTCTTACAAATGATATAATAGATCATGTAGAAAAATTAAACACAGAGAAATTTTTAGAATTAACATCATGCTTAAATTACAAGCTGGATTTTAAAAAAATCGCCCCAAATAAATAAAATTTTCCCTACATTCCAGCTACTCAGCTTTAGGGACAAAATGCTAAACAGTAATATAGTTAAAATAGCATCAGAAATATAAACTTCCTGGGGCTCCTGGATGGCTCAGTTGGTTAAGCACTGAACTATTAATTTCAGTTCCTGATCAGGTCATGATCTCAGGATCATGACATTGAGCCCACTGTTGCATTCCACACTGAGAGTGGTACCTGCTTTGGATTCTCTCTTTCTCCTTCTTTCTCTCTCCTCCTCCCTCACTCATGCTCAAGTTCATGTGTGCTCTCAAAAATAAATAATCATTTAAAAATAACATAAAATTCCTTAAAGTAAATCTAACTGAACATGTCATGTCTTTTCTGATCAAAGGAAACAAAACAAATGAGCAAGCGGCGAAAAAAGAGAAGAACAAACCAAAAAAACAGATTCTTAACTCTAGAGAACAAACTTACAATTACCAGAGGGGAGGTGGTTGGAGGGATGCGTGAAATAGAGGATGAGGATTAGGGAGTGGACTTGTCTTGATGAGCACAGGGTGATGTATGGAAGTGTTAAATGACTATATTGTAAACCTGAAAGTAACAGAACACTGTACGTTAGCTGGAATTAAAATTAAAAAAAAAAAAAAAAAACAAGAAAAAAAAAAACTAGAAAATGACACTGACAGTAGTATGCCCCAAAATACAAATGTAAAGAAACCAGGTTATGAATATAATATTAAAGTAAGATTCAAGATTAAAACCATTAATTTTTTTAATATTAACCTTAAAGAAGTCATTTTCTGTTGATACAAAGTTCAATCTGTAGTCATTATGCAAAATTAAGAACATTTTAAATAGCGAAAATGTATAAAAACTATCTTTGATTCTCAGATGTTGGACTTAACAAAACCCATACTTATTTTCATACTGACATCCTGAGTCCTTCTTTTATTTTCAGCTTTCACACAGCAGCTCTCTAATGGTAATGTTGAGCTATCCCAAAGTGGCATTGCCTGCCAGCCAATGCTTTCGGGATTCTAGTCTTTGCAAGAGAGCGTGAGTGTTGATAGATGAGTACTATTAATGGCACCCGTTTCTGGCAGAGATGAGATGGTCCCCTTGCCACTTGTAACATTCTTGAGTCACCTAATCGGTACCCCATGTGAACTACAAGTTAGCCATAAGAATTAAAAGAAAAGCAAAAAAATTATTTAGAAACAAAACCATTTCAGTCCACAGATTGCTGGAATGCTGTTCTTTGTTTTGTTTTGTTGGTTTTTGCTTTTTGTTTAACTGAGTAGAACAACAATTTGCTAACTGCTGAGTTGAGGACTCGAGTAGAACAATCTCAGGTGTTTATGCTTAAATAAAAACACTCTATTTTAAGAAGTAGTCATTTGGAATATAAGTGTTAAGTATGTACTATAAAAAGTCCAAGGTATAGGACTATTATGCTCCATTGGTTCTCCTACCCGTAGGACGCTTAAACTTTTCATGCTATGAACCTCAGTCCTGGCTGTGTAAGTTGCTGTCAAAGAAAGGAGGGCGGAAAAGCCTTTGTGTCAGTTCCCAGCAGACATGTAATAGCCAGCGCATGTTTTGACAGTTTCTTTTTCTTTCGACTATAGTTACTGCCAATGTTCAGATTGTAGCTGATACGTTATTGTAGATTCCAAACTGAGCACTATGATGAAACGAAGCAGAACCCCCAGGCCAGCTCATCATACGTGTATGTGGCCTGGGCAAGAAACAAATCTGAGTTGTTGTTTTAAATATGTCAAGACAGCTAGAGCCTCTATCTTGAATAATGAACCGAACTTGGCAAATTGGTCCCTCTTTCACACTACTGAAGATGACTGACCCTTTCGGGCACCCCATATTATTCAGAGTAATCGAACGAATGCCAAAATGCACTTCAATTTGTAGACAGTTTTAATTGACACGGCTCTGCTTAGAGTGGTTCTGACCTTTAAGAGAGTCCTAGAAAACAGTCATGAAGCACTAGGGGAAATATACACATTCGCATCTTATGCATCACTTAGTTTGTGGTTTAAGAAACTTACAATTTGCTGTGCCCACAATGTAAATTCACTTTAAATGACAACATTTTTTTAAGCAGGCTCCATACCCAGCTCAAAGCCCAAAGCAGGGCTTGAACTCACGACCCTGAGACCCAGACCTGAGCGGAGATCAAGAGTCAGATGCTTCACAGATTGAGCCGCCCAGGCGCCCCTCTAAACCGCATTTCCACTGGGCTTCCCTTAGATTTGTATCTTCAAATCCTCTAATTTTTTTAAAAATTTCACTTGTATTCTTAATTACTTATTTGATCTGCCACAATTAAAATTTTTAGAAATCCAGAAAGACAATGGTCTCTTGTTTTCTTATCTACCATAGGTGTTAAAAACCATCCCATCTGGAAGCTAGCCAAAACGATGTGCTTTTTGTTTAAAATTTCAGTGACTAAACTGTAAGGTAACCAGATGCACTAATCTTACAAGATCAAAACAAGGTAGCCAGCTATTCTAATGAGCTAAACAAATTAGGTGATGAGCTACATGATGTATCAGTTTGATAGATACTACAGTCCTGAATTCCTGGGCCACTAAGTTTTTTCTTTATATTACTGTAACATTTTCAAAGAAGGTTTGTTCCCTTTCATTTTATTCTCAAAACAAAATTGTGAAATGGTTCATTGATATATCATAATGAAATTTTCACAAGAGAGAAAAGATTTCTTGCCCAAGAACACAGAGCTACATATCGGGGGCATAAAGGCAACATCACATTTTTTTTTTAAGATTTTGTTTTTAAGTAATATCGACACTCAACGTGGGGCTAGAACTCATAACCCAGAGATTAAGAATCGCATGCTCCGTCTATTGAGCCAGCCGGGAGGCCCAACGTTACAGATTTCTAGTCTAGTTCTCACACCTTAAAATATCCATATATTTTACATCTCTTATTTGATTGCCCAATTCCACAACTATTTTGAAAATTTTCGGACTCACTCGTTACCAACTTGCACTTCACTTTCTTATATGCCTTAACTAAGCATCTGCAACAGGCTTATCTGCATAGTGGGGAGGGGGGGTTTAAGATTGTGTAGGAAATATTTACTGGTCCAAGCATCAGTGGAAACCTGAGTCACAGACTCATAGTTCTTTTGGGAAACATAACTCTTCCAGAAATTTAACGGGCTTCATACCTACCTAATACCAATCTTTTTCACACGCTATAATCACATGCAGAATTGTTTTTCTTTTGTATAGATACACTCTATTTCTTTAGTCTCTTGTTTCTGTCTCTTTCTCAAATTAATGGTTAGGCACTTTGAATTTCTGGCCATCAGTAGATCCACAACCTTGAGTTTTTGCCCTTAAATCATTTTATCTAATTAAGAAGTTTTATTTGGCCCCACTGTCTTAACACTCAGGTTCAAGTTAAAGTTCATTTGCCTAAGGCACAATAATCCACCAAAGATAATTAACAATAGGTGTTGAAATCATATTCTTAATTTGGTCTTTGACAAAAGGGTGAGCTTTAACAGGAGAAGGTCGCTAAAGTTTTCTCAAGTGGTTCTCATACTCCCTTACTATTTGTTGAAGAAACAGTTGCCTTTTTCAAGCCCCTCTGCTGAATGTCCTGTATTCCTTTTCATTCTTGCTTGTACACAGGCCAATTCTAATTTTATCTCTTTCTATGATCTATGTTAAATCCAACAGCAAGCGAGATGAACAAAAACTACTGTTCTTTCACCGTCCTCCCCAAAGCCAGAAGTTAATTTCATACATGACCTGCTTCCCATATTTCTAGAAATAACTATTTTGCCATTAGATTTGCCACTGAGCAACATGAGTAAACATCAATCATGCCTTCTGGTAAGCTAAGGATGTGTATTTTCATTCTGTTGTAACAGCACCCATAACCTAGTTCTAATTTTTGTGTCAGTCTATAAGAGTATCTTTTTCTTAATGAATTATAATAATCCCTAATAATTATGGAATAGGAGCTTATTATATGACTTATCCTTTTCACTTTTTAATGATTTCTTCGATGGAGGAGGTTTTGGTATCAGTGTAACAATGCACTTTAATTCATTTAGGCCAACACACCATTATAAATTACATGAATCTAGATATTTGAGGGTAGAACTCATAATCGCTAATAGAAATCAGCTAGTTAATTTAATCAGACATCAAAACATCTATGCTGGTGTAATGTTTCCTTGATTTTCAGTGTTCCTTGAAGATTGGCAGTGTTGTCTTTGCATCTGAAGAAGCAGTCACTTCCTCCGGTCTTTACTGATTAGCTTCAGGAGAGAAATAGCTTCTTCGCCCACCTAGGGACTCTGAGGCTTTCTCAGACCTTTTCTGGGGGTGTGCATGCTGCACATCCCTCCTTCCCTCTTGCAGGGAAATCTTTAAGACTGCACGCCCTCTCCCAACCCAGGAAAGCCAGGCCAAGTGTTGAGAGACTTCTATTTGTTTTCCTTAGGGCAGTTCTTGAGGGAGCTCAAGTTTTTGTGTTCTCTCCCAAACCTGCCAAGTTGAGCAGGTTTGCTGCACATGCTCACAATCCATCTGCAAAGGCTTGCTCTCACCATCTATGGGGGTGCATGGGGAGTCAGCCACAAGGTAGGACTAGAGGAAGCAGGTGGAGCAATGGGGTACCCGTGGGCTGGTTAGAGATTCCACAGAAAAGATATTCCAAATAATTCATGGGCAGACTTCTTGATGGTGACCGTAACACTTCCATCATCTTCTAATGAGTTCCAAAGTCCTAGCTGCTATGCTCCCAGCCTCTTCCAGCCTCTCAGCTGTGCTGATCAACTCTGTATTCTCAGTGGGGTGAGAAGAAGTGGGCCTTTTGGTGAGTGTTCTGTACATCTGGGGAAGGCAGATTCTCTATGCTCATTCTCTATGCTTTCAATTTCCTCTGACAGAGAAATCGTGGGCCAAGAGGGTCCTGAGCTGAGTTAACTTGGGAGAGGAGTGAGGCAGGAAAAGTAAAACTATTCTTAGACTCTTCAAGGTGTCTTTTCTTGGTGTTCTGCTCCAACAGTGTGCTATGACTTCTCCACTAGACTCCTGGACTCCCACAGAAGTACTCCTGTCTCTAAGTGGTTGACAAAATCAAAGTCTGTGGTGGGATAACAGTGAAAAACTCCTATCCTACCACCTTGCGGAGATCACTAAAAAAAATCCTATTCTAAAAAATTTAGAACGCTCGGATGCACATATTTTACAGGTATAATGGCAATGGCTTTACAATTGAACACCATTAACAGAACTCTAATATTTGTAAGTTACACATAAATATGGATCAGGTTTTAAAAACCTCAATGTACTCTGTATTTGCCAGTTTCTAATTCCTTATTTCTTTAAACTGAATTAAACAGAAGTACTTCAAAAGTTGTGACAGACATCACAATCAATATTTAGACATTATCCAGTTCCTATCAGGCACTGTTGTCTCATTAACGGGCGACTTCATTAGAAGCTTTAGAAATCAAATACCTAGGATCGAACTTGCCAAGGAACCTCCTTTAAGACTCAGAAATAATAACTGGAGGAGAGGAACCATATAAATAAATGTTGTTGAATAATAAAAGCATAATGGCATTTTTATATATAAAATCTGACATCAGGTTGAATAAGAGTACAGTATTAAATAAATCCTTAAATTAAGAACTGAAATTCACATAATCTTTCAAAAATAACATCATAGTTTCCTTGCAATAATATTCACCTTTTTCGACCTTGAAATTTTCCTTTCCAAACTTCACATTGAATCCTCAGAGTGCTTGAGACAGTCTTTAAACCCATATTGATTTAATTTTAACAGAAATCACACTATCCTTTCTCTTTAACCCTTTATTGGAATAATCATCTATCCAAAAAATATACAAAATCTGTGAAAACTTTGTATAAAACAGAAATACAACTATTTTCAAGTGCAGTTCTTGATAGCCTATAAAACATTTAGTGCATCAGTACATTTAAATGTTTGAATCTCAAAGAACCATGAGAAAACATTATTCATCACCAAAATAAACAGTTGAAAATAAAGTATGCTAGAAAAATATAAAATCATGTATTCTATTTGTATTTGTCACATTTTTAAGTCCTTTGCTCAAGTCAGGGGAAAGAAATAACACTTTAATAAGAGAGTATTTAATTCTTATTTCTGTGTTTTCAAATGATTAGTTTCGATGGATAACTTGCTTTCCATTCTGTTTTAGTTACAGGTGGAAGAACTCACATTTTACAATAGCCATGTAAGTAGTGTTTAAACTTAATAGATCAAAAAATACCTGAAGTTGTCAAATAAATTCAAAATGTAGGTATAATGCTAAATGTTTCAAACACTTTTAAATATCAAATTTTATAGAAAAAATCAAAGCAATATAAATTACCCATTAAGGCAGGAAAAGTATTAGGAAAAGCAGAAGGGCAAGAGAATAAGTATGAGTAAAGAAAGTATACAAGGTAGCAGAGGGGAAGGAGGGTCGGGGTTAAGGAAGAGAAGATAGGAGGGAAAAGAGAAAGAGTAAGTAGTCTAGAAGGCAGAGTGGATAGAAGGAAGGGGAATAAAGGTAGGTAGCTCACTGGGATGACCTGATACCATCCACTGAAGAGATAATTATGCTTTAAAATATATATCATTGACTATAATATACATCAAGTAAAAATTTCAATCTTCTTAGCATAAAATTAAGTCTTACATGATCTGACTCCTGTTCATTTTTTCACTCTCAACGCTTAACATTTTCCAGTATAAACCTTCAACTTTAACCATACCAAGTTAGCTACATTTGATGACTTTCCCAACCTTTCTCAGACCACTGGGCACTTCATTTGGTATTTCCTTTTTCTCCCCATCTCTCTTCCTTTTCCATGGTCCCTTCTCTAAACTCTTAGTCCTAGTATTAGCCTTCAGTTCAGCTCCAATCCTAACCTCTCAGTCAAGTGTTCCCTGACCTGTCCCGCTCTCCAGAAAATGTTGTGTCCTTCCTCTATGCCCACTTAGAAAACTGTGAAACCCTCTATTCCAGCATCTAACACTTGTAACGTGCTGTACAATGAACTCCATGAGTTCTAGAACCAAGTCTTAACCATCATCGTACCCTCAGTGAGGGTTACACATCTAAACCTTAAAAAGAAAAAAAAAAAATGTTTATTGTAGGAATTAGTAGACACTATGAGGCTGACTGAATGAACAAGTCTAATTATGAATTAGATTCCCTTTTAAAGAAAGATAAATTAATTACACTATTCATATATGGGTCGAATTTGCTTGATAATTTCCAACACTTCCTTCAAGTCTGTTGATTATAGACCAAGACTAACGTTTAATTATTGCAAAATGAACTTTTCAGGAAGTAGCCTGAATGCTGTGAATAAGAAGTCTACAGAGTTCACAAAGTTCAAAAACATGCCAATTTTGTACAAAGTAAGGTCTGCGGAGCTCAGGGTGCCAATGCTGGAGAGCTGGCAGGAGTGTGTGATAATCAATCTGAGCTGCGGGGAATTTCCAATGTTGGCAAACATGTTTTAAATTTTAAATCTGTTGTTTGATGGGACATCCCTGAGTAGAGCTCATGCTATGGGGAAAAAATATCTTTAAGCCTAACTTGTGCTTTGTATTCGGTCCGATGAGCACGACAAATATTTGTGGAAATATAGTTTGATTTCAAAAAAGCTTGCTTGAGAGCTCTGGTGAATACAGGATAAAGCACTTCTGTATAATGGTTTATTATGCATGAGTTAGCTACCAGCCATAAATTTTTAACCTTCTTACATTGGATATTACTTGGTTTTATAATATTAACCTGGGGTTCCATGTATGTTTGTTTGGCACCATCTGTCATAGAAATGCCAGTGTATCTGTGGATATGGACTGGGAAGCTATATAACCCTTTCTGCGGTATAGGATCAAATATCACCAAACCAAGTTACCACAGGGAAAGAAGCAATATGCAAAATACATATGTGCAAATGAGCTGAAATACATTCAACTGGGCACCTCAAAACCAGGAAGCTAGAAAAGATCTGGAATTTCAGAGAGGCACAGCAAAAGTGAAGAATGATTTCTGAAGAATGAGTGATTTATATATTAGATTAAATCCTTAAATATGTATGGCTTGAGTGAAAGACAGCTAAAGATTATGAGCACCTGTTACAAATATTGAGAAATATAAACACCAACAGGAAAAGGAAAAATTGTTACCATCATAAAATATAAACCAATCAAGATGTAACAACTGAACTTTGGCAGAAGCTAGGACTAACTAGACCAAATAACAATCAGCCTAACTTAAAAAAATTTCTGAGCAGAAAAAGGTAAATCAAACACAACATTAATACATAATTCTAGTTTAATACAGACTAGAAAAAAATTATAGCTGCTTATTTTTGGAAAGGACTTTGAAGGCTATCTTTTCAACATCATATCCAATGCTTAATAGCTTGAAAACCTCCAAAGATAAAATGATAATATACAAATTATACTCACTGGGGGGCAGAGACTCTACTTACTAGCACTATTCTAGTGCTAGCAATAACATATTAAAATAGATATATAAATAAATGGTTACAATACAATGAGAAAACCCTCACTTGCCCTTTTAGATGCGAGACTTCTTCCTATATCACTCCATATCTGCCAAAAACATACACACAGAAAGTTAAGTGCCCTTTGCCTCTTCACAAATAGCTCTGTGCTTTTTTCTACCATCGCACTCTCCACACTGATTTGTAACGTTTGACTGTGTTCTGAGTGTATCTGTCTGAATGTAAGCTGTTTAAAGACTATATTTTTATTGGGGCGCATGGGTGGCTCAATCAGTTAGGCTTCCAACTTTGGCTCAGGTCATGATCTCGTGGTTTGTGAGTTGGAGCCTGCACCAGGCTCTGTACTGACAGCTTGAAGCCTAGAATCTGCTTCAGATTCTGTGTCTTCCCTTCTCTCTCTGCCCCTAACAATTCTCATGCTCTATTTCTGTCTCTCAATAATAAATAAATGTTAAAAGAAAATTTTAAAGACTGTATTTTTATCACCCTATTTGTAGTATATGACACAAGCCCTGGCAAACTGTTAAGTTACTCAATAAATATTTAAGACTACAAATATGAGAGTTTGGAAGGATAAACTCATTGGAAATTACAATATTCAGGTAAAGCATTAAGGAAATATTAGGGCTTGCACAGAATCATAGGCATAGTTAGACTTCAGAGAGTTAGAATAAGGACACTCAACATGAGGAAATAATAAAATACAGTTCTCATGTCTGAATTTTCTGTGGCATTTTCTATCTTTAGCTACCATTAGCAGAAATAACTATCTAAACTTTGGATACTACATTAATCTTTAAAAGTCTATGTTACCATATACAAAGTACGGCATAGGAAATACAGTCAATACCACTGTATTAGTGCTGTATGGTGACATGGTAGTTACACTTTTGGTCAGTACAGCAGAAGGTTATATGCCTAAAACTAACATTGTGTGTCAATAATATTTCAATAAAAAAATTACTATGCTGTATGCCTAAAACAAAATAATGTCGTATGCCAACTATACTTCAATAAAAAAGACTATATAAGCATAAAGAAAATTTTTCTGATTCAGAGAATTCATTTTCCCTATTTACAATATAGTAAGTTTAACTGGAAATTGGCATGATATTTTCCATGTCTCTCCCTACCTCTCCCTCCATTAAAAATATGAATAAGAAAGATTAACATGGGTAAGTTATGCAAATACTATTTAGTGAATAACTTATTTAGCTATTGTATATAGTAGGTTCTCCCCCCTTCCATACACACACACACACGAAAGGAAAAACAGAAAAATTAAAAAATTGTACGATAGGTCTAAAAGGAAACCCAGCAAAAAAACCTCAGTTACCAACCTCTCATCGGTCCTGGATATCAGGTCTGAGCTTCTAAGAAACATTCCTAGGGGAAGGCCCTCCCAGGAGAGTACCTACTTGTATATATTTCTCATGTACATTTTTTGAATCCAATGCATTCTTCATACTTCCCCAATGAGAATAAAGAAATAAATGTTTCAATAGTAGAATGTGCATGGAGGAATATAGGTATATTAAGAAAGATATATAAATCAGGTCAGGTGGAGAAAAGATTAAGAAAATTGTGAGAATAATTGTATCAATTATTGGCGATCACCATGATGCATTTTGGGACTCGGCATAAGGAAGATATTACTAATAATTAAAGCAATTCAAGATGAAATCATCTCAGAAAGTAATGAACTCCAATGACAGGAAGTGCTCAAGCAAAAGCTGAATGACCATCTGTCAGGGATATTGTAGAAAGGAGACTTGCATCGAGCAGGAGGTTATGCTAAATTATCTCTAAGGCTATTTCCAACTCCTGAGATTCTATAACTCAATGAAGTAGAGCTTGAAGAAAACCCCAAAGAACTATTAACTAACTCTGTGTACTCAATATATATACATATATATCAGCAGTTAATTTCAAACCAACCATTAACTTTATCTAAGCATTTAATCTGTCTCAGAAATTTGAAGAAAATGGTCATAAAAAAGGAAACAGAAAAATCCCTTATCTGCATGGATGATCTACTTAAATGGTTTTCAAATTGGGCTCTTCAGATTCTTGGTAACAGAGGGAAACCTTGGAGCGACTTCAGAGGCAGCCTTCTGGCAGGAAAGACTGGAGGGCAGAAAAGGGAAACTAAGCAGGGGAGGTTTTAGTTCCCCCAAATCCACCATAACCAGGATAGCTCGACCTTTCTATCTTCATATATGTTACTTCTGAGCAACATATATTATTTGAATAAGAGAATTTATAGCTTAGGAATTTCAATCAGAACTAATATAGTTAATTCCAGTATTACACAATCAGTGTGGGGAAAAAATAGCAAATAACAGAATATTACAGATCCACTGAAAGTTATAGAAAAAAAAATTCTTCCTTAGGGCCAATTTAAATATATTATTTAAATGACTATGTCAATAATCAACATTTTGGTCCACTAGAATGTGTGGGTCTTATATGTTAGCACATCAACAATTATGTATTTTGCCCATTGATGTACTCCCTGAATCTAGAAAAATACTTGGTACAGAGTCGGTGATCATTAAAGTTTATTGACCTAATAGAAATGTCAATGTTCTTCCAATTTAGGCTAATTTTAAAAATACTACATTGAGAGTTGTGCTTTTAGCTAGGATGTAGAAGTTCGCAAGAAAACACCGCTTCTGACTTAAATCTGAAGAAAACACTGGATAATATAAAATATTATATATTTCTTTAAAGCCAATAAAGAGCTGTGAGTGCAAAGAATTCCAGAGGGGGATGAGCTCTCCATTAAAAGAAGGCTCTGGAGAATGGAGTATTAGCAAATTCTGAGGGCACACTGAGAAGGGGAGAGCCTTCTGTAAGGAGAAAGAGTGTGCTGGTAAAAGGAGGAACTACTGGATTTTTAATCACCATGCACTTGCCGCTATAGAGGATAGGAACCTGAAGGAATCCCAAATACTTTGTCCTTCCTGTCCACTTTATTTTACCTCAAAAAACATTTGTAGAGTAAGTGACATTGCTGGATACCACGAGAAGGGCTGGACACAAGGAGATCTGACAATTCAGTCATAGAAGTAGAAGCAGCCTGGTCTCTCCCCTAAGGCATTTACAGCCCTAGGTGCATTGATAGTCAAGAATCCAACCCAAACTCAATTCAATGCTTTAGATTTAAAAACAAAACAAACAAAAAACACACAAATAAACAAAAACAAAACCTCCACTCTAGTTGCCTGACAAAGGGAAGTAGAATTTATTTCTCAAAGAAAATATCTGCCTCAGTTAATTGTTCTGTGATAGCAAACAATAAAAATTTATGAGACCAATGAAGAAACAGAAAAACATAACCTGTAATCAAGAGAAAAAAAACTTGTTTTTGTGGGGGGGGGGGAGGGAGAAAAAACTGTTAACAGAAGCAGATCCAACAATGACCCCGACCCAGATGATGCATCCAGCAATTTTTAGCAATTTGTGTGTATGTTAGTCTATAGGGAGAGAGAATGCGTGCGTGCATGAGAGGAAGAGAATACTTTTCAAAATGGATTAAAAAGATGAAAATTCCACAAATTATAAAACTAGAAAATCTAAAAACTAGCCAAAAAAGTTAGTATAAAAAAAATGCACATTTGAAAAGAGAAAATCATTGCACGGGCTTTCAACAGACTAGATAGAGTAGAAGAAAGGAGTAGTGAATGCAAGGGGAGGCTAAGAGAAATTATTCAAATAGAAGCACAGGAAAAACAAAACAGAGCCTCAGAGACCTATGGAATAAGACGTTTTAAAATTAAGCCCAGATTATGAGGAGAAAGAGCACGGGGAAAGTTTTTTAACTATGGCCATGATTTTTCCAATTTTCCAAACTTAAGGAAATTCATCAAACCATATGCTTAGCATATCATAATTTAAAAACCAAAAATAAAGGCATTTAAGAGTAGCTGGGAGGGGGTCACATTATGTTCAGAGTGACAAGGGTAAAAGCTAAAAGACAAGAAACTCACCACTTTAAAATGCTGAAAGAAAATGTTCTTCCTCTTGAATTCTATACCCAAGGAAAATGTCCGTGAAATATGAGAACGGTAGAAGAAACTTTTAGACAAACAGAAGTTGAAATCATTTGCTTCCAGAAAAGTACATTGTTAAAAATCCCAAAGAATATTCTTCTTTCAAAGAGAAATGAGAGTCCAGATGACAAAAACAATGAGAAAAGGATAATAAATGAGTAAATATATATTACTTTAAAATTTATTTAGAAAAATACTGTGTTAAACAAATAGAATAATATTATTGTGGTATGTACAGCATATGTAAGAGTAGACTTTCCAGAAACAGCTCAAAGAACAGGAGTGGTAGGGCAGCGAAGGTTCTATATTGTGAAGTAGAATAATATGAACTCAAAATGGACTGTGTTAAGTACTTAATTTTCTGTATAATAACTAAGAATACGAATAAGAATAGCAAAAGAGCCAATGGAAGGATAAAGTAGAATACATTTCCAATTAATCCAAAGGAAGGGAGTAAAAGAGGTGCAAAGAAATTGAGAATAAGTGACACAAAACAGTCAACAGAAAGCAGATTTAAACTTCGATATTAAATGTAAACAGACTAAACACTCCAATTAAAATATGCAGATTATTAGTTTGCTGTTACAATTATATGCTATTGACAAGATACTTAAATCTAAGGACCTAGATGAAAATATCAGAAAAACTGCACAAGGACTATTCATAAGAAATATAGCATGGCTATGTAAATAACACACAAAGTAAACTCCAATCTGAGATAGTGCACAGATAAAGAGGGATCTTTCATAACAATACAGCAGTCAAGTGATCCAGAAGCATTTTCCTCTTTGTCCTCTCAATGTCCTGGATTTTCCCACATCATCTTTTATCTTGAGCTTCAGGGCAGCTTCAACCTTCAAACAAATTTGCTACTGAACATCTAGGACCGCAGCAAGAAAAGTGAGACATTTTTACCTGTCTTCAGAAATAACTTAATTCTCCACCATTTTTTTTTTTTAGGAAACTGCTTTCATCCAGTAACTTACACTTTTTCCCAAATTAAATTTTTACTGGATTTAATTCTCAAGATAATCTTTGGTAAATAAAACTGATTTAAATATTAAGAAGTCATTCGATATACCAGCCCTAGGGAGTTCAATGACAAAGCCCTAGGGAGTTCAAAGATAAATACCTCCTGTCACTGAGCAGCCCACAGTTTAGCTACAGAGACAAATAAGCGGGTAATTGCAATGCTTTAGAAAAGGTATGCAGGGATTGCTCCGAAGAAGCTATGGGAGTACAGGCAAAACATCTAATTCATTTTAGATTCTGGGAGGAAGAGTGGTCAGGGAATGTGCAATGCTCTGTGAGTGCCCTGTGCAATGCATGGTAAGTTGGAAGGCCATCAACAACAACTAATCTTTTCTGTGCTATCTGGCAAGTAGCTTACAATTATTTTTAATTAAGGGAGAGACAATTTTAAAGACGTAACAATATCACGCAAAGAGATTTTGATCGATATGAGATACAATCCACTAAAATTCTATTTAGCTAGCTGAAAGTACACTCTGAATGTATACTTTATCATCCTCTGTATGACAATTTATCCTCATCTCTGCAAATTACTATAAAAACCAAACTGTATAAATCATATTTATCTTGAACTACTTACATGTGCTGTGTTTATATATTTTCCTTTTTAACTGTACTAACAGCCCTAAGAATGTATCAAAAATGATAATCAGTACAAAACTTTTAATAGTCCACTTTCACACAGAACAGGAAAAGATGAAACTGCATAGATAGCATAAATAAATATAATAATTCAAAATACTCACCTTGGTCAATAAATTCAATATCTGATGTAACTAAACACTGGAAGAGCTATTTTTTACCTCTTCCCTTTGTACTGCCTGCCATTTTTGAAAGGGTAGAAATAACAGCAAAGTAGCCCAGAAAGTACAAATAATAGATGAGAGAATTACTTGGCATACATGCAAATTATGTATTGATGAATAATACTGTAAAATCAATATAAACTTTCATGTTGAACTGGCTAAAGACATTGCTACCTCAATTTCAAGTCTATTTATAGGTAATGGTGCTCTCAGTTGTGACATCAGTTGGTACTACAGTCCTTGTGGAAGCTCCCTGAGGGCTGAGATTTCGTTTAAAGGGAGTTTCTCCCTAAGAGGATACATATCTTTGCTTCTGCCACGCAACAGCACATCCAACTAAAATTAACTTTTTGGTTTCAAGATTTTAGGGCCAGCTACCCAGGTAGCATGAATTCATCACTGAGGATGGGGAAGCTGGATACCAACTAAGTGGGAAGACAATTATTCTCATTCATTGACTGCCAGCATTAAGTGGGCCATGGTAATTCCATTTCACTCTTTCTTTGAAGACATCCTTTATATTCAAGCTCTAATTGGGGTTGGGGTCAAGAAAGGTGTATTAGTTTCCTATGGCAACTGTAACAAATTAGTGCAAATGAAAGGGCTTAAAACAACACAAATGTATTATCATGCAGTTCTGTGGTTCTAACATCTGAAATGGATCTCCTCTACCTAGAATCAAGGTGTCACAAATGCCAGGTTTCTTTTTGGAACCTCTACAGTAAAAGGCATTTCCTTATCCTTTCCAGTTGTCCAGATTCTTCAGCTCCTGTCCTTCTTCCTCCATCTGACAGCTAGCAACGGCTAGTCTAAGTGTATCTCACGTTACAATACTTCAATATTGACTCGCCTGCCTCCTTCTTCCACTTGGAAGAACATTTTTGATTACACTGAGCCCACCTTAAGATCAGTTAATTAATAACCTTAATTCTTCTTTGCCATGTAACATATTTAGGGGGCCCATGAAATAGGCCATGGATACTATTCTATTAGAAAAAGCCTCTTCTTAGAGTCTTGTTCTTGAGGGGACACTTGATTTTCTCCCTTGTTCTTTAAGTCCTGAAAGTCATGAAGAGTGAAGTTCAATTTCACCGTATTTGTTAAATGCGTTCGAGGCTAAACCTGGATCAATGCTCTGCTTACTCTACATTCCCTAATTGACTTAATATTTTCCTAGATTCTGCCTATTTCTTACATTCTTGGCAGCCCACTGATACAATTAACAATGTAATTTTTACGGTTTTTCTTTCGTTTTAGGTGTCCTGGAAAACTAACGCTAAATTAAATAGAACATTACCTCTACTCCCAAATGACTTGAATCTAATACCAAATATAGGATGTATATAATACTGTAATAATATAACAAGGCTAGGAATTCATCCAGGCAATAAAAAATCATTGTTACTGGGTAAAATAGTAACACAAAAAGTTATCTACTACACTTAGGTAAAATACGAAAGAAATCGCAAAGAAAAAACTCACACTGAGACTTTAAAAATATGTAATATGTGCCCAAATGAGAGAAAAGAAAAGTCACATTTCAGAAAAAGGATGATTTTCAAGTAGCTCGCCATAGCCTGAAGACATACTACATTTCACAGAATACTGAACAATGCAGGGAGAAAAGCAGGCAAGGATCATATCTTAGAAGGTATTAACCACACAAAAAATGTAAAAAGTTTTTCCAATAGTGGTTTGCAAACCTGGCTACCAATCAAAATTTCCTGTGGAAACCGTTACCTATATAGATTGCTGAATCTATTCTCCGAACTTACTGAATCAGAAACACCCTGGGGTAAACACGTTTAACAAGCTTTCAGATAACTGATATTAATTTTATCATTTAGGATGTTTAGGACTGCAGCCAACAGAAAACTTCACAAGTAGCAGCTTAAAAGGATATACATATTACGTTGTCTCAAGATAGGATAGCTCCATTATTGAATAAATTAGTAGCTCGGTGATATCAAGAAGAATTCAGATTACTTCTGTTTTTCTGCTTTGCATGTTAACAGTGTGTCAGCCACTCCTCCTCTCTTTTCTGAGGTGGGTTCAACAGCTTTAGGCTTTTTACCTTCATACGACAATACTCGATGAAAGAAATCTCTTCTATGTATATCTCTTCTTGTGAGTAAGGAAAACTGTCACAAAAATGCCCCTGCCGATAGATACTTCATGTTTCACTCTCCTAAATTTCATTGTATATCCACTTTTAAACCATTACACTACCAAGGGCAAATAATTTATTGTAATTGCTAATCAATACTCATTCCTTATTTCTAAGGAGAGACATGGGCTAACATGAAATACATAAGCACCCAATATCTGAATAATGTAAGTGAATAATGTCAAGGTTCTGGAATAATAGAAATGTATCATACTGCTGTTGGGCAATCAACAGTATCTACCATAAAGAAGGTCAATGGACCAGGCTTTGGGAACTACTGCTTAAATGATAATTAGTCATTTATATTAGAGATAAACAAAGTTAGGTTGGCATTTTCGAAAAATCAGTGGGCATTTTGGGACTCATAAAACTAAGGCAGATCTTTCCTAATTTTCAAGTAGAAGAAGAGTTACTGGAATATTTTGGTAAGCCAGAAAAAAGATAGTAATATTTTTTCCTAAGAAAGTAATATTGGTGATGAAGAGAAAATGTATATGAAATGTTTTGTGACCAAGTATAACCAGTAGTTCTTGGGATCCCATTGAATTACAAGGTAATGGAGAAAAGAAATAAATATTTCTACCAGGTTCCTCAGTGGCTGGTTGGTTGGAGCACTAACCAAAGAATCACAAATAGCTTATAAAGTGAAATTTTAGTAAGAAGGGAATGACCATAAGGCCAAATGCTATGAGGTCAAGTAGGCGAAGGACCAAGAAATAGCTTTGAACAAGTCACTACTGACACTGCAAGAGCAATTTTAATGCCATAATAAAAGCAGAAGCCAAATTACAGTAACTGAAATGGATATTAAAAAACACAGATGATGAGATCGACTCTCTTTTCAAGTACTTAATGTGAAGGGAAAGGAGCACTACGTTGATGGCTAGAGCTGGTCAGCTTGGAGAAGGGCGGTATTTGGGTGGCAAGTTTTTAAAACATAGATAATTCATAAAACAAAAAATCTCTGAGGATACAGATGGGCACATGAACTAAAATGTAAGCAAAGATATTGTTCCTGTGTAGAAGACTCTTTTCCCTAAAGACTAAATAGAAGTAAAAAAAAAAAAAAAGAAAGAAAGCAAAATAGATATATTTGGAGGCTGAAGTAAAGTAAATTAAGGTGACTGAAGTAGTTCTTTATCAAGTACAAAAACATGCACTGATAGAATAGTTGGGATACGGACCATGAGAAAACTAAGGGAAGCCACAGTGTTCTCCATAGGCAATACCAGAGCAAGCTGGCCACAAAATTAATGAGGATTGCTGAGTGGGCCTGAGTGTCCAGATGTCCAGATGATACACACACACACACACACACACACACACAGACACACACACACACACACACACGCTTTGGAGACATTCTCAAAAAGTTTAGAGAAATCTAAATGAAGAAGCAGAGGGTAGATATTAGATTGAAAATGTCCAATTTGGATAAAATGCAAGAGCCAGACAAGGAGTTGATGGCATTTACTGGTGTTTGGGGGGACATTCATAGCAGAGTAAGAAAGAAAATGGGATAAAGAATAATGTGAAAGACTAGTTTAAAAGGGGGTGAGTGAGGAAACCATAAAATTAGGACACTGGTTATAAACAGTCTCCTTTCCCATTAAATATTCCACTCCTCATATCGTTTGTCCAAGACCTTGCTCGTTATACCAGCTACTCTGTCAAATTTCATAGAAAGTGGTAGTGAGTCAGAGTACTTGCAATGTGACTCTTTTGAATGCAAAACTCTTTACAAGTTGAACACAGCCTTTGAAAGCTTTCATTTAAGGAGTAACTGATAAGGAAGTTTCAAGCCTAGCATAGCAAAGACATTCTGGGCATACGACCATAAAACTAACCTTCGCTGGAAACCGCTGGTAGTTTACACCTGTTAAGGTAAAGCTCTCTTTGGTATTTCCCACTTCCATTAAGGGAAGGAGAGGACACCATGTCTGACAAGTTACTTCACTGAAAGGAGTAGCTCTACATGACAGGAAAACCAAGAACAAGGTTTGGCTTTCAGGTTCGAATGTGTTTCCAAACAGCCAAAAAGTGCATGCGCTACTTAGAGTAGTAAATTCTCACAGGTTTGGGAAAGTCATAATGAGGTTAATTTTGTCACTGTCAGAAGAGTTATTCCATCCCCAACCTGGGGTCCACATGCCATACTTGTACATGTTATCCAATTTGGTGATGGAGTTTACTTCCCTTTAAAGATGACACGTCTCAAGGAAGTCACCCAAGCAGCTGTGGTTTAGCTTAGAGCTTATTCTTGCATTTTCCCAGTGCGGCACAATGCACGTCCTTCTTGGCACTCAACGGGATTAACATATTTACAAATGGGCTAAGTGAGCTCTAACCACACTGACTATAAAACAGAAAAAGCAAAGGACAACAATGAAAACTCCACCTAATCTCTACTTTAAATGAAACTGGGCTACAGTGAAATGATGGGGAACTCATTAGGGCTTACTGCCTTTATCAGGATCTGCAATAGGAAAAGTATTATCTTCTTGTTAAAAATTTCTTAAGGGTGTATTGGATTTTTGTTGTGAAATTTTAAGATCACCGAAATATAATTTATAAGTAGGCATTTTATGATCAAAATCTGTTGCCATAGTATTAGGATATATTTTTTAAATATCCTCTTTCCATGCTTTAATTTTCCCTTGCTTCACAGGTTATAGAAATTGCCCACTTACTGGAGTAGACACATGTAAAAAGGTATATACCAAATCAGAATATCTTCTGTGATAGGACAAAATAAAAGCTGTCAAATTGTGAAATTACAAATCTTTATCTGAATCAGAAATCCGAAAGCAAACCTGAACACTCCAAGCATTACTTTGATTTACAAAATCTCGAGGGAATTTTGGATCCATAAATCAAAGGAGATTACATTGGAGTATTTTCAACTGTAACAAATATAACTTTGTCCAATCCTTTAAACATTATTTAAAATACAAAGGCACTCATTTTGCTATACTCAGCAGTCTTAAAGGTCAAAAGATTTTTTAAATTTCTCATTAGGAATATAGTGTAAAATAAGTGCAAAAAATTAATGTAAAACATCAAATTGCCATAAACAATTACATACTAATAAATCAGATACTTTAGGAGAAAAAAACAGTTATTTCCTCAAAATGTATAAATTACCAAGATTAAATCATGAGTCTTGCATCCAAGATATAGGAAATCTTCTTAGACTAATAATAAAAATTGAATTAGGAATCAAAAATCTCCCAGCACAGAAAAGCCTGAAACCACATGGTCTCATTGGTGAATTCGAACAAACATTAAACAAAATAATAATTAGGGGCACCTGGGTGGCTCAGTCATTTAAACACCCGACTTCAGCTCAGGTCACCATCTCACCGTTTGTGAGTTAGAGCACCATGTCGGGCTCTGTGCTGACAGCTCAGAGCCTGGAGCTGCTTCGGATTCTGTGTCTCCCTCTCTCTCTGCCCCTCCCCTGCTTGTGCTCCGTCTCTGTCTCTCTCAAAAGTAAGCATTAAAAAAAATTAGAAATAATAATAATAATAATTAATGACAATCTTTATCGAAATCTTACAAGTAATGAAATAGAGGGAACACATTCAAAATCATTCCTTGAGGCCAGTGCTGCCCTGACGGCCAAGCAGGATAGTAACAGTACACACACACAAAAGTCTAGTTTGTCCAATATAAGTATTTCTACTCTTTCTTCTGACATATATCTATATGGTTCTCCACCCCCTCACTTTCAATCTGCAGGTGTCTTTAGGTCTAAAATGAGGCTCTTGCAGGCACATCGATGGGTGTTGTTTTTCTATCCATTCTGACACCCTGTCTTTTTTTTTTCTTTTTTAATTTTTTTTAACATTTATTTATTTTTGAGAGACATAGAGACAGAGTATGAGCAGGGGAAGGGCACAGAGAGAGGGAGATACAGAATCTGAAGCAGGCTCTAGGCTCTGAGCTGTCAGCACAGAGCCCAAAACAGGGCTCGAACTCACAGACCATGAGATCATGACCTGAGCTGAAGTCGGCCGCTTAACTGACTGAGCCACCCAGGCGCCCCATGACACCCTGCCTTTTGATCAGAGCTTTTAATCCATTTACAGAGTAATTATTGATAGATCTGCATTCATTGTCATTTTTTTATTTGTTTTGTCATTGTTTCTGGAGATTTTCTCTGATCCTTTCTTGGCTTTGTCACCTCTGGTCTCTGTGCGCAAAGAATCCCCTTTACTATTTCTTGTAGGGCTGGTTTAGCAGTCGTGAACTCCTTTAGTTTTTCGTCTGGGAAAGTCTGTCTTTCCTTCTGTTCTGAATGATAGCCTTGCTGCGTAGGGTATCCTTGGCTGCAGATTTTTCTGTGGTTATCTGTTATGCTTGTTTTCTCTCCCATTTCTTTTTTCTCATTAAGGCAGTTAAAGCATTGCCAATTTTATTTTTTGGAAAAACTGGTCATTACTTTCAATGTTAGGTTATTGTTTATTCAGGTCTCTCTTATTTATTTCTAATTTTTCTTCATTTCCTTTCTCTGCTGAACGTGTACTTGAAGAAAATATGTATTCTATTTTCTTAGACGGAATGTTTTTTACAGGTATCTTAGAGCTATATATTCTGAGGTATGCTTCAAGTAAAACTGTTCTGATTGAAAAACAATTAACTTTAAAATAAACCTTATCAGAGGGAAAATAGATGGGGGATGGGGAAAATAGGTGAAAGGGACTAAGAGTACACTTACCTTATTGAGCACTGAGTAACAGGTAGAACTGTTGAATCACTATATCGCACACCTGACACTAACACTGCATATTAACTATATTGGTGTTAAAATTAAAACAACATTAAGACATCAAACATATTTGAAATAACTCTTTCAAATCTATTCTGGGTATACTTGTAGTGAAAACCTCTCTCACATTTCAAAGGAAGGCACATACAACTGACACAAATATTTAGAATAAGTCGTTAAGAATGCAGGAGAAAAATCTTTCACTATACATGGGACATATATGATTTGGCACATTATCATATTTGAATACTTTTTCTGATTAATGCTGATAAAATTTCAAACATTCTCTTAAACTCTTTTTTGAAGAGTTGATCTCTTGCCTTTCTATGAAGTAATCTAAATAAAATCAAGTTTCCTTGCAATCATACTTGAATGTTTACTACTTATTTTTCCATTTACTCAATATGGTCAGGTAAATAATCAAAGTAACTTGAACAGATAAACCTAGCTATAATTTCAGTTCACTTTCTCTGACTGTGCAACAAAAAAAATTAATGATTGATTCCTACCTTAAAGCTGAGTAAAGTCTTTACAAGAACTTGATATAAAAAAGAAAATCCAAAACGTAATACAATCTCGAGTTAAACAACAAAAATGCATTTTATTAAGTGGAAAAGGCATAGATTTTGAAGTAAAGTTACCTTGGTTTAAATTCTCACCCTGATGCTTATGAACATGTGATCTTAGTCAAGATACTGAAACTCTCGACCTGAGTGCCCCCACTTTTAAAATGGGAACAATGGTCATTGTGCAGGATGTTCATGAGAATACACATCAATATATGAATACATCACATTATCTGACAGTAAGCAAATGAAAGTTATTAATTGAATATAACAAGGTAATTACAGATGAGACTGAAAAACTAAGTTTTTGTACCCAAATGTATCAAAGTTTATGATTTAGCCATTCAACTAAATAATGACGCTGTTTATCCTTGAAGAGAAGTTGATATATCCACTTTCACCCTGTGAAATAATCTTCATGACAAAAGGAGAGGAAGGGGGCTGGTGTGGGGGAGTTAACTCTGAGCAGTGCCCTTGATTAAGGGCCCTTTCTCTGGGTCCTCGCCTCAGTGCTACCTTAGTCATGCTCACCCACTGAGTCTATTGGGACCCCAGGTGTTACAGCTCTGGGGCTTACTACTTTTCCAGCTCACATTTGTGTGTTTTCTTGAAGTCTAGAGCACTAGCGAGGCTAGAGTAGGAACCACATGCTTCAATACCAAATCAGAAATACGATAGAATAACCTATGTCCTTGAGTCCTGGAGACCAGGCCCAACCTCATTTTTTTTTTTAGATGCTAAGTTCCATGATGCCATCTGGGAAAATGTGGTTGAATATAAAACATGTTTTGGTGTGTGCAATTAGAGATCCTATCCAAATGCTTTTAGGCTAACCAACTGTCTCAGTACCATTGAGTGGTTTCTCCTCTCTTCACTGATAGGAAATTGTATGTTTATCATATGACAAATTACGTTAATCATTACATCAGCTTATAGATATGGGACTAAATGTAATACTCTCTGTTTAGATTAAATGCCACTCTTCATTTTATAAATGATCTAAAAAAAAAATATATATATACATATATATATACACTAAATCCAGGTGGGATCTTCCCAAGCCATTCTGCGTAAGGCTACAGACACTATCACTTAGTACAGGATCTAGAAATATACAGTGTTAAAACATAATGAGAAAAGTAATTAAAACACAGGCTTTAAAATAGGCTGCTTACATTTTTTATTTTAATGCGTTAATTTCTTATACAAAGATCTAATGTGTGCATTCCTGCCTTCGCCGCTACTAAGGAAAACTCCACACCACAGTTTGAGTCTGAGATTTGATTGGATGTAACTGAGTTTCTCTGCCTTGTCTAATCACTACCAGAGAGGAGAGGGCACTGACAGTTTTATCACTTTCAATTCTCTTCTAAATTATGCAAATGCTATTGGTTCTTTTAAATAGTCCTCAGCATCATCCCTTATAAATTGCTTAAAAACCCAAGACTGATTAACCATTGGAATGAGTGAATATGCTGAGAATGGAGTTAGCTACCCATTATGCTCAGCCGCTTCTCAATTAGCCTAAGATAGACTCCAGCCCACTCAGCTGTGCAGTCTTGGATAAGGTCCTTAATTGCTCTATGCTTCATTTTCCTCATCTGTAATATGGGAATGATAATAATAGCATCTACCTCATATGATTATGAGGATTGAATATGTTAATATTGTAAAACATTTACAGCAAAAAAGCCTTGCACACGCTAAGTACTATATTACTTTTTGCTATCTAATTGAGTTTATCTTTAATAATCTGTATCTTCTATTTTCTGCATTCATGGTATTCCCCACCCAATCTGACGTTCCTCGGTATGTTCGAAAGTCACAATCTATCTCACAAAAGGACTGAATGGCGTCTTTAAAGTGTGAATATCCAATAAGGCTATACATGCTGGGCCTTGCATGGCGAGTTTGGATTTAAAGAAGGAATAAATCACTCTCTGATGTATAATTAAATATTTAGAGGGACATCAGTAGCAGAAGAGGAAGATACACAGAAGGAATCTTCCAGCATTTCTGAAACCCTATCATAAAGAAGCTGCCAAGTACAAGGTCCCTAAAATTAAAGGCACAAAGGTAGGAGACAAAAAGGTCAATTTCTATTACTTATATAATTCAATACTATTTAAATTAGTATCAAAATACGCGCACACACACACACACACAATCCTGAGAAGCAACTCTGCTGTTTTCTACACACAGTGAAAATTTAAAAAACCCAACTGAAATATGCACAACCATAAACATGGACCTCTTGGTATCAGTGCCTTAACAGATGAGCCAGGATGATTCTGCCCAGAAAGAAAGACCTATATCACCAAAGACCATGGCAGTTTCCAACACAGAGACAGAAAAAGTGGAAAAGCAAAATAATTTCATTCCCTACCTGCTCTCCTAAAACACTGAACCCTAGCAGATAGCAGCTGACCTCTATGAGAGCAAAGCCTTTCTTCCTTTCCCCAAACTTTACTCCCTGCATTATATCAAGAACCAGAAGACTGAAGATTAATTCTTTGGGAACCCCCATGCCAAATACTGTTCTTGGTCACCCATACTGTTACCTGATGTGTTCCATATTCTTCTTTAGTTTCTCTCACCTGGCTCAAATTATCATTGCTTGCTCCTTTATGAAACTTTGACAGTGTCTTGGAAATCCCTCAATTGGTGTTCACCAATCCTCCCCTCCTCCATCCCTTCAGGGCCTGTATTTTTGTTTTGTTTTGTTTTTTTATGTTTATTGATTTCTGAGAGAGAGGACAGAGCATGAGCAGGGGAAGAGCAGAGGAAGAGGGAGACACAGAATCTGAAGCAGGCTCCAGGCTCTGAGCTGTCAGCATAGAGCCCGATGCGGGGCTCAAACTCACAAACTGTGAGATCATAACCTGAGAGGAAGTCAAAGTCGGATGCCCAACTGACTGAGCCACACAGGTGCCCTCCCTTCAGGGCCTATTTGAAAGCTGGCGTTCCCCTCAGCCTTCCCCAGTGGAAGCTGCGAACCTTTTGTATTTATACTACTGCTTCAAGATAATTTTACCTCTCCTTAGTTAAAATCTGTTACTTTGAGGCTCATACAATCTTGCCAGAATGTCTCGTCAAGGTCATTTCTTGACCTCCTCTCTCTCAGCCGCTCATTTTTCATCAAGGTTTAGATACTTCATTTTTTCCCTTTCAGACATTCTCTTCCTGTTGAGCCTGTACTTAGAATCGGTTACATCAGTCTTGTACTTACCAACATCCTCCGTTCCACTCTTGCTTCTGCCACATATTCTCCTGACTAAACCCCAACTGGAGAGCATCGCTAAATCTAAAATGTTGAATGATGTTGAAGAAAATAATGAAAAAAGGTAGTTAAGTACCTTCGAAACTTCATTCACTTCCCCTTGAAATGAATGTTGACTAGGAAGTCTTATATGTTCCCATAGCCACTTCTTATGATATTTTCTTAAGTATCAGAGATTCAGAATTTTTCTACTCTTTTACTGCTCCCCCACACTCTTAATCCCCCACACTCTTAACAAATAATCCTGACTTCTTCAGTCAAAGAGGAAATAAGAGATATTGATATAGCAAATATCTTAACTTTCTCCCCCTAAAATATGTATCCAAGACTTAAATTTTTATCATGCAACTTTCAACAAGAGACCTAACCCTGTCTCTCCTTGGTGGCTTTTGAGACACCTTTTGAAATTTTTGGCACTTAGGCCTTAGAGAAGACTCTGGGTCCTTCCATTTTCACTGTATTTTGGAAACAGTAGAGTTGTTTTTGTGCTTAAAAAAAAAAAAAAAAGAATGCCAGGTGGGTAAAGCCAACTTTAAGACAATTTGGAATTTCAATTTCAAAGACAATGAGCCCTTATGGTGTAAGAAAAGAAAAGATGAATTCTTGAAATGTAAAATCTACCCAAGCCTTGCATGGATTCTAGAGACTGGAGAAAAGGCACTAATATTACATGCACTTTGGAGGCAGAGGTATGAGCGTTTCCAGGTACTCTGAGGAAAGAGCTGTGGGGTATCCTAGCTCAAGGAAAGAACCCAGGGAAAGTGTGAAAAGGAAGCTGATATAAACAGGGACTCAAAAGTTGCGGCTGCTCCCTTCTCAAGAGGTGGGAATTTGGAACCCCCTTTTTCCGGACAGCGTAAGCACCTGGGATTCTTGGAATTCTCTTCATCTGGGCTTTTCTTCTAAACCAGCGCCTTGTCAAAGTTCTTGCAGAGCAGCAGCGGACCTGAGCAGTCGTTTGAAGATTCCAAAACTGAGCTCTTGCCAGTTAGAGTCCTACCTCCTGACTTCCAGCACACACGGACCTTCATGATTTTTACTATTATCCCTCAAAAACATCCTCTCTCACTGCCAATGCTCTTCCACTTTATTCAGGAACCATGATGAACCAGTATATCATAAAACCTTAGCCTGATATGTAATATAAAGTTAGAAGAAATAAATTCCATCAGGAAATAAAGGTAATGGGGGGTGCCTGGGTGGTTCAATCAATTGAGTGTCTGACTTTCGCTCAGGGCATGATCTCAAGGTTCATGAGTCTGGGTCCCACGATGGGCTCACTGTTGCCAGCAGAGAGCCATTTTCAGATCCTCTGTCCTCTCTGCGCCCCCCCCTTACTCGCTCACTCTCTCTTTCAAAAATAAACAAGTATAAAAAAAGTTGGATGGATGGATGGATGGATGGATGGATGGATGGAAGGAAGGAAGGAAGGAAGGAAGGAAGGAAGGAAGGAAATGGGACAAAGCAAGATGGGGGAGAACATGTGATCTTAGCAAAGTTGGGAAGGAGGGCCCAAGGAGACAGTTAGGAGTCGTGACCTGAATGCAGTGGGAGAGTGAGTCATGCGGACACTGCAGTAAACAACAGTTTTAACAGGCAAAGAGTAACATGCCAAGTAAAACAAATTAAAGACAGAGGAGCATTTCACATATTTAAAACAGCAAGGAAGCCACTTGGGCTAAAGCTGAGTGAGCATGGGGCAGTGTGCTGTGAGACAAAGTCAAATCGTTAAGGTCCTGGGGTCCACTGTTAAGCATTTGGATTGTATTCTAAATAAAATGGGAAACTATTAAAGTCTGAATGTGTCGTACATATATTTTTTTTTTTTTACTTTCTGTGTATTATGATGTTTTGATATCTTAAAAAACAAATAAACAAAAACCCTTCCAGCTGGGAGAGACCGCTAGCCAATTCTTAGAGACAGCCAAGGGTCTAGCTGGGACCATGCCTTTCATATGCAAACTCACCAGTGCAGAGCCTTACCTCCTCTATCTGACCCACATGTCCTACGAGGCAATATTCCTCTGCCTTCCTCATCCAGAGCCAGGCAGTGGGCCACCAGAGACCAGGCCTATAGCTTAGAGCTCACTAAAACTATTCAAATTAGCCAAGTCTATACTGTTTGCCCTGCCCTGCCTTGTCTTTCCCATGGAAACCCCAATAAAGGCCATGCCCCAGGCTCTCTCTCAGTTCCTGGCCCTTCTGCCTCCTGACACCAGGGTTGGTGTCACCAGCATCGTACGTCCCACAGAGGCAGTGACCCTGCCCTTATGGGACACGGGAGTATATTAAACTTCTTTCTCCCAAGCTTCTTTCTTTCCTCCTGGGACCTTATTTGCCGTTACCATACCACATCCAACATTTACATTCTTAGAACATGACCTGTTATGTTTTTAAGATGACACCCTGGCTGTTTTACAGAGCAGAGACTACAGAGGGCATGGGAGGAAGCGGAGAAGAGTTGGAAGGCTCTTTCAGTAGTCTAGCTAGGGGGGAAATGACCAGCTGTTCAAAGTTCAATGCTGAAAGACTGAGTTAGAAAAGGACCAAATCTGGCAATAGGCCAGTCACAAGTGAATTTGAAAAGAGTAATTTCAAGAAGTGAGGGCAAAGCTTTCATTAGAGTAGATTCAATAAAAATTGCAAGTAGAAAAACCAGAGATAGTAGGTAAGCTCTTTTTCATTCTGTGAGAGAAGGAATAAATGGTAATTAGCTGTAGGGAGTTGTTGGTTAAGGAGTAGTTTTCAACTGGAGATTACAGTGTGTATGTATGCTGATGAGAAGGATCCAGTAAAAGGGAAAGCAGTGATGATGCAGAGGGGAAGGCAATCCCGCAGGAGCAGAGTCACTGAGCAGGAAGAAGAGGGTGGAAGCCAGGCACAAATGAAGAGTTTAGCTTTGGCCACAAGGAAAGACGGTTCCATCATACCAATGGAGGGACTCTGGGTGTATGGAGAGATCCAGGAGGAGAGAAGTTTAGAAATTTGGGAGTTTAAGGATATGGACTTTTCTCCAAAGTGTTTCTATTATCTAAAGAAAGAGGGTAGGTCATTGTCTGAAAGTAGAGGGGAAACGGTTTAAGGCTTGAGGAGAAAGAAAAGCAGCTGTGATTCACAGCCAGTGCACGCTGGAGCCAGCCCTTCGAGCTCAAGACAGGAGAGTATGCGTATCTCTTCCCAACTCCACCTTCGGGGAGGTCAGGGTGGCAACTGGAGATCAGCCTATGACATCACATGACAGAAATCATCAAAAGTTACAAATCAGGGCTTTTTCCCCCTGGAGAGCTAATCTTAAAGCCTTTACCAGCACACCACAGGAATTAGTCATCTGTATCAAAAGCAAAATGAACTCATAAGGGAATTACAGTATAAAAAGATTACCAGGAAGCACAGGGGGCTCGTGTGAGGTTCATAGCACTGGATTCAAGGTGACAAGGGTCAGCATCGGAGTGTATATATATGTTGGTCTTCCCCCGATCACGTCTAACTGCTCAGGTGAGGCTCTGGAATGCTTACGTTAGCCAGATTTGGGGTTTTATCAGCTGTGTACAGAGATGTAAGAAATTAAGAAAGTAACTATAGTGATGGACCTGAGAATACATGGTAGATAAGGAAAGAAAGATGACATGACAGATATGATGCATCATGAGAAGATTATGGGTTCAATCAATTGGAAGTTCTGGGGGGAGGGTCAGAGAACTGGACGTAAGCACAAGAGAGAGGTAAGTGGATTGTTGGAATCCTAAAATTTGGAGATTCCATCTCCTTTCTCTGTAGCCTGAAATACTAGCAAAGAGCCTGGCACATATAGAGACCTCAATATATGCTTATTTTATGAAAAAATAAGTACGATGGACAAAGAAGTGCCGCAGTCTTTGTTGTAAGTTATAGAAATGCTCTCTGTTGGGGACTGTGGTACTCTGCCAGCAACCACAAAGGATGGATTAGAAGGGACCGACTGCCCCAGCTACTGAGAGTACTGTCGGTACCTTAGGGATGTCCTCAGGAACAAAGTCCTCTCACCCAACTCATATCCCTTCTAAGATGGCTCATGCCCAAAGAGTATTTGATGCAGGTATATAAAGGGCCAGCCGTTTCAGCCTAGTTCCCACAGAGTCCACTAAGAATGTTGTTGGGATGGCATTTCGGCTCAGCTGCTTCTTGTGTCAAACTCTGCATCCTTCCCCTCTTGGGATTTGTCTCCAAGGACACTCCCTAAAAAACATCTGACACACTGAACTCTCAGGGTCTGCTTCCTCCCAGACCATCTAATCTGATCCCTTACAACTTAATAAAGACATTTTTTCTAAGATGAGAGCATGCATACACTGTAGCATTTTTAAGTCCCAGATTAGACTACGTTTAATCCACAGAATTCCAGTTTACATGTGCTGACATCTTCAATGATCAACAGATGCTTGAGGGATCACATTCGTTTTTTACTAAAAGGTGAAAGAACAGGAAATAAGTAAAGAAATAGGGTTAGAAGGGAACTTAATGGAAACATTTTTCTTCCAAATACTTTAGTTCATCTAATTGTTTCAATTTATCTTCTTGACTTTTTCCTTCGAATAATGACATTGAGTAAGCATTGGAATTCACATTATGCAGGCATGAGCTTAGTCCCTGCAATATTCTTTTTATTATTATCCACTTAAGAAATCTATTAACTGTCTCTGAATTTCATAGGTAATATATCTGTTGATGTTTTCCCTGCACTGCACAAATACTACTAAACATTCAATGAATAGCTTAATCACAGATCTTTAACTAAAATCTATTAAGAATCAAAAGAATGCCTCTGTTTCACATGACAATTACACCATGGGTTTGTTTTTCCCATAGCATTCAAAGAAATTAACCTTTCTTATTTTTTTAAAGTTTATTTATCTTGAGAGAGAGAGAGAGAGAGAGAGAGCATGAGTCAGCACATGAGCAGGAGGGTCAGAGAGAGAAGGAAAGAGAGAGAATCCCAAGCAGGCTCCACACTGTCAGTGCTGAGCCCAAGGCAGGGCTTGAACTCACAAAGCATGAGATCATGACCTGAGCCTACATCAAGAGTGAGATGCTTAACAGACTGAGCAGCTGCCCAGGCACCCCTCCAACCTGGTATATTTTAACAGAATATTTTTCTGGTGGTGCAAGACCACTTGCACAGATTAATAGATTAAGAAAAAGGTATTAATATGATTTATGCATTTGGAATTGTTGTACCATGCCAATGATACAGTTTCTCACTTAATATTATTCATGCCACAGGATTAATGGCAGGCACCACTTGCAGTGACAGTCAAATACTACCAAAAACTATTTTTTAAACCTGTCTTCTGTATTTGATATTTGAGCCATTAAGTAGAAAGATTAGTTTCTGGGGTGCCTGGGTGGCTCAGTTGATCAAGCATCTGAGTCTCTGTTTTGGCTCAGGTCATGATCTCATAGTTCATGAGATTAAGCCCTGCAGTAGGCTCTGTGTTTACAGCATGAAGTCTGCCAGGGATTCTCTCTCTCCCCCCTTCTCTGCCTCTCCCTGGCTCTCTCTCTAAAAATAAATAAATAAAACTTTAAAAAATACACCGGATTGGAAAAGATCTTTACAAAAATGTTCTGCATATAGGCAAACTATCCCAGGACAAGGAAACAAACAGACAAGAGTAAAACACGAGCACGGTACTGACATCTCTAAGTTGTAAGGGTGTGAAGCTAGACTGACAATTGAATCATAGAACATTCAGAAAATGAGAAGGCTACAGATCCCAACTATGCCTGCAAACTTGGGATGCTGAGGTCAGGACAAAGAGCTTGCTGGTGGGAAATACGATTACTAGACTCTAGACCTGCACTGTCCAACAGAAACCTAATATAAGCCACAGGAATGATTTTAAATTTTGTAACAGCCACAATCAAAAAAAAAAAAAAACAAACAAACAAAACAAAAAAACAGGTTATACCAATTTTCGTAATATATTTAACTCAAGATATTTGAAATGTCATTTCGTCATGCAATCAACAAAAAACATAAATTAGATATTCTGTATTCTTTTTTAATATTAAATCTTCGGGGCGCCTGGGTGGCTCAGTCGGTTGGGCGGCCGACTTCGGCTCAGGTCATGATCTCACAGTCTGTGAGTTCGAGCCCCACGTCGGGCTCTGTGCTGACAGCTCGAGAGCCTGGAGCCTGTTTCTGATTCTGTGTCTCCCTCTCTCTCTCTGCCCTTCCCCTGCTCACACTCTGTTTCTATGTCTCTCAAAAATAAATAAATGTTAAAAAAAATTAAAAAAAATATATTAAATCTTCAAAAATCCAGTGTTTTTCATACTTAGAGCACATTTCCACTTACATAGCACATTCCAAGGGCTAAACAGTCACACTTGGCTATTAGCCACCTACATGAGCGGCCTAATATAGACAGCACAGTTCCAGGATCTCAGGACTGGCCCGTCAGTACTCTTAAATCACCATATACCCACAATCCATTAATTTTCTCCCATCTGTTAACAACCAGACATATTTTATTCTATTTTCAAGAAAAAAACTTTTCATCTATCTTGTAAGTGCTATTTTAAACATTTTTGAAACTGCTGTATGGATTCAGATGAAGTGGTATTGCTTTGATATACAGTGTTCTTGAATGTAAGTGTTTTTTTTATCTTTCTACCTTTTGAAAATGTTGTGAATCTTATATTTTTGTTGTTTAGAGTTCAACTGAAGATACGCCACAGAGGCAAGAGGTACTTACTTCATTTTATAAGCTACTCTCATGGTTATTTATTTCATTTTCAAAGACCACTGTCAGAGAAAAGGCATTTCAGTCAGAATTACTTAGGCTGACTTTAGAGGCCTTTTTTTCTAGGAAGTGAGATTGGAATCATTTTGCAAAGATACAGTTTAGGAGTGAGGTGATATGGTACAGGTTAGTATGCTAAAAGTACCCAGGAGCTAACTAAAGAGTGTCATTATCATTATCACTCCTAACACATACATGCCGCTCTTGACCGTGGGAACAGAGAGCGACAGGCAAATCCAAAAACCATTTCAACTGTGCCGGAGGACGGAATAAGTGGAAAGAGTTTTTGATGCCATCACATTAAGTTTTCAATACCATTAATGTTATCACATCAGAAAACGGAAACCACAAACTACCGTTATCAGTTTTTTGTGTACATTATTTATTCTTTATGACTGGCACTGTGACAGTTGTTTTGTATGCATTGTTTTATGTATCCTTTGTAATAAATTTTAATAAAATCTGTATGTTAGAGATTAACATCCACATTTTAAAACTGAGAAAATTTATTTGAGGGGTAGGAAAATGCGTCCAAATGATATCAAGGAGGAAGAATTCAAAAGCATGTTTTTTAGAAGTAATAAAAGAAAGGTAATTCAAAGGGCACTGTTTCTCTTTTAAATCCTTGCATTAAAAAGAAATGATGCACAAACACAGGCTTGGGGAGCTTAGCAAAATCTAGCGGCTTAGCAAAATAAGTATGAAGTGTGAGTGTTTACCTATCTCACACATTTGTTCTGGGGATTAAATGATACAAAAGATTATGTATTAATTTGAAACATTGTACAAAAGTGCCTCGAACATAGCAGACACTCAACAGAGAGGTGCTAAAATAAAAAATTATTTCCCTAATAATTGTCAAAATTTTTAAATAGCCGTCAAAGGAGGCATCAAAGCAATGAATATTAATTTGATGAAGGTGATGCAATCAGCTATATGTGTCTAATGGTGTTATCAATTACCCAGGCTTTGTTTCATCATTTTGTGTAGAAGTATATGATGAAATTTCTCAATAAGAAATAGGGGGCAGATATTTTCTCAAAAACTTCAACGCAGCGACCATAATTTTTTTCGCACATTTTAAAATAACTGTATTGTGTTATAAACTGAGTAACACAGACGCTAGAAATCATGATGTACAATGCTGGCCCAAAGCTATAAGTGTACGACATGGGAAAAATGCATGATTAAGGGTAAACCTTTTTCTATATGAATATTTTTCTCCAAATTTGAACCTCAACCTTCTTTGTGCTGTCCTTCCATTAAATATGGCATCTTTCTGGATGTGTTTTTAAAAGGTTTGTTTTTTTTCCCTCCCTGAGAAAGTGCTTCTTCACGCAGTCATGCTGCAACACATTGAAACTCAATAAAAGTACATTTTAGAATGGCTTCGTGAGATTCTAGGCAATTGAACTTCACGAGCTTCATTTTAATGCAAATTACTCTTCATTTTAAAATGCATATTTTTCACCTTATTAACCATATGATTCATTTGAAAAAAAAAATTATGTTCATACCGAGTAAAGCTAGGTATATGATGAAATACGATTTCTACTTTCTAATAAAAACATAAATACATGTTTACGTGGACATTTCCGGATCTGACATAATAAACTAGAACACGGGGAACAAAAGGAGACTCTCCAGGACAAAGCGGCTCTTCCCTGTTTCTTTGCATGGCTGGCTCCGTCTCAGCTTTGAGTTCTTAGCTTAGTGCCAAATGCCCATCCTATCAGATTAGCTCTCCTCATTACCCTCAACCACACAGTCCTATTTAAATATATTACTGAGCATATTTTTGTAATCTATATACCAATGCCATCTCCTGCTACTAAAATGCAGGCTCTCAGGAGAGAGACAAGAAACCCGTTGGGCTCTTCACCCATGAAGACCAGGAGCCCGCCTGGCCCAGAGCAGACATTTGCTAATGAATAAATTTTGAGGCAGAAATTGCCTTTTATTATCTTCAAGAAAATACTATCAAAAACACTAAATCCTACTCAAATTATTTTTTTTTTCATCTAGTAAGTCTCGACAAAATGCTTTTCATAAATTTTCATGCCCTAACACGTTAGCCATTAGACATTAGTATCCAAATGCATCTATGTCCCAAATAACAGTCTATTTTTAAATTTCACACATTTTATCAGATAAATTTAAGGTTTTTACATAGTTTAAAATTTATCTTAAAGGCTTAAATTGACCTATAATAAAAATAACTGGTTTTTTAATATTTTTCCTTAGTTCTCTACAAGTTTTGCTTAATTGAGCATTTTTCCTTTTTTAGTAGAATTCCAGAGAATATATTCTTCTATTTTAAAGAAATATAAATGTCCTTACCAATATACTTAGTTTTCCAGAAAACTAAAAAAATCTGGATATGGCATAAAAGTAACAACAAATGATGGTTAGGTCAATACAAATAAAACCTATAACTTGTTGTTATAGAGATAACATGTAGGGCACATTTTAATTAAGATAATGAAATATTTTTTCTGAGTATTATTTCATCATGAACAAATCTCTTCACTATAATTTAGCACAGATATAAACAAACTCTCTGGGACCATGCTTTGTGATCTTGTATATTTAAGACCATGAACCCCTGAGGGAAGGATTTATGCTTCCCACCCCAATCTGTACCCACCTTGATATACATTCAGCACAGCAGGGGGTACAAAGTGGACATTCAGTAAATTATTTCAAGTGTACGGACACAACCTTAGGTTAAAAAAATACAGTTTTATTAAGATATTATTTATAAAAGAAAATATAATAATCAGGTACTGATAATAATAAATAATGCCAATCTTTGAAGCCTACTGCTAGTAACAAGTTAAATCTCTTGGCAAGATTATTAATAAGCCACAAATTAAATTGTTATATAAGCCAGTTTGTCACATTGTTGCAAGGTTCTTGGTTTGTACTGTTAAACCTGGCCTGCCATATGATCAAAGAATTACTGGAAAGAGAGAAGATACAGTTTATTATTAATCTATCTCCTTTACTAGAAAAGCAAAGAAGCATAACAGTTTGCATCAGTAGGTTTATCTTTCCATACGAACTGTAAAATGTAAATCTAATATCAAGCTGTCACCAATTCAATTCTAAAAATGTTTATCAAATGTCTGTTCTACGCAATGTACTAGAGATACAAGGGAGATCCAAACCTCAGTGTAACCAGTTCCTTCACGTCTTTGATCTTACAGTCTAGTTTATGTGATAGACATGTAGACTACTAACTATAACAGATGTAAAAATTAAATAAGCTAAACATGAAAGGGTCATGCTCTGGAAAAACGTAAAATGGAACAAATAATTTTATGACAGCCTATCTGATATAACTGCACATGAGGGACCTTCTTGGACAGACTGTCAATAAAACAGCACGGAGTGCCAAAGTTAAAATGACCAAGGGCTTACAGGTATGAATTTTGGTAGGAGATTTTCTAGAGCAGTAATAACTTCCTGTGGCCGTATTATGGGCTGAAGGCTAAACAGCAAACCTGAAGATGTAATCTGTGTTAGGATCATGGAAGGCATTGAGGCCATACCATGCAATCTCAAGATCAAGTTCTTAGTAGTAAATGTAAATCTGTGATTACAAATACCAACGCTAATATATGTTGTTGATGCATTCTCTCTCATTCTCCATACCAACTGTGCCAAGCCGATGTCGACTACACTGAATTCTACGTGCTTCTTAGACACAGCTGATGAAACGACTTCACAAAAAAAATGTAGAAATGGTCAGAATAGAACTTCACACCAACACATCTACCTTCATCAGCATCATCTTCTCCGTATGTCCCACATGTACGATGGAAGCTGTAGTAGTAGTTGGAGGGTCCCCAAAGTTGTGTACCAATATTCCTCAACTTAAGATGAGTTTATGTCCCAATAAACCCATCGTAAGTTGAAAATACCATTAAATCAGAAATGCATTTAATACACTCAACCTACCAAATACCATAGCTTAGCCCAGCATTAGCTTACAGGTGGGCAAAGTCATCTAACACAAATCCCATCTTACAACCAAGTGCTGACTATCTCATATAATCTGTTGAGTATTACACTGAAAGCGGAAAAGAGAATGGTGTAAGGATACAGGGTGATTATAAATGTGCTGGTTTTTTGCTCCCGTGATCCTGTTGCTGACGGAGAGCTGCAGCTCTCTGCCACTGGCCAGCATCACCAGAGAGTATTGTGACATCACATCACTAGCCTGGAAACAGATAAAAATTCAAAATTCCAAGCATTGTTACTACTGAATGCGCAACATCTTGCACCACTGTAAAATCAAAAAAATCTTAAGTTTAGGGGTGCCTGAGTGGCTCAGTCAGTTGAGCGTACAACTTTAGCTCAAGTCATGATCTCGCGGTCCATTGGTTCTAGCCCAGCATTGGGCTCTGTGCTAACAGCTCAGAGACTGGAGTCTGCTTCAGATTCTGTGTCTCCCTCTCTCTCTCAAAAATAAGTAAGCATTAAATTTTCTTTTTAAATCATAAATTAAACCATTGTAAGTCAGATACCATCTGTACCTCTGAAAGCTAATGAAGTGTGATTTCTACTTTGCAACAAAAACACAGATACACTTCCATATTTGGAAATAGGATCTTTGTGATCTGATGAATCAAGGAAACTTGAGATGAACCCATCCTGGATGTGGGATAGGTCCCAAATCCAATGACTACTGTCCTTATAAAAAGCGAAGAAGATATAGAGGCCCAACAGAGAACAGACACAGAGAATAAAGCAATGGAAAGATGGGAATAATTCATTTATGGACAAGGGACAGTTAGGATTGCCAGCAACCGGCATAAACTAAGAGAGACGTGGGGCGGTTTTTTCCTCTGACCCTTCAGAAGCAACCAACTTGACTGACATCTTAACTTCAGACTACTGGCCTTTTGAACTGTGAGAGAAAACCGTTGTGTTAAGTCGCTGTTTGTATTAATTTGTAATGACGACCCCAGAAAACTAATAAAGATTTTGGTGCCAAGAAGTGGAATTCTCCTCTAATAAATACCAAAAAATGTGAGCATGGTGTCAGAGCATGGTAAGAGTCAGAGGCTAGGTGAATTCTGAAATGTATGAGTGATGCAGGTACAAACCAAGGAATGCTAAAGGTTTCCAGAAGCCACCAGAAGCTGAAAAAGAAGCATCAGGTTGTTGCCCCTCAGAACTCCTGGAAGAAAACAATTTGACTGACATATCAATTTCAGATTTCTGGCCTCCTAAACAGTGAGAAAATAAATTTCTATCACCTTAAGCCACCTAGACTATAGTAAGTTATAATATATATTATATAGACGGCACAGTAGATACGTATAGTCATATTACCCACATTAGACAGAAGCATCACACGCATAGGGTCAAAGAGGCAAACAAATTGACAAGATTAGTACCTCATCTATCAGGATAATATTTAAAAATCTGTTGAAAGAAACTCTTCATCAGATTATTAATTTATTTTACTCAGTTGAACTAAATGAAAAATGATTACCAAAAGGACCTCATTTTCTCGGTAAAATATCTTCAGATCTGGCATTTAGTATGTAGACAAAAAAAATTCGGTATCATAAAATACAATCTTTTCTGATGCTCAAAATGCCTTTTTAAAAATATGTTTGATGCACTTTATGTGTCTTGTTTGGTATTTTCCAATTCTGTCATAAATTTTACACTCATTTAATCTTGAAGTTTCCCTCCTTGATTAATCATAGCATTACAGTAAGCACTTTCTCTTTCTCTGACTACCTGCATGCTCGACATTGTGGTAGATGTGTGGGTGGGCAGAAAATAGT
This sequence comes from Paguma larvata, assembly GCA_030068075.1. Classification (NCBI taxonomy): domain Eukaryota; kingdom Metazoa; phylum Chordata; class Mammalia; order Carnivora; family Viverridae; genus Paguma; species Paguma larvata. Next base: position 37,029,452 of record CM057840.1, read on the forward strand.
GAAGTGTCCTCCAAGAACTCTGTAATAATTAATCTTATCATATGAAATTAAAACAAAATGTCAACAAAAAAAAAAACACAACCAAAATACTTTTTGAAAATTAACTTAAATAAAAGCCATGTCACTCAGAACAGAATCACTTGACGATAACTTGACTAAAATTTTAGTAATGCTAATAATGTTGATAATAATGACTAACACGTGAGTGCTTAATGGGTGCCAGGCATTATCCAAAATTCTTTTAGACATATTCTATCATTAATCATTATAATACTGAGAGATGGGTGCTATTATATTTTTTATATATGTGACAAAAGCAGTAGTGAGGCCAAGCCACTTGCCCAAAAAAAACATCAGGAGTAAGTGTGAGAACCTGAATTAAAATCCACAGAGCCTGTACTCCTAACCACTAAGGCAACTAAAGGGCAATCACTCATTCCAGGAAGCCAGGAAGAAGAACAGCTGAATGAGAAATATAGGCAGTTCCAGTAAATGCAAACCAAGGGAAGGTAATAATACAAGACCTGCTTCATCCAGGTGGCAGTTTATGTCCCCAGTATAGAGATGGAGGCATCCAATTCTGATTCTATCAAATATTAAATTCCTATGGTTATCTTAGATTGTTCGGATCCCAAGCTCTTCAATCATCTGATTTTAATACGGCTTCCAATGTAATGTGCATACAAGGAAATGTGTTGACCAGAATAACTGAATATAAATAAAAATATATTCCATTAGTTGGTTTATTTCTCAATGTTACTGAATAAATTGGCATTCTGGTTTCATCCATCTGTCCCATGTAAACATCACTGGAGTGTGTAAGCTTTCCAGAGTGTAATAAACACTGGCAGCATGAGCAAGTCGCGTCTGTGCTATGCAGAAGTGAGGCTTGCACTGGGCTAGATATCAGTGATGATGTCCAACTGTGAGCATAGTTCTGGAGATTTCCGTTAATGATGCCGCTATCTTGACAGGGCCACGCCCACCTTTCTGCAGAGCTCTAGACTGTATCACATAATCTAAATCACAGAATTAAAAGATTTAAAAGTTCAGGGTCTGAAAAGATTTTGGAGATTTCCTAGTTGCCATCTGGTGCTTGAGTGTCCTCTAAAATATCACTTACAGACAGTTCCCGAATCAATGCTTGAAAACCCCCAAAGGTCTTCACCATTTTCTCCTTCCCTGATACTCGCACACACAGCCAGAAACTGCTTAAACTAGGCCCATTCTCCTTCCACATGGCAAACCTATAGTGTCAAAAGAAATTCTGTGTCTGCATGAGTCTGCCCTTCTCGAAGCTAGGCATCTCTAACTTTTTAAAAACTTCATAAACAGCCAAAGTTTTTATCTTGTCATTATTCAAGTCACTTTCAAAAATCCACTGAGTTTAACCAATCACTGTGTAAAGGCTATTCACCAAAAACAGTTCTACTGTGAACTGACTAGTACAAAGAACATTTTCTACATAATTTACTTCTAATATGCTAGAATTGCATCGGAATTATTGACGGCACATAAGCATAAAATATCAGGCCACTGAAACTGTAGGATTTGGCTTGGTGTAGTGGTATAATACAGACATGCCGAAATCAAGTTCAACTCATGACAACATCGTCACCTTCTTCACTTCATTCAAAATTAAAACCACACACACAGGAATGCAGGAACTCCAGAAACATGTATTAACAGCTAGAAAGCAACATTTCCATCACAATCCCATTTTTCTGAAGTCTATGAAGATGCAACTAACAGTTAAACTTCAGTAATGGAACACGAGACAATCTAATGAAGCCTATAAAACAGACACAGCCGGCCTCTCAAAAATGGGAAAGCTAATAAGCACGGTCTCTTGAATCTATTCTGCGGAGAAGCAGGAAAATCTGCTGGAGAATATTTGGGAAACATTTAGTTTTGTTTCCCAGATTAAAACATAAAAGAAAGTTCTTTAGTCATTCTGACCCTACAGCTGCAGGCCTTTGAGATTCGTGATGGAAAGACAGGAAGTTCAGAGACACAGTAGCCAATGTGAAACCATGAAACAACAGACCCGTGAACACGAGGCCAATACTGTGATGACAGCAATGAAGCAAGTTGTCGTGGAGCTGTTGAACGAACACTAGAAGCACTTACTTCCAGACTTCTATCCTAAGGAATAATCAAGTGTTATTTTTAATCAAGTAGGCCATTGCTTATTTTGTTATACTATTATTTGCAGCACAATGTTCTTAAAATAGGTAGCAATAAGATCTAGCAACCAGTCAAAATCACAAGTTGTTACTGTAATGAAAATGATATTAAAAGAGTTTAAAATATAAAACTTATTAAATGATTTTTAAATGTTTATAAATAGTAAGCACCCATGAGCTGCTTCATAATACCACAGGTAAAAAGCCTAAAGTTAAAGACCACATCACACCTGCTTTGTTTACTTCTATCTACATACACACGTTAAGGAAAATCACTAGTCTTGGGATAGATCAAGACATAAATGGTTGAACAACAAGAAATGGTCTGAGTTAGACATTTATTAAGGCAATCAGTTTTTTATTTACTTCATCATTATCAACAACATACATTCGGAATGCCTTCTATAACTAAATTTCCAAAATTATAAATAAGGATCTACATAGGCCATGATTCTTGTAGCCTAAATCTTCATAAACCAATTCACCCTATGGGAAGCAACTAGAGAAATAATAAAGCCTACAATGAATACGTGTTTCTGAGTTCTATTTGGAAGATTCTATGTGTGCTCCAAGTGCAAGGAAAAGTGGTCCTACCACTTTCAGCTTTCAAGATAAATGATAAAAATAATGAGAGTGGGTACTTATATGAAAAAAAGATGAGTAAATGCCTAAATAAAGGAACGGCAGCTATGACTATACATCTCTTTGCATTGTCAGCTTGAATAGGATAATGTGAGATATGATTCATGTTATTTTGATATTGCCATTTGTATTCAGTGAACTCACAGTCTGATTCCATGAAAACTGCAATAAGATGTCAATTTACATTGTTTTCAAAAATGTAGATTTTATCATTTTCTCTGGGTGCAGCCCTCAAATATCACTACACTTGACACTATTACAAGAGAAAAGATGTAATAAAATTACAATGGAGTTTTTGTTCGTCAAAATAAAACAAAGTTGTGGCTATAACCCATTCATCAGTTTTAATTAAGGAATGTTTAGAGAGATGCCTGGGTGACTTTGTCGATTAAGTGTCTGACTCTTGATTCTGGCTTAGGTCATTATCTCACAGTTTGTGAGTTCGAGCCCCATGTCAGTTTCAGTGCTGACAGCTCAGAGCTTGGAGCCTACTTCAGAGTCTGTATCTCTCTCTGCCTCTTCCCCACTCAATCTCTGTCTCTCTCTCTGTCTCTCTCAAAAATAAATAAAAACATTTAAAAAAAGAAATGTTTAGAGAAAAAACAGTAAATTCAGGCAAACATATACTCTTGGACAAAGTAGTACTGAGAAGTCTGACATCACTAAATAAAACACAGAGGCAATACCTGGAAAAGATCTATGCTAAAAAATTATTTGAAATTCCAATTCAACTAGATATCCTGTTGTTTTTGTTTTGTTTGCTTTGAATAAGACAAGCCTAGGTAACAATAAATGTTAGTAAAATTTTCATTTTTCCTCCATTTCTCTGTCATTATTGTTACCACTGTATTGAAGCAGATATGTTACAAAGTGAAGTCATCAGAAATTTATTTTCTTCCTTTAGGTACCAAGAATTGGAAACATATACGTGCATAAGATATGGTCTCTAACTACCAGGAGCTCCATCACTCTAATGACGCAGTAATCACCAGACTCTGGGATCCCCCAGGATGTATCTTCTTAAGGACAAATTTGTGAAAATAATCTCAGTGTCTGGAGGACCGCAGGGCCCTCTACTATAAACCTGCATCCATTCCCCTTTACGGTTATTCCCTATCCCTGCTACCCTGTGGTGCCCACTGCCTCCCCAACAATCTGGCCCCCCAAGGATATGAGGGCCCTGCGTAGATACGTGTTTTATCATCTGTTGATCTACAGACCTAAGGTATTCTTCCCTGTCTGTAGGGTTGTTCAAACCTGAACTTTACCTTTAAATGATGAAGAGGTTGTATATGAGGAAATTTCATTCATGCACTTACTCTTTTCCAATACACCTCATTCAAGGTTAGCCATACCACCAAGCCCCTGGACGACGACTACCACCAGATGTTTCACAACTGCCAACTCTCTGGTTTTCACATTTGTATAGTAGAAAAAAGTCAATAGACTTCTCAAAGAAATGTGAACCCAGAGAAATCAAGCAAGGGAAAAAAGACAAAAGATCAAATAATAAAATTAAATATTCATGTTTATATCTGATGTTCTATATCTGATGTTCGTTTAAATTAAGATCTAGACCACACAGTTGGAGGAAGAGAGGAACAGAGTGGAAAATTAACTGTGAAACAGGCCTACATGTCATTTCATTTCCGGCACTTAATGTCATCACTTTTTTAGCATTTCTTACATATATTTTACAGCTCTGTCTTCCTGAGTTTCTCAATTATAAATAGCAACTATTCCATTAGAACACAACAGGATATATGCTAGCTTTTTCTCTCATGATGATAATACTCATTCTATCATAATATGCTAGAGTGGGGTCATGTATCTAAAGGTAGTAAATTATTTTTCAGAGAAAATATTATTAATTTGAAATACAAATTATTAACCTCTTTAAACAAAACATGAATTTCTTACTTTCCTCATTTAAAAAATAAAATACTTCATGTGTTGGTTGATAAACCAAAATAACATACCTTAAAAGTGTTTTGTAAATTTAAATTTCTATGTAAATCCAAAGAAGGAGATATAAGCATTTTTAGTATTTTATCTATTTTGGTATAATTTCATATAATTGTAGGAATTACAGTCAAGTTTTTACATATCAATCAACAACAGATATCCAAATTTTAATAGAATGGATTTTTAACTTATTATAAACTCACTATGAATTTTTAAAGTTATAAATTCAGCTTTATAAAAGTTTTCGCTATCAGGGCTTATTCTAGATGCTCCATAAACATGATATTCCATATACTAGATTTTATAAACTTAGAGTAAAAAGAATCCTTGACTTAGAAGTTTGTCTATTTCATTACTAAATTGTTTTTAATTAATTCCTTGGATATGTTTATTAATCAAATATTTTTGCATTTAATTTTAATTCCCAAGGGTCTAAGAATCATACATACTTTTGCTCTCTGATGTATTCTCCTACACAAGGCTGTTAGGACTTTCAGAATTAAAAAAAAACACCCATGAAGGGAAGATGCCATTGATCCACTAATACATCATGATGGGCCACATTACAATGACTTCACACATATGCCTCACATTATGTGACCAAGACAGATAACACGTGGCGGGAGACTACTCCAAGCCCAAGCTAACAAGGGCAACTCTAGTTTCTAGGCTTGCCAAGGCAGAAAAAGAGAACGTGGTGAAATGTACAAAAGTATTTAAATGTCAATGTGACAGATTTCAACTACATTTCACTGTCCAAAGAAAATCACGTGGCTTCATCTGTATTCAAAGATGGCAGAAAAGTATAATTCTAGTGCCCAGAAGAAGAAAAAAATGAGTATTTAGGAATACTCACCTACAATAATAAAAGTACATTTGGAGATTCACGGTTTTCTATATATTTACACAAGTTTATTTTAACTTTATAAGGACTCTTATCTGTCCAAGAATAGTAGTAAAAGCTACCTTATTTTATCGACTGACTGACTGATTTTGAGAGAGAGTGTATGCACATAAGCAGAGGGTGGGCAGAAAGACAGGGAGAGAGAGAATCCTAAGCAGGCTACATTCCCGAGCACAGAGCCCAACACACAGTTCGATCATGACCTCAATCGTCAGATCATGACGCGAGCTGAAATCAAGAGTGGATGCTCGACAGACTGAGCCACCACCCAGGCACTCCTAAAGGCTATGCTTTTCAACCTCAACTTCCTTGCTCGCCTCCAGCACGTGATACCATCGGTGACTCCATCCTTCTTGTAGCACTCTCTTCCATTTGTTTCTATAAAGCAGATTATCCTTGTTCCCCTCTATTTCCTGTTCTTTCTCAAGTTATTTTACGGTTTCTTCTATCTCTATCAACTCATATACAGTGGTGTTTCTTCAGATATCTGATGTTCAAATGCTTCTCGTTTGTTCTGTGTACCCTCACAGAGCTGTGTAACAATCAAGAAAAGGGAACCTGGATCTGTACAGGCTGAATTTGAACATCAGCTCCTCCCCAGTTAGTTACCTTTTGGACAGTTATCTTCTGCGGGTGTAAGTGTTGTCAATAATAAAACAGAGATGATAAAATAAAACCTACCTCACAGAACTGTGAAAATTTAATGAGTTAACACAGGTACAGCAGCTAGGACAGTGCTTAGTACACGTAATTCTTTTATGTTAGTTATTATTAACTTTCTGGGTACTGTTTATGCCAAAGCTTTCATTACTACCTCTTGACTGATGACATTCCAACCCATGTTACAACCCAAGAACTGACTTCATGAATTACACAACTATAGACTCAACTCCACTGAAGTTATCTCCACCAGTTCAAATTCAATTCATCAACAAAAGGAAGTCACGACCTTTCTTCCTTAACCTGCTTTTTTCTCGCTCTGTTTTCTACCTTGGGTAATAGCAGCATCCACTTAGATATCCAAACTAGAAAATATCACAAATTTAATTTGTAAGCAATTTTATAAGTTCCACCTTAAAATCCATCCGTTTCTCACTTTTCCTACTTGATTCATTTTTTTCTGTGACCTCCTAATTACCCCGTTTTCCTCTATTCTGGTTCTATCACTACCAAATATCATTACCAGGAAGACCTTTCTAAAATTAAAATCTCATACAACCACATTATTTAATAAGCTCAAACACAGCATGCCCAGCTTCTCAGGCTTCCCTCTCCTCTGTAACCTCTTTTTCATAACAGGCATCCAAGCAGATGTCTCAGATCTGAGAAAATCGGACGTGGGGAGTGCCAACATTGTGCACTGGAGAATGAAACAAATCAGAAGTCACAATCCACAACTCAAAGAAAATAAAAGTTTCGGAACATGTCCCCCAAGGGAGAAGCCAGGCAACAAGAACTGAATCTGAACTAAACTGTCCTCTATAAAAAGAAAAAGCAAATAAAATCAAGAGAGGAGAAAAAAATTTGAGGTTATAATATGTACTGAGAGATATTTTCTGTGGCAAGAAGTTTAAAGAGAGGAGCATTATGTGGCCTGGGGTACATTTAATTTTTGCCTATCACTTCACTTTCACCTCTTGCCACCACCTTAGAAGCATCCTTACGCCAGCAATAGCAAGGCTGGACTCCTTTCCCAACGCCAGCAGGATCATTTTCACCTTATATATTCTGTTCCCACTATGGGGACAAACTCCTCCGTCCTCTTTTTTTGCCTGACTCACTCACTACCACCTACTGCTCTGCTGAGGCACTACTCCCACCAAGACTTTTCTAACTCGCCTGCTGGGCCAAATTTTGGCACCCTCCTTTGTGTTTCTACCTATCCGTAATGCTATCACAGTTCTTTCTATACCACGGTTGCCATACTTTATTTACTTCCCTGTCCAACTCTAACTCAGTTGGGGGGCAGAGGCTCTAACTCTTTCTCTGTACCTACTATAAATGTTCTGGAAACAAATTCTCAAAGCAACTGTTTTTAAAAATGTGAATACTCAATCAGCAAATAAATTAGTGAGTTGATTAATATATAACAGGATGGATCTGAATCAAACTGTCCATCGTACCATTCTCCCAATTCCTCTTGTGATAAAGGATATGTGGGTGCCACAACATATTCAAACTGTGATCAGCCAATAGGAAATTACAGGGCTGTCAAAGCTTCATTAGCGTTATGTTTTATGTGAAACCTAACTGAAAGACTTCACAAAAGGCCTGACTGTAACAGTGAATCTTAGTTTTCCTGGATTTGTTCCTTCTTTTCAGAGACCATTCTTATTAATTCCCATCCATTTAAGTTCCAGTTTCTCAGACAATATGAGCCATTAATGATTAATTAATTCAATTCGGACTATCAGAGTAATAGGGACACTCCACAGAATGCAACAGAATACATGCAATCTAAGCAGAGCAGATAACAAGCTAAGATATGCCAAGTTCAAATAAAGAAGAAAGCTATGAAGAAAACATGTTTTACAGCCTTTTCTTTAGACTTAATGGGAAGTTTGATTCTGAAGTCTCTAAAGAAACCTGAAGAACCAACAGACTTACTTATCTTAGATTTGGCTAATAACAAAGATTGTTGTGAGAATACACTGTTTTCAATATTGCATAAGTTCTCAAATAGAGTAAAAGCATGAAGTCGAACAATAACAGCATTGTAGGAAAGGCTCAATGCAGCACTGCGCACACTGCAGGCGTGTAGGCTAAAAGCTTGGCAGACACTGTCTGATATTCTCTTTGTCCCTCTACAGTTCAAAACAATAAAAGCCTTCACAGAACTCACTTAGGCTTTTCAGTCTAATAAATACAGACAGAACCTTACAATATATTCCATGACCAAGATTTAGACTGTTATTTTCTCCCTCTAACCGGTATCTTCCATTATTGAGAATGATTTCTTAATATTTTATCAATGTATATGCATCTGAAACATCTTCCATCAACATTAGATAGGACATATAATATTTCTAAATGATTTAAGCTGCCATTTGAAGGTAGAGAGTATCTTCCTTTTGAAACTTTATTCCATCAGGGAACTTTCATTTATTTAAAAATTAAAAACTCTCACAAGTGACAAGACGAAACAATTTTATGAATAATCTCTTAAATCACCATTTATATGTATTTTTTCATCTGATATTGAAACATTAAACACCCCTAGTTTTGTTAGTTTAGCTCCTCTGAGAAGGTGTCAAAATACAACTATATGCGTGTGTGTCAGGCTTCTGTTGCTGCTGTAACACATGACCGCAAATTTGGGGGCACAACATCACAGATTTATTATCTTATAATTCTGCAGGTCAGAAGTCTGAACCAGATCTTTCTGGCTAAAATTAAAAAAGAAAGGCTGTGGTCCTTCTGCATGTTCCATGGGAAAATCCATTCTTTGCCTTTTTCAGTTTCTGCAGGCTGCTGGGGTTCCCTGGCTCCTGGCTGCACCGCTCTAATCTCTACCGCCCTCATCTCACCTTTCATTCTGCTTCTGTGGTCATATCACCTTTCTCTCTCTGAGCCTCTGCCTCCCTCTTACAAAGACACTAGTACAGCTGTGGATCCACCCAGCTCTTCAGGATGATCCCCATCCCCAAATCCTTAATTTAATCACACCTGCAAAGTCTCTTTGCCATGTCAAATAACCTATTCTGTTTGCAAGAGATTCATTGGAGGAAACGCTAGTTGTGGATTAAAAAAACAAAACAAACAAACAAACAAAAAGGTGGGGGAGAGAGAGCCATCAGACTGTGACTGAGTTCTGACCCCTGTGAAGGGAAACTGAGTAGGGAAGAATCTGAGAGCAGTCTAATGCTAAGAAAGCTTTTCCAGGTCTTTGGGGAGTCCTCAAACCAAAGCTGTCTGTTAAAAGAATGAATGAATAAATAAATATAAAAACTGTCCTGCTGGAAGGAGCCTATGTCAGCACCCCCGCTGGCCAGAAGCAGCCTGGAAAACATGGTGCGAAGGTGAGGGTGAATCCAGAAGGCCAAGAACTGGGGAAGGCAGGCGATTTTACTACCTGCGACAGGAGATATGAGGGTTAAGTTCCTGCATGAGCGTTAAGTTCCTTTATGGTTTAAAAGAATATTAGACTCTATTCCAACCTCTTCATTTTCATTTTTATTTCATTTCAATAAGCATTTATAAGACGCAGGTAATGGGGCCCAAAATTAAAACACATAATCACCACCCACAGAAAACATAAAAATACTTAAGCTATCCCAGAACAAAAATACAATGGCATGACCATACCTCCCACTTTACCTAGAAAAATTCATTTATGCCCATTTTTCAGTGCTGCCCCCTCCACTGACACCTCCTCTGACTCTCAGTGCCTCGGTTAAGATAACAACCTACATGATCACCTTAATCATGAGAGCACATACACTTAATACAGACCAAGGAGAAGGAGTCAACAGTTATAATGTCCTGAATGAAGCGCTGACCCTGGTAACAGAATATGCAAATGATTATGGAAAGATGGGAAGGGCTCTGTGGGCAGCTGCTGGCGGCATGCTTCAGACAAATGACAATAATATTTTTAAAAATCAATGGCTTCTACCAACAAGACAAATATTCCCGAACAACCAGATATGAGTTATATACAGGACAGAGGTGAGAAATGAAGCAGGTAACCTAAAATCAGAACATGATAATCCTTACACAATTTGCTATGAACTGAATTTATTTAGTTACTATTTGCCATTTAAATTCAAGAATAGAAATAATATTGCTATATGAAAATTAAGGAAACTAGAACAAGTACATGAAGTTAGGATAACTTTCTTCAATGTTAAATTTAGGGATGACCTGCAGAGTTAATCTGAGGGAAAAGAAAACATTGCACACATTTATAATACAGAGATCACTATTTAGAGATTAATTCTAGCTTGAAAAAGTTTGAAAAGAACAAGCAAACATCTAACTCAGTTGTAAAAATAAAAATACATCTATAAAGCATTCATAGAATACCTACCTTATAAAACAGTGCTACTACTTCCTACAAAACCTTCCAAAAGAGTCTTTTTGGGGAGAAAATAAAAGTATCTGAAAGAGATGACCTGATGTGTCATGATTTTCCATAAATTAAGATACAATGATGCTGCCTAAAATATCGAGCTATCATTTTTACTTTTTTTAACCCTAACCACAAATAATAATTAGACACTGTGTCTAGAGATGTGTTCAACAATTCCTAAATTGACATAATACAGATTGTTATCATATGATAAAGGTAATTGTATACCAGGACCCTAGAAAAGAAATTTCATCTAGATCACATTTGCAGTAACTTTCACAATAAATTATTCTAGTAAAACTAATGTCTTAAATATCATATATCTAAAACATGGAAGGGAATGGGTTACAATTATAAGCGACTATCAACTTAATATAAACTGCTATATGCAGAAGATGGTATACACAAACCTGAGGGTAACCACACACAAATCAAAATCCACTAACAGATAGGCAAAGAAAAAGAGAAAGAAGAACCAAATATACCACTAAGGAAAAGTAGGAGACCATGAAAGAGAGAAAGGATCAGAGAAAAAGTACAAAAAGAAACACAAAATGAGTAAAAAAAAACCTGCAATACATACATATATATTAATAATTATTTGGAATGTAAGTGGACTAAATGGTCTACTTAAAAGTCACAGAGTGATAGAAGGTATACAAAAACAAGACCCATCCATATGCTGCCTACAAAAGACTTATTTGAGACACAGATACATGCAGATTAAAAGTACAAATGGATATGAAAAGAAAGCTGAGTAGCAATACTTATATTGGACAAAACAGATTTTAAAACAAAGTCTGTAACAAGAAGAAGAACATTATATAATGACAAAGGGAACAAACAAGAAGATATAACAATTATAAATATTTAACACCCAATATGGGAGCACCCAAATACATACAACAGTTAATAAAAAAAAAAGTAATTAATCAATAGTGATACAATAAGAGTGAGGGAATTTAACACCCACTTAAATCAACGATCAAATCATCCAAAGATAAAGTCAACAAGGATGACTTTGAGTGACACACTGAACCAGATGGATTTGACAGGTATATTCAGATCACTCCATCCTAAAATAGAAGAATACACATTCTTTTCAAATGTACATGGAATCTTCTCCAGAAAAGATCACATATTCAGCCATGCAACAAGTCTCAACCAATTCAAAAATAGCAAAGTCATTCCATGCATATTTTCTGATCACCTGCTATAAAACTAGAAATCGACCACAAGGAAAAATCTGGAAAGAGCACAAATACGTGGAAGTTAAATAACATGCTACTAAACAATGAATGACTCAACCAGGAAATCAAAGACAAATTCAAAAGGTACAGGGAAACAAAAATGAAAACACAATGGTCCAAATCCTGTGGGATACAGCAACACTGGTTCTGAGAAAGAAGTTTATATAGCAATAAAGGCCTACATCAAGAAGCAAGAAAAATCTCAACCTAACCTGACATCAGAGAAGCTAAAATAAGAAACAAACAAAACCCAAAGACAGCAGAAGGAAGGAAATAATGATTAGAGCAGATATAAATGATATAGACAATTTCAAAAGATCAACAAAATTTATAAACTTCTAGCCAGACTCATCAAGAGAGAGAGAGAGAGAGAGAGAGAGAGAGAGAGAGGAAGAGAGAGGCGTCAAGAAAAATCACAAATGAGGAAAAATAATAATCAATACCACATAAATACAATTATAAAAGAATATTATGAAAACCTATATGCCAACAAATTAGATAGCATACAAAAAATTGATAAATTACTATAAACATATGACCTACCACAACTAAAGCAGGAACAAACAGAAAATTAGAGCAGACCAATTACAGGAAGGAGTCTAAATCAGTAATCAAGAACTTCCAACAAAGTCCAGGACCAGACAGCTTCACAAGTGAATTCTACCATATATTTAATGAAGAGTTAATATGTATTCTTCTCAAACTATTTTTAAAAAACAAAGTAAAACTTCCAAATTAAATCTGAATCCAGTATAACCCTAATACCAAAACCAGATAAAAACACCACAAAAAAAGAGAACTGCAGGCCAATATTTCTGATGAACGCAGATGCAAAAATCCTCAACAAAATACCGGCAAATCAAAACAAATAATACATTTTTAAAAAATCATTCACTATGACCAAGTGGAACTTATTTCTGAAATACAAGGATGGTAAAATATTTGTGAATCAATCGACGTGACATATCGCATCAGTAAGAGAAAGTTTCAAAACCGTTGACCATTTCAATAGTCATGGAAAAAGTATTTAACAAACTACAATACCCATTCATGACAAAAGTCCTCAACAAACTAGATTTAGAGGGAAGATACTTCAACTCAATAAAGGTTCCTCAAAAAGTTAAAAAGAACTACCCTACTACCATTCAGGAATTGTACTACCAGGTATTTACCCAAAAACATAGGTTTATTTGCAGCATTATCTACAAAAGTCAAATTATGGAACAGCCTAAGCATCCATCCATAGATGAATTGATAAGGAAGTGTTATTTGTATATTACTCTACCATAATGTGTATATATATACATACATGTGTATATATATATATATATTACTCTACCATAAAAAAGAATGAAATCTTGTCATTTGCAATGACATGATTGGAGCTAGAGAGCATTATGCTAAGCGAAATAAGCCAGTCATAGACAAATACTATATGATTTCACTCATGTGGAATTTAAGAAACAAAACAAATGAGCGAGGTGGGGGTGGAGAAGAAAAGCAAACCAAGAAACAGACTCTCAACTATAGAGAAGGAACTGACAGCTACCAGAAGGGAGATGGGGCAGATGGGTTAAATAGGTGATGAGGCTTAAGGAGTGCACTTAATGATGGACTTGTGCAGAGCACTAGGTGATGTATGGAAATATTAAATTCCTGTGTTGTATACTTGAAACTAATACAGAATGTTAACCATACTGGAATTAAAATTAAAACAAAAAAAACTAATGTCTTGGAGAAAATTGGGAATCTCAGCTGTTTACAATTAGAGTAATACCTGTTTCTGAGTAATTTGAGACTAACAAAGAAAAAACAAGCTTTTAACTGTAAGTATAAAACTCATAATTCCTCGCACCAAATTAGCTGCTTTCTTAGAGTTTCGATCTTACTAAGAATCACTACTGTTTTCTTCTAGTTTGAGCCACCTGTGTCTAGAAAAATATCAAAAAAATATATTACTGATAATATTAACTATCAATTGTCAATGACATTTAGATTTTTAGTCTATTAAGTAATGAGCCAAAATGTTTAAGTCCAGCTTATAATAAGTAATTTGTCTTCCACTTCCATTCAACTCTTCGACAATACTTTTTGTCTAACTTCTCTATAGTGTATGGAATTGTATATATGCACGTCCTTTCCCCTATCCTGTGAACACAACCTTATTTATAAACTAGATCTTTGTAGATGTAATCACAATAGGTTGGGGTCATAATGGATCAGGGTGGGCCCCCATTCCAATGACTGGTGTCTTTATAAGGAAAAGGAATGGGACATTTAAGCAGAGACACACAGATGAAACACTCAATGAAGAGGGCCATGTGATAATACAGGAAGACTGAAATGATGCAGCCATAAGCCAAGGAACACCAAATATTGCCACGAGTCCCCAGAAGCTAGGAGAGAAGCAAAGAATGGTTTCTCCCTCAGAGCCTCTGGAAGGAACCAACCACGCCAATATCTTTATTTCAGACTTCTAGTCTCTGAATGAGAGAATTCATTTCCATTGTTTTAAGCCAGTTAAGTTTGTGAAAATTTTTAAGGCAGCCCTTGAAAGTACTACATTCTCATTTTTAAACAAAGTCTCAGTCATCAGGAACACTATATATAGTGAAGCAGTTATAAATGATGCTTGTTCCAAAAAACAAAAACAAAACAAAAAAATCTTGAACCTCACCTTTTTAAATAGAGAGGGTTTTCTGTGCAGACAAAGCAGTTTCTGTGTAGTTTTGGTACAACAGTGATGTTGGAGAGAGATACTTAGGGAACCCATGTTAGTTGGCAGCGTTATTGTTCTTAGCTGTATTAGCATTATTATATTACCCTATGGAACATGCTTATTAAGAACGGTAATAGTGATGAAAATAAAATTTGTTTCTTTGAGTGACTTCCATATTTCTAGAAAGAATCTATTTTTATTCTAAATGGAATCTTACAAAGTTGAATTAAATTTAGTAAAAGGAGGGGCACCTGGATGGCTCAGTCGGTTAGGCAATCGACTTCTGCTCAGGTCATGATCTCACAATTCATGAGTTTGAGCCCCGCGTCAGGCTCTGTGCTGACAGCTCAGAGCCTGGAAATTGCTTCAGATTCTGTGTCTCCCTTCTCTCTGCCCCTTCCTCTCGCCCTCTCTCTCAAAAATAAGCAAATATTAAAAAAACAAATTTAGTAAAAGGCTTGGAGAAAAGTGTCAATGGGAATTCAGAATACACTACCAATGTTCTTTACAGAGTCATCTTTAGGAAGACAGACACAACAGAAGGCATTAACTAGTGATAAATTTAGAATTATTTGAGACAAATTAATGACACTCAACTTGAAATAAACCAATAACAGCTTAATGGTTATTTATTATACCAGATAGTTTCCATTAATTATAATGAATGCATTTTTCTAGGTTTTATTGATCATGTTTGATATTATTTCTTTGACTTGTAAGATAAGTAGTGAAGTTTTGGGATATCAAGTGGCTATTACAGAAAGACGACAAACAATTAAATGCATTATGAAGCTAGACACAATTTAATCACCTTATTTTCCAAGACCTGACCCAGTTAAAGAGCCTCTTCTCGAAGGTCTAGCCCTAGAGAAGTTACAGGAGCCTTAGAACAGCCAAGAGAGAAAAGCGCCACAGGTCTGGCTGTGTGAATAGTCAAAAGACAAGTGATTTATTTTTTTTTTTTAGAAACAACACAAATTCTATAGGTTTATATTAAAAAATAATAAAGTATAAAACAAAGTATTAATAGTGGTGTTATATAAAAACAGTCCTAGAATAATTTAGTTTTAGGTTTTTAACCTAAGAATTTTCAGTACATGTGAATCCTTAGGCCTGGATAATTAAGCCTCAAAAGGTAACTAGGTGCCAAGCCGGTTTGGGTTATGCAAGAGTTTTTGATCATTCCAAATGTAGAATTTTTTATTTTTAAAACTTTTCAATGTTACATACCTAATTTTAAAAGTTGTAACTGAGTCCCTTGAGACTATCTACTTTCCTCCACATAAATCCAATTCTTAATTCAACAGGATTAAGAGAAGTCTCCCCACTTATAACCCAACCACTGGTACCCCAGCTCAATCATGAGGCCTTTTCTGGACTCAAGTTGTGTGATCTTTTATTTCAAACCAAAGTGACAACAGAGAAAATCGAACATACAGGATACAATGTGGAGTCATGTGTTGGCTCCAAAAGAAGGAAGAGTCATTCACTCACTTCTGAAACAAAGAAATCTTTGACAAAGATTTTATATTTCTTATCAGGAACATAAGAGTAAGTTAGTTCTGGTCCTAATAACCAAAATTTAAGCCCAATTGATAGTTTTGAAAGAAAAAAAAAAAAAGACCAGTTCCTGCTGAGAATTAGAAGAAATGGCTTTATTGCTACAACACTAAAAGGACTATGGTCCTCTTTTAACGATAAAGCAATCTCTGAAGTGAGTCACAAAGACACAATTTTGAAAGGCAATTATAGGTTTCATTACATGTCTTTGTAATCTTTAAAGAAGCCTGGATGTCTTCTTTGTAATGATATGTAAGCATCTCTATTTCATATCAGTTTCTTTGACAAAAAAAAAAAAAAGAAACTGAATCTTATTAGAATGATCAGATGTCTTAGAGGTGAACTTTCACAAGAACCTTATTCATTAACCAGTCTTTAAGTGGGTTTTTAGGGAAGCCCTTAGAGCTAGAAATCATTTTTTTCTCTAGTTTGCAAGAAGCCTGGTGCACTGAATACAGCTAAGTGTTTTCCCTGATTTCCTTTATTTGAGCCTCAGTCATAATTCCAAGGCTCTTCCTTCATGTTGGCAGGTAAAAGAGAATCCATCTCTTTCTGTTCACTCCAACAGTGTCTAATTCATTAAAAAAAAAAATAGTACTAAGGTAAAATGTTTTTGAGATAAAGAAAAAATATCCCTCTTTTATGTCACAGAAAATCACCAGCTAATTAAGAGACCACAGGCACAGCCTGACTCTCCAGTAGCTATTACAATTCAGGTTCCCTACAAACATTGATTGTCAAGGGTTTATGTTGAGCCAACTAAACTTAGCCCATAACAGTCTCTCTCCCTAGAATCAAGACTGAGCAAAAGTTAATACAGTAACATTGTATCATTCCTGGATGTTTGCCCCCATATCTCATAAGGAAAATAACAGTGCTCTCCACTGCACAACCTTACCTAAAACTCATGAACTTTTAAAATAGACTGAAAAACAGATTTACATATCATCAGATTTGAAACTATTTTCTGTGTTTATGGAATATCTGATAAGTTGGATTAGAGTATACAAAATTTAGTCTCTAATTAAGAGCATATAAAACATTGGTGTTTTAAAGCATATAAACTACCTCTATGTCCATCCAGATAGAACTCCATAGTTCTACATAGTAGTATTCTACAAGCAAACAAATTTGCAATGACTCAGATTCCTCTTCACTGATCAGCTGACTGCGGCGGAGTGTAAAGTGCTGAGGAAGTAGGCTTGAGAAGAGGAGTGCTGATCTGAAATGTGTATTTGCATGAATGTGAGAAGGAAATAATAGCTAATAGTAAGCATTGCTCTAAGCGTTAATTCATTTGACCCGCCAAAGCACCACTATGATGCTGGAAAGAGCGCACTATGTTTAGAGACATTATGCCTACTTTAGGCATGAAGCAAAGAGAAGTTTAATCAACGAAAATACGGCTCAGGGATGAGTAAGTGCCAGAACTGGAATGTCAACTGAAGAAATACGACTTGGGAATCTCTCAACCAGTGTTTTACTGCAATTTAACAGTTAAAAAGTCAGTAACGGCCTCTGGAATGAGAGACTAGAATTTATATCATTCTGTTGTAAATACTTGCAATTTTCTTACATCAAATTCCTATCCACCTTGACTCTATTGCATTTTCCTTATTCTGGTTCTGACATCATCGCAAACAATGATCTATGAATAATTAAAAGATAAATGTTTCTTAAAATCTTAAATAGGCAATTTTAAGACTTCTGTCCATCACTTACGGAAAGGATAAACAGTGCTATATTGACACAACAGAACAATATTCTGGAATAAAAAAGGACAGTACTAACAATACATACATATAACAAGCAAACCCCTCATAAGTATTGAAGTAAAAGAAGTCAAACATTAACAGCCACAATGTTGTAAGACTCTATTTATAGACATCCTTGAAAATGCAAGGCTATAGTGACAGAAATCAGAACATAGGTTTCCAGGGGTTAGAGGTGAAGAGAGAACACTGATGACAAAGGACACAAGGAAAATTAGGAGGAAATGGAAATAATCTGTATCTTGATTGTGGTGGTCACTAAAGGACTGTATCTCTTAAAACAAACCTAAGGACAGTGAATTTTTGTTGAGTCACTATATTGTACACCTGAAACAAATATTAGGTTGTATGTTAACTAACTGGAATTTAAGTAAAAACCTTTTTAAAAGAGAATAGATTTTACTGTAAATAAATTCTATCTCAGGAAACGTAATTTTCCAAAAAATATATAATATTCCAAAATTATTTCTAAGTAGCCAAAATACTGTGTGACTATATCCACTTATAAAATATTATAAAAGTTTCCATTGTAAGAACTTATATTTGATGATAAGAACTTAATCAACTCATTACAGGACTTTACATCAACTATCAGAAGAACTTGATGATTGATTCTGAAGATGCATTTGGCTAACTCGGCCATTTTCTCTCACATCTCCTTGTCCACCACAATGAATATAAGAATTATGGGGCATTTTCATGAAACAAAGATACCAACAAGGTACATCTATGAATAAAAATCAAGGCCAAAGCTATATAACAGTTTATACTCCCTAAAGGAAAGCATGAGCTCATATACATGGTAAGACTATGATTAAGCAAGACATATCTAAGAAAGAAAAAGCTCTTCATGTCCATCCAAGTAGGTTATTTTTAATATAAAACATAAAATGGAAATAAAAATAAACATAGAAATGAAAACAAAATCTTGGTAATTTAAAACCACAGTTTGACTATATACATCCATCCTGCGTCAAGAGGAAGACTCAGCTCATCCGAGTCTCTCAGAAATCTAGCCTAATGAAGAAACCACTACTACAAATATTACTGGTTATGATAGGAGAAGGAAGAGAGAATATGGGGAGGCACAGAATGTGTTTTAATCCTCCGAGGAGAAATGACCTATGTGGTCTACGCTCACATTTCCTTAACCGAAGAAAATCTTGGCCAGCTCTAAATAAAATGAGTGAAAAAGTTCGATTCCACCTATAAAAACTTTGAATAATTCCAAGCAAACCAATTGTTTTCCTAACATCAAGAATCTTTTAAAAATTGTTTTAGATTTTTAAAATGAACGTTATTGAGACATTTTTACACAATTAAAATGTACCAATTTTAAGTACGGAATATTTTAGACCATCTGTGTGTATACAGGTATCTGTATAACTACTATCCCAACAAAGAATAATTCTACTACCCCCCAAAAGTCCCCTACGGCTCCTTTGCCATTATTATCATATCCCTAATGCAGGCTCAAAGCAAATACTTATCTGTGTATCATCACCATAGATGCTTTTCCCTCTCAGAATTTCATGTAAGTCACACAGGATGTGATCTTTTGATCTGGCTTCCTGTACTAGCACAATGGTTCTAAGGCTCATCCATGTCATTATATGTATCCACGGTTCATTTGCTTTTACTACGAAGTAGCATTCCATTATACAGACACACCAGAATATGGTTAGCTATTTACTTATGAGCATTTAGGCTGTGTCCAGTTTTTCAGGTTGTAAATATTTAGATTACTTTTGAGAAACATGTATCTGGGTAGGCATTTGTTTTTATTCCTTTTAGGAATATAGAATTGCAAAGTATGCCGTTGTACATTCTTGCCTGTAATGTCTGAGAGTTCTGGTTACTCTACGTTCTCATCAATTTTCTTATGGCTTTGATTTTGCTTTCCTACCTAAAAAAACGTTGCCCATTCTGAGTTTATGAAAAAAGTCGCCTAGGTTTTCTTAAGAACTGTGTAAGTTTAGCTTTTATATTAAAATCTATGGTTCATTTTTGTATATAATATGTGGTAAATTCAAGGTTTATTTATTTCTAAGATATTCAGTTGTTCAACTACCATTTGTAGTAAAGACAATCCTAATTCATTAAGAGTTCTGCAATATCTCAAATGACACATGTGTAGGTCTATTTCTGGACTCTATTATGTTTTATCAGGATATATGTACACTCTTGTGCCGAAATTACATTTTCTTTATTACTGTCGCTTTATAGTAAGTCTTAAAAAATCATGTAGTATAAATCTTCAATTTTTTTTCCAAAATTATTTTAGCAACTACATAAAGATCCTTTTAATTTCCTTTTGGATTTTAGAATTCACTTATTAGTTTCAACAAAATTAAAGTCTATAAAGATTGCATTGATTATACAAATCAATATTTTGGTGCAGTCGATATTTCAACAATATTGACTCTTAGTCATGACTATTGCATGTTTTTCCATTTAGGTCCTTGTTAATATCTCTTGGCAATATTTTATAGTTATCAGTATAAATGTCATCTACAGATTTTGCTAAATTTATTCTTTTGTATTTCATGAAATTACTCTCATAAGTGTTTTTTTAACTTCAATGTTTGATTACTAGGAACAGAATATTGCTAAAACATTCAAACCAGTGTTTAGTTAGCATATAGAAACAGAATTGATTTTTTTAATTTGACCTAAAATCTTTCAATCTTGTTACAAAATTCACTTACTTGTGATAATAGCCTTTTTATAGATGACATAGATTTTTTTCTATGTACATGATCATACTATCTGCAAATATATTTTACCTCTTCAATTAAAATCTGTATGGGAGTTCCTGGGTGGCTCAGTCAGTTACACATCCAACCGCTGGATTCGGCTCAGGTCATGATCTCACAGTTCGTGAGTTCAGGCCCCTCGTTGGGCTCTATGTTGATAGCACAGAGCCTGCTTGGGATTCTCTTTCTCTCTCTCTCTGTCCCTCTTCTGCTAAATATAACTCTCAAAATAAATAAACACTAAAAAAATGAATAAATAAAAATAAAATCTTTTGGACCAGGGGCACCTGGATGGCTCAGTTAGTTAAGCATCCAATTCTTGATTTCAGCTCAGGTCATGATCTCACAGGTTCCGGCATTTCAGTCTTGCATTGGGCTCCACACTGATAGTGCAGAGCCTGCTTGGGATTCTCCTTCTCTAAATAAACTTTAAAATCTATGTGCCTTGGGGCACCCGAGTGGCTCAGTCAGTTAAGTACCTGACTTCAGCTCAGTTCATGATCTCATGGTTCATGACTTCAAGCCCTGCATAGGCCTCTCTGCTGTCAACATGGAAGCTGCATCAAATCCACCCCCTTCTGCCCCTCCCCCACTTGCACTCTCTCTCTCAAAGTAAACTTAAAAAAATTAAAAAATAAAATCTATGTGCCTTTATATCTATTCCTTGCCTTATTACACTGGGAAGATCTTCCTGTGTAATACTACGTAGAAGGAGTGAATGTGAACATTTTTGTACTTGAAGGAAAATAATTAAAATTTTCACCATTAAGTGTGGTATTAGCTTAGGATGACTGTAGATTATCTCTATTAGTATGAAGAAGTTTCCTTCTATTCTGAGTTTTAAAGAATTGGTTTTTAAATCATGAATTGGTGCCTAAAGGTTTTATTTCTACAAAGATTACTATGATTGTTTTGTTTTTGTTGTTGTTATTGTTCTGTTAATAAAGTGAATTACCTGGGGTGCATAGGTGGCTCGGTCAGTTAGGCATCACTCTTGGTTTCAGCTCCATTCATGATCTCATCGTTCATGAGACCGAGCACCCCACGGGATCTGCACAGGCAGAGTGGAGCCTGCTTGGGATTTTCTTTCTCTCCCTCTCTACATCCCCCTCAAAATAAATAAATAAAACCTTTATAAAGGTGAATTATATTGATTTTAAAATGTATAACCAACCTTGCATTACTGGAATAAACTCCATTTGGTCATAATATGTTTATATAGTGTTGGATTCAATTTGTCATTATTTAAAGAATATTTATATCCACTCTTTCTTGTAAAGTCTTTGTATTAGGGCTATGAAGACCTCATGAAACAAGATGGGATGCGTTCTCTCGTCCTGTATTTTCTCCCAAATGTTTGTGCAGGTTTGGTATTATTTCACTGATGTACAATAAATTTCATGTGCCTGAAACCATCAGTGTCTAGACTTTTTGCGGGAACATTTTTATTTACAAATATATAGGGTGTTATGAGCTGAACTATATCTCTGAAAAATTTATGTTTAAACTCTAACTACTAGCACTTCAAAATGTGACAGTGTTTGTAAAATAGGGCCTTTAAAAGGTAATTAAAAAGAGATCATTATATATATATAAACAATGGAACACTACTTGGCACTGAGAAAGAATGAAATCATGCCATTTGCAACAACATGGATGGAACTGGAAGGTATTATGCCGAGCGAAATAAGTCAGTCAGAGAAGGACAGATATCATATCATATGTTTTCACTCATATGTGGATCTTGAGAAACTTAACAGAAGACCATGAGGGAAGGGAAAGGGGCTTAACAATAGTTAAAAAAAAAAGAGAGGGAAGGAAGCAAATCATACATACAGAGAACAAATTGAGGGTGGACTGGGGGGGGAGGGAAAATGGATGATGGGCACTGAGGAGGGCACTTGTTGGGATGAACACTGGGTGTTGTATGTAAGCCAATTTGATAAAAAATTATATTTTAAAAAAACAATAAATATTAAAATAAATGTTTAAAAAAGAGATTAGACTCCATCTAATATGACTGGCATCCTTATATAAAGGAAATGTTAGGGCAGATACGCACAGAGGAAAAATCACCTGAAGACACAGAGGAAGAAGACAGCCATCTACAAACCAAGGAAAATGGCTTCAGCAGAAATTAAACCTAACCACACTTTTATCTCACACTTCTAGACTCCAGAATTGTGAAAAATAAATTTCTGTTAAGATGTTCTATTTCCTCCTGTGTCAGCTTGGCTACTTTTCTGTTTCAAGAGTCTGTCCATTTCACCTGACTCATCTATATAAGCAATATAGTTGCTTATAATACTCTTATTTTCCACTTAATTTCTCGATCATCTATGAGACTATCCCCTCTTTCATCCCTGCTGGTAATTTGTTTTATCTCCCCTTTTTCTTTATCAGTTTGGGTACAGATTTACCAATTTTAATTATCTTTTCAAGAACTAGCTTTTAGTTTTTTGCTTTTCATCTGTTGTTTTCTCTTTTATTGATATCTTTTTCCCTTTATTCTACATATTTTGAGTTTAATTTGTCCTTCTAACTTTTTAAAACAGATGGTTAAATCACAGATTTTACATCTCAATTATCTTCTAATATCATTTAAAGCTATAAATCTGTCCAAAAACTGTTTTAGCTGTATTCCTAACTTTTTTATATTGTTTCCATTATCATACAATTCCAAATATTTTCCATTATACCTTTTTGATATCTTCTTTGAGCTATACCCTATTCAAAGTTGCTATTTTTTTTTTTTTTTTTGAGAGACATAGTGGAAGCTGGGAAGGGCAGAGAGAGAGGGAGACAGAGGATCTAAAGCAGACTCCTGGCTCTGGGCTGTCAACACAAAGCCCGACACCAGGCTCCAACTCATGAGTTGTGAGATCATGAGCTGAGCCAAAGTCAGACACTCAACTAATTGAGCCACCAAGGCACCCCTCAAAGTTGCTTTCTAAAGTAGATTCTAGGGACACCTGGATGGCTCAGTTGGCTAAGCATCTGGCTTCAGCTCAGGTCATGATCTCACTGTTTGTGAGTTCAAGCTTTACATCAGGATTTCAGCCGTCAGCACAAAGCCTGCTTCAGGTCCACTGTCCCCCCACCCTCCTTCTGCCTCTCCACTCTTGCACACACACCCTCTCTCTCTCTCCCAAAAATAGAAACATTTAAAAAAATAAAGTGGATTTTAATGATTTATGAGAATTTGTTTAAGCTGGTTTGACGCATGACTGAGGTCAAAACTGTGGGTTGGCCACATTCTGTTGTTTAAAGTCCTACTGATAATAAATAAATGTTCCATGAGATAAATAAGCTGAATTTGGTCCAAGATTCTGACAGCTACATAAATCAAAGGGGCAAACAGGGTGGCTTTCTCATGTGAAAATTTATAAGACAAAATGATATTGAAATGATGGTGAATATTGTTAGGACACAATTCTCCGCAGGTCTCTCACGTTTCTGCATATGTTGTGAACGAGCATGAACTGCCCCTTGTACCATCTTTTCAATGATATTTTAATAGCAAGCAACTTGGAAGATAGAGAAGTGGTCTCCTCTGGAGCAAACAGCAGGGATCCTCACTGTCCACCAGAAGAAAGATAATGTCTCCCTCTGAAGCAAAAGATAGGCATGCTTATTTCCCATTTTAAAAGGTTCGGATTCCTTACAATCTGGATTCCACAATCCACTGTGACAGACAATTCTCTGTCTCTCTCAGTGCCTGTGGGAACTGAGACTCAGGAAACCAACACAAAAATACTTATACTCTGGTTACTATTACTGCTTCAAATACCAAACTGCCCCTTGTATCAAAGCCAGTATGCTTGTGTCTTCTGGCAGCTTCCATGAAAGTATGGCGGGCTAAAAGGTTAACACACAAGCAGTGCAAAATTTTGCTCAAATTCAGAGTTCTTGACACACTAAGTTTCTTGCAAAAACAGTTTAATCTTTCCAAGGTTTGTTTTTTAAGCTGCGTTAGTGTGGTTCTAGGGTAACCTTTACTCTATAGCAAGTTGAGCCATACTACTAAGACGTGAGACCTTTATAGTTTATCTCTCGAATGTCTGTGATATTTAAAAAGATCTCTTGACTCTGGTAGGAATGCAGATATATCCCAGGCATGTAGAAGTTATGGCTTCCTCACAACTGTTCTTTCCTTAGCATTGTGGAACTTCCTCCTCCACAAACACTTGACAGGTCTGCTTTGCTAACTTTTGGAGCACTCTAAGTAAATCACAATTCTCTAACACTCTGTCCCACAAATTGCACCTGCTATGACCTCCCTAAGCTACTGCCTCTATGTCCTCAACTCAGCAAGAATGCCAGAGTCTGTTTGGCTATGCCTCCCCACACTGCAGTCCAGACATTTCCATTGCTCAGAAAGCCATGGTGAGTAGAGATCACCATGTTTGTTTCCCTTCTCTTAGGGACCAAAATCGTGTACTGGCTTTCTATATATTAAACACATGCTTCGTATATATTGTTCACTTTTCTAGACATTTAGTAGTGTAAAGGCCAGTCCATAACAAATCCTCCAGCAGCAGCTTCTACATCAGCATTTGAAAGTTTTGTTTTGTTTTTATGAGGTATAGTTTTTCCCCTTAAGTCTCTCTCCCAATCATTAATCTGCATTTTCCCTATAGAATCTGTTTTACCTAATTCCAATCTTTTGCAAACTATCCCTCTCCCAAATACAAAATACAATTTCCAACTTCTCAGCCTTAACATAAGTATTTTTTCTCTTGCTGTATGTTTAAGCTCATAAATTATGGCTTACATTAAATATCCAAGCATTCTTTCAAGTAGGAGTAAGTCTTCCATCTAAAACTAATAATTTGCTCCAGCTCTATGAATAATCCACATTCTATGCTCCACCAATAATTCCTTTATTTTCTTAAACCAAAATGAAGGAATACAAATTTAATTTAATGCTCTGTTCAGTTTAGACACACTCTATTGAATTCCACATTTAATTTTCACAAAAGTAGTACTAAAGCTTATGCTTTCATTAATTTACCAAACACCTTCTCACAATCCATGACATGGTACTGTCTATACATTATTAAGGGAACAGTAGAGAGCCTGATTTCATCTGCAGTGAGCAAATAGAATGAGGCATACTTTAAAAGAAAAAACAATAAAACAAACAAACAAAAAAAAAACTAGTGGGGAGCCTGGGTTGGCTCATGTGGTTAAGCGTCCAACTTCAGCTCAGTTCATGGTCTCATGGTTTGTGGGTTCGAGCCCCGCATCAGGCTCTACAGCTTGGAGCCTAGAGCCTGCTTCAGATTCTGTGTCTCCCTCTCTCGCTCTGCCCCTCCCCTGCTCATGCTCTGTCTAACTCTCTCAAGAATAAAACTTTTTAAAAAAATTTTAAATAAGAAAAATATACCTCATTTGACTACAAATATGTAACCTAACTCAGGCCATGGAAATGCTCACCAGAAACTTCAATCCTGCTTAGTAGGAGAATGATAGTGAGTCTCTGTACCATATTACTTCACAAAAAGTGTGTTTAAATGGAAATACTTTGTCAGACTCCATCATTATTGAAAGTCACCAGAGATTATCCTGTTGAAATGATGAGATCATTTTTATAGCTATGTCTCTCTTGTTCCAAAATCTAAGTTTAAAACCTCTCCATTTGATCTAGGGTGGTAACAAAGGACTATCACCATGTCAGCTGACAACTTTAATATTTTTTCCACACATCTAATGACACCCTTGAGAAAAAGAAGTTATCTGTGCTTCTATTTTAACCTTATAAGTATGTTTTTCTTATAAGCAACCGCATCTTTAAAGAATATAAATGTACCTGAGATTTTAAAAATAATTCTACCTATCAATTCAACTTCGTTCCTAAAAGACTGTTGCACAAATAAAAATAACAAAGACAATATATCCAACACTTCTTTGCACTGAACAATTCTATTGAGGACGAAAGGACACTCACCCTTCTGCACTGTTACTTGGCAAATCTAACTAATGATTTGGGGCTACTGCACATAGCAGGTCCAGGCTTATCTCTCAGCCCCTTCTTATAGTCCTAATCAATTCCTCACTCTTCTCTAGTTGAGTTTAATCCACTTTGCTACACAGGGGAAGCAAGTTATGTTCCCTCCTCTCAGTGCATACCTATATAAGTTGCTATATTGAAATTCAGAAGATCACCTAAGTGAACTTTAACACAGATAAGGAAAATTTTAAATTGGATCCCAGGTATTACTGTCTCCAGAGTCCCTTCACAGACAAACCCCCCTAGGCTGACTATATAACATCTAACATGACTCCATGATTATTCCACTACAAGGTAAAGTTTCTTTCTATCATGTCCCTATATCTCCCTTATGGACTCACAGTTGTTCATCCTCAGCTGCCTATTAGATTCATGGATACAGACTCTCTACCCAAATATACTGTAGGTTGAGATATGAAATCAAATTGGCATTTTACTCAATAACTTTTAGAATATTAATGACTCATAGAACCAGAAACTAATATCCTCTGCCCAGTACACTGTCAACCTGAGTATGCTTCTGAGAAACCAAAATATAAACTGATGATTACCTAATATCCACAAATCAGAACAAGGGAAGTCAGACCTAAAAGTCAAGCATCTAAATAGCATCAGGCAACCTACAACATCCCTCTCACCCAAATAAGACACACAATGCCTATAAATCAGAGCCTTCTCCCAAAAGTTTTAGTATGTTGTGTTCCCATCTTCATTTATCTCATGGTATTTTTTTTTAATTTATCTTTTGATTTCCTCTTTAGCCCACTGATTATTCTGGAGCATGTTGTTTATTTAATCTCCACATATTTGTGAATTTTCCATTTTTCTAGTTATAAATTTCTATTTTTACACAAATGTGGTCAGAAGGATTCTTGGTATGATATCACTCTTTCTAAATCTATTAAGACGTGTTCTGTGGCATAATATGTGATCTATCCTGGAGAGCATTCCACGTACAAAATGTGTATTCTGCTGGCTGTTGTTCCATGGAACATTTTGTATAGGTCTGGTAGGTCTGTTCAACTTGAATGCGTATTTTAAACCCATTGTTTCCTTATTGGTTTTCTGTGTCAATGATCCATCTATTGCTTAAAGTAGAGTATTAAATCTCTTGCTATTATTGTATTGCTGTCTATTTTTCCCTTCAGATTCGTTAATATTTACTTTATATATTTAGGTGCTCATACATGTTAGGGGTATAAATATTTACAAATGTTATATCCTCCTGATGAACTGATCCCTTTATCATTACAAAATGACCTTCTTGGTCCCTTGTTATAGTCTTTGGCTTAAAGTCTATTTTGTCTGATAGAAGTATAAAGAAAACTATGGGAGGCAGGAAAGCAGTTCTAAGAGGTAAGTTTATAGCAACAAACACCTATATTAAAAAACAAGAATGAAGTAATACCAAAAAACCTAACTTTACACATCAAAGAAATAGAAAAAAAAGAGCAAACTAAGACCAAAGTTAGCAAAAGGACATAACAAAGGAAATAAATGAAATAGAGATGAGAAAAACAATAGAAAGGATAAAAGAAACTAAGAGCTGGTTTTTTGAGAAGACAAACAAAACAGAGAAATGTTTACTTAAACTAAGAGAAAAATATGAAAGAGGAGACGTAATACTTGATACTTCAGGATACAAAAAATCATGAGACTATGATGAATAACTATGTGGCAACATACTGGACAACCTAGAAGAAATAAATAAGTTCCTAGAAACATAACCTATCAAGATGAATAACAGAGAAGCCAAAAATCTGGAGACCAATAATGAGTAAGGACATTGAATCACTAATCAAAAACCTATCAACAGAAAGAGTCTAGGACCAGATGACTTCACTGGTTAATTCCTTCCCAATTAGTTCCAAAACAAGAGAAGAGGAGGAAACACTTCCAGGTTCCTTTTATGAGACCAGCATTACCCTGAGACCAGAGTCAGACAAAGACACTACAAGAATTAGAGGCTAGTATCTCTGATGAACACAGAGGCAAAAATCATTAACATAATATTAGCAAACCAAATCCAACAATACATTAGAACAACACACTCAACAATGCAATACATACAATGATAAAGTGGGATTTATTCCAGGAAAAAAAGAATGGTTCAACATCTACAAATCAATTGACATGATACACCACAAATTAACAAAATGAAGACTAAAAATCCTATTATTATCTCAACAGATGGAGAAACAGTACTTAAGGAAATCCAATAGCCTTTTATAACAAAAACTCTAACAAACTAAGTATGAAAAAATGTACTTCAACCTAATAAAGGCTACATATGACAAGCCCACAGCTAACATCACACTCAACGGTGAAATGCTACAAGTTTTTCCTCTAAGCAAGGAGCAATACAAGGACATTCCCTGTCACTACTTTTGTTCAACACACTACTAGAAATCTTAGAGCAATCAGGTAAGAAATAAAAAGTACCCAAGGTGGGAAGATGTAAAACTGTCTCTATTACACAGATTTTATAACATTATATATAGAAAACCCTAAAGATTTCAAAAAAAACAAAACTTAAATGAATTCAGTAAAGATGTAGGATATAAAATCAACATACGAAACTCAGTTGCATTTCCATTCACCAACAACAAACTATGAGAAAGAGAAATTAAGAAAAATAATCCCATTTACAACAGCATCAAAAAAAAAAAGTACTTAGAAATAAATTTAACCAAGGAGGTAAAAGTTTGTATACTAGAAACTGAAAAACATTAATGAATGAAAATGAATAAATTACAAATAAATGGAAAGACAGTCTGTATTTATGGACTGCAAAAATTAATATTGTTTAAATTCCTTAATATTGAGACTCAGTGCAATCCCTATCAAAATTCCAAAGGCATTTTTTCACATAAAAAGAACAAACAATCCTAAAATGTGTATGAAACAACAGAAGACTCTGAATAACCAAGGGAATCTTGGGGGGGAAACGGGGGAAATAAGGACAAAGATGGAGGCATCACACTTCCTGATTTCAAACTATGTGAAAAAGCTACTGTAATCAAAACAATATGGCATGAGCATAAAACAGATTCACAACTATCAATGTGAATAAAAGGCCTAGAAAAAAACTCACATATATATAATCAATTAATTTATAACAAAGGAGACAAGAGTAGGAAAGGGACAGTCTCTTCAATAAATGGTGCTGGGAAAAATGGAAAGCCACATGCAAAAAAGTAAAACTGGACCACTATCTTATATCATACACAAAAATCAACTCAAAATGGATTAAAGACATGAACATTAAGACCTGAAATCCTATAACTCCTACAAAAAATCATTGGGGATAAACTCTGACATTTAATAATAATTTGACATAAAAGCAAAGGCAATAAATAAATAAATAAATAAATAAAGCAAGCAAGCAAGCAACACGAAACAGTTGGGCTTGTAGCAGATTGAAAAGCTTCTGCACAGCAAAGGAAACTATCAACAAAATGAAAGGGCAACCTATGAAATGGGAGAAACTGGAGAAAACATTTACAAAAATATATCCAATAAGGAGTTAATATCCAAACTATGTAAGAACTCATGTAACTCAGTAGCAAAACACATATATACACACACGGATGCTCAAAAACAAAAACAAACAAAAAAAAAAAAAACAAAAAAACACATAGTTTTAAGATGAGCAAAGTATCTGAAACATCTTTCTGAAGATGTCATTTAAATGGTCAACAGGTACATGAAAAAGTATTCAACATCACTTATCAGAGAGATGCGAAACAAAACCACAATGAGATATCACCTCCTATCTGTGAGAATATTATCAAAAAGACACGAGACACCTAATGCTGGCAAGGGTATGTAGAAATGGGACCTCGTGCACCATGGGTGGAAAAGTAAACTGTTACAGCCACTGTGGAAAAGAGTATGGAGCTTGCTCCAGAAATCAGAAAGAGAACTGCCACATGATACAGCAATCTCACTTCTAGGTATGCACCCAAAGGAAATGAAATCATGATCTCAAAAAGGTATCTGCAGTCTCATGTTCATAGCAGCGTAACTCAATATAGCTAAGGTATAGAAACAACGTAAAAGTCCACCAAAGAATGAATGGATAGAGAAAATGTGGAACATATATGTAATAAAATATTATTCAGTCTTAAAAAAGGAAGGAAGTCCTGGCATTTGCACCAACATAGATAAACCTTGAGGGCATTATGCTAACTCAAATAAGCGGGAGAGAAACAAGTACCATATGGTCTCACATAACACATGGTCTCACTTATACGTGGAATCAAAAAAAAAAAAAATTAACTCCTAGAACCAAGAGTAGAAAAGTGATTGCCAGAACCTGGAGGTTGGGAAATAGAGGTTAATATAAAAGAGTATAAATTTTCGGTTATATTATGAACAGAGTTCGAGGAATTAATGTATAATATGGAGACTACAGTTTATTACAGCATACTATATACTTGAAATTTGCTGAGAGAGTAGAACTTACATGTTCTAAACCAAAAACAAAACAAAACAAAACAAAAAAACTCAAGAACATTCTCTTCTCTCAGCACACTGAGTCTTGTTTCCAGATGTCTGAATCACCAATTTTCCTTGGGCATCCTTCCACTACTGACCAACCCCTCTTCTGAATGACAAATTCATCCTTTGAACAGATCGCTGCGTTAAAATTATTTTAGTCTCAAAAGTAACTTTGGCTGTGAAACCATTGTGTTCCTTAACCTAATGTTGAGTATCTATTTTGATACATGATGTACTGATTCTATAATTTAGCTTACAGAAAGCAGTCTTAATTCCACATTCCTTTTTCTGTTTAGAGAGATAGCAAGCATGAACAGGGGAGGCACAGATAAAAAAGGAGAGACAATCCTGGTGCAGAGCCAGATGAGGGGCTGAATCCCATGAACCATGGGATCATGACCTCAGCTGAAATCAAGAGTCTGACACTTAACTGACTATGCCACCCGGGCGCCCCTAATTGCATGTTCTTGAAGGGGATCTCTTTTTCAGAAAATCTAACAGTTGATATACAGTCAAAAGATAGAAAGAAACAACCATTCACAACTTCTCACATTTCTGTAACTACCATAGATACTTGATTTCTGCAGAGTAGCCCTGCTAAAAAATAGAGAAGAGACTAATTCCTTGGGATTATGTATGTATCCCTTGCTTAATCTGGGCACTAGACAATTAGGAATGATATCAATGTACAGTCTATAAAGTCTTTAAGCATTATTGAAAACCAGTCTTGGATGGAACAAAGAATTCGATTTAACAATTAGCAATACACTTACTCCCTGGACATTTCTTTCTAAAAGGTTCCCTTTAGAGACCTGAGAAAAAACCTTTTTAGCCTCCCAAAGTTGATTCATTTATTTATTTTAAAGCTCCATTTATGGTGTTGGAAACAAAACTTTTAGTGTAGTAGAAGGAACTGAAAACCTGCACAAAAAGTTCAAAGATCTGGATCAAGACTCTACCTTACCATTCACTGTGTGCCTTGAACGCTTGAACAATATCTCCCCAGGGGTTAAATGTTTTCTTAATATGTAAAATGTGAAACTTTTAGCAGATGGCATCTAAATTTATTCTAGTTATTGACGCTATGTGAAATGTGCCTTAGAATAAAACCTGTTGAAAGCCTTTAAAAAAATATATAGGAATAAGCAGCAGTAATTTACAAGGAGAGAAAATTTGCCACTCCACTTCCCACATTTACTCACCTATCGTTCACTGAAATGAAATATGTATTTATTAAGAACCTATTAATTCTAGACAAATCTTTGTTACAGAGTATCCTTCCACCAGCCAGTCTTCAATGCATTCATGTTGTTGTTCATCCTTATTCCGGATGCCCCACCACCAAGTTTCAGTCTTTATAATGCCTCCTTTCCAGTTCTCATTCCCTTAGCCAGTGGACCCTCAGTGTCTCTGTATTATCATTATGTTAAGAGGTAATCAAGATAAAAGTAAAATAAAAACAGTATTAAAGATATGTACTTTTTTTTAGGGGCACCGGGGTGGCTCAGTTAGTTTAGTGTCTGTCTCTTGATTTCGGCTCCGACCATGATCTCACAGTTGTGAAACAGCCCCACGTCGGGGACTAGCTTGCCCAATTAATATTCTCTCTCTCTCTCTCTCTCTCTCTCTCCCCTATTCACGTGCATGCTTTCTCTCTCTCTCTCTCTCTCTCAAAAAAAAAAAAAAATTAAGGGTCCCATTCTAATGAATATATATCTAATATATATATTCAATTGCAATAAAGAGAACAAAGTTATTCAGTGCCGAAAGAGAGCTTTCAAACAGTGCTTCAATAGCCATATGGAAAAAATAACTATGCTTATACCATAAGCATAACCATATGGAAAAAATGTATGCATCTTGACCTTTACCGCATGTAATACACAAAAAGAATCTTAAAATGGATCAAAGACCTTAATGTAAAAGTTAAAACTATTAAGAAAATTACATAAGAGAAAAATGTTTCAACCTTGGGCACAACCAAAGATTTTTTAGATGTGACACAGAAAGCATGAACCATTAAAGAAAAACATTAATAAACCAGACTTTATCAAGATTTAAAACTTCAGTTCTTCTTTATATACTAATAAAGAGTAAGCCACTGACAGGGACAAAATATTCTATATATCTCAAAGAATTTGTGCCAGAAAATATTAACAAACTCTCACAAATCATTAAGACAAACACCAAGTAAACAAAGAACAAAATATTTCATTGGATACTTTGCAAAGTAAGATAAGTGACTGAACGAATAAAAGTGTTCTAAACTATCAACCAGAGATTCAAATTAAACCATGAGGCATCGCTACATACTAGAAAGGCTAACCATAAAACAAATATCAAATGGAAGGATATAGAGCAACCAGAACTTCCATACATTGCACACAGCAATGTAAAACAGTAAAACTACTTTGAAAAACAACTTGGTAATGTCTTATAAAATTAAATATGCATGTACCCTTTGACCCATCCATTCTAATTCCTAGATACTTACCTAAAAAATAAAAATAAAAACTTATTTCCATTAAGACTTGTACACAAATGTTCATGAAAGCTTTACTGATAGTCAAAACGTGGAGACAACTCAAATACCCATCAGCAGGAAAATGGATAAACAACCTGCAGTACATCCATATAATAAATATGCTTAGTAATAAAAAGAAACAAACTACTGATACATATAACAATGTGAAAGAATCCTTAAAACATTATGCTAAGTAGAAGAATTCGGACGTAGAATATAAAGATGATATGATTCCATTTAAATGAAACTCTAAGAAAGGCAATATAATCAATTGCGATAGAGTATAGAACAGTGGTTGCTTAAGGCTAAGGAATGGGGGTGAATATTAACCAGGAAGTGATACAAGTAGAACTTTTATAATGATTAAAATGTTCTAGATCTTGACTGACGTAATTATTACCTGGTATATACCTTTGTCAAAACTCATCAAAATCTATACTAAAAATGAATACAGTTTATCTTGTATACATTATACATGAAACACTCGACATTTTAAAAACTATCCTCACACAGAAAAAGAAAACAAACCTAATTTTAAAATAGTAATAATATATAGCTATTCGCACATCATGAGAATGTATACCACACATATAGTAAATTATTAAATATACTGGACAATATTACCTGTTTTCTATTGCTCTATAACAAAACCCCCGAAATCTGTAGGCTAAAACCAACCACCATCTTATAGGTTCATAGTTCTGTGGGTCGGGAACTTGGATTATGCTCAACTGCACAGATACTCTGCTGGTTGCACCTGGGGTCATTCATACAGTTGTAATCCCTGATAGTGCAATTGCAACTAAACGGTCTAAATGGCTGCAAACACTTGTCTGGCAGTTAGTACTCCAGTTGGGCCTCTCTCCCATGGTCTTTGAAAACCTTCAAAGAGACTAGCCTGTTGTCTCTACATGATGCTGACAGGATATTCCTTAGAGTAAGAGCAGAAGCCAAGAGGTCTCTGAGATCTCAGCTTAGAACTCCATGGGATACCTGGGTGGCTCAGTTGCTTGAGCATCCAACTCTTGATATCAGCCCAGGTCTTGATCTTGCAGTTGTGAGATCCAGCCCCACATCGAGCTCTGCGCAGTGTGGAGCCTGCTTGGGATTCTCTCTCTGTCCCTTCCCTCCTCACGAGTGAGCTCTCTCTCAAAATAAACATTAAAATAAATAAATACATACATACATAGATGATAAATAAATAAATAAATAAATAAATAAATAAATAAATAAATAAATAAATAAATAAATAAATGAAAGAACTCCTGTGATATCATTTCTGTTCTCAGCTACTGTCCAAAGCAAGTTATAAAATGAGCCAAGATTAATGGGAGTGGAGAAAGAGACTCCACCTCTTGATGCGAAGAGAGCCAGAGTACTAGGCCAAGAGTGTGTACATAAAGAGATGGGAGGAATTAGTGTCCATTTTATACAATCTGCAGAAATACTAGTAATGTAAAAGACAAAAAATTTTCAGAGTAGCTTTTAACCTAGTTAGTTATGAGTAATATTTCTTACCCCATCCTATATTGGTCACATCTTGTACTAATAAGCATTCAATTTTCTAGCTGTTTGTCTCCTAAAATTACTAAAAGGTCAGATTCTGACCTAAACACAATACCATCATAATTAAAAAACGTTCCTTTTTCTGGAAATTATATACAGTTACAAAGAGAATTTTCAAAATTCCACAAACATCAATTTCAGGCAAATTTAAGCGTCAGACTTCAAAATCCAGGAAGGAGCAACATAACGCATCTCAAATAAGACAGAAGCCATGTTTCAAGAAGTCCACAAAAGTGTAGAGCAGATCACAGAAGGAAGATTTGAAAATGTGACAACGAAAAGATGTTTTTGAAACTGAGAGGTTTACTTGGAGAATGGGGGCTATGCTCTTTAACATGCATGCTTCACCCGAGAGCAGAGGGAGGGCATCACACACAGACACACATACAGAGCAGAACCACATGTGCAGGAATCTGTCATCTAGTTGGGGCAGGAGGGAGGTTTGGGTTGTAAACATTAGAAAACTATGCCCCTATCACCAAAGTTATGAAAGTTCAAGTATCATCAAAAAGTTATGAAAGACAAGTACATAATAACATGGTACAGATTCAACACAAAGATACTCTAAGAAAACTGTAGAAAATAAAATTATTACAGTGTAGAAACATCGAAGAGAAAAAATGTGCAGAGATGAAATGTGTGAATATAAATTCTACCATTAAAAAATAAGCAATTGCTATAAACAGAGATCACAAAACTTGCATGCTAGAACTCAGTATAAAGACAATGAATAAAACAAGAGAAGAAATTGAGCTGACATGAAAAGACTTGAACAAAGAAAACAAATTCACAGTAATAAAGTAGTAACTAGAGTTTACGTAAAGGATAAATATTGCAGGAAGCATAAGAAGATCGTAAATGAAAAAAATGAGAAAATATAGAAAAATAATTGAAAGGAGGAGAAAATAAAGATAATATGTAAAAGATACATAAAGCAGATTCAATATATTCATTCTGGGAATTCTCAAAAAAAAAAAAACACAAAAGTATGACACAGAAAAATATATTATTAACAAATAGTCCTCTTAACTCTAGTCAATAATACTGCATTGTATTTCTGAAAGTTGTTAGAATAGATTTAAAAGTTCTCATCACAAGAAAAAAATCATATTATGTGCAGGTGATTGATGTTAACTAGACTTTTGCGGTGATCATTTCACAATATATACACATACCGAAAGATTATGCTGTAACACCTGAAACTCATAGGTCAATTATATCTCAAAAAGGAAAAAAAAAAAAATAGCCCATGAAAGAAGACTTGAATCCAGCACTATTAAAAAGGACACATGACAGACGAAATGGACCTAAAATTTTCTACCTGAAGACACAACCTAGTAAAGTTACTGGTCATTGAAACAGGAATAGAAAGATCCTTAACATTGTGAAACACTGATATTCTGCCTAAAAAGTAGGTTTGTGCTTAACGAGGAAAATCTAGAGACAGGTCCAGAGAAGTCAAGAACAAGTCAATACCTACTACCACCCCTGTTATTTAACATATTACTGAAGAAACCAGTCAGTTCAATTAGCTAAGAAAACAAAACATATATGAATTGAAGATGTAAAACTAACACTATTTACTGATGATATAACTGTATATCTTGAAAATCAAAAGAATAAACTCAAAAATTATACAAGGCAATTTAATAGAATAAATAATTGACATATAAAATGTAATAGCTTTAATGAAATCAACCATGAACTTGAATACATAGATGGAGCTAGAGAGAAAGCCCTCACTTTTAATACCCAGATTAAAAGACAGTCCAGCTACAAGTTTTAAAGAATTAAGCAAGTATTGTACAAAGAAAATAGTAAAACACTCTAACAAGTATGCATGGTCTTAAATGAAGAGAAACCAGTTTGTGAAAAATTAGTCATTTTTTTCTAAACGAGTCTTTTATTAGAAAATATTCTTCTATTCTAAAATTTCATAGAAAATTTTAGAAAAAGAGCTTAGGAAAAGAGTTGATTCCACAGTTCCTGTGGAAAAAAATAAATAGGAATGGCCAGGAAAAGGTCTGAAAGGGAAGTGCAATGAAAACGACCACTACCAAATTTCAAAATATACACAGCTTCCACGATTCATATTGTTTAACAGTGACACAAAGGCAAACAGACCATGAGACAGGAAACATGGTGCAGAAAAGGAGGCAAATATTGTGTGATTATTTGTATATAATAAAGATGGCATCTCGAATCATTTGAGCAACAGGAAATTATTCAGTAAATAGTGCTAAGAAAACCAAATAGCCATTTTGTGAAAAGTAGGCTGGCTAGGTCTGAATCTACACAGTCCACCAGAATCAATTACATTAACAAAAACTTAAGGGTGAAAAACAAACTATAAAATAAAAGGTAAAAATGAGTAAATTTCCTTACAAGTGAGAAGCAAATCTAACCTCTCTTTGTGTTGAATATGGGATGGATATAATTTACTGTTTCTGAGCTAAATAATATTAGGACCACACAAAAATATCTTGGCTGCTTTCTCCAGGAAATAGCTGCTAAAAGATAAGATTATAAACTTACTTATTAAGATTAACAGATGTTTACCAAGGCTCATTTCAAGATTCTCATTTCAGTAGGCCCAGTTCAAACTAATTTTATCATATATTTTGCCCAATCTCAGAAAACTCCTCTCCTGTTAAGACCTGCTTTAAATTCACTCACCCAGACCCTAAAACACTATAAATACTCTTCCCTAATTTCTTCATTTTGAGATACTACTTGAAGAACTCTTGGTGTTCTCCCCCATACTGCAGTAATTAATTAATTAGCTTAACTGTACTTGATTAACAGATTTTTTTCCTACTCTTCTGAGAAGTCAAAATTCAACATAATCGTGCCTCAAAATCCAAAAGCCACAAAAAAGAGATGGACAAATTCTCTAACAGTGAATGAAAGCTCCATACAGCAAAACACCATGAGAAAAATCGAAACACCAACCACAAACTGGGAAAATATTTATGGCAAAGGGCTAAGTTCCCTAACATATAGAGTGAACCATAAAATGAGAAAAAAGAAAATCCAAGAAGATGCATAAAGGACATAAACAGTTTACAGAGATGATGATACACATGCTTTTTAAGCATGTAAGGATACCTAGCTTTACTCCTATGAAAAGATAAATAAGCAGACAATTTCACAAAACATAATTGTTACATAAAAGGAAAGAGCAGCAGAGTGAGAATAAAAGTGAGCTGGGAATTGGAAAATCTAAATTCTACTCTAAATATTCCAGGGCCTGGATAATAATTAGACACTGTTCTTTCATGTGTTCATCCATGTAATCATTAATATAACAAGAATCTTTGTAGCATTTGTTGAAATTTTATTAAGTATCAAGAGAAAGATCTTGATCTTGACCAAGCTCACAATCACTCAAAGAAGAACAGATACACAACCATAGGATCAACAGTATGAAGCCGAAGCTAACTGCCACGTGCCAGGTTTCCAGCAGGGAGCAAGGCTAACAGTGAGACACCCAGGGGCTGTGGATGGTGGGAAGGCTCTGAAGCTAACTTAAGGAAAAGAAAATTAACCTGAGAAACAGCCCCTCTCCCACCACATCCACACACCCACCCCTGGCTTTTCATACTCCTGTCAACTCAGATGCATACCAGAATTGGGATTTATCCAAAGACTGAAAACAACATCAAGCTATACGGAAAAGAGGAAGGGGCTACTGAGGGCACTCTTTATTTATATCAAAAGATTAAATGTTCATTTAAGAAACAGAAACATAATAAAACTTGAAGAAGAGAAGCTATCCAGTGTTCTGCAGAATGTTTACCCCATTCTCCCAGGCTATGCCTAAGGCAAAGTCTCCTAAACACCCTGGGTCCTTTGTTACAGAAAGACTCCAGTCTCTTAGTTCTCTTCTGGAATAATCTCTCATGAGTCTGGGTTTCTACATTCCCTTCCAGTCTTTTAAGTCCATATCCCCTCCTTCAAACTTAAAATAAATTCTTTATTGATCCTTCATGCCCACCTTTCTGCTTCTCTTGGTATTTACTCAAACCTCTGGACCTAGAGTTTTTTCATTGTCTTCATTGTTCCTGGGGAATGACTACTCATCTTCTTTTGACTTCCTCTACCATAAAGTCACCCTTACTTTAGGATGCTAAACACACTGTGCCTATGTTTTACAGAGTATGTAAGTCACAGACTGTTTCATAATTAAATGAGAATACTTCTATTTCTCTCACTTGAGAGTATATCTTATTTATGTATCTTCCCCTCTTAGAAAAGGATCAGGCACATAGAAAATAACACAGTTTTAGTAAGTAAATAAAAGACAATCTAGAAAACTATACAGTAGTCCCACACCCTGTATTTTAGTATATAAACAGGAACATAACAGAGCAATATGTTTTTAATAAAAAGCAAAACAAATATATTTTTAAAATGCAGCCATCGTCTAAAGGAAATGGCTATCTATACATGAATTGAAAATGGCAAGGAGGAAAAATGGCTTAAGTATTACTATAGAGTAGGTTTATGTCATTTTATGAATTCATCCACTCATTCATCCAATAAATCTTTATGTGAACATGTATTATGAGTCAAGCAGTTTTGGTCTATTCAAAGGAATATCTTTATAATTTAGATAAAACTGGTTCCCATTTGATGATGTCCAATAATTTTACCTAGCAAGATCAATCAACCAAACAATACTTCATTAATTTTTATATTAAAGAATCACTTGGAAAGATTTAAAGCCAGGTTGGCATCAAGACCTAGTCAACCCTCACAGGCCTAATCTAATATTCAAACTCAAAAAGTAGCAAATCAAAGTGGCATGTTTATGCTATCTTTGAGATTCAAATAAAATACTGATTTATGTTCAATATGCTCTACAATGAAAAAGAATTTTAAATGTTAGGGTGTATTAAAAATAATGTTAAATACATATAATGGTTTTAAATACCCTCCTTTAAATCACTAAGCCTCAACTGCATGGAAAATTATTTCAAAATATTTCAATGTGTGAAGGTGCTGAACACGGATGTTTCAGTGAGGAATCTAATCACTACATCTACATTTGACTCTTCATATTGGCATTTCATATAAAAAACACAAATGGTGAGCATATACTACAAAAATACAATTAACATGGCAGGTATTTTATTGAAAACAAAATCTGTGTTCTAATTTCTAAATGTTCCAAGTATCTGCCCTAGGATTGTCAGAAACCAATTCCACAGTGAGGATGGGAAGATGGGAGAATAAAGGATCCTAAGCTCACCTCATCCCATGAATACAACCAGATAACACTCATATCAACATAAATAACCCAGTAAATGACCCAAAACTGGCAGAACACCACAGCTAAAAGTACAGAAGAGGCCACCTCCAAGAGGATAGGAAGGGTGAAGACGGGTGGGGAGCCAGGTGGACAACAGCCAAGTGTGAGGAAGCTGAGGGGTTGGGAGGAGCCACCAGCATAGAAAGAGGAAACAGACTGTCACACCAGGGTGCCCACGTCAATGTGGAGGAGACAAATCCCAGTAACATTTGGCTTTGAAAGACAGAGGGGACTGGATTTTGTGAGTTCTCACAACTAGAGGAACTTAAAGCCTGGAATTCTAAGAAATCTGCAGGCTCAGCTCTGGTAGAGCCCTGAGGGTGACAGGAAGTTGAATCCTAACCCTTAAAAAGACAGCACAACAAACAGCCCTCCAAGACGCAGCCTAGAAGCAGTTGAAAAGTGCCTAGGGTATACCAAAGGGAGAGTGGTTTACTCATTTCAGAGCTTTTCCCAGAAGGGTAGGGATCACTAAGAGTCTTCTCTAGGAACAAAGGAACTAGCAAGTAACCATCTCCTTTGTCCATGCCCGCCCATCTCCTGTCCCCCACTCCTTGACTGCCCCGCCCTGCATAAATACACTGTGGGTACCAGCACAGCACTCACACTCACTACTTAACTTGCTAATACCAAGCCTCACACCCCTTCCAGGCGTTAGTGAATCTACCCTTTCCAGTCACCTTTGCTTCAGTCCAGTGCGGTGGTGATCCTCCCCCAGAACCTGGGCAAACCCTGCTGACTCTGGACCTTCTGACCCATGCAGTTTGTGAGACCCTGGTCCTGGTGCAGCAGCAAGCCCTGTGGAAGCCCCAGGTGCTCCTTGGTAAAACTGTGCCCCCACCCACTTTCCACAGTTTACTGTTCCACACAGGCCTCCCCAGTCCCAGGGAGTTCACAGTGGCAGGTCTCATTTCACAGAGAGACCCGTGTGGACCTTGTTAAAATTACCTGCCAACCCTGTCCAGAGATCAAACAGAAAATCAACAAGGAAACAGTGGCTTTGAATGACATACTGGGCTAGACAGATTTAACAGACATATTACAAATATTCTACCCTAAAATGACATAATACACATTATTTTCAAGTGCACATGGAACATTCTCTGGAACAGATCCACTTTAGAATCACAAATTCAAAATGACCAAAGTCATATCATACCATGCATCTTTTCTGACAACACTATGAGACTAGACACTAACCACAAAAGATCTGGAAAGAGCGGAAATACATGGAGGTTAAATAATACGCCACTAAACGATGAATGGATCAACCAAGCAATGTAAGAAGAAATAAAAACATGGAGACAAAAATGAAAATGGTCCGAAATCTTTGGGATGGAGCAAAAACAGTTCCAAAAGGGAAGTTTACGCAATGTAGGTGCACCTGGAAAAAAAAAAAAAAACAAAACTCAAGTAAACTCAACCTAACCTTATACCTAACCTAACCTTATACCTAAAGGAGCTAGAAAAAGAACACAAAACCAGCAAAAGGAAGGAAATATTAAAGCTTAGAGCAAAAACAAAAAACATATGAAAAAAATTAAAACAGAACATTCTTGAAAGATGAGCTGGTTTTTTGAAAAAAAAAATTATAAGCCTCTAGTCAAAAAAAAAGGACTCAAACAAAATCACAAATTAAACAAGAGAAATAACAATCAAGATCACAAAAATTCAAATAATTATAAGAAAATATTAGGAAAATCGTATGCTAATACGACAAGTGAAAGAAATGGATACACTTCTAGAAATATATAACCTATCAAAACTGAAGCAGAAGAGAAAATCTGAACACACCAATTACCAGCAA
This sequence comes from Paguma larvata, assembly GCA_030068075.1. Classification (NCBI taxonomy): domain Eukaryota; kingdom Metazoa; phylum Chordata; class Mammalia; order Carnivora; family Viverridae; genus Paguma; species Paguma larvata. The sequence continues at coordinate 37,072,004 of CM057840.1, forward strand.
TGAAATTGAATCAGCAATTTAAGAACTCCCTAGAAACCAAAGTCCAGGACCACACACAGCTTCACAGGTGAATTTTACCAAATATTTACAAAAAAGTTAATACCTATTTTTCTCAAACATTTCAAAAAATACACAATGAAGGAGAACTTCCAAATGCATTCTATGAGACCAGTATTATCCTGACACTAAAACCAAAAACAAACTAAAAACCACCACAAAAGAGCTGCAGACCACTATCACAGAGGCAAAAATGCTTACAATGAACACAAAGGCAAAAATGTTTACAAAATATTAGCAAACCAAATGCACTAATACATTTAAAAAAATAATTCACCATGATCAACTGGGATTTATTGCTGAGATGCGAGGGTGACTCAATAATTACAAATCAATGTGATACACCTTATCAAATAAAAAAAAGGATAAAAAATACGATGTAATGATAAAATCCTGGATTGCAAGTAACTTCTATGAGCATTCCGCAAGACAAGGAAACATTTCTAATACATTTTAACTTGAAAAACAAGCAATATCTTGCAATACGAGTAGTACGTAAGGCCAAGCATCACATGATCATAACTGAGCCAAAAGTTCTTCCCTCCCTCTCCCTCCTCATGGGTTTGTGGGTGACTGTCCTCCATGCTCCGATGTGCAGTATCACACCATGATGTCTGGCAGAAATCAGTGATTTTTCAGAAGGTTGGAAGGTGCCCACAACTGGCACTAGTCTACTTTTTATCACTCTAAGCCTATGGATAGTTTTTTGCTTCTCCATACAAGAGGAAGTTTAGGAATGCTTTGCTTCATTCTAGGTCAGGCTGCCTGCAGATATAGACCTTTTCCTCTGCTCTCTTATTGCCAGTTACATTAAATAGAGTATATGACAATAGTTTATTAATACTGTACTACGGTCAACTTCCATGTGAGTGTATATAATGACTCCCAGGCAGAATAAGGTTGAAAAGAAAGTTGGTAGGAAAAAGGAGATGATTACAGTGGAAGTTAAGAAGGAAGTCATCGAGAAATATGAAGAGGTATGAGTGGCCAAAATTGCAAGATTTTATAAGAAGACTACATTGACAACTTGCACAATAAAGAAGAAAGAAGAGGGCTAAATGTAGCAAAAGGAGTCATGAGAATATAAAAAAACAAACAAACAAACAAACAAAAAACAGCCACGGGTTCTGGAAGATGTGGAAAAGTTGCCACGAAGGTTTTCAAAGGTAAGTGCAGGTTAATTTGTTTATTTTTCCTTATATTTTGTATTTTCTGTATTATTTTGTACTACAGTACTGTAATCATTTTTGCATGAATATTTTTGAGTTGTGGCACAAATCATCTGAGTTCTCGTAATTTCTTATGGGGAAATTTGCTTTGATACACAAGTGCTTTGAATTACAAGCATGTTTCCACAATGAATTATGCTCACAAAGCAAGGTTTTACTCTATTTCAACAAATGCAGAAAAAGCAGTTGACAAAGTACAGCTCTTCATGATAAAAACCTTCAACAAAGTAGGTTTAAAGGGAACATACTTCCAAATAGCAAAGGCCTTTTATGAAAAACCCACAGCTAAAATCATCCTCTATGGGAAAAACTGAGAGTCTTTCCCCTAAGACTAGGAACAAGACAAGGATGTCACCCACTCTCTCCACTTTTATTCAACACAGTACTAGCAGTCGTAGCCACAACAACTGGACAACAAAAATAAAAGGCATCCAAATTGGCAAGGAAGAAGAAGAATTCTATTTGCAGATGACATGATACTATATATAGAAAACCCAAAAGACTATCACAAAACTACTAGATCTTACCAATAATGGAGCAGTACAAAGAGAAATTCAAACAACAACCCTGTTTACAATTGCACCAACAATAACACCTAGGAATAAACTTAACCAAAGAGATGAAAGACCTGTACTCTGAACACTATAAAACACTGATAAAGAAATTCAAGATGACACAAAGAAATGGGAAGACATTCCATGCTCATGGGTTAGAAGGAAAAATATTGTTAAAATGTTTACACTATCCAAAGCAATCTGTAGACTTAAGACAATCCTAATCAAAATGTCAACGGCATTTTTCACAGAATTACAACAAATATCCTAAAATTTATATGGAATTGCAAAAGATTCCAAGTAGCCAAAGCAGCCTTGATAAAGAAAAGCAAAGTCGAAGGCACCACAATTCTAGACTTCAAGTTACATTACAAAACTGTAGTAATCAAAACATTATGGTGCCGGCACGAACACAGGTACATAGATCAATAGAACAGAAAGTCCAGAAATGAACCCATAATTATACGGTCAACTAATCTTCGACAAAGGAAACAAGAAATGCAATGGTAAAAATGACAGCCTCTTCAACAAATCATGTTGGGAAAACTGGACAGCAACAGGCAAAAGAATGAAACTGGACCCCTTTCTTATACCATACACAAAAATAAATTCAAAATAGATTAAAGACCTAAATGTGAGGCAGGACGTCAAAATCCTAGAAGAGAGTACAAGTGGTTATTTCTTTGACATTGACCATAGCAACATTTTTCTAGATTTGTCTCCTGAAGCAACAGAAATAAAAGCTAACGTAAACTATTGGGACTACAGCAAAATAAAAAGATTCTGCACAGCAAAGGAATCAACCAACAATACTAAAAGGCAACCTAGTAAATGAGAGAAGATATTTGCAAATGATATATAGCCAATAAAGGGTTAGTATCAAATATGTAAAAAATGGGTACAACTCAACACCAAAAGAAAAACAAATAATCCTATTAAAACTGGGAAGACATGAATAGATCCTTTCCCAAAGAAGACATCCAGATGGCTAACAGACACATGAAAAGATGCTCAACATCACTCATCACCAGGGAAATTCAAACCAAAACTATGAGTTACTACCTGTAAGAATGGATAAATTCTAAAACACAAGAGACAACAAGTGTTGGTGAGGGTGTGGAGAAAAAGGACCCTTGCACTATTGGTGGGACTATAAACTGGAGCAACCACTGCGGCAAACAGTATGGAGGTGCCTCAAAAAGTTAAAAATAGAACTACCCTACTACCATTCAGGAATCATACTGAGTACTTACCTGAAGAAAACAAAAACATTAATTTGAAGGGATATATGCACCTCTATGTTTCCAGCAACATCATTTACAGGAGCCAAATTACAGTAGCAGCCCAAGTGTGCATTCATAGATAATGAAGTGGTAGTACCTATATATATTGGAGTATTATGCAGCCTAAAGAATGAAATCTTGCCATTTGCAATGGCATGGATGGAGCTAGAGTATTATGCTAAGCGAAATAAATCAGTCAGAGAAAGACAAATTAGCAGGTGATTTCACTCATATGTGAAATTAAAGAAAAAAAAAATGAACAGAGGGGGCAAACCAAGAAACAGACTCTTAACCATAGAGAACACTTAATAATACACTTGTTGTGATGAGCAGTACAGGTTGATGTAGAGAAGTACTAAATCACTATATTATACAGTAGCTGAAATAGTAGTTGAAACTGTTAAACTATATGTTAAAAAAGATTTTAAATAAAATTCCTACTCGCAGAGTAGTACACACATTTACAATTATTTAAAAAACCATTCCCAAAAGTGTTCAACTTTCTGGTAAAAAAGCTCTAATGTAAAAAAAAATACTTATTTTTCTTATATTTAGGTATTATAGAACTCCATCTAGTTATCTCTAAGTTTATTCTCCTTAGTTACAGAGAAACAATTTACTTCATCTTTTAAAAAATATACTAAAGAAGTTATTATGGTCCTCAAATCTTCAAAATTCATAGAAGAGATTTGGAGTTTTTTGCAGTTTTCATCAGTCTTTTGAGAGCATGAAAGCTTCACATGGAGCACCAGAAAAGTGTACAACAGCTTGCACTCTATTCGACAATAGAAATATTTTGGACAAATTTATTTTCCATTAAGCTGAGGCTGAGTAATTTAAGGTGAGAGTATCTAAAACTATTATATATATGTAAATCTATTTTCATCATAAAGTTCAATTTTTTTTCATTTTAGAATAAGTACATTGTGCACAAATTAATCCATTTTGAAGTGGCTAAATTTTAGTAAAAGACTCCTAAACTGCTACCACAAAGAAAGTTGAATAAAGATGTGCAGAAGGTCAAGTACCTCTCATATCTTGCCCAATGGGATATCCATTTCAGTTTTGAACTCAAAGCAAATAGGATAGGTACTTATCCTATCAAAAGTGGTAGAAAATGGTCATCAATATGGCCAATAACCCAGATGCAGAACACAGAGTAAATAACTTCAGGATCACACACACTGAAAACAACATATTTTCAGAGAAAGAAAACAAGGGGCTGCCAGTATAGTGTCCTAGAAGAGTTTAGGCCCTAGAGCACATGACCTGCTTTGAATTAAGCACAGCTGTCTGACCTTGGGCATGTCACTTAACCACCTTAAGCTGATTTCATCATCTGTAATTATGAAAAAATAATGACATCTACATGGCAGCATCATTGTATTAAATAAGAAAAACTACAGAAAGCATATTTCACAATTTTTGAAATAATACTCACCGAAATATCTTACACATACTCTGATTTTATGATCATTACAACATGGAATGTAATTCTTTCCCCAACGAAACTGCGAGCTTTGGAGGGGTAGGATCTCTACTATATTTGTGGATATTTAAGATTGTGGATTAAGAAATTGCTGAATAAAATAACTTGGAGCAGCTACAGATATAGCATACTAGAGTTTTCTATAATAAGAAAAAATGATTTTTAAATATTCATTAAGAAATAGTTTGGCAGTAAAAGCACTGGATTCTCAGAATGAAATCATGAGTTAATATTGAGCTGAATTGCATTTATCCATACCTGGTCTAATGATTTTTATCGGCTCCTTAATGAGGAGTAACTAGAAGTTTAGTAGATTATATTATTAAAATACATTATTGTTGAATATTGTTAGAATATATTATTGTTCAAAATATTTGCTGCCCTTTTTTGTATGCTTACCCCACTGGGGATAAGATTACTCATCTCCACGCTGCTGAACTCAGATATCAAATAGGAGATACTTGTAGAAGAGAGGTGCATTACTTCTGAGCTGAACTGTATGCCTTAAAGCTCATGGTCTACCATTTTTTCCCCCCTGTGCCTTCGGAGCAGCATTTGCCCAGAGACAACCATTCAGTCAGTCTGGTGCTAGCGTGGAGATAATAAGGAGCAGAGAAAAGGCCAACCTATCTCAGACAGGAAGACAATTTGGGTATGTCAAGCACCTGAGATTTGAGGGCTGCCTATTTCCAAAACATATCTTGGCCTAAAATGACTGAGAGAAAAACAAAATCTCACTGAATATGGTTTATACATACTTGTGTATAACTATATTTAGTTTTATAAGAAAATGCCTATAGTTTTTATTCCACATTGTAAATTCATATACTTTATCCTAGTCCTTAAGTTATTTTCATGAAACATTAAAAAAAAAAAAAAACAGAAGCACCTGAGTGGCTGTCAGTTGAGCATCCGACTCGATTTTGGCTCAGGTCATGATTCCAGGATTGTGATATCAAGCTCCATGTCAGGCTTCACACAGAATGTGAAGTCTCCTTAAGATCCTCTCTCTCCTTCCCTCTGCCCCTCTCCCACTTGTGGACTCTTCTAAAATAAAATTATAAATAAATAAATAATTCCCCAGATACTGCCAAATAAACCACATCTGATTTTTGCTAGCCAGTTATTAAGTCAGTACTGTGGAGTTGGTGAGGGGCATCCTAACAGTTCTCTTACAGAATGCATTTTTAACAAGATTTATTTTTTGGGGGGTTACTAATCTTCAATGACAGTGGTATGTGATTATAATTATACCTTGTTCCTGAGATGACTAAAGGGTATTGCTACAGAGATATCCAATTGGACACAAAAATCACCATAGAAGTATTATATATTTATATCCCTCTTAGTTACATATATAAGTCTTCTGGAATCATGCAATGTAACATTTTTTACTGTTCTATAATTATTTTTTCAATTCCTTATAAGATCTCTGCTGGTCTTATTAGCCTCTATTCAAAAAGAAAAACCTTGCACCTTTTGCTAGCAATGTGCAAGAACAATATAATTTTGGACTAACATAGAATAATAATACACAAGTATAGTAAATAAAATCAGTACAGTAAATTGTATGTTATGGTTGAGAAGTGAAGAATTCCAGTTAAATATCTTATTTTCAAAATAAAAAAATAATAAAACATGTTTCACACAACTATTTTGAATAGTTGTATGCTTCTTTGATGACACATAAGACCTGATTTTTATGGTACTTTTGAGATACCAAGTAAACATTGTACTGTAGGGACACAAAAGTGCCAGTTCCCAGAGTATGCTCTGAACTGATTAAAAAGCAAAATAAACTACAAAAAAGAAAGCTTTCTATATTGTAATTACTAATCAATTAACATGAATATTTAGAGGCTTACATGATGTAGACTTAAAGAACAGTCTCCATGGTAAGTTGTGTTATTTCTAAAATGTTGGCATTTGTCTATATGGAAAGCTCTAGTCTCAAGATCACTCTGTTTTACCCAAAGAACGGTCTTTTCAGGTCCATAAATACACACACACACACACACACACACACACACACACACACACACACACACACACACACACCTTCACTCCATTTCCCTTCTCAAAAGTCACTGAAGAAGTAACATTAGCCAAGAACTGGTTGAAATGCTCTGGTAAGGATTCTCATACAGTAAGACGAAATCACTCAGGGAATGTCTGATATTTCACAATGACTCAATTTTCCAACACTGGGTAAATCCAAATGAGCACAGGAAATATCCTCGTTTTACAAACTTCTCCCTGGGGCAGTTCTGCAGTATCTGCATATTACCACTTCACAGCAGAATGAGATCTTGCAGAAACTATTATATTCCAGTTAAATATACTTATGTGATTTTAACTGGCACTTCCCTAATTTTAAAAGAGGGAAATGTCCTTATAAAATATTTTAATGATCAAAACGAACAAATATAATGTAAATAACAAATTTTGAGAATATTTTAAAGTATTCAATGGTACTATAGAATAACTCTAGAAAAGTCTTTACCCAGACGTCACAGAACTGTCTGGTTTCTTGTAGAATCTACTTGATTGATTTGTCACACATGAAAGAAATGACAGTGACTTGTTCAGTGATCCACACCTTGTTACTCACAAGTGCCAACGTGCCTTGCACAGTTCATTAGTGTTATTAAAAATAGGACATATTATTTATCTTTCCATTTTAGTTGGTTTTCCTCCATCTCAGGTTATCACTTCTCTGAGCTTTAGTATCCAGCACAACCAAGAATGTGACCATAATGATTATATTTTATTTCTTCCACGTTCACCGCTCTCCCTACACTGTGTCACTGCAGATGAAATTAAGGCAAGATTCTTAATGAATTAAAAGGTATGGTGCATCAGAATCCCTGGGGCAAGAAGGGATTCTTCAAACTACATACTCCTCTCTCTCAGAGTCTGATTCACTTCCCTGAGAAAGAATTCTTTCCTGTACCCTGTTAGAAATCAGTGCCACCAAGACCCATTTGTACTGATGCTCTTGTATCATTCGGTTTGTGTGTTGGAAAAGAAAACCCTGATTGAAGACTTCACTTCAAAGAGAAGCTCATGGCTCTTCTCCAACCATTTTATCTCCCATGCAATACTCTGTCCTCCATGCAAAATTCTATCTCCAAGGAGAATAGGGTGCCTGGCTGGCTCAGTCAGAAGAATATGCAACTATTGATCTTGGGGTTTTAAGTTTGAGTCCCACATTAGGTATAGAGATTACATAAATTAATTTTTCTCAAAGAAACAAGGAGAAAAAGTACCACTTTGGTTGAACAGGTTTTAAAACATTTTAAATAAATGAGTCACCATGTAGAATTATGAGTCTTCACATGTGGCTTGAATTGACTCTCTTTGATGCTACAGATCTGCATCTTAGCCCTGGATCCCAAATGTGACTGCCCTGAGAACCACCTCCTCACCATTATCCTTATTAAATGCAGAATGTTTTCCTCCCCTAAAATTCGTATGTTGAAGCCTACCCCCCAGTGTGATGGTATTGGAAGGTAAGAACTTCAGGAAATAGACTGTAAGAGTGGAGCCCTAATGAATGGGATTAAGGACATTAGAAGAGGACAGAGAGCAAGGTCACTTTCCTTCCACCATGTGAGGATACAAAAAGAAGTTGGTAGACAGCAACCTTGAAAGGGGGCCCTCACCAGAACCCATCCATATTGGTATCCTGATCTCAGAGCCAGAAGGACTGTGAGAATTAAGTTTCTATTGTTTATAAGCTACTGGGTCTATGTACTTTTTTATACCCACCTGAACAGACTAAGAAAATCCCTAATAAGGAAAAAAAAAAAGAAAAAAAACCTGGCACAGGTGATGCCATGAACAATTGGGCACATGTTCCTTAATTTCTTCTTTTTGCCATATGACTAACCGATTTTTTCTTACACTGAAATAGTCATATCCAGGCTTGAGATTTAGATTAAAAGAGTAGAAAAGAAGATCAAACGTCCAGCCTGCTTCGGTTCTAAACTATCAAGGTTTGCATTCCTTCTCCCCTACAAGTCGCCATCCAAGCCATTCAAGACTTAGTTGGTCTATGGCTCCCCCAGCCATCCAGTCCTCAGTGATCAACCCAAACTTTAGAATTTCTAGGGAAAGTATTATTTTTTGCATGTAGTACATACTGTTTTTCATGTGTATATATAGTCTAGAATTATAATTAGTATGGTCCAACTACTATTACTAAGCTCAAAGAGCTCAATCTGAACCATTCATAAGTAATTTAATAATGGATATCAGGAAAAAACAAGAAATGCATAATTCATCTATTTATACTGGCTAATATCATCAAAAAACTATTCCTTGTTGAAACCTTTCATGTCTACTTGATTTTGCTATGAACCTGAAAAAAAGGTCAAACTTCATTTTTGTATCCTAACTGCATATAACACTTATCAGTGAAAATGTTGAGTACTTAATTATTTATTGACTCACTTACGGGTCATCAACCACAAATATAAGGATGTATTGATTTATTCAACAAAAATTAATAACTACGCATCTATGTTAGGCAGCATTCTGGTTACGAAGAATGTTTGCATAATTTATAATACATTGGGGCACCTGGGTGGCTCAGTCAGTTGAGTGTCCAACTTCAGCTCAGGTCATGATCTTACAGCTGGTGAGTTCGAGCCCCACATTGGGCTCTGTGCTGACGGCTCAGAGCCCAGAGCCTGCTTTGGACTCTGTGTCTCGGTCTCTCTCTTTCAAAAACAAACATCAAAAAAATTATATTTAATAAATTAAAGCTATCTACTTAACTGATCTTGAATCTTGTGAAAATAAAGTAATCGTTTCAACTTAGATATTGTTAATAAAAATAAAAGACAAAACATAATGCATTCTTATGAGCATAAAATTTGTTTAAGATTATTGATAGAATAACAAGCCCTCACTGATATTAGAGCAGTTAATCTAGAAAGTTTAGTCTTATGTTCACCCTCAAAGGTGCTGTGTGTTATTGCATGAGATACAGACTATTCATTATTGTATACAACTGCATAATTCCTAGATACTATAGGTTTAAATAGATGATTTTACCAGATACTGAGATTTAGATGTGATGTGTCTTTATTTTTCAGAAATGAACATATTAACTTTTAATTAAAAAAAAAACCCTATCTAGAGAAGTGGATATCCATATGCAAAAAAAAATCTAGACACAAACTATGTGCCCTTCACAATAATGAACACAAAATGGATTACAGATCTAAATGTGAAATGTAAAACTATAAAACTCCTAGTACAAAAAAAAAAAAACTAAATGACCTTGAGTATGGCCATGACTTTTAGACACAATACCAAAAGCATAATTCATGAAAGAAATAATTGAACAAGATGGACTTAATTAAAATTTAAAAATTCTGGCTGGTGAAAAACAATGTCGAGAGAGAGGACGAGAGAGGACGACACAAAGTGGGGAAAATACTCACAAAAGACCTATCTGATAAAAGAAGGTCATCCAAACTATACAAAGAATGCTTCCAACAGTAAGAAAACAAACACCCTGATTAAAAAATGGGCCAAGACTTCAAGATCCCAAAAGAGAAATACAGATGACAAATAAGCACATGAAAAGATCCACCTCCTATGTCATCAGGAAAATGTAAATTAAGACAATAAGCAATCACTACACTCCATTAGAATGACCAAAATCCAGAACACCAACACCACCGAATGCTAGCAAGGATATGGAGCAACAGGAATGCTCGTGCTTTGCTGATGAGAATGCAAAATAGTACAGCCACTCTGGAAAACAGCCTGGCAGTTTCCTACCAAAGTAAATATACTCTTACCAAGTGATCCAGCCGTCATGCTCCTTGATATTTATCCAAAAGAGCTGGAAACTATGCCCACCCAAAAACATGCACACATGTTTATAGCAACTATTTATAACTGCTGGAAGCAACCAAGATGTAGCTGACTGGATAAAATGGATAAATCAACTGTGATACATTCAGACAACAGAGTATTACTCAGTGCTTTAAAAAAAAAGCAATCAAGCCATGAACACACAGGGAGAAATTTTAAACAGATATTATGACATGAATAAACCAATCTGAAAAGCCTACATACTGTAGGATTCCAACAATATGACATTCTGAAAAAGGCAATACTATACAGCCAGTAAAAACATCAGCAGTTGCCAAGCGTTGGTGGGTGGGATAAACAGACGCAACACAGGATTTTTAGGGCAGTGAAAATACTGACACCATAATGATGGATACATGTCATTATGCATTTGTTCCAATCCACAGAAGGTACAACAGTAAGAATGAACTACATTGTGAACCGGGGACTTTGGGTGACTGTATCGGGTCAATGTAAGTTCATCGATTCTAACAAATGTATACTTCAAGGGATGCTGATAGTGGGGAAGGAAATGCATTGTGGGTTCAGGGGAAATCTCTATACCGTTCCCACAATTTTGCTGTGAACTGTAAAATGTTCTAAATAGGTAAAGTCATATACATTTCAATGTGTGTGTGTTTCCAAAGAAATCTGGAGATAGACCTGCTATTCTCTGAACAGTAAATCTATATGAAGCCTACACTTCCTTGTAGCATAAGACCTGACCTTATCCTCAATCTCTGAACCGTTTGCCTTCTCTTAGTACTCCCTGCTAAAAGTCCAGACCATCCATAGGTCTTACAAAAACGTGTTAAGATTTCACAGCATCATGTTTATTCCTTTTTCTTCTATGTAACTGAAAAGATATACTGAGGTGGCAGATTAGATGAAAGAAATATTAGGGAAAAGTAAATGCAAGAGTTAAGAAGTTAAATAAAGCAACATAAATGCCCTTAATGAAAACTGAGTGGCTGTCGGCATCCTACGATAAACTACTAGTCCACTTTGTATTCTAAATATTCTTATAATATTAAGCATAAAATACTATTTTAGGTAACGTGTGTGTATGCATCTCACCCCACAGAAAACTGTACCTGTTTATCTATAGGATGAATTAGAGGTATTGTAAAGCACCACACCTAACTGTATCACCAAGAAAGACAACTATTTTGTGCCTTCCATTTTGGATTCCTGTGGTCTGAGATCATGTAACAACCTCAATTACGCAAGTGCATTTCAAATTATTTGATAAAGGTACACGGTGTTTCCGATGTGCCGCTGGTGGCATCCAGATTTTAATGAGGTGGAAGCTGTGTCATGTTGACAACTGAGTCATGGCGGTTAGAAGCTCAGCTCAGATAAGGAAACTATAAATCAAATGGTGAACCGAAATCATCTTTGCCTGTACTGAAAGTCGCAGGAATCGCATCATTAGGGAAAGTGGAGTTTTATAAAAGATTTAAAATAAAATCAAAAGCTCTCAAGAAGCCTCAAAAGGAAATTAGGGAATCAAAGCTACCTGTGATAAGTACATGTTTGGGAACTTCCTTCAGGGCTGGGGAACATGCAGAGAAGCGGGGAACACGTGGAAGCTCCGAGCCCTTTCCCCATCCTCGCCCTGTGCGTCTCCTCCATTGGGCTGTCTCTGAGTTCCATCTATTAGAACAAACTGGTGACCTGGGGAGACACCATGTGGACATGAAAGCAGAAACTGGATGATGCTTCTATAGGCCAAAGAATGCCAAAGACTGCCAGAAAACCCCCAGAAGCTGGGGGAGGAGCCTGGAACAGATTCTCCTTCACAGCCTTAGAAGGAACCAACCCTGCTCACATGTTGACCTTAGACTGCTCACTTCCAGAACCATGAGAGGACACTGACCTGTTTAAGCTGCCCACTCTGGGGGGGTTTGTACCAACAGCCCAGCAAACGAGCACTATCAGTACGTTTTCCATGGACCAGGAAGGCATGTCCAGTAGATATTTTAACACGAACATTCATCATGATCCTCTTCTCGTCCCAAGGCCTAACTGATGAGCCTCGGAAGTGGTTCCAGGTCACGATGCCTGGGAGAAGTTGCTGCTCCCCCATTATGTGCTCCCCATTCTAGAGACCCCTAAGTTGGGGCCCCATGAGCCCTCGCCCTGAGAAGTCTCCTAGGGTAGTGGACCTCCACCTGTTCTCCCCAGGCAGCCTCCCAGAGGCTGCGAACATCCTGATTTCCAGGCCCCATCACTAGAGACTGAGGTCAAGGGTGTGGGGTGGGGCCTGGGCACTGGCACTGGTAAAAGGCCCTCAGGGCATTCCGTGAGCAGCCCAGGCTAAGAGGGAGCTGGTGTGATGAAACCTCACCAGGTGGCTCCTGGAGAGAGACACGGGAGGGAAACAGCTAGGGACTCCCTGTGTAACTCAGCTGTGTCCAGCCTCTGAAATAGCGTGCTTCCAGCAAAGCCATCCCACCTCCAGATGGTGTATGTCTGTGTGAGAGAGTGTGCATGCACACGGGGGTGTAGGTGATAGTTTGGCTTGAGTGTGCATGTGTATATGTCTGTTGTTTATGTCTGTCTGACTATAATTTGAATTAAGGTATCTTACTGAGAACCCACAATGGAGGTCCCTCCTTCACTGAGCTAATAACTCAGTGTGGAAGACAAACACTGAACAAGTACTTTCAAGAACGGCTGTGTGTGAAAAATAGAGGGAACTCTGTGAGTGGCTGCCTTGAAACTTTTTTTTTTAATTTTGGACTCAATATATTTTTTAATACATCAATTAATGTGGCCTTCTCTGGAATTATTTTGCCAATACATAATACTTTTTCATGTAAATATGTAGGTCTTGCCTATTTAAAAAATGCCTGCTTGTCCGTTTTGCATTTTTAAGGTATTGTTGACAACTTAGAAGTCCACATTCAAAAATACATATTCAAGATTTATGCAGAACAGAACATGAAGTTTATGCAGAACAATTACTCATTTTTCATGGTACCAACAGAGTGAACTGGTATTAACACAAGAGTCAAATTATGAGGTCATTTTAAAAAATAAGTTATTTTTACTATAAAAGACAAAAATACAGTACAAATATGACCTAGGACAAACAGAACAGGTGAAAAGGAAAATTTTCACTTGTTTTAAGGACTGACTCAGCTTTACGTCTCCACATGAACCACTACATCCCAATACTAGTTCCTGAAAGAACTACCTTCTCTCCAATGAATTGAAATGCCCCCTTCGCATCCATGAATACTCACAGGGGCCTGTTTCTGGGCTCTACCATTCCACTGAGTTACTATCTGTGCCAAAATTCTGTAACCAGAAACAAGATTTTTATAACCAAAATTTCCCAAAGAATAAGGAATTACTGGATTTCACACAAGAAAGAATCCTAGCATGAAATTAGAGGGTGGCATTATAAAAGGCCCCATTACATCATATTAAAATATGTAAGGTAAAACAAACGAGTCATCGTCTATTTAATGTACCACATTTTATAGGGTTTGAAGTGCAGGATATGTGTCAATCTATTCCCATAAAGAGAAAAGGTCACACATTGTAGCAAGTTGAGAGAACCAAAAACAGATTTAGGAACAGGTAATAATGTCTGATCACTGAAAAATGCTCTCTACCAAGAATTCCACCATGACATTCATGTAAAAATCCATACAGCAAAATGGTAGAATAGCTCTGGATTCGAAATAAAAAAATCTGATTTCATGTTCTAGTTATTCAGCAATTAACTAGAGAGCAAGTAACTCTGTAAATTTCACCAAAGTTTTCATGAACATCACATGAGATTATACATTGAACTTGCTCTATAAAACATAAAACAACCACTTCTGGGGTTTTATCCAAAAGCAACACCACTAACTCAAAAAATACACACAACCTACATTCACAGCAGCACTGTTTATAATAGCCAAGACACAGAAGCAACCCAAGTGTCCATCAATGAACGGATGAATAAGTAAAATGCAGCATACGTGCACAATGAATTATTCAGCCATAAAGAATTAAATCTTGCTGTTTACAACAATACGGATGGGCTCTGAAGGTGTCATACTAAGACAAATAAGTCTAACAGAAAAAGACAAATTATGATCTCATATGTGGAATTTCTAAAAACAAAAAAACAAAAACGAAAAAAAAAAAAAAAACCCAAAAAACACAAATGCACCGATACATAGAATAGACCAGTGGTTATCAGGGCTAAGGAGGTGGACAAAATGAGTGAAGGAGGTCGAAAGTTTTCAACTTCCAGTTAGAAGGCATGAAGATATAATGTACAGCATGGTGACAACAGTTAATACCATATATTTGAAAGTTGCTCAGATTAAATCTTAAAAGTTCTCATCACACACAAAAAACGATGCAACCTCTGTATGGTGACAGACATTAAACTTACTGTGTGATCATTTTGCAATATATACAAATTTGAATCATTATGTTGTATACCTGAAACTAATACGTCAGCTATATCTCCCAAAAAATGTAAGTAAAACATACAGCATCATACTAACTATAACATCATCTCTACCATTAGGTAAGAATAGAGTTTTGGTCAAAACTATATAGATCATTTCTCAAAACTGTAGTTTTTTCCCAGTAGATGCCAGCTGACTTCACGAGCAGGGAAGCCGGCTTGTTAAGAGGCGCTCTGCAGTATATCAAGTCCCAAGCTGGCCCTCTCCGACTCAGCCCTACAGCGTGAAGAACAAAGCAAAGGGTTCCTGGGAGCTCGCCTTACCTTTTTGTCTTGCTACCCTTCATGTGTTGTTTGTAACACAGGAATTTTAATTCAGAATTCTCTGTACTGCCTCTGTTTTGCCCCCCAAAAAAAACCTGTCTTCTTTTTTTTTTTTTAAGTATCAGCCACCAACATGACTTTCATTAACCCAACTACAAGAAATGTTGAAAAGGAGTGCAGCAATTTGTGGAGGAGTTTACTGTAATTACAAGTTTGGAAAGCCTCTTTAGCCAGGCATATCACATCCAATCCTGTCATCTCTGCCATCTGGGTCATTTAAAGACAATTAATTCTCCATCTAATCATGGCCATTAAAATATGTCCCTCTACTTAACTGTCTCACGTACCCGGCTAGCCTCCATGTTGACGATCAACCTACACAATACATATCATATGGGATTTGAGACTCTGCTAAAAACAAATGCAATTTCTTTATCAAGAAAGGTTAAACTAGTTCATTTGCCTTATTTTAATCAGGAATCAAGTATGTATGACAAGCTGAGGCAAATCATTGCTGCTCAGGGGGTTGATGAAATATATTTCTTCCCACCTCTAATTGTTTGTTTTTCAGTTCATTAAGAAGCTCTCAGGAACACTGCATATACACTTGGTGTACTTTACTTGAAGCAGGGAATTAACACTTCACATTTCTTCAAGGCTGAGTAAAACAAATTTATAGAGCAGTTCCCCCCACACTCCTGCTCACATTGCCTGACCAAAGTGCATTTCACTTCGTCAATCCAGGACACTCTGCTGAGAACATTTAACAAGAAAACTGTCTGAGAACCTGAACTGAAGGCCCATGGTCCCAACAAGAGTACCAGCAGGGCCTATTAGACTTAGGTGCCACCTGTCTTAGATAAAGCCTATCAACCTATGTTTATAAACAACAGACTATGGGGGAGAGGGGAATGAAATGATGGTTGCCTTGGAGAGTGAAAAGGAGTAGCATTATCACCAAAAATGGTCAGAACTGGAGGTGCTGTACAAATATGTTTCCTATGTACTAGTTTTCTCACCTATAAACCAGGATGAAAATAATCACACCCACATGGCTTCCATTAGAAAAGCGGTCACTGTGAACTCCAGTAATAAATACCATTCCAACTCTTATTGTAAAAAATACCCTAATCGCATGAGATAACGTAACAATCTTATGATAAACAGAATTTGTGGTTAGTGTTGAAATTTTTTTTTTTTACTTATCCTTGTGAATTTTAAGTTTTTGTTGGCTTTGTTTGCCTTTAATATTGAAATGGACTAGTTAAATTTATTTCATAAGCTCATGCTTTAGTACATGATAGCAATTCACTTGTTCCAGAAAAGTAATAGAAACTAATGTAAGATTAATATAAAAACAATGGCTGATTTGATGGAGATAAGAATTGAAGGAAGACCTATCAAACCAATCACATTATAAAATTAAAGTCATAGCATTAAATTAATCAGCTTTTTAATAGAATTAACTTAGAGGTAAACATTTCCAGTCATGAGTAGAATATTCTCAATTAAGAAAACAAAAAGCATATGAAAATCATCAAATCAAAAAAGATATAGCAGGGGCACCTGTGTGGCTCAATGGGTTAAACGTCCAACTCTTGATCTCAGCTCAGGTCTTGATCTCAGGGTCGTGAGTTCAAGTCCCACACTGAGCTCCATGCTGGGTGTGGAGCCTACTTAGGAAAAAAATAAATAAATGTACATAGACAGCTACAAGAGGTAGATGCCCTGAAGGATCAAGAAGTAACAAATAACTCTAAGAAGGAAAATGTGGAATCATAACATAAAAACTTAATACTTTAAAAAGTATAATATTTGAGGCAGCACAATATAATCCTATATTCTTCAGTGAACTCCAAGAATTATGACATCATCATTACTCATTCAACAGCTCTCACTAGTTATTGATTGGTTCTTATGTGTTGGATACCTTGCAAGGCGCTGGAACAACAATGGCGAATGATCCCTATTTCCATGCTATTCACCATCTCACAAGGATGGCAAACAACACAAGACCACAGGAAATACGACAGTAATCATGAGTCCCCGTGGTAACCTGCAAGAGAGGGCATAGGGAAGAATAAAGAGAAGTTTAACTGTTCACACTTTTTATATTTAAAAGATGATTAAGATTTCACCCAACCAAGAGAAGGGGAGGGCATTCCAAGCAGCATGACACCATGTGGCAGAGAGAAGTGAGAACTAGATCCGTATTTCTAGAATCTAGAGCAGGAGACATTAAAAAAGGTACAAAGACCCTCTCTCTCTCTCTGTCCCCTCCACTCGCTCTGTCTCTCTCTCTCTCTCTCAAAAATAAATAAACATTAAAAAAAAAAAAAAGGTACAAAGAGAGAGGTGTACAAGGACCTGAAAGTCTTATCTGCCACATGGTGGAGTTGGGACTTTAATCCAGAAAGGTGAAGAAAACTACTGAAGGAAGTTCAAAATGTTTTCTATTCAGTAATCTATCTCTGGAAGTCTTATGAAAGATAGAATTGAGAAGTTTAATGCTGAAGACAGGAAAAGACTCAGGGACCCAGAATCATCAGAAAAGGACTAAATGATTTCAGAAAGGAATACAACAAATTCAAAACTTACTTAATGTTAAAACTTCGATGTTTAAAGTATAAATGCTCTGCCATCTAGAGCGCTCCGGTACTTAGAATTCATCGCCAGGCGTTCTAGTTAATTATGTCATCACAATATAACAATTGTTGGAATCACCAAATTTAGTTAATTGTTCACCTTTTTATAAATAACACATCTTATAACTCAATTTTTGTAATCTAAATTCTTGTGCAAATATAAGATGGCCATTAAAAACATCTTTTTTGAAAAGAAAATATGTGGTATATGGTAAACCATTCCAGTTAAACCTGGAAATAAAACAGTCACTTTTGTTCCATTAAAACACCAAGTATAAGCCTTTAAACTATTCTTCCTGATTTTTTAAAATTTATTTTGAGAGAGAGCCCAAGTGGGGGTTGGGGGTAGAGAGAGAGAGAGAGGGATAGAGAATCCCAAACAGGCTCTGCCCTGTCAATGCAGAGCAAGGACACAGGGCTTGATCCCAGGAAACAGGAGATCAGGACCTGAGTCAAATTCAAGAATCAGATGCTTAACCAACTGAGCCAGCCCGTCATCCATCTGATTTTATTTTTTAAATGTTAAGTATAGGCTGAAGAAAACATGAGTGACTGTTTCCTATTTTAATGAGATTTTAGCAATATATAGTGAAATTGATAAATCTTAAGATCTTCATATATTTTATTCTTTTGGAATAAAGAAAAATTGAAAACATAGTTCGGAGAGTCCCCCTTCACCAAATGTCCCTCTCAAATGTTTGTAATGTGAAGAAATCAATGTGAGCTCCTGCCACAGCTTTCTAGCAGCTCTGTTTAAGATGCCAGTGTTTTCGGAGCTGCAGAAATTAAAAAGCCCAGAGGAAAGTCAGGTCAGCAAAGGTGCAAAAGAGAAAAGAAATCTCTAATGAGAGAGATAACCTTGTTTTCAAAGAAGTATTAAATGTAGCACCAGTTGTTCAGATATCACTAAGGTGGATCAACTATTTCTAGTTATGAGTGATCTGTAGTTTACACTCCACGTTCCTTTAATTCATATATTATTCCCTTTGTTTTCATGTAATAAAGTGAAAATCCATGAGTTGACTCTAATTTACTATAATAAACCTCTAGAAGCATCCTCACAAGGCTACAGAGATAAAACCTGAAGCTGTGTGGGTTATATAAACTGAAGAGGTCAAGTAATGATGCTACCATACCCAGAAATATCACCAACTACTAGTATCACTGAGGCTTTTATTACATAAGATTTCTGATAACTGGGGGGTTTGCATCCATTTGGTTCATATTATGAACGGTTAATGAAAAACTGAATAATTACAAAAATTAATATAACTTCTTTGGATTTGCTCTAATCAGTAAAGAAACACTTAAGCATTATGAAAGTTCCTGTCACAGTTCTGATTTGTATTTTTCCGGCATTAATTAAAAGTTGGTTTTAATCCAAGTATCAAAGAGAAAGAAGAAAAACAAACACTTTAGAAAATTAATAAGATCATTTAAGGAATCCTGTGGTAAAACTTTAAGATTTTTTTTGAAGTTTTTTTTTCTAATTCTGTTCAAACACAAATACAGTGGTACAACTTTTCAGACTTTAAGAAGAATACATATGAAAACATCTAATATATGTGTATATTAATTTTTGTAATTATTCAATTATTTTATCCAAAAGTTTCTCTTTAAAAAAAAATAGGTCTAAATGACAATTTTTGTGTTAGAAAACTATATCTGGACTTGGGAAAACAGGACAAATGGCCTAGCTTCATAAAATGGAAAAAAAAGACAGAAGGGAAGAAAGGGGGAGGAAGAACCTATAGATTAAAAGATACTTAAGAGATTTAACTAATCCTACTGTATAGACTTTATTTGAACCCCAAACAAATGAAGTATAAAAAATGTTTACGACAAATAAGGAAATGGGAACAGTGACTGGACTTTAAATATTATGAAGGAATTATGAAGTGTGATAACGGTACTGTGGACGTTTTGTCTTTGTTATTTACAGTTAAATGTTGAAATGTTTACAAATGAAATTACAGGATGTCTTGGATTTACATAAAAATAAGCTGGGCACAGTGGAGGGTTGGGGTAAGTGCTGATAAAATACTGGCTATGAATGGAAAATGCTAGAAGATGCTAATGGAAAAATGAGATTTATTATACTATCTCCTCTAGTTTTGCAAATGTTTAAAATTTTCTATAACAATAGAATTTCAAAAATTTAATACTAGTTTTGTGACTAAATACAAAACCATGAGGAAATCAGTCAATCCCTTTTGTTTCTTCATTGATAATATAATAGATGAAATCTAATTTAATTCACGTATCAATGGATATAATACTCACTGCAACTCCAAAAAATGGGATTTTTCATTTCTCAAAGTTCATTACAATTGCTATTAAAAATACACATACCATCTAACTACAATGTCATTTTAAGAAATACTGATTTAGTGATTTACTTATTCAACCAATATTGAATGTCAGTCACTATACCTGAAATAAAGATACAAAGATAGAAATAAACAGAAACCCTGATCTCACTGTCCCAGAGGGTACATGATAAACATACTGATGGAGTGAGACAAAACTCAGAAGTCCGTGAGTTAAAACGGACTTGTTTTTCCACCACATCAAGAAACAAGATTTGAAGACAGCCGCCCCCACCAAAGCCTCACTCATGCTCATCTTAAGCATTTCCACTCCACTAAAAAGAGGGAAATTCTCATTCATGTTGGCCAAGGAAGAAAGGACTCCCTTTCATCGAGCCAGAAAAATACCCTTCATCCTTAGGGCAAGACACAGTGGGGATTTTACGGATAAAGAGATTCAACAATGAGGTCTCTGTTCCTCCACCCTTCCCTCTTTTCTTCTAGAAAAATGAAAACATATCACCAAGGGAAAAGAACAGAGCACAGAGAAGACACAGCAGAAGGCACAAGGCCTAGTCTTCGCCCCATTCCTGAGGGCATCACCACCACTGTCGGCACCTCATCGAGTTGGTCTTCTCTTCGGTGATTAGAAACAGGCCAGCAACGGGGAGCAGACCCCAGCTGGCACAGGACAGGTATGAGCCTTATCTCCATGGGTTGAACCAACTGTGCACTCAGCTCATTCATGAAGGGCCACAAACAAATAGGGCCATGGTGTCTTGTGATGCTTATTTAAGGTACACACAGTACCATTTCCTAACCCTCGGTGAACACAGATAAAACAGTGGACGCACTGCTCTCCCTTTTTTCTTCTCTCCCTCCCTTTCCCCTCTCTTTTTTCTCCCCTGACCCAATAACAAACCAAGTAAGAAAGCTTTAAAGTGTTTGGTTATACAGTTTATCTCAAATCATTGCCTGTATACAGTGATAGTCACTGACTTCTTAGACCTTGCTAGAACGCAAAACATTCTGTTAGGAAACCAAGTGACGTTACATCATCTTCCATAAAGCTGGTTTTCTTTTGCTATTTTAAGAAATGTTTCTTTACAGTGTCATGCCTCGTGGGTGGAGATAGACAGATACAAGTAAGCGCCTTAGTGAAAGCAGTGGGAGACAAACTCTGATTTCAAGAAAGATGTTAAAATGCAGACATCACAGACTCAAATTTAGAGGTGCATCAATAGTTGAATATTTTAGATACTGTACTCATCTACAATTTTTAAAGCATTATTGTCTTCTCTGGGTGCACTGAAGACTCCTAGGTTTATGGATATTTTAGTTCGAATCATTCTCTATAATATAGTTTGAAAATTGTGATGGTTTCCTTAAACCTTTCATTTGCCAGTGTAACAATTTCTATCTCATTGCCATATAAGAGAAATACAAAAGAATAAGTATAATGTGTGTTTGTTTTGGTTTTAAATATTTTCAATGCATGTCACTGACCTGATTTCTCTTCAAATAAATCAGCTTTTCTTGACCCCTAGACTCCACCAATTTTTCCTATTATTTTTTTGTCTCCGCCCCGTATCCATTCCCATTACTACCTCTCACCTGGGCTCTTCATTATTTAATATCTTGCTATTTAATCAGTAATGCACATTTAATACTTTTCTGAGCAGAACTGTTCACTGATGTGAGGATCTGGACTCAGAAAATGGAATGGGGTCACTTTGGAGCTCAGAGCCACATACGGTTTAGTAACTCCATCATCACAGAACCCTCCCGGACACGCAATTTCTTCCTCTTCATCAGGGTTCCACACAGACGGAGAGGGTCGCCTGGCTGGCTCAGTCAGTAAAGCATGTGACTCTTGATCTCAGTGTCATGAGTTCAAGACCTATTTAGAGCATAGAGTTTACTTAAAATTTAAAAAACAAAAAAACAAAGTCCTTAAAAAAAATCACCAGGAGATGATTGGTTCACAGGTGACTGGGCCATAAGTCTGAGGCACGTCTAAGAATCTGTATTTCTTACAAGTTCCCAGGTAAAGCTTGGGCTGCTCACAGAACTACACTTTGAGAACTGCTCTAGGTGAATCCTTGATTATTCTGTTTCTTTCTGTTGTTTCCATCCAGCTCACATCATACTTATTTCTATTTTTTCCTATATCTAGAATAATTCAACAAATTCCAGTCTAAAAGTGATGCCATCCCACTAAAAATAGTGAATGGTAATAATAATCATCTATGAAATTTTATTTAATTTCAGTAGCCTTTATATTTATAGTTACTGACATGGTCCATACTGGTAATACAAAAAAAAAAAAAAAAAAAAAGCTTTACCTACTTTATCTGTTATATACTTACAGTTTTCCTATGGGTTTAGTTTTACAGGTACGCAATTTGGAGCTCAAAGAAGTTGAGTGCCCAAGGCAAATCAGTCAGGAAATGAACTAGGATTTAATCTTAAGATCTGGGTAGGCAATGTCCCCTTTCGTCCCTTCTAATGCCACGGAGAATCCTCAGACCAAGAGCACTGTCCCCACCTGGGAGCATGTTAGGAATAGAGACTCAGGTCCCATCTCAGACCTACTGAATCAGAATTTGCATGTTAACAAAATCCCCAACCAATTTCCCAGGCGAGAATTACAGTGTGAGAAACACTACCCTAACCTCCCTAAAACTGCCTAAAACTTTTACTGCCTCCCTAAAAACAAGTAAGTTCAGTGAACTTCTTCCCCCAACCAATCTGAGTGTTTGGTTACACTTTTCTGCACAATGCAGAAGCTTTCTCACTCAGGCTGGGGTGCTTTAGTAAGCATGTATGTGTAGTTTAATTTCTCCCAAGCGAAACCAATTTGCAGCCTCTATCCTAGGTTATGTTAGAATTTTATGTACATCTAGCTATTCAGAGATTAGAGATGGATATTAATGTCTCCAAATAATTTTAATTACAAAAAAAAAAAAAAGAGAGAGAGACAAATGCTACGGTTTTCAGAGAAGGTTAAATGTTTTTTGCTTTGTTATTGGAGGTATCTGATCCTCCGAAGTCCCTCCCCCAAGGGATGTCATACAAAGTCACAACCTAACAACATCTGTTCACTTGCATGAAATTCGACAATAGATGCAAGATACAACTATAGATTATTGCCCACTTTACAAATTAAGTAAAATTGGATTAATCCTCATTTTCAGATAAAATCTTTCACCAAAGAGCAGCTCGGAGAACTGGTTATTTTAACAAATATTATTTTTAAGCTAAAATAAAGACTCAGGCCAAGCAAAACTGTATCAAGACTGTTCCAGAAACCTTCAAATAGGCATGGAGATCTACAAAGTAAATTAAATTTTCTGTTACTATCTCAGACTCATGACCCTCTCCCTCAACCCTTCATCTAAAATTGCCACAAATGTTCTGTAACTGGGTCAGGGCATACTTGCTTGGGGGAAGAAAGGCATATTAAAGAACATTCAATTATGTCTCAGACATAAGGAGCGAGTGGAGCAAATGTAATATCCTGTCATCAGATTCGAGCATAATTTTCCACTGTGTCCCAGCTTTCATCCTCAGTTGTCAACATGTGACTATCTTCCCTGACACTCACCAAGAGTTTTTTGACTAAATCACTAGAACTTATTTTTATTCAGTGTTTGTTTTGTTCCACATGTGTATGATTTGTGTTGTCTATAAAATTGGGTTTCCCATGAGATCAGCTTAGCATTGTTTCTATGTATTCAAGTCTGAAAAGTGTTCCATGGTTCTAATATCTTTTCCATTCCTCAAGATTATACTTTGATTTTCCTTAAATGCCAAACCAGTGCAGACAGACTGCCAAATTTCCCGTATGACGTAAGGTCATAACAAGGTGGGCACTTGGAACTCAGCAGGTAAGTGCTAAATTACCTATTCAAGACTCTGAACTTACTCAAGGTCAACAGGAAAAGTAAAGCACAGTAACTGGAGAGCTTAGCTGCAGCATTCGGGACTCTTCTGCTGAATCATTAGTTCCTTGCTAGCACATTCAGCAGCTTCTTATATCAAATGTCCCAAAACTGCAGTCTCTTGATGCACACATATACCCTAGACATTCAGTGAGCCACAGTCAGTAGAAGGAAGAATGCAAAACAAAACAAAACAAAACCAGATTAGAACACAATGGCTTAGTATATAGTAACAAGATTGATTTCATAAGCCAACGAAATAAGTCTCATAACAAAACAGTTAAAAGATTACAGGCATAGTAAAGAAATAGATTGAGGTGCAGGTATGTGTACATAGATTAAATGTGAATGGGATTGTTTTGGCAATAGATCTAGCCTATAATAATTTCCATGAGATTTTTCTCAAAATTGTAAAAACCAGAGTATCATATGCAAGTAACATGTCAGTAGTAAGCTGTCAGGCCAAAGTGTGATGATAGCCTGTCAATAATCAAAATGTTCACAAAATAATTCCCAATCATTCATCCACTAAATCATTGATGGTCACAGTAAAGACTTCCATGGTTAAACCATTGTAAACAGATTTTGGAACAAAGAGTACGTATGGGAGGAGAAAGGGGTTCTTGCCAATTAAAATGAATGTGGGGGTAGCTTCCCATTAGACTATGTAGAGAAAGAGAAAATTAACCTCCTTTTTGACATTTTAGGAGTTCAATTCTATAGGCTATTTCCATATCCTGTCACTGAGCACCACTGTACAACTGGTCTACGTTTCTTCTCTGAAATTTTAAAGAAAAGATGGTCTTCAGTTCATTCCTTTGTTAATTCTCATGATTTACCAAACTCTGAAATAAATAACAGGTAAGAGGTTAGCTGTCAGATTACTGTAGAATACAGCATAAACTATATGTATTTCAATCTTATATTAGCACAATTTAAGTCCAAAACAGCATCATTAAAGGCAACAATTAGTCCCATCATTCCTTCCACCTAATTCTTACCTCTCACTTAGTGTGTATTATATGCATACTGTAGAAAGAGGTGCTAAGAGGCAAGAACAAGTGATACACTTAGATCACACTTTTGCACATTTCCCTATAGTGAAATAAAAGTGAAAACCTGTATTCCATATTAGCTCTGAAGCCACTCCTCATCTATGAAATGCAGATACTGATAACTCACAGATTTTTATGAGTAACAAGAGAAACTGTATATGCCTAGCATTTCCTATACAGGACTGACTTCACAGAGATGTTCATGAACATTGTATCATTACCAGTGTTGTATGACCTTGGTCCTTAAGGTAGGCCATGCAAGGGTGGATCATATCGAAGTGTAGTCTTGGAAATAATTGGAGTTTACGGAATCAAAAGCTGAATGACTGTTTTCTACTTCGGTCATTATTGAAGCATGATAAAATACGTATGCTGCTCTGCCCAGCTGCATGATCTTGAACAAATTATCAAAACATTTCTAAGGTTCTTCATCTGTTAAAAAGAAATGATAGCACCTTTCCTATATAGTTTCTGAGGGTATTCAAAATGATAAACTATAAAAGAAACATGGCACATAATAAGCACTCAATAAGCACTAGCTACTAGTATTAATCAATAATCCCTATACATGCATCCACAGATATCTACTGATAGACTTCTCCACTAGATATAATATCTGATCACTATGGGTAAATAGTACAACGGAAACACAGCAAAGCTGTCACTCTAAATCTAGTAAGGTTTGCCTCATGTTTCAAACACTAAATTATATTTGACATTTCATTTAAAAATATCAGAGTAACTTAATAGAAGCCAAACCTCCACACTCACTTTAGAAAGATGTGATTTTGAAAGGAAATAAAGTGTTCCCCATTATTACTCGGACAATGGTAACTTAAAACCCTTTTTGGACAAATTATTTTATAATCAACAGTTTTGCAAATGCAACAGTTTTCGATTATTTATTGGTATCTAAAATGCAAAAAGTACAACTCTACATCAGGAAAGAATTTCTATTAGCATTGGAGAATGGATTTTTAGAACAACGATTTTAAAATCTGGAAGGGGTGCCTGGGTGGCCCGGTTAGGTGTGTGACTCTTGATTTCAGCTCAGGACATGATCTCACGATTCATGAGAATCTCACTGGGATTCTCTCTCTGTTCCTCCCCCATCCATGTGTGTACAAACGTGCACACACTACTGTCTCAAAATAAATCAATAAACATTTAAAAACTAAAAAGCTGAAAACCAAAGTTAGAAGCAACTTGATTCCAGTCATCTGGGGAGATGGTAGGGAAGGAGGACCCCAAGTGTGCCTTGCCCATGGCTATAACTAGGTAAAATCTACGTCATCGTAAATACCCAAAAAAATGACCTGAACACTGGCATAACAAACTCTAAAACTAAAGGGAGAGAAGAGGCCACATCAAACAAAGTAGAAGAGCAGAGACACAGTCTGAGAGCAAAACAGACCTTGGCTGTCAGCAGTGAGGAGGGAGCTGGTGGCACACAGAAGGGCAGAAAAAAGACATTCACATCAGGGAGCCTACAAACAGGGTGGGCAAATCTCTGTAATATTTGCTTCTGAAAGTGAGAGGGACTAGATTTCATGAGTTCTTGATGTCAGCAGGCCTTAAAGCCTAGAATTTTAAAAACCAGTGGACTCAGCTCTGGGAGAGCCCAGAAGGTATGAAGAAGCTGAGTTCCCACCCTTAAGGAGACAGCACAACCAACAACCTAGTGTAGATACAGCACAGAACTAGCAGTTTGAAAAACTCCAGGGGTAGACAGAAAGAAGAATGACTTGCTGATCTCAGAGTGTAGCCCAGAGACGGAGATCACAGGGAGACCAGTCCAGGAACAAAGGATCTGTCAGGCCCCATTTCCCTTCCCCTCCTCCCCAGTGTACAAAGCTGCCACCTGTGGGAACCAGCCCAGTGCAGACCCTCCTTACCTAACTTGCTTGCACCAAGCCCCACCCCTCCTAGTCACTTTCCCCCAGAAGATCAGCATAAATCCTATCAACACCACATTGCCTGACCTCAGATTCAGCAATGGCAGGGATGTACGTCTCCTTTCGCAAGCAGACCACCACATAAGTTTCTGCCCACAGTAGTCAAATAGAGCTACTGCAGACAACTGGACTGAAGCAAACAGAGAGCAAGACTCAATAGCAGAGCATACACAACACAGAGGAGACATTCCCTGAAGTGCCAGGCCCTAAGAACCAGGGGACACTGCACTGCAGAACACTACAGAACCTCTTCTTCATAAGAAGATTATTAAGACAAAGAAAAGTAGCTGAGTTTCCCAACACACAAAAATACATACATAAAGTCCTGCAAAATGAGGAGACAGAGAAACATCCACCAAATCAAAGAACAGAACCAAACCACAGCAAGAGACCAAAGTGAACAGATAAGTCTGATAGAGAGCTTAAAGTAATGATGATAAAGATACTGATGGACTTGAGGAAAGAGTGGAGGATATCAGTGAGACCCTTAACAGAGACAAAAAGAACCAATCATATCAAGAATACAATAAACAAAATTAAAAATACACTTGATGGCTGGGACATCTGGGTGGCTCAATAGGTTGAGTGTCTGACTTTGGCTCAGGTCATGATCTCATGGTTTGTGAGTTTGAGCCTTGCGTCGGGCTCTGTGCTAACAGATCAGAGTCTGGATTCTGCTTCAGATTCTGTGTCTCCCTCTCTCTCTGCCCCTCCCCCACTCATGTGCTGTCTCTCTTTCTCTCTCTCAAAAACAAATAAACATTAAACAATTTTAAAAAATAGACTTGATGGAATAAACAGCAGGCTAGTTGAAGCAGAGGAATGAATTAATGACCTGGAAGACAGAGTAATAAAAAGTAACAAGCTGAACAAAAGAGAGGAAAGAAAATTATGCAAATTGAGAAGAGTCTTCAGGAACTCAGTGACTCCATCAAGTGTAATAAATATTTACAGTATAAGGATCTCAGAAAAAAAGAGAGATAAGGAGACAGAAAATTTATTTGAAGAAATAATAGTTGAAAACTTCCTTAATCTTGGGGGGGAAAAACAGATACCCATATCCAGGAAACAGAGAGAGTCCCCTAAAAATTCAATCCAAGGAGGTTCACACCAAGACACATAGTAATTAAAATGGCAAAAAGTAATGATAAGGAAAAATATTTTAAAGCAGCAAAAGAAGACAGTTACATACAAGGGAAATTTCACAAGGAAACTTTGCAGGCCAGAAGGAACTCTGAATGATATATTCAAAGTGATGAAAGGGAAAAATCTATAGCCAAGAATATTCCAACCAGCAAGGCTATCATTGAGAATGCAAGAAGAGAAAAAGGAGTTTCTCAAACAACAACAAAGGTGTTCATGACCACTATACAAGCCCTAAAAGAAATATTAAACTGGACTCTTAGTGGAAAAGAAATAAGACCATAAGTGACAGTGTGACAAGTAAAAAAACAAAAAGCAGGGAAAAATAAATATTTCTGTAAAATACAGTCAAGGAATTCATAAAAGAATGTAAGATATGACACTATATACCTAAAATGCAGAAAGTAGAGGAGTAAAGAATGGGTTTAAATTTAAGCAACCATCAAACTAATAAAGATTGCCTAACACAGAAGATGCTATACAAATCCAACAGTAACCACAAATCTAAAACCACTAATTGACATGCAAAGAATAAAGAGAAAGGAATCCAAGTAGATCACTAAAGAAAGCCAACAAACCATGAAAAACAGCAAGAGAAAGATCAGAGAAAATCTAAAGAACCACAAAACAAGTAACAAAATGGCAATACATACCTACCAATAATTCATTTACTTTGAATGTAAATGAACAAAATACTCCAATCAAATGACACAGCGTGACTGAAATGATTAAAAAAAAAGAAAAAGAAAAAAAGCAAGACCCGCCCCCCCGACATAGTGCCTATAAGAAACTCATTTCAGGGGTGCCTGGGTGTCTAACTTTGGCTCAGGTCATGACCTCACAGTTCCAAAGTTCAAGCCCCATGTTGGGCTCTGGGCTGACAGCTCAGAACCTGGAGCCTGCTTCTGATTCTGTGTCTCCCTCTCTCTCTGCCCCTCCTCAGGCTCATGCTCTCTCTCTCTCCTTCAAAAATAAATAAACGTTAAAAAATTAAAAAAAAGAAAGAAAGAAAGAAAAGAAACTCTTTTCAGACCTAAAGACACATGGAGTTTGAAAATGAGGGGATGGGAAAACATGGATCATAAAAATAGATGTTGAAAGAAAGCTGGGATAGGGATACTAATATAGTACAAAACAGACTTTAAAAGGCTAAAAATAAAAACTATAACAAGAGACATAAAAGAATACTATATAATAATAAAAGGGGACACCAAACAAGATATAACAATTGTAAGTATTTATTTACCCAACATAAGTACCCAAATATATAAAATAGTCAATAACAAACATTGATAGTAATACAGTAACAGTAGGGGACTTTAATACTGCAGGTGCATCAATGGACGGATCATGTAAATAGAAAATTATCAAGGAAAGAGTGGCTTTGAATGACAGGATTGATATAAGAGATATTCAGAACATTCCACCCTAAAATACTCTAATTCCCCTTTTTACAAGTGCACACAGAATATTCTCCAGAAAAAAAAAATCATATATTAAGCCATAAGTCTCAAGATAGTCAATGAGATCAAAGACACACCATGCATATTCTCTGGTCACAATGCTATGTACCTAGAAATCAACCACAAGAAAAAAATCTTCAAACAGCACAAATACATCCAAGTGAAATAATATGCTACTAAACAATTATTAGGTCAACCAAGAAAACAAAGAAGAAATCAAAAGTTACACTAAAACAACGAAGAAAACACAATGGTTCAAAATTTTTGGGATGTGGCAAAATCAATTCCAAGAGGGAAGTTTATAGCAATCCAGCCTTACCTCAAGAAGCAAAAAAAATTTCAAATACCTAACTTTATACCTAAAGGAGCTAGAAAAAAAACAAAACCCAAACTCAGAAGAAGGAAGGAAATCATAAGGATTAGAGTGTAACTAAATGATACAAAAACTAAAAACAGATCAATGACACCACAAACAATAAAATACCTAGGAATAAACTTAACCAAAGAGGTAAAGGACTTGTATTCTGAAAACTATAAACCACTGATGAAATTCAAGATGATACAAAGAAATGGAAAGACATTCCATGCTCGTGGATTAGAAGAATATTGCTACAATGTCTGTACCACCGAAAGCATTCTCTATCAAAATATCAACAGCATTTTTCATAGAATTATAAAAAACAATCAAAAATGTGTATGGAAACAAAAAACCTAGAAATAGCAAAAAATCACACTTGAAAAAGAGAAACAAAACTAGAAGTATTCAAGTTGTATTATAAACCGGTAGTAATTAAAACAGTATACCGGCATAAAAACAGACACATAGATCAATAGAATAGAAAAACCCAGAAATACACAATTTTATGACCAATTAATCGTTGGCAAAGGAGAAATGAATACTCAGTGGGAAAAAGACAGTCTCTACAACAAATGGTGTTGAGAAGCTTGGACAGCAGCAAGCATACAAATGAAACTGGACCACTTTCTTACACCATACACAAAAATAAATTCAAAATGGATTAAAGACCTAAATGTGAGACTTGAAACAATAAAAATCCTAGTAGAGAACACAGGCATCTCTGTTCTGACATCAGCTAAAGCAACAGTTTTCTAGATAGGTCTCCTGAGGCAGGGAAATAAAAGCAAAACTAAGTTATTGGGACTATATCAAAATAAAAAGTTTCTGCGCAGTGAAAGGAACAATCAAAAAACCTAAAAGACAACCAAAAGAATAGGAGAAGAGATTTGCAAATAACATAGGTGGTAAAGAGTTAGTATCCAAAATATATGAAGAACTGGTACAAATCAATACCCCAAGAATCAAATAACCCAATTAAAAATGAACAGAAGACATGAATGTCTCCAAAGAACACATCCAGATGGCCAACAGACACAGGAAAAATTACTCAGCATCACTCATAATCAGGGAAATTCAAATGAAGCCACAACGAGCTATTAGCTCACACCTGTCAGAATGGCTAAAATCAAAAACACAAAAAACAACAAGTGCTGGCAAGGATGTGGAGAAAAAGGAACCCTCATGCGCTGGTAGTAGGAGTGCAAACTGGTACAGCAACTCTGGAAAACAGTGTGGCAGTTCCTCAAAAAAATAAAAATAGAACTATGCTATAATCCAGGAATCGCATTACTGGGTATTTACTAAAATAATATGAAAACAACAATTTAAAGGGAAGCGATATATGCATCCCTATGTTTATTGCAGCATTATTTACAATAGCCAAATTATGGAAACAGCCTAAGTGTCCACCGATAGATGAACGAAAAAAGGGTGAGATATATATTCAAAGGAGTATTATTCAATCTTAAAAATAATGAAATCTTGTCATTTGCAATCATAGAGCTACAAAGTATAATGCTAAATGAAGTGAGTTAGAGAAAAATACCGTATAATTTCACCCATAGGTGGAATTTAAGAAACAATACAAATGAGCAAAGGGAAAAAAAGAGAGACAAAACCAAGACACAAACTCAACTACAGAGAACAAACTGATGGTTACCACAGGGGAGGTGGGTGGCAGGACTGAGGAAACAGGAGATGGGGATTAAAGAGGACACTTATCATGATGAAAATGAAATATTTAAAAAGCTACTGTGAGCATTCATGTACCAAAAACAAACGGAGAAAATTAAAGTTGGCCCTTAAAAAAAAGGAAAAAGGAAAAACTTGGTCTGAATCCCTACTCTGATACTCACTACACCTATGGGACTCTGAAAGACTGTTTTTCCCAAAGGTAGTTACAACACTATGTCTCACCCCACCCATGCTCTTCATACAAAGCACCTTGACATTTACCCATTAAGTGGTAAGGCAGCTATCCTTTCCCCTTGAATCTGGGTAGACCTTTATGACCACCTCAACTAGGAGAGTACTACAAATGTAACATTTGAAACTTTCATGGTTTGGTCATAGAAATAGCTCACACTTGTGTTTTGCTTTTTTCAACTCCTTCTTCTTGGATCTCAACCCCCATGCCTTTAGAGGCCATCTGTAGGTGTTCCAGTCAATACACGAGCTGAAAGCCCCCAATCAACAGAAATATCGGCTACCATACATGTGAATGAAAACGTCTCCAAAAACTTACAGCCCAGATGTCCATTATCCCCAGCATTCAAGTGTTCCCACTGAGGCTTCAGACATCATGTCCTCACCCTGCCCTGACCAAATTCCTAACCCAAAGAATCTGTGAGACTAATAAAATCGTTATTTTACACCACTAAGTTCTGAGGTGATTTGTTAGGAGCAATATTAAATGGTATAGTACCTGCGATATTAAATGGCATAGTACCTGTGGCCAAGTCATATATTATCCCTTACCTTCGCTTTCCTCTGTCTGTAACAGAAGGAAAAGAGTATCTCTAACACAGGGCTAAGATAGAATATACGACACAGGTAAAAATATTAAAGTGTAAATAATATTCACAGCCTTCTCCCTCCCCAGGCTGCTCAGTGAGATTGTGTTGATTTGCTCCAGGGAATTCATGGTACTGATTAAGATAGTGCATAAAAATGGAATAGTGAAAAAAGATGCGAGAGAGAATAAAAACACCAAAAGACACCTTGGAGAATAAAAATATCCATATATGTAAAGATTAATTTTAGAAAGTTTTGCTAAGAAACATATTTTAGGGTACAATTTTAAGAAGTTTTGCTACATAGCTTATTGCCATGTACCTTGAAGATACTTTCAGGATCTTCAAGACAGCATTGGGATATGCAGACGTTAAATAGTCCTTTGTATAAATAGTTGTGTTTACATTGAATGACACCGTACTGAATGGCCCTAAAGCAAGAGCCACAGGACTCAGCTTTACTTGGTTGGATTTCACCACATTCAACATAGGGCTTGTTACACAGGAAATAAAGAATCTCGTGGATAGCATCTCAAATAATAAGAACCCAATAATAGAATAATAATTATTAATCTTAGGGCCTGAAATATAAATTTGTATTGGCATTTTCTTAGCCACCTAATTTCATTTAACATTACCTTGTTAGAAAAAAAAAAAAAAGCTTTATTTGAATTTCATTCAACTTTATTTTTTCCATCAGAAAATGCATTCTTTTAATTCTATGAAAACTAGAGTTCTAAAATATAGATTGTTTTTGAGAAGTATTTACGAAATGCCTTTTTTTTAGACTATGTGCTCCCGTTTACCAAGAATAATACGAAGAACTACATGCATTTTCCCCTCAAAACCTCGGTATTCTATTCGGGAATCAAAGGAATAAGCATATGAATGAGTAAAGAAATAAGTGTCAGATGACAATTTAAGAACAGAGAAGTCTTCATAAAAAATGTGAAGAAAATACAAATCAAAAATGTAATGGTTTCAAAGAAATAATTTCCATATTCTGAAAAGATGTAGAAATTTTTCCTATAGGTAAAAGTGCTAACCAAGGCCCCGAAGGAGAAATAAGACAGAGTATGAAAAAGTAAAAAAAAAGGCATTCTGATGCAGGGTATAGAGCTGAAAAGCTACTTTTTGTGTTAGTTGGTTATTTGCTTTGGTTTCCTTTTAGTAAACTGGCTGAAGCAGGAAAAGTATGCGTAAGAGAACTCAGTAACAAAAGTTATTAAAAAAAAAAAAGGGGGGGTGGGGTGGAGATAAAGATGAGTCCCTAGTGTGTTTCTCCTATAGTTGACCCTTGAACAACACAGGTTTGAACTGTGTGGGTCCACTTATGTACACAAGCTTTTCAGTAAACACGGTACAGTAAATATATTTCCTCTATGATTTTCTTAACATTTTCTCTAACTCACTGTATTAAAAGAATATAGTATATAATATGCATAACATACAAAATGCATGTTAATGGACAGGCTCTACTATCAGCAGGGCCCAGTCACCAGCAGGCTGTAAGTAGTTCACTTTTAGGGGAGTCTGAAGTTATACGCGAATTCCCAACTGCGCAAGGGAAGGCACAGTGGCACTCAAACCCTAGCCTTGTTGGAGGGTCGACTCTCGTCATCAAGGAATAGGAAACATCAAGATGACATCTTTTGCAATGCCTATTCTGAAAGCGGCGTACAGGATGAACTGGAAGAAAAAGTGGAAGCAGGGTCACTGTTATTAGTTACCACCAAGTGTGTGATAATATAGACCTGAGCCATCTAAAACTTGTATTTTGATATCACTGACTATAATGCCTTGATTTAGAACTGATGAAACTTCAGACAAATCCCATGACTACCCGAGCTAAAATGGGGCAGAGGGAGACTAGAAATAAAGTTTTTAGATCTTATTCCACTCTTCTTTGGATACCATGAAATACCTCCTAACTCTACATTGCTAATGAAATATCCTGACAATTGATTACCTAACTTCAGTTTTCATCTGAATAACCCATCTCTGGAAACCAGAAGTCGGGCCGCATGACACTTCAAGAGAACGGATTTTAGCACCTCTTTGAATTCTCATGTTTCGCAATTCTTCTGTAAAATAACATCACATCACTGCCATTAAATTATATTAGAGTAAGAGTAATACATTTATATGAACTTGTCGCAGTGAAGCTTATAAAAATAACAAGCAGAAGCGCCTGTCATAATAAATTCAGTACTGAGACAGTGGGTCAATTTGCTTACCACTCTTGACAGTTAAGGACTTGTCTCAGGCAGACATCCAAAGAGTATGACCATGTAATAACATTTTGTACATGTCTTAGTTAACTTTCATATATTCATTTCTGCTTTCTTTCTGCATGTGCTTCGAAGACTAGAAAAACTGAGAAGGAAACAACAGAAAATGAGGCTCAACTTGTACTTTGAAACTGTGGAAACATCCTAGTTAACACTGCAGACACATAAAGTTATTCCCAACTCCTACAGAAGTCACATTCCGTAATAAGCACTGTGAGTACATTATACAAACAGTTTTCTAATTAAGTCTGAAGAAATGAATGGGTTTAGAATAAGAACAATTTAACATGTTTAGGGTTAATTTTAGCTAAATGTTATTGCTTTAAATCTTGCTCTTTACTTGTCACCTGTTAAACTTCTAATGGTAAAGTTTAACCCATTTATAAAGACTTATGAGTTTTAATGCTGAAAATATGATTATCTCCTTATAGAAAACATGAGATTGCTCAATGATCATGATCAAAGACAAAGCATCACTACCAACTGGCTGCCATATACTGAATTGTATGCCAATTATTTTGAATAGTAAGGATTTTTTTTAAACACATCATAAGCTACACTGAACAAACTCCTAAATTAACATGGTCAGGGTCACAATCGTTCTCTTTAAAAAAAATAATCAAAATAATCTAATAATGGAGTCATCAACACCACCTCATTCAATATCATTTCTCATCCTTCCTGGTCTATCCCCCAAAGGAAGCTATTTTGAAACACAGTTTGTAACCACTGCACTTCTTTACACACACGCACACACACACGCTCTACACGTTATGTATATGTTACCAAATAATATTTTTCATACGTGTAGTTTATAAATTTAAAAGCAAATTCAGAATCTTGCATGCAGATACTATTGAAAAATATTACAAAATTACTTTTTTTTTTTCCAAGTCCACTAGGTGCAGAGTATATTTTTGACTATGTTCTTTTATGCTATTTTCTAGTAACTTATTTTACATTTTTACCATTTTGCCAAAGAGCAGCAATCCTCAAATCAGCCCATTGTGGTATGTGCCCAGATAGTAACATGTAAATATACATGAAGAGTCAGAGGAAAGGTCTTTCTGAGGCTGTCTTAAACAACTAGAATAAAGGGGAAATGATTTCAGCAGTGAAAGAATCAGCAGGGACAGGAAAGTGCCAACTCTGATTAGAAGCCTTGAAAGCACTAACGGCAGCATCTCAAGGTAAAATAGGATTTTCAATGACTCACCCTGCATCACAGCACTTGTAAGTGGTGAGAGGTGATTGGAGGGGGAAATAGAATTTGACCTTTTCTTAGTGAAGTAAAAGAAGAAGTTCATCCATTGAACTGGAAGCTTTTAGTGGAGTTACTGGAAGACAAAGCTACATGCTTGAAAGGAACAGAAAGTGCAGAGCTTGGCAGTCTTAGAAAAGGTGCTTCAGTCAGTTTACATTTGACTGAAACTCAAAGAATTCCGACAAAACCACTGAACAGTCACCTTTAAGATTTAAAATTGCTCATAAATTTCTCTGTTAAATTCAACATACATAGAACATTGCAAAATGCATTAAGCTCTTCAGAAAGCATGACTGCATTGCATAGCATAACAAAGCATATTAAAAATTATCTATATAATTTACTATATATAGGAAATAGAAAAATAGAGCTTGTGAGATGTTAAAATAACGGTCTCGTACTGAGTTATACGCAAATATAGTCCCTGCCTCTTTCCATGCAGCACAGCAACTTTTTTTCATTTCATTGGATGTGACTGGTGGTAGAAAGTCTCATATTTATTTCCCATTGGATGAAAACCCAGTTTTGTTTTAATGTTTATTTTCTTTTGAGAGAGAGAGGGAGACACAGAATCTGAAGCAGGCTCCAGGCTCTGAGCTGTCAGCACAGCTGACATGACCTGAGCTGAAGGTGGACACTTAACTGACTGAGCCACCCAGCCCCCCGCCTGCCCAGTTTTTTAAAAATCAATTTTAAATTAATGATGGTGCCAAAATGGCAACATATTTGGCTTTGTTTTAGGTGTGTGGCAAACTCTGTTTTCTAAAAATAAAGTTTTAACATAGGATCTCTATCATGTATCAGTTTAACCAGGGTAATTTCACAAATCAAAACAAGTAGAGGATAGTAATAATGATTGGTCACCCTGCATTCTGTCTTTTGGAAGTGATTGTCAATAATTTCAAGTAAGAAGGAAAAAAAGACCATTTTGTATCTAAAAAATCTGATATGAGCCATTACTGATTTCTTTTTACCTAGCATCTTGCACCAAAAGGTGGTAAATGTTAGTTTCGTGAATTAATAATAAAAATAAAGAGGTAGTTAAGTGACTGAGTCACAATATTACTTATCATTAGAAGCAGATACATTCACCAGAACCCCACTAAGAATCCATATAAGAGAAATGTCACATTCCAACGAAAGCACTAAGAAATAGAAGGAAAATAAAACAGTGTGAATGAATAAAATGAACAATCAGGAATTAAATAAGTAAAGCAATGAGTGAGTGTGGTGGTCGGAATAATGGCTACCCAAACATGTTCATGTCCTATTCCCCAAAACCTCTGAATACGTTACTCTACATTGGGGGGAGGGGGGGATTAATTTAACAAATCAGAGATCTTGAGGTGGGAAGATTATCCTGAATTATCCAGGTTTATCCAGTATAATCACCCTACCAGGATCGCTGTAAGAGCTGGGCAGGAGGATCAGAATCAGAGGAGAGGGAACAGTGAAGGCAGACATCCGAGCAATGCAACTGTTGGTACTAAAGATGAAGGAAGAGGCCATGAGTCAAGTAATGCAGGTAGCCTCAAAAAACTAAAGGGGCAAGGAAGAAAATTCTCCCCTTCAGCCTCTGGAAGAAATGCAATCCTGCCAAAACCTTGATTTTGGCCCAGTGAATTCCATTTCAGACTTCAAACTTCCCGAATAACAGTTAAGACATCTGTACTGTTTTAAGCCACTAACAACACTAACAATAGAAAACTAATATACTGGACTAAACATTACTCCTTAATTTCTAAACCTGCTTTCATTCAAAAGGAGTCATGTTCATTTAAAGGTAAGGAGAGCATGAGCAAAAGAACACAAAAAAAAAAATAGGAGAAATTTTCTACTCTGCCCATTTTAAAGACTACTACTCAATTGAATCAGGTATATAATGTAGATTAACTGTGCATTTGGGAGGTGTGGCTCATGTTAAGGGACAATCTATTCATCTATGACTTTTAAGTCAAAGTTAATTAAGCTGAAAATGCCATCTCGGCATCTGAAAGTTTCTTATCTCACTGTTCAAACTATGGTTAAGAAAGAATACTTCAGCTTTTCAATTTAGGAATGACTACTTTCCTTTCTCCCTTGTTAGATCCTAATCAGCAAGGGAATTCATAATTAAAAATAACTCTAAACCTTGAGAGATAAAAGGCCAACAGTCCTACGATTCATATAAATATGCAAATTTTCTTTATGATTCTTTTAAACGAACCTGCTTTCTCCATTGTGCAAGGATGATAAGTATCCTATTGCACTAATAACCTTTCAATATTATTAACTATGTTTTCCTTTTAGGTCTAAAATAAGTACCTGGTTGCTGGTTAAGAAAAATCTCTTGAGAGGGGTAGCTGCTAAATTGTGTTTGTTTCTATAAACACAAAATATGTCATTAATCCAGTTTTATCCCAGAGAGGATAGCTGTTTTCCATGCATTATGGTGATTTTATTGTCTCTTATTAAGGAATAATGGCAAACTAAAGCAACTGCATTAACACAGTCTTGTAATAAAAAGTAACGTTTTTGCTTTTCTAATTAGTTACACTCATTTTATGAGAGAAAGAAGCCAAATATGTTTGGTTATGTTTGAGCTGCAAAGTCTGTAAAAAAAGGAATGCCTGCCGTTGATTTTTAGCACAGGTGTGCTAAGCTGCTGTGCACAACTGTTCCAAAAGTAAGGCCAAATGTTAACTGGAAAGAATTCTTCCTACCTCAAGAGGTTTCCCAACAACTACGTGCCAAAAAGA
Source organism: Paguma larvata (assembly GCA_030068075.1). Taxonomy (NCBI): domain Eukaryota; kingdom Metazoa; phylum Chordata; class Mammalia; order Carnivora; family Viverridae; genus Paguma; species Paguma larvata. The sequence continues at coordinate 37,110,909 of CM057840.1, forward strand.
AAGAAAAAAAAGAGCCTCCCAACAAAAATTGTATACTGAAATAATTGCTCCCTTGTGTAATTAATTAGGTATGTAGCTCGCCACTTGTCTTGCTGTAGGACCAAATATAGGCACAATTAGCTGCATTTGAGCGGTGACGTACCTGCTCAATCACTGCTTGGAGGCACAAGTGTAAAGACAGTAGGTGCTTTGAAAAATTAGCTCTCAGCAATTTGTATCTCACTTCAAACACACCTACATATATTTTCAAAACTCGCCTTTGTTTAATAAATACGGCAGGTGTATCAATGAGCTGCTTTCTCCTCCCCAACATCTGCTACTTTTCATAATCTTTACCCTTCTCTAAATAAGTGACGAGATCCACTCTGCTGAGGATCTTTTTGAACAGAATGCAGGAAAGACATTTGCATGGAAACAGTTACTTTGATCGTTATAAATATCAGCTTTCTTTCTTCTAAGTTATAACTTTTATGAAATTGGATTCTTATTTTTAATAAAATGAAAGATTGATTCTTATTTTGCTTTACCCGAAAAGCAAAAAAAAAAACAAAAAAAAACAAAAAAACCATGCATCAATTTAATGAGAGATTTTCATTATCTTGAGTACATTCACAGAACCTAAATGCCAACGAGCCGTGATACGCTGGAGCAAAAGCGAGTTTCACTGCAGCATCTGGCTAAACCTAAGGACTGCAGTTTATATCTGACTTGTGGCCCACATAAAAACCAGTGGGTCTCTTCAGAATCACAAGTCAATAGGTCCGTGTATGTGTGAAGCAAACCCCAGTTGCCTTTTCATAAACACATGGAAAAGGTGGAGGGACAGAAAGCTCAACAATGGATTAGGAAAAATGGCCTAACAGAGCTGAACTCAGAAATAGTTTTACTACATCCTTGACATATGACAAGCAGGTGCTATTATGTGTGAGCACATCTCTATTTACTTACAAGTTCCTACAGAAAATGTTCAAGAGAAACTGTCAACTACCAGTGGTAAGAAAGTCAGGACCAGGGGAGAAATAAATTTGGGTTTATACAACTAGCGTCTCCATAGTAGAGAGAATTTCCTAGGATCTAAGTTCTGTTAGACGTAGACATGAGGCCTGCCTTTCTCTTACTGACCAACACACTCCCAGCAATTGAAAACCAGGCCTGGTCCATGGTAAACATTTGTTGAATGATGAATGTGTACCTAATTCGAATCAATGTCAGTAAATTAGAACTATCAACTCTTTAAGATCTTCAGGAAACAAAATGGTACGTTAAGGGAAAGAATCTCCATGATCCATTTGTGGTAGTGTCCAAAATGGAAGTAAGTTCACCAAATTTATAGTGTTATAAGCCCAGGCTGAGTGATTTAGGTTAAGTCTTGCAAAGCAGAAAACTGGCTAGAATTGGACGGAGTTTATGACAGAATTTGGATCATTGGATGGACTGTGGCAACCATCTTGAAAAAGTCTTGATAAGTAAATTGTTACCTTAATGTATCGGTCAGGTTTCTCCAGAGAAACAGAACCAATATATAGAGAAAGAGATTTATTATAAGGGAATTACCCAATTATAGAAGCTAGCAAGTTCCAAGATCTGCAGGGTGAGTCCCAGAAAGTTAGAGACCCAGGAAAATGGATGGCTTAGTTCCAGTCGGAGACCAAAGGCCTGAGAGCAAGATTGGTCCAATCCGAAGACCAGCAGGCTCAAGACACAGGAAGAGCCGATGGTTCATCTGAGTCTAAAGCCAATGACCCAGGGCAAAAGCCATCAGGAACAAATCTGACAGTCTCAGGGAAAGGGCAGGCTTTCTGTTCTGTTCAGGTCTTAAACCGACTAGACGAGGCCCACACACATTACGGAGGACACTCTGGTTTACTCGGTTTGCCAATCTAAATGCTGATTTTTATCCCAAACGCCACCACAGAAACACCCAGAATAATGGTAAAAGGAACCACCACCCTCAATAAGTACACTAATTGGTTCCCATTTTATCCTCCAGGAGCCAGTAGGTAAGTTCTATTTGCTTGTTCTCAGGACAATTTCATAAAGGAGGACTGGAAAGTATTGTCTTGTCCTTATATTGTTGAAAAATGTTCATTTCAATTCCCAAACTTTTATCTTACTCTTGAAATCTCCCATTTAAAAAGATAAATCCTTAAACCAAGGATTTGGTTTATGTTTCCTAAACCTAAGATTTCATGGTGATCTTATGACCAGCAAATTTAAATTTAACATGTGCCTCTAAGTGTGAAAATTACATTAGAAGGTTAGGATTAAGGGGGTGCCTGGATGGCTCAGTCAGTTAAGTGTCAGACTTTGGCTCAGGTCATGATCTCACAGTTTGTAGGTTCGAGCCCTGTGTCAGGCTTTGTGCTGACAGCTCAGAGACTGGGACCTGCTTCAGATTCTGTGTCTTCCTCTCTGTCTTTCCCCTGCTCATTCTCTGTCTCTCTCTCGAAATAAGTAAACATTAATTTTTTTTAATTAAAAAAAAAAAAGAAGGTTGGGAACAAGACTTCCTACAACAGTCTCACAAACTGCATGCAGATAATTGAGAAAATACTCCAGAGTGAAAAACATCTGGATAACCACCCTCAGTCCACCACAGAGTGCACTCCTGTTTCCCTCACATCAAACTGCACAACAAAAATGAAGGGAAGTTCCATAATTCACCAAATATTGTGATCAAAATAGAATTCCTAGTCAAGTAATTCAGGTCCTAAAAGAGAACATCTGGTTTGAAAAATTCAGCCGGGGCGATGGACCAAATCTCTGCTGTTGGAGATCAAGTCCCAGCAAACAACAGCCCAGGAGCCAAATCTTGACCCCTTCACAGTTTCCAGGAACACGGCCCTCTTGTTCATTCACACACTGTCTCTCCAGCACCGGAACAGACACAAAGCTGAATCGCTGAAACAGAGATTCCACGGCTTGCAAAGCCTAAAATACTTACTATCTGGTCTTTAACAGAACTTTGTTAACCTCTGATCTACATAGACACAGAAGTTTTATAAACTGACTTTCTCTGCAGAACGAAGCTAAATATTAATTCTATAAAACATTTTTCTCCACCAATTATCACAAAACTGCTTTTTCTTAATTATCCTTTTATTCTCTTTTCATATTTATTTTATATGTGGTTTGTTGTCAAAATTCTAAGCTCACTTGGCCTTCTCAGTTTTCTCGGTAAGAAAACCACAACTTTCCATGTGAAGTAATAATTACAAGGAGTTTAGTAAGATGTAAAAAAAAAAAAAAAAGTAATAAAGATAATGACATTTAGCTATAGCATACCAAAAAATGTAGGTATGTATACACGTATGTATACATGTGCAGTGTGTGTATATATATATTTGTGTGTGTGTACATATAGTACTTTTATATACTTTGGACTCATCTTGTATATTCGATGAATTGTCAGAGATATATAATTGCCCCCCAAATGCCCAATTATTGATCAAGTACTCCTAGCTTCTCCTCATAATGACAAAGCACCAGGGATAATCACTGAATGAATATTAATCTGTGATGAATATTCATTTAATCTATGTCTTTACCAGAAGCTTCACTGCTGGCAGGACAATAAATTTCTTTTTTTTTTTTTAATTTTATAATAGTTTATTTTCAAATTGGTTTACATATAACACCCAGTGTTCATCCCAACATGTGCCCTTTTTAATGCCCATCACCCCCTCTCCCCCCTCCCTCAAGTTTCTTTATGCCCATTTTAATTCTGTTTATTTGCTACACTACCATGACTTTAACCAAGGTAAATTCTGTTTGTACCTGGACTTGGAAAGCCTTAGTTTCACCCGTGTCCTACATCAGCTCCCTGAAACACAAAACACAACTCTGAGAACACTGATTAATTAGTTCAAAGATTTGCCATCTGCTTCACTTAAGTCCTACAAGGTGAGAAATGACAAATTTGGACTAAGAGAAAATAAATGTTAATGAGGCTGTGATTCTACCCTTTAAAACAAAAAAGAGTGGTGAGCCTCTCATGGGAGTCAGTGGTATGTCGCAAATGTTTAACAATTGCCTTTTGAAGTCTGATGTGGGGGACCTGATTTGTAGCCTTTGCCTATTTTTGAAGGGTAAATACTCCCACAGCCGATTTCAAGCTATCACCCCAATGTCACCGAATGCAGAGTTGGGAAGAACTGCACAGAACACTGTATTATAGTTTCTCCTCCATACAGGTACAAATACATGTAATTGACCTCAAGAACATAGTGAATGAAATGTGGTAAAATCAGGACATGGTGGGTATTTAACATTAATTTGATTTTAGTACACTTTAATTATAGACTTATTGTTAGTTTTTTTTTTTTAATGTTTATTTAATTTTTGAGAGACAGAGCATGAGTGGGGGAGGAGCAGAGAGAGGGAGACAGAATCTGAAGCAGGTTCCAGGCTCTGAGCTGTCCGCACAGAGCCCAACGCGGGGCTTGAACCCACGAACCGTGAGATCATGACCTGAGCCGAAGTCGGACGCTTAATTGACTGAGCCACCCAGGTGCCCCTTATTGTTAGTTTTTAATAACGGCTACGTTTAACAATCACCTCACAAAATTCTTGAAAATTTAACAGTCATCTCCCACCAGCTGGTTCAAGCCGCCTTTCATGAAGCTGGTACAGGCCAGCTCCAACACATCACTGCTGTGAGCCTGTATTTTGCATAAAATATAACTGCACTTTTTATGAAAAGGAACTTCTTCGTTTTACCTTTTTGTTATTAAAAAAACTCCCTCACCTTCACCTACTCCCTGTCATTCACAGACACACACACATACACACAGTTTTATGGAATATAACATCTCCTGGAACACTACGGAATTCACTACGGAATCGACTGACCATCAACTGACAATTTCTCAGTGTGTTTTTATGGGCTGAATGCAAGACATCATGAGTTTCTAGTTTTGAAAAGTCTTGTACATCAAATTACAAATCAGCATGTAAACTTCTTGTGAATGAAGATAAGAATGTCTTAATAACCTCTCCAAGTACAATGCATAACGTACTGCACCAGACATCACAAATACTCAATAAATACTTGTGAAATAATGAATCAATTAATATTGCTCTGAAAAAAGATCCCATAGTGTTCCGCCCAAATTTCCACAAACAAAATATTCAAGAACAGACTGTAGCTAGCTCTTTAAGAAATTTTCAGTGGAAATAATTGATCCTGCAGTACAGATTTCAAACAATTGCAGACACAAACGAATTTTTAAGGATTTTCAAGGATTCTATATACTTCAAAGGTTCGATTTAAAGATTGAATTACCAGGCAAATCAACAAAGCCTACCGCTGCATAATACTAAAGGCTTTACATATTTACAGAGCACCTAGAAAAGCATCTAGCTTCTATAAACCTCAATAAACTTCTATTGAAAGAAAAAACCCTAATTTGGCTAACAAAGCATTATAATAGTACCACTGCATTATTAAATAAGAGCTCTAGAATTCTAAAACATTTGTAAAAACAAAAGAGAGAGAGAGACAGAGAGACTTAACCTGACCAAGTTCTTTCCTAAACCTAATGCTCAAAATTTTGACTTGATTGGGTTATAACTGAAAGTATTAGAATCTTAAATCATTGTGGTTTTCAAAACATTTTCGAATTTTTATGAAACATAAATTAGCCCTTGGGTGTATGGAAGTGGTAGAAAGTCAGGGGAATATTTTTATTTAGTAAATATTGAACACCAAGCTTGTCACCCAGAGATAAGTTTTTCAAAGGAAAAGTCAAGGTACTACCCATCTTTTTTAGCCTGTTAATGTGACTTACTAAAGACACCCACCTCTCTGTGACTCCCAGAAAGAACTTTCTACTCTCAGGTCAAAAACCCACTGTAGCCTTTCGAAATATCACAGCAACATTTTATTTTTTTGTTCATGGAGAAACCTCATTTCTCCACCAGGAAACCTCTCAGAAAACCAAATTTTCTCTCTGACTTTTGCCTCTCTTCCTCCTTTGAGTTTTGCCTAATTTCATCTACCCACAATACTGGCAGCTAATAATTGTTTTCTTTACCCATGCCAGCTTCATCTCTGGCAGTTCTCTAAATAGGTTCTCCAAAGTTTGATTGCTTAATACTGTGAACACTTAAGCAAAAGGTGACTGTGTTACGTACAATTCTATAGGACCTTTGCATGGGTAGAGTACCATAAACCCTTAAAGATACCCTTAAAATTAGTTGAATTGGTATAATTGGAAAACATTCCAACATTCAAAGAGAAGGACCATCTGTTGTCAAAACAACTGTAATTTAGACTGAAATAAAGGAAGATTTTTACCACCAAAATCTATGCCTGTTGAAGGCATTTCACAACCCTTTCTATTAAGATTTCCTATAAGTGTAACCAATCGCAGTCATAAAACTTTAAAATAAAAATGGTTCCTAAATGTGGAGCTTATTAATTAATAATATTTGGGCATAGTTATTTAAAAGGTGTTTTATTACCTTTCTATGATATGATACAACTTTTTTATTTCTCTCTTCACAAAGCTATTAAAAAATAACTTTTGACACTTACAATCAAGCCTGAGCAAAGAACAGCTTGGGTAGAAGAAACAAGAGAAATAGAATCTATCTTTCGCTACCATACTTTTGTCAATGAAAAGCTTACTTAGAATAATCCATCCAACAAATATTGAGAATCAGTTTTGTGGCAGAGATCATGCTATGTACCGAAGTTATAGCAGTGGATGAAACTAGAACAATTCTCTTCATGATGCCACACCCTCAGTTTTTGCAGGTGTAAAATAAGGAGCTTATGATAATAAGCTTCCGTTTCTAAAATATTATAGTTTATGAAATAGAAACGAATCGTAACAGATGAATTCCTTTTAAAAGCCACATGACTGACACATCAAAGAGGAGATAATGGCGCTGATTATCTGGATTTTAATAAACTGTTTGAGAAGATATTTTTCAGGACGGGCTAAATTATTCTTTCCAGTCAATTGCCTAGTTTTTGTAGAGACACAAATGAAAATTTCTACTCCAAATAAATATTAATAGAGTTGATAAAAAGTGATATTCTAGGTTAGCGTTTCAAAGTGTTCATATCTACATCATATTTCATGTCTCTAAAATGGGTTACATACCAGCTGATGGACATGAAAATTGTAGATCACTTTCATAACTAAGGAACAGAACTCAAATCATCTCACTAAAAATCACTAGTTGTTTCCACCACACCATTCCACGTTAATATTTCTTCTCTTCAGCATCTTTATTATAATAAACCATAAATGAATGAAGTCAAAAAGTATAAGCTTCCAGTTATAAAATAAGTCATAGGGATATAATGTACAGCATGATAACCACAGTTAATAATACAACAAAATAGAGACCAACTTAAACCTAATCCACTGAACGGCTTGTTAAAAAGCTATGCTGGGTTTTTGACATGTTGGGGGAAGTTGGCAGAGTCGGAGGATCCTGGACTCACTCGTTCCACAGACACAATAAGGAAACACCACATGGGTGTGTATAACCCAGAAAACCACCCAAAGAGTGGCACAACAAATGTTCCATGGCTAAATGTGGAGAAAAGTGCACACAAAGAACACAGAAAGGGTGGCTACAAGGTCAAAAGCCAAACTGATCTGCAGGACTCTCCACTGAAAAGAAAGGCATATTTGACATGGAGAGAGGGTGGAACAGAACCCCACACTGGACACTGGTCCTCCAAAATGGAGGACCCAGATGGGGGAGATAAATCCCCATAACAGATGGCTTTGACAACCAGAGGGGCCTAACCATCAGTGGGTCTTAATACTGGAAATTAAAAAATCAGATCTGGGGGAGCTGAAAGGCTAGAATTCCTACCTTTAAAGAGACAGTACAACAAAGAGCCCTGTTGAGATATGGTAGAGAAGGAGCAGTTTGAAAAATGCCTGGGGTATATGGCAAGATTTATTCACTACTCTCAGAACACGTGCTGAAAGTACCAGGATCTTTGAGAGACTTCCCCAATAACAAAAGATCTGGCAACTACCATTTTGCTCCCCCACCCCCCAGCCTAGATATACCAATACCTGTGGGAACGAGCATAGTGCAACATCTCCACCTAACTTGCTAACAGGATGCCCACCCCTATGTGCTTCTGTGGGGTACATAAACATGAGTAATATGTCTGATAAATAATTTAAAGTAATGGTCACAAAGACACTCACTGGACTTGAGACAAGAGTAGAGGACCTCAGAGAGATCCTCAACAAAAGACTGATAACATAAAGAAGCAGAGATGAAAAACTTAAGGAATGAAATTAAAAATACACTACATGGAATAAATAATAAAGTAGAAGCAGAAGAATAGACCAACAACTGGAGGACTAAGCAACAGAAAGCAATAATCTAAACAAGAGAGAAAAAGAATAAAAAGTAAAAATAGACTAAGAGATCTCAGCAATACCATCAAGCATAGTAACATATGCAGAAGTAGAGAGAAAAGGGAGCAGAAAATTTATTTTAAAAAATAACTGCTAACTTCCCATATCTGGAGAAGGACACAGATATTCAGATCCAGTAGGCACAGAGAATCCCCAAGGATGTCCACACCAGACACATAGTAATTAAATGGCAGAAGGTGATAAAGATTCTAGTGATAAAGAATTTTAAAATCAGCAAGTGAAAACAATTGCAAACAGGGGAATCTCCATAAGGCTATCAGCAGATTTTCAGCAGAAACTTCACAGGCCAGAAAGGAGCAACATAATATATTCGAAAGGTTGAAAGGAAAAAAACTTCCAATCGGGAATACTCTATCCAGCAAGGCTATCATTCAGAATAGTAGGAGAGATTAAGAATTCCCTGAACAAAAGTTAAAGAACTTCATCACTATTAAACTAGCCCTACAAGAAATATTAAAGGGGACTCTCTGAATGGCAAAGGAAAGACCCTAAGTAGGAGTAAGAAAAGTAAGAAACACAAAATCAGTAAATGTATCTATAAAATCAGTCAAGATATTCACAAAATAAAAGGATGTAAAGTATGACACCATATACCTAAAATGTGAGGTGGGAGAAGAGTAAGAAAGGGTCCATACCCTAAGCAACATCAGCCTAATATACATTGCTATATGCATAAAGTGTTTTATATATAAACCTAATGGTAACCACAAATCAAAAACCATTAAAAGACTGGAAAAGAAAAAGGAATCCAAGTATATCACTAAAGAAAACCAACAAATTGTGAAAGACAGCAAAAAAGGAACAGAGAACTACAAAAACAACCATAAACAAACAACAAAATGGCAACAAGTACATACCAATCAATAATTACTTTGAATATAAATGGACTAAATGCTCCAATCAAAAGACATAAGGTGACAGAATGGTTTAAAAAAAAAATACCCACCTATAAGATGGGTGACATCTATGAGATGCCTACAAGACACTCATTTCAGACCTAAAGACACATATAGATTGAAAGTGAAGGGATGGAAAAGCATTTATCATATCAACAGATGCCAAATGAAAGCCAGGATAGCAATACTTATTTTGGACAAAATAGACTTTAAAACAAAGACTGTAACAAGAAACAAAAAAGGACATTATATAATCATAAAGAGAACAATCCAACAAGAAGATATAACAATTGTAAATATTTACACATGCAACATGGGAGCACCCAAATACATAAAGCAGCTAATAACAAACATGAAGGAAATAACTGATAGTCATACAGTAATATTGTGGGACTTAACCACCCCACTTATATCAATGGATAGATCATCTACATAGAAAATCAGTAAGGAAACTGGCTTTGAAAGACACACTGGAACTATACAGACCTAACTACATAAACCTAACAGATATATTCAGAACATTCTATCCTAAAACAATAGACTATACATTATTTTCAAGCACACATGGAACATTCTCCAAAACAGATCACATATTAGGCTGTGAAACAAGTCTCAACAAATTCAAAAATACAAATCCTACCATGCATCTTTTTCAACCACAAAACTATAAAAACAGAAATTAACCACAAGAAAAACAAATACATTTTCTCTGGAAAGAACACAAATACATGGAGGTTAAATAACATGCTGCCAAACAATGACTAGGTCAACCATGAAATCAAAGAGGAAATCAAAAAATACATGGAGACCAACGAAAATGAAAACATAAAGGTCCAAAATCTTTGGGGTGCACGAAAAGCTATTCTAAGAGGTAAGTTTATAGCAATACAGGCTAACTTCAAAAAGCAAAAAAAAAAAAAAAAACTCAAATAAGCAACCCAATCTTACATATAAAGGAGCCAGGAAAACAAAATCCCAAACTAATAGAAGGGAAATAATAAAGAATATAGGATAAATAAGCAAAATAAAAACTAAAAAAGACAATAGAACACATCAATGAAACCAGGAGCAGATTCTTTGAAAAAAAAAAATCAACAAAATTGATAAATCTTTAGCCAGACTCAACAACAAAAGACCATTTGCATTCAAGAAAGAACTCAAACAAAATCACGAAGAGGAGAATTAACTGACACCACAAAAATTCCAAGGATTATCAAAGAATATTATGAACAAATTGGACAACCTAGAAGAAATGGATAAATTCCTAGAAACATAACCTCCCAACACTGAATCAGGAAGAAATAGAAATTTTTAACTGACTACCAGCAATAAAATTGAATCAGTAATCTAAAAACTCCCTAGAAACCAAAGTCCAGGACCACAGAGTTTCACAAGTAAATTTTACCAAACATTTAAAGAAGAGTTAATACGTATTCTTCTCAAACTATTCAAAAAAGTAAAAGAACAAAAGCTTCCTAATTGATTACATGAGGCCATCTTTATTCTGCAACCAAAACCAGTTAAAGACACCACAAAAAAAAAAAAAAAAAAAGCTATAGGCCCGTATCTCTGATGAATACAGATGTAAAAATCTCGCCTCCCCCGCCTTCTGCAAATTATTAGCAAACCAATCCAACAAAACATTAAACAAATAACTCACCACAATCAAGTGAGATTTATTTCTGGGAGGCAAAGGTGGTTCAATATTCACAAATCAATAGGATACACTGCATCAACGAGAGAAAAAGTAAGAACCATATGATCATTTCAACAGATGCAGAAAAAGCATTGGACACACTACAACACCCATTCATAATATAGACCCTCAACAAGGTAGGTTAGAGAGAATATACCTCAACATGATAAAGGTCATATATGAAAAACCCACAGCTAACATAATCAATGAGGAAAAACAAAGACCTTTTCTCCTAAGATCAGAAACAAGACCAGATGTCCACTCTCACCACTTTTATTCGACATAGTGTGGGAAGTCCTAGCCACAGCAATCAGACAACAAAAAGAAAGAAAAGGCATCCCAATCAGAACAAAGTACAACTTTCACTATTTGCATGTGAAACGATACTCAATATAGAACCCCCTAAAGACTCCACCAAAAAGAATCTTCCAGAGCTGATAAATCAATTCAGAAGTATTGTAGGACACAAAATCAATGCATAGATATCTACTGTATTTCTACAGACTAATAAAGAAATAGTAGAAGGAGAAATTAAGAAAACAATCCCATTTACAATTGCACCAAAAATAATAAAATATCAAGGAATAAACTTAACCAACCATATTTCTAAGTCTGTACTCTGAGAACTAGAAAACACTGATGAAAGACAACACACACAAATGAAAAGATATTCCATGCTCATAGGAATATTTAGGAATAACAGATATTGTTAAAATGTCCACACTACCAATACAATATATAGATTTAATGCAATCCCTATTAACATACAAAGAACATTTTTGATAGAACTAGAATAATCCTAAATTTTCTATGAAACCACAGAAGACCTCGATAGCCAAAGCCAACTTGAAAAAGAACAAAACTGGAGGTATCACATCCCAGATATCAAGATACACTACAAACCTGTAGTAATCAAAACAGTATGGTACTGACACAAAAACAGACACCCAGATCAATGGAACGAAACAGAGTGCCCAGAAATAAACCTACCTTATGTGGTCAATTAATCTTTTATAAAGGAGACAAGAATATCAATGGGAAAAAGTCTCTTCAACAAGTGGTGTTGGGAAACCTGGAAAACAGCATGCAAAAGAATGAAACTGGATAATTTTTTCACCACACACAAAAATACACTCAAATGGATTAAAGACCAATTTGTGAGACCTGAAACCATAAAAATCCTAGTAGAGAGCACAGGCAGTAATTTTGCTGTAACCGGGCACAGCTATGTTTTTCTAGATAGGTCAACTGAGGCAAGGAAAACAAAAGTAAAAGTAAACTATTGGGACTATATCAAAATAAAAAGCTTCTGCACAATGAAAGAATCATTCTAGGACCAGCAAAACTCAAAGACAACCTGCCGAATGGGAGAAAATATTTGCAAAGGATGTATCTGAGAAAGATTGGTATCCAAAATATATAAAGAACTTCTACAACTCAACACACACATACACGTACACACACACACACACATACGCAATGATCTAACTAAAAATGCACAGAGGATATGAAGAGACGTTTCTCCAAAGACGACATCCAGATTACCAATGGAAACGTGAAAAGATGCTCAACGGCACTCATCATCAGAAAAATGCAAATAACTCAATAGCACCTCATACCTATCAGGATGGCTAAAATCCAAACCACAAGGAACAATAAGTGTTGGTGAGAATCTGGAGAAAAAGGAACCCTCTTGCAATGTTGTTGGAAATGCAAACTGAGGCAGCCACTGTGGAAGAGAGTTTAGAGGTTCCTCAGAATATTTAAAGGAGAACAACCATGTGATCCAGAATATCACTACTGAGTATTCACCCAAACATAAAAATGCTAATTTGGAAAGATATATCCACTCCTGTGTTTATAGCAACATTCTGTATAATAACTAAATTGTAGAAGCAACACAAGTGTCCATCAAATAGACGAACAGATGAAGTAGCGGTGTATTCCATGAAAAAGAATGAAATCTCACCACTTGCAGCAACAAAGATGGATCTAGAGTATATAAGGCTCAGTGATATACGTCAGTGAAAGACAAATATAATTTCATTCATATGTGTAATTTAAGAACCAAAACAAGTAACGGGTTCCTGGGTGGCTCAGTCAGTTAAGGGTCTGACTTGATTTTAGCTCAGGTCATGATCTCACGGTTTGTGAAATCAAGCCCTGTGTTGGGCTCTGAGCTCTCAGCACAGAGTCTACTCGAGATTCTCTCTCCCTCCTCTATGCAACCCCACCCAAGGACACACATGCTCTCTCTCAACAAAAAAATAAACATTAAAAAAAGGAACAAAACCAATGAACAAAGAAGGAGACAAACCAAAATACAGACTCTGAACTATAGAGAACTGATGGTTACCAGCAGGGAGGTGGGCAGGGGGATGGGTGAAATAGGTGAAGGGGGATTAAGAGTACATGTATCATGATGAGCACTGAGTAACCTGAGTAACATACAAAAGTGCTAAATCATTATGTCGTACACCTGAAACTAATATAACAGTGTGTGTAACTACCCTGAAATTAAAATTTATTTTAAAATAACCAAAAAATCCTGAACTTTTTTTTAATTTTCAGATTAGGGTGATAGCTTTCAAGGGTCCTTTAAAAAAAAAACTAATTTTAAAAACTGTTTTGTCGAATATGGTTACGGAAAAGTTTATAAATCACCCAGGAAATATCGCCAGGTAAATAAATCCACATAACCATCCAGATCAAGAAACAATGCCCTCCAGGAGCCTTCTCTATGTACCCTCCTAATCATTACCCCTTTCCCGCCCTCAAAGGGACCTTTATAGTGACTTCTAACACTTCCTACAACAGGAATCTTATGTAAATTGAAGTATGCAGCATATTTTGTCAGGCTCCTTTATTTCAAAAGTCTATGTGTGCGATTCATCTACATTGTTGCTTCTAGCTTTTTTGACCATATCCCAGGACTTGCTATAAATTTTTGGTTTCTACATATGCTAAGTTTTAAAAAGGAAGAACTGTAGGGGTGCCTGGGTGGCTCAGTTGGTTGAGCATCGGACTTTGGTTCAGGTCACTATCTCATGGTCTGCGGATTCAAGCCCGCTTCAGGCTCCGTGCTGACAGCTCAGAGCCTGGAGCCTACTTTGGATTCTGTGTCTCCCTCTCTCTGCCTCTCTCCCACTCATGCTCTGTCTCTCTCTCTCTCAAAAATATATAAATGTTAAAAACTTTTTTTAAAGAAAAATTATACCTTACTCTGTAGGCTTTTTTTTTTTTTTTTTTACCTAGGATAACCAGAATTATTCTTTTTTAATTTTTTTTAATGTTTATTTTTGAGAGTGAAAAATCGAGAGGGAGAGAGAGAGCAGGGGAGAGGCAGACAAGAGGGAGACACAGAATCTGAAGAAGGCTCCAGGCTTCAAGCTGTCAGCACAGAGTCTGACACAGGGCTCAAACCCGTGAACTTCAAAATCATGACCTGAGCTGAATTCAGACTCTTAACCGATGGAGCCACCCAGGCACCCCCAGAATTATCGTTAATCTACCTCTGCAAGATCTATTTTAAAGAGATATTCTGATAGTACAATTGATGGTTGGAACAGCAAATTAAAGATTGTGGCAGATAAAATACTAGTATGCCCTAATCATTATATATGCCAACCAGTTTTTGAAAGGAACTGCTACTTTTAAATCCACAAGAAATCCTTACTTAAGAATTATGTAAATTAAATCCAGAGAATCCCAATCCATAAGAGTAAATTAGTTTTAGTAATCAGGCAACCATAGCACTTACATATTAAGACTTTTTCTTAGCTTGGGTCCAATGTGTGGGCTCCCACTGTTAAAACAAGTATGCAAGTATACACTTTGAGAAATCAAAAGACTAAGACTTTATTCCAAGTAGTTATAGTCATTATCCATTATCAGTAGACCAATAACTACTTAGAGACTGTGTAGCTGACAAATCATGTACTCCACATTTCTTATTTTATTACTGTCTAGTTGTAGTGAGTTTATTTTTTTCAAAAATTAACACTTGTCCCCTAGAACATAACACAAGAAAAGAAGAAAAGTCGAACTTAGGCAGGTGGCAAAACATCCGATATTTTCAAAGTCACAATAAAAGTCAGCAACGCAGACTCAGAAATGATAAGACCAGGTTTTCAAGTACTACTTGAGAGAAGTACTACCACTTAGCTGCAGATACTCTGATTAAATTAAATGATTCATCTTTTAAGGTGCTGTTTAAATCTGAATTTCCCTATTCACATGATGAGAAAGGGCTTCATGTATCACGAATTACAGTGACCTTGCTCACTGGAGATAGAGAACTGAATATAATGCAGTTTTATCTATAGCCTCCATTATAATATGGACAGGATTAAACATGACAGAAAATTGATCATTTTCCAGATAGTTTAGGCCAGTCACAGAGTAATCAATCAGACTGTTGTACAGTTGATGACACAGAGGTCAGACAGTCCATGTAACTAGGTTCTTTTTCATCACACTATAGTTCACCCAGGTAACTCAGTCATTATGACAGCCAAAATTTGTGATTGATTAGGTGATTTTCAGTTCAATTCTGAGACAGGCTACGTCAACCCCACTGTTTACCGTTCAGTGCATTACTTTTCCATTTGAAATGAAACTCTCTCAAAGTAAGTAATAATATTTGAGGCCAAAGAGCTTTAAGAGCTACTGAGTGGAAACGCTGGTGGAAGAGCCATCAATCTAGCTTAATCCTAGGACTGCTTTAGTCCACCTCCACATATGCTTCGGTTTCAAAATAATTAAACAGCAATAGCGGGGCAATAGAACTCTAAGAGTGCAACTCATTTTTCCAATTAATTGTGCAATGGTCAGAGGGAGAATTCAAATCATTATATTGATTAATAAAGATCAAAAATTAAGTTAAATTCAAGTAATCCAGGTCTTCAAAACAATGTTCAACTGTACCCTAGTCTGAGGGTCTCTTTCAGTTATGAAGATTTCCTTAAGAAGATTCCATTTAAAAAGAATTTTAAAGGACTCATGGTGGCAGGATGAAACACAGTGGGAGTTTATTCCTGGTAGAGCAAATTTCAGAATCATAGAAAGGCCATGAAAGAGCATACTGTATCTAGGGAACAGCACACAGGTCATCACAGTTGCAGCAAAGGAGAACACACAGTTGGAGAGGTACACATGGGTTTCAGAACTGAATTAAAAAGCTAAAAATGCATTATTAAACTATGATTGTGATGAATTTTAAGAAATATAGGTGCTCTGAAACATGTTTTAAAATCACCTTAGGGTATCATGCAGAGAGGACTAAAGGAGGATACGCTTGCAAATGCAAGGCCTTGCAGAAAAGGCCACAGTCCAATAAAGTAATCTATACTGAACTTGGGCAATAACTAGGACAGTCAGGAGGGTTCAGACAAGAGTTGTTTAAAAAGTTGAAAAATGAGATTTAATGACCAACTGAATACGTGCAAGGTAAAAAGAAGATTCTAGAATGATACCTAAATCTCTGCCTCTGCCGGAAATACGTGTTCAGTGTGAGACAAGAAATTTAAGGTTCCTGAGGTACTTTCACATGGAAGTTTCTGGTAAGCAGCTGAGATAGAAGTTGTTGGACATATGAAGGAGCCAATTATTAGCATATACAAGGGGTAGTTGAAGGCATACAAGTGGGTGAGGCCACCTCAGGAAAGTATATTCAAAAAGAAAAGTAACAGAACCCTGTAGAATCCCGATAAGGCTACAGAATACCAAAAGAGGGAAGTGAAAAGTGATATAGGTTTGTTTCATCAGATAAGCTTCGACATAACTGTAGTGGTGGGAGATAATTAGTCATTTTGACAGCCTAGCATTTCTGATAATTTAGACAATTACCAGTTCCACATAGCAGAAACACTCCCCAAGCAGCCGAAGGTGGGGAGAATTTCAAGTTGGCAGGAGTAATCAGCAGAGGCAATACCATCAGGAGGTGGGTACGAACTACTGGGACATGAAAATGTTTATTAGGTATGTCTTTGTAGAGGTTTCAGTTGAATTCAGCAGTGGTGGGCAGAACAAACATCCTAATAATACAAACGGACACTTGTGGTGGGTTGAATTGTGTCTCCCAAAAAGACAGGTGGCAGTTCTGACGTCCAGTATCTCAGAATATAATTTTATTTGGAAATGGGATTGCTGCAGATACAAGCAAGATCACTAGGTTCAGGTTAGTGTCCTTAGAAGCAAACAGCCGTGGGTAGACATATGTAAGGAGACCACCGTGAGAATGAGAGAGACTGGAGTAACACAGCTGTAAAGCCAAGGAATGCTACGAATTGACAGCCAACACTAGAAGCTAAGAAGGAGAGCCAAGGAAGGAGTCTCCCCAGAGTTGCAGGAGGAACATGGCCCTGGGAACACCCTGATTTCAGACAACTAGCCTCAGAACAATGCAAAAATGAATCTGTTGTTTTAAGGCACCACGTTTGTGGTGCACTGTTAGAGCAGCCCTGAGGTAAGGGGACATTTCTGAACCAGGATACACTTGATCGTTTCTCACGTAGTCTGCGGATCATTGGATATCTTTGGTCTAATTCCAGCAAAAGGTCTCAGTTAATTCAAATTTAATTGAGAAATCATTCGTCTTTGTATTTTTAATCACATGATGTCAATAAACAAGTTAACTGAATTTATACTTGAAAAATATATATATTCTTCTTGTCGTGTGCCTTACTTAAATGTTGTTACACATGGAAGGTTAACTAGATAATTAAAGTCATTTCCTTGAAGATTAAGGTCAGAAAAAATAATTAACCTGAATCAGTTAGGTGATAAATTTTTTAAAAGATAAAACGAGAGAATCAGTGGTATTTTCTCTTGACCTGTATATAAAAATGCTTCCATTTTCATGTGAATTTTAATGCAAAGACCCAGCTCCATTTGAAAAAAAAAAGTTTTCATGTAAGGAATATGCAAAAGTTATATTATTTTAAAGATACCCATTAAGTTCTTAGATGTCTTACTTTTCACATATTTTTTTCATTATCACTATATCTCTCCTAGCAGGAAAGAATATTCTCATAATTTTTGTTAGCTAGCATACCATATCTTGAAGCTCTGGAATAACCTATGTGTTGTATGTTTGCATTCTTTCAGGAGAGGAAAAGATGTATATTTCAAGAAAGAAAAAATATATCCAGCACCTGAGGCAAAATGTAAGGGAGAATGCGCCAACAAAATCTAACTTGCACAATAAATCTGTTCTGTCGGATCCTTGACAGGCATGTTTATGTTGACCTCTTTTTGTTTGGAGAGGAAAGAAACTGGTGTTGATCGAAGGTTACAGTAGAATAAAAAACAAATTGGGACATGAAATAGCAACACGGGTTCCCCCCAACCCCGCCACCCGCAGGTCAGGACTCTATTTTTGTTAGTTCATTATGCTTAGAAATGCAAACCGCAGTGAATTTCCCTTTATACTCTTATGAATGAGAAATGTTCCTTTCTTTGCAAGTTGCATGGAAGCTGGGAACGCTAATAATACAATAAATATTTCAATGCTTGATTATGGTTCTGTCTTCAGTGTTCAAAATATTTTACTCTGACAAATTAAAACCCTAAGCCATGGGTACTATTTACCATAACAGCTTTGTATCATACCTATCTGTTCATTCCATCCAAGTCTTAGAGTCTTCGTTTGAAAGGTAAGTCATAGGACTTAGTGGTCTATATATATATATATGTCTGTGAGCAGATGTATATGCACCCTCTGTTGTGTGTTCAAGATCTTGGATATACTAGATAGAAAACTTTTTATTACCACTTTTTTAATGAAACACACTGGAATCCTAGATCTCTTTTAATCCTCTTAAAGTGATTTAAAAAAAGGTAGCTATATATAAACAGATCTGGATTTCACAAAGCACTATTATAAAAATATGAGATCTAGCACAGTATGAAGAAAAAAACAGAAAAGAAAAGAAACAGGTATGGAAGACCAGAAGTAATGGTTATTTTACATCTATGACAATTCTAATATTCTCTCAGGGAAGGGCTCAGTATTATCACTTTTTTCTTCTAAACATAAAGTTGTGACACACAATAGAATACAAAATTGGTAACGGACATATGTAGCCTAAGCCTAAAATGTGTGTTTCATTACTAAGTGAATGCTGCAGCTCAGTGGTGTGGGGATGTATACTCGGGTGCTAGCCACACAGAAAGCCAGCCTGCACTAGCTTCTCCAGCCGTAAAGTCATGCAGCTCGGCAGCCAGGCACATAGGCGGCCACTAACAACATGGCCACTTGCGTGCTCTCTAATGTAACAAGTCCTAGGCTGGATGCTATAGTGATCCAGAAACTTGGACAGACATAATAAAATGCAAATTGTACATTCCCAATGAGCAACACAGATAAAGGAATTTGGGAGAAAAGAGTACTTCTTTCAGTTGGGAAGATCAAGAAAAGCTCTGAGTTAACTAGCCTTATTTTGGCAACTGTGTTGCCCTACACACATACATCAAATTATGATGGTGTACATCTTAAATACGATGCTGTGTGTCAATTAGAGTTCAATAAAACTGGAGAAAAATGCTCTGGGGAAGAGGTAACCTTTAAGCTGACTCTGAAGGATATATAGGATTTAAAAATACATCAATGAGGGTAAAAGAGCATCGTGCACAGAGGGAATGTGTAAAAGTAGGGATTATAAGAGTATCTACTTTATAATCAATGAGAGAGTCAAATAAGATGATTTCTAAAATAAGAAGCTGTTTTCCAAAATCTAATTTTATTATGTGATTATGAGTCACCTGAAATGGTCGAGTGGACCCAATGAGTTCAAAGCCTTGATAATTCCAATAATTTTCCAGTCGGTTCACAGTACCTTCAAAACCCTATTTAGGGAAGGCCTTATTTGAAGAGAACCACAAACCTTTGTTGAGAGATCCAAAGTACTTCTAAGAACTTGAATAAATACTGCTAAGATGCAGTAATTTTCTTAACAGTTTATAAATTTAATGTAATTCCAGCATTTATTAAATTGACAAAATGTTCTAAAATTATTCTGGAAAAATAAAAGGGCAAGGATTTAAATTTTTTGAAAAAAAATAAGAAATGCTGTCTTATATTTCTCTGACACTTAAACTTGTGGAGTCAAGAACAAGAAGGCTCTGTATAACAGGGAGAATAACAGGGACATTAAAAGATACTTAATTAAAGAGAATTGAAAAAAAAATTTAAGACCAACAGAGCTAAGTAATCTGGTGAATGTATTTGGTGAATGTAACAAGTCAAATAATTTGAGAAGGAAATGCACTTCTCCCTAAGTTTTGTTACATCAACAGAGTTCCCCGCCAGATGTATCAACTTCAGAAAACACTTTGTGGTTTGAAGCTGATCTAAAGAAAATCTATTAGAGGCTTCACTGAAATAAGCAAGTTCTGGCTGGAGAGCAAGAGGTCCCAACCAGCGTCTGAACATAGGTAACCTCCAGACAGCTTAGAGCATTTTGGACCAGAATATGGACATGTATTCTCTGCAAGCAGAAACCCGCTAATAACTCAAGATGCTAGAGGGGAAAAAAGCCCCAAATAAAAATGGATAAATAATTTTAAAGCAAAATACAGAGCTGCAGATAATACTGAAAACAACTTTGGCAAACAAGATCCCAGTAATATTTACTTGTGCGGGAATCGTACGGACCACTCTTGGATAAATCTGGCTACCCACAAGAGCTGTGATAACGAAAATTATGAGAATTGCTCAAAAATACTGTATGGTGTTTTTACATTATTCCCCAGTTTTTCCCTCTCCCCTCTATCCCCAATCTGTAAGTTCCCTTAGGGGCAGGTATCCCGTTTCTTACTCTTGTATCTCCATCCCAGGAGAGAACCTGATGCATGATTGGAAATTAATCAAGACTTAATAAACATTCAAATTAACCTTTATGAGACCTCTCTGTTTTTAATATTCTCCACCAAATCTTTATCATTTTGTTATTAATTTTTTTAAATATGAAAACTTTCTTTTTTGGTCTTATGGCTTCACACCTCCCACAGAGTGCACGGATGATGGCTTGCAGAATTGGTCAATGCAGAGGAATCACTATGTTTTGTGATTTAAGCCAATAAATAAGCAATACATGCAACGTGTTATTTCCCAAAGGAAATATCATAAGATTTTATCAAGACAGATATTAAACCAAGCTATGTGTGCTCTTATTTTAACGACTTAAAAAGAATAGAGATTGCGTGCGCTCACACACACACTTCCTCCTCAGGATTCTACAGTGGTTAACAAACCTAAGCTATTTCAATTCACTTATATAAAAATTATACTGCTAATTTTTGAAGTAAAAAATATTAAGTTCTATCTCCAATAAAAACAGAAGTCTCTAAGAACTGAGAGACATAATTAGTTTTCTCATATTCTGTTCACACTAATGCTCCCACAAGATAAGTTTTTTTAATGTGAGTCTTTTTCATGAAAAGAATATATTTCAAAAACACTAGCTTTCCTCTGAAGAAGCAGCACAGAAAACGAGTAATAGTTAATAATTGCCATGGAAAGCTATAGCCTCGCAGTGCAACTTCGGGAGCCCCTGCTCCCTTTCCCTGTGATTCTGGAATTGTGTCTCTCTTCACTTGATTTATTCACTACCATATCAAAAGCCTATGATAATTCTTACTCCTCCAGAGCTCTGAGAGAACAGCAGAAACATTACACTTCAGAGAGCCCTGCTGCAAAACCATAGAGCCGCCACGGAAGCAGTCAGATCTCTACTTCCCTTTCAGGGTGACTGATAAGGGCATGATTACAATAATGGTTAACCATTCTGAAGTGCCAACCATGTATCAGATACTGCTCTCTCTCTCTGTCTCTAAATATATGTATCTATATAGAGACATATACACACACATAGTTTATGTAAACATATATACATGTACACATTTTTATATATACCCATACACAGTTTATACATACACACATACGTATGTGTGCATGTCCCACTTAATCCTCAAAACAATCCCATGAGACTTCTGTCATCATTGTCTTCATTTTATGGATAAGGAAATGGAAGCATACAGAGTAAGATCATGGAGTTAATGGGCATGACTGGGATATGGTTACTACGATCGAGACCTGACATTATTAACACAAGGCTCTATTGCCCCACTTGGGGCAACCATTCCACCATCCAGTCTTTCCAACCGAAGCAAAAAGACTATTTTCCTCTGCCATTTTTTTTTTTTTTTTTACAAATTTTTAACATTTATTTACTTGAGACAGGAAGAGACAGAGTGTGAGCAGGGGCAAAGAGAGGGAACACAGAATCTGAAGCAGCCTCCAGACTCCAGCACAGGGCCTGACACTGGGCTCGAACCCACAAACTGCGGGATCATGACCTGAGCCGAGGTCAAATGCTTAATCAACTGAGCCCCCCAGGTGCCCTTCCTCTGTCCTTCTTTACTGTATGCACATTTGATCCAGGAATTAAGGTTTTCCTAATTTTAGATGGTTAAGTGGTTGAGGATCGTCTCTCCCACCAAAATGATATTCCCCATGTGGTTATATTGAATAAACTTATTAACAGTAAATTTTCTTCAGGTAAACTTGAGCTTTCACAAAACTAGCTGATCTCCATGAAAAACCACCTTTAAGTGGTTTAAGTCACAGCAGTAGAGGTATTTGAAGTGTCCCATTACAGTCCGAGGGATGAAGTCCTCTTTCCGACCACAGCTTTCTCTCTTCATCTGCTCTTGTTCAGTCCCATTAGTAGTTAGATGATTTCCGTATTGAGCTCCAGACCTGGTCCAAACAGGGTCATTCCTATGTTATTTCCTTTCACAAAATGCAAACTTGGCTCTTGTTTTCAGAGAGGCTTATTGCATCTTTGCCACGGTTCACCAGCCAGGAATTTCCACACAGGTCTTTTTTAAGAAGCATTAAAAAAAAAAAAATGATACCCATAAAGCCTATAGATAAATAACGGTTCTAAGAAAACTACACAGTTGCTTTTTAATACGAAATCGAAGTAGGTACCAATATGCATGTGTTCTATACTTCATTCCTTTTTTATGCCCATTTTCTGCCTCTATATGTTTGGTGAATTACTGTATGTCACACATTGTGCTGTCACGGGGAATATAGAAGGAAACAAAGTTGCCTAACCTTTTGAAATGTACATTCTAAGGGAGCAGACAGAAAACAAACACGTATATAACCAATATGTAAGCAAGCTAATTTCAGATAGTAATAAGTGCTGTGAAGGAGATACACAGTGTGAGGTGACCAAAAATGAGAACCAACGACTGAGGAGGTAAGGCAGGATGTAGGTTGGCAGAGCACAAATGGGGTCAGCCTTACTCCGAAGAGATCTTTTCACTGTAATATGAAGGGTGAAAAGGACCGAGCCATTGAAAGGGCTGAGAAACCATAGTCCAGGCACTGCCTCATTTATACCTCCATGTGACCCAGTGAAATGAGCATTTAGAGAAAGGGACACATAGCATGTCAAAAACATTAAGCCTCCAAGACATTAAATGATTTACCCAAAGGTACCCACCTATCAATGTACCTATGAGAGAAGTAGTAGGAGCTAGGACCCACAGGCAACCAGGCCAGTGCTCTCTTTCTTACCGATTCTCAATAATAAAACATCCACCTACAACAAAATTCATGTCACTTTTCTACGTGTGGTTTTCCAGAATATTTAAGAAAAAAAATGAATGACTCAAAAACTTATTTTACCCCTCGGATAACTACAATCAAAGGCTGAATCATCCTATAAATGACTTGTGGGCACTTACCTTTAGACAACCAATCAAAAACAGTATGATAAAAACATAACTCTTGGTTTTAGAAGGTCTTATTTCTACTATCTTATTAATTGTATTTGCTTTGCACTAATGAGTGTTCAATAGGCTATGGTATAACAAGAAATAACATGCATACTAAATACTTAAATGCAGTTGTGGTTATTATATCTAACATATGGGAAATGTAATATAAAGTAACTAAAATGTATAAATGTTATGTTTATAAACATAATGTATTTCATAAATGGTTCAGTTTATGTGATTTACAAAAAAAAAAAAAAAAAAAGTCAAAATAATGAATTCCTAGCATGCTAGGTAGGACCACTTTCAACTTGCTGGTGAAGTAAGTACCTATTTTTGAGAACCCTCAAATCATATCTTCAAATACTTGAATAATCAGAACACAGAGTTTCAAAATTTGTAAAGTGCTATCCTTCACCTGCCACCCCCGTGCACACAAATATACATACTAACTATACCTATGAACTTCCTTCTTATAGTCTAAATTATTTTGCTACCCTCAAAAAAGAACGAAGAAAAGAGAGGACCGGCTGGCTCATGACTCTTGTGTGGTTTCAAAAATGAGAAAGGTAGGAAACAGCTAAAAGTGTTCAACACATAATACAAAACTGATAGAAGTGGGGGTTTTGTGCTTGGGTGAGAGAAAAGGGGAAAATGATGAGTACAGAGGCATTCTTGAGGACAAAGGGGCCCTTAACATCCACCCGATGAAGCCACTTGGACCCTAAGAGAATCGTTCAGATTCTGTCTACTCTCTGAATTTAGATTGTGGTCCAAACACACTAATGGAGTTCTATATTGTCTAAGTACTCCCAAGTCGTTCTCTTCTCCATCCTCTTGATCCTAAGGATTTTAAAGTTCCACATTTTGATAACTGCCATTTTAGTTCGTGAGTAAAAGAGTATTGAAATAAGGTTTGTAGAAGAATCTAAGGACATTAAAGTACTTCTCTAAGGGTAGACTTACTTTCAGTACATTCCAGTGTCAAAGAAGGGTCTATGCAGTGAATTTTAGAGGCTTAGCACCTGCTTTCCCCAAGCCAGTTGAAGGTTTTCTGCCAGGCCATTCGCTGCTCTGGAGAAATCCCCCAGGCACAGACCACAGAAGATCAAACTTCCAATACATGGATAACACCTAGTTGGGTCTGAGGTTTGAGAAGAATCGGTGTGATACATGGAATGTACTTAAGAGAAATCTGGATTCAAATCCTTATTGTGACGTTCATACCTGTGAGGACGTCTAAAAAAAATTTTTTTTCTTTGACCTTCGACTTCCTCATTTGTAAACATAAGCAATACCTCAATCTTGCTAGGTAATTTCTATGGTGAAATGCTCTAACACATAGCAAAAACCTCAGGACTAGTCTTAAAAACAACACTTTAGTTGTCCAAAAGTGATTCTCCTTTTTCTTTTGGTAGTTGGAGAGAAAAGAGTGAATGCACCTGGTTTAAGGTTTACTATCAGAAGTCCCTGGGGAAGAGCAAAGCAAGCAGATGATCTCATCTAATCTCTCTGTCAGAGGAGAATTGGACCTTGAAGCAAATACAGGAATGATATTAGCTATGAGGAAGGATCTTATCTATTGAATGTTCTTAACAGGATGTCCATGGTTATGAACTGCTTATAGAAAATAAGCCTAGGGTCCATGGATCCATGAGAAAGGAGTCCCTGGCATAAGTGACAGAAGTTAGGGTCCTAGATTTTTCTCAGGACCCACTACCCCATCTTCTATCACCCGTCCCTCAACTTTTGAAACTATACAACGTCAAGGCAGAGCTAGGGTTAGGTAACGTAAAACTTCATGAGGCACATTAATTAACCAGATTTTAGTCTACATTTGACTCTAGATTATGGACTGTAATATATATCTATTAGCTCAGTGTGCTTTTCAATACTTAGTTATTTTGAACACACTTTGTGCATACATTGAAAAGAAGATATTCCTCTAAGCTGTCCAGCCATATTAATTTTTTTATTTAGAACTTTTGGGTTGTTTTTTTTTTTTAAGAAAATTTTCAACAGCTACAGGTCGATTATCTAACTTATACAAATATTTTGGAAATTATGATTCATGGACAAAAACATCCATGGATTTCCATACGTTAATTGTGACCATTTCCTAAGATACTCAAGTCCTAAAACCTGTGAAACTATGGAAGATTGAACATTTCTCTGGGTCTATTTTCTTACTGAAACCAAAAGACAAACATTTCTGCCCCACTTTTCTAAGAACTTCACAAGGATGCTTTAGAGTCTCCTGATGACAGATTATAATAAATTGTTTTAACATGTCAATGAGCACTCTACAAAACAACATGAGCCCCAGAAAACTAGAATTACTAAAAGCACTATACTGCTCTATACAAGTTTTCTTACATATTTAATTCTCCAAATAGACCATAAAATAGGTATAACTATCTACATGTACAGATGAGTAAATTAGGTTTAGTGGGGACAGCTGGCTACCTCCAAATCCTCAATTAAGGAATATGGAAGAGAAACGTAAAATAATATCAACTGATTAATATTAGAAGATTACTATTCTAAAAGAGGGTTTTGAATGATCAGGAATTGTGAAACGTCTGAGACTTTTTCTACTTTAAAGCTGTAGAGTTAGCCTGCCACAGTCCCATAGTTCCAGACTCCTGGATCAAAGACAAGAAATAGCTTCTCACTGCAATAGTAGAATGTCAGCAATTGCACTGTTTCCCCAAGTTCGAATTCCAACAGAGCAATCCAAAGGGGCTCAGGTGACATATGTTCATGCAGTGGGTTATATTCACAACAATGAACCATCCCTAACAGGCACTAAGAATCCCTATCCTTTGCTCCAGGGGGAGACACTATCTGCATCTCCTAAGTCTGCTGACTATACGAATATGAAAAGATAGCCCAGAACAAATGTCATCAGTGCCTCCTGAGGCATGAAGAAATGTGAGAGACCCATGGAGAATTGCTTCCCAATGATGTATTACTTGTTTCACAGTCCCTTCTATTTGCTGAAAGTAATTAAATGTAATGATAAGCAAACACAGGTGGCAGCAAAAAGTGTCAAGTATCTCCAACCATTCTGCAGCTCTCAGGCCTCCACACGCAACTGATAACAGGCAACCCTTTTCCACGCTGGGATATGTGCGGTGTTTAAAATGTGATTAATAATTGTATGATAAGATGAAGAGCAATCTGAGAATTCCATTCTTGTGAGAATGTTCACGTAAATTGATTATAAGATACAGAGGACACAAGCTAAATTAAAATATCAGCTTTTAGATACCATGACATTAGCCATCTTTCTCATGCCCCCATTTGAAATTCTTTTTTTTAACCAGAATATTAAAACAAGTTTTAAATGACAGAATTTTCCAGCTAAAATCAACTACGATTTCTGTTTACTAGGACGACTGTTGTTAAAGCATCACACTGAGAGACTGTCTCAATTTGCTCTATTACTTCTGTATCAGAAGAAATCCTCATGGAGTTTAAATCAAACAACCTTGACTTAGCCATAATTAATCTATTTTATATGTTCCTTTTACTTTCTGTGAGAAAGTAACAAAAGAGCTCTAATTGACTAAAATTATAAATGCAATGCTGATATAAAATATCCATTAGCAGATATGTGGCCTATTTATAATTCTGCTAAAGCTGCCAACATTACCCTAATTCTTAGTATCAAATGACCAGATTACTAGATGACTTTTTACAGCTGATAGCACATTAAATGGCTATGATTAGAAGAAAAAGATTTTTAAACCTAGTGTCCTAGTTGGATTGTTTTGCAGACTCTGTCCCTCTGCCACATTGTGGCTTTTCTATTGTTAGTTTAAGTCCTTCCAGATATATTTTTTAATAATTCCAGACAACACACAATTTTAAAGTTCTGCTCATTAACTTAGAGGCTTTTAAAAATGTGGACATAACCTTACAGCACAACAGTCTTTTTACCTAACGTGTTAGGGTTTTAGTGGGTGACCAGGAGACCTAGACATTAAGTCTTACATCTCTTAGCCTCAGATTTCTTCAAGTGCCTTGGTGTCCAAATGCCAGAGTCCAGGAGTCCCCGAAGGATGAACGGTGTCGGCACGATGAACGAACAACTCGGAGAACTGTGTGGTTTCTGGAACCAGGCAGGCGTGCTTCTCTGCCCTACTGATCCCAGGATTTTTATTTAAAGGTAGTAAGTGACATTACATCAATGAGTGACATTCCATCAGTAAGCATAGTTTGATATCTTTAACAACGATGTGTTTTTATCAGCAAAGACGCAATTTCCGGTCTCGCATGTTGTTTTCAAGTCAATTAGCATATAAATTTAAGGCAGAGGGAGAAAACACGGTGTTACCTTGAGGCCTATGTTAATTATCTGTAAACAGGCCAGAAGTCATTCTGCCTGTTCTTCCAACTACAACGGGGGAGGTGCCACCCATCTGGCAAGGACAGAATTCCCAATGCTTGTCCTTTGCTTGTGAATGAGCACATTTACAAAATCTCCTTCAGATGTTATCCATCAATGCATCCCATTTCAGGTCCCCTTTTTTATTTGAATACTATAAAACAAAAGAGCAATACATCCTTTGAGGCCAACAAAGGCAATTCGAGAAATCAAGGCCTGAAAGGTTATTTAGAAGGAGGTAGGATGGGGAGCCATTTGATTGGCAGGAGTCTTGCTGCAACTGCCTTCTTACACAGGGAAGCTCCCCAACCTGTGCATCCAAGATGGCTCCCAACATCCCCAGTTTCCTCAGAGGTTCATTTCACTGAATTATGATATTTGGGTATCTAAGGGTTTCATTTCAAGGCACCTTCTCTCTCCGGATACTAGTCATCAAAAGGTTCCTAAAAGCATGAGGCAGGTCAGTTTTAAAGGTGGTAACTTTGAGTAAGAGGCAGGAGAAAGCAGGTATATGTCAGATGCCTTCTTTTCTTTCCCTCAATTACCTGTGTAGATAAATCTGCAGGAATACACAATTGAGACCGCAGGACTCAGAGACCAGGGAAAATGTAAAGAACTGTTTCCTCCGTGAAATTAACAAATATACCCTCTAACCTCCCCACAGTATTAGTAGGGACGAACAGACATGTACCTACAGTAACGGAAAAATCGGTTACACGCACAGGGTCAACAGACTATGCCATAAATTCTCAACTGGAAACAAATAACCATAGCTGCACAAATGCCGCAATCAAGAAAGAACTTGACCAAGCAGGCAGAGAAGCAGTTTCAGAGAGCCAACAGAGAACATTCGGTATGATTTCTAATAGTGTGAAAAACATGAGAAAAAACAGAAAGGTGCATGAAGCTTCAGGATCAACGTGTACATAAAACAAATGTGTTCTTAGCACAGATGTAAACTATGTTTTCTCTTTTTCTATATGTGGTTTCCTCACCTAATGGTGTTTAACTGGAAGTTATCTATGAACATTAGGAATACAATGTCTCATCCTGTATTTCTAACTGTTTCGGAGTAATAAATACTTTTTGGCATTATCTGTGTGCCAGGCCCTCTCACCCATGCTTCACAACAGTAGTAA
This sequence comes from Paguma larvata, assembly GCA_030068075.1. NCBI lineage: Eukaryota > Metazoa > Chordata > Mammalia > Carnivora > Viverridae > Paguma > Paguma larvata. The sequence continues at coordinate 37,140,248 of CM057840.1, forward strand.
GAAATAAACGCCACTACAACCATCCCCAACTTTATGGATAAAAAATCAAGACATTAGGATATTTAGTAAATTTCCCCAAATCATAAAATTAGTGGACGGTATTGACTGGAACTCAAAACCAACCAGTCTGTCTGCAAAGTCTATCACTTAATCACTGAAAGTGCTCCCTGTTTAGGGAATGTTTACAAATAAGAACATATCCCAGGCCAATAGTTCATGAAGCAGAAAATGTATTAACATATGCACAGTCCAACATGCTACAGAGCTATAAACAGGTTATTCATATGTATACCTGGTATGTGAATTTATTTAAGAGCAACCGATGGAATTCACTTGTGCCCACAATATTCAGGCACTGCAAGAACTTCGTAAAGAAGCCAAAGCTTTAAAAAAATTCTTCTTTCAGTATGTAAATATCAAGTATTTTTCTTTACAAACTTTTTAATACACCAAAGATATATTGCTGTTCCCAAGACACACACATTTGTACATACATATATCCTGCACCTGGCATGCTGGAATAATGTCAACTGTGTTTACTTCAATAATTACCTTCAAACAAACACATGTAGTGATTTTATCTGAATGTCAGCTCCCACATGGCACTTTCCTTGTCTAGCTAAGGCCTTGAGGAAATAAATTAATGGATCAAAACCTGGGAATATTCTAATCCAGCCCTTGAAACATTAAGGAGATCTGGAATTTCTAAGATTTCCCAGAGGTACATTTCTTCTTTTCAAATAACACTAATAAAAAGGCAGTTAAATCATACAAGAAAACAGTCATTAGAAATGACGACGTGTTACATACCTCACAAACCAGTAGGAAGTTATTACTAAAGTAGAAATCAACATTTTTTATCTATAACTTTACAAAATACAGATGTCTGTCTGGGTCCTCTCCTAGAAATTCTGATTTAGTTAGCCTTGGGTGCGGCTCAAGTATCTCAGATGTTTTACAGCCCCTGGGCACCTCTCCGGTCTAATCCAGGTTGAGAATTACTGCTCTTAAAGGAATACTTGACTTGTGTGAACATCCAACCTTATTGGCCTATACAGATTATTAGCTATTATACTTGGGAATCTGGGGTCATGTAGAAAGTTGGCTAAATAGTAATTATGGACCATGATCATGACTAATAAATGAGGGCTTAATATTTTGAGGTTTTTACCCACCTGGTTAACACTAAGTAAGATCTTGGATTGTTGGGAGCCATCTTGGGCTCACAGGTTGAGACACCTCCCTGTGTGGAAAGGCAGATGATTTGCAAGGCTCCTGCTGATCAAATGGCACCCAGTCTTACCTCCTTCTAAAATAATTTTTCAGGCTTGGATTTCTTGAGCTGCCCTCATTGACCTCAAGGGAGGTAATGCTCTTTTGCTTTACGACATTCAAGTAAAAAAGGGAACTTGGAATGTGATGCACTGATGGATAATATCTGAAGGAGACTATGTAAATGTACTTATTCATAAGCAAAGACAAGCATTGAGAATTCCACCCTTGCCAGCTGGGTTGCACCTCCCCCATTGTAGTCAGAAGTATAGGCCTCAAGGCAACACTCTGTTTTCTCCTGTTTACAGATAATTAACGTAAGGCCTCAAGGAAACACCCTGTTCTCCCCCCCCACCCCCACCCCCTCCGGCCCTAAATTTATACGTTAATTAACCTGAAACCAAGATACGGGATTGAGGAAGTTGCCATCTTCCTGGTAAAAACGCATTATTGTTAAAGAGATCAAACTATGGAATGTCACTCATTGATGTAATGTCCTACTACCTTTAAAAATAAAGACACTGAAACCAGCAGGGCAGAGATGCCAGAATTGCCAGGACTGCCTGCCTGGTGATCAGACTACATCCCTGGCTCTCTCGTTCATTTCACCTGCCATTCATCCTTCGGAAAATCCTGGGTTCAGCTGGAGCAGGACTCCGGCATTGATGATGTAGGTTCCCTTGACTTTATTACAAATATAAGCATAAACAGTCCAACCAGGTAACCTTTAACTCATGTTAATACCTCTCAAAGAACCCTCCCATCACAAACATTACACGACAGAAACAAAAACGTTAAGTGTGGCAGGATCTGCAGTTACTCCTGTGACTTCTACTTCCTCTTTCTTCAGTGTATGTGCTATGGGCCAATCCAGCTGGAGGGGAAATTCCCCTACAGCTCATGCCACTCCTTGCCTTTGCATAAACAGTTCCCTATGGACCCGTGATCTGAGTTAGCAAAGTAATTTTGAATATGTGTGGTTTTACTAGTTAACATTTACCAGCACTTATTATTATTATAAATTGTGTTTACATTAGGACAGATTTTAATACCCAAAGGCAGAGAAGAAGAGGGGGCATGGCCTGGGACCTAGGCTGACAAAGATTCCAGGAAGCTGTAATTATACCCCCTGGATTACACAGCCGCCTCCAACCCGGGCCGAGAGAGAGGGGCCTCATGGTCTGGATATGAATCTTCTCTGACGTGGCACCACTTCCATCTATAGTTTCATGTCCAAAATAAGCAAAGTAACTCCACCTAACTATAAGCAGGCTGGGAACTGAGACACTAGGTATGTTAAACAATTGAGCATCACTACATTGATTTGTTAATGATGCTTTTATAAGACTAGAGGAAGGGTTCTGCATGTTTCATGGTCCATAATCAGAAAGCTAAATTGACTTTACTTAGGTCAATTAGTACTGTAATTGACCACCAGCTCCCTATATGCCATAATTCCAAACACAGAAACATACTATTTGGGAGGAAACTTGTAATAACATTTGGCTGATTATGAAATTATTGCTGATTAGAAAATGTTAAGAGGACCAAGCTTCCAGGGCAGCTGGGTGGCTCAGTTGACTGACCATCTGACTTCGGCTCGGGTCATGATCTCTTGATTCATGAGTTCTAGCCCTGCATCAAGATCACTGTCACTCAGGGACTGCTTCGGATCCTCTGTCCTCTTCTCTCTGCGCCCCTCCCCTGCTAGCACTCTCTCTCTCAGAAATAAATAAAACATTAAAAAATAAATTAAGGGGCACCTGGGTAGCTCAGTCGGTTAAGTGGCCGACTTTGGCTCAGGTCATGATCTCACAGTCTGTGAGTTGGAGCCCCGCGTCGGGCTCTGTGCTGACAGCTCGGAGACTGGAGCCTGCTTCAGATTCTGTGTCTCCCTCCTTCTCTGCCCTCCTCCTGCTCACGCTCTGTCTCTATGTCTCAAAACTAAATAAACGTTAAAAAAATTTTTTTAATAAAATTTTTTTAAAGAAAAAAATTTAAAAAAAAGATAAATTAAAAAAGGACCAAGATTCTAATCTAATCACTACATGATCCTGTAGTTTCATATACTGCCCCTCTAACGCCAGCTAACCTAGTTTCTACCTAGCATCTGAAAATAATGACACAGCCAGACTGTGTCATTAACACCATCTCAATATCATTACCCAACACTTAAAGGATATGCTCCACAGTAATTGTTTTTGTTTTTTAGCCACAAAGCTTACAACCATTGATCTAATTATTTTATTGTCAATCTCTGCTTTTCGGACCCCCATAAATTCATTCCAGAGATTTTTCATTTATTACTTTATCTGTTTAGGCTATTTTTCATAGCAGGAAAAGTACTCTAAAAATATTATTTTCCTTTCTGAAATAGGTCTATAAAATTGGAAATCTGTTTAATGAATGTCTGCATATATAACTTAATTCTAAATAGTTGATAATTTTTTTCAAAGTAAAAGATTTTTAGATTAATACATTTCAGTGTTCTAAAACCACCTTAAGTTGTTCACCACCAAAAGAACTAAACAGTTTTATGAAACAAATATCACTTTTCCTAGTTATTTAGACTAGCCATTGAGACTACAGATATTAAATAAATTTTTTATTTACTGGTATATATAAAATAACTATGTGTAAAGAAAATTAGCTCATTATTAAACATTTAACTGATTTTAATGTAAAATGATCTCTGGCTAAGGTACATTTTATGGACTCAAATTTTAAATAACGTGGTGCCATGCTTTATGGAAAATTCATGGATTGATTAGTTTCCATACAAAACAGGTTTCTAATATGGAAACAAAAAAGAAATAAGAGAATTTTCCTTAAAGCACAAAAGCATTAGAACATGGAAAGAAAAAGACTATTCTTCCCAAATACCGATGTATACTTCAAATATTTAGTGTGATCCATTTACCCTACTTATAGCTAGATATGTATTTGTTTTAAAATTTTTTTAATGTTTATTTTTCAGAGAGAGAGAGAGAACACAAGCACTGGGGAAGAAGGAAGAGAGAGAATCTGAAGCAGCCTCCAGGCCCCGAACTTTCAACACAGAGCCCAACACAGAGCCCAACACAGGGCTCCACCTCACAAACCGCAAGACCATGACTTGAGCCTAAGTCTGACGCTTAACCGTCTAAATCACCCAGGCGCCCCTATATATATTTTTAATTTTTGGAATGTTTTCCCTCAAAAGTTTTAATACAAATATATCCCTTTGAAGTTAATTACATCTACCAATAAAGCTGCGTTTCCCAAAGTACAGAGGTTGTATAGTGATTTTGTACAATGCAGATATGTGTCCTAGTGATTCAGTTTAGTATGTGGATGATAAAAGGGACAGAAATTAACGAGGCTTTATAAAACCCCTAAAAATACCTTCTGCAACCTGAAGACTATTATACAGTGAAAGGCCATGCTCTGTTTGAACTCAAAAGGGAATAAAGTATCACCTCCAAAGAACTTTAATCCTCTGATTTACTATATGATCTATACTCAACACACCAGCATCAATGATGAATTCTTCCATGATTAAACTCAAATTTAATTAAACTTTTTAATTTGAGTAGTAAAACAGCACCTTCTTCCAGGGGGGCCCTTGATTCGCATGCTCCTTCACACGGACATTACTTGCTATTCCATGGCAGGTGTCCAGTTTCTTTCAACTGTCCTAGCTGAAATGGGGCTCTCCTCTGCATCTCTCCCTGTCCCGACTCACATTCCGTAATTCTCAGGATCTCATCACAATAATGGTATCCTCCTTTTTCCTCCCTCTCATCTCCTAAGTTGTACTGGGTCTTGTCACCTACTGTAAGCTGTTCTGAGGGAATCACAGAGCACGGGAGACTTGGACAGATAAAATGATCGAATCTGTGTTAAAGAGGTAATTTTAGGGGCACTTGGGTGGCTCAGTCAGTTAAGTGGATGACTTCAGCTCAGAAGTGATTTCACATTTCATGGGTCTGAGTCTTGTACTGACAGCTCAGAGCCTGGAGCCTGCTTCAGATTCTGTGTCTCCCTCTCTCTGCCCCTCCCACCGCTTGCATGCTCTCTCTCTCACAAGTGCTCTAACATTTAAAAAAATTTAAAAGAAAGATAACTCCAACTACAATGTTGGGAATAAACTGAAGGGATGGAGGAGCGGCACCAAGAAAACAGACTGCTGCAATAACTCTGGCAAGAGAGGATGCTACCAGGGTAGTAACAGTAAAGGTGATGAAGAGAGGTCAGATTCTAGATTTATTTTGAAGATTAAGTCACCAAGGTCTTTTCACTAATTACATGAAGTATGAGAAAAAAAGACAAAACCCAAGGATGACTCGAGCTTTCTGCTATGAGCAACTGAAAATAAAAATAGAGTTGCCATCGCTGACTTTCAAAGGCTCAGGTAGAGATTTGGGGAGAGGTAGATTAAGGATTTGGTTTGAAATAGACTGAGGTGTCTATTATATTTCTAAGTGGACATGCAGGCAATGGTCACAGGAGACTGGAATACAGGAAAGCTATCTGGACTGATATAAATTTGAGATATAAAGGATTTTTAAGCATTAATTAGCACTACTATATAACCCCACCTAAGATGCTACTCCCTTACACCTTGTATTATTTATGAGCTACACCTTAATCAATGTAGCCATCATTAAATTAAAAGAGAAATGTTAGCATTAGTCTAATTGCTTCAATCAAGCACTTTTAAATGTTTTATTTACTTTGAGAGAGAACGCATGTGCACACCAAAGGAGGAAGGGCAGAGAGAGAGGGAGAGAGAGAATCCCAAGCAAGCTCCAGCCTTGAAGTACAGGTCTGACATGGGGCTCAATCCCATAAATTATGAGATCATGACTGAGCCAGAATCAAGGGTCATTGCTTAACCAACTGAGCCACCCAGGCACCCTGAATCAAGCACTTTTAAACCGAAAATAAACACGGTCTATCAACTACAGTGAAAACATTACAAGTAAAACAACAACAACAGCAAAACATCTAGTTGATCTCAGTTGAGCTCGGCTATGGATCTTTCATCAGTGGCCAAATTTGGGCACAACTTAACAGTAAGTAATTTTTAATTCACTGCACTAGGTCTCCTCAGTCATTTGCATGAAATAAAAATCCAGATTCATCTTGAAGAACCAACATGTGTGAGCTGGCAGTGCATGTGTACAATACGTATTTTAACTTGATCAACTGAGACTCTTAGGGCAAGTAACTCAGGCTCAAAGGTAACATTACTTAAGAAATGTTTAATTATTGGATTTTGAACTTAAGGCTCCTTTATTATTTATTAACGGTATATTACAGTGTTTCCTCATTGCTGGTTAGAGGGGGAAATTTACCCTATCTGTACTAAAATAAAGAAATGCTTTAATGTTTATTTAAACCACTTTATAGAGCTGGCAGGCAACATGGCGGAGGAGTAGGGGGCTCCAGTATTTCGCTTGCCCTTTAAAGGGGGACGACTGAAACCATTGTCTCTCTCAACTCCAAAACTCGGGGGGAAAAGGTGCTACAGCTGACAAGAAACGTAGGCGAAAACAGACACGGCCCAACTAAACCGTGAGTTTAATCTGGGTCGGATAAAACGAACTCGAACTCGGGAAGTTGAGCTGAGGGGAGGGTGAGCATCTTCTGAGATAGCTGGGAAAGTGCCGATCTAATAACAACAACTGAACGAGAGGGCCAGAGCTGGTGAGACCGCTACCATCCAGCCCCTAAGCAGGGCTTTTGAAGAGAAGTTCAGTGGCAAACAGCAACAATCCCCGCGCGCTGCTGGGACCGCACCAACCCCGTCCTGAGCCACTGGGACGCCCGCGCCGGGGGGATTGGCAGCGGGGACGCAACGGCGCTACCAGGCGAGCACCTCTAACCCTGGCACAATTATAACGAAATCGGGGGTGGTAGACGGGCCGCCTCACCGCGCCACCCTCGCCCAGCGCCTCCGGGGCACGCACACTGCCGTCACAGGCAGCGGGGACCCAGGCGGCGGCTCCTGTGGAGAACCTCTAAACCCCGCACAGTTACAGCCAAATCGGGGGGTAGCAGACGGCTGCGCCACCGCGCCACCCTTGCCCAGCGCCTCCAGGCACGCACGCCGCAGGGACCCAGGCAGCCCCAGGCGGCGGCTCCTGTGGGACAAGGCCGGGTCACCGTCCAGTAAACCACACTAGGCCGGCGTTAGCAGTGGAGAGAGAACAGAAATAAAGGGGCGAATAAAGCCTCCAGGACTGGTGGCGCGGGTCTGGAGAGACGCCATTGTTGTCTCACAAGCCAGGAAGTCACCCCAGAAGCCATCTCTGCAGCAGTGGAGGCCGGACCCGCCTACACTAAACCACGCCCCTCCCAAACTATCAGCAGGAGCGACTGATCCAAGTGGAGATTGCTGCCTGGAGTAACGCCAGTCATTTCTTCTTTTTAAATTTATCCCTCCCTTTCTCATTCCTACCAATCCCCATCCCTGAGCTGGTCATCCAGGGTACTGACTGGCTTAATCATTTTTTTTGTTTTTGTTTTTTTGTTTGTTTTGTTTTTTTTGTTTTGTTTTGTTTGTTTTTGTTTTTGTTTTTGTTTTTTAACCCACTCTTTGAGGACATGTCCTACAACCTCTTCTTTACTTCCCTAGCCCATTTTCTGGAATAACCAGGCCGTATAAGTTCATCTAGACGACATCGATCTTTATTCCTTTTCCCTCACACCTGTCCTTATTCTGATTTCTATCAGTCTGGATTAAACCCTTTAGTCGCTCTACCTGGGCAAAGTCCATTTCCTTCTTCTCCCTGCACCAGTCATTATTCTGTCTATATATGCTCTGCCACCAGCACACTACATACCCTGTCCTTAACGTGTAGCTGTTACTTCAGGACATTGCCCTCAGAGAGTCACTTGTTATTTTTTTCTGTTGTGAACTGCTTGGCTGGACCATTTGTCGGTACGTTTGAGTATTTCTGTGTTCTGTGTGTCTGTCAGTTTTCCTTTCCAGGGCAACTTAAAGAAACAACCCATAACACATCCAGCCAAAATGACAAGACGGAAGAATTCTCCTCAAAAGAATCTACAAGAAGCAGTGACAGCTCAAGAATTAATGAAAACAGATATAAGCAACATAACAGAACTTGAATATAGAATGATAATCATAAAACTAATTGCTGGCCTTGAAAAAAGCTTAGATGAAAAGCCCGCGCGGCAGAGTTCAAGGACCTTAAAAACGGTCAGGAAGAATTAAAGAAGACATTGGAAGAAATACAGGGGAAACTGGAAGCAGCCACAGCACGGATTGAAGAGGTAGAGGAAAGAGTTAGTGCAATAGAAGACAAAATCATTGAAAAAGAGGAAGCAGATAAAAAGAGAGAGAAGCTGATCCAGGAACAGGAAAGGAGAATTCGAGAGCTGAGCGATGCACTCAAAAGAAACAATATCCGTATCATAGGAGTTCCAGAGGAAGGAGAGAGAGAGAGAGGAGTTGAAGGGGTTCTTGAACAAATCATTGCTGAGAACTTCCTCAACATGAGGAAGGAAACGGGCATGGAAATCCAAGAGGCACAGAGAACTCCCCTCAGACGTAACTTGAATAGACCTTCTGCACGGCACATCATAGTGAAGCTGGCAAAATACAAAGATAGGGAGAGAATCCTGAAAGCAGCTAGGGACAAAAGAACCCTAACATACAAAGGGAGACCTATAAGGGTAGTAGCAGACTTATCTACAGAAACTTGGCAAGCCAGAAAGGAATGGCAGGATATCTTCAATGTGATGAGCAAGAAGGACATGCAACCAAGAATTCTGTATCCGGCTAGCCTGTCATTCAGAATAGAAGGAGAGATCAAGGTTTTTCCCAACAAACAAAAACTGAAAGAATTTATCACAAATAAACCAGCACTGCAAGAGATCCTGAGGGGCATTCTATGAAGACAAGGTTGCAAAGAACACAAACTGCCAGGGTCAGCCTTACAAACATGAAACCCACAGATAATACAGTGACTGTAAGCCCATATTTTTCAATATTAACACTGAATGTAAATGGACTAAATGCGCCAATCAAAAGACACAGGATAACAGAATGGATTAAAAAACAAGACCCATCTATTTGCTGTCTTCAAGAAACTCATCTTAAACCTGAAGATACCTTCAGATTGAAAGTGAGGGGATGGAGAACTATCTACCATGCTACTGGAAGTCAGAACAAAGCCGGAGTAGCCACACTTATCTCAGACAAATTAGACTTTAAAATGAACGATGTAATAAGAGATGAAGAAGGATATTATAAAATAGTCTCAGGGACCATCCAGCAGGAAGAGCTAACAATTGTAAATATCTATGCACCGAATTCGGGGGCACCCAAATTTGTAAAACAACTAATTACAAACATTAGCAACCTCATCGATAAAAATATCCTAATAGTAGGGGATCTCAACACTCTACTCTCAGCATTGGATAGATCCACAAAACAGAAAATCTCCGCAGAAACAATAGCCCTGAATGACACATTAGGACAGATGGGCCTCACAGACATCTTTAGGGTCCTTCATCCAGAAGCAAAGGAATTTACGTTCTTCTCATCTGCACACGGTACATTTTCCAAGATAGACCATATTCTGGGGCACAGGGAAGTTCTGAATAAATATAAAAGAATTGAGATCATATCATGTGCACTGTCAGACCACAATGCTTTGAAACTTGAAATCAACCACAGGAGAAAGCCTGGAAGATATCCAAGAACATGGCGGCTAAGAAATAACCTACTAAAAGATGACTGGGTCAACCAAGCCATCAGAGAAGAAATTAAAAAATACATGGAAACAAATGAAAATGAAAATACAACAATCCAAACGCTCTGGGATGCAGCAAAGGCAGTCTTGAGAGGGAAATATATTGCAATCCAGGCCCATCTCAAGAAACAAGAAAAATCAATAACACAAATACTAACAGCACGCCTAAAGGAACTAGAAGCAGATCAACTAAAACAACCCAAGACCAGCAGAAAGAGAGAAATAACAAAGATCAGAGCACAAATTAACCATATGGAGAGAGAAAAGGTAGTGGAACAGATCAATGAAACCAAAAGCTGGTTCTTTGAAAAAATAAACAAAATAGACAAACCTCTAGCCAGGCTTCTCAAAAAGAAAAGAGAGAGAACTCAAATAGATAAAATCGTGAATGAAAAGGGAAAAATTACAACCAATCCCTCAGAGATACAAGCAATCATCAGAGAATACTATGAAAAATTATATGCCACCAAACTTGGCAATCTGGAAGAAATGGACAGCTTCCTAAATTGCCACACGCTACCAAAACTCAAACGGGAAGAAATAGAAAATTTGAACAGACCCATAACTAGTGAAGAAATAGAATCAGTTATTAAAAACCTCCCAGCAAATAAAAGTCCTGGACCAGATGGCTTTCCTGCGGAATTTTACCAGACATTTAAAACAGAGTTAATTCCTATCCTCCTCAAGCTGTTCCAAAAAATTGAAACGGAAGGAAAACTCCTGGACTCATTCTATGAAGCCAGCATCACTTTGATTCCCAAACCAGATAGAGACCCAGCAAAGAAAGAAAATTACAAGCCAATATCTCTGATGAATATGGATGCAAAAATTCTCAACAAGATACTAGCAAATCGAATCCAACAGCATATAAAGAGAATTATCCACCATGATCAAGTAGGATTCATCCCTGGGTTGCAGGGCTGGTTCAATATTCGCAAATCAATCAACGTGATACATCACATCAACAAAAGAAAAGATAAGAACCATATGATCCTGTCAATAGATGCAGAAAAAGCATTTGACAAAATACAGCATCCTTTCTTAATAAAAACTCTCGAGAAAGCCGGGATAGAAGGAACATACTTAAACATCATAAAAGCCATATATGAAAAGCCCACAGCTAATATCATCCTCAATGGGGAAAAATTGAAAGCCTTCCCCCTGAGATCAGGAACACGACAGGGGTGTCCACTCTCGCCACTGCTATTTAACATAGTGCTGGAAGTCTTAGCATCAGCAATCAGACAACAAAACAAAATAAAAGGCATCAAGATTGGCAAGGAGGAAGTCAAACTTTCACTTTTTGCAGATGACATGATACTTTACATGGAAAACCCGACGGAATCCACCAAAAGCCTACTAGAACTGATTCATGATTTCAGCAAAGTTGCAGGATACAAAATCAATGTACAGAAATCGGTGGCATTTCTATACACCAACAATGAAGCAGCAGAAAGAGAAATAAAGAAGCTAATCCCTTTCACAATTGCACCGAAAACCATAAAATACTTAGGAATAAACCTAACCAAAGAGGTGAAAGACCTCTACACTGAAAACTATAAAAAACTTATGAAGGAAATTGAGGAAGACACAAGGAAATGGAAAAACATACCAAGCTCATGGATTGGAAGAATAAATATCGTCAAAATGGCAATACTACCCAAAGCAATCTACACATTCAATGCAATCCCAATCAAAATTGCACCAGCATTCTTCTCAAAGCTAGAGCAAACAATCCTAAAATTTGTATGGAACCACAAAAGACCTCGAATAGCCAAAATAATACTGAAGAATAAAACCAAGGCGGGAGGCATCACAATCCCAGACTTTAACCTCTACTACAAAGCGGTGGTCATCAAGACTGTATGGTATTGGCACAAAAACAGACACATAGACCAATGGAATAGAATAGAAAACTCAGAAATGGACCCGCAAGTATATGGCCAATTAATCTTTGACAAAGCGGGAAAATGTATCCAATGGAAAAAAGACAGCCTCTTTAACAAATGGTGCTGGGAGAATTGGACAGCAACATCCAAAAGAATGAAACTAGACCACTTTCTTACACCACTCACAAAAATAAATTCTAAATGGATAAAAGATCTGAATGTGAGACAGGAAACCGTCAAAATCCTAGAGGAGAAAACAGGAAAAACCCTCTTTGACCTAAGACGCACCAATTTCTTACTCGACACGTCTCCAAAGGCAAGAGAATTAAAAGCAAAGATGAACTATTGGGACCTCATCAAGATAAAAAGCTTCTGCACAGCAAAAGAAACAACCAAGAAAACGAATAGGCAACCAACGGAATGGGAAAAGATCATCGCAAATGACATATCGGATAAAGGACTAATATCTAAAATTTATAAAGAACTTACCAAACTCCAAACCCGAAAAACAAACAACCCAGTGAAGAAATGGGCGGAAGATATGAATAGACACTTCTCCAAAGAGGACATTCAGATGGCCAACAGACACATGAAACGATGCTCAGTGTCACTCAGCATCAGGGAAATACAAATCAAAACCACACTGCGATACCACCTCACACCAGTCAGAGTGGCTAAAATGAACAAATCAGGAAACTATAGATGCTGGCGAGGATGTGGAGAAGTAGGCACCCTCCTACACTGTTGGTGGGAATGCAAACTGGTGCAGCCACTCTGGAAAACGGTGTGGAGGTTCCTCAAAAAAATGAAAATAGAGCTACCCTATGACCCAGCAATAGCCCTGCTAGGAATCTACCCAAGAGACACAGGAATGCTGATGCATAGGAGCACGTGTACCCCAATGTTCATAGCAGCACTTTCGACAATAGCCAAATCATGGAAAGAGACCAAGTGCCCATCAACTGACGAATGGATAAAGAAGTTATGGTACTTATATACAATGGACTACTACGTGGCAATGAGAAAAAATGAAATCTGGCCATGTGTAGCAACATGGATGGAACTGGAGGGTATTATGTTAAGTGAAATAAGTCAGTCAGAAAAAGACAGATACCATATGTTTCCACGAATAGGTGGACTTTGTGAGACTAAGCAAAAACCAGGGGGAGGGGAAGAGGGGAAAGGAAAAAAAGACACAGAGAGGGAGGGAGATAAAACATAAGAGACTCTCAAAGACTAAGAAAAAAACTGAGGGTAAGGGGGTGAGGGAGGGGGGAGAGGGGGTGATGGGCATTAAAAAGGGCACATGTTGGGATGAACACTGGGTGTTATATGTAAACCAATTTGAAAATAAACTATTATAAAATTTAAAAAATAAATAAATAAATAAATAAACCACTTTATATAACTCCTCTTTTCCCTTGACTCCAAAGGAGAATAGGCAAGAGAATCCTAAGTCACCCTCAAATACCAAATGAAATTAAGAGGAGGAAAATAAAAAACAAAACCATTTTCCTTTAATAATATGTGATTATACAAAATTGCTAAGTAATTAAATGAAACAAAATCAATTCTTTTCTGTCATGAAAAATACTATGCCTATTTTGCCAAACAACCTGAGAAAATATCCTTTGAAGAAGTAGAGGTATGTTCAGAGAACATTCAACTAAATATCAAAAATACAGACTGTGCTCTTAAAAGGTCATTCATGTTTTGAGGAAACATTAAAAAAAAAAAAAAAAAACCTGATAAACAACAAAATGGACAACATTCCAAATGGAAAAATTGGATCTAGAAGTCTTGTACTTTTCCCCAGTCATAGTTCAGAACAAAATGTGAAATGAAAATATTACTATATTAGAAAATTTTGTATTTGCCAGTGATTCAAAGTAATGAAAAGGCTAAATCTGGCCAACTGACAGATCTTGCTTTTATTAGAGTATTCTGGTTTGGTAAATTGGAATTTGAGGCAGTTTATCTTCAATGCAATAATACCAGGTTATATGGAAAAATAATAAAAAGCACTGTTTCTCCTTTACTGTGAGCAATTTACTTTTGGGGGCTAAATAACCTGCTTCACATGAATTATGCAGTTCCCATTGTCTTGTTGGTATAATGGAAGAAGACAATCACCACCACAGGATTAAGTGATTCAGGGCAGCAAAGCCAAAGGACATTTCCTTGGGGATTTCAAGAAGGGCAGAGTATGTCATAGCCACGTTGATTTTGCACAGCCTAAAATGCGTGGCCATTTGATTTTATTGTAAAATATGTTTGAATAAGAAAAAATACAATGGAGTTTCAGGAGGTACAATTTCTCACAAACTACAAACTCGGGTGTGCAAAATTATATTTTTCTTTCCTATAACTGAACTTAATGTCTTCCTGAGCTTTCATTTCCCCTGAGAGAAGGAAACTTTCTCTAGTCACATCCAGATAAATCTGGCTGTTTTATTACCTGAAGTTTAAACTCAGTAAGCTGAGATCTTCCTTCTCCTGCTCTTTCTGAAAGGGGCGGGGGGGCGGGCGGGGGTCAGTGTGGTACACCCACTTCTTAGTTTTGATCTATTCTGGCCGGTCATCACTGAGAAGGATGATCATTCCATCACGGTATGTTCAATCACACTGCCATGGCTATACTCATATCCACATCTACCATTCAGGTGTCTGCATTCTCCCAGGCAAGAATCCAGAGGCTGATCTGTCCACCACCTGGGTTCCACTTATACAACCCATGTTTCTACCTCTGCCTGCATCCCTGTGTCATGCCTGTGAACCTTCTTCAGATCACCAGCTCTAAGCTTCATATCCATGCCTCCCTGGGCACATGAGACAATATTTGTTCTTTGTCCCCTACTAGGATATTCTAAAGCTGCATTCAGTCCCATCTGCTTAGCCACTCCCTGCAGTCATCTCTACCCTGCACTTTCTATCTAGAGTTCGTAGGAGTCTTTTTCTGCCATACTTAGTTTCCTAGGTAACCAAGGCATAATGTAAGCTAATTCTCTCCTCTTTTCTCAATCCCCATGACCTGAAGAGGTCAATCGTCTTCTCCCAGGGGTTTGGAGGTGAATGTAGGGCAAACTATACCAACATCTAACTCTCTTACTTAATAGCCAAACTTTCCTCACTTTACCATTAATTTAGAGGCCCTTCTAGTCTCATGCTGCCAATATATTCTTCCCATACATGTCTTTCTTTCTTTCACCTGGTTGTAGGCTTTAAAGTGAACAGCCAATGTTTTAACATCAAGTTTTATAGTTTCTCCAAAGAACATTTCCCTCCTCTCAGTTGGGACATGTTGCTCAAATGGAGTACAATCATTGAATGTCAAGACTTGGTCTTCAGAGATCTTAAAATAAACACACACACACACACACACACACACACACACACACACACACAAATAAAGATACTGTTATATAATGTGAATAATGTTATAAAAGTAGATGATCCTCTTCCCAAATTGGATCTAAAAGATTCTCTAATAATGTCATGAGAGCTGAAGAGTGAATAGGAGTTAACCTGGTAAAATGGTGAGCCAAGTGATGAGGACAGGACCGTTTTTGGCAGAGGGAGCCCCAGTGAAGACAAGGATAGCTGCCATGCAGAGAACCTGGGAAGAGAGAAGCCAGATAGGATTGGAGACTCATCAGGGTCACGCCACACAACGCCCTGCAGGAAGAGGAAGCAACCTAGGAAGTTTTATCCAGGAGAGTGACATGATCAGATCTCGTTTAGTTTAAAACAAACCAACAAAAAGCAAAAAACAAAAACAAACAAAAAAAAAAACCACCTCTGGCTACAACAATGTGGAGAGACTGGTGAATACAAAACGCAATCCTTGCCAGCCCTGCTTCAACACCTCCAGAATAAACAGAGTACTATGAAGGATTTATTATGGAAGTAAATAAAATAATGCATGTAAAAGTAATAATGCCGTAATGCTTGACACAGTAAATATTTATTAAGTATTGCTACAATGATCAACAAAGACTTCGATAAAATTAAAAATCCAGATTATCACAGTGCATTAACTAGGAAGATAATCAGCTTTGCAGCCAAATATATGTATTTATAATTACGATTTTTGACTTCTGGACCAGGAATTCATTTACCCCATCTGAAGCGACATTTCTTCAGACAGAACGAGGGGCGATTCCACATATCTTAGAGTTTTCTTAGCGTGTGAGAAATGTCAAGCACTGGTCTGATACAGTCATTTGGGGCCAATATTTTCTTCCCTCCCTCTTTCTTCCCAGAAGAATTAACTCTTCAGAAGTTATGTGGGTCATTTATGAAGTTGCATCGCATATTATCCTTGACAAATTGCTGCTTGTTTGCACTTACTGGGAGATTGCTGCTCTGAAAGCGCTAATTCTATTTCCCCAAGTACGTAACTTACTGTAAGTTTGCATGGTTGGAGAACAGGGCTCATTATAAAGAGGAGGAAGGAAGGAAGGAAGGGAGGGAGGGAGGGAGGGAGGGAGGGAGGGAGGAAGGAAGGAAGGAAGGAAGGAAGGAGGGAAGGAGGGAAGGAGGGAAGGAGGGAAGGAGGGAAGGAGGGAAGGAGGGAAGGAGGGAGGGAAGGAAGGAGGAAGAAAATGGAGAAATAGCAGGAGTTATCTCATTTTTAGCAGGAAGACAGTCCTCCATCTCAAGCAGAATGGGATGAGGAAAAGATTAAAAAGATACACAAGTTTTCCCTCTACCCACTTTATGTTTGGTGATGAACGGAAAAAACTCCTCAGAGCAGCCTCTGATACATGGCTTTTTCAAACTTCTATTTCTCAAGAAAAATTGTTTAGATGATAATTTATGGATGTTTTCAAAATGTTAACTACTTTCATTTTGCTAGTTTTATGGCCAACATATGCCTTTTCCAGCAAAGAGGGTGAACACTCAAAATCTTCAACAAATCTACTCTTCTGAAAGAGACACTGTAATTGAACAAATGGGAATAAATTTAGTCATTTCCATGGCCTTTCCGGTCAGCCCTATCCTCTAATGTATAAATTAGAGCGGCAGATGCACTGGAAGTTTTCCACGTTGGTTTGTTAAAAGGTGAGCTGCTTGATGCCAGCAATATTGCAAACCAGACAGAGGTGATTTGGCTTTCACAGGTCTATGGGCCAACACTGAGCATAATTTAGAAGGAAAAGGCCATTCACCCAATCACTCAGCCATTTGCCACCGAAATCTCAGAGGCTGCTTAAATTTCACATTAGTTCTAGGAATGTGGGCCAATGCCAGTATTCACGGCTATAAAAAAAAAAAAAACTGGGGCAAGAGACAGAAGAGATTATCAAATCTATGTTGCTCATTTTAGTAAAAACAAAAAAGTATTTACCCAAAGATTAAGTCTAGTTTGAGAAAAATTTAAGACTAAAACCAAGATAAACTTCTACCAAAACAACTAACCAAGCTCAAGATAATGAATTATTTTGCCTTCATATATTCTTTAATTTTTAAATATTTTTAAGTTTATTATCTTGAGAGGGAGAGAGAAGAGAGACAGAGAGAAAGGGGGAGAGAGAATCCCCCTTCCTCAGGCTCCACACCATCAGCTCATAGCCCAACATGGGCCTCGAACTCACGAACTGGGAGATCACGACCTAAACTGGAATCAAGAGTCAGAAACTTAACCAACTGAGACACCCAGATGCCCCATACTCTGTAATTTTTACAACAAACCTCAATGTCCAACATTATCACAAGTACACCCCTGGATCTAAGATTCATCTTTGTTACAAGACATTTTGCATTTTCTGAAATTGAGATGAATCTTACAGTTGTTAAGTAGACTTAATGCAGTGTCTAATTTTGTACACCATCCATTAGTCAGGGTGCATTCAAAAAGCACTAAAGTCCAGGAGTCAAGGAAATACAGACTATTTAAAAAATAGAAAAACTGAGGTTCAATAGGAATCATAAAACTTACTCAAATTCACATACTAATATGTGACATAAATAAGGCCAAAAAGCATATCCATTTGACATGAAAACCTTGAGCTGCTTTATTTCCTTCAATCAGCCTTAAAGTTTTAGTCAGTAACAGAGCCCATATCATCACACAGGGACACTGATCTGTTGTTTCCCCAGGACCCATCTTCCCATGCCCTCTACCTACAAATGTGTTCTTTCTCTCTCTCTCTCTCTCTTTTTTTTTTAAGAAACAACCCTATCCCCATTGTGTAGCAACCATGTAGTTTGGATGATAGAAGTCAAGGAATATAATCACAGTGGTTGCTTCAGAAAAGAGCAAAGGCTAATTGAAAAAGATGGGTTTCCCATGGACGCAGAGGCAAGTTCAGGTTTGAACAATCAGAGTAAAATCCAAGAATTTTGATATTAAGTATGGGGCGCAATCACCTTTCTCCTCCTGAATGTGTAAGACAAAGCATGTAGCCCTGATTATTGCTGGCAGTCATAATGCAAGCATCAGGGACAGCAGTCTGAGATTAAAGCAGACACATGACAAAAGACAGAGCTGAGACAATCAGAAAAGCCTGAGCCAAAGCCTTCTATTAAACCATGCCTGAAATCTGACCTGACTCCAGGGATTACAGTGATAGGACCAACAAATTTCCTTTATTGTTTAAGCCACTTCAAGTTGAATTTTCTGTTCTTTGCAAACACTAAAAGAATCCTACCTCTTTCACCACAAAGAGTCCAACCTAATGTCAAACCAACATCAAAACCTTATCCCATTCAAAAGAAAGGTGTTGCCTTTAAGATGACCTACTGCTCAACAAAACTGCATGCCCCATCTAAGTCCAAGCCCAAAGTTGTAACTACAATGTCCGTCATTCTAATAAGCAAATGTGCCAGTTAAACATCAATTTGTATTCTAGCACGTAACCTAAAATTTTAAGTAAATTTAATAACAGTGACCAAATCACGTGTCTATCTTTATTAATGATTTCGTGTATACAACCAATAGCCAATGAATTTATTGAACTTTCATACAAGTTTTACCACTGTATAAGGCCAAACTATTTTTAATATCTTCCAACAATAATGAACATGGTTAGCTACAGATCAAGTGCTCTTTTGACATCCCAGAGAGTCTTCTGACTTACTCACTGCCCTTCACGTACTGTCCTTGTATTATTCCCTGCTCAGTGGTCCTCAGAGCTCTACCTCAGTTCACTAGTCCTTCATTAAGTCCTACTCTTCATCTTCAAATAAAATAGAACTATTTTAGGGACTTCTGGGTGGCTCAGTTGGTTGAGCATCCAACTCTTGATTTCAGCCCAGGTCATGATCCCAGGGTAATAGAAACAAGCCCCGCATTGAACCATGCTCAACACGGAGTTTCCTGGAGATTTTCTTTCTGTCTCTGTCTGCCCTTTTCCTGGCTCACACTTTCTCTCTCTAAAATTAAAAAAAAAAAAAAAAACACTATTTTATGTTTCACTTGCTCCAAATTTTGTATTCACTATCACAAGGCGTCAAATTTTACATCTATTTTTAGTATGTGCTACTAAGTTAATGGAAAACAGTCTCTACTCATTCCTCTCTCAAAAACTTCTCACTCTTCCCAAAAATGTATACTTATTTTGAGTGATCATTTGAACATAAAAGCAACATGTTTATTTTCTTTTTTTTTTTTTAATGTTTATTTATTTTCGAGAGACAGAGCATGAGCAGGGGAAGGGCAGAGAGAGAGAGAGACAGACACAGAATCTGAAGCAGGCTCCAGGCTCCGAGCCATCAGCACAGAGCCCGACGCGGGGCTCGAACTCACAGACCGTGAGATCATGACCTGAGCTGAAGTTGGCCACTTAACCGACTGAGCCACCCAGGCGCCCCAACATGTTTATTTTCTAACCCCTTAGTGATCTTATGGCTAGAAATTTTATTTCAGTTAGACGTAAAAAAAACAAACAAACAAACAAACAAAAACACAACAGAAGGAAAACAACATGACTACTTTATTTAATATTTGGAAAGTGGAAGGCCTCATTCACATCTCAAATCATATAAATTACTGTCAATTATTAGAGTTGGCTCTAAAAAACAAAGAGCTTCGGTTTGTATATCTCACTTACCAACTATGCACCAACTTTTGATCTTTCCTAAAATGGAATTACACATGTGCTGACTTTCAGCCAGCTTTGCTGAGGTAACAACTTCTAAAGCTCAATGGTTTTTAATGACCAACACTGATCCTGTTACATGATGGCAGCTACGGGCTGCCCATAGCCACTCCAACTCCTGTCAACTCTACTCAGCTCTTTGGCTCTGCTCTAGAGGTATTCTCATTCCAGAACACAGACTGATAGACAGGCTATCAAA
Source organism: Paguma larvata (assembly GCA_030068075.1). Classification (NCBI taxonomy): domain Eukaryota; kingdom Metazoa; phylum Chordata; class Mammalia; order Carnivora; family Viverridae; genus Paguma; species Paguma larvata. The sequence continues at coordinate 37,160,475 of CM057840.1, forward strand.
TATGTGTGAGACATGTTCTTGTTTTTATGGTACAGAGAAAGAGCAAAGAGCCAAACACACAATGGTTCATTAAGCTTCTGCCAGAAGGTAGTATAATTTGCATCTCATTGGCCAAAACAAGTAGCATAGCCAAGTTTGATTTCACAGAGAGAAAAAAATTTATTCCCTCTACAGTAGGGACACTGCAAGTTATATGCAATAAGGGATAATGTCTAATTTCTCAGAGGGAAGTGTCAAATAAATCATTAGGGACAAAAACACGAACTCCAGAGAAGTTAAGCAAACCTTTGTTCCTTGCTTATTTAGCTTAGCTTCCTAAGGAAGACTAACTAGTTGTCCCCCAACCATTTCTATTTTCCTCCTAAACACAGCTTGGTTACGTTTCCCAACCTTCATTAAATGCTTCATGCATGTGACTGGGTTCTGGTGAATGAAACATAAACTGAATGATGTAAGCCATTGGTAGGCTTGGCCTATAAAATGCTCCCACATACAACCCTCCACTCTCTTTCCTCCAAAGACCTAGCTGAGTACAGAACCACAGATGGAAGGAATCAGTTTCTGAGTTATCTTTTGGAGAAGAGCTGCCTAAAAAGGCCATGCCAAACTACAGTGAAGGTGAGAAGTAAGTTTTTATTTGTTAGGTCACTGAAATTTTAAGATTTTTTTCTCAGGGGGAACTTGTTCTGGCTAATTCAGGGCAGAAATCTAAAGACTCCCTTGCTTTTTTTTTTTTTAATTATTTTTTTATTTATTTTTGAGAGACAGAGACAACACAAGCAGAGGAGGGGCAGAGAGAGGAGACACAGAATTCGAAGCAGGCTCCAGGCTCTGACTGTCAGCACAGAGCCCGACACGGGACTTGAACTCACAAACCATGAGATCGTGACCCGAGCTGAAGTTGGACCCTTAACCGACTGAGTCACCCAGGCGCCCCCCTCACTTTTTCTTCTGATTTTCATATCTGTTTTAAGGAACTAATCTTTTACCTGAATGTGAGCTATCGTAAATTACTTTATCTTCTTTACACATTCTACTTAAGTTAGTAGACCACCCAAAGAAGGAACTGCCAGATCAAGGGAGAATGTTGACCACAAATTCAGGAAACAACTCAAACCTAATACACCCACATGCTATCATGATAACCATCCAGAATGATGCTAATCTCCCTCTCTCCAGAACCCTGTGTATAAGTAAAGCCATTTCCTACCTACCTTAAAATCTTGTTTATTAAAGAACTAATAAGCTAGATTTCTCAGGCCAGGGTCTACTCCAGAAACTTATTTCTCATCCCATGAGGAGGAAGCAGCAGGCCAGGATACAAATCAGCAAGCTACCTCAGGAAACAAGAGCTTACACTCCTTGGTAAGCCCTGTCACATCAACTAGGTGTACACTTATGGTTAATCAATAAACAAAGGATGAGTAGAAACACTGATTTCTTTCTCCGTCCTTCACCAAACCCTTTGATATGGTATTATCAACATCAGACAGGCTGAAATATTCTCTACTCATGGCTTTGTTATGACAATCACGTGAGTTAATGTTTATAAAGCACTTAAAATAGAAGAAAGCTATAGTAAGTGCAATAATAAGCAGCAATTAATTTTTTTAATTATCCCCATTTTAGAATTAAGGAATTGGAAACTCCGATACATTTTTCCAGGATCACGTGGCTCATGACCAATACAACTAGAACTCAAATTGAGGTCTTTTAAAACTTTCAACTCTATACTGTATATTTTTTCAAGAATATAGTTAAGTACCTAAAACCAGATTTACAGACCAAGTTTGTTGCTGTTGATTCAAAAACAATACTACTATCTTCTCAGTTACCAAATTCCATCTGGCATGAGGTACATGCCAGACTCACTATCCTAGGACTGAAAATGCTTTCAACACTAGAGCCTATGAGATGCAGCTGTATTTGTATAGTGATGATGACTGACTCACTCTGACTCCAGAAGATACACTGTCCTTAAGGATCTCCCTGGCTGAAGCTAGGAAGCCCTAAATGAACCACATAATAAAATGAAACCTCTTGGAAGGAAAGTATTTAAAACAAAATGTCAGCCTTCACTCTATTCCACAGACAGCACATTAATGAGGCTACCTGCTGAGAGAAAGAGCCCAGTCTTCATTCCTCCTCAATTCTGCAGTTCTCTTCTGGGGAATTTCTGCTTTGCCTCTTGAGGCTCATAAGTATGTTTCAAAATGAGAAAGTATATCCATTCTTTTTAATATAATGCTTCTCTTCCCCAAGTGTTTTCCTTAGAGAACAATAAATTTCCTATTAGAAATTGAGTCTTGGCATGAGGCTTCTCAATTTGCTAGAAAAGGTAATATACTATGGAAGTAGGTACTAGAGTAGAGCAAAAGCTCTGTCTCCTGAGCCAAAAGATTAGCAGAAATCAAGACCTGCCTAAAAGAAATCAGGTAATTAGTTTAATGAAGAACAAAAAAGAAATTCACTCTGGCTCTTTTTTTCTGGCCAGTCTTGTCAAATATCCTTAAAGTACCCGTATTGGTGGAGGGTGTTTACCATCTTCCCACCAAATGAAAGAAGAGCAATTCTTATTTACCCGGCTCCATCTTTACCCATTTGTCTCTTCACCTGAAAGCTTCTTCCTAAATTAAGTTTACCCTTCTGGGAAAGCCTGTGCTCTCTCTTCTCTCTTATACTCAGAGTTTCATCTACCCAGGGACTCTCTTCTCGGTCACCTGACAATTTCTACTCACCACTGGGTTTTGTCTTAAACATCAATATCCCCCACCGCCCACAAGTCTATACCCAACTAATGTCTTTGTGGCTTTGTCAACAACCTCTCCTTCCTGGAAACTCCAAAAGGACATGGCAATATCTATGCTGCATGTCACATGAAAAGGGCTCATAATAAATATTGACACAATGAATTAGAATTTAGTTGGTTGATATTATATTCAAACAATGCTTAAAATGTGGATGTCATGCAAAGCCACCTAAACTTTGGGTTAGTGAATTATAAGACAGTTCCAAAATAAAATGTCGTGGAAACTGTTACTAACCTCAACATTCATTTTGACAATTTGAAGGGTTTACTCTAAAAATCTGGGCATCAAAAGTGCTGGGTATAATTTAACATTTCCTTATAAAAGACATAAGGAAGAAAAAAAAAAGCATGTGCCTTTTTTTTCTATTAAATATGTGCTCTTTTGTACTGCATAATTTTTAAAACTCTGGTTACAATGGCATGTAGCCAGGAACTTGATGTTTTTTATACATCTTTATTTTCCGGTTACCAGTGTTTCCAAATGCTGGAGTCAGACTCATATTTAAATAGGTGACCAGTAATTCTGCCTGGTTTCCTATTGTTGTTTTGTACATCCAAGACAATCAATCAAAACTACAATAAAAAATCTGATTAGAGGGCAAGAAATAACCTTTCATGACAACGTCTAGGCCACATATGATTTGTTTCCTGAAATTGAGGTCCTAAGTGACAATTCTGTTTTTGACCTTGTATTCATTCGAGGTTTTATGTCTGTACTTGTAATGAGTTGCCCAGCCTTGGTCTTTCTCTCTTCTGTTCTGTGGCACGTCATTATCTCTTTCTTGTTTCTTTTCTGTTGTTTCAGCCTATGATTTGCTGGGGCTTGTTCTCTTAAACCACTCGGTTGTTATCTGACACAGATAGCTTCTTTTCTGGGTACTTTTTCTTCACAGTTCTACTTCCCACTAACCAGAAAAAATGTCATCTGAAATATATGGGCCTATTTTCTTCTCTGATACAGAATATACAGATCCACTAAATAAATCCAGAAAAAAAAAACCTTTGCTTTAAACAAGTATGAAAATATTCTGTTAAGTCACCACTAGATTTTCTAAAATTAGTAAACAAACACCACTTATTTTCTAAATATACTGAAGTTACTCCCAATTTGTCCACAATAAGGAAGAAAGCACTCCTGTTTTAATAATCTAGTTAATAACTGTTATAAAGATGAAATGGGTTAATTTTATAAATATATACAAATATATATGTTTACAATTATATATTTATAATTTATATAAATTATATAATATATAATATACATAGGACTTTTATATATATATGTGTGTATACATAGACTTTTTAAATTTAAATAATTTTAAAGCAGCACCAAACATTAACTCTCCTATCCCTATGATCCAGAAATCATTCAAGTTTCCTGAATTCTCTCAGCTAATTATTGTGAACATCAATAGTCCCTTGCCCTAAAATATAAAATTCACCTTTTAAAGTGAGGCTTTCTGAGACTGAATGGGACTTGGGAGAAATAACCCAGACTTTACCACTTTCCACCCAGATTACATTGCAATAGCTTCCAGATCAATTTATGTAACTTCAGTCTTTCTCTTCACAATGACTTATCTTCCTTACTTTTTCCATGTTATTTCCTACTCTCAGTCAAAAACTTCCGATAGATCGTAGTTTATAATGTATCAGGTCCTACCTACTCTGCCCAGTTTACAAGACCTTCCATGACTGAATCCTCTACTTTCAACCTTATTTCCCAATCCTCCTCAAATCAGCTTGTTATAACTAATTATGTTTTCTAATAATACTGTGATTTCTTGTAAACAGACTCCCAAACCAGCTCCCTTCTACCTACATTGATTCTTGAAAACAAGGGCACGTCACACGGTTATTCTCTCCATGGCACCAAATGCATTATTGATTGGGGAGGAAAGAAGAGAAAACTACTCTCCCCATGAACCGGATGCCAGACACATATCCAGGCTTTTGCCAGCCTATTAAATTGAAACATGCAAAGCGGTCAGCCCAGTTCTGGGCTTAAAAGGGGTTCAATAAACATGATTATTACTATGTTATTAATCTTCTCCACAAATTATAAAGAGATACAGATGGGGAAGCAGAGCTCCAAGCTGACACCTTAAAAAAATAGTACTGGAATACTAAAGAAGGCTTTTCCTTAACAAGTGCCAGAACTACAACTCTAAGTGATTTAAATAAAAAGGGATTTTATTACTTCAAACAACAAAGAATCCAGAAGCAGGTGACTCCATGACTGGTTAATTCAGTAGCTCAATGAGGTCATCAACCCAGGTACTCACCATCCATTCTGACTTCGTTAGTCGGTTTGTTTGACCCTCAGGCTACTTCCCCCATAATCCAAAGATGCAGACACGATTACATTCAAAAGAAGAATGGGCACTTCTCACCACTGCGAAACCCTCTGTAGGAACCCTAGAGCAAGCTTCCCCTCCTGCTTCACTGACCAATGCTTTAAACAATTGCTAGCCATGAAAATAGGGCCAGTGATGATTGACTTGAGCCCAGAAGCACTCCCCACTCTCAAGGACAGGGATAAAGTAAACTTCCTCTAAAATATATCAGGGGAAATGCATGGGGGAAATATATCAAAATTCTGTTATAGAGGCATCAGAGAACCATGGCACCATCCAAAGGCAGCCCCCATGACCTGCACCACGTGGGGAGACAGATTTCCTGTGTGAAAATCCCCCCTCTGCCACTTGTTAGCGAAACCACCCTGCTGGCATCCTAACCCCTCCGTTTCAACCTCTCATCTGTAAAGATGAAATAATACCAACTAACATTTAGGATTTAGAGGATAATTATGTGTAAGATTTCAAACAGTGCCTGAGGCACACAATGTCCAATCATTGTTAGATATTAATGGGATTCCAACAAAATGAAGTTTTCTTCTGAAAATGTTTTGTTTCCTCTCTTCAGAGAAAAGCCTAATAAAAGAGTAATAAGATCAACTCAGTCCCTGGGTGTTATGTCAAGATGGCAGATTCCCAACCCTCCTAGTAAAATAACGAGAGAGCCGAGAGTGCTGGAGGTCGGCAGGCAGAAACCGGTCTCCAGACTACACTGCATCGTCTGCCCCCAGGAGCCATGTTGGTATCACGGCCTCCTGGTCAATCCTCAGCAGAAGCAGAGATGATCAGACTTACTCGGTGTCTTAATGCCCCCTTACAGCTGCAAAGAGCTTCAAACCGAATTGGCAGTTGAACACCCCAGGCAATCTGCATCTCTAGAGAGCAGTTTATGGTTAAATTTCTGCCGAACATTTTTAAGAGAGCAGTACCTAATGCATCTATCAAGGGACAGCACTTTTAAAGAACTTGTTCACCACGACTGGAGTTTTATTAAAGAAGTAAAGCTAATCCTTTTCACTACTTGCCAAGCCATTTTTGTCTGATCTGAGGAAGGAACCTTGTGCACGAAGTCTCCTAGGGCTTTGGAAAGCACAAATGGCCTCGAGGAGACACGGCGATGTAGATGGAAGTTGGCAAACCATTCTGGTGTGTTCTGAATGCAAGCACCTAGGGCATTTAGTGATCCCCCCTCCAAGTGAATTCCCACAAGTACCTCCTTTGCTACACTGAGGACAGCCAAGGACCTATGCAGATTGAGTTTCTAGGCATAAGCCCAGGAATCCCATGAGTCCTGAAGATGAATAAGTAAATTAGACGCCAATAATATCACAGGATTATTACAAGTAACATTAGTATTACGGCTTTATGGTAACTTGACAGCATCTAATGAGTGACACAACTATGTCCACAAAGAGGTAGCGAACTGAATCAATGCTGCCACTTACAGGTTTTAAATTTGAGGCAAATTTTCAATTAACTCCACTCGCTGCCCACAGGATATTTTAATTCACATTTTAATCTCCCATATCTAACCAATTCATCAACTAGTGTTTCCATTAAAGCCTTTAGTAAAATGTGTCCTAGTCAGCTCAGGCTGCCATAACACAATCCTACAGACTGGGTGGCTTAAACAACAGAAATGTCTTTCTTGCAGTTCTGGAGGCCTGAAGTCTGAGATCAGGGTGCCAGTAATGGTCCAGTTCTGGTGAAAGCACCTTTCCTGACTCTTGGATGGCCACTCTCTTGCCATGCCTTCCCACGGCAGAGACATCTCCCTTCCCATCCCTCCCACTTTTGTGTCCAATTATTTACATATAAATGTTACTAAACATTCCCCCACAGTTGGAGAGAAAAGAATCACATTTATTCAATTTTAGTAAGCAGTGAATGCATGGATATGAATTCATGTTTCCTACTAGTATTTTTAAAAGGTAATCAGGCTATTTTTTTTTCCCTATGTGCAGTTTTCTCCATCTGCTACATTTAACTTGTGGGAAATCACACAATAACTTTTTTTCGAAGTAAAACAACATTACTCACAGGTATAAAGATCAATGGATTTTCACAAATCAAACCCAAGTAAGTAACCAGAACACAGATGAACAGTAACAAGTATCCCCAGCAACCCAGCAGAACCAGATCCTGCAACCTCAATCCCTCCGGCTCCCATATTCCTGCTGAGTCCCTCTTTTAATAATTTGAGAGAGCACGAAATAGAGAAAAAGTATCCCAAGCAGGCTCCATGCTGTCCTCAGAAAGCCCAATATGAGGCTGGATCCCACAAACAGTGGAATCATGACCTGAGGCAAAATCAAGTGTAGGATGCTTAACCAACTCAGTCAGCGAGGCTCTCCTGCTCGGTCTCTCTTCCTCTGAAGACTAACCAGTATCCCAGGCCTCACTATCAACTTGGTCTATTTTTGTTTTTAATTTAAAGGTATGTAACATTTACTTTTCTGTACCTGGCTTCTTTCCCTCAATATTACGTTGTGAGGTACACACAACCATGAAAACCAGCTACAGATACATTGTCGATCTATAGGTGAAAGGTGCAAAAGGAGGGCGTCAGAGTATCTTCCTGACCTTGTCGTTGGAAAAGATTTCTGAAATAGAAGGCAAAAAACACCCCAACAACCTATAAAGTAAAAGTAAAAAAAATTGGACTATGTTAAAATTTTAAAGATTTCTTGTTAGCAAAGGACACTTTCAGGGGCATGCGGGAAAAAGTAGGAGGAGATATTTGTAATACATTCAACAAAGAATTCTTACACAGGATATATAAAATTCTCCTAGAAATCACTAAGAAAATGTCGTAAACTCAATAGAAACATGGGGCAAAAATCTTTAAGCACTTTACGAAGGAAGATAACCAAACAGTCAATACACACATGACTATAATAGTCAAGGCACACGACTTCATTAGTCTTCAGGAAAACACAGATTAAAACCACAATGCTACAGAACTACACATTCAACTGAAAGAAAAAAAAAATAGTGTATCGAGTGTTAGCAAAGGTGTGGAAAAATACCCCTGTTTGTGTAAACTGCCATAATCACGCTGGAAAACTGGCACCCTCTCACAGCCCAATATGTGCACGTGGAGGGACCCAGCAGTTTTCCTCACAAGTGTATACTACCATTTAAACTGAAAATGACCCAAATGCCCGTTAAGAGTGAAATGGATAAGTCATTTCTGATCTATTCATACGGTGACATCTTCGACAATACAGAGAACGAACTGTTAGAACATATGACCACGTTAATGTACCTCACGATGTCATTTCATATGGATGGTTAGATCTAGCACCATTCACTGAAAAGATCATTCTTTCTTTTGCCACACATCAGTGCTGCTTTCTTCAAAAATCAAGTCCGTGTACCTGGGTATCTGTTGTAGACTTCCCACTCTGTTCCACTGGTTTACGTATCTTTACAAAATTATATCATCCTGATTACAACAGATTTTATAATGACTTGATATGGCTTTATTCTTCTTTTAAACACATCTTGTCTATTCTTGTACTTTGAATTTTCATGAAATTATAGAATAAGCTTGCCAGTGTTTATACACACACACACACACACACACCAGGGATTTTTATTATAACTGCATTATATCTATACATCAATTTCTAGAGGATTGACAAATTCACAATAGTCTTCTAATCTATAAACATGGCATTTCCCTCCATTTGCTGAAGTCTTTAATTTCACTCATGAATGTTTTGTTTTCATTAGTTTTACGCCTAGGTATTTGAGTTATGTTATTGGATGTAATTTAAAAAAAAATACCTTTCCAGTTATAATTTTTTGCTAGTATACAGAAATGTAATTTTTATACATTAATCTCATTTCTAACAATTTACTAAATCCATCTACTATACCACTTTGCAGATTCAAACTTTTACATACACAGTTGCATCTCCCGTGTATAATGACTATTTCATTTCCTCCTCCCTAAACTTTTGAACTTCAAAAAAGAAGAATCATGATCTAATTGGATTCTGACTTCAGCCAGGAGAGAGGAATGTCACTATGCCTGCCTGGCGGAATTTCATCATCGCGGTGGACAAATGGATGCCACGGATCTCATTCTTTTCCTTGAATGGGAGTTTTAGATATCGTCATCCCGTCCTGGCTCCACCACTGGATGGGGTGAAGAACGAGACACCAGGGAATAACATCGTGACCTGAAGGAACAGACTGTACCTCCGAAAGATTCCTGAATACAGAAACAAGTTAGGCATCCTTTGAATTATTTCATGTGGGGAGAGGGTAGGTGTTAAACCTACCTGTCTCATATTCCTCAGTATTTTTTTCTTTAGTGGCCGCTGTCCTCACCTGACTTTCCTCCCACCTCTAAACCACTCTGCTCAGCAGCAGCTCTTTCTCTGGCCACCATCACAAGGCAGCTCCTCCCAAGATTCTTGTGATAAGTTTGCTCCACTTGGATCATTCAATCCAACCCTGTTGATTTTATCTGATCGCTAGCTCCAAGTATCTCACTTATAAGGTTTCTAGATTGAACTCTTTCAGTGATTTCCAAATTCTACTTGCTAGAAAGTTCTCCCTTGAAGGCCAACCAAAATTTCAAAAGCAATCTGTTCAATATCAAAATCACAATTCCTCAGAAAAATCATTCCTGTTCCTCTCTTGCATGTTTTCTAAATGGTGACACTCAAAATGCTCAAAAAATATCAGAGTTACCTTTGGATGCTCTCTTTCTTCCTCTGTCTCATTTCCTATATCCAATCAATAGCCACTGACACAACCCAAGCCCAAAGCTGAGTCCCTGGAATCCTAAAATAGGGAAGAAGAAACAGGACTATCTTGCCCTCTATTAATGACCTTGTCACACTGCTATCATGTCTACATTCTCAGTTCCACACTTATCCCTCACCCAATTACCAATAACTGTGTTGTTTTATAAGCAGGAATTCTGGCACAAAATGAATGCTATGTCTTTGTGGTCACAAAATCACAGTGATGGGACACACTGGAGACTCTCACTAAATTTCTGAAATTTTTCCAACTCTGAGACTTCCTTCCTCTATTATATTTCAGTGGGGTATTCTAACTAAAACTCTCTTCCCCCCTACTATTCTGCCTATAACTCTCTATAAGTCTGTCGCATTTCCTATGGAGTGAGACTTCCATCAGGTGTTTTAATGTTTGCCTAATTGACTTGAACAGCTCTCACCCCCCTTCCCAGAGTGATATGGAAAAAAAAAAAAAAAAAAGAATCCTGAACTACTGAAGTATGACTTTCAGCCTCTTCCCTTCCCATTTCAGAAGTCTTACACTGCTTAAAATTTCGGGAGACTTTAGAGGCTTGAGAAAAATCTAATTTCCAGTCTGAAACTTCATTAGCAAGCTTCCTGGGCTTTCTTAGTTAACACATTCATAACATGTTCACAATTGAACTCATGAAAAGCCTGTCTCAGCAGGAATGGTATCGGAGCCATCAAAAACATCAACAGACCCCCTCCACCAACCCAACAACAACAAAGGTGAGGGAAGTGATCTTTCTTAAAGCAGGAATGAGGGGGAAATTATATAACACAACATAAATGAAAAAATTCTAAAATCCTCTCTCCAAAGATTTAAACCACATCACAGCAGGTAACTCTCTCCCTACCCCACCCCACTCTTGCCTCTTGGTCAACCTTTGACTCACTCTCTTCCCCCTCCTTCTCCTCCATCACTAGCACCCTTTTGCTCTCCATCTAGCTCTTTTTTCTTTAAACCAACCCTGTTATATCCCGACTCTGATTTCTTCTTTCCTCACACTGTGCTACTCACATCCAACCACCTTCAAAGACTGCCACATCTAACATCCAAACCTCCTGTCCGCCCAACTTCCTAAGAAGTACATTTGACCTTTGAACAACAACAAGGGGGTTAGGGAATGCCACCCTCTCCCGTGTGCAGTTGAAAATTCATGTACAACTTTTGACTCCCCAAAATCTTCTTCTAATAGCCTACTGTTGACTGTAACACATACTGCTAACAGTATTAACATACTTTGTGTGATGTATTATATACGATATTCTTAGAATAAAGTAAGGTAGAGAAAAGGCAATGTTAAAAAAAAATCCTAAGAGAAAATACATTTATAGTACTATATTATATTTATCGAAAAAAAAAATCTGTGTGTTAAGTGGACCCATGCAGTTCAAACCTGTGTTGTTCAAAGGACAGCTGTTTATCTGCTATTCTGACTGCCTGGTGAATACATTTTCTACCTCATTGCAATCTGTCCTCTGCCTTGTGTTTCACTTGTTGCATCTTCTCAACCTTGGCTACAACTACTTCCATCCTCTGCCCTCAGGCTAAACTCTCTGAAAGTATAGACTGACTGTTGCTCTATAATTTCTACATTATCAAATTTATTTTTTTTATGAATATAGGCTCCAAAATTTAATAAAACGTAAATTTTTGAACACAAGTTATAAAAGCATTTTAATTTATGCAAAAGGTAGCAGACTTGAAATTCAGGGCAGTGGATAAGTACAATTGTATTCCTTGTATTTGTGAAAAAGCACAGAGCCAAAGAAGCTATGTACTAGATGTTTTCTTTCAACTGTTCATTCAATTTCATTCCCCATAAAATGGGTATTATGATATACTTACTGTGACCACTCACAGGACCGGTAGGAGGTTCAGTTAATTAACGTTTGGTGAAAGCTTTAAAATTTGTAGATATTTTATGGTTCCAAGATCCCTTCATTTTATTCTACAGTAGTAGAGTGGTCTAATTTGTCTATTTACAGTGAAAAATGGAAGGACATAAAGAATGAAAGCATATAAAAGACATTATAAATGCTGAAAACCTTGGAAGCATTAGTCCTGAGATTTTAGAGATATTCATTTTAATACATATTTTGAAAGTGTATTTTAAAGCAAAGATGACTTCTGAGTTATGGAATAATTCCCTTGAATTACAGCTCAGATACTAGCACAAAAGTTAACTATTTTCTCCCATGAAGACTTTCAAAACAGCACTGCATAAAGGAGCAGCTTCTGAGTTCATTTAATGGTTAATTTTAAATATGCACACCAAAGCAGTGCTCTTCATTAAAAAAAAAAAAAAGAAAAGAAAAGCCTCTAATTAGGTGAATTAGATGCTTCTTTTCTAGTTTAACCTTATAAAATCTATGAATTACCTGGTAAAGTTTAAGTGCATACATACACACCTTAACCTCTGGTTGATACATACAGGCGCGTTATGTGTGTATGTATGCACATATACGTATTCTTACAAACACCTTTATTAAAGTCAGGCAAAGATATAAACACTATATTAATGCACTGACAATACTTACATAAACATAAGGCAAAATCATTATGGAATATAAATACAAATGGTTTTCCCCCAGCTAAATTTTATCATCAGTTTGTAAATAAATATACAGAGATGGAGATGTTGCAAATATAAAAATCTACCTAATATATAAAGTATATAAGGTATATCTACACCTGTGGTGACTTCTTGATCAACTAGAAAATTTTGAAGGTATGTATCTTATTTTTTATGAAAGTCAGATATGTTGAAGCAGAATGAACCTTCGGTCAAAATGAAAACAGCTTCTGTCTCACATGGTACACCAATGATCCCATGAATCAGAAACAATTCTTTTAGTTGTATGTTTCTAGAAAACACTGATCACAATATTTTAATAGCTACAGCCTATAAATTTAACATTAGGCTATTGCCAGAGACCTGTTAGTTCAAGACGTAATATCCAATTTTCTTAATGTTTGTTTTTGACAGAAAGAGAGAAACGGCACAAGTAGGGAAGGGACAGAGAGAGTCAGTACTCATCCACCATTCTGAAAATTCTAGGGCCCTTCAGAATTTTTCTGAATTTACTCCACCTGTGTTCTTTACATGGAACAACAAAGCCTAGGTGACAGCACATCTGTTTACAACATGGTTTACTGAATATTTTAAACCTACGGTTGAGACCTACTACTCAGAAAATAAAGATTCATATCAAAATATTACTTCTTGTTGACAACACACCTGGTAACCCAAGAGCTCTAAAAGAAATGGAGAAGATTAATATTGTTTTCATGCCTGCTAATAAAAAACATCCATTCTGCAGCCCATGGATGAGGGAGTAATTTCAACTTAAAAATGTTATTATTTAAGAAATACATTTTGTAAGGTGATAGTTGCCATACACAGTGACTCCTCTGATGGATGTAAGCAAAGTAAATTGAAAACCTTCTGGAAAGGATTCACCGTTCTAGATGCCATTAAGAACAGTCATGATTCATAGGAAGATGCCAAAATAACATTTACAGGAGTTTGGAAAAAGTGGATTCTAACACTCATGAATGACCTGGAGGCATTCAAGACTTCAGTGAAGAAATAGGTGCGGGTGTGGTAGAAATGGCAAGAGAACGAGAATTCGAAGTGGAGCCTAAAGATGAGACTGAATTGCTGCAATCTCATAATCAACCCTCGTGGATGAGGAGCTGCTTCTAACGCATGGGCAAAGAGAGTGGTTTCTTAAGATGGACTCTACTCCTGGTGAAGATGCTGTGAAGTTTCTTGAAATAACAACAAAAGATTTAGAAGATCATGTAAATTTAGATGCTAAAGCATGGCGGATATAGGTGGGTTCCAGTATTCAAAGAAGTTCTACTGTAGATAAACTGTTATCAAGCATCATCACTCCTACCGAGAAATTGTTCATGAAACCAAGAGTCACCTACATGGCAAACTTCTTTTCTCATATTTTAAAAAACTGTCATGACTACTCGAACCTTCAGCAACCACCCACCACCCTACTCAGTCAGCAGCCATCAACACTGAGGCAAGCCCCTCCCACAAGTAAAGAGACTCACTGAAAGCTCAGATGATGTTTAGGACCTTTTAGCAATGACGAACTTTTTAATTAAGGTATGTACATTTTTTTAAACATAATAGTTGCACACTTAATACTGGTTACAGTAGAGTATACATATAACCTATATGCACTAAGAAACCAAAATATTCATTTGACTTGCTTTACTGCAACATTGGCTTTACTGTCATAGTCTTGAATTGAATCTGCAAGATTTCCAAAGTATGCCTATATAAAAAAACTACACATATTTAATGGATACAATTTGATGGGCTTGAACATATGTCTATGCATATACCTATCACCATAGTAGCTTCAGAATTAAATTATCAGTTTGGATATGCTATAGAATAGCTTCTCTAACCACCTCTCATATAGTACCCTCAAAGTATGAGAATTTTAAGACAGCTGGCGTGTTTTCTTACAATACAATCCCTAACCACTGATTCTAACTAAAAATAATGTACAACTGCTTTCAAAACTCTAAACAATCACCTGAGAAAACTGCCTCATCTTTAGTGATGAAATTAGGAGATGGAATTTAAAACTCCTTTGAAATATTTTCAAATGTTTACCAGTCCACTTGAAGCACTCCTCAAACCGGGACTGATTTCTGGAGTAATACTACAGAATAAGCACCATTTAGCACAATTTCCTCCCACAGACACAGATCAATCAGAAATAATTAGAAACTATCATTAGAGGGGCACCTGGGTGGCTCAGTTGGTTAAGTGTCCCACTCTCGGTTTTGGCTCACGTCACGATCTCACGGTTCCAAAGTTTGAACCCTTTGTTGGGCTCTGTACTAACAGTGCAGAACCTGTTTGGGCTTCTCTCTTCCTGTTTTTCTATTCCTTCCCCACTCATACTCTCTCTCAAAATAAACTTAAAAAGAAAAGTTATCATTTTATCTAGAGTATCTTATCTTTCCCAAACTGAAACTAGCCACCATGGCCACTTAATTTTAGAGCACAAAATATGTAACTGATGTGGGGCCCTTGCATCCATAACCCTCCCCTAGACTTCTAGCTGTCTATGCCAACAGCCTTTTATTTCTCAGAACCTCTGTGACATGGAAGCATTCACTGCCAGAAGCTGCCCTCAGTGACTCAAGAATCGGTGTGTAAATATCCAACCTCTTTGTCTAATAGGTAAATTATTTCTGATACCTAGGTTGTGTTCCATTTCACGAAGTTCTTCTGAGAGATGGGACTCTAGGTACACATTGTGCTGCCCTAATAATGCTTAAAATTGTTTCTCTTCCCCACTTTGCTCTGAGATATTTCCCATCACCTTAGGCTTAAGGTAAAATGGATTCTTGCTGTTATCTAGTTATTTCAGCATCTACCTAATTTATGGTGACCATAGCTGGTTTGCCTCAGAATGTCCTAATTTATGCCTACAGTCATGGCATGCTTATCGACAGCATCCCCTTTCACTCTCAAAAATGTTCTGGTTTTGGCAAAAAATTATATTGTCACCCTATATGGTCCTATTACTCTGCCGGGCTTCTCAGTTGTGCTAACCTTATGAACAGACAAGTTTATGCCTTGCTCTGCCCATCATTATAATCCTTTCTATTTATGATTTCTTACCTCAATTTTTTTTATTTCCTCAGTTCTGGTTCTTCCCCTCGTACGTGACAACTCAGCACACGCATATCCTGGTACAGCAGACTGCTTAATTATCAACTATCTTAATTAGGAATCGCTATTTTCTGGTTTTATGTAATGTGTAGAACTAGTTTCTCATTAATATTTCAAAGATAAAAGAAAACTTTTTGTCAAGCTGTGTACCTTAATCATAACCCATGTGATCTGACTGAAGACAATCCGGGACGCCAACGGCAGACCAAGAGGGTAAAGAGAATAATCCAGCATTATATGGGGTCAGGGTGGAACTATGAGGGAAGGAGCCGCAAGATCTAAGGGAAAGTGATGAACACAAGTTGTATATGAGCAAGAGAAAAACAACAGTATGTATTTTGACATTTTTAAGATGTATTAGTAAAACCCTCTTCTATTTGGTTTAACAGCTGGCCACTGGCTACTAAGTTCTATTTTTCTGGTAAAAAATGTGAGGAAGAATATTGGTATTCAGAGTCACAAAGATGAGCGCACGTGGCAGTGTGGAGTCAGGTGAAAGTCTGTTTAACTGGAACACAGGTATTACTAAAGAGAGCGGCAAGGAATATCTTACACCACTGCACCTAATTATGTTTGACTAAGGATGCTTCAGATCTACTTTTCCTGATTGCCTCTTTTATTATAATTGGGAGGATGTAATTTTTTAAACCTGTCATGCTACCGATTTTAGCTTTTGATTCAAATAAATACAAAAAACTCGATGTATGCGTACTGAGTCCCTTATTAAAAGAGGATTTTTAGAAGACAGATATCAAAATATGTTTTACTAACAATGATCAAAAGATCAATTAGGCAAATACATCTCAATGTATCTTTTCCGTGCATACTGAGAAACATGAAGTACCAGAAAGGTACAAGTACTTTCTATTCCATGAAAGATGTTGGTCTGAAATATTAATACATATTCTTAAATTATTTGTGATTTTTTTCCTTCTCATTTCTTCTAACACAAATGAAAGTAATATCTTACTGTTCCTTTTTTATTTAAAAATGCACAGCTTCCAAATTTCAGAAATATTTGAAGCAGATTTCTGACACTAAGGACATCTTTTAAAAATTACCTAGATAATAGTGAAGGAATCCAGAGAGAAGGTCTAACAGAGTTGGATGAAAGAAATAAAAAGCTTTGTGTAGTGTTGAAACTAAAATAAATCCACTTCTCAAATTTAATTGATGATTTTCAGTGAATCTTTCTATATTACACTACCAGCATCGTACCAGCACCATTTAGCCAATATAGCACACATAACATGTAACACTCACACACACAAACATAAACGCCATTTCCAGGCCTAGCCATAAACTCTCCTCCACAGTCCTTCACACATACATACCCAAGTCCATCTTCTAGCAGCGACATTCAGACAATCCAATGACGGCCGTCTCACAATATTACAAAGAATCTATATGGAAGGAGCCTAGATCGTTGAGTGACTACATGGCACAAAATCTCTGACCAAATTCTGACATAAACTAAAAATAAAGATTTAGTGAAACCACTATTATTTACCTAACCCAAAATGACTCTGCATTTTCAATTTTGATAGGTAGGATTAAATTGCCCTACAAAGAGGTTGAGCTGATTTACACACGGATCAGGAATGTACTGAAAAATTTATTTAAGTACTATAATAATTTGAATAATCTCTTTATCTCCACCAAATTTACACGTAAAATGGTGTTGCGGTGCAACGCTAACTTCTTTTATTGTAGTGTGAGGATGACCGTCTCTGCAGTAAGCTACGTTGATTTATCTTTTCATTTGTCATCTCTGTTCTATGTCTATCTTCTAGTGTTGCTAGTTTTTCTTGATCTGTAAATATTCGTGATATAGTAAAACAAGCACCACTACACTGTATGTGTGACATTTTCCCAGTTTGTCTTTTTAATTTTAATACTTTCTTTGCTATAGAAAAATTTAGTTTTTGTTAATGTATTTCTATTTTTCCCATCGCTTACACATGTTGTACCATGCACAGAAAAGCTTCTCCCATTCCTAACTATTTTAATATCCTATATTTTCTTCCAAATCTTCTGTTCCAGTTACTTGATGCTGCATAATAAATCACCCCAAAACATAGTTGCTCAAAGCAACAAATGTCATTTAATTTTATTTTTTTTAATTTGTTTTTTAATTTACATCCAAGTTAGTTAGGATATACTGCAACAATGATTTCAGGAGTAGATTCCCTAATGCCCCTTACCCATTTAGCCCATCCCCCCTCCCACAATCCCTCCAGCAACCCTCTTTTTTTCTCTATATTTAAGAGTCTCTTATGTTTTGTCTCCCTCCCTGTTTTTGTATTATCTGCTTCCCTTCCCTTATGTTCAACTATTTTGTATCTTTAAGTCCTCATATGAGTGAAGTCATATATTTCTCTTTCTCTAATTTCACTTAGCATGCTACCCTCTAGTTCCATCACACAGTTGCAAATGGCAAGATTTAATTCTTTTTTTTATTATTATTTTTTAACGTTTATTTATTTTTGAGGGACACAGAGACAGAATATGAGCAGGGGAAGGGCAGAGAGAGAGGGAGACACAGAATCTGAAGCAGGCTCCAGGCTCCAAGCCATCAGCACAGAGTCCAATGCGTAGCTCAAACTCACAGAGATCATGACCTGAGCTGAAGTCAGTCACTAAACCAACTGAGCCACCCAGGTGCCCCAGATTTAATTCTTTTTGATTGCTGAGTAGTACTCCATTGTGTGTGTGTGTGTGTGTACACACACACACACATACATACATACACACACACACATACACATACATACACTACATCTTCTTTATCCATTCATCCATCAATGGACATTTGGGCTCTTTCCATACGTTGGCTACTGTCGATACTGCTGATACAAACATTGGGGTGCATGTGCCCCTTGGAAACAGCATACCTGTATCCCTTGGATAAATACCTAATAGTGCAATTGCTAGGTCATAGGGTAATTATATTTTTAACTTTTTGAGGAAACTCTATACCTTTTTCCAGAGTGGCTGCACCAGTTTGCATTCCCACCAGCAGTGCAAAAGAGATCCTTTTTCTCCACATCTTCACCCACATCTATTGTTGTCTGAATTGTTAACGTTAGCCATTGTGAGAGATGTGAGGCGGTATCTCACTGTGGTTTTGATTTGAATAAGTGATGTTGAGCATTTTTTCATGTGTTGGTTGGCCATCTGGATGTCTTCTTTGGAGACGTATCTCTTCATGTCTTTTGCCCATTTCTTCACTGGATTATTGGTGGGGGGTTGGTGGTTGACTTTGATAAGTTCTTTATAGATTTGGGATACTAACCCTTTATCTGATATGTCATCTGCAAATATCTTCTCCCATTCCATCGGTTGCTTTTTTGTTTTGCTGATTGTTTCCTTCGCTGTGCATAAGCTCTTTATTTTGATGAGGTCCCAATAGTTCATTTTTGCTTTTGTTTCCCTTGCCTCCAGAGACATGTTGAGTAAGAAGTTCCTGCAGCTGAGGTCAAAGAGGTTTTTGCCTGCTTTCTCCTCTAGGATTTTGATGGCTTCCTATCTTATGTTTAGGTCTTTCATCCAATTTGGGTTTATTGTTGTGTATGGTGTAAGAAACTGACCCAGGTTCATTTTTCTGCATGTCTCTGTCCAGTTTTCCCAGCACCACTTGCTGAAGAAACTGTCTTTATTCCACTGAAGACTCTTTCCTGCTTTGTCAAAGATTAGTTGGCCATATGTTTGTGGGTCCATTTCTGGGTTCTCTATTCTGTTCCATTGATCTGAGTGTCTGTTCTTGTGCCAGTACCATACTGTCTTGATGATTACATCTTTGTAATACAGCTTGAAGTCTTGGATTGTGATGCATCCAGCTTTGGTTTTCTTTTTCAAGATTGCTTTGGCTATTTAGGATCTTTTCTGGTTCCATACAAATTTTAGGTTTGTTTTAGCTCTGTGAAGAATGCTGGTCTTATTTTGATAGGGATTGCAGTAACTGTCATTCTTGTCTCTCATGATTCTGGAGATTTACCTTACATGATAGTTCTCACCTAGGACCTCTTGTATGAGTCCAATCAGACAATGCCTTGAACTTGAGTCATCTCAAAAGTCTCTTCACTCACATATCTGACAGTTGGTTCTCCCTGTTGACTGAGACCTTTCCATGTGGCTTGTACTTCCCCTTAGGACAGAAGCTGAGTTCCAAAACATAAGCATCTCAAAAGAGAAAAAATGCAAGCTCCAGGGTTTAGGTCCTACTCTACTGGTCAGTCAGAGCCCAGATTCAAGGGGGAGAATACAGATTCCACCTTTTGATGGGACGAGTGTATAGCAATATTGGAGACAGGTTTTAAAATTGCCATTATCTTCAATGGCTTAATTTGAACATAATCAGTTTGATAGCAGTGTAATTTGCATACAATTCACCTATTGTAAGTTTCCACTTGGATGAATTTTAACAAATGCTTACAAGCATATAACCACCACAACCAACATAAAATTTTTCTATTATCCCCAGAAGTTCCCTTTCTGCATTCAGTCTCCCCCCTTCATTCCTGGCTCCAAACAACAGATTGACTTTCAATCACTCTATTTTGCCTTTTCTAGATTTTCCTATAAATGGACTCAGACAGTATGTAGTCTTTATAGTAGCTTATTTCACTTAGCATAGTGCTTTTGAGATTCACCTATGTTACATGTTTGGTAGTTTATTCTCTTCAGTGCTGAGTAGTATTTCACTGCATGGATAGATCATAACTAGTTCATCCATCCACCTGTTGTTGGACATTTGTGTTGTTTCCTACTTGGGTTATGGTGAATAAAGCTATGAACATTTGTGTACAAATCCTTGTGTGGAAGTATCTTTTTATGTACCTTTGGAAAATACATATAATTTGAATTGCTTAGTCATATGTAAGTGTACATTTAACTTTGTAAGAAACCAGTTGTTCAATTTTTATTTATTCAAATAATTGACCCATTAGTTACTTTTCTTTTAAAGAGGGAGTTTCTACAATTTGTTTTCCAGATAGCTGGTCAGTTTTCTAAACATCATTATAATAAAACACTTCCATGATTGACTCAATAGACCCATATTACATGCCTAATTCTTCTATATATTTAGGTCTATTTCTGGAATTTCTCTTCTGTTCCATTAGTGGGGTGCTGGTGAAGGTGGTAACACTGCTAATTCACACTGCTCTGAACACTTTGCATGTGTTAACTCATTTAATCTCTAAACCAATTCTATAGGATAAATACTATTTTAATGGCTAGATTAAACAAGTGAGACAAAACCCAGAAATACTAAATAATTTCCCCCAAGATCCCACTGCCAGTAATGGCAAAGGCAGGACACAGATCCAGGCAATCCATCTCCAGGGCTCACTCATCCAAGCACTAGGCTGTTGTGACACATCAGTGTACGTGCAAGAACCTCGCTGTACATCATCCTATACTGCCTTAGTCCCTGGGCGAATATGCCCCATCATGTACTTATTTTTCCATATGAACAATGAGCTTAGCTACTTCCCTTCAAAAACGCTATTTTTTATTATATAAAAATCAAATTTGTTTCAGTCAAAATTAGCCCTTTTCTAGTATTAAGTGTAGTAGTATTTCTATTTCTAAATTCCTTTAAAAATCAATTTTTTTCTCAGTGTCAGTTTTTTTTTCACTTGACAGATTTTCCCATGTCAGACAAAACCTGCTTAAAAAAAGAAGTGAATACTCTCATTTTTCTTGAGGAGAGTGAATGAGTAATAGCTTAGGGGAATTGCAATTCAAAGACTACTGTCAGGAATGTAGTAGACAAAACTGTAAAGTAAGCAAAGTTCTCAACATGCACACCTAAAAGCTTCTCAGTCTCTCTCCATTTTTAGTGCACCTTATAGGAGCATTCGATCAATGGACCCTGACCTCCTCGGGTGCACCCGTCATTACATTCCTCTTCCACCATCCCCTGCAATTTTCATTCCATTGACGCTCCTTCCAAATCTCATCCCTCTCTACAAAGTATACAAAGTAAAAGTTAATTTACCAAACCCATTCATGTTAATATGCAGAGGATAAAAATCTAGAACAGAAGCCAACATCCAAAACAACCTAGCTCTTCAACTCTCTGGAAATGCAAGTATGATTCAATGGAGTCTTTCTCATGGCAATGCCCTCCTTCTGTAATCTCACCAACATATATGAAAGGGTTTCAAATCATCAAAGTGGGGAGGCAGGGAGAAAATATTTGTAGGTGGCAACCATGCCATGCCCTCCTATTTATGCACACTGCCTTTCCTTATAGCCAGACTCAATCCAAACCTCTTCATACTGAATTTGTATTCTTTTTTCTAAATTTAGATAATAAACACAGCATTATTGTCCATAAACCAATTAATAAATTCCCCAGAATGTCTGTTCACTTTCACACTGAAAGTTTACAAATTTCAAAGTGAAATACATATTAAGAAAGTATATTAACACAAAGCAAGTGGATTTTCTATGACCTGTAATTTACAAAAAAAGAAAAAAAGCAAATAAAAGTCTTCCTGAGAAATCATTATCTATACATGTCACCTTATGTATACATATATAACACTTCTGATTCACCATCAGGGTAAGGTGGTTATTCCATTTTTGAATTTGGTTTTTCCTTGTGGAAAACCATTTCTCTTGGGGAATTCTTCCAGATCGACCGCTTATATTGAGACTTAGGGATGCATGGGACAGCACAGTTTTCTCCTGTGTCAAAGCATTATTATGAAATGACGGTACTCTAGAAATGAAGAGAATATTAGGGGTCATTTAATTTGACTGCTTATTAAAGCCCAATTATTCTCTGAGCCAATGATGAGCAAACTAAAGTTCAGAGAGGGGAAGTGACTTGCCAAACATGACAAAGCAAGTTAACAGCAGAGCTGACATTGACCTGAGAGCCTTGACTCAGAGTCATTGCTTCTGTGTGCTGCTCAGGCAGCCCCCAACTGAGTTTTGTCTAGTTCAAAGACACTATATACAAGTTGATGTGTCTTTCCTAAAAATGGTTATTTTCCAAAATGGAAATACTATTGTTTCATTAAAACAAGACTGAGTGGTGCTTTTTTTTTTTTTTTTTAAATCAAGACATTTAGTCATGCTTTTTTTACATTGAAGTGTATCCAGGGACTTCGAGGTCAAAAATCAACCTTCAATAAAGTGTTATGTTATATGAATGTTCTATAGATTTGCTGTATTGAACATACAGCCTATAGTTAACAATACAGTATTGTGTATTTAAAGATTTGGTAAGAGGGTAGATATTAGGTTAAGAAAGAACACACGGAAATTTTAGGTGGTGTTACTTAGGTCTATTACCTTCACTGAGAAGATGGCATCATGGGTGTTTGTCCAAACTCATCCAATTATATACATTAAATACTGCAAGTTTTATATATAAATTATACCTCAATAATGTCATTAAAAATAATAATGTGGTGCATATGAGTAGTCTTGATTCTAATCTATAAAAATAATACCTGGGGGTTGGGGACATAAAACAACTTATATGCACTTTGTTTGGAGCCTTTTAAGTTAAGGGGGCCAAGAAGATTCTTACTTTGAAGGAAAAACAAAGAGGAACTCACCAGAAGTCAAACAAGTCTCCTCCACACTTTCCTTCTTGACTGCTGATTCTAAGAGGAAAGTGACTAAAGCAGACTTGAATCCACCACCATGCCAATTATCAGTGTTTAAAAGGAGCCAAATGCACTCACCAAAAATATAAGCATTATTACACTGAATTGTATAAGTGTATAAGTTTGGCCTGAAATGCTAATGTACAAAAAAGCAAACTTTTAGGATACAAAGATTTCCTTAATATTACAGTCCCCTAAAAAAGCCACATTTTGATAAATGGCTACTAACATTCATGTATTTTCACTTTTTAAGATGATCTTATCTTTGCATATTAGAAAAATACTTGAGGCACCTGGGTGGCTCAGTCGGTTAAGCGTCTGACTTCGGCTCAGGTCATGATCTCGCGGTCTGTGAGTTCGAGCCCCACATCGGGCTCTGTGCTGAGAGCTCAGAGCCTGGAACCTGCTTCAGATTCTGTGTGTTTCTCTCTCTCTGCCCCACTCCCATTCGTGCTCTGTCTCTCTTGCTTTCAAAAAAATAAATAACATAAAAATAATAATAAAAAAAAACTTAATAATCCCCATGATGAGTCACGATATCCTGACTGTATGATTCAGATCTTGCAAATGGTTGATAGCATTGTTGAATCCCAGGTGAATTTGTCTACTGAACCACATCACTGACAAAAACAGGACAGCTTTCTCGGTCAAAATTTATGTGCCAGAGGAGAAGAAAAAAGGTAAGTTTTTGATTCTGCCTCTCACCCTGCTTCTCCCACAGTCCCTTTCACCCCCAGTAAATGGCACTTTCTTCATCCCAGTATTCAGACCAAAACTCTGTCAAGATCCATGACTCCTCTGTCATATTCTATATCTAATCTATCAAAGTCTAGAGGACATTACCTCGAAAATACTTTCCAAATGCTCACTCCCCACCACCACCTTTGCAGCTTGCCACCAAATCACCATTTGGTAGCAGGGAACAGAAGGAACCAACTACTGTTATTATCTCCTAACTGGTTTCCCACTTCCACAATAGGCCCTGTGGTCATTTTCCACACAGCACCCACAGTCCTGATAAAATTCAAGTCATATAGGGTCATCTCTCAACTTAAAACCCTCTCATGGTTTCCCTCTCAGAGAAAACTCCAGAGATTTTACAGCAGCCAATGAGAACCTCATTACTGGGCACCATCTCCTTTATTCATTCCTTGGATTTCACAGTCCTCCTACTGGTTCCCCTTCATGCCAACCCACCACCACCTCAGGACATTCACACTTGCTGTTACCTCTAACTGCAATGCTCTTCACAAATACCTGCTTGTCTTGCTCTCTCCTTCAAGACTCCTTCTGATCATCTTGTATAAAATAGCACGGGGGTGCCTGGATGGCTCTGTCAGTTAAGCATCAGTGACCAACTCTTCATTTTGGCTCTGATCATGATCTCACATTCATGAGATCGAGGCCACATTGCACTCCACACTGAGCATGTAGTCTGCTTAAAATTCTCCCTCTCTGTTAGGCTCCAGTGGCTCGAACCTAACAGACACTTAAATGTTTTTCAAATGACTGAATGTATGAGAATTTAAGGATGGATGGATGGATGGATGGATGGGAGACTGGATATAAGAGAGTTGATCTGGCATACGTATATACTTGGATGTCCACCTACACCTATGTCTTCTATTTCCTATGACATGTATTGTAATATATACCCCTTCATCTGACAGCAATGACCATCTATTTGTACTGTTTCAAGAGTTGGACTTTGGATTCGTTCCAGAATTAGACAATGTTAGTAAATATGAATCCATTTGCAATCACAGATGCTATAGTTCAGTACAGCTGTATGACCTCAGAAATATTACCCCATGAAAGGATACACTTCACAGCAGCCTAGGCAGTCTGTTCTTCAGTTATGCACCCCAGATCTACTGTTATCCACAATTTTCTCTTAGTGGTGGCAATGAATAATAAGTATTGTTATTAGTATTAATCATAATCTAAATCAGGTATCCACATTTTTTTTCTGTAAGGAGACAAATGATAAATATTTTAGGCTTTGGGGGTACAGGGTCCCTGATACAGAATCATTCGATTCTGTGACCATAGGAAGAAAGCAACCATTGACCGCATGAACAGGATTGGGTAGATTTAGGATGTAATGTGCTAAACCCTGATCTAAATTGTTTATTAAAAATATGGTCAATGTGGTTGCCGGGCAGGGCAGGGGGCAAGTTAACGAGGGTACAAGGACAGGCAAAGCGCACAGGCATTTTAGGGGTTCTCTCATTCATTTATAGTAACTTTTCTGTAACCCATCACCTGGAGAGTTTCATATAAACCATCTTTCCTTGTACCAACAGTCAAAAAGGAACAGGAAACATTAGTCATTCTAGATGGATGTGATTCGTTTCCGTTTTTTAATTAATGACTATGGGTTATAAAAGATACCCTTGGTGTTAGATTTCAATAAAACATTTAATACAGTGCCTCCCAAAGCGTTAATTTAAAAATCCATTCAAACTGAGTTTGATAGGACGGCTCCTGAACAGACTGTGAACTGTCAAGAGGAACGCAAACAATGGGACATGAATGATAAATACCAGTCTGTCACATAATAAGGAAGGTATCTACTGTAGTGCCCAGGGATTGGTGTTGAGCCAGTTCTTAACATTCTTTAATGGTCTGAAAAAGAAGGTAAACAGAGCTTTTTCATTACACTTGCATATGAGGACTTGAGGAAGAAGAGTGCAAACCAATGAATAGCAGAATAAATATGGTGAGATTACATTAAGATAGTGTTGGATATGCAACTGTGAAATAATACAAGTTAGTATTTTCCGACATTATGTTATTCAATGAGATGAGCACAAAAATAGGGAAAAGAAATTTAAATGGAGTTCATTAAAAGATAATTCCTATTTCAAGACAGAAGTAATTGTGCCATGAATAGGAAAACATCTGAAAAAGAGTCATCTCACAGTAGCATCTGCGTCACTGACTTGGGAGGCACAGGGAAGTCTAAGGCACAAAACCTCCTAATTTCCTCATCAAGGACAAATTAATTTGCTACAATTATATAACGGACAAGTAAAAATTTTATCATTGTATTTTTAACTTATTACCAATTCACTGGGTTTAACTCTCACATGACAAATATACGAGATAAAATTCTTAGCCCTTTCTTTTGGGTTTTATTAATTGTTCGTTTTTGTCTACTACAACAACTTCCATACGATGTGGTCCAGGTTGTTCCCTAAGCCTAATTAGTCAAATAGAAATTGCTGGGCAAGAACTTCCTGCGTTGCTGGACATAAATTAAAAGTACTCCTATAAATTCACTGCTCAAATTATCTGACAACTGTTGTATTAATTTCATTGCTGAATACATTAAACAATTGCAAATTTGCTTTGTTGATAACATGATAATTACTTTCGATGTTGTTCAGGTATTGCCACTACACACGTAGGCATTCATTTAATATTTAAAACCTATTTAAAGCCAAAGATTTCTCTCTGGTAAATGACCTAAGATGGAGTTCCTTCACCGTGGCACACCAAAATTACAGCTGCTGCCAGACAGACAGACCACACCCACTGGATCGAGACCAGTGTAGACCTAGGGCAAAGTTTAAGTTTTCAGAGAGATTCTTCATGTGTTAAATTTTAGCACTGAAATCTTTGATTTCAAGCAAAATTGTACCAAAAACAAACCCCCACCCCAAAAAAAACCCCTGAATATATAATACAAATGATTCTTCCAGTTTGTGGCACCAAATGCAGAGAAACTTGAAAGACATCACTTCCATCCTCACAAGAAAAAAAAAGGGAGGACAACAACACAAACCACCTTGAAAGTGAGCAGACTTTCTTAGATCTACCAGAGAATTAAGGTCACAGGGCCAAATGCTGCCCCCAAAACTGAAACCACAGGCAGATACAGAGACTCACAGCTTACTGGAAACAGAAGCCCAGAGGCAGAAGCCCACAGCTGGAGCCAATATCCATGGGGACACTTTAAACTGTACTTCAAGGGTTCTTGGAGGCTCCGTGTGGCTTAGTTTGAGAGTTAAACATTCTGATGAGGTTCTCACTGAAAACTACAAAAAAAAATCCCTTCCTGCTCTGGACTGAGGCAGCGGGAAAATTACCATTTGGAAATGCACCCAGAGTTCTGTTCTCCTTAACAACGCCTACCTCCAGGGAAACTATCTTACCAGAGTCTAGCTAACCTTGGGGAAGGAAAATTTCCAACTCCTGCTCCCTCTAGCCTTCCACATGGGATCAAGGGAATGTCCATCTTGAGCCAATGGTAGCCTTACATGTAGGAGAAGGAAAAGACAGAACTCAAGGTCACTGAAAGACTGAGACCTCATCATATAAAATGGTTCCTCTCCCCCTTTACACATCAGTAAGGGCTCAGGTACAATTCACGGAGATTAAACCTAAAAGAACCAGCCCCAGACTCTATTTAAACAGTCTCTAGAAAAATTCAAAGACAGCAGAGAAGCC
Source organism: Paguma larvata (assembly GCA_030068075.1). NCBI lineage: Eukaryota > Metazoa > Chordata > Mammalia > Carnivora > Viverridae > Paguma > Paguma larvata. The sequence continues at coordinate 37,188,228 of CM057840.1, forward strand.
AAAGACAAAGATGCTAACTGAAATTTGAGCCTTTGACACCACAGTCACAGCAAACAGAGCCTAATTCCTAACCAGATAAGCCGAAAACCTAAAAAGGTATCTATGAGTTGCTTTTACCCAACCTTTCATTGCCTGCTTTCTAATGAGAAATAAGGCAAAAACACAGTCTGGGAAAACAAAAGAAATATCAGATCCTGATTCGGATATGGCAGAGAGTTTGGAATCATAACCGATGGAGAGGTTAAAAGCTCTAATGGAAAAAGCAGACAACACCTAACATCAGACAGGTAATGTAAGGAGAGACAGGGAAACTAACAAAATGCTAGAACTCAGAAACACTAACAAAAGTTAAGAATGAATGGCTTCTCTGGTCTCATTAACAGACTGGGCATGGCCAAGGTAGGGGGCGGGGTGGAAAGTGAGTCTGAAGTTATATAAATAGAAGTTTCCAAAACTGAAACGCAAAGAGGACAAAGAAAGAAACAAGGATGATCTAAGAACTGTGGGACAATTGCTAAAAGGAGTAAAATGAGAATACCAGAGAGAAAGGAAGAGGAAATAGTTTAATAAAACAAACGAAAGGGAGTCTGCTCTGGGTAAAGGGCAAAGAGCATTCACTTCACCGAATCCTTTAAGTGTCCTCCAGAAAGCTCTGTCAGAACCAGGGAGAGAGCAAAGCTAGTTAGAATAGGCATTCAAAGTTATTTCCTGAAATTCTGAATCTCCTTTGTTTCTCTTGTGCCCGCTATACGCTAGACTTCCTACAAATTAACATGGTGACACCCAGACAATAGGCATCCATACACTCTATCTAGATGTACACGTCCATCATCTCTATTATCCTTAAGGAGATTAACAGCACAGCACTTATTTCTAACACAAATGTGCTTATAATAATTTTATATGCTCTACCTGGATTGGGGGGGTGGGGAGGAAACACCATGTTTTGATACAGTGGCAACCCTCCTCGAACCCACTTGTGGACATTTGGTTAACTTAGTAGTTTGTGATATGGGCGCCTGGGTGGCTCAGTCAGTTAAGCAGTAGACTTCAGCTCAGGTCATGATCTCGCTGGAGTTTGAGCCCCTAGTCTGGCTCTGTGCCAACAGCTCAGAGCCTAGAGCCTGCTTTCGATTCTGTCTCTCACTCTCTCTCTCTCTCTGCTCCTCTCCAACACATGCCTTCTCAGTCTCTCAAAAATAAACAAACATTAAAAAATATTTTTTAAAATACTTGTGATAAATATGGCTGATAAATTTTAATACAAATAAAGCTTGTATTTCCAAAGAACATTTAATAATGCAGATGATTTTTAGCCTAATAAACTTTTTTTAAATAGTTTAAGATTTCCCCCCAAATTACGAAAATACAGAGGACTCTCATATATCCCCCACCCACTTTGTATTATTAATATATTAGTACAGCGTATTTGTCAAAATTAACACACAATATTGATACATCATTATTAACTAAAGTGCATACTTTATTCAAATTTCCTCGGTTTTATCCTAAACTTCTGTTCCAGGACCCTATCTAGGATAGTGTAACACTTTTAAACATCATGTCTCCTTAGGCTTCTTATGGCTGTAACAGTATCTCAGACTTCTCTTATTTTTGATAACTTTAAAAGTTTAGGATGCTAGTGATCAGATATTTGTCAGCATGTTCATTTACTGAAGTCTAATGTTTTTCACATAATTAGACTGAAATTATAGTTCTGGGGAAGACGACCACAGAGTGGTGTCATTCATATCATATTTCAAGGGTAAATGCTATCAGAGCGATTTAACATTAAGCTTGGAGTGTGTCTGGGTGGCTCAGTCAGTCGAGACCCTGACTCCAGCTCAGGTCATGATCTCACCCTTGCGGGTTCGAGCCCTGCGCTGGGCTGTGTGCTGACAGCTCAGAGCCTGGAGCCTGCTTCAGATTCTGTGTCTCCCTCTCTCTCTGTTACTCTCCTGCTTGTACTGTCTCTCTCTCTCAAAAATAAATAAAAACATAAAAAATATTAACCTTGATCATCTAGATGAGGTAGTGATGTTAGGTTTCTTCACTATGAAGGTGCACCTTTCTCCCTCCTTTCCATATTGTATTCTTCAGAAAAATGATAATTTGTGCAGCCCACGCTTACAGAGTGGGAAGTTATATTCCATGTCCTTGAAGGTAAAGTATCTATATATAAATTACTTGGAATTCTGCCTTGTCCCTTCTCCTCCATTTATTTACTCTTATATATCGATGTGGACTCATGAGTATTTATTTTGTACTCTGGATTCTTCTCCAATAGTACTTTATTTTTATGGTCAAATTTTTCCAGCTTTGACCATTGGGAGCTCTTTCAATCATCCCCTGTGTACCTTTGACACACTCTCATCACTGGGGGGTTTTCTTGAGAACTTCCTTACTATCCTGGCACTAACAGATGCTTCAGGTTCATCTTACATATACTGCTTGTCCCAGTCTTAGAATTAGACATTCTTCCAAGGAACCCTGGTTCCATTTACTAGAAAATTGTATTAAAAACCAAGATCTGAACAATAAGTGTGCTGGTTGCCACTGAAATGTTATTGTTTCCAGGCTCTCTTAATTGGCAAAACAAGGACATATATATGCATACTATCCCAGATAAATGTACATATCTATATCTACAGGTAACCACATGTACATATATTAAGCACTGGTGCATACTAATTTTTCAACTCCTGTCCATTAACACATGGATCATTTCATCCTCTTGTCTTTATCTGTAACCTTCTACTACAACAGGAAGAAAACCAGATCCCACCATCTGCCATACATTTATTGTATTATTCAACTCCCCTACACATGTACAGCAGTATCAGAGTAGTTCACCTATACACCCTCAGAGCCAACTTCAACAACCAGAGAATAGTGCTTATGTACAGTTCCTTTTGCCTTTGTCTTACAGACCAGAATTGCTTAGGTCCACACCTTTTTTCTCCTCACGCACTTCAGTGAAATTGCTTCATACATTTTTAACAGTAAGACCGTTTTGTTACATTCTGTTGTCTGTCCTGGAATCCCCCAGCCTTGTAAAGGTGACGACACAGGTTTGAACTGCGTGGGTCCACTTACACACAGATTTTTTTTTTTTTTGATACAATATAATATGCCATATGTATTTTCTCTTCATGATTTTCTCAACATTTTTTCTAGCTTAACTTTATTGTAGGAATACAGCATATAACCCATATAACACGCAAAATTTATGTTAATTGACTATGTTATAGGTAAGGCTTCTGATCAACATGCTATTCAATTCTGGGAAATCCAAAGTTATATGTGGAATTTTTTAAAAGTAAGCTCTACACCCCAATGTGGGGCTTGAACTCATGACCCCAAGATCAAGAGTTGCATGCTCTACTGACTGAGCCACCTAGGCTCAGGATTTTCAGCTGTGCAGGGGCAGTCGGTGCCCTGAACCGCCATATTGTTCAAGAGTCCACTGTATATTAATACCTCCCAGAAAATCAAATGCTAACGAAGAATTCTATGCTTAAATGATATTAAGGCTAAGAGAAAATTGGTCTTTTGGAAATATAGCTCTAGTAGGTTTGACACCTCCACCTGCTTAGGAAAGTCACATTAGAAAAATGACACCAGAATCCCTCAAGAGGCACTCATGGAAAAGCCTGAACTATTACAAGTTCCTTGCAGCTGGAAGTCAATCAGGTACATAGCCAAAATCTCCAAGAAATTGGGAAGGGCCAAGAGGATTTAACATCCCTACAGAGAGGACACAAAGAGCTTCCCCAAGACCCTGACAGGATCCAGTATCGTTGTCTACTTCAGGGAGGATGTGAAGGTGATAAAGCTTGCCATCGGCTAAGAGTCCTGCTACTTCTGTGCATTAAGTTGTATCCTTCACCTACATTAAGAAAACTTGTAACCTTTGGCTCTATTTTTATAGCTTTCCATCACTATACAACTGTACCCTAGGCAAGAATTTTATAGTAGTCTGGGCCATGCCAGGGCAAGAATAATCACTTGAATCAGAAAAACATCCATAAAAAACAATACCTCTCTGGTTTCACAGTCTGTGAAAGATGTAGTCCTCTCAAATGTCTCCTTACAGCTCTCTGGAAGTTCCCGTGGCAAATCTCGGGTAGGTGGAGTAGTAACCTCTGATGACTGTGCCTTCCTTTCTTATCCACCACGATGGCTGCTGCAAAGGCCATGTCAAAAGGACCATTCTAACTTGAAGAGCACCTTGAATGTGCTGATTTCACCACAATGCTGATAGGTCGTCAAGAAGGTCATCAAGAAGAATGCCTGGGTGGCTCAGTTAGTTAAGCATCTGAATTTGGCTCAAGTCATGATCTTGTGGTTTGTGAGTTTGAGCACCATGTTGGGCTCTGTGCTGACAACTCAGAGCCTGGAGCCTGCTTCAGATTTTGTGTCTCCCTCTCTCTCTGCTCCTCCCCAGCTCATGTTCACGCTCTCTCAAAAAATACATAAATGTTAAAAAAAAAACTTTTTTAAAAAGGCCATGAAGAAGGAGGTCATGAAAAGCAAGGCCAAAACCACAGACACTTCCCTCTAGGGTTCCATCGTTGATGCTATTCTTCCACCAAAATGATGAAAAGTGCTTCCAATGAAATGGTCCATTTAGGTTTTACTCATGCTTTTATTTAAAGATACTGTTCAGCAGTTTCTGTTACGAATCCACAGACCTGGGATAGTAGATAATCTTGAAAACGTATCTGTATATTGAAAAATTCCCCTTCCCTTGAAAACAGTCCTTATTACTTAAAGAACACATATATAACTATGACTAGTTATAGAACACAAATAGAACTAGACTATATGTCTATTCCTTAGAATAAGAAAGCTTCTCAAAGCCTTAAAGTAAGAGCCCTTTTGAAGTATCACATTGCGACATGCCCAGACTGACACACAACTAGTATTTTTCACCTGAGACACACACACACACCCCATCTCACTCCCCTGAACTAAATTATCTATTCCCACTTCATATCAAATCCTAGCATTTTGAATTTTTATTTTTCTTTGTGTTTAAGACCAAGTAATTATGAAGCTTTTGGTCATACTTACAAATTAAACCAAACCTTAAACAGAGAAGAAGGTAGTTGTCACCAAATATTTAGTAAACCCAAGAAAACAAAGCTTTGGTCTCACTTGTATTTTTTCTATAGTGCACTCTAGTGAGAAGTTTGAGTTCTGAATCCAGAGACATAAAAAATCAGCCACAACTTCCTTTCATTGCTATTTGAAGTATAAATTTCCCTAACATCATAGACTGATATAGGTCAAGCTACTAGGAAGGTTAGAACTCATATGTCTCATTTGACAGATGAGAAAACTGAGACTCAGATAAGTAAAGCCATGTATACTCAAAGATAAGTACTAAGTACTGTGTGAAGTCATTATACAAATTTCATATAAATGAAATTCATTTCTGATCCCCTTCTTTATAGGAAGGTAGAATCCTAGACCATTATTAGGGACACTGGTATAGATTAATTGCATTTAATCACTATCCCTTCAATATGAAATCATTTCAACATCTAAAGATGTTTCCTTTTCTCTGTAAGATGCTACAATATCCATGAGACCTCTCAAGAGGTAAAGCATATTCCATTTTATTCCAGCTTTCATATCTGAACTCATAGAATCTTATAATTCTTTTCCTATAGGAAATACAATTTTATAGCAGTCTTCATCTTATAAATGGAGCTGTTTAATTTAGAGCCACAAAATGATCCCAGTGTGTTCACAGCACATTTATTGAATTTATAACTATAATGCCTGTGGATATGTATTATATTTGCCATGTATTCTATTGATCCATTGAAAATATTTTGCTTCTTATAAGAGGCACAAGGGGGCATTCATAAAGAAGTGAAATATGCCTGATACTTCAAGTTCTAACATTAAATATAATGGATTGGTGATACAAATAAAAGACTGAGCCAATACCTGATACTTTATTACTAGTTGTCTATAATAGAATTCAGTTGTCCTTTTTCTTGATACCTTAATGCAGTTGCCTTTAAAATGGGGTACAAAGGCCCTGGGGGCACAAGTGGACTTTCCAAGCTGTTGGTGGAAATGGTCAGTTTTAAGGAAATCAACTTTCAAGCCTGCCTCAACTGTATGTACTCTTTCCCAAAACTGATTTGCCCACACATCCCCTGAAATAAAAAGCACCCTTCACACTGGACCTCATTTCCTTTTTTACGATCTCTTTTTCTATGTTACAAAAGAAAGGAATAACATCCTCCTAGTGTGTAAGAAGTTTCTGAGGCGCCAAACAACAGGAAATATTAGAATTTTGATGTTGACTATGAAGAAAACGAATAGCTTTAACAACAGGTAATATCTTCTTTCCAGTCAGGTATGTCCCAATGTTTCGCTTTTAATAAAATTAGAGGATCCAATCCCAATCAGTGCTGTCAGCTGATAAACATGTTTTGCTGATAAATGTCCAAAATAAGTATCATGTGGTCATTTAACTTGAAAAAGTGTCAAAGCGGTGAGTGACACTGCCATAGACAAACTTGCATTTCCATGGTTCCTTAGGAATTACATCCTTAAAAATGAAAACCAGAATTAATGTTGCTTCTGAGCCCCTCTCCTTCTAGCAATAACTAATGTTCAACTAAAGATTTATGAGCTGATTGAACAGACCAGATTCCTTCATTTCAATCAAACATCCATTTAAGTTTTTTTTTATATTTAATAGATCCTCTAAATTCGTATCCATGTTCTTTTGATTAGTTGTGTACTATTGACAATTGTAATCATAACTTAAAACAGTTTAAATTTTCTCAATTAAGTCAAAGGAGCTTTCTAATTTGAGGTAATAAGTAAAAGACTTTTAAAAACATAATATAGGACATGAAGATAAATATTACAAAATTTATAAACTCAAAGTAGAAAAAGTAAAAAATATACCTTTTAAAGAAATTCTTGTTTACTTCTTTTCTTTATGGATCAAGATAGAAATCAAAGTATCTGTGCATTTAGGTAACAGTGGATATACAAAGGAGTGATGCAGTATTTTTATTTTTAAATGTTACTGTTGACAGTACGCTGAAAATTTCATCCTTTGCAACTATTTACATTTATAATAGAGAAGCTGAGATGTCAACTTGTAAAGGAAGGAGGAGCATACAGGTTGTCAAAATACTTTCAAGGAATAGGCGACCTAAAAAAATGTTTGAGAACTACTCCCATAAGGTACTACTCTCTAAAGGAAGACCAAGAGATTTGTTAAGTAACACATTCAAATCTTCCCATCGTTGGCTTGCAAAACACTTCTGTCATAATGTTTCACTATCAGTGTTCATTCATTGTCCATATTCCTGCAGTTCCAAGAGGCTGAGAACTTTGAGTCCCTCCTCCCACACATGAGCAGTCCCAGTATCTAGTACAGGGTCTCCATTAAAAGCACTCCACCGTATTTCAGCCAATAGTATTTTACAGCTCCCACTTGATTATTTTCACTTAGAAAAGCCATAAATGGTCTGAAACAGAAAACCTAGGTGGGTGCCATTTGACGAATAGCTCAAATCACTTTGGAATTCTCATAAAGCATGCACAAACAGTTTTAAAAGAAAGCAAGAGAGGGAATAAGATAGAACGTAGATGTTACTTTGATTTATTCAACAGGTATCTACTGAATCCTTACTATATGCCAGATACTGTCCTGGGTAAAGGACGCCAGCGGTTACGGCACGCCTCCCTGTGACGACAGGGCCTGCCCACACAGTTCCGTGCAGGGGCTGAAGCAACTGCAGAAGCATCCGATTCCACAAGCATTTGCCGCGTGAGCCATTTGATTCTATCTGGTTTGCCCTTTACTAACACTTTCCCAAAGCATTTCACTTTGTACCTTGGGTTTTTGAGGTAGAAAGACCGACTTCAATTTTAGAAACTGGTCTGGGTATATTGATTCTGTAATTTTTGTGAATTTCAAAATTATTCCCTTTTTGATTTTATGGAAGGCACAGTAGTAGTTCCAGGTTTCAGTTTCCAGAAGTCCAAAATTTGAAAATACAAACTAAAGATTTGCTACTACTTAATTTCTCAAGAGAATATATAAGATTAAAGACTGTTAAGGCCTTATTATTAAATAATTTATCCAAACATGCAAACATTTAATTCTAATTCTTTAATCTTGATGAAATGCTTTAGAAGAAAATCATCACAATAACTGAACTATACTGAGTAAAGTCATCTAATTTGCCACTTTAATATTTTTTTTCCATTTTATTACTTTTGCTAAAGTTTTCCCAAGTCTTTCTTGTATCTGGGCTCTAGGTGGGGCCAAGTACTGGTCCAAATTCACCTATTCCAAAAGACTTTAATAATCACGTACAGGTGTTTTCAGAATCTATCCCTGTTTATATTTAAACTCTCCCCAACATATTTTAATAGGTAGATATCTCCCTAGACCTCAAAGGACCTCTTTCAGATCACCACCTCCTGCCTACAAAGTGGCGGGATTACACTCTTTCGTGTGAAAGGTCTGATCCCAGAAGCTATAGAAACCCAGGACTAAAGGCACTACTAACAAAACTGGCATAACTAAGCATTGTTCATTGATTGCATTCGCTATTGATTATAGATGCAAAATACTTAAAAGAAAAATTAATCATAAGTGGCTTAAAACCTTTAAAGGCAATTAGTAAAAAAAAAAAAAAAAGGGAGGGGCAGGTTAACTCATACAGGGGTCTTTTAGTTCCTGTGGCAGTCTCAAATGCAAAATCGTAAAAATAAGCATTTAGGATCATAGAAATTCAGCAATAAAAAACTAGAATTGGGTAGAACCTAAGAACCCAAATGTAAATCAAACACTCTCCATGCATCCCAAGGATGTAAAATATGAAAATGGATTTAGAGATGGAAAGTAAGCTAACGAGGGCTAGGAAAAAAGGGTGAAATGTGCTATTAGAATTCATAATGTCCTACATATTATTTTTAATTGGGTAGTACTAAAAGTATATTTAATATCTGTGAATGTGAAATATTCAATTAGAACTTAAAGATACTTTAAATGTAAAAAGTCAGCACGTTTTTAAAACTGGAGCTTCCATAGCCAAAAAGGACACTGGCGTTTCCAGTGTCAGTTAACCCTCCTGCTTTCTGGTAATAGCTTCGGATTTAGGAGCGTTACACACAAGGCAGCAGTGGACTCCTGTATACCTTTTGTACATATTCTCCCACCCATTTCTATATACACAGAACTGATAAGTTTTAAGGCTAGTAAATTCATCTGTTCCAGTACATATTTTTATTATATCAAAATTACCAAGATTTCTTTTGTGGGAGTAAATATTATTCTTATTTACTGCTTTGTATGTTTCTAGAAAAACCTTCCCAGGAATATATGTCTGTCTCTCCACCCCCTACCTGGCTCCCCCAACTTCTTTTCCTTTACATGCCTTATCAGTTTCCAATTCCTCCATTATTTAGGTCTCTTCCTCCAGAAAGTCTTCTCTGAAATTTTCAAAAAAAAAAAATTTTCAGAGAATTTAATATTTTGACTTGTTATGCACATTTTTAGGGTTATTCCAATGACCTTGAAAGCTCCCCTGCCTCACCCCCAGGCACCTCTGACATCTCCTTACTACTCACCCCCAGAGACAGTATTGTCTTATTTAATAAAAACACAAAAAAAGTATTATAGAAGTCTCCCATATTGACAAGTCTTGGTTGTTTTTATGGAAACCATGAACACACACAAAATTGAGGATCCCAAACAAAACCGTGCTTTTATCTTACAGATTTGAGACAGAAAGGCAGGAAAGGGGACTTGGGACTTATTTGAAGCAAAAACTCCACTTATGTAATAAGCAGACTGAAGCCTAGAAATTAGGGAAAGAAAAACAAGGAGTATGGAAGACTACCATAAAAGAGATCACCAGGCATAAAAGCCAAGAACATGGAAATATATGCACCATCTCTTGGACTCAAGGCATTTCTGATTATGTCCAAAAAAGGTCATGTTTTTTTTTAATTATTTGTTGTATATTACACTTGATTAACACCTATGTCTTCGCTACATTGTGAGCGGGAGGAGGGAAGGTTCACAGTATTGCTCAGCATTTTACCTTGAAACACAACACTATGCCTGGCACATAAAAGGAATTCAGTAAATACCAGTTCAATGTTATTTTGGGGGTAAGGAAATAATCACATTAAGCCGTCAAAAAGGCCAAATGGAACTATATGCAAATTAATGCGTACATATTATTTAAAAAAAAAGTGTCATCTATTTTGGTAATCAATATATAGCCCTTCACACAAGAAAGTACCAGGAAGGGAATATATCTTATCCGTTCAGGAGTTCAGAATTAGTGGTTTTTACAGCAGAATGGTATCAAGATGCTTGAGTCTAGAAAGCAGCTATTTGGGTACTCTCAATTTACAGTAAAAGCCACTGACCCTCAAAGCGTTCGGTTATTTGTCCAAGACACATAGTTAGTTAGTTACAGAACTTGAACAAGAACACAGTTCTTTCTCCTCATTACCCAACCAGATATTTAGAGATGGAAGACAAAGTATATCTGTGTAAAAGAAGACACTGAAAGTTCATATTTCTAAGTCATTTGATATTTAACTCTAAGTTTTGTTCTCAATGTTAAGAAACGGATATTGAACACAATGGAAAGTGATAAAGAATGAATCGCTATACACTGAGTTCTGAAATAAATTGGGAATTATTTTTCTGAACTCTTCATTCTAAAAAGAAGAAGAAAAAAAATTGGTTCCTCTACTCGCCTTATTTAAATAGGCTATCTTTATTCTCTATTCTGAAGGTAATACTGTTTACCTTCTAACACTGTTTTTCATACATACATGATTTTTTGGGAAGGAACAAATTGGTAATTATCTCCACTAATGAAATGTGCAATCATTTCAGTTAGATTTTAAATGGGGCACGACTCGCATTCATAAGGCCCATTGAATAAATGCCTATTAGGTACAGTTTAATGGCTTAATGCTTGATTCATGTTTTTTCTCCCTGTAGTTGATGCTTATTGCACATTCAGGGCAATTAGGAAATTCAGTTTCCCTTCCTAGTGTATATATAATCCCTGTATTCAGAAAGCTCAGCAAAACAACGATATAAAAATCAAATTTTACCTGGGGGAGAAAAAGGTATCTCTGTTGATGATGGTACTCAAGATTTTGGCTAAATTCATTCTGTCAAAGTAAACTCTCATTGAGCATTAGTGTGTAACAAATCATGATTATCATGTGCCTCGGAAACTGATTCCCACAATACTTGAAAAAGCTCAAGCATTTCTTCCCAGATTTAAGTCCCAACTAAAACTGGCGAAGTGTGTTGATAATTAAAGGGGAAAAAAGCTTCCGATGAAAGTTAAAAGCAACCTTTGATAATATCCCATTATATATGGAACTCTTCTATAAGAAAAAGTATCAATGTATTGGAATATGCCTCCTGGTTTCTTGTTTTCTCAAATGCACACACATTGTGTTAGGCTGGAGATACCGATAATAAAACAAGCCTCTGTTTTAATAGCATTTAAAAATTCTTAATATCATTTTGACTTCCAAGAGTCAAAAACTATTGTATATATGTATGAAAAGTATTTTTTAATTTTTCACTAGGCTCTACACCTAACATGGGACTCAGACTCACAACCCTTAGATCAAGGGTCGTGTGCTCTACCTTCTACGCCAGGCAGGCACTCCTGAAGAGTATTTTCTTAGATTTACAAAGTGGGACAAATACTCGACACACATTCAGACTAAGTTCTGCTGCTTCCTTTAGGATGTAGAAGTTATTAAGATTAAGTTGATGAACCGTTAAGATTTGAATATCTGGCAGGTGTAGATTTTGCATGCTGCTATATTTACTATCATAATTTCCCCCTTTTTTCTGATATTCTCTCCCTTAAAGAGAAGGGAGGAAGAGGATCATATGAGCATCTAACTCTGGTTCACACTTGAGATTCTCACTTCCACTTTCAAAAGAAGAGCAACTCGTATCATTTGCAACGTTAATCAGAATGTGGGTTTGCTAATGTTTTTCTCTTCCTTCAGCAATTTTCCATATTCCTAAAAAGTACCTCTAGATTGAAATAACACTTTAAATGAGCATGCCTGTTTATGTGTTAAAGACAGATGGAGAGGGAGAAAAGGAGGGGGATAATTAAAAGGAGATGGAAAATATATTGACATTTAAATGTTCTTTCCTTTCAAATGTTCGTCCTACATCTCCTTCACTTGTGCTGAGATGAAGGAGGCAGTGGAGACATTCCTAGTTCATATTTGGCATTCCCTACGGGCTCACTAAGGGGTTGATCGTCTCCTTTCCTAACCCAAGAGTAAGAGAAAAGAATGATGACCAGGGAAAGAAGGCCCAAGGAATACTGGTTTAGTCATGATCGTCTTGTGTAGATACAGCACATTCAATTACCAGAGCCTCTAATAGCAGTGCAACTACTCCTGTACGCACACGGGTGCCTATGTACACGCCAGATATAGCACAGGATGCTATGTGACAGAATGGAAAGAAACTTAAGGGAAGATTCTCATGACAGACCTACAGATAAGACAGAGAGAGCTACAGACTGACATCAAAGACAGACTTTAAAAACATATCCAATGGAGTAAGACCCTGTAAAGAAATAGAACCCGTGATAAAATTCAGAAATAAAAGCAATCATCTGAATGTAATAGCAAGATAAGTTTTAATCTTCTTTGGTGTACATTTTTAGTTTGTAGCCAAATAAAGGAAGAACAATGTGTAGAAATGTACTGGGAACATTGGAAGGTGGGGTGGGGTAGGGAGAGACTTTGAGAATGTGTTTTTACAAAGAATTGTAGTTTAGGTCAGGTCCAGGTCGTGGTCTGTTTTTTCAAATCATGTTGTGGTCAAAACCTATGCCAAAATGACACATGAGTCACTTCTTTCTATTATATAAATTACTCTTGGGAATTCTAGAAACTCACTGAAAGTCATAAAAAAAATGGACTGCCTAAGATCTACTTCACTTCTTTCTGTGCCCCATTTTTCAGGCAATTGCAACCCATTATCTGTTTGCAAACTATTTTAAGTTACGTGGGCAAGAAACCCTGCAGTTGGGTTGCCAGTAGCTCAAAACTCGGAAGTTTAACAGGATACCACCATCGGATTACAGCGCTGCAAGAGCATTCTTGCCAAAGAGTAACAGGTCATTTCCCCGTTAATGTCTGCAGTACATACGATGGCATCTACCATCCCATGAGGTTGTTAGGAATGAAATGCAGGCAAAGAAAAAATTCTCCTATAAAGTCACTCCCTATAAAACTCTGACCACCTCTCCTTCAAGACCCTCCATCACTCCGCTGGGTCAGGGCCACAGTTTTTACTCCTTTCACACACCTCTGACCGTGACTCCTGATGGCGGTGTGCATCTATAAACTAAATCGACTGCGTGGTTTTCCCTGTGATGTCAGCAATCTGCATCAACATCCTCCTTCACTGGCAACAACAGCAGAACAGGACAATATTCACCGACCATGAAGCTGAAACGGAGCGGAGTTCAGCACATGACCAGGTGAAAATCTCTGCTCTGGATCCCTCTTGCTATAAACTAGCTATCTTGGAAAATTAGACACTAACATGCCGTTTAGTAAACCATTCCTGTCCAGCTGGAAGGATGAGTGGACCTTTCGAAGTTATTTGCTGGGAATTGTAGAATGTCTCTTTGCCAGAACCACAGGCTAAGGTAATCATTTCATAAAAATTCAAAAGGTGGTAGGAAGATGAACAGAATAGGTGAGTAAATTAGAGGAGGCTAGAACACAAGTAGAAACTATATTCTGCATAAACTCATTTCCCCTCTCATCTCTCCCCCATTCTAGAAGGTAGATTTTCAGGGAGGACCCTAGGACCATGAGCAGAGTCCGAGCCCAAGCTCCCCAGTCTTGTCAGAGTTTCTGAAGAGCATCAGGCATGTAGCTTGGAGAAGCACATGAGTACCCCCGACAGTTGTGATGCCAGCAATTCACTCTCAAACAACGGTGAAGCTTTCTAGACTTAAGCAAGTCATGCTCACAGAATTACAATTTCCATGAAATGTTTCATTACCCTGTAAGCTAAATATAGTCACATTTACTTCAAGTATCTCAGTTTGGTTTTATCAGTAGATCCCTTCTAAATACTTACTCAATGTCATCAGTACATAGAGGTTATCAAGAGATTCCCCTAAGTACAAAATGAAGAGAGATTGCCCTCTAAAAGGAAATTTTACAATTCCACTCAGATGACTCTGGAATAAACACTCTTACATACTCGAGCATGAACATATAGCCCTTTACATCATCTGTAGACAAAATCCCACCCATATGTTCTTCCCTATGTTTCAGATGCACTGTGCTAGAGGATACAGATGCTGAAATGAGAAGAGCCACAGCTCCAGCCTGATATATAAAACAGGACTTTCCTTCGTTGGGCACTTAACAGTTGACTAAATAGGTAACTGTTAGAAGACTCGGTTCTGGATTCTGGAAACCACAACTCGACTCCTTATCCTACAGGGAACTCAGGCAATAATTTTCCATTCTTGGAGCCAATTTTGTCTTATCTGTAAATTGGGGAACACAGCAATCAATACCCACCTCATAAGGCAACTGAGAGGGCCAGATGGGCCAATGAATACAGGTACCTGTCAGGGACTGTGTCACATAATGGGCTCTGAGTACATTTTTTGTGGTTACAAAGGCAAAACCTTTGTAATCAAGGAGATCTGAGCTTCAGTCCCAGCTCCAGCACTGACCCATTAATGAACTTGAGCGAGTCACTAAAGGAAGCAGGACTAGAGAAGTTTTTTTTTTTGTTTTTTTTTTTTTTTTGAAAGAGACAGAGTGTGAGTAAGGGAAGGGCAGAGAGAGAGAGGGAGACACAGAATCCGAAGCAGGCTCCAGGCTCTAAGCTGTCAGCACAGAGCCCAAAGCGGGGTTCAAACTCACCAACAGTGAGATCATGACCTGAGCCGAAGTCATGTGCTTAACTGACCAAGTCGCCCAGGTGCCTGAGGACTATAGAAGTCTTATCTCTAAATGGGCCCACCAGTGGGGACAATACAGGTGAGATACGACGACATGGGAAGTACCACAGAGCACTAGGCCATTAGTCATTAATTTCTATAATATAAATAAAGAAATGTATAAAATGTTGTAAGCATTCCGGGCAGAGGAAACACAAAGAACAAGACTGCAGCCCACATCATTTGCTCCCTGCAGGTTTGGGGTCAGCCACCAAATTTGGAAGAAGTCTCCCTCTTCCCCACACTCTATCACACCGAATCTTGTGAATCACGCCTATAAATACCTCTCTCTAATCTGTCTGCCTCCTCCTTTCCATCACAGCCACAGACCCCTGTTCTTTGCTCTCTCGGCCACTGTAAAGCCTCTCAGACTCATTTCAGGCCATTCCCCATACAGTAAGCAGAATGAGATTCTAAAAAATTTGGTCATGATGTGCCCGTTTAAATCCCTTCAGAAGCTCCTCATTGTCCCTGGGATAAAATCCAAACCTCTTAACGAGACCGCAGCCAGCTTCTGTCACCCCGCCTATTTCCTGAGTGGGCTCATCGCCAAAGATTCTGAATGCACCGCCATCCCCTTGCTCCCAAATTTCACACGCGGCTCCCTCTGACTGGGAATCTCTCCATTCACCTAAGAAAACATACCCCCTCATCTCAGCTGAAACACCACTCGCTCAGGGAGGCTTTCTTGGACTCTGTAGGAGGCAAAGGACCACCCACTAAATGCTGCGGCTGCATCCTCTCCTCCTCCCAACACCCCATCCTATAATTCTCACTTACATTATGGCATTAATCTCATGTTTCTGATAGATTCTAAGTTTCTCTACCATGTGTGCCTTATTTATCTCCACATGTCCTGTGTATTGTGCACGTAACTTGAAATGAAGAGAAATAAGAATTATAGTCCAGTTTCTAAAGGGTTCTTAACGTTTTCAGTACTTCTGAGGGAAGAAAAAAATTTGAAAGCTACTTTTAATTCATTCCCTTTCGTGAAAAAGCAAAAAAAAGAGAAGGAAGATTTTAATTCTGAGCATTTTCCTCTTTCCTCCCTCCTAACACTCAAGCCCCACTTTCACGGTTTGCTCACAGAGGTAGCAATTCTGGGCTTTCAGCACAGATTTTTATATATAGATCTGTAACTTCTTCAAAGCTGGTAATGAGAAACAAATATGAAAAGAAAGGTCTCTTGGGCTCAAACGCCTATCCACTGGCATCAGCAGTCACTGGGTACAGAGCACTCCCCTCTCCCCCCACCGGCCCCTCAGCAGAGGAAGAGTCTCCCCTTCAGCACCTGGAGCCCAGCGTTCCCTGGAAGGTGGCAGAAGGAGACAGCCGAACACGCGAGGCAACCGCCCTTGTCACCCAAGCGAAACTCCACCTCTGGGAAAATACACGGAAACATTCCCTTGGAGAAATATTAGATCTGCTTCACCGCTCTTCCTGGCATATCTTATCCTACTTTGTCCTCCTCTCTCCCTAAACGCCATGCTCGAAAACCTTCTCTCTCAGTGGGAAAGCATGCAAGTCAAATGCCATCACAATCACTTTGTGTTTCCCTGCAGAGAGAAGGGAGGACACTCTTGCATATAAAAAACTCATCTGTTCCTAATGGAACGGAGTAACTTTCAAAGATGACAGGAGGCGTGAGGTTGGAGGTAACAGAACACGGAACCGAACCGTGGAAGAGTGTAAGCCTGCGCCAGACCCTTGCCTTGCCTCTGGTCCACTTCCACAGTTTTGCAATTCTGCAGGTGGCAGGCACACTCCTGCTCTCTGCTACGGAGCCTGGCCCTCGGTGCACCAGCACCGGCTGTCTCTACGACTTCCCTTATCCAGACACACCACCATTTTCAACAGTTTGCAGTGTTTGTCTTTTTATTTTTAAAGCCCAATGATTAAAAAGCCATTTAGTCTGAAATAAAGCAATGATGAGGCCCGTATAAATATAATTTGAAAGAAACCCATATATTGAAATATTTGCCTCAGGTTGCCAACATCTCTGGCCAACTTTCTGAAATGTGGGCTTCTAAAAGGGGCCATATTGCGGTGCTTTGCCTCAAAAGCTCATTGAGGAAAAGAAAATGATATATTTACGGTCTCGGTGATGAAAACTGAGGTGAAAAACTTTAGAGCATTTGGGCAGTTTTTCACATTTACTTCAGCAGAGAAATAAATCCAAACTAGATCTCTATCAGCAAGAAAGAAGTATTATTTGAAAAATTATGTGTTAGTACAGGAAACATGAAATTTCTATTTTTGAACTAATAATGTTTATTAGGTATGTTTCCCACTGCTCTGTATTATTAATTTATACTTCATTATTTCCTGGGTTACTATGCTTATGTTTTCCTTTATGGATTTTTAAAAAGCCAATTATATAGTTTTTCAGTTAATTAGGTCACTTTGTAATTCTAGAATATAAAAAGCACTTTGAAAACAATAAAGGAAAACATTTCCTACGTGTAATGACAATCAAGTAAATCATATAATCATTTGATATGTTGGAAAGAATGCAAAGCATTATCAGTAACTTTTCATATTTGGATGGGTTGCTAAATATAGAAATAAATTGAACACATTCATCTATTAATGTGCTCTCAAAGGAGAAATAAGGATTTCAATTATTCCAACAAGAGAGCATATCATTTAGCTAAAATTGTGCTAAACAAGTTTGGGGGTATCTGCCTAAGCCACTGCCCCTACTCCAGAATCAGCCCCCACCTACAGGCCTCGCCAAGAGTGCGAGCTTAGATATCAGAGTCTGTATTTCAGGATCCTTGTTCTTGTGGTCACAACACAGTGAATGAGGTGTGAGACTCTGGCCCAAGGAAGTCACAGCCACAAGCTGAACTGAGTCTATTCTCTCTCAAGAATTTATGGGGTGCCTGGATGGCTGTGACAGTTAAGCATGTGACTTTCAGCTTGAGTCATCATCTTGCAGTCCACGAGTTCGACCCCGACGTCAGGCTCTGTGCTGACAACTCAGAGCCTGGAGCTTGCTTTGGATTCTGTCCCCCTCTCTCTGCCCCTCCCCTGCTCATGCTCTGTCTCTCTCTCTCAAAAATAAACATTAAAAAATTTTAAGAATTTAAATGTATTGAAGACACCCACAGAGAGGTGACTTATGGCAGAGACATGAATATTGAAGAATGAAATAGTATTTTGGGTCGTATCGCTTCTGATGAGTAAGTACAGAAAGCCAACAAACAAGGAAATAGAAAAGAATGGTATAGGTATCAATAGAAAAGCAGAGACTAGAAAACCTATCCTTTAGGGGGGGTGGCGGGGGAGAGGGTTTGGAAGCAAGGTGGGAAGAACATTTTCCCAGTTCCGAGGATGTGGTATAAATTAAATCTATGAGTATCATTTACACCTGCATCACCATATCCCACATCCCTGTTTTGGAACACACACACTCTTCATTTTCTTGGTTTACCTTTTTTTAAAAACAAAAAATATCCTTTTCATTTAAGCAAGAGGCAGTGAATTTTTCTTGCATGCAAATGAATAATCTCTAGTTTAAAGACCACCGGCACACACAAATCCCTTCATATGAGAAAAGAAAACCTTTGCCTTAAAACTGTTTTTTGAAAAAATCAATGGCATGTAAAGAAAAATTCAAGTTAGGTCCAAATTGGTACTTGTAGGCTACAACACTGCCATAAACAAAGAATTTGAGTCCATTTTCTTTTGTCTTCTTGTAAGAGTCAAACACTGATTTGTAGACCAGACAATGCAAAGATGGACGCAGTAGTATGAATATAAACCAGCCTTACATTTATAAATGAGATATTTATATCTGAGGTGTAGCATTTAATGATTTCTGTAATGTAAATATTCCCACTGTGTCCAATTTCAAGCTACCACTAGAACATCACTAAACATGGAGCTAAGGAGAGATGCCCATCATTAGCTCTCACGAGCCCATGCAATCCACTGGATGGACTCAGTAAAGGATACTTAGAGTCAAATAAGTAAGCAAAACATTATCGGTTGACTCAAAATGCCCCTCAGAGAAGTTAAATGACTAGTCTTGGTCACACAGTAAGTGGCAGAGCCTGGATTCTCATACTGGTGGCCTGACTTACATAGTTAAGAGTACCAAATATACCCAACTAATTAATAAATCTTCCCATCAGTATCTATTAGGTACACACACATCCCATACTCCAAACTTGCAAACTAAGGTTAATCAAAATAAAATACACATACTATTCATTCGTCAATAGACCTTTATTTTTGTCAGGTCCTAGATCAAAGTCCAAAAACACTTAAGTCTACTGTTTTCAGGGGAATCAAGAAACTAAACCTAATCATATAGTACCTTATAAGTTGCTAGTTAATTTAAAATTTTCACTAAGTGTAATTTATATCCATAGCCCTACTACTCCCATGCATTTCAGTAATCTCATTTCACCCTATACATCTAACACAGAAAAATTTGGCATTGCTGAATATATTTTGCCTTTTAAAACCATACTCTTTCAGAAATCATTCCCACAATTCTGACTCAATTTTGCTCCATCTTTAATTCAGCCAAATGTCAACTCATCCATGAATCCAGCTCAAACTCCTCAGACTGAGTCACTGAATATACTCTTTAGTTTAAACGGCCCTTTCATAGGTACATCCTGGCTATGACCATGGGGCGCAGTCATTTCATGTTTACACATCTGCCTTGCCACTGAAATCTCAAATCTGAGTGTCTAACTCAGAGGTATTATACGTATATTGAATGAATGAATGAATCTGTGGATTAGAAAATATTTGATGCCCTTTTGCTAAGGAAGAAAACAAGTATCTCTCAAGCATAAAAGCAGAAATGGGAGAGATCACTGTAAACTGGCAACAACAAAAACAAGTTGCTTTCCTATTCCAAGTAAGTAAATTTATAAAACAAGCTAGAAGAACATTTAGTACAGGAATTGTATTTTCAGAATCAATTCCACGTACCTCAGAGCTCGCATTTACAACGCTATCGTATAAGCCACAGTCACCACCAAAGGGGCTTTTCTAAAGGGGAAATAGAGTTGTCTGGCGGTCTTGACATTAAGAAAAGCTTAGGGGCGCCCGGACGGCTCAGTTGGTTGAGCGGCCAACTTCGGCTCGGGTCATGATCTCGCGGTCTGTGAGTTCGAGCCCCACATCGGGCTCTGTGCTGACGGCTTGGAGCCTGGAGCCTGCTTCGGATTCTGTATCTTCCTCTCTCTGTGTCCTTCCCCTGCTCATACTCTGTCTCTATGTCTCTCAAAAACAAATAAACATCAAAAAAAAAAAAAAAAAAAGAAAGAAAAGCTTAAATTCACTCGGTGCCTTAAAATGGCACTCGACCAAAGACCTCACCATTTAATAGAGGCTGTTCCGCAATTATGCAAACGGTTTTTCCTAATAACTTCTCAGAAAGGCTTATGTGTGTGTGCATGTACGAGAGGAGGGATGGAGGAGAGGGAGAGGTAAATGAAATGACAAAATCTTAACAGGAAGTTATTGTGTTACCCTGTTTTACAGATAGAAGAAAAGTGAACTTCGGAGAAACTAACTTCCATAAGCAGACGCTGATGCTATGCCCTCTCTCAACCCCACAGTCTTAACATCCTTACACACAGCAGCACCTGACTGCCTCCTGTTCCTTTTTCACTGTTACCCATAGACGAGCCCACCGTCCTACAAAATGCAGATAGCAGAAAGTATCAGAAGATGTCACAATACACGCGCTGCCATCCTGGAAGGAAATGGTTTTTCTAGTTCCTCAAATTCATTCTTGACCTTGAAAAAGTTAATTCACCCTGGGTATCAAATGATCAAACTTAAAACAAGAACTGTTATTGTAACATCTTCAGTAATGGATTCGATTAAAATAAATGAGCACTCTGTGTAAAAACTTATTTTGTAAAGCCCAAAATGGTTGCCAGGAGCAGGAACTAGAAGTCTTTATAATTTAAAGTGATCAGACTTTTTAAATTAGTGTATAATCTCATCAACTAAATATGTAATCAGGGGTAAATGACTGTCAGATACAAATGAATACATTTTTAATTGCATGTTTACAACCAAATGTATATATCCAAACTAGATGGACACTTCTAACATGTTTAATTTATTGAACGTGGAGCTCCAGTAGTTCGTATTTCCTTGATCTGAGCAAAACACAGCCATGTCTCAGAAGTGAGAAACGTGTTCTGTGAAAAAGCAGATAGGAAATGTTTTCATTTTTATAAATGACTTGCCAGTACAGTTCTCTATTATGTATTAAACGGCTGCTCTGATTTGAAGAACTTCCAAGCCGAACCTACAAGCCTGCAGTATTGCCCAATATAAACAGCCATTTGACAGGATGAAAAAAGTCATTCCATCCTCCCTTTAATCTTTATGCTTCCTTCTCTGCCCCCTTTCCATTTACAACACAGAATGGACTCCGGACTATCGGTCTTAGCTCTTCGACAATGCAGCACTTCTAAGAAAAGTCTGTGCATTATAAACTGAGGAAATGAAAATGTGCACCAACAGCTGATTAACTACCTATCGATATATTTAAATCAGCTTAATGTTCCCCACAGAATTCAAAAATATTGAAAATGCCCTTGAGTGACGTTCCTAACCTGAATCCCATTAAGGGAGGCAGGAGAAACCCCTTCCTACCAATTCTTCCAAATTCAAAAGGCAAAGCCAACTCCAATTCAAGCTAATGAAAACATTGCAAGTATGTGGGAAGCAAAACTAGAAAACTCAGCCAAGCAAGTTTGATCCTAAAAGCTGCAGAAAATCCCAAGAACTTAGTAGCCTAATAAAATACCTACCATCAGGAATGATATGTCTATGTTCTTAAAAAATGTATTTTGTGATGACACACATAGTCTCTGCACTTGATTAAGAGTCTCTATGCTTTCATCTAGCTTTGTCAAGAAATTTTTTTATTCCCCAACACTGCTTGGATCAATAGCAGCTCAGTATCACTCATGACTAGCGCAGGAGTACTCCTTCACTTTTCCGGACTCCAGAGCTGATATATAAGAGAAGACTGGCTTTAACTCCATTAACACCTGAAGGGATTAAACAAAATTTCATACTGCAAACTCAGGCCGCCCAATGGCAGCCGTACGCACATTTTCCTGCCACTGCTTCTCTATGGCGATTCTGCATTCCAAAGTTTCTTGATTTCTTTCAAGTCTCCACATCCTCTTATCATTAGCTCAGAACTTCATCTTAATTTTAGACAGTCCATCTCACTTGCGCTCTCTCAATTTTTCATCTGTCCATGTCAAAATAAAAACGTTTCTATATTTTTAGTCACCTGATCTCTTTAACCTTTAGCTTTGGAAGAACTTTTCCTCCTTTCTGGAATTAAACCCAGTCTGAGCCCTACCCTCTACACATTTTTCAGAATCTTGCTTCATCAAGTTATTTCTCCTTATCTTTGTGTTTCTCCCTCACATTTCCTTTTCCTTCTTGACTAGATCTGTGTCCAATGTCCCAAACCCCAAAGCCTCTCCATCTTGAATCCATTTAGTCACTGATCTCTCTTCAGGCTATTGTCTCCCATCCTTTCACAATTTTTTTTTTATTATAATAGTAGTAACCATTGTTACTTAAAATTACAAAATAGAAAGTTAAAGAGAAAATTACCTCACCACCCAGTAATAACCAATATTATTTTAAAATACAGATTATTAACATTGATCATATACTATAAATGTGGGTTTCACTGACAAATATTTATGACAAATGATTTCCCATGTTAATTAAAGAAAATCTTAGTCACCATTAAAATGGTTCTATCTTATTTGTATGGAGTATTTAACCAAATCTCTGGTATTGGCTAAACTAAACGTCTGATTGTCTACTATCGTCAACAACGGTGAAGTCAAGATTTTTTCTCCCTGCATCTTTGCACAACTGTGTCATTATAACCTTAAAACGTTGAGGAAAAAAAATCCTATAAAATATTTTTAAAAACTTGCATAATACATGTGGGTGGGCTCTGTTTGCCTTATTATCAACTTGGGTCTTCACTGTAACAGAGGTTTAGTTCCCAGCACTCTAATGAAGTAACTCTAAGAAATGTGATGTTAATTATCAAAAAACAGTCTTCATACCAGCTATTCTTGATATCGACACATGATCTGATCATCATTCTTTTCTCCCAAAACTATCTCAATTTTACCTCTGCTATTCTTATTTTTCTACCCGTGTCTTCATCCTTCTACATGAATCTAAGTCCCTCTTTCTCTCCTCCTATTACTTTATCCTTCCTAAATTGAGAGTCATGCCCATTCAGCTATAGCTGTCACTTCTATTTTTCCCCAAATCTGTGTATGTAACCTAGACTGTCCAAGAATTTCCTGCTTCCTCCTAGGTATATTTACCCTTATGTCCCATGGAAAATAAAAAAATTAGCAGGTTTAAATGCATATTCTCTTAACTTACTCCTCTTTCTGGTTTCCTACTACTGTGGAGATCGCTATCAATTTTCTAAGTTAGAAACAAGGGCTTGAGTTTAAAATTTTCCCACTTCTCTCCCAAAAAACCAATCACCAAGCATGTTGTCCCTGATCCCCTGTTGGACAAGGTGACGTTATCTACCTTTTGCGCTTCTCTTCCTGAGTCCTCATCACCAGGAGGACTATCAAGGACCCTGTTTTCCTCGCCAGTAAATGAACCTCAAGGTTACATGGGATTAATCGAATTCAGTTGATGGTAAGGTTGTGCCTCTGGGGATCTCTTCTCTGTACTCACCAATCTCCCCAGGCTGCTGAGGAAAAATGACATAGCCCAATAAGAGGATTATGGAAAATCTAAGATCTCAAGAGCCTCTGAACTCTCGGCTACCAGATCAGGAAAATACGAAGTATGCTAATAGAGCTATGTGAATCCCCAGGGAACAAATATGTTCTAGGTTGGTTTTCATGTTGATTTTATGTCTTTCTGCTAAAATCAAAAAAAGGTAAGAGGCCCCTCTGAAGACAGAACAGCATTGGCAACGTCGCTACTGATGGCAGCTGGTGTCAAACGCTATGACAGCCCTGGTAGAAGTGGTTGTGCTGGCACCGGTGGCAATTTTGTTGGCAAGGCAGCAGCGTGAAAAGTGCAGGAAGCTATGAAGACACCAGCCGTGGCCTTGGCAAACGCAGGGGTAGAGGTGGAGAGCAGTGTAACGAAACTCTATGCATTAACGAGGTCCGTAATAGACCGCACGGTCCCGCCACACCAAAATTACAGATTCTTAGGTGGAGCAGTTGACCCATTTTAAGGGCTTCCTAAGACACAGATGGCACACTTTCCTAGCCCAAGGCGGCACATAAGAACAGCGAACAAGGTGACAAAAGTCATAGTGTGATTCAAGAACATCAGAACTGGCACGGGATCTCCAGAGCATGTTGTGCAGTTTCTTCAAAAAGAGAAGTCAATAAAAATGTTGAAATGAAAACCACTTAACCTGAGGTAGACATGGCATGTCCTCCCTACAGTGCAGACCCTGGATCTTACGGTTTGCCTCCCTAACTGAGGCGGGCTTGTGATGGGCTGGGGTGCATTTCTCCTCCCTTCCAAATGACTGGCACCAGGCTCCAATTTTCTGAAAATAGCTTATTCTTCACAAATCCTTTAATAAATATTCAGGAGATGGAGTTCACTGACAATCCCCCCTAGATGTAAAGCTAATTAGCTGCTGATACCTAAGCTTAGCATTTAGCTCTCTAGTACCAAAAAGGATTCTTTTAAAGGTGTTTATTTTGAATGTAAAAGATAAACTGGAAAGGAGTATGGATTAAGACCTCAAAATTGTCCTCTCAAAGGGTTCTCTTCTTTTTTATCAAAATACAAAGGAGATAAATAGGAAAATCAAACTATTTGAGGAGTGAAGGAAGGAGTCTTTGAGGAACCAAGTGTTTCTTGCTGTTTTTTAATGCTGTCAGCATTTTAAGCTGTTAATTTTCCCCCCATAGATTTTAAAACAAGCTCATCAAAAACTTAGGAGTCTAAAAACTTTAATAAGTTAAAGATTACTTTTCTGAAAAGAGGATTTCATCCCACTCACTCAGCTTTATTTCCCTGTTGTGTAGTATTTCGCCACCAAATTTGGTCTCTGGACACTAGACTATGGCTGCAGGTTTGCCTCGCTGTTTTATTCAATCCCCAAAATAAATTCAAGAAATGTTGGTCAAACATCCAGATAGTATTGCAGTCGGGGGAGGGGGGGGCATTCATGTAAGACACAATTTGTTTCATAATCCTCCTCTGTTTAAAATAATACAAGATTGGGGCGCTTGGGTGGCACAGTCCATTAAGCGTCCAACTTCAGCTCAGGTCACGATCTTGCAGTTGGTGGGTCGAGCCCCACGTCAGGCTCTGGGCTGACAGCTTGGAGCCTGGAGCCTGTTTCAGACTCTGTGTCTCCCTCCCTCTCTCTCTCTCTGCCCCTCCCCTGCTCATGCTCTATCTCTCCCTCTCTCTCAAAACTAGATTTAAAAAAAGTTTAACAGATGATTTTGTCCATCAACTGCCATAGGGCCTCTTCCACTCCTCTCTGCCAGACAACAGCAAGAGAGACCAAGAAAAGACGGGATTTCCCTTTATGTACACACATGCTTTCCTTTCATTGCAGGATAAAAATCTGGGATATAGTTAGTCTAATTCCATTTTAGATTTCTCATGAGACAAATTCTCTCATTCAAGATCCTGAACTGAACACCACACAGATTAAAAATACTCTGAAAATCCAATCGATGAGACCTGTTGAAGCAAACCGAGGCACCAGCACTTCTCTAGCAGGCTTGAAGTTGGTGAGAGGTTCTATCCTACCAAAGTCCACTCAGTGATTAGTCTTTATACTAAGGAAACCCGAGATTCACCATTCTTGTGATTCTATACTCTCCATGATATATAATGGGTATTTGGTACAAGAACTTCCATTAACAACTCTAATCAATGCAACTAGATAAAGGTTCAGGGAAAGAAAAAAAAAAAACAGAAGTTGGTCTATAGAAAACCAGTTAACTGATTCCAACAGCCCCCCCAATTCTAATCACTTAGTGTCATATTGCCTGAGCAAGCTCATCAGTCCCCTTAGAAATGGACAGAAAATCACATACACACACACCCACAAATACTCCTGTGTCTTCTCAACCCACTGTGTAGCATTTTACCTCAAAAGAGTTATGCTTTAATGGAGCAGTTCCCCCACTAAACCCTCAGCTGCAGAATGGCACTGGAAACCTACAAATCTTCAGGAAACAACCAGAATCTTGTCATATCAGCTAGAATTTTCTAGAAGTCCATGAAAATAGGTTTTTTAGAACTGTACTTTGACCAAATATCTTTTGTTTCCTTTCTTTATATAACTGAGAACTAGATCTCTTACCAGCAAATTTATGTACTACGATTAAATGTGAAAGAAAACTAAGTATATCTCCTATTATCGTTAAGTCCACCCTCGGTAATGCTTTTGTTTAATTTATAAGAGTTGTGGTCCTGTGTGATTTACTGCAACATAGATCTATCAAAATAAATTTGAAAATTTTCACAGAGCACTTGGTAGGAGGTAAAGATTTTTATTCTACCTCGAACTGGCATCAAGAATTAACGATGCACAATTTGTTGGATGATTTACACTCTCACTAGTTTTTAGTCTTCACTTAATAACACGCAGCTGGGCCTGTCCTCTTAAACACAACCCTGTCTTCCTGAATGCTGTAGGGGATTGTCACACCTACTCAAATGCAAGAGATACACACACACACACACACACGCACACACACATGCACACGCACACAGCAGGGGGGGGGGGAAAGACATAAGACACAATCAAAAACAAAATGCAGAAGGAAAGGATTGAAAACAGAACAAAAGACAAAACACAGAATGGATGTTGGACTCTGATGACAACCTCAGGGAAACTCATGATTTTTATTATGATCATAATTCACGGATCTTTAAATAATTTAAATTACCCTTTTCTCCCTGTTTGGCTTCATTCCACTGGAGCCTTACATTGCCAAATCACACTTCCTTAGACTTGAGTGTTGCTACAACTATAAAAAAAGATGAATGATAAAACATAAAATTGTTATGTTTTTTAACAAACATACATCCAAATGGTTGTTTACTTCTTCAAATTGGTCGTCTGGGGGAGATACGAAGTTTATTTTAACAATGCAAGCCACATTCAAAATTCTTGAAAATCGCCCTTTCGTATTGCCTTCAAAATGTAGAGCATATTCTATTTAATATCCTCGGTGGGAGCAAATTTTCATCTTTTGAAGTTACCCTGTGCATAAATTTGAAGATCCCGTTGGATGATAAGGGGGGGTCTTTTATAAGATTCAATTTAGATCTATGTAAGAAGTTACATATTTAGCTATTTTTAGAGCACATACTATGTGAAAGGCTGGATATACAAAAGGGAAGAATAGAGCCCCCTCATGCCAGAACAGCATGTCGTGTGGAGGGACGGAGAGACACACAAGCTGACCATTTCAACATTATGCATACAGTGCCACACACTCCTGGAACGCACAGAGCTACTTAGCTCAGTGTGAAGTCTGGAGCCTCCAGGTGAAGGTTTCATGGGGATGAAGATACGGAAACTGAGACTACAGAGATGAATAGGAATTAGATGAAAAAGGGCAGAAAGGACATTCCCAACAGAAAACATTGCATGATTAAAGGCAGCTTGATAGATGGTGAAGACGATTTTAGAAGCACTACAGCATAAAATGGAAAGGTTGGTCAAGACAGGAAAAACAGAAAACACCAGAGAAATAAAGCAGGGGCTGAGTCATGGTGAGTTTGTGCTTTTTAATAGGCCCCTCTCAAGAGGTGTTCTAACAGAAGCCAGAGAATGAGAAGGTCAGAACTGCATTTTGAATAGCTCACTCTAAAATCATCATTTCCTTGCATCTAGGTTCTGGGAACAGGAGGACTGAGAACCATGATAGAAAGAATAAGAGTGGATAAATTAAAAAGCATTTGGGAATCTAAAATTAGCAAGATATAATCACTTATTTGGTGGTAAGAGGAAAGAGGAAGATTTTTAGATTTATGTCGTAGCAACTAACTGGGAGCTAAACGCACTCAAAGAGAACCTACAACAACCACAACCATCACCACCCAGAAAGAGGGAAGCCACCTGGGAAAAACAGAGCCACTGTTCAGTAGAGCACCTTAGAAATAAAGGACACTACTGTCTTATCGCCTGGTTTCAACCAACACAATAGAGAACTAAGAAATATCTGGTACTAAAAAGCCACACTCTGAACTAGAGCAGAAGCTAATATAGGAGGATCAAAGAGAATATGAACTAGATCAGAATGAGGATAGCTCCCAGAGACCTCGTTGCCCACAGTAACCCACTTCTCTGGAGAGGAGATATTAAGAATTAACACCAGAAACACACCGCACGTCATCTCAAGTTTGCCAGTTTCACGTGTGCATGTCTGTGTGGGTGTGTCTACGATTCGGTGAAGTGTGAAGTCTCTGATACAGGATGTAACATTTTGAAGTCATGTCTTATCTGTACACGGTTATGAAATTACTGCTTTTCACACACAGCTCCATTTGGTTACAAGAACACAATGAACCACACGACAAAACTGCACAATGCTGGTGGTGAAAAAGGCAAACTAGGTATGATCACTGCTAGAATATCTGCCGAGATAGTAACCCAGCGTACAACGCTGGTAAGCAAGCATCGCCCCTGCAAGGGCCTACAGTCGCGGTAGTGCTCTGTCAAACGGCTGAATAGAGGCGAGTACAAAAATGGCAGTCTAGCTACACCGCCTCAGTGAGAAGCAGTTATTCCTGTTCAGTGCTTGTGGTTAGCTCTTACTGACACTGGTTTAGCCATTATTTCATCATCTTTAACAGGACTTTCGCACAAAAACACATCCAAAGCATTTTAAAAGCTCATCTCACAGGTATTAAGAAACCAAAATAGCTTCTATCTCAATTTTTTTTTAAACCTACATGTTTTGAAATTACTTAGTATCTTCTGACATGCTAGGACAGGTTATCGAACCACTTGAGACATTATCTAGGAGTAGATTTTGTAATTAGGTCATACGCAAAATGCTGTCAGGAAATTGAGGGGGAGAAAAGTGTAACAGTGAAATACTTTAGATTGAGAACTGTTTAATGTGAAAGTTTTTCTGAAAGTCAATGTCAACTCATCTATTACTCATTTAAGGAAACCACATTTTTTTAAAAATTGAGAAGCTAGCAAGAAGAAAATACACGTGTTTTCAGTGTAACCAAGAAAACAAAATCTTGTCAAGAAACAAGAAGGGCACAAAGGACAGAGGCAGCATTATTTCAGCACATCCCCCGACAGAGTTCTGTACCAAGAGACTCTCTCTAAAAGACCCAATGCAGGAGGGAGGAGGGCAGGGAACAAAGCCCTTATCCATGGGGTCTGAAACATACTAAGAATGAAGAAAAAGGAAGTGATCTGTGGATAAATCTACATAACAATATGGTCTGAGTGATACAATAGCTGCAATGCCTGCTGAGTGGGGTTAAAAGGAAAACAAAATAGAAATAACAGACCAAAACAGGATAAACAACAAGAGCAAAGAGATCTGAATTAAAGGCCCTTTGCTGGGGATTAAGACATATGGGTTTAAGTCTGACTTTAATAATTAGGTGTACTGATTTCTCAGGTACAAATTTTAAGGACAGGGATAGAACATATAAATAAATACCACCGAATGGAAGAAATGGAATGAGAAAAACAAATAATTGAACATGATTTTAAAAAAAAAAGAAAATTGGAAAGTGAAAGACAAACTGCTAGAATGAAAAAAGCCTAGAAATGTAAACCAAGTTAGCTCATGCATCTGAGTGAATAGCAAATATACTTAAAATAAACATTACCAAATGCCCAAATGCATGTATAATTATAATTGCTCAATCAGGAAAATACAATTCTAAACATACATATACCTAATAACATAATACAGCAAGAAGACAGCCCTCACCAGAAATCTACCACGCCGACACCCTTATCTCAGACTTCCAGCCTCCAGAACCATAACAAAATTTCAGTTAAATCACCAGTCTGTAGTATTTTGTTAGGGAATCCCAACTTGACTAAGACAGATATTTAGAAAACAATTTAAAACAGAATAACAAAATTCTACAGTATCAAAATATTTGGGATGCAGATAAAGCAGTACTCAAAGAAATTAAAAAATCTTAACTGGTTATACCCTATAAAAGGCTGAATTAATGAATTAAGCACTCAAATCAAGAATCGAGAGAATAAGACCATAGAATCTTCCAGAAAAAAAAGGTACAAATAGAAAATATTAGAAATAAAAAGAGGACATTAAAAAGATGCTGCTAGATTTTTTAAATATTATAAATGATATTCTGCAAAAAAAAATGGAAATGCTGAAAAACACACATTCCTAGAAATAGTAACTTAGTATCAGGAGGTAAGAAGGAAGGAGAGATATCTGTGTATTTGTTTCTCCCACCACCACCACCACCACCCTCTCTCCTACCTGCCAGGTACTGAACCAAAGTTAGGATTACCTGCAACCCCAGCTTCTTGATGATTTGTCGTGTCCCAAAACTAAGGCAAGCAGAGACTAGGGCAGACTAGGACAGACTCGGACTTACATATCCCTGCTTTCGAGACATCACAGAGCCCCTCCTACCCACAGGCCTACCACTGTCCTGCCACAGAGCCAGGTAAAAAAGTCATTCATTTAATACTAGTTCTCATCTCCCTTCCCTTTTAAGGTCAACAGTGAAGTAGAGAAGTTAATTTTTCCATCTATGGAGGCTGATATAGTCTTATCACCATTTCAAGGCATATCTAGACTGAATTTTTCTTTGGCCCTTAATTACAGAGCAAAAGAGATGATGGAACTTTTTAAACCTGTGTTGGTTGTGCTTTAACAATCTGATCATTCATTTTAAGAGACTCCTGGACCAACGACCACGAGCCCAGTACAAATCGAGGCAGTCCAGAAATGCAGATAAAACACCCCCAGAGGATTCTCACGGGAGTTGTCTCCACACTGAGAACGCTAAACCAAAGGACTAGGCCTGAAAGTGGAGAGGCGGTGGTCTAGATTTCTCGATTTTCATATCATTACATCAACAGAAAAGCAACCACTAGACCAAAGAAGAATGAATCCAGATGTCAAGTGAATGGAGTTTCACTTTCCTGACCTCCATTTATTAGGCAATAACTGAGGAACAAAGTAAAATAGGCAATTTGGAAACAATGTCAAACACTTTGTAAAAGAATTGTGTCTGGCCTATCACTATAGGTATATAAACTCGAGAAAAAGATTTGATACAATACAGTCTCACTGTAGCTTTCCCCTTTTATACTTTTGTCCAACTCCCTCCAAGCAGTTAAAAAAAAAAAAAAAATGTATCCCAACTACTTTGCTTCCATCTTCTTATCTTAAAAACGTCATCTGGCATGAACTAAGATAACATCTAGGAAGTACTTAAAATACCTGCCACCACAAACATTGCTGCTCTCTATCTTCATTCCCTATCAGAGAGAATCAATCCACTGAGGAGAGGTTATCTAATTAGAAACCATCTAATTTATTAAATCTTCTAAAGTGATGCACATTGTCGAGGCTTCCATCACTAACAAAACAATGAAAATAATTATTAACATGTATTGTTTGTTACTACAGATTCTCCATTTAGGGATTAAATAGATATCAGTTTGAATTTTGATAAAATAATACACATATAGCCAACACTCAAATCTTAAGGTGAAAGTAGGCTCTAAAACCCACAGAAAGAATGGAATGCTACCAAAGGGAAAACAGCAGGATTTATACATCAAAGCACTTGCACCGTCATTCTTTCTTTAATGAGAAAATTGGAATTGAGAACTTCTGAAATTCTGCAAAGAGAATCTTTGGCCGCACCTAAAAAGAAAAATGAAAAATAGTGTGGGCACTATGGAAAATAAAAAAGCATGCAGAAGTTTCCAAAAAAGGGGAAAAAAATCTGAATAAAGAGTCTTCTCAGAGGCTGAGTGAAGGGAGTTTAAAGGAAAAAAACATGAAGTGATTCAAACACACAGTTTGTCGTGTGCTGTGGGGATGGAAGCGGGCAAACCCTGAGTATCAGCTCATCCCCCAAGCTCTGGAGAGAACTTTTTGCAAAATCTCCACTATGGTGTTTCCACGTACATGGATTCAGGGAAAGAGGATTTCTAATGTTAGTACTGAAACAAATTCTTTGCTTTTCACGAAAATTTCAAATTTAATGACTAGATGATTCATTTCTTCTGTGTCTAAAATAAGATCTTAGAGGGTCCGTAAACTTTACTGGATTAAAATCCCAAAAGAGATTTACAAGCTCTCATCCTGCAATGATGCTAATTCAGGCCACAAAAGGAAAATGGAACAATAAGAAAAAGGAAAACCTCTACAAAAATCCACCCTAGGAAGTAAAAAGGTTACCAGACAGCAGGTAATAGAGTAGAAGGGGAATTCATTTTAACATTTTGATGAAAATCTGCCAAAGGGCAAAAATGATGCCGTTGAGGAGTAGACAGGTGAGCGCCATCTTCACTTCCATTTTACATGGCATCACACAGAAGCACGGAGGGGCTAAATGCCTATCAAAACCACATGGCAATTAAGGGTCACAGTTGCTCAAACTTTTCAAATGTCCCAATTTCAACCTTACAAATTACTTGTAAAATGGTACCAGGCAGTTAGGAGACAGAGAGGAAATAGAGAGGTTGGATGAAAACAAATAAGTAAACAAGTAACAACACAAGATACAGAAAGACAAGAATCACACAAGAAGAGAGCCACAAACAGCAAAGTTGAAAACCGTCTGTGTGCAACAGACAAATCAGGTTCTGTAGGTTCTGCTAAGATCAGCCGAGAAGACCAGAAAGGCATTTTTATAGCTGGCAACAGGAGGAAAAAGAAAAGAACCACATTCCAGCTAGAGGACAAGGAGTGAAGACACAGGAATAGAAAACAGGAATGTTCACAACACAGAAAGTTGTACAATCTGGTACAATAGGAAAGCATCAGGAGGAAAAGGTTGAAATCAAATGATGGCAGCCTTCCATGCCAAACTGGGGTGGATGCAAAAACCACAAAACAATTTATAAGAACACTAACTTGGCAGCTGTAAATAAGGCAGGCTTGCCCAAGAAGAAAAGAAAATATGGAGAGACCACTCTTCTAATGATCCAGGTATAGTGATAACGTGAGAAAGGCCAAGTACCTGTTCTCGAAGCTTGGTTAGGAATTATTTAGTAAAATACATTTAAAGATTCAGGAAAAGTTTGGTTTCATACACTAAATAATTATCTTAGGAAAGAATGGAACTGCACCTGTTGTTGAAATACCCTAAGATTATCTACTAATTATAAAATCTGGGAAGCCATAATGAAAACTGTAGTCAGTAGCTAACTCCAATGCATGCTCTACAGTATAAAGATGTTATTCCAAGTACACACACACTCAAACCCCACACTGCATCTGTGTACCAAACGTATACTGGCTTTCCAGACAACCAGAGACAGGGGATCTAAGGCATTACTTTTCACTTCACTTAAAATTCATAGCTTTACCCTTGAGAGATCAAGAAGTCAGGAAGTACTAGGTACTAACCATGATCTGATGCATCCTGGGATGAAGTGTTTCCAACGTACCAAGACCCCACACAGGAGGAAAGGGGTTGAAATGCACATTGCAAACTGTAGCTTCCTGTGAACTAAATTGTTAAGGATCAAAAAAAGACACAGTAGGGAGGAAAGGGAGGACTGCACTCCAATTCACTAGAGACGCACTCGTTGGATACCTGTGACACTGGCATAGGACTAAGGACTGTAAACATATAAAACTGCTCTTCAGGTAGAGATACAGGTTGTCAATGGTCCAGCTTTTTAACTAAAGGCTCATAAGTGAGGTTTCTGCCTAGGACATACTGTGACCTAACATATATGGAAGAGTCCTTGTTTATTTGCTAGGACTGTATATTGTGCTAGTGACTTAGTCTTACCAGCTGGTGAGAAAGTACAGTCTAATAAGAGGCCAAAAAATTGTGCCAGATTGTTATTTTAAGAACATAAAACAGAGAAGACAACACACACACACAAACATTAGGCCATTTTAAGAAAAAATCATTGGGTAAACAACAGTATCACTCACAAGTAGCAATTGAAGACAAAAATACACAGAAAATGAAAAGCGAGAGGCAAGTCAAAGATGTATTAGGTGGAGCAATAAAACGTATGACAATACCTATACCAGAAAGAGTCGATTTCAAGGCAAAGGGATCTTCTGTCATAAAGAGGGTTGTTTTATATTAATACAAATGCAATCTATAAAACTGACATGTCCTGAATGGCCATTTATCAGACACCCTAACAGTAAAGTACATAAAGCAAATGCTTTTAAAAAGCTGACAGAAATGCAATCATGGAGGACATGCCATCCTTAGGCAAAGACCACAGGGTCAGTAAAAATAAGGATGCAGAGAATTAGAAAACTATAACTAATAAGGATGATTTAATAGACACTTAACTTTAAGATGTTTAATTTTGAGCCCTACAGGCACTGAGTATACTTCTTTTTAAGGGTCTATAAAATTTTTCAAAATACTATTTATGAGTAGGATAAAAAATACTAGCCTAAGAGATAAACTAACGAAATAAAGAGTCTAATAAGAATAAAATCCTAGAGAAGAAATTATTAGAGGACATTATGATATTAAACTAGCATTGTAAATCTGAATATATAACTTAATAAATTCACACTTATTTAATTAGGTGAGAAAAAACTACAACTTCAGTTAAGACTATATACAGCACAAACATTTGAGTTACAAACAAAATTAAAAACGGGGCACTTGGGTGGTTAAGCATCCAACTCTTGATTTCGGCTCAGTCAGGATTTCAAGGTTCATGAGGTTGAGCCCCATGTCGGGCTCCACACTGATAGCACAGAGCCTACTTGGGATTCTATCTCCCTCTCTGCTCCTCCCTGCCCCCCCCCACACAAACACTCTCTCAAAATAATAAACTTTTTTTCAAATAAACTAAAAATAAAAACACACATAAAACACTAACTAAAATTTGGCCAATATTTACAATATGGTGGATACGCAGTTTCCTTCTCCATAAAATTACCAAGGAAGAACCTTTAAAAACAAGCTTGACAAGGGGTATGGGAGGGAGGAGAGTGGGTGACGGGCACAGAGGAGGGCACTTGTTGGGATGAGCACTGGGTGTTATATGGAAACCAATTTGACAATAAATTAAAAAAAATGAATGCATAAACAAAAAAAAAAACAAGCTTGACAGATTTGCCTATATAAATTACAAAGCTTCATTTAAAAAAAAATCAAAGTTGAGAGGCAAAACCTACTGACAAAATAGGAAATACTGTTAACACATGTAGTATGTAAAGAGCTTTAACAAATTAATAAGTCACCAACTATCCCAATATAAAATGGACAATTCACAAAAGAAAAATGGAAAGATCAAACCTTATTAATATTCACAGAAGGCTGGGAAGACGGCCAAGCATGAGGACCCTAATCTCACCTTGTCCCACGGGTACAACTAGCTAACACTCACATCAGTATAAATAACCAAGAAAATTACCCAAGACTGGCAGAACAAAATCTACAATCAAATGTAGAGAAGAGGCCACATGAAGAGGGGAAGAAGGGTGGAGACATGGGAAGGAGCTAAGTGGACCCCATGGGTTAATATTGAAAAATGTGGGTTTAGAGTCAAGGTGTTGTCTGTAGGTTTCATGTTTGTAAGGATGTGTCTGGTCTTCTGTGTTCCTTGCAACCTTTCCTTCATAGAGTCTCTTGTAAGATTGGTTTATTTGTGATGTATTCCTTCAGTTTTTGTTTCTTTGGGAAGACCTTTATCTCTCCATCCATTTTGAATGACAGGCTGGCCAGGTAAAGGATTCTTGGCTGCATGTCCTTCCTGTTCATCACATTGAAGATTTCCTGCCATTCCTTTCTGGCTTGCCAAGTTTCTCTGCTACTACCTTAATGTGTCTGCCTTTATAAGTCAAGGCCCGTTTATCCCTAGCTGCTTTCAGGATTCTCTCTTTATCTTTGTATTTTCCCAGCTTCACTATGATACGTCTTGCTGAGGGCCTATTCGGGTACATCTGAGGCTAGTTCCCTGTGCCTCTTGGACTTCAATGCCCATTTTCTTCTTCATGTTGGGGAAGTTCTCAGCGATGATTTGTTCAAGTACCCCTTCGATTCCTTTCTCTCTCTCTTCTTCCTCTGGAATTCCTATAATACGGATGTTATTCCATTTGATTGCATCACTCAGCTCTTGAATTCTCCTTTCCTGTTCCTGAATCAGTTTCTGTCTCTTTTCTCTGCTTCCTCCTTACAACAATTATAAATATCTACGCGCCGAATTCTGGGGCACCCAAATTTGTCAAGCAACTAATTACAAACGTAAGCTATCTTATTGATAAAAATGTGCTAGTTGCAGGAGACCTTAATACCCCACTCACAGCACTGGATAGATCCACTAAACAGAGAATCGGCATAGAAACAATGGACCTGAACCACACGTTGGAACAGATGGGCCTGACAGATATCTTCAGGGCCCTTCATCCAGAAACAAAGGAATTTACATTCTTATCAAATGCGCATGGTACATTTTCCAAGATAGACCACATTTTGGGGCACAAGGAAGCGCTGAATAAGTATAAAAAAATTGAGATCATACCATGCACAATTTCAGACCATAATGCTTTGAAACTTGAAATCAACCACAAGAAAAAGTCTGGGAAGCCCCCACAAACATGGAGGCTAAAGAACAACCTACTAAAAGACGAATGGGTCAACCAAGCAATCAGAGAAGAAATTAAAAAATACATGGAAACAAATGAAAATGAAAATATGACAATCCAAATGCTCTGGGATGCAGCAAAGGCAGTCCTGAGAGGGAAATATATTGCAATCCAGGCCCATCTCAAGAAACAAGAAAAATTCCTAACACAAATTCTAACAGCACGCCTAAAGGAACTAGAAGCAGAATAGCTAAAACAGCCCAAACCTAACAGAAAGAGAGAAATAACAAAGATTAGGGCACAAATTAATCATATGGAAACAGAAAAAGTAGTGAAACAGATCAATGAAACCAAGAGCTGGTTCTCTGAAAAAATAAACAAAATTGATAAACCTCTAGCCAGGCTCCTCAAAAAGAAAAGCGAACCAAATCAATAAAATCACGAACGAAAATGGAGTGATTACAACCAATCCCTCAGAAATACAAGCAATCATCAGAGATTATGAAAAACTCTATGCCGTCAAATTGAACAACCTGGAAGAAATAGACAAATTCCTAAACAGCCACATGCTACCAAGACTCAAACGAGAAGAAATAGAAAACTTGAACAGACCCATAACTAGTGAAGAAATTGAATCAGTTATGAAAAATCTCCCAGCAAATAAAAGTCCAGGGCCAGATGGCTTCCCTGCAGAATTTTACCAGACATTTAAAACAGAGTTAATACGTATCCTCCTCAAGCTGTTCCAAAAAATTGAGACAGAAAGAAAACTCCCAGACTCATTCTATGAAGCCAGCATCACTTTGATTCCCAAACCAGATAGAGAACCAGCAAAAAAAGAGAACTACAGGCCGATATCCTTGATGAACATGGATGCAAAATTTCTGAACAAGATATTAGCAAATAGAATCCAACAGCATATAAAAAGAATCATCCACCACGATCAAGTAGGATTCATCCCTGAGTTGCAGGGATGGTTAACATTTGTAAATCAATCAACATGATACATCATATTAACAAAAGAAAAGAACCATATGATCCTGTCGATTGATGCAGAAAAAGCACTTGACAAAATACAGCATCCCTTCTTAATAAAAACTCTCGAGAAAGTCGGGATAGAAGGAACATACTTAGGCATCATAAAAGCCATTTATGAAAAGCCCACAGCTAATATCATCCTCAATGGGGAAA
This sequence comes from Paguma larvata, assembly GCA_030068075.1. Classification (NCBI taxonomy): domain Eukaryota; kingdom Metazoa; phylum Chordata; class Mammalia; order Carnivora; family Viverridae; genus Paguma; species Paguma larvata. Next base: position 37,226,248 of record CM057840.1, read on the forward strand.
AACTGAGAGCCTTCCCCCTGAGATCAGGAACACAACAGGGATGTCCACTCTCACCACTGCTATTTAACATAGTATTGGAGGTCCTAGCATCAGCAATCAGACAACAAAGCAAAATAAAAGGCATCAGGATAGGCAAGGATGAAGTCAAACGTTCACTTTTTGCAGACGACATGATACTTTACATGGAAAACCCAACAGAATACACCGAAAGCCTACTAGAACTGATCTATGAATTTGGCAAAGTTGCAGGATACAAAAATCAACGTACAGAAATCGGTTGCATTCCTTTACACCAACAATGAAGCAATAGAAAGAGAAAGAGAAGCAAATCTCATTCACAATTGCACCAAAAACCATCAAACACCTAGGAATAAACCTAACCAAAGATGTAAAAGACCTTTACGTGGAAAACTATAAAAAACTTATGAAAGAAATTGAGGAAGACACAAGGAAATGGAAAAACATCCCATGCTCATGGATCGGAAGAATAAATATCGTTAAAATGGCAATACTACCCAAAGCAATCTACACATTCAATGCAATCCCAATCAAAATTGCACCAGCATTCTTCTCAAAGCTAGAGAAAACAATCCTAAAATTCGTATGGAACCACAAAAGATCCCGAATAGCCAAAGTAATTCTGAAGAATAAAACCAAAGCGGGAGGCATCACAATCCCAGATTTTAACCTCTACTACAAAGCGGTAGTCATCAAGACAGCATGGTATTGGCACAAGAACAGACACATAGACCAATGCAATAGAATAGAGAACCCAGAGATGGACCCACAAGCATATGGCCATCTAATCTTTGACAAAGCAGGAAAGAGTATCCAATGGAAAAAAGACAGCCTCTTTAACAAATGGTGCTGGGAAAACTGGACGGCAACATGCAGAAGTATGAAACTAGACCACTTCCTTACACCACTCACAAAAATAAACTCTAAATGGATGAAGGATCTGAATGTGAGACAGGAAACCATCAAAATCCTAGAGGAGAAAGCAGGAAAAAACCTCTTTGACTTGAGCCGCAGCAATTTCCTATGCGACACATCTCCAAAGGCTAGGGAATTTAAAGCAAAAATGAACTACTGGGACCTCAAGATAAAAAGCTTCTGCACGGCAAAGGAAACAACCAACAAAACTAATTGGCAACCAACAGAATGGGAAAAGATAATTGCAAATGACATATCGGATAAAGGACTAGTATCTAAAATCTATAAAGAACTTACCAAACTCCACACCCGAAAAACAAATAATCCAGTGAAGAAATGGGCAGAAGATATGAATAGACACTTCTCCAAAGAGGACATTCAGATGGCCAACAGACACATGAAATGATGCTCAAAGTCACTCATCATCAGGGAAATACAAATCAAAACTACACTGAGATACCACCTTACACCAGTTCGAGTGGCTAAAATGAATAAATCAGGAAACTATAGATGCTGGCAGGGATGTGGAGAAGCAGGCACCCTCCTACACTGTTGGTGGGAATGCAAACTGGTGCAGCCACTCTGGAAAACGGTGTGGAGGTTCCTCAAAAAAATGAAAATAGAGCTACCCTATGACCCAGCAATAGCACTGCTAGGAATCTACCCAAGAGACACAGAATGCTGATGCATAGGGGCCACGTGTACCCCAATGTTCATAGCAGCACTTTCGACAATATTCAAATCATGGAAAGAGACCAAGTGCCCATCAACTGATGAGTGGATAAAGAAGATGTGGCACATATATACAATGGACTACTACGTGGCAATGAGAAAAAATGAAATCAGGCCATGTGTAGCAGCATGGATGGAACTGGAGGGTATTATGTTAAGTGAAATAAGTCAGTCAAAAAAAAACAGATACCACATGTTTCCACAGATAGGTGGACTTTGTGAGATTGAGCAAAAACCAGGGGGAGGGGAAGAGGGGAAAGGAAAAAAAGACACAGAGAGGGAGGGAGATAAAACACAAGAGACTCTCAATGACTAAGAACAAACTGAGGGTGAGGGGGGTGAGAGGGGTCAGGGAGGGGGGAGAGGGGGTGACAGGCATTAAAGAGGGCACGTGTTGGGATGAACACTGGGTGTTATATGTAAACCAATTTAAAAATAAACTATTATAAAACAGTTAAAAAAAAGAAAGAAAAAGAAATCCAGTACTTCAGTTTGTGGACAGGCTTATTCTAATCCTAAAAGGAGATTTTTCATATAATGTTAGTAGTTTTCATGCTTCTTTCCTTAATTTTGCAAATTTGTCATCTTCACTGTAGTTGGCTCCAGATATCCTTCTGGGATGGAAACAGTTCTACAGGAGTGAGACTACGTATATAGCTTTGAACTTTTATAAATAGGATTTTTAAGTGAATCTTGAATATCTGCTATATTCCTTTAGCTCCCTCATCAGAATACCATTAACAAGGTAGAAAGAATTTAGAGCATAGAGTTCTACCTGCACAGAAAAATATCCCTATTTACTATTAAGAATTATTCAGTAGTTTGGAGTTGAGAAGGGTGACAAAATCATCCCAATTTGCCTGTGACTTTCCAGCTTTTGATAATGAAAATCCTGTGTCCAGGGAAACCCCTCAGTTTCAAGCATAATCAGGATAGTCAGTCACTAATTCTATCTCTCAGAGTTAAGAGGCGGAGAACACAGAACCAGAAGGGAGGAAAGTACAATGAGCAGTCAGAGCTCCCAACAATGAAAGGCCGGCAGAGCAGCTCCTCCCTGACCTTGAGTAGAACACATCACAGCAAATGCAGTGGGGGCCTATGTAGTCTTCTGGCAGGAAGCATTGAGGGCCACTTCCAACTACTTTCTCTCTATGTACTGGATTCTGAATTGATGAAGAGTAGCCAAGCGAAATGGCCCCCTGCACAGTCTAGGCTGGATAGAAAAAGGTAAGTCCAGTGGGCTGCAGGACATGTCAGACATTCAGAGACCTGCACCTAACAGAAACAAATCTGAAAGAGACCACACTAATGGTGACATCAGACTCAGATTTCATCTACAAGTGCCTGCAGCAGAAAGAACCCAAGCAGGTAAGAGGCATTGCCCCAGAAACCAGAAGAAAGCAAAGACATTTTACCCATGGGCTCCAATTCCTCTGCCCCATTGTGATATAGCATAGCCATATACCTTTCCTCATATCTCTCTACTGAAACTAACAGAATGAGCATTCTTATCAAGAAAGACTGGGTATTACCCAAAAAGAATTCTTAGCAGATCACACTAACCTTTACATCAGGTTGTTTATAAATAAAACAAAGGACTGTACTTCTCTGCATATCTGAGTTATACAGCAGGAATTTCATGTGGTTCCTGCTAAACTCATAAGCTACATGAGGCCCAACAGCTGATATTGTAAGACTCCCCATCAAGAGATGCCAGCCACCCAAAATAAGCAACTAGGGTTTGGCTCTACTTCCTAGTAGTAGCAAAGTTCTCTGGTATTCTTAGTCATCAAACACTAAAGTGGCTTAAAGGTACTCACCTAGCATTATATTTCTTACTTTACACAGCGAAGAAAAATGTTAACAGCTCTTGTCCTTAAGTTTTTGACTAAAATAGGGTTCATATCCAAGTTCTTACTCCTCTTGGATTCATGTAAGCAAGGCTTTTTTTACCCACAGCACTGAAACTAGAAGGAAAAACCTCTTGCTGATTCACATTACCTACTCGGAGGCTTCAGCATTCCAGCTGCCCAGGAGACCTGTAATAGCTCAGAACCCTTCTTTGAAACAACCGTGAATGCCTTTAAATCTAGCAGATTATGTTTCTGAAAGAATGAAATAAAAAAAAAAAAACCTTTAAAAAAAATCTAAGACATAAATCCAACAGTCAGTATTTTTGCTTCATTTACTAAAGTCAAGCTGGTTTATACTACTCAAGATATGTTTACTCATTTTTATAAACATATTCTCCTAAAGACCCAGGTGACAAGTGCAGTCCCTTCCGATCAAAACTACAAATTATTTTTTTAAGAACCTTATGGAAATACCCTGAATTCAGAGCCAGAACTGTTCCTCTAACACAACCCTTGATTTTGCGTTCTTTCATACATTTCGCACAGTTTGAATAGGTTGCCAATCACAGACTGTCAGATCGCTTTTGTCACAAGGAAGAAAGATGATTACTTTTCTTAGAGAAAGAAAAAATAAGAAGCAATCGGTACCCAGCCATTCCATCAGGACAAATCAAACTTTTTCTTCACACTCACCAAAAAGTCAATGCTGACACAAGCAGGAGGCTGAGAAAAGCCTAGTAGTAATGAAGGAGGGATACTTGCAAAGCAGATTCACAAAAAGTGAAGACCTCAAAGCACGGACACTGAAAATGGGTTGCTATTGAAACTTTTGCTGATCATGGTACCAAGGCCAGGGTAAGACGGTTAAACACATGTTTGTGCGGCCAAGACAAATCTGTGTAAATCCAACTGTGCTCTATTACCTGCCACCAGGTGGTCCGGGTAAGTGGTGATGCTAATGGACATTAGTGCAGTAAAGCCATTTTTGCTTGGGACCTGGGAGAATGAAATATGGTTAATGACGCTAGTGGTTGAAGCAAGTTATGGCTAAACCATTGAAGGTTATGAAAAAGTCATCTCTTTATGGTCTTGCTTTTTTTTTTTTTTTTTTTTTTTTTACTGAACAGGCCATTTGTATTATTATAACCAATAGAAAACTTCCAATGTGAAGTTACTCAGTGAGTCATTCCCAGTGAGCAAACTTGAGAAAAAATATTCTTAAAAGGAAGGATTTGTAGGTACATACAAAGTATATTATGTTTAAGATGCATCTGAAAAGCTGGCTACTTCATTTTTAATACACATGTATGTGAAACTCAACAAATTCACTTTTAAATAAAATCAGATTCTCTTAAGACAAAATATTTCAAAAATATATGGTGCTAAGCCCTTTTATAGAAATGAAGATCCAACATTAAATAAAGTAGCATCCATTATAGCATCCAACTATAGGCTGTCTTGCCACAGGATATACAATTATCCAAGCAGATATGTGAAGAAAGTCCCCAAATCTCGTCTGCTTCCAAACAGGGCAATACTTAAAGCATTTCAGAAATACTATTTTCTGTTCTGCTCTTAATAACCTCCAAAAAGATTAGGAAGCAGTCATTTTCTCCTGTTCTATATATAAAAAATGTTATTTAGGGACTCTGAAACACCAAACAAAGTATGTGGATTGGCAAGGATGAGGGCTTTCATAGTCTGAAACAACACTGAATTATATATACATACACCATACTTCCAATTTTTCACTTAGAAAAGTTTATCTACATTAAAAGTTTAAACTTTCAAGTAAAAATTCTAAGGATCTCTGATCTTGTGCTCTGGCTTTATTTCATCCACTTATTTTAGATAAGTCACCTCTTACGGATTGGCCTGGAGAAGCCAATGGACATTTATTTGCAGCTTGTGTTAATTAACACAAGGAGATCCGGTTTTTGCTACTTAAACGTGGAATCTCCTAAGTACCCACTCATGGGTGTCTCTAGTTTGAGGCACCAGCTGGGATGGGATTGACTGTCACTGACCTGCAGCCCTGGAACAGAATCAGCAGGAACGAAACAGTATTGTAGGTAATGACAAATGTCAAATGCCACAGGCAAAGCACCAAAGGCAGGTCCTGAAACAAAGACCCTTGAACACGGATTAACCAGAGAAGCCAGTTGCTAAGGGTGGAGTGTGGGGCATGAACCAGAAGCAGAGCCAGGGAAGGCTTCTGGAGGCATCGATTCAGACACAGAAGATCCTGGAGAAGAAACGCTGCCCTTGCCCTTCAGCAGGATGAGTTGCCAAGGGAGCTGGCTGTTCACATTATAGTTAAGCTGGACTTCTTTTCAGTGGTAAAGTATCATAGGTTCAAACTGGCTCATCCTTCTTATATTGCCTCCTTCAACCATTTTCCAATTCCATTTCTCTCTGCTGCAGAGTTGAATCTGTTGCTTTCCTGAGTTCATGGCACTCTACCACCATGGGTCCAGAACAAGACTTTTGTTTGTTCCCTTTGATTCCCTTTTCCCACCCTCTTGCTTCCCAGGAAGCATTCCAATGTGTAATGACCCACACTTTTGTTTGTACATATCCTAGAAATTCCATGTTTTCATGCAGTGTACAGAGATTTTAATTTACATAAATGCAGTTTTGCTTTGTATTCCCTGTTTTTACCTTTCACACACGACTGTTTTTAACTCTATCCATATAGCTATCTGTTCACCTAGTCCGTGATATAGAGCTCCGCTGATTCTCCATAAAGTGTATCTACCACATTTTAGCCGTCCACTCCATCTGTAATTGACTGTCTCCAGTTCTCACCAGTCTTAGAGATGCCGCTTACAGATTTTTGAAAGAATGTCTTGAATATTTATCCAAAAGCAAAAGACTAGGTTGTAGGGACATGAGACATAGTGTTTAATACAAGGTAATACTCAGTTGCCGCACCAATCTGTATTCCCTACCAATACTGTGTGATTGTCTCATGATCTCCGCATTCCTGAAAAACTTGACAGGGTCTATCTTTCTAATGGTTGGCAGTGAAAAGGGTTGCCAACTATGGCCTGTGGGCAAGCCACCTGCTTTTGTAAAGTTTTATTGGAACGCAGCCATGCCTGTTCATTTACATATTGTCTACAGTTGCTTCTGCGCTATAATGACAAAGCAAAGTAATTTTGACAAAACTGCCAAGGGCTGCCAAGCCAAAAATGTTACCTGACTCTATAAGAACAAGTTTGATGACCCCTAAAAAGTGATATTACATTGTTGCTGAAATATTCATTTCTTTGATTACTTGAAATTAAGCATCCTTACATGCCCCTAGCCCTTTGGTTTCTCCTCTTTTGTAACTTATCTCTGTGCCTTCGAGACTTCCTTCTCTTGCTGACATGCAGGAGTTAGTTATACTCCAGATGGTAACTGCTTATTAATGTTAGGCATTGCAATGACTCAAGTGCAATTTCTACCACTTGCCTATCAATTGTGTACATGGTAACCTTTGTGAAAGAAAAAAACCTTAACGTGAGTATCAAATTCATCACCGTGTGACTTAGGGGTGGTGACCTTGAGATTTAAGAAGTCCTTCACTGCACAGTATTAGTCTTTATCAAGTGTGTTTTTTTTAAACATTTATTTTTTTATTTGAGAGGGAGACAGAGCGTGAGCAGGGGAAGGGCAGAGAGTGTAGGAGACACAGAATCTGAAGTAGGCTCCAGGCTCTGAGCTGTCAGCACAGAGCCAGATGCGGGGCTCAAACTCACAGACTGCGAGACCATGACCTGAGCTGAAGTCGGCCACTTAACCAACTGAGCCACCCAGGCGCCCCTCAAGTGTTTTGTTTTGACCAAGGTAGTATTTCTCCTTACATGCATCCTTAATGCAATGGATCACATCGATCAATTTCCTAGATTTAAGAATTCCTATAGCTATTATCTGAATATGCATCATATTCATTTTCTATTACATGTATGTATGTTCCACTCTTACTCATAAACTCTTAACAGAAAAAAAAAAACACGCATTACATATTGTGGGGGGGTCCAATAATGTCTGTTAAAATTACAAAATCAGATGAAAGACTGGCGTGGCCAGTATGAAAGGGAACTCAGTATATTCAATCAAACCAACTCTATAAGTTTATTATTAGTATGCTGAGAACCGACTCTGTACAAAACCAGATACACAGAAAAGGACATCTACTCATTGCTTAGTAGTGAGAGAAGACTCATGTCTAGTAATCGTTGAAATTTTAAATTTGAATAACCAAATACAGTTTTCCTTTTGATGTATACTTAGCATTTCAAAATCCATACTTTTATTATGTTTTTCATCACAGGTTTTACCATTTCTATTGAACCAACATGAAAAATGATTCCATTAAAATGCCATTGTCCAAAAGAACTGTTGCCCAGCCATTCTCTTAGGTATACTTTCCAAATATTTTTATCTTCTTATGTCAGTTGCTTTGTTCCTCTTTATTAAAAAAGAATGTAAGATTTTCATTACCTTTATTCATACGTCTTCATGCCCCATATTATAATATCGGAGGAAGAGTCAAAAATACAAACAGCTTTCCTTCATTTTTAGTTCAGTAAACCAGGTTGAATTCAGACTAACCAATGGCGATTGATATACGATAGTATCCAATAGTATCAAGAAAATCCAGCTTAGTAGCACCACACCAATTTCTGCAGTCGTTAGATATAAGCGCATTATATCCAAACTCTGTAATAATTTAATAGTGCTTCAGACTCCTTTTACTTCGGTGCCAGAGTTTTAAGAGAGTTTCAAATTGACAACATTCCAACAAAATGAAAGAACCAAGTGTGTCAATAAGAAACTTTTGGTACAAGTTTCAGGATTGCAAGACTAGATGGTAGAGAATCTACACTATGAAATTTCCAATATTCACTTTCTAGGTAAATTTCTAATTGGTCAGACACAATCTATTTTTAACTGAGTCTGTAGGTTTTAAACTTCGGTGTCTACAAGAAAAGAGATAATCAGATGGAATATGCCAATATTCATTCTCTGGTAAGAATCATCTCTAAGAATTAACCATTAGGGGTTCAGTGGAGCCCACAGGACCCCATAAGATGTTACATCATTCGACAGACCTGTCTCTCCTTATCTTCGTTTCTTGTCTAGGAATTGGCTGGTAGCTTGTGCTGCTTCAAATCGGGCTCCTGGAACTTCCTGCTTTGAACAACCCCCTACCGTGAGGCGAAATAGGCCTGGGTTTCTCCTACAGGTCATACTGGATGGACCAAGAATGAAAGGCACTGATCCCCCTTTTCCATCCAATTTTCAGGGTTGTGTCTGCCATGAATAACCTTAACAAATAATTTTACCTCCATCAAACAAAGGTTTTGTTTACTGTTTGATATTAGAAGCAGTGGATTCCCCACACACAGTGCTCCTCACCCACAATGCAAACCGGCTGTGTGCCTAGAATATTATGGTTGATGTATATAGGTCATTTCCATAAGACCGAGGGTCAAGATGACCCACTGCAAATATGCTGTTGATTGGGGCGCCTGGGTGGCTCAGTTGGTTAAGCGTCTGACTCTCAGTTTCGGTTCAGGTCATGAACTCACGTGTTTGTGGGTTTGAGCCCCTCAACGAGTTCTGTGCTGGTGGTGCAGAGCCTGCTTGGGATTCTCTCTTTGCCTCTCCACCTACCCCCTCTTCCCCTGCTCATGCTGCCAATCTCTCAAAATAAATAAACTTAAAAATAAAATAAAATAAAAACTATGCTGCTGATCCTATTGCTTGCCGTTTCACAAGCAATCGAGCCCTCTGACCTGGTAGTATTCTATTTTCTGCCAGCATCAAGGAAATAGTAACAGAGTAAGTTATTAACTTCTAAGTAGGTGGGGAAAAAAAAATCAACTCACAGATCCAGTATCTATGACAACTCAATTTTAGGTTTCTGGTCAACTAAAAACCTATAAAGAACCTAAAAATCTGGAATAAAAAGCAGTATGAAAAATACTTGGATTTCTATATCTTTCATTCTTTGCCTAATTTTTTCAATTAAAAAAAAATTAAAAGTTTCCTAAAGGACCTATCAATTGTAAACCACCTTTCTTTTTCCTTCCCACTTCCCCAACGAGAAAGTCCAACTTTAACAACCCTTTTAAGAGCAAAATAAAGCCTAGATCAGAACCCTGAAGAATTTCTTTCTCTAAATTTATTTGAATCACGGAGGTATATACGATAGTTTCCAAGTTCAAAATTCTACACTCAAGAAATCACGTAAGCCAGGAACATGATTCTTGGGGCAACAGTACAAGCTGAGAAGGTGGAAATGTCAGAGAAAAAAAAATCAATAAGAGACTGTTCATAAAAAGACAGGCTTTAAGATAGGACAGGAAAACAAGAGAAAGGACACTTATTGAAGGCAAATAGGAAGCTGATCCAACCCTAGCAGGTGTCCACAAAGCCAAATGTTACATAAATGAAGTCTTGTAGAAAATAATGTGTCAAGGAGGAACAGGCCTTCCAGGGTGGGAGGTTTAGCTCAGAGGGGTATAAAGATCCATGGAGAAGCATTAAAAGTCTTGAAATGTTTATAACATGGCTACTGTTTTATTATTTTATCAATAAATAGCTACTGAACTTCTATCATAGGGCAAGACATGCTTTAGGATCAGGGGCTAGCTATCCATGACCTGATGGCCAAATCCACCCCCCGCCCCCTGCCTGTGTAAACAAAGCTTTATTGGAACACATACTTAAGTATTCTCTGAATCTGCTCTCACGCTACAACATCAGAGCCAAGTAGTTGCAGCAGAGACCATGTGACCTATCGAGACTAAACTATTATCCGGCCCTTTACCAAAGGAGTTGGTGGGTTCGTGTTCTTTATGATAGACACACCATAGGAGCAAAGCAAGTGAAGATTGTGACTTGCTTCACTCCGGTGGGGCGCAGACTATGAACAAGTACATACATAAGAGTGTAATAGATTTTCAGGTACTGAGAGGGGCTATGAGGAAAAATAGTGGATAAGGGGAAAGAGTTTCTACATATTCATATAAGGCATCTGCTATTTTGTACTAATATTTTAAGATAATTTATGTTGAAATCTTATTCTAAAAGGGTAGGTTTAAAATCAATGAATTTTCTATTTAAGATTTATACTTTGCCTTTGTTACACTAAACTCTGATACTGTGCATCAACTGAGGAAAAGATTTTACAGCCCTTACTTCTACCCTACATGGACTAACTCCATGTATCAAATAAAATTCCCCACCAGTGGAAAACTTTAATGTCCTCTTCTACATAAAAGGCTATCTCATTACAGATTAGAACTTAGGCAAAGTTGGGGCACCTGGGTGGCTCAGTCGGTTGAGCCTCCAACTCTTGATTTTGGCTCAGGTCATCGAGCCCCAAGTGCATAGCATACTCAGTGTGGAGCCTGCTTAAGATTCTCTCTCTCCCCCCTCTCTCACACTCACTCGTTCAAAAAAAAAAAAAAAAAAAGAGAGGGTAATCCTAGTTACCTACCCTCCTAGGGTTGTTGTCAGAATTAAATTAGTTTATAAAGTGCTAGACAGAGCCTGACAAACAGAAATGCTAGATAATAATAATAATAATGTCAGTTTCTTAAAATTCTAGTTTTGAAATAGTAGGAGTGGGAAAACATCTGAGCCATAAAAAAGCCGAGTCTTCTGTAAACTGCCACTTGGCCCTTTCTTATTTCACCATACCTCTAGCTTTCTAATTGCAGCTCCTAAGGTGCTATAGGAACTCAATACATTCTTCCATTAGACTCCTCCAAGCAAACATTTAGGTTGCTACAATGCCTGCTAATTATAAATGAGGTCCCAATTTACTCAGAGGGAATTTAGTAATTAATAAGCAAAGGCTTTATTTAAATGTCTGTTTTGTGTGCACTGCTCCTGGGTCAGCTAACTCAATCATCTTCAGGGTACGTGTGTTTGGGGTATGGTAAAAGCCAATTAAATAGTAAATATATCAGTGCTGAATACAGCTAAGCAATTGAATAGAATCCTCCACCATCGCAGTACAATCCCACATGAAACTATAAATTTTTTAAATCTACAACCATGAAGATGTTGATTACCAAAACAGCAGCTTTGAAAAGATCGGGGCAAATGTATAAATGCCAGAGACAGCACAAGGAGTAATTTTGTATCTTAGAAAACCCAACATAATACTTGAAGCTGTACTTTTTTTATAGCTATGTTCCTTTTCCTTACCAGGCGCTCATAAAATCAGACTTCAAGCCCAACAACTGATGGGCTCTATTTATCTACTGACCTCTGGACCTGGTTCTCTTCAATAAAGACGGGAGAATAGCTCATCTAAATGAAAAGCCTTTAACACTATGAAGGTCTTTTGTGAAAAAGAAATTCAATATTATAATATCTTATCTGGCGATGCTATGTTTCCTAGTCCAACTTGTATGTGATTCTAGGTAACGGGCAAAGGAGCTATCACTCAAACTTCACGCCCACCACAAGTAGTTACACATTCCACTCCATGCTCTCAAAACTGCTTCAAGCTTTAGATCCATGACTTTTCACTATGGCTATTTTGCAGGAAAACATTAGCAACATTTGTTATCAATAGCAATTCCAAGCCCTGTGTGTGGGAAAAACTCTTCAATAATGCATTGCTTCCTAATGATTTTACCAACAAGACAGACATTGATGAATTTCAACTCAGGTCTGGAACAGCACGGTCCACGAGTCGGTATTGAACACTGTACTGGAAAATGGCTGGATTCATTAAGACTCCAGGAAAGCTTCTCATTAGGTGAAGAATAATGGCTTTGACAGCAATTTTCAAAGCAGGTTGAAAATATCACTTCCAAAAGCAAACTTTTCTACCAAAATGGTAACTAGTTTGCTTTATTATTGATTCCACTCAAAATTAACAATTCAGTGCACTAGTTGGTGATCTTTGAGACTTAATACTGTCATTTTAACAGTAAACATTAGCTACAGTATCATGACCACTTACAGAAACATGATAGTCCAGTGTTACAACGTGACACCAATTGTGACATCTTTCAGTACCAAAGGCTATTATGAAATAGATCAATACTTCCATTATTAAACATTAAAAAGGACAAGTAACACTTCCATGCATATCAATTTCATTTTGAAGACCCTATTAAAAACAAGTCTGAAAATTTTTCAAGGATTCTGAGTTTTCAGAGCAAGTTATACTAATTTTCTACTTTTTCTTCACAGAAGGAGCTTCACCTGGTCACTCAGATGGAAAAGTTCATGATATAACTAATCACTAAACCTGTTTTTTAATAGTTCTTACTAATGACCGAAATGACTATTTCGAGTCCTATTTTCAGCTTCTACACAATAATCATTCTGAATCCAGTTGCTTTTCCAAAAGTGCTAATGTTGTTTCCTGGAAAAAAAGGGAATACCTTGTGTTTTTAGATATTATATATCCACATATCTATACCTCCAAATGAAAATAACTGCACCATAAAAATCCATTCTTGTGTACGATTTATTTATGTCCCACTTAAGGAGGACGGTTGGGCTAACATGCATTCTGTTCCCATTATTCATTCTGCCCAGAACTGGGGAGCTTACCAAGCATCTTTCTCTTTCCTTCCAACTCTCTCCCTGTCCTAAGGGATGCTGGAAGATGGAAGAGCACAATAGAATATAACAGGAATACAAATGTGTGTATTTTTCAGCCCAAAGGAAGGGTTGGCAACTGAATAGATTGTAAATAATTTCTCCCGTTGCATATTCCATGGAGCTCAATTTGCACTTGCTAAGAATGAACCCGAGTAGCTGCCTTTTCTAAAGCTCTAATATATTTAGTAATTTAGGTCAAAATATCTTCAGGCACAGATTAAATCCAAAAGTGAAGGTACATATCAGTAAAGTTTGTTTTTAATCTTCCTTATTCCTCACACTTTGCCTTACTGCAGATAAGAAATGCAAAGTAGGTCTCTTGGCACCTGTGAAAGACCTTGAGGAAGCCACAGCCATGCCTAGCTTCTGTATCCCAATAAAACGTTAAATGGAGTGAGGGCACATGAATAGGAGAGAGGAAATGGGAACAGGGAGGGTAAGGGAGGAAACACAAAAGTCTACTCAAAATAAGGTACTCAAATGAGAAAGACTAAAGCTCAAATCTGTTTTCATAATAAACACAGCTGTGCTATTTTTATTCTAATGATGCCATTTAGCTCTTCCTTGAATATTAAAAATGAGCAAAGTATAAGATTATTGATCACTTATAAGTCAACTCTATTTGGGGTTTATTTCCTGACTTTTTTTAAAATAGGTTTTCACTAAATAATGTATAGTTCTAAGAGCAGAAAGACAGTAAAAGATGACAGAGAAATGAAATCATTGAACCCTAATCTAGTAGCATTGAACATATCAGTATTCCCTGCAGTGTTTGTAAAAATTTATAATGTGAGGGTTCCACCCAAGACCAACTAAATCAGAAACTTAGTGAATGGGCTAAGAGTATTATTTTTTTAGTTCTTCAAGTACTAAAATACATAGCCAGGGCTGAGAGACACTGCTGTCCACCAAGTGCATCATGCCAATGTCTTTCTTGGATAAGATAGTGAAGTCAAAGAGTTTCATAAGAAGTCTTTTAAACATATCTTCATGTTTTTTTCTAGAAAATGTCTGAGGCAAAAGGGTTCAACACTGGAATAAACTCTACAGCATTTGAACCTTCACTTAGACTTTGGTCTAAATACACCCAATTGTAGTAATTGTTTCATAAGCATCTGAGAGATACTGATTTCGGAACGTTTATGGAGAATTTAAAACCAGGTATTTTAACATATTTGTATAAGACAACTCTGAACATTGAGAATTCAATTCAGAAAAACTGAAAAGCAAATAATGAAGCAGGGATTATGTCAAGTACTTTAGTTCTACATCAAGCACCCTCCAAAGCAAACTCCTCTACTTTTACCATTCGGGGGTCACTGGTGATATAGTTAATCTTTTCCTGACTCCACCCCAAAAAGTGACTTTGAAATAGTGTGTCAAATGTAAGAAAGGCACTCATAATAAAAGTGAGTTAAATTAAACCTCTGGAGGACAGTATTTTGCTCATCCTGGCATCACACTGCACGGCCTGAGAAATACCAAGTCCAAACAGGTAGGCAGCCCTGGAGTCAGACTGTCTGTCCAGTCCCGGGTCGACCACTTAAGTGGGGGCACTGAGGAAAAGTTGCATAATATTCCCACCGGTTAGCCCACCCAGAAAATGAGAAATACAGTTCCTGTCTCAGTTGTTGTGAAAGTTACATGAGATTACGATACATGTGAAGCGCCTAGAACAGCTCCTGGGCTGTGCGAAGTGTGAACTCATTATTATTACTGCCTGGTCATTATACAGGAACTGAACCAAGAAACGGACCGATGGGTAAAAAAATGATATTTCTTATGAAAAACTTTCTAATCTTTTCAGTTGTCCTATCCAAAAACCTTACACCTACAGGGTCACATTCACTGACCCCTAATGGGCACTGAAGACCACTTAAAATGGCAGCATAATCCTTGATGGTTGAGGCACAGCATGAAACCCGGGACACCAAACCGAAAAGTGCCAAAGAGAAATTGCCTGCGTTTCTCTGTTTTGCATAAGCCAGCCCTGCAGGTGTCTGGACTGATGCCCAGACCTTCCCAAAGAATTGCTCAAGTAGCATAATTTTCAGTGCCTAAGAAATACAGAACCTAGAGGCCCTCAGAAACCAGAAAATACTTTAACAGAATTTTAATAGTCATATGCCCAACTTTACTCAACCATGCGTCCGTCTTCAATACCCCAACGGGCTACAGAATTCATTACAGAAGTGTACTAGTACTGAAAAACATGCAAAAACAATCATCTCCTACACGCTACTCACTGTCCAACAAATAATTACAAAAGCCAATTCACTTAACCTCATTTAACTATGATGATATGGCCAGGAGAATCAGGAAGAAAAAAAAAAAGACATTTTGAAATTATCCTTAGACATTCCAAGTACTTGCGTTTTAATGAGGAGTTTTTACAAAAGTCATGGCACTGCTGTCCAAAAGC
Source organism: Paguma larvata (assembly GCA_030068075.1). Lineage (NCBI taxonomy): Eukaryota > Metazoa > Chordata > Mammalia > Carnivora > Viverridae > Paguma > Paguma larvata. Next base: position 37,241,818 of record CM057840.1, read on the forward strand.
CTCATTACTGAAGTCCATCATAGGGATCAGTACTTAGTTCTAACCTGAACATGGGGGGAATTCCATGGGGCTCCGCAGCCGCTCTGCTTAAAGAAATAGCCAGAAGTAGATGAAAAAATGGGTCCCAGTACTTACTTACACACCTCGAAGTACTTCAAAGAGATTCCAATTTTAAATTCACAGTCACACTGGTGAAATGTTCTGTTCCTCTCCTTTCCACAGGACTTCAAACCTCTCCCGCCCAAGAGGGTTCCGGATCATGGGTGTCAATGGATCTGGCTGCCTCTCCTCCCTGTTCTTTCCTATTTCATTGATCATCTTTCCCAATTCTTCAGCATGCAGGAGACCCGAGGAGACCCTAAGAGCAAGCGGCCAGCAGGAGTTCGTCCCCCAAGTGATCTGGAAAGGTTGAGGAAGAGTCTGTAAAAACCTTGAAAGATTGAGCTAAATGGCTGCTCTCAATGCAGTAATATCCCAAATACTGAGATTTTCAAAGGTTTGAAGATTTCCCTTTAAATATATCAATTGTTAACTTTGATACGTCTTCTTCTGAACCATTTAACATCGATTGTCATCAGGTGTCTGAGTTTTAGTTATTTTGACTTAGCATTTTAAGGTTTTCTCTTGTAACAGTTTTCTTTAGAAATTTTAAAACGGCATCTCCAACGGTTTTTTTTTTTTAAGTTCCGGATATTGGGATATTTATACAATGCACATTCTCTTGTCTTTCTGGAACTATTCAATATTTTGCCCTATTTTGTATTTAATCAACTGCCTCCTTTCATCAAAACAATTTATTCAAACTTTAATTTTTGAAGTAATCCCTCACTTTTCTCTCCACATCTTGGAAATGAAGAGCACGGGGTAGTGTGAATCTCCTACTTCTCTCCTCCTCCTCCGGAGTTTATTTTAGGTGTTTTCCTTCATCGCATCTTCAAGAATAGATGGTCTATTTGTGCTCATTAGCTAACTTCTGATTGCTTAGCAATTCCCTTAGGCTGGGTAAAGATTAGCCTTTTTTCTCCTGCGAACTCAGTTCTGCGTCTTGCCTATCTGCCATCTTTACAGTATTACGGAAGAAGAGGGGAGAGATGACAGGAAAAGAGGTGGTTCCAAAAATAAAAGCAAGTAATCACTGAGACGGGCTCTTTCCCCGCAGACATGTCCTGGAATACAAAAGCTCCAGGTGGCATTCCTAAAATTCTCGACATGCTTCTGACCTTACAGAAGCCCAAGAGGGGCTGAAGTCTATAAACTGATCCAGGAGACTCTTAAGCACGAGGTGCAGCAAACAGAAAGGATACAATCTTTAAATCCTAAATGATCTGGTTTTTATTTTCCTAAGTTAAGGTTTGTTTCCATGTGGGGCCAAATTTTTCATCTTATCTAAAACAGTGCTTTCACTTCAAGGCTACGCTTCCAGGCAAGTTGTCACAGCTGCTGGTCTATCTGTGCCACATGCTGTATGCCTGTTTTTGGTTACAATACAGAAAGACAATATTCTATGTAAAGGGAAAAATTAACTGATTTGATAGTTTTTTTCCCCAAACACCATTCTCATTTTCCTTCTTTCTCAGTGCTCTGATATTCGCTTGGGACATTTTAGCTTAATAGACATAATTCCAATAAATACCCCCTATTACCAACATAAAATATAGTGAAGCACTGAATAAACATTCAGTTATCCTATCTGGGTAAAAGCCAAGACTGAGATATTCTGCATGGGGACGAGGTAATCTCTCTTCCCAAAAGGAACTGGGTGTTTTGCTGTTTTTGTCACACTGCTTTGCATGGGGTAGCAAGTGAGGCACCATGGAGGGACAAGATTTTAAGCATGCCTATAATTAAGTTTCAGATCCATTTGAGGCACGGTGGCAAGGGCTGGGAGCTTTAAGAGTGAGGAGCCCCAGGGGAAAGGATCTCGATAAAAAAGAACTCTGGAATCTTAAACCAAAGATGGCAACATGGCCGGAGGCAGAGGGGGATGCAGCTTCCCGGCAGGGGTAGTGGCTGGAACTGGAACCCACTCTGACTGAATTCTACTCACAGGAGGTGAGTAAATAAAAGAGATTTGAAGCAGAAAGCGTTGTCCCACCAAAAGCAAACACTTCAGGGACGCAAGCCGCCCTGCTGAGGAACCCTATGAAATAGAGGAAATCAATGTGTAACTGACTTCAAAGAAAGTACGGAATATTCCTAGCCCCAAAAGAGGGGAAAGCAAAAGTGAGTAGGGTAAAAGTCACTTCTTTTGTTTGTTTCAAAGTGAAAGAAGAGGTTACAGACAACAATGGGGAAATAGGAGGGGTCAGAAAAGACATAGTTTGACTGACAAACTACTTCAGGAGATTCGTGTAAGGCCTTCCACATCCAAAGAACTCCCAGAAACACTAACTTATCTTTTGCTGCATAGACTTCCAAACCACAAGAAGTCAAGTGGACCTGACAGAGAAGACTACATGTCACAAATGGGTCCCAAACCTTGAGCTGGATGCGTAACAAACGGGTATTGGTTTTCTCCTTTAGGCAAGGGGAAGAAGTATGTGGGAAGAAGTGTGCATAAAGGTATTTGGTGGTCAGAAGAGGACTGTAGTGGAGACAGACTGTCTACCAAAGATTCAGGCTCCTGTTCAAGGCTCGCACATACTCAAGGACTACATTTCCATCTCTCCTGGGATGGGCCTTGTCTCTGAGCTCTCAGAAACCGGATAGGGGCAGGAGTGATGTACGCAGCTTCCACACCTGGCCAGGAACAAACAACAACTTCCAGTGTAATGCTCCACTTTGCCACTGAAAAATCATGAATTAAAGCTGTCGATGATTCCATCAGCCTGTGTCTCTGAATTCTCCATCAAATTATCACCCTCTTTCCATTACCAACAGGGCAATTTACTTAAATAAACTTTCACCTATACTAAGACACTGAGCTTTTAGTGTCCATCTACTACAGTAACTAATATGAATGCAAAAAAAAAAATTCCAGGGGCACCTAGGTGGCTCAGTTGATGAGCATCTGACTCTTGATCTTGGCTCAGGTCATGATCTCACAGTCTGTGGGATCAAGCCCTGTGTCCGGCTCTGCACTGATAGGATGGAGCCCGCTTGAGATTCTCTCTCCCCCTCTCTGCCCCTTCCCCTGCTTGCAAGCACTCTCTCTCGAAATAAATAAACTTTAAAAAAAAATTAAAAATTGCTTAAAACTGATTTTTTAAAATTACCTATTTAATCAAAAGTGAACAGGGGGATGCAATCTATTCTATTCGAATAAATTTGTCACATTAAATTATAAATGATTCTAATTATAACAGAAACTTACACTTGTATGAGTTTCAAATATTAAGCCAAGTAAGAATTCTATATCCAGCATTATAACAGGCTAGGTCTCCTCCAACTAAACACCTTTAATATGATATATTTTAAAGTAGCTTTTTAAATTCATCTGCTCTGGCAAGAAAAATGGGGAAATCTTCAGAGGCCAAAAATGAGAATAAATCCAAAAGGAAAACCAAGTGCTGAAAGCAGTGGCTCTTCAAAAAGCATCTGTAGGTCACCAGCTTTTAACTTACTAACTGTGAAACTGGAAAAAAAAAAAAAAAGAAAACTAAAGGTACCCAAAAGATGACCAGTGAGATCCCAATCATCCAAAAGGCTTGTACCCATCCTCCAAATATGGAGTGAAATATACAGATAGAAGTACCCATGAAGAACGATGATTTAGACAATTGTCTGACCAAACGTAGGCCATGGACGGAGAGAAGCAGGAGGTCTCACTTGAAAACTCCTAGTAAGGCTAACTTCGTAACAGATGCAGGATTAGAATTTGCATCATTTCTATGGTCTGAAAATCCTCGGTTATACTAGCCCAAATCGTGGTGCCTCTAGACACTTCAAAGAGGCAAACCCAAATCCTCTCTGGAGAAACTACCTCAAACCCAGGCCTTGAACAATTCCCAGAGATAAAAGACTCAGCCCTCACAAGCTCACAATCAAACTGGAAACTCACAACAGGAAACAGTCGTATGTGAGTGAAACTCCAACAACAATTAGACCCAAGAACACTGCAGGTGTTTAAATTATCAGTCAGTATAAAATATGAATAATCAATTTTACAAAGGCAGTAAAAACATGATAAAGGAATAAAGCCATCAAAAATATGATTTAGTAGAGTAGAAAAGCTCTAAGAAGAAATGAAAACTGTAATATTAAGAAATTCAGTGGATGGGTTAAAATAACTTATCTGACACAGAGTAGAAAAAAGTTAACGAACTGGAAGAGCTCAAGACTAAACGCAGAATGTAACACCAAGAAACAGAAAGAGGAAAAAGAGGTCTAGGGAGCTAGGAAACATCAAGTTCGGGCTCGAGATAGAATACAGATCTATTCAGATTTCCAGAAGAAGATTCTAAAAAGAAATGAAGAGTTGCCTGGGTGGCTCAGTCGGTTAGGCGCTCAGGTCATGATCTCGCGATTCGTCGGTTTGATCCCCGCATCGGGCTCAGTGCTGACAGCTTAGAGCCTAGAGCCTGCTTCGGATTCTGTGTCTCCCCCTCTCTGCCTCTCCTCTGCTTGTGCTCTGTCTCTGTCTCAAAATAAACATTTAAAAATTTTTTTAATTAAAATAAATAGATGAAAGAGAGAAAGAAACAGAAAAAGAGAGAGAGACGGAAAGAGGGAAAGAGGGAAGGAAGGAAGGAAGGGAAGGAAGGAAGGAAAAGGAAGGAAGGAAGGAAGGAAAAGAAGGAAGGAAGCAAAAGAAAGGAAGGAAGGAAGGAAAAGAAGGGAAGGAAGGAAGGAAGGTAAGGGAGGGAAGGAAGGGGAGGGGAGGGGAGGGGAGGGGAGGGAGGGAGGGGAGGGAGGGAGGGAGGGAGGGAGGGAGGAGGGAGGAGGAGGAAGGAAGGAAGGAAGGAAGGAAGGAAGGAAGGAAGGAAGGAAGGAAGGAAGGAAAGGAAGTCTAACTGAAGAAATACTAACGGGGAACTAATGAAACACTCCCATCCTCAGGTTAGGTATCCCCCAACATCTCAAGCCAGATGAACAAAAAAATCACTCCTAGACTTGTTACAGTGAAAATGAGAGAATAAAAATGTCTTAAAAGCAACCAAAAATAATTTTAAAAATGAGATTGAGGACTGACTCCTTAAAAACTAAAATGGAAACTCAAAAATAGCTCAATAAAATCTTCGAGGCAACTAACAAAAGATAATTCTTACCCTCCAAATGAGTTTTGAAACAAGCGCTATGACCAGTCGATAGGGAAAGGGCAGTCTCTTCAAATGGTCCTGAGAAAACTGGGTATTTCCATGCAAATGAATGAATTTGGACCCTTATGTTGCATTACACACAAACTCAAAATGGATCAAATACCTAAACATAAGACCTCCAACTATAAACCTCTTTAAAAACAACAACAACAACAACTCAGGGGAAAGCTTTATGATAGACTGAGCAAGAACTTCCTGGAGGTGATACCAAAAGCACAGGCACCAAAGTAAAAAAGAAACAAGCGGGACTACATCAAATGTAAAAGCAGTGCATCAAATGACAACATCAACAGAGTAAACAGGCAATGGAATGGTAAAAAATATTTGCAAATTGTGTATCTGATAAGCAGTTAATATACAGAATTTCTAAGAAAGGCCTACAACTTAACAACAAAAGTCACAACTAAAAAAACAGCCAAGGACTTGAATACACATTTCTCCAGATATACAAACAGCCAAAAAGGACATGAAAAAATACTCATCAGTAATCATTAGGGAAATGCAAACCAAAACCACAATGAGATACCTACCACCTCACGCTCATTAGGAGGCCTATGAAAAAAAAAAAAAGTTGGCAAGGATGTAAAGTGATCGGAACCTTTGAGCACTGTTAGCAAGAATGTAAGATGTCACACCTGCTATGAAAAACAGTATGGCAGCCCCACAAAAATTAAGTGTAATTACCCTATGACGTAGCAATTCCACTTCTGGGTGTGTATATATATCAAACAAACAAACAAAGTAGGATCTCAAAGAGATAATAATAGCCAGAAGGTGGAAGCAACCCAAGTGTCCACCAATAGATGAATGAAAATATGGCATACACATACAAGGGAATATTATTTTAGCCTTAAAAATGAAGGAGATTCTCAAATGATACAACATGGATAAGCCTTGAGGCTGTCTTGCTAAGTGAAAAAAAGCCCATCACTAAAAGACCAATACCGTAGGATTCCATTTATAGGAGGTACCTAGGGTAATCGAATTCCGAGAAGCAGCATGTAGAATGGTGGCTGCAGGAGGCTGGGGGGTAAATGCGTATTGCTGTTTAACAGATACAGTTTTATATTATGAAAATATTCTGGAAACTGGTGGTACAACAATTGGAACATGCTTAACACTACTGAATCATATGCTTTGAAACAAGTAAACTTCATATTTTTTAATCACAATAAAAACTTTTAATAAAATTAAATACATACATATATATGTAATTCTCCTTGTAGAATACCCAGCTATCTTTAAAAAAAGGAGAGCAACCCTCAGGGCTCAAACCCATTAACTGAGATCATGACCTGACCAAAATAAAAAGTCAGATGCCCCTCAACTGTTTGTTTTTATACTTAATTTTACGTGTAAGATTTACCTAAGAGACAAAAAACACATTTTTTTCATTTTTAAGACTTTTTCTTCAAGTTTTTCTTTAAATTCATTAGTTAACATAGTGTAATATTAGTTTCAGGTGTAGAATTTAGTGGTTCATCTCTTATATGCAACATCAAGAACACTGAACCCACCACTATCTTAAAATAGAATAGCATCAATAATTTTAAACCCTTTTGTGTTCATTTACCCAATTGCCTCTACCTCCTTCCTCTCCCCATAGTCATTTTCTTTTCTGTTAATTACTGCCATATTTTTCCTTTACAGTTTAAACATTCATGACTTTATCTACAAGTTTTGACTGCTTTTTCAATTTTATAAAAATAAGGTTTTATGTATTTTTCTGCAGCGTATTTGCTTCATCCTCACTGATACACACAGCAATAGTTCATCTGTTTTCACACTAGGTATTACTCTACCATATGAATACCACACAATTTACTCACTATAAATTTAGATGCACATTTGGCTTGTTTGCACTTCTTTTGTTTCTAAGGATAATGTTCTGTTAAACACTGATAGGAGTGTCTCCTGATAAATGTGTAAATTTCACCAAGCTGTAAAGCTATCTCTTGGGCTGGGTACTTAATACTTTCAAGAAATACAAAACTATTTTCCAAAGTGGTTTTACCAACTGACACTAAACAGCAATCCAAATATTCTCTTTCTTTAAAAGTTTATTTCTAAAGATATGTTTTTTCAAGTTTATTTATTTTGAGAGAGCAAGCACACACACACATGAGCTGGGGAGGAGCAGAGAGACAGAGAGAATCCCAAGCAGGCTCCACATTGTCACCACAGAGCTGGACATGGGGCCCAATCCCACAAACCAGGAGATCATGACCTGAGTCAAAACCAAGAATTGGACACTTAATCAACAGAGTCATCCAGGTGCCCTGAATGTTCTTTTTAAAAGTAACATTCCTGCTTAAATTATATTGTCTAAAAATCCCTGCAACTTAGGATGTCTATGCTGTATGGCTATAAATAATTCATTTGGTATATTTCTTTACTAACATTGAATTTTCATTTATAAATAGCTATACTGTCTATATACTCAGTCTCCTGCCTGTGTAAATTCTCTCTATTCCCTATATATTCTACTGATTTTACAAGTTATAACTACCATAAATATAACCTCCTGTGACATTATTTAATACCAGAAATTGGTTAAAAAAATTTTATGGTCGTGTCTTACAAAAAAGAATGTGTCCTAATGAATGATCATAACCTTCTAAGGAAAAAATATATATATACTATAACCCACATTCTTTTTGTTTGTTGGTTGGTTTTTTAACCACGGTTTAAGTAATGGTGCCTGCTTAGGCCCCCTTCGTCTTTAGCTTCCTCAGCCCACATGCCTGACTACTTATCATCAAAGACACCTGGCATTTGAGTTCTAGTCCCAACTCCACCTCTTAGTACCTGTGTGATTTTAGGAAAGGTCAAGAGACACCTGATTTCCATTTTTTCATTGGTGAAATGAATAATGAAAATAATTTCAAAGGTTCCTTCCACCTGAAAAATTCCACTGTTCTAGGATACTATGTCACCAAGCTGGCAGTTAGCAGGCTGTATCTCAGTCTCTTTACAGGGCAGGAGTCTTTATTATGTTGTTCCTCTACCCTAACTGAACGTCCATCAGTGAGTGCGCAATCCCTACAGGGCCAGCTGCTCCTAAGTGCTATAACTGATCCAGCATTCATATTGCCTTCCTATACTTGAAACATTTGAGTAATTTTAATCCTTTCTCTACACTGAAAATAGATATATATATAAAATCTTCATTTCAGTATAGTTAACATATAGTGTTGTATTAGTTTTAGGGATACAATAGAGTGATTCAACAAGTCCATCAATTACTCTGTACTCATCAAGGTAAGTGTACTCTTAATCCCCTTCACTTGTTTCATCCATCCTTCTCACCCACCTCCCCTATGGTAACCTTCTGTTCTCTAAGAGTCTTTTTTGTTCTTTTTTTTTTTCCCTTTCTTCATTTGTTTCCTAAATTTCATGAGAATGAAATATATTTCTCTTTCTCTAACTGGATTATTTCACTTTCTTTATATTCTCTGTATCCATCCATGTTGCTGCAAACAATTTTTTATGGCCTAATAATATTCCACAGGTATATATATATATATGTCACATCTTCATACATTTTTGATGGACACTTAAACTGCTAGCACAGTTTGGTTATTATAAATAACACTGCCAAAACAGGGGTGCATGTACCCCTTAAAATTACTAATTTCATATTCTTTGGATAAACAGTCAATTGTGCAACTACTAGTTAGTAGAGAAGCTCTATTAACTTTTTGAGAAGCCTCTATGCTGTCTTCCATAGTGGCTGTACCAGTTTGCATTCCCACCAACAATGCAAGAGGAATTTTTTTTCTCTCCACATCCTCACCAATACTTGTGTTTCTTGGGTTTCTTATCGTAGTCATTCTGACAAGTATACAGTGATATTGCATTGTGGTTTTAACTTACATTTCCCCAATGAGTGATATTGAGCCTCATTTCATGTGTCTGCTGGCTATCTGTACGTCTTCTTCGGAGAAATGTCTGTTCAAGTCTTCTGCCCATTTTTCAACTGGATTATTTGGGAAGGGTTTTTGGCATTGAATTGCATAAGTTGTTTATCGATTTTGGATACTAACCCTTTATCAGTATGTCCTTCTCACATTCTGTAGGTTCTTAGTTTTGTTGGTTGTTTCTTTTGCTGTGCAGAAACTTTATTTTGATGCAATCCCAATAGTTTATTTTTGCTTTTGTTTCCCTGGCCTCAGGAGACACATCTAAAAGCATGTTCCTATGACAAATGTCAGAAAAATTACTGCCTGTGCTCTTTCCTAGGATCTTTACGGTTTCAGGTCTCAGTAAGTCCTCCATCCATTTTGATTTTACTTTTGTGTAGAGCTTAAGAAAACGTTCCAGTTTTCCCAACACCATTTGTTAGAGAGACTTTTTCCCATTGCTTATTCTTGCTTCCTGTTAAAGATTAATTGACCATGTAATTGTGTTTATTCCTGAGCTTTCTATTCTGTTCCATTGATCTATGTGTCTGTTTTTGTGCCAGTACCATAGTACTTTGATTACCATAGCTTCATAATAGAAACTGAAGTCTGAAATTCTGAAACCTCCAGTTTTGTTGTTCTTTTTCAAGAGTGCTTTGGCTATTGGTGCCTTTTGTGGTTCCATATAAATTTTAGGATTGTTGTAGCTCTGTGAAAAATTCTGGTTGCATTTTAATAGGAATTGTAGATTGTTACAATCTATGTGTGTAGGTTTAATGTGTAGATTTATTTGTTATGTAAGACAGACACTTGAACAGTATTTGATCTTCCAATCCATGAGCAAGGAATGTCTTTCCAGTTCTTTGTCATCTTCAATTTCTTTCATCTGTGTTTCATAGTTTTCAGAGTACGTGTCTGTCACCTCCTTGGTTACACTTATTCCTAACATCTTCTTTTTGGTGCAGTTGTAAATGGGACTGTTTACTTAATTGCTCTGTCCGCTGCTTCATTAGTGCATTTCTATGCAATGGATTTCTGTACATTGATTTTGTATCCTTCAAACTTACTATATTCAATTAACAGTTCTAGCAGTTTTTTGATGGAATTTTTAAGGTTTTCTATATGTAAGATCAGGTCATCTGCAAATAAAGTTTTACTTCTTTCTTACCAATCTGGATGTCTTTTATTCTCTTCTCTTGTCTTATTGCTGTGGCTAGGACTTCCAGCACTATATTGAATAAAACTGGTGAGAGTGGACACCCTGGTCTTGGCCCTAAGGGGAAAAGTTCTCAGTTTCTCTCCACTGAGTATCACATTATCTGTGGGTTTTCATATAAAGCCTTTATTATGTTGAGGTATGCTCCCTCTGAACTTACTCTGTTGAGGGTTTTTGTTTTGAGAGAGAGAGAGCACGTGAGCGCTAGCAGGAGAGGGGCAACGAGAGAGGGAGAGAGAATCTTAAACAAGCTTCACACACAGGGCAGAGCCCAACTCAGGGCTCCATCTCACAACCATGAAATCATGACCTGAGGCAAAATCATGAGAGGATGCTTAACTGAGCCACCCAGACACCCCTAGTGAGAGTTTTTAATAATGAATGGATGTTGTACTTTGTCAAAAGCTTTTTCTGCATCTATTGGAAAGATGTTTTTATCCTTGTTAATGTGATACATGTTGATTGATTTGTGAATATTGAATCACCGTTGCATCCTGGCAATAAATCTTAATTGATCATGGTGGATGATTTTTTTTAATGTATTGTTGGGTTTGGTTTGCTAATATTTTGTTAAGGATTTTCACATTTATGTTCAAGGATATTGGCTTATAGTTCTCTTTTTCTTTTTATTTGGTTTTGAAACCAGGATAATGCTGGCCTCAAAGAAACCTCAAAGGTTCCTTCTGTTTTTGGAATAAAGAAGAATTAAGTATTAACCCTTCTTTAAGTATTTGGTAGAATTGGCTCGTGAAGCTGTCTGGTCCTGGGCTTTTGTTTCATGGGAGTTTTGATTACCGATTCAATTTCATTGCAGGTAATCAGCCTGTTCAAGTTTTCTAGTTCTTCCTGCTTCCATTTTGGTAGGTTATATATTTCTAGGAATTTATCCTTTTTTTCTAGGTTGTTCAGTTTTAGACTGATAATTTTTCCACATTAACCTTTGTATTTCTGTGTTATCAGTGTATCAATGTTATTTCTCCTTTTATGATTTTTTTTTGGTGAGTCTGGCTAGAGGGTTATCAATTCTGTTCTTTTCAAAAACCAACTGCTTTGATCTATTACATTGTTGTTGTTGGGTTTGTTTGTTTGTTTTTTTTTTTTTTTTTTAGTTTGTTTCATTTATTTCTGCTCTAATCTTTATCATTGCCTTCCTTCTGCTGGTGGTTTAGTGTTTTGTTTTTCTAGCCCCTTTAGGTTTAAGGTTAGATTGAGATTTTTCATGGTTCTTGAACTAAACCTGTATTGTTAAAAACTTACCTCTTAGAACCACTTTTGCTGCATCCCAAAGATCTGGGACCTTTGTGTTTGCATTTTCATTTTTTCTCCATGCAATTTTCGATTTCTTTGATTTCTTGGTTGACCCATTTGTTTATTGGCATGTTATTTAACATCCATGTATTTGTGCTCTTTCTGGGTTTTTTGCGGTTGATTTCTAGTTTCATACCATGGTCATCAGAAAATATGCATGGCATATTTTTGAGCTTTCTGAATTTTTGAGACTTGTGTTGTAGCTGAATATCTCATCTGTTCTAGAGAATATTGCATGTACACTGGAAAATGTGTATTCTGCTGTTTTAGGGTAGAATTCTGAATATACCTATTAAGTCTATCTGGGTCAGTGTGTTATTTAAAGCCATTTTCCTTGTTGATTCTGTGGGATTGGATGATCTGTTCATTGCTGTAAGTGACATGTTTAAGTCCCCTGTTCTTGGATTAGTATCAATTAGCTCCTTTATATCTAACTGTTTTATGAATACAGTAAATGTCCTTCAAGACACTTTTATAACAACTAATTGTATAGCATGTGCCTTAGAGGTGACAAAATGTTTTCATGTGAATTATGTCATCTTTAATTGTCATCCTGGTGATCATTTTGATCACAGAACATTTAGGGCATCTATTTCCCAAATATTAGCAAAACAAGTCAAAATGTCTTCTTTTGTAATTCACAAACACAATCTCATACAGGCAGTGACTATGGTGCCTCTCTTTACAGAAAGGGCCAAACTCGAGTTGCCAGCTTCCCACTGGTGACTGGGGCAGAAAGCCAGGATACAGAGAAATGAAGTGGGATCAGGTGCTCTTCAGCAAGTGCCTCGCTCTGCCCAGAATCAGTCTGGAAGCCTCCTCCAGACAACGCGGAGACGCCAAGCTGAACATATGCTCACAGAAGGGGAGTCAGGAAACAACTAGGACGTCAACATCCACATCTTGGCATAAGCTACTAACCCTTAACAACATTTCCAACTTCTCTCCATAGGGAAGAGGAAAGAAAGTCCTACATTTCAGTGAATTTAGTGACATATCCCAAAATATACCTTCCCTGAATTCACAACCCCGGAGAGGAGTCCACACAGGACATTTACAAGTTGGCACTGCCTCAAACATCGCTGGTCTTGTGTTAATGTGTTTATTTGGTTTCAAAGGATTGTCTTGCTCACCCACAGGCAGTCAAGAGAACACACGGCATTGTCAGCCAGATTGGCTGTAACCATTATCATAACCTTTACTATATCTGCTGACATTCTGTTTTTGTTCCCAGTCCAGATGTCATGTATAATGGAGTATATTCTCTCATTATGTGCATTAGTGTCCAGGAATGCCAACATAATTCAATGAACTGCTTGATATTTGAAGAAAGAACTTCATTTTTTATAAACTATTCAAATTTTCCATCAGCTACCTATAAACCAGGGCATTCAATGTCTACTTACTCTCTTCTGAACTTGCCCCCTCATATAATGCTCAATTATGCTAAAAACAGTATGATTTTCTATTAATCAAATAAGCTGAAAAATACCAAACGATAGTAGTATGAGGTTGTTTCACTACCCTTCTGTATAAATAACAACAGGTTTGCTGGTAGAAATTCTAATCCCCAATCTGATTTCAAGACACAGGACGGTCATGCAGAAGTAGCCTCGAACTATGCACATACAGCCTGGGAGTCAAAAGCTGGAGCCACAGATTTTCTGGCCTCATTAACTCCTACTTCTATTTCTCCACACATTTTGGGGTAGAATAGCACCATGTCACAGAAGGAAAAACTCATTTCCCACTGTCTGTATAACCTACTTTAACTGAACTTCTGCCCTCCCCGTTGTTTGAAAACCATTCTTTTTAAGGAAGGTAACTAATGGTCTGTTTTCCTTTTGCTAATTCTGGAGGTCAATTGTCCTTATTTAGCATTTGACATAACTGGTTGTTTCTGTTATCCCTGTATTCTCTATGCATTTGTGTCACTAAATATTCCCACATTTCCTCCTAGTCAATTTGTTTCTGCTTCCTAATTTCCTTTGCTAACTCCTCCCCTGCCAAATTTGTTCAATTATCTAAAATTTTCTCTTGGCCCACTTAGCTTTCTCTGACTAGTCTTCATAGATCATCTTATGCCATCTCATGGCTTCACCCATATTTTTATGATCTCCGGGTCCAAATACTTAACTTCAATCTTTCCTCTAAGCTCCAGACTCCGATATGCAAGCTACTCCCTATCTCCACTCGAATGTGTAACAACACTTCTCACAACTATTGTATCTAAAAGAGAATTCTTGATTTTCAACCAGGAAGTCTCTTTCCATGGTCTTTCCCATCTCAGTAAATGACACCATTATCTACCCTGTGGCTCAGGCTAAAACCCTACAGTCATCCTTAAGTCTTCTTTCCCCCCTCACACTCGCAATCCCATCGACCATAACATCATGTCAGTTCCACCAAAACTAACCCCACAATAGGACCAATTCTTACCATCTCCACTGCTCCAATTTTAATTCAAGACATCATTTCTCACTTAAACTAACAGCCTCCTGGTGAGTTGGTTTTCATGCTTCCCTTCCAAAGGGCCATTCTCTACACCATAGCCAAATGATCTTATAAAGAAGAAAAATTGAGTTATACTATTCCCCCATTATAATCTAATACATCATCCCATTCAAGTAGAGTCAAATCAAAATGTACTACTTCACTCACAAGGTCCTATATAATTCGACCCTAACGAACTTGAACCCATACCATTCCCCCTTCTTACTTACTTACCCTATGTCCATGGTTAACTATTTTTTTGCCTTCAAACACACCAAGGTCATCCCCATGTCTGGCCTTTGTATTTTTCTTCCCCTGCTTTTATCATTCTTTCTCACACCTCTCATCACTCTGATCTCCACTCAAACATCAATTCCAGGGCCAACCTCAAATAATCCTTACTGTCAATCCCAACTCTTTTTTCCTCTTAGTTTTCAAATCTTTAAAGCATGCTGTTTGTTCGCTTATTTATATACATATTCCTTGTCTTCCTCATAGAATGGGCTATCATTATAACTTTGCATTTTTTCATTAAATGCATTGCCAGCTCAGAAACAATACCTAGAACAGTACCTAAAACATAGTATTCACTCTAATGAAGAAACATCTGACAATGTATCTAAGAACCCATGTTCAATTTTTTCCACAAGTAAAATATTAAACTATAATCTCTTCTGGAATCCTAGAAGCAGAATTACGTTAGAACATTAGGAAAATCCAAAAATGTATCTGTTTTATAGGAAGACATGTACTAGAATGCCCAGTAGTGAGATGTCACTTGTCAGTCGTTAGTAGTCACATCTTCAGTAATCAGCCTTTGCGTATTTGGGACATGATCAAAATGAGTTAATTGACCTAAGGTACTAGACATATATATCATTTATGCCCTTTTTAATGCAGTGTTCATTCCCCCCTGGGCCTGACCAGAACCATCTTATTTAGCAGTATGGTTTGTGGATGTCTTGATTAAAATCCTCAAGAATGTCAACATTTTCACTAAAAGAGTTTCTGGTTTTCAAGTTATCTGGTGTGATATGTAAAACTGAACTGAATGGGGTTCATTCCTTCAGTCCTCAGAGAATGTGAAGGAACAACCATAAAACATGCAACACAGCAGACAAGCCCAGAATCTAGAGTTAGACCATCTAGGTTCTACCATTTTAGCTTGGGCAAGTTACTGAACTGCTGTTTTCTTCTCCAAATGGAGGATAAGAATACTAACACAACTCATAAGGTTAGAGTCAGGATTAAGGACATAATAGATCTTGGAGAGAATTCATTCTTAAAAACAGCAGTTGGGTGAATCTGGTAAGAGACTGAGGTTGGTAGGCAGCTGGAGCTAGATAGAGCTGATGGACACCCAGCATGCATTCCTTCCTTCCACACTATTCCTATACAGCAGGGGCCGAAAAGTAAAGGATGCATTCCCCAGACACTGCTGTAGCCAGAGTTCTGGATACAAATTCGATTTCACCAATGCGATGTGCTCATATGAAATTCTGAATGCTTGAGTCAGAGATTCTCCTCCTGCCACTGCTTCTGTTAAGAGTAAGGTCACAGAGTTGTCCAAACTCAACATCCCATGTGCACAGGTAGCCTCAGTGGTGACGCCATGGCAGCAGTCTCCTGACCTCTGGATTGCAGCTACTCAGGAAGGCTCAAGCCAGTGTTCCCATCCTGACCCTTATTCAAACACATCCTCATTTCATGAGCCTCTAACCTTCTTTATTAAACACCTGTCTGAAACACCCGGTATGGTTTCTGGATCCAGGGCTGAAAGTTGATTTACACTTTATAAACAGTAATATGTATACAGTGTGACTACGAACCAGGCATTGTTTTAAGTCTTTGCATAAACTGACTCATTTAATCCTTTGACAAATCAGTGAGGTAGATCCTATTACTATCCTGGTTTTGCTCAAGAAACTGACAAATAGATTAACTTGCCCCCCAAATAAACAGCAACTAAGTAGCAGGGTCAGGATTTAAACTGAAGCAGTCTGGTTCTAGTGGCACACTCTTAACCATTCCTCACAAATAACAACAGCCCAAGCTTCCACTGAACAACAACAACAACAAAAAAAAAAAAAAAAAATCAGAGAGGTAGCTCTGGAAAGAATCCTGGAAAATATTTAGTTCAATCCCTTCATTTTATATATGGGGAAACTGAAGCTCTGAGCAGTTGTAAGACATAATTAAACTCACAATCGATAAATAAAATCAAGGGATGGAATACAAGTATTTTAACCCCAACTGTAGAATCTCATGATGCTTTATTTTTAATATTTCCATTTATCCAAAAATATTTGATTACTGCTGACATACATACACCTGGAGAGGTGTTAAGCTTCAGAAATGAGCAAGATTCTAAGAAACATCTATTAAACTTTTTTTAATTAATACAAGGAAAGAGGAACTGTCTACAGAACAAAAAAAAAATGAAAGATTCTAATTTTAAAACTCAGTGTTTACCATGAACTTCTGTATTTTAATCTGCATGAAGAAAATCTGACCTGGAGCTATTATAAGCAACACATAACTTTCATAATTAGATCATTTCCACTTCAATTTTCTGCCATTCCATATGGCAGAAATCATGAAAAATCTGTAAGGGTTAATGAAGTGCTATACTTTTTAAAGAGATGCAGTACATGGTCTTTTCAACAAATGTGGTATGCATTTTCACCTCTGATAATTAGCAAGATATGAAAAACTTTAATACCCATGGCCCATGGGTAACAGTGCTACTGGGCATTCATGTCCCCAAATTTCTCTGGTTTCAGTGACAATTGGAATCCAAAAACAGATTAACATTTTCATCTTAATAACCTTAGGGAAAAAAAAAAAGAAAAATTAGATCAAGCCCGTAGATTTTTCCATGATATGATCAAAGATGATCATTGTTGCCTTACAGAAATGACCTTGAAGTGATCTGGATTTTGAACACTCTTAAAAATAGAACTAGGAACTGACTTTTGGAGGTTTTATTTGTGTTGTGCATTTTTTAAATTTATTTGCACAACTTTAATCTCTTGGATTGGAATTCCAAATCCCTGATAATTAAAAAGAGAATCTGCCATGAGATAACATTTTCTCTCTGCCAGATTGCCCAAGTAGCAACCCGGCTGGGCAACAGCAATCATGGAAAATGATGCATACAAGTCCCGGAACAGTAATAAAAATGCCAGCATGTGTTTATTCCTCAGCAGTAAATAAAACCCCAATTATTCACACTGTCTAAAGTGCATCTCCCTAAGGAAACCTTTTCTCCCCGAGCGGCTTCAGCACGAGCTCACACAGCAAGGCTGCAGGTAGAACTGGGAGGGCAGCTTCCCAAATGCCTTGGAAAAGGCCGGCTCCTCAAGCCCATCCTGTGTCTCTAGAGATAATCAGGCAGTTTAAACAATTCCATGCAACAAGCTGTTTAAGAAAAATCCCCGATTTCCAGCATAAATAAGAAGCCATGACAGGAGTACAGAAAGTCTGGCAATAGCTCCCAACCTTTTCATTTGGTATATTTCTGTTAACTTCTTACCTCATGTTGTAAAACATTTCATTGCAAATCTGTTAAAATATAAACAAATGAATCTTCACTTAACATATAGCAAGTTTAACCAGCAGAGCTCTAACACAGATTAACAAAATCCCAGACAAAAGCAAAACACAACAGTGTTTTTCTGAGATGGGCAGTATGATCAAGAGGAAATGCCATATGTCAGTTTCCATCAGCCTGATGGAAAAGACTTCGAGGACCCCCTGTTTTGCCTTAGAGTTCCCTAAATACGTGAAAAACCTAGACTGTTGGAACTATTGGGATTTTTAAGACAAAAATTTTAGGAAGAAAACACTCAAATCATCCCCAGATACTCTAACAAAACAAAACAACCCTTAACCTGAAGCATCATATGGTCCTTCTCTTTTATTGCCATTGCCTCAAAATAAGAGCTGCTCTTGGGATGGCCACAACCATATTTTTGAGTTATAAAAATTCAGCACAGCATAACATTGTGTTTGAGAAGATTCTTTCACCTCTTATTGGGTAAATAGTAGATACACCACCACTCAGCACTCTCAATGTGCTTTCTGTTCATACCGGCTCAAAGGCAGTCTTCGCTTTATAAATGACAGCACTGGCCACTAGAAAAAGCTGTGACCTAGTGGTGAGTTCACATCAACCTTTCAATGGATCCAAGTGCTCCTTCCAAAATCTTATTCTGCATCACAGACTCATGTGTACAATCCCAGTTGTTCTACTTAGTAACCTGTTCTGTGTGCTGTTTACTCACTGAAGATCCAGGGAGCAACCCTTCTGATGCTATAATAAAACAAGTAATGATTTCTAAGAAATTAGTCATCAGCAATAGTTAATGACTTGTTTGATGGTTGCTTCCAAAGGCAAAGGCCAATGAGCTCCATTTACCTCTAACAGGCTACTCATTAACTATATTAACCACCTTTGCCAATGAAAACTATAATTAACAGTGTTGGCAAATAAACCCCCAGCAAGCATCGTTAAGTAATTGCAGAATTAAAATATCTGGTTTTGCTCTTCAAAATTTAGAGTAAATGATCATTAATTCAAATCGACTACATATTAAAAAATCATCTTCATTTGGGCCTTCTACCTTTTTCAACTATTGGTCTATTTCATTCTTTTTCTTGGTTAAACTACTCTCAGCCTTGGATCTAACGATGCGGCGTCCGCCTCCTCACTGCTTTTAACCCCTGCACCTAAAGCCTCTACTATCACCTTCCCAAGGAGGGTTTCTCATGTTAGCCATTCTTTTTAAACTAAATCCAACTGCCAGCTCTGTTTCACATACTATTTTTTACTTCACCTTTCTCAAACACTGATCTTTAATTTATACAACACTATGTATTTCTCTAATCATTCTATTTTTCAGAATTTTTTCTCTGACTCTGCTTCCTCCCCCCGCCTTTAGCTTTACTGAGGAAATCTTCTACAACTCAGTCCTAGGCCCGATCTTTTTACTCAGTTTATCTTTGAGGATCATGGCTACGCTACTGTTTGAACCACTTGATTCCTTGGTCTCTTCATCTTCCTTCTCTGGACCTTAACTTAGATGTTGTTCACGCACCTCTGTCCTTAAACTATCAACTCCTTGAGGATAGAGTTTTGTCAGCCTGAACCATAGGAACTTAAATATTTAGTTCACTAACTTGGAATCAGATAAACTCTGATAAAATGAAGGCCTCCTCTAATACAAGGATCTCCATTAGCTCATCTCACACACATCTGCACAAAATGATACACGTTTTCCTCAAGTTTTCTCCTAGTTCTTAAATTCAGTTATCCAGGAATGTGAGGTCAGTGGATGATGTTACCAAGATTAGAAGCAAATAATGGTACCAGATGGCATTAACAAAGGAAGAGTCTATCTGATACTCTGATTCAGAGGGCAAAGCTCTTATAAGCCCAGAACTTAATTTTACAATCCATTCTTATACTAGAAGTGAGAGATTTGAGAATAGCATTGGAAACGTATGGATATAAAATAAGGTTTTGAATAAGGACTATGATAAAGGCCATAAAAAATAATTAAGATTTAAATGTACTCAGGCTTTTAGGTTTCATGACACATGCCAGTAGTACTGGACCTTCCTTACCTCCACACAGTAGTGGATTTTTCAAATAGTGCCCTCCCTCTTGCTCTTGTACAAGCTTCTGTTCTAGTGGGAAGCTTACATTTACTTTCCCATTAAAATACCAGAGGGGACACTCATAAGGACAACTACTTGCTATACTAAACAAACCCAAGGTTAAGGAAGAATTTTGACCTGAGTCCAAGTGTTTATGCCCACATAGCACTGACTATTATCTTCTAGAGGAAAATTGGGTGCTTCGGCCCTCACTGAACGCCAAGTCTCATTTAGAAGGAAGCACTGAATCTTAGCCAAGCTTCCTGGGGAAAAACGTGGGGACTGCAGACAGACATATTGAGCCCCCTAAACATTCAGAATATAGAAGCCTAAACCTGAGGCTGGGGAAGGGGAGGAGAATGTCACAGGCACCCAAGAAAAACGTAAGGCAGGATGTGATAACGCTAAAGGGGCACAATGTGCTCTCCAATTCTAAAACAAAAATGCTTCCATATGTTGTTGCATATTTGGAGCCTTTTTAAGATGGAAAAAATTCTTGCCTACATTACTGTTATTTTACATTTACATCACACAATAGCCATAATACAGCAACAACTCCCATATACTGAACATTTTACCAAGAATCCAACACCGTGCTAACCCTTTAGATGCTTTCTTATTCAATCCTGGCAATAGGCTTCTGAGAAAGACTCTATTCATTGAGGAGTCACACAAAAAGTCTATTGATCATCTTCTACATCCCAAGTCTAGATGATAGATATCTAGACCATGAATATGATGCGATAGAGCCTCTCGCTCCAGGGCTGCAGCGTTTACAGAGTCAATTAATATATTCCACCTTCTCTCTTTACAATACAGTGAAATACACACACAGGCGTATTAGTCCATTTTACTAATGAAACAAAATTGACAAATTTAAGTGAAATTCGAACTCTGGCTTTTTGACTACAAGTGTTCTCATTTTCTTTTTACAAGCAGATAAAGTAGGTAGGTCCTATGGTCTCCATTTTACTGATGAAGAAAAAGCTAAACATTAAAACCATGTATAAGGTCACATGGATGCTAAATAGTAGAGTTGGAACAACAACATCTATCCGTTTGTCTCCAGAGCCCATGCTTTTAATTACTGCTACCAGTAAGGACTTACAATAAATCCTTGCATGAAACCTGTATGTTCAATACTGAATGTAGACAGGCTGACAGATTGAAAGCGTGAGTGGGTAAATAAGCAAAGTCTACCTTAATGTCTAATGATATGACAAACTACGGTTTCCCAGTAGCAAGAAAAGCTTCAATTCAGGACTTTAAAAAGCCCAATACTCAATGTATCCAAAGAGCTACACACCTACCAGTAAGAATCTAGCAGATCTTAAAGGTTTCTCATAAAATTAGAAACGTTAAATGTTAAAGTCTGTATTCAGCAAAACTGCTTTGATTCAGTATTTCCGGTACATCTACAAATACTTGACATTTTTTCTTGGGATTGCATAAAAATATATTTGCCACCAAACTTTGGATTGTGTAAGTCATTCTAGATTTTCCTAAATTCTCATGGGCAGTTCTTTCTCCTTTTATCCTTATTCGTGCAAAGTCAGGAATTTGAAGATCTCCAAGTTCTAAGTCCTAAGCTTGGGTTCTATTTGTGAAAATCTAATAAAAATCAAGAGAAAGTCAAATCCTTCCTCAAATTGAGCTATTAGTTTATTGCCCATGTCTACCTTGAATATTGGTCTTTGATGCCCTCTTCCATGTTGATTTTAGATTTGGCAACTCAGACAAATTTGATCAAAGAGAAACAAAAACAGGGTATGATAGGAAGTAGGCATTTTTAAGTCTTCTAGGAAATAAGATGATGGGCCCAAGAAAGGACCCTTTTAACTATTTTAGTTTTAAAACACAGACTAAATCCTTCTTTTTTTAAGTTTATTTGAGACAGCACACACAGGAGGGGCAGACAGACAGACAGAATCCCAAGTAAGCTCTGTGCTGCCAGCACAGAGCCCTATGTGGGGCTCGAACTCACGACCCAAGCCAAGAGTTTGATGCTTAACCAATTTAGCCACCCAGGTGCCCCTAAATTCTCATTTAAATAATGTATTAATACTATTTTTCTACAAGTTCTATTACTGGGCACATACTTAGATCTTCTGTTTCGGGAAGAACTGCTATTGACTTTGCCATTACGGATTTAGTCTAATGTTCAAAGTTAATGTCAACTGGTCTGGTTTTTCAGCATTAAAATGGGCACGCAAGGTAATTATCTACAGTTTGAAATTCTCAAAAATTTATTTAAAAGCTAAGAGGATGTGTATAATGTACCAGCTATTAGCATAGAAATCAAAGACTTTTTCTTCATCAGTCTTGAACACTATTAAACATTTTGTCAATGACAGGACAATTTCATTTCAGTGGCAGAAAAACTAGGAAAAGAAGATTGCGAAGGTGGTTTTTTTTTTTTTTTTAACAAAGAGGGATAAAAAGGTGACAAAGCACAAAAATCTAAAGGACAAAAAAATCAAGGACAAATGACACTACTGATATTAAGTTTTTATTAAATAAATAATACCACACTTTTGCATTTTGTGGCATTTCTGATGAGTTTTGCAAACATTATTTCCTTGGGGTCTCACTACCATCCCACAGCATAAGGTCAAATATGAAGTAAACTTCTTAGAACAGTAATTTTTGCTTCCATTCTCTTCAGAAAAAAAAAAAAAAAGGAATTCATTACTCTGCATCTTTTTCAAGGTTTCCCATTCCTGAAAACCTTTTTTCTGTTCAACTATTTGGCAAGTTCCTATTCATCCTTAAAGGATTCTTAAAAGTGGCCTCCTCTGAAGTATTCCTTGACTTCTGTTCCAACCCCAGAGCCAATCACCACCTTTATTCCTTGAGCAGCTATTATGGTGCCCAGTGCACTATACTGCAGTTATTTGCCCATGTGTAGGTCTTATAGAGCCTGCAGAGGGTCAGAACCAATTCCAATTTTCTTAGCACTTAGCAAGTGCTAAATAAAAACCTATTAAGTAGGTGCAAATACACTAGATGGTATGAAGATGGAGGAGAGGGAAAAGACATTTTTTGCCATGAGGAAAGCAAACATCCATAGCAGAAACAAATCTCAATCCACAATCTCAGGTGACCATGACTCACTCATTTCTACACTGAGCCCCCCTCAATGAACCTCAATTCATTGTTTTCCCACAACTATAAAAATTTCCCCTAGCTTACATTTAATTCCAAAACTTTGTTGAAGGACAGCAGAGTTTTGTTCTGGAGAGTCTGGGACATTCTTGTCTTGCCTTTGGTCTTGGTCCCCAAGACCCCTCCAGGGCTGGGGACTCTCATTGCTCCTTCCATATAAGTCTCAGTCATTAGTGATCCCTCTTCTGCCCCCAACTCATGCTGGGCATCATGGAACTTGGTTCTTTACACCTCCCTGAGCTTTCTTGGGGCACAGGAGCTAAAGTCCCCTTTGCTTTGGGAACTCTGGAAACTTTCTTGGGTTCCATCATTTCCTCTTACTAAGTTACAGAGTATAAAGTCACTTTTCAGAGAGCCACTGGAGTTTAAGGCCTCCTCACTTCATGTCCTAGTCTCTTCTCCATACCCCAAACAGGAAAATAATTACTTTGTCTCAGCAGCATGAAGCCCTGGTACTAATTTAGTTTTTCTATGCTGTAAGTCAGCCTAGAGTCCACATTTGGGGCTATGGAGCCTTTTCTCTGCTTTCCAAAGAAGAGGTCTTCCTCTGAAGCCATGCAGAACTTATAACCAAGATGTGCTAATGGAAGAAGGGCCATGAGATAACTAGAAGTAACCAGAGGGAAAGGAATATCCTGCCGCGTCTCTAGTGCAAAAGAAAAGATTTGCACAGATAACTGTACTTCCTTTGTGGCAGCCTACACCGACTGACCTAAGGACAGGGCCAAATGGCGCCCCAAGTCTTGAGTCAATGCTCTGGGAAAATACAATGCCTATTTACTCTTTGGGTCCACTCGGTTCTCTGAACTGAAAACCTTTGCTGCTAGAAACAGTTTTCCACTTCCTATGCAGATCTGCCTGTACTGACTACGCCAAGTGGTAGAACGAACCTCACTTAGAGACAGGCTGCCTTAGCACTCTTCCAAAAGTGACCTCCAAATTAGGCTGGACTAGGCCACTGACGTGTGTATCTGGTCAATACATCCCCAAGTCCCTGCTGTATCCAATAGACAGCACTTAATTAGGATCTTTCAAGGAACTGTTGGCACTTCCTGATCTCCTCTCTATTGCCTGCGGTTTTCATTCTGGCATCTCGTTCTCAAGTCCCACTAATATATTTTAGGAGCTTAAAAATACCAAATAAAAACTAAATCTGTAGCATAAAGTTATTTTACCTTTATGAAAACTGATAAAAGCTGCTGATTCAACAGAAAGACAAAATTGAAGCTATTTCGGGAGTGAGCATGAATTTGAACTGCTTCCTCATGCATCCATTGTCTAGGTTGGCAGTCACAAGAAAATTACATAGCAAGCCTTTGCTTCATTTCCATGGTACCATTAACTAATTCACGAGGTCTTCATGAGCTGTGCCATCAGACTATGTTCTAGGGAAAAGTAACTTGCAAAAACAAAATGACTTTGATTTTCCAAAAAAAAAGTAACTGCAATGAGAAGTGGTTCTAAAGTGGATAATTTTATAGTGTTATATTGCATATTGAAGAATGGCATAGTACATTTCCAATTTATACTTTACTAGAAATAAAATGGTATCTATTTTAGAGAAGGTAAGATGGCAGAGAAGTAAGGGGACTCTGGGCTTATCTTGTCCCTCAATCACAACTATAATAACAAACTATTATGAATACCTAGCAAATTGATCAGAGGATTAACAGAACAATCTGCCTACTTTGAGGGAGAGAACACAACAGGTATGTGGTGTGTGGAGAGGTGAATCAGGGGGAGAGAAGAGCCACAGTGGAGAGGAAGCCATTTTCACAAACAGGAGACAGAGAGGGAGAGAGGAGAGTGGTGCATTGGGTTTGCACAAGAAAGCACACCCCTCTGAAAGCAGGTAGAGAGAAAGTGAAAATACACACAATAAAACTGCTCCCTGAAAACACTGACGGTGGGGGGAAGGAGAGGGTTTCAATATCACCAGTTTATGAACAGTAGAGCACAGAGCCTGAAGTTTCAGAGATCAGCCCCTGGTGGTACTCCAACAAAGAGGCAGGGCAGAGCCCCAGAAGTGGGGAGCACTTCGTGACGCTCTCCTGGGTCCAATGGGGAGAAGTGGTTCCCCTGTTTGAAGCACATTTGGTAGAGGTGATACAGCCTCTCTGGGGACAAAAGACACCAGTGGGTACCATCAAGCCACAAGGTTCACCCATATAGGAACAAATGCCTGCTGAGGGCAGCGAACCCTAGCACCTGCTGTATATCACAATTTACCATAAACTCTGAGCCACTACCACTGCACAGTGGCACAACCATTTCCTGGGACAAGTCGGTCCTGGCCACCGCATCGGGAGATCCTCCCCCAGAAGATCACTGCGGTCCGAGCTTCAGAGGTCTCAGAAGTGTGAGGTTTTGAAACACAGCCATGCGTGAGAAAACTGGAGAGAGGCACCACCTGGTTAGGTGGACAGCTCAGACACAGACAGGGGGAAAGCAGGGAGTTGATGAAGTAGGACACACAGGAGATGAGACTGATCGCATGTCTGTGAGGGCACAAACTTCCCACTCTGGAGACTAGAGTGGGTGAAGCCATTTACACCATTAACCCACCAACACTGATTGACCCCAGTGAGCTAAATAGTACCAACAACTAGACAATGGAGGCGTTACACCAAGCCCTGCCCCACTGTGCCCTCCAGCCATGTCTCCACTATAGCAAATCTGCCTGAAAATCAGAGCAGAAGGGCCCGCGTGCCACCCCCCTCCCCAAAAGATCAGCACAAACCCCCTTCCAGGAGCTTAGTCTACTGACCATAGACTGCTGCAAAGTTTCAGCTCTAGGGGAAACTGGATCTAGCCTCATTTAGGTTTTGTTTGTTTCGTTGCTGTTGTTTCTATATTTGTTTTGGTTGTTTTCTTTTGTTTTTTTGGAATACAAAAAAGCAACCTTTTTAATTTTAATATTTCTTTCATTTTTCTTTAATTTTATTTTTTTTTCATTTTTCCCTATGAAGCTTCTCTTAACAAGATGACCAAAACACACTTAGGACCTAGCTTCCTCCAATTTTTTTTAATTATTTATTTATTATTTAATGTTTATTTTTGAGAGACACAGAGCATGAGCAGGGGTGGGGCAGAGAGAGATGGAGACATAGAAACCAAAGCAGGCTTCAAGCTCTGAGCTATCAGCACAGAGCCTGACGTAGTGCTCGAACTCATGAATCCTGAGATCCTGACCTGAGCCAAAGACTGATGCTTAACTAAGTGAGCCACCAAGACATCCCTTTTATTAATTTTTTTAATATTTATTTCACTCTATTGTTTTTCTTCCTTTAAAATGACAAGATGAAGGAATTCACCTCAAAAGAAAGACAGGAAGAAATGACAGCCATTTAGAGTCAATGCAGAGGTAAGTAACAGGTTTGAACAAGAATTTAAAACAATTACAAGGATACTAACTGCGGTTGAAAAAAGCATAGAAGACACCATAGAACCCCTTTCTGCAGAGATAAAAGAACTAAAATCAACCCAGGCTGAAATTGAAAATGCTCTGAGATCCAAACCCAAACGGAGGCCATAAAAACCAGGATGTACAAGAAAGAGTGAATCAGCAATATAAAAGATAAAATTATGTAAAACAATGAAGCTGATGAGGAAAACAAAGATCAGGAATCACAAAGGCAGACTTAGGGAACTCCGTGATTTATTAAAATGGAGTTACTTTCGTATCATAGGTGTCCCAGAAGATGAAGAGAAAAAAGAGCAGAGGATTTATGTGAGCAAATTATAGCTTAAAACTTCCCAAATCTGGGGAAGGACATGGACATCAAAATCCAAGAAGCACAGAGAACTCCCATTAAATTCAACAAAAGCCAGCCATCCCCAAGACCTATTATAGTCAAATTCACAAAATACACAGACAAGAAAAGAATCCTGAAACCAGCAAGGGTAAAAGTCCTTAATTTATAAGAGAAGACAGATCAGGTTTGCAGATCTGTCCACAGAAACTTGCCAGGCCAGAAAGGAGAGGCAAGATATATTCAACATGCTGAATGGAAAAATATGCAGCCAAGAATGTTCTATCCAGTAAAGCTGTCATCCAATATATAAGGAGAGAAAAGTTTCCCAGACAAAAACTAAAGGAGTTCATGACCAATAAACCAACCCTATAAGAATTTTTAAGGAGTGGGGGGTGGGATAAACAAGACCAAATGCAACAAAGACTAGAAAGGACCAGAGATCATCACCAGAAACACCAATTCTGCAGGTAACACAATGGCACCAAATTCGTATCTTTCAGTAATCATTCTGAATGTAAATGGACTAAATGTTTCAATAAAAAAACACAGCATATCAGACTGGGGAAAAAAATCAAGGTCTATATGCTGCCTATAATAGACTACTTTTAGACTAAACCACCTACAGATTGAAACTGAGGTGATAGAGAACCATCATGCTAATGGATGTCAAAAGAAAGGCAGAATAGCCAAATCTATATTGGGCAAATTAGATTTTAAAACAAAGACTGTAACAAGAGATGAAGGGCATTATATCATAATTAGGGGTCTATCCAACAAGAAGATCTAACAATTTTAAATATTTAATGCCTCAACTTGAAAACCACCCAAATATATAAATTAATAACAAAAATCCTCTTGTATTGTTATAATACAATAACACTTCATTTACAGCAATGAATAGATCATCTGAGCTGAAAACCAACAAAAAACAATGGCTTTGAATGACATACTGGACCCAGATGGACTTCATAGATACATTTGAAACATTTCATCCTAAAAAACATATCATCCTAACATTTTTTGAGTGCACATGGAACATTCTCCAGAATAGATCACATACTGGGTGACAAATAAGTCCTCAAAAAGTATACAGAGATCAAGATCATACCATGCATATTTTCAGATCACAATGCTATGAAATTTGAAGCCAACCATAAGAAAAAGTTTGGAAACCCCTCAAATACGTGGAGGTTAAAGAACATCCTACTAAAGAATGAGCAGGAAATTGAAGAAGTTAAAAAAAAAAAATACATGCAAGCAAATGAAAATGAAAACACAATAGTCCAAAACCTTTGGGATATAAAAAAGGCAGTCCTACAAGGGAAGTACATTGCAATCAGGCCTATATCAAGAAACAAGAAAGGTCCTGAATACACAACCTAACGTTACACGTAAAGAAGCTAAAAGAACAGCAAATAAAGCCTAAAGCCAGCAGAATAAGGGAAATAAAGATTAAATAAGAATAAATGATATAGAAACAAACAAA
Source organism: Paguma larvata (assembly GCA_030068075.1). Lineage (NCBI taxonomy): Eukaryota > Metazoa > Chordata > Mammalia > Carnivora > Viverridae > Paguma > Paguma larvata. The sequence goes on from CM057840.1 coordinate 37,270,062, forward strand.
GAGAGCAAATCAACAAAACCAGGAGCTGGTTCTTTGAAAGAATTAACAAAACTGATAAACCCTTAGCCAGACTTATTAAGAAGAAAAAGGACCCAAATAGATAAAAAAAAAAAATCACAAACAAAAGAGGAGATATCACAACCAACACCACAGAAACACAAATAATTTTAAGAGAATACCATGAAAAATTATATGCCAACAAACAGGGCAATGTGGAAGAAATGGATAAATTCCTAGAAACCCATTAACCACCAAAATTGAAACAGGAAGAAATAGAATATTTGAATAGACCCATAATCAGGAAAGAAATTGAGTAAATCATCAAAAATCTCCCAAAAATACAAGAGTCCTGGGCTAGACGGCTTCCCGGGGGAATTCTACCAGACATTTAGAGAAGAGTTAATACCTATTTTTCTCAAACTGTTCCAAAAAAAATAAATAAGTAGGAGAACTTCCAAACTCATTTTATGAAACTAGCATTACCCTGATAGCCAAAACAGACAAAGACTCCAGTAAAAAGGAGAATTATAGACCAATATCGCTGATGAATTGAACATGGTTGCAAAAATTCTCAGTAAGATATTAGCAAATAGAGTTCAACAGTACATTAAACGAATTATTCACCATGATCGAGTGGGATTTATTCCCAGGCTGCAGGGCTGGTTCAATATTCACAAATCAACATAATATACCATATTAATAAAAGAAAGGGTACGAACCACAGGATCCTGTCAATAGATGCAGAAGAGGCACTTGGCAAAATACAGCAGCCATTCTTGATAAAAACTTCAAAAAAGTAGGGATAGATGGAACATACCTCAACGTCACAAAGTCATATGTGAAAGACCCACAGCTACTATCCTCAATGGGGAAAAATGAAGAGCCTCTCCCATACGGTCAGGAACAAGATAAGGATGTCCACTCTCACCATTACTGTTTAACATAGTACTGGAAATCTCATCCTCAGCAATAAGACAACTAAAAGAAATAAAAGTCATCCAAATCTGCAAGGAAGAAGTTAAACTTTCACTATTAGCAGACATGATACTGTATGTACAAAACCCAAAGACCACCAAAAAAATTGATGGAGAACATAGGAATCCAGCAAAGTCACAGGATACAAATCAATGTGTAGAAATCAGTTCCATTTCTATACACCAGTAACAAAGCAGCAGAAAAAGAAATCAAGGAATCAGTCCCATTTGCTATTACACAAAAACCGTAACATACCTAGGAATAAACCTAACTAAAGAGGGAAAAGATCTGTACTCTGAAAAATACAGAACAATTATGAAAGAAATTGAAGAGGACACAAAGAAATGGAAAAGCATTCCATGCACATGAATTGAAAGAACATCAAAATGCCCATACTGTCCAAAGCAATCTACTCATTGTGTAATCCCTATCAATTTACCACCAGCATTTTTCACAGAGCTGGAACAAACAATCCTAAAATTTATATGGAACCACAAGAGACTCTGAATACCCAAAGCAATCCTGAAAACCATAAGCAACAAAACTGGAGGCATCACGATTCTGGATTTCCAGCTGTATTACAAAGCTGTAGTCATCCAGACAGTATTGGCTGGGACAAAAAATGACACCTAGATCAACGTAACAGAATAGAAAAACCAGCAACGAACACATGACTATATAGTCATCCCATCTTTGACAAAGCAGGAAAGAATATCCAATGGAAAAAAGACAGTGTCTTCAACTAATGGTGTTGGGCAAACTGGATTCTGATACGCAGAAGAAGGAAACTGGACCACTTTATTACACCATACACAGAAATAAAAACAAAATGGATGAATGACCTGAATGTGAGATAGAAAACCATCAAAATCCTAAAGGAGAACACAGGCAGCAACCTCTCCGACCTTGGCCATAGCAACTTTTAACTAGACACATCTCCAAAGGTAAAGGAAACAAAAGCAAACTATTCGGACTTCATCGAGATAAAAAGCTTCTGCACAGTGAAGGAAACCATCAACAAAAGTATAAGGCAGCCTACAGAATGGGAGAAAATATTTGCAAATGACATATCAGATAAAAGGTTAGTAGTCAAAACCTATGAAGGACTTATCAAACTCAACACCAAAAGAAAAATAATCCAGTTAAGAAATGGGCAGAAGACATGAAGTTTTCCAAAGACGATATCCAGATGGCTAACTCACACATAAAAAGATGCTCAACATCACTCATAGTCAGAGAAATACAAATCAAAACCATGATGAGATAGCACCTCACACCTGTCAGAATATCTAAAATTAACAACACAAGAATGGCGAGGATGCAGAGAAAGGGGAACCTTCTTGCACTGTTGGCAGAAATGCGAACTGGTGCAGCCATTCTGGAGAACAGCATAGAGTTTCCTCAAGAAACTAAAAACAGAACTTACAATCCAGCATTTGCATTATTAGGCATTTACCCAAAGAATACAAACATACAGATTGAAGGGATACATGCACCCCAATGTTTATAGCAGCATTATCAATAATAGCCTAACTATGGAGAGAGCCCAAATATCCATCAACTGATGAATGGATAAAGAAGATGTGATATGTGTATAATGGCATACTACCCAGCTGTCAAAAGAATAAAAAATTTCCATTTGCAATGATATAGATCGAACTAGAATGTTTTATACTAAGTGAAATAAGTCAATCAGAGGAAGGCAAATACCATATGATTTCACTCACATGTAGAATTTAAGAAATGAAATAGATAAACATATGGGAAGATGGTGGGGGGAGACAAGAGGCAAACAAACCACAAGACTTAACTATAGAGAACTATGAGCTGCTGGAGAGAAGGTGGGTGGGGGATGGGCTAGATAGGGGACAGGTACTAAGGAGGGCACTGGTGATGAGCGCTGAGTGTTGTATATAAGTGATGAATCACTGAATTCTGCTCCTGAAGCCAATATTGCACTGTTTGGTAACTAAAATTTATACTTAAAGGGAAAAAAATGAATTAAAATAGAAATGGTAAAAATATCTATTTTAATCAAATCTTCATGGATTACAGACTGATGAAAATAAGTGACTTTTTAATCAATAGAGTTTCCTCAGTTACTTAAAAGTTTTTCAATTGTACTGAATTATTGATATGTTAGCTAGCTAGGTTTGCTATCACTATGTGGTTGCTATTAAAAAGTTTAATTAAATCTTTCCTAAGTAACTCATAAGAAATCAAAAATCATTGTACTCAAAATTTAGGGAGCTCTGAAAAATAATTTCTTATATTCTGAAATACACACTTAAAAGATCAGAAAGGTTAGCATTATACATATTTAATATATTCTGCCTATTACTATTTTTTGATGGTGTCCATACACCCTCTTTCTTTAATCACATTCAGGTACCTGAAGCAAATTTTAAAATAAACTCAAGATATGTATCCTTTCCCTCTTAATATAGTTCTTCTAGATTTCTTGGTAACGCACTAACCACTTATTTATTTTTATTCTGAGACCCCTTGCCTTTTTGAGGGACCTTACCTATTTATCAGGAATGCCTAAATACTGCTTGATACAAAATAAAAACTATTTTTTGCATGGAAGAAATGCATTTTGAAAATTAAAAAAAAAAAAAAAAAAGCAAAACAAAACAGTAGGTAGCCAAGAAGTCAATAGCTTTAAAATGTCCCAAATGTAATTCAACTTTTAATTTCTACCGCCAGTAAAGCCCAGTAATTTACAGTTTTAATAAGCACAGGAGGTGATTCTTACACAAACCAGGGTTTGAGAGCCACTAGCTCAGGAAGAGATCTCTTAAATTCCTCCAGGGAATGAAGTATGCAGTATTCTTCAGAAGAAAGTAGTTTTCTTTAACCTGCTTCGAGCTAAACATATTCCAAGGGAGGGACAAATTAGGGAAAAGTCTTAAGCAAATTAATTCAGGAAAAATTAAATACTAAAGGAGATAACATATGGAAATGAAGCCCAAAAGTACACTTTTACAAAAATAAATAACCTCTGCTAGACTTAAGATTCTCAAAGTCCACCTTATTACATGGCATTACACTAAGGATGGCCATACATCCCGGGTAACCCCAATTTACAACTGCTGTTCTCCATACTGGAAGCTTAGCCCTTATTTAGGAATTTTTAAGTGAAATAATATTAAAAGTTGCATTAATATTGTACTTTGTACATGCAGTTCCTACCATGGGCTCTTCTGATAGTGTGTGAGATGCACATACAATGAACGCTGTTCACATGGTAAACCTGAAAGATAAATGGAGGTAACCCAACCCTTTCCTTGGCTTTTCTTTTTAAGCTCTATACCCAGCACAGAGGCCCAATGCAGGGCTTGAACTCACGACCCTGAGATCAAGACTGGGACATGTAACTGACTGAGCCACCCAGCTGCCCATCTTGACTCCTTTTAGATGCATAACTAACTTTCCCATTTCAAGGTCTATATGCAAGGCCCTTGCTAATATTAGTAAACAAAACATGATTAGCCAGGAGAGGCCAGTAGCAGCCACCTTCCTCTAATCATAGCGGTAGGAGGGAGAAGTATTTGATGCTGCCACTCCTGCCAGTCACCTCCACTGTCCAGGTGAGATGTGGCTCACCCCACAGACTGAATGTTCCTTGTGCAGGAAATCAGGCAGCTACCAACAGGCCAGAGATGCATTAACAAGTATGTGAGAAATAGAGGCTAAGCAATCTTACTACAGAGTGTAAAAAATGCATCCTGAAGCAGAAGAGAAATTAAGAAAATAATCCAATTACAACTGCACCAAAAATAATAAGATACCTAGAAATAAACCTAACTGAATAGGTGAAAGACCCACACTCTAAAAACTATAAAATACTGATGAACAAAATTGAAGATGACACCAATATTAAGACATTTCATGCTCAAGCCTTGGAAGAATATTGTGAAAATATCTATATTGCCCAAAGCAATCTACACCTTCAGTGCAATCCCTACCAAAATATCAATACCATTTTTCACAAAACTAGAATTCTAAAATGTATATGAACCATAAAAAATACCAATTGCCAAAGCAATCTTAAAAAATGAGAGCAAAGATGGAGGTATCCAGACTTCAAGCTGTACCACAAAGCTGTAATCATCAAGACAGTATGGTACTGGGACAAAAACAGACACACAGATCAATGAAACAGACTAGAAAATCCAGATATAAACCTGTAACTTTATGGGCAATCTTTGACAAAGAAAGCAAGAACATGCAATGAGAAAAAGTCTCTCCAACAAATGGTGTTGGGAAAACGAGACAGCAACATACAAGACAATGAAATTGGACCACTCTCTTACACCATACACAATAATAAATCCAAAATAGATGAAAGACCTAAATGTAAGACCTGAAACCACAAAAATCCTAGAGAGCACAGGCAGTGATTCTTAACATTGGCCATAGCAACATACTTCTAAGATAGGTCTCCTGTGGCAAGGAAACTGAAAGCAAAAATAAATTATTGGGACTACATCAAAATAAGCAGTATCTGCACAGCGAAGGAAACAACAAAACTAAAAGGCAACCTACTGAATGGAAGAAGCTATTTTCAAATGACCTGGCCAATAAAAGGTTAGCATCCAAAATATATAAAGTACTTCCATAACTCAATACCCAAACAAAACCCAAAACCCAAATAAGCTAAAAATGGGCAGGAGGCAGTTCTCCAAACATTACATGCAGATGGCCAAAAGACAATGAAAAGATGCTCAACAGCTATCATCCAAGAAATAATAAATCAAAACTACAATGAGGTTATCACCTCACGTCTGTCAGAGTAGTTAAAATCAAAAACAAGAAACAAGTGTTGGTGAGGATATGGAGAAATAGGAACCCTCAAGAACTACTGATGAGAATGCAAATTGGTAAGGCCACTGTAGAAAACAGCATGGAGTCTCCTCAACAAGCTAAAAATTATCCCAACAATTCAGCAGTCATACTACTGGTTATTTACCCAAAAAATACAAAAACACTAACTCAAGCACCTCTATATAGAAGCATTACTTGCAATAACCAAATGATGCAAGCAGCCCAAGTGTCCATTGATTGATGAATGGATAAAGAAATGTGGTATACCCAATGGAGTATTATTTGCCATGAGAATGAAATCCTGCCGCTTGCCACAAAATGGATGGATCTAGAGCTAAGCAAAACAGGCCAGTCAGAGAAAGAAAAATACCTATGATTCCACTCGTATTTGTAATTTAACCAGCAAACAAGCAAGGAAAAAAATTTAAGAAACAGATTCTCAACCATAGAGAATGTGATGGTTACCAGAGAGGAGACATATGGAGGAATGGGGAGAAAAGGTGATGGGGATTAAGGAGTGCACTTGTGATGAGCACTGGGACGTATGGAATTGTTCAACCACTATAATAGAGACCTTTAATATGACACTGTATGGTAACTACTAGAATTGAAATGAAATGAAAAAAATGCAATCGGAATATGCTCTTGCTACGTGGTTTTACTATTTACCGTGCAGTATAAATGTAGGACTACTTTTTTGATTTGGTAGCTTTTCTTCAGTTAATCTTTTCAGCACCAATTATTTTTTAAAAGGACATGGTTAATAAAAGTTTATTATTACATTTCCATTTATCAAGACTAATTATCAGGTGTGATAGACAGAATATATAAGCATTTACAGTCCTCACAAGGGATACAGTGATAATACCAACCTTAGAAAACTCAGAAGACAAATCTGAAGAACCACTATCAACTTCCAATGTTAGTAACTATTTCAATAAAGCTGTGCCCAGAGGTGATGACTTAACACATTCAGCCACACAAGATGAATTCAGATATCACTCTGAGAAGCATGATTTTTCATTTAGATCAAATGCTATTCTTTTAATATAAATTTTCCTTATTTTCAGCTCTAAGTTTTCTTGTGCAAAAATAACACTGAAATAGTAGCTACTCATGTTTTAGTTTCATTAGGAGAATAATGTGAACTATTCAACGATGCCAGTCATACATCAAGATCATTAGAGGTTTTTTTGAAATTGGTAAACAGGGAGAAGGAAGGAAAAGACTAAGAACAGAGATTTTTAGGATGATGAAATTATTCCTCATGAAACAACAATGGTGGAGACAGGTCATTATGCAGATGTCAAAACCCAAAGAACCATACAACCCAAAACAGTGAGCCTTAGTGTAAACCATATGCTACAGTTCAAGACATTATCAATACTGCTACATCGGTTGTAACAAAAGTACCACCTTAATATAAAATATTAAAAATCGATTGACTCTAATCATGGTTCAAGCCCTTTATCCAATTCAAGGAATATAAGACAAGCTTTTGGAGAGTCATTCCATAAAACATTTGGAATTATGAATGCTACTGAAATTCACTTAAAAGTTAAATACATGTACAAGTATTTTTTGCCATGATAATATGAAAACAAATTTTAGAGGATACCTGTTATAACAAGTATTACTAAATTGAGAAACTTATGGGCAAAAATATACCCTAAGTTAGCTATAATGTCTAGATCATTTATAAATAGTCTACCAACCAAGATAAAACCTATAGATGTGAACATTTAAAATACTTTATTTAAAGTTCGGTTAGAGTAGGGCTAACTATGGGCCACAGGCCAAAACTGTCCTTCCAATCTAATTTTGTAAATGAAAGTCTACCAGAACAGAGTGTAGTTGATAGAACTGTGTCTCCCCCGACTCCCTTCCCAAAAAAAAAAAACAACATATGTTCAAGTCTTAATCTAAAGTACCTATGAATGTGGCCTTATTTGGAAAGGAGATCTTTGCAGATCAAAAGTCAAAAATTAGGTCATACTGGACTAGGGTGAGCCCTAAACTAATAACTGGTATCTTTGTAAGAAGGAAATGTAAACACAGTCCCAGAGATACCAGAATAGACACACAGGGAGAACATCATAGGACAGAGACAGAGATTGGAGTAGTTATGCTACCACAAGTCAAGAAATGCCAAATATTGCCAACCACCACCACAAGCTAGGAGACATACACAGAACAAATTCTCCCTCAGAAGCTACAGAAGGAACCAACATTGCCAGCATCTTGATTTAGTACAACATATAGCCTCCAAAAATGTGAAGGAACAAACTTGTTGGCTTAAGCCACAGCAGTTCTAGGAAACTAATACATACGACAACACCTAGCCGCTGTCCTGCTACAGTGACAAAGTTGAATAGTTGCAACAGAGACTATATGGCCCACTGGGTCTAAGACACTATCTGGCTCTTTACAGAAAAAGTTGGCTGACCCTGAAGGTAGACAAACTGAAACTCAAAATGTTTTTAGCATCACCTATGTGAAATACAAAAATATAGTTCAGGGCAGTACATGCTTTCTCTCTTTTGCTGACCATCAACCAGGTTTTACTGATAATTGTGCCACTAGAGAACTAATTTGTATCAAAGTATATATCCAACAGTGACTTTTCTTCTAGTCATCTAAACTGTCAGATTTTCTTTAAATCAGTTGGAAATATTTAATCAAAGTACTAGTAAATAGAGCATCAAGAAATTTCAGTTTTTGAAGCTTTTAGTCAATTGCAATTATCAAAAACAAATCTTACACACAGTAAGAACTTGAATTGGCCCTATGAAATTAAGGAAGGACCGAAAAAAATAAGCAGAGCTCAAATAGCAGGCAAGGTTTAACTTAGAAATTTAGAAATTGTGCTTTAGATTATCTCACGCTATAGGAGGAATCTTTCAATGGACATCCTAATTTTAATTTTAAATTTTTGATTTCTGAACTATAGAAAGCTATTTTAAATTCTACAGCATTTATCTAAATCTGCAACTTTTTTACAACAGAGCTAACTTTTTAAATGATGTATATACCTTGTGAAAATATTTGTAAGAAATATATAAATATTTTGAAGGCATAAAGACCTCACTGGTAAAAATATTTGGACTAAAGGACAGACATATATTACTATCAAAAATCTGAGATTATCTCAGTTAGTAGTATTTATTCTGAGGTACCCAACACCTATAGAGAGAATCTACCCAGGTCAAAATAAGATCTACAGAAGAGACAACTGAAGGTATCAACCATCTATAAATCTATTAACTTTAAAATGCAACTCAATTTTATGAGAAAACTGACAATTTGGGGGGGGGAAATCTTTTTTTAATAGACAAATGGTATAATTTCTAAAAGAGATTCAGCTAAGAAACTGGTTAAAATAAATATATACTAAGATTATCCTGATTTGTTCTAATATTTTAATATTTTTGAGAGAGAGAGAGAGAGAGACAGAGAGAGAGAGAGAGAACAGGTGCCTGAGCAAGTGTGGGAAAGGGAAAAAAGGGAGAGGCACAGAATCCAAAGCAGGCTCCAGGCTGAGCTGTCAGCACAGAGCCCAACACTGAGATCATGACCTGAGCCGAACTCAGATGCTTAACTGAGCCACTCAAGCACCCTCATCAGTTTTAACATTTAGATTGTGAAGTTTCTTAATTGTTTTAAGGTATACATATATACATTTGTAGGCAAAATCTTATTTTTGATAAGTTTTTGGGTAGAGCTACATTATAGGTCCATGATTTTTACAATTTTTAATTAAAAAATTAAGATATTTCTGTTACAGGAGACAGTGTTTCTATTTCCTTACCTGTAAAATGAAGAAGTTAAACTAAATAGCTCCTCAGCTTCCTTCCAGGTCTCCCAATTTTTCTTTTTTTGGAGGGGGGGGTTGGGAGAGATGCTACCCTAACCCTCTTCACTCAACAGATGACAAAACTAGAGCTGTGGAGGTGGAGAAGGATTTTCCTAAAGCCAAATAATATGAAGAGAAAGACTAAAGCCCGAGCACCTGGACCTTCAGACTCAGACTATTTCTGCTATACCAGGTGGTCTATACAAAACCTCTAAAGGAGCTTTCCATCCGAAGACATCTATAATTATAATCGAACTGGACTTGACTCCAAAAACTTTCTGAGTATTTCCATCTGATAAATCCCAGCACTGTCATAGAAAGTCATTTCTCATATTTCATCTATTCTGAAGATTTTAAAGAATAAATTAAATAAACACTGTTTATCTTACCAGGCTTCAAAATCTATTATGCATTACTTCTTGACTTGGATACTCCATATTTTAAGGGAAATGTCTGAACAACATACTGAGCTAAATTATCTGACAGAGAGGTCAATGCATCCTGTCTAGGATACTAAACACATAATTAGAGACACATTTATCTTAACAAGCACAGCCTTAGTGGATCCTACAGATGAACTAATTTAAATCATTTCTAACATGAGAAATCATTATCATGCTTATGTCTTCTTTCTGTTCAGTCTAACCTTGCATTTCAAGAAATGAACAATGAGTGAGTTTAATCAAGGAACACTTATTACACTGTAGGTTGAAGCCTTTCCCAGGAAAATATTTAAATAGAAACACACTGTCATTCTGGAAGAATTATTTTAGGTCTGCCACACTGATACAATAAAACTCAGTACAGCTGAGTGAACGTGAATTTAAAAAAATATATAGACATTCACATAGAACTAACGTGAATTTAAAAAAATATATAGACATTCACAAAGAGAAAAGGCATAATAAAATTTAAAGAGAAAGCGTCCACATGTTTATTTAGAAGCTTTATTTTCTGCTCTATTTGTTATACCTTTATTCTGGTTATCTTTTGTTATGAAATGAATTATTACAGAAGTTAGTGACTTAATCTTTTATCTCATTGTCCTGTGGGTCCAGAATTCAGGCAGAGCTCAGATCAGCAATTCTGTTCCATGTGAAACCGACCAAAATTATTCCACAGAAATCAGCTAGGTGATGGGCTGATCAAGACACTCTAACACGGCCTCACTCCCATGTTTGACACCTTGACACAGACTTGACTCCGTTTGGACTATTAACTTGAGCACCTCTGTGTCCTCTCCAGTACTGAAGGTCTCAGGAGCCTTCAACAGAAAGACTTTCATATTGTGGCTCAGGGCTTCCCGAGACAGCTATCCAAGAGGCCCGAGCAAAACTGGCAATGTTTCTTATGACCTAGCCTCAAAAGTCCCAGTGTATCACTTCCATCATATTCTGGTCAAGCAAGTCACTAAGGCCAGCCCAAATTCGAGGGTAGAGGAAGTAGACTCTTAAGAGTAAAAACAAAGAATTTATAACCATCTTTAATTTCCTCCATCTACCTTATTCCTCTGAAGGATTTGTGATATCTTACGCACGCAGAAATTAAGTGTTACAAATATGTTTAAAGACTTTTTAAAAATCAGATACTTAGAAAATAGATTCTGGCTCCTGCCTTTCTGACTTTTCTTGTTTAGGTCGCTAATTAGGACCTCCCATAGAATGATGCATATACAAGTGGTTATTAACAGACATTCTAGTCTCATTATTGATTTCAGAGAAAACGTATTTGATATTGCTCTTCCAGCTGATCCTGTCTGCTACCAAATTTTTTCACTCAATTCTAATTAACAGTATTATGTTGCATATCTGAAACTAAGATGATTCCACAATTCTATACATTACTCCCTGCTCCTCACAAGAAGTGTACTCTTAATCCCCTTCACCTGTTTCACCCTTTCCCATCCACTTCCTCTCTGCCAACTGCCAGTTTGTTCTATTTCAGTGTTTTTTTCTCTTTGTTCATTCAGTTAATTTCCACACAAGTGAAATCATATTTGTCTTTCTCTTACTTATTTCACTTAGCATTTATACCCTCTAGATCCACCCATGTTTGCAAACAGCAAAATTTCATTCTTTCTTTATGCCTGAGTAATATTCCACTATATATATACATCTTCATCTACTGATAGACACTTCCCTATCTTGGCTGTTGTAAATAATGTTGCAATAAACATTGGGATTCACGTATATTATTAAGTCTTCTATGGGTAAATACCCTACAGTGAAATTACTAGATCATAGTCAAATTACCAGATCATATGGTAATTCTAACTTGAGGAACCTCCATACTGTTTTACACAGTCGCTGCACCACCTTGCCTTCCCACCAACAATGTGTAAGAATTCCTTTTTCTCCATATCCTTGCCAACACCTGTTACTTCCTGTGGTTTTGATTTTAGCCATTATGACAGGTATGAGGTGATCTCATTCTGATTTTTATTTCCATCTCCCTGATAAGTGATGTTGAACATCTTTTCATGTGTTTGGTCCATTACAGAATTTTTGTAGATACTCTCATCAGATTAAGGTAGTTCACTTTTTTAAATTAAATCCAAGTTGCTAACTAGTGTAATAGTGATTTCAGGAATAGAATTTAGTGATTTACCACCTACATATTACACCCAGTGCTCATCGCAACAAGCGCCCTCCTTAATGGCCATCACCCATTTAGCCCATCCCCCACCCAACACCCGACCAGCAACACTTACTTTGAAGGCCTCAGGAGCCTTCAACAGAAAGACTTTCATATTGTGGCTCAGGGCTTCCCGAGACAGCTATCCAAGAGGCCCGAGCAATACTGTCTATGTTCATGTTTTGTTTCCAGATGAGTGAAATTATTAAATACCATTTATGAGTGAAATCATGATATTGGTCTTACTCTGACTTGTTTCACTTAGCCTAATACCCTCCAGTTCCATCACATTGTTACAAATGGCCAGATTTCATTCTTTTTGATCCCCAAGTAATATTTCATTGTGTATATATATCACATCTTCTTTATCCATTCATCCGTTGATGGACATTTGGGCTCTTTCTCTACTTTGGCTATGGTTAATAGTGCTGCTATAAACACTGGGGTGCCCTTAGAATCATCATTTTTTATCCTTTGAATAAATAGTGCAATTGGGAATTGCTGGGTCATAGGGTAAGGTAGTTTAATTTATTCTTAGTTTGATTAACTTTTTACTCTGGATACTTAACTATGACAAATGCTATTCCTATATTTATTGGGATATGATTTTTTCTTTTCTTTAAATGTGATGCATTACACAGAGTACATTTTCTAATAGTGAGTGAATACTGAATTCCTAAAATAAACCCAACTTGGTCGTGTCCTATTAAAATGGCCTTTTGATTCAAATTCTAATATTTCATTTAGGTAGCTTACATCTGTGTTTATGAGGGACTGGCCTGCAGTTTTCCCATTTTCTAGCATCTTTGTCAGGTTTTGCTAAGAGTTTATTTGGCCTTGGAAGAGAGTAGGTAGGGACGGGAGATGAAGGAATGACCGAGTTGGGTTTTCTGCTCTTCCTTCCTCTGTTCCTTCCTTTCCCTTCCCTTCCCATTGTGAATGACCCCATGCTAAAACCATCAGGTGATGCGGGGCAAAGAGAACAACCAAGGCTGCTCAAAAAAAAAAAAAAAAAAAAAGCCAGAGTCCCAACAACATGAAAAGGGCATCCACATAGTACCATATCCAGCACAATGTGTCAGACTAAGAAAACAGGGGTGATCCCAGGAGAATTTATTCAATTTCAGCCTCTTTTTTCTATTGGACAGGCATTTAAGACTATAAAGACTATAAATACTGGTTTAGCGGCATCCTACACACACAAGTATATACCTATTTTCTTCCTGAATTTTTACTTCTATGTATAGTCTAGTTTCCATTACAATTTCTTCAATTTATGAATTGTTTAGAAGTGTTTTTGTTTCCGTATATGTGCCAACTTAATTATGACACAAACTAAGCTGCTATAACATAACCTAAAAAAGAGCTCCCCCCAAAAAAAAAAAATGTTTATCTCCCTTTCAGCTGAGGAAGCCCACTTGTAGGGACTGCTCTGCTGGAGGAGTCTGTCCGTTGTGCTACTATCCCAGCCCCTAGGGTGCTGCCGTCTTTTGCAAAGGAAAATTGCAAAATTGTTGCTTCACCAACACTCCATCTATACTCCAGCCCCTAGACAGGGAAGAAGAATTTTCTCAAAGCCATTTCCTTTCTACATCAGGTCCCCACAAAGTTGCACCAAGCACCTCAACCTAAAAGCCATCTCCAGACCCAGTTGTAAGGCAGGCAGAATCACCATGTGCCTAGCTCAATAAGGAGTTCCACTCCAAACTAAGAAGGGGGAGCGGATACTGGGAAATAGTTAGCATTCTCTGCCATGGAAGTTTTTAGTTATATTAATGTTCACCATTTTAAATTAATTACATTGTGGTCAGAGACTGTGGTCTCTATAATCTCAGTTATTTGAAATATATTGATGGCACGTGGCCTCCTAAATGGTCATTTTATGTGTTTCCTGTGTGCTTGAGTATATGTATTCAATTGTTTTGTGCAATGTTCCGTATACATCTACTAGATCAATATTGTTAATTGTATTGTTCCCATCTTTTATATCCTGATAGTCCATCTGCTTAACGATTACTGAAACTATTTTATTAATTAGAGTCTCCCACTATCATAGTCAAAATCATTTTCTTTGTGCTGTCAATTTTTGCTTTTCATATTTTGAAGCTATTAACTATTATACATTTAGAGTTATATCTTCTATGAATTTTAATCCTTCATCAATATGGAATATGTTTCTATATCTCTAACAATATTTTAAAGACGGCATTGTTATATTTGAGTTACTACACCAACTTTAATTATTATCTTCCTCCATTCTTTTTTTAATGTTTATTTTTGAGAGAGAGATACGGAGCATGAACAGGGGAGGGGCAGAGAGAGGGGGAGACACAGAATTCTGAAGCAGGCTGCAGGCTGAGCTGTCCGCAGAGCCCGACACGGGGCTCGAGCTCACAGAACAGGAGAGCGTGACCTGAGCCAAAGCTGGATGCTTAACCAACTGAGCCACCCAGGTACCCCTTCCTCCCTTCCTTTTACTTCAAACCTTGCTGTATGCCAAGGTTTTAGCTTTGTCAACAATAGCTCTACTGGAGTTACTTTTAAATCTAGTCCAACTTTTGTCCTTCAAATAAGGAATTATACATATGGTTATTACTAAAAATGGATTCATTTCTAACATTATGCTTTTTATTTCCTCTGTTCTTTTGCTGTTTTTTGGGTTTTTTCTTTTTGCATTTCCTATCATCTTTTAGTTTGAGTTCTGCCCTTCATTTTTCTATTGGTTTTTATTATGTTTCTATTCTCTGAGTTGCCCTAAAATAATTCAGTAACCACATGTAACTTTTTACAAATTTAGACTCATTTTTATCCCTTTTCCTACATGGTATGCCAACCTTTAAATGTTTTAACTTTTAGCTCTGGTCTACCTCTTTACCCAATAGGTTATTTCTGTCCATATTCTAATTCCAGTTTTAAATAGTCACAAAAATCAAACATTTTTATCTTATACAGTCAGTGTTTGCTTATACTTACCATTTATTTACAGATTTCTTTCCTAGGCATTCCTTTTGGTGTTCCTGATGCTTGCTTCTGTAGTAACTACGTTTCCTTCTGAAGTACAAGTGTTAGGTATGCTAAAAATCAGTACATCCAATTTTATTTGGTTAAAATATTTTTCCCTTGTTTTTGAAAAGCGGTTTACTTACTGATTTATTTTTTCTCTTGCCTTTGAAGCTATTTTTGTACTCTGCAACAGCAAAGCAAAGCCAACCAAAGTCCCTTATTTCTCTCTTTGGCTGCTCTGTAGTTTTTCTGCACAATGTCTAGTTTTAAACGTCTACTTCATTACCCATTTGTGAGTCTCAAAAATGCTATCTGTCAGCAATTCCAGAAAATTCCCAGTCATTAGCTCATCTAGTATTTTGTTTCTCCTGTTCTCATTTGTTCCTTCTGGATTTCCATTAACACACTAACTTTTCTGTAGAGGTTAGATTTCCCATTGCTTTGTCTCTCTGCTGGCAATTCTATTTGTGATTAATTCTTTCAACTATGTCTAAACTTCTGTTTAAACTATCCAGTAAAATTTTCATTTCCATTATTGAAGTTTCTCTATAAACTCTACATAGTTATTTTTCCATCTGATTAGTCTTTTTGATAGCTTCTTATTCTTTGATCTTAAATCTACTTTGTTTCTTTAAATGTTAGACATGCACGGTCTATACCGCATGTATATGAATTCTATCATCCACAAACTTTGCGGCTGTCATTCATAGTTTGCTGTTGGGGCTAACTGATGATAGTTTGTATCTCCTTATTTTCCATAATTGATGACAAGCTCATCTTATTTGGAAAATTATCACTGAACATTCTTGAGGTTTGGGTTTGAAGTACATTCCTCACGAAAGGTTTTGTTTTTCCTGTTCATGTCAGAGCACAAGCAGTCCATTTCGAGAAAATCTTCCATGAATATTCCCACATTTCTGCAGGGCCTGGGCTTATCTGAAGTAACACTGGGAGACTTTATTTAAAGATAACAGAATAGCAAACATGTCTTGCAAGCTACAGATACTGCACCGTTTCAGAAACTTCTAGAGATTTATCTCCAGAGCCATTTGCTTACGTTTCAGTGTAAAAGTCCTGCATCCCTCCACCCCTTCCACTCTCCACAGCTACAAAATAATGGGCCAATGTATCAGTCATAAGCTTCTAGTCTCCTGATTTTGAGGCTCCTCTCCAGTGTTACAGGGCAAGATCAGGCTACTATCACGTCACCCTGTGGAAATTGTGGCTTAGAAAACCAACGCTAAGATGCTTTATGAGTGATCTTTTTTCCAACCAAGAGTCCTTAGGTTTTCTATCAGTATCTATATAAAAAATTCCGTGGGAGTCTAACATGTCGGCTTCCATGCAGCATAGAACCCAAGACCCTTCATTTCTGACTTATAACAGCCTATCCCTACTTTAAGCTAAGCTTCCACGTTCAGACTTTTTTGAGCAACAGAGTAAATTTTTAGTTCATATTCTGGTAAGGGCTAGCTTATAGTTAGGAATCTGCAGATGGGCCTTTTTTTCCCCTCCAGAACCAAACCTGAAAAAAAGTAATCCCTTTACTATCTCCCTCTGTGAGTCAGATTTTTTCATTCCTAACTGATTGAGAATGTTGCCTTTTGTGTACTCCTATCCTGTATGAACCTCAAATTTGCTTCCTGTCTTCCATGTAATTTATGAACAATTCAGAATCAGCAGCTACCCCTGGATAAGTATCTGTAATATTTGGCAGCTTCCTCTCCTCTCTGGCTTTTGCTTTCTCACCATCTATGGCCTTTAAGAATTTGCCTTACACATTTCTATCAGTGTTGTACACACAGAAGCTTCATTCTACATGTTGCCTTTTGTCATTTTATAATGTCAGTATTTAACACTTTTAATGGTAGGTTTTACATTTATTCGCATTATCAATGTCTCTTGGTTTGAAAACTGCCCGGCATTCTTTCCCTATTTACTGTTAAACTACCAATTTGAGGTGAGGGCAGGAGGAGATGGATTGTAAGTAGCGGTTTTGAACTCTTACAACCATAGCTCACAGGGAAGTTTGATCCATTCACATGTATTGTCACATGTAGAATACTTTATGCTTTTAGATTTTTATTATTATTTCGTCTTTTTCCTTCCCTTCATTTTTTTCTGGTTTGATCAGACTGCTGATATTTCTATCCTGTTCCCCTTCTGTGGAAATGTTGACTTTATTTTGGTGACTACTGACTCTCTGCATCCAAATACATGGAAGTCCCTAATTACTTGAAAGAAGACCTCAACCTCTTTCCTCCGTGACGCAGTGTGTACTACGCTGTGCCGACCCGAGGTCTACTTTTCCCCTCCTCCCTTCCCTACTTTAATAAAATGACTCCTTTCTTTCCCTCACCTTTTCTTCTATGTGCTTTGAAATTATTTCCTGCCCTCACTGCCACACACTAGGTGTTGCAGAGGTAGTCTGTACTTTTTACACTTTCCACTAGAGTGTCTCTTTAATCTCAGTAATTAAGGCACTTATGATTTTCATCATCCGTTTACATTCAACTTGCAAGCAGAACTACACGATGTGAACACACGTAAGGAGACACCTAAAACACACTGCTCACTTTTATCTTTCTTCAACTTGAGATCTATGGATACATTTGATTCGACTCTTATTTGCCTCAGACACAATACATGGGTGATTACGGTGGTAGCCATTAATGCTTTTTCAAAAATATTCAGATTCTCTTTCTTCTAGACACATCACAGAATTACACATCTCTGCTCTCTCTCAAGGGAGTGAGTCATGGCCACATGACTGGCTTTGGCCAGTAATATATAATAGGAAGTAACAGGTTTCTTTCAGAATCATTCCTTTCTGACTACTACAGTGATCATGAAAACATGCATTAAAATAGGTCCTTCATTAGCCTGAGTCTCTATTCAGAGGCTCATGCTATCCTATGCAAAATGTATAGCAAGAATATGAAATAAGGTTTTGTGTTAAGCCAGGGAGATTTGGAGATTGGCAGCACAGTTTAGACAAGACAGTCCTGACTGACACGGATGCTCTGACACCTTCCGCAGCTCCCAATAGCTTTTCTTCCTTAACAGGTGAACGATTCCCTGGCTGAGTCTAAGCTTGTTGATGCGGACTTCTACTCTATCATTTGTAAATGTTATTCTATGCTTTTCTGATTCCCAGTCTTACCTATGAGAAGTCATATCTCAGTCTGGTTCTAAGATATCGGTTCTGTCTGGAAAAGTTTTATTCTATTTTTACCTCTTTTATTTTTACCCTCTAGAATTGCTAGTCCAGGTTACAACTCCTGGATCCCTTGTCCAATTCGTAGCTTTTCCCTCATGGAGTGCTCCGCGCTTTGATGTGTTTCCTGAAACTTATCTTCCAGTTCATCAGAGGGGGAACTAAGGATACAGATGGAAAAATTATGGCTTTAGATCCCAAAAGTGTTTGTCCCCGCTGTATTTGAATCTTAAGCATTTAAGTTTTAATCACGTCCTTCAACAACTACGAACACCAGCTATGTGATTGTTCAGCTGATTTCCCTAGCTTCTGAATCTCCCTAATTGTTCCTCCAGTGGCTCAATGACAGGTTTTTTGTTTGTTTAAGTATCCTAAAAAGCAGAAAACCTGCAAGCACAAGAGTGTGAAACAATCTCTACCCCCTTGGACCTGAGGTATAAAAGCAGGCTCAGTCCCCTGCTAGCAGCCTTTCGTGCTCTTTGGTCTCTTAACTCCAGTCTCAGAGGCAAGACAGACAGACCATCCCATAATCCTCCCTGATCTTTGAGAAGTCAAGAAAGAAGAAGTCATGAAGAAACCATGAAATTCCAAGCTCTCCATATACAATAGCTTTACAACTCCCAACGATAAGCTTAGTCCATTGGAAAGAAAATTCTGCACAAGTACTCTGAGAGTCCAAGTCCTAACTAAACCCAGCCACCCACAGGTCAGCGCAGCCATCAAGGTCAAGAAAGGTATGAAGTATATAGTTGGGGAAGATAAGGGGAATCAGAACTAAATGATCATCCTTCTCCCAGATCAGAAGTCATGGCCTTTAAAGAGGCACTCCCTAACCATTTTTTTTTCTTTTATTTTTTTCATAATAGTTTATTTTCAAATTGATTTACACATAACACCCAGTGTTCATCCCAACACGTGCCCTCTTTAATGCCCGTCACCCCCTCTCCCCTCTTCCTCATCCCCCTCACCCTGTTTTTTCTTAGTCTTTGAGAGTCTCTTATGTTTTATCTCCCTCCCTCTGTGTCTTTTTTTCCTTTCCCCTCTTCCCCTCCCCCTGGTTTTTGCTTAGTCTCACAAAGTCCACCTATTTGTGGAAACATCCAACCATTCCTTTCTAAAGCAGCTACCCACAACTCTCATATACTTTATGATTATCCTGATTTACCTCCTTCCGAGTACTTAATACTCTTAAATTATCTCGTTTACCTGTGAATATGTTGGTTTCCTACTAGGATTTACATACCATAAAATAGTGAATTTGTCCACCTCCATGTCTCAGACTATAGAACACTTTAAAAATATTTACTGATGGGGCACCTGGGTGGCTCAGTCGGTTAAGAGTCTGACTTCAGCTCAGGTCATGATCTCATGGTTTGGGAGTTTGAGCCCCACAATGGTTTGTGCTGACCGCTCAGAGCCTGGAGCCTGATTTGGATTCTGTGTCTCTCTCTCTATGCCTCCCCTGTACACACTTGTTCTTAGAAATAAACATTGAAAAAAGTTTTAAAAATATTTACTGCGAAGACAGAGTTTACCTCCCTTATACTTTCTACCCACCTGACCCTAAAAACCTAGATTAGTGAAATGCTGTTAACGAGAATCTTATATTCTTTCCCTTAAAGTTTAGATATTTCAAGAATTCTCATGTAACACCTCTATCTCAAATGCCCAATTTAGATTCAATCATATATATTTAGCCAGAGTCCTCGTTCACAATGCTTTCCTCTCTTCCTCACTTCCTCTATCTTCAAAGTTCTTCTGAATCATCAGTTGATTAAATAAGAACCTCACATATTTTCTTTAGATAGGATTCATGGCACATCTAAATCCCTGTATGTCCAAAAAGGTCGCTCACTCGTTTACCCTTACAGATCAGTGCTACCTTAGGAGTATGTAAGATTCTTGAATTCCAGGCCCCTCCTTTCAACAGTCTGCAGATGTTTTTTCCATGTTGTAGATATGAAAGCAGAGCCCAATGCTAGAATAATTATATTTCTTCTGTAAGTCATAGGTTTTTCTTTGTTAAAGACTAACCTGTTTCTCTTTAGCCTAGGAAAGCAGGAATTTCACTTAGAACTGACTTGTTAAATATGAAAGCAATGTTATAAGAAGTAGATATATTGATACACTGCACTAGTTTTAAAGGGTCAGCATCTAAGGGCATCGAACAGTGCCCTACGGAAGAACAGAAACCCCGGGTAAGCCAAAAGACTAGGTAAGGGAAGTTTGGTTAAGGTGTTCTCCTTCTTACAGTTATTCGGATTCACGGAGATAGTGAGGGTGGGAATCAGCACTATCTTCAGAAAGTTATTATCTGAAATTTACCAAGTACTAATGCAGGTCAGAAGGAACAATTCAACTGTAATTCATCTTATAGTTCTGAATTAGCTGCACCAGCTCCAGACAAATACGTTTGATTCAGTGTGCAAAACTAGTTCAAAGAGAAATAAAATGTAAACTGTGGTAAGGAGGGAATACAAAAACAATAGTAAAATCATTACACTGAAATTATCTAAAGCCTTTTCCTGACTACTGCCTTCAGTCTTGACTTGCCTCAAATCCTGAAGAACATGACAATTGCAACATTTTTCTTAACGAGCAATTGAAACTATGAGTATTGTGTTCAGCATTAGAAAATACTAAAAATAGAGCTACTTGAGAAATAAACCTAAAAACAAAGTGAGGGGCACCTGGGTGGCTCAGTCGGTAAGGCAGCCAACTTTGACTCAGGTCATGATCTCACGGTCTGTGAGTTCGAGCCCCTTGTCGGGCTCTGTGCGGGACGGCTCAGAGCCTGGAGCCTGCTTCAGATTCTGCATCTCCCTCTCTCTCTGCCCTTCCCTTGCTCATGCTCTGTCTCTATGTCTCTCAAAAATAAAATAAAAACGCTAAAAAAAAAAGTTTTAAAAACAAAGTGAATACATAGATAATACAGAAAACTCATTTTTTCCATTAAGGGTTCTCACTCAGTGAGCTTAAACCCTAACTTATGCCTTTAGAAACTAATTTTTTATATAATTGTTTATATTCAATGTAGAGCAAGTTTAAAGTTACAGAGTTTTTAAAGAGCTATACATAGGTGCTACAGCAATAATTTTCAAAAGCTTAAATATACAGTAAGTTGAGAATGTAGTCACTTTCCCCATGATGACAAAGCAGAAACTAACCTCAAATTTGAGTTCCACCAAAATTTCATTGATATATACACATTTTAACATGTTTTCTAATTACCTCAATTCCCAGAGAAATTTCTTAGAGTTCACCAAGATCATCTGAGTATATTCATTTCCATGGTCTCCATGTTCCTAATTTATGTCACTAAACTCTGCAATCTAATACCACCATACAACTGGCTTTTGCCATTTGTATTAGAAACTGGGAACATTCTCACTCTACGCAAGTATTAATATGTTTTGTCTTCCATTTCTCAAGCATTTTAGTGGCCCGTCTTGACGTTCTTATAATAAATGCCTTTCAAAAGAGCATTATCTGTGACTCAACCGCAGTGACTTTACTAAAACCATTACCAAACCAATACTATTATGGGCAAAAAGAAAAAAAAAATGTTTGAAATCTAACTCTTAGTAGTGTTATACTTGGCTTTAAGGGATGGTAAATACAAAAAGAAACCAAGTTCTCCTTCCTAATGAAGATGATCCAAGGTGGGATTAGAAAAACAATCCAGCGGATTTATTTGCTGTCCCTCATCCCCATCCCTGCCCTCAAGTCTCCTTCGAGGATTTCCAAGTTTTTTTCTCAACAGATTTAGACACAGAAGAGTCCTACATAAATTAGCAGAGAACACTATGAAAAAGAAAAGCTGAAAGGTACAACAGCAGGTGCAATTCATGTCCCTACTGCAGACTCCTTGTATTTAAAAGATAAAAACCAAAGTACTAGAAGCTTTTAAAAACTACCCGCCAAATAACCATGACATGTGTGGATAAACAGGGTCAGTCTCAATAATCACTTACTCAAGTGCAATGTGGCAGCCAAATTCTTCCCTCCCGGGAAGTATTTTGGGAGTAGCAGATAATGAATTGTTTGGAAAAACAGTCTCTAACAAGCTCATGATATGTCATTAGCTTTTAGGTTCTCCCTCCTTCCTAGATACTCACGGAAAAATTCTGACTTTAGAACTTCCAGGCTCCAGACGGCCAGGGAGGAAGATCTCAAATGATGAATCCTGGGTATCCTGCCTTAAGGGCAAGCAAGGGGTGGGGGATGATTTTATTTTTTAAGTAATTACAAAAGTCTCCCTAGATTTCTATTTCCAGCATTCTGACAGACTACATACCCTGAAAAACCCACCTAACTGCAATAGCTAAAAGGCTGGATAAAATATTTAAAACACATTTTGCAAAAAGCATTGCTGAGCTGGCAGAAAAGGGTGCAAGTCCTCAGTGACCAAAAATAAAATGAGACTAGGAAGGGAGTATCAAAGCCACTTCCCACCACAAAGGTTCTGCTAAGCTCTGGACCCTACAACTTCCTGCTGATGGCTGCACAGGGCACTACAAGGAAAATTCAAGCCCGGGGCTCACCCCAAGTGGGTCACTTTAAAGACAATCTGGAAAAGTTTAATCCCAAAAGGTCACTCATCCCTCATTGTAAGGTCACAAAAATTAATGACAGGTGGTATAACTTGTTCTCTATTACTGTTATAAGTTACCACAAACTCAGTTGCTTATGAGACAAATTATTTTAAGAGTATGGAGGTCTCAAATGTAAAGTTAAGGTTTTGCCAGGGCTGAGTTCCTTCTCAAGGTTTCAAGGGAAAAGGACAGCTTCCTTGTCTTTTCCAACTTCTAGAGACTTTCCGTATTTCTTAGCTTATGGCTGCTTTCTCGCATGGCCCCGATCTCTTATTTCTATCACCACATCTCCTACTTCCTAGCTCTGATTCTTATGTCTCTTATAGATAGCCTTGCATTTACATTGGACCCATCTTCAATATCTAGGAAAATCTTTTTACCTCAATATCCTTTCTGTTTTTTAGTTTTTTGTTAATGATTATTCATTTTTGACACAGACCACAAGCAGGGGAGGGGCAGAGAGAGAGGGAGACACAGAATCCATAAAAGGCTCCAGGCTCCGAGCTGTCAAACCAGAGCCCGACACAGAGCTCAAACCCACAAACTGGGAGATCATGACCTGAGCCAAAGTCAGACACTTAACTGACTGAGCCATCCAGGCGCCCCTCATTCTCAATATCCTTAACAGGTTTACATCTGCAAAGTCCCTTCTGCCACCTAAGGTAATGTTCATAGGTCCTATGGATGAAGACACGGACATTTTGGGGTATAAATTATTATCCAGTCTACTACAAGGCATACAAAACAAAATTTCCAGTTTCATCAAGTCTCCTTTGAGGTATACTGGGGTTCACCAAGGTCTGCAACTTGAATTCACTGTATTTGTGTACCCCAAAATAGGAGTTTAGTTGAAACCCATCCTAAGTATGTAGAGACTACAACTGACTGGCAGTAGCAAATGCACATCCTCGCTGGAGGTCTAAACCTCGCCTCATGGTTCAAACCACTACTCTAGCAAAGTAAAGAAAGGAGTAAAAAAAAAAAAGCAGCTTACAGACTTAAGTCAAAAAATGAAGTGGGGGGGCGCCTGGGTGGCTCAGTCGGTTGAGCGGCCGACTTCAGCTCAGGTCATGATCTTGCAGTCTGCGAGTTCGAGCCCCGCATCGGGCTCTGTGCTGACGGCTCAGAGCCTGGAGCCTGCTTCGGATTCTGTGCCTGCCTCTCTCTCTGCCCCTCCCACACTCATGCTCTGTCTCTCTGTCTCAAAAATAAATAAACATTAAAAAAAAAATGAAGTGGGGTATCTGGGTGGCTCAGTCGGTTCAACGTCCAACTTCAGCTCAGGTTATGATCTCATGGTTCATGAGTTCAAGCCCCACATCCAGCTCTGTGCTGACAGCCTGCTTCAGATTCTGGGTCTCCCTCTCTCTCTCTGCCCCTCCCCACTCATGCTGTCACTCTCTCTCAAAAATAAAATTAAAAAAAAATGAAGTACCAGAAATAAAAGTCTACAAGAAACTTTCAGCAATGTTAGTTCAGAAAAAATAGTTGATATAAAATCATATTTAATATGATTACATACAAAAGAATCCTGTAGATATGAAAAAGGATTAAGAGGCCATAAATATCCAAGCAGATTTTTAAAGAACAAAAGTAGAAACTCTAGATCTAATTTAGAATTCAGAGGATGCATTAAAAAGGTTAAACACAATGAAGAAAAAACAGTAAACTAAATCTCTGAAGAGATTACACAAAAAGTAACTCAAAGATAAGACAAACGTGGTTGGAAAGAAGAAAAAAAAATCTTCAAGTAAAGAAGGAATAGGATTCCAACAGAACATTTCAAGTGTAAGGAATAGTAGTAAGCCAATGAAGTCGGAAATATGGGAGGCTAGGGAAACTACTACTGGCTATATAAAACACTAGTGATAGTAATATCTAACCTGGGGGCAGTGGGTCAAGATACAAGTACAATATTGGAGGAACTAAGTGTTATGTTGTTAAAGGAAGACTGGAGAGCCCTTGATTCAAAAATGGTAAATTCGATTAAATATGCATGCTAAAATAATTAAGAAAACCCTTTAAAAAGACAAAACAGAAGTTCCTTAAAAATCACAGCAAGAACATGGAAGGAGATTAAAGAGAAAAATTCAATTGGGCAAAAATAAAGCAGAGAGAGGAAAGAAACCACCTAATAAGGTAGTATGAAATGAAATCATATTTAATCACAATAAATATAAATGGATTTAGCACTCTAGTTGAAGGATAAAGATTATCATTGCATTAAAAATGGAATCCAGCTATAGATAATATTGCAACTATTTAATAATTGGTATAGTACAGACACTGACTAGTCAAAACGCATTTGCCAATGAATCAGAACTTTGGTCAAAACCAGTATGCCCATATGGGATCATACCAAGTATCAGCCCTGAGTCCAGCCATATGCTTTATTCATAAGCCACCTCTAAGACAAGTAAATATTAAAAACTTAAGAATGAAGGATGGGGGCGCCTGGGTGGCTCAGTTGGTTGGGCGGCTAACTTCGGTTCAGGTTATGATCTCACAGTCTGTGAGTTCGAGCCCCACGTCGGGCTCTGTGCTGACGGCTCATCAGAGCCTGAAGCCTGCTTCAGATTCTGCATCTCCCTCTCTCTCTGCCCTTCTCCAGCTCACACTCTGTCTCTATGTCTCTTAAGAATAAATAAACGTTAAAAAAATTAAAAAAAAAAAAAAGAATGAAGGATGTACTAGATAAATACCAAAAGGAAGCTGATAAGTGATATTAACAAAATAGACTACGACAAAAACAAAGCATTACCAGAGCCAGTCACCATAGGATCTATCTAATCACACGAAGTACAGGAGGGTGTTGGCACTGTTGCCTTTTCACTTCTTGTTCTTCACTGCAATTTAGCTTGTACAGGTCCCACAGCTGTTGGTGGTTGAGCCACACACATGCTAAGGTTTGGGAAGAATTCACTGATGTACCATAGGCTTTTCATTTATTATCCTCTTTAGTTTCTTTGGTCTATAACAGAGTTTGGGGAGTTTTAGAACTAAGGGGTTATATTCATGTTGCTCTTTCTGAAACGGTTTCCTACTTCACTGTATTTATCTATTTAACTGTTTCCATCTTTTCCAGTATTTATAGCATTTTATTTGCCTTTCACCATGTGTACTACCCTGGAAAGAGAGACATCAATCTACATAAGCTGTACTTTTGACTAGGATACATTCCTTGTGCTAAAAGAGGTAGACTGCTTGAAAGTCATTGGTCCTACTGAAATCTGGTATCTTTACTCTGCACAGTTCAACTGCTTGCCAAATAAAGAAGAAAGAAGACACATTATACTCTGCTCTTCATTAGGTAGTGAAGAATGAACTGAAATCTGAGAACTGGAAGGGAAAGAACAATTTACTCTGCTTACAGTTTCAATAAAGAGGAAAAATGCTTTGTGTGGATGCCAGCAATTATCCTGTATGTTTTATTGTAATGTAAGCAGCCAAGCCTGGATAGTTAACGCAATAAAGGGAAATGAATAAATCCCTGTCCTGTTATTATCTTTCAGATCCTGTGGGTCTGTAGAAGTTGTATGGGAGACAAGAAATGTTAGTCAAATAATTTGAGGAAACGCTAATGCTGAAGAAGTTCTGGGAAGCTCTGAAACCATCGAATTCTTTCGCTGATGGCTACGTCAATCTCACATTACCCCATTGACAGAAAGCTCAATGTGTTTTTCCACAAGTAACAAAGTGGAAAACTTTATTAACTTTTAGAATTATGCTGATTGACAACAAACTTAACATTACTACTTGTAAACAACTATTCATTCACTTCATGAGGATGGGCATTAGAAAAACCAGGAACGGTAAAAATTAATCTACAGTGAAAGCAAGTAGGTCGGTGCTTGTCTGGGAATGAGGACAGAACAGAGACGGGCCGAGGGGAGGTTATAGGAAGACACAAGGAAACATAAGGGTGATGATGATGTTCATTTTCTTGGTTGTGGTGACAGTTTCATGGACGTTCCTGGGTCAAACTTTTCAAATTGTACACTTCAGATATGTGCAGTTTATAGGTCAACTATCTCAATAAAGCTATTAAAAAAAGGAATGATAGAAATATACCACCTTGTAACCCCTAATTATCAGACAGTCACCGTCAACGGAAGGCTGTCAGGACCTGGAATTGCTCCATTTCAGCATCACTAAACATGGGACAACCAAGACACTGTGGCCTCTTTGTAAAACACTCCATAACATCTTTGAATATTTTGACCTATATATTGGCCAAAAAATGAATGTAAGTATAATTAAGTCTCTAGTCTACAGCTAACTTCCACTGGTAAGAAACAGAGGAAAAAGTTAGACAAGGAAGCAGACAAATCCAAATTCAGGAATATTCTGAAAGACAACAGACCCATTTTCCATACAAATCAATGGCATTAAAGCGGGGACCTAACAGGGGCAAAGGGTCTACTCTAGATTAACAAAGGCTTCTGGGATTTAACTAAATGCAAGCCATGGAATTTAAGTGAAGGCATTATTTCCCTCCTCTTTGGGACCACTGTAACAATTTGGTTATGGACTGGTATTCAGCATTACCAAGGAGTTATTGCTAGCTTTGTTAGGTGTAGTAGAGTATCATCACAGTATGCAATTATACATCCTTACATTCATTTTTAAAGACATAGGAGTGAACACGTCTGAGATTTTCCTTAACATACTTCAAATATTTAAAAAAAAAAAAAAAAAAGTACATGAAACGCAAAATCTTGACCAGATAGATTTGGCTGATGGGTAGGGCTGTTCTTTATACTAAAGTAACTTTAGTGCCTATTTGAAGTGTTCAAGAAAATTTAATGAAACTTATTTCATTAAACTGACCAAGTTTAATTATAAAATTACCTGAATTCCTACAAAATCTAAGTATCTACAGCCATCTAAATTGTTCTATTAAAATTATGACTGACTTACAAGAATACTTGAATTGTTACCATACCCAACTGATTTGCTTGGAAATATTTACAATGTGATCACAGGGGTCAAACAGACTATGACGCTCAACGTCATTGTCCATAATGAGCACAGCAGCCAAGTGTTGTATCCTCAGTATATATTAATACCTCACCTCACTTTAACTCTTACTGCATCTTAACTCCAGTCACTGTACTAGGCACTTCACCCAGACTATTTCCAATCCATCCCACACTTTTAAAAGGTTGCTATTATTGCCTCCATTTTATTTTTTTAAACTTTTTTTTAATGTTTATTTATTTTTGAGAGACAAGAGACAGAGTGTGAGCAGGAGAAGAGCAGAGAGAGGGAGACACAGAATCTGAAGCAGGCTCCAGGCTCTGAGCTGTCAGCACAGAGCCCAACGCGGGGCTCAAACTCACAGACTGTGAGATCATGACCTGAGCTGAAGTCGGCCACTTAACCGACTAAGCCACCCAGGCGCCCCTATTGCCTCCATTTTAAAGAGAAAACTGAAGTTAGGTAATTTGTCGGAGGGCACAGTTCCCAAGTCTTTCTGAATACTGAGACGGCATCCTTCCACTATCGACATAATAAGAACTCTGCTAAACATGATTTCCCATGAATGTAGGTGTACTGATTATGCAGATTCTATTAAGGATTCTTGTCAAAGAAAAACAAAGATGACCAATGCGCAGAAAGTTGCAAAAAGTTCAGTGCATTCTGATCCATTTTCAAACTTTCCAAATGCACGATGTAGTTTACACAAAGGGTCCTATTCTCCAGTCCTGCCTGGATTCCAGCTCTGCCACTTACAACCTAAGTGGCCTTTGGCAACTTAACTCCTCTGAGTCTGTTTTGACATGACTGAAATCTGAATAGTACTGTCAAATGGTTGTTGCAACAATGATGATAAGTGGTGAAACACAAAAAGCTCCTAACTCAGTGCCGGAACATCGCTGGATTGTAAATTTTTTTTTTTAATGTTTATTTTTGAGAGACAGAGCATGAGCAGGGGAAGGGCAGAGAGACAGGGAGACACAGAATCCGAAGTAGGCTCCAGGCTCTGAGCCATCAGCACAGAGCCCGATGTGGGGCTTGAACTCAGACTGGGAGATCATGACCTGAGCCGAAGTCGGCCACCCAACCAACTGAGCCACCCAGGCGCCCCTATCGCTAGATTCTAAATATGAGCACCCTTATTTTACTCACCTTGAGATTTGTGCATAAGACAACAAGTCAGTCATAACTATTCTTTGAATGCTAACCCTGACTGCCATCAGCAAAAGGAATCATCTATCACCCAATTTATTGCTATTCTTGGCCTAAGGCATGGTTGCTTTGAATCTTTCCATCCAAAATTCTATGTTTTAATGCAAAAATTATCTATAAGTCAGGGTTGTACTGTCCTCAAGAGTGGCTAGCAAGGGGCAGCAGCATTTACCTTCAACACAATCTCACTTAAAAAGACGCTTTAGGGGAAATTGCTCCATCTGCAGTGTTTGGATCCTGCCCTGTCCCCTTCCCCATTAGCAAACACTTCAGATAAGCCAGCAACTCTGCAGCACACGGACTACAGTCACTAAGAGTCGAGATGGTGAGCCTTGACAGGCAAAAAGAAACACCTGACAACCGTTTGGGGAAGACCTTTTTTTAATCAAGGATTTTTATTATGCTACAGCCTGGGTAACATGGAGTCTGGTATCTAAAATTTTAACCTAAAACGTACCCTTCTAAATACTCCTATGTGGTTTTTGAGTTAATATTCAGATCAATATTCATCCATGGGAATAACACCCTAAGGAGAAAGATCTTCTTCTCACCAGATCCAGAAAATTAAAATACATCTTTCAAGAAAATTGCGCATTATTCACTAGTAACCCACCATGAGGCTCGATTTGGCCCAAGAGCTAAAAATTATTTTAAAATACATGTAGTGCATCTACTTCATCTCTGAAGAAGTACCTACGTTCAAAGATGGCAAGTTTTCTTTTAATTAGTTTCCATTTTGTTGTCAGCCTCTAGACAGCATGATCAAATCATAGTAAACTGACAAAAAAATCCAGGCATCTGAAACCCAAACTGTCATGTTCCTTACTTCTGAAATTCCCAGTTCTTACTGTCATGTTTGGAATGGTGGACAGAAGGAGGTGAAAAGCAATTTACAGACTCCTCTTCACTCTCAATAAAGGATTTTCCATGTTCACAGCTCCAGTAAGCTGGCCACCCAAGGAGCATTAAGGAGAATTAAGACTTCCTATAGGCATCAAGTAAGTCCTACAAGTTCTTTAATGGGCGCCTAAGAGCCCTGAATGGGTTATATAGCTGTAACAGTGGCCAATATTTATATTTGAAGTCATCACCCACCAGGGATTAAGACAGATAATAAGCAAGATAAAAGTTTACATGTTATATAGACTGACACCCCCAGTGGAGTCTTGCAGAGTTTTACAGACTTGGAAAATAAACACCCATCACATGATCCTCTATTATATACAATAGAGAGCAATATCAAGACAATGCATAGAAATTACACTATGAAATGTATTATAGTTTACAAAAATTTATATCCTATTAGATGGAGAAAAGGAACTCTTTAAAACTAAATATTGATTCACTCGCTGATAGAGTAGTTGTCAATTTCTATGTACATAAAATTTATAATGGGTAGTTCTTAAAGAATATCAATCTAGGAAGAAAGCCTCAGAGGTTCTGATTTAGCTGGCCTTGGAAAGCACACTAGGAATCTGAATTTTTAATAAGCATTCCTAGTAATTAAAATGCACATAGCAGGAGAGCTGTACTTTGAGTAACACTTCAATAAAGGAGAAAAGAAAAAAACCATGAACTTGATGCTCAGAGTAACTAGAGCACAGACAAAACCCAAAATTTAAAAATCGATATTGGAGGACTGCCATAAGCAGTGGGGATCAAGTAAAGCAATGTTAAGAAAGTGAAATGGAGAGCAGAGACAGAGCTCAAGCTAGCCGTCACAGTCTACCTCTTAAAGCTAAGGGATACACCTTGAGGTGCAAGATCGGTTTGGGTTTTTGTTTGTTTGTTTTGCAAAAGAGGAAGGTATAGGAGTAAGCACCAGCAGGTTCATTGAACTGGATATGCCTGTCAGCAGACAGACAACAGAGCCCCTTAGATGGGGCTTTATCTGCAAAAAGCAGAGGCCACCAGAGGGGTTTTTTCCCCTTTGAGAAGGGAGAAAGTTCAATAACTGCCTATTTACTTTGATCAGGAAAAGTTAAAGCAAACCCACAAAAAATGCTAGGTAAGAAATTTCATCTTAAGTTAAAGCAAACTCACAAATAGGTAAGAAATTTCATCTTTACCCTTCCCCAGCTTACTCATCCTTCAACATCTGGTCCAGGAAATACCTCTGTCAAAGATGAGTAATCAAAGAAAGCAAAACAATCTGTAAGAAAATACTGGAAGAAAGAAAAACAAGAAATAACCAAGAAATAATCCTCACTGGACACCTTTGGCCATGAAGCAAGTAAAAGTGGTCACCAAACCTTCTACCATGAATTTTTAAAACCTAGAAAAGTAATTGCTTCTATGAAACAAGAGCACAATGCAGAGATGAAAGATCTCAGCGTAGAAATGCAGGAAAAATATGGAGAGATGAAACATGACTAGCAGTTAAAAAATGTTGAGGGGACAGGGTGGGTGAGAAGATTTTAAGTAATAGAACCATGATTGAAAAGCAAAGTTAAAAGAATCACAGAGAACAGAATAGAAAATACAGAAAGAGATACAAAGTAGAAGTGAGAATAAAATCCAAGATTGTAAAGTAATTTAGAAATAAAATGACAGTTACTGAGGGACAGTGTATTTGTAACTTTCTACCCAGATGGGGGAAATGAATAAAGCACAACACCTAGAGACCTAACAAAAAATAAGCAAACATGCCTCAAGCGAAAAAAACATGAAGCTATTACCAGAAGAGTACTACTTCGTGTTCCGAAGAAAACTAACCCAGAATAGCAAATCCCAGAAACAGTAAACTTTGTGTACTTCAAAGAGAAGACTCATCTGGGAAGCCAAGCAAACACTGACTAAATTACCTAAGAGGATAATCAGATCAGCCTGGCCACAGTCTTTGTTCCCCACAGAAATATTCAACTTTAGAAGACCATGGGATAAATCACACAGATCCCTGAAGCATTAAAATTTGAATCAAGAATTTCACACCTAGTCATAGACATTTGTTGGGATTCCTTTTGCCTATTTCGAATAAGCACTTAGTTTTGTTTTGTTTAATTTGAATCCAAGTTAAAGCATTCTATTTTGTAAGTAATTTTTAACCAATACTTTTGTGTTCTTCTTCAATATTGCTAAAATTGTACAAGCTCCACAAAATCTGGACCAGCAAGACAACCTACTGGAAGAAATCTTAAATGCAAACATCTGCTGAAGCACACATCAACTACAACGGCCAGCACGATGGATTCTTCTTCTGTCTTACAAGTCTCTTGAGAATGCTTCTCACTGGCAGAGAACAGAACCCTGCTGGCCAGGGAACCTACAAGTTTCCCTCAAATACCACAGCTAGCATAGAAAGGACCAAAAATGGTAATGCTTAAGGAAAAACAAGAACTTTGTCAGCTGCTCAGAAAAATGTCACAAGTCTAAAAAGGTATTCTTGCTCTTACTGACCCTTATCAACCAAAGAGTTATTGATGAAATAGTATAGTTGCATCTTTTTAATTATATGCCAATAATCCAACTCAAACTCATGTTTAAAATTCACTGCAAGTGTCAGCAAGAATAAAAACATCAACAACATCTTAACCATTCTTAAAAATTAGAGGCACATAACCATTACAGTGAACAAGCAGAACATGGAAGGGAGCCGCCATGCAGCAACTAGTATAGCCTTTCCTCCAAGTGCCCCCTTCCCGTAAACACTGAATGAAATCTCAGGTAAAACCCAAAACGATTCAGATTACTCCTGAGCAACAAAAAGTTGTATCTGATCCAGGAGACATTCCTAGGTCAGTATTTACATTTTCCAATCTCAAGTAATGAGACTTCACAAAACTGCAAAGATCATTTAAAGATTAGCTTCTTCCCAAACCCGACTAGCTCTGCCCACTTTGAAACAGAAGCCGACAGTGGCAGAGGCAGGGATGAGATAGTGCCTCCATCCCCAAGGCGTGGGCTGCTTCTTCACAATTCAGAACCAACTGTACAGGTTTCTGACTCTAATGTTAGCGTGAAGAGAGGAGGAGATGGGAAACTTGACGGTACATGATGGCTCTTGTCTGGTACCACCATCATCTGGAAGCAGCTTCTGGGCTCAGATAGTATTTCAAGTAAGACATTCTCCCATGGAACACACGGAGTTCTTTGGAGATCTTCTCACAAGAATTCTCACCTGCTTTCCTGCGAATTTAAGTAATGCCCCATCTGGCCTTGAGATTAGGATGTTACCTTGCCCCACCCTCTAACCATCTCTCAGCAGCAATCCTCCCAGACATCATCCTTTTAAAAATTAGCCTCAGCCAACATCTTCACCATGCAAGAGTAGCACTGTACGGGAGCAGTTCTGAATATTTCAATTAAAGTGGTCTTCATAGTTTAAAACAGAAGACTAGGACTTTTGAGACAGATTTTTCCGAAGGTTGTATTTTTAAGATCCCAAACACTAAGACTTACAGTTGTGGGAAGGAGGCAGGCAAAATGCTTGAGAAGGATGCCACTGAACCCCCATCCCCCGCACTGCTGTGGCATTGTGAATTGGCACAGCCACTAGGGAAAACAGCATAGTTTCCTCAAAAAAGTTCAAGATAGAAATACCATACAATCCAGGAATTCTACTTCTGTGTATTTATCCAAAGACAAAAGACAATCTGAAAAGATACACGTGTCCCTACATTTATTGCAGCATTATTTGCAATAGCCAAGGTCTGGAAGCAACCTCAGCGTCTGTCAATAGATGAATGGACAAAGATGTGATATATATATACACGAGTGGCTATCACTCAGTCATAAAAGAAAAAAAAAAATCCTGCCATTAACAACACGGACAGACCAAGAGGGTATTACACAAAGTGAAATCAGTAAGACAAACACCCCATAATTTCACTTACATATGGAAAATTTTTAAAAAGACAAATACTGTAAACAAATCGGTGGTCGCCACAGGGGAGGGGGTAAGGGAGATAACAGAAACGGGTGAAGGAGATTAGGAGTAACAAACTTCTAGATACAAGTCACAAGGATGAAAAGGACAACATGGGGAATATGGTCAACACTGTACGAACTGGCAACTTAACTTTTACACTCAACATGGTGGGCATTTTGTAATGTATATAGTTGTCAAATCATTATGTTGTACATCTGAAACTATTAGTATTTATCAAGCGTACTTAAATTAAATTAACAAAGGAGGATGCCCACTGGTCACCAGTAGCAGGACAATGCTGCACACCTCCTCACCACACACACACACACACACACACACACACACACACACACAATGACAACTAGAAGGGAGTATGAAAACGTATGTTCTTAACCAGGCAACACCCCCCTCTCAATTTCTAGATGTTAAAGTTGGGGAAAAGCTCATCAAGTTGCCACCCCATCCTAGATCCCCCAGCCAGTGGGGGCGACAGAGTCAGAGAGATTTGAATCCAATAGCAATACTAATCATCACAAACACACACAGCATGTATATGCCAGCAACTCTTCTAAGTGCCTTACAGGTTCTAATTCCATCCTCACAAGGTATAGGACGTGGACATTAGTGTCCTTATGCAAAGGACAGGAAACTTAGGGTAGAGATTTAGTTTACACACAGCTACTGGTCAAAAAAAAAAAAAAGTGTTTAGCTCGGACTCAGAAGTCCATATTCTTTTTTTTTTTTTAATGTTTATTTATTTTTGAGAGACATAGAGGCACAGCATGAACAGGAGAAGGGCAGAGAGACAGGGAGACACAGAATCGGAAGCAGGCTCCAGGCTCTGAGCCATGAGCACAGAGCCCGACGCGGGGCTTGAACTCACAGACCGCGAGATCATGACCTGAGCTGAAGTCGGCCGCCCAACCGACTGAGCCACCCAGGCGCCCCAGAAGTCCATATTCTTAAGCACTACTCTCTACTCAAGAAAAAGTCAAGCTCTAAACAGATAGAACTAGACTAACTAAAAACAACTGGAAGCAGACCAGCCCAGGATGCCCTTATAAAGAGGGAGGTTGAATAGAAACAGGGGCCGAGGATGAAAAATAAAAGCATTTCATACGAAACAGAGATTCCAGAGATGAAGTCATATCTCAGCCTAGAGAGAAAATTGGTAAAATGGGTTTTACCAGTCCTTACCTTGCTCTAACAAATGCTGGTACTTTTTGCTGACGCTCCTATCCTAGTAAGGTCTCCTAAATCCCACCACTTGGATGCCACCTAATTGTTGGTCACTTTTCCTTGGAGCTCCATTTCCTCACACTGTCTAATTTCCAGATCTCTCCTTCCCTCAAACTCCTCTACCCTATCACCCAAAATTTACTCTAAATCTCTATTTTCCTTTTTTTCAACCTTAATAATTGTAAGTTTACTATACATCACTCTATGCTACAAAAATACAGAACTAGAAATTAAGGCAAATTTGAAGGTCTGAAGAAATGGCTCAACCTAGATCCTAGCTCTGGAACTCAGGATTCATGAGCAAAAAGGGCCCCCAAAAGACCTCTCTCAAGACCCCATATCTCAGGCAGACACTGCAATTCTTTTAACTTTTGTGGTTGTATCAGAAGCAAATTTCCCCTGAATAAGTGGGTATGCCCTGGATCCCATCTGTAATACATAAAAGACCCAGCTCCTCAGAAGTCAGGTTGTATTTACAAAGAAAAAAATCTCCCCAAATCCTCAGACATGCACACACATGTGTACACACACACACACACACACGGAGTGTGTAAGTTAAAATATGAACACATTCTGGGAAAACTTTATAAGGGTTACAGCTCATTTACCACTACTTAAAACAGAAAAGCTGGTCATGTCTTCTTAGAGAATCCCCTTGAGGTACTACAGAAATTGCCTTTTGTTTCAAAACCATTCTTCTGAGATGCTCAGTACTCGGACTCCTTCCCTACAGTAACTGTTGTTACAGTGCAGGCCTACAGTCCATATATGGTTCCCAACTGAGGACACGCTTGGGGGGTTTGAATTTGCATGATCACATCAGGCCATCTTGCCTGTAAGGACATGTACTGACCTCATGGCATATTTTCATTAATGCAACACTAAAAATGTTTTCCTGCAGTGCCGGTTCAGCTCTGTCCATTAGAAAGCAGGTCACTTAGCTGCCCTACTGAGCCCCTCTGCAACCAGTTAGGGAGAAGACAGAAATGACACAGCATTCAGTACAGACTAAAATCATCCAGAAATCGGTTTTCCAAGAAGAATGCCAGTACCTGATAGCTATGCCTAGACTTTTTGACAACACCTTCAGATAAGCACATTCTAACATCATTATGGAGTTATCGGCTAGAGCCAAGAACTTAAAATTTGTCATGCATCAGACACATGGTATTTCACTTTCCAGATACTAAGTTATATATGCTTCTTCATAAATAAGGCGGACATTAAAATAAATTGGCAACATCATCTTAATTGTACCGCACAGAGTAAATATTGAACACTACATCCCACATCTAACAAATAGTGTTGCAATTTAGCAGAAAATTTTAGCTTTCCAATTTTGCTATGTAACTGCCATTTTTTAGGCTCAAGCAGGGGGGGGAAATTGTAGGCCCTACTAGGACTGTCAGACTATGAGTCAGTGCACAGCAGGTCCTGAACTGCTGAACCCCTAACAAAAACTCTTGAATACACTACATGTCTCCATGTGATTTTTTACAGTATGCAATGCCATTGTTCCCTCTATCCTGAGCCATCTAAGCCACTGCTAAGATTCTTGTCATTTTGACACAACTCAGCCAAATGACCTGAAAGACATGCAAATAATCCAAATGTCCATAAAAAGGAAGCTGTGAAAACGTTTTTAGATTGCAAGTCATTTTCACAAACTTGGACCCACACCCTGTGACATTCCTGAAGACTGCAGTTTTCTGAAAAGGACCGTTTATGCCAGCTGAGAATATTTCATTAACAGATCTGTGTAAGAAAAAATGTGAGCTAAAATTCTTATGATTTACAGTTGTTTTACTTATGTGCAGTAAAAATGCACTATATATGAAGGAAGATGAACTTGATACTCATTACTGTTCCATTAACGTTATTAAGTCAACAATGGAGTAGCCAACCATTAAAAGTTGTCTGTTTAGGAAGAGTGAAGATAGCTATACCTTTAAGGAAAAAAAAAAAAAACTACTGAATACATTCTGGGGATCTCTTCCAGGTTACAATTATGTATCCTTATCTACTTAATTCATTCTTTGCTAATTTGTAATTTAGTGATCTAAATAGGTCGCAAAGCCTCTAGAGCACACAAAGCCAGTCAGCGTCCATGGCAAGAATGTTTCAACATCATCTCTCTCCAGAAGGCCTCTCACCAGAAGACTAAAACCAAGCTGCCCCAGCTCCTAGCTGCTCTTAGAAGTCACCTGTGAAAACAGGAATCTAGAGGCTCCTGATCCTTCCATCTTTTCTTACATTTTAGAGAAGCAGGGAGAGAGGCAGAGGGGGAGACAGAGAATCTTAACCAGGCTCTACCCTAGGGCATAGCCGGATCCCACAACCCTGGGATCATGACCTGAGCTGAAAGCAAGAGTCAGGCACTGAACGGACTGAGACACTGGGTGCCCTCTTCCATCTCTTTGTAAAAACGGGGGTTCCCAAGTAAGCCTGCACACCTGAACAAAGTTTCCAAATCCAAAATGGGTTCATAAGCACTTAGCGTGGAGTACTCCAACAGTCGGTCAGCTTTGCCACTTCCACTTCATTCACCCTTTTCTCCTCTCACCCCACCTCCAATTTACCACCGCAGGCTGCATCAAGGTAATTCTACTTAGAAATCCAATGTCTGACCCTAAAAACCTCTGTCCCCCTACCTCCCTTACCAGGATGTCTTACCAGAACCATCTTGCTACTTAACCAGGATGGCTTGAGTCCCATTTCTGAAGCTAGATTTTTCGTTTGAGAAAATTCAAAGATACATCAACCGTAGACTCAAATATAAAACACTCAGTCATCAAACCTCTGTTAAATGCTCAACAAATGAAGATATTTTAAAGTCATTCTATTTTCCTTTGTACTACTAAAAAATGTTAAATTGTTGATGCCTATTGTTAAGATACCAGATTTTTGACATTAAAACATTTCCTGAAAAATGTTCCCTTTCAAGCAAGTTTTTAGGTAATTTGAATATCCTTTCAAAGGATTAATATGCTTATGTTCACATCAGCATAATATAGAGAGAGGACCACGAGGGTACCTATGCTAAGCTTGAAAAAAATATTCTTTTCTCACAATAGTTTATATACAATGAGATGGGTAAGAGGATTTAACCTGTAAACTAGAAATTATAAGCTTATTAGAATAAGCTTTGCATATCTTTCACCAATAGAACTAGATTGACTTACTACATGTGAGGAGTTTAACAAAACTGCCACTTCTGAGTGGGAAGTACAAAACCCCTCTATTCACAATCATTCCATATATAAATGTTTGAAAAAAATTCTAATATAGTGTTCAGTTTATCTAAAATTTCACACTGAACTCTCAGGAGTTCTAGGATTTAAGATTATGTCTGTTTCCTACAGGGCATCAAGATAAAAATTCATGGAGTATGAGCATAATTTCCACCTTAAACCTTTAAAGAAAGAGCTCTAAAATAAATGTTACAAGTGACGGAAGCCCTATCCATAAACACCAGATTTTAAAAGAAATTTGTTCACTATTTACTGAACAAGTGCAGGACTGGGTCAGTCTAAAGGTCCGTATGGGGCGGGGAGGGCACGTCTCCCTCCCCTCCACTAGTGTCCACTACAATTAGGTGGACTCTCCCAACAAGGTCAGAAGGAGATTAACGACACTGCAGGCTCACAGATCACCAGTTCAGCAAGCCCAGCAGAAAGGGGTCCCCTTTTCCGGATACTGCCAAAGACCCAGGGAGAACCCTGATTTAGACAGGCCGGGAGCTGTGGGCGGAACCGTCCCACCCAGGCCATCCAGGGCAAGCCTGGAATAAGCTTCCAAAGACAAATCAGGCCCTGCCTCCGCCCAACAGGCACAAAAGCTCATTTCCCTCCAAGATGCCCTTTAAGAATATGGACTACTCACACATCACTGAGAGTCTCCTGAAGCTGGCAATCCCCGACCACCTCATCTGGCTCACGGATGACGCTTCCACTCCTTCCAGAAGGGCAAGGCCGAGTTCAGTCTGTCAACAGGGAGTTCCAACCACAGGAATGGTGGCACTTCCCGCCTATCGCCTGCTTCTGGCAGAACTGGACTGTCCCAGGGCGCTAGCAGCACATCCGACACCTGCCCAGCCCAGGCTCCACGGCAGCAGGGAGCGCGTGGCGGGACTGGAGTGCTCCCAGCGGCGGTGTTCCACCAGCACCAGTGCAGTGCGCATGTTCTGCCTTCTCGGTAGGGGGTGCTGAGCTGTGCAACGACTTACCGCATTCCGGTCACGTGGCTGACGCTCACGCTGCACAGCCGCAGCAGTGACGTGCTCGTGCACCTCCAAGACCGCTGCGTGCTCGCGACAACGGACGCCTGCCCTCCTGTCTGCTACCTGGCCCCGCTTCATTGCAAGCGCTCTGGGCACTGGCCGGGCTGCCCAGTGCCATCTCAGATGCCTGGGAGACCCGTCTGCCTCTACGGGGGTCTCTGCTGTCCCTCCAGGGATGGCAGGCGAGGCACAGGCCAGCAAGGGCAGGAGCCGCCGCACCCTGGGGAAACCGTGCAGGTCCTGGCCGAGGGGCTCACAGTGGCAATGAAACACCGGGGGCAGGATGGACAGAAAAGGAACCTCGATACCAAATAAATAACATGAGAAGTCTTAAAGAAATGAAACCAATATCCTGCATCTACCAAGACAAAGAACAGAAGCGTCATTCAGCTGCACAGCAGAACCGAGAAACCGGTTTTTACAGAAAAATACAAACCTCATCTTCTAGTATCCCACATAATGCAAGAAATAAGGTTCTCACATCCAGAAATTGGAATACAAATAACCTAGACACAGACTTAACTCTGATAAGAAATTATCTGTAGATTTCAACTGGGTATGAATTATAAATTACAATTGCCCAAAGACATTTCTTCTGTTGCCTTTAGCTATAAGTTAGATTATTTAACTTGTATTGTTGTTTACTTCTGTGCCTATTTTAGGACAAGCACTATGCTTGACCTATCATTTTTCCCTTTTGGAATGCTGTCTAGTACAATATCACTTAGGCATCTATTATTTAATATTTATTGATCTGCCTTGGCATTTAATATTCTAAAAAAGATCTGGTTCTCTTTTTCAGTTTTTCATCATTAGGCCCCATGAATAAAAGAAACTGCATGGGGAAAGAGCAAAGTTTTTAAGTTGTAGGCACGTCTGCATTTCTGAGAGTTCATTATTTAGATTTTCTCCAGAAAAATAAAATGCTTTCTTTCTCTTCCACTTGCACATTTGTTGCTTGAATGTTTGTGGGCTGCTTACAACACAAATACAAAAACTGAATTTTTAAGAGAAATAACGCATTCTTACTTCTTGATAAGTCACTTTATAGCATTGGGACCAAAATGCAAATTGTAGTCATTTGCTGTAAGTGGTTTCCATTAAGATAACAAAACTATAAAACATTCTCTTTCTTTTTTTTTTTTTGGTCAAATCTTTTTATAATTTATACCTAGCACAGTTAAGATACAGTGTTATTATTTAGCCCATTATTTGTACTAAGTGTTTTGCAGATGCTTCATTATGCTTTTCTATAACTCATTATTACCATTTCCTCATTTGAGTCAATTGAGACCTAACTTTCTCTATTTAGGAGACTAAGTTTAGATCAAGGAGTCTAATTATTCTAATTCACTTGTGATCATTGAGGCTATGTTGAATGAGAATAGATCACAAATTCTAATAATCAAAAAACCATATTATAAGTCAAAAAGCCAAAAAGCTAATAAATCTATATGCCTAATACAGGTTGGACTTTTCAAGCCAGTATAAAGAGAAGACAGAATTCCTGCCTGTTATGTTGATAAGCAATGTTAACATCCACTCAAGTGACCACATTTATTTAGAGCCTGAGAAAGGGCACCCTTCCAGAATTTGCTCCTACAGCAGCTTGAAACCTTACCATTGGAGAATTAGTCCTTCAATTCAAGACCTTTTGGGGGAGTGGAGGGAGTGGAGGGAGTGGGAGAGCACTCCAGCAACAGTTGAAGGAAGCAACTAAAAGGCGAGTTGAGGCCACACCAAGTACTTCATACCTTCCCTTAGGTCAACCCTCACTGCTCCTTCATTTATACCCATGAAAAAGCAAGTGCAAATAGCCAATGCTCAAGAATTGAAGGTAGTAGTCAATAAAGGAGACATCTATCACTGACCAGCCTCAATTCCCAGGCCTCAGTCCGGGTTGGGAGAGGAAGCAGTGGCTAGCTGGAGGCTGGAGGAGTAAGAAGTGGTTTCACTGTACCTCTGTTTGGATGCTTTGGAAGATTCATCATGAAGTGATGGACTTTCCCTGAGGGGAAATAGCACATGAAAAAAAGGAATTAGCACCAGGTTAAACTTAACTACACATTTTAACTTTCTTTCCAGTAAAATATGACACAAAGTAGTAAGAATTTAGATAGGTAGACATAATCAAGAACAATACCTTTTGAGTAGGTCCTAGAAAACTTTGAGTTTCCTTCCTTTTAGCATATGGTAGCACTTATTTTCGAAAGGAAAATCTTATTTTTTTTAATTTACATCTAAGTTAGCATATAGGCAGTAGTACTTATTAGTCCTGTGCATTGTTCTGCACTAGAAAGCAGAGCCCTTGACAAAGTCAGTAAGATTAAAAATCTTATTTTCCCTTGATTATATTAAAGTCTTTAACTAAGGACTCTTCATTTGTTATTTAAATAAATTTGATTAGAGTTCTTTAATTTTTTTAGAGAGCAAGAGACAGAGCACAAGCGGGGGAGAGGCAGAGAGGGACACGGAATCAGAAGCGGGTTCTAGACTCTCAGCTGTCAGCACAGAGCCCTACATGAGGCTCGAATTCACAAATGCTGAGATCATGACCTGAGCTGAAATCAGACACTTAACCAACTGAGCCACCACAGTGCCCCTGATCAGAATTCTAAGGGTCATAATCTGTGAATCACATTTTTAGGTTATTCCCAAAATGTTTTAAGCACTAGTGACAGTTAAACACTGAAGTGTACTTTTTAACACCCCCCCAGGAACAGCTGGACACCATGAAAAACCATGATCCATATTGTTCATATGAAAACAAAACAATACAATCTCCTGATTTGTCCTTCAATATTAAAGTAACATAGCCAATTACAGAGGAACATTGTGATAGGTAGGAGAAAAAGGAATCATTTATTCAGAAAGTTCTTTGGAGCATGTTTTATTCCATATGGCTCTTCCAAGGAAATCCTATAATTTGAAGAGAGCAGCCCATTCATTTAGGTGGCTTCTAACAGATTTTAAAAATTGATGTACAAAGAAATGCCTTAAGAAGGCGTTTTGTTTTTAAACCAAGTAATTTGTCTTTATTAGCTGCCACCAGAATACTCAGGATAAAAATCTGAGATTGACTATTTTCTAAGAATTCTACAAATGTGCATATTGTTTAAGTAGTTGCAATAGAGATCGTGTGATCTTCAGAGCCTTAAATATTTACTATCTGGCTTTCCCCGCTGGAAAAGTTTGCCAACCGGGGACCCAAACGAATAATGATTTTTTTTAAGCTCTTCCTTGCTTCATTGCTTTGGTTAAATGTTGGCTTATGCTATTCTTGAATAGTCAAAATTCTCAGTATTTGAATTCTCCAGTTCAAATCTACTTATCAAGAATCAACAGTCTCCTATCAGCGGTCATAAGTTTACACATTGCTGACAAAAAAATCTATACACAGCCCCTTCTCTTCTATATTGTAAATCTACTTTCTAGGTACTTGTATAATGCAGGTCTCATCTGACTTTTATAAGGAAGGTATAGGACCACCTTGGAGCTATACCATCTGTTTCCAATTACTTAACAGAGCAGATGATTAGGTAATCAGACATTTTAAAATCTGTTTATCTATGTAGCTAAATTCTAAATTTTGGTCCCTAATCTCACTTGAAGAGTAGAGACCATGTTTTTTTCTATGAAAGGGGTTTCTGGGCCAACATCCCCTTACAAGAGGTCAGCGATAAAAGAAACCTTTTA
The DNA here is from genome assembly GCA_030068075.1 of Paguma larvata. Classification (NCBI taxonomy): domain Eukaryota; kingdom Metazoa; phylum Chordata; class Mammalia; order Carnivora; family Viverridae; genus Paguma; species Paguma larvata. The sequence goes on from CM057840.1 coordinate 37,313,442, forward strand.
CGGGACTGAGGTAACACATTGGGAACCCAAGTGAGGACTAGCTGTTTAGAATCTATTTATCCCCTTCATCTGAACAATTGAAAACCTCCTATAGCCGCCTGCCTATCCATCTTTCTGTTTCTCCTTTTTCCTTCTTTTCTCATCTCCTGGAGAAAGAAGAGTGGAACCATATTATCAGAAGAGAAAGAAAAAGCAACAGGAAATAATTAGTTCAGTTCCTTCTCTGCTCACACCCTGGCCCCAGCCCTGTCCCAAATGCTAACACTGCCATGCATTGTGCTGTCAGATAAGTTATAAACTCAACATGAGACATCACACACACACACACAAAAACCAACAAAATGTCGTAGAGATTTCAGGCACATGCATTATGTAGTCTCACTAATTAATAACAAAGCCTGAACTCCAACATATAGAAGCAATTAGGTCCAAACCAAAAGGAAATCATACTGTTTTCAAACAGGAATGTTAATAAATATGGAAATCCTGACCTATAGCTCGAGGGTGTTGTCAGTATTCAAATTACTGTTTGGGTCAAGGCAGGAAGAAACAAGGCAACAAAGAGGAAAGCACAGAGATTAAAAGGATGCTAGAAGAACTATTGAAAATGTGGCATGATCTTCAGGCGGAATGACCTTTACCTCTGGCAATAGAGAGGTCTTTGGGGACTTTAGCTCAGATCCTTTCCACAGAGCAAAGGGAGCAGAAGGTGGAGATTCACACCCATGGAAAATATAAGTAGAAGCAGCCTCTTCGGATCCAAAGGACGAAGATAAATAAAATAAAGCTTTGAAGCATAAAAACCCAAGGCTCCTTCGTGTCCAGGTCTCATACTTTCCTGTCCCTCTGCAAGACAGGAGCGCTAATTAAAAGCAGTAATTGAAAGAGGGACAGAAAGGAAGGGTGGCCAGAGGAAAGAAAAGGAGAGTAGGCCAGGGGCAGGTGAAGAATAGGAGCAGGAAGGAGCCGGATACCCAAAGAGAAAGCCGACTGGAAAACAGATGGGACTGGGAAACAAATTTAGTAGAAGAGAAGGTCTGTGGAGAGAGGGAAAAACAGCACTGGGGAGGCAGGAATGGATGGAATGAAAAAGAATGGAGAAGAACGTATGGTGAATTAATCCCCAAAAGAAAGCAAGGAGGCGGAAGTAGAATCAAAAATAAGAGATTAACCCGAAAGCAGGTTAGGTTTGTTTACCAACTAGTATTACCAAGAACTAGTTTTTTAAGATACCCTCACAAATTTGAAACCACAGCGAAACTGTATGTTATTTTAAATTTTATTTAATTCAAAAGAGCACGATACTAATTTTAAGATCTTGGGCTCTGGAAGGGAGAAGATTAGGGTAAGGCTAAGATTTGAAGTACAGATTGTGTAAATTCCAGAGAGTTCAGGAAAAGAAACCTCTTTCAACATAACTGGCTATTCAAGGACAGTTACAGGAAAAAGAATCATCAGATGTCGAGAATGGTATTTTTTTTTTAACATGCTTTAGGGTAGAAAGCGTCTTTACTAGACAGTCCACCTGCAGCAAGAAACGGAGAATGAAAAATTGCACTGTTACTGTGTGCCCAGCACAAAGTAAGGGCTCATTAAATATTTATTGATAGAATGAACTCATCTTTTTTATTATTACTGTGAAATAAATATCATGGGTTAAAGGACATTTGAAATCCCAATTCGGAGTTGTAAGAGGCAACTAAATCTTTCTGAAGCTGTAACAAGGTAGGAGCCAATGTATTGCTTAAAAAAGACCAGCGCTTGTTGAACTGCTATGTGTAGGACAAGATTCTAAGCACCTTATATTATCTCATTTACTCTTCCCAGCACACCTGCAAGATGACGGTTTTTCTCTCCAATCAACAGTTTCAAAAATGACGACTCAAAGAATTTTAGTGTATCACCCACCAGCCAATAAGGACTTTGAGAACTGGAACTTGTGTGCCAGAAATAAATTACACAAAGCCAAGGGTTTTAGCCTATTTTGGTCTCTGTTATTTCCTCCTAGATAAATGCCTGACACGAAGAAGAAATTAGACAAGTATTTATTGAATGAACACATAAGTGAATGAATGCCTATGTATGATCAGACAACTAACTGAATATGGCTAGGGGAAAAAAATACATAAACTTGCCAACTGGTCTTATTTTAAATTCATGATGGTTAACCTCCAAAGTGGGCTCCTAGCCTTGACATAGCAATCCGAATTCTTTCAGTCCCTTTTATATATATAAAAGTATTTAAAACCATGAGTCAGAATGAGATCATTTCAAATAAGGGCAGGGAAAAGATCTAATGGTTACAAGCTAGAGAGACCAGGGAGGAAAAAATGAAAATAATTTTAAGGGAAGCTAGTGAGGCAAGGCAAGACTTAAAAGAATGTGGTATCCCCGAAGCAAAGCAAAGGGAGTATTTCAAAAAGGGGATAATTTGTTGGTTCTCTAAGAAACACATGTGCATAAAGGTTTACTGGGGAGTGCTCTCAGGATTCGCACCTGTAAGAAATGGGAAACACAGGGTAGTGCAGAGGGCTTCACTAACCATACAGAGTTCAAAAGCTAGGATAGATACTCCCCTATCTTCTTGAAGCAAGATGCCTGCATCTACCTGCCATTGGATTCAGCTGGTCTCAAAACTGTACCTAATACTCCTCCTCCTTCACCTTCTGTCATCTAGATTCACCTTACCCTGGGAGTAAATCTCAAATTCCCCTCCAGACTAATAATTAAAGTCTCAATACAACCTGGCCAGAAAAGTACTGGATCTGCTGAGAAAAGGACTCTACGGGAAAGAGCTGCAGAACTTGGGAACATGTTTATTCTTCGATATGCTCTGTAGCACTCTAGTTTCCTCTAACACTCATTTGTGTGCAGCCTACACCGCTGACACACTGCTCACCCCGCCCTCGCCTTGAGCGCTTATGGCATCAGATGGCACCAACTGTTTTATCTCCGTAGAGTGGCTATAAACAATCTCTCAGGGAGGCCTACTCAGTCCTTGAGGATTCTGGCTTCTGGGTTCATTACCGTTCTTCCCAATACTATTTTGGTCCTAATTCTTGGAGAGTTCAATATCCACAAAACTCATTTCAGTTGCTGGACCTCTCTTCCAAAGATCCTGTTGTCTACTTACATTTCCCCATCGCCTCAGGTGTTCATACCCTAGCAGGTAGCAATACCAAAAACTGAAACTGTCACCCCCTCCGTATCAACCAGAGAAACAGAACCACCAAAAAGTCGATAAATAGAACAGAATTGGGAGCTGGTGACTCACCTTCAGTAAGGCTATTATCTTCATGTCAACTGCTGGAACAGTCCAGAGGGCAGTTAAAAAAGAAGAATATAAAAATGGAGAAAAAACAAATTAGAACCCACAAGGACAGACTGGAAGCCATGTCAGTCCCTCGCCACCTCCAACCTTAAATTAGGCACCTTGCTGCTGGAGACACTAAGGCCTTTCAAGAGGGAGTGAAACACATACCTGACCCAGGGGTTGGAGAAGCTAAAGGAGAATCCAGGGGGTGCTGTGGTGGCAGTCTGGCTGCTGCCCCACAGTAACGAGATAAGCCAACAAAAAGGCAACAAGGTACTTGAGATACAAAAGGACGCACCCTGTTTTGAGCAAAAAAAAAAACAAAATGGCTGCTTCTCTGTGCCCACCCTGTCTTAAATAGAACCACGCCAGAAGTTAATGTGGTTCAGCTGGACCAGATTGGCTCATTGAAAAACTACCATGCCCCCCCCATAGTTTTAATATAAACTATAGTACTCCCTGGAAACCAGCTGCTATCTTTCTAGCTCATTAGCTGTACAACTCTTCCAACAGTTCTTTGCTACCACTCCAAAGTGTCCAATAATCCATTGATCCTTTTAAGGTGCCTCACGGTCACGATATTCTCATTTCCTCTATACCCAGTTTATTATTGGTATCACTCCCTTGCATAAACCCATAGCTCAACTTCCTCACCCTCTTTTCATCATGCTCACCTGCTTAAACACCACACACACACACACACACACACACACACACACACACACACACACACACCCCCCCCCCCCCGCATACACACACAATTAATTCCAACTCTCCGTTACTCACTGCCTGAACCAGCTGTGCTGGTTCTATTACTGCGGGGAGAAAAAAGAGAAAGAAAAAAAGAAAACATTTAACCATTCCGATAGTGAACTTCAAGTTCACTCACCTCAAATGAATCCCTCATATTCTCCAGCAGTCCTACTATGTTTTCCCCAGGAGACACAGATACACCATCTCATACCTTCTCCATTGCGTGCTTCTCTTTAACCTTCCAACACATCCTCCCTCTTTCACACTCAGTTCATGACCTTGCTCCTGTTGTATCTGTTATCTACTGCTGCTTAATAAAACATACTAAAAGGTAGTAGCTTAAAACAAAAACCATGATTTAACTCACTGTTCCATCACTTGGTCATTTGGGCTGGGCTTACCTGTTCTCAGCTGGGTTCACTCACAGGTGTAAGCCTAAAATGGGATAGATGGGAAGGCAGAGGCAGCTGGGTCCCCTCTCCACATGGATTTTCACTCTCCATCATAATTTCTAGAATGAGAATGGAAGCTTCAAGATCTCTCAAGGCCTAGGGTTAGAACTGGAAAAACATCACTTATGGGACAGAGCAAATCACAGGTCACATTTAAGGAATTGTGGAAACAGACTTCACCTCTTGATAACAGTCAATCTGAGGCTGTACCTAGAAGCTGCCACACTGTTGTATTACCCATGAAAGGGCCGATGGATCACAAAGAAGGACAGAAAGCAAAAGAAACGCCATATCTATATTTTTCATTTTACTATTTTACCAATATTCTTATATAAATACAGATTATCAAAATTTATTCAATATTTGTGCTTTGGGTTTTCTTACTTTAAATACTGATTGAATTAGGAGTGCCTGGGTGACTCAGTCGGTTGAGTGTCTGACTTTGACTCAGGTCATGATCTCGAGGTTCATGAGTCTGAGCCCCACCATCGGACTCTGTGCTGACAGCTTGGAGCCTGGAGCCTGCTTCGGATTCTGTGTCTCCTTCTCTCTCTGCCCCTCCCCTGCTCATGCTCTGTCTCTCTCCCTCTGTCTCTAAAATAAATAAATATTTTTAAAAATTTTTTAAATAAATAGTATCGATTGAATTACATGTAAATGTTCTCTGATAGGGATCAGCACAGTACGGTCCACAGGCCAAATACAGACAGTGAATAAAACTTTTGTAAATAAAGTTTTATTGGAACACAGTCATGTTCATTCATGTACATAAATCTATAACTTGTTCACACTATGGCAGAGGAGTTGTGTAGTTGCAACAGAGATACTATGACCCATAAAGCCTAAAATATTTATCTGGCCTTTTACAGAATAAGTTTGCCTATTCCTGCTTGATGGCATCATTTTTCCATCTCTGAAGTAAGCCTATTGATTCTACAGAATTCTAGCAGACATAATGTCCATTATTCAAATCCCAGTGGTTTATGCAAAAGAACTACCTCAACAGTGCCACACTTTATAGACTCAACCTTTGTGTTCCAAGAAATTTCTGTGGTAGACTTTTCAGATGTTGCCACATAAAATGAAATATTTATTCCACATAACAATAGAACAAAAACCCCCTGCAAAGAACATTCGGTACAGCCACCTCTTCAAATATCACTCACCCTAAGTAATGCATAAGACCATCTTTTACTTTATCAAAGCTTTAATCAAACATAAAAGAGTAATACTTAGATATAGCTTTTAAGCATTATTGTACTTCAGAATCATCTGGGGAAGTTACTAACAGGACGATTCTCAAGCCTCAACCCTCAAATACTATAATCCACTAGATTTGAAGAATGGCCCAGGAACCTGCATTTTTAACAAGCACTACACCGATTTTGACGCTGAGGGTCTAGAGACCTCATTCTGAGAAACTCTGAACTAACTAGGGTGAGGAACCAGAAATAAATGAGGCTAATTAACCATTGCTTTTACTGCTTTATTTTCTGGGGGGAAAATCAGTATCCCCATAGTTTACCAGGTAAATAACGTAACATATCAATTCCTTAGAATTTTTGTCAGTGTTCAATAGAAGACTATTGTTAGGAATCTGTTCCAAAAGCTACTTTGGTCAACCTCCTTTATGGTCGTCCTGATAATATTGATTATATCTCTATTTTACCAGCATTTTGAAATTACCAAAACTATTGGACCTTTTTGGCATTTTGGAAGGCACTTCTCTATCCCCCCTCTCTCCTTAGAACCCTATTCCAATACAGCTTGCTGAGGTATTTTCTTTAAAAAAAAAATGTAATGGGAAAAGAATTGAAATGAAAAAAACCTAGATGTGAGTCATCTCTGTATGCAGACTCAAAGCAAATTTCTCACTTGTACCATGAGCGGACCATGCTAACTATGCTTTGCTACACCTCCCATATTTGACAATGTGTGATTTTCTGATCTTTACATTTACATCAAGACTTTAAAGATGAATTTCAAGTGTTCACATCTGTACTTATTTATGAAAAAAATAAGTATAAAAGCAGATTATAGGAATAGAAGTAGATTAAGAAAGTTCTCCTATTGCCACAGATATTGTACTGTCTTTAGTACGCACCTAAATAAAAAAAATAGGAAACTATACTTTGAATTGACATCCATTGGAGGAAATGGTATTCTTTTTTTTCCTTTTAAAGCCGTGAATACATGGAAAGTTACATTTCATTACAATTTCAATTTTATATGACTCTATCACTGGAATGTTGCTAGTGAAATGTAATGACAGTTCAGGCCATTGGTTCACCTATGAATAACTGAGATGTTTTGGCTGGACGAATTCTCATTCCATGTTGACTATTTTGCTACTACCATAAATAATGTTCAGGCAGAGCTTTGTGGAGGAAAATGAAGAATATTCTGCAGTCCTTTTGATAGCGTACACATGGAAATGCCCAAAATTGTTCTCCTTTTTTATTATTTTGCATTTATATAGCACCTTCAATGTAACTTAAAATCCGTAAAAATTGGAGGCAATGAATTGAGAGATTCTTAATGGAACAGGACCCAGAAAGAAGCATAGAAGAAAAACAATGCTCCTGTGATGATGACTTTATAAACAAATCCAATTGCTTTTCGCTGTGCTTTTTTTTCTTATTTGTATACCCATATCCACATATATGCAACAATAAACCCAGCGGTTTCCAGCAAAGGCATCAAATAGCCTACATGTCAAAGAGACAAAGGAATGATACTCTCTTCAAAGTGGCCATGAATGTCACCAACTCAGAGGCCACAGCTTTCTCTGCAGGGTGTCCCTGGGCAAATACAATAACAGCAACAGAAGTAGCAGCTTCTATTTATATACTGCTTTTTTAGGTAGTAGGCACTATCCTAAGTATTTTACATGCTATATGTCATTTGATTTTCACAAAACAGAATCTTATGAGGAAAGTATCATATCCTAGTTTTAGTGATGAGAATTTCAGTGTTAGAGGTTAAAATGTGGGGTCACAATTACATTGTCAGGAAAATGCAGAGCCCACAAGCAGGTCTGTGTTCAACCAGGCATGCATCTTCTCTCAGGCAAGTATTGACTTTCTTCTTTTGGAGGATTTGCTCTTCATCTTTCCCACTCTCCAACCCAGTATCACACCCACTTCAGAGGCTAGTGTCTTGTTTCTGTTTCCATTAAGGGTCCAGCAAACTGCTCAGCACACAGTAGGTTCTTAACAAATGGTTGTTGTTTTCCTTTTCTCCCCACTATGAATAATTACTTTTCTGTCTGGCTCAGCTCTCTGCGCTCTGAAGTGGAAGCCACGTGGCTGACAAACATACACCCGGTAAAAAATGAATGATGAAAACCAATATTAATCAGTTATCTCGGTGTATTTACATTTAACATGGGATTCCTGAAAAAACAGTACTTGATTTAAAGGATCCATTTCAGACTCTGTGACAGGCTAGTGGTAGAGATGTTTAGAGTAAGAAGATCTTAGAGTAACCAACCATCCCAGTTTTCCCAGGCCAAGAGGTTTCCCAGACATGGGACTTTCAGTGCCAAATTGGACCATCCCTGGAAAATTGGACCCCACCCTAACCCCTCTGAAATAGCTCCAGTGATATTCCCTTAGGGTTAATCCACTAGTGTGGATTGCCCACCCAAACAGATGCAGATAAACACTAGCTAAGGAGAAACTTTGAGAGGAATGGATAACAGTATAAGTATGTAAAGCAAAAACAAAAATATATGACCCCAAAACATAATTCTATATCACTAATCAAATTTCATTTTGAAATACTAAAGGGGACCCTAGGATCATGGGAATTCTCTACAATTACATGACATGGTGAATTTGCTTTTTTATTTTTTTTCTTCCTTGGGTTGATTTCCATGAAACTTAACTCATTCAAATATTTAAAATTTGTTTAATATAGATAAACTTACTCAAAACTGAGTTTACCAGCATCACATGTGTCTATAGACATACTTACTACCTCATGACATAAGGAGGGGTTCATGAGACCAAGGTAGTTATTTACTTACTTTGACCAAAATGTTCAGTGATTTGTATTTCAAGATAAACTATAATATTGAAACACTGTAATTTCAGATCTTAGAACCAGGTCAAGATTTTCTCCATAAGATAGTTACCCTTAAGGCTTTATAATACCTGTGTCCTATGTCTTCTAGAAATTCTGGGTTCACACATTGTATATCAATGAAGTGGGAAATACGAAGAATTTTTAGATTAAGGCATTAAGCAATACAACGTAATTTTTGTCTGAACTTTCTTGAACTACTTTCTTAGGAAAACACAGTACCTGATGGCATTTAGAACATCATTTTTTGTAGATCCAAGTTGCTAGGAATAACAAAACACAAGCAATATACTGAGGAAACAATGTCCAATTTAAACAATAAAATATCTCTACACATTCTAAAGTGTTTCTTAGAAAAAGCATTACAGTTTCCTTAACACTTTTTCAAGTCCATGAGACTCTCCTTCCTGACTCTGATGCTAGTAGGGGAAATACCAAGAGAGAGAGAAAAGAAGAAATAAATAATTTAGGATTTATTAATATACTTTCTTTTACACTAAATGATACTGCACCATTGTTCCCAGCTCATCTTGGACCTGGGCATAAGGAAGTGGGAATAGGAGAGGAAGGTAAGTAGGGTAGAGAAGTGAAAGGAAGATGGAAACATTTTCCATCACTTCCAATCATTCAGACTGTGGTACCACCTCTTCCCCACCACCACCCTCCCATAAAATACTTCAAATCACAAATACTGCAAAGGCAGTATTAGGTTATCCATACTAACTGTAAATAATGGGACAGAGAAGTAAATTAAAGCATAAAATTATGAAGTTCTTATAGCTAACACTTGTATCATTTTATGAGAAAAGTTTTTGTAGCAAATTAAATTTTCATCGCTATACACTACGTTATTGTTTATTAGATTTCTGGTGAGTAATTAGAGTTTTTAATTAAACAATAAACCTTTGAAAATTAATTGTTAAGTACTTAAGTCTAAAATTAATGGAGGGGGCGCCTGGGTGGCTCAGTTGGTTAAGCATCCAACTCTTGATTTCAACTCAGGTCATGATCTCACAGTTCATGAGTTTGAGCCCTGCGTTGGGCTCCACACCGACAGTGCAGAACCTGCTTGGGATTTTCTTTCTCTCCTTCTCTCTCTATCTCTTTCTCTTTCTTTCCAAATCAATATAAATAAACTTTAAAAAATAAATTTAAAAATAATAGAGTGGGAGAAAAGAGCAAATGATATCAAGAACTTCTTTTATTTCTATAAAGTCACTTCTTTTCTACTTTTGGTCAGTTAGCATATTTTATTCCCCCAATCTGTGCTCAGAGAATTGAAGCAACACAGAAGGAGGAAAATGAAGTGGGAGTTGGAGAACTAGCAATAGCTTGCACCTACGTAATGCTGTCTCCTTTTGCTAAGCACTCCGATAAATACTTTAAATATATTACTGCAAGTTAGTATCTACCTCATTAAGGACTTGCTCCGTAAGAAAGGTCCTATTATCCCATTTTACTGGTAAGGATATTAAGGCAATGAATGCTTGAGTAACTTACCTGAGGTGATATGTCTAATAAATAGAAGAACTGGGTTTTCAATACAGACGTCCTAGTTTCAGATTCTGTGCTCTTAATTAACCACACATCTCTCTAGAGAAATGGCTATTCACAAGTATAATATCGAATTAAGATAGTTAAAAGGTAGCAGGTGAATGAGTGTTCTAAAGCTCCATGCAACAACGTGGATGAATCTCGCAGATACAATACTGAGTAAAAGAAACCAGACTAAAGAGTACACGGGGTATTATTCCTTTTATATTAAATAACCGAAAGCAAGCAAAGCAAACCTGTGCTGTTAGAAGTTAGAATGGTTGGGGCGCCTGGGTGGCTCAGCTGGTTAAGCGTCCAACTTTGGCTCAGGTCATGATCTCACCGTCTGTGAGTTGGAGCCCCACATCAGACTCTGTGCTGACAGCTTGGAGCCTGGAGCTTGCTTTGGATTCTGTGTCTCCCTCTCCCTCTGACCCTCCCACGTTCATGCTCTCTCACTCTCTCTCTCTCAAAAATAAGCATTAAAAAAATTTTTTTTAATTAAAAAAAAGTTAGAATGGTAGTTACTCTTGGGAGTGAGAGGTAGTAACAGGGAGAACATATGAGGAGTGGTTCTGGGGCCATTAAGTCTGTTTTTTGTGCTGGGTGTTATGTGGTGTGATTGTTTGTGAAAATGCATCCGGCTATGTACTTACGACATGTGCCCTTTTCTGTATGTAATTACATTCAGTAAAAGGTTTGAAAGAGGGGGAATGGGAACTTTGAGGTCACATTAAATAAAGCAGTGAACAGCCTTCTCCTCACTCCTATTAATTCTCTGTCCCATTCTGGGGCACCTGGGTGGCTCAGTTCGTTGGGCGGCCGACTTCAGCTCAGGTCATGATCTCACGGTCTGTGGGTTTGAGCCCCGTGTTGGGCTGGCAGCTCGGAGCCTGGAGCCTGCTTCAGATTCCCTCTCTTTCTCTCTCTCTCTCTCTTTCTCTCTCTCTCTGCCCTTCCCCTGCTCATGCTTTGTCTATGTCTCTCGAAAATAAATAAACCTTAAAAAAAATTTTTTTTTAATTCTCTGTCCCATTCCAAGGCAGGGTGAAGTATCATATCCCCATTATACCTTCCCACCTTTTTTTCTTCTTTTTCTCTTTAATTCTCTCTTGCAATAAAAGCTAAAAGTAGGAAAAGCTATTTCTAGTTGACTCTACTAAATAATAATTTGAATATCTAACCTCAATTTATTTGGGATAATGGGTTATAAAGAAAGTTAAGAATGATAAAAATTTCTGACCCACCAATAATTTAAAAAGTTGTCAGTGACTAAATAGCTTTTCTCCTAACATCGAGATTGATGGAGAAATTTGCCTCAACATCACAACAAAGTTCTTTCCTTACTTGTGCTGTTCCATCCAGTACCAGAAGGGGAAAGAGGGAGGTAGTGTTGGAAACTAGGCTTTTTGTTAGAATTGGGAAGAAAAAGAAACCCAGAATCCACATTCTGAAAGATTAAAAAAAATGTAAAAGCTATGATATCTGATTTTCATGGCTCGAAAACTCTCAGCACATTGATTTCACTTAGGATGTATATTTCACTAAACTGCCATATAAGCCTTTTGACTCTGAGACACCTAATAATGAGAAAAAAAGGAAGAAAACACACCACACTCTCAGAGATTGTTTCTAATGGAAACCTAGTTTTGACAACCCTACCACCTGCTTTATATCATTAAACTGAAGGAGACTATGAATAGGAAGGGGGTGGAGAGACACTGCTAATAAAATATTTAAGAACATCAGGAAGAGCCACGTCAGGCTTTTAGTTTACCCAGAAAAAGCATCTTCCTAAAGTATCAGTCAACCAAGATTTACTGTATTAATAAAATCACCTTCAGATTATAAAGGTAGGAAAAAATGCACAAAATGCAGACAGATAGCCTATTTTTAAAGTCTGGAATAAGAGGGCAAAACGTCCTAGAAGAAAGGCAATGTCAAGCATCTTGCTCTTAGTGGCTGCAGGATTTACTTTGACCTCATCGTTCGCAGGTGATTGGGACTGAATACTGATATTTGAAAACGGTCTAGAAGCCATATTCTAATGGGGCAGGAATGTCCACGTACTGTTAGAGAAGACTTAGTATCTTTTGAGACAAAGAAAGAAGCAGGGATGGCAACATAGTTAAATTCTGAACTACTACCTCCTCCACAATTATTTTTGCTACAGGAGATGAATGATTGATTGCATGCGATGGAATTTACCGTGTTTGAAATGTGCATTTTCTCTTGAACACTGAAATAATGACGGTCCCAGAGAGCCATGCAGATTGCCCAATCTATCAGCGTTTTTCTCTCTGTTTGACTTTCATTCCTCTGCATTTGATTGCTTCTGAAATAATGGTCGCAGAATTGAAAATAGTCTTTCTATTCCTCAGGTGATTTTCATTTGTGATAGATAAGCAAATGCAATTTTCCCTATTACAGTAACTAGGGAAAGACACCTCCCAGACATTAGTGAGCTCAGTAAATACAGGGGAGGGGATCCCACTGGGTACACTAGTCCACTCAAACGAGAGGCAAATAGGGATTATGCACAGCTAAGCAAGCAAAGTCGGTGTTCATCCACACATTCTCAGTTACTGGACATCCCATCTAAGCATTAAGAGAATATTTCATTCTAATTCTAGGGCTTATTTTCTGCATAGTAAAAATGAGATTAAGCACAAATCCTGTGCTACAATTTTGTACTAATTTACAGTGATACGAGAAGCTTGAATTATCTATGATTTCAGTACATTTGAGTTGTTATCTCTGACTTTAGCCTCCTTGGCAATGGAACTCCTCCCTCCCCTGTCCTTCCCCTCACCTACACACCAAACCAGTCAGTGTTGAACAATGGGAAATAGTTTTCTTTATGGCGTTTACTATTTATCACTGACTGTGGAGGGGTCTGCGTAGGAAAATTCTGGAGGGTTTTGCAAGAAAATGTGAGCTGTCAGCCTCACTGATCTGCATGAAATTCCTCCTCGGTCTCAACCATTTTGCTTTTGTTTCGGGTTATTTTAAATGGGGAACTAACATAAAGGGAAAACGTTTTAAAAGCCCAACCTTAGGCTTCTTTCACTCCATATTTTGTTACTTTCTTTTTTCAGTAAGAAAAACTTAATTATGTAAAGTAGTGACAGCTCACCCAGATCCTTCACTGATCCCCAGCATGGATAAGCAATTTTGAGGAAGTTAAATATTCAGTGAAGATACTGCTAATCACTACCCCAGGAACAGCCCAACAGAAAGATTATTCTTTCATTGTGGATGCGCTTGTCATTTGCAGAGCTTTGCAAATACTCCAAAAAGGAGAAGCTTGGGGAAAAATAACTCTCACAGGTGAAAATGCAAAATATACACCCTTTCATAAATTATACCATGATAGGTGTTATAATATTCTTAGAAATTTAGAGAGAGGCTCTTCCTATAATTTCAGAGGGGAATGCAAAATCTTACATGAGATGGAAACTCTCCAAATTAGACCATTATGCTGGAAAAATATCTGAGTATATACAACGCACCATTCTTTTACTTTAAAAATTTTTTAATGTTTATTTTTGAGAGAGAGACAGAGAGACAGAGTGTGAGCAGGGGAGGGGCAGAGAGAGAGGGAGACACAGAATCTGAAACAGGCTCCAGGCTCTGAGCTGTCAGCACAGAGCCCGACGCAGCTCGAACTCATGAACGGTGAGACCATGACCTCAGCCGACAGAGCCACCCAGGCGCCCCGCACCATTCTTAAGAAATAATAATTAAAACACTCTGATAGCATTTCTAACTAACGCTAGAAATGTTTTTCCCCATTTTTGATCCAACACTTGGCAAAGGTAGTCTCAAGGTTGATACCTACATGCACAATACCGTACTTCATCACATTATACTTGGGCCATAAATTATTATTAGAAAAACTTCCTAACCTTGAAATTCAATCTATTCTGTTCGGGTAATTTTGTAGTTTTTAGAAAATGCATCCATACCTAAACTTAAAATAAAATTTAAAAAGCCCAATGAAAGTATAATGAAGAGCATAATAATGTAAATAATGTATGAATGAATAAGAAGATATTCGAAAATGTAAGCTATACCACTCTACATGTCATCATTGTAGATGTCCTTTGGCATGTCCGAGAATAATTAATCATATATTTGCAGCATTCGTGCCAGGCCCTTCCTACACAAATGTCTGAGACTGCTAATCTCATGGAACTTTGTAGGTTGAGCCATTTCCCCATTTTCGGGGGCTTAGGTGTCAATGACAGACTCTAACTTGGAGCTCCTGCTTCCATATTCTTCGCTTTCATGCCCCTCTCCTATTCCCTGGGGTATCCTCTGGTCTCTGCTCGGAACCGAGCCAGACACAGAACTCATTTTCTCTTCACTGATTTCTACCATCAACAAAACAGCTACAATTTTACTGAAAGTTCAGGAAGACAGAGAAGCTTTACCGCCAGAAACACAAACAACTGAAAATCAAACAGTAGCCATTCCTGTTCCAAAAGGTGCTTTGGCAATCTGCTGCCCTTTCTGCCTCATCCCCTCCCTCTTCTGTGGGTGTTCACTTGTTCCACGCTCCCAGCCATTTCTCTTTCAAAGCAGTTTTACTTCCTTTCTTCTTCTTTCAGACCTTGCACTTCCACCCCTGAGGAAATTGTCAAGATATTTTCCTTACAAAAGATGGTTCTTATCCAAAGGGATTTCAGATGTCCACTTTTAAGATAATTGTTTTACCCCCTGTTTCTCTCAATTGATTTCAACAGGGCTTTGTTTTAAGCAGAACCGAGATTATCATATTCTCATTTCATACACAGGAAACTAAGGTTAAGAAAAATGAAGTTACTTGCACGGGTCACACGGCTAGGCAGAGTCAAAACCAGAATTCAGGTCACCCGTACTCTGGAGCCCCCACTTCCTTACAAGCCAAGTTTCTGGCTCCTCTGTCAGTTGACAGACCTTTCTCTCCTCTCCCTCAAAGAAAGATTGGAAGTTCTCAAGAAATATAGTCCTTATGTTATTTGTTAAGAGTGGAGCAAACACACATCGGCTCAGTGGATTCCAAAGCATTGTCCTTGAATCAATAGCATCAGCATCTCTCGGGAACTTATTACACATGCACATTCTTAGGCCCATCCCAGACCAGCTGAATCAGAAACTCTGGGACTGGGGTCCAGCAGTCTTGGTTTTAACACTCCTTCCAGGTGATTCTGATGCATACTAAACTTTGAGAACCCCTGGACCAGATGTGTATCAAACCAGTGCCCTCTTCCTCCTAGACAGAGAATGAAATAGACCACATTTCCTAGACACTTTGGATGTAGCCAATGGAATATGAACAAAAGCAATGTATGTTATTTCCTGGTTAGGTTCATAAAAAGTTCCCATTTATTACACTCCATGTTTTCCCCTGCCTTTGTCTTATTGCAGGGTCATGTGTTGATCCCGAAAGGATTGTATGGAAGATGGAAGAGTCACAGGATAAAAGGAAGCTGCTTGAAAGAAAACCACCCATTGGTCAAGAATACCCAATTTGTGTAAAGCCACTTGAGGCTTGACACTCGACTGTTATAGTTGCTAGCATTAACCTAACTCAAATGAAAGTGTTAAATTTTTTTTATGTTTACTTATTTATTTTGAGAGAGAGAGAGAGAGAGAGAGCGAGCAGGTGCAGGACAGAGAGAGAAAGAGAGACAATCCCAAATGCAGGGCTCAAACCCACAAACCGTGAGATTGTGACATAAAACAAAACCAAGAGTTGGACGCTCAGCTGACTGAGCCACCCTGGCACCCCAGAAAGTGTTATCTGAGGTGGGCATGATTTGTAGGATACTAAGAGAGGAATTAAGATGTACAGAAGGTAAAGCTAACCGCTCTAGCCCTATCTGCCTGAAGCAAGAGATCAGAGAAAATTTTCTTAAGTTCTAAAATAGAGGCAAAGCTATCATATGGGTTCTGACTTGCTCTCAGCAGGGAGGTGGGCTGACTGTGAGAGGGCAAGTAACAGGAAGAGATACTTAGGTGCCATCAAAAGAAACAATAGAGATCGTAACAACAACAGCCATATGCCATCTCTCATTCTGGATCACATAAGTTCCATAGATGCCTATCCACCTGGGATTGAAATGGACCTGTAGGAATAAAATTCTTTGAAGTCAAAAAATTTAGTATTTGGAGCTGGTACATAAAACAGTATCAGATTAAGTCCTCTCATTTTGCAGGGATTTCATTCACCGCCCAGGATTCTTCATGGCAGAACCAAGCCAAAAGCCAAACTCTCCAACTTCAAGTCAGGGATTCTTTTCTATCATCTAACATTTTTAATGTATTTTTAAACCTCAGGCACTTTCCTATATCATTTCCCTCTCTTATATTTCACTCCCAGAACTTACTACAGAGGTTAAGTACACTGAACTTGGCTCTCCTGTCAATATTTTTAAAATTCTGACAGCTTTATTGACCAGATTTCTACAATAATAGGGGATGCATTTGTCCATGAGAAGCTACAGGTAGAGAAAATAATCCCCAAACTCTCTTTTTTCATGAAAGAGTGTGCAAACCCTAGACAGGACTGAGAAATGGAAAGGCTCCTGGGCCTAATGGAATGCTTACCGAGATCTATCGATTCTGATGCAGCACATTGATTGGCCATCTAACTCCGCGCTCTGTAATGTCTAGCCAAAAGAAAAAGTATGGCAACAGATAAAAGATGTCAGCAATGTCACCAGCTGTGATCACAAGTTTCCAAAAGGGATTGTGACAGTTAGTGAAGCATCGGTGTAATGTTAGTTCCCAGGAATGTACTGTCAAGTATTCATCTCTAGGACTCAGAACGGCATCTCACACGTATCTGCTTTAGAGTTGTAAGCACTTTTAATAGTCAGGTCTGCCTGGGTTTTTTACGCATTCACTTAGTTGTTATTAGGTATTGCCAACTGAAGAACAGTTAAAGAAATAGAGACTTTTAGGAAGTCCTTTGCTATGATAAGGTTTTATTTCATCGATCACCTTGGTTTCCAACTCTCTGAGGGTCTGAATGGATAAAATTAAACAGATCATGCAGCAGCATAGCACTGAGACCTAGACGGGCTGCCTGGGTTCAAATCCTCACATTAGTGCTTAATAACTGTGTCTTTGGGAAAGTTATAAAACTTAATTTATGCCTCTGTTTCTCCAACTCTAGGATGGGGATATTTAAGAGCACCTAATTTCTAGGATTAAATGAGTTTGTTTTTTTAAAGAATAAGGTAAGAACAGTGATTGGCACCTAATAAGAAATATGAGAAGGGGTGTTTAAGAAAAAGAAACAAAGGAAGAAAGGAATAAACAAGCATGGAAGCCTGGGTGGCTCAGTCGGTTAAGTGTCCAGCTCTTGATTTCAGTTCAGGTCATGATCTCATGGTTTGTGAGATTAAGCCCCATGTCTGGCTCTGTGCTGATTCTCTCTCTCACTCTCTCTACTCATCTCGTGCTCATGCTCTCTAAATAAATAAATAAATAAATAAATAAATAAATAAATAAGTAAGTAAGTAAATGGCAAGCAAAGCGAGACAACTAACACCTGGGCAGCTGGGCTAACTTGGGGGTACATCAGACTTCATTACTATTTCAATGCTTCTGGGCAGACAGTATCACAGAGTAAAGTGAGTCATTCTGCCACCAGGTAAAAAGATAAGAATAGGCCTTTTGGTTTGTCAAAACCAAAAAAAGGTGTTGGAATATTATTAGAAAAGCCTTTATATTTTACTAACCCCTTCAAGTAAACTTGTGAAAACCAAAAAATAATTCATTTTTCCTGTTTAAAAACAAAAAAATACAAGAAAAATCAAACTCCTTTATTAGGAGATATTTAACCTCAGGTTAGCTAGCCTATGCCACTCAGCAGGCTCCCCAACCACCAATTACCGTGTATTCAGGGAGTTCAAACCAATTAACCTGAGTAAACATGAATTAAAACGTACATCCCCGAAAGGTGGAAAACCACCCAATGTTCTCCAAGATGATTATCCCCTATATGAATTGTAATCTTCATTGATTTCTCATTTTCTTCCTCTTTAGTCAGGGTGGCCAATCAGAAGTTGACCATATACTATTTTTATATAATGCTAAATGTTCCTGACGGATGTGAGAAATAAACAGAGCTAAATATGGTCATTTTAAAATAGCAGTCAAAATGATGTACCACAGGAAGGCAATAAATAAAAAAAAAAATATGATGAGGAATAAAAAAGAGATGAACTAAAACAAAACCACTTACCCAACCAGAAGGGAAAAAATCGCTACAATCAGCAACAGCTATACAATTCGTGGGGCCCATTGCAGAAAGAACAGGCAGAGGTCCTTGTTCAAAGCTTATTAAAAATTTCAAGATGGTAATAGCAGAGCATGAGACCAAGCATGAGGCCCTCTCAGTGTGGGACTCATGTAACTGCACAGGTCTCATGCCTATGAAGCCTGCTGTGGTTATGAAGGTGTGAGCTTATAAGTAAAATGGAATAAAGAGAAGTACATAAATTCAGATGAAAGTCCAGGAATATTTAAGGGAATGGGAAAGGAAGTAATGGAAGATCTGATATAAGATATTAGATTAAGGAAACAGCAGGGAATAGAGAGAGAAAAATAGGAAATAAAGATAAAAGAATAAACAGATAAGAAGGATGAAAGTAAGAAGACAAACCTGAGCCAACCTCACTGCCAAAAGCACACTAGAAATATGGACCAAAGAAACAAGTTCATATCTGAGTCTCCATATTAAGCAACCAATAAGTTGGTCCTATGTGTCCTCATGCCAAGAAAAGGGTAATTCCAGTAACCCAAGGAGCCTGATCAGAAGCTAAGGGAGGAGGGATTGTAAAAAGGTCCATGAATAAGTGTTATGGTAAAATTCTCTCAAAGTCCTTTGAGCAAGAAAACATCTAAACATGGGTCAATCTATTTTTTGGAATGAAGAGGACATCTGACTTTGAAACTAAATCCCCTCACTGTCACAACTAGCTTTGCAAATAATGAAAAGATAGGGCACTTGCACACAAACAGACAAAACTATTCATTATGAAATATTGCTTTATATTACACAAAAATCAGGAGTTAGATAGCTGTTATGTAAATGATAGCTCAAATGGATTGCCAGCCACTACACACAACCAGGAAAAACAACGAATAAATTCCCAAAGCAGTATTACTTCATATTTCTGTTTTGCACAATAATAAAATAATCAACTACTGGTTGAACTACATGCTTTGATGTTTAAAATAATTCCAGTGTCAACATTTATATCAAATGAGGTGAACCATTCAAGTCTATTACCTTGAAAAAAGTTATCCTTTCTGCCAATAAAGCTGCAATTGCTGAAAACATTTTTAGAATTGTCTTTCTTCATAGATTATTTTTAACCCCCAAGAGTTTTAAGTTGTTCTTTTTTAATCATAATCCAGAGAGAAGGTTGTCAGCTCTGAAGGTAAGACAAAAAAGAGTTCACAAAATGTTTAGAAGTGATGACGTGATTACAGAGTGAGTAGATGCATTATCTTGCTCCATACGCTCATAATATGTAGATCTATGGAATGAGAGAAAGTTAGAACTGTAAACAATCTTAAAGACCGTATAAGCTAGCCTACAGTTTCCTGTTAAATGGGTGAAGAAACTGAGGCCCCTATAGATTTGCCTGAAGTTCCACATTTGGCTCATGGAGAGGCATGGCTTGAACTTAACTCACATTTTTCCTTATGAGTGGTCTTTCCACATCACTGAGAACCATTGTCAAAACTGTATGACCTTCTAGAAAGTCTTTGCGAACCACAGGTATCATCTACAAACATGCTGAATTGTTACCATTTCTGAAAGACAAGTCAGTCAGTCCTGGTTGTCATGGCAATAACTCTTCATACTCACAGCCTGGTGATTGCATATGTAAAATGCAGCCGACCCAGACAGGAATAAGCCTTATTAAAACAACATTCTAAAATTGGCACGGCTTACCTGGTTTGCCCATTCTGAATTTTGGAATCTTGACTGCAGTTGTCGTGTAAGTTCAATTCAGTCCAGATATCTATATTTAGCGGTATCGGGAGATATTCTTTGTCTTGAGTCTCTAGGGGGAAAAAAAGCAAAAAGTGGTTGAGATTATCTGAACCCAACATTATAAAATCAAAATTTAAAAGGTTATTGTACATGCATTAGCATAATTACCAAAAAACTATAAATTAACAATGAGATTCTAATATTAAACTCCCTCACTAAGAATTTATGAAGCCCCTAACCTCTTACCTCTCTTTGCTTCTTTCTCTTATTGTCCATTTTGTTTCCTGACCCCATGTTGTTCTTTCCCCATGCAGGCATGTGCTGCGGCCAATTTCTTATATAAGAGTGCTAATACAGCTCTATGTCTACAATCACTCAGAATTCAGACTCAAAATAACAGAGTTATCTCCCACTTGTTTTCTAAGGAGGTATTTTGCCCTCTGCAATGGAATCTAAAAACAAAAAAGCATGTCCTAACCAGCTACTAGAAATGTGCTTTCTATTCTAACCTGAAAATTTCATTCTCTAAGCTTCAACCTAACTTCTCTTGGTGGAAAGAGAAATTTCCAAGTTGACTCTACCCTAAAGACTGATCCCCACAGGAGAGAAGCAGGAATACAACGAGATTCCTTAAGTGCCTCAATCTAAGATATTACCATTCAAACTCTTCATGTACTGTACATACCAGTACAAGTAGTAGTTCGAACATTGCAAACATGTATGAAAGTCTTCTGTGTCGCAGCATGGTTTTTACATAAATTTTCTTTGTTAGGTATATCAAGGTCTAACAGCTGGGCCAATGACACATTTCTGTTCTCCATCACCACAGTAGGGTCTCAGAAGAGAACAATCACTGTCTAAAACTCACATTCCCCAAGACATCCGGTGTCCACAAGACCAAGAGTCTATTTTACAGCTCTTAACTAACCACTTCCTCTTCCTTTCTCACTCATTCACTGTGTCTTCTGAAACTCTACATCTCTGACAAACTCACTCACACTCTTCTCTGAATGCCGCCTGTGCTAATTTGAAATTGTTCCCTGTAGTTTTCTCAGGGACAGGAAAGAAGCCTAAACACCTGTGTCCTTTTTGATCCATATTGCTACTTCTAAGCCATTTATTTCTCCAAAAGCTTTTAAAGACCACGGTTCCTTTGAAGCTATGCCATCCTGCTGTGCCACCTCCCTTCTTCTTTCTCTCCTCTATGGTCTTACTTATATGGACCTCTCATTTATTGAAGACATTTTTACTTTACTACCTACATTCCTTCTATCCCTACACGATTCATTATTCCTTGGAATTTCAGCAGCCATGTGGATGACTCATCAAAAACCCTGATTTATTTGCCAGGTCTTTGATTTCACTTTCATCTGCTTCTCTTCCACCTTAGCCATCCACTCCTACTGTTACAACAGAGACCTTGTATTTGTCTGTACATGCATCACCACCAAAATCTCCACTCAAAACATCCAACTCAGATCGTTCTATTCCAGGTCAATCCCTCTAGAACACCCACTTCATTAATTCTTCTGCATCACTGTGATCTCCATCCCTGCCCTCATTACTTTATCACCCCTTTTCTGTCTTCACTTTTCTTCTCATTCAAGCTAGATCCCATGGTCCATGACTATATTCATACTCTTGGAAACTTCCTCATCATATCTTTATTGTATTTAACTGAAACAATTATTTTTTGCTCTCTTCCTTTTGTCTGCCTGCCACACAGTGGCTAGCTGGTGCTAGCAATATCATACATTGGCTTATTGGTTTCACCTTAACTTCATGATAACAAACCTAAAATGATCAGTTACGTGTTCCCAACAACTTTACAACCCTTCCCAAAGAACTCCATTTCCCCTCTTTCTAAAATGACCTAATTTTCTCAGGAAACCTCTTCTCGAACCATGTCAGATAAGGATCTTTCCTAAAAATCATTGAAAAAGAAACTACCAGATAAAATTCCATTATAGTGCCACCATCAACTCTACACACGCTTCCTGTTTTCAGTTTCAAAAGTGTCTTTACACTTATTAAAAAACAATTGTTTCCACATGTGCTTTTGCTCCAACACTCTCACCTTCTCAAGGATTTTGTAGCTTTAGTAATCTCCTCAGGCACTGCTATCCATCCACTATTTCTACTGGATCATTGCCATCAGAATGCAAATATTTTTTCTACCTCCTACCTTAAAAAAACAAAAACTCCCTTGACCACCCCTCAATCCAGCAAATGCTTTCATTTTCTTCTTCTTTCCACAGCAAAACTCCTTGAATTAGTCGTCTATATCTGCTTCCTTATTTTCAATTTTCTCTGCAAACTTTCCAAACTATTAAGTCACCAAAAACTTTTGTTGCCAAGTCCTTGCTCATTTTGTATGTTCTTATTACAATTATTTTTTCACCAGCATTCTTTCATGGTCACATTTAGTCCCACACTTTTAAATCCCATCTACAGGAACTGCTTCCAAATGTATACCTAGATCTAACTCCAGACGTCACCATTGCCTACTTGAAAACTCATCTCGAACGTATAATAGGCATCTCACAACACAAAAACATAGCTCTTCCTCCAACTCTTTCCTATTTCACAATCCACTGAGTCATCAAGAATCAACGAGTTTTTCCTTTCCCCATTCCCTCTAATCTGTCCGCAAGTTCTGTTGGTTTCAGCTCCAAAATACATCTCAAGTCAGTTCACTGTTCTACATTTGTATTTTCACCGTATTGCAAGATACCACCATCTCTCCCTGGGCCTACTTCCAGAGTCTCTGAGTTGCTTTTCTGTTGCATCTTGCTTTTGACAACACCAACTACCCATGGTCCCTAAAACAGCCATATATTTTAAAACTTAAGTTAGAATATACCTCCCATTTCTCCAGAATAACCCTCCAATTGCCTCCCATTTCTCTCAGAATAAAGAAAAATTTCTAACCACGGGTTCGTCCCACTCTTCAACCTTCCTCTACGCAATCTTCACCTTTAGTCACCATAGCACAAATACAAGGTCTTCCCATTGCTTAAATACACCAAACCTTTTCTTACTCCTAAGACTTTGCATTTGTTGGTCTTTCTACTTGAAATACTTCCAGTCCTTCCTCTCTGCCCCCACCATTGCACTTGATTGGCTTATTCTTATCTTCAAAGTTTGGCATAGATGTCACCTCCTCAGAGAAGGCTTCCCTGATATCAGCTCCATCTAGGATGACCTCTTACTGCTACTGTCTATCTCATCACTCTATTTTTCTTAAATCCTTATTACAGTCCATAATTACCTTCTTTTATGTTTACTTATTTTTTCATTGTCTTATCTTTCTCATTATAGTTTAAGGTCACTGAGGTCAGAGAATCTGTCTTAATTACTGATGAATCTTCTACATCTAATACTTGGGCACATTGTAGGAACTCATTAAAGATCTGTTGAATAAATGAAGGAATTTGCACCTGATAGGTTCCATTTGGAATATATACATTGAGAATATCTGAAGGATTGTTGAGGCTATGTCCTAGAATTGCCCTATTATTAGTTTTTTCAGTTGTACATTATCATTGATTTTAAAGACTTGGGTTTAAAGACAGCTATTGTGTTGTTAATGGCATCTTTATGTAGCTTGTTATTTGCTTGGAATGTTAGGATGTTTTTACTACCTAGATTTAGATAAGGATTCAATAGCCCAGGTTGTAGTACACAAACATAATGAGATTAATAACTAACATTTGCTGAGAGCTTACTAAGTGCCAGGTATTGCTCTAATCTCATTATGTATATTAAACCGAAGACACAATTATTATACCTATTTTACGGATGAGGAAGTCCTATATACCTTCTGATTTGAAGCAGTCTCAAGTAAGGGGATATTTTCTCATTCTCTTCACTAGAACTCAAAAGGAATAATTATCAGGAATGACTAAAAAACAGTACCAGTATCTTTCTTCAAATCACACAAATTGAAAGGCTTTCCAGAATCTTGATTTAAAAAGACTTCTGTGCTTGACATAATGAAACACAAGATGTATTTACACCAACAAAACCAAATGCTTAAATCAAATATTTAAATGTATATTTATGTGCATTTTATGACTTTCTGTAAAGAATAAAGAAGGCATTCTTTGATCAGTGGCTTTCCTTCCATTTCCCCTGGGTCCAATATCGTGCCTGCCCATTTCACAGATTACTAAATGGACAACAGTAGCTGACATAGGATTGATTACTTCATGACCCCACGCATTAAACCCTCACTCTAACAAATGGTGCCCCCCCAACCGCCCCAACACGAATTCATATGTTGAATCTTTAAAGACTGATGTGATTATATTTGGAAATGGGGCCTTTAGAAAGTAATTAGGTTTAGATAATATCATGAGGGTGGGGCCGGCATGAGGGGGTTAGTGACTTTATGAGAGACACCAGAGAGCTTGCTTACTGTTTCTCTTCTCTCTCTCTCTGTCAGCACACTCTGCCCTCACACAGTGAGAAGGTGGATCTCTGCAAGGCAGAAAGCAGGCCCTTACTGGGGAATGAATCATCTCCTGCATCTTCATCTTGGACTTCTCAGCCTTCGGAACTGTGAGAAATAAATTCCCATTGCTTAAGCCACCCAATCTATGATATTTTGTTATGACAACCCAAACTCACCAACACAGATAGAGATATTCCACATCCCTGAGGTGAGAGATCTCTGGGATGTATATTCTACACCATTTCCCAGATCTCCCTCTGGGATTAAGTGTCAGCAGACATTAGTAGTAACTGACTTGATAATACCTAGTATTGGCTGCCTTCCCTCTCCTGTCTCACTTCCCCGCTTCCAAACTGATGTTTCATACATTTCTCAAATAAACTACTTTGCATTAGGGAACGGTCTCAGAATCTGTTTCTGTGGGCACCCGAATGGAAACAGTTTTGTTTGTGTAAAAATCTGGTGTAAAGCACTGCCCAAGGTAATGCACAATGAGAATTACGTGTACAAAGCCAGGTCAGCACTTGTACTCATGAGTGTTAAGCCAGCTTAAACGAGATCTAAAAATGAGACATCAGAGCTTAATTCACAAGAGGATCTGTGAGAAGAAATTCAGGATGCATATCTATTCCTAAAATAGTTGCACCTCAGTGTCTACATGGCTTACAGTTAAAGTCGGGTGACTTTTCTTGGGCTGTTTTATGGTTTTGGGTTTTTTTTTGGATTTTTTTTTAATGACTTAGTGCTAAGTGTCATTCACACTCCTAACAAACTGCTTATTTCAAAGTATTCTTACCAGAGTACTGAGAACTGTATATTCTTCACTGCAGAACAAACAAAGAATAACTAAATTGATTTCAACCACTTTTTCAATCTTTTCATGATAGTCTCTTCCGATGTCAAACTACTGTCTGAGGTATATAGTTTTAATATCCCAACTTCCTAGTGTGTTGTGTAAGATCTCGACCCTCACCTTTCTCCACAGATGTGTCATGTTTATGAAAGATAAAATCGAATCAAGGAATTTGCCTGAGGCAATGAGATGGAGATGGAAATATGAGGACTAGGTTTATGCCTACCCAAAGTGAAAAGAGCTATCAAGTGACCTGTTTGGAATTTGTCACATTAAATTTGGTTTCGATGAGTTCCTCCTCATTGCCAATGTGTAGATGAGATTATTATTTGGAAGTCTTTTAGTGCTAGCTATATCCACAGATTTCCTAAGGGTCTACTCTAAGAATAAAGAACCCATATGAGGCAGCCAGAACAAAAGAAAGCTGTTAAAAGTGTACATCTTCCAAATGATCTTATCCAAATGCAGTGTTTTAAGATAGTGTTGGATGATGAGATGGGGATATAAGAAGAAAAAGTTACCATTAATCATTGGAGAAAAAGAACTACTATAGGGCTGCTCTGGGTAAATCGCTAAGATAAATATTTATAAATATTTGTGGGACACTTTCTATGTGCTACTTATTGTGCTAGTTCCCAAGAAGTCAATACTTTAAAAATTGTATTTATTTAATAATTCTTAAAAGCCAACAGTGTATTATAAAAGCAGAAAATGTAAATCCCAGATTTCACTATAGTGTTAATGTGACCAACAAGCTCTTTACTTGGGTGAGAAAGGAGCTCAGGAAGTAGCCTCTCGATGACTTTGAAGATTCAAGTATATGTAATATACTTCTTTCCTACCATGATGTAATGGAAAAATCCACTCCCCACCCCCAGTCCTTCCAAAACTGATAGCCATCTAAAGGGAGATCTTTTTTTATTCTTTATTAGCGTAATTGATAGACTGTAGATAATGGTGCCGAAATAGAACATTTGATGTAAGAAAATAGTATCAGATAATATATAACTCCATTGCCCCAGAAGGATATTCTTACCTTGAAGTGTGAAATTTGATTCATCTATCCTAGCAACTAACATTTTTCCCAATAGACTTCATTATGCAAGTATTTAGGCGATATTAGGTTCTGCTACTCTTTTGCTCCTAGTTCACTGAAAAACTGTTTAACTTCCTTCTTCCCTTCCAGCCCAGCTCCAGCATTGCCTCACTGAACTTTCTGAAAGCACAAAGTCTAAGCCATGACTTTTAACAGACTCCTCAACTGGTACTATGGGACCACCTTAGCACTACTGAATCATATCACTGACTACCAGACATGTCACTAGGCACCAAAGATAAAGAAATGAAAGAAACTTCTCTGTCAAGATCTAGAGAGACAGACAATTACAATGTATTTTCCCACAGTGGAAGGGCTTTGCTATTATGGAGACAGGTGAAAGGTGCCATAGGAGGGACATAGCTCAGTAGAAGAGGGAAGAGAGGATGGTGAAAGATTTCCTGGAGGAGGTGAGATATGAGCAGTCTTTAAGAAGGATCTGAAGTTAACTATCTACAGAAAGGTGAAGAAATTACCCCCTCAATGGGCTGCATTCTTTCTCACCTTTAAAGGCTCCTCAAGAAACTTAGAAAAAAGATGACAGTAGAAAGCAACTGAAGTCATGAAAGCAAGGGCTCATATACAATACCATTCACCAAAGAGCTCACGGAAACATTATAAAGGGCAGAGGTGTAAGAGAAGTCTTGGACAAACTGAGATTAATATTCTCAGTTCAAATAAATCTCCCTACTTGGTTCCATCTGGGTTTACCACCTGAAGAAAAAACAAGGGTGCTGAGAGGTTTATGAAGTGTCTTGAAAATGTAAAGTTTCCGCTATCTACATGATTTCTAATTCCACAGAGGCCAGCAGGAGAGCCTTTTATAGACATATTCAAAATTGTGCCTTACTAAGAAATGAAGAAGTAGAGAGTTGTGCATACACAGTAGTCCCCCTTGTTCACGGGAGATACTTTCTGAGGCTCCCATCAGTGGATGCCTGAAACCACAGGTAATCACGAACCCTATATCTCTTATTTTTTTTCCTATACATACATACCTATGATAAAGTTTAATTTATAATTAGGCACAGTAAGAGAGAAAAAAACAATAAATAAAATAGAACAATTAAAAGCACATAATGTAATAGACGCTATGTGAATGTGGTCTCTCTCTATCTCACTATACTGTACTTTTTTATGCTGTGAGATGATAAAATGTCTAAACGTGCTGAGATGAAGTGAGGAAATGACACAGGCATTATGATGTGGTATTAGGCTATATCGACCTTCTGAAGCTCCATCAGAGAGAGGATGAACCGCTTCTGGCCCATGGCTGACCCTGGTCACTGAAACTGCGGAAAGCAAACCTGTGGATGTGTGTGTGTGGGGGGGGGTGGGGAATAAATGTATTTGATCAACCCAAAGTGAAGGGAGGAACTTGATTCACGTATATACACATTTGAGAAGACATTGAACGCATAACGTTTTTTAAAGGTAAACAACACTCTATACATGTCTTGTGTTTTATACCCTTTTTCAAGTTAGCTATAAAACCAGTCTCCTTTTGTCATTGTCAAGCCCCAAGAATACATAAAGATGACAGACCTTGTCTCCTGAGTAAAAATAAGGCATATAAGAACCAACCAAAAATAATAGAAATGGTAGCATGCTTTTACCTCTTCACGAGCAATTATTATATTTTAGTCAACACAAGTGATATCTTATTGAAAACCATATCTTTAATTTCTTGGGCAATTAGAAAATGGAAAAGATTCTCATACGAAAAATGGTCATATGTTTGTCCCTACAGCAGGAATCCTCTAATGTGTGGGCTCCAGCCCTTATCAACTTTATACTTAGTCATGACATATATAGCATTTAAATAAAATTTAAAAATCAGGGGCACCTACGTGGCTTAATCGGTTGAGCATCCAACTCTTAATTTCAGCTCAGATGGTAATCTCAAGGTGGTGGGATCAAGCCCCCTGTCAGGCTCCACCCTGAGCATGGAGCCTGCTTAAGATTCTCTCTCTCTCTCTTTTCACCTGCCCCTCTCCCCTGCTTGCATGTTCTCTCCCTCCCTCTCAAATAAATTCAAACATATTTTTGATTAAAAGAAATAAAATCAAAATGATCTGCTCATTTCAGGAAAATGTTCATCTTCAATAGCTTTAACAGTGTTAATGAGGATGAAGAAGTCTCCATTCTGTGAAAGAGAGAGAGTCTACAGAAGAAAAATATCACCTAGGTTGAATGGCTTGGTGGAAAGCAGCCATATGTGGGCAAAGTTACATTTTTAAGATGCTGCCAAAATAAATTTAGAACTCAATAGCCTTGACCTGAAGCATTTGAAAACTATCAATGGCAATAAAGTTGATTAGATGGTTAATGGCAAAAGATGAATAGTTATTTATATTTAACACAAATAAAGTGAATACATTGTCATCTAGGAAATAGTAGGTATCAGACTCAGAACCCTCAAGACAGTTCCAAGCTCATGGTCTGATTTAACAGGCATAAAAATCAGAAATTTCCCAGGATGCCTGGGTGGCTCAGTCAGTTAAGCATCTGACTTCAGCTCAGGTCATGATCTCATAGTCTGCTGTCAGCACAATGCCCACTTCAGATCGTCTGTCTTCCTCGCTCTTGGCCCCTCCCTCACACCCTCGAGCTCACGCGCGCTCTCTCTCTCTCTCTCTCTCAAAACTAAATAAATCATTTTTTTTAATCTGAAATTTCCTTAAATTGTCTGTAGTTTTATCATCAGCTCTCACCAATTTACTTTAGAAACTTGCTAGCCGTTTTCAAGCAAATTTATGTTTAGTTTCAAGCTTCATCATTTGTTTTGTTTTGGTGGAATGTTAGAAAGGGCAGTGGTGTAAGCGAAGCCTCGACCAGCTTCACACACAGGTAAAGGATCCATTCAAAAATGCAAAATAGGGCAATGAATTTTAATGTAAAAGAGCACAAGAAGTTTCAGATTCCACATAGCAGCTAACCTTTAAGGAAACTCCATTTGTTGAATGTTTGTGTACTATTAAAGGAGGAAATCCACAATTATCTGAAATGCTATTACAATACACCCTTTTCCAACTACATATCTGTGTGAAGTTGGACTATCTTCACACACTTCAAAACATCCTACAGCAACAGACTGAATGCAGAAACGGATCTGAGAATCCAGCTGTCTTCAATTAAACCAGTCCCTAATAAGAGTTGTAAAAATGTGAAGCAATGCCACTTTTGTCACTATAGTTTTTGTTTAGGAATAGTTATTTCTCATAACATTTATGTCGCTGCATAATGGGTTTACTATTTTTAAATGAATTAATGAATATTCTTAAATTTTTGTTTGAAGTTTTATTATAAGTGTCAATAGACATAAACAAAATCCCTGATATTGTTCATACTTTAAGTTTATTTCTTTATTTTGAGAGAGAGAATGTGCACATGTGTCAGTGGGAGAGGGGGAGAGAGAGAGGGAGGGAGAGAGAGAGAATCCCAAGTAGGCTCTGTGTTATCAGCAGAGAGCCCAACATGGGGCTCAAACTCACAAACTGTGAGATCATGACCTGAGCAAAGTCAAGAGTCGGATGCTTAACCGACTGAGCCACCCAGGCACCGCTTGTTAATACTTTGTAGGGGTAAGAGATCCTGAGACCCTGATGTGTCGGTGAAGAGCACAAGTTTAGAATGCAACAGGGGTTTGAGTCTTATCCCTGGTAACTACTTGTGTGACTATGGGTAAGAACCGAACCTCTCTACATACCAATTTCCTCATATGGAAAGTGGAGATAATATCACCTGCTTCAATGGATTGTTGTAAATTGTGAATGAATAAATAAACCAATAAATACATTTTTATTCATGTCTATATCTTGTATATCCCCAAATAGATGGGGAGATAGAAAGATAGCCCCTAGAATGTGACAAGCGCACAGTAAATGAAAGCTTTCATTGTTACATCCCTAAAGCACAAGTCAAATATGTGATAGACGTGTGATGAATAGCATAGTACTGCCGTGAAATCTAAAACAAAGAAATTTCAAGATGAGATTTGTCAATAGTGTCTAAAGCTGGAGGGATGAAGAATTGTGTGATTCCTTGGTGAACCTTGAAGAGGTCAGTCTGAGAAACAAGGTAGTATGAAATGCTAGATGGCAAGGAGCTAATATGAGTGGTCAGGAGAAAGCAAGATGGGAATAGAATTCCCCTTTCAGAGCTGCCCAGGCAGCTGTGGGTCCTATGGCACACACTTAACAATATCCTTGACTATGAAACCTAAGCTGAACAATGATGGAGAGTCCCTGAAGACCGAAGTTCCCTGGCAGCAGTAGATCGGTGAGCAACCCACGTTGGTATATAGGGTGTTCCTTTCTTATTATAATTACAATATTCTGCTTTATATTACCATTAATGAGTGCCAATATTTTACCTCCACCATCTCCCTCTTGAGGGAATTTATGATACGAGCAGTTCTACTAAAATGTCTTCTCCAGAATATATATGAGGTAAAAAGTAGAATTGAATTGGGGTGCCTGGGTGGCTCAGTCGGTTAAGTGTCCAACTCTTGATTTCTGCTCAGGTCATGATCTCGCCATTCGTGAGATAGGGCTCAGCACTGACAGAGTAGAGCCTGCTTGGGATTCTCTCTTCCATTCTTTCAGCCCCTTCCATGTTTGTGCACACACATGCTCTCTCTCCAAATAAATACATAAATTGTTTTAAAAAGTAAAATTATATAAGTAATTTTTACAGCTTACACATATACAGTGACCCAGACAAGTGAATGGTATATAGTTGCCAGGTGTGATGCTAGAAAATTCATCAGATGGTTTGAACTACCTTTAACTTGATCTCTTGGTCTCCAAGACAAGTTCTCCTTGTGGACCCATAATCTGTTAATAGCAAGGACAAAGATTTTATTTTTCTGGGCATATCTATGCAACAAATTTACTTTCCGTTATTAAAACCTTACTACTCTTAGCCTTTCTGGCCTACTAATGGCTTTAGTAACACGTTGCATTTATAATTTTTGATTAGGTTTGAACCCAGATGGCCTATATATGACATACAATTAAACTTTATTAATTTGGATAATACTAATTCAGATTTTGCCATTATTCAGGTATACAATTAAGCTTGCTCTTTTGCTCTTTAGAAGAAAAGATTTTATAAATAACTCAATCTCCAACCTGTATCACAATAGTATTTTTTATAAATTAGTTAAAAGAATAGACAACTTTTCAAGCCATTAGTCTCCTCCTTTAAAATAAGCAAAATGAAAAAACTAAATAAACTAAGCAAAATGGTTGTGTTTCAAACGATGAGATCATTAGAACCATCTGGAGAGATTTTAAAATACAAAGTACCTTTAGCTTTCTGCCCCAAACCTACTGAATTAGGTTAAGTTTAAATCTATAAGTGAAAAGGTGTACTAGTAAATCTTATGATTAACCAAGATTGAGAACCACTGGACAGGATTATTTTTAAAGACTCTTTATTAGCCAGTTTAATCTAAGCTATGCTATGGCAATAAATTACTCCAAAATCTCTGTGATTTAGAACAAAGTCTATTTCTTATTCATTGTATATGTTCATTGTAGTTCAGCTGAAGCTCTACTCATATCTATCATCTTCATACCTTGGCTCAGTGCTGATAGAGTAGCTTCATCTGGAACTTTGATTGCCTTATGGTAGAAGGAAAAGAAATATGGAAAACTATGAGCTAGCTCATAAAGCCTTTGTTAGGAAGTGGTATGTGTCACTTCTGCCCACATTTCATTAGCCAAAGCATGTCTTATGGCCACTCCTGAATTCAACAGAGTAGGGTTGTACAATCTTCCCACAGGAAGAGTAAGTGAATAATATCAGCGACTCCCATATAGACATTAAAAATGATATTGATTATAAAAATTATCCACTTATAAAGTGGTTCCTATAATAGTTAGCCTAGAATCTTAATTTGGGATCCTCTAAAAGCAGACCCTAACATAAAGACTTAGAAGCAGATAGATTGTTTGGAAGGCAAACCCGGGAAGACATCTTACATAGTTAGGAACATGAGACAGGGAAGAGAGAAGAGCCAATAAAAAGCAAGAGGGGCTTAGTCTTGCTGGAGACCTTCTGAGAAACCTTGTGAGACAAACATCAGGACCCTCCCACCATACAACAGGGAGTCTGGGGCATTTGTCCCACTCCTGTCACCATTGATTGAAGGCAGCCCCCCAGAAGATTATCTCTCTCAAACTTTCTAGCTTAGCTTTCACAGCTGAGCAAGCTCTGGTAACACCGGAGGAAACCATCAGGCAGAGAAAGGGGAGGATGCAGGTGTACCTAAGGTGGGAACCTGTCATGGGGTGGGGGTTTTCCACAAGTGCAAGAAAACTCAGGTAGCCAAAGGGACATTGGCGGACTGTCTACAGTCCCTGCTATCCCTAGTTCAGAGTCGGCCTCTATTTGTAATTAGATATCTTATTATCATACATTTCATTTCTTTAAGTCAGTCTGATCTATCCTAAAGTTATTCCAAATTGATAACTTTTTTTCTATCCACTATTAATTTTTACTTTAAGTATCAACTCAGGTTAAATGCGAATAATCACCTGAAACACATGTTGAAAAAAGATCTAAGGTCAAGCTTGGTGTGTCTTGACTACTTAAGGATGTCTTCCATGCAAGAAGAGGGGATATACATTAGCCACATTATCTGTTATCCTTTAATTTAGTATGATATTGGAGAAGAGGTAGTGCTAACTAAACATTACTGTTTGACTTGAAGCTTTGTAATATTTATTTACATTGTTCAGAATGGGAAGAGGTTTAGGTAATAATGATCTATGATTTGATTCTAAAAATTTAAGCAACATACAGAAAGTAGGAAGGAAGTAAACATATAACTCATGGATTTGGGAAAATCCTAATGTCAAGTAGAGCCATTCCTATATCCTTAAGGATGGAGTTAGTACCACTTTTTCTCTCCATAGAAAAGAAATCTATTTCCCAACTGGAATTTAAAATTATTTTGAGCGTTTCCTTGTTCTTTCTTGCATTCAGACTTCTCATTAGGACTTTGCTGTTCTTCTTTCTATAAATTGTAAGCAAACTGTTAGCAGAATGAACACCCACCCCCAGTCTTGCCTCTTCTGCCACCGACTATTAAGCAGGCCTTGGTGAGGAGGAGGTGCAAGCTGGCATATCACCATTTTTTTTTATTCACTGAATGTGACTTTTACAGCTTCCTCAGCTTAAATTTCTTTCTCTGGTTTGAACTTCAGCTTCATTAACCAAATTTTGACCTGACCCGTTATAGAGATTCCGAGTCTAGCTTTAACTGATTTAAGATAGTTAACTCCATGTCTCCTGGGTCAGACCCTTCCCAGGCAGGCATTCTATTATTTATGGTCTCCACCTGATACCAGCCTTTCTTTTTCCTGTCCAAGGTTCTGCTGCCTTTTGCGTTCTTGACATTCCCTGACCCTTAGTCAGCTTATCACAAAAATTAGACCAAATAGCCAGTCCCTCAGGGAAAAACAAATGGAAGTGTCCTGCCCTTTTCCACAGAGAAAGGCATCTTTTACTCCTTGGTCAAAATTCAGCAGCAGAGTGCAACGAAGAACATTTTCTTTTTTCCACAGGAAATGAAAACCTTAAAAATTTGTAGCCCCTGAGTGTTTTCATAAGATGATAAGGTTTATGATCCAGACATCATTTAGCCAAAAGCAACTTTTCAAAAGGCTTAGGATATTTGATAGAGTGTGATTATAAATTTATTTCAGCTCTCACCAATGACATTTAGATTATGTAAACTTTCCTAGATTTGCTCTGAGAAGATCTCACACGAATATGAAAATGCTACCCATTAGATGTTGTCAAGGGCCTATTCTCTGGAATCAGAACCTCCCCAACTGCGTGACCTCGACCATGCTCCTCAACCTCTCAACACATCTGTGTCTTCACTTATTAAATGGTGATGATAATACCAACGTTAGAGAGCGGTTGTGAAAATTACATATGTAAATAAGAATATATCGATTTAGTTTGGGGCTATATTTGTCTTCACCAGGAAAGCAGAGAAATATTATCATTTATAAATTATAAAGATCAAAGGGCTAAGAAAGAATTTTAAAAATTAAATGACTAGAAGTGCTTCTTAATTTGGTAATTGCAGTACTTTTATTATTTTATCTTTTTATTTTGAGAGAAAAAGAGAGTGAGTGGGAGAGGAGGAGAGAGAAAGGGAGAGAGAGCGAGAATACCAAGCAGGCTCTGCACGGTCAGCACAGAGCCCAATTCAAGGCTCAAACTCACCAACCCCAAGATCATGACCAGAGCTGAAGTCCATCACTTAACTGACTGAGCCACCTAGGTGCCCTAGTAATTGTGGTACTTTTAAAACAGGGCCCCCAAATTATTTTATACTACTCCCATTAAGATATGGGGTCTATGTCCCCCTTCACCACCTTGATTGGGGTGGACTTGTTGCTGCCTTGAACTCCGCAGTTAGGCAGAAGTGACACTCGGGACCATAAAGGCCATGTAGCTTCTGCCTGGTTCTCTTAAAGTACTTACCTTGAAACTTGCCTTTTGGAGATGCTGCCTTTCAGGACCCAGTTCCTTGCTGCAGAAGCCCAAGACACATTGAGAGACCAATGCAGTGGGCTCAGCTGAGCCCAGGCTCTGAGACTTCTCAGTTCACGTATGTGTGTAAAGGAGCACCAACATGATTCAACCCCAGCCATTTCTGAGTCTTTTCAGTTGAGGCTTCAGTAGTGGATTTTCTTTAAATCCACCTCAGTCTACTTCATCCAAAGTCCTGCTCTTAGAACACCTATGAACATAACAAATTGGTTGTTGTCTCTACAACTAAGACCCAGCAATATACAGTCAGAGTAGCAACACCAACAAAATAATGGAAATAGTCCAAAAAGAAATAGAGGACTGGGATCATTCATATAGAATACCTTGAACTTAAGAATGGATAACGCTAAGGGTGCCTACGTGGCTCAGTCCATTAAGTGTATGACTCTTGGTTTCAGCTCAGGTCATGATCTCATGGTTTATGAGATTGAGCCCTGCATTGGGCTTTGTGCTGATGGCCTAGAGCCTACTTGGGATTCTCTCTCTGCCCCTACCCTGCTCATACTCTTTTTCTCTCAAAATAAATAAATAAACTTGAAAAAAAAAGGAATGGATAACACTAAAACCTCAAGATTTAATTATTCACACTTTATAAAATGGTTCTGCCCCAATTTTGGAAAATTTTCTCTGCAGCTCTATAAATCATTATACATATTTCATTAGAAAGTCTGCTTATCAAAGCCTAGTCATTATTAATTGTCATAATGCTCTTTTTACTTAAATAAATTTCAATAATATATGCTATAATCTTAACATTTACTTAATTTAAAAAAGATTTACAAGTGTCTAAATTACTTAGCACACTGTGAGGCAGTAGATTTCAAATTTTAGAGTCCTAAGAATCACCTTGGATGCCTGTTAAAAGTCTGATTCTAAGGCCCTTCCACAGAGATTCTGATTCAGTAGCTGTGCATTTTTGACAGGAAAGTCTGGTACTGGTTAGTCAGAAAAAAAACTTTAAAAACTATTCCTGGATAGCCAATAGGGCACACAAAAGAAGTATGTAACGTAGCTTCTGCCTCAATAATTTAATGTGAATTCAGAGAAAAAACATAAAAATATAAAGACAGCATTTGGGCTTCCAGTTGTGTTTTGGGTTCTAATTCACAAGACCCAACATTTTTGTTCTTTAATTTGAATTGTCAGGTAGGAGAAAAACTAGGTCCAAGAGGGTGGAGTTTTTCCAACTGACAGAGAATTTAAGCGATTAGTGATGGATCTGATTAACACATTTTATTTCCAACTCATGAGTGATATAGTCTATAGATTAAGCGAAAATTTTAATATCTTAAACTTTAATGTTACTTCGCAGGGAGATTAAAGAAGGGCTCTGTGTTTCACATTGAATGAGTACCCCAAGAAGAGCTTTGAACTGAATATACATTTATGTTTCTGAGCCATATATATATAACGGCTCAAACACAATAGGAATTTATATCTCACTACATAGGAGCTTAAGGAGGGTAAGGAGATCTCTTCCATGCCATAATTCAGGGGTCCACAATCATTCCATACAGTGGCCCTGCCATCCCCTAGTTCATCGCTGTCATCTGCATCCAGCCTATGGGAAGGGAAATAAATACAGGGTAAGCACACCTGTTTCACAAAAGCCTTGGCCCCAAAACAGTACACATCACCTCTGCTAATTACATTGGTGAGAATTAGTTATATGGCCACATCCAGTTGCACAAAGACCTGGAAACTGGTTCCTCAGCTGCTTTCCAGCTTTCCAACTTTTCCACAGAAGAGAAGAATAGATTTTGGTGGACAGTTAGCCACAACTGTCACACATGAGGGCATATCACTATATTTCAAATCACCTGAGATAAACGGCAGGTTCCAGAAGCTTCCAGAAAGAGAAAAACAAGGCACTTAAAAAAAATGAAAGAAAGAAAGAAAAAACAGGAATCAGAATGCCATCAAACTTTCTCAAAAAGAAGACAGAAAGACAATGGAAGAAAGTCTACATAATTCCAAGAGAAAATGATGGTTCAACGTAGGATCCTATACCTAGTATATCATTAACACGTAATAGTAGACAAACTTTGCAGACTTGTGCAATCCCAAAAGATTTACCTCACAAATACTTCCTCAGAAAGTTATTGGAAATGTGCTCTACAAAAACAAGGGAAGAATCCAAGAAAGAAGACATAAAATGCAGAAAACAGAGGGTCCAAAAACCAAAAGTGAAATGAACTGAATTCTAATAATGGTGGTGAAAAGATACTCCAATGTGACAGCTGGGCAGCAAACCTAGATAGTAAGTCCTAGACAGCAATAAGATGAATTCCAGAAAGGGTAAGTTTTCCCACTCTGACCATCACACCCATTCCCCCACCACCCACTACACACACACAATGAACTAATAGGTTCCTTGGTGTGTCTGAGTCTATTAAAAGAAGTTTTAATGTTTCGTCAGAGGGTATGGGGTTTAACTAGTGATAGGTACTTAAAAATTAAGTAACTGAAAAGAAAAGAAACATATTTCAGTATTCTATGTGGCTCATCTATAAGTTATATTAAGGTAGTTACAATAACATAAAGACTGAATGTTCATTTAATGAAAAATTGTGACAGAACACGCGGAGGGAAAAAGAATGAAAAATGTATGGGGTTGGTGGGGAATGGAAATTTAAGAGCACAAAATCCTTATCTTTCACACACAAAAAAAGTCAACTGATAATGTCTTAAATTGAAAAGTTGAGAGACAACACTTTAAACACGCTTTGGGAAGTATGGAGAGCATTAACCTGGGCTCCCCAGAAAGCAGAGCCTGAGGCTAAGGCTGATACACTGCCTTTATTATAAGCTACAATGAAAGAGAAAAAGAATGAGGGAGGTATGAGGGCAGTGAAGTGAATAAAAGGGAAGTGCTGATCAAAGGAAACTGTCAAGTCGTAAACCAAGCCAGCCACTCTTGATATCAAGCACCATAGATGGCTTCTTCTCATGAGACCATCCTGTTAAAGGCTATATAAATGACCATGACTTGAGACAGTCCATAATGGTGGGAGTAAAGAGAAGACTTAGCCATGAGCTTCCATATTTTATTGGTCAAAGGTTCACTTCATATATCTGAGTTAAGCAAAGAGTCATCAAGTGTGCCAGGCAAACTCGGGGTCAATAGGGAGACCCTGGATGTGAATCAAGAGACACAAGAGGTGGGCTGGAAGTGAGATTCTCCTTAGTCATGACCTGTGAAACTGGAGCCCACACAGAGCTGGTCACTGCACAGGTGACAGAACAAACTCTCTAGAGACAAGTGAGACTTGTCAGAGACTTGTCAGAGACAAGTCTGACTCTGAAGATACACATAAGAGGTGTTTGATAAAGAAGGTGACAAAAAAAAGAAAAAGAAAAAGAAAAAGAGAAAGAAAAAAAGAACCTATAAGAACTAAATGAAATCTCTCACAAAAAAGAGGAAATCAGGGGTTGTACAAATTGGGATAGGACTCTTAACATATAATTTTATTTTTTAACGAATGGGTATGCATTATTAGATTAAAAAGACAAATTTAAAAGTAATTAAGAATATTTTACATAGAATACTTTATTCCAGACACTTATCATTGCAACTAAGAATTGCTTTTAATTTTCATAAAGGTTAAATCAAAGTAATTTCTTTAAGACATTTCTATTTCCATGTTACTAATATACTGAATGTAATCAATTATCAAAATTCATAGACGTAGCCAGCAATTTGCAAACTTTTTGGTCTAAGGACTTTTTTTCACTCTTAAAATTTCTATTTATTATTTAATGATATTTACTATGTTAGGAAATAAAACTGAGATTTTAAAAAATATTCGTGTACTGACTCACTTAAAAATATCGGTAACGAATGTCATTTTTATTTTTAAAAAGCCATAGTTTCTAAACCAAAATACCTTCAGTGAGAATTGAACGTTTTCAATTCTTTTAAACTTCTAGCTTAATAGAAGACCGTTCATTTCTAATATCTGCTTCTGTATTCAATTTGTTGTGATATGATGTTTGGTTAAACTACATTAAAAAAAGTAGACTCACAGAGATATGTTGTTGGAAAAGGAAGGAGTACTTTAATAGCTTTTTCAGATAATTATAGTTATTCATTGATTCTACAACCAAATATGTGAAATCAGAAACCATATCCATGAACTTTTTGTATTCTGTTACATTAAAAGTCTCTGGTCTATCTTGAACTTTGAATGGACCTTTTTGTTAACCACGCATGATTAGTCACTTGAAAAGCACGGCTCCACTGAGCTTTTCAGATCTTCCAAATGCTAACCCATTTCACTATACGATTTCAAACAATCACATTCATTAATAAGATCATTATTCTCATTAGAAAATCTTAGGTATTAGGAAACTCTCTAGTTCATAGTGACAAACACAAGTTTTCCAAATTTTGAATTTTTGTGTGAAAGCTCAAATTTTTTCACGGGCAACAAATAATGTCAGTTGCTTCCTAAAAATGATCAGCTCACTTCATTGAGTTTCAAGAAAATATCTGCCAAATACACCAGCATAGCCCTAGTTTGCCTGACAGTTCCAACTAAATATGATGTTCCATGAAAAAAAGCAGCTGGTTCAGCATATAGCTCAAATATACACATGTTTTTCTCCAAGGCAACCATCATAGTTCAGTATGCTACTGAAGCACTTTATTTTTGTGCAGTTTTATTGAGATGTTAACATACTGTATAAGTTTAAAATGTACAGTGTAGTGATTTGACATCTGTATATATTGCAAAATGATTACCACAATTAAGTTAGTTAACATATTTGTAACACATAGTTACAAATTGTGTGTGTGTGTGTGTGTGTGTGTGTGTGTGTGTGTGTGTGTTGAGAACTTTTAAGATCTACTCTTCTTAGCAACTTTCCAACATCCAGTATGGTGTTGTTAACTACAATCATCAGGCTGTGTATAACATCCCAGAACGCATTCATCTGATAACTGGAAGTCTATACTCTCTGACCACTTTCACCCATTTTCCCCTCTCCTACCCTGACCCCTCGCAACCCCCACTCTGCTGTTTTGTCATGCAGAATGTTAACATGACATGCGTGCAAAGGCTGAGATTTAATAAAATTAATAACCTTTATTTCTTCATAAAGATATTCTGAAGTGTAACTGGCATTTTGTAACCGGAAGTGTATGGCAATGAAAACTACAATAACTACCAGCCCAGGTTGGTACCGTGGCCTCAATTCGTATTGAGATGCCAGCCGTTTTACCTACCATCGCTTTTCCACCATGATTGCAAATATCGCCCCAGGAAAAGAGGCAAATGACATTTTAGTATTATTATGAAAATAATTTTCCCTCTAAGACACTCAGAAAGGACTTCAGGGACGCGCAGACGCTGTGGACTGATCTCCACAGAGAAGTACTGAAGTACTGATCTAACCGCTGAGCGGCATAAATGAGCAAAAGCCAAAGTCCTCACTTTTTGCCTGGCTAACGTAAGAATTGAGTTAAGCGTTCAAAGTTGTGCAGCTTGTACGTAGGCAGTAGGCTGCAAGAGCAATGGCACTTGATCACAGCTTGGAGGACCTAAATCCCAATGTCATCATTCAGTAGCTACGGGGCCATAGATTAGTTAACTGTGCTCCTTTGAATGTCATTCTCCCCATTTATATAGGAGGGGTAATTCTATCCACCTCATAGGGTTGTTGGATACACTAAAACTACTCAAAGTGTGATGCGTTAGGGGTGCCTGCGTGGCTCAGTCGGTTAAATGTCAGATTCTTGATTTTGGCAGATCATGACCTCACAATTTGTGAGATTGAGCCCCAAGTCGGGCTCTGCACTGACAGCACAGAGCCTACTTGGGATTCTCTCTGTCTCCTCTCTCTCTACCCCTTCCCCTGGTCTTTTTCTCTCTGTAAATAAATAAACATTAAAAAAAAAAAAAAAGGACTGTGATCCCTGAAGCTTCAGCATAAATATCACCTGGGAACTTGTTATAAATGCTAATTCTGGGGTCCCACCCCACAAGTGTTGACTCAGAATCCTTGGAACTGAGGCCCCCAAATCTCTCCTTTATCAGATTCTCCAGGTGATTTTTCACCCACACCAAAGTTTAAGAAGCACCGATGTCATATAGGAAACTGTAAACATTATGAATTTGCATCATAATGATGATAAGTAGAGAAGAAAGTCCTTCCAGTCAAAGAACTATATAAGATAGTTATTTGTGGTTTTGTTGTAGGCTTCCCCCCCCACCACGACATTATTAAACATACCTTATTCGTAGTTGCATCATCCACCAGCATGCACTGGTCTTCCTGTTGTTGAGATATATGTGTTCCATAGAAATGAATCTTTAAAATACAGAGCCAGGAAATAGGCCGGAGTAAGGGGAGAGAGCAAAAAGCATGTGCAGAGAAGCAGTGGGAAATAAGGCTGGATGTGGTTAAAGTAGGGGATGGAATGTTTAGAGTTTCACAAGGGCATAAGGAGGCACAGATTCTTGACTAGCAAGGAAACATCATGAAAGGCATGTACGTAAGAAACAGCATGGGGCTCCTGGATGGCTCAGTCAGTTAAGCATCAGACTTCGGTTCAGGTCATGATCTCAGGGTTCCCAAGTTCAAGCCCCACATCGAGCTCTCTACTGTCAGCGCAGAGCCCGCGTCAGATCCTCTGTCCTCCTCTCTCTCTCTCTGCCACTTCCCCACTTGTTCTCCCTCAAAAACAAATAAGCATTTAAAAACAAAAAGGAAAAAAGAAACTGAGAGCCAGAATTCAAAATGAATTAGAAGGGAAAGGACATGAAAGCAAGGAGTATTTCTCCAGAAACATATATATTTTTTTCCCCTCAGCAGAATAAAAAAGCCCTCCACTGAAGTCGGACAAGATCCACACATTCACAGGTTTTGTCTGGTAGGAGAAAAACCCAAGATACAGACACCTGCAAGGATGAGTATGTTATACATTCATGATTTTCCCTGATACAATGCTTTCACCTTCCATATCACTTCCAAGCCCTCCTGTTAATTCACTGCCCTTGAACTCCCTCCCCATGTGCGCTCCTTTGCTC
The DNA here is from genome assembly GCA_030068075.1 of Paguma larvata. Classification (NCBI taxonomy): domain Eukaryota; kingdom Metazoa; phylum Chordata; class Mammalia; order Carnivora; family Viverridae; genus Paguma; species Paguma larvata. The sequence goes on from CM057840.1 coordinate 37,355,598, forward strand.
AGCACCCCTAGTTTTTCCCTTGCAGTGAAAAATATCTCTTATTTCCTATCCTTTAACTCTCTCTCTGCCTCCTCTAATTTCTAAATGGTAAGAAACTATTTTTGCAGGAATTTCTATGCTAAAGGAGAGAAGATACAGAGAAGCTGCATGTCACGGTCAGAGTCTGCCTCTCTTCCCAGACACAGAAGTAGTTAGCACCAGCTTTTTAAAGGTAATGCTTTGATTCTGGTATTTCTAAAAAGAGATAGAGAAAACTGAGGGTTAAGGAGAGAGAATAAAATGAAAACAAGAGAGAAGCAATCTCTGTGCAGTGCAGACTTGGAAAAGATGAACCAGTCAAAAACACAAGGACCTTGGAGCTGATGTGGGGTTTATCTGCTGCGTGTACTGGGGACAGAACCAGGTCAGAATGGCCTGCTGGGATTTATCTGTCCTGGAATGGGACTACCCTGAGTAAAACTAAAAGCATTTACTGTGGGGTATAGGACAGCGATGGTTGGAGAACCCTCAGTTTTGACCCTTAATTAAGCCAAGCTAATTACATTAATAAAAGATTATCCAAAGCTAACCCTGTCGAAAGCATTCAAATTGCTCTGCACTTTTGGCTGCAATTATACTGGGAAGCAAAAGCTAAAAAGAGGAGAGAACCCAAATCACGTGATGTTAAAGCTCTGAAGGAAGCAAAGCTTCAAAACCACGGGGTGGGGAGTAGATCCAAGGGTGGGGGGAGTTTAGCATCTTTTACTTAATATAAATCGAATCCAAGCACTCAGAGTCAGTTAAGTGGGGTGAAATATAAAGCTTTTTCAATGTTACCTAAAATTTTCATATGAAAATTCAGTGACAAGGCAGTTTCTTTATAGCAGTATCACGTATATGAAAAATGAAAGTTAAAAAGAATGCTTGAGAATGCCATTTCTCATTTAAACATCTGAATTGAGAACAAGACCCAGGGCACCTGTGTGGCTCAGACAGTTGAACATCTGACTCTTGATTTTGGCTCAGGTCATGCATGATCCCAGGGTCATGGGATTGAGCCCTGCATAGGGCTCTGTGGTGAGTGTGAAGCCTGCTTAAGATTCTCTCTCCCTCTGCCCCTCAGCCCCACTCTTGCGAGCCCTCTAAATAAATAAATAAATAAATAAATAAATAAATAAATAAATAAATAAATAAAATTAAAAAAAATAAAACGAGTCCTATTTATTGGAATGAAAGCATGGTAAGATTAACATAACCATAATTAATTCAGTCCCTTTTTACTCATTCATAAATAAGACCTACCACAGCCCTAGGTAACAAAGATACCACTATGAACAATGCATAGACAGGGTTTCTGTCTTATAGAGTTTATATTCTAATATGGGAGGGGTGCCTGGGTGGCTCAGTTGGTTGGGCGGCCGACTTAGCTCAGGTCATGATCTCACAGTCTGTGAGTTCGAGCCCCGCGTCGGGCTCTGTGCTGCCGGCTCAGAGCCTGGAGCGTGCTTCGATTTCTGTGTCTCCCTCTCTCTCTGCCCTTCCCTTGCTCACACTCTGTCTCTATGTCTCTCAAAAATAAATAAACGTTAAAAAATGTTTACATTCTAATATGGGAGATGAAGAAAAAAGATATAAACACATGACTATAAATATACATCTATAGAAACATTGTAAGTGCCAAATAGAAAGTAAAGTGACTAAGAAAGAGAAGAATTAGAAGGTAAGCTTAAATAAAATGGTTAGAGGAGACATGTCTAAGATGATATTAAATTCGAAACCTGAGAATAAGACACTGTGTCTGCAAAGGGTGGAGGCAAGCTTCCTCTTGCAAAGACCAGCAGCACAGAGGCCCCAAGGAAGGAAAGAGCTGGACTATTCAAAGATCTAAGAGAAGACAAGTGTGTGCAGAGCATGGTGGACAAAGAGGGGCAAAGGATGAGGCTGGAGAAAGAGGCAAATGCTCAGACCATGCGGACCTTCTAAGCTATGCTACTGAGAGAAAAAGGAGGAGAGAAATACGTCCAGTGGATTTGACAACTGCAGTCTGATGGGCAACGTTCATCAGAGCAGATGCAGTGAAATAGTCAGAAGATTGGCCATCAAGCACCTCACTAGAATAGGTAGGAGAGAAAGCAGGTGAGAAAGACTCACATCTCTCTCTCTCTCTCTCAAATTCAGCTATGAATGGGGAGCTGAGGATGGGAGGATTGCTGGAGGAAATATGGGGACTCAGAAGGTTTTGGGTTTTTTTTTTTTGCAAATACAGAAAAGATCAGAGCATGTTCGTGTGCTGATAGGATTGGGAATGGCCCAAGGGAGAAGGAAGAGTTGATGAGAAGCATGGCTGGGATCTAAAGCATCAGCAACAGACTGGATATGAGCAGAAACGAGACAGGAAAAGAGATTGTGTGGATACAGGTCAGGTGTGACATCCTCCGCAGAAACTCCAACAACACTCTCCTCTACCCCCTCATCGCCGCGAGACCTCAGAATCTCTGAGCTATCCCTTCCAACTCACTCACTCTTTCCCTCCAGAAACTCTCTCAGTTTAAACTATTGGCGCATCTTATCTGCTTTATAATCTTTAAGAATTCTATTGAAATAACTGGAAATCCATTTTCCTAAATACCCAAACGTTTGCAAACATTGTACTGCCAATCCAAAGCAGAGGTTATTTTTATATAATTTTTAACATTAATTCTTTTTTTGAGAGAGAGAGACAAAGCACGAGGAGAGGCAGAAAGGGAGGGAGACACAGAATCGGAAGCAGGCTTCAGGCTCTGAGCTGTCAGCACAGAGCTCAATGCAGTGAGCCGAAGTAGGATGCTTAACGGACTGAGCCACCCAAGCGCCCCAAAGCAGAGGTTATTTTTAACAGATAGTTCTGCAATTTCGTTTATATAATATAATGTGGTAAGTGAAACATTTTAGAACAAAAGAGATAAATTAAAAGTGGTCCCTCCTCCAAAGGTAGGTAAAACCCAGAATCACCACATGCAGTTTTCCATACATTTTTCCTCAGTTCTTTTTAATACATTATGAAGGTCTCGATACTCATGTTTCCATCCACGGCACTTCCACTTTTCTTATCAGTGTGGCATTCAAATCATTTCGTGAGTATAATATCCCCAATGCTTTACAGAATGTGTCTCTTCTCTGAAGATGTGCGTATTTATATATTCCTATATCCCCCTCATTTACTTTCCATTGTTGAATTAAGAAAGAAATCGTAAGAAATTTAAAATAAATCATATTACCCTGACTTGTCCAATTGGATAGGTAGGTCATTTTCAAATACAATCACGAATGCTGTTTTAGTATAAAAGAGTTCTTAATTTTTCAAACCCAAATGCACTGAGTTATTTTAAGCCCTGCGTCCATCAGTCAGTTGCCTGATGTGGAAGAACATGTAACTTAGATGAAGTTGGAGCGGCAGGGGCAATCATCACAAATCACCAGCTAGAAGGCTGCTTGCAGCAGTGATACAGGCTCGAAAGTCCTCCTCTCCCCCAAAACCCCATGAAGAAGTTGATGTGGTGTTAAAGCTAATAGTTTACGGCGGTTCATGCCATCTGTCGCCTCACTGGGCCACGCAACTGGGAGATGAGAAGAAATTCATCTTTTATGCTGATGTCGCACAACGTCATTTTGTAATTTATAGGAACTGATAAATTTCATTTGATATCAAAATTAATCGATAAGTTTGTAAGTGAAAGCAGTGTTGAGACAGTTTTAAATGAAGTTTCAAGTGTCTCTAAATTGAACAAAAACCATCTAAACTTTAGAAGCATTTCTAACCTTCTTACAGAAAAAAAGCATTCCCCCATAGTAAGAGTTTTAGGTAAGTAATTTTATTTGTTCAACTGCTCCTGTCTCCATTAAGAAACATCTGCCCACAGAAATTATGTCTGGAGTTCGAGTGGGTGCCTGGCTGGCTCAGTCAGTGGAGAGTGCAACTCTTGATATCAGGGTCATGAGTTTGAGCCCCACGTTGGGTGTGGAGATAAAAAAAAAATATATATATATATATATATATATATTTAAAATCTTAAAAATATATATGTTTGGGTTCACAAATGCAGGTAGCAGGCCAATTTGAATAGACTTTTTCCAAATACCAATTAAACTCAAATCGAAATTCCACTACATCCCCACCAGAATGACTCAAATTAAAACCAAGGTAACAAATGCTGGCGAAAATGTAGACCAAACGAACCCTCATATTGTTGATGCTAGCATAAATTCGTAAACTGGTAAAAAAAAATAAACTTGGAAAACTAGAACTAATAACTAATAAAGCCAGTGATGTGTAAATGTTTAAGGACTGGTTCTCGGGAGTGGGGGGCTGATTTGTAGCCTTGGCCCATTTCCGTAGTGTATAACTCCTCTGACGGCCAGGTTCAAGTAGTAATGTGACATCACTAAACAGGAACTTCGGCAGAGATGTGCAAAATAGATTCATGCAAACCAGGTCAGACCACTCCATTTTTCCTTTCATTGGAGCCGAATCTTCCCCTTAACCCTGAAAATTTCCTCCTAATTATAATCACCCAAAAGATCTACATACATGTTCACCAAAAGCTACCTACAAAAATGTTCATAGCAACAAAATTTTTAAAAGCCAGAAACTAGAAACAACGCAAATGTTCACGTATAGGGGGATGAATAAGTCGTGCTGTGTGCATACAATGGAGGTAATATTCAACGAAGACCAGACCGCTGCGATACACAACCTCACAGGTGAAAATCCAGAACACAGCAGCGATCAAAGGGTCCCGACAGCAAAGAATAATGATTCCCTATATGTAAAGTTTAAAGCCAGACAAGACCAACCTCTGGTGCCAGAAATCAGAATAATCGTTACCTTTGTGGAGTGCTAGCACCTGTGAAGAAGGACAAAGAGGCTTGCTGTGCAAGCGATGGAAACACAGGTGCGTTCACTCTGTCACGCTGCCTTGAGCTGTGAACCGATGATGGTGCCCTTTTTCCCCCAAATTCGTGTTACACGACAATAAAATAATTTTGCTTTAAAAAGAAAATGTTTATAACATAGCAACTGTGCAAATTCATTTTCCTCAGTGGTTCTTCACTATATTATCTTAACTGTGCATCACTTAAAAATTTTTTTAATTTTCTTTATTTTTGAGAGAGAGAGAGAAAATGAGCAGAGGAGGGGCAGGGAAGGAGACACAGAATCCGAAGCAGGCTGCAGGCTTTGAACTGTCAGCACCGAGCCTGATGGCAGGGCTCAAACACATGAACCACGAGATCATGGCCTGAGCCAAAGTCAGATGCTTAACCGAATGAGCCACTCAGGTGCCCTTAACTGTGCATCTTTGAAAAAGAGCATGGACTTTAGAAATAGACTGGATTGTAAGTCCTGGCTCTGCGACTTACAAGCTGTGTGACTTGGCATGTATTACCGAAGTTTTTTTAATTTTTTATATGAGAACCATAATAATATCTCTTTCATCAATACATAATGAAGATTAAAAATAACATATTAAAGTGCCAATAGAGTGTCTTTTCTACAATCCATAATCCTCAGAGCAGACAGGGTAATCTTTTTTTAAAAAAAAAGAAAATATACATCTTATTATATTAGCCTCTTGCTTAAACCCCACCCCCAATTACTTGCAATAAAATAAAATCCTTAGCATGGTCTGCAAGGCTCTACATAGCCCGGCCCCAGCCCTCTTCTGTGACTTTGGCTCCAACAGTATCTAGTCTCGCTCCCTGCACTTCATCCATACTGCCTGTTCTTTGAACACACCTGGCTGTTGCCACAGAGCCTTTGCTCATGCTGCTGTCTCTGCTTGGAATCAAGCCCCACGTCCATACAGGTTCAATTCTATCTCCAGGCTGGTCTTATATCAAAAATCATCTCCTCAGAAAAGACCTTCCCTGAACTCTCAATAAAGTAGTCTCCTCAGTCACTCTCTATCCTGTTGCTCTGTTTTATTTTCAACACTATGTTTACTGCATGTTGAAATTACCTCAATGTATTGTCTTTCTTCCATCATGCAGCCATTCCCCTCACCTAAGCCGAAAGAAGCAGTGACAGTGTTTGTCACGCACTACTTAATCTTCCAGCACTAGGAGAATGCCAGGCAGATAGGAGATACTCACTGGCTAGCATTGAAAGCAATGGGTTAACTGATGACTAACCAGTAGATATTTCCCTGCCCACCCCCATAAAAAGAGTCAGTGTTTCCTTCAAGGGTGCTCTCAATACAATCTGGGTTGGAGAAGAGGAGAGGACCCCTTGGAACATCCTTGTATCTCAAAAGAGTTTATGAATCGGGAAGTACACTGACTACAATTGCTTCTTGAGCCATTCAGTCCTTATGTGACAATTCTTATTTCCTTCTTATTATAGACCTTTACTATTGGGACAAATTCAAGGGTAACCTAAAAGAAAAATGTGGTATAATACCTCACCATGGTTATCAAATGGTGAGGTGTTATATCACCTCATTTGATAGAATAAACAGTTTGAAATTGTAATCACAAAAGACATCGAATCTCACATGGGGGATGCTGTGTTAACCATGATTTTTGTAACTGCACTATAGCTTTTAGAGAACTGTGCTTGGGGCCCTTTATCTCCCCTGGGATTTCAATGGAGAAATCCTAAAATCCCTGCCTTCGAAGTGGCTCTTTTAAAAGCAGCTCTTCTTGCTATCCCTGGGAAAATAGATCTTTAAAATCTTAGTCATTTTTCCAGGTGTAAATAGTGCAATCCTTTCAGGACACCAAGAATACTGTTGATCCCCCACTGTCTCCTGTTTACTACAATTTGTGTTTTCTTCCTTATTATCTAGTCTGGGGCTAAAGTAATTACTTAGAATTAAGACCAATCACCAATATGTAAACCAAATCATCAGAGTTTTTCCAATGTGTCTCTAAACTGAATATTTAGATCTGTTCCATTCAAAATCACTAATGTTTGAAATTATTTAAAAACACATTTGATTTAACAATCTCCATTTAAAAACATTTTTCATTTAACAATCCCCAGAGGTATGAAAATAATATATAATCATTCTACCAAGTTATGAGAGCTGATAAAAAAATTTTATGTCAACTGATTAATTTGAGAGCCATCAGAAGGATTATTGTTTCAAACAACAACAAATTGCACCTCCAGCTGCAATATTTAAAAAAAAACAACTACCTTATTAAATGGAGTTTTAACTTAATCTAACACAAGAGGAGTCTGCTTCTTTATAGCCAGCATAGATAGAGATCCCTGGGAGTAGGGCAGGAAAGGGTGCAGAAGAGGGAAAAGGAAACAACAAATGATCTGGAAAACTCATAGCCTCAGCCTGGTAGGGGAGTGTCTTCTTGAGAGAGAATGAGTGTAGAGGAAGAAAGATGTTGATGCCTTTGATCTCTGAGAAACCCTGGAGAGGTGAGACTTACACAGTTCACGGTTACGAAGAGATTAAAAATAAAATGCTTACAGGAGATGGGGTGGCAAAGAGAGCCAGAAATTTTGAGAGGAATGGGAGCCAGCGAACACAGGAACGACGATCAATCTTTACCTTCTCACCCTTCATTCAGAGCTTTCTTCAAGCTGCTGAAACCATGTTACTTCAAAGCGGTCGGGCCAACATTATGAAATATTTTTTTTAACTGGCTCACAGAGAATGAAATTTCCCTTCAGTATCATAATTAAATAAATGTTGTTAAAAGGAAGCTCGTATAATGAGTTTAGAAATTAGATCATTTCTTTCCTCAAGAGGCAGCCTTATTTTAGAGTCCAGATGGTAATGCTGACCCTTATTAACACAAATTAAATTGCACATATCGCCTAAATTGTGCCACATAGTTTTATCCAAGACAAACAATGAATATTAGCAGCCCAGCTTTACATAGAAGTTTCTAGATGGATGAAAGAAAGGACACTCATCAGAAAAGATCAATCTTATCCTCTGACATTGAGATCTGAATCAGTCATGTCATTATTACATAAATATGAGAAGATAATTTTTGTATCAAATATGTGTTGGAGAAAATCAAATTAAACCTATTACTCTAAGTTCAATTGCTTTGAAGAATGACATCACTGATACATTGGATGGTCTAGTACAAGTAAAAATGAATTAAACTGAATGAGGAGAAAATGTTTGAAATGTTTCATTCATGAAATCTAACAAATGAGAGTTCCCTTTATTTAAAGTAATAAAGTTCTCTTTCTTTAAAAGTTTTAAAAGCACATCTCAGTCGGATAATAATCATGCTGAAAATTATTCCTTACACAGACAAGCGTGAGAAACTCTATAGAAAGAACATCGTAAGACATCTACACAACGAGTAACACAAAATTCTGACAAAGTCAAACCAGATGCAGAGAAAAGCAATGATACCTAGCATGAATATGTAATATCCATAAGTGCACGAAGCACTGACTGAGTGCAAGGGAAGGACAGAAGAAATTCACATCAGGTACCTGTTATTTTATAGCAATGGTCCCATGGTTAACTTAATGATGGATGTAAATTGTAATAACTTTTCCATCATGTAAGATGCACTCAGAAAATCAGAAGAATCAACCTCTGGATTTGAATAATTTGGAGTGTGACAATCAAAAATACTACCTGGAGAGGCAGCGGGTGTCCTAGTGAGGAATGAGGACTCTGCAGGTGAACTCACAGATTTCTGTTCCATTCTGCTGGCGTTGGCCTTGCCCAAGTGACTTGACCTCTGGGGGCATTGGTGTCTTCACTCAAACACGGGGATAATACTATTGGCAACAGCACTAATCTTATACACAGATGTCACAACATCGTTTAGCCATTCATTTGTTTTCTGATTTTACCACAATACAGAGCCAGGTTCTCTCGACTTTACAAGACCAGAACGGGGTCTTTGTCAATCCACTCAGAGTCTACCACGTTCTCAATAATAACTTTATAATAACTAAAACCACAAGAGATGATAAGTAACTAGGAATGCCAATCCTTAAAAATAATCTCCTGAAGTAAACATTTTTATACTCGTGTCTCACAAGAGAAAACTGAGGTTTAGAAGTTTAACACTCCTGTCGCTTCTCGGCCTTTTGGCTAAGATCAAATGTAGAAGTTTAACGCTCCCAAGATAACAAAGCAACTAAGTGACAGAGCTGCTCTTTAAACCTAGCCTATAACACTCCAATGCCACTCTGCAATAATAGTTCCCATAAATGTTTTTATTCCGCAATAAAGATGTATAAGGACGCCCATATTTTTATAATCTAGCATGGTTTCACAAAGTGTGATCTGGGAACTCCTGGGGGTCTTCAAGACCTTTGCAGGGAGACCATGAGGTCAAAACTATTTTCATAATAATACAAAAACATTATTTGCCTTTTTTATTCTCATTCTCTCATGAGCATACAGTGAAGTTTTCCAGAGGCTATATGACCCATGATGTCACAACAGATTGAATGCAGAAGCAGATATAAGAATCCAGCTGTCTTCTATTAAGCCAGACATTAGAGAAACTTGCAGAAATATAAAGCAATGCCCGACTTCTTACTAAAGTTCTTTTTTTCAATTTTAAAAAATGAGGTTATTTTTCATTCAAGTGCTATTTATGTTAACATGTAAAGGGTTCGTTATGTTTAAATAATCAATACATCTTTTTAAAATTTTCTCAGTTTTAAGTTTGAATATACAAAAAAATCTCTAGATATAACATATAGAAAAAAGCACATAAGGGGTCCTCAATTTTGAAGAGTCTAAAGGGATCCTAAGAATGAAAAGTTTGAGAATCTTGAAGAACACTCATAGTATTTATGACATTGTCAGCACAAGATCATAGGTGAGAAAACAAAATTATATAAAGAGTGGTTTTCAATGAGCAGCTAATTTAGCTTAACAGTTACCTGGGCACCCTGAAACCAAACGTCCTTTTTATCACTGCCTCCACCCAAACCGCGGGCATTTTTCCATGATGAAAGAACTTCCAAGAGATTATTGCCAGGTGATACTGTGTGGCTTTTAAAAAATGTATGGAAGTAGAATGGAATATGAATTAGGAACAAGCCGAATGCTTCCATCATAAGATTTTACTGTGTGTGTTTTAAAAGGACTTCAAATCTTAAAAGATTATCAAAGAATTCCTTCAGCACGATATATTCAAAGACTGAAGAGCTTAGCTTGCCACGAACTGTGATGAGCCTCTAACTTAAAAAAAAGTATACATGTAGGTGAGTTACAAAAATGTAACCATAATGAAATTGTATATAATTGCTATTATATTATATATTAATATATATAATATAATAGTGTTATATACTATGTGATGTGTTATATACTATGAGATAGATATAGATAATAAAAAAAAAAAACAGGCAAGTGACAGAAGGAATCAGGAGGTTCACTTGGTCAGTGTGACAACTTCCTTGATGTGTGTGTGGGTAGCTAGCTAAATGTTCGCAACACAAACTTCTATCCCTGCACAGGACATGCATATATTTAGACGGTGGTTTTTGTCTCCAGTTTATCAGCAAAATAACCATAGAAGATTTTTAGACCAAATATTTTTTCTATTTGTATTATGTGTATTTTGACATTTTTAAAAATCTTTTCTGCCTTAGTTCCCCTTTGCAGAGAATAGTGGAGCGTAGAAAGAAATAATTCTCACATGCTTAGACCAGTGCTAATGGTTAAGAAGTGTAATAACCACAGCCCTCTAGAATGACAAGGATGACACCCATCAAGATGAAAATGCATTAACAAAAAAATACCAATGTGCTAAACAAAGTTGGGCACATCCATACATAATCTACATCATAATAGAGGGTGGAAAGAATACAGTAGTAAGAATACTTGCCCCTTTAATAAAACAGGGTCAAAACACTTTACACCAGGCATTTTGACTCCAAGATTTCTTAGATCCGCTATTTGACATAAACTATTTCAAGTAAGAATAAAAGAGCAAAATATACCAAAGGAAGATTGTGAAAAGGAAACACGTGCCAAACAAAAGGCCACAGCCTACTTTTCAAACACAAAGAAAATATGATCAAAAGCTGTTGAGACTTCCACAAATAAAAAGTCATTTTCTTAAAGCAGGTTGGTGGTGTGGAAGAAAGAGAGATTTGACTTTAATAGTTATTGTGCTTAGAGTTAGCAAAGATGAACTCAAGACTATTATTCTCTTTGATTTACATAAAGGTCAACCCCTGACTGAGAAATTTGACTTGCAGGTGGGAGAGTTTCCTGGATGACCTCGAATATTAGGTCACCCAAGACCCACGTTGGCAGGTGAAATTAGAGCTGTTTATATTACAAAGTGCAAAATGATCAAATAAGAAGGATCCTAAAAACATCCTTAAAAGGTAACAGAGAGTTTCACTTGATAAAATAAATTGAGAGTATATCAAAACATTTAAAAGGCATACCAGTAGAAATCTCTGAAGGAAGAGCAGACTTTGTTAGGATTACATGTGTCTGGTTGCAGAAATGCTTGCTACACCTGACTGATTACAAGTAATCCGCGCCAACAACAGATAATCAAGATCAATTTCTCTAGAAATGTATCCTAAAGGAAAATTTGACAAGGGCTCAAAAACATTATGAGCAGGGAAGTTGATTTCAGGATTCCTCAACGACAGACTGTAATGGTCAACAACGTCAACTGGGAAAACAAAGTATGGTACAAACCTTTGCTAAAATACTGATGCGGCCATCAAGAATGATAATGATGGCATGTTCGTGGAAAAGAAATGTGTTAGCAAAATATTATTTAATTAAAAAGCAAGTTAAAATCAGGGCAAAATACCATAATCCTCAATACCACCTCAGCTCAAAAATTATGTGTGTATGTTTACCCGGAAGGCATGTATTAAGTAAACAAAGGATTAAAGGTTAATCTTTGGTGAAATTATAGCTTTCTTAGACAAATTAATTTTCGACTTTGTTCTATGATACATAAGTATTGCTTTGTAATAATGAATACATTTTTGTAAAAATTAATACACATAAAAGATATCGATCCATGAGATTATAGCCAATCTCACATAAAAGTTAATACAAAAGGATTTTCCCTGATCCAGCCAGGCATATCTATGACATACTGCAAATATCCTCAGGACAATCTTTCTGACTGACTGACGTGTTTTTTTCTTTCCCTCTAAGGAGCTGAGAGCTAATCCAGTATCCTGTGCACGCTTTTTTCTTAGAGTTTTATTTCTCAAACCACACCTTAATATATAAAACAAGAAAGCAGGCCAGAGATTTATTTTTATTCTTGAAAGAATAAGAGTTTTTATTTAGGTGACTTTATAATAGAATAATACCTTTAAAGTTAAATACATTGACCATTCTCTTCCATCACTGCCAAATTACGGAGAGCATGTATTTCATCTTTTATGTAATGGTGGAAAGAATGATTTCTTCAAGGTGCCTGAAAACAACAACCAGTAGAAACCTCTTAAGGAAGAGTAGACTTTGTTAGGATTACTTGTGTCTGGTTGCAGAAATGCTTGCTACACCTGACTGATTACAAGTAATCCGCACCAACAACAGATAATCAAGATCAATTTCTCTTTAAACAGACCAGCAGAGACGCAGAGAGTTAGTAAATTTGACTCATGGACTAATAGGCTGTGTTTATCCAATTGTCCATAACAATAATGTTAAGAGTATTTATAACATTAATGACAGAACAACAAAACAGGTATCATTAAGGTAAATTCTCATCCTCATGAATAATTTTTTTTTCTATTGTATCTTGACCAGTTGTACTGATCCAGCAGGAGTTGAAATTTAAAACCAAGTAATTTGATTTCTTTGTTAACAGGACCCAAACTAATATGGATCATTGAAATTACCAGATGTCTTTTTTTCTTAAATCCAACTTCCTCCTCCACTGACCGTTTTTATCAAAACAGCTGGTAAGCAGAACTGCAAGATAACCTGAGTTTGCCTTCTGCTTCAGGTTGAAACACTTAATTAGAGTGCCCTAAATACAGACCCAGAAGAAAAGAATCTGTACCATCCAAAACTGCCTGAAGCTAACAGCTAAATTATTTAGAATCAGCTCTATTCATCAGAAGATGAAAACCACAACATTTTAACTAAAAACTTTTAAACCAGAGCTGTCAAACTTGCACAAAACCATTGTGAGACCTGGAATAAAGTGAAACTTTAGAAGAAACACCACTCGGTTTCCTCTAGTCTGTCCAGCAAAGTGAGTTGACTCAATAAACTTCAACCTGACTTTCCTTACATACTTCCTCAGCCGGATACGTTGGCCCAAAGTTCTAGGAAGAAAATATGGCTAACCCACAGTGCATATATAACTGACACAATATCTTTAATCACCATTTGTTTTCAGAATCCTGCCTGCCCACGATATGCCGTTCGAATTCCAAATTACATAGGGCGAGGGTAAGCATGGAAAAATGTGTATCATGTAAACTCGAAGAAAATTTTCTTTGACAATTTCCATCTGGCACATTGCATTTGACAGAGGCAATCCTCGTTCTCTTGTATGATGTAACGCATCATGACTGGTATAATCCAAAACTGAGCATCTCAAAGAAGCACTCTGCCAAGAATACCCCATGGGAAGTACCTTTTTTCATGGGTAATAAATGTGTTACAAATAAATGCTATATTTTATGTTCCTTGACATGATATGGCCTAGAGCTATGACACACAAAGCATTTGGCTAGTGAGTAATTATGTATCAGGAAATATTCTAAGATCATGGTTATATGTGTGAAACAAAGTAGATCATGTAACTCAGACTGGATGTGGAATGGGAGGAGGGAAAATTTTTAGAAAAATAATGTATGTTAATAATACTGTATAGTTCTTTTTTTTTTTAGTGTATTTATTTATTTTGAAAGAGACAGAGATTGAGAGACAGCGCACGCAAGCAGGGGAGGAACAGGGGGAGAAGGAGAGAGAGGATCCCAAGGAGGCTCCTGCTGTCAGCGCAGAGCCAAACACTGGGCTCAAACACAGGAACCGTGAAATCATGACCTGAGCCAAAATCAAGATTTGAATGCTTAACTGACTGAGCCAGCCAGGCACTCCGAATTCTTTTTAACTCTTATGAGACATTTTATAAACATCTCCAATAATTGGCACCAAATTAACTAAAGCACATGTCTCCACAACCCAAATACACTGAGTAAATATTAGCTCTTCAATGTATCCCTTGTTTTAGTTGTCTATTACTGTGTAACAAATTACCCCAAAATGTCAGGGCTTAAAACAGCATTTATTATCTCGGTTTCTCTGGACCAAGAATCTAGAGACAACTTAGGGAAGTACTCTGCGCATCACTCAAAGACTTCAGTCATCTCAAGATCTAATAGGAAGATTCACTTCCCATTATGCCTAAATGGTTTCAGGATTCAGATCTTAGCAGGTTGTTGAACTCAGGCATTAATTCTGAAGAGCCAGAGATTTCCCTTAGTACCTTGCCACGATGGCCTCTCCCCAGAGCACCTCACAATATGGCAGCAGCAAGAGAGAGTGCAGAAAAGAGAATGCTAGCAACCTGAACCCAAAAGTCCTATTCCATCCCTTTAGCCATGTTCTGTTCATTAGAGGCAAGTCATTAGGTCCAGCTCACACTTGTTATAAAAATGAATAGGCTAAATAATATGTGTATCCCTGTAATTAACACGTATTAAATCATGCCTCCTCGTTAGAGAGTCACTCTGAGAAAGAAAGGGATTTGTTTTACAATAAAGTCAACTGACACAATTAGCAAAGAGTCTAAAGTTTGGTCAAAGGAGAAAGAAAAGTTAGTTGATAATAGAAAATAGATATCAGTCTGCAGGATCTTTCTTTCTGGTTCTTTCCTTCAGTCATCTGCATCACATTTCTTCCTTTCCCTGGCAAGACGATGTCAAAATTAACATTGAGTGCTGAGAGACTTGGTGACCTTTCATCATTTAATGATTCTCAGCCACATGCTCCCTATTGAAATGGGCAGTAGCAGCATCAAAAGTTCATGCTGACAGGCAGCTACTCGCATTTAAAACTAATAGAGCAGGAGCTTCCTCTGGTTATTTAATAAATATACAGTGAAGTAATATGTAGATAACACTAATTCGTCCATATAATAACTAATTCATATTACTTACTATCTGCCAAGCACTGTTCTAATGCCTAATACATTCATTTACAAATATATTTATTAATGTATAGATATCTACATGTAAACTCAAGAAATCCCTGTTAACTGATAAGTATTAACATTATTGAGATATATACATTTATAAGGCAATTAGATGAAAATTGCTCAACTTTTTCAAAGCCTAGAATTTCTGCCAGACCCCCGCAATCAGCACTGATACCCACTAAATAATAAAAGATGTCAAGACAATTACATAGTAAGTATAAAGTCACTCT
The DNA here is from genome assembly GCA_030068075.1 of Paguma larvata. Taxonomy (NCBI): domain Eukaryota; kingdom Metazoa; phylum Chordata; class Mammalia; order Carnivora; family Viverridae; genus Paguma; species Paguma larvata. The sequence goes on from CM057840.1 coordinate 37,370,942, forward strand.
GCTTACTTTGTACTCAACTAGACTGGTTTACACATGTTTTGAATTGCTTCTTCGAATTGAATAAAATAATATGCTTGGAGAGTTGGCTTACTTTATTTCTGCTGAAGGAAAGTATTTTTAAATTCCCAGAATTGCTTTTTTAACCCTGAGGTTATTTGTTTTTGCTCTCCTAACAATACATAGACGCATTTTGGTAGAATGTTTGAATGCCTTTTCATTTACTTTTTCTGGTAAAAATTTATATTGATCTTATATAAAATAAACCTAATGTGTATGCAATATTTTTACAACTAAAAAAAATAATAATACTATTATATCATCGGCTCTAAATGTTCATTGAATGCTTACTACAATTAAGGTGCTCTACTAATGCTAATGTGCTTTAAATTTTTCCGCTTTTATAAGTTCTGCATTTTGTTAGAAACTTCAGTACAAATAAATCCATGTGTTGATTTTTTAAATAGCAGCAGTATAAGAAAAGCAAAAGTCAACCTCTTATACATTATTGAGACTTTTAATAGGGAAGCTCAAAAAGGCATCTCTTACACTTCCCTTAAAGACTGCTAGCTAGTGAGTTGTTAGGCAATCACAGAATCACTTTTTCTCCCATATTCACAATTGGTTGTGTTGAGCATACATTTTTTTTCTTCATAAAGGGAGCCATTTTACTCTGAACACCATCTATGTTTATACAGAACATAATTACTACTACTTTCTTTTGCAAAAATAAATATACAGTAAAGCCTTGGTTTGAAAGCATAATTCATTCCAGAAACATGCTTGTAAACCAAACCACTTGTACATCAAAGCAAACTTCCTCATAAGAAATAATGGAAACTCAGAAGATTCGTTCCACAACCCAAAAGTACTCATATAAAAATGATTATAATACTGTAATATAATACAAAATAATAAAGAAAATACAAAATATAAAGAAAAAAAGCAAATTAATCTGCACTTACCTTTGAAAAGCTTTCTGGTTGGTGTGAGGGAGATGAGGGAGGAGGGTTATTGTGTAAGAAGACTTTCACTATCACTAATGGAATCACTGCAATTTATTGGCTCAATGGAATCTTTTTCTGCAAAGAGGTCATTGTATACACTCGCACGGATGTCGACTACAGTACAGTATTTATAAATTCTTGTCATAGACTGTATTGAATGGAACCGGCAATAAGGCAACAGAGGAAAGGGTCTGTATCTGCAGGCAGCCTGACCTAGAATGAAGCAAAGCATTCCTAAGCTTACTCTTGTATGGAAAAGCAAAGGACTGTCCATAGATGTTTGAAGTGACAAAAGATACACTAGTGCCAGTTGTGGGCACCTTCCAACACTGTGAAAAATCACTGATTTCTACCAAACACCACAGCCTGAGACCAAGCATCTGAGCATGGGAGATGATCACCCACAATCCTGCAGCGAGACAGAGAGAGAGAGAGAAACCATTGGCTCGGTTGTGATCATGTGACATTCAATGTCACATACTACTCATATTGCAAGACATCGCTCATTTATCAGGCTAAAATTTATTAGAAATGTTTGCTCATCTTGCAGAACATTTGCAGAACAAGTTACTCACAATCCAGGGTTTTACTATATTGATTTTCCCGTAAGATGACTTTGTAGATCTGATCTAAATGAAGTTCATTATTTTTTTTTAATTCAAATTAGAAAAACATAGTGGGCAGGAGACAGGAGAGAGAAAGAGTGTGGAGCTAAGGGAAAAAAATGTATTTTCCATCCAAGAAAGACTTTGGTGCCAAATGACCCCTAAGCAAGTAGACCAATGCCAGATAAAACTGAGGTTCAAGGAGGTTAGGGATTTCCTAAAGTCAACCAGCTAATCAAGAACAAAGCGAGGACTAGAATCCAAATCTCTTGGCAGCCAACCTGTTAGTGTAGGTTTCAGTCTACATAGTTTCCAAGATAGCTCATTGGCATAAAATTCTAGTTCATGATGTTTTCTAAGATTTAAAGAAAAGGACCTAAAAGAAAGACAACACAAAGAATACAGGAAAGATTCATTTTGTCTTTTGGACAAAATACCCCAGTCGTTACATTAAAAAGATATCAATATTCAGTAATTATATGAATTTTGGTTTGGCATTTTCAAAGTGGAGTGAGAATATATTACTTATTTAGCAAACATGTATATGGTGCTTCCTATGTGTCGGCACTGTTCTAGGTGCTTTTTGGACATTAACTCTTTTAGCCCTTGTCTGATAGAGCATTCAGCTGGTCTTTGTTCCTGGTTCTTGGGAAACAGGTGCCAAATCCTGGGACTATCCCCAAGGAGAGGTGTGTCCTTATTATTTATGGCTTTACTGTATATGTATATATATTACCATATTCAGCATTCCTGTTTTCAGGTTACATGAATAATAAATTCCTGTTTTGTGAGCGGATAATCCTAGTTTTTTTTCCTGTTCTTTTCAGTAAAACATTTGGAGATACAGTTTAGCAGATGTGACTGCTTGTATGATGTTGAAGAATGTCCATGTTAAATGACAAAAGCATGAAAATGAACATTTCAGAGAATGAAGAGGAATGATCCTTTAGAGAAGTTAAAGATGTTAGTTGGGAATGTAGAATTAAGAAAAGATATAGCTTCCTAAGACCTTGTGGTGAATTTCGTCGCAGAAACATTTCACTTCAACATAGTATCTGCTAAAATGAATTAGATGAAGGAGACTCTGCCAACCTGCACCACCAAGCCCTGACTCATCTAGGCTCCTCAGCTGCATGGACGTCTATGGCAAATTGGACAAAGTGACTTCAAAATTCACATGGAAGTACAAAGGATCTAGAATAGCCAAAACATTTTTGAAAAAGAACAACACTGGAGGACTTAGACTACCTGATTTCAAACTTATTATAAAGCTACATATTCAAGGTAGATATATTGATCTAATCAAGATATATAATCAAGATATATATATTGATCAATATATATAGTTCAACGGGACAGAATAGAAAATCCAGAAATAACCCCTCATATTTATGGTCAATTAATTTTCAACACAGGTATCAAGGCAACTCAAGAGGAGAAAAAATAGCATTTTCAACAAATGATGCTGGGACAACTGGATATTCATAAGCAAAAAAACTAAACCTAGACCTTAACCTCACACCATGCACAAAAATCAACCCGCAATGGATCGTAGACTGAAGTGTAGGAGCTAAAACTATAAAATTTCCAGAAGAAAATGTAACAGAAAATCTTTTTGACCCTGAGTTAGGCAAAGATGTTTTAGAAATGACACAAAACACAGAACTCAGAGAAGAAAACCTAATAAATTGAACTTCATCAAAATTAAGAACTCTTGCACTTCAAAAGATGTAATTTTTTAAAAAAGAAAAAGAAAACAGATATAATTTAAAAGATGAAATATCAACACAGACTGGGAGAACACTTCCAATGGTTGAATTATATGCTATGTAAACTATCACTGAATAATACCATTTAAAAAAAAATCCTCAAACCAGAGTTTGTGAACACTCAGAGGCACAAGATTAAACACAGTGCTACTCTGAAACATTCATTTTACTCACCAATAATTTCAAACATTAATGTGAAACATTATTGTTTCATGAAAACAAACATACATGCTATAGAAACTGGCAATAAATGAAAACAACTCAAACGCAAACAGAAGATATTTATTCAGAGCTTGTTATAAGAAGGGAGTCAGCACCCATCACTTGAGTTTGGTAGAAACCCAAAAGCAGGCACAGTTGTGGGAAAGCTCTGTCATGGAAAAAGGGAAGTCTTTAGGTATGCTCTGGTTGGAGGTCTTTGCTGTGGTAAAGCAACTAACTAAAAGCAAGCCGGTCATCTTGTGTGATTGGTTGGGAGAGTGTATCTGGCTTTATCTGGTTGGTCCTGAGCTGGAAGTTGGGGCAAAAACAGGGAACTTGACAGTTACCCCATCCTCACCATTCTGGGCTCTCTGTTGCACAGGATGTGGTTTGGTTTCCAGAACTGGTTGCTAAAGATATTGTGGTTTGGCATCCAGGTTTCTTACATGGGTCAGAGTTCTATTGTCATATATACTTTGTCCACTGTCTGTTTCTATATTCACTCTCAAGAGTAAAATGCAAAATCTGGCTAGCAAAAGACTAACAAACATTGCATTAGGTCAGATGAACCCTACTTTGCCCCTTCGTTCTTCCTCTCTTAAAAACCCTCTCACACTTCATGCAAATAGACCTCCAGCAATTAGCTCTACTAGTTTTTCAGATCCTCTAAAATTGTCTTAAATTTAGGCTGATGTTACCACTTCTCCCAAATTTGACATGTATCCTTGATGAGGGGGGAAACAGCTTATCTTTAGAGAAAGCCTCTTCATGCCTGTGTTCTCTTGCATTTCCTCCCTGTACACAACCTCCTGAGAATAACAATAGGGGCCATATTTGTATTTTGTGACTTCTCACATTTCAGAAGTCTTATATGATTCTGCATATCATTTGGTTTATTCATAATAATGGGAATAAGAAGAGTTACCAACAACTTTGCAAGTGTTAATTAAATCCCATTTTGTGGGAAGATTATCATTATTATGTCACCTCAAAGTAGGGAAAGTGAGTCTTGGTAAGGTTAAATAACTTATCCAAGGTCACCAGGTGTGTGACCAATCAGGAATTCAACCTTAAGTTTGTGTGCCTGCAGGGCCACAACCTTAACCATAATTTTTGCTATTGGAGAAAGCAATGATTCACCTAAGTGAAGGTATTTTTCTCTTGATTCGCACATAGCAAATATTGCCTCACCCATTCCTTCGGCATGTTCAGGGAATGCTCCAGTATTCTGGTGCCGTCAGACTTTTTCTGTCCTTCAAGTCACACCTGGCACATGGTAAAACAGTTTTGCTTTGAAGCAAAATTCCTACAGAGTCTTAGGATCCCTTTTAGTAATACTAGTGGCTCCTAGTTTCTCAACCCTTAATAACTTGTCTGGAACAAGTATTGATTTCTAAAGATACAGATAGGGAACCATATCTAATTTTATTGGATTCGTTATTGGGATTTCTGCATGTGCCACCGAAAGTCGCAACCCAGAAAGTTTTAAGAAATCCTGGTGGTGAAGAAAGGAGGGTAGAAGCATCTTTTCTCTTGAACACTTTCACCTTGTAATAGCTTCCTTTAGGGGTCCCTCCGTACCCAGTTCCCATCCATCCCATTCACACCCAACCCACTATTAAAATAAAGGAAGGCTTAGTTTATTGAAGGTAGCCTCCAGCTTACGTGGTTCCATGTATAATTGCCCCCAGGCCGAGCCCACACTCACTGCTGGCACAGTTCACCAGTACAGTTAGTCTGTGGCAGTTTTAGTTTAAATAAGTCACCTGTAAATCCAGAGTTATTCCTAAAGAGAACAGGCACAGTCTTGGCCTACTAATTTCCAGTAATAGGACAGACTTTTGCCCTCTTGATTATATTCCTTGGCTCCCTCCCTGGTTCTCTGGGCTATGCCTCCTCCCTTTTACTCCAGGGGACTAAAAACGGTTTCCTTATGAGCGTCATTCACAGAGGACCTCATGAGAATCTCATACCAATCCTACAAGGCAGACTCACTAGCCATCTTCCAAGGGTGTTTTCTTTCTTGCTTCATAGACTGTCTTCTGTTGAGATTATGATAAAAAAGATAAGAATCAATACAGAAGAAGAGCTGTTACATGTCAAAAGTCTAGGGTGTCCTCAACAGAATATATCCCTTGCAATCCAAAAATTTCATATTTTAAAATCAGTGCAGTGACTTCTTGCTCTCAGCTCCTTACCCTAGAAAATCCTCAACCAGTATGATGTCATTAGTAATGAGGGGTGTTGAAATAATTTTAATAGTAATAATTAGAATGTCAATCATACAAATGATTTACTTTCTCTTCTAAATTAGAATAGATTCAAGGTTATCCCCTGAATAGTACCCCTCTCTCACTCACATGCTTTCCTATCTGCTTTCTAAAATTGGAAGAAACAGTTGAAGTTGCAGGTAGAGAGAATTAGACATAACCTGCAATTTATATTTCCGCTGCCACATCCCTTAGCGAGCCGTCATTAATGATATGCCATTAATAACTACAGCAATTATGAATCATTATAGTGCGCTTGGTGCTGATTTTGTGTTCAGTTCCATTTTCATTTTAGTTTTACCCATTGATACATTTTTATTAAGAAAAGAGAAATAAAGAGAACATAGCAGGGCATTCGTAGCAGAAGTTTTCAAGTATCTTCTTTGTAAAGGAAAGAGGAAAACTTTTTTCAAAGGGAGACTTTTGTAGAATCCCAAAATATAAAACAGATAAGTGCAAAATTGCTCTGATTCAAACCCTGGGCAGGGGCCAGGCTGCCTCCTTAACCTCTAGCCACTCCCCTTTGCAGACACCTGAGGTACCTCCCCAGAACCCCGGGATTCCACTGACCATCATTTTCAATGATCTCCACTCACTTGGTAAGTGAGCCACAGTGATGCTGTTGACATTGACTTGCAGTTCAAATGACCAGATCAAATGAAGACCAAATGATGATGGTGATACTAGCCATGATGCTCATCATGTGATGGGTTAAAAGTCAATAAATATTCTTAATTAGCAAGAAGATATATTTAATAGTAGTGCCTTCTCAAAAAGATATCTGCACTCCCATGTTCATTATAGAACTATTCACAAAAGCTAAGACATGGAAACCACCGAAATGACCATCAACAGAATGAATAAAGAAAATGTGATATATAAATGCGTATACACATATATATATACATATATATACACGCACATACAATGATACATACACGGTGATACACACACACAAACACACACTGGAATATTATTCAGCCTGTTATTCAGCCTTAACAGAAAAAGGAAGTCCCACCATATGCAATGACATGGATGAACCTGGAAGACATTATGCTGAGTAAAATAAGCCAGACACAGAAAGAAAAATACATCATGATCTCACTTAACCTATATGTGGAATGTAAAGGAGTCAAACTCATAAAAACACAAAAGAGAAAGGTGAATGCAGGGACAGAGGTTGGGAGGAGAAAATGGGGGGACACTGGTCAAGGTACAATAGTGTAATTGCGTATAGTATTTGTTGTTTTATAGCTCCGTAACTTTTTCAGAAGATCAACATCCAGATGTGCCCATTTGAGCGTGCTGTGGCAGGAAACAAACGTGTTGAAATAACCCATTTCCATTGTTTGAAGCACTTATTGTTAATCTACTTTATCTTTTATTACTCTTTCATTCAGGCCTTGATTCAATTGTTACAAAACTGATTCAGTGAGTTCGCAAAATAGAAAAATGTTACAGTTTAGCCAGTTTACAAAATTAACCACATACAGAAATGTATCATGACAGAAAATTTGTCAGAGAAGGATTTGTTCTAAAATAGAATCTTTTGCATTTAGAAGTCAGCAGATCAGAAAAAGAGTACTGAATTCGTTATAGATCTACCTCAATTTATGGTGGAATTACATCCCAATATCCCAATAAATCCATCCTAAGTCAAAAATGCATTTAACACACCTGACCTACCCATCATCCTAGCTTAGCCTAGCCTACCTTAGATGAGTTCGGCACACTTACATTAGCCTACAGTTGGGCAAAATTGTCTAACGCAAAGTCTATTTTATAATAAAGTGTTGACTATGTCATGTAATTTATTGAATGCTGTGAAAGACAGTGAAAGTGAAAAACCAGTATGTTGTGTCTGTACAGAACGGTCATAGTAGTATCAGCTGTTTACCGTCATGATCACGTGGCTGACTGAGAGGTGCCCAGCATCACAAGGGAATATTTTACCACCTACGACTAGCCCAAGAAAAGATCAAATTTCGAAGTGTGGTTTCTACAGAACGTATGTTGCTTTTGCGTCATTGTAAAGTCTAAACGTTGTAAGTTGAATCATCATAAGCCAGGGATGTATTCTTCATTATTTCTCTAAGATCATTTTTTTCCTCCAAATTACATGGTTAAAAACTTGGAAACAATATCGACATGCTTCTAACTATGCTTTTTTCTTCTGCAGTACATCTTTCCTGTAGCCTACTTTGCACCACACTCTGGGATGTGTAAGCAATCCCCATGGAAAAAAAGAGATTCAGCTATGCTCTGTACTCTTTAATTTTATAATACAACTGTTTCAATCACCTAAGATAAGAAAAAAGAGGAAGAAAAAATATTTCCCTCTTAGTTTAGACCTTGCTCGGAAAGTGGACAGGGGTGGCAATCATAAATTATGAAGAAAATTTAAAATGCAGTTGGTAATTTTGTCAAGATAATTTTGTCAAAACCTTCCTAAAGGTTATCTCTCAAACTAGGAGCCTGCTATCTTTTTTCTGTATCTACGTTTCAAATGGCTAAAGCAAGAATTATTCATAGTGTAAAGGAAAATCTTTGAAAAGTGCCTTATATTTTAATTTCCAATTCATCCTTGCTAGGGTTTATCTTTTTGACCCCAAAGAAAAATTACATTTCAGAAAAATAAACCATGGCTAGTTAGTAAACCTCTAAAAAGTAGATTCCAAATTTTGCTAGAAAAGTGATAACCGAATATTCAGTGCTCAATATATATGTTTGTTCAACTAACTAATTAACTAAGTAATATATTAGACTCTTAAGAATTTCTTTCATTGGCCTTATGACAATAGAGTATGGGAAAGAAACAAAACACCCAAAACATAGCTTTTTTCCTCTTCCTTCTGAGAAGCAAAAAGGTAAATTTTCTTTATCTTTAGAGTCACTAGAGAGATTCCTCTTTCCGATTTATTCATCATTCACTCTCTTTGCGTATTCTTGCTGGTCCACAAACACATTAATAAACCCCCAACACATACAGAGATAAATTTTAGACTAAGATATAGACTATTTGTCTTGCTATAATATTGGATTGCTAGCCTTTCCAATATTGTTGTTTTAACTTATGTATTTATATATATCCCAATTCATCCAAATAGAGTTTGAAATTTTTTACTTTCCTAAGTCCTTTGCATCCCTCATTTAATTAATCAAATCCAATACTTTCTGAGGAACTGTGGGGTTTAAAAACATGAAGAACAAGGTGTTCCTGCCTTCCAGGAGCTAAAAATCTAGCAGAATAGAAAGATATAAACACAAATCACTCTAATAACTGATATACTAAGTCTAAGATAAAATATGCTCTGCGAAAGTGCTAGGAAGAAAAGAGATATTCTATTAAGAAGTCAGCTAAAATGCATGGCCATTCTACTTCTTTAACCCTGACAGCATTTGCCAGTACTGACTCATTTCAATGTCTCAATCTTCTATATCAGCATGTAAGCGTTTGTGCTTATAAGGATGATTTTCAATCATCAAGGTGTGGTTAAATTATTTAAATATAATTTTTATACTAAAGTTAGAAAGTGTATCATACAGTTTTCAGGATTTTCCTTAGGTAAAGTTCAAATGATTTTTAGCTCATTTTTTAACCTTTCAGATGTGTATACATGGAGTTTATCCAGAACACCTAATTCCCCTAGGACTCTGGATAGACTGAATGTGGCTGCATAGTCTTCTTATTTCCCTTTATGGGAAAATGTCTTCAAGTAAGAATTCTCAATTGGATTAGACACATTGCTTAATACAATTCTGTCCAGGTACTAGGCATTCAGTTTTTCTGATATGTGTACAATTTTAAGTATCTCAGTAAGTATTCATTGTTCGTGCAAAATTCAGTGCAATTCAGATAATATTGAGAACACATATTATATCTCATTTGTAAAGAAAACAAAATGGAACAACCTAAAACCCTTCAAGAAGAAAATAGGGAATAAATTACAGCACGTAAATACAAAATCTAGTGCTTCGTTTAATAAAAATTGAAACACATTAATACATTCTTATGTAGGAAGATATCTTCAGGTTTTAGCTTCTGACCAAGATGGAGTAAGAGAAACCAGATTTACATTGCCACTCCCCCCACCACCACCACACACACCAAAGGAAACAACTCAAAAAACAGACAAAATATGAAACAAAGATTTTCAAGACCCGGAACATTAGGCAATGAAGGACAATGGTCCTCAAGAGACAGGTAACAAATCTTAAGACTTTATTGCAAAACATTTCCAGGCTGTAGAACAGAGTGGGGGTACCCAGATAGAGCCCTTTAGTTCCCCTGAGCTAGGAAGAGAGATCTGAAAGCCTGGGAAGTCAAGAGCCTAGAGTTCATGGGGTGAGTACCATAAAGTAGGGAGATGCACGGAAAGAGCTCTGAAGATTGCAGAGGGTCCTCCTCAAGTCTTCAGCTGCATACTCACCAATACTGACATGACTGTCTCCATAGAAAATCCAGTGGATTCTACATAAAAGTTACTAGAACTAATAGATCAGGTTAGCAAGATTACAGGATCAAAATTCAAGATCCACACACAAGAATCAAATGTATTTTCATGTACCAGCGACCATTAGAAACTGAAATTTATTCTTAAAAAAAAAAGTATCATACCCCATGACCAAATGGAATTTTTGCCAGGTATGCAAGGCCAGTTAATCATTCAAAAACCATTGGCTCAGTTGGTTAAGCGTCTCACTTCAGCTCAAGTCATGATCTCATAGTTTCTGAGTTTGATCCCCACATCAGGCTCTGTGCTGACAGCTCAGAACTTGGAGCCTGTGAAGGATTCTGTGTCTCCTCTCTTTCTGCTCCTCCCCTGCTCATATTCTGTCGGTCTCTCTCTCTCAAAAATAAATAAACATTAAAAAAATCAATTAATGTATATGATACCCAAAGTACACACAATGAATGCAAAAATCAAGGGAGAGGACTACATCAAACTAAAGAGCTTTGCCCAGCAAAGGAAACAATTAGCAAAACAAAAAGGCAACCAACATAGTGGGAGAAAATATTTGCAAACCATATATCTGATACGAAGTTAATATCCAAAATATATAAGGAACTCTTACAACTCAAAAGCAAAAGACAAAAATCAAAAACAAAAACAAACCCTATAACCCAATTTAAAAATAGACAAATGATCTGAATACACATTTTTCCAAAGAAGACACACAAATGACCAATGGGCACATGAAAAGGTGCTCAAAATTACTAATCATCAGGGAAATGCAAATCAAAACCACAATGAAGTATCACTTTATAATGTTATCAAAAAGACAAGACATAACAAGTGTTGGCAAGGGTATGAAGAAAAACTCTTGTATGCTGGTAGAAATGTAAATTGGTACAGGCATTATGGAAAACAATGTGGAAAGTTCCCAAAAAATAAAAATAGAACTACTATATGATCCAAAACCCCATTTCTGGGAATATATCCAAAGGAAATGAAATCAATATCTCAAAGAAATATCTGCACTCCATGTTCATCGGCAACATTAGTCATAATAACCAAGATAATGGAAACAACCCAAGTGTTCATCTGTAGATAAATGGATTTTTTAAATGTTTCTCTCTCTCTCTCTGTCTCTCTCTCTCCCTCTCTCTCTCTCTCTCTCACACACACACACACAGAGGCACACATGCACTCATGTAAACACAATGAAATATTATTATTTAGCCATAAAAAAGAATGAAATTCTGCCATTTGTGAGAACATGAACGAACATGGAGGACATTATACTAAGTGAAATAAGCCAGATACAGAAAGGCAAATACCAAATGATTCCACTTATACTTGGAATCTAAAAAAAAAAAAAAAAAAAAAAAATGGTCGACTCATTGAACCAGAGAGTAGAACAGTGGTTGCTAGGAGCTGCAGGGTGAGGGAAATGAGGAAGTGTTGGTCAAAAGATACAAAGTTTAGGCAGTTATGCAAGTTACACAGCTATGCAAAGGTATACAGTTATGCAAGATAGATACTTTCTGAATGTATAACATACAGTTTAGTGACTATGGTTAGTAATACTGTATTATATACTTGAAATCTTCCAACAAAGTAGATCTTAAATGTTCTACACACACACACACACACACACACACACACACACACACACACAGGTAATTGTGGGAGTGATGGATATGTTAATTAACTTGATTGTGGTAGTCATTTCAAAATATTCATGCATATTAAATCATCACATTGTTAAAAATTTAGGTTACAACCTAAATATATGCCATTTTTGTCAATTACAACTCAATAAAGCTGGGGGAAAGAAAGAAAAAGTCAGTTAATATATTTTATCGCATCAATAGGTTAAAGAACAATTACACAATTTTATCAATAGATGCAGAAAAAAAACTGACAAATCCAATGCCTATTTATAAGAGCAACCTTTACCAAACTATAAATAGAGAGGAACTTCCTCAACTTGTTAAAAAATATCTACAAAAACTTATAGCTAACATCAGACTTAATGTTGAGAACCTAGAAGCTTTTGCACTAAAATCAGTAACAAAACAAAGATTTCCTCTCTCACTGTTCCTTTCCAACATCACACAGGAAGTCCTGGCTAATGCAATAAGACAAGAAAAGGAAGTAAAAGAGATACAGATTGGGAAGGAAGAAATAAACCTCTTTGTTTACAGATGACATGATTATGACATTCAGATGGCCAACAGACACATGAAACGATGCTCAAAGTCACTTATCATCAGGGAAACACAAATCGAAACCACACTGAGATACCACCTTACACTGGTTCGAGTGGCTAAAATGAATAAATCAGGAAACTATAGATGCTGGCGGGGATGTGGAGAAGCAGGCACCCTCCTACACTGTTGGTGGGAATGCAAACTGGTGCAGCCACTCTGGAAAACGGTGTGGAGTTTCCTCAAAAAAATGAAAATAGAGCTACCCTATGACCCAGCAATTGCACTGCTGGGAATCTACCCAAGAGACACAGGAATGCTGATGCATAGGGGCACGTGTACCCCAATGTTCATAGCAGCACTTTCAACAATAGCCAAATCATGGAAGCAGACCAAGTGCCCATCAACTGACAAGTGGATAAAGAAGTTGTGGCACATATATACAAGGGACTACTACATGGCAATGAGAAAAAATGAAATCTGGCCATGTGCAGCAACATGGATGGAACTGGAGGGTATTATGTTAAGTGAAATAAGTCAGTCAGAAAAAGACAGATACCATATGTTTCCACGAATAGGTGGACTTTGTGAGACTAAGCAAAAACCAGGGGGAGGGGAAGAGGGGAAAGGAAAAAATGACACAGAGAGGGAGGGAGATAAAACATAAGAGACTCAAAGACTAAGAACTCAGGGTGAGGGGGGAGAGAGGGTGACAGGCATTAAAGAGGGCACGTGTTGGGATGAACACTGGGTGTTATATGTAAACCAATTTGAAAATAAACTATTATAAAAATAAAAAAGAAAAGAAAAGAAAAAAAAGAAAATCCAAAGAATTGACCAGGAAAAAATTTCCTGGAACTAATAAGTCATTATAGCAAAGTTTCAGGATACAAAGTTAGCATACAAAAGTCAATAACTTTCTTATTACCAGCAATGAACAAATGGAATTATAAATTAAAAATATAATACCATTTATATTGGCACCCCCAAAAATGAACTAAATATAAACAAAATATAAATAAAATCAATTATTAAAAACTCTGATGAAGGAAATTAAAGAAGAACTAAGTAAGTAGAGAGATATTTCATGTTCATGTGTAGGAGGACTTAACATTGTCAGATGTCGGTTCCTTCTAACTTGGTCTATAGATTTACTGCAACCTCAATCAAAATCCCAGAAAGTTATTTTGAGGATATTGACAAACTGATTCTAAGTTTATGTGGAGAAGCAAAAGATTCAAAATAGCCAATACAACACTGAAGGGAAGAACAAAGTCAGAAGGCTGACACCATCCACTTCAAGTCTTAACTCTAAAACTACAATAATCAAAACAGTGTGGTATTGGCAAAAGAACAGACAAATAGATCAGTGAAACAAAATAGAGTCCAGAAACAGACCAACACAAATACAGTCAACTTATTTTTTATAAAGGAGCAAAAGCCATTTAGGGAAGGAAAGATAGTCTTTGCAACAAATGGTACTAGAACAACCGGATATCCATTTGCATAAAATGAACATATATATATATAGACCTTCCATCCTTCACAACAATTAATGCAAAATGATTCATAGATCTAACTGTAAAGTACAAAACTCTGAGGAGAAATACAAGAGAAAATCTAGAGGATCTTGGGTTTGGTGATGATCTTTTTAGATATAACACCAAAGACATTATCCATGAAAGGAAGAATTAATAAGATGAACTTTATTAATATTAAAAACTTATGCTCTGTAGGGGCACCTGGATGGCTCCATCAGTTAAGCATTTGACTTTTGATTTCGACTCAGGTCATGATCCCAAGGTTGTGGGACAGAGCCCTCATCGGGCTCCATGCTGAGAGTGTGGAGCCTGCTTGAAATTCTCTCTCTCCCTCTGCCCCCCTCTCCCACTCTTTCTCTCTCTCTCTCAAGCAAAAACAAAAACAAACAAACAAACAAAAGATGCTCTGCAAAAGATACTGCAGAGAGAATGAGAAGACAAACCACACATTTGGGGAAAATGTTTGCCAAACACATATCTAATAGAGACTGTCATACAACATGTACAAAGAACTCTTAAAGCTCAACAATAGAAAACTAGCAACCCAATTAAAAAATGGGCAAAAGAAGGGTACCTGGGTGGCTCAGTCAGTTAAGCATCCAATGCTTGATTTTGGCTTTATTTATGATTTCAATGTTCATGACTTTGAGCTCTGTTTTAGACTGGTGAGGAGCCCACTTGGGATTCTGTCTCTCTGCTCCTTCCTCCCCCACCTTCTCTCTCTCTCTCTCTCTCTCTCTCTCTCTCTCTCAGAATAAATTTTTTTAAATGGGCAAAAGATCTGAACAGACACTTTACCAAAGGAGACATACAGATGGGAAATTAGCATATGAAAAGATTTCCACATGATATATTTTTAGGGAATTGCAAATTAAAACAACAAAGAAACCATTGCACATCTATTAGAAGAGCAAAAATCCAGAACACTTACAACGACAAATGCTGGGGAACATGGGGAGCCACAGAACTCTCGTTCACTGCTGGTGGGAATGCAAAATGGTACGGCCACACTGGAAGACAGTTTGCAGTTTCTTACAAAACATAACTCTTACAGCATTATCCAGAAATCGTGCTCCTAAGTATTTAACCAAAGAAGCTGAAAACTTATGTCCACACCAAAACCTTTGTCAAGATGTTTATAGAAGCTTTATTCATAATTGTCAAAACTTAGAAGCAACCAAGATGTCCTTTGGTAAGTGAATGGATAAATAAACTGTAGTACATCCAGACAATAAAATATTAGTTAGCACTAAAAAGAAATAAGCTAAGCCAATCTGAAAAGGCTACATGCTGTATAATTCCAATATATTTGGATATATCCAATGTATATTTGGAGATATATATATCCATATATATATATATATATATACACACATTGGATATATCCAATATATTCTAGAAAAAGGAAAATTCATAGACAGTGAAAAGATCAATGTTTGCCAGAAGTTAGAGAGAAGGGACGGATGAATTATGGAGCGCAGGGAATTTGTAGGGCAGTGAAACTTACTGTATGATACTATAATGGTGAATAAATGTCATTATACATGTGCTAAAATCCGTAGAATGTGCAACAGTAATGAACTCTAGTATAAGCTGTGAACTGTAAGTAATTACCATATAGGTTCATCAGCTGTAAGAAATGTACCACTCTGGTGTGGGATGTTGATGGTGAGGAAGAGTATGTGTATGTGGGAACAGAGAGTTATAGGAACTCCTGTACTTGCTGTTCAACTTTTCTATGAACCTAAAATTGTTCATTAAAAAACAAAACATAAGAAAACTCCTCTTCTTTTTAAAGATGGAATCAAAGGGCACCTGGGTGGCTCAGTCAGTTAAGCCTCTGACTCAATTTCAGCTCAGGTCATGATCTCGTGGTTGTGAAACTGAGCCCTGCGTTGGGCTCCATGTTACGCGTGAAGCCTGCTTGAAATTCTCTCTCCCTCTCTCTCTGCCAATCCCTACCCTCGCTCCCTCTCAAAATAAATAAATACATTTAAAAAAAAAAACCCTACAAAACACCACGAGAGGAATTAAAGATCTAGGTAAACAGGGAGATATACCATGTAAGGAGGCAGAACATTCAATAGTGTTAACCTTTCAGTTCCCCCAAATTGATGTTAGCCCATCACGATCAAAACCAAAATCTCAGCATAAGTTTTTGTAGGTATTGACAAACTGGTTCCAGAATTCATATGAAAATGTAAGGGACCTAGAATAGCCAAAATACCTTCTAAAAAGAGCAAAGTTAGAAGATTAACATTGTCTCATTTCAAGACCTATTTAGAAAACTACAGTAATCAGGATAGTGTGGTAATGACATAAACACAGACAAATAAATGAAAGAAACTGATTATAACATCCAGAAATAGATCCACACATATATGGACAACTGAATTTTGACAGAGGTACCTGCAAACGCAATTAAGCAGAACATAGGAGTACAGATAATACTGACTGCGTATTGGGCTTGCCTTCCATCTTGTTCATACCCACTGGATGGGGCTCTTGGAGCTATGTGTTCCAGGCCCTTGAAGATGAATATACGTATCTTAGAAATGCTTACCAAGGCTGGAATGTAGAGAGGCTTGCTTTGGCCTACTGTGAATCTGTTCGAAATAACATAGTCTTACCCCTTCCTGATGGCACAGGAAGCACCATAAGATCCAGTTAAATGTTAGCTGTCAATTAAGATAATGCGAACCCTTTGAAGTGCATGGGAACCCTTTGTTCTCACTACGATGCCCTCCTAGCACCCCCTTGCTCTATAAAATCTGTAGACTAAGGTCTAAACGTAGCGGAGAATAGCTGCACATCTCCAGATTGGCATCCATCTGATCCTCCCTGTCAGTAAGTTACCCTGAATAAAACTCTATGTAAACTGTATGAAATTGCCTGCTTTGTTTTTTTCAGTCTCAAAGTGTCTTAAAAGTTTGGAGGATACTTTACAGTCCCTCCCCTCTTCCACCTTTTAACAATTAGTGAGCCAGGCAGGAGGTGGAAAAAGAAATAAGCATAGGTAAAGGGGCTGTTGGTGGAAAACCCACTGACTGTGGGGGAAACCCCAAGCTGACCAGCCACCTTCGTGTAAGGAGGGTTGGCCAAGTCTTTGAGTGTTTGAGACCAGCAAGTAAGCTCCCTGAAAATTCCTAAGGGATTGCTGGATATCCCAAAGATGGGGGGAAAGAAATGGAAAAGGGTAAGCGATGGAGGTATTATGGCAGTAACCCCAGCCTTTGCTCTCTGCATTACAAGACTCCACAGAAAAGGAATTATGAGTAAGGAGTGCTTTGAGAGCTATCTCCCTATCCCTCTGCTTGTAATGAGTAATAAAATGTTCTTTCCTTTTGACATTCCTTTGGGTTATGTTCAGTTTAATGTACCCCAAACGACAAAGTCTTTAAGTCGTGTTTTAAGTTTTGGTGACCCCAGTGGGACCTGTCAGAGGTTTGTGTGCCTGGGTGGTCTGAGAGTAGGAGCAAAGCAGTGGCCGTGGCAGCTCATCCAGGGCTTCCTCATTCTGGACAACTGGTCACCCTGGGTTCTCAACTAGGACCATCCCATTTGGTCCCTGGTGACTCTGAGCTCACCGACCCCATGACCTGAGGGGTGAAGTAGCCACCTAAATACCCTCTGTTCAGCACCTGAAGGGACCAACAGGTAAGTGAGCTTTGGTTCCACCGTGATAATTAGTGCTCTCTGCTTTGTTAATACAAAGACTACAGGAACACTCAGGGGAAGTGTTTTAAGAGAAAGACCCCTTTGGTAAAGGCTCTGTGGGACTAAATGCTTATTCATGTGGACCCTAGAAATCCCCAGGTGAAGGAGGTCATAGGAAAGCTTTCAAAGGATTATACTACAGATGGTTTTAACTCTCAAATGGCCTCAATGAGGATTCTTTTAAATACTTAATTCCTATATTTGTGGACCCAACAAGAGAAAGCCAGCCACTAAACTAAACAATCTGAGCAGGATGCATAATTTGATTGGTATTTTGAAGCTTCTAAAAACACTTCAGGATATTCTCCATGCAGGAAACAAATAAGATGTACCCAGAGGGGAGGAAGCAAATGGAAGAAAGTAGAATAAGATGAGTAGATCAATCTGTAATGTCATTTGAACTGCAACCCAGTTCTTTGAGGATTTGAAAGCAGCTTCGCTTATTTTACAAAATGTTACAAAGCTGGAAAGGCAACTCTGGAGGCAATGCAAAGTTCACCTATTCCTTTACTGATACCAAAGCTTCCCCTATTTATCTTAAAGGCTTGTAAAGTATTGGCCTTGAGAAACCAAATCCTTTTTGGGAAATTTTGGATTCTTTCTCCATCTCTTTAAATTCTATGACTTGTCCTGTCCTGGAAATCCAAACACAACCTATAATCACCTGAAATAGAAGGGGAAAAAATGGAAAGGTGGGGTGGGGGTGAGGAGAATACTTTTAATAATACTGACTGCGGGGGCGCCTGGGTGGCTCA
The DNA here is from genome assembly GCA_030068075.1 of Paguma larvata. Taxonomy (NCBI): domain Eukaryota; kingdom Metazoa; phylum Chordata; class Mammalia; order Carnivora; family Viverridae; genus Paguma; species Paguma larvata. The sequence goes on from CM057840.1 coordinate 37,389,459, forward strand.
GTCAGTTAAGCGTCCAACTTCAGCTCAGGTCATGATCTCACGATTTGTGAGTTCGAGCCTGGCGTTGGGCTCTATGCTGACAGCTTGGAGCCTGGAGCCTGCTTCAGATCTTCTGTCTCCCTCTCTTTCTCTGCCTCTCCCTTGCTTGTACTGTCTCTCTCTCCCTCAAAAAAAAATAAACATTAAAAAGTAAAAATACAAACTGCTAAGATGGCTCTTGTGTCCCAATTCTAGCACAGTCACCTCAAGACTAATTCCAGGGACAAATACAAATCTTGAAAATTTTCTCCACATATATTAGTAACTATGGGGTCTTTACATCTGTAGATCTCTGTGTGTATCCGCATATATATGTGTTGTAAATGCGAGAAATTTTTCTGCCTCCAAATGATATTGCTAAAATTAATTTGTAAAAGAGTTCTATGTAAGTGGTTTAAAGGCAAGCACTTAAAAGCAACATTAAAATTATAAAAAAAGCGTGTGTCTAGGAATTATGAAATATATTCATATATTTGCCAATCCAAAGAATTCTGGTGTAACAGACAGTTCACCATTGCTTACTACTTAGTGTTCGCTAGAAAGTAAGGTTTCTAAGCATTAAAAATTCTAATAACTATTATTAATACTAGATACTTCCCCAAATTCAACATCTAAGTTGAATAAATGTAAGTAATTACTAGAAATAATAAAGGGAACAACACTGTATATAAGGAAAGTAAGGCATGTGTTTTTTTGGTAAGAAAGGTATGAGAAGTGGGAATATATTTTTGTTGAGGGAAAAGAAAGTAATTTTGTCCTAAAATGAGACTGGTTGTTTGGAGGGAATACTTAGCACAAAATCTAAATTAAAAAAAAAAAGTTGTAGAAAATCTGTGAAATAGGAATCTTTGGAAAATAATTTTATGTGTGGTCAGGACTAAGATTGAAATGAAAGAGATTTAAAAGTACACTGGTATGATATTGGAATTTGGGTTTTTTCTATTAAGATAAAGTTTTCTTAGATTATTGGTCTACTCTTGATAAGAAATTGTAAACAAAAATTTTTTTTCTTTGCCCAGAAGAAAAAAAAAAAAAACACTTTCAGTATTTCCTTTTTATCAGGTCTTCAATTACTTAAGAAAACTGAATCTTACCAGTATTAAAAGAACTAAGTTTTGTCAACAACTATGTATTTGCCTTAAGAATCTCTTATTGCCACCTTGGTTAATTAGGTAATTCAGTTTTAACTTTTATAATAATCTGTACTCCTATTCAGGCATGTGCTTTAAAACCTTCTGACATTTTTAACAAACTTCCCCAAATTCAACATCTAAGTGAAGTTCTCAACCAGTTAGGCGTGCTATGTTAAGTTACATGGGAAATAATGTCAAATAAGTGATGATAAACCTTCTCTGGTTATATTATGTTTGGTTATATTATAGTTATGCTATAACTATTCTAGAAATCATAAAAAATTCTAAGATTCTGGTATGTCCCAGTATAATGTCATCACTTGTTATTCTAATTATCGAAGTGTTGTATGTCACAGATACAACCAAACGTTCTTGTCCATTGCATTATAATGAATTTTCATCAGATCTTTAACCATGGCCATTTTGGGGTCTTTTGTTATTTACAGTTATTGTTCTGATGTTTTTGCAAAATGTGTTTTGTTTTCAAGAAGATTCATGGAGATAACTTTTGACAAATATATGTTTCTTAAACCCTTAAGATCAGAAAACTAAGCTGAGTAACAGTTTCTGGAACTAATGGGAAAACTGCAAACAGAGCAAGAATTATTATCATGAGTCTGAATGAATTGAGAAAAATGATTACAGTTTTTATTAATTTTGCTTAAAACATACCAGTTCTCTAAGGTTTAGTCTTCTGGATTTAAGAAAGCAGTTATCTTTTTCTCCCTACCTGATCCCTCCAAAATTTGGAGGGCACTCATTGCAATTATAGGTATTTGCATACATTCAGTAAGAACCTGTGCTCCTTGTAACAGGACACCATTGGAAACATTGGTCATATTACCCAAGGCTTTGACTACAATGCCATATTTGAGAGAGATATGCATAGACTCAGATATGACCAGATAGCTTTAAGGAGCTAAGGTTGGCTTTATGGAGCTAAGGAATCCCTTTGGAAAAATCGGCCTGGTACTTTGCTTACAGAGTTCCCAGGAGTCTTACCACGTTCCTGGCAGGCTCAGGAATCTCAGAATATTTGGGGGACCTCAAGAAGAGAGGAAGTAATCCAAATGTACAGGTGTTGCAGGTGAGTCTGATGGCAAGTATTTTGCTTGGTTCTTAGCCTTAAAAGACTGTTAAACACTCAATCTGAAATTCCTTATAGAAAGTTCCAGCAAAGCATATTTAAAAAGAACCTATATGGCCAGCACTATTCTTACTGTACTTTTGTAAATTATTAGGCCAAGTTTGCTAAAACTGGACTTGTCTCACAAACAGATTAATCTCAGTTTGGCTATCTTTGATGGAAATTAGGGTGATTTTAGAGAGGGGAAAAGAAATGTGTTTTAGTAACACACTTTTATGGGTGTTAGATTCTAGTTCTGATTAATTGTACTTGAATGTTTCTTATTCACAATTGTCCTTGAATGTTTCTTATTGACCTATAAAACAGGGCTGGATCCTGAATTCTTCCGGTTTCCTTGCCTATCTGGCTAATTTTCGACCTATAGGCCTAACTTTGAAAGCCCAGCTGTGGGACTGGCTCCTGAAATGAGTCAACTGTTTAACTGAAGTGACTTTGCTATAAAATGTGAAATGAGATGCTACCTAAGACTCCACATGAGAGTTCTAAAACAATGGCTCTTCGAAGGATGGGAGCTCAAATTAGTACTAGGAAATATCTGTAATTGGATGCAAGCCAGTTTCAATCCTCAAATCTTGACCTATGCCCCCTTTCAGTATAGGAAGTAGCTAGAGTGGTTGTCGCCCCATCCCTCCAGAATGAGTAATGGTGAAAAGTCAAAGGCGGTATTGGTTTGTGAGGACCAAACAGCTACTACATTGTTACTAAATGAAGATTTACCATATCCATTGCCTTTAAAACATTTGTATTATTGTCCCTGGCCTCACACTGGTGATGTCCCTCCCTGGTGCCTCAGGTAATGATCTCCCTGTCATGGGGCACCACTTATGTCGAAATTCACAATCACTCTGACTGCTGGGTCTATAGAATGCTGAACTTCATGTCCCATATGCAAAAGGTTACTGATCATATAAAGAAGATCTCTTTTGCTGATGTCTTCACTAGATGGCTCACCTCTTTTTTCTTTAATAATTTTAAAAAATATTTATTTTTGAGAGGCTCAAGTGGGGGAGGAGCAGAGAGAGAGGGGGACAGAGGATCCAAAGCAGGCTCTGCACTGACTGGAGCAGGCTAGATGCGGGGCTCAAAATCTTCAACCTAAATTTTGACTTATAGGTATATTAATCTCACGTTGCTGTCTTCTGTTTTCTTGCTGCAGCATAGGGATGCAAGTCACCTCCTGATACATGGCTCTAGGGTCACTGCAGAAGAATGGCATGTAAGAGAGATTATACTGGCCAAAAAGATGTCAGAGGAGGAGTGTAGGAATGGGGACAATACTGACTCCATTCTTGGTCTTCCATCTTGTTCTTGTTCACTCACTTACCCCTCTCCCCTTGGAGATTAAAACACATACCTTAGAAATGCTGACCAGGGCTGGAATGCAGGAACGCTTGAGTGAATCAGTTAGACATAACATAGTCTTTCCCCTTCCTGATGCACAGGTGGGGCACCACGGGATCTAACTAAATGTCAGCCGTCAATTAGGCGCATGCAAACCCTTTGATCTCACGACAATGCCCTCCTGGGCATCCCTTCACTCCATGAAATCTGTAGACTAAGGTCTGGACTTTGTGGAGAATAGCTGCACAGGTCTGGATTGTTATCTGCCCATTCCTCCCTGTCAGTAAATTACCCTGAATAAGACTTATATAAACTCTATGAAGTTGCTTCCTTCATTTTTCAGTCTCAAAGTGCCTTCTCAATTCGGAGGATACTTTACAGTCCCTCCCCTTCTCTACCTTCTAACATGGAGAAAGGATGGTCGTTTTCAATAAATAGAGCAAAAAAACAATTGGATATCTAATGGAAAAAAAAAATTCAATCCCTGCCTCAACAAACACAAAAACTAATTCAAAATGGATCAGAAGTCTAAATTTAAAACCTAAACTTACAGAACTTTTAGAAGACAAGATAAGGTAAAACCCCTGATCTTGGCTTAGGCAAACTTTTTCTTACATACACAAAAAGCACAATCCTTAAAAGAACAAACCTGCAGCAGCTATGGAAAACAGTAGGAAGATTCCTCAAAAACTTAAAAATAGAACTTCCTTATCCAGCAATTCCACTTCCAGGTTTACATCCAAAATTACTGAAATCAGTGTCTTGAAGAAATACCTGCATTCCCATGTTCACTGCAACATTATTCACAAGAGCCAAGATATGGAAGTAACCTAAATGTTCATTGATGAGTGAATAGATAGAGAAAATACAATATATACATACAATGGTATTATTCAGCCTTAAGAAAGAGGGAAATCCTGCCATTGGTGAAAACATGGATGAACCTGAAGGACATAGACTAACTGAAATAAGCTAGTCACAGAAGATATCCACATGATTCCATTTATATGAGGAATCTAATATATAGTCAAACTCATGGAAGCAGAGATTATCATGGCGGTTGCCAGGGGCCAAAAAGAGGGTGCAATGGGGAGCGGTTATTCAATGAGTATAAAGTTTCAATGATGCTACATGAATAAGTTGTAGAGATCTGTTGTACAATATACTGCCTGTACTCAATAATAACCCATTGTGAGCTTCAAAATGTGTTAAAAGGATAGATCTCAAGTTAAGTGTTCTTGTCACAAACAAAACAACATAAAACAAAGAGACACAAGGAAACTCCAAGAGGTGTTAAATATGTCTATCACCTTGATTTTGGTGATGGTATCAACAGATGTTTGCATGTGTCCAACTCATCATATTGTACATATTAAATATATGCAACTTTGTCAATTATACCTCAATAAAACTTTTTAAAAACCCAAATTGATCAATTCAATTTGATCAAAATTAAAAACTTCTGCTCTTGGAGGGGCTCCTGGTTGCCCAACTCTTGATTTGAGTCCAACTCTTGATTTCAGCTCGGGTCATGATCCCATGGGTTGTGGGATTGAGTCCCACATCAGGCTCTGCACTGACAGCACAGAAGCTGTTTGGGATTTTCTCTCCCTCTCTCTCTGTCCCTTCCCCATTCATGTACACTCTCTCTCTCTCAACATAAATAAATATTAAAAAAAGAAAAAGAACCTTCTCTTTGAAAGACATTGTTAAGACAATGAAAATCACAAACCAGGAAAAACTATTGGCAAATCATGTGTCTGATAAAAGACTTATACCCAGAATATATAAAGACCTCTTAAAGCCCAATTATAAGAAATAAGAAATAGCCCAATCTTTTTAATAGGCAAAAGATTCAAACAGACACTTCAACAAAGATGTATGAATGGCTATTAGTTCATGAAAAGATTTTCAATATCACTAGACATTAAGAAAATGAAAAATAGGGGCGCCTGAGTGGCTCAGTTAGTTAAGCATCCGACTTCAGCTCAGGGCATGATCTGACGGTTCATGGGTTCAAGCCCCATGTTGGGCTCTGTGCTGGCAGCTCAGAGCCTAGAACCTGCTTTGGATTCTGTGTCTCCCTCGCTCTCTGCCCCTCCCCCACTTGCACTCTGTCTCTCTCTGTCTCTCAAAAATAAATAAACATTAAAAAGAAAATTAAAAAAGAAAAAAAAAGAAAATGCAAAAAAGAACCTCAATGAGATACTACCATACGTCCATTAGAATGGTTAAAATTAAAAAAAAAAAAAACCAACCATAATAAGTGTTGGCAAGGATATGGAAGAACTAAAAGTCTCATACAATGCTAGTGGGAATGTAAAAAGGTAGAATCACTTTGGAAAACAACATGGCAATATCTTTAAAAATTAAGCGTTAGGGGCACATGAGAGGCTCAGTCAGTAAAGCGTCCAACTTTGGCTCAGGTCATGATCTCACGGTTTGTGGGTTCAAGCCCCGCATCGGGCTCTATGCTGACAGCTCAGAGCCCGGAGTCTGTTTCAGATTCTGTGTCTCCCTCTATTTCTGCCCCTCCCCCACTTGTGTTCTGTCTCTTTCTCTCAAAAACAAATAGACATTTTTAAAAATTTAAGCATATATGTACCTTTTGATCTTGTGAATCAACTTCCAGGTATTTACCCAAGAGAAAAAAAGTATATGCCCTTATAAAAGCTTGTATGGAAATATTCACAAAAACTTTAGATTCAATAGCCAAAGACTGGAGATAACCCAAATGTCCAACAACAAGTAAATGGATATACAAAGTGTACATATCTACTAAGTGAAAACTACTAAGTGAAAAAGAAGAAGGAGGAGGAGGAGGAGGAGGAAGAGGAGGAGGAAAGAAAGAAAGAAAGAAAGAAAGAAAGAAAGAAAGAAAGAAAGAAAGAAAGAAAGAAAGAAAGAAAGAAAGAAAGGAAAGGAAAGGAAAGGAAAGGAAAGGAAAGGAAAGGAAAGGAAAGGAAAGGAAAGGAAAGGAAAGGAAAGGAAAGGAGAAAAGAAAAGAAAAGAAAAGAAAAAGAAAAGAAAAGAAAAGAAAGGAAAGGAAAGGAAAAAAGAAAAGAAGGAAGAGAAAGAAAATAAATAAATGAAATATTGACACATATAATGACATAGATGAATATCAAAATAATTATGGTGAGTGAAAGAAACCAGTGGAAAAATGAGGGCATACTGTACGATGTTCTTTATATGAAATTCTAGAAAATGCAAACTAATCTAAAGTGACTGAAAGCAGATCTGAGGTTCCCTGAGAAAGGGAGAAAAAAGGGACTAAAGGAAAGGCCTACAAAGGGACACGAGGGAATGTGTGAGGTGGTGAGCATGTTCATTACCTTGATGGTGGAGATGATTCGACAGGTACATAAATATGTCCAAAATATCTAGATATGTGCAGTTCATTACGTGTCAGTTTTACTCCAATCAAGCTGTAAGGGAAAACGAATACAGATTAAAGCTCAACAACAAAATAAAAAGGTCTCTTGGTCACACTGCCCCTCTGGGCTCCCCAACGTGTATTAGTGGCAGCAGCTGCCAAGTTGTTACAAGCCTCTGATCTGACAAGCAGTGTGTGAGATGCCACCATGTAATTCTCACACCTACCTCTGGGCATCTCTGCTCCCCTACAAGGTTTCTGGAACGCTCCTTTATGCCACCTCTAGACTGTATACACAACTCCAGCATAACACTCACCATCCTGATTGTGGTTATTTCCCATATGCCAGAGTTCATTAAGAACAGTATAATACTGGGGTACCTGCGCGGCTCAGTTGGTTGAATGACTGGCTCTTGATTTTGGCTCAAATTCGGGTCACGATCTCACGGTTCATGGGTTCAAACCCCATATCAGGCTCTGCACAGACAGCATGGAGCCTCCTTGGGATTCTCTCACTCCCTCTCTCTCTCTGCCCCTCCCCTGCTCATGCTCTCTCTCTCTCTCTCTCTCAAAATAAATATAAATAAACTTAAAATAAAAATAAAAAGAATAATATAATGCCTTGTTCATCTTTACTCCCCAAGTCTAGAATGATGCGTGGTTGAGGAATAAATCTTTAAATCAGAGAGCAAACTGTGAGAACCTTTTCCTTCTAAGGTGCTTACATTCTTGTTGAGGATCTAAAATCCTTAGAAATATGTCTTTTTTTCTTGGCCCCACATAGACGTACTGTGCCAGAAATAAATTCAAAAGCTGAAGAATAAACTCAATCAGAATTTAAGGGGTTATGTTTAAAGCTCAGATTCCAGAAGATCTTTTGCAGTCTGTGTACTCAAAATAAAAAAAAAATTTAACTTTTGACTCTGTTGATACTACTATGTTCAAAACACAACATGGTTTGAAAAAGCCATATTTGACACTAGGTTTCTAAACAATCTTTTTTTCTCCTTGTGTAAATGGGCCTTAAGTGGTTACCATTTTACCTCGATGAAAACAAAGAGCAGGCAATTTTTCCAGACAGAAAATTGCTGAGAGATCTGGTTAAAGTGTGTGAGATGAAGAACACAGAACTGACAGGCTGCACAGCAGTCGGTAAGTAATGAAAACAAGATCGAGGTAGAATGTCCAAAGAGAGCCGGGGAAGGGCTCTCAGCTTATAAATGGGGAGGAGTGATTTACCTTGTAATCTAAAAATGTATTCGCCACGTTAGTGCAATCCTGTTTAATAAACACTTCTCTGAGAGAGCGCCCTCATAAGCAGCCGAAGAACATTTTCATAGTGCCCGCCATTAAGGTAAGCATCCTGAACACAGATGGACCATCTTCTGAAAAGATTTTATGCTTATTTTTTATGATAACATACCCTCTAACTTTCAGGGTGCTTTTACAGGCTTTATTTCAAATGATCTTCACCTCAAAGTCAGGGAGGAGATAACGATGGTCTTTCGCAGGGACTTGGAGGGGCAAAGGATAGTGCCCAAGGTAACACTGTGAATTAGTGATTAAACCTGACCTTGGAACAGACCTGGTTATTTATATCTATGCTCTTTTCCACTCTCTTCCTTTTTATTCTTGCTGACTTTCAATAAATTTAAGGATGTTATCTCCTCCTAATCTGGAAAAAAAAAATCCCTTGCCTCAACCCTTCAGGCTTCTATCCTATCTCCCTCTCTTCTCGGCCCAATTTTTTCCTTTTTTTTTTTTTTTAGAGGAAGAGAAGGAGCAGGGAATGGGCAGAGAGAGAGGGCTCCGTGCTGACTGGAGCGAGCCTGATGTGGGGCTTGAACTCACGAAGGTGTGAGATCATGACCTGAGCTGAAGTCGGACGCTTAACTGACTGAGCCACCCAGGTGCCCTTCTGCCCAACTTCTTGAAGGAATTTCTTGTTGATACTCACACCCTGCCATCTGGCCTCCACCCTCACAATTCATGAAATTGCCATCTCAAAAAGTACCAAAAATTGCCAAACCATCCCCACCTCCTTCAGTGTTCGGCCCTGTTAACTATAGTTTGCTTTTTCTAAAAACTCAAAACCTGCTGTGTCATCAGCGCATAAAGGCTGAGGAAAATTAAATGATTCTGAGGCTTTTTAGATTTCAAATACTGATAGTAAATTATTTTTAAAGCACCTTTTGTATGGCCTCCTGTTTTGTAAGCAAGCACTAGATGATTTCATATATTGGGTCTCATTTTATTTTCACGATGATCCTGGGAAGCAGACTTCACCATCTCTATTTCACATCTGAGAAAACTTGGATTCAGAGAAACTTAAAAGCTGTTTCCAATGTAATGAAGTTCCTAAGCGGCCTCAGTTTCCTGATCATAGTGCTTTTTCCTTCAAGTCAGAGCTCGATTTTCCTTCCACGACCTGGCACTGAGATGTTTTGTATAAGTTAATTTTCCAGATAACAGAAGTTTACCAATAAAACAAAAATTTTAAAGGGTTTTTAAATCATTTTTTACCGATATCTTGCCAAAAATGTGTTCTTATACAAAGATCATAAACATAATTTAATTTCTCCTTAATGCCACAGTCAAGTCACACTATGAACGTCTGTTATACACTCTGTGCAAAAATTAAGTTTTATATATATCTTTTTGTATTTCTGCTTCCTCATTCAGCGTTAGAGTCTTGTTAAGACCTGCTGACAGTTTGGCTTTTTATAATTATTTCGAACTACATTGCTCTTTTAAAAACTATCAACTAGGTAATAAAATAGCCGATGCACTAAGGGCCCCTTGGAAAATATAAGTCAAATTCTTTCTGTGTGAGATCAAGAGTACGTTGTTTGCCTTTGGTTAGGGCTATTCTGAGACTTGTTTTGGGGGAGAGGTTGTTTGCTTGTTTGTTTATTGGGATTCCATCTGCCCTGTTTGGTGTTCCCTACGGCATTAATGAGTATTTCACTGAGAAAGAATTACATGGGTAAATACATTTGGAAAGTGCTGCCTATTCCTTAATCTTGGAATTTCTCAAGACATGCAAGTTTCTTTTTTCTTTAACTGTGAAAAGTACTCCAGTATTTCCCAAATATATCTGACTGCAGGACCATTTCCTATCTCACAAGAACCATGTAAGAAACACCCTTCTGCAAGTATAAACTTGTCGCATGACCAACCTCCGGATATAAAGGATAAAAGAAAGTTCAAATAGTAATGAACATTTTTAATGTTATGTTCTTTATGTAGGGAAAATAAAAACAAACTTCACTACCAATGCCTTAGAAGCTTTTTATAAAACATATAAATGTCTTTTTATTTTTTTTTAAATGTTTATTCATTTCTGAGAGAGAGAACACAGCAGGGGAGGAGTAGAGGGAGAAGGAGACACAGAATCTGAAGCAGGTGCCAGGCTCTGGTTCTCAGCCCGGAGCCCGACGTGGGGCTCGAACCCACAAACCGTGACATCATGACTTGAGCCAAAGTCGGAAGCTTAACCGACTGAGCCACCCAGGCTCCCCATAAAGGTCTTTTTAAAGAACATAAAAATGTCTGTCACTGAAGTAACGTCTTTTCATTATTATCATCAATAAGATTTATACAATTTTTTCATACTTTGTTCATCCTTTTGGTCTTTATATATGTAGTTGTTTATCTAGCTGTTGATAGCTAAATACATGAGAGATACAGATATAAAAATAGATCTAGTTATAGATGTAGATACAGATATTAGGTTTCGTCCTGCTCTATTTTGGGAATAGAGTCTTACATATATATATCTTACAGTTAATAAATGCTAGCTACAAATTTATATTAGGTCAGCAAATATTGAATAACAAATATTTGGACAAACCATTTTTGTAAACAGTGAAAACAAGATAAAAACATGTACGAGCCATGAATTTTTATCAGTTCATGGCATTTTCACCATCTCTTTCAAAATTTACCACCATCATAATGATGCTGCAATTACTACTCCTTGCAGGCTTCAGCAACCTGAATAATTATAACACTAATAATAACATAAGTAATAATTCCAAATGAGTCAGAATACTGACTTTCCACAGATGACTTTTTAGATCTGATCTAGATGAAGTTAGGTTCTTTTGTTTTGTTTTGTTTTGTTTTTTCATCTAAATTAGAAAAACATGGTGGACAGGAGGCAGGAGAGAGAAAGAGTGTGGAGATAAGGGGGAAAAAATGTATTTTCCATCCAAGAAAGACCTTGGTGCCAAATGACCCCTAAGCAAGTAGAGCAATGCCAGATAAAACTGAGGTTCAAGGAGGTTAGGGATTTCCTAAAGTCAACCAGCTAATCAAGAACAAAGCAAGGACTAGAATCCAAATATCCTGGCAGCCAACCTGTTAGTGTAGGTTTCAGTCTACATTGTTTCCAAGATAATTCATTGGCATAAAATTATAGCTCATGATGTTTTCTAAGATTTAAAGAAAAGGACCTAAAAGAAAAACAACACAAAGAATACAGCAAAATCCCGTTGTCCAGTGCTATTATGCCCAATAGTCATGTTAAAAAGATATTAATATTCAGTAAATATATGAATTTCAGTTTGGCATTTTCAAAGTGGAGTAAAAATATATTACTTATTTAGTGAACATGTATGTAGTGTTTCCTTTGTGTTGGCACTGTTCTAAATGCTTTTTGGACATTAACTCTTTTAGCCCTTGTCTGACAGAGCATTCAGCTGGACTTTGAGCCTGGTTCTTGGGAAATGGCTACCAAATCCTGGGAATTATCCCCAGCGAGAGGCGTGTCCTTATTATTTACATTGGGCCCTGGTGGTTTATGGTAATGAGGTGATCATGGTGGACCCCAGAATAGTTTCTGCTAAGGAGATGACTCAGAACTGGGACTGGCCATGTCACAAAGACCATGTGATTAGAGGGTTGGGGCTTTGAGCCAGGTGATAGTAGTCCAAAGTCTGAGAAGCAGAGAGGAGCTGGAGATTGAGTTCAACAGTGCAGCCGTTACTTAATCAGTCATGCCTCTGTAACGAAACCCTGATTAATTTAATACTGTGGCCAGCAAATAAAAAAGAATGAAACCTTGCCATTTGCAACTATGTGGATGGAACTAGAGGGTATTATGCTAAGCGAAATTAGTCAGAGAAAGACAAATATCATATGACTTCACTCCTATGAAGACATTAAGGTACAATACAGATGAACATAAGAAAAGGGAAGCAAAAAGAACATAAAAACAGGGAGGGGGACAAAACATAAGAGACTCTTAAATATGGAGAACAAAGAGGGTTATTGGAGGGGTTGTGGGAGGGGAGATGGGCTAACTGGGTAAGGGGCATTAAGGAATCTACTCCTGAAATCACTACTGCACTATATGCTAACTAAGTTGGATGTAAATTTAAAAAAAATAAAACAAAAACAAAAAACTGTGGCCAGCAAAGCAGCTCAGGTGAGCTTCCCTGGTTGGCCATACTTTTGAGTACTGTCACACATGGAGGTGCACAGCGGAAGCAACAATGCCTGGAACTCCACAGGGAGAAGATGCCTGGAATCTGCCTTGTATTTGGACTCCTCCCAGACCTCACCCAATGCATCTCCCCCTTCCCCACGTTCTGATTTGTATCCTTCTGCTGTAATAAAAGTGCAGTCATAAATGTAGCTCTTTCTTGAGTTCTGTGAGTCATTCTAGCAATCTATCAAACTTGAGAGAAACTTAAGAGATCGTCAGTGTGTAGCTAGCTACTCAGAAGTGAGGATGGCTTGGGGACCCTAAGCTTGTGGCTGAAGTAAGAGAAGGAGTCTCATGAAAAACTGTGCCATTGACCTGTGAAGTCTGGCCTAACTCCAGCAGTGTACAACATCATTGCAGCCACAAAGCAACCTAACAAATTTAAGGCTATTTATTATCCCTATTTTCATAGATGAGGAAACTGAGGCACTGAGCATCACCCACATGCCTAGTGGGTGAAGTAGATTTCAACTCAGACAGGTTTAGCTCCAGAGTCAACGAGTGTATCCTCACCATGACACTGCCTCATGCAAAAACAAACAAATGAAACAAACGCAAATGCAGAATATTTCAATATTTTTTTTTTCGAGTCTTTATGTTTCTCTCACCTACATCTACTTGGAGAGCAATCTTTTTTAGTAATTAAATTTTATTGCCTCTCTACACATCATTCAACTTAAATTTTCATGGAAATGATATTCTCATCTTTTTGCCTTTATATTTCATTGGTTTATGTTGTATTTAAATAACTTACATAATTTCAGGCGCAACTGGCATAAGCAGATTTGGGGGAAAACAATACCCTCTGTTTTGGTTCAAAACAGACAGTTCAGATGGGGAGAGCAAATGTGTCACAGCTTGCTGGAGAGTAGGCTTCTAGTGGTGAGTGTGCGTGCAGCCAGGCATCAGACTTACGTACGGTAAGAATTATCGAGAGAATGAAAAGCATTAGTGAAAGGAGGAGCTAGGTTACAAGAGGTCTACTGTGTAAAAGAAAAAGTCTGAAAGGACCACACCTTCTATCAACCCTTTCCACTAGGTCGCTCTGTGAACCCTGGTCACTCATAATGGCATGTGTTCCTTTGGCTTTCTCTACTTTTCCACTCTTTTAATCCTTTCCAGATTTCCAACATCAACTGAGAGCCAATTCTTTATTAATTTATGGATGATTCCATCATTAAGCATGGCAATTTGACCAGCTTTATGCCAGGTGCTCTCACAGCCATCACCTTCCCTAGACCCATTTGACAGATAAGGTGCGGGCTGGGAGCTACGGAGTTTCCTGAATTTGTTTACCATTCACTGCACCCTCTGAGACCCTTTACCTCTCTACCCACCATGGATCTCAACTGTTTCGGTGATGTTGTCACGAGTGCTCTGGAATCTGCAGGACTTGAACTTCACCTTATTGACTTTATCCAACCTTGGGGAACGTCCTTGGTTCAAAAGGGCAAGAACGTATCAATGCTTTTAGCTGTGGAATATTCCTGGAGAAATGTTCCACATGCCCAAGCTATATGAATCATTCCCAGATTTCTCCAATGGAAAGAAATTATCATAAAGTTTTATAATTATCTTTTAACACTTAGAAGTATTTTTGCACATCTCTTATTTGCCTTTTTTAGACAACTGTTGCCCTAAAGCTCTTATCCACGCAGTTTCTTGTCTATTAGTATATGTGACCTCGATCAAATTACCTGCAGGTACGGGTGGGAGAGCTCCTGTTCGCCACTTTTCTACTTTATTAATATGCTCTAAGAACCACTATGGTGACATTTTCTGAGAATTACACAAAGATCCTCCCCACAAGATGGACAGTCAATTCTTCAAAGAGGGAGTCAGTTTCCCATTAGAATTTAAAAGGCATATTTGAATTATTTTATCAATAAAGGGATAAAAACAGGTGAGAATTTCTGTATAATAATTTGAACTCAAAGCAAATTTAGTTGCAGTTCTGTTTTTCAGAATCAATACAAGCAGAGTCACTGGAGTGTTCGTGATTTAGTTAAGCCTGCTTTTCCCCCTGGATAGCCCATTTTAAATTTCCCTTCTTCTTGATTTATTCCTCAGGTGGTAAAATCAAACTGTTCTCAAATATAACTAGCACTTAAGTTCTCTGACAGAATAAAAGGCTACAATAAGACCATAACCAAGATTCCTTTCTAAATTTCATAAGAGTACTCCTTAATCTTCAGTAACATAACGGCTAGCAATGACCTCATAAAACAACAGCCCCACACACTCTCATGTTAATTAACTTCTTTCTCTGGATCCAGAAGGAGGGAATCTGCCCTGTGTGAAAGATCATAGGTGCCCACAGTAAGGGGCAGTGACTCCCATGTTTATAGATGCGGCCCCACAGAGCCGCGGGAAGGAGCTGCTAGACAGGGACTAGAGAATGAGGTCTAACACTGACCTATGCCACATTCTATTTTGAATTTCCTCTACGAACTTCATGTCTTTATTAATCATAGATGGGACACTCAAAAGGCATCTTGTTAAGTTCACAACCTACATTAATTCTAAGCTTACCATTTAGCACAACTGTCTTAGAATCGAGTCATGATTGAATAAGGAATGGCGTTTTTGGAAGCCCTCAAAAAGAAGGAAGGGAAATGGAAGACTTTTGAAAGGGTTATGATACTCCTTGTACATAAATACTTTTCATAGACTAGCCTTTTATAGATTGTATGGATTAGGAAGAGATGGAGTAATTATTTTCCGTGAACCAAAGGCTTAATCCTCATGGGGAGAAATTCTTGACTAAAAGCAACCGATACCTTGCCAAATTCAATCTACTGAAAATATATCCATTAATTATTCTGCTGAACCCCGACTTTACCTGGTCATACCATCCATTAAAGCTGACTCACAATGAGACCTAAGGTTCATGATTTAGAGGTCTCTATGTTAAAAATGAAAAGCTCATAGATACTATTCCTCTTCATGGCTAAAGTGATGTTATTGACAACCAAGACCTGTGTCTCAGTCTTAATTAGCAATTGAGCAGATCTTTGACAAACCTCTAAAGCAACAGGCTAAGCTGATGGATATTAAGTAAACTTCATATGATAATCATTTCACAGTATGTGCATATATTAAATCATTATGTTGCACATATTAAAATTATACAATGTTATATGGCAATTATAGCTCAATAAAACTGGGAAAAAAATAAAGCAGCATGCTTGGTGGTGATACTGGTGGTGATGATAGTTTTAATGGAACTTATAGTCTCCAGGAGGACAATTTAATTTAAGAAATAGTTTTCATCATTGTGATAGCCGGCCTCCATGAGGTCCCCCAACAATCTCTGCTTCCTAGTATTCACGCCCTTATATAGTCTTCCATATTTTGCATAGAACTGACATGGGTAACCAATAGAAGGTTGCAGAAATGACCGAATGTGACCTCCCAAGCTAGGTCATAAAAGACAGTAAGGCCTCCATCTTGCTTTCCTTGATCACTTAATTTGGAGGAAGCTAGCAGCCATGTCATGAAGATACTCAAGAAATCCTATAAAGAAATTCACTTGACAAGGAACTAGCCATGCAAATCAGCTATCTTGGAATCAGTTCCCTAGGCCCTGCAAAGCCTTCAGATGTCTGCAGCCCCAACTTGCATCTTAACTGCAACTTCACAAGAAACCTCAAGCCAGAATCACCTAGCTAAGCCATTCCTGACCAAAGGATACTGTGAGATAACTATTTATTTTAAAACACTAGGCTTGGGACTATTTGTTATACAGCAGTAGAAAGCTAATATAGTTACCAACACAAAGATAATTGATCAGGGTAGAAATACAATATTTAACCTATTTTTTATTTTTTTTTATTTATTTTGAGAGATAGAGAGAAAGCGAGCCAGGGAAAGGCAGAGGGAGCGGGAGAGAGGGAATTCCATGCAGGCTCCACACTGTCAGTGCAGAGCCCAACACAGGGGTCAATCCCACGAACCATGAGATCATGACCTGAGCAGAGATCAAGAGCCAGACACAACCAACTGAGCCACCCAGGTGCCCCTCCCTTTTTTTTCTTTTAGCTATTTTTATTATTTTATTTATTTTAAGAAATAGAGAAATGTAATATTTGACCAATGAGTAAATACTCTACTCGGAAACTTACTAGTGGTAGAGAGTCCTATACCATTTCTTTCCTGGTTACTGGTATCATTCATTTTTTAGCACTCTGTAACAAAGTTCCTGAATTTCTGCCCTAAAAAAACTATAAAGAAAAGTAACAAATAAAACTGTGAGGACAAAGTTAAAGCTAGTAAAAGTGTTTAAAAAAAAAACAGACACAGGATCAAGCTTGAATTGTTCTTAGTCCAATTGGTATGAAAACCTTTCAAAATATAATGTATTTGCAGAGAACATGAATTAAAAATGAATATTCTATTTGTACTTCAAAAGACATTTGATCCTTTATCTTCGTTTTACCAGGTGAAGTCAATGCTGGACTCTACTTTCATCTTATCCCATATAACCTGATGAATAAAAACCAATTACATGTTCCATGGACAAGAATTCTTTACACGGAAGGGATGGGATTATATTTATTAATTTTCTTTACTGAAGGTGTAATTGGACATTTCTAGGTTTCAGAAAAGTTGAACAATAGTGTTTCCACAAATCCCTAGGCCTGAAGTCCAACTAAATGCTCATTAGTCCTCTCCCTTCTAATTTGTTATTTCTACCTCCAAATCTTATCAGTGTCTGAGGACCGGTCTTCCAGATGCCAGGCCTTTCTTTTTCCAGCATCCATACTAGGAAAAATGCAGCAGAATAAAAAAGGAGGTGAAGGGGCACCTGGGTGACTTAGTCGGTTGAGAGCCTGACTCTTGATTTCTGCTTGAGTCATGATCCCAGCATAGTCATGGGATCAGACCCTTCTCAGGCTCTGCACTGAGCAGAGATCCTGCTTAAGATTCTCTGTCTCTCCCTCTCCCTCTGCCCTTCCCCGCCCCCCCAAATACATACATACATACATATATACATAAATGTTTTGTTTTTAAAAAGCAGTTGAAGCCTCAGGGCCCAGGAACACCTGATGAGATTTCCCTTGTGTTGACACCCCCAGGGTTCTGTTCTGAGACTTCGATTCTTCTCTTTCACATCTTTTCTGTGGGAGCCTCAGGTTCCAACCTGATCTCTCATCACACTCCACTGTGATGGTTCTTAAACTTTTCGGGGTAAAATTTCATAAAACTTCAGAATCATATCCCCAGAAAAATGCATATAAAAGTTAAATTTTTTTTTAAGAGAGAGAGACAAACCAAGAAACAGACTCTTAACTTTGGGGAACAAACTGATGGTTTGTATGCGGAGTCAAAACACCGCATTCTCCGATAACTGTACTTCAGTTTGGGGATGTTTCTTGAACACCACATAGATTAAGTGGCTCTAGGAGAAAGCCAGAGCCACTTAAATCGGCGACTGCCAACTTTTGCTTTTATCAAGGAAAGTGATTTATCTCCATGAAAACAATTGAAAGTTAACTACCAAATCATTAATACATTATGTAGGACATACTTCGGAACAAAGCAACTACTAATATATGTGTTTTTCTAATAGAGAGACGGCAAAGCAAAATGGAAAACATGGCAATCAAAAGTTTGTTTTTGGTTCCATCACTGTGCTAACCTAGATAATTTTTCCAAACCTCCGATCATGAATGTCCTCACCTGTAGAATGAGAACAAGACTCTTGACTTCCTAAAATTCTTGTGAGGATTAACATAAAATATACAGTGTCTGGCACATAAGAGGCACTTGATACAAGGTTGCTTCTCATAAGTATGATTATTTTATTTAATGTTCTCAGAATCCTCACTGGCTCCTTTAAAGCATGTGACTAATCTCAGAGAACAGATTAATAAAATACACGTTTAACCTGGGCACAAACACTGTGAAGATTTTGATACCCATATCCTCTTCCCTCCCTTCCGTGCCCATTTCCTTGTTATGTTCACTACACCCAATAAACATTTCCATCGCGATAGCACTTCGTTGTTATCATACTTATTTTTTTGTAACATATCTTTCTCCCCTCTCCATACTGCCCACTCTTTAAAGCCGGGAGCTGAACACTTTTTTTTCTGGAGAAACCCCCACATCAAACACAATTCCTGACATACTGACATACTGAGTAGTCAATAAATAATTGACGAATAAGTTAATGAATAAACACCAAACTCTCCAGAAACTTCCTTTAGCAATGATCATTATCCCTATTGCTCTGTCTTTGGTAAAAAATCTTTACCAGGGCGCCTGGGTGGCTCAGTCAATTAAGCAGCCAACTTTGGCTCAGGTCATGATCTCATGGTTCATGCGTTAGAGCTCATGGACAGCTCAGAGCCTGGAGCCTGCTTCAGATTCTGTGTCTCCCTCTCTCTCTGCCCCTCCCCTGTTCACACTCTGTCTCTCTCTCTCAAAAATAAATAAACATTAAAAAACTAAAAAAAAATCATGACCAAATTCTTGGCATTTCTCCTACGACAACCTCTTTGCAAGTCTCTTCCTTCTTCACCTATACTCCCTACCTCTTTTCCCACCCTCGACCCACCCCCTACACATATAGGCCTCTCCCTTCCTTTTTCTTTAATTGAGGTATAACATAAAACATTATATTACCGTCAGGTGTAAAACATAATGATTCAATATTTGTATATATTGTGAAATGATCACCACAATAAACCTTGTTAAGATCTGTCACCATACACAGTTACAGAATTTTTAATTTGTTTTTTAATTTTAGAGAGAGAGAAAGAGCACAAGTCAGGGAGAGGGCCGAGGAAGAGAGAGAGAGAATCTTAAGCAGGTTCCATGGTCAGCACGGAGTCCAATGTGGGCTTGATCCCACAATCCTCAGATCATGACCTGAGCCGAAATCAAGAATCGGACACTAAACAGGTGGCCCCAGAAATTTTTTCTTGTAATGAGAACTTTTAAGATTTATCCTCTCATCAATTTTTAAAATATGCAATATAGTATTAACTATAGTTGCCATGCTGTATGTTATATCCTGATGAATTATTTTTGTTTTTTATTTATTTTTAAGTAATCTCTATACCCATTACGGGGTTTGAACTCATGACCCCAAAATCAAAAATCACATGGTCTTCTGACTGAGCCTTTTTATAACTGGAAGTTTGTCACTTTAGGCTCCCTTTCCTCACAACCACACCCCCGACCTCTGATAACCACCAATCTGTTCTTTGTATTTCTAGGCTTGGTGTTTCTTTGGTTTGGTGTGGTGTGGTTTAAAGTCCACACATAAATGAGATCATAGGGTATTTGTCTTTCTCTGACTTATTTCACTCAGCATTATACCCTCTAGATCCATCCATGTTGTTGCAAATGGCAATTTCATTTCTTTATGGCTGAATAATATTCCATTATAAACATATACCATATTTTCTTTATCCATTTATCCATTGATGGACAGTTAGATTGTTTCCATATCTTAGTTATTGTAAATGTTGCTGCAGTGAACATGGGATGCGGATAACTTTTCAAGGGAATATTTTTGTTTTCTTCAGATAAATATCCAGAAGTATAACTGCTGAATCATATGGCAGTTCCAGTTTTAGAGTTTTAAAAATATATATTTTAATTTTTTAAAGTAATCTCTATACCCAGCCTGGAGCTTCAACTAACAACCCTGAGATCAAGAGTCACATGCTCTACCGACGGAGGCAGCCTGGTGCCTCTCTATTTTTAGTTTTTTTGAGGAGCATCCATACTGATTTCCATAGTCCCTGCACCAGTGCACATTCCCACCAAGAGTGCACAGGGTTCCCTTTTCTCTACATTTTTGCCAACACTTGTTATTTCTGTCATTTTGGCAATAGCCATTCTAACAGGTGTGAGGTGACTTCTCACTGTGGTTTTGATTTGTATTTCCTTGATGATGAGCGATGCTGAACATCTTTTCATTTACTGTTAGCCATCTATATGTCTTCTTTAGAAAAATGTCTATTTAAGACACTTCTCCAAAGAAGACATCCAAATGGCAAACAGACACATGAAACGATGCTCAATGTCACTCATCATCAGGGAAATACAAATCAAAACCACACTGAGATACCACCTCACAACAGTCAGAGTGGCTAAAATGAACAAATCAGAAAACTATAGATGCTGGCGAGGATGTGGAGAAACAGGCACCCTCTTGCACTGTTGGTGGGAATGCAAACTGGTGCAGCCACTCTGGAGAACTGTGTGGAAGTTCATCAAAAAATGGAAAATAGAACTACCCTATGACCCAGCAATAGCACTGTTAGAAATCTACTCAAGAGATACAGGACTGCTGATGCATAGGGGCATGTGTACCCCAATGTTCATAGAAGCACTTTCGACAATAGCCAAATCATGGAAAGAGACTAAGTGTCCATCAACTGATGAATGGATAAAGAAGATGTGGGATATATATACAATGGAATACTACATGGCAATGAGAAAGAATGAAATCTGGCCATGTGTGGCAACATGGATGGAACTGGAGGGTATTATGCTGAGTGAAATAAGTCGGGCAGAAAAAGACAGATGCCATATGTTTCCACGCATAGGTAGGCTTTGTGAGACTTAACAGAAAACCAGGGGGGTGGGGAAGAGGGGAAGAAAAAAAAGCCACAGAGAGAGAGGAAGACATAACACAAGAGACTCTCAAAGACTAAGGGGAGAGGAGGGTGTGGGAGGGGGGAGAGTGGGTGATGGGCACAGAGGAGGGCACTGTTGAGATGAGCACTGGGTGTTGTATGGAAACCAATTTGATCATAAATTATTAAATAAACAAATAAATATGTCTATTCAAATCCTCTGCTAATTTTTTTAACTGAATTTTTTTATTTTTATTTGTTTGCTATTAAGTTGTATAAGTTCTTTACATATTCTAGATATTAACCCCTTACCAGATATATGATTTGCAAATATTTTCTCCCATTCAGGAGGCTGCCTTTTCATTTTGTTGATGGTTTCCCCTGCTCTGCAGAAGCATTTTAGTTTGATGTAGTCCCATTTGTTTATTTTTGCTTTCATTGTCAAATTCAAAAAATCATCATCAAGACCAATGTCAAAGAGTTTACTCTTTATGTTTTCTTTTAGGAGTTTTATGGTTTCAGGTTTTACATATAAGTCTTTAATCCATTTTGAATTACTTTTTGTGTATGGTTTAAGACGGTGGTCCAATTACATTATTTTGCATTTAGCAGTCTAGTTTTCCCAACACCATTTGTTGAAGAGACTGTCCTTTCCACATTGCATATTCTTGGCTCCTTTGTCATAAATTAACTAATATCATGCATGTGGATTTATTTCTGGGTTATGTCTATTCATCTTTTGATCTGTGTGTCTGTTTTTATTCCAATACCATACTGTTTTAACTATTATAGGTTTGTAATTTAGTTTGAAATTAGGAATGTGATGCCTCCAGCTTTGTTCTTCTTTCTCAAGATGACTTTGGCTATTCAGATTCCTTTGTGGTTGGTTCTGTGAAAAATGTCGTTGAAATTTTGATAGGGATGGCATTCAATCTGTAGATTGCTTTGTGTAATATGGACACTTTAACAATATTAATCTTCCAGTTAATGAGCACAGAATATCTTTCCATTTATTTGTGTCTTCCTCAATTTCTTTCATCCATATCTTATGGATTTTAGTGTACAAGTCTTTTATCTCCTTAGTTTGATTTATTTCTAGGTTTTTATTTGATGTAATTGTATATGGAATTGTTTTCTTAATTTTTCTTTCTGATAGTTCATTATTAGTGTATAAAAATACCACATATTTCTGTACATTGATTTTGTATCCTGAAACCTTACTGAATTCATTTATTATTTGTAAAGGATTTTTAGTGGGGTCTATGTGCAACATCATGTCTACAAATAGTGACAGTTTTCCTTATTTTCCAATTTGGATGTGTTTTATTTCTTTTTCTTACATAATTGCTCTGATTAGATCTTCTAATACTATGTTGAATAAAAGTGGTGAGACCGAACATCCTTGTCATATTCCCTTTTTTAAATATTTTAAGTTTATTTATTTAAGTAATCTCTGCCCCAAAGTGGGGATCAAAACTCATGACCCCAAGATCAAGCATGCTCTTTTGACTTAACCCAGCCAGGTTTTTTTTTTTAATTTTAAGGTTATTTATTTATTTTGAGAGAGCGCACACATGAGCAAGGGAAGAGCAGAGAGAGAGGGAAAGAAAGAATCCCAAGCAGGCTCCATGCCCAGCACAGAGCCTGATGGGGAGCTTGATCTCACAACCGTTAAGATCATGACCTGAACCAAAATCAAGAGCCGACACTTAACCAACTGAGTCTCTCAGGCACCCCCCAGTCTTAATCTTGATGTAGAGAAAAAGCTTTCATCTTTTCACTATTATGATGTTACCTGTGGACTTGTCATATATGGCTTCTACTATGTTGGTCTCTATACTTACTTTGTTGAGAGTTTTTATCATGACAGGAAGTTGAATTTTGTGAGTCACTTTTTCTGCATTTATTGAGATTATTATATGATTTTAATCTTTAACTTTGTTAATGCCGTATTATCAGGTTGATTGATTTGCAGTTGCTGAACCATCCTTGCAACCATTGTATAAATCCCACTTGACCATGGTATCAATACATTGACCTTTCAATGTATTTTTTAATTTGTTTTGATAGTATTTTGTTGAGGGTTTTTGCATCAAGGTTTATCAAGAATATTGGCCTGTAACTGTCCTTTCTTGTGTCCTGGTGTGGTTTTGGTATCGGAGTAAAGCTGACCATGTAAGTATTCCCTCTTTTACTTTTTGGGAGAGTTTAAGAAGGATTGATATTAATTCTTTTTGAAAGTGTGGTAGAATTCACCACTGAAATAAGTCTGGTCCTGGACTTTTGTTTGTAGGGAGTTTTTATTTTTTCTTTTTTTCATTTAAAAAAAAATTTTTAATGTTTATTTACTTTGGACAGAGAGACAGAGTGTGAGCAGGGGAGGGGCAGAGAAAAAGGGAGACACAGAATCCAAAACGGGCTCCAGGCTCCGAGCTGTCAACACAGAGCCCAACACAGGGCTTGAACTCACAAACCATGAGATCATGACCTGAGCCGAGGCTGGTGCTTAACCAACTGAGCCACCCAGGTGCCCCTGTAGGGAGTTTTTAAATTACTATCTTAATCTCCTTACTAACTGGTCTTTTCAGATTTTCTATTTCTTCATGATTCAGTCTTAGAAGGTTGTATATTTCCAGGAATTTGCCCATTTCTTCTAGGCTGTCAAATTTGTTGGCATATAATTGTTCACAGTAGTTGCTTATGATCCTTTCTATTTCCGTTGTGTCAATTGTAATATCTCTTCTTTAATTTCTGATTTATTTAAGCTCTGTCTCTTTTTTTCTTGATGAGTCAAGCTGAAGGTTTGCCGATTTTGCTTATCTCTTTAAAGTACCAGCTATTAGTTTTATTGGTCTTTTCTATTACTTTTTTTTAGTCTCTATTTCATTTATTTCTGCTCTGATCTTTGTTATTTCCTTCCTTCTACTAATATGGGGCTTTGTTTGTTCTTCTTTTTCTAGTTCATCTTTAAAAAAAATCATTTTATTTTTCTTGTATAAAAACTATTCGGTAGCAACAGATGTAGCCTTGTTTCCCTGCACAGAACTCTGGTGTGGGTCTGTAGACATGGTCAGTGAATTCTTGATAGGGAGCTATGTAAACATGTTTTTCCAGAGTTCAGAGATGAGAATGCTGTAGGTCTTGATTATGGCATCAAAGTTGACCTTAGTGAGGTCATACAGGACAGTAGTATAGCCCCTAGCCTAGTATAGCCCCTAGAAGTTGATGTCGGCCATCAGGCACAGTGGCCTAGATGATGACAGTGCCTCTGGGTGGTAGGGTGCAGGATACCAGCACAGAACCACAGTGACAGGTCTCCTTGAAAGTAATGGTATAGGGATTGCTGATCTTGTTCTCCCAGTAGCCTTGCTGTACCAGATGATGGAGAGTGTGGCCAGATGGGTGGAATAGCTACCTCCTGGGAGCACATAATACCCAGACCAACATGGCCATTGTAATCCCTGATGGTGACAAATGCCTTGATCCTGGTCCAGTGGCCAACACTGGTCTGCTTTCACAAAGGCAAAATCTTCAAAACCTCATCCTAGAGGGATGCCCCAGGAAAAAGTTAATGATCTCAAATTCCCTGATGGGCAGAGAGAAGAGATAAATCTCCTCCACGGAGTTGATCTTCATGTCCTTAACCAGGCAGCCCAGTTTGGTGATGGAGATCCACTCCTTTTCCTCAGCCTTGACTCTGAGAACTCTGTGGACTCAGCCCTAGTTACAGATGCTACTACTGAAGCCTCTAGAAGCCAGCACGGCCTCTCCCCAAGGCTCCCTAGAGACGCTGGGACCTCCAGCAGCACCTAGAATCATCCACTATTTGGTGTTTTCTCAGTTTTCCTTCTCTCCCTCTCTATTGCCCTTTCCTTCCTAAAGAGTCTTAATTCTTCAATTGTAACAGGTGAGGTGAAGTTGTCTTTAACTCAGGTATATCATTCAGCACACTCTAGTCAGAAATAAAGCTAATAAAAGAAAATCTTTTCATAAGGTTCTATTTACCTGATTTGCCCACCATGGGCACCTGATTCTCATTTATAAGGGACATATGAAATCCACCCAGTTCCCTTAGTATTTCATTAAATAAAACAGAGACATGGGGCATTTCGGTGCTCTGTTCTTATTCTCTTTCTCTCCCCACTGCTGCCCTTACACCATTTCCCTATTCCACAGATCCTGAAATAGGTTTAATTACTTATTTAATAGCTCTTGTGACATTTGTGCTTAAAAACTCACAAGGGAAAAAAAGAAGGTGAGTATAAACATTAAGAATACAAAATTTAAACAGAGGAAACCAGAATTTTGCCTCAGGAGTGGTATTAGTTGCTCCTGAGGCATGAGAATTAAAAATGGGCTTGTAGAGCTTCCTCACTCATTGCTGGAAACACCTGCATGCCCCCAGGAAAGACCACCTCTTGATGTGCTCCATTAAGGCTCTTTTCAGTCTAAAATTTTTAATTCCTGTGCTTTAATCTACCTATTTTCAAGTTGAATCTAATAAACTGTTGATAGTAGAAATAAGAGGCAGTCATTATTTCAATCTTAATTCCCCTGAGATATAAAGAAAAATTAAGTCAGGATAAGATGGAATTCAGCTCTTACTTTTTATAATCATAAGAAACAAATTAGCCACTCCTGAGATAGTTTTAGATCAGATTTAGAACATCTGAAATCTTTTATATTTCCAAGCATTTTGCATAGTTACTTCTCTGGGCAAAATTTCAGGATTTTGTACGTATTTAAAACTCCCATGACACCAATTTCATTTTCTTTTAGTTACTTAATAGACTTTTTAAAAAAATTTCATGCCAATTCTTACTGGCAGAATCTATATATCATTCCCAGCCAATTCTTCATTTTCACAAATTCTTGGGATTAGAGTAAAATTGCCAGATTTAGCAGAATTCCCAGTTAAATTAGAATTTCAGATAAATAACAAATAATTTTTTAGCATAAGTATATTCCAGGCAATATTTGGGTCATACTTATGCTAAGAAATCATTCAGGTGACTTGAAACAACAGAAATCTTCTCTCTTCTAGAAGCCAGAATTCTCAATCAGGTTGACAGCATGGCCACAATCACCCCAAAGGCTCTGGAAGAGAACCCTTCCTTGCCTCTTCCAGGTTCTTGTGGCTCAGGCATTCCTTGGCATTTAGCTGCATAAATCCAATCTTTGCCTCCCTTTCCACATCACACTGTCTAGTTTTTCAAATCTCCCTCGCTTTTACCAGACATTAGGGCCCACTCAGTTAATCTAAGATGACATCATCTTGAGACCCTTAACTTAACCGCATCTGCAAAGACCCATTTCCAAATAACTGTAGCATTCACGAGATCCAGGTAGTAAGACATGAACACAACTTCTGGAGGCCTACCATTCGACCTGCTACAGAGGAAAATGGCTAAAACTCCAAACACCATCTGAGGTTGATAAACTCATGGCTCAGGAATAACATGCAATACACCCAAGTCAGAAATGAAACTCATAGAGGTAATTTTGTATAAGGTTCTTTGTACCTGATTTTCCCACCACGTGCAAGCATAATCTTCAAAACCTCATCCTATTTGTAAGAAACATATGGAATCCACCAATTCATTTAGTCATTCATTCAACAGACATTTGTTAAGCTCTGTTTATGTGTCAGTGTCAAGAATCAGAGGTAAATCAAACAGACTGTCCTCTTAAGGATCACTTTCTAATGAAGAGACAATCAGTCTATAAGTACACAAATAGGATTGTTATATAATTTAATAAGTGCTATGAAGGGAATAAACAAGGTGGCTGATAAAGAGAACCTGGAAACAAGACATGTGCTTAGAAAGAGTAGTCAGGAAAGGTTCTCAGAAGAGATGACATTTGTGCTGAATGTCGAGAGATGAGGGTAAACCGACTACACAGAGATCCTTGCAAAAAAAATTCTTAGAGAAGAAATAGTGGGTTTAAAGGTCTGAGGTTGGGGATGTGCTCCAGAAAAAGGCAGAGGAACATACTAGCCAGACAAAAGCATGTACAAGAATGAGGCTGGATAGACTAGAGCCTGGTCATTGCTGGGTCTTATGGCTCATGGTGGGGAGTTTGTACTTGACTCTCTAGAAATGAGTAGACACCAAAGGGCTTAAAAAGAAGAGTGATGAGCTTTGGTTTATATATTTAACATTCAGCAACTACTCTGCGAGAGATGACTTAACGAGGCAAGAGTGGAAGCAAGCAGACCAGTTAGGTTATGATAGCAAGCCAGCCAAGGGATGTAGAGTATTGTTAGGAATATGAAAAGTAATGGAAATCATTTGGAAGTCAAACTATCAGAACTCATTTATAGATTATATGCCGGTGGTGGGAGACAGAAGAGGAAAGATGACACCACTAATTATAAGGCGTAAACTTTCCCAGCTAGAAAGTACATCACCCAGCCTCTCTCACAGTTAAGTGTGATTATGTAACTTCTGGACAGGAGATGTGAACGGTAGCAGTAAGAGCAATCTCTGGTTCACATCCACAAAAAAGAGAGGCTCGCCTTTCATTTCCTCTTTCGCTCTTCTTGATGGCTGAGAAACGGGACACTTACAGGAGCTGCCTTAAATCTGCCGAAAAAAGTCACATGATGATGGCAAAGCTGTCCTACCAACCATACTTGGTTGGATGGTCTCACTGATCAGGACTACTTGCCCTGGACTACCTGCATACTTTAGTCTCTGTTATGTGAGAGAGACGTCAGATCCTACCTCACTTAAACCACCACATTTAGAGTTTTGGTTGCAGTAGACTTGCTTATACCCTAATGCTCTCAGAAATGCTGCAAGGATGCCAAACTCTATTTCTAACCTAAATGTTCTCTGTGCATGTGCTCTCTTTCTTGATTCCTGCCAAGACCTGGGTTCTGTTCTCTTTGATAATGTGAGCCAGAGCATCGGGGATCTTTAAAAGCTATGTTAATGGAAAGAATTCCTTTAGACTCCACAGAGTCTAAAGTGAAAAGGATTTCCTGTTGCACAGTGTCATGACAGGTCTCGTACAATACATTAAGTATCACCTCAGGTGCAGAAAATTATGATTGTTAACTGTTCAAATATTTAATACTAAATATCGTGTTGATTACACAGGGGCTTAACATTGAAGTGAAGATTTGTTAATTAGGGGTAGATATTTAACATCTGCCTAGGAATTCTATGAAGAGCCTGAATCTCTGAACTTACAACATTAACTATGAAAACTAAGTTAACATTTAATGAAAAGATATTACATAAAGCGTATTATTTTCCACTTGCATATTGCACTTATTTTTCCTTTATTTCTGGCTTGCAGTCTAACATGAAATAAATCTTTTGGTTAACTTTAGCTGTATTCAGGGTATATACAATTTATAGTTACTCGTCTACATCTAGGATCTTATTTTATTGAAAGTAAGTAAATTAAACATACACACACACACACACAAACCTACTCCATCCTTGCTGTTAGCTGTGAGAACTGTAAGAATTATCCTTTTGAAAACAAGGGAAATCACAACATTTAAAGTACATTCAGGGACTTTTTAACTGTGTTTTGGTTTTGGTTTACATTAGATTAAACTATATATAATTATCTCTCAAGTATTTGTAATTATTAAATATAATAAAATTAATAAACATAATTAAGATGTTTTAACCTCATTATGCCATTGTCATACTAAAAATGAACCCTTAAGTATCTTTTTCAAGTAAAATGTTCCTCAAAGGAAAATACTGTATTTAATTAATATTTATTAAATGTTACCAAATATTTTTAAAAAATATTTATTTAATTTTTGAGAGGCAGAGCATGAGCAGGGGAGGAGCAGAGAGAGAGGGAGACACAGAATCTGAAGCAGGCTGCAGGCTCTGAGCTGTCTGCACAGAGCCCGACGCAGGGCTCGGACCCACGAACTGTGAGATCATAACCTGAGCCGAAGTTGGACACTTAACCAACTGAGCCACCCAGGCGCCCCAACCAAATATTTAAACTACATAGTTAAAAACAGCTTCTGTATATTTCATCGAATTTTTAAAATAACCCTATTATCATTCATCTTTTGTAAAACAAAAACTTAATGAGGTTACATGAATTGCCCAAGTTCACTCATCTAGCAAATAGAAAAGCCTTATTCCAAGGTCTTCTAATTCCAAGTTCAGTGCTCTTAATACTCAACACCCTGACTAGAGTCTAGAAAGACCTCGCACCTAATGAAGTATTTTGTCACTCTAAATAATGTTTCATAATCAAAGCAGGTAATGCTATACAATTACTGATTATATTTTCTATTTGTCAGAACCTTCTCAAATTATATACTAATGAATTAAAACATGTATAAATAGCAAAATTAAACAGCAAGAATAAAGTATAAATTATACATTAAGGAATTACAAAATGTTTAAATAGCAAAATAACAGTATATTCTTTAAAGAATACCAATCTTCTTTTTTAGGCTTATTTATTTATTTATTTATTTTGAGAGAGAGAGAAAGCACACATGCAAGCGGCAGAAGGTCAGAGAGAGAGAGGAAGAGAGAGAACCCTATGTAGTCTACATGCACAATGTGGAGACTGACACAGGGCTTCATCTCATAATCACGAGATCATGACCTGAGCCAATGTCAAGAGTTAGACAACTGAGCCACCCAGGCTCCCCTCATTAATACCAGTCTTCATCTCACCCCTACTTTGGCCACTCGAAATTATCTGACCACGATGATCCGGAGAATTATGAAGCTGATAGACAAATACTCCCTTTCTTCCCATCTCTCTAGATTACCTCTCCCATTAAACACCCTCCCTATCTCCATTAAGTCATTTAATCCTTTGAGTCCTTCCAGTTCTCTCAGATCAATCTTCTCAATCTGTGTTCTTTTACTTTTCTACCCAGTTTGGGTCTCTCTGTGCCATTTTCATAATACATAGTTCATTTACTACCATATTGGTTGTCCTTGATCTCTTGACCCTCAGTAGGTCTCCATGTGCTGATTCCTATAGTTCACTTTTTCTGGTGAAACTTCCAGAGAACCAATGTTATTATAAAAAATTACAAAGCTGTCACAATTTATTCACCATGAGTTTATAGCATCTAATCTTAGCTGAGCCCTTCATCGTCTTTTTCTTCAGCTTATTTGACAAACAGAAAGCATTTGTTGAGCACTTTCATAACACCAACTATTATGCTATGATTTTAGGATACAAAATGAATAAGATGAGCTTCCTGTTTTGGAAGAATTCATAGTTTCATGTACCCATCTAAAAATTCTTTGAAAATTTGTCTACTTTAGAGCCTCCTCCTCATTTCCATTCCATATCTTCGTCCCCATTTTACTGAAAAGATTGACATCACCAACCTGAGCATCTTCAAAACCTTTCCACATCTTCCTGAATTGTCAGGGACCTGTACTGGTCAGGGTTCTTCAGAGAAACATAGCCAGCAGGATGTATATACATGGTTGAAGGAGATCATTGAGAGGACATGACTGTTGCTTGACCCTCAAGCTGGAACTGAGCAATCCAAGTCTCTTTATCTATCCCCCTCATTCTTGGAATGTATGTTCCACTCACTATTCCTGCACCAGGAGCGACTTCAAAGATGCAGCCTTGAGAGAGTATGTGTTATTGAGACCATCTGGACTTAATACATGACTGAACCCCCTTAAGCTTTCTGTATAGATTCTTATGATTCTGGCAGGTAGATGAAATCTACTTGTTGTGTGGCCTCGCAAGATAAATCTCGTACCTAAGTACCCTTACCTAATAAAATGCTACCTACCAATCTGGAGTAGTCTCTTTCTTAGGTCTCTCCTTGTCCTCCTCATACAGGGACCAGTTTCAGATTCCACCCAGAAGATTCCTGAGATTACGAACCAACATATATGCAGAAAAAGAGATTTTTTATTTTTTTAAGAGATTTATTTTAAGGAATTGGTTTACACAAATGTGGGCCTGGCAAATGCAATAGGCTGGAGACTAGGGAAAGAGTTGATATTGCAGCTCAAGTCCAAAAGCCACCTGCAGGCAGAATTTCTTTTTTCACAGTAACCTCAGACTTGGCTCTTATGACCTGCAACTGATTAGATGAGGCCTACTTACTTTCTGGAAAATACTCTCTTTTGCCCAGAGTCCACTAATTTAAATGTTAATCACATCTAAAAGAATACCTTCACGGCAAAGCCCAGACTGTTGTTACACCAATCAACTGTATACCATAGCCTAACCAAGTTGACACATAAAATTAACCATCACATTCTGTATCTCCATAATTCTTTCTCCCCTCATTTTACTCTCTCAGCCTGTATTCTGCTTCCTTGCCATTGCGAACCTCTCCACATGAGCTCCTGATCTTTCTCCTTCTATCTTCCTCCAAGAATTTTTAACAATCTCTCCGTTTTCACTGGCTCTTCTTCTAGGTAAATATGCTCAAATCTATTCTACCTTTAAAGAAACTTTCCTCATTCTAATCCATTCTTCGGTCTGCTTAACTTCATGATCAAATTTCTTATAAAATTAGTCAATCTGCATTTGTTGCTTTTACTTATCATCGACCCATTCCACCTTACTTGAAGCTCTCTGGCTTCGATCCCTTGACCTTTGGAATCTGCTACCTCTTCCTTTTAGGCTGCTCTCAAGTCATTCTTAGGGAAATGCAATTCTAGGTTCTGATTCTCCACCCCCATCTGTCTCCAAGTCTCACCCAAGGTCACGCAAGGGACTGTCTGCAGGGGAAGGATAGGAAAAGGATAAATGACTCAGAACTCGAAACCCAACAAAGTTTGATAATATTGCACTCAACAGCACCATTCTTACTAAATAATACTTGTTTTCAGGAAGAGAAGCAATCTTTCAGTCACCGAGTTAATCTTTCAAAGAGAGTATAAATTTTGTAGAATTACTTACAAATTGTATCTATGACAAGTTGAGTATCACTGCATGTGAGGTTTTTCCAAAGCATAATTATACATGATTGATTACCAGCTGAGCATCTGTGTCCAATAATGGAGAGGGTTGATTCAGACTAAGAGAAATCTACCCAGAAAATACCTTGCTTAGAAATAATCGTGGCCTCCAGAAAAAAAAAAGGTAAAAGAAAAAATATTTCTGGGGTGCCGACTGGCTCCGTCAGTGGAGTACACAACTCTTGCTCTCAGGGTTGTTAGTTCGAGCCCCACCCTGGGCATAGACATTACTTAAAAATGAAATCTTAAAAAAAAGAAAGAAAGAAAAGAAATATTCCTAATTAGCATACTATCATCCTAACTGTAACAAAAATACACAAGCAAGAATATCACCAAGGATAAGTACATTACTATTGAAATCTACATAAACAGGAAAACAAAAAGAAAACAGTTCTTGCTTCTCCTTCAAGATCATGAATGTTAAGGAAAAAGCTGGCTTGCCTAGGAAGAGTCAAGAATTGCCGACATTCCCAGAGATGCAGTTAATTTTTCTCTCAGAGTAAAAGTTAGTGAGATCATCAGAATGAGAAAAAGCTCATCCTCAGGTTGCTGTAGAAAGGGGAACTATTAGATGAGAGAACCTGGTAGTGGCAAATAACCATCCTGTAAGCTAACAGATATCCAATTCATTTCGGAAGTACGGTAAAGGGATATTTATGAATGCTTCGGCAAAATGAAACCATCTTACTCAACCCCTTCTGTTTCAGGGGATGTGGCTTGAAATAGCTAGATCTTTGCAAATGAATAATTTATAAAAGCTCCAGTAGCCTTTGAATAACATAATTTAAGATGAAGTCGTTACTGAATAAAAGGGAAAAGAGGAACTCACTTCAAATTCCTCTAATTTCAACATGGATTATCATATCATTTCAATTTAAGATAATCTAATAACCATTTTAGTTTATTGCACCGGTGTCAGATAAATCCCTGCTTATGCAGCAGCCAAAGTATGCACGAAAGTTAGAATTCAAAGGAGCTTAGTTTGAACAAACTAATCTCAGCCAAGTCCTGGTTAAAGTCCATTTATTAAATGAGTTTTATCATACATTGGTGAGTTTCTTTCTAAAACACATTCTGATTCTAGCTTAAAAAAAAAATCTAAGTATAAACAAGAATTAAACCTGACAAATCATGCCAAAAGAACAATAGACTATCATTTTTCTTTACTGTGTCAAAAAGAACTTGTTTTATGTCACTGACATTCTTTTTTTTGTAATTTTTTTTTTAATTTACATCTAAGTTAGTTAGCATATAGTGCAACATTGATTTCAGGAGTAGATTCCTTAATACCCCTTCCCCATTTAGTCCATCCCGCCTCCACAACCCCTCTAGTAACCCTCTGTTTGTTCTCCATATTTGAGTCTCTTTTGTTTTTGTCTCCCTCCCTGTTTTTATATTATTTTTGCTTTCCTTCCCTTATGTTCATCTGTTCTGATGTCATTGACATTCTTATTTAAAAGTTCATGTTCTAATTAATTATACCAGAGTTACACAAATATAACATTATCATTGATTTCAAATATTCTATTAACAAGTCTAGATCTAAGAAATGAACAAAACAGAGCTAGACTAACACAGCCTTTCTACCCTCTGATAAAGAAAAGCATGCCCACAATAATACAGCGATCGACCATCAGGTTAGCACCTCCGCAGTCCTCCTCCTAAATACACTTAAACACCTCGTTCTCAACACCTCGCACACCTCGCATGGGCTTAAACATCTTTTTTTGCATCAGTGCTATCTGTACCCCATGAACATATTTATATTATTATATGTAAAATACTGTATAAAATTAAATTGGTATACATGTATATTTACCTACCTAGATAATTTAAATACCTTGAAGTCCAGATTATTTTGTTTACCACTTTCTCCCTAGTATATAGCAAATCATAGATTCAAAATCATTTGTGAATTGAAGAGCTATTCCTAGATCTGGGGAAGGATGGGGAAGGAGTGGTGGAGGAAAGGAAGGCTGCAATAAAGTTCCTGAGGAAGGGAGAGGCAGCCAATGTATACGTGAATAGTACAAAAAGCATTTCTAGACTTCTACTAGTTGCTTATTTGTGGCTTATTGCCTTTGTGCTGTTCTTCTTCTTCTTCTTCTTCTTCTTATTATTATTATTATTATTATTATGTGCTCCTCCCACATTAAGGTTAATGCTGGGTTTCTTTCTTTCTCCCCCCCATCTTTATTTAGGCATAAATGACAAAAATTGTATATATTTAAGATATACAATTTGATGTTTTATTGCATGTATATATTATTACCACCGTAATTAACTATTAATAAAAGCTAATATTCCAAAAGCTAATACATGGTGTGTATGTGTATGTATACATACATATGCCATTTTCTTTACCCACTTATTAGTTGACAGACACTAAGGTTGTTTCATATCTTGGCTACTCTGAGTATTCCTGAAATGAAGCCAGGAGTGTAGATATCACTTCGAGATCCTGATTTTCGTTTCCTTTTGAATATATATTCAGAAGTGGGATCAAAACAGTGTGGTACTAACATAAAAACAGACATACAGACCAATAGAACAGAATAATAAAATTACAAATGAATTCAACCATTTAGAGTCAACTGAACTTTAATAAGGATGCCAAGAACAAACAACAGGGAAAAGGTAGTCTCTTCTATCAATGGTGTTGGGAAAACTGGATAACCACATGCAGAAGAATGAAATTGGACCTTTATACATATATGAACATCAACTCAAAATGGATTCAAAACTTAAATGTAAAAAAAAAAGAGGAAAAAACTCTTAAATGTAAGACCGTGAACTATAAAACTACTAGAAGACAATAGAGAAAAAGCTTCTTGACATTAGTCTTGGCTATCACGTCAAAAGCAAAAACAGACAAATAGGATTACATCAAACCAAATGCTTCTACTCAGCAAAAGAAACAATCAACAGAGTGAAAAAGTAACCTCAGAATGGGAGAAAATATTTGCAAACCACATATCTGGTAAGGGTTTGGTATCAAAATATATAAGGAACTCAAACTCCATAACAGAAAAACCAACAACCTGATTAAAAAATGGGCAAAGACCCAAACAGACCTTTCTCCAAAGAAGACATACAAAGACCAACAGACACATGAAAAGGTACTCAGCATCACTTACCATCAGGGAAATGCAAACCAAACACAATGAGATATCACCTCACACCTGCTAGAGTCGCTTTTATGAAAAAGACAAAGAGAAAAAGTGTCGGCAAGGCTGTGGAGAAAAGAGCACTTCCAGACACCGTTGATGAGAATGTAAACTGGTGCAGCTACTATGGAAAACGATAGAAAGGTTCCTCAAAAAATTAAAAATAGAACTATTATTATATGTTAGTACTGGGTATAAGACTAGACATCCATTTATCCCTCAAAACTTCTAAACTCAGTTTCAATCTTTCCATCCATACTGGGAATGCGGCCAGGCTTGGTCCCGGTCCCATTCCATCTGATTGGGCCACTTCTCTGTGCACAGCTACATGTCAGTGTTAATTAACAACGCACAAGTCATAACTCGTAACCAAGTTATTTTAGCAGAGGTTTCCCTCAGGGGTCCCAAATAAATACAAACAGTGGCTCGTATGATCCTCCATGAAACCACCTTCTCTTCATTATTCTGAATTTTAGTAAAAAGCCAACCAACCTGACAGAACAGGAAATAAATCCTGGGAAAGAAGGAGAACAAAGGCTATTTTAAAGTGAGGCTTTTTGTTCAGGCTTTCGCTGCAAACCTTTATTCAGACCTCTTGCAAACTTGGGGCTCTCCCCCTTTCAGTCATAGGTAAGAACCACAAAGGTGAGGCCTTTTTAATGGAGGGGAGAAAAGACTGGAAAGGCCTCCATTCCACTAGAACTCAGACACAGAAGCTCTTAAGTGAAAGAATCTGGAAATTAAAACCTTGGCCTATTATACACCCTAAGAATGTAATCTCACCAACCCACACTGCCTCTCTAAGGGCTTGATTTAGTCGGCTTTCCACTTCCACACCTTCTAATTGTGGAATTTCCTTTCGTTTTAATTCTCCTCAGGGCCAAACTCTGATTAAACTCACACATATGGTTTCTAGGATTTTGAAACTGAGCTCCCTCGGCAAGAAGCTACTTAGAGAGTAAACCAGTCAGCCCTCTCCAGTTTTCCCGGCCCGAAATAGATAGGGCAGTACCCCAGCAGGCAATTAATTGACCCGGGCTCCCTTGCATTTTCTCTCCCGAGTAAAGAAACAAGACAAAAATCCTCTGGCAACTACAGGCTGGATATCAATTTACCACCAGCTCAGCACATTCCAAGTTAATGTACTTAGCTTTTTAGAGATGAGTACAAAGTTAACATATTACTTACATCTCAAAGATAACCTACCTTACTTTCTAAAACTTAATTGAAACTTTCCCCTTTTTTAGAGAAAAAGCACTCATTGCTGCTTAAGTAAGATTTACAGAAAGTAGCCTTTTCAAGTTGATACCCTAATGTCTCAGAGAAATGGCAGCTGGCAGGAAGGCACAGTGATATGGAGACCTGCACGTTCATACTAATGACAGAACCGCTCGCACTGGCACTTGACTCCTCTGGTCTCTTGAACACACAGGCTTTTCCCTATCTCTGCCTTTCTCCCAATAAGCTTAGAGCTCACAAACCTATTTGTCTTTTGCTTCCTACCTTATCTCTATGTCAGTTGGAAGTTTTAGCAAGTCTGAAACTTTCCTGTATCTAAGGAAAGAGAGGTAAGGATATTTTAGCTATCTTTCTAAGTGCATGTTCATATGCATATCCACTCATTGTAGTTTACTGAGCACCTGTACACTATACGTCAGGCACTGTTCTAGACCCTGGGATATAATACGGAATAAGAAAGACAAAGTCCTTGTTCTTAGCTCTCGTGGAGTTTCTGTTCCAGAAGGAGAGTTCACAATCACTTTATATAGTTTAAGTTCTATAAAGAAAATAAATCAGGGAATGTGATGGAACATGATTTGGGCCACTTTTATAGACTGGAGCTGACATCTGAATGACAAAATGAGCTAGAAATGACAAGACTGGGAGCAAAACATTATACACAGAGGGTATGGCAAGTTCAACAGGCCCTAAGTTCGGGAGTGACCGTGGCCTGGTTGATGAACAGGAAGAACGTCATTGTGGCTGGAGGGTAGTGAGAAATGTAGAACAAAGTCAGAGGCAGGAGGAGATGGAACTTAGAGTGTAGACATCCTTAAAACAACAATAAAGAGTTCAGATTTCATTCTAATAGTAGAGGGAAAGCATTCAGAAGTGGTCTAGGACTTTCAAATAGCACTTTTGCTGCTGTGTGGAGAACGGATGATAGAGGGCCATTTAGAGAAACCATTTAGAGGCTATTGCACACGTCCAAATGAAAGACAGTGGTAGCTTGTGCAAGAGAAAAATGGAAAGGTGAGGAAACATAGACAGATTTGAAGAAAATTTCATGAAGGTATAGCTGTCTGAACTTACTGACAGATTATATATGGAGAGGAAAGGAAGAAAAGAAATCAAGGAGCCATTTACTTGAGATGACTAAAACATGGATTTGACTTAGAATGGATTTGGTTTGCAAAATTAGGAGGTATGTCGTGGACATGTTAAACGTGAGATTCCTGTCAGACGGCCAAGTTGAAAAGTCAAGTAGGCAGTTGGATACTCAGGTGTGGAGCTCCAAACGGTGGTTGGAATTTTCTGCAGAAAGTTAAGGTGGGCACCCTTTCACAATGGACGATTCCTGCCTTGGGTGGTTCATTTATCCATTCATTCAACCAACATTTAACATCTGCTGTGTGTCTGAAACTCTCTCTAGGTAACAGGAACATAGGTTTATAAAATGAATATTCCCCCTCATAAAAGTTACCATCTAATGGGAAGACATAAACAAGAAGCAAACAAATAAACAAGAATATACCAGATAGTGATAAATGTCATATAAAAATAAATCTCGGTGGTAACACACAGGATGTGATGATTTTATAATTATGTTCTTTTTATGTGAATATACTTTAACTATTGTCATATATATTTGAGGGGGTGGGCCATGGAAGAAAGATTAGTGTTTTGGCCATAAAAGAATCAGCAATCTGTTCAGTTATCTGGCATGGGCTTTCAGGTGAAACACAGATGCTCAAAATTCAGAAAGAACTTAGAAATATATTTACAAGTAGAAGAGGTAAAAAGAAAAAGACATTTGGTAACAATCTAAATTCAGCCTAACGAGATTTTCAGAGTTCTTTTTTTCAAGTAAGACTTTATGGCTGTCCATCTCTTCAGCTCCTTTTATGCCTCTAGACAAAAAAAACTAAAACAATAAAACATTTTTATCTGCTTCTGTAACCTGATTCTATGTGAAAATATCCACAGGGAATTTCCATTCTTTTTTGCCTTAAAATTCACTGATATTGCTTCTCTCTAGTTTACTTCTCTTGATCCTTGATGTTCAATTTCCTTCTCCGTGACTAGTGGTATCAAGTTATCTCTATCCCTGAGAGAAGGACAAAGGTCAACACTAAAATAGTTGAATCTGTGTGTGAAGAAGTCATAAAAGGTCTCAAACCAACCTCGGCAGCTGTTTTTCCAAAGTCAAAGAAGAAAGTGAGAGGAAAACTAATAATATGGAAGCTGATACAAATCTGATCCTAACATTCATCTACCTCAGAAAGAACTATGTAGTCAAGCATTGGAATATCGGGACTCTGAAATCATATTTTTAGTATAAGCTCAAAATAGAAGAGTAATATTCTGAAGACTATAACAAAGAAAGCTTTACTGTGAGATCTCCTATTTGATTTGTGGCAATAATGTTGTTATAACAAATATAAAAAATCCATATCAAAAAAAGCCTAATAAATGACCATTCTCTTCCAAAGGGCAGTTGTAAACCGTCTTTTATCTCACGGCTCTGTATCCTATGTGATGAATTAGAAAATAAAACTCCTCTGACCTTACTAATCCTCTACAAATCTCCCTCCTGCTAAAACACCAGCAACAAATGAACAGTCTACCTAAAATGCAAAGTACAGTTTAACTCTCAAAATGAAGTTACTGAAAATGATCTTTCTGATCAAAAATTAAAGGGTAGTGATACAGCTCCTATTCCAACTTCCAGCACGAAATCTTCCCTTATAAAACTTCATTGCGACACATCCCCTCCTGGCAACAGGTTTCTCAGAGATAATCCAAATCAGACACAAGGATTTAAAAAATCAGAATCAGATTTCGATCATTATAATAGAAACTGTTCTCATAACTTGATGGAAATGGAGTGATAACAAGAGTTTATAAAACTCTAATGACATCCCACTTAACTAAGTTCATGTATCTTCTTAACGTAAAATTTACCTTTAAGGGTATATATCAGTATTTTCATTTTCAAGATTATATTTCCATGAAAAGTCATCAAGATACATTCTCTACAATATATCCTCTAATATGTTAGAGGATATAAAGAGGAAATAAGAAATTTTCATTCTATTAACTATTTGTCCTTTGGCCAACATCTTTGTACTTCTCATTTTTCAGGTGTATCTCCTAAAATGGCAATGCTCTTTTATTTACTTCTGGGCTAAGTATACGCTTAAAATAACACCAAGGCATCACTCTTAGAAGATATTTTATTAGTCAAATGTGGCTGTAGGAATATGAAATAGAATACATACCTAATTGATAACGAGGTAAAAAGATGTGACAATAAATTTGAAGGATCATTAATCTGTCACTTCATAATATTAGCATACTTAAAAACCAAGATGTTCAATAATCAACCAACACTAAATAGATTTAAAAATCATGTTTCGGCATCTACTTTCCTTTACTTGAAAAGAGGTAAAATCCTACAGTGAAGATAGGCTTTTCAATCCACCTATGATGACTTCTAATAGACTTATCTGCTTCTTAATACCGTTTCTGAGTTTTTGCTTTTTTATTTACCTTAATTTTGTTTCAAATAATGTTACTGCAAAATTGAACATAACTTTTCCTGAAAAACTCACAAGATCAATGAGACAATTAGAAAAAATATTTTCCAGAATCCATAGTTCATAGTTAAAACTTGCAGACGATAAACTTGACTGTGCAGATATCTGCAAAAGTGGATTGTGGGCAATGGGAAACGCCAGTCCAAGGTTCCCTGAAGGGAGCCCATTTTAGTGTATGTGGAGCCAGTAGAGGCTTTAGGGCAAAGAATGAACAGTTCTTTTTTTTTTCCTTTTCAAATTCTTATTTAAATTTTAGTTAACATACAGTGCAACATTGGTTTCAGAAGTAGAATTCAGTGACTCATCATATATATATATATATATACAGTCTTCATCTTAACAGTGCCCTCCCTTAATACTCATTACTCATCTAGCCCATCGAACCATCTCCTCCATCTACCCTCTTTTTGTTCTCTTGTTGTTGTTGTTGTTTATTTATTTTGAGGACTGATAAAGAGAGAGAATCTTAAGGAGGCTCCACGCTCAATGGGGATCCTGTGTAAGGGCTTGATCCCACAAACCACAAGATCATGACCAGAGCAGAAATCAAGAGTTAGACGCTTAACCGACTGAGCCATTCAGGTACCCCAGTTTGTTCTCTATCTTTCAGAGTCTTTTATGGTTTGTTTCCCTCTCTCTCTTTTCCCCCTCCCATATGTTCATCTGATTTGTTTCTTAAATTCCACATGAGTGAAAAAATATGGTATTTGTCTTTCTCTGACTGACTCATTTCACTTAACATAATAGACTCTAGCTCTATCCACATTGTTGCAAATGGCAAGAGTTCACTTTTTTATAATGGCTGGGTAATAATCCATCTTATGTATATACCATGTCAAGAATGATTAGTTCTGGGGCGCCTGGGTGGCTCAGTCGGTTGAGCGTCCGACTTCGGCTCAGGTCATGATCTCGTGGTTTGTGAGTTCGAGCCCCGCGTGGGGCTCTGTGCTGACAGCTTAGAGCCTGGAGCCTGCTTTGCATTCTGTGTCTCCCTCTCTCTCTGCCCCTCCCCCACTCATGCTCTGTCTCTGTCTCAAAAATAAATAAACATTAAAAAAAATTTTTTTTTAATTATTAGTTCTGACTAACTTGTAGCAGGTTCATCCTGGTTACTCAGTAGAGAAATAAGAAAGAAATCATAGATCCTATGAATACTTGCCCTGTATCATTAGATCATAACAAAATGTAAATAATCTTAAGTGACCACTATGAGACAACTTTTATTATCTTTTAAAATATATTAATATAAGCAAAAATAATCTAACAGCAGAAACTTAGTCACATGTCATTTACAATTTATAATTATCTAAAAGTTATCTTGTTAACACTACTTTCACCAACAGTAGTGCCAATGCTTATTGGAGATAAAAGTCAACATGTTTACATTTTGTTAATTCAAAAAATATTTATTGACTACACCATTATGTGCCATGCAGAATATGAGATGTGGGAAATACAAAAGTGAGCAAATAAAAAAAGAGAGAACATTATCACTCTTTTCACAAAACGTCTCATGGTAGTAGTTACAGTAAAGTCTCTTGGAGAGAAAAGAGGTTTTACTCACCTTTTATGAGAGAGTTTCAAGTTAAAACCTTCTGGTTGGAAAATACATTGTCTGAGGCTTTTCAGGCATTTATCAATATCATGTTGATATTAATGCGACCATTCCTTCTTCAGCTACATAGAAGAGACGAGAAAGATCTGAGGCAGCCAGTTCAAGCTATCAAACAAAACAAAACAAAACAAAAACCTCATTATTTATCATCACAATCAGTTTTATTTCCTTCTAAATAATTATAATAACTAGCATTAGCCACTTTATTTACCATAGTTCAGAAGGAATAACGCTTGTCTATTTCCAAAAATCAAACTCACCAAGAAATGAAACAAACAAACAAACAAAAAACTGTCGCTGTTGAGAATATGCAAAAGAATTTGTTAAAACCTCTAAAGGCAATTTCTATAAAGAAGATTTTTAAAACATTTTAAGTAAAGGCAGCAACATCAGAATTCTTTTTCAGTGAATACAGTATTTATTTGAATGTAAAATTCATGTTATATTTACTAAAAAATAAGTCTGATCAGAAACACATTTTTTGTAGTTTATCGGCCACATTTGTGATGGGACATGTGGTAGACAAGGATGCTAACAAATCGGTTTCCAGTATAACAATTTATTTAGCTACTAGTTGTTCCCCGAATACACACGATGGGTATATATACACACACACATCATTAACATATCAGTGGTCAGGGTCACCAGCAGCGTCTAGAGGAACAAGAAAGTCCATCAGGTCCTAACAGCTTTAGTAATGGTTTATGGGTGGAATATCACCCTTCCATTGGTAATTTCAGATGACCAATCCGGGCCTTTGTGCCAACATATGGGCACTATCCTACTGGCTTGCCAAGCACTCGCTATCAAATGGACTGCAGTAATGACAACACAACACAGGCAACTGTGTCAGATGCTGATATTTTCCTTGGTGAACTTGGGCAAAAGCTGAACCTTCTATTATTCCATGAATGCTGCTCTACTGTATGCTTAGGAGCCACAGTAAAACTGAAATAAGTACAATCCTATCATTCTAATATTCTATGAATAAACCTTACAGAGCTTCACAACTGAGTGTGGCTGCTCAACCAAGCCTAAGAAGTTCCACCATCAATGGATAGAAATATCAGTTACCAATAGGGCTGCAAATCTACTGAAAGAGATTTGCCTCTCCTACGTCAAAACAGAGTGAACGGTCCCCAGGTTACAAGGAAATAGACTTAATGATTTAAAAGGAAGTCTTCCACAGTAGTCTCAATCACAAGCTTATGGTCATTAGGAAAGCTCTTGGGAGTCAGTACAACAAAGGGACTGGTCCTCACCAAGTGCCCTACTACGGCAGAGATTGGTGTCCGATAAAGGTGTCGGTGAAGAGGGGAGCCATACAAGGCACCAGGAGGAGTGTACGAACTCTTAGAGGCAACAGTGTAGCTATCTGAGGATCAGAAACTATGCTGAAAATGTTTAAACAAAAAATATTTTTTAAAAGTCTTCCCTGTTGGGAATGCAAACTGGTGCAGCCAGCGGAAAAAAGTATGGAGTTTCCTCAAAAAATTAAAAATAGAACTACCCTAAAAAAAAACAAACAGAACTACCCTATGACACAGCAATTGCACTACTAGGTATTTATCCAAGGGATACAGGTGCGCAATTTCAAAGGGGCACATGCACCCCAAAGTTTATAGCAGCACTATCAATGATAGCCAAAGTATGGAAAGAGCCCAAATGTCCATCAACAGATGAATGAATAAAGAAGATGTGGTGTGTGTATATATATATATTTATAAATATTATAAATATTATAATATAATTTATAAATATATATATATACACACAATGGAGTATTACTCGGCAATCAAAAGGAATGAAATCTTGCCATTTGCAACTACGTGGAAAGAACTAGAGGGTATTATGCTAAGCGAAATTAGTCAGAGAAAGACAAATATCATAAGACTTCACTCATATGTGGAATTTAAGATACAAAACTGATGAACATAAGGGAAGGGAAGCAAAATTAATATAAAAGCAAGGAGGGGGACAAAACATAAGAGACTCTTAAATACAGAGAACAAACTGAGAGTTGCTGGAGGGGTTGTGGGAGGGGGGATGGGCTAAATGGGAAAGGGGCATTAAGGAAGACACTTGCTGGGATGAGCACTGGGTGTTATACGTAGGAGGTGAATCACTGGAATCTACTCCTGAAATCATTATTGCACTATATGTTAACTAACTTGGATGTAAATTAAAAAATAAATAAAATTTTAAAAATAAGTAAATAAAAAGAAAAAGAAATACAACCTCAAAAAACTAAAATAAAATAGCCTTTCCTGTTTAGGTTTTATATATATGTTGATCTTTCTTACATGTAAGAGAGATATTTGTTTATGCTTCTCTGTGTCTCGGGTGTGTTGAGGGAGAAAACACAAAGGAGTTCCAGCTAAATAGGCGTTCGAGTTTCCTAGGGAGAGAAACACAGCTGTAGG
Source organism: Paguma larvata (assembly GCA_030068075.1). NCBI lineage: Eukaryota > Metazoa > Chordata > Mammalia > Carnivora > Viverridae > Paguma > Paguma larvata. The sequence goes on from CM057840.1 coordinate 37,433,560, forward strand.
GGCTGAGGTAGGTCCTCAGTGCAAGAGACAAAATGACAGAAATTAAGGGAGTGGTACAATTCTGGGAAAAAGCACTGGGGTCTGTTGGAATCACACCCACTGTCCCCCTGGAGCGTCTGTTCCTAGATCTCCCTTACTTAAATCTCAGAGGGCTTTTTGTTTTGCTTCTGTCAAGGATAATGGCTCCCCTGAAATAACTCTGTTGTGTTACTGTTGTTTTATCATCACTGTTTTCCGTCCTACAAGCATGATACTGTGTAATCCGACAATTTCTTTGCCGACTGCAGTAACTTGCATTCCTGAAGTCACTGCCGAGGCATGTGTCTGAGCTAATTTCTAGGCCCCTGTCATTTAAACCCTTCTGGTCAGATAATTGGACTAATGCCCAATAATCCATCCATTAAAACAAACACTGTTTATTATACTGTCCAAAGTAACAGAATTTTCTCAGACTCAAACATAATAACACAAAACAGCACAACTTCTGAAATCAACTTTAATCCAATTGTTTATTCATACTGGGTCTTATGCTGGAAAGAGTTTTCAAATGATCATAAAATTAGTCTCCAGACCGAGGATTGCACACTAAAATACTTTCAGGGGTCAGCAAGAAAACTGAAGTGTGTGAAGTCCACACACACAGCAATAAAGACATGTGGAAGTTGTTGCAAACTGGTAAGTACATTCGAACTTAAAAAGAATTTTTTTAATGATTGTGCTGGCCAAGTAAAACATGTCCACAAACAAATTCTTTAAGTTCGTAGTTGTACCCATAAGCATAGCTGCATAGCATAGGTTGGTTCATACTAATCTTTAAGCGGTTGGTAATAAGAGTTAAATAGCACTACCGTAAATTGATACACAATTGCTTATAGCCATACAATGCACTAGACATCAATAATCACTGAAGGAATTTACTTTCAGAAAGTTGATTTATATTTACAGTATTTATATTGCCTTATCGCCATCTTATCTTCTAAGACAATGGCTTTATTCTTTTCCTTCTACTATTCTCTCCATTTCTTCTTTACAGCTGCAACTTCATTATCTGATTTTTTTTTTTTTAAATCTTTGATCTTGTTTCTAAGTTCTAATTCACAAGTCCCTTCCTCCCAGGTACACTCCGTAATTCTTTTCAAGCAAACTTAAACATTCTTCCCTAGGATTTTTATAGTTTGTATGTCAATATTTACATATTTCAGAGCGAATTACAGTTTTCTGTGAGGCTTTGTGGGGTGAAACGATCTCTCTTTTTTTTAATGTTTATTAATTTTGAGAGAGAATGAGCAGGGGTGGGGTGGGTGCAGAGATAGAAGGAGAGAGAATCTCAGGCAGGATCCATGCTCGCAAGGAGCAGGATGTGGGGCTCGATTTCAGGACAGCAAGATCACGACCTGAGCCAATACTGACTGAACCATGTAGCCACCCTGGGAGGGACTGTCTTATTCACCTATATGTAACTAGGACCACCACACTTAGCATGTAGTATGTGTATAAAAAATGATTGTGCGTAAAGGAATAAATAGGTTTATTAGTTAAAGTTACTAGAAAATTTAAGAATACAAAACAATTAAATTCAATCCAGTTAATCCAGTTCAGTCTATGGATGAGCAGAAAGTTTCAGAGCTTGTCCTAAAATTTCTTTTCACTATCTCAGCCACCTTTATTTCAAAAAGAAAATGCAGACCATTTATTAACATTAGCCTTTTATGTTATTTTACTAGAATTTTCTGTACAAATTGGTCCAGGTTCTCTTACTTGGCAAAATGGAGCTTTCATCATACATTAAAGTTTAACCTATGTGACATAAAGTGACATAAAACCACTGTCGCTCACTCTTCTGAAATGCATTAGTGCTTTAATATTTTTCTAGAGTCTTGTCCTGAATTATGGTTTGTGACAAATTAGAGCAGACGAATTCAAGATTTAATCCTCCTCTTCCCTATTGACCTGCTAGCTGCTGGAATAAGTGACCGAGAGCCTTCCTCTGCCTTTCAATTGTATAAAATTACATATATTTTTCAGTGTAAATATTTTTTAGTGTTAAAATGACTAAACCCAAAATACTTGTAACTTGTGACAAAATTCAGTACAGGAAAATCAAAGACCTCTGTAAAAATGGAAGTTTCACGAAAATCTCAGTTTCAAATTTCCATTTCAAATATTTCCATTTTGTTTAATTCTTCCATTCATTTATCGATATATTTGTATGTTCAGTGCCTACTAAGTGCCAAATAATGAGCCAGACATAGACAAGGTAAAGCCCTCATGCCCCGCAGAGCCAAAGGGGTGTATAAACAAGTAAGTTAATGATCACAACATGGTATAAAGAGTACTGTGATCAGGAAAAGTACTAAGTAAAGGCTGGGAATGAGAGAGGGAGAAAATGCTTCAGGCTCAAAATGCTGAGGCATGCAGAAAAACAAGGATTAATCTCCACAATCTCTAGGCAAAGGGAAAACAAAATGAGGCCAGAGAGAAAGGAAAACGTATTTATAAATATTTACCCGATCGCTTAAATTTCATACTTCGTTATGTGTATAATATAAAACACTCAGTTTGAAACTCATTTTGAAGTCAAGTTTTAGTAATGGAGAATTAGTTTATTTCGACTAAGCCCCTGAAAGATAATAATCATAACTCTCAACAAAATATGAGGCACCTGGGTGACTCAGGGGGTTAAGGGTCCGACTTCGGATCAGGTCATAATCTCGCAGTCCGTGGGTTTGAGTCCCATATCAGGCTCTGTGCTGACAGCTCAGAGCCTGGAGTTCTGTGTCTCCCTCTCTCTATGCCTCTCCCCTGTTCAGCTCTGTCTCTCTCTCTTCAAAAATAAACATTCACAAAATTTTTTTCTTAACTCTAGACAAAATAAATTAAAACAAACAAACAAACAAAAACACCTATTGAAGGCACCAGAGAGCAATCATAAGCAGGCAGAAACTGTAGGTTACACCCTTAGAGCAAGAAAACCACATTCGTTGGGCGAGGTCCACATTTTCATGGCTTTTGCTCTGGGGCACACTTCCAGTCCACATTTGATGCAGGGTAGAGAAGACTCAAGCAAAACGGACAGTATAATTAGATTAAGAAGTCAGTAGAGTTCATGCATCCCAGAGTAGCTGGTATTTGAAGGGGGAACCAAAAAAAAAAATAAGGTAAAAGCCCCTAATATCTACATATACATTGTCTTAAAACTCTTGGCTAACCCCTGAACCAATAATCAAGAGCAATTCGGAGAGATCAGAAGTAACTCCTGGACGTCTGAAATTGCAAAATATTTATTTACTGCACACCTCTTGGGGAGACAAAGTTTAGAGTCTGAGTCTTACAAAATTCAAGGGGCTTAAGAGATATTACGGCTTTTCAGTGTTAAAAAGAAACAACAATTTCAAAATGGAGTCACTTACATGTTAAGGCCCACCAAGACTTAATACTGAACCTAATCGCAGTTTTAGCCTCGCCTAGGGTGGAATATTAAACCAATCAATCTGGAATTTCCTGATCAGCAACTGTGAGGTAATCTGCATGATAAGAACCCTCTCCCCACCTTTTCTCCTTCAGGGACCTTGCCCATAACAATCCTTTCTTTTCCTTAGGTAGAAGTTGCTAGTCCTGCCCTGTTTCTGCCTATAAAAACCTTTGATTTTGTACAACTCCTTGGAACTCCCTTGTATTTATTTGCCAGATAGGATGCTGCATAATTCATAAATTCTTAAACCAATTAGATGTTTAAGTTTATTCAATTGAATTTTTGTTTGTTTTTAACACCAGAGATGTTATAACGAAGCATAAGACCAAGTATACCTAAGATCGAGGTGACAAACCAGCATCTGAACTACTAGACCAAACAACCAACACTCATGAGAGAAAGAATCTAGAGTCTCTATAATGCATTATATAAAGTGTTGTGTATATAATCAAAAATTACCATGCATTTTAAAAAATGGGTAAAGTTGACCCAAAATCAAGAAAAAAAAAACCCTCACCAATAGAAACAGACCCTGAGGTAGCTCATGTGTTAGAATTAGCATAGTAATACTTTAAAGAAGTTATGAAAATGTTGCAGGATTTTTTTTTTTTTATCTCAATACCTGGGATTCGTTGTTGTCTTGGGATTAGTTGTCTTGCCACTTCGAAGAATGAAAAGGTGGACACAAAATGAGCAGCAGGCAAAGCTTATTAGAGTATAAGAGCAGAAAGGAAGAATAGTAGGAAATCTCTCTTAACAGAGAGGGGACATTCGAAAGTGAATGCCCGAAGACTATAGGCAATGGTCCTTGTTTTATAAGGTTCTGGTCAGCTCTTCCCCCCACCCCCTTCCCCCTTGTTCCATCTCAGGTTCTATCCTTACTGGCTTGATAGGTCTAGGTGCTGGGTTGTCCATTTCTGATTGGCTCGTTTCCATTGTATAAGAGGTGGTGTATGGGCATACTTTGGTCTTTTGTCAAATTCATGAGGGAAACCTCAGGGGGGAGTAGGTGAGGTTCATTACATTCTTAAGAGGAAACTTAAGCCTAAGGGAGTTTGCTGTGGTCAGACACTCCCAACATTCTTCCAGAACAGGTGTTTTTCCCCACCAGGGACCTCAGGTCCTAATCCTTCCCTCTCTGCCTATTTTACCCTACCTTTTCCTGTCATAATAATGTGTTTAAGGATTTAAAGTAAAAACTAAATCATAATAATCTCAACGGAGAAATAGGAACTATGGGAAAAAAAGCCAAATAACAATTCTAAAACTGAAAATTATAATACCTGAAATCAAATTTTACTGGATAAATGTAAGAGCAGATTAGAGAATAAAAGTTAGTGAACTTGAGGAAGTATCAACAGAAATCTCTTCTGAGGAAAAGAGAAAAAGAGAATTGGAAAAAGTGAGTAAAACTTCTGAGACATTAATGACAATATCAAACAGTCTAATCACAGAATCAAAGTCTCAAAAAGAGAGGAGAAAGAATGAAATGGAAAAAAAAGAAAAAAAAAACACTCAAGGAATAATGGCCGAAATTTCCCGCTTTGGGTGAAAAAATTAACTTTCAGATACAGAAACTCAGAGAACTACTGATATATGTAACAATAAGGACAAACCTTCAAAAATATTATAGCAGGTGAAAAAAAGCCAGACAAAGAAAATGCACATACCTGAGTTTATTTACATGATGTTCCAGAACAGGCAAAACTAATCTATGGTGACGAAAAGAACAATGTTTGCCTGTAGGGGATCAAGAGAATAGAAGCAAAAGTAAGGAAAGTTTCTATGGCTATGGAAATAGTCTATATCTTGACTGCAGTGATGGCTAAAGAGAAACGTACATTACGCAAAACCCATTAAATTTTACATATGCTTAAGATATGTGCATTTCACTCTATGAAAACTTTAAGTCAAAAAACAAGAAGGAGCATAAAAAAAAAGTCATTTTTATCAAATTCAGCTCTAGGCTAAAAGTGTGAGTATAGATCATTCCAAGAGTTAAAAACCAGCATCTGAGATAACAGGAGAAAATGTGGCTTTTGCTATAAGTTATGTTGCCCTTGCTGGAAGGTTTATCCACTTTGGACCTAGTATCTTTCATTAGAATACACAACAGTTTTATCAAACAAGTTCCTAGAATAATAAAGAATATCATTCCAAACATCTCTGAAATAACTCACGAGACTTTGAGAATTCCTTAGTAAAATGAAAAAAAAAAAAAAACAACTGAACCACGGAATGGCAGCTGGTGTCTGGCAGAACATGGTGGCAGCATCTTGAGTTAAAACTAAGCCGCTTCCCTTTGAAAGGACTGCATTCACAATGCTTTAGAATCACTGCGTCTCCCTTTCCCACTGAGCTTGCCCTGTAAGTAACCTCTGATGAATTGAGTGTCTCTTAGTAATGCTGACCAACTGGAAACTGAATAAAATGCCTGCTCGAAATAGAGAACTAAAGCCATATTCTAAAAATGACATACAGCTGGCATAGCACATGCAAAATTCTTAATAGCTACTTTTTCCAAGTGGTCAAACTTGAGTCATGCTGGAATTTCAGCAGAAGGAAGCGCATGGTGCTTTAAGGCATTGGCTGCACTTCCAGCTTCTCATCATGATCCGTGGAATTCTTCATGTCTATTGCTTGTCTTTTCATTTTCCACAATCAAGAACATCCCTAATCTGAAGTTATAGAAGGGAGCTTCCATATACTATTAGAAACTATTAAAATTCAAATGGGATCCTGGCCACTTCCCCAAATTGGTAAAGACTGAGAGTCAGTAGAACATCCACAAGGACCCAAGTCAGGTGTCCTAGGACCTGAACCTTACCTGCCCTATCTAATTACCATAGAATTACTTTGATTTCAGTCTATGTGGTCTGTCTTGGAACCCTATATTTGCAAGAGCAAAGGCACTAAGGCATAACGAAAGAGGGGGCACATTCACTAGTGTCATAGTAGAATCTCTGCTCTACTTCCAACATCCGAAGCTGAGCCTCGATCCCTATTCTGCCTCCTGGGATCTTAGGCCAATTACATATGGAATGCAGGCAAATATGAAAGGGAAACAAACATACATAATCAAACTCCTAAACATGCATTTTGTGGGGGTATATCTTCCCTATCCTCATTTCTGAAGAAAATATGAAATGTTTATCCAAAAGAGCAAAGTGATATGAGAAATCCTTCAATTTCTGTCTATTCTCTCTTAAAATTCTACTATAGCATTTTTCATTTTATACTTTGACATATCAGCACAAATTCATATAAGAGAATGTCAAGTGAGGTTATCTTATTTTGAAATTGAAGTTAATGTCCAAAGCAAATACTAACTACCTCACAATCTATATTGACCCCAGCCCCAGTAATGGGCTACTCATATTCTTGTAGAAATTACTGAGAAGCATCAGATGAGAACAGCCCCAACCAAGAAACAAACATTCTTAATTCCCAGCAATATAAAAGGAAGCCTGGGGAGAAATAAGCCAACAGTCTTTTAGTAGCCTGTTGAGAAAGCCTACTCTTTCCTTCCTTCTCAACTAGAGAGGGAAGGGAGATGCATTCTCTTACCCCAAGCTGAGAGAGCCCCAATCAGAGCACCTGTAAAAACTGAAAAATGGCATCACCCTCATCGAGTAGAAGCCTGCTGAACTGCAGAACCTCCTTCCCCACCAATAGCTTTGGTGTTTCATATATAAATATTTTTTATTTAATGTGGAAAAATATACATAATATAGAACTTACATTCTAACCACTTGTAAGTACAGTTCTGGGGCATTAAGTACATTCACACTGTTCTGCAACCATCACTACCATCTATCTCCAGTCATATTTAAATGTATTCCTCAATTTCTGGATCACTCAGGTAACATCACTCACATTGTGAGACAGATCTTGGGAAAGGGTCCTATAAGTCTAGGTACTGATGCCCTATTCAGCCCCTGTATACCACTGAAAGGAAGAAAGAGCTGCTTGCCCTAAGTTCTCTCAAATTTGGCAAAGTACTTGAATAAAAAGATGAATGCTGAAGTTTGGTTTAGAATTTTGTGGAGGCAGTAGGTTTGCTGGAGTAGTCCATGTTGGGAGAGCCTGAAGGAACTGTATTATAATATGTCTCTGAGGATTTGGGGAGCAAAACTTTACAAAATTGGGAGGTTATGAAAGAGGACTTTGGGAGTTTGGTAGCTCTACATGAAGAAATGTAAGATTAATGTATAGACAGAGCCATAAAGCCACTCAGGCAGGCATAAGACCTAGCAATGGTATTCCAACTTAGAGAAAGTAATGTTGGGAGTATCGGAATGAGACATGGCTGCTCCTTTAGGGGGGCTCCTCAGAGACAGAGGGGCCAGGTGAAACCTACGTGGAAACCATATCAGCAAAGGTCAACAGTAAACTAAGTCAGATTAACCTCTGCTTCTCCATCCCTCTTCCCTACTCCAAACTCCTATTTCCAAGCTAGTGCTTAGGAGAGATATAAAAATGAGATGTCTCCGAGCCAGGCCACACCTTTCTCCAGCTGACACAAAGTGAGAGTTTGAAGCAAACTCTGAACTGATTTTGAGGCAAAAAGATTTTAAATAGGACAAACTGACTCTTAGGTACTTAAGGATTGGGTTGCTCTAAGAAAGATGACCGGAAAGTTGTGGAACAATAATAAAACTTTTAAAAAACGATCACCCAATGGAGAAAGGTAGCTTGACAGAGTAGGCTGTAAGAAAAATCCAAGAATCCATATATATATTTCAACCAGTTTTAATTCCTCAATAAACTTGTTTCCTACACAAGGGGGAATGTGCTAGGAAGTGAGAGATAAGACTTGAGGAAGACAACCTGTAGAATGAGAGAAATTATTTGCAAAATACACACCTGATAATAGTTCAGTATCCAGAATATATAGAGAACAATTACAACAACAACAAAAAACCAAATACACTAATTTGAAAAATGGGCAAAGGATCTCATTAGACATTTCTAATAAATAAGATTTAAAAAGATATACAAGTCACCCAAAAAGATGACATGAAAACTTGCTCGATATTATTAGGCATCAGGGAAATACAAAGTAAAACATAATGAGGTACCACCTCATACCTAGTAGGTTGCCTAAATTAAAAAGAGACAACAACAAGTGTTGGTGGGGTGCTTGGGTAGCTCAGTTGGTTAAGCAGCCAGCATCAGCTCAGGTCATGCTCTTGCAGTTTGGGAATTCAAGCCCTGCATTGGGCTATGCGCTGATAGCTCAGAGCCTGGAACTTGCTTCGAATTCTGTGTCTCCTTCTCTCTCTGACCCTCTCCTGCTCTTACTCTCTCTCTCTCTCTCTCTAAAATAAATAAACATTAAAAAAATATTACAAAAAAATGTTGGTAATAATATGGAGAAATAAGAACCTCATACGTTGTCAGTAAGAATGGAAAATGATACAACCACTTTGGAAAATGGTTTAGCAGCTCCTCAAATGATTAAAGATAGTTACTATATGACCTAGCAGCTCCACGGCAGGAATATACCCAAGAGAACTGAAAACACAGGTCCATATGAGAACCCGTTTAACATGTTCAGAGCTGCATTATTCATAATAGCAAGCAGTGAGGAGACAACCCAAGTGTTCATCAACTGATGAGTGAATAAATAAAATCTATACGACAGAATATTATGCACTCATAAAAAGAATGAGGTACTGACTCATGCTACAGCAGGGATGAATCTTGAAAATATTAGGCCAAGTGAAAAAAGCCAGACACAAAAAGCTACATATTCTATCATTCCATTCATATGAAATATCCAATACATGCAAATAGAGACATCAAGACAGAAAATAGGTCAGTGGTTGCCAAAGGTTGGGGAGGGGAGGGACTAGACTGTGACTTCTTTTTTTTTTTAGTAAGTGAACTGCATTTTTTTTAAGTTTATTTATTTTGAGAGAGACAGAGACAGCGAGAGTGAGGGTGGGGCAGAGAGAGAGGGAGAAAGAGAGAATCTCAAGCAGGCTCCACTCTGCAGGTGCAGAGCCTGATGCGGGGCCTGAACCCATGAAACGTGAGATCATTAGCTGAAACCAAGAGTCGGATGCTTAACTGATTGAGCCACTCAGGTGCCAGCCAATTGCATTGAATATATAGATTGCATTTTTTTTAATTAACGTTTTTTATTTATTTCTGAGAGACATAGAGACAGAGCATGAGTCAGGGAGGGGTAGAGAGAGAGGGAGATACAGATCCAAAGCAGGCTCCAGGCTCCAAGCCATCAGCACAGAGCCCGAACTCACAGACCGTGAGATCACGACCTGAGCCGAAGTCGGTCGCTCAAACAACTGAGCCACCCAGGCGCCCCAGATTGCATTTTAACGATAGTTGTTCTTCTAATCCATGAGCACAGAATGTTTTTCCATTTCTTTGTGTCTTCTTCAATTTCTTTCATAAGCTGCCTATAGTTTTCAGCATACAGATCTTTTACCTCTTTCATTAGGTTTATTCCTAGGTATCTTACAGTACTTGGTACAGTTGTAGATGGGATCAATTCGTACCTCTCTCTATTGCTTCATGATTGGTGTAGAGAAATGCAACTGATTTCTGTACGTTGATTCTATATCCTGCAACTTTGCTGAATTCATGTATCAGTTATAGCAGTTTTCGGGTGGTATCTTTCAGGTTTTCCATGTAGAGTATCGTGTCATCTGTGAAAAGTGAAAGTTTGATTTCTTCCTTGCCAATTTGGATGCCTTTTATTTCATTTTATTGTCTGATTCCTGAGGTTGGCACTTCCAACACTATGTTAAACAACGGTGGTGAGAGTGGACATCCCCGTTGTGTTCCTGATCTCAGGGGGAAAGCTCTTGGTTTTTCCCCATTGAGACTGATATTAGCTGTGGGCCTTTCATATATGACTTTTAATGTGTTAAGATATGTTCCTTCTATCCCAACTTTCCTGAGGGCTTTTATTAAGAAAGGATGTTGTAGTTTGTCAAAAGCTTCTTTTGCATCTATTGACAAGATCATATGTTTCTTATCCTTTCTTCTATTAATGTGATGTATCACGTTGATTGATTTGCAAATATTGAACCAGCCCTGCAGCCCAGAAATGAATCCTGCTTGATCATCGTGAATAATTCTTTTAATATACTGCTGAATTCAATTTGCTAGTATCTTGTTGAGAATTTTTGCATCTATATTCATCAGGGATATTGGCCTTTAATTCTCCTTTGTCTGGTTTGGGAATCAAGGTAATGCTGGCTTCATAGAATAGTCTGGAAGCTCTCCCTCCATTTCCATTCTTTGGAAAAACTTGAGAAGAGTAGGTATTAATTCTGCTTTAAACGTCTGGTAGAATTCCCTTGGGAAGCCATCTGGCCCAAGACTCTTATTTGTTGGAGATTTTTGATAACCAATTTGATTTCTTTACCGGGTTATGGGTCTGTTCAAATTTTCTTCTTCTTCCTTTTTGAGTTTTGTTACAGTGTGAGGGTCTAGGACTTTGTCCATTTCTTCCAGATTGTATAGTTTGTTGGCATACAATTTTTCATAGGATTCTCTAATAACCGTTTATATTTTTGTGGTGTTAGTTGTGATTTCTCCTCTTTCATTCATGATTTTATCTATTTGGGTCCTCTCTCTTTTCTTTTTGAGAAGTCTAGCTAGAGGATTATCAATTTTGTTTATTCTTTCAGAAAACCAGCCCTTAGATTCATTGATCTGTTCTACTGGGTTTTCATTTGTTGTTTGTTTGGATACTATATTGTTTATTTCTGCTCTAATCTTTATAATTTTTCTTTTTCTGCTGGCTTTGGGCCTTATTTGCTGTTTCTTTTATAGTTTCTTTAGATGCAAGTTTAGGTTATAATATTTGGGACATTTCTTGCTTCTTGAGATAGGCCTAAATTGCAATGTATTTTCCTCTTAGGACTGCCCTTGCTGCATCCCAAAGGGTTTGGACTGTCATGTTTTCATTTTCATTTGCTTCCATATATTTTTTAAATTTCTTATTTAATTTCCTCGTTGACCCAATCATTCTTTAGTAGGGTGTTTTTTAACCTCCAGGTATTTGGGGGCTTTCCAAAAGAAACAGTATAGTTCCTAGAATCTAGTTTCCCTTCAATCTGTGGCACCTTCTTTCTGAGAAGCCTGAACCTCACTAATGAATTTATGAAAATAGAGACTGTTTTATTACCCAACTCTGTGGTATAGTTATTTTCTCTTTTCTTTTTTCTTTTCTAAGTAGGGCCAGCGTGGAACCTGGTTCAAGCAGGGCTTGAACTCATGATGCTGAAATCAAGACTTGAGCTGAAATCTAGAATCAGATGCTTAACTGACTGAACCACCCAGGCACCAGTGTGGTATAGTTTTTCAATAATAACTTCCCCCAAATAGATTTATTTCCCCCCTTACAATGGTATTGTTATACACTGAGTCTTAAACTATGATCAAGTGGGGAAAAAACCCATAGAATATCCTAGAAGCTACTTTTACACACTGACTGTCACCTGCTGCTCGGGAGGAGAAAACAGATTCCATTTCTTAAAAAAAAAAAAAAAAAAAGTGGAGAGAGATTCCATTTGTGAAATTGCTCAGGCAGAGCCTAGCTTTTACCACAAACCACCTCACCTCAGTGCAAGAAAACCCCTTAACAGGATGGATAAAATTTTAAATTTCTCACAGCTGAGTAGAGGTAGGTAGAGCTTTCTCTTGTAAGTCTTTCACAGAATGGTAGAGATTTTCTTTGGCTCTTTCCTTCCCAAAGTCTAGGAAGTTTTGGCAAGTTAGAGAGGAAATGGTAGTCACAGCAGTCAGGCTAACCTTTTTTCTTTAGGCCTAGGTAGGTTTGTCACTCTTTTGCATAAAGCCATCCCATTGCTACCCATCACATTTAGGGGGGAAAAAAGCAAACTCCTTGGCAAGACCTATCAGGCATTGCCTGAGCTGGTCCTTGCCTGCTTCCCTCTCTAACCTCCTACCATTCTGCCACCTGCTCAATGGCCCTTCTCACACCAGCCTTTCTGCTTTCCCTCTAACAGGCAAAACTAATTCATGACTCAGGACCTTTGCACTTGCAATGTTCCTTCTAAAACAATCTTCTCTGAGATCTTCACATGTCTTATTCTTTCGTATCATTTGTGTCACTGCTCAAACGTCACTCACTAACTGAGGTTCTTCCTGACTTAGCTCAGAGATCCCCTCTATTTTCTTCATAGCACTTATTACTATGTACTTGCACATTCTGTCTATTCTGCTGAAATACAAGTTTTGGAACAGCAGAGAGGGACCAGACACCAGAATAGCTCCTAGTACTCAGTGCATGCTTAATCAATGTGGGTTAAGTGCTTAAAATAAGTGCTGTTTCTATAGGAAAAAATAAGTCTGGTGGTTTCTGCAAATGTGTCTCCCTTTTTGGTCAGTTTCCCACTCCTTGGATTAGGTTCTGACCCTTTAAAATCACATCAATCCCTTTATCTCACTTCCCCAACCCTACTGGTATCGGTCACCCCACAAGACATTTCGGAAATGGCCAAGGCCCCTTTAATGTGGCATGCCTGAATTTTGACATGATTAAGACTGCCTTTCTCCAAAAAGTGACTGTGAGTTAAGCAATGAAACATAAACCAAGATGCAAAACAATGTAAATGTGGGGTTTTAGGCATGTTCCAATGTTCCTGCTTATATAAAAGCTTTTCTTCCTTTAATAAAAATCATACTTCCATATGGGAACTCTAAACAATACATTAGCCAAAAGAAGAAAATAAAAATTGATCATAATTCTCTCAATCAGAGAGCCAGTGTTAAAATCTTGGGGCGCTTGGGTGGCTCAGTTGGTTGAGCGGCCGACTTCGGCTCAGGTCATGATCTCACGGTCTGTGAGTTCGAGCCCCACATTGGGCTCTGTGCTGATGGCTCAGAGCCTGGAGCCTGCTTCAGATTCTGTGTCTCCCTCTCTCTGTGCCCTTCCCCTGCTCATACTCTGTCTCTATGTCTCTCAAAAATAAATAAATGTTAAAAAAAAATCTTGGTATTGTGTATTTATATCTTTGTTTTCCATTTGTCCATATATGAACTTTTAAAATAAAATTTAGCTCTTACTCTGCATCTACCTTTGTAAGTTGCTTTATTTTAATCTAACAATATATAATGAGTATTTTTACGTCATTAAGTATTCTTCCATAGCCTGGTTTTAATTACTTTGTCAACAAATATGTACTGAGCTTTAACGAATTACGGTCCTTGAGGGAAGCAGGTGGGGTTCTCTGGTGTCCAGCATTTTATTGAAGCCACCCCATGGAGAAAAATGGCTACTTCAGGTCAGCTGTTTTGGACTGCAGAAGAACAAGAAGATCAAGATTTTAGAGAACTAAACATTCGTTCTAGTTTTATTAAGAGTTCCAAGATGAGTCCATCCAGAATAGGCAACCAAGAATGGGTCCAAAACACAGAATGGGTCCATCCAGAATAGGAAACCAAGATTCAAAATACTTATTGGTTAAAATAGTACTCATCTTACCAGAATCATGTTAAGATCAAGAGCAAGATTAAAAGGACCTTCGAGCGAGAATGAGAAAGGCGGGGTGGGGAGAGTAGGAGACACACAGGAAGTGTGCTCTATGTAGGAAAATAAAATCCAATGTCCAAGCCTCAAACCCAAAGAAAGACTCATTGGAGGTATGATGGGTGAGCAGAACCAGAGGGCGAAGTGACACAGTAAATGGCTTCAACTTAAGTCACTAAGGGCTTAAAATAGGGAAGCTTGCTGTCAGGCAGGACCCACAAAAGAAGGGTCAGTGCAGATCTGGTGGTAGATGTGGGTACGACAGGAAAATAATGATGCCTGGCTCTTAGAGAAGGGAGAGGCTTGTAGGCACAGGGTAGTCAGTTCCTCAAAGACAGTGTTGAATTCTTTAGCCACGTGCCCGGGTTCCACCAATAAGACAACCAAGAACACAGATGAGAAAAGAGAAAACTTTACTGTTGCTATAGCAGGAGGGTCAGTGGGAAAAGGACAAATCTTGCCTTCTGGCATTTAGCAAAGCTTTATACAAGCTCCAAGTTCTGTCTTACAGGTGCTTAGGTTGGTTAGGGAGAAGCGGGAGGAAGGACACAAGAACATGATGTGCTTGCCCCAATGTGTACAGCAGCGCTATCAACAAGAGCCAAAGAGTGGAAAGAGCCCAATGTCCATCGATGGATGAAAGGGTAAAGAAGATGTGGTACATATATACAATGGAGTATTACTCAGCAATCAAACAGAATGAAATCTTGCCACTTGCAACTACGTGGATGGAACTAGAGGGAATCATGCTAAGTGAAATTAGTCAGTCAGAGAAAGACAAATATCACATGACTTTACTCTTATGAGGAGTTTAAGATACAAAGCAGATGAACATAAGGGAAGAGAGGCAAAAATAAAATAAAAACAGGGAGGGGGACAAAAACATAAGAGACTCTTAAACGTGGAGAACAAACAGAGGGTTACGGGCGGGCTTCTGGGAGGGGGGATGAATTAAATCGGGAAGGGGCATTAAGGAATCTACTCCTGAAATCATTGCTGCGCTGTATGCTAACTAACTTGGATGTAAATTTTTTTAAAAATTAATTAAAAAAAAAAAAAAAGAACATTAAGTGCATGAAGACAAATGCCCTGAACGCCTCACAGAGCCTCCCTGTGTGGGGTTCTCAGGTAAGGGCGGTAGGACGATCTTTCTCTGACTTTGAATGGTACATTCTGTTCCGAGTTACCCAAGCAGCTGGCCTTGTCCCCTAATACCTTTTAGAATGTATGTGTTTATTCACAAGTGCCTCTCTCTTCCTGGAGACTATATAGGAGCTCCAGGGAAACAGGGCCTATGACTGCACACTGGAATGCCCTTCTTACCTCAGCTCTGAGGATCTGTTGCTGGATTCACTGCGTCTTTTTTTTTTAAGATTTTTTTATGTTTATTTATTTTTGAGAGAGATACAGAGCACAGGAGGGGAGGGGCAGAGAGAGAGAGGGAGACATAGAATCCAAAGCAGGCTCCAGGGTCTGAGCTGTCAGTACAGAGCCTGGAGGCGGGGCTTGAAGTCACAAACCATGAGATCATGACCTGAGCTGAAGTCGTACACTTAACCGACTGAGCCACCCAGGCGTCTCTGTCTGAGTCTTGTTTACGAGGAGGAACCCTGACCCCAGAGGCTGCTCAGTCCTTCGTATAAACAGACTTTGCCAGCCCAGTTTACCAGGCACACCCAGATTTACTCTTCACCTGGCCTCCTGACTAACAACTCCCCCACGCTGTGCTCCCGTAGCCTCTACCCCCACAGGTGTGTGAACCGTAACAAAGATTAAAGAGCACTGGGATTGTTATGTGAACTCGTCTACAGCAGATGACAATGGGGCGAGGAGGGAAACTGAAAAGCATCTCTGCTCAACCAACATAACCTCGCCTTTGAGTTCAAATGAAGTCATTGGAATGCCCATTTCCCTTGCTTCAGGAAAGCCGGTGGCCCTACAGTCTCTCTGCGGAAATGCTTCTCTCTCTCTCAGTCGCATCTGGCTCAGACTTTCTGTATTCCCTCAACTCATCCCATGTTTGGAACATCTTGCCACACGGTACGAGGCGCCATTTTTGCACACTGTATCGCCTCATGTTGGACATTACCTCCAATCTGTTCGCTCCCCCAAATGCCGCCAGCAGACGGTGGCGTGTAGAGCCGATTTTAACTATAAATTTCAAGTAATGGAAAGAATTTACAGCACATCACTACCAATAAGGTCAAATAGTAAATTCGACTCTCGGAGCATTCTGACTGCCTTTCCAGCCACTTTTCTCTCACGTCTCCTTCCTGAGAAGAGCCCTTCATACTGTGACCTCCCTCCTCCTCATCTCTGACCTCCTCCTCTTCCTCAAATTGCTCGTACTTCCTCTGGCAGAGCCACCTCATTGTTCACCATCTCATTGTTACACACTTTCCAGATCAAAACCTTAGAACTTTACCTTCCTCCTCTACAGTAGCCACCTTGGTATTATCCTTAAACATAACAAGTATCTCTCTCCCTCTCTCTCTCTAGCAAGTATCTCCATAAGAGCAACTCTAGTGCTTGTTATTGAAAGAACATTTTGTTATCTTGCCACAGCTGGAGAAGAAGAAAATGTTCGGAAATCCTATTAACCTAAGGTTTTATTCTTTGGAAGAAAAAATATTTATTACCCTTCCACCTTGCCCCCTGCCCCCTGTACAATGAGTGACCCTCAAACCATCATGGCAATGCGGAATCCAGCTCTGAGCGCAAGGACAGGAAGGCACACCTCTGTGTGTGAGGCCATGTATAAGGAAAGGTGGAAAAGCAAGAGGGAAAGTGCACCTGGGCGCGACAAAATATATGAATCCGAAGCTCCACGAAACAGCATGAAACCCATTCTTGCTGAAATAAAACCCCATCTGTCCTACACAATCATTTTCCCCTTATTAAATAAGATGCCAAGTTACTTTCGTCGGATTGGCGTTTGGCCTATTGGAGAACCAACACGAGAATCTCCCTAAGTTTGTTTCTGGGTATGAACAATGGTGATTCCTGTCCTTGTTTGCAGAACCTCCCTGTCCAAGCGGCTGTGATTGGCAAGGCGCAGGCATGGGGATGGCGGAGCAGAGCCCGCCACTATCTATTGCAGTCATTTGCCGGGATAATGTGGGCTTGTCAATTATGTTGTCAGGCAGCAACTTATGTTGAATTTGAAAACAGTAAATGTCATAGAAAAGCATAAGTGATTTATATATGAGAGTACAGGAGCACTTAAAATCTGCAGTGTAATGAAATGAGATATCAACAGATTGCATGTTTTGTGGTTATTACCACGGAAGGGGGGGGGAACCCTCTAGAAAAGAAATAACTATTTGAGAGCAATCGGCTCCAAAGCACGAACCACTTCCCACCTCACCCCCTCTCCCAATTCTTGGAACATTCAGTCGATCTATCAATCTGACTAACTAATAATGCCTTGGTACTTTGCTTTAAGTAACAAAAGCTAGAGCACTCAAATCAAAAGTCTGCTCTCCGCTGCACTTTGCAGCCTGACAATACACCATCTGACAAAATGCAAAAGGCCTTGCTAACGGCAAGAGGAAAAAAAAATAAAACAGAACATTCGAGGTGGGTCATGAGCTAGAGCTCAACTGACTGTACACGGGGTGACCTATTTTGAAACGGCTAAGCTTCCATTTGTTTTTTGAGGCTTGCCCTTTGAAACCACATTTTTACATTGAAATGTTTGCTTCTGTTGCTAGATCTGCTTGCAAGAAAACAGGTTCAGAGACAAGAAATCTGAAATTGGTCACACACCTCGTTCTTATTCTCCGTTCCCAACTCTGCCATTCCATCCCGAAGGCCAGTCTGACCTGCGCTTCCATTACTTCCTCTCTGTTGACAGGACTTCAGTCTCTCTCCCAGCTCCCCTGTCCATGGCTCTTGGCTTTGTTCTCAGGATCCCTGTGGGGATTCTAACCAGTTTCCATAGCTTTTTGACTCCCTTAATTTGGCTTCATGCACTTGGCTTATATATTTTATCCTCCCTGTCCTGTCTACACCTCCATGCTGCCTGAGCTATTTCCTGTCTTGCCCCTTTGCCTTGCAGTCTTCCTATTGTCTTCGCTACCTCTTAAATCTTTACCACTCTTTTCCCTACAGTGCTTTTACTGTGGCTCCTTTAATGATATGTTCTCACAACCTAGTCCACAAGCTAGCCACCAAACTTCCAATGAAGCTCACCTCACCAACGCACAGTCAAGATTTCTGCCCTCCAAGCCCAGTCTACCTTGACACTTCTGCAGGAAGCCAGGCTACTTCTGCTCAGGCAGAAACTCATCATCCATAATTAAACATAATACAGAACTACTCTAAATTATTCCTACCCACTGGAAAGAGATGCTGTATTCTTTGCTTAAAGAAACGGAAACCTGAAGATTTTCATACAAGAGCCAAGTACATTTTCCAGTTACAAATCTCAATGGTAATATGAATTATTGTTACCAAATGAGGGAGCTCCATAGAGGATTCTCTTGAGGAAAGAGAAATGTAGGGGATTCCAAGTTGGAGTGATTTTTAATTCTTCTCTCCCCAAAGTGATTGCCATATCAGAAGTTCATGAGGTGGGGTAGCCCTCAGCACATCCTTTTTTGTGTGCTTTTATATTGGGATAAACTGACAGACCACCATGGCTGTCTATCTTACAGTTGAGCCACCATATTTCAGAATATCCTATGTGGTTTTTTTTTGGGTTTTTTTTTTTTCATTTAAAAAATGTAAGTGGGGTCATTTTCCTCGGGGAAAATCTTTTTCAAATGTAAGTGGTCTGTTCTGTTTGACATCTACTGCTCAGTTCTTTGGCATCATCAACAAGCAAAACTGGAATATAAACTCTAGGATTACATACAATGAGTCATTATCTCTCAAGTCCTAACTGTGCCCTTATCATAAGGGAGGTTCTGCTGAGAGGCAGTTAACTCCTTTATCTATCACTGAAACTCAGTCCTGATGGGTCTATATTTAAACATGACTAAGTACAGTGGGGAATGCAAGATTGAAGTGGTTCATGACACCTTATAGTTTACTTTCTAACACAGAATGATATCACACATATAGAAAGAGATAACTACTATCCAAATAAAAATGAAAAAAGAACATTCACGGATAAGCTCCACAGCAGAGATAAACATCCTGAATTCTTTTACCAAGAAAATTACCTAAAGTGGGAAGTGTATCTAAAATCAGACGCAACAATTCAGATTCCGATTCTACTGCTGCTGGCTGGGAAAAGAAGTTATTTAACTTCTAGGAACTGCTTTTCTTCTCATCTGGTAAAAAGGGATCATTTCTAATATCTTCAAATTAAAAGGAATTACATAAATAAAAAGCTTTAGTAAATGCTGGTTCCTTTTTCCTCTTCCACAGATGCTATTCAAAATTCTCATCAAACTACCACCCTACTGATCACTCTCCAGAATACTGGCCCAGACCGACACCTCCCCAGGACCTTTGCACTTGGCTGTTCCCTGTGCCCAGAAGGCTCATCCCCAAGATCTTCTCATGGCTAACTCCCCATAATTCACTTTCAGCCCATTTCTGGCCACCTCGGAGACGTCTCCCAGGTTGCACACTCTCTCTATCCCGTTACTGTTTTATCATCTTTGTGGCACTTACTGCTACATGAACTAATCTTATTATCTGTTAGTTTCACAACTTATTGATCAGTCTGCACACTCACTGAACAATCTTCATGGAAAGACAGAACCTGGACACCTAGTTCGCTGCCAGATCAGCATAGTGTTTATACTTGACCCTGAAAACAGTGGAGAGCCAAGTCAGTGAAGATAGTGAAGTTTATCATCTTAGAAAGATCACACTCTGGCCATAGTGTGAAAAATGGATTGGCTCGGGAAAAGGCAAAATGGTAAAAAGATGGCAAAAAGATCAGTGGTTGCCAGGAGGAAGGAGAAATGAAGAAATGGAGCACAGAGGATTTTTAGTATGACCAACCTTCTGTATGATACTATGATGGCAGATACACTGTCATTATCGGTTGGTCAAAATCTATAGAATGTACAATGCCAAGAATGAACCCTAACATAAACTATGGACTTTGGATGAAAAGAATGTGTCAGTGTTGGTTCATCATTTGTAATAAATGTACCACTCTTGTGAGGACGTCAATAGTGGGGGAGGGTGTACTTGTGTGGGGGCAGGGAGTCTGTGGGAACTCTATACTTTCTGCAGTTTTGCTGTGAACCTAAAACTTCTACAAAATGAAGTCTTTTTTTTTTATTTTTTATGTTTTTAATGGATTGAAGAAAGCAAAGCTTTAGACAGGGAAATGAGAATAAGACTGGAATAATCCAGGGACACCTGGGTGGCTCAGTCGGTTAAGCATCTGACTCTTGATTTCTGCTCAGGTCATGTTCTCACAGTTCATGAGTTTGAGCCCTGCATCAGGCTCTGCACTGCAGAGCCTACTTAGAATTCTCTCTCTCCCCTTTCTTTCCGACCCTATCCCACTTCCTCTCTCTAAAAATAAATAAATAAACTTAAAAAAAAAAAAGACTGAATAATCCAGGCAAGATATGACTAACCTACAGCTGGACTCCCATACAAGCTAGGGTTTATGTCCTGTTGGTGTGTAGATGGTGTGTCCCCGTCAAGGATACAACACCATGAATGAGATCCCTCTGGCATCTAGTATAATGAGTCTGTTACCTGCAGTCATCTATCTCTTTTGCTTTTTATTAGTTAAAAAACATATATATTAATTTAAACAGCCAATCCCTATAATAGTCTCTTAAGCAGTTTATAGTCAACTAAATCCTAAAGATATTTTACATAATCATATACCATCAAAATACATTTTCTCCATCTTCTATTTTCAAAAATCTTTGTTGGTTTCAAACCAATCTGTTTGGTTATCATGATCTTTTTGATTCCTCCTTTATTCGACATAATATCAGGCTCATGTGCCTCTCTAGTGTGTCACCCACATATTTTATAAGCATGTCTTCTATATTTTTATCCCATTGTAGCAAATTATTCTTTTTTTTTTTTCAATGTTTGCTTTTGAGAGACAGAGGAGACAGAGCATGAGCAGGAGAGGGACAGAGAGAGAAAGAGACACAGAATCTGAAGCAGGCTCCGGGCTCTGAGCCGTCAGCACAGAGCCTGACATGGGGCTCGAACCCACGAACTGTGAGATCATGACCTGAGCCGAAGTCAGATGCTTAACCGACTGAGCCATCCAGGTGCCCCTGCAAATGATTCTTAAAAGCAGCCGAAGAATGGAGGGATTTTCAAAGCCTACCAGTGTCCTTTACCTCTCATTTCAAGCTACGTTCTATACACTAAATTCCAGGGCAAGCAAGAAGCTGCCAAGAATTTTTGTATTTCTTTATGGAAAACATTTGTGAAAGTTAACCATTGGAAGGCTAAGAGGTCCCTACGAGACAAATCTAGAGAACTTCATCCATTTTTCTATGAATGCATCAATCTAATCACTGTCATTTTGTTTGTTGAATCATGTTTCCCCATCTGGTTCCCAGGCCATCAGGAAAGAACTCCCCCCGATCCTGAGGGCTGTGGTGACGCTGGATTGTAGTGCTGACTCTGTATGCCTGCTGCACCCAGACCCCCTTCTGGGTGGATGCAGCACTGATTAAACCCCTGCCCTCATCAAGCCTACTCTCTAGAGAAGTGACATTCTAGTGGTACCTGAACGTTCTAACCTTTGCCATAAACTTCAGGTTATTCTGTTTATTAGTCTTTCTTAGAGGATTCTCAGGTCAGGTCTATGCCTCCTCCAGATACTAGTCCTTAATTTCTCACCCTCCTAGTTTCACACGTGCCCTCTTCAGATTCTGAGCTCAGCAGACTTTGTATTTAACTTCTAGGAACTGCTTTTCTTTGCATGTCTTTGCATGCCTCCCTGTCTGCCTACTGCTCCTGACCACAGCTGGGGACAGACCGATTCACCTCCAGTCCTGCCTTTTCCACTTAGTGGTTGTTATTTGGGTGAATTACTCGGCCTCTCACAGCTTTTTTTCATCTGCAAAATACGGATAATCAGACATACTGTAGACCTCTGTTGTAAAGTGTAAATGAGCTAACGAATATAAAACACTCAGCAAAGTGCCCAGCACGTAGGAATCCCTTAGCCTTTATATACACAAAGCCTAATGCTCTTGATTTATGCTCTCATTGCCGCTGTCTCACCTGTAAGATTGTAGGCTCCATGAGGACCAGGGGCTTGCTTTTCTATCTTGTCCAAACAGCATCTCCAGCAACTCGGGTAGTTCCTGGCACACAAACATCTTGCAAATATCAATCAAAAGAACTGATCCCACTTAGGAAACGCGTGCCTGTGCCTTCCCTCCCCTATTCTGCTGATATTAACCCAGGGAGGACAAGACGCTGTCTCAATTCCCATCAATTATAAGGCACTAACCACATTTTCTTGTCTGTCAGAATTAAGTAATGAAAATTCTCCTCATCGATGCTCTGCATTTTGAGTGATGACATTGTCATTTTATTAGACATGGAAATAAACTACGTTCTTCCTGAAAGCTGAACACACAGTCGAAACTCTTCTTGTGGCTGTTACGTTACATTTGCAAGTCTTCGATATGTTTGAACAAGAAACTATAGAACCATGTTATTTATAGTGGTTTTGATCTCCTCCTGACATCTGTTAAAATCTAACAGTGATAGTATGCTGAGTTAGCACAAGGCCACATAGGCCTACTAGAAGCACGAAGAGTATAACTCTATAGATTATTCAGCCAGGAAGTTCTTAAGTGATTAGTGAGAATCTACTATGTGGACAGCACTGTAGTAGTCACCAAAATAATATCAAAAACATATCTACTCAAAGGGTAAAATTCTATATTAAAACATACAAATGACACTTCAACTAAATAAATCTGAGAAACCCAGGGCTTCCTCTCTTCTTGGATTCCAGTTTTATACTGCAGTCTCTTCTAAGGTAGAGTGACAAGTGGTAGGTTTTATAAAAACCTGCATTTACTATCGACACGGTCCAACCCAAACATAGATCTCCTTTGTTCATATCCATTTTCCTGTGATGAAAAGAAAACACACAAGGTGATCTCTTCAGAAGCAATGTTGTAAGCATCACTATCCAAGGGATAAACTGATATTAGAATCACTGGTTGGGAACAGGCTAGCAATGGCCTAAGAAAGATGTTTATGCATCTGTGTGTTGATTTCCTCCCTCACCATCTAAATGTATCTCCTGGGGACTATCCTATAATACATTCAATAAGTATTCCCTGTTGAATTCCTGCTAGCACGTCTCAAGTTCAAGCACAGAGATGCCAGGGGGCTCTGTGCATGGTCTTTCCTCACCTCACCTGGTACCAACCAGTCTTCTTCCATTCTCAGTACTCAGGTTAACCCAAATATAATTAGGAATCCAAAATCTACTTGAAAAGTAATTTCCTTCAAAATAGTCCTTAAAGAGAGAAAAATACTAAAGCTTCATGTGTTGTTAAATTTTAAACAATATTTTACAAAGAAACACAACTTTTTTCTGTGGATATGATTTACGAACTGGTGTATTTTAGATTGTATTAGGTCATGACTGATTTTTTCCTGTATATTATTTCTTTGAGTTCCTTAGGTGAATTATCTGTAAGGGATATTTTTATAAACATTTTCAAATGTTAAAATTCCATGTTTGATCACCACATTGTATACTTTAAATACCTTATAATTATGTCAATTATACCTCAGTAAAACTGGGGGGGAATATATAGAACATTTCCGGGAGCATTAAAAACAATTTCATGTGTGAAACAGTGCCCAGAAGTATAAGCAGCCTCCTCTATAAGATAAAATCATTGGAAGTAACCATCATTAAGTAAACAGCAAAAGAGTAACAAATGTCATGTAATACGGAATCTACCAGAATCTAGAACACCAAAATGCAACTTGTGTCCCAAATCTTGCCTGTCTTCTGTTTTGGTAAATGAAGTCTCATTGAACGTAGCCACCCTCTTGTGTACATTCTATGGCTGCTTTCTCACTACAATGGCAGAGAGGAGTAGATGCAACAAAATATGATACTCAAGGCCAAAAATATTTATTATCTAGCCCTATACAGAAAAAGCTTGCCAACCCTTGATGTAGATTATATAACTTCCTCTGGTCAAAAAAGAAGACAATGTGTTTAGTACTGTTATAAAATATAATAAACACCAAATTAACTCTTTAGTTATCTCCAAAACCAAATCAAATGGAAGGACCACAGAGTGTAGGCATAATAGTTAAGCTTTCTAGTTGTAAAACACCTCAATCAACTCACCAATTAACAATTATAGTTGATATTTGCTGTGTTCCTACCATTGTTCCAGGTAATCTGGTAGCCACCTCAAATATATCAGTTCTAGTTTTCAAAAACAACCCTCAGGTAACTATCGGATATATCCATTTTACATGTAAGGAAGTTGAAACCAAGAGAATTTTCTGAAGGCCACATAGATCTGCATTCCAGGTGTCTCATAGGCATTTTAAAGAACTTATCAGCAACATCCTTTATAAGCAACGCTAAGCATGAATTAATATCACGAATATCTCCAACATGCCTCTACACCCTGCACTGAGAAAATGCTAATATAAAAAAAGTATTTCTGGAGACTTCTGATTAAAAGTGGAGGAGTAGGATCATTTCTGCTCCGCTGTCTTCTTTGAAGCCAGCTGAAAAATAAGACACAGAATAAAATACAATAAATAGAAATAAGACACAACTCCTCACTGTAATTAGTTAAGGCACCAGATGCAATGAAACTTAATTTATATCTAGGTAGAACATTAAGAGTGGACATAAGAATTTGTCGCCAAATAGTCCATCATTCATTTATTTGTTAATCTGCTCAATTTGTTTTTCTTCAAATCTTTGCAGATAGGATCATTTACTCATGATCTAATCAACTGAGTGTATCAGTCTACAAGACTGTCAGGAATGACATTAAAACCTCATAAGGGGGCGCCTGGGTGGCTCAGTTGGTTAAGCGGCTGACTTCAGCTCAGGTCATGATCTCACAGTCTGTGAGTTCGAGCCCCGCGTCGAGCTCTGTCCTGACAGCTCTCTCTCTCTCTCTCTCTGTCTCTCTCTCTACACTTCCCCTGCTCGTGCTCTGTCTCTATGTCTCTCAAAAATAAATAAACGTTAAAAAAAAAAGTTAAAAAAAAAAAAACCTCATAAGAAATAAACTAGCTGATCTTATCGGTTTGTTGTAATTCCCTTCCATATTCAGTTCTTCCTAACTTCTCTCTCTCCTTAAACCCTCACTTCTTTCAGTAGCTAATCTCGCCTCTTCCTTTGCTTTGTATAAAACAAGACCAGTTGGAATAAACAACTACTTTCATGCTCTTTATTAACATTTTGCTATTATATGAAAATCACTAGGTTGCCATGTGTTCGGTACTCTCGCCACTATTGAACTTGTCTTCTGTTCTCATATTAACAGGACTTTATTGAGAAGCATTTATGTAGCAGTAGTAAAATTGCATGTAGTGAAATGTACAAATGTTCCAAGGATTTCAATGAATGTGTACACTCACGTAACCACCATCAAGATAAAGAGCTAGAACAAGTCCATCACCTCCCTTTCCAGACAATTTACTCCCATACCTTGAGGCAAAAACTACTCTCATTTCTATCATCATTGATTCATTTGGTCTATTCTAGAACTTCATTTGAATGAAATCATTCAGTGTACACTCTTTTGTCTGACTTATTTAGCTCAATACGTTAATGAGATTCATCCATAAACATTCCACGTGTTTATGCTGCACGTAGAAGCAGCTCATGTATTTTTATTGTTATAGATATAACATAGTTTATCCATTCTTCTTTTGATGAGAATTCGGGCTATTATTAATACAGCTAACATGAATATTCTTTTGACTCTTTTTGAGAACATACGCAATCATTTTTCTTGGGTAAACACCTAGAAGTGGAGAGGCTACGTGATGAAGGAGGGATTTGTTTAACTTCATTGGAAACTGGAAAACAAAGCTGCCAACGTGCTTAATATAATTGCTATTCTTTAAACAAACCACATACACATTTTTCAGTTCTGCACCCTGATACATTCTCCTCTCAATTCCTGGAATGCCCTTTCAGTGCCTGTGTGTTGAATTCTATCATCCTGTTGGGTGCAAGTCATAGGCCTCATCTACCATAAGTTGAACGACCTCAACTCCCATCCTAAACAGCCCAAATTCATTTCTTTTTTCTGCTCTAGTCTGTCTTAACATGTTTTGTTACTTCTAGGCCTTCATAGGCCTTTTACACTCACCTTTTTCTGTATCCCATCTTGTGAAAGCAAGATTATACTGCACACTGTAGCATTCCTCAGGCCTAGCTCACAGACAGTGCGAATCATACAGAAAGTACAGACTAAAGATTTGTTGAATGAATAAATGATTATTTATATACACTTTTTAATCTTTTTCCTAAGATTATAAACTCTTTGGTGCCATAAACCATGTTTCGTTTCTATAGTGTCCAGAATTCCCTGCACTAATTGAACAAATACCTAATATGTGCTTATAGCAATTTATTAAAAATTCACGGAAATTATAGTGGAAGCATGTGAACATTCTCCCTCAAATCTTTATTCCAAATCAGAACTAATTTCACATAGTGTTTTCAAAATACATATGAATGCAAATCTATTCCTAAAGATCCTTAAATATTAATCAAGGGCACTTAAGTATTTGGTTACTCCAACTGATCCTCATTTGATAGGAACTGTAATTTTGTGAAAGGGCTGTTGTATTACAATTCAATTATTTCCTAGGACAGAGTTGTATTAATATTCTTAATTTTAAATCGCCAGACATTTATTAAATGACAACAATAAAATTAATGTATAATTTAGTGAAAGCTTCTAGCTTTTAAAATATAATATTTCTTACAGGAGAATCTTATAGGGTTATTTAAACACATGAAGTCAGTACTTATTTTAGAAGGAAGAAGGAAAAAATAAAAATCTCTGAAATGTTGTTCCATTATCTAGAATATCCATTCACCTCCTGAACTCAGGAGAATACTTCAGGATTCTGCTAGATACAGCTGGTTATCAGATGTCTTCTGATATTTTATCTTCTATTCCAACACTTAGCTCTTATAAGAAATGTCATAACACAAAATGCATTATATTGTCAGTGGAAATTTAAAGGAATTGTGGACATGACATTGAATTCCAATATTTTATTTAACTAGTCTAGGAGGAGAATTTTCAAGTAGCAAGGGTAGAAAAAAAAGAAATGAAACTTTAAAAACAGCAATGCATAGCAACTTTTCTTGATAAGAGAACAATGCGAAACATAGACAACTAAACCTTTGGTAATTGTTTTCACAAAAATAATGTCTTAAAAATTGAAAAGACTTGTTTACTAAAGGTTGCTTGAGGCAGGTTGTGTGCTTGGTCTGGTGCTTTAAAAAGTTTGTTGTCATAGGGTAGCTCTATTTTCATTTTTTTGAGGAACCTCCACACCGTTTTCCAGAGTGGCTGCACCAGTTTGCATTCCCACCAACAGTGTAGGAGGGTGCCTGCTTCTCCACATCCTCGCCAGCATCTAAAGTTTCCTCGCCAGCATCTAAAGTTTCCTCGCCAGCATCTAAAGTTTCCTGATTTATTCATTTTAGCCACTCGAACCGGTGTAAGGTGGTATCTCAGTGTGGTTTTGATTTGTATTTCCCTAATGATGAGTGACTTTGAGCATCGTTTCATGTGTCTGTTGGCCATCTGAATGTCCTCTTTGGAGAAGTGTCTATTCATATCTTCCGCCCATTTCTTCACTGGATTATTTGTTTTTCGGGTGTGGAGTTTGGTAAGTTCTTTATAAATTTTATCCGATATGTCATTTGCGATGATCTTTTCCCATTCCGTTGGTTGCCTATCCGTTTTGTTGGTTGTTTCTTTTGCTGTGCAGAAGCTTTTTATCTTGATGAGGTCCCAATAGTTCAGGGGCATGTGTACCCCAATGTTCATAGCACTTTCGACAGTAGCCAAATCATGGAAAGAAACCAAGTGCCCATCAACTGACGAATGGATAAAGAAGATGTGGTACATATATACAATGGACTACTACGTGGCAATGAGAAAAAATGAAATCTGGCCATGTGTAGCAACATGGATGGAACTGGAGGGTATTATGTTAAGTGAAATAAGTCAGTCAGAAAAAGACAGATACCATATGTTTCCACGAATAGGTGGACTTTGTGAGACTAAGCAAAAACCCAGGGGAGGGGAAGAGGGGAAGGAAAAAAAGACACAGAGAGGGAGGGAGATAAAACATAAGAGACTCTCAAAGACTAAGAACAAACTCAGGGTGAGGGAGGTGAGGGAGGGAGGAGAGCGGGTGATGGGCATTAAAGAGGGCACATGTTGGGATGAACACTGGGTGTTATATGTAAACCAATTTGAAAATAAACTATTATAAAAAAAATAAATTAAAAAAAAAAGTTTGTTGTCATTTAAACCAGGGGTTTCCAGGGCGCCCGGGTGGCTCAGTCGGTTGAGTGTCTGACTTCGGCTCAGGTCATGATCTCATGGTTTGTGGGTTCAAGCCCCGCATCGGTCTCTGTGGTGAACACTTGCTCAGAGCCTGGAGACTGCTTTGGATTCTGTGTCTCCTTCTCTCCCTGCTCCTCCTCCACTTGCATCGTGTCTTACTCTGTCTCTCAAAAATAAATAAATGCAAAAAAAAAATTAACAACAAAAAATAAACCAGGGGTTTCCAAACTTTTCTGTAAAAGACCGTAGAGTAAATAGTTTTTTGCTTTGCAGGCTATATGGTCTCTGCTGTAACTGTACAACTCCTTCTTTATAGCTCAAAACAGTCATTGACATATATAAACAAATGGGCATGACCGTGTTTCAGGAAAACTTTACTTACAAAAACAGGCAGCAGGCCAGATTTAGTCTATAGACTGTAGTTTGCTGACCTCTGATTTACATAATACAAGAAAAATAAAATCCGATAGGATTTTTCCCTTCAGTCGAAACAAAGTCTCTCCACCTCAGCATTGTATAACTTCTTAATGATAAACAAGGCCCAAGTATATATCATTTGAGAGAGATGATTTACATTATCCTTTATATCACCACACTCCTGGTCATCTGTGACCTGCCCTTCTATGGAGAAGTTAGCAGTCACTACCACTTAGTTTAAGACTTTGTCTATGCTATGGCACTGGAAATTTCCAACCGTCTCATTGGGTTTCTTCAGCATCTAAATGATAAACTCAATATTTCATTTTTTTCTGTGTGAAAATATTGTCATCTTCTAGATTATTAAAAAATATATTAGGGGCGTCTGGTGGCTCAGTTGGTTGAGCGGCCGACTTCGGCTCAGGTCATGATCTCACCGTCTGTGAGTTCAAGCGACGCATCAGGCTCTGTGCTGACGGCTCAGAGCCTGGTACCTGCTTTGGATTCTGTGTCTCCCTCTCTCTCTGCCTTCCTCTGCTCACACTCTGTCTCTATGTCTCTCAAAAATAAATAAATGTTAAAAAAAAATTTTTTTTAAATATATTAAAAAATATATGGACAAGGTTCTATTCAAAAATTTTAACATCAACCAACCAAAAGGTCTCGGGTGCCAGAGCAGAGTCCTAGAGTCTTCCTGATATACCAGCTGTTAACCTGTTAGTTGCCTGATCATAGGGAAGTTCCAGGGGACTGTGGGGGAGGGGTGGGAATGGATGGGGTTTGCGGGGTGGGGGCATGCATGGGACTCAGGGGAGCAGTTGTTTACCAGTATTTTACTATGATAAGTGTTTGCCAACTACACATTACTTGCAAATCTATTTTGAGCTGCCAGTGGGCAATGGTGCAAATAAAATATATCTCACAGAACCACATACCTCTTCAAACTGGAGCCATGTTTGAGCATTCATCTCCTACTTCTAATCAGCCACAGGTATTATCATTTCTTTATTCTGTTCAGTTTGTTGCACTTGGTGGCTCACTGTTTTGTATTAGTTTTAGCTTCCCAATTGAATTGCAATGTACTTAAGGGCAGGTACACCCACAGTGCTTAAATCAGTGCCAGGCAAATGAACTTCAAAACCTTGGGTCAATTGATTAAGGGAAAAAAATCTACAGAACTGGGGCACCTGAGTGACTAGCTGGTTAAGCATTCAACTCTTCATTTTGGCTTAGGTCATGATCTCACAGTTCACGGGATTGATCCCTGAATCAGGCTCTGTACTAACAGCACAGAGCCTGCTTGGGATTTCTTCTCTGCTTTTCTCTGCCCCTCCCTCTCTTAAAATAAATAAACTTACAAAAATCCACAGAACAATATTATAAATACATATCTCCTTGGTAATTTACAAGGACTATAACAGTTCTCAGCTGTTTATATTGATATTTTTACCTTCACTTGACACTATTTTATTAAAAAATATAGCTAGAGTCAAGGCCAAAAAATACTTTTCATGAAAATAAAGAATTCCAGGGGCGCCTGGGTGGCTCAGTCGGTTGGGCGTCCAACTTCGGCTCAGGTCATGATCTCGCAGTTCGTGAGTTCGAGCCCCGTGTCGGGCTCTGTGCTGACAGCTCAGAGCCTGGAGCCTGCTTCGGATTCTGTGTCTCCCTCTCTCTCTGCCCCTCCCCCACTCATGCTCTGTCT
Organism: Paguma larvata; assembly: GCA_030068075.1. Lineage (NCBI taxonomy): Eukaryota > Metazoa > Chordata > Mammalia > Carnivora > Viverridae > Paguma > Paguma larvata. The sequence goes on from CM057840.1 coordinate 37,464,198, forward strand.
CTGTCTCAAAAATAATAAACATTAAAAAAACATTAAAAAAAAAAGAAAGAAAAGAAAATAAAGAATTCCAGTTTTATTTTTAAGTCAAGTCTTTAACTCGACAGACGGTAACAATTCCTGAAGATCACTTCAGTCTATTTGATCTTTTAATAATTCCTATTACTATACACCTTAACTAAAATGGTCTACCAGGGAGAAAAAAAGTCTTTGCAAGATGTATTTTTAAATGCAGTTAAAGGACTTCCAATTTCAGTTCCAACATGAAAAGAGTTTGGAAACTATCACTTCTGTCTTTACAACATAGAAAAAGCTGAACAAACTGCAGATCACTTTTCTTAAATCAATTGAATACATGAGGTCACAGGGAAGTGATCATTTTGAAATCTGAAGAGACAGGCAAATATAGAAATACAGAGAATAACAATCAACACCAGCTTACCCAGAACAAAAGCCAAGGGAGCCACAAACTGATAGGAAAACTTAACTGGTAATTTTGACCAATTGCTGGAAACAGCGTGGATTAGCTTTGTGAGTAACAAATTTGGGGGGCCCCAGGTTTGATGAGTTTTTACTTCCAGGAACTCAACAGATTTTTATAGTGAAAATCCGAAGGAAAAATCTGTATTATTTCAGGCAGGGGCAGGGGGAAAGTATCCATTTTAATAAATTCAGAATATTCTGCATAGCAAAGGGTTTCTATTCAAGAGAAACTACTTTATCAGAGCTTTATCTATCTGGGAACCTTATTTTCCTGTTTCACCGAAGGGGAGAAAAAAAATGCTAAGAAACACCTATGAAGGTCACAGCCCAGAAACTCAGGCACACTAAAAGATTGAGATTTAATCATAAGATTACAAAACATTTCTCCTCCTACCCACCTTATTGCCACATGAGCAGGGCTCCATTATGATAACAGTGAATTTCAATTTGACAGGGCTATAAGACAGACTCTACCTGAGAAGGAGTTCTTAGGGAAACCCGAAGACGACAGAGGAGGAAAACCGAAAGGGCACTACCAGAATCTACAGCTATAGCAAACATTAAACATATTCCAGCTCCTAGCCAGCTTAACATAAAATTCCATGGGCAGGCCTGTTTATCTCAGCTTCTATTACCTGACACACTAAGTGTTACCTGACACATTAACATGTTACAACACACGTTAAAAGTCTAAAAAAAAAAATGAAGATATAAAACAAGCATCAGAATAAGATTTGAATATGGCACAGAGTTTTGAATAATCAGCAATATAATTTTGGGTGATTAATATGTTAAGGCCCTAATGGGAAAAAGTAAACAAAATGCAAAACTAGAATGGTAATGTAACAGAGAGAGATGGAAACTCTAAGGAAGAATCAAGAGTAAATGCTAGAAGTCACAAAAATGCTGTAATAGAAATGAAGAAATGAAGAATGTCTTTGATGGGCTCATCAGCAAACCGGACACGGTCATGGAAAGAATAAGTAAACTTGAAGATATGTCAATAAAGACTTCCCATTGTTTAATAGAAACTTCCTATTCAGTTTGACTAAAATTGAAACACAAAGAGAAAGAATTTTTTTTAAAGAATATAATATTCAAATAGTGTGGGACAATTAGAAAAGTTATAACATATATGTCACAGGAACACCATAAGGAAAAGAAAAAGAGAATGGATCAGAAGAAATATCTAAAGTTATAATAGCTGAAAATTTTCCAAAATTAATAACAAACACCAAACCACAAATCCAAGAAGCTCAGAGAACAACAAGCAGGATAAATAACAAAAACTCTACAAGTAGGTATAAAAATTTAAATTGCAGAACAACAAAGCAAAGAGAAAATCTTGAAAGAAACTAGTAAAACAAAACTCCTTATCTATGAAGCTATAACGATGGGAATTACATCAAACTTCTCAGAAATCATGCAAGCACGAAATCAACAGAATGAAATATTTAAAGTAGGAAAAGACGAGAACCACCAAATTAGAATTTTATCAGCAAAATTATCCTTCAAAAGTGAATGATAACGTACATCAAGACCATAATGATATATCACCTCACAACAACTGGAATGGCTGTCATGAAAAAGACAAGAAATGACAAGTGTTGGTGAGGATGTGGAGAAAGGGGAACCCTCATGCACTGTGGGTAGAAGTGTAAACTGGTGCAGCCATTATGGAAATCAGTGTGGATGTTCCTCAGAAAATTAAAAACAGAACTACAATATGATCCAGCAACCCCACTTTCCAAGGAAAACAAAAACACTAACTAGAAAAGATACCTGCACTGCCATGTTCATTGCAACATTATTTACGCAGAGCGAAGATATATACGATCATGTATTATTCAGCCATTGAAAAAAAGAAAAGAAATCTTGCCATTTGCAACAACATGGATGGAGCCTGAGGGCATTACGCTAAGTGAAGTAAGTTGGACAGAGAAAGACAAATGCCATATGATCCTACCTACATGTAAATTTTAGAAAACCGGTTCATAGATACGAACAGATTGGTGCTTGCTGAAGTGGAGGCGAGGGGTGGACAACACGGGCGAAGGTGACCAAAAGGTACAAACTTCCAGTTATATAATAAGTAAGTCATGGGGATGCCACGCACAGCGTGGCAACTAAAGTTAATAATACTGCATTGCATATTTGAAAGTTGCTAAGAGACTAAAATCATAAAAGTTCTCATCATAGGAAAAAAAAATTCTGTTAACTATATCTGGTGATGGATATTAGCTAGGGGAAAAAAAAGTGAATGATAATTAGACTGTATCAGGAAAACGAAAACTGAACTTGTCACCAGTAGACCTGCCCTGTGAGCATTGTTAAAAGAAATTCTTCAGAGAAAAAGTAAAAGATGTAGGTCAGGAATTCAAATCTACATAAAGAAAGGAAGTGTTTTAGAGAAAGAATAAATAAAGATTGCTTTCAAGTTTGGGCGATTATGAACAAAGCTGCTATAAACACCCATGGGCAGTTTTCGGGTGGAAATATTTTTGACTTCTCTGGGTAAATAACAAGGAACACAGTTGCTGGATAAAAGCAAGTTGAGTTTTGTAAGAAACCACCAACCTCTTCCCCAGAGTGGCTGTACTAGTTTTCATCCCCACCAGTGTGTTAGACTCCAGTAAAATAGTTTCTCTTGACAGCAAGATTTATTAAGAAAAGAATGCATGTTTCAAAATGATTAGTTTTCTCCTCCCTCTAAAGTAGAATGGGATTTTTCTCCAATCTTCACCGAGAACGTGGTCGGGCTCCTGGAAATAAAATTTACAAAAATACGGTGTCTTCCTAAGACTGGAGTTTTTAGTTCTCAGACCGGCCCACACCGAGGTTCCAGGAATTTATCAGTTACAATTCAGATTCTCCTCCTCCAGCACTAGTTGCCATGAAAGTTTCTGCTCATGGGTTTCTGCTTCAATAAGTGTGACTATCTACTTAGCTGCCTCTCCAATTTAGGGGGCAATGGTTTGTCCTGTGACCTCAATTCTCCGACAGATACAAGAAGAGATGTTGATTTTTCAGTTTATCCAGACTCTTACTTGTTAAGATAGAGTGATGACTTCCAAACTCCTTATACACCAGACCAGAAACCAGTGTCAAAGCAAAACCGTGCTGGACACCTGTTCAAGGCAGCCGGACGAATGCTATTTAGACTACTGCAGTAGACAAGACTCCATATAAACTGAGCTCCACTCTAAGGCAAAGGTGACTGAGGGAACAAAAAAGGGCCATGGGGTCATGAAAAGCGGGGAACAAAAGAGAGACAGGGGGCAAATGGAAAATTATAGAATGGGGGTAAGTGGAGAATTTTTGAAAATGGTTGGCAAGGTGGGTGGGGAGAATGGGCATTTTGTGGTTTGGCAGCATTGTGTTTTCTTGAGCAAAACTCAGCACGGGAGTTGGTGTCACCATTAGGAACATAGTCTAGTGCAGGTGGAATCCAGGTTAAAATTTGGTCAAATCTCTCAGCACAGTGTTGGGGCAAGTCCTTTGTGCCATGTCAGAGTTCAGAGTTCACATCAGTCATCCCTTCTTTTATAGATTTGACCAAAAATCTAAAACAGCTCAGTGTACAATGACTTTATAGCTGCTTACCTGGCATTCAATAAAACTTTACAACCCTAAGAAAAATTAACTTTTAAAGCATGATAGCCTACTGATCTGTTAAACAGTAACCAGACATGTACGTAACTTATCAGTTTTATTTAGACTGTCCTTTCCGGGACATTGTATACGTTACCCTTTGAAACAGTCCTTTTTGTCTTTCTACTGGTGTCCTTTTTAAGAGTTAAACTTTGCTGTGTGGTAGCGAATACATGTGTTTGAGAAATTTGTTTTAACAAGTATCTAATCTTTTCATATCTATACTACTCATGATTTTAAGACCTATCTCAGTTTCGACTCAACTGCCTGGAGAAAAAAGAAACTCAATTTTTCTTTGAAACAATTTAAAAAAAAAAATTAGCACTTTATCTTGCTTTGTTAAGAATGATTCCTAAAGACTAAATGTTGACTGCTCTATAAAGATGAAATTCTTGATAAATACTGTTTCTTCTCAAAGCAACTAGGAGAATAAAATGAATATAATCCAAATTAAAAATAAGTTCACAGTTCATTCAGTTTGCCAGTACATGTCTACAATACCTCATTACTTCATTAAAAAGCCACAGAGCTAGATGCATGTTAGAATTCAGGATTTTTTGGATTTTAGAGAAGTAATATGGTATATACACAATTTATTATGTAACACCCACAGTAGAGTCTGGAAAAAGATCATAGAACGAAACACATTTTGCTGCAAAATATATGAATAGTCACATTGAATGTGATAAATAAAAACATACATAATCTCGTGTCAGGTCAGGTCAGGTCAGATTCTATATCCAAATGCATTTTTTTTAATTTATTTATTTTGAGAGAGAGGGGCAGAGAGAGAAAGGGAAAGAGAATCCCAAGCAGGCTCTGCACTGCCAGCATGGGGTTCGAACTTACAAACCCTGAGATCATAACGTGAATGGAAATGAAGAGTTGGAAGCTTAACTGACTGAGCCACCCACGCACCCTATATCCAAATGCATTGTGATGCCAAACTTATTTTAAAAACTATCACTTTACAGAGAATTTTATTTTATTTTAAAATTCACTAATTTTTTAAAGTAATATCAACACCCAATGTGGGGCTTGAACTCAAAAACACCAAGATTGAGTCACAGGCTCTACTGACTGAACCAACCAGCCACCCCTACAAAGAACTTTAGATTTCAGAATTGCCTAAGAGGGATTGTGAATTTTTACTGCCATATGCTTTTTCTGTACTAAAGTGAAGTCTTTCAAAATGAATTGGAAGCAGTGTGAAACTGATGCAAACAAATAGGATTTAGTCTAAATGTTATGCCTCATAACTTGTAACAAAACAGACTTGGAACATCTTTTCCTTCAAAATTAATTGTGATTGGTAATTGTGTCTAATACTTGATAGCATCATTCCCTTTGGGTGATAATGTAGTGTACTGACACACACTGAATTTTTTTTTTCTATTGTTAGAATTTCTTCAAGTGAAATACCTTGTTTTAGTCTCTGTTGTAATTGCCTGCACGCTCCTGCGTGACAACGCCTGCTTCCTGTGTTCCCCCAAGCATGCAGTCCGTCAAGTTCCTTCTTGGCAAGCTTTCTCCTGGGCTGATATTTTGACAAGCGTCTGATATGCTGTAGCTCTCGAAATCCAATTTTTATTTGGTAAAGGAGTTAGAGTGACCACAGGTTTTCTGTGTCCCCTCTGCCCCTCCCCCACGTGTCCCTTTTGGAGTTTTCTTGTGACAGGCAGTTTGAGGAGCATTGTGTTAAGAGACAGCTCTCCTCTCAGCTCCTCAAATGCTACTTTAAAATTGGTTTGAATGTACTTTCTCTTCAGTTTTTTTTTTCCAGTGAAAGACTTCCTTCCCAATCAAGCTTTATCCATGCATTTATCATTGTCAGAAAAGATGAATGGCAACATTATCACCCAGAGAAATATTAAAACTCAATGTTTTAATACTTTCCGATTCATGTGCTATTATTCTTCATGGAAGCTTTAAGACTGTTGATGAGAGTCAACCGTAAAATTCTGCCTTGGTTCAAATTCTGGATTTTCTCATTAATAGATGACCTTGAACGAGCTATATTTCTGCTTTGTGTTCTTAATGTTTCATGCATATCATAGGCTGGGTGTGAGGATTAAATTAATTAATGCTTACAAAGTGCTCAGAATAGAGCCTGCATATACTAAGCACTCATTAAGTGTTTTATTATTATTATTATTATTATTATTATTATTATTATTATTAAAATGTATCTGGAATTGCCTCGAAAGCTCTATTCTGTATTTAAAGCATTAAAATATACATATATACAATATACTAATAAAAAACACATCTCAGAACATATAAGCTCTGCACGGTAACTCTCTGACTCCATCGGTCTACAGTATTATAAATTCATATGTGATCCCAATACTGATGGAAGTCATAAATTACTCCTCTGTGCACATAACCACTGCTCAGCAATTTTCTCCTGAATCTAAAATAGAATGACTCAAAAGGCAATTCTGCCTCTGTCCCTGAAATGGCCTTTTCTTTTGTAGCTTCAAGGTTAATCTTAACTATCCTTTTAGACTAAAGCTGACATTTCTTCCAAGAAGCCTTCATAGATTCCCTGTCCCATCTTTAATGTGTATCTCTATGACTATTCTTCTATATTGTTTAATAAGTCTCTATTTTCTCTCTCTTCTACCAGCTTCTTAAGGGCAAGGAGAGCCTTACTCCTCTTTGTCTTCTTAATGATTCTTACAATGCTCAGCACAGCACTCTAAGGTGGGATAGGGGATACAAGATGAGTTACTCAAGAAACTGACTAACTGAATGAATGAATGAATGAATGAATGAAGCAAATCGAGGTTGTGTCAAGGCAAATATCAACAATTTCTTACCAGCTTGGTCTCATTTCACATACATTGCGTATCTCACTTGAAAATATTTTTCTTCTCTTTCTTTTTTTTTTTTTTTGAGACAAAGTGGGAGGCTCCATGCTCAGCACAGAGCCCTATGTGGGGCTTGATCTTATGACCCTAGGATCATGACCTGAGCAGAAATCAAGAGTCAGAGGCTTAACTGACTGAGCCACCCAGGCACCCCTCCCTTCAAAATATTTTGAAATAACTGAAAGAGCATTTGGAATTCAAGTAATTGTAACCAATCAGCAACAAATTAGTTCAAGCTGCTTCATTTCATCTATCTTTATATTCCACTGGAATCTTCCTTCTCACAAAGAATAGCATCTCATAAAACAAGCCAATTAGAAAAATACCTTTCAGGGCACCTGGGTGGCTTAGTCGGTTAAGCATCCCACTTTGGCTCACGTCATGATCTCACGGTTCATGAGTTTGAGCCCCACATTTGGCGCTACACTGACAGCTCAGAGCCTGGAGCTGCTTTGGATTCTGTGTTGTCTCTCTCTCTGCTCTTCCCCTACTTGTGCACTCTCTCTCTCTGCCTCTCTCTCTCAAAAAATAAACATTTTTTAATGTTTAGAAAAGAAAGAAAAGAAAAGAAAAAAGGAAAGGAAAGGACAGGAAAGGAAAGATACCTTTCCCTCAGGTGCCTAGGTGTCTCAGTCAGTTAAGCATCAGACTCTTGATTTCAGCTGAGGTTATGATCTCACGGTTCGTGAGATGGAGCACTAACAGCATGGCAGCTGCTTGGGGTTCTCTCTCTTTCCCTTTCTTTCTGCTCCTTTCCCACTTGTGTGCAATTTCCCTCTCGCTCGCTCTCTCTCTCTCAAAATAAATGAATAAACATTTTAAAAAAGAAAAAAGAAAAATACCTTTCCCTCAATGATATAAAAAGGACAGTTGGTCTTATTGGCAAACATTACAGCAAACGAATATTATAGAGAAGCCATCTAGAAATTTCATTAAGAAATTCCAAATAGCCAGAATAATAGGGAAGCAGACATCTACATATTTTGGCTATAAACTTACTTTCTTATGCTGTAATATCCCCTTACCTTCATCTGAACTCTTCACTTTTAGTGATATAACAAATTCTTAATCATCTACCACCTTATCCCCCATTCTAGATCTAATTCCATTTGGCCATTTCTCCTGATACTCCATGTCGTGATTGCTAAATTCTCCTAGAAGAGTGGTATACACCCTTGGCTGTACGTCCTGAATCACCTGGGAGCTTAAAAACCAACTGCTGCTTGGACCAACTCCCCAGAGATTTTGGTATTAATTAGTCTGTGATAAGGCTGGTACATCAGGAATTTTAAAAGCTCCCCTAGGTGATTCTAATGCATACCAGAGTTAAGAACCACTGTCCTAGGTCATGCTTTATGTATATCAGGCCTGTGTATCTCAATCAAATCCTTAACAAGAGCCCGGGACCTCCACCTAATTTAGCACATTGCACCTTGAAGAACCCAGATCCTAGTGTTTATTTTGACAGTTTGGGGTAGGAGAATGTTATTAGGACACTGTTCTTTACATTTTAACAATGTGTTAGTGCTATTTGTTCTCTAATATTACCACTCTGTTCTTATTACTTACACTGATTTCATGTAAGAATGACAGGTTTTTGTACTGGTATGCCCTCAAACTGAACCAAATGAAGCTCCTTAATCCATCCATATCAACAGATTTCTGCCCCACAACAAACCATGGTACTATTACTGTCCCTATGCTTGGAAATACCATCTGGCAACGGGAACTTGTCTTGTTTCTTGTTAAGTTCTGGCCCTGGTTCCAGGCCCCCACTCTGAATTATGAGACCTAGTAACAGGAGTTCTACTTTGTGCTCTTGTTTTTTTAGAGAGAGAAAGAGAGTGTGTGCAAGCAGGGGAGAGGGGCAGAGGAGAAAGGAACAGAATAGAGAACCCCTGTTCAATGGAACAGAATAGAGAACTCAGAAATGGACCCATAAATATATGGCCAACTAATCTTTGACAAAGCAGGAAAGAATATCCAATGGAATAAAGATGGTCTCTTCAGCAAATGGTGCTGGGAAAACTGGACAGTGACATGCATAAAAATGAACCTGGACCACTTTCTTGCACTAGACACAAAAATAAACTCAAAATGGATGAAAGATATAAGATAAGAAGCCATCAAAATCCTAGAGGAGAAAGCAAAAACTTCTTTGACCTTGGCCATAGTGACTTCATAGTCAACATGTCTCCAGAGGCAAGGGAAACAAAAGCAAAAATGAACTATTAGGACCTCATCAAGATAACTTGCTTCTGCATGGTAAAGGAAAAAATCAACAAAACTAAAAGGCAACTGACAGAATAGGAGGAGATATTTGCAAATGACATATCAGATAAAGGGTTAGTATCCAAAATCTATAAAGAACTTATCAAACTCAACACCCAAAAAAACCAAATAATCCAGTGAGTAAATGGGCAAAGGGCACGAATAGAAACTTTTCCAAAGAAGACATCCAGACAGTTAACAGACACATGAAAAAATACTCAATCTCACTCATCATCAGGTAAACACAGATCAAAACCACAATGAGATACCACCTCACACCTGTTAGAATGGCTAAAATGAACAACCGAGGCAACGACAGATGTTGGCGAGGATGCAGAGAAGAGGAACTCTTTTGCACTGCTGGAGGGAATGCAAACTGGTGCAGCCACTCTGGAAAACAGTATGGAGATTCATCAAAATAATTAAAAATAAAACTACCCTGTGACCTACCAACTGCACTACTAGGTATTTATCCAAAGGAGAGGGGTGTGCTATTTCAAAGGGGCACATGCACCCCAATGTTTATAGCAGCACTATCAGCAATAGCCAAAGTATGTAAAGAGCCCAAAGTCCATCGACAGATGAATGGATAAAGATGTGGTGTATATAATATATATATATATTAAATACACATACAATGGAGTATTACTCAGCAATCAAAAAGAATGAAATCTTGCCATTTGCAGCTACATGGATGGAACTAGAGTATATTATGCTAAGCGAAATTACTCAGAGAAAGACATATATATTAACTTCACTCATATGTGGAATTTAAGATATAAAACAGATGAACATAAGGGAAGGGAAGCAAAAATAATATAAAAACAGGGAGGGGTCAAAACATAAAAGACTCCTAAATAGAGAGAACAAACTGAGGGCTGCATGGGGGCATGGGCTAAATGAGCAAGGGGCATTAAGGAGGACACTTGCTGGGATGAGCACTGGGTGTTAGGAGATGAATCATTAGATTCTGCTTCTGAAATCATTATTGCACTATATGCTAATTAACTTGGATATTAAATAAATAGTAAATAAATAAATATTAAACATAATAATAATAACAAAAAGAACCGCCACTCCCCAGCTGGAGGCCATGAAACCAAGCACCTGCCAACTTGGATTTTACCTACTATTTAGATGAGCAATACTCACTGCCTGGACCAACGCTCTCTGAAGCTTTAAATAAGGAGTACACGGCTATCCCACCCCCCTTGGATCTACATCTGAAAACACATTTCCCTATGTCTCCTTACCAAATAACCTGCGCCTGACTTTCTTGATCTTGTGGGTGATCACAAAGCTCCCTCGTGATTCTGTGAAACCATGTGTATTCTTATATCTACTGTTCTCATATTCTTATTCTGACTAAGTACTGCTTCTGGTAGGAAGTGGAGCGGAAAATATATGGAATATAGCATGTTATGAAAATTAACTTCACCTGTTTCTTTTTTACTTTGTAATGTGGGTTCTAGAGATTTAGAAATTATGTATGTGACAGGGTTGTTCTATAATATACCTTTTAAAGTTCACTCCATTATTCTTCTTAATTCACGTGGCAGAGATTTAGGGATGCATCCCAATATCTTTTACTCCATCTTGTTTTTGGTGATAGTGCCTATAATTTTCAGCTAGGTAGGTGACTAAGTCCTCAGCCTCCCATGCAGCTGGGAGTGGCCCCCTGCTTCGCACTGTGAATAGTGTATGAAAGGAAGTGGTGTGTGGCTTTTAAAGAGAAAAGATGCCTTCTTCCATTCCTTTTGCTTCATTCCCACTACTAGCTGGAATTTAGGCAAAGTGATGAACCACCTTGGGCCTTGCAAATGAGAACGAAAATCTACAGATGGCAGAACGACAAGATAAAAAAAGATCGAGCCCCTGATGACTGTGCATATCACATCGTTTCATGAGAGAGACATAAAATTCCATCTTTTTCAAGACGCTGTTAATTTGAGTCTCTGTTGCAAGCAGGCAAAACAACAATTTAACAAGTACAACCGATCATTATAAAATATCACTTTCATGGTACATTCATAGAGCACATCTCAATTTTTCAAGTATTTCTTAGTGTCTCATTTGTCCTTCACGACAACTTCATCCAGTCACTAGAATAGATGTTACTATTCTGATTTTATAGATGGGGAAACCAAGGCTTACAGAGTCTTTGAGACCCATGGAAAGATTGTAGTAATCAGGTTTTTTTGTAAAAACTGCATGCAAATCATTATACTTTGTTTCAGATGACTTTCTAAAATCATTACTTTTTTAAATCAAAGTTTTGAACTCAGGCAATGATAACTCGTACACTTCCACAAATGGCTTCCAAGTCATCGAAAGATTAGATGGCAAAAAAAGCCATACGGCTGGAATGATTGCTTAGGTTTCTGACATACTGTAATTCTCTTTCCACTGGGCTGCCCTGCAGTAGAATGAACCCTGGGCCATACCCATGAAAACAGCATAGTGCACATTTGATCAGGCCTTGTGTAAATGAAGACAATAAAAGTTAAAAAAAAAAAAAAAAAAACACTACTCTGACTTTCTTGGTGAATTGCATTTAAACCTGGAGAACATGAGGGCAAGCATCAGGTTCTCCACAACTCATATCTTCTTCATGGCACCCAGCACTCTGCCCAGTGAGTCCCGTCAGTGAAAAGAAACACAGGGAATAGTACAGAAGGCTCTCAGGGGCAGAGTAAAGACCAGAAGTGACGTGTCACAGATAAAAAAGCGCAACACGAATGAAAAAGAATAAACACAGCACATGCCATGAAATTAAGTCACAACCATCTGCAGAACTTACGGATGAGGAAAAGTAGAATTTGTCCAAAGACAGTACTATACTAAAGGAATAAAATCATTGATACCTAAAACAAAGGTTATAGTTGTCCTTATATTGAACTATTTTCCTTTTCCATATACAATGTATTATAATTTAAAAAGAGAGAAAGAGAAACATATTAATCATCATTAAATGAGACTCCAGGAATCTTTGCAACACATATCATTTCTTATTAACCCGACTTTTAGTGAGGCACCACATGTAGTCTGATGCTGTGAAAACAAAATCCTTGTTTCAACAATTGAGGTAGTGGAAGTTCCCACACCGCTGTCTCCTTAAGCTTCTCAGCCTGAATCCAAATAAATGAATGATTGGGGTTCTGCTCATTCTGCTTTAGCCCCTGATGCTAAGACTGCCAATAAAGTAGCTATTGAAACAGCAATCCAGGGATGAAGGCATTGGCCTATAAGAAACAGAGTTGAGAACAGTTCATTTTACACAATATCCAACCATCAAGTGATATAATTCAATCTCTGTCAAGCCATGACAGAAGCGAAAAGTATGGCAATTCTCTTAGGAATGGAAATGTACTCCCTACCCATCTACATATTTTTAAATGTGAACATTGTTTAATTGGAATATTGCAAACGAGTACATTTAAAACCACTTTAGGGAGAATATGGAAGTATGTAGTCTGCAAGCTTAAGATTACAGTAATCAGGTTTTTTTGTAAAAACTGCATGCAAATCATTATACTTTGTTTCAGATGACTTTCAAAAATCATTACTTTTTTAAATCAAAGTTTTGAACTCAGGCAATGATAACTCGTACACTTCCACAAATGGCTTCCAAGTCAGTAAAACCAGAATGCCTTAATGATGAATCAAACACCAACTTCCGCATTAAACAACTCAGAAGTATTGGAGGTACTCCTGGCATTTGCCCTTCTTTCACCCTTTATATATGATCAGTAACTAAGTTGTGACAATGCTTCTCAAACTCCAGGACCCATCAATTTGTCATCTTCACTGCCAACACCTTTGTCCCAGCTACCCCCACCTTGGCACTCAGACCACTGCAAGACATTCTCCACTTCTCTCCACATCTACTCTTGCCTTCCCTCCACCTCATGCTACCACAGAAGCCACAGTGTTCTCTTTAAAACATTAATCAACAGAAACCCATACATATGCTGTGTTCACCAAAAGACAGGTACGAGATCATTCCTTGCATCATCATTTGTAATAGTATCGAACCATATACAACCCAAATGTCCGTAACAGTAGAAAGGGTACACTGGAATTCTACAGAGCACAGAAAGTAGAATGAGCTACATGCAGGCATAGCAGTATGGATGGATCTCAGAGACACAATGTTGACTGAAGCAAATCAGACACCAAGAAGTACATGTTTATAACTCCACGTATGTAAAGTTCAACACTAGGCAAAACCAATTTATTTGTTCTTTTTCTCCAGCTTTATTGAGGTATAACTGACAAATAAAATTGTACAGATTTAAAGTGTACAATATGACAATTTGATATATACTTTGTGCAATGATTATCGTGACCAAATCAATGAACTCACCTATTACCTCAGAGTTACTGTGTATGTGTGAGCATGTGTATGTATGCGTGCAGGCGTGTGTATGGTGAGAATGTTTTCTGATTTCTTTTATATTTTTTTAAAATGTTTACTTATTCTTGAAGGAGAGAGCATTATTGGGGGAAGGGCAGAGAGAGAGATGGAGATACAGAATCCGAAATGGGCTCCAGGCTCTGAGCTGTCAGCACAAAGCGTGACGCAGGGCTCGAACTCATGAACTGCAAGATCATGACCTGACCCGAAGTTGGATGCTTAACTGACTGAGCCACCCAAGTGTCCCTGTAATTAGAATGCTTAAGATCCACTCTCTTAGCAAATTTCAAGTATATAATACAGTATTGCTAACTAGAGTCACCAGGCTGTGCATTAGATTTCCAGAACTTATTAATCTCAGAACTGAAAGCTTACACTCTTTGACCAGCATCTCCCCATCTCTCACCCCAAGCCCCTAGTAACCACCTTTCTACTCTGTTTCTAAGATTTTGACTTTTTTTTTTTTAAGATTTCACATATAAGTTAGATCATACATCACTCATCTTTCTGCGACTTATTTCACTTAACATAACGCCCTCTAGGTCCATCCATGTTGTCACAAATGCCCAGATTTCTATGTACACATCACATTTTCTTTATCCATTCATCTGTTGACAGACACTTGAGCTGTTTCCCTATTTTGATTATTCTGAGTAATGCTGCATAAACATGGAAGTGCATGTAACTCTTTGATATCCTGTTTTTATTTTCTTTGTGTATCTAACCAGGAGTGAAATCTCTGGACCACATGGTAGTTCTATTTTTAATTTTATGAGGAACCGCCCTACTCTTTTCCATGGTGACTAAACCAGTTTACATTCCCACAAGCAGTACACGGGGTTTCCTTTAATCCATATCCTCGCCGACACTTGCGATCGCTCATCTTTTTGATTAAAGCCATTCTAACAGGTATGAGGTGATATTTCACCAGGGTTTAGATTTGCATTTCTTTGATGAGGAATGATGATGAGCACATTTTCACATACCTTTCGGCCATACGCATGTCTTCTTTGGAAAAAAAAAAAATGTCCATTTAGGATATTTAGACAAAACCAATTGACTGACATGACAGTGTTCGCTTTGTAAAATTTCATTAAACTACATGCTTATGATTTACACTCTTTACATGTTTAATTCAACAAAAAGTCTACTTTAAAAAACCCACTGGTCTGCTCATGCCATCCTACTATTTGACGTCAGTCTTGGGACTAAGGGTCAAAACTATTACAACACCTAAACATTGTAACTTAAAAAAATTGAGAGTTTTGTTTTTTTTATTTTTGAGAGACAGAGAGAGAGAGACAGAGAGAGAGAGACAGAGAGAGTGAGACAGAGTGCGAATGGGGGCAGGGCAGAGAGCGAGGAAGACACAATATCAGAAGCAGGCTCCAGGCTCTGAGCTGTCAGCATAGAGCCTGACACAGGCTCCAACCTGCAGACTGATCGTGACCTGAACCGAAGTCGGACTTCACTGACTGAGCCACCCAGGCGCCCCACGACATTACTACTTTACCTTTACAGTGTGGCTCCAGCTTCAGAAGAATTGCTGTCCTTTTCTGCATATTTTCAATTTCCTCAAAAGCACAGCGATCATTCCTACCTCAGGGCCAGCTCCTATGCTAATGCCTCTACCCAGACGTCTCTTTTCCTGCCCTTTGCCTGGTTAACTACCACTCACCATTCGGATTTTCTTTGGGAGCCTTCCTTGACCCTTAGACTAGTTGTGCCTTCTCCCCTCTTCTCAGCACTGGTAACATTTGTGGCCTGCTTCACCAATCTCAGATCTAAACACAGTCCTCTCTCTCTCCACTGAACTGCCCAAGAACCCACCAGCATCATAAAAAAGGAAATCTGCCATCTTCCTCTTGAGATTCTCCTACATGTAGGAGTCCCAGGCACGCAGGAGTCCAGTCAGTCCAAAGGCATTTGGTTCCAGTGCGGAGCACAGTGGAGTCTGTGTGGCCTGCCACTGTGTCGCTTCTCTCTCAACAGAGGGCTGGGCCCACAAGGTGGACAGCCTCACTGTGCTGCTGCGGTGTCCGGCAGACACACTCTTAGTGGGAATGCAAACTGGTGCAGCCACTTGGAAAACGAGTTCACTCAAAAAAATGAAAAGTAGAGACTACCTATGATCCCTGCAATAGCAATGCTAGGAATCTACCAAGAGACTCAGGAAATGCTGATGCATTGGAGCATGTGTTACCCCAATGTTCTTAGCAGCATTTCGACAATAGCCAAATCATGGAAAGAGACCAAGAAAGTGCCATCAACTGACGAATGGATAAAGAAGTTATGGGTACTTATAGACATGGTTTCTACTATGTAGGCAATGAGGAAAAAATTGAAATCTAGGCCATGTGTATCAACATGGATGGGAACTGGAGGGTATTCTGTTAAGTGAAATAAGTCAGTCAGAAAAAGACAGATTCATATGTTTCCACGAATTCTGGACTTCAAGTTATATTACAAAACTGTAGTAATCAAGACAGTATAGTACTGGCCACAACAACAGACACATAGATCAATAGTAACAGAATGGAAAACCCAGAAACAAACCCACAACTATATGTTCAATTAATCTTTGACGAAGCAGGAAAGACTAGCTAATGGAAAAAGAGTCTACAACAGATGGTTCTGGGAAACCTGAACAGGAACATGTAAAAGAATGAAACTGAACCACTTTCTTACACCGCACACAAAACTAAATTCAAAATGGATGAAAGACCTAAATATGAGACAGGAAATGATCAAAATCCTAGGGGAGAACATGGGCAGTAACTTCTTTGACATCGGCCATAGCAACTTCTTTCTGGATATGTCTTCTGAGGCCAGGGAAACAAAAGCAAAAATGAATTAGTGGGACTTCTTCAAAATAAAATGCTTCTGCAGAGCGAAGAAAACAATCAACAAAACTAAGAGGCAACCTATGGAATGAGAGAAGATATTTGCAAGTGACATATCGGTAAGATTGACCTTTAAATCTTTTTTTTTTCTTTTCAACGTTTATTTATTGTTGAGAAACAGAGAGAGTGCAAACAGAGGAGGGGCAGAGAGAGAGGGAGACACAGAATCCAAAGCAGGCTCCAGGCTTTGAGCTGTCAGCACAGAGCCTGACATAGGGCTCGAACTCACGAACCATGATATCATGACCTGAGCCGAAGTTGGATGATTAACTGACTGAGCCACTTAGGTGCCCCTGGTAAGATTGACCTTTAAATGTCATGAGATTTCACATGAAAATTTGAAGTGATAGCTTCTCTTGAAAATTTGGAAGCTCTTCCAACAATGGGCCCACATTCATAAAGGGCAGCATGGGTTAAACCTGAGCACCAGCCGTGCCCTTTAACATGGCATGCACTCTCCCATTTGCCACAGTCTCTGCTATTCCCTGTTGCCTCCCTAACTCAAGGCCAAATATCAGTTTGCATTTATCAGTGCGGATATGCTATTTTTTTCTTTTGAAGAGTTCAGAGGGAAATGAACTATTTCTTACATATATTTGCCTCACATGTGGGGGAATGAAAGACCAAGCATTTTCATGTTTCAACAAAAATGGGAAAAACCTATTTACTTCAACATGTAAAAGTATTCCTATATATTTATTGTACAGAAAAGTGTGTCTCTATCAAAAGAAGACAACTTATGATACCATGACACAACCACAGAAACAAAGCAAGAACTGTGACCAATTAACCTAAAAGGCTTGATGAAACCTTAATGCACAAAAAGAAGACTACGATTTCAACCATTTGGTTTTTTTAATATAAATAAACTAGAGGATATGAGGCACATCAAATATTAAATAAACTAATTGCCCAGGCATCGATACCTTTAATGGATTATTAATTTATTTTTTAATTGTCTGATGATGGCAGCAGAGATTATGTGTCCTGAAAAGAAACACATTTCTATAAGTCTTCCCAGAAACACTGTTGTTCAACATGCTGAAGTTATAGTAAGAACCTAAGGGTCAGGTTACAGGAGATGATGTGTGCTCTGTTCTCAGAACTCTGGCTGGCTTCTCTGAATTCATCACATCAACAAAAGATGCAGTTTGCAAGCAACCTACCTCCTCTACCAAACGAAAAAAAAAAAAAAAGAGGCCATATTCTAAACCCAAGGTAACGGTTGCCCATTAATCTTACAGTTGCATAACTCTTAGGCCTCTGAAGATGAGTTCAAAGATGAGGAGTTCGAAGATGACTTTGTGTCCACACCTAGAAGAGGCACTGACACTTTCCAAGGACTTTAAAACAAAACTGCTGCCATTACCATAATTGTAATTAAATGATTACCCGTGAAATTAGTTGATATATATCTCACCTATCATACTGAAGTTTTATAAGGGTTGGGGTGCCTGGGTGGCTTAGTCGGTTGAGCGCCAACTTCAGCTCAGGTCACGATCTCGCAGTTCGTGAGTTTGAGCCCTGCGTCAGGCTCTGTGCTGACAGCTCAGAGCCTGGAGCCTGCTTCAGATTCTGTGTCCCCCTTTCTCTCTGCCCCTCCCCACTCACGCTCTGTCTCTCTCTCCCATAAATAAATAAACATTAAAAAAAGGGAAAGTTTTATAAGGGTCAAAATCATCTCTATTTGTTCACCACTGTATCTCCAGGGTTCAATACATATGCTGGAATGAAGTACGTTTATTAAAGGCTATGTACGTAGCTAGACAGAGGCAAGATCTAAGGGATGGTTGAAATCTTCTATTTCTGACTTCTTGTCACTGTAAGTTGTCCACACCTCCTCAAGATTCTTGAAGTGAAGACTATCTCAGCCAGCCAGCCAGACCATTACAAACAGGCCAGTTGCCAGCAGGTAAGACCTTGGACGCCTTTCATCAGCTACACGGGACAGACCACCACCTGTACTAGATGGCTAGCAGTTCTTCCTCTGCACGGCTGATCTGCCCATGTAGTCTACAGCCTTCATAATGGCTCCCAATAAAACCTGCCTCCCGATACCCACCTTCTTGTATAGTTCTGGACACTGATATGGGTCCAGTCTGATATGTCACTCTTGAGGTTAGGTTACAGAAAGACTATGACTTCCACCTTGGGCACTCATTCTCTTTCCCTCTCTGATGGCTTACTCTGAGGGAGGCAAGTTGCCATGTTGTGAGGGGCCCTACGGGGAGGTTTACATGGTGAAGAACTAAAGCCTCCTCCAACAGCCATAAAAGAATGGAGACTGGCTGATCCTGATATGAGTCAGGTGGGAAGCAGATTCTCTAGCCCATTTAAGCCTTGAGATGTCTGCAGCCCTCCCGGACAATTTGGAACCCCAAGAGAGATGCTGAGCCAGAGCCGCCTAGCTCAGCCACTCTAGGATTTCTGACCTTCTTGAACCGCGTGAGATAAGAATTGTTTGCTGTGTTAAGCTGTCAAGTTTCAGGATTCTTTGTGACATACCACTAGATACATAGTATACTCAGAACGATTTTCAAGCACCGCCCTATCAGAGTAGTAGCTCTACATTAACATCTAATCTAGTAATTCTCGGTGGTACTACTATCTAATATGTCTTGTGATTTTTTTTTACATTTCCCCAAAGCCTTAAGCTTTACGTTAGAATGAATATTAAAGAACTTTTTTGATGCCTCTAAATCAGCACAATGCCAAGTGCATGCTAAACAATCAAACCAATCAAATAAATACATACTACCTGCTGAATTAATTTTTTAAACTATTTTTCAATAGAGCATACTATTTGCATGTTTGTCCACCTTGATGCTGTTAGAAAATTACTCAAGGTACTATGAACTAAGTTACAAATAATAAAGCACACAAAATATTTCTCTCTGAAGAACTGATACTAAACAAACACCATTCAAATAATTTAGCACGAGGGACATTTTCATTAAATAAGACCTCCGACAAGGATCTCTGATCTCTATAACTCTAATTTTTCTTTCTTGTAGCCAAAGTTGACAGGAAAATGTGTTAGGGGAGGAGAAGCATGAGTATGAAATAAAAAGGCACAGATGAAAGAATTTGACAATTAATATGAAACAGTGATAGGAGGCTGAAGTATAGAAACGTAAAAAGAAATATCTAGAGCAAAATCTCTCAAGAAAACTCAAAATAACTTGCCTGAAGTATCTTAATACACAAAGGAATAATAAAGTGTAAAGTTTTCTGTGTTGAGACCCACTAGTTAAGTACACTTTTCCAGAGTGTACTATTATTCTGTTTACTTAATGATATTTCTATGAAGTTTTATTAAATTTTTTTAATGTTTATTTATTTTTGAGAGAGACAGAGCCTGAGCAGAGAATGGTCAGAGAGAGAGGGAGACACAGAATCTGAAGCAGGCTCTAGGCTCTGAGTTGTCAGCACAGAGCCCAACATGGGGTTTGAACCCACAAACCATGAGATCATGACCTGAGCCAAAGCTGGATGCTTAACCGACTGAGCCACTCAGGCGCCCCATCTATGAAGATTGTTTTAAAATGGGCAATATGCCATTTAAACTATGTCACCAAATAAAAACTTTTAACATTTACCAAGCAAAGATTTATTAAAAGTCTTCAATATTTTATGATATATACAGCTGATTTTTCTGTCAATCGCTGTCAGTTTGATGTAGCAACGATAGATTTGTCAGATGACTGTCTGTCCTTGGGTTGCTAGATGTGGACAGTTCTTTAATCATTTCCCTCACAGGCGAAGATTCCATATGCAAACAAAATGATGCAATCTTACATTGGATTTATGACATTGCCTGATTCGGATGATCAAATCTAAACCTTGTAAGTCTTATTATGCCATAAAGCTAGAAAATTTTTGCAAACAGGATAGGGGGAGGGGTGCCACAAGGATACAGGAGATAATGCGAAGGACATCCCATGGGACCAATATGGGACAGTCACGAATTCATAAGCCATTAAAAGAATAGGAATCCATGAGCCTAGACTGATAATGAGCAAAGTAAAATACAAATCAATAAATTCAAGGAGGAGCACTTGTGGCACAAGTTGGTTGCCTGAGTGCCAACGGGTGAACGCAGAGGAGACAGGGCTGGAGCTGCAGAACTACCATTCTGCAATCATCATGGCAAAGAATAGTTCAGGCAAAGAGTGTCAGTGGAGGTTGAACCCAGGAGGAAATTTTGGATGAGAAGCAGCATACTTGCATGGTCTTAAAGCATCTCCCCACAAACTGCTTATTAAGGGGCATCTGGGCGGCTCAGTCAGTTAAGCATCTGCCTTCAGTTCAGGTCATGATCTCATGGTTTGTGAATTCCAGCCCCACATTGGGCTTTGTGCTGACAGCATGGAGCCTGCTTGGGATTCTCTCTCTCCCCTCTCTCTGCCCCTCCCCTGCCTGCACTTTCTCTCTCAAAATGAATAAACATATCTTATTCAATATGCAAGGTGGGGTGCCAGGGTGGCTCAGTCAGTTAAGCATGCGACTTCGGCTCAGGTCATGATCTCACACTCCGTGCGTTCAAGCCCCACATCAGGCTCTGCCCTGAGAGCTCAGAGTCTGGAGCCTGCTTCTAATTCTGTGTGTGTGTCTCTCTCTCTCTGTCTGTCCCCCACTCACACTCTGTCTCTGTCTCTCTCAAAAATAAACATAAAAAATAATAATAAATAAATAAATAAATAACTATGCAAGGAAAATATAGTAAATATATAGTGAAGAAATTGGATAGCACCTCGACCAGGTGATTAGATATCACCACCAAAGTAGGGCGAAAGGATATTGTGTGCCTTAGACATTGTATCTTAAGGTCTTAGCATCACTTCCATAGGATTCCTACAAGGAGGACGGTCATGTGTATCTGACAAACACAAAATGATAAGTCTGTTATTTAAAAGAAGGTGATTGCATTCTTTGAATATGACACTGTCATAAAAGGCTGAGGAACTCTTCCAGATTGAAGACGATGAAAGAGTCATGACAAGTACATTGGTATGTAACCCTAGCCTGGATCCTGTCCTGGAAGGAGGAAAGAGGACTAAAAAGGACATCGTTGGGTTAATTGACAAAACTGGAACATAGATGGTAGATTAGATAAAAGTATTGCATCAAGATCAAATTTATTTACATTGATAATTATATTATAGTTATATAAGAAAATATCCCCATTCTTAACCAATACATGCTAAATACTAGGACAATGATACATGCAACTTACTCTCAAATGACAGGAAAATTCTGTGTGTGTGTGTGTGTGTGTGTGTGCGTGCATGTGTGTGTTGAGAGATGGGGAGAGAGAGACAGGGAGAGAACAAATGTTATAAAATGCGAAAGCATTTAAATGTTAAAATGTTAACAATATTAAGATTATGGAAATTGGGGTAGAGGATTTTTGGGTTTTCTTAGTACTTTCTTACACCTTTTCTGTAAATTTGAAATTACCTCCAGGTAAAAATTCTAAAACACCAAGTCTTTATTTAAAATACAAATATATAGTTAAAGGATTAAAGTAGCATTATTTTTAAATATTAAAAAAAAGTACATTTTTAGGGTGCTAACTTCTCTAAGCACTACGTACAACCGGTGTGGACAGAGTAAGTCCTGAAAACACCTCCTCCATTGTGATTTCAGCAATGATCATTCTGATATGTGAAACCTCTTTGTTCTATGATCTCTAGGATTATTCCAATACTGTCCAGGCATTTGAGGTTCATGAGCTTCAAAGCTCCGCATGAGCGTGAGCATTCTGGCATTACACACAGCCTTTGATCCTGTCACAGTAGGCTTTAACTCCAAACTACCTAAAAGTGCCATCATACAATGCAGATGCCTCCCTTGGTGTTTCTTCTCTAAGTGTTCTTTTCATGCTGCCAGTTCACAAAAAGAATGTGGCCACAACTAACACCCTTTCTGTTAAATAACTGCATTTTATCCTGCATATGAATGAGACCTGGACATGGAGGAACTTCTGGGTCCCCTTATTTCTTCCCAGTGTTTTCCTCTTCCTGTTTAGTCAGGCATGGCCTCTTCCCCCAAATCTGTCCTTTGGTTGACATTAGCTTCAACACTTCATTCATACTTTACCTATAAACCAACTGTAATCACTCTTTTTCTCTCATTCCCTCCTCCCACTCTGCATTCCACTGTTCAGTGTGGAGTATTTCAATTCTGTAAGTCTAAATCTCCTTCTCCTTCTCCTTTCCCCCTCCCCCTCCCCCTCCCCCTCCCCCTCCCCCCCTCCTCCTCCTCCTCCTCCTCCCCCTCCCCCTCCCCCCCCCTCCTCCTCCTCCTCCTCCTCCTCCTCCTCCTCCTCCTCCTCCTCCTCCTCCTCCTCCTCCTCCTCCTCCTCCTCCTCCTCCTCCTCCTCCTTCTTCTTCTTCTTCTTCTTCTTCTTCTTCTTCTTCTTCTTTTTTAAGACAGAGAGCATGAGCAGGGAAGAAGGCAGAGAGAAAGAGAGAGAATCCCAAGCAGGCTCATGCTCAACACGAAGCCCATCGCAGGGTTGGATCTCATGATCCTGGGATCATGACCTGAGACAAATCAGACACTCAACCAACTGAGCCACCCAGGTGTCCCTCTAAATCTTCTTCAAATCTGTCCCAGCCTGTCTCTCTCCACAACTACCACTGTCTGAATTCAGAACTTATCATCTCACCTTCCACTTCCAGGTGCAAACCACTTCAGTTCATCCTCCAACTATACTGTTGCCAGTGTGCTTTCTTAAAATGAGCGTGCTATTTGCACATCCATGCTCACAGCTGCACCATAACGGCAGCCCAAATGCTCATGGACAGATGATTAAACAAAATACGTACAATAGAATATGATTCACCCTTCAAAGGGAAGGAAATCCTGTCATATGCTACTATGTGGATGAAACTTGAGGACGTTATATTAAGTGAAATAAGCCAGTTACAGAAAGACAAATACTGTACGGTTCCACTTATATGAGGTATCAAATGTAGTCCAGCTCGTAGAAACAGAGAGTAAAATGGGGGTAGGAGGAAAAGAGGAGATGTTGCTTCATGGATAGAGAGTTTCAGATTTGCAAGGTGAAAAGGTTCTAGAGATCTGTTTCACAGTAATGTGAATATACTTAATACTACTGAACTGGATATTTCAAAAAAGGTTAAGATGGTAAATTTTATGTTATGTGGTTTATTTTTATTTTTTCTTAATTTTTTTTATGTTTATTTGTTTTTGAGAGAGAGACAGACAGAGCACGAGCAGGGGAGCGGCACAGACGGAGAGGGAGACACAGAATCCGAAGCAGGCTCCAGGTTCTGAGATGTCAGCACAGAGCCGGAGGCGGGGCTTGAACTCGGGAATGGTGAGATCATGACTTGAGCCGAAGTCGGACGCTCAACCAACTGAGCCACCCAGGCGCCCCTAAGTGGTTTTTATCATAATTTTTTTTTAAATGAGCACGCCACTATTTTATTTAAAATTTCTCAGTAGTTTTCTATCACCTTTGGACAAAGTTAAGTCCTTCACATTTCAAGCATTGTCTTGCGCCATTGGGCCATTGTCTGTCTTTCATTCTCAATCAGCTCAAACCACCCTGGTTATATCACATACAAGTAATTCCCTCAATTCACCATTTTCTCTCATTCCTTCTTTCCTTTGCACATGAATTCTCTGGAACAATCTTCTTATCCACCTTCAAGATGAATTAAGGCATTATTCTCCCTTGTATTCCTCTTTGAGACCCCTACATTGAGGTAGGACCCACCTACCCCCTTGTCTCACTCACTCCATGCATATTTCAACTTAGCAGTCTACTGCAATATAATCATGGAATTCATTTCCTGTCTCTCGAAGTGGTGATGATCTAAGGAAACATACACACACACACACACACACACACACAGATTTGCAATTTCTGTATCTCTAGCCCTTGCACAGTGCCTTATTCATGGTAGCAAGTAAGTAAGTGCTTAGTGAATGAATATATGAATTCCTAATCAAGCTGACTTAAATAATCTTTTTTTAAAACACCCTAACATTTAAATATGTGTCAATATCATAAAACACTTTTTATTTTTTTAACCCTAATAATTTATTGTCAAATTGGTTTCCATACAACACCCAAGTGCTCATCCCAACAAGTGCCCTCCTCTGTGCCCATCACCCACTCTCTTCCCTCCCACATCCCCCTCTCCCCTCTGTTTGTTCTGAGTCTTTGAGAGTCTCTTATGTTATGTCTTCTTCCCTCTCTGTGGCTTTTTTTTCCCCTTCCCCTTTTCCCCTCCCCCCTGGTTTTCTGTTAGGTCTCACAAAGCCTACCTATGCGTGGAAACATATGGTATCTATCTTTCTCTGCCTGACTTAATTCACTCAGCATAATCCCCTCCAGTTCCATCCATGTTGCCACACATGGCCGGATTTCATTCTTTTTCATTGCTGCATAGTATTTCATTATATATATATATATACCACATCTTCTTTATCCATTCGTCAGTTGATGGACACTTAGTCTCTTTCCATGATTTGGCTATTGTCGAAAGTGCTGCTATGAACATCGGGGTACACGTGCCCCTATGCATCAGCAGTCCTGTGTCTCTTGGGTAGATTCCTAGCAGTTCTATTGCTGGGTCATAGGGTAGTTCTATTTTCATTTTTTGAGGAAGCTCCACACAGTTCTCCAGAGTGGTTGCACCAGTTTGCATTCCCACCAACAGTGCAAGAGGGTGCCTGTTTCTCCACATCCTCGCCAGCATCTATAGTTTCCTGATTTGTTCATTTTAGCCACTCTGACTGGATAAAACACTTTTTAAACAAATACTTGGTGTATTCAGCAAAGGGCCTTGTAAGTATCTTTGTCAAATCAATATTCATTCTACTTTTTTTAGGAGATTTAGCACATCCTCCATTGGATAAGGACGGGTAGAAATGACACAGTGACCTGCTCTCTTCCAGCCAATGTGTGCACACATGACCCAAGTTAGGTCAATTTATGTGCATATTTACAGAATTAGAATGCTGAGCAGGAGGACAAAAGAACTGAAAATAGCTGTGCCTAAAATAGGCATCCATCAGCTACGCTTCTGAATCCACATTGCCACAATAGTATTATTTAAACAACTCTAAATCCCAGTTCCTTGAAAGAATAAGCATTATTTGGCTCGTAAATCTGCAGATCAGAAAGCGAGTGGTTCTCGTCAGGGATGCGCTTGTCCACATGTGCGGCAGGGAACTGGCTGTAAAGTGTGAGGATGGGACACTGGGCTATTTGACTCTCATTCCCAGTAGGCTAGCCTGGCATGTTCTCGTGGTCATGACAGCGTAGTAAGAGCAAACAAATATTATGCGTCAACGCTCTTTTCAAACTTCTGCTATGTCACATTCACTAACATACTGTTGGCTGAAACAAGTCGCAATTAAGGAGTAGGGCAGAAAACCCCATCCATAGTGGAAGAATATTGCAAAGTTACAGGACAAAGAATGTACCTACAAAAGGAGATGAAAAATCTCAGCCATTAAATGTAATCTGTTGTTACAAATACCATCCGAAAACCACTCAAGCCCTGGTGCTTCTCTGTTTTCATTCTGGTTCTTTACCCTTCCCCTCAATCCTGGGAGCTCTCCCATGCCCCTCCAGGCCTTTTTCCTTTCTTAAGTTAATTAAAATTGATTAGGTTGCTTACCACCAAAGAACACTAATGCAAGCTTTCTTGAAGTTCAACATAAATATGCTTACGATGTATGCAGTTGTAATCTTTTATTTCCTCAGATGTCCTAAAACAGGAATAAGAAACTATTATTTTTAGAACTGTGAGACTCTATTTGTTGGATTTTCTTTTACTTAAATTCAAAACTGGGCTTTTGCACACTTCACCATATAGAATCAGCTATTCAACTAGTCAACTTAATTAGCCTCATATGTTCGTAGTAGTGATACTCCTATTTTCTCCATCATTATTTTTAATGATTTAGCTTCTAATAAAAATACAAAATTATTTCATTCATTTATTTGTTTAGTTGCTTATTATTTGCCTTCCCCACTAGAGGTAAGCTTAGTGAAAACAGGGTCGTTGTCTATTTTGCTCACTGCATTCTCAGCATCTAGAACAGTATCTGGCATACAGAGAACCTTCATAAATATATGTTCTCAATTGAACAAATATTTGTTAACTGGGTAGATTCAGCATACAGTGTTTAAAAACAGTTTTTAAATTTACCAACTATTACAATTTTTCTTTTCATTTTCTGTAAAATGTACTGTAAATCAAAATTTTATTCTTGCCATCCTATAGTATTTGGAGGGGGAAAAAATAAACAGCTGCACTGTAATTATTATAATTACTAATAGAATGTGGGCTCCTAACCCTATAAAGGGGAGATATGCTGAATAAGAGTGGATATAAAGGAAAGCACAGAATAGGTAATGAGATTATATGACTTTATTCAGAAGGCAAAAAATAACAAAATACAAATTCTAAGGTTGAGTATATTTGTTTTACTAAGAGGTTGCTTTTGTTTTTTGTTCTTTAAATGAGAGCCTCTTGATAAAACTAAGAGAGAAATAAAAAGCTATTACATCTGTGTTAGATTATAAAGATGACTACAAATTCTTTTGTTCCCATACACATACCCATAGCAGTATGACTTCACAGTTCCTCTTATTAAGAAATATGGTCTGCATCTTTATACTTTGAATTTGTGGTTGGCTGTGTAATTTTTTTTAGCCAATGAGACATCAACATATGTGATGTAAGCAATGTGTGAAAATGTAAGCAGATGTGTAAAAAGTGCTTGTTGATTCGGGCTCTCTCATTTGTTTTTTGTTTTTTGGTTTCTTTAGAACCCTGAGATCACCCTGTGAAGAAGCCTCTGATAGCCTGTGGGATGATGAGACACTGCATGGAACAGAGAGAGGTTGTCCCAACGGAGCCCCATCCAGACCAAGCTTCCAACAAAGAAGGTCATACAGATGCCTTTATCCAAGATTAATTAGTCAAAACTATGGCCAGCCATGAGAGTGATGCCTTCATAGACTATTCAGCTTTGGCCAAGCCAGCCCAGACCAGAAGAACTGCACAGCCGACTCAGAGAATCATGGAAAAATAGTAAATGTTTATTATTGCCTTTTTAAAAAATATTTATTTATTTTTGAGAGACAGAGAAAGACAGAGCATGAGCAGGGGAGGGGCAGAAAGAGAAGAGACACGGAATCTGAAGCAGACTTTAGGCTCTGAGCTTTCAGCACAGAGCCCGACACGGGGCTCAAATCCATGAACTGTGAGATCATGACCTGACCCAAAGTTGGACACCTAACCCTAAGCCATCCAGGTACCCCATGTTTACTGTTTTAACCATTAAGGTTTTCTGTGGTTTGTTATATACTAAAAGCTACTTTTCCTCTAAGATAGTAGTTATTGACAATAAGAGAGCTAAAAGTGTCACCAATTCTGAGGCAGTGAAGAATCTTTTAAGATGAATTTATAAATAAAATAACTGGAAAAGTAGAGTAATAAACTCAAGTGGGATTTATGACTCTTTTAAGTTTAGTTTTAAGTTCAAAGGCTTCGATTTCTTTAAGGGACTAATCAAAACAGCCCGCTTTGAATTCTCTCTCTCTCTCTCTGCCCCTCCCCTGCTCACAGGCGCGCTCTCTTTCTCTCAAAATAAGTAAACATTTTTAAAAATTAAAAAGATTAACTACATCTTTGTGAAAAAATATATTGCACATACAAGACCAATATTATTGATAACTTCACTAAACTGATTGCTGACTTCCATATATTTAAACTGATATCATTTTGTGTTAATAAGCAGGATTAGTTCTCTCAAGTGACCAGAAATCAGATTCTTCTCTTAGAAATGGTTCTAAAAGAGTGGCATGATTAAGCAAAGGACTAAATTTTTTCCATTGCCCTATGTGGCAGGCTAAATAATAAATTTAAAGTAATTTTCCGATGTTTCAGTACAGAATAAGAGTGTGACCATGTAGAATGTAAGCTGACATAAGCCATAATAATACTTCCAGGGCTTTTCAGTAAAAGAACATTCGCCTCTCATTTATAGTCCAGAAGAGATTATATCATATGCCTCTCTTATTGTAGCCTAGACTTCAGATAGGCTCCTCTTTTCCACACTGGTAACTTTAGAAATCTTAATGACTCTCATTTGAGGAAGACAGGTAATAAAGAAATGGAACAGGATGTTATAATTAAAGCTTTGACTGAGATACAACAGATTCAAAATTCTAAAACCCAGTCATCATTGACATAATTCACAAAGGCAGTATTGAGAACTGTTCTTGGAGTTTTGAAATGCTTCATCCAGTAAGAGAATATAAAAGGACTTGCACAGAGTAGAAGACTTATTTTTGAGATGATCACCCTTAGAGGGAGCTGGAGGCCATGTTGAGGCTCGGGGAGAGGGTGAGGGGAGAATGAAGGTTAGAGTATAGAGGAGGCACTACTCACTTTGAGTATGATGAAGGGATTTCTCACCAGGGTCTCACCAGGACCCCAGGGAGAACTGGAACAATGTTTCTTGCAGTAGGAGGTCTTAGAGTTTTGTGCTACTTCGTGTCAGAGAGAGTTAACACAGACAGCTGCCTGAGCTACAGCTGGGCAAATGTTTTCCATGGGCCAAAAGAAGATGGAGTTGGTGTGGGTTCTCCTGGAAACAGTGACCTTGGAAAACAAAAATCTGGAGGTTGACACTGTATTCTTAGGACCAGAGGAAGTCCTTTCAAGTAGCCACCAGGAGGGTACCTGGGTATCTCAGTTGTTAAGCATCTGACTTCGGCTCAGGTCATGATCTCACAGTTCGAGAGTTTGAGTCCTGCTTTGGGTGAGCTTGAGCCCTGCTTCAGGTGCACCCCGATTCTCTCTCTCTCTTCTCTATTTCATGCCCCTCCCTCACCTGCACCCTCTCTCAGAACAAGAACAAAATACAGAAGTCACCGGGAAGAGAGTTTCCCAGGCCCCCTGAACTGCAGAAGGGAGGCACTCAGCAGGAAACTCTGCAAATCCACAAAACATATCCATAAGAGCCGAAGTCTGTTTTGAACCTATGCAGGGCTCCAAGGGTATGAAGTCGACTCCCAAGAGTACCAGTTCATCTAGGAATTTCCCATGTCTAACCATTTCTGTCTCCTAACTTTAGCCTTGGAGTTGAAGTGGGGCAGAAGGGCAGGTCAGCTTTGGGAGGGGAGAGAATTGGGGAGGAGGAAGTGGATAATAGAGAAGCTGCCGAACTGTGATCCCTCCCCACTCAGCGCTTGCAACCAGCCAGAAAGGGAGTGGGGATGTGGCATTAAATCAAATTTGAGTTATGCTTAATGAATATCTGAATCAAGCCTATGTTTATGACTTAAAAAACTATAATACTATTGTGTAAGAGGGAGCACAAAAGTAAAGGGGCCAATGAGAATTCCATCTGGAGGAAAATGAAAAGGTTAACATTCACAAAAATTACCATTTGACAGCACTGCAAGGAAGACTTTTCAACATATTGATTACCCTAATAATGTTCGGTTTACAGGTGCTATTATATAAATTTATTTTGTAAAAACTTAGATTTCAAGAGCTTCCAAAGGATCATAGGGGAAATAAGTGACTTTTTTCCTACTCAACATTTATTATGCGCTATTTACATTTAAAGTAATTATTGATAGGTAAGGACTTACTAATGTCATATTGTTCATTGTTTTCTGGTGGTTCTGCAGGTTTTTTTGTTCCTTTTTTCCTCTTTGCTCTCTTCCTTTCTGAATTGATGATTTTCTGTGATGATGCTCTTTGATTCCCTTCTCGTTATCTCGTGTTCCTCTACTCTTAAGTTTTTGCTTTGAAGTTACCCTAAGGCTCACATGAAACGTGTTTTAGATTTAACAGTCAATTTTGAGCTGATAACATCTTAACTCTGATTGCATTAGAAACTCTATCCCTTTCATACCACCACCACATCTTGTTTTTGATGTCACGATTTAAATCTTTTTATATTGTGTATTCATTATAACTATATTTAATATATACAAACTCATATTCATTATATTAACTTTTATTCATTATAATTTATATTAACTAAATATAACTAATTTATATATAATTATATATGTATAGTTATATATTATATAATTTCTATAACATATATTAGTTATATATTATATTTTGTTTATTATAAGATATAGTTATAACATATATTACTGTAACTATGTTTATTTTTGTCTTTTAATTTTTATACTACAGTTAAGTGATTAACACATCACCATATTACAGTATTGGAGTATTCTGAATTTGACTGTGTTCTTACATTTACCAGGGTGTTTTATATTCTCATTTTTGTATTTTCATGTTACTACTTGCCATTCTTTCATTTCAGCCTAAAGAATTCCTTTCAGTATATTTTGTAAGGCAGGTCTAGTGGTGATGAACTCTCTCAGTTTTGTTTCTCTGGGGAAGACATGATCTTGTTTTCATTTCTTTCTTTTTTTTTTTAATCTCTTTCATTTCTAAAGGATAACTATCAAATGAAGTATTCTTTGTTGGCAGTGTTTTCCTTTTAGCACTTTGAATATATCATCCCACTTTTTCCCAGCCTGTCAGGTTTTTGCTGAGAAATCTACTGACAGTTCCTTGTAAGTGACTAGTTTCTTTCCTTGTGCTGCTTTCAAGATTCTGTCTGGTTTTTGACAGTTTTGTTATAATGCGTCTTGGAGAAGATCTCTTTGAATTGAATTTGTAGGTAACCTATTAGCTTTCTGAATTTGGATGTGCAAATCTTTCACCAGTTTTGGGACATTCTAAACCATTATTTCTTTAAATATGTTTTCTGTTCCCCTTTCCTTATCTTCTTCTGGGACTCTAATACATAGGTTGTTCCTTTTAAAAAATGACATTTTAATAATCCTGTGTCTGTCTTCCTATCTTTTTCTTTTTGCTCCTCTGGTTGAATAATTTCAAACGCTCTGTCCTCGGGTTTATGGATTCTTTCTTCCACTTGGTCCAGTCTGCTGTTGAACCTCTCTATTGAATTCTTCATTATGATCACTGTATTTTTCAGCCTCAAAATTTCTGTTAGGTTTTCTATCTCTTTGTTGAACTTCTCATTTTGTTCTTCTGTTGTTTTCCTGATCATTCAGTTGTTTACATGTGTTCTCTTACAGTTTTCAGAGCATCTTTAGAACAATTGTCAGGCAGTTCATGTATCTCCTTTTCTTTGCACTCAGTTAATGGAAGTTTACTATATTCCTATGGTGATGTCATGGTTCCCTACTTCCTTGTGATCCTGTTAGGCTTGCATAGGTGTCACACATTTGAAGAAGCAGTCACCTCTTATAAACTTTATGGACTGATGTTGGTAGGACAAGACATTACTCAGACATAAAAAAGAATGAAATCTTGCCATTTGCAATGATGTAGATGGGGCTAGACAGTAGTATGCCAAGTGAAATAAGTCAGTCAGAGAAAGGCAAATACCATATGATTTCACTCATATGTAGAATTTAAGAAACAAAATAAATGAGCACAGGGAAAAAGAGAGAGAGAGAGAGAGAGAGAGAGAGGCAAACCAAGAAATAGACTCAACTATAGAGAACAAACTGATGGTTACCAGAGGGAAGGTTGGGGGCGGGTTAGATAGGTGATGGGAATTAAGGAGTACCCTTGTGATGAGTACTGGGTAATGTATGGAAGTGTCGAATCACTATATTGTACACCTGAAATTAATATTATACTGTCTGTTAACTAACTAGAATTAAAAAAAAATCAGTTGTGCTTTTGACATTAACAATACACTACCTGAAAAAGAAATAAACCTTCTGGTTAAAATAGTATCAAATACAATAAAATACTTAGAAACAATTTTAACCAAGGAAGTAAAAGATCTATACACTGAAAACTTTAAGACATAGATGAAAAAAATAAAGAAGACAAAAATAAATATAAAGACATTTAATGTTCATGGATCAGCAGAGTTAATACTGTTTAAAATGTCCATACTACCCAAAGCCATCTATAGATGCAATGCAACCTCTATCATAATTCCAATGGCATTTTTTACAAAAATAGAAGAAAAAAAAAAACAACACTGCAATTTGTATGGAACTGCAAAAAACCCTCGAAAACCCAAAGTAATCTTGAGAAAGAACAAAGCTGGAAGCAACACACTTCTAGATTTCAAACTATATTACAAAGCTATGGTAACCAAAACGGTGGTACTAGCAATAAATACAGACACACAGACCAATGAAACAGAATCGGGAACCAGAAATAATCCTATGTATATAAACGATATATATGATATGTATATATATAAAGAATGTGGTATATGAACATTATTTAGCCATAAAATAAAAAGAAGTCCTTTCATTTGTGACATGGCCAGAGGTTGAGGGCATCATGCTAAGTGCAAGAAGTCAGAGAGAGAAAGACAAATACTGTCTGATCTCGCTTAAATGTGGTATCTAAAGATGCCAAGTTCATAGAAGCAGAGAGTAGAATGGTGGTCACTAGGGACTGACTGGGTGGTGAGAGAAATCATGAGATGTTGGTCAAAGCACATAAACTTCAAGAAGATTAAGTTCTGAGGATCTAGTACAGTAGGGTGAGTTTAGTTAAAAGTTGCTTGGACTGTAGATCTTAAATGTCATCATAACAACACAAAATATAATTATGTGAGGTGAAGGAAGTGTTAACTAATCTTATCATAGTAAACATTTCACAGTATATACACGTATCAAATTATCATACTGCATACTTTAAACTTGCCCAATGTTATATGTCAATTATATTTTAATAAAGCTGGTGGGGGAAAAAATGAACTGTTCCAAACAAAAAAGAAAAAAAAAAGTCACATATATCAGAACTGTGAAAAATGAGAATTGCCTGTATAAAGAACTCTCAAAACTCGAAAGTTAAAAAAAAATCAAAAGAGAAAATGGGCAAGAGATAAGCAGACATTTCACCAAAGAGAATATGCAGACAGCAAATTAGTACCTGAAGAGATGTTCAACGTTATTGGCCATTGGGGACATTCTAATTAAAACCATGAAGATACATCACTACACACCTATTAAAACAGCTAAACTCTTTAAAAAAACTCGTGACAATATAAAATGCAGGCAAGGATGTGGAGAAACTGGATCTCTCATACACAGCTAGTGAGAGTGTAGAATGGTACCATCATTCTGGAAAATAGTTTGACAGTTTCTTTAAAAAACTAAGATATATA
Source organism: Paguma larvata (assembly GCA_030068075.1). NCBI lineage: Eukaryota > Metazoa > Chordata > Mammalia > Carnivora > Viverridae > Paguma > Paguma larvata. Next base: position 37,497,995 of record CM057840.1, read on the forward strand.
CTTACCATACAACCCTCTGGGCATTTATCCCAGAGAAAGAAAACACATGAAAATGTGTGCATGAGTGTTCACAGCAAATTTATTTATCACAGCCAAACAATGGAAACAACCTAACACCCTTCAATTGGTGAACGATTAACCAAATAGTAGTGCGTCCGTATCACTGAACACTAGTCAGAAATAAAAAGGAACAACTACTGACACATGCAAATGTTGGATGGATCTCAAGGGAATTATGCTGAGTGAAAAAAGCCAATCTCAAGGACTACCTGTTGTATGAGTCCAATAATAAATTCACTAGTTCTCCTTTATCAGCATGGGATACAGTCCAAGACCTCCATTGGACTCCTGAAACTAGGAATACCGAACTCTACATATTTTTTTCCATACGTACATACCTATGATCAAATTTAATTTATAAATTAGGCACAGTAAAAGATAACAACTAAAGTAGATAACTATTATTTAGTTTAATAATAAAATAGAATTACATCAGACTGTAATAAAAGTTATGCGAATGTAGTCTCTCTTTCAAACTATCTTATTGCAATGTACTCACCCTTCCTTTTCTTGTGACGATGTGAGATGATAAAACGCCTATGTGATGAGATGAAGTGAAGTGAATGACAAAGGCCCTGTGACACAGCGTTAGGCTACTACTGACCACTTGACAATAGGTCAGAAGGAGGATCATCTCCCTCCAGACAGCTGTTGACCGTGGGGAACTGAAACCTGAAGAAAGTGAAACCACAGATAAGAAGGGTCTACTATATTCTCAAAAAGACAAAATTATAGAGCTGGAGAGCAGATTACTTTATTGGCAGGAGTAAGAACTGGGGGGTGGTGAAGGGAGGAGTGTGAGTATGGCTATAAGAGCGTAACACAAAAGTGTGTTGATGGAACAGTTTTGCACATTGACTGGTGATGGTTACACGAATCTCCTTGTGATAAAATTGCATAGAACATACACATTCAGAAATGAGGGCATGTAAAACTGGTGAAATGTAAATCAGAATTTGATGATTGTATCAATATTCTGGCTTTCTTTTTATACTATAGTTATGTAAGATGACGTCATTGGGAGAAATTGAGAGAGGGACACCTGGAACCTCTCTGAAGCAGTTCTGTAACTTTCCATGAATCTGTAATTATTTCAAACTAAAAAGTTAAAAAAAAAAAACATGACCTCGAGCTAGTGATGCCACATTTAGGAATTTATCCAAGACACACTCATACGCGCGTACAAATGCATATGTACGGGATGTTTACTGCAACACTGGTTACGATGGCACAGAACTGTACTCAACCCAGATGTCCCTCTATAGTGCTGGCACAGCCACTGTGTGAAACAGCATACAGCCAGTTCACAGGAAACAATGTATGATGTTTACTTCAGCTCAAACAAAATTAAGAACAGAAAAAAAACTGAAAAAAAAAAAATTTCCAAGATATACTATTAGGTGAATAAAGCAAGAAGCAGAAGAATGCTAAATATGTAAAAAAAAAAAAAAAAAAGGAGAGAGAGAGAGAGAGAGCTTGAAAGATGTGTTTATATATTTATCTATTTATGTACAAAATAGCTCTGGAAGGTTCCCAGGAATCTGGACACAGTAATCACCTCCTTTTATATTTTCTTTTTGTACCATGTGAAGAAATTAATATTTATTGATCTAAAGATTCCTATGACCTTCACGATGGGATGAGGTCAGTCAGGTCAGCCACCAAAACTCTATCAAACTATTCTCTCATTTCCACACGATTACTTCATCACGGTGCTGTTTTTCTCATTTGCTACTTTTGGGAATTCAAATATTTATGTAAGCCATAATTCTAACACAGGGTTCTTCCTGATTCAACACAACTTTTAGGAAGTAGTTTATCTCCCACTCTCAAAGAAATCTCAGTCAGAATCCAAACAGGAGATAGGAACCACCACACCAGTAATTTTGATGAGAAAATTAAATTTAGAGAACTGTTAATAAAGGCAGTTAAAAAAAGATTCTAATGAATATAGAAATAAGAGAGGCAGAAAGAAACTACTCCCTCTATAGTGGTGAGAGAATAAAAAAAAAAAAAAAAGAATTGTAAGAGCCACTCCACCCCCACCCCTACTCCAGTGAGATTCAGAACTCATTGGAAAGGGCCTAGCTCACACAGGAACACAGACAATCTTTGGAAGAAACGTGCTGGGGGGAAGGGGGAGCTGGCCTAGCTGGAGCACCTCACCAAGTGGTGGGATCCATGGAGGCTGTGGGTGGGCCACGGTTGGGTCTTCCAGCAGAGTAACTTTCGGGAAGATGTAGGTTGCAGATGATCCATGAAGGCTGTCGAAAAAGGCTCTTTCCCCTGTTGTGACCTCACATTGTTCGTCCAGGGGCAGCCTAACATCAAGCCTCCACAGGAGAAACTGGTACAGGGCCCAGTTTCAGACATGACAAAGCAGGGTATAGAAGGGTGGATTTGGAGAGTAAACTTGATAAATGGTCAACCCTATAATCTTGAAATATGATTAATTACAGTGCACTAGTGCTATAAATATACATAAGAAAAATGTAAATACTTACTCCTTATTAGATATTGGTGTATCTTTGCTTAGTCTTTCATATAGATTTCTATTATTGTGTTTCATTTCTTTCGAGACAATCTCTGTAATAAGGCTTGCATAGGCAGATTTCTTTAAGGTTTTAAAGTGAGCTATAGTATCATATACCTGGGAAATGAAGATTTGGTTGTCCATTCTTAAATCAATCAGTACACAGATGACACTGATGCAAACGTCTCTGTTCAATTGGTTTTAAGAACATAAAGTTTGGCCTATTTTTTTTCTCATATGGGATAATACTAACAATGGCAAATCCCTTATGTTGCTCATAACGAGCAGAAGTCAGAAAAACACAAACATGTTATTTGATAAGTACAGATGTGAATTTCACAGGTGTGAATGTGAATTGTCTTGAAAGGTAAGAACACATTTTACAGGCAGAGAAAGGGACATTTATGAAGGCATCGAGCTGTGAAAACGGATGGCATGTGGAAAGACTGCAAGGCAGTATACCTGGACCTACATTTTGGGGAGGCAAGCATCTGATGAGGTTGAAAATATAATCTGGTTTTAGGTTTTCAGTCACTGACTATCAAAATAGTGCATCCATAAATCACTTGAGAATCTTGTTATATTTGTGGATTCCTCATCTCTATTCCATGAAAACCCATTCAGTAAATCTGAAAAAGTCAAGGAATCAGCATTTGAACAGTCACACAATTCACCCCCACTAGAATGCGAACACTCCTGATCCACACACCACTATTTGACAAATACTGTATGAAAACATTTTTACTTAAAGCTATTGGTCTCCAAAGTAGGGCAAACACACTCCAGAGGGCATGCAAGATGATTCAGCTGGGTGCAGGAAGACAATAAAATATATTTTTGCATTTAAATTAAGCTTTATTAACAGTTAATATATGAATTGACACAGATACCTTCACTTTATCTGTACACGGTACAAGGTGAACTGAGGGAAGAAAAAGGCCTGACAGTGAAGCTCCTATTCCCTCACCCAGCACAGTGGGACAGACAACAACTTGACAGAAACTTTACAAAATGGAAAAGTGGCATAAAGATATCTCTGAGGGAGGGGGAAAAAAATCTCCAAGATAACAGTAATAATGGAATCAAGTGTGAACAAGAAAATGAGAGTTGACCTTTCTCTTAAACCTAAATTAGCTCTTTGACAAACAACAAGGTTAGAAATTACTACGAAGTCAGATGATCAGAAGTCTGTGAATGAACAAGAAAGTAATTACTACTGGAAAAAATTTGTGCTATTAGAAAGAACATTTTAAAAATGGTTATTGGAAATATTTATTTTGTGCTTTTGTGGCTGAAAACATGAATATAATACCTATCGAAATGTTCATATCTTCATAATTTCACAACTTGGAAATAATTTCCTGATCTATTTAAAAATCTCCAAAACCCTAAAACAAGTTTGTTTGTTTTCCCTAAATATTCCAAAGTGCTTAGGGGGTTTCAGAAAGCTATTTGTCAAAAATATAGAACTTCTGATTAGTTGCAAGAACAAGTGTTGTTCATCTTCCATGAAATCATTTTTCTCATCAGGGATGAGAAATTTAGGGTGCTCACTTCTTACTCCCTGCTCAGCTCAGCCCCCACGTCTAGATTTTGCTGAAATAGCTTAGTATTTGTAGTTACTGATGTGAGATTTCCGGGGTAATACGTCTTTCCCACTTGAAGAAAACTTACCACTTAGCATTCCAAATTCCCAGTCATTCTATTGCTGAACACAGGTCTTTAATCTGTCGTTTAAGTTCTTGAAAGTTCTAATGTACATGTTTCTCAACTGAGGTTACTTGGGAGATAGATTCTTTGGATCCTTGCATTTCCTCAAGATAAATGGTCTCACCTGGGAAACAGATTTAGTTGTAGTCATTCTCTAAAGCCTGGAGATGCGTTGTGTTTTTTTTTTTTTTCCTTTATGAAGTCCTCTCTTTACCCTGAAATTAAATAATTTGAGTATCTCCTCCTACATGTCTAATGAGCATCTCAAACTCACTACTCCTCAAAACTCCAGTTTCCCTCAGCGAAAATCCCCAAATCTGACCTTTACACAATCTTTCTTATAGCAAGCAGAAAACCACATTCTTCCAGGTTAGGCAAAAACCCAAAACAAAATTTAAAAAAACCTTATTGTTGGCTCTATTATCACACATCTCACCCAATCCATCTACTTGCAAAATATTTCCAGAATCTGACCATTTGTCACTCCTCCCCAGTAACCACGCTGGCCCAAGCCCTAATCGTTTCTTACCTAAATTACTGTAGTATCCAATGATCTGGTCTCCCAGCTTTTGCTTTTACTACCACAGAGTCTATTCTCTAAGAGCATTATGACTCTTAAAAACTAAGTCATGTGAGGTCACTTTTCTGCTAAAAACCTCTCTAGCGCTTCCCCTATGTACCAATGAATAAAAGCCAAGAGCTTAACAATAGCCTACAAAGTCCTACATAATCTTGTTTCCAGCTGCCACTCTACACTCACCCCTTACTTTTCTTGTTCCCCTATCTCTGCCCAAGTGGCCTCCTTGCCAGTCTTTTGAGTCTCAGATAGGATACTTACGATTTTTTTTAATTTTTTAAATGTTTATTTTTGAGAGAAAGACAGAGCTTGAAGGGGTTGAGGCAGAGACAGAAGGAAACACAGAATCCAAAGCAGGCTCTTGGCTCTGAGCTGTCAGCACAGAGCTCAACTCGGGGCTCAAACTCAGGAACCGTGAGATCATGACCTGAGCTGAAGTCAGACACTTAACCGACTGAGTTACCCAGACGCCTCGCTACCTTACAGTTTTTAAACTTCATGTTCCTTCTGCATTTTCGCCACAGGTATTTACGATGTTGGTTCCCTCACTTCCTTCAAATTGTTGTTCAAACGTCGCCTTGTCTCCAACCACCCAATAAAACAGTAATCTTGCCTCTACCTAATCCCGACACAGTCTAGTCACTCGACTTCATTTTTCTCTATCACTTATTCACATCTGACACATTCATTTTTTTTATCTACCTTTTCCTACTCAATGAGGGCATGGCTCAAAACTGTGTTCACCCCGAATTCCAGTGACTAAAATCGTACTTACCACTGACATGAAGTAGACAATAAATATTTGAATGAAATGTCTGTCTAAATGTCTTTTTTCCCCCTCCATGTGACGTGGAACCTCCAGAGAGCCCTTCCAAACCACTGAAGTTTTCCTCTAGTATCTATGAATTGTTTTCATAAGTCTGTTTCCTTTTTTTCTTCCTTATGGTTCTTTTTACTATTCACATTAAATATCCAAACTCTTCTTCAAGGTGTTTCCATTCTTACTACCATCCCCGTCTTTGGGTCTTGCTTTCTAGAGGGAACCACCACCACCACCACATCCCAGGGCTCTAATTGGGTCCTCGGGAGTGGCCATCTCCCTCTCTCTCTACTGCATTTAACGTGCTGGGTTTTTGTTGTTTTAAACTTATAGAAAGTGTATTTCACACTGTGACTTAACTTCCTTATGTGCTTTTTCAAAATTCCACCCGTCATCGTTTTTCACTACTCCCCACTTCTGAGTGTTCTATTTTTCTTTAGACTTCTTTACTATTTCCTTTGTCTAATGTCTATTTGTGACCTTTGGCACAAGTCAAACTGTGGGACAGTCCGCGTGGCAATAAACCTGTAAGCAATGCAAGCAAGCCAGTCATCTCTACTTCTGTGGGCTCGGGATGTATTAAGCAGCAAGCTGCCAGTACCCATACAAACAGGAACTGAGAGCCCACCATGCGGCAGTCTGGCAGGTACTCTGAAGGTAGTGTCTTCCTAGTACCACACCTGTGGTAGATCTAAGTCCACAGATCCTTGTGAGGCACTCACTCACTTCCTAGAACACTGTTTAAGATAAAGGTGCAACCGAACCCAGTTTAAATGTGGGTAGAAAGGTATAAGTATAGGGTGACAGAATGAAGACACAAGCTAGAGAGGAAACCATAACAGGGGAAAACTCGTGACAGTGGAGAAGGCTGTAGGAGAACACATATGATTAGACAAGTCCTTGATGGGTGACAGGACATTTAAATCATTGTAACAGGAGGAATGAATGAAATGATGATTATATGCATACATGTTTCTGAGATATAGTACTGAGAAGTCCATGGCTTCTGTTTCCTCCACCAAAAATAGGTAAGGTCACTTCTGGGTGAAGACAATGAAGTAAAGTGGGATCATAGCTTGATCATACTTAACAGCTAAAGAATTGGTAAGGGGTTGAGAAAAAAGGAAATACAATGAAGCCATCAGCCGCCAAACAAGTAAAGATATACCACTTCATGTTAACAAGGAAACCAAAGAAAGAAAAATTCAGGTAAGATTTAGATTAGGCTCAAAATAACATCTAACCCACCTCATTACAGACGGGAAAAAGCTTGCAACATTTGAATTCTCATCCAAAATCTAGAACAAACCAAACTGAGGAAATAAAATGTCCATAGAAAAGTCAATGAAAAACGCTTTCCAATTTCCCACACTTCCAAGTATTCCTTTTTTCCAGAACCCCGTACCCGCTCTGGGAACCATTCTTGGTATTCTCCCTTAGTAATGATATGCACATACAACTAGAGAGACCTCAGTTTGGGCTCGTTATGAAACCTCAGAACAGAGCAGTACTCAGGTCTTCCAACAAAGACTTTTACCCGCTTCCAGTTATCACTGGGCTACAGGATAGGCAAAGAACACAAGAACTAGACTGATGTGGGAGCAAATTGGAGAAAACAAGACTCAGAGAAGACAAGACAGGCTGCTGTCAGAAAGAATTTACACTTAGTACAAGCCCTCATAATCTGTCCTAATGGAACAAGTACAGAATTTTATTTTAGCTTTTTTTTTTAATGTTTATTTTTGAGACAGAGACAGAGTGTGAGCGGGGGAGGGGTAGAGACAGAGACACACACAGAATCCAAAGCAGGCTCTGCACTGTCAGCACAGAGCCGGACTCGGGGCTCGAACCCATGAACCGTGAGATCCTGACCCGAGCCGAAGTCGGATGCTTAACCGACTGAGCCACCCAGGCACCCCCAGAATTTTATTTTAAAAAGCACATTAGAGGGGGGCACTGTACCTTTAAAAAGTATCTTAAAAAATCTAAATGTACATTGACTGATCTCTTGATACAAAGCTGAAGATTTCTGAGCATGGTTGAAAGCTCATGCTATCTAGTTAGAATTTTCCTGTTGCCATCAAGCTGAGTCACTAGCGTGTGGCTACCTTCCCTGCCACCTTTATTTCTTGTAGTTCTGTTATTTCAACACTCACACGAGTAACCATGGCCTCAGACCTTTGACTCCCCACCTCAAAAAGCCCTTCTCCTATCTCGGTCACTTCCAAGATTTTGTCTTTTCCTCATCAATATCCTATCACATCTGAAATTCTGATTTCACATATCCAATCTTCTCTCCTTCTCATCTTTTGGGCTCACTTTTGGTTTCATTTCACTGAAGTTTTCGGTTCACGGGTCAGCGCCACTTTCATACAATGCACCACTTCCTTTCTACCATTTATCCCTTGAAGAGCTTAGATCCCATGTTCTGGTACTATAATCATCACCTTTGTGAATATCTTCACCTCCCTAGTCTGTTTCCACTTCTAACAAAAGTTAAAAATTGATTTGCTTTTTGTACACCTGCGATCAAGTAGCTAAATGCTGCTGGAGAAAGATCACACCACATGTTTGCCTAGTTTCATTTAAATTTATGAATCCCCCCCCCCCCCAAAAGACACATCACTGCTCAAGTCCTATATTTTTTTCCCATGGATTTGGGAGTTCCCATATAATTTCTTCTTCTCCTCAAATTCCCCCATCAACTTGCTTTAAACTACATTAAAACCCCCCACTCTATTTCCTCATCAGTAACCCTTACACCTCCTTTTTTGTACTCAATGGTGCATTATGAAATAAAAACATGTAGCTAAGAAAACAAATACTTTAAAAGTGCTTTACAGTCAAAATGACCATAAACATTAGTTATGTCCAGCTGGGCTAAGATAATTGGATAAGCCATGAGCAAGCCCATTTGATCTTCCCCAACCATTACACGCATTCTGGTAAAATTTCAAACTATTCCATTTTAAAGAAAAACACATATTATTTAACAATTAAGAAATTGATGCCATTACTGTATTTACATTTTTAACATGGTAAACTCCATGAGGGCAAGTTCTCTGAGTGTACATTATTGTATTTTATCATAGTCAATGCTGTATAACCCAATATGTTTCCATTTGGATTTTTTTTGGCAAATGAATCACAGTTCAATAAAGTATTCAAATGAGATTAACTAAATCTCTGATGTCTTCTGCCGTAGATGGCCTGAGCCCTATTCACATTAGTCGTGTAATATAAATCAGTCTTCTCTGGATGATGGTGAATTATAAACTATAGTTCTGTGACGAAGTATCAACAAATACTTAGGACAGACTCAACAACACAGCCTTCTCTAGAGCTGCTTTTTAAGGTCACTGAAGAAAATTAAAAGGATGTCTTCCAACTTACCATAAACACTGATCATTACACAATTAAATATGAATGGAAACTTTTAGAAAATGAGAAGGAAAAAAAGCTTATTTGGCGATGTGCCGTTCTATACTAGCACCTTTGAGCCTTAAAAACCCAACAGCATTTACAACTCCTGCTCTCTCTATTTTAGAGATGTGAATGCTCATCGGCCTAAAAGCAGATGATCAAATGAAGAGCAGAGCAGGATAAAATACATATTTAGTAGGCACTTACGAACTGAATGGAAATTAAGTTTGAATAGGGCCCATTAAACACTTCATTAAAGAAATTTTGTTGCAAAAGAGTTAAACATTATTACTGGCACCACCAATAATACCATGATGTTGTTAATGATCTGATTATATGTGGAGTACAGTTTGTTTTCAAACTATGAAATGTTAAAAATCAGCATGCCCAAACTGCTGAAAGATAATAAAATTAAGAATGTATGCTGGTAAATTACATTCTAACAATAAGGACTTGGTTTGGACCATAACCAAACTAAGTTCACTAGAACATGTAGCTTGTTACTTTTAGGAAGAACTATGATTCTCTACATTACTTAATTCATTAACAGAAAACTGTAAATGTGCTTAACTCTTTCGTTTTCAAAGTGAAAACTTACATTGCATGTATTTTCAAGACAGAAATACTATGCCTGAAAAATCTCATAAATCCCTTTTTGGAAAGACTGCCATCGTCCATATCCTACACCACAATACAGTTTCTGCATTCTTGGTTGAATGTAAGTTTTTGGTTGGAAGGATGAAGACTAGGGTAGAAGTGGGGGTGGGAATATACCCAGAACTTACTTACAAGTTGAAAGTTAAAAATCCACTGAAATGGAGTAAGAATGTGTAGAACATTTAATCAGGTCACATGGCCCAAATTTAAGTTCCACTGAAGAACCACTTTGCATAAGAATATACAAACTGGTGGCTAACCAATCATTTACAGTGCCTACACCATGTAAATGAACTACACTATACAGAAAGGACTATATAACCAAACTTGGAGGTTAAGTAGCTTTTAGTAAACTTGAACTGGATAGAAATGGAATTCAGTAGCAAACAAAATTCTCAGAGATACATCACTTACTTAAATTTGACATAGTATCACTCCACTTTTTGAATATGGCAATAAAATAATCTCCTTAGTTTCACTCATTTAAATGGCATACATTTATAACCCCCAACATACTCTAATAAACGCTACCTAAAATAATATATATAAGCCCAAACAGATCAATGGCCTGAAAGTATTATTGCCTATTATGCATTTACTAAATATAATTTTTACACACCTATTATACATTTCCAATTTTTCCTTGGTTATTATTCCAACATATCAATATAGAAACCATGCTGGCATCACTATACAGCCAAATGTGGCAACGGATAGGCCAGAACATACATGACATGACATTTCGAAATCTCTAATTCAAATCTTAAGTCAAATTAAGTGATTTTTTCCTTTTTTATTTCTAAAGTTAATTTACTATGGTTAGGGTAACCAGTTAAATATCAAATACAAGTGACTAAAAATTCAGTGAAGTAATATTAAGGCTCATGTAATTAAATTTATTTTTCATGTTTTAATTTTGATCAGCTTTTATAATATTTATAAAATACACTGTTGGTCTCACAAAGTTTTATAAACTAGTTCAACAACTAAGACTCAGATAATTATCTGACAAAGTGGCATTTTATTTCTGGCCACATAATGTATATCCTATCATCATTTCTACTGTTAATACCAATAAAATGGAATTGTTATATAGTAAGAAATATGACAACTAAAGACTCCCTCCCCACCCTCCAAAAAAGAACAATGTATCGTTTTAACTTAGTTACGAGTCACAAAAATTTTTATTGAGGAAAAATATTTCCTTCAATGTTTGATAATTAATTTTATTTAAATGAATAATTTACTTTCACTTTTCTGTGCAGACCAATTAAAAAGTATGCCTCTTTCCTTTCATAAGCAAACTAATTCTGCATGGCAGATAAGAAATTAATACTTCACTTTCTTCTACCTTGAAAATTATTATGAAAATTTCCTCCTTATGAACTAGTAATTTCTGTATGGATTGTTGTCATGCTGCTGTTAAAAAAAAAAGTTAGTAAAGGGTAAGGACACATGGGAAACAAATCATAAACTATGATACTAGTTTATAATGATATATATTAAACATTGTTTAAATATTAAACAGCAAAATACTTCTATATTAAATAAATAAGACTTCAATTTGTTATGTGGAACTATAGGCCAATACCATCAATAAGGGGGGTCAGTCTAGTGCAAAGGGTGGCCAACAAAAGGAAAAATAAAAGCAGGAAAGAAAGAACAAAAGGAGGGAGGAAAGAAGGTAGAGAGGGTGGGAAGGTGGAAGGAAGGAAGGAAGGAAGGAAGGAAGGAAGGAAGGAAGGAAGGGGGCGAGGGAGGGCAGGCAGGAGATAAGGAGGAAACACGACACTTAATACTGGCATTGTTTTCAACAACAAATTAAATCAGTGATTCTCAATTCTTTCTGAACATAAAATAACCTAAAGAACTTTTTTAAAATACTGATGATCAGGTTTCAGGACAAATTAAATCAGAAACAGGAATCAGGCAATAATATATTTAAAAGGTCCCCCAAATTATTCTAATGTGCCGTCAAGGTTGAAGAATTATTGACTGAAACCTACTGTCTCCAGTTAACAGTAACTATAGGTAAGTCAAGTCATTAATGTATACCTCATTTCCATTAAAATATCTGTGTATACCTCTTCATTCCCTTAATTCTGTATTTTCAAACTCCAAGATCTAGTCAAAGCACTTTTTGTAATAAATCAGTCACACTGAAAAGTTCATTAATTCATGCATATAAATATTTACTGAATGCCTACTATATGCAAGGCACAGTGATAGGTGCTGCTGTAGGACTTGGGAGTCATGAGATCACGAATAATGATTGGCTGAAAAAAAACTGCTTTTGGAATTAATGACTATTACATTAATTACATGGACCTAAATAAGGGACTGAACTGCTGGAAAAAGAAAAAGAAAATTAAGTACATACTAAGGGTTTGATTTTAAAATACATATAACATATCTGTACTTTTCCTAATGTTCCTTTACAGTATTTCCAGAAGCCTCTGAATATACATAAGGCAAATTCAAGATAGAAAAATAAACCCTGTTTAAAGTAGATGTTCCCAATTTTAACCACACTCTTTATCAAGTAAATTTCATATATGACATAAGTATAAATACTAAAAATTTTTATAGAAAGGTAGTTCTTGTCCACTTGTAGTAGTCTTAACAAGGAATCTTACATTAAAATAGTACGGATTCTAGTCCTTGACAATTTCATCATGGAGAAAGTTTATACATTAATTTATTTGGAAAACAGTTTATATGATGAGAAATTCTAAAGTGAAGAAATTTGAGTTTTGTTCTAGGATGCAAAGAAAAGAAGGGGGTAGAATCTGTCAAACCTTATAAATATCCTATAATCTAATAATTTAAAATGCTGACTGCTTTTCTTAAGAAGACAGTGAATTCCATATGAATAAATACTTTCTTCTATTCACTATTAGTATGGACTTCTGTGATTACTTTAAAAATAAATATTAAGTGCTTCTCATGATAGCATTAAATTTCAAAATGAAGCTAGGTAAGTCAGCATAACATAAGGAGCTAAACATTTACTTAAAAAAATGTTAACCTATGAGAGATCAATGGGGGGGAAAATGGAGAAAAAATGACACAAGATGAACAATCAGCAATAATTCTAATGGCAAAAACTCTTTAGGGAAGTAGAGGTTCCAGTTGCTTTTAAGTAATAAAAGGAGAAATCAAGACTCAAGGAAAATGTTCATTCATTGTACCTTGGATGCAACACTCTAGAGAAGTAGTAAAATATTTTACCAAGTTAAAATATAGGTTTTATATTTTATACGATATTGAATACGCACATAAAAATACCAGTGTTTTTTTTTTTTCTTGTTTCTGTTCAGACACTTAATTAAGCAAATGTGTTCTTTGGTGTCTGGGAGAGTTATCAATATTTAGGGATAATGGAAGATAAGAACTCCAAGATCAACATGCCTAGAAATAGAAGACTCGAAACCTACACCATACATAAAAAGTAAGATCCAAAGGTGAACTCATGAGAAAGGTAAGAAAGTTAAAGTTACATTGTAGTGGGACTAACACATTTCCTTCCCCCAAACATTCTCTGGCTCCCAAAATAAAAAGTATTACAGCCTATCAGGTTTTTAATCTGTCTTTTGAGATTTTTCAAGTGGAAAGATAGCACAGATAGAAATATATCATTCTAAGTTTTAAAATCACCAAACTCAGTGAGAAGAATGTACATTCATTAAATGTATTCATTATAAGTAAAGAAGTCTTGAAAAGGCTGAACAGTTCAACCAAAGCTGAAGAATTGTTCTTGATTTTTCATTATTCTTTTTTAAATAAAGAATAAGTATAGGAATAGTATACACATAGGTTGACATTCTGATTCATTCAAAATAGTCACATCCCTTTGCTAGTTTTGGAAGTTCCAGAGACTAAAATTTAATACCATTCATAGCATAGTATTTTCAATAAAAGGAATTATAGAGCAATGAAAAATCAGAAGCAAGATGGCTGAGAGAGCCTTATAACCTCTAAATATACACACATTTATAACCTGTATTTATTTTCTAAAGAAACAAATTTTAAGTAATGCTAATTTAACCAATGGAGAAAAACCTTCTATCAAAATATACAATTTCCATTACAGACTAGAAGACTAATATTAAAAAAATAGTTGTAAGCCAAAAAGTTTGCTTATGTGGATGACGAGCATCATCCCTTTGAAGCATAAAGCATCAAATGAGGTCTATAAAAGATGATCTGTGACCTTCTTCATTTTTAAGTTCTTGATAAATTCATAAAGCTTGAGTCTCAGTCTTTAGGTCAAGGTATATCCATGCTTCTTAATCCGGATCTCCAGAAAAGGGGAAACCAAGTAAAATTCAGAATCTCAAGTGAGATTTATGCTTTACCATGTACCTGAAAAAATAATATTACAATAAGTTATAATGATTATAGGAATTGTAGACTTTTTAGAAATGTAAAAATAAGTTGATTTTTTTTTTAACTTAAAATTCAAAAGTGAACAGGATGCTTTGTTTTCTAAAACTCTGGAAGCCTGATCCTATACTTTGGGAATACAGAATAAGAACTTCTGAAGCCAGAAGAAACACTCCTCTTATTAAATTCTATAATCAGAGCTTCTGGCTAGAATAATAAATGTTTTTCTTTAATATATTATCAATTATAATCACTGGGTTACCTCAGTCACCTCTGACTTTAGAAAGCCCTTAATATTCAGCAAGAGACTTATACCAAGGAAGTGACATATTTTAAAAAGCACCACACCAAGAGAACAAATTCAGTGGTATTGTGATTGTAATGGTGTTCTTAAATTTTCCAATCACGAAACTGGTATTATTATAAAAGGGCTTTAAGAATTCTGTTTATAACAGTAATTAAAATAAATTCAAAACCTGAATTCACAAGCTACCTGTAACTCAAATCCAGTCAGAGACCTTTTGATGCTGGCAAAAACAAACAAACAAACAAACAAACAAAAAACCCTGTAGGGAATCACTTAATCCAAGCCCCTGGGATAGACAGAAAACAAGGTTCAGAAAGGTCATACAGTTCATTAGAGCCAGATCATAAAATCAGGACTAAAATCTACTAGGTCTTCTGACTCAGAGTTTACTGTTGTTTCTAACAAGTTTATAAGCCCTTTCTCCATCTGTTTCTAAAATCAGTATAACAAAGATATTTGTTAATTATCTACTGGAGATCAGCATTAGACAATGTTCAAAAAAGGAAACTAGGGGATATGTATACAACTTTAAGGAACTTAAAATCTAACTGAGGAGAAAGGAAAATTACTACAATAAAGCAGAAGTAAGTGCATTTTAGGATCAGAATTACCTATCCAATGTTTCCCAGAACCGTAAGAAAACTGGTCTATCCAAATGACGTTTGTGATAGCTGAGTTCTAATACTGTTACATCCCATTTCTGAACGTTTGGATCTAGACGAACTTCATCATATTTGAGATGGAAGGCTTTAACTATATAGGGGGGAAATAATATTTTTAATTCAAACTGCAATCAAAATTTTAAAAATATTTTATAAAAGAATAAAAATACCCAATACAGACATTAACCAAAAAACTAAATATAACAAAAATTTTTTTAAAAAATCAATCTTTCTTCAACCGAATGAAGCTACATTATAACCAAAGAGACCTTTGAAATAGATTCTAGTAAGCACTGTGGTATCTTCAAAAGCATTCAACAAATACCTACCAAAGACTCGGTCACTGGGACTGAAATGAGGAATAATGCATATTATGAGGCTAATAAAATGCATGTGGTCTTGTGAAGGATAATAAGAAAAAAAACCATTCAAATGCAGTATGATAAAGATAGTGTTCCACAGAAACAGAGAGAGTACCTTACCCAGACCATGGGGTTCAGAAAGGCTTGTATGGGTAATGATGTCTAATCTAAGACCCAAAGGCTGGGTAAGAATTAGGGAAACACAGAAAGAGACTTTTGTTTAGCAAGAACATGCTCAAAGAGAAAATGGTTTCATCTAGGAACAAAAGAAATTTAATGGAACTCCATCATAGGAAGTAATGTAAAGAATGAGTAAAAGGTAAGACCAGACATTCAGAACAATGTTGGCCTTGCAGGCCATATTCAGGAGTTTGGATTTTTATCTAAGAGATATGGAGAATCACTGCAAAGTGTTTAGCAGTGACTACTGATACAATTTAACAGTATGGACAAGATTTGCTCAACTAGGGAGAAGATATATGCCTGGGAAGAAAAAGATTGAAGAAATAATTAGGCAGTAAGAACTAATGGAACTTGGTAAGAAATGACGAAAAAGGAAAAAGAAAAATTTGGAAGGCTTCTTGAGAAGGTTACCTAGAAGTAGATAATTAAAGGATATAAAAAGTGAGTCTAGCAACGATCGAGGAGAGGATTTCGGGCACAGGGAACAGTTGGTAAAAGGGCTCTGAAATGAAAGCAAGTTTGGGTGCACACCCTGTAAATAAGTATGACTTCTTCTGTAGGCAATGTCCTATATTGTAAAATTTGGCTATGGTAAAAAAATCTGAATTTGTTCCAAACGTTGACAGTAAGCCACTAGAAAGTTTAGAGCAAGAAGATGAAATTATCTGATTTTCATTATTAACAGTTAATTCTGGTGTTGGGCAAATAAAAGACTCTAGGGGCAAATCCTCCCAGCTGGTGTATCCTACTAAAGGTTAACAAATGGACCATAAAATACTGACTTTGAATCTCTCTCCCTGATCATCCAGTTGAATCCTCCTAATTTTTGTACTCACAATCAGTTTACCATCAGTAAAGTTTTTGTTTTACAGGTACACGTGTAAATCGTTTAGCTTCTCTTTCCATATATTTTTTTTTCTATATAAAATACGATTGTTACTATCATCATTATCATCTAGTATTAGGGGTCTCTAAAGAGAAAAATAATTTACTTCATTCACTTTTTGAAAGCTACATTATGGATTGCTTGCTCCACATTGCTTGCTGGTCTACTGGCTTTGGATGTTTAACAATGAATCTGAGTTGTAATTCTTGATGGAAATCCAAAATGAATCATTTGTGCTCACAAAAAGAAACACTTAAATATTACTTCTAAATTATCAGCTTTTATAATTAAAGGTTCCCTCACCAAACACATTATTCAACTCAGTGAATTAAATGGGTTCATTAAACGGACTATACATTATAGCTTCAGAAAACCCATTTTCAATATATTTATATGTGTAAAAAACTTTTTTAATGTAGATAATTTTTAAATTAAGTGAAGTCAACAGTTTCAATACTTCCTATTTTCCTTACTACATGTTTCACTTTTCTAATTTTCTCAGTATGGTTTATTTTAAATCATTCTTTCTTTTGTTTCTTGAGAGAGAGGAAGCAGAGAGAAGGGAAGTACAGAACCTGATGCAGGGCTCAATCTCACAAACTGTGATCAAGAGACTGTGATCAAGAATCGGACGCTTAACTAACCAAGTCACCCAGGCGTCCCTACTTTAAATCACTCTTAAAAATATATTAGTTATATCTTTAAAAATGACTTATCTAAATCTGTAAAGGCATACAGTCCCCCACTCCTTACTTTCAATAAATTTAGTAGTATTATGTCACCAGAATAGACGACTTTTAAAATTAGAGATGAAACTAACTAGAGTCCAAAAAGTCTAATAAGTCACAGATAAGAAAGCATAAGGTTTCTCTCATCATACAAAATATGCTATTGGTACGAAGCGGTGATGGCAAGCAAACTTACACCAACACATTATATAAAACATCTGATTCAAAAAAGACTTCAGTTTATAAACCTCAGCAAAAAATAGAACAAATGAAGTTCTTTTATAAGAAAGCCAGTCTTCTAACTGGTAGCACAATGAATACTGAAGCAAAATATTTCACACGATTCAGAATTGTTCATTTTTTGCAAACTACATGAATCCTGTCAACATTATTTTACAGGGACAAAGAAGCAAAAGAAATAGACAAAGTGCTCTTGAATAATATTTAGTAGGTACAAAGATGGCACGTCAGATGACAAAGGGAGCAACGTAGTCTAGAAGATGATTAATGAAAAATTTTTCTCAATGATAACCAGCATAAAGCTGAAGAAATCATCATTTAAAAATCTTGATCAACAAATATATGTAGCTACCTCAAGCATAAAAGATATTTTTAAAAAGCTATACGCAGTTATAAGCTCAAATATCTTGTAACCTTTAAAAGATTTTACTTGGCCATTTTATATAAGTCAATACTTAATATCCTCTCAAAATTTTTGGATGTTACTATTATGCAATATAAAGAAAATATAATACAAGCTTTTACCATGCCCGTATAGATGCTCCTCAAAACCTCAGTTTTCCGCTATGCTATATAGACATTACCATTTTCTAAGTGTGTTATGGGGCAAAGGGTGAAAACCTAGAAAAGGCAAGAGAAAAACAAGGAGATCAACTAAAAGCTAGGAGATAATATAGTCCTAAGTTTCTGGCTTAGGCAAATTACTAAGGAAAACTAAACAAAGAAAACAGTTTGGGAATGAGGGAGACAACAAGACAATTCCATTATGGAATAGGCTGAGTCTGATGTACCAACATGGAGAGTTAACCTCATGGAGGAGTTATCTGGTAATTAGTGAGATATACAGGCCCAGAATATAAAACTAGAAACCTAACTTAGAATAAGGGGAGGGATATATATGATAACTGAAAGCTATCTTATCTCCTTGAGAAAGTATCTATAACTAAAGGAAAAGAGTAACAAAACATCAAGGGGTAGTTGAAAGCTAGAGAAAAAATAGCTAGAGAGTCTGAAAGTATCTAATATTTGGGTAAGTGATAAGTTTGGTGAGAATAGTAAACTATTGAAGAGGAAGAAAGCTGAACAGTGGATGGAGAACTAAATAGAGAATGAGTTAGTAGAGACGATTCTTTCAAATTTTCATAAAAGGGAAAAGAAAAGGAGCTCTGAAGTCAAGAGAAAGGGTTTTATTTATTTATTTTTTTAACGGAAGGGGAAGAATACTTTCATCTTATTTGAGAGAGAGAGAGAGAGAGAGAGAGAGAGAGAAGGAGGGAGGGAGGGAGAGAGCATGCACACACACGGGTGGGGGTGGGGGAGAAAGAGAATATATTCCAAGCAGGTTCCAGGCGCAGTACGGAGCCCAACACGGGGCTCGATTCCACAACCCTGGGATCATGACCTGAGCCAAAATCAAGAGCTGGACGTTCCTAGAGTACTTTCACTTTAAATGCGGACAGAAGGATTCAGTAAAGAAGGAAAGTTAAAAAGAAAGAGAATAATTCACGGAAGAAAATCATAACTTTGTTATTAAAAAGTCTCAAGTTCTTATCTAAATTTCAGAAGAATAACAATCTGAAAAAACTATTACAACATCACTGCATTCTAAATGAAACATAGACAGCATTTACATCTTGAAGGCACAATCGTTTTTTTATTACAACACTATTCAACAAGGCAAGCAAGTAGGTAAAACATTCGTGTTCACAGACATTTTACTTTCATTAAAATTCCCATTCTCTATCTTTAACTTTCTATTTATCAACTCTGTAGTTTCAGAAATAACATAAAAAGCTATCATATTAGTAATATTAGAATCATTATTTAAAATGAATGAAGGTAGAACAGAAAAAATAATTAAAGCTTTCAAGCTTGGGGAGTTTCTATCATGGAAGAATGGTGATACCACTAACAAAAACTGAGGCTGCTCTGGAAGGGGGGGGGGGTGTGTTTTCCATAACACAAAATACACTAATAATAACTGAAGCTGTCACTTCTAATAAACATAATCCTTTCATGAGAATGGTTTTTTAAAAACAATTTTACAGTGGCTACTAACTTAATTGGGTACTTGAATTAAATAATAATTAGAATATCTCTACCAGCAAAAAAACAGACTAGATTAACCTACATTTGGTGTATTAATAGATACCAATATACCAAAAGACAGAGCCACATGAAATCCACTAATTTAACAGTATCTATTGAATGCTTCCTCTTCTGTGCTGACAGTACAAAAGCAAACAAGGCAGAAAAGGCTCCTCCCATTAGGAACTTGGCATTACGACTTACGAACCAGGACGACTTACAATAAAGATATAAAATTAAGATAATACCAAACAGCAGCAAGTGCTTTCATGAAAATAAAAGGGCTTAAAGAGTAACTGGGAGGAGCTAATGGCTTTCCAGGAAGGCCAGGGAAGGATTCTCTAAAGGAGAGACTATTTGAACTCAGAGTTGAATGAAAAGAAAAAGCCAATCTTGCTACAATCATTCCAGACAGTGGAAACAGCTGGTAAAAATCATATGGCACTTCAAATTACAGCTACATATTACTGTTAGCAAAAGTCAACCCATTTAAAAACTAGTCATCAATTTTAATAAAAATACATGGATATGCAAAAATATTAATGCTTCTGAAGTTTAAGACCTAAAGTAATTATATTTAACTTAGGGGATAATTCACTTTTAGATATAAGTACATCAAAAATAATCATGTTCAAAAAGAAAACAACTAAAAGTAGTTCGCAGGTGCTTAAAACTTTAAATATATTAATAGGAATCCTTTGATACATACATCATGTATGCAGAGCCATAGATGGCCTTCTCTTACATAAAGCAAGGGCATTTCTATATTAGTAAATACAGTAATATTTAAAGTATTATTAAAGTAAAAATAAAAATAAAGAGAATCTTACTTTTAGCAAATATGTCAACTGGCGATCCATCAGGCAAAAGCCACGGCCAGCCTTTGAACTGCCATGCAGGACCCTGCACAAAAACTGCTACGACCCGATCCCTGTAAGTAGAAAAGGGGAGGGTTAGAGTGAAGAGACAGTATCATACATGAACTTTGGTTACTGCAAGTCCTTAAGGAAAGGACTCAATTATTCATGTGATACAGTCTCCTGTCAACACATCTGTGAGGCAAACTAAGTCCATTACTGTAACCATTAAAATACATGAAAGATTGCTATACTTCTCATGCATTGCACCGGAGTCTTTTAAACATAATTACATACACAATCCTTTTATGCAATCTTTTTAACCTTTTAATTTGCCCTTCTACTAGACTAAAGGCCCACTTTTCCAATGCAATAGGGTACCCTAGCGGATGTATTAATTGAAAAAGTTGGTTTAAAAGGAAATCATTTAATTCAAGTACATATTAAATATTTTAATTAAAAACATTATAAAGTATAATAACTCACC
Source organism: Paguma larvata (assembly GCA_030068075.1). NCBI lineage: Eukaryota > Metazoa > Chordata > Mammalia > Carnivora > Viverridae > Paguma > Paguma larvata. The sequence goes on from CM057840.1 coordinate 37,518,961, forward strand.
AACCATTTTATGAAGCCCCAAGGCCTATTTTTGAGTTCTGGGTATTTGGAAAGTAATCGAAGTATAAAAACCATCAGACTTTTCTTTTAATTTTTCCAATTGTTTTAACAACTGTTTCACTCACCCTAAATTCTTTAAGCATTTTTTTAAGCAATTTGTTTTTCTACCCGTTAAGACTTTATTTTCCTAAAAAAAACCAAATCTTTTTCTAGGCTTTCATATTTCATTAGTTCACAAAATATTTAATTAAATTGAGAAACTGTAATAGGTATAACAGTCATAAACAGTTTAAGCCTAGAACTAAAGAGGTGGAAACAAAATCATAATAAATATTAAATGGCCTCTTAATTTTAAGACCTAGCTTGTGCGATACAATAGTTGAAAGTCGAAGGTACCTGCCAAACTAAAGGAAACTTGCTGGAGAGACAGCACCTAGATCCTACTGGGTCTCAGAGGGTTAGCATGTAAGCAGGATAATATAAATACTACTCTCAGTGAATTCTTGAAAGGACAATTAATAGAGAAGGCAAGAACAAAGGTAAGGAAAATAATCCAGGGTTATGATACCAATGACTAGGGACCTGACTAATATATACAAGCAATATTTTGTAGTATGGTGAAATGGCACTTGTATACACTGTATTATCATTTTCTGCAAATAACTGCAAACATATAATACTAATATGGAATAACTTTCCTATTTCCTACAAGTTTTAAACTTGGTATCTGACATTCTCATTTTACTTCATATAATAAATTTTTAACATATTGTCAATGCCCTAACTTCCTAATGTGTGAAGACTAATGAGTACCTCGAAGGTAAATTTCAGTTAATGCATCAATGTGTTGCATTCTCTACGTCACACAGAGATGCACTCTTAAGACTTTAGTTTTACTCTAGCTTAGATTAATAAAATAATGTAAGATAATTCATGTATCTGAACTAAGAGACACACTTTGTTTAAAATAGCCTAATATTTTATTAAAGAACATTTTAATGCAATAAAAGAGCTAAACCAGGGTAGAGTGACCATCTTATTTTTATTATATCAGTCCCTACAATAAACGTTAACAATCCCTTCACGTATCATTTCTTACCCAAAAATGTGAATTTTCCAAATCAAAAACCTGAAATAATAGGTTCTCAAAACAATGTTAGTCTGTATGGAAGTTTTGTTCTAAAAGCCAATCCAGAGCAAATAAACAGTGTTAAGAATTTTTACTAAATTTTCCAGAACGTAGCGTTTCTTATAAGTAAAATAACGTTTAGCTATCCAAAATGCAAATTTACGTAGGTATTACTAAAATGTGAACATTATTAATGACCAACTTAAGATGCAAACATGATTTTCAGGGACAGTTTCTATTTAGAACTCATGACAAAATTTGATACATTTTAATTACACGAAAAAATTAATGACTGCATAAAAATAGAGAGAATCTTACCAGTCTTGAGGCATAAGTTTAAGGGGCTGGTCTACTACTCTGTAAGGAACTGTGACACTAATTGCAGTGCCCCCTGGTTGCATCTGATCTTTTCTTCTTTGTATTAAAGTTTCATTTTCTCGTTGGCAGCCTTGTTTCTTCTTTTCATCTGATGGGACAAATCTTTGAAAAAATAGAGATGAGAAAGGTCAAATCATTCAATGTGATACAAACTGGAAAATAAATGAGAAATTATTTTAAAAATACTGACAGTTTTAAACCAAACGTTTATTTTTTTTAAATGAAGCTGCTCTGCATGTACAGATCACCACGTGTGGAAAGTATAATCTTTCTTTCCATGCCAAATAGTACTCAGCTCACTCAGGCTACAAGGCGGCTCACACAGAGACACACACAATTTATATTCTTTCATCTAGCACTTAGCATTCTCCAAAGTTATATAAGAGACCATGCTAATCCTTGATTTTTCAAATGCTATCAGAAGGATATTTTATTATAAATCAAAAAGTCACTTGAAATAAGATGATGTGGCTTCTTCCCAGATGGGTGACTTAGTATACCCAAGAGCTCCACAAAATACCCCTTTTCATGGATTATGACCAAACAAAATTAGAAAAATACCATCTAATTTCAGAGTTGCTCTGCAAATTTTTAAAAAGGAAATCAAATAAGTGTATGCTAACTGTCTATCTTAGTAAATGTTGCTAGTGATTTAGTAAATTACCAACCCTGTCATGTGACTCAATTTTCTACTACCGTACGTACCATCCACAGATCTCCTCAGAAATAATTTAGCAATCTGCAGAGCTGTTGCCACCTCTACATTGTTGGTGTTCACAAAGCATTTCAAAACAGTCTTTTTTTAAAACTGCATACTCCTAATACACACTCTATTAGCATATTTTATTAGCTATGGCCTGGCACCACCAATTAAATGGGGGCAATACAATCATTACATTGAGAATCATTCTGCTTCTAAAGTTTAAGACTGATAAAAGGGGGCAAAGAGATGCATGAGAGCTTACACTTGGTAAAGTCCTTTGAAAATTTTCAGTATCACATGCAGGATTCATCATTAGTAAAACTAGTCTCATACTCATGAAAGTTTTTAGAAGATGGTGATTGTGATAAACTGAACTTCATTTCTGAGCTATTTTCATATCCATGTCAGACTAATGGAAAAGTTAAGATTTCCATACCATTTAAAACTTTCCTCCAGATAATCATTTTAATCCCTATGGATTCTGTTTGTTTATCAATCAAGCCCACTTAGAAAATGCCAAATATAGGGGCTCCTAGGTGGCTCAGTTGGTGACTTTGGCTCAGTTCATGATCTTGTGGCTCATGAATTGGGGCCCCACATAGGGCTCACTGTTATCGGTGCAGAGGCTAGTTTGGGATCCTCTGTGCCCTTCTCTCTGCTCCTCTCCCACTTGAGTGTATACTCAAAAATAAACATCTTAAAAAAAAAAAGGAAGTGCTAAATATAACACTAGCACTTTGAATAATTAAACACATTAAAGTTAATATACATGCGCTGTTGGAAACAGTTTTAATATAAAGCTACAACAAAAATGTATTAAGTGGACAGTAATACACTGTGCTAAGTTACACAATATAAATAGTTGTACAAAACATAGTCCCTGCCCTCTTGAAGCTTATGTTCCAGATACAAAGAACAAAGTGGTCTCACTGGCAAGACAAAGATGCTTTATTTCCATCCTCTATATACAGATGAGATTAAAATGTTTACATTCTTAACTGTAATACTGCATCTCTTTTCTAGCTTTTGAAATTTTAAATGTTGTACAAGTATACAATTACTTATAAACTTTAATGAATTTAAACATATATACAAATAAGTGATCTATAATATCCAACTTTAATGTCTATTAAACACCTAATTCAACTTCTACAGCATAAGGAAGGAGTTACAAAGCATTTGCATGTTCACTTATTTGTTGATGAAGTTTTAGTGAGGTTCAGAGTATTAACATGATTCTTTAACATGCTACAATTAATGCCCTACAATTTTTACAAGCTCTAGTACTTTTAATTTCTGAATATATCTAGGTCTTTAGAATAGCAGCTTCTCTAGAGTAAAATACAGCTGTACTTCAAAATGCTTTTCAGCCTTGATCTCATGTATTAACGCAAGGATAGATCTTCCAATCTACTCTCCTAAACTCAAAGTTAGAATAACAATGCAGCCTTCTCTGTCCATGGAAGGCACTGGCAAACTAATTAAGCTTAAACTTATTTTATTATATTTCACTGGGCTCCTGGAATAAGAAATAAAAGTCAAATTCTGCAGAAGGGAGAGAATCTAACAGACGTTCCTTCTTTCATAAAGGGAGGACTCTCAGGGGTTAAGTTCAGTATAATGGTAAAGTAAAAATAAGTCCATGCCCCCTCTTTTTTCTGTCCCCCTAGCTCTTATCAACACCCTGGCAACTGCAAGGAAAATCAAATCTCCGAAATGAAAACTGGTCCTTGCTTGAATCTGAAGCAGGAATTAACACGCTGACCACAATAACTGATTGAGAAACACAGTACCCAAGCCAGGCCAATGAGACTTAATCCTGATTTTTGCTGGAATTATTGGGTTACAGGCACTGTCTTTCTACGGTGCTAGATAACCTGGAGTTTTTTATAGTCATCCTTGATGCTGAAGGGGGAGAACCTGAGAGATGAAAGACCAACCCCTGATGATATCATTTTAGCACTATGTCAGAAGCCAGGGCTGTTCAGTCATGTTGAGCCCAATAAGTTATTTTTTGGTAAAGCTACTACAAATTGATATTTATCACATACAATTTGAAGTATTCTAACAAATACAACCAGAACTGCACAACTGGTGTGGTAAATAAATATGTAATTTGGAAAAATATTATGATGTCCACTGAGTCATCCAATATTTGCAATTTATTTATTCCACTTTACATTCCATGAGTGAAGAAGTGTGGGTGATAACACTGCAGTCATTACTATCTAAACTGGTACAGTTCTACTGAAATAACTATATTAGTATTGTGATAGAATAAAATGCAAATAGTTGATATAGCTGTGATTTTTAAAACAGAGCAAGTTTATGAGTATTTCCCAGGTTAAAAATACAGTTTTCCTTTTTCCTAAATAAAAGAAGTTGAAATTTGAAAAGTAGAAAAAAGACAAGAAAAAGCAACCAACAATGTCTGGACGTTAAAAACCCTCAAACTGAAAATTTAATTTAAAGTGATGTAATATTGGCAATGCTCCCAGGTGCTTTGCAAACACAAATGCAAATCTTTCCTGGAATCCCCTACACCCCTGCCATCCACCACCCACCTTCAATTTGGAACTCAAAGAATTTCCACAGAAAAAATTCCAAGGAAAATCTGTACATGAGTAAATGAAGACAATCAAAAACATTAACTGTACTTTTTAAAAAACTAAACATGCAAGGAAATGAGAGGTATCATAAATGAAACAATAGTCAAAAGAAAAGGTAACTAAGGACTTCAAATTCAATTATCAAAAATCGAAACTTACAAAATTAGCTTGCAAATATGTACAGGAGAAAAATTTACTTTGAAAAAGACCAAAGATTTGAAAAAGAACTAAACAGAACCACTAAAATTGAAAAAGTCCCAAAAAGAGAAGGGAAAGGAAAGAGAGGGGGCGACACAGAGATTATCTAAACAGATAAGGGCCAAGACTCAGAAATGATGAAAAACACAAATCCATACATTTAATTTTAATCAATCCCAAAGTGGGATATATAATAAATCTACATCCAGGCAGAGCAGATAAATTTAAAATGGTCTAACCAGGTAAAGCACATTTCCTTCACAGGATTATCACACTAACAGCTGACCTACCATCAACAAAGGAAGCTAGAAGACAGTGCAATAATACCTTCAATGTAATGAGAAAAAAAATTAAAAACTTCTAATATGGTTTTCCAAAGTGGCTGAATCTATTTGCATTACCTGTGGCTGTCTGGAACATGAACTACTCATGGTTCAGTGTAAACTCCAGTAATTGTTCTGCCTCCTCCTTCTCCAGGCCTCAAGCAGTTTTCTCACATGAATGTACTCAACGGTATTTGACTAATGCAAGGGGAACCCTCTGCGTATCTTTGAAGCACTCTCTAAGTGCAATCTCTCCGCTTTGGAACTCGTCCTGTGAGGCTACCATAATGGCCAGAATCATGAGTTTTAACCAATCATTTTATTTTAAATAAATTTATAGTCCTACTAAAACTTCTCTCAGGATCACATTTATAAATGTAAGATGTACTTTTAATACTTTCATAATATAACCTTAATTTTGTTATTTACAGATGTTAAAGGTAAGGTGGGTTTTGTTTTTGTTTCATTTATTTATTGAAGGGCTAAAAAAAAAAAATGAATCCTTAATTTTACATGAAACCAAATAGAATCTATGCCAAAATGAGCTACGGGGTACAGCCAGTACTATAATTGTGTGGAGGAGGTTTCAATTATGCATTAATTACATAGCAAAGCCTCCAGCTGACTCAAACTGTAGGGGAGATGTCAGTTGCAATGAGGTGTTAAACAATGAAGGGAATGTTTTATACTTAGAAGAAAAATTAGGCGTGGTCTACCCTAAGAATGTGGTCTAGTTAATTGTTTGGTTTCTATGTTGTAAGCCTAAAGAGAAAAACACTAAAATTTACTTTGATTTGTTTGCACTGTTTACTACCTACCATTGTAAATAATATTTAAGATTTAGATTTGTAATGCATTCAGATGAGCACTGCAAAGGTTCTGGAGAACGAAAAACTAAAGATAGAATTTCTTTTTTAACACTCCAAAATCTTACTGTGAATTTTCTGTAACCATTAAGATATTATTTATAAAAATTAAAAATAGCTGTCAACTACTAAAAATGATGAGGGTTGGAAATACCGAATTCACAAATTATAAAAATCAAAGAGCTAGGAAGGACCTTAAAATTACCTGATCCAAATACAAGTAAAGTGCAGAAAATGCAATACCAAGTATAATGCTACTTCACAAGAATTAAAGTTAAGTCCCAGGTACAGATACAACTATCATGTATCAAAAAAGAAATCTGAAATTAGAGATAAATGCACTGAATGAATTCACAGTTTTCATAAACACACACACAAAACAAAACTTGAATTTCAGGTATACGAATCTGCCACTGTTCAATTTTCTCAATTTGTTCCTCCCTGCTTTTCTTTTTCCTAGAAATTCACTTAATATCCTTTCCTGGGGATAGGGTTGCATTTCTATACAACAAAAATGAAGCAGGAGAAAGAGAAATCAAGGAATGAATCCTATTTACAACTGTACCAAAAACCATAAAATACCTAGGAATAAACTTAACCAAAGATGTGAACAATCTATATACTGAAAACTATAGAAAGCTTATGAAAGAAATTGAAGACACAAAGAAATGGAAAAACATTCTATGCTTATGGATTGGAAGAAAAAATATTGTTCGAATGTTGATACTACCAAAAGCAATCTACATATTCAATGCAATCCCCAATACAATAACCCCAGCATTCTTCATAGAGCTAGAATAAACAATCCTAAAATTTATATGTAACCAGAAAAGACCCAAATAGCCAAAGCAATCCTGGGGGAAAAAAAGAAAAATAGAAACAATGCTGGAGGGATCACAATTCCAGACTTCAAGCTGTATTACAAAGCTGTAATCATCAAGACAGTATGGTACTGGCACAAGAACAAACACATAGATCAATGGAACAGAATAGAGAACCCAAAGAAATGAAACAGAATGAACCCAAAAAGGTATAGCCAAACAATCTCTGACAAGCGTCCAATGGAAAAAAGACGTCAGCAAATGGTGCTGGGAAAACTGGACGGCGACATGCAAGAGAATGAACCTGGACCACTTCCTTACACCATACACAAAAATAATCTCAAAATGGATGAAAGACAAACGTAGACAGACAAGAAGCCATCAAAGTCCTAGAGGAGATAATAGGCAGCAACTCTTTGGCCTTGGCTGCAGCAGCTTCTTACTTGACATGTCTCCAGAGGCAAGAGAAACAAAAGCAAAAATGAACTATTGAGAGCTCAGCAAGATAAAACGGTTTTCTGCCCAGTAAAGGAAACAATTAGCAAAGCTTAAAGGCAATCAATGGAATGGGAGAAGATATTTGCAAATGACATATCAGATAAAGGGTTAGTATCCAAAATCTATAAAGAACTTCTCAAACTCAATACCCAAAAAAACAAATAATCCAGTCAAGATGTGAAAAAAGACATGAATAGATACTTTTCCAAAGAAGACATCCAGATGGCTAATAGGCACGTAAAAAAATGCTCAACATCACTCATCATCAGGGAAAGACAGATCAAAACCACAATGAGATACCAACTCACACCTGTCAGAAATGAACAAGTCAGGCAACAATAGATGTTGGCAAGAATGTGGAGAAAGGGGAACCATTTTGCACTGCTGGTGAGAATGAAAACTGGAGTAGCCACTCTGGAAAACAGTATGGAGGTCCTAAAAATAGAACTACCCTACGACCCAGCAATTGCACTACCAGGAATTTGTCCAAGGATACAGGAGTGCTGATTCAAAGGGGCACATGTACCCCAATGTTTACGGCAGCACTATCAACAATAGCCAACATACGGAAAGAGCCCTAATGTCCATCAACTGATGAATGGATAAAGAAGATGTGGGGTGTATGTGTGTGTGTGTGTGTGTGTGTGTGTGTGTGTCTGTACACACAATGGAATATTACTCAGCAATCCAAAAGAATGAAATCTTGCCATTTGCAACATTGTGGATGGAACCAGAGTGCATTATGCTAAGCAAAATAGAGAAAGACAAATATCTTTTGATTTCACTCATATGTGCAATTTAAGACACAAAAGAGATGAACATAAGGGAAATGAAGCAAAAATAATATAAAAACAGAGAGGGAGACAAACTGTAAGAGACTCTTAGATACAGAAAACAAACTGAAGGGTGCCAGAGGGGTGTTGGGTAGGGGAAAGGACTAAAGGGGTGAGGGGCATTAAGGAGGACACTTTTTAGGATGAGCACTGGGTGTTATATGTAAGTGATAAATCGCTAAATTCTACTCCTGAAACCATTATTACACTATATGTTAACTTGGATTTAAAATTAAAAATAAATAAATAAAACTATCAAAGTTAAAAAAAAAAAGAAAAACATTTTATAACTATATATGGTGATGGATGTTTAACTAGACTTTTGTGGTGATCATTCTGCAATATATACAAACATTAAATCTTTACACCATACACCCAGAACTAATAAATGTCAACTATACGTTGAAAATTTTCTTTGGAAATGTTAAGTATCTGGAAATTGTAACATGGGATATAGGGGTCATTTAATTTCAATTAACTTTTACTAATGTCTAGGTTAAAAAGCTATGTTCCCAACTTCATCCGCCTCGCAAGGTATGCATCTAATGCACACAGAAGTCTGCATCACTTTTCCCATTCTTCAACTAGAATGCGCAGAAGGGAAGAGAGAGAGAACCCAAATTTGTTTTAGAACTTCCTCAAGCTCTTCAGGAAAAGTCAAAAGAAAACAATTCATATTATTATTTACTATAATAGTACCCTTTTCATTAGAACTTTACCCAAAAATTTCTATAATTTTCCCTAAAGGATCCAGAGTGAAAACAATATACAGAGGACTTTTGAACCACATTTGTTTAAACTGCATGGGTCCACTTATCCAGGGATTTTTTTTTTTCGATAAATACAATACAGTACTGTATATGTATTTTCTCTTCCTTATGATTCTTCTAAAGAAATCTTTTCTCTAACTTATATTATTATAATGATACAATATATAACACATCTAAAATACAAAATATGTGTTATTTGGCTGTTATGTTCCATATTAATTATGTTATCAGTAAGGCATCCAGTCAACATTAGGCTACTAGTAACTAATAGTATAAGTTTTTGCAGGAGTCAAAAGTAGTACATAAATTTACAACTGTGCAGGGGTCAGCACCTCGAACCAACCTCTGGATTGTTCAAGAGTCAATTGTACTCTGTCTTGAAAATTATATTTCAGACTATCTGTAAAGTCTATAGCACAGAAACTGAAATTCTGTTTTCTCCAAATAAGGAATACCAAATTATTAACTACCAATTGTCAACATTCTCTCCATATCCTAAAAAAACAAAACTTGAACAAATTACTTACTTCAGATCCTGCAGAAGGTCCTTTGCATTAAGCATGGTTATTAAAGAGGTGGTAGCTGCAGGAATTATGATAATGGGTGTTCGAGATCCTGTAAAGACAAAATTTTAAAGGTACCAAATATGCTATTATCATTAAAAGAAATATACCTTCCCAATTAAAACTTTAAAGTTTGTAAATTTGTAATCTTAACTACTTTGAGCTAAAAAAAATATTTCAAGCCAGCAGTGACATTCAAAATATTTGGTAATGAGTGTGACCCGAGTACTGACTAATCGGAATCAATACCAAGCACAGACGTTTGGTACAACTGCACAAACACAGGGTCAGCCTTGATTTTGTAATCTACCTTATTTACTTCTACTTTTTAAAAGATAAAATTTAGAATCAGTATGCACAACCTCACCTTTCTTCTGATTTGGGGGAGGTCTTGCTTGAGAAACTGTTAAGAGAGGGGAAAAATTGAGTGTTACGAAAATCACATTTTTATTTTCGAAATAAAAATACAAATACAAATAAAGTAAAAACACGAATATAAATATGGCCTAAAACTTTCTGTATTTACATATGACTGATTATAAAATTTTAACATATATTGCAATCTTCTCAGAAACATCAACTTTCTCAAATAATTTACTTTCCTGTTTCACGAAAACATTAAAATGTCCTACCAATATTCGACCATCTGTAGTAACAATGAAAGCGGGTATACTACATTGCTGGACACTGAGTATCTACATTAGTGGATGTTAAAGTCTAGCAAAGGAAGCAAAGGGTTTAATTAACTGATAACCAAGGTAATAAGTGCAAAAACAGAATATTACAAGAACATGTAACACTGGGGAAAAGACTGGGATGGGGAAATGTGCTTAAACATTTGGGAAGAAAAAAAGTGTTATTGGGAACTAAGACCTAAAATATTTCTTACCATTTTTCTATTATATTTGTTTTTTGTTTATTAGAAGAAAACATTATAGGCAATGAGTCATGTGAGGGCCTATATTATTTTGAACTGCCTATATCATTAATAATTGTGAATGTGTTATAAAAACACAAATATTCATCTTTTTATCATGTAACAGTTTATAATTCACAGAAATATTTGTTGGTATAATAACAGTAGTATCAGACTGCTTCAAGATTAATACACATTAGAATTTGAAAATGCTGTATATTTAATTTTCTGTATTTACATATATAATAAAAATGTACCGACTGCTTTCTATGTGTCATGTACTGTGTTAGAATTTCCATTTTTTTTAATCAAAAAATAAATAAAAATTTAGGAAATTTAAAAGTCTAACTCAGCATTAGTTGTTAAAAACAGATTACCATTTTTAAACGGATACATACATTTAGGAATATGTTCTATTTTAAAAGCAGTAAAATTCTACATTTTAATCTAATACTTTGTAAAAGCTATTTATTGTGGTAAAATTTTATGGAGTCCAATAGTATGATTCTTCCAGTCACATAAAGCACAGAAAGATATATATAATACAAGTCCACACACATACATATTTATTACAGTGTCCTCATCTCTTTCTTCTTGTTGAGGGAAAAAAAAAAACTAAACCTTTCTTAAATCATTTTTAGAAATAGAAATCATGGATACACTTGATTAGCTAGATAGCATTATTTGGAATATAACACAGTCTCGGTAAATATTTGGTGTTTATTAGAGGATAAAGGAATGAAAGGATGGAGAGACCCATGGATAAACAGGAGACAAGAGTTGCTAGGAGAATGACTAAGGGGGAACAACAAAAAAGAAATCTTTGACTGAAACAACACTGGTTTGGTAAAGAAGCCCACGATGGACTCCCGAATTTAGGAAAAGATTCACTAAAATCAAAGCTGAGAAGACCCGATGTAAGAAAAAGACAAAATATAAAAGCTCACGTATTAAAAATTATGTTTAAAGATTTAATTTAAAAAAAATAAACTACAAAAAATTATAAATAGGTTCCCTAGTAACATAAAGACCAAGGTATAGACACTATGACAAACACACATAAACTTGATTTTTCTTTTTTTTTTGGGGGGGGGGGACGGGGGGAGAGAGAAAGCACAACCAGGAGAGGGGCAGAGAGAGAGGAGTGACCTATGATCCCAAGCTCCCAAGCAGGCTCTGCACTGCCAGTCGCAGAGCCCAATGCAGGGCTCAAACTCACCAAAGGTGAGATCAAGGCCTAAGTGGGTATCAGACACTTAACCGACTGAGCCACCACCTGGGCACCCCTATGATAAACGTGACTTAAAGTGAGAGGGGGAGGAAAGCGCAAAGTGACACCAGTCCATATGGCAAAGTGATTAAGAGCAAGAATCTGTACTCAGATGATCTCAGTTCCTATCCCCATTTTGCCGCTTCCTGGGCAAATTACCCTAGCAAGTTGAATTGATAGACTGCTCAGTCTGAGTTGTCCTCAACTATAAAACAGTAATAATAGTTTCTATATCCTGAAACTGCAGTGAGAATCTTAAAAACAAGAATGCATGTTAACTCCTTAATCAGGTTTTGGCACATATTCAATATTTAGTAAACCCTGTGGCTACAGCTGATGCTAAATGCTACTACTGCTCCTGGTACCACTAACACTACCACATTTCAGCAAATGCCACGCCTGAAAATTTACAAGCTGAGAATAAGTAATTATTATTGTTATGTTTGATTTCAAATACAATTACAGTCTTCACTTAAATATTCAAAGCCTATGTACAAGGCACTCTTATTACTATAAATAAAACAGAAATAATCCCTGCCTCAGAGAGTCTCCAGTAAAGTAGGGGAGTCAGAGCACGAACGAGGAAGCACACAAACACATATAAACAAACACATATAAAGAGCAAAAGGAGCAGCATACCCCGATAGGAAAGTGTACTTTGGACAGAATGCTTACAGAAAGCCTCTCAAAGGAAATGGCATTTAAACTGAGATTTCAAAGATGAAAAGGAGCCAACTTGCAAAGACCAGGTGGTCGAATAGTCCAGATAAGAGGTAGGAATGGGAGCAAATGCCAAAGACAGGAAGAAACCGCTGTGCGCAGGGAACTGCACATGTGCACACTACAGAGACAAAAGAAAGAGTGGCAGGAGACGAGGTTAAAACTATATGCAGGAACCAATTTATATAGGACTCTCTAGGCAATGCTAGGTTTGTATTTAAGTGCCACTGGAGAACTCTCTAACTTTTAAGGCAGAAAGTGACACAGTTTGATTTTCACATCACATCTTCTGTAAAAGAAAAACAATAGATTTAGATAAGAGATCGAAAGGGGGCAAGCATGAAAGCAGAAAGCTCGGTCAGGACTAATAACAACAGTCTACTAATTTGCTACTCAAATTAGGTGTAATGATAAGGGGGTTTTTTTGTTTGGTTTTTTTTAATTTCCAATCCAAGGTAAGTGAATAAAATGCAGTAACAATGAATTGCTAGAAAATGATCATGCACTTGGATGCTGCTACAGTATCATACTATCAATATCTATACATATCTTGCTGGGACCCAGAAACAAGTCTGGACTAACACTTCATGGTGCACTGGTATAGAGAAATGATAATTTACATAAACAAATGAGTTGTGGTAGTAGAGACAAATTTGAATCACAAAAAAAGTCAATTTGATAGAAGTCAGTGACATACTAGATGAGAGCAATAAGCAAATGTGGAGAGTGAAGGATGAAGAATAACTCCTGAATTTTTTGCTTAAGAAACACAGATGATGGTGGTACCATCTATTCATGAAGAAGACATCTGAGAGAAGATATCGGGGAACAGAGGCTTTACATCAGTTTTAAGATGTCCGTGGCATATCCAAATATTAAAGAGACAGTTTAAGATACCAAAGGAAAGAAGAGATGTCTGGATTGAGGATACAAATTTGAAAATCATCAGCACAAAGAGGTAAAACTCTGGAATGAGATAGTACAACCAGCACAATCTGCTGAAAATGCACACGGGCTAATTCTCTCTCCCTCAATCTCACATGTAAGCAGATAAACTAGAGCTACAGGCCACCTATGAAATAAAAGTAAAAAATTACTTTTTCAGGCAACCTATGAATAAACTAAAAGATTAAAGCTGGGGAAGTGAAGTACACAATGTAAATGCACTGCAAAGAGGCAGGAAGCAGGGAGGTGTGCAAGAGATTTAATCTAAAAAGAAAATGACAGGGGCATCTGGGTGGCTCGTTCAGTTTAAATGTCTGACTTTGGCTCAGGTCATGATCTCATGGTTCCTGAGTTCAAGCCCCACCTCAGGCTCTCTGCTGTCAGCTCAGAGGCCACTTCAGATCCTCTGTTCTCCTCTCTTTCTGCCCGTCGCCCATTTATGTGTACATGCGCGCTCTCTCTCTCTCTCTCAAAAGTAAACATTGAAAAAAAGTTAAAAAGAAAACAACAGGTATAGAACTATGGTTTATCAAAGGCTTACCCTTTCTAATCCAGTGAAAAACACGTGCTTTTTGTTAGGTATATTCCCTAAAGAAATGTTTAGAAGTTGGGAATAACTTTAGACACTTTCAAATATTATATTTACCCAGGGACTTGCCTAGCACAATTAGTGTCCAATAAATAACATGGCGAAAGAATAGTAAAAAGGAAAAAAATAATCAACAATGGAACTCTACAGTTTGAGTTACCCCACTAAAGAGGAGGAAAAAAATGATTCAAACTCTACCAGTTATTATAAATGCATAATCGCTCATCTATAACTGTCAGATATGTTTTGAGCATTCTTATTTTTTTTCAGTTTTAAAAAGATAACATAAAGAACATGTCATACATTACACAGTATCCCTTCAAAAGTGGGTAGCATCACAGGCCCCTGTGTGGCTCAGCTGGTTAAGCATCTGACTCTTGATTTCAGAGCTCATAACTTCTAGCCCCAAGTCAGGCTCTGCACTGACAGTGTGGAGCCTGCTTGCGGTTCTCTCTCTCCCTCTCTCTTTCTGCTACTCCCCACCACCCACGCACTCTCTCTCTCCCCCAAAATAAATAAACAAACTTTAAAAAAAATCTTTAAAAAAAAATTGGGCTGCATCCCATAAGCAAATACAATAAACATTTCTACCGTGAAAGAAAAATTCACTAATGAAGACAAAGATGACAAACTGCTTAACATCCATTCGAATCCGGTTTTATTGATGAATGAGTGCTAAAAACTTACAAAAAAATAATTTTTTTCTTTGTATTTTGAGAGAGAGAGCAGAAGAGGAGAGAGGAGGATCTTTTTTTTTTTTGAGAGAGAGAGAGAGAGAGCGCGTGTGCGCAAGCGAGCAAGCATGCAGGGGAGAGGGGGCAGAGGGAGAGAGACACAGATAATCTCAAGCAGGCTGCACACTCAGGGCGGAGCCCAACGTGGCACTCAATCCCACAACCCTGAGACAATGACCCCATACCAAACCAAAAGTTGGA
The DNA here is from genome assembly GCA_030068075.1 of Paguma larvata. Lineage (NCBI taxonomy): Eukaryota > Metazoa > Chordata > Mammalia > Carnivora > Viverridae > Paguma > Paguma larvata. The sequence goes on from CM057840.1 coordinate 37,534,026, forward strand.
CACTCAACTGACTGAGCCACCTAGAGACTGGAAGAATCATAAGCAGGCTCCATTCCCAGGACAGAACCCACAACGTGTGGAGCCCAATGTGGAGCTCAATCTAACAACTGTGTGATCATGATCTGAGCTGAAATCAAGAGTCTGATGCTTAACTGACTGAACCACCCAGGCACCCTAATTTTTGCTTTTAAAATGGTGTGTAGAGGGAGTGCCTAGGTAGCTCAGTAGGTTAAACTTCTGACTCTTGATTTCAGCTCAGGTCATGATCTCAGTTTGAACCCCACATCAGGCTCTGCGTTGACAGCACAGAGCCTACTTGGGATTCTCCCCCATCCCCACCTCTCCCCTGCTCACTCACACTCTCTCTCTTTCTCTCTCTGCCCCTTCCTAGATCACACACTCTCTCTCTCTCTCTCAAAATAAACTTAAAATTGTTTCAAAAATAGAATAAAATAAATAAAAATAAGATGGTGTGTAGGGACTGAGGACCTACGGGAGTCAAAGAGTAAGTAAAAGGAAGAGGAGACCACATGTGTGGGCATCAGAATATCTGTTATGAGACATTAGTTCACATTAATATCGATCAGTTTAACTGCCAGTGCACCTTGCTGGAACAATTGAAAAAGAATGCTAGAATATTAAGAGTGGAAAACACTCAGAGCTCCTTAATTACATATGATCTTCCGCAAGACCACAAAACTGGCTAGTAGAATCTAGCTCCCTTAATTTCATTTTATCACGTGATATATTTGGACAACCCGATTTAGATATTAGTGCCTCCTCCTACCCCTTTTCTTCGTCTGCCAAATGATTTTGGGAAAATGTGAAATGAGAGACAATTTTACATTATACAACAGAAAACTGGGTTAAAATCCTCAGGTGGTGGTATTTCCCCTTTTACACTTTTCCTGAATTTCTAATGTGATCATCTTTAGACTGACCAACTATAGCCTCCCATCTTTCCTGTCCAAAGAAAAACAATTCTGTATCAATCACTCAACTGCCTCTACAATATCCTTCTACTTCAGAAGTTGTATTTTTTTGGGTGCAACTCAATTCCTTCACTTTTTCTTCCTTCCTAAAAAGAGCTCCTTCTTAGCTTTTCCTAGTCTGGCACCGAGCACATGGAAGGCATTCAGCTAATATTTATTGAATTTAACTGCTCTTCCTTATTATATTCTCTAAATTTGTTTTAATGTTTATTTTTGAGAAAGAAAGAGTACAAGCAGGGGAAGGACAGAGAGAGAGAGGGACACATGGAATCCAAAGCAGGCTTCAGGCTCTGAGCTGTCTGCACATAGCCTGACATGGAGTTCAAATCCACAAACGGCTAGATCGTGACCTGAGCCAAAGTCGGACAATTAACCGACTGAGTCACCCAGACACCCGCTTCCTTGTACTCGTACAATGGCTTTTGGTAAGGTCCTCTGTATGTATTATTATTTTTTTAATGTTTATTTACTTTTGACAGAGAAACAGAAAGGGAGAGAGAGAGTGAGTATGCGAGCAGGAAAGGGGCAGAGAAAGAGGGAGACACAGAATCTGAGGCAGGCTCCAGGCTCTGAGCTGTCAGCACAGAGTCCAACGTGAGGCTCAAACCCACGAACTGTGAGATCATGACCTGAGCTGATGTCGTATGCTTAATCAGCTGAGCCACCCAGGTGCCCCTATGGTCCTCTCTACTTAAAAAGAGTCCCATAGTCCTGTCATCTGAAATAAATTTATCCAATGTACTCCAAACTCAACATGTAGCTAATAGATCATTCTTCTCTACTCCTCAAATCAGGAATGAGAAAGATTTCAAACAAATGCACTGTCATTAAAAAAATGTACATACTAGTCGTGTCAAAGTTCCAAGTGTACGGATCCAGGACACAGTAAGACAGCCTACCAAATTATTCCAACATAAGTCACATAAAATCTTCATACCATACTTCTAAAGTGTTTCCAGAAATATTTAGTATAATCTACATAGCTTTAGAGTTAGCCTGTAAATGTACCATGAATAAAAAGACATCCAAATCTACACTATTGATAACTGCCAAATTTAAGAGGAAGATCTCCCAGTTAAATTCTTGCCTGTGCCTTTCTGATCCTTTTAAATTTTCTTGATAGCCATTTTCAACTGCACTGATGAAGTAAAAAAGACACGTGGCATAGCCTAACACTGTAATGATGCTAAATATAAAACACACACCTAAATCAAGCCCAAAATACCTAAAATGGATATAATGTTGGTATCTACATGCATTTATAAAGATCAATCTTTTTAGGAACTAGGAAAAGAAAAATATTTCTAAGATAACTTCAATAATGCCTTTACTTACCTTACAAAACCTGATTACAGAATTTTATAAGCTCAATAACACAGACATCTGAAATTCTAAGCATCAAAGCTGCAGAAGAGTCTATTAAAATTATGGTGCTGTGCTTCTAACAGAGGGCTGGAAAAACCACATCCACATGTACTCTCAGGGAACTCCAACGAAGAACTAGCGAGGGGATGGGTACATATACATAGCTTTTTAAAGGGATGCCTGGGTGGCTCAGTCAGTTAAGCAACTGACTCTTGATTTCAGGTCAGGTCATGATTTTATGGTCCAGGTTCGAGCTCTACATCAGGGTGCAGAGCCTGCTTGGGATTCTCTCTCTGCCCCTCCCCTACTCACAGAGTCTCTCCCTCAAAATTTTTTTAAATTATTTTTTCTAAGAATTTAAAAACATTCTTAAAAAAACTTTTATCTCAACTATACCTATTTTTTTCAAATAAATATTCTTATATTCCTTTACAAATACTTTAAGTAAAATTCCAATTCCTTCAGAGCTTTATACATATCAAAAAATTTTCATTGTGACCATTAAAAAACAAACAACAACCAAAAAAAGAAAACAAAGCCAAAGTTTTGTATTTTTACCTGGTCTTGGTACTGGCTGTGCTGCAGGAGTCTGAGTCTTTCGGGCTGATGCACCCTCCTTTAAAAGAATAAAAATCGACATATGATGCCAGAGTTCCTTTACATAATAAACACTTTCATTTAATTACTGCAAAGAAATTCTGTATTTCTTTATCTCTCATTCAATCGACTCCTCTACTGACCATGCTATGATCCCAAGCATTTAAAAAAAAAAAAAAATCAAAAAACAAAAAACCTCAATTATCTTTTACGCTATTAATCTTGAAGTCGTAACAGGAATCTTTAGTAGAAAATAAATTTAAACTGTTAATTACCACACTGTAGTTACCGTAAGCATGTAATATTTTTCTAATATTCAATGATTTGCTTAACTGTTGACAATTTTATATTCTCAAAAATCTCATTATCCATTTTAAAATCAAGTCAATCTTTTTTCCACGTAACAGTCTCAAAATAAATAAATGATACATAAGCTCACATTAGAAAGATATAAATAATGTTACTTTGGAGTGCATTTAAAAAACCCGCAAACATTTCAAATTAAATGCCTTTAAAATATTCAGTGTGTTAAAACAATCACATTTATAAAGATGAGATCTGTTACATTTAAGAGTGGTTGAAAATTTTAACTAAATAACAAATCTCAGCTTATCACTAAGCATGTAATATAGAGAAGAAAAAGTGCCTAGTATTGATATATATCAATTATATATATCAATATATACTCAGGAGTAAACGCCTCTGAAATGCTTAAGATCTTAAAAAGCTGTCTTTACTGTAACAGTCTGAATCATATTCACACCAAATTTTTCATTATAACATTTTTTTTCCTTTTCTCTTTCTCATTTTTAAGTAGGCTTCACGCTTAGCACAGAGCCCAATACAAGGCCCAAACTCACAACCCTGAGATAAGACCTGAGCTGAGATCAAGAGTTGGATGCTTAATAAATGAGGCACACAGGTACCCCTTCATTGTAACATTTAAAAAACATTTCTCTTAATGTTTATTTATTTTTGAGAGAGTGATAAACAAGTTGAGAGGTGGAGGGGAAGAGAGAGGGAAACACAGAATCCAAAGCAGGCTCCAGGCTCTAAGCTGTCAGCACAGAGCCCAACCCAGGGCTCGAACCAACAAGCTGTGATATCATGACCTGAACCGAAGTTGGACGCTTAACGGACTGAGCCACCCAGGTGCCTCTATAACATTTTTAATAGAAAGCTATAAATGTAAATTTCAAAACAACCAGTAATTTATGGAGATCGTACACTAGCTGTACTCAACTGAATGAAACTTGATAAACAGCAGGGAAGTTACATAAATACATAATAATAGAAATCAGTTTTAGAATCATAGAAATATTTCTAAAGAAACGCTGCTAAATAATGTCAATTTTAACCATATTACATTCTCTTAAAAACTTAAAATTTTCCATAGGAAAATCATTTGGAATGGTAGGCTGTACCACAGTGTTTTTTTTTCTTAACAACTAAATTAGAGAGATTTTAGCTTTCCACACCATTGTTTCTGCATAAAAAGGAAAAAACTAGATATTATATAATAAACCTGAAAATAAAATAAATGTCATCCATATTACTTAGAAATCCTTATATGAAAATGCTGATTCATGGAGTGTGGTTTGAGTACACACAGAAACAGATAAAACATAAATGAGACAGGAAGGAGGACACTGAACACACATACATGCAAACCTCTGTCTACATCTGACTATAAAGGTGGTTTGGATTCTTTTTTTTGAACAGAGTAGATGAAGTTCAAAATCATCCGAACACAGCACTATATGCATACTGAGAACTATCCAAACCAAAACTAATTCAGTTAGTTTTATATACATACCTATATATACCTATACTATATGACCAGCTATGGCTCTTATAACATGGGTCGGCAAAAGGTACAAGCACATATGAGTACTATGGTTTAAAAAAAAAGAAAAAAAAAAGTCTCTTCCATTACAAATCATAATGCTTAAGTATTTTTATCTACTTTTGAGTAAACTTAAAACTGGGACCCCTTTAAATGACAAAAATGGGTATTTTCTGTTTGCAAAGTAAGCTATCATTGTTTAATGACCTTCTCCTACTCTAAATTACTCCTTTTTGGTTACTGGGGGAAGCATATGTCTTAGGCCAAGTCAATCAACAGTTCTCCCTTGGGATCTGTTTTATAAATTGGAACTAGCAAGTTATACCTCCAGCTGTATACAAGGCTACAAGGCAGTAAATCAGAAATTACAGATGATCCTATCTCTTGACTCATGGGGGAACATCCATCTATGAGGAAGAGAATGACACCAGTATACAAAAAAAAAAAAAGGTAGAATACAACATTCCTTTTAACATCTATCTAGTTAAAATAGCTGCAAGGCCTCTTCTCCCTCTACCTCTTCTTGATTATGTGCACCTTTGCAATCCCTCATCTCACCATTCTATGCGCCTTTATACACATTTTATCTCAATTAGCTGAACAGTTTGTTAGTTGCAACTGAGTTTTATCCAATTTTGTCTTCTCAGACAGTGAAAATTTTGAGTTGCCAAAATCATTATAACATTGTTTAATTTTGGAGTTAGTAAATAAACACAAACAAGTGTAAGCGTAAGTAAAAAACACACCATTCACACTTTTTCTCTCTCACACCCATGGTACCCACAGCTACACACCTATTAAAATGGAGACTCCATGAAAGAAAAGAGGGAAGATCTTTGCTAATCATGTCATTAGTTTATGGCCATTTTAGGGCTCCCTAGACAACACTAAGAGCTAAAAGTTCATTCCACTCCAATCTGCACTCTTCTGAAATAAAATTATAAAAGTCATTGCATTAAGAACCTCATAAACCATATAAAAACCACCATCCTTTACTCTTAAGATGAAGAGACAGAGTTGAAGTTTTTCAAAGGCTACAAAGTGGTACATCTGGCATACATGAAGAAACAGGAATAATAATCTGGAAGTAATATGGAAGAGATGGACAGTTCTACATTTTTAAAGATATTTGGATTGGGGGAAAAATAATACCCATTGGGGAAAATAAAGTATCAGCAGAAAAACAACTAAAAGAGCTGACAAGTTATGCTAACTGGAGAGGAAAACTTGCTTTCTCTTGAAAAGTCAGAACCATTATAATTTCTACTGAGACTTGAGGCAATCTGGAAAAGAAATAACTGATAAGAACGGAGTGGAGTGAGGGAGAAGTGATAGAATCGTTTTTGTAAAACATAACAAAAACAGAGTATACGGTTTATAATCCTTACTTGCCTTATTTTAGCAAGTGAGAAAAATCTAAAACTCTCCTAGTACTAGGAGACAGATTATTGGTATTTGCTGCTTCAACAAGTAGGAAATAATACAATATGTAATATCATAAGACAAAGTATGTGTAACAATTGTCAATATAAAAATTAATACATTATATTTACTTAATTTGGAAAAATGCTATTTATGTGAAACATCGTGAAATACTGAAAATTCTAAATGAATACATACAGAATATATATGCAGACTCTACGAGTTTATAATCTACCTTCCTGACTACTGTATTTATGATAGCAAAAGTAACATGCTTTAAACATTAAATAAATACTAATTGTACCCTTACACGCTTTTATCTTTCTAATATAACATATTTCCATGAAATTTGGAGTTGATATTCAGAATTCCCAAAAAGCATCTGAATTTATAAGTACACTGAGTGAGTTCTTTAAAGAAAAGTTATTTTGAAAAAGTTATGTCCAAAAAGAAAACCGTATTTCTATAGACAAATGACAATGAAGCTGAAAACATAAAAGATTTCAAGAACAAAACACAAATTATAAGCATAATTTACTTTCTAACTCTTACTATGACCCAGAAGCATATGTATACAATGTATGCCACATGGAAAATAGCTAACACATTTCTAAAATATAATATATCTATAAAACATACAGATTTGATACCTGTATCAATTCTTCATTTTGCTATAGAATTCTCTATTTACTCATCTACTTCTCTCAACCAGACTGTACGCTTACTTACATCAAGGACTATCTATTATGCCTCCAATGCCTGTTCCAGGGTGCCTGGCACATGGTAAAGCCTTAAAAATATACATTAACTAATTAAGAAAATTCCATTTGCCTTAGAACTACTGACTCACCACTATTAAACTGTTTTAATCGGTTAAATAAAAATGGTAAAAATATCATAAAGGATTATTAATTTATTCATTCCATACACATTTATCAAGGGCACTGAGTACTAAATAAAAAACTGGGAATGCATCAGTATAAACAAAAGCAAATGTTTCTTCCTGCCTTCATGAAGTTTTGCAATCTAATGGAGGAGACCAGTGAAGGAATGAAAGTTCAAAAATTATAAATATAATTATATATGTATTTATTTAATTCTAATGTACATATGCATATTTTCTATAAATGTGTATGTGTATATTTGTGTGTGTTCAGCCCAGTTCCCAAAATAAAGAGGAGCTACTAATTATTATTAAACCAATTTCTTCTATAAAGAAACATTCTCTGTAAGAAAAGAAGTGGCAAACAAAATTCAGCAGCATACTAAATTCAGTAGCATATTAAACAGACTATATACCATGACCAAGTGGCACTGATTCCTGGAATACAAGGATGGTTCAACACAAAAATCAACAGATACAATATACCACATTAACAGAATGAAGGGAAAATACATGATCATTTCAACTGAAGCAGAAAAAGCATTTGACAATTTAACAGTCTCTCATGATTTAAAAACAATACCACACCCACCTTAACAAACCAGGAGAGAAAAAATCTAAGGACCTAACATCATACTCAATGGTGAATGACTGACACCTTTTCCCCTAAGATCAGGTACAATATGTCCACTTTTGCCAATTCTATTCAACATAGCAACTGAAATTTTAGCAGAAGGGAGGGAGGGAGGGAGGCAGGAAGGAAGAAGGAAAAGGCATCCAAATTCAAAAGGAAGTGATAAACTTATCTTTTTGCAGATCACAAGATTCGTTCCACAAAAACCTGTTACAACTAATAAATGAATTCAACAGAGTTGCAGGATACGAAACAAAAATATGAAAATCAGCCACATGTCTATACACCAACAACAAATAATCTGTAAAGCAAATTATGAAACAATTCCATGTTTAATAGTATTAAAGAGAATAAAATATTTAGAAATAAATTTAATCAAGGAAGCAAAAGAATTATAGTCTGAAAACTGTAAAATATTGTCATTAAGAAATTAAAGCCATAAATAAGTGGAAAGATATCTATGTTCATGGACTGAAGAATAAATAATATTAAGATTTCAATTCTACCCAATGCAATCTACAGATTCAATGCAATCCCTATCAAAAACCCAATGGTATTTTTGCAGAAAGAAAAATCCATCCTAGAATTCATATGGAATCTCAAGGGACCCCAAACAAATTTTTAAAAAAAGAAAAACAAAGTTGGAGGACTCCCATACACTTCCAGATTGCAAAACTTACTCAAATCTGAAGTAATCAAAACAGTGTAGTATGGGCATAAAGACAGACTTATAAACCAATGGAAAAGAATACAAAGCCCAGAAATAAACTCTCACATTTATGGTCAACTGATTTTTGACACAGGTGCCAAGACCATGCAATGGGGAAGGAAGGTTTTTTTCAACAAATAGTACTGGGAAAATTGGATACCTACTTGCTAAAGAATCAAGTTGGATCATTACCTTCCATCATATACAAAAAGTAACTAAAAATAGATCAAAAGGTCTAAATTCAAGAGCTAAAACTATAAAACTCTTAGGAAAAACACAAAGTAAAAGTTTCATGAGATTAAACTTGCCCTTGATTTTGTGGATATGATACCAAAAAGTACAGGTAACAATGAAAGAAAAACACAGATTAATTAGACTTCATCAAAATTGGACTGTGTCAGGGGCGCCTGGGTGGCTCAGTCTGTTGAGCATCCGACTTCGGCTCAGGTCATGATCTCACCATTCCCGAGTTCGAGCCCCGCGTCGGGCTCTGTGCTGACAGCTCAAAGCCTGAAGCCTGTTTCGGATTCTGTGTCTCCCTCTCTGTCTGTGCCCCTCCCCCGCTCATGCTCTGTCTGTCTGTCTCTCTTGCTTTCTCAAAAACAAATAAACATTAAAAAGAAAAATTTTTTTTAAATTGGACTGTGTCAAAGAGCACTATCAGTAGTGAGAAATCAACCCAAAAAAATGGGAGAAAATATTTGCAAATCATTATCTGATAAGGGGCTGATAGCCAAAATATACAAAAACTCCTACAACTCAAAACCACAAAACATTCTAATTCAAAAATGGGCAAAAAACTTGAACAGACATCTCTCCAGAGAAAGTGACTATTGTCAATAAGCATGTGAAAATATTTTCAAATATCACTAATCATTCAGGAAATGTACATGAAAACCACAATGAGATACCACTTCATACCCGTTAGGACAGCTAATGTTAAACAAGCACACAAAAAACAAATTAACAAGTACTGACAAGGATGTGGAGAGATTAGAACCCTTGTACGTGGCTGGTAGGAGTGTAAACTAAGCAGCTGCTGAGGAGAACACTATGGGGGAACCTCAAAAAATTAAACATACGATTACCATATGATCCAGCAATCCCAATTCTTGATACAGAACCTAAAGAATTCAAAGCGTAGACTTGAACAGTTGTTTGTATGCTGATGTTCATAACAACATTATTCACAATAGCCAAAAGGTGAAAACAACCCAAATGTCCACTGACAAATGAATAAGCAAACTACAGTTTACATGTACAATGGAATATCAGCCTTAAAAATAGAATGAAATTGTGATACATGCTATAACATGGATGAATCTTAAAAAATATTAGGCTATGCTTCACATTGTGTCTCCCTCTCTCTCTGCCCCTCCCCCACTCATGCTCTGTCTCTCTGTGTCTCAAAAATAAATAAGCATTTAAAAAAATATTAGGCTAAATGAAATAAGCTACACACAAAAAGACAAATACTGTGTTACATGAAGCACCTGGAAGAGTCAAATTCGTAGAAATAGAAAGTAGAACAGTGGCTACAGGAGCTGGGGAGAGGGCAACAGGAAATTGTTTAATGTGCACAGGGTTTCAGTCGGGGATGATGAAAATGTTCTGGAGATAGAGTGGTGATGGTTGCACAACATGATGGGTATACTTAATGCCACCGAACTGTGTGCCTTAAAACATTTATCTGTGTGTGTGTATAAACAATTAAAAAGTCTTCTTAAAAAAGCATAAAATATGCTTTAAAAATAAACACAGTCCAGTTACAAATGATAGCAGACTTTTCAAAGGATGAGAACAGCCAATTTCCCCTTTTCAGAGCTGGACTCTACCCACAAGGGATAAACTCATGAACGAGGCTGACCCAATCAAAGCTTCTCTTTAGAATTATGAAATCCATACTGAGCTATGCCCAGCAGTGTGAGCTACAGTTATCTGTAGCCAGGCTGGTTTAAAGGAGGACTACTGTATACAAAGGACCAGAGAGCTGGTGCGCAGATGCAGAAAAAGTGACAGGTAATGGCACCAGACAGAAACAGAAAAGCTTCCTTGATTCCTGACAGTTGTCCAATTTCTCACTGTGTTCTTTAAGAAAGGCCAATTTATATTTCTCAGTCTTCAGTTCTGGAGAATAGTCCTACTTGAGCAAGTTTCTGCTATGTGAAATCAAAGGATCAAAAAGTAAGTATTTTAATCTCAATGAAGAAAAAAGAAAAATTCTACCCTTATCCAAATCCACTCATAGAATTAAAATTTTGATCTCGGAATAAATATTCATCTTCTTTACAGTCACAGACAAAACTGAAATACAAATGCTAATGAATAACATAAGAAGATATTCACTGATTAAAAAACTAAATACCAGTTTTCCATTCATCGTTCTCTAGAATGCTTTCAGAGGATAACTGTGAAGGTTCATCTTACGTGTCAACTGGGCAATGGAGTACCCAGATAATCTAGTTAAACATCTTTCTGGATGTGTCTGTGAGAATACTTCTGGATACGATTCACAACGGAATCACAGTAAAGCAGACTGTTCTCCCCAATGTGGGTGGGCCTCATTTAACCCACTGAAGAAGTGAAGAGAACAAAAATCTGAGTGAAAAAGAATCCACTCTCCGGCTGTTGTCAAGGTGAGACATCAGTATTCTCTTGCCTTAGGACTCAGCCTCAGACTAGAGGTTGTGCCATTGACTCTCCTGGGTCTCCAGCTTGTTGATTGCAAATCCTGGGACTTTCAGTTTCCATAACCACATGTGCCAATTCCTCCTCATCTACCCATCTACCCATCCATCCAATGGGTTGTTTCTCTGGTGAATCCAGACTAATACAAAAACAGTAATTGAAATTGGGATCAAAAGAGAGTGAGACAAATCACAAAATCTTTAATGGGGTATTCTTGTATAATGGGAAAATGTCCCCCAAAATTTTTCATTTATTTATCTACAGATTAAAAACATATCCACATAAATGTAGATGGAATGTTTAATTATAAAACTGCAATTAGAAATAAACGGAAGTATGGGAATTGATCTCCTTTAATATCAAAGTCTATAATGGTCACATACCTTTCTGGCACAAATGAGCAATTCTTTTATATATGTCACTGAGGTTTAATGCACAATGTCCTCATTTAAAACTGGCAGGCTTGTTTTTATAGTGGCAGAGGGACATGGGTAAGGGATTATTTGCATACTTACGAATCCATAGACTAAAACCTGATGTAATCAGAGGCAGTGTAAAACAGTGCAAAAAAACTTGATTTAGAAGTCTTACAACTCAGGGGCACCTGGGTGGTTCAGTCAGGTAAGTGTCCGAATTCGGCTCAGGTCATGATCTTGCGATCTGTGACTTCGAGCCCAGTGTCAGGCTCTGTGCTCACAGCCTGCTCCAGATTCTGGGTCTCCCTCTCTCTCTGCCCACCTCCTCACTTGTGCTCTGTGTCTCTCTCCCTCAAAAATAAATAAACATTAATAATAATAATAAAAGAAGTCCTATATCCTAGGTTCTAGTTCTAGCTATGACATATTAAGGAGGGGAGCTCTGAGAAAATCACAACCTCTCAGGGTCTTGATTAACTTGCCTCTAAAATGAAGAAACTAGATTTTTAATGATTAAAAAGGTCTAATTCTGCTCTAAAATTTCATTATTCTAATATAAGTAATACTCTGTCACTAGGAACAATACCACTGCAGTAAAACCTGAAGTGTCGAGTTAAATGATAAAGTTTGAAGACATAATTCAACACAGGTTTCTTTGAATATGGTATAGCCATATAAATGTGCTCTTCTTTTGTTCCATGTGAATAAAAACATAATATTCTCCTGCCTAGTTCCCTCTATCAAAGGGTACATGTTTATTAGAATTAGCTAAACTTGGTTTTTTGAGAATCACATAATTATAGCTACTGGCAACAGAGGTAGAAAGGAAAATAACAATATTTTAAGCTTTAAAAGAAAACATTCAATGTTTTACCATTTAATATAATTAAATAAACGGACTGAAGAACCCAAAATAAAACAAAGACATGTACATATTTGACTATTTGGCACCTACACTCCCAACACACACAGAGTCAACTGAAATGTTCTCCAACATTATAAAGGCCAAAGATTTTAATAAATATAAAATCTGTGGAAAATTACAGAGAAAATACAGAAAAAATTCAAAGTCAACTATGAGAATATGGAAAGGAAATAGACTCAGTATGTTAGTAAGTAATCAGAGAGAAGGTAAAAAGTAGAAATATAAAAATTTTCATTTTTGAAATTTGGTTCACTAAAACTCAGCAACTGTATTATTTGTGAGACATCATGTTATTTATTTGAAGGGAATAAAAATACTAGAAAAGCATGAAAAATTAAGATAAAAATGTAATGCAAACCAACCACAAATGGGAAGATCAAAAGTATCAAAAGAGTGAAACTGAGTGACACCATAATGAATTACATAAAACAATTTGAAACTGAAGGGGAAAAAATTTAAATAAGTAACTATATAACATTTTCTTTGAGTTATTTTGGTATCCATTAGGTCTATCACTTCCTTCAATAAAAGGAACCTAATGATTATCTTGTATCCATCCCCCTGTAGCTTGCATATAAAAAATTCTCGAAGTATTTGTTAAATATAAGTGAATCTCTTAGGTATCTTCTAAGAAGTTGAGGAAAGGGAAGAAAATCAAACCCTAAAGTAAACATTACCCCTTCCTAATCATATAACCTTTGCCTGCCACTTTTCTGCTTTGCAAAGTTTCTTTGAAGTTCCTATTTCCAGTCAGATCATAAACAATCATTCTGAAGAGAGCTTCATGAATTTAGAATCAAGTATATTTATGCTCCCAGCTCTTTTCAAAAAAGCCCTTTGGGGAAAACATTCTATTTACTTACTTCTGACTTTCTGCTTTCTTTCCTTATCTATTGAAGCTATTAAATAAAAAGTATTTTCTGATACTAATAATTCACATTTGAATAATCATGCTTCTTTGTGAAGTTTTAAACAGAGTTTTAAGTTTCAACATACTATATCTACTTGGACTTACAAATTGTTTGTTATACTTTGTAATGAATTAATAGTGTTTAAATGTTTTAAATACTATCAATGTATTCGGTTATAGGGAGTAAGGTACTTGAAATAACTTATTCAAAGATGCTGACCTAGTGGGCTTCACACCCCTATCAAACTCAATATATCTCCTTTGTGTGAGAAATATTACACATTGACCCCTCTAACAATCTGAAATGAAATGTGCAATATAAGTAACCTATGTAATTGTTTTAATGAAAATCAATATCCAACAAATGCGAAAATGAAATTTATGATAAGCACAATATTTCAATGTGAATCTCAGAAATTATACAAGACATAATGAAGTAATCAAATGCTAGTACCCATTCACAAAATCACAGTGAATGTAACAATTACAAATGTCCATAGACCAGTATAATCTACAGGTAAGTCGACTACTATAAGCATCACTGCCACAGGCAACAGGATTTTTGAAACTGGTGAACTACTGGCCAAGTTCAGAACAAAGTTGAGTACAATCTTTCTCAATGTACACTGTTGTTATATACTTAGGAAAATGCAATGCATGTTAAAACTTTATAAAATATACTTTGTATTTCAATTATGCTCTAGATTCATTTAAAATTGTACCACCCACTACAGACCTCCTTCCTTGGCCTCACTCACTAAAGGCCCTTCAATTATTTTATCAACCAAAAATACTTCTAGAACACCTCCTAGGAAGTAGTATTTCCCCCTTGAGAACCAAAGCTCTAAACAAGAGTATCCCCTGTGTGCCAAATAACAATTGTAAGTACCTACTTGATTTATGCTTAACTGAAATAGCTACACTACTAAGAAACTGAAGAATATACAAGCATAATATAAACTACTAACTGATTTTCATGCTTATCTTTTCCCTTAGGATCATTAATAGCTTGTATGAATTAAAGCTATAAGGGTATTGATAATTAGTTCTAAAAGAGACCCTTAAATTTGGCTCTGCTTTCAAGAGAAAAGAAATTCTTAACAATACGAGTATTTGCTACACAAGTTAGTGAAAAATGAAGGAAAATAAGGCAGGGAAACACTGACACTTGTGGTCATTCTGAGATTGCTAATTTACAATCAGGCTAATTCCTGCTTTGTAGGTTCAAAGAAAAGTAAAACTGGTTCCTAAATAATCTATTGACTTCAAAGGAAAATTATAAACTCTTAATGAACACAATAATTTTTCTTCAAAAAGAGAAAACTACTTACTAATAAAAAAAAAAACAGCCAAAAATATGCCATTTGTCCATATCTTACATACAATGAAAAAGATTTCGTCTGATTTTAAGTCAAAAGATATAGGCCTCAAGCAAACATTACTATGCAGAACTGTTGACTGATCTCCGTTAAAACTAAAAACTGGTCTCTAAATAACTATGTCAAATGGCATTGTTCAGAGTACTATGATGGAAATTACACATGATCTAAAACAAGATTTTTTTCTCCAGCACTGGAAGAAAGAACTAGTTCTTCAGGTGAGCACTGGCTGAAAAGAAATAACTGGCTCGCATTTAGGGGCCAATTCCTCACGCTAAAGCACAAACAGGAATGAGGACCAACGTAGGGAAAACCAGACTCCTGTCTCCTCTTCTCACATTATTCAAGGATATTTGCTCATTTTCAGTGAATCACCTGCCATGGCTGAAGTGTTATCCCCCACTCTCCTTTCTTCTTCATTTTTTTTTTTTAAGTTTATTTATTTATTTTGAGAGCGAGCACGCAAGTAGGACAAGAGCACAGAGGGAGGAGACAGAGAATCCCACGCAGGCTCCGTGCTGCCAGCACAGAGCCCAACACAGGGCTTGAACTCACAAAACCTTGAGATCATGACATGGGCTGAAACCAGGAGTTGGACGCTTACCAACTGAGCCACCCAAGTGCCCCTCTCCCTCATTGTTTCTACCAAGGATATTTTGTTGAATTTATACCTACAGTATAACTCTATGAAATGACTTATAAGTCTTTACTATTAGTGAGTAAATCTGTACCTGATTTATCATGTAATAATAACTCAAAAACGACTAACTGCATGAATAAAATAACAATTATTCTGTACTCAATAGAAATTTAAGAGTCAGAAGGCACTGCAAGTCCTGTCTTTAAATTCTGCCTCTTGGAAAACTACTGCAGACATGCCCAGGAAAATCCTAAAAAAAATACCTGGACAGTTCTGGCCAAAACACACGGAGTAATAACAGTCTACTTTTCCCATCAGGGACGTGTTAGAAGATTAAAAAGTAGACCTATGCAAGTAAAAATTACAAGGCATTTAGAACTATAAAACTTAACAAAATAGCTGCCAGTTTGCTGAGTCTGACAAAGAAACCTGTCACATTTACTGAGAAAGTTTAACCATAGAATTCAGATGTTAAAAGAAACTAGACTAAAGGAAGAACTTCTACAAGCTTGCCTGTCATAAGATTTTTACAGTTCCTCTTGGCTGGAAACATGCAGGTTGCTAGAAAAAGTCACTAAAGGAACTTTTATCTCATGTCTGCTCTATTTTTCTGTACTTTATGTAAAGTTCTTAGTTAGCTTAATTTAAACTTAAGAAACTGATGGCAGGTGTACCTAAAGTTTAAAGTACATTCTGATTCAGTAGACAGACACCTTTTTATTAGTTTCTAGGAGTCTCTTTTCCTATATTAACCCTTGTTCCACAGCAAGCATAACTGAAACAATAGTCCACTGGGAATTCAGGAGAATTCTCTCCAGTACTGGGAGAACCATTAACCAGTAGGTTATCTAATGAAGCTCTCTTAGTACTCAAGATCTATAATAAATCCAAGGGACACCAAAAGAGTCAAATCAAAAGAACTAGCAAAAATAATTGTTTTAACCTTCCTAGAGAAAGGATAGGGAATATGTCTGAACCTCTTTGTCTCCCTAACATTTAATAAACTGTGCCTAACTACGAATATTGGCACAAAGTAGTTGATCAATATGTATTTGATAAATGATAATATAAACAAACATCCATTTATAATTCTATGAATGATTTCTGGGTATGCTGTGCCAGTCCTAAAAAAACTCCCCACGACTTCTCCAGTGTTACACGGTATAATGGTTAAGAACAGTGCATAAAGACTTAGATAATCTTGCTTTAATTCCCAGCTGGACTCTCCTATCACTGATCAGCTGGTATCTGGGATAATTATTTTACAACTTTAAGCACTGGCTCCTCATCTTTAAAATGGGTATTCTGATACCAAAACTATTATGAGGGAAAAAAGACTTTTACCTAACAACTTAGGTAGGCTTAGCATGCGATCTGATTTGGGGTAAATAATAGTCACTGCTGCTAGCTGCATAGTCAAATCCTATGTAAGGAATTACTGATAAATACGATACTGATCTCCTAAAATCCACTTCCACTTTTGTAAAGTACATTACTTTAAGTAGGCACTCAAGCATTATTCTGCTACCTACATTTAATTAAAAAAAAAACAGTGAGCATGTAGTATCAGTGGACATAGGAACTAAAATAAAAACCTAGCATTCAATTTTCTCCTTTATATTTAACTAGGAAAAGTCAAAGCTCTAGGCCTTAGGTTTCCCATTTATAAAACTCCTTAATATTCCTTCCAACATTTCTGGGAAAGTCACAAACACTCCTTAAAAAAGTCCTAGGATTCCTACAAGTACCAAACACATGTCATCAGCTACACTAAAAAAACAGGACAAAAAAACTTTAAAATAGGAGAGAAAAGGTAACAGACTTAACTGGGGAAGACAGCGGGGATAAAGCATATCTATGACTACAAATTTATAGCTTAGGTTCCAAACCTATACATTTTTAGGAGTTAATGTCCCTGAAGTCTCACAGGAAAAACTGATAATTCAGGCTATTTAAAAAAACAAAAAACAAAACAACAACAACAAAAAAAACAAAAACCAAAAACCATGCCCCAGTATTCTTCCAGAAAGAAGCAAGGTGCCCAGGAGACTAGCCACACAAACAAATATTTCAGAATAAGTACCTAGTGCTCACTGGGAAATCTGCTTGGAGGCGAGTTAGTAAACTATCTTGAAATATCAGGACAGGTGATTAATTAAACCTAAGTATCCACCAAGATCCTGTACAAGGGTGCTATATCCACTACATCATTTTGTTGAATTCTATCATACATAATTTTAAAAATAAATGCTGATATTAAAAAGTAATTAAAAATAAAGTTTTGCCACCTTCACGAACACTAGAAACCACATAATAGAAAAAAAAAAAAGTGGGCATCATATGTCACTAAGCAGTCCACTCCGGCTGATTTATAAACTCCAGAAAACTGGGGTGGGGATATCTAAGTCATTAAAAAAAAAAAAAAAGGCCTAAGTCTTATCTAGATATTAGTAAAATTGGAATAATCTGAGAAAATAAACTTTAAAGGAGGGGGTGCACTGAAGGGGTTAAATTGCACCAAGTTACATTTTATAAAAGCTTATATTGCTTATGTCCTATAAAACCAAGTACGAAACATGAAAACCAACATCTAACACTGAAAACATTTAGAAAGCCTGTGCTCAAGCAAAAAGTTAAGAAAGAGAGAGAAAAAAAGGAAAAAAATAAAATTATAACCATTTCATAATCATCCCATTTTTGTATTATGCACTCCCCACTATACTTACACTGAATATATGTAATTTATCACAGAGAAGTAAAATCGCTAAGCTTCTCCCTACCTTAGGCTTTTAGTCAAAATGAATGCAAACAATCACGTGGGATTCAGCCAAGCAGTGACGTTAAATTCTGCTCTGTCAGAGAGAGCATCTGTCAAGCCCACATTTAAACTGCTGCCTGCCTGTGCAGCAGCTGAGGAACTGTGGATTTCGTATTATAGACTAAAACCCCAGTAAAACTGCTCAAAATCCTTCCTGCAGCTGCCAGGCAACAACGAAAGAGAGTTAAATCCTATTCTATTCCAATACAATCGAAGCACTACATTCTAGCTCCGGCTGCTTTACATTGCAGCTCAGTGTTATTACTAGAAATATGGATACTGAGAAGAGAATACAGCACTGCATTGTCCGGCCAGGAAAACAGCAGATGTAAAAAGCTTCAATGCATCAACTGTCGGCAAGAGTCAACAGTGCTCCGAACAGAGCGGACAACTACGGCTCTTTTGTTTAAAGACAGAGAAAGAAAATGAAAGAAAGGAAAAATCTCAGAAGACTAGGACCCATATGAACAAGGAGGGTAACTCGAAGACAAGCAGACAGATGGACACTTTGGATACTGTGAAAAGCAATCGCAGGAGGCAGACTATTGGGGGATGTGCGCATGTTCGATAGCATCTTTTTTGCTGAAGTGATGGCGTGCCAAAAGTATTTTCAGTGGGCATAATCCTCTCCACATAAATGGCCTGACCAAGGAAGGTATGTCGATATCTTATGTGTAATATTCATTTAAATGTCTGCTACCTTTTTATAGCCCTGGAGGCACTAATATCTGATAAACAAGTTCATCCTGTTCACCGTCCTTGAAAACTATGAAAGGGTTTCTAGATAGATGATTTTAAAATCTGTCATTGTTAAAACTGTCATTGCTATATTCAAGTAAATATGTAGCTTGGAGTAATTACAGATTATGGATGCCTAAAAGAGAGAAAAGGCAAATAGTAACAAGATGTGCTTAAAGGATTCTCTGAGAAATTAAACTTAAAAAGAAAAAAACTAGACCTCTAAAGAAAACATAGCAAGCCTCTACCAAATTAGGTCAAAATGAATTCCTATCTAGTAAAATAAAGTGATCTCTTAAAAATGGCTATCAAAGAGACAATGCAGTGATATTACATTAAAGAGTATCAAAGATGATGTGAATATTAAGAGCTTTTTTTCAAAGTCCTTTTAAAACAAATTATTAATATATAACAGCTTTTACTAACAAAATCTTCCAAGAGCCATCTCCCTAAATAAAAATAACAAACACGATCTAAGAGAGTATCAACAAATATCACTATTGAGCTGTAAGAATATTAAAAGGAAAGCATTTGCACAGGATCACATAAAGCAGTTTGAGTTTTATGCACAGCACACCACCACAGTAGATTTGCATGTTATTACAGTGTCCATGAATACAACTTTAAACAAAGAAATATCAATAGTTGCTAAAAATTCCCCCACTTAAAACAGTGAGCTTTCATTTTAAGCAACTCTTTCTAAATGAACAAATGTAAGATTGTTCTTGGTGATAATTTTTAAATGAAATTCAAAACATAATGTGAAAATAATCTTATATAAAAATATTCATGAACAGCAATACGGCAACAAAAAATTAATATAAGTGTAGCTACAATGCTTCTAGGCTATATTAATACGTGCTCGTGAACTATCATCATCGTACGTATGTGCAGGGCAGAAATAAATCTAATAAACTATTTAAACAACAATCACAGAAGAGCAACTCATGGCTCAGGAACTCAAATATATTTCAAATATTTTTTACAATCTACTAGAGATACTGATATTTGCTCAATCTCACAATACAACTCAATAACCTATTATTTAATAATCACAAAAGGCAAACATTTAAGACATATGTAAGCATTCTATTCTAAAATTAAGATTAAACAAGTTTATTGAGCCCTATTATTTTTACATCTCAACATCAACTCTGTCATATCATGAATTTTTATTCCACTGTAGAATGAAATCAGATGGTATTAAATAAAAAAATATAGTTGTAAAAATCTCAAGTCTCTCTGAGTCCCTTTTCTCTTTACATTAACCACACCAATTAAACACTTTTATAAGCTAGATCTCAAAACAAAAGTATAGAATTTATTTTTAATTCAAGCACCACTAAAATCTAGGACTGTTCCAACAGACCAGATATCAACACTTTTAGAAGCCAAAAGATAAAAAGAATGTGCGTGTGTGTGTGTGTATGTGTGTGTGTGTGAGAGAGAGAGAGAGAGAGAGAGAGAGAGCATGTGAGAAGTAACTGAACATTTCACAGCAACATTCTTTCCATGAACTTCAATAAGATATAAATATACATTAATAACTTGAAAAAAATTATCATAAAAATTCCTAAAAGCTAAATCAAAGGTATTTCTATGCTGAAAATGTAAAAGTATAAAACTATTTAGACTGACAAAAAATTTTAACTTTCTTGTCATGTGCCCACTTTTTAAGAATTAAAATATAAGAGGCAGTAACTGGAGAAAAATTTTAACATTTAATAAAAAGGAAGAACAACTACTTTAATCTTTCTTTCTTTTTAACAGAGAAATTATGAATACCTGAGAAACTTTTAATAAAGAGATTTTTAAAGCTAGGCACATGTACTTTGTACTTTATTTATCAATGGGAGACTACCAAATGAATATATATGGATTTTAAGCCTGGGAAGCTTAATACTTACAAATATTAAGTCTTGAATTTAACCTAAAATGCATCTCCATCACCTACTGCTACAAAATCATACAGGACCATAAACTATGTATTTATGCTACATTACACTATATAATAATATGCTGTTTTCTGTAACATGGAAATACTTTAGAGATATCACTTGAGGTATACAGCTTTCATAAAAATATCAGTTTATTACTATTATATTTATCTTCATTCATTTCTTCAGTCATTTATTCAAAAATCTGACCTTATATTTATTGCTTCTTAAATACACTTTGGAAAGATGTAATGACTGGACTTCAACCAGATATCAAGCACGTATCAACAAAAAGTTGACATATTTAACTTAGCATTGGAATGTTTAAAATAGATTATCAAATAAATTTAAAAAGCAACTTTTGTTCATTTTAAATTTATACACATAACCCTTATATCTACTGGGTTCTTTATGGAGTGGAGGAAGAACATTGTTATTTAATCAAATGTTTCACTTGAAAATAAAAGATTAGAAAGAGTTTCCTGGTCTAAACAGAAGGGTCAACTATCAAGAAGTACAGGAAGGAAAAAACTGAGTTTCTAAACCAGAACACTCAGCTTGTTTTCAGTTTTGCTAACAGCAGCTATGTTTTGCTGGTACAGTGAACAGCCTTGGTCTTTATTATAGCAATGTGAAATTAAAATTCATGTAAATAAACTCTAATAAATAGCAAACTAGATTCTATGTTTTTAAAACTTGAAACAAAAAAAAAATCACTGTTCGTATCTTACAGGATGATTTTTTTTTTTACATTTGAGAACCAAAACTTCTAAAAGTACTACATAATTTCAGATACTAAAAATTATCAAAAGCTGGCGCCTTTACTATTATACTTTGGAAATTTGTTCAAATTCCCACCTACTTGCTCCTCCTAGTGGCTTTTACTAGAATAGTACTTTCATTCATATATGTCTAACACTTTCAATCGATATTTTCAAAGTACTTCATAGTACCCTAATACGTGAGTTTTACTACAATTATTTAATTATATGAAGGCTTCCATGTAAATACCATTATTTTCCCAAAATAATTAAGTTTCATGTCAAAGTTAAACAAACTTGGCATTAAGCATGAATCTCTTAATATCACAGGCTAAACAAACACATAGGTACATATGCACCGAATATTAAACAAATGCTCTTACATTAAATTTTTTAAATGGCTAGTTTCTTTTGCTTAAAGAAATAATTTTCACAATAAAAAGTTGAAAAATTAAAATTATTAATACCCTTCTCAAGTTTTTCTCTTTACGAACAGAATTCAAGCTGCCTTACCCAACTCTACCCCCACGCCTTAATCTAGAAAAACTAAGAACAAACGGAAAACCATGAAAAATCTGTGCTATGAACTGAAAAACCTTGCTAAAAGATAACGCCAGTAGTTTTTAATATGGAGAATATTGAATCTCCCATACTGACATCTCATAATTTTTTTTTTAAATCTAGGGTTTTAATAAGTGTCATGCCACCAGAAGTCCTAAAAATGTAACAAATTCTCTACACACAAATGTAGAACACAGCAAAACTCAAGAACCTTTTAAAATGCAGTTTGTAAAATTTAAAATTTTAAACGGCTGGATATGACAGTACCTGGTGCCTGCATTTTATAAGAAATCTGAAAGGATTGTTCAAAGTAGTTCTTTAATTCTAACATGGAGACTCAACTGAAAAACGGGATAGTGTGCTGCCAAGGCCAAAGATAATTTAAGATAATTAGTTACTATGTATTAAAAATCAGTCTTAAGTCTAAGTAAGGATCATGATCTCCCGAATACCTCATCTTTGAAGTGGAAGGTTAAAATTAGAAAGAGTATTTGAAAATGTTCATCATTTATTACTGTCTTAAAATCCTGGACTGAAGTTACTGGACCCTGAAAATTAATTTTGACAGGTGCATCTTCTCATTGACTTTTTCAACACAGTAGGGGCCAATGGAAACATGCCAAGCAGTGTACTGTGACTAACAGAATTCTGCCATAATCAACCTTGCACCGTCTGTCCCACAACTGATACATGACCGTTTTACAAAAAAGGCCGCTGACTGTGCACCATACCACCAATGGTATGTCAAATCAATTTTAATTAATGCCAATAAATTTTCCATCTGCTCTCGGGCCTTCTTACATGGCCTCTCTCCGGAATCTCGTAACACTCTTCTCTTCTACATGCATACAACTTTTAAATCTGTAACTCAGGTCAAAAGTACAAATGACCAGAGCTACTCAGACAATAAAATAAGTGGAAGAAAATTAATCTGTCACTTCTCTCTTTAAAGGGCTCATCCTGTTCTCAGTGATGTTATGTTACCAAGGATAAACAAATCACAGACTTCATTCCTGGGTTATCGTATTTTCACAACTTAAAAATTCCTATTTGCCCTAATATTATTAACATCCAAAGTCTCTTTTCAGGCAGTTCTATAATATTTTGCATTTTGTAAATTTTTATGCTTCATCTTTATAGAATGACTGCATGGGAGACACCGTGACCGACTTAAAAAATGATTACCAAAGAAAAGTATTGATTCAGGAGAAGTAAACAACATTTTCAGCCTCCAGTCTCTCCTATCCCATTACTGGATATTTACAACATGCTTCAGTGGAGGAGAAGACACTGCTGCTTTGCAAAGATGAGCTGGAATGCCAAGAGGTCTCTGTTCCGTACCCATCTTATTGGTGTACTTTCTCTAGTGTTTCTTTTTGCTATGTTTTTGTTTTTCAATCATCATGACTGGCTGCCGGGCAGAGCTGGATTTAAAGAAAACCCTGTGACATATACTTTCCGAGGATTTCGTTCTACAAAAAGCGAGACAAACCACAGCTCTCTCCGGAACATTTGGAAGGAAACAGTCCCTCAAACTCTGAGGCCTCAAACAGCAACTAACTCCAATAACACAGACCTGTCGCCACAAGGAGTTACAGGGCTAGAGAATACACTCAGTGCCAATGGAAGTATTTACAATGAAAAAGGTATCGGACATCCGAATTCGTACCATTTCAAATATATTATCAACGAACCTGAAAAATGTCAAGAGAAAAGCCCTTTTTTAATACTGCTAATAGCTGCAGAACCTGGACAAATAGAGGCTAGAAGAGCTATTCGGCAAACTTGGGGCAATGAAAGTCTAGCACCTGGTATCCAAATCACAAGAATTTTTTTGTTGGGCGTAAGTATTAAGTTAAATGGCTACCTTCAACGTGCAATACTGGAAGAAAGCAGACAATATCATGATATAATTCAACAGGAATATTTAGATACATACTACAACTTGACAATTAAAACACTAATGGGCATGAACTGGGTTGCAACATACTGTCCACATATCCCATACGTTATGAAAACTGACAGTGACATGTTTGTCAACACTGAATATTTAATACATAAGTTACTGAAGCCAGACCTGCCTCCCAGGCATAACTATTTCACTGGATACCTAATGAGAGGATATGCACCCAATCGAAACAAAGACAGCAAGTGGTACATGCCACCAGACCTCTACCCAAGTGAACGCTACCCTGTCTTTTGTTCTGGGACTGGTTATGTTTTTTCTGGAGATCTGGCAGAGAAGATATTTAAAGTTTCTTTAAGTATCCGTCGTTTGCACTTAGAAGATGTATATGTAGGGATCTGTCTTGCCAAGTTGAGAATTGATCCTGTGCCCCCGCCCAATGAGTTTGTGTTCAATCACTGGCGAGTTTCTTATTCAAGCTGTAAATACAGCCACCTAATTACCTCTCATCAGTTCCAGCCTAGTGAACTGATAAAATACTGGAACCATTTACAACAAAATAAGCACAACGCTTGTGCCAACGCAGCAAAAGAAAAGGCAGGCAGGTATCGCCACCGTAAATTACACTAGAAAAGACAATTTTTTTTTGAATGTGCAATCTGTAAAATATTGCTAAAAGCATGTATAGTTAAAACTGATTACATCCATAGGACAAGTTTTAGTTTAAATTCATCACATAAAGAAATTGAAAAAATATTTTTTTAATTTCTGAAGGTAATTCTTAAAAATAACGACATTATATATAAAAAAGTATCCCAAAAGAATCTATTTAAAAACACTGTATAAGGGGATTCTGTGTATTAACATGCAATAAAAAGCATGCATACATCAATGGTTCAAGGCTTATGTTAGGGGCCAATAAGATGTATTTGCATACATTTTCCACATAAATTTTAATTTAAGAAATGGAAACAGTCAAAAGACCCTTCATTTTAGATTCAGTTTCTCATTTTAACATAAAATTAAATGTAAATAAAACATTACTGTCAATCTTAAGGAAAGTTTGTAATTGTGCAAAGGACAAATTTTCTGACCTGACTATTCTAGGGTTCTAAAACTATATTCCATGCAATAAGATTTAGTTGAATTATTCCATAAACACATTTACAAAGTTCAGATGTCTCATCAATGCAATTCTCATCTAAGTATTTACCTTTTAATAACAATTGAGATACTCATTTTCTTTTAGTAATACATATATTGGGGAAATTATTTTGACATGTGATAAAATGTGAAAAGTCAATGTGTCTCAGGCTCAAGTTTTTATAAGAAAAAAAAGTAAATGTTTCAAAACAGACAGTTTGTTTCCTTGTTGGTGTTAAGGGCCAAGCTAGTATTTCAATGAGTTATTCTATTACATCAGTTACTGCACTCTTAAGGAGTACTACCACTTAACTTCAAGGATATCTACAAAAATATATCATGTTCCTCCAACTGAAGCAAAAGTAATTACTTACAGGCACGAAGAGAATGTACTGTTGAAAAAAGACACAGGATAAAGAGTGCAGCAGCAGTTTCATTCAATACATTTTTAAGATGCATGTCTGCCAAACTGCAACATATGGGAAGTTTATTTCCTGACAGCAGGTGTACACATGCCAATACTTAATCATTTTATGGCACCTACTTCTTTCTCTGAGTGCCAAGTTTACAAACCTGCAGTTTTTAATTTGGTAGATGACAACTATTCCGCGTCACCAATTTAAAACCTTTCTTGGGAGGGATGGGGAAAAACTACAAATGTTTGATGAACACTTGATTCTAGGATGACAATGTATACAATGCACTTTTACCAAGTTTTTAATAAAAAAAAAAGTAAACAAAAAAATCTTTACTGAGTGTTACAGTATAAATATCTTCACAGTAATTTTGTTTGGCTCCATTATAAAGTTTAAAATCAAGAAACAGTAACCCGCTAAGTTTTAAAATGCTTTTAATTCATGAAAGTATGTAAAACTTAACGATCTTAATCTAACGAAGATGTTACTTAACCTAAATGTAATGACAATCATTTTTATCCTTGATTCTATTCTGAAGAGATACTGTACCAAACAGAACTCTTATAATTGTTAAAGTTCAGAATCACGGAAACTGTTTAAGTACTTATTATTTAATAATTTGTATTCTATTTATACTGAATTTATCTCCCATTTTCAATTCAGTAGTCTAAGTATTCTATTCTACATAGAGTAATTTTGAAAGCCAAGCTATATACATAACACCCCAGCTCTTGGTTAAGTCCATTTTTCACTTAATTTATTCTATATGGATGTAAAAACAGTCAGGTTATTAAATGCCACAGTCACACATAAGAGGGCAATTCCAAATTAGGTAAGTAAATTTCAGGAAAGACAAAAGCAATCCTTCCTTCAATAGAGAATAATTCTCTCATTTATACTTTAGAAGTTTTTTTTAAAGGTTTTATGTGTATACATGTATATACACATGTATGAATGCACAATTATGTACCCAGAAACTGAACTCAAGCACTATCTGTCTAAATTATGATTATACTGCAGGATCTTTAAAAGATAGTATTTTCCTTCTGGAAAAATTCGAGTTTAAAAAGTTGACTTACGAAAAACAGAATTCTTACCAGACAACTAAATTCCTCCTATCTCAGACATCATTTTATATCATTTCAATATCCCTAGGAATACCATCTTGAGAACTGATAGTAATCTGACAACATAGAGTTCTCAAAGAAAACTGGACCAAACAGTCAATTTTCCTAATACTGCTGAAAATCTGTATTTTAAAATAAATACCCTATTAATTTATTCTTGACCTTCCATTCTCAATCTGCAAGAGTAATTCTGCAGAAAATATGAATTTTTATATTAAAATATCTCAACATCTCACCAAGTAATAACTGTGCCTTATTCATGCCCTGTACTATGGGAAAATATAATATTTAATTATATTTGCACTATATTTGGTCAAAGAAAAAATTAAGGAACAACTATGTAATCTTTATACTCAGTGTTAATAAATATTTTAGAAGATAAAAATACCAAAACTTTTGATAGTTACACTAGTTCGTTTTGATCAAGTTGATAGGTAGTGAAAGTCTAATTCAAGTAAATAATTTAAATTTCTCACCTTTCAGTATACAGCAGGATCACATATAACCTCGACTTGAATCTTACTGATATCTACTACCAAAAACCCCTAAAAAATAATAGCAACAATGGCAGCAGGAGCCATTTACTGATAAAGCATACACACATATGCCTGCTACTTGTGCTAAACCACTTTATGTACATGATCTCACGGAATCCTTATAAGTGACACTAAAAGACAGGAAAGGAAGACTCATGCAAAAAGTTAAATACCTAAGATCACACAGCTAGTTAAAGCAGCAAGCCTCCATCTTAAAGACCATGCTCTCAACCACCACGTTATTCTGCTATTTCCCATATGACGCCTGCAGAAAGGTCTAAAGAGTTAAGCAAAAATGGCCTGTCCTCTAATTCTACTATTCTACTATTCCCTGCTTTTTCTTTCATCTTTTGCCAGGGAAGGCTTCATAACCATTTTTCTCACGCTGGAGGGGCACTTGATGTTAGGTGAAAATAACCGTTTACATCTGGTGGCCAAAACCTTAGAAAACCATAAGCTTACTGCTTATCTCTTGCTTCTTTGGGCTCTGAGATACATCTGTAAACAACAGGCATATGTTGCAGTTAGAAATTATAAAGGTGCCTACTTACGTGTTGGGATGAACACTGGGTGTTATATGTAAACCAATTTGAAAATAAACTATTATAAAAATAAATTAATAAATAAAAATAATAAAGGTGCCTACTTGAAAGCACAATTAGATCGTTTCTAACAGACAAAAGCAGCATTGCATTTACTCACTCTACCAGTCAGTCGCCTACTGTTTTGGGATGAGGTGGTAAAATCCTCTTATCCAGCTGATTTTAGGGGTTTTTTTTCCTTTTCAGTTTTTACTGCTCGAAGACAAAAAAGAATATCCCTACTATGCATACATTTCTAATACACCTCATAGAATATCAGTTTATCACTGAAACAGTACTCTCGGAAACAGGGAATGTACACAATACTAAAAAGTGACATTCTGAGCTTCAGAAAGACACCTGTCACACACTACATCAACACATAAGCACACCCTTCTTCTAAGCACAATGTAACTATAAATCTTACTATTTCAAGATACAATATGTCAAAAGAAGAAGAAAAATGTTTCTGTATCTACAGGAATTGTTTCCTCTCCCTTTACCAGAGCAAATATCTATGCCCTGGACAACTGGAGCTAACGTAATTGTCTCGGTCTGTTTATTAATCTAATCATTTCAACTTCCATCTGAAAGCGACAGATTCTAAATTTGAATTTAGCTTTTGACAGTACCTTAAAAACTGGGGGGAAAAAAAAAAACAGGTCAACGGTATCATAAAAATATTAAATAACAGAACACTGTAACATTATATGCAAAATCTTGAATTCATGTTTTTATGAATCTGTGTTTAAAATACACAAAATTGTACAATAGAATAAAACAAATAAGGCTGCATGTCATAACTAAAATGCTATGAAAACATTAGAATATAGATAACAGAATTAACATAACATTCTGATGACAATGAGAATTTTCTAACATACTGAAGGATTGAAACTAATAAAAATCACATTAAACCATAATACATTTATTTAAAGAAATTTAACAAAACTATTTCCACTTATGATTTAAAATATGAATACTATCAGAAAATTAAGACGAAATCACCATAAGCCACAGCCAAAAATCTACTTGATTATCACACAAAAGTAAGAAGAGAAATAAAAATGTTCAGTAAGCCCATAGTTAGATAATGTTTTATGGTTTAACAATAGTTTTCAAACTAATTTCCTCAGGTGTTTCAGTTTTAATCACTAAAACCAGGAGAGCTATGTTTTAGAGCCGTGCCCTCACTTTAATACAACTGCACTTTTATGTTTAAATGAAAAGATTCCATGTCAAAGTTCATTTGAAAAGAGTGACCAATATTTATTTGCTTTTTGGTTTTTTTCACTGCGAACTACCTCAATGATTCTTGAACTGAAATACAACTACGGAAAAGAGAAAAATATATATATTTACTCATTATATAAAATCCAACATATCAACTCAAAGAATAAAAGGAACTCACTCAAAAGAAAGATTAAATACTAAAACAAGAGTCTTAGACATAATAAGCCATTATTCAACACAAATAGTAAAAGAAAAAAAAATCCACAAACGCAATATTTTAAAAGTAAGGGATAATCACAAGTAAGAGGAAATTATCTGGTGAAAACTAAACTTTTACTAAGTGGTATAAAAATTCTGACAAGAACAGACCATATTTTTTTTTAGTTAACAAGAATACCTACTTTTAATAATGGACATTATTCCCCAATTAACATGTTCTCTCCATCTGAATTTTCTAAACACAACAGGGGAAAAAACTGTTGTAAGATACGCAGTCAGTCTAAGCCCAATCAAATCTTAATATTTCTTTAAGTTTTTAGTGTGTATGGATGGTAATCACGGAATGATTATAAAGTTAAAATGGAAAAAAAGGTATCAGTAGCTAAGAAAATATTTTAAGTGACCATAAAGAATTTACTATAAAGCTGGGGCGCCTGGGTGGCTCAGTCAGTTGAGCGCCCGACCCTTTGTTTCGGCTCAGGTCATGATCTCATGGTTTGTGAGCTGGAGCACATGTCAGGTTCTACGCTGGCAATGTGGAACCTACTTGGGATTCTCTCCCTCTCACTCTCTCTGTGCCCCTCCCCAACTTGTGCTGTCTCTGTCTCTCTCATTAACAAGCTAATGAATATCACATCAAAGTTTGTACTATATCTCGCATTATGAGCACATGTTAACTAAAGCTATCCTAAGATTTAATAAATTTAAGGTATTTTTAAAGAACTTTCTAGAAGTATATATGATAATCAAAATTTTAATAAAATGACAGGATTAGAAGACCTCTGAGATACTTTTTTCAATCATTCAAACATCTTTTGAGAGCCTATGAAATGTTGGGTACAGACGCTATGATAACAGTTAAGATGGTCTATCTAAAAAATGATGTTTGGGTACTTGGACAGCCATAAGAAAAAAAAATTAGATTTGTTCTTCAACTATATATTAGAAAAATTTCCAACCAGATAAAAGATCTAAATGTAAATACAAACCATTCAATGGGGGGGGGGGGAGAGTGAATTCCTTTATAACTTGCGAGAAGAGTTAACTTTCCTAATTATGACAAAACTACTTACTACAGAAGTAGTAAGAGATTTATAAATGTGATTACAAAAGATTTTGAAAGAAACTCTTGCATGGCAATAAAAACATCAACAAAAAAGAAGACAAATGACAATCTGAGAGAAGATACTTCCAACCTATAAAAGTTTAATATCCCCAATATACTGAAATGATACGAGAGAAAGAGAAGGAAGAGACCAATGTTCTGATAGAAAAATGAGAAAAAACATTAGTTTACAGAGAAAGAATTGATAAAAGCCCTAATCATAATCAACCTTGATGAGAATGCAAACGAAAACCACTAAAAAACCATTACTCACCTATCAAATTAACAAAAAGTTAAGTCTGACATCATACCCTTTTGATAGACCTGTAGGAAAATAGGCACATTCACACATACTAGAGGGAATGGTACAACTCCTAATGGGGGAGAATTTGATAACATCCTGCAAAAGTACAGAAGCATTTACCCTTTACTTATCAATTATACATTTAGGAATCTCTTCCCAAAACACTTGATAGCAATGAGATACAGTAGGCATAAAACTAATCATCAGGGCATGATTTGTAATAGTAGAGGTCAGAAAACAACGTAAATTTCCATCCATATGGTTAATAAACTAATAAGCCAAGGCACACGACAACATATTTGGACTATATATTCCTGGTGGGATATACTCTAAGGAAAAAATAATTGTATCCGACTACCTTATAGTAAACAATAATATCAGTATTGTTATTTTGAAACTTTTACTGAAAATCAGAGCAAACAAGAAATTATGCTAATATGATTAGGAAATGCTAAGAACTAAAGTGTCTAAGAAAATACTTTCTTTCTACTGATTATCCATATAAGCCAGTGCTTATATACATCTTCAAAAGAGTAAGTGTAGAAATGCAAACTTACTGAAAAGGAACAGGTATTAATTATTCTTAAAGATACCATCATAAAAAGGGTAAAAGAAAATAATGAATACAGTTTGACTGTATTTGGCAGGAGGAGGAGGGATAATAGGATGATTGAGAGAATTAAGGGGAACTCTGAGCATCAGAAAAGGAAAAACAACAGACTCAGAACTGGATAACCATTATGCCTTGACAAGGGAAAGTACAGAACCTTCTTTTCGAAGTACCAGGCTTACAAAAAGCTGCGGTTTAAGATGGATGTAAGAATATAGAGCATAGACTAAAGAGGAGCTGCTTATTAAACATTACAAAAAAAAAAGGTTAAAACTAAGAATACCAGATTTGCCCTAAAACTGTATTCTTAAACTTTACTCCTATAAAAATCAGGAGTTGCATCATGATTTTTAAAAAATTCTAGAAAATTCCCAGCACTGGCAGATTTTCCTTGGAAACCTACTCCATCTTCAATTTAGAAGGTTCTAGGTAGACTTTAAATCAAGGTAGCCTGCCTTGCACTGATCAAGCTAAAATAATCAGACCCTCTCTTCTAGTAACTTAAATCCTAGGGAAACATATACAAACACAGGCACACAGGCATACACACATACAGAAAAAATGACAGAGCTAACTCACTTGAATCTCAGTACCCTGGAGAAATTATCCATTAATTCCTGCTACCTAGATCCCTAGAGCTGCTATGGTTCTTGAACCTTCTACCACTTGGTTGTCTGATTTTATGACCTCACCTGTAGTTTTTCAGTATTTTTTTTTCTTTGCTACAGTTGGACTCAATTTTTGCTATTAATGAAAGAATCCTGACAGAAAACCTACCACCAGCAAATTCTGAAGTAACAAAATTATTCCAAGCCCCTATGGTAATTCTATAATGCTTTGTAAGACCATGCCCTCTGCGTGTTCTGCCACCTGAACAAGAGTGCAAAAGGATCCAGGAACAACTTCTCTGCTTAACAGACTGAAAATTATATACCTGTTCATAATCCGTATCCATGTCCAACCCTCAAACGAGCAACAAAGTTATTTTCAGCATAGGACATAACACAACTGAGACCATGTTGCTATAAATACCCTATTACTGAGGAGATCAGGGAAACAGAGTTTGGGACCTCATTTCCTAAAGTCATACTACTATGAGGGAGAACCAACAAATCTGGAAAGTCACCACAAAAACTGACTTCCTGAGCCTGATACACTGTAAAATGTTGTCTAAGCTTAGAAACTAGTAAGCAGAGAGGAATGGACTATACCATTTCACATTTGCTATTTAAAATTGTATTCCTGGAGGCGCCTGGGTGGCTCAGTCAGTTAGCTTCCAACTTTGGCCCAGGTTACAATCTCACAGTTCATGAGGCTGAGGCCCACATCAGGTTCTCTGCTGTCAGCACAGAGTCTCCTTCAGATCCTCTGTCTCCCTCGTTCTCTGCCCCTCCCCTGCTCATACTCAAGGGCTCTTTCTCAAAAATAAATAAATCATTAAAAAAATAAATAAAACTGTCTTCCTTTATCAGAAATCTGACAAGGTAAAAAATAAACAAAAGCAAAAAGCAAGCAAAAAACAGTTGCAACATTCTTCCTGGTAGGTTTATTTAAAAGAGAAAAGAGAGGGGTGCCTGGATGGCTTAGTCGGTTAAGTATCCGAATTCGGCTCAGTTCAAGCCCCGCGTCGGGCTCTGTGCTGGTAGCTCAGTGCCTGGAGGCTGCTTCGGATTCTGGGTCTCCCTCTTTCTCTCCCCTCTCCCCAACTCACACTGTCTCTCAAAAATGAATAAAATGTTAAAAAGAGAGAGAGAGAGAGAGAAAAGAGAAATGACTCCTCTATACTTAAGAGAGAAAACTAATAGCTGGGCAAAAATAAGAAAATTTTTACAAAAATAAAATGAATTTTTAAAGGAAACTTCATAAGCAACAACCCCAAATTTAAACTATTTATATGTCTGAGTGTCTTTAAGTATACCTAAATTTAACAGTATGTTTAAACTGAAGTTATCTTCTCTCCTCTTGAAATTTCGTACTTTTTCATCATTTCATGTCTTGGTGAATGGCGATCCCCAGTCAGGAGCCACATGAGGACACCAAGAGTCTTCCTTGCCACTTCCTTCTCTTGTTATCACCATATCTTTCTATCCCCAAAACCTGGATTCTGGATGGAATCCATCCACTTTTCTTCATCCTACTTCTCTGGTAGTTCAAATGAGTATCCCTCACTTGAACCTGCAGTACCTTCACAATTCATTTCCTCATATTCATGCAATCTGTTTCCCATACTACAGCCAGAACAGTACTTTCAAAACACAAAGCTATTCACATCATTCCAGTGCTTAAAGGCTTCCCAGTGTTCTTAGGATAAGAACCCTGGCTAGCGACAAGATCCATAAATGGGGCTTTTCCTTGCTAATAATCTCTCTGCCCAATCTTCTGATCATATCTGTGCCTTGTACTTTGTTCTATAAATTACCTCTCTCCTCCTCAAGATTAATTTTCAAGGCAATAAACAACAAAAACGAATCTTAGACTAGAACCCAAGTTGAAATCTAACTCAATAAAATAACCTCACCTTTTTGGCTTCAAAGTATTTTTATCTCATTTGAAAGGAAACCTTTCTAAGGTATCAAATCCATTTTTCTCTACAGTGATAAAACTCATCCACTAACTTGGATACTGGCTCACATACATTGCAAAAAATAAAGCAACATTTAAGTAAATATATGTTGACCAAAAAAAGTACAAGTACCCTGGAAATAGTAACTATAATCGGTTACACATACTTTAAATTCCTCTCAGTCATCTTGGGACTATACAGAAATGGATTTACAAACTGCCTAGCAGAACTCAATCATAAAGAGAGAAGCAATGGGGAAAGTGCCGATGATCAAGCTTACCGAAAGTCACGTGTTTTAAGGGGCTGCATATCAGTGCATTTCTAACCAGGGATTATGGTGCCTATGAAGATCAAGAAGAGAAATGCTGGGGCGCCTGGGTGGCTCAGTCGGTTAGGCGGCCGACTTCGGCTCAGGTCATGATCTCACAGTCTGTGAGTTTGAGCCCCGCGTCAGGCTCTGTGCTGATAGCTCAGAGCCTGGAGCCTGCTTTGGATTTTGTATCTCCCTCTCTCTCTGCCCTTCCCCTGCTCATACTCTGTCTCTATGTCTCTCAAAAATAAATAAACGTTTAAAAAAAAAAAAAAAGAAGAAGAGAAATGCTAACTTTCCTCAATATAAATTCAATACAGATGAAACCACTGGGCATGATTTCCCAGACCAGTTTTACCATGCTAAAATTCTAGAACCCCAACATTAGGCTAAAAAATTGAGCCCAGTCCTCTTTAGAGTTGAAGAAACATCCAGAAGTCTGTTCACTTACTTGATAAATATTTACTGAGAGCCTAGGCACTGAGTCATGATCTGTAGATACGACAATGAACAAAAACAATCACTGTATTGTTGAGATAATATTCCTTTGATCATTTATTGAATCTTCATAAAAATGAATGAAAGGACAGCGGCACCTGGGTGGCTCAGCCGGTTAAGCATCCGACTTCAGCTCAGGTTGTGAGCTCACGGTTCAGGAGTTCATTGGACCCCTGCGTCCGGCTCTGTGCTGATAGCTCAGAGTCTGGAGCCTGCTTCAGATTCTGTGTCTCCCTCTTTCTCTGCCTTGCCCTGCTCGTGCTCTGTCTCCCTTCCTCTCAAAAACAAACAAACATTAAAAAAAATTTTTTTTAATGAATTAAAGGAAGAATGTGATATCTGTGATGCAGAAAAAATATACAATGCCTCACAAGCATATAATAAGGGATCGGATCTAATCTGTGTCACCTACGGTCCAGAAAGCCTTCTGTGAGAAACCGTTAAAGCTAATGTCTAAGAGATAATTAGATGGGATTCAAGCAAAGAGGGAATAATTCCAGGAAAAAGGAACAATAGCTACAATGGCCCTAAGGAGGAAAAAAAACCAAGGCACAAAAATAAAGAGAAAAATAATTAAAAGCTGATGCCAGAAAGGTTTACAAAGGTTGGAGGGAGGGACAGGTGCCGTCACACCAGTACTTACGGTGCATATGAAGAATTATGGTTTGGGGCACCTGGGTAATCAGTCTGTTAAGCTTCTGACTTCAGCTCTAGTCATGATCATGCAGTTTGTGAGTTTGAGCCCTGCATAGGACTCTGGGCTGACGGCTTCAGAGGCTCTGTCTTCCTCTCTCCCCTTCCCTCACTCACTTACTGTCTCTCTCTCAAAAATAAATAAACATTAAAAAAAAAAAAGGATTATGGTTTTTAATCCTAAGACTAATGGAAAAACCATTGAAGATAATACCTGGAAAACAGGAAAAAAGCTGAGGCTAGTTCATGTCTAAGGGTCTCTGTCTTAACTGCTTTTGAAGTACAGTGGCTATAATGTGAAGAACATATTAACAAGTCATATGTAGTGATATAAAGAGTTCCAGAGATGGTAGGAAGTAAGTTTAACAGCTCTTCATGATGTCTAGATACTGGAGGTGAGGAAGAGGGAAGTTAAGTTAAGTGACAAGGATGATGCCTAAAATCCTGGCCTGACACTGAGGAAATGATGCCGTGTTTACAGAGAACACTGTATGAGATCCTAACTGACCAAGGAAGGTATAATAAAGGGCCATCAAGGAATAAATAAAAGGATTGTGAAGAGGCACTGAGGGTCAATGTATTACTAAAGCATCAATAAACTGTAACTACTCTGTACCATATGAAAGAATGGAAAGTAAATATACAATGTATATTATGAGCTTAAGACACATTCATTAATTTAATAAATACTTTTTAAGCAACACCTCTCTGTCAGGTACTCTATTACCAGAGCTAGGGATATGCTAGAGAGCAAGAAAGATGTGGTTTCTACCTTCAGATCCTCATATTCAAAGAAAACCATCATGATAAACAAATAAACCAAGATTACTGGAAGAAAAAACAGGGAAGTCTTCCTGAGAAAGTGACCTCTGAACTAAGATCTGAATCAGGAGAAGCCAGTCTTATTAACAGCAAGAGGAAGAATGATCAAGACAAACAGAACTGCAAAGCCAAAGAAAGGCCAGGAGGTTGAGAAAAATTTGAGAAAAAAACAGAAAACAAAAAGTAAAACAGAACTGCAGCCAGAGGCTTTCTTAAAACCTTTACCACAGAGCAAAGGGTTGTGGATGTAGATCCCTAAACTGTATGGGGGAAAAAATAAAATTAAAATTTTAAAATAAAAATAATTTTAAAATAAAATTGTAACTTTATTTTCAACAACCTCTAACAGAAATTAGCATTTCCTTCCTTCGTAAATGTAGGCAACAAACCACGTACTATTAAAACACGGGTGACTTTGTCACCAACGGAAAGCAGATATTTTGATATCACATTACAACTGTTACAGGGATCTTGAAATATTATGTATGCTCACACTTTAAAATTCTGGCATTTTATTATCTGTCACTAGACCTTGTTATATAATGCATTAGTAAAGAGGCACAATAAGTCAGAAAGACAAAGACCACATGATTTCACTCATATGTGGAATTTAAGAAACAAAACAGATGAACATAGAAGGGAAGAAAAAAATATGACAAAAACAGGGGGAGGCAAATGGTAAGAGATTCTTAACTATAGAGAACAAACTGAGAGTTGCGAGAGGGGAGGGAGGAAAGGGGAGTGGGGGGTGGGCTAAATCAGGGTGGGCATTAAGGAGTGTACCTGTTGGGATGAGCACTGGGTGTTATACGTAAGTGACGAATCATTAAATTCTACTCCTGAAACCAATACTACACTATATGTTAACGGACTTGAATTTAAATAAAATCCTGGAAAAAATAAAAATTAAAAAAGAAATACCTTTAGGAAAATCAAAAAGCACAAATTAACATCTCATAAATTTGTATTTTTAAAGTCTCTTGATAATTTTATTTCAGTACAACTGGTTTTCTTTGTTATCTTATATATTTTATTTTATGCATTAAAAATATTATTCAGAGAGGACTCGACTCAGGATTCACTCGCCCACCGAATGGGTCCATGGCACAAAAAAAAATTATGACTTCTAAGCACAGTAAACAAACAAACACAATTCCTAACAACTAAATGCAACATCTAATGCTTGTTTGGATCGTATTTCCAATGAATGAACTACAAAAAACATTTTTCAGAAAATCAAAGAAAATGGAGAATGAACTGGGTTTAAAAGGATTTTTTTTTTTTTTTTTGCGAGGGTGCAATTAACATTTTTAGAAGTGCAAAGTATGTAGGAAATACTTCAGGAAAAAAGGGTGATGTGGAATGGATGAAGAATGGTTTAAAAATGGTAATTATAGAGGGGTGCCTGGGTGGCTCATTCTGTTGAGTGTCTGACTCTTATTTCAGCTCAAGTCATGATCCCAGGGTCACAGGATCAAGCCCTGCATGAGGCTCTGAACCAAGCATAGATCTTGCTTATGTCTATCTCTCTGTCTCTCTCTCTCTTCCCCCTTCCCAGCCCCTCTCTCTGACTCCCATGCTCTCTCTCTCAAATAAAAATGATAATTATAGTAATTTGTGTGATGGACAGAAATTCATATGCTATTCTCTCATATTTATATTTGTAGTTTTTCATAACTGGGGGGACATTCATTATTTACTCTGCAAAAAGAAGTTCCTAGAAGAGAAAAAAATTTTACAAAGAAGCACTGTCTTTTGAAGAACAAATTAATAAAGACGCCCCTTTCTCCAGTCTGATGATATCCTAGACTAAGTTGTCTGACTCACTGAAGGTGCAAGCTAACTAGGATTTTCTTCTTTCTTCCCCTAAAATGTTCGGGGAAGACAGCAGTAAAAATTGCTTTGGTATTATTCATATCTTATGAGTATGCATCCTTGTCTAACGGGACTCATTTCAGTGAAGAAAAAAAAATTTCCTGTTTTCATCAGCTTCCTGGGCCTAGAAAATTAGTCTCTGGTCAAACTAGCACATCTTGGCACTAGAAAAAGTGAAGGTTTAAGAAAAGTAAGTTATTGTCTTAAGCTAACAAGTACTGATTTAGGCTTTTGGAAGAACCGAGTAGGAGAGAGAAAGGTAGTTAGGTAATTTGTGCCTCTTTACTAATGCATTCTGTAACAACGCAGTGCCAGACCGCTGGAAACTTCCTGACTGCTAGAAAACAGAAAATCTGGATGGGGGACGACAGAGAATGCTGTAGTCAGGCAACTGGACCATAGAAGATGGTTCCCAGGATGTCAAATAATGACTAACTGAAAAGGAACCCTTTCCATTTGTGGAATTGGAAGAGGCTGTATACACCTCTCCAGCTTAGCACACTTGTAGGAACACTAAGGAGGCCCTGCAAACCTGCAGGAAGGTGGGCTTGCCAATCCTCTCTTCTTACCCATGCCTATTACACTATCCTGTTCTCCTCACTCCTCACCTACCTGAACAGACTATCAACTGCTCCTCTGTTTTTGCATAAAGTGTTGGGTCTGGCTGTCAGACCAAAAAGCCTCATAACTTTGTTCCCCAAATATCATATTCTCACAAAACAGAAGAAATGTCTTAGCAAAACTCGATACATTCTTTCATTATGAGAAATTTCCTTTTTAAAAAAATACCAAAAAATCCATTTTACTTGGCTTTAAGCAATAAAATAATTCTTTATTATAAAAAATTAATAAAACTTTAATTTCTTCAGTACTAGAAAAAAGATTAAGTTTCTCACTGTTGTTAGTCTAAAAGCCAAGTCCATCATTAACAATTATTATTTAATATTTGTGAGTTTACTAAGACAAATAGAAATAATAGTTTTAACTACTGTACACAGGCAATAGCCATTATGCAAATGCTTCTACTCTTATAAATTTAATGTCAAAAGATAATGTTCTTACTTAATGACTATGCCAGGTATGTGTGTGTTTAAATAATATACTTCTCAGAATTCATTTAAATATCAATTCCTGGGGTGCCTGGGTGGCTCAGTCGGTTGGGCATCTGACTTCAGCTCAGGGCTCAGGTCATGATCTCGCAGTTTACAAGTTCGAGCCCCACGCCGGGCTCTGTGCTGACAGCTCAGAACCTGGAGCCTGCTTCAGATTCTGTTTCTCCCTCTCTCTATCTGCCTCTCCCCAGCTTGCACTCTGTCTTTCTCTCTCTCTCAGAAATAAGTAAACATTAAAAAAAAAATTTTAATATCAATTCCTAAGGCCATAAAATTCAAGTCAAGTATTGACTGCTTGATTCAGTATTAAAAAATTACTATCTTGTACATCAGTTCATAAATACTTAAGGCAAGAATTCCCCTACAGGATTTAAAGGGAGTGTGGCCATATTGACACCCTGATTTAGACTTCTGGCCTCCAGAGCTGAGAAAGTAAATTAACTGTTACAAGCAAAAGAAAAAAATATTATCCAAAAGTCAGCAACCTACAGCTGTGGGCCAAATCCAGGCCATTGCCTATTTTTGTATGTCCCATGGGCCATGACTGGTTTTTACATTTTTTAAAGAAGTGTATTTATTTTGAGAGAGAGAGAAACCATACATGCACGCACGACCGGGGAAGAAACAGAGAGAAGTGGGAGAGAATTCCAAGCAGGCTCTGCACTCTCACAATGGAGCCTGACACAGGGCTTGAACTCGAGAACCATGAGATCATGACCTGAGCTGAAACCAAGAGTCGGAAGCTTAACCGACCGAGCCACCCAGGCACCCCCGGTTTCTACATTTTAAAAAAATTGTTTTTTAATGTTTATTTATTTTTGAGAGACAGAGCACAGGCAGAGGAGGAGCAGAGAGAGAGGGAGACACAGAATCTGAAGCAGCCTCCAGGATCTGAGCTGTCAGCACAGAGCCAGATGCGGGGCCTGAACTCATGGGCCGTGAGATCATGACCTGAGCCGAGGTCGGATGCTTAACCGACTGAGCCACCCAGGTGCCCCTGGTTTTTACATTTTTAAGGTTGAGGAAAAGAATCAAAATGATAGTAATACTATTTAATGACATGTAAAACTCATGAAATTCAAATTTCAGTATCCATAAAGGAAATTTTAATTTAGTGGGATGTAATGACACTCACTCCTTACATATGGTCTATAACTGCGTTTGTGCTACAACAGCACTTATGTACTGAAGACAGACCTCTCGTGATTTAGCACTGCTGATCGGCACACTGTGTGAATCCAATTACATCATTTCATTCTGTTTTAATTTTCTAAAAATTAATCACTGATACTTTGCTTGTCCTTCCTCTACTTATCACTGCCTCCCCAGAACCTATTCTCCTGCCCAGCATATGGCAGGCACACAACAAATACTAGCTGAATAAATGCAAAAGAAGCACTGTATATCCCACATTTGGCCATACAGCAACATCTGAGCTAAACCGCAACCTTCAATTGACAATAATAAATCTGAAATGTAATGACATGCTAAAAAGAGAATTGTAAAGAAAATAATCTAACTGAATTCGAGAAATACCTTTCAAATGACAAATATGCTCAGTTAACATCATATGTTCATGAACTGATACAAGTATTTGCCAGTATCTATCTATATAAAAAGTTATTTTTTCAGAGACAAAGCACATAAACTTTCATTACAGATTAATCTTTTTTTGTTTTTAATTTTTTAACGTTTATTTATTATTGAGAGACAGAGAGAAACAAAGCATGAGCATGGGAGGGGCAGAGAGAGGGGGAGACACAAAATCTGAAGCAGGTTCCAGGCTCTGAGCTGTCAGCACAGAGCCTGACGTGGGGCTTGAACTCAAAAACCACAAAATCATGATCTGAGCCGAAGTGGGATGCTTAACCGACTGAGCCACCCAGGTGTCCCCAGATCAGTCTTAACAGATGGACATTTACAAACAATTTTGGCGATAGAGACCACTAACTTTGAACCACAAAATGTTTTCATGTCACCAAAAGAAATTCCACTCTTCTCATCAGCAGATCGGTATCACACAAAATTTTACTCATTAATTATTAGTATACTGGTCATCAAAAATTTGTGTAGATTTTATCTATCTCCTGTTACGTAAGTACCTACCCTAAAGTCTTCGATTTTGCCTGTAAGTCTAAAATATTTACTATCTGGCCCTTGATAGAAAATGTCTGCTGACCCCCAACACTAATCATTACATTTAAACCTTTTAAATCATACATACTAGAAAATGTAAAGCAATAATGAAAACACACTTAAACCATACAAATTCCTTTACATTCATTACTTTTGTTCATACTGAATTCTACATTTCTCTGCACTCATTAAAAACAATTTCACAGAAAAGTTTTAAGAGTTCACCTTAGATAACAAACACTGAGTGTTTTGGAAATTAGCTTTCCCTACAGACTTGATAATTGTTTCTTAATGAATTCAACCAAAAATTACAAGGCAAAACTGAGATTATATGAGAAACTCATAGTGTAGTAAAAGAAGGCTTGCTTATTTTTTTTATAGCTAAGTACCAAAAATCAATACAGCATAAATAAATAAAAGCGTAAACAAAAGTTTTTCACTGTAGATCAAATACAAATGTTAGCATACTTAGTTTAAATGTACCAATGAAGTCTTCAAGCACTTTTTTATCAGAATTATTCATGCATTTACAGGGGTCAGGAGAGCATGTGGGGAGTGTGTACAATTATATGTGTAAAAGAAAATTACTTTCCTTCTTCTATTACTGAAAATAGTTCTGGTAATTTGTCTAACTGAATTTTATATAAGAAATATAACCAACTGGAGCGCCTGGGTGGCTCAGTCAGTTAAGCCTCCAACTCTTGACTTCAGCCCAGGTCCTGATCTCATGGTTGGTGAGATCAAGCCCCATATCAGGCTCCATGCTCACAGCAGAGAGCCTGTTTGGGATTCTCTCTCTGCTCCCCCACTCTCTCTCCTCTCTCTCTCTCTCTCTCAAAATAAATAAACTTGAAAAAAAGGTATAACCAAGTAAAGTGTGGACTAAAATCAAAAAAACTTTCTATACGATTAGTTATCTTTATTTTAAAAAACCCTTAGGGGCGCATGGCTGGCAAAGTCAGTTAAGCATCGGACTCTTGATCTTGGCTCAGGTTACGATCTCACAGTTCGTGACTCCAATCCCAACATCAGGCTATGCGCCATCAGCACAGAGCCTGCTTAGAATTCTGTCTATCCTTCTCACTGCCCTACTTCTGCTTGTGCTCTCCTCTCCCCTACTCTCTCTCTCAAAATAAATAAACTTTAAAAAATTATTTTTTAAATCCTCAGTACTTAGCATTACACTACATACATACATACATCTTTCAAATAAATATGCCAAAGAAGCATTAAACTGGGTAAACAGTTTATCCCAAGACAGCATGATTACATATTTATACATAAATTCTACAATAGTACTCATATTAGTACTTCTTCATTGGTACTTTAATTATATTTGTTTTTGTATTCATTCTGACTGCATTCTAAGTCGTAAATACTTTTATACGATGCCAAGAAAACACTTCAATTGTATTATCTCTGTAGAAATGAAATTACTGAATTAATTGGTAGAGTGGGATTTAAGTTACCTCATTCATTTATCACTCTGAGAATAAGTGGAGACAGAAACAAGTGATTTTCAGAATCCTGTAGGAAATCGTTGCTCCTGGTCTCCCCTTCCAAATCAACAAAACTAAACAGAACTAATCCTAGATCTACAGCTCAGACTTCTAGCCAGGCCATCTAGCATTGCCTCCTCTCTCTAGTGACAAATCAGAACTTCTGGACATCTATATCATGAATTTTAAATTCAAAACACCTAGTCTCTAACCAACACTTTCTAATAAATTAAACAGAACACAGTAAGATTTTCAGTCCTAAACCAGAAGCAGTAATCTATACATCTAAAACAAACACATCAGAGGTATCTGGGTGGCTCAGTCAGTTAAGCATCCAACTTCAGCTCAGGTCATGATCTCACAGCTTAGGAGTTCGAGCCCCACATCGGGCTCTGTGCTGACAGCTCAGAGCCTAGAGTCTGCTTCAGATTCTGTGTCTCCCTCTCTCTCTCTGCCCCTCCCCTGCTCTCTCTCTCTCTCTCTCAAAAATAAGTAAACATTAAAAAAAAATAAAAAAAAATACATCTTATCCACTTAGAGAGGAATTAGTCAGACACACCAGTTCAGAAGTTACAATGGCAAATGACAAAGCCTCTCTAAGCAGTGACCAAGGAGAAAGGTTCTCTGGCCTTGCAACAGATCTGTCTTCATTAAAACGGATGCAAATATCAAGCAGTTTTACTCTAATACTATTCAATGTTTAAAGGGTATCATTTAACATGTGATCATAGTGCAAACTTATCATCATACCATGATCTCCCATGAGCTTCTCTACACAAAGAACATGTACATGCTAGATATAAAGGTTGTGTGTCCGGTGCTCTTGGCAATTATGCGTCTCAGTGTAAGCTAATAAATCAGCATTTAGCATTTCAAATGTTACTCCCATAAGCTTGAATAACAAACCAGTCTCTCACGGTACACTACCCTTACCCAGTTCCTCAGCCTTTCTCTGGGCCGCAGCAAATTAATAAGGAAATGCCACCCTATTAGGCTCCATGTGACTAATCTTCCAGGGGAGCATAACCTTCTGCGTCGCTGTTCATCAGTAGCAGTTAATTATGCTTTGATTTGTTACATAACAAAGTTGTTGATGAAAATTCTTAAGGCAATTAAAACCAGACTATATGACCATGGACTGGTCTTCAGTAATCGACATGAGGGTTCCAGTATGAAGTGTAAATGTAATCCTACCAGTATGCCATAAAGAAGCATGTTTTTGTAAAATCTACCATATTATGACCTTTATGCTGATGTTTAAAGATTTAAAAAATAAATTACACAGATTTTTCAAAAATATTACTGCCT
The DNA here is from genome assembly GCA_030068075.1 of Paguma larvata. Classification (NCBI taxonomy): domain Eukaryota; kingdom Metazoa; phylum Chordata; class Mammalia; order Carnivora; family Viverridae; genus Paguma; species Paguma larvata. Next base: position 37,578,243 of record CM057840.1, read on the forward strand.
CAGAATGTTCAAAAATAAATCAAAAGTGTACCATGGATCTCCCAGAATTCAGTATGTACCAATTTATTGGACGATATGAGATTAATTATATCTCTTACATTTAATCAAGATAAAGGAAAAATGTTACCAAAATAAATTTATTTAAATAGCTTAAGCTTTTAATGTTTATCTTTCCTGTTAAGGCAACTTTTGTAGAGAAAAAAAAAAATGTGACAATATATTTCAAATTCTTGACGACTTATAATGTACCCACAAATTTACCTTCAGAATGGTTGGTTATTATGGTGTAGCTCCATGTTAAAACTCAACAATTCCTGAGTACAATTAAAATTTTTACATAACCTTTTAAGACAAATTATATTTTAATCATATCAGAGTCTTAATTTTGCGTGTTTTTAATAAAGAAAACTAAAAGCCTTCAAATTCTTCTGAAAGGTAAAAGAGGTGCTTAATTTTAATTCTCAAATTTGATGTTAAAATATATAAGGATTTCACTTCCAGAATGTCTATAGCAGCACATATATAAGATAGAAAGGACAAAAAGACACTGAAAGTCTGATGCATATATCAAATTTAGGAAGGTAAATCATTATATTGATAGTCCAGAATTCACTGTCTGTAGGTAATGATATTAAATCAGTTATTTCTGACTTAAAAATTTGTAAAATACTCAATTGACTTGATTTCAAAATAATTCTGTGTGATCTTATATACTACTGCAAAAATCTAAATGCAAAGAACAAATGCTTTTTCAATGACAACATAAAATATGACAACTTCAACTCTAATTACCTGAGTTCTATGATTTTTTATCTCCAATGAAATAAAAAATAAAAATCTTAAAAAAGTTTTAATTCCTTAGCATTTCAAATGAACTTCTTCAACTTTTCACAGCAAAGCACCATTCTGAAATTTCAAAGAACATAGTTTTGAAATAGTAGATTTGTCCAGGCCAGAAGTAAATAAGAGTTTAAAAACAGATACTTAAAATAAACGTGGGAACAGTCACTCACAGAGGAACATGAGAAGCAGGAAAGACAAGAAGAACAACACTAAAAGAAACATCCATCAAGAAAAAGACCTGGAAAAGAAATCAAAACTTAGAATTAAAGATCAAATGAGGTTTGGCAGGATCGGGGAGAGGGAAAGGAAGGGGATGAACTAACTAGAAATGCAATGAATATAGAGACAAATATACTAAGACCACAAAGAAAATAAAATTTGTATGTAGATATTTACATAAAAGATTGGAAATACACTGAAGATTTAAATCAATTTACAAAGACCTGGAAATTGATACAGCAAACTAAAACTCATCCAACAAGAGCCAACAGAAAAACACCCATTAAGGAAATATCTAAATACCCAATTATAAAATGTTATTAGATATACTAGAGTTTTTTTATGAACAAACAGATTCAAATCATGTGTTATGAAATTAAAGGAAATATTAAATATTAACTTTTGTTCCTCAAAATAATGAACAGATCTAATATATTAAATAAAATCATGTCTATGTTAAACAACAATGGTGGTTAGTCTAAAAATATACTTGAGACAGTTAGAATTTAAAGTGAAGTATGTTCAATGGACTGAAGCTGTAATGATGAAGATAACTAGAAATCGGAGATAATTAGTAATCACAGTAAAAAGTTCTGTGACCATGATTTTAACTGCATGGTCATGGGCAGATTAATTTTAAAAATATCCTTAATAGATATTATTAAAATCTCCAAGATACTTTGGATAAACCAATAATTAGTCTTTAAAGAATTGCAAAGCCAAATTAATGCCGTTTAACTGAATCGGCTTACACCAAAAGTAGTATCTACTATGCAATGGGTTTTCAATAAAGCTCAATAAAACACACAAACTAAAAGAAACATAAAAAGTAATATTATAAAAATAACACATACTTTATATGCATTAAACGTTCCTAACACCTATCAAGGTTTTTATAATTCATTTTTCTTGAATTATATTAGCATCAAATGCTGATTATGCTACAATAATCAAATAAATGAGACTTTAATATCTCTCACGGCAAGAAAGTATCAGCGTAAGGAGACTCATACCCACCTATCTAAATAAGTGTTCAGTCTAAATACTACCCAGCTTAAAAAAAGGGAAGATTGTTTTCTGTATTATTCAGTACAAAGAGTTTACAAATGTTATGTATGTCTAACATAAAAATACTTCCACAATAACTACAATTAAATCAGTGCTACAAGCAAACAGCACTGAAACAATCTGTACACATGTAAACCTCAAAACAAATCCCAGGTTTGTTTATAATACCATTTCTCAGATGAAAAAACTGACGCCTATTTTGCTCCAACAAACAGGCCAACAAATAATAACAGAAAGATCTCTCTTGTACTTTATTTCCCATATATGTAGACACAGTCCAGATCCGTAATGAGCACGTTAAAAAAAAAAAAGGAAAAATGTTGGAAAAAACACTAGGGCAAAGCTACTATAAAAGGGATAAGAGGGAGTACAGAGAATTTAGTTATGAACTCTTAGAAAAGTCTATAAAAAGACATCTTAAATATATTGTATAAAATATTAATATGTTTTAACACTTAAGTATTGCTTCACATAACAGGTAGTGAACATATAAAATTAACTTTTGAAAGTTTAAGACATACAGTGAGTTACTGACAGGAACGAAATGTTTGGTTTCACTTAGGGGATACACTTTTATATTGCTCAGGATGACAGGACAGAATCACCCTATTCCCTGAAATATTAAGATAGCCAACAAATTCTGAAAATTATTTCAAGTGCAATGTAATATCCAAGAAGAACAATATGGCTATCTAAATTAGAATGCAGACAATTAGGAATTATAAAATTAATATTCTTATAATTCTGTGATCACACATTAAAATCCCGATATTTATTATGTTTTTTATTTTTTTAAATTTTAAGTGAAGTATAGTTGACATATATTAAAGCATTTTCAATACAAAAAAACAGTGATTCAATAATTATATATACTACTAAATGCTCACCATGTTAAGTATATTATAATACTGACTATATTCCCTAACTATACTTTTCATCCCTGAGACTGACTTATTTTATAATGGAAGTTTTTACCTCTTAATTCCCTTCACCCATTTCACCCATTCCCCAAATATACTTTTTGAACAAATTAAATAATTTAAACCTAAATAAATTTCATTTATTTTTTTAAATATTTTTTAAGTAAGCTCTATGCCCAACCTGAGGCTTGAACTCATGACCTTGAGATCAAGAGTTGCACAGCCCACCAACTTAAGCCAACCAGGTATCCCTCATTTCTTTATATTAGCCTCAATGAGTAGATAGAAAAGCCTAACCTAGCTAAGTTATCCCTCTCTATATGATAACTTCTTTGCAGCAATTTTCTCTTACATGATAAACGATGCTAAAATAAACATACACAGACACAGTAAAAATATCCTAATAACTAGAGAGGAAAAGAGTTCTCATAATATTTAAATAAACTAGTCCTCATAACTTTGAATGAACATGTTATCATTAAACACGTGATAGTAAATACACCAATGAAGCTACAGTTGCCCACATTTACACCTAAGTCAAACTGAAATTATATATAAAATTATAAATGCATAATAAAAGTAACCATCATTTATTTTTTGAGTCCCCTTTGTGCTAAGCATTTTATACACTGTCTTTTTTAATCCTCGCAATACTATCATGTAAGTTCTATTATCTTTATTTATTATGCGATAAAAACAAGACTACTCCTAGAAAGGTTAAACGATCTCACCTTCATTGGTGGCATAGTGAGCGGAAGACTTGGGACTCAAAGCCAGGACTGACTTCAAACAAATATGTTCTTTCAACTTACTACCTTCTTTTTAACAAGATAACACTGTCTTTATTTAGACCAAGAATTTCAAACTGGAAGGCCAGTATGGTCTAAGAAGGTGATACAGTTGACCCTTGAACAACATGGGTTTGAGCTGCATGAATGCACTTATATAGTTTTTTATAGTAAATAAATTTGTACAGTAAATACATTCATAAATTTTCTCTTCCTTATTTCTAAACATTTTCTTTAGCTTACTTTAAGATACAATTATAATACATATAACACACAAAATATGTGTTAACGGACTATTATCAGTAAAGCTTCCAATCAACAGTAGGCTATTAGTTATGTTTGGGTGAATGAGAAGTTTTATGCAAATTTTCAACTGCATGCAGGGGATGGGGGCATCAGCACTCCTCACCCCAGTGTTGTTCGAGAGTCAACTGTGTAAGTCAGTCAAGACAACTAGATCAAAGACAACACAGTAGTGAGGCCTATGGCCAACCTAGAGAACACACTCCCGTCCAGAGACGGCGGCCACTGCTTTCTATCAGCAGGACTCTTGCTACACTAGATGTGGACCCAGTGCCTAGTCACGCCCGACGGCTTTTCAAAAGAAGATGAAAATCCAGTCTTTGTGACATACTTTTCTTTTTAAATCTTAGTGCATAAAATAAAATTTATATGACACTGATGCCTTATAAAACGTATGTGGGGCCATGTTTAGATTGGCAAAATGAGTGATCCCGAAAGCATGCTAAGTAAGAGAGGCATACGATCTCAGTGCACTGGCATGTATCAACAGACAGGACGCATCTAACTCTAGGAAGGAATTTTCCCAGAGGCACCCTTAAAATCTATACGATAACATTACATAAGCCCTTAAAAATTATTTGTTAAAGGAAAAGAAGGGGAGGAAAGAAGAGTGATCAGTAAGAAAGTCTTAATCAGTGGTCTTCATCTTCTGCTGGCCTAGCGTCTAGACACAACTCTACAGCATTACTGCAGCTATAGTACTCCCATAACACTTCAAGCAGAGACGAACAATTAACAACCAAATGAGAATGAAGAAAATTTTATACAACAGGGGAGCTGGTAGGTTACTAATATTTGCATTCCTGCTTAAAAATATAACTTTATAGGAGCGCCTGGGTGGTTCAGTCAGTTAGTGTTTGACTCTTGGTTTCAGCTCAGATCATGATCACACGGTTCATGAGTTCGCGCCCCGTGTCGGGCTCTGTGCGGACAGTGACGAGCCTGCTTAGGATTCTCCCTCTCTCTCTCTCCCTGTCTCTCAGCCCCTCCCCCATTGGCACAGTCTCTCTCTCTCTCTCAAAATGAATAAATAAAGTTATATATAACTTTATAGACAGACTGCAATTCTGGATTTTTCTAAATAATGAAAGTTGATGGTGATATTACATCTCTATGTAGATACTGAATATCCATCTAAGTTCACTTACTATCAGGAAAATGGTTCCCCAAAAAAGGCTTAAAATATTTTAAGAATTACAATGTCTGTTGGAGTCCATTCAAACAACAATCTTAAAGGAAAGCTTTGGATCTGCACAATTTCAGTGCAAAATGTTTCCTCAAAAATGAAGACAGCAAGGTAATTGAGAGTCAGTGATATTCAGTAAGAACTAAGAAAAGAATCAAGAATAAGTAGGGAATAGAGTATGTGACCTTCCTACCTAAAGATTAACAAGTTAGATTGAGAGGCTAAAATGAAGTAGTTCTTAACTACCAAATCCTCACAAATAAAAGAGTGAACTGTGATCCCATCTTCTTTTTCCCTCTCCAGTGGAACCATGGACGAGTTAGTTATCCAACAAAGAAAAGTCTTCATCCTTTCCTCTTATCTTCTATATAATGAAAAGCACTGTTGAGTGGCACTTTCTAGTCTAAATTGGCTCCTTTCAGAAAAGGAACCCATTAAATACATTCCAGTGTTCCCTACTCCAAACCCAATGGTTCCTACTCCCAACCCAAAACTACTAAAACAGTTTCACTAAATCGATCCTACACAACTCTAGTTCTTCCCAGTATTCTCAACACAAGGGAGGAAAAGGGCAAACAAGCCTGGGAACGAGTGCATATTCTTGTCTTCCAATTTACATATTCATATATTAAAAATGATGAGATTCCTATACCACAGAATGTTTAATCTAGTATTTCTTAAACATTATACAATCCAACTAACACATTTTGGGGAAAGTCTCCCAACTTGGAAAAGTCCTTTAGCAATTCCAACATCCATGTCTTATGCCTCCTTTATTTCTTGGCCTGACTCAAAAGTTAACCTGATTCAACTATACAAACTTGTAACTTTAAATATACCTGGACTTCTATTCCTATAATGAATTTCTCTAAATTATTATCTTCATAATATATTAACAAATACCCTGTCAGATCCTTAATTTTTATAATTCTGAATACCTTTTGATTCTTATGAAATTTTATTGTCCAAACACATACTCCTTTCTATTTAGTCTTATATCTAATAGAACTCTAGTGTCCCGAATTTAAAAGATACGCAGACCAATCCTAACGCAGACTAATCTTAATTTTATAACTATGTAGATAAACTAAATGTGTCAAAACCCTGAAAAAGAGCAGTAGCTAAAATGAGTTCATACGTAAACTAGAAAGGAAGTCATACCTGTGCAACAAACCCTTTAACATACATTTAACTGCTTTGTGTATCTGGGTGGATATCCCAAGAGAAATCTTCTTAACTGGAGAATAAGAAAGTTGGTGAAACTCACAAGCTCATAATTCCAAAAGAAATAAGACAAGGAAAAAACATTACATTGGAAGCATAAGACTGAGATTTAAGTAAAAGAAACAATTATCAGAGCAACTTCAGAGCTTTCAAGTTCAAACCTCTCCACGTATTCTCTAACTGCTAAAGTAAATCAAGACACAAACAGTACAGAGATTCAACAGGGTATTAAATTATGAAAAGTACCAGCAATTTGACCATTTTTAGTCTTTCTGTTGCATTCCTACACAATATCTTTATGTGATTATTTCTGTAAAAACAAACACCATAAATTTGTTTAAGTTCACCTCTCTTATAAGTATATTTAGAAGCAAAATCTAATGAAGAAGCAGAGCTGTATCATTCTCAGACTGTTTAATTAAGAAGCTAGCCTTGGATTTCAGAAAAACTGCTCTGTAAAGAGCAATCACTATAAAAACTATCACTGATTTTACTATTTCCACAGAAGCTCAGTAATGAAACCAACTGCCTCCGATGAGACAAAAGTTAAAATAACAATGACAACCACCACAAAAAACTTACCCTGATGTTTACCTAAGGATAATAACTGCAGTTCACAATAATTCACTAAGGGAATGGCCAGTAGGCAAGTTAAATTCCCCAAAAAATTTCAATAAACGAACCTTTTAAAAATTTAAGTTAAGGGGCACCTGATTGGCTCAGTCGATTGAGTGCCTGACTCTTGATCTCAGCTCAGGTCATGACCTCAGGGTTTGTGAGTCAGGTCCTGTATCTATGCAGAGCCTACTTGGGATTCTCTCTCCCTTTCTCACCTGCTTGTGCTCTCTCTTTCTCTCAAGGTAAATAAATACACTTTAAAAAAAATTTTTTAAGCTAAATTTTGTAGCCATGAGTTACATTTTGAAGTCAGGAAGAACTAGGCAGATCTCATAAGATAAGTGTACCTAATCTTTTACCACCTTCACCTCATTCACTAGACCGTGGAGACACTGGCCTTCATGTTGTTGCTCTACTGGGTCTCAGTCTTGACCATTGAGCTGTCTTTCATAGAATGCTTTTCTGCAAGATCTCTTCTCAACAGTCACCTGCTCAGAGAGGCCTCTCTGACTACTCCGTCTACAGAAGCCCTGTCTAATTCACAGCTACAGTCCCAACAACGCAAACAGGGTCTGACACAAATGCTCAATAAGTACTAAATGAATCAATGAGTTCACATACAGTTTCGAAAATACAAAAACAAATCCGATAACAAGTTAAACGTATTAGCAAAATATCTAATACTCAATTCCAATCTGAAGTCCAGAAAAAAAGAAAAAAAGAAAGGTCAACTTTTACTATCACATTCTCCACATTTATTTAAGGCTATCTGCTCTGGAAAAGCATGACAAGATAGATCTTAATTCTGAGAAATCACAGCAAATATATATGATGATTCCATGTCATATTGAGTCCTCAAAGATCTGATGATTTGTAAACAAAAACAAAGTAAGTTTGGTATTAGCTTTAAAATATATACGTATTCTAACATATATATATATACACACATAGTATTTTAAAGTATAAAAGGTATAATAATCTATAAATATGCAAAATAAGGTTAACAGAATTCCTGCTCTACATCACCAAGTCCTATCACCAACTAAATAAAAATTAAGTGTTAAACACAGCCTAGTCAGAATATCCAGGAATAACCACTTTTAGCGGGTTAAAAAATATATAAAACGAAGTCTGCTAAAGGTGAGCCAAAGGTTTATAATTGTGTACACCTAAGACTCTGGTTCTGGCAAGTATACATTTTGTAAGTATTGCATCAACCATTATTACAATCTGTCTTTTTAAAGAGCAAAAGGCATTACATTTTAAAGAACGTAAGATATTACGGAAAATAAGTCTCCCAGACTGGACCCTGTAGCTCCTCACTAGCATTAAATACTCTAACCAGGCAGCATCCATCCTACTTGCAAGTTAATCAAAACAGCTTTTATTTATACACACTACTCAGTTAAACCAAAATGAGGATATCCGCAAATCAAAAAATCACCATACAGATCTATCAGCACAATTAGTCATAAAGATAAACATTGGAAAGAGAAAATAATGGAACAAAGATTTTCTTCAACATCTGCTACTCACATTAAATGCCTGGAACAAAAGAACCTCTGCAGTCAAAGTGACTTACCGTTACAGATTTCAGCGTCATACCGTGGTAGGTACCCATAGTGTCGATTTTGAAGCCTTCCGTTTCTATAAAGTAAGGGGGGGTTGCAATTAGACTTTATGTATTTCATGATCAATAACAAATCCACAGTAATCATCTGCATTATAATTTGAAAATTAAATAGTTAACAAAACATCCAATGTACTATAGAGTTAAATTACATACCTTAAAATAAAAACTTTAAAAGGGATTTTAAAAATAGGGATTTTTTTAAAAAAATATATTCAATACACACCAGCGAGCCCTTTGTGTAGAAGAAGCTGGTTAAGACTATTTCTACATAGTCTTATAGTCATATAGTTGGCCAGGAATATCAAAAATTAGACTGAATAAGAGCTTATAACCTCCAAATTATATACTCCTAATACTCAATTATGGTAGCACTAAAAACTCCTAGTATCATGAGAAGGCCTTAAATTATAAAAAGTTGGGTTTCAAAATTACAATCATACGCATTTATTATAAAATTTGCAGAAAAGCAATGCCATAAATAGTGATAAAGGTTCCAGGTCAGAGTCTCAATACACCTTTCTCTACAAGGTCATACATTAAATATTTTACACATTGCAAACTATACATCTATATCACGACTACTGAATTTTTCAGTTACGGTGCAAAGGCAAGACAAACAATATATGTAAACAAATGAGCACAGCCTGATTTGGCCCAAAGAGGATCAGATTTGGTCTGTGGGCTGTAATTTGCCAAACCCTACTTTACATAATTCATTCCGCAAGAAAAACACTGCAGTGAATAAAAGAATGGACCACTGTATTCTACAGCATGTATTCAAGTGCATGCCTTTATGTAAATGAAGCCAGCACACAAAATTCACTATATGGCAGTATATCCTTTACTAAAACTTAAATGGAGATTTCGGATTTTGCAGAGAAAAATCATATATGTTAAACACAAACTTACAGTTGTTTCTATCTCATTTTTTCCACAAATTAAGATAAATGAAGGTCCTAAATGAAATTACAATGACATTAGTGCCACTTCACTAATCACCACACTAACATGGAAAAGGTCACTATTGCACTAGCCAGTATACCATGTAAGCTACCACAAAATAAGTCCTTATATAGTTACTACAATCTGTGCTTCCCAAGTTCTCCTTGTATACATTTACAGTTTGAGAAACATGATTTGATATACAGAACCTCCAATCTAAGCTTTTGAGAAGCAGAATATTAATAACAGCAAATCTTTATAGACAATTTATTATATGCCAGTCCCTATTCTAGGGACTTTATTAACCAGTTTAATCCCCAAAATAAAGCTAAGAGACAGATACTGCTACTATTATTAATATTGCCATGTAACACAAGAAGAAACTGAAACAAGAATGCAGTTAAAATAGTTTATCAAAATTCACACAAAAAGTAACTGTGACACAGACAATCTGGATCCAGAATCCAGGCTGTTAACCAGGGCTTGGCAAATTTATTCTAGAAAAGACCAGACAGTATTTTAAGGCTGTGCAGGCCACACAATCTCAACTCGACTCTTCTGTTGTAGCACCAAGGAATCTATATAATACATAAATAAATGTCACCATGTTTTAGCCAAAGTTTATGTATAATGATGTGTGTTGGGCCAGCTTCGGCCTGCAGATGTGTACCAACACCCACACACACACATCGGGCCACACTACCTCTCAGATTCATCACCCCCACTGTTAAGGGAGATAGAAAAAACAAATAACTTGCCTTCTTTTCCTTTGAACCTCTCCTGGTCATATCTGTTGTAGGCAGCTGGGATAGGCTGTTTGGTACGCAATGTGGGATCCTGTAGAAAAATTACGAGTTATACGTTAATATTTTAACTTTTCACTTAAAACTCAGAATAAAAACCACAATAAGTATATTATTTTCTAAGCTTTTTTTTCTTACAATAGCCAATAAGACAAAAGTGGGGAGTCATAGGAATCTTATTTCCAAGATAATGTTTACTGCTAAAAAATTACCATTTGTGAAAGGGACAAGAGCAAAGGACTCCAAGTAAACTTGTATCAAGGCAAAATGCAAAACTCTTAGTGCAGAAAGAAAATAGGTGTGCTTAATAATTTCATTGTGATTACTTCGATTTCTTTATGAAATAATAAAATTGAATTGTTACTGAACTAACATTTTAGAACCTTTTAAATAAATTATTCTCCAAACTGTTAATCCTTAACTAAATATGACAACTATGACCATAAACCCATATAAATGTATAAAATAAGACTGAAGTTAAGGTGTTATTTTGTTAAAATACTTAGAATAAGTTGCCAATCTAATGATATGAACTTAATTCACAAGTACTTTATATAAAGTTCACAGTCTATAATAACCTAAAAAAGCATATTTAAGGAATATTCCCAAAATTGCTTAGGAAATTCATGGTATTCCAAAAGACTAACATACTCTTCATTTTGTTACAAAAGAATACTACCCCTGAGTATTAATCCAGATAAAAGGTAGTACATTCAAGACTGTCACTTCTGTAGTTAAATGCCAAAATTAAAATTTTTATATAATGATTATGGAAATACAGAGAAAACTCATTCGCAAGGATAATGATTTAACAGTTTTAAGATCTGACCTAAGTTTCCTACCAACTGCTATTCAAAACATTAACCAATTCATAATTATCAGCACCCTGTGTTTTACCAGAACAGTTGTTCTGCTAGTTTTTTTACTCATCTCTATGTCCTACTAGATTTTAAGCTCAAAGAGGGCAGCCATCGCTTCTGTTTTTGTTAGTGTACTGCCTGAAAAACAGTAGGCACTTAAGTACTTGCTGAAAAATCAACTCAAAGTAGTAATCTAAATACCAACAAAACTCCACTACCTCTAAAAAATTAAAAACCAATGATTTCATGAACAAGCAAAACTACTATATCTGGCAAAGACCGTAAATTTTAAAATACTTTTAAAAACTACATAAAACAAAAACAATTTTATTTGCATTTTTTTATCTTTTGTTGAATCATATGACTAGCTCGAAGGATTTTCAACAAAACTGGAGGGGTATGTTTGAGTTTAAATATAGGCAATAGGTCACTCACAAAATTTACTTTGGAGGAGTCCTAAATGGCAACTCAATGAATGAGGCAGTCAACCCCCCCCCCAATAGGTTAAAACTAAGGTACGATGAAAGAACTAAATGACCTGTGATCAGGAGAAACACAATACATTCACCAAGAAGTCACAGATATGAATGAGTTCAGAAAAAGCCCCCAAAGTGGACTGTTAACAAGGATGTGTGTCTCTAACAGTGGTAATGACTCTCCCTAGCAACAACGAACAGGCACATTACTTTATACAACTAATTTACCCCTTTCGGATTCTAACCCAGGTATATCTTCAGTTAAGAATTATTACTGAAGTAACTTTTTTTTTCCGTTTTGGTTGTTTGGGGTTTTTTTTAATTATTGTTGTTTGTTTATCTCTTGACCCCTTTTATCTATTTCTCACACTCCCCACTCACCCCTACCTCTAGCAACTACCAATTTGTCCTCTGTATTTATAAGTTTGTTTTGTTTTTAGATTCCGCATATAAAAGAGAAAATAAGGTATTTGTCTCTAGCTCATCTCTCTTAAGCATAACACCCTTTAGGTCCATCTATGCTGTCGCAAAAGTCAAGATTACATTCTATTTTACGGCTGAAAAATATTCCAGCTTGTATTACCACAATTTCTTTATCCATGCATCCATCGATGAACACTTAGGTTGTTTCCATATTTTGGCTACTGTACACAATGCTTCAATGAACTGAGAATGCATCTTTTCAAGTTAGCATTTTCATTTTCTTCAAATAAATACTCGGAAGTAGGACTGCTGGTTCATACGATAGTTCTATTTTTAATTTTCTGAGGGATTTCCATGTTGTCTTCCCTAGTGGTGACACCAATTACATTCCCACCAAGAATACATAATGGATCCTTTTGCTCCAAATCCTTGCCCACACTTCCCATCTTTTTGATGAGAGCCATACTAACTCGTGTGTGGTGACATCTCATTGTGTAAGTTTTAATAGTGGGGGAAGATTTTCATATTGTTGAAGCAGCACAAGGTTTAAAAACTACTGATTTAAAAACTTTAAGATGAGATGTTCTCAAAATTACAATACTGAGGGGCATCTAGGTGGTTCAATCGGTTAAGCATCTGACTCTTGGTTTCGCTTCAGGTCATGATCTCACAGTTCCACATCGGGCTCTGTGCTGACAGTATGGAGCCTGCTTGGGATTCTCTCTCTCTCTCTTTCTCCTTCTTTCTATGCCCCTCCCCTGCTCACACTGTCTCTGTCTCTCTCAAAAATAAATAAACTTAAAAAAAATTTTTTTAAATCAAAATTACAATACAAGAGTCATTTCATTAAAATTAACACATAAGCTTACCACAGGAGCTGCATTTGGGGCTGGTCGCTGTTCAGGTGCACGTCCTTCTTCTCTGGCTTTAACAGACTGAAGAATTGCAAAAATATTCTTGGAAAAATTCTAAAATATAAATATATCTTAATTAGCCCTTAGTAATATATGTTAATTACTTAACAATTTTAGACTCTTTTCTTCCTATCAGTTCTTCCTTACTACATCATTCTGAAGTATTTTTTAGTACACAAATAAACAAAAATCAAACTACTACTAAAAAACTCACCCAAAAACCAAATACTATGAACACATTGTTTATTCATATATTTTCATTTTACTTAAACTGTTTAATTGGCTATAAATGTATTCATATTCTGCATCTCGTGAAATAATATTCTGCATCTCATGAAATATGTAGCCAGGAAACAACTTAACATTGAAATAAAGATGATAGATTTGTGATCAAAAAAGGCTTCTTAATCTTAAAAAAATCAACTACTATGTCTTCTTCTAGGTAAAATAAACTCCAATACTAATTTCAGGTTGCTACAATTTACATGAGATGTGAAAAGTTTTGAAATACTTTTTGTTAGGAGTCAGTGTACACTTTTCAAAGATTTTTTTTTTTTTAAGAGGGACAGAGAGCATGCATGAGGAGGGGAGAGAGGGGCAGAGGAAGACAAAGAGAGAATCCATCTAAAGCAGGCGCCATGCTCAACCTGGAGCCTGAGGCAGGGCTCAATCCTGCCACCCTGGGATCATGACCTGAGCTGAAATCAAGAGTCAGCTGCCCAACCAACTGAGCCAAGTAGGCGCCCCTAAAAGATCTGTAAAACTATGACTCATGCCAAGGCACCAGCAGTTAACCAATCACTGCTTTTGCACCAGCAGTACAAAGGCTGACACAGTGACAAATTCAAGTAAATTCTTAATCCTACTGTAAAAATCACTGTAAGTATTTGAAATTAAAATCTCATTACTCTAAAAATACTGAAGTGAGGGACACTTACTCTAGAATAAAACATATTATCAGTTATTTTTGTGTGGTAGAATTATAGGAGATTATCTTCCTTTTAATGATAATAATAATAAATAAAATATATAATAAAAATAATAAAATTAAAATAAAAATAATAAAGTGAGGGACACTCTAGAATAAAACATATAATCAGTTATTTCCGTGTGGTAGAATTATAGGAGATTATTATTTTCCTTTTAATGATCTCTTCCAATCAATTTTTCAACAAGGAACACTACTAATTTATGTAAGTTTAAAAGTATGTTTTTAATTGCATTATAAAATCAGGTTGCTTTATTTGCGGTGCTTGCAATAATAATATAAAGTAACATACTTATTTTTCTAATAGTATCCTAAACCTTTTATTCCAGAAAACTCAGAAAGTAAGAAGGCACTAATCCCTGGAATGACAAAGGTCTATCTAAAATCATAGTGCCTTGGGGTACCTGGGTGGCTCAGCTGGTTAAGCATCTGACTCTTGATTTCAGCCAGGTCATGAGATCATGGTTTGTGACTTCAAGCCCTGTGTCAGGCTCTGCTAACAGTGCAGAGCCGGCTTGGGATTCTCTCTCTCCCTCTCCCCTGCTCCCACTCTCTCCCTCTCCAAATAAATAAACATTAAAAAAATAATAAGACAAAATCACAGGGCCTTTCAGACAGAGTACCTAAAAGGTTTTTTAGTGTTTAGAAGATGAAAATGGGATACAGAAAGACTATTAGTAAAAATAGTTGTTTCTGGTTTTTAAAAATGTTAACGCTCCTAGAAGCAAACCTAGCTACCAAACAATTCTTAAACCATTAACTTATTTCTTAAATTATACTGTGGTGGCAATAACACTAAATTAAATTAGAACACTAAGTTTTGAAATAATGGGGAAACCCTGCCACCTAGAGCTCAAAGAAAATTGTTCATCTCAGTTTCTTGAAAATTCAATGTTTGCTCTAAAAGTATGATGGAGCATAGCACCTAAGTTTTATTCCTTTGCTAGGAGATTCGAAATTTTTGGCTACTATAACGAACATTGGTAGAACATTACTAGGTTCTAATTTTCAAATTTTAACTGTATGAGGCAGTGTAAGATCACTTTACAATAAATACAAAAACTGAAGTTTATATTCTCAGATTTCTCTATATAATTCTAAGCTCTGGAGAATGATTCCTCATCTTGACCCCCAAGTACTTTGTAAAA
The DNA here is from genome assembly GCA_030068075.1 of Paguma larvata. Taxonomy (NCBI): domain Eukaryota; kingdom Metazoa; phylum Chordata; class Mammalia; order Carnivora; family Viverridae; genus Paguma; species Paguma larvata. Next base: position 37,593,599 of record CM057840.1, read on the forward strand.
CATGTCAAAATAAATACAAAAGGACAAAAATTCTTTCCTGCATATACTCTGTTCAAGTAACCTGATTCCTACTAATATGGCTGAGTAAACTTAAGTAAACCAATGTTAAAGTTTGCTTTCATTGGCAATCTCACACACTCCTGCAAACTCCCTTACCAAATCACCATTAATAACAACTGTGCATCAATGGAGATTTAATACTTAACAGAAAATTGGGAGGTGGGGAAAAAAGGCAGGTGGAAGTATGTAAATAAAACAGAACCGATGCACTCTTTAAGGAGATCCATTAAGATACCTAACATTCAGGGCCACCTGGGTGGCTCAATTGGTTAAGCAACCAGGACTCTTGAGCTGTTTCAGCTCAGGTCAAGATCTTGCAGTCCATGAGTTTGAGTCCTGCATCGTGCTCTCTGCTGTCAGCGCAGAGCCCACTCTGGATCCTGTCTCCCACTCTCTCTCTGCCCCTCCTCCACTCATGCGTGTGCATGCATGTGTGTGTGTGTGCACGTGCACACGTGCACATGGCCTCTCCCCCTATCCCTCAAAAATAAACATTTAAGAAAAAAAAAGTGGGGTGCCTGGTTGGCTCAGTCGGTTAATCGTGCAACTTCAGCTCCGGTCACGATTTCACATTCCTGAGTTTGAGCCCGACATCAGGCTCTGTGCTGAAAGCTCAGAGCTTGGAACCTGCTTCAGATTCTGTGCCCCACCCCTGGTCATGCTCGCTTGAGCTCTCTCCTTCTCTCAAAAATAAATAAACATTAAAGAATAAAGAAACCAAATATCAAGTATCTTTCAAATTTTTATCTTTTAAAATTTAAAGTATACATCTCTGTTAACCAGAAATTCGCTTCTAGGAATTAATCCTTTTGCTGTATACACATAAATACACATAGGTATATGTACAAAGATTTTTTTAATGCATTCTTTGTAATCATGAGATGGAAGGAGACAGAGGAGGAAAGGAGAGGAAAGGAGGAGAATAAATCCCACAATCTTATTGCCAATAAACCAAAATAAAACCACCTAACACCATTAATAAAGAATAAATATTGTTACATCACAACAGAATATAATGTAGAAAATACACAAATAAATGATTGCTGATTTTCATGAGTTTCCACTTTGTGGGGGAAAACATTAATAATGATCTTAATGACCACACAGCTGGCCATCAATATTTCCTATTCATTAAGATAAACCAAAAATCTGATTTAGAAAAAATCCGAAAGAAAACAAGAAAACTGGGCTATTCTTTGGATTTACAAGTGAGGTGAAAATCAAGGAGCCTGTAATGTGATTCAGACATTTCATCACCTTTTTGGCGACCAAAAATCACTATATACTAGAATGGAACAGTAGTAAACATGGCCACTTAGAAATCTGTACTACCGATCTTTCAGAGATATAACTTGAAAATTGCTCTAACAGCAAATCTTAGCCAATTCTATCACCAACCACAGACTGGATCCCACACTCGCTCTAGTGAATGGGTGGAACACTTGCATTACCTTCCCTGTGCTCTGTAAGATAGTTGTTCGTGTCCTCCACACTCTCTCTCTGCTGACGATATCTCGTGTCACATCTACCTCAGCGTCCACAAAACTCCTCTGTTTAAGGGCAGTTATGTCATCATCTAAATCAGTCTTGATAGTAGATCTTTTCTTAGCCATAATTTTGGCTTTGATTGCAGCAATTTTTTCCACTGACATAGCTTCAGACAAAGACCTGAAAGCAATTTCTTCTTTTAAAATTTTTACAGCAAGGATCTTTTGAGCACATCATAAATATATTTTGTTACATTTATAAGTTCCTGGTAAAAATGCCTTAGTGGCAATAATTAAGATTTTCTTATCTAAAACTTACTACATACTTGGTATTTAGTAATCACATTAAGATCTATAAAAAGTCCATGTAGAAATATTACTCAGTGAGTAAATCGGTAATTTCTTAGAAGGATCAGGATCAATGCAAAAGAAATCTTCGCATGTGTTTAACTCTTCCCTCCAGAAAAGGTAGAACCCATTAATATAGGTGTTTTTCTTAGCATGTTTTCACACCTTTATTTGTCAATGCCTCTCTATCCACACAAACTATACGCGCATACACAGACACATGCCACCTTCCCAGGGGAAGCGGGGGGAGAGAAAAATTCGTTCTGTAAAAAATTCAAAACTTAGCTGTTCCTTGGAATTTATTTCAAGATTTCAAACTTATATGTCGTAATGTATAGCATACCCATTTTACAGGTGATGGAGGCTTATTTATATGCCACATAAACATATACTCCTTTTACAACCTGAAAGATTAAACCACATTTTGCAGTTTTCTTTTTCCTTCCTTTACTTGATTTTCAAGTTAATAGGCAAAATAGCAAACAGGGACTATGTTTAGAGACTATATAAAAAAAAAAGACTTAACACAAAGTATAAATTTCATTAAGAAGGTAAGTTCAGTGTTGTTTTTTACAGTGTAAAATAAGAAAAAGAGTTTAAAAGGGTTTGGGTACCTTAACAGTTGACAATTATTACTCTAATCACAAGATGACACTCTTAAAATACGTTTAAACAACATCTGGAAAAAGGAGAGGAATTCCTGAAGGTTTAAATATGGTAGTATTATATAGTACACTAATTTATATAAGATATGAAGGTACTTTATAGCAGATCCTCAATATGCATCTAGTATTTGACTCATTTTATATAATGCTGTGCAATTTTTCCTTAAGATCTCAAACATACCAGCATATCTTCAATCAAATTCAAATACTTTCCTAAATTATAATTAAATGTGAATTGGACTTTCAATCACTGGAGTTTTACTTTCAGCTAAAATGAAGGAGCAAGACTGGATTAACCCTCCTGCTGTGAAACAACCAGTCAAAAATACATTAAACAGTAACTTACTAAATATCTGGTATCAAGCAGTAAGAGACCATGATCTCTGACAAATGAAAACCAAAACAAGTGAGCCCTATGAATGCTGCAGTTTACATACTTGAAAGTTTCCAAAAATAGCACAGGGAGGAAAATCCAGGCAAAACTAAGTGGATTACCTGATTTGAAAAATGAAGCTGAGAATCCAGCAAAACCAAAGAGGCTGGAATTCATAGGCCTAAGTACCTGAGAAGAAAGAGCTACACTGAAGTACACAGCATTCCAAGAGAATACTGATTAGCATACGAATATGAGTTAATAAAAATTGGGTATAGAAACCATCCAATAGGATTAAAGGGAACAATGCCCAGAGCTCACAGAGGGTGAAGATTAGTTCCTGTTCCCACAAGCAGAATGAAAACCTCACATCCCTGGTACTCGGGTAGGTACTCGGAATGGTCTTGTACAGACAACGGGTGAGGAATAATTATCCTAAGTGAACACTGCTCAAGTAACAAATCTTAAAACAAGACATAAGGAACAAACTATTTCCAAGTGATTTAACTATATCCCAAAACAAAACAAAAGAAAATTTAGAAAAATTCAAAACCAATTATAAATTGACACAGATGTAGAATTAGCAAACAAAGACATTAAAATAATTATTATAACTCTATTCCACACGTTCAACAAATTAAAAAGAGACATGAAGTGTATAACCAACTTTTAGAGATAAAAAAATACAATGCTGGAAACCACAAATACATGGCAAATATAATCACAGAAGAAAATATTAGCGAATGACACTACTACAGAAACTACCCAAGTGAATAGAAAAAGGAATGCAAATATCTGAAGAAACAGAAAATTTCTCAATTCAATAATGAAAAAATATTCCCTCAAAAAGCTCAATGGGCCTCAACCACAAGAACCTGAAGAAAACACCAAGTTATGGGATAACGGAAGAGCGCAAAACCTGTAATAGCAAAAACTTTTAAAGTGGCCAAGGAAAAAAAGACACATTTCATTAAAGAACTTTAAGTTTAAGAACCACAGATGACAGTAGACTTCTCGATAGCGACAATGTAATCAAGAGGGCAGGGGTACGACATCTTTAAAGTACAGATGGTCCTGACCTACAATGGTAAGCGACTTACGATTTTTCAACTTTACATGATGCAAAAGAGACACGCATTCAGTAGAAACCATACTCCAAATTATCATCTTTTCACAGGCTAGTAGTGTGTGGTATGATGGTCTCTTGTGATCCATGCAGGGGCAGCAAGCCACAGCTCTCAGTCAGCCATGCAATCACCAGGATAAACAACTGATACACTTAAAATCATTCCGTACCCATACAACCATTCTATTTTATACTTTCGGTAAAGTATTCAATAAATTACATGAAATATCCAACACTTTATTATAAAATAGGCTTTATATTAGATGAAATGAGAGAGCTAATGAAAGTGCTCTAAGCATATATTTTTAAATTTTTTTTTAATGTTTATTTATTTTTGAGAGACATAGAGGCACAGCGTGAACAGGGGAAGGGCAGAGAGAGAGGGAGACACAGAGTCGGAAGCAGGCTCCAGGCTCTGAGCCGTCAGCACAGAGCCAGACGCGGGGCTTGAACTCACAGACCGCGAGATCATGACCTGAGCCGAAGTTGGCCGCCCAACCGACTGAGCCACCCAGGCGCCCCTCTAAGCATATTTAAAGTAGCCTATATTAAGCTATGACATTTGGTAGGCTAAGTGTATTAAATGCATTTTGGGCTTATGATATTTTCTACTTACAATGGGTTTATCAAGATGTAACTCATCTTAAGTCAAAGATTTGTACTTAAAAGGATGTAACTTAAGAATTTTATATCCAGTCAGAATTCCTTTAAAAAAAAAAGGCAAAATAAAAACGTTTTTAGCAATAAAAAAGTTGAGGGGCGCCTGGGTGGCTCAGTCGGTTAAGCGTTCGACTTCAGCTCAGGTCACGATCTCATGGTCTGTGAATTCGAGCCCCCACCTTGGGGCTCTGTGCTGATACAGAGATCTTCAGATCCTCTGTGCCCCTCTCTCTCTGTCCCTCCCCCACTTGTGCATGCTCACACTCTCTCTCAAAAATAAATAAACATAATAAAAAAAAAAAGGTTGAAAGAATCAATCACCAGCATTTAAAGAAATGTTAAAAGAAGTCTTTCAGGAAAAATGGAAAAAACAGGTAAGAGGATCTGCACAAAAAAATGAACATAGGAATGGTACCTGTAAATACGTAATATTTTTTTCTTACTTAAATCTCTTTTAAAAAGAACTCTTTAAACAAGAACATGCATATTGGTGTTTACAACACATGTCTAAGTATTTTAAGATACTCATACTTTATATGAAGTAGCCTGACATTTGCAGGTAGACTATGATGATATACACCACGCATACAAAAAGCCCTAAAGCAAACACTAATATCAAAATATAACTAATAAGCCAACAGCAACAAGAAAAAACAGAATTATAACAATATTCATTTATTTCAAAAAGAGGACAAAGAAGAGACCAATAAAAAATAAGCAAAATGAACTAAAATTAACCATACCAATAATCGCATTAGGTATAAAAGATCTAAACACACAAAAAAGGCACTTAAACTATGAAGATTTAAAAGTAGAAAGATTCCAGTTTTCAAGATGAAGAGAGTTCTGGACATGGTTGCACAACAACACGAAAGAACTCAAGACTATGAACTGTACACTTTAAAACAGTTACAATGATCGGGGCACCTGGGGGGCTGAGTCCTAGCATACAACTCTTGATTTTAGCTCAGGTCATGATCTCACGGTTCTGAGTTCAAGCCCTACCTACATGGAACTCTTGCCTGTCAGCACAAAGGTTCTCTCTCTCTCTGCCCCTATCCTGCTTGCTCTCTCTCTCTCTCAAAATAAATAAACTTAAGAAATTTTTTAAAATAATAAAAATAAAGATAATAAGTTACAATGATAAATTTTACATTATGTTTTTTTACCACAATTTTTTTTCAAAGAGTAAAAGGATAAAAAGATATACTATGCTATCATAAGCCAAAAGAAAGCTGGAAGAGTGTCTTAAGTGAATTATAAGAAAAAGTAAAATTTTTCAACAAAAAATACTGCTAGGGATAAAGGTCACTCTATAATGGTAAGATTCATTCATCAAGAGGACAGAACCCAAAACATTTACACCTAATAACACAGAGCTTCAAAGTAATCAGAGAACAAAATCTGATAGAAATGCAAGGAAAAATAGACAAAAAAAAAAGCCAGGGATTTTAATAATTCTTCTCGATAATTACTAATACAAGTAAGAAAGAAAATAAGGATATAGAAGACTTGAGTGACACTATCAACAAAGCTGACCTTACATGACCATTGCAAGACACCCTAAAATTAACAGCAAAATATACATTCTTTTCAAGTGCCTACAGAAAAGACCTTATTTAGAGCCAAAAACTGAGTTTTAATACTTATCAAAAGATTCAAAGTCATATAAATATAACCATACTTTGGAATAGATTGGAAATAAGTAAAAAAGATCTCTAGATCCCAAATATTTGGAAACTAAATAACTCACTTGCAAACAATCCATGAGTCAAGAAGAAATTGCAAGGGAAATTAGAAATTTTGAACTGAATGAAAATGAAAACACAACATACCAAAATATGAGATGCCATTAAAGCAGTGATTACAGTGGAAGGTGAGGTTATTGATTTCCCTCTAAGAAACTATAAAAAATTGAGCATTTTAAAACCAGAGTAAGCAAAACAAAGTAAATCATAAAGATCAGAGCCGAAATTGAAGAATCAAAAAAGAAGGACAAAAGAAAAAACTAAAGAGGAAAATCCCAAACTGGTTCTTTGAAAAGATCAATAAAATTGATCAATTTTGGCCGGATAATAAAGAAACTAACAGAAAACACACAATTGCTAATATCAAAGAATGAAAGAAGGGACATCACTATAGATCCCAGACATCATAAAAGGACATTATGAACAACATTATGCCAATAAATTGGACAACGTATATGAAATGGACAAATTCTTTCAAAGAAAATTTAAAAGGAGAGAGAGAAGAGAGGACCAGAATAGATATATAAATATTAAACTGAAGATGTATTTGAAAACTTTATGTGAAATACATAAAAAAAATAAAACTATAGTACAGAATACTTCACTAATAAATTTTCCCAAATCCAGGCAGAAATAATACTAATTCTAAACAAAGTTTTCCAGAAAATTGAAGAAAAGTAAATACTTTCCAACTCAGTCTGAGCTGGATTATCTTGATTGGAATTATCTTAATAAGAAACAAGACAAAGACATCATAAAAAAACTACAGATCTCATGAACATAGGTACAAAATTTGTATATAAATTTTTAAAAGTATAGTTCAATAATATACGAAAAGAATACATCATGATGGTGGTAAGCAACTACTGAAATGATTATTAACAATATCCACCTCTTGGCATTCACACCCATGTGTAATCCTCTTCCTATGTATATGTGTGGGCTAAACCTTGCTTCTAGTGACAGGTTGTCACTCTGAAGATTTGGCTATAAAAAACTTCTTTCTTGCTTGACAGCTCTCTTGCACTCTTATTTGCTCACTCTGATTAAGCAAGATGTAATAATGTGAAATATTCTATGGAGAGACCAAATGTGGCAAAGGACCAAAAGAGTCCTCTAGATAACACCTAAGGAACTGAACTATTAGTCTAACAACCTGTAAGGAACTAAATTCTGCCAACAACCATATGAATGTGCTTGGAAGTAGATCCTTCTCCTATCAAGCCTATACATGGAACATAATCCTGGCCAACACCTTAAGTACGACACTGTGAGAGGCCCTAAAGCAGAGTCACTCCAAGACTCCTGACCCACAAAAGCTATAAGACAATAAACCTGTTTTGTGGGGCACTTGGGTGGCCCAAGTCACTTAAGCATCTGACTCTCGGTTTCAGCTCAGGTCATGAACTCATAGTTCATGAGTCAGAGCCCCACACCAGGCTCCACACTGACAGCGCAGGGCCTGCTTGCGATTCTCTCTCTCTCTCTCTGCCCTGCTCACTCTCTCTCAAAATAAATAAATGTGTGCTGTTTAAGCTACTATGTTTTAGGTTAATTTGTTATACAGCAAGATAACTAATAAAATAATGAAGTAGAGGGATGCCTGGATGGCACAGTCGGTTAAGCCTCTGACTCTAGATCTTGGCTCAGGTAACAATCTCAGTTTGTGAGTTCAAGCCCCACACCAGGCTCTTGGCTGATGGCACGGAGCCTGCTTGGGATTCTGTCTCTCCTTCTCTCTGTCCCTCCTCCATTTGTTCTCTCTCTCAAAATATATAAACTTAAAACAAAAATTTTTTAATAAAAAAATAATGAAGTAGGGTTTATCCATGAAAATGCAAACATCAAAACATTAATTTACCATATTAAGAAAAACTATATGATCAATTCTATAGAATCAGAAAAACCATGTGACAATAGCTAATATTCCTTTCTCATAAACTTTCAGCAAACTAGAAACAAAGATACTTCCTCAACCTGTTGAAGGCTATATAACAAAAAAAACCTAAGCTAACATGCTTAATAGTGAAAGGCTGCTTTCCCCTAAGAGAAGGAATGAAACAAGAATGTCTAATCTCACTGCTTCTTCAACATCAGATTAGTGAGCAATTAGTGAGTCCAGCCAATGCAATGAGACAAGAAATATATGGCATCCAGTTTAGAAAGAAAAAGATGTATTTTATATATAGACAATATGATTATTTACTTAGAAAAACTAACTACAAAAAAGTTACAAGAACTAATCAAGGAGTTTAAGATGATTGCAGGATACAAGAGCCATACCCAAAAATAAACTATATTTCTATACTAGCATTAAATCAAGAATTGCTGTATTTTTAAAATATCACTTACAATTGCATCAGAAAGTATGAAATACAACAAAAAGATGTATAAGACCTGTACACTGAAAATCATGAAACATTAAAATAAAGATCTAAATATCTCTCCATTAATAGATGGGAAAATAAATACATCTTGTTCATAAGTCAGAAGACTCAATATTTTTAAGACATCAATTCTCCCCAAATTGGTCTATAGATTTAATGGAATCCCAATCAAATCCCAGTAAGCTTTTTTGTAGGAACTGACACGTTAATTTCACAACTCATGTGGAAATGCAAAGAACCTAAAAGAGCAAAAACATCATTGAAACAGGAAAACAAAGTTGGAAAGCTAACACAATCTGATTTCAAAACTTATAAAGAAACAGTTTGGCACTAGCAAAAAGACAAAGAGATCAACAGTATAGAATGGGTCCAGAAACAAACCTACGTATAAACAACTGATTTTTTACACAAGAGCAAACAATTCACTGGATACTAATGGTGGTGAAACTAATGGGCACAACTGGCACAAAACTGAACTTCAATACCTACGTCATAAAAAATAAAAAAATTTTGAGCCATACTGTGTCCCCCAGACAAAAAATTAAGCAAGTAGATTACAGACTTAAATGTAAAACCTAGAGGCGCCTGGGTAGCTCAGTCGGTTAAGCATCTGACTTCAGCTCAGGTCATGATCTCACATTTTCTGAGTTTGAACTCGCATCAGACTCTGTGCTGACAGCTCACAGCCTGGAGCCTGCTTCAGATTCTGTGTCTCCCTCTCTCTCTGTCCCACTCCCATTCATGCTGTGTCTTTCAAAAACAAACATTAAAATAATAATAATAATAAATGAAAATAAAAGAAATGAGGGGCGCTTGGGTGGCTCAGTCGGTTGAGCATCTGACTTCGGCTCAGGTCATGTTCTCACGGTTCGTGAGTTCGAGCCCTGCATCGGACTCTGTGCTGACAGCTCAGAGCCTGGAGCCTGTTTCGGATTCTGTGTCTCCCTCTCTGTCTGTGCCCCTCCCCTGCTCATGCTCTGTCTGTCTCTCTCTCTAAAATAAATAAAAACATTTTTAAAAATTAAATAAAAAAAATTTTTAAAAAGAAAATGAAGAAATGTAAAACCTAAAATTAAAAAATTTCTACAAGAAAATAAGAGACAGTCTTAGATGACTTTGCTTGGGCAAAGATTTCTTAGATACAACACCAAAATTTACAAAAGAATGCACTGATAAATGAGCCGTCATAAAAATTAAAACAAGCTGCTCTCCAAAAGGTAGCTACAGAATGTAAAGACAAGTCACAGACGGCAGAAATACCTCCAAAGTCCATGTCTGGAAAAGGACTTCTATCCAGAACATACTTTCAAACAACTTTTTAACAAACTTTCAAAACCCAATAAGAAGAAAACAACCCAATCCAATAGAAAAGTGGACAAAAATTTGAATGCCTTCATCAAACAGGATATAAAATGGCAAATAAGCACACAAAAAGATGTTCGCAATTGCATTAATCATGAAGTAAGTGCAAGACAAAATCACAATGAGATACTATCTCATACCTTTTAGCATGCCTAAAATTAAAAAGCCTAACCACACCAAGTGTTGGCAAGGCTGTGAAGAAAGTAGGACTCATATATTCATGGCAGAAATATGAAATGGTGTAATCACTTTGAACATTTTGGTGATTTCTTAAAAATGAAATCTATAATGCTACGTGTTTCAATCATTCCTCCCCTAGGTATTTACTCAGTAAAAATGAAAACATATGTCCATAAAAAACTTGTAAGCAAATGATCATAGCTTTAGCTGTAATAGCCAAAAAACAGCAACAAATAAAACGTCCATCAACAGTTGCCTACGAAAACTGTGTTATGCCTATACACTAGGAAAGAATGAACTACGCAGCAATAAAAAAGAATGAACTACTGACACATCCGGCAACATGGATAAATCTCAAAATAATTATGCTAAATAAAAGAGGCCAGACCTCCAAAAAAGTATATACTATGTAACACCACTTATATTTAACTCAGAAAAAACCAACAGATCACTGGTCTCCGGTAGAGGGAGGGATGCAGGGATAGGTAGAAGTGTGGAATCATAAACGTACAGAAGAAATCTACAGCAGTGATGTTACACTCATGATCTGGATTATGATGATGGTTTCACAGATGTATACGTATGTGAAAGCTTATCAACTCATGCGCTTTAAATATGTGCAGCTTTACTGTTAAGTCAATCATCTTCAATAAAGCTTTTAAAGATCCATATTGAATTTTTCCGTTTGGATAGAACTTAGAAAGCATTCCATTGTGCCAAGAAAAACTATGAAGGGATTCTAATTATAGTAAAAATCAGGGATCAACGAAATAATACCACAGGCCAAATCTAGCCATTCTAATCCTTTTGTGAATGAAGGCAATCACAGACTGCTTTCCCTGCCACAAGCATTAAATAGGGAAAAAACCCACACGACCTTCAAAGCTGAAAGTATTTAATATGTGTCACTGTACAAAAACAGTTTGCTGACCTCTGCTATAAATCAACAAGAGATCAAAAAATAAATGAGTGGCTTGCTTATGGAGTTATTTTAAAAAGGAAAGATCAATATGGTAATAGAACCAAGAAGAAGGCTCTCCAGAAAGCATCATTAGCTTTCAATCTCTCCTACTATAAAACAGGCCCACGTATCTTTTAAACTTAGGGGACAAAAACACATAATAAATGCAAAAGGTAAAGATAAATGTACATGGCATATTAATACTTCCTTTTCCATATAACTTACATAACACTTTTTACTAAAGAAAATCTTACCTAATCTGTTCAGTCTGTACAATCCCTTCTTTGTGACCTTCCAAACGAGCAGCCAATCTCTCTTTATCAAGGCGCACACACTCTTCATCCTGAAAATAATCACTGGTTAGAGATTTTTAATTTAAATTTATTATTAAATTTATTTTTAAATTTTTATTTAACTTTTTTATTTTAAATTTTTATTTAACTTTTATTTATTTTGAGAGAGAGTGTGTGCAAGTGGGGAAGGAGCAGAGAGAGAGGGGGACAGAGGATCTGAAGCGAGCTCTGTGATGACAGGCTGAGAGCAGTGAGCTCGATGTGGGGCTCAGACTCACGAACTGCGAGATCATGACCTGAGCCGGAGCCAAAGTTGGATGCTCAACTGACTGAGCCACTCAGGTGCCCCTTTATTTAACTTTTAGAACAAAAACAAAAAAACTACATGTAACTTTTCCTTACATAATTTCCTGCCTAGAACCTTCCATGCATCACTGGCCTTCAATCAACTCAACATTAAGATTACCTTTAGTTACATAAGGATAACAATAATAAATAAAAGTTGGGGGGCACCTGGGTGGCTCAGCTGGTTGAGCATCTGACTCTGATTTCATTCAACAGGTCATGATCCCAAAGTCATGGGATCAAGCCCTGCACCAAGCTCTGTGCTGAATGTGGAGGCTGCTTAAGATTCCCAGTCTCTTTCTCATTGCCCCCTCCCCTGTTTGCAAGCTTGCTCGCTCTCAAATAAAAAAATTAAAAATAAATAAATAAGTAAATGTTGGATCACACAAGAGTAGCACTGATAAAGAGCTTACCAAAGGACTTCGGCAACCTTTTTAAATATTTATTTATTTTGAAGGAGAGAGACAGAGAAAGAGTGAGTGGGGTAGGGGTGGGGAGTGTAAGAGAGAGAGAGATGAGAGAGAATCCCAAGCAGGCTCAGCACTGTCAGACAGTCAGATGGAGTCCAACATGGGGTGGGGCTCAATCTCATCAAGCCTGAGAACATGACCTGAGCCAAAATCAAGAATCAGACTTAAAGGGTGTCGGGGTAGCTCAGGTAGTTAAGCAGAGGACTCTTGATTTCAGCTCTGGTCATAACCTCATGGTTCAGAAGTTTGAGCCCTGAGTTGGGCTCCTGTGCTGCTGATGCGGGGCTTGCTTGGGATTCTGCCTCTCCCTCTCTCTCTACTCCTTCCCCACTTTTGTTCTCTCTCTCAAAATAAACAAACTTTAAACAAGAGTCAGATGGGTTTTTATTTTTTTTAAACGTTTATTTATTTTTGAGAGACAAAGCATGCGCAGGGGAAGGGCAGAGAGAGAGAGGCAGACACAGAATCTGAAGCAGGCTCCAGGCTCTGAGCCATCAGCACAGAGCCCGACGCGGGGCTCGAACTCACAGACCGTGAGATCATGACCTGAGCTGAAGTCAGCCACTTAACCACCTGAGCCACCCCGGCGCCCCATGAGAGTCAGATGTTTAACTGACTGAGCCTCCCTAGCATCCCACAGCAACTTTCTTCTATGATTAAATGTTCTTCCCATAAACCACAGCTACTTTTATTCACAAACATACACCACGAATAAATTCCTTCTCTTCAGGAAAGTTTATTAGTAAATTTTATGAAAAGCTTTCCACCATAGTCAAAAATTTCATTTTGGAGATAGGTTTTTGCATCTGTTGCCCCAGGTCGTGAATTCATCAGCATTTCTGATGACCAGAAGTGAAACGTGAATGGTTTTCAAAGCATGTTCCTTGGAACATTAGGCATTTCCTACAAAGTGACCCATGGGCCACTTCTCTGAATTCAACCTTGGTAGCTCAGTCTTTTTCTAACCTTCATGTTAGAATTGCAGGCAAAATTTATTCTGAAATATGCTCATTTAAAAACAAAACTTCGGGGCTCCTGGGTGGCTCAGTCGGTTAAGCGTCCAACTTCGGCTCAGCTCATGATCTTGAGGTTCATGAGTTTGAGCCCTGCATCTGGCTCTGTGCGCACAGCTCAGAGCCTGGAGCCTGCTTCATATTCTGTGTCTCCCCTCTCTCTGCTCCTCCCCGACTCAAGCTCTGTCTCTCTAACTCTCTCTCAAAAATAAAAACATTAAAAAACAAAACTTGATCTAGTTCAATGCCCATATTCAACAAATAAGACAACTGAGGAAAAGAGTCAGTGTGTTATGTATGGCTAAGAAAAATATGATATTGTATAAAAGGCATCAAAGAGATCTAAAAGCATGTTCTGCTCCAACCCATGCTCTAATATTAACCTATCATTTAGAACAGACATATTGCTGACATGAACACAGAGTGTTCAACTGCATTACACTTTAGACATCTGTAATGAAGCTATAGCACAAATTACTCAAGTTCCTTAGGAAACTACTGATTTTAAAGACAACTGCAGCCTAGACTTTAATATCAATCTCTGCCCTCGAGGTTTCTCACTCCTAGCATAGTGCCCTACAGGTTCCCAATATTTATGTGCTGGACTAAAAACTGTTAATGTAACATAGCTGTTTATGTAACTCTTTTTAGTCTATATAAATACTCTGGAAATGAATTTTATTATGCTATTTCTTGCTGATTTTTCAAGTTAATAGTATCCTAGCAAATCAGCATTTCCTTGTTTTTTTCCTAGTTTTTATTTTTTATTATTTTTTAATAATTTATTGTCAAATTGGTTTCCATACAACATCAAGTGCTCATCCCAACAAGCGCCCTCCTCTGTACCCATCACCCACTCTCCCCCCACACACACCCCTCACCCCTCAGTTTGTTCTTAGTCTTTGAGAGTCTCTTATGTTTTGTCTCCCTCCCTCTCTGTGTCTTTTTCCCTTTCCCCTCTTCCCCTCTTCCTCTCTCCCATGGTTTTCTGCTAAGTCTCTCAAAATCTACCTATGCATGGAAACATATGGTGTCTGTCTTTCTTTGACTGACTTATTTCACTCAGCATAATACCCTCCAGTTCCATCCATGTTGCTATGCATGGCCAGATTTCATTCTTTCTCATTGCCACACAGTATTCCATTGTATATATGTACCACATCTTCTTTATCCATTCGTCAGTTGATGGGCACTTGGTCTCTTTCCATGATTTGGCTATTGTTGAAAGTGCTGCTATGAACATTAGGGTACACGTGCTCCTACGCATCAGCACTCCTATGTCTCTTGGGTAGATTCCTAGCAGTGCTATTGCTGGGTCACAGGGTAGCTGTATTTTCATTTTTTTGAGGAACCTCCACACAGTTCTCCAGAGTGGCTGCACCAGTTTGCATTCCCACCAACAGTGCAAGAGGGTGCCTGTTTCTCCACATCCTCGCCAGCATCTATAGTTTCTTAATTTATTCATTATTCATTATTTAGCCACTCTAACTGGTGTGAGGTGGTATCTCAGTGTGGTTTTGACTTGTATTTCCCTGATGATGAGTGACACTGAGCATTATTTCATGTGTCTGTTGGCCATCCAAATCAGCATTTCTGACATGTTCAATTGTTTCTCAAATAATTAAACTGTAAATTTCAGGTTTTGCCAAGTAATCAGTATCTCTAAATTCACTCATTTTGTTCATAGTGGGTCACAACCTTCTTTCATACAGAGAGAACAGGTGGAAACTTTCATTTTACTGCTGCAAATTTGAAGTCAGTATATATAGTGGAATGGCAAGGAGCCAGATTGTCTGGGCTCTATTCCTGGTTCTGTGAACCTCAGCAAGTAACTTGTCCTGTCTGAGATGTTTGCTCACTGATGACATGCACCATACTGCCAACTTCAAGAGGTTGTGGCTGAGGATTATGAGTTAATAAAGTGTACAAAACGTTACCCAAAACAAAATAGGAACGATGAACTATATCATTATTATCATTAACTAAAACATCAAGTCCATCTCTCAGTTTGCTTAATTAAATTTAATTAATTAAAATTACACTGTTTTAGCACCAAATTTTGTCAATGATTATACAAAGTATACACATCAACGACGCTGTCCCTTTAACAGTTACCTTTTTATCCTTAATTGTGGATGCTTTGCTGTTTGTGTAGTAGGCAAAAGGTACAACTACTTGATTTTTATACAAGTGTGAAAAGGTTTACGGTTTCTAGTAATGTTAAATTAGTGATGACTACAAGTGTTATTTCCTATATTGTTAATTGATACTGCTACTTATTTCTCACATTTTAAGTGTATCTCTAGTACATAATCTTCCATTTGCAAGGGGTTTTATATGTAACTGATCTGGGATCTGTTAAAAAATTTAAGTAAACAGTCTCATATTCATATAATTAAAATTTCCAAGGCTTGACTGTCTTATGCAGTACCCTAGCTGTTCAAAAACTTTTCTTTCTAAAGGTATCTCCATTTCTCATAGTTTCTATTTCATGTGAACTATCTTTATTTACCAATATTAGTATTCCACTGCTGGCTATAAAATTCTACGGTGCCTGGGTGGCTCAGTCAGTTAAGCATCTGACTTCGGTTCAGGTCATGATCTCACGGTTCATGAGTTCGAGCCCCATGTCGGGCTCTGTGCTGACAGCTCAGAGCCTGGAGCCTGCTTTGGATTCCGTGTCTCCCTCTCTCTCTGCCCCTCTCCCACTCGTGCTGTCTCTCTCTCTCAAAAATAAACTTTAAAAAAAAAATTTTTTTTAACACTACAAAAAATAAGCAACCGAATACATGGCTATTTTAAGAAGTAACTGTAAGCACTTCATGTTCACAGTTCTTTAAAAAAAACAAAACAAAAACAAAACACAAATTATCGGGGCACCTGGGTGGCTCAGTCAGTTAAGCATCCCACATTGGCTCAGGTCATGATCTCACGTTTCATGAGTTCAAGCCCTGCTGTGCTGACAGCTCAGAGCCTAGAGCTGCTTCAGATTCTGTGTCTCCCTCTCTCTGCCCTTCCCCACTCACGCTCGGCCTCTCTCCCTCCCAAAAATAAACAAAGATTTAAAAAAAAAAAGATTACAGCAAAGTCTCACAACATCTTATTCTAGGGATATGCAAACTACAACCCAAAGGCAGGCTCACCATCTGTTTTATAAAATTTTATTGGAATACAGCTCTGTCAGTTCATTTATGTATTGCTTATGCCTGCTTTCGCACTATGATGCAGGGTGGAATAGTTGGACAGAAACTAAATGGCCTAAAAAGCCTAAAATATTTACTATCTAGACTTTTATAGAAGAAATTTTCCAACTCCTGATGAACCCCAACACTTTCATCGATAAGGCAAAGAAAAATAAAGTGATCTTGTCCATCACATAGTTTGTATGTAAAAGATCTTAAACTATAGCTCAAACTACTATTAATCGAACAGTCATAATACTACAACAATTTCTCCAAAAAAAAGTTCGTAGGACTATGATAAAGAATTTTTATTCATACACACTACAATTCACATTTAAAATAAAGTTCCATTACCTCGATTCGTGGTTTCTTTGCTTCTGCTAAAACTTCGTCTGCAGCTCGTTTGACTTTAAGGAAAAAAAAGTAAAGTAAATATACAGTTTTGGAGTAAGTTTTTGAAAGTTCAATATAAATCCACAGCAAAACATACCTTGGGTAGATCGCTGAAGACCTATCTCTAGAGGGGCACTTCTGTCTATGCTGGCCGATGTTGCTGAAGATTTAAAAAGATTTAGGTGAGAAGCTCAATAACTGAACACATATACTAGACATTATTATAAGTAAAATGCTCAATATTTGTTACTTCTTACTTAATATACGGTAATTTCCTGAGAGAAAAAGAAAGTTTTAAAGCAGCTGTGTAAAACATTTTATTATAAAAGAATAATCTATATTTAAAACTCTTTCAAGGACAAATTATTTTTAACAATTTAGTTCACAAATTACTGTGATAATGACTGAAATTAACTGGTCACTGCAAAGAACATATATTCCATTACCACACATGCACATAAAATGTATCAAGTGTAAATATATAAACATATATATAAAGGAAAACGCCTTTTTTTAAGTTAGCATTCACTTTAAAAATGCAAACTTTAGTTATTCGCAATTGGTAAAAAAAAAAAAACTGCAATTACTTTTTATATTTTTATTAAAATTTTTTATTAACGTTTATTAATTTTTGAGAGAAGAGAGACGAAGTGCAAGCAGGGAAGTGGAAGAGACAAAGGGAGACACAAAATCTGAAGCAGGCTCCAGGCATTAACCTGTCTGCACAGAAGCCGATGTGGGGTTTGAAGTCATGAACCGTGAGATCATGATCTAAGCCAAAGTCAGACGCTTAACCAACTGAACCACCCAGGCACCCCTACGATTACTTTTAAATTAAGTCATTTAAATTGTGAATGGTGGAAAATAATGAAACTCACAAAAGGGTGTACCAGTCCCATCCACCTAGTTCCCACCACGGGACTATTTAAGTCTATGTATCTTTCTAGAGGTTCTTTCTATACATACAAGAAATACAAACTTATACTTTTATTTGCTCCCCTTTTTAAAAATTTTTAATGTTTATTTATTTATGAGGAGGGGGCAAGAGAGAGAGGAGAGAGAGAATCCCAAGCAGGTTCTACACTGTCAGTGCAGAGCCCGATATGGGGCTCAATCCCACAAATCGTGAGATCATGATCCTAGCCAAAACCATGAGTTAGATGCTTAACTGACTGAGTCGCCTACAGGTCCCTTTCCGCTTTTTTAACATAAAAGATAGCATACTATCTACAGTACCCTGAACAAAAGAGTTCTAACATATTGATGTGTGGTGCATTCTTTCTTTTTAAAGCTACATAACATTATCGACGTAATTAGGAACCGGTTCTTTCAAAGAATTAACAAAATTGAAAAAAAAAAAAAAGAGGACGCAAATAAATAAAATCATGAATGAAAGAGGAGAGATCACAATCACTACTGTAGAAATACAAACAATTATAAGAGGATATTACGAACAATTATATGCGAACAAATAGGGCAATCTGGAAGAAATGGATAAATTCCTAGAAACATATTAACTACCAAAACTGAAAAAGAAACAGAAAATTTGAATAGACAGGGCACTTGGAGGGTTGAGTGTCTGACTTTGGCTCAGGTCATGATCTCACAGTTTGTGAGTTTAAGCCCTAGTTTGGGCTCTCTGCTATAAGCACAGAGCCCACTTCAGATCTCCGCCCCCTCCCCCGCCTCTTTCTGCCCCTCCCCCCACTAGCACTCTCTCAATAATATAAATTTTTAAAAATTAAAAAAAAAAAGAAAAATTTTGACCAGACCCATAACCACCAAAGAAATGAATAAGTAACCAAAAATCTTCCAACAAACAAGAGTCCAGGACAGAAGAGCTTCCCAGGGGAATTCTACCAAACATTTAAGGAAGAGTTAATACCTATTCTTTCAAAAAATAGAAATGGAAGAAAGATCTCCAACATCATTCTCTGAGGCCACCATTATCTTGATTCTAAAATCAAATAAAGACCTCACTAAAAGAATGACAGACTAATATTCCTGATGAACATAGACACAAAAATTCTCAATAAGATACTACCAAGTCAAATCCAACAGTACGTTAAAAGAATTATTCGCTGTGATCAAGTGAGATTTATTACTGGGCTGCAGGGCTCGTTCAATATATCAACTAGTCAATTAACGTGATACACTACGTTAGCAAAAGAAAAGATAAAGGGGTGCCTGGGTGGCTCAGTCAGTTAAGCGTCTGACTTCGGCTCAGGTCATGATCTTACAGTTCGTGAGTTCGAGCCCCAAGTCGGGCTCTGTGCTGACTGCTTGGAGCCTGGACCCTGCTTCAGATTCTGTGTCTCCCTCTCTCTCTGTTCCTCTCCTGCTTCCACTCTGTCTCGGTCTCTCTGTCTCTCAAAAATAAAGATAAAAAAAAAAAATGTAGAAAATAAATAAATAAATAAATAAAAGGATAAGAACATGATCCTCTCAATAGATGCAGAAAGAGCATTTGATGAAATACAGCATCCTTTCTTGATAAAAACCCTCAAAAAGTATCATAAAGTATCATATCATAAAGGCCATATACAAAAAAGACCCATGGCTAATATCATTCTCAATGGGGAAAAGCTCTCAGTTTTTCCCCTAAGGTTAGGAATGTGACAGGGATGTCCGCTCCCACAACTGTTGTTCAACATAATACTAGAAGTCCTAGCCTCAACAATCAGACAACAAAAAGAAATAAAAGGCACCCAAACCAGCAAGGAAGGAGTCAAACTTCACAGTTTGCAGAGGACATGATACTCTATATGGAAAATCTGAAAGACTCCATCAAAAATTTGCTAGAACTGATATGTGAATTCAGCAAAGCCCTAGGATATAAAATCGACATACAGCAATCTGTTGTATTTCTACACACCAATAATGAATCAGCAGAAAGAGAAATCAAGGAATCAATTCCGTTTACAATTGCACCAAAAGACATAGAATACCTAGGAATAAACCTAACCAAAGAAGTAAAAGATCGGTTTTCTGAAAACTATAAAACACTTATGACAGAAACTGAAAAAAAAAAAAATAATTGAAAAATATTCCATGCTCATGGATTAGAAAAACAGATACTGTTAAAACATCTATACCACCCAAAGCAATCTACATATTCAATGCAATCCCTACCAAAATACCACCAGAATTTTTCACTGAGCTAGAACAAACAATCCTAAAATTTGAATGGAACCAGAAAATATCCCAAATAGCCAAACTAATGTTGCAAAAAAAAAAAAAAAGGCAAGCAAAGTGGGAGGCATCACAATTCCAGATTTCAGCTGTATTACAAAGCTGTAGTCATCAAGACGGGATGGTACCAGCACAAAAACACATAGATCAATGGAACAGAATAGAGAACCCATAAATGACCCACAACTATTTTCTTTTTTAGAGTGGTAAGTTCTTTCTGACAGAACATTAAAGCACAGATTGAAGTGGTAAGAATACACGTGACAATGCAGAGAAACAGAACTGAACGCAGAGAAAACTGCAAGTACAAAGGCTTAAAAAGTTAGGATAGTTAAAAGAAATTTAGAAGACTGAACTGCTGTGAGCAAAGGAAGGTTAGAAGATGAGGCCACTGATATTTAGGCAGAAGCAAAATCACATAGGTAAGGATAAGTAGTGTGAGCTTTATTCTAAAGGTGATGGGAAGCCACCAAGGGCCTTGAGCAGGTTAAGTGACACAATCAAGTTTATATGTGTTTTCCAAAACAGGACACTCTAGTAGGTAGGCAAAGACTGTACTAGAAAACACAGAGTAGGGACCTGTAAAAAGGCTACATAGTTCTAAATGGAAAGGATGGAACATAGTGGAGTAGAATGGTTAAGAAACCCATGCTTTTCAAGTTAAAGGAAAGGACTTGCTTGCAAAATGAGAGATGTGAGAAAAAAACTAATCAAACATTTCCCCAGGGTTTCTGGCCTCAGCAACTATATGAATGGGATGCCGTTTACTGAGATGGGAACACTGGGAGACCAGACCTATCTTGTTTCAGAGGAGAAGGGAACAAGGAAATCGGAATTCTATTTCAGATATGTTGAATTTCAGATTAAAATAAATTAAATATCCAAGGAAAGATGTGGCGAGTGGATTTATAGTTTGGAGCTTAGAAATAGGATGAATATAAGGAAGTAAGCAAAAGAAAATGAAAGATGTGAACAACGAATAGAAAGAGAACCAAAAGAATCTGGTGCCCCAAATGCCAAGTGAAGAAAGGCTTTCCAAATGGAAGCAATCAACAGTATCTAATGCTGTTGAAAGATCAAGCAAGATAAGATAAGAGAGACCAAAGGAATGAGTAACCCTTAAGTCAGTGCTGACCTCACAACAGTGATTTTAGTGGGATATGAGCAGGAAAGCCAAACTGGAGTGGATTTAAGAGGGAAGCAGTGATACACAACCATCACAAAGAAGTTTGCAATAAAAAGGAAAAAAAACCAGTACAGTAGATCGTAGGGATGGGGGGGTCAAAAAAACATTTTTAAAGGAGAGATCTTACAGTATGCACTTTCAAGGGAATAATGCAGAGGAAAAGAGAAAGATGATGATGCAAGACAGAAGCAATAATTTACAAAGGCAGAGAGCCTTTGAGAGTGTAAAAGGAAATGGAATCTATAGACAGAAAAGTGGCGACCAGCCTTAGGAGTGAAGATAGTGTATTCACCACAACAGAAAAGAAAGGAGAGCATAGGCACACAGCTGCTGGCAGGTTAATTTTTTAGTGGAAATACAAATTTTCTTCCCACTGCTTCTTATTTCACAGAGGAGAGAAAGAAACAATGGCTATGTAAGAGTGAGAGCAATTTAAAAATTACTCACATGCTTCACCATTGAGATATCCAAGTAGATCTTTTCGGTCAGGTCTTCTAACTACAGGAATATTTTCAGTCTGAAATCAAAATTTTAAATTAGTTATCCAAACAACACCAATTACAAGAAATGTACTAAAGACAAATATTGTGTAATGTCTGAATTTTATTCCAACATATCTTGATAACATTTATTTAGAATCTTACCTTTTAAGAACTAGGCTAAAATATCTAATACAAGTCTTCAAAATTTTTAAGCATATTAATTTTTAGTAACTTCTTTCTTGACATTCAAGTAAGATACCTAAAAGATAATCATTAGAAACAATGACCCATCCCTCTTCAAAATACCAATTCCAGTCTTTTTTGTTTCCTTGGCTTACTTTACGTATTTTTTTTATTTTACTCATGATACTTTGCATCTTTGAGGCAATTATCTTTTTAGTCCCATTGCATGCTCATTACATGCAATGTTTCCAAAGTGCTTTCTTTTCTCAAACACAAGCCTTCTTCAACATATTCTACTTGATCTCTGAAATATACATAAAAACTAAATTTTCTTAACTACAATAAGTATGTAGTTTAAGCATGGGAAAAAATTTAGATTGTACATCAAAACATTAATGGCAGTTGCTTACTTTCAACGATACATATTTCTTTTTTATCTCTGAGTGCACACAATTTCTGTAAGGAAGGAGAAAAGATTAAAAATTTAAATCTGGAAAATGTACCTATTTTGGTAAAACGGATAATTTTCTGTTAATCTTCTACATTAGCAGTCTGTAAAGTGGTGTGCAGAACAAATAAAGCTGCACACTTTAGTCACTGGGTCATCTTCAGGCCATGAATTCAATGAATCCTGTAATTATCAATTTTCCATATCGTTTTTTACAATGTAAACAAACAACTAAGTACAAGAAAGACTGGTGGCTGCAAGATTATATAATTAAAATCCCTTTGTCACTTTATATATGAAACAATGAAATAACCAGAATCCTTAGTACCTTTGGCTAATTATCTTATATTGTGTACTAATTACATTTGTCTTCAAACATTCTGCACACATTCCGTGATGACAGAAATGAACTATATTTAATCATTTAAAATTAATCTTTTTTTAAAAGAGTAGGCTAAATTTTAATTTCTGCTAGGAGTATAAACAAAACCCACAGGTTTTTGTGTGCTTGTTTTTAAAAACTAGACTACATACAGTATTAAAAGATTTGAATTAATTTTCTTTAAACTACTGTTTCTAAGTCTGACAATATACTTCATTATTTGGTTATTAATGAATTATGGACATAGTACAGCCAACCTAAAAAGACATAAGTCTACTCACATAAATAGGAGCTATGGGGTCCAGAAAACTTATTTCAGACATGGTCTACTCAAAAGAAAGAGCAAGTAACACAGAAGAGGAAAAAACAAAAAATGTAGAACCCTAGAATTATACAATTCTGCCCTTTCAATCTGTCAGGTATTTAAGAAAAATAAAAGACTTAAATGTTATGTGAGCATTGAGCATGGTCCTGAGGTCTACAGTAACAATTACAGCCATCGGCTGTATGTTACAACCATTTCCCAAGAATATAATCTCTATATCTAAATCAAGCATCTGGATCATCTTTATTACCACAAAATGAATGCATATAGCCAATAAAACATTCTAATTACTGCCTCATTCAGTTTTTAAAGATTTAAGATGGAATAACATAACTTTACAGAATGCTGTTATTTTTATCCTGCTATTTCCCAAATCCAAGTAGTTTCACCTTATATATCATTTTTTTCTATATGTATTAGATGCTGAATATTTATTTCCTATTCAGAAAAACAGAGTTCAAATACTGAGAATGCTGAAGGCAAGAAAAACTGAAAACAAATGAATTTATCAAAACAGTGTAAAAGAGATTTATTAAACTGACTAAAAATTTTAATTTTTTTACATGTATTTATTTTTGAGAGACAGAGCACAAGTGGGGGAAGGGCAGACAGAGAAAGAATGAGAGAGAATCCGAAGTAGGCTCCAGGCTCCAAGCTGTCAGCATAGAGCCCGATGCCAGGCTTGAACCCACAAACTGTGAGATCATGACCTGAGCCAAAGTCAGACACTTAACTGACTGAGCGACCCAGGCACCCCTGATTAAAAATTAATTTTAGGGCACCTGGGTGGCTCAGTCAGTTAAGCATCCAACTTCAGCTCAGGTCATGATCTCACGGGTTGTGAATTCGAGCCCCGTCTCGGGCTCTGTGCTGACGGCTCAGAGCCGGGAGCCTGCTTTAAATTTTTTTTTTTTTTAGCATTTATTTATTTTTGAGAGACATAGAGACAGAGTATGAGCAGGGGAAGGGCAGAGAGAGAAGAAGACACAGAAACCAAAGCAGGCTCCAGGCTCTGAGCCGGCAGCACAGAGCCCGACGCGGGGCTCGAACTCACAGACCATGAGATCATGACCTGAGCTGAAGTTGGCCGCTTAACCGACTGAGCCACCCAGGCGCCCCCAGGAGCCTGCTTTAGATTCTGTGTCTCCCTCTATGTCTCGGCCCCTCCCCCACTCATGCTCTGTCTCTCTCTCTCAAAAAAAAACAAACATTAAAAAAAAAAAGTTTAAAAAAATTAATTTTAAGTTGTCTGTTAGGGGCACCTGGGTGGCTCAGCTCAGTTGGTTAAGCGTCCGACACTTGATTTTGGCTCAGATCATAATCTCGTGGTTGTGAGATTGAGCCCCACATCAGCCTGAAAGCCTACTTGGGGTTTTCTCTCTCTCAATCTCTCTCTCTCTCTCTCCCTCCCTCCCTGTTCCTCCCCTGCTCATGCGCATGCACGCGTGCTCTCTCCCTCTAAAAAGAATAATAATAATAATAATAATAATAATAATAATAATAAAGTTGTCTGTTAGTCTTGATTCTGATACCCAAAAAGAGTTGTTGTTTTTAAAGTTTATTTACTTTGAGAGAGAAGGAGAAAGAGTGGGGAAGGGGCAAAGAGAAAGAGAGAGAGAATCCCGAACAGGCTCTGAGCTGTCAACACAGAGCCCCGCGTGGGGCTTGAACTCACAAACCGTCAGATTATGACCTGAGTCAAAATCAAGAGTCAGACGCTTAACCAACTGAGCCATCTGGACGCTCCCCAAAAAAGTATTCTTGAGATCAGAGTTCTGAATATCAGGGTCCTTCTACAGGCTTATATTTTTTTAAATATTCCTATAAATGTCTTCAAAACTTCTGTTCTTGTAAACAGTACCCGCATTTTACATGAAAATCACAGATCTAAAAATACGCATAAATGCCAGTGATCTAATTTTGAACTTCCAGTAGGGTTTCATACGGACAAACCTTTTATTCTTTTGATTTGAAACCCATGAGGAAAGTGATCCATGCCAAAAAATACCTACTATCTAAAAGAAAAATCGAAGTTTTAAAATGAATTTTACTTACGGCAGCACGTCGGACATAAACAGGATGAGAAAGGTGCACATTATTAAGTAGAAACAAGATAGAATCCAATGTGTAGTACTCTCTGGGTTGGCCTTCCTTTCCAGTCCTGAAATAATTAAGATTTCTACTCAATTTTAATTTAACTCCTTAGACTTCATTATATGCATGAATTTATCTATATTCACTTTGCAACCCAAGAATGGATTTAACACGGTTAACAAAAATACACATAAAGTATGAAATCTATTAAGTGGAACTGTCATTAAAGCATAAGGACGCAAAGGTAGACAGTGAAATAAAGAAAGAAAGCATGCCATATTCATACTCTAAGGTACTGTACACTTTTTAGAATTTAGCCCAAATTTCATTCTGGTCTTTGTTAAAAGAGACACCTAGTCAGTTACAGAGTAGAGGTGATCCAAAGGAGAAAAACTGGTTAGAAGAAGCACAACTCTAAACTTACAAGAAATTTATCCCTTCTCCTAAATAAGATACTGCTGAACAACATCCTTAATAACATTCTTACGGCAAACACAGTAATAAATTTCAGAGGTTTAATTCTTATGACATCCCTCAAATTAAACCAATGATGTAACAAAATCATAACGAATTCTCCTTGTGGTAAAGCAATGCTGTATAAAGGCTTTTTTTTTCAATGATTATTTATTTTGAGAGAGAAAGAGGGGGAGGGGGAACACAAGTGGGGAGGGGCAGAGAGACAGAGAAAGAGGGAAAGAGAGAATCCCAAGCAGGCTCTGTGCTGTCAGTACATAGCCCAACATGGGTCCCAGACTCAAGAACCATGAAATCATGACCTAAGCCGACTCAAGAGTCGGACACCTTACCGACTGGGCCACCTGTGCACCCCAATGCAGTTTAGAGGTGCAAGCTCTTTAATGACACCACATAATACTATTAGCTCACCAATATTTGCGTCCAATCTTACCCCTCCTACTACCTTCTCATCTAAAAAATGCCAGTGTATTCTTTGAACTTATCTAAATACAGCCCAATATAGTCGACCTGAACCTACATTTCTCTAGCCTTCATTTCCACTTTTTTCTATGAATTGACATTATTTCAAACCATACGTCACTACTGATTATTGTACTAAGAAATGTAATATACAGGTAACCACTTTTTTTAACAATACAGGAAGCAAAGTAATAGAATATACTGTATGCAATAAGGATAAGTATTGTTTAAAGTTATGAAGTCGAACATATGTACATGTGCATAAAGAATTGAATAAATGAAAGGAAAATATATTGGTGTAATTCCCTATTGTTAAAGTTTGAAATCTATTCTAAGCACCCCTTTTACACTACTAGCTTCACTGAACTGCTGTGAAAACATTTCTTTTCCAGCTCTTATGCCTTTAAGCACACAGTTCCCTGTCCTTTAAGACCTAACCCATCATGTCACCCTCAAAGTTCCTAACCCACTCTTTAAAGCTTACTCATTTGTTCATTCATTTGTTCAAGAAAAATCTGTAGCATGTCTACATGCCAAACATACTTCTATGAAACCTTTCCTAATACCCCAAGCTAAAAGGATTACTCTCTAAAGAGCCAGAATGCAATTCTTAACAAGTTGTTTTATTTCACTTACTCTGATTAAGTTAACCTCCTCTGAGTCAGGAACCACGGGGCTAAGAATTTTCTATTTCTCAATTTATACCACCCTACATCCTGAGTACTCCTTAACCATTTTTAACGAAAAAAATAGGGGCGCCTGTGTGGCTCCGTCGGTTGAGCCTCCGACTTCGGCTCAGGTCATGATTTCAAGGTCTGTGAGTTTGAGCCCCGCGTCGGGCTCTGTGCTGACAGCTCAGAGCCTGGAGCCTGCTCCACATTCTGTGTCTGCCTCTCTCTCTGCCCCTCCCTCACTCATGCTCTGTCTCTCTCTGTCTCAAAAGTAAATAAACATTAACAACTTTTTTTAAATAAAGAAAAAATAAATCAGTTAAAATACCAATTATATGTAACTCTGTGCAATTTTTTTTTGATGGGACAAAACCCAAGAAACTCGGAATGATGTCACTGCATCAACATTTCATAAAGCTAATCAAATCCTAAGCCCTCAAGGCCAAAAAACTAGAAACTAACAGACTAAATTTTACCTAGCGTTTCATCAACTCTTCATAAAGCCCAGTGCTTTCATTCAATCAAAATGAGTATGGAAGTTCTATCCCACGGTTCTAATTACCCAAATGAAATACCAGTGAGAGACACACCACCTTTAAAAAGGCCCCAAACCATTATCAGACCTATCTCTAGATATTTTCCTTAATGCCTTCAATTCAAAGAACCCGGCGTGAATCAACGTTCCAAAATATTTCTCTTTAAACACATTCCTAAAATCACACAATACCATCAATATCTTACTTAGGTCTGTAAAGCTCACTCCATTTTACCAATAACTTTCTCCCTGAAGAAATTTTTGCCTTCACCTCTAACAGGGGTTTCGAAGACTTCCAAAGTGACCAAGTCTTTTTCCCGTTCTAACTTCACGTAGTTGGTTCCCTTCTCGCTTCCGCAGGGAATTACGAAAGGAACAAGAAACAGACTAGGAGCTGCAAGGGGCAGCAGGGATAGTTACAACACATGGTAGCCTCAAAGAGAAAGAAAAAACTAAAGAACACAAAAAGACGTCTCCAGGACCGGACGGTGCGCCCCTTTCTGCACCTACACACATTGCTAACACTCGACACACACTGGTAAAAATGAATTAGGAAAGTCAGAAACTCCTGTGGTACCTTTCCCTTTGGCGTCCCAAAGACTTAAAGGAATGGACCATTCGACATGCACCTTCTCTTATTTCCTCCTCACCTAAAAAGTGTAACTTCTTTTCTTGAGAAAAACTTTTACCCAGAGACCCGTTTTTTTTCTGCATCCCCCAAAGGGAATCGGGGGGAGGGGTTAGGAAAGAGGTCGCCTGGGGGCGCCCAACTCTGCCCGGCCATCCCCAGGCCACAGCCATGCCAGACTTACCCCCAAACTACATAGTTGGTCTTCACATTCTTGGGCCAGGAGAACTCGCCGAAGATCACTTCGTCTCCCTTCACCACAATCTCCTTCTTCTGGATGTTGTACTGTCGCAGGACACTGAGCACGTCCGCCATCTTCCCCCCCCTCGCCGCCGCCGCCGGCCCCGGGCGAAGCCGCCGCCGCCGCGCCTGCCTCCTTCTTCCCCTGTCGCCTCGCCCTCTTCCCCCTCCGCCGCCGCCGCCGCCGCCGCCGCCGCGAACCAACAGCAGCCGCACTAGCAGCCGTCCTCGCCTACGACAGCAGCAGGGGCAGTAGACACCCAGGCCGCCGAGGACCCCGCGCTATAAGGCAAGGCCCCGCCGCCGGCTGCCCGCGGAGAACGCCTGACTGCGCGCCTCCAGCGCTATAAGGCTGCCGCCAGGGGGAGCCGCGACCGCCCAGGAACACGCCCCTCCCAGACTCCCGCTCGGCACGGGGCGGAATCCCGGCCCGAAACTCGCAGCGCCGGGACACCGCGCCCACGTACGGCGCACGTATGGGGAATACTGCCGGGCGCACGCGCACGCGCGCGGACACGTCCCTCGTCCCTCGCAGCGCGCACGCGGCTAGCGACAGGTGCGCGCGCACCTGCAAGGAAGCCCAGCAGTTCTGTCCCTAGAGCACGTACTGGGCGATCGCCCACCCACCCTGACTGCGGCCAAAGGCTCTCAGATCGTTCCTTTGGCAAGAGTGGAGCTTGGCAGAGGATTTCCAGAACACAGGGATTACCTTCCCAACTAAATGGGACTCATTAAATGGCCTGTAGATCTTAGTGATCCGATTAAGGCCCTTTAGAAGGGTGGGGTTTTGGAGGCGGGGTTTGGTTTGCGAGCTGTTTTTTGTTTTTAGTGTATTCACGTAGTGGGAAACACCTACTCCGGAGGAGACCAATCCCGGGTACCTGTATTTCTTAGCTGCTGTTTGACCTTGGGCAAGATTACATGCCTTCTCACGGCATTGATTGGTTAGTGGAGAAAAGGACTTAGTATGAGAATAAGATGAAAGAAAGCATCTAGCAAATCTTCAGAATATCATAAAAGTTGATCTTCCACTTCAGTTCCTTAGATGATGACTTTTTCCATCCTGGCCCCTTCTCCCTGCCAGCCCCAAAGCGGTACGCTTAAATAGCTCTGTTCAAAGACACTAATGAAAACGAGAACACAAACTGCAAGCTGTCAGAACACTTTCGGATTACTTGATTTTTTTATTGACACTCAGAAAGCTAATAGGTGCCCTTGCCGTGCTGGAAACAAATAAATTCAGTATACTGTGGCCTGTATTCCATGGGGGCCATGATTTTTTTATTCCTTTCACTATAGCGGGAGTGGGGGGGGGGGGAGTGGGTTGAGACAACGTCTTCACTGACATAACCAAATACCTTGATCTGCTTTGAAAGGGATCCATTTTTATTACGTGCACTACAGAGGGATACAGAAGTGTATGGTTCATTTCCTATACTATCTATAGCCATTTTCCAAATGAATTTGAGAAATTTTTTCTACTCTGCAAATGTTCCTGACCTTTGGTAGATTCCTGAATCTCACCACAAAAACAGACACTATGAAGCTCTTACTACTCTCTAATCTCCATGCTGTCTATTCATACTTTTATGAGAGCACCCAGTATTACTTGACAGACCATATTAGTTTCCTTGCCTGCCTCCTCCTGCAAAACTAAAGGGCAATAGACCTGTGTCATCATATCCTAGTGTCTAGCACATTATTCGGCACATTATTGGCTCCTAGGAAATGTTAATAAATGGATAAATGAGTTCAACAAATTCAGTATTTGATGGGTAGGAGAGTCAACAATAGTCTTCTCCAATGACTGTTAATTGTATTTCATTCACAAACAATGACTGTGTTAGTCGGTTCAGACTCCTATAAGAGAATACCCTAGGCTGGGTGGCTTATAAACAACAGAAATTTCTTTCTCATAGTTCTAGTGGCTAGGAAATCCAAGGTCAAGATGCCAGAAGATTCGTTGTCTGGTAAGAGCCTGTTTTCTGGTGCAGACCTTAGATTTCACATTGCATATTCACATGGTGGAAAGAAAAAAGAAGCTTTCTGGGGTCTTTTTATAACATCCTAATCACGTTCCAGAGGCCTCATTCCTAACACCATCACCTTGGGGTTAGGATTTCAACGTATGAAGGGGAATGGGGTGGGTGACCTCAAACATTCAATCTATAGTGATGACCAGACAGTCTTTCTTTAAGGAAAAATTGTGGTTCTGAGGATAGTGATACTTCAAGTCAATGTAACAAGAAGTAGCATTAGCAATTTGTTGCTTATAACAGTTATAGAAATGTGTGGGTTATTTTGTTGTTATTTAAATCCGGTGGGATTACCCCACTAATATTGGTTTAGTAATGTTGGTGACAAAATACAATCAATAAAAGACAAGATCAGTATTAGAGCTGAAAACTTAGAAAATTAACTAGACAAATTGGAAAATAAGTCTTGTGTCTTTGTCTTAGGTGAAAGCTGCCCACTTCTCCAGTCATCAGCTTCTGAAAAATTCCTAACAATTCTCAGTTTGAATTCTCCTGATAGAATAAATGTCTAGCAATCAGGAGAAAGTGGTAAATCTTTTTAACTGAAAGCCAGGGATGAGAGATCATTACCTTAGAGTTTTGCTCCTATGTCCATTGTTAATAATACCCAATAAGATCCTTTCCATCAATGTCCAAGAATGGTTGTATTCTGATACCTTTTCCAGATGACTAAATCTCCAGGTTTTAAATTAGGAAGGGTTTATTTAAGTATGTATTTCAGAAATGCAGCTTGAACTTTCTATTGATAATTCTGGAGGGATCATAAACCACTTCTAGTATTTATTCATGTTAGTCTGTAATCGATAGAATCTAGGATTAGAAGTAAATGTTTCCAGGGCACCTTGGTGGTTCAGTTGGTTAAGCATCTGACTCTTGATTTTGGCTCAAGTTCTGATTGCAGGGCTCGTGGGATCAAGCCCTACATCAGCCTCTGTGCTGACAGCTCGAAGCCTGCTTGAAATTCTTTCTCTCCTCCTCCTCCCCCGGCCCCTCCCCAGCTTGCCCACTCACTTTCTCAAATAAATAAATAAACATTTTAAAAAAAGAAGAAGAAGAAAGAAAAGAAATAGGGCACCCGGGTGGTTCGGTCAGTTAAGCGTCTGACTCTTGATTTCTGCTCAGGTCATGACCTCATGGTTCATGAGTTTGAGCCCCGTGTTGGGCTCTGTGCTAACAGCTGGAGCCTGCTTGGAATTCTCTCTCTCCTTACTCTCTACCCCTCCCCTCTCATGCTCTCTCTTTCTCTCTCTCGAAATAAATAAATAAACATTTTTTAAAAAGGTAAATGTTGCAAATGCAAGGGACGGGAATAAATTGTTAATTCATGAGGAGATAATATGGATTTCAGAGAGGGTAAATCTTATTGCCACCAAGACCAATGGTAAAATTAAGGCCATCAAAGTTCAAAATTTTCTGAGTGCTTTGCTAATTTTAATTTTAGGATCCCATTCATTCTTTTCCGTTTTCCTAAAGTTTGTGGAAGATGAAGGTTTGGAGCTGCACTTTCGCAGCAAAGAAAAACCTCTGCCCAATTCTAAGAGTAAACAAATAACTTGAACATATTCATAGCTTATTACTAGAGGAATTTATGTAAAAATCCATTTTGCAAGGTTCAAAGGGGCCTCAAGGCTTTGGCGTCTGTCCACTTCCTATGTTTACAGTCTTGCATGGGTTATGACCTTGACTGATAAAATGCACATTGGAAACATTCTCAGCAATCCCTTTACAATCACTCTGCTGATGTTGGTTCCATATTGTTGTTAATTTATCTCTGCTATTTTGTTTAATATTGTGGGGCATTCTGGTTAAAATCCACCTTTTAAATTACCTTTACTTTAGGGAATAGTAAGGCATCTTAATTTTTTTTAACTTGTCCATTTTTACAGGTTACTGTGGAGGTTAGGGATTCTCTTTGTTTTGAAAGCATTCCAAGGTCATGCAATAATTTATGTCTTATTACACTTCACACACACACACATATATTCATACTTGAAGATTAGGATTTTATTATGATGAAGAGCACATAGTATTTAAGCTTATCATTATTGAAATACAGAAAACACTCACACAAAATATATACATGTATACATATACAGGAGTATACATAATATACTCTTACCTTTTGTAAGGTAATCCACACCCGGATTAGTTGTGTTAGTGCTATGTGAGGCAAACAAGCGCATTTTATAGGAGGTTAGGCAACTACCTGAGAAATGCTGGGTGGAAAAGTCTGAGTGACTTACAGAACTATTAGGTTTACTGGAGACCCTAGAACAATTAATTGAAGTTTTCCCATGCTTTATCACTGTTTCTTATAGCTCCCAAAAAAGATGAGTTTACTTTGGCAACTGGATCTAATGGAAGTCTGAAATAAGTAATAAACCAACAGAGAGTCAGCACCCCTAGTGTTATTTCAGCCTTTCATGAACAAAAAGAAAAAAGGATTTTTGAATCTAAGATCCTGGAAACAAAATACTTTGATAGTCTTCTTTTAACTTCAAAAGTATACAATCATAACTTTTATTAACACATTTTGTTTACATATAATTAACTAACCTAAGAAGACGAATCTCATTTTGTGTTATCAGTTTTTCCCTAACTTCCCTATTATGAGAAACAACAGTTTCTCATAATAATTTTTTAAAATTTGACGAATTCTAGAATACCTAATTGTGTTTATTGTCATTTCAGGTTTAGGATAAAGAAGCAATTATTTTTGTGTCCTAATGGCCATTTGTGGAGACCTGGTGAGAGTTTAGGCATTATTCTGAATCTGGGATGTGAATGAGAAAAAGAAAAATTAAGAATAGTTATTAGAGTAAACAACAGTTTTCTAGTGTCTAAAGACAACAGGGGTTGTGGCTCAGTTAGTTGAGTGTCCAACTCTTGATTTCAGCTCAGATCATGATCCCATGATTCATGAGATTAAGCCCCGCATCAGGCTGCATGCTGACAGCATGGAGCCTGCTTGGGGTTCTCTCTCTCTTCCTCTCTCTATCCCTACCCTGCCCATTTTCTCTCCCTCAAAACGGATAAGTAAACATTTAAAAATTGTTTTAATTTAAAAAAAGATTTTCTCTCTCTCCCTTTGCCCCTCGCCCCACTTGTGCACACTCTCTCTCTCTAAAATAAAAAATAAGGGCGCCTGGGTGGCTCAGTCGGTTGAGCGGCCGACTTCGGCTCAGGTCATGATCTCACAGTCTGTGGGTTCGAGCCCTATGTCGGGCTCTGTGCTGATGGCTCATCAGAGCCTGGAGCCTGCTTCGGATTCTGTGTCTCCCTCTCTCTCTGCCCTTCCCCTGCTCACACTCTGTCTCTATGTCTCTCAGAAATAAATAAACATTAATAAATAAAAATATAAATAAATAAATATAATAATAATAAAGACAAGAAATATTTATAGGCCATATTGTAAGAACATAGCAATAGATAACACTGGTATCAGGAACAGAATTTTTCAAAATTGAAAAGGAGCCTTTTTGGGGCACCTGTCTGGCTCAGTTGGAAGAGCATGTAACTCTTGATCTCTGGGTCATGAGTTCAAGCCCTACATTGAGTGTAGAGATTATTTAGTAAATAAAACTGTATTTTAAAAAAGGGAGTAATCTTTTCAAAATGGTTTAAGAATATGTGCTAAAGCCCTAAGAATTAACAATTATTTTGGTGACAAAGAGGAACCTCTACTAATTTGGGCACCGAATAACTGAATCATTTTACAGAAAAAAAGACCCAAAATCTAGCCTTACTCTTTTTGTACATTATTCACATAACTTTGGTAATAGAAGATTTATAAATACACCTTCACATACATGTGTATTTAGGCACAAATGAATATGTAAATATACAAATAATATATTTGAAGTTTTTAACAATAGCCTTAAAATATGTATGTTAAAAGAAACAATTTTTATATTATATTAAATTTAACATCTTGGTAAGCAGTCCTACTCGATAAACAGTAATCATAACCATTGTCTGCCTTACATTCTTGTATTTCTGTGTGATTATTGTCATCTAATTTACAAACGGTCATATTGATTATCATACTTACCTGGGACACCTGGGTGGCTCAGCTGATTAAGCCTTCTACTTCAGCTCAGGTCATGATCTCATAGTTCATGAGTTCGAGCCCCACGTTGGGCTCTGTGCTGACAGCTCAGAGCCTGGAGCCTGCTTTGGATTCTGTGTGTGTGTTGTGTCTCTCTCTGCTTCTCCCCACTCTCTCTCTCTTTCTCAAAAATAATAAACATTAAAAAAAATGATCATACTTACCCAGAGTAACTATCTTCTTTTTTTTAATTATTAAAAGCAGTCTTTTAATAATTTTGTAGTTCTAAATTAAGTCCATAGTAACCTGAGAAAGAAAACAATGGCACTAAGAAAATGCACAGGGTTTTATGACATTTTAAAAACCTTTGTATGATTATATAAATTAAAAAAAAGTTTTTAAAAACATTTTTAAATGTTTATTTATTTTTGAGAGAGAGAGAGAGAGAGACGAAGTGTGAGTGGGGGAAGGGCAGAGAGAGAGGGAGACACAGAATCTGAGCTGTCAGTACAGAGCCTGACACAAGGCTTGAACCCATAGACCATGAGAGCATGACCTGAGCCAAAGTCAGATGCCTAACTGACTGAGCCACCCAGGTGCCCCCCAAAAAACTTTTTTACATTTGAATACAGTTGATACACAATGCCACAGTAGTTTCAGGAAAGTAATCATCTTCCTTTTCGCCAAACAAAAGGGAATATCAGAGGACACAAAAGTATGAATAATTACTTAGCTATTGTCTTCTCCAGGAATGCGCATTTTATATCATTTTAACAATTCGAAGGTAGTAAAAACAAGCACACAGATACATATATAGTGTCATCCAGAGACATCTATGTGTTTTGTTAAAGTAGTGCTGTTCTAAGAAATAAGAATGAAATAAAATTATGTTTAGTAACCATTTTTTTAAAGTTTATTTTAGAGAGAGAGAGTTCAGGAGAGGAGTGGAAGGAGACAATTTCTTTCAATTTTATTTTAGAAAGAGAGCACGAGTGAGGGAGATGAGAAAGGGAGGGGGGAAGAGATAGAAAGAGAGAATCTCAAGAAATTTTTAACAATAGGAGGCTCCATGCTCAGTATGGATGCGGGGCTCAATCCCAGAATTCTGGGATCATGACCTGAGCTGAAATCAAGAGTCGGATGCTCAGTCAACTGAGCCGCATCAGAACCTCAAAGAGAGAGAGAGAGGGGAAAATCTTAAGCAGGCTGCATGGTCAGCATGGAACCTAACACGGGGCTCCATGCCACTATCCTGGGATCATGATCTGAGCAGAAATGAAAAGCCAGATGCTCAATTGACTGAGCCACCCAGGCGTCCCAGTAACCAATTTTTTAAATCTACATTTTACATAGAAATTGTCCAGTAAAAGATTATTTAATAGCTAACCATTTGTTTGAAGTCTTAAAATTAGTTAGGGATCTGGAATTTAAAATCTTAACTAACATATTGAATCCTTGTTATTTGTAGCATTGTAAGAATTTCTTTTTTTTTTTTTTAATGTTTATTTTTGAGACAGAGAGACAGAGCATGAGTTGGGGAGGGGCAGAGAGAGAGGGAGACACAGAATCTGAAGCAGGCTCCAGGCTCTGAGCTGTCAGCACAGAGCCCGATGTGGGGCTCGAACTCACAGACTGCGAGATCATGACCTGAGCCGAAGTCGGACGCTCAACCTACTGAGCCACCCAGGCGCCCCAGAATTTCTTTAAATTTAACCCTTGAAAGGATTTCTGTTGTCATTTCATTTAGTTGAGTGCAATTACATGTGTTTCATTTATATATGTTTATATGTATGTACACACATACACGTACATAATTTTAGTCATATTAAAGAAACAATGATAATTTATTTAACTTATAAAACCAACATAGGAAATTTAGGAAGTCTATATCATAAAAAATTTAACCTTAGCTCTGTACAAATAAAATATTGTGTTGACACTATTTTTATATAGTAAATTAAAATGTAAAAACTCTGAATCATACCAAACGCTCTTCTTTTATTTTGGAGCTAAAAGTTTTGTCATTTTGTAT
Organism: Paguma larvata; assembly: GCA_030068075.1. Taxonomy (NCBI): domain Eukaryota; kingdom Metazoa; phylum Chordata; class Mammalia; order Carnivora; family Viverridae; genus Paguma; species Paguma larvata. The sequence continues at coordinate 37,630,070 of CM057840.1, forward strand.
TGTAACAGTAACAAGAGCTATTCAGTAAGTATGCTTTGTAGGGTTCACAAAGTAAACACTAAGAACTTGACAACTGTTTTTTTTTTTTTCTTTTAGATATTTTTACATTTTCTGGAGTCGATATTTCTAGAATGAGCACATAATAACCAAATGTTTCTGTCAGTTCGAACCATGAACCATCGGTTAATCTTTAAATATTCCAAAGAGAAACACAGAACACAGTAACAAGGAGTCAGCTTGTCGCGTATGAAGTCACCACTGTAAAAAGCTAATTTATATTTTCTATGCAAAGAGAGAAGAGAGAATTTGATGTAGAAATACTAATTTGACATGCCTGGGTAGCTCAATTGGTTAAACTTCTGACTTTTGGTTTCTGCTCAGGTCATGACCTCACAGTTCATGGGTGAAGCCCTGCATTGGGCTCTGTGCTGACAGTGTGGAGCCTGCTTGGGATTCTCTGTCTCCCTCTGTCTCTGCCCCTCTCCCAGTCATGTGTGTGTGCGTGCACAATTAAATAAATTTAACACAATACTCATTTTAACCTTTACAGACGCTAAAGAGTTTTATTATAGTTGACTTAAAGGATAACTTGCACCCTCGATAGTTTTATTTAGCCTTACAATTTAAAAAGCCAGCCTTTATTAATCTTCATTGTATGCACACAAAGGAAGGGGTATTTCCTACATTAAATAAAAAACTCTTTCTCGCACACAAACAAGACAATTTCTTCATCAGGGTTTCTTCCTTTTATTGTTCCACAGCACCTCCTAAATGAACAGTCTTGTTCTTGTCAAAAGTAGCTAAAGGGGCTAGTATAATTCCAATTATTTTCCTGGTATAATTGTGCCAGTTAAAGAGAAAAACATATGGGTTAAAATTATTGTGTGAAAACATTAAGGAAGCAGGTTTGGGGCATGGAAGTGGCAATTTTTCACTTGAGAAGAGCCTATTAGAACTGCAGTGTTCTAGGGGCACCTGGTTGAGCACCCGTCTTCCACTCAGGTCATGATCTCACAGCTTTTAAGTTTGAGCCCCACGTTAAACTCTGTACTGACAGCTCAGAGCCTGGAGCCTGCTTCCGATTCTGTGTCTCCCTCTCTCTCTGCCCCTCCTCCGCTCACACTGTCTCTGTCTCTCTCTCTCTCTTTCAAAAATAAATAAACATAAAAAAAGAAAAAAGAATTGCAGTGTTCCCTAAAGAAGGTACTTGTGCAACCTCATATCTCTGGAAGTTGGCCGAAGACTATTACCACCACAGGTTGGACAAACCTCCTGCTTCCAAACAGATGAAATTAAACAAATCAGGGGCACAAAAGACAAGGCTATGGAGGAAGGTTTTATATAATTTTTAAAAAGGTGACTCAAGGCAAAATTGACTTAAAAACCTGAACTCCTCTGCCCCCAAGGGCTGGATCAGCAACAGATGCACCTTTCCCTTCCTATAGACTTGTTCTCTAACAGACAGCTTATAGTCAAGCAGACAGAACACAGGAGAAAATGCTAGAAGGCTACAGAACAGTTTCACTAAGGCACAACACTAATTTGTCAGATAACAGAAGGAACCCAGGAGCCTTTTTTCCTAAGACACAAAATGAAACAAAAAGACAAGGCAAGAAAACTCAATGTGAAGGACTTCCACACAATGTCAAAGCTCAATTAAGCATAAATTGAGCTATCCACTCGAGGCCTGATGGTCTTAACCAGTAGGAGACACAAGAGACTTCAGATGTCCAAACTAGAGAGTCGAGGGTCTCAGTCTGTGGCAGTGAAGGTCTCAGCTTCACTGCCCACTTTTGTCATGACCTTCAAACAGAGACCACCAGGAGCTCACTGTGGGAAGAGGCAGTCCACTACGGACCCTGAGCATCTCTGAGTGGCTTTACTAAGGATGTCAGCTATAAGGTTTATCTATTCATCTCTTGATCCTAAACTGTTGCCGTAGAAAGTCACAAAGGCAACTAAATATGTCAAGGCAATGGCAACACGAAGACTGCTCACTCCCAGGTGAGGGGAACTGGCTTTAATTGCATCTTGCTGTTATGTTTGCTGCTTGCTCAAACGGTGCTGCACCCTTAGCCTTGGGTTCTTCTGTGAAGTGCCCCACTGATGACGCTGTGTTGCGCAGCCCTCCACACCTCCTTTGGGAGTCAGGGCTCAGGAAACCAGTGCGTATATGCTGATACTTTGGCTACTGCTTTCATAAAGCCCTTCATCTCTGATCCAGAAATCTCATGTATTTTGTCATCACCCATGAAATTGTTACAGATAAAGTTGGCAGTTTGCAAGTATAATAGAATTTCAGACCCTTCGCAATTCTTGACCAAGACTGAGCAAATTTTCTGTCTTCAAGGGCTGAATAGAAAATACCTTAGTGTTTGTGGGCCACAGATGGCCTCTGTAACATATTCTTCCTCATCGGTTTGGTTTGAAACAATCTTTTAACTTATAAAAACCATTCTTACCTTTCAAGTCATACAAAAACAGGCCGTAGATGGGATTTGGCTGACTCTGGGCATGCTAACTACTGACACATTTATTACTCAGACAAAGTTGGGCTTATCGACTGTTTGCTATAAGGAAGACCGTACATCATTTGTAGCTGTGCAGTCTCTCTGTAACATGGTGTTAGACAGGACTTATTATGGGATTTCGGGTTTGCGTTAGGTAATTTGGGAGATCATTCACGGATGTGGAGTTTTGCTTTCTATTGGATCCTGTCAGGAAGCAAAGGTAATTTTTGATGGGGTATTTTAATTTTCTCTACAACAGACACTAACAAACTTTTTCTGTTATTGGCCAGATGGAAAATATTTTAGGCCTTGCGGGCTGCATTGTGGTCTCTGTCGCATATTCTTCTTTGTTTTGTTAAAAAAATTTTTTTTAAATATTAAAATCATTCTTAGCTCAAAGTCCATAGAGGAAACTTCAAGGCCCACATTTGGCCAGCAGGCTATAGTTTGCCTTATCTAGAAGATGGGAAGAATGAAGCGGAGTTAAAGCTGTAATCGGCAAAGGAGCAGCCATCTGGGTCATGCCTCCACACGTGACTCCTGATTGGTCTTGTTTGGTCCTCATTCATCACAGTCAGACGCATCTGATGTTGACACTCTGTCAAAAGATTTACATTGAACGGAAGAACAAAGCAGCCTAGCTCTTGGTGCCAATCCAGGTCTTGAATGTCAAAGACAGCTTTTCTCTTTATCCATCAACAGGTAGAGGGCTGTACTGACTTCTCTCATTACTCCTGTTCTGACGGCCCATCTCAGATACACACTTTATAGCAAACAGTTTAACAGGTCTCTGTTCTGTGTTCCACCCTCCTAATACAGTAAAAAGTTGGAGATATCGGAATTAGACTCGTGCCAAGTCCCAGTTCTATCACTAGTAAGTGTAGTCTTGTTTGTGTTATTTGCTTTTTATTGCTATTTACTTATTTATTTATTGCCTTTCCATTTTCACCACTAATTAGAGATAGAAATATTTCGTGGTAGGAGGTAATATAGTATGGTTATCAAGAGCCTGGGCTCTGGAATTAGACTACGGGGGTTAAAAGCCCCGTCTATTACTGTATATCTTTAGGCAAGTTACTTAACCTTTTGGTGCTCTGGATTCTTTATAGATAAAACAGAGGTAAGAATGTACCTGCTTCATAGAATTTCTAGGGGAGTTAAATGAAAAATCATGTAAAGTAGTTCCCTAGTGAGCTGTTGTTTGCTAAATGAGTTTTTATACGTGAATCATCATTCAAATGCAGTGTCCGACAAATCAGTAAACATGAGTTCTTTACCCCTCTTCGAAATGCTTTTTGATAACCTGCTTGGTACCTGGCATCGTTGGGCTCATCGACCTCGTTGTTATTTAAAGAGAGAAGGGAAAAAAGGGTGTCTTTCTCTAGTTTCTCCAGTCGCCTTCCTTCTAACTCAGACCTGCAGCACTGCTGAAAAATTCTCAGTGATCCTTGGGACTTTCTCTTGCATCATCTTTCTTTTTGCCTTCCTTTCTCCTCAGTTGACCATGTTAATTGAACCTGCTACATCCACAACTTTACAATCAATCCCTTCGTCCGGCACTTCTAATCTTACTTCTACTACTACCATGACCATTCGTAAGAATTTGGTCCCTCAAAAGTTAACAGTATCTTTCTTCTTGTGTATCTCACAGTCTGTGTAAATTCTCATTCCGTCACATATGTCCTCTCTTGTTACTATTGACTCTGTCGTTTCTTCGGAAAACTTTTTCCCTCCATAAATCTACCTATATTCTCTTGTGAGGATTCCCAGAAAAGAAAAAGATACATAGGAAAGGGAAAGAAAAGAAAAACATTTCAAAAATACTGTGGAAAAACTGCACTTGACATTAGAATATGGACGTTTTAATCTGCTTTCTGCCTCGCAATAGTGTGTGATCTTTCGTAGGTCAGACAACTTCTCCAAGACACACTGCTCTTGTCCTTTTAAAATGAAACGACTGAGTGCTATCAAAGTTTCCTGAAGAATGGACTCTGATTTGATTCTTTGATTTCTGCAATCAGTGGTTGGCAATGCTTGGGAATTTAATAGAGAACAGGAATTTAAACTTTGAATTTAAATTTTTTTTTAACGTTTATTCACCTTTGAGAGACATAGAGACAGAGTATGAGCAGGGGAAGGGCAGAGAGAGAGGGAGACACAGAATCTGAAGAAGCAGGCTCCGGGCTCTGAGCTGTCAGCACAGAGCCCGACACGGGGCTCGAACTCACAGGACCGCGAGATCATGACCTGAGCCGAAGTCGGCCGCTTAACCAACTGCGCCACCCAGGTGCCCCTAAACTTTGAATTTAAACTTCAATTTGGGGAGCCATAAAGACAAGTAATTTTGAACAAACAGCCAATGAAAAGAAAAGTTGGACAATGTTCTTATTTTTGATAAAACAATCAGATATTGTATTAGTCAAGGTTCTTCTAGTCAAGGTTCTCCAGAGAATCAGAATATGTGTGTGTGTGTGTGTGTGTGTGTGTGTGTGTGTATGTGTGTGTGTATATAGGCTCAGTTGGGGTGCCTGGGTGGTTCAGTCGGTTAAGCAACCAACTTCAGCTCAGGTCACGATCTTGCTGTTTGTGAGTTTGAGCCCCACATATATATATATATATATATATATATATATATATATGAGTTCTCTTATAAGGAATTAGCTCATGGGATTATGGAGGCTGGCAAGTCCAAATTTTTTATTACTGGTGTCCCAGCCCAAAGGCTGTCATGCAGGGAGATCCAGTGTTCTGGTGTGAAAGCCATCAGGCAGGAAAATTCTCATACTTGGAAGACAGTCAGTCTTGTCTTCTATTCAAGCCTTCAACTGATTGCACAAGGCCCACCCACATTATGGAGGACCATGTGCTCGACTCAGTTTACCAATATAAATGTTACCGTCATCCAGACATACCCTCACAGAAACACCCAGGCAAGTATCTGGGCATCTCATGGCCTAGCCCAAGTTGACACATACAATTAACCATTGCAATTTCTTTTTCAGAACCCAGTTGAGCTATGAAAACGCACACAATATATGTCTCCTAGCACAAATTGTACCTCTATTGATAATTGTTCCGAGACGCTCCAAGAAATATCAGGGATCGTTGGAAGTGAGGGTGAGGAAGGATGATGGTCTGATCTCCATCTGCTTGGGTTCAACACAAGAATGAAGGAAACAAACCAACGAACAAACAAAGAAAAACGAATGAAGTGTTGGATGTCCAATGGGAAGAAGGAGCAAGGCCACTTCAATCCAAACTTTCACACCAGCAAGAATATCTAATGAATTGCTTTTACCAAACAAAGACTAGAAAGGAGGGAGACAAAAAACATGGCACATGATAAAATTGGATTTGTTGGTTTGCTTGCTCTTTCAATGTGGAGTCTGAAATGTAGAAATGTAGAGAGTACTCATGCTTGTTTTTCTAACCAGCACATTAAAATAAAGAACATGACTAAATTCAAAATCAGATGATATCAAAAGTATTTCAGGAGCACCTGAGTGGCTCAGTCGGTTGAGCATCCGACTTCAGCTCAGGTCATAATCTCACGGCTCGTGAGCTTGAGCCCCGTGTCACGCTTTGTGCTGATGGCTCAGAGCCTGGAGCTTGCTTCAGATTCTGTGTCTCCCTTTCTCTCTGCCCCACCCCTGCTTGTGCTCTCTCCCTCTCTCTCTCAAAAATAAACATTAAAAATTAAATCAAAAGTATTTTAGTAGGAAGCATGTAATATTTTTGTCCTCTTCCCCACTGCCTAGAGCCCTCTTCCCCTTTCCTCCTCATCTGCCTCACACCTCCACCTTGTCTGGCTAATTCTGACTCCTGTGAAAACCTTGAGTTAGAAGTCTCTTCCTCTGGTTTACTTTCCCTAATCTTGAAATTCAATCTAGGTTGCCCTCTTATTGTTCTCCTAGATTTCGTGAATGCCAAGACCATTTATATAGTATTCAGTGCAGTGCCTGACATCCGATGGGCACATGAAGTGTATTGAGTACAGGAGCAAGAGTTTAACTCCTGTCAATTAGTGCTGAAAGATTGAATATACAAATGGCAATGGCCAGACTGTATATGACAGCAGAACTCTGACTCATGGGGTGCCTGGGTGGCTCAGTTGGGGTGCCTGGGTGGTTCAGTCGGTTAAGCAACCAACTTCAGCTCAGGTCACGATCTTGCTGTTTGTGAGTTTGAGCCCCACATTAGGCTCTGTGCTGACAGCTGAGAGCTTCTCTGCCCCTCCCCTGCTCCTATTCTGTCTCTGTCTCTCCTAAAAATAAACATTAGAAAAAATAAAAAAAGAAAGAAAAGAACTCTGACTCATGACCTCAGCAGCACCAAGTCCAGGAAGCCAAACTACAACTGTGCAAATAGGCCCTGAACAGTCAGGACTTGGTTGATAACTGCCTGCTTCCCTATTTGTGCCCCTACTTGTGATTGAGGATTAACCAGAGAAACCTGAATACGCTCCCTAAACCCATCACATGAGATGCCCTGCTTGCATTTAGCCCACCTCTGGCTTCCCCAAGGCAACAACCTCCAATCAGAGCACGCCTGAACCTGTTTTTCTTCATGACAAAGCTTTTCTACTCTCCTGCCTTTGAGTTTCTGCCAGAGTGGTAGGTGCTGACTCCCTCACTACAGCAAACTGTTAACAAATAGTCTCTGTTAGTTCTCATTTGCATAGCTTTCATTCGTTTTTACTTTGGGAAATTATTTGCTCAGTACCTACTCTGCTTTTCAGTTATAATTCTACTCTTTTTAAAAATATTGTTTCTCTTTTATTCTATTTTGGGGATTACTTTTTAGGTTGATGTATTTTTAAGTGATCTCTACATCCAATATGGGGCTTGAACTCACGACCCTGAGATCAAGAGTCACATGTTCTGACTGTGCCAGCCAGACGCCCTTGAGTTGCTTTTTAAAATTAAAGTATTTGGGAAGACAAACAAAAAAGACTTGAGAAGACATAGAAAATGCAGTGAAATTAATAAAGAGTTCATATTAAAGTGAATTTAGTTTATATCAAGGTAAATAAGTACAAAGGCGTAAAATATATGTGATGAGAAGAATTATAATAGAAAGGAAAACATCCGATGAAATGTTTTTGCTATTATCGCTGAAGAATTCGCATCTTGAAGTTTTATTCATAAAAGCATATTTTTAGTTTGAGAATTACATAGTTGCTTACTTCTGGAACACATCTCACACAGGCTTACCCTCATCCCAGGTGACTATAAATAACTTCAGGTTCATAACAAAACCAGTATCTCTTGGGGCGCCTGGGTGGCTCAGTCAGTTGGGCTTCCAACTTCACCTCAGGTCATGATCTTGCAGTTTGTGAGTTCGAGCCCCACGTCAGGCTCTGTCAGCTGTGCCGACAGCTTGGAGCCTGGAGCTTGCTTCAGATTCTATGTCTCTCTCTCTCTCTGCCTCTGCCCTGCTCATGCTCTGTCTCTCTCTGTCTAAAAAATAAAAATAAACTTTAAACAAAATTAAAACAACGAAAACAAAAAACAAGTATCTCTTTGTGTTCTAAAACATCAAAATTTTAACCCACCACTAAATCATAAGACTGATGAAGCAGTGTGTGTATGTGTGATTTGAGACATAATTGACATGTAACATTGTATTTGTTTTAAGTGTACAGTGTAATAATTTGATATATATTGCAACAGTGTGTACTCTTAACATTAATTTTTTGCAATTTGAAAGAAGATCAGACAACTATGAATGGCTTTAAAACACTGCACTTTCTGAAATAAGAATTGCTAGAGGATCTAGTTTGGAGGAGCAAATAATAAAAATATTTTCTTTTATAAAATGCTAGAGTCAAATACCTTCTTTTCTACAACTTGTAAATTAGAAACAGAATGGAAATATTAGATTAATTATGAGATAATTATACTATATGAGATACTGTAATAAAAATTACACTATTTTCAAAAGACTGCAATGAACTTGTTTTAATGACTGCTAAATTAAGATATTATATTTTGTGCTCAAATGTAATGAAATAATTCACACATTTATCACTTATGTTTTGAATATCTACAGCATGCTAGATCCGGTTCTAAAATCCGGGCATCTGGTGGGAACCAAATAGTCAAGGCCCCTGTCTTCATGAAGCTTACAGTCTTTGCGGGAACATGGATAATACATACAAACAGACATAGAATGTCAGGTGATAAATGCTCTGAAGGAAAATAAAACAGCAAGCGCTATAGGGAGAACAGGATGTGTTAGCAACTTCATATAATTTTAGGATAAGCTGCTTCATGTATGAAAAAAGCATAGTGGTGCCTGGGCAGCTCAGTCAGTTAAGCATCCAACTCTTGATTTCAGCTCAGGTTTTGATTTCCATCCTGAGATTGAGCCCCTGCAGTTGGGCTGAGCGTGAAGTATGCTTAAGATTTTCTCTCTCCTTCCTGTGTCCCTCCCCTGCTCTCTCTCAAAAACAAACAAAAAAAAAAAACCCCAAAAAACAAAACAAAAACAAAACAAAAAAAAGGAGATATAATGGATTAAAAGGAATTTGATTAAACATCTTCCTATTGCATGGCCCTCTTCTCTCCCATATTTATTTTTCCCCATATTTATATTGTAAAAACCACTTAATTTTAAGTTAGCTAATTCAGTATGAGTAATAAGATCATCATAGTTTTTTCCCCTGCAAATTATCAGCCTACTTTTCTTTTTTTTTTTATTTATCTGTTTATTTTGAGAGAGAGAGAGAGAGAGAGAGAGCACGGGCAGGGGAGGGGCAGAGAGAAAGGTCTGACCCTTAACCAACTGAGCCACCCAGGCACCCCATAGGTCTACTGTTCTAACTAAATGTTATTACATTTCCAATGTAAATATAATATATTTTGTGGCACTTATTAATTTAATTTAATTTTATTATTCTTTAAAATGTCTATTTATTTTGAGAAAGAGAAAGAGAGAGCACAAGCAGGGGAGGGGCAGAGAGAGGAGCCCGAGCAGGCTCTGTCAGCGCAGAGTCCGATGCGGGGCTCAATCTCACACACTGTGAGATGATGACCCAAACTGAAATCAAAAGTCCGATGCTTAACTGACTGAGCCACCCAGGTGCCCCACATTTATGAATTTTAAAGTGCACAAATATTTGTTTATTTCTGCAACTATAGTGAAAACTCTGCAGGTTAAGTTTATTTATTTTTTGGTAATCTCTACAGTTGTCACGGGACTCAAACTCATGACCCCAAGATCGAGAGTTGCATGTTCTTCTGACCGAGCCAGCAAGGGGCCCCAAAACTCTAGTTTCTTAGGTAAATTTTTGTAGGATCTTCTAGTAAACAAAACAAATTTTCTGCTCTCTGGTGCTTTCATTCTCACAGAGAAAGAGATGATTAATACATATATACCGATGTACAAAGTCAATGGTGATAAATTGTCCTGGAGAAAAATAAAGCAGAGAAAAGGTATTATTTTTGATACATGGATGAGGAAAGGCCTCTAAGATTAAAGGGGAATTGGATTAGGTTTAAAGGAATTTGGTTACATGCCCTCCTGTTGCTCTCCTATCGATCATTACATCATAGTTATAGATTCAGTGGAACACCGCTACCGCAATAGATTCTTTTTGACATCACTGAAATTTCTTAGTCTTTAGTCTGAACCAAATAATGTCACTAAATTATGAACATGAATTCACTTTCTCATTATATGCCTCTATTAAACTTTGCAAGACTCATCTTTTATTCATCTGTATCAATAGATAAAACCATCTCTATTATTGGGGCACCCGGGTGGCTCAATCGATCAGGTGTCCAACTTCAGCTCAGGTCATGATCTCAGGCTCTGTGGGTTCGAGCCTGCATTAGGTTTTGTGCTGACGGCTCAGAGCCTGGAGCCTGCTTCAGATTCTGTGTCTCCCTCTCAGTCTCTGCCTCTTCCCCACTCAGTCTCTGTCTCTCTCTCAAAAATAAATAAACATTAAAAAGATTAAAAAAACACCTTTCCATAATAGTATGTGTTTAGTCTCAAATATGATTATATTCACCAGTAAAGTTGAAAACATAGTTCCCCACTCATTCTCTCCCTTTGAATTTATAGGAAAAGTAAGAATAAAATATGCGGTGAGCCTCCTTTTGACAAAAACAAAATAAGACTGGGCAAAGCGACATTGACCTCTCCGTAGGAACAGAAAAGACAAAACTTCAGAATGTAAAGGTTAGGCAACATCTATCACATAATGCTATTTGTTCAACGCCAGATGGCACTCTGAGTTAGTTATAAATTTGTCTAGCGCAAGGCTTATAGAGATCTTTAAAAAAGTAATTTGCTCACACTTCAAAAGAAAACATATTTTCTGGCCTTATCATTCCAAGTCTATTGACCCAGAGACTTAAAAACACACATTTTATGGACATAGAAATGATATAGAAGGAAGGAAATAGTGCTTGGCAAAAAATAAAAAGCTTTTTAGAAAAATATTTTTGTTACGGCATACTGGATGCTAAGTCTTCAATGAATTGAAGTAGTGAAGTTACCACACTCTCTAAGAGAAGTCCCCCATGATATACCTTTCATTCCCTTCATAATTGCATCCGGGGCATATTTAGTGCAGGAATATCCTGTTCCCAATTCTTCCACATAACTCCATATGATAACTCACTATCTAGTTTTCCTTCCTCTGTTCGCTGGGCTCAGAGCATTTCAATATCTTTCCACTTGACACTTAAAAATTCTGAATAAATCCTCAAATAATCCTTTTCATTCTTACTTTTCTGGTGGATATTCTACTCGGCAGAGGTTTTTTTTTTTTATTCATTTCATTCTTGAATTCGGAAATTGAACTATATGCTTTCTGAATGTAAGAACAAATAACATTTGACATCTCCATTTGTTATGGCTCTTTATCCCTGGGTTTCTATAAAAAAATAAGATAGATCCTTGTGGTATAATATATATATGTATATATAGGCTTTTAAAACATTTTTAAGGTTTTTATTATTTTTTTAAGTAACATGGGGCTCGAATTCACAACCTTGAGATCATGAGCTGCCTGCTCCTCTGAATGTACCAGCCAGGTGCCCCTGTGATTGGTTTTTGCCCAGGTTTGATCCCTGGCTCCTGCAAAACCTTTGGAATTTCCTGAGGGATTGAAAGGTATTTTGTTATTCATAAAAAGGTTCTTAGTTTTGAGGGAGAGGTTGGCAGTACTTAAGGAACTTTCAGTTCTCCTCGCCCCATCCCCTACCCTCCCTCCTCGGAAGGGGTGAGGGCTGGTGATTGAATTCTAGCACCAAGGGCAAATGATTTAATCAGTCACGCCTAGCAATGACACTTCGATGAAAACTTCTGATGGGGGAACTTCTGAATTGGCGAACACATTGATTTCCTGGGAGGGTGGTGTACCTGAAGAGAGTACGGAAGGTCTGCACCTGAGAGAGTACGGAAGAGAGTCCAACCTACCCCATGCATCTTTTCCATTTTCCTGTGCCCGAGTTGTGTCCTTCATAATAAAGCTGTAATTGTAAGTACAGTATTTCCTGAGTTTAATGAGTGTTTCTAGCAAATTTTTGAACGTGAGGGAAGGTCATGGTAACACCAAATTTTGTAGTTGGCCGAGCAGAAGTGTGGGTAGTCCGGACGCCCCATTGGTGGCTGGTGTCTGAAGTGGGGGCAGTCTTGTAGGACTGAGCCCTTAACCTGTGGGGTCCATTAAACTCCAGGTAGTCAGAATTGAACTCAATTGCAGAACGCCCAGTTGATATGAGAGCATCCATAGGAAAATCAGTTGTTTGGAAAAGCAAACAGTCCTTAAGCCTTCTTGTGAAATAACAATACATTGTAATTTTTGTACTTGTAGAATGAGAAACTCTAGGGGTGCCTGGGTGGCTCAGTCGGTTAAACATCCGACTTCGGCTCAGGTCATGATCTCATGTTCGTGAGTTCAAACCCTGCATCGGGCTCTTTGCTGACAGCTCAGAGCCTGGAACCTGCTTTGGATTCTGTGTCTCCCTCTCTCTGCCCCTCCTCTGCTCATGCTCTCTCTCTCCAAAGTAAATAAACATAAAAAAAAGAAGAGAAACTCTATAATGCTAAAGAAAAGGTTATAACAAATTTCAGTGATGGTTTTAAACTAATGTGATTTTAAATACAGCTTTAGTATATTTGGGGAAAAACATAAGGGGGAGACATTGTTTAGTCTAAAACAGTGCATGGGCTCACATAAATCTGTTTCAACCTTTTCAAATGGGGGTATTTAACAGTGATACCAAAATTAAAAATATGACACATCTTTATAAACCATGAATTTTATGCCATGTTCAAAAAATTGGAGAAAGGATAGAGTTTTATCTCTTATGGGCAGAGACCTTGTCTGTGTCCTGTACCTAGACCGGTGACTGACCTGGGAAAGAACGAATGAATACAGTAAAACGAAAACAGAAAATGAGTATAATGTAAAATTCACAGAATTTTAACAAATTACATAAGATGAAAAAAAAGTCAGGCTTTATCCAGGCTGTTTGAGTACTGTCATTGCAACAGGCTATATATCCAGGTCAAATCCCTGGAACTTGGGGATTTGGAAAACTGACTCTTTGCAGATACAATTTAGTTAAGGACCTTGAGATGAGATCACCCTGGATGATTCGGGTATGACCTAAATCTAATCACAAGTGTCATTATCATAGATAGACGAGACGGCAATGTGAAGATATGGGCACATATCTTCTGTGCTCTGCCAGCACAGAGCCTGCTGTGGATCCTCTGTCCCCTTCTCTTCCTCTGCCCCTGCCTCCCCTTAAAAAATATTAGGAAAAAATGATTGAGGTAATATGGCCACAAGTTAAGGAAGCCAAGGAACACCTGAAGGTACTAGAAGGTGATAGAGGAAGGAAATGAATTCTTCTTTCTAGTAGCCTCTAGAATGAACACTAGCCCTGCCCCACTTTGGATTTCTGGTTTCCAGAACTGTGAGAAAATACATTTTTGTTCTTTGGTGGTTACAGCAGCCTTAGGATACAAATACAATAGCTGATCTTTGTAGGTTCATAATTATGGTCATTTTTAAAAAGTTTCTTTGGAGGAAGAATTTATGAAGGTTTCCATGTGGCTAAGACCAACAGGTTGGACCCTGTATAGAGGGCCTCCCACAGGGGCCCTTTCATGTAGAAGGTCTCACAGTTTACTGATCTCAGTGTTAAGAAAGAAATAACACGGCCCAAGGGAGTCACTCATGCTACGTCCACATCACCAAACGGAGACTTAATATCTACCTAAGTGCAGTTTCAGCCTTTCCCAGGATTATAATCTTAATAGGTCAATCAGGAATTTCCTGGTGAGCACTAGTGAGGTACTCTGCCTGAAAGACCTTCTTCCCCAAAGATAGGTTTATGACTTCCTTGTCCCACCTCCTTCGTGCCTTTTAAAGCCTTCCATTTGTACAGCATCTTAGAGTTCCTTTCTATGTGCTGGATGAGATGCTGACCAATTTATGAATTTTGAATAAAGGCAGTCAAATCTTCAAATTTACTCAAATGAATTTTGTTTTTCAACAGTAGCTTTCAACCCAGGCAAGGGATAAACTTGGTTTGAGGTCAGAAAGAAAAGGTATGAGATTTACTAGGCAATGTAAGCAATAAAAAACAAGTTTGGGGGTGTCTGGGTGACTCAGGCGGTTAAAGATCCCAACTCTTGATTTTGGCTCAGGTCATGATCCCTGACACAGTGGGATGGAGCGCTGTGTCAGGCCCCTTGCTGAGTATGCAGCCTGCTTAAGGTTCTCTCTGTCTCTTTCTCTCTCTCTCTCCCCCTATCCACCCCCTACTCTCTCTCACTCAAAAAAATTTTTTTGAAAGAATATCTAAAGATATGTCAATTCTTTTAATTGGTATCATGTTGAGTCACGAAAAAAAGTATTGAACTCTTAAGGCTGCATTTACCCATGTATTCTTTTTTTTAATTTTTAAAAATGTATTTTATTTATTTTTGAGAGCCAGAGCACTAGTGGGGGAGGGGCAGGGAGAGAGAAGCAGACACAGAATCCGAAGCAGGCTCCAGGCTCTGAGCTGTCAGCAGAGAGCCCAAGGCAGGGCTAGAACTCACCAACCAGGAGATCACGACCTGAGCTGAATTCGGATGCTTAACTGACTGAGCCCCCCAGGTGCCCCTTTATCCATATGTTCCTGATCTACCTATACTGGCCACTTCCCATTAGGTTCACATCCTACTTTTCAGCAAACAGCCAGCAGGCATACTTGTTAACGTACTATCATACACATCACAGTCATGACCGCAAACCATCACTTCTGTAACTACCCAATGAAGCACAACGAAGTTGAAGGTTATGAATACATTATGCTTAACTCAGACGTAATACTTTTGTTTGAAGTACTTTCATTTGAGAATCCCCTTTAAAAAATCTGTCCAGTGAATTTTGTGCTTACCATAGCCTGTACTATATTAAAATTGAATTGTGACATGATTGTTTCACCTCATAATGGCCTTTATTTTGTAAAACAATTTGAAACAGTAAGATACATTTCTACTTCAAGACAAAAATAACAAAGTAAGTTTCCTAGAGTTTTCTTTGATTCAAAATAAACCAAAACCCCACAACACTATAGATATCAGATCTTAAATTTTAAAGTTAATTTTGGATTTATGGAGAATGACTTCACACCTTTTGGGGTATTTATTTTTGCAACTATTTTTTGCAACTAACTTTCATCCTTTGATGAAGTAAAGAAGCAACTCAGAAAATAGGAAAAGAAGGTCAGAAATACGTTCTAATTTTGTAACTTGGTAACACGAATCTTAAGCTTAGCTAGTTGAATATGAAAGATCCAAAAGGTCTGCGTTGTTCCAATAATTGCTCAGAATTTAAAAAATATCGTATTTACCCTTTGATCTCAACGAATAAATCTCAGTGTTGTCAGTAAATAAATATAATGGCCTAACCTCCTCCTCGTACATACCGACGCACAAAGGGCTATTATAACCACGAGAGCACGATGTTGTCATTAACATCACTTCCCCATTTTCAAAGCCACGGTAAAACACCTCTGAACTCTTTCAAGTTTTATTTCCTATTTTCAATTTTTTATAAACACAATTATTGTTTTCTTTGGAATGAATTTCCTGCGTTGGGTTCCTTTTTTTCTTTGAATTCTGGATGTAAAGCTAACAGTCCCACGGGTTCTTGATCAGTAGCCTAAGTTTAAGATAAGTTAGGCTTTCACTTCACGGACGGAGACACCTGTCCGACCGGAAGTTGCGATGACGCTACCGTCTTCATGTAAACATCCCGGGCACTTCGATTCTCTTTCAGACAGTCCTGTTTTCTCTCTGTTTCGCCAGAATGTGGGCCACAGTGCCCACGCGCCGTTTCCACCGGCCAGTGAGTCTCTGTGAGCGTCCCTAACCCCATAAAGAAACAGGGGCGGGGCAGGGCCGAGCTCCGGAGGCCGGCAGGTGAGGCTTCGCGCCGGCCTGCAAGGCGTGGAACTACACGTGGGCCGCGCCGGTCCGGACTCCGCGCTCCGGGGCCGCCGGCCGCCCGGCCGCCCGCGCTGGCAGGCCGCGCGGCGGCGCCGACGAGACCGGCGGCGGCGCGGGCAGCCCGGCGGGGCGGGGCGAGGCGGGCCCGGCGGCGCAGGGGCCGGGCGTGCGGAGGTAGGACCCGCCAGAGGAGGCGGGCTCTCCGCGGCCGGGGCCGCCGCTCTCTCCGCGCGCCGCGGGCCGGCGCTCCGACCATGTCCTGGTGCCGCGCGGCGCTGGCGGGGACGCGGCTGATCCCGCGCGGGAGCGGCTCCGCGGGCCAGCTCGGCCGGGCGGCGGGAACTGCGGCCTCCGGGTACCGGGCGCGGCGGGCAGGACGGGCTCGGGGGGCGCGGAGGCCTCGCGGGGGTCTGGACCAGGCGGTGGGCGCGGGCGCCGGGGTCGGGGGTCCCTCGAGAGGAGCGGGAGCCCAGGAAGGGTGGGGGGAGAATGGTGCCCTAAGCGGTGGTGTGGACTGACGGATCCTGTGACTCTTAGGATAGAAATAAATACCCGAGTTGTGCTCACTTGGAACCCCCACCGCCCTGCATAGTAAATTGGGATTTCAGATAAACAGCGAATATTTGTTTAGTCTTAGTGTATCCCAAACATTGCACGGATCATAGACTAAACAGTCGCTTGCTTTTTATGTGAAGTTCTAATTTAATCGAGCGTTCTGCATTTTCATTTGCTATGCCTGGCAACGCTGCTGGAGGAACTGCGGGAACTGTCGCCTCTGGCTAGACGGAGGATTGCTTTCCCTCTGCTGCCCCAGTGCCTGGGCTGATGCTGTGTCACCTGCGGCCCCAGCGGCTGCCCCGAGGTGGTTCTGCCACGTCCATCCTTCTGTCTTGGAGTCTCTTCCTACTTACTTGGTTTGGTAACTCCGACCACTTCCGCAAGACTCCACAAACTTTTTCTTATTTTTAATGCCTATTTATTTATTTATTTATTTATTAAACGTTTTATTTATTTTTGAGAGACATAGAGACAGAGCATGAGCAGAGGAGGGGCAGAGAGAGTGGGAGACACAGAATCAGAAGCAGGCTCCAGGCTCTGAGCCGTCAGTACAGAGCCAGTCGTGGGGCTGGAACTCTCCCACCGCGAAACCATGACCTGAGCTGAAGTCGGCAGCTTAACCGACTGAGCCACCCCAGGCGCCCTTATTTATTTATTTTGAAAGAGAGAGAGAGAGAGATAGACCTGGGGAGTGCCAGATAAAGAGAGAGAGAGAGAGAGAGGGAGAGAAAGAAGCCCAGACAGGCTCCATGTTGTCAGTGCAGAGCCCCAGGTAGGTCTCCATCCCATGAACCCTGGGCTCATGACTTGAGCCAAAATCAAGAGTCCCACACTTAACTGATGGAGCCACCCAGGCGCCCCAAGCCTCTAGGAACTTTTGATTAACTAGCTTTGCTAAGCTGGTGACTGCTTGGGAAGGTGCTAATCACTAATCACGTGGTGTTAATTATTTGACCGACAGGTCTTTGAGTATTTTTTCCAGTGATATGTATCCCTGGAGCATTTGGCATTTCGCCTACTTAGTATGTAGTAGGTGCTCTCTAAATGTGTTGTGGTTAGTGGGTACATGAGTATTGAAGTGAAACGTTGCTTTTGCACGTCTCTGGATGTCCTTTTCCTTATGGGTAATAACTTTTGCCAAGCTTAACCAGAATTGAAGGAGAAAGTTGCTTTCCAGAAACTTACTCTTTTATTTGGGTGGATAGAGGGTAATATTTCAGATGCACCTCCTACCTCCTTTTCACTTCCCAAGGAGACAT
The DNA here is from genome assembly GCA_030068075.1 of Paguma larvata. Taxonomy (NCBI): domain Eukaryota; kingdom Metazoa; phylum Chordata; class Mammalia; order Carnivora; family Viverridae; genus Paguma; species Paguma larvata. The sequence goes on from CM057840.1 coordinate 37,647,864, forward strand.
TCCTGCATAGGTTCTACTGGAACAGCTTCAGTAGTAAATATTGTAGTAGATGATTTGGGGATGATGATTAGATGTTGGACTGGAGATGAAAGGAACTTGCTTTCTTAGTTGATAAACCAGATAAGTTGCTGATTTATTACACCCCCCCCTACTTTTTCCCCCCTGGTTTAGGCTCCAGGAACTCACCCTGCTTTTTTCTTAATGTACACCCTCTGCTGTCTTCCTAAGTTGGTTGCAGTCTCCCTAGCTTGTCACTCCTAACCGGTTCCTGAGTTAAACACACAGATCCTTTTTGTTTTAAAGAGTTCCTTGCTAACCGTTGGGAAGCAAGGAATAATAGATTGTAAAACATTGGGGAGTTCTAATGTTATAACGTTCCTTTGAAGTAGTTTCTGTCTCTAACTGTAATTACTGAAGGTGGTTGTTATAGCATCCTTAGTCTAAGTGTATAGGCCTGGCTGTATAGATCAGCTGCTCATCCTCCAAAGACAACGTGTAAAAATCAATTTTTTTAAGTAAGTTCTGCCCCTGATGTGGGGCCCAAACTCACAACCCCGAGACCAAGAGTTGCATGCTCTACTGACTGAGCCAGCTAGGTGCCTCAGCATTTAAATTTAAATACACTCACAGTGAATAAATGAAATGTTTGGAGGGAGAATTTTTGTCTATCAAAACTTGAGTTTTGTGGCATAATCATAAGGAGAATATTTTTTGAAATATTTGAAGCTTCAATTCTTTGTCTTATTCTCTTAACCTGTAGATAATTTGAGTGGTTCTCTTTTGAAGCCTTTATTATTTTATGATTCTTTTGTAAGATTTGTAATTTCACTCTAAGTAGTTTGCATTCGGATGCTGGATATGGTTTGGACAATGCAGTAGGGCCTGGCTGATGAAGAAAGATGAAGTGGATGGGGAAGGGTTTTAGGCGTAGAGATTTGGTGATACAAAACTAGTCCATTTTTAGTGAATATATTCTTGTTACAATGAATGCTCCCTTTTACAAGCTCCCAACAGCTAGGTTTTGGATAGTAACCTAGAGGGTCCCTGGAATCAGGGAGTGATAGTAATAGTGTTAAACGTTATTGAACATTTACTGTGACCAAGGCACTGTGCTACTTTTTATCAATTCATTTAATCTTCATGAAACTCTTTGAGGTGGGAGTGACTATTATTCCCACTTTACAGATTGGAAAACTTAAGAGTTATAGATGCTGTGGTTGAGATACCTTAGTTTCCTTAAAATCTTTGAATCTCTGTAGGTCCTCTGTTGTTCATGGAGATTTGGCGTGTTTTAATAAGAAAATGGAAACTGTATTTTTAAACTAATGGTCAGGTCATAAGTTCAGTCTTTACGACAGTCTGTTTGAAATTTGGTATTGAGAAGTAAGGGCGCACCAGGCTTTAAACGCAGTAAATGTGGTGTAACCAAATAATTAAGGACATTAGGAGGCTAGTTAGAGAAGCACACAGTCTCTTTTGGTTTTAGTAAACAAGTACTTTGTAAACTGACATTTTGTACTAATAATAAGTAAAACTCTTTTTCTATTTCATAGATTTGGGTATATATCTGCATATCAGGTTTTCTTCAAATGGATCACATCTGATATATTATCTTTAATGATATATTATCTTTAATGTTTAAAGCCGCAATTTTAAAGGTAAAAGCCTTTTAAAATTCTTTTTAGGATGGGGAGCAGCACATCGTCATCTTTGGGGAAGTCAGCAACTGCTCCTGTGAATCAGATTCAAGTGAGTGATGTCGGGGACGTAGGGAAAAACTTTCCTCTGTGGAAAAAGAATGGTGTCTTACACATTTAATGTACTTTTTCAGCATCCAAACTGACATAGTTCCACAAATAAATTACTAAATATGTATCTTAAAATCTGTTATCAAAATAATCCATGTGGCAGGAAAGTTCTAGATCAGTTTGGTAGTCAAAATTTATGATATTTATTACTCATAGAATCTTTACTCCCTCTGTGTTGGGTCTGTGAGGTTAGCTCCTCCTTTCCGTCAGACCTACCTCAGGTCTCCTGTGATAGCAGTCAAGGTTTTTAGCCAGGGATCGTGTTTAATTTTGACCTGGAAAGCTGTTTAATAGCTTTCTTCCCTAACACACAACTTTGTATGCTGTAGTTACTCTATAAATGATCCCCTCAGGAACACTTTGTGCTGTCGGTACTATTTTCCTCTCTTTCACTGCAAAACCCAGTTAATTCTGCCTCAGAAAACTTCTCTTGTATGTATGTTTTTCTTCCCTTGAGTCTGCAACACATACTCATGTTTTTCTTTCTCTTTTCTTCACCACCAACCACCACCACATGTATAACAGTTCTGCCTTTAATTTAATGGCTAAAAAACAGCTGATGAATGTAACAGCAATGTTGGAAACCTGTTGTGAGGGAATTGCCTCTTTGAAAACAAGAGTACAAAAATCATGAAAACTTAGCAAGGTTGAGCTTGAGAGAACATAAGAAGGATCGTTCGAGGAACTGTCACTGTCATCTTGAGTTTCAACTCACTTTGGAATCTCTTCATCACTGGGTTTTACTGCATGTCAGCACCCAGGATGCTCAGCTCTCTCTAAATGATGGTTTCAGTGTGCCTGTAACTGAGGCACATGGTGGAGGAAAGAGCACACTGGCTTTGGTGTTGGGACAGGTTGGGTAAAATCCTAGTATTGTTAACTTCTCAGCCTCAGTGTTTCCATCTATTACATGGATTCATTAACAAATTTCCAGTGTGGCTGGCTTTCCCCGAGACAGACTTCTATACTGAATATTATGAATGAGCAGAAGAGAAAGCATACAAGTAGACCCACTTGCAGACAGCTAGACTGTGCCTTAATATCCTTCTGAGACCCCAAGGATGGATGTGCCTTTAGAATTACTCTGCTTCGGTACTCTACCCTTTGATTTTTGGCTTTCATCTTGAAGGTATGGCTTATGACCCACGTAAAAACAACTTAGATGCTTGGGTGCTAGACCTGTCCAGAATCTCTTGAAGGACCTGGACATTCAAATATTTAGAGACAAAAAAGAAAACAAATTTCACAGGTGATGCAAATGCATAGCAAAGTCTTGTGGTCTTTGTGATAAAGGCCTGGAGAGTCATTTCCAGACCAGGCTGATAATAGAATCATCTGGGACGTTCTTTTAATAGTTTCGTTTTTTAAAATTTGTTCTCTAAAGTTTGTTTATTTTGAGAAAGAGCACACACACATGCACAAGCAGGGGAGAGAATCCCAAGCAGGCTCTGTACGGTAAGTGCAGAGACTAATGTGGGGTGTGAACTCACAAACCTGGAGGTCATGACTTGAGCTGAAATCAAGAGTCGGAAGCTTAACCGACCGAGCCACCCAGGGGCCCCTTTTAAAAGTAGTTTCTGATTTCCGCCTGAAACCCATTGAGTCAGCATTTCGGGTAGTAGGTTTTCCAGGAACAATAGTATAAGAATGCCTTATCAATACTATAACAATTTTTTTTTTTTTTACTATAAAGATATACAGGAAGGAGTGGAAGTTGAGGGGAAGGCTGTTTTTTGTTTTTTGTAAGTTTATTTATTTTGAGAGAGAGAGAGAGAGCACAAGCAGAGGAGGGGCAGAGAAAGAAGGAGACACAGAATCCCAAGGGCTCTGCACCAGCGATGCTGGGCTTGAACTCATGAACTGTGAGATCATGACCTGAGCCAAGATCAAGAGTCTGCTGCTTAACTGACTTAGCCACCCAGGTGCCCCTAAGCCTTACATTTTAAAGACAAATCATATATCAGTCCTCACCTTTAAGAGTTAAGGAAGGTAATGAGTTAAGTTCTGAATACCTCCTGAGTATTTAAGAGGCAGTGTAACAGAGTTTAAGTTCTGGACTGTAGAGTTATACTTGGCCCAGCTTCCAACTCTTACTAGATGAGGACCATGAGTAAGTCACTTAGCTTCCTCTTTGCCTCAGTTTCCCCCTCTGTAAAGCAGAGATAATAATTGGACCTTATCTCAGGACTATAGGGAGGTTTAAATGAGCTAGTAAAGGTTAGGTGTTAAGAATTGTGTCCGGCACACAGAAATGTTCACCGGAAATGAGTGGGCTATGATTCTTGTTATCACTCCATGCCATCTTTCCATCTGTTACATCCTTTTTCCTTAAAAAGATCCCTTTGAAATGAATAATATTCTCAATGTACAGATAAGAAAACAGATGATGGGACTTAGATTGAGCACTGTTTCATGAGACTCCCAAACCCATATTCTTTCCACTATAATCATGATTTCTTCCCAGAAGATAAAGCCTAGAGTTGAAATAATTATTTTGTGTGTTTGTTTGACTTCAGGAAACAATTTCTGATAACTGTGTGGTGATTTTCTCAAAAACATCTTGTTCTTACTGTACAATGGCAAAAAAACTTTTCCATGACATGAATATTAACTATAAAGTGGTGGAATTGGACATGCTTGAATACGGAAGTCAATTTCAAGACGCTCTCTACAAAATGACTGGTGAAAGAACTGTGAGTATATCCTCCCTCCCGGTACTTTTCCCTCAAAGAGGTGGTGACTTGGGTCACCTAGAGCCTCGAACCTCATGTGAGGAAAAGTGACCCAGGTGTTGACTCATCCTCTTAAGAATTTTGTGTTGATGGATGAAACTGGAGGGTATTATGCTAAGTGAAATAAGTCAGGCAGAGAAGACAGATGCCATATGTTTCCGCGCATAGATGGGCTTTGTGAGACTTAACAGAAAACCAGGAGGGAGGGTAAGAGGGGAAGGAAAAAAGCCACAGAGAGGGAGGAAGACAAAACATAAGAGACTCTCAAAGACTAAGAACAAACTGAGGGGAGAGGGGGGTGTGGGACCGGGGGAGAGTGGGTGATGGGCACAGAGGAGGGCACTTGTTGGGGTGAGCACTGGGTGTTGTATGGAAACCAATTTGACAATAAATTATTTAAAAAGTTAAAAAAAAAGTTACAGGACTGAGACGGAGAAAAAAAAAGAATTTTGTTTTGATAAAGAAATGGGAACAAGCAAGATTCAGAGACTGGGAGCAGCAGAGTTCATTTGTTTTATTTTTATTCTTGCTGTGTGTGTGGGTATGTGTGTGTGTGTGTTTTGACTGGGAAGGGTGGGGTGATAGTTTTGTCATGAGTGTTTGTGAATCTTGACGATCCTCCTGGGGCTCTTAAAATGAAATCCTTCCTCCCTTAACTTGAACACTACAGACCAGGGATCAGTCTTCAGGTACTGTGCTAATAGGAGTGCTTTAATTCTTCATGTTTTTAGATTCCTGAAATTTGTCCAATAATATGCATTTTTTTCAATGAAATGCATTGTCAGGAAATTGTCAGGAAAAATGTCACCATTTCCCTTCCTGTTTCCGTTTGCATGGAAGATGTTTAATAGCATAATCTTCCCTTTCAGTAAACAAAGAACCACCTACGAAAGAGCCACCTAAACGTGTAAACACTAATTACAGACTGTATTATTTCACCTTTTATATGCCATAGCAATTAGAAGGAGGGGCTTGAGTGTCAGATTGCCCTGGATTTAAATCTTTGCTCTCTCCTTTACTGTCATTGTGACTTTGGGCAAGTTCCTGTGCCTCAGTTCCCTCCAAAATAAGGCTAAAAATAGTACCTACCTCAAGGGTTGTGAAGATTTAAGTATATACTTAGTGACAGGAGGTGTCCGACATCTGGTGTATAAAAGTACCCAGAATGTGAGCGTCTATTATTGTTACATGAAATAGTCTTATACTTCTAACAATAGAGTGACAATTGGTCTTTTGTTTATCCAACAGGTACCAAGAATATTTGTCAATGGAACTTTTATTGGAGGTGCAACTGACACTCACAGGCTTCACAAAGAAGGGAAATTGCTTCCACTAGTTCATCAGTGTTACTTAAAAAAAAGTAAGAGGAAAGAATTTTAGTGATGTAGGTGCTCATAATGTTGCTAGTAAAATGTCAGTGATTTAAAATGATCATGCCTGATAATGCCTTTTAAATGTTCGAGGATGTTTTAAAAATGTAAATTATCTTTATGAGAAAGTTCTAAAACTAATGAGCAATAAATTGCTGTGGAAATCTTGTCTTCGTACTTGCCAATTTTTGAGCAAAGAAGATGATATTTAAAACTAAAGGGGAGGGGGCGCCTGGGTGGCTCAGTTGCTTAAGCGGCCGACTTCGGCTCAGGTCATGATCTTACAGTCTGTGAGTTCGAGCCCCGCGTCAGGCTCTGTGCTGATGGGTCAGAGCTTGGAGCCTGCTTCGGATTCTGTGACTCCCTCTCTCTCTGCCTTTCCCCTGCTCACGCTCTGTCTCTGTGTCTCTCAAAAATAAATAAAAACTTAAAAAAAAAAACCAACTAAAGGGTTGGAGTTGTATCAAAAGTTAAGGAGAGGATGTGTTTTACTAGTAATAAAATATGGGAGTACCTGGGTGGCAAAGATGGTTTTGTGTCTGACTCTTAATCTCAGCTCAGGTCTTTATCTCAGGGTCATGAGTTCAAGCCCTGCATTAGGTTCCACTCCGGAGGTGGAGTCTACTTTAAAACAAAAAAAAAAGGCATTTAGGAATTTATATATGAATTTTATAACCAAGAGCTAGAAGCTAAGCATTTGGAATTCTTTATTCTGTATATTACTCAGAAGTAGTTAATTCCTTACCTTTTATGACTTCAGTGGTGAGGACTGCTTTGTAATTTCTTTTTGAAATGTAAGGTTCTCCTAGATACGGTTGTCAGCTCAGCAGCTGACTGTACTGTATTGAGACAAATCTTCACACTTTGTACTTCTAGGGTAAGAGAAGCGTATTAAATTTGTCAGATGGAATGAAATTTATTTCAGAGAAACCAAATTACTCCTTAAATAACAGTAGTTCCAGGAAACAGAACTGTACCTAGGGGGCAGAAATTTTGAGGAAGATTTCAGCATTTTATGAAGATGAACTTTTGAAATAGTTCAGAAATGTACTTGAGATTTATTGTGAGGTGGAAAGTTCTGCTTTCCAAACTGCGTCCAAAGGGTGTTGGGAATGTTCCATAAGAGATCAAAGTATTGGGTGGGAGGTGAGACTGTCCCTCAGGTAATTTCCGATGTAGGCAGTCTTTGATTCTGTGACTGATTCAAACTGATCTTATCTCAGATAGACTTAAGATTTATCTTTTAGAAGTCTTATTTTAGAATAATTAAAAACATTTTGGATACTGTATTAATCACATCCCTATCTCAAGCTTATCAACAAGAGTTAAAAATTTTTTTTTAATGTGTATTTATTTTTGAAAGCATGAGCAGGGAAGTGGCAGAGAGAGTGGGAGACACAGAATCCGAAGCAGGCTGCAGGCTCGACAGCTCAGAGCCTGACATGGGGCTCTAACTCGGTACCTGAGCCAAAGTCAGAGCTTAACCAACTGAGCCACCCAGGTGCCCCTCAACAAGAATTTTTTAAGTGCACTTCCTAGGAAGCATTTTCCTAGCTGATCCCACAGGGACACCAGGGCAGATTGCCAGATGCTGGGAAGAGAAAACTCCTTCTCAAAGGTGGTGGACAATGCTTTGTAAGAGAAGAGAAGTGCTTTTGCTTTGTGCTCTAGATGGACCAAGGAATCCAAGATAGTTGTGCAGAAGACAGCTGGTAGCTTTTTCGGCTATATGCCATCCATGATGCTTCCTCCAGGGACTTATTAGACTGCTGTTAGGAGACCTTGATAAAACAGGAATATGGTAAATTATAACACTGGAATGGGACAGAATGGAATGTCCTTTAGTCCTTTATTCTGCATTATGTCATGAGATATTTTATGTTTGCTGTGTTGTAAAATTTTTGTTAGAGAGTAGAGGAAATCTGTTACTTTGTGTGTTATTGTAATTTATAATAGGAAGTATATATTTGGTCTTAATCCCATTCCTGGCATACAGCCCCCAAAACCCTTGGAATTTCCTGTGATGAAAGCCATAAAGGTGTCTTATGTTAATGAGAAGACTTTTGGGAACGCCCATAAGAATGGGGGCTGGTGGCCAGGAGAACCAACCTTGTGATTACAGTGTAGGTACTTCCCTACACTGTAGGAGAGGGAGGGGGACGGACATTGATTGCCCTCATTGGCCAATGGTTTAACCAATCAGGACTCTGCAGTGAAGCCTCTATAAAACCCAAAGGACAGGGTTTGCAGAACTTCGGGTTGGTGAACACGTGGACCTTCAGGGATGAGCGTAATGTGCCCAGAAAGAGGATGGAAGCTCCCACCCTTTCCTGATACTTTGCCCTATATCTCTTACACCTGGCTCTTCTTGCTATGTCCTTTTATTTTTTTTATTATTTTTTAAATGTTTATTTTTGAGAAAGTGTGAGCGGGGAAGGTGCAGAGAGAAAGGGGGACAGAGGATCTGAAGTGGGCTCCATGTTGACAGCAGAGAGCCTGTTGTGGGGCTTGGACCCAGGAGCCGTGAGGTCATGACCTGAGCCGAAATCGGACACTCAACTGACTGAGCCACCCAGGCACCCCCTTTAAAATAAGACCAGTAAATGGGGCACCTGGGTGGCTCAGTTAGTTAAGTGTCCAACTCTTGGTTTCAGCTCAGGTCATGATCTCACAGTTCATGAGATTGAGCCCCGAGTTGGGCTCTGTGCTGCTGGTGCAGAGCCTGCTTGGGATTCTCTCTACCCCTTCTCTGCCCCTCTCCTGCTAGCACTCTCTCTCAAAATAAATAAACAAAAAAACCACACCAGTACTCTAGTAAGTAAAATGTTCCTCTGAGTTCTGTGAGCTTTCTAGCAAATCAACTGTCCTAGGGACTCAGTCCTTGGAACTCCCATCTAGAGATGGTGACAACCAATGTTGGACAGATTGGTATCTGAAGGGAGGTTTGAGGGGCAGCCTTGTGGGACTGAGCAGCTGCCCTGATTTGCCAATCCTGTTTCACCAAGACTTTCTTTTAGTTTTTTACTTTTTTTAAAATTTTTTTCAAGGGAGACAGAGACAGTACGAGTGGGGGAGGGCCAGAGAGAGTGGGGACAGAGAATCCCAAGCAGGCTCTGTAGTGTCAGTGCAGATCCTGATGAGGAGCTCCAACCCACAAAACTGCAAGATCACAACCTGAGCTGAAACCAGGAGTCGGATGCTTAACCAACTGAGCCACCCAGGTGCCCCCCACAGACTTAGTTTTAACTGAAATGGGCTAGTTACAAAGCCTAGGGTAAAGGGGGAGGTAAGGAACTATAATATACCACCAAATGCTCAGTGGAAAAAAAATCAATACTAGTGGTTTACAGTGATTATAACCTATTAAATCAAGACAGAGTATTCAGATCACAAATCACACTTACTGGGTGTGACCAGTAGGTAGGTGATAATCTCTTGGAATGATAAATTCTTTTTTATAAAATATGGAAACATCTTCCTTAGTATTTATTTTGAGAAATGGAAAGAACATAAATATCACAGCATGATGCTTGGTACGGCTCACAGCATGGCTCAGAAGTATGTATGTTTTCTTGTGGGCCCATCAGGGTTTTCTGAAGTCCTAGCTAAGATTCAGGGTGGGGGGGCATGAATTTCCACTTCTCCCTTCTCATGTTTTAGCTTGGGCTGCTATAGCAAATTACCATAGACTGGATGGTTTAGATAATCCAAACATTTATTTCTCACATTTCTGTAAGCTGGGCAGTCCAAGATCAAGGTTCTGACTAATTTGGCTCTTGGTGAGGGCCCCCTTCCTGGTCTCCACACAGCAGAGAATGAAAGCAAGCTCTCTCGTCTCTTCTCACAAAGGCACTAAACCATTATGAGAGCTTCACCCTCAAGACCTAATTACCTTCCTCGAGGCCCCATCAAGTACCATGACACTGGGGTTTATAGTTTCAACATACAAATTTTGTGGAGACTTAAGTCCATAACATCGTATCGTACAGCTTGATAAAAGTGTAATATAAATTTAAGGCAAAACTAGATAGATGTTGTTTCAGCAGCTGTTTTTCCAGAACCATAGGCTAGAAAGGATGAGTTTAAGAAAAAGTAATATTTTATAGTCTATTTAATTAAAAAAATTTTTTTAACGTTTATTTTTTGGGAGAGAGAAACAGTGTGAGCAGGGGAGGGCAGAGAGAGAGAGGGAGACACAGAATCCAAAGCAGGCTCCAGGCTTTGAGCTGTCAGCCTAGAGCCCAACACACGGCTTGAATCCACAAACTGTGAGATCATGACCTGAGCCAAAGTTGGATGCTTAACCGACTGAGCCACCCAGGCGCCCCCAATCTATTTAATTTTTAATATTACAATTTGGAAGATAAACTGTTAACTATAGCCTACCAATATTAAAAAAAACGGGCCATTTGTTTCTCATTTTGTCACTAATCAATTTATATTTGAATCGACAAAATTGCTATTAGGGAAGCTGAAAGACTGTTAAAAAAAAGGGGTCTTTTGTCTAAATGTATCTGGATTATTTACTAATATAAAAATTACCATTTGAACAGTATTTTTTAAAGTCACGTCTTCTTGATAAGGCTTAATGTTAAATACTTTTTGTCTAGTTTTCATCTGTGAAGACATGTATAATTTGTGATCATTCTCTTTCCATACAACTGCTGACTAATCTTGAAATAGAGAACTACAGAACCAACAAAATGTTCAAATTTTTCATGGTGCGTTCTGATGTAACTTCCTCTTTTGCACAACCTACAGCTCATATCTTAGAAGTTTTCAGAAGTTTTATGGAAATTCAGAGAAAAAAACAAATGTGTGCATTGGCACTAAAACATTTTGCTGGCATAATTGATTTTTGGTGTGAACATCACTTTTCCCAAAGGTAACTTTGAGTAACTTTTTTCACAAAAGAATACTGTTTTAAAAGTCTTTTAGAATGTGCATTTTGGTTAAATCCAGAGATCCATCAGAAAAGAGTCTTCAACCACCTGTATGTTAAATATAGTTATATACAGTATGAAGCATTATAAGCATTATGTAGTTAGAAGCATTATATAAGGCCAATGTTAATTATCAAACATTAATTTCATTTTATTCAAATATTCTAACACTAAGTGCCTTAGATTTTAGAATACATATTATAGCCTTAAGATTCTTAGTTCTTTAAAGAAATAAAGACAATTATTTGATGTGCATAGAGTTTATTTGGTGTATCTGTCAATTTCTATAATAATACAGTTGACTAGAAACAATTCCCATAGTGTGTGTCTGTACCCCATGTCTAAAATGATGTATTCAGTATGGTATTTTGCAAGGCTAGAAAAGGAGAGAAAATCAAGACTTCACAGTATTGGTGAAAACTTTTATCATGAAATAAATTTAATTCTTTAGTATTTCATCCATTTGCTATCAGAAAACAGCAAAATTACATGGTTAAGTATATTATTTACAGTGAAAACTTGGAAGACTCAACAAAGCATCAGTTAAGTTTATCAACAGAGCTAAGAAACACCCTCCCCCCACTTTTCAGGGTCCCTTCCTTTGAAATGAGACTTGTATAAATCAAACTTGGTATCCTTAAGCACCAGCTTGACAATTTAAAGTTTTCTTTCAGTTTTATAAAATATTCCTGCTTTGAAAGACAAAGTGAATGTAAAAATGTGAATGTAATTAAACAAATCACTGGCCTGGATACTCTTTATTGCAACAATTGCAATGTTCTACAACTATATTCACTTCTTTGAATGAATTTGCTTATAGGCTTGAAACAAAGTATTTGCCTGTTGTTTTCAAAAATTCCTTCAAAAAGTTTATCATTTTTGAAACTGTACACCTGTTTTTCATTCATAGTGTTTAAATATGCAGCTTGGTCCTTGGAGATTGTGTTAAAGTCCAGCTTCTTGGATAATTTGTTATACCAAACAATAAAAAACCTTAAACTATCACAAAATATTACTGATGTTAACAGTCATGTATGTAGAACATATCAGTGTACCCAGATTATCCTGTTAACAGGTGCTTAAACTAGTAATGTACAACCAGGTTATGAAACCTAACAGTTAAATTTCATTCATTATGTAATGAAAGCTCTAAAGACCCTCAGAGTTCCTGTACTTCAGAAACACTAACATTATTAAGGCATTACTTGATGAACAGACCCTACGGAATGTAACTAATGCCTGTAGGAGAGCTAGTTGTATTTTAAGGCAGTCAGAAGATTCGTTTTTTTCACTTTAAGGCTCTTGCAATACTTACATTTTCTATGTATGTATTTCTATAATTCTATGCAGGCATTGTTCTGTGTAATTTAAATATTAAGTGGCCATTTATGGAAATCAAAGCCTTTATATAAAACAAATGGACAGTTTAGAACTAGAATATAACAAGTCTTCCCCAACCATTTTTTTTTTTTAAAAGAGGATTTCACATCCCTTTGGAGAATTTCTTCATTATCAGAAGCTGGCAGTAAAGTCAGAAAATATAACTCAAATGCATTACAAAAGCTCTGTCTTGTCATACCAAGCCACATTATATGCAGTCCATATTTAAAATAATAGAGCAGCAAAAACATTTTTTTGATTATTGCTCATTCATTGTATAATATTTTAAACTTAATTTGGCTGTATATAGAGTCTACAGTTTATATTATAAATAAAGCCTAATAAGTCTTTTTAACAAAAGTTAAATTTTATGTGGTCATAATACATAAAATAACAAGGCTTTACCTCATTTACTACCCTCCACAATCCAAGTGTTCATTAAATGAAACCAGCAGAAATGTAGTTAGTTACTATTTGTTTTCTTCAGTTTTCTGATAAAATATATTTTAAAATTAAGTCAATTGTGTTCATAAATTTAATATGATACATGGTGGTACTAAATTAAACAATGCAAAAGGAAATATCTCTTGAGGCTCAGAAACAGCTTTTGTATATTTTCACTGAATTTACAAAATTCATAATCATTGAAAATAAACGCCTTAATTGCAGTAATAGAATTTTGTAATGTAACTTCTCTATTTTTCTACCAATTTCCAACATAATTTGATATTTCAGGGCTTAGGAAATGCGTCATTTATTATAATTTTATTCAAACAGTATGCTTAACTACATTAGATTTCTACATGAAAAAATATTACCATAGAATTTTATATTAACTTCCTAATTTTTCAAAAACAAACTTATCAATTAAAAAAATGTTAAATGTGAATACAAGTTATTTACAAGATCTTTTATGCTACAAACGATGTATATATAAGCTCAGTGAAGTACTTAGAAGAGATTTGAAAGTGATCTTATATGGAAATATGAGCCTGGAGACGCGCTACTTTCTGAAAGATTCAGTTAATTATTTTTCTAAAAGCAAAGTGGATCTATTAATTGCAAACAGTGGCTGAGTAATCTTACCCAAAGGGCCACAAAATTTCTGCAAACATCTAACACAAAGGGCATAATGTAACCTGATTTGGGGAGAAAATATACTAATCCAATTACTTTTCCAAGAGACCTTCCTATTATTAATTTGAAAAAATATGATCTTAAATCTATACGGAGTAAATGAAAATCTGCAAAAAGATTGATCCCAAACCTAACTATGGGTGATTTTCCTGTCATTCATTTTATTACCCAGGTAAGAGCAAGACAAGAAACAGAGGACAAAAATGTCAGAATAAAGTAATTTTAAAAGAAAAAATAAGAAATAAAGTAATCTTCCAACAAATAAGATTAGGGAGCAGATAATAAGGAAATACTAAATAAAATCTGTACAGTAAATGCAATTAAACTCATAGTGTTCTCTTTTCTTTCTTTCTCATTCTTCCTTGGGCATGTTTACATGAGCCTCTATGACGTTTCTCTAGAGAGGATATTGCCTTAACCAATCACCCCAAACCTGTGGTATACAAGAATAGAATTATTCGTTTTTGATAACTTCACTTCTTAAGAAAGTTTTATTTGTGGGTATGAAATCTTTAGGTCAAATTAGGGTAAGTCCAATAAGTGATCGCAATGATTTTCCTTTAATTATGGTTTAGATGTACTTTTAAAATGTTTTGCATTGAATGGTCAGATCCTCCAACTCATTCAGGAATTTTGCCTTAAATTTCCAAAACAATTTTATATTATTTTTGCAAAATCTCATAAAATGATGGCAAAAGCCTGACAAAATTATATTCTATCATTTGTGTATTTACCTGTTATTTTAAAAGATCAATCAAATGCTTATTAATAGTGTTTCTTCACTTAGAGTGTAAGTTTGTTTTTCTAGGTCTATCCAGGTGGATCTTAGACTTGGAATATGTTCCTTTCTCTTGATCAGAGAATACTGACTCAGTCAACACTCACTTTCACTATACACATTTTTCTTCCACATTTTCCCATTCCGAACAGGAAATTTGTTAAAATGACAGATTATTGAGCCTATTGAATGATTTTTCTGTAAGCTTATTCAAATATGTTAACTCCTATGAAGAATGTTTTTAATTAAAAAAATTTCTAATTTGTATTGTAACCCCTCCTCCTAGTTTAAACTTCTATATAGATATTAAATCACTGATTCTTCTAAGATGCAATCATCATCTAGGTTACACTTTAAAGATAACAAAATTGGTAAATTAAATTGGTTGTCTACAGTCACATAGTAAGTTAGATAAAACAAGAGGTTCCAAAGAGGTAACACTAAAGTCCACTCACTAGCATCTTCCTCACTACTGTTCCCATAAAACTAAACTAAATAACATATAACAGTGTTAATGGAATTTTCAGGTTTCAACTAATAAGGAAGGGTAGGATTATAAGATTAATTTTAGTTTCGCTAATCACAACTATATCCTGAAAATATTTACATATTTTCTAGGAAATAAAGTTTCATTATTTTTCTTAGGATTGATTTTTAAAAGCAACATTTCTCTAAATATTAATGTAGCAATAATCCTAACAGTAATTTAGAAAATAAAACTTATTTTTCACTTGAGTACATTTTACTCATCATGAGGTGAAGTTTTAAAATTTTTCTATAGGACTATGTTATATATAGCAACACAGATTATTAAGACATTAATTGTGCTTGAGAGTTACTATGAACTATAAAAGTATACATGTTCACAATTTGTTTTTCTAGCTACTAAATCAACCATGGATATACATTATTTCCTAATACCTAAAAAGATAAAAATCTTGAATAGTTTTATTTCACCCATTTTGTGGGAAGATGAATTCTGGAATGGGAATGAAGAGCCCAAGATTGCTAG
Organism: Paguma larvata; assembly: GCA_030068075.1. Lineage (NCBI taxonomy): Eukaryota > Metazoa > Chordata > Mammalia > Carnivora > Viverridae > Paguma > Paguma larvata. The sequence goes on from CM057840.1 coordinate 37,663,024, forward strand.
ATGTAGTGTTCCGAAGCCTTACTCTTTTAGACCCTGGATCCCTAAGCTACATATAAAAATTAACTTTCAAAAATTTCTAAGGTTTCTTCCAGCTCTAAAATTTCATGATTTGAAAATAAAGTTACCTTCTATAGAGGCCCCCCCCTTTACATTTTTTTTCTTCCCTAAATCTTACCCTAATCCACTTAATTAGCTGTACCTAAATATTTCAAAAAGGTGACATCTAATCTTTCTTCTCTGATGGATTGATGTTACTATTAGCTTGTGAACACCTAAAAGCACTACATGACCAGTACGTAACTGAAGGAAATAAACTTCTATGCTATATTCCAGTTAACATTTCTGTTAAGAATAAAAAGTGAGATCGTGTTGTAATTTTTAATTTAAGATCTTGGGTTTACTTTGAAACTTAAAGTACTATTATATAGTTGGCTCTTTAAACTTTAAGTTCAGTCTGAACACAATATTTTAATGTATCAAATGTAGCTAACACCTTACATCCAATGCTTGACAGAGGGTTAAAAACAGAATGGAGGGGTGTGTGTGTGCATGTGTGTGCGTGCGCAAACAGGTGACAAAAAAAATCTCAAATAAATCACATTTACAAATTGCTACCAGCTGCCTTGAAGGAATGGGTACGTAACAGAGCCAGCATTAATATGTCAAATAAGTTTGAAAGGGACATTTTCTGGTCACTTTCAGAGCCCCAATTTCTTACAAAACAGAAGATATCTTCACAAATTCTAATACTACTAGTTTCCTCTTTGCGCTCAAAACAAAACCTTGAATTCCCAAGGACACAAAGGCCATAATTTACATTGACTGGTTTGACTTTCACATGACAGTGAGAAGGGCTTTATAAATCCTCAATAAATCATCAATTATTATGAAAAGTACAAAGAATGGAAGTTTTACATTATCTTAAACAGCCATGATATAATTATGAGCAGAGAGACTGGCATTTCAAAAGGTTAAAACACTCCAGAAAGGAACATTTGCTTAAGAAAATAATGCACTTTAGTGTAGTGAAAAGGAGGTTTATACACAAATAAAATAGAAAAAAATTTTCTTATAGACTAGTTAGTGGTAATATGTTACTCAAAAGTTGACTTTCAAACCTGAAAGATCTAGCTTGCTTTATTATTTTTTTTTACACTATCAAAAAGAGTGTTTTGTCACAAATGAATGGACAAAAAGATATGTCACTGATGTGTTTACAATTAGGAGATATCTAAAACCCTTTTACTATTGGCTAAAAAAATAAAGGTAATTAGAGTGATTGATTTTAAAGGAAAAAAGTTAATCTGGTTATAGTTGAGAGTTTAATGGTCATACTTTCAGATTTATGAGTGGGGGAGTTAAATGCCTAAAACAGTGTATGTTGTTTTCATTTAAGAATGTGAGAAAAAAGAAGTGTGACTACATGTAGATATGTTGTTAATATTTTGGCAAAAATTGTGAAGTCATGCCCCACTCACAGCAATAAAATGCACCAAAACAAAAACACAAACCAAACAGACCCTCAGCTGACACAACTTTATATAGAGTCTTCTTAGGGGTCTCCACCATGTTTCTTGTTAATGTTAACAATCCTACAAGTGTAAATAGAATATCAGATTCAAAGTATCTTTTCATTGAGTATGAAAGCTGCTATTTATGTGATCTTAGAAAACTCCAAGGAATTTGTAAAACTCATTCTTAATTTAACCAAATGTCTGTGTTTTTTTTTTTTTAACCCCTTGGTATAAAAATTTACAGATGAATTTCACATTCCATCACAGTTACATGGTCCAGTGCATTTCAGAGTATTTGGACATTATCAAAACTGTCCTTTCCCAATGCAAACATTTAAGAAAATTTTCAGCACTTCTCAAACAAGTGACATGATATGAACTACTTACACTTTTGGCTCTTACTTCTTTTAAGTATAAATGTGATTATTCACCACAGCAAAACTGTTTGACTATTTTATGGTGTCTACCAAGAAGAAGTTCTCTATCAGATAGAGGGAGCTACAGTGTATTCTGAAGCTATTTCCCAAGAGCTAGTTTAGTAGACAGAAAGAACTTTGGGTTCATCTTATTTTTCCTTCCTTTTTTGTGTTTTTGGTATGGTAAAATTTCCATTATGCACATACTATGCTATCATCTTCTCGTCTTTCAGTGGATTAAGATTAGCTGGGAAGTAGCTACATATATTCGGCGAGATCATATATTCAGCAATGGACCTCTTAGACCATGCTGGTGCTTCTATGGTTAAATCACATCTAATGTGAAATTTCGAATCACATCCAGAGCTCCAGTATCGAAGCCACACATATCTAACATGCCTCTGTCATCTGGGTCTGCAATGGTAAAACCGTTTGATGTCATCCCACAGACGATCAGCTTAGCTGGGATGTCCATTTTCTGTAGGGAGATCAAAATACATAAGTAAAAAAATTGTATGTAAGCAAAAGCAGATAACCTCCAAAATTAAAACACTTCAAATTCTACCATAGCTTTTCATTACGAAGTCGATTTTTTTCCTCTCCATAAAATCTGTTCATCTTTCAGAGTCAGACTCTGTGATTTCAGAAAAACAGAAAATAAAATTGTGCAAACAATGTGCCTGAAATTCCTGCTTCTCTTCTGTGGGCCAGAGTACATTCCTGAGCAGCCTAGAGACTTTCTACTTATGAAACCCATCAGGATATTTGGGGACATCCGATATTTTTACCAATATATCGAACGCTAGGGCCAGTATGTGTGGATATATATAAAGAACTATTTCCCTGTGATTAACAACTTTAGGTCTATGACTTTGTTATATATATAATCTATACATGTCACAGGTAAGAACCTGCTCTATATAGTTCTAACTTAAGGTTAAAATAATTGATTTTTGGAGAAAAACCAACAATCACTGAGTATGCACTATGTCAGAAACCCTAATTAGGTCTTTAAATAATTCATCTAATTTAACTGTTACAACAACTCTAAAAGGTAAGTAGTACTATTTTTTTAAGTTTATTTTGTGAGGAGAGGGGCAGAGAGAGAGAGAGAGAGAGAGAGGGAGAGAGAGAGGGAGAATGAGAGAGAAAATGAATCCCGAGCAAGCCCTATGCTGTCAGTGCAGAGCCTGATGCAGAGGTTGAACCCATGAACTGTGAGATCATGACCTGAGCCACAGTCTAGTCAAGAGTCTGATGCTTAACGACTGAGCCAACCAGGCACACCAGTAAGCAGTACTGCTAACTACTATGACCTATACTATAGTAGTAACATACTACTATGACATAGATCAGTTACATGATTTGGTTAGGTCCACGGTGAGTAAGAAACTCAAGACTCAGAAACCAGGCTGCCTTGACTCCAAATTCTCTTCTCTCACTTGTTCTTAAACTTAAACATAGATCAGAATCCCTAGAAGAGTTGTTAAAACACAGTCTGACTCCCCAGTTTCTGAATCAGCAGGTCTTCTATAAGATCCAGGAATTTGCATTTCTAACAAGATCCCAGGCTAAGCTGCTAGTAGGAAAACCACGTTTTGAGAACCAGGGCTCTTCGGCAAGTTCTGTTTCTCTTTCCAGTCACACTAGCCATAATTCAAGTGCTCGACAGCCGTATGTGACTAGTGGCTAAATGGCTACTGTAGACAACACTTCCGTTCCAGAGAGCTCAACTGGAGAGCACTTACTAGAACACAGAAACAGCCACAGAACTTAAAACACAGATTATAGCTTTGCTTTAATTTTACGTAGCCCTTCAACAAAACTCACAGATGATCCTTTATTTTGACTATTACCGAAAACAGTTTGCAGAAGATATTTTTAGTCATGCACAGAATTGGAACTAGTTGAAATAAATCATATGCGTATGGCCAATACTTTTTTACTTCAAGTGCTGCTGCATCCAGAACTGGTGTTGTGTTCCTACAAAGCTAGAGAACTATCTTCGGTATCATTTTTTGGAAAAACATAGTATTCACTCAGACATTCACTTGAGAACTGTGTCTTATTTGGAGTGAGAAAGAGTATTTAAAATTTTACCTTTCGGTACTCCCTTAGAGTGACAGCAGGATGGACACTTCCAGCAAAGGTCTCATTATCAGTGAAGACCATGAAGACATCAGCAGCTGTGTTTGTCATTTGAGCCCAGATCATTGGAAGGGAGCAATCAGTTCCGCCTGCTGGGATCTAATGCAAAGCAAAGACATGGATTAGAATAAAAGTGCCCTAAGTTTCCATACTGAGACATCTGAAATAATTAAATTTTTAAAAATACTATTTTTTACATTATCACTTTGCTTAGAGCCAATACACAGACCTTCTCAAAGCGTGTATATGCATTTTTATTTTGTGCTCAGGAGAAAATTGAGATGAAACCATTTGTTCTCATGAACTTATTAATATCGGTCATGACATCAATATAAGATTATTATATAACAGGTTAAGTAAACTTAATAAAACTGTTCTTTACCTGATTCATAGTCATTAAAACCTGTTGTAATGTCATATCTGTAGTCACTGGACATGGTACCATTTCATCTGAAAAAGCAACTATATAAGAATCTTTTTCTGTTCGTGTGACAACCTGAAAAATTCAAAGGTGGTGATTTTTAGCAGATAAGGGGAAATAAATATAATATCGTGAAGTTCTTAAAATTTATCTTTAAAAGCTTTATAAATACACCTACATTACCATATGCATACAATATACTTAAAACTTTAATTATCTTTAGATACGAAATATTTAATGGAAATGAAAATGTGCCAAATAAAGTGAATTGACAAAAACAAGTGAAAAGATAATCCTTGATCATATCTAACTTCATAGTTTTGCCCCACATTAAACATTTTTTAGGGTGGCAAAAGTTCTGAAATGGTCTTAGCCGTTCTCACCATGCACATTGCTGCTGCGACTGTGCTAGCGTTGAGCACACTACCCAGAACTCTTTGGTTCATAGAAGCACTGACGTCAACAGCCAGCAAGAAACGCTTTCCAGTTGGCTCCACCGTCTAAAAAAAACCAAACCAAACCAACAAAAAATCATTAAAAACAATCACAGAAATTACAATTAAGTTTCTAAAACTCGCATTTACTTTCACTCAAAAGATTTCTAAGATAAAAGGTCTTATTTTTGACTTACCAATTGATGAGGATTCGAAAATGTTTAGCCTTTTTGTTTTTTTTAAGTTTATTTTTTAGAGAGAGCGAGAGGGAGACACAGAATCTGAGGCAGGCTGCAGGCTCTAGCTGTCAGCACAGAGTCCGACACGGGGCTTGAACTCACAAACCATGAGATCATGACCTGGGCTGAGATCAAGAGTCGGATGCTTAACCGACGAGCCACCCTGGTACCCCTAGTTGCTACTATTTTGCTGAATGGCCAGAATATTTTATAACCAAAAATTTTAACTTCTGGCTCTAGGATTTTCAGTCCTAAAAAAAAAAAAAAATCACTTCCCGTAAAGACAGAAGAGATGCCCTAGTGATTAACAGAATGACAGAGGGCCAAGTTAAAGGACTCTAAAGGAATAAAAACTTTTAAATTTGGTATTTCAACTAACCAAAATGATCTAATAAGATAACTGGGTATTGTCCAAAGGTAAGGAGAAATCTTTACTTAAGTTTACAATGTTAATTATATATCCACGTTTACATGAACTATGGAAAAACAAATGAGTATCTAATAAAAAATGGTTAAACTATTAGTATCATCTTAAAAATGTGTTTTTATAAAATATATGAAGTCTGAATTCGGTCATTTGGTATGAAACAAAAAATCAAACCATTACCTTAAATGTTTTGTAAAAAGCGGTATCCAAAGCTTTCAAAATTTCTTCATCGGGGCGCCACTTCAGTTTTCCTCTGAGCCCATGACCTGTTCTGTAAGTTTCTGCTGCAATTAAAACATGAAATGGATGTATACGAGCCTAGAAACAAGACGAGACAAAAAGAAAATCAAAATTCAAATGAAAAATACTCATTATGTGTCTTTAGATTTTGTTATTGTAGCTAATAAATGTTTCATAACGAAAAATGAGGACATATTAATCGTAGATTTCAAAGCCAAAATGAAATTTGGGAGGATAAGTCTCAGACCAACTAAAAATGCACTGATTACATTTCCAAAACTTAGGTGCTTTTTCAATTAGTAGTAGCTAACAAAGGTAATACCTACCTTTTTTAACAGCTTTTCATTACACAGTTTTTCACACACTAAAGATACTTCTGAATTTCCTGGTTCAAGCACTGAATTAGCAGTCATCTTTCCTAGATTCCGTAGTAATGCAGTAAGAGGCATTTCTTGTAACAAAGCCTTCCATACCTATTGCAGTAACACAGATTGAAATGAAAGGAATTAAGAAGAATCAGTATAGTAACTGTATCAATAATAATAATAATAATATATTCTTTAAGGCTTTCTTTTGGGGTTCAAAGTATTTCCTAAATAAAAATTTGTGCACATTGGTAAAAGACTTATCAAATTAACTTGTTCTTTACTACAGTAAGTGAAGTAAATTTTATAAAGGAACTGCACAGAAGAATTTTATTTATTTTTAATTAACAAGGCAAATTAACCAGCCTTTCTGAAGCAGAAATAACACTTAACTGAATGCTAACTCCGTCTGGGCATTGTATTAAGTGTTTTGAATAAATATTAATTTCAAGATATATTTTATATATTTGTTAAAAAGAACTGAATGTATAGTTACCATATAAATCACATAATAAATTACCTTTACACATGTCATAAATTTTAATACCTGATATGTATCATAAATTATTCATGTTTAATCACATGCTATAACATGCTATAATGTACTTACCTCTTTAGACTTTAAATGATTTGTTAGAAGATGCTCCCTAACTAATCTATGCTCTTCTATTAGATGAATGACTTCCAGTTCATCTTTTGTACGTTTCACTTTCTCTACAGCCTCCAGATACTTTAATAATTTTTCAGTCTCCACAGAAAGTGCTTTTTCTTTATACAATTCATGGACTTCTTTCCAGCCCTTTGTAATATATTTGGTCACAATAGCAAGTCCTTTAAGAAAATAAAGAATTCAAACAGCATGAGAATACAGTATGTGACAGGCATAACTAGATACAGAGGAGCTTAACTTTTTAAGCTGTGAGGCTGCTTTCTGTGATAGAACAAACACATTTAAGCCAATGGAGTCAAATGATTTTGCTTATTCCATCATAATTGTTTTAATACGAGGCTCTGGAGAAAAGTCTCCTATACCCTAAGTCATTTTTTTATAAAGCTTTTTTTTCTGAGACACCAGCATTAGAAACTTGGGTAGACAATACCTATCTCAGGTCCACAATCTCAGAACAATTCACAAAAGTACAGATCTGTCTCAATGAATCTCCTTTCACTTGTCCCTTTCTGCTGCTAAATAAATAAGCACATATAAGTAGCAGAGGTAAGTGGAAGTGTAATTTTTTAATAAATGACAAAGTATTATAGTCCAAATTAAAAACAGGAAAACAATGTGTTCGTTTCCTCTGTAATTTCTTAAAAAAAAAAAAAACAAAAAGCCTTTTTAAAAAAATGTTTATTTTTGAAACAGAGCACAAGCCGGGGAGGGGCAGAGGGAGAGGGAGACACAGAATCCGAAGCAGGCTCCAGGCTCCGAGCTGTCAGCACAGAGCCCATTGCAGAGCTTGAACCCACGAGCTGTGAGACCATGACCTGAGCCAAAGTCTGACGCTTAACTGACTGAGCCACCCAGGTGGCCCCATCTTCTGTAATTTCTTTTAATAGCTGCAAGAATTCTAGATTTGCAGGGTGAGGAAATTTGCCTATAGATGGCTGTGTGATCATTCTAGGCCTTAGTCTTTACTTCTGTAAAATGCGGAAGGAGAGATTTGAGTTATCAGACTCAAAAAGGTCTATTGGGTAAATGTTAGTAAAATAAACAAATTGAACAGGTCACGTAATAGAGTGGTTAAGACTGTGGGACTAGAGGTGGCTCAGTCAGTTAAGCATCCGTCTGCTGAGTTTCCACTCAGGTCATGATCTCACGGTTTGTGAGTTCGAGCTCCACATTGGGCTGGTAACATGGAGCCTGCTTGGAATTTTCTTTCTCTCTCTCTCTCTACCGCTCCCCTGATCATGCATGCACTCTCTCTCTTGAAATAAATAAACTTAAAAAAAAAAAAAAAAAAAAAAAGACTGTGGGACTAGAGAGTATGCCCTGTGCCCTGCAAATGTTTTATGAAGTTTTGTCTTAGTGCTCCCAGAAAGGGTATTTTCAAAAGTATCCGGAATATGTGTTTTTATGTGATATCTTCTGATTTTTTAAGTGATATCAGCATTCATTTTTTTTCTAAAATATTATGCAGGCCAAATAAAATCCATCTCTAAGTCAGATTGATAGGTTATCCCTGGCCTCTAATTTAAATAATTTGATCAAAAACCAATGTTAATATGTAGGAACTTCTAAAGTACTGCAACTTGTTATTTTCCAGATTTTAGTACAAAATTAATGTTGTCTTAAATTACGAAATGATTCACAAGTAAGCATGTCTTCTATTTTGTCTTTCCAACTAAAATAAAACTTTCTTAAATGCAGTCTTATTATTTTTAACCTGAGTACTCAAGTTCTATGCTGGCCACACAGTAAGTACACAATAATCAGTAAGTACACAATCAGGTATTAAATCACCTGATTAATAAATCACATTTGACTTGTCTTATCTGTTTTAAATATACATCTCAGTTAAAGTATTAAAATATTACTTATTTGGGAAAGGTTCCTTGGGTAGCTCAGTTGGTGAAGTGTTGGACTCTTGGTTTTAGCTCAGGTCATGATGTTGCGTATCCTGAGTTTGAGCCCCTCATCGGGCTCCTTGCTGACAGTGCAGAGCTGGCTTGGGATTCTCTCTCACCCTCTCTCTCTGCCCCTCTCCTGCTCGCTCTCTCTGTCTCTCTCAAAATGAGTAATAAAACAAAAAAAATTTTTTTAAATAAAATATTACTTACTTGGTGGCTTAGAGTTTGATTCTAAATTCTTTTCACTCTGAGAAGTCTAGGGATCTCTTATGCTTGAACATACTGCTATTACTGCAAGATTTTAAAGTATGAGTTCTGCCCTCGAAAAATTTAGATTCAAAGAATACGGTCTATGGGAATGAGTTTAGGGAACATTTACTAATTCCTCATTTTATTGACCAAGAATTTTAAACCCAAAATAACTATTTGTGCAAATTCAGAAACCAATTTTTCCAATTAGCACTAGCATGTAGGTTCACACCACCATCTGGTGTCTCAACAGACAAATAAAGCTGGATACCTATATTCTAATCAAAAATTTAAAAGTGAAAAATTAAAGCATGAATAATTTTAAGGAAAAGAAACACAGGTAAATATTTTTACTTTAGGTTGGAAAAGGCTGTTCTAAATCTAGCACAAAACAAAAATCTATGAATAAAAACATGTAAGTTTCATTACATTAAAATTCCAAACTTCAGGGGTGCCTGGGTGGCTCAGCAGGTTGAGCAACCGGTTTCGGCACAGGTCATGATCTCACAGTTTGTGGGTTTGAGCCCTGCATTGGGCTCTGTGCTGACAGCTCAGAGCCTGGAGCCTGCTTCAGATTCTGTGTTTCCCTCTCTCTGCCCCTAGCCGGCTTGCACTCGGTCTCTCTCTCTCTCTCTAAGAATAAAATATTAAAAAAAAAAAAAAAAAAATCCAAACTTCAGTGTACCAGAAACCCCAATCATAAATATTCAAAGACAAAGAAAAAAATGAGGAAAAGTGCATGATAATAAGTTATTAATTTCTATGTGTCCCAAGTTCTTAGAACAGTGCCCATCCATAGAAGGTGCTCAATAAACATTTGTCAATGAATAGTGACAAACAATATTAAGAACAGCAACTTAATGGATAAAAGGGCAAAGATACACTATGCTCCACAACAGATTACAAATAATCAGCAGTACATGAAAAGATGAACTTTTGCCCATAAACCCAAATCAAGTAAGACATAATTTTTCACTTATCCTATTGGCAAAATTAAAAAATACTGGTGGTAATAATCATTGTTCAAATGTCTGGAAACTGGCCACTTCTATATACTCTTTGTGGGTTTAGTCTTTATAAAAATATTTATGTTATGCAAATTTTTTCACTGTAGTATTTTTGTAATCGTATGAAAAACCAGAAGGTACTTAATGGTCATCAATGAGATTACCTACATAAATTATAGTATATTCATTCAATGGTGTATTTGCAACGATTTCTACTGCCTTGAAGAAATACCAATCTGCTTTTAACTGAAACAAAGAGGTCTAGGGGTACTTGGGTGACTCGGTCAGTTAAGTGTCCCACTCTTGATTTTGGCTTAGGTCATGATCTCATGGTTTGCGGGTTCGAGCCCCACACTGGGCTCTGTGCTGACAGCGTGGAGCTTGCTTGGGATTTTGTCTCCCTGTCTCTCTGGCCCTCCCCTCCACCTCAAAATAAACAAACATTAAAAACAAAACAAAACAAAAAAACCCAAAGAAGGTCTATAAAAATTTTTTAAATAAAGCGATATATGTTTAGGACATATCTGGAGTAATATACAATATACACAGTGATTTCTTTTGAGGGCCAGGATTCTACTTTCTGTATTATATTTTTATGTATTATCCAGCTATTTTAAAACAAGCATGTAATTCCTAATAAAAAATCAATACATCCATGTGTTTGTATATGTAAATATCTGCAACAACTTACTGCTTACATTTCATTTTAAAAAGTCCATTCATAATAAAAAAATGATAGATTTGGAGTTTATCCAAATTTATTGAGCTGTCTTTTCAAGTTTCATTTCTGGTATTAAAAAAAACAAATTTGGACATGTTGATTTTTGTGGACGTTCATACTTTACATTATCCTTGCCCCAAAGTTTTTATTTTCCTTCTAAGAAGGACTAGGTAATTATTGTACATCCGACTAACTTCTCAAAAGTCTCTTCCCATAGACACAGAAAAACTGCCCCAAGTTACCCTGGCTGACTGCTTGGAGACAATTAACATCCTGAACTGTTAAGTTCAGCACTATTTCAGGTAGCCTTTAGGTTCTACGGAACATATGTCCTAAGAAGACAGGGAGGGAAAGAAAAATCATAAGGGGCTAGAGCAGGACAGCCTGGCTACCTGCCATCTGCCGGCTAGGAGCCGCTTTGCTTCCTACAGCTTTAATCACGTCCATGCTGCTGTCACAGTCCATAATCACTTGGAGAAGCATTCTAGCTAGCATGGTGGCATTTTGAGATCTACAGTATTACATTAACCTGTAAATTTGTCATTTGATTCTTGATTAGTAATGTCTGGATTGCCTGTGGTAGGTGTTTAATTCCAGAGTGGCATTAAACATTTGAATTAGTCAACCAATGTGTTTTGAGAATGAAAGACTATTTCAAAATTTTTTTTTTCTATTTATCGGATATCTGCGACCTCCCCAAACCCAAAGATATTAATGCTTACCTTCATTGGAAGGTTTAAGATGTGACAATCTTAACAGATCTTTGTGAGACCAGCCATTTCTTTGTTTATACTTTGTAACTGCCAGAGCAAGGGCCATGCCCCCCTTTTCATTGTACCAGTCTGCTATAGCTTTCCGGAGGGCTCGACCCCACATGCCACATTTCATGCTTTCCTTTAGATCTTTCTTAAACTGGATAAAAGTAAACAGATGTGTAGGAATGCGACAAACTTCAGAAACAGCTTTGAATGCGGCTTGTTTTGTGCTTACGTCGGAACACTGGGAACAAATGGCAAGTGCGAAGAGCATGGGCTCTTGCTTTGCTGTTTTGCCTTCTTGACTAAATGACTTTATCTCCTGTATCACTTCACATCCTCTGCCGTCTTCAATCAATCTAATTAAAGCTTCAGCATTTTCGAGGCCCAACTTTTGTTCTTTGATATAGTAAGTCCCACCTTCAGAACCAAAACATAAGAACCGGTGTAGTCGGTTCATATCGGTGACTTGCCATACATATCCATCTTCAGAATTGGTTATCTGCTTCTCATTCAGCGGTTGCATTTGGTTTACTGATTCCTCCATTTTTCCGTCTTCTAGGAAACCTATCAAAAGGCAAACGGTACTATAGTTAGAAACGGTAAAATTGTAAGAAGGAATATATTAATTTTTATTTATTTTTATGAAAACATTTATTAATGTATGCTTTTTGAAATCTGTTACAGTCTTTTAACTTAAAAGCATTTTTTAAGGCTCATTAAGTGGTAGCATGATAACCAGAAACAACAACAAAGAAGTTCTATTCTGGAGGTGTAAGTTTGTTGCTTCAGAGACTGAGCAGGCAGTTTCACATGCGGTCTGGAGGCCCAGAGACAGAATGAAAAGGGGTAGGGAGAGCAGGTGTGGTAGCTGAGGCTAAGAAAGGTCTTACTCCCTGAATAACTGTGTATACAGTTTTGGTTGCATATCCAACATCCAATCCTTCCCTTCCTTTTCTTCCTGGCAGTAGTGTCCTTTAGGGGAGGCGAGACCTTTTCCCAGCCCTATGGGATGAATTCTGATTGCTCTAAGCCAGTGGTTCTCAAACTCTGTGAGCATCCAAGGTAACTGAATTGCTAGTTAAGATGCAGAATGGTGGGTTGCACCCACCACGCCCAATGTTTCTTTCTTAATTTAGCATGTCTGGGGTGAGGTCTACACATTTGTACTTAACACAAGTTCCCAGGTGATGCTCTCATTTCTTTTGCCATGTGACAAGTATAGGTAATAGGCATGTAACCGGCCAGTGTACAGTAAGTCTGCAGAGAATACTTCTGAGGTTTTCTTCGCTCTTAAAAGTGGGCTTGGGCTCTTATTAAGAATGTTCCCTTTCTACCCTGAGACATTCATTTAAAGTGATGCTTGAAGTGTGGCAACTATCTTGATCCACAGGAGAGCCAGCTGAGGAAGACACGCTCATTTATAAGGAGGGTAGAACAGAAAAAAAAAATTAGAAGGAATCTGGGTCCATGATATCACCGAGTAACCCGGAAATGTCTTACTTAGAAATTTCGTAATATATCATAAATGTATCCTTATTGTTTAGCCATTTATAAGTTTTTTGTTACCTGCAGTTGAGAACATACTGATTAACATCCTATTAACTGTGCTCATTTGTAATTTATGTGATCTGTAACTACCTATACTTTCTTTCTTCCATTATCTCTAAAGCTACTAGCTGTATAGCCACAATATCACTTTGTATCCTCCTAATGGAGCAACCACAAACCGTCCCCTACTTTACCAGTCCACTGCTACTCTTACAATAGTACAGATGCCTATCTAGATGCCCCAAGTCTCCTGTCTATACCCTTACGGTACACTTTCTCCCATGTCAAACAAAACAAAACATGCCTTTCTCCCATGGCAAACAAAACAAAACAACACTACCAGAAAAACAAGCTCAACCAGCATTTATTGCATATTAGGTGTAAGACACGAAAGAGATTCCTGTTCCACTAAAAAGGTTTTCAAAAAATGTTTATTTAAGAAAGAGAGCATGTGCACACATGTGTGCATGAAGGGGAGGGAGAGGGAGGGGAAGGGGAAGGGGAGGCGGGGGGGGGGGGAGAGAGAGAGAGAGAGGGAGAGAGAGAGAATGAATCTCAAGCAGGCTCCATGCTCAGTGCAGAGCCCAACAAAGGGCTCAATCTCACAACCCTGAGATCAGGACCTGAGCCAATATCAACAGTCAGAGAGTTGGGGGCACCTGGGTGGCTCAGTCGGTTAAGCGTCCGACTTCGGCTCTGGTCACGATCTCACGGTTTCTGAGGTAGAGCCCCGAGTCTGGCTCTGTGCTGACAGCTCAGAGCCTGGAGTCTGCTTCAGATCCTGTCTTCCTGGCTCTCTGCCCCTCACCCGCTTGCACTCTGTCTCAAAAATAAATAAATATAAAAAAGAAGATTCGGAGAGGCTGAGAGTCGGATACCACAGAGCCTGCTTGGGATTCTCTCTCTTCCTTTCTCTCTACCCCTACCCCGCTCAAGCTGTCTCTGTCTCTCTCAAAATAAACAGAAGAAAAAAAAAAAAAGAGTTGAACACCTAACTGACTAAGCCACCCAGGTGTCCCTGAAGTTTTTTTTAAATGTTTTTTATCCTGCCTTCAAAAAAAACTCCACATTCTAGTTAGTGAGGTAGAAATATACATATAATACAAAGCAAACTATAATTAAGTGCTCTAACAAATGTACTGTGAGTCAGCAGAGAATAAAATAATGCTGTCTCAAGAATACAGACTTGTGCAGAAAAGGCAAACTGGTAGAAAAGAAAAACTGGCATATAAAGTTTGGGGAAATGTACTCCAGAAAGGGATTTCTGAAATCTTGCTGTCTTTAGATTTTAGAAAAAGAACTAAGTATATTGGCACAGCTGTAAAGAAATGTTACCAGGTAAGGTAGTAGGTTAAAGCGCAACACAAGGTAAAAGAAATTTTGTACTGAAGATGATACAAGCTTGAGCATGTTTATATATTGTAGGGAAGACTTAAGATGGAATCCTCGTGAATATTAACAACTAAGAGCTAGTGAGAAAAGGGACCGTTAAAGGTGAGAGAGAAGGTGGGGTACATAGACTTAAAGCGAACCAGGAGCACAGGTATCATGGACCACACGGAAGAGAATTTCAAGGAGTCAATAGCTATAATGTCAAATGCTCAGAGTTGAAGTAAAATAAGTCTGGGAAATGACTACTGGATTTAGCAACAAGGAGTGATGAGGAAGGGCAATTGTAGTAGAGTCTTGCAAGAAAGAGCCAGAGCAAAGTGAGATTACGAGGGCCACCTGGGTGGCTCAGCAGGTTAAGCATCTGAGTCTTGATTTTGGCTTAGGTCATGATCTCACGAGCCAAGCAATGAGCCCAGTGTTGGGCTCTGCGCTGGGCAGGGAGCCTGCTCGAGATTGTCTCTCTCCCTCTCCCTTTCCCTCTCCCTCTCTCTTCCCCCCCACCCCTTCCCCACTCATGCTCTCTAAATAAATAAATACATACATATATACATACATAGAGATTAGGAGTATATCATGAGGGAGATTTCACAAATGAACTACTCTTTTACAGAAGCATAAAGGGAAGGTAAGCGAGATGAGAAGACATTAAGGTTGAAGTTGGAAAGATTCAATCTGGAGTGGAAGACAGTAGAGAAAGATGTAACGGAGGGGATGAGATCACTAAAAGTGAAACAGAATGAGCTTTAGAGCATCCAGGTTGAGAGCGGCTTACTGATAGCAAGAGAGACATCTCCTTCACTGAGGGTGAAGATGGGCTTGAGAAAAGAGAGAGGAATAAGGACACTGAGGGAAGTCTGGCAGGTAAGGAGGCAATGAGGCTGGGTCTCAGAGGGGAACACATCACGTGTGGGGCTAAATGCATGGGAGAATGGAGAGCCTCACATTTTGAAGGTGACTGGGGGCAGGGGACAGTAATTTGAATTGTGTTGGAAATAATGTGTCATTATGAGGCCTAGGCCTCAGATGGTGTCACAGTGTAATGGTCACATTACATTAGTCATTAGGGACGGATTTACAGTCACTGAGTGCAGCACAGGCTGAAACTGCTGTGCAGTAATGATGCTTCTGCTATTTATTTTTACCCCCTTTTTAATACGGCTTTTTAGCTGCCTTTTAATCCAAGAAACCTTGAGAAGGATAAGAGTCTTCTCAAAGACTGACAACTTAACTGCTAATTCCAGTAGAAAAATTTCCATTATTTCGACCTTTACACTGCATTTGACATGGCTAGATCATCTTTAGCTTTTACAAAAATACGCTTGGGCAGCACTTTAACCTGGCTATTCCTGCGTATTGTATCTTCTAGATGAACCACATTGAAATGATATTCAATATCGGATTCTGCTAATACAACAGCTTTCCGGGACCAAAGCCCAAGAAGTAGGATTTAAAGGTCTCAATCCAAATCTCAAAATTCCCTCCCTTGGTATTATTTTTTGTGAGCATGTCTGGCTAATATCTTCAGTTCCACTAAGAGCAGGGACGGGGTCTTAGTTGTGTATCCCTTCTCCGAACCTAGGACATCACTTTTAAGTAATTAGTAATATACGCCTAAGGATAACTGAGCAGTATTAAAGTAATTTTCTGAACCACCTAAGAATTATGTAGGATTGCCTTTTTTTCCCTCTAACACTTTTAAAATAAGTCTCAACATGTGCAATTAAAAATATAATTAAAGCCTTTAAGATAAATTCTGTAATCAGAAAAAAAATGTACTATATGCAACAAGTGGATATACAATAAAAAAATAATACATGAAAAAGTTACGAAGAGGAAGTAATGAACACTGAGTAAAAATGTCTTCTGAGAACAGTATTGCTTTGTAAGTTTTTCTAATGCATTTAGGATTAGGTAGAAGTATCTTGTTGAGCAAGCAGCAAAATGAACTTTTAAATCTAGGGAAGATGCCTAAGAAAAATCCCTAAATGTAATCCTTGTAATCCCTATTATAAGAAACGTAGTTACTTATTCATCGCTGTGTCAGTGGAGCCTTACCCTTGCATACATTAAAGACAACCATGAGGACACAGACTTTCAACATTTCTACAGGAAAAAATGCTCAGCTTTTCACATGGTTCTATGACTGTTCTTTCCAGGATGCAACACAGAACAGTGGAACAGAGAGCATGAGTGGCCCTTCTCTACTTGCTTGTGTGACAGCAATCAAATCAAATCAAATTTTTAAAGTTAAATATGAAAAGCAGAATGGCGGTACTTCTAAGCTATTCTCCTTGTACCTGAGTGCTGATGTATAATTACTTTAAAATTGTCTAGGTGGTAAGACAGTGGTATAATATAGAATATCTAGTTTTTGTCCATGTTTCTTGGCAGAGCCTCAAAAATCCCTGGAATTTCCAGATTGAGGAGTCTTTTTGTTATGCTAATGGAGCGAGTCATTCAGGGCTTCAGGATGGGGGCTGGTCATCAGAAGGACTAATCATTTGGTTAGAGGGTTGGAATTCTGGGCCAGATCAAACTCCCAAGAGGGCTATAGGGCCCAAAACTGGGCTCAACCACACAGTCAACCAATCATAATCAATCACACCTAGTAATAAAATCCCATGTACAAACTCTGAATATCAAAGTTCAGTGGTGCCTCCTAACTGGTGAACAACTGATGTGCTGGAGTGTGACCAGCCAGGATTCTGCAGAGGGTATCCCTCTCCTGCCTCCAGACTTTGGGCTATATGTGTCTTCCATTTGGCTGGTCCTGAGTCATATCCTTTATATGAAAACTGTTATCATTAGGATAGTGTTTTTAGTGAGTTATGTGAGTCATTCTAGTGAATTATCGACCCTGAGGGGGTTGTGGGAAGCCCTGAATTTGTAGTTGGTTGGGTAGACTAAGGACCTTACTTGTAACAGGTGTCTCAAAATAGCAGTCTTGTTGGGGATCTTGCCCTTTAACTTGTGGTGATGTGGGAAACAAAGGCAGAAGAAAAAAATTAAATTTCCTTACAGGACACTGACAAGTCCTCAAGACAGGCAGATTGACATTCCTCTGGAAACTCAGCTGCCTCGAGGTTGACTTTGCTAAGGGCAAAAGGGAATCTTATTAGCCTGATCCCCCAGGATCCTGTAAGTCTACTTAACATATAAAAATTCCTTTGGAAACTTCCTTTATCTCTACTACCCGCCTCCCCCAAGATATATGTTGGCAATCATACTCCAAGCTTATGGCCCCCTGATAGACATCTAAAGGGTCTCATTAGTGAGTTTTTACTAAACAGTAATAAATGATCTTTTCCTAACAGCAGCTAGCCTTCAAGGTACTGGAAACCTTGTTTCCAAAATACCTTTGAGACTAACCCCCTCCTCCTAACCTGAAGGTATATAATCAGTCACCCATCACAACCCTGGTGCAGCTCTCTCTGTCCACGGATTCAGTCCTTGTGTTTTAATACAACCACCTGTTTGCACTCAAAACATCTCAATAATTCTTTCTTGGTTGTTGGGTCTGAATCCCAACACTTCAAACCACATCAGTGGGAACTTAAGCTAACTCTGAACTGAACCGAATTGCAGGACACAATCACTGTGTCAGAGAACTGGTCTCAAAACAGACACCAAAGGCACAAGGACAAAAGAAAAAAAAAAGATAAACTGCACTCCATCAAAATTTAAAACTTGTGTTTCACTAAGTAAGTGAAAAGAGATCCCGGAGAATGGGAGAAAATACTTGCAAATCATACCATAAGGAACTTGTATCTAGAATATATAAAAAACTCATAACTCAATAATAAAATAATAACCTAATTAAAAATAGGCAAAGTATCTGAGTAGGCACTTCTTCAAAGATGTACAAACGGCCAATAAATACATAAAAAGATGCTAAATATCATTACTCATCAGGAAAATGCACATCAAAACTGAAATGAGGTCCCACTTCACAGTCACTAGGATGGTTACAATCAAAATGACAAGAATAATAAATGTTGGTGAGGCGCTGGAGAAATGAAGACCCTCGGATATTGCAAAATGATGGATCATATGATAACTCTATGTTTAGCCTTTTGAAGAACTCCCAGACTGCTCTTCAAAGTAGTTAGGGGTTTCTTTTTGGGTTCATGAAGATGTTCTGAAATTAGGTAGTGGTGAATGCTCACACCGACAGAAGAAACTAAAGCAACTGCATTTTTGCTCCTTTTCCCGCTTCTACGCTTGCTAGGACACGCACCCCACCTTACACACGCTTTACACTTATAGGACAAATAACGTATGCCCTCTTTGTAAGGGACACGGAGCTACTAATTTCTTTGGAGTCTTCCAGCACAACATGTACTGGAAGGGCAAGGCTGTCACTGTACATTTTGCAGACTACTGACTCCAGGCACCCTGCCACCAGGATCCCTGGCTCCAGGGCACAGGTGACTTAAGGAGGACACCGGAGCAGTCGTCCTTGTTCTGACTAGTTTCTGGATGCCTGAGAAGAAACGCAGACCAGACCACAAACCTTAATGAAAACACCAGAGCCCAAGCAAAACGAAGACTGCTCTCCTTTCCTTTCCAAGTCTCTCAGATAGTATCTGTTCCCTCTTAGTATCTTCAATAAACTCTGCTCTCACTTCCTCTCAGCTAGTGTTTGATGTCTATCCTTCCTAAGGCCAAGGATCCTCTTGGCCGGTCCTGCAGGACTCCCTCTGGTTCCACCCCGTCTGCCTACATCAACACAAGTCTATGAATATACTAAAATTCACTGTATTGCACACTTTAAAATAGTGAATTTCATGATGCATGAACTCTATCTCAAAAATCTGGCATTAAACAAAAACTAAAAATTGGCTATGTTAAAATATATTTGGGAAATTATTTAAATAGACATTCAAATGATATTTAAGTCTGTATCTCCTATATTTGTCTTTAGAAAGCAATTTGAGATGCACACAGTTATATACACTATCTTAATTTCCCCTCTCCCCAACTCCCATCATCTCCCGGCTCAGTGAGATCACTAATCACCGTCAGTGATTTAGAAGGCAGTTGGGCAGTGAGTGAGGTCAGGGCCTGGTCATCAATTAATCCACTCCTGAATCAAGTGTGGTAAACCCAGATTAACAACGACAACAAAAAAAGACAGTTAATTCTTTGGGTAGGCCTGTCCTAGCCAGAGCTCCTAAAGCACACCATTCTAAAAACTCCAACATAGCTAAAGTTGTTTTAAATTTCCGTTAAAGTAAAATTTGGGGAAGAATTAAACAGATCACGGTATTTTTAAAGGCAAAGCCGCAATTTGAAATTGGTTGTGGATATTTTATACGTTGCCCACTTCTTTCTCTCTTAATACTGACTGCAAAATCAGTGAATGCCAGTAATTAATACACAACATGTGATAGCACTTCTTTCTGCTTTGCATTCACTAGAACATTCAGTTATCTTTTAACGGTACTAGTAATACGGTCTTTTTAAGGATTCCTGTCTTTCTTGAATTTACACATCTGAGTATCTTTCAAAACTCTCTTGATCATTTATTACTTGAAAATGCTTTCACCCCATGAGGTCTAACGAGTTTTGCAGCTTAATCCTTTTTAAATCAAGTCAAAGCTGACGTACATCTATGAGAGAGTGTAAGACAACTTAAAAGAAACAATACTGCAAAAGCTGGGGCCGCAAAGTGAAACGACTATCATCCAGACTGCTGGCGTGCCTGAGCTGATCAGGTCATATGCGATGTAAGAAAAAGTGGGGAGGACCTGTGGCAAACATGATAGCACGCCACCCTGCAGGCGCCCAGCTTCAGCCAACTGGCTACCATGGAGTGTGGACTCTGTATTACCAAATCTTCTCATTTTTCTTGAAAACCCAGAAATCTGGATTTTTTAAATGCAAATTTAGGATTAAATGTGAAAATAACTGAAGGAATTTTAAACCCTCTTTCTGGTTTCTTCTAGGTTGTATAAGGGGCTAATTTCTCAGTTTGGTCTTTCTACCACAGCCAACCATGTTCATAAATAAATGTTAGTTATGATGTATTTATTCGGCACAGAAAACACTTTCAAGTTCATGGCAGTATTATAGATTAAAAAATACCACACGTTATCACAAACAGCTTTGGGCTCTAATGACACTCATTTCAGGTATGGTTTATTAAGGAAAGACAGCTAGACTCCTGTGCCTCGTCAACTTTTCCTTGGGGGCAGAGTCTTCTAGGGACAAACTTCAAAAGTTTCAAATTAAAAAAAAAGCAAAAACAAAAACAAACACTTGATACAAATTTTGATTTCTACTCCACAATATAGCCATGACTTTTTTTTTTTTTTTAAGTAATCTCTATGCCCAACTTGGGGTTCTAACGTACAACCAGGAGATCAAGAGTCCGATGGTCTACCCACTGAGCCACTCAGGCGCCCCATAGCCGAGCTTGCTTTAATATAAAAACTGTTCTGCTGTTTCCCTCAGTAGTATTTGTCATGTTTATTTTGTGGCTTCACCTACTCCATAATACAATGCTCGCTAACTCCGATGCACAGGACACCTGTTTGAGAAGGAATCAGATTTGTCTACTAAAATATTGTTTTTCTGGAAGACAAAAGTCTTTCTTGGAACTCAGAGCTTTAAGGAGTGATGCATAAATACATATACTCGTAAAGATTTATAATCTTAACAGGCTTGCTGAAAGAGGGTATTTTCACGGTTTAGCGAAAATGGGCATTTTTGGTTTTTGGTTTAACTCATCATTTACTCTTAGAAACATTACAAATGTGTTTCGATTAATACATTACGTTTTTTCAACCTAATTTTCTTTGAGGCATCGCATCCCCTTTCACTTGTCTATCATCCCCACGGATTACAGAATAGATCTTATTACTCTTCTCGTCATTCCGTCGAGGATAAGTTCGCCTTCGGTCTTTCCACCAAGATCCCTCTTCCCGAACCCCAGAACTGGGGCAACGCCTACCGGCGCAGAAGCCGCGGGAGGAGGAGGAAGAGGAGGAGTAAAGCGGACCTCCGCTGGCCTGTGGGAAGCTATGGAAGCACAAGCCGGAGCGGTCCGGGATTCGGGAAGGGCCCGCCCTCGGGAGAGTCCCAGCCCGGCCAAGCGAGGTTGTGCCCACAGCGATGCTGGTTCCACTACCCAGCAAGGGCAGGACGCGGAGGCAGGGCGGTGGAGAACGATGGTTTGGCGGAGTGTTTGTTCCGGCCTCGGTCGCTGGGATGCGGGATGAGGGACATGGAGGATCAGCTAAACCCTGCGCGTCCCCGGGGCCGCTCAGACCGCACAAAGGGCCCCAGCTAGCCTCCCGCAGTTTCCTTACCTGTGCTTGCCAGCCGACCCTCCGAACCCGCAGCGCCACCAGGAGAAGCCCTGCGAAGCGCGGGAAAACGACTAGAAGCTGCTGCAGTCCTTGGGGTGGTAACTGCTCCAACTCCACCACGGCCGGGGCCTGCAGGTTCGGCTCCCGGGAACGAGTCCCGCCCCTCTTCTTTTGCCCCGCCTTCGCTCCAGACTGGCGAGGATCCCGGATGTTACCTCCTCTAGCGCACCAAATCCCCGCCCTTTCTTCTTAGGCCCCGGCCCCTTCCGAATCCGCTACGGGTCCTGCGCGGCCTAGGAAGAGTTTCGCTGTCTCCTGGGTGGCTAGAGCGTCCTCCCGCGCTTAGTCGCGCTGCAGGTGACGGCGCCCGGAGGCTGTCGGGAAGTAGGCGGGGTGACGTGGGGTTGACGATCTCAGCGGCGGGTTTGCCGAGATCAGTGCCCGGCGGCAGCTGGTGCGGGGGGCGGCCAGAGCCTGAGGTGGAGCGGGGCGGTGTGTGGCCGGGGCCATGACGGGCAATGCCGGGGAGTGGTGCCTCATGGAAAGCGACCCCGGGGTCTTCACCGAGCTCATTAAAGGATTCGGTGAGAACCAAAGGGACCGTCCTGGGCCGGGGGTCACGGGAGGAGGCCCAAGCTGGGCATAGAGTGGTTCTCTGCGGCCACCGCCGCCTCGCGTCTGAAGGGAGGCGACTCCAGAAACCTAGAAACCTAGATTGCGGAGGGCTCTCTTACCTCCCCTCAGTCCTGGGCAGTCGCTTTTCCGCAGTGATTCCACATCACGAGGGCAGGGATCGTATCTGTCTTGTGCACTGTCCTATTCTCAGGACTCGGCACTCAATTACTTGCTTAATTGACTTGAGCGCTTACCACCCTCCGTCCCCCTCCGCCCTTACATTTGTATCTTTCCCTTTCCACCGTCGCTCTTCTGCGGAGCGCTCACCAGCGCAGGTGTGCCCAGGTACACGTCTCGGGCCATCAGTTCTGCGAGAAAACCTAGGGTGTGCCTTCTCGACTGTGGGTGTATGGCCCAAGCCGTGTAGGAACCCGAGATCTCGTTACTCAAAGCAGAACACCTTGAGTGTGTGGTTAGCTCTGCGGACGTCCCCACACGCTCACTGCGTGAGACTGACGAGCCACTTCGCTGGTTATTCTCCCTGATCGTTTTTTGGCTTCCGGTGAAGTGTGGTTTCTTGAGCTAGTGCTCTAGACTAGAGGCCACATGCTTTCCTCAGCTTTTTTTCTGGCTGTGTTCCTTGTCTTAGATCCTAGTCAGCATATTTGACTTTTTATCCTTTCCTGCCTTTTCTTGTTCCCATCCTTTTCTTTGAGCAGTAACTTTATTTTTAGGGCTACATTTTTTCAAGTATTATTAATTCTAGCTATTATGTTAAAGCTTGTACTCGAGATAGAAATTAAATGTTGTTATAGATACTGCCTATTGTACATAGCTGGATATTTGGAATATAATAAGCATATATTGTTTGCCTGCTGTATCTCAGGCACACGGGTGGGGTTTGGGAATTTCATCGTGAATAAATCACGAGTGCTCTTCTAAAGATCTGACACTTCAACTAATATGGTGTATTAATTTCTGTGTTAGAGTGTGTACAAAATGTAACGGGAACATAGGTCATGGATGAGCACAGGCAGAAGGAAAAACAAACTGTAGTAATGTTGAAGTATATGGCATAGGAAACAGCTAGCAAAGTGACTAAAAACACGTTATGTGACAGACCAGAGGAATATTTGAATCTGAAGCTGAAAAGTAAACTGAGGCTAGATTGTTTGTTGAGTTGTATAGTTTGGATTGCCCTGTAGTTACTGGGCACGTAACTGTCAAAGATATTTGAATGCCGAAATGACATTTTTATAATTAAAAAAGGTTTACTGTGTGTAGTATGCAGGGTGGAATGAAGTGAGAGAAGCTAGAAGTCTCTTAAATGGTTGGAGTCAGGTGATTAGCTTGACATAAAGCAATGGGTTAGAGAGGAGGAGGTAATTGCAATAATTTTGCTATATCGAAATCAGTAGGACTACTGACTGACTAGGGGAAAAGGGGAAAATGACTCCATGGTTTCTAGCCTGAGCGCTGGTGAAGTATAAGAGAACAAGCTTGATGAACAAGAAAATGAATTCAGTTTTAAACAGTGAGTTTGAGATGTCTGCAGGTTTAGCTATAACTTACCTTTAAAGTCTTAACTATTATGACATATTAAAGTTAACTTTAAGATACATACTAGGCAAGTTTCTTTTTAAGTTAATCCACTCCATTAACAGTTACTGCTTCAGTTCCTTACGTATAGAAAACTTAGAGTTGAAAATGATAATAAAAGTCATGCATAAAAGAATGATATGTAAATGCATCTTCCTACACCAGCACTTATGAAAAGTGAATTGCTGTTAGTGGATTGGCCAGTAGCAGAAAAATGTTGCAAAAAGTTAAATGATGGTAGTTGTATATCATCATCAGATAGTTTCAAAGAGAAAACAAGTGTATTCCCATCATTTCCATTTTTTAAATTATCCAATTCATGGCTTTAAAAAAGCTTTTTGAAGTTCATTCTTTCAAAAGTGGACAATCTTACTGTGTTCTGAATGTTATTGTAAATTTATTTTAAAAGGTACCTCATTGGAGCGGAAATTGTGGAGTCGGTGATATAAATACAAATTTTAGTGGACTGTTGCATCAGGATAAAACAAAATTCTTATTAAGAAGCTGATGGGGGGCCCCTGGGTGGCTCTGTCGGTTAAGCATCTGATTAACCGACTTCGGTTCAGGTTGTGATCTCAGTTCACGAGTTCGAGCCCTGTGTCGGGCTGTGGGCTGACCACTCAGAGCCTGGAGCCTGCTTAGGATTCTGTGTCTCTGTCTCTCTCTGCCCTCCCCTGCTTGCACTCTGTCTCTCTTGAAACTAAATAAACATTTAAAAAAAGAAAGGAAGGAAGGAAGGAAGAAAAAAAGAAAGAAACTGATGGAGCAGAACAGATACTTTTAATTGGTGAGGCACATATATAATTCGTGAATGCACCAAAACAGACTGTGATGGCCTACCAATTAAAAACAGAAGCTATAAACTTATGTTTCCAGCCAAGATGGAGTAACAGGAACTGCATTTACTTTTTCTACAACAAATCAATGACCCCAGCTTTCATTTCACGAAACTAGAAAAGAGCAAATGAAACCTGAAGCAAGCGGATGAAACGAAATAATAAAGATCAGAGTTAAAATTAGTGAAATAGAAAAGAGAAAAATAATGGAGAAAATCAATGAAAGTAAAAGCTGGTTTGTCAAAGATCAATAAAATGGACAAACCTCTAGTCAGCCTGGTCAGAAAAAAGAGAGGAGAAGGGCACCTGGCTGACTCAGTTGGTAGAGATGCAACTCTTTTAAATATTTATTTTTTGGGGGAGAGTGCAAGTGGGAAAGGGGCAGGGGCAGAGAGAGAGGCACAGAGGATCTGAGGCAGGCTCTGTGCTGACAGGCTGACAGCAGCAAGTCCGATGTGGGGCTTGAACTCCCCTACCACGAGATCATGACCTGAGCTGAGGTCACTGAGCCACCCAGGTGCCCCAGTAGAGCATGCGACTCTTGATCTTGGGGTTGTAAGTTCAAGCCCCAGGCTGAGTATGGAGATTTCGTAAAAAAAATCTTTAAAAAAACAAAAAAGAAAAAGTAGAGGGGACATGAATGGCCAATATTGGGAGTAAGGTGATACCACTATGGATTCTGTAGATTAAAAAGATAATAAGGGAACATTCTAAACATCATTATGCCAATCAATTTGACAACTTGGGTGAAATGTATAAATATCTTTAAAGACACAAATTACTAAAGCTCATACAAGAAGAAATGGATAACCAGTATAGCCTTACTTTATCAAATAAATTGAAATTGTAATTTAAAATCTTCCCACAAAGAAAACTGTAGCCAAAATTGCTTCACTGGTACATTACTTCAAATGTCTAAGGATTAATTAATACCAATTCTATGTAAACTTTTCTCAGAAAAACAGAGAGGAAGGACTATTTCCCAATATTCTATGTGGGCCATGATTATCCTAGCACCCAATCCAGACAAAGACATTACAAGAAAAGGAAACTACAGACCTAACTCTATCATCAACATAAATGCAAAAATTCTTAAAAAAAGTTTTTTTAATGTTTATTTTTTATTATTTTTTAAAAACTTTTTTAATGTTTGTTTATTTTTGAGAGAGAGAGAGAGTGCAAGC
Organism: Paguma larvata; assembly: GCA_030068075.1. Lineage (NCBI taxonomy): Eukaryota > Metazoa > Chordata > Mammalia > Carnivora > Viverridae > Paguma > Paguma larvata. The sequence continues at coordinate 37,689,018 of CM057840.1, forward strand.
AGGAGAGGAGCAGAGAGAGAGGGAGGCAAAGAATCTGAAGCAGGCTCCAGGCTCTGAGCTGTCAGCACAGAGCCCAACGTGAGGCTTGAACTCATGAGCCTCGAGTTCATGACCTGAGCCCAAGTCTGACGCTTAATCAACTGAGCCACCCAGGTGCCCCCTTAATGTTTATTTTTGGGAGAGAGAGAGAACATGCATGTGCACACGCACACACGCACGAGCAGATTAGGGGTAGAGGGAGAGGGAGACCTATTCCGGGTAGGCTCCAGGCTCTGAGCTGTCAGCACAGAGCCTGATGCAGGGCTCAAATCCACGAGCCCTGAGATCATGACCTGAGCCAAAGTCAGACGCTTAACTGACTGAGCCACCTAGGTGCCCCATAAATGCAAATAGTCTAAAGAGAATTTTAGTAAGTCAAATCTAATAATCTATTAAATGGACAATATGTCGTGACCGGGGTTTAGCCTAGGAATTCAGTATTGGTTTAATATTTGAGATTCAGTGTGATTCATCACATTAACACACTAAACCAAAAAAAAAAAAAAAACAACCCAACAATTATATGATTATCTCAATAGGCACAAAAAGCATTTGATAAAATCCAACATCTGTTAAGAAATATGTACTATTATATTTTACCCTGTTTGCTAGCTAACAAGTTAGCCTGTTTATATTATAAAAGATCATATTATTGACATATTGATAAAGAGATAAAGGACTGTATTAGCCTTGGCACAGTAGGCAGCAGGAGATTCACATTTGCATTGGTTCCCTTGTCCCTATGTCCATGGGAGTGGACATAGATCCAGGTGGATGTTGCACATGTGGGTCTGTGTCGTAGCTAAGGAACCCTGAGCTTAGGGAACCCCCAGTTTTATTAAAGAGGCTGCTAGCAAACCTGCTCAGCCTCTGGCTTTAGGAAGATACTGTGGACAGCAAGTGGGTCTTGTCTCTGTACCATGGGGAGATATTATCTCTATATTTCAAGTCTGTTTATTAAAATAACAACCTTGAAAAGATAGTCCAGAACTCTTCCCAGAAGACAAGCAGAAACAAGAGAAACTCCTTTAGCGTTGTCTCCCAATAAAATCCATTCTTCCTTTCTACACCAAATATGCCATTCCTTCAGCTTCTCTGATTAATCTGACCTGACCCACAGAGCTGGTACCAAATCTGTTTATGTCTTGCAGGGTTTGCATTAGAAAGCAGGTGGCTTTCCTAAGTTTTCGTTTTGACCTTTCATCTTGGATGAAGGCCTTAACTCAGGTATAGCAGAGCATGTTAGTAATTGGACAGACTCCTCCTGGGCTTGCCAGGAGGAAGTCTTGCAGAATTCCATCATTCACAACAATTCTGGCCCAGGAGTTGAGACAAATCTGAATGACTTTTGGGGCCAACATAGTGTTGCCTTGACATGAAGGTCTGTTAGGAGTTCTCCTGAGGTACATGTTTCCTTGTTTGGAGGAGAGAGGCAAGTTAATGCTTGACTTTCATACAAGAAGTCGACGTATACTTATGAGAGTGCACCTAGTACCCCTAGAAGCAAGTATTGCTTATAATTGTTGAGGACCCCAAAATGGAACCTTCTCATTAGGGATATAAATTAACAGCTCTCCAGTTTGGGGTTCCCAAATGGTTGAGTCTAGTCCTTGTTTTTGGGGTGATTGCCCACAATGCAGTTTCTTCTACTTGATGACATTACTCAATGACATTTGTCCATACCATGGAATGCCATGGTTAGGAAAGATATCTGGGACTATTTTTTGTCGAAGGTGTAGAAGCCGGGGCCATGTCTTTACTTCTTGTAGACTTGGCGAGGTTAGAGGAGTAATAAATTGCTGTCAACTCTATTGGAAGATAGCGTTACATTTAAATTTAAAGCACTGGCAACAGTTAGGGAGGCCTGCTACCAGGGTTATTTTTCTTGAGGAGAAAAGCTCCAGGTATATTTTTAAGAAAATTATTTTTGAAATTAGTTTTTGAATAGAACTATTTTATGGAGCCACCAGTATCATAATACAGATGTGTTAGTCAATACATAAATATTTCAAACATATTTTAATTTTAGTACTACCTTTTCATTTTGGAGCAGTGTTCTGATTTGGATGACAAATTCTATGGTCATCTTATTTAAGACCCACTTCAACTATCCATGAAGTTTCTCTGATCAGCAAGGATAGTAATGATCTCTCCTACTTCTTAGCTTCCAGAAGGCTCTCTGGTGTACCTCTCATAGGCGTATTATGCATGCTGCAATTTGAGTTGTATATACTTGTTTCCTACTACTTGTGAAGCTTTGTTTTGTTTATTTTTAAGCAAAGTCTACCCACTACGTGGGACTGGACTCAGGACCCTTAGATCAGGAGTCGCCTGCTCTACTGACTGAGCCAGCCAGACTCCCCTTAGTTGTGAAGTTCTTAAGTATTGCAACTATTGTTTATTTTCTGTCCATGCCAGGACCTAGTACCATGCTTGGCACATAAAAGGTATTTGTAAAATACCAGCATTTCATTAACTTTTTAAAGCCTTCTCCCCACCCCCAGCTTTTTACTTAATATATGTTAGGGAGTCTACATTAAGCAATTCTCTGTATTTAGTGTTTGATAATGTATACCTCACAAGAATTGTGTGGATTCGATGAAGCAGGAAGTATTCTTGTTTGATACATGAGGAAAGTGAAGACTCAAGGACATTATGTTCTTGCTCAAGTTTAAGAACTTTAAGGCAGTGCTGGGATGGGAATCCAGGCCTCTTGGATCATTGCTTCTCTTTCCTATACCAAGCATTATTTGAAATTGAATGTACATAAGGGAATTATTAGATACTGAATGTATATAAGGAGATAGACATTAACAGTTGAGTATTATGTTTTCTGTACACAAAGAGCTGTGTATTTGTTTAGCTTAAAGTTGTTTAAACAGGTGTCACCACTTGAAATTCTACCTGAGCAAAAGTTTTGGGGACACTTTTATTCACTGGACTTTTGTTGTCGTTTTAGTATGATATGTACAATGTCTTAATGTTTGGCCTTTTTACAATTGATTTCCAATAGCAGTAACTAGTGTACCCTTTTCAGTGCTCATAAATATAGGTTTACATTTGTATTTCCCCCCAGCTTCCTATATATGAATGTCTGTCAACATGTTTTCTACTACAAACAGCCTAGTAACTCTCCTTGTATATATATCTTTAATACAAGAGTGAGTTCTTGTTAGATATTTGCTGAATATAGCAAATTGAGTCCTGAGATGGTATGAATGCCCAAAGTCATGTAGTTGGTAGACCCAACTTTTTTTTTTTTTTTTCCCCAGATAGGCCAAAGGCTTCTCTAGCTTTTACTTAATAATAATCTGGAATATTAAAAACTGTCCAGACTTTGGAACCAGATGTGGATTTTAATTAGGCATTTTTTTTGCATATACTAGCTGTAGTGAATTTAGGCAAGCCACTTAACACCCTAAACCTCTTCTGTATGATACTTGCCTTGCAGTGATTAGAGAAAATGCATTTAAAGCACTTTACACATAGCAGGCACTGGTAAATATGGATTTTTTTTTGTATTTTGATAATACTGGCTAACATTTAGTAAACCCTTAGAGTATGCCAGGCACTGTATTAAATGTATCTCATGCATACGAAACTGTCTCATTTATTCCTCACAAAATTCCATGAATACGGAGAACAGAGAGCTTGGTTATACACCTAGTAAATGGAGGAGCCGGATGCAAACCCTTGCATTTTTGAGGCCAGCCTCTTAACCAGTACGCCGTCACTGTGATATGTACTACTAGAGCAGGGTTTCTCGGTCTCGGCAATGTTGACATTTTGGGCCAGATAATTGTTGGCTGTTTTGGCTGTCCCGTGCAGTGTAGAATGCTTAGCATCTCAGTCCTCTGTCCACTAGATGCAAGGCCCTCCCACTGGTGGCAGTCGTGACAGTAAAACGTCTCCAGACGTTAAAATCTTTCCTAGGGAAGCAAGGGACAAAGAAAGATCACCTGAATGGGAGCCACTGTCCTAAGGAAGGGTATATTTGGGGGACTCTGAGGTAGTTGAAAATAAAATAAAAATTAAAAAAAAAGACAGTATAAAATGGACTTTAGGAAAAGGGTCAGAACTAAATATGTGATATGAAAGTCACTGGTAAGTGATAGTTATTTATTACTACTTAAAAAAAAAAAAGGTTACAGTAGAAACAGAAGAGGGCCAAGGGCAGAGTGGGGGAAACAGCAATCGCGTAGAAAGAGTGGACTGTGAGACAGAGATTGAGAGGGACTGAGAAGTCGGGGTGGTGTTTCAGTGAAAATAAACTCTTAAAACCTCTTTCAACTGTAAAAGTAATATACTCCCATTATAAATAATTAGGAAGTAGGAAAGGAATGAAAAGGATTTGGCTGTGAGCTTTATCAGTTTTAGCATTTTCATTTGTCATGTCTCATTGCCCCTAAATGTGCATTCCTTTCAGTTAGTATTTTATTCACTGGTGAAGGAAAAAATGATTTCTTTTGTTTTCTGAAGAAATAATTTCTTATTTCAGGTTGCCGAGGAGCCCAAGTAGAAGAAATATGGAGTTTAGAGCCTGAGAATTTTGAAAAATTAAAGTAAGTATAATCTTAGTTGTGTTAAAAATAATTATGTCTGTACTTTAAGCAGATTGTCGTCTATTTTACTTGGATTACAGTAGGCTGGATATGTCATCTCCTTAAGTCTGTTTTCAATCTTGTGAGATAGATATTATTACTCTCATAATCAAGACTTGAGACTCATTCAAGTAACTTGCAAGGGATTAAAAACTAAGTCTCTGTAATTCCATGTCAGGATGGTTGGTTAATTTATTACAATATTCCCTTATAGATTAATAGGACTGGAAGATAGAACACACTTTCACATTAAAAACGTGAATACATGAATATTAGGTTACTCTACAAAAGCTTATTTTATGCATAACATATACTAATAGTAATCCAGAACTTGTCTATACATTATCACATTGCTTCTTTGTGAGGTTACAGTTCAGATTCCAAATGTAGATGCTAGGAAGTTCCTTTCCCCCATGCTTCTGACTGGAATCACCTCCTTGCGCCTCTTCTTACCCCCAACCTGTGGCCCCAAGAATGGACCCCGTATTGCAAATGGAGGGCTTGAAGAATTTTCTTTGGAGGGAGAGTTCTTGGATTCTTGAAATGTGACAAGGGTTAGGGTTTGTTCATATATTTTGGAATTCAGTATAGGGTTAACTGCTTCTTTTAGTTTTGCTATGTTCTTATTTTCAGTTTTTAAGTAAGGTGATACAAGTGAATAATCCAGATTTGAGAATAACCCTTCCATTATAATTCTGTTTCACCTGATGTAATTTTAAGGTTTATTAGCCTTGTCTTAGGCAACATTTTAGTGACAATGAATAGCAATAGAAATCTTAAAAAAAATTTCTCAAACTTACTTCATTGCAATATATTTGGTAAGTAACAGACTGAAATGTAATGTATTGACCGTGTGTTAAAAAACAAGCAAGATTTGGTGTCACTAATTTGCATTTCCTTTTGTAGGCCAGTTCATGGGTTAATTTTTCTTTTCAAGTGGCAGCCAGGAGAAGAACCAGCAGGCTCCGTAGTTCAGGACTCCAGACTCGACACAATATTTTTTGCCAAACAGGTATGGTCCTTGTATACTCTGAAGTCTTGAGAGCGATCCTTTTGATAAGCAGAACTCTATTTCACTTTTGTGTCTTCGGTGTAGTAGTCCTCAAACTTTTTTGTCTTAGGATCCCTTTACATTTGTAAAAATTATTGAGGTCTCCAAGAACCTCTCTATTTTATGGGCGATATTTATTTTATATTTATATTTATTATTTTAGACATTAAGACTGAGGCATTTGAGAGTTACTTATTAATTGATAAAAAAAATGACAAATGCATTACATATCAACACAAACAACACATTTTTTAATGAACTATAATCCCATTTGCCAAAACAAAATAAAAATTAGCAAGAAGTTTTACATTTACATTTTATATTGTTTTATAGTCTAATATTGTAAATACTGTTTTTGCAAATGTAGTATCTGGCTTAATAGTACCTAGCTGGATTCTCCTATCTGCTTCTTTATACTGCTACTTGCAGTATTTTTGTTTTGTTCTGTTTTTGGTTGAAGTATATGAAGAAAATTCATTCTCACACATAAATGTAGTTGAAAAGGGAAGAGTATTTTAGTCTTATTTCAGAGAATTCTATTCTTTGATACTGTATTGAACCCTAAAAATGTTTCTTTCTTAAATGTAAAATCTGAAACAGTATCGGTGAGCTTTGTTCTTTGTTATATTAAAAGTTTTTGGTTTATCTTGCTCTGCAAATTCATCTTTCACTCATTCAGCATTCAGTAACATTGTGCATTGGTCATCTTGAATATTCACCGACTTCTACAGATCTTCTAAATGTTGCCAGTTTGTTCGCATGCATCATCAACAAGTCACATGTGTTAATATTACCATCTCTAGAATCAGAAAAGTCGTTAAGTATCAGGGAACTTTAAACTCACAATGGAGGATCTAAGTCGTACCAAATTCTCATTTTCACTTGAAAGTTACAATTTTATCCAAACGATAAATACTGTCAGGTATTTTTCTTGAAGTAACAGACTCATTTTACTACTCAATTCCAAGAAAAATATCTGCCACATGCCTTGTATGAAAAACCATATTTGTCTGCCATTTGTGCTCTCAAAGTGAAAACGATGTCCCAAGAAAGAAGCAGCCAACCTAACTCACAACTCAAACAGTCGTACTACTGCCTTTCTTGAGATGATGAGCATGTTTTGGTTTGCAGCAGAAAGTGCTTTATTCGTGCTACCTATTTCATTTGATAGAATATTAAAGATGTACTCCAAGGTCAGAATTTAATAAGAATAACTTTTACTGCTTCATTAAAGACAGTCTTCAGTAAAACTGGCTTTTTTTAAAAAAAACTGTGTATCTGTGTCAGTGAAACAGTTTAATGCCACTGCCTAGATTGGCGCCAAAGTACCAGCAGTATTACCGACCGTCGATTGCCGTCTTACTGCCGTTGCAAATGTGAAGCTAGGGAAGTGGGCAAGGACTGTCTTTGAATTATTATAGAAATGATTCTGAGCTCATGAACATCTTGAGAAGGGTCTTAGGAATTCCCAGGGGTCCATGGACCACACTTGACAACTGCTGCTCCAGTACATACAGTGAAGCGTTTAATATTATTAGGTGCCGCCATATGTCTGGTCCATTGTTTGGAAAAGCTGAAAAAGAGAATAAATAAGAGAGGTTTGATACTTAAACCTAAGCTAAATATAATTGCATTTGTTTGAAAATTGCACTTATTTCTGAGACTCAAAAAATTGCTTAGGATAATCTGTTTAACCTTTAGAAAGGTTGAAAAAGTGCTAATTTTCATTGCTCCCCTTTAGATCAAGCCTTTGCTCTTCCACTTAGTAACTTGTTTTCCCTTTTTCTTTTACTACTTCTTTCCATTTTCCCCCAACTTTTTAAAACTGAGCATTTTTAGAGGAATTAACACTGTCTTGCTTTTACTTTAAAGGTTAAGAAAACATTATTATTATGGTTTTTTTTCCTGATAGCAGAACTTAAAGTACAGAAATACATAGTGACAAAAGTGAATATCTTTGCAATCCCACACCCATTTCTACCAACCGCTTTCAACGGTTTGACTCATTCATTTAATCAACAAGTGGTTATTGAGCACCCACTTTGTGCTAGGCATTGTTTTAGGTACTAGGGGTATATATAACGGTCAATAAGACAAGGCATGTCTCTTCTTAATAAGAACTATAATGATAACAATACCAGTAGTAGCCAACATTTACCATTCTTTTTTTTCAATTAAAAAAAAATTTTTTTTTTAATGTTTATTTATTTTTGAGAGACAGAGACAGAGTATGAGCAGGGGAAGGGCAGAGAGAGAGGGAGACACAGAATCCGAAGCAGGCTCCAGGCTTTGAGCTGTCAGCACAGAGCCTGATGCGGGGTGCTGACTGTGAGATCTCACAGACTGTGAGATCATGACCTGAGCTGAAGTCGGCCGCTTAACCAAGTGAGCCACCCAGGCGCCCCAACATAAACCATTCTTATTGGGTAGCAGATATCGTGCTTTAGGTATATTGTTTATTTAATCCTTGAAACAACTCTGTGAAGTTGTTATCCTCATGTCACAGATGATGAAATTCAGATGAAGAAATTGAGGCCTGGAGATATTAACTTATTTTCCTGAGGTCACTCAGAGGTTTTGTTTTGTTTTGTTTGTGTGTGTGTGTGTGTTTGTTTATTTTGAGAGAGAGAGAGAGAGAGAGCTTGCGTGTGAGCTGAGGGGCAGAAAGAGGAGAAAGAGAATCCCAAGAGGGCTCTCTGTTGACATGGGCTTGACCCCAGGAATCATGAGATCATGACTGAACTGAAATCAAGGGTCGATGCTTTAGCCAACTGAGCTACCCACGTGCCCCAATATGTATTATTTTTTATTATTAATTTATTTATAGTACCTGATCCTCACAATAACACTGTGTGGCTTTACAGATTTCCTTATTATTTCACAAATGTGGAAATTGAGTCCCAGAGAGGTTACAAAACTTGCCCAAGTTAAGCAGCTAGTCATTGGCAGAGCTGGCGTGCTCTGAAGTGTATGCTCTCAACCACATCACAACACTGACTCCATGAAAGTAGTCTTGTTATAAATGTCCTACAATTTATTTAATCTCTTAGTGATCAACATTTTGAGTTTCTAATTATTTCCCTAACACAGATAATTCGTTTTATATTGTAATATTTATGTATTTATGTACTAATGCACTAATATTTGTATTTTACGATAATTATAATTTTAAAACCACAGTTCGTGATTTTCAAGATCCAGATAGTAGAGAAAAAGTCGGGGACAGATAATTTTAAAAGTTCTTTAAAGTTTTTTTTTAAAGTTTTTTCTCCTTTTAAAGACCGTTTTTATTTTTTAAGGTATATAAAAATATGCACTCATTATAAAATTGAAGTGTTATAAATATATGATGTAGAAAATAAAAGTCCCTTTTATAGTCCCTGCTGCAGAGACAGCCACTGAAAATGATTTCTGTTCTTCCAAATGTGTGTGTGTGCGTGCGTGTGCTTAATTTCTTCCATGCTATATTTCTTCCACACTAAATTGTGAATTAGGAGTTTGAGATTTTATTTTTATGTACAGTTCCAGACACATAGTAGATACCTGATAAATGTAGACTGAGTTCTTCATCTCTGACGATATTACATTTAATGGTAGTATTCACTAACAGTAAGACAATGATGTCTGGTTTATAAAGGTCTAGGTATTTTTAAGGTAAAAGAAAGTACTCTATAAAGAAAACAAATGATACTAAAGTTTCAGTTTATAATTTCTGGAGTTCCTTGATATTTTTCTAGTTCTGTATTTCTGTCTTAACTATAATTTAATGTTTTATTTGTATTATATTATTCTTGCCATGTTTATTAATGTGTAGGATTAGCAATTTTCTAATAACACTGGGAATTTTTTTGTGCTATATTATGTCGACAGTTTTTATTGAACTGACATATCAGTAATTCCCCAATAATATCCTTTGGTTGTAAGTCCCCAGTAATATCTTCTGGTCTTTTTAGTGTATGCCTCCTTTGAGTCTATGCCGGAAACTTTATATTACATGAATAGTATATTCCTTAATTCTAGGCTTCAAGAGCTAATATTGATTTTATCCAGGAGTCTCCTATTTTCAGAAATTTAAAAAACGTAATTTAAATTAGGATAAGGTCATATGTATTAACAAAATACATATTTCTTGTATTTATGGATAGAATTGCATCAATTTAGAAAGGTAATACTAATACTGGCTGTCTTAAGCTAATCATTCGTATGCTCTAATTATAGGTGTGCATGTATGTGGTTTACCGAGGAAAGAAACCAGCAATTATAAATACTAGTAATTATTGTTGTGTCTAAGGATCCAGGAATGATATTTTGTTAATACTTCTCTGCAAAACATCATCGTCTTGTTACCATTTCACTGATTTACTTGCGAAGATTGCGCTGCAGTGGTACTGGGTTTGTCTGACTTTCGTGTGTTCAGTCTTTCAGGAAAGGATGGTTGCCTACAATGTGGATACTGTGCTAGGTGCTTGGAGAATGGTAAATAGTCATACCCCTGCCTGCAAGGTGCTTAGAGTTTAGTGGAAGAGATTGGTCTTAATCAATGAAATGCAAAATTATGGTGGTGATAAGTCCTTCCTGGAATGAAAGGAGGACCATATTATATTGCAAAATTTGAGAATAATCTGTGAGACTAGCTCACTCCCAACACCAGCTACAGAGTTCAGGGTCCCCAAACCACCCTCACTTCTGACAATTGAAAGTTTAGTTAGGAGGTCCCGAAGACCACCCTCAGTTTCTGTAATTTGCTAGAAAAACTCATAGACCTTATTGAAAGCTGTTAAGGTTTATGGCAGTGAAAACTACAGATAAAATTTAGCCAAGGGAAGAGATACATGGGGAGAGTCTGAGAAAGTCCCTTGCTAAGAGCTTCCAGTTGTCTTCTCACAATAGAGTCACAGATGGCACTAACTTTCCTGGCAACGATATGTCATCTAGGGAATTGTCAGCTAGGGAATCTCAATCAATTCTTGGTATCCAGAGTTTTTATTTGGCCTCAGTCACGTAGACCTGGCTGACCACCCACGTGGCTGGCCTCAGTCTCCCGTCACCCTGGAGGTTGAGCTGATACCGTTGAAGTCACCTTTGTGGACAAATCCCTCAGGTAAACAAAGGTGTTCTTATGGGGCCTGGCTTCTCAAGAGCTAGTATACCTCCCAGGAGCTGCAGGCAAAGGCAAGGCCTCTCTTTGGGCAAGTTTAAATGTTTTATTATATATATAACAATGGGACTTGACCTTTTCAAGGAGACTTGAGAAAGCTCTGCATAAGTGACAATTCAGCTGAAGTCTAAAGGTCAAGTAGGTATTAACTAGGGGAGAGAGGTTGAGGATCATCCTAGATTAATAACAGCTTTATAGCAAAAGGAAGTAATACTAGTAAAATGTACTAGAAGGAGGTCAGTGTCACTGGAGTATGGATAGCACGGGGGAGATGGCATGCGGTGTGGAGCGGGGCAGGGCATGTGTTAATCAGAATTGGGTACAGTTAGGTGTGGAGAAGCAATAGTGTTAGAAACAGAAGTTTTTCACTTCCAAGAACTGTCAAGATTACAGGCGCATTTTTGTTGTTGTTCCTTTGTGTGTGGATTCTATTCCAGACACTACTCTGTGGCCCAAGATGATTATTGGAGCTTTCACCATTCTACCTCATTCCACATTCCAGGCAGCAGGAAGGGGACAGCACATTTCTCCTTTATTTATTTATTTTTGAGAGACATAGAGACAGAGCATGAGCAGGGGAAGGGAAGAGAGAGAGGGAGACACAGAATCCGAATCAGGCTCCAGGCTCTGAGCCATCAGCACAGAGCCCTACACGGGGCTCGAACTCACAGAACGCGAGATCATGACCTGAGCCTAAGTCGGCTGCTCAACCGACTAAGCCACCCAGGTGCCCCAGCACATTTCTCCATTAAAGGACGTTTTCTAGAATTTGCCTAGAAATTTGTCATGTGCTTACTTCCCTGGCCGGAACTTACTCATTTTGCCGTACTTAGCAGCAAAAGAGAGTGGGAAACTTGTCTTCATTCTAGGTGGTCATGGATCCAGATAAAAGTTGAGTACTTTATGTATATGAAAGGAGAAGGTGGTTATTAGAGAATAATTATCAGCCTTCTGCCACATATACTGACAAAAGTCAGATCAAGTAGGGTATTTTAAGCCATGATTGAGACTTTCGTCTGTATCCTAAGAGTAAAAGAAATTTATTAGAGTGTTTAAAGAAGGGCAACACGGTCAGATTATCATTTAGAAGAGATCTCTTTAGCTGTAGTGTGGAGAATGCATTTGAGGAGGAGGTAGTAGTGTAGAATATAAGACTAGTTATCAGGAGGCTTTTGCAGAAGTATATGCAAGAGTAGATAAAAGACTGGTGGTACGCATGGATGTGAACAGATCTGAATAACTCTTAGTGGTTAAAGCCGCACCCTTAATATGTAATGGGTTGGATATGGAGATGAAGGCGGAAGAAATGGCAGGTACATGGGAGGGGATTATGATATCCTTGATTGATGACACACGCTCATGACTCCTGTTTTTTATTTGGTTATTGTAACTACTGTAGTAAGCACCAAAGAACTCACTACCCAAATAAACTTCATCTAATTATTTCCTTCTCTCTTACTTATTGTTCAACATAACTCTCATCCTCCCTCCCTCCCTCCATCCAGGGTAATCCTCATGTTGAATTTGGTATATCATTTCTTTGCTTTCCCTTTTATGTATTTTTTGTAATACTAAAAAGGGCGTGTGTATATAAAAATTTTAATAGATAAAAAGTATCATACTTATCAACTGAGAAAAGAGGCAGTGCTGAAATAAAAGCATTTATTTGGGGTCTCAATTGTAATTCAGGGAGCACAGATTTGGGTAGCAACCCATATCGTGTTCCCCTAAGGAGCAAAAGTCAGGGGTTTTAAAAAACAAAAGTAATGTTTGTTGTGTTGTTTACAAATAATTTAATTGGTGTTGGCTCACAGGAAACTAATCTCGGCTGAATATAATTGGTTGCTAAGACCGTCACTAAGCAAATTCTTACTGTAGCAAGTTGCAGGTGTTTGGGCAGAGTCTTTGGAATTTATGCCCTTTAGCCCAATTGAAAATTCCTGGTTTTATCCCGAGAGGATACCTAAGACCCATTTCCTTGATGGCCTGCTGGCTCCATTTTAAAACCCTTTGACATAAGTGATTCATTTCATTTCATCTCTGACATCTTCTGTGTAATTTGGGGGGAAGTTACTCTTTTGACTTAATATTCTATCATTAAGTTTCTCCTTTAAGTTGTTAATCATAGTAGTTCCTTTATTTTGCATACTGTATAACATCAATTACATGAAAATGCTGGGTTTATTTACTTTCTCTTCCTAGACAGGCATTTGAGTTTTACATTTGAGTTACTATCAATCGTGTGGCTATAAACATTTTTGTATATGTCTCCTGTTGTAAATATGCAGATTTCTCTTGGTGTATATACATACCTAGATGTAGAGGTGACTACTTCATCTGATACATAAATATATCAAAGCTGCAATTACACTTCCACTAGTAACATCTGAATTACTGTGTAGCCACATACTCCAATGTGTGGTGTTGTCAGGCCTTTTTAATTTTTGCCAGCCGTCTTGTTCTAAAATGGTACTTCACTGTGGTCTTGGGTTGCATCTCCCTGGTCATTAGTCATGTTGAAAGGGTCTTCATATCCTTAGTGGGCTTAAGTGTTTCTTTTGTGAAATTTCTGTTGAAATTATTTTTATTTTTCTCTGGGGTTAGTTGTGCTTCTCTTTTTGATTTGTGTAAGTTGTTTATGTATTCTTGATACTACTTCTTTAAGTTAGCATCTTATTGTTTTATTTTTTCTGCATGTCTTTTGGTGAATAGAATTTTATATTTTAGAGCCAGTGCTTTTTGTACCTTGTTTAAGAAGTTGTTAACTGTCTGAGGTTTAAAAGATATTTACCTGTGTATTTAAATTTTAATTTTTGACATCTATGTCCATAATTCATCAGGAGTTGAGTTTTGGTATATCTTGTGAAGTAGGAGCTCAATTTTATATTTTTCCATATGGATCATCACTTTTTTTCTATCCTTAATTTATTAAACACGTGTTGTTTTCCCTATTTATCACACATGCCACCTCTGTTGTTTATCAGTTCCATACGTGTGTGTGTGTGTGTGTGTGTGTGAGAGAGAGAGAGAGAGAGTGTGAGTTTTCTGGACTGTACTCTGTTCCACTGATCACTTTGTCTGTCTCTGTCAATATCACTGTCTTAAATCTTTTCACTTCCTCATGAAGTCTGATATCTAATAGGTCATGTCTCCCCTCCTTGCTCTTTTTCAGAAATATCCTGACTCTATGCTCTTCATATAAATTTTTTGGCTCTGTGCTCTTCATATACATATCAGAGGATTCTTATCAAGTTGTATGAAACATTCTGTTGGAATATTGACTGGAATAGCATTGAATATATATAACAATTTGGGGAGAATTTATATCTTCATATTAAGTCATGAACATAGTATGTATCTATTTAGATCTTATTATCTTTCACATGTTACATTATTTTCTCTGTAGAGGTCTTTTACATCTTTTGTTAGATTTATCCTAATTCCTTGATATTTCTGTTACAGTTATAAGTTGTCTTCTCTTCAGTTACATCTTCTAGGTGTTCACTGCTGGTGAAATGAAAAGGCAATTCACTTTTATGTTTTAACACTATATTTAGCTATCTTGCTAAACTCTTCTGTTATCTCTAACAATTTGTTGGGGTTTTTTTTTGAAGGGGTTCTATCTTAAATTATATCAAATAATAACAGTTTTGTTTTCCTCTTTCAAATCCTTATGCCTCTAATTTATTTTTCTTTTCTTATTGCGTGGCTAAGACCTCTAGTAAAATCATTGTGATTTTAAAGGGAATACTTTTACCATTTTCTTGTTTTCGATGATATTTGCTCTGGTATTTATTTTTATTTTTTAAGTGTCCTTTTTCAGGTAAGGTTCTGTTATTAATTTAGTAAGTGTCTTTATTATGAAATTTTTTCAAATGTTTTTTCTGTACTTATTGAAATGATCTTATTTTCTTTCTATAGGTTAAATGCAGTTATGTTAATGATTTTTTAAAATGTTAAATCATCCTTCCATATCTGGGGTAAACCCAGTTGGTCATGATGTATTCTTTTTTTAAGCACTGTCAGATTTAATTCAGTAGTATTTGTTTAGCGTTTTTGCATTTGTTATCAATGAATGAAAGATCTTAATTTTCTTTTCTCGTAATGGCTTTGATTAATTTTAGTAGTAGGATTTTCTGGCTTCATGGCACGAGTTGGAATGTCCTCTTTTTTTATTGTTTAGAAGAATTTGTATAAAATTTAGATGGGCTGTTTCTTCAAATTTTGATAGAATTGGCCTGTACAGACACCTGGGCCTGATATTTTCTTAGTGAGTATATATTTTAACTACTGGTTCAGTTTAATAGTTAAAAGACTATTCAGGCTACTTATTTCTTCTTGACTTGGTTCTGGTAAGATTTTTTTTTTCTTTTGAAATTTCTCCATTTTAACTTAATTTTACAAAAGTATTTCATATGGATGTTATTAGTATTCCCCCATTCTTTTTAATCTTATTTTAGTTGTTTCCCTGACTCCCAGAATTCCGACGTGCATATTTTTGTAACAGAGGTTTTATGTACTCCATTAATATGTCACCTTGTATTGATTCCTGTCTGTATTGGGGAACAGTCCAGCTCATCTTGTTTCTGTTTTCAGCCATCCTCAGTCCTTGCCGTATATCGTCAAGCTGATTCTTTCATAATAAAACATCTATTTTGATTGCTTTTTCGCCATTAAAAATCTCTTATTCCTAAGGCAAACTACCAATTGGTCAAGGTCAGTGATTTTCTAGGTAACAAATAACCTCATGCCATGACTACAGCCACACTAATGCGAACCGGTATGCCCATTGTCTCTTGAACATACCGTGGAAATTTGTTTCTTTGCTCGTACCCTCCTTGCTTCCCTGAATGAATTTCCTTCTCTGTTCCCTGGGTCCTGCCAAGCCGTCAAAGCTCTATTAAAATTTTACATTCATGGAAATACCTCTGGTACTTCAGTTAAAGATGATTTCTTCCTTCATCATTTTGCTTTTGCACTCATCTCTTTTTCGTGTATGGATTTTTTTTCTAAATTCTTCACAGGCAGGATGTTTATTGTATACTTTTTTTGTTTTGTCTTTTTTCTAGATTCATCTTCCCTTCAGGAACTCACAGTTTTATTCTCGACCTTATTTTTCCTTGACTGTATATAAATATTGAAAATTAATTAATTTATTTTATAGCTATACCTCAGGGAAGATTGATGGTAATTTATAATGCACTATTTTAAGAGCATTTCTCTGAGCATCCGCTATATTCTTTTGTAAAAAGAAGTTATACGACTGTTATCCAATTTTCTTCTGAAAAGAAATTATTCTATAGTCCAGGGGTTGCAGGCCAAACGGCTACAATATCAGGGCGACAACATGCATGTGTGAATCAGGGTATGTGTAAGAAATAGGGAGTGGAAGAACCTGGATGAACTAAAGAATATATGTTCTCCCAGAGGAGTTCAAACCAAATTCTTCGGGTTCCACGGGAGCCCTACTTGTGACCTCATACTCTAGGCCCCCTTTTACTGCTGAGCTCTATTAATGTGTTTGAAAACATGTTACCAGCCAGAGCCACGATGGCAGGTAGTGTAGGTATGATGATTGTCTCATTTTTTGTTAGTTCTTGGATGATTATTTTAAAATACTCAGGAGAAAGATTTTAAAAACTAAAGATTTAAGAAGTTGGGGGCTATGTAAATAATTTATGTTGCAATGAATTTTTTGTGACATGAACTAAAATTAAAGTTCTCCCAAATAGATGTATATAAAGTAATTTTTATGTGACTTTCATGAGGCAAGAAAGCTCTCTAAACTGTCTTTTTCACTGTGCATTCCACACTTACCACAATGTCTGGCACACTCTAGGTATTTAGTAAATATTGGAATGACTGGCATCTTTTTTTAAGTTTTTGTTTTTTCTTTTTTCTTTTGGCAATTCTGTACTATACGTAGTATAACCACTTGGTGGCGCTAAACTCATTTTAAACCTCGGAAAGGTGTTTTTATACTTCTGCTCACCATGATTCCTATTCTTCATACACACACAGAATAAGTTGTAATAAATCATGGACATGTGAATCCTTATTAACATTGAAAGAGAAATATCATATATGCAGGATTTTTTTCTTTTTTTAAAAAAAACTTGAAATTTGATTATACAAAAAACCACATGTTTAATGTACATAATTTGGTGAATTTGGAAGGAGTTTTTATTTTCTAATTCTTTAAAAAAATTTTTTTTAACATTTTTATTTATTTTTGAGTGACAGAGAGAGACAGAGCATGAGCGGGGTAGGGGCAGAGAGAGGGAGACACAGAATCTGAAGCATGCTCCAGGCTCTGAGCTGTCAGCACAGAGCCTGACTCAGGGCTCGAACTCAAGAACCGTGAGATCATGACCTGAGCTGAAGTCGGCCGCTCAACTGACTGAGCCACACAGGCACCCCTATTTTCTAATTCTTTACAAAATGTTTCTAAAGTGATGGATTATAGATTTCAAGTCCTTGGTCATAGAAATGTTTGAGCCTCTCTGTTAGAGCCTCAGCATCTAGCACTGGGTATGTAGTATCTTTAATGTGTGAATTTGAAAGAATGTGTGGATGAGTATAAATTTTAACTTCTTGTGACTTCACTTCTACCAACCCACTCCCAGGTAACTTCACCCCAGATAATTTTGGTCCAAGATAAGGGGGCACTGAGTCTCACAAAGTTTTAGTTAACCGTCTTTATGAAATTTCTTTTAAACATTAAAATTTTTTATTCAGATTTATGAAAGAACTGTGATTCAGAACAAAATACATGTTGAAAGAAATCAGCAATATTAATTGGATTTAGGTTTCCTGTTACTTTTTTTTCTAATTTGTCAATTATGGGATAGTTTTGAGTACAATGTATTATCAGAGAGGAATAACAGAAGATGGTGGTATCACTATATTTGTTTGAGAACTGGGTGTAAGAGAATGTTCCCTAGTGGAGAAAGCAGTCTTGCCAAGAAGCTTTTCAAACATACGGAAGGAAAAAAATGTAAGAATTGTATTTCACAAGACGTCAAAAGCTACTGGCAACACAAAAAGTAGAAGAGTATAAGAATTTAAAAGAGAAGTCGAACATGGCGGAGGAGTAGGGGGCTCCAGTATTTCGCTTGCCCTTTAAAGGGGGACGACTGAAACCACTGTCTCTCTCTCAACTCCAAAAATCGGGGGGAAAAGGTGCTAGAGCTGACAAGAAACTAAGGCGGAAACAGACACGGCCCAACTAAACCCCCTTTTTCTGGAATAACCAGGCCGTATGAGTTCATCTAGACGACATCGATCTTTATTCCTTTTCCCTCGCACCTGTCCTTATTCTGATTTCTATCAGTCTGGATTAAACCCTTTAGTCGCTCTACCTGGGCAAAGTCCATTTCCTTCTTCTCCCTGCACCAGTCATTATTCTGTCTATATATGCTCTGCCACCAGCACACTACATACCCTGTCCTTAACGTGTAGCGGTTACTTCAGGACATTGCCCTCAGAGAGTCACTTGTTATTTTTTTCTGTTGTGAACTGCTTGTCTGGACCATTTGTCGGTACGTTTGAGTATTTCTGTGTTCTGTGTGTCTGTCAGTTTTCCTTTCCAGGGCAACTTCAAGAAACAACCCATAACACATCCAGCCAAAATGACGAGACGGAAGAATTCTCCTCAAAAGAGTCTACAAGAAGTAGTGACAGCTCAAGAATTAATGAAAACAGATATAAGCAACATAACAGAACTTGAATATAGAATGTTAATCATAAAACTAATTGCTGGCCTTGAAAAAAGCTTAGATGAATGCAAGGAGTCCCACGAGGCAAAGTTCAAAGACCTTAAAAACGGTCAAGAAGAATTAAAGAAGACATTGGAAGAAATACAGGGGAAACTGGAAGCAGCCACAGCACGGATTGAAGAGGTAGAGGAAAGAGTTAGTGCCTTAGAAGACAAAATCATTGAAAAAGAGGAAGCAGATAAAAAGAGAGAGAAGCTGATCCAGGAACAGGAAAGGAGAATTCGAGAGCTGAGCGATGCACTCAAAAGAAACAATATCCGTATCATAGGAGTTCCAGAGGAAGAAGAGAGAGAGAAAGGAGTCGAAGGGGTTCTGGAACAAATCATTGCTGAGAACTTCCTCAACATGAGAAAGGAAACCGGCATGGAAATCCAAGAGGCACAGAGAACTCCCCTCAGACGTAACTTGAATAGACCTTCTGCACGGCACATCATAGTGAAGCTGGCAAAATACAAAGATGGGGAGAGAATCCTGAAAGCAGCTAGGGACAAAAGAACCCTAACATACAAAGGGAGACCTATAAGGGTAGTAGCAGACTTATCTACGGAAACTTGGCAAGCCAGAAAGGAATGGCAGGATATCTTCAATGTGATGAGCAAGAAGGACATGCAACCAAGAATTCTGTATCCGGCTAGCCTGTCATTCAGAATAGAAGGAGAGATCAAGGTTTTTCCCAACAAACAAAAACTGAAAGAATTTATCACAAATAAGCCAGCACTGCAAGAGATCCTGAGGGGCATTCTATGAAAATAAGGAGGCAAAGAACACAAACTACCAGAGACAGCCTTACAAACATGAAACTTACAGATAATACAGTGACTGTAAGCCCATATTTTTCAATATTAACACTGAATGTAAATGGACTAAATGCGCCAATCAAAAGACACAGGATAACAGAATGGATTAAAAAACAAGACCCATCTATTTGCTGTCTTCAAGAAACTCATCTTAAACCTGAAGACACCTTCAGATTGAAAGTGAGGGGATGGAGAACTATCTACCATGCTACTGGAAGTCAGAAGAAAGCCGGAGTAGCCACACTTATATCAGACAAATTAGACTTTAAAATGAACGATGTAATAAGAGATGAGGAAGGACATTATATAATAGTCTCAGGAACCATCCAGCAGGAAGAGCTAACAATTGTAAATATCTACGCACCGAATTCAGGGGCACCCAAATTTGTAAAACAACTAATTACAAACATTAGCAACCTCATAGATAAAAATGTCCTAATAGTAGGGGATCTCAACACTCCACTCTCAGCATTGGATAGATCAACAAAACAGAAAATCTCCGCAGAAACAATAGCCCTGAATGACACATTAGGACAGATGGGCCTCACAGACATCTTTAGGGTCCTTCATCCAGAAGCAAAGGAATTTACGTTCTTCTCATCTGCACACGGCACATTTTCCAAGATAGACCACATTCTGGGGCACAGGGAAGCTCTGAATAAATATAAAAGAATTGAGATCATACCGTGTACAGTGTCAGACCACAATGCTTTGAAACTTGAAATCAACCACAGGAGAAAGCCTGGAAAATATTCAAGAACATGGCGGCTAAGAAATAACCTACTAAAAGATGACTGGGTCAACCAAGCCATCAGAGAAGAAATTAAAAAATATATGGAAACAAATGAAAATGAAAATACAACAATCCAAACGCTCTGGGATGCAGCAAAGGCAGTCCTGAGAGGGAAATATATTGCAATCCAGGCCCATCTCAAGAAACAAGAAAAATCAATAACACAAATTCTAACAGCACGCCTAAAGGAACTAGAAGCAGATCAACTAAAACAACCCAAGCCCAGCAGAAAGAGAGAAATAACAAAGATCAGAGCTCAAATTAACCATATGGAGACAGAAAAGGTAGTGGAACAGATCAATGAAACCAAAAGCTGGTTCTTTGAAAAAATAAACAAAATAGACAAACCTCTAGCCAGGCTTCTCAAAAAGAAAAGAGAGAGAACTCAAATAAATAAAATCGTGAATGAAAAGGGAGAAATTACAACCAATCCCTCAGAGATACAAGCAATCATCAGAGAATACTATGAAAAATTATATGCCACCAAACTTGGCAATCTGGAAGAAATGGACAGCTTCCTAAATAGCCACACACTACCAAAACTCAAACGGGAAGAAATAGAAAATTTGAACAGACCCATAACTAGTGAAGAAATAGAATCCGTTATTAAAAACCTCCCAGCAAATAAAAGCCCTGGACCAGATGGCTTTCCTGCGGAATTTTACCAGACATTTAAAACAGAGTTAATTCCTATCCTCCTCAAGCTGTTCCAAAAAATTGAAACGGAAGGAAAACTCCCGGACTCATTCTATGAAGCCAGCATCACTTTGATTCCCAAACCAGATAGAGACCCAGCAAAGAAAGAAAATTACAGGCCAATATCCCTGATGAATATGGATGCAAAAATTCTCAACAAGATACTAGCAAATCGAATCCAACAGCATATAAAGAGAATTATCCACCATGATCAAGTAGGATTCATCCCTGGGTTGCAGGGCTGGTTCAATATTCGCAAATCAATCAACGTGATACATCACATCAACAAAAGAAAAGATAAGAACCATATGATCCTGTCAATAGATGCAGAAAAAGCATTTGACAAAATACAGCATCCTTTCTTAATAAAAACTCTCGAGAAAGTCGGGATAGAAGGAACATACTTAAACATCATAAAAGCCATATATGAAAAGCCCACAGCTCATATCATCCTCAATGGGGAAAAACTGAAAGCCTTCCCCCTGAGATCAGGAACACGACAGGGGTGTCCACTCTCGCCACTGCTATTTAACATAGTGCTGGAAGTCTTAGCATCAGCAATCAGACAACAAAACAAAATAAAAGGCATCAAGATTGGCAAGGAGGAAGTCAAACTTTCACTTTTTGCAGATGACATGATACTTTACATGGAAAACCCGACAGAATCCACCAAAAGCCTACTAGAACTGATCCGTGATTTCAGCAAAGTTGCAGGATACAAAATCAATGTACAGAAATCGGTGGCATTTCTATACACCAACAATGAAGCAGCAGAAAGAGAAATAAAGAAGCTAATCCCTTTCACAATTGCACCAAAAACCATAAAATACTTAGGAATAAACCTAACCAAAGATGTGAAAGACCTCTACACTGAAAACTATAAAAAACTTATGAAGGAAATTGAGGAAGACACAAGGAAATGGAAAAACATCCCATGCTCATGGATTGGAAGAATAAATATTGTCAAAATGGCAATACTACCCAAAGCAATCTACACATTCAATGCAATCCCAATCAAAATTGCACCAGCATTCTTCTCAAAGCTAGAGCAAACAATCCTAAAATTTGTATGGAACCACAAAAGACCTCGAATAGCCAAAGTAATACTGAAGAATAAAACCAAGGTGGGAGGCCTCACAATCCCAGACTTTAACCTCTACTACAAAGCGGTGGTCATCAAGACTGTATGGTATTGGCACAAAAACAGACACATAGACCAATGGAATAGAATAGAAAACTCAGAAATGGACCCGCAAGTATATGGCCAACTAATCTTTGACAAAGCGGGAAAATGTATCCAATGGAAAAAAGACAGCCTTTTTAACAAATGGTGCTGGGAGAATTGGACAGCAACATGCAAAAGAATGAAACTAGACCACTTTCTTACACCACTCACAAAAATAAATTCTAAATGGATAAAAGATCTGAATGTGAGACAGGAAACCGTCAAAATCCTAGAGGAGAAAACAGGAAAAAGCCTCTTTGACCTAAGATGCACAAATTTCTTACTCGACACGTCTCCAAAGGCAAGAGAATTAAAAGCAAAGATGAACTATTGGGACCTCATCAAGATAAAAAGCTTCTGCACGGCAAAAGAAACAACCAACAAAACGAATAGGCAACCAACGGAATGGGAAAAGATCATCGCAAATGACATATCGGATAAAGGACTAATATCTAAAATTTATAAAGAACTTACCAAACTCCAAACCCGAAAAACAAACAACCCAGTGAAGAAATGGGCGGAAGATATGAATAGACACTTCTCCAAAGGGGACATTCAGATGGCCAACAGACACATGAAACGATGCTCAATGTCACTCATCATCAGGGAAATACAAATCAAAACTACACTGAGATACCACCTCACACCAGTCAGAGTGGCTAAAATGAACAAATCAGGAAACTATAGATGCTGGCGAGGATGTGGAGAAGTAGGCACCCTCCTACACTGTTGGTGGGAATGCAAACTGGTGCAGCCACTCTGGAAAACGGTGTGGAGGTTCCTCAAAAAAATGAAAATAGAGCTACCCTATGACCCAGCAATAGCCCTGCTAGGAATCTACCCAAGAGACACAGGAATGCTGATGCATAGGAGCACGTGTACCCCAATGTTCATAGCAGCACTTTCGACAATAGCCAAATCATGGAAAGAGACCAAGTGCCCATCAACTGACGAATGGATAAAGAAGTTATGGTACTTATATACAATGGACTACTACGTGGCAATGAGAAAAAATGAAATCTGGCCATGTGTAGCAACATGGATGGAACTGGAGGGTATTATGTTAAGTGAAATAAGTCAGTCAGAAAAAGACAGATACCATATGTTTCCACGAATAGGTGGACTTTGTGAAACTAAGCAAAAACCAGGGGGAGGGGAAGAGGGGAAAGAAAAAAAAGACACAGAGAGGGAGGGAGATAAAACATAAGAGACTCTCAAAGACTAAGAAAAAACTGAGGGTGAGGGGGATGAGGGAGGGGGGAGAGGGGGTGATGGGCATTAAAAAGGGCACATGTTGGGATGAACACTGGGTGTTATATGTAAACCAATTTGAAAATAAACTATTATAATAAAAAAAAAAAGAATTTAAAAGAGAAGATAATTGAAAGTTTTTCTTCTGAAATCAAGCAGGATATAGTTTACTAAACTGTAAAATCATAAGTGAATTAGCATTTTGGAAAAACTTTAGTTCCAAAATAGCATTTAATTATAGGGGCACCTGGGTGGCTCAGTCAGTTAAGCGTCAGACTCTTGATTTTGGCTCAGGCCATGATCGCACGATGGTCGTGAGATTGAGCCCCACATCAGGCTCCGGGAAGAGCGTGGGGCTTACTTGGATTCTCTCTCTCTCTCTTTCTCTCTCTCTCTCTCTCTCTGTCTCTCTGCCTCTCTGCCTCGCCACCTCCAGTTTGTGCTTGCTTGACCATGCACACATGCTCTCTCTCAAAATAAGTAAACATTAAAAAAAAGAAATAGTATTTAATAATAACATAGTAATAAAATATAGAAATAGGACTAAATTGTATTTTTAAAAATAATTTACCAAATTTAGTTCAACTTTTAAAGTTAATGTTGCTGGTATTCACAGTAATCATCTAAGGTTCTTTCCAGCTCTTTAATCTCAACACTGTGTTGGGGCTATAGGGAATATGGAAGAAGCTCCTCTCCATAGTAGGTTAAATCTTGTTAGAGAGACCACATGTATGTGCAGAGCCAGCCTAACATGGCGGCTGAGCGCACAAATTCTAGAACCAGACGACTGTCTGCCTCTTGCTTAGCTCCGTGTCCTTGGGCACGTTGCTCCATTCCTCCGTGCCTCAGCTTCCACAAGTGTAAAATGAGGACTATAGTACCACTCCTCCTCCATAGGCTGTTGAGAGAATTAAAAGAATTAATACATATGAAGTGCCCAGAAAAGTACCCGGCACATAGTAAGGTGCTCTCTGAATGTTTTTCACTCTGGTTAGAAGGTGAGGTCCACTGATTTTTTACGCTAAGTTTTAAAATAGTTAACAGCTAGATGACAGCACTGTAAAGACTATATATGACGGAGATGAAAAAATGTGTGGACAATATATATCTTTTTTAGGAACTTAAAGGAGGGTAGAAATAGCAGTTGGCAGATAATTTCTCTAAAAGCCACATAGGTGAGGTAGAGCTTGTGCTGGGTACTTAAATATGGGTTAAATTTGGACGGGTAGAAATGAATTTAGGAAGAAGTAAATAGGAGGGAAGACAAGTTCTCTTGGTTTAATCAGCTATATTTAGGTCAGGAAAGATTGGCCTTATTACCCTAACTGGATTGGTTTCACTGATGTTATGAGTTTATTTAATTTATTTGGTTTTCTAGAATTTTCAACTGCAGAATTACAGTAAATTCCTAAAAAATATATTAGAATGGAATTAAACATGTTTTGTTTTGTTTTTTGAAATTTTTAATGTTTATTTTAGAGAGAGCAAGCATGAGCAGGGGAGGGACAGAGAGAGAGAGGGAGACACAGAATCTGAAGCAGGCTCCCAGGCTCTGAGCTGGCAGTACAGAGCCTGACACGGGGCTCGAACTTACGAGCTGTGAGATCATGACCTGGGCCAAAGTTGGATGCTTAAGTGACTGAGCCACCCAGGTGCCCCAAATTAAACATATTTATTATGCTTATGTTAAGACTATATGAAATAAATTTTGACAACTATTAGCTTTATTCATATTTTGGAGGGCGTTGTCATCATTTAAAAGCTTTTTAAAAAATAAATTTATAATACTTTGCTTTTGTATCTTATAGGTAATTAACAATGCTTGTGCTACCCAAGCTATAGTCAGTGTGTTATTGAACTGTACCCATCAAGATGTCCATTTAGGAGAGACATTGTCAGAGTTCAAAGAATTTTCACAAAGTTTTGATGCAGCTGTGAGTATAATCTTATTATTCCTAAAATGCCCTATTTGTGATAGTTCTTTTTTTAATAGGCTACTTTAAAAATTATTTTAGATGAAAGGTTTGGCACTGAGCAATTCCGATGTGATTCGACAAGTACACAACAGTTTTGCCAGGTAAAGAGACTTTTTGTTAAATAAACACTTTCTTTTTTGCTTGTCTGTGTCTCACTGTTTTTTCTTCACTGTAGACAGCAAATGTTTGAATTTGATGCAAAGACAACCGCAAAAGAAGAAGATGCTTTTCACTTTGTCAGTTATGTTCCTGTAAACGGAAGATTGTATGAATTAGATGGGTTAAGAGAAGGACCGATCGATTTAGGTAATCTGGTTCCTGTTTCTGGTATTTCACTTTTGACTAGGAAAAAAGATTGGGTATTCTCCTTCCTTTTAGCCACAGTACTGCTTAGAATTTGAAGGGGAAGGTGACGATGAGGTAGTATGATGTCACGAAAGTCTTAGGTTTTTTCATTACTTTATGAAGTTAAATAACGCAGGAAGGGCATGTCGCTGATCTTTCCGTTTTCTCTGTTGGCTTCTATCCGGTCACTCTGTATTCCTCAGAACCTATCAAGTCTAAGGGGAGTAAAAGATGAAGTAGAACAGCCAGTTTTGCTATACAGCTGGTGACTGTGCTAAAACTTAAGATGAAAAAGAGGATTAAAACAACTGGATAAAATTGGTTTTGCATTATGTGTGAATTTGTTTTTTATCTTATAGTTAGTATGGTAGGGAGTCAGGATTATTTTGCTACTAACTTGCGTGATGATGATTTTTCTTTGCGCTCAGTTTTATCACTGTAAAATGAAGGTAGTTATTCTTACTTCACGAATTGTAAATTTTAATGGGCTAACTTCCTAATTCATGACTTTTTCGAACATCCGTTCAGCATTTACTAAGCGACATAATAATATGGTAATAGAAATTATATTAATGCTTTTTACCCTTACCATTACTAAGAAAATAAGAATTGAAGCTTAACATAGTTATGCTAAAAGGATTTTTACCATCCTGAATTTGCCAAAGTATTTATGAAAAGATATTTTAGACTAACTTTTGAAATAATTTTAATATAGATTTTATTTGATTGAATTGCTTTCAAATTTCTTTCTAGGTGCATGCAATCAAGATGACTGGATCAGTGCGGTGAGGCCAGTCATAGAGAAAAGGATACAAAAGTAAATGCTCAGCTGCTCTCACTAGCATCGTGTTCTGCTTTTATAAACTTAGGTTTCAGCCCTTATTTTATTATTATTTTAGCAACGCTTGTTGAACATCTACTTTTGATTGGATTAATGTGTTCAGGAAGAAATCTCCAAATTCTACATAGTGATATGTCGTCTTTATAAAAGTTAAACATGTAGTTCTCCATTTAGTTCTTTTGTATAGTTTTGTAGAGTTTTGCTTTAGGCATGTATTTTTTTTACTAAATTAAAAGTTTTATTTTGAGATAATTGCATATTCATATCAGTTATGAATCTAATACAGAGAGATCCATGTACCCTTAGCAATGGTGACCTCCGGCAAAACCGCAGTACAGTGTTGACACTGATACAGTCAAAATACAGAATGATTGATTACCACAAGGATTCCCTCTGTGGCGCTTCAGAGCCACTGTTGCCTTCCCCTGCTGCCACTCCTCCTGCCTCCTTAGTCCCTAGTTTTATAACTTTTTGTCAGTTAAAGAATGTTGGGTAATTGGAATCATATGATATGTAACGTTTTTGGACTGGCTTCTTTCACTCAGCACAATTTTCTGGAGATTTATCCAGGTTGTTAAAGGTAGTTCAGTCTTTTCTCTTGATGGCTAGTAGCTGTGGTATGGATACACCATTTTTTTTTCTCCATTTACCCATCGAAGGACAGGTGGATTACTTTTATTTTTTGACTATTATGAATAAAGCTGCAATAAACCTTTGTACAGATTTTTGTGTGAACATAAGTTTTCACTTCTCTGGGATAAATGTCCAGGAGTGCCATTGCTGAGTTGTAAATAAATGCATGTTTAATTATTTAAGAAACTGCCAAACTCTTTCCCAGAGTGGCTGTACCATTTTGCATTCCCACCAGCAATGCCTGAGTGATCCAGTTTTTCCACATCCTTACTAGCATTTGGTTTTGTCAAAATTTTTTATGTTAGCCATTCTAGTAGGTGGGTAGTGATGTTTCATTGTGGTTTTAATCTGCATTTCTCTAATGACTAATTATGTTGAAAACCTTTCTATGCCTATTGCCTATTTTGTAACTGGATTGTTTGTTTTTTTGACTGCTGAGCCTTGAGGTTCTCTGCGTACTCTGGATAGTACTAGTCCTTCATCAGACACATTGCCTGCACATATTCTCTCCCAGTATGTAGCCTGTCCCTGAATTCTCCCAACATAGTCTGTCACAGAGCAAAAGCTCTTAATCTCAGTGAAGTCTAATTTATCAATCTTTTACACTATGAATTGTATTTTGGTTGTTAAATCTAAGAATTCTTTGTTTAGTCCTAGTTCCTAAAGATTTTCTCATGGTCTCTTTTTCTAAAAATTTTATATTTTAACATTTTACATTTAAGTCTATGGTCTACTTTGAGGTAACTTTTGTATATGTTGTGAAGTAAGTCTAAGTTCATTTTGTTGCTTATGCATGTCCAGTTGATCTAGCACCGTTTGTTGAAAAGGCTATCCTTCCTCTAGAAATTTGGTAGAATTGTACAAAACCAGTTGGGTATATTCGTGTGGGTGTATTTCGGGGTTCACTACTCTGTTGACCTATTTTGTCTAGTCGTTGCCAGGACTACACAGTCTTTTCTCATTTTTATTTTTAATTTTTTGAATGTTTATTTTCAGAGAGAGAGACAGAGAGAGAGAGAAAGAGAGAATGAGTGGGGGAGGGACAGAGAGAGGGGGAGAGAGAGAATCCCAAGCAGGCTCTGCACAGAGCCTGTCTGACGGCACAGAGCCCAACGTGGGGCTTGATCCCATGAACTGTGAAATCACGACCTGAGCCAAAATTAAGGGTTGGATGCTTAACTGACTGAGCCACCCACATTCCTCTCTACTACACAGTGTTGATTACTCTAGCCGTAAGTCTCAAAATCAGATAAACTGACACCTACAAGTTTATTCTTTTTCTTCAAAATTGTTTTAGCTATTATAGTTCCTCTGTCTTCCCACATAATTTTTAATATAATCTTGTCCATATTTACAAAAATTCTTGCTGGGATTTGGATAGGAATTGTGTTAAACTTTTATATCCGTTTGGGGAGAATTGGCATCTTTACTATAATGAGTCTTCATGTCCATGAACATGGTATGTCTCTCTATTTACTTTGATCTTCTCTAGTTTCTTTCATCAGCATTTTGTAATTTTCAGCATACAAGTTCTGTACATGTTTTGTCAGATTTACACCCAAGCATTTCTTACTCTTTTCAGTGATTACAAATAATATGATTTCTTTGATTAAGGGCAGGTATAGATTTGTCTACTTAAAAAAAAATTTTTAATATTTATTTATTTATTTATTTATTTATTTAGAGAGAGCATGTATATGTACACAAGCTTGGGAGGGGCAGAGAGAGAGAGAGAAAGAGAGAAAAATCCCAGGCAGGCTCCATGCTTAGTGCAGAGTCTGACATGGGGCTCAATCTCACAACTGTGAAATCATGACCTGAGGCAAAATCAAGAGTCAGATCTTAACCAACTGAGCCAACCAGATGCCCCAAGGATTTTATCAGCTTTATCAGTTTTATCAGCTGTTACTTTCCATATTTTGTATTTGTTGTTTGGAGTTATAAACATTTGTCACCATTTCTTCTTGGTAGATTGATCTTTTTATCATTACATAATGTCCCTCTTTATTAATTTTCTTTGTTTTGAAATTTACTTCATCTCATAGTAATATTGCCAGTCCTGCCTTTTTTTTTGAGTAGTGTTTTCAATCAAGTTGAGATTTTCATCATTTTTAATATGAAAAATGATTACGGATTGAAACCTGGACGTTTGGGGTTTTCTGTAATAAGACTCTGAATTCTGTATAATAGAACTTTTGTTAAGCTTGTTCACATGGGCACTGCTCTGGCAGGATGTATCAGGGATGCTACCTCATTCCTGCAGGTGGGAGTAGAAATTCAATTTCCTTATTCTCCCTTCACTGACACTTAAAGTGGAAGGGTTTCCTTGTTATTGCTAGGCAGGAATGGCCCCCAAAAGAATATCCACTGATACTACCCTGGCTGGATATGCCTTGTTACTGCCTGCTGCGTGGCTTCACTGTCGCTGAAGTCGGGGAGGCTTCTTTACCACGATGTGGTAGTGACGTCCCACTTGGCTTCCCACTTGGTCTCCTCTAGACACTGCACATAGGTGTCGTTACTGCCCACAGGGATGAAAGTACCGTCTCCCTGCTCAGCCTTTGCTGGTGGGTAGGGTTGGGTCACAGTTGTGTTTAGCTATGGTTGGGGCCACGATTTTTTTCTGTTGTGTTTAACTATGGTAGAGTGGTTATTGTCTAAAGGTTTTCTGCCTCATGAATTGCCCCTTTCCGATTTGGATAAGAACAGACTTTTTTTGGTGCTTCTGTTTGGTCTGTGCCTGTTGGCATTTCCTGGTTGCTGGCTTCTTTTCCAAATCTAGGATATATGAAGGCAAACTAGATAATTCAAGGAGTTCAGCACTGTGTCATTTTTGAGTCCTGGTTCCCTAGCTTGTCTGCCTTCTTTCTACCTTTCAGAATTTTCATTTTTCCTTTCATTTAAAAAAAAATATATATGTTATGTCTAGTGTTTTTAGTTTGGTATTTTCTTAGTGGGAGGAATAGGGAAATGGAAGTTCCATAGCAGTTTTGTAAACAACGTTTTTCCGTAGTTCAAAGAACTATAGTTCTATTGGGCTGTATGCTTTCCAGTGGATAGAATTATGTATGAGAAAATGTTACAGGTGAATAATGCAAAGACAGGCTTACATTTTCTATATATTTAAATCTTGAATAAGCAGTATTTACATTATGTTGCCAATATGTTTTCTAATGTCAATCCCTATCGTAAGCTTATACTGTGAGGTGTTTCATTGTGATACTCTGGTATCAGAGTAGTGAAAATAGCATTTGGAATTTTACAACAGGATATGATCACATTAACAAAATATATAAATATTTCATAACTTATCTATAATAAAACAGAAAGTGAAATGTAAAAATATTAATTAAAAATAGCAATTATGTCATGACTTAGAAAAAGTATATAACTGGGAATATAGTTAATTACCATAAAAATGCCAGTGTAACTAATCCAACAAATGTGAGGTCTTAGTTCAGTTAATTTTTTTCTGTGGTCAGATAATTTAAAAGTTTGTGATTAAATTTAGCTAGGTTTGTTTTTTTTAAACTGCAGTTGTACCCTTTCATATATGAAAGCCTTTTTTAAGTGTCAAGGGTTTGTGTTTATCCTAGAAAACCATGGGGTAATCACAATGGATTATCTTAATTATAATAGTGTTACAATTCTTTATTACATTATGAACTTTAACTGTTTTGTAGGTACAGTGAAGGTGAAATTCGATTTAACTTAATGGCCATTGTGTCTGACAGAAAAATGATATATGAACAGAAGATAGCAGAGTTACAAAGACAACTTGCTGAGGTTTGTGGCTATGTTTAAATGTTTTTTTGTTAAACATTTATTTATTTTGATAGAGCACAAGTAGGGAAGGGGCAGAGAGAGGGAGACACAGAATCCGAAGTAGGCTCCAGGCTCAGAGTTGTCAGCACAGAGTCTGGTGTGGGACTCGAATCACGAACCATGAGATCATGACCTGAGCCAAAGTTGGAGGCTTAACTGACTAAGTCACCCAGGCGCCTCTTGTGCATGTTTTTAAGTGCAAAGTTCTAGTTTAGTTATTTCAGGGAAAGTATTCTTTATCTTGCTTTCTTGCTCTACGTTCTTTGTTCTTTCTCTCTCTCTCTCTCTCTCTCTTTCTCTCTCTTTCCCTCCTTCCCTACCTTCTTCTCTTCTTTCCTTCCTTCCTTCCTGATTTAATCAAGTGTCCTGAGTGGTGATTAAGAGAATATATTCTGGAGTCAGGTTGCTTAGATTCAGCTCCTGGCTTTGCCACTTAATGGATGTATGAATTGGAATATTTCTTTGTGCTTCAGTTTGTTAAGGTAAAATGAATATAATATTTACTTTATAAGACTGTTGTTAGGATTAACTGAGATAATATACGTAAGCTACTTAAAAAGGACTGACAAATACTAAATGGTATATAAGTATTAGAATTCACTTTTTAATTTCATTATATAATTAAGCAAGTTAGAATTAATCACAGAATCACAGAATTAATTGGGTACATTTAGATACATGTAATTTACTAGTCTATATGATTATCTTTCTCTAGTAAATATGATTGAAGAAGATAATTAGTAATAGTACCTTTTTTACATTCTTTAATCCCATTTTCTTAAGAGCATATTTAAGCATATTTATTTTATAGCTGAACAAAAGATTATAGCAACAGAATATATTACAGTATAGATTGTTTTTAGGTAAAAATGCATGTGTTATGTAGAGTATAGAAACATGGAAGGTACTACTTAGGACTTTTGTCCTTTAATATTGCAGTTAGTAGGCTGGTATTCTGTCACCTATATTAAAATTGGAAATAATTGTACTATATTTATAATTTTAAAATATTTTGGACTCAAGCCTCAATCATTAGGGTAGCTGTTTCTTTTTCTTTCCCCTAAGGAGGAACCCATGGATACAGATCAGGGTAATAATATGTTAAGTGCTATTCAGTCAGAGGTTGCCAAAAATCAGATGCTTATTGAAGAAGAAGTACAGAAACTAAAAAGATATAAGGTATGTTTTCTTTTTATTTGTTCCTTTATTGTTTTAATATAGAGTAGTCTATTTTGACATGAAAGTATATTGAATATTTGATGGTTTTTCCCCGTCATTTACTAGTTTTCAGAATAATGAGTTGATTCCATGGCATTTCACAAAGGTAACTAGTGAGATTTCTTTCTTTCTAATTTTTTCAAAGTGTTAGTATGAACAGATTTTTAACTGATGCTTTAGTTCACTGCAATTATTAATGATCAGATTACTTCAACTTTGGCCATTAGGATCTACTTCAAGTTGTCTCCTAAGTTCTTTTGATGGGACTCTGCTCATCTCTGATAGTTTCCTTGCTTTCTAGTATGACAAGGTGTTTCAGACTCACCTCGTACCTCTCCTGCTTCAGACTTGGATTAGCCATTTTTTCAAGAAGCTCTGTATCCTACTTTTGGGAAATGGTATTTAGAAACCAGGGTGCACAGTGATAACAATTGGTCATTATGTCTAGGCCTTTTCAGAGCTAAGAAATACATTTTTATTTGCTTCTTGTTTTAGTTTGAAGAGAAAATATAACATGAATTCATTCAATGTGAATTCAGTATTAAATTTTAGAATTAAAGGACTTGAGGTGGCTGGCTGGCTCAGCTGGTAGAGCATGCGACTCTTGATCTCAGGGTCATGAGTTCATGCCCCATGTTGCATGTGGAGCCTACTTAAAAAAATAGAATTAAATAGCTTTATACTTGAAATTAACCCTTTGCATCATCTCTTTCTTTTTTAAATGTTTATTTTGAGAGAGAGAGAGAGAGAGAGAGAGAAAGCATGTGAGTACACACATGAGTAAGGGAGGGGCAAAGAGAGAATCCCAAGCACTGCGCAGCGCAGAGCCCCATGCGGGGTCGATCCCAGGAACCCTGAGATAATAATGACTTGAGCCAAAATCAAGAGTCGGACACTCAACTGACTGAGCCATGCAGCCACCCCACATCTCTTCTCTTAAGCTGAAAATCTTGATTCCTAACAATATTAACATAATTACTTATTTGCTTTATGCTGTGTATGTATAGCATATGTGTGTTTAAGCAAATAATTATTTGCTCTATGTTTTATATATATAATGTGTGTGTATATATATAGGATCAGAAACAGCAGTAGTAGTAACATTAATAATAACTGAAAAGTTTTTTTGTAAGTTTGTTTTTTTCTTAGGATATATCCTATTTTGGACATACAGTCAAATTACTATGTTTCTAAAATTATTTGAAAATATTTTCTCTTGGTGTGCTTCTGTCACCAATTTGATATACAATTGAGTTCAGTTGTTTTATTTTCCTTTTTAGTTTTTTTTTAGGGTGTTAAAATTTTTTTGATTGATTATAGCAAACATTTATGTAATTGAAAGTCAAATATAAGGCAAGGTGATCTTTAATTATGTCATTCTTCTTCGTTTGCAATCTGATAAGCTTTTTTCAGAGACAGTAAAAAGTGTGAAGGGAGCTTTGAATTTTGTGTGAGTTTGGAAATGGTAGGCATATTATTTCTCATGTGTATCATTGTAGAAACATCATTTTTCATTTGAATCTCACTTTGAAGGCAAGGATTTTCTTTTTATTTTTTTTTTAATTGATCACCACAGTGTTAGCATAGTGCTTTGCACCATACCTAACAGCCTACAAATGACTGTTAAATAAAGTAAATCGACCTTGAACTAGTAGGATTTCTTTAGTTGGAAGTAGGGGCTGGCTCCAGAGTATACCAGGCAGGAAAAAGGTGGGCCAAGTTCATGGAGACAGGGAAGTAAGGAATGGAAGTTTGAATGTTTATCTTCCATTTTATGTGGTATACAAAAATAACTACCCACCATCGATGCTTCCTTATGCAGGGTTGTTCCATAATTAACTAAGTTTTAATATTAGCCTAAAATAAAACATGAACTTGGTTTTCAGAATCTCCACCTGCTACATTGTTTGAGAATGCTTTGTCCAAAAAAGGTAAAATGATTCTCCTACTGATATAAAATGAGCATGTGTTAAGATTTTATTAAATTCATTAATTTGAGGAGCCTGTAAGATGTCACAACTAGTTCAAATGAGAAGTCAAAGAAGCTCAAGTTTATGTGAAGGAATGTTGAAATGAATTTACTAAAGATGGGAACTTTTTTTCTATGAGAGAAGGGAAGTAAATTGAACCTCTGCCAGACAGAATATTTAATAGGTTAATGGTAGTGAAAAATTAAATCAGGTAACTTGGGAGGGGTGTCCTAGACAATGCATTGGTTTCCTTTTGAAGTACAGGTCTTTCCCTATAGTCCACCGTATTTTGATTAAAAGTATTTCAGAGAAAACTTATTCTTGATCACAGAATAAAGCTGGTTTCTTTAGGCTTTCCTGATTATTTGCATAGTTATAGTAGCAGGTAGCAAGTTAATTTATCATGTGGGCCTTCTTAAGTTTGCTTTCATAAGTTTAGTTTCATAAATAATTTTAGACTTTTAAAAGCCTCTTATTTGCTAAGCCAAGGGTAGGAAGCCACAACCCAAAAAACTCCTCATAATTTTTATTGTATTAGTCTTTATTCTCAGTGGGGTTATAATCTTATTATTTCTAATATTTTTTCTTATGACAATGGAAGATTTTTTTTCCCATTTTATTGAGTAGGATGCAAAAATTACAATACTAGGAACTTAGTGGAAATGTAAAGTTAGTGTGGTTTGATATTTGTTTTATTTTCAGATTGAAAATATCAGAAGGAAGCATAATTATCTGCCTTTCATTATGGAATTATTAAAGACGTTAGCAGAACACCAGCAGTTAATACCACTAGTAGAAAAGGTAAGTTACTGGTGAATACTTACTAGATCTAGATTCTGCCAAAACTATTTTTTTTTGGCTTGAGTAGAGGTGAAATTTGTTGAAGCATTTTTATTGTAATTATTTTGCCTTCTCCTATTGTTTTGTATTCTAGGTGAGCATTAATTCAACCTGATATTGTAAAATAAAAATAAGGAATTGCCCCACTGCTGAAGCCTTCCAGAATCTTTAGTATTAAGAATTCAGAATGTGCCATATTAGAATAAAATTGAAACATTTTCCTTTCTTTAAGCTGAAAGCAAAAAATTTTTTTTAAAAATATTTTTTAATGTTTATTTATTTTTGAGAGAGAGACAAGAGTATGAGCAGGCGAGGGACAGAGAGAAAGGGAGACACAGACTCCGAAGCAGACTCTTGGCTCTGAGCTGTCAGCAGAGCCCAACTTGGGGCTTGAACTCATGAACCGTGAGATCATGACCTGAGCTGAAGTTGGACACTTAACTGACTGAGCCTCCCAGGTGCCCCTGAAAGCAAATTTTTAATGTTAATAATTGAAATAATAGATTCTTTGTTCTTTAGCTTAAGAAAAATTTGAATTATTGTAGAATTTAAAACTAGAATGGACATTGAAGGGGGGAAACATAACCATAGCCTAGACTAAGAAATAGGTTTTTTTTTTCTTTTATTGTTTATATATTTTTAGAGAGAGAGAGAGAGACAGCAGGAGAGGAGCAGACAGTGAAGGAAACACAGAATCCAGAGCAGACTCCAGGCTTTGAGTTGTCAGCACAGAGCGCGATGCGGGGCTTGAACTCATGAACCGTGAGATCATGATCTGAGCCAAAGTCAAATGCTTAACCGACTGAGCCACCCAGGCGCCCCAGAAATGGGTTTTTTTTTTTATTCATTCCTAAGCTAGCATTCTTTCCACTGAAGAAAAACTAATATAGGTTTGTGAAAAATTCTGATTTCTAAAAGATTTTTATCTTCAGCACAAGGCACTTAAATATTTATTGAATAAATGCAATGCAATTAAATTGTTTTTAAGTTTATACTGTAAATCAGTGTTTCTGAAAGTGACTGTCACGGATACTCTTTAAAATACATGTTACCCGACCCCTTCTCAGATATTCTGATACAGGGGAAGGAATCTTTAATAAGTTACCCCAAGTGACTCTAATGCTGCTGGTTTGTGTACCACATTTTGAGAAACACTTTGAGAAGATAGTACTAGGCAAATAAAATTTTGGATCATTTACCTTAAGAGCAGAGCACATGGTAGGCATGTGTTTCTTATTAATTTTAAAGTATGAAGCAAAGAAACATTTCAACCCAGCTTTTTTATATCATCATAAATTTTAAATAATTGGAGATGAAAGTTACGGTTTTTGTGTATAGCTTGTTACCCGGATCCTGAAATGCGTGCTTCTGTTTTTAGCACTGAGTACACAAATTATTGGAGAAAACTGCTAAATCTTCTCTTTTTTTTAAATGTTTGTTTATTTTGAAAGAGAGAGAGGGAGAGAGAGTCCCAAGCAGGCTTCGCACTGTCAGCACAGAGCCCAGTGTGGGGCTCGATCTCAGGAACCATGAGTTCACGATCTGAGCCAAAATCAAAAGTCGGATACTTAATCAACTGAGCCACCACCCAGGGCGCCCCTCAATCTTCTCTTTTCCATACAGATTTTCTATTCATGTATCCAGGGTATTAAAGTTATAAAACTGTGAGATGGGAAACTGATTTTTAGATTTTCAGATTAATAATTAGGAATCTGTGATTCTTGGAAGTACCTACATGCTGGGTTCTTTGTATGAAACACTATGAAATATTTCTCTATTAAAAATATTAAAATATTAATGTAGACTGTTATGTTAAATCATGTAACATCAGATTCTAAGTATAGATAAAATATTATTTTATTAAAGGCCAGACAAATGTTATTAGAGAAATTTAAAATTCATGTATTTTGCTTCAAAATTGATCTGTGAATAAACTTTTCAGTGCAAATTAGGAAAATGACCATTCTTGTTTGATTTTAATGGCCGTATATCCCCAGATTTTTTTGAAAGTGTAGTTGGAACAGCTTTTCAGCTTTTCCCTTGGAACTGTAATTTTTTAGTTCACAGTAGGTTGAACACAGGGTGGCAGTATAGGAATGTCTGGTGTTGGTGGAACACCAGCTCAGTGTGTGCTTGTGTTCGCATCTGTTTTTTTGAAGAGGTAGTTAATTGATCTTCTACCTCTTGCCTCTTTCTTCCAACTGTCTTTTGATTAATAATATTGCATAAGTGATATTGAGGTTGCATTTATTCCTCCTGTGTATGCAATATCTATTATCCCCTAAAAGATTCTCCTAAAGGAATCTGTTATCCTCTGAGGAATATCTCCTAAAGTAATTCAGATGCATTATATGATTAACATTTTTGAAATTTTAAAATTATTCATCAGACATGTATCTAGCTGCAGCTTTATTCCAGGATTTCTCTTAAAGTCTATGGATGTCTTCTCTCTTAAACAGTTCATGATATAGTTGGGGAAAGGAATAAACAATTATAGTATCGTGCTGAATAGAATTGTTCTGGTAAGTCCCAGAATAAATTCATGCTGAAGATCTGCAGGGAGCACAGCATGGCTCCTAAATGGCTGTGCCCCTTGAAGTTTCACATCCACAAAGTTTTAAATCTGTAGTTAAAATCGCATGCTTATTCTCTACCAATAAATCAGCTTCCTTAACACAAATACATTTTGTTCATCTTATTTCGAAAAAAGGAATCATTGTATCATATCGAATATTACTTTCTGCTAATAAATGCAAATGTTACAAATGAAAAACAGAATAAAGATGAGATTTTGTAATTATATACAATACAAAGGCTTTAATAGTGATAAATGCTTAATGATAATACTTCTAAGAAAAATTACATGTAGATTTCAGAAATGGATAAGTTGAAGTTACTAAGAAATTAGTTGAAATGCTCCTCCCCTCCCCCCCATGCCAAGGGAAAGTAGAATAAAGGAACAGAGCATAAAAGGGGTAGAAGGAACCAAACAGGAAAGTTGAGGCTACTCTCAGTGGTAATGCTGAATGCCAGACCTGTCCAGAATCAGATCTCTGAGTAACTGAGACAGTTGCTTATAGCCTGTGATGACACGAAGTATTTGAGTTTGAAAATCTTTTTGTTTTATACAATAATAAAGGAAAGTTCAAGACTTTGTTCCAAGGCTATATGGCTATAATGAATTAGGTTAAGATCTTGCCTTATTAGTATTTTTGTTATTTGAGGCTTCTACTCTTATCTGAGACGTTGAATATATATTACATAAACACTGCTCAGGAAGCAACCTAAAAATACATAGCTATAATACTTATGTAACTTATTCTTATCTGAATAATATATGTTAATAAATATATGGACACTCTGCATTATGTCTTTGCTCATTTAATTATGTCGTAAACCGGTAACTTTATTTTTGTTAATCCAACTAAACATTCTGTGTATTCAGAGTATACTCAGATCAGTAAAGAAAAAGTATGAATTTTAATTTCAAATCATATCTGAAATTGAATTGTATTTTCATTATTTGGAAACGACTTCTTCCTTAAAAATTGTATACATATCAAATTACAAGTTATGCTTGTTAACTAAAAATGTTCATGCAAGCAGTTTCATTTTATATGATACATATAACAAACATATTTCCTCTTAATATTGTAAGTCATACCACTCTATTTTATCATACAATTGTATAATAAATGTACTACCTAATGCGTTATAATTTTTTTAAATGCTTATCTATTTTTTAGAGGGAGAGAGAGACACAGCATGAGTGGAGGAGGGGCAGAGAGAGAGGGAGACACAGAATTTGAAGCAGGCTCCAGACTGAGCTGTCAGCACAGAGCCCGTCGTGGGGCTCAAACTCATAAACTGCGCGAGATCATGACCTGAGCTTAATGTATTTTTTAAGGAAGTTTTTTTCTTAGTCGTATAATAGCAAAACTCTAATTTGTTCCTTTCCAATTCAAGTGGCATAGTGGAAAGAACATTATATTCTGATACTCTGAATTATTCCTCACAGTGTCGTCTGAGGACCAGCAGAATTGGTATCACCTGAGAATTTGTTAGAAATTTAGAATCTCAGTTATTTTTTTGAATCAGTCTGTATCGTAACAGGGACCCCAGGTTATTGGTATGTACATAGAAAAGCACTGCTATAGAACAGGTGACTTTGACCTCTCGAGGTTTTATTTTCTACTAGCTGTGTGACTTCGGTCAAGTTTGTTATCCGTGTGCTTTGTCTTCTTCATCTAGTGAAAATGAAATAGAACTAGTGGGTTCAAGCAACATAATTGTTAGAGGATAAATGAAATAAAGTGTGAGCATTTTTTAGGTTTTATAAATACAGTTTATCAACACTACAGGTATGTAATCCTTTAGTGATAGGTTAAACTCATTTGTTCAAATATGCAGAAACTAATGTAAGATTTTTCTTATACTCAATTTGAATGAGAAATGGACACATATGTAAATATATTGTTTTGAAATATTTATGAATGAGTATGATTTTATGGAATGAGTAATTACGTATTTTTAAATCATTATAAGAATAATTTTAACTTCAGATAAGAAAGAACTACAAACCAAACATGATCCTTTTTTACTGAGGGTAAAGCATAACTAACTTGTCCAGCAGTAATTTGTTGCAAGTCTCGAGTTTTGAAAGATAATGCTCTAGAAATCTTAAAAACAATATGTTTCAAGCCTTTTAGTTTAAGAATACCCTCACACAAATTTCTATATGATCTAAAATGGACTCTTAAGATTTTATAGAATATTATCTTTAACTTCTAGGCAAAAGAAAAACAAAATGCAAAGAAAGCACAGGAAACCAAATGAAGAAGATGCTTTGAGATGTGTCCACATTTCTGCTTCTGCACTTATTTTCATGGAAACCATTAAGTCTGAAGAACTTTGAGCGACATCCTAATTGACTCAGTGCACGTTTGGCAATAGTACCAGTCTGTCTTGTCTTTAATGCATGGATTCTTCCCTACCTGCATCATGTGCATGTGGTGCGTATTGAATAAAAGTGACGTTGAGAGTGCGTGCCCAAATCATTATTCGACGTTGGATCTGAGAACTCCTGGTGGTTCTCTGGATGTATGTACTGTCGTAATGAGCCTAGAAATATTGTTAAAGTTAATCTCAGCTCAGTTACAAGCTTAAAGTTTATGAATGTCCGATCTTGATTAAACCGGATCTCTTGTTTCTCTTCATCATTAAGGAAAAGAAAATTGGTATATGTCTTTGATATCTAAACATTTTGAGGATTTTAAAACTGAATTTTATCTTGAGAAAGTATGGTTTTAATGCAGATCACTTGAAAAAGGCAAAAGTATAGTTTTTAGTGATTTTCATTGCTGCCAGTAGAAAAAGTAATAAACATCCAATTTATTTTAGCAGACTTTCTTTAAGTGTTTGGGGTTATTTATTTATGTATTATAGAATTATTTTAGGAAGGTGTGAGTAATATTATTCTAAGCAGAATTTCAGGTTAAGAACAAATGATAAATCTTCAAGATTTTGGTGTTACTCTCAGTTTGGCAACATTTTTCAAACTGCTAAGCTGTATGTATCTTTATAAAAAAAAACTCAGAGGTTTGACAATTCAGGCTATCTGCTTTTTAAAAAAATAAGATGTCGTGGTGGAGGATCCTTTTATGCCCATTTGAATTGAAACTGGTATAGCCAGTAGTTTCCACGAACCCTGTATAGTTAGCTGACAATGAATTTTTTAAAGTTGCTTTTGGGATTTTCTTTGTTTTTGATTCTGTGAAATAATTGTATTCTCGCTCCTCATCTTTTCCAAGTTAAACTTTAAAGGAGATTTTGTAAACCTTCTTTTTATAAAGGAAATTATCTTTTTTTTTCTAGATACATTTCTGAAATTGATACATGACTTTTTAACATATTATTATGGAGAAGTTTAAACATATGTAGGCGGACTGTGTATTCATCTTCTAGCTTCAAACACATGAGTTTTTAAAGGATTGTTTTAAAACTTACTACAGTGTGGTATTAAAAAACTAATGTGAGAAAATCTGGTGGGAAATGGAGTAGAAAAATTAATGAAATATTTTCATTCATAATTTCACTTGAAGGTAATAAAGAAGAATTTGTAGTTTCTTATTTGTTTGTGGGTAAATATATTTTGCTCTGGATACAACAGTAATTATGGAGTGTTTTCAAAGCCATGATACAATTTTAAAAAATGATTTCATAAGAATTATTTTAGGCTCATCTTGATCCCATTCAATTATTTCAACTTAATTTATATATCCTGTTTTCTTTTTTAATTTTTTATTTTTAAATAATCTCTACACTCAATGTGAGGCTTGAACTCATAACACCGAGATCAAAAGTTGCATGCTCTCCTGACTGAGCCAGCCAGGTGCCCCTACATATCCTGTTTTATAGGGGCCCAAATTTTGTAAAGCAATAGAAGGAATATTGTAGTCAGTAGTATCCATTAATCAAGACAGTGTGATTCTAGCATAAGGTTTAAAAGATAAATCAGTGAAATACAACAGAGCGCCTATAAACAAATCCACATTTATATGGTTACTTGATTTTCGGCAAAGGTAGCAAAGCAATCTAACAGATAAGTAAAGTCTTTTCAACAAATGAAGCCAGAACAGCTAAATATCCATGTGGAAAAAATGAACCAAGATCCCCCCCCCCCCCCCAACTTCTTCACGAAAATGAATTTGAGATGGATCGTAGGCCTTCATGTACTTGTTAAAAGGTTTTTAGGGGAAAACATGGGTGAATATATCTTTGTGACTTGAGGGTAGCCACTGGTTTCTTAGGTCACAG
The DNA here is from genome assembly GCA_030068075.1 of Paguma larvata. Classification (NCBI taxonomy): domain Eukaryota; kingdom Metazoa; phylum Chordata; class Mammalia; order Carnivora; family Viverridae; genus Paguma; species Paguma larvata. The sequence goes on from CM057840.1 coordinate 37,730,871, forward strand.
AAAGCAATAACCATAAAAGATCCAAAATCAGTGTTTGTAAGAATTAAAAACTTGTCATTGAAAGATGCTTTCAATAAGAGTGACTAGTATCAAATGACATTTTAAAATAGCTTTATAAGATGTGTTAATAGGTATAAGGATATTTTCTTATTAATCTAATTCTGAGAAAATTCTTTGATAGGAATTTCCATAGCTTAAGAACGATTTATTTTATCTGCTTCTTTGATGACTGTAAATGCTTTGTGATCCTTCATGGTGATGTCTGCCAGTGAATAAAGAAATATGACTTGCTTTTGTCTGGGTCTTAAATCATGAAGCTAGTGAGCAGAGAAAAGGGACAAATAAAGAGCAATACAGAAATATATAAGTGTTACTTAATGTGGAAGTGTTTTTTAAAAAAGGAGTATTTAAAAGAAAGTCTCCTTTGTTCATTTCACTTTTGCCCTTTTTTTTCTAAAATCTCATTTAATGCTTCGGTAGGTGAAAGCACTTCCATTCTGTTGTGTGCCTTTTAAAATAGCTAGCCAACTGTAAGCAATATACTTTTGCTATTATCAACAAAGAAAGCTTGCCAACAGCTGCGGCACTGGGTAGTCTCACCTCATATGTTTAGTTCCCAAGATAGCTGCCCTTTTTCTATCAGAGAGCAGTCAGCTTGACTGTGCCACTAGAATAGACAAATATTTGTTCTGAGATCGTGTACCATGGGGACTTACTCCTCTCTTTAGACCATGATACGTACTTCTGTGTGTATATGGTGTTACATGCAGATTAATAACTTTAGTTAATCTAGTGGTCTTAAACATTTCAAGATACATTCAGAAATTACTCCTTTTTTTTCCAGTAAGATGATTTTGTGTCTTTTGTGGAAAATAAATGGCTTCTAAGGTTTCTCCTTTAAAAAAACTTAAAGAAAGATAAGCAAAAATAACATTTAAATTACCCATAGTTTTACCATCAGGGATGACTACATTGATATTTTATAGTGATCCTTTTGCACGTGTGTGTGTGTGTTTTTGTGTGTTAGTCTTGCATGTCCTCCCATATTCCAAAATAGGTTGATGTTGTGTATATTATTTTTATTCTTATTTTTTTAATGTAAATTTTAGTCAACATATAGTACAATATTGGTTTCAGGAGTAGAATGCAGCATAAATTATTTTTAGAGCAGATGATAAGCAATTTATCATTTTTGTATCACTGACCACTTATTTGCAGGAAGCAAGCCACTCCAGCTGTTTGAAGAGGAATGGGGAGTATATTGGGAATTTTGAAACTACTTAGTTTTTTATAAAGTCATTGGAAGGTATGGAGGAGTAGGTTCAAGTCTGGGTCTTCGAAAAGGACTCCCAGCCAAACACCTGTGCCTGGCCCATCAGGGGAAATGCTGTGTCTGCAGCAGTCCAGGGGTTCACCATCGGAGTCGCCAATGTTAGGACCTGCTGCGGGAGCTGTGGGCCGGGAATGAGGACTGTGGCACAGCCATGTGTTGTCGCCTAGTGACTATACACTGGAACTGGAGAAAATCTCAACCTCTCCGTGGCTAAGCATGCCACTCAGAATGGCTAAAGCAACAGGCCAGATGGCTTCTGCCTTACTTTTAACTTTCAAATTTTGTATTCGACTTTCTGCAAGGAACTCTAGGAAATTAGCTTTTAGCTCTCCAGGCTCTGCAGAGTAAGAAGGCATTCTAGAGGAGGCTTGTAAATCCGCTAAATCACACACTATTACATTCTTCTACAGTAACAATTTTTTTCTTTTTACTGAAGATGTTTATTTTAGAGAAATGAGAAAATACTAAGAAGAAAAAAATATGAAAATCAAATCTAATCCCATTACCAAAGAATCAATTAGCATTATTACACTTAGACATGTAAGAGATACTTTATTTTTATGAAAGTGGGATTACAATTATATATCTTGTTGCATGCTTTTCACCCCACAAACTTCTTGTTAATAAGCAATACTCATATTACATCTTTTTTAAATAGCTGCTTAGTATTCCATTATGTAGGTGTGCTCTATTTAACAAGCTTCCAGTACTGTGGAATAAAGCATAGAAATAAAATGGGCAAACTGGATAGATTGATTCTTGGGGGAGGAATTTATTTTATTTAATTAATTTTTTAAAATTTACATTAAGTTAGCATATAGTACAACAATGATTTCAAGAGCAAATTCCTTAATGCCCCTTAGCCCATCCTCCCTCCTACAACCCTACCAGTAACTGTTTGTTCTCCATAGTTAAGAGTCTTATGTTTTTGTCCCCTTCCCTGTTTTTATATTCTTTTTGCTTCCCTTCCCTTAAGTTCATCTATTTTGTATCTTAAACTCCTCATATGAGTGAAGTCATATATTTGTCTTTCTCTGACTGACTAATTTCACTTAGCATGATACCGTATAGTTCCATCCACGTAATTGCAAATGGCAAGATTTCATTCCTTTTGATTGCCAGGTAATACTCCATTGTACATATATATATACCACATCTTCTTTATTCATTCATCTGTTGATGGACATTTGGGCTCTTTCCATACTTTGGCTATTGTTGATAGTGCTGCTATAAACTTTGGGGTGCATGTGTCCCTTTGAAACAGCTTACTTATATCCCTAAGATAAATACCGAGTACAATTGCTGGGTCGTAGGGTAGTTCTATATTTAATTTTTTGAGGAACCTCCATACTGTTTTCCAGAGTGGCTGCACCAGTTTGCATTCCCACCAGCAGTGCAAAAGAGATCCTCTTTCTCCGCATCCTCACCAACATCTGTTGTTGCCTGAGTTGTGTTAGCCGTTCTTATGGGCGTGAGGTGGTATCTCATTGTGGTTTTAATTTGTATTTTCCTGATAAGTGACATTGAGCATTGTTTCATGTGTCCTTGGCCATCTGGATGTCTTCTTTGGAGAAGTGTCTGTTCATGTCTTTAGCCCATTTCTTCACTGGGTTATTTGTTTTTTGGGTGTTGAGTTTGATAAATTCTTTATAGATTTTGGATACTAACCCTTTATCTGATATGTCATTTGCAAATATATTCTCCCATTCCATCGGTTGCCTTTTAGTTTTGCCGATTATTTCCTTTGCTGTGCAGAAGCTTTTTATTTTGATGAGGTTCCAATAGTTCATTTTTGCATTTGATTTCCCTTGCCTCCAGAGACGTGTTGAGTAAAAAGTTGCTGCGGCCAAAGTCAAAGAGGTTCTTGCCTGCTTTCTCCTCTAGGATTTTGATGACTTCCTGTCTTATGTTTAGGTCTTTCATCCAATTTGAGTTTATTGTTGTGTATGGTGTAAGAAAGTGGTCCGGGTTCATTTTTCAGCATATTGCTGTCCAGTTTTCGCAGCACCACTTGCTGAAAAGACTGTCTTTATTCCACTGAAGATTCTTTCCTGCTTTGTCAAAGATTAGTTGGCCATACATTTGTGGGTCCATTTGTGGGTTCTCTATTCTGTTCCATTGATCTGAGTGTCTGTTCTTGTGCCAGTACCATACTGTCTTGATGATTACAGCTTTGTAATACAGCTTGAAGTCTGGGATTGTGATGCCTCCTGCTTTGGTTTTCTATTTCAAGATTGCTTTGGCTATTCGGGGTCTTTTCTGATTCCATACAAATTTTAGGATTGTTTGTTCTAGCTTTGTGAAGAATCCTGGTATTATTTTGATAGGCATTGCATTGAACATGTAGATTGCTTTGGGTAGTATTGACATTTTAACAGTATTTGTTCTTCCTATCCAGGAGCATGGAATATTTTTCCTTTTTTTGTGTGTGTCTTCTTCAATTTCTTTCATAAGCTTTCTATAGTTTACTGTGTAGATTTTTCACCTTTTTGGTTAGATCTATTCTTAGATATTTTATGGTTTTTGGTGCAATTTGGGATTGATTCCTTGATTTCTCTTTCTGTTGCCTCGTTGTTGGTGTATAGGAATGCAACCGATTTCTGTGCATTGATTTTATATCCTGCAACTTTGCTGAATTCATAGGTCAGTTCTAGCAGTTTTTTGGTGGAATCTTTCGGGTTTTCCATATAGAGTATCATGTTGCAAAGAGTGAAAGTTTGACATCCTGGCCGATTTGGATACCTTTTATTTCTTCGTGTTGTCTGATTGCAGAGGCTAAGACTTCCAATACTATGTTGAATAACAGTGATGAGAGTGGACATTCCTGTCTTGTTCCTGACCTTAGGGGGAAAGCTCTCAGTTTTTCCCCATTGAGGATCATATTAGCATTGGTCTTTCATATATGGCTTTTATGATCTTGAGGTATGATCATTTTATCCCTACTTTCTTAAGGATTTTTATCAAGAAAGGATACTGTATTTTGTCAAATGCTTTCTCTGCATCTATTGAGAGGATCGTGTGGTTCTTGTCCTTTCTTTTATTGATGTGATAAATCAATTGATTTATCAATTGATTGTTTCGCGGATATTGAACCAGCCCTGCATCCCAGGTATAAATCCCATTTGGTCGTGGTGAATAATTTTTTTAATGTATTGTTGGATCCGGTTGCCCAATATCTTGTTGAGGAGTTTTGCATCCATGTTAATCAGGGAAATAGGTCTATAGTTTTCCTTTATAGTGGGGCTTTGTCTGGTTTTGGAATCAAGGTAATGGCTGGCTTCATAGAAAGAGTTTGGAAGTTCTCCTTCCATTTCTATTTTTTGGAATAGCTTCAAGAGAATAGGTGTTAACTCTTCCTTAAATGTTTGGTAGAATTCCCCTGGAAAGCCATCTGGCCCTGGACTCTTGGTTTTTGGGGAAATTTTTGATGACTAATTCAATTTCTTTAATGGTTATGGATCTGTTCAAATTTTCTTTTTCTTTCTGTTTCAGTTTTGGTAGTTTATATGTTTCTAGGAATTTGTCGATTTCTAGACAAATTTTATTGGCATTTTATCGGCATATAATTGCTCATGATATTATTATTGTTTTTATTTCTGCTGTGTTGGTTGTGATCTCTCCTCTTTCGTTCTTGATTTTATTCATTTAGGTACTTTCCTTTTCCTTTTGATCAAACTGACTAGTGGTTTATCAATTTTGTTAATTCTTTCAAAGAATCAGCTTCCAGGGTCATTGATCTGTTCTACTCTTTTTTTGGTTTTGATAGCATTGATTTCTGCTCTAATATTTATTATTCCCTGTTTTCTGCTGGTTTTGGGTTTTATTTACTGTTCTTTTTCCAGCTTTGAGGTGTAAGGTTAGGTTGTATATCTGAGACCTTTCTTCCTTCTTTAGTAAGGCCCAGATTGCTGTAATACTTCCCTTTATGACCAGTTTTGCTGTGTCCCAGAGGTTGTAGGCTGTGGTATTACCATTTTCATTGGCTTCCATGTACTTTTTAATTTCCTCTTTAATCTCTTGGTTAGCCCATTCATTCTTTAGTAGGAAGTTCTTTAGTCTCCAAGTATTTATCTTTCCAATTTTTTTCTTAGGGTTGATTTCGAGTTTCATAGCATTGTGGTCTGAAAACATCCACATTATGATCTCGATCTTTTTGTACTTGTTGAGGGCTGATTTGTATCCCAGTATGTGATCTATTCTGGAGACTGTTCCATGTGCACTGGAGAAGAATGCATATTCTGCTACTTCAGGATGAAATGTTCTGAATATATATGTTAAGTCCCTCTAGTCCAGTGTGTCATTCAAAGCCATTGTTTCCTTATTGATTTTCTGTTTAGATGATCTGTCCATTGCTGTAAGTGGGGGTGTTGAAGTCCCCTACTATTATGGTATTATTATCAATTAATTTCTGTATGTTTGTGATTAATTGATTTATATATTTGGGTGTTCCACATTTGGAGCATAAATGTTTACAATTGTTATGTCTTCTTGGTGGATAGACCCCTTAATTATGATATAATGCCCTTCTTCATCTCTTGTTAGTCTTTATTTTGAAGTCTAGATGTCTGACATAAGTATGGCTCTTCTGGCTTTCTTTTGGTGACAATTAGCATGATAGATGGTTATCTATCCCCTTACTATCAATCTGAAAGTGTCTTTAGGTCTAAAGTGGGTGTCTTGTAAACAGCATATAGATAGATCTTGTTTTCTTTTTCATTCTGTTACCCTATGTCCTTTGATTGGAGCATTTAGTCCCTTGACATTAGAGTGAGTACTAAAAGATAGGAATTTATTGCCATTGTGTTCCCAGTAGAATTGGAGTTTCTGGTGGTGTTCTCTGATCCTTTTTAGCCTTTGTTGCTTTTGGTCTTTTTTGTTTTGTTCAATCTTTTCTTCCCTCAGAGAGTCCCCCTTAAACCAGGGGGAGGGGAAGAGGGGAAAGAAAAAAAAGACACAGAGAGGGAGGGAGATAAAACATAAGAGACTCTCAAAGACTAAGAACAAACTGAGGGTGAGGGAGATGGGGGAGGGAGAGGGGGTGATGGGCATCAAAAAAGGGCACATGTTGGGATGAACACTGGGTGTTTTATGTAAACCAATTTGAAAATAAACTATTTTAAATTAAAAAAAAAATGAAAAAAAAATTTCTTGCAGGGCTGGTTTAGTGGTCACAAACTCTTTTAATTTTTATTTGTTTGGGAAACTTTTAATCTCTCCTCCTATTTGGAGTAACAGCCTTGCTGAATAATGAATTCCTGGCTGCATATGTTTCCAATTCAGCACATTGAATATATCCTGCCACTCCTTTCTGGCCTGCCAACTTTCTGTGGATAAGTCTGCTGCAAACCTGATCTATCTTCCTTTGTAGGTTAAGGACTTTTTTTCCCTTGCTGCTTTCATGATTCTTTCATTATCTGTATGTTATGTGATTTTGACTATGATATGCCTTGTTGATGGTTGTTTTTTGTTGAATCTTGTGGGAGTCCTCTGTGCTTTCTGGATTTTGATGTCTGTGTCTTTCCCCAGGTTAGGAAACTTTTTCTGCTATGATTTGCTCATATAACCCTTCTACCCCTTTTTCTCTCTCTTCATCTTCTGGACCCCTATGGTTCTGATGTTTTTCCTTTTTTTTTTTTTTTTTAACGTTTATTTATTTTTGAGAGACTGAGACAGCATGAGAGGTGGAGGAGCAGAGAGAGAGGGAGACACAGAATCTGAAGCAGGGTCCAGGCTCTGAGCCGTCAGCACAGAGCCCGACGCGGGGCTCTAACCCACGGACTGTGAGATCATGACCTGAACCGAAGTTGGCCGTTCAACCGACTGAGCCACCCAGGCGCCCCTGTTTTTCCTTTTTAATGAGTCACTGATTTCTCTTATTCTTAAATTGTGCTCTTTTGCTTTAGTCTTCCTCTTTTTTTTCTGCTTCATTATTCTTCATAAGCTTGTCCTCTATATCCCTGATTTGCTGCTTTGCCTCATGCATCCTTGCTGCCGTGGCATCCATTAGAGATTGCAGCTCAGTTATAGCATTTTTTATTTCATCCTGACTAGCTTTTACTTCTTTTATGTCCATAGAGAGGGATTCTAATCTATTTTTGACCGCAGCTAGTATTCTTATTATCGTAATTCTAAGTCCGGTTCAGACATCTTGCTTGTATCTATGTTGGTTAAGTCTCTGGCTGTCGTTTCTTCCTGCTCTTTCTTTTGGGGTGAATTCCTTCCTTTCATCATTTTGAAGGAAGAAAAGGAAATAATAAGGTAAAAAAAATTTTAATGAAAAAATTGAAAACAGCACACACAAAATCAAATAAATGATGCTAGATCCTAGGTGTGTTTTGGTCTAGTTATTGAATGGAGCTTGATCGATTAGTGGAAACGGGGGAAAAACCAAAAAACAACAAACCGAAAAAAAAATTTTGAAAATTTGAGAAAATGAATACGATGAAATAGAATACCTTGAAATGTTGAAAATAAATAGAATTTGACAACTTTAGTTGTCAACTTTAGTGGAAAAATAAAAATAGTTAAGTAACAACTTTAGTGGAAAAATAAAAATATTTTTAATAAAAATTGAAAATAAAAATATTTTTTTCTTTCTGTATTCAAGTAAAAGAAATGAAAAAGAAAGCAAAAAACAGAAAACTGAATAGATGGGCCAGCGAACAGACTGAAATATGATTCGATATTACATCGTTTCCCCTAGAAGTCAAACTATGAAGCACTTTATAGTCCGTAAACTAAGCAGGTGGAGAGACTTGTGGTGTTCCTGAAGAGAGGTTGGCCCCGTTGGGTGGGGCTTAGTGTAATGGCTCCGTTCTACACTAGATGGCGCTGCTTCGCGTACCAGGGTAGATTGTTGTGGCGCCTGTAGGTGTGTATGCGCATGCGCGGGCAGAGTGAAAATGGCATCACTCAGCTACCCAGTCTCGAGTATCAGAACTCTGTGCTCTTCCTGACCAGGAATTGTGCACCCGTCCTTTGTCTCCGGTTTCGTTCACTCCCTGCTTTTACACTGTGACCACATTGGCAAGTTGCTGGGCGGCACCTCCCTCCTGAGTTTTATCTCAGATGCGTCTGTGTTTCCCGACCCCTCACTTCTGAGAGACTGTGGCTTTGACCCACTCAGATCCCCGGGGGAGGGTCTCACGAGCGAGCAATGGCCGGGTGCCGGCTGCATCTAGGAATGTTGACGGGACTGTTCTGCTGCAGATGCCCAAAGACTGCGGCTGGGTGCCAGCCCGCCCCAGAAAGAGTTCACACGATCGTGTAGCGTGTAGCAGCGTTTCCTGCATTATGTAAAATCACACGTGGCCGGAGGACCTCCCGGACCTCTCTGCTCCTGGGGTTTCGGTCTTCATGCCAGAGCACCACCAGGTATTTGAGCTGCGGAGTTACAGACTCTGTGGTCCCCCTGTTTATAGAGTCTTAATAGAATTTAAACTCTCTCCTTTCTCCCTTTTTAGTTCAGGCTGAACCACAAGTTCAGCTGTTTCCACTTTTCCACTCTCTCTCCTGCTGCTTTTGTAGGGGTGCTCTTCCTATACTCTCACCTCGTCTCCATCCTCTCTCTGCTAGCAGAAAGAGCTCCCTACCTTCCACGGCTCCTCTCTCCCCCAGTTCACCTCTCCACACCACGTACCTGCTGAATTCTGTGGTTCAGGTTGTGCAGATTGTTGTGTTAATCCTCAAGTCTGTTTTCTAGGTGTGCAGGATGATTCAGTGTTGATCTGGCCGTGTTTCATGGATGTGAGATGGAAAAAAGACTTCCATGCTCTTCCACCACCTTGGCTCCTCCCCATAACAGATTGGAGGAATTTATGTTTTAAACCGATATGAATTCCTAGTTCAGTCAATCATGTTCTTCAGCTTGTCTGTTTCCTTAGCTCCTGGTTAATTGGTTTAAATCCAGTGGCTGACAGGTTAAAGATGCACCACTTCTTGCATACCTAGTACTTCTTTTATTTTTGACTTGATTATATTAATGTCTTGAGAACTCTCTTTGATAATTTATTCAACTTATATCTGGGTTGTTCTAGATGCTGAAGATATATTTGCAAATAAGATCAAGCCTCTGCCTTGTGGTGAGATAGGTATTAGGCAAGGCTATATAATTTTTCAAGTAGTAGTAAGAACTGTAAACAAATAGAGCAGGTCAAAAGGATGGAGGGAGCTGAGGTTTAGTGGGATGGCCATGGAAAATGCCTTTAAAGAGATGATATTTAAGCAGAGATCTAAATGAAGAGATTTTTTTCTGTGGTACTGACTCAGCACTATGAGAGGATTGCATACAGGCAGAACCAACATGCAGTAGTTTTGAATAGTAATTTTTAATAATGTATGATAGCTAAGCGGTTTATGAAAGTTGATTTGTGATGATTGATTCGATTTTCAATATGAAAATAGATTGAATAAAAATTGCATATAGAAAAGGCTAGGACCACTGGTCTGTGTACTTTTTAGGCTACCAGATACTCTACATAATAAATGTATGTAACACTTTCTCGTAGCAATGTAGTCTATGGTATTACATAAGCCATGAAACCAGTGGGAAAAGTCCCATGCAAGTATATTTTAAAAGCAACTTGATATATACCATGGTTAAAGAAGTGAACATTAGAACAATGAAGTCATTAGAAAAAATATGAGAGAATATTTTATTATTTGGGGATAGAGAAAAGCTTCCTAAGCAAGAAATAAAACTTAAAAATAATCCAAAAGAGAAATACTTGACTGTATAGAAGTTTCTATACAAGAAACACCGCAAAGACTTAAAAGCAAGACAATAAAATTTCATCATATATAACAAGATGTAATATGCATATTAGAAATATAATTAATATCTAATGTACAGAGAGCTTTCACTAAAAAAAAAAAAAGGGAAGGAAAGGTAACTCAGGAGGAAAATTGGCAGGTGATACGAAGAGGCAATTCATAGAAAACATTAAAATGGCTAGTGGTACACGTGCTCCTATGCATCAGCAATCCTGTGTCTCTTGGGTAGATTCCTAGCAGGGCTATTGCTGGATCATAGGGTAGCTCTATTTTCATTTTTTTGAGGAACCTCCACACCGTTTTCCAGAGTGGCTGCACCAGTTTGCATTCCCACCAACAATGTAGGAGGGTGCCTACTTCTCCACATCCTCGCCAGCATCTATAGTTTCCTGATTTGTTCATTTTAGCCACTCTGACAGGTGTGAGGTGGTATCGCAGTGTGGTTTTGATTTGTATTTCCCTGATGATGAGTGACATTGAACATCGTTTCAAGTGTCTATTTGCCATCTGAATGTCCTCTTTGGAGAAGTGTCTATTCATATCTTCCGCCCATTTCTTCACTGGGTTGTTTGTTTTTCGGGTGTGGAGTTTGGTAAGTTCTTTATAGATTTTAGATATTAGTCCTTTATCCGATATGTCATTTGCGATGATCGTGTACCCCAATGTTCATAGCAGCACTTTCGACAATAGCCAAAACATGGAAAGAAACTAAGTGCCCATTAACTGACGAGTGGATAAAGAAGATGTGGTACTTATATACAATGGACTACTACATGGCAATGAGAAAAAATGAAATCTGGCCATGTGTAGCAACATGGATGGAACTGGAGGGTATTATGTTAAGTGAAATAAGTCAGTCAGAAAAAGACAGATACCATATGTTTCCACGAATAGGTGGACTTGGTGAGACTAAGCAAAAACCAGGGGGAGGGGAAGAGGGGAAAGAAAAAAAAGACACAGAGAGGGAGGGAGATAAAACATAAGAGACTCTCAAAGACTAAGAAAAAACTGAGGGTAAGGGGGATGAGGGAGGGGGGAGAGGGGGTGATGGGTATTAAAAAGGGCACATGTTGGGATGAACACTGGGTGTTTTATGTAAACCAATTTGAAAATAAACTATTCTAAATTAAAAAAAAAATGGCTAGTGGCATTATAAAAGATGGTACATCCCCCAGTGATCAAGAAAATGCAAATCAAAATACTAAAGAGATACCTTTTTCCTGTCAGGTGATCAAGAAGTTGAAGTGATTATAAACACCCACTTTACAGGGGGCCATAAATGGGCAGGGTCATGAACTAGTTGGTAGAAGTCTTTGAAAAGCAGTTTAGCCGGGCGCCTGGGCAGCTCAGTCAGCGAAGCATCCAACTCTTGATTTTGGCTCAGGTCATGATCTCCCAGTTTCATGAGTTCAAGCTCCACATCGGGCTGTGTGCAGGCAGCATGGAGTCTGCTTGGGATCCTCACTCTCCCTCTCTCTCTGCCCCTTCCCCACTCACGCTGTCTCTGTTTCTCTCAAAGTAAATAAATAAAACTTAAAAAAAAAAAAAAAGCAATTCATCAATTCTCAAAATTTAGATGGTACATATCCTTACAATAATTTCACTTCCAAGAACCATATTACATGTGTATTCACACAACTATAAAAACTGTATAAAGACATGTATTTATAAACTTTATACGGACATGTATAAGAAAATTCATCATAGCATTATTCATGATAGCCTAAAACATAGCAAAAGGGAATGGGAAAGTAAGTTATAGTATGTTGGAATACTATGCAAATCGCTGAAGATAACGAGATAAATTTCTGTGTGTTAACATGAAGGACATCTGTGGTATATTTTTGAGGAGAATGGAAGTTGCTCTATAGTGGAGTAGTATAAATCCATTTATTTTCTGAAGAAAAATCTATGTGTATATGTAAAACAGAAACATTTTTGAAAGTATCACACCAGATTCTTAACAGTTATTAGTCCAGGGAAGTGGAAGGTCGAAGTGGGGAATTTTCCATTTTAAATTTATAGGTTTCTGAGAGGATTGAAATGTTTCCTACCAGAATATATTACTTTTGTGTTCTAAACAAGAAGTAAATAAACCATATCAGTAAGTTAGCCAATTGTTCTTGTGACAAAAGTATTGTCAGAATTTCTTTCAATAAGATACTCCCTAAAATGCAGTTAAATATAAACAAAAGTGCAGCTTATATATGTATGTATGTATATGTACATGTAATACACATACAGTGGAGTAATACATTTATTGTACAATCTGAGGCATACCTATAATGTCTTCCTAGCAATAATAATACTGGTGATTATCAGGTACTGCCCACTGGTAGCCATTCTCCTAGCATTTTATTTCTTTAATTATTCTTTTTGTCGTTTCAAATTTTTATTTAAATTCCAGTTATTAACATATAGTGTAATGTTAGTTTCAGGAGCAGAATTTAGTGATTCATCACTTACATATAACACCCAGTGCTCATCACAGGTGCCTTCCTTAATCCCCATCATCCATTTAACCCATCCCCTGCCCACCTCCCCTCAATCAACCCTCGGTTTCTATCGTCGAGTCTCTTATGGTTTGCCTCCTTTTCTCTTTTTTTCCCTTCCTCTATTTTCATTTGTTTTTTTTTTCCCCTTAAATTCCACATACGAATGAAATCATATGGTGTTTCTCTTTCCCCAGATAACTTATTTCACTTAGCATAATACTCTCTAGCTCTATCCCTAGCATTTTATTTTATTTTTTAATTTAAATCCAAGTTAGTCAACATATAATGTAGTAATAGTTTCAGGAGTAGAATTTAGTGATTGATCACTTACACATAACACCCAGTGCCTAGCCTAGCATTTTAAATATTTTATTTTACTTTGCTCATTTTATTTTTTGTTTATTATTTATTTATTTATTTATTTATTTATTTATTTAGAATCAAACCATCTATAACCAGGCTACTTAAAGTATAGTCCTCAGACCAGCAGCGTCAGCATCACCTGGGAACTTGTTGGAAATGCAGAATTTCAGGCGAATGGAATTAGAATCTGCATTTTAACAAGATGCCTAGTTAATTTCTGTGCGCATTCAAATTTAACAAGCACAGCCTCATTGGTTATTTTTATATTTGTGGAAATGTTTTTATAATCACTGGGCAGTGTGCTATATTTTCTGCACTTAAGAAATCGATTTTATTGATTTTAGAACATTTGCAATTTCAGTAGCAAAACAAAAGTGTAATGTATTAGAAATTTGATTAGAAATAAAATGCAAGGGGTATCTGGCTGTCTCAGTCAGTGGAGCATGGGACTCTTGATCTCAGGGTTTTAAGTTTGAGCCCCACACTGAGTGTAGAGATTACTTAAAAATAAAATCTTAAAAAAACAAAAAAAGGACACCTGCCTGGCTCATTTGGTAGGCCACATGATTCTTAAAAAATTTTTTTTTTTAATTTATTTTTGAGAGTGAGAGAGACAGAGTGCAAGTGAGGACAGGGGGAGACACAGAATCCAAATCAGGCTCTAGGCTCTGAACTGTTAGCACAGAGCCTGCCATGGGGCTTGAACCCACAAACTGTGAGATCTTGACCTGAGCCAAAGTCAGATGCTCAACTGACAAAGTCACCCAGGTGCCCTGTGCATGTGACTCTTAATCTCAGGGTCATGAGTTCAAGCCCCACATTGGGCGTGGAGCCTACATAAATAAAAAAATAAAAACAAATTAAATAAAATAAAAAAAAAAGAAAGAAAATGCAAAACCATTCACAATATGCCAGGTACTGTTCTAAGTATTTTTACATATTAACTCTAATTCTCATAAAATATGAAGTAGATCTCGTTATCCCCATTTTTCATATGAGGACACTAAAGCACTAAAACAGTAAGTAATTTACTCAAGTTCACACAGCAGCTTGTAAGCAGTAAACCTAGGATTCAAACTCAATTAACTGGCTCCTGAGCCCTTCCTCCCTCCCTCCCTCCCTCCCTTCCAACCTTCCTTCTCCCTTTCCTTCTCTCTCTTCCTTTCTCTCCCTCCCTATCACCCCCCTTTCCCCTACCCTGCCTCCCTCCCTCCCTCTCTTCTTACCCACCTCCCCTCTTCCCTCCTTCTTACCCTCCTTCTCTCTCACTCTCCCTTCACCTCCTCCTCCCTCCTTCCCTCTCTTCCTTCCTTCACCTCTTCCCTACCCCCTGCATTCTTAGAGGTGAAAGTTGCATTATGGACTGAATCACGCAGTGAAAATTTATTAGAAGCTTTATAGGAGACATTAATTACCTCCGCTGAATTATTAAGAAATACAGAGAGTAAGTGGTAACCGTGAGCTCTGGGATCCAGTGTCTCTGTGTGGACTGGTAATTATGATTTTGATTAGAGACTAACAAACTCCAGGTTGGGGCTCCCAGGGTGTGTCTCCTAGTGAAGTTACCAAAGTCCAAGATCTGCTCTTTCAGCTTATGATTTGAAGCATTGAGTGTACACTCATTGACGGTGATAAGGACATCGGGTAGTTGAGACAACTTAATAAAACTTGTAGACTAATGTACACCTGAAAGAGACTTTACCAATTTACTTTACAATTATAACTGCCAAGTGGACCAGACACTCCTATCAGCCTATCAGTACATTCTCTCCCTGGTAGATAAACTTACCAAGGAAACCGAATTAAGACCAGAAGGTTGGTTAACTATAGAATTGGTCCAGAGGAAATTATTTGTTTTTTAGAGACACTGGCTGTGACAACCTATGAGATGTTTTGCCATACTACACACCAACCAAACGTGCCTGGTACACTACACACATCCGTGGTCAAAATGTTACTGCATCCTTCTATATGTTGCTACAGGCACAATGGCAAAATTTTAATTATCACCTTTCTGGTTGATATTTTCCTACTCCCCTTCTCATATCAACAAATATTTTTCAAAAACCCTGTAATTTAAGCTTATATTCCTTTTATTTCATTTTTATTCTAATCTGGATTCTTCATGATATTTGGAGAGACTTCTTAATTTTTTAAATTGTCTCTGAATAAAGGGATGATTTTCTATAACCTACGTAACACCTATGTGTGAGGAATCAGTGTTTCTATTCTAATATCGCCAATACAAGTTTTCTTAATATTGCATGCCTCAACTAGTTTATATTAGCTTCCATATTTGGAATGGCCTGCACACTTACAATGATGTGGAAGGTGTTTCATTTAGAGCACTCCGGATTGTTATTGGGGTAGCTGTGTTGCTAATATACTGAATGCCTTGGATGATGCAGTTACTCTTTCAGATATTAGGCCAAAATTTACTTGAATTAACATTTGCAATAAGAAACAATGGTGCATTGGGGCACCTGGGTGACTCAGTCATTTGAGTGTCCGACACTTGATTTTGACTCAGGTCATGATCTCACGGTTTGTGGGATCCAGCCCCACATCAGACTCTGCATTGACAGCAGTGAGTCTGCTCAGGATTCTCTCTCTCCCTCTCTCTGCCCTTCCCCTCACACTCATTCTTTCTCTCCCTCTCACACTCAAAATAAAAAAACTTAAAAAACACACACACACAAAACAATGGTGTGTCAACTTAAGTAGGCTCATTATGTGTCCCATGGGTAATTTGGTCACTCTAGCTTCTACTACCATTGTAAGAACTGTGTATGTATGTACGTTCTTGCCAACTTTCTTGAAGCTGGCAAACACAATGTCACAGGTAAAACACAACTTTCTGCATACCAATTTATTCTCAAATTGTAATGCAATGGTGCGGTATGTTGGAGGGCAGACTACTAAACTTTGACTTTGGAGATCTAGGTCTAGTCCTGCTCTGCTATTAATCATTGTGCAGTCTTGGCCTATGTTCTATTATCTGATGAAATGTACTTTATCTTTTCTTATAAATTTCAAGTAGCACTTAAAGAGCAAACAAAATTCACATATGTTTATATGACCAACCCCTAAAACAAATATTGCTCTATTAAAGCTTTGTTGTATTAGACACAAACACTTTTGGCTTCTCTTGCTCTCTCTCATGGTTGAGTCTAAACATAAGAAATCGTGTTTATGTGACTTTCTTTTAAAACCCAGATGATGTTCAGGAAAAGTTTCCTAAGCCTTTAAATCCCTATGCTTTAGGGATCTATCTCTCTGCCTCCTGCACTGACAACCTTATAAACTCATACATCTCATTTGTATTATTATCTTGAAGCAGTTCTTTTGCTAATTTTAATCTCAAAGGTGGCATGAAGAGTGTAAGCTAGTACAGATCTTCTCACCTTACGGTGCGGTTAAGTTCTGATAAACCTATTATTGTAAGTCTAAAATGCATTTAATATCACCTAACCTACTAAATACACATATTTAGTGCTCAGAACACTTCTATGAGCCTACAGTGAGTGCCCTCGTGATCGCGCAGCTGACTGGGAGCAGCCCGGCATCATAAGAGATCGTCATACTGCAATGTTAACCGGCCCAGGAAAAGCTTAGAATTCAAAATTTGAAGTATGGTTTCTACTGAACGTATATCACTTTTGCACCATTGAGGAGTCGAAAATTGTAAGTTGAACCATCAATTAGTTGGGGAACATCTGTATAAACTATGTATTCTGACACAACATCTCCAATTTGAAACCCAATCATTTGTATACACAATCTTTATTCACAGAAAGGAAAATGGACTTCTTTCTGGAAACATTTAAATAAAGTAGACAATTCTGGGGTTTCGTGATAGAATTACCATTTAAGGATGATTTTGAGTGATATATTTTAGCATCAGTAAATGTCAGGACAGAAGCTCTACTATAAATACCACATGAGTGTATTATACTAGAAGAGGCAAGATCGTAGATAGACTCGAGCGTCTTCTTGTTCCTTCATTAATGAGTCAGCTTTAATGCTGGGTTGGGGATACATGGGTGATATGACTTAGTCTTGCTCTGGGGGCTTAGGCTGGATTTTAGCCTTGTAGGGTTATAAATCTCACTGGTGATATCTTCCTCAAAGAGCAGGGACAACTTTATGATAAATAATTGTTACCAGTGCATCAGACAAAACAGTCTTAAGCCTATTTTGCCCCATGTGCAGTAATAATGTTTATGTAGTTTGGACAGATGTTTATGAGAATTGACTTACACTTGAGATACCAACTTATGAGTGTATATTTTGTGGTCACAGTATGAATATTCCTGTCAACTTTTTTCCTTTTTTTAAGATTCAATAACAACTTATTTTGGGAGGAGGAAATGAGGAGAAAAGAAGATAGGGGTCTTAGTTGGATTTTAGTTAAAGTTCGAGGTAAATAATAAGTAGCAATTGCAACATTTTTTTAATTAAAAATTTTTTTAAATCTTTATTTATTTTAAAGAGAGAGAGAAAGACAGAGTGTGAACAGGGGTGGGGCAGAGAACACAGAATCTGAAGTAGGCTCCAGAGAATCTCAGAGAAGAGGGAGACACAGAATCTGAAGCAGGCTCCAGGCTCCAGGCTCCAAGCTGTCAGCACAGAGCCCGATGCAGGCTTGAACCCATGAACCTGTGAGATCATGGCCTGAGCTGAACTGGACGCTTAACCAACTGAGCCACCCAGGTGCCCAGCACTTGCAACTTTTAAGTTCTATTAGCATTTGGGGGTTACTGAGGTGCTTCCCAGAAATGTGGGAATTAGAGAAGTAAGATTATATTCTGAAAGTTAAATTATAAAGTTATCATATAACAGTGTATAGATTTGGAAAATTCCTAGAAGGAGACAGACTACTCCCAAGTCTCTTGGATGTGACTGTAACTAAGAGGTCACTAACTTAACACCTACTGAGCTAGGTGGGTCATATAAAGGAGTGAAGCTGACCAGATATTGGCGCACTAACCACGAAGTGGTACTCTCCATTTCCACCAGTCTGTATGATTTCCTCCATTTCTCTTAACATACAGACCATTCTCTGTCCAATTTTCTATTTTCTCTCATCTGAGAGTTGGAACAAGTATTTTATTTTTCTCTCAAGAGGGAGAAGAAAAGAACATCCACAGATTAATGGCAAGTGACACTCGGCCAGAGTGGCAGAGACTCTAGGAAACAAGAGACTATACCCTATCTAAATGGAACAGCTATTCTCAGCTGTAGCTGATTATTTCCAGGTAAAAATAGGGCTAGTATTGCCAGATATTTCTGGTTTTTTTGAGAGAACCCAAAATTCAGATTTATTGAAGTTTCTCTGTAATTGTTAGCTTCAGTTTCTTTAAAATAAATACCTCAGGCTAAATAAAATAATATGTGGGCTGAACGTGGCCCAAAGTCTCCACTTTGTAACCTCTGCTATAACATAATTAAATACTTTAATAATTTGCAAAGCAAGAAGGAATTAATCAAAAAGGAATGGCCAACTATAGAAGTGCAGATACAGTAGAGTCAGAATTTATTGAGGAACATCCAGAGGAAGAGTCTTGTCCGTTAAATGTCTGGGTATTTCTGATCTCAACATTTAGATATTCCCATTGCTAAGCCCACTTTGCATTCCTCAGATAAACCTAATTTGGTCCTGCTATAGACTGTATTTTTATGTATTACTGGATTCTGTTGTTATTTGACTTTGTGCCTCTATGTCTGTGACTAATAGCGGTCTTCATTTTGCCTTTCTCATGCTACTTTGCTTGAATTTTGAAAATAAGATTATGCTATCACATAATGAGTCTGATAATTCCAATATCTGAAGTCTTAGTAGATCTGTTTTTTTTATCTTTATTCAATTTTGAGAGAGAGAGAGAGAAAGAATGAGTGGGGGAAGGGGCAGAGAGAGAGGGAGACACAGAATCCAAAGCAGGTTCCAGGCTCTGAGCTGTCAGCACAGAGACCGACGCGGGGCTCGAACTCACAAAGAGATCATGACCTGAGCTGAAGTCGGATGCTTAACCGACTGAGCCACCCAGGTGCCCTGAGTAGATCTGTTTTTTAATTTTTGTGGTTTCTGTTCTTGTTCAAGTTGTGTCTGTGTGTGTGTGTGTGTGTGTGTGTGTGCATGTGTGTGTGTATGTGCACATGCATGCATCTTCCTTACCTTATCATTCTTGAGAAGTTGTTTGTAAGAATATTTTGAGGTCTAGGATGTAGCTTTCTTCTAGAGAAGGTTTACATTGCTTATGGCAGTACCTAAAGCCTCAGAAGAGCCTTATTCTATGTTGAAGACCCATGGCTTCCTAAACGACCCAAGTCAGTCAAACCTGGACTACAAAACAGCACAAAGGCTGATTTAAGTATGATTCTCTCTTATCATAATGTGTAATCCTTTGGAGTTTTTTAATGGGAAGAGTCTCCAATTGAACTATTATTTTATGGGAGAGGCTTTGATTTTTATTCCTGCTGACTTGGGAGGCCATAAAAATTAAAGTTAAAATTTTCAGAGTCTGGGGCGCCTGGGTGTCTCAGTCGTTCAAGTGTCTGACTCTCAATTTTGGCTCAGGTCATGATCTCATGGTTCGTGGGTTCGAGTCCCACATGGAACCCCACAGTGGTCTCCACACTGGCCATGGAGCCTGCTTGAAATTCTTTCTCTCCCTCTGCCCATCCATCCCCTCTCTCTCTCAAAAAAAGTTTTTTCAGAGTTTGGCAAAAATGTCTTTCATGTGCTTTTTTCTCTTTTAAACTGTTCTTTTCTTTTTTTCTTTTGGTCTGGTAATTCCTTACTATTTTGTTGGTACTTTGTTTATTTAATCCATTTTTTAAATTAATTAACTTTAAAGTTACTGTGAACAGAAGATCTAGGCCATTCCCAGGACAGCCTTAGTAGACAATGAAGTTCCCTCTCTTTTCATTTCTGTATGTAAAAACTATCAAGCTTAACAAGTAGTTCTTAATTATTAAATAAAATTGACAGTAATTTCAACAAAAATATAAAAATAACATGTAGTAATGGCATACTTTGTGATTCCATGTTCCTTAATTATTAGTGGAGCTAATCTTTTGTGTGTTTAATGGGCATTTGTATTCCTTTGCTTATGGAGTAACTGTTGTGTATTTAGTCCATTTTTCTCTTGGTGTGTTGCTATTTTTGTTATTCATTTGTAATAGCTTTTTAGATATTAAGAAATTTTGTTTTCTAAGGGAAAGCTGAGATCTTATGTCCATCAGATTTCTCCGTCAATAAGAAGGAGGATCATTGACATGGATGGCTTAAGGCTAATGATATTTGTGTCATTGTAGTGCTGGAGACAGTATCTTTAAAAAAAAATTTTTTTTAATGTTTGTTTATTTTTGAGAGAGAGACACACAGAATGTGAGCGGGAGAGGGACAGAGAGAGGGAGACACAGAATCCAAAGCAGGCTCCAGTCTCTGTGCTGTCAGCACAGAGCCTGCTGCGGGGCTCGAATCCACAAACTGTGAAATCATGACCTGAGCCGATGTCAGCACTTAACCGACTGAGCCACCCAGGTGCCCCTGGAGACAATGTCTTCTAGATCAAGTCATTTAATAAATATTTATTGAACATATACTAAGCATCAGGTTAATGAGGTTCCGGGCATGTAATGGTAAAAACAACAGATATTATCTTTGTCCTTATGGGATTTATCTAGTGAGGCTGACAGACATGAACCAGGTAATCATGAATACATAATTGCAAACCATTATAAGTGCTATGAAAGCGAAGAGTTCTATGAGATCATCAAACAGGGGAGCCTGACCTACCTGGGTGACAGTTGGAGCTGAAATCTGAAGGACAAGTGGGAGTTAAGTAGAGAAAACCTGGGGGCTGTGTGTGAAGGAAGAATTGTAGGCAGAGGGAAGTACAAAGTCTGTGAGATAGGAAAGAGTTTAGTGTTTGAGCATGTTAAAAAGGCAATGTCGTGACTGGGGTGCACAGAGCAAATGCCTGTGTTGAGTCTGGGGAGCTAACAGTGTGGTGCTTGTGCATATTTTTGTGAATTACAATAAGGAGTTTAGTCTTTATACTAAGATTAATAGATACCATTAAGGAGATTTAAGAAGGGGAACGATATGGTCAAACGTACATTTTATAAGATCACACTTGCTGTGATACAGAGAACTGATAAGGAGCAAGCAAACATGGATCTGGAAAGGAATGGACAAATAAAGCATTGTGCTTATCATGCTGTTTATACCCATTTATGTTCCATAAAACTCCACATACTTCCCGGGCTTCCTTATCGCCCTCGCTCTAATCATCTTTAGACTCAACGTGTCCTTTTCCCACCCTCCCCAACTTCAGAAACCCATACCGCCCACAGTGTAATTTATGTCATTTATGTCCTCAATTTAGATTTTAAACATTTCTTATACCTTCTTTCTCTAATGAAACATTTCTTGAACCTTCTTTCTCCACTGCTGTATAGCGGTGGCTATTTCTCCCTTCCACTTGGTCTTGAGATTGGGTGGGTCTTGTCTTCTTTGTTCGCCATTGCCTCTTTTCATTCTCCCTCTTTCCTCCTTAAAACTTGATCTTTTTGAATTTCATGTCATCAAATTATATGACTCATAATTGCTGTCAACACCTCATTTTTTCATAATTTTAACTGCTGAATCATGTTATTTACTCCTACACAACTCTTGTCTCAATTCTTGATGGTTTCAATGTACCACAGTCACTCAGTGCCTCGAAGTCTTCTCCTTCAGCAGTGTTCTCTATTCATGCCTTCAAGGCAGTCAGTGCCGCCATCGTCCCCTTGATTACTTTTTTTATCACCAATAATTGCATGTGTTTATCCTGAATTTCATTCACCTCACTCTCTGACCACCACCTCTTATCTTCCGGCATTTTAATTCCAGCAATCCAATCTTTTGACTCCACTGGAGCCCTCATTTCCATCAATTCCATAACATTTCCAATTTTACTTGTTTTGTTTGTTTGTTTGTTTTAATATCCTTATTCTCTTCTTTTCCAGCCTAAGTTCCATGGTCAGTTATTACAAGCCCTCTCTTGCATACACTCTTCATTCTTTTGTCCTTCTCTTTGTGCTATTCTGCTGGCAAAACTACATTCTGGCTAAGTCCAAATTACTATTTTTCTGAACCTGCATCTGATCCGCTGGAAAAGAAAACTAAACCAAGTTATCTCGGCTCCCTTGAAATTCTGATCATGAACCGTAGGCCCTATTTCTATCAGGTAAACGTTCTATACATTCCTAGGGTATTTCATCTCTCTTTTCTAGGTGAGTATATGGGGGCTTTCTTCATTTTACTTAAACCCCATCATCTCTCCTATGTTCAGCTGATGGTCATACTTCCTCCTTTACTGAGAAATGGAACCAATCAGAAGAAAATTTTCATAGACTTCCACCACATATACTTACTTAAAAGCATTAGCACTTCTGTCTGCCTTCTTAACCATTCCTGCAGGTGTACTCCCATGTTCCTATCTAAAACTGTCTTCTTTACTTGCCTTTAGATGCTATCCCCTCTTGTCCACTCAAGGACAACTTTCCAGAAATTCTTCCCTCTTTCTCCTACATCATCATTTTTTTTTCATTTTTTACTGGATCATTCCACTTAGCTTACAAAAAAAAAGTATCTTGACTTCACTTCTCTCAACAGCTAACACTCAGCTTCTTTGCTCCCTTCCGCAGCAAACCTCCTTAAAAGCACTGCCTGTACTGACTGTCATCAATTTCTCTTTTTTCCTTTTCTTTTAAAACCATGGCAACAGATATTTGCCTTAACTGCATGGAAACCATTCTCTTCAAGTTAAGTGGTGACCTAACCTCAGTGGTTAATATCCAAAATGTATAAAGGACTCACATAACTCAATAGCAGCAGACAAAGCAAGCAACAAACAAACCAAATAATTCAATTAAAAAAATAGGCAGAGGAGCTGAATAGACATTTTCCCAAAGAATACATATGGCCAATAGTCCCATGGAAAGATGCTCAGCATCACTTATTGTCAGGGAAATGCAGATTGAAAACAATGAGATATCATGTCATGCCTGTTAGAATGGCTATTATCAAAAAGATGAGAAATAACTGTTGGTGAGGATGTGGAGAAAAGAGGACAATGGCCTATTGCGGGGGGAATGTAAAGTCGTACAGCCACTAGGGAACAATGTATGAAGGTTCCTCAGAACATTAAAAATAGAGCTACCATATGATCCAGCAATTCAACTCCTGGGTATTTGTGCAAAAAAATGAAAATACTAAATTGGAAAGATATATGTGCCCTTATGTTAAACACGGCATTTTTTATAATAGCCAAGATATGGAAATAACCCGAATGTCCACTGATGGATAAATGGATAAAGAAGATGTGGGAATACTATTCAGCCATAGAAAATAATGAAATCTTGCTATCTGTGACAACGTGGATAGACTTTGAAGGTATTATGATAAGCAAAATAATTCAGACAGAGAAAGGCAAATACTATATGACTTCACTTATATGTGGAATCTAGAAAACAAAAAAAATGAACAAAAGCAAAACAAAACAAAACTCATAGATGTAGAGAGCAGAATGGCAAATGCTAGAGGGGAGAGAGGGTAGGGCATGGGTGAAAGGGTGAAGGGAATCAAGAGGTATAAGCTTCTGATTATAGAAGAAATAAGTCATGGGCTATAATGTACAGTATGGTAACTGTAGTCAATAATATTGTAGTGCATACTTGAGAGTTGTCAAGAGACTACATATTTTTTAAGTTTATTTATTTTTGAGAGAGAGAGGCAGAGAGAGAGAGAGTGAGAAAGAGAGAGACACACAGAGAGAGAGGTAGAGAGAAAATCCCAAGTAGGTTCAGCACTGTCATTCAGAGCCCAGCACAGGGCTAGGTCTCATGAATCGTGCGATCATGACCTGAGCCAAAATCAAGAGTTGGACACTTAACCAACTGAGCCACCAGGCTAAAGGTTAGCTTTGTATGGGGACAGATAGGAACTGGATTTATTGCGGTGATCACTTTGCAATATATACAAATATCGAATCATTATTTTGTACACCTGAAATCAATGTTATGTGTCACTTATATCTTTAAAAAAATAAAATAAAAAAAAAAACAAAGAGATAAGAACCCTTTCTTTAACTTGGACTGCTCTTTAAATTCCTTGCTCTAAGTTCCCATTTAGCCAATATCATAACAAAGGCTTGAGATGAGTGGAGCCTCTGACTTGGAAGGGATCCTCTAGCTCTCTATCAGGGTCAAGGTGGAATCTAGTGGGATTGGAGGCATGGGATGGACTATTAGGTTGTGTATGCTCAAGACTTTAAGGAAAAACTCTTTTCTTTGAGTTGGTCATTCTTCTGTGGGGGATGGAAGAGTTTGATGGCTAAACGTGGGATATAGGCTTAAAGAAAGGAGCTAAGGGGCCAATTTTTAGTCTAGGACTTAGGAAAATGGGCAAAGAGACTCCTTACGGCATATACCTGGTTTAGCCCCCTACAAGGTGTATTAATTTTCTAGGGCTATTGTAACCAAAGTACAACAAACCGGGTGACTTAAAACAACAGGAATTTGTTTTCTCATAGTTTAGGTGGCCAGAGGTCTGAAATCAAGGGGTTATCCAGGTTGATGTCTTCTGGAGACTCTGAGGGAGAATCTGTTCCATATCTCTCTCCCAGCTGCTGGTGGTTGCTGGTAATCCTCTGTTCTTTGGCATATAGCTACATCACTCTAATATCTGGCTCCGTTGTCACGTGTACTTCTTCTTCATGTGCTCCTCTGTTCTTTTCTTCTGCTCATGTGTCTGTTCTTTTCTTATAAGACCACAGTGATTGGATGTAGGGCCCCAATACCGTGCTTCAGTATGACCTCATCCTAACTAATTACATTTGCAAAGACTTTCCAAATAGAATGATCTTCCAAGGTTCTGAGCAGACGTGAAGTTTTTGGGGACCCTATTCAACCCATTACATTATGAGTGAGAGTCTCATAGGAGGTTTTAGTCAAAGCCCAATAGAATAAAGTATATATATTTGTAGAGTATCCATTCTGCAAATGTCTCTCACAAATTTACTATGGCAGGAAGTCGTGGGTCTAGCATTCAAAAACATTTTTTTCCTTCTATTCTCATCATAATAAATTCTTTTTTCTTATTGCTACCCTCATCATAATAAATACATCTAACTTTGTGACTTATTAAATTTGTTAAAAAATGCTTTTAATGTTATTTATTTTTGAGAGAGAGAGAGAGAGAGAAAGAGAGAGAGAGAGAAGGGAGAGAGAGAGAGAGAGCAGGGAGAAGGCAGAGAGAAGAAGACACAGAATCCAAAGCAGGCTCCAGGCTCTGAGCTGTCAGCACAGAGCCCCAGGCAGGGCTCAAACTCATGAACTGTGCGATCATGACCTAAGCTGAAGTCGGATGCTTAGACAACTGAGCCATCTAGGTGCCCCTGGCTTGTTAAATTTCTTAGAGATACCTTTATGTATTTGACTTATCTGGTAATGTTCCATTTAAGTGTTTTCAACTGACCAAAGTGAATAGTTACATAACAAAATACCAACCAAGCAAAAGATTGGAGCAGGTACATTGAGGTCTCATTAAATATCAGTGATGATTATTGAGTCAGGAAAATCAGCCAGGTAACATAAGAGGAGTCTTAGTGCTTTATTCTTGAAATTCAAAACTCACATTTTTCCTGTTTAGCACTTAGATATTTCATTAACCCAACCCAAACTCTTTTTCTCTGTAGACCATAATTAAAGAGATATCAGGCATTTACAGTAGTGATTAAAAAAAAAAACTCAGAAAATTAGAATTGGTGGTTTTATGGCAGTATTTCTTAAGGAGAGCTGGAGAAGGAGGGTGTCACAACCTGAGTTTTAGCAGGAGACATTACCGTAAGCTGCATCACGAGTGTCATCTGCAGTGATTTGAAACCATAGAAACAAATCAGAGCTACTGCCCGCGTTTGCATTGAGCTGAGATTGCAGGCGCGTGACTGTTCACACTGCCAAAAATGGTAAGAGTTTTCACCAGCCAAAAATAGATTCAGGTACGTTTGCCCTGTCTCATTGCATTTATGAACGCTGACTTCTTTTGACATTTATGCAGTCATTTCCTTGGTCTCCTGACATGGTTGAGAAAGTGACTTCAGTTGTCTTTTATGGTAATTCAATTTGGGGCGAAGAATAGGATGAGATGAAATAAGACTGCAAAGCTCAGCAGCAGGGTGACTATTAGCGCTATGGCTGTAAAACAAACCCTCTATAAAATCGTGTAGGAAACATCCACTCTTTGAATCCGTTTGGCACATAGGGCTAAGAATGCTTGAAAGAGAGGTGGAAAGCAGCCATCTTTGATTCACTGGATAGAACAAAAGCACATCAAATTCCTGCTAGATCCAGTGCCACTTGGGTAGAAATGGACAGGATGATTGAACTGCCTGGGTGTTTAAGAATCTTACTGCTGAGGAATATGAGCTATTTTACTTATATTGAGAATCAGTCTTCAAAACATAAAGTTGTTTGGGATAATAATTTAGAGAAACTCTTTATAGTTGATATGATATGTGAAATCCATACAAATGAAATAGAACCAAATTTAATTGGTTTTTAGAAAAGAATTGAATATATGGAAAATTTAAATAAAAAAAATAAAGGACAGAAATGTTTTAGAAAACAAAATGATCAAACTTTAGGCTTCTGGAAACATTTCTATATTTGAATATAAGAAATTAGATATCTTCAAATGATTCTTCTCAAACTCTTCGACCAATAATCAAAGATTGACAGCCCAAGAGCCAGGTCTGACTCTCCAGTGGGTTTGGTTTTTTTTTTCTTTCTTTCTTCCTTCCTTCCTTCCTTCCTGTTTGTTTATTTTGAGAGAGAGCACAAATGGGAGAGGGCCAGAGAACGAGAAACAGAGAGAATCCCAAACAGGCTCCATGCTGTCAGCACAGAGCCCAGCTCGGGGCTCTCACTCACAAACCGGGATGTCATGACCTGAGCCGAAATCAAGATTCTGACGCTAGCGACTGAGCCACCCGAGGTGCCCCTCCTTTTACAGTTTTCTCAAGCTTGTTTTGAATGTGAATGTCTTTCTCCATTGGGACTGCTCTGCCAATCTTGCTTGCTCTTTGATTTTCCACTTTTTGCTTGACCTTTCTCATGCGTTCACTCACGTTTCCTATGTCATTCTTGGATCCATCCGATGCCATTTTCTCTACCTCAGATAATTTTCCACAGTCTTCCAAACTGATGCTGCTCTTCTGAAGATCTGTTTCCCTGTTAAACTTATCATAATTATTTACACCTCGCTTTTCTGTTTTCCAGCATGGTTACATGGTAACCACATAACAAGGTAACATACAACAGAGAAACAAAATACTGACAAAACTCAGACCGATTTAGTTTCCAGGTACTCCCTACTGTTTAATAATTGACAAGCTGGAGACTGAACTGGTATCAGTAAGCAGTCAGTTTACCCTGTGCCTCTACCGGGGCCACCACCTTTATTGATAATTGCTGCCTAGGAGGCATGACTAATGACAAAGACACGGAACAATGAGGAAGGTATGAATCTCACATCTCTCCTTCCTAATTTTAAGTATCTAACTCTTCACCATACAACCTAAGCTCAAGTAAAATTTGAGCTGCCACTCAGGCAAATGTATTCTAATTACCTAAGCCATTCATACTAGTGCTATGGTACCCATTTCAGGCTAAAGAGATATGGGGAGAGGTCTACTGGAGGCTTCTGGAAAAGCTTCTTGCTTTTGAGATGCTAGCATCATCTACTAAAGATGTAGACCTTTTCAACAACTTTATCCTTTTGGCATGTGATACTTGGAAAAGTTGCAGCCATCTTGCTACCAGCTGAGGAAGAAGCAATATATGAGGAAAGGCAGTGCCAAGAGAATTGCTAAGAAGCTGAACTGGGTCCCCAACAAACTATAGCTGAAGTTGTCCTACCTTTAGTTTTTTAGACACTGTGAGTCAGGGCTTCCTTGTCCTCACAGCCAAAGGCATCCTAAGTGACAGTCTCCCAGATTCATTATATCTTCGTTTAATAGGCAAAATACTCTGACTTGCATAACCCAAAGAATATAAAGCCATTTGCTCCTTTGTTGTTCTTTGGAATATAAACTGCTTGTACATAGGGATACACCCTCTGGGAAGTTTCCTTGTGGAAAAATAGCTCAATGCTATGCCAGGAACAGTGACTGAACAGTTATTGATGATTACTATGATTGGCTTTTTCTTTTAACCGTGGTTACAATTTGGTTATAGATATTATACCTTGTATTTGTGAAGTGATTTATAGTTCACCCAAGTGCTTTATGTGTTATTTTATTTAATTCTAATGACAGCCCTGTAAGATAGAGGAAAGGTGAAGATGCAGAGAGTGGAGCTCAGGGAGGTTACGTGATTTGAGCAAGATCATAAATCTAGAGTGTCAAGGCCAGGACTTCCATCTAGGCTCTCTCACCTGAGGTCCAAAGCTTTTGCCGCCAAATCACAGCTAGAGGCTGGAGCAAACCAATGGTTTATGGTGAAGAAACAGCTTACTGAAGAGAGGTAGTGAGGTGGCTCCAGACAAATTGTAAGGAACTGGATCTGCTCGCTCCTGGCTGTGTCATTCACTCGGTGTGAAGTCTTAGGTGAATCATTATACTTCCCTGAGTCTCGATTTCAAGGAATTATACTAGATGATCTATTATGTACTTCCTGATTCGAACATCCTGTGATTCTGTAATGGAGAATTGCTTATGCAAATAGGGTACAAATCATGCTTTATGTAAGCTACAAAGCTTCCCCCATGACTACCAAAGAGATACCTACTCTGTGTGTCTTCTTGTGGGAAGCTCCGTATTCACGCTTCTTGAGCACCTGTGGAAATGTCAGCAGTTAACAGATGTGTTGAACATCAACTTAAACTTGCTTTATAATCCAAGTCATGGGCTTTTCATTTGTAGAATAATTTTACTCTAGAGCTGCAAAAATCACTTGTTTGATGAGCTGGTCTTGTCACTGTGATTCTTGGAACAGATTTAAAACAGCTTAAAAAGCCAGCAGCACAGAGTTTTGGGATGCTTATTTATCAGGCACTTGAGTGGCAGGTTTTCATAATTAATTGTCCTATGACTGACTTCCCTTCACTATCCTAATGAAGCATGTGATAGTTGCTGCCTCAACAGACTGAGGTTTGCAAATTTAGCACCACAGAGGCTATTTTTTCCCAAGCAATATGCTAGCAGTTGGAGAAAACTGCCATCAGGGAACCCACGGTGCTTTGGTTGCATTTTCACACTCCAAAAGCTCATTTGCACACAGACAAATTATTAAGTCAAAGAAAATGCAGCACACCAGGACTTAAGTCTCTTGAGTAGAAAGTCATCTGTGCTTGAAAATGGGAAATGATGTTTGCTGCAAAATGGTAAAGTAGTGTTTTATGAATAAATGTTAGCACCGGCTGACTAAAAATATCAGGTGTAATGGCTATATAAGGAAAATAGCTAGAGGAGGGTGGGAGAAAGATTGGGAAAGTCTAGTTGAGTGTGGAATGCGATGGCCCTTGTCTTTGCTCTCAGAAAAAAGATACCAGAAATTGAGTCCTTAGAGGGATGATTGTGAGTGTAAAGTTGGTGATATATGGGGCACCTGGATGGCTCAATCAGTTGAGTGTCTGACTTCGGCTCAGGTCATGATCTCACGGTTTGTGGATTTGAGCCCTGTAAGCCTGCTTTGGATTCTCTCTCTCTCTCTCTCTCTCTCTCTCTCTCTCTGTTCCTCCCCTGCTTGTTCTCTCTCTCTCAAAAGTAAATAAATAAACATTAAAAAATTTTTAAAGACTTTGTGTTAGGTGGCAATCGAAGTGACAAAAACCCAACTCACACTAGTCATGTACAATAAAATTTATTGACTTATATAATTGGGAAGTCCAAAAGACAGGCTAGACCCCCCACCCACCCTCCCCTCTGTAACCAGGGGCTTGAATGATATCATCTTTCAGCGTTGCTTCTCCTTGGGTATTTCCTTCATTTTGTTGGCAAGATCTTGGCACACAGAGGAAAAGGTGGCTCTGGAAGGTCAATGGCTACATCCTTTTTCCTCTCCATCCTGTGTATATCAATCCCAGGGAAGATTCTCTTTTGCCGTATTTAGTTCATAAACTCACTCTGCTAAGGAGATAGAGTACTCTTATTGCACTGCCTGGATCATGCTCATGCCTTGGGCTAGAGCAGCTTCATGACTGACACCCCATCAGGACCACAAGTTGTAGGGATGGGGAACTTCTCCATAGGAAGAGATGCTGGGCAGACAAATCAGAGGTATACTTGAAGTGTCTCCTGAGATTAAAAAAAATTATTCATATTTAACAGTGAAACTAAAGTTTTGAAACTAAAAATAAAGGTAAGTTATGCACAAGCTTTTTCTAATTATCTAGAAATGCTTTGCACTAAAATTAGGACAAATGAAATATTCAGAACTGAATAAAACTTGGGTCAATGAAATTTTCTCATCTAATTCTTATTTTCCCTATAAACTCATTATTAAAAGAGCTAAATATCAGTAAATAGAAATTATTAAATGCAAAATGACCAATAATTTGAAGGAATATTTAAATAATTATGAATTAGGTAATTCTTTCATAATGGTAGAATCTGTCCTCAATTATTTCTGTTTCCACATTTCAATAGGTCTAATGAATTTTAAGAGCTCTATCTAACCCCTAAGATACTGAAAATGAAGTGATCATTAAACGTTAGTAGTATTAGTCATTAGATTGGGTTACCTGAAACAACTCAGAGATGAATGGTCGCATGTAGAAGTTTTCTAAGAAAGCAAGGAAGAGTAGAGAAAGAAGTTGATGTGCCCAAGTGATTGCTAAGGTCTTAGCTCATCACAGGAATTCTGGAACTGGAGTGGCATTCAAAATTGCCCCAATTAAGGCAAGGGGGCCAAGCCTTTGTATTTTGAAGCAGGTTGATAAGGGGTGGGAGATGAGCATGAACATAGGCAGGGTAGTTTCCTCAGCTGAGGCCAGTTCTCTGGGTGGTTCTCAGCTGTGAGCAGACAACACTGCCAAGGGTGAAGGGGGTGAGTGTCTGAGTCTTGGAAGAGTGCCTAAGTGGTCACCATGGCTCTCACTATTGAAGGACGTTTAATGGCACTATCCAAGTGTTAGATGTATTTTCATTTTGGATTCCAGGCAGGAATAGTCTCTTTTAGCCAGAGAACCTTCGAAATGTTTCCCATTGTCACAAAAAACAAGAGAACAAAGGCGTCAGATCAAAGAATGCTAATTCTACTTAGAGAAGACAGTTACTCAAGAGAACATGTGTGATAAGGAATCAGATCACTTCAGTGGGAGGAAAACAGTATTATACAGTCACTTCCAGGGCTAATAAGGAAAGATCCAGGGTCTGGAAGAAAGATTAAAATATCTCAGAAAAATCTTGACACAACAGCTTGAGGAAAACCAAAGATCTCTGAGCCCAGAGTCAGTTCCGTTAACCCAAACCACTTAATTGTGATCACTAGTACCTTGGTGAGGAAGAACTGGGAGAATGCCACATTCTAGATCATTCAACATAACTGCTATAACTCAGGTACCAGCTTTTGCTTCTCTGTCCCCTTATGCTGGTATATGAGGGTCAAAAAGGAGAGTGTTTTATATATCTTCCCAGGTTTCCATTGAGCAAATATTCTCCAAATCATGTTCTCCTTGCCATCTCCTCTTCTCTTACAAACCAAATTTCACCTCCTAGCCCAGTTTTCTGGAGCAGTAGCAGGCCTGTTCCTATGAGTACCAAAAGATACTCATGAGATGTGTGGCAAATCATGCTTCCCTTTACTGCCCTGTCCCTTTGTTCTCCATATTAACCACACAGGAGACTTTGTAGGCATATTAGATTTTACTGCTGAGTTTGGGTGATGAAAGGGAATTATAGCATAATATGAGGAAAAAAGTTATTTCTAAATGTGACTTTTCCTCCTGTTCAAAGGGAAAGCATGTACAAAACTGAATCTGCCATGGACGAGTTACCTTCTGCTTTGTCATCAACCCTTTCCCCCTTTTTGCAGGAGCATTACCTGCTAAATCTGCCCATGGTGTTCCATGTACTTTTTTGGGTGTTTGATTTGTCACGTGTTTGGATTCATTTCTATAATATATATGTATTTAAAGCTGTGCATATTTAATGTATGCAACTCTATGAGTTTGGGGATAGTATACACTCATGAAACCATAATCACTTTGCATGTAGTTTTTAGGCAATTGTCTTTAATCATGAGGGTTGACGTTCCCCTCAAGATTCACACTTTTCTTCTAGCAGTATCATTGGCCAATTCTGAATGGACCCATTCAGAATGAAATCTGGTGGATGTTGGTTCTGTAAGTCCCTAGGGCACTTTGGGAGTGAGGATGGCTGCATCAGAGACCTTAGTACCCCAGGACCCTGAAGAACTGATCAGACACTCAAGACTGGTCCTCTTTAAGGTTTCCACCAGTGTGAGTTGTAGTCTTCTCTGTATTCTTTCACTTGTATGACAAATAACTGTTGAATCCCCTTCCTTCCTCCCCCAAAACACCATGACCCACGTGAACCCCTTCCAAGACAGACTAAACCTTTAAGAAAGAAGAGAAATGTTTTCTTATTGTCAAATTTGTGAAGTCGGGTTATTTTCCAAAGGTATAATTGATATTCTACATACAGTATTTCATTTAATCCCACTCTATTCCTCAATTTGAATTGTGCAGATTTGAGTCTGTTAGAAATGTAGGGAGATGACCATTTACTGAGTATTTCCTTTTCAGCATACCTCTAGCTATGTAATGACAAAATAGAAGTTGAGAAACTACCTTTTTGCAAGGGTTTGATTAAATTATTTGATAGGAGTCTGTCTTGGGTTAATTATAGAGGTCAAAAGTGGGGAAGAAGGGACACAGAGACCTATCTTCATAGATATGTGGTACAAATTATATATAATTATCATTTTATTTATTTGGTTACTTTTTAAAGTGTTTTTATTTATTTATTTTGAGAAAAAGAGAGCGGGGAAGCAGCAGAGAGGGAGAGAGAGAATCCCTAGCAGGCTCCAAGCTGTCAGCAGAGCCCAATGTGAGGCTCAAACTCATGAACCAGGAGATCATCACCTGAGCCAAAAGCAGGGGTTGGATGCTTAACCAACTGAGCCACCCAGGCACCCCTAAAGTTCTTCCTGTCTTACGTTTAGGTCTTTCATCCATTTTGAGTTTATTTTTGTGTATGGTGTAAGAAAGTGGTCCAGGTTCATTTTTCAACATGTCGCTGTCCAGTTTTCCCAGCACCATTTGCGGAAGAGACTGTCTTTATTCCATTGGATAGTCTTTCCTGCTTTGTCAAAGATTAGTTGGCCATATGTTTGTGGGTAGAAATAATTTTTAGAGTGAAAATAGAAGAAACTCGGTGCAGAATCTTGAAAAATATTAACACTTAAAAAATAAACAGAGTAAAAGGAACTCATGGGGAATACTAAGAAGAACTAATAGAGAAATTGAGGAGGAAACCAGGATTTTGTGGTTTGTGGAAGACAGGGGATGCATTGGTGTCAAATTCTGGAGAGATCAAGATTTATAATGAAAAGTAGCAAATAGATTTGATAACAAAGATGTCACTTGATGAGGACAGTTTCCATGCATGACAGTGAAGGTGGGATTGCAGTAGCTGAGAAATCACTGGAAAATAAGGCGGTGAAGAAACAAATGTGGACAATTACTTCAATATTCTTGGCCTTTAAGGAGGAAATATGTTCTCATGAAAAGGTGTAATAGGGTTTAAGTACTGTTTTATTAAAATTTTTTTTCTTTTTCTGAAGCCGATGGAGATCTGAGCTTGTGCCATGGAAAAGCCAGTTAGAGAGGGAACAATCAGAAGGGATGTAGGACAGTCAGGTGTTATGGTGAGAACGAAGGCCCACAGACACAGACAGGGTGGGATCCCAAGCACCCGTGGAAACAGAGATGAGACTTCTGGTTGAAGCCAGCATTTATTACTTCTCCTCTTGACCTTGTAATAAAACGATCACAAAAGAATAAGTTTATGCAAAACAGGAGAGGATGAAAAGAGGTGCCATTAGAAGTTCAACAAAATTCTAAAAGGAATGTGAATACAGTTTTCATAGAGGTATCAGGGAAGCTGCGCCCCAGAAAGTTTCAGAAAAAAAGGAGTAAGGAGAAAGCGGATTTGCTTGGCAGAATCCAGAGAGGCCTCAGAGATGCTGGGTTCACAACAAGGGGGTGGAAGTTGACATATGAAATAGTCAACTGCTACAATGTGCATAATACTGGCACAATTTCTTTTCCTCTTCAATTAGAAGATCAGAAGTTTCTTTCCCTCACTGATGATCTCCAAATGGTATCATTTAGGGACCCTGGTATAATGGCTTAGTCACTGAGTAATGATCCTGACATGAACTGCCAGTTGAAAAACCTCATTCATGTTAATGAAAACTCAACCTGGAGTATTAGAGCATTTTGCTCAAATATGAACGAAGACTACGGGATCACCATACATTTGAGGTAACACTCCAACACCAATGAAAACATACCAATGAAATGTCCCTGAGGAAATAAATATAGTGCAAGGAACAAAAGAGAAACACAAATATATTCTAATAATATATCCTCACAGGAAGGATTAAGGATGTCATGAGAAAGAAAATTCAAAGAACAAGGAGGTGCCTGGGTGGATCAGTTGGTTAAGCTAGACTAATAATCTCATGGTTCATGGGTTCAAGCCCTGCATCAGGCCCTTTGCTGACAGTATGAAGCCTGCTTGGGATTCTCTGTCTCCATCTTTCTCTGCCCACTCACGTTTTAAACTCTCTCTCAAAAATAAATAAATAAACTTTAAAAAGAAAATTCAGAGGATAAAAGACAGCTCTTGGAAATTAAAGATGTTTATTAAAAGTTCTATAAGAAAGATGGAAGATAAAATTGAGGAATCTTCCAGAAAGTAGAACAAAATGACTACATATAGGGTCAAAATTTAATTCAGAGTAATCAAGATTTAAAGTTGCTGATGTTTGAAAGGGCAGAAAGAGCTGACTGGAGATACTTGAGACTGGTAGGCAGTATTGAGGTTCTGGAAAATGTAAAGGGACAGGCAATAGTAGAGAAAGCTGTGGTCACATAGCTGTGTGAATCTAACCTTTTTGTTTTTTCTTATCTGCAAAATGAAGACAATACAAAAAATATTTCAACAAGAAGTCACATCTGCCTTCCAGTATTTACTAAATGTTAGTGATTAATATGACCCGAGTCCTTTTCTCTTTGGAAAACCAAGGTCTTGGGATAAAAAATATTGAAAAACATACACAGAATTCCATGTAAAAACTCACACTTGTAGAGGAGCCCATACTTTGCTTTTGGACCATTGCTTATACTGTAAGTTAAAAAATCTATTTAGAAGATCATTTACATTTGTTTTTCTCTTTGTATTTTGCCCTCTCTTCATAAGGTGCTGAGGAATAACAAGGATAAAAATTTCGGTGTGTAATTCCCAAGTTGATCCCATCACACAAACTGGGATGTGAAATTTCAGCGTTATAAGAGTACCAAAGAGTCGGATGATGGTAGGATTATGTGTTCTAGAAGTTTAAAATAGTAATAGCCCAGGGGTACTTAGGTGGCTCAGTTGGTTAAGTATCGGACTCTTGGTCTTGGCTCAGGTCGTGATCTCGGCATTCGTGACTTTGAGCCCTGCATCAGGCTCTGCGCTGATAGCGCAGAGTCGTCTTGGGATTCTCTCTCTCCCTCTCTCTCTCTCTCTCGCCTTCCCCTACCCCTCTCAAAAGAAACAAAAATAGTGATAGCCCAGATTTAGGCTGAAACAGAAGCAGTCCAGTAGTTACACCCTTCTTGAGGAAGCCAGGCCTGATCTGATGGAATTCTCCCTAGGGCATGCAGGAAACATGGTTAGTAGATTCCCAGGAGCCTCCCTGCAGTAGCAGCAGCCCTCAGTGGAGAGAGGGGCAGAAAATCTTCTCTGGGAGGGGTGTTTCTTCCTTCTTGCTTCCTTCCCCAGGGATATTCTACTTTCTCTGTCTTTGTATGGCCTGCTATGATGTTATGATTGGGACAGTATTTTCTGTTTTAATACACTGTGTGTAAGCTGACTATAGACCTGAACGAAATAATAACTTTTAAGTTATCTGTAAATCTTGAAACAGTTCTTTTCAAGGTCTTGTGCTTTCAAGTATTAGAAATGTTGTTGGTTGGGAATTTGTGTCTGTCAGTGCACACGGCTGCAAATAATAGACAGGACTTCTCAAATCAACTTCATAAAAAGGAGATATTTGTTTACTCACATACCTGGAAGTCTGGGATACAGCTGACTTCGGGGATAGCTAGGCACAAGGGTTTAAATGACACTAGCGGCTTCTCTTTCTCTGTTTCTCATCTCTATTTATTTCTATTTGTGTTAGTATGTTGGCCTCTTTTTCTTGTAATATAGAAAGGTTTCCACCATGTCACTTGGGAAGGTGACATTTAAGCGGCCTTAAATTTAAATCTTCCCATATCTGTGACTCCAAAGACAATGAGGAATGCACCTTATTTGAACTAACTTACCGGGCACATGGAGGGTTCTGATCGGCCCATCGGGGCCTTTATGCTTATCTCTGAATGAATCACTGTTGCTAGAGACCCTGACTGGTTTGACACGATTCCTTGCTCCCACCTGTGGCAGAGTCCAGTGATATGGAGGAGATCATTTTCAAAGAAGAGGGAGTGACTGTTACCGTGGGTTTAGCAGATAAAATTATAGTTACCATATTTTGCATCATGAGAAAGAAAAGAGGAGGTAGATCTTCCTTTGTTTTCATTATATCCTTGACTTGATAACCATATTCAATCCTAGCTCCTCGAACACACAGTAGATATTCTTTCAATGTGTATTGGTTTTTAAGTTAGTGCTTGGCAAGATGTATTTGGTTGGCAGTCATACACATACACATACGATATTGTGAGAATTCATTGTGAATAATTCTCTTCATTAAGCTGTTCGTTCATTCATTCATTTACTCATGAATTCATTCTTCCAACAATCTTGATCAAATACCTAGTATAGGCCATTTGTAGAAAACAAGAATCATAGCATCTGCCCTCATCAAATGTATAGGCTGTCAAAAGAGAAAGACAATCAGATCTACACACACTCTCACACACACACAACTTGAAATTGTTTAAAGGCTCTCAGATTATATAACAAAAGTGGACATCTGTGTTATATTGGCATATTAGAGAAACCTCTCATAAGAAGTTACATTTAGGTGGAGTCTTAAATAATGAGTAGAAATGAACAAGTAAAGAGTATGAGGATGAGCTTCCAAGAGGGAAGAAACAGCATGTGTGAGTGCCTGAATTGAGAAGAACCTACGGAATGAAATCTGTTGTCTCTTACTCAAGAGAGTGAGGGACCTAAAATGGGAGGCAAAAGATGAAGTAGGAGATCATGCAACACCTTACAGGCTGGGCTAAGAAGTTAGCATTTTTATTACACATACAATGGGGAGTCTCTGGAGGGTTTACATCAAGCAATGATATGATTTGATTTCTGTTGACAGAAATCATTCTGGTTCATTCATTCATCTATTTAGTTAGGCTACAGATTGTGGAACTATGGAACATAGATGGCTAGACTGCTGGGCTTGAATTCTAATTCTGCCACTTACTACTTATCTGACCCAAAGCATGTTTTCTAACCTGTTTGTGCCTCAGTTTCCTCATCTGTAAAATGGGGATAGCAACAGCACCTACCTCATAAGTTTGTTGTGAGGATTAAGTAAGTCAAAATACATGACATTTAGAAAAGTCCTTGGAGTATGGTGTTATTGAAGTGCTTCCTATGATTACTACTACTATTATTAGTATTTAAAACATTTTTTTAATGTTTATTTATTTTTGAGAGAGAGAGACAGAGAGTGCGAGTGGGGCAGGAGCAGAGAGAGAGGTAGAGAGCAGTGGGGAGAGAGAGCGGGGCAGGAGCAGAGAGAGAATCCAAAGCAGGCTCCAGTCTCTCAGCTGTCAGCTCAGAGCTGGATGCGGGGCTTGAACTTATGGACCATGAGATCATGACCTAAGCCAAAGTTGGACGTTCAACTGACTGAGCCACCCAGGTACCCCTACTACTATTATTATTATTAAAAAATATTTATTGAGAGAGGCTCTGGTGTGCCAGGCATTGAGGAAGTATGAAATGGTCTTTGCAAAGAATATTTTCTTACTAGAGAATTTATAACTAGGTTGTCAGACAATCTTGGGTAATATATGTGTTCAATGATCACAAGTTATAGGGCTACCGATAGGCCTACATGTTTTATAATTATCCAGACTATTGCCTAGGGATTTCAGAGTTAGACACACAGAGCCGGTTTTCATTTCTAGCTTTGCCTCTTACTAACCAGTGTCTCCATTCACTAAGCCTCAGTGTCCTTATCTGTAATATGGGGGCATTAAAAGCACCTGTTGTATGGTGTCATCGTAAACAATAAACACAATTACGTATGTCTGTTATGTATGTATGTATATATATGAAGTTTTATATAAAACTTATATATATGAGGTTTTTAGCATAGGCTATATGGTAAGTACATTTCTATAGGGTAAGTACTCATTAAATGGTAGTTATTACTAATCTTAAGAAGTAGTGATACTAGTAGGGCGCCGGGGTGGCTCAGTTGATTAAGCATCCGACTTTGGTTCAGGTCATGATATCATAGTTTCTGAGTTTGAGCCCTGTGCTGACAGCTCAGAGCCTGGAGCCTTCTTCGAATTCTGTGTCTCCCTCTCTGTCTGCCCCTCCCCCACTCATGCTCTGTTTCTCTCTCTCTAAAAAATAAATAAACATTAAAAAAAATATATTCAAAAAGGCAAAATCTAATTTGAAAATCTGTTTGTCCTTTTCAAACCTGTCTTCAAAACTACCCTTCTAATTTCTGTTCTACTATGCATATGCTAGAGGCAGATGGATTTAATTTTTATTATGATCTAACATAAACGGAAAGTGAAATATGAAAAGGATATTTCCATTTATATAACAATAAGTTAACATTAAATCTATCTTTATGATGTTTGACTTTGAGATATCGTGCCAAAACACATCAATTGATAGGACTGAAATTAAAACCCCTGATGGTTTAACCTCAGTCTATAAATCGGGGATGAGGATTATGGAGCTAAGGTCATTTTCTTTATTGCTCTCTGTGGGAAGAAGAAAGCAAACAGATTTAAATGAGTCTGTGGACCTGGGTGCCCTGCAGGGATACAAAGAGAAGAGGAGGTAACTGACCTCAAGGAGTTTACATGCCCATAGCAGGCCGAATGCTACTCCTCAGGAAACAAACTAGCACTTACAAGTAGATGGACTATGGAAGGCAGAACACGAACAACACTGAAAAAGAAGACCGTGCAGAGGAAAAGTGAATTATAAGGTGAAACTCCCGGCAAATACCCTGCAATTCCACTGCATTCCACAAGCCAGAACAATTCCTTCCTTGTTAGACTTGTCAACACAATCTCCTGAGGAAGGTTTTTCAGCATTAAAAAAATGGGCAAATAAAGATTCATGTGGTAAAAAATTCTCCTGGCAGCCAGTTGGGCAGAAGACACATATCTCCTAAAGAAAGGAAATTCATGCCTCCATCTTGTATTTCAGGCCCCAAATGATTCTCCTAAAAATACAAATGTGTAAACTAGATATTTGGCATGAAAAAATCTGAATGAAAGATGTACTGTGTCTCTCTTAAAATAAAATTAAAGATTTATTCCAATCGTGCCAGTAACAAATGCTTTATTTGCTATTAAATTTAGTTCCGTTTCCCTCTCCACGCTTTCTCCTAGACCGTTGGAATTTCCTCTAACTCTCTGCTTCCGCTCTAGTTTTTCCTGTGTTTTGTTCAGCTTATTTTCCTTTTTCTGGTTGTTTTCAGTGTTAGTGAAACTAGACAACTATACTCTAGTAGTTTACTGAACTTAAGCTTTTCTTTTATGGGTGAGAAACTAAAAACAAACTAAGGGCACTAACATAGGACTGTCAATTTTTCGTTTTGTTAATGAATGAAATAAAAAATTGAATAGACTTAGTTGTATACAAAATCCACTGCATTGTACTTATTTCTCTTATTGCTTCTTAGACTGATGAAAACTTATCATTGGCTGATCCCCGTCTGGGGACCCACTTTGGATAATATGACTGTAATCTGAAAGAATTAGTCTTAAAGGATCTAAAGCTTCAGGTTATGAAAAGAGTTAATTCTTTTTTTTTTGTTCTATGATTACAAAAAATATATATATAAAAAACTTTAAAAACTGTGTTTACTTTTCTGTTAAAAAAATATAATTTTCATGGCACCTGGATGGCTCAGTCAGTTAAGCGTCCAACTCTTGGTTTCGGCTCAGGTCATGATCTCGTGGTTCGTGAGTTCGAGCCCTGTGACAGGCTCTGTGCTGACAGTGTAGAGCCTGCTTAGGATTCTCTCTCTCCCTCTCCCCTGTGCTTGCTCACTCTCTCTCTCTCAAAAATAAATAAACTTAAAAAAAATTAAAAAAATATAACTCTC
Source organism: Paguma larvata (assembly GCA_030068075.1). Lineage (NCBI taxonomy): Eukaryota > Metazoa > Chordata > Mammalia > Carnivora > Viverridae > Paguma > Paguma larvata. The sequence goes on from CM057840.1 coordinate 37,771,434, forward strand.
AATGGCTTCTTCATGAAGTGAAGCTTGTATTTTCATTATCTGGTCCCTATCTACTGTTAGAGCCTCTTCTTTTTCTCACTTCTACTCCCTCCCTATGTGGGTCTCCATACACACCATCTGTGATGCAGTCTTCCTGGGCTGTCAGGCTTCTTTGTGCTTTAACATACGGTATTCTCTGAGAGATTTTGGTTTAGAACCCAATTCAGAAGCCAAATCCCAGGGGAAGCCTTTTTATGAGCCTCCAGGTAGAGCTGGTAGCTTCTCCCTCTGTGCTTTCATGAATATACACTGTATACATATCTCCTCTCCAATACTCCCTCTAATATTGTATGACAGTGTTTTATTTATAAGTTCTTTTCAAGAAGAGTTCCTTGAAGATAGAAACTCTATTCTTTTAGATTCTTGTAATACAAATAGTGCACATTGCTGGAAAGTTAAAATGTATTAGGCAAAATTAATCTACTCTGTGTTTTGAAATTATAATTTTCTTTTAATTGTTATCTTTCTCAGGTAAAACTGGTATGCACTGGTTTGTGTAGGAAAAGGAAGTAGAATAGAGATTTATTTTCCCCCTGGCATGAATTCTGCCACTCCTTACCACCCTCACCAACCCTTAGAGACAGAATGACTACAGTTAAGTGTTTTTGTTTGTTTAAAATAAGATTCTCCACCTCCACATGTGTCTATCTATCTATCTAATAAATTACAAAATATCTCGATGTTATACACTCACACACCAAAGTAAACTGTACTTATAGACATGTATTTTCATTTATTGTAAACATCTTTCCATGAAAATAAATGGGCTTTTATTTTATCATTTTTAATAGCTTCGTAAAGTAGATATCTGTATCTTTTTTGGATTTTTTTATTCTCTGGCACGGTGTCTGGAATAAATATTTGTTGAATGAAGGACAAAATATCTCTTCAATACTTTTAACTAACACTGATTTGAGAATCTAATGAGCCCATCAGTGACCTTACAGGCAGCCTCCAATGGGAAAACAGGAAGGAAAATAAAAGGGAAGTGGCAGCCATGGAGTGACTCATTCTGTTTTTGTGTTCTCTCTTATCACAAGTAAAAAACAGTGGAAAAAAAAAAGACGTGGTTTCACAAAACATCATCATCATTTCCTTACTGAAATGACAATGTAGCAACGTATGATTATGAAAATTGAAATGGGTGCTCAGATTGTATGCCCTTGACGCAGGATGCAACAGTTACCTTAACCAAAACATTACCTTTGCTGAGGCGTTAAGAATTCTGACCTCATGTTATGAAATACAGTGATGGAGAGAATAATAAATTAATTTGACACATCTTTAAATATATGTATTGAATATTATATTCCTGGCAAGAGGCATGCAATAGGGAAGGACCTACCCTCCGAGTGTTAATATTGGTTAATGAGGCAATGGGGCAATCTTGCCCAATACCAGGAGGGCAGAGAAGATCCTACCTCATCTCCAAATGTCTTCCTTAAATTCTTTGAACCTTCGTTTGACACGTTGAACTACCTCCACCTTCTGCTCCTCTCCTCAGCACCTGACTGCCTAGTGATTTGAATAGGATGTGAAGCCACTGTGGCCTCAGCTCCAAACCGTTATTTATTATACTGGCCTGCTGCTGCCTTGAGGAACCCCCAGCCTTCATCTCTTCCAAGCTTTGTGGATGAGCCATTGTTGGGAAGAGGGAAGGAGGGCCTTTACTTTAACATTTCGCCAAAAGAGGGTTTAGAGAATAGCTGTGGTCACTTAACAGTGTGACTTTCCTACTCAAAAGCAGTCTCTTTGTTTCCTTGCTGGCAAGGCCCCCACCTCGTTTAAATGTTTGCTTCTCCTCCCTTGACTCAGTGGTAAAATCCTGGTTGTTTTGGTAATACTAATCCCCTTCAGAGACTGGCTTAGGAATGAATATATGATGTAATTCAAGCCAAATGAGAAGACAGCTGGACAGCTCATGGAAGGATCTCCTCGTTCTTAAAAGGAGGCCCAGGATGAAGCAGTCTCTCCTTATATTGATGCTGTGGTGCACGCAGTGATGGCAAGAACTGCAGAGGCCACCTTGTGACATGAAGATGGAGCCAACCAAACATGGCAAGGATGGCAGAATACAGAAAAATGAAAGAAATAAGATTCCTTGATGAATTTGAAAAACGACTGAATAAACATATTCTGAAAGTACCTACCTCTGGACTTCTTTTGCACATGAGAAGATGAGTTGATTGATTTGTTGAAAGTGAGGTTGTGTGCCTCCTGCTGCCAGAATCATCCTTACTGCTAAACTCTCAACACTAGGAGGCCCTAATCCTGATTTAGGACCCTTGGCAACTCAGTCAATTTTTGACTCCAATGCTATTATATATATAATCCCTATTCTGTCTCCTGTTTCCAATCGAAATTCCACTTAATACAAAATACTGTAAAACATAGTGAAAAAGTAATTAGACTTCTCTACCCAGCCTAATTCTGTACCTTTCCAACTTTGCATACTTTTTTCTTTTCTTTTTCTTTTTAAGTTTATCTATTTATTTATTTCGAGAGAGACAAGAGAGAGAAAGAGAGAAAGAGAGAGATAGAAGAAGAGAGAGAGAGAGAATGAGCAGGGGAGGAGCAGAGAGAGAGGGAGACACAGAATCCAAGCAGGCTCCAGGCTCTTAGCTGTCAGCACAGAGCCCGACGCGGAGCTCGAACCCACGAATCATGAGATCATGACCTGAGCTGAAGTCAGATGCCTAACTGCCTGAGCTACCCAGGTGCCCCAGGATACTTTTTCCATTGGTTCTATCAAGTCAGATTGGAGAGCTCCTGGGACACACATGTTTTTTGTTGTTGTTGTTGTTTTTACTATTAATGAATCTTTACCAACACTGTTCCATCTATGGAAAACAGTTTTTTACTGCACTTATATCTAGTGAAACTATATCCATTCTTCAAATTTAGTTCAAATCCTATTTACTTCCAACATTCCACCAGCCAAAATAACTTCCTTCTGTCTATATATTGCACTTTGTTGAATCTATCTTTTTGCAATTAGCCTTTTCTGCACATATACAGAATCAGTCTCTTCAAATAAATATAAAGCTTCTTTAAGGAATAAATGAAATTGTTGTTGTTACATGATTCAAGGAGTCATGCATTTTTCATATTAGTATCTCTCCTGCTACGTGGCTTCTTAGATAGCAGGTGCTCAGTACAATCTGTCGAGCTGGTCATGTGTGAAATGAAAGGATTGGATTAAACGATACTTAGGACCTGGTCTGACTCTAAGGGACGGTGCTGATGATGTCCAGAGGGAAGTGAAACCATGATTCTTAGAGATATGTAGAAATTTGAGAGTCGAAAAGAAAAGAAAAGAAAACCGTAGTGTGGGGGTGGTGAAATACTTTCTTTTTAGATTAGTGTTTTTGAAACTATCCTTTTATTTTTGGAGATCTTTACTCATGATATTTACTTTTGGATGACTATCCGGAATTGCAAATGCAGAAAGTCCCCTTGTTTGGGAAGAAAGGGATAAAAATAGTCTCTCACAATATGTGGCCAATCATGGGTCTTTTACAGGCCTGCCAATATTTTGGGCTTTATGGTAGCATTATCCACCCTTGTTTTAAACTTTGCACACCCCTGACATGTTGGACTTGGAGGGGGATTTGCTTTGCTTAAGGGAAGCGCTCCAGTGGGCTATTTTTGAACTTGCTTTGACATTTAGATTTGGAAATTCTGTGGTTCCAAGATACTTATCCGTGGGTAAGCTTGCAGTGCAGATGTAAAAGTACATCAAGTCAAAATACTAATCATCCACTAACATCTTTCCTAGGAGACTTCCCTATTGTGGACTTCTCTCTGAGTAGATTAAGTAATGGGTACAAATTAATACAAGATGGGAAAAAGTATGGAAGGTTCAAGGAATCAGACTTATCTCTTAATTACCTACCTCATCTCATCTCTAAGGTTTATGAACATGAGAAAGACACATACACAAAACTTCCAGAGTTTGTTCCAGCCTCTGTGTTTTGTTTTAGCCTAATGATGGGTAAAACCTCTGCTTGTTTTTCCACCACTACTTCAATTAGGTCTACTGGCTCACATGAGAGGTGGCAGCTAGGTACACATTAGCTACTCGGAAGGTTCCACTGAAGGGGAGAAATGGAGGTGAGACGTGGAGGAAGCAATAGGAGGAGGAACAGGAAAGCTGTTGCAGGAGGCAGAGAAGCAGAGTGAGAAGCGTCTCTGTTCCTTGACCAGGCACAGGAAGCAGAGCCCTCGCCCGCCTGGCAGCAGCGCTGCTGAAGCAGAAAGGCCGGGTGCTTGGGTAGCAGCAGGCGCAGCCCCAGGGGTTTGGCAGAGTGGCCTGCAGCTTCGGCCAGGCAAGCATACGCTGCAGAAGTGGAAAGCACCCATGAGTGCTTGGTGGCTTACACTGACTTCTAGTTTTGACCGATGGCCGTTGTTTCACAATGAAAAGTAGCCACTAAGCCAGCCTTCAGGTTTTAGTTTCTTTAAAACTTAATATCGCTGCACCTTTGCTCATGTTGTTCCTTTTACCCGGAAACATTCTTTTTCCCCACGTTAGTCCTACTTTTTCCTCAATATTTACGAGCACCTAAGCAGTCCTTAAAGGCTTCCTCTGTCTGAAGTCTTTCCTGAACCCACACCAACCTCTCACTAAGGGGAAATTTACCAACATGCTTTTTGAGCTTCTCGCCGTACATGGTAAATGTGCATAGCACACTTTAGTGTGCTTTTCAAAAAATGTTTATTTATTTTTGAGGGGGGGAGGGGCAGAGAGAGGGAGACAGGATCTGAAGTGGGCTCCTCGCTGACAGCAGAAACCCGATGGGGGGGCTCGACCTCATGGATGGCAAGATCATGACCTGAGATGAAGTTGGGCACTTAATAGACTGAGCCACCCAGGGATCCCTTTACTGTACTTATTTTATATATCCTTATCCTATTACTGTTTTTGCCCTCTTTAGGTCAGGGGCGGATTCCTCATTATCTTTATATCCCTGTAGCTCAGCAGAGAGGCTGTCTCATTGTAGGGATTCAGTGTATGCTAGCTCAATGCGTAAATACATGAATCAAGAGTGGTGTGGGAGAGAGGTCAGAGAGTAAATCGGTAAGAGTTAAAGGATTTCAAAGCTTTACCTGGCAGTGTGTGCAGCGGTAGTTACCACCCTGCGACTAATTCTTTGAAAACTGTCATTCCCATCAGGGTGTGGAGCCCTACACCGACAGCATCCCTTCCCCGCTGTGTTTAGGGATCCTGCTATTACTAGGCGACCTGGCGTTATCTTCTCTTCTCCCAGCCAAACCCCGCGTGATCTCATGGAAGAAATGAGCAATAGCTCGTCCTCTGAAAACAGTTGTAGATTTGCATCTAAATTTATTTAGCAACCTTCACCAATATTTACTAGGTATTTATTATGTTCTGGGCTCTATGCTAACCCACACGAAGGGTAAAGGATGCTATAACTTACGAAATCCACACAGCCACTTTGAAGTTCTCAAGAAAAAATTTCCAGAAAGAAATCCACTAGTGCTCTACACTTCAAATTTCTCCCCTCTGGTTATTGACAGCAAATGAAGAGTTCAGCAGGAAACGTCTCCTTTGCCTTGGAAGATGTTTGAGTTTTTGGAAGAGTATGAACTTTGGAGGCAGACACATTGGTGTTTGAATCCCTTCTTAAGACTTGAAACTGGAATTCCCTCCGTACCTACAAACATCCATTTCTTTATCAACAAAAATGAGAATACCTATCATTAGCGGTTGTAGCAAGAATTAAATGAGATAATGAACATGCGAAGGTATCTTGGAAATAACAGTGCTCAGAATGATCGATATTATTATTTTTTCATGTAGTTCAGAATCATAAAAGTAATTCTCTTCAGCAAGCCTTGGGGTGTGTTTATCAGTGTGTATAGCTTGTACATTTAGAGCAAACTTGTTACATTAAACTCTTCCAGAGTGATGAGAATCATTTGTCACATATTGTAAAGATACCTTGATGGGGAAGAGAATCTGAGAGAACACCAATATTGCCACAATTACTATGGTATCAGGATTTCTTCCTCAGAGTCATGGAACCACTCCAGGCTGAATCCTCCTACCAAGCTTTGCTGGCACCGGACAGGTGGTGGTAGATCTTGGCTTCAAAGACAGCCCACGCCATAGAATTTTCCCTATGGAGTTAAAAAACTCAACTTAAAAACTCATCTTTGCTACTTGCTAGCTTATCGACCTTGAGAAAGTTACTTAAACATCATGTGGTAGACAGAAACACACCTGGCTCTTCCCCAATGATGTCCGTGTTCTAATCCCTGGCATGTGTGAATATGTTACCTTACACAGCAAAAGGGATTTTTCATTACAGATGTGATTAAAGACTTTGAAGTAGAGAGAATATTTCGGATTTTCCAGGAGGACTCAATGTTATCATAAGCATCCTAATACACGGACGGACATAGGGAGGAGTCAGGGTCAGAAAAAGGGCATATGTCAAAGGAATTGGACTTTGGAATGATGAGCTTTGAAGATGGAGAAACGGGCCATGAGCCAAAGAATACAAGCAGCTCTAGAAGCTGGAAAAGGCAGGGGCCGTGGGTTCTGCCGTGAATCCTCCCTCCAGAAGGAACACCGCCCTGCCAACAAACGTTGTTGTCTGAAGCTGCTAAGTTTGTGATAATCAGTTACAGCAGCAGTAGAAAACTAATACACACCTCAAGCTTTAGTTTCTTATCTCTACAATAATAATGCTATATAACAAATACTTATTAAGTCTGGTATTATTTTAGGCCTGGAAGATATAGCAATGAATAATACAAAGTCTGTGGCACCAGGGAGCTTACATTACAGCGGATAGACGGATAACAAGTAAAAAAGTATATTTTTGAAGTAGTACAAAGTTCTGTGGAGAAATAAAACAGATCAAGAGATGAGGGAGCGTGGGTGGGTGTGGGCAGGCAAATCTATTCTAGGTGGGGTGTTCAGGGACTTTCTGCAGCAGGACACTTGAGCAGAGACCTGGAGCAGGCGCCAGCCCAGGGAAGATCGGCTGGAAGCACTTCCTGGGGAGGAAATGCCACATTCTGCGGTGCTTCCTTTGGCTGCGCTGGGAACTGCCAGGAAGGCCGGTGCAGCCAGGCTGGCGGAGGCAAGGTGGTGGAGAGACACAGGAGTGCATTCAAGTGCTTTCGAGATGTTTGCATTTCATTCTAAATGCAGGAGGAAGTCTTAGAAAGATGTAAACAGAGTCATAAATTAACTTAAATTTAAATTAAATTAAAAAACTCATTGCGGCAGATTAGTTTTAGGCTGGAGCTCAGAGGAGAAGTCAAAGCTCGAAGCGTTTGTCAGGATAAAGTTAATATTGTAGCTGCAGGATCCGATAAGCTCATCCCGGCACAGCGTGGAAGGCGGAAGGCCTGAGCCCATCAGGGCTGGGAGAGAAAGACAAACTGGCAAAGGAGACTGAGAAGGAGCAGCCAGAAGTGGGAGAGAACCTTAGAGGTGCGTGTCCTGCAAGCCAAGAGAAGAACATGCTTTGGGAAGGAGGCAGGGATGGCTCTTGTCGGAAAGCCTTCCTCTAAGCCTCTGTGTGAGTGTTCAGAGGTAACATTCAGCCCCAAGGGTTAGCTCTTATAGAAAACTCTTCAAGATGGCAGTTGCGTAATCGAGTTCCCTTGATTGCTTAGAAACAATACCTTAGAGCGGACCCATATTGCAGCTACCCAGTTTCTTTTTTTCTTACTTGAATGTCTTTCCTCTTTGTTCTGACTGGAGGATCATGGGTTCTCTAGATAGTGAAGACCAGTCAACATTAAATGGACTCTTTTTTATCCTTCTGTAAGGGATAGCTCTTGAAAGACAACAGCAAGGGTTTAACAAAAGATGATACTTTGGTCCAGCTAAGGAAAATACTATTTACTAAGGTACCCTGCCTGCTTTGCATCAGTCCCATTATAAAATGACATTATGAAATGACAATAAAATCCCACATTACGGGGCACAATTGCATAGTGGTGCGATCGGAAACTTCATTATGCATTTATTAACTAAAGATTTGAGCAAACGATTTGTAACCTTTTGGTGTTGTGACAGCCTCTGATTTTTTTTCATCTGTTGCTCTCCACTCTTTCTCACAAGAGCTGTAATGGGATAGTTTAACTGTCTGAATTAAATATAATTTTGTTTTGAACATTCTGACGCCACTTAAGAGTATTGAGGATCGTCGCGGTGTTGTAAAACTGCACAAGGGAATAGCGAGGCTCAGAGGAAACACAAGCGCACAGTGGAGCCAGTGGTTCATTTCAACTCAAGAGTACTTCTTAGGATTTGGTGGATTTGAATCACTTTGAAGCCTCATCTCTTAATTAAGGGTTTCAGAAAAGCATTCTTGCCCTGTCCTAGCCTATGATATAGAGAAGTTTGTCTTGTCCCAAATACACAGATGCTCTTTCTAGCTCTGTCTGACACCTCTCTTTGCCTGGGTCTCTGCATTCCAGCACTCTTTTTGAAGTGCCATCCAATCTCCTTCCTTGGGGCCTCCGCAAAGGATGCTTCCTCGCTGGCAGCTGAAATAAGATCTTCCTCAGGGTAGGAGCATCAAGTCAAATAGTTTGACTTTCCTGTGGCTCCAGGATCTGAGTTGAGGTCCCTACAGGGAGGCCCAGCAAACCTGCTAACATTCTGGCCAGTGTCATGGCATGGGACCTGCGTCTCTGGGGAAACCACCTCCTCGCCCCCTTGTTTGGTGGTTCCAAACCACACAAGATTGCAGGACATCTCCACAGCCACTTGGAGCCTGCTGTTCAGGCCAGTAAGAATTGTCGCAATATCGTGGATAGCAGGCTTTCCCTTAGCATGGCACAAAGCACGTTTTAGACACTCAGCAATATTCAAACAGTGAATGTACTGATGCTCACACTCTTTGACCGTACCTCACCCTCCTGAGGTTCCCATTTCCCTCCCCACTCAGCTTAGTTTCTGTGATCCTTCACTATAATCAGTCGTCATCTCTTTCAGATTTGTAAGCAGCAATAACAAATGATCACAGACTTAGTGGCTCAAAACAACACCTATTTGGTATTACACCATCTCCGAAGGTCAGGAGTCCAATCACATGTTAGCCAAGCCCCTTCCTCGGGTCCTACAGTGCTGCAGCCAGCCAAGGTATCGGCCAGCTGCGTTCTCATCTGAGGCATGGAGTCCTCTTCCAAACTCACAGAATTCATTTCTTGCAGCTATAGCACTCATAATGGTTTACTTCTTAAAATGATATGCTTCTATTAAAAAAATAGTGTATGCTTATTTATTTATTTAGGGAGAGAGCACGAGCAGGGGAGAGGGAGAGAGAGAGAGAGAATCCCAAGCAGTCTATGCACTATCAGCATTGAGCCTAACGTAGGGCTCGATCTCATGAACAGGTGCTTAACTGACTGAGCACCTCTAAAATGATTTGCTTATTTTTTTTAACATTTATTTATATTTGAGAGAGAGAGAGAGAGAGAGAGAGCAAGTGCAGGGGAGGGGCAGAGAAGAGAGAAAGACACACAGAATCCAAAGCAGGATCCAGGCTCTGAGCTATCAGCACAGAGCCCAACACACAAGGGGCTTGAACTCATGAACCATGAGATCATAACCTGAGCCAAAGTCAGAAACACCAATGGAGCCACCCAGGCACCCCTAAAATGATTTACTTCTTAAAAGCCTCTGAGCTTAGGGAAGACCTAACCCTTCTCTGAAGGCTTGATTAGTCAGGCCCACCCTGGATAATCCCTTTTGGAGAACTCTAAGTCTACTGTTGTGGGGCCTGCAAAATCCCTTCCTTCTGCACATAACATATGTAATCATGAGAGTGGTAGCCATCATACCCACAAGCCCTGCCACCCTGCAGGGAGAGGCGTGTACACCAGGAGGCAGGGATCTTGGAGGCCATCTTGTTCTGTCCATCCACTTCCACTGGAACACCAACCCCTGGTTATAATTAACATTCCACCTGAATATACATATTTACATGGTTGAGAAAAACACAAACACACTGACCAATCTCACTTTAAATTCCTAACCACAAACAACCACTAACTTCAGTTGGGCCTTCAGGGTTTCCAATTACTCGGTCTAGTTGTTCTCTTCCTTCTCTAGATGAACACTGCCTCCGCCACCCCCACCCCCAACAGTGTACTACCTTCTCCCTGCTTTTTAAGTGAGACTGCAGAAGTAAGTGCTGGATGGCTTCACATGCTCCCATGGCCACACCGCCATCTTCCCTGCCCACACATTCTGTTTGCCTGACTGTCCCTGTGGATGAGCCATCTGCATGCCCATCTCCGGCCAGCCGTCCCTTAGGTAGGCCTGAATACCTTCCCTTCCACAGCTGAAGGACAGTGCTCTCGTCACTGTCTTTTCTGTATCCTCCATCATTCAATCTTCCTGCTCCAGAGGGTCCTTCCTTCTTTCGTACAAACAAACTATCATTTCTCCCATCTTAAAAACTTTCCTTTTGTGACCCCAGCTACAGCTCCACGATTTTCTATTCCCTTGTAGCAAAATTCCTTAAGAATTGTCAGTGGTGAATCTGTCTCACAGAGTTGTCTACACTTCCTTTCCTCCATTCTCCCTTGAATCCACTTCATTAGGTGCTGTCACCACCATTCCCTAGTAACAGTTCTTGCGAAAGTCATAAATGGCCTCCTTTTTTGCCAAACCCAGTGGGGTCAATTCTCAATCCCCATCTTACTTAAGCATTTCACACAGCCGAGCGCACCCTCCTCTTGCAAATACTGCTTTTAAATGGTTTTCAGGATACCATTCTCTACTGCTTCCCTATTTCATGATATAGATATGCAAAAATGAAATGCATAAAAGGGATGTACAAGAGCCTGTGTGCACAGTGCTGCTGTTTCTGTAAAAAAAAAATATATGTATATATATTCTCATATACACGTAAAATGTATCTGCAAGAAAACACAGAACATTGGTTACTTCTAAGACAGGAAATCTGAGTGGCTGGGGATAAGATTTAGGTCCTTTTGCATCGTTTGAATTTTTTGCCGTGTGACTATATTCAAAATAAATCCAATTAAAAGCACAAAACTTATATCATATGAATGGGTTGCCAGAGCTAGTGGCAAAATTGTAGCTGCTTCAAGTACCTGGTGCCACTAACCTCTTGGCTGGAGTCACTAAGTGGCTGCAGCCACAGAGCTCTCTGACATCCTCGGGGCTCCCCTGAACAATGGCACTGATATTTCTGGTGTGGAATATACTTTTGGGAACAGGGCCAACGAAACAATTTAATTTATTAGTAAAACAATGTCAAAGGGAAACAATGCTCACAAATCCATTTTTGCTTGTGGGAAAAAACACATAAGATGGAATTAATGGAGCAAGAAGAGGTCACGAACTTGACATATTCCTCAAATTGTTGTGATACCAGAGAAATGAAAAGAAGAGGGGCAAAAATCCACCTAAGAAGGAAAAAGAAGATAGAATAGTTTGATTAAGATGCAATTGCAAGAAACCTCGAGGGCATACTAATTTTTAATTAAAAAATAATCCCTTAGGAGCCGGTGTTATTATTGCCAAGAGTTTTATTTAAGAGTTTATAAAGGCACAATATTTTTATTATTCATTACCCATAACTGTGTCACGTTTTTTTCCTTATTTTCCAGCTAAAACATAGTTTTTAAAAAATTTTTTATTAAAAATTAAAATTCTTAAATGTTTATTTTTGAGAGGGGGGGGAGGGACAGAGAAAGAGAGGGAGACATAGAATCTGAAGCAGGCTCCAGGCTCTGAGCTGTCAGTATAGAGCCCTACATGGGGCTCAAACTCATGAACCGTGAGATTATGACCTGCGCCGAAGTCAGATGTTCAACTGACTGAGCCACCCAGGTGCCCCTAAAACATTCTGTTTTAATTCACAGAAACAGATACATTTAAGTTCTTCAGTATTGTTTTCTATTACGGAAATGATGTTGGTGGCGGTGTTAAGGTGTGGAGTGTGTGTGTGTGTGTATGTGTGTGTGTGTGTGTGTGTGTGTGTGTGTGTGTGTGGTACAGGGGCGAAATCTTTTTAAAAAATTACTAAATGTCTATATGAGTCATGGGAAGTTCTTTTCTTATTTGGTTCTATACAAATATTTACTTCCCCTCTTCCAGCCCTCCAAATTATCATTCTGTCGATTCTATTTTTTGACTTTGGAGATATGAGGATAAAATGGCCATCTTCTTATTTACCTAGAGCTCTTTTTGCTAACTGTAATTCCTCAAGATCTTTTAATTTTTGTTCACTCTTTTATTTATTTATTTAGTATCTTGGTATCGAGGAGTTTGAGGAAATGTCATATTTTAATACCGAGAATGCAAGAACCTAGCTATGCCAGGTTCATAGCTATAGATTTGTTAAAGCAAATTAAATTTTATTTATTTGTGTCTTTTCCTTCTTTTTTTTAAATTTTTTAAAATGTTTTTTATTTATTATTGAGAGACAGAGACAGAGCACGAGCAGGGGAAGGGCAGAGAGAGGGGGAGACATAGAATCAGAAGCAGGCTCCAGGCTCTGAGCTGTCAGCACAGAGCCCGACACGGGGCTCAAACTCACAAACACAAGATCATGACCTGAGCTGGAGTCGGATGCTCAACCGACTGAGCCACCCAGGCGTCCCCTTTTCCTTCTTTTTGATGAAGCTGGCTAAGGGTTTTTCAATTTTGTTAATTCTTTCAAAGAACTATCTCCAGGTTTCATTTGATCAGTTCTACTGTTTTTGTTTGTTTGTTTGTTTGTTTTTAAATTTCCATAGCATTGATTTCTGCTCTAATCTTTATTATTTCCCATCTTCTGCTGGTTTGGGGTTTTATTTGCTGTTCTTCTTCCAGGTCTTTGAGGTGTAAGGTTAGGTTGTGAATCTGAGAACTTTCTTCCTTCTTAGAAAGGCCTGTATTGCTATATACTTCCCTCTTATGACCGCCTTTGCTGCATCCCAGAGATTTTGAGCTGTGGTGTTATCATTTTCATTGGTTTCTATGTCCTTTTTAATTTCCTCCTTAATTTCTTGGTTAACCCATTCATTCTTTGGTAGGACGTTCTTTAGTCTCCAAGTATTCATTGTCTTTTCAAACTTTTTCTTGGGTTGATTTTGAGTTTCATAGCATCGTGGTCTGAAAACAAGCATGGTACAATCTCTATCTTTTTGTACTTGTCAAGGGCTGATTTGTGTCCCAGTGTGTGGTCTATTCTGGAAAATGTTCCATGCGCACTCGAGAAGAATGTGTATTCCACTACTTTAACATGACATGTTCTAAATATATCTGTTAAGTCCATCCAGGCCAGTGTGTCATTTGAAGCCATTGTTTCCTTGTTGATTTTCTGTTTAGATGATCTGTCCATTGCTGTAAGTGGGGTGTTGAAGTCCCCTACTCTTATGGTATATTATCAATTAATTTTGTATATATGTGATTAAGTGATTTATATATTTGGGTGCTCTCATGTTGAAAGCATAATTATTAGAACTTCTTGATGGATAGACCCCTTAATTATATATAATGTTCTTTTTCATCTCTCATTACAGTCTTTATTTTAAAATCTAGATTGTCTGATATAAGTATGGCTACTCCAGCTTTCTTTTGGTGACCATTACCATGATGGATGGTTTCCCATCTCCTTACTTTCAATCTGAAGATTTATTTAGGTCTAAAATGGGTCTCTTACAATCAGCAAATAGATCGATGTTATTTTCTTATCCATTCTGTTACCCTATGTCTTTTGATTGGAGCATTTAGACCATTGACAGAGTGAGTACTGAAAGATAGAAATTATTACCATTGTGTTGCCTGTAGAGTTGGAGTTTGTGGTGGTGTTCTCTGGTCCTTTCTAGTCTTTGTTACTTTTGGTCTTTTTTGTTTTGTGTCAGGTTTTCTTCTCTTAGAGAGTCCCCCTTAAAATTTCTTGCAGGGCTGGTTTAGTGGTCATGAACTCCTTATTTGTAGTTTGTCTGGGAAACTTTTAATCTCTCCTTGTATTCTGAATGACAGACTTCCTGGATAAAGAATTCTTGGCTGCATATTTTTCCAATTGAACTCCAATTGAGTTTAATATATCCTACCACTCCTTTATGGCCTGCCAAGTCTCTGTGGATAGATCTTCTGTGAACCTGATCTGTCTTCCCTTATCAGTTAAGGACATTTTTCCCCTTTCTGCTTTCATGATTTTTTCCTTGTCTGTTATTTTGTGAATTTGACTATAATACACCCTGTTGGTGGTTGGTTTTTGTTGAATCTAATGGGAGTTCTTTGCTCTTCTTAGATTTTGATGTCTGTGTCTTTCCCCAAGTTAGGAAAGTTTTCTGCTATGACTTGCTATCATAACCCTTCTACCCCTTTTTCTTTCTCTTCATCTTCTGGGACTCCTATGATTCAGATGTTATTCATTTTTAGTGAGTCACTGAGTTCTCTAATTCTTAATCATGCGCTTTTGGCTTAGTTTCCCTCTTTGCTTCATTATTTTCCATAATTTTGTCTTCTTCATCTGTGATTCCCTGCTCTTCTTCATCCATCCTTGCTGCTGTGGCATCAATTTGAGACTGAATCTCAGTTATAGTGTTTTTAAGTTCACCCTGACTAGATTTTACTTCTTTTATCTCCACAAAAACGAATTCTATGTTTTTTTCAACCCCATATAGTATTCTTATTGTCATGATTCTAAATTCTAGTTCAGACATCTTGCTTATATCTGCGTTAAGTCCCTAGCTGTCATTTCTTCCTGTTCTTTCTTTTGGGGTGAATTCCTTTGTTTTGTCATTTCGGAGGAAGAAAAAGAACTAATAACATAAAAAAAGAAATTAAAAAGATTTAAAACACACACACACGCGCACACACACACACAAACAAATAAAGGAGGCTATATCCTAGGTATATTTTAGTCTGGTTGTTGAAAGAAGCTTGATAGAATAGAGAAAAAAAATAAAAAGAAAAGAAAGAAAAGAAAAGCAAGAATTCATTTAAAAATTAAAAAAGTATACAATAAGATATAATAAAATGAAATGAAATAGATAAAAGAGTAAAAAATAAATTTATAAAAATATAAAAATATAGTAAAATGTTTTAAAATTTTTTATATAAAAACAGAAAATAAAAATAATTTGTTTCTCTTTCTATATCCAAGAAAAAGAAAAGAAAAAGAAAAATATATATAAAATGAATAGATGGATCAGCGAACAGAATGAAGTTTCCCCTAGAAGTCAAACTATGAAGCACTTTATAATCAGTACACTAAGCAGGTGGAAGAGACTTGTGCTTGTCTTCTAGGGCTTGGTTAGCACAGTTGTATGGGGCTTGGTGTAATGGCTCCATTCTCCACTAGGTGGTGCTGCTTAGTTTATTGGGTGGGTTGGAATCATGTGTGTACTCATGTATGCGCAGGTGCTGGAGAGGTGAAAGTGTTGTCATCTAGCTTCCCGATCTGTAGCATTAGAATTCTGTGCTCTCACGACCAGCAATCAAGCTCCCTTTCTTTGTCTCCGGCTTCTGTCCACTCCTCACTTCTACACTGTCCCTGTTTAAGCTGTCAGCCTCCTAGCTGGCACCTCCCTCCTGAATTTTATCTGAGATGCTACTGTGTTTCTTTTTAAAAAAAAAAAATTTTTTTTTAACGTTTATTTATTTTTGAGAGACGGAGCGTGAGCAGGGAAAGGGCAGAGAGAGAGAGAGGCAGACACAGAATCTGAAGCAGGCTTCAGGCTCTGAGCCATCAGCACAGAGCCCAGGCGGGGCTCGAACTCACGGACAGTGAGATCATGACCTGAGCTGAAGTTGGCCGCTTATCTGACTGAGCCCCCCAGGCGCCCCCGTGACTGTGTTTCTAAACCCCTCACTTCTGAGGGCCCTGAGGCTTGGACCCGCCCTGACCCTCAGGGAGCCCTCCAGGGGAGGATCTCGCTGAGCAGTGGCCGGGTGCTGGCTTGCCCCCAGAAACGTTCCTGCCATGGTGCTGCTGCAGAGACTCAGAGGTTGTGGCCAGGTGCCGGCTTGCCCCAGAATAAGTTTGTGTGATCAACTAACGGCAGTGGTTCATGCACTTTGGTAAATCACAACACAACCAGCTCCAGATTTCGCTGCACCCTGTTGTCTTTGTGCCCATCCTGGCAATCACGTTCTCTGGCATCTGCGGGGACCTTGGTCTGTGGGGAGGCCGTTTGGCCTCTACCGAATGCCATCCTATCAGGGGAACTGCTTCTCTCTGTGTTGCCCAGGGACCCGTCGGACCTCGCTGCCTGCGCCTGGGGATTCGCCCTTCCCACCAGAGCACTGCCAGGTATAGAGCTGCGGAATTCCCAATGCCGCTCTCCCCTGTTTAGAATCCTAATGGTATTGAAACCCTCTCCTTTCTCCCTTCTGCCTTTCGTGTTCGGTCAGTTGTGGTTGTTCCCACTCTTTCTCTCTGGCAACTTTTGGGGTGGAGTTCTTTTCCTGTACTCTCCCCCCTTTCTCTGTCCTTTGTCTGCAAATACTGCTCCCTACCCTCCGTGGCTTCTCTCTCCCCCAGTTCACCTCTCTGCGCTGCATACCTGCTGATTTCTGTGGCTCGAGTTATGCAGATTGTTGTCTTAATCCTCAGATCTATTTTCTAGCAAAATAGTTTGATGCTGATCTAGCTGCATGTCAGGGATGAGAGAAGCAGAGAACTTCCATCCAAATTAAATTTTAAGTTGTATTAATACACGCATGGGGCCAAGGGGACGATTATAGTCCTCTCCATGTAGACTTGGATAGTATGCAAAGTTTGTTTTCCTCCTGTGAGACCTCTCTTGGGAAAGTCAGAGAAATTAGGAAGAGGAGAGAACATGATACCTGCTTTCAAATATTTTAAGGGCGAGGATGAAGGATAAGAGTTTGGCTTTGTGGTAAATGCTAAGTGCTAAAATTTGGACCAAGTGTCATGGCAGGAAAGTGCAGAAATTCAGGCCTAAGTTTGCACGAATTGCAGAAAAATGATTTCTTTTCAAATGCGTGAATCCCCCGGGGAGGGAATTGGAGGTCTAAGGAAAGGGTACACACTATGTCTGAAGGTGTGCCAGCCTAGGCTGCACAGGTTTAATTCCCAGTGGGATAATTGGAGAAGATGACATTTCACATCTCTTGCATTTCTCTTTATGTTAGAGGATAGTGGCTTTCGGCCTTCTAGGGGTCTTGAATTCTTTTGAGATCTAATAAAAGGTATCAGCTCTCTGCCCAGAAACAAATATACGTTGATACCATTCCCTCCTGCAATCAACATACGATATAGATAGAAAGAGAACAGCTCCCGGGGTAGAACTTCTCGGTCTCCAAAGATTGAATTTTGGAAACTACTGCTCCGAGTTATTTCTTGCTGGCAGCGGGTTTGAATAATTAAAGGCCTCATCAGAAACAAAAGATGCTTTTTCATCATGCTTCAAGAAATAGCATTTTCTGGCAAATTCATTTAAACATAGCCCATAGATCTTTGAAATTAATTTGCTTTTATGAGTTTTGTAAGAAATAGGTCAGAAATAATAACAGACTATATATTATTAATTTGAAAGCTTTTTTGACAAAACTGACTGTAAATTTAGCTGAATTTCAGTGCTAACTGTAGATTAGTTTATAATGCCTAACTTTGCCTATTGTCCTCTCTGGTCTTTATGAGAATCCTATGATGCAGGCAGATTATTTATAATCACTTTATTTTACAAATGACCAAACTGAGCTTCAGAAAACTTAATTGGATGGCTCAAGGTTAACCTTAGAGGAAGTATATATGTGATGAAGAGTCGGATATAATAGATTCAGTTCCTGGTCTGATGTGTGACCTTAGAGAACTTGCTATTTCTTTAGTTCAACTTCCTCCTTTCCAAAGTGGGGGTAATGGCGCCATTAAACTTCTAGAGGTGTTATCAACATTTAAGTGAGATTTATGGTCTTCTTGCATCTTGGAGAGGCGTATCTAAGGCATGTGCCTTGAGAGTGAGAGCCAGGCAAAAACCATATCCCCTTTCCCAGCCCAGACTCAGAAGGCTCACGTCATTGTTTCTGCCGTGTCAGGTTCATTAGAAGCAAGTCACTATGGCCGCCTATATTCAAGGAAGGAATTAGCCTCCAACTTTTTATGGAAGGTTTTAAAACCATCATGCTCTCCAAGCCCTCATAACCTCTTTATTAATTAATAACATGGGCAAAGTCTTGTAAATGTGTTGGTGGGGAAAGCAGGTGTACAAAAAAGAGAAAAGACTTTATCTCTGCCCTCAGGGAGATTACAATCTAGTTAGAAAAGGCAATGCCTTCTTTTTTTATTTATTTATTTTTATTTTTTATAATAGTTTATTTTCAAATTGGTTTACATATAACACCCAGTGTTCATCCCAACACATGCCCTCTTTAATGCCCATCACCCCCTCTCCCCCCTCCCTCACCTCCCTCACCCTCAGTTTGTTCTTAGTCTTTGAGAGTCTCTTATGTTTTATCTCCCTCCCTCTCTGTGTCTTGTTTTCCTTTCCCCTCTAGCCCTCCCCCTGGTTTTTGCTTAGTCTCACAAAGTCCACCTATTCGTGGAAACATATGGTATCTGTCTTTTTCTGACTGACTTATTTCACTTAACATAGTACCCTCCAGTTCCATCCATGTTGCTACACATGGCCAGATTTTATTTTTCTCAAGGCAATGCCTTCTTAAGAAAAGATAATCAGGAATATCTTTGGAGTAAAAAGTTCCAAATGATAAATTGTGCTCAAAGTGAGGGCGCTTGTGCCCTAGCACTAACATACCATGTGACAATGGCCACGCCATTCAGGGTCCCTGGACTTCCATTTTTTTATCAGAGCCTATGGAGGTGGAGTGGGGCCCGTGTGGAGACTGGAGAACCCTGGCTTCTGCTTCTTCTTTGGTGTTCCTCTAAGCAGTAAATCTGTGAAGGAGGGTTAACTTTAATTTACTGACTTCTTAAATTTATCAGGTATGTCCTATGTGCAAGGTGCCCTGCTAAGTGTTGTAAGTAAATTAAGTCATATGTCTTTCATGAATACGTAAATTATTGTATTTATTGTATACGTAGTATATATATTCTTATGATACAGAGATAGAAAATTTTTATTTCTTTGCAGTTGTTATATACTACGTAAAGCAAATATAAAAGGACACATGTGAAGATTATAGCTATAATACATAAAACATTTACATCCCTAAGAGGTATATACAGTTGATTCCTAAACAACATCATTTTGAATTGTGTGGGTCCACTTATATGCAGACTTTTTCAATATATTCCACACAGTACTGTAAATATATTTTTCTTCCTTATAATTTTCTTAACATTTTCTTTTCTCCAGCTTATTTTATTGTAAGAAGACAGTATATAGTATATATAACATACAAACTATGTATGTGTGAATTGATTGTTTATGTTATCATTAAGGCTCTGGTCAATAGTGGGCTATTAGTAGTTAAGTTTTTGGGGAATTAAAAGTTAGACATGGATTTTAGACTGCCTGCATGTTGTTCAAAGGCAAGCTATATATAAAATTCATGTATAAATTCAACAATTATGTCAAATAGTTGTCTGCATCAATTGACACACTTTGGGGGTAGTGACCGTGGACTCCCTCCAGAGGCAGCAAACTCACTGGTAGTTGCTTCTATCATAACCTAGTTTAGGCAAGTTACTTATTCTCACTAATCCTTAATAACTACTTTAATGGAATAATAGTCTTGAACTACTTTACAAATGTATTCAATTTCTTTTTTTGTTTTTATTATTTTTTAATGTTTTTATTTATTTTTGAGAGCAGGAGAGACAAAGCATGAGTAGGAGAGGGTCAGAGAGAGAGAGAGGGAGACACAGAATCTGAAGCAGGCTCCAGGCTCTGAGCTGTCAGCACAGAGCCTGAGGCGGGGCTTGAACTCACAGACTGTGAGACCATGACCTGAGCTGAAGTCAGACACTTAACTGACTAAGCCATCCAGGTGCCCCATACAAATGTATTCAATTTCTTAAAAAAGCATTGATTTAATGACTTCTATTTTGTCGTTGTTGTTTATAACTATCTGTGACTCCAAATACATGTGTTCAAATATTCTGCATTCTAGTACTTATTGAGTGTCCTTGGCGTAAATGCTCAAATGTATTGAGAATGTCCTTTAAATAAAATTTTCTATTGGGCACTTTATTAAGTAAAAAGAGAAACCTGTCTTATAAGAGGAACTCTGTACTGCTCTCATATTTTTTTATATGGCAAAATACATCATATGTGTATCTAATATACATACGTATCTAAAACAATAGTGGCTTGCCTTATGTGTCCTTGGACATTATGAAGGTTTCTCATTGGGTACAATTCTGATTTTATCTATCTCATGGGCTTCTCCATTCTTGCCCTTTTAAGGTCCTTCTCTGGCCCGTTACAGCACTTCTGGGCCCCAGCCCAAAGCCTCTTGATGGGTAAACATTATATTCCCATAAAAGAGGGATGAGACTAGATCTTAGAGGCAGCACTGCTGGAGAAACCATCCATTAGGCCCAGGCAATCTGCACTTTAGGAAAATTACTAAATTACACTAAATTATAGAATGCCTTATTCCTTTATCCTGGCAGAGAGGAGGCTGGCCTGCCTAGATTTGCAAAGAGGAGGGTAAAGTCCAGTTTATACACATTATATGATGCATAACAGAAGGCATAAAAGGGCTAGCTAACTTCCCTGAGGTGAAAAATCTAGTAAGGGGCAGAGGCAGGACCCGAAGTTAACTGCTAGAGCACAGATCTTCCCAGCAGGGGAATGTGGGCAGGTTGGGGAAGGTCCGTTCTCTGGTGCCCTGTTCAAGGGCTAGTGGACTCTAGCGTGGGGCAATGGGGCGATGCGGTGGAGGTGGAAGGCAGAAAGAACTACAGAGACAGTTTATTTTTTATTTTTATTTTTTTCATTTTTTATGTTTTTATTTTATTTTTGAGAGAGAGAGAGAGAGAGAGAGAGAGAGTACAAGAAGGGGAGGAACAGAGAGAGAGGAAGACACAGAATCCGAAGCAGGCTCCAGGTCTGAGCTGTCAGCACAGAGCTCAACATGGGGCTCGAACCCATGAACCATGAGATCATGACCGGAGCCAAAGTCAGAAGCTTAACCGACTGAGCCACCCAGGCGCCCCAACAGAAACAGTTTAAAAGAGAAAATATTAGGGGTGACTGGGTGGCTCAGTTCGTTAAGCGTCTGACTTTTCATTTTGGCTCAGGTCCTAATCTCACAGTTGGAGGGTCTGAGCCCCGTGTGGGGCTCTGTGCTGACAGCACGGAGTCTGCTTGGGATTCTTTCTGTCCCTCTCTCTGCTCCTTGCCAGTCCCCTCTCAAAAATAAATAAATGAACTTAGAAAAAAAAATAAAAATAAATAAAAGCGAAAAAACAGAACTTGGCAACTAAGTGGGAAAAGGGATGAAGGAAGGGAAGAATCAAATTACTACACGTTCAAATTTGCTGTGAAGAAATGTTAATGTTACTGATTTGCCTGAGGAGTCTTACCTCTTTGCTCTATACATAGGAGCTTTTCCTTTTTTCCCAAAACTACCATCATTAAACCAGCATTTCCTGCTGGCTATCAGCTTCCTTCAACATTTCCGGCCTAGTCAGTAAGTTTTCCATCAGTTTTAGAATTAGCAAAATCTCATTTCATTTATTGTTTGGGCAGCTTTGCAGGCCAAGTGCAGGGCCCAGCACGGCCATCCAGGGCCCAGTTCTCAGAAGGACCCAGGGCGTAGAGTTTAATACTCCGCAGCTGCCATCTTGAAATTCTTAGCAATGTTCTCTTTGGATTCCTGCTTTGTAAGTGAAGTCTGATGAGACAATGGAGCAGACGCTCGCGGTTTGGAGCCTCAGGCCCACGGAGACTCTCTTGTTGGATCTCCTTGTTAGTTCCCTGGGACAGGTTCATAGCTGCCCACTTCCCCACCCCTTAGAGACCCCTGCTGCTGACCCCGTCCCCATTGGGTGCCCTGTGGAGTTATACTCCCACAGTGTCTGCATTGCACAGCTGCCTGTGTTAGAAGCACCGAGCTGTGTTTGGGGGGCAACAGGACTAGAGTGGGCTTCTCACCACCCCCAATTCAGGTGCCGAGTGCATTCCAGAGCTAAGGTTACAATATCCTTGGAGATCTAGCCTCTCATGGGAAGGGGAATGTGGGATCTATCAGGCCCAGGTGCAGCTTGCACCCCTGTGGGGGTCCCCCAAAGGCTGCAAGGGTCCATACTTGGCCTGTACCTATCCCTGTGCCTGAGGGAGAATGACATTAGACAAGAATAAAAAACCTGCATGGCAAGTTGAGACACCATGAATGAAAGGAAAAAGCTTTAAATCTGAGTATCTCCAGGGGTGAATTGTCTTGCTTCTAGGACATGGAGGTTCTCATTTTCATTTTGCACTGGGGCCTGAAAATTATGTAACCAGTCCTGGTTATTGTACTTTAATCATCTTAACCTTGTACTAAGTCCAATGTACCAGAGTGCTTCCACTACCTCCCCCCAGTCTCTCCCGTGCTTGCTCCTCCAGTGTTGGGACAGAGAAGGGAAAGGTGTATCTGGTTGATGCGGTGGGACAGCCCCATGTCGGTGATGGTGAGGTTTTTGTTTGCTCTCTGTTGTCCGTCATGTGGTAGTCGCCCCTTATTCCTTGTTTCACTTATCCGTGGTTTCTGCTACCCAGAAACCTGCAGTCCTGAAGCAGGTGATCCTCCTTCTGACAGATGGTCAGAAGGTCAGTAGCAGCCTAATGCCACATCACAATGCCTACATCATTCACCTCACTTCATTACATAGGCATTTTATTATCTCCCGTCATTACAAGAGGCAGGGTGAGTAGAGTACAAAAGACATTTTGAGAGAGACCACATTCACTTAATTTTTATTACAGTGCATATTATAATTGTTGTGTTTTATTACTTGCTGCTGTTGTTAACCTCTTAGTGTGCCTAATTGATAAGTTAAAATCTATCATAGCTATGGCTGTATGGGAAAAACCAGTATATGGTGGATTTGGTACTATCTGCAGTTTTAGGCATCCACTGGGGGTCTTGGAACATATCCCCCATGGATAAGGGGAAACTACTGTTATTGCTTTAGCGATTTGTCCCCTTGGGGTGGGCAAGCAGAGGCCCTTCCAATAATGCTGAGAAGGGACTCAACCTCAAGGAGCTTTTCTAGGTAGTAGTAGTCTCTTTCAGGACCTGGCTAGCAAGTTTTCTGATGTCTGGTTGGTAGTTACACAAAGCATTCATCCGAAGCAGGCAGCACTGTGTTGACCAGTCTATCATCTGTGGTCCTAACTCTGGGCCCTAAAGGCAGAGGCAAGTGCCATCTCAAGTACCTCTACAAGAGTACTTGACTCCTCTCTGCCATATTAATTCTCCCCTATGCTTTAATAGCACTGGGGCAGACTGGCCATTCTGGTGACTCAGAGAACATCCAACTGGGGTGGGAACAAAGTACCATGGTCACCACCTCTTGGTTATGCAAAAACTTCAAAAACAAGTCTCGAATTTAGAACTCCAGTTTTTGAGACAGAAACCAGTCAAAAAAGGATGTTAATGGGAGAGGATGGCCTCTCCTTATGAGCACAGTATTTCTACTCCACCCCTCAAAGCAGCCCTGTTTCGGGGACACAGGGTTCCCACTTACATCTCTTGTGGGTAAAGGCTGTCAAACTAGATCATCCTCTCTTACACCTGGGAGCAGAGGACGGGGCTACTTGTAAGAACTGAGCCCTCTTTGAAGTTAAATTTACTGTCTCTACCTTTAACAAAACACTAAGTCCTCTTCAATCCCCACAATCATTTGGTAATCTCCCAAGGCAGAAAAAGATCTTAATTAGCAGACCTCACAAAATCCTGTTATCCACATTAAGACATATCATTTTGCAGGCCCAGCGATGAATAGACACGTCAACATCATTAATAAATAGTTGCTGAGTATCCGGTAATGTGCATAATATTTAGGGAGATTCTGCCTAGGGTATAGTCCTTATCCTCCAGGACTTTTAAATAAAAAGAGAAGCAACATAAACATGACGATCTCAGGAACAGTGCTAAATGTATGCTAAAAGAATGATATGACAACAAGGGTTGTATAAAGCAGGAGAGAGGAGAGATTTCTGTGGCAGAGTGTTGGGGTGATGCAGAGCGTGGGGGACACAGAACACAGCGGGGCCTTGAAGTGTGCGATTTAGAGAAGCCATGAGAAGGAGGAAGTGCTCTTCAGAGAGGGAAGTCAACAGAAGAGTGGAGTTTAGATTCTCCGTGGTATTTGAGGAATATTGCCCAATACACAGAATCTTTTTCCACTTTTATTTTAAAGACCTCCCAGCCCCTTGTTGTGAGTTTAGTCTAGTGCGGGGTGTCGTTCCTTCTGTAGATGGTCAGCACGGACAGCAATTGCTATGCACTTTAGACTGCTACCACGGTGGGGGTTCTGCTGCACTCTCCAGCCTGACCTTTGGCGTACCTTCAAGCTTGCAAGATAGAAAGATGATCTGTCACCTACAGTGACAACAGGTGGCTCACCCCACTAGTGAGTCACCACAGCCCTTTACAGACACAGGTATACTCAGATACACAGATCCAAAGATCACCCTTAGTTCTTGGATGTAGTGAAATCCATTTGCCGTGCAGTTCAGCCTGGAGGCTTGGGAAGAAATGGGTCCCCAACAGGTAGGTAGTAGTCTAAAATGAATTACTCCAATCCTTGTGTCTCTGCTGATCATCTACAGCAGGAATCCAGATACTTGGTCAGGTATAAAATCAGTTCCTCAAGCCAAAATCTCTGTCTTAGGCTGGGCTCCCTAGAGGCAGAGCTTGAGCCAGGGATTGGGGTTCCTGTGATCTGTCCTCTGCTCTTCAGGAGAAACCTCACAGTGATTGAATACACAGGGCAGAGAAGGGATGAAGCAGGAAAAAATGGGATCCAAGGTGATATGTGGCCCCGGCCCCATCCAGGGATGCAGCGGAATGATGGGGCTGGTTTGTGGAGCATAAAAAGCCACTGCAGAGTGGGCCTTCCTTGAGATGGGGTGGGGGAGCGGGGGCATAGTTTTGTAGTTTTTGTCAGACCTGGGCTGCAGGCTCTGGTGGAAGGAGAAAACAGACCAAGCTCTTAGACTTGACTCTGGTCAGCAGAGGGCTCAGAGGAGGGGAGCACTTGTGAGCCGCAGGGAACCAGCACTCCTAACCGTGGGTAATGGATGAATAGCCTGGTAGAACTGGGTACCAGTTCTGGGTAGGACTGCGAGTAGAACTGGGTAGGCCCCCCACAGCATCTACTACAGTATCCATCCAGGGACTTTTATTCTTATGCATTTCCATGTCACTCTTCTTCCTGTCCCACCTATCTGGGCCCAGATTGGGTCCCAAGCTCCATCTAACACAAGAAACTAGGGCCCATCACAAAATCTTCTATTGTTAGAGACACAAAGACATAGGCCAGAGCTTTGAAAATTTGTTTTCCTTTCCTTCCTGCTGGCTTTTCTAGGCTAGTCAGGATGTCCCAACACCATTTTCTGTAAACCCAGCAAAGGGGATTATGTTTTCTTCAGTACACAACAGCCCCAGGGGTCAGGAATTGGGACAGCGTGTGTGTCAGGTTTCCTCTTTTCCAGTTATACAAGGAAGTAACATTGGCTTTGAAGTTGCAATATCTATGATTTGTGGTATTTTGAAAATTGATTCATATTGAATCATTTTTATATTATCAGAACCACATACTTCCTCATTAAGTGGAAAAACAAACCAGAGACAAATCTACTTTAGACTCTCAGATTCTCTTGCTGTAATTGAACCCCAAAACTTTTAAATTTAAGTGTAAAAAGAAATGGAATGATGCAGAGTTAAATTCTTATCAATTCTTACGAGGATAAAGGAAGTGGTGGCTTTTGTAGAGTGGGTGGAAATAAAACGGGGAAAGAGAATGATAGGAATGAATTTTTCCAGATAAAGAAAAACACAGTGTCATATTAAAAAAATTTTAGCAAAACATTTTGCTCAAAATTGACTTGAGTTTTCTCATGTAATCCATTTTTTAGAATTTTATACACATATTTAGAAAATGGAGATCATAGGGTGTAAATAATTTGTTACCTGGTTTGTAAATTAATAATGAATATTGTCATGTATAAAAATATATATTGTTTTCTAAATCACATTTTTAAATAGACAGTCTTCCATTTTATGACTGTGTCACAGCGTGTTTAATTAATCCTCTACTGAACATTTAATTTATTTCCAGGAAATTTTTTTTGTTTTTACTTTAGTTGATGGAATAAACTTTTATCTTTTGGTTTAAAGTTTTTTTCTGTGTGTTTATTTATTTTTGAGAGACAGAACATGAACAGGAAAAGGGCAGAGAGAGAGTGGGAGACACAGAATCTGAAGCAGACTCCAGGCTCTGAGCCGTTAGCACAGAGCCCGACGCGGGGCTTGAACTCATGAACCTTGAGATCATGACCTGAGCTGACGTCAGCCGCTTAATTGACTGAGCCACCTATGCATCCCAAATTCCAGTATAGTTAATGTACAGTGTTATATTACTTTCAGTGGAAAATATTAATTGAGCAATTCTATATATAATTCGGTGCTCATCATGGTAAGTATCCTTTTAATCCCCTTCACCTGTTTCACCCATCCACTCACCCACCTTTCTCTGGTAACCACTAGCTTGTTCTGTCTAGTTAAGAGTCTGTTTTTTTTGTTTGTCTCTTTTTTTGTTTGTTTACCTGTTTTGTTTCTTAAATTCCACACATTAGGGAAATCATATGATATTTGTTTTTTTCTGATGGACTTATTTCATTTAGCATTATACCCTCTAGATCCATCCATGTCCCTGCAAATGGCCAGAGTTCATTCACAGGGCAGTTCTATTTTGAATTTTTTGAGGAACCTCCATACTTTTTCCACAGTGGCCACACCAGTTTGCATTCCCCCCACGAGCATTCCTTTTTATGCACATCTTTGTCAATGCTTGTTGTTTCTTGTGTTAATTTTAGCCATTCTGGCAGGTGTAAGGTGGTATCTTCTTGTGGTTTTTGATTTGTATTGCCCTGATGATGCGTGATGTTGAGCATCTTTTCACATGTCTTTTAGCCACCTGTATGTCTTCTTTGGAGAAATGTCTGTTTATGTCTTCTGCGAGGCTGTAGCATCTTGCTTTTAATTATGCATAGTGTCAAATAAAGAATCATGAATAAATAGGCTGGATTCATATTGTTTGGTTGCAAAATTTCCTTTGTCAATGAATTAAATTGGTAAAAGTACATTTGCATTTCAGAACAACAAATTTATTTAGTGGTTAAGTTCTTGATGAAATGCCCCAAGTGATGGAGACCAGTACTATTTCAAAGTACAACTTTATAGGGGTGCCTGGGTGGCTCCGCTGGTTAAGTGTCTGACTCTTGATTTTGGCTCAGGTCATGATTTCGGGGTTATGATTTTGGGGTTGCGAGATCGAGCCCCATATCTTGTTCCACACTGAGCAGTGGAGCCTGCTTAAGTTTCTCTTTCTTCCTCTCTATCTGCCCCTTCTCTGCTTGCTTTCTCTCTCTAAAATTAAAAAAAAATTACAATTTTATTTTAAAATTATCTAAAAATATGTGCTCCCACAAGCAGAATTTTCCTTTCCAAGACTTCTGAGGAAAAGGAAATTGGCATAATCCTTATTTCTTTAGTAAAATTAAATGATGCCACAATAAAGTCATCATACTAAGCAGTTAGCAATTCCTAGAAAATGATTTTTTTAATTAGAATAAAACAATACATGACATTTCATCACTAGCTTTTTTTGTAAGCCATTCATTTCTAAGAAAGTTTGAGAAATAGCACTTGGTTTGAAAGTCAGTACAAACAACACCATCGTTCAGGCCCTCAGATTTTGTAGGGTCTGAGATGTGCCCCTCCTCTGGTGTTCCAGTGCTGTGTCTGTCTTACAAGTTCTTGCTTATAATTTGGGGGCCGCTGCACAATCTCTATGGTCCCTTCGGCTCTAGGAACAGAAAGATGCAGAAATTCACACAGAGTTCTAACACCAGGGGTAGAGCTAGAACTTCAGGGCTCTTCAGGACACCTCAACACACACACACACACACACGTAATTGAAAATAAAATATCAACAACATTGATTCCAAACTCAGCTATACCACTAACTAGCTGTCCTGGAGTTCACCTTTATGTGTGCTAATTTCTACATCTATAAAGTAAGGGGTTAAACTGGACCAGATGGAAACGCCTAGACTTTCAGTACTGGAAGGTACTCAATGCACTTGCCAAATAAGAAACTACACTAGACTTGTCCAGTGGGGACACAGAGTCCGGGCCACCGCTCAAGTTCATTTAATACTCAAATCATGTGTGCCTTCACCTAACACTCCCTACAGTTCCTTTGCTCTAAAACTTATGAATTTAGGATCATCCAAATGAGAGTTTACACTATGAACATTATGACTAGAATCCCATATATCCGTCAAGTGTTTATGGTTGCTTAATGTTGGCGGTTAGCTAACCAGCTCTGAGTGCTCTTTGGACAGGAGACGATTGTTTTGGTCTTTATGCTGGCAGAATAAATTTAAACCATCATCTGTCTTTCTTGAGTCCTATCTGCTTGCTCTCAGACTCCCTGCTGTGGATAAAAGCATGGCCAAAAATAGTAACACAGAAAAAGAGATACAAAGAAGCAGTAACAAGAGGGTAAGCAAATGATGGTGGAGCAGCCTGTGCTGTTTATTAGAGTCAAATCTTAAAATAAGAACAGAGATAATCTTGTGGACACAGTTTTCTTTTGAAATAAAATACTTTATATTGTTCCAAACATCAGCCAGCCTTGGGGATAATGTTAATTCAGCTTTGCAACAAGTTACATTTAGGGTGATATAGTGTATGAACACTGTGACCCATGTCAGATTAATACTTGCTCCTTTTCTGGAAGCCAAGGCTTCTATCGAGTCTTAACTTGTAGATAGTGGTAGAGCCTTCCTCAGAGACTGCAAGGTGGGAGGCGGGGAGCATTCTTTGATCCTCATCATTTTCTCTGATGTAGATGTTGTTGGGTGGATTAGGTGTTACTAACAGCCAGAACCAACAGAACAACATAGAAAGTAGGAGTGGGGACGTGAGAAATACATACAGAGCCGAGAACCAGAGGTTGCTTGGTCATGCAGAAATTCACTCAGAGTTCTGCCCAAGGCCAGGGGGTGGGGCTTTCTTTTTGGTTTGTTTCTTCATCACTGACAGGACATTTCTAGCAGAGTTCCTGGACAAGTTTATTCAAGGGCTGAGAAAGTAGGATTACCCCACTCCTATGTACTGATAATGCTGGAGTGTGAATTTTCCTCCAGTGACTCAAGGATGGGAAGGGTCGGTAGCTACCAGAAAATTCCTAGAGGAAGTGGGCCACTTCTCAGTTCCTTATATGATGATGCTCTGGCAACACGCCCTAGAGGAGGGGTCAGTAAACTTTCTCTAAAGAGCCAGTGAGTATTTTTTTTTTAAGCCCTGCAGGCCATATAGTCACTGCAGAAACTATAAAACTTTGCTGTTGTCATCTGAAATCAACCCCAGGCAGCAGATAAATGGCACGATGTGACTGTGTTTTAACAACACTGAGTTTACAAAAAGAGGGGCCAGATGAGTTTTCAGTTTGCCCACCCTGCCAGAGAACATAGGCCGATTTCCCATCTGCTATAGAGAGAGGAGGTGCTATTTTCTACTAGTGATTCAGACAGAAATCTTGGGATTGTCTTAAGTGCTTTTTTCTTCTTTACTCTCATCTGTATCATGAGTCAGTATTACTGATTTTACCTTCTCAGTATCTTCTTTTTGTCGTCTCCTCCAAGTCCCTTTTGATCAACCATTGTATTCCCCTACATCATCACCCTGTGTATTTCCATAAGAGCTCAGGTTCCAGCCTGCAATTCCCTCATTCCTTTGTTTACTTGTTTATTATTTGTCTCCTGAATTGAAATGTGAACTTCTTGACACAGGGACTTGGTCTCTCCTCTTTCCTGCTGGAGAATGGCATCTGGCACAAGGCAGGTGCTCAGGAAATACTTATTAAAAGAGAAAGGACCCTGACCCAATCCCCTGCCTTTAATTTCCTACGTTATCCATTTCATCCTTCACATGAAAGCTAGAGTTATTAAATCAGTCAAAGCCCTATAGAAGGAGGATGGCATGCTCAAAATAGGATAAAAAAGAAAGGCTAAATCGAAGAGCTGTTTATAAAAATGCACATGAGGGAAATGAAAAGGAAAAGTGGGGCTGTTCACTGCTCACAGGTCTGAAGTGACAAGTCAGGGAATTGTTACGAAAGCCTGAAAAGAGAGGGGCCTACAGAGAGACCCACTGGTCTTAGTCCGCTTGTGCTGCCGTGACAAAACACCATACATGGGTGGATTAAACCACACACATTTATTTTCTCACAGTTCTAGGGGCTTGGAAGTCTGAGATCAAAGTGTCAGCCAGTTTGGTTTCTGGTAAAATCTCTCTTCCTGACTTACAAATAGCCTCCTTCTTGCTGCGTCCTCACAAGGAGGAGAGAGAGAGAGAAAGAGAGAGAGGGAGAGAGTGTGTGCTAGCTCTCTGGCGTCTCTTGTTATAAGAACACTAATCCTACTGATCAAGACTGTACCCTTATGAAATCATTTAACCTTAATTCCTTCCTTACTCCAAATACAGTAGGGACTTCAACATACAAATTTGGGGAGCAAGGACACAATTCAGTCTATAACAGTCACCATGGCAGGAACTGTTTCCTTTGCTCAAGAGATGCAGCCAGAGACAACTCCCAGGATGGGGGCAGAGTGATAAATGCCCTCACCTCATTTTCATCCCTTTGTCAAATCCTGCTAGGACCATGCAAGAACAGAACTGCAGCCCAGAAGGCAAAGGCGACCGCTGGTGTAAGCCACCAGGAACAGCCTCCTGGATCTGCAGCGGTAAAAAAGACATCTGGCAACATCATTCCTTTGGCCCTCTAGCATCCATTTCTGTTTGTGGGAAAAGTTTGTGTCTCCATCACAGAGAACCCATGAAATCTCTTCAGTTACTGAATCATCATGGGGTGATGTCAACTCACTCATACCTGTGTCCGGAACTAAAACACTGGTAATGACTGGGGTTCTGCACGTAAGGCAGCTGGGGGAAGAAAGGCAGAAGGAAAAAAAGAGGAACACGAACAGTAGCTGATGCAGTCTTCACAGCTGTAACTGGACACAGATCGGTAATCAGAGCTTCCTTTTCCTGCCACACATTGTATTTTGACGTTCTCCTTTCTCTCTGCCGGTACTGCAGTCCTGTCTGCCAGGACAGGAGTCCTCTACTGGTACGATTCTTTGAACTTCATTCTTCTAAGATCCTCAAGCAGATAAGCAAATCAATCCTAGAATCTTGTTTTGAGGGTCTATTTCCTGGAGTAATTTTTGGTACTATTAATACATGTAGTGGGCAACTTCAATTAAGGGAATTCAAGGACTTACTTAATAAAGGGACTATGCATAAGGGTGTGGGCAAGACCCTAGCTGTGATTTTGGCATTCCCTGAGCTACTGGCAGGAGGGATTCTTTAGGTCTAGGCTTGAGAAGGAGGGATTCTTTCCTGTCATTGAGAATGAGAAGGGGGACACCTGGGTTGCTCAGTCAGTTAAGCCTCTGACTTTGGTGGCTTAGGTCATGATCTCATGGCTCAAGAGTTTGAGCCCCACATTAGGCTCTGTGCTGACAGTTCAGATCCTGGAGTCTGCTTCACATTCTCTGTCTCCCTCTCTCTCTGCCCCTCCCCCCGCTTGTGCTCTCTTTCTCTCTCTCAAAAATAAATAAATAAACATTAAAAAATTTTTAAAAAAAGAAGAGAAGGTCCTGTGGAGAACACGTTTTCAGAGGAACTATTGTCTGGTGGAGAGGCAGAGCCGTCCTGAAGTAACCCTTCAGGAGGGAAGGTGGGGAATGTACAGTTACCACACTCTCCTCTTTTCCATAGTGTTGGGTGTCCTCATTGGTCAAAACCACTTGGAAGCAAGAAACCAAGAAAACCTGTTGATGTGGCCCAAACAGAGTGGCCTCTTGGGGCAAAGAAGTAAGTAGAGAAAGGCAAGGAGGACCCTGAAGGACAAATGAGAGATCTCTGGCACCATTGTATTCTTGAAACAGCAGCCCAGTGATTCTTAAAACAAAATCTCACCTTTGATGGCTTCCTATTGTCTATGAAATAAAATCAAAAGTACTTAAGGGGATATCTAAATCCTCCCCCAGTCTCTTCTCATCACAATTTTCCTGCCTTGACTTCCACATCTTTCTCAATCCATGCTACTATTTGTACGATGCACTTTGTATTTCTGTTCTCTTTTGTAACTCACACTGGAAGACGCTTCTCCATCAGTTCTTAAGACTCTGTTTAAAATCCTGTCCTTCAGTGAAGCTGTCAAGGATACATTCATTTATAGTTCCTTCTCGGGGTGCCTGGGTGGCTCAGTCGGTTGAGCAACCGACTTTGGCTCAGGTCATGATCTCATGGTTTGTGAGTTCGAGCCCCACATCGGGATCTGTGCTGACAGCTCAGAGCCTAGAGCCTGCTTCAGATTCTGTGTCTTCCTCTCTCTCTACCCCTCCCTTGTACACACTTGTGCCTCTCTCTCTCTCTCAAAAATAAATAAACTTAAAAAAATTTAATACAGTATAGTTCCTTCTCTTCTCCCCTTGTACTTAATTCCACATGTATTCTACTTTTCATTAGTGGAGCTCCTACCATATTTATGAATGATGTTCTTTGTTCCAAACACAGTAAAGACTTCAACGTACACATTGCTTTGACTATGTCATTAAATTCTCATAGGAATCCAGCAATAGGACCACTTGGATTTCTCATTATAAAACAAAGAATCTGAGTGTCCGAGAGACCTAGCCAAAACCACCTTACCCACTGACGAACTTAGCATCACTAATGGGGGACCATCCAGACGTGGTGAGCCCCCCAATGTGATGCA
This sequence comes from Paguma larvata, assembly GCA_030068075.1. NCBI lineage: Eukaryota > Metazoa > Chordata > Mammalia > Carnivora > Viverridae > Paguma > Paguma larvata. Next base: position 37,804,436 of record CM057840.1, read on the forward strand.
ACGTGAGGTACAGATCACTTCCTATGGATCTTTGCCAAAATGTTTGCATGGAGACGGAGCAGGCTTAACAACAGCCAAATAAAATGTATCAGCTTTGATGGGATCCTTATTTGGCCAAAGTCATAAAGCATGTAGCAGCAGAGTCAAAAGTCAGACTTATCTTTGTCCAAGATTGTAGGGATGCTGTCCATGCCGTGCCCAGAGCCTCATAGCACTCACTGTTCCCATCTACACCAGCCCTTTTGTGTCAAAGGCTCGTGACTTCCAGCACCAGAGACTCTCTGCCTGAAGCCTTTTCTCCCCCCCCCCCCCCATGCCTGGGGCAGTCCAGAAGGGGTTCCTTTGAGAGTTAATGGCCCTGGGAGTAGCCCTTAGCAAATAAATGAGAGAATTTGAAGAACAGATGTTTCAACTTCCTCTTTTAGGTGAGAGACTCTGATGACAGGTCTCTACCATTTCCCAGAGGTGGCCAGTGGAATTTATTCCCATTTACAGAACGGATCTTCTCTTCAATGCACTTTTATGTGAACTCTTTCCCTCCCCATCTCACTTCCCCACTGCCCCAGGCAGGGCTTACCGGAATCACTTTCCAAATAAACCACCAACACTCAACATTCTTTTCCTGGGATCTGTTTCTGGAGGAACCCGGCTTAAAACAGGGGTCGAACTTGTTCTTTCTCTTAGACAACAGTGCTGCCCTCCTTCATTCTGTCTGTGGTACAGTTGGTAAGAGGCTACATGGCAAAGTTCATAGGATGGGCTTGGGTTTTGCAGTCATGCAAACCTAGAGCTTCCCCTGGCCTTTGCACTTGCCCATTGCCTGATGTCAGGCAAGTGAAACCTTTGGAGTTTCAACATTGTCATTGGTGAAATAGGTTAATAATAGAGAAGTTCTTCTATTTACGCGCTTTCAACTTATGAACTTTCCTAGGTATAATGAATCTTGTTCCCCTCGGGTGCTGTTTCTGGCACTGGATTTTTTTACGAGCACCTGTGAAAGTTCGTAAAACTAGGTAATAACAGAAGTAACTCACCACAAGACATCAGTGATGACTCAAATAAAGTCATTTTGTACTTTTGCCTCTAGAATGTGATGCACTGGTGAGTGGAGGAATCTCGGAGCCTCCGACGTACAGAGAGTGTGAGGATGACACATAATGGTGTGAAGAACACAGCCTCTTGCATGATAAAAGAGGTGCCCAGTATAAAGAGCCTTTGTGGTTACAAGCCTGTCTCTAGATTTTAAGCTCCTAGAGGGAAGAAACACTGTTTTCTTCATTCCAGATCTTTCCTTATAGTAGTTGTGCAAAAATGAATAAGATAAATTTTATACTCTGTAACTTTCTTTTCAGAGTCTATTTGCACTATTTATAATGTCTCACACAAGCCAAGTAACCAGCAGCACACCACACTGGGAGCCCACTGACCAGATGTAATCTCATTCATTTTCACGATGTCCCTGTAGCAAGTTTTGCTTTTTCATTTCTTTGTCTTGTTATCCCATTGCTAAGATTGTTTTAAGCCATCCAGTCCTTTCCACACAATCACCCTTGGGAGTTTTCCTTTCCTAATACTAACCTTTGGATCTCATAGGTTTGTTTTTGTTTTTAAGTTTATTTATTTATTTTGAGAGAAAGAGAGAGAGTCAGCAGGGGAGGGGCAGTGAGAGGGAGAGAGAGAGAACTCCAAGGAGGCTCCACACTGTCAGCATGGAGCTCCACACGGGGCTCAATCCACGAACGGTGAGATCATGACCTGAGCCAAAACCAGAGCCGACGCTTACTGACTGAGCCACCCAGGTGCCCCTCATCTCATCTTTGAACAATCTGCTTGATCTTCTCTGTCTCCTTAGCCCACAGAGACGGTTTCTGGAGTCTGAAATGTTGGGTTTTTGTTTTTGTTTTTTTTTTTTTTTTGCTCTTCATATTACTGATTTCATCTAGTTTTCAACTCCGGTAAGCCTAATAGCTATAGCAACTAGTAACGTTATATACTAATAACATTAAAACTACAGTTTAATAACATTACCTAATGGTTCTATCATCTATATAGCATTTCTTACTCTTTTCTTCAACAAATATAGATTGCCAAGTCTCTCTGCCTTGTTTCATTATTTTGCTCCTTTCATCAGGTTAATTACCTGTGTGAATACAATGCTCCCTTATTTTGTGGGTTTATATCTAGACCAGCACTGTCCGATAGGAATTTCTATGATAATGGAAATGTTCTAAGTCTAGGTTCTCCAATACGGCAGCTACCACTCACGTATGGTTAATGACCACTTGAAATGTGGCTAATGTATCACAGGGACTGAAATTCTAATTTGATTTACTTTTAATTTAAATAGTCACGTATGACTACTACATTGGATACAACAGATCTAGATTTTTAAAAAATTTATATGGCAGATATTTTTCACATTTGTTTCTTTTATTGTTTCTTCAGAAATTTATATAATCTGGCCTAGACAGTTGTGATTAAAAAATTATTGGCATCTGCAAGAAATATATTCCAAAATTATTGATTTCTACTCTACTCTAAAATATCTGGAAAGACTAGTTAAGGAAAGAAATGTGGTTGATGAAATTGTCTTTGCTATCCTGATTAACATACTAATAGTTGGCTTGACCACTCAGCGATCTGCTACTGTGCATAAAGTAGGGCAAAGAATATGACGCCCCTCAGAGAATAATTTGTAGGTGAGGAGAATTTTACATAGAAGCCAGTGAGTTATTCAACTTGCCCCTGGATGTAATTGTAAAATAGGTTAAATATTTTTAAATTATTTGTTACCTCTTTCTTCTCCCTCCTCGCGGAGTCTCCTTTTGAGGAAGGCGTTCAGTGCCGTCATTTTTCTCCAGCTGGTCATAGTGCTATGAGTCTTCCCCCCCTTTCCACTGCAGAACATACTGTGTGCACCCCTCTACTCAACTCGTTTATGTTAAAATGTTCCTAACTGGTAACATTCTCTCCCTGCAGAGAGCTTCCATTCCTTCTTTCCCCACAGAAAGCCTACAGTGTGGAGCAATAGAGCTCCTTGGTTCAGAGGGCTGGCTTTGGAGTGAGGTGGCTCTGGGTTTTCATCCTAGTTGAGTGACCTTCGGGTTTGTAGCTCAGTGACGTTGGTTTGAACAAGTCACTTCACCTCTTTAGGTCCCTGTTTCTTCAGCTATAATATGGGAATAAAAATAGTTCCTACTCCATGGGATTAATGTGAATATTAAATAAAATACCAAATAATAAATAAATAAATGTTACCGTGACAAATTAACTTCTTTTTTAGGAAAAAATTACTTACTTTTACAAATTAACTTCTTTTTTGGGAAAGAATATACTCTCAAGTAAATTTCTAATGATAAAAGTGTAGCAATAGTAGACAGCCTGGGGAGAGAGTCCTAATGCTATCCATACGGTCCTCAATACATATATTTGTTGAATGAATAAATCAATGATGAAGTCCTAGCTTCATGTGACAAACTGAGTTGTACTGAGTCAATAGAGACAACATTAAGAATGCAGCTTTGGGGCGCCTGGGTGGCTCAGTCGGTTGAGCGTCCGACTTCGGCTCGGGTCATGATCTCACCGTTCCTGAGTTCAAGCCCCGCGTCAGGCTCTGTGCTGACAGCTCAGAGCCTGGAGCCTGTTTCAGATTCTGTGTCTCCCTCTCTATCTGTGGCCCTCCCCTGCTCATGCTCTGTCTGTCCCTCTCTCTCAAAGATAAATAAACATTAAAAAAAAAATTAAAAAAAAAAAGAATGCAGCTTTAACTAAATTTGGTTCTGTGCTATTCAAAATGAACATAAAATTGTCAATGACAAATGTAATTTGGCAAGATGGGACTTTAATTTCTACTTCACGTTATGCCTTGCTTGAATTTTTTTTTACTTTTAAAAATTTTTTAACGTTTATTTATTTATTTATTTATTTATTTTTTAAATTTTTTAACGTTTTTTTTTTTAATTTATTTTTGAGAGACATAGAGACAGAGTGTGAGCAGGGGAAGGGCAGAGAGAGAGGGAGACACAGAATCCGAAGCAGGCTCCAGGCTCTGAGCCATCAGCACAGAGCCTGACGCGGGGCTTGAACTCACAGACCGCGAGATCATGACCTGAGCCGAAGTTGGCCGCTTAACCAACTGAGCCACCCAGGCGCCCCACGTTTATTTATTTTTGAGAGACAGAGAGAGACAGAGCATGAACGGGGGAGGAGCAGAGAGAGAGACACACACAGAATCCAAAGCAGGCTCCACGCTCTGAGCTGTCAGCACAGAGCCCGACGTGCGGCTTGAACCCACAAACTGCAAGATCATGCATGACCTGAGCTGAAGTTGACTCTTAACCCAAAGAGCCACTTAGGTGCCCCTAATTTTTTTTAATGTTTATCTTTGACAGAGAGAGAGACAGAGAGAGAGAGAGGGAGAGAGTGAGAGAGAGTGCATGTGCAAGCAGGCTGAGAGAGAGAGGCTGAGAGAAAGAGAAAGAGAGAGACACAGAATTTGAAACAGGTTCCAGGCTCCCAGCTGTCAGCACACAGCCCGTTGCAGGGTCTGAACCCACAAATCACAAGACCATGACCTGAGCCGAAGTCCGATGCTCAACTGACTGAACCACCCAGGTGACCTCTTGTTTGAATTTGTTATAAGCATGGATTATTTTTAGAATAAGAAAAAGAAATTATATATAATTATATTAATACAATAGCCACAAAGTAGCATCAAGAAGTATCACAGTATTTATGTGGTCTTCAAGATAGAATTCCTGACTGAAGAAAATGTGTAGTATTTAGTAGTCTGGTCTAAAAATCTGACAGATAGTTTCGTACTTGTATTTTCTTTATGCTCAGCAGTGTAAAAAAAGTAAGATTCATCTGAAACTGATATAACAGGCTCTCAAAAGACACACAGACAGAAATACACGCACACACGCACTTTTATAGAAGTCTTATACAGGATATTCTTGGTAGAACGAGGTAACATACTTACTGTACTGCATGGTGATCAAAGCTTTGAGGTCACTGTGTATTCCTAATATAGCTATATTTTTCTCAGAGAGAGAAAGAGAAAGGAGAAAGGGAAAAAAAAAAGTCTGTTTTTCCTCACAGCCAGTAGCTGTTGCATATTTTTTTCCCAGGCCATGTGGAATATAGCGGTAAAAAACGTCGTAATTTCCTTAAGAATTGACATTTGTATTTAGAAATGTTTTGCAATTAGTGGGATATGATATATAAATAGATGAATCAGTTTAATAAACATGCTACACTTCATATTTTTCCAGTTACAGCTCCAAGATTAACTAGAACAACAAAAAATAAGGAAGCTGATTAGTTTTCGTTGTAGGCTTTAATCAAAGGAATCATTCATTATTGATTTGGATACATTTGCAAAACCTACGTGATGTACCCCTGCTGAAGTCCTGTGAGACGTGGCCTCTGCATGTTGCTAAATTGTACAAAAACTTCTAAATAAAACACTACTATCTCTAATTCGTTTGCCAAAATAGTGAATCATAGTAGGTTACTGTCGGTAAGCTAGCAGGCAGTGACGTATGTTCTTTTTGCTTCTCTTTAACGTTAGAGGGAGTGGTTGGAAACTTTATCTCCAAACCCAAACTACTGGGAGCATTCTGATCCCAGGACAGTTCGTGCCCCACACTGCTGATCTTAGACAGGCTCTAACGGACACTTATCGCTGTTAGTTATAATTTGCTGAAATCATGAATATGACATGTGTATTCCCGCATTTCTCTTTTTCCTTCAACCTTTTTTATCACTCCACTTCCTTTCTCTGACATGTCAGTGTGGAGCTGACAGGGGGATTAATTGACAAGTTGGCAAACAGAAGAAAGAATAATCAAATTTTGAAGCAAAATACTACCTATACTGGCTAAGCAATTTTTTATTTGTTCAATGGGGATATTAATACAGAACACATAAGCACTTCAGTGAAAAATTTTAAGGCATTTAAAAATACTATTTAAAATTGTGAGGTAGTACATATTCACTGTAGAATTCTTTTAATTACAAAAAAGTAGAAAAAATAAAAGTAATGCATTATTCTACTAGAATTCTAGTAGAATCTCTACTAGAGATTACCACATTTTTTTCTTTTTATTAAACAAAAAATACTTATACAATTTTGTATCCTGATTTTTTTCACTTTATCTTATAGTAAGTCAGTCACTTATCCCACGTCAGTAATTAACAAAGCTCCATTTTTAAATTGCCAGGTTCATTCACCACTGCTATTCTTTAACCTTCTTTTCTGAGACTAAGAAAGACTAATGCATTACTAAGGAAACTCAAAAAAGCCATTTCCTCGGCAATTTTCAAGACAGTGTGATTCCTCTAGGCCTGAACTGGTCTGAGCCTGAGATGGGCTTTCTATTTTTAAGTTAACATCAGATTGAAAAGTGCAGTATTTACCACCAAATAATGGTAGATATGGGCTAATGTGATAAATACATTCACAATTTAAGAAAAGAAACACCTTCACATTTTATTTTACATTTCATAAGCATTTCACCAAGTAGTGTGGGAAGTATGGGTTTTGCCAACAGCAACTCTTAGAGAAGCTGGGACTATTTTGTGGAAACTTTGCAGGAGATGAAAGAACTTTTTGAGTGTGTGTGCGTGAGCTATTAGCAAGCGTAGGGAATTAGGAAATGAGTATAATGGTCATTTATAAGCTATGGGGATTTGGGTTGGAATAAGACATTTGGGGCATTCTAAAGTCAGTTGGGGCAGAAGAATAGAGTAGTTCTATACAATTTACACGAATGCCAAGAATTTCTTTTTCTGACTACTATTATAAGAAAAGCAAAAGTAATGGACTGCAAAAGAGAAACTGTTTTGGTTGTGCCTTGGTGATATAAACATAAATGCCACTAAAGAGACACTTGGCCCTGCGGAGTCCCAATACTCTACGGTTGTCTGGGATCCCACTTTACACCATTAATAGGGCTTTTCCTTGAAGCCTATATTTAAACTTGGCACCTGTTGGGGAATACCCCTGGCGTGGCCTCGGAATCAATGGTGCAGCTGTTAATTTCCACAACTTGCTTTAGTTACTAGGAGGCTGCCGACAGATTGGGGAGCCAGCGTGCCATATGGACAAAAGAAATATCAGAGCACAGGGAATTGCTAGAATATTTCAGAGAGATCTGGAGTAACAGGCCCGTTAGAACAGGTTGTGGCATCGTTTAGTTCTTCCATTTGGGCCGATAAGCATGCCCATAGGAAAGCAGCATGAAATGAAACATCGATCATTTATTCAGTTGAGTTCCCACTATATGACAGAGACTTTCCATTTTCTGAGGACCGTGGTGGACAAGATAGAGGATGCTCTTGCTCTCTCAATTTAAGCATATACTAAACAATATGATCGTCTTCCTGATTTTTTGCTGCTATTTAAATCTAGAAGCTGTAAGTGGAAAGATATGAACCTGGAATATTTACATAGCATATTCTAGCAGAGGAGGAAGAGAGTAGATATATGAGTTAATAAATAAGAAAAACATTGGAACATGATAAGTGCAATATTGAAAAATTAAAACAGGACTGTAAATGATAGGAGGTCACTGGGTGGCTATTTTACACTGGGGACTCAGGGAAGGCCCGAGGAGGTGGCGTTTAAACTGAGACTCTAATGACTAGAAGGATAGGGCCCTGCATAGATGAGGGAGAGGAGTCAGGGATGATACAGGCAGAAGCAGCAGTTAATGACAAGGCTCTAAGCTTGCCGTGGTTGAGGAACAGACGTCGGACAACTAGTAGTGGGGGGTAGTTTGGAATGGGCTGTAGGGGCAGGCAGATGTCAGGTCACCAAGGGTTTTCTTATAGGTCAAGGGAAGGAGTTTGGGCTATATTCTTTTTTATTTATTTTTAATGTTTCTATTTTTGGAGAGAGAGGGAGGGAGGGAGGGAAGGACTGCGAACTGGGGAGGGGCAAAGAGAGAGGGAGACACAGAATCCAAAGGAGACTCCAGGCTCTGAGGTGTCAGCACAGAGCCTGACGTGGGACTCGGACCCACGAACCGTGAGATCATGACCTGAGCCGAAGTTGGATGCTTAACCGACTGAGCCACACAGACGCCCGTGGGCTATATTCTAAGTGACATAGGGTGTCTTTAAATGGGGGATAACTAAGACAGGACTAATTGAATTATAGTGGCACAATTTACTCTATGTACGACTTGGTTAGCCAGGCCTGGTTGTTGATTCTGGGGCTACTCAGATGTATCAGACATAGGCTTTTCCCTGAATGAGTTCACAGTCTTGTGGGTGACTTAATCGTTTTGAACCTCTTTTCTACTCTGGAAAACGGGACTAATAATCTTCCAATTGTTTAGGGGATTAGACATGGTGTATAATAAAGATCTTAACAAAGAGTCTGAAACATTATAGCTTCTCAGTAGGTGGTGGTGATTATTCTTATTATTGTTACTCATTTCCATGTGGTTACATGAAAACTTTTTAAAGGAGGTAAAATATAAACATATAATTATTTAGTATTTCTCATGAATCTCTTACTAAAGAATGTGATCAAATGACAAGTAAGTTCTTTGGAAAAGGCCCGAGACAAGGATATATGTAAGTGGCCACATGAGGGAAAGTACGAACACTATATATCTTCTTTCTATCTATCTATCTATCTATCTATCTATCTATCTATCTATCTATCTATCTATCTGTCATCTATCATCTATCATCTATCTTTATCTATATTTTGTATATATATATGTAGATATACATATATTACTACATGTATATAGGTATCTTTGCCATTAACATACTTTTGAACCTTTCTTGAAAATCTGTTGATCACATATGTGTAGGTTTAGTTCTTTCTCCATAATCCATGGTGTGTCCTACACTGCTTTAATTACTGAAGTTTTTATAGTAAGTCTTGAAATCAGATACTATGGGTTCCTCAACTTTGTCCTCTTTTTAAAAAAGTATTTTGGCTATTTAAATATTTTGCCTTTCCTCATAAATTTTAGAATCAATTTGTTGCTTTCCGAAAAAAAATTACTGCTAAGGGGAAGGAAGAACATTTGCTCTGAACATTTGCCTAATCTAGGTGCTTTGTAATATACTAATAAAAACCTTGTGATCACTTTTTTGCGTAGGCATTTTATATGATATCTAGTGCTCCTAAACATAGTTTGGGTTTTTTTTTTTGCGTTCTTTTAAATATTTTTAGATAAAAAAGTAGAATTGTAAATTTTTAATGAAATACAGTAACATTAAATCATTCTATACCATTTTTTGCAATGAAAAAAAATGACCATGTCTACTCATTCTCTCAGATAATCTTGAATTGACTAAATTACTAATAGCAGTTCTGGGCTTATGAATGATTTACTTTCAAAATAAAGTCAAGTGTGCTGAACTTTGTTCATAATAAAAGAAATATCAATTAAAATGTTTCTGAGGTTAAGTTTTTCACCTGTCAGATTGGCAAAGATCAGAAAGTTGAATAATAATGTATGAGCTGTCTTTCAGTTGTTTTTTCTCTGTGGGGTGAGGAGTCATTGAGCCCAGGGGTTGTGCCCACCTAGGTCCTCCCCCTTTTCTGGATCACATTCCAAGGACTCAGGATCCTAGGTAGTTCTCAAGATAGCATATTACAGTGAAAGGGGTTTGAACATAAGAAAATGTTGGGAAGCACTTGCTGGAATGATCTGTATGTTCTCTGTTGGCTCTGTGACTCTAAATCAAGAATTTATGGACCCCTTGTTCAATAGGAAGGTCCCACTGACTTTTAAAATTGTGAATTAGTTCTCTGAGTTTCCAAGAAAGTGTAGGCTTAAAAATGAATGTCACTATTCCCTAATTCAAACACAGCCATACACAGAAGATGTAGAAATGTTCGGCTTATCTTGGTCCAAACGCATCTGCTGTGGAACATCTTGCTGCTTAAAGAAGTTCCAGGGGCATTGTCACCAGGCCATGAAATGATCACTGCACTGCTGTAGGGCGGGCTGATCAGGGACACACTGGTCAGGGAGCACAGAATTATCAGTACCTCACATGCTTTTGAGAAATTGGACTCCTAGCAAGTCATTTTAGAATAGTGTCTGGAAATTAATGGATTGTTTTAATAGTTTTTGATGGGCTCTTGATTAAGTTGAGTGACAATTGGGAAATTTAAGATACATACTTTAGTGGAATGCAGGTATCTTCAAGGATAGCATGCATAACAATCTCTGGGGCATGATGACCACATTTACAAGGTATTTAGTTTTGATAAAGTGATCTATGAGGAATATTTAAGAGACCATAACTACATTTTTCTTTTTGAGTCTCATTACCTGGATGGCTTAATTGAAATAATAAACAAAAATTCAGAGTTAATGTCAGTTTATTCTTTTTCATTCTATAAACTATCATGTGATGAATGGACCCCACTCCTAGTCTGTTATTTTGCCCAGAACAATGGAGAGGAATAAAGTAATCTTGAATTTGCAAATTTTTCACGTAGTTTATAGAATAAAAAATACATCTAGGGGGAAGAGTCCAATTTTATGATAATAGTTACTTAAATAAATAGTGAAAAGTCTCCTTCACTCTCAAAAACAAACAAAAAATTAGGCAATCTCTGCTTAAAATAGGAGGCAGATTGTTTTCACGGCGATGAGGACCTAATTAAAATGGCTTGGGAAGAGATTAGAAGTGGATTGGCTATTGAACAGCACTGTGCACCCAGACTCCCTCACCATATTTGTGCCTACCTGTCGTAGAACATATCCATAGACCAAAAATCTGTCCCTCATAGAACCACTTTAAAACTCTATTACTCTTATTACTCAGCAATCAAAAAGAATGAAATCTTCCCATTTGCAACTACATGAGTCGAACCAGAGGGTATCATGCTAAGCGAAATTAGTCAGTCAGAGAAAGACAAATATATGACTTCACTCGTATGAGGACTCTAAGATACAAAGCAGATGAACATAAGGGAAGGGAAGCAAAAATAATATAAAAACAAGGAGGGAGACAAAAACAAAAGAGACTCTTAAATGTGGAGAACAAACAGAGAGTTACAGGAAGACTTATGGGAGATGTGATGGACTAAATGGGTAAGGAGCATTAAGGAATGTGCTCTTGAAATCATTGTTGCACTGTATGCTAACTAACCAGGATGTAAATTAAAAAAAAAAAAACAAACCCCAAACAAAACTCTATTGCTCTTATATACTACCAAAGGCTGGCAGGTGCGCCTGAACTGGCAGATGTTATATTGCAATAAGTTATACCCAAGCTCCCAGACTGAGGGCTATTCCTAATGCTATTGGAGAACCCAAGTATTTTCTCCACTTCTATGAGGACCCAGAGACTCCGCCTCTCCTGATTCCCCTCCACCATTCTGGACAATAGCATCTGCTCACTTGTCTGATAATGATTGGATGCTAGAAATTAAGAATAACAGCTGACTTGAAGAGACAGTTGAAGTTCACCTCAAAGAAGCACATACAATATTAAACTAGGACATCAAAGCAAATGCACATCACAAATTGTACATCATAGAAGAGAATAATTCCATTTTTCATAAAGTATGGTGAGGCTTGTGTGGATTTCTGTGCATTTTGATGTGCAATTATTGTCCAAATCTTTGGTGATGATGTCATACAGAGGTTTTTCTGGTGTAGAATTTGGGTGATAATCTACCCCAGATTATCTGTGGTAATCTCTGGCCCTCTCAGATTTCCCACAATGTTTTTTTTCTTCTTTTTCCTTCCCTCTTCTTTTTTTCCCCCACTTCTATTTCTCCTTCATTTTGTTCTTTGTCTTTCTTATTACTTCCTCCAGTGACAAAGCTTTAAATCTCTTAGTTGTACTCAAGATTCAGATTATTTTGAACCTTATTATATATATATATATATATATATATATTTCTCTTATACCCAAGTACAAGCCAGCGCCTTTCAGTATTCACCCTAAAAACTTCCTTCCACATTCTGGGTCTGTGAAAGCCAGAGTTCGGTTGCACTGGCAGTGGTCAGTGGCTGTGAGTTATGAGCCACATGAGTCAGTCAGCCTGGTTTCAGAGTATCTGGTTCCAGACTTATATTTATATCAATCCTATGGCTACCTCTGAAAAGTTATTTTTTTCTTATTAAGAGATATTAATGACTTATTTTTAGCTTTGTGAAGCTCTCACTTCTTATTGTCTCATTTATTCCTTTCCTTCTTTCTCTTTCTTTCTTATTTTTTATTAAAAATTTTTTTATTTTTATTTTTGAGAGAGAGAGACAGAGTGTGAGCTAGAGAGGGGCAGAGAGAGGGAGACACAGAATCCAAAGCAGGCTCCAGGCTCTGAGCTGTCGGCACAGAGCCTGACACGGGAGTCGAGCCCGTGAACCGTGAGATCATGACCTGAGCCGAAGTCAGATTCTTAATCGACCGAGCTACCCACGAGCCCCTCTATCTTTTTTAAATGTTTATTTATTTTTAAAGAGAGAGAGAGAGAGAGAGAGAGAGCACACAAGCGAGAAGGGGCAGAGAGAGAGAGGGAGAGAGAATTCCAAGCAGGCTCTGCACTATCAGCGCAAAGCCCAACGTGGGGCTCGAACCCACAAACAATGACATCATGACTTTACCCTAAGTCTGATGTGCGACTGACTGAGCCACCAGGCACCCCTCATCCCCCGCCATTTACTCCTCTTTCATCTGATGCCTCTAACTTTTCAAATCCAAATTACCTAATTTCATCAAGCAGAACTGTCTTTGGCAATGAACCAAGATCATTGAAAATTTACTATGCACTATGAGTTTTATAAGGAAGTAAAAAGACAGTGTCTGCCTTCAGTGAACTTAATTAGTTTTTGAGATAAAGCATTTGTTCTCTCTTCTCAGAATGTCCATTGCCTGCCTTTCTGTCTAAAGTCATCCTTCGGTAGAAGTCATTAGCTTCTCTAGACCACCAAACGGGGAGAAAGAATCCCTCTCTTGGCCGATACTTTTATCATTGCAGTTGATCCTCAGTCTTGTAATTAGTTAAATGTCAGTTTTCACTGCTAGAGTGTGAGCTCCTTGATAGCAGGTTTTTGTTTTAATTCATCTAATTCCTGATATGTATAGTAGGTGTGCGAAAAATGTTAGGTTTTGGATTGAAGAATTAAACCCTGAATTATGGTGTACTATAATATACAAAAACAATTCTCAAAAATAGTAAAATGTATCAGAATGTCTTGACTTGTCACATATCCCCAAACAAATCAGAAACCTTAAGTATTCTTCTTTGTTCCTAGTACTCAATTTCAGTTCTTATTCAACATTCCTTTTATCAGTATTTCCATTAGCCCCAGCTAGTCTTTTGTTTATGTAGTTTTTTGTATGTCTGTTGGCATATCAGCCCATTTTGAGGCTATTCATTTGCTGTTATTATAGGTATTGAGTAATTTTGTTTTCAGGATGTTGAGCAGGATGCTACAATGAGGTTTTGGTAAATTATAGTTTGTATGATTAATGAACCCTTATTTCTGCTCAAGATTATGGAGAGTTTAGCTTTGTGTTCTTTCCCAAATTGATAACAGCTTGTTTTAAAAATCTATCTTTAGATTGGATGTGTTTCAAATGCTTTAGGAAATCATACAAGTGACCAATGGTTTTGTTTTGGCATGTTTTTATTTTATAATGGATGCTTTGGGACCTGGCAGATTTATGACAGATTTCAGTTTAATTAGACATAATACTTCCAACTTTTAACCCCTGGAAAGGAGAATGAACAGAAAGCCTGATTAATTGTTGGTATAGTGATCCTTTGGCCATGCTTGTTGAATGATTTACACCAGTGTTTTGTTAGATCCTGCTGAACAAAGCCTCATTCACTGTGGGTGTTCAATAAAAACAGTCATGGGGTTAGGAACTTGCAATCTCAGAGATAATACAGGACCATCTGAACAAAATGAAATTTCTAATGTAATGTCTTCTAGACGTTTCGGCCCAAATCATCTTTCTTTGTCACTGCTTTGATTACATTTATTCTCTTTCAGAAACACGGTTTGTCTATGTTTTTGTGCCAGACTTGAATGATCCGTTTTAGTGTTCAGCATCCTTTGCTTGTTTATCCATGTCCACTTCGTTTTCTGTTGCTCACTTTCTAGTATTTTTATCTCAAACCAACCTGCCACTTTCTTCACAGAGAATCAACTTAGTGAGGTAATTCATGAGAAGATGCTCTATTCCACTCTCCGCTCTTAGGACTGGTCTACAAGGTTGTTTTAAAAATAGGTTATGTTTCTTGAAAGGAAATACATTTAGAATTTTTTGTTTTTGCCTCCGTTGGTCAGTCTAGACATTAGACTTTAAATAACAAATGCAACACCTGGAAAAGAAGAGCAGAACACTTGAGCTGTTGTTTCATACATTAATCACTCATAAGTGTTTGAGAATTGTGAAGTCAGTTAATTAATTAACTGGCCATGTTTAAATTTTTTTTTTTAATTTTTAGCTGCAGTCAAATGCCACCTACTATTAGATGTTAGAAGAAGAGCACACAAGGTACAGATTCCTTGCTGTCAGGGACTAACAGTCTCATGAAAAAGGCAGACAAATGAATCAATGACCACTTCATACCATGGCATATCCTATGACGGCATCCCGGTGTAGCCTGTAATATACATCCCAGCAAAGTTCACAAAGAGATGATACCTGAACTGAGCCTTGAAAAATGAGTATGATTCAGACGAAAAAAAAAGTTGGATATCAAAAGAGCATTACAGACAGGGAATGTCGTGAGTGAGAATAGAGAACCTTAAAATACTGTGACACATTTGCGAATTATATGTGTCTCAATATTATGGAGTGATAAAGAGTGAAAAGGAGTGATAAGAAATGATGCTATAAAAAGAGGCAGGAGTCAAGTCAGGGATACCTTAGGAATCGTGGTCGAGGATGCTCGGGGTATTTCAATGCCAGGTTATAGAAAATGGGAAATGATGCTCTTTGTTCCTGACCGAGAGAGCTTGCTTCCAATCTCTCCCTTCCATGTGAGGACACAGCAAGAAGAGAGCTGTTCACAAGCCAGAAAGGCAGGCCTCACAGGAACCAAACTGTCTGGCATCTTAATCCTGGGCTTCCCAGCCTCCAGAATGATGAGAAATAAATATCTGTTGTGTAAGCCATCCAATTTATGGCATTTTATTATAGCAGCCTCAGCAGACCAAGACAGTTCCTCATTTCTCCCAATGATACCATATTCCTAGTCAAGCATGTTAGACATTTGGGAATCATCTCCTGTTTCTGCCTCCACAATCCTTGAATTTTGTTGTTGCTCTTTTCTGCTATTCCTGCACTGTTCTGTACCATGCTTCCTTGTCGTTTTCAATAATCTAATTCGTTCGGTTTTTGTCTACAAGCTCTCAAAAGACCTACAGGAGAGAAAACACCGAGGCACAGTGAAGTATTCTTCAAAACTTTTCCGTGGCCTCCATTGCCTGAAGAATAATATTCAAATTCCTCAGCACAGAATTTAAAGCCCCCTCCCACCTCTGTCCACGACATGGCCTCAATCCTCTTTCCAGCCTCATCTCCTAATATATCTAGCCATGTGCTTTTTATTGTAGCCACTTGGGGTTCAGTTCATTAGGACCTTCCATGTCAGTGAACACGTTGATGTACTGGAGGGTCGTGTGCCCCAATTCAATGAGGAGAAGGCACCGAAGTTTTGCATTTGGGACTCTTCCAGACCTTGCCCACTTCGGGCCAAGTCTCTTCATTTGGCTGGTCCTCCATATCGTTAACAGTAAAACTGTTATAGTAAATATTGCACTTTCCTGAGTTCTGTCAGCCATTTTAGTGAATTATCTAACCTGAGAGAGCCATGAGAATCTCCAGATATGTAGCCAGTTAGTCAGGGATTCAAATAGCCTGGGGACCCTGAGAATGTGGCTGGTGTCTGAAGTGGAAGCAGTAATGTGGAGGTCCAAGCTCTTAACTCGAAGGGAATTTAATTCCAGAAATGAATTGCACTATATCATTTGAGGTGGAAATGAAATAACACTGCGGAATCAAAAGCATTTTGGTGATAGCAATAGTTTAGTCATTTTCAGTGGGAATTTTTTGGGATGACCTAAAACAAAATGAGATCAGCACTGCTTTATAATAGGTCTTACCAACTGAGAGGATTTCCTAAAATCCCAAGGTTTATAGTGTCAATTTATTTTTTTAAATTTTTAAAAAATGTTTATTTATTTTTGAGAGAGACAGAGTGTGAGAGGGTGAGGGGCAGAGAGAGAGAGAGGGAGACACAGAATCCGAAGCAGGCTCCAGGATCCCAGTTGTCAACACAGAAGCCCGACATGGGGCTTGAACTCACGAACTCTGAGATCATGACCTGAGTGAAGTCAGGTGCTTAACCGACCAAGCTACCCAGATGCCTGTCCAAGTGTCAATTTCTCATTTCGTTTTTTATCACGGTGTTCAGGAAATTACTGTGTTAACGGTCAAGATGTCTTAATCTCTGGAATTACATTTCTGTTTTTCAAATTAATAACCCCTTTGTTTTCACTGTTAGGTTTTTGTTCCCCCTTGGGTATTGTTGTAGAATACCTGCTACATTGGTGTAAGAACGGGAAATCCTGTGGAAATTGGAGGCAAGACTTCCATCCTTTTTGCGGAGGAGAGAGGGAAGGACTCAACGTGGTCCTGCTTACACCAAGCATCTCTGGGAACCATCTACATAGTCATATGACGACATGTGACTCCTCTCTTTATTTCTTTTTGGATATTACAGTTTGTCACTGGTCATCCAAATAGGACTTTTCTTTCCTCTCCCTGTGGTAAAGTTTGATGGCATCTGGTTTTACGCTGTCTCTGACAGTCGTCCTTTCCATTCTCCTTTCACTTTATCACCCTACTTTTTGTTTCAGCTCTGATTCTATAGCCCCTGTGTACTATCCTGACCTTCTAAGGCTTTTGCTTTCAACACTCAAGGACATCACACCACTGCCATATGGTGTGAAATTATTTTTGTATGCATAACAATCAACTCTCTTTGCTCACTTCCCTAGCATGGCTTTTTCTTCTTCTTTCTTTCTTTCTTTCTTTCTTTTCTTTTCTTTTTTTTTTTTTTTTTGATAGGTTAAAAGCAAACTTCTGAGAAATGTCAGACCAATCCAACCAACTTAATTTTTTCTCCCTAAGCGTTCTTAACATAATGTCCTTTCTTTTATTCTTACTTTATTACCCAAGGAAAGAAAATTTACTTTGTTCATTGTTTTTAACCCAATATTTTGCTCATCAATGAATATTTATTGAGTTTCTTTCCACTGGAGGAGTGGTTTTATTTTTTGCAAATAATAAGTTGTCAAATCTTTGTGCCCAAAGACAGAAAAAATATACATGAGTAAAATACATTTTACCAGATATGCTTGAAAGATCACATTTCTTTTTAGAGGTCAATTTATTTTTTCAGTTAATGTGTTTTTCTCTGGTAAATATGATTAGCAAAGGGTCAAGTTTTACTAAACAGAATTGCTCATCCAGTCAAGATAAATGAACTTTGGTGTGAGTGCAGTATAGTACCCTTTATTTGACTAAGTTCCCCAAGTTACTGAAGATCATTCATATACTATCTAGTGTGGCAAGATGATACACAGACTCTGTTCATTGCGTTTGTTTACATCATAACTCTGTTTTGTTGTGTGTAATGGATTTGTATATATGAAAATAATTTCACAAGTTTAACTCAAAGCATTTGTTGGTTTATTAATGCACATTTTCGAAGTTGATATTGTCGAGTGCTTTCTGTCCATTGTTCTGTTCTTGTCCCCTTGACTGTATTACTTCATCCCCCCTTCATAGTTTTTCCCCTTCTTCATATTCCTGCGAAGAGAGGATAAATGTCAGTAGTGATAGGAGCCCCCCTGATGACTTTCCAAGGTAGTTACAGACGCATGTACAACTCTGTCAAGTCAAAGAATGTTGTATAAAAAACCTTCAAATAAGTATCTTCTTTCTTTATTATAAAATTAATGTAAGCTATTACAAGAAATTTAGAAATAGAGCAAATTGCATACAACTATGATGCCATTCCATAATAACAGATCGTTACTCCCTGGTCCACTTCCTTTCAGTCTTTTTTACGTCTTTCCTTCTTATGCACATGGATATGCCACTGTTTTCCCAACAGAGTTGAGGTCATATTTGTAACTTCTTTTTAACCAATTTTTGCTTTAATTTCATTTTGTTCTCAGCAGACTTTAAGAAGACCACAACAAATTTACCTAAGCAATTTTTATCCCTGTTTACATAAAATAACTGCATTGAAAGAGAAAAATAGAGTTTATTGTTTACTTTGCTATTTCTCAATGCTTTTCTTATTTTTGCTTCCTATTTTTGATATTCTCTTTAATTATCAGAGATTACCCAGAGTATTATCTAACCAAAATAAAGTCTTCAAAACTGAAATTTATTTTTGCTTTCTGTTTATTTTGGTTATGACTGAGTCAAAACTGATCAAATTGCTAAAAAGGTGAAATAAAGTGGAATAAGCAATCTCCTGGTACAGTTATCTCCTGTAGCAACATCAGCCTGAATAATCCATTTGGGATGTTTTGATACGTGTCTGTCTGAAAACATTGGCTACAAACACTGCTTTCCCTATATCTAAGTAATGTGGTTTTTTTGTTTTGTTTTGTTGTTTTTTTTAAATTCTTATTTATTTTTTGAGAGAGAGAGTATGAGACTGTGAGCAGGGAAGGGGCAGAGAGAGAGGGAGACACAGAATCTGAAGCAAGCTCCAGGCTCCAAGCCGTCAGCACAGAGCCCGATGTGGGGCTTGAACCCACAGACTGTGAGATCATGACCTGAGCTGAAGTCAGTTGCTCAACCGACTGAGCCACCCAGGCGCCCCTGAGTAATGTCTAAACATTGATTAAAACTGCTAGTGGATCAGCCACAACAAGTATCAAACACTGTGTGTGTACAACGTGTAAGTTGCCTGTCACATCCTGTTACTAAATACATGTGAAAGGAAGACCAGAATTTTTGGTTTCTGACCCTTATAAGCGTGCTTATTCCTAATTAGGAGCACAGAGAGTGAAGGGAGAGGGAATTAATTTAAGCTCCCTGTCTCTATTTTAGATGGTATTAGGTACGCTACATAGTAAATCCTTACTACTCTAAAAAGTAAGTAAGCGTCCTATTCTAAATTCTGTTCATTTTGTCTCCTGACAGATGCATTTTATTGAATGCATATGGATAAAAAGGAGGGTTTTTTTTTCTTACCTAACAAGTAATATGCAGAAAGACAGTCCCCGACGAGTACATCCGGTCTAGGAAATTGAGGAGGCTGTGCAAAGGGCTCTGGGGAGGTGTCTTGTTGGGCATACTGCCACCCTAAACAAACGAGGGCGATGTTGAAAATGATAAAGAGGGGAATGGATGCCTTTAGAATCTCTCCCATCACCACTGCTTACTCATCTAGGCCAATATCCTGTCTTGCATGGATTCCTGCGATTATCTTCTTATTCTCTCTTAACCTCCGGTTCTGCGCAAGTTCAGTACACTTCATGCTCTGACCAGAGTGATCTTCCTCGAGAACAAACATAAGCCTGTCACTTACTTGCTTAACGCACTTCAATGGCTCTTTGTTGTGCTTAAGATAAAGTTCAAGCTCCTTAAAATGGCGTTCGAGGATCTTCAAGATTTGGACGTACTTCTATCTTCACTGTCCGTGTTACATTATGTTCTAGCCACAGCACGTTTTCAATGCCTTATATGTGCCACGGTCTCTTTCAGTTATCAGGGCTTATATGAATTTTTACATATTTATATATTTACTTACTTACTTATTCTTGAATTTTTGAATTTATAAAGAGAAAGTGGATTTACAGGTTTTTAATATAAATTCTGCTTTTTAAAAGTGAAACAACTCTTGGCCAAAAAACCCCCCATCTCTGTCGATGAAATTCAACTCATTCACTGCCATGGTGCAATCTTCGTACTATTTCTTTGGTCTGAAATATTCTTTTCTCTTTTTCCTTTTTGCTTTTTGTTCGTCTGCCTTCTTAGTTTTCAGGCCACACTTTATGTACCATTTCCTCCCAGAAGCCTTCTCTGCCTTCACAGATCTGGGTTAATTTTCTCTCCTCTGTACTCCAGCCACGAACCAATCTGTTGGCATCAGCTTGTGACTAAGTCCCCATCCATCTTGGAAGCTGAGAGGACTGGGGCAATTTTCGTCTCAATTATTTATTCATTGATTCAACAAATATTTAATGGGCACCTACTATGTGCTAGTGCTATCTTAGAGACTAGAGATTTAGTAATTAACAAAGTATGAAATACTCTTGACCTTCATGGAGCCAGATAGAAAGATGATAAACAGGAGAAATAAATGGAACATATAGTATATTATATAGTGACTCTCTTTAAGTTTCATTTAAGGAAAAGGAAATGATCTACTCCATGCTAGGTCTTTTATTCATATGCTGCTCTAACAGGACAGGCTTTAGTTCTTCTCAAGCTTTTTTTTTTCTTCTTTTCTTTTTTTTTTTTTCATTATTGCACCCTTAAGGAGTCTTCTTAAGAAATTTTTTCCTAACGCCCCACCCCCATACCCTCCACCTTATGAAATTTAAATACCACAAATATAGTGTATGCCTGTTTGTATACTGTGGTCCTTTGGAGCCCATAGAACATTGTATATTTTTTCACCACCCAAAATAATGGGTTTTCATCAATATTGCCTCTGTTAACAATACAAGGGCTAAGTTATCCTAGCTGTTGAAATTATTCTCAAATGTCAGCGGCCAAAAGCAACAAAGTCAAGCTGCATGGCCATTGTAGGCTCTGGAACTCCAGCTGACTGTCACTATCAGAAACACTGCTGGTCTCCAGGCAGACAGAAAGAGCAACTCAAAAGAAGTTGGGACATATGTTGCTTTTGCTCACTTTCCATTAGCCAACCAAGTCACATGGTGACAACTTCTGTTTTGTGGGGAAGAAGAGAGAAGGGGAAGTACAATTTTAACATGTGACTGAAAGGAAAAAAAAAAAACAAACCCTCGGAATATTTGTGAAGAGCCCTAATGACTGCTACAGGCACTGTCTCAACAATCCTGTGAGGTAGGGAGGAAGTGGATGTCAAAGTTATTTGTTCAAAAGCCTGCAGAGGCCAAACTGGGATTTGACCCAGGTAGCTGGCTCTTACTTGTTTATTTTACTTCTTGTTTCTGGAGTTCAATCCTGACCATCGTGATAAATGTGTGCTCATCATGCGGCTTTCAGTATGTATGAGGCAATTCCTCCTTCATCGTTAGTCCTTTGTCTTTTTAGTTAAAAAGGCATGTGGTCATATAACACTGAGGGCAGTGAAAATATTGCCAGAATCCCACTCACCACAGCCAGAAAATCAACAGTGTCTGCATTGGAGGTAATTTAACTCATGAATGTGACTTTCTGCCATCAGAGTCCGGAGTGAGCCTGCCCTGGAAGCATTGGGCACTGAGTTCACAGACTCTCCAGGACATCTTCAGGTCTGTTCCCCTAGAGCCAAGCAACTACAAGATCCCTGTGATGGGCCTGGTGGGATGAAATGGGGCTAATTCCCAAGGATGGCATTTTTAAGAAGACCTAGCAAGAGAAAACTCTGGGTTTTCTTCTTCCAGAGTGTAGTAGGGTTCACTTCTGGCAGGCCTGGTGATGATTTTGCTCTTGAAGATCTTTTCTCCAGCACACCTTCACCTATGGCCTCCTCGTTATTTCATTTGGCAAGATCACATGTTACAATGATCATTTGCTCTGAGGTGATGGAGGCTGGACAATGGTACAGTTTGGGGGCAAGTTAAAGTTTTTAGGATTATTGAGCAATAATCTGGCCCGGTTCTATATTTGGACATATAAGAAGACAATGACTCAGTGTTCCACAAGGGGCCAGTGTCAGAGAAAATCCCAGGGCCCTGGCCCACCAGAAGAATATACTCTCCTCTCTACTGCTCTTTCTCTCTCTGGGATAATTTGCTGTGCTTCCTTTTTCAACCTCCAAAGGGGAAGATTGTGCTACCGATCCCCTCTGTTAACTTGTCAAGTTCCCTCTCCCTCAGGTCCCCTTTCTTTCTCCTTGCTTCTACTCAAAAGGGAAATGTGTTGTGGTTTCTAGAAGAGGAGTCCAGGTCTGAGCCTTTCCAAACTTGGCAAGAGCTCCTGGCAGGGTTTTTTCTGGGCTGTCCTGGGGACATCCGCAGCTGGAGAAGAACCAGTGTCTCCTAAGGGCTGGAAGAATGCCGCGTGATCCTTCCAGTCTCATCGTCCACCGTGGGTTATAAGCAGCAAAACTCTCCTGGGCCCCGGAAAGTCATGATGCCTAGACAACTTGCTTTCTAGCCCTCTGAATAGGCTATGGGTATTCTGTAGCCTCTTTACATGGGCTTCTGTGGTTCTCTCCAGCTTGCTAATACTGACCCATATCAGTTCTATCCCTCATATCCCCCCAGGTCTAGCACAGACTTCTGTATTTCATCAATATTTATTGAATCGAATGGTACTGAATTGAACATCAGATGAGACAATGGGAAGTCTGTGAGTTCAAGTACCTTGCTCAAAGTCACATGGCTGGTAAGAATAAGGTTGAATTCAGAATTTGAAGCCAGTCCGCCTGACTTCAGTGTGTTATGTGAATCTCACATTCCGAGCTGAATTTATGAAAATGAAGTAGCCTTCATTCTGACCTTACATTATGGTGACTTACCCAGTCTGCTTCGTGGTCAGCCACTAGTGCCTTTTCTCATACTTGCGGTCTTTACATGTACAGAACGTATGAAATCTGAGGAACTAAACATGTCAAGAAAGAGGACCCACTTCAGCTTATTTCAACCCAATGCTTGACCGATCGCTGAACTCGTAAGAGGTTCCCAAGCACCAGTTTAAACAAAAAATTGAAATAACAAAAATCCTCCAAATCCAAAAAATAAATAAACAAAGAATGTGCACTTGTCCGGTTCTTGATTCCATCAGAGATTTGGGTGAAGATAAAGTTGAAATGTTGCCATAACTCTCTGTGTATGATTTATAGCCCAAATATATTCATTGAGTTTGGTGCAACTTGTAGAATCGCACCAGACATTTGTGGGCTACATTGTAACTCCGCACCCAGGTCTCAAACCCTGATTCTGGGTATGAGCTCCCTAGAAGCATCCTTACAACTGGGAATGAGTTTCACTGCACCTTGGAAGCCTGATTGCTTTATTCTAGGGAACATTTTGTTTTTCCTTCCCCAAAGAGTCCTACATCAATGCTTCTTTCTCTTTTGTGGTATTGAGAAAATGAAGGCATTATTAACCAGAGGGCATTAAAAAAATGGGATTAGTATTTTTATACTCATTCCACTTGCATCATGGAAGGATTAACTTTGAATATTTCTGTAAAGCCAAATTTTGCTTATTTCCCTTTAGGTACAAGTTTTCTTAGAAAAGAAGATAGGTATATTAATATTATTCCTGGCAATATTCTTCCTTTCTTTTTTTAAATTTTTTTAAAATTTATTTTTGAGAGAGAGAGAGACGGAGCACAAGCAGAGGAGGGGCAGAGAGGGAGACACAGAACCCGAAGTAGGCTCCAGGCTCTGAGCCATCAGCACAGAGCCTGATGTGGGAGTTGAACTCACGAACTATGAAATCATGTCCTGAGCTGAAGTTGGAGGCTTAACCAGCTGAGCTACCCAGGTGCCCGTAATTTCCTTTATGTTTAAAGGGACCTATAGACATTGGCTGATGTTCACTCTGACTAGGGTGGTTTTTATTTTATTTTATTTTATTTTATTTTATTTTATTTTATTTTATTTTATTTTAATGTTTTGGTGACTTTTTAATCACAATGAAATTTAGCACTATATATCAGTGAAATGACCATAATGCTCTAGGGAAACTTAGGTAGAAAAAGGATGGGAAATGTCAACTCCCAAATTTATAGTATCTGGGATCTGTAGAAACCAGTGGGACAGCAGGCAGTCTGGGATATAAAAGTCCCTATATCAAAAGGACAGCAACCAGAGGGGAAGTTCTTATAAGAATTCTAAAAGCCAATCCAGCAATTGCACTATTCGGTATTTACCACAAGGATGCAAAAATGCTAATTTGAAGGGATACATGCACCCTGATGTTTATAGCAGCATTATCTACAATAGCCAAATTTATGGAAAGAGCCCAAATGCCTATTGACTGATGAATGGGTGAAGAAGATATGATATGTGCACACACACACACACACACACACACACACACACACACACACTGGAATCTTACTCAGCCATAAAAAAGAATGAAATTTTGCCATTTGCAACAATGTGGATGGAGCTACTGAAATAAGTTAGTCAGAGAAGGACAAATACCATGTGATTTCATTCATATGTAGAATTTAAGAAACAAAGCAGATGATCATAGTGGGATAAAGAGAGAGGAAAACCAAGAAACAGACTCTTAACTATAGAGAACAAACTGATGGTTAGCAGAGGGGAGATGGGGGGTGGGGATGGATTAAATAGGTGATGGGGAGTAAGGAGGGCACTTGTGATGAGCACTGAGTGTTGTATATAAGTGGTGAATCACTAAATTGTACATCTGAAAATAATATTACAATCTATGCTAACAAACTGGAATTTAAATTAAAAAATAAAAAGAATTTTAATAGCCAAAGATAAAAACAATAAACACATCTTTCAGTGTGGAATTACAGTTGGAGTCCAGTTCCTTAGGGTTAAAAGATAGTTCTTACTGAGACTCTCACACCAGCTGTGTCTGGCAGCTAAACCCAGAGAATCACATCCAGGAATAGTTCAATAAACACTACCGTGAAGTATCCAAGAGACTACTTTTTCTTTCCACATACATTTTTTTTTTTAACCTGAAGGGATTTCAAGTAGGAATTATGTAACAGTTCCATTGTAGTCTGGTTCTGAAGAAATAAGACTTGGACGTAGAGGGTAAGATAGATCTTCCACCCTCTTTTTTGGTTAGGGAACAGGAACGACTTTTCTACCTTAGCCTTCTCTTTAATCTTTTATTTAGAAAGCTATTTCCCTGCTGCTGCTTTTTGCTCTTCTTTGCCCCTGTGATTAAGATCAAAGGCACAATTCAGGTCACCTACCCTCATTCAACTGAGCAATGATTCTGATTAGAGTGTGAATATTCATTAGCTTCTACCATATTCGATGGCCCATTAATTGTATTACTCAGAGGACTCATGTCACCTTGCATATTTCATAATAATTTAGACTTTTACATTTTGTTCATCTCATCTCTTCAGATAAACAAGTTCTCTCCAAACTAAGTCTTCATCTCTGTCATAAAATGCAGTTGACATTCATCGCTAAGTAGTAGAAGGAGCAGAGAGTCTTATGCATGTTGGAATTCCCCACAGTGTTTTTCACAGTTTGTATGTAGTCGGCACTCTGTAAGTATTCATTAAAGGAACAGATGAGAGAATGAATGAAAGTCTAGACACTTAGCTTTGGGTCCTCTTTGCAACTCACTAGCCACTCACTAGTCTTCTTTGCCTCTCACTTAGTTGTGTGGCCATGGACCATACCTGATATCTCCAACCTCCATTTTTTCATCTGTAAATAAGTGAGGGATCAGATGTCCCCCTGTTTGTTTTTAACAGTTAGATTAGATCTCATCCACTTACTTTCAATGTATACCCAACATAGCAGTTACTTTACCAATATAGGGCTTATAGATCTTTCCTAAATCAGTAGTGAAGTCCGTAAGGATGCTCAGTGTTTTTGTTTTCTAATTACTTCACATATTATCTTTAAAAAAAAAAAGTATTTTATTTTATTTTATTTTATTGAGAGAGAACACACAAGCAGGGGAGAGGGGCTGAGCGAGAGAGAAAGAGAATCTTAAGCAAGCTCTACATTCAGCGCAGAGCCCGATGTGGGGCTCGATTCCACAACCCTGGGATCATGACCTGAAGTTCAAATGACTGAGTCATCCAGGAGCCCCCTTCACATATTATCTTTAAATTAGGACAAATAAGATTTAAAAAGAAAAAATAAAGACTTTCTAGTTCTAGCAAAAGAAGAACTTGTCTTTTCTGAGAGGTGTTTACCAAAGCTTAGCATTTTTGGGAAAAAGAAAAAATTTGGAAGACAGTTAGCTTTCCATTCCCTCCTTGCAGGATATATTTCTACATATCACATAGTATTGAAATTGTCTTTTTTTTACTCTTATATATCTTCCACCATTGGCAAACTACTTGAGACCGTTGACCAGGTCTTTCTCAATTATTTTTGTATCTCTAAGTACCTAGAATAGTGGTGCATACTAAGTGCTCAATAACGAAACTACACTGTTAAAATGGAGGTTCAGATAACTCAGCAAGTGGTAGAACAAGATTACGAGAGTGTCTACTGATTCCAAACGCGATAGTCTTTCTAATATAGCAGATGATTCCATTAAGCCATTAATAACCTTTAATTTTATTTGTTTATTTAATTTTTTAAAAGTAATCTCTACACCCAATGTGTGGCTCAAATTCACAACCCTGAGATCAAGAGTCTCATGCGCCACCAACTGAGCCAGCCAGGTGCTCCGATAACCTTTAACATCACAGTAAGAACTAGTCATCAGATGGTGGCACCAATTTTGAGGACCCTGAATTGTTTCATTTTAGTGGGTTTGAGATGTGTAGGATAGAGGGGGCTGCCAGGGTGAATCTGGGTAGCCAGGAGTGAGTGTGGATCTTCTCTGTCTCAGGAATCACGTTTATTTATTTATTAATTTTTAAAAAATGTTTATTTATTTATTTTGAAAGAGGCAGTGTGAGCAGAAGAGAGAGAAAGAGAGAGGGAGAGAGGGAATCCCAAACAGCCTCCGCATAGTCAGCACAGAGCCCGATGCAGGACTCAGTCTCACGAACCACAAATTTATTGAGCAGAAATCAAGAGTCGGATTCTTAACTGACTGAGCCATCCAGATGCCCCTCAAGGAGCATATTTAAATAAAATAAAAGAGATTTAGAAATTAAAGCTTCCAATGCCCTCTTTGAAAAAATTTTGCTATAGTAAGGATCAAATGGCCCAAAAGATGATTTTATTTCTAGATAAATGTGGAAACATTTTCTGTTATATTTTTCTTACTGTACTTTGGAAAGAAATAATGGTGTAAAAAAAGCCAAAGGAATGAGAAATATTACATAATTTCATCTAGGAAATGACCTGAAGCGATTTCATCTGAAGCAATAAGGACTTTATGCATGGAACTAATCCAGAAAAGTTGAAAACAGGAAAAGAAACAAAACTGCTTTTACTATGTAAAAGCCAGGAATTGTGTGAATCAGGATTATTTACTTAATTTTATTTCTTCATATCTATTATATGACTAATAAATCAAATATCAAGTCTTGAATTCTGTAAGGGAAATAGCGTGTAGTGTAGGTAAATATACTATGTTTTTTTCAGTGTTTAACTAAGTTGGAAATTCATTAAGCGGTTTATGCTAGGATTTTGGTGAATATTGCTTCAAATTATAATTCCTCTCTACATATTGACATAGGTTTTATATCTGACTTGTATAATTTAAAAAGTAATTTGCTCAAAACTGCTTTCCAGTATTTATGTAAAAACTATTGATAAAGGGTTTAGGAGGTTTATTTCCCCCCTCTTGTCAAGCACCTTTAATTTGAAGATTTGATGAGTAGAAAGAAAACCTTGTAGCTCATTTCATAAAAATATTGGTTAAAATGCTTTGGAAATAGAAAATATAAATAATTGAAATAGACTTGAAAGGGGCGCCTGGGTGGCTCAGTCGGTTAAGTGCCCAACTCTTGATTTCAGATTAGATCATGATCTCACCGTTCATGAGATTGAGCCCTGCATCAGACTCTGGGCTGGCAGCTCAGAGCCTGCTTGGGATTCCTTCTTTCCCTCTCTCTCTGCCCTTCCCCACCTCTCTAAATAAATAAATAACGTTAAAAAATAGTCTTTAAAGCTATTTAAAATTTTTTCAGAAGTCAACAACTGTCTTTCTAGTTGCCAGCTCAATTCAGTTAATACAGGGTTTTTTATTCTTTGGAAAAGAAGTTTAAAGCAGAGCCTTATTATAACACAGGATGATTTATAGTCTTAACTCTGATGTTCTGCTCTGTTTACCACCTTCAGCCAGAACAGTCACCAAGCACGTGGCCCTACAGCTGAACCACACTGTGTGAACTTGCACGGAAAAGGCAAAGAGCTCAATGGAAGAGAAAAGAAAGTAAGAAAGCCCTCTGCAGGCTCTGTCTTACACTGGAGTTACATTCTTTAAGCCACTGGATCATTTTGCTTAAAATTCCCTTATCCACACTGCAGTGAAGGCATATCTCCTGATTAAGAGATCCTTTGACTGAGTAACTCCAGCTCAGAAGTTCATATTTAAAAATTAATTTAAGGGAAACAAGAATCTGGAAGCATAGAGATATTCATTGCAATTTTATCTGGAACGACAAAGTGAGGAAAATACATAAAAACTCCAACAGGAGGAGACCTGTCATATAAGTTATTCATGCTTGTTATTTGCCCATACTCTAAAAATAGTGAACCCTCACACCTCGGTCTTTTAAACAGGTTCTTTCTCCTGCCTGGTGTGCCCTTACAGTTTCATATCCACCATTTATCCTTCAAAACCTAAAGATCTCTGTCCAGTTTGGGCCTCCACTGATGGCCATTAGCTAACTACCATCTTCTGGGTTGTCTCTTTCAGCCGAACATGTTTCTAGCATTGAACTTAGTACACATTTGGGTATATGTTGGTCCATTCTTCAAAACATTGAAACTCACTTCCATATATATCCTCAGTCCTGGAACACATTGCCTGGCTCCCAGTGGGTGCTGGGAGAAGAAGCATCAGAAGAAATGAACAGTAAAATAGGAAAGAATACTGTGTAATCCTTTCATTGAAATTTCTGAACATATAGACATATGAAAATGCAAATCCTCTACTGTACACAGGATCTTTGTTTCTACAAGTTGCACATGGCCAATAGAAGAGGACATGCAAAAACACTTTTTAATAACAATGTGTCATGTTGCATGAGCATATACCAATGGAATTCTTCCAAGTATTTTTCTCACAATAAAATGTGTGTAGATTGGTTTATTTTTCATTCTCATGAGAAGAAAAAAATCATCCGACTTAAAGTGTTACCTCTTACGTGAAAGCAGGAAGCCAATTTCAAAGGCGACCATCTTAAGAACAAATGCCTTCATTTCTCTTTTTGTTTAAAAACAAGTCTATTTGCTTATCTAAGTCCTATGAAAGTCTTTCAATTTTCTCACATTAAACTGCATGTGTGAAATTTCATCAGTGTTATTACCAGTATTTATTCCTGATGACCACAGCTTTTCTAATCTTTGTGTAGCCGTTTGTTTAATGTTACATAATCCAGTGGGAATTCTTTTTCAAAAAACGATAAAATAAATGTGGATTTAAGAAGAGAAAATAGATGATAAATTTTTATGTGACATTAGAATATGAACTAATATGCACATTCTGACTTCAAGTTTTAAAGTATACTCAGTGAAAGTTATATTAGAGGAGTGATTTATTAAGTGGGATTGAAAGTAGGATGGTGAGTGACTAAAATGATTTTATCTTTCAGATTGTTTTCAAATTACCGTCTCTCTCTGCCAATGGTGCCATCTATGCCCCTTGTCTTTCAACTTCAGGGCACACTAGCCCAACTTCCAACTTCCAGCCCCTGTATTTCTTTGTCTGAGGCTGTCTCTGAATCAGCTTTGTCAGAATGTGGCAGGCCGACAGTGTCAAAGAATTAACACCCCTTTGGAACAGGCCTCAGCTGGTGGTTGGTGTATATATATCCCAGATCCTCTTCCAGTTTGAGGTGTGTGTTCCATTGGTGCCCAGAAATCTCCACAGAAATTTTGTATTGTTTACCCACAGTGGTAAATTACCTGGCAACTCATCCTTTAATTGTTTCCACTTCTTTTCCTTGCTACTCCTCTGTTTCTTGATGTCAGCTCCAAAAATAACTATTTCCACTTGAATCCTTATCTCAGGGCCAGTTTCTGAGAGAACTCAAACTAAAACACTCTCCAATGCAGGAAATGAATAATTCTGTAAAGAAGTGCTACTAAAATGTAAATATTATTGGGAAGGTGTAACATCTTAATTTGTTAAAGGTATTATCAAATTAATTAAAATTAATGATTAAAACTGCCAGTTCTTCAAGGACTAGAACACAAAGCAAGCAATTGCTGTGCTAGTATCTGGGTGTGAGGAAAGTTCTGAATTTGATGAATTGCTAACATCACGGGGACCCAGGATGGCAAAGGTGGTTCATATTTGTACTAGTATAGGCTTGATGGTCATTGAGATTATACTTTAGACATTAACTTCTACTTTCCTCTCCTTTTTCTGTCTATATTTTTCCATGAGCCCTGTCTTCTTTCTAATAATGTTTTTAGAGTTTATAATAGTTACCTGTATCTCTATTCTCTTTGAACGCAAACCTCCTCCGAACATGAATTTTGTCTATTTCCTCCCCTCCCAATTGCCATATATGTCACTGAGAAAGTTCTCAACAACTTCTTTTTTTTTAATTTTTTAATTTTTATTTTTATAATAGTTTATTTTCAAATTGGTTTACATATAACACCCAGTGTTCATCCCAACATGTGCCCTCTTTAATGCCCGTCGTCACCCTCTCTTCCCCCTCCCACACCCCCTCACCCTCAGTTTGTTCTTAGTCTTTGGGAGTCTCTTATGTTTTATCTCCCTCCCTCTCTGTGTCTTTTTTTCTTTCCCCAACAACTTCTTATGAAAAAAATGATTGCACTGGGCTGCTGAGTAGCTCTGTTGGTTAAGCATCCAACTCCTGATTTTGGCTCGAGTTGGTGAGTTCCAGCACTATCAGTGCCTAGCCCGCTTGGGACTCTCTCTCTCTCTGTCCCTATCCTGCTCTCTCTCTCTCTCAAAATAATAAATAAACTTAAATAATACATTAAAAATGTTTGCAAAATTTAATAAAGGAAAATAATGCCCATCCTGGTCCTCTCAAGATAATTTTTTGCCAACTCTTAAATGTGTGATTGTTTTATTTTGTTTCAAAGGATATTATAAATCACTTTAAACTTATGTCATTAAATGAAAGGAGAATTACACTATCACAAAGTTTCTATTCAGAGAAACATTAGGAACCATTATATCAGAAAAGGTCCTTTCTCTAGATCTGTTTCAAGGCAGAATTGTTCTGGGGTGAAAATCAACATAAATACCATAAAACTACCTTTTAGATAACACTTTCTCAAATTGTTTAATAATATTTTAGTTTTATTTATAAAGCAAATTTAAACCGAAGATATTATTTTATTTTATTATCATCTGTATATCTCCGTTTTACAATAACATTCACAATGTAGAAGATTTTTCTGGAAATAAGTTTTGGTAATAAGGGAGCTTAAAAACAAGATTAAGAAACATAGACTTTTTTTTGTAAAAATCTAGACATATTGACTACTTGTGTAATTTTAAATATATCAAGATATCTAGAAATATATTGATATATGTATTTTGTTACATAAAGATATTTGATGGTCTTTTGATAGAAATTGGATAAAATATAAGCATTTTTCTGAAGGCATGCTTATTCATCACAGAAATTTGATTCATTGTAATGCAATAATTTGAATTATGGTTTCATTACATAGATCATGACTGCTTATTATGCAAGGGTTAGGAATAATACTTCCCAAGGATGAAAAAGAAAGATGATATACACAAACTATGAGAACTAGATCTATTTTATATAGTAGCTCATGCCTTGTTAGTCTTTGATTTCTCTGTTTACTGATGATGCTGTACTCAGTAATATGGAGAGGTCAAGGCCAAAGACCCATGAACACTTGAATCAAAGGACAAGTGAAAAATTATTTTGATTTGTTTTTGATAGCATTGAACATCCAATTTATTTAAAAAAAAAAACCCAAATCTAATAACACAAGAGTTATTATCTTTCCTTCTCTCTCTCCTTCCCTCCCTTCTTCTTTCCCTCCTTTCTTTCATCAAACATGTTGGGAGTACAAAAATAATTATGGCCAGTTCTCCTGTTAAAAACTTATGATTTAGCCTGAATCAGAAAATAGCTAGCACTTATAAAAATTACAAGTAACAGGATAAGATGTAATAAAAGGAATATCTTTGTTGCCAAATGAGATGGAGTTCTTCAGACTAAAAAACAGAGGGCTCAATCTGTTGGAGGGATGTGGTCTATGTAAAAGTATATGGGTGAATGAGTTGGGAATTTTAGGGAAAGGCTGAAGTAAAGGGTATATGACAGGAGATGAGGCTGGAAATACAGGTTAGGGCCAGATTAAGAAAAGCGTTTTATGTCATTCTAGAGGAATTTGAATTTTACCTCATATAGTCCCACATAGTCCAATACTGAAGACAATAGCTAAGCACGGCTATTGTCCACTTGAAATGTGGCTACTCCAAATTGAGATGTACTATATGTATAAAACACACATTGATTTGAAGACTGAGTATGAAAAAAAGAAAATTAACCATCCCACTAACAACTTTTTATATGGTTTATATGTTAAAATGATAATAATATTAGATATCATATTTCTATTTTATTGACATTTTATAAACAATGGCAATGTACTCAAGATTGTGGGTTTTTAAAACTTTAATGTTTATTTTTTTAATGTTTATTTATTTTTGAGAAAGAGAAAGTGGCAGAGGGGCAGAGAGAGAGGGAGACTGAGGATCTGAAGTGGGCTCTTCCTCATGTGGGGCTCAAACTCACAAACTGCAAGATCATGACTGAGTTAAAGTTGGACACTTAACTGACTGAGTCACTGAGGAACCCCCAAAAGTTACTGTCTTTAATCACTGACATACTTTAAACTGCCAATGTCATGATTCCATGCCCAAATGATCTAGTCTGCATCTCTAAAAAAATAACAGTTTCTATGTAAACAAATAACACTATCAAATATTTAAATATTTAAAATAATTCCTTGGCTATTAATTGGCTCTATTAAAATTTTCCAACTGTCCCCCAAATGTCATTTTAGCTGGTTTGTCAAAACAAGAATACAATTCAGTACCATTTTTATATCCATAGATCTTCAACTTCTTTTACTTTAGAATAGTCCCTTCTGACTCTCCTATTTTCTTGTGTCACTAACTTGATAAATAGAAGAGTCCAGTTATCACGTTCTACCTTCTCAGTTTGTCTGATTTGTTGGTGTTGTTTAGCTTGTTACTCTATTCTCTGTATGTCCAATAATGGGTAAATTAGAACTACAAGCTTGAATGGAGTCCAGTGAAACATTTGTTGCTCTGATATAAAATATGTCATGTTGAGTTATTCATATTTTAATCTCATCAAGAGATAAGATATGTCAGATTTCATCACTGATAGTGGTGCCAAGGTTGACCTTTGGATTGCAGTGATGGCAACTTCATTCCTCTAATACAAAGTTATGGTTTTCCCTTGGTAACCAGGAAACTTTTAATGAAAAGAATGCTGTAATTGTGTCTTCATTGTGGAATAGTGTATATTATGGAGGAGGGAATAAAAGAAGAGAGAAGAAGAAAGACTACTGAGTAGTCTATTATAATAGTCTAGAAAAGAGAGAGATTATGATGATCTTTGAACTGGGGATCATGCTAGTTCCTTAACATGTATTACATTTATAAATCCTCGCACAACTCTATGGGATAGGTTTTCTTACCCCCACTCTTGGGTTAAAGCTGAGCTTTACAGAGATTGAGCAGTGGCAGAGCTGTGATTAAAACACAGCTCTGTCTGACATCAAAATCCACATACTGGACCACTTTCCTGTGCTGCCTGCAATAACAATTTGGTTTAAGAGGCTTTGATTTGAAATGCTCTTAAAAATTTGGTGGCCAGGGCTCAGTCGGTTAAGTGTCTGACTTCGGCACAGGTCATGATCTTGTGTTTCGTGAGTTTGAACCCCATGTCAGGCTCTGTGCTGACACCTTGGAACCTGCAGCCTGCTTCAGATTCCGTGTCTCCCTCTCTCTCTGCCCCTCCCCCACTCCCTGTGTCAGGCTCAAACTTACAGACAGTGAGATCATGACCTGAGCCGAAGTTGGACTTTTAACTGACTGAGCCACCCAGGTGCCCCAGCTTTAAAAAAATATTAGAAAAAAAACATTTTTAACCAAGGTAACCAAGGAACTACTTGACGTATGGAAGGGAATAACTTTAAAGTTTCTGTTTTAGATAATTGGAGGAGAGTGGTGTGATTTTGTTGAATTTGAAATGGCAGTTGAATATGTCAACTGAGAATCTAGGTCTAGAGATCAGAAGACAGGTCAAAGAAAAAGTAGAGACTAGTAGAATTATAGATTCAAGAGTCATCTGCTTAGAGACTAGGCTTAGAATAGAGGAGTGTATAGAGTCACCTAGTATATTTATACAGCATTAAGTACCTTCACCTCATATGTGTAAACCATTCGAGATTAGCAAACCAACAACAAAAGGGAGACAATTGTATGAATTAGAAATACCATCTCTGATTTTTGTAGTCCTGAAAAAATTGAAAACATCGTAAAGAATTATTAGTATATGATTTCAGTATAAATTCTTTATGTTACTGTATGAAGAAGTTAGAGTATTTCTAATGAAAGACATTTTCCCTGTGGTCAGCGGATGTCATGATGGTCATGTGGTATTACATCTATGTCATTGTCTGGTAGGTAGAAATTTATTTATTTATAGAGTGGGACAGAGTCCTTTAAACGAGGCTGGTCACAGAAAACCTTGACCTAATACTTACTATTTTATGGAATAACCCATCTTACTATTTTATGGAATAACCCATCCTTTGAACAGTTTTGAAGGAAAGACACCAGAGTTGCCTCTCCAACTCTTCTTAGAATAGTAGTCTAGAATTCTGAAAATTTGTTCTGCTCTGTTTGAGGTTGTATATAAAATGGTGTGTGGTGGTAAAATAATGATTCTTTTAGAATTCTTAACAAAAGATAAAAGGTTATTTTCCAGTCATCTGAAATTAACTTTCTTTCTAAAGGGCAGCATTAAGGATCTGTTTCTTATTTAATGGTTTTTCTCAAAGAACTTCTGAGAGTTCATTTCTTTCAAGGAGAGTAAAAGGGACATTCATTGAAATTCAAGATAAACAGATATATTTGCTCCACATTTATAAAGTTATAGAAAGTTAAAATTTCTTTCCTAAGGAATTTTTATTGTAAATGGCAATTACAAAGGGAAAAAAATACACTATTTTGGAACAGGGCAAGGTGAAACCAGGTTTAAATAAATTTCAAGGAAAGTCTTTAAGAAGGAAAAGTAATTATAAAAAATGCATTTTGGGCACCTAGGTGGCTCAGTTGTTAAGCTCAGGTCATGACTTTGGCTCAGGTCATGATCTCACGGTTTCTGAGCGCAAGCTCCTCTGTGGTTGAGCATGAGCTAACTTTGGGTGAGATCGTGCGCATGTCAGGTGAGCCCTGTGTTAGGTGAACATGAGCCTTGCTTTGGGTGAGCCCTGCTTCTCTCTCTCTCTCTTTCTGCCCCTCCAGGGGTTCCTTCTCTTCTCTCTCTCTCTGCCCCTTGATCACTTGCACCACCCCTCAAATAATAATGCATTTCGAAGACTGTGTGTGGAAAGTGAGGAGAGGCAGTACCCCCCACCCCCACCCCTAGCCTCTGTCCTCCTGGAGTGAGTGGTCAAATTAGCTGGCTTTTCATGTACAACCAAGAACTCTTCAAGGCATGGGATGATCTTGGCAAGGCTGCTGCTTCTCACTGACCAGGAGTCAGAGGATGAACTGAATCACAAAAAGAAAATCTTATAGTAAGAAAATTGCAGCAACAGGACATTTCAGTGAGACCTAAGAATAGATGTCATAATCTTTAACTTTGATAAGGCTCTGAGACACTCATTGGTGCAATCATATCTTTTATTGCAGTTTACTCATGAGAATCGTTTACATATCTTATTGTATAGAACACTACCATAAGTTTAATAGTCTTAGCCCTCTTACCTTTCTACTTCTTAGTGTTTATGTTAGCAAACCATTGCTAAAGAGACGAATACCTCCAATGAGTCAGCTGCTGATTAGTAAATATAATAACTTTAACATTCTGCCAGTTACCTTTAGTCCAACACCCTTATTTTATAGATGATAAAACTGGAACCCTAGAGAGATAAGGACTTTATCCAAAGTCACACAGATATTTAGAGCCAAAATTAGCCTGGAACCTAGACTTTTGATCTGAAGTTCTTCCTGTTGCCTTCATACTTAGATGGGGATCAGTTTTCTGACAGATTAGTTCTTATATTTAGTGGTTATGGAGGTTACTCTACCGACACAGCGTGTCATTTTCATCTTATATATTCCTAATAGCAAGATTGGATCAATTTCCTGAAATAAGTTGTATTATATCCATCTGGATGCATTGTTTGTGGTCATTTTTTAAAAAATAGTGGGTGGTTTAGAGGTATTTTATTTTCCTGGAGCATTGGAGATATTTGGAAGTAGCAAAATGTAGTGGAAAGAAAGTTGGATTATAGTTTTGTCTTAATCACTGACCCTGTTAAAGTCACTTAACTTCATAGCATCTCAGTTTTTCAAGCTGTAAAGTAGACCATAGTTACCTACTTAACTCTCATGGAGTATGAGGGTCAAATAAGCTAAAAACATGATAAGAACATGCTAGGTAAGTGTAACATATACTTCACATATATAACAAAGCTGGGGAACTTTCAGAAAGATCCTCTAAACTTGTGGTAACATGTTTAGGCTGGCCAAATGATAAGTCTATAAGGAGATATTCATATCATTTGCTTTGGGAGTTTCTTAGTGACAGGCTGAGTTCTACATCATTGATGACTCTGAAGGTGTGGTGTTAAAAATAAACATTCTATTTGTTTGGTAACGCATCTGTGATGAAACATATCGGTGTGAGTCTTAAAGAGCCCTGACTGTTGCTAATTAACATTATGCCACAGTTTATAACGTCGTAAGGAAGACTGAACAGAACTGACTCATTCCCATGGCACATGGTGTACTCATTTAGCAAACAGGAACACAATGGACTCCTGAAAGTTGAAATGTTAACGTTTTTTATTAATTTCAAGGAACTTGTACATTGTTTGCACAGCTGTTTTGTCATGTTCCTCGTAAAGGAGGCAGAAATTACTTTAAATTTCCTTAGTAATAAAAATAGAAAGAATACCTATAATTTATTTATCTCCTATTTTATGTCAGTCACTGTGTAAGAGTTTTACATGTATTATTGCTAATTCTCAAAGTAACCCCATGAGAGGTATAATTTTACTTATTTTGCCTTAATAATATTTTTATAGAAAGAAAATAAAGTATTTTATAATTTGAATGTCTTTGTTTCCATTTCTACAATGGCAGGTATCTTGTTTCTCATTTCTCCTTATGACCCTTGGCTAAGCAGAGGCAAGCATGATCATTCTAACTAGCAGACAAACTAAGACAAGATGGAGTTAAATAACTTGATCAGAAATTAGAGTCAGATCTATGGCTGGGCTTTAATTTCACCTTAGGCTATTTTTTCATTAGACCAATGGTTTTCAAATTAACAGATTCAACGGTTGAATGCTGGCTACATGTTGGGACATAAGGAGAAAATACATACATAGCTCCTGCCCTATTTGAATGGGGATGAATCAAAATCAGAACTCTCTGAACCTTTGGGGTTCGGATAGCCTCATCCCTCCCTTCCCTCTTCCCCACAGTATGTTTATGCCACTTAATACAGGTTTAAAGTGTTAAAATTGACTCATCATCACTACCATTTATTGAGCACTGTTTAAAACGTGTTCAAAGCGCTTTACCTATATTATTGTATTTAAGCCCTTCAGCACCATGGGAGGAAGGATGATTCTATTTTTTGTTTTTCTTTTTATTTTCTTTGCCAGGGAAGAAGAGAATCAGAGAGGATGCCAAGCAAACAGGAGGCAGAGGTTGAGAGTCCCGGCTGTTCTAAAGCCAGCCATTCTGTTTCCAGTCCCACAGGGCTTCTTGTAAGTAGCAACTGGCGAATCCACTTTCTCTCTTGCTCTCCATTCTGCGGGCTGCAAGGGAAAGGAGAAGTGAGGGGCACATATGGTTTGGAGAAGGGGAAAACCCAGGTCCCCTGGCTACCCTGGGATTATTGCAGCAAAGTTATAAAAAGGCTTGGTAGTAGCAGGTTGGAGTTGCAAGCTTCATAAGTGGGGAGACTGACTGTTTTGCCAACGGTAGCTTGGTTATGATACTAAGAATTTCAAAGACCAAATTTGAACTATGTGGCAAATAGGGAAAAGAAATGTTAAGGAAACTCTTGGAAGAGTTGTTGGAGGAAAACTTTCAAAGCATTTAGTTAGGATCATTGCTGGTGTCCCAGTGTATTTTGTAGTGAACTAAATTCTATTCATGATTGACTTTAGCCTAATCTGTGTGGTGTGATTTCTTTCATGTAATTTCTTTCTAATCTCTCATCGCTAATCCTAAATACTCAGCTCTACACTGAACCCTGTTTCTGAGGCAGGGAGATCATGGCAGTGCTTGCTTGAGGTCCAGGTCCTAGTCTAGTGTAGCTCTTTACGTAGGTAAGAGCTTCAAAAATATGTCAATAGTGAGTAAAAGTAAAGATGAAAATGATTTTTTTGGCACTATTGATAGAAGGTATTGATAAATTGTTTCACTTTTGCTGATTGTAGAACTCCAAGTATATTCTAAAGAAGTGTGTTCCATCAATCACATTTTATTACACAAATAACTCTGTCACTGCTTTGTATCCAGAACAACCGATATAAGTCCCTTATTTCTAGCAAGTAGCTCTATTTCTTGATACATTGATCTAACTTGCCTATTGGATTACTAATGATCAGTTTCTGATCCCTGCTAATCCCATCTCGATAATAACTCAACAGATAGATAGCACTTTGTTTCAAAGTCTGTTAGAATACCAGAATGTTTCTTTGTTAATTACTGAAAGCATGTGATAAAATAAAATTTAATTATGTAATTAACCATTGGCAGACAAGTAAATAATTTGGTTTTACTTTTACTGTAATCATACCTCTATTTTATGTATTTTAAGTAGGTAATCTGTTTATCACTTATAATCTATTTGATATTATACTAGCTACTTGAAACATATTTAATGAACTACTATAATTCTGTCCGAAAATTTATTTAAAATTTTGAGTCTCATAAATATTTTTTATTCATTCATTTATATGTTAAAAATGTATTAAGTGAATACTATTTGTCAATCTTGGGTTATATTATTTTGAGGCTTCAAATACATTTAGTATCAGGCTCCAGGGGCTTATGATACAAAATTGCATAGTTTCTTGTTTACAGATTACCTTGGTCATTTTATCACTGAATACACACGGCTGTAGTGAACATTTTGTGTGCCTTAAAAATGTTTAAAGGTCACTTGGGCTGTTGATAAGTGGTTGCGATCTGGCAGTCTATTCTTTATTGGTAAACTATTCAGAAAAAAATTACTATATCCCAAAATAATAACTAATGGCACACTTTTCTAAGGCCTGGATCAGGAAAGTGGAAAAGTGTTCAGGAAAAAAGCTGAAGCTAAAACCAGAAATTTCTCAGTGCGTAAATGTTCTTTCATTGTTTAATAAAGTTGAGTTCCTTTAATAATTTGGTCCCGCAGCTTCGTTTTATAAATTAACCGAACATGGGGATTAAACTCCCCTTAACTTCCCCAACTTTACCACCTGCCCTTAAACTATTATAAGTAAGTTTTTAGATCACTTTCAAAGAGATTTCAAAAGGGCTGAAGTCCAACTATATGCTAGATTCCTTGGGTTAGGTTTAAGGCCGTGGTACCCCCATCCCCATCCCCCAGGGGGATTCCAGCGTGCAGGCAAGGGTGAGAAAAGGTGGTAGGAACATCATCTCTTAGTTCTCACAGGAGGCGAATTTCCTGGCATCTTCAGAGATTCCCCTCATTCACCTTCTGAGATTCACTTATTTTTTTTTTTTAGTAGTCTCTACACCCAATGTGGGGATCGAACTCACACCCCGAGATGAAGAGTTGCATGCTTTTCCCACTGAGCCAACTAGGTGGCCTCCAAACTTGTTTTATTCTGTGACTTTATTTATTTGTTTGTTTGTTTGTTTATTATTATTATTATCATTATTTGAAAGAGAGAGAGAGAGAGAGAGAGAATGTAAACATTGGTGAGGGGCAGAGAGAGAGAGTAAGAATCCCAAGCAGGCTCCACACTCAGTATGGAGCCTGATGAGTGGCTCAATCCCACGACCCTGGGATCATGACCTGAGTCAAAATCAAGAGTCAGACACTCAACCCACTGGACCACCCAGTCTCCCCTATTCTGTTACTTTAGCTTGAGATTCTGTGTTCTCTACTCCATACAAGACCACTGACTTCTTAGAGCAACCATAATTCTAAAATGTGTGCAGAAATCTTTGGGTTAGTAATATCTCATGCAAGCTATAAATTCCACGTTAACAATATTAAGATCAAACTACGTAAGAAATAAATTTTAACACCCTGGCTGCTAGCTCCATAAATTTAAAATCTCTAATTTCTCTAGAGGTAAAAGGGTATTTGATTATAAAGTTCAAAATTCTCCAACATTTTCTATGATTTTGAAAATCAAGTTTATTTGATAGGTAGGTATCGTATTGTAGATTTTAATTACAGCTATATTAGTTTACACTTCTTAAAAAGACAGAGTGGATTAATTACTAAGTGACACAGACCTATAAACAACTTTTATGTTATGACACTTCTGCTGGAGATCCCCATTAAATTCCATTCAGGGCCACTGTACCCTAAACTGAGCTGTTTAAAAAAATTATAATAAAAAAAAGCAACACTAAGCCATAAACTATTTAGATACAATTTCTACCACAAGAATAAACCGGGACAGTTTGAATTGTTTGGTTTGGTTTGGTGTTTATTAAACTCCCAGGGTTTTTTTCCCCTCTATTTTTCGATCAGAAGTCTCTGATCACTTCTCTGCTTCTACTCCATATTCCATGAATTTCTTCTCTAATCTTTTTTCAGTAAGTGGCTTGCTTGGGTAATAAGTCATCAACTTCCATTTATATCATCATTTCTACCTGTATTCGCCCTCCAAAAACCTCCTATTTATACTTACCCACGCAATGTATCTACTCTTTATAAACTACTCTTGCTTGTTTGTGGGTAGAAGTGGTGCCAGTGTGGTCTGATGAGACTCTGATGGAGAAAGGCGGGCAGAGCCCTCACTGGCTGAAGGTCAAAGACACATTCCTGGGGCACCTGGGTGCCTCAGTCCTTTGATTGTCAGACTCTTGGTTTTGGCTCAGGTCATGGTTTCATGGTTCATGGGATTGAGCTCTGCATCAGGCTCTGCACAGTCAGCTCTTTCTCAAAATAAATATATAGACTTCAAAAACACACACACACACTCCTGCTGGTGTCCAGGTCTAAATAGATTCTGGGAGACTGAATAGCAATAACTAAAACCCAAGCAACTTAGGTAGACAATTTACTCATTTTCTATAAGAAATAGCTGTTATGAAAATAAAGAAGCTAAAACCTATGTGATTAGTTTGTGTTCTTACTGCAGTCAGTCTCTGTGGGAATAAGGGAGTTCCTTTGCAGAGGTAAAAATTGTAAAAAAAAAAAAAAAAGAATTTGTGTCAGTTTAGGAAAACCCGTTCTATAATAGAGTCAGAAAAATAAGTACTAGGTTGAGTAATATAAATGAGTCAAGTCATCGAAGAGGGAGATCTAGAAATGAGAGAATGGAGGCGTGCTCAGGTTTTGTTCAGCTACTCTGATCCATGGAATTATTGCCCAGTTTCTCCCAGAGCACTGATCTTTCAATAAAGGCCAACAATCTGAATTTTAAAAAAATCACCAGTTTGCGGCTAAATCTGTCTTAATTTGAGGTTTAAAATAAATAATAGCAAAAAATTATAATCCACTGTTTTTATATGTATCACGCTCTATTGTATGAGTTACTAGTGATACATACCTAAATAAAATCACAGGGAAAAGTCTTTCTTATAATCAAAAGCCAACTAATACATCATCGTTTATTATGGACTGATGGAATAATTAATAATACTTATTAATTATAAAGGAAAAAATAGTAACTTTACAGCAGAGAAACCTAGCAGAAAATATCTTACCACAGTGATCAAAGTTAATGTCTCCAATAATAGGGGAAATTGACATTAGCTCCTCCTGATACAATCACAAAGAAGATAAAAATGATCACTGTGATGTTCCTGCCAAAAATGCATAAAGTTAATCTGATCATAAGGGAACATCAGACAAGCCCAAATGGAGGAGCATTTTATTAAATAAGGGATGTATTCTACTTAAAGGTTGCTGTTATGAAAGACTGAGGATCAGTTCCAGTTAAAAGGAAGCTAAAGAGACATGGCACCTAAATCAATGCCTGACCTATGATTTTTGTGGCTGTTATACAGGACATTACTGGAATAACTGGTAAAATCTGAAAAAGGGCTATAGAATAGGTGAAAATATTGGTTTAATGTTAATTTCCTGATTTCGATAATTATACCATGGCTAGATAAGAAATATACACTCAAATATTTTAGGGGTAAATGGGCATTATGTCTGCAACTTATAACCAAATAATTCATAAAAAAATTCACAGAGATAGACACAAAGAAAGGAGGTAGGGAGAGAAAGAGAGAAAGGATAAAGCATCTTAAAGGATAAAATTTTTTTAGTGTTTATTCATTTTTGAGGGAACAAACGAGGGAGGGCCAGAGAGAGACACATACACAGAATTCAAAGCAGGTTCCAGGCTCTGAGCTGTCAGCACAGAGCCCGATGAGGGGCTTGAACTCATCAACTGTGGATCATGGTCAGAGCCAAAGTCAGACGCTCAACTGACTGAGCCAACCAGGTGCCCCCAAACAGAATACTAACATAACATTTGGGTGAAAGTATCCAGCAATTCTTTGTACTATTTTTATGGCTTTTCAGTCACTCTGAAGTTAGAGCAAAATATAAATTTAAAAGCAGTCACTAGTTTGAGTCAATGCTCTATACAGAGAGTGCAACTGGAAGCAGAACCCTTGACATTCTTTGGATGAACCTGTGCAGACACAGCGTGACAGGATGTATAAGGACTCAAGATCTAGGTCTCCTCCTTTCTTCTTTAGGAGAAATCTCCTTTAGATCTATAGGTACAGTTATCAATGCCACAGTTCTCAGTACTGACAGTCCCAACCAGATCTACACCTTGGTCGTATAATTAGAGGAGAATGTTCAGCCGCCTGCTTACAAGTTATTATTTAGGAGTGTGGTGCTACCTTTTGGACAAACTTCCACTTCTAAGTGTTCATTAACTTCACCATTTAGATGTTTTCGGAGGGCAATCCCTAATTTCAAGTTTTGAAGTATAATTTATAAAAATTGGCTGTATCTTTACTCTCCCTTCCCCCAGGTGGACTGAATACATGGCAGCCCAAGCCCCAGTTAAGCTGGTTTGATATCTGACACCCAGAGTTCCCTAGAGGTCTAAGTCTTTTTTTGTTTCCAGATCTCTTTCTCTTTTTAAAATGTTTATTAATTTTTGAGAGAGAGGGGGAAGGGGGCATGAGTGGGGGAGGGGTAGAGAGACACAGAATCCAAAGCAGGCTTCAGGTTCTGAGCTGTCAGCACAGACATGGAGCCTGATGCAGGGTTCAACCTGGGGCTCAATGTGGGGCTCGAACTCAAGAGTGGTAAGATCATGACCTGAGCTGAAGTCAGACACGTAACCGACTGAGCCACCCAGGCGCCCCATTTTCCAGATCTCTTTGTCTGGTTCTGAGCATATGCAAGACTTCTCCTTCAATAGCATTTATTATAGTCACGTTACCCTAAAAGTAAATGCTTTCAGTGAACAACCTAGTACAATTCAGTAA
Organism: Paguma larvata; assembly: GCA_030068075.1. Taxonomy (NCBI): domain Eukaryota; kingdom Metazoa; phylum Chordata; class Mammalia; order Carnivora; family Viverridae; genus Paguma; species Paguma larvata. Next base: position 37,848,331 of record CM057840.1, read on the forward strand.
GTGCTCTTGAATTATAATGAACATTTCCATTTTAATGAGATTTGATTAAATGCAGCAGTCTCTGTAAATTATCTAAAATGACACAGTACTTGTATTAGAAATTCAGTCATGCCTATGTTAGGGATCAACAGCGGAGAGCTTATTTCCACCCTCATTTCTCTTCCATAAAAGGGAAGAATCGCTGGATCAGGCACTTTAATAGCAGAGGAAGTAGCAAATTGATTTTTTGACAGGATTGCTGCGGAGAATGATGGGGAGTGGGTGGACCGGACGAAGCAGAATGAGAGATGAGAGATAATAAGGATGAGCCGGGATTGGTGAGAGGAAGGGTTGGGTGTACACTGGAATACAAAAATGCCATGCCTGAAGTTGTTGGGAGAGAGGGAAACCAGATTTATGGTTTTTTCAAGCAGAATTTGGTTGAACACCTTGTATTTTTAAAGTCAAGGCTTTTCTGTGATGGAAAACGCAATGGGGCATAGTTGGATGCCATCTCAAGGGACGCAGGACTCCAACTGAGACTCATGATGAGAATGGTACTTCTTTTTTTTTAAGATTTTATTTTTAAGTAACATCTACACCCAATGTGGGGCTCAAACTTATAACCCGAGATCAAGAGTTGCACGCCCCACCGACTGAGCCAGCCAGGCACCCCAAGAATGATGATACTTCTTGATCAGAAAATGAGTAGAGAAGGTGGGTAGCAAAGAGAAGCAGTGAGAGCAAGTGGAAGACAGAAGCTCTGATGTCTTGGCAAAAATGGCCAGGACCCAGCAAGAAAAACAGTACAGAAAAGAGAGAGATCTAAGCTGGGGGGGGCAGAGGGAAGACATGCTTTGTAACTGGTGTTTTGGAAAAGTTGTTGTCTGGCAGTTTCTAAGTTTGATATGAGCAACAGTCACTTAATAAAGTTTAAAGCCCAGAATTGTCAAATACTTAGATTTTGAATTGTTCACATGAAATGGCTAGGAAAAAAGGAACCAAGTGGGACGGACTCTACTCCCACTCCTGGCAGGGGAGGAATCTGCCCCCTTACCCTTTTTCTCGGAATGCAGAAAGCCGTCTTCTTTCTGTCCTTTGCTAAAATACCTGAGCCATGATCCTGTTAGGACAGAGGTACAGGCAGGGTGTCCCTAGGAAGGTGGGAGCAGACTGACGGCCACTTTTGCTCTGAGAAAAAGCGGTTCTCCAGGTTTGGCAGCAACCTTGCTTAGCAATGGAAAGCAGTTTTTTAAAAAGCTGTTTTTTCATTGGCCATGCTGCTTTGCTGTAGACAAACATGAGCTCAGTCTTTGGCTTTGTTTTTAATCAGCAAATTTTTGTTTTTTTTTTAAAAAGTTGTTATTTATTTAAGTAATCTCTACACCCCATATGGGGCTTGAATTCACAACGCCAAGATTAAGAGTCACATGCTCTTTTGACTGAGTCAGCCAGGTGCCTCTTAATCAGCAAATTTCTTTATCTTCTTTCCCATCAAATTAACAAACGAACTCACACGTGCACCTGTTTTTCAACTTCCTCCCCTTATGATGTAGTATTCCTTTTCCATCAATGGCTGTTGTCTCCATTTGTGGCATGGCCCCATTTTCCTTCACTTTCCAGGAATTCTCACACGGTTCTCCTTTCAATGTCATCTGCAATACTCCTCTCCACAGGATCACTTCTATCAGCATACTAACAGGCTTTCCTATCTCCTGATAAATTAAACAGTCTTTTTCTCATCCCTTCTCTTCCCTTCGTCTCTCGCTTCACTATACTCCTCCTAGGTAACTTCATCCACACCCTTAACTTTACATATCATCTTTGCATGTTGACTCTCTAGTTTATGTCTGTAGCCCAGAGTTTTCCACTGGACCCCAACATTCAGTAGTCTAATATTTCCAGCAGAATTTATCCAAAAGACAATTCTTGATTCTTCCCAAACCTATCCCCTGCTCTAGCCCTTAAGTTTCCCCATCTCAGTAAGGGAAACTCGGTAAGTTTCGCCACGTACCCAGCTGCTCAAGCCAAAACCCAGGAGTCATCCCTCTTATTCTCATCCCTTAGGTTCATTTCATCACTAAATCCTATAAATGCCATGGCCAAGGTATTTCTCATATCTTGCTACTTTCTCCATGTCCATTTTTCACTATTGTCTCTCTTCTGCATTACTCCTACCCAAGGGGGCTCCCTTCTTCCATGACTGTACATCATTTGTCATCACCAGTGTTTCTAATTCATCTGCTACACTGCATAAGAGTTATGCTTGAATATAGAGCTGGTTTGTCCTTCCCTGCTTAAAAATGTTTCAGTGACGTCTCAAACTTGGAATGCAATTTAAACTCCTCTTTTGGGCCTTAACGACCCCACAATATCAGAGCCCTCCCGAGGTCCTCAATTAATCTCAACTCACTCTTACGTTCTTCCATTATGTTCCAGCCACATTGACTTTATTCTGCTTCCTTGAGCATGCAAAAACTCTTTCCTGCCTCAAGGCCTTTGCACTTGTTACTCTTGCCTTGACCTAGAAGTTTCTCTGTGCCCTCATCCAGTATTTGTTATCCTGGACCTCAGCTGAAATGATACTTCCTTGGTAAGTAGCTTTCTCTGACAACTTCTTTTTACTTCCCCAACTCCATTACTCCATCCTTCTCTCATTTAGTACCCAGTCTTTTTTTGAACTGAGCACATTGCAATTCTTTTCTTATTATTTTTCTGTTCTTTGCATAATTTTTGTTTATCTCAGTAATGCAGATGTAAATGATCATTCGGTATAGTATAGAGGGCAGAGACCATACCATGCACATGGCGCTGGGGGATGACGCGGTCTGAATATGCATGGTCGATGGGTGTTCTTGGATGCTACTTAACTTGTAAACTTCAGCTGTCTAATCTATAGGATCTGGAGACAATACCAGCATCTGATGTTACTGTGAGAAGTAAATGAGATTACATATGGAGTTATGAGCAAAAGCCTGGTATATCATGAACATCTCACAGCTGTTACCTGATAATTTTATTATTCACTTTTTATTCTCCAACAGCCAGTATAGGCTTGGAAGCAGGCTCTTATTAAATATTTGTTCAATGATTAAATAAATGGATAAATTATGGGTTCAATTCCATGCATAGAGTAGTTTTGAGGATAAGACAAAGCATATATCAAGTGATTAAAACAGTGCTGGCACGCTGTAAATGGTCAATCAAACTTTGTCATCAGTACTCAAAGAGCTTGCTAATTTGATCAGTTATACAGTTAAGAACTACACCCAGGCCTCTTATCTAAAGCAATCATCATCTTTAATTGGCCGCTGGATCTCACCCCTCCCATATACTAAAAGACAGGCCCTCCTATAATTATGACCGTTTTCCCCCCCTCCTCTTTTTATTGGATCCCTGCTGAAACAAATTTCATTTTAGTAGCCCATTACTTTGTTGTATCCCCACATCACCCTCCAATTACCATCTCATTTCTCTTCTGCTTTTTACAATTAAGTTCTTAAAGGAATAGTTTACAGTCTCTGATTCTTCCCCTCCAACTCTCCTTCACCCATTATAGTCATACTTTCTTCTCCCTCCCTCTGCAGAAACTTCCTTTGTCAGGGTCATTAATGATTAACATATTGTCAAATCAAATGTTAAATTCTTGGTTCTCAGCTTCCTTGACCAATCAGCAGCGTAGACATCTGCTCCTTCCTTTTTTGAAACACTTTCTTCACTTGGCTTCCAGGATACCATTCATTGTTTATTCTTCTGCTTGACTAGTCCACTGTTTCTTAGTCTTCCTTTATGGTTTTCCTCCTTCTTTTCCCAAACTCTAGATCTTGTCTCAGTAGTAGAACCTCACCTTGTTTCTCTATATTCACTTTCCAGCTAACCTTATCCCATCCCGTAGCTTTAAATATCACCGAAAAACTGATGGTTCTCCAGTTCATATGTTCATCTTCAACCTCTCTCTGGAACTCCATATATACAATTGGCTCCTGATTTTTCCATTTTGGTGTCTAATAGACATCTCAAATGTAACATGTTTAAAACTATGTTCTTAATTCCACCCTTCTCTCACTACCCCAATAGTATCCGCCTCAGGTTTTCCCGTGGGTGTGGCAACTCCATGTTTCAGTTGCTCAAACCAAAGACATTGCATTCATCCTCGATTCTTCCATACTCCCTAAACAAATCTATGGGTCTATTTGGAAAATATATACTGAATACAACTACTTATCACCTCAACCGCCGTCTCCTTACTCCAAGCCAGGATCGTCTCTCACATTGGTTATTGTAATAGATGTGTCTTCACTCTCCCTGTTTCCCCCACCCCCTATCTATTTGCCATAAAGCTGCCATAGTGATTCTTTTAAAGTGGCATTGCATTCCTCCTCTCAAAACCATTGAATGGCTTTCCATTGAAAGCAAATGCTAAAATACTTACTGTGACCTTAAAGGTTCTATATAATCTTTCAGACTCCCCAAGACCTTTGTGATCCACCTTCCCCCCTATTCCCCATCCCCAGTGCAACGACACCAAGTAACTGGATGTATGTACAACATGCCAAGCATTGTCCTACCTTAGGGGCTTGGCATTTTCTGTTCGCCTGTCTGCATCACTCTTTCCCCAGATATGTTTGCATGGCTCATTCCCTTCCCGTCAAAGTCCCCTTTTCTGAGAGGCCTTTTCCTAACCAGCCAATATAAAATTGTATTCCCCCTCATCACCGTCATGATCGCCCTTACTCTGTTTATTTTTCTTCATTTACACCCATCACCCGCTGACATTTGGTATGTTTGATTATTGTCTCTTGCCTCACTAGCACGTAAATTCCATGAGAGTAGGGACTTTATTCTCCTTTCTACTCCCTGAACCTAGAATGGTAGGGATTAAAAATATTTGACAAATCAACAAACGGATTGGTAAATGTTTTAGGAGTCTAAAGACATTAAAGTTTCATTTTTTAAGTGAAACTTTTGCTTGTTAATAGTAACCTGATGAAATTAAGAAGGAAGACTCAATTTGCAGGAGTGGTTTGTATTGTATTGGGAAGTTGATGGAGTTTTTTTGGTGTCTCTCGAGTGCAGTACATAGGTGACTGTTCCCTTCTTCTTTGCATACAGCTAGCTCTTTCTATGTCCAAAAATCAAACTTTATTTTTGAAAAATTTTTTTCAACTCTTGATCATTATGCACATGGTGATGGACCCAAGTCACTATGGAGTGAGTCATTATGTGGCTCCCAGCACTCCCAGCTCCTCCCTATCACCTATGAATTGACGACTTAAAATGTTCACGAAGAGGAAAATCTTGTTTCGAAGCAGGCCTTGCCATGATTCAGAGGTGATAAATGTGCCTCTTGGCTCCTTGTCCTCTGGGAGGCCTCGTGTAGCTCATTTAATCTCCTGCTTGGTTGGTGACCAAGTGCAATCGATTTTCCTTTTGAAGCTCAGCCGTGCTCATGACGTGAAGATTGGGGTATCTATTGAAGGGCTACCACATCCTTCCTAGGAATGGAACAAAACTATAAATATAAAACTTCCCAAGTAGCTTTTAGTTTGATGCCACGCCTATAGATGAAACTTATTCGTACAGTTGGTGATTAACGACAACAACAATAAAAGCCCACCTTAGTCTCAAGGGTTTCTTCCTTTTTCTCTTTCTCCTTCTCACAAACGAAGTATCTGGAGCTAAATTGCTGTATTTGCTATGTTTGCCGTGTCCTTATGTGAGATGCAGCCTAAATTTCTATCAAAACCTTTTTAAAATAGTTTCAGCATTTTATGGTGTGTCAATTGTTATCCTCTAAAAGTTAAAAGATACTTTCCACAGAAAACTTGAAAGTGGTTTTGCTTCTATTATTCCAGGAGAATCTTATCATTGGGAGCTAGTGGGTATATTCCCTCATACTTTCTAAATTTGCTAGGAATGTTTGGCAGCAACTTAGATGCTACTATGGATAATAATTACAAACATCATAATTACAACCTTTGTTTAGTACAACTGGTGTTCACTTGGTCATGTGGTGGGTTAATTAATATGTGAACATCTTTGCAAGTGCCAGCTTTAACTACCATCTTGCCTTTAAAAATGGACCTGTAAGAGGTGCTTAACTTCTGCAAAAACAAATATAAAGTAGGCCTAACTTTCGTAATTCATAAGTGGTCTCTGTATGATCAGCCTTTCCCTTATCTGGAGCATCTAGCTGAGCTAGGTAAGTGTTTTTAAGAAATTGTTTTCTCATGTCATGTCACCATTAAAAGTCTTTAACTGTTTTACATGTCCAGTAGAAGCTTACTTAATGACATACACACTCACTCACACACACACAGTACCTACTCCATAACCGGTAGTGAGCTAGGCTAGCAGGAAGCTACAAAATAAATGAGAACCACACTGTAGAGTGCATTCCTCCTGCACTTGTCTTCAGGAGCCCGCTAGCCCACTCTACAGAGTGAAAATTTTTATTATCCATACCTTTTTCTAATTTGTGATATATACTAAACTTTTTCATCAAGCTACTGGCCAGAAAGAACATATTCAAAAAATGATTTGTGTATATTTATTGGTAAGAGACATCACCTTTTATAAGAAGGGTACTTATTAAAAGCTAATAACTTGGTTTGTATCCTTGCTTCTTAATAGGTATTAGGACATTTGAAATAGCATGCTTTATAAAAAATATGAGCCAAGACTTATAACCTCTAAAGGTGGGTGAAAATAAGCAGTTCAAATATGCAACACTAACATTAAATGAAAATACTTGGGAATTTGAGGAACGAGAGCAACTCTCACCAGTGTTAAAACTATGTTGATCATTTTATTAATGTGCATAGTCGATCAATATCTTTGTCTAGCAACAGTGTTTATCACATTAAGAGAAATCCCTACTTACCTCGTTAATGCAGGAGGAAACATTTTTTGAGAATCTTTTAGATTATTTATAAGATTTGACAGATAAATATTAATTGCTTTGTTTAAAGTGGATATTGTGTTAAAAGATCATCCCTGTTTAAAATAGCTGAGTCTGACCCTCCTTCTAAACACGTATCATTGGCAAATGAAACAAAATAAATAAAATTAATCTTTGAAGAGTTGAAGTAAAAGAAAAATCCCCCTAAATGTTAAAAAGACTAGAACAGAATGTGCCCATTAAATAAATAAACATTTAAAAAAAAAACAACTGGCCAGAATTGTTCAAAGCCAACTGAAGAGTTCCATTTCATGTTTCAGCAGGATTTAATACTCTATTGTATGTTAAGGTGTTTAAAAGTATAAGCAATTGGGGTGCCTGGGTGGCTCAGTTGGTTAAGCATCAACTTCAGCTCATGTCATCATCTCATGGTTCATGAGTTCAAGCCCTGCGTCAGGCTCTGTGCTGACAACTCAGAGCCTGGAGCCTGCTTTGGATTCTGTGTCTCCCTCTCTCTCTGCCCCTCCCCTGCTCATGCTCTGTGTGTGTCTCTCTCAAAAATAAATAGATAAAAAAAAGAATAACTAATAAAATCTTATGGAAATAGTTACTGGTAATAAATCAAAACGCCCTTCCTATAAATGATGCGCTAGTACTAACTGGTCAAACATATAAAACTACAGTTTACAAATGGTGTCTTCTTTGAGATTATTTGGCCAAAAGAAAGAATCATTCATAGAAAGAGATGTAAAAATGATACTGTCAAAATAATTTTATTATTAGTCGTCATTACTCAGCTGTCATTGTAAAATATCTTTAAGAACTTTTAATTTTATCCTCGCAAATATCTTATTTCATCAAAGAGCTCATAAGCTTATTGAATGCTTTTTGTAAATTTTACTTCTTCGTGTTTCTTTTATGTATAGAAAGGAAATTTGCATGGGTTCTGTGCTTAATAAATATGTTTTGGATTTTTGATTGAGGAAGGAGATGTGTGGTTAAAACTATGCTTTCCATACTCCTTGGAGTAACAAGGTATAGAGAATAAGAACATAATTAGATATACTTTAAGTCTAATTTGAACATGGTTCAATGGACACCTACGGGCCTAATGTAAATGCTGCAGAGTGATATCACTGTGTTTTCTAAATGTAGAAGTACTGGCGAGCAACAGGCTCTAATTAACAGTGTAGGATTGATTTTATCATGTAGATAAATTTATGACTAATACATAGGAATTTGTTATATAGTCACATTCTTCGCAGTTAAAGATGTGATAAATCACATAAACATTTAATTAGGCAAGCATGTAGAAAACAAGTTAGAAAAAAGTATATTAATAAAATGATCTATATGGTTTTTTGTAAGAACATCAGGTGATATTAGTTACAATTTAATGATTTTTTGTTTTATAAATTCTTGAAAAGACAACATAGTAATAAACAGAAGTTAAAGAAAATGTTCTATTTTCAAAAAACGAAAAAAGAAGTCCAATTCCAAGGCTGTTTCTTTCTTAGAGCCTGTATAAATTATGAAAAACAAGAAGTTTGAACAATGCATTTGATATTGCATTACTGTACATTTAATAATTTAACACTGATAAGTTATTTAGAAAGCAACAGTTATATTTATAAGACCCATAGAAGGAATAAAAAGTAACTGAAAATCCCCAACAGTGTAAATTATTTTATTAAATTACAAATAATGAAAATGGTGACTTATCAATTACTATCAATACATATGGCCATCATTCACTGTACTTGTATAGAAGTGTGTCATATGACTCTCCATTGATGAATTGAGAAGGGAAAAAATATTAGTATATGGAGTGGAGTGAGCTATACTAAAGTTTCTCTTTTCTTTTCTTTGAATGTTTATTTCTTTTTCGAGAGAGAGAGCACGAGTGAGGGAGGAACGCACAGAGAGGGAGACACAGAATTCGAAGCAGGCTGCAGACTCTGAGCTGCCAGCACAGAGCCCTATGTGGGGCTCGAACCCACGAACTGTGAGATCATGACTTGAGCCGAGGTTGGCCGCTCAACTCAGGCGCCCCTAAAGTTTCTCTTTCCTTAAATGCCATAATTTATATCCTGCCTTCATTCTGAATTTGCTGCAAGTTTATAATAACCATTGTGTGTGTAAATACTTATAAAATCAAAATTTTTTAGAGACCTCAAAACCCTCCAGACAAAACTGTTTCCCACGATAGCAATTAGCCTCGGCATGCTTCATGTAGCCCCTCAGCTGTTGCTTCTACATTTGGCGCATCACACTTAATATTTTACAGACGACACTTAATTTGGGGGAAAATGTTCTATATTTGGCTGAACTGTGTACAAGTCCATAATCGGTCCACATCCTGCCCTGCAGTTTGCCTCTTGAGGTCTGTCCCCCACCCTCCTCTCCTTTCTCCTGGTAAATTCCCATTTTCCTCAAAAAACTCACAAACATTTTTCATCATCCTAGTTGTTTTATATCTGTTCAGCTTATCAAGAGGATGCTTTTTACAGCTCAAGGGGACATACTTCTGGGTGGTACAAACAACACACGATCTCATACATTTCTTATTCTGGACATTAGTTTTCTGATAACACAGCTAAACAGATATTTATTTTTAGCAGATCCCTAACACCAAGCCTACATTAGTCCTGAAGTTAGTTTACAGTTATAGATCTATTTCTTATGAACTATCAATTCGGTTCTTATGCAACCTGACCTTATGAAGTATATATTCTGAGACTTGAATACACAGCTTTACAAATGCATTTGATTGGATTTCATCTTGTTGACTTTTTTCCCTTCATATTGTAGATCTAGCCTTAGTATCTCTTCTGTCCAGTGCATCCTTCCTAATGTACCGCTGCAAGAGTGTAATTCCTGTTGTGTTTATTTAAAGCTTTTGCCTAAAAAACCAAGCTAGTAAACATTTCAGGCTGGCCTTCAAAGTCCTGTATCTCCCAAGGGCCCACAGAGAGAATATGGCAGAGTGGAAAGAGTGTTGGCCAGTCAACAGATCTGCTTTCCAGTTTGATTCTGGGATTTGTTGGTTGGTGACTTAGGAAATCACTCATACTCAGTTTCATTGTCTGTATTAAAGTGAGGACAAATTAGGCCATCTGCCTACTTTAAAGGTTTGGGGGGACATTAATTAAAAAAGATGAGGGATGCGGAAATGAAGGCCTATAAAAAGTAAGGTCTCGATAACACAGAATGTCAAACCACCTATTGTGCTGTTGGAAGTCTTTTATGATCTGACCCTGACCTGCCTTCCAGTCTTGTTTTCTGCTCCTGGCCGCTGACTTCTTTCCTAAACATTTAAATACATTTTATTTCTTACTAGTCCCTAAACACTTTCAGATATTCATCTTCTATCTTTGCTAAAACTCCCGGGAATATTCCCCCCAGCTTCCTAGCACGTGCTCTCTCTCTCTCTCTCTCACTTCCTACCTCTAATTCAAGGCCAAACTCATATGCTATCTCTTTGATAAGGCTCTGATTTCCCTAATCAGAATTAATCTCTTTCACAATATTCCTCCCATCCAAGTACTAACCAGGCCCGACCCTGCTTAGCTGCCGAGATCAGACGAGATCAGGTGCGTTCAGGGTGGTATGGCCGTAGACATCTTTCACAATATTCCTATAGAAATGGATCTATATCCTATCTTGTCCTATAGTGTAGATAGTCTCATTCCTGTATGTTTGCCCAACATGAGGAACAGGTGAAAATGCTTTTACATTCCTGCAGCACTGAGAATTGGGCTTTATTATTATTTATTATTCCCATTTTGAGAGGTGCTTCAATCAAGGTAGAGAGGTTGAGCCGTTTACTAAGCTCATCCTATCCTGCTTGGCCTAATTTCAAATCTTGGGCCTTCTACAGTGTTGCACAGCGTCCAGACTTCTCCGGACCTGTCTTGAGCACTCTTGATAAGTGTCTAATCCTCTTGTCTTCTTCAGCCTCATCTCTCACTTTAGTGTCCCTGAAATGAAATTATATTTATCATTGCCCTGGAATTTTGAAATATACTTTCATGTCATTTGGAGTGCTTACTTTTACCGTGCCCATGTTGGCCCTTGTTGGCTAGTTTTGCTCTTAAGAATGTTAAGGCGACATTTTTTTTTTCTCCCCTAAGGTTTTTAGAATGCCCACTTGGTCTTGATTAGATCCTTCTCGCTGGTTAGAATAAATCTGTAGTGTCAACTCCTCAGTATTTCTCCAACTTCTGAAATATGACTTTTAGTATCACATGTTCTGTTCTGACAAAATTATGTTAGGAGTCGGCTGAGATTGAAGCAATGCTCAGGTCATGCTTGGCGTTCCTGGGCATTCTCCTCCACCGTGCTTGTTTGCTTATTTTATTTAAAAATATTTTTTAAGCGTTTATTCATTTTTGGCAGATAGAGAGAGTATGAGTCGGGGAGGGACACAGAGAGAGGGAGACAGAGAATCTGAAGCAGGTTCCAGGCTCTGAGCTGTCAGCACAGAGCCCAATGTGGGACAGAAACCCACGAACCATGAGATCATGACCCGAGCCGAAGTCAGATACTTAACCAACTGAGCCACCCAGGTGCCTTGGGTGTTTGCTCATCTTAGATTGGTTCTCCAGAATTGGACATTTTCTGAATTATTTTGTTTCTGGTCTTTCATCAATTTCTTGCCATCAGGTAGCTGGATGCCATATTCAGTTCAATTTTCATTTTAGGTTATTTACCACCTTACCTTCTGACAATTAACCACTATTTCTCAGACCTGTGCCTAATAGATACATATTGTATACTTGGGCTCTCTGACTTCTTGATCATAATGCCTAAAATTGGCATTTCTGTGTGTCAGGTCCTGGACTAAAGGCCTCATATGTATTATGTCTTTTCTACCTCAGAGTACTGAAAGTATTCCCATTTGAGAGATAAGAAAAATAAGGTTTCTAAAGGTTAACTGACTTGCTTAAGGAGAGATAGGACTTGATTCAAAGCCTGTCTAGTACCACAAACATAGTCTTGACTGGAACCCAGTTATTGCTGTGTTTTTTCACCTGGGAGCTAAAAACGAACTGGCACTTCTACTTATATTATTGAGAATCAGTTATTATTTACATTTAATTTATACACACATGTGTATGTGAAATGCACATAGATGGCTTTTGTATTTTTTCCCATTACAATAATAATTATCCTAATATGCAAACTACCTAACAACATTAAATATATTAGCAGTTATTTATTTTTTTATCCATGGATTTAATATAAATGAAAGCATCAGTGTTAACCCTGAATTTTATAACAATGATAGATAACATGTATAGCATTTTCTAGGTACTGTTCAAAGTGCTTTTCATGTATTATTTCATTTATCCTCTCAATACCCAGTGAAGGAGGGTTGTTATGATCCTTTTGTTTTTAAAAGATGAAAAAAATAGAGACACAGAAAAGTCCTTTTTCCTAGACCCCTGCTACTCAAGCAGCTGCCTCTGCTTCCCCTGGGAGCTTGCTGGAAACGCAGAAGTTCAGGCCCCACTCACTACCTATAGAATCAAATGTGCACATAATAACATTCTTAGGTATTCATACGCACATTCAAGTCAGAGACACTTGACTCTAAGTCACGCAGCTGGTGTGGATGAAGCTAAGATTCAATCCCATGCAGTCAGACTCTGTGCCAGGATTCTCAAACACCACATTAGGTTGTCTTCATAATTATATACATGAATGGGAAACATTTAATATTATGAAATAAATATTTCCACATACTTCATGTGCCCATGGATTAAGTGAAACATGACAGGATTTTACTTTGATAAATTATACTTTTTTTAACAAAGAGAAATATTGATTTCTCATCATTCACTTTTATATTTGATTACTTATGATGCAACTTTACTTCACTTTTCTACTGTTTCCTCCATCTCTTATTTTTTTTTTAATTTTTTTTAATGTTTATTTATTTTTGAGAGACATAGAGGCACAGCGTGAACAGGGGAAGGGCAGAGAGAGAGGGAAACACAGAATCAGAAGCAGGCTCCAGGCTCCGAGCTGTCAGCACAGAGCCCAACACGGGGCTCGAACTCACATACCGTGAGATCGTGACCTGAGCCGAAGTCGGCCGCCCAACCGACTGAGCCACCCAGGCGTCCCCTCCATCTCTTATTTTTATATATTCTTTTAAAAACTCACTCATTTAGGGGTTCTTGGGTGGCTCAGTTGGTTAATTGTCCAACTTCGTCTCAGGTCATGATCACCCAGTTGGTGGGTTCTAGCCCCGTGTTAGGCTTTGTGCTGACAGCTCAGAGCCTGGAGCCTCCTTCAGATTCTGTGTCTCCCTCTCTCTCTGCCCCTCCCCCACTCACATTCTGTCTCTTTCTCTCTCAAAAACAAATAAACATTAAAAAAAATTAAAACAAATTCACTCATTTACTCCATAAGCATATGGAGAGTGCCTAATATTTGTTAAGTATTTCTTTTTTTAGATGTGAGAATACAAAGATAAATTAGACACAATTTCTGACCCTGAGACATTTAGTGACATTGGAAAGCAGATCAGTACACATTAAAAATTTTTTTTTTAATGTCTATTTATTTTTGAGAGAAAAAGAGAGAGAGAGAGAGAGAGTGGGGGAGGGGCAGAGAGAGAAGGAGACACAGAATCTGAAGCAGGCTCCAGGCTCTGAGCTGTCAGCACAGAGCCCGACATAGGGCTTGAACCCTTGAATGATGACATCATGGCTTGAGCTGAAGTTGGACGTTTAACTGACTGAGCCACCCAGGTGCCCCGATCATTACAAATGTAAAAGACCAATGTAATGGAATTATTTACTCAGTGGGAACATAAGCAAAAAGGGAGTCTTAGTTGGGGTGTGCCCAAAGTAGACCTTAAGACAAAAATTCAAATGCAAGTAGTGTTTTGGTAAGCAAAGCAATGCTGACAGCGGGATGATCAAGGATGACCGGGAAGGGAAAATGGACACTGAGGGTGCGTTATCAGCCAGCTCCCACCAAGGATGACAAGACTTTAAAACTCCGGGGTCTAGTATAAAACACGTGCCTCAGAGTTATTTTTCATTCAAGGGGCAGAGAGCTGGAACATTTGTACCCCAACTTTGATCAGTCATTGGTTGGAGCTGACCCTGGGACATTCATCTGGGTCAGTTCGGACTTGCTGCGCAGGCAGAAGTCATGTGTCCTTTGGCTGAGAAATGCAAACACTGGCAGTTGGGAAGCAGGCCTGAGAGCCCTGAGTGGTTGAGAGGTTAGGGCTAGGGCATGTGGACTAGGCATCCACAGCCTCTGCTTGGGTCAGTTCTGGGGCTCGAAGTTCCACTAAAGAAATGACTCTTGGATCTGCTCTTGATGGCAAAAGATTTGCACCAGGCAGATATGGTGGAATCTTAAAGATCTTTTCCAGGAAAAGAAAACAGCATGTGTGAAGGCAGAGAAGCAGGAGAGAACATGGAATATTTGAGAAACTAAAGGCTGTCTAATGCCTCTCAAGTCTGGGGGAGTGGTTAGCAGCAGGAGGGGCTCTGCATGTCGTGCCATGTTCAATTTTTCTCTCATGGGAAAGAGAAAACCCCTGGAGATTTTTTAGTAAAAGTGAGACATGGTTGAATTTATAGATTTAAAAAGATAATTTTGGGGGTGTCTGGGTGGCTGTCAATGAAGCATCTGAGTCTTGATTTTAGCTCAGGTCATGAGATCAAGACCCAAACAGGGTGCTGAGCATGGAGCCTGCTTGAGATTCTCTCTCCCTCTCCCCCTCTGCCTTTCCCCTGCTCGCACGCCCACTCTCTCTCAAAATAAATTAACATTTAAAAAAATTAAAAAAATTGTGGCACCTGGGTGGCTCAGTCAGTTAAGTGTCCAACTTCAGCTCAGGTCATGATCTTACAGTCTGAGTTCAAACCCCACGTCGGATTCTGTGCTGACAGCTCAGAGACTGGAACCTGCTTCGGATTTTGTGTCTCCCTCTCTCTTTCTGCCCCTCTCCCACTCATGCTTTGTCTCTCCTGCTCTCAAAATAAATAAAACATAAAAAAATTTTAAAAATTAAAAAAAAATTAAAAGATCATCTTGGCTAGAGTAGTGGGGATTGAGTAAAGGAGATGGGAAAGAAGGCAGGGGGATTTTGAAAACGTTCCACCAAGTTAAGATGAGGGTGACAGTGAGTTTGGAGGGAAAAGGGCAAATCTGAGACCATTAATATGGTAAAATGGTAGGACCTCATGACTGCTTTGCTAAAGGAGATGGGGAGAGAGGGGGTAAGACTTTGGCGTGGATGACTATAGGCAAAAGGATATATGGTTCTGGTGTCTGAAACTGTCATGGTTTTGTATAGTTTCTTTGTCCACCAGGAAATTGAATTTAACGTTCCCAGATTTTATAGCTGGGGTAGCTTCTGAAATTAGGAGAAAAAGAGATGGAAATTAGGAGAAAAAGACATGCACACACTATTCCATCTGCTAGAAATCCAGATCTCTAAAGCTGATGCTTTCAGTGCTGAGGTAACTTGGAAGCATCAGTTCAAATAAATTTTCCCCATAATTCTGCCTGGAATCATAATCCCTCATATAAAAATTACTGGTGTAGGCAGTAGTGCTAAACATGATTTACCTAAAAAATAATTTAAAAAAGGAAGTCCTCTACAGTCTAAAGGGAGTTGAGTCATCGACAGTGAAAAATTTGGACCACACATTGTTTATTCTTCTTCTTAACTGTCATATAAAGTTGTGCTAAGATATTGATCCCTGCAGCTCTTGCCAAGGATTGCCAGAACAATGCATCCTAGTCACCCTAGACCTGGCGTGATGTCATGGAACATGTCTGACGGTCCCGAACATGATGTGGAAAACATCGGGAAGCATTTTTATAAGGTAGCCTTAAAGTCAACATTCATTCATTAACAAACAATTATTGAAGTCCTTCCATATTCCAAGTACATGGTATTGGGCTCCGTTTTATAGAGTTTAATAGCAAAGGAAAACTTTAAACTAACAATAGTCAACTGAATACTTTGAGAGAGAATTAAAAAACACTTATTAAGGGATAGCATTTTGTTTTTTCATTTAAGTAGATTTCGATCATCTTTCCATGTAAGTATGAATCATGAAGGGAGAAACAAGATATTCAAAGTTTAACTTTTTCTATAATTTCTCAAATAGTTCTTTAAACAAAGCATTTATTCAAAAAGTTAATGAATGAAGAAATAAGATAATCCTAGAATTATTCATCACTAGTCCACCCACTGAATAAATACTAATGAGTTTGAACTCTGAGATAGGTACTAGCTATTAGTTGTTGGATGCATTGATTCAAAAAGCATGTCTCCAACTTGAGAAGAATGCTGGCTTCCCAGAAATGCACATGGAAATAATTTTGAAAATGCAGTCAGGTGTGCTAATAGGCACTGGTACAAAGTGTTTCTGGAGGACAGAGATGCTCAGAAGGAGTGGGGAAGAATAGGAGCTTCCTCTTGCCACTTGTTTTAAGTCCCAGGTTTGACAAGTTTGCTTCTCTCTATATGTGTTTTTAACTTTAGAATAAAGTTTGTACTCTAAACGTTTCATGTGGCAAATATCACGCAAAATGTATTGTGGTCGGTGTACACGGGGCACTCAGCCATCCCTTCTCTGGGAACTGCCCCACGATCCCACCATCCACAGAGTCACCAAAGTGGACCTTCGGGAGTCCTTCATATAATGTAACTCTGCCTTGTGACTAGGAGAGTCACTGGATCCAAACTGTACTGGAGTGTCTTTCCTAGAATTCTAGGACTGAGATCCAGAGGTATGATTTGTCTTCAGAGCCATCGGAGTCTTATTTCTCACGTGGACTCAAGAACAAAGGAAACCAGTTTACATGCAGAGAGAAGAAACTGTATACACTCAAGGGAGGAAAAAAAAAAAGACAGACATTTCCAATGGCTTTGTACCCTTGATTCTAGAACGTTCCAGAAGTCTGGTAGCATTTATCCCTTAAATCTTAAGGGATTTTTTTGGATTCTTATAATAAAGTTCCCTTTTTTTTTGCCTAGGTTAATTAGAATGGATTTCTGCAATTAAAAAAAATAATTGCAGTAGGCATCTATTGTTCATTTCCTAAGAATTCTTACTTGACCCTTGTCTATCTGCCTTCCCCTTTTCTACCAGCATCTAGATATTTCTTTGGGGGAACTTCTTTTTATTTTACTGTTATTTTTTAACATTTCTAACCCTTACGGTGGGTGAAGTGAGTGGAACCGACCTCACTCTCAGGCCCAGGGAAGGACCCTCATTGTCAACCCACAAAGCTCTTATGCTGTGTACAGTGATTGGTTTCCGAGTAGGTCTGTGACCATCTACCGCCCTCCCCCCCCTTACACACACACACTTAAGTGAATGCTAAGTGAGAAGTTCTGGGAGAAATAACCCTACTCTCATTTGACTAGAGATATCTCTACTTCTTCCAAACAATGAATGTAAAGTCTGGAAGTGGTGTAGATTTTCCTGTTGTGGAGGAAGCCAGGCAGAGGACAGAGTTTATCCAAGCAGGCGGCAGAGATGAAAACACAGAGAAACAGAGGCATGGTGGCTTCATGGATCCAACCATGACTGAAGTCAATATTGAGCCTGTACATTTATGGTTTCTTCTTTATTTTATTTATTTATTTATTTTGGTTTGAGTCATTCGAGTGGTACTTGCTACTTCTAAACAGAAGTACGTAAACAGAGGCAATGCATTCAGAATACGTTCCTTAAATCCTGGATTTGTTTGTTTGTTTGTTTTTGTTGTTTGCTAACATCATGGGCCGAGAAACCTCCTATAGACCCTGGGTTTATAAATTCAGTCACTTCTGTTGTCCTTTTGAAATGTTGATCTGACAGTATTGATCTCAGTTGTACGTTACAATGAAACCACATTTCAACAGGCCACGGTAACAAAAGAGGCACAGAATGTTAGAGATGAGACAAGAGAATGAGATGTACTCTTTTGATCAGGGATGTTTTAATACAATACTTATTAAGTATTACGTACTTAGAAATTTGAGTAACCTCAGATGCTTTGGTTTTGAAAATGCCATTTGTGTGTGTGTGTGTGTGTGTGTGTGTGAATATTTTCAACTAACACTTTTAGGTTTTTAGGCTTTAAGGATTGGAAACCTTTCTAGCAAGGCATGTTGTAGATAAAAGCGCACCTCCTGAATCCGAATCACCTGCTTCACAAAATGTTAAATTATGTCTTTAAATTAAAGAGCCATTTGTCATAGAGAGGTGTGATAAATATTCGAGATAACTTTAAACCAAACTGTTCCTCTAGAAAATGATCAAATATTCTATAACTAAGTAATTATTCCTTTCCAGTGAGGTAGCCTCTGACGATTCATGTGAGTATATTCTGTATTCTTTTGCCAGCACCAACCGTTGGACCTCCGTTTCTGCTGGAAGTTTCAGAATTCTCAAGTTTCCTGTAAATTCATACAAGTTCTCTTTCCTTTCTTTCCTTCTTCTCCTTGTTTTCTTTTTCCTTTCCCTCTTCCTTTCTTTCTCATTGTAACAAACCCAGAGAATATTTTTACTGGAAATGCCCATCTATCTTTAAAATTCCCATAATAAAAACAATAAATATACTACAAACCTACCCAATCAAACCCTTATTTATGCTTAACTTGAATCATCAAATAACTGTGGATAAAGCAGTAAGCCTATATGATCTGTTTACCAACTTCTCTATTTCAAGTTTTAGAGGTCTGGCCTTTTATGAAAGAACTATTTTTAGATTTCTAAGCTGCATGATTAGGAGTGTTAGCTGCCTTACCTCTCCTTGGAAGATGAGTAAATTTGAACAGAGATGTTTGTGTATTTTCTAGACTTTGTTGTAGGATCCTTCTAATGTACTGGAGCCTCAAATAGTTGAGAAGATGTGTTGTTAGTATTGCTGGTTAAAAGACTAGATTTAAGGGGTTCCTGGGTGGCTCAGTCAGTTAAGTATGTGACCGGCTCAGGTCACGACCTCATAGTTTGTGAATTTGAGCCCCATGTCAGGCTCTGTGCTGACACCTCAAAGCCTGGAGCCTGCTTCAGATTCTGTGTCTCCCTCTCTCTGCCCCTACCCTGCTCACACTCTCTCAAAAGTAAATAAATGTTAAAAAATTTTTTTTGAAAGTAGATTTAGGAAACAATTTCTTTCTCAGGGGCGCCTGGGTGGCTCAGTGGTTAAGCATCTGACTCTAGGTTTCGGCTCAGGTCATGACCTCCATGATCTCACGGTTTCATGAATTTGATCCCTACATCAGACTCTGTGCTGACAATGCAGAGCCTGCTTGGGATTCTTTTTCTCCCTCTCTCCCTGCCCCTGCCCCTGCTCAGACTGTCTCTGTCTCTCTCAAAAATAAAGAAACTTTTTTTTTTTTTAAAGAAAGAAACAGTTTCTTTTTCAGATACCATCAGAGTTTGGATGGAATCACTTGCCTTTCTCACAGAGTGACATTTAGAAGTCATAGTCTAGACAGTAACTTCTTAGAGTATTGTGATCTACAAGACTTGTGGCTAAATGTCAAGTTTAGAAAAGAATCTGAAGATGAAGTTTTCTTTCCTATAATATATGAAATCCTGCAGGCAGCTGTTGAAGACATGCAAACAGGGGTCCTGAATAGAGAGGTTTAGTGGCTTATCAAAAGTCACATAGACAGTAAGTTGTAGAGCAGAAATTCAAGCTCAAGTCCTCCTGACTCTACTGTCTAAGCCCTTTGCCGTAAGAATCATAATTCACTGACTCATTGAGCACTGTGAGCACAGCTTCCCATGCAGTAGCTTGACTGTAACTTCTCCTGCTTTACTTATTTAGTTACTTATTTCTGTGCCTATACAATGTGCTATCTCCGTAACTGTTAGTTCAATCAGACCGCTGGTGGGTCTGGATGACAGGCTGGATTTTGATGGAAGTGAGGCTGAAGGTGAGTGCTGGGAGAGGACCAGCTCTTGGATGAAGCGAAGGGGAGATTTTTTTTTAATTGCGGTGAGAACATTTAACATGAGGTTTACCGTCTTAACAACACTTTGAGTGTACAAAAAAGCTTATTGACACCTATTAAGAACCAACCTGCTAGAAGTAAGAGAAACAATAAAAAATGGTATCTATATTCTGTTATATATAAGCTTTTTGTTTTAAATAAATGATTGAAGAGATTATATACTACAAATTGAGCACAAGTAGAACATTTGAAATAGGAAACTACAAAAATCTAGTAAGAGATAAAGGGAACTATATCATATAGAAACCTTATAATATGGTAAGGAGATCAGTTACATGTGACACAGAATTCCCAAAAGTTTTATAGGGGAAAAGAGATTCGAACCTTTCTGGATTTACATGACTTCTCTATTCATATTTTCTGTTCCAGTTAAATGGTCAACAAAAGGTTTTGCCTTTTACTCTAGGCAATGGTTGTAGAAGAGATTTGACTAACCACACTACCTCTCTGACCCAGGGTGAACACAGGTGCGCATGTGCGTGCACACACACACGCACCCACAGCAAGCCCATTTGGAACTGAAATCAATCCATTTGGAAGTTTAACCACTCTAGGCAACTTACTTGATTACATCTGTCATGATTTTATGCAACTTGGCACTTACATTATCTTTAATGCTAATTTTACAACAACAAAGCAAGACAGTTTTAAAACATCCTAACAAAATAAATATCCATGCTTTGTGCACACTGTGCTTGCGATATAACTAGAATCTGTTTTCTTTTAATCTCATCAAAACTTTTTGTTGACTTCAGATGTTTGCTTTGTTTTGAATTCAAACTGCAAATCTTTTCCATTTAATCATAGGAATCAAATTACCTGCCTTAAAAAATACACTCTTTTCATTTCCTTATCTATCTGGGCTATGCAGAAGGTGTTCCCTCTGAGACCTGAATCTATGAATTCCTCAGTGGTTCCTACCTCACTGATGAAGAGTTCCAGGCAAGTTATTCATTAATTATTGTCGTCAGTAACCTCGGTCATGGTATTAGCTGTCAGATTCACTGCCAAGCTTCCTTGGTTATTGGTCTTACTAAGACAAACCTACGTTTATCTTTCATGACAGCTCATAGGCTGTCTTGTATGCCCTGCCCAACGAGGAGGCGTGGAATGCCACTCTTCTCTCCACGTTGTCATTCCTGATGCTGTGAACCATTTCCCAACTCTTACTTAGTCATTTCCTTTCAACCCCCAGATAATGTTCATTTCATTTCTTGGAGTTATTGGGTAGCTACTTAACACTGAGACATGCAAATGGTTTCTTTATATTGTCATTTGCTTTCAAGCAGTTTGCTGTTGAGGAGGGCTATGTGGGTTAGAGATTTATGAGATTGTATTCAGAATGGTTATCTTTTTGTGTTTCCAGACTCTAACTAACTAAAGGAATTACTGTCAGTCATTGGCAGATCACTGGGACTTATCTAAATAAATCTTGTTTAGGGTGATTTCCCAGACTCTTGTCCCAGGATGTATTCACCTTGGCCTTGGGTGGGGAAGTGGAGGAGGGGAATTGTATTGTTGTGATTGGATCTGGAAACCTTGTGCCATCATTAACATATTTACGAGGTAGCATGCATGACACCTGTGCCAGATGGCTGGGAAATGGAGAAAGTATGCATACATTTTATTATCCAATTTTGGGTGAGTAGTAGTGGGTGGAGAAGAAGAAATTAGGAATTAAAGCCCAAGGAATGATTAATATTTGTCTTAAATGACCTAAGAATATTTTTAAAACTAAATTAGAAATATACAACCATGAGGTCTTTCAGTAAGTTCTAACACATACCATTTCTGTATGGGTCCAATTTTCTTATTTGTTCATTTAACAACACTTATTAGGCATCTTTTATATGTCTCAGCCTGTGCCAAACAAAGAGAATAAAAGGGAATGTGAAACATAGTTTGGGGTTCAGTTGGTTAAGTGTCTGATTTTTGGTTTTGGCTCAGGTCATGATCTCATGGTTAGTGAGATTGAGCCCCACACTGGGCTCTGAGCTGGCAGCATGGAGCATTCTTGGGATTCTCTCTCTCTCCCTCCCCCAAAAATAAATAAATAAACATTAAAAAAGTAACATAGTTTATTTCCTTTGAGGGACTCACAGTCTAATGAAAGGATAGGTGTACATCCAAAAGTAACATGATAGTGGTTGAACAATCCCTCTGTAGTCCTGGTGTGTGGTCATTCCCTTCTTACTTCATCTGCCATCAGGGTGACAAATACATTCATTCCTTTCAGGGTAGAAGGCAGGACAATGAATATTCTGGGACATTGAAGAGGTAATTTCCAATGTAGCACAATTAAGAAGAGACCATCCTGGGGAGTGGAAAACCCACACCCAAGTAATGGGAAGAATGGCTAACTAGTTCTCACTTCAGAGAGAAGTGGTGTCCTGTGGCATTTTAAGGAAGGTCTAAAAACTTGGGTCACCTTGTGATCAACAGCCTTACACGGTAACGGACCACTCCCTACTTCTCTACATGTAATTGTCCTAACCCTGGGTAGGGTTGGAGAGGATCCACAAAATTAGAAAGCCAATGTGTGCTCTAAAGAAAGGAGTTGGGCTAATTGTGACATCTTGGAACATAATTCTGTGCAACTTCCTTTGGGTCTACTTTTTAAAATTTCCTCTAAAGTGGTGGTTCTGTGCTGTGGAAACTCTGTGGCTGTCTAGTGTTTCTCAGATAAAAAATGCATGAATAAAACATATAGCATTGGAAAAGAAACCAATTATATTATAATATAGTAATCAATATATTAAAAAAATGATAGGGGAGACTTCCACTTCCTGGGAGATGGAATACATTTTCTTTTCCTTATTCCTCCCACTAAATACGCCTAAAAGTTCTGGGTATTTTATATGAAACAATTTTTTTAAAAAGGCTCTGAAAGGTGGAGAGAAGCAGAAAGGCCAGGTAGAGACTTTAGAGACCAAAGAATGATATGATGGTGAGTTTCCTAGATTGTCTTTTTGCCTCATATATTCCAGACCTAAAGCTAAAAAGCTGGCAACCCAGAAATGTCAAGGCATGCAGACAAAAAGCTTCTAACAAAAGCCTTCTTTCTTTATAGCCAAAGGACCAGGAAAGGGAAAGCCTAGCAAGACAGAAGACTTTTAAACAATAAGCACTCCACTCTGGTCAAATGCCATAGGAAAAAAAGAAATCTGTGGCCCCACCCACACCTGTTCCGGCAAAGGCTGAGTGGGGAGTGTAGTGGAGATCGAGTGTGGAGCTGTGACACCTGCCCAGCAGTAATCACAAGCATCTCTTCCTTCAAGAAGCAACAGAGGCCAAGTGGGAAACATAGACTTCTAACTCACCGAAAATAATAAGGCAGCATCTCCCTTCTCCTGCTGGAGCAATGTCAGATGAAGCCAGCTAAAAGAGAAAGTTTCAATGGAACCCAGAGTCTAATAACAAACTATTCAGAATTTCCAGACTTTATACAAAATCAGTTGTCATACTAAGGAACAGGCTAATCTCAGGGTGCCTAGGTAGCTCAGTCAGCTAAGTGTCTGACTCTGGATTTCAGCTCAGGTCATGATGTTGCAGTTCATGAGTTTGAGCCCCACGTCGGCGGAGTCTGCGCAGACAGTGCAGAACCTGCTTGGGATGTTCCTTCTCTTCCTCTCTCTCTGCATCTGCCCCACTTGCAGCCTTTTTCTCTCTCAAAATAAATAACTAAACATTAAAAAAAAAAAACAGGCTGATCTCAGCTCAAACAAAAAAGAAAAAGACCATTGGTAGATGCCAACGTGGAGATGACAGAGATGTCAAAAATGTCTGGCAAAAATATTAAAGCAAACTTTGTAAAAACACTTCAGTAAGAAATTATGAATATACATAAAGTATAAGAAAAGTAGAAAAATTCAGCAAAGAAATAGAAGGAAAAAAAAATAACCAAAGGGAAGAATTAGAACTGAAAAATACACGAACCTAAATAAAAACACTCATGGGATGGGCCCAACAGCAGAATGGATGAAACAGAGAAAACAATCAGTGACCTGGAAGATAAAATAGAAATCATCCAGTTTGAAAAAAAATAGGGAAAATGGAGAAAAAAATGAATAGTGCCTCAGGTACCTGTGGGATTACAGTAACAACAACAAAAATTGGAACGTTTGTGTCATTTGTCTCCTGAAAGGAGAGGAGAGAGGGTAAGAGTAAGTCCAGAAAAGTGATGGCTGAAAACTTCCCAGTTCAACAAGAGAGCTAACCCTACATAATCAAGAAGGTGAATGGACCACAAAGAGGATAAACCCATAGAAATTCACATCAAAATATATCATACACAAACTTCTAAAACTAAAAACAAAAACAAATCCTGTAAGCAGTGAGAGAGAATGACCTCACCTGGAGGGGGAAAGCAATTTGAATGACAGCAGATTTATCAGAAGTCATGTAGGCACGAAGGAAGTAGCCTGTCATTTTTAAGGGAAGAAAAGAATTGCCAACCCCATATTCTGTATCTAGTGCAAATGTCCTTTAAGAATGAAGGGAAATCAAGATATTCTCTGATGAATAAAAACTAAGACGATTTGTCACTATTTGAATTACTTACTGTTATCTCATCAAGGCAAGGGGAAGACAGGCATACCCATAACCAACTCAAAGCATTAAGTAGCAACAGAGGATTTTGTATTAAAAATCAGGGGTTAGGGGCCCCTGAGTGGCTCAGTCAGTTGAGCATCTGACTTTTGATTTCGGCTCAGGTCATGATCTCACAGTCATGAGATCAAACTCTGTGTCACCTCCGTGCTGGCCATGGAGTTTGCTTAAGATTCTCTCCCCCTGTCCCTCCTCCACCTATTTCAGGTTTAATAGTAAAATAAATAATTAAATTATAACATGAACAAAATGACAGGAACAAAAGACATGAGCAGACATTTCACCAGAGAGGCTATACAGATGACAAGTAAACTCATGAAAAAATGGCCAACATCATCTCCCTTTAGGGAAATTCATATTAAAACTACAATGAAGTGTCACTACATACCTGCTAGGATGGCTAGAGGAAAAAATTGTTTTAACACCAAATGCTTGTGAGGATAAGAAAAAAATTGGATTGCTCTATGACCGTCGACACAGCAACCTGTACATGAGTGTTTACAGCAGTTTTATGTATAATAGTCAAAACTGGAGGCAATCCAAACATATTTCAATGGCTAAATGGTTAAACAGATGGTGGTAGACTCACACTATGGAATACTACTCAGCAAAAAAAGGGTAAAACCATGATACATGCAACATTTTGGAAGAATCTCCACAGCATTATGCTGAGTGGAAAAGCCAGTCCCAAAAGGTTACATGCTGTAGGATTCCATTTATATGACGTTCTAGGAATAACGAAATTATAGAAATGAAGAGATTAGTGGTTGCTAGGGTTTAAGACTGGAGTGGGATGGGAGGGAAGTATGTGTGACTATGTGAGGGCAATACAAGGGGTCCTTGTGGAGATGGAAATGCTCCATATCTTGATTGTATTAATGTCAACATCCCAGCTGTGATATTTTATTATAGTTCTACAAGATGACACCATTGGAGGAAACTGGGTAGACAATACACAGGATCTCTCTGTATTGTTTTTTACAATTGTATGTGATTCAAAAGTTTCTCAAAATAAAATATTTACTTAAAAAACTAATAAAATGGGGCACCTGGGTGGCTCAGTCCATTGAGCATCGGCCCTGGTCTTGATCTCATGGTTCGTGAGTTCGAGCCCCATATAGGGCTTGCTGCTGTCAGTGCAGAGCCTGCTTTGGATCCTCTGTACCCTCCTTCTCTTTCCCTGTACCCACTTGCACTTTCTCAAAAATAAATAAACATTAAAAAAACTGTCATAAAATAATATATATACTTATTTGTTAACACTTTAAGAAAGATACACTGGTAGATCCAATTACAACTGAAATTTGGAAGTAATGATGAATGTAAACAGTGTTTCAAGACATCTCTAACATTGTGATATATGACACAAAATAGCTGTGCTTTCAATCTGTGACAGAGTGACATGTCTTGCTACTGCTATTGGAGTTTTTTGCTTAGATTCACAATGGAAGGAAATGCTAAATTTATTTCGAAGTTAGTGAAAATAGCAGTGTAATTCATGTAATTCTTTCCTATCCAAGGGCACAGATCCCCCATAAGGTCTGAAGACAAGTTTTGAACCTCTGCTCTAGAGCATATATTAAGTGTTAAAAAATAATAAGCAAACAAACACATAAGACACTGATCAAAACATAGAGTTCTCTTCCCTCCCTTGGAACAACCCTACATCTTGCCCAAGCAATCAGAATGCTTCTGACAAGGGAAATGTCTCTACAAGCAAGTGCAGAAAAGATTAATGTTTGGGGATAGATATTATCTCAGTAAAAATGCTGTATCCTCTGAGCTTGGACCTAGCTGTGGGGATACAACTAAAATGTGCCAGAAAAGTTCAGAATCATTGGTAATAGGGGCCTCATTATGGTGTTTCCCTCAGGAAAATGGTGAAGCAAACAGAAATAAGCCAGCATACCAGGTACGCTTGCTTCCTCTGTAGCAAAACCAAGATGGAAAGAGGAACCGTAGGCATCTGGCACTGTGGTTCCTACATGAAAACAGTAGCGAGTGGTACCTGGACCTACGCCACCGGCTCTGCCGTCACAACAATGTCTACCATCAGAAGACTGGAGGGAATGACAGACCAGTAGGAGTTCCACTGTCTGAAACATTGCTAACTTATAATAAATGGGTTTCTTTATGTAACAACAACAAAGCTATCATGGAGGTGTGAACCAAATAACTTGAGAGATCAGAAGTATTCACTCAGCCTGGGGTTTGTCTGTGAAGGTTTAAAGAAATCAATTTTGTCAGGAATTTGAAGAAGGAGTAAGGAAATCTCTATCAGCGGAAAGAAGGGCATTTCAGGCGAGAAAACAGTACATGCCACGGCCTGGGGCATGGAGCCACCCGAGAAGCTCGCTCTGTCAAGGATGTCGAGGTGTCTGCTTTGATGCATTAGTGGAGAGTGAAGAGAATAATTTAAGAAACTATCAAAGAATGCTGGAAAAGTACTAATAGATCTAGAACTGATTGTATCAATGGCACGGGGTTGCTGAACAGGTTTTCTTAGATGGAGACGTGAAGTGATTTGATTTTAGGAAGGGGAGGGGAGTTAAATGTAGATGCCTCTGTGTGCCAGCACAGTGGTAGGTACAATGCATGCAGTGCTTCTAAGATTTCTTAAAACCGTTTATGAAGTCGGTATAATTTACAAAGGAGAAAACAATCTGTGAGAGGTTCAGTATTGTGCGAAAATGGTGGAATCAAGTCTGATTAGTCCTTTGGCTTCATGTTCTTTCCACTCCTTTCCTCGGGATGAACTGGAGTGGGTCCATTCTGAAGGTGGGAGAACTTTCAGGAGCAAGTTGTAGTCAGGAATTCAGCTGAGAGGTGGTGAGAGCCGGCTCAAAGGCAGACTGTCTTCATGTATTATTATTATTATTATTATTATTATTATTATTATTATTATTTTAAGAAAAATGGTGTTAAACCTGGAACACTTAAATGCTATTGTTGTTGGTTGTCTTCATGTAAATTTAAGGAGTAGAGCTCTGAGCAGAATCTCTGAGGTTTAGTGACTCAGCAATGTGAGTGGGTGAGGTTTTCAACTTTCAATAAAAGTGTACATAGTGGCAGGTTTTTAGTACAGGGGATGGTGTGGGTGATAGAGCACTAGCAAGAGAAGCAGTATGCTACCTGAGGAGATGGACCGTTAACAAATAATCACAAGGATGAAAGCCATCCAGTAATCTTAGCCTGGCGTGTCAAAATAACATTAGCAAAAAAAAAATAATTTGGATAAACCTTTAGTGGTTTGGATAAATCTTTAGTGATTTGAGAAATACCTTACGGGATGTGTTATTTTTTAAAACTTAAAAATTACTGGGGCGCCTGGGTGGCTCAGTCGGTTAAGCGGCCGACTTCGGCTCAGGTCACGATCTCACGGTCTGTGAGTTCGAGCCCCACATCGGGCTCTGTGCTGATGGCTCATCAGAGCCTGGAGCCTGCTTCGGATTCTGTGTTTCCCTCTCTCTCTGCCCTTCCCCTGCTCATGCTCTATCTCTATGTCTCTCAGAAATAAATAAACGTTAAAAAAAAATTTAAAAAATTACTGAATGTAACATGTTGGTGAAAAAAATTATCCTTTTTATGGATAACAAGTATTTTGGAATTAATAAAAATTATGGCTTAGCTAAGAAAGTTGTACAGCTCTTACGTAAAGAGGATTTACTGTTGCAAAGCAGAATGAGGCTTTGTTTTAGTTAATCAGTCAGTCAGTCGACACAAGATCAGGGAGTGTCTAACAACACTACACAGCCCTCCTGATCTCACCACTTAGTTTATTTCTTTTACAGGCATTTGTCATAATCTAGAATCATCTTGTTTATTCATTTGTTCATTATCTCTTGACTCCAGTGGAATGCCAGTTCCACAGAGGATGGGAATCTCTCTCTTTTATTCAGCGTGGTGTCTCCAGTGCTTTGCACACAGTAGGCATTCAGGAAGTTTTTGTGGAATGAAAAATTGGAGGCAGAGATTAGTAAACTGGTGTGCTGTGGGAATGTGTGCTGGGTCTCAAAAAATATATAGGATATGGGTAGGATAAATGGAGTAGGGGGCCTGTCCAGACTGGAGGTCAGTATGTGTGAAATGATGGTGGCTTTATATGGGGACCGAGAGCAGAGGAGATGGACTAAAGCAATAAGTTTATGTTAGATTGTTTGGGAGAAATTTTAAATTGTTAGGGTAGGGATAAATTTCAAGGAATATCCAAAGCTAAGTAGGATTTTAGAGCCGAAAGAGATTTTAGAGATCCAATCAATTCCTTACACATGAAGCAGTTGAGAGGTGACAATCCCCAGGTTAACCAGATAGTTAATGTTGTTACGACCAGAATCTCATTCTGTGGCCTTCCAATCCAGTGCTCTTTCTATGCTACTTAGGAAATAGGGGGAAAGGAACCTTTTTTTTTTTTTTTTTTTTTTTTTTAGAAAAAGAGAATGAGTGCCAGTAGGGGAGGGGCAGAAAGAAAGAATGAGAGAGAGAGTGAAACTTAAGGAAGCTCCTCACCCAGTGCAGAGCCCAACTTGGGGGTTCATTCTCATGCTTGTGAGATCATGACTTGAGCTGAAATTAAGAGTGGGACGTTCAACCAACAAAGCTACCAGACAGCCTGCAATGAAACTTTTTCTGTAAGTTTCATGTTTGTAAGGCTGTCCCTGGCAGTTTGTGTTCTTTGCAACCTTGCCTTCATAGAATGCCCCTCAGGATCTCTTGCAGTGCTGGCTTATTTGTGATAAATTCTTTCAGTTTTTGTTTGTTGGGAAAAACCTTGATCTCTCCTTCTATTCTGAATGACAGGCTAGCCGGATACAGAATTCTTGGTTGCATGTCCTTCTTGCTCATCACATTGAAGATATCCTGCCATTCCTTTCTGGCTTGCCAAGTTTCTGTAGATAAGTCTGCTACTACCCTTATAGGTCTCCCTTTGTATGTTAGGGTTCTTTTGTCCCTAGCTGCTTTCAGGATTCTCTCCCTATCTTTGTATTTTGCCAGCTTCACTATGATGTGCCGTGCAGAAGGTCTATTCAAGTTACGTCTGAGGGGAGTTCTCTGTGCCTCTTGGATTTTCATGCCTGTTTCCTTCCTCATGTTGGGGAAGTTCTCAGCAATGATTTGTTCAAGAACCCCTTCGACTCCTTTCTCTCTCTCTTCTTCCTCTGGAACTCCTATGATACGGACATTGTTTCTTTTGAGTGCATCGCTCAGCTCTCGAATTCTCCTTTCCTGTTCCTGGATCAGCTTCTCTCTCTTTTTATCTGCTTCCTCTTTTTCAATGATTTTGTCTTCTAATGCACTAACTCTTTCCTCTACCTCTTCAATCTGTGCTGTGGCTGCTTCCAGTTTCCCCTGTATTTCTTCCAATGTCTTCTTTAATTCTTCCTGACCGTTTTTAAGGTCCTTGAACTCTGCCGCACGGGACCCCTTGCATTCATCTAAGCTTTTTTCAAGGCCAGCGATTAGTTTTATGATTATCATTCTATATTCAAGTTCTGTTATGTTGCTTATATCTGTTTTCATTAATTCTTGAGCTGTCACTGTTTCTTGTAGATTCTTTTGAGGAGAATTCTTCCGTCTCGTCATTTTGGCTGGATGCGTTATGGGTTGTTTCTTGAAGTTGCTGGGTTTGGTGAAAATCAAGGATGAAACTTCTGCGATGCACGCTATGCCCTGGCCAAGCCCCGGGCCCCAAGCTTAACTGTGCACCTCAACAAGCACCAGGTGGCCTTACGCAATTTTATAAGCCACGTACCCGCCGCCCTAAATCTTCTTCCTGTAATTGTAGGCGCTGAAGTGCTTGCTTTCTCTCAGCATCGCCCGGTACAGATCTAACACTTGTGCGCGGCTGGAGGCTGCCATTTTGGAAAGAAAAAAAAAAAGGGTCCTCTTTGAGGAGGTCTCGAGTTTAACCTAACCCACAAAACTTCAGTCTATGCAAAACCTCGAGTGAAATGAAATAAAATAAAATGCAGTGGGGTTCAGTCTCGCTAGTGGGCCGCGCCTCGACCTAGAAGAACACCGGCCCGCACCTCGGGGCGCTGGGAGCGGCGCGCCGCTTCAGAGGCGGGCGCAAGCCTGCAATGAAACTTTTTGAGTGGAGCACAATATATAGTTAAATAAACTGATGTTTATGAGGGATAATCTGCTTCCATATGCAGAGTGAATTGGGAAGAAGAAATTTTAATTCCAAGAGAACAGGCAGGAGACTATGAGGCAATATTGGTCTGACACAAAGACGATAATGATTGTAGAAGAGGGGAAAAGGACTGATAATCACTGAAGGACAAACAGGCTGAACTAGTTTAAATTGTGCTACTTCTAAAATGGACCTTTATGTGATAAAATATTTAACTCTTACACTTTGAATATTTTTTTCAGGGGCACCTAGCAGGCTCCACCAGTAGAGTGTGTGACTCTTGATCTTGATGTTGTAAGCTCGAGCCCTATGTTGGGTATAGAGGTTACTTAAAAACAAAAATCTAAAAAAATATATTTTTTTTGGTCCCACCTAGAATATTTACATGTTTTGCTTTTAACCTTTTCAGAATGCATTTGAGTGAAAAAGTGTCCATTTTTTAACAGTTCATACAGATTCAAAAAAATGTATGTTACTGTCTACATAGTAGGAATAAAAATATCATATGTCAACATAAGCTTATATTAGATCGTATCAACAATAACTAAAGACTCATCAAATCAAAGATACAGGATTGAGAACTGCCTTTCCCAAAACTTGCTGTTTAGCACTTTAAAGTTAAAAAAAATTTTTTTTAATGTTTATTTATTTTTGAGAAACATAGAGGCACGGCATGAACAGGGGAAGGGCAGAGAGAGAGGGAGACACAGAATCGGAAGCAGGCTCCAGGCTCTGAGCTGTCAGCACAGAGCCCGACATGGGGCTCGAACTCACAGACCGCAAGATCATGACCTGAGCTGAGGTCGGCTGCCCAACCGACTGAGCCACCCAGGTGCCCCAGCACTTTAACGTTTTAAATTTTCCTGTTAATGATAATAACATGATTTCTATTTTGCATTTAAAGGTTATGAATTTCCTTTACACAAATTATATCCTCCGACCCTCTCTAGGACTTGAGGCTAAGAGATGAGCTGAGTGAGAAAATCGTGTGGAAGTGACATTTCCACACACAAAATTGTAGGAAGTAGAGCTGCAAATCAAAGTTCTATAGCTATTCCTGTGTTATTTGCTCATTTAATACTTTCCAGCCTGTTTGAACTGATAAAGACAACAATGCATGCAGTCAGGATAAAAATCATTTGTGTTCTGGGTTTCATTTTACAGTGACACATTTTGTGAAGTTCCCAAGCACTTACTGAGTCACAGACTGTTTTTTCAGTGACTTTAGAACACTATACCATTACAGGTTCCTCTCAGCCTTGTGTAATAGACACTGCTGATTGACCACACAGTTTCAGCTCCTCCTTTCTAACAAAACCCTAAAGTTTTTCAGCTATCCAACCCTTCCCTAGGCTTGATCCTACTCCTAGACCAAAGTGTAGTATTTGGTCCTGGTGATTCTATACCGTGTACCAATGCTCATTCAAAAACCCAGCGTAAGCCAGTGGGCACTTGATTTCTTCTCTGGACTGCTACAGGTTGACCTAATTAGACTTAAGCAATCACCTTTTCTCCCTAGAGTTGGAAGAGCAATCTTTTGGTGTCCATTGCTCCCTTGCTAGTGCAACCGTTTTGTGACCGTGATGGAAGCCAGTCTGTTGACAAAACTAAAGTGCAGAAGACTGAGTCAGAAGGCATGCTGAGTGACAGCAGGAGGAGCTCTTTGAATTTCTGTATTTTTCAAGCCACCTTGTTTGGTGTTTTCTAATACTTGCAGACAAAACCATCCAAGTGATAGATGTAAGCAAGGATAACATACAGGGGTAATCCACCAAAGCAGAAGTTCCCCCAATGACAGAGACCATGTATCTTGTCCACTGCTCAGTTGGGTACCTGGATGAATATTGCTGAATACATGAAAAGAACATTCGAATGTGAATAATTCTAATGAGCAAAGGAGTCTTTCTTTTGAGAAGCTGGTTCATTCAAGTCAGGATTTTCATGTTAACTGAGTTAGTGGCCTCCCAGTCAACAATATTTGCTGGTCTCCATCATGTCTAGAAAATGAT
Source organism: Paguma larvata (assembly GCA_030068075.1). Lineage (NCBI taxonomy): Eukaryota > Metazoa > Chordata > Mammalia > Carnivora > Viverridae > Paguma > Paguma larvata. Next base: position 37,880,961 of record CM057840.1, read on the forward strand.
ACAAAGTAGTGTTAATAGGTAACTGTTAAATAAATAATATTATTATTAAACACCATTTGCTAGCCCTGTCATATGTACTTTACATGTATCAATCCATTTAATTTGAAAAAAATTAAAATAAAAAAACCCGTGTATGGTGTAAGAAAGTTTCATTCTTCAGTGTGTTGCTGTTCAGTCCTCTCAGCACTGGACTGCACCCAGCACTAAAGAGACTGTCTTTTTTCCATTGGATACTCTTTCCTGCTTTGTCAAAGATGAGTTGGCCATACATTTGTGGGTCTAATTCTGGGCTCTCTATTCTATTCCATTGGTCTATGTTTCTGTTTTTGTTCCAACATCATGCTGTCTTGATGATTACAGCTTTGTAGTACAGGCTAAAGTTCGGGATTGTAATGCCTCTAGCTTTGGTTTTCTTTTTCAATATTACTTTGGCTTTTCAGGGTCTTTTGTGGTTCCATACAAATTTTAGGATCGTTTGTTCTAGCTGTGAGAGGAATGTTGGTGCTATTTTAATTGGGATTGCACTGAATGTGTAGATTGCTTTGGGTACTATTGACATTTTAACAATATTTGTTCTTCCAATCCATGAGCATGGAATGTTTTACTGTTTGTGTCGTCTTCAGTTTCTTTCATAAGCTTTCTATAGTTTTCAGTGTACAGATCTTTTACCTCTTTCGTTAGGTTTATTCCTAAGTATTTTTTGGTTCTTGGTGCGATTGTAAATGGTGTGACTGTAAATATTCCTTGATATCTCTCTGTTGCTTCATTATTGGTGTATAGAAATGTAACCAATTTCTGTACATCGATATTATATCCTGCAACTTTGATGAATTCATGTATCAGTTCTTGCAGTTTTTTGGTGGAGTCTTTTGAGTTTTCCATGTAGAGTATTATGTCATCTACAAAAAGTGAAAGTTTGACATCTTCTTTCCGAATTTGGATGCTTTTTATTTCATTTCATTGTCAGATTGCTGAGGCTAAGGGCCTAAACGTCTTTAGGTCTTTTTGAAGGTCAACCATCAAAACCCTAGAAGAGAAAACAGGCAACAACCTCTTTGACCTCGACTGCAGCAATTTCTTACTTGACACATCTCCAAAAGCAAGGGAATAATAGTAAAAATGAACTATGGGGACCTCATCAAGATAAAAAGCTTCTGCACCGCAAAGGAAACAATCAACAAAACTAAAAGGCAACCAACGGAATGGGAGAAGATATTTGCAAATGATATATATAAACGGTTAGTATCCAAAATCTATAAAGAACTTACCAGCTCAACATCCAAAAATACAGTGAAGAAATGGGCAGAAGACATGAATAGACATTTTTCCAAAGAATACATCCAAATGGCTAACAAACACATGAAAAGATGTTCAACACTGCTTATCATCAGGGAAATACAAATCAAAACTACATTGAGATATCATCTCACACTGGTGAGAGTGGCTAAAATTAACAACCCAGGAAACAACAGATGTTGGTGAGGATGTGGAGAAAGGGGAACCCTCTTGCATTGTTGGTGAGAATACAAACTGGTGCAGCCACTCTGGAAAACGCAGAGGTCCCTCAAAAAATTAAAGATTGAATTACCCTTCAACCCAGCAATAGCACTACTAGGAATTTATCCAAAGGATACAGGAGTGCTGATTCATAGGGGCACATACACTCTAATGTTTATAGAAGTGCTGTAGACAATAGCCAAATTCTGGAAACAGCCCAAATGTCCATCAACTGATGAATAGATAAGGAGGATGGGTATATATTTACAATGGAATACTACTCGGCAATGAAAAAGAATGAAATCTTGCCACTTGCAACAATGTAGAAGGAACTGGAAGGTATTATGCTGAGTGACATAAGTCAGAGAAAGACAGATATCATATGTTTCCACTCATATGTGGAAATTGAAAAACTTAACAGAAGACCATGGGGGAAGAGAAAGAAAAAAAATATATAGTTACAAACATGGAGGGAGGCAAACCATAAGAGACTTTTAAATAGAACAAACTGAGAGTGGAAGGGGGTGGGAGGATGGGTGGCAGGGACAACGGGTGATGGGCATGGTGGAGGGCACTTGTTGAGATGAACACTGTGTGCTTTATTTGACGAATCATGAGAATCTACCCTTGAAGCCAAGAGCACACTATATACACCATATGTTTGCTAACTCGACAATAAATTATATTAAGAAAAAACCTGCAATGGAGTTTATTACTCCTCTGTTTTGTAGATGGGAGACAGTGAAGTTAGAAGATTCCATAATATGTACATGTTTGGTCACACAGCCTTTAAGAGGTGGAGGTGGGGGTTTTGAACTCAGGCAATCTAGCTTGCTTGCCTTAATACAGTAAATAGAAGACAGTTTTCTTAATTAAAGGCAACATGGTGGTAAAGAATTTTGAGAACCACTGCTATGAAATGTATTTTGAGTATTGGAAAAAAATAAGACAGGAAGTGTAACTTTAGTTGGTTTATGATCTATCATCTCAGACTCAGCCTTTACTGCAGTGCTTTCCCATAAGGTAGCCACTGGCCACACATGAGTGCTGAACACTCGAAATGTGGTTAGTGCAGCTTTGAATACGCTGTAAGTGTAAACACACATCAGACGTAACAAGACTTAATCTGAAGATTTAATAAGAATAAATATATATAACATATTTCTTTAATAATTTATTGTATGGATTATTGCAGTCTATATGTTACAGTGATGACACTATTCTGAATATACTGGGTTATATAAAATATATTGTTAAAGTTAACTTCTCTTGTTTCTTTTTATATACTTTAATGTGACAATAAAATAAAAAATTATATATATGGCATATTATATTATTTTTTTTTATTGGACAGCACTTCTTTTCTGATATTATATTCAATGTTTTTTTCTGGGTTCTTTCTACATTCTCTGGATAAAAAAAATGACTCAAAGTTTAGTGATACTTTGTTGATATTAACATTTTTAACAGTGAATGAATTATTGACTTAAAAAATAGTTGTATGATGACCAAATTATTAAAAACAATTTTTTAATGTTTATTTTTGAGAGAGAGAGAGAGAGAGAGAGAGAGAGCATGAGCAGGGGAGGGGCAGAGAAAGAGGGAGACACAGAGTCTGAAGCAGGCTCCAGGCCTGAGCAGGCTCCAACTGAGCCACCCAGGCATCCCTTGACCAAAATTATTTTTAAAATTATTGTAATTAGTCGTCCTAAAATCTTAATCACCTTACTTGCACGTCTGTAGAGTGCTATAGGATTTGTGAGGTTCTGGAATCTGAAAACAGCAGTAGAAGAAATATGGGAGGAGGGGGGCTTTAAGTTCTACATTGAGGTTACTATGCTCAGTGGCCACCTCTGTAAAATCACTCTGTGAGAATGCACTGGTTTGTGCCAAATGGAGTTTTAACGTCATAAACTTCTCTGCAAGAAGGACAAAGTTCTACTAAGCACCACCTGTTTGTTAAACCAAAGCTTTATATCTGGTTTTTCTCAGACTTCACCACGGGTCATGTAAACTGCATATTTTTCTTAGTTTTTTTTCAATATCGCAGTTTCAAAATGCACTCATTGTAGAAAACTTGTGGTTGCATTCTGAAGTTAAAGACAGAATCATTTCGGATGGAAGTGGAATGGCCTATGAGATTGGATGTTGCAAATGCACTAACATAGAAAACAACCAAGAAAACCAAGCTCCTTCTCATCCCAAAGGAGATGGCAGCAAATTGTTTGTTCTCACTTTCCTATTTGGCCCTTTTCTCTTTTTCATTATTTTGATTTTGATATGACGTCTGTACATGTCTAAGATATACACCAGCTAAGTAAACACACAAGCCTCACTCCTAAGGGAAGTTTCCATATAGGTCAGTGTACTTTTTAAACCATATAAATATCAGATTAACTTGAGATTCCAGAAAATCTAATGTTAGGATCTTGTCCAAGATCCACATAGTTTAGTTTTTTTTTTTCTTTAAATTTGCAAGGCAAAAATGTAGAGCCAAAATAAAAAGCTTTCCATACTCCTGAACAGTTTTTTATTTTGCAAATGAGGTTAGCAAATTTAAATGAAATCTTTTAGATCACTGGATGTATTTTTATGAAAGAGTTTGTGAATCAGTCAATCAATTCATGGACTAATCAGTTAATCAGTGATCAGTGGGGACTATCTCCATGTTTGTAACCTTACTAGTTACTCTGAAAATTAAGTAAAATAAATCAAAATGGTCCAGTTATTGACCACTTAGTTGGAAGATAAGATGGACACTCTGTTGGCAACCTTGCACAGAGGTGAAACTTGATCTGAGTCTTGAGAAATGAGTCAAATTCAACTGAAGGAGAGCAGTTCTAAGCAAGGGGAACAATTTGACCTAATAATGAGAGGAAAATAATATATCTCAGGAACAATGAGAAAGTCTAGCACTGATTGCTTCTGGTCAGTGGTGAGAAGTAAGACTGGACGGGCAGAAAAAACAAATAATGGAGAATGTTTAGCCTCAGGGATAGGAGTTCACTTTGATTTGGGAGATGCCAGACAGATCATATATTTTCTGGTCGTAAGAGTGTCACGAAGTCATCAATGTTCACATGGCTGTCTAGTGAATAAATTAGAAGCAGGACATAAAACCCAACATCTACTCAGATCCAGTTGAGAGAATGTTGATCACGGTGTGTCAGTTTGGCTAGGATACCCTTAGGGAAGATTTCATAGAGCCCGATGACTAGGCTGGTTGATGATCTTACCAAAATCTGTTTTTAAGAAAAATAAAATGTAGCTTTTAGTTCTGAACTTGAGCTTCGAGCCTCTCTCTTCTTTCCTTCTCAGTAGATGACCATTGATTTCGCTCCTTCATATCTTCTTGCCCAGAGAAACCCTTCGTAAATGTGTGCCAAAAAAAATGAATCAAAGAAATAGGTTTCAAGTATACACCCCCACAAAAAATATCTGCCTACAAAAATGTCATAATACAATGCAAGATCTAATCTCGCTTTCCCCTTTATTTAAACTGTTTCTCCCATCCTGAATATTCACCCCGTCATCCCTATTAAATCTACTCATTCTTTAAATCTCATCAAAAATGCCCCTTTCCTTTGTTCCTTGATCGATTACAGCTAAATGTATTTGCATTTCCCCCTTTGGTAATGAGTCACCAGTCATAACCCACCTTATGTTTTAACTTTTGTACATTATCTTGTGAGATGTTTCATGAGTGCCTCTCAGAGGACAAGCTGGATGTCCTTCATATCTTTATATTTATTCCCCCTATGGCGTAGTGTTCTGCATACAGTAGGTGATGTATAATCTGCTGTTGTCACATTGAGTTCTTTATTTGGCAGCATTGTCCTGGTTTGGGCACATGGCATTTCTCGTCTGGGCTATTAGCGCTGTCTCTTAGCTCATCTCCCTGCCTCTGATTCATCTTCCAAATTGCCACCCAAGTTATTTTCATACATTTTAATTGAGATGGATATTTATTGCCTCAGGAGAAGATCCCAACTTGTAATATTCAAAACCCTCTCTCACCTGGTCCTGAGCTATTCTTCTACATCCTTCCTGAGCCTTATCCTCCACGAAGAGTGTGGTCTAGTCATGCTGGATCATGGGCCCCAAATGGTTAATATCTGGCCTTTGTTTAATCCTATCACCTTAGGCTACAATGTACTTCTTACCTTGCAGGTGATTCCTTTCTTTTTTTTTACACTTTAGGTCACAGGAGAAGCTCTTTTAGTCTTTTATTGTTACTTCAGGCAACTCCAAGCTACTACTTAGCTAGAACGCCAAAAAGAAGATCGACCGCATCTCCTTGCCATTGACAACAACATAGAAACTTGTTTTCCAAAGTTGGCAAAAGACATCTAAGCCAGCACACAGACATCTCCATACAGGTCAAAGCTCACTGTTTAATAGTGGCCATGTTCTCTATAAAGTCAGACTACCTCCTTTTTTATCTGGGATTTTGGGATAACACAGGAAAACAAAGTTAGAAATAGGGTAGTGCCTGGTATAGGATGGGACTTTCCTGGTACAAATGCACAGTGCTTCCCCGTCCGTAAGAGACTCACTGCCAGCACTGATTAAACATTGGGGTAAAACAAACAAACCCTCTCCCACAGCCCCGTTTCCTATGAAATTTTGAGTGAGTGCTTTAAGCCATCTCATTGAAACTCGTATATAGCCTCCCTATGCTCACATGACAGATAATACACAATTTATTCTATTTTTTTCATGAAATTGCTGTAGTTTAAAATGCTCCTGAGGTTAAAATAAATGAAAATATGAAATACTATAAAAATAAATAGCCCGTGGATCCAAAATGTATGAACTCTGAGAAACTGGAACATTAAGTAATATTTATTTGTGGAGGTATGCGGCTTCCAATCTTAAATCTATTTCTGTTTGTTCCACACTAGAGAACATTGGAAAATACCACCTGAGAAAAGCCTGTGCTTTTAGCAGCCCTGAAAAAGTCAAAACTCTCGTGTTTTGTTACTCTACTCTGACTTCTCCCTCGATTAGAGACCAAACGTTACAGAGAATATGTTGGATAAGAGGCCTTTACTCTTTGCCAAGGTCTTTTCAGACCTTTGAGCCAATGGGCCTTTTAAAATCTTTTAAAATCTTGTATTTATTTCCTTGTGCATTGGTAGATACCTCATGTTTCAGCAAAATTTGCTTACCAGACCTTTTAATACTCCTTCATTTATTCAATAACGATTTCCGCAGCTTCCACTGTGTGCCAGGCAAGCTGCCAGCTCTTGGGATTCAGCGACAAGCAGAAAAAGACACAGCCCTCAAATTGTGCTATCCACAATCTGGGGGAGAAGTCAGAGAATTATCAAATAATCATACAAATTAATGAGAACTTTATTAAGCATTATACATTAGAGAACCTGGTGCTAGGAGAATGTCTGAACAGGGATCTGACCTCGGTAAGGAGGTCAGGGAGGGTTCCCCTGGGGAAGTGACAATTGCCCTGACCTATGAATGATGAATAAGAGCTAAAATTGCATTCCACGGGACGGACTGTTACGCGCAAAGGCCCCGTGGGACCGGGGGAGGGAGGCAGGCACCCGCAAGGGAACAGAAGTAGGTTGGTGTGGCCAGCAGGGCGAGCTGGGGAAACATGGCGAAGACAAGGTTGGAGTGGAAGAAGGGGTCAAGCCATGCAGGTATTTGGCTATATTACGGATAATGCCTTTAATCCTAATTGTTTGGAAGAACTGTCAAGGGCTTACAAGCAAGAAGAGACAAGATCAGGCTTAGGTTTTGAAAAAAAAAATTCCCAGAGTTAAAAAGCAGGGGACACATGGGGGTAGGGGTAAGAATGAGGGGAGTTGAGACTATTACAGTCGTCCAGGCATTAGGTGTTGACATCTTTTGATCAGGGCGGCCACAGAAAGCAGGCTAGAACTATATTTGAGGTAAAATAAATAGGACTTGGTGACAAATTGAATATATGGCATGACTCCTGAGTTTTTCTGTTGGCCAAAACCTTTCCAAATAAAGGCTTGTTCAGAACGGACATATTTATTTGCTTAAGAAATGTCTCTTTCAGTGACACTTCAGATTCATTTATTCAACCACTATTTACAGAGCACCTATTAGGTGTTATCCTGGCTGTTGGTGACGAAGGAGTGGATGAGACAGTCTTTCCTGGAGCTAATGCCTGTCGGTACCAGAAACTTCGGCTAAAATGAAAATTAGTGCAAGCACAATGAAAACAGTATTTAAACTACGGGTGGGGGTGTGTGTCAATTTTTCTTTTGGCATTTTAAAGCACTTTACAGTTTCTAAAGTCCCTTACTACCTCACAGGCAGTGGGAAAGACAGGAAGGTATAACTTGAGGAACCAGGGAAGATGAGGTTATGACAAAGCAGAAGTTATGAAGCTGTGAGAAATTATTACTTCAGCTCAGGTTTTGCAAATCTAAGATGAGGGCTCTCCCACCTTTCCAAAATTAAGACTGTGATCAAGGAGGTTGGAAGAGAAGCCTACAGGAGAAGAGTATTCATGTTTTAAATAACCATTTTGAAAAGTAACAGATTCAAGACCTCTCTCAACTAGGAAGAAAGCACACTCCCAGATTAAATTTAAGAACCAAAAGTGTGCTTCCTCTGCCTTCCTCATTAGCAAGGTAACCTAACCAGATTCTTTCCTGGCCAGATGAAGGCAGGTGAATCAGGAAGGTCTTGATTTTGAATCGATCGTGGAAGTGAAAAATTGCAGGTATGCATCTTAGAAGTTCATGCCAGTGCGCCTGTGGGGGGACTCAGAACCAAGGAAAATAAAAAAGGCAGGCCTATCTTCACCTTCTTTGATTTCTTTTTTTCACTTGAGAAGCTGAGTTATGTGAATAATTCTGGTGTTTTGTCTCCATTACTTTATTTACTTTTGATATTTAGCCGGCCTTTACTAGATACCCATGAAGGGCTTTGAGGTCAATGTTCTTCTGCTTTTGTTAGCAAGAAGCTTGATTTTTTTTTTTTTTTACAAGATTATGTTAGAAAGTTTGATCCCAGGGTGGTTCTAAGGAGGTGGTCTGACTTTCCTTGGTCCACATAATGCTTATTAGATTTAAAAAAGAGATAACTGCAGGGAAGACATACTCCTATCGCTCCTCATTTCTGAGCACTGTCAATTCTCATCGAATGGGCGCAGCACCCGTGGTCTCCCTTCTTCACTGGAAAGAAGTGTCCCTCGTATCTGCCATATTTCCAATTTAACCACCCCCCCAAACCACACACACACACACACACACACACACACACACACACACACACAACTCCTACATCTGAGCCAAATAGTCAATGATATTAATTATCAAAATAAATTTATTAAAAGTATTCAAAGACCACGTCAAAGTTTAGCTGCCTTCAGGACACTTTTGGCACTCATAATGGACAATGTAGTTTTCTACACAACAACACTCGTTCTATTACACACACCATTTAACAATTCAAACATAGACCATTTCAGTCTTAGTGTTACATGAGATAACAGTACTGATGATCTGTAGTCATAAGAACTTCAACACCCTTGCACACAGTAAACATTTTAATATTACTTACTCCTAAATAACTAATACTAAAACCACTATGTGGTAACATGGACTGATTTAGGGAAAGATATACAGCCAGCTAGCTAAGGCCACATAATCCCAGACCTATTGATTTTAAATGCTCCTGGACCAACGGTTTCACATCATCCCTTTAATGAGAACTTTTAGTCTCACGTTCCTCCCTTTCCAGGGTGAGACACACCACATTTAGACCACTTTCTCCCTGCGTTCTTGACACGGCTACGGAAGCCGTCCCAATGCAAGCTTCTCCTAGACAGTTACCAGCTTCCTGATTCACTATCTAACTCTGAATCAATAGTTCTGAGTGATGTTTCCTGAACACCCAGCCTAAATTCAAGGTCAGTCTTTTCGGCAGGTCACAGCCTTTCCCCTTAGGAAAAAAATGAAATGTCCTCCACTTTGGGCTCCCTTTCTCAGCTCATGTAGCATGGGGTTCTGTGGTGATCTGTGGCTTTTTACACAAGTCCTGGTAGAATTCGGACTCCAAGAAACGAGGGTAAGAGTTGTTCTCCATCAAGCTGTAGACCCTCTTCTGGGCAGTTGTAAAACAGCCGCTTGTAGCCTCATGTATATTTTGGGCAATTAGAGTTTTGGTTTGAAAGTCTATGTTTATCTGAAATTAAAAAAAGAAACTGGTTTAACCCATATTCAGAGTTCTAGATTGATACTGATTTAATATTTGAAAATAAAAAGGAAAAGCTATAATGTGTGATTAGCTTCACTAGCCAAGTCATTGGAGAAATGAAATTCACCTAATTGGAAACAAGAATTAAGCAAAAAACATTTTTACTCCCCCCACCCCTTAATTAAATTTGATGTCTTCTGTTTCATTTGGTGCTAAGAATGTTTAAACTATGCTGAAATGAAGAACTTTTTCCCCCTTACCTCTTTTGGAGCTTCTTTTTCTATGAAATCAGTATATATTTTCCTTGCTTTTGAGGACAGCTTTTGGGGTGACTTGGTTTTTTTGAAGTCTTCACAGGCCAGCCAGAATTCAATATTTTCTTCACAAAATTCAGATTTTAAGAAAGCCCTGAATGCAGCAAGACCATCTGTTGGGGGGGGGGGGAGGGGAAGAGGAAAACAGGCAGAATGTGAATAGAGTGACCAATTAATCCCTTATATTTTGTTTCCCAGAACTAACATTCCCCCACCCCGATATTTTCTTATTTCTGGATGATAGCAATTTTCTAGATTTCATTCCAGCCTCTAATCCTCAGAATTTCACTCTTTAAAGGCTAAAATGCTAGTAGGCAAAATTCTTAAGTTGGCACGCTGCTACAGGAATATAAATAACTTTGCTGTTAATGTAAATATTTGTAGGGGAGCCGTAAACTCTCTGGGAACTAAGCCTCCTTGTAACATTACGTGCAATGGAAAAGCTGATTCAACCTTAAGGAAGAGCCACTGTCACTACAATCTAGACTGATTTACATACAATGAAGAAATCACACATTCCCAAGGTGAAATCCTAAGAAATAATGGAGAAGGATAGGCCTCATAGTACTTAGTGACTGTAAAGTTGAGTTCCCCTTGGGCAGCCTGCTCTTGTGTTGTGTGAGCACCTTTCTAGGCTCTTGTGATACTCGAAGGGGATCAAACTCAACGGGTTCACTTACATTTACTGGCTAGCAGCTCATCAAATGCTTCTGACCACAGCTGTGCTTCCTCAGGGGAAGGCCTGCAAGAGAAGGTCAGCATCAGCTTGTGCCCTTCACACTTCCCCTTCCCAGCCTAGCGGCTCGCTATTCACACTGGCAAGTACAAGATTTTCCACTTACTTGATGAAGGTTTGCTGTTTGCTTTTCTTGCCATTTTTGGGCTTCCCAGGAGAGGATGAATTTTGCAAGAAGTAGCTCAGACGGGTCTTCCAATCTTTTAATCTTAAAAAAAAAAAATCCAACATTTGAAATCGCTCCTGCAGCTGAAGGCATTTTGACCAAATAAAGTCACTAAGTAGCGACAAACTAAAGACGAAATAAGAGCTCTTCAAGCCGGTCTTAACTCATTTAACATTTAAACCTAGCACCTAGGTACTGAACACAATTACTTTCATCCATTCATTTGAAAATAAATGCTACTTTTATAACTAAGGATAAAACTACCTAAAATTGCTAGGGTATTTAAATTAATTTAGTTTGCATACTTCAAGTGGCAGATGCTATTTCTGGCTCACAGAAGGCAGCAGTTTATATGCAGCCTTAATTAAAATTCTGAGACATTTCACACTTGATGAAACTGCCTGGAGCCAGTGAGTGCTCATTTCCCTTCTATCCTTGGAGCAGGAGTCTCTGGACCAGGCCAGAAGCTGTGAGGTAGGTGTGTGTGTCTGAGGTGTGTGTGTGTGTGTGAGAGAGAGAGACAGAGGGAGAGAGAGAGACTGAGCCCCCTATTCCAACACTTATTTTAAGCAGATGATGCATAACAATGATCTGCTCCACCGTCGTTAGTGGGTGAGATATGCTGTTTAATTAAAACACAAAAACGATTTTAAAACGAATGTATTCAGAAGCATCCAAAATAGCTCTATCCCATAAGCTGATCAAAACATATAATGCAAGGTACCAATGCTGGGGATGCGCTTCAGCTGCAGGATTCTCTGATGTTATTTTAAATGCAGGGGACAAAAAGCCAGCTCTCAATTTCTTAGGCGAATCTACCACTATCTCCATATCAAGAATTTTTTTCAGTTCCTAAACTACCCGAGAATCCTTCGCTCACGTAACAAAATCGGCACCTACCACACAGATTTAACCTTACTTAGCAAATTGACTCTTTCCATATTTTTTTTTTCCTGCAGAGGCAAAGATTACATAGTTTCCTAATGTCAAAACCGAGCCTGAATGTGTCGCGTTTGCTGCAAACCCGGAGAGCTAGGTCCGCAGCGGGTGGTGGGAGAAGAAAGCCGTACTCACAGGGTCCGCTTCATTTTCCCCCTCTTCTCCTCGCTCTTGGGGCTGCTGCCTGAGCTCTTGTCCATGGATCCGCAGTCGTGCTGGACAGCCAGAAACATGGCACTTTGCATTCTCTCTTTCCTGCTGGGGCCGCTGCTGTGTGCGCCCGGGGCTCGCCGCTGTATTTATAAGAGGTGAGCTGAGGAGGCGGGGCCTCACGCCGCCGGTCCCGCCTTCAGCGGGCACCGATTGGCCGGTTGCAGAAGGGGATGGGGGTGGGGGCAGCCCAGTCCTGCGGCAGTCACGGTGGCCCGGGAAGGGTCTCGAAGCGAGACCTGCTGACGTCTAAGGCCCTGGCTTCGTGCGCACTCGGGCCAGACCCGGCGGCTTGCGGGGTTTGGTGTGGGATCAGAGACCTTTCGCTGCGAGCCGTCGCTGGCGACTTTCGTCGTGCGGTGACAGCTCCCGGCGAGGGTAGGGAGCCAAAGTTGGCTGCGGGCCTGGCGGGGGCGCTCTCCTCCTCCCCTCGCCCACGCTAGTGTGCTCCTGGCCGCGTTCGGGCGTGAGGATTCCCGGGCTGGCAGGAAAAGTTGCTTGTTGCGAACCGGAGTGCAATTGCCTTATTTTCAATTAAGATGTTTTCTCCTCTTTTTTGAGAGCGCGCTCTCCTGCCACGCCTTATTTCTTGGTTTGTAAACTGAGGCCCCAGGGAGACCCTCACGTATTCCTCTCTGCGAGTCCATTTAGTTTGGAGGGAGGGAAAAATGGAGGAACAGTGCTTTGGGAGGCAGGTGGTGTGACCTGCGCTGCAGCTTGCAGGGGCATCTTGAACTCTTTTGGGAATGAACAATAAAACAGGGAAGGAACAGGAGAAAGTGACTTTCTCAGACGACAGTGTTTTTTACTGGGCGTGCGTTTTTGATCACCAAAAGATTAACGTGATTGTGATTGTATCTGTTTGTGGGGTTGCAAGCTATTTCTCCGGAATCCTTGGCTGCTTCTTCCAGAACAGAAATCACAGATCTCTTTATGATGAGATAGAGGGAAACACCAAGACCTCGCAACTGTAATGCGCCAGAGTCGTTCTACTTTCAGAGTGCAAGGATGCAGGATTTCCTCATGAGTCATTCTCGGTTGGCTTAGAATTTACCAGAACACTTAATAACTTGCAAAGGAGGTGGGGGGGCGGGTAGAAAGAGGAGGAGACGTTAGTAGTTTAGTAAGTTTAATTTGTTAATTCTTCAAAAATCATCTTTACTGTAGCTGGCTTTAAATGTTCTGATTGGGAAGGAAAAATAGATAACCTCAACAACATTATTTGATTTCAGGTAACATTAGAACTGTGGAGTGGAATATCCAAATGGGTTCCCCAATTAAGCATCTAAGTAGATAATAAGATTAACAGCAATGCATTGATTAGGCTACAAATGTTCTCCACACTTTGCATTAGAACCGCTAAAAGAAAATTGGAACTAGTTTAACTGCTTCTGAATGTGAGTTGCCAGAAGTTGGAGCTCTAGGTTCGGCTCGTAGGGTAAAATCTGCAGTGATTACTGAAGAGAACAGCTAGGTGCTTTATTATGGAAAGGAAAATCATTTAGATTTCAGTAACAAATACTTTTAAAGCATGTTTGTGAAACGTAGAAACGTTATGTTTTTCACGCATGTACTCTTTATCTCTAAACTTTGCATAATATTTCCATCTATTTCCAATTTTTGATGATTCAATTTATTAAATATGTGTAATAAATAGGCACTGGCTTTTTCTTGCCACTACAAAGCTCAATGCGTTATTCACGTAGAACCTTGGATGGTAGAATTCATTCATAGTCGAAAGGGCCAAGAGTTCGACAAAGAGGCAGCAAGGAGAGAGAGCTGGACTTGTGTCTGGAGACCTAATTAGAGTCTCAGCTTAACCAATACATGCTAAGTAACTGTTGGGACTGTCTCACCACACCGCCTTGAGCCTCAGTTTCTCATTCATGTTAAAAGTAATGTATCTTTCTTGCCAATCTCTTTAGATATTATATGACTCTTGTGATGGGCCTTTGTAAATTCTAAAGTACACAAGTTTGGTATTGTTAATTTGCATCTCTGTGAAAAAGGAAATATCTGGAAGCATAGCTATTCAAGGTAGAAAAATCATTAAAGGATTAACTCAGAGTTAATTAGGCTATAAATGTGTATATACTGTTAAAGTATCAAAATAATATCCCAGAGATTTGTAAAGTCTCAAGCTCATGACAGATACTTAATAAATGCTCTCTGGGTAATAAACAAATAAGGAAAATAAACAATTTGCCATTTAAACTTCTTCAGAGATCTCCATGCCCGGGGAAGTTAAATCATCTCAATATATTCACAACAGTGATTATATATGTATCCGTGTAAGCAATTGGGCTAAATATAGACTATTCTAGATGTTTCTGGTATTTATTCGCATTTTTAATAAACCATTTCAGATTGACAACTGATGGTAAGTGGCAGCAAATTATTTTTTTCCTGAAATTTATGAGGTCAATTGATAAATCTGAATGCATATTGATTTATAATTTTTGTATGTCCAGGTAATTTTAAGAGTGAAGGCAGACTGCAGGCTGAGAAACCTTTTGGTCAAAAAGCTGCCATGTTAATGTTTTTTATAAAGGCAGGAGACATAGATGTAAAGCAAAGGCTACAGCTGTTTGATGACTTCCCTTTGTTTTTTTGTTGCAAGTGGCCCTTAGGTAAATGGGGTTGCTCAATATTAAGATGACACATATTTTCCATTCTGTGGTGGAAGGAGAAACAATGCAATAGGCTGTAAAGACGGCACAGCAAAACCACACTTTGTTTTGCGTGAGAATATACATTTTCAATGTTGACTCTACTGTGCCCTCTACTGGAGAGGTTCTCTGAACACATTTATGGTAGAGGTTCTCCATGTGGTTCTAGAATTTTTTATATTAAAAAAATAAGTTACAGAAGAAGGCAAACAAAAAATACAAGTTTCTAATAATACCAAAAGTAGAATATGGAAAGCCAGAGTCTCCCCTGCTACAATTCTGCCCCCTCCCCACCACCGTATGCTATTAATAAAAAGAATTATTAATTATTACAAGCTAAACATTTATGCATAAACACTTTCATACTTAGGCTTTAGAAATTTAAGAACCAAGAGAAATGCTTTAAAAAACTCAAAAGAATAGTTCTGTGTATTACTCCATGCTTTGTTTTCTTTCGGTCAACGAGATATCTTAGTTATTAAATTTGTAAAAGGCGTAAACCTGTTGCTTGCCTCACAAAATCATAAATCAGTGGTAAGTTTAAAAGAAAGGGGAAAAAAAGCTAAGAAGTTAAATGCTATGTGGTAAAGGGTTTGATGAGTAATTGGAAAAAATGAAAAGTCTCAGCACTGTAATTGTTGACAGTTTTTGAGGAAGTGTGATACCTGTCTTCTCCCCTCCCTCCTTTCCTTTCCTTTAGGAGAGCGGGGTCTCATTTACTTTCATTGGTGAAATAGTCTTTTAACAGAATGAACACACAACCCGACAAGATTCTGTACTTTTCTTCACCCCCAATATGCTCTGAGATTTAAAAATCATGATTAAATATCTTTCTTAGAATGTAATTTGCATACCCAGAAGCTGATAAGAGAGAAAGTTAGTGTTTTTGTCAGGAATGAATCAGAGTTGAGCCTAATACTTGACATGTATCATAGAGGAATTAGTAATTTCACCAATCTTTGTGTTCGTAATTCCAGTTAGTGCACTTCCATGGTTCTGCCTCAAATTCATCCATGATATGGAGTACGTCATACTTCAAAAGCAGGCAGGCCTAATAAATTTGATAACCCCTTCCTTACCAAAGCAACTAGATTCCTTTTGAAAACCAGCATCAGGAGCACCACAATGTTATTGATCCTCCCCCCCAAATAAAAACTTCCAAAATGTATTGAAATATCGCTAATAGGTTTGTGTAATTATTAGGTCTTTATAGGTTAAAGGACCAACTGTATGAAGTCTACATTAGGGGATTATTTCTAGGGTATACTCCCTTCTGTAATGGTGGACTATACAGAATCTCAAGGGAGAGAGGTGATTATAAATACCTTCTTATAAAATAAGTTACATAGGCAGCATATTATCTATACGGTGCAGAGTTAAAGTTAAGAATTTATTTCCTGGCATTTCTTCTGCTTGGGATTTTAATTTCTGTGCACAGAATTTTGTCAAAACATTAGAGTGTCAAGTGTCCTTATTGACTACTTTTTTGAAATTTTGGGATGTTTGGCTCATAATATATAAGATTTCAAAGATCTGTATATGATATCAATCACTGAGAGTCTATCTTTGTGTGTGTGTGTGTGTGTGTGTGAGAGAGAGAGAGAGAGAGAGAGAGAAAGAGAGAAAAGAAGGGCTGCTTTTCATCTAATAAATAAATAATCTCTTTGCATTGGTATTTCCAGTTTACTGCCTATCCTCATGTAGAAAGTATTTATCCAGGTTAGACATTGGCTTTCAAAAGCCTTTGATCCATGGACTACTTCATAGGAAACTAAAACTTTGTGGGTTTTCTCTACCAAACACAGTTTTGAAACAAAAATTCTCAAATCTTAACAAAATTAATTGGAAGAACAATGCTTTCAAAGAGATACCAGTAGGCCTTGACACAATTGTCATCTTTTAACTATTCAGATCTTAAATGCTGAGCTAATGGCACTAGCTAGCACTAAGCTAGCACAAAGCTAGCACTTTGAGGCACTAGACCTCAAAATATCCTCAGCTTCAAAAGACAACATAATTTCTCTTTTCTTCTCATAAATTATCCTTAGTAGAGGAGGATGGTTGGAGGGTTTGTCCATAGCTGGGATGCTTACATTTCGTTGCCAGGTCCTGCCACTATTTCAGTTATGACCTCAGGCAAATTGCTTAGCCTTCTTGTGCCTAGGCTTCCTATATTTCCAGTGGAAGTAATTATAGAAAACTTCCTTTCTAAGGAAGTAGAAACAGTGTAGGGAATGCCCCGAGTGAGCTGGTGCAGGAGGGGGTGGCCTTCAGCAAAACTTTTTAGCAGGACTAGTTTTTTCTAGGTGACTCATTACCATCTTGTTGCTGTTTTCTTAGCACCCACTATTTGGTGCTCCTCCTAGGGGGTCATGTCTTCTATGAAGGAGGAAGGGTTGAATAAAAAAAACCCTGAGTCTCTAGCAGTTCAAGGAGCCTCAGGTCAAGTCCGTCTGGCTTCTGTTGAGGATGCACGGAGTTAAGGATGGGCGTGGCCTCATGGGGGAATCTTGCCTCTGCAGTCTTTCCTCTGGGAGAATAGCATCCTGGATCTCGTAGGATCATTGCCTGATACACCTCCTTTCGTGGGGGTCTCTTCATTCATTGTGTTCCCTGGTGGTCCCCTTGGGCTCTTCCAATTGCTCCCTGGGAACAACAGGGATATAAGGTTACTTTTTGAAATGTTTTAAGTTCTCTCTCAAAAATGTTTTAGTAATGTCTACCTCTTCACAGGCTAATCATTTCATCTACTTTGGAAGAATTCTCTACTGCCTTTATAGAATGAATTCTCTCTATCTCAACTACTTGGTGAAAATTCATTTCTTTTTTTTCTCCATACAGTTTAGAAGGAGGAAAGCTGCCTCAGATGCTTTAGTCTGTTCCTTTCTAACTGGTTGTAGTGAAGCTTTCTCATTCGGAGACCAACAGTCTTCGGTTCATCAGTTATTATACCACCTGTGGTTACTTTAGTCTACATTTGGTTTCTTGTTCTTCAGAAGTTTTTATTTTATTTTTTTATTTTTATTTTTTTTAACATTTATTTATTTTTGAGAGACAGAGTGTGAGCAGGGGAAGGGCAGAGAGAGAGAGAGAGAGGCAGACGCAGAATCTGAAGCAGGCTCTAGGCTCTGAACCATCAGCACAGAGCCCGACGTGGGGTTTGAACTCACAGACCATGAGATCATGACCTGAGCTGAAGTCGGATGCTTAACCGACTGAGCCACCCAGGTGCCCCTAAAAGTCTGTATTTTAAACCCGAGCAAAGAATTGGCGATTTCCAGATCTTTTTTTTATGGCCTCCAGTTTTTATATTTCTGATAGTTTGTTCTTGAGTCCAACTTCCATTAAAGTTTATTCAGGTCTTAACATTCTTTTTTGAGTTAGGTTAAACTTTCAAAATTTTGGTATCTTTCCTCCAAAAGGAAAGAAACTTTAGCGGCTAGTTCTATGTCTTTACTTGCATAGAGTAGGCTTTTAATTGTTAAAAATCTGACTATGACTACAAATCTCCTCCTACTCTCCATCTCTCCTACTAGGAGAGTAGAGGGATGTGGGAGTAGAGACATTGGTGGGGATCTGGGTTCGGTTTAAAGTTTTCCAGCAGGGCTGCCGCAGTGTCTCTAGAACCAGTGCAACACAGAGCATCATCTCCATGAAAAGGCTTTCCAAGATCTAGGGCATTCTGAGCCACTTCAGGTTGACAAAACTCCGTTGGCCACACAAGTTGTAGAGAACACCAGTGAGCATTCTGCCTGAAACCAGTCCAGTGTCTGATAACTAGGGCAGACCTCAATAGAGGTGAATGAGTGGGGGCAAATAGTAAATTATTGGCTACTGTTCCTTCTTCTCTTGACTAAAATTTTCATTCTGGGGCCCCAGAGGCCTTATTTACCCATCTAGGCCCCAGAAAACTTTCTTTTCTTTCCCTTTCTTTCTTTCTTTCTTTCTTTCTTTCTTTCTTTCTTTCTTTCTTTCTTATAAACATCTTTTTAAAAGTTTATTTATTTATTTATTTTTGAGAGAGAGAGGCAGAAAGAGAGAGAGAGCAGGGGAAGGGCAGAGAGAGAAGGAGAGTGAGAATCCCAAGAAGGCTCCACACTGAGAGGGTGGGACTCTAACATACGAACCATGAGCTCATGATGTGAGCCCAAATCAAGAGTTGGATGCTTAACCGACTGAGCCACCCAGGCACCCCCAAAACTTCCTATTCTTAGAGCTTCTCCGTGTCTTGCTGGCCTTGAGTGTAATGAAGGGGTGGGGGGAGATTATGGAGGCCACTACAGAGGTTTCAACTTACTTCACCAATTTCACCTTCAAAAAATAAGGAAGAAATAAGCGGAAGGTAAACAGTTTTTATATCTCAAGAATGTACAATCCAACTATGAGTGAAGAAAACATAATTTTTTCAAGCTATTCTTATATGTGGTAAAATATTTGATGATGCAGAAGCCCTTCCGGGGCACGAATTCAGGATAATCAGCTCCGGAGGTCTTAAACACTGGATGCAGCTTTCCTCACAGAGGCCCATCCACATGCCAGGAGGCACCCAGACCTTGTCTGGCTCAATTAAGAGCTCAATATTACCGACAATAAGTCTGCAGATCGGATGGGGGTCCACAGGTTTTGTCTGGGCTGGGGGTCCCTGGTGACTTGGCTAAACTCAGCTTGCGAGTTGACAGAGACGAACTCCTATTGTAGTGAACATCGAGTCAGGTGGCCAAAAGAGTATTCCCAAATTACTGCTTTCTACCGACCAGGAGAGGAGAAACTTCACAGGACGTGCTGTCCAGGGAACAGCAGCAGCTTGAGTGTCCAGAACGCTGATTCAGCAGAACTCAATGCTGTGTTACTTCAATATTCCAGGAAAGTCTGTTCATGTTTATAGGCTTCCATTTCCTTCTCCAAAGAACAGGAAATACGTGACCGAATTCATATCCTGAACCTGCTGGGGCTCAAGCTGGTATAAAAACCTTATCTTTGGCAAGGTGGAGACCATTTTTTTCTGAAAGAACATTTTTTTTTAATCGATTGTAGAGTTTCCTTAAATGAATACATCAAGATCAATGCCAGATGCAAGGAATGGTGCAGTGAGTCATTCCTCCTATTACCTTGTTGAAGGGCGATAAGCCTTTAATTCTTGTCCTGAAATACCCAGCAGAAATTTAGAGAACTTGACATTTTTTTTGCGTTTTTTTTTTTTTTTTATCTCCTCTTTTCCACCTCCTGGAGATCCTGGCTATCCTGCCTAGTGGGGAACACCATGATTCATTGGGCTTAGGAATGACTGTAACAAATCTAAGGAGCAACTGGAGAAAGTTGTCTCTGCTTCCTGAAATTGTTACCAGATGAAATATCTCCCTTTCCTTTAAATATTAAGTATTCAAGATTTATTTTTATTATATAATGTATAAACAGACCTCCTTAACACACTCCTTAATAAAAAAAGTGTTGAGAGAGAAAGAACACACATGTATACATGCACACGAGTGGGGGAGGGGCAGGGAGAGAGAAGAGAAAGAATTCCAAGCAGGTCTCAAGCTCAGTGTGGAGCCTACTTGGGGCTTGATCTCATGAACCATGAGATCATGATCTGAGCCAAAATCAAGAGTCAGAAGCTTACCCAACCGAGCCACCCAGGCACCCCAAACAGACTGCTTTTTGATTTGACAAAGAAGTGCTGAAGTCCTTCAGGAAAGGAGAAAGTGTGTTTGTAAGTATGTATGTGTTGG
Organism: Paguma larvata; assembly: GCA_030068075.1. NCBI lineage: Eukaryota > Metazoa > Chordata > Mammalia > Carnivora > Viverridae > Paguma > Paguma larvata. The sequence goes on from CM057840.1 coordinate 37,901,420, forward strand.
GAGAGAGTAAAGGAAGGGGGAGGTGATGATAGCTATAAGAAGTAAGAAAGCTTAGCAGATATGTGAGTTTCAGGTGATCAGGAGAGCCTTATCCGAAACGCACTCAGATCTAAGCCAGAATCTTTATGGGGATATCAGATTTACTTTCTGTGTGGGAAGGAGTTGTTCTTCTCGCTCCTTTGAAACATCTGCTCATTTGTCCTTTCAATCTTGAAGTCCCTGAGATGGCTTCTGTTTGTACACTGCCAGCACCCATGCCCATAAATTCAAATGTGATCTGTATGCTGGTTAATCCCAGTGTTGTTTTCTCTCTCAGACCCTTATAGTTAATTGTCTGCTAGCTTGATTCACTTAGATGGCTCAAACAAATTTGTCAAAAAAAGCTTTTCCCATCTTTGCACCTAAACCTAATTCTTTGCCTTTGTTTTCTATCTCAGTGAACAGTGCTATCATCCACTCAGTCGCTTGAGACAAAACCTGGGAGTGGAGGGAGTGGCCACCTGTGAGCTCCACCATCTCTCAGTCCTGTATTGTATCCATCTGGCCTATTAATTTTACTTCCTAAATGTATTTTGGAACTATAAGCTTCTCTTCACTCCCACTTCCGCTTTCCTTCTATCTTGTGGATCCAAGTAAGACTTCGAATTGATTTCTCATCTTATAATTGATCCTTTCCAATAAATTTTCTGCTTTTTAGTCAGCATGATTTTACTAAAACACTTGTCTGATCCTTATTGCTTTCCTGATTAAAACCACTAATGACTTTCCATTCCCCTTAAGATAAGTTCCAAAATTCTCAAATTTTGACCTACAGGGTTCTTTTTACTGGCCCCCTGCATGCCTTTCCAGACCTGTGTTACCACTGCCTTGTTTTTTATGCTGTTATTCTGCATTTTTTAAAGTTTCTTCTACATGCCACGCTTCTTCCCTCCATCCCATTGCTCATGCTCTTCTCTCTACTTGGGTCTTTGTTTCATTCTTCTCACTTTTCATCTATTTTCTATATTATGCATACATCTAAAGTATCACTTAAATGAACTCTCTTTCCGGGCCACGACCTACATGCTTTTCCTTCCACGCGTGAACAAATCTGGGTAAGTGCTCCTCCACAACGCTGCCACAGCTCCTGTTAACTTACTTACCCCAGTGTCTGGTTTCTTGTCAGTATTGTCTGCTAGTCAACTTCTTCTCTTCATCTTATTATCCTTGTTCTTATTCTCATTCTTAAAATTATTATGGATCCAAGTAATTATTTAAATTATTCTCCTTCTTTAAATTATTATATCATGGAACATAGAGGATATTCAATAAATACATGCTGAGGTAATGGACGGACAGAAGCATGAATGAATAAATGAACAAATGATTACATTTCCAGGGAGTCTACCATCTGTTATCAGTGGGACTTCTGTCAGAAATTCATATGCTCTTGATACCTATAGTTAATATCTGGTTATAACCTTATAAAATAACTTCTGTATAACCTTGGATTTTGCAATATTTATAAATTACTTTTCTACTCTTTCTATTGCTATTTCTTCTGTTTGGTATTTATGAGATAATTTATTTGTATTTTTTTAAAAATCTGTCTTTCACCTAGTGTAAATAGAACACTTATTATTTTTTTTTTGTAAAATTACTTAACAGAGATCAAAATTAGTAGGAAAAATTGACAAGGTAGTGATATATAAGATGTTCATTTAAAATATTATGAACATGTGAATAATCTCGTATTTCCTCTATTAAAAATATTTAAAGAACCTCCCATAGGATTGAAAAAATCACATGATATTATCATTTGTTTTCATTTCACTATCTATTGCAATATGTATTTGAATGAAGCCACCTACATATCATTATTTTTTGTTGAAGTATAATTGACATACGATATTCTGTTAGTTTCGTGGCTATGACATAGTGATTTGACATTTGTATACATTGTGAACTTATCATTGCGATAAGTCTAGTTACCATTTTTGTTATTGAATTTCATATGTTCTTTATGTATTTTGGATATTAACCCCTTATTTGAAGTATGATTTGCAAATATTTCCTTCCATATATCTATTATTTATATATATTATGTATATATATATATATATATATATATATATGTCTATCTGTATTGCCTTAAGACAATTTAATAAAAAAATCAAATGTAACATAAAACTAGCTTGTTTTAGGGCACCTAGGTGGCTCATTTGACTAAGCATCTGACTCTTGGTTTCAGCTCAGGTTGTGACCTCACAGTTCATAAGTTCAAGCCCCGTATCTGGCTCTGCACCTCAGAGCCTGCTCAGGATTCTCTCTCTTCTATCTCTGCCCCTCCCCCATTCATGCTGTCACTGTCACTCTCAAAATAAATAAATAAACTTAAAAAAAATCCTTCATCCTTTAAAAATCATATTTAAAAGTAGCTAATTTCTGAGACTTTTTAGGAAGTTCCATTTTGGACCATTATGTAATGGTTTGCCTCTTTTTGCTTCTGTCAGGAAAATGCACAAAACGTTGCTTAATGGTTTTAAATCTCATAATTATAGAAAATAATTTTCTTCATATTTTCATTGTTTTTAGGCTCTGATTTCTGTTCACACATAGACACTATTGCATTATTTGGATCATAATGTTCAAATTTATTATAACATTCTAATATAGAACGTGTAATGTATGTAATGATTGAACTAGATAATTTCCTCAGGTTTAAGATGAGGAAAGCAAATAGGAAAGCCTCACTAGGAGTATGGACAGGTGGGTGGCACTTGAAACACTTAAGATAGATTTCTGGGTTTCTGCCTTCACAATCATGAGCCTATGCATTTACCTTCCCTGCTTCTCCACAGTCTATCAAAAGAAGCAAAATTGGTGGAGGGGGGCGGAATAAGGGAAAATAAGAAAACTGGAAAAGAGAGAAAGATACCATTGACATGAGAGAGAAATATGGAACTTCAGGAATGTGTGCAGGAGACCAAACCGAAGCAAAACCTGAGGCGGCCTGAGTAGCAGAGAAATAAGAGGATGGCTCATCATTGTAACCTGAAAAGATTTCTATTATAAGCCAATAGAGGTTTAAACAAGGGTGTGCTTCGGGGGCAATCAATGACATTATTTTAGAAACCGTACCAGCGACACACATAGTAAGTTTCCCTAGGTTTTACTTTCTATGGGCATTTTACTAAATGAAGAACTTACAGGCCAAAGAGGAAATAAAAATAAAAGGCTATTTAGAAATTATTAAAAAGGCGATAATTACATGTGAATATCTATGGGATTTGGTCAAAGCCATACACCGACAATAATTCAAGTCTCAAATTTATTTCTTTTTAAAACAAGTTTATTTATTTTTGAGAGAGAGAGAGAGGGGTGGGGAAGGGCAGAGACAGAGGGGGTAGGACACAGAATCCGAAGCAGGCTCCAGGGTCTGCACTGAGAGCAGAGAACCACAAACTGCAGGATCATGACCTGAGCTGAAGTTGGACGCTTAACCAACTCAGTCACCCAGGTGCCCCTTAAATTCATTTCTTTTTTTTTTTTTTTAAATGTTTATTCATTTTTGAGAGAGACAGAGAGACAGAGAGAGAGAGAGAGAGAGAGAGAGAATGGGGGAGGGGCAGAGAGAGAGATGGAGACACAGAATCCAAAGTAGGCCCCAGGTTCTGAGCTGTCAGCACAGACCCCCCCGATATGGGGCTTAAACCCAAGAACCGTGAGGTCATGACCTGAGCCGAAGTCAGATGCTTAACTGACTGAGCCACCCAGGTGCCCCTGAGTTCAACAGAAGTTTTAGAAGAAATGAATAAAACTGTAAGGCACCAGGTAATTCCTATATTGCTCCAAAACACAGCATGGTGGGAAGTTTTCTCAATAACTTCTTGGGGCAAGCATAATTCTGATCCCCAAATCTGATGAAGAAAGCACTGAAAAGAAAACTAAAGGAAAATTTCAACTATAAAGGTGCAGTTGCTTTAAATAAAATATTTTAAATAGGTTTACCAGTAAACAGTTTAAAGTAAGTAGAAGCACTACGTACAGTGAAATATAGAATTCTTGGCACCTACAAGTCAGAAAAGAAGCTCCTTTTAATTTGTGTGAAGCAGAAATTAAAGAACCTGTATTACAATTTACAGATAAAGTGGTGGCACTAAATATCCCCTAAGCTTTGCTGTGATGGAGTCATCTGTGGTAGTGGTATTGGCCTGTGACGACATGGGATGTGCAGAGGCACTAGCACCCACGCTGGAAGTCTGAAAACGAGCTGAAAGCTGAAGCAGAACATCCAACACTTGTTTGCGAATACTAAACTCTTTCGCCACTTATGTTTTGAGTTGGTTATCTGTATGTCTATCTTACTTCCTCTTGCTTTCATGACACAAGACCGTAATTATTCCCTTGGTTTGCCACCTACTACAGACTTTTCCGTAAAGTAAGTGCTGAAAAAAAATGCTTGTTAATCGAATCTAATCAAGAAGCTATAGGATAGTGAGAAGTTCACTGGTTTTGGAGACACGGATTTGGTTTCAAGGCCAGGCTGCCGCTGATGAACCACTTTTTGTCAGGTTACTTCCTTCGTGACTCAGCTAGGACATCCCCTTTGGGGAGCCTCATTGACGCCCACTCTCACTAGCATCCTGAAGGAGCTCCCACAACTCTGTGCTTCCCTCTTTTGGGGCATTTAGCATTCTTATGTGTCTCCTCTGTGACACACTGAGTGCTTGAGTTCATTTACAAACCTCTTCATCCTTGCATCTGCAGACACTAGCCCTGGTCAGGCACATAGTAAATACTAAACAAGTTTGTTATATGGATGAATGGTTTAACTTCTCTAAGCATTTTTTTTTTTCACTCAGAAAATGGGAATATTGATAATACATGATATTGAGGTTTCCAAGACTCTCCCTTATAAAAAAAAGTCTGGTCTTGCCTCCTTTAATGATAATAGCAATATGTCTTGTTTATTAAGCATCAACTATACATGCCAAACACTGACCAGACACTTTACCTATGTTAACATTATCTCTTATCCTTACACCCCTATGAGACAGGTGCTATGAGTCCCATTTTATAGATGTTTGGGGAAATTATTCCAAATCAATAGGACCCAAGACTGGCAGAGCTGGGACTTGAATTTTAATTCTGTCGACTTAGAATTCCAAATGTTTCTGTTATAGAATTGGTGTTTCTATTATAGAATTGGTGTTTCTATGGGAAATTCAATTTGTGTTGTCATGGGCAGGTCTCCTCATGGGTACCTTAACGATGTAATTCTGGTCACTAAAAGATTGACCTTGAAAGGTGAGCTAGTGAAACCTAGCTTCTAATACATTGCTCGACACATGTTAATTGCATGCTCAATATCATGGTTGAATAGAATGATGAATTAGGTAATTAATGAAAAGCCCATGAATGGTATTAGTAATTTATGTAATAAACCAAAAGACTATGTGTGATTGAAGAGTTTTTAAATACCCACAACTTCAGTTCAGATGACAGGCAAATACTCCTAAGAAGGTAAAACTGGAATCTGATTCTCATTCAGTAGGTGAAAAATTGTGAAGCTGTATAGTCATCTAGGGATCTTATTAAAAATGGAAATTCCAAGATTTCATTCCCGGGGTTTGATATACTCTCCTCTTATGAATGTGTTATATATACTTAATATATTACTAAGGATTTTTTTTAAGATGAAGGTTGGAGAAAGTATCCTTTGAGATCTATTGAATCTCAAGGAACAGACCAGGTCAGAGATTCAATTAAATCGGAAAAGAAAAGGGCTCTTTCATTAAATGAAGGGAGTGTTACTTTTGTCAGTATCTTCTCAGAGCAAGTCCAGTTGATTACAATTTAACAAATAGATGGTTTTGTTATTTCAGGGTTGAGACATCCTTCAGTTACCTCAGGTGATAGCAGTGTATTGTCAGGATGTCCTCAGAGTCTGAAAGAAGAGCCAGGAAACTGAGCAAGGTTGCAGTGTCCTGGATCAGCGAGGGAGCCCCGGGTGATGCTACTTGCCTGTCATGCTGGTGACTCAGCACCTCTTTCATCGCTTCTCTTGGTAGATTTCTTCCTACCCCACTATCGATTACTTCTTCCGTCTCTCCTTGTTTATGCTGAATGGCTTCTGCTTATTGCCATCTATCTTTAAAAATACAAATAAGCAACATTTATGGAGGCTTACTCTATGCCAAGAACAATTTCATTTTTATCCTCACAGCAACCTTTGGAGGTAGGAATAAGGTGTCCTCCTTTTCTGATCATTCATCATCCTGGTTTCTGCATTGAATTCACAGGATGCAAGAGGCATCAAGATAGGAAAACATCCACTAATCGATTGAGAATCAATATATTTTCTACTCACAACTGCCTCCCTGCTTAATATCAGTTCTGGTAATTAACTAGCACTAACATACAATGCAAGTATAATGCAAAGCTTACCAGCAAAATTCGCAAAAGATGCAGAATTTCATGAAGTTGAAGTCAACAGGAAAGGCATTGATAAATGAGGGTCTGAGAATATGGCAAATTAGCAGAGAAGAGAAAATCAACAAGGTCTATGATAATTTTGCTACGTGAGAACTGGTTTTGCTATTCTGCTATTCTGAGATACGTTTTGAAAATGTTTGGAATGTGCACTGTTATATAATAGTGTAGGCACTAACATAGACCCGATTTTTATCCTATTTGGATCCCGCAGGGTTTTGTGGAATAAAAATTGGGCTCCTGGAACAAAATGCTGGTGATTTTTGACTGATATATGCTCATGGGGTTAGGGAAATATGAATAGCTACTTGGAGTCCTTAAACACCGAAGGTCATCTAAGATTTATAATGATAGAGGCTATGATGAATTCTTCATAGGCCCAAAGAGTCTCTTTAGTTTTTACTTTGAAATCCTGGCTAACAGCATCTTAGTTTTATATAGGATATTACAATTTGAAGTGTTTTTCACATACCTTATCTCGTTTCATGGTCTTAAAACTACATGAAGTAGGGAAGGGAAATAGCGTTACTCTGTGTTAAAGGTGAGGACACTGAGATTAGTCTGATCTCGAGTATTTAGGGACAGGCTAGTAGGAGAATAGTCTTCCTCAATCCTGGCTCAGTGCTTTTCCTACTTCCCAGAATAAAAAGGGAGACTAAGGAAGGGACAAAGAAAGGAAGAAAGAACAATATCTAACAATTACTAAACACAAACCATGCACTTAATATGCTCTTTAAGAAAGTAAATTTTCAATTACTTTGCATAATATATTTTCAGAATTGATGCTTTAAATTCATCTTATCAGTCCCTGTGTGAGAAAGTTCAATATCATCTCTATTTTATAAATGAAGAAATTCTAGAAAACCAAACAATGTAGATGCGTTGGAAAAATCAGTTGACAAATAATAGAACAGTCATGTGTCCATAATCATGTAGTTACTAGAATAATTAACAAAAGTGGAATTACCCAGACTAATTACCCTCTTCATCCAGGAAAGGTTTGAAATTTTATCTGATTTTCACATCTTTTTCAGCAATCTGTTTCATTGCAATTTCTTTTCTTTTTAAAAATTGGTTTGTTGGGTGTTGTATGGAAACCAATTTGACAATAAGTTATTTAAAGAAAATTGGTTTGTTATCTATGATAAGTCATATAGGTCAGTCCAATTTTTATACTTTTCTCTCTGGGAAAAATAATACTTAGTGCTAAGTGTTTACTTAAAAAACATAAGTTAAAAACAAAACCAAACCAGACACACCAGCCAGAAGAGACTTTGTCTTGGGCAATTAATAGCTGGTCATGCACTCACTGCTTCTTCTGTTCAAAACCAACAATCTATTTGACTTGTAATGCTAGTTTAGGCTCAAGGAATTTTTGGGTGGGAAAGAACAACGATAAAAATTTTTGTGAGTCTTTACATTTCTGGCTGTTGCTCTTTATGATTCTTTACATTTAAGTATTTAGAAAGAGTAGTTTCTGCAGCAAGGCTTGTGACTGGAAGTAACTGTAAGTAACCTGTGAATCTCTTGTAGGCACTTCTTTGAAGTGGAAAAGTTCCGAAGTTTGGAACGATGTTATCGTTTTGTCCAGTTCCCATTTAAACCAAATTTATTGACTGAAACATTGAGCTTATGAACCTCTTTTAGTAAGTTCCTGAAATAAACTAAAGCTTTTTTTAGATGCATGTCCTTGCTCTGAGTGCTTATCGGAGTGGCATTTTTGTGACTCCTGGCACATTAAACTTTTCTGACTTTCCTGACTGCCAAGTGAAGAAAAGACTCAGGATGAGGGGAAAAAAATGTCTCTGAAGGTAGCTGTATCTAAGTCTAAGGTATAATAAAAGACATTGAAACGCCACGTCTGACTTTAAAACAGAAAAGTATCTGTGACTTGCCGAGACCTTATCAAGAGGCAGGGGAGAGCAGGCCATAAGTCTGTGAGAGTTTCCTTGGGATTGAAGTTCTCGTTTTGTTAGAAGCGCGCATGCAGTAAAAAAAATCCCATTCTGCTAAATAGGAAGTAAGGGACTTGGTTGCCTCCCAAATTATTTTCTTGTCCCTCTCCTTGAAATTACTAATGGTTATAGTGTATCGATGTAATGGCCGGGGAGATAGGGTGGCGTTTAGGAGAGACATGGGGAAGACTCCAAAACCTCCGGGTGACACTGTTTTTGACAATTAAATTCTGCAATTAGCACTTCACAGATCAGAGCAGCTATATCACTTTAAAGAACTGGTTCTCAGTGGAGGTTAATTTTGTGCCCAGGGGATATTTGGCAATGCCTGTGGACATTTTTGATTGGCTTAACTGTTCTTAACTGTTCTTAGCTGTTCTTCCTTCCCCAAACCCTGCTTGTACCCTATCCCTCCCTACGCCCCAACCAAACCTTTTTTCATTTAGTCTTATTGCAGTGAACTATGTCAAACCCACGAAGCAAAGTGTTATCGTGCATTGTGAAGGTAAATATTAACAGGAAATGCAGGAGGGTGTGTGTGTTCTACTAGCGTTAGTGGGTAGAGGTCAGCGATGCTGCTAAACTCTAGCAGTGCACAGGACAGGGCTTTGCGACAAAGAATGATCTGGTTTACTATGTCTCAACAGTGCTGAAGGTGAAAAACCCTGTTTAAAAAAAGATAAAAAAACTTTTTTACTGTTCGTTCATTTCTGAGAGACAGAGAGAGTGAGAGAGAGTGCACGAGTGGGGGAGAAGCAGAGAGAGAGACAGAGACAGAATCAGAAGTAGGCTCCAGGCTCTGAGCTGTCAGCACAGAGCCTGACGTGGGGCTCAAACTCACAGACCGGACCGTGAGATCATGACCTGAGCTGAAGTTGGATGATTAACCAACTGAGCCACCCAGGTGCCCCAAGAAACTCTGTTTTAAAAGAACAACTGGCTTTTCAGCTAGAGAATGTTGACTATAAAGGATTAAAGGTGGTCATATATCATTTTAAAAATGTGTTGATTAGAATAATGCAATTGAGAACATTTCAGGAAAAATTGTGAGAAAATATAAAGACAAAGTTTGCTAAAGATTATCCAAGTGTTGTTCAGGGAAACTTTCACTCATTCGTTCAACAAATATTATGCCTACAGGAGCCAGGCCATGTTCTAGGTGTTCAACATGAATTATGGAGCTATTTGGGGATTCTTTCCTTATTAAGGAAATGGGCCCATAAGGTCATTAGATCGAATGCCATCAAACATTCAAATCATGAAATTAACTGCACTGCCCCTCATTCTGAGCCTATCCCAACCAAGCTGAAAATTTTGTTTCTGTGAAGCGTGCGTCCAAAGAAAGTGTATTATTTAGACTAACTGACAATTGCATTCCTCTATGCAAAGTTGTCCATTGACTTTAGTCATTTGTAGGCTTGGTTTGCATAAATTAGCATCGCTGAGTTTTATCATTCTGGGACATTGGTGAGAGAGTTTCTAGGTCCTACAGCAATTTGCTGAAGTGCTGTAACACTGTGGACCCTGAATGGGTGGTCATCCTATTTTGTCTAGGTCTTACTCTTGCTCAATGTGTTCCTTGATTGAAGGTGCTTGGGTGGCTCAGTAGGTTAGGTGTCCAACTTTGGGTTAGGTTATGATCTCATGGTATGGGAATTCAGCCCCGCATCTGGCTCTCTGCTGTCAGCACAAAGTCCACCTCAGATGCTACATCCCCCTTTCTCTACGCTCCTCCCCACCTTTTCTCTCTCTCTCAAAATAAATAAATAAACTTTAAAACAAAAATATGTACCTTAATTGAACTTATAGCAGTAAATTATTTTAAGGGAAAGGAAAATAGATTAAAACATTAAACTCATTCTTGGTGCTTACAACTTCCTTTACTGAGATGCTTTTAGCATTACTTTGTTTGTTGATTAAGATTTGTATAGACTATTTAATCATGAATTCAATAATTTTTATATAAAGAGGTATTATATTAACTAGCTCCAAATAGTGCCCTTTAATTGAACCCCTGCAGCATTTATCATTGGAACACTTACTTTTGAGCTTACTCTCATTTTGACTTTTACTACTGTTTAAATTCATTGGTATTCAAGTTACACTCCAAATAGAATGTACACCCTGAAAGTGTAAATAAGAATCTGTAACTTCTAGGAAACTTGGAGACACCTCACATAGTCTGGGTACTCCTGGTACTACTAGTCAGTGATATTGCCTACTGTTTACGCAGCATGCACTAGGCATCAAGGGCTTTGTAGCAGTTCTCTTGTAAAGTAGTGTATGTTCAGATTTATTATGTGTTATGGAGACCATATAAGTGAAATGACCCAAAACAGAGTTAAAAAATGCTCATATTTTTTACTATAAAATGAATATGACTCTAAATCTCTATTTTATAATCTGTCACAGCCCATTTTTTTCTTTTTCATCTCCAGATATCCTCATAGACCCCTGAGTCACCTACTTAGTCTGATGACGTTGTCCCAAGTTTCTATCTCCTAAAGATTGGGAGTGGGCTGAATGACATCATTCTGAGTGCTATTACACACATTGCTGCTCTGGGAGTCCCTTCTGAAGCTTTGGTGGTCTGGGCAGATGGAGCAAATCCCTTTCACTGACACCGCTGCCAACCCCCTCAGGGGCTGAATCAGGGCGAAAAGTCACCAGCCATAATCTGTGCTCGGAATTTGTGCTTTCTCACTAGTTTCCCACACAAAGGAGGACAATCTTGCTGTGAGACTCCAACACCCAGTCCAGTAATCCACAGGATATCACCCAAGGTCTTGCCCCACTGGCAACTACACCAGAAATAGCCTTTCGTGGTTGGTTTTGTTTACCTCTCTCTGGTGTTCCTACATTAGAGGTAGAGATATTTACTGCATCTCCTACCATCAACCAAGACCTGGAAAAGATGGCTCTCCCTAACCTTTTTTATCCCAGTGCACTTCGTGTTGGGAAGAACTCAGCTTGTTTGTTACTTTTCCTTTGGAAATAGTCTGGAAAATAGAGAATGCTCGCTGATGGTCATCTTTCAGATTTAACCAGTTTGTTAGGGTAAGAGCTTAGTTCACCGCACGTGTGTCTCACATAATATTCCACAAGACCGACAAAGTAACTAGAAGTACAAAGTGAAGATCTACCAAGCTCATCCTAGCTTATTAACATCCTGGTAACGGTTAATAAGCCTTGGTTTTAAAGCAGAATAATATATCTGGGACAAATAGTAAAGTGGCTAGGACATCAGGACAATAGTCACAAACCTGGACCAGCCAGACGAAGTAGGGTGTGAACTTATTCTGAGAAAGGTCTTGGTGACAACTAGAAAAGAGAAAGAAGGTCAATATTGCTGAAATGTATTGAGCAACGGGAGAGAGCTGCATGGGATGAGACCACATACGTAGAGATGAGACCATGAAGGGGCTTCTAGGCCATGGTGAACGTTTTTGATTTTATTTTAGTGTGATGAAAAGTCACTAGAGGGTTTTTCACCAGGAAAGCAACATGATATGATTTGCATTTTTATTAAACATTTTTTTCTCTTTTATTTTAGAGAGAGAGAGTGTGAGTGGGTAAGAGGGGCCGAGGGAGAGGGAGAGAGAGAATCTCAAACAGATTTCATGCTCAGAATGGAGACCATGTGGGGTTCCATCCTAGCATCTTGGGATCATGACCTGAACCGAAATCAAGAGTCAGACGCTTAGTGGACTGAGCCACCCAGGCACCCCCTGATTTGCATTTTTAAGAGTCCATTCTTGTTTTCGTATGGAATATAGAATTTTTGGTGCAAGAATGATGGATGGACAAATAGGAGGAGATTTTAGTAGCACTAGTGAAAGATGATGATGACTTGGACCACTATGACAAAGAATGGAAAGAAATGGTTAGAGTTAGGATATAGTTTTAAAGTTAAGACTTCTGATGGGTTTAATTAGGGATATGAGAAAAAAAAGAAGAAAAAATAACTATTAGGCTTCTGGCTTGAGCAACTGGGTAGGCTGTAGTATCATGTACTAATAAGGGGAACATAGTAGAACATTAATACGGGGGAAAATCGAGAGTTCAGTTTTGAACATGTTAAGTCAGAAGTAAATGCCGTTTAGAGAGTTGAGGGGAGAGGTCAGAGGTGGAACTATATATTTGTAAGAATGAAGTGTATAGGGTGGTACTTAGAGATGTGAATGAGTTGAAAAATAGCAGCCAGCTAGCCAGGAAGAACACCAGAAAATGTGGTGTCCCAAAAGGAGAAAATGTTTCAAGGAGAAGGGGGTTGTAAAATCGCTGAGTGCTTGAGATAAGGGAAAAGAAGTGACATCAGTTAGGACGTGTTGGGGTTTTGGGGATCTTTCTTAGCACAGTTCCTGTAGAATGATGGTGACAAAGTCCAGTTAGATCAGATTGATGAGTAACTAGGAAGCAAGGAAATGGAGAGAATGACTGTAGACATCAATCTGGAGAAGTATAGTATTTCTGGGGAAAGAAGCAAAAAAAAAAAAAAAAAAAAAAAAAAGGGAGAGGTGAGGGTTGTAGCTGCAAGAAGATGTGATCATGGGAACATAATTCTCTCTTCCTCTCTCTCCTTATCCATCTGTCCATATGTCCATCCATCCATCCATCCATTATTTATAATTATCATTTGAGAGAGAGGAGGTTATTGTATGCCTTAAGTCCTTGAAAAGATTATAGGGGATGTGATGCAAAGCACAAGAGGAGAAGCATACAGGTGCAGGAGTATCTCATCTATTGGAAGGGGAGGTACTAAGGCAGACTTTACAGGTAGAAGTGGTATATGTGATGGTCTTAGAAAGATGAGGAAATTCCCATCTCAGTCCTTTGAGTTGCTCAATGAAATATGAATCAGATGATAATGAGAGAAGTGGGCAGAAGCATTGCAGATTTGAAGGAAGGAAAAGGTGCGAAACAGTAATTTGGGAAAATGGGAAAACAAATAGTCCAGGGAAGTATAGAGACACATTCACCAGTGTTTAGTGCCCATTTGAGATTTGAAGTCACAAATACAAAACTGGAATTGTTAGCTGGGTTGCATAACAGTTTTCACCAGCCACATTCAGTTGTTTTGGAGTTAGACACAGAACAGGCAGGCTGCTGGAGCCAGAAGGGTTAGAATTTTGCTAAGTACTACAGAGGGAGGAAGGTGTAAAAGAAGGGTGGGCGCTTCAAAGGGGTGGGCAAGTGGACTGGTCTACCACAGCAGGGGAGGAATATTCTAGAACTAACATTATTTAGAATTGTCGGCACAGAGTGATAATAAACAGCAGATGGGTTTTTAGTTAGCTTTATTATTATTTTAAAATTCTCATTAGGCAATGCATTCCTTATTGTCTATGACTGTCACTACAAACCTCAGGGCCACCACAAGAGAGTTAAGGATCATTACAAAGGATGGAAAGAAGGATTACGTTATTACGTTATTATTATAAAGACCCTTTTCCCAAATGGTCAACATTCATGGATTCTGGGGATTAAGGTATGGGCATGTCAAAAGCCTAGTGGGTTCAATGAGAGAATACTGTAGAATGCTATACACAGTGCAGGTGGCGGGGGGCGGGGAGGGCTGCATGAACTGAGATTAAAGCTTGTGAAAGGTCTTTTGCAAAGCAAAGGAAATTCAGATTTTGTCTTTATGGTTGTGCAGAAGGAGCAACAGGTTTTAATTTAGTATGACCCCAGGATATATCAAGGTATAGCTGGATGGGTAGGTATTCTGAAAATAATGCTGTCATGTGAGGTGATGAGTTGGATTTACTGCTCCAGTAGTGGAGATAGAGGAAAAGTATAATTTAAGATGCTTTCAGAGTTGAATCAACAGGATTTGAAGCCCGAGAGTCAAATTACAGAATCGAATCAAGTAAAATTGGTTACATATTTCTGACAGTTATTGATACTATACAGCATGTGACAGGCATGTATTAATTTACTTCAGTGAAAGGATGAAATTTGTGAAGGAAAGAAAATGAGGAAGAAACAAAACATTATACTCAGACAATACTATTAAATTCCGCCTTTGCATTAAAACTCCAGGAAGCCATCAGCAAGAGATGCTTCAGCATAACCGCGCCCGTGCTGTTCGGTATTGGGAGACATTCTGTTACCCAGAATGCGAGAGTCAAGTGAGAAAGTTTGGAACAAGTCGTTCTGCTCTGAGATAACAGAAGTGTGAAGGAGAATGCTCAGGAAACATTTGGTTCAATATCTGTCAGGAACATTGAGACTGTTCTGCTGGTTGTTTTGTTTGTGTTTGTTCCCTCGGGAGCCCACCTTTAAAAAATCTTACAAAAAGAAATGTGTTTCTCATCATTGCAGGAGTTCCAAACGGGGGATGGTGTGGGGCTGGAGAAGGATCGCTGAGGCCCCTACACACTGCCCTTCTCCTCCCCACACCCCACTAGGTCCTAAGCCTCAAAGAGCACATCAGGTCTGGAGGGGAGAGGGGCGGGGGGGGGGTGGTGCGAGATGGTTTGAAAACTCTCCCTTGGTGATTGTGGTGTCTGGGTGGCTCAGTTGGTTAAGCATCCGACTTTGGCTCAGGTCACGATCTCACGGCTGGTGAGTTGGAGCCTTGAGTCAGGCTCTGTACTGACAGCTCATAGCCTGGAGCTTGCTTTGGATTCTGCGTTTCCTCTCTTTCTACCCCTCCCCGCTAGAGCTCTGTCTCACTCTGTCTCAAAAAGAAATAAACATTTTTGAAAAAATAAAAAGAAAAGGAAAATTCTCCCTTGGTGATTTTAATATGCCTTCTCTCGCCTTCTACTATTCCACCCTGCACTCCACCCTGAAAATCACTGTTCTAATGCAAACAGTTAAGCACAGCCTTCTCATGCTGAAAAACGCAGGCAGTTAAAATCTTGAGGAATTTGTGTTGTGAGAAGGTGCCAAACTGGAAAATGTTGTCTTATGTGCATCTGAATATAAGCATCACAGATTTTCCCAGGGCCTTAGCGCTATTTTAAATAGGCTTTATATTTCTTCAGGAGTACCTCAAGGCGGTGGGCAAGCACACATATTTTTGGTTGTTCTGGGAGACCTCGATGTACTTCCCGTACAACCACTTGGGCTTCACTGAGGCAGTGCAGAACTGAATGACTTGGATTCCGAACATGCTGGCTCGTTCAGCTAAGTGAGACGTATTAGTAGTTAACTTACATGTTTGCATTCACAGATAGCCCGGTCGTTTTAGATGCCAGCTGGAGAGTTATGCCAACATTTATTCTTGTTCTATTGATTGTACTTGAAAAGATTCTGCTTTATCCACATTTCTTCTTGAAACTGAATTGTGTTAACTTTTAATACGCAAATCTAAGACACTTTTATCTAAACACACACGCACACACACACACACACAGAAACTGATTTCTGGTACTTCTTGTATCTATTGGTCTCAAATGAGCAAATGACTCATAGAAAAAAATATAGATACAATTAATCAATTCTCTTGTTTCTGTTTTATTTTGTTTTCTGAAGAGGCACATCACCAATGTCTCTTTTACATTCAATGAATTTATATACTAGTTTGTGATGTGTTATTTTTTAAGACCCAAATCTTTCATACCATGCTTTCTATAATGCAGTGAATGAGAGGTCCTAAGAATATGCTTAAGAGCACACTTCTCTAACTTAGCAAAGAGTTTGTTTAAATAACACTATCCAAAGCTTACATAGAAATAAGTACCTTTGTGGTAAGGTGCGGTATTAGTCAAGGAGGCTAGGTTATGTCTCAGTACGAACCAACCCAGGAATCTCAAAGTGCTAATATATAAAACCCTTCAGGATGCCTAGTGGGTTTCTGGGGCAGCTTACCTTAAGCAATGATTCAAGGCGGCATCTTGACTCTGTAATCTCAACACTAGTTTTCCACATTCATTGAGGCAGGGGATGAAAATCTGTGCAGTAGTCCTCTGGGGATGTTTGCTGCCTCAGCCTGGAAGTCATACATGTTACTTCTGCTCACAGGTTTGTGACCGGAGCACAACTATCTCTAGCAGGACTGGAATCATGAAGACATACGTGGAGGGTAGGTGAGACTTGCTCGTCTGTGCCACAGATGTTCTATCATTATGGCTCCGATAAAAGTATAAAGTAATGACATCTTTGTGGAGTAAAGCTTAGTTTTATTTTGTTGGTTTTGCTTTCGTCTTTATATGTGATTTTTAAAATAGTATGGTGTGGTCACATTCACAAACAGTGAATGCCCTCTGGGTAAAGATACTGCTTGTTTTATGACCTTTAATCTTTCTGAGTTCTCACATCTGTTGGAATCTTTATATCTTTTTGATTTCTGGTTATCTTGTGTCCAGGTATTGATATAGTTTTAAATGATACATACACCTATACTGTGACACTGCGTCTAAAAGAGCAGAATTCTTACTAGCATTTTCGGATAACTTTATTCTAAAAAAGAAAAACATTTTTAATCTGGTAGAAAGAGGTAACTTTTCCAAAGTCGCAGGAAGTAAGAGGGATATTATTGAGATTTAAAGTATTTTGATTCCCTTTTTTCTCCCTGCCAGCTACAGTCTTGTTGTTTTTGCTCCCCTTCTCAGCAAACTCCAAAAAACTTCATTTGTGGTCATCTCCAATGTTTCTCTTCTTACCTTTCATATTGTCTGAAATCCACTACAACTTTTATCCTTACCACTCCTCCAAAACTGCTGTACTCAACATTGCCAATAATCCAGTGACTAAATCCACTTGTCATTTCTCAGTTCTTATGTTGCTTTACCTATCTGCAGAGCATAATACAAGTGATTTGTCTCTTGTCCCCGAAATTTTTATTTCCCTTGATGTCTAGGACATGGGCTTTATTGATGTATTCATATGTCATGGCCATAATTTCTCAGGTTTGTTTATCACTCCTCTTCTTTCCAACCTTTTAGCCTCAGAATGTGTCTTTAATCTCTACTCATTCCTTTAGTGATACCTTTGAACACATGCTATCAACTTCCAAATATTTATCTCTCTCCCAAATTTTCTAGACTTTTATGTTCAACTTCCTACCCAATATCTTCTTCGAAGTGTCTAAAAGGCATCTTATATCAAATGCAGTCAACACTAAGCAGCACCTCCAAACCCTTCTCTCCTCCCTGACAAATCCTTATCTCTACTGATGGCAACTCTATCCTTCCAACTGCTCATGCCAAAAATATGGCACCGTTCTTGATGCCTGTTGCTGGGGACTCTTCAACTAGCAAGGGACTGCTGAGACTCAAATCCATTTCTCTCCAGTACTAAAGCCTGTGCCAAATATTGAAAACTCACCTTCAGTATAATTTGGATATGAGCCTAAAAATGAGTCATCCTACCAACCACTAGAATATATATATATATGAAAACCACTAGAGTATGTATATGCAGCCACTAGAACATATGTCTCTCTATAATAAGTATATAGATACATATACAAGTATTCCAAAGATTTTCTGAGATGACCAAGTTGTAACTCTAAATTATTATATTGTCCTTAATACATCGCACTTCACATCTGGAAAAAGAAATCTATTCTGCAGTTTTGTGAGCACACTGACATAAGGACTTTTTATCAAAGATTTACCAGAGGCTTCTTTCCTCTCTGTCTTTAGGTAAAGTCACCAGGCACAAAACATTGCCCCGAATTCAGAGGAGTAGATTTTCTAATTCTCTCTTTTTTTTAAAAAAAAAAGTTTATTTATTTATTTTGAGAGAGAGATAGAGAGCACATGGGTGGGGGAAAGATAGAGAGAGAGAGAGAGAGAGAGAGAGAGAGAGAGAGAGAGAATCTCAAGCAGGCTTGAACCCATGAACCGTGAGATCATGACCTGAGCCTGAGCTGAAATCAAGAGTCAGATGTTTAACCAACTGAGCCCCCAAGGCGCCCCTGATTTTCCAATGCTCTTACCAGAAGTAACAGCCAAAGACATCCTCTGATCTTCCTTACTCTGACCTAATCTTTTTTCACGTCGTTTTCCAAGTTTGGCTTTTGTCAACAGATTTGTGAAACCGCAGCAAGACGCCAATGACCCCATTCCATTCTTTCTTCCCTCTGGAATTCCTGAACACAAGCATTATCAGATTGTCTCAAAGATGCTATCTGTCTAAATTGTTTTGGTTCTTTGCCCTCAATGTTTTCGTTACACATACTCTACATGATGTCAGGACCTATCATTTTCGGAAAAGGGCTTGGAAAAGCCTCTCACTTTACTGAGCATAAACATCATGTACAAGCATTATAATGGGTCAGTTCCTTTAATGGAGGCCGCTCCCAGAATGTTGAATGGCCTCCCCAAAGTTTTTGCAGCATTCTGGTTTTAAATCCCAATATTCAGCCTCCCCTTTAGGCTTTGGGGAGAGAGTAGCCTATATCTTTCAGGGATGGCCCCAGGATATCGGGAGAATAAGTTTAAGGAACAGTCACTTTCATGACTCAGAATTATTTTTATATAATATATTGCAAAGGCTGGCAATATTCATGTTATGATTTTTAATCTAACAATTTCTCCATTCCCCCCACTAAAAGAAACTGTCATCTCTACTCCTTCCATAGCATGTTTTGAATTTGCTCGTTTACCTTCCTTGTTCTGGGAACAATACTCTGTTAAGGCAACAGCGGGTGGTTGCTATTCCTTACTTTCCTATGTAAGGAAGGAATCAAATCCAACAATCCCTTAGAGCTACTGCAAGACAAAAACCAATCATAAGAACCTCTATCCACACACTCTCTTCTTAAATTCTCCCATCGTTAGTTACACTGAATGTACTTGCCTACTGCCCTGGTCACTCTCAGCTATTTACAATATCTAAAACATGGGATAAACTCTTACTAACAACTTGGATTAAGCAGGTGAACTAGCCCAACTATTTTAGGATACATTTATCACACACTAAGTATGTAGGCCACCAGAACTGTGAAATAATCTGTGACTGTCCAACCAGCACCTAAACAACGGCCTTTAATCCTCCATAGGACCACATTCAAAATTATGGAGCATTGCTTCCTGTTTTAAGCCTCATAACTTTCCATTGTCCTCGCTTCCATCCTCGTCAAGGTCCTTACTGGAAGCATCTCTGTCATTCATTCCTCTCCCTTGGCTTACGTTCACATGCTGCTCACTCTCAAGTGTGGAGTCAGGCAGAGAACTTACTCTGAACCAATTGGGTGAACCTGTTAGAAGCTATAGGCCATAGACAGGCCATTAGCTACTTCTCATCTTCCTCCTTCTATGTCTTTATTTATTTTTTATTTTTATTTTTTTAAATTTTTATTTATTTTTGAGACAGAGACAGAGCATGAGTGGGGGAAGGGCAGAAAGAAAGAGAGACACAGAATCCGAAGCAGGTTCCAGGCTCCGAGCTGTCAGCACAGAGCCTGACACGGGGCTCGAACTCACACACTGTGAGATCATGACCTGAGCTGAAGTCAGATGCTTAACCGACTGAGCCACCCAGGCGCCCCTCCTTCTGTGTCTTTAAACACTCAACAATCCAACAATCATATTAGAAAGAAGGCATTTTCCCTCTCCCACAATCTCCTTTTCTATTTTTCTTTATGTCACATTTCTTAGACAGTGCATGAGAGCTCCCCTTTAGTATATCTTGATACTTCAGTCCATTATATACTAAGATAATTTTGCTCCTCGTGTTTTGTGTGTGTGTGTGTGTGTGTGTGTGTGTGTGTGTGTGTTTTAAAGTAGGCTTCACACACAGCGCAGAGCCCAATGTGGGGTCAAACCCATGATAAGACCTGAGCCCAGATCAAGAGTCAGATGCTCAACTGACTCAGCCACCCAGGCACCGCAGCTCCTTGTGTTTTGAATTGGTTTGATGAATATAATGTCTAAAGATAATGAAGAAAACTAATAGGCAACCGACAGAATGGGAAAAGATAGTTGCAAATGACATATCAGATAAAGGGCTAGTGTCTAAAATCTATAAAGAACTTACCGAACTCCACACCCAAAAAATGAATAATCCAGTGAAGAAATGGGTGGAAGATATGAATAGACACTTCTCCAAAGAAGACATCCAGATGGCCAACAGACACATGAAACGATGCTCAATGTCACTCATCATCAGGGAAATACAAATCAAAACCACACTGAGATACCACCTCACACCAGTCAGAGTGGCTAAAATGAACAAATCAGGAAACTATAGATGCTGGCGAGGGTGTGGAGAAACAGGCACCCTCTGACACTGTTGGTGGGAATGCAAACCAGTGCAGCCGCTCTGGAAAATGGTGTGGAGTTACCTCAAAAAAAATGGAAATAGAACTACCCTATTACCCAGCAATAGCACTGCTGGGAATTTACCCAAGAGACACAGGAGTGCTGATCCATAGGGGCACGTGTACCCCAATGTTCATAGCAACACTTTCGACAAAAGCCAAATCATGGAAAGAGATTAAGTGTCCATCAACTGACGAATGGATAAAGAAGATGTGGTATATATATACAATGGAATACTACATGGCAATGAGAAAGAATGAAATCTGGCCATGTGTAGCAACATGGATGGAACTGGAGGGTATTATGCTGAGTGAAATAATAAGGCAGAGAAAGACAGATAACATATGTTTCCACACATAGATGGACTTTGCGAGACTTAACAGAAAATTAGGGGGGAAGAGAAAAGGGGAAGGAAAAAAGACACAGAGAAGGAGGGGAACAAAACATAAGAGACTCTTAAATACTAAGAACAAACTGAGGGTTGAGGGGGATGTGGGAGGGGAGAGAGTGGGTGATGGGTACTGAGGAGGGCACTTGTTGGGAAGAGCACTGGGTGTTGTATGGAAACCAATTTGACAATAAAAATAAAACAAAACAAAATTGGGGCACTTGGGTGGCTCAGTCAGTTAAGTGTCCGACTTTGGCTTAGGCCATGATCTTATGGTTTGTGAGTTTGAGCCCCTACATTGGGGCCTGTGTTGCGAGCCCAGAGCCTAGAGCCTGTTTGGATTCTGTGTCTCCCTCTCTCTCTGCCCCTCTCCCATGTATGCTCTGTCTCTCAAAAACAAATAAATGTAAAAAAATAAAATAAAATAAATTTATAAAAAAAACAAAACAAAATCAAAATGGATAGAACTCTAAAAACTAAGTTGGATAATAACTGATTATTTCTTAGCATCTTCATAATAATAAAATTATTTTAAAACTCAAAAAAAAAGATAATGAAGAAAATGGAAGAAAGTTTTGGTTAATCTATGGTCTAAGAACAACAGCGATTCCATTTTATAAAATATAGCAATATGAAGAGATTTCCTAAAGAAAAGTAATTTAGAAAATTGAATAGAATAGACAGCCTAAATTAATATCATGAGAATGAGATAACAAATAAAGATTAGAACTTGAGGAAAGGCACCTCGGTTCCACATCCCTTAGAACGTGGGACTCAAAGTCTATGGGAGGAAGGTCAGTTCAAATTTGCTGAGTTTAAGTGCCTGACTTCTTTTTATCTTGGTGTTCAACGTTATTAGAACATCTTTCACCACTAAAGTACTCTTGATGAAGAATGTAGGTGAGGAGCTGGTTGTAGGCACTCTATGGATCCCACTCGGGTATTTAGGCTACCAAAGTGCAAGCAAATCTAGCATAGTGTTTGGCATAGTAGGGGCTCAGTAAATATTACCTGATATTAATTTTTAATGTATGTATAACTTATACCATCTCTTATCCATAGAGACATTAGCCGATGAAAGATAAAAATGATTTAGATAGCTTTATTTACTTTTTTTAGATAGCTTTAAAAATATTTTGAATATGCCACATGTTAAAGTGATCTTAAAGGTTCCTCTTCAATGAGACTAATATATTTATGCAAAAAAGATTATTGGCTGTCTGGCCTCAGCTTCAAGAGTAGTTTCATGTAATTTACTGAAAATTGTAATGGTGTCTGGCAGTGCACCATAAATGATCAATTCATAAATTTAAACTCATGATTAGGAAAACCACGTTGAAAATATTATGAAAGCATCCAACGTGGATGTTGTTCTACAGAGACTTTGGCTGCAGTGTGAACATCCATTTATCTTGCGCACAGGAAAGTGCTGAAGAGCAGCTAATCTTGCAAACTGATTTGATTTAAAATATTTGCTCTCTGTGAAGAAATTCCTGCATAATTCTCCTTAAATCTTGTTCTATTATTTACACATTTTCATTTAACTTTTGCTGAGGGAACTAGAACTTGTTTTCTTGAGGAAAAAAGTCGTTAATACTAGTCATCAGAATGTGACTACAAATATCTCTATTAAAACGCAGAGTATGATCTTTAGCATTTAGTACAACATTGCTTTCACAGTGGTTCCCACTTTCAAAATAAAGGGGAGAAGCTTTGTCACCAGGGGAGCCTTCCAGCTGTCATTCTCTCTTTCTTTTGGACAAAGGAATGAGAATACAAGAAAAAGGCCCAGAGAATCATTTAATATACCAACCTTGGAATAAAAGAGGTTTTCCATTAGAGGTCCATATTATAATTAAAAGTGGGCTCTGGAAGTCAATGCTTGCTTTCTGAAAGGGCAAACAAAAAGGTTCCTGGTGCTCTGCCCAATATTCAGAGCCTGGCAATAACAGCAGTGTAGCAGCTTAAGATCTCAAGGGTATGACAGGTGCCAGGCTGTACTCTTCTTGGCTGAATAGGTATTGGAATTGGGTAAAGCAATACCTATTACCACACCAGGAGAAAAGAGGCAGGAAGGAAATTACAACTATGCAGAGATTTCCAGGCAATTGGAAATAATCAACAAGCTTTTAAGCTTTGTTTCTAAAGTTCAATAGCACCTGGTATTAGCATAATTTTTATTGTACAGAAAATAGTTCTTCACATGGTTACACAAATTATATCACCATGAGATGAAGGCCGCATTACTCTCACCGTTGTATATATGTGAAAACTGAGACCCAGGTTAAGTTTGCAAAGGTCTAGCTGCTCTAGGGTGTGAACATATCCTTTTGAGGTATAATTAACATAGTAAAACATTGTATCTTAAAGATAAGCCTTGTAACTTTTTACAAATATAAGCTTTAAACATTGTAACTACCATCAAGATCAAGAGATAGAAAATTTCCAATACCAGGGCACCTGAGTGGCTAGTGGGTTGTGTCTGTCTCTTGATTTTGGCTCAGGTCATGATCTCACAGTTTTGTGAGTTCGCACAGTCGGCTTGGGATTCTCTCTCTCTCTGTTCCTCTCAACTCAATCACTCTCTCCTTGTGTCTCTCAAAAGAAATAAACTTTAAAAAAAAGAAAATTTCCAACACATTAAAAGCAATAAAAACTGATTTTGTTTGCCACAAGTAGGGTATCTGCAATGAGAAGATAAAAATTAATCATTTATTTGGATTTAAAGACAATTATTTCTGTGCACTGCTTCTATGTATTATATGTTAAGAGAGTTTGTGGAATAAACTTTGCAAGACAATTTCAAGTTTGAAATTTTGTTGTTGTTGTTCTCATCTCCTTAGCCCTTAAATAGACTATGGCATATTTGGAAGAAGTTGAAGTAGAATGTGGTGTTAGACGGTCAGGGGATGGGAAGTTTTTGAAAGATATTCATTGAGCTCCTTTTTTTAGATCGAGTATGTTTTTTTAGCTCAAATGTTTTGAGGGGGCCAATTTAATGGATATAAGTGGTTTTTAAATTGTACCCTTGCATGATATGACCAGAAGTCTGAGTGTGTTGAAATTAAAACAAAACAAAACAAAACAAAAAAAAAAAACAAACAAGAAAAATGAATAGTACTAATTTATTTAAGGAAATGCAGGTATTCAGAGAAAAATTGGCTGTGTGGAAAGAGCACATAGCTGCTAATAGAAAGCTGAATTTTCTTCCATTGCGTGAATGTTTTTATTTCAATGGAACAGTAGATTTTGAAGAATTTCAGAGCTTTCCAGTGGAAACAAAGCCATAGTTTTAGGGATGAGTCACAGTATTGGGGTATCAATTATTTTCAAGGTTTCAAAGGTGTATTTGTTGAGCTAATGTTAGAAGTTGTCTCAGTTATCAAGGACTTATTCTTCCAAGAGAGGAGGGGAAGTGCATCTTTGAATTCCTAGAATTTAAAAGTTCTGAAATGAGTGTATCGATCTTAGAATATCCTTATTATGCTTTTTGAACATATGACCAAACTGTAGCAATAAGTCCACATGGCTTTCATACTCCCTTTCATGGAATTTCTAAAATCGAAGTGAAAGTTAATGCAACTGTTGTAAATCTTGAGTCATGAATGAGATATTCTCCAGTAGAACTCATTTTTTCTACCTCCCCGAACCGCTTGCAGGTCTCAAAAATATTTTAGTCTGTTAATGTTTTTATTAAACCATGAACAGTGTGCTTTTGTAAGCACGACTTTAATTAAACTTTTAGAATCACTCTTGCATTATTTCTAATAAGTGAAAATATCCAAAATGCCAAATGTTTTTGATTGTGTATGTCACTGTAGAAAACATTTGTTTGTCTGCAGCAAAGAACTGAGATAAATTTACTTTATAAATTCAATACAATGTAAGTCAGCAAACACTATAAAGTTCCTTGTCTCCAGTGTATCTTGTTCTAATTAAGAAATGCCACTGAAGGGGGCACGTGGACAGCTCGGTCGGTTAGGCTTCCGACCTTGCCTCAGGTCATGATCTCCGGGTCTGTGAGTTGGAGCCCCACATCGGGCTCTGTGCTGACGGCTCAGAACCTGGAGCTGCTTCAGATTCTGTGTCTCCCTCTCTCTCTGCCCCTCCCTGCTGGTGCTCTGTCTCTCTCTTTCAAAAATAAATAAAATTTAAAATAAATAAATAAATAAAAAAAGAAATGGCACTGAGGGTCTTCTAGGAGGGCACTGCCTTTGAGTCACCTTCAAACGAACAGGCCAGCATTTATAAATGAAACATGAGCATAATGCTCTGGGTCAGGGAAAACATCCTGTAACCTGTAACTTGAGGATTATCTTTGAGTAACACAAGGGCAATATGAAATTGGAACAAAGCTAGATTGCATCAGCAGCTGTAGCCGGTGACCAGAGAAGATAATTTTCTAAATGAATAATAAATGCTGCACAGCTGAATCTCAAGGTAACGATGAGTATGAATGAGTTTGCAGGTGAATCCAAATTTTCATTCTACTTAAGCACAGTGGTATATAGCTGCTTCTGAAATGCAGATCATTTATTTACTTAAGTATTTATATATGTGTGTATGTATGTATTTCTTGTACTCGAAGACCTACAAGCAATGAATATTGTATTTTATTTATTATAAAATCCCTCCAAATATATATGCAAGGAATTTTTATTTAGACTTTTTTTTTTAATTTTTAAAGGCAGTTTTCCATGAATCCTAGGGTGAATAAGTTGGTCACTATTGAATGTTTTAAAAATTTACCCGGTTTCCTTGAGTAGTTTCTTTAAGTGTTAGAATTCTACATTAGTTCATTCATTCTATAAATGTTTACTGAGTGAACACTTATTATGTGTTCGAATCTGTGGCATGTGCTAGAATTGCAAGGATAAACCAGGTAAATTTCATCCTGGCAGGTACGGAATTTGGAGTTTGATGTGTGTGTTTAACCTGTGCTCTGAGAAATGCTGTAAGTTTCAGGGGATTCCTCAGGGCAACCAGTGAAAGGGAGTGGGGTGGGAGGAGGGGGCCTGAAGTTTCTGGCTCATCTTTCTCCAAACTCCAATCAATTACCCTTTGTCTGTTTAATCTACTGAGCTGCCTTTGGAAGATTTCAGCTGCATAAAAGATCCTGTTACTAGACCAGTTACCATTCACAATCTAATTAGTCCAGCTGCCCCCAACAAGTCCTCCTTTCCCACTCTTCAATTTTTTCACTTACTTGCTCAGTAAACATTAGACATCGGGGTTGGGCTGAATGTTACATTGGATTATCAAGCATAATGGTTGCACTCAGGACATTTTAAATCTAGCACTATTTTATACCGATTTCAACTGTTTTAAGATAGGGCTACTGGGATGACCTCTGTCAGGTTACAGATATTCTGTGAAGCCTCTTCCCAAATTCCTGTGCTGCTAAAGTTCAAGGGCTGGTAGAGGGACATTGAGGAATAATAGTTGTTCCGTGCTCATCACCTGGCCAGTGGCACTTACTTTGTTGCATAGTACCACGCATTTACACACAAGTCATGCCAGTGATTTGCTGAGATCCGGGCCATCAAAATGTAGAACTAAAGTAAGCTTCCAGGGATGAGCAATGCCTTCCCTATTCATTGCAACTCTGCCCCTTTTCCCAAGAGTCACTGCAGCAGGTCACTGTGTCACTAGGCAACCAGGCTGAGAACAGCTGACCCGCATTAGCTCACACAGTGATTTATTTACTGCCCTTGGCTGCTGGATAAATGTTGTGGATCCAAACAGAATAGGAACAGAGGTGTTTCCTGTGCGGACCATTAAGCTGTGTTTAGAGGTCCTAGTGTAGAGGAATTGGTGATGCTGGCACCTTTATCTGGCACTTGGTTGGGTGGTAGGGTCCCTTTATGCTCGGGCAGGGCTGATCTTACTGGTAGAATGACTGTGTCATATGAATGAATGGATTTGAAAGGATTCTGCTAGAAAGTATCTCTTCCCAAGGACCCTTCTGTTTTTTACAGTCAGCAGTTAAATTCTTTTTCTAATGGTTAAAACAGGTTGTCTGAAAACATACCTTTGAAATATAGATCGCTCAGTCCCTGTGCCCTTCCAAGATGTAACTTATCATGCATTTGTATCTTAGGGATATTATTTAATTCATCAGATTGACTTCAGTTAATTTACAGAGACTTGAGTAATTAGGACTGATTGAAAGTAAGGTGTGGAAACATGTTTTCTGAGTACAAAGCCTACATTAAAGATCTAGGATACTGTAAAAGGCAGCCTTGTTCTTTCAAGAGGCTGACACATGGGATTGGGGGTATAAAAAAAACCCCAAAAATCCGACCCCAAAATAATTTTCTCTCCAGTTTGTCTGTGGCCATTTCTAACTTTTGGTTTTGTAATTCCCAGCGGTAAAACACTGGTCACTGAAGTTGAGGGCTATTTTCATTGGTAAAAGATCAGAAAATCTTTCATGTATCTATGTTTATTTTTATTTTTATTTTTATTTTTTTAAGTAGGCTTCACACCCAGTGCAGAACCCAATGTGGGGCTTGAACTCACGACCGGGAGATCAAGACCTAGCTGAGATCAAGAGTCAGATGCTTACTGAACCACCCACATGCCCCTATACATCTATATTCAGATATGCTTTTATATCACTTTTTGGAGCGATCTTGAACTGTAATCATACTGAAGGAAAAGCAAATAAGGAATGCAGATCAGCGAGGATTCTCCACATTAACTACTAAACTTTTATTCTAGGATAATAGAGGAATTTCTTCCAAGACCAGAATTACTCATTTATCTAAATATGTTATCTATAGAAGAACACATATGTCATGCTTTAATTACTTAATCACAGACAAGAGGAATTAGTTTATATCTGAAATGAAATGCATAGAAGCCTGTATTAGGTTTTAGATTTGAAATTTTTAAGAGTCCCTGAATTTTAAAATGAAAGACTCTTTTTAATTTCTTTTTACTTTTAATGTTTGAGAAGAAAAATATCTAAGAATCTTTGGTATGCCCTAAAATCACTTTGAGTTAAATATTATGAAACTTAATTTGGTATGCTTATCTAATAATGTGATCTGATGAATAACTGGCTTGTCAGAGTGATGT
Organism: Paguma larvata; assembly: GCA_030068075.1. Classification (NCBI taxonomy): domain Eukaryota; kingdom Metazoa; phylum Chordata; class Mammalia; order Carnivora; family Viverridae; genus Paguma; species Paguma larvata. Next base: position 37,929,538 of record CM057840.1, read on the forward strand.
AATACTGAAGACATTTTTTTTCAAGACCAGACACACAGTTGACTTGTTAAGCAATTTCTGTTTACCATTATGTTATCCTCTTCTTAGACCACAGGAGGCCAGATATGTGAAGCATCTGAGGTAAAAATAGGTTAACTATTCCATTTTTACATTAAAAGTCAAAGAGTCCTGTACATCTATCCAAAAATGAGATGAGATAGGGCAGAGACATACGTACGAAGCGTACTTTAGAAAATCTACATATGCTTTTAGATGAATCAGTTACTCCAGTCACCATGTTGGATTATATTTTTGAAAGTTCCAAAGATAAACTCCATAAATTTATGTGAATATTTTTGATAGTGTGCAGTCAGCAACTCTAATTACTCCTTGTTACCTATAAAGTGCAGATTATTTTGCCTCTTATTCAAAGTGCCTCATAATTTGGCCTCTGCTTCCTTTTCCAATATTACGTCCTAGTAAATCTCAGCCTATACCTCCTACTCTAGTTTGGTCCAGCAAACATGACGTTCTACCCTTGTCCCTTAGTCCATTCCTCCAGACTGCAGTGCTACCCCAGTCTTCTCGGCCGATTCAAATCCCAACCATCTCTCAGTCCTAGCTGGAGTCCTCCCTCATGCTTGCCGTTCCCTTTTATCTGCTCTGTTCATAGCACTTCTGCTCCATTCCCAAGTCCTTAGGATCTTGTCTGTATTGCTTATTTGACATCTAATGACAATAGACACCATTTACTGAGTGCTTATTAAGTGCTGAGCATTGTGCTGAGAGCATTTTCTTATTTAATCCTCAAACCTCATGGGAAAAGTACTGTTCTGATCCTCATTTTGCAGATGAGGAAACATCCCAGAGAATTAAAAAAATTTTTTAAATGTTTATTTTTTCGAGAGAGAGAGAGACAGAGTACAAGTGGAGGAGAGGCAGAAGAGAGGGAGACACAGAATTTGAAGTAAGCTCCAGGCTTTGAACTGTCAGCACAGAGCCCCATGTGGGGTCGAACTCACAGACCATGAGATCATGACCTGAGCTGAAGTCAGACACTCAACTGACTGAGCCACCCAGATACTCCTACATCCCAGAGAATTTCAATGAAGGTCACCAGCTGAAATTGGTGAAATCTGGATTCAAAAGCATATCCTTATTCACTAAATAATATTATTTTACTTTAATAATTATCCTTTCATCCATTTTAATCCACTCATTGTAAATTCTTTTAGAATTTTAGGGTGTCGTAATACATATTTTCAATCTTTCTGGTACTGCCCTTCTGCACATGGTTTCTAGCATAATGCTTTGCATTTGGTTAAATCTCAGTAAATATTTGCTCATTGAAGAGCAACACAGGAATACTTTTACCATGGATTTATATCTCATTTTCTCATATTTTTTGGAAACTTATACTTTTTACTGTAATAAGCAATGACTTATTAAACTACCACAGTGATATGAGGTATTCAGTCTATGAGTGCCCTAAAAATGTTATCAGGGGCGCCTGGGTGTCTCAGTTGGTTAAGCGGCCGACTTCGGCTCAGGTCATGATCTCACGGTCTGTGAGTTCGAGCCCCACGTCGGGCTCTGTGCTGGCGGCTCAGAGCCTGGAGCGTCAGATCCTTTATCTCTCTCTCTCAGCCCTTCTGCTGCTCATGCTCTGTCTCTATCTTTATGTCTCTCAAAAATAAATAAACATTAAAAAAATTAAAAAAAATGTTATCAAATGCTGTACCTCAGAAATATCGAAATATTCTCAACTCTGTGGCACTTTACTGAGGTAGACATACGATAGACTTTGAGTGTATACAATAAATTTTAGGCAAAATTCTATTCACGGCAAATTATGTTTACATTTCATAGACCAATGAATGTTTGTTGAAAAAAATTAAACTGTTTCCATGGAGAATTACCAATCTACACAAGAGGAAAAAAATTTCCACAGAGTCTCCAATATCTTGAATGTGTTTCTTGGTATCTATGGTTATGATTTGGTCACTTTAGTGTTGGGACAGAGGAAGTGGTCTGAAACTGAAGGTGATAAAAAAGAAGAAATGAATATTAATGATGTTCATATACTACAAGTTCATTGTGTTTTTTCATAAAAAGAAAATAAGTGTCTAGCTTTTGTCTGGTAGTAAAAAAAAGAGAGAAAAATGAATGAATAAGACCTAAAACTGTAGCAGTGATCTCTGCCAAAGATATTGAAAATGAGTTTAATGTCCGTGTATATAACTACTTTTAGTGTTGATCGCCAAATAAAACCTTGATACCTTGTTTACATCATCTCTTTACAACCTCTTACTATTCCTCATTAACGTAGGAGCAAAATGTTGTATTTCTCTGAAAGTTAAAATGGACATTATCTGTGGTATCACTGAAATATTATATAATTCCATGTCAGTGTCTCATTATGCATGATTAAGCTTATCTTATTTCCCCAGAGGCCAGTGTGGCCTCTTGTGTTCCAGGGTAACTATCAACAAAAAGGTATAAACAATAGCATAGAACATTGCCCTGGCAGATAAAATAATCTTCCCTTATAAGTCTGATTTCTAAACTGATTCACCTTGGGGCTTGGCTATGAATTGGGTGGGTGGGGAGAACTTTTGCCAAAATGCGTTTCCAAATTAAATAAATACATTAGGCCATTTTAGGAGTGTCAGAGAGGTGGGCGGGGGGTGGGGGGAAGGAGAAAGAATTAATTTATAAAAACTACCTTAACAAGATTATTTATACATACACAGACATGATTAATTATTTAATTTCAACTCTTGAGTTAAAACATTAAAGACTCTTAAAGACTCTCATGTAGTACTTTGCATTGAAAATGCTTTATGGGGGTACCTGGGTGGCTCAGTCAGTTCGAGCCCTCTGTTGGGCTCTGTGCTGACAGCATGGAGCCTGCTTGGGATTTTCTCTCTCCCTCTCTGCCCCTCTCCAGCTTGCACTCTCTCTCTCTCTCTCTCTCTCTCTCTCTCTCATAATAGTAAACATTAAAAAAATAAAATGCTTTCTGGGTAGTACTAAATTATTTGTGGATGCACCATTAATTCCCATATGGACTACTAACTCTACTCAAATGCCAGAGATTCCTGTTGGATTACTTCTAGGTGGTATGCATCATTGTAAATAATTATATAAGTAAAACTTAGCTTAGCATCTGGGTATGGAGAAAATCGTATACTCTAAGAACCCATTTATATTTATATTCACTGAGATTGGTCAAGCTTCTGACTTCATCTTTCTTTTCTACTCTTAACCATCTCCATTTTCACCACCAGATAGAAAATCTTGATTGTTAGTCCTGCTGGGATGACTAGAAACTTTCTCATAGAGGACACCAGAGGAAATCTTACTCAATGATGACAATGCCACCCAACTTCCCTTTGAAAGACATTATGATAAAGCAAAAATTCAGAATTCATAAATAAAATGACATCTGTTACATGTTCTTGCTCAAATGCTCTCCTTTTTAAAAATGGTCTTTTAAAATAACATTCCCTTAGATAGTCACTCAGTTGCTTTTTAAGAAGAGGATCCACAGATGTTCAATGAATTCTGTTTTTATTTCCACTGGACATGCTGTCTGGGAGTAGAAATTGTGTGCCATAATGATTGGCTGTTTCTTAATTCATGTAAAAGAATGACTTTTCAGATTATTAATACAGTTTTCAATTCTTTGAACTTGAGTTACATACATAAGGATTACATTCATAATTTTCTGTAGTTGCTTTTGTTTTAGACACTCATTCCAAGTATTTTATATATTTACCACAGTTTTTTTTTTTTTTTTTTTTGAAATTTGAATTCTCCTGTCTGTGAATTCAACAAATGCTTGCCTGTTGAAGGGATGTGACTGTAGGCAGGGTTGTACATTTTAGCTTTGGTATAAATGGTTTTGCTATATTTGGTAAGAAAGATGTAAAAAGAACCTTGAGTTTTCCCTCATTTGATACAGAAAACAAATGAAAAGTTTAAAAAAAATTAAAGGGGCTCCTGGGTGGCTCAGTCGGTTAAGCATCCGACTTGGCTCAGGTCATGATCTCATGGTTCGTGAGTTTGAGCTCCACATCACAGAGCCTAGAGCCTGCTTCAGACTCTCTGTCTCCCTCTCTCTTTGCCTCTCCCCCTCTCACACTCTGTCTGCCTTTATAAAAAATAAATAAACATTTAAAAAAATTAAAAAGAAAACCCATCCAAATGGACTTTTACTGAGTCAGAGGCTATCTGTCAGGATTTCAGAGGAGTTGAGAGCTCAATCATACAAGATACCTTGTATGTGAGGTTAGGCAGTGTCCTACTTTATTAAACACTGATAAAAGTCAAGTGGCCCAGCAGGTAAGCTGGTAGAAGGGTTGTTTTAAGACTTCATCTGGTGCTTTTATATACTTCGTTCTAGACTCTGCTGTCCTTTCTTTTCCCATGAGTTATGTGAACAAAATTTTAGATCAATGTCAAAGACTCTGAATTTCTACATTTCTTGCACTTGAGGTAATCCTGGAGGAAAATGTTAATCAAAGTGAGAGAGATTGTGATGTTACTAATCAAAGAATAGTAATGAAAGTATATAGGGTGTAGGTAGAAAGATATTATTTTTTAGAACAGATTTATTACAGCAGTTGGCTGTAAAATATATTTCTATGAAGCCAACTAGTAGGATTTCCCTACTGACTTCTATTTTTAAGTGAGTGAAATATCTTAACTTATAGTATGTGTTAAAACATAAGGAGATAAGAACTGAGCATCTGGTAACATATTGGTAACAGAGTGGCTAATGTCACTTTTGTTTACCAGAGCACAAGTTGGAATTTTCTCTGTGGGATATTGTAATTCCAATTTAGCAGTGTATTTTGGTTTGGCATTATGTTCCAGTATTTCATTTCAACCATCAACTGCTTCTCTGTTCTTCCTTTCCCTCTCATTTTGTTTATATTATGTTTCAGAAATAGTCAAAGGTCTCAAGATTTTCTTCTTTGACTAAGAGTAGAGTCACGAATAGGCCCAAAGCAAAATCAGATTATACCAGTAGGTCCTGTGTTGGTCAGGCTAATGTCTAATAGAGTGACACCCACATGGTATGTTTGAAGAAGATACTGAGAAATACTCTTTGCTCAGAAAAGAGATCCCACTCACTGTTCTGTCATAGTGTCTACATCCCAGAAATGAGATTTTATTTCTTTGAATCTAGAAGGACTTTTAACTTGTAGTCTGTTGTTGAAGTGCAGTTACTCCTGGAACAAACTCTTGTTTGTTTGTTATGTTACCAATATCAACAGCTCTGGCCCAGTAGAGATGAGTTGAGAACTCTTTGAGAGTAAAACATTCTAGGAGAGGGGAAGTTATTGTCTTAAAGGACTATTTTCATAATTCTTTTATGAATATTGCAATTGAAGGTTTTAATTAGATTTTTTTTGGTTGATGGGGAAAAAATACCCTGGAGGGCTCATAGTTTTGTTTTTTTTCTAAAAAACATATTGTTAGGTATTTTTTTTAAGCAACTACTTTTGCAAGAATGTGATATGATATGTGGCAGGAAATAAAATGAAAACAGTCAAAATAATTTCAGCCAACTCACAGTTTAAGGACTTACCCATTTTATTGCTTTTTATTAAAAAAATTTTAATGCTTTTTAAATGTCGTGTCATAAAATGAAAAGTTAGAGGTACTTGGAGTAAATGCCCTAATTAATCTGATTTGGATTTACTTATAGTAAGTGTTGACTAGAGTTGACTTCTTCCGAGGATTGCCTGCTTTGATTTTGTGTTGGAGTCTACTGGGTAAAAAGCTTAACTAACACTTTCCCAATGTGTTATAATTCTTCGTATTTCTCTTACTAGTTTCCTTAGTCATTTCCTTGTTGGTAATGAAAAGCATTTGGTAATCATGGAAATAATCTATCTGATCACAATTTGCCTCATGGGCTCAGGTAGAACGGAGGAAAAAGTGACTACACCATCTTGGGAATCCACAGATGAAAATTGTTGCTATGTGTACATTAGGAAAATAGTTACCTGAAACGGATTACTCACCTGGGGGAGTCTTTAAACTCATCTGAAGAGTCTATTCTAGGAGATCCAAAATTTAGCAGTTGCCTTAAATTGTCACTTAAGTTGCCACTCCCTTAGTTCTTGATTTACAAAGACTACCACCTCTTTGGAAAGTTGATTTCATGTGGCTTTCCCACCTAAAATTAGCTTTCTCAAAAGGGACTGAAGTTTATTATTTTTTTTAAATTGTTGAGTTACATCACAATAATAATTTTTCAATTTTATTTTCACTTGTAGAATGACTCATGACTAGCAGTGGAATTTAAGTATCTAACTGAAAAGTCATGTGTGAAATTCTGGCTAAAACACAGATTTCAAAAGAAATGCTATAGTGGCAATGGTGACGATCGGGGTGGTACTTGTGTTTGGAAAAACTATATACAAAAGCAATATTTAAATAATTGGTATTTTTGACATACACTTAATTTAGAAATGAGTTTTCGGATATTAAAAAAGCATATCATTTGGATTTTAAATAAAAACTATTTTAGGGGTGCCTGAGTGGCTCAGTTGGTTAAGCACCTGACCCTTGATCTCAGCTGAGGTCTTCATCTCAGGGCTTTGAGTTCAAGCCCCGCATTGAACGTAGCACTAGAGCGAAGCCTACTTAAAAGAAAATTAATAAAAATAAAAAATAAAATAAAACTATTGTTTTAAAAACTTTACCTGTTATAGATTTAAAAACATGTCTTTATGTAGCTGATGTTTTAAAGTATATTTATTTGAATGAACGAGTTGTGAAGATTTTGAAAAGCCTATCAATCGATACTAATATCAGTGTATTAATAGCTCTAGGCATTCTGTTATTTTATAATACTCTTGATTTTGAAGTCAGTCTCTGGATGATACAGATGTCATTTTTATAACAATTTTCAGTTTAAAAAGTTATAGCCAATTATCTTTATAGGTATATCTAATCTGTCTTGTTTCAATTGTAGAAAGCATATAGGCTCCAAGTCTAATTTGTTCTTGAGTATAGAGCAAGATTACCTACATGTGAATCTGGGCGATAGCACTTAATATCAGTATGACTTCAGACAACTAAACTGTAGCTAAGTTTTTTTCATCTTTAAGTAGGTTGACAGTAGTATCCCATCCATTGGCTATTGTGAGGAATAAATGTGTTGATTAATGAATTACCCTAAGCTCCTGATACTGGGCTAGGTATCCAGTGAGAAGGCATTAAATAAGTATCATTATTATTTGATTATGAAGAATGTATTACTAAATAATACATATTTAGTATGATTTTGGAGTCATAGAGGTCTGGGTTAAATTTCTAATCCTAGACTTATTAATTAAATGCCCTCGGGCAGGTTAGCAAACCTGTGTGATCTCAGTCTTAACATAAATCTAATGGGATTGCTGTAGTAGGGAAGTTATCTCATGTAACTTATTAGCACATGTCTTGGCACGTTTAGATGGGTGATAAATGGTAGCTCCAAAAAGAATGTAGTTAATGGCAGAGGGTAAAAAGTTGCAGGTAACTGTAAAATACTGGATTAAAAAATCTATATAAAGACACTAGAAGGCGTTAAAACATAAATAGAAATGTACCACTGGCAGGGGTTTGAAAACCCGTAACTGGAATGCGTAAGAATTGTGTTCGCAGCTTATGGTCCCAGGGCGAGACCCAACTCTTACAGATATGGCTGTGGAAATAAATTGCAGCCTTCCCAGTGAATGATATCAAGCTCAGAGTTTGCGACTGGGAAATAGCTAGAAATTTAAAGGGAAACCTGGGCAGCACAAAACTCTCAGAAGTAAGACACAAATTCAGAGCATAAACTGCCCAAATCCATGGCTGACTTCTGTACATACGTACAGACAAAAGGCTTGATGAAAATTATACAGACGCTAGAGAGAAGTCTGAAAAATAGAAGTATTTAGATCCAGATCTGGGAATTGGATGCTTTTCTTAACTGAGCGCAATTTTCAACTGTGCACAGTACAGGTGGCAGAAAGCTGAAGCTGGGCAGATTTGAGATATCATGACACAGAACCCAAAGGGAGAAGAGCAACTGGAAAATAGGGAGAGTCCCTAGAAGCAAGAAATCACAGAAAGCGAGCCTCATCTCTGCCCAAATTTTAGGTTTAACAGAGAATTTTGTGGCAACAGGGAGTCTTATAGGGATCAGGCTAAAAAAGAAGTAAGAAACCACAGGCTGTGTTCCACAGGGGGAAAAAAATAGATTTTTAGTTAAATACGAGGCAAGTCAACTGCCTAGGAAAATAAAACTCCAGTAATTCTCAAAAGAACAAAAGAATAAAACTCCAGTAATTCTCAAAATATGAATGGCTATATTATATTGTCTACAATGCCTGTTTTCAACCAAAAATTTACAAGATGTGCAATAAGACAGGAAATTGTGACCCATACTTGGGGGAAAAAGATCAGCCAATAGAAGCTGACCCTGCGATGGGCCAGGTGTTGGATTTACTAGATAAAGCCTTCCAAGTAACTATTATAAATATATTTTAAAGATTAAAAGTGGGGCATCTGGGTGGCCCAGCTGGTTAAGCGTCCAACTTTGGCTCAGGTCAATGATCTCACAGTTTGTGAGTTTGAGCCCCGTGTCCAGTTCTGTGCCTGCCTCGAATTCTGTGTCTCTCTCTCTCTCTGCTCTTCCTCCACTCACATTCTGTCTCTCTCTGTCTCTCAAAAATAAACATTAAAAAAATATCTTTTTAAAAAAGATTAAAAGAAAATATATTCAAATATTTCTTGACAGAGAAATAGTAACTATATAAAAATGTAAGTTCTGGACCTGAAAAATAAAGTAACTAAAATTTTAAAAACTGCTAGATGGGTTTACAGAAGATTAGAAATGGGGTAAAAGATAATTAGTGAGTTTGAAAAAGGATCAATTAGAAATTACATAAACATAAGAAAGAGGGAGGAGATTAAAGAAAAATGAACAAAATCTCAAAAACTTCTGGGACATTGTGAAGCAATCTGACATATGGATGTAGAATTCCATAAGGAAAGGAAAGAGAAAAGAATCAGAAAAAATATTTGAAGAAATAATGGCCAAAACTTCCTCAAATTTAAAGAAAAACAATAATTTATAGTTCATGAAACTCAACAAACCCAAAGCAAACACAGAGAATGCTACCCCAGAGAACCTCACAGTCACGTAGGATAGGGGACGATAATGTTAAGAATGGAGGTGGGGCACCCGGATGGGTGTGGACTGAGAGACCGACTTCGGCTTGGGTCACGATGTCATGGTTCATGAGTTCAAGCCCTGCATCAAGTTTGCTGCTGGTAGCATGGAGCCTGCTTCGGATCCTCTGTCCCTCTGCCCCTCCCCCGGTCTCTCCCACTTTCTCAGAAAAAAATAAAACATTAAAAAAAAGAAAAAAGAATGGAGGTTACATAACCTGAAAGTAATGTAACATTGTATGTCAATTATACTATGATACAAAATTTTAAAAAGACCTTTAAAGATCAAAAAAAGAAAAAATGCTAATCCTATGAGACTTTTTGCCTGCTGTTTTACAGACATTCCTAAGGATTAAGAAATAAAAGGGGGGAACATAAAGATCAGAAAAATACCCACAGCCCTAATACTAAGAATGAAATAAAACCAAAGATGCTACAAAACATCAACAAATACTGTGGAATAGAACAAAGTACTAAATTAAAAAAAAAAAAAAAGGAAAGGAGAGTACATGGAAAACAATGGAAAGATGAGGATAAATATCAATTTTCCTACAAGCCTTCTTCTAGTTTCCCTGGTGTCCAAGCTAACTGACACTTGTGAACTCATAACATGTAGGGTGTGGAACACCAGGAGGCTAATTACTTTGGATTCGTGGCCACATTTACATCATATGTTAATTAGCTAAAGTCAACTCCTCTCTTTCTCTGTACATTTATGTATATATGTGTGTATGTATGTGTCTGTGTATGGGCGTGTCTGTATATTATTGGTAGACTTTAGGAATTATGATGATTTCTTCAATTGTGGAGGAAATATATATTTAATATATAAATATACATATATAAATATATTTTTATATATTTCCTCCATAATTGAAGAAGTCATCATAGTGTCTAAAGGTTACCAAAAATACAGCTCTTCTAAAGAAAGATTGATGCTACTAATAAACACTAAGATGTGTGACTTAAATGAAATTTAGATTTAAATGTAATTCTACGTTTTGTATGCAAAGAAAAACAAAACATAAGTACAACTCTTGACAATAACAGTCTGTGTGTATATGTATATAACCTAAAGTTACAAATGTACTGTGGGTTTTTGTTTTTGTTTTTGTTTTTTGATCTATAGGAACTAGTACAGCAAATTTAAATATTTAAAGAAATCAACAAGGACAATATTTTTAGAAATATTTAGAAAGATTAGAATTCTTAATAGCTCTGAATTCTTTTCCTAACAAATATGTAATATTGCATTGTATGTACAGGATACTGTGCCTGCCAGACTCTTGGGGGGTATAAAAAGTAGGTTGTGATTTAAAAAAAAAAATGTTTATTTATTTGAGAGAGAGTGTGCACACAAATGGAAGAAGGACAGAGACAGAGGGAGAGAATTCAAGCAGGTTCCGCACTGTCAGCTCAGAGTCCAGTGTGGGGTTCAAGTTCACCAACTGTGAGATCATGACCTGAGCCAAAATCAAGTGTAGGTTGTTCAACTAACGGAGCCACCCAGGACCCCATGATTTTCATTTTGAAGGTTGTTAAATCTATGACGGGAAAAACATGCACTCAAAACAATTAGGAAAGTTCAAAAGTATGTCTAGACAAGCATTTGTTTAAACATGAAGTGCTTGGAGTACCTGCATCAAAACTACCTTGGGCACTTAATAAAAATACAGATTTCTTGGCTCTAATCTCTACCTATTGAATGCCAGTCTCTTGAGGTGCAGTTTTGGGATTGAAAGCATCCCCAGCTGATTCCCAATGCTCTTCCAAGTGTTAACACTGTGATTCTAGAAAAGTAGGGCAGTGAGGGGTTCCTTCCAGGGGGGACCGTTTAACTGTCAAGATGGTGCTTTGCTCGGACCGGATGTGGGAGATTGGATTTTAAGAAGTTGAGATGAGATTAGAGGATATTCCTCTTGGATATTCCTCAGTTCACCTCCCCCCCATTTTATCTTTTTGTGAAAGAATAAGTCACAAGTATAACTCATATCAAGTATGGTATGTTAGAAGGATAAAGGCTTTAAAAATACTGGAAAATTGAGTTGGTGTCACATTGAACAGGCTCATAGCTTCTCTTCATAGATAAAAAAGGGGAGAGTATTTTATATCTGCTAACAAAAGGCCTCAAGGATTGTAAAGTAGTTTTATAACTACTTAAACACCTTTGTTTTCGGTAGTTTCTTTCCCATATATACACGTACCATAAACTTTTGCTATATTTGTTTCCTCTTTTATTTTTTAAGATACTTCAATATTAATACTAAACATCCTACTTATCCCAAATACTTCTTATATAAACATTGTAGCATTATCATACTTAAAATTAATCTAATTGTCTCGTATTACTCAATGCCCAGCCCATATTCAAATTATTCCCCCATTATATCATATTGTTTTATACAGTTGCTTTTTTTTCTCCCCCAAAATGAGATCCAGTTAAGAAGCACTCACTGCACTTGGTTCTAAAGTTGCTTTTAATTTAGAATACTAACCTCCCTGCCCAACTGCCCTTCCTTTTCCTCTTATTCCCGACATGGTCGTTTTGAATTATAACTAACAGGATTAGAGAGATTTTACCTTTCCCCCCATTCATCTGTTCATCTATTCATCCACTCTAATTTTTTTTATAATAGTTTATTTTCAAATTGGTTTACATATAACACCCAGTGTTCATTCCAACACGTGCTCTCTTTAATGCCCGTCATCCCCTCTCCCCTCTCCCTCACCCTCCTCACCCTCAGTTTGTTCTTAGTCTTTGAGAGTCTCTTATGTTTTATCTCCCTCCCTCTCTGTGCCACTCTAATTTTTTAAAAAACAATTATTTGTTGAGCCGCTTTTGTGTGCCCACCGCATGCAAAGCTGGACATACGCGAGAACAACAGTGTCTTCTCTATAGTACATCAGGAATTATTTTGAAGGGAACATTGTTTTTCTAATGAAAACAGAAGTACTGAGAATGTCATAAAAAATACATGCACATGTGCACACACATAACCGCATGTTAAACAGATCACGGCAAACTTTCAAACAGAATATAAAGTAATTTTTTGTTTATGAAACTCTTTTTCAGAGTTTATGACACACGCCCACAACATTTCAATTACAAGAATCCAATGATATGATTTTCTAAGTCGCAACTTAAAAACCCAAACTTGTGGTTAAGACCAAGAATGAGATTCCTCTAACTTGAGCATCTAGATTTGGAATCTAGACCAAACAAGTATGCACAACAAGCAAGACTCATTCAGAAACGAACATCACACAAACACAGTTCTGTTCCAAGTGTGGGAAAGTATCAGGAAGTGGGGAGATTTTCTTCTGCTCTTAGAGCCTTAACTGAGCTTGAGAAGAAAAACTGTTGGAGGAATCCTGGCAGAGAAGATGGCGGGGACTGATTCAGAGGGAGAAGTTTATTTTTGCTGTTAAATAATCTCGTTTTTATGTAAAAACATTTTTAAAGATATTCCAGAGTGCTTAGGCATGTCCTTGGAGCTGTTCCCCCTCTCACCCATCTGGACCTGTATGGAGCTGCCTTGGGAATGGGTAATGGGAAAGCTTCACTGGGAAGGTTTTAAAACTGAAACTGAGAAAAGTAAACCAGTCTCTGAGTTTCTAGAATTTAAGATATAAGGCTTGTGACTGGTCAGCTCCATGTTTCCCAGCAGGGTTTCAGAGAGGAGGAAGCCGCTTTGCAAAGAGAAAGAGAAAGAGGAAGCAGTCCTGCAGAACGAGGGAGAGAGTCTGGTGGTGTTTGAGTCGGCTGCGGTTCCACTCTTTACTGAGGATCACCCAAGTACTTTCCTGTCCCAGCGTTTCATGAGACAGAGCCCTTCCCAAGGTCTCTATGCATAATTTCCATTTAAAAAGGTCCAGTTCACTCATTGTCTGTTTCCGACAAATCATTTTATTTTCACCTAATTCTCTCCAATTATTTGGATGTTAAATACAAATTAATATAAAACAAATATCAGATAAAAATAATAGCAATGACTAATTATATAATACAATATGCCAGGCACTATTCTTTGCAGTTTACTTATATTAACTTATTTAATCCTCAAAATGATCCTGTGAAGTAGATATTGGTATATTTCCATTCTACACGAGAAGCAAGATTAAGTAATTTGTGGGTTAAGTTTATCCATATGTGTATTGGTGTCAACGTTAAAACCCAAGGGTCTGGCTCTGCCATGCTGTAACCATTATGCTTCTCTGCCTTTGGCTGGTGTGCTTTCTTTCTTCCCTACCATCCTTCTGTCCCACTGTGACTACAATGCTATCTCACCATTAAAAAAAATGTGTATTTATTTATTTTGAGAGGGAGAGAGTGAACATGAGTGGGGGAAGGGCAGTAGGAGAGGGAGAGCAAGAGGGGCAGGGAGAGAGAGAGAGAGAGAGAGAGAGAGAGAGAGAGAGAGAGAGAGAGAGAGAGAGAGAATCCTAAGTAGGCTCCACACTGTGAGGACAGAGCCCAACACGGGGCTTGATCTTACAAACCGTGAAATCAAGAGTCGGATTCTTCACTGACTAAGCCACCCAGGTGCCCCCATCTCACCATTTGTAAATGAGCAAATGAAATAAAGGTGCCTTGTTTGAAAGCAACAACACTGTTTCATAAGTTTATGTGTTTGTGGTCCCCATTCTGCTTATTTTCCTCTTCTACACTGATTATGTCTGTCACTTCTCCCCTAACAAAGTTCTGATACAGACTGTTCGGTCTGGGAGATACAAGGATAAACTGGGCACAAGAACTCACTTGGAAAGCAGTGCCAAGTAGCAGTTTTCTCAGAAAGGAAAACTCATCATCTAGGAATTAGACTTCAGTAGAAGATAATGTTCTCTGAATGTCTGGGACTGTTTGGTTCCAGACAAAGAAATTTCCTAAATTGTTTAAAGATATTTTAACTTTTCAAAAAGTTCATCAATGTCACAGTCACACACACACACACACACACACACACACACACACACACAGAGTTATCACTTCTCTTTTCCCTCCAACAACTGGGAATTGTCAGAATTCATGCATCACCTGAGATTTGCTATGATGTCACTGACGTCTTCTAGCAAAATCTGCATGATCTTGTCCGTATCTTGTGGCCAGACCTTTTGTTGTCTGATCAATTATATCATTTCATGCGTGGTTCCCTATGCAAATCATTCTTCAATTTTTAAAGGTCTTTATGTTAAAAAAATATTTTTATGAAAGATTTGTTTCAAACAATTCTGTTCCTTGAATATTAAAGTGTTTAGACTCCAGGGAGATATTCTGATAATCACCATGTAACTGAGGGTGTAAAGGCTGAGAAATTTTCTTTAGAAATTGTCTTCAAGGAGGTGTGTGTACGTGTGAGTATGTGAGTGTGTGTGTGTGTGTGTGTGTGTGTGTGTGTGTGTGTGGAGTGGTGGTGGGGATTAGTACTTATTAAGTAAATTATTTTATGAACTATTTTTGGGGCCTAATTTGCCTAGGAACTTCTGTTTCTTTGGATACTTGTCAAATTATTAGTGCCTTCATGTTCTAAAATGTCATGATCATAGTACACTGAAGACTTATGCATAGGTATTTTATAAGGAGCTACTTTTTATTTTTCAAGATCGTCTGTGAGGAAATATCTGTTGAGACCCTTCTGTAAGGCTATGTTGGAATTACTCCCTAGATCAGAAGAGTTACCAATAGAATTCGTTATATAAAAAGTTGAAAAATACTAGTTTAGGAATAAGATGATTCCTGATCAAAGCTGGAAGATAAGGGCTTTGCTGAAATTTAATTAAGATAACCAAGGTGAATCCAGAGGTAGTTAATATCATTTACACGCAAACAATCTGTAGTTACGTGGCAATTACATGGCAACCTAATTGAAAAAATAATTTTTGTACAAAATGATTGCCAAGGGGAACAAGTTAGCTTTTAGGGGTGGTGGGCATATATGTTCATTATCTTGATTGGCCTGATGGTTTCTAAATTTGAGGGTTTTATCAAAGAAGATAATATTTTCAGGGGTAAAATGAGTTACATGGTATCTGAGTATTTTCCAGAACAGGTTTATCCGTGTTCTTCAGGTGTTGAGTGTCTTAGGTTTTCCCTTGAGCACCTGGTAGTCTATCTCTGCCCTGAAAGAGGAGGACATTCATTTTCACCTTTTGAAGATTTTGAGTTTAGCACTTTTGCCTTCCATTCTCAAGTCAGTGATTATCAGATCGCCTGAGAAGGAATCTGCCCTTCCTATGATTTTAGCATATTTAGTCCTCGTTGTTCCCATAGCTCTTCCATGTCTGTAGAAGTGTGATTTTTAGTAATTTATCAAGTTTTCCCAATTGTTGTATGAGTTGCCTCTCCACGACCTACCACATGGCACGGAAGGATGCCATGTGCTTAAAATCTCATTTTGATGTTGTGTGTAATGATTGCTAGTGTATCCGATGTGCAGTATTTCACAAGTAGTTTCTGCCTGCAACTGGGAATGCAATTGTATGGAGTTGAGTTTCCTCATAGAGAATGTGTTCTTGGTGTCATGTTTCTTCTAGGCCTAGGTACACACTGTCTGCTGGGGACTTGCCTTCTCTCTGTAGGCCATAGGCCCCAGCACACCCCCGGTGTATCATACCACACTCAATCCACACCCTCTGTGACCTGCCCAGACCCCATCGTCTTCAGAATTTGTGATCTTTATCTGCTCTGGTCCAAGAAAGTAATATCCATTCTGCTTTGTTTTAGCATCTTTGTGCAGGTGATCCTGTCATCTTGGAGCTCCTGGAATGTTTACGTTGTCATCATAGTCCATTTCCCTAGAGACGTTATGCTTTATGTTTTGAAGATTATTCAAAGGGTCTCTATGAATATGTGTGTCTTATTTTTCCTCTTTCCTTAATATATAACGTCTTGGTTTGAATTTAGTACCAGGAAAAATTCTTCTTTAAAGAGTTGACATGTTTCTTTCCTATGTAATGATGGCAAAATGGCAGCTACACGATTTAGTATTCTATCTGTCTTGTATTGGATCATATTATGAGGACATAGGAAACCAAAGTTGAATTTTAGTGACATCAAAGTGTTTTCTTGGTAAAAATGTTTGCATTTTTTTTAAGTTCTCTGGAAAGTTTCTACTTTTCTCTATTGTATCTTTTGTTTTAATCTACTTTGAATTTTTGGAAAGAGGAGGGACAGAAGCCTAGATGGCTCAGTAGGTTGAGCATCCAACTCGATTTTTGCTCAGGTCTGAACTTCACAGTTGTGAAATGGAGCCCTTGTCAGACTCTGTGCTGAGTATGGAGCCTGCTTGGGATTCTATCTCTCTCTCCTTCTCTCTGCCCTTCCCCTGCTTGCATGTGTGCTCTCTCTCTCTTTCTCTCTTCCTCTCTTATCAAAATAAATAAATAAACACTAAACAATAAAGAGGAGGGATATAAGTCATTTGACACATAAAAAGTCATTTGTGTAAAAATTTAGCAAGTACATTTATTAATATAAATTTGAGTTGGTTTAATTATCATGCAGAGCAACAAAAATTATGCATATCATTAAATGCTAATCAGCTGAACATTTTCTTAAGGCATATTTGATTATAGAATTGAACTCTACTCACATTTATGAATTATTTATAATTCCTAAGGTAACCTTATTTTTATAACACAACAAATAGAGTCAACATTTATTGTCTGTTTGTCTCTGAATGTATCATTTTCCTTATTCTTTAGAATAATCTTGGGAAATAGAAAATATCCATGAGGAAATTGAAAGAAAAATTGAATAGTGTCTTAGAGTTTAGGGCACCCCAGTTAGTCACATTACACTTTAAATGGAGCCAAGATTATTCACTATTTATACCTTTGTGGAGAGACGGAAATTGCTTCCTATTATGATTTGTTCAAAAACAGAAGACATCTGGTATAAGATTGTGTTGTAATCATTTGGCTGGGAAAAAAAAAAAAGATCCATTTTAAAAGCCTGCCAGATGGTTGACAAAGAATGCCTTTACTGATTGGTGGGACAATCTTTCTTAACTATTGTGCTGTTTCTGAGAACAAAATGCTCAAATGAGCAGAGAGCTTCAGAAAAAAATATAGCCGTACCACAATGGCTCAATAGGAGTTAACCAAACTTTTCAGTCCTCAACTAATTATCTTAAGAGCATGGATTTTCTGAGTGGAAGGAGAATATAGTACTTTAGATTTTAAACTCCAAGTCTTGATATAATACACTGTCACTAAGTTTTAAGCATCAAATCATTTCCGGTTTTCACACTTACCTGAAAGGGAAATGAATTATACAAATGCATAATGAAGCACAGGATTATCTTTGACCAAAGTTCCTTTAAGAATACTTTGACGTCGATAGCCCTTTCCCTGAGCAACTTTGGTTGATGCTTTTTTTTTTTTTTTTTTTTTTTTTTAGTTCATCCTGGATTGATTTAAAAGGGAGAATCATTTTACAAACAAGAAGCTGCTGTTTTCCTTTGTTTTGGCAGGAGTTAAAAGGAGTATCTTACTGTATTTTCTGAAAGCCTTGAATCTAGGCATTGTTTGCTGGCTTTCTGCTCTCCTTGATTTCAGCTGCTCTGGAAGCTTTGCCAGAAAAACCCAGACCTGTCCTGCCACCTTCTCCATGATAGGGGCAAGACAGGGGCTTTGTAGTCAGAGACAGTTAGGTCTTTGTCCTGAAGATACTGCTATGGTTTCCGGGGAAATTACCTAGTCTATTTTAATTTTCCATAGGGTTGTTTTGAGGACTAAGTGAGAAAATGTTTTGTTAAATATTCAGTAAGTGATAGCAATAGTAATAAGGATAATCATTACCTGCTTAATAGCAAACACTCATCCTTCCCTATTTACCTGCTCTTTTAAGATACATGATATTTTGGGACACCTAGGCAGCTCAGTTGATTAGACATCTGACTTCAGCTCAGGTCATGATCTCACAGTCTGTGAGTTCGAGCTCTGCTTCAGTCTCTGTGCTGGCAGCTTAGAGCCTGGAGCCTGCTTCAGATTCTGTGTCTCCCTCTCTCTCTGCCCCTCCCCTGCTCATGTTCTATCTCTCTCTCTCTCTCTAAAATAAGTAAACATTAAAAAATACGTAAATATTTCTACCAGTGAATCTCTAAATATGATTTCTTGCTCTTGTCTTAATCTCTTCTGTGAATGCACACATTTAAATGTCTGTCCTGTTTCTGTCATTAAATACTGTCTGGATCTGTCTTAGCTTGTGCTGCCATAAGAAAATTCATGGACTGTGTGACTTAAAAAACAGAATTTATCTTCTCATAGTTCTATAGCTGGAAGTTGGGGATCAAGGTGCCAGCATTGTTGGATTTTGGTGAGTACTCTCTCCTAGGGTTGCAAACGGCCACTTTCTCACTGTGTCTTCACATATGGGGAGTTGGGGGGTGGGGTGGAGAGAAAGAGGCAGACTCTCAGGTATTTATTTTCTAAGGGCACTAAGGCCATCTTGAGGACCCCACCCTTATCACCTCTTCTAAACCTAATTATCCCCAAAGTTCCCATCTCTTAGTATTATCACATTAAGGGTTAGGGCTTCAACGTATGAATTTGAAGGGATACAATTCAGTCTGCAGCAGTGTCTGAGTACAATGGCCATTTCTGCTTTACATTTGTAAGTTTTTA
This sequence comes from Paguma larvata, assembly GCA_030068075.1. Taxonomy (NCBI): domain Eukaryota; kingdom Metazoa; phylum Chordata; class Mammalia; order Carnivora; family Viverridae; genus Paguma; species Paguma larvata. Next base: position 37,948,363 of record CM057840.1, read on the forward strand.
GTGCTCAGTGCAGTGTTTCCCAGGGAACAGGAGGTTACACTTGTGCTTTTGCCTAATTAAGTGACCAGTTCAGTTTCTGAACTTCTCAAAGTGACACAGGAGCTCTGCCAGAGTGAGTTCCAGACACCATAAGCCTGAAAAACCTTAACGCCATAAGATCACCTGAAAAATAGGAGACAACAATACTTTCTGCGGTGGTACTTCAGGGAAATGACTTGAGGTAGGATCTCCAACTGGTGTCCTGCTTGGGTGCATGTCCACTCCAGGCAGTAGAGTGTAGCAATTAAAGGCCAGACCCCAGTGTTCACATGGCCTGAGTTTAAAGACCAGCTGTGCCACTTCTAAGCAGTGTAAACTTGGACCTTAATTTTCCATCTGTAAAGGGTAATAGTAATAGCTTCCTCAGAGGATTGTTGTGAAGATTATATGACATACACTCATACACACACACACACACAGTCTCTCTCTTTTTAAAAATGTTTATTTATTTATTTTGAGAGTGGGAGAATAAGTAGGGGTAGAGAGAGAGGGAGAGACAGAACCCCAAGCAGGCTCCACATTGTCAGCACAGAGCCCAACATGGGCTCCATCTCAGGAACCAGTGAGGTCATGACCTGAGCTGAAATCAAGAGTTGGACACTTAACTGTCTGAGCCACCCAGGTGCCCTCTCTCTCTCTTATACTCCATGCTTAGAGCAGTCTCTGGCACACAGTAAATGTTGCATAAATATAGCGGTTATTATTATGTGTTTGGGGGACACAACTTTGAATATGTGTCCTTGTCATCGGCTCTCCTAAATACCTACAGAGGGGACCAGAAGCTGGTATGCTGGTGTCAGGCTGAATCCAACTGACTAAGCACATTTCATTCTTATTCTTATTCTTATTCTTATTCTTATTCTTATTCTTATTCTTATTCTTATTTGTTATCATTATTATTATTATTATTTGAGAGAGAAAGCATGCTTTCATGCGAGTGAGTGGGGGAGATGCAGAGGGAGAGAAAGAGAGAATTCCAAGCAGGTTCCACACTCAGCATGGAACCTGATGCGGGGCTCGATCCCACGACTGGGAGATCATGACTTGAGCTGAAGTCAAGAGTCAGACACTCAACCCCAGGCACCTCGCACATTCTGTTCTTGAGAATCTTTCATCTTCTAGTCTCTTTGAACAAAGGAAAAGGAGTTAGAATTCAACTCTAGACTCTAGGATTAAAATAAATGTACGGTTTTCTGTCTTATTTGTCAATGAACTGATTAGGGTATATACACAATGGAGGAATTTATCCAAGGGATCAGACTTTGATTTCAATTTATTCTACCTTTGTGAGTTTTGTCTTTTTTTTCTCTCCCAAGAATCGATATAGGCAGGACAATTCTAGTTACTGGTGCAAATACACACTGTTATCATTTTATATTGTTAGTCAACACATTTTGGGCATTTACTTGGAAGTGCAACATTTACAGATGAGGAAAATAGAAAAAGCTTGACCTGGACTATTATAAAAGAGTGTGTCGTATCAATAGCTCTGATTTTTAAATGAATACATAGATGGCTAAGAAATGGAAATACATGCTGGTTGCTATTCAATGTGGTTGCTCCTACATCTGGTTAAAAAGCTGCCCCGCAGAATTTGTACCCTGTGTGATTGTGTTTCTAATAGCAATAGCTACTTTTCATTAAACTTTCATTAGTAAATATTTTACATTTTACATATACTATCTTTGAAAAAAACATTTTCGCTGTGCCAAGATATCTGCTCAGGATCTAGAAGGAGATTTTACTCCCCCTGTTGAACCAGGGGTCACTGGGAAAAACTCCCCATTATGAATTTATCTGTAACCAGTGAATTAACATCAAAGTACAAGAGTTTCCTCTGAGGAGAGCTGCCTGCATCGATGCCTTCCTTTTGAAATTCAAAGGTGTTATACATTTTTAAAAATGTTTATTCATTTTTGAGGGGGGGCGGGAAAGAGAAAGAGAGAAACACAAAATCTGAAGCAGGCTCCAAGCTCCAAGCTGTCAGCACAGATCCCAACGCTGGTCTTGAACCCACAAACCTCGAGATCATCATCTGAGCTGAAGTTGGGTGCTCATCCGACTAAGTCACCCAGACACCCAGGTGTCACACATTTTTTAATTCACTTATGTAAACTTCATAAGCTTGCTTGTGGGAAAGAGCATTGAGACTCCTGGGAGTGACTTCACCTTGACCAGAGTAGATGTGACTGGTGGGTAAGGTTCAGCCTCAGGGTCTAGAGATCAAAGGGAAACACATGTGCTGATGGAAGTAGCTCACACTGGAAACACCATTCTAGTCAGAACACTCAAAACTGAGAGCAGTGTCTGTGTTATTAAGTCAAAGCCTTATCACATCTGGCACTTGGGTCGGTATTGTCATGGAGCACCTTCTATCTGAATCTACCTTTTAAAGAAGTGCATGTATCAGGCCTTGAAGAATTACAACAGCCTAAGGAAGTTGCTAGGAGCTGTACCCCAGCTATGGCGGGGGTAATTACGACCCCAGATTTAGTGACCGTGCACCAAGACTACAGGAGCTCTTGGTCTGATTGAGTCTACACCTCTGAAGCTTGCTTAGTTTTAACAGGTGGTGACATCCAACTTCCGCTTTAGGGACAGTGGAATGTTGGCCCCTGGAGACAATCTCTGCCAAGGATTATTACGGCAGATGGACACCGTAGCAAAAGCCATATCATTACATGGCTCTAAGATCACTTTGGGCCATGAGTGACTTTCTTCCTGGATCACCAACCTCTCCTGTTGTTCCTCTTTGCCTTCGTTCAGCTGAGTGTAATCCAGGGCTACCGCCTTGTGCTTTGTGGGAGTCATAGTTGGAGCGGGATCTGGAGACACGCTAGTTCTCACGTGGGGGGAGAACACGGTTGTCTGAGGGAAGCCAGGGTCCAGAGGAGTCAGTATTTGAGCCAGAGGTTTGGAATCCTCCTCCCTGGTGAGCACATTCAGTCTCGGTTCCTTTTGTAACTGGCAGGGACAGTCAGCACCAACCCTAGACCATGAATCAGCCATTCTGGAGATGCTTAAGCTTAAAGGGCAAGGGAAGGCAGAGTCTAGAGAAGAATGGAAGCTTGAAATAACTTCCCCAGTGCCACAGAGTTTGTCATCATCTGAGCCAGGATTTATCTAGGCAGCTGACTCCAAAGGCTATGCCTTTAGCCACGCGGCTGGCTTTACATCCAGGCCGGTGAGAGCCTGAGACCTTTGATTCTGCATCGAGGTTCTCTCTTGGAGTACGGAAAGGGGGATGCTTTGGGCCACAGCCTGAATGTGGATTCTGGGGACAGTTTCAAGGCTTGGTAATTTTACTGGTGGCTTAGTCTATATATCTTTTCCTTGGGGCATTAAATAATCAATCTTATTACGACTTTTCCAGCAAGAACTCTGGCCACAACTTTATGTCATATTAATGAGAAAAGGCCATAATATACATTAATACCAGCTTGAATACGCGTGGACCATTTGTTGTCAGAGTCACAGCACTCGACTTCATTTGTCAGTGTGTGCCCCAAGATACGGGCATAGCAGACATCTTTTTACAGGGAGAATAAAAAGCAGTATTGGCAAAAATCAAGGATTGTCCTGAGTAGATCCTTGAATCTCAGAGCTGAAATGGTGCTCAAAGAATAGCTTAGATCTCCTAACATTAGATCACGGCTGGTTCAGAAAAGTTAGCTGGCAGGAATTAAATCTATATGGTGCTTATGATTAAGTGCACATTTGTTGAGAGCTGATCTTTGGGGCACCTGTTGGTGAGATCCAAATTTCTCATGGCTGTCAGCCACGTGGAGAGAATGATGGGAGCAGGATGTGAGATCTCAATCCTATTCTAGCAAGTTCTCTCTGTTTCTGGGCTTTATAATGTTATGTCTGAGTCAGAAATTCTGATTTTGAGTGTTTATGATGCTGGCTGACCGAGGCACTGGGAAATATCTTCAGATAATACTGTTATTTTTTATATCCTGAAGAAAGATGCCTTATTCGAGACATTATGTTAAGTGTCATTGTTATTTCATTTTCCTTGAAAGATGATTAAAATTCAGTCTATTTTTAAACACTGAGGGCCACTGTAATTCACCGTCACTGATTTTGGCAAGCATTCTCCTACTGTTATGATTTTCCATTTACTTACTTGGTACTTTCCAACATGAGAAGCAGAAAAAGATTTGATTTTAAGTAAATGTGTTCTTGAGTCACATGTATAGCCACAAAAAAAAAAAAATCAATGGAACATTTAGGTAAGTGAGGGCTTTGTAACTGGGCTTGAGCTATTTATAACAGAGAGTGCATGAGACAATTTGAGGGGAAATACCAAGAATGAGGCAGATGATTTTTAGCCCATAACAAAGAGCTTTTTGATACTGATGATTTGAGAAGGGCTGCATCTGGCTTCTTGCCCGTTACCTTACAGGCGTGATAAAAACTGAGAAAATATGAATGGCAAGTGATTCTTCCAGATATTAATCACAAGTGACTCTATTTGTAGATTATTTGGAATTAGTTTTTCATTATTGATTTGGAATTAGTGATGGTATTCAGTTCAACATTTTTATCATTGTGTTAGTTTACCATTTAAAGGCCTTAACAATAGGGTAAAGTAACAATGGCCACTTTACCATTTAAAGGCCTTTGAATAGGTTGGCTTAATGTATTTATTTATTTATTTTTGAGACATAGAGACATAAGCGTGAGCAGGAGAAGGGCAGAGGGAGAGGGAGACACAGAATCTGAAGCAGGCTCCAGGCTCTGAGCCATCAGCACAGAGCCTGACACAGGGCTCGAACTCACAGACCTCGAGATCATGACCTGAGCCGAAGTCGGCAGCTTAACCAACTGAGCCACCCAGGCGCCCCATGGCTTAACGTATTTAAAGGTATCATAAATACCAGCAAGCTGAAAATAATGACTGGTTTCCATCTTGATTATGGTCAGTAGTGTTGAATAATTGAAAGAAACTTGAGAAGTGAGTTTTATAAAAAGAATATGTAAAAATATTAACCATCTTCTAAATATTTGATTGGAAATCATAGCGCATGTTAATATTGATGGGGGATCGTCCAGCGCAATAGCCAAGAAAGAATTCTTGAGACGTTGTATGGTGCAACTTAGTAAGTTTATTTAAGTACCATGGGGACAGGACCCATGGGCAAAAAGGGCTGCACTTTTGCTGTACGAAGCTGGTGGTTCAGGGGGGAGAGGATGTGCCGGAAGTATCGATCATAAATGTTTTCTTTCAGTTTTTACTTGTAAAACTCCTTTCGCTAGATTTCTCTGGTGCTTATCATTCGGTTCGATACTAACGATCGGTCAGATGTACAGGCCGCCCTGAGACCCTTTAAGGATGCAGCAGCCAGAGCGTGTTTGATCCTTATCGGAACTGTGCAGGCTTTAGGTCAGCCTTCTGGGCTAACGGTGAACATTTTTCTGCTTTTAACCCTCATCAATATGAGTCCCTCCCATTAAAATTCATGTTATTTTTGAGCTATCAGATTTTATATAAGATTAATAAAAAGTAGAGGAAAATTGAGCTGTGATGTGGTTTTGTGATACTATGTGCTCTAGGTCAAAATGTTCTTTAAAGTCTTAAAACAGCGTAAATCTGACTCATCAAGATATCGAATGTACTTTTCTGAAAAGGGCACTGTTATTAGATTTTTTAAAGATACTGCACTATTTAACTTCTTTCTTCTGGGTATTGTAATGCATTAAAATAGACTTTATGTCTTGATATTTATTTTGCTCTATCTCAGATTACCTTGATTATTAAGTAAAGCATATAAAAGACTAATACATTCTGGAAGAAGAGGAGGTGAATGAAATCAGTGAACGTAGATAATATCGATGAATAAAAATTTGCAAGGTATCAATTTAATCTTTTATGAAGACAAATAGGTGGTGGTGGTTATATTCTCAAGTGAAATCATTACAGTAAATTTTCTGCATATTTTCTATGTTAAAAAAGGGTAAATAATAACTTCTTACAGAAGTCTCATTGATGTTGTTACCTTCCACATATCTGGCAAACTCAATTACCAAAATAAAAAGACAAGTAAAAATAAATAAGAAAGACTTTTGGACAGACAGATATAGTGACACAAAATCCACATGTACTCTTACTCATAGATGAACACCGGAGTGTCACTTACAGGGATTTTCCTTCCATTTTACACTCAGAACTATCCTTCTCTCTTTTTATCCATCCTGCAGGTTAGAAATGGGAAATGAAAGCAGAGGAGAGTGAGAGCTGACAGAGGCACCTAAAATGCCTTTAGTAAAACAAGCAACACCAAGAGCTAAGTAGGAAAAGAAGGATATATTATTATGTCATTCATTATCTATCGGTGATGATTATCTATCTATCATCTATCTATCTTATCTATCACCGGCTAATCCATCTATCTTATCTATCATCTATCTATCTATCTATGTATCATCTATCATCTATCTATCTATCTGTCTGTCTATCTATCTATCACCTATAGATCTTTGATAATTTTATGTATCAACTTGGCCAGGTTGCAGGACTCAGAAATTTGATCAAAAACTAGTCTAGATGTTGCAGTAAAGGTATTATCTAGATGAGATTAATATTTAAATCAGTAGACTTTGAGTCAAGCAGATTACCTTCCGTGATGTGGGTGGGCTTTGTCCAATCAATTGAACACCTGAAGAAAAAAAAAAGACTGACCTTCTCCAGGGAAGAGGAAATTCTGACAGTAGACTGCCTTAGGATTCAAGCTTTACTATTAACTCTTTACAGAATTTCCAGCCTGCTGCTCTGGACTTCGGACTTGCCAGCCTCTACAATTACATATCCAATTCCCTAAAATAAATATCAGTTTCTCTCTGTGTATTTATACACATTCTATTGGTTCTTTTTCTCTGGAGAACTCTGAAAAATCTATCTATCTATCTATCTATCTATCATCTATTAACTATTATCTATCTATCTATTTATCAATCACGTATTTACAGCAGTCATAAAAACCTAAAAGGAGTTTTGGGAAGGTGCTTTTTAACATAGAAGTTAAAAAATGAGAAGACATTTGAAAGCCCTAATATAACTATAAAACACCCTCCAAATTATTAGCAAATAGTTTTACCTATCTCTGAAGGACCTGAAGTTATCGATGAATTAAATCACAGCATTTTAAGCTAATTGTTATAATAAACATCAAAGAAATATCATTTTCATCATTACTACTCAAGGAACATTATTATATGACCATATACTTGAATTTTTTAGAACTTTTGATTTTATTAAGAAGGAAATTGATTTTTTTTACCTAAAAGTATATGAATGCAAGCATTTTTATCAGAGATGATATAATTCATTCTTAATCCATATAATGTGATTGGCCGAGGTCTTTTAAACCTCTGAGATATAGTCCACAATCTGCACTTTATGACTGGCTCTATTCGATGGAGCTTTACAAACTAAAATGAATACACACATACCTACAATGCCCACATCTCCTTTGCTTAAGTATACAAGAGTATTTAATGCTGCTTGAACAGTTAATGATGAAGAGATGCTAGTGAAATGCATGTTTTTTGAGTAGGAAGCCCAAGAACACATTGAAGAATAAAAGGATAACAAGCAACACTTACATCCTTAAAAGATATCCTCTAAGCAAAAATAACTCAAAGACCCAACTTGTCAACAAAACTCAGGGGGCAGGTGAGTAAAACAAACAAAGTGTTACTCTACTACTCTTGTAAAATATTTGATGTATGACAAGAACTTAAATTTCTAGTAGAACAAGGATGTTGCTAAAAGGCTAAGGTCATAGCACTCAATCTCTACATGCTCCAAAGCGTATAAAAATACTAAACAGATTCATGCCTCTGAATAAATGAAAGGCAACAGTTTAGATACCATCCCTCCCATTTTCCCCCACCTCACAGAATACCTCACTATCCAAAAGGCAATTGCAAACTTTTTTAGACTGTTAACCTGGTTGCAATTTTTAAAAGAAGAATTTTGAAATAAGGAATGACTGCAAAGAAATATCTCTATTTGCTTCTTTCATGAGGACTTCCAAATTGTCTTAATATTCAGTTGAGCGTGTGGTTTATTCTTGTGGTCCTAATAGTTTTGTTCTTAGCTTCTTCTTATAGAGGACATAGACAGAAAGAAGGTGGGATGAAATGATTACATACTCCATTACTTTCTTCAAATGTTGCGCAGATTAGTTTGTTTCAAAATGTTAAAAAAGTAGGGTAGAGATTACTTCTTGATGCTTAATTTTGAATAATCTTAAAGTGTATTTGTTAATTATAATCGTCACTGAGAAAATATCTTACCAGGCAACAAATTGTCTTTCTATTCTATTAGTGTGCTGAATTAATGGTGGCAGTTTAAAATTTCAAAAATATTTAGAATATAATATTTATCTTTTGCAAAAAGAAGTCATTTACAATTTTATTTTTTAAAAAAATTTTAGTGTTTTATTTATTTTTGAGAGAGAGACAGAGACAGAGAGAGACAGAGCATGAGCAGGGGAGGGGCAGAGAGAGGGAGACACAGAATCTGGAGCAGGCTCCAGACTCTGAGCTATCAGCACAGAGCCCGATGCGGGGTGAAATTCACAATGTGTGATTGTGACCTGAGTAGAAGTCGGATGCTCAACTGACTGAACCACCCAGGCACACTGACATTCATGAATTTAAAACTATTTACAATTACTTAAGTTCAAATCATGTCCAAAAGGTTTAATTGGCCCATGAGTCATGTTCTATTTGATACTATAATTCTAAGAATGTGTGAAATTTAGCATCATTCCCTTGAAGAAGGTGACAACCTCAGGGCTGCTAGTGCATAAAGGGCCCTTTGTGTGAGTTAGTCCAGGGCACCTCCCACTGGGCTCCTGAAGGCCTAATATGTACATTTCTTGGGCAGTTGGCTCAGGGTGGCTTTCAGGCCCCAGTCACCCCGTTGGCTTTGTCCTTTTGTACAAAGAACAACCTGTAGAACCCTTGAGGTAGCTCTGACCGGCTTCACTGAGAAACGGAGACATTAGCGTCCTTTATGTGTTCTATTAGTTGACTGCTTCACAGGAAAGATCATCATCATTTGAACAAACCGCTTTGACCAATAACATGATTTTGTCTGCGCTATTTTCATGTTTAAGATAGATTAATTATGTGACAATTAAATCAGTTGCTTTTAAATAACCAGTTTAGTCAAGAAAGTAGTTAACAGAAAACGTTGTTTGAGTGATCTAGATTTAGTTTTGTCTTTCCTTTAATAACTTACTTCATCTTCTAATGAATGACACAAAGTCAACTGAGAATTTTGACCATGGCAGAGCTGTTGCTCATTAACATCCACCCTGAGTCACTAGTTTGGTCTCTTTTGAACTTCCTATGAGTGGGTGTACATCATTATTTTTTAATGTTTATTTGAGAGAAAGAGAGAGAGGAGAATGAGTGGGGGAGGGGCAGAGAGAAAGGGCGACAGAGGATTCGAAGTGGGTTCTCCGACAGAACAGAGCCCGATGCCAGGGTTTGAACTCATGCACCACGAGATTATGACCTGACCCAAAGTCAGACTCTTAACTGGCTGATCCACCCACCCACCCCCACATCATTACTTTTAGCAATCCTAGACAGTAAGTGCTTAGGCCTAGTCGGTTTGTCAAATAAATCTTAAATTATAATTCCCATCACCTGTTTGGTAAGTTATACTTAGTTTCACTTATACCTAATTGTTACACAAGAATTTGTATTTTGTTCACTATAGATAAATAAAAGTTGCCCAACATTCTTTTTTAGAGCATGCCCTACAGCACAAGTCATGTCATAAAGCAGTGGACTTGTTTTTTTTTTTTAATATAATTTATTGTTAAATTGGCTTCCATACAACACCCAGTGTTCATTCCAACAAGTGCCCTCCTCAATGCCCATCACCCACGTTCCTCTCTCCCCTACCCAAGCAGTGGATTTATACTCACAGTTGACCCTTGAACAACATAGAAGTTAGGGGTTACAACTCCCCCTGATCCCACAGTCAAAAATCTATGTATTTTGGCTCCCCGGTGAAGGCTACTGTTAGTAGCCTTCTGTTGACCAGTAGACTTACTGATACCATAAATTGTCAATTAATACGTATTTTGTATCTTACATGCATTATATACTATATTCTTACAATAAAGTAAGCTAGACAAAAGAAAATGTTGTTAACAAAATCCTAAGGAAGAGGAAATACATTCACAGTACTGTGAATTTGACCATATTTATCAAAAAGTCTGCATGTAAATGGACCCATGCAGTTCAAATCTGTGCTGTTTAAGGGTCAACTGCATTTATTTGCTTTTGGCAAGAAACAAGAATGCCATGCGTGTATATTTTAAAAGATCACAACATTAAACATTTTAAATTACTATTTTAGTATTAAGTCATTTAGGAAGATTTTTGGGGAATGTACTCTTAAAAAAGCCCAAGTTCAGATCTGCATTAGTAGAAAACTATGCCAAACACTGAATAGTAGTGAGTCATTTGATTAATGCAGCTGGATATAGAGATCCAAACTATTAATGACCCAAGTATGTTGCAAAAGGGGTGGCTATTCAAGCTGATTCCAATGTTTTAAAACACCTACTAGAATCACTCGCTTACCTGCAAAGTGACTGCATTGGTTAATTGAAATGTCAAGCTAATCATATCTTGATGAAAAATATACTCAGATATACACTCCCACCCCCATTTTCTTTAATACATAGGAAAACAGTATACATTTTTTGTTTTTTTTGATAGATCAAGCAAACACAATTAGCAACAAATATTTATAGCCCAAAGTAGAGAATAAGTAATAAGGAATACATTGTGGCAAATGACTGGAATCCTTAATTAAGCTCTTGTTTCTATATACATGGCATCCTAATTCTCTTTGGTTATGTAAACCTTACCCAATCAGACTATTATTTTTGCTTTTATAATGTGTAGACTGAAGGACAGGTCCTTACATAGTCTTCTTTCCTCCCTGAACAAACATCCTTGGTGTCTCTTTGTGTATCCAAATTTCCTCTTATAGGGACATCAGCTACATTAGATTAGGGCCCACCCTAACAGCCTCGTTTTAATTTAATCATCTCTTTAAAGGCCCTATCTCCAAATACAGTCACTTTCTGAGGTTTTAGAGGTCATGACTTCAACATATGAATTTTGAGGAGACATAATTCAGCCCATAACATGCAGTCAATCTATTTTGACCAACCTTCAAATTTCTTAAAAAAATTCCATTCAAAAAATATTTACTATCTGATACACATAATGATGTGTGTATATGTTGTGTGTTACTGTGTGTAAGAAAGCGTGAGAGGAGAGAGAGAGAGAGAGAGAGAGAGAGAAGGAGGGAGAGAGAAAGAGAGAGAGAGAGAGGGAGAGAGAGAGAGAGGGTTCTTGCCCTTTTCTGGGAAAGGAATTGTTTACAAATGCAAAAAACATTGCATTTATAAAAGAAACATTTTTGCTAGGAAACTTAAGTCATATCCTTTTTGTTTCCTCCTTGGGCAATGATTATCCCCCCAAAACTAGAAACTTCCAAATATGAGGGTAGCTTCTGTACTATTGAGATAGAAATTTATGAGTGTGTTATTTAATAAAATTTATTATAGTTAAACAAACTAAGCTTTTTAAAAAACTATTCTACTGGCACATGAGGAGTGTGGAAATGGTCCTGTATTATGGAACCACAGAAGAGTCACCACACGGTATGGCAGGCGAGTTTCCCAGCGTGCAACATGACCTTAACCCTCACTCTTCGTAATGATTTATCCTCATCTTTATTTTATTTATTTATTTATTTATTTATTTATTTATTTATTTATTTATTTATTTTCAGCAAAATAGAGTGCATGAAAGAGGGAGAGGGGCAGAAGAGGGAGAGAAAGAGAGGGGGAGAGAATCTTAAGCAGACTCCATGCTCAGCACAGAGCCTGATGCAGGACTTGCTCTCATGACCCTGGGACCATGACCTGATCTGAAACCAAGAGTCGGATGCTCAACAGATTGAGCCTCCTGGGCGCCTTGATTTATCCTCATTTTTCAATGGCTTGCCTGCCTTAGAAATCACAGATCGAATCTGAGACGTGAGTTTAATTTCCTGGAGACATTTCAGCTTCCTGAGTTATTGTTTACTCACTTATAAAATGGAGATGATAATAATAACAGTCTCTTCAAGGAATGACTACAAAGATCAGATACGTTTGTGCATGAGAAAGATGATGCAATGTTGCAGAGGAACACCGCTTCTGTCACTGTTAGAGTTAATGACATATGACCCTGGAATTTAGTTAGTGTTTTGAAACTTAAGAATACTTGTTAATTTCTTTTTCAGTAGAATATCCGAATTTTTTTTTCCAAATCCTGTGTTGTGTATACTCCACGATTACCCCATTAGCTAGTGAATCAGTTTTTTTTTTTTGAGCTTTATCAATGTGTATAAAAAGCAATAATTTGGGGGCCCGGTGGAAAAGGACACAATGATTACAAAAGCATATGAGGAAACAACACACAAGAAGTACAGAGTTTGAAAGCATAACAATTGACTGGTTTGTGGTGGAATGTTGCTGTGACTTTAGGTGTTTATTATACATGTGCCATTAATCTTCCAAAGATGGGTTTTCTCAATCTATGTTTAGCATTTCTCTTCTTCCTGGCAAGGATTTTAGAAGATTGCCACTCACGCACTCTATTAAAAAAAAAAAGATCTGAGCACTTCATGTTTTAAAATGCCTTCCAGGACAGGAATCTCCCCAGGTACAGGAAGTGTTTACTGTAAATAATAGATGTAGTCATCCCTGGCAAACATGTGGATTTTGGCTAAAATGCACTCACTTGTAGTAGATCTCTGATATGTGACTTCCAGCATACTGCTCTTTAAATATTTAGGGAAAAAGAAAAACCTGACTAAATATCCAGTGGGTAAATTTCCACTGTGAAAATAAATTTCTCGGTATAAACTTTAATACAACATCTAAGGGGTGCCCGGGTGGCTCAGTTGGTTAGGCATCCAACTCTTGATTTGGCTCAGGTCACGTTGTCTTGGTTTGTGAGTTCGAGCCCTGCCAGGCTCTGCACTGACAGTGAGGAACCTGCTTGCGATTCTCTGTCTCCCTCTCTCTCTGTCCCTCCTCTGCTCTCTCAAAATGAATAAATAAACGTTAAAAAAATTTGGAAGTTATATTCTTCTCCATAGAAAAACATTAGTCCTCCTTCCTTTACAGGGAACTGACTCTTTCCTTGGTACAAAGAGTCCTTGTGTCACTCGGGACACAGAATGCTACGTAAACAGAGGAAAGGAATAAGTCTTGGTTAGCATGTGAAGCATGCAGCTGACATTTCGCAAAGGTTCTTTGTAGAGAAACATTCCCTTCTCAGCTGTACCACGAGATGGTTGTGTATACAGCTTGGAATTAGTTCTGCATCTGATTTGCAATCATCCATTTCCCAGCTGTGTTACGTTCGAATTCATACAATACCTGTAAGTCTCAATTTCTTCAATTACGAAATGATAGTAAAGAGATTTATAATACAATAGGAGACAGTAAATGATATGAGATAGTAAATGATATATATTTAGTACATGATTGGCAAGTATTAATATACGAAACAGTAAATGAAATATATTGTCGGTGATTGGCAAATATCCAGTAGTCATTATGAGTAAATATTGTTAAATTGTTATTGTAATGATAGAGCTTATAATTGAACTACCAGCGTGTGAAAAATAAAGATCCTGATGCTTAGTAAACCAATATTCCATAATTCATCCAGACCAGGATGGCACAAAAACAGTGAAATAATCCTTAAAGAAGAACATGCAAAAAAAAAAAAAAAGAGAGAGAAATCCAGACTGGAATAGCGACGATTCTCCTAGTCACGTCATTAAAATGTTTTACCAGTTCCACTGTGGGAAGTGCATGGAAATTTATTCAGGTCTTCATTTTCATCCGTTGAATACTTATAAATGTTATGTATATGATGGATGCTATTCATTTATTTAATGCATTCTAACATATATAGTAATATCTCTATACATATCCAAATATATTTTACTCATACTAGGAAATATTTTTTATTCCCATTCTAATCAAAGTTCTGCTTATCTTATAAAATGCCAAAAAATTCACACAAAGAACATTTTAGGATGATTATATAGAGAGATAACCAAACTAGGTGGACCCTACGGACCACTATAGTCAAGATCCCTTTGCTAGGAGTGAGAAAACTGATGAGTGGCATGAGTAGCTTCAAGACTATTCATCTGGAGTCAGGTATGCCTGAGTTTGGGTTCTGCATTTTCTACTTAAAAAGTCAATGTTCTTGGGTGCCTGGCTGGTTCAGTTGGTTGCACACCCAACTTCGGTTCATGTCCCGATCTCATGGTTCATGGGTTTGAACCCCATTCTGGGCTTTGAGCTGACAGTTCAGAGCCTTCTTGGGATTTTCTGTCTCCCTCTCTCTGTCCCTCCCCCATTCATGCTTTCTCTCTCTCTCTCTCTCTCTCTCAAAAATAAACATTAAAAAATTTTAATAAAAATTTTAAACAAATTAAAAAGTCAGACAATATTCTTAAATTCTCTGAGATTTCATCTTCGCATCTATAAGCGCAATATAACTACCTCCAAGGGTGGTTGTGAGAATAAGCAAATGCCACATTATCTAAGATGAGGTTTTCTTGGAGGAGGAGTGTCGGGATGTGCTGTAACATTATAAAATGCTTGATGTAAGAATAAAAAAAGAGGTGTAAAGTGACTTCAGCTGGAAAAGGAGAGGGGCGAGATAATCAATGCACATCATGTATATTTACAAAAAGTGGGTAATTCACAAAGATTATAGCATTGTTTCAGTCTGGGAACATTTTTTCCACCGTTAAAGGCTTTTGAAGGGCACCTGGGTGGCTCAGTCGGTTAAGCGCCCGACTTCAGCTCAGGTCATGATCTCACGGTTCGTGAGGTCGAGCCCCGCATCGGGCTCTGTGCTGACGGCTCAGAGCCTGGAGCCTGCTTCAGATTCTGTGTCTCCCTCTTTCTGCCCCTACTCTGCTCATGCTCTGTCTCTCTCTGTATCTCAGAAATAAATAAAAATGTTAAAAAAAAAGACTTTTGATATAGAACAGATATGAAGATAATCAGGTTTTATTTCCATAAGACATTACCAAATTTTTATCTCATTTGTATTTTAGGGAAAACTATAAAACCCCTACATATTACAAAGTGGGTTCAGATAGAGCTACTTTTTTAATCGATTTAACCTACATTTATAATATGTGCTCAGATATATCATTGCATCTTCACAGTGCTTTTATTAATCATTAATTTGTTGTAACTCCTGCTATGTTTGTTAAACCTTGCTGAGAACAGCTACAGTTCACCTAACTTTGTATTTTGCCAACATTTGCTTTTATGATGTTCTTGATGTAATATGATAGGGTTTATTTTTAGAAACAAGAGAGTTAAAAATAATTTTTAGCTACTAGTGCATAAAATTATTACCTATACCCTTCACCTAATATGAATGGCTTCATAGATTGCTATATAAGTGGATCCCCCCACCTGAATTTTTATTAAGAACTCTGCCGTCCATGGGTGTTGATCCTCTAAAAACTGCAGGACTGCTCATACTCTGTATTAATCTAGATGAACAATTTTTTTTTAGCCCACCTAACGACTAGTGATTTCTGGGACTATTTTAAAGAATATATATATTTTTGTATATTGTGGTTTAATAGTTTACTTCTGTTAACAGGAGGCAATTAAGTTGCAGTAGCTTTCAGTGCCATAATGTGCTCATTTTTTTTTTTCTTCAGAGTGTAAAACTTTTCAAGGGAAGGAAGAGGTTAAGTAAGGACATAACGAGTGGGAAATTTCCTGGAAAAATGATTTATACTTCATATTAAGGTATAGATGTCACAGCAAATTCTCCTAAGGTTAGGCAGGTAACATACATGAGGTACACAGGAGGAGCAGGGAACTATGAGATAACCAGAGCTGTGGGGACTATAGTTATCTGGAAACTGCACTCACGGGACCAGACAAATCACTTCTGAGACCTTCCTGTGGTTTTTTGAGGTGCTTGTAGCTACCTTGTCTTAGAGGGTGGGTCACATTTGAGTAAGAGAGTGGAAGAGAATATTTCTAAGACTAGAGGTTCATGTAAGGAAAAGCAAAGAAAGAAAACTATCCTGGTGGCTGGGGATGGCCTTAAGGAGTAAGCCTTGCTTAGAGCAGGAGGGCTTGACCAGGGATGTTTTTTCCCTCTCTGGGACCTTTGATAATGTTTGTAGACATTTTTGCTTCTCGTAGCTGGAGGAGGGTGCTACTGGCATTTCATGGGTAGACACCAGGTGTGTACTAAATATCCTACAATATACAAGTCATCCCCCACAACAGAGAATTATCAAGCTCAAAATGTCTGTAGTGCCAAGGTTGAGAAACCCTGCTCTAGATGAATGTGTGTGTTGGGGAATAGTGGAAGGTATGTTAGATGTTATATTCTGCAATTTATGGTCAAATACTTCAGCATAGAAGGTGTACATTTAACTATACCATAAGGTCCATTAGTGAACATTTGAAGTATCTTAGAAATATGTACCCTAGAGGCGGTTTGTCAATATATGAAAGATTCTATGCAGAGCCCCCAAATTTAGAGTCCCAGACAGGTATAGAAACTCACTATCTTTATTTAAATTAATATCAGTTGCTTTATTAATTAGTATAAAGGACATTAGAGATTACTTTTTGGTCCATGAAATGAGGACTTACCAGGCCAGAAATTTTGTATAGGCATGGTGGTTGGTACATAAAGAAGGCTCAGAAATCCAGTAAGTCCAACAGACCATATGCTTTGGAAAGGCTCTGTAGGTTTAGGATTCTGAACTTGTGCTAGAACTTGTGCTGAAATCCAGTAAGTCCAACAGATCATATGCTTTGGAAAGGCTCTGTAGGCTTAGGATTCTGAACTTGTGCTAGAACTTGTGTTGAACTTGTAACTCCTGAACACTTGTTCAGCAGAAGATACTGTTGCCTGACTCTGACCAAAGGTTAACTGAACCCCACTGTTAGAATAGAGGACGGGGAAATGGGGAGATGTTGGTCAAAGCATACAAACTTCCAGTTATAAGATGAATAAGTTCTGAGGATCTAATGTACAGGATGGTGATGATAGTTATTCATACTGTATTATGTACTTGAAAGTTGCTGAAAGAGTAGATCTTAAATGTTCTTACCAGAAAAAAGAAATGGTGACTAGGGGATGTGACAGAGGTGCTTGTTAGTTACAGTATATAAGTGTACTAAATCTAACTCAACTTGTTATACACAGTGTTTTATGTCGGTTATATTTCAATAAGGCTGAGGAAAAGAAAGAATAGTGTAGAATCTGCTGCAGGTAAATTTTCCATATAGAACACTGTTAGAACACCAGAATGGATAGAGAGATGGACCTTTGTGAAGCTTATAGAACAGGCGAGATGGCTCTTTCAGGCTCAAATGTCTATATGCAGAGGAGGTAGATCCAACTCTCAGTATTGATTTCGTTTTGAGGTACTCAGACTGTCAAGGCTGTGAGAGAAACCCTATGGGCTTTGTCTTTCCTTAACCATTGTTTACAAAGGAAAACTACCCTAAAGAATCCACTTAGTGTGAATTAAGAATGGATCTAGGTTGGTTTTGTAGAGTCAGGTTACAGAAAACCTTGAAAGTGAGGCAGAAGAATGTGTACAAACCAGGAATTTGATGTAATGGGCAGTTGAGAGCAGGGCATAATGAATTACTAATGTCTAAGATTAATAAAAAGGAAAAATTGATGGTAAGAAAACCAGTGGGAAAGCTGTTAAAACAGTAAGATGTGAAGTGTGAGGTGTTGAGAGTCAAGGTTCTGTTGGATTCAGCAACAGTTAGGAAAGGACAAAATTGAGGAACCATGTTGAAGGCATGAATAATAATCAGAGCTAAAATGTATACTTCTTTGTTTTTTAGTTACTGTGCTAACCCCTTTTCGTTCATTGTCTTACTTAAACCTCAGAACAGCTCTCCAAGCTAGATATCAGTCATACCCCCATTTTATAGATGAGAAAAGTCAAGCACAAGAGTTCGAGTGACTTACTTAGGTCACAATATTAGTAAGTGATGGGCCAGAACATTTGGAGACAAATTAGCACAGGTTTTCCTGGTGTGCCTGGTGTGATGGCTGTTTCCAAAATGAAAATGTTGGAGATGAAGCCAATTTTAGTGGTGAAGGTAGGAGGATACACGTGGACCTGCCAGATTGGAGACGGCAGAATGTAGTAGGAGTTGTTGGCTTGTGGATGATCTGTCCAGAGGACATGTCAAAATGGAGCCAGAATAGACAGAGCCAAACCAACAACTCCCTGAAGTTAAATTGTCCCATTTTCCAGGATTTATTTGGATTTCTTGAGTAGATTTATTGAACTTTTAGTGCTTCGTAATTCTAGATTGCAACTGCCAGTGAGATTTGCTTCCAGTATAGACAGTATAGTAATTAAGCCTTTTGGACTCCAAAGACTTGTATCAAGAAAACCACTTAGGTGCGATTCTTAAACATGCATGTTTGCTCTTCAAACCTACTAAGATGCAATATTGATGAAAATGAGGGTATGAATTTTTTTTAATGTTTATTTTTTGAGAGATTGAGAGAGAGACAGACAGACAGAGGCATGAGTGGGGGAGGGGTGGAGAGAGTGAGACACAGAATCGGAAGGAGGCTCCAGGCTCTGAACTGTCAGCACAGAGCCCAGTGCTGGGCTCAAACTCAAAAACCGCGAGATCATGACGTGAGCCGAAGTTGGATGCTTAACTGACTATGCCACCCAGGCGCTCCTGAATTTCTGTAGATTTTAATCCCAGACAGTTTGTGTTAACTAGAACCAACAGTTATAATTTATTTGTTTAAGAAATTAACTTAAAAAAATTTTTTAATGTTTATTTTTGAGAGAGAGAGAGACAGAGCAAGAGCTGGGGAGGGACACACAGAATCTGAAGCAGGCTCCAGACTCTGCAGCACAGAACCTGACGTAGGGCTTGAGCTCACAAACTGCAAGATCATGACCTGAGTCCAAGTTGGAAGTTTAACTGACTGAGCCACCCAGAACTAAAAGTTTTTAGATTATGGTGTCAATCAAGCTTCTATTCCTTGCTTTATGCATGCCCTACCAAACTCCGGGGGTGAGACAGGGTCTTCCTTAGAATTTTCTGAGACACTGTCACAGTTCCTAGCTGGGGCTTAAAATATCTGGGGCACAATAATTGTATTGTATGTATCGATATAGTATGTATATTATATATAATTATCGATGGAAACATTTAATCTATAGATCATTCCAAAGTCACAATGAAAAAATCAGGTCAACTATCCCATCCTGTCTTGTGACTTCAAGCCCAGACACTGAAAAGTCAGTGGATGTTCTCAAGAATCCTTCTTGTCATGTCTTAGAAACTCTCCCAGACAATTTACAAAATGACATTTTCTTATAATGTCCTCATTAATGAATTTGCCCCGATATTTATTTCCCTAGCAACTTATACTTCTTCAAAAGACTGTTCCATGTAATATCATATTCAAAGTTATTTTTCTTGCTCAAGTAGAAGCTTCTTGAAGGCAGGGAACTTGTCTTGTTCACAGCTATATCTTAGTGCCTGAATTAATGTCTGAAATAGCAGAAGGTGAGAAATGAAACAAATCTCAGTTCCTATGTTAAATGATACTAGGACCAAGTAAAAATTATTGTGATTTTTGTTTTGTTCCAGGAAACTAAGACCACAAACTACCTAAAACACTTTTTGTATAAAAATGAATAGGTTGCTCCTCAGGACTGCTTTGAAGAACAGCTTGCTTACCAGTATTCATTTTAAGATCTCAACTTTACTGTGACCAAAGATTCAAAGTTATGTCATTAATTAACTCTGCCCATTCCCAAATGGTTCTCTGCTTTTCAAGAGCTACCTTAAAATCATTCAGCATGCATTTTATAACCCTATAACCTATATAACCCATAATCCTATAAATATCCTTCCCTTCCCAATTTTCTACTTTTGGAGCTTTTAAGATATAAAGCTGGTGTCTCGGTGCAGTAAGTTCAGGAAACTTATCTTTTTTTTAAAATAAATAAATTCTCTTATTTTAGAGAGAGAAAGAGCACATGATATGGGGAGAGGGACAGAGGGAGGAAGAGTGAGAATCCCAAGCAGGTTCCATGCTCGGCGCTGAGCCTGATGCAGGGCTTGATAACACGACCCTGGGATCATAACCTGAGCTGAAATCAAGAATTGGACACTCAACTGACTGAGCCACCTAGGTGTCCCAAGAAAGTTATCTTTTTTGATCAATAGGTATTTTGATTGTCTTTATAGGGACTTTTGACCAAGCTAACAAATATTTGTTAAATGAATGAATAGGAGAGAGTTAACTACTGTTATTTCCAATTAATAGCTGCGGACACTAATCCTTCAATAAAGTAAGTAGACTATAGATTCAAGCTCATTCAGTCTTTCTGCAAAGTACAGTTTGCATGTGGCTTTTCTGAGATTTCCTTCTTCTTTCAAGATTGCCTTAAGGTTGCTTAAGCCTGGATCAGTATGTTATTTGTGGGGTGGAGAAAGGGGATAGGGCATGTTTGTACCATGTGCATTGTATTGACTACCTCATTTAGGGAGTGAAACTATACTTGAGGGGAATACCTATTACTATTACCCCTTTACCAGTTTGCATGGGAAACATAAGATATAGAGGAGTTAAAGGGTGCCTGGGAGGCTCAGTTGGTTAAGCGTCTGACTTCAGCTCAGGTATGTGAGTTCGAGCCCCTCATTAGACTCTGTGCTGACAGCTCAGAACCTGGGGCCTGCTTTGGATTCTGTGTCTCCCCCTCTCTCTATCCCTCGCTTGCTAACACACACACACACACACACACACACACTCTCAAAAAATAAAGAAACATTAAAAAAATTTTTTTAAGAAAGATACAGAGGAGTTCATGTGTCCAAATGAGAATATGAAACATAGAATATGAGAATATGGTGGAGAGCAAACACACCGAAGCCTCTAGTGAATCCATTCTCACCAGGAGTGATATTGCCCCCAGGGGGTAAAAATTGGTTTCTGAGGATCAGAAAATCTCATCTATTACAATGGTTTGTAGCTTTATAATGGGTATTGTACATAAGCAGATATACCAGAAATGTATTTAACATGTCAAAATTTCACGGGGCGGGGGCAATTAAGAAAGTCTCCTTAGGGGGATGACAATGAAAAAAAGGTGGAGGAGCATTGCTCCAGTGACAATTTTTTCTAGATGGCCATGATTAAAAACTCTTCACATTCAGTTCAAAGATTTCAGATCTAATACTGGATTGGATGTAATTGTTCATGGGCCCACAAAAGGCATTTGGTTGTTAAAAAAAGATGCGCGTGTTTTAAAAAGATATTCTTAAGCAGAAAGAAAGGTAGCTGGGATTTCTTAGTGCCTCCATAGTCTTGGTTATATATGTGTTAAGTCAGAAACTGCAGTGTGTGTGTGTGAGAGAGAGAGAAAGCGAGCGAGAGACAGAGAGACAGAGAGGGAAAGGGATGTCAACTTTTCTAAGCCAGAGGTTTCTGAAAACTTAGTGGACTCACCTGACCTTGACGATGGGTCTGGTAACACAAAGTTCACAGAAATTTATTGGTAAAGAGATTAACCTGGATATACCAACACTTTAGCAGACTGTAGAAAAAGCTACAAATGAAGTAAGTCATTAGAGACCATGGTTTCCTCGTCCTGGAAAAAATAACAAGCCCCAGTATTTACTGTACTCGATCACATTAACAAGATGTACCAGTCAACACTAATCAATCACAGCTGCTGGAGAGCAAATAATTAACATGTCTCATTATTTTATTCATCCTCTCAGCAGGCAGAAAGACTTGATAATGGGCTCTCTGTGTGCTACTTGACTGCATTTAATTTGGCGTTTAGTCAGAAAATGCCAAATACTCTTAAAACATGAAATGGCAAAAGATGCTAGCCTGAACTTGACGTATGATCTACTCATTTCTTTTTAAGTAATGAATTTCCAGGAAATATAAGGTATTAAAATAGATGCCACCTACATAAACATTTTACTGAAGTAAGATTATCCTGAAAAGTGGTCCTTCAAGCACCTTGATATTGTGTAGGTGATACAGGAGAGAAGACTTAGTTTACAATGTAATAAAGATCGTGATAATTTGAGTTTTTATGAGGTTATTTTCTTTTTTGCAGAACCCCAGATGTAGATTATTATTTTAAACAACGCAAACTAGTAGACTTACACTTGACTCTCTTTCAGTTTGTACACTAACAATTATTGTGTTTCGTACCTCTCAGATTGCAGTATTAAATGATCATGTTCTAAGCAGCTATATTTCCCCATTTGAATAAAATGAAAAAGATAGAGCAAGAGAAAAAAAAAGCTTATTTATGAGCATTTATTGAAGGCCTATCACAGGGTGATCAGTTTATTAGATACTTTACAAGTGTTATTGAGAATAATATAACCTTCACAGCAACTCGATGAAGTAACTTTTATTTACTGATACTACTTACAAGAAATAAAGACTTTATTTTTTGGGGGCAATTTTAGGTTCATAGTAAAATTTGGAGGAAGATTAGACAGGGGTGGTGGCAGGTACTGATGGGCCATATAGTCCGTGTCACGGATTTTGGATTTTTTCCTTGAGTGCAATTGATATCACTGGAGAACTTTGAAGAGGGATATAATCCTGCACATTTTCAAATGAACACTCTGGCATGTGTGTGTGTGTTGTGGAAAGTGGGAAAGTGGAGAAGTAGAAGCTGGAAGGTCAATTAGGAGCCGATTGCAATAGTCCAGGTACAATATGGCAGTGGCTTGGAGCAGGTCAGAGGAGTGAAGATGATGAAGTAGTGATAGACCTCAGGATCCATTTCAAAGGAAAGATGATGGGACTGACTGATACATTGCGTGTGGCCTGTGACAGAAAGAGCAAGTTCAGGAGGATTCTAGGATTTGGACGAAATCTTTGTGTTTCATGCTTTGCATTGCCAACGGTCGCTGTGAACACTCAGAAGTGAGAGAGGGGTGATGTTCTAACCTGGGGTGACCATGGAGGACTTTGGGAAAACATGGTGGGACTTAAACTGGATATTGATGAATAGGATGTGTTTAAAGCTCAGAAGAAAGGGGGGGCAGAAATTTCAGACAGGTGACATGTAACAGGGGAAAAAGCAGAACTTGGGGTGCCTGGGTGGCTCAGTCTCTTAAGCAACCAACTTCAGTTTAGGTCATGATCTCACGGTTTGTGGGTTCTAGCCTCACATTGGGCTCTGTGCTGACAGCTCTGTGCTTCCAGTTCTGTGTCTCCCTCTTTTTCTGCCCTTCCCCCTGCTTACACTCTGTTTTTCTCTCTCTCTTGAAAACAAATAAAACATTACAAAAAACAAAAAATAAAAAAGAAGAAGTGCAGAACTTGGAAGAGGCAAAGATGTTTCCTGGAATGAGGAAAATTGAGAAGGAATAGACTTTGGAGGAAGAGCACGATTTTGAAAGTTTTGAAAGTTCTTATTAGATACCCAAACTATTTACAGATCCTCAAACATTCCATGCTCCTTTTACTTGTGAGAGTTGTTTGTCAGCAGCAGTAAACCAAGAACAGATAGTACTGTGCTCAAAGTACTTTATAATCTCTTTGTCTTTATTTTCTTTAGTTATGATTCACATGTAAATGATTTTACCAATTCCAGATCCTCTTAGGAGATTGTTTAAAAAACACTTTTCTCTCTCACAGTGATTGAGTTGACAATGATACTCCATGTTGCCCTCTTAAACTGCCTAGTTATTTTTCAGAATTATCCCTAGCCCTGATATTTAGAAATCCTTATCTACTATTTACAAAATATTTACACATCCTTGTCCAGTATTTATCATTATTTATTGTAGAGGACTGGTTCATTATGTTTTCTATTAATATGATTTAGTTTTTCCCTGAAAATTTATATTACTTCATTAAGCCATGAAGCAATTTTAACATCATCCTGTTCTTACTTATGAAGCCCATTTCAGAGTGCTTTTTCGTTGCTTTTGGGAGATATAGAGACTTGAATGGAGATTTGTTATTGATAATGAATGCTTTTCCTAAAACAATGACATCAAGAAATATATAATGACATTTTGTCCACCTGGGACTAGATGTGGATTTCTACAAGCAGAAATTTAGCAGAAAGGATAAAGTAAGTTCCGGTTTTCCCACTTCTAACTGTGTGGCTAGCATAAATTACTTAATGCCTCTACAGTCTCAGCTTTACCTTCTATACAATAGAGGTAATGGTGGAACCAAATTCATAAGTTTGTTGTGAGACTTGAAGGAGATAATCTACATGCAGTGACTGGCACAGCACCCGGCATGTAGTAAATGCTTAGTAAATTATATGATTATTAGTGTGATTATCATCATCACAAAAGGGTAGAATACCACATCAAATGTGTTTTGTTGCATTTACTCCTTGCAAAGTGTTGTTGTGGTTTTTGGTGGATATAAAGATGGAGAACGTAATCTGTTCTCTCCAAAATTTTATAATCTAGTTGCAGAAATGGAGTACTATTCTTGCAAAGAACACATTAATAAAATATTGAAAAGTAGTTCAAGAGAAAAATTATGATGAAATAGCCCAAGATTTATGACCCATGAATTTCATTGATAATTGTTGCCGTGGGCATTTGGAGAGAGAGATGGTTTTCTAGACTGAGGTGCTCATGGAAGACTTTGGGAAAATATAGTGGAATTCAAACTATGTCAAAGAGGAACAGGAGTCGTTTAAAGCCAAGAGAAGGGGGACATAAATCTCAGGGAGGTGAAATTTAACAGGGAAAAAGGCAAAACGGGCAAGAGGCAAGTGTGTTTATTTCTAAACAAGCAGGGGAGGGTCAGAGAGAGAGGGACTGAGGATCCAAAGTGGTCTCTGTGCTGACAGCAGTGAGCCCAATGTGGGGCTTGAACTCACAAACCATGAGATCATGACCTGTGCCAAAGTTGGACGCTCAATCGACTGAGCTACTCAGGTGCTAGAGTGCTATGATTTCTATTAAAGCAAAGCAGACTTTTTTGATGAGTCATCTTTCTAAAGTTCTATTGGCAAAATAAATATGCTTATATGTGGAATTTAAGATACAAACCAGATGAACATTAGGGAATGGAAGCAAAAACAATATAAAAGCAGGGAAGGGGACAAAACATAAGAGACTCTTAAATATAGAGAAAAAACTGAGAGAACAAACCCCTTGCTAGAGGGGTTGTGGGTGGGGGGACGGGCTAAATGGGCAAGGGGCAGTAAGGAGGACACTGGTTGGGATGAGCACTGGGTGTTATATGTAGGGGACGAATCACTGGATTCTCTTCTTGAAATCAAAATCATTATTGCACTATATGCTAACTAACTTGGATGTATATTAAAAATAAAAATAAAAAATAAAAAATAAATAATAAAAAAGTATGAAAACTGGAAAGTTTGTAAATGATGAATAAATAACTAAATAATAATAAATCTGACTCACAGGAAATAAACTCAAATTAAAAATTTCCATACTAAAGATTAAAAGTTCGGAAAACGTCAGTGGGATTCTAAGCATTCTGTATCCAAAATTTTAAAATTAAAAATTAAAATAAATTAAAAATTTTTTCATTTTTCTAACGGCATAACCATTATGCCTGCGTTTTCAAGACGACCATTTGAAAGTAGAGAAAAGTCTCTGTTCTTGCAAATTAAAAAACCTTAAAAAATGTTTGTTTATTTGCTTTTTTGAGAGAGAGAGAGAGAGAGAGAGCACAAGTGGGAGAGGGACACACAGAGAAAGAGGGAGACACAGAATCAGAAGCAAGCTCCAGGCTCCGAGCTGTCAGCACAGAACCCGAGGCAGGGCTTGATCTCATGAACTGGGAGATCATGGCCTGAGCCTAAGTCTTTGCCTAACTGACGAAGCCACCCAAGTCACCCTGCAAATAAAATCTTTTAAGATCCTTGTTATTACAAGTTTCAGGTCTTTATTTGGGAATTCAAGAGCCGAGCTGGCCACCTGCTCTCTGCTCTTGCAGAGTGCTCCCTTGAGCCCTTCTTGTTGCTCTTGGAGGAGGCGGGGGGCCAAAGAAATGCAAGTAAAACATTTTGGTTAATATCTCCCATTTTTTTTCCTGCTATAAATGCTACCTAGTAATGAGGGTCAGATCAGCTGAAATATAAAAACAATAACAGATAAGATAAGATACTTGGTGATATTTTAACGAAAGCAATAAATTTGAAATTTTGCACACATAAAATTAGACATACATAGTTTGGCAATTAGAAGCTCTACGTGAAAGTACACATGTCGGAACGACTGTGACTTTAAAGGGATGACAAATGATTAACCTTTGGTCTCGTAATTTGGAATTTATGAGGCAAGTAAATGAGAAAGTGCATCTCATGTACGGGAAATGGAGAGAAGGCACGTGGGCTTGAGGGGCTTGTGAGCAGTTTCTAACAGCTAGAGCACACACTGTGTGTGTGTGTGTGTGTGTGTGTGAGAGAGAGAGAGAGAGAGAGAGAGAGAGGAGAGAGAGAGGGAGAGAGAGAGGGAGAGAGATGACACCAGAGAGACAGAGACAGACAGACAGACAGGCAGAGAGAGCCAGCACAAGACAGCTTGAGAGAGCAAGCTAATGATGAGATTGGAATGGTAATCCATCATGGTGGACTCAGCAAGGAATACTGTTGGACAGGGTTATAGTTGGGAGGCACCTCACAGAGAAGAGTGTTCCCGTCTTTCAGGAAGAAAACTGTCATAATCCATGCAAGAATGGTGGGAATAAGAACTAAGGTTGCCACTAAATGGAAAAACGAAGACAGGCCTCATGACACATTTAAAGCAGAGCGGACAGAACTTGCTTACAAACTGGGCTTTAGGACCAAAGGAGAGGAAGGAGTCTCGGATGACTCACTGGGTTCTACTAAGGTGACTGGGTAGCATCATTTATTTAGGAAATATTTGCATATTAAGTGTTTTTAAACTCTTTGCTGGGCTGACAGATTCTCAGCACATAAAGGTAACTGAGAATTTAGTGGAAGGGTAGGCAAGTGAACATATAATTATATTACAGGTGATTAGCAATGCCATTTGTTCTGATACAGAATACAGGAAGGAAAGGAAGCAGAGATGAATTACAAGGAAAAACGCATTCAGTTCTACATGCAAAAAGTTGAGAGAGGTCTGGAACCCCAAAGTGGGCACTGAGGGTTATACTCGGAGGCAATGAGGGCTGGAGAAAACAAGAATCAACAAGAAACGAATCAGAAAGACCTGGGCTTGAATTGCTGCCTGGCTCCACCACTTCTTAGGTTTGTGATTTCAGGGAAATAACAGTTTCTTCATCTGAAAAATGGGTTTTAGTTCACCCACCCTTCTGAGTTACTGAGATTGAGTGATCATAAAAGGGTGCACCTTAAATGTGGTGGCATTGCACAGAGAAGGTCTGGACTTCAGGTAAGAGACCTAGGCTGGGGGAACATACCTGATCGACAATGCTTCAGGAGGAGAGGGGAGACTGTTTTGGACGTATGTAGCTTCACCAGAGGGGCCTTGGTGATTTCTACGTGTCTTTCTGTTATCTGAACGATTATTCAGTTCAGTTTGAAAGATTTCCCTGCCTTTGGGAAGACAGAGAATTACTGAAGACAGTAATCTCTTCTAAAATTAGGTCTTTATGATGTTTTTTCTTATGGTGCCCATAAGAGCACACATAGCAGTAACTGTGGCTTATTTCATAGGAAGAATTTTCTCACCTCTATTTCTCTATGATGATGCCTGCAACCATCATTACTGGAGTGACGGCAATAGCCCATTCGAGATCTCTCAAGATCGATCATCACTTAGTCACATGAGAGTCCCCTCATTGTCAGGCTGATGTGCGAGCATATGACTGGAAAAAGTTGCAGTTTTGGTCTTTAATAAGCAAAACTTCATTTGATTTATGGGAAGAGCATGGGTATGAGTCAGAAAGTGCTTAATTTTACTGCTGGCTTGGTTTCTTGATTCCTTGAGTGAACTTAGACAAGTTTTTAATCTCTGCGAACCTGTTTTCTCAAGGTTAAAATGCAGTTAATAAGAACTTCCTTGCACATGTATTGTGAACTCTGAGTGAGATAAGAAATGCAAAGTGACCATCACAGTGCCTGGCACCTAGTAGCTTCCAAGTTTTGTTCCTGAAAACAGAACCTCAGAATCCTTTTTGGTTTTTTTTTTCCTCTCAAAGAATACGCTCTGATGGCACTCTTCCCCAAGGCTTGAAGCTAATAATAACATTCCTTTGTGGCAACCTTAGAAACAAACTGCCAAACTGAAACATAAAAACTGGGCGAGCACAGACACTCCGATTTTAGATTTAGTTGCTGGGGATGTAACTCGCGCATGAGTCACCTGGACTCTGGGGTGCTGTACGATAGTGTCAGGCGTAGGAACAGGCTGTATTTACCTTACCTGTCTTTTATTCTTCTCACTAGTAGAGGCCTGTGAGAAAGAACTCAGTTGCAAGTGCTGTCAGAGAAACACATCAAAGTGTCTGGAAGAGCTAAATGCGTTATTAATTAGAGGCAGTAACGTGAGCTGTAGTTCTCTCTAGAAGTCAAATTATCTGGTAGATTTTCCCACCTCATTCCGTGTGCCGTTCCTTTTAAAGTATAAGTGTCAAACTACGTTTATAGATGCGGCATGTTCCTTTGTTGCATTGAAATGTTTCCTTTCCTTAGTAAAGAATGGAAGCTCTCTAGGGAAGGGGGTTTGTCTTTACAAGAGCCGCTTCTTTATTATCATAGCACTCTCTGCGTGGTGCTTATTTCTTCACTTCCCTTTCCGCTCTTCTGGCGGTTCACACCTGAGGCTGCTACTCCCTCGGTTCAAACTCCTACTCCCTCTGTTTCCTCTTACATATTGCCTTCTGTTTTTCTCTCGCTTGTGAACCCTTCTTTCTTCCTTTGTGATTCTCTTAAGCCATTACTTTCTAAAAACGCAATCCCTCTCTTCCCAACTCCCTTTTAAGGATCACAACAATCCGCCAGGTGCGGTGGTCTGCACATCTGAGTCCATCAACTCACTTATTGCTGCAGCCCTCCAGCAGGGAAGTTTCCATTACCGCCCTGCTACTGGATTTTTATTTGCATCCTGGTAGGATTGTTTGGAGGCTCAAGTAAAATAGCAAAAATGAACTATTCTAAGGCTCATAAACTGCTAAAATTCAAAAATGCCCTTGATCAAATCCTTTTTATAAACATAGTAGTTTCTACTTGGACAAATGATCTAAGTCCTAAGTGAACTGGTTCTTCATTTTAAGCAAAACTGTAGGGCAAGGCGACAATGGCAGGTGCTAGATGTTCGATGGTGGCTTTAGAAATTGACAAATGCTGGGTGTATCGTTAGCAGATAAAAACCACCTCTAGTGAGAAAGATGCTGCTTATTAAAATTAAATAAAATGCTCTCATGATTTCGTACTTTCTCCAAATCCTTTGGCCATACCCTCTAGATTCTTTTAGCTCTTTGTTTCTTTGGCTTCAGGGCTTCCAATGACATTTTCCGCTATTTGCCCACATCCCTTCCCCCAGAACCACAAACTGAAGATGCAGCCAGTTATCACTGACTGACTATGGCCATGGCCCTGGTCTTGGATATCCTGCTCTGTTTTCACCCAGGATAACAGGGACAGCTGTGAGCTGCTGCATGGCGAGAACCATGACCTCCAACTTCTTGGTAGGCTGATAGCTTGGCTCCTCTACAATCACCTTCCCTCTCATCCATAAATATATATGTGTGTTTAAATACCTGGTTTAAGGACGTATTTGCCAATTAAACAGAAGATGTTCCATCCTATTACTAGAACCTGAGCATCATTACGTCAGCTCCCTGGTGATTCTTCATTGTAGCAGAGACCCAAGCATCAATGGTATCTTAAACCAATTCTCATGAGTTTATTAGCAGTAATTAGAGATAGTTTCAATGATGATCTTCCATATTAAAATGGTCTGTATGGTAAAGGCATTTTAAATTTGAACGCATATATTTTTATATATTAGGTCACCATACACTTAGTTTCCATGTGGCTTATTTGTGGGAGGCTGTACTTATAATGATTAAGGCATTAGAGTTAGAAAAATCTTGGTTCTAGTGATGGGTACTGAAAAAAATTACTTAACTTCTCAAAACCTCAGATTCCTCACCTTTGATTAGCATTGTCAGGAGGGAGGAGCATATCAGTTATGTAGGGAGGATCCTTTGACTTTCTCTGGAGCATCCTCACCCCTCTCACTTTGCTACTCTATCCTAGCATCTTGTTGTTTGTTTTATTTCTAGCATTTCTCATAACCCGATATGATTTTCTAGGATTATTATTTTATTACATAAAGACAATGTAAGACCCTTGTGGGCAGACACATTTTCTGCTTGGTTTGGTAGTGACTCCCTATCTCTGACAAGCGTACTGGTATATGGTAAATGCTCAGTAACTATTTATTGGATGTGTGAATAACATATGCAAATACTTAGAATAGTATCCACTACATAGTAAAACTCAAAAAATTATCATTATTATTACTACAAATGTCATGATGAGCTTCCATGAGAATTTAAGAGTTATTAATATGTTGTCTTGTTCCTTAAGGTTCCTTTGGGTTTCTACCCTCTGTCCTGCACAGTTTCATTACAAGAGCTCTTCCCGTCATTGAGTCAGCCATGCTAACAGTTTCCAGTTCTACGTATCTGCTCTGGAATCCCACTTACAGCATGTGGGCACCTCAGACTCACCCTGTTTCCCAATTCCGCTCATCCTTCTGAGATGCTTTTTTTTTTCAGCGAATGGCATCTGTACCCCGATGCTCAGATTAGAAACTTGGGATCAACCTTGACTATCCCCTGTCTGATCAGTTCACTATTTCACCCTTGCTTTTGCTCACTTGCCTAGCTTATAGTATCATTGTCTCTCATTTGAACTTTTACGGTAACTTATAAAATGGTTAAATTTTATTAAGCACAGTCTCAGGACTTTATATGCATGTGTAAAAGCCTACAAGGTAGCTGTTATCGCTATTATCATTTAACACATGAAGAAAAAACAAGGTTCAGAGAGATTAAACAGTTTCCTTAAATTCTCATAGTTGCTAAGTGTTAGAGCAAGGATTTGGACTTGAACTGGTCTGATTGGAGAGCCTCCAACCATCTGTTAAATCTTCCTAATTGCCACAAGATTTCCTTTTTTCAGTGCTTGCTCTAATCCACTCTGTTTTCCCCTTTCCTCTGAGTGATCTCTTAATTATTCTTCAAGAGTCATCTTAAACAGCACCTCTTCTTTCCTTCCTAAATTCTGCTAGGTAGAAGTAGATGCTTCTGCTGGGATCCACAGCACTCTGCACACATGTCAACCTTGGCCATTATTATTTTGTATTTTAATTATCACCTCACATCCTTGAGAGCAGAAGCCTCACCTAATTAATGTTTATATGTACAAAATCTGTACTCAGCAGGAGCTAGGTAAAGTTTTGTTAAAGGAATGCCACTATAAACACTGTTTGATGAGGAATTTAATACTTGCTCTTTTATTTCTACAGGAATGCTATTAATTGTTTTCTATGAAAGTGTATAATTAGCATTTTAGAATACCTATTTAAAAAATATTTTATTTATTTTTGAGAAGGAAAGAGAGCACAATCAGGGGAGGGACAAAGAGAGAGGGGGAAACAGGATCCCAAGCCAACTCTGTGTTGACAGTAGTGAGCCCAAAGTGGGGCTCAAACTCACGAACCACAAGATACAATCTGAGCCTAAGTCTGAAGCTCAACCAACTGAGCCACCAAGACACTCCTTGAATACTTACTTTTTAAGCTAAGTCAGCTCTCCTTTGGTTTTCTACTAACAACATAGGAAGATTTTAATAAGCAATCCCTTTCCATTCGTGTCCCAGTTTCCATGTCCTATTTGGTATCTGGCGACCTCTAGTTACCCTGATACCTTTCTTCTCTCAGCCGATTTTCCTATGCCATCCTATAAGCCTACATTCTATTTTCCCAAGCTTTACTTTCTGCTAGGCAACAGGTAACATGTCAACAGTAGTATTTCATTCTTCACTTACAGCTTGCATTTCTATCCCATATTCATCTTCTATGAGCAGGGATGGAATTTCAGGTCCTAGATATGAGGAAGATATTTTTGGGCAGTGGTATCTTATGATTTCTTCAAATCACACCCTCTTATGTCTTTGGAGAAAGCTTTACATTTCTCTTTTCTATAATTGTTCTTCCAAAATTGGTAAAAAAGTCCTTAGCAGTTGATGAAACTATGGTGTGACTGATGAATTATAAATAGGAAAGTGTTCATCTCTGCCAAGATGTTTGAATCTGAATTGTACATATCTCTGTCACTATCTTTTTTGGAGAAGATAAGATTTTATTTTTATTTAGATACAATGAAGGCTTATCTCATATATCTCCAGAGTTTGAAAATGTATATCTAAAAATAGAAGAAAAGCATAAATATATACAGGTTCTAACATCAGAAATTCAACAACATGTTTTTAACTTATTAATCTCAGAGTATTTAAAAAAAATAAATGCAATGTAAAAAATATGTTTATATGGGCATACCCTTATAGCCACTTGAGAAATATCATCAAGTTTTGAATTGTTTTAATAAATATCCTAAGGAAAATGAATAAGATTTAGTACATTACTAGGGTTAAAATGATCTGAAAACTATTTTAACTATTATTAACATAAAACACATACTTCCATGTAGAATCCTTGAAAGAAAAGCAGTTTAAATTCGCTGTTCCTAAGTAAAAAACTTCAGAACTCCCTCAACCAGTGTCAAATGCAAAATAGTTTTGCAATAGTTAACACTGATTTTTGGGAGAATTGCTCTCCAAAATGAGTCCACGCTTGTAACAGAGAAAAAGAATGAACACATTAGGAATGGGATGTAATAAAGCACTCACTGTGTGCAGCCCAGTCAAATCGAGTCATCCCTCCCTTTTATTTGGTGGATGAGAAAAATGAGAGCTCCTGGTATTAAGGGTACAACAACATCAGGTGAGTGAACAGGCACTAATCCAGGTACTTTGTCCCTCGGCCCAAAGCTTTTTGTTTCATGTTTCCATGTGGCGCCTTGGTTTTCCAACATGAGATGAAAGTCTTGGGATAGCTAAACAGACAGACTCTATTTGGGAGGAAAAACCACTACATAAGCAATACTGAAAGTTCTAGACTTATCCTGTATTGGAGAATAAATACCCACCAGAGAGGACAGTTAAGTAGTAAAGAAGACTGATTATTCTGATTCCATTTATTAGTTGTATCAGTGGCTGTTTTGGTACAATTTGAATGATACAGGCTCAAGGTCTTCTGAAACTGCTCAAACTGTGTGTATTATGACCATGCATGTAGAACACTTCCTAAATATATGTCCATAAGTATATTAATTAGATGACAGAGTGAGATAAAACTATTTGAAACATGTGGAAACTTTTTTTTTTTTAATGACAAAGTATCATTACCAACTTCAGATATCTAAGATGTCAGTCTGTATTCTTATACTGGTATTTTTAACAGAAAACAAGACTCCGTGAACTACATAAAATTAGACTACTGCGGTAACACTTCTACTTTAACTAGAATCTATGTTAATTAATGATATGCTTTTTCATGAAAATATCTTTTAAAACACTTTCTTTCTCAGAAATAACTCCCAAACATTTATTGTGTTATAATAACCCTTTGCTGATTGAGAAGAATTACAGTTAGTATTCATTTTCATGTCATACAGCATAGGTTTATAGGCATTTTAAAATAGTAATGCTATTTCAGTCAAATTCGAGACCTGAGAAACACTTTTCATAGTAAAACTAAAAATCTTGAGCAACAATTTTATATAGTTAGTTCCTTGGGAAAATGATATTAAATATTTTTTATAGTTTATTCTTCATCAAAAACATAGAATACTTATCCATCTGTATGGGAAAATCTATATGCTATGCTATATGCTAAATAAAACAAGTGAAATTGGTATGAGTTCTTTCCTTTGGAATCTTCTGACAAATTCTAAGAAGTTGATATGACAGGATAGATAAAAACCAGTCTTTTGGTGGAAAAATAACTTCATCGTGTCTTTAAAAAAGACATAGATTTAAAAGTTTTTACTTTATGTTTGGATTTATTGATTACCAGGACCATGATAAATTCACATTATGAGGACAATTCTTAAAATATAGGAACCAAGTTTTCTACCTTTATACAATATAAGAATAAATGAAGAATTTTGTACATTCTTAATAGCTTAGAATCACCATGAAATTTTCACATGTAGAAGATATTTGTGATATATTGTATTCGGTTATGAATATAATAGTTGAAAAATTTAACGGATAAAATATCTCTCAAGAACACATCTTTTTATATTGCTTATGATATTATACCATTGACTGTACTTCAGATACCAAGTTGTCTATTAGTTATTACAAACACTCCGTCTATAGAGTACACTCATGCTAGAGGCTACTTATATAGCTATAATTTCTAAAGAATTGATCTATGCATTATGCCAGCAAAATTTTATTAATAAGAAAACATCCATTAGTTGGCTACTACAGTAAAAACTTTGTAATATTGGTGTCATGAAGACCTTCCTTCTCCTTATATGTTAACTGAGCTATGTAGGCACGCCATAAATTGTGTTATTTATATTATAACTGTTCTAGACCAGACTCCCATTTTTCCCCATCCTTTTGGGGATCTGTTTTTGTTTTGATAATTAGAAGAAATTAATTTATAGTTTGCTTTTTTCTATTTCATTCCTATTCTATTTCTGATTGTGTGTGTGTGTGTGTGTGTGTGTGTGTGTGTGTGTGTATGAATTAAAAAAACACAGCCAATACTTTCAATACACCGTCTTCAATTTAAACTTTTGAGTAGTAGTTAGGAATTGTTGTTGGGCTGAATAGTCTTCAGAAGTTTCTGGTACATTTCTGACTTTAGAAACCTGGGATAGGAGTCCCTTTCCATGTGCATATACACTATTTTTTGAGCCTCTTCAAAACACGTTTGAGTGGGTTCTTGAATATTCCTGATGATAGTCTCTCTTGTTGAACTGTCAATGTTAATCTGGAAAGTGAAATTACACATACAGCATAAGTAGATATAATTGAAGACAGAAACTATAGTGGAAAGGTTTAATTTATTCTCCGCTCTCCTTTTTTTTTTTCTTAATGGAATTGGGTAATTTTTGTCTGAAGTTCATAGGTATCTAAAGAGACTTAAAAGAGACAAACTTTGCTTTTTTTAAACTAAACACCCACCTCCATATCCCAGATTAAAAAACAAGACAAAACAAAAAACACATAGTCCAAGACCAGAGAAATCTCAGAAACCATTGCTTACTTAAGCAGATGCAAGTGGTTTGTTAGTGGAGTCTACAAACAAGGAAGTTTATGAGATGAAGATCTCTTTTAAGGAAAAGGGAAGTTAGTACTATTTTAAAGTTTATCTTAGTAGTCATGAATGTTGTTCACTGAATATGCCCTGAAATGGGAAGAGAGTGAAGAGAAGTGGAGAAATAAAGGAGAGAAGTGGTTATTTCAATAAACCAAGTATTTTCCAGACAAGAGTTTTGAGGAACGAGATGATAACGTAGGACCGTCTTGCGTGATAGGAATCTCCTATACCTTATCTCGACAAAATTTTCATTCCTTATTCTCTCTCTACCAGGAGGGGTCTCATTGTGTCATTCGCTCATGACGTTATTTCTTGAGACGGTTGTAAGTGATTGGCAGTAAGGTCAGTGTGAATGTTTGCCAGAGTTGCCGGTTGGGAACTGAGGTGAGCTTGGTGCAGTGGCACAGACTTCTCCCAACACTACTGGGGTTGTCAACATGCCCATTTATGGCATCTTGTAGTTCTTTCGAGTAAAGTCAATTCTTCTTACAAGGATTTCTTCTTTTAAAAGAAACTTTCCAAGGAATTAAGATAATTTAATGACAAGAGGCTCTGGAGCCAGACAGGCCTAACTCTGAATCCTAACTTTCACTTAACTGATATAGGACACTGAACAAGTTAATTAACTTCTCAGATTCTCAGTCTTCTTATCTGTAAAACAAGGTTAACAATATTGACTTTGTAGCATAATAGGAGGTACTGGATACAAAGAACCTGGCGCATATGTTTGACAGATGTTAGTATCCTTCCCCGGGGTGTACCGATTTCCATTAGCCATCATTGTCATGTAGTTACCTCTCTAGGGGACTGTGGCTGGATGTAAGTCTTATAAAGCTTTTTTGCCCTAGAAATTCTGCTCCACCGTGAGGTAATTTTCTTATAGGTTTCACATGCCATCCAGAATTTAATATTCTCGTCACTGTGCTCCATTTTTAAGTATGCTGCATAGACTACTGGACCATCTAAAAGTAATGGAGAAATTAGTTTATTTTGGGGGTCAAAATCATTAAAAAATCTGAACAATATTTAATGCAGGTTAAAACTAAAGTTAAAATCAAAGCTCCCAAATATTTTAACAAGTGAGTATTATATAATCACACACACACATACACACACGCGCACACACCCACGTCACACCTTAGATCTATAAATTTGAAGCATGTTTTGACAGCGCCAATCGGTGGTGTGGTTATCCCTTCATTCTTTTATTCTGAATCACTCAGGAAAATGTCTATTGATGTGGGTAAGTCTAGGATAGGAGAGGTCACGAGGACCCAAAACAGGACTTAAGTTGGATCAGTGGACAGAGCTGTGATCATGAAGCTGACATAAAAAATCTTAAGCCCTCAAGTCAAACTGGAGGATCAGAACAAGGTTGAGAATCTCAACAGGCAGGTCGAGGTTGAAAGAAAAATACCCAAGTCATGTAGGAGTAATAAA
Organism: Paguma larvata; assembly: GCA_030068075.1. Taxonomy (NCBI): domain Eukaryota; kingdom Metazoa; phylum Chordata; class Mammalia; order Carnivora; family Viverridae; genus Paguma; species Paguma larvata. The sequence continues at coordinate 37,985,349 of CM057840.1, forward strand.
TTGATCAAGCTGTACAGCCTGGGGTGATTCTCAGTGTCCAATCCGAGCAGCAGAACACCGATGCATGAGAAGTTCCACTTTGTATTCATGCGTTATGTTTTAAACCAGAAATGAAGGACCAGGCAAAGAATGGAATTCAGACGGGGTGTTGGAAACTATCTCAAAATCGAGAGCAGGTCAATGGGTATGTGCAGCACAACCATCAAATGACACTTGATGCCAGAAATGATTATTCCTTGTTTTGGTCTTAAACTGCATTTCTGGAGTGGGTGGATAAGGACTTGCATGTGGAAGGAGCTTTTCTGATTGAGGCACTATTTTGTAGGAGCTGGTGTTTGAAGAAGAGGATTAGAGAAGCTCTCACAAATCTAACACATTAATATGAATCTTTGGGAGGACCAAGTACTCTCAGTATTGACCACTCTCAGAACTTCTTTTAGTGACTAGGAAGTCTCTTGGCATATCTGAGAAATTGAATTGCTAAATGATGAAATGACATAATTTTTAATTGACAGTAATATAAATGTGTGTGCAGGCACATTGAATATGTGACCAAGCATAGGATTTTGATTAAAAATATTTTATTCGATATTACTAAGTGTTATAAGAAATAATGGTAATCAGATGGAATAGCAATGTAAAATCAAATTAGCCTAGACCTTCACATAAGAGATTGGACTGAGTTTTCTAGCACTAGAAAGCCTTGACTCCTTGGCTTCTACTGGCTCTGTCAGCAGTGATACAAAAATAAAGATAACACTTAAGATATTTTTATTCAAGAGATAACTCAAATAGAGGTGGATCCCTTCTAAGGAGGATTAGAGTTGGGAAAAACTGGTAATCTGCAAGAAGTATGCCATTTAAGAATATACAACATTAGAGCATGTCTCATTATTATCGTGTAAGGAAAGCCTCTATGATGTTGGGCGGGAAAGGGTTTGAAAGAACATTACTTGAGTTGAGAGGACAGATGAAATGGGAGTGGAGGGTGTATAAAACTGTAACACAGGAAGTAATATGGATTAGATATTTCTAACCAATAGGGGAATATATTTTATCTTAGATTTTAAACGATAAGTTTATTTTCACACCAAACTAACTTTAAGATATGCCTTGCCTCATCACAGACACAGAAGCCTGAGGTCAGAGACAATACCTGTAGCAGTTGAAGCTCCTGTTAGAGAAACAGCTGAATGGAAAGGCAAACCAAAAACAAACAAATCAAAATAATGACAACAACAATGACGACAACCAAAAAGAAATAAAAACAAAAAGGTATTTCTGGCTTAACAAGTAAAGCTGGATATACTTGATATACTTTGTACTTAGTAGAATTTTGAGTGACCACTTCATTAGGGACAGAAAACAAGAGTCCTAAAACAAAGAAATGAGCTGCAGAACAGGGAAAAACTGAGATGCCAGATAAAATCAGTAGATCCTGGAATGATAGTCAGCCACCAGGCTACCAGGATGGGTGGTTGGGGACTAGAGAGATGGCTTGGAAACCAATATTAGAGTCTGTGTTATAGTACTCTGAATTTGTGTTTACGTCTAGCTTAATTGTATAGTAAAGTGTTTAGAGATTCTCATTTCAGAACCTGCCTGCATCTGTATTGGCCTTCTCTAACTTCTCTACTGATTGAGTGGAGGAAGGATCTTCTTGGGATGGCCAAAAGGTTCAACAATTCTCCATATACTCAAGTCCTTTGCTAATGAGGTCGTTTGTGCTTTGCAATTTATGTTTTATATAAATATTTGATATGGTAGATTGTAGTATTGATCTTAGTTACTCCCTGCCCTTCTTATAGGAGGATTATACTTTCCTGTCCCATTTATATCGGACTTGCCCATTGGATTTGTTTTAGCCAATGAAATACATGAAAATTGCCATATACAGGTGCAAGCAAAAGGTTTTAAGCGGAAGGTTCCAGCAGGTCGCCTGCCGTTGTGCTTCCAAATGGTTGTGCAAAGGATACATTCTGGAAAAGAGCTGCTTCTTTTGCCTGAAGGCCAGAATGAAGACATAGAATAGAGCTGGAGCTGAGCTCAGTCACTGTGTGGCACAAACAAGAAATGAACATTTCTCATAAATTAGTGAGATTTTAATGTTGTGTTTTACTGCATCATAACCTGACCTGGACCTGAAGGCAAACCCGTACCATTTGGACTTATCTGATATTTCAGGTAGCACTCTGGTGTGTAGGATAAGTAGACTCGCATAGCTGGTATGTTTTATGGAATTTTTATAAGTTAACCAAGCAAGCAGCCGAAAGCGCATTTGTGTAACGGAGATCCAGGAATCTGAGTAATTATTAAAGTTGGAACTGAATTGCTCAATTTAGAATTTCTAATGACTCATACAACAAGTGAATTTAAAGGTAGAAAAGCCTTTTCCAAATTAGGCAATGTAGCCCAAAGTAGCCCATTCTGAAGTTGTAAATGATTCTCCTTCCCGAGCATTAAAGAGACCGTGACTCTGCTGGAGCAGAGGGAATAAGGATAAACAACAGAATTGCTCATTAAACTGAGAAGATGGAAAAAAGCAGGCTTATGTCATACATAGTGTATGCTTTTCCTTAAGAATGAGAACGATGCTTTCGGGACTCTCTAGCATGTTGTTTTGTTTTAAACAAGTCACGGAAATTAGTATTTTCTATGACACACAAGGTGACACATGTCAGTATCTTGATGCAGAAGGGAAACATGGCATTCCTCTTGGCTGAGTCAGAGCAGTGGCCCATCTGTTCCAGGACTTTTTCTGCAAAGGGAAAAAGCTTACACCATGAAATAAATCCTAAAGTTGTGCTATGTTGCAGTCTTTCATCAGAAATGCCCCTAAAATAATTTTTTAAATCTATTTTATTTTCAATCTGTACCACTTGGGATAATAAATTTCATAATTGTACTAGCTTGTGAAAAAAACCTGAAGTTTTAAAGTAAATCTGCTTTATTGATATTCTCTAGTTTGGCTTCTGTGATATTAATTCTTTATGATTTTTCTCTATTGTAAAAGTAACTTAAAGTACTATAAGCCATTTATAAATACAGGAAACTTCCAAAAAAGATAATGATTGTTGATGATTTGATATATTTCCCTTTATTCTTCAGTCCTTTGTTAATGTTTAGCTTTCTTTCTAAGTAGAATTCATTCGTCTACACAAACACAGATATACATACAAATTACTAGCATTATACTGTGAAAGCAATTCCGTGTCACTCTTTCATACTTAACATGTAGAAACATTTAAAATTTTTTTTTAATGTTTATTTAGTTTTAGAGAGAGAGAGACAGAGCGTGAGCAGAGGAGAGGCAGAGAGAGGGGGAGACACAGAATCTGAAGCAGGCTCTAGGCTCTGAGCTGTCTGCATAGAGCCTGACACGGGGCTCAAACTCACGAGCCGCAAGATCATGACCTGAGCCAAAATCAGATGCTTAACCAACTAAGCCACCCAGAAATGTGCCCCAGAAACATTTTCTCCTTTTTGTTTTCAAGGGTCACATAGTAGTCCATTGCAAGACTACCCTGTGTTGTATTTAGCTGCTCTACTATTGTTGAATATTTACATTGTTTCCCATTTTTTGTTATAAATTATTTTACATTGAATATTTGGTGTGTACATCTTTGCGTCTGTAATGATTTTCTTAGAATTAACTTAAAGGAGTGGAATTCCTAGATTAATGGATGTAGTGTTTTTGGAGACTCTTGATATCTATTGTAAAATTGCTTTAGAAAGATTTCATTAGTTTTCATTACTAACAGCAGTGGGGAAGTGTCTGCTCACTCCATCCTTTCCAGTCCAATGGGGTAAAACCAGTGACTTGTAACTGTTTAGTTTGCATTTTTAAAATATTAATGTCTAAACATTCTTTTTTTCTCACTGACCTTATCTTTTCTTTCTGTGAATTTCAAATCTTTTGGCAATTTTTTTTGCATTGTTAGTCTTTTCTAGAATTTTTCAGATTTCTTTGTATATTAAAGAAACTATCTGTTATATTTATTGCATTATCTTCTGTTCTCATTTTACAGATTATTTTTGTCCATGATTTTTGAGAAATGTTTGTAAACTGCCTAATCTGAAAAAGGCTCGGTTCATCTATCTGACCTGCTTTCAATCTTTTTTGTACTTTTATCAGAGAAAAATCTCTAAAGCAAAAATCTGGCCATAACCCTTTATTTATAACCTTTCAACCTTTTCCCGTTGCCCTAATTAAAAGAAAAAATAAAGCCAGACCTTGGCACTGGCTACAGGGCCCATTAGGACATGGTGCTCTCTACCTCTCTAGCTCTTCTCTTGTCACTTCTGGAAACAGTCTTTGTTGGAGACTCGCTCCTGGCCAAGCAGTATGCGACCCCCATGCTTATATATGCAGTTCCTCCTGGGTGGTGGGCTTTGTACTCTGATCTAAGACTCAGGTTAAGTATCTCAGTTTCTGGAAAAATTTCTCTGGAATGAGCCCCTCCTCCCCAACTAGGTAAGTGCTTCCTGTCAGTTGACACATAGCACCTAGTCCACAGTTATTTTAACTATATTTCCAGCTCACCCTATGTCACAGTCTGTTGTATCTACTGGTTTACTTTGAGAATTAGGACCGCAGTTCCCTCTTCCTATGCCCAGTGCCTCTGCACTGCCTGAAACACACCAGGTACTGACTAAACAAAGGTTTGCCAGTTCAGGCTTTTGGACACCTCGTGCTTCTATGTTTTCAAGTGATTCTCCATACATTTTGAACAGTGAAGAAGTATGCCCTAATTGTTAGCATCCAGGAAACACAAAGACCAGAGGATTACACCTGACATGGGGTTACTTTTTGGTTTTTTTTTTTTTTTTTGATAGTGAGACAAACATGCACTAATTGAACAGTGGTGTCTATAAAAGGCCAGATTTTGTTGTTTTGTTTTTCTTCCCGCAAGGTGAACAAGTGCATGAGAAATTAGAGAAGATAAACAGTACTGAGTGAAGGGGCTGCAGCCTGGCCACGCAGGGAATGTGAGGGCTGCTGAAGGGAGCCATGGCAACAGCAGTGGTTAGCAGAGGGTAGAATAAATGATCACACAGGAGGCTGTCGGTGCACAGTGAGCAGCACAGAATCTCTGACAGACGGAGAGAGCTAAAGGAGGGGCTCTGCCTTGGGGACTAGGCTGCACATGATGGAACAGCAATACCCATTAGTAACTAATAACGTCCACTTTGTGCCAGGGTGAGGATGCACCAGCCAGTGCAAATTGGAGCAGTCTTCACTACCGTTAGCAGTATGATAATCCTATAGCATCCAACCTGGCATTTCCAAGGCTGTTGGCAGGTGGTTGTGATAACTGAGAAAGGGAGGAAAGTGTACCATACACTGAAGGATGATTTTGACCAAAATTAATAGTGATGCCAACTCTGTGACTCAGAACACCTGCTTATTTAGAATGGCTTAACTCCATGTCTGCTCTGGAGCAAACTGAAAAGGCCACAGAAAAATGAATAACTGGGCTTTCATACTTGGAATCATCTCTGCAGATTTTAAGTGGGCACTCAACATGACCCAGTCATCTTACTACTCTTCCCCAATATCTTGGTTTATAGATAAAATATCTCTCAAAAACACATCTCTTTCTATTGCTCATGATATCATACCATTGACTGTACTTTGAAAACTAAGTTTGTCTACTAATTAAAGTTATTTTGAGCACTCCATCCATAGAATAAACTCATGTGAGAGACAACTTATATAGCTAACAATTTTTAAATTGATTCTTTAACTCTCCAGAAACTATTTCATATCGTCTTTCTTTTTAAGGTCCCAACACATCTGTCCTCAGCTCTCTGTGATGATTTGCCTCGGTCGTCACTGAGAACACCGATTTAATCAGGCAGAGATTCCTTCATTTTCTCTCCACCAATCAACCAATTTACCTCCACTGGTACATGTCCTTTCTAACTTTCATCCTGACAGGAAAATAATGTCCAAACAGTTCTTTTTTGTCTTCCACCCAATTATGCTTTCTCCATGGCTTTGCATTTCTCTTAAAGCTGTCTCCACTCTCTTCTCCGTCATCACGTTCTTCCTCTCTGATGATTGCCATCGTCGACAACAATGCTGCCGTATTTCCCAAATATACGGTTGCTACTCTTTTCTCTGTTGACCTTCATCTCAAAACTTATGTAAATAATCCCCTGTATTCTCCACCTTGCTTCCTCTTGTCCTATCCATCCTCATACCTCTGCACCTGTTCCTGTCAAAGCACCATTGACTTCCATGATGACATATCCAATGGTCACTGCTCTTTCCTCATCTTACCTAACTTCTCGGCAGCCTTTGACACAGTTCACGGCTCCCTTGCTGAAACATGCTATTTTTTGCCTTTCGTGATGATGTACTGTTTTGGTCACTCTTAACTCACCTGATAATCTTTTTCCATTTCCTTTGCTAACTCCTCCTCTTCTCTGGATTTAGAAATATTATTGTCCATCTAAGCTTCGTCTCTGGGTCTCTCCTGTCCTCTCTCTGACTCTCCCTCTAAGTAATCTCATAGTCCCATGGCTTTGATTAGAGTCTATATGTTAAGTGCTCTTGGTTTGTCTTCCCCACTGACTTCTAGTCTGTGTGGTTTATTGCAATAGCCTTCCAACTGGTCTCTCTGCTTCTTTTTTTCAGAAGAGAACCAGAGGGCACATTGACTCTTGTTACTCTGCAGTTTAAAGTTGCTCATGTGGCCAGTAAGGCTCTATACTCTTGTCATGTTGAACTTCTTTAGTTATTTGAAGACAGTAACCTCAGTCACATTGCAGGGTCTTTTGAGCATTGATTTCCTTTGTGTGGGCCACTCTGCCCCCCAGAGTCAGATCCCAGCCTGACTGCTCATTACCTTGATGATGCTTCTCATCCTTCAGCTCTTGGCTCAAATTTTGTGCCTTCTGACAGTTCTCCTCTAATTATCCAATTGAACTGCCCTCTCTTACCTGGCTTTCCTTGTCATATCACTTGGTTTTTATTTTGTTCAAAGCATTTAACATTTTCTGGAATTAATGTTTTCATTAATTTTTTGCTTGTTTGTCTATCTCCTCCCTCTAGAGGGAGCACATAAGCTGAGCACAGCGACCTTACAGGTCTCTTTTACCTCCGTCTCAGTGCTTGACAGGATTTCCAGACACTTGGAAGGATTGAACGAATCATCCAAGGAAGTTGTTGCAATTTTAGTAATTTCTTTTTATTTATATTAAACATAGTTTGCTCAAATATCAATGAGCAACCTCTACCCTCATCTTTTGAGATTTAGCAGATATGCATATATGGGTTTTTTTCCCCTCTGGCACCATTTTCTGTCATTTTAATTAAAATTAAAAGTAAAATTGATTAGTCAAAATTTTGATTTGATTATTTTTCACTCTTAACCTTTCTAGTTTGTAGAGCCATCAGGTTTTAGGTGCTTGTTGGTCCCTTTGTCATTTCAAAAGCATATTTTTGTATCTTTCTATTTCTACCAGATTTAGCCATCAGAGCTAGCAAATACAGTCACAGGATTTTCTTTCTATTTTTCATCTTGGTGATGCCCAACATTCTGATGATATTTGAGGCACAGTGTTGTATTTCAGGTCAATATAACTTAAGGAAAAATTTTTGTGATTCTCAGGTACTTTTAACTAACAGGTCTGACAAATTTTTTCTGATTCATTAAGTAACTTATTACTACTTTTATGTCCAAATAATGTAACTCTTTTCTAAAAACTTGGGTGTTTGGCAACTTGAAGGACTTCTATCATCTGTAGACGTGGAGATTTCTCAGGTAATTTCTACTTAATTCATTATGGAGTTTTTTTTTTTTTTAAAAAATATTTTTTAATGTTTATTCACTTTTGAGAGAGAGAGACAGAGTGCAAGCAGGGGAGGAGCAGAGAGAGGGAGACAGAATCTGAAGCAGGCTCCAGACTCTGAGCTGTCAGCACAGAGCCCGATGCGGGCCCGAACCCACAGATCATGAGATCATGACCTGAGCCGAGGTCGGATGCTTAACCGACTGAGCCACCCAGATGTCCCCATTATGGAGATTTTTAATGAGACCAATTTTTTACACTAAATCCTGAGGAATCCTACATACCATATCTCTTCCTTCAAAGAAGCTTTTATCTTTATTGGACTTACTTCTAAAATAGTTGACTATATTTAAAATACTGCCAGTCATACCTCCTCATCATTTTACAACAGTCTAAGTCAAGTTTCAGCTCAAATTTTCCTCCTGTGAGAAGCTTTCGCTAAAGACCTGCCGTTCCTCCTCATCTGTCTTCACCTTTTAGGGCATACATAGTAGGTTCGTGCTAGGTGAACTGTTACTTCTAGTCTCCCTTTGTTACAGTTAATTCACAAATATCTGTGCTGATAGCTCAGAGCCTGGAGCCTGCTTCAGATTCTAGGTCTCCCCCTCTCTCTTACCTTCCCCCACTTGTGCTCTGTCTTTTTTCCTGTCTCTCTCTCAAAATAAATGAACATTAAAAATTTTTAAATAATAATAAAAAAGAAAACACCTCCACTGTCATTCTGTCATACATAGTAGGAACTCAATAAATACTTCATTGCTCAGAGATCACACTGATAATGTATGCTAAAACTCAGAGCAGTTTGTTCTTAGCAGTTCTTTGAGCCCTCAAGATTCTCAGCCTTTTACATAGGACACTTCGTAAGCACACATTTTGCTATCACAAGCCATGCATATTTTAGATGTCTGGTCTTCTATAAGGCTGTCCTAACTGGACTTGGCAAGGAATTTTACGTCAAAGAAATGTGGCTATATGTTTTCCTTTCTGTATCTAGAGCTTCCTTCTGCTTGTCGAATGTAACAATAGACTCTTCAAGGGAAAGGTACAGCTTCATAAAACCAAAACCAAACAAAACCCTGCCAGTCAGCCTTTGGTGAAAATTTTGCCAAAGGCTATTATTTTTAAAAAGTGTGTATTTGCCTTGCCTTTGAAATGCCATTCAGGCTGTTACTAGAAGTTGCTTCAATCACTATTTTCTGCTTTACCCTGATGTGCTATAGACAGCAGGCTTCCCTGATCTCTTCTGGGAGATTTTCAGCGTTTGGTAAAACATCTACCTTTTTTCCTGTTTCGTTTCATGCGGTGTATCAGCACACGGAATTTTGTTTCTTTCAAGCACATTGCCTGACACCTAAGTGCTTAAGATTGACTGAATGGATATTGAGCACACGTGCTGTTTTTAAAAAATTGACTTGTTTGTCAATTAATGTATCATTAAATAATATCTAGATTGCTAAAGTTCTTAATTTCTAACTAAAGTCTTAATTTTGCCAGGGTTCTGTTCCTAAATTGATGATTTTCTTGGATCCTCTCTCTCCATGAAAAAGCTGAATTTATTGTATTGTGATGACTAGTACTTAATGGCTGTCCAGCAAACATGTCTTTTCTTTTTTTTTGAGTATTTAATAATTTATTGTCAAATTGGTTTCCATACAACACCCAGTGCTCACCAACAAGTGCCCTCCTCTGTGCCCATCATCCACTCTCCCCCCTCCCACGCCCCCCTCTCCCCTCAGTTTGTTCTTAGTCTTTGAGAGTCTCTTATGTCATGCCTTCCTTCCTCTCTGTGGCTTTTTATTTTTTTTCCCTTCGTTCTCCTCTTCCCCTCACCCCTGGTTTTCTGCTAGGTCTCCCAAAGCCTACCTATGCGTGGGAACATATGGTATCTGTCTTTCTCTGCCTAACTTATTTCACTCACATAATATCCTCCAGTTCCATCCATGTTGCCACACATGGCCAGGTTTCATTCTTTCTCATTGCTGCGTAATATCCCATTGTATATATATATACCACATCTTCTTTATCCATTCATCAGTTGATGGACACTTAGTCTCTTTCCATGATTTGGCTATTGTCGAAAGTGCTGCTGTGAACATCGGGGTACACGTGCCCCTATGCATCAGCAGTCCTGTATCTCTTGGGTAGATTCCTAACAGTGCTATTGTTGGGTCATAGGGTAAATCTATTTTCATTTTTTTGAGGAACCTCCACACAATTCTCCAGAGTGGCTGCACCAGTTTGCTTTCCCACCAAAAGTGCAAGAGGGTGCCTGTCTCTCCACATCCTCGCCAGCATCTATAGTTTCCTGATTTGTTCATTTTAGCCACTCTGACTGGTATGAGGTGGTATCTCAGTGTGGTTTTGATTTGTATTTCCCTGATGATGAGTGACATTGAGCATCGTTTCATGTGTCTGTTTGCCATTTGGATGTCTTCTTTGGAGAAGTGTCTATTCATATCTTCTGCCCATTTCTTCACTGGGTTATTTGTTTTTTGGGTGTGGAGTTTGGTAAGTTATGAATTTTACTACATAAGATGGGCAGATAACAGAGTAGACACAGGACTTTGTGGCAGAAGCCTGGAGCAGGTGCGACACCCATGTTGCAAACGGAGCAATGGTCACCCTGGCTAAAGGGTGTTTTATGTCTGACCTGAACGATAATGCTGAAAGCATGGGTGATGTTATTCGCATGTTATAGATGGGGAATTTGTTACTTCAAGAGAGCAATTAACCTGCAAAGTGGCAAAACAGGAATTACCAGGGGTTGAGACTGAAATCCAAATAATTTCGCAGAGGGTCAATCAATATAGCTGATTGACCATATGCCTTTGTCTCTTCCTCTCATCCCATTGTTCTAAAATTGGCATATATATATGTATGTATATGTATATATATATGCATATATATATATATGTAATGTTTAGTTATTTTCGAGAGAGAGAGAGTGCAGGGAAGGGGCAGAGAGAGAGGGAGACACAGAATGTGAAGCAGGCTCCAGGCTCTGAACTGTCAGCACAGAGCCCAGTGTGGGCTTGAACTTACAAACCACGAGATCATGACCTGACCCAAAGTCCAAAGCTTAACCTACTGAGTCACCCAGGTACCCCACAAAAAATATACTTTTAAAAATTCACATGCTGGCAACTTGGATCACAAACTATGAGGAATACTTGAAAAGTAAAAGGCAGAGGTCACAAGTAAACCAGAACCTCAAATGCTTATTGGAAAGGCCTGTTATGATAGGTGGCAGTTCAGGTAGCGACCCAAGTCTGGAGGTACTAAGGAGGGGTCATGAAATAATTGCCAGAATATCTGAAGAAGGTGTTCCTGTAGTAGGAGGAGCCAGGGGTCTATGCCTCCAGCAATTGCCCTCTGGGTCAGACAGTGATAGTTGTCTCCATATCCAGAGGGACCCTTGTGCCAGAGAGAGCAGGAAGTACCCTAGAAGCATGGCCACCCCCAAGAGTAACAGGAAGTACTTTATCCAGAGCTACCACCTGCACATCTCATCAATTAAACCATCAAGTAGCATAACTAACTACCCTTGCATAGTCGATAGGTATAAACACCTAAAATATTCACACAGAGGCTGGTAGGAATCTCAAAGAAATTTTTGCTATAAGCGAAAATTAGCAACAATTTGATGGGAACAAACTCCATTAAAAAATATCAAATTCAGCAAACAAGAGAATTTTCTTTGGGCACTTAGTATATTTTTTTCTGTACCTGTCTTCTGATATTTGTCATTTCCTACAACTTCCCAATCTTCTACCCAAACATGGTTGACTGCTCCCATGAATGCGCATACTTCCTCATTTCTTGCATTGAGCCTATGACCCTGTCTCCCTAATATTCATTGTTGTTAACTTTCATTTATACCATCCGAATGTCGATACTTATATACAACTATATGTAGACTTATATAAAGTCCCACTGAAATCAGACACTGACAAAGTAGAAAACTAACTCTGAGGAGTTTTAGAACATCAAGACTCAAAATTTATTCTTACTTTTGAAGGCACTAAGAGCAGCAAATTTTTGACTTTTCTAAAATTCTAACTTTAGAAGACTATACTAAGGCAGTATATTTCCGTATGTGTTACGATTTAGGCATATGTTCCAAGGGATTTTACACCTACACTTGTGAAAACTAAGTATTCGCAGTGACTAATCTTGTTTTAATTAACACCGCAGAAAATAATAGTGGTTGACATGACAAACTATTTTCAGATTTTCTCTTTGTAACTGGGGCAGTTGCCATTCTGAAGGCTGTGAGAAGAGCCGCATGCATTCATCGCCCAGGGCCACGTTTTTCTCTTAAGAACAAAACTGAATGGTTATTTAAAGATGAAATACACATCATACTCACATTTGTAGCCATCAGTTTTTCAAAAGACTGGGCCCACTGTAACACTTCCTCCAAAGTAATGCTTTGAAAAGAAACAAAAGGTGCTCATTGCACCAAAATATTCTCAAGGTTTAGCTGAATTAAATAGAAATACACGATCATGAAAATAATGCCATAATACAGCTATGCTCTGTTTGTATGGGTTTTAAAATGGAAATTTCTCTTTCTGTGATCTTTTACATTCTATTTTTGTTTTCTAAATTGTTAAAATAAAAAAAATGAAAGTAATGTAAATTAGAAAATATGATAAATTTTTACAAGATAATGATCAATAGCACCCAGTCCTGTAATTTCCCTATTCCCAAATTACTACTATTAATATTTTTTATTTCTTTTTAGTCTTTTTGTTATGTGTGTGTTTGTGTGTTTTAACCAAGAAGCAGCCATACTCTGCATGTGTATTTGTGTGTGTGCATACTTTGTGAGTGTGTATACATATATGTATATATTCACTTTTAAAAAGCTTTTTATATGTCATCACAATTGTCTTAATAACCATTCATTATGCTATAACTTATAATTATAGATTTATAATCATTGATAATCACTGAAGAGTATTGAGTATTCCACAAGGGGGCATTCTATAGTTTACATAATTATTCTCAATGAGTACTTTGATTATTTCTCATTTTTTTAGCATAAAAACTTGTGATTAAGCCTCATTATGCTCAAATAGGGTAATTGTTTAGAGGATTTACAGAAGTGGAATTAAAGTGGGTCAAAAATGCACATTTTTAAGGTTCTTAGTATAAATTGCCAAATTGCATTTGGGTTTATATTGTGTACTCCTGTCACCAGCAGTGTGTTTGCCATGTAGACTATTCACATCTTAGAGTTTACCCACAAAGCTTATTTGCGTGCATTCATATAATAAAGTTAGTAACTCTATATCTATTTTATATAGGTATTTTCTCTATTATTTGCTATAATTTTTTTACGTGTAGAAGGTTTAAATTTTTTATTACTGTGAATAATATGTAAAAAAACAGTATAAGAAACCATTTGCAATTTCAAAAATATCTGTGAAAGATACTGGGTTTCTAGCTTCATTTCTGTTCACTTTTCTGGGCTTTGTGAGGTGAGTTGGCAAGGGTCTATGGATTCTTAGATATGAATCATTTCATTTTCTCTCCCTTAAAACACTCAATGTGTTATTGCCATTCAGATTATGATTGTTTCAGTTTACAATGGTTCACTCTTAATTTTCCTGTTTTCAGCAACATCACATAACCAGATAGCCCTGGATTCAAGCAAGCACTGTCCATTGATTACTTTTGGCATAGTTTGCTCAATAATTGGTTCGGGGGAACAGCCATCAGCATTAGTAGGTACTTAACACAATGAAGGAAGATTAGTTAAAGAGGTTAAAAAAATGACCTAGAACATGGAAAAATATCAAAATCTTAAAAAGGTCAAATATCTTTTGTTTTCTACAAGTTCAGATGGCTCTTGCCAGTTTTATATGGACTGTGTGCATCAGCACCGAGGCTTAACAGTATACTGCTGTAAAGATTGCTTTAAAAAAAAAAAAAACAATTCCATGAAATGGTATCTGACTCACTGTTCTTTTCTCTTATTAAGAACTTTAAAAACAGTAACCTCAAGTAACCCTTTTCACCCAGCGAAATGGTAAGTGCTAGGTAAGGTGTGTGGCATGCTTCTCTGTCCCACCCATTCTCATTATATAGGAAAAAATAAAATCTACCACATGAGTGAAGGTGCCATCATTGTCTTGGCTTAGCTTAAAATAAAGTAGTTGGTACTTTGTTGATGAGAGGATTCTTCTGCCTCTAAGATTCATGAGATTTATGGAGATAGACCATGATTGGAGTGATTATGGTTGGTGTTAAAATTATGAAATCAGGGGTGCCTGGGTGCCTCAGTTGGTTAAGTGATCAACTCTTGGTTTTGGTTCAGGTCATGATCTCATGGTTCGTGAGTTCAAGCCTGCATCAGGGTATGCGCTGTCGTGGTGTAGAGGCTACCTGGGGTTCTTTCTCTCTCTCTCTCTCTGTCTGCTTTTCCCATGTGTTCTCTCTCTCTCTCTCTCAAAATAAATAAATAAACTTAAAAACATGTGAAAATGAAATTCGGTTTTGGCTTAGTCCCATTTGGTTTGTAATTTTTTCTGAGTATCTCACAAATTTAAGCTGTCCCAGGGCTCTTCAGGTGTCTGTATGCTAATAATTCTAAACACCTCTTCCCCTCACCCACCTGGATTTCCTAATAAAAAACAGTGGATGTAAAACAGGGAGCATTCTGAGACTTCATGCCATCATGGAAACAGGAATGAAGAGTATTTGGAGTCTGACAGTCCTGAGTTCTAATTCCAGTGCTGCATTTAATAACTTTTGGTTTTATCTAAAATCTTTGAGCCCCTGTTTTATTTTCTATAAAATAGGGATAATATCTACCTCTCAAAGCTATCCTGAAAATTAAAGTAGTTTATGAAAGTAAAGCACCTAGCAAGTTACTGTTATCTACCAGCTTGCCAGGAATGTGAATTCTCTTTCCTCAGCCTCCCCCTTCCCTGATGGTGGAGGTGTGTGTGTGGGGGGGCATCTGCAAGGCAAGTAGAAAGACATGTGAGCCTGAATGGTGATACTCTATGGGAGTCATCAGCAGAAGAGAAGGAAGCTATTCCTAAATTAGCCTGTTTCGTCTTCCCCTTTGCATGCTCCTGCTCAGTATAGTAGCTTCACCTGGTTGTTTAAAATGCTGAGCTTTGGGTTTTATTGTCTCTTCCACCTACCACTGTAGCCTCCTCCCCACCTCACACAAATGCTTTTAATTGTTTTGGGACATTTAGGTACTATGGGATGGGAGCGTGCTTGCCAGGAGCTCTGACCTAGTGAGGGAGGTGTGGCTATGACTGAGTATTCCACATGGACTAAAGTTAGGCACTCTGGTTAAACTCATGGGAATCCCTGAGGCGGAAAATTGATTCAAATGTTTGTTACCCTCCTTAGGCATTCTGCTTTCTATTTCAACAGTCACTGTTCCTATCCAAATGGCTACGTTT
Source organism: Paguma larvata (assembly GCA_030068075.1). Classification (NCBI taxonomy): domain Eukaryota; kingdom Metazoa; phylum Chordata; class Mammalia; order Carnivora; family Viverridae; genus Paguma; species Paguma larvata. The sequence continues at coordinate 38,000,579 of CM057840.1, forward strand.
TTCATTTGGCAAAATCTCCAAGAGACTCGGGGGCTTGGTAAGCATTTGGTTACCTCTCCAGTCTCGCTTCTTCCAACTGGGCATGAGGTTTCTGGCACTTTGTAAATGGAGGGTTTGAATAATGAAAAAATATTTGGGATAAAGGATCTCATTTTAACATAAACAATATAAAACATTAAAGAAAAGTCTCAGCATACTTATTCATAATAAACACTGTAGAAACATTAAACTCGCTTAATTCTCAAGTGTAAACTGTAACTAATGAAAATGAAATCTTAGTGTAATACATGATTGCTCTTCTGGTGGAATTACTCAGGTGTAAATGCAAATTTTACATTCTGAACAAAATATATTAAATTAGCAGTTGGATAGATGTGCACCTATTCATCATGTGGTAAATACGCATTATGATGGCCATAGAATGGAAATGCTACTTACTTTGATGGGAGTCTCTTAGATCCGTCTCTGCATATCTTGCAAATCCAACAATTCTGCCTGCTCATTTTTCTAAAGCAATACAGAATATACTTAGTATAATTTAGTCATTTAAACTAATTATATGCTAGAGTCAACGTCTCAGGAACACCCAAAATTATAAATCATGAAAAAATAACCATGGGTTTTTGAAATTAATGGTGTAATACAGTCACTGGTGGGGGCGGGGAGGAGAGAGGAGAATAAAAATACTCATCTCATAAATATTTTTTAGGAATGTAGGTGCTTAGAGTTGTGACTTTGGAACCCATCTGGGCCACTTATTTGTCATAATGGTGTTTAAAAAAATACCGCTCACTGAGCAAGATCTTCCCATTTAGGGCCCACCAACAACAAGTCAACTCCCAAGTTTTCCCTTGTTTGGATAATTCTTAGTTTCAAAAAGAGCTCTCAATCTATTGAATAACAACTGCTTCTTTGTCGTTAGCCACATAAAATAGTGTAAAAAATAAGCTTCCTTAGGGATGAATTCTGAGAAGGGGATTGCTTACCTGGTTTTCCCCACTCTCGGCAGTATGACCTTGGCTTTAAAATTTAGGTACAGTTTACTCAGCCCAGGCTTTCTATGACAATGTATGTCATAGAAGGTTTTAAACTCTGGACTTTGAAAAACAACTCAAAAATTTAAGAATAATTAAATCTACCATTTATAACGAGAGCTGGAAATATTTTACTAAACATATCTGCACACTTACATATAAGGAATTACTAAGGATAACAGTGAGTTCATATATCAATCTTTGTTGATTCATTCGAAACGTCTGCTGAACATTTGTCATGTGCCAAGTTCTGGCTGCCAGTGATGTACGTAGATCCTGTCTTTTCCTCTTCCTGTCCTCACGAGCAAGTAGTTAAAATCTATGTGACGAGGACTTTGAGACAGGAAGTGCAGGGCCCATGAGTAAACACAGGAGGAGAAGCTAACCAGCCTCCGGGGGTGGTTAGAGACAGCATCCCAGTAAAGTAATAGCTGAACTGGACCTGCAGGACGTGCAGGAATGTGCTGAGTGAAGGGGATGGGGCAGCTTGGGCAATGGGTCATGTCCTTATTGAGAAAATGAGTGTCGTCATCACACGAATATAGAATATGGCAAGGACAAGCTTGAAGGAAAAGGCTAGAGAGTTAAGATTGGGCCAATAATCATGTTCAAAAATGCTCGTTGCAGCAAGAAAGTGATGTGAGACAAAGTTGTAAGATAGGCAGAAGCTGGGCATGTTAGGTCATACACACCATCAGTGTCCTAGTAAGACACTGGAAAGTCATTGAAGATTTTAAATATGGAATAGACAAGTTGACATTTGAGATTGGTTCTGTGAGTAGAATTGATTGTAATGTGCAAAGGCGGAATCCGGAAGACTAGGAAGACTAGTTGAGGGGGGTACCCCCAGGAGTGCAGGTGAGGGTGTTACAGATTTAGATTAGGAAGGTGGCAGGAGAGATGGAGGAAACGGGACAGATTTTAGATGGGGTGGAGGAAGAACTACCAGAACTTGATGTACTGGATATGGAAGGTGGGGGAAAGAAAGGAAACAAGTTCATGTGAAAGATTTGACCTCAAGGTAGAGGTGGTAGTTTTTATAAAATGCATAGGAGAAGCCAAAAGAAAAGATAAGATTGTCCAGGAAGAGAGTATGAACTGAGAAAAACAAGCTTCCCAAGACAGATGACTCAGAGACAGACTGAGAAAGTGGAGCAATCAGAGTAATGTATCAAGAAACCAAGGAATGAGTTATCAAAAAGCAAAGACTGGCCAATTGAGTGTTAAGAGCTGGGATGAGATTAAGAGAACAAAGGACTGAAAAATGTCCATCAGATTTGCTAACGAGCAAGTTATCAAGAACCTTGATGAGAGGGGTTTTGGCAGAACAGGGAGGGCAGAAGCAAGAGGGGAGAAAAAGCAAGAGGAAATGGAGACCTGGAAAAATGTAGGATACTAACACTTCCTCTCTTTCCTTCTCCCTCCCTCCATCCCTTTCTTTTTTCCTCCTTCTCTTCCTTTCTTCCTTTATTTCTGATGAAAAGCATCCACCAACTAGTATAATAGAGACAGAGAAGCAGGACTATGCTGTTTGGCCATTCTGGTCTGCACATTCCAGGAAAATGGTTTATAAAGTCTCCAGTGTGGGTGACGTGCCCTGAGATTGGCAAATGGTGTCCTTGGGAAAAAAGTTGCAGACATAGGAGAAAGGAGGAAAACCAATAGATTTTCAGGTTTCTGAAAAAGGGAAAAAAAAAGGAAACAGAATTCAGATTGTGGGGGACAGGACATTAAAGAAGTGGAAGTAGAGGAAGAAATTACTGTTTTCTTCTAATTGGAGTGGGTATAGATCTAAGTATATTTGCGGTTTTGGGGATAAGAATTTATGGGTGTCGTGGTCTGATGGACTTCATTTTCTGTATGGGTCTCTACTGTAAGGAGGAGCAAGGGATAAAGTAGCTAAGTAGATCTATAGGGAAAAAAAAAACAAAGTTAGAACTCTTGTGATTGCAAATATAGATTCAAACTAGTTTAAGCAAAAGAAAGAGTTGGTTATAAGGATATATCTGTATGTGCAGTTAGATTCTGGATGGCCTTAAATGTTGGGCTCTATTCTGTTGTAGTAATAATTCACTGAGGTCTTTAAGTAATAATTGTGTTGAAACAAGAGTTTTTTTTTTTAAATAGAAAGATAAATCTGACTGAAGATGATTAATACTGAAATAACAGAGGCTACAAAATCTCTTACATTGGCTGTTAATAACTGATCCTGTTCATAATTGGGCCCTGAATTAAATTTAAGATTCTTCATCTCTGTAATCACCTCTACGATGTAGGTTACTCAATGGCTCTCTGCTTCTCTTCTTCTAAGTAGGAGGATGGTAAAGAAGACCCTTCCATCCTGTGTCAGTATAATTAGGCATCCCTGTCTTCTGCTGGGCATTGACCTCTCCCCGCCTACTACATTTAATAATATTTTTTATATCTCTCTGTCTCTTCACTTGATGTACTAGAGCTATATGTGCACTTAGTGATTTCTGTAACTAAATTCATGTCTACTCAGGGGTGCCTGTGTGGTGCAGTCGGTTAATTGTCCGACTCTTGGTTCCTGTGTTCAAGCCCCACATCGGGCTCTGTGCTGTTGGTACGGAGCCTGCTTGGAATTCTCTCTCTCTCTCTCTCTCTCTCTCTCTCTCTCTCTCTCTCTCTATCTCTCTTTGCCCCTACCCTGCTTGTGTGCACTCTCTCTCTGTCTCTCACTCAAAATACATGAATAAACTTAAACAAATTAAAGAAATAAAATTCATGTCTATTTACCTGTTAGTATGTATTTTTAAAGCACTTTAACGGAGTTGTTTGGTAAAGCTATAACAGTCTTAGTATGCGACACCCATTGGGGCCACAAGCGTGGCAAAGGTAAAGTAATTTCCAGGTGCACTAGAGTTTCTGGGGTTCCCACAGCTCTTGACGGGTGACCGGCTGTATTAAAATGATTCTAAGTTCTGAAGGCACACAAACATGCACATGAGTTCAGAGTCTTATTAGCTGTGTGACCTTGGGCACAGTAAGTAAACTTTTAGATTCTTAATTTCCTTTTCTCTAAAATGGAATTGTAAAGATTAGAAAAATGCTTGTATGCAAAAACTTTCTGTTCCATTTAATCTGATCTTCTTTCAGCTTCTTGCGCGCTGTCACTCAGGAAATATTTCCTGCGCTCTTTTGTGTGCACAGGAAACACACATCGATCAGACTGCGTTCCTTCCTCTTTTTAAATTTCAACTCAGACCTTGTACGTTTTCCAATTAACCTTATCCATTCTTCAATGTGTTAGCCTACTTCCTGCAAATCTTCCTTCTTTTCATTTCTGTTTGTTACTGTGTTCTTAGATTTCTATTTTTGCACATTACATGAGTAGCTGGAGTTCCAGCTTTAGAACTAGCTGGGCCTGCTACAGCAGGGCAGACCCCAGGGGGCACGTGTCCTATTAAAGCGACTGGGCTGCCAGGAAGGATCTGTTGGGCCAGAGGAGCTCAGAAAGGGCAGACCAGCAGAGCTAACCCTTACAGACTCTTTTGTCTCCTCTGTGGAGACGCCTGGTCTGGCGGAGACAAGAGGCCAAGCTATGGGCCTCCTCTTGGGGCTTCATTCATGTGGTGGAAAGGCTACCTTTTAAAACGCCAACAAAGGCTTGAATAGACCAGTAGCAGCCCTGCGTTCAGCTACGTGACTAATTCAGAGAGACGTTCTCTGGCCCAAGCGGCTCATTAGTTGGGTGACCTTTGGAAAAAGAGTGTAATATAAATGTATGAAAATAATGTTATTTATATTTCTGACTTTTCTACTCCTAATAGACTATGAATTCGCTAAAGTGTTATGTTTGAATGCTATTTGATAATCATGTGTAAGTAGTTGTTTATATGTTGTTTCGTATTCTAGGTCATTCACAGTTTGATTAACTTGTAGCATACCAGTAGAATGTAATGATCTAAACACATCCACAAGTAAATAAAATATCTGGTGACAGAATTATGGAAAAGATGTGTTATGCATAAAATAAATAGGTCACAAAGCAGTCTTGTTTTACAAAGTTCTTTGGTTTTCTAGTCCATTAAGAACTGGAGTGTGTTGGGGAGCTGGCCCAGTGCTGGAGCCCCTGCCCACCAGGTCCCTGCTCACCGGCTCGAGGCTGACTGTTCATCTTCTCAGATCTCAGAAACCAAATGGCCACTGTATCTCCCTCTTTTGATTACTACTGGATTTGCTATCACTGTGCACAACTCCTTTGCTAAATTACCGCAGAACATTCTCCATGTCCTCATAATGCCTTCTGCATTGAGACCAAGAGATAAGTTCACAAACCTGTAACCCAGCTGCTGATAATAGAACAGAATGGCCTCCTTGAGTTTATTGCTTCTTTTAGCCAAAAACGCTCTGAGAATTACAGTTAATTTTAACTTAACATCAAGAAAAAAAGGATTAAACAAGGAGACAAAAGACAACAAAATCTTTTAAACTAATTTTGGAAGATGGAAAGTGGATGAAAGAATAGAATTTAAAATTCTCACACTTCTAAAATCAGAAAAGAATTTCATCTGACAAAATGACGAAAATAAAATTCAGTCTGAAGACAAAGAATCTCCAAAAAAACGAGTGGTTTAAAAAGAAATATCTGCAATGCTGCGTTCAACAGTAAATAGATCTGCGTCTACAGTTTGTTAAAACCAAAATTTAGAGTGGCAGCGTGAAACCTTTTCACATTTATAATTGAGAACTTTGAAGACATAATTTTGGTAATTCCAAAAAATGTAAATTAATAAACTTACTTGGAATTAGAGTATACCTGCTCATTTACTGGTAAAAATGGAATTCAGATATTCCATAGAACTAAAATTCTATTTTGGCGAAAAAAGAGTTCTCTGGGAAAGAATGACCTAAGTGGATATGATACAGAGTTGATTTAAATTGGAGAAACTCACCAAGTTTCAAATCAACAATAATCATTTTTTTCTGATGTTAGTAGTATGATATGTGGAAAAACTCCATTGACCTAAAAATAAGATAAATAACAAAAGCAAAAAGATTATAATGTGCTTCCTGGAGAATACATATTTGGCAAAATTTTTCTGTAAATACTTTGCTTTATATTTTAAGTAAATAATTTTTTCACATCGTAAGTGCTAGAGTGTGGTTATCCTTATTTTTGATTTAATTCCTTGTCTACAACTTTATTAATTTCATACATTGATATTGTAAAAATTCTTATACTTTTTATTTCTGTTTTCCATTGGTTTTTCTTTAACTATTTTTTTTTGTTTATCTTATATTAACATTATGTACTAATTTGCTTATCTTTAAAATTTTTCAATATCCTCCTGGTAAGACTAGTATGCACTATTACACTCTAAGCATAGTATTTAGTTAGATGTCCAAAATAATTTTGCCTCCAATACTTTCTCTTGATTACTTTAAAGAAAGCATACGTTTCATCTATATGATCTAATTTTTAGAATGGCTATAAATGCTTTAGTGATGAATACATTGGATATATATTATCAGAACAATACAAACTTTCTCTAGCATTTAAATGAAATCTTTCTCAAAGCAATATGAAAATAAATGAATTTTCTTAAATTTCACATATTTAAATGTTTTTATTAGCCTGACAGTTTATAAATTCATTCTCTTCAATATAATATCTGCACTTAAACGTGTTTCTTTATTTCATGGTATAGAATATCCTATAGAATTTAGAAAAACCTAGAGCAATTTACATTTTAGTGAGGTTTTGTTTGCCACAGGACACAGAATTCTTGCCTTATAAAAAGCAAGTAATCTGTGCATTGTGGTTAGGCATAACATTAAGGAATGAAGAAATCAAAATTAATGAAACCATGTAAACCTTACAGCGATGCATACATTGAATCAGCACAGCTAATCCAATAATGAAACTAATTATTTGATAATGTTTGATGTTTGAAACGAACAATTCTGAGATATCTGATTTTGTTACATATCTTTATCTAAATGTAAACATCCATGTTCACACAACAAACACATAAAATGAGAGTATCCTCTACTCTAAACCTGTAATATTTCCTTACTGCCCAATTTAGAAGCTTCATTTATACACGTGTGACTGTAAGTGTTTTTTCATTATAGAAAGCCTAGGCCAGGCAAACATGTGTTTAGCAGTTTGTTTGTTTCCCTTAGAAGAAAGCTAACACTTCTACCAGTCCATGCTGCTAGAGTAAACATCCACTAGTCATGTACATCGAGCCAACATTATTGTAGTCATCAACTGGTTTATGGGATCTTATACTTACAGATATGTCCTGTAGAACAGTCCAGCATGCTAGATTTTATTTTCCATCTGTATGATCCTTTGGAAATCAGGTTCTGAAGCTCCATGAGACAGTCAGCATTATATTTTTCCTGGCATAAAATAACTTTACTGTCTCTGTAATTACCTTCGATGGCACTCTGCCCTCTCTATGAATGTTCTGTTTTTACACATGTATCTATGCAAAGAGAGGTTTGGTTGAATATGGAAAGTAGTGCTGTGGGACTCCAGTGCGTTGCTGATAAAGAGGTCGTATCTAACATTATCAGCCCATCGGAAGCGATCAGATGATTGGAAGCAGTAACTCCATGAAATCTTTCAATGTAATATTCAAACTTTTTTCCCCAAAATAATACATTTTTCTAGTTTTAGAAAATGTTTTCTAGTTTGCCTTAAAGTAAAACCCCCGTCTTAAAAAACAGACAACCGAATACCAGTAAATAGGCTGAGCCTGCAAGTACTTGCTATTAAATTATTGAAAACTATTAAAATCAATCTGTTTAGAATAGTCAAATTACTAAGGACTTGTAACCACTGAAGGGTCTAAAGAGGTCTCCTTTCTAGTTGAGCCTTTCTAGTTCCTTCAGCTGGTCCTCGTAGGGACATTTCTGGACTCACCGTTATTCTTCGGTTAGTATACCTGTTAAAATTTGAACTGAACACAGAGCTCCAGATGAGGATTAATGCAGCATAGTATGGTGAGATTGTTAATACCCTTTTCCTATGTCTAACCTAACTGTGTGTGTGAGAGAGACAGAGCCTGTCTTAGCACAGAGCCTGTTTGGGATTCTCTGCCTCCCTCTCCCTGCCCTTCTCCTCTGCGTGGACTCTCCCTTTCTCTCTCAAAATAAATAAATAAACATTCAAAAAAAATTTTAGGGGTACCTGCGTGGCTCAGTCAGTTAAGCGTTGGACTCTTGGTTTTGGCTCAGGGCATGGCTCGCGGTTCCAGGAGTTCAAGCCCTGTGTCAGGCTCTGTACTGGCAGCACAGATCCTGCTCGAGATTCAGTTTCCTTCTGTCTCCCTGCTCCTCTCCCACCTGTGCTGTCTCTGTCTCTCTCAAAATAAATAAATAAACTTTAAACAATGTATTTAGGAGCCTACCAAAGTAGAAGATTATTTTTACTTGTATTTCATGATTTTGAGGTACAAACCCAGAGAAATTGAATCTAGGAAACATAAAGGATAAGTTTGAGACTAGAAAAGGCAGACAAACTTGAAGGTTAGAAGTCAGGATGAGGTTTGCATCAGTTGTGAAGGATCCAGGTTGTTTGCTGATAGCACTCATTCTTATTGGTTTCTAGTTCTCCAGTTCCTTCCCTACTTCGGGACACTGGGGAGCCTCTCTGGGCACGGTGCCTGAGATTTCTCTTTCTCCTGGTTTGGGTGCAGGGAGCAGACAGCAAATTCTGAAGGCAGCACCCTAGAAGAGTGCTAGTGAAAATCTTGCTGAACAGAATACAATATGAACGTCTTCTTATGGAGTGAAAATTGTGTATCAACAGCCTAAGAAGCAAAAAAGTCATGGAGTGAAGAGTAACAGAATGGCTATGTAGAAGGCGGCCCCGGAAAGATTCCAGAACAAAGTGTAGATATTTGTGGCAGGTACCTACGCATTTTTAGTTTTTCTGGAAACGGTAGGCTAGAATTAACGGCCTCAGAGCAATGGAATCCCTGGTACACACGTGGACCCGACAGATTCAGAGTCGTCAGGTAGGGGCAGATGACCCTTTGAGCTTTGTCATCGGATCATTGAGCTTTGTCATCGGTGCAGTTTGTGAAAGCTCTTTTCTTTAAAAGGTGGTCTTTGATTAATTGTGAACTATTAACTCCTGAGCACTTTTACTCCAGTTCTGTCTCAGCCCAGCTAAGACTGACGTAACACAAGTTCAAGAGTTTATACTTACAGAATATTAACTGTTTCTGTATGGTTAAAATTCAAAATGAACTTCTTTACATGAAGAAAATAATGAAATGTTAGAAATTGGTTGCTGGTGGTGGTGGCGGTGGTGATTTAAGAAATGAGCTATTTATAGTGCATCCTATTATTTTGTATGATTGTTGCCATTTGGTCACAGTAAATATATTTTATATATTGTAATATATGGTATTTAAAACATATAATTAAGATATAACACTGTAATGTAATAATATGATATATATTTAACATATATAGTTAATATATAATGCTTTTAAATATATTCTAGAAGCAAGATAAACCACTGGTGAATTCACTCGTAGGTCTTGGGGAGTTCTTCAGTGAAATGTATCCAATTGGCAGCAGTTTGGGCTCATGGTTTCATTCTCACACAGGAGAGATTTTCTGATGTGTTTGTAAATATAATCACCTGATTTGAGACTGTGTGGAGTAGTTACTACCTTAACTGCTATGGAGAGTTTTCTACTTAGATGGAAACACAAACTCTATAGTTTTATTTTCTACCCACTTGCAAAAGTGTATTTCTTTTCAAACCAGATTTTGTAATGATATTCAGCAGCTACTTCTGGCTGTGTACCTCTGATAAGTAAGTGAACTAATTTAGAATATATGTTTGTATACTTTAAATAAACCGAAAATTAGTTAGGTAACAAATTATGAAAACTTGTACTGTGGTGCTTAGCACCTGAGTACTGACTGTGTGAAAATGCTTGTTCCTGCTTATGAATTCAAGTAGAGAAAATGAAAAGAAAGGCGTACAGAAGCAGTCTGTGAAATACATTATGTGATGGGAACATATCAGATATTGCCTCCTGAGTCTGTAACAGAAGGTTTTTAACAACGCAATTATTTTAGCTCTACCTTCCTTAAAGAAATTTTCAAAATATTATATTCAAGTTTTTATTTACAATGTTATAGGTTTTGCTAAAAAGTTTAGAAACGTGTGAGTTCTGTGTGCCTGTAGACAGCACTTTGCTTAAGAAACCTCTCAAAGTACTCATTTTTAAAAAAACCGAATCTCCATTTTATCACCAGGAGATACAGCCCTTCCCCTAGGGTGAGCCGATATGCATGATCTGTCCTCTGTGAGGGCCCAGTTGCCCTTTCCAGATCCTGAGATATCCAGCTATGCAGATTTCGCCATGTTCCGCGACCACCCTTTGCGTCAGGATCACGGGAGTCTGCTCCTGCTTTTCTTGAACTCTGGATCTGATCCCCTCAGCCTTTCTACTCTGTCCCTTCAGCTTGCAATTCCTTCCCATGTCGTATCTTTGCAGACCAGTCTCTGTCATAATAGACTCAGTGTCTGTATCTTAGAGCTTGGTGGAACTCTGTGCAACCCAGACTTGACTTGCCTCCTCCGCTTGTCTTCCATGGCTTGCTGCCAACTAGAAACAATCTAACTTTGGCTTCTGCCTTGTGCAAACCAGAAACATGGTGACAACGTAAATTAAAAACAGATTACTGAGCACCCCACACTATTGCCAGCACAAAAAGTGCACTTAAATAGCACTTAAGACTAGCTACCAATTTGTATGCATTTATTCAAATGACTTGCTCTAAAGATGCCTTTATTACAACTGTGCTTCTGTCAGTCTATAAAGTCCAGTCATTAATTCCCAATCATTATAACTTCCATTTGATGGTGGCTCTAAATCCATTCTTCTGACTTTCCCAGGAAATCAGTAATGCTTTCCGAAGGTTTCTGAGCTCTAGTCTGTATCTGAAAAGGAACAGCAGCCCTGCTTGTTTTTTTTTTTTTTTTCTCCTGAGCACTTAGTGGTTGATCTTTTTGCGTCTTCAACTCGATTACAGGGGAACAGTGAGAATCTCAGCGTCCCTCCCACCCCCAACCCTACCCTCCATTCTATTTAAGGCAACATTTAGCAACTAGAAAAGCGTTCTTTTCCTGGAAAAAAGAAGACCGTTTACAGTTGTTTAATTTGGACTGGGTTGTGTCCTTTAGCTTTATTGTACATTCATGACGTTTCTCTGTGGGAACCGCTGAGAACAAGGTTGAGTATACACTCCTTAAAGACGATGTCATTGGTTCTGTCAGGCAGCCTGGACACTTCTAACCTAGGATTGCTTTCTTATTTTCTCGGCTTGTTGGCATGGGGAAAGAGGGGGTTCCTGGACCACACACATAGCGTAAACTTAAATTATAAATCCAGGAGAGCACATAGCACCCTGGTATTATGCTGAATCCTGGTTTCCTTGTCATTAGTCTTTGCCGGTAACTGTGTTTTCCTCTCTTCTCTTTCACTGAAGATGTAACACTTTGAGGGTCCTTGGCTCATCTTCCTACCTGGTACAGCCTGAAATCTCTTTTTTCTAACATGCAAAGGCTCCTAAAAGCCAGCCATCTAGGTACCTGAAATTAGCAAATGCTGAGCTCAACCATGTGTTAAATGCTGGTTACAACTCTGGTTTAGGATTCCCTCTGTTTTTCTGTGGGGATTTTCTTTCCTTTTTGTGCAAGCTTAAATATATATATACATTTAAAGGGGAGGGGAGAGATGTTTTATTATATATTTTTTTCTAACATTTCTAGGTGTTTGATAGTGAGGAGATATTTCAAGATATGTCGTATCTACATTATCCATGTTTTCTTTTATATGAAATAATGTGATGCATCCATTTTTAATAAGACAGAATGTAATGAAGTATCGAGGAAACTGGAACTTTTCCTTGTTACCTTTGTAGTTCTTGTTTCTTTGTATTTCTTTGTTATCACAGGTGGAAATCACCACTATTTGCTTCTTAAAGTCACCATATACGTGTTAAACATACTGGGCCTACCAGTATGTGTTTGCAAAACTGGGGTCTGTTTGGTTTCTTTTTTTTCTTTTATTCTTTTTTTAATGTTTATTTATTTTTGAGAGAGAGAAAGGCAGAGCATGAGTCAGAGAAAGGCAGAGAGAGAGAGAGGGAGACACAGAATCTGAAGTAGGCTCCAGGCTCTGAGCTGTCAGCACAGAGAAACTCACGAGCTGTGAGATCATGACCTGAGCTGAAGTCGGAAGCTTAACCGATGGAGCCGCCCAGGCACCCCTGTCTGGTTTGTTACCCCCTAAACATATCACTGCCCTTATTCTTTAATATGAGCCTGTTACTTTCTGCAAGGTATCTGAATTTCCTGCTATGCAAGGGCAAGACAAACGTACCTGTGTCGTGGCAATTTTTTTTTTAATCATAGAGATTAAAATGGCTCTGATGCAGATTTCTACTTAAAAACTTGTTGACAATCTTGAAACAAATCTGTCTCCAGGGCAATGGTGATGTCAAGCCCTAAGTGACCCATTTATGGAGGTCTAAGTCGTGTCCAGAGACTCAGAGAAGCAGATGGCTAGGTAGTAGCTCAGAGGCAAGGTGATTTAGGAATAGTTCTTTCCATTAGCTGGTAGTTGGTACAAAAAAGGTGGAGAACTCAGGACTGGCCTGCATAGCCTCTCCCTCCTTTACTAAAGGAATCACCCATTTTTCTCATCCATGCTTCAACCGCTTTTGTGGACATAGGGCTGTGACTGGTACAGTAGGTGCTCAAGAAAGATTTAAACAATTAATGAATATATTCCCTTTATATTAAGATTCATCCAAAATCCAAACTACCTTTAGTGTTCCTTTAACTAATTTTCATTAATATAAAAATTGCAGACTGGAGTTGGGAAGAAGGAGTTTATCGTATAAATTGTCTCACATTGTAAATCTTCCTTAAAGATAGTCCCATGTCTCTGCTATAACTTGTTTATAACCTACAATTCGTGTAGTAGCTAATGAGATACATCTGAAAATGCCAAGCTTTGTAAGTATAATTTGCTCAAATAACGTATTTTTGTACAACATGCAAATTTGAACAATGGAGTCCTTGTGTTTCTATCAAACAAGGAACTAGAATAAAACAAAGCAAACATTTGTCTTTAGGATCAGAGAATAGCATAATAAAAGTATACCTTAGAACCTTTGGAAGGGCATGATATGCTAACAAGGTTAGTTAAAACACGTTAAATTTTAGGAAAGGTGAAGAATTAAAAAAATGCAATTCCAGAGCTTTAGAAATCTACAATAACATGCTTTCCACCATAAAAAAGAAAAATACATTTCCCCCACCAAGTTTGAACATCTGGGGGTTGCCTTAACAACTATAAAACTAGTCCATCACATATTTTTTTTCAGATATGGAAAATGTAGCTTTACAACATTTTTACATAAAGGAAAAGCGATTTGGCTCAAAGAAAATTATAAAAGAAAATGAAAGTAATCGCCATTATGGAAGGTATCATCTGGGGGGCCTAGAATCACGTAAGGCATCCTGAATGTTGGACATCAGGCCAATGGAAATTACCTGTGTGGTTTTTATAGATGAAACCAAGGAAAGGGGGCAGAACGGGAAGCAGACAGGGGAGACCGAGGAAAGAAGTATACTTTATTTTGAAAAGGAAAAATTTCTGGGCAGTAATCACAAATCTTCATTTTTTTCCCCAACACATTTCAATCACTATGGAAAATAATCTTTAATAAACCACAAAACTTGTTGAACCCTAGTGAAAAATTTCAAATATAGTAATTTAAGGAAAATGGCACTTTGAGGGTTTTTTTTTCCAGGTTGGTAGGCATTTATCCCGTCTTACTGTTTTTCTAAGTAAATAGGCAGAAGATAAATAGAAGTGTAAAATTTATATCCATTGGTTGTTTTTTTTTTAATAACATGGTTGAACAGCTTTGTGAAAGAGACTTTTACAATAAGGGAAGTATTTCTATATTTAAATCTTGGTTGTGTCTGTAGGAAGTTGAAAAACTTGCATCAGAGACATGCTTCTCCAAACCCATTTTAAAATAGAAGTTCCATCAGAAAAATTTAAAGTTTAAAGGAACTTTAGAGATCATCTAGTTTAAAATTTTCATTTTATTGATAGAAACACTGATCTTTGGTGCATTGCCCCAAATCACACAGCTACTCATGACATAGCCTAGGTTTAAACCCTGGTGCGTAAATTTTGCACTCTTTTTACAGTGAGGTCTCTGATTCCCTTTCTGATTTATTTCTGGGTAAAACCCAAGGAATAATATATATCTTATAGTCTCATTTCAAATTATGGAACAGCCAAGCGTTTTTAGGCACGTGTCTCTGTAGCTATGCCATTTTCCTTTCTTTACCAGAAAGACATGTGACATAGATGCTACAGGCAACTCCACCCCATTCTCGCTACTTTACATTCATTGTAATTAATTAATTTCACATGGAGAAGCTGGTCTCACCACTTGGTGGTTATTAACATGGTTTCTATTGAGTCGAACAAATTTAACTTATCTGTCTCAAATGATGTAGTCTGGGATCAATCTCTAAAGAAACAGAGCACATGCTGACTGCCACCAAAATACGATAAAATATCTGAAGAAAAACACAGATAGAGGAATGATTTTGAGAATAATGGCTTATTTTACAAAATAATTTCATAAGGATTCCTTTAATGAATTCCTCTCATTTGAGCTTCTGAAAATTAGTTAATGCCCAGTGTTTCAAGAACAGAACAGAAAGAAATGTGTATTTGAACTTTGATGATAAATGAAAGCACCCAAACTTTTCTAAATAATTCTAGCAGTTCGAAACACTAGTTATATCTGATAATGAAAATGATAATATACATAATAATATATTCCTTGTGATTTTTTTAATGCTTATTTACTTTTGAGAGAGAAACACAGAGTGCAAGCTGGGGAGGGGCAGAGAGAGAGGGAGACACAGAATCCGAAGCAGGCTCCAGGCTCTGAGCTGTCAGCACAGAGCCCGACGCGGAGCTCGAACTCGTGAGCTATGAGATCATGACCTGAGCCGAAGTTGTATGCCTAACCGACTGGGCCATTCGGGCGCCCCTATATTCCTTATTATTTCATTTTTGCTTTCTGCCAAGGGCCACGATTGTTTGGTAGGAAGAACGACCTTATCTGCAGATTAGAAACAGATTTAAATTGCTAACTTGCAATGTCTCGAAATACCCTGGAGAATCAAACGTGCCTGAGAAAAAAGGGTCAAAAAAAGTATTATGAAACACTGGTAATTAAGGAATATTCCACTTAGCTCTGTTTTAAGTCAAGTAGCATTCCAAAGGGAACTTCTGGCTTTATTTTTAGGCAGCAGTTTATTGATTCAGGCTGTGGCCTCTGCTAATTGGCAGAGCTGCTTTCAGCCTACAGATGTTTTATTGGCTTTAGATAATGAGAAATTAAATGTTTTGTCTGTTGTCCTGGAGAAAAGATACCATTACTCTGCTGAGGAGACTTTCTCCAGGTCAAGTCCTATTCCTAGGTGGACTACATACTGGGTTCCTTGACAGATGCTGAGATTCACACTATCCACGTGCAGGGTTTCCCTCGCCCAATTAGTGATAGATTAGTCAGTAAAAACGCAGCCAGGGCTTTGGAGGCCATATCTGAAATGGGAGTGTGAGGATGATATTCTAGATAGCACTATCCATCCAGTGGATTAACCAGCTGACAACCTCCCGACAGGAGAACAGCAAATGTCAATGGTGCATAACATAAACCTGTGGAGCCAAGGGCCTGGCAAACAAATCGCCTGAGGTGCTGTGAGGAGAGGCGAAATAGTTCAGGGTTGAGGAAGATACCAGACTGTATGTCTGTTAGAGATGTTTAGTACTCCAGATGCGACACTGGGAGGCAGGTCCAGCTCCGTGTGCATGTGATGTGGCCAATAGTTACCCAGGGCCCAGGCTTTGCTAAAATGCTTTGGTGTTAATTCTTAATAATTTTTTTAAACAAAGTCTTTAATTTCCACTTTACACTGAGACCCACAAATTATTTAGCTGGTCTTGCAATAAGAGCCCACAGATGGCCGATAGATACCAAAGGCAGATTTTGTGTAAATTTCAATTTGGGCTGTGGACAATTCTATTCTCTATAATGAGGTTTGGAGGGAAGACATTTAGATAATCCTAACATTATGACTGGATCAGAATCAGGAGGGCATTTGACCGTGGGGTTGCTGAGAATGGAGAGGCGATGGTAGTGGAGCCCATAGTGAAGCTCTTGGTGGTGAGGTGGGGGAAGGTGCAGAGCCAGGGCTCAGGTCTCAGCGGGAGAAGCAGAGCAGTGGCTGACAGGTAAAGAGATCCATAACACGGGACATCACAGTAGCCTGGGGCAGTTGCAATTGACCTAATTAGGAGGCCAGATGAATCCATAGAGTTGGAAGAGTTATATTGCCTTGACTCACTTGGTGCTCAAGAGAAAGTCACTTGACTTTCTGTTTCAGATTCCTTGTCAGTAGGATGATTTTTCATATTTGCTGCCCTCCAACAACCAACAGTTTAAATACGATAGTATCTGTCAAGTGCTCCAAGCTCCTAAGCGATAAGCTCTTTATCAATCGGCACAGCAGCTTGTTCCTTTTAACAGAAATAAATAAATTTGGGGTCTAGTAAGAGTTGACTAGGAGGATGTGGTTTAAAGAAATTTAGGAGTTCAAGTGTTCTAGTTAGGAGTTCTCTAGGGAGACATCTTATGAGTAATAGCCAACCTCCTAGCCACAAAAACCTCCAATATATTATCTGGTTATGTATATTTCCTCATAAAGCCAAGTGTAGGTTCAGACCCAAGACATTATGCCTCTCAGATATTGTAGACGGACCTTACTTATTCTAGAAGATCCATTTAAATGATAGTCTGTGAGCTCCCAGGGCCATTACAAACAATTTAGGTCAACCCCTTGAATTTTCAGATGACAAATTTGAAAGAGCGGGGATATGAATGGCTCAGGTCTCACAGTTAAGTGTGTAGAGACATCTCTTGTGACTAGATCTAGTAGTTTCTGGCTCAGGGCTTTTCCCTAATACCAGAAATGTCTTGTAGGCAGTTAGGTCCATTATCGGTATATTTGAGGAGTTCTGTTACATTCTGCCTTTACCAATGTTCCAAGGTTATTATGGAGTGTTTATCAATGTGTATAATACTACTACTCCTACCACCATTTATATAGGTCCTGCAATGGGCATAGTGAGCTCGGGACTTCACTCAATCCTTTTAACAACCTTAAGAACTAGATCTTACTATCTTCATTTATCAGAAGAGGAAGTTGAGACTCAGTATCTCATGGCTCTTAATTATATCGATTTTAGGACTTCATCAACCTTCTAGCAGTGTTTAGCAGCTATTTATCTCTGAGAAGACTCCAGTACAGTTAGCAGGAGACCTTCCATTATATTCCTCACAGCTGAGCAAGAACCAGAGCACTGATTACAAGGGTGTTTGTTTATCTTACAGTATAGAGTCTTTTGTTACATGTATTAATTAATGATATTTCATTTCACTGTTTTTTTTTCCAGTTGATGACATAGAAGCTTAGGTTACTCTTCCCGATCCAGTCTCCTAGTCGGAGAGCATACTCACTTTTACGAAGACTCCAGGCAGAGAGAAATGGGGGTGAATAAAAGCTCCGAGCTTGCCACTTTATGGAAATATCAAAGGGACTTGTATGTATTTGTCAACCCTCTGGAAAACATAGTCAAGCAAAGCATTTTGATTATAAGAAAGAAGAATATTTGAAATCAAAAGCGACTAAGGGATGTAAAAGGCTTTTCTGGGCTGTGCTTGCTCAAGACATTTAGAAGGAGGTTACAGGTCAGAATGTGCACATTGGCCCCTCTGCTGCATGCAGAGAAGAGTAGGCAGACTTAAGAAGAGTGTGGTGGAAGTCAGCCTTGGGAAGGGGTAGTAGGCAGGGTGCGCCCTCCCTCCTGCAGCCCTTGGCCAACCCTGTTGAGAGACAGAAGACATGGCCTTTGGAAACGAACTCAAGGCCCTTCCGTCACAGCTGCCATTCGTGTTCAACGGCGAGCTGCTAGACTTCATTTACCTAAACTCGTGTTGTTTCTTCCTCAGAACATTCTTGGTCGGGTAGGATTGCTGTTAAGTACAGTGAAGTGTAAAATAGCCACTCAGGTTCCTGTTTGACAAGTGGAGTGCAAGTTCCTCATCACTCCCCAGGGGGCACTTATGATGAGAAATTGGTCTCGTGAGCGCTGCACATTTCCATTCACCACCCTGTATGTCTTTTATTACTTTGCCTTTTAAAATTAGCATGCTATTTTAGAAAATAAAGGAAGCAGGTTTTAGAAGCATAGCAAGGGCATCTGCTTCGCAGAGTCCCTGTCTCTTCACATTGAGTTTTAAGTTTTTACCCAAGATAGGAAAATATGCAAATAGAAGACATATGTATTGATTATGCTTTTGTCTTGAGGCTTTTCTACAAATCTAAAAGGATGGATATTTGTGTGTAGATTTGACTCCTGTTTCTCCATGAGGCTGCTTGTGGATCCTAGAACGTGGCATGCCCTAAAGGCACGATGATTCTTTGATGCGGTTCTATGGTCCTTGATACCTTACACTGAGCCTTGGACTAGCAAACAGATTTTATTGTTAATAATGACTATACTTTGTAAGTGCTGAGTTTCCACTGAGATTTGAAGGTATCAGAAGAGTGAAAAAAGTCTGTTGTGATTCTATGGATGTCCTTCATTTGAGCCCTAAAACTACTCTGTACTTGCTTCTGCATTATTGGGTTGTCACAAGTACTAACTTTGCATGTTCAAGTGTCTGCCTCCCTCACTGGACTCTAAACTCTTTAAGAGTAGGGCCTATGACAGCCTTATTCATTATTGGGTCCTCAGAACAAATTAATGCATGGTCCTCAGCAGGCGCTCGATACATATTTGTTTATTTGAATTGGTACCTTAATTCAATATTTTTTAGTATCTTTACTATGCCAGGCATGGTAAAGAGTGCCCTAAACACATTTTCCCATTAATCCTCACAATAACCACATGAGGATGTTATTTTGGCTTTTATATTACAGATAAGGAATCTGAAGTTCAGAGTAAGCAGTGTGCTGACCTACACTGAGCCTGTGCTCACAGTCCAGCTGAGTTACCTAGTTTGGAACTGGGTTTGTGTGACTGCAAACACTCCTTATCTACTACACCACACTGCTCTCTGTATCAGAAGGTAGAGTGATATAAAAATCACCTCAGATGCTGATGGAAACTTGCTAAAATGAAAGATGGAGAGTTTTGTAAGATACTCTGGTGAAGGGACATTGGTAGAGATGTATCTCCCTCAGAATTTTTCAGAGAAATTCTTTTCATCAAATACAAATATTTCTTGGTTCTTAGGCAAATACACTAGAAAGAGTATTTTTGTTCATTGTTTCTGCCATTTAAATTGATTTTCATGG
Organism: Paguma larvata; assembly: GCA_030068075.1. Classification (NCBI taxonomy): domain Eukaryota; kingdom Metazoa; phylum Chordata; class Mammalia; order Carnivora; family Viverridae; genus Paguma; species Paguma larvata. The sequence goes on from CM057840.1 coordinate 38,020,082, forward strand.
ATATTGTCATTATAAGTGAGGATGCATACCAATACTATTTGATTTAATTGGTATTATTGAGCACTTTCTAATTCTGAGAATGACACTGGGTAAGATTGGGGATTGGGGACAGAAGGGAAAACACAAGTTAGTAAATATACCTTTTATTATCATAACCTTGCAGTATCATGGGGAATAAGAAGGATAATGAAATTACTCTGTAACAAAAGAGAACAGGGGTGCCTCTTTGGCTCAGTCAGATAAGTGTCTGACTCCTGATTTCAGCTCAGGTCTTGATCCCAGGGTCATGGGATTGAGCCCTGCATCAGGCTCTGTGCTGAGTGTGGAGCCTGTTTGAGATTCTCTCTCTCTCTTTCTCTCCTTCTGCCCCTCTTCCCTGGTTGTGTACTCGCTCTCTCTCTCTCTCTCTCTAGAATTAAAAAAAAAAGAGAGAGAGAGAAAGAACATAATACATGTAGTAAAGGTGGTACTATATAGAGAGGGTATAAAAAGAGATAGGTAATTATATCTGGCTGGTGATAGAAATATATTATGGAAGGAACAGCATTGGATGGCTTTTAAAAAATGGGTGAGATTGAACAGTTTTATGTGTTGGACATTTGAAGATGACTAAGAACATGGTCTCTGCCTTTAAGAGCAACCAAGCCTCCTCGGCAGAGATGAGTGGTGAGTGAGTATCAGTGGATCAGAGAACAGTGGACTAGGGAATGCAATTAAATAATTATGCAAGATAACATTGAAAAAATAATGTGGGACTTTTGTCTGTGTGTGTGTGTGTGTGTGTGTGTGTGTGTGTGTGTGTGTGTGTGTGTGTGTGTTTTAACCATTTATTGTTTTGTCTTTCTAAGGGAATAGTTAAGACTTCCGATAAGGGTAGCTGGCAGTCCGGGAACCTGAGATTTTAGGTTATGTTGATCTGGCTCTTGAACGTTTGTTCTAAAAATGGATTGAAAGGGGGCTTTTAGAGAGAGATATGTTCAAAACTCAATTAACGTAAGCTCCGGTTCGGTGATTCAGTTTTCTTGGGAAGTCAGAATGCTTTGAGGATGGGTTCCACATGGTCTGGAAAGGGAAAGGATTCTTCTTTAAACAGTGGAGTATGTTGTTGTGCTACTCATCAGAATTGGCAAAGAAATGTCAGGGAGCATTTGGGTTGGATTATACTGAAATCACGTCAAAGACTGTGAATAATTAAAACCACTTTAAAGGGAAGTTTGTTTTTCCCTCTTACAATGAACATATGACTCTGGCACAGATACGTTTTTCTAGTTAAATGTTGTTTCATTTCCCATTTAAGATTTGTCATGGTAAATAATCTTTCTCAAATGGCAATAGCTAGAATGTAAAATATAGCGGGTGCTGCCTAAATATGAGGCAATCCGTTCCTTTGGGATCAACTAGCTTTTCCTTAGATGAAGATTGTAGAATGTAATAAAGTAACGCACACAACCAAACACTACAACTGTTTCCTTGGCAAGGATGGCCAGGGATACTTTTACTAATTGGAGGAAAATAGGATGGATATTAAAGATGTTAATTAACTGCACTATGGCAACGGCTTTTTCTACAGCGCTCAGCATCTCTATCCATCTCCCATGTGTACAGCTCCGTGTTGCTGACAATGAATAAACAACCAGTAGGGAGAAATAATTTTATTCAAAATGATTGACAATTTGCTTTTAATAGCTTGGGCGAGGAATAATTTACATGCCATTAAATTCACTCATTTTGATCGCAAAATCCAGTGGTTTTAGTAAAAGGTACCGTTGTACAGCCATTGCTACAATCTAATTTTAGAACATACCCATCACTCCCAAAAGATCACTTGTGACCATTTGCCGTCTCTCCCCAGTCCCTGACAGTAGTCTACTTTATGTCTCTATAGAGTTGTCTTTTCTGGACATTTCACAATAATTTATTCTTGAGGAATTTCTATGAATTGGTGACTATGGGGAGTATTGTTTTTTTTTTTTAAAGTAAAGCATATTTTCTGTTTTCAAAAACCTGACAAACAACTAGGAAAGGTGAAGTTAACGTCATACTTCCAGAAGTGAATGATAAATTTAAGGGTTAAATTGTTTATTGGGGTCACAGATACAGACCTAAAAAGGGGCAAGAGCTATTCATGTAGAGAGAGGAAGAAATGAAACAAATAAGTTAGAGATGGAGACTTTTCAGCCAAATGTCTTATTCATTTGGATAAAAAAACATTTGATTGAATAATGCGATAATCCTTCCACTTCTTTGTTTTTCAATGAGGAAAGAAATATATATTTGGATAATTTTAAGTTGATCCTAAATTGTAGTCGATCTTGAATTTAAGTATTGGACATGTCAGCACAGATATTTTCTGAGTTGGAAGGTCACATAACGCACATCACAGTGAAACCTATCTGGTCTTACGTGTGAGTAGCAGGAAGCCTGCTTAGCAAGACGGAGAGCTCACAGGCTGCCAATATCATATTACACTCTACAAGTATGTTGTCCATGAGGTTCAAGGCCAGTGTTCTCCCTTGCTGTGGTCAGTACTTGGGGAGGCTACTCTTTGTCAAACGGTAGTACATTTAAGAAAAGAGGGTGTCTTTTAACAGAGAAAGTAGACTTATTTTCAGATTTCTTGGTCATATTTCTAGACAAGTGTGTTTTATCTAATGTATTAAAATGTTAGGGCTGTTAAAACAAAACACTACTGGATGGCTTATACAAGAGAAATACATTGTCTCACATTCTGGAGGCTAGAAGTACAAGATCAAGTTGTCAGCAGATGTGGCTCCTCCTGAGGGGGTGAGGAAGAATCTGTTCCATGCTTCTTCCCTCTGCTTCTGGTGGTTTGCTGGCTATCTTTGCCATTCTTTGACCTGTAAAAGCATCACTACACCTCTGCCTTCATCCTCACAAAGTGTTCTTCCTGAGTGCAAATGTGTCACTGTGTCCACGTTTACTCTCTCTGTCCTACCCTACTGCAGTCATATTTTTATCTTAACTGCATCTGCAACAGTCGTATTTTCAAATAAGATCACATTCTGAGGTACTGGGGGCAAGGGCTTTAGCATATGAGTCTTTGGGGGACACAGTTCAACCCAGAACATCTAACGATGATACCAAATATGCACATAACACAGTGTACTTAGCATTGTTCTGACAAGCACGTAAAAGCATGAACTCATTTAATTCTCATAAAAACCCCACAAGACAGGTATGACTATTATTTCTCCTTTACAGATTAAAAAAAAGAAATGAGGCACAGAAAGGTCATTCGGCTAGCAAGTGTGGATCTTGGCATAGAACCTAGGCCAACTGGCTCCAATGTACATACTATTATACAGCAAAGTGCACCATGCCACCGCCTTGGTATTTGTAATCTGTCCAAATGGTTTTCACATTATAAAAATTCATAGATGGAGAATTTATGACCCTCATCCCTTGGGATAGCATTATGAAAGGAATTATATTCATGTCCCTCCTCTACAGAATAATATAGCTTACACAGATTCAGAATGGTGCTTGATTTCACTGTTAAAAAGAGAATGTGTTAAACTCGTGAACTAACTCATTCTAACATGTATACACTAATAGTATGTTGAATCATATGAAGTTGTCTTTTTATAAGGTAAAAATTGTAGCAAATTAATAATTTTATATGATTCAAGCTAATACCTCTACTCATGTCTAAAGGCAACTTTGTTGGCTTCAGTGACTTATCTATTTGTTGATAAAGCAGGCAGATCACCTCATTTCTTTGGAAATTCCTTTACTCTTCCTGTCCATCCCAACCTATCCCAAACATTCAGAAAGTCAGGCTGGTGGCTTTCTTTACTTCAGGGAAGAATGTTACGCAACATGCCGAGAGAAAAAATCAGCAACAAAAAATTACTACTGTTGACTTTTGAAGTATATGCACTTAAATCAGAATATAAAATATAGATTTTGAGAGCAATAGAAATTCTACTACCTATGTCTCTGGATTAAATAAAGATTCTACTGTAGAAGGAAAGAAAAGTCTGAGTAACGGGGCACCTGGGTGGCTCAGACGGTTAAGCACCCGACTTCGGCTCAGGTCATGATCTCGCAGTCCATGGGTTTGAGCCCTGCGTCAGGCTCTGTGCTGACGAGCCTGCTTCGGATTCTGTATCTCCCTCTCTCTCTGCCTCTCCCCTGCTCACGCTCTGCCTCTCTCTCAAAAATAAATTTAAAAAAACCTAAAAAAATTTAAGAGAAAGGGAACATAGAACTAAAAAATATATTTGTCTCTTTCTATGTAAAGTTAATAGGAAAGTCTGGCAGAAGTGACGGTGGAATAAGGAGAGATGCTCTATAACAACATTAGGCATGGAAAAATGTCATGGTTACAGATGTACAGCTATAGTAGATAGTAAGCACAATCATAGGAGAGTACTGTGAATTCAGGAAATAAATAGTCAGATTTCCACAAAAATGTAATTTATGTGAACTTATTGAAAAGTGAATAAAATTTTTGAATAAATCTTTATTAAGGGAATTGCATGAAAAGTTGAAAATCTTGAGCAAATCTCCCCATCCCAAGCCAACCATCACTTTCTCTTACACTCACAAACGTACAAATCCAGTCCCAGATAATTTTGCAGGTAGATTTTACCAAATAAGTCAGCAACAGATAATCTCAATAAAACATCAGTTTTTCAGAGTAGAGAGTTAGTACCCTCATAAACACATTTTCCGAGACAAGGAAAACTTCTATGCCCAAACTAAAGAAAGACAACACGGAAAAGGAAAATTTTAGGCTCGTCTTTCTTATGAATTTACAAGCAAAGTTCCTAAGATATTAGCAAATCCAGGCTAGTAATGTGTAAACAGATGTATTAAGATTAAACTGGGTTTGTTTCAGAATGCAAGGAAGTTTTACTCTAATGAAACTATTAGCATATTTCATTCCATTAATAGGTAAAAGCCTCATGATTACTTCAATAAATTCAGAAAAAGTATTTGATAAAAATATGCAATACCCATTTGTAACAAAAACTCCTGAAAAACAAGGAATATAGGAAAATTTCCTTAATGCTATTAGAATTCTTACCAAAAATTTACAGCAAATGTCGTAGGAAGAGTAAACACTTGAAGCATTATCATAGAAAGTTACTATTGGGGCACCTGGGTGGCTCAGTTGGTTGAGCGGCCGACTTCAGCTCAGGTCATGATCTCACGTCTGTGAGTTCGAGCCCCACATCGGGCTCTGTGCTGATGGCTCATCAGAGCCTGGAGCCTGCTTCGGATTCTGTGTCTCCCTCTCTCTCTCTGCCCTTCCCCTGCTTGTGCTCTGTCTCTATGTCTCTCAAAAATGAATAAATGTTAAAAAAAAAAAAAAGAAAGTTAGTATTACTTTTTCTATTCAACATTTTACTAGAGGCCCTGCCTAGTGCAGAAATTAAAAATAAGGACAGCGATAAGCAATGAGAAAACAAACGTAGTATTACTATGGTATGGTAGGGTTATCTACTTAGAAAATCTACTTAGCGAAATTATCCGACTTTAAAAAAAGTTTAATAAATTTTGAAATACAAGTTTAATGTGTAAAGATATACTGCTTTTCATTACATAGCATAAACAGTGAGAAAAATACAACTTAAAGCATAATATTTATAATAGTGACAAAAATGATATAGAGCCTAGGAATAAGTTTAACGAAGGACGTGAAAGAATTTCTAGAGAATGTAATATTTTGTTTTGCAAAATAAATGGAGAAGTATGTTATGTCCACGGAGGAGAACATTGCGAACATACTAAGTCTGCCCTTCCTAGCCTGTACATTCTATATAATCCCAAACAAAGTTACACTAGAGTTTTTCCTTTGAATTTGATAAGTTCTTGCTATAATTCATTATGAAAGGAAGGATCAAAAATAGTGAATGCACTTTGCAAACAGGTGGGAAGAATAGATGTCTATTTTTCCTTGAAGTAATAGAAATTATGAAAATGGAATATCTGTGCAAAGAAAGACAAATGGAAAGATGTACAAGGACAGAATGTTCCTACTCAGATGGAAAAATAAAACGATAGAGGTGAAAATCAGCAGCAAATACAGGTTATTCAATGAATAGTGCTGGGATAATTGATTATCCCACATGGAGAAAGCCCTTCATAAATTTAGACCCCAACCTCACATTATCTGCAAAAATATGGATTAAAGACATAAATGTTAACTCCTCAAAAAAAATTAACGGAGGATATTTTTATGACCTTGAGCTAGAGAAAGGTCCTTAAAGAAAAAACTAAAAGTATAAACCTTAATGGAAAAGATTGGTAAATATTCCTGTTAAACTTAATAACTTCTGTACAGATAGCATGAGGATATATACTTATATATAAAATTTATATAATGTGTAAAAACATGCAAACCAATACACAATGATTTATAGTTATGTGTAATGAAAATATAAAGATATGCGGGTAGATTGTAACCCCCAAATCTAAATAGTGATTATCTGCAGAGATAGGGATAGAGTAGAGATAGGTATACAGGGTCTCAATTGTCTGTGCAATGTTCTGTTCTTGCTAAATCAAGTATGATGACATGTTAAAATTTACCCAGAAAGAGTGGTGGATCCATGAGTCTTTGACATATTGTTACTTCTAATATCTATGTGTGGGAGACTTAATAATAAAAACATTTTTTTTAGAGAATAAAATGAAAAGTAAAACAAAGAGAGAGAAAGTGAGGGCAGAAATGTGGTGGGGGTATAGTTGGGCAAGAGAGGCGTAACCATAAAATAAGTTCAAGGACTAGGGCTTTTCAGATGTAGCAAGTGGAAGACATTGAGAAGATCTGACAGAGTTACGCAAAATTACAAATTTCATGGATTAAGTGAAAAAGGTCTCTTATTAAATATGAAGTAAAAAAAGATGCTAGTGATTCCTTTTGACATTTTAGTGAAGCACGTTGAGGACACTTCAAAGCTAGTATCACTTGATTCAACAGCTAACGAAATTGTGAAACATCTATTGAAGGTTGAGACTATAAATAAATTAAATGTTAGGGACATATAATGAATTTAGGACCTAAAATAAAATTCGTGTACCAGAAATGCTAATGTATAGTAAACTTTTCATCCCGAGTCAGCACTGAGCACTTGGATATTCTGTGGTGTTAGAACAGAGGGCTGGATGATGAGGAAGACCATGAGACTGGATATGTGCAAAGTATCTTGCTGGGAGTCACTCAAAAAACCATCTAAATTCTAATCTTGTGTTACTGATTAGGGAATCGTGGAGCAGAGAAGTTACACAATTTGCTCAAGTTCACATTAGCTAATTAGAACAGTCAAAACTATGGAACTATGACTTCTATCCCAGTAATTTTAGTTTAAGCAATCATGCCTTACATTCCTGAACTTTTAGGGGGTTATCTGGTTACAAAGCGTGCATAAATTTTGACTGCGCATAGTTTTATTTTCTGTCTTTTTAAAGTTTAAGAATTTTTAAAAGGTGATCTTTTTAAATTATAGAGTGTTCATCTGAGAATTTTTATCTTTTTGTGGGAAAGGGAAATTTTATCTATTTTATTTCTTTTTTAAATGTGCCGGAATCCATAAATGGACATTTTGACTGTATTTATGAAAAAATAAAGAAAGAAAATTGATTAAACGGATCAAATTGGGTATTTCAAAGTATACCCATTCGCCACTAGGTGTCACCATAACCCACTATAATTAAAACCCGGTATGATAATTTTGTAGGAAAAGTCAATAACGACATTTTTGCTGAAGCATAAAGTGGCATTTTAGAGATCTAAAAATAGATGGCTCTATTTTTTTTTTTTGCACCTCTGGGATTCTATATCTAAGCTCTAGGTGGAAAGGTTAATTAAGAGACTTCACATAGTTATTTTTATAGTCCATGACTAGGAATAATTGTAAGACTGAGGATTTGAGGGATCAAAACAGTGTGTTCTATAGATATGAAATAATGACAACATTCATCACATCTGGAATTTCACTTGTCATGCACGTGGTATTTATGAGAAGGAAAGTTTGGGGGAAGATCCTGGCAGTCTGTCGCAGGGTGGAGGGGAGCAGGGGTGGAGGAGGAGGAGAAGGAGGAAGAGGAGGAGGAGTAAGGTCACCTGGGATGGCTCTGAAGGACCTGTGACTGGTGCTTGAAGGTGTATTATTGGGCCTGGCTGACTGGAGGCCCGCCGGGCATTTGTTTTCTCCAGCACCACTTGTAATACCACACTTGAACTTGTGTGGGTATTTGTTTGCTTCAGGTAAAATATCATTTACTCATGGCTGAAAATGAAGACGTTAAGGTATTTTCAGAATAGGTCTGTAACATCCATCATTGACTTCTTTGGCATTTCAGTCCCTTGTTTCAGGAAAGTAGACAGAGAAAGACATTTTGGGTTTTCTTCATTGCTCCCATCACATTCTGTGGTTGACGTTTGTCATTCTGAGGATTTCTCAGTATCTGAACACCTTAAAGAATCTCTTCCCTTATAAGGTAGAGCCCATCGCCCACTTTGTGGAGGAAAATGAAAAATGTTCCAGACTCCCTTGTAGCTAGGACATAGGGATGCATCACAGCACCTGCCAAACAGGTGTACTGTCCCATATGTGAATCAGAAGTCAGTCCCATGGAAGGGGGGATGGCAGGATCCTTCCAGTGAGAACAGTGAACATGGCGGCAGCTGTCTGCTCCCAGAGACAGTAGTGCTGTGGTGTCCATAGCTCCCCTTGGTGTTTGGAGTGTGGGCACCACAAGCACCATGCCGGTGCCCAGGGATTGAGGGATAGTGAAGGCCAGTCTGTGAAACAGTTTTGCAGCAGGATTTGGGATGGTTTCCAACCTCTGGTCCTCCTGGTGATTATAAGAGTCAGCCAATAGTCTTCTAATATATAAATTCCTTTTTTATTAATTAGGTTTTTGTTTTGAATTATTTTTGCTTACGATGAAGAATTCTGACTTATGTACTTCCAGTTTCCAAGACAGAAAAACATTGATGCCTACGTTGTAATAAAACAAGACCTATCACCTTTCCTTACCCGATTATCATAGATGTCCTCTTTGCCTCCGACAATGAGCTGGATAAAATGGTGGTGGCATTGGTGGTGTATAAGTGTGTGTATGTGTGTTGCGCGTGTGTGTGTTTGGCAACAGGGAGAGATTGCCTCCATTAGAGGCTAATGATCCAGGTCCTCCCTGTGGTATTTGTTTGTTTAGGTTCTGTATCTTTTCTTCATCTTTCAGAATATCACATATAAGTTATGGTGCCTGTAGGCAGGTGAATGCCACAGCTTTTATGCAGGAAAATGGAGAATATAAATATGGAGGAGGAAAGGCATCAGGTACTTCCCTTGGAGCAGCATGTAAGTTCCGAAAGCTAGTAGGTCTGTGGTAGACCTATCTTATTTATCAAAAGCACCTGAGCTTTAGACTCCAAATTAGCTACTTTCTACTATGATTTACATACCCATTGCCTTATTATTGGAAGTTTAGATGTTTTCCGGAACATACTGGTTATGAGCATTGGGGTCTGGTAGACTTGCATTGAAATCTTAGCATTGGCAATTATATGCTAGGTGATCTCCGGCATGAGTTACTTACACAAAATGGATTTTAATTACATAACTAATACATAAAACTATTCTTCTTATGAAAAGTAAACAATTAGAAATAAGGCTAAATAAGGGCACCTGTGTGGTTCAGTCGTTTGAGCGTCTGACTCTTGATTTCAGCTCAGGTCATGATCTCATGGTTCATGGAATTGAGTCCCATGTTGGGCTCTGCACTGACAGCAAGGAGCCTGCTTGGATTTCTCTCTCTCACTCTATCTCTCTGCCTGCCCCCCCCCCACCTCTAAATAAATAAATAAAATTTTTTTAAGTAATAAGGCTAAATAAAATTCTTTGACATCGCTTCAGTGTCTCAATGCCTGACCTTCCACCCAGACAAACATCATTACACTTTTCCTCACCTGTAAGATAGGTGTGAAAAAACCCACTGGATGGACAGACTTGTGGTGAGTCTCCCTCATGCAGGTAACTGAATTAAAATGCTGCTTGCTTAGAGAAGCTTTACCTGATCCTCCAGCCTCAGTCCGATTTCCCTGCTCTCCTCCCACAACACTCTCTCCTTCTTCATAACAGTTTTATACCTGTTTTGTTCTTCCTAGTTACAGTAAACTTACCTGGCATGTCCAGGATTTGCTCTGTACTAGATGGATGACATATCCAGAATTTAGATAACCTTAATCCCAAAGAAATAGAACAAACGAACAAACAAAAACTGTCTTGGTCTATGCTTCGTGCCACATGTGTAGTTTATATCTGTGTAGGAATATACATATTTGCATTCTTGTTGCTCTCAACAGGTGAGTGAATATGGACTTTTATCCATTAACTCATTTATTCAAGAAATCAAAATTTCTCATCTCCTCTAACTTAATTTCAAAATCTCTGGTTGTTCCGGAGTTTCCGTAAAGTTGTGGTATCAGAGTAGAGAGTGTTAAAAGATAAACTGAGACATATTAAAAATTTTAAGAGTTTATTTGAGTAAAAATGGATTCAAATGAGGCAGTGTCTAATCTAACACATAGAAAGGAGTCCCAAGGAACTGTACAGAATGAAAGACTTTTACAGGCAGAAGGGAGTGGGAACAAGGAGGCAAAAAGTGGGTTGGTTATTGCAAGATTACTTTCCTTTAGGGGATGGCAGGGGTCTATCAGGCAGTTCCCTAACTAGTGTTGACCAGGTGATTCCTGATTGGTTTAAGATTCCATTTATGGTGGAGCTGAAACTGTGTCTCAACTTGGTGACAGGGCTTAGCATAAGTGGCGTATTTTCAGTTTATTGTCTTGTTTCCTCCTTCCTCCCTCCCTCCCTCCCTCCCTCCCTCCCTCCCTCCCTTCCTTCCTTCCTTCCTTCCTTCTTTCCTTCCTTCCTTCCTTCCTTCCTTCCTTCCTTCCTTCCTTCCTTCCTTCCTTCCATCCATCCTTCCTCTCTTTTTCTCTTTCTTTTTCTTTCTTTCTTTCTTTCTTTCTTTCTTTCTTTCTTTCTTTCTTTCTTTTTCTTCCTTTCTTCCTTTCTTCCTTTCTTTCTTCTTCTTCCTTCCTTCCTTCCTTTCTTTCTTTCTTTCTTTCTTTCTTTCTTTCTTTCTTTCTTTCTTTCTTCCTCTCTCTCTCTCTCTTTCTCTCTCTCTCTCTCTCTTCCTTCCTTCCTTCCTTCCTCCCTTCCTTCCTTCCTTCCTTTCTTAGAGAAAAAATGAGAGAGAGCATATGAGCAGGGGAGACAGGCAGAAGGAGAGAGATAGAATTTTAAGCAAGCTCCATGCTTGGCACAGAGCCCAACATGGGGCTCCATCCCTCAACCCTGAGCAACCAACTGAGCCACCCAGGTGCCTCTGTCTTGTTTCTAAGAGAAAAGACCATCTGGTCATAAGTTGTTATCCTCTGTCCATCTTGGTGTCCCTTTCACACTTCCTTCTGGTCCTTGGTGGTCAAACCACACTGATGGTCCAGTCATTCCTGGTCCTGATTAGTCCTTAGTTCTTAATTCAGAGTAACTGCTAAATTCTTCTCATCTCTGGATATAAAGCCTTTTGAGTCCAACTCTCCAGCTATTTCGATGTTCCTCCATGACACATGGAGAGGGGCACTCTAAAGCTTCCTGAACCCAGCTGCCTAGGGACCGCAAACAGTAGTTCTTCCTCTACTGCTCCTGCATCATGTTGGGTTTGGGGAACTCTGTCAGACATGTTGCTTTTTCAGACTCTACCTGGCTCATTCCCTCAGCACCTGGATTCCTGAGAATCAGATGGAGATTTTGTAATATTTCTCCCTTGTATCAACCTCACTTGGTTGGTTGGGTACTTTGTACTTGCTGTTCATTATCTCTGAAATGTTCTTCCCATAAATACACAAAGCTCATCTGTTCATGTCCTTCAGTTCCAACATTTTCTTATCTGGGGAACTTTCCCTAAACACACCATGGAAACTTCTCCATCCCCATATTCTCTATGACTTTAATTCCATTACTTTTTTATTTTAGCACTTATTGTCAATTGATTTCTCTTTTTTCTTTTCTATTTTCTGTCTTTTCTTTCTTCTCCCCCTCTTTCTCTTTATTATTATTATTATTATTATTATTAATATTATTAATTTGTCTCTTCCCAATAGAATATTGACTCATTAAAGTTAGAACTTTTCCTGATCCCTCTTTATTATATTCCCAGTGCATAGAATTTAACACTTCATGCTTCATAGACTTTTTGAACACATAAGGGAAAGAATGGATAATGAATTATCTTCTTGTTATTATATATTCTTTAAGATATAATTTCTTTTTAAAAATATTTATTTTTGAGAGAGAGAGCAGGGGAGGGGCTGAGAGAGAGGGGGACGGAGGATCTGAGGCAGGCTCTGTGCTGATAGCAGAGAACCTAGTGTGGGGCTTGAACTCATAAACTGCAAGATCATGACCTAAGCTGAAGTTGGATGCTTAATCAACTGAGCCACCCAGGTGCCCTGATATAATTACTTGTTAATGTTTTATTAGAATTAATAGAAGTTTTCCTATTTATTTTATTTTCTTGCAATTAACCATTCCTAGGTTCATCAATGTATAATTTATTAATTTCCACTTTTTATCTAATACTTTCTTCATTGAATAATGTTATTGTTCATTGAAAAACTGCTTTCTCTTGTGGTTGTTTCTTCATTCTTTTTGTGCTGTAAATAGTTAACACTTTTATTTTCTTTTTTAAAAATAAGCAATGAACTTGTGATTTTATAAATAGTATTCTCAAGTTTATTGTTGAAATAGTCCTATGTTTTATTTTACAAATTGCTCTTTATTTCATTCTTTTGACTTAAGAGGTTGTCTTTAGAATAATATAATCATAAACTGTTTTTGGTTTAAATACGTATTTTTAATATCAAATTTTTATTGAATTGTAGTCTGTGTAACTTCCTCTTTCAGAATTTATTGAGGATTTTCTTTTGTGATAAACTTTGTATTGTTTTATTTAATCTTCAAAAAGGATGCATTTATTCTCTTTAGAAGGAACAAACCTACGGAAAAAAAATGATACATTTTATATACTGTAATTCTTTTAAGCTGCACCATATTTATTTGAAAGAAATTTATTAATAAGTCAGAGTGGTTGGGACTGTGGTGCTGAAGAAAGAGAGTCCATGGTAGACTTTTCTGCTGATAAACCCTTATCCCCAACCCCACTCGTTCTGTCTTTGAGGTTGAAATGGCCTTGGAGGCTGATCTCATACTGTGGGATGGGCAGTTAATCCCCACAGCTCCTTGTCTCATCCTTCCTCTCAATGTTTAACTGTGGAGTACACTTATTTTAGGAGGCTAACTTCTCTTCTCATAGCCTTACTCTGTTCTGGGAGAGAGAGAAGCAGATGATATGGTATAATATTAATGATGTTCTGATTAATCCAACTGAACCACATATTCATGAGTCTTTGCCATGTTATCTCTGTCAAGACTAAGCAGATAAAGTGGCAAAAAGGATGCTATATTATGCTTTAGCATATAGAGACATAGCCTAAGTTGGAATTCCAAGTGCTTATTAAAATAATATCATTCAGTCTTTAATACTTAAAAAATTCAGAGTTGGAAATAATGACAATTCTTTGTCATTTTATAAACTTTGTTTAGAAACATTTTTATTAAGTTTGGTCAAGAAGAGTTGGTTAGCACATTTTCATATCAGAACTTTATAGATTTGAACTACTTGAACCACTTGAACTAGTGGTCAATGCCTGCCTCAATGTTGTGAAGTGATCTGAATGTTCTTACAATTATCAAAGTAGAAACACATGTTAAAATGATAAAGAAAAAACAAAACAAAAAAAAGTACATCGAACACGTCATACATCTTTACGTCTTGCTAAGGATGGTGACTCTGACGTATGGAGTTAGATGTCACTAAAAAGCATAGACTGTGACTAAAAATAGTTGCTGTGGTCAGACATGTGAGACCACAAAGCGGAAGAAGTCGAATCTTGAGCCACATGTATTTTTTAGAAACAGCCTAGTGGCCATTTATTTACAGCAAAAGTCTTGGCCATCACCAGTAACCAAGGGAAGAAGAAGTGGTCTGATACTAATGCAAAATGTTAGCTATTTCAAGTTGAATGAATATAATTCTTGATGTATTGAAGAAGTTGTTATTTATAATGTAATAATCAAATTTTATATAAAACTTTGTCTTTTGCATAGCACTTTAATATATGTTATCTCATATATTTTTGTAATATTATCCTGAGGAAGAAAGGGTAATTATTTATGTTATTCCTATGTTATAAATGAGGGAATGAAGTCAAGGAAGTGAAGTGAGTTGTCTTAGATCACATAACTGTTTAATGGTGAAGCCCAGACTCAATCTAATCTTCCAAGACTGTAGTCATGGAATAAAATTAAAAATAATCAGAAAACATTATCCAGGTTCATTTCTGTGCTTGTGGTCTACAATATTACTGAGATGAAATTTATCTCAAGAATTTGTTGGTAGCAGATGATTTAATATTCCATAGAATCCTACAATTGTAAAGCTAGATAGATCCAAGAGACCCAAGGTGGCCGTCTCATTTTATTTTGTTTTGTAATGATAATTCCTTCCTGTCAGTCTATCAAACCAAATTTTAACTGTTCACAATGTAAAAAATACTAAATAAACATAGTATGTAGCAAGTTTGCCCATATGCTAAGTACTTTTTTTTTAATGTACAAGAAAATCATAATACCATGTATTGGAACAATCATCATAATCTCTTAATAGAGAACAGAGCCTAAAGCAGTTCATTCATAATCTGCTTACATTAAAGGGTTTATATTTTACTCTTCTTGGTTTGTCTTTAGTCTACTTAATATACATTTTGTAGATAAACACCAATAGCAGAATATATGTTGGAAGGTGAAAACTTGAGGCTAAAATTTTCCTACAGATTTGATATTGTGTAAGTGATCTATCTTTCCATTTATATATGAGTTAAACTTACAGTTGAACACTTCATAATTTATTTTAGAAAAATTCCTATTTTAAAATATTCTGAACATTGAAATGCAATTTCATGCTGAAACACAATGTGTCCTGTAACTGCAAGTTATTAGCAACAATTGTGTTGTATTCTTTGGAGAGTAGAGATTAATATAATAAATTATTATTTGTAATACAGATTATAGCTATTATAACGTTCAGAGATGTTATACCAGACACTCAAATTTCTTGTTGAAATAGGACTTGAAGTGGGCTTCGAATGATAGATTTGGCTTTGTGGAAGAGAGGTGTAGCATTCTAAAAATGAGGAACATTAAAAAAAAAATCCCACAGGACTCACGTAAGCAGAGAATAGAATAGTGGCTACCAGGGACTCGAGGTGGGGAAAATGGGGAGATGTTGGTGAAAGAGTTCAAAGTTTCAGTTATGCAGAATGAATAAGATACAGAGAGCTAATGTACAACATGGTGACTATAGTTAATAATATTGTATTGTATACTTGAAATTTGCTAAGGGAGTGGATTATAATTGTCCTCATCGAAAACAACAACAACAAAAATAATGTGATGTGATGGTTATGTTAATTAGCTTGATTGTGATAATGATTTTGCAATGCATATGTGCATATATCAAAGCATTACGTTGTACACTTAAATGCATGCAATTTTTATTTTTCAATTATACCTCAATAAAATCTGGGGAAAAAAGAAAGAAAAAAAATGGGTGCGGAATAAATACTGTAGTGGACCCTGTAGTGAAGAGGCTGAGCTTATCTGTTTATGGGATGAGCCAGGCCAAGAAACTTCAAGTTAGAATTCATGGACTCAAGTCTAAGCCAGCTCTAGAATATGATATCAAGATTATCTGAAATGTGGATATGTTGGTCAGTGTGTGAAACCAGGGAGTCTGACTGTCAGAGGAAGGCAAAGTAACTCTAATCCAAGAGTCCAAGACAAGTACAGTTCCAGAGGGAAAGAGGCTAATTATCAAGAAAGGCTGAAACAGCAGTCAACAAACAGAAAGTCAGGAAGATAAGGAGCTAGTGAAGATAGTGGATCTAGTTGGTGGAGGTCTAATATCAATGCCTGAGTGCAAGGGGCTAATAAAAAGTAAGTCAAGTCAGTATGAGGCACTAGTGATCAGAAGACAAGATGAAAGTTACTTATGTCAGAGTGGACATAAGCAGCAAGACTAGTTCAACATACCAGTAGGAAATTATTAATACAGGGATTCTCATATTCCTTTGTTTTAGGTGTAGGATTACTCAGAGCCCAGAGGCAGGGTTGAACAGGGTTGAAGACACTGAGTCTTCAACAATGGGGTGGATAGAGATTAGGAACCAAACATGCCATTCTTCATGACCGAACTTGAGAGCAGGTATTAGAGTATGGGAAATAAAGTTGGGTATGAACGGCTCAGAAACCAGGAAGAAGAGTTCAGGTTTGATGTGGCTGGTATTCTATAGGTTCTTCAGCAGGAGAGTAACCACATCGAGTTATTTATGCAAACTATTCTGGCAAAAGGATGCATGGTAGCTGGAAAAGGGAGATTGAGCAGATAAGAATATTTTGTAGTGGGGCGCCTGAATGGCTCAGTTGGTTGAGTGTCCAATCTCGGCCCAGGTCAAGATCCCACAGTTTGTGAGTTTGAGCCCTGCATCTGGCTCTCTGCTGTCAGTGCAGAGCCTTCTTCAGATCCTCTGTCTCCCACTCTCTTTGCCCTTTACCTGCTTGCACTCTCTCAAAAATAAATAAACATTAAAAAAATAATATTCTGTAGCAAATATGTGAAGTCATGGTACACACTAACTTTATTTTTTAGATAGCTTTAGGGAAGTTGTGAGGATATATAGGGTTTCAGTGCAGTGGATTGAAAAGTGGATAGGAAGTGAGTCAAGAGAATGTCTGGATGTGGGGTGTCTTGGTGGCTCAGTGGGTTGAGTGTCAGACTTCAGCTAAGGTCAGGATCTCACAACTCGTGAGCCTGAGCCCTGCACTGGGCTATGTGCTGACAGCTCAGAGCCCAAGCCTGTTTCAGATTCTGTGTGTGTCTCTCTCTCTGCCCCTCCCCCACTTGCTTGCACGCTCTTTCTCTGTCTCTCTCTCTCTCTCTTTCTCAGAAAAAGGCAATGAGGATAGAAACTAGTCAAAGATAAGTATTGATTTTAACTTAGAATTCTAATGGAGATACCTGGAACAGAAGTAGGTATTAAAGAGTAATGGAGATTTATATAAAAATGATTAGCTTATATTTGAAAACTCTCTAATTGGCTCTTACATGCAAAAGCTTCAAATTTTTGACAATCAGATGGTATCTTTGCATTACTTATTTATGAGTTTATTTACTTAGAGTGGGGAGGAGCTTTCTGAGTGGAAGGATGGGCTTTTGCAGAATGGTGCTTTTTGTCTACCAGTATTACCTAGGGGTCTTTTCCATGGGAATGTGCTCACATCCATGCTGGACATAGTTAGAGACCATTTTCTCCAAAATTACCATAAACTTTAAAAATTATTCTATATTGTCGAAATGATTGCTTCCATAATTCTAGTCCTTTTCAGGGTGGGTATGACACTAACATTATGGATAGTTGGGAGGACGGTAGAGTGTCTCAAAAGTGAAATGAGATCATCAGGAATAAATAATATTCTTAATAAAAAGACCTAAGAACTGAAAAAGTTAGGAATACATTCAAATCTTGTATTTAGTTTCAAACAATATAGAGAGCTTTCTTCAAATAAATTCGTGTGAAAATGAATAGTATCTCAATGCAATATAGTCCAAAAAATGTATGTGATTAATTAAAAAAGGGATACAAACACAGACAGCCTTGACAGAGATGAAGTGGGCTCAAGGAAGATCATAGCTTCATTGTATTCTGCGGGTGTCCTCTACTTTCAATTTTTGTAACACTTTTTAGGAGATTTTGACGAACCGAGGCACATTCTGGGGACGATGTCTCCAATGGAGCTGTGAGGTCAGGAGTTGCCACACATGTCGGGTTGTTATTTCTGGAGAAGAGATCTGCTAAATACCTAAACTTTCCAGTTGGCATTTGTGTATCTGTTGAAAGTTTATGGCTTTTTAACATGTGAAATAATTAAGCAACCACCAGTCTTGGTTACTTCCTTTTATTCTGTGACTAAATGGTTTTATTTATAAAAAGTTTTGAGTGGGCAGAAGTAAAATAGAGTGTTGAGAAGGAAAGAGTGGTGGCTAATACTTTTCAAAAGCCAATCACCATCCTTGCGTTTTAAATAAACTTGAGGGAAAATATGCCTCATCTAGTCTCCTTTTTTTTTTTTCTAGGAGTTTCCCAAGGGCTGGTGCTTTGTCACCTCCTCAGTAACCACAGAAAGAAGGAGAAGAGTCACACTGTTTGTGGTTATGTCATTAGTGATAAGATTAATGGTTGCCCTCTTGGGGCGATGGTTGCAAGCCCGTGTCCCAGAGCTGCCCCGAGTTGTTTTCTTTTCATCTGACTTACTCCATGAAGTTTTCAGCAAATGCAGTCTGACCATTAAAGGCCACTGGATCAGTCATGAAAATTTCTCCCTTTTAGATTATTTTAAAAGAAAATTAGATTATAATAATCAAAATGAAGAGGAGAATACAACATTAGGAGAGCACTGGACTGACACTGGGTGGGTTTGAGCAGGCCACTCCATCCTAAGACTTTGTTTCCCTAGGCGAGTTTGGACGGATCTCTCAAAAAGTTCCTCTCATCTCTGTTATGTAGAATCTGTCACCTGTTCTGGACAAGAGGGTTTCCTTTAACATCGGTGACAGCCATGTCCTCTGTGGTTTGTATTGTTCCCTCTTAGCGTAGGACTGATACACCCCTACCTCAATAACCTACATATGATGAATAAGGCGTAAAAATCCTTCCAAATACTACTAGTTACTAATGACATTATCAGGTATTTGTATAACATTTTATATTTTTCACATCCGTGTCCAAAACATTCCTGTTTGATGGGCATACTAAACACATTAAATAAATAAAAGCAAATGAAGTAAGTTCCACGATATAAAAGGTTTTGAAGTTCATATAGGGTCATGGCAAGCCCCCGGTCATACGGCGAATGTGAGGTAGGCCCAAGTTTCTGACTTCAATTCAATTCAATTTCCACACTCTTTGTCAAATAAAACAATCTATAAAAGTGTTACTTATCATGGCAGTTAAGTGACCTATGTAAGACAGCTGCTCCGCCTGACTCTCTGTCTGCTGCCACAGGGGACATTGATGTCTTTGCTGTAACTTTGATGATTTTCTGCTTGAATGTAGTATATCATTTGAGCAAAGAGAATTGTTAAAGGCAGTGGGCTTTCAGAGATATTCGGGTAATGTACTCTTCTTAGCGATCTGGAATGCTGACCAGGAAGGTTTTTATACTGTTGAGGCCCACAGGACATCAGGCCCTCTATTGGGTCATCCGGTTCACACCCCAAGAAAGCTGCAGTCCTGTGTCATGCGTCACCACCTGCAGGAGCAAAAGGTCCAGTCTGATCCATCCCACTCCTTAGCGACATCAGCACAGAGCCCTGAGCTGGTTTCTTCTGATTTATGTGACTGTCATCTCTAGTCAACCAGCTAGACAATCAGGTCAAGCACTCAGCGTAATATATCATGGGTTGAGCAGGGAAGCCCAGACACTGGAAAAGAAGATAAAAGGGCAGGATTTAGCAAGTTTAGTGCCAAGAATCTCTCATATTTCTGTGCCTCTGGAGTTAGCCTGAATAGCTTCAAATCTTGCCTTCCTACTTGGTAGCAGTGTGAACTTGTACAAATGATCTAACCTCATTGACCCTGAGTCAACCCATCTGGGGAATTTTGAAAATAAAGGTATGTATCTTAACCAGTTGTAAGGTGAGGATTAAATGAGAAATTACAGCGAAGTATTTACTATAGTGCCAGGCACACGGGAATGACAGACAGACCTGTCACCCAGCTGTAATTACCAGAAACTCTTAATTAAAAAGTTATGAGTCATGTTAGAGAAAAAAATATCGTCTTTTTAATTTTTGCAGAGATAGTCTAGGTCTTAGGATTTTTTTTGGGAAATAGCATTTATCCCTTTGAAAAATAATAATTCTAAAATATGGAGATAAATTATAGGTAATAGAGAGATATTTTTGAACTGATAAGTTGACTTCACTTGGCCACTAATTAGTGTCCTCGGAGAAGTTATTTTGCTTTTCTGAACTTTTATAAAGTGAGATTTAGATGGTCTCCAATACTTCTAGGTCTAATAGCCTTCTAGGTCATTAGTATATATATATATACATATATATATATATAGTCTATGTATACTTATTTTTTATATTTATATGTTACATATATACAAATATTTTCCTCTTATTCTTCATGTAAATTCCTCTTTTTAGCCTTGCCATCACATGTTGGGGATTTCTCCTTGGATAAACGAAAGGTTTGAGCACAGCCTCAGTCATCCCGAAAGAAGGGAAGCTCCTCAGAGCCTAATGGAGGCATGCTTTGACAAATATGAGGAAGTTCCATTTAGTGCAGTGGTTACTTTGCTTAGGGAACTTGTCACCCCAGAGATAGTAGCTTTAAAGTGTAAAGTATATCAAAGCTAGCTACCATTTATTGCTGATTTTCACATGCTAGGTGCTGAGCTGCAAGCTTTACTGACACTACTTCATCCCCCCTTACGAACCCCTGAACACAAACCCTGTCAGTTAGGTATTGTTCTCATTTTGTAGTTGGGTATCCTGAAGTTCAGAGATGTTAAGCAACTTGTCCCTCAGTGATGTAGGCAGTAGTGATGCCAAGATGGGTCTTTCTGACAACTCCACTGATGCCCTTAACCTCCAGATTGTCTCCACAAAGTGGCTTAAATATGTAATAGTTAAGAAGCCAAACAAAATGTTCTGGAAAGAAAACCTGCTAGCTCTCTGAGTTTGACGTAAATCGTGCAATCTCTTTCTCTCCAGTGTATCTCTGAACGCCTTTGTCAGCCCCTAGGTCAGATAAACCCTGACTTGCTTTCATGAGGGGAGGACTGTGTGCTTTGACCACTGTAGCCCCCACACTTAGAACCGTTTTGGAACATAGTCAATATGAACATCCAAGATGCTAATTTATTCTGTAGCCATTTATTGTGTACCTATCATGAACAAGGCATTCCGAGACATGTACCTTTACCTTCTAGAAGGTTAAAATTTAGGGAAAGGGGTATAAGACATATATTTTAGTGCTAGATGAAGTAGCATATTTTCCTCCAAGATGATTATTGCTCCATTCAATCTTAAAATGTGGATTGGGCAATAATCAAATTTTCCTTAATGGCCTTTCATATTGCTTGACTTATTTTTAAATTGGCTTTTTATCTAATTTCTCAATTTAAGAAGATATTCTTATGTATCTACTGTCCAAAAAAGTTCAGCAATTACATTTTTGGCTAGGTTAACCATCTGTCTCATATCTATTTTCATCAGTATTAGGCAATCCTATTGCCAAAACCGTGGTTTAATCTATTTATCTTCTGTCTTAGTTAGAGTTCTATATAGAAACAGAACCAATAGGATGTGTATATATCTTTGAAATATATATATATATATATATATATATATATATATATATATATATATATACATATATATTTTTTAAATTTATGTTTATATAGGAATTGGCTCCTGTGATTGTTGGGGCAGGCAAGTCTGAATTTGTAGGGCAGGCCGGTGCTGAGCTGCAAGCTTTACTGACACTACTTCATCCCCCCTTACAAACCCCTGAACACAAACCCTGTCAGTTAGGTATTGTTCTCATTTTGTAGTTGGGTATCCTGAAGTTCAGAGATGTTAAGCAACTTGTCCCTCAGTGATGTAGGCAGTAGTGATGCCAAGATGGGTCTTTCTGACAACTCCACTGATGCCCTTAACCTCCAGATTGTCTCCACAAAATGGCTTAAATATGTAATAGTTAAGAAGCCAAACAAAATGTTCTGGAAAGAAAACCTGCTAGCTCTCTGAGTTTGACGTAAATCAGAGCTTGAAAGCCTTGAAACTAATGGTCCAGTTGTGAGGCAGAATTTCTTTTCCCTCAGGGAAACTGATTTTGCTCTTAAACCCTTTCAACTTGATGGAAGACCACTCACATTTTTAAAGATAATTAAACTTAACTTAAGGTCAACTGATTATAGATGTAAATCACATCTGCAAAATATCTTCCACAGCAAGATATACAAAATATCTTCCACAGCAAGATATACCCAGCCTAGTATTCGATTAACTGGGTACTTGGTGGAGCCAAGTTGACACCTAGAACAAATCCTCACAATCAGAGGTGATAATATGAAGAAAATCACCAAAATAACAGAATAAACAGGTTTCTCATTTTTTGCAAAAGGTAAAGGATTCTTTTTGTGGATTGGTATGTTAAACCTCTCAATTAAGTTTTGGAGATCTGAAATTGCCAAGGGGAACCATAGAGTTCTGAGAGAGCAAGAGTAATGCTCTGATTCCAACAAACAAGTAAAAAATTGTGTCCTTTCAAGGAGTATTATGGCAAACACTTCCAGGAATTCTGTACTTCGAAATATACAATTAGGCATACACCATCTTTGTTAAGATTTCATTTCCACTTCTTCCGGCACTCCACGATCATTTACCAAAGCAAACCCACCTTTTTGTAGCTAATGGAGTTGAAGTCTAATCTCCGTAGCTCGTCACTTGAAACAGTTTTCTGTAAATCAGTCAAAAACCTCTTCAACTTTTCTGAGACACATTTTTAAATTACTTTTCAATATTAAGATGGGTAAGGTCCTTTCTCTAAAGCCAAGACTAGTTTCCAGTCTAGTTTAGTAATATTTCTATGCATCAATCTGTATGTTTCTGTGAAACCCTCTTTTAGTAGCTTTATTTCAGTTTCCATTAGAGAGTTCATTCTCAGAAACCACGTGCAAATCACACTTGTTTTGGGGCTTTCTTTCTCCTTCCAGTTCTCAGTAAAACAATGTCCTCAAAACTTGAATTTCATAGCCTGTGTAATCCGAAAACCATACCAATTTTTCCATCGATTCTGAGGGTAAAAAGGAGTTGGAGAGCTTAAATTTCATAGTTTCCAGGGCTTTCTGTTTCTTTAATGGTAGGCGTTGCTTATTCTTCAGCATCTCAACACAGGTGAGCACAGATTCCTCCTTACTTCATTAGTAGCAACGATGAAAATGTTCTTCATTCACACAAAGCACTTACTAGGTAAGTAAGCACATGTTACTGAGAGAAAAAACAAACAAAAAGTGTGTATTTGTGGGAACTTGGGTAAAATGAAGGGGTTTACATCATAATAAGTCAACTTCAAATGAAACAATAGATACCCAATACACCCTGTTACCTTACCACCTCCCCTCTGGCCCTCTCTGTTCCTGGTCCGTCGTCTCTTTCCTTTCTCCTTCTTCAGTCTTCTGCATTTATACCTACCGCTTCCTTTGAGGAGCCATTATAGCGACTTGCTCCCTTTTCTTGCAGGAAACATCTTTCTCCACCTATATTCATCCTGACACCTATGCCCTTAGATTCTAATCTATCCTAAGGGAAATACTGTTGTTTTTTTTTAAATCAGATATCCTATAATTAACCTAAAGAACAATGAGATATTAAACCAAAGACTGCCTAATGAAAAGGGCACATATTTGTTGCAAGTGATATCAATAACATGACCTAAAAGAAGACTTTCATCGAGAAAACATACACTGTCCGAGTAAAGAAGGCAACATTTTCTGTTCTATGGAAAACTGCTCCTCACTCAAAGGAGAAAGTTCTTGACCAAAGGAGAAAGGTCTTTCCATTTCTCTTACATTTCGGCTACCTATAGGGACACCGTTTTGTGTTTTTCCTCCTAACTCCTATATTCTTTACACAGAGTATAATACTCAACACTGTTGTTCAAGGCTACTGATAGATTGAATGATATTCATTCACTTAGCAAACTTGCGTATTTATCAGGAACAACAGGGAACGGAAATCCAAAAATAAGTTAGGTATTTTGACTTCAAAGACATTATAGTCCAATGATTGTCATTTAAATATCATATCATCAGTGCTATGGTAAGCTTGTGCTGTGGATACAGAGGAGTCACCAAAGAGGGTCTGGGCAACTTTTCACTGACAATGTTTGGATGTGGTAGTGTAAGTCACTTTGAAAAACAAATATTAATTATATACTCTGGAGATGGACAATTCAACAAGTGGGACAACAGGAAAATGCTTTTCTAATGAATCAAGGTACCTATTGGGTATAGGGCATGTGTAGAGAAAGGTGAGAGATGATAGAAAGGTAGAATAAAGATGAAGGTAGGGAAATTTTTCTCGTTTTATTGTCTACCCTAACACATTCAAATTGCTGGTGGCAATTTTCTCAGAAGCGTCTAGTGGAATTTTGCTGTTTTCCAGCTTGAAGATAATAGCTTGCCAAATTTGCACTAACAGAGTATGAGATAATGGGGAGTTTGTAAGTGGTGGATCAGTGAGCTGGCTATTAGTGGTTGTTACGTGGAATGAGGCTAAGATAATTTACCTGATGCTGGTGTGCAGGAGTCACTGGCTGGACATGACAGAGGCTCCATGAATTATTGTTCAGCAAAATATTCATACGGTGTTATTGGAACTTTCTGTTTCACCTTGAGAAGATTTGTGAGCCATAGACTTGTTACCCTAATTCCATACAGGGTAAGCTGCTTGTTCTAATGCATTTAATAAAAATAGAGAACAGCCTGGCCTTGTATTATTGAAGTATTACTGGAGCATTGTATTATTGAAATATTACTAAAATATTACCAAGTTACAATTGTATGTACCAGCTTTCGTGAGGAACTCAGCATGGGACAGTTTATAAAACTCTCAGGTCTGAGAGAGGCTCTAGTGCACTATTTACATGTGGGTTTTTAACTTTGTAGATTTATTATACGGGTCTCCATGGTCTCCATGGATAAACCACTTAATCTTTTTGTATTGGGGCTTTGAAATCTACCAATAGGAAGAGTAAATTAGGCAACACTAGATCTGACATTCTATGATTCCAGTCAATGGGATAAATAGTGTGGGTTTTTGTTTTCCTCCCACAGAGCAGATGAGAGGGTACTTAGCTAGACAAAAAGCCCACTTATATTGCTTTCTCATCTCATGACTTCCTCCCAGACACTACTAGAGTGGAATAGACATTTAATACGTCCTTGTTGAGTGAGTAATGATCTTTCTGGATGGTCAGGAGCTCTCGGAGACTTTTGCAAATATTTCCAGATTTGGACCCCAGGGCATTAAAGGAAGATGCCCCATTTTGTCAATGATGTTTCATTTATGATACATCTAAAAGCATGGATTTAACTTTTGGAGCATGTGAGTAGTTATTTTAGTCAGGCATTTTCCTGGAATAAATTTGAACTGCTGTAATGGGAAATTTTTTCTGTTGTAATTATGTTATAGAGGCTGGGACAAGGGTTCACTTTTATAAATGGAAAAGTAAAGTATTTCAGGCCAAGAGGATTCATTTTTGAAAGAGAACCTAGTGGAAATATCACACCATCCCACCTCAGAAACTTGATGAACAAATACCCAGGGATAGAAACAGAAACCACAGGAGATAGAAAAAGGCTCTGAACTATAAGAAGGAGGAAGAATTTAAAAGGAAGGGCCTGAATCCTGACCATAGGAAGAGTCACAAAAATCTCCCTGAGTGTAGTTCCATGGAGCTTGTTGGAAAGGGGAATGAATGGTGGGGGATCTTTTAATTTCCAATTTCAGTGAAAAGAAAAGTTTCCTGTTGCTTATGACTAAAACCGAAAAGAGGAAAAATCAAAACAATGATGAGGACAAAAGGGGGAAATAGCTTTCAGCTAGTATTTTTTTTGTTTTAATATACGATGTCTGGCATGAAGCCACATGTTTATCACTGAGTATGGTGGATGAGGTAGGAATATAAAGTATAAAAATGGAGAGTCATGTTAGAGGAGAAGCTTAAGAGTTTTGGGGACA
The DNA here is from genome assembly GCA_030068075.1 of Paguma larvata. NCBI lineage: Eukaryota > Metazoa > Chordata > Mammalia > Carnivora > Viverridae > Paguma > Paguma larvata. The sequence goes on from CM057840.1 coordinate 38,046,059, forward strand.
TGTTCAGAAAACTCTAAGTTAATACCTTCTTAATCTTTTTACATCATTACACACACCTTAAAAGAGGATAAAATTTGTCCATATCACTGTGGTAGATGCTTGAAGGCATCCATTTTCAAGGGTGACAGGCCAGTTCTGGGACTTTAGCTACCCCATGCCCAACCGAAAGGGCAAAGGGATTAAATATCATTGTTCACCGGAAATGTAAATACTATGATAATAAATCTATTACTGTGTTACCTAGATGAAAGGTTAGAACAAAGAGGCTCCAAAGGCGAGTGGAAACATCTCTATCAAGTCATAGGGCAGGTAGATAACTACTACTTCCCAAAGTCATGCGGGTACCCAACCAACAAGGGTAGCTCTGCCCTCCTCCAAGACATTGTCATCATCACTATAGTTAAAGCTGGCTGGGTATGTGTCTAGGTTCTAGCTGACAGGAATTGGAGTAAAGTGTGGAGGTGGCCCACCCACTGCCTTATGGCTGTGGGTATCAGTGGAACACCCCTGCCTCCACTCACAGTCCCTTTTGAGCAGGGGAGGGACAGAGGGAGAAGAGGAGAGAGAATCTTAAGCATGCTCCATGCCCAGCTAGGAGCCCGACGTGGGCACAGTCTCATGACTATGAGATCATGACCTGAGCTGAAATCAAGAGTCAGATGCTTAACTGACCAAGCCACCCAAGTGCCTCAGAGAGTGAAGTTATTCTATATAAATTTGGGATACACCTAAATTCCCTAACACAATATTCTAGGACTAATATTGAATTTTGCACATTAATAAAATTTATCAAGGGAATAAAAGCATATGGTAAGAAATGATAAGGTTTATTAATGAGATGTTTTATTACCATTTTGGACTGGAATAAAATGTCCAGGTAGTTAGAAGACTAGCTGATGGACCACTTGGAATATGTTGTAAATACAAACGGCCTTTTATAAGGAAAGGATTGGGCAAAGTGAGTCAACTAGACAATTGCTGCTCTTAGCAATAGTTACTGCAAATAGTGACATAAAGAAGTCCATTTTTTTTTTAATACAGAAAGGCCTCTTAAACGTTTTGCCATAAGAAATATCCTACATTGAAATGATGTTTATGAATCATTCATGTTTCCCACACTTTAAGTATCTTGAGGTAGAAAGAGTTGACTGTTTGCTATATATTCATGTTTCACCTTTATAGTATAAATTTATTGCCGGGAAGTGGCTGTTCAACCAGGGACTACATATTTCCCAGGCTCCCTTGAGGATTTCTGAGGCCATGTGACTAGAGTTCTGGCCAATAGGATGTGCATTAAAACGATCATATCGCTTTTAGGTCCTACCCATGAAAATCTCCTGTGTGGTCATCCATATGTTTTCTTTCTTCACCTGCCAGCTAGATATTGGTGGTTAGGATGACTATGTAAGCATATGTTGAGCATGACAGACAGGTAGGTTCTGGAATGGCTGGTTAAGAGCAGAACTTCTCTAAGAGACGTTAACTGAAATAAACTTCTATTATGTTAAGTCATTGAGATTTTTTCTTTTCCCCTGTTAATACAGGTAGAATTTACCTTGTCTAAGGTTCATCTTGATTCAAGAAACATTTGTTCTATGGTTTATATTTTAATATGCTTAGTAAATTGCCTTGCTTAGGGTATACATTAATAAATTCTTATATAAAGATTAGACTATAGGGTTGCCTGTGTAGTTCAGTTGGGTGGGCATCAGACTCTTGATTTCAGCTCATGTCATGATTCAAGTTTTACAAGTCTGAGCCCCACATCGGGCTCTGAGCTGATAGTACAGAGCCTGCTCAGGATTCTCTTTCTTCCTCTCTCTCTTCCCTGCTCCTACTCTCTCTCTCTCAAAATGAATAAATAAACTTTAAAAAATTAGAGAATATGCATTGAGTTCTTCGAAAGAAAATGTCGAGAATTCATTTTGAGCTTATTATTTTAGTTGAAAATTAAGATTATTTTTGTGATAAATACAAATATGTTGAGTTGATTAATAAAAGGAAATAAAAATAAAATTAATTAAACATGCACTCCCCTCCCCCTGCAAAGTGGTTAATAAGGTCTGGGTGGCCTAGGCACTCAGGGAGATAACAAAAAGTAGAAAAAAAGAAAACAGTCGTTTGTGTATGTGCTGTTTTGTTCACAGGTTGATTTTGTCAATATGTGTCAAACCATTCATGATGCCGTTGGGGATTATTGGGCTTTACTCTTTTCTTCCTTCTTGGTCTCCATTTTCTTTCCTTCCTTGATTCGCTTGCTTCAATTCCTATCCTCTCTGCCTTTCCCTGCTGCTAGTTTAGGAATCAGAAGCTTGCATTAGCTTTAAGATAAGGCAGTTCTAGAAATTGACAAACTTTACCACAAGCCCTGACCAGTAAGTTAGAAGGAAACTTAAATTGTTCTGTGTCTGCAAATTTATATCTCAAGATGGCTCCTGGGTGGGAGATAGAACTTCATAAACCTCGGGGCGCCTGGGTGGCTCAGTCAGTTAAGCACCCGACTTCGGCTCAGGTCATGGTCTTGCAGTCCATGAGTTTGAGCCCCACATCGGGCTCTGTGCTGACCACTCAGAGGCTGGAGCCTGCTTCAGATTCTGTGTCTCCCTCTTTCTCTGCCCCTCCTCTGCTCACACTCTGTCTCTCTCACTCTCTTAAACAGTAAAAAAAACCCAAAAAACTTCATCACCTGTCCCCTTTCTGGTGTTTCCCACAATCCTGGCCCAGTTCTCCGTCCTGCTCAGCAGTAGTTTTAACATCTTTTCTCTTTCTTTCTCAGTCTCTCTCTCTCTCTCTCTCTCTCTTTTTTTTTTTGGCTCTTTGCATTGAATCTCCAGTCCTGATCCTTAGCTTGTTTCCAAGTGAGTGCCTTCAGTTATTCAAGGGAAGTAGTCTCATCTTCCTGTCAATACTGGACTCACTGGTCAGCTACTCTCTCTAGTAACTCTCTTCCCTCAAATCAAAACCTATTATATTCTCCTTAGTTCAATTCCAGAACAAGCAATCCTCCTGCTGTTTCTTTCTTTCTTTCTTTCTTTCTTTCTTTCTTTCTTTCTTTCTTTCTTTCTTTCTTTCTTTCTTTCTTTCTTTCTCTCTCTCTCTCTCTCTTTCTTTCTTTCTTTCTTTCCTTCTTTCTTTCCTTCTTTCTTTCTTTCCTTCTTTCTCTTTCTTTCTTTCTTTTTTCTTTCTTTTCTCCTCATTTTCCTTCTCTTGGGAAGTCAAGTGAGGCCTTCTCCATTTGATGATTCACTGGCCACTGCAGGGTTATTTGTCAAAAGCCTACACTGAGCATCTAATCTTTTGAAAATAGAATTCTGCATTCTTTATTTTTACAGTTGATTACTATTAAGCAAACATCCTCCCATGAATTAGCAATTTCATAATCGCGTAAATACCTAGGGAGTGAGTCAGCAAATGACGAAGTTGTCATTCTAATATTATAAAGGTTTAAAGATTCAGTTAGCTGATAGTATTTAGTATCACCCAGAGACACTGAATACTTTAACTATATTTTTAAAAATAATGCAGGATACCAAGTAAGATGAAACAAATTCTCAAAATGCTTAAGTGGTATAAAATTGATGTTCCTAAGAGGGTTTTTGATGATGACTAAGAAAATGTATCATCTATTTGGCTGATATCATCATCTGAACAAACATTTATCATAATGCTATAAAAGAAAAAATTGTACTCAAAAAGTAAATCTACCCCTAGTTGGGTAAATCACTCTACCTGCTGAATTTTGACTTACTATCTGTAAAATAAGAATAGTAACAGCTCTTTCTATGTCATAGTCCTGGTCCGGAATCAAAGAAATGATACATGCTACAGTTAGAATACTGTGACAGATTTTCATTTTCCTATTTAGTTTATGCACATACCATCTGCTGGATCAAACTGTAATCACATTGCTGGTATAATATGTGCCTGGTTGATTATAGCACCTACACCAGTACGTTACCTGAAAAATAGCCTTTATTAGTTTTTTTATGAACAATGAACAATATATCCTTTACTTTTGCCTTATTTCATTGTAATTTATTCTGTTATATAATATGCTAATTTTAAAATCTGACACAACTCCTTTTTTTGGAAGAAGATGGATTATAAATCTTAAACAAATATATGATGTAGCTGCATCAGAGAGAGGTCTCAGATGATCCTAGCAAGAGTTTTGGAGGTGGAATAGCCCTTCATATTTGGCATGGTTGAAGCAAGGAGGCCAGATTTTTGGACCCTGCATTGACTGGTCATTGGCTCCAGGCAGCTCCCAAAGAGGAAATACAAACCTGATGAAGCAGCTTTCTTAGGAGAAGGAAAATTCCTGGAAAGAAACTCATCAGTAAGCTGTTAGTAGCCTGAACTCAGCTGTTGGGAGAGACAGCACTCTGGTTTTGAAGACGGACTGTGCCCTATAGTATCTATTATAGTCTACCCTTGCACCACCCAAATATAATTGCTTCATATGGTGTAGTCAACTGTATCCATGAAAAGCTACTATAGAGTTCTGGAAGGACTCTTTTCCTGGGGGAAAATTTGCTGGAGGATAGTCAGTGGGATGAAGTACTCCACCAACACCATCACTACATTTGGTCTATAGGTCACAACTGGTTTTCATTATTTTTCTCTTCTATTACCCATTCTAGATTCCTCTCACCTCTCACCAGATTCTCGCTGTTCATGGATCTGATTCCCTGGTCACCATGCTCATCCCAGGTCTGGCTGCTACACTCATCCTTGTACTGCTTCAAGTATCAGGAGATGCCCCATGGGAACATTCGAATGCCCAAAATATTCTTTCTTATCCTTCATCTGTAAGAGCAGCCCTACTTTTTCTTAGTAATCAAGGTTAATTTACCTCTGCTGGGATGATTGCCCATTTCTCTGCTTGGTGGTTTCTTGATACAAGGAGCTCAAGGAAAGCAATAGGTGCCTATAATTTCAAATTTAATATAACTCTGCTGTTGACCTTGATGGAAGCATTCATCTTCTGGGAGCAAAGTCACTGAGAGTGATAGCAAATGGGGCCACTCCTCCTCTGACCCTCTGGTACCCAGACCCATATATTCCACATATTGTGGGCATAGCACCTTATAATGGTCATTAATTAGAGTATTCTTTATTCTAGAAGATGACAAACCTTCCTTAAAAGATATCATCTCAGGATGGTGCCTCAACTATGCCATCACAAGACCATTCCACTGCCCCATCAGGCTGGCGTCATCTGGGTATTATGGGATGTGATATGACCCTTGGGTCCCATAACCATGTGCCCACAGATATACCATCTTTGGTCTGAAGTAAGTCCCTTGGCTTGATGTGATATAGGATCGTGTACTGGTGAATCAAAAACTACAAGCCCTCTTAGAGTGGGGCTGGCTAAGGCCCTCCCAGCAGGAAATGTCAACCTATACCCCAGTTGATATATGCTGATTCAGGTAAAGATGAATTAATTACCTCTTTCAAGGTGAAAGAAGTCCAATGTAATCGAATTGCCATGAAATGGTTGGTTGGCCTCTGAGACAGGGTACCAAATCATTTGCTCAGTATTGGTTCTCTTTCTTGATGGTTGGGCTTTGGCAAAGACAGTAGCTAGATCAACCTTCATGAGTTGAAGTCCATTCTTTCAGGCCAATGTATATCCATCTCTGCCACCATTGCTATTCTGCTCATGGGCTGGCTGATGACAGGCAGTCTGATATAGGATCAACTGGTACATTTATTCTATATATTTGATTGTTTATGCTTTTTGTGTGGGCAGTGATCTCTGCTGGGTGTTACCATGTGGTAAAAAGGCTTTCACTTTTGAACACTCTGGTAGGTCCATCCATACGCATCTCCCCTAGAACTTCTTATTCTCACATTTCTTTTTTTTTAAGTTTATTTATTTATTTTGAGAGAGAGAGAGGATAACCAAGGGAAGGGAAGAGAGAGGGGGAGAGGGAGGACCCTAAGCAAGCCCTGTGCTGTCAGTGCAGAGCCCGACACAAAGCTCAAACTCAAGAACTGTGAGATCATGACCTGAGCCAAAATCAAGAGTCAGATGCTCACTCAACTGAGCCACCCAAGTGCCCCATCTTATTCTCAGTTTTCTAATCGTTGTTCTTCTAGACCCTAGTCCACTAGCCAAGCCAGTCTCCAGTGTCTATAAGTCAATGCCTAGTCTAACTTCAGGTCACTTTTCTTTCCAGGTGAAGTAGATGACCAGGTGCATTTCCGCAAAAATGTCCTACTGAGGAGATTTTCCCTCACTTCTCTCTTTTAAGTCCACCCCTTAGCAGAACTGTATTTCAGTAGCAGTCCATCTTTAGCCTGCACCTATATACAACCTCAACACAAACTTGGTGCTTTTCATCCTCCATCATTGGTCGTAAGGGAGCCCTAAGCTGCCATGGGGCACAGATACAACCTGCTCATGTTCAGCCCTGGACTTACCATTTCCGTCTCTCAGTGGATTTCTGTGGGCCCACCTGGCTTTATGGTTTGGTGGTCTCATAGAACCCAGTTCCTAATGAGCTGATACTCCAATACTATTTGGCCCAGTCACACGCCAGGAGCTCTGAGCTGGGCTGACTCTTCACACTTGTCCTAATTGAGAAAAAACACCTGGATGTCTGTTCCCCACATTGGCCATCCAATATATAGAGATCGTTCCTCTGCCTGACACTGCCTGCAACAGGGCAGCAAGTTGGTCTAATTCTGAGGTTGCATTAGCAGACCTATTTGAATCTCCCAATTCTCTGTTCTTTGACATAGCTGTATCTACAATATCTTGGCCTCCACCTGAATCTTTTATGGCATTTCTCAAACAATCAGAAGCTAAGTGGGGAAAAAGGACATTATTCTCCTTCAAGAGACCCTTTTAAGACCCCACACCTGCAAAAGCGATTAGACTGACAGAAGTGTCTGCTCACGATGGGGATGATATGTACTGGACCACCACACGCTCTTCCAGCTCTTCTCCTTTCTAGATTTGGAGCAGTCTGGTTCTTAATCCAGTGTGCTCTGTGCTGTCGGAGCTCTAACCCTAACACCAAATGGGGAGAGTGTGTCACCATCACTTGACTGAAACCCCTTCCTATGTGTTCTCAAAGGTTTACAGAATGTTCAGGGAATTTGTCCTTTTAGTGTTTATCCCTCTTTAATTGATCTCTCCTTTACCTTAGATTTAGGATTTGCATCAAAGGGAGATATGACGTCAGCCTCCTGGCATACTCAAAGTTGTCCATTTCCTCCAACTCTGTCCCACTGTTTTTAGGTCAAAGTTACAACTTTGAAACTCTCTTCTTTTGGGATGAATTTTTCCATAGGCAGTTCTTTGGTCTCTCTGGAACATTGGCCCTGGTGAGTTCACCCTCTAATTTTCCTGGATGCACTGAATTCACACTCACTGTCTGAACCCCAGCTTAATCACACAAGTGATTTCCAGGGCCCCACATGACATATTCTTGGAATTCTGACTTGGTGATTGGCCTGTTTAAACCTGCAAGTATTTTTATCAGTATGGTATGTAACCCTAAATTGAGTCAAAGTGAGTGAGTGGAAAATACATGTTGCATAGCCAACTTTCACTTAGGTTTTTATCAGTTGTAAAATTTTCCATCACTTATTCTTTTCCTGCTTCCTAGTCCTCACCTCCCTTTTTGTGTTGTTTTTGGCATTTTCTATTCTAAGTTACATCTGAAATATGCTTTTCACATATTGTTCTCATCCATAGCTTACATCCTCTGTTCCAGGCAGCTCTATCTCAAAGACAATCACAAGGTCAGAGAGATAGCCTTTGCCTAATGTGGGAAGTAAATAATATTGACTGTGACAGATAAATTGCCCTGGTTTTTTTCCAGAACGTCTCTAAATATCTTTAAAGATGAAATAAGAAATTGTTTCTTTATAAAGAAAACACTATATATAGTGTTTTGAAGAAAACACAGTGTCTTTGCACTTGTCAGGATTAAAATCCCTAGTTATTCAAAAAAAAAAATAATCCCCAAATCTCAGAGGCTTTTATTTTTCACTCATACAAATGCTGATGGGGGGTGCATGACTATTCTGGGTCTGGTAACTCCTGCATGTAGCTTTGCAACGTCAGAGTCTTTTGCCTCTAGCAGTGTATGTGTAGAAGAGAGATATAACCAGCGTGTTTTATTGCCAGTGCTGGAACAGAACTTGGTTTTGTGGCCCTAATAATGTAACTAATAATGTAAGGTGAAATATCAAGTTGTAATTCGAGGCAAAAAAACCAAATTCAAGTAAAATCACTACTGAGAAGTAAATACCCAGTCAAATATTGACTGTATGGAAACATTCAGAGAAGGTTGCATATTTGCCACTCACTGTCAGAAGGCCTGGGAAGTGTAGTCTTCCTGAAGCCCAAAGAGAGGGCCTAAGTTGGACAGACATGTAGGCAGTCTGAACCACGACCTCCTAAAATGAAAGAGAAAAATAAATCATTGTTTTTGGACAATGAGAGCTAAAGTAAAACGATATCAATGTGAGTGATTAATATTAGTAATTAGGAGAACTGACTTATTCTAGCCCGTTTGGAACCCAATAATGCCAGAATTCACATTTATTTGTGAGTTACAGAGCTCAGTGATATAGTAGTTCAGAAAGTTACTTGGGTTAGTTTGAATTTAATACACATTTGTGTTGTGCAACCATCATTTCTCCAGAGCCACATCCTTCCTCCAAGATAGAAAGACTTCTCCCTTCTCTGAGTTCTCGTAGCACTTTGCTCATGTCTGTTGAGCCAGTGTAAACGCCTCAGATTCCACAGGAGCAAGGCGGAGAAACAGCAGGACATCTGTTGTTTCTTAGCTCTGCAGCATCCTAAGGAGAGGCAGGTGGAGTCTGCCCTCACTGCTCCCTTTTCATTAGGAACTTTGGAAGGGAGTACATAAGCACCCAACTGAGTTAGTGGCAATGGAAAGTAGATAGCACCCAACTGAGTTAGTGATAATAGAAAGAGTTTGCTAATGGAGAGAAACTTGATGTAACTTGATACCCAGGGGGGTTGCTAGCACCCAATGACCTTTTAGAAAGTTGGCACCACACAACTTCACCCATTAGGGAGAGGAAGGACCACCAGTCAGTCCCCTTTGGCTTTTTGTCAGAGACCTGGAGAGAGCCACTCGGGAGGTTAACTATCATAGGATCTTAAGAGTCTCTCCTCAGGGTGTCTGGGTGGCTCTGTTGGTTAAGCATCTGACTCCAGGATTTTGGCTCAGATCATGATCTCACAGTTTGTGAGTTCAAGCCCCACATCAGGCTCTGCACTGGCAGTGTGGATGGAGCCTGCTTGGGATTCTCTCTCTCCCTCTCTCTGTCCCTCTCCAGCTTGCTCTCTCTCTCTCTTTCAAAGTAAATAAATAAAGTTAAAAATAGTCCCTCCTGTATACCTCTCTTATAATGATTCATCTATTTCACTAATGCTTTTTTTGCTCTTTTCTTTCCAAGATCACTGTGAGCCTCTCAGTAATCGGGGGCTCTGTCTTATTCATCTCTGTTTGCCTATCATCTAGGATGGTTTATGGCACATCGCAAGTGTCATTAATTGGTGAATATATTAAGGAAGCAATAGTCTAGACTCTTTTCTAGAAGTTTATAGTTGAGCCGAGATTTCTGGGTTTCCGAATTTAAAAACCTCTGAGTGAAGCATATTTTGTGCTTCTCCCCCTCAATTTTGACACTTTTAACTATCCCCTAGATAGTATAAATTATAATCATTCTAGTCACCAAAAGCATTGTAGGAAGTATCTTAGTCAATTCTTAATATGGGGACATGTTCTACCTATTACTTGTGTACACTAATCATTTGTCAATACTGAATTAACAGACAGATTTAAGAAAAAAGGCACTGCGTTAGGAATATAATCTGTTTTTAGAGCTGATTCAAACTGAGGGTTTTAACATAGAGTATAAAGGTTAAGACGAATGGAAAACATGCAGATTTTACTGATTTAAACCAAACCCACCAAATTTTTCACCATGTTTGACTAGAATAGCAACAGAGAGTTTGGGGGAGATAAGAGAATATCTGAAACCCACAAAATTCCTGTTTTTCTTTTTCTCTACCCAGAATAAAGGGTAAAAATAACTTTACCTATTTTGAAGAGTTAAGGTAAGGATGATTGAAATAAAGAATGCGCCAGGAGAGTGACCAGCTAACTGCAGGCCTCCAGGCCTCTTGTTTACCTCTGTTGCCAAGAAGCGAACACTAGAACATTCCACCAGTCACAAAATCTTACCATCAAGTTAATGGCCAGGCCTTCCATATAAGGAGGCAGAATTCCTGCCCCAGCTTTGATTTCATCACAGAGCTCTGTGTTGTCTAGTGTTCCTGATCCCTGTGGCGGCTTCTATTTTGCCTGTCTCTTGGCCTGAATCCTAGACTTTGGTTTTGTCTCCTGTCTTTGAAAGGTTTTCTCAACCTTAGGGCGATTGCTTGCTGCAAATGTGTTGAGTATCTTGGTTCTTGGTTTTTGTTCTCAGCCTGGATGAAGACTTGCAAGCCTCTGTTTTGTCCAAGAGAAAAGAGAGCTTTGAGAGAAAACACGTGGAATGCTTCATCTGTAGGTTAATTAAGAATAATCTGTTATCTATTGAAAGTACTACACAATTTATTTTGCATGTGGAACTTCTTAAAATCATATGCCTCAGTCTTCCTCCAGTGCGTCCATCTTCTATTTCCAAGTTGTTTAATGCACATTTGTGACTGAAGGGCCTCAGTGAGGATATATTTAAAATGCACCCAGAAAAGGAATTTGCTGTAACTTTGAGGGCCCGGGCTAGACAACCTGGAGACATACTATCTTGCTTTCTCTTATTTATCACAGCATATTGCTAACCAAGTTTGTCTCTTCACGCCCTCCTTCCATTGCTTTGATTGCTGCCCTAGTTCAGGCCCTGATCTTTCCTGTGGGGCTAAAAAAAACTAGCTTCACATTTAGCTTTCCTTCCTCAATAATGGCTTCTTTTGGAAGTGTCTTCCACACTAAACCTAGAATTAACTTTTAAAAAACAAGGTAATAATGTCACATTGAGAAAGAAGCGTGCGATAATGAAAAGTCTTCAAATCTTGGGTCTGCTTCTCACTAGTTATGTATCCTTAGATCTTTTTTTCACTTTTTTTATTTCTGTATTTATTGAGCAAAAAAATTAGGTTAAGAGTGCTTATCTCAAAGCGTTTAGGTATGGACTTAGCAAGTAATGTGTATCTGGCACAGTGTCTGGTTGTCAGTAGACACTCAAAACAGCTAGGTATGTCTTTTGCTCTTTTGTTTAAAGTTTCAGTGGTTACCTACCACATAAAAGATAAAATGTACATTCTTCGGAGTGGACTATATCTCTTCTTAGAATCTAGCCTAAACTACCTTGTTAATTTTCCCTCTTATTCTTTCTTTTCCCCCTATATATTCCAGCCACACTCAAGTAGTCACCATTCCTGAAGTTTTTTTCTTTTGTCCCCCTGGTTTCCTGACTTTCTCAGACTCTTCACTCTGAAGTGTTTTTACTTTCTTTCTCCCCTGGTTAGGCTCTATTTATTCTTCAAGGTCCACCCGAAGTACCCCTTCCCTGTGGGAAAAAAATGGAGAAAAATCAGTCAGCTAACATGATAACAAGTAACAATGCATATTAAATATAAGACAATAGCAAATACTTTTCCTGGGTGAACAAACCTAATATCGAATGTATTGTCACGTTATGTAATGTAATGTTTCTACTTTTGTTAAGAAAACTTGGAGTTAAAGAACTTTTTACATTTTTGACTTGAGTCTTACATTTTTGACTTGAGGAGAGAAAAACGAAAAAATTATTAGATATCACGGGGTATATGTCCTCCTCATTGCTATCTTCTTAGATGTCTAGTTGTCTATGATACACATATTAGAAATAATGTAAAATAAATCTGAGAAAAGTAAATGTTTTTATTTTTTAAATTAATGAGTTTTATTTTCTTTATTTTTATTTTTATTTATTTATTTTTAATATAATTTATTGTCAAATTGGCTAACATATGGTGTGTACAGTGTGCTCTTGGTTTAGGGAGTAGATTCCTGTGATACATTGCTTACATACAACACCCAGTGCTCATCCCAACTAGTGCCCTCCTCAAAGTCCACCACCCATTTTCCCTTCTCCCCAACCCACCCATCAACCCTCAGTTTGTTTGCTGTCTTTAAGAGTCTCTTATGGTTTGCCTCCCTCCCTCTCTGTTTAGAACTATTTTTTCCCCTTCCCTTCCCGCATGGTCTTCTGTTAAGTTTCTCAAGTTCCACATATGAAAACACATGATATCTGTCTTTTTCTGACTGACTTATTTCACTTAGCATAGTACCTACCAGTTCCATCTACATTGCTGCAAATGGCATGATTTCATTCTTTCTCATTGCCAAGTAGTTAAATTAATGAGTTTTAAACCATACATATTGTTGACTGCTACTGTTTTAGTATGACAATAGAACCGTGAGCTGTGACTCAGATAGAGCCATTGGATTAGATTTCTTTAAATAGTTTGGGGCACCTGGGTGCCTCAGTTGGTTCAGTGTTGGACTTCAGCTCAGGTCATGATCTCATGGTTCATGGGTTCTATACCCTCATGGGCTCAATGCTGTCAGCGCAGAGCCCACTTTGGATCCTCTTTCCTCCTCTCTCTGCCCTCCCCTGTTCATGCTCTCTCTCTCTCTGTCTCTCAAAAATAAATAAGAAAAATAAAACAAAATAAAAATAAATAGTAGATGTCACGAGAGCTAATCACATACTGTGAATGGTCTCATAAAACAGCCACACCATAATAAAAATGCCAATGAAAGAAAATCCTCTTTTCAAGTATTTTTTAGTATCTTGGATCTATGCTGTCATGATGAACTTTTGTTTGTTTTTGTTTTTGTTTTCTGAAAATGAGAAGGTGTCTTAGATGTTTGTTTTGACCATCTGGCCAAAACTAGATGGCTGTTTCACATGGCTTCTTAACAAGACAAAGACCAGAAGCATTAATTTTATGACCAGTGTGTATATTGGACAGTCACACTTCTCATGCCTTGCGGTCTGAAGGGCCTGGACTATTTAATGTGACAGTAATACTGGAAATAGAAGCAGAGCATCTTGTGTTTATATGGACTCACTCAGTTCATATCTGTTAGACAGTGAAAATAACTACATAGTGGTGGAAGGTTTTAGAAGACTTTGTGGAAAAGTTATTCTTTCTTGGCTTTGAATAATTGGCTGGATTTTGAAAACTGGGAAGAGGGAGGGAAAGGCATTTTAGATGGACAGTAGAAATTAACTAAAAGCCTCGAGATAGTGAAAACAGGGCTCATTCAAGAAAAGACCATCCAGTATGACATGAAGGTAAGAAAGTACCCAGAGAGGAGCAATGAAATTATACCATCAAAATCTAACTGAGAGTGTTTTCAATTCAGAAAGAGAAATTTGAACTTATTTTGTGCTATGAGAAACGACATGGTCAAATCTGTGTTTCAGAAGGGGTTGTTTGTGGCTATTCAGAGGATGGATTGAAGAGGCTGGCAGAAGAACAAGGCACATGAGTTAATTAGCAGTGAGAGCCTATACTAAGGCGGTGGTGATAGAGAAAGAGCAAGTGATATGCCACCTCCCCACACTGATGGTAGAAGGAGATTGACAGAACGTTGGTGATGGAATGAGTAAGGAAGAGAAATACTCGATTACTGCTATTGTTGTAAACCTGAATCCTCTTCCCAAGCTTCTCTTACAATGTGACCTGATAAACCATGGAATAAAGCTTAAGATGGAGTCAATTTGGATTCTAACCCATGGAAACACAAGAGTAATACTTTTAAAATCTTATTGCATACTGCCCCATACCTTTGCTGTGGGCCTGATGACTGGGTAAGCCTATATTGACAATAGCCATCATATTTCACTGTGGTGTGTGGATGGCTGATTAGTCAATAAGATACGAAACACAGGTACATGGGAAGATACAGCTATATGCTGGTGTATGCATCATCTTGATTATGTTTTTTGCTTTCTTTAGGTGACCCCTATAGAGTAGCCTCATTTGCATACTTTGGAAGAGGATTTACAGACTTGAGTGATTTAGGAAATGTATTCTCGTCAGTGGGGGGCAGTGTCACATCGCAGAAAGAGCACAAATCGTATAGTCTGAGATTTCTGTGCAATCCCTGGGAGTGTGATTGTCTCTTAATCCCAGGGTTCTGAACCCTGAATTATCTTTTGAATCATCTGGGATTTCTTTCTAAAATATAGATTTTCAGACCCTATCCCTTGGAGATTCTGATTCAGTCAATTTGGGATAAGGCCTGAAAAAGGTGGGGTTTTTTGTTCTGTTTTGTTTTTTAAACATCGTAATTTTGATAGCTAAATTTGAGAACTAGTGATTTAATCTGAGTTTCAGCTTTCATAGGATTGAGTTTTACAAACTTTCAATTACAATAAAATTTCAACTGTTAGTGAAGTTACTTCTTGAAAAAAACTATTCTATCCTCTTTTAAACAGCTTCAGAGCACCTTGTGGCTCAGTTGGTTAAGCGTCTGACTTCGCTCACGTCATGATCGCATGGTTTGTGGGTTTGAGGCCCACATTGAGCACCCTCATAGGGTTTTGGTGTTTAGCTTGCTTGGGATTCTGGCTCTCTCCTCTCTCTCTGCCCCTCCCTCACTCACAATTTCTCTGTCTTTCAAGATAAATAAATAAACTTAAAAAATACATATATATACACATATATATGTATATGATATATAAGAATATGTATATTGATATATGAGAATATGTATATTGATGATATAAGAACATATTTGTTTGATTTTTATGCATTGTGATATCAAAGAGAAAAACCAATGAACTTTGTCCAATACCTGCCTATGATACATTAATATAGGATTAATTGTATGACAGTTTTAGTTGTTGAAGAGATGACAGAAAGTAGAAAGACCCTTGCTTGAATTTTTTTTAAATCTGAGAAATAAATACCAGTTTTTAAAAATGGCAAAGAAATGTAAACAGAGATTGCTTCTACCTATTTTTAATACAAAACTCATTTATTACCAACACTGTGATAATTTACAAATAAATTCTGACTTCCCAGTTTCACGAGCAACAGCTTAAGTTAAATACATTGTTCTCTTCTTCATCGCTTTAAGTCAAAAACAAACCAACAACAACAAAAAACCCCACCACAACCCCTTTTGCATCCATAATAGCAATGGTCGTTTAAACACATATTTTCCAAACAGTCCTCCAAGTTAAAGACATGTCAGCAGCTCAATAAATCTGTATATAATAATATGTAGCATAAATATCAGCTGACCTAGAAGCTTATAGCATGTTTTAATCAGTTTCAAAAACTTTATTCACAGTTTCTGTGCAACTGGAGTTTCCCGGCCTTCTCAGTTCTGAGGGATTTTTCTGATATGTCCACTGCTTTTTATGACAGTACCACAGTGTCTTCCTCCTTTTACTGTCTCTTGGGTTTCATCTTGCTCATGTTTCTTCAACCCTGAGCCTGGATAACTTCCATGTTAATCCATGTTGAATTATTTGTTCTTCCCCTGGGCCTGTGGAGTCACTCAGAAGGGCCAGGTTGTCACCCAGGGAGCCATTAACTGGCATACTCCTTCTATCTATCTATCGTCCTTGATACCATCTTCAGCTCTCTCCAGCTGGGAACTGGTCACTTTAGACTATTAGCCTGAAGGTCATTCAGAAGATTTAAGTAAATATTTGATTTGAGAAATCTGGGATAGGAGTCCTTTTCCATAAGAGTATATATAATTTTTTGGGCTTCATCAAAACATGTTGGGGTTGGTGCTTTAATCTTCTTGGCTGTGGATTCTCGAGTGCGAAAGTCAATATTGATCTAAAAACAAATACACATTAATTAGTATACACTTCCAAATATTGCACATTTTATGATGCAGTTATGTTTGTTGAAGCACTTCAAGACAACGGCATTAAGCCCTCATTTATATCAGTTCAAGTATCTCTTAAATGCCTAGTCTAAACCAGTCCTACACTGATGTGAAGGAGGTAAGAAGAAATATCACAAAAAAATACTTTGTTACAACTTAGCTCATGGTATAGTTGGGGGATGCCAAAGAGGCAGGCGTGAAAATTTTAAATAGCCATACAAGGTGATACATGCTTCGGAAAAAGTGATATGGTCATTTAAAACGTATAGGAGAGGACACTTTGTGTAGCTAGTGTTTGGTCGAACCAAGAATATTTCATGGGAAGGTGGGTACTACTACTAAAGGAAAATATTTTTGCTGCTGCAATTGTATGCATTACACTAATCTGTATTTTATCCTAATGTAAGATGAGCTATCTCATTAAGGACATTCTGCTATGCAGAATGATACTCCTACCCCTCCTCACCACCTATCACGTTAGCTAATTTTGCAAAATCAGTCTTTTCATCCTATTGTCTTCAAATATACATAAATAAAGAAAATTAGATTATTTTTGCACTGAACTATATGAACATACGCAAGTATGTAACAGTGAAATTATGATACTTAAAAAAGATGTAATTTTGCTATGTATGTGGAACGCTATTTCTGCATCTAAGTTCCTTAAGCATAAACTGATGATAACGAAGATAATACTCACTTGTTTAGCAGCATCTGAATGCACAAATGCTTTATATATCTTCTCTGCTTTGCAATGCAAAAGATCAGACTCCGTTTTTTTATAGTCTTCACAAGCCAGCCAGAACTCAATGTTCTCCTCACTGAACTCAGACTTTAGGAAACTTCCAAAGATGTCTTGACCAACTAAAAAGAAAGGGTGAGGAGTGAGATAATTAAATTAATTGAGCCAGTAAATGAATACCTTAAAGAAGAGATTTGCAAGAAAAATACTATTGCATCGTCTATTCACAAAAGTAAGAGATGGCTAATGCTAAAATAGCTGTGTCATAATTTATAGACATGGGAAGGCCTCAGAGGTTCGTTCCTTTACAGTTTATTTGGGGTCAGACAAACCTGTCCAGTCACACAGCTGCTTAGTGATCTACAGACCTGTTAATTAAGTTAAAATTCTGCTCTTGTGATTACGAAAGAATCTCTTTTCTTATAAATACTAACTCCTAGCCAGACTGTACAGTATTTTAGGGAAGCCAACATTGATGAAAGTCATTAACATCCTGTTCATTATTAACAAATATAATTTCCCCATCCAATTCTTATTAGTCAGAAAATGTGCTGATGTACTGATTATACTTACTGATGTTACCGAGGCTTTTAAATGGGCCATTCCTATGCCATTTATTTGTTTGGTTGGTTTGTAAACTAAGTCAAATAATAAGATGGATGAAAGATATTGAACAACTTGACCCTCAAGCAAGGATTCTTAAGAGTATTTATGGGGAGAAGAGGATTAAGTTCATCCTTTAGAGACCACTCTGCTCATTCATACCTCTGAGCAAGGTCTTAATCCCAGGAGAACTCTAATGCCTGTGATTAGGGAAATCAGGCTGATTTCATTCTTTATCTTGTCTTATCAGAAACTCCCCACCAAGACTCTGTTTAAAAATTGTTTTAATCATATCTGTATTATCATGTATCATGTTATATATATTGCAATTATATATTATGTGTCTCAACTTCCTTCAAGGCAACAAGGCACTGTGTTCTTGTTTTTGAGTTCTTAGTGCTTCTAAAAATGCCTGCCACTTAAAAGTGAGTAAGTGAGCAAATTAATGAATGTATGAATATACAGTAGTTAGTTAATTGAATGAATGCCACTTCTTATATCCAACAATTACAAAAATACATTCTATAGGTAGCTTTCAGAATGGCAGTTCACATGTTGAGATGTTTGGTTTACTTTTAAAAACTTGAAACTTTAGAACCTCAACATAATTTAAAATTTTGCTCCTATAATGACCCCTGGGATTTCCTAATTGTCTTGGAAAATTTGTCTAACGGACAGTGGCAGAACTGAGTGCCAAGTCATTACACTACAATGAGGCATAATATGCTGAGGCTATTAGTGACTACAGAAAAACTATAATACAGCTTTTTACACACTCTCCTATCCAGAATACTATATTTTATTGAAGTCATTCAACGCATTAGTGTATTGAGCTAAATCCAAAAACTTAGTAGTTAATCACACTTACTTTGGTTTGCAAGTAGTTTTTCCAGAGATTGAGCCCACTGCATTACTTCATTAGCAGAGAGTCTGGTGGGGACAAAATTTACATAAATTAGTGAAATATTTTTGTATAATCACAAATTAAATCAGAATGGGTGCTATATTTCGGTAACTCCACACACTAAGATTCTAGTTCTACACTTTTTTTAAAAAAATTTTTTTAAGAAAACAAAACTTCCCTTAGTATTACTATAGTTATGAAAAATATCTACCAATAAAGTGTGAAGAAATCCAAATACATATACTCCAATGGTATAATAAATTGCAAATTATGTACACACATGTTGGCATTTAGTTTACGTTGGTACTAATGTAGTCTACTCTTATTTGCCTGGTTACTTAAAAGAAATGAAATCTCGTATGTGCAATATTAATCACTTGCTAGAATATAGAGCTAGCTAATGGGCAGGCTGCTCTTAAAAAGATAGTTCAGCGTGTTAGTGTACGTACATGTCTTTGGACTTGGAAGGTTTCATTCCAGATTCCAGATGTGGGATCATAGATCTCAGGTATGCTTTCATATCCATTCCACTACAAAAGACACAGACATGAATAGTCATATTTCCTTAGTAGAAGACACATTATTTGTAAAAGGAGCATGAAATAAACTTCTCAACAAACAAGGCAATAATAAAAATAGTTGTTACAACATTTTGCTATATTAAAATTGAGCTAATTTTTATGAGCCAAAGTCTGCAGAAATTTCCCTATAATTTAATGGTCTATCATGATTTATTTTTTAAATACAGCTGAATATACTTATACAAATACACACAACAGCTAGTTTCTCTGATCTGGTTAAGCTAACTGCTCATATTCCATTCATTCTAAATCCTTCTGCCATTAAAGATAATCTAAGTCAAAATCCACAAAGTGACACACAGAATGAACTTACAACGTCTTCGGCCTCTTTTTTTGAGTTTTGTCGTCTACGAGTGAATGGTCAGTTTCTTTCAATTCCTTTGGATTAGCAGAGAAGAACATCCCTGGCATTTTGTTTAGCCTTGGCGTGGAGATGGCTGCTGCTCGCATAGTCCTCAGTCGGCAAATATCTGCTGGTTAACGTCCCTGCTGCTTTATATAGTAGGGGCAAACAGGCTCTTGCTGTGCAAATGAGTCTGTTTATCAAGTGATGTTACCACAGACACTGGAAGTTCCCCCTTTCTTGGTGTGTTATGACGTGTATCTTGAAAAAAAAAAAGAAGCATACAGTGATGTCTTGTGGTTGAAACTTAACCAAATGAGGGTAGGTCACTTGATTAAAAAGAAAGAAAAAAAAATTAAACCTACAGAGACACACATATATACCACATGTCTAAAGTATCAGCAGCATCAAACTTTGGTTCTCGGGGATGCTTGTTTCCATAAAAAATGGACATTTCAACACAATATTTTATTTGGTATATTTAGTGTATCACATAGAAATTCAGTATTAGAGATGTATTCCCTCAATGCTTTGAATAGTCCTTGACTATAAAATTCGTCTCATCACAATATTTGAAAAAGTCTTTTTTTTCCTTTCAAAAGCAGTGTAAAATAAAATACCATTTTATTTGATTATTTGTGAGTGTGTTTATATATATGTATATGTGTGTAATATATGTATATGTGTGTGTGTATATATATATATATATATATATATATATGAAAGAAATATAGGTAGGAAGGAGAGTTATGAGAGGTTATCTTAAATTTTCCCACTCCAACTACCATCTCTCACTTCCATGATAAGAAATTTCCATGTTGGTATTTTCCAAGGTGTGTGCTAGACATTCTACTGGTGGTATACAAGATGATTTTAAGGGGCCCATGAATATCTATTTATTAGGAGTATAATATATCAAACTGATTCTGTGTATTTACTGCTTAAGAATAAAGGGAAAGTAAACGAAACTATTAGGACATAAAGTATAGTTAACACAATAATATAATGTCATATGTAAATACATCGATACTTAAGAATCATATTGTATCAAAGGAAAATTGCTTAAGGTAAAATAAGAATATATTTGGACATCCCAGTAATATGCACTTCTTAGGTGATGATCTTCCAAATTTTGGCAGTATCTCCGGAGAGAGCCAGTCTAGCTTTAATTAAGGTTAAGGATTAAAAAAAGAACTTAAACCCAATGAATTCGGTGACTACTCACTGATCAAGGAAGACGAGTTAGTGCAAAGTCAGCTTTTAGAGAGTTTATAACATTATCACAAAATTCACTTTCTACACAGTCATGAATATATATGTTACATTGTATGTGCAAACATCATTTGATGTTTGAAAGATAGCGTGATGCAGAAAGAGAGCTAGTGAGGTGACGTGGCCATGTTGAAAGTGACCCAAACAAAACTAATGGGGCTTAAAGACTGACGACAGAAAGGCATTTGCTTATATATTTCCTGTGGTTCAGTCCATATTTACTTTTCTGTTAAAATCTTCAACGTTGCTGATGTTTTATCTGATAATCTCTGATTTCTCTAGGTCCTTGTGAGTAAGTTATGCTAAAAAATAATTGAACATTATTTTTAATAACGTGCTATTATTATTATCCAAATATACTGACAATGTCCAAAGTCTGTTTCTGCAACAACATTCCTTTGGGTGTGAATTAACACCAAGACAACAGTAACAGCAGCAGCTGCAAAGTCTATGCGGTCACATAGGTTTGGGAAATAATGGAGTTAAGGTTAAACAAGGTTCTTAAATTGTCAAGGCAGATCTTGTGAGAGCCTGTAACACGCACTTGTCAATCTCTAAAAGTAGGGTAGAACATGTGACAATTCCCTAACATTTTTGAGAACCAAACCCTCATTAGGTAGGGAAGGTAATCTGCAGGAACAATATTCTCTGGATAGATTAGGGAACTCTGGTCTGAGACAAAAATAAAAATTCACCTCCTAGATTAGTAATTCTTTTAAACCTCTATTTTTTGGTTACCTCAATATTGACTTTTGAGCTCCAGCATTTGTAAGCAAGTACAATTGCATGCTTCCAGCCCTGATGGAGAATTAACCTCCTGATAGAAGGGTCCTCCTGAAATTCCTATGTCACGTTGACTGTTGGAGCCAACTCTGGCACAACAATGTAGCTGCTCTCTCAAAGGCTACTTGCTAGCACATGCAAAGCAGATGCATGCCAGAGCGAGGCAAATTCAGTGAGGCTGTATCAGCAAGGACGATGAGTCCACGGCAAGGCACTGAAAGTTCTTTCTGAATCATACGGTGTACTGCCTGGTCCCTCTTTGTGAAATTTATGAAGAAAAGACAAATATCAAATAGCAACTTTAACTAGATCCATCCCTTTGGTTGAAAGTGTAGACGGTTTGATAAAAGCCCATAGAAGAAACAATGGCCCTCATATCCGTGATCTTGCTTGAACATTTCCTCTGTGAAACTGTGCATAAGTAACTAAGTTGGAGTCTTAAGAAAAGGAATACCTCATGTGGTCTTAGTGTTATTTAAAAAAAATTAAGAGACTTTAGTCTCTTAGAGCATTTTAGGTTTACAGGAAAACCGAGAGGAAAGTACAGAGAGTTCCCACATACTCTCTCCCTTCCCCACAGCCTTCCCCACCATCAGCATCCCGCACCAGTGTGGTCTACTTGTTCACGAACCTACACTGACACGTCATGATCACCCAAAGTCCTGAGTTTACATTATGGCTTCCTCTGATGGCATACATTCTATAGCTTTGGACAAATGTATAATGACACGTATCCACCATTATAGGATCATACATACATGCCCTAAAAATCCCAGGGTTATATTTTAAAATGTGGAGGAGATTGGTTAAAAAAACAAACAAAAAAACCAAAACATTTCTGATTATGGCTGTCGATTTTAATGGGGAAAATTTTAGTCTTTGCTGAGTTTATTTTACATTTTGGTTCCAAACACTCCAATCACCTGAATCCTAGTAGGGCTTTGCTCTATGACTTTTTCAAATTTTAAATAGATGAAGCCGATTTTAAGTCTTTTTAATATTGCTGAAATTTTGCTGTGGACATTAGGAATTATGGGGAAAAGGACAAAAATGAGTATGATATATCTTAAAAATAAAAATAAAAATATTTAATATGCCATTAAAGTCAGTGACATGATGGGGCACCTGGTGGCTCACTCGATTGAGCATCTGACTTTGGCTCAGGTCATGATCTCACTGCTCATGGGTTCGAGCCCCATGTTGGGCTCTGTGCTGATAGCTCATAGCCTGGAACCTGCTTCAGATTCTGTGTCTCCTTCTCTCTCTGCCCCTCCCCTGCTCACATTCTGTCTCTCTCTCTCTCTTAAAAATAAACATTTAAAAGGTCAGTGACATGAACAGAAATTTTGATTCATTAAAACAAAATATCTTGATTTAACAAACCTTAATTCCAGTCCTGCAATGCATCAGGTGTAGGTACAGCAAATAGAAAGATGAATGAATCTCTGTCCTAAGGGGTTTACAGTATAGTATTGCACACATGTATTTAAGCAAGTAATCAAAGTAAAAAGTGCCATCAGAGAGGAATGTATAAGAGGAGTGATACTAACTCTGGATGTGTGGGACAGAAAAAAAAAATGCTGTAGCCTTTACAAACCAGCAAGTACCTATTCTCTGCCTGTTTCTGCATTCCAGATCAACACCCCTTGGAAAGTACAAAAGACTGCAGTGGGGAAACTGGTCTTCAGCAAGTAGACACCTCTTTCATGTATATGGATGATGAAAGAATGATCGCATATGTCAACACAAAGCTCTGCAGAGTTTAAAAGTGACTCTGAAAGACTTTGTTGAGTTAGTATAATCACTCAGTGGTCAGGGGATTAAGACAAAGGCTCACTACGTTTTGGGTTCCTGTGACATCCAGGTTTATATAGTTCAGCTACATTTCATAGGATTTATTTGAAAAGCATCAGCAAAGGAGAATTTAGAAGGATTTTTTTCTATGACTACGCAGAGTGAAAGAATTAAGCATTTTAGACTTACTTATGGTTTTATTCTCTAAATGAAGAAATCAGCTGATCAGTTTTAGTAAGATATTTGCAACTTGGTGAAATCCAGTGATCTTAGTAAATGCAAACTGAGCAAGATAAGAATCTAGTTTCTTTTTCTCGCTCTGCTCTAATCTTCTTATAGTCAACGCCAAACATCTCCTTTCTATAAATTAAGTGGTTATAAGAAAATCAAATGTGAGACCTTCAGTGACCTAGGCTCATGAGATTCTATAAAGTTATTCACCACAGAGATCATCTTAACAGTAAAGTCCTCATTATTTGGCTCACTTTTCCTTCATTCTTGAATGTACCAAAGAAATCTTTGATTAATATTGTCTCCAATATACTTCCTCCACATCGGACTCATTTCATTTATTATCACCCTATGATTTATAATCATTTCAACAAGGGAAAGTAGTCATGTCGGACTGTATTTGACTATGCTTTGCAAACAAAATTTGCAAGTACTGAAGCAAGGGTCTTGTTCCCGAGTTGAAATAAATGGAAAACTAAATGCTATAAGAACATTGACACATTATTTGCAGTTGGACTGGAATGATATGTTACATAACACAGGACATAAATGCAAAAGCAGAGATACTCAAAGGTCAGCATGGAAAGGCAATCTGTAAAAACAAAGTATTTTTTTTTTTAAATTTAAATTCAAGTTAACATACAGTGTAGTTTTGGCTTCAGGAGAACCCAGTGATTCATGTCTTACATGCAACATTGAGTGCTCATACCTAAAAGTGCCCTCCTTAATGCCAGCACCCATGTAACCCATCCCCCCCACCTCCCCTCCAGCACCCCTCAGTGTGTTCTCTGTATTTAAGAGTCTCTTATGGTTTGCCTCCCTCTCTGTTTTTATCTTATTTTTCCTTCCCTTCCCATATGTTCACCTGTTTTTTTTCCTCAAATTCTACATATGAGTGAAATCATATATTTGTTTTTTCTGACTGACTTATTTTGTTAGCATAATACCCTCTAGTTTCATCCACGTTGTTGCAAATGGCAAGATTTCATTCTTTTTTGTTGCCAAATAGTATTCCATTGTGTATATAGATATTTATATAGATAGATATAGATAGAAATTTTCTTTATCCACTCATCTGTCATTTGGGGTCCTTCCATAATTCGGCTGTTGATAGCATTGTTATACTGGTGCAGCCACTCTGGAAAACAGTATGGAGGTTCCTCAAAAAATTAAAAATAGAACTATCTTACAATGCAGCAATTGCACTACTAGGTATTTCTACAAAGGATATAAAAATGCTGATTTGAAGGGACACAAAACAAAGTAGTTTTTAATTATTAGGGAACAACTTCAATAAATGACTGCATTAATTTCTCAAACTTTTTTTCTAAAATTTATTTATTTATTATCAGGGAGACAGAGACAGGGTGAGTGGGGGAGGGGCAGAGAGAGGGAGACAGAGAATCTCAAGCAGGTTCCTCGCTGTCAGCTCAGAGCTGACGTGGGGCTTAAACTCATGAAACCACTATTTCATGACCTAAACTGATACCAAGAGTCAGATGCTTAACTGACTGAGCCACCCAGGCACCTCTATTTCTCAAATTTCTAATAACACTATTTCAGTGATTTACCTTTGCTTTTACTATGCATTAAAGTGGTTAACACTAACAGTGACTAATTTGCTTTGTTTTTCTCCATTAATTATGTATTTTTTCTAGAAAAATCTATCAAGTTTGCCTGATACGTTTTGTTCTTTCTGAAACTATGGCATTTATTTCTCATGACTCCATTAACTGTACTTTCTTCATGTTTTTTCTAATGTTGTATGTGTGTGTGTGCGTATGTATGTATGTATGTATGTATTTTTACCAAGTATTGATGTCAAACTTACCAGACACTTATTTTATAATAAATGTCATACCCTCAAAATAAAGCATGTTCTTTCTACTTTAGAAAACACCTTAGTCAATACATAGTGGCTACTTTTAGCATGATTCTATTTCTGTAGGTACACATGGTCTGTGGTGTTCCATTGTTCCTGTGTCTGCCCTTAGTCCTCTTCAAATACGCTTGATGTGTTAATTTGTTTTTTCTTTTTTTTTAATTCTTGTTTGCATGAAAGGCTTTGAGCCCATTGAATCCTAATGATGTGTTAATCTTGCTGTGTTTCAAAGGGCTGTGGGTTCACTACCAAGCTGTAACTTTGGCTTGTTTTTGTGAGCTTGATCAAATCTGCTAACTTCTTGTCAGTTTCCTCTGTCTAGAAGTCAAAGGTGATCATTAAGCAACTTGCAGTGTTGGCCGTGCTGTGGGGACATCTTTGTTCCTTTTGAGATTCGATAGTGATAAAAAAATCACACTCACATGCGGCTTCTGACTGGCTTAGTCAGAAGGGCATGCAACTCTTGGTCTTGAGGTCATGAATTTGAGCTCCACACTGGGTGCAGAGATTACTTAAATACAATTAAAAACAAAAATTAGGGGCGCCTGGGTGGCTCAGTCTGTTAAATGTCCAACTTTGGCTCAGGTCATGCTCTCACAGTTTGTGAGTTCAAACCCGGCATCAAGCTCTCTGCTGACATCTCAGAGCCTGGAGCCTGTTTCAGATTCTCTGTCTCTTTCTCTCTGCCCCTCCTCCACTCACACTCTCTTTCTCTCTCTCTCTCAAAAATAAATAACCATTAAAAAATTAAAAAAAATAGACTCATAAAAATCAGGATTTAGATAGAATTTGTGATGGGTAGTATGTTTTCCATTGTATTTTATGTTAAAGCCCTCTGTCTAGACTTCTCCCTCCTAAAGCTCAGTGAATCTGGCAGCCTAGCTGCTCTAGATGCAGGGCTCCTCCTGGCATCACCGCTTGGCACAGACTGGGCCAGTCTTTCAGACTGCTTCTTTCTCTATCAATATTTGTGTGTCACAAATCTCCTTTTCTCGTAGCTAGGGCATTTCTGGAAACCAATATGTTAAACAAATGTACAAATGTATGTTCGGATGTTAATGATGTGGAAATATCACAGACTATTTCTGCCAACCCCAATCTAATTTTCTCACCATCTGCCTTTTACAGACACTCAGAGCTGGAAATACGGATCACTCCCAACTGCAGACTCTATCCAGTTCCAGTTTCCGAGCCAATCCATAATGAGACAGAAAGGGCTAAGTTATTTCAGTTTGAACTTGAACCAGTGGAAAGTCTCCTCTGGAGTCCATTTTTAAGAAAGGATTTTCATGGTTACAGATGTCAGCAAACCCATTTTGAGTGTTAAGTTAGCTTAGGCAAACAGTAGGATAATTGGAAGTATCATGGGGGTACTAAGCAATATAGACCAGGTAAAGCTTATACTAATTGGGGAAATATGGCTGCCATTAGCTATGAAGCTTATATTTCATACTTCCAAAGGTAGCAGATTCCTAAAGTGTAAATAGCCCCTCTTCTAAACTTCTTATCTCTGTTTTCTTCTTCTGTGTGCTTCATTTTGTCTTTACATGGCTTTGTGGAAACAATACCGGGGCAGTACATTTGGTGGGAACTAAAATTTAGAACAAGCTCATAATCTTGTTTTATCTTTTGTCTCAGATGATACAGAAGATCAGGAGATATAAACTTATAAACTGCTATATGCTTCTGTTATTTCATTTGTGAAAATAAGGTAACTTTTACTTTGAGAAATTTTTGTCTTTGTTTTGTCATTGTGAGGTTTTAAGTTCTATTTCATCTAGATTTGGTGTCTTGTTTATGATTCTTTGGCTTTTTCCTCTTATCGAGTCTGGGTTGACCAGGCTTTTAGTTGAGATAGTAAGATCTTAACACACAAAAACAGTAAGGACATATTAAAAGAAGCCTGGTTTTGGGGGGAGTTTGTTCCATTTTCCTTGCACGTGTTTTTTTTTTTTTTTTTCACATTTTGTTTAAGCAAGGTTGAGGTATATTTGTCTTCCCCATATGAGTGAGTGGGCAATGCAAAAGAAAAGAAACAAAACAAAAACAAAAACAAAAACAAACCCAAACAACAACAAACAAACTAACAAAGTGAAGTGATTAGTAGTGTTTGGACTAAATTATAACAGGAGGTTGGACATGGGTTTCCATGCTTTCTTAAGCAGGGAAACTAGGTCAAAATGGGCTAAGGATTGGAAATGTCACAGTGGGACTGGCAACGTGCATGAGCAACTCTGAAACTGACTTGTCCCTCTCCTGACTTCCCGGTTCACTATGCAACAGCAATCGATTCCCAACAAAACTGAGACCGCTTGAGAAAATGGCAGTTGCATCATGACTTGCGTGATCCTATTCACATCCTTTAACACAAGTATCGTGTAGGTGGTTACGTATTATATAATTCATCCTTTGCATCTTTAAGTGAATCATTATTCACCATGTATAGAAAATCAAAAGCGTCTGAGAAGACCTAAAAAAGATCAATACATTAGGTTTTTCCT
Source organism: Paguma larvata (assembly GCA_030068075.1). NCBI lineage: Eukaryota > Metazoa > Chordata > Mammalia > Carnivora > Viverridae > Paguma > Paguma larvata. The sequence continues at coordinate 38,073,603 of CM057840.1, forward strand.
CTTTATATACATTTCCTCCTGATTTGAGACAGTTTCAAAGACAATGGAGGCCAAAGACCGGAGAGAATGTCACCACTTGACTTTTCTTTTACTAGAAAATTTGATTTAAAAAGTATATCATTTCAGGGGTGCCTAGGTGGCTCAGTCGGTTAAGTGTCGGATCTTGGTTTTGGCTCAGGTCATGATCTCACGTTTTGAATCCAAGTTCTACATTGGGCTTTGGGGCGACAGCACAGAGTCTGCTTGGGGTTCTCTCTCTCCCTTTCTCTCCGCCCCTACCTGTGCCCCCCTCAAATAAATAAAAATTTAAAAATTAAAATAAAAAGCATATCACTTCAGAACTATGAAAGAGGTTTTCAATTTTTAGTTGTGTCCCCCCTCCCCCCAGCAGAATCCATATCCAATTATCAAATCAAATGTCAGTCAATCCAGAGAAAGATCTGGGCAGCTATGGATGTCTCCAAAACCAGAGTACCATCCGCTTATAGAACTGCTGTAAGATTAGGATATTGATTCAGGTGTGTGATCTCATGAAAGTCTTAAATTACCCAAGATTACATCAAATTAAGGTCTATCTTAACCACAGCATAACTTGGTCGCAATAACTGATAGCAACCAACATATAAAACTATACCCAACATTATGTAGTTAGCAGGCCATTATCCAAATTTGTTTATTTTTTCTCAGAATTGTTCTTCAGTCTCCTTTTCCTATCCCTTTAACTTTCCTTTCCTGCTAAATCCTTTGTACTTTTGTGCCCAAACATTTTCCTTCCCTCCCATCCCCTCCCCTCCCCTTCACCTCCCCTCCCCTCCCTTCCTTTTGGTCCCTTCCTTCCCCTCCCCTCCCCTTCCCCTCCTCTCCCCTTCCCCTCCCATCTGCCTCCCTTTCCCTCCTTTCTCCTCCCATTTATTCTTCCCTAACTTCATTGGCTTCTTAATTGTGCAGATAGATTATTGCTACCTGATTTCACTGTGAAAATTTTACCTTTATTAATCGTCTTCCTTTGTGAAGTTAGAACAAAGCAAATTAACATGGAGTTGAAAGCTTAGGGCTTCTGAGGGTACTGTCTCCTGAGCTCCAATAGAATCTATGATCTTTCAGTCAAACTCTACAGCCCAAATAGATTTCTTCTAAATAAATTTTTTGTCTGATTTTAAATGGATAAGAATGAGTCTGTTCTGCTCACATGTCCAGAACAATGTTTGGCACATATGAGGTACTAAAAGAAGATGGTTAAAATAAGGGGTGAAGGGCCAAGACTTACATTATTTTTTTTAAATATTATATTTTTTTAATGCTTTCTGTATGTTAATCATTCTGTTAGGTATTAGGGAATCTAGAGGCAAATCATATTCTGGAAAAAGACAAATAAAGGTAAATTTCAAAATGTGCTAAGTGGACAAGGTAGGGTTAGGCTTACAATGCAGGGTATTCTGGGAGGACATACAGTGGTAGCTAATTCAGTATCAGTGGGGTCATGAGAAATGTATTCACACAACAAGTAATACTTATTACTGTATCAGTTACTCTTCCAGACCCTTTAAAAGAGGACAGACTTCACTGGTCTTTTGCCCTTAGCTCCTTTCCTTTTTGCCATCTGCCTGGGCAGTTTCGTTGCTACCATGCAGTTTCAAAAGGATGCAAGCCAGAGACTAGGGATGACTGAGTGGAAACATAGAAGGATCTGAGCACCTGATGCAACCAGGAAGCCACCGTTCCAGCCTGGTCAGCAGATTTCCAAGTCTCTTGTACGTGACAAAAAGAAAATGATCAACCTTTGTGGTCTTACTATCTTATGTTCTGCTTCTAATTTTTATTATTCTAAAATATATAGTCTGTGTGATTTTTGCTATTATTGTTTTAGTTTATGTTTGTATTTGTCCTGATTAATTTGAAGATTCACAATTATTTCCTGGTGCTTGCCTTTAAAGCTTAAACGATGTCTGTAACTGACAAGGAGCTATAATCCGTCAGCATATTCTACTTTCCCTACTTCCCTCCTCTCCCTCTACAATATAATTTTGCCATATCGTGTTTTCTCGGTTTGTCTCAATATTCTCAAATGCTTTTACCAGTAGAACTTGACTTATCTTTACGAAATATCATTTGACGCTGAGCAATGAAAGAGAAGGAAATGAGCGCATCTCTAGTTAACTCCACCCTCTTTCCCTTTCCAACATCTGCAGCTGGTGCGTCAGGCCCTGGGTGATCAGTACGTGAAGGGGAGTGAAAGAACATGGGCTCCAGGCTTTTGGGAAGGACTTCATGCTTTGGACAGAGAGGAAGCAATGAAAAGCCTCTCCCATTCTTTCAGATTGCTTTATTTAGCAATTGTGTCTCTATGCTTTCCCTGCCCCCCACTAAGCCAGAAGGGTAGGTTAATACAGCAGACCACCAGAGGTTTCATTCAGCTTTTCAAGGCGAGGTGCCCAACCCCTGTGCAGCAGGAGCACAAGACAGATTTCTTAGGCAGAAAACTGGCTGTGTGTTCAGGACCTCTTTAGATTCTAATCCCCTGTGTCAGCACATGGCGCCATCAAAAACTCAGCGCACATCTTCTCCACTGTGGGGTTTTCTCTGCCTTGTCGAAAACCCTACCCTCCACCTGTGCCCGGGTGTGGCCAGGAAAGTGGCTGGTGACGCAGCCCACACATGAAGGGCCCTTCCGTCTCCGAATTTTAATTCTTCTAGCCCTCTTTGCTTCTACAACAATCTACTACCTTGAAAAATACAACATTTTCCAAAATCATTATACTGAAAAGAAATCTATGCCCCTGTTTTATGGAGCATTATTTACAATGGCCGAGACACAGAAACAACTGAAGTGTCCATTGATGGATGAATAAATAAAGTGTGATCTGTCTATCTATATATAGATATGTCTATATATATCTACGCACACACACAGTGGAATATTTTTCAGCCATAAAAATGAAAGAATCTTGCCATCTGTGACAATGTGAATGAAAGTTGAGAGCATTACGCTGAGTCAAATAAGTCAGAGAAAGACAAATACTGTGTGATCTCAACTTACACGTGGGGTCTAAAAGAACCAAACTCATCGGGACAGAAGAGATTGGTGGTTGCCAGAGGTGGGAGTGTGGGGTGTGGGAGAAACGGGTGAAGCAGTGCAAAGGAACGAACTTACAGTTATGAGACAAATGAGTCCTGGTGACATAAGGTACAGCGTGATGATCGTAGTTAACAATACTGTATTGTGCGTTAGAAAGCCAGCGACAGTAGATCTTAAGAGTCCTTATCACAAGAAAATAGTTTCTAACTATGTGAGGTGATGGATATAATCCTTTTGCAATATATATATCAAATCACTACGTTGCACCAAATCCAATACAATGTTAGATGTCAATTCTATCTCCCTCAAATTGGAAAAAATTTGGTATTTTTTGTTTTTATTTTCCTAGTTGTTGTATCAGAAAGCAATGTCCTGCCACTGCCTGCTATGTTCTTCTTAGAAACAGATTTCTAAACTCCTATAGATTTCGTGAAATTATAAATATGTACTGGGATTCCAAGCCAAATTAACTTTTCTCTCCAGTCTCAGGAAAGAAGATACCCAGACACTGCTGTTTACAGCACTGATAGGCAGTATCATCCTTCTTACTGTACTGGTATTTGGGGGGGGGTGTTTTTGTTTTTGTTTTTTAATTTTTTTAATGTTTTATAAAACATCAAAGAGAGAGACAGACAAAGCATGAGCAGGATACGGGCAGATAGAGAGAGGGAGACACAGAGTCTGAAACAGGCTCCAGGCTCTGAGCTCTTAGCCCAGAGCCCAACGTGGGGCTCGACCCCATGAACCGTGAGATCACTACCTGAGCTGAATTCAGATGCTTACCCAACTGGGCCACCCAGGCGCCCCTTGTACTGCTATTTTGAAAGAAGCACTGCTCATTGCTATCATATCACTTGCAGTGTCTTTAAACATGAGATCAGAATACATTGTCGAGCTTAAATAACAAATGTAAAAAGGGGAGGCAAACAGATTATAGAAACATTGCCTGAGTGTTGTACTGAGCTTACTGTTCTATACACATGCCAGGACCCAAGTCAGATGTGTCTGCTTATTAAAACTCATGTTTCCTACCCACCCCTACTTCCAGCTCCTGAGAAAATAGATCCTATTAAGCAGTATGATTAGGAAAATGTTATCATTTAATCTTTAAAGCAATTTATGAGGTATATATATTATTACTCCCCCTTTAGATAAGGAGATGGAGGCTCAAGGGGATTAAGTAATGGACCCAGGATCACACAACTAATACATGGTAGTTAGTAGAGAAGGACAGGGAATCTGTCGCCAACCCATACTCAGACCCTGTCTGTTTCTGTTCTCTGAACCGAGGAACAGGTGTCTCTTGAGCAACTGTCTTTCTTTACTTTGCTAGTGGTCTATTTAGCAGTGTCTGCTCAGAGCTTGCTTCATCCCCTCAGATGTCTGGAGCCTGGCAGTGCCCTGCCTCCGGCAGGCCTGGTCTTACTGGGGAAGACCTCTTCATTCCCCCAGTGTCCACTTTCATTTTCTAGTCCTTCTCCTTTTGAAGGAAGAGAAACACACATGCATGCACACATCATTAGTGCTTCTAAAAAAGAGAAATCAAAATCTCCCATCCAAAGAGATTTTTCCCTTTCTCTTTCTCCTCCTCCTCGTCCTCCTCATCCTCCTCCTCCTCTTCCTCTTCTTCCTTCTCCTTCTCCTTTTTTGGTCTCAATGATAGGACATTTTACATCCCAGTTAAGGCTTCTCTGTTAATGAATAAAATTTTGGGTTTTCATATCTTGAGGCTCTGCCTCTAACTTTTTTTTCAGGAATTGCGGTAAGTGGGACATTATAGACATATTCTATTTTCTCCTTTGAGGTTTTGTTTTAATGGTCTAATATGACATTGTCTCGCCCAGTGTATTTTTCATTCCGTATAGTGTAGTTTCCATTTATAAAAGTTTAATTTGTGTCTTCTTATGTCTTCTGTGTCTTTAATTAATATCTTTAATCTTCTAACTTTTTGAACATATGGGATGCAGTTGTAATAACTGTTTTGATGTTCTTGTACTAGTTGTGTTAGTATTGTTGTTGTGTGAGATATTATTTGTGTCGTTTCTATAGAAGTCTTTCATTTGACTCATTCTCACCCTCGCTTTTGGTTGTATTTTCCCGGCTTCTTTGGATGCCTGGTAATTTTTGATTGGAAACCAGAAGTTATGATTTTATCTTTTGGGGTGCTACTTATCTTTTCATTCCTATAAGTATTCTTAGATGGTTAGGTTACTTGAAAACATTTTGATTTTTCCAGATCAGCCTTTGTTAGGTAGGATCAAAACAATATTTGGTCATGGGTTGATTTTCCATTTTTGCAACAAGGCCCTTTTTTAGTATTCTAAATATCCTTTGAATTTTAGGTCTTCCACTCTGGTTTTTGGGACAAATTCTGTCTCTGTGTAATCTCTGAGTATCGTTCCCAAATCCTTTTTTAAAAGATATTTATTTATTTATTTAGATAAAGAGAGAAAGGGGAGGAGGGGCAGAGACGGAGACAGAGAATCCCAAGTAGGCTCTACACTGACAGTGTGGGCCTCAAACTCACTGAACTGAGAGATCATGCCCTGAGGCCGAACTTTTAACCAACTGAGCCACCCAGGCACACCACCACCTTACCCGTTCAAATGGTTCTTTCCGTGGCATCAGTAGTTTCATCACAGATAAGCACTAATTAGTATTCGGCAAATACTGAAGTGGAACCCTCTACAAACCGTAGAGTCCTTTCTCTGGGGAGCTCATTCTTCTATATTTTTTCCTCTGATTTATTTCCTGCTTTAATCGCTTTGGTCTCTCTAAACTCCCAGCATTGCCTTCTCACTTCCGGGAGACTGCGGGGCTCTGCATCGGTTTTCTCACCTTCCGGCATAGCTGGGACATTTTCTGTAGGCAATTAACTGTAAACATAAGGTGCACTTCGCTTGTATCCCGTCCTTAGGGATCACGGAAATGTATTGTATTATGTATAATACATACATGTATTGTATGATGTATAATACATTATAAATGTATTATTGTCTGAGGTCTTGAGCTCCTACAATAGTAAATCTTTGAATAAAGAAATAACCAGCTTGATGACATCCTTAAATTCAGTGACCAGTTTTTGTGTCATTTTTATGTTGCTATAATTATTGCCTAGCACTAACTCCTTCTTTCTATGACATTACATACTGACAACAACACATTCACATCAAAATTTTGTTCTTTATTCATAGTCATTTGATTACAATCTTCACCTTCAGGGTACTATCATCTGACCTTATCGCATTTATTGATGAATATAATAATCATACAGATTATCAAATGATCTGGATTTTGGATATATACAGTTTTAAAAATTGAGGTGTTAGTTAGGCTTTCTCTCTAGAGTGATGGCATTTGAGGTTGAAAAGGAGGAATATGAATACACAAATTGGCTCATGCTGGTCAAATGACTTGTCTGAAGTCAACCAATGCGTCACTCTCAGAGCCAGGGACAGCGCTTGGGAGCATGACTTCCAACCACTTGTCATAACCTCTAGACCACACTTACCATCATTCAAAAACCTGAACATGCTTAAGGAAGTATTGCTTGTTTTGTTAGAGTACTTCTGTCAAATGGTCACTGTCACGTTTGAACGTGTCACAGGCAGATCTAGAAATTCATTCATATGATTAACACACACCAGTTTCCCTTTCTTACCAATGCAGAGAGTAACACATTATATTTGCAATAGTTTGACCAATAAGAGAAACTTTGCTATAGTACAGGAATCTCAAAATCAGCATCACATTCAAGACCCTAATTTCATGTAATAATCCTTTAGTGTTGTGATATGGAAAGTGATCAACCCAGGAAGGTCAAGCGATGTAAAAATGCCGATTAACAGTGGACGTCACGCAATGCTCATTCTGGCACGATGCTCTGTGCTAATTATTTCATTTGTTATATACATCAGTTATTCTAAAGAAATATTACCCTAGGTAACACTCGTACCAATACTTTCTTTCAGATTTGGTATAGAAGTAATTTTACACTACTCATAAAAGTAATAATGATAGCTACTAAAGTGACACAAGAAAGATAAAACCAACTTAAATTTTTTTTCGATTACTTGATCTAATCCTTATTATTATCATTTGAGACCAATGTCATTATCCCATTTAACAAATTAGATAACTGAGTTTCAAAGAGATTAATTTTTCTAGTTAAATATGTCAAAACTTGCAATAGAACTGAAGTCTGACTTCAAAGTTCATGATTTTTCCATTGTTTTAAGGCACTTTTCAAAATCACTGCTTTTTTTTAATGTTTATTTTTGAGAGAAAGAGACAGATTGTGAGTGGGGGAGGGGCAGAAAGAGAGGGAGACCAGAATCCGAAGCAGGTTCCAGGCTCTGAGCTGTCAGCACAGAGCCCAATGCGGGGCTCAAATCCACAGACCAAGAGATCACGACCTGAGCCAAAGTCGGAGGCTTAACCAACTGAGCTACCCAAGCGCCTCTTCTTTTTTAAATTTAACTAGAAGTTAGTTAACATGTAGTGTAATAACGATTTCAGGAAAAGAATTTAGTGATTCATCCTTACATACAACACCCAGTGCTCATCCCCACAAGTGTCCTCCTTAATGCCCATCACCCATTTAACCCATCCCCCCACCCAATACCCCGCCAGCAACCCTCAGTTGCTGAAACCCTACATTTTCTCTATATTTAGGAGTCTCTCATGGTTTGTCTCTCTATATTTAGGAGTCTCTCATGGTTTGTCTCATGGTTTGGTTTTATCTTATTTTTGCTTCCCTTCCCCTATGTTCATCTGCTTTGTTTCTTAAATTCCACATATGAGTGAAATCATATGATATTTGTCTTTCTCTGACAGACTTATTTCACTTAGCATAATACACCCTAGTTCCATTCATGTCGTTGCAATGGCATGATTTCATTCGTTTTGATCACTGAAACAATGGCATGCAAGTGCCCCTTCGAATCAACACTCCTGTATTCTTTGGATAAATACCTAGTAGTGCAATTGCTGGGTCGTAGAGTATTTCTATTTTTAATTTTTTGAGGAACCTCCATACTGTTTTGCAGAGTGGCTGCACCAGTTTGCATTCCCACCAGCAGGGCAAAAGTGTTCCTCTTAAAATTAGTACTTTGCATGACTCAAGCTGTCAGCTCTTCAAGGTGCCACTTCCCTCAAGTATATGAGCACAGGACACTCAGGAGACTTTCTCAGCACCACAAAGAGAGAACTTTTTCCATCCAGATCATTTTTTCCCTACTCCTCATCCTGAGGGGGGAACCTTTAGCTCTTTTTTTTGCATCTATTTCTTTCCCAAATTAGAATCTGGTTTGGGGCTCATCTTGTCTTTGGAGCTTGGTTTGGGGCTTGCCTCATACGCGTGAAGTGCAAGGCTCATAATCAAGACTCTTCCTGGCAACTTGCTTACCCTCCGTGGTTTCCCCACCTCCATCAACTTTACCAATTGCTTTCTTTTCCTAGGCCATTCCCCTCACAGAAGTGTTTACAAGTATGAAGACTGCAGTTGTTTTTTTTTTTTTTTGTTTGTTTGCTTGTTTGTTTTTTCAGCATGTTAAGACCTTTATTTGATTTTCAAGTATGGTTCAGAAACTTTAGCTCTTTCAGTTCACAATTAGGATGCCAGTGTACCATCTTATGAGATTTTAAGACTTAGCTTGTGAGTTGCATGCCTCACAGAAGATCCCTGACAAAAATCATTCTAGTTTAGGGCTTTAAATTCATCTATTATATAATTGCTTTGAGTGTAATTTATAAATCCTAGTGTGAGGGTTCTTTATAGAGTGTGTTGTTTTTTAAATGTAATGTTTCAAGATCGTTTAGTAGGACAGCATTTTTGCCAAAGTGAAAACAAAAACAAAAACAAATACATTTTGGTGGCAATAAGCTAGGGAGGAAGTATGAGACCAACCTTAATAATATGATTCCAAGGCAGCTTATGAGAACCCTACACACCATGGGGTTTTCCATTAGAAAAATACTAAAATTTAGATCTGTGAAATCTAGGGGCTTTCTGACGTTCAGCTGTAACACATCTGGACTGAAAAATTGAATCTCATTTCATTAGCATCCTGTGTCAGTTTCTTTGCTGTGCAGGAAATAGGTTCAAAAAAATAGATATGAGAAAAGATATGAGAAAGATATACAAGTGCTATGCAGAATGCCCTGCACCCTAGTTCATACTAATGTGGCCATTTCCAGGAATCAGTGATTGATTATTTTTCACGTGATATACTCAAAAGACACTGATGGGAGAATATTCATATTCAAACACATTCTCAAGCATCTTTGCTGGTGCAGTCACATGTTCTTATATTTAGCATTAACACTGACATGTAGACACATGCGTCTGAATGTTCTACATGTTTTTTTCATGTTTTGCTTTTTATATGCAATTCAAGAAACATTTTAAAATCATTCACTTAACTTACACTTCACTTTTGATATATTATGCTTCTTTTAAAGAATCTCAAAAGCTCTTTAGTAGAAAAGTGCACTGGTCTAAAAATGTAACAACTGACTTATATGTATCTCTAGAGCATAGACACCATTTTTTCCACATAAATCTGTTCATCTTGACTACAGCACTAGGAGATAGATGTTATTATTCTTATATTTTACAAGGGAAAATCTAGTCTCAGAGATGGTTTTAAACTTGCTTCAAGATGTACATATATTATTATAATATAATATAATATAATATAATATGCATATATATATAAAGAATAAAGAAGAGCTCACTATGAGCTATGTTTTCTGTATATTTACCAATCCTCACAATGACCGTAGAAGGAAAGGACAACTTAATTTCCATTTGATAGAGATAACTATAGCTTTGGGAGGTTAAGTAATGAGCCTGAATTTACACAGTTAACAAATCTTAGGGCTAGAATTCATAGTCTTTGGCGTCTGATTTAACACCTAATTGCTCTTCATTCTACCATATTTCTTTCCCTGTGCATTGACTCCACCAAGACAGTGCAAGGACACAAACCCGGGGCCTCTGATTCCATTGTCCATGAAGTATCCGCTCTAAGTACAAGAATTTAATTGGTGTGGAAGTTTCAACAAATTGATGTTTAGAGGTAGCACTAATCCCCACAACTGGAATTATTTTTACATGATTTATTACTCTTAAGAGTTAAACTGCAGAAGCATCTGCCCCTGAGACATATTCTTGACTAAGACTGAGAGGAGAGGTTTTAGTGGCTCAGCAATAAACATCCGGAAAAGCATCTTATCTAAACGGGTGCCCTTGAAAGTGACCAATTGCTGTTATGATTATAAATAAATCTTAAATATAATTAAAATAAAATCTCTCCAAGGCATTTCCTTTAACTGTTTAAAACATAGATCCTATGTCCTTGGTAAAGCCTTGGCTTTGAGTCAGCCAAGAAAGCCCTGTGAGAGGAGCGGAGGTGGGTTTTTCTGGAGTACTACCCTGAATTTCCTGTCCCACAAACTGAGGTCAAATTTCCCTGCAGTCAACTTCAGAACTGCACATATGAGGACGTGTACATTGTCAATCCACTGCTCTGTCCTCTGAGGTCAATCCTCCTTCTCAGTCTCACTCTTGAACTTCCTCCATGACATCTGATATGAGGGAAGTGTTCCAGCTGACAATTTGTCAAGTTCTCTTCCAGGATGATGGCAACCTAGGGCATTCTATCTCTGACTAAATAACTGGCCCCAAAACTAGCCAGTATGAAAGCTAATGACCACAATTCGTCATAGGCTGCATCGATCAAGAGAGGTCCTTGCTGTTTTACTTCCCTTTGAACATTCTTTACTCAGTGTTGCGTCTGCAGAGTACAAACTGTGGCTGAATGTTCTAATAGTTAGTTCAAGCCAGGGCACATACAGTTCTTGAAAATAAAAGCCGTGGTGGCAGTCAGATATTCTAGTGTGTGAATTCACACTTGCGGGTTGTATCTTTTAGCTGATGAGGAAACGCTACTGAACCCTCTGACCTTGAAAATTCAACCTAAGTCATAGATACAATTATGGATCAAATGCAGATTGATGTGTAATCCCCCCTGCCATCTCTTTCTGGGTGCCCTTTCCAGCTCTCTTCACTGTGCTGTCTTCAGTGGACCTTTTTTAGTTTCACAATGAAAACACTTACCCTTTGTGTATCTTCATCGGTTCCAGTGATGCCCAAAAGGGAAGATACTTCAGAGCAAGCTTATTCCTTCTGAGCTTCATTAGCTCCATATAATGCTGATTCTGAACAGTCCCCAATTTTTGGACTTCCAAAGCTCATCTTAAAAGAGATTGGCTTGGCTATTCATTGTTAAAGTGAGTTCAAATTGAGTTTAGTGGAAGCTATATGAACGAAGTGGAAGTATACGAATTGTAAGTGCCCTTTAAAGGCTGCCTGGAGGAATTGCGCAGTCTGAGGGGAAAGCAGATGTATGTACACTGTAAATAAAGCTCAAGTCTGAGAGTGGCCCTGATGTGGGGATTCAAGTCCAGAGAGCTGAAGAAAAAAACCACGATTTCCTCACAGAACACCCTCCTCCTGTCCTCAGAGCTGCCTTTGGCTGGTTCAAAGGAGGCTCATGATTTCTAAGTAACTATAAGTAGGGCAGCAGCAGGAGCAGGTTTGAAGCTTTTTACTTTAAAACATTTTTTTTTCCTTTTGGTCAAAATGTTAGTTACTAGAAGCAACTTTGAAGACTTCTGAGGAACACCGGAGGGGAAAGACAACACTTTATGGTAAAAGATAAGTTCAAGGGAAAGGAAGAGTACTATTTGAACTTCTCTTGAAAATCTTTAAGGGTTGGAATGTTACTGTCATCATCTACTCAATTTAGTTAGTGTGTAGTGCATGCTACGGAAGGGAATACAGTATTGTTTTTACCCAGTAGAGAAGGTGCTACATGCTAAGTGCACAATTATGTTTAATACAGGACAGGATAAAAACCATGTTATTAGAGGAGTACAGAAAGTGAAACGACATAGAAAATGTGAAGAGCTCACAATAGAGGTATCAAGTTCAGTTCCCAGAGGCTGCTAACTTCCTCTTTCACCTTCCCTCCTGTGTCACTGACAGGAGCCGGTCTGGCCAATCCTTAGTAATAGATGGAGTTAACTGCTAGTGGGATGAGTAAACTCTTTCATCTACTACTGTAGTTAGACAAAAATGCTTTAAATTAGCATATCAAAAACTTTGGAAGGCTTTATTAAGTGGTAGACCTGATGATCTGCAGGAAAAATAAAATTTGAGTTCAACAAAAGGATGATTTTTAAAAGACCTTCTATTTTGATATAATTTTTGGACTCACAGAAGACTTGGTGAGATAATGCAGGGTTCATGTCTAATTTTCACCCACTTCTCTTCACATTAACATTTTGTGTTAGTCAAACTAGGAAATTGACCTTGGTACAGTACTATAGCTAAGCTACAGACTTTAAAATAATTTTTCCCCAGTTTTCCACTAATATCCTTTTCATGCTTAGCCTTCAGCTGGCAAAAAAATTGAAAATATTTGATAATACTAACTGATGATAAGGATGTACAATAATTGGAACTCTCATACATTGGTACCAACACTTGGACAAATAATTTAGTAATATCTGAGACTTCACTGTGCCATGGAGTAACCACTAGCCACGTGTGGCTGTTGAGCACTTGAAATGTGTTAAGTTAAGCTGAGCTAAAGGTATAAAATACATATTGAATTTCAAAGAATTAGTAAAAAAAAAAAGTTAAGTATTTTGATGATTTTTGTGTTAATTATGTTTTGAGATGATATTTTATATTCAATGGAATATAATATTCATATATTCATATATTTAATATATAAATATATTATTTATATATTTAATATAATATTAATATAATAATGTAATATATAATATTTACATTTATTCATATATTTAATATAATAATTCATATAATATTAAATATGTATTAAATAAACTATAATATTAATATTGTTTCTTTTCACCTTTGACATGGGAACTAGAAAATTTAAAATTATATATGGGGAAAACAGTACTTTTTATTGAGCACACTGATCTTGGATGCAAAAGAAGTGTTTATCCTAACACAGATATTTTAGATACATTTTAGAGATATACAAGACAAAGATATACATACACAAGACTTCTATTGTATTAATATTTGTAATAATAGGAAATTAGAAACAACTTACATGATTGTAGGTAGAAGAATACCTAAATAAATTAAAATATATTTACATAATGGAAAAAATTCAGTAGTAAAAAATTATCTACATTTACTGATCGGTATAGATAATCATTGCAAACAAAATGATTAAAAGAGACAAATTATACAAGGTTAAGTAAAATATTATAACATCTTAATGTAAATTTTAAAACTTAAAAAAATGCTTAAATCGTTAATTCATTCTTTATGGATATAGACATAAATGAAAAGTATAAAAGCATGGATGGGAGTTGAGATTGACTGCATTTTTGACCCTGATTTTTTACCCCTCAATATGTACAGACCTTTTGATTTGTAACTTATAGTGCCCTCTCTTACATGTGAGCTGCACTTCCCCCTTCTTGACTTTGGATTGGGCCATGTGTGTTCCTTCGGCCAGAAATACATGGTGGAAGTTAAGGTATGCTAGTTTCTGGGCCTCAAGAGGGTTGCGATTTCTCCTTACTTTCCTATGCCTCTGCACTGCTAGTTAAAGAACATGCCTATATATACAATGGACTACTACGTGGCAATGAGAAAAAATGAAATCTGGCCATGTGTAGCCAGATGGATGGAACTGGAGGGTATTATGTTAAGTGAAATAAGTCAGTCAGAAAAAGACAGATACCATATGTTTCCACGAACAGGTGGACTTTGTGAGACTAAGCAAAAACCCGGGGGAGGGGAAGAGGGGAAAGGAAAAAAAGACACAGAGAGGGAGGGAGATAAAACATAAGAGACTCTCAAAGACTAAGAACAAACTGAGGGTGAGGGGAAGTGAGGGAGGGTGGAGAGGGGGTGACGGGCATTAAAGAGGGCATGTGTTGGGATGAACACTGGGTGTTATATGTAAACCAATTTGAAAATAAACTATTATAATGAAAAAAAAAAAAAAAGAACATGCCTAGACTAGCCACTAGTCCTAAGGGGAGATGCATGGAGCAGGGCCTAAGGCCCCAGCTAAGCCAGACTTCCTCAGGTCTACCCAACTAACTCACATATGAATAAATGTATTGAAATCTGCAGAGACATACATGGGATCCCAGCCTAGATTTACTGAATCCTCAGCTTTATCTCAGGTCCATGAGAACCAAAGATTATAGTTTTAAACCTTTCGGTTTTTGCGTCATTTGTTACACAGCACTTTTTATGATAATAGCTAACTGATAGAGGAGATACAAACCTACTGTAGTGTCATATTTCTATCTAAGATGAAGAAACATCAATGTTTTGTACTCAAATACTTTTTCTTTTAAAATTGTCTCTTATAAATATGAAAAAACATTAACATTTTTTAGATTCAGATGATAGATATATGGCTGTTGTAATTCAATATTTTGTACATATTTGAAATATCTTAGAAGTTTTTCAAAAGATAAAATATTTTAAAAAGTAAAACTAGGGGTGCTGGGTGGCTCAGTCGGTTGAGCATCTGACTCTTGGTTCTGGCTCAGGTCATGATCTCATAGTTCATGAGGTCGGAGCCCTGCATCTGGCTCCATGCTGATGGGCATGGAGCCTCCTTGGGATTTCTCTCTGCCCCCTCCCCGGCTTGTGCAAGCATGCTCTATCTCTCTCAAAATAAATAAACATTAAAAAAAAAAAGTAAAACTAAACTGTGCTACATCCAGATGTGGAATATTATTCAGTGCTAAAAGAAATGAGCTATCAAGATATGAAAAGACATGGAGGAAACTAAAGTGCATATTACTAAAATATGAAAAAAGCCAATCTGTAAAGGCTACACGCTGTATGATTCCAATTGTATGACATTTTGGAAAAGGCAAAAATATAGACATAGTAAAAACATCAGTGGCTACCAGAGGTTAGCAGGATGGGAAAGATGAATAGATAAAGCATAGAGGATTTTTAGGGCAATGAAACAACTCTGTATGATGCGTTATACATTGGTCCAAACCTATAGAATGGACAACACCAAGAGTGAATGCTAATGTAAACTATGGACTTTGGAGGATTCTGATGTGCCAAAGTAGGTTCATCATTTGTAACAAAACAAAGTAGGTAGAGGCTGATAATGGGGAAAGCTATGCATGTGTAGGACAAGGGGTATCTTGTACTTCTTGCTGTGAACCCAAAACTGCTCTAAAAAATAAAGCATATTATTAAAAAAAGAAAAAAGTAAAATTAGAGTAGAAATTGCCCACCTTTATGTTAATTCATTTCTGATTTCAAGCTAATATTAGTTCTCTGATACTTTTCCACATTCATTATTGGTTTATTTAAATAACTCTGGTTTATGATTCATATTTATGTTTATGTTCAATTATCCCTTTTGGTTTGGCATTTGTCCCCCCAGATTTTTTATTTTTTGACAAAATGCTCCTTGTATTGCGTTAAAATAAAACGGAGTGGACTTGGTGACCTTTCAGTTTATGTTTCCAGTATCTGTCATGATTTAATCTACTAATGTGTGAATCATAGGGCCGTGAAACAGAGTTCCTATCCAACACATGGTTAAATCTGAAAAGCAATGAGTGATAACATATCTCTCATTTTCCTCCACCTTTTCAGAAATAGTGAGACCTACACAGTACCCAGACATAGCCATGTTCCTCTGGTTTTGCATAGCAATAGGAAAAGTATTTGAAGCCTTTTTCCCAGCTGGTGTTCTTTTGCACCACCCTTTTGTGCCCTGCTCTAGCCTTTATCATAATTGGGTGAAAAAAAATCTCATGTTAGTGAAGTCATTGGGAAATACAGGAATTGGAAAGTTAGTTGTACAGGAAGTCTGGCCAGGATAGGTGCTGGGCACTCCTGCCAAAAAATGAGCAAAAGGTTGTCTAAATGCTTTTGCAAAAGTGTTTTATTATTTATTCATCACACAGGTATCAACATACAACTACTTTGTTATTTTTTATTTGTCTTGCAACAAAACTCTTTCAGCGGCAATTAAGCCAAAGTTTAATGAAAAACTGAGTTATTTTTGTGAAGAACGTTGATAATGGAAGTGAGTTTGCACAAAATATTTGTCAACATTTTCCATCCATGGCAGGGGCTGCTGCCCTATCACTGACCACACGAAAAACGGAAGACACAATTGTACTAAAGCATCAGCATGAACTTTTTATAAGTGAGTAATTGTGTAATGAAGACTGTGCACAGAGATTATGAATATCAGCATGTGAGATATTAATGAAAGTCTCTGTGATCTTAGTTAAATAGAGTCTTGCAACCACAGACTGCTAGATCTATCAGAAGCCACCTCGATATATTAAAATCCTTTTACATGCTGACTAGAGGGTGGTTTAAAGTTCATCTAATGTACTTACTCAATAAGCCAGTAACTCTGAGCCCTTCAGCAATCCTCAGACACAGGTGTCCCCCACTCTGCTATCTGCCTCTGTGTGTCCACATTTTTGCCTTGGCTTCCATCTCAGGTCATGATTTTGAGGCAAACCCAAAGTGTGGTTTTCAACAAGGATAGCATCCAGAAAGGTATTAGCTTCAGCTCATCCCCTGTTCAGTGCCCTCATATTTTTAGCCATATTTTTTGTAAATGCATGTTTTCTTCAATTGCTGTTACTTTAAAAAGAGGAAGTAGGGGGCATCTGGGGGGCTCAGGTGGTTAAGTGTCTGACTTCAGCTCAGGTCATGATCTCACAGTTCATGAGTTCTAGCCCCATGTTGGGCTCTGTGCCTGATAGCTTAGAGCCTGAGCCTGCTTCAGATTCTGTGTCTCCCTCTCTCTCTGCCCCACCCCTGCTTGCATTCTGTTTCTCTCTCTCTCTCTCTCTCTCTCTTAAAAATAAATAAACATTAAAAGAAAATTTTAAAAAAAGGAAGTGATGGTGTGAAATATAGATAGCATTCTCAGTGAAATATTCCTAAAAAGTGGGGACATTCCTGTCAGTCATTTTAGCTACATTTCTTGCTATAGAAAATTTCCTTAGTAATGGAGTTTCTAATGGCAAAGATTCTTTATTTGGCCATCTTTAGTCAGGCTCCTGAGCCTTCTTCTAGGTCCATCTGTGCACTTCCTTGAAAAATCCAATTTTAGCCAGACCCCTGCTAAATCACTTTAGCAAAACCCTCCCACCTTCCATCATTCTTAGTATCTAACTGGGGTCTCCATCCTCTATCAGTTCCTGGTGATGTTTGATCACTCCAGCCTGTCTTTGGCAAGAATATTGTTTGCTTAGTTTGACCACAACCCCCTTACCCTTTATGCTCCTCTCAGTAATTTTTCATCCACTAACCCCCACTCTGCTCCTTGGTTATAAATTCCCAAATGCCCATGTTATATTCAGAGTTGAGCCCAATTCTGTATTGAGATCATTTTCCCTCTTTTGTGATACTCTTGAAAAAAGTAAAATCTATTTTGGGGTGTCTGGGTGGCTTAGTCAGGTAAGCATCTGACTCTTGATTTCAGCTCAGGTCATGATCTCATGGTTCGTGGGTTTGAGCCCCACATGGGATTCTGCACTGACAGTGCAAGCCTGCGTGGGATTCTCTCTCTATCTCTGCCCCTCTCCACTCCCAAGTTCACTCTCTTTCTCTTTCTCAAAATAAATAAAAATAAACTAAAAAAATAATAAATTTTTATTTCCTTAACTACTATCCAGCTCTATTGTTTCATTGAGACTAAGTTGTGTTCCCATAGAAATAAAAGACATATTTATGTCAAGAAGGAGTGTGCACCATTGGAAATAATATTTATAGTTCCAAAAGCTACCTTCTTTCCCTTACCATAAAAGCTATAGATTATTGTCTTAATATTATTATCTCTAATAATTTCTATTATAATCCCAATATTGTAGCCATAAATATTAATCTCTCCCAAAGACTTCACATAGTTCGGTATAGATTTTTT
This sequence comes from Paguma larvata, assembly GCA_030068075.1. Classification (NCBI taxonomy): domain Eukaryota; kingdom Metazoa; phylum Chordata; class Mammalia; order Carnivora; family Viverridae; genus Paguma; species Paguma larvata. Next base: position 38,091,681 of record CM057840.1, read on the forward strand.
TTCATCTTTGTGCTATTCTTATGAAGTTAGAAGTGAAAAAAAGTTATTTTCTTTTAGAAATGGAAGAATTCTGAAGGCTACATCAGGAGTTAATGAGGTAGGGATGAAATGAAACTTACTGATTCTTACCTCATGGGTGATTCTCATTTTTCATGGGTTCCTCATTAGAAATGACAGGAAAAATGAGAAAAATGGTAATAAGATTATTGTCACTGGGAATTTTCAAGTTGTCCATGGAGGTGCTTTCTTTTCAGGAAAGAATATTCGATGAATCACAGTTCCTTGTATAAACCCCTTTGAAGAAGAAAAAAAAAAAAAGTTCAAAGGGGATGCCCAGAGGCTAACTCTCTGAGATTACAGTGTATTGATTCTTAGTCAACAGGGGAATTTGTCAAACATTCTTAAAGCTCAACCCAGGTTGAGCTGCATCTGTCAGCAGTATCTGTCTTCCAGGTCAGACCCATTTACAAGTGGAGCCTGAGATGTTAAGCATCTATAACTACCTCTTCAACTAACTGTTTTCATCCCCTTAAAAGAAGAGAAGCCAAATAACTGGACTCTGCATGTCTGACTGATTACTCATTTCCTGCAAATGCAAAACCTAACAGTTAACATGAAATGAGAATAGCGACAAGTTGTGTATTATAAATGTGTTTCAAAGAATTCGAGCTCCTCTGAAATAGTTCTGTTTAATTAGAGACCAAAGAAAGAGAAGATAGATCTCTTAGAGTCTGTCTCTACTCCAGGAAATTTCCCTTGCAAACCACCAGTGGGAATTTTGTTCTGCCACCAGCTGGCAAAAATGACCCTATTCATGCTGTTTATTTTGTAGTTTACAGTTCCTACACTAAATCATAATTTACAGATGAAATTTCAGGAACACTGTTCATTAGTATTTAGCTTGAAACTATAAGAAAGTTCTAACATTTATGAGATTGTTCAATCAGGATGAGTTGTACTTGAGATATTACCCTAATCCATCAGACTTTAGGTAAAATCACAGAAGAAAATATTCTAGAGTGAATCTTTAGAATTCATTTGGAGTTCTGGAAAATATCTCCTTTGTTAAAAGATATAGAGAAAATATGCTTTCATAACCATCCATAGCAAGTTATTATGACATTTCATAATCTTTATAATTTAAAATAAATCATTATGAAGTTTTTATAGATAAAGTAAATTGTATTCTTAGGATTTAATTGACTAGTAAGTGGATTTAACAAGAGTAGAAGGAAAAAGAAAAAAAAAGTAAGGCCTTCTCTTGTCAAAGATAAAGAAAGACATTAGTTAAAGTGGTGAAAAAAGATTTTGTTCATTAACTACTGACATTAGGGGAAAGAGTTAAGCTCCATTACATTCACACAGAGCCACTGGCATTTCAAAGGGGGACTGAGGGACCAGGGGAGAAGGAGCAGGTAGGGGCTCAAGTAGAGTCCAGGGAGTGAAAACTTACAAAGGGTTGTTCAGTGTAAATGATTAGTCAGCTGTGTCTGAGAGCTACTGTTATGGAAGTTAGGATTCTGTCCTCCCACAGAGACTGAGACACAGAGGCCCTTTCCTTTCTGATGATCGCTTTTCAAGGAATGGTTTTCAGGTCCTTGAGAAAGTCACTCTTGAATTGTAGGAGATACAAATATATCTCAAAGGGACAGAGGAAGGATTCGTAGTTGTAAGCCCTGGTTCAGTCAATGCTCTAAGAAAGGGAGTCAGGCCTATCATCAGAAGCTGCTACGACAAGTAGTAAATTCTTTTGATAGCTCTGAGCTTTTCCAGACAAAAAGACCTCTCTCTCTCTCTCTCTCTCTGCCTATCCACTTCCCCCTCTCTTATTCCTTCTTGTTGTTATCTGACAGGATGTACTATAGAAAACAGAAACTACCACTCTGGGTATTTTAAGCAAGATGAGTTTTAATACAGGAAATTATGTGCTTACTCAAATATTGGAAATGACCAGAGAAAAGATTCTAGGCTGGGCCTCCAGGACTGACCCCAGATTGACCTCACCGGGAAGCTGCTATCTCTGAGGTCTTTACTAGAGTGGTAAGTTCAAGAATAATTCCCTGAGCTGTAATGCAGGTGTCGGAACACTGAAATGAAGAAGCTGTCACTGCAGCCACTGTGTGTGCCTTGCAGCACTAGGGACACCAGAAAGTGGATTCCCATAGCTAGAAGCTAGGCATTAACTCTTGACATCAAAGAAGGTATAGAAAAGATGCTAGAAGTTGGCTGCAGGAATACCTTATGTGTCCACAACCTTGCTTGCAAGCAGAAATAAAAAGATAGCTTTGACTCTGCCGTCCTTCTGAATCTTCTATCAACAGAAACTAATTTGTATCCAGAACACTAGCTATGAAAGTGCCTTTGTTTCTTTTCATTTTCCCCCCTCTATTTCTCCCTACCCCCATCTTTCAAATGTATGAGTATGTACTTATCCCACCACAAGTGCTAAACATTGCTGAGCTTTGAAAATTACACGTAACAGATGAATCTCATCCTTTGATATAGTTTGCAGTCTGGCAGGGAGGTAGATGAGGAGTTGCTGTGCCGCAGGTAAGTTCTGGAACAGAATCGTGGGTGCGGGGCTCTGGAAGCGTAGGAGAGGTTACCTCTTGGTGGTACAAGAGATGTCACAAAAATGATCGTAATGCTGTCTATGGAAAAATGACTACAAAGTCATCCATTGTTTTGGGGGGGGTGTCTCTTTAGAGAAACCATAGTTAAGGAAGTCTGATGAGCTAATGGAATAACAAATTGTTTAATATAGTTCCAATATAAGGGTAGTGGCTCTAACTCTAGAAGAGAATCGTCGAAGACAAGACTTTACCTCTTAGCATGAGGCTATAACTTCTAAAAGCACACAATATCTAAACAGAATGCCCTTGACCTTTTCCCACCCTTGCTTTATAGTTGATGTAGGTAGTTGATGTAGGTCTAGGCCTAGGATAACCAAGTCCTGCTTCCCTGATGAACAAATATTTTGCCTTTAACCTTCTAACTCTGTATTTATTTCTTAAGCTTGAAAGAATACAGAATGTCTTCATTATTATGGGCATACACATGTAATTTTCTGATTCATTTAACAAATAGTAATTGCCAGTTTTGGACTGTATGCCGTACATAGTACAGAAGAAAAGCAGATGGTTATGTCTGTGACAAAGAATCTTTAGTCAGGAAACAGACGTGTAGACATTAGCTATATAATCAGACGACTGCTCTGAAGGAATAATGCACAGAATGCTCCAGGAACCCAGATGAGAGCTCTCCATAGTCACTTGGAGACATCAGCAGAGGCTTCCTCACAGAAACAGTGGTTTAACTGAGAAGTAAAGACTGAGTAGGAATTTTCTAGATGGTTTAATATGTGGAGGTGGAAGGAGAAGCTATTCATATATCATCCATCCTCAGTGAGAAGAACGCTGGTTACTGGGAGAAGGCCAGTGTTGGATTAGAATGGCACGGTGACAATATGCAGATATGTAAGACGGGTCAAACACTTCCTCAAAGGTATAGCACAGATTGTGTAGGAGAAGCTGGAAACACCATGAGCTCCCGGAGAGGAGAGGTTTCCCGAGGCTCCGGGAAGTCAACAAGGGCTTTGTGAAAGTGGTGGAATTTGATTAAAGATTGGATCTGGAAGGATGGCAGGGACATTGCTCCAGATTTGGCAAGTGATGTGAACTACCTTCCGGAGATAATGCCGGTGTGGTCCAGCTGCTGGAGAGCAGGAAATTATCTTTAGCAGAGGCACACCTTTGAGACTGGCAGAAATTACTGCTGGACATGTTATGGCACATATAATAGAAAGCTATAAATGCCAAGGTGCATTTAAGGCAGTAAGCTTGAGAAGTAGAGCATAAAATGCTCTATCTGGGAGTCAGTAGATTCAAGTACTTGTCATATCTATAATCGGTTCTGTAATGTTGGACACGACACACGATGTACAAAGTACATTCTGTAATCTGTAAGGCCACTTTCAGTTCTAAATTGCTTCATGGCTTTAAGACATGTTGAAATTTCTAGTGGGTTTTATTGTGGGCGCCATTGTTATTTGGCCTTAAGAAGATAAAATTAAATTTGGGGAACTGGGATTTCAGCTCTGCATTTGTTAGTTTCATGACCTTGAGAAAGTAATGTACTCTTTCTGAGTCTATTTCCTTATTTGCAGAGTTAGATACTGGTAGGAGAAGGTCTACCAGTAAGGTTGTTTGAGGATCAAATGTGATACCTATCTAAAATATTGTGGGGGCGTGTGGGTGGCTCTGTCGGTTAAGCATCTGACTTCAGCTCAGGTCATGATCTCACGGCTTGTGTGTTCCAGCCCCACATCGGGATCTGTGCTGACAGCTTGCTCAGAGCCTGGAGCCAGCTTTGGATTCTGTGTCTCCTTCTCTCTCTCTGCCCCTCTCCAGCTCATGCTCTGTCTCTCTCTGTCTCTCGAAAATAAATAAATGTTAAAAAAAATTCTTAAAGATTGTGTATTCTATCAAGTGTTACAGGATGCATTTTAAAAGAGGTAAAGCAGCAGACCATACAGCAGTCCCGCGTGAGGAGACGTGATCTGGACATAAGTAATGCCATGCAAATAGACAGTAACAAGCGTATACGAAGATGCTTTGAAGGAAATGCAGGTAGAAAATAGTGACTTACAGAATGGGGTGGAGGTGGTGAGCTGCTTATAATGAAAAGAGAGGTAGTCACACACCTTTAAAATCTCTGTGCTTGATGCAGGATCTCGGGCTCATCCTAGACCTGGGGAATTAGAGTCTGAGCCTTAACAAGATACCCAAGTAATTTATGTAGAAGTTGAAGTTTAAGACCCACTGTGCTAGAAGATACCAAAACTGAATGTCGCATCATCATAACTGTCCCTAACCAACTAATGCTGATGGAAGACCAGAGACTGAATGGTCCCTGTGCTTCAGAGTGATGACTGGAACTGATTTGAGACTTTTTCCTAATCAGTAAAACATGGAGATTATTTCAACCGATGCCTCTGCTTTCTGAGGAAACCAGGCAGACAAAATGCTGTTAACTTCAGCTGGAGAAATGTTGATGATGCTTTAACGGCAGGTGGCACAGAGAATTTACACTTAAAAAGAAAGAGGGAGAGAAAGAGAATCTGTTGAACATGATGTGACAAAGCCACCAATATGAAAAGTGATGACCACAGCCCCAACAAATGGCTCAGCTGCAGTCTCACGAGAGACCCTGAGCCAGAACCACTCGGCTAAGCTACTTTTGGAGAAACTCTGAGAAAATACATATTTGTTGTTTTAAACTGCTAAAAACAAAACAAAACAAAAATACAATGCAGTAAAATACAATAAAACACAATAAAATATGAAACAAAACAAAACAAAACAAAACAAAACCTGTGTGCTGGACACTGCAGAACACTGATTTTAATGCAAATGAATAGGACAATACACCAAGTTTTTGTTGAAGCGTTCAGAATCAAGTCAGAATGAGAAACTTATTTTTGAATTTCAAGCATATGCAAAGAGAACAAGATTTTAGAAAGATATTTGCATCTCTGTAATCTCTAGCAATATTTTCATATAAAACATTTTAGATAACAAAAAGATGATAACCTATTTTTGTACTCTGGAAAAAAAAGATAAATTATAAAGCAGTCAAATTTTATCAGCTCTTTTCAGGATTGAAACAGGATTTCCTTTTTCTTTTTTAAGTTTATGTATTTATTTTGAGAGAGACAGAGGTAGGGTAAGTGGGGAAGGGCAGAGAGAGGGACAGAGGGAACCCCAGCAGTCTCCACACTGTCAGCACAGAGCTCAATGTGGGGCTTGAACTCATGAAACCATGAGATCATGACCCGAGCCAAAACCAACAGTCAGGTGCTTAACCGACTGAGCCACATGGGTGCCCTGAAGAAGACGGTTTCGTGATGCTTTGCAAATAAAGTCCAAGAAGTACAAGGGCAAAGGGGACACTTCTAGAAACTGTAGTGAGTCCTGAACCCAAAATTCTAGAGTACGTTTCTGCTCCGCATTCCTGCAGTTGCTACCATAAAGGGAGCATTTCAGATGTAATGTTCTGTAACATGGTTTCTCTTCTCAGGAATTCCACCAGTCCTGATGCACCAATCCAGGAATGCAGACCTCTGGAGGTAATATTTTATGTGTTGCTATGGAGCTGTCTAAATATTATGAACGGAGCAGTAGTATTTGACATACAATGGTCTAATGTCATGAAATTATGGCAACTAGAAATCATTTTCCTTTCTCTGAAATGTAAGCTTCCAGTTTAAAAGAATGGCAGGAGTGCCTTTAATAAATGGATTATCCTTTAAGCACTAAATCAGATCTTAGGTGGAGATATAAAGTCTCAGACTTCAAAGGAACTTTAGTCCAGGGAGAGTCGCGTAGACCCTAACAAGGAAATGGTCAAGCAGGCCAGGGAAGGCCTAGCGAGGGTGGATTCAATAAAGAGCTTGGTAGCGAGGGGTGGCGAATACGTGACCCCGAAATATGCCACTTTGGCAAGTGGGTTATTTTGGGCTGAAGGCAATCAAGACCCAAACAACTTAAGAAAACCTTTTTCCTCTCCTACAACTACTTAAAATAACTTAGATAGAGGCGTGGGCCAGAAAAAACAAGATATCATCAGAGAGGAACCTTTTATCTGAATGTCCTACCTATTAGGTGTACGGCAGGGCAAACCCCTAATTACCTAACGAACATCTGCCCTTGTTATTGTCCTGGGACTTACCCTCTTCCCCTTTTGGAGCCTCAGATCTCCGTCCCATTCTTTAGCTTGGGATGGCATGTAAGCCTCGACTGCCCAAACCATCCCTGAGTCTCATATTCTTATAGACCCCCCCATATATACATAATAAAATGTGTTCTTTTCCCATTCGTGTGTCTTATATCAATTTACAAGCCAAAGAACCAAGAAGGGGTAGAGAAAAAACTTTTCTTTCCAACAGTTGGCGTAGTTGGCAGGATACCTTGCTGGCTGGACACCACGCGCTCCAGGGCTGCTGCTGCAGGGAGATCCTGGCGCCTCTGATGAGCGCGGGCAGAAGGTAAGAACTCTCACCACGTCTGTCTCCTGGACCTCTGCCTACAAGGGTCTGCTGGAAGAGGAAGTGGCGAGAGTCCTTTTTACTCCCTTTTCTAATTTTAAAATTGGCAGAAATGTTTGTGCAGGTCATTTCCTAGATATAATGACTTCGGTAAAGATGTGTTATTATGAGTACTTTTGATTTTTATTGATCCTTTTCCTTCCAGAGATGGTCGCTGTTTTTCTTTGTCTCTGCCTGTTGTGTCGTTTGTTGTAAGGAGGGAAACCATAGGGCAGAGGCAGGCGTGGGTCCTAAAAGCCTGGGGTTTAAGTCAGCCTCATAGACTTGGTGAGGTTGTGATTCTCACCAGACAGGCATCTATTTAAACAAACTTTGTGGTGGGTTAAGGTGCACATGAGGTAAGGGCTGTTGCTAACGGACAACTTGGAAGCCAAAACCAAACCCATGTGGGCATGGGTTCAGCACTTAGAGCGTCACTCCCAGGCTGGGATAAGTTGGTCTCAGAGTGGGTTAAACTGACATTTGGTCACTTGCCAACCTCAAAAAAATTTTGTGCAATGAGGTACACTATGAAACACCACACCATCCCCAAGTCAGCAGCACATCCCTCATAGGTGTTAGTTTGGCACTACGAGAACCAAGCCTTAACTAAAGATATAAATGTGCATATAAGAAAAACTGGATGAGGTTTTCCTTTTGTCTTGTTCTATGTCTTGAGAGCTTAATCTTGTGACCAGTAAGAACATTCTTTCTGGTCTCCCAGCCGGAAGGTGCATATACCAATGTTATCTTGGTGGCCAATTGAATAGACTGGTGTTCTAAGACAGAAAATTACAAGGAACACTCTTTATCTGACTGTACCTGCTCTCAGGAGACATGTCGTCAAGGGTCCCAATCTATTAGGGCATTTTGTTGTCTCTACCTTCTTGTTTTGTTAGTGCTGGAGAAATCCCATTCCCACGGTATCTGCCTGGTGTCACAAATTGGTGGGTCTATGACTGGAGGTGTGATGTTCTCATGGGAAACCAGAGAATAATACCATTTTCAGAGCGCCTGGGTAGCTCGGTCGGTTAAGCATCTGATTTCGGCTCAGGTCATGATCTCACCGTCTGTGAGTTTGAGCCCCGTGTTGGGCTCTGTGCTGACAGCTCAGAGCCTGGAACCCGCTTCAGGTTCTGTGTCTCCCTCTCTCTCCCTCTGCACCTCCTCCACTCAAGCTCTGTCTCTCTCTCTCTCTCTCAAAAATAAATAATGTTAAAAATTTTTTTCTTTAAAAATACCATTTTCATTACACTCTTCTTACCACCTGTAGCAATAAAGAGCTTTTGCTTTCTTAGACTATCTTTGGGAGTAAACTTTCTGGATCTTGTGAGGACTACATCTTTTGCATGCTTCTTTGATGATGCCTCTCGCACCTTTGGTTAAACCATGGAAAGGCTTATTGATTTGAGTCACTATTAAGATTAATAAGATCCTACTCATCAAATGGCCAGCAGATGGATCCTTCAAATTGTCTATATTTGAAAGAAAAATATAATTTTTAGCACCTATGAAAAGACCAAATTGAAAAGTGGGTACAAAGAAATATAATAGCTAGCTTTAGGGATTCCCTTTACAAAAGGAAAGTCCAGAAATTAAACTTAGACCAAAAATTAAACTCCACATCCAATTTAAATCACTCCCGTTGCCCCTTAAAATCTTGAGGTAAGCACACCATATGCTTATTTTTTGTCTAAGAACTGTGGTCCCAAAACCCATATATATCAATAAAAACGACAAAAATTTACTAAGCTTATTTAATGTTCTGAGAATTTGTCTTGGTAACTCTCAGGTTGAGGACTCCGAAATACGACCAGACAGAAATGCAGGTTGTGTTTCATCTGCAGCTAGATATAGCTGGATAGAAAATTTGGACTAAACGCTTGTGGCTAGGTCCTACCAAACTGCTGCCAGCCCTTGGAGGAATTACAACCTAGAACAATCACGGCCATCATGAGGAGCTTTCCAATGAGATAAGATCATTTAAGAAGGACACTTAAGGGGTGCCTGGGTGGCTTAGTTGGTTAAGCATCAGATTCTTGATATCAGATCAGTTTGAAATCTTATGGTCTCAGGGAATAGTCTGCTTGGGATTCTCTCTCTCCCTCTCTCTCTGCCCCATCCCCACTTGCCTGTGCATACTCTCTCTTAAAATAAACAAACATTAAAAAAAAAAGAAAAGAAAAAGTCTTTGAAATTCCAAAATAGTTTCACTGAAAGATTTTCTGTAAAAATCTAATAAAAAATTAGAGATATAAGAGTCCCTAAAACAAAAGACTGTAAGATTGACATGACTCTACTGCTCCTCTCCGTCTTCCTCTGAATGTTCAGTCTAGTAATCCTTTGCTTGAATTGCCCTTCCACTCCCAAGAGACTATTACACTGTTACCTTTTAAAATACAAACACCAGAGGCTACAGGCAATTTTCTTCAGGTACTTTTACTCCTTGGTCAAAGCTGAAAAAAGGGCCAGAGTTAAAGAATTTCTTAAACCCAGGGAGGATCCTCAAAAGTTTTTGTAAATGAACTACCTTCTGAGATCAGTGGATACAGAAAATAAGATGGGAGGCTGCTGGTCTGATTGAACTTGAAACCGTAGCTGATATTCAGATCTCAATAGGATTTTTTTTTTTCTTTAGGCCTGTTTCCTTAAGCTAAAATAAAACTATGTGCCCACAGGGAAAGAATCAGATTAGAGATTATATAGTTGAATAGATGGGTCCACCCACTGACATGCAGCCTGGAATCCAGTTTTCGGGGGAATTGGAAAAATTGTCTTTCAAATCTCCACAAAACCAGAAATGTCAATCTAGAAGCAATTCAAAGTCAACTTGCCCTTTTTACGGAACCAAAGCATGAGCCCTTTTTACCAAACCCTGAGCATGAGCAGGGAAGGGGCAGAGAAAGAGGGAGACACAGATTCTGACACAGGCTCCATTCTCTGAGCTCTCAGCACAGAACCTGATGTGGGGCTGGAACTCATGAACTATGAGATCATGAGCTAAGCCGAAATCGGTCGCTTCACCTACTGAGCCACGCAGGTGCCCCCAAAAGGTGATTTTATTAAAGTACAGGGACGGGACCTGTGGGCAGAAAGCGCTGCACTGGGGTTGTGTGGAGTGAATGATTATATACTATGGAGTTGGGAGAGGTAAAGACAAAAGGGAGGCTTCCAAAATGACTTTCACATGCTAAAGAAGACTCTTTTTTTTTTTTTTTTAAATTTTTTTAATGTTTTTATTTATTTTTGAGAGACATAGAGACAGAGTATGAGCAGGGGAAGGGCAGAGAGAGAGAGAGAGACACAGAATCTGAAGCAGGCTCCAGGCTCTGAGCTGTCAGCACAGAGCCCGACGCGGGGCTCGAACCCACAGACCGTGAGATCATGACCTGAGCTAAAGTCGGCCGCTTAACCAACTGAGCCACCCAGGCGCCCCAGAAGACTCTTAAGATGCTGGAGGCCTTGCTATTGTCACACTAAGGTTGTTTTCCCTCTAGTAAGAGATTAACATTAAGGCAGCAGGGAGCTCCCGGAGAAGGGTTATACTCTGCCTATCTCAAGGATTTGTCAATGGGCTGCAGGTTATAAGGAAATGTAATTTTACCTCCCGTTTCTTCTTGCCTTTGCTTCCCACATCACTATGGAGGGGAGGGTGATGTTGGGACTCCAGGAAACTATAGGTTTATAGTTTATAGTCTATAGGTTTCTGGAGATTAAGCTATTGATAAGATCGCCTTTTTCTTGTAATTTACTAAGACATTTGTAAACTGATGGAGGATCCTGTCCCGCGTGACCGTGATCTCTATCAGTTAACCATGTGTTTTCCTTCCTTTCCTCTTGAGCAGCCAAGAGTGTCTGAGGAATATCACACATATCCCACCTTGGGGGGGGGGGAGGTGTTTGTGGGGTACCAGCTTGCCTTTGCTTCCTCATCATAACAGACAGTTCACAATTGCTTAATTCTTAGTTTTCACTAGAAATTAGGATTTCTAAGTGATGCAAATTCTAATTAATATATGTAGGTAAAGATACTAGAAATAAGGTAAAAATCTCCCCATGCAAGGAAAGTAGTATGTGTACTGTAGTAAAAGAAGCTATGAGGAATGGAGATGTGTTTCTGTTGAAGAAAAAGAAAGTCGTAGAAGAAGACTACGAGAAGTAGAATCTTTCGGAGAAGGAATCTTTGCAAAAGAATTTTAATGTGTGGTCAAGCTGGCGAAGGTTAGAATAAATTTAAGTTTTTAATGTCAAAGTAAGCTGGTGTTAAATTAGAATTGGATTTGTCTCTCTTAAAAATGATAACATTTTCTTGGAATTTTGTTCTGCTTTTGATAACGGATTGAGAAAATTTCTTTACCTTTTAAGTAATTTGCCTAGAAAGCAAAAACTGCTTTATCGAAATAATTTTCTGTGCTTTATCAGGTCGTTTATTGGTTTTCCTCATGACTATGTCATTCCTTGCATTTGCCCTTAAAATCTTTTGTCACTTTCATTAAATGGATAATTAAGTATTAGCTCATAATGAACTATGAATCGATTTAGTCTTGTGTCTACCTCTTTTAATATTTTTTGACATGTTCCTGAAATCAAATTCTAAATAAAGCCTTTTTGGACCTCAAACTAAATTTGAGAATTTTCAGAAGGTCCCTGAAACATTTTAAAAGATTTATTCTCTCTCCTTACAAAAAGAGATATGTTAACACAACTTGGGCTTATTTGGTATGTTAAGTTACATGGGAAGTGTCATCAAATAAGTGATGATAAGCCTTTTACGCTATATTATGTGGATAAATGTTATTAATGTAAATATATTAAAAACTGTCTGAAATTTATAAAATTTTGATATGGCCTGGTACAATGTTATCAGTCACAATTCCAGTTATTACCTTAAACTGTTATATGTCATAAAAATAACCAAATTTCATTGTCAATTCCATTACAATGGACTCATCAGATCTTTAAGAATAGGCATTTAGGGGCACCTGGGTGGCTCAGTCAGTTGAGCATCTGACACTTAATTTCAGCTCAGGTCATGATCCCAGGTCATGGGATTGAGCCCCACATCAGGCTCTGCACTGAGCCTGGAGCCTGCCTAAATTTCTCTCTCTCTCTCTCTCTCTCTGTGTCTCTCTCTCATTCCCCTGCCCCTCTCTCCCAATGACACACACACATTCTCTTTATCTCTCTCTAAAAAAAAAATGGTATTTAAAGTCTTTTAGTCATTTACAGACAGTTATTACTTTACACTGGTGTTTTGTAAAAGTCTTCCTGCAAAAGTACTTTGCCTTCAAGGAGATTCAAGGAAATGTCTTTTGACAAGTACGCATTTCTGATAACTTCAAGAGTATGAAACCAAAACTGAGCTGGGTAAGAATTTCCAGAACTAGTGGAAAACTGGATTCAAGCAGAGCAAGTGTTAATTACATGGGACAGAATACACTGACAAGAATGACTATAGTTTTTATGACTTTTGTTTGGAACATTGCCAGTTCTTTTTTATTTTTCCAGATTTAAGGAAACTTTGTCTTTTCTCTTAAGCTCTCAGCAGTTTGGTAAGATACATCTTTGTGAGCAATGACGAAACAATTACCCTTTTCCTCTACCTATCCCTCCAGAATTTGGAAAACTTAGTATTCTCATGGCAATATAGTTATTTATATAAAACTTCAGTAAGAATTTGTTCTTCTTGTTAAAGCACACAAATGGAAACATTGGTTATATCACCTAGGCTGAGACTAGAATGTCATACTTGAGAGATATACTTCTATACTCAGATATGACCAGATAACTTTAAGGAACTAAGGTTGATTTTTTTGGAGTCAAGAAAACCTCTGGGAAAAATTGGCTTGGTACCTTGCTTACAGGGTTCTTAGGAGCCTTATCAAGTAAGTAGGAAGGTCACTTCCTGACAGGCTCAGGAACCTCAGTTATTTGGAGGACTTCAGGAAGAGAGGAATTCACTCAAATTTATAGACATTGAATATAAGGTCTGATGGTGGTCCTTGGCATGGCTTCTTAGCCTTCACAGGCTTTTAAAAGTTCAGTTTAAACTTTCTTATAAAAAAATTCCATCGACACAGATTTAATAAAGACTTTATGGTCAATCACTATTCTTGCTGCACTTTCTTAGTGCATGCCAAGATTCTTAGAACTAGACTTAATTTGCAAACCCATTAGTCTTAAGTTGACTATCTTTGATAGAAATGAGGATGATTTGAGAGAAAAAATATGTTTCAGTGGAAACTATTATACACACTTTTGGATATTACATTCTAGTGCCCTTCATTGTTTTTGAGGTTTTAGACTGGATTTTGAAATCTTCTAGCTTCCTCATATCTGGCTACAACTCTCCAAACTCACATTTCCAATTTTCTCCCACGTTTTTGGCTTGGAATCACTATGAACAAAAGCTGCCTCCCCCCAACCCCCACCAAGTCCTTCAAAACTAAGTGTTAACAACTTGATATAAACTCAAGAGAAATCACCACAATGGCTCGTGCATGGACAGTCTTCATGACTGTTGCTGTGTGGCCACTCAGAAAGGTCACCAGAGACATTCAAACTGTAAATCAGGAAAATCCGTCAGACTGCCAATGCCTGCCTTCATTCTATCTTAGATGCTTCAAGTCAGACATCTAGAAATCTCAACTGACTGCCTTCAGAACTCAGAAACCAGGATTATAGTCTGTTCCAATCATTAACCACTATGTTTGTTTTGTTTCCAGAGAAATAACCTCTTACTAAATACCTGACTGGGGTGCCTGGGTGGCTCAGTCTGTTCAGCCCCTGACTCTCGATTTTGGCTCAGGTCATGATCTTGCAGTTTGTGAGTTCAAGCCCCGTGTCAGGCTCTGCACTGACAGTGTGGAGCCTGCTTGGAATTCTGTCTCCCACTCTCTGTCTCTCTCCCCCTCTCTCTGCCTCTCTCCCACTTTCATGCTCTCCCCCTCCCTCTCTCTTTCTCTCTCTCAAAATAAATAAATAAAGTTAAAAACAGAAAACCTGACCGCTTGCATCGTAGGTCTAGTTGTGGAAACTCACCTGCATCACCACCTCCTGAAATGAGATATACTGTTTAACTGAACTGACCTATTCTCAGGACTAAGAAACTGGTTCATTGAGATGAAGCAAACTACCAACTGCATTTATTTTATGGACTGTGAAACTTCCTGAGGAAGTTTCAAAGGTGTAACTGAGGAAGAGCAAAGTCACTGACCCTGAAATATGCCACTTTAACATCATGTCGATTATTTTGAGCTGAAGGCAATCAAGACCCAGCAGACTCAAAAAAAAAAAAAAAAAACAAAACAAACAAAAAAAAAACCAAAAAAACAAAAAACAAACAACTTTTGACCTCTTCCTTAACTACCTAAATGAATTTAGATAGGAGGGCTGGCCCAGAAAGAAAGCTGTTACCAGAGATAAAGTCTTATCTGAATGACCTACCTGTCTGACAGGACAAACATCTAATTACCAACCATCTGCTCTTCTTTTTGTCCCGTGAATTATTCCCCCCCCCCCCCCCCCGTTGAAGTCCCAGGCCCATCTCATTCCTTACCTCAGGATGCCATATAAACCTCAATGACCCAAATTGTCTTTGGGTCTCATATTCTCGTGGGGCTTCTATATGTACACAATTACATTTGTTTTTCTCCTGTTAATTTGTCTTATATCAATTTATCAGTCAAAGAATCTGGAAGGATAGATTAAAAATGTTTCCTCCCCGACATTAGCCTCAGGGACCTTGGTTTTAATATCAGTATTACAACTAGAGCTGCCGAACTCTCACCCAAGAGGTGCGGTCGGAGGTAAACAAGATCACTCATCTCCCAGCTCCGGGAAGTCAAAGCAAGGCTACGGCAGCAAAGCACTGCCCCTCTTTCTTCCAGACCCCTGCTTTGAGCAGTGAGACCCCAACCTCTCAGCTACTCAGGTTTTGATGTTTGACTCTCAGATTCCAATAATTGTTTATGAAACTCTGTTCAAATTTAAACTCAGACGTTACCTATCATGAAATGTATCTATTCCCGTCCTTATAGCTAACACGAAGTTCATTTAAATAAGAAATACAGCTTTCTGTGCACCTTTTCAAATAACAGTTCTTTGAATGCTATTTTCTTCTGCAGATTATGCTAAAGCCAGTTTCCTCTCTGAATGAACGGCTCTAACCCTGTGAATTCAAAATACAACAAGCCTACGTCACAAGCTGCGCTGAGTGAGCAGGAACTAAGTGCAGCTGGGGCTTTGTGGCTTCTCTTGTTTTCTTTCCTTTTTTTTTTTTTCTCTCTTCTTCAGACAGTTGCTATTGAATACTCTTTTTTTAATCAAAGAGAAAAAAATGTGTTTTTATAAATCTTTCGCCTATACCAAAAAAAAAAATCAAATTAAAAAGTTGAAAACTTTGAAGAGAATGAAGAAGTTGCACTTTGCACAACACAGAAAAATCCATTTGTCTCAATGGCTGATTGAGTTTCCCTAACAGTAGAAAGTATCCAGTTCTCACTGCGTTTCTATTTTCTCGTCTACCCTGCCCATCAGGAGAGGAAGAATGCTTTCCCTCTTTGTTTCTTTTTTTCTGGTTCCTCATTAAAACAAGACGAAAATAAATTAAAAAAAAAATTCCTATTTATACCAGTTGTCTTAGAAATGTCGTCACCTGGATGTTCCTGTCTGGAATACGCCTTAAAAAGTGTGGGAGGTATAGAAAAAATGTGTAATAAGTAGAGGAAGTTAAAAGATATCTGTTGAATGAAATATCGTCTCAGAATCATTTCCGAACATCAAATTGCCCAATATTCTTTTTTTTTTTTTTTTTTTTTTTTTTGAGACCATTCATATACAGTTGTTAGGGTTTTGGAGAGGTTGGCGTCCAGAACTGATGGCCAGGAAAGAATTCTTGAGACATATTTGGTGTAAAAAGGTGCTTTTATTAAAGCAGGCTCTGTGGGCAGGAAGAGCTGCATTGGGGGGTGAAGTGTGACTGGTCATATGCTATGGAGCTGAGGGAGGTAAAGGCAAAAGCAGGCCTCCAGAAGGACTTTCACATGCTACAGAAGACTCCTAAGATACTGGAGGTCTTGCTATTGTCAAGCTAAGGTTGTTTATCCTTTAGAGAGTAGGGGGTTCCTGGGGAAATGTTCTACTCTGTATTTGCCTCAAGGATTTGTCAATGGGCTGCAGGTTATAAGGAAATTTAATTTTACCTGCCATTTCCTGCTTGCCTATGTTCCCCACATTGCTATGAATAGGGATCCTGGAAATGGAGTCTATAGGCTTCTGGAGATTAGGCTGTTGATAAGATTGCCTTTTTCTTGTAATTTACTAAGACATTTGTAAACTGATGGAGACTCTTTTCTTGTATGGCTGCGATCTCTATTGGTTACCATTTGTTTTCCTCATTCCTTTGTTCTTGGGGAGTCAGGAGTGCCTGAAGAATACCAGGTGTATCCCATCTCAGGGCAGAGGGGGAGAAGGGTGCTCTGGTTAGCTTGTGCTTTGCCGTCAGCTTGCCTTATGCTCCCTCATCTCATGAAAGTTAGCAAAACAGGGTCAAAGTTCAACTACAATGAGTGTGGTAAGAACTAATCGAACTCCGTGACATTATTGCTCTTGTACCAAATCTTGCTCATCTGGTCTTGAAAATAGGTTTTGCTACAGAGACTCTCATATTCCTCATAAGAAATGCTTTATGTGTGTGAGGCCTGTGCAACGTTAGCCTTTCTTCAAGCACAAAACAAAAGATGAGAGTGCTGTGGACAAATATGAGAAAAATAGTTCAGATTTATTTATGATTCAGTTAGAAGTTTCTAACTATGACTTTTCCCGTAAGAAACGGAAATGTAAGCAATTGGCAAAGCTTTTTAAAAGTCTGATGTGAAAATTAATTGTATTGAAAAGATGTCAGTGGTAAGGTATGCTCAAAGTTAAGCTCTTATCAGTAAACAGATTAAAAACCAAAAGAGTAAAAAAACCAAATCTATAGTGTAATTCTGTGGTCTTCCTGCCTTTTGCCCAGCTTAATGAGACATAGATCCTACTGAGTGGACAAAAAAACTGCCAGATACTTCTGTTTCTAGGTTTGAATTTCTCAAGAAGGAAGTGGATTAGTCAACTGTGTCATCTGTGAGTGGCAGGACTATGACACCAATGTAACTGATACTTCGTATGCCTCATCAACTGACAGCGTGCATGGGGTCACTTAATAATTTTAGGAGATGGGATGTTTTTACATTATCTTTTTGGCAAACTTGTTTTCCATTGATTGATGACTTCAAAATGACTGCTCAGAATGAAAGAATAACAAAATATTTTATGAAAATGAATTTAGTTCTCTATTGTAGACTCTAACGTAATAGAGTCTGATTCAGTGGATCTCAACCAAGGGTGATTTTGCCACCCAGGGGACATTTTACATCTTCAAGAGATATTTTTGATCCTCATGACCGAGCAGGGAGTAGTGAGAGGTCAAGGGTGAAGTTGAACATGCTACAATGAATAGGATGGCCTTCCACAATGAAGAATTATCCAGCCCCTGTGTCTACAGTGCCAAGATGGAGAAATTCTATTTTATATGAATTATCAGAAACAAATTACCTAACACGTGCATGACATAATCCTGAAGTATTTTTGTTCTTTTCACGTTACCAATTTTACAGTACAATGGTTTTCTACATATTTTCAGAGTTTCGTTATCAAACACATAAAGCAATTAGTCATGTTATACTCAGTTTGAACCTGGAGGACATAGTTATATTTTTAAAGACATAAAAAAAGATGCATTTCCTCTTCTGTTTGTGTGTTAGTATCAATTTGTTTTTTTCCACTCATTCATAAACCCTAGCATAGAGGCGATCTTCAAACCTGAGAACAAGTTTCATGCAAATTTCTGGAAACAAAAAAGTTCTATTTTACACTGAAGTTATAAGCACTGTCAACATTATTATAACTGACATCATACTGAGCTATTAAATAGTAACGCCTCTAGATTTTCTTCATCTTATTAAAGCACAAGAGTAGAGCGGGGTCTAAAATATTTATATGGGGAAGTCTGTATTCATTTTGGAAACCAATTATGAAAATTCTCTTTCTACCCACTGCTCTCACTGTGACATAGGGCAGGATGAAGGAGACGTGGCAGAAGACTGGAAAAAATAATGGATGCAGCTCACCGAGCTTAGAGAAATGACGTGGTAGTGCATTACTTAGCCAGCAGAACATACTGGCAGGAAACCAATTTGAAAAAAATCAGCTGATAAGTATACAGTACCTCAGGCTCCATTTGGAACTGGAATATATATGTACATGCATCTTTTACCAAGCTGGGCATAAAAATGACCTCTTGCATCGATACACAGTGAAAAAAACTACAGTGATTCTGACCCTCCCTCACTATAATTATTGAATATTCTCTCCTATAAATCATTCTCAAATCAAAGGGGTGCCTCACATGCAACCACCATATGGCCCCTCATTTCCTCCTCTGTTCTGTGTTGCTTCCTCTTGCTGGTATTTCCTGTCTTCAGCCATCCCCCAGCAGCCTCTTTTCTCGAGGGCATCTCTCAGGAACTGACAGGGATCCTGCGAAGGGGGCTGTCTCTAGAGCCTTTCCCAGATGTGCTGGAATCGTGGATTTGGCTCTGAACAGATTGAGGAAAAAATGCCTCTCTCTCGAATTTCTTGCCTCCTTTTGACGCCCAGGCCCTCACATAGCATTGTTTGAACGTACAGATTCACAGTGCCTTTTCTTTGTAAGACAGCTCCTTCTATTCCATATTTCCCACAAGCAGCTCCTAAAACTAACAAAAAACCCAACTCTTTCATTGGGTACAGGCAAAAGTCCAGACACCATCCATTGCTAGTCTCACCCACCCCTGGACAATTTCTTTTCCTCATTGACTAACAAAAATAAAATGCAACCTTTGCTTAAGCTGCCAGTTAACCTTCCTAAGAGAGAATATTTATTTTCTGCATTTAGATTGATGATGACATTATAAATGTAATAGATGAAAATTTTCTTTTTTTATGTAATAGAAGGGCCATTCTAGAGATAAAAAAAAAATAGTGTGTTCCAAAATCAAATAGAAAATTCAATGACTGGCACAGAAAACCAACTGTGATATTTAGAAATAGTTTTCCCCAACTCTGTGGTGTTCAGTTTCAGCCAAGTCATGCTGTTAAATGAGGGGGGAAAAAACTTTTTTAAGAAAAGAAAAATAGAGTGTAAAGTAAATAGTACAAGGTGCGATTAGGCAAGATCAATGTAGCACACAAAGGAGAATTTCAATTATTCTAGAACTTTTGAAGAATCTAGATCAGTTGAGATCTGTACTTTTGATTGCACTGAAGAATTAAGGCCTTTCTGATACTTTCACATTCATGTCTGCAGCTTGACCACTCTCCTAAATACCACACTCATGTATCCAACGGCCAACTCACTCAAATAGCTAAGAGGAATCTCAGACTTCCGTGTTGAGAACTGAACTCCTGATGTCTTTCTCCATCGCCACCCCATCTGTCTCTCTCACACTTCCTTATCTGAATTCACGACAACTCCCATTTTTCTGTTCCTCAGGCCACACACCTTGGAGTCATTCGTCTTCATTCCTCTTGAAGTTTCTCTTTCTCCCTACATAAAACCCATCCCTAGTCTTGTCAGTTTCATCTTCAAGGTGCATCCAGAGTCTGGAACTTTTCACTACCTCCACCAACACTGTCCTTGGACCAATCCACCGTCATCTCTCACCTGAATTATGGCACTAGTCTCCGAACCAGTCTGTTGCTTCCATTTTGGGCCCCAAACTAATTTAACTTAGATGCTGTAAGTTTGCTTAAAATCCTCCAATGATCTGCCATTTCTCTGAGAGTCAAAGTCAGAGTTCTTTGGAGGACCTGGAAAACCCTCCAGAGTATGTCCACTCACTTTCCTACTTTTGACCTGAACTTAAGTCCTGCCAAACCCAGCTTCGTGGGTGTCTGACCTGTGCAGTCACACAATGTCCTGGGATCAGAAGGTGCTCAGACATGGTTTAAGTCTCCGCTGTAGCTATTTTGAAATTTTTAATAATTTTGAGCAGAGACCTCTACATTTAAATGTTGCACGGGGCCCCACAAGTAATGCAACTAGTCCTTTCTTCGACTTCTCTTTTTCTCAGTCACATCCCTCAAACTGACCTCTTACACTGCTGGGAACAATCCGGGCACTCTCTCTTCTCAGAACCTTTGTATTTATTGTTCCCTCTGCTTGGTTCTCTCTTCCCTAGAGAGCTTATATGACTTCACCTTCATCAGCTACAATCTTTGTGCTAATGTTAATTTTTCAGTGAGATTCACTCTAACCACACCATGTATATTGCGGACTGTTTTCCCGTTTTTCTTACTCTGATGTATTTTTTTTCTCATAAATGTTTTTATTTATTTTTGAGAGAGAGAGAGAGTGTGAGAAGGGAGGGGCAGAGAGAGAGAGAGGGAGACACAGAATATGAAGCAGGCTCCAGGTTCTAAGCTGTCAGGCCAGAGTCTGATGCAGGGCTCGAACTCATGAACCAGGAGATCATGACCTGAGCCGAAGTCAGACGCTCGCCTGACTGAACAACCCAGACACCCCATGATCTTCTTATATTTTTAACTTTTTATTTGTTGATTATCTATTATCTATATTTCTCCCTCTTGAATATAATAAGCTTCCTGAAGGCAAAGATTTTTATTTCTTCACTGTTATGTACTCTGTGCCTGATACATAGTAGGTAATTAATAAATACTTGCTGAATGCATGAATAAGCATTGGAGATTATTGAAGTTCAAGATATAACCTCTATAGTTAAATACATAGAATATGGAATAATAAGCTTCACACATATAGTTTTCATTACAGAATGTGACTTATTTCACTCACAGCAGATCTTTTTCTTATGTTCATATGCAACTGTTTTGATCTAATTCAAAAAGGAACATGTCAATTTTATCCACTAAAGGATGAAAAAAATCCAGTCTAGTTTTTGCAAAAACAGTCGACTTCAGGCCAATTTTGAAATACAGCATATGTTTTGCAGAAATATAAAACAGAAATTTTTACAACAGAAACATAAATTGAGATTCCTCATCAAAAAGAAATAAAACAGGGGCGCCTAGGTGACTCAGTCGGTTAAGAGTCTGACTTTGGTTCAGGTCATGATCTCATGGCTTGTGGTTTTGGCTCCTGTGTTGGGATCTGTGCTGACAGCTCAGAGCCTGGAGCCCACTTTAGATTCTGTCTCTCTCTCTCTCTCTTTCTCAAAAATAAAGAAACATTAAAAAATTAGAAAAAAAAAAAAAAACCAAATAGAACAAAGACATACTCCTCCATTCCTCACATGCCTCCCCCTGCCAGATAAGTATGTGTAAGGACACGACAACTGTTCGGTGGTAAAACTGAACCCTGTTGGTAGTAATGGTTGTCTGGACAGAACTAGAGGCAGAAGTGAACAGCCAGATTTGACTTATCTTTGCTGAGTTTCATTTCCTTTAAGTGCAGCTCTAAGTACATGGCCCTGTTCATCTCCTCACAGGCTGTGTTACAGGTGGAGTCTTTGATACATCAACACTTCTTGTCTTGTCCTGTCTTGAGCCCTGGTACAGATGTTGTCTATATATATATATATATTTCAGATGTTTGTCTTTAAACAGATGGCAGGCTATGAGCAGGTCTCAGATCTTTCTCTCTGGACATTGTTTTTCCTTTGAATTATGTTATGAGTTTTACTCAAAATAGAGCCAGTTAAAGGAGAATTTCTGCAAATTCCCACTACTCATCCTCTGGCCTCTGTGCCCACTTATGCTACTTTTTCTGCTGTTACCATGGAAGAACTGCCCCTGGTGAAGGCCAGAGCTAACTCTTCCCTTTCTAGAAGGATATTGATCCAGAAATTCTCTTTTCTCTGGAATTTTCTCTCTGCTAATGTGATCTTTTTCATCAGGATGTAAATACACATTGAGTCCTGATTTTTCTTTTTCCATTAAGAAAAGTTACATCTCTTGATCTCATTAATTTGAACTACTGCCTCGATTTTTCTCTTTCTCATGATAAATTTCAATAATAGCATAAACCGTGCTCACTATCTCTAATTTCTTCATTTCCATTTTATTCTGAGTCAAGCTTTTGCTTTCATTATTCCACAGAAACTGCTCTTGTCTACATCACTAGAATCTTCTGTCATTGAAACCAAGATCTATGCTCAATCTCCTTCTTACCTGAACAATGAGTAAAATCAGACATGGTCGATTATCACTTCCTCCTTGAAATATTTTTTCACTCGTCTTCCAGGATGAGTCTGGTTTTCCTTTTACTTCACTGGCCATTTCTTTTCATTTCCCTTTGCTGGTTCCTCTTCATCTCCCGACTTCTTAAGTTTGGAGGGGTCCTAACCTCGGTCCTCAAATCTCTATTCTCCTTCTGATTTAATTCCTGAGTCATCTCATTCATTCTTATTGTTTTAACACCATTCATTTGTTGTACATTTCCTAAGTTTCTATCTCTCCCTGAATATCTTCCCTTTAACTTGAATGTTTATTGGTGTCTCAAAATTAGTATGTCCATATTTCCCATCACTCTTTTTTTTTTTTTTTTAGAGTTTTTTTTTTTATTTCCTCTTTCCTTTTTTTTTATTTTTTTTATTTTTTTATTTTTTATTTTTTTTTTCATTATAATAGTTTATTTTCAAATTGGTTTACATATAACACCCAGTGTTCATCCCAACACTCTTAACTTGCTCCTGTCAAATTATTTCTGCTTTCCATTTATGTAAAAAGTTCATTTTGTAATTTTATCTTTGGGCGTTCGTTGTGTTGGAGAATCAAGTCAGCCAGCCTAAATTGTCCTACTCTTTTATCCTTAAAACTAATCCGGGAAAATGAGAAGCTTAATCAATAGTTTTACCCTAAAAGGTGGAAAGAATTTGTCACACCTGTATTTAATCTGATTCATGTAAAGATGATGTTGTGAAGAAGAATTTTATAAATCTTAAAGGAGGTATGAATAATGATTTTTCTTAACTTTTCCTCCTGAACACTTATGATGTGATCTTAGCAAGTGATCAACATGATGGTTTAAAAGCCTAATTGTTGGTAAATGAGAGAGGCACAGATAAAATTATGAATATCCACTGTTGACCATGTTCTTCGAAATAGAAGTGACCATGTATATATACTCTCTTGCTTGAAGGAGTTTTTGTTAAAAAGCAAGATCTGTCATTTGTAAATTTTCTTGCTCTAAAGAAAGCAGTTATGTTCTATAGATATAAACTATGTAAATAAAAGTTACAGTACAAGGCTGTAAGCAGTCTGGCCTATAATCTCCCTAACTTTCCGTCCTTCTTGAGTACTCCATCCACTGACATTTCTTCCTTGACTCTGCTTTTGCACATTCCCTTTGCACAAATTATTTCCCCCACTTAGATATGTCTTCAATATCTGGATGACTTGGTCCCTTACTTCTTTTAGATTTTGTTTATATCTTGGTTTCTCAGTGAAATCTTGCCTGACTGTGATGTTTATATTGAAACTCTTCAAAACACTTTATTTTCCTTTCCTCCTTTATTCTCATCTACAGCAATTTTAATCATCTAACATTCTATATATTTACTTGTTACTTTTTAAAATTGTCTGCTAACGCTAGAATATAATTCCCAGGCAAAGCGGGTATTTTGGTCTTTTTGTCTATTGCTGTTTCGCTGGTACCTGGAAGAGAGCTTACCACATAGTAGGTGTTCAATAAATATTTTTTAAGTAAGTAAAAGTAAAAGGTGTCCCTGTGATTATAATAGTTATTTTATAATAGTTATTTTCAGCTTAAGAGTTTGCATGGGCCAGTAGCAACTCTTTGATATTGGGCACCCAAAGGGCCCATGCTGAAGAGAAGGACATTCTGACTCTGCTCTCACTCAGCGTGTGAAATACAAATGAAAGATAAAGGAAAAAGGAAAAATCCTTGTTGTAACTTAAAAACTTGTTTTTCTATAATTGGGTCTTCCCCATATGCACAAATATTCAAATTTTCAGATACATTAGTTTAATTATCCTTTCCAAATCATGAAAATGATCAATCAGAAAGAGAAAACTTAGAGGAAGTCAGGAATGATCCATGTGTCTCCTGCAATCCCATGTGTTATATCCAAGTTAGTGTGATTCTGTGTGTGTGTGTGTGTGTGTGTGTGTGTGTGTGTGTGTGTATCTGTGCGTATGCCTGCTTTTGAAATGCGTTTGAAGCTGCTCAAGAGAAGGGGATTGTCCTTAAGAAATCCCCAGTATTTATCTTTGAAGCTGAGCATCTGCTTTCCCTCATCTCATGACTCTCCTGATCTTTGACCAGAAGTAAATGGCATAGAGCTCTTGGGAAAATGACTAATGGTGAGAATCTTTTAGTTCCTGGAATTTTTAAGGACAATTAACTTGATATTTATGGAAGACTTCTTTTTTTCTTTAAGGACACCTACACTCCTTTTAAGGTATGTGAGGAAGACTGGATTCATTATGTTGTCATTCAGCGAATCCCCCAAAATGTTTCTTCCCAGAAGAAGTTTAGTGAGCACTGAAAAGTTTAGTGAGCAGACCTCATACCATCTTCTGAAAACTCTAGAGGAAAGACAATAGATGCCTCCAGTAAGTTCTCTGTTTTCTGTGGAAACTGTGTAGGTTGGTCATGTGGAGGTGAGTGAAATGATTTGGCCTTGATCTTTCCTACCTTGGTTTTGTGATCCTAGGCTGATTACCACATGAGTGAATACTAATCATTTGTTTTGTCCCTGTGTGGTTTCTTTGTCTATGTACCTTCATATTTATAGGTAATATTTTATTAATTTATAGTTCAAAATGAGCTGGTTAGAGTTCATGTTTAGTTACTTTTTTTTTTTAACACAGGGATTTTTTTTGTTTCTCCCAGCTGTTTTAAGATATAACTGATATTTTTTTTAAGTTTATTTATTTTTGAGAGACAGAGACAGAGCACAAGCAGAGAAGGGGCAGAGAGACAGAGGAGACACAGAATCCAAAGCAGGCTCCAGGCTCTGAGCTGTCAGCACAGAGCCCAACGTGGGGCTCGAACTCACAAACCATGAGATCGTGACCTGAGCTGAAGCCAGATGCTTAACCAACCGAGCCACCCAGGTGCCCCATGTTTAGTTACTATTGATGTAAGTTATATTTGAATTTGTTTGTAAGTGATACGTTGCTCATACAAATAGCAGTGGACTCCAGGACCCTGTCCATTACCACCGGCCAGGTGTGTAGGAATTCTGCTGGAGATTTTATAAAGTCAAGAGATTTCGTTGAGATTGACTACATCCATATTATAAGTCACTTGTAATTGACTAAATAAATAATTTACACTTGTTCAATTAGTAATTCGTTTTATTTAAAAACTGTTTATTAGTTCCCATCATGTTTTGGAAATTGTTCTAGATACTAGAAGTATAGCAGAAAACAAAACAGACAATTCCCTGGCCTCACGGAGCCTACATTCTAGTGGGAGTGGTAGTGCAGACAATAAGCAAATATAGAACTTAATGATATAATGCTTAATAGTGACTTATGAGCCATGAGATTTTAAAAAGGAGGGGATGGGGCACTGACAATGTGGAGCCTGCTTAGGATTCTCTCTCTCCCTCTCTTTCTGTCCCTCCCCCACTCATGCTCTCTCTCTCAAAATAAATAAACATTAAAAAAAATAAGTATATATATGTATATATAGACAAAAGGAGGTGATTAGATGCAGCTTGCTTCACAACACTACACGGACATAGAGTGGACAGGGGTTTCTGAGGAGTTTGATGTAGGACGTGAGAGGAAGAGATGAGTCACAGAAAACTTTAAGGCTTTTGGCTGAGCAACAGATGAATGATGGTGGCACTGTGACATGCAGAAGGCTTTGGGAGGAGGAATAGGTTTGGGTAGGTAGGTGGAAAATCAACTGTTCAGTTTGATAAATGTTAAATTTATCATTTAAATTTAAATTTATCATCAAAGCCCCATTAGGTATCCAAGAGAAGAGACTGAATGGATTTGGATGCAGGAGTCGGGACTAAGGGAGAGAAGTGAGGGCTGGAGATAGAAACTTGGAGGACATTATCACATAAGCGGGACTTGGTAAGAGCACCTACAGAGTGCAGATAGAGAAGAACCTCAGTATTGAGAAGTTGGGAAGAAGGGGGTGATCCAGTAAAGTAGAGAGGCAGAGGAGTGGGAAGCGAGATCTCATGGAACCAAGTGAAGAAAGCAGATATTTTCATTAGGAGGAGGTTTATATGTGTTAAATGCAGCCGATAGATCCACTAAGCGAAGGAATGACAAAGAACTCCTGGAATTTGAAATATGAAGATCCTTGGATCATTAGCAAGGTGTGGTAACATGGTCAAGTTTCTAAAAGATCCCTTTTTTTACATCCCAATTCTCCATTATCTGTTAATATTTTCCTGTCTTTCTCAGCAGTCAAAATCCTATGTTCATCTAAGCAGCAACAATTATTTCTTTTTTTTTTCCTTCTTAAATGAATGTTATGGCTTCTCACTCTCATGTCATTTCTCAAAATTCAGATTTTAGGGGGCGCCAGGGTGGCTCAGTCGGTTGAGCGTCCGACTTCGGCTCAGGTCATGATCTCGTTCATGGGTTCGGGCCCTGCGTCAGGCTCTGTGCTGACAGCTCAGAGCCTGGAGCCTGCTGCAGATTCTGTGTCTCCTTCTCTCTCTGCCCTTCCCCTGCTCATGCTCTGACTCTCTCTCTCTCAAAATAAATAAATGCCAAAAAAAATTAAAAAATAATTCAGATTTTAGGCAGTTTATCCATTGTCACACTTTCAAACATTTTTTTATGGCTCACTCTCTGTGGTCCATGTGTTAAAAATTGTAGGGTAACTTTTGAAAAGCAAAGTCAGTTTGTCTTTCCACAGTAGTATCCTAATAGTATTCTATTTCAAATTTTTTATTATGACCACTTGCCAGTGTTGTTCCAACTATACGCTGATTACTTGGGATCTTAGCTTTCTGAGACATCAGAAGCACCAATTTCTCTAGTAGAGGTAGATAGGTCTCTTAGTGTGTCAACAGTGTTCCAGCTAAATTAATGATGTGGGTAGTATTTCCTAGGGAAAGTTCTTTTACTCTTCTCTTCTTTTCCATCATTTCAGATAGTGGCTTGCCTACGTAGTCACTGGTTGTTCGGTGGGAAAGATGAAACATTATAGTTCTTCAAATGTTGAAGAGGGAAACACATTTAGAAAGGGCAGAAGAAGGTCAATGATTTTGTGTTAGGAGGAACTTCTATTTTTACCGGCACCTTCTCACTAACTGCCTGGAATATAGGAGAGGAATTGGAAAAATTCTGTACCGGAGTCCAGCTCTGGCAAGTCCAGGGGTCCCCGAAGGATGAATGGTGTCAGCCCGATGAACGACTTGAGAGAGCTGTGTGGCTTCTGGAAACAGGCAGGCATCTCTGCCCTACTGATCCCAGTATTTTTATTTAAAGTTAGTAAGTGACATTACGTCAATGAGCAACTTTCCATCAGTAAGCATAGTTTGATATCTTTAGCAATAATGTGTTTTTATCAGCAAAGGGTCAATTTCCTGAATCTTAAAGGTTGTTTTCAACTTAATTAGCATATAAATTTAAGGCAGGGGAAGAGAACAGGTTGTTACTTTGAGGCCTATGTTAATTATCTATAAACAGGCCAGGAGTTATTCTGCCTGTTCTTCCAACTACAATGGGGGAGGTGCCACCCATCTGGCAAGGACAGAACTCCCAATGCTTGTCCTTTGCTTATGAATGAGTACATTTACAAAGTCTCCCTCAGATGTTATCCATCGATGCATCCCATTCCAGGTTCCCTTTTTTATTTAAATGCCATAAAACAAAAGAGCATTACATCCCTTGAGGCCAGCAAGAGCAGTTAAAGAAATCCAGGCCTGAAGTGTTATTTGAAGGAGGTAATATCTGGTGCCATTTAATTGGCAGAAGGCTTTGCAATGTCTGCCTTTTCCACACAGTGAAATGTCTCAACCCATGAGCCCAAGATGGCTCCCAACAATTCTGTAGTTTAGTTGGTATTTAGTAGAACTACTTTGAGGATTTGGGGGTTTATAGCTCATGTTGTGTTTTTATCTAGGAGATTTCAAGGCACTGAAATCAGAACAAAAATAATCATTTTTTTTTCTGGGATGGAATTTTGAGAAATGAGAACTCTTTTCAGTACACGATTAAAAAAAACACAACAGCTACTGCTGTGGGCACCAGTTCTGCCGGAAGTGACAATGCCAGCAGTACAATCATTGGTCATTCTGATTAACCAGCTCAGCGGATATTTTGATCACTTAATCTGTACTTAGGACGTATGAGGCCTTTATTAACTTTCTCACTTAATTTTCCTAACAAGTCCATTAAGTAGATATTACTTTTTTCTTATGTTTATTTATTTATTTCGAGAAAGAGACAGTGCAAGTGGGGGAGGGGCAGAGAAAGAGGGGGAGAAAGAGAATCCAAAGCAGATCTCACACTGCCAGCGCAGAGCCTGATGCGGAGCTTGAACCCATGAAACTGCAAGATCATGACCTGAGTGAAACCAAGAATCAAACGTTCAACCAACTAAACCACCGAGGCACCCCAGTAGATATTACTAATGACATTATATAGAAGAAAATTCTAATACCAAGCATGCTTAAGTAATTTTATTAAAGATACACAGGAAGTAAATGATGGATCCCAGACTCTCTGAATTCAAAGCTTATGTGTAACATCCTGACCACATAAGTGCTAGATAAACAGACATACATATGCACCTAACCAGTATACAGTCTGATAAATATGGTTCTGAACTAGTGGCAGGAACAGGTAACGATCTTTTGAAAAGACCATAGAAATATATTTTCTGTTGGCTCTTGACAGATTAGCATGAGAGATTATGGCATTCTTGACTTTTGGAAAAACATAAGAAAAGGCATAAAATCATAAAAATGATGATATTTGTGGTTTCATGCTATATATCTCAATGGACTAATAAACTGGCTATTGAAAACCTTTCCAAAGTAGAGTAGCAAGTCTCTTTATTCAAGAATTCATTCATACTCTCTGGCATTGGACATATGTTGGTAGTGATGGAAGTTGGTAGAGGCATACCTACCTAACAGCTTACCTGAACAATCATCAGCAGGACAGTTAGAGACATGCCGTAGGAAAATGCCTCAAAATCCTGGGCGGTCAGGGGTGCCTGGGTGGCTCAGTCAGTTAAGCGTCCATCTTCCACTCAGCTCATGATCTCATGGTTCTTGGGTTCAAGCCCTGTGTTGGACTCTGTGTTGACAGCTCAGAGTCTGGATCATGCTTTGGATTCTGTGTCTCCCTCCCTCTCTCTGCTCCTCCCGTGCTCTCACTCTGTCTCTCTCTTTCTCTCTCAAAAATAAATAAACATTAAAAAAATTAAAAACAATCCTGGGATATCAAAGTATTTAGAGGACCCAGAGTAGAATATGGAAAAAGAGGGGAGGCAGTAGGGTAGGGTGTTCTCTCTTCAATTCTGCACTTGCTTACTATAAACATCTCTTTTGCCAATATTGATTACTTTTATAATATAACATTAAAAAAGTAATATTACTTGAAGACCTGAAGTCTAGTCAGCAAAATTAATTAACATAGGAAAGAGTAGAGTATTGTAGTTTTCCTAAAATCCATTCTAAGTGGATTAAAAATCCAGACCAAGTCCAAACTGACCTTGCAGATTAAAACAAGAAAGAGACATCCAGGTAAAAAATCTGCTTAGCAAAGTATCTCAATCTAGGGATCGATTTGGGAAACAAGGCTAGATAATGGTAGTTCAGTAATGTGGTTTAATGCTGAACCAAAGGAGCGCCTGACCGGGTCAGTCAGAAGAACATGTAACTCTTGGTCTCTAGGTCATGAGTTTGAGCCCCAGGTTGAGTGTAGAGATTACTAAAAAATAAATAAATAGGGGTGCCTGGGTGGCTCAGTCGTTGAGCATCTGACTTTGGCTCAGGTCATGATCTCACCTGAGTTTGTGAGTTCGAGCACCTCATTGGGCTCTGTGCTGACAGTTTGAAGCCTGGCGTTTGCTTCAGATTCTGTGTCTTCCTCTCTCTCTGCTCCTCTCTCTCTCTTTCTCTCTCCCTCAAAAATAAACAAACATTAAAAGAATTTAAATAAATATGAATAGATAGATAGATAAATAAATAAATACTGAATCAAAGCCTTCCCTGGTATAGGATGTAGCATACCTCCTTTCCATAGCTAGAGCTGCCTCAAGGGTAAACAATTCTCATTTTATAAGTAAAGGCTTATTTATGTTTGGCAGAAATGGGAGAACAGGGTTTTGAGAGATAGGCAGGATTTTTAGATTATGAGTTTCCAGTGATTCAGATCATTTTTCCTGCATCGGTTTTTCCAGTGGGGTTTGAGAGGCAGCCCTGACTCCTGTGCTCTGCTTGTGTTTTGCTCTATGTCCCTCTGTTTCCCAGGTTGTCTGTTGAGGATGTTGAGAGGTCTTTGTGTCAGGGAGCACAAATGTCTGTTTTGATATTGTATGCAGTACCTTCGTGCCCGGTCCAGCAGTTTTCACATTCTATTGCCTGGGAAAATCACCTGAGAAAATCATTACAAATACATATGCTAGGGCTCCTCCCCAAGGAACAGTGATCTAGTAACTCCAGGGTGGAGCCCCAGAACAGATCTTTTTTTTTTTTTAAGTTTATTTATTCATTTTGAGAGAGCAAGAGTGCATGTGTGAACTCAAGCAGAAGAAGGGCAGAGAGAGAGTGAGCGCGTGTACATGTGTGTGAGTGTGCACAAGGGCAAGCAGGGTAGAGGCAGAGAGAGAGAGAGAGAGAGAGAGAGAATCCCAAGCAGGCTCCATGCTGTCAGCCTGAGGCACGACTCAGGGCTACATCAGGTATCATGAGATCATGACCTGAGCCGAAATCAAGGTCAGACGCTTACCTGACTGAGCCGCCCAGGTCCCAGAACATGTATTTTTTAAAACCAGTTCTCTCTGGGGATAATGATTATGAAACATTGGAAAACACTAGAGTCATCAGTAAGAGCTCAAAAGACACATACTAAGTGATTACATATGCCCGGGGAGTAAATAGAAGAAAGAGCAAAGAAACTCAAGAGATCTGATTTAATTTTGCTTCCTGTAATAATTACTGGCTCTCTTAGCTACACATGCTGTTGAATATTGCTTCTGAAGTGGTAAAGTTCGAAATGTTCCTTACTGCAGAGTCGCCCATTCACAGAGTTAATACACCTCTTCCCTCCCACCCCCATTCGCTGGCTTCACTCTTTTCTCTCTTTCAAATTTTGGCTGAAATGTCACTTCCTCAGAGACTTTCCCTAACTTCTTTAAGCACTTTAAGAACCTGGTCCTTCTCCCAGCCCTTACTGTGTTGTAGCACTTACTTCAGCTGTAGTTTTTGTAAACACACATGCACACAATACACCTACCCACATATATGTGTGCGTGTGTGATCGCATATTGTCTGTCTGACTTTGTTTATTTTATCACTAACCTATGCAATGTGTAATACCATTCTTAGCATCTTGTAGGTTTTGGCAACATTTAATAAGTAGATAAAGGAATGAATGAGCGATCCACTTGGCCATCCATATGTTATATGGATAAATTCTTTTAAACATTGATTATGAGAAACAAAGCTTTTTTTAAAAATGGTTTTTAATGTTTATTTATTTTTGAGAGAGAGAGAGAGAGAGAGAGAGAGAGAGAGAGAGAGAGAGAGAGAGAGCATGATAGGGGGAGGGGCAGAGAGAGAGGGAGACACAGAATCCGAAGCAGGCTCCAGGCTCCGAGCCATTAGCACAGAGCCCGATGTGGGACTCAAACTCACGAACCATGAGATCATGACCTGAGCCAAAGTCGAATGCTCAACTGACCGAGCCACCCAGGTGCCCCAAGAGACAAAGTTTTAAGGATGCATGTTGTAGTTTAGTTTGTTTTGGTGCGTGTTATTTTATTTGCTTACTCTATTGATAAGGTAGATATGATTATCCTTTTTTTTAAAGTTTATTTATTTTTGTTTTGAGAGACAGTATGAGAGAGAAAGAGAGAGAGCAGGCTCTGTGCTGTCAGTGCAGAGCCTGAATCGGGGCTCGATTTCACAAACAGTGGGATCATGACCTGAGCCAAAATCAAGAGTCAGACACTTAACAGACTGAGTCAATTACAAGTAGCAAGTGGCAGTGTCTCACATTTTCTGTCTCCAAATCCAGTGCGAGCTCTTTTATAGGACATTCTATATACAAGGTACTCAATCCTGCTATTGCAGGATGGTCTCTGTTTCTTTAGAATCAAGGAAAGGATCTCAGGATCATTGTATCACAAACCCCACATTTCTGGAATCATACGTTGGGAAAATTCATAATATATACATTTCTCTTGTTTATTTAAGACTGTATTTTGGTGCTGCCGACAGTAGGCTGCACAGTGTGGTGCTTCTGCTGGCCCTCAGATAAAGCAGTTTAGGGAGACTCTTTTTGCTTCTCTTCTCCTATATACATAGGATCATGTGGACAGAGTTTAATATTTGGTTGGAAAAGTAGAGCAGAATGACAGGACATACTCAAAGAGAATTAATATTTCTATTAACCAACAGAAATATTTCTATTTGACACTACCCTAAGTCTAGGCTAGGTATATACTTTCCATAGTGGTGTGGGTTTCTCATATTCACCTCTGGTGTATATGTGAACAAAATAACCAATTCATTCTTCACAACTGACAGAACAGCATTCAGACTAAATTGTTAACCTCTGCCCCCTTATTTATTGCAATACTCTATGCATGCATTGTGATGAGTTTTGAAACAGTAGTTTTCTAGGTCATTTATGAACATTTCTTAGAAAACTAAAATTTCTAATTATGGTAATTTCTGTATATTATAAGGCTGACCTCAAATAAGAATTCTTGATTAAAATATTTAATAAAACACAGTGTTACCAAAGCCTATATTAGTCTTTCTGTTTAGAGTTCTGTTTTGTAAATGTTATTTTTTAGAAAATGTTTTGTTTGACGTGGCCACGAGGAAATGAGTAATCTTTCAGGGTCTTTGATCAACTACAGTAGTCTACATTAAGAATAAGATTGAAAAGCAGTACTACAAATTATGTTACCTTATTACTTATGGATTTCATTTCTCTTCAGATTTGAATTTTATAGCCAAATAAAATTCATGTGATGTGTCCATGTGATTTAATATTAAATCCAAGAAAGAGTATTCTGATCCTTCCCTGCTTTTTTAGCAGATAAGAGTTAAGAATTGAAGAAATTACTCCAGAGCAAACTTACTAAGTTCTGGACCAGTTTAGAAAAGATAACATACACTCAAATTTAACCCTGTCCCTGGGTGCGTTAGGATATGTGATCATGCAAATATGAACTCTGGTGCATGGCCCCACCTGGTTTCTGACTAGATGTAAGGCATTCATTTTAGAGCTTAACCATACGGTTAACAGCGAAAGTTTGGTTGATCTTAGTCATATTCAAGTGAAGAGATGGACTAGTCAGGCAGCTATGCGTTGTTGCAATATCTATGTAGTAAATCAAAACGAAGTGTCAGGGCACCTGGGTGGCTCAGTCAGTAAGTGTCCAACTTCACCTCAGGTCATGATCTTGCATGAGTTCAAGCCCCACGTTGGGCTCTGTTGATAGCTCAGAGCCTGGAGCCTGCTTCAGATTTTTGTCTCCCTCTCTCTCTGCCCCTCCCCAACTCACCCTCTGTCTCTCTGTCAAAAGTAAACAAAAACAAAGAAAATGAAGTGTCAGGCCACTGAGTTCTCCAATTTTCATAACTGGCAAAATGAATCTTGGTTTTACTCCTGCCGAAAGAGCCAATTCCAAGAATGGATATTGAACAAACTTATCCTCATTTACATTGATTCACCTTGGTTTAGTGTTTTTTGATGAATTATACATAGAAAATGGCCCAGTGCAACAAAAGCCACCCTGCCCGCTCTGAAGCCAGTCAGCTAGAGTCACTCTGGGTAGGCAGTTCAGTGCACTGATTCTGAACACAAATCACCATATAGCATAACTTACTGGAGTATTAGATGCCGAGAATGTTACAAGGAATCAGAGAGGCAAACAAAGTAAAACATGAATTCTGAAATATGGGAAACGATTGTTGATTTGAAAACCAGAAAAGTCCAAAGCAGTGAAGATATTCTACGTAGTAAATGTAATAAATCTACTTTTAATATTAAGTGGCATATAATCTACCCTAATAGAAAGTTTCTTCACAGCTTACTAAATACACATTGAACAAGTGACTTAAAGAATATATTCATTTGATGGGGCGCCTGCGTGGCTCAGTCGGTTAAGTGTCCACTTCGGCTCAGGTGATGATCTCATGGTTCGTGAGTTTGAGCCCCACATTGGGCTTTGTGCTGACAGCTCGAAGCCTGGAGCCTGCTTCAGATTCTGTGTCTCCTTCTCTCTCTGCCTTTCCCCTGCTTGTGTTCCATTTCTCTCTCTCTCTTTCAGAAATAAAATAAAAAAAATTAAAAAAATTGAAAAAAAGAATATATTCATTTGAAGAAATGCCAAATTTTGAGCCAAATGGGGCTCTCACACCTCTCCTAATATACCTGGTCTTAACTTTGACTCCTGGTTTTGACCCTAAACATAATCTCCAGGTGTATCACTTTACTCTGTTGATGAAAAAAAATTCAATGGCTCAGCATTACTATGGAAGGAGGTTTGAATGCCCCGGGCTTGCGTTCACGTTCTTGGTCATCCAGTTTCCACCTGCATTCTCAACGCTGGCTCCGACTCCTCTCCCAGGGTATCTCCACACAGCCAAATGAATCCAGCCCTTATTTCCCAAACTTCCCTAGAGTTTTCCTACTCTGTGCCTTTGTTCCACTTCCCTTTTTCCCTTACAGCACCTCATTCTTCCATTTCATCTTTTCCAAGGCTCACACCAAGTACGATTTCTCTCTCGATTGCTTTAACTCATAGTTCCTGTTATCTAACCGTGTACAGATCTCTGATTATCAACATCAGTCATTTCGCAATGTATTGTGTGTTGCCTTGTTTGGCTGTTCCTTTTTGCACATGCTTGAAGTTTCTTCCCCCAATTGGATTGCAAATTCCCAAGAATCTGAAGCATATTTAACATGTCTTTTGATCTCTACAGCATCTATAAGACTACCAAGCAAATAGTAGGTATTCAGAATATAATTTCTTCTAGAGTCGTTTTGGAAGTTAAATTTAAATAAAAATTGCTGAATCATTTTCCCCCACCTGTCATATGGTTGTAGTTTTTGATCTGAGATTCCATTTGAGCCTAGCATCTTTGACTTCGTTATAAACTTTAACAGAGAGAATCTGCATAATCGGTCAACAGAAACATGTCCTAAATTAATGTGGGTGACCTAACTAAGTTCCTTTGCTGTATCTTGTACAAGTTTTATATGTGGCATCAAGAAAAGCAAATGATTGCTGAAATGAGTAATACAGAGCTTCGCTGGTTAGTCAATCTTCCTATTCCGGAAGCAGAGACTTCCACGCAAGGCTCGTTTACATCCGCACCCTGCAAAAGGAAGTTTTGGGCAGTGTCTGCAGTCGCTGTTCAACATGCGTGTCCCACATAACCACATGGTCCTTATAAAACCACCTATATCCGTTCTCAGACACCATGTCTCGCCATTGTGTTAATCATTACTGACAGCTGCACTTCTTTTTTTTTTAAGCTTCTGAGCTCTTTTGCGGCAATGTGACACGTGGTGGGTAGTGAGTAAAGAATGCCACTTTAAAGGGAATCGTCTCCTGTATCACCTTTATATACCATCAAAAAGAGTTATTTTGTTACATACCCACGTCCTTGCTTTAGACTTGGAGTTCTCGGAAGTCACGAATTGTTTATTTCTTTCTTTATCAACTCCAGCACAGGGCCTGAAAAATTGCAGCTGTTCAGTAAGTGAATGTTTATTAGATAAATGTTTGAAGAAGGAATAAGGGGATGGTATGTATAGGAAGTGGACAAAATTGATAGCAACCCCACAAGCAGCGAATCAATTGACAAATGTTTGCCAGGCTCCTGTTTGTGAGCTGTGAACTTCAGACTACAAAGGGAAATACGATAGAACAGTCATTAAACCTCACTTTTTACCCAATTTAAGACGAAAGCAAGTGGAGAAAAAAAGTAGAAGGAAAAGAATTGTTTATTCTCCCCTAACTCCTCTACTGAGGGCAGACCCTGTAGAGTAAGCTGTATGGAAGCTGCCATGGATGCTTACTTCTTCACTTTGTGCATTACTATAGGAAGCACAAACAGGTTTGTTTAGCCTTCTTAAGTTTAAAAAAATAGAAAAATTTTACATCAGTTTCGACATTTATGTCTATTCTTGAAAAATATCTAACAACAGTGGGTTAGGATTTCTGCACGACCATACGTGTCTGAAACTGATGGCTGCCACTGCTAAGCAGGGCACACGGGCCCTTCTGCAGGGAGTCACTGTATATATTTTGAGGTACTTCAATCTATACAATTGTAGTTTGCATTATATGTGGGTGTTTCAGAATTATTGATTAAGTTAGGATGGGACGGGGCATAGATGGTAACTCATTTACTAATTTTTAAGCAAGTTATGTACTTTAGATAGGTTTAATGAAAAAGACATGCATTTAATAATTTTTTTTTAAACAAAATTTGTCCCTGTTAAGCTGTGATTATATCTTTAAACATTCTGGAACGTATTCTCTTTGTTTGTTAAATGATGTCACTTGATGGTCACTAAGGCTGCTTTCAGTTTTACCATTTTCTGATTCTTTAGTTAACTACCCAATGGGAGTAGAGTATAACACAGGAGAGAAGCCTGCAGAGAGAGAAAGAAGTAGAACTTAGAAGAAGCAAACTGACACTTAGTCCCTATTTCCCAGCTGCTTTTTTGCACAGTATGTTAAAAAAGTTTTTTCTGATGTTTATTTATTTTTGAGAGAGAGAGACAGAGCATGAGTGGAGGAGGGGTAGAGAGAGAGAGGGAGACCCAGAATCTGAAGCAGGCTCCAGACTCTGAGCTGTCAGCACAAATAAGAAATCTCTTTTGTTTCCAAGGTGCTAATACAGACTGAAATAATAAACTTTTCTGTTCTCGGAAAACAGCAATGTCTTGGGGAATTCTGAAAAAAAAAAAAAAAAATCTCAGTTAACTGAGCAAGCTCAAACAGTTTTCAAATTAAATTAACTCAAATAATGCCAGCCCACCACTAACATTTAGCCTATTTTGGGAATCATGAAACATATATGTTACTTTATACTGGCAACCATGTAGCCAAAGTGAATTAATTATTAGTGATTAAGAAAAATACTCAGAAACAGAAAAAAAAAGTTTCTTATTTCAGGATAATGAGTAAACTTGAATTGATGGTAGGCTCTGGGATGAAATGGGAAGAAAAAGGCAAATAGAAAAGATTACTTTAATTGGTTTGATGTTGAGTGTGTGGTCCTACTTCCATACTAAGAAGGGTCTGAACCAGTCCAAGCACCAAGCTCCCTGCTCTCTGGATGTTAGGAAGGAGCAGTATGGGAGTGGCACTCTGAAAGCAGCCTGTACAGAGTAAATTCAAAAACAAGAGGCCTCTTGTTGTCATCACCTGCTTTTATTTTTTTGTCCTATAATGTAAGAAGAGTCCTTAAAATTTATAAAGGACAAACATTGAGAAAATGAACTTTTTCTATAACTTTAAGTAATTTAAAATTAGAAAGCCTCAAATTGGATAATACTTTACCTCTGTGCCTGTATATTAATGCTTAGACAGAAATGCATATGGCTTTTATTTTATTTTGTATTTCATTTAGCTTGAAAGTAAAATGAAGTTAGCTATTTCTTCTCCCTTTCTTCTTCTCCTTCTCCTCCTTCTCCTTCTCCTTCTCCTTCTCCTTCTCCTTCTCCTTCTCCTTCTCCTTCTCCTTCTCCTCTCCTCCTCCTCCTCCTCCTCCTCCTCCTTCTTCTTCTTCTTCTTATCGATTGAAGCCCCATGATCAATTAAAAACCACCTCCTGCCCTCCACCCACCCACCAACACACATACACACAGACTTCTTTTTCCTTTTGGAAAATATGTGTGTTAACTGAACTAGAGATCTAAAATATTTTACTATTCAAACAAGAGTATTTCTCACACAGTGTGGGTATCACAAAGTTTTTGAACTAGTTTTTTTTACTACAATAGTTTTTATCATTCTTCACTTCACAAGCCTGATATAGTCACAAAGTGGAGAACTGTAGAGGTTTATTGTAAACAGTGTCCAAGAGACTTAAAAAAATAATTTTGGTAGTTAATTGTTAGATGCATCCGCCCACACACCAACTCTGTGGCCACGTTTGACCGTTGTCAGCTTTCCCACTCACAGTGTTCTAAGATAGGGAGACAAAAAAAGCACATTTCTCAAGTTCAGATCAGAAAGTTGATCCTGACAGCACAATGATGAATTCTGTTCAGAGTAAAGGCTATTGCAAGTGGCTCTATGTAGACTAACCATTACGAAGTACAGTTTTTCCCTCTACCTCCTCCATTCTTACCATTCAAGCAAAATACAAATTGAGAAAGTAGGAATATGGAGTGTAGAAGATAAATGTTCTTTATTTTGTAAAAAGGTAAGATTTTACTTAAAGTAATAGTTTACAGACAAATAATATGGAGAAAGGCTGAAGGCCTGTCCTATTGAAAGAGCTATTAAATACTCTCTTGGTAGCAAAAAAGAGCCTCCAAGCCTGGCAGTGCTTCCTTTAGGGATTGTGATTATTCTGCAGCTTTGGAAATGAGGAAAGCCCCAGCTGTGGGAAGTGGTTTCTCTTTCTTTTCCCCATGGGTGGTTCTGGGGGAAGAGCATCTGGAAATCCAACATTAAAGACACTTGAGCTACACATTCCCCCAAATCAGTATTTCCTCAATGCATCACATTGTGGGAGGGGTGGAGGGAAGGTTATTTTCTACATCAGTCTAGTGTGTAGGAAAAGGGTCTGGAAATAAAAACTATTGACAGATTAGAGATAGAAGAAGGGAAAGCAAATGTGTTGAGAACTTCATTTGTGTCACACGCCAATCCATTACCATCATGTCTTGCTTACTTTTTGTTTATTATTATTATTATTATTTTTATTTTAGAGAGAGAGACAGAGAGAGAGAGAGAGCAGGAGCAGGGGAGGGGCAGAGGGAGAGAGAGAATCTTAAGCTGGCTCCATGCCTAGTGCAGAGCCTGATGCAGGGCTCATCCCAGGACCCTGAGATCATGACCTGAACTGAAATCAAGAGTCTGATGCTCAACCATCTAAGCCACCCCCATATTTGGGTCTTGTCCCAAGACTATAATTCCAGACTTCCCCCTGGTGGGATTGAACCACCAACATTTCAGTTCACAGACCAATTAGCTAACTGATTGTGATTGCGCCACAGAGACAACCCTCTTGGTTACTTTTTACATGAGGAATGAGACTCAAAGAGATTAGGCAACTTGACTGAGTTTGCGTGACTCGAATAAGCAAAACCAGGTTTCAAATCGATACCTGTCAGCTCCCAAAGGCTGTGTACAACCTCTCCACTTCATTACTCTGAACATCTAAGAGCTGAGAAGCAAAGTCTTTATAAATGATCATCTTTCCTGGTTAAAAAAAAAAAATCCAACAAGCAAATGAACAAACCGTGTTTTTGTTTCACTTTGTATAATAGCTTGCTTAGAAAGAGATAAAAAGCTAGGCCTTCCCAATAAGGCTGGTTCAGTGTTTTGCTTTTTGGAGTCATAATTAGAGTGAAGGTATATGGGATGGTTCAAAAGGTCCTAGAATAATAAGTGTCATAGGTATAGTTTTGCTAACCAGGGCTGTGAGGTGACAGCCAGTCTGAAAAGATGCCTGGGGTGACTATACACTCATACACATACACATATGTATGATTATAAATTGCACGATTATGTTATATATAAATTATTTAGTGATGTTTGGATTTATAAATTGCACGATTATGTTATATATAAATTATTTAGTGATGTTTGGATTTAAAAATACCTTAATAAAAACTCCAGTTCTAAGTCCAGGATCCCATTCTGGGTAGTAACTAAATAACTGAATTGATTTTGAGAGTAGTTGAGAGCAGTTCTCAAACTTCAGTGTTCCTAAGAATTACCTGCAAGGTTGTTAAAGCACAGATTCTTGGGCTACGTCCCGAGACCCTGGTTCAGGATGTCTGTAACAGGCACCTAAGCTTTGCATAGCCAACAAGCTGTCACTTGTGCTGATGCCCTGGTCCAGGGGGCCACACTTGGAATAAGTCTGACTGGGAAATCGAGCAAGGCAGTAGAAAAATAGGGAGAAATTCTGAACATTTTCTTTCTGATATTCAAGTTTAGCCAGCTACAGGCATGAGACTGGAATTCATTCTTTTTCTTTGATAATTTCTTGATTCGATTCGGTTCAATGTAGGACATATTTTTGAACATCTTCTTAAAATGGTACCATGGGCTGTGAATGAAATTTAATCTTAATGACTTCAACAAAATAGTTGCTAAAAGCTCTCATGTTGTTTTAGCTGGAGTTTAAAGAACAAATATTTATTCCCCTCCCCCCACACCACCACCTTTTTTTAGAAAATACTTTTAAAGTTTTCCAGACTTTTTCTCCTAACTGAGCAGTAAACAACTTGATGATAGAGTCGAGAATCCAAACATTTCTCGCTGTGCTCACCCATGCCTAAGCCACCATCCTCTCTGGCCTATTGCAATGATAGCTTCCCAATTGCTTTCTCCATGTCGACATGGACCCTGCAACACACCAGCCACAAAATACTCCTCCATCGACAGATAATTTCACTTTCCTGGTCACAGTCCTCCAAAGTTCTGACTTCACTGACAGTAAAGACAGTCATTAGAAGGATGGGCAAGACCCTGTCCACCTGTGCCCTCCTTAACTCTGTGATTTCATCTCCCATCACTCTCCTCACTCTATTCTAGGCACATTGATCACCTTGCGATTTCTCAAACATGTGAGGCATGTTCTGCCCTTGGAACTGCTGCTCGTGTTGTTCCTTCTACATGGAATGCTGTTCCTCCAAATATTTACATGGCTTCCTTCGTTATCACCCAAAGCATAGCTCAAATACCATCTGTTTAGTGAGACTCTCTCTGGCCACATAATTTTACTACTAACCCCCCTGCACATCACTTCTATCTACTTTCCCTGTGTTATGCTTCTCTTTAGTATTTCTCGACATGTAGCGTATTATATATTTTTATGTTTTTTATCTATTGCCTGTTTCCGTATAACATGTATTTATATACATGTTTTATTGCTAGAACAGATAAGACAGTCAAGAAATATATAATATGTAATAGCTTTTTTAAAGCTTATTTATTTACTTTGAGAGAAACAGAGACAGTATAAGTGAGGGAGGGGTAGAGAGTGAGGGAGAGAGAGAGAGAGAGAGAGAATCTCAAGCAGGCTCTGCACTGCAAGCTCAGAGCCCAATGTGGGGCTTGAACTCAATGAACTACGAGATCATGACCTGAGCCCAAACTGAGTCAGACACTTAACTGACTGAGTCACCCAGGCGCCCCTATGCAACGCTTTTTTAAAAATATTTACATTATTAAGCACAAGACTAGAAGTACTACTAGCACTACTAGGAGTACTACTAGTAGTACTCCTAGGAGTGCTAGAAGTACTAGAAGTACTAAAGTACTAGAAGTACTAGTAGTAGTACTAGAAGTACTACTATTAAGTACAACACTACTAGAAGGTAGTCATCGTGGTTTTCATGTCTCTTTGTGTATGAATCCAGATTGAGTTTTCTTACTTCTGGAAGCTTTTTTTTACCCAGCCCATTTTCAGTTCTCACATATACAGTGGGTGCTTAACTGGTCTTATGTGTGTGTATTATTTCATGTAATCTTCAAATGTATGTACAAATGTTACATATATGTTATTGAAATTTACTCAATATATGGAATGGCCTCTACTGGATTGAGGATGAAATAGTACTTTTAAAAAATTACAATTTTTATCTTTATTTAGAAACTCAAAGGAGAAATCTTAATTAGAGGCAATTATTGATATAGAAAATCAATAAATATAGAACCAAACTTTATCCTGATTTTTAAAAGCCGTTCAGAGATAAATGGTTATGCATAAGAATTTAGAGGATGAAAATGAAATTTTTTAAAAAAATTTTGATTTTTGTGTGATTGCCATTTCTACATTTTTCTTCTTCTCCTTTCCCCTCTTCTCTTCCTTCTCCTTCTACTTCTCCTCTGCCTTCTGCTTTTCATTTTCTTCTTCCTCCTCTACCATTTCTCTGTCTTCTTCCGACTACATATAGTCCTAATTTTGTTTTATTTTTAAAACAAATACTCATCCTTTCTCCGCAAGAAAAAAATTTCACAATTAATTTAATGCTTCTAGAGAGTTGATATCAAAGTCATGGGTCTGTCGGATGGAAGGATGGAGAGGATTAACTCTTTCCTGGGCAAAACCAAAAAAATAGCTGATTATTCATTCATTAAATCAGATGTATCTAGACTGTCTTACATCTTTTGGGAGACACAGAAAAATATTAAAACATGATCTTAGCCTGTGAGGAATTTAGAATCTAACTGGGAAATGTGAACTAATTAGTTAGCAATATATGACAGCAGGTGGATATAGTTAATGCATTAAACTTTAACTGTAATTGATACTAAAATGATGATGTTCCTAATCAGTCTGAACCGATCACCAAATTGAAGTTAGTTGTCTAAGAGTAGAGGCATACTGCCTGTGGGAACTGAGGGGTCCCCCTAATGGTTAAACAGTTCCCTGGAGCTCAAGTGGGGCTTCTTTTTTTCTTTTTTTAAATGTTTATTTATTTTTATTTTTGAGAGCGAGAGCGAGAGAGAGAGCAGAGGAGGGACAGAGAGAGAAGGAGAATCTGAAGCAGGCTCCAGCCTCTGAGCTGTCAGCACGGAGCCTGATGTGGGACTTAAACTTCTGAACTTGAACTCAGTGAGATCATGACCTGAGCTGCAGTCAGACGCTTAACCGACTGAGCCACACAAGTGCTCCTCAAGTGGGGCTTCTTAACAGACATAGGAACTCCTCTGGTACTGTGTCTGATCTTCCTGGTCCTATTTCTTCTATGAACCTAGAACAATGACTTTTTGAAGTTTTATAACTAGCAAATCATGCGTCCTTCATCTTCCCTTCTGGGCTTCTGTCTATAAATACTTGGAGTGTTGACTCAGGAGCAAATATGGGCAACTGTTCTTTTCTGTACCCTCGCAGTTCTTTTTAAAGTTCCAAAGACTGACTGGCTGTGAGCTTTTTAAGTTGCTCACAGTACTTTTTGTTATGTATTCACACTCCCAACTTTCTGACCTTGGGGAGATCTCTCTCCTCTCTCCTGCCTCAGCACCAGCCTTCAGTAGCAATTGCTTATATCCATCGAGAGCCTTAAATGCCTTGGAAGGATTTTTCTTGGCTTGTCCCAGTCTTCAGTGCACTGCTTCTTTAAGGGAAGACCTCTGTGCCTCAAGGAGGGTCTCTCAGTTCTCTTATCCCCATATTTAAGCCCATATACCTTGAAGGTTTATGGGAGAATGGTGGGTGGAGCAGACCTTCTCCCAGGTCAGGGCTCCTAGGGATTCTAACTCATCAACCTTCATGTAGTCAGTAATAGATGATTAAGGATTTAAATAGTTTTTCTTATGTTAATCTATGGGAGATTCCTCCTCTTTCCTCACCATTCCCTCAGGGAAGAAAGCAGAATTTGGTTTCCTTCTCTTACAAGAAGGGCTCACCACTTTTTGGATT
This sequence comes from Paguma larvata, assembly GCA_030068075.1. Lineage (NCBI taxonomy): Eukaryota > Metazoa > Chordata > Mammalia > Carnivora > Viverridae > Paguma > Paguma larvata. The sequence continues at coordinate 38,135,583 of CM057840.1, forward strand.
ATGTTCCATTAGGTTTCTTTCCATCGCCAACTCTCTGATTATCTTTGATCTTGGTTTTCATAGCTTATGAAATATATTCTCATTAAAGGGTGTGTGCCAGTCTCCTGTGACTTTCTGGGCGATTCCTTGAGGCATAAGTCCCAATTCAATTTCATGGTCCTTACAGAAAAATTTAATAAATACTTTTACTTGAGTGGAGATAATGTAAAGGATGTTTTATACGAATCTTTCAAAGATGAAGGTTAATTTTACAGAAGTTCTTTTATGGTCATGGAACATATTTTTGAAAACCTCATGACTTGGTGCAGAATTAAAAATGCATGTTTTAAAACATTAAAAAAAATTTTTTTTACATTTAGAGAAAGAGAGAGGACAAGTAGGAGAGGGGCAGAGGGGGAGAGAGGGAGAGAAACTTGAGCAGGCTCCAGTCTCAGCATGGAGTCCAATGCAGGGCTCCATCCCACTACCTGAGCCAAAATCAAGAGATGGATGCTCAACCAACCCCAAGGCACCCCTAAAGTTTTTTGATAGAAAAAGATGATAGAACAGATTACCAAAATTTATAAGACCATCAATGACATCCTTTATTGAAATATTTATACTTTTCTCACCAAATAAAAAAATATATATTATATATATTCAATTATGTATATATATGCATACATAAGTATATATATATATATGCATATATTATATATATAATATGCTCGTATATGCACATTAAATTCTTTTAAAAGAAATATTTATACTTCATCTCCAGTAAGATATGTTCATTATTAAAAAGTCAAAAGACAGGGGTGTCTGCATGGCCCAGTCAGCTAAGCTTGGGACTCTTGATCTCAACTCAGGTCTTGATCTCAGGGTCCTGAGTTCAAGCCCCTCAGTGGTCCCTGCTCTGGGCATGAAGCCTACTTAAAAAGAAAAAGTCAAAAGACGAAAATAGAAAGAGAGTATTTCCCTAGTGTTACTCTTTAAAGATGGTCACTGTGAATTTCTTGGTATATATATTTTCATATTTTTAAATTGTCCATATACAGAACTATCTAGATTTTAGAAACAAAATAGAGATCAATTAAGAATTATATGAAATTTTAATTGTTATATATTGAAAAATAATACTCTATTATGTACTTTTCTAACCAATTATTTTCCCAAAAACATCCCTAAGTACATATGTTAAGCAAAATTAAAAATAGAATTTGAATATATAAGCGATTTTAAAAATAATTTTGTTCTGCCCTAAATAATTTTTCATCTATCAATGAGGAAGACAGATTTGTAAGGCAGCTTGTCATGTTCATCAAATTCAGAAGAGTTAGGATGTTTGTATTAAACTGAAAGAAAAGCAAAACAGTCTCTGATGTTACAAGAGCTGTAAGTTACAAACATGGATTGTTTACAGTCAATATAAAAGAATGAAACTTTGCTGAGAAACAAGGATTTCTGTAATGCTTTGATCTTCACAGATATTTGAAAGACTAAAGAGTGTACGTTGACAGACAAATTTAAGATACAGATTATTTACCTGAAAATTATGTCAATATATACACATATTTATAAACATGAGCTATACATAACAACTTAGTATTGGATTTTTTTTTTTTTTTTGAGAGAAATAGAGAGAGAGTGTGTGCATAGGAGAGAGTGTGAATAGGAGAGTGGCAGGCAGAGGGAGAAAGAGAATCCCAAGCAGGCTCCATGCACAGCACTGAGCCCAACATGGAGCTCAGTCTCACGACCCTGGGATCCTGACCTGATCCAAAATCAAGAGTTGGATGCTTAAAGGACTGAGCCACCCAGGCACCCCAGTATTGGATATTTATTAAACAATGCACCACACATGGTGAATGTGGCAGCATCACAAGACTCATGCAGTAAAGTGCTATATCTAGTTTTACCTTCCAGCATTGGCAACTTTGGAATATACTTATGAGTCACTCACTCCTTTAGTGAGACAGAGACCAAATGAATCTTGGTTATTCTAATGGCGGGTGTCAAAGATTGGGTCATGAAGGGTGGGAGGGTGGACAGAGAGAGAGATTACATAATATATCCAAACCAATTAACCCCTTTCAGAGTTCGGCATTGAAAGCAGAAACAACATTTCTACAGGCTACAATTTCTGTATTGATTAGAAATAATTTGTTTTTTATTGAATTCATATGAAGAACACATAACAAATGCCATTTTCTAGATATTTATTTAAAAACCAATAATCTTCAAAATGGAATTATTGTTATATGACCAGCAGACAACAACTGGGTTAATAGCAATTTAACCAAAAGCAGTTTGACTCAAAGTCGAACAAAAAAATTAAGTAGAAATGATGATGATCAAAAAAATTGTGTTGTGGTATTGATAACTTTGGTGAGCAATGGGTAGTTTTGCAACATTTTGAGTATTATTTCTACATTTTATTCATCTTGTAAATTTTTAAACTTTATTAATATTTTTGTTTTATAATTATAGTTGATATTTTGATTATCATTTTTATGTTATTATGCTCTCTGAAATGCCAAAAGTCAAAAAAAATTGAAATATGCCAAACTGGTAGGTTAAATTCTTAACCATCTACTAACAATTTAGAACCCATATTTTTAAAAAAATTAAAAATTATCAATAGTGTCACAAAACTTTCTATAATGAACTAAAATTTAAAATATTTGAAACATAAATGTTTGGGGATAACTTTTTCACCAAATTATTCTTATAGTCAAATGTCAAATTAATCAACTGGCTTTTAGTACATTTTTATTCTAATAAATTTCTATCAGACATTTTTTAAAAAATCAAATAATATCATTGCATTATTAAAGGAATTAGTCTTTTTTGGGGGAAATTAGTCATTTTGATTTAAAGAGATAAAGTAGATATTTTATGATCAATTGTATATATATTTATACTGATAATTCTTAGTTAATTATGAATATGTTAAAGTATTATATATGTCATTTGTTAAAGGCTTAATATAAAGATTATTATAATTTTCCTCAAAAACATTAATTCATATTTTTAAAAGTACTTTATCATCAAGTGATTAATATTACACAAATTTCCAACATTAAACTTTATTACCTCATGACTTCTTAATTGAATGCATTGATTTGGTATTAAGTATAAACTAACATTAAGGTGTAAATGATTTTTAAAATTTTTTATTTTGAAAAATTTTAAACATACTTTAAAATTGAAATAATGTAATGAATTCCTACCTCCCCATTACCCACCTCAATAATTACCAACAGTTTCCCATTCTTATTTGACCTATTCCCCCTCCAATCTATGTGATTTTTCTGTAGATTATTACAAAGCAAATAGCAGATATTGTATCATTTCACCTGTAAATATTCCAGTACAAATATCTAATAGTTACCAACATTTAAAAAGCATCACTTAGTAATATTTCATTGCAAATAATGTTACAAATAAGGAAAATAACTATGAATAATCATATTATCTACTAATCTGTCTGTGCTCTATTTTCTTCACTTGTCTAAAAAAAATGTCTTTTTAGTGATTTGTTTGAATCAGGATCCAATCAAGAGCCATGCTTTGTTTTTGGTTAATATGCCTCTAAACACCCTTTTAAAATGTTATATATATATTGAGGATACTGGTTTGTTTGTCCTGAAGAATTTCTCACATTCTTGATGTGACTGATTATACTTACTTATTCTTCTTTTCCCCATATCTCTCATAGATTGACAATTTATAGATTTGATTAGATTCAGGTTCAACTTTTGGGGAAAAAATACTTCATAAATGTTGCTATAGGTATAGCATCTTCTGTCCGTCAGGAGCGTGTAAGTGTAGGTTGTCCCATTGGTAATGATATTACGATTGATCAGTGGGTTAATGCTGCCAGTCTGGTAAAGTTTCCCCATCAAACTTTGACTCAATGATTTTAACCACCAATTATAGTGGTGGGTGGCCTAGATCTATTATTTCATTACAGGTTGCCATTGTTGATTTGCTAAATCTATATTTCCTTCTGTATTTATAAGAATTCTTTGATAAAGACAATTCTCACACTAATCAACTATTTGGTTACTATTATAGATTGATTTTCTTGGGAGAGAAACACTGAGCTGGAGATTAATATGCAGGGCATTTATTAGGCATTGCTTTTGGCATCAGTATCTTTGGAAAGGAATTAAAAATTTCCAGGTACAACAAGCTAGATATCCCATCCTATGTGAGAGAATCACGTTATCGCCCATACAGAAAACTGATATTGGTGGTGCAGACCTGTGTTTAGGATTTTAATCTTAGGAATTGTGACTACTTTTATGGGCCTTGTTTTTGGTTTGTTTTGCTTCTGTCTTCCCGCTGTGAAAGATGAGACATGTCTCTATCTATCTATCTATCTATCTATCATCTATCTCTCTATCTATCAGTCATTTATCATCTATCACCAGGGAGGCCTATTGCTGTTACATCTAGCTTTTAATTGCAAATTAATCATTCTCAGTTTTTATATTTTTTCCAGCATGTCACTTGAGCTCACCCACTTCTGTTCCTTTGCTGTTTCTCCCATATTTCTCAAATGTCTGACACATTGCACAAGCAAACGTATTTCCTTTCATTAGTACACCAAACCAGCGAAAATATTACTAATTCCATTGCTACCTTGTGCCAGAATCTGTTCCACTTACCATCGGTGAAAGAGTTCCCATGCCAAATGGGAAACAGAGGATTCAGCTCCACAATCCTCTCTTAGTATGTGCTTCCTTAGACCACACATGGCAATAACTGCTTGCAGCAGGTTGGGTCTTTTGGGAAGCAAACTGTGGGATGGATATTAACATCCAGGGCATTTATTAGTGAGTATTCTTCGGAGAATAAGGAGCAGGAGTGAAGAGGGAGAAGCTGACCTGCAGTCTCAACAATGTCTCCAACTGATGCCATGGAGAGATTTGGAACTCTGATGGTCTTTTGAGTTGGCCCAGGTTGAAGCTACAGGTTTTATACAACAGTTGCCCTGGAAAAGTGTATAGCATGAAGTCAACTATACACAGAAAAAACAGAATAGATCATGCATAATCCTTTCATTTTTTTTAAATCAATTTTTTTCGTAAACTTTTAGTAACTATTGAAGGCGACCAATGAGGGTTTACAAAGTTTTCTTTTGGTATAATTACTGACTCATGATTTTATATGTGTATAAGATCAAGTTCAGACCTTTCCGGTCATTTCTACTGATGCTCAAACTGTTTTTTAAATTATAAAGTGAGAGCCTCTTTAATAGCTGCCTCTGCCTCTTTGTTATGACCTCTATAATCTTTGATTGCTTTCTTGTTTTTCAGCACAAGATGTCGCAGATTTATCTGAGAGATTTTCCGCTCAGACCTGGAATCAATCAGTTTTCCGAGGAGGCAAATAAAGTTCAGAGACCAGAATCAGGGCCCCAGAAGTGGTCATTGCTACTGGTGTGTCTCAGCTTCTGGAACTTTTCAGTGGACAGGTATTTATATAATATGCATTTTTAAAAAGATAAACAAATGTAGGTGTCTTAGCTCAGGCTACAAGCCATAGACTTGATGGCTTAAGCAACAACATTTATTCCTCACTGTTCTGGAGACTGAGAAATACAAGATTAAGGTGCCAGTAGATTTAATGTCTGGTGAGAGCCTGCTTCCTGGCTTGTAGAGAGCCTCTGTCTCACTGTGTCCTCACATGGAAGAGAAAAAGATCATTTCTCTTCTGTGTCTTTTTATGAGGGCTCTACTCTTAAACCTAGTCACCTCTCAGGGTGCCTGCATGGCTCAGTCAGTTGAATGTCCAACTTCAGCTCAGGTCATGATCTCATGGTTTGTGGATTCAAGCCCCATGTTGGGCTCCGTGCTGATAGCTCAGAGCCTGGATCCTGCTTCAGATTCTGTGTTTCCGTCTCTCTCTGCCCCTCTCCCATTCAAGCTCTATCTCTGTTTCTCAAAAATAAATTAATGTAAAAAAAAGAATTAATCACCTCTCAAAGGTTCTACCTCCAGTTACCATCACATTGGATATTAGGGCTTCAACATATGAATTTGGGGGGGGAATGATTTAATCCATAACAATGAAAATATAATTTTTTTTAGAAAAGAAAAAATCATGAATCCATAATGATACTTTCATTTCAAATATGTGATTATTGTGTATTAATTTACTTGCTGTTATACTTCTCATATTTTCTTATATTGAAAATGTTGATGACATGATATGTATATAGTTTCTTGATTTATCCTATGCCATTAACATATAATAATTTCAAATAACAATACCAATGTTATCATTAGAAATAAGGCTAATGACTGCAACTTATGATTTATTTGTGGTAATTTTTATCCCTAGGATATATCTCACTACTGATGGACAGGAAAAATATTTCACTTTAAAATCACTTGAAATAATTCTTCTCTGTGTGTTTATATCAGAAGTTAGGTAAGCAATTAGATTCTTCTTTTTCCTTCTATTAATTACTTTTAGAAAATTCTTAGCTTTTTATTTCTGAAATAATTATATTTTTTATTACATATATTTACAAGGTTCCCGTGTAAATATATATAGACATCCAGTTTCTATTCCTGTCTCTTTCCCCGTAGTACCATTTAAAAATAGCTTTTGGTTTATCTGTCTATCGTGTCAAAACATAGGTAAATTTATATTTGTATTCCTTATCTCAAAGCATTTCTTTAAAATTGAAAATTAGAAGGACTTTCAAACATCATCCTACAGTTAGGTGCATGGCCTGGTGCTGGAGTCAAACCACTGTATCAGAGGGAAGCCTGTTTCATCAATTCTAGTGCAGAGAATAGGACTTCTAACCTGAGAGAGCAAGGGTTATAAATCCAAAAGGAAACATATGTGGGATTTTATAATAAAAATAGAGTATCAGTTCGTATTCATATAGTGCTTTTCAGTTTATATGGCAATTTTACTATTAAAATAGTAAATTAGCTATAGATAGATTAAATAGATAATTAATTTAAGTATAATTAACATAAGGTGTTATATTCTATTGGAAAACAATGATCCAACAATTCTATGCAATACAATTCTATACTGTGAATTTATTAATTTGATGTTCACAATGAGCTTATGGTTTTCTCTCTATATTACAAACTGGAAACTGAGGCATAGGGACAAAATTTCTTTGCCCAAGGACTCGCTGAGTTCACACAGCTAATTACTGACAGAGGTAAGAGAAGAATTCAGGTTGTCTGCCTCAAACTCTGTATTATAATGACACTGACTCTCAAATTAGTTGCAAATACATATGAAACTCTTGTGTTTTAAACTATGTCTTCTGTAGTCATCATAAATGACTCCAAATGAGTTTTAGAAGTAGAAAATCCTCTATTCCCTTTTCGTAGATTCACAATACAAAATTACATTAAGTAAAGTCTCTGAAAATTTCTGTATTTGAAAAATCTGTTTAGTGTTGTATTTCTTAATGTTTCCTGATTTTACAAGACCACAGAACATCCTCCCACCCTCAATAAGCCTGAAAATGTGTTGAAGTCATAAGACTTGTTACGGTTAAAAGTGTGGTTTAATCCACTTAATGGCAGGTTCAATTCGCAATTATTTTTGACAAAAACCATGCTCCAGAATTAAATTTGGTTTTGATAAACATTTACGGCTTGTCAGAATCAAATTTTGAAGATTATTTGTATTATAATATGATTCAGTCAATCTTTTAGCACTTGGCAAACAGGTAACAATTAAAAAAAATGAATTTATTGGGAGTATTTTTCTCATTAAAAATTCACCTATATTTAGTTAATGTACTAACAGGAGAATTTGCACAGCAGTGTTTCTGTGTGTTCCTAGCAACAAGAAACCACGACAGAGCAAGGCCTGAAACCAGAGGCTTCTGCATTTTCTCATCTGTGATGACGTACGTTGACGCTGGACATTCATGGGCCTGAAGATATAAAGAAGTATTTACCATTGGAAAATATGCTCTATGCTAAAACAGAGGAAAAAATAAAGGCAAACAGAGTATAAAATATGGAGCTGTAAAGCCTTGAGTGTTCTGGAAATTTATGTACAAAGTAATAAAAAATAAATACTACAATTACTTGAGATAGCTTATATGGCATTCTTATGGTCTCCAATTTTTGTTATTATCATTATGATTATTTCAAGTTAACGGACTTATTTAAAAAAATAGGAAATACTATTTCGAAGAAAGAGGAGACCTTTTTTTAATTGGATGTTTTTCTCCAGTCAGTTTCTGGAAATTTTCATTGAGAATTTAAAATTTTGAAAAAGCATAGTTACATATAGAGGTAGAGATCATCTCTGGGGATTTATAGGGCCCTCCAGAGTGGGAGGAGGGTAAACTGAAAATACAGTTTTCTTGGATGAGTTCTTTAAAACAGTGGAGCAATTAATTGCAAGATGGCTTTTTCCTAAGGTAATTTTAATTCATTCAGTCCCTGAGGACCACAAAATTATGGTTTATTAATTGTTCTCTGGATCCTGATAGACTCTGTGGAAAATAAAATCCAAATGTGGAGAATTCAAGGTCCATGCTTGCTATTGTCAATGGAATGGGGATCTAGCAGGATTACAAGGTATATACAAGGGATATGATTGAGACAAGATAGTATTAATATAAGGGGAACTACAAAGTAATTCTTTATGATGAAGCACTGAGTGGATTTCAGAAAACTATAGAAATTACATATATATAAGGCTGGAAAATTATAGAAAAGTTTTGTGGAAAACTATAGAAAAGTTAAGTGATGATATATGAACAGTGAACAAATAAAAACCTTGGGTAGTTGGAAAAGAACAGAGAGAGCTTCCCGTAAAGGAAGACTGACTGTATTAGCACAGACCAGGAGAAAATGCCCCTCAAGTTGATTCAGGAGATGAATAATAGCAGTGTTACTGTGGGGCACAAAAATATGAGGGGAAAACCTGACATCAATTGTTGATGCACCGAAGACACAATTTCATCAGTAGAGCACTCATGTTTAGAATATTAAACTTAATCTAACCATTTGAAAAATCCAAATTGTAGAACATTCTGGAAAACAATTGGTCTGGACCTTAAAAACATGTCAATGTCGTGAACAACAAAAGTGACTGGGAAAAGTTTCAGGTGAAAGAGACATGGCAATTAGTGCAATGCGTGATCCTCGATTGTGAAAATTTTCAAAACAAAAAGGAGAAGAAAAATAACATTTCTGTTAGCGTTTGGATGTTCACAATTTTTTGTTTTACAACTTCTTTTATTTACTTGGTATTCATTGAACAGTTGTTGTAAATGACCTCATGGTTATATCATTGTGAGTTTGCGGTGATTATTTTTGTGGAAATATTTGCTTTACAATCATCATTAAGAAATTTATTAACATAGTGTGATCTCATTGTAGAAAATAACTACTGTTGGGGCTCCTGGGTGGCTTAGTTGGTTCAGCATCTGACTTTGACGCGGGTCATGATCTCACAGTTCATGAGTTTGAGCCCCACATTGGGCTCCCTGCTGTTAGCGCAGAGCCCGCTTCGGATCCTCTGTTCGCTTGTCTTTGCCCTTCCCCTGCTTGAGCTCTCTCGAAGATAAATAAACATTTAAAAAAGAAGAAGAAGAAAATAACTACTATGGATAACTGTGTACCCTTTTTTTTCCCCTTGAGTGATAGTCTCATGCAACGTAAGTAGTCTTTTAAAATGGGTCTAACCTTTACCACCATTATAAAATTTTTTCTTGTAAAGATTTCACTTTTATTTTTTAAGTGTTCACGAAATAGTGTAGATTAATTTGTTATGAAATGCATAATTCAATAAATATTTATTATACAGATTTTCTTTGATTTACCATGAGATTACATCACAATAAACTCACTGTAAGTTGAAAATGCATGGTGTGCCTGAGTGGCTCAGTCGGTTAAGTGTCCAACTTCAGCTCAGGTCATGATCTCATGGTTCATGGTCTCAAGCCCCACATAAGGCTGTGCATTGACAGCTCAGAGCCTGGAGCCTGCTCCACATTCTGTGTCTCTCTCTGCCCCTCCTCACTTGTGATCTCTCTCTCTCTCTCTGCTTCTCAAAAAAAATTAACTTTTAAGAAATATAAATATTAAAAAAAGAAAATGGATTTAATACACCTAACCTACTGAACATCATAGCTTAGCCCATCCTATCATAAACAAGCTCAGACACTTCCATTAGTCTACAGTTGGGCAAAACCATCTAACACAAGGCCTATTTTATAACAAAGTGTTGAGTATCTCATGTAATTTATTGAATGCTGTGTTGAAAATGAGAAAAAAAGAATGCTTATATGGGTACAGAATGGTTGTAAGTGTATTGGTTCTGGACTTTCGTGATTGTGTAGCTGTCTGGTAATTGGGGGTCTTTGCTGCAAGAGACAGAGAGTATCTACCACACATCATAAGCCTGGGAAAAGATCAAAATTCTAAATTTGAAGCATGGTTTCTACTGAATGCATATCATTTTTGTATCATTGTAAAATTGAAAACCATGGTATGTTGGGGACCATCTACGTATGTATTATATGCCTACGACTTGACTAGGTGCAGTTCTTATTCCCAGGGACCATATGACTGGCTGGTTTCCTCCAGCAAATGTAGGGCAACCATGGGATGATGGTTTTCATCTGCCCAAGGAATGATGAGAAAGGTGGCATCAATTTATGACAAGTTGAGATTGGAGAAAGAAACTTGGATAAGTTGCATTGAAGCCAAAGATTTGGGTTGTTCCCAAGAAATTGTGGCTTCTAGAAACTGCTAGCTTGGATAATTCTCCTTATTTAGAGTTGTAGTAAGGGCATTTAATCCTTCTGTCAAAAGTTTTGGCCATTGCAGTTCTTTGGTAACCTGTTCTCTGCTGGCATCTGGAAGGAGTCACTTTTTATAGGCTTTCCATCTACTAAGATGATTAATACCGTCTCAGAGTGCTAGTAGTTGTTTTTCTTAACGGAGTTTGTGGACGTGCACTGACTCATTCACCCTCTCACATCCTGTCTGCACTGTGATCTTGAGCTTGCATTTTCAACAGGGCTAGTAGGGTCTGTGCCAAGCTATAACCATGAAACAAAACAAAGTTAAAGGTTTCATAAGCTAAAAACTTGGCTGTGGAAATGCCACACTCCAAATAATATACCCACCATTTTATAGGAAAGTTACCAGTTTACTTCATCTGGTTTTACTTTCCATGGGTGGGAAAGTTAGCATTACCAGAAAATTCATCTCACTATTTGACTGGGTCCAAATAATGCAGCCACGATATTAAAGCAAAATTGGCATTGTTGTAAATTGAAATCATGGTTCCCATTACAGTAAAAATCTGATAATCAAAGAGGAATTGATTGGAAGGTGGATACGGAATTTATTTCTTTAAAACATTCAGAATCTTGATCTTCCCTATAGTGTGACACAGAGATATTCAAAACAAAAACCGTAAAACAACACCCATAATTGTGAGGAAAGGTTTCATAGACAGGAAGTGATTTCAGAAGCTAACAGGTGATCAAGAGTTCTGTTCACTGCACAGCACGAGTTGACTCCAGACATGGCCATACTCTGGAGTATTCCAACGCTAGAATTGCAGCAAGTGAATCAAGTGTGTTTTGAGATGGCATATCACACACTAAAGAAGAGAATCAACATGGAGGATTAGGAAAGGCAAGATCTATGGACTTAGAATAATTATTTTAATCTACACAATATTACAAAAAATTATTAAAGAATTTAATTTCAGAAAGAAGATATTGGGGAGATCAGTTTAAATAATTAAAATTGATCATTTCCAACTCACTTTCCGTACTTGTTGGAAATTTATATTGAAAGTCTTATATGCATATATTTAAAAAGAAAATATAAAAATCAGCGATGCCTTCATTTCGATGTTAGCTATTAGAAAAAAAACCTAGAAAATTAAATCTAAAGATTATAAAATGAAAATGATAGAATAGCAGAAAAAAATAATAGAATAGGGGTGCCTGGGTGGCTCAGTTGGTTAGGCGGCCGACTTCGGCTCAGGTCATGATCTCGCAGTCTGTGAGTTCGAGCCCCGTGTCGGGCTCTGTGCTGACGACTCAGAGCCTGGAGCCTGCTTCCAATTCTGTGTCTCCCTCTCTCTGTGCCCTTCCCCTGCTCATACTCTGTGCCTATGTCTCTCAAAAATAAATAAACGTTAAAAAAAATAAAAAAAATAATTGAATAGAAGAGCACACAAGGGATTAATAAAGTCTAAGTAGCTACATTAGAAAGATTAATAAAATTGTTCAATCTTCAGCAGATGTTATATGTAATGGTGCAAGATGAAAGACTTCTCCATTCACATCAGGAACAAGGCTAGCATGCTGCTGTCACTGCTTTATTTCCTAGTATAATGGAGACTCCAAGCAATGCAGTAAGATAAAGAAAAAAAATTAATGTGAGCAAAGTAGGACATGACATTGACATATTTGCAGAAGATATAATCATATGTATAGAAAATTCAAGAGATTTTACACATAATTTGTATCAACTAAGAATTTAGCAAATCTGCTGACTACAGCCAGGGTACAGAAATCATTGTATTTATATATACCAGTAACATAGAAAATATTTAAGAACAAGATCCTATTTAAAGGAATATAAAAAATCCAAATACCTAACTCTAAGTATGTGAAAGAAGTCTACGTAGAAAACTGTAAAATATCGTTTAGTGGAATTAAATGAAACCCAGCAATACTGAATTCATGGATTCTAAGATTTAGTTTTGTAAAGATGGCAATTTTAAGAATGTTTATTAATGCTATTCAGTCTAAATCTTCACAGATTTTTGCTATTTCAGGGGTTCGATTTGTTAGCTGTGTGCATGTGTGTATGTATAAATTAAAAAGCAGTTTTTATTTCAAGGTTGGGAGTCAACTTTTTTTACAAGTATCATATATTTTTTCTAATATCTTGAAATATTTATAAACCTCAAATACTGTGCCTACAGCAGTGAGTAAAAAGTCTCCTTTTATGATCCCAGGCACGTGGTGTTTTCACTAGGATACTACTGTGTACTCCTGCCTCTGTTCTCATGACTCGTGGACTGTTTAATTCTCTTCTAAATTAAAAAAAATTATGTGTGTGTTGTTGAGTTGTTTTGCTTTAAAATGCTTATAGTTACAGTGGGGAGATATTATGCCTATTAATTTTAGGAAACTATGAAGTTAAGCAAAGCACATGATAGTTTAACTGTAATTTGTGTGCTTAGATATTAAGCATATTTATTCTACCCTCTTCATTGGTTGCTGCAACAGAAGAAGCATGTTAAAAAAATATGGCTTCTACTCATGGGCATTCAAAAAGCAAATCAGGAATGTATTGCTTTTCCTGGTACTGATTTTCCACTGTTCTTGTCTACCCTCTAGTGGTAGAACAGCAAAGTCCAAAAAAAGATTCCACAGGCAAGAATCAGATGATTCATCTTTGAGAAACTATTATTATTATTTTTAAGTTTAGCCTAGTTCTCCGTGTAGCATATTACTGAATTTAGAAATCTACTACATGTCAATAGCATAGACATTAACATACATTAACATAGACATGTTCAATGCTGTTTCAGATGGTGTGCAAAGTATGTGAGATATTTTAGCTTACTCCTAAGCTAAAAGACTAATATCAGGGGTGTTTGTGTGTCTCTGTCAGTTAAGCGACCGACTTCGGCTCAGGTCATGATCTCACAGTTTGTGAGCCTGAGCCCCGGGTTGGGCTTTGTGCTGAGAGCCTGGAGCCTGGAGCCCGTTTTCGGATTCTGTGTCTCCCTCTCTCTCTGCCCCTCCCTTGCTCATGCTCTGTCTCTGGGTCTTTCAATAATAAATAAATATTTAAAAAATTGTTTCAAAAAAGACTAATATCAAAATGATTTATACATTGATAAAAATAACAAAGAATAAGAACGACATTAAATACAAATAATAACTATAGATAAAATTTACTGAGCACTTATCATTGTGCTAAGTAGTTTACACACATCATCTCATTTTATCTACATAGCAGTTTCAGAAGCAGGTTACCATTTTATAGGTAAGGAAACTCAGGCTTAATGTATTTAAGCAACATGATTAAGGTCAAATGTAAATATTAATAGTAGCTAATATTTTGAAAGCAATTTTTAAGTAAAAGAAACGCTGTTAAGCAGTTTGTATGTCTGTGTTAGGGTTTAGAGTAGAAAATGGAAACCCCTCTGGAAGCTTAGAGTGGAAGTAGGTTAAGGCAGTAATGAGGTCCCTACACTCAGAGGAAGGACTGGAGGAGTAGGTTTTGGGTGGACCTTCTGGAATGACTGTTGAAACAATACAAAACTGATTCACTAGGAAGTTCCACTTCTGAGGCTGTCACTGTTGTAATGCCTCAAATCTCACAACACTGAAAAATCTGAAAAATGGATTTATTTTCTGCAGCAGAGAAACCTCCTATTTCTAATGCCTCGCTGCCAGCAGAGACCACCAGGCACTGAAAGAACACACTTCTTGCTGACATCCCACTTCTGTCTCTGATCGGCAGAACACAATTCAGATGCAGAGCCCTTGCAGCCAAGGAGTCTGGGCAATGTAGTGTTAAGCTTCTGTAGTGGACCAGAAAGGGGCATAGAAAAGGGTGGGGATGGAGGCTGGGAACAATTGACCACATCAGGCACTACATGTTATCCTATGCAGTCCCCACAGACATAAGTATTTTTCATTCTCCATTTTGTAGATGAAGAAATAGAGGCCCTAGTGGGTGAAATCATACACTGGAAAGTCTGAAAAGGAAGCTGTGTCACTTCTATTGCAAAGCACCACACACCCCACTATCTGGATGTGATCGCACATGTCATCACTAATTCTGTGTTAAAATAACAGGGACACACACACACACACACACACACACACACACACACACACTTTTCCTCACGCTTTTTATCAGGATGAGAATTCGATTCAAGGAGAAGTGATTTGAAGATGATGCTCTTTAGTTGTCTCCTGAGTCGCGTGGGTTTCCTGGGCTTGGGATAAAAAGATGCAAAATCAAAATACAGCTCTCCTGCTCATATTCTTGTGGGATAAAGAACTATGTTCATTAATACTTATAAATGTTTCAGGCAAAGGGAGCTAATGGCATTGCTGGCACTCGAAGGTGAATGCGGTTGTCGTATTTGGAGGAATCGGGGGGGGGATATTATCTACTTAAGCAGAAGAATGTTATGTGGTGGAGACAGGAGATGGCAAAGTAACATGCTGGTCTGGTCTCTCCCCCAAGCCACCTCTCCACCCCACGTGCTCACCAGACATGGTTCTTCAGCTTCTGAGGTGGAGACGGGTCCCCATCAGGCCAGGCTGGCTTCTCATGTCAGGATTGAGAACCTTGACAACAGACATACAGGGAAAGAAAATAGTTTTAACAGAAAAAATTTGGAGGCAATGTTTGAGGCAGTCTTTTGATGACTATAGTTCAAAGAAATGCCCGTGATTCCTACGGAGAGTCACGATTTTTATATCTTCTGAGGTACAGTTTTCCTGCAATATATTTGCAAGGCAGCTTGAAATATTGGGCTTTGTTCTCATCCAAGAGTGTATTAGAAGCATTCAGAAGTCTTTATAAAAACTCATAACCTAAGGCTACACCCCTGGCAGTTGTGATTTAATGTATCTGGATGGATACGGTGGGGCTCAGAGACATATTTTGGAAATTCTCTGGTGTGATTCTAATGCTCACTCTAGTTGTGAATTAGCCTAAAGTGGATGGTGCTGTGATCTCTTCATGAGCGAGCTGACAGAAGACAGAGTCGTAATAGCAAGTTGAATAAGATTATGTCATGAGTTAGTAATGTCAGTTTCCTGGATTAGAAATAGCTCATTTGAATTTTAGGAGTTGGAGAGTTAAAAATGTCAGAATCAAGAATAATATTCTTAGGGAAATTAATTCTTGTCTTTTTGAAAGCCTCCTGGCATTTTAAAAAAGGAACGCCTATAAAAGAGCAAAAGTGCCTCCAAGTGGCCAAAGTCTAAATTACATTTTAGTGAAAATACACGTTTAAAAAATGAGCAGAGAGGAAAGAATTTTGGAGTCTAGGATTTTTTTTAATAGGAAATATTAGGAACTGCGGTTTGAAAAGGAGCTATGGATACAATGAGATGTATCTTTTAACTGAAATTTCCTGCAAAAATTGGTGATGAATTATTTTCATACTGAAACCTCAGGTGTGCTAGCAACATATACCACCTTAAAAGGTCCACATTCCACCTTTAATTATGTTTTCTTCTTGGAATCTGGACTGACCTCCTTAGACTTACTTGCTATTGAAATTCACAAGGATTTTACCTTTTGGGGATGCTGAAAAATAATTACACATCTTATGAGTCTTTATTTGTTAATAATGAAGACTATTTATTACTTTGTCCAATAAATAGTAATTCAGCAGCTATTTTGTGCCATAACTGCTTTGGGCATTGGGATCATTGGGATCACAGGGGTCAACTAAATAAAAATGATCTCTGCCTTCAGGCATGTATGTGGGGTGTGTGTGAAGAGAAGACAAGTGATACCAGGGCCCTGGATGGCTCAGTTGGTTAAATGCCCAACTCTTGATTTTGGCTCCAGTCATGATCTCACGGTTGTGAGACTGAGTTCTGCATCAGACTCCTGCTGACAGCACGGAGCCGGCTTGGAATTCTCTTTTTCTCCCTCTTTCTCTGCCCCTGTCCCGTCTGCACTCTCTCTCTCAAAATGTAAATAAATACAGATTATTCAAAGTGTTCTGAAAGGAACTTGGAGATGTGATAAAATCTGGTGGGAGTACTGGCTACTGTCGATGGCATTGGCCGTGATAGATTGTTTGAGTTGTTGTTTGAGTCGAGATATGAATAAAGAAAAGTGAGTTCTATGGAAAACAGGGAAAGAGCGATCCAGGTAGAGGAAAGTGCAGGAGGGGAAGAACTGAGCATGTTTGCAGGGTGAGGACAGAAACCAGAAAAGTCAACATGCATGAGAAATGGGGCAAATGGATCACCACGAGGCAGACGTGGACCAGATCTTGTTCACTGTGCTTTATTCCAAGTTCATTGGGAAACCACGGAAGGACTGTGAACAGTGGGTTGTGAACTAAGTCAACCGGGTTTGCATTAAAAAAAAAAATAACTCCTGCTGTGTGAGGTATTGGTTGAAGAGAGGCAGGAAGCGAAATGGAGATCGGCTAGGAAGCTATTCCAGTAGACCAGGCAGGAGAAGGTGCTGGCTTGAACTAGGATGGTAGAAATGGAGATGGAGCGAAGTGGACACATGCAAGATAAATATCTAAGGGGAAAATTTGACAGGTCTTGTTCAGCACTTGGGTGTGCAGGATAAAAGAAGGACACAATGAAAATGACTCTGTAATATTTATCTTGAGTAACTGTGTGCAGGGAGGTGCCTTTTATTGTGACAGGTGATACAGAAGCAGAACCTGGGATGAGGTAGGAAAGAAAGTTTTCTATCTTGGGCTTGTTACCTTTCACTTGCGTGTGGTGTATATGCTCAAGTGTCAATAGGCATCTACCTGCGAAAGTTAGCACTCAGAACAGCGTTAAGACTTGGGGCTATCCATTTGGCGATCATAATCTAAGCGTATGTGTTATTTAAAGCTGTGGAAATGAATGAAATGTTCTAGTAAGAAGTTAGAAAAACAAAAATAACCTGAATCGAACCTGGGGTATGATAACTTTTCAGGGCAGGTGGACGCACTGAAGTCATCGAAGGTGTCTAAGATGAGATAGGTTGAGAAAGAGAAGAGTACGATGTTGCACAAACAGAGGATAGTGTTTCAAGGAGTGAGTGGTCAGTTACACAGACAGTTATGTGTCAACTCGACAAGAACTGAAAAATGTCTACAGAATTTGGCTGGGTGGAGTTGTGAGACCTTGACAAGAATGATGTGAGTAGAGTGATGTGGAGGAAAGACAGATTAGAATAGATTCAAGAGAGAAGATGAGAAAGAATGAAATCTGGCCATGGGTAGCAACATGGATGGAACTGGAGGGTATTATGCTACGTGAAATAAGTCAGGCAGAGAAAGACAGATGCCATATGCTTCCATGCATAAGTGGACTTTGAGAGACTTAGCAGGAAACCATGGGGGGAGGGGAAAAGGGGAAGGAAAAAAGACACAGAGAGGGAGGGAGACAAAACATAAAAGACTCTTAAATACTAAGAACAAACTGAGGAGTGAGGGGGGCATGGGAGGGGGGAGCATGTGTGACGGGCACTGAACAAGGCACTTGTTGGGGTGAGCACTGGGTGTTGTATGGAAACCAATTTGACTAAAAATTGTTAAAAAACAGAGAGAGAGAGAGAGGGGGGTGGACAGAGAGAGAGAGAGAGAGAGAGAGAGAGAGAGAGAAATATTAGAAAGAGAGATCTAATAGAAACTTTTAAGAATTTTTCCTGGAATGGGGAGCTAAGGAACAGGTGGCAACTTGACATTTTTCAAGTAATTCTTCTTCCCAAATGGCAGTTATAAAAGGCTGTTTTTGTGGTTAATGGGTCAGCACTTAAACAGAGAAAAACATCGACAGAGAGTAGTTGATGGGGGAATGAAGTCCTTACGAAAGTAAAAGGAGATGTCGACCAAAGTGCACGTGGAGGGAGCGGCCAGTCCTTTTATATGAGAGGCAGGAGAGACAGGGACTGTGGGCAGACAAGGATCACACCTACCTTTAGCGAATTCTGCTCAACCATCTTTAAAAGTCTGGCACTTCTGAGTTATGAGATCACGTTCCTTGCCAAAAAATTTTCACGCTTTCTAAAATTTGGGAGATAATTGGCTAAATGAACTCTCTTTACTGTGGGACTTTTCAGACTCTTCGATCTGCTCATGTGTATTGCAATGGGTTTATAGATTGCAAGAAATCCCAAACTGGTTTGACCGTGTGAGTCCTTTCTCATGAATCACCCTTTATGTTCAGGAAGATGTTTTCTGAAGAACATACTTCAGGGGATTCTGAATAATCAAAAGGACTAGAATTTCTTTTATTAAAACTGAGTTTTAAAAAGGTCGTTTTTCTTTATATCCTTTTTCACAAATCCCATTTTTCTTGCACTGAAATAAAATGAAGAGAAAGGAGATTATTTGGTAAATATGTGGATACATGTTCTTTTTAGCCATTCCTTGACTTTTTCTCAATAAACCAAACCAGGCCAATGTAAGCATGACTTTTTACCTGATACAGTTTGATTAATACCTACTGCTTTTTGTTACTGGTTTCTATTTGTTCGCAGCATGTTGCCGTTGTTATTTTTTCCTGTTTTTATCTTTAGCTCTTTTTCTGCCTTTTGTGGTTTTAACTGTGCATTCTATGAAAATCCATTTTTTTTTTCCTTTCATACCTCTTTGAAACGTTTTTAGTAGTGGTCCTAGAGTTCTCAATATACACTTAGAATTAATCCTAGCATATGTTTAAGTAACACTATTTCACTTCATATAGCGTGTGAACACCTTATAATAATAAAACAATTCCTGATTTTTCCCTCCTGTCCCTGGCATCATTGCCATCATTTGTTTCCCTTGTACATAAATATCCATAAACGTGTATGTACATAAGATATAGACATAATATTGATACATTGTTGCTATTATTTTGAACAAATTGTTACCTGTTAAATCAAATAAGAATAACAGAAATAATTTTTTTTAAGTAGTCTTCACGCCCAGCGCAGAGCCCAACGCAGGGCTTGAACTCACAACCCCCAATCAAGACCCTGAGATCGAGACCTGAGCTCAGATCAACAGTTGGACACTGAATGAACTGAGTCACCCAGACCCCCAAGAGAAATAATTTTTGTATTTTGCCTTCACTTATTCCTTCTTCAACGTTCTTCCTTTCTTCAGGTAGATGAGTTTCTGACCTATGTTATTTTCTTTCTTTCCAAAGAATTTCTTTTGGCATTTCTTGGGACAGGATTTCTTGGGCTGGAGTCGGGTATTTCCCTCTCCTAGGTCAATTAGGCTCTGATATGGCCCCATCAGGTTAGGCACTGGTTAGATAGTTTCCCCTGAGGGCAGGACTTGTTAAGGAGAACAGACTGCTTTGGTTTTTTCAAGATAGTTCCCTGTCCCTGCCCTCTGCTGGAAGCCCAAGGGGATTTTTCTCTGGTTTTTACTTTGGGAACCTGGTTGAGCTCCTGGAGATAAATGTCACAAAATTTATGTGACTACGTCTATGACTGTGTCTACCTGGAATTTTTAACTTTCACTATTGTTCCCCTTGAGTCTCCAGCAACTCGTTAATTAACAGGCAGGGTTCCCGCCCCAGCACTCGTTCCCATAGATCTTCCAGCTCTAGGGCTTCTGCCTCGGTTCCCTGTGTTTGACTTTGTCTCTTCAGTCTTGGGTGCAGTGACTTGCCCCGTGACCTCATCTCTCTCCTGGATCCAAGAACAGTTGTTAATTTTTTCATTCTGTTCATAGTTTCACTTGTCGTTAGGATGGCATGGCCACTTCCAAGTTCCTTACATGTGGAAACAAAAACCAGAGTCTCCTTCTTCCTTTTTTTCTTTATGATATGAAACTGTGAATGAAAATCCCTTTATTTACAAAGAGAAATAAAAATGCATCACAATCATGTCATCTATGCTTTTACTATAGTAAGATTTAGGAACTCTCAAACTGCCTAATATCCTGTAGCATCTTCCTGATAGAAGGCATTTCACAAATATTTCCTGAATGAGTAAATAAATGTATGAAGTCCCATTAACTATGACCATATTTTATTAAATATAAAGAAATCCAGTTCACTTGCAGTATTTAGAACAGTTTGAATTATCTACTTGTTCAATCTACTACTATATTGGAATGGTAGCAATGGTTTTACCATTAGAATAGATTCTGGAATGGAATGGTGGGAAAGAAATAGCATTTTCCCTTCTCTAGTCCAATTAAAAACCTTACTTTTTTAAATGAATATTTTAGTTAATTAAATAGTAGATATTCAACTACTTAGGTCTCATTTTAAAATCCATGATGGAAACTGGCAGAATGATCTGTACATAGTAAGGAAACAGCAAATATTTGTTTAACTTAATTAGATTTTTCAAAAGGACCTACCTTGATTAAACTTAGTACAAAAACTACCCATATTTGTTTCATTTCAGGAAATCTAAGAAGGCCCAATTATGGCAAATCATTTTCACATGGAGACCAATAGTATTTGAAATGCTGCTTCAGAATATTGCTTATTTACTCATCAAATCTGGATGAAATATTTATTATGTGCAAGCCACTCTGCTAGGTGCAGGAATGCAAAGAACAGCAGTCTAGAGTCCGGTGCAGAGTCAAGGTTGTAAATAATAATCACCTATCTTGTCGTCTATATTCAGTTTTTGAGAAATGATTTTTATCTGCATTTTGTTAGTGTATTCCTCTCCACATCTTCCTCCTTCTCTTAGTTTTTTTTTTTTTCTTATTGTTTTTAGTATTGTTTATCCTGGAAAGACAAGCAGTTCTGAAGAGTTGGAGGGTGGCTTCAGAGAGGAGGGTGGGCTTGCAGTTTATTGAAATTCAAACAGCCTTCTCCAAATATTTTCTCAGTCTCCTGTGTTCTAAGCTGGTAAGAAAGTCCCCTGGGTTCTGGGAAATCTATTTGTGTTTTAGTATGATATGGTGTGTGTGTGTGTGCGTGTGTGTGCAGATGTACGTGCGTGCATTTGTGTGCTTGTCCTCACGGGCACACGTAGAAGACCTTTTCTTCTTTCCCAGCTGTCCAAGATCAGAAGCTTTAGGGCCATGTATTACCCATGTTTTATTTTATTTTATTTTATTATTTTTTAACGTTTATTTATTTATTTATTTATTTTTTGAGAGACATAGCGTGAGCAGAGGAAGGGCAGAGAGAGAGGGAGACACAGAATCCGAAGCAGGCTCCAGGCTCTGAGTCGTCAGCACAGAGCCCGACGCGGGGCTCGAACTCACAAACTGTGAGATCATGACCTGAGCCGATGTCGGCTGCTTAACCAACTGAGCCACCCAGGCGCCCCTATTACCCATATTTTATTCGCTGTGCTGTCATTCCCATTGCAAAGACAGCTTTTCCACATTTTTCCTCTTTCAGTTCCATCTTCTTGGCCACTTGTTTGAAACAAAAGCATCAGGTAGACTCCCACTGTCTCCCCCGCCCTCCACCACCACTGGAACCTTGCTGTTCTAACAAAGAGACCACTGTTTGTCCCCAGAGGTGTGATACAACCAGGATGAACTCAAGGCTGAGCACACCGGCTGGATTCTACCGAAATCTTGTCCAAACTTTCAATGTCTTGGTCTAATTTTTATTTATTTTTTTAATTAAGTTTACTTATTTATTTTGAGAGAGAGAAAGAGAGCTCACACAAGGGGAGGGAGGGGCAGAGGTAGAAAGAAAGAGAATCTCAAGCAGGCTCTGTGCTCAAACCCACAAACCGGGAGTTCATGGTCTGAGCCAAAACCAAGAGTGGGTCATTTAACTGAGCCACGCAGGCACCCTCCTTGGTCTAATTTTCATTGCATTTTGGAGCTTTTTAAAATTTATTTTCATCCAGGGATATGGACTTTCATTAGTGTTTATTGAAAATGAAGTTGTCTTTTGGTTTTTCTCCTTGTTATTTTTGGATAATTTCTAAGAAGGTGGGGGGCAAAGAATCTTTTGCTGTGCCTTCTCTTTCTCGAATTCTCTTAAAAGGCTTAAAACATAGTTGTGATAAGGCACACCTGGCTGGCTTATTTAGTAGACCATGTGACTCTTGGTCTTGGGCTTGTGAGTCCAAACCCCATGTTAGGTGTAGAGATTACTTTAAAAAAAATAAATAAAAACTTAAAAAAAAAGTAGTGATGGGACTGAAGGAGAAGAGGACTGGAATGCAAAAAATTGCTGGTGATAGAAAATTAGAGTTTAAGATTTAAGAAGGGAAGTTTTAGAGGGTGATAAATTCAAATACACTTACTGTATCAGAGGTGGAGTGGAGATGAAAAACAGTGGAGATGAAAAGGTAAGGAAATTGTCAAGCTGGGGCCTTGATTTAATCTTCCCTATGAGAACTGAAGAATAATTTCAGTAATTGGGCTTGAAGAGGCTATGCATTATTTAATGAAGTTCTCAGAGGAGGTATGCGAATTGGAAGCTATGGGACGGGAAATGAGCAAAAATGCAAACATTTTATATTGTGTTTAAGGGAGAAGCTACAGCCTATGACAGTTTGAGAGAAAAGTCGTGTAACAGATGTAGTAGCGGGGGCAGGCGGAGGGTGGCGATGTCTGCATGCGTCAGCGAGCGCTGGCGGGAAGCTGGGAGGATAACGGATTGCTGGAGGTGTATCTCTGTTAAAAGAAACGGCTTCTGTTTTCCCATTAGTCACGAGAGCATCAGCAGTGTCTGGGTTTCTGCCTTTCTAGGTATTTTTCATGATACAAAGAAACTGCTAAAATCTGTTGGGGGAATTTCTGATTTCATTAAATTTTCACAGTTGTACCGTACTGCTTCTTAAGTAATGATGGAGTAAGAAGAAAAATAGATTAGAAACTAATTGTAGTTGCGTCTTCTCTCTAATGGGATTGCAGAGGTTATCTCTGGGGTAGATAGTTCTTCTGTTGATGAAAAGACACTAGGATAGACTCATTGCATTTTTGCTTAGAAATGCGATGCTATGCATGTCATTTGGATGCAGTAGGTGAGAGAAAGAAAGACACAAGCTGTTGACAATATAAATAAGAGGAATTTTGACTTACTGGGAGTGAATGAGAAGAGGTCATTTAAGAGACAAGTCCAACTAAAAGGGAAGAAAGCCTCAAAAACTGATGGGAAGCAGGGGATCTATGGATAGGTGTGGACAATGATGAATATTTCTGCAGCAGAGAAGTGATAACAAGTATCTAGAAACACCGAAGTCTTCCGCTGAATGTCGTGTTTCATTTCCATTCCATACATCCCCATCCGTTACTGACAGGCTTCTATGGAACGTTTTTTGTGCAACAGAGCCCTGTATTATTTATAATTCGAGGATTACAGGTTAGGACTGGGTTTGGTTAGGACTGGATAAGGTTCTGCGTGGAAGAAAACTTGAAAGAAGATAGCTGAAATTTGATGGGAAATTTGTTTATTTCACACATCAAGAATTCTAGAGGAAGGTGGTCTAAGCAGGTATGTGGACTCTGTGGCCATCAGGGACCTTGTGCTCCTAAATGTCCATCCTGCTGCCCCGAGGGTGTAGCTCCTACCCTTGCACTTCAATGCGGTCGCTACAGCAGCGCATCGTATCTGCATTATTCCTGCATTCCAGAGGCGGTGGGGAGAAAGGGAGGAAGAAGAACATACTTCCTTTTTCCCTGAGGCTCTGTGGAAGTTCCACATAACACCTTCATTTACACAGAACTTTCGATAGATTTTACTTAACAGTACTTAGAGATCAGGAAAGCTGGGAAAGCAGAACTTTTAGCAGTTTTTCTGGGTAAAAATGAATATTCTTTTATTTGAAGATACAAGATGAGAATGCCTGGTTGGAAAGAAAGGAGGTGTTTCTGACACAGAAAGATGAAATCCAGCAGGGAGGGACAAGAGGGTGAGCTGGGAACCATTGCTGGATGAGTCAGTCCACAGTGGAGAACAAAGCCATAAAGTGGACTGACTCAGAAAAGAAACAGAACAATAAAGCATGTTTATTGCAACATTATTTGCAATAGCCAATATATAGAAGCAACCCAAGAGTTAATTGACAGGTGAATGAGGAAGATGTGACACACACACTCACACATGCACACACACAGAATGGAATATTACCCAGTCATTAAAAAGAATGAGATCTTGCAATTCGCAATGACACAGATGGACCTAGAGGATATTACAACAAATGAAATAAGTCAGACAGAGAAAGACAAATACCATGATTGCACTTACATGTGGAATCTAAAAAAACAAAGCAAACACATAAACAAAAAAAAAAACAGAAACAAACCCACAAATACAGAGAACAAACTGATGGTTGCCAGAAGGCAGGGGAGTGGGGAGATGAGTAAAATAGGACAGTGGGAGAGACAAGCTTCCAGTTTTGGAATGAATACGTCACAGGGACAAAAGGCTCAATATAGGGAATCTAGTCAATGGTATTGTAATTGTGTTGTGTGGTGACAGATGGTAGCAACACTTATGAGGATAGCATATTGTGTAGACTTGTTCAATCACTATGTGGTACACATGAAACTGATATAACACTGTTTGCCAACTATACTTCAGCAAAAAAGGAAGTATTGGCTCCACATAATTTTTCTATAGAGTATCATGGATTTTTATGTTCTTCTTCAAAAAATCAATATGTTCTCTCATTTCTTATCCTATAAAGCCTGTTTAAGTATTTTATCAGTGTGATAAGTATCAGTGTGATAACACTTGATCAAATTTTCATTGAAAAAGTTTAGGCTGAAACAAGAAGCGTTGCCAAATCTCATTTTCAGGATTGACTTAAGCAATTTCCTGGTATGAGTCAAGGTTCAGTCAGACAAATAAATAAATAATGGTATTTCAGAAAGGAATAAATTTAATACGGTGAACTAGTGATTTAAAAATACATAGTGGGACGCTTGAGTGGCTCAGTAGGCTGAACGTCCGGCTATTGATTTCAGCTTAGGTCATGATCTCATGGTCCTGAGATCAAGCCCACTTTGGACTGTGTGCTGACAGCGCAGAACCTGCTTGGGATTCTCTCTCTCCCCTCTCTCTCTGCCCCTCCACTGCTCTCACTCTCCCAATCTCTCTCTCTCTCTGAAAATAAAATATGTAGGAAAGGCCGCAGGAGCAGTGATTATGGAGAGCACTTACTGTTACTCACTTTTATCACACACCATGAAAGGATTAGGAAGTTCCAGGAATCACAGGGATCTCCCATAATGATCTCAGCTCACCGCTGCACCAGACGAACCACTACCAGGAGTCTGAAGAAGCTACAAAGAATCACTTCCGGGGGAGCCCAAGAAGTCTCCTTACTGGGCAAAAAAAAAAATGGCTTCCACTTCCTTCAAACTTCATGACCTCTGCTTAGTAAGCTCTAACCCAGAAACCTGATGGCAGGGAATTCTGGGAAATGCATTTCCTAGACCTCCAGTCACTTTGATATGAGGACAGCAAGAAAAAAAAATAGAGGTGCACATTGGTTGTTCTCAAAAATATAATACGCAATGCAGTCCACTCCTTTGGCTATTCGGCATCCATATAGACCCTACTGCATATACTTAAATTTTAAAACAACAATAAAAATAACATCCTTAAAAAAATCTCATTGCATATTAACATAAATAACATACTTTTTAATGAAATAACTATTTCCCAGATAAAACTTTAGTGAAAAGTGCGGCAGTGTTTTACATTTTGCTAATCTCTGTAATACTGGCCTAATGGAAGACAGTTGGATTATCCTACCTATTTCTGCATTCTATCATTTGTGATGTGTTGCTCTGGTTGAAGAAAATGAAGAAAATCCAGGTTTGCACATATATAGGTAGCTGAAAAAGGGAGGAAACTTTATAAATAATTTTGAATAGTTTTCTTTGATACCGTACCCAAACTCAGCAAGCAGTAATTTCTTAAAGGTTAACGGTAGTGTAGAATCTGAAACTATATCAATAAACTTTTCATTACATTAAAATCCATTGGTCTACCCATTAGTCTATTATGTAACTTAAGTGTAGTTTTTATCCATGAATGATTTTGTAACAATGCATGGGCATTTGGAAAATATTATGAATTGTGAAGATCTTCCAAATGTAGCTGAATTTCATTATATCATGAAATTCACTGATACCACTACCAAATTCAGCAGAAAAAGTCTGTAAATATTGGAAACTGGGCAAGCTAATTGAAGCTTTCGCTTGAAGCTTGAACTGTGTTATTGGCAATAAATATCGTTGGTTGTTTTAAGTGACAGGCTCACTTAGATCATTTTTGAGAAATGTCAGCTACATATTCAAGTTTAAGTCTTGATGTTAGTTTTTCAGTTGCTCTTTTCAGAAAAAGCGATGTCTTCTTGGATATAGTATAGTTCAGTCTTAAAAGTTGCACACATGTTTTTCCTGTGACAACCGTCATACTTTGGTGTGCAACAGACATGCCTTATGTGTCCTTCCCATTTGGTCTCACAGAGACTAAAAAGACATGTACTCAGAGGTTTAGATTTAACAATAGTTTTTGCTGCTTTTTCAAGGACATTTTTAAGCAAAAGTGGATGTATTCACTTTGAAGAAAATGACAGTTATACAGTTTGGTGCCACTGCTTTGATTCATTCTAAAGTGCCAGCTGTTTAATCCCTCACTGTTTTGCACACTCGGTGCAAACGTCAATGCAGTGACAATGGTAAACCAGCTCTTAGTCTCGTTATCGAAATGACTCTGACCTCGACTGGCCCCACTGAAATGGTCCTGGGGACGCTTGGGGTCTGCAGACCACATACTGAAAACGGCTAAAGTATTCAATGGCATGTTTTGACATAACTAGCACCTATCACATCTTAGCACTCAGTTTTATTTTTGAGATCCTGAAAGTTAATGGTTTTTATATTCTTAATCTCAAATAAATAGCTTATTGCATACAAATGCATTTTGATTATTAAAAATGTCCATTAAGTGATTGAATGATTAATTTTGTCCTTTTTCTGCTAATCCATTTCCATGGTGAATATAATTCATGGAGCAACAGGCAGAAGACGACACTCTCTGAGCTCCATTTGGCAAAAGATCGTGGGATCAGACAAAAAGAGAAGTTGTTCCTTTAATATACTTTTAAAATGATATCTTAATGTCTATCAAATTTTCTTCATTGATTTCTGACTTATTCTTTAAAAGAAAAGTGTTTCTATTATTTATTGAAAGAGTTAGACCTCATTATCTGGTGAGATAGATTACTTTTGTGCAGTGAGTATATCTTACAGATAGTAGGAATTTGATTTTTTTTACGTTTATTTATCTGTTTTGACAGAAAGAGAGAGAGAGAGAGAGAGAGAAAGCAGGGGAGGCACAGAGAGGGAATCCCAAGCAGACACCCCACTGTCAGTGCAGAGAGCCTGATGTAAGGCTTGAACCCACGAACCATGAGATCATGACTTGAGCCAAAAACCAAGAGTCTGACACTTAACTGACTGAGCCACCCAGGAACTCCATGATTTTTCCCCTAAATAGTCATCTGTGTTTCTCCCTTACTGGCCGCAGGGAGGGATTTTACCGGGGTGTCCAGGATGATTTCTTTTAGCAAATTTGTTCACCTTTTTTTCTCTCACAGAAAGTTTATTGGCTGTTCATTCTTTGAAGCTTCCAGCTTCCTTCTAACCCTTCGATTTCTTCTCAGGTGTGTTGGCAGAGCACTCAAATCTCTCTTGTTCTCTTCTGCTTGTGGAAAATGAGCCTACAGGCCTTTATTTTTTTTTATACATTAACTAAATGTGTATTTTAGTTAATGTATAACTTTCAATTTTAATGTATAAAATACTTTCAATATGGAAGAGATTAAGAATTAAAAAATCAATTCAAGCATTCCATCTTCCTTCTGTCTTATATGAGCTGAGCGGTTTCCATTACATATGGTCTGTCACCTGGGTTCTACCATTATCCTCCCCCCCCCCAGTAAGCCCCAATGGTCTTCACTTCCTTTACCCTTCATTTTAGATTTTTCTGGTTCAGGTCTTGAACATTTTTTAAATCACACATTAATTATCTTCCATTTTTTCCCATCTGCTATGGACTGTATTGTGTCTCCCTCCCTCCTGATTCCCCCAAAATCCGTATCTTGAAGCCTTATCTCCCAATGCAATGGTATTTAGAGGGGGGCATTTGGAAGGTAATGAGGTGCAGATGAGGTCCTCAGGATGGGACCCCATGGTGGGATTAGTATCCTCCTGTGAAGAGACACCAGAGACAGTTGCTCTCTCTCCACAATGTGAAGACACAGAGAGAGTGGCCAGTGGTCTGCCAGCCAGCCAGAGAGCTTGCACCCAAATCTTCCCATGCCAGCACCCTCACCGCAGATTTTCAGCCTATAGAACTGTGAGAAAATAAATTTCTGTTGGGTCAGCCAGGCTATGACATTTTGTGAAGGCAGCCTGAGCTGACTAAAACACCATCTACCTGGAAAAATTTCTATCCGAGATCATTTCAACTGGCTACTTTTTCCATGTCCACACTTGATTGAGCTGTTGAACAAATTGAGATTTCTAAAGGACCCATAACACAATCTATTTCTCCTTATTTTAGTACTCTCCAGCAGCCCTTGTAGTCGGAAAAGGAGAAGTTTGTGGCGATTTTGATCCTTTGCTAGTCATTTCAAACTTTTGTCTCTGTCCCTCCTCCTCCCCTCTTAACTCACACGGCAGAGAATTGCTGCTTCTACTTTACTGGAGGGACTGCAAAGAAACACAGCGTAGAGATTCTGGATTCATGGCTTTGACTCTGACCCTTGCTGGTTGTGTGATGCTGGGCAAGTGGTCTTCTCTGAGGCATTGTTTTTGCACCTGCAGACTGGGAGGGCATTACCAATGTCACGGGAAATTCTGAGTATTAGATGACCTCTAACCTCCCTGACTGAGACATAAAATATAATCAGTAACTATTGATGACTATATTTGTCCATATAGAGAAATTGAAACCACCTTGCTGGAATTCTCTCAGCTTCTTGCCACTGCACCTTTAAAATTGTTCATATTTTTGTTTAATTCTTTTCTTCCATTACATGTAATAAGTCCTTCCTCAAACTCACTCCTCAGCTGCGCTCTGCCTTCAGGAGGTCATTGCTCTATCAATTATACCTACTTTTCTCCTCTAACTTCATACTCTTCCTCCATGCTGCATCTTTCCCGTTGACCTGTAGACCTATAAAGGTTTCTCTCACATTTTAAGATAAAGCTATTGCTTTTTTTCCTCATTATCGCACTTTCTCTTTTTCTTCAAACCACCCATCTTCCTGCATCTGGCTAATGGCTCACCACTCAAGATTCATCTAGAAATCCTTCCATAATTCCTGCAATCTGGTTAAAATGTCTTTTTTTTTTATGTCATCCTTCAGCAAACTGCTTCCCTCTGTCAAAGCACGTATCACGCTGGGATTGCCTCATTGCTTGTCCGTGTCTCCAAAATACTGCAAGCTCTCTCAGGGCAAGAAACTTGTATTTATCTTATTTATTATCATATCTTCGATACTGTGCACAGTGCTTGGGATATGCGAGGCGTTCAATGACCATTTCTTCACTGAATAAAGAGAAATAGATATAAAGCTTAAGGAAAAATAATAAGAAAAGCTGAAAATGTCAGAGGTATTTTAAAATCATTGTCTCAACTACTCACTGGCTTACACATTATCCTGAAGCTCTGTTACAGTTTGTAAGATATACTTAGAAAGTTAACAAAGTAGAGATTTGATGCTACAGAGGCTTAATGTTAATCCTTGTGTAAAATATAATTTAAGAGTAATTAAATGGTCAGTGCACTTTTGAACTTGCTGAATTGCTTCCCCATTTTTTGTCTGTAGTTAGACTTAATTTTTCTCAAGGGTAATAATGGTAAAAGGCCAGCAATTTGTGTAGAGGCTTCACTTTTCTTTTTTATTGACACTACTATTATTGAGATCCTCATACTCTGAATGAAACCAACTTTACTTAAAAGGGAACTTGGGATGTTCTGAGCATGACACAGAATATATTGATAGTGTTATAAATCTTAGACCATTGAATGACGCAATAGTCTCCTAGATGAGATGCCAGTCACTCCCACTCCTTTTGTTTTATCACGAAGATTGGAAGGGCTACCAACAGGAAGCATCCTGGAGAACGCGGTGTACTAGTTTGGCTCATAAGATTTTATGAAAGCTGTGCTCTCTGAGTTAAATTATATTGCCTGACTCCTAGGACACAGAGGATGTCCTATAGCCAATAAAATATTTTAACATTCTTTCAGTCATGGTGCCTGCTTCCTTTTTTGAAATTACGCCAGCCACAAAGGGTCATGATGACTACAATAAAAAAAAGTGGTGGGGTTGATAGGTGTGTGTAGCCACAAACAGAGAGCTCTCTCTGCCTTTATTCCAGGGGCTGGACCTGAATAATGAAGACTTTTCCATCATTTAATCTCTAACGATCTCGAAGTCAAGGAAAACCCCTCTTCCCAGGAAGTAGTATTGAAGTAAACATTAGAAAGAAAACACAGAAATGCTATATAGCTTGATCAGTAGCCATAAAATGCCTTCTTGCTCAAGTGGGTAATTTATAATTCTCAGTCTCCGCTCCTACCAGACACTCTGCTAACACCACTGTCCATTCTCCAGGGCCACATGTCCTTTCTCCTTCTCCTCTTGAGAAAGACTGAAGGAAAAGAGAGATGCAATGCCCTTTATTGTATTGTGTGTGAAAGCTGCAGAGAAAACAAACAAACACACAAAACAATGAAAAGGCTGGGCTGATGACCACTGTCTTAGGGCATTTCCTCACAGTTCTCCAGCCAGACTTGAAAATAAATCAGAGGAAGGTTAATAGTTCTTTCCCTATTTATTACAATATTTGAAATAAGGACACGTTATGGTATTTCTTTAGTTTTTTTAGTGTTTATTTTTGAGAGAGAGAGAGAGAGAGCAAGTGGGGAGGGGCAGTGAGAAGGAAACAGAGGCTCCAAAGTGGGCTCCACACGGACAACAGACAGCATGATGCAGGGTTGAACTCACAAACTGTGAGATCATCACCCGAGTTGAAGTCGGACACTTAACCAACTAAACCACGCAGGCGCCTCTCTTTAATATTTTTTCTAAACTGAACATTTCTGTGGATCAGTATGAGGATTAACCATGGCTCCTAATTTGCAGTCCATGGACTTGGATGTAAATGCATGCCTTGCCTGTAACATCGGTTTTTGTATATGTGAGCAAGTGCATTTTTCTTAGGCGGTCTTATCAGATTGCACAAGGAATTGAAGATCTGGAAAGGATTAAGTATGGCATATCCCTGCATATAGAAATATATAGATATAGCTATAGATAAAAATATAAATATATCCTATCAACTATATTTATAATGTATGTAAGTATATATGTGGATCCATACATATGTGAATACAAATACTCACAAACATATACATGCTTATAGTATTTACATATATGCATATAATATCCACCAACATTTAAAGCTGTTGACATTAAAAATGATCAAAGGTTTTACAAAAAATAGATGCTGTATATATTGGACATTTTGTTGTAAGGGAACATAGTTCATAATAGAGATCACTAGGACGATAAATTGCTTAGGGAAAGAAAAAGAGATAAGAGATGGTTTGCGGTAAAGTCAAAGCACATGAAAGAATGAATAGCATCAAGATCCTTCGTATAATTTAATTTTTCTTTTTATTTTCTTGATTTTACTTCTTGGTTTGCTTTTCCCAAAATGACTATCAATAAACGGTTATGTCAATATTAACAAGAGATGCAGTAAGCATAATTGATTTCATTAATGTCCTCTTACCACTCGTCATGGGCACATATATTACTTTAGAACAAAGTCAGGACTAAAACAACTCAAATGTAAGGTGATGCTAGATTTAATACTTTCCACGCTTCCTAGGTACATAGACAAAACACTTAAATTCTCTGTTAGAAGGGGCAGAGAAAATCTAGCATTTTTATCATGAAAACTTTAGTGATGAGTTCCACAAACACGGTTTTGAGGTCCTAAAATGTGGCACTGGAGTTCGCTAACTCTTTTACAGATGCCTCCAATTCCTTTTGGCCATGATTTGGATTTAGTTGGGCAAAGTTAGTGTTGCACAATGCAGAGAGGATATACTTTAAGAGAATCTCTAAGCGCAGTTTTGTTCACAGTCAGTGATGCACTTTAGCCAGCAAGTGTTTAATTTCTAACTTAATAAAATTACCAAAATGTGGGTCTTAAAATAGAGAGGTATTTAAGAAATGTCTCTTTGGGGAGTGATTGCTATCAGGCATGTACAGCACAATTGGAGATTGCAATAGTACTTACTGTAAAAGAGCATCTGCTCCTGGGCCGATTAATCCTCTTGCTTATAAAAACTATCCAGCCCTGAGTGCACACAGGAAGGGGAGGGAGGCAGAGCCCACTGCTGGCAGCCTCAGGTGGGGAGGAGGCTAGGGGCAGCGAAAGTGTCTCCAAAAGCTACTTTAGGGCACTAATGTCCAGCATCTGTTTGCTAATACTGTTTTATCACTCTGCTAGGCCAGAGCCAGTTTATTCAATCTAATATAGATAACGAGCATGAAATCTTTAGGGTAGCTAAGGACATTGCCTAATGAATATAAGAACCTTAGAAAGGGAAATGATGATAACGGATGCAACTGAGCTCTTCGAATCACTAGACCAAGTAAATTGGACATGACATAATAACTTCTTGTTTTTGCCAGGCACTCATTCTGGCTCCTTTGAGAGGAATGCAATCATTTCTGTTTCGGTCAACTCTTTATCAGCTGTTTGAATCATTTGATGAATAGCTCCAGTGTATATCCTAGGGCCTGGAATTTTTATGAATAGCATAGGGTGCTTAATCTATGTAATAGAAGAATTTCTAATGTTTGTTTGGCTAAACATATTTTCCTTGCCAAATCTCATACCCAGAGTTAAGTGTAAAGAAATAGTGTGCCCAACTGGATTCTTTTGAGAGTTGCCTCTTCATTTTCACCTTTATATTTCAGTAGAATAATACCAATGAAAGCACACTGGGGCTAAAGCATACCAGCAGTTTCTACTAAAATTGGTCCTTTTTTTTTTTTTTTTTTAAAGTAATCTCTATGCTCAGCATGGGGCTTGAACTCACAACCCTGAGATCGAGAGTCATGTGCTCTACAGACTGAGACAGCCAGGTGCCCCAATTAATCCCTTTTTTAAAGTAGATGATGCTGTTTAAAAATTGATATACAGGGGCACCTGGGTGGCTCAGTCGGTTGGGCGGCCGACTTCGGCTCAGGTCATGATCTCACGGTCTGTGAGTTCGAGCCCCGCATAGGACTTTGTGCTGATGGCTCATCAGAGCCTGGAGCCTGCTTCAGATTCTGTATCTTCCACTCTCTCTGCCCTTCCCTTGCTAACGCTCTGTCTCTATGTCTCTCAAAAATAAAT
This sequence comes from Paguma larvata, assembly GCA_030068075.1. Taxonomy (NCBI): domain Eukaryota; kingdom Metazoa; phylum Chordata; class Mammalia; order Carnivora; family Viverridae; genus Paguma; species Paguma larvata. The sequence goes on from CM057840.1 coordinate 38,169,654, forward strand.
AAATGTTTAAAAAATAAAAAAAATTGATATACAACCTTCTAGAGTTTTAATTATTTTCTCATTTACTTTTTTTATTAAACAATTTTTTAATGTTTATTTATTTTGGGGATAGAGACAGAGCATGAGCAGGGGAGGAGCAGAGAGAGAGGGAGACATAGAATCTGAAGCAAGCTCCAGGCTCTGAGCTGTCAGCACAGAGCCCGAAGCAGGGTTTGAACTCACAAATTGGGAGATCATGACCTGAGCCAAAGTCAGAGGCTTAACCCAAGTTAGACGTTTAACCCACTGAGCCACCCAGGCACCCCAATTATTTTCTCATTTAAATAATAATAATAATTAATAACTGGTTTTCATACAGTGCCTATTTTCAGCTGAAGTTCTAAATGTTCTACATCTAATAATTCATTTAATTTTCACAAAAGTTCTATGACATAGAGACAATTAATATATCTGTTTTACAGATGAGGAAACAGAATCGGCAAAATTTAAAAACATACCCAAGATCGCAGAGCTATAAGAAATAGATCTGCGGTTTGAACCAATGCCCCAGAGTCTATGTCCTGTACTATCACTATCCTGTAACACCTCTCGAAAATTTATAATACAAGCTAAGATTATTCAGTGCTGCTGATCAACTATGTGGTTCTATAGAGGAACATTTTAAAAATGTTTGTGTCTGGGTGCCTGGGTGGCCCAGTCGGTTAACATCTGACTTTGTCTCAGGTCATGATCTCACAGTTCCTGAGTTTGAGTTCCATGTCAGGTAAGCTCAAACCCCTCTTCAGGTAAGCGTGAGTCCTGCTTCGGGTAAAAACAGGAAAAACCCACAAGTCCCGCTTTGGGTGAGCCCTGCTTCTCTCCCTCTCTCTGCCCTTCACTCACTTGTGCCCCCCCCCTTAAAAAAAAAAGCATTAAAAAATGTTTGTGTCACCACTAAAAAGAGCAATAGTATTGAAATCTAGTGATATTTAACCCTATTATTGATTATGCTGAATTAAAGAGGTTTAATGCACTTGGCCTTATGGTTTCTTGAGGCTGGGAGGAATATAGAGATGTGTTTGGCTATGGTAAGTACTGAGGCTTTTGATTAAGAAAGAATAGGAAGTGGCGCCTACGCGTCCTACTCTTGGTTTCAGCTCAGGTCATGAGTTTTTGTGAGTTCGAGCTCCGCGTGGGGTCCCGTGCTAACAACCCAGGGCCTGCTCAGACTCTCACTTTCCTTCTCCCTCTGCCCCTCTTCCTGTCTCGCTCTCTCTCTCAATAAATAAACATTAAAAACAAACAAAAAAAAGAATAGGAAACATTAGGTTGACCAGACCCAAGGGCGGTGGGGGGAGGGGGGAGGAGAAAAAGCCAGAAATAGCCTGAACAGCTGCATTTTCAGGCCCCACATTCAGAGCAAACACTGTGATTCTTCAGTCGTGCTGTAGAGAGAAGCGGAATTGTGCTCAGCATTCCCCAACAGTGCTCTGGCGGCAACCTGGTCTCCGTGCTGCCTCCAGAAAGATAGGTCCATTATTCTTCCTTCTTGAGTTTTGCTATTTTATGTCCTAGTCCATTTTTGTTTCAACTGCTTTTACTTCTGCTGCTGACTCTATCTTTGCATGTTTCACATTCAGACTCACCAAGGGAGCATTTGTCTTAGTCGAATTGTCACCATCCAGTATAAAAGCATTTCTCGTAGACAGAATCCTGTGACAGTCACCTAGGAATGGCTGTCTTAGGGTCCAATACCCACCCCTGCTCCAAATAGCTGTGCCCAAGACTGAAATCTATGCATATGAAATTCCTAGGCCAATTCCCTCAGAAGAGAGCTAAGGGCAGTTAGACATTCGACACATTGCATCCAAATCATAATTCCATGTATTTTCCCCTATATTTCGTAAATGTTAGTCGGCCTAAAAACTTTCCTCAATGAAGCTAAATATCCATTATATTTAATAAGGTTTTTGTTTAAAATGAATGAAAGTAGTATTTTCTAACCATAATTAGGGTAAAATTATTAAGTAAGTTTCGGTTGGAAGAAATACTGTACAAATAAGTATAAATTTAAATATACACGACCAACTTCCTTATCCTTATACTTTTTTTCTTACATACATTGAAGAATTGAGAGCAGATGCTTCTTTCATTGAAGAATTATAAGTTTAATATTGAAATAAATTCTTTCAAATAAGTCTTCAGCTATTTGGTTCTGTTGCTATCAGTTTCTTTTTATTTCACCGTTAATAAAAAAAAGCAATTACTCTGTAATTTCTTGGGTATCATGTGCCTTTCAAACTTTAAAGACTGTTGGTACAAGTAATAAGATATATTACACTGAAAGGATTCAGTTCCTGTGGATGAGTGTGTGTCCTTCTTCGTGTGTTATTAGCTTGACTTAAGGATGGCGCTTCCCCGAGGGATTAGTCATCTAGACTTCCCCCACTATCAGGAATCTTTTATCCTTGTATTCTTGTGACAGTTTAATACAGCAGACCTCTGCACTGAACCTCATACTGCAAAGAAAATGTTCTGTTGGGAAAAGAGAAGGAACTAAAATGGGAATAAAAGTGAATTGCAGTGAGCTGAGCTTTCTCAGAAAACCGAGACACCTACGTCCAAACATTTAAAACTTTTTCTTCCTTTTGTTTAAAGATAATCTGTTTTGAAAAAACAGGTTTTCTTTATTATTATTATTATTCTCGAGGTAACATTGGTCTATAATATTACATAAGCTTCAGGCATACAACATTACAACTCAATATTTGTATCCACTACCAAGTGGTGATCACTTAAAGTCTAATCACTACCCATCACCATGTGGTTGAGCCCCTTCACTGGTTTCACCCAACCCAACCCCTCCACCTCTGGAAACTACCAATCTGTTCTCTGTACTTATGAGCTTATTTTCATTTTGTTGTGTTTGTTCATTTGTTTTGTTCTTCAGACTTCACATGAAGTGAAATTATCTGGTATTTGTCTTTCTCCATCCGACTTATTGTACTTAGCATAATATCTTCAAGTTTCATCCAGGTTGTTGTGAACAGCAAGAGTTCCTTCTTTTTTTATGGCTGAGTAGCTTTCCATTGTATGTGTCTATCTATCTATCTATCTATCTATCTATCTATCTATCTGGACATTTAGATTGTTTCCATATTTTGGCAATTGCACACATGCTGCAACAAACATAGGGGTGTGAATATCTTTTCAAATTTGTGTTTTCATTTTCTTTGGATAAATACCCAGAAGTACAATTATTGGATCACATAGTAGTTCTAGTTTTTAGTTGTATTTATTTTTTAAAGCTTTTATTTTATTTATTTTTTAAAGTTTTTATTTATTTATTTTGAGAGGGAGAGAGAGAGAAAGAGAGAATCCCAAGCAGGCTCTGCACTGTCATCATGGAGCTCCATGTGGGGCTCAAACTTACAAATCGTGAGATCATGACCTGAGTCAAAATCAAGAGTCAGGTGCTTATCCAAATGAGCCACCCAGACACCCTTAGTTCTAGTTTTAATTTGGGGGGAATCTCCATATTGTTTATCATAGGGGCTGCACCAATTTACCTTCCCATCGCTAGGCAGCAAGATTTCCTTTTTTCTCTACGTTCTCTCCAGCACTGGTTATTTTATGTTTTTTGTTTTTTGTTTTATAATAGCCAGCCAGTCTAATAGGTGTCAGGTGATAGCTCATTGTGGTTTCGATTTGTATTTCCTTGATGATTTGTGATGTTGAACATCTTTTCATGTGTCTGTTGGCTATCTGTACGTCGTCTTTGGAAAAATGTCTATACAGATCCTCTGTCCATTTTTTAATTGGGTTCTTTGGTTTGTTGTTGTTGTTGAGATGTATGAGTTCCTTATATATTTAGGATATTAACTCCTTATTGAATCTATGAGTTGCAAACATCTCCTATTCAGTAGCCTGTTGTTTCATTTTGTCAATGCTTTCCTTCACTGTGAAGAAGATTTTTACTTTGATGTAGTCTCATTTGTTTAATTTTGCTTTTTTTATCACCCTTGCCTTAGGCATCAGATCCAAAAAAATATCACTAGGACTGATGTCAAGGAGGTTAGTGCCTATGTTTTCTTCTAGAATTCTTATAGTTGCAGGTCTTAGATTCGAGTATGTAACCCATTTGCATTTTGCTTTTGTGAATGGTGTAAGACGGTGGTCTAATTTCATTCTTTTGCATGTGGCTGTCCAGTTTTCTAAGCAGCATTTATTGAAGAGACTGTCCTTTCCCTACTGTATACTCTTGGCTCTTTTGTTGTAAATTGATCATATATGTGTGGGCTTATTTCTGGACTCTCTATTCTGATCCACTGATCTGTGTATCTGTTATTAATATGGTATCATACTGTTTTGGTTACTGTAGGTTTATAGTATACTTTGAAATTAGAGACTGTGATACCTCCAGCTTTGTTCCTCTTTTTCAAGAGTGCTTTGACTATTTGGGGTCTTAAGTGGTTCCATACAAAGTTTGGGATTATTTGTTCTATTTCTGTGAAAAATGCCTTTGAGATTTTGATAGATGTTGCATTGGATCTGTAGGTAGCTTTGGGTAAAATGGACATTTTAACAGTGTTCTTCCAATTCATGAGACCAGATTATCTTTCTATTTATTTGTATCTTCAATTTCTTTCATCACTGCTTTATAGTTTCCAATGTATGGATCTTAGACCTTCTTGGTTAAATTTATTCCTAGGTATTTTATTCTTTTTGATACAATTGTAAATTGGATTGTTTTCTTAATTTCTCTTTCCAGTAGTTTATTATTAGAGTTTAGAAATGCAACAGATTTCTGTATATTGATTTTACATCCTGCAACTTTATTGAATTCATTTGTTAGTTCTAACAGTCTTTTGGTGGAGTCCTCAGGGTTTTCTATGTATAAAATCATGTCATCTACAAATAATGACAGTTTTACTTCTTCCTTTCCATTCTAATACCTTTTATTTTTTTTTCTTGACTAATTTCTAGGACTTCAAATATTGTCTTGAATAAGGTGGTGAGAGTAGGCATCTTGTTTCTAAGAGTATAAACAAGTTGAGTTTGATATTCTCTGTGGGTTTGTCATTTATGGCCTTCATTATATTGAGGTATATTCTCTCTAAACCTATTTTGTGAGGAGTTTTTATGGTAAATCGATGTTGAATTTTATGAAATTCTTTTTCTGCTTCTATTGAGATGATCGTATGATTTCTGCTATTCATTTTGTTCATGCGGTGTTTCACATTAATTGATTTGTGAATGTTGAACCATCATTGCATCCCTAGAATAAATCCCACTTGATCATGATGTGTGATCCTTCTAATGTATTATTGAATTTGGATTGTTAATTTTATTGAGGATTTTTACATCTGTGTTCATTAAGGATATTGGCTTGTAAGTTTTTGTTTGTGCGTGTATGGTGTCTTTGGCTTTATTATTAGGGTAATGCTGTACTCATAAATTGAGTTTGAAAGCATTTTTTCCTCTCCAATTTTTTGGAAGAGTTTGACAAGTATAGGTATTACATCTTTGAATGTTTGGTAGAATTTACCTGTGAAGCTCTCTGGTCCCGGACTTTTGTTTATTGGGAGATATTTGATTACCAATTCAAATTCATTGCTAGTAATTGGTCTATTCAGATTTTCTATTTATGATTCAGTCTTAGAAGATCATATGTTTCTAGGAATTTATCCATTTTTTCTAGGTTTTCCAAGTTGGTGGTATATAGTTATAGTAGTCTCTTATGATCTTTTGTATTTCTGTGGTATCACTTGTAACTTCTCTTTAATTTACGATTTTATTTATTTGAACCCTCTCTTTTTTTCTTGGTGAGTCTAGGTCAAAGTCTGTCAGTTTTGTCTATCTTTTCAAAGAACCAACCCTTAGTTTCAGTGACTTTTTTTGTTATCTTTTTAGTCTCTATTTCATTTATTTCTACTCTAATCTTTTATTTCTTCCCTTTAATAGGTTTTCTTCATTGATTTTCTTCTTCTTTAATCTTTACTTGATTGTTGGAATTGAAGTTCAATATGTTATTTTTTTGTTACAAATAATTTTATTTTATATTTGTGATTTAAAAAAATCCAGCACATTTTACCTTTTGTGAATGCAAAACTCTATTGTGTGGCTTTATTCCCCCTGCTGATCTCTGGAAATGTGTTGTGAATTGTCTATTATACTAAATTCTAGCTGAACTTTGATTCCAAGTAGCTTAGAGATAGCTCTGTGCCACTCATTAGTGGAAATGTTTTCAAGCCCATGGTGGTAGGTGAAGGAAAGACTCGTGAAATATTTATAAAAAATAGAATAAACTAGATTCAGAGTGGGAAGTATGGCACTCAAATGCACCACAACTTGAGGTGAGTCGCTTAACCCCTCAACTCTCTATTTCTTCACTGGCAAAAGAGTTATACTTCTATTTGTCCTCAGAGGTGCCTGTGAATTTTAAATATTAATACCATGTTTGGTACATTTTGCCACTTCTAGGTCATTTGAAAACACTATTATTATTTTTTTGATAAAAATAATTCCCTAAGAAATAGAAGCTCCATTAGCTAAATAATACATTATTGAGAGAGAAATAGTCCAATATTACAACTAACATATGGATAATTCATCTTTCATTTACCCATGGTACTACAGAACTTCAGACCATTAGAGACAGAAGGGGATGATATAATTTAGTATATTTAGGTTTAGAATCTAGGTGCCTCAGAGATTTCAGGTATGTCCCTGGGGGACCAGAGATGTATTGGAGAAAAGAGGCAATTTACTGGGATTTGACATTTCCCTCCTCTGTTTCCTAAAAGAAGTTCAACTTTGTTTTTCACATATTTTTGGTGTATCTCCAAATGATTTTAAAATATTTTGCCAAAAAATGTTTGAAGATCGTTGATGATAATCAACACTCTCATTTACAGATACAATCACTGATCTCCAAATCATGTTTGCCTGTGATTCTAATTGCTAAAAGAGCTGTAGAGTAAAAAAAAAATTGTCAAGATTTTAGAGCAACGTTTTCAACCTTGGCTGCACATTGGAATCACCTTCAGAGATTTAAAAATCTTGAAGCCCAGGTGGTTCCCCAAACCAATTATATCAAGTCTCCACAGGTGATTCCGATGTGCAGCCAAAGCTAGAAACCACTGGCTTGGCAGGAGGGTGAGGTGACTTTGACTTAAGTTGATAGGGAAGTGTGTATGGAGAAAGTAGACTCTGAGTAGGATTTGACAGATGGGCTAAATTTTGATGGAAAAATGGAGGAATTTTAGGTGATACAATCATATTCATTTCAGAGAATAAATAGGAGTGAATGGAGGGAGAGAGAGGGAGAGAAGGAGACAGGAGAAAATCGGAAGTATAAATTGGCATTACGAATCAGAAATTACTTCCTATGTCGAATTTTGGCTCTGTCATTTATTACCTGCGAAAATATGGCCAAGTTACTCATCAGCTAAATCTCTATTTCTTCATCTGCAAAATGAAAAAGGGCCCACTGATGAGGTTTAATAAAGTCTACGTGAGAAAATTCAAGCACTTCTCTCAGTATCAAGTTCTAGAAAACTCTTAAGCTTTGTTGACCATTACCATTGTCCTTATTATCAGAAAATAGCATTGAAGGTTAAGGACGGCTACTAGATTCCACTAGGGAGTCAGGTTGGACCCAGATTGCGGAAGGCCTTGAATTCCAAGATGAGCAGACTTTTCTTTTTTTATTATTATTGGAGCCTCAGTTTTTGAGCACAGGACCAAAGCAACTAAAATAATGTGTTAGATGTGTATAGTGGCAATGTGCTGGAATGATGGACGAGAGTGGAAAGCTGGGGCTGGGAGACTGGCTAGGGGAGGTGTACCATAACCCGGGGGGAGGGAGTCCTAGATTATAGCAGTTGGAATTTATGAGAAAAATTTTATAAAAGAGGTATTGTTCAGGAAAATCAGGATAGAGAATAGAAACTGATTTGATTTCTATGACCGCAGGGAAATCTGAAAGAAAAAAATTAGTCAAAGTAACTTTAAGCTTGAAATAGTGGCAGAGGAGTCAATACCTAGTTTGGAAGAAAAGAGGAGGAGTTCATTTTACACCTTTTCAGTCTGGAATTAGGGTAGAACTGTTAAAAAGAAGGGGGGCAGAGAATTGAAAATGTAATATGGATATCAGGAGACGGCTCAGATATGACAGTGGCGTTTGAGAGTCACTCATGTAGAAGCCATAATTGATGGCGTGAGAATAGCTGAGATCCCGGAGGAGGATTGTAACATCGGAGGAGCAGGAGATTGTTCAAATTCCACAGGCGATTAAAATTCCCCTTTACAACTACTCCCCACCCCTTCCCATTCTCCATTCCCCTTTCCTACTACAGTTGGCCTTTGAACAACATAGGTTTGACCTGAGCAGTTTCACTCATATGCAAGTTTTTGTTTGTTTGTTTGTTTTAATAAACACAGAACAGTACTGTCAATGTATCTTTTCTTTCTTATGATTTTCTTAAAACATTTTCTTTTCTCTCACTTACTTTATTGTAAAAATACAGTATACAATACACATACAAAATATGTGTTCATCAACTATTTATATTATTGGTATGGCTTCTAGTCAACGGTTGACATTAGTATATGTGGATTTTCAATTGCACAGAGGGATTGGCACCCCTCATGCCCACGTTTTTCAAAGGTCAACTGTTCTTAGTCTTCTCCTGTCAATCTTACTATCTCAAAAACCTATTGTTGCAGTCACAGGGACAGTCAATCACTATCCCTCATCCTCTACCACACACTTGAGATTCGCATATTGTTTCCACCGACAAGACTGTTCTTCTTTTCTCCTGAGCTACTCTGATGTTCCCTTCAAAACAGTGATCACTCTTTTTCCTCCTCTTTATAGCCTTCTCCATTCTCTCAGTCTTTTTCTTCTTTCGTTTTCTATTAACACTGTGTATATATTTTTACAGGAATTTAAACTGAATTGTGATTTCATGTTTATTTTGTCTCTCTGATTAGATAGTGAATTCCCATTATGTTATGTGATTAATTACAGATGTTTGATAAACTCTTGTAGAATAAATGAATAAGTATTTCTCTTGTGTCTACTTCAATACTCATCTATATATGCTATAAACCTCTAGGGATGATCTGAAAATGTATACAAGTGCTATGCTTTGTAACAAAGGCTAGTGAGCACTGCTGGTATTTGGTGCCTAAATCTCAGGAATGCTAAATAGACTGCAATGTGTGGGATACTGTTTACAGTGAATAATTGTATCTTTCCCAAATGTCAAGATGGGCACCACTGTAAACACTGATCTAAACAGTGCTAAGCAGATAGTAGCTACTAGCAAGTATGACTATTGAAATGGGTGAAGGATTCCTCAACTGACCAATAGGATAGATCCCAACTTGAGGCACCAAACCATGTTTGAAGTTGTTTTCAAGCACCATGGGGCAAGAGAGAAAAGGATAGAGAGGAGGTAGAATAGGAGGTTGTAAAGTAAATTGAATTCTGCTTTTGATACTATTACTTATTAAATTCAACCAGAATGCTCTTTTTCCCCTCAAATATAAATTGTACAATTTGATCAAATACTGGAAAATATTGTTCTAGAGATCACAATAATCAACTACTTATTTAGATTCTTAATCTCTTGAAAATTGCACGTAGTGGTGGTCAATATAATTTTTAATGTCCCCAAGAGAGATCTGTCTCGAAGAAATGTTTTATCACTAAAATTGTGTTGATTCCTTCTGATACATAATTATTTTATATATTTTTGCTGTAACAAAATTGAATTGCATTCACGTTGCATGATCCTGAAGAGCCAAAGCAAAGTAAAAAAGAAAAAAGGAAAAAAAAAGTTTTTCACTTCATAAATTGCCTTAACTTGGGTCAAGTCATAAATTATTCAATAGAGAGTCACGATCTGTTTTAGAGTTGCTTACCAACCCTTGTCGGACCTGCGTATTTACTATGGGGGTTCTTACGGGCCCATTTCTTACCATTCATTATGACCCTTTCCAAGCTCAAGGCAACTGTTAGCCTCCATGGCCAAGTCATTTAGTAAAAACACCCTATGACCGGAAGCTGACTATTTTTAAAGAGTTTATTATTTCTCTCCTTCTGTAAGAGGAAGCTGTTGTCTTGAGTTTTATGAGAAGTGGGATGTGGAGTCCAGTGGTGTGCTTCTACATGCCATCAAACTCCCAAAGTCTGGAATGCACATAAATTGTCTGCCTCGTAACAGGGCAGCACCAGTTTTGGCAATGGGACTCCAGGACATTTACACATATTAAGCAAGAAAAGTAATTTATTGTAATAATAAACACTTCCTTCAGGATATATCTCTATAGTTTTCCAAAACAGATGAAATCATTCAAAGGGTCACCTACACAAATGTTTTTTTTTCATTATGATGGAAAAGATGGTAAAGATGCAGCCATGATTTCCTCACTTATTAAAGGCGCTGTATTATACTTATTTCCATGTCTATTCTAGCCTCTCCCTTAAAACAACAGTCCAAAAATTAACCCCCTTGAAAAAATAGAAATTATTTGTTTTTTAAACCTAGTGACTAAAAATATTTACGATCCCAACATAATGCTTAATAATAGTTGTTGAACAGATGCTTAAGTATAGTATTTAAAGTTTTCTGCAATGCAATGAAAAGGTGATCAATTTATCAGTAGGATGTCATATGAAAATGAACCACAGGGTGGCACCAGAGTATTTGAAAGTAAGTGCATTAAGTTCTACGTATTACAAAACAATGATGGGGCTACTGTCCTTTTAAAAAAACATTTTTAGATTTTTATGTAAATGACTTAATAAAAACACGATTAAATTTTTAAGTTTAAAATATTTTCCGGATACTATTTTGTTCTTAAATGTGAGAGCACACTGAGTAAGCATTTTAAGAAACAAAACTGTGGACCAAGTCAGAAATGGAGGGTCCGAGAAGGTATGTGTAATAAAGAGCATTCTGCGGGCTGGCAAAAATGGCTACCTTGCTCTAAAGCATGCAAAATACATATAAGTATGTATAGGTATGTATATATACACGTAGACACACATATCATTTATTATGTATATTCATGCATTATGTATGTTGTGTATATGTCGTGTATACATTATACGTAACTTAATGCAGTATATATCATACATGTATATCTACTTTATCTATTTGAGCAAACTTCTATGTATCTAACTATCAAAGCAGAACATTTTTTTCAAAGGAAGCAGGCTGGGCCGTTTTGTGCCATTGTGTCTTTTCTGGAATTGTTCTCTGTCTCATCTTCCTTTCCAGACTCCACTCAGAAACCCCTTCTTTTATAAAGCACTTCCCAATATCTCTCCCAAGGAACACTTGTTACTTGCTTTATTGTCTGTGCTCCATAGTTTCTTACACACTTTTACATCAGTATCTGTGCTTCGTAAGCACACTTCTTTACTTTACAATATGTTGCATTTTTTTTTTAAATTGTGACTCATTTAAGAAAGGAACTGTATCTCCTTTGGTTTTGACCCCCAGCCTGGCACATAATAGAAGCCTAAGAAATGTTTCATGAACAAATGTCAGACATTTTATGCTGAGAAACGTGATGAAAAAAAAGCACAGAACATAAACTACACTCTAAACTGTGATTTAAAATGTCAACATTTTCTGTTGGCAATCACATTTAATAAATAATAGTGGTATCAATCACATTTAATCAATAAGCGCAGTCATGAATTTACAATTTCACATTATTTTACTCATATTAATATAAAAATTATCATTAAATGGTAACTATTCTTCCTGTATTTTGGAGCGTGGGGTTGAAAAACAGAATTTGTCATCCCAAAATATGCCTCTTTGGCATAAGGATTATTTTAAACTGATTATTTTTCAGAAACTGAAAACCAAGTAGAAGTTACCCTTTTGAAAGAGACATTTACATTTATAAGGGAAATCTCCATTTGTATGAGTGCCTCTCTTTCTGTACCAGGAAGAGGAGGATGAAGAAGTCTCTAGAAACGTAGATGACTAAGTCATCACCTCCCCCAATCTTCCTTAGTCTTCAGCTGCAAATGGCATTTAAGGTGCTGGCTTGGGCCATTTAGGAGAGTTACTCAGTGTTCCTGGGGTCTCCCATGTATTCCAGACATATATGTTATTAAACTTCTGTTTGTTTTCTTCTGCTAGTCTGTGTTTTATTACCAGGGTGGGGGGCAGAGAGTATCAGCCAAGAGCCTAGAAGGGTAGAGGGAAAATTATTTTTCCTACCCCGCAAAGCTAAGCTGAATAGATATGAAGATGAGGTAGATCACTGTTTATCTCAGCCATTTTGGACGTTAACTTGTACCCTAAAACTTTCCCACCTCTCTATTCACTGCATTTATAAACCAGATCAATTAAAACTAGACTCAATATTGATCCTTCCATATGCTGGCTGGCACTCCTTCAGCAGCAAGGAGTTTAGATTTCTAATTTTTTTAAAACCCCCTGTTTACAAACCTTCTGCTTATTTTCAAATAATGCAGCAATGCTAAAATCCTGAGCCAACAAGACTTAATTTTCAGAACCAAATGTTCAGCTAAATAAAGATACAGTATCTTGGAGATATGTGGATTAATGAATACCTTTGTGAGTAGTTTAATGTCTTTGAAGAAAAGAGTTTAAAATAATTAAGTTTGCATTATATAAAACTGGAATAGTATTTTCAATGGCAATGTTTGGTAAAAAGAAAACAAACAAACAAAACAAGCAAACAAAACACCAGCCTTTTAATTTCTGTTTTTAACAGTGGAAAATGAAGTTGGCCAAGATCTCATTTCTGCTACATACCAGTACACTAAAGACACACACACACATTCTCACCCCCCCCACACACACCCCTCAGTCTTCACTAATTAAGATCTTTAGTGATTCGAGATTAAAGATCATTCTGACCAAACACAAAGATCTCCCAAGATGTTCACTGGGGAAACTGAGGTAGCATAGAATCCGGGGGCTAGTCATTTAACTCTGCCATTTTCTCATATTTTTCCTATATATTTTTTTCAGATTAGAAAAAGTAAATATAAGCTGTTTGAGATCGAAAATCTAGAAGAGATAAGAATATTTTCTATCTCTTAAAGTGCCAACCTTATTTTCGCCAGCACTATGGACAAAACCTGTTTTTTATTCCTCAGAAATTCAAATGTAAAATTTGTAGATAAAATTAAAAATGTGTATATAGCAGAACTTTAAATCTATGCATGTAAACCGTTCCTCTAAATATGAATAACTTCAAGTGTGACATATTTCATATCAAGTTCAATTTATTCTTCCCAGTAGCAACCCTATGCATGGTTTCTTCTCCTGTATCTCTTCTCTCTTCTTTTTCCCACGTGGGAACATACATATTTTATTTATTTCTCTTGTACTTTATGTAATCTTTTAGAATCTGTTTTCTACGCATGAGTCATGGATCACTTTGATGAACTATGTTCACAAATTTTCAATCCTAGTATGTTTTTTTGTCTTTTATTAGCAAGGTGTTGTAGATATCTTACTTCTAGGATAGAATACAAATGGGTGATTTATAAAGGTGTCCTCGCTTTCATTTCACTACTCATTGTTCTTTCTGCCTATACCATTCCCTGGTTTTCTGATTAATACAATGTTAGGCACCCAGTGGCCACTTATTGAATGCTTGATTAATGAATGAATGCACCATTTGCCATTGAATTACAGATTTTGAGAAGAAGGCAATTGCTATGTATACGTGTCTTGACTCCTTATTTTGCTTATAGAAGTTTCAAAAACAGATGTATTTCAAGTATTTATTTCCTACTTCAGTGCCTAGCAGAGTTTTTTTGTTCGTTTGTTTGTTTTTTTTTACCTATAGTATATATCTTAGTGTTGTTTTCACAATTTCTAGTTATGTAATTGTGGCAGTACCATTTATTGGCTGCGTTAATAGTTCGTTAAGACTCGGTCCCCATTTTTCCCATTGTAAAATGCAGATAATAATGATAGCCAACTAACAGATTTCTTTTGATAATTATATGAGATAATGTGACCAAAATATACTTAACATTACTCTTCCTGCCATTTATTGCTGCTTAATTCACCACCCTTAGAATTCAGTGACACAAAATGGGAAGTATTTTATTATGTTTATAAATTTGGATGGAGAATCTTGAAGCCTGGAGCCTCAGCTTGGAAGACTCAAATAGCTGTGGATGCATCAAATGCTGAGGGTGGAGTAATATGGCGGGTTCTTTACCGACATGCCTGACCTCCAAAAGTACAATCAGGAGATAGAACTATCTCAGTCATCAAATTCTTCATATTCATTCAACTAAAAATGATTGAGAGTCAAACTTGTGAGTCACTGCCCCAAGTGCTGAACTCAGATGCTCACTAAATCAGAGACCATTGCTAATCCTACAAATGCAAAAATACTCATAAGTATACATCATAATGATATAACACCCTTTACAATAATGCAAAAATTTTTGATCACTTAGTATATGTCAAGCACTGTATGGACAGATTGCATTAAATAAAGATGACACTAATAATATCTTCTATCCCATAAGCTCTTCTGCACTGTGATTTCGCCCATTCCTAAGTGGACTCTAATTCATCTTTTCTTGGTATCTAGGTTGGACTTCACGGCCAGTTTTTAACCAAAAGAACATGAGGAAGTGACTTTGTGTGACAACTGAAACTAGGTAAGAAAAGTTAACCATCTTCCACCTGGTTCTCTTAGAACACTGGCTTTCCCAACATTCCTCTTAAGATTCTCCCTCTTGAGGGACACCTGGGTGGCTCAGTCGGTTATGCATCCAACTTTGGCTCAGGTCACAATCTCACGGTTTGTGGGTTCAAGCCTTGCCTAGAGCCTGCTTAGAATCCTCTGTCCCCTGCTTTCTCTGCCCCTCCCCCACTCTCTATCTCTCTCAAAATAAATAAACAACCCCTTTAAATAAAACCATTTTATAGAAGACAAAGTAGAGGAGCCTGCTTCAGATTCTCTGTCCCCCTTTCTGTCTGTCCCTTCCTTGCTTGCACTCTGCCTCTGTGTCTCTCAGAAATGAATACACATTAAAAAAAAATTTTTTTTTGACCTCCACTTCTTCCTGACAGTTTTTCCTGGAAAGAGCTACAAGAGTTTGACCACTGAGGTGACTATAGATTCATGATTCTCGTAGAGAGTGATGATAAACAGTACCTAGTTCTTGGCTGTGTGTTCTCCCTTCTCCTCACAAAAACATTGTTGGATTAGGATTGGGAAGAAAAGAATGTCCTTGTTTAAATAATTTTTTACCATGCACGTATGGCAACTCCAACATTTTTGCTGGTTCCTCTCTTCTCAAATTCCAACGACAGTACCCCAGCACTCAACCCTTGTACCTGGTGTGTTTTCTACCTAAACTCTCTGTTGTCAGCAAGTTAATCCAATGCCATGGTCTTAAAAAACCTTCTACCTTTATATATTATCTCTCTAAAGCTTCCACAGACACAACACTTCTGGTCCAGTCCACCTACTCTACATCTCCACTTGACTGTCCAACAGCTATCTCAAACTTAACATGACTCAGACTGAATTCCTGATATTCCATTACCCTTTTGATCTGTCAACCTGTAGCCAGAAACCCCTTCCCCCTTCAGTATTATCCATTTGTTCAGTTACTCATGTTAAAAATTATTTCTGTCCCCTCTCTTTCTCCTAGCATCGAATCCAATATGGAAGACCATTCTCTTGGCTTTGCCTTTAAAATGCATTGTCACCATTTCTATGGCCCTGATTCATTCCATTATCATCTCTCCTGCATTATATTCTCATAGTCTCCTCCCTGGTCTAAAGCTTATGTATGTGTGCCTTTCTCTAGTCTATTTTCAACAAAATAAGTTAATTGATTTAAGAATATGAACTAGTTCATGTTGCTTCTTTGTTCAAAACTCTCCTGTCTTACTCAGTGTCTTCCTATTTTACTCAGACAAAAGGCAAAGTTCTTATAATGGCCTAAAGGGTCCTGTAAGCACTAACATATATGCATGTGCATACTCACACAGCTGACTTCCTTTCTAGTTTTTTTCTCCCTGTTTTCTTCGCCATATCTCTACTGTTCTCCTACCAGGCATGCTCCTTCTACAGGACCTTTGCAGTTGCTGTTCCCTTGTCCTGGAGTTCTCTCCCTCTACATAGCTACAAGACTGGCTTGCTCATCTTCAGGCCATTGTACAAATGTCACCTTTTCAATGACCATTTTTAAATCACAACTACTCCAATGACTCCCATCATCCCTCTCTGCTTAATTTATCTCCGCAGCACTCCTTCACCATCTGACAACTATTTATTCACTTATTTTGCTTATTTCTCTGTTCTTGCTTTGGAAAGCAAATTCTATGAGGGCAAGGGCTTTTGTATGTTTTTTCTTATTTCCTGCCAAATCATAGCAAAGTGCCTCTCACAGGCGCTCAGGAAATATTTGTTGAAACAGTGAATCAATTAAAAACGTATAAACATTACAATAGGTTTATATTAAACTAAAATAAACTTAAAATAATTTACTATCTATAAGGCATTTATCCAAAACAATACCTAGAAAGACAAAAACCATATGATTCCACTTGTATGTGGAATTCAAAAAACAAAGAAAAATGGACAAGCAAATAAAAAAAGCAGAAACAAATCGATAACCACAGAGAGCAAACTAGTGCTTGTCAGAGGGGAGAGTAGTTAAGGGTTGGGCAAAGCAGATGAAGGGGGGTTGGAGAATATAGGCTTCCAGTTATGGAAAGTATAAGTCATGGGGATAAAAGCTACAGCATAGTGAAAAAGGTCAACGGTATTGTGATAGTGTTGTGTGGTGACAGATGGTAGCTACACTTGGGGTGAGCACAGAGTAACATATAGAATTGTCAAATCACCAACATAACATTGTGTACCAACTATACTTTAATTAAAATATATAAAAATATAATAATCTCTCTCAAAAACACTCAATATGTGGGGTTTTTTTCATTAGCTACATTTTCCCAGTAACCTAAAGTTTATTTCAGGTTATTCTGTTTCTCTAAGAGCCTCAGCAGGCTGCGGGTCCTTTATTGAGTGCTTCGTGTGCATCGATACAGCTTCTCCAGTAAAATAGTTTACACATGAGGAGTCATTTGAGATCCTAGGAGTATCTAGCTCAGTTTGTATCTTCATTTTAAATATATTATTCTTAAAAACAAGAACTCCCTGTATCTTTATGGGAGATATTGCCATGCACTTTTAAGATACAAATTTTGTGAGTTATTTTAAAGAAATATAGGAAAGTTTAGTTACTTCAACTGTAAGACAATTGCACACCATCCAGGTTAAAATTTTAGTCAATAAGTATCAAATTATAAATGTTCTATTCTTTTCTTTTAAGTTTTCTGACGATTTTTTTAAAATATATTTTTTTTAGTGTTTATTTATTTTATGAGGGAGAGAGAGAGAGACAGAGCATGAGCGGTGAAAGAGTCAAGAGAGAGGGAGACACAGAATCCAGAGCAGGCTCCAGAGCCGGACGCGGGACTGGGACTCCCAGACCACGAGATCATGACCTGAGTTGAAGTCGGGCGCTTAACCAACTGAGTCACCCAGGCGCCCCATAAATGTTCTATTCTTTAACAAATATGTTGAGTATAAAAATACATGGCCAAGTGTAAATTGATTCTTCAGGCACAAAAATGAGATCAAAAATATAACTTAACAGTCTTTTAAAGTTAGGCTAGTAACGATTGTGAATTATGTATATTCTGAAATTTAGCTGGGTAGATTGGCTATTTGCTCAGTTTTTTTAAGGCTTATTTGGAGAATCATGTAAATATTGCTGTTGTTTACTGAGGTCTCCAACAAATGAGTTACTTTATCTCTCTAGGGTTCTCCTAACCACCAGAGAAAAGATTAAAAAAATACTTTTTTTTTATTTTTTTATTTTTTTTTAATTTAAAATAGTTTATTTTCAAATTGGTTTACATAAAACACCCAGTGTTCATCCCAACATGTGCCCTTTTTTAATGCCCATCACCCCCTCTCCCCCCCCATCTCCCTCACTCTCAGTTTGTTCTTAGTCTTTGAGAGTCTCTTATGTTTTATCTCCCTCCCTCTCTGTGTCTTTTTTTTCTTTCCCCTCCTCCCCTCCCCCTGGTTTTTGCTTAGTCTCACCAAGTCCACCTATTCGTGGAAACATATGGTATCTGTCTTTTTCTGACTGACTTATTTCACTTAACATAATACCCTCCAGTTCCATTCATGATGCTACACATGGCCAGATTTCATTTTTTCTCATTGCCACATAGTAGTCCATTGTATATATGTACCACATCTTCTTTATCCACTTGTCAGTTGATGGGCACTTAGTTTCTTTCCATGTTTTGGCTATTGTCGAAAGTGCTGCTATGAACATTGGGGTACACGTGCTCCTATGCATCAGCAATCCTGTGTCTCTTGGGTAGATTCCTAGCAGGGCTATTGCTGGATCATAGGGTAGCTCTATTTTCATTTTTTTGAGGAACCTCCACACCGTTTTCCAGAGTAGCTGCACCAGTTTGCATTCCCACCAACAATGTAGGAGGGTGCCTACTTCTCCACATCCTCGCCAGCATCTATAGTTTCCTGATTTGTTCATTTTAGCCACTCTGACTGGTGTGAGGTGGTATCGCAGTGTGGTTTTGATTTGTATTTCCCTGATGATGAGTGACATTGAACATCGTTTCAAGTGTCTATTGGCCATCTGAATGTCCTCTTTGGAGAAGTGTCTATTCATATCTTCCGCCCATTTCTTCACTGGGTTGTTTGTTTTTCGGGTTTGGAGTTTGGTAAGTTCTTTATAGATTTTAGATATTAGTCCTTTATCCGATATGTCATTTGCGATGATCTTTTCCCATTCCGTTGGTTGCCTATTCGTTTTGTTGGTTGTTTCTTTTGCTGTGCAGAAGCTTTTTATCTTGATGAAGTCCCAATAGTTCATCTTTGCTTTTAATTCCCTTGCCTTTGGAGACGTGTCAAGTAAGAAATTGGTGCGTCTTAGGTCAAAGAGGCTTTTCCCTGCTTTTTCCTCTAGGATTTTGACGGTTTCCTGTCTCACATTCAGATCTTTTATCCATTTAGAATTTATTTTTGTGAGTGGTGTAAGAAAGTGGTCTAGTTTCATTCTTTTGCAAGTTGCTGTCCAATTCTCCCAGCACCATTTATTAAAGAGGCTGTCTTTTTTCCATTGAATACATTTTCCCGCTTTATCAAAGATTAGTTGGCCATATACTTGCGGGTCCATTTCTGAGTTTTCTATTCTTTTCCATTGGTCTATGTGTCTGTTTTTGTGCCAATACCATACAGTCTTGATGACCACTGCTTTGTAGTAGAGGTTAAAGTCTGGGATTGTGATGCCTCCCGCCTTGGTTTTATTCTTCAGTATTATTTTGGCTATTCGAGTCTTTTGTGGTTCCATACAAATTTTAGGATTGTTTGCTCTAGCTTTGAGAAGAATGCTGGTGCAATTTTGATTAGGATTGCATTGAATGTGTAGATTGCTTTGGGTAGTATTGCCATTTTAACGATATTTATTCTTCCAATCCATGAGCATGGGATGTTTTTCCATTTCCTTGTGTCTTCCTCAATTTCCTTCATAAGTTTTTTATAGTTTTCAGTGTAGAGGTCTTTCACATCTTTGGTTAGGTTTATTCCTAGGTATTTTATGGTTTTTGGTGCAATTGTGAAAGGGATTAGCTTCTTTATTTCTCTTTCTGCTGCTTCATTGTTGGTGTATAGAAATGCCACTGATTTCTGTACATTGATTTTGTATCCTGCAACTTTGCTGAAATCACGGATCAGTTCTAGTAGGCTTTTGGTAGATTCCGTCGGGTTTTCCATGTAAGTATCATGTCATCTGCAAAAAGTGAAAGTTTGACTTCCTCCTTGCCAATCTTGATGCCTTTTATTTTGTTTTGTTGTCTGATTGCTGATGCTAAGACTTCCAACACTATGTTAAATAGCAGTGGCGAGAGTGGACACCCCTGTCGTGTTCCTGATCTCAGGGGGAAGGCTTTCAGTTTTTCCCCATTGAGGATGATATTAGCTGTGGGCTTTTCATATATGGCTTTTATGATGTTTAAGTATGTTCCTTCTATCCCGACTTTCTCAAGAGTTTTTATTAAGAACGGGTGCTGTATTTTGTCAAATGCTTTTGTCAGACCACAATGCTTTGAAACTTGAAATCAACCACAGGAGAAAGCCTGGAAAATATCCAAGAACATGGCAGCTAAGAAATAACCTACTAAAAGATGACTGGGTCAACCAAGCCATCAGAGAAGAAATTAAAAAATACATGGAAACAAATGAAAATGAAAATACAACAATCCAAACGCTCTGGGACGCAGCAAAAGCAGTCCTGAGAGGGAAATATATTGCAATCCAGGCCTATCTCAAGAAACAAGAAAAATCAATAACACAAATTCTAACAGCGCGCCTAAAGGAACTAGAAGCAGAATAAATAAAACAACCCAAGCCCAGCAGAAAGAGAGAAATAACTAAGCTCAGAGCACAAATTAACCATATGGAGACAGAAAAGGTAGTGGAACAGATCAATGAAACCAAAAGCTGGTTCTTTGAAAAAATAAACAAAATAGACAAACCTCTAGCCAGGCTTCTCAAAAAGAAAAGAGAGAGAACTCAAATAGATAAAATCGTGAATGAAAAGGGAGAAATTACAACCAATCCCTCAGAGATACAAGCAATCATCAGAGAATACTATGAAAAATTATATGCCACCAAACTTGGCAATCTGGAAGAAATGGACAGCTTCCTCAATAGCCACACGCTACCAAAAATAGAAAAATTGAACAGACCCATAACTAGTGAAGAAATAGAATCAGTTATCAAAAATCTCCCAGCAAATAAAAGCCCTGGACCAGACGGCTTTCCTGCGGAATTTTACCAGACATTTAAAACAGAGTTAATTCCTATCCTCCTCAAGCTGTTCCAAAAAATTGAAACGGAAGGAAAACTCCCGGACTCATTCTATGAAGCCAGCATCACTTTGATTCCCAAACCAGATAGAGATCCAGCAAAGAAGGAGAATTACAGGCCAATATCCCTGATGAATATGGATGCAAAAATTTTCAATAAGATACTAGCAAATCGAATCCAACAACACATAAAGAGAATTATCCACCATGATCAAGTAGGATTCATCCCTGGGTTGCAGGGCTGGTTCAATATTCGCAAATCAATCAACGTGATACATCACATCAACAAAAGAAAAGATAAGAACCATATGATCCTGTCAATAGATGCAGAAAAAATACTTTTTTTTCAAAGGTGAACTCTTCAGCTATGTTTAAAAGACGTATATTTGATTCTATTACTTTTGCTTGGCTTCCAATTTAGTCACCAAATTTGTGATATATTATTTGGAAAAGCGAAATTTAAATTTGAAAAAGCTAAATTAAATTTAAACATGATGGGTTAAAAAATTAGAAATATGGAGAACGGAGTAAACATTTATCGACTCATTTACAATCACAAAGCTTACATTATAGAATTATATATGAGCTGTCAGCACAGAGCCCGATGCGGGGCTCGAACTCACAGACCGCGAGATCATGACCTGAGCCGAAGTCGGCCGCTTAACCGACTGAGCCACCCAGGCGCCCCACGAATAATAATTTTCTGTGATGTTCGAAAAGTACTTTAAGATGATGTATTTGGGGCGCCTGAGGGCTCAGCTGGGTGAACCTCTGACTCTTGGTTTCGGTTCTGGTCATGTTGTCAGAGTTCATGAGTTTGAGCCTTACATAGGACTTTGTGTTTGCAGCATGGAGCCTGCTTGGGATTCTGTCTCTCCCTCTATCTCTCTGCCTCCCTCCCCCTTGCTTGCACACACACTCTCTCTCAAAATAAATAAATAAACATTTTTTTAAAGTGATGTATTTAACGGGGTTAATGTAACAGAAGAAATGCGACTTTAAAGTGATGGTGCCCTGATCAGTATATTGTTCTTTAGGCAGAAGCCGGGCCCCAGCACAGCAGAATACCTCATTTAGCAGAGCTGCAACACAGTCTACTAGGGATTCAAACTGTATAAAAGTAGTTGAAGAAGTGGTGGCAGTGAATGGATTACCAGGAGTCCCAGTGAGTGAAAGCTCTTGGCTTATAATAGGCCAAGACAAAGACAGGCATGGTGACCTGCACTCAGCAACCAAACCTTGGTTATTTTAGGAAAGCAGTGGTCCTGAATTCAAACTGGCGACTAGCACATGAATTCATTCAAGGCCAGTGGTTTGTGTCTGCAACTAGAAGAATTAAAAAAAAAAATGGAGCCACTTATTTTACTAACAATACTTAAAAATGGTGATGGACAAGCAACATTGTGTTGTGATTCCTTACACAAAAGGGATGAGAGGCACTGAGACATTCAAGAGACCCCTGCCCATCTTTGTCTGGCACTGAAAAGCCTAGATGGAGATATTGCTGCCTCAGGAGAATGACCAAGTGGCCTCTCAGAGCTTCAGCTTGAGTGTAATCCTTGGGATTCTCAGAAATATTTTGAAGAGGCAAACTTTTTCAGGTGTCTGGGATCCTATGAGGTAAGTGTTAGTAAGTGCCAGGAGAACTCGGGTTGATGTTCAGAAGACCCTGTTTATTCCCATATGTTGGTCAGGCCCAGAGAGACTCACATTACACTAAAATGGCAATGATAATTTCTGCCCCATCTGATTATACGTGACAATGAAATGACTGGCCATGTCTGGCAAAGTTGATTGAATGAATATTTAGAACGGATAAAACAGTACCAGAATGCTCCTGAACAAATCTAACTTCTTTGGAATGTGAGGTTTATATTCCAGGGGTTTTGACACTAGTTCTGTGATCTTAATCAGATCACCTTCCCTCTCCATATTTCTTTCTCCTCAGGGGAATGTAAAATGGAGGCTTTGTGATGATCAAATTAGATCGTAATTTTGCCAATGTGCGGGGTAAGAGGGAAAGTGCTACAGAAAGCTTGATGTTATCATTTTCTCTTTGTGTTCTTTCTTTAGGCCCCAAGTGCTCATTCTCCTAAATTCAGGTACTAAGTGACTTTGTAGTCTTCCTTCCTTCAAATCTGGTGTTAACTTATTTATGTTAATGTATTTATATTTTAATATTTAACAGTAACATGCATTCCCCTCATTCTTCCTTATTGTTTTTAAAACAGCTTTACCGATATGTAAGTTACATACCATTGTAAGTGTGCAACTCAATGATTTTAATAAATTTATAGAGTTGTGCAACCTTCATCAAGCTCTAGTTTAAAACATTTCCATTTCTCCCAAAGTTCCCTTGTGCCTGTTTACAGTTAATCCCTGTTTCCACTCAGCAATGTACATTTAAGCACAGACACTACATCTTTCACAGATAATTACATTTATCCTGTTTTTTTTTGAAAGTTTCAGATATTAAAGAGGCGGTGTTGAGAAAATCAATGGTCACTAATGAAAGAGGCTGAAATCGGATAGCATAGTGACTTGCTCTTTGAAAATGTTTCACAGTACTACAGCAATAAAAGTGTCTAATGTCAGAGTTTTTCTGATGATATCTAAGGGGTACATTTAGCTCATTGCCTGGCATCTCAGGTATCAGTAGGGCTGTGGAGGACGCAACCTCCACGGTAATAATACCAGTGTGGATTGTTATGAAGATTTCATGGTTATGTAAAATGGACAGAAGTGGATTTTATCCCTTTCTTTGTCATTTATTTACTGTGTGATATTGGATAAGGTATTTGATGTCACTGAACTTCTTTTCTCATTGTAAAGTGAAAGTAATATTTACTTTTCATTTATTACTTCACAGTATTGTTATAACAGTGAAGGAGTATCTATGAAAGCACCTTGCAGATAAAAAATCCTACACATAGGTTAATTTCTCCTCTCGTTATTAATTAATACAGTTAAGGCCAACTGTGTCTACAGTTAACTTATTTTGCCAAAATTCTAAAACTGAGTTGATGAATAAATAGGGAAAACTATGTTTCATCTGTGTGTTTATAGACTCTGTGGCTCATTAGCTACGTGGATTGAAAGTAATTAGTATCCGTTTGAATTACATTTTTGCATAACTCGAATGACTGAAATCTTAATATTAGTAGTGCATGGAGAGAATTTATGGGAATTTTAATATAATTCTATCTTTAAGTCTCGGAAATCTAATGTTTGACTCTTCCTGATAAAATTTGCCAAGAACTTTCATCTTTCCACTTGAGAAAGAATTTTAAGTTGCTGGTGGCACTCAGCAGGAAGCCTCCTACACAATGAGATTGCAGTTTCTTTCTCTGTCAAGGTTAAAAGCTCAATACTATCTTGTCTTATAGTGTAGAAGCAAGCTATTCGAATTGTCTTTAAGTGGAAAGAAATGGAAAGGGGAATTTATGAAATTCTTCAAATTCCCTTCTCAAACATCTTTTCTGTCAGATTCCTCTGCTTTTGAATGGGCCTCATTGTTGATAAAGCCATCTGAGCTTTCTAGTGCAGACCTTTCTTCGTCTTGTGTATGGCAGAGAAAAGACTTATTCTTTGCAGGCATACATTGACAGCTTGAGAGGATTGAACATTATAGATTTTAAGGTCTATTTAAGTGTTATTTCCTGATAGGGTGCCATATTTAGTGGGTCAGCAGTCTTGGTATTGTTTGCAAAGGATATGTTCATCCACAAGAACTGAATTTAAAGATATATGGAGACATCAATAAGAATTTTTCAAATACAAGTTTATCAAAATCATTGCCTCAATTACTCTTTCATTAAAACTAAATCAGAAGTGGGGTCCCAGGGTGACTCATTCAGTTGAGCATCTGACTCTTGTTTTCGGCTCAGGTCATGACCTCATGATTTGTGGGATTGAACCCAACATCAGGCTGCAAGATACCTGCTTGGGATTCTCTCTCTCTCCCCTTCTCTCTCTACCCCAACCCCATCTAAAAATAAATGAATAAACTTAAAACAATTAAATCAGAATAACTGATAATAAATAAGCTAATTATTCCTCTTATTTGTCCATTGCACTGATGAGAAACTTTCATATTTTCCCTTTCCAGGGTTTCTGATTTCTTACTCTTTATTTGATCTATTATCAAATTCATCTATCATCTATTTTCTCATTGTTTGCATATTTTAATCTTGGCTTCAGATTGATTTTTATTGTCTTTAAAAATTTTAATTTACAAGTACAATAAAAATGGCTTTCCATCACATTCAAAAATCAAACCTGCATACACTGGCTTGCACAGCCCTGCGTGATCCAACACTGGTTTCTCCTTCTGGCCAATTTTCTGACCTCAGC
The DNA here is from genome assembly GCA_030068075.1 of Paguma larvata. Taxonomy (NCBI): domain Eukaryota; kingdom Metazoa; phylum Chordata; class Mammalia; order Carnivora; family Viverridae; genus Paguma; species Paguma larvata. The sequence continues at coordinate 38,194,946 of CM057840.1, forward strand.
TTGAGCCATTCTTTTGACCAGTTAAACTCTACCTTCAGTCATTTTATTTTTGCCCATCCTTCCTACCTGAGGAGTCTGAAGACCAGCAGTCCTCCCAGTGTCCTCTTCCTGGAGAATTTATCACGCTAACTATTCCAGAGCCAGGGCTGGGGGTTCAGTTTCCCAGGAAACAGAGTCTGAGGTAGAATTACGATGGAGGGGGTTTATTAGAGAATGCTCTTGGGATCAAGATTGTGCAAGGGAGGAGAGCAAGGTAGGCAGAGAGAGCAGTTGGGGTGCTACACAACATTAATCAAGACCTCAGGTGACCCCACGGGGAACTTTGAGGTGGGTTGGCTCTTCCAGAATGTCTGGAGTTGGGTTGAGGGGACCTTGCCTTTATTATCTCTTTATTATCTGGCCTTAATAATCTCCTTTATTAACAGTTAAAGAATGAAAGCTGTTCTTGGAAGGAGTGTGATCTTGGGCAAAGCTGCTCTCTTCAGCGAGGGAGGTATCTAGAGAGGGCTAACTACTCTTAAAAATAAACTGAGGCATATTAAAAATTTTGAATTTATTTGAGCAAGAATTAATTTGAATCAAGCAGTGCCAAACTGGCAGTGGATAGGAGTTCTCTACTGATAGGAGCTGGGGAGAGACTTCTATTAAAAAAAAGGCAAAAGCAATGTAAGGAAATTAGTAATTGCCTCCAGCTTAAAGCCACGTTAACTATTTGTGACTGGTTGTTCTTAGGTTTAATAGCAACTTTGAAGCATTTATAGATTTGATTATGGTTTGCTTTAATAGGCTGCCACATTAGAACCTCCTCAGTCTAATGGTATCCTTGTGTAATTAATTTGACACAGCTCAAAGCTCTCAACCAGCAACACTTCTAGTAGCTGGGAAAATATCTGCCCATCCTCAGGGAACTCTGGTTGGTCCATTCCAGAGAATCCAATCCAGCTGCCTATTTCTGGTTATTCAAGGCTCAGCCTAAATGTCACCTGTGCAGAAGGACTGTGGCAGGCATGCCCACTGAATCACCCTCTTGTATCATCCTATCCCCCTAAGTGTGGATGGAATCCTTGATTTGTTTCTCATCAATAGAAAATAACAAAGGTGATGGGATGCCACTCCCATGAACACATTAGGTTCTATAAGATTTCATCTTTGCAGATCAGAGTGTAAGAGGCTCTTTCTAGCCTGGAAGAAACAGCCTTGCTGTGAACTGCCTATGGGGACATCCACGAGGCCCAGAAGTGCTGTCATCTCCAGCAGCTGATCTCCAGTAAGAAGCCAGGTCTCCCAGTCATGCAACCTTGAGAAAAGTGCTAACAGTCTGGTGAGCTTGGAGAAGGGCCCTGAATGCCCAAAAGAAGGCAACTTGGCCAACACCTTGCCTGCATGTGGCCTAGTGAGACTTGGGCAGAGGACCCAGAAAACCTGACCATGGAAACCAAGATAATAAATGGATGTAGTTATACGTCACTAAATTTGTGTCAATAGAAAACTAAAAACAATCATGCAATCTGAAGTATACATTAAATTATTTCCTATCACATCTCTCTGTTTCAATTCTCTGCTTAATACTTAGATTCATATGATATCTTGTTTATCTACACATTATCCATTTCTCATAACCAAAATGGAAGCAACGTGAAGACAGTTTTATTAATAGTTTTGTTCTCAGTGTGTAGAGCAGCGTTGAGTGACACGAAGAAATGTACAAAAAAATACATGAGAATTCTCCTTCGACTTCTCTCTGGCCTGACTCGTTTCTTCGGCATTCACTTTTGTTCATATTTTGGTATGCTCCATGCATTCTAGTTTTATTCATTCAGATGTATACATAACAAAATATGTACATTAAAACACTTTAATGTGGTTGTACTTTATGTCTCATTCTTGGACATTTAACATGTTTCAGAAGTATTTCCATGTCACTTTACATCGGTTTAATTTCGTCTTAATTCCTGAATAGCATTGCATAAAATGGATACATTGGAATTCATCTAATATTTCCTTGATGACATTTGGGTAGTTTCCATTTTATTTTAAAGATTGTTTATTTTTGAAAGAGACAGAATATGAGCAGGGGAGAGGTAGAGAGAGAGGGAGACACAGACACAGAATCGGCAGCAGGCTCCAGGCTCCAAACTGTCAACACAGGGCTCAACCTCATGAACCATGCGATCATGACCAGAGCTGAAGTGGGACACTTAACCGACTGAACCACCCAGGCGCCCCGGTTGTTTCCATTTTTTAAAACAATATTGCCGTTATGAAATAGTTATACAATTTATTCTTTACACCCTTTTTAAATGTAAATTTATCATCATTAGTGTATAATGGATAATAGACATGGAATTGCTGGAGTAAAAGTATTGCGCCTTTCATTTTCATCTCTTGCCTGAGCTGTTTCAATAATTTATTAAGAGATTCTGCCATCTCCAGATCTTTCTCACTCGTCCATCCCACAAACTTTTAGCGTTTCACAAACGTATCTCTGATCATGTAAAAAATAACCTTAAAACTTTTAGTGTTTCCTTAGCGTCTACCAAATAAAGTCCTAACTCCTTAGTCTGGCATTCATGCTACGTTATTTCTGTCACCTTTCAGCCAAATATTTAACTATTTACCACATGTGTTTTACTAGTGAGTTAACAGGAAGATCTATTCTCCAAACATCACTGCCCATTTGTCTTCTATACATTTCACTTGTTCTTCTCTCCTCTGGAATGCTATCCTTTTCCACTTTCTGTTGCTCCTGTCCTTTCAAATAGCTCAAATGCTGTTTTTCCTAGTTAAATATCTCTTATCTTTGGTACGTGTAGTTTTTTTATACATGTAGTTTTTTTAATAGTTCACAAATATTTTAAGTATTTATTATATTCTTTAACTTTTAAAACAGTCCTTTGAAATAGGTAATAATACATCTGTTTTGCAAATGAGCAAATTAAATTAGATCACTGAAGTGATTTATCTAAAGCACACTGCTTTTTCGGGGGCAGGGCCGTAATGCAAAATGTTCTGACTCCAAGCCTAGTGTAGAGACACAAGGCTTTCTGCTGAATCCTTGCAATGCCGTGCTGTTCTAGTGGAGCACTGGTGCTTATTCAACTCTGATCTACATTTTAAACATTATTTTTGTTATAGCATATTCTTTTTTATAAGTCCTTGAAGTAAGGGACTTCTCTTAATTTAAATATTTATTTATTTTGGGAGAGAGAGAGAGAGAGAGAGAGCACATGCACAAGCATGTGAGGGGCAGAAAGAGGAGAGAGAGAATCCCAGCCAGGCTCCATACTCGGCATGGAGCCCCACGCAGGGCTCAATCTCATGACTGGGAGATCATGACCTGAGTCCAAATCAAGAGTCTGACGCTCAACCAACTGAGCCAAGTAGGCTCTCCTCACAATTTAATTAAAAAATTTGCCAACACTTTTTATTCCTTCAGTTATGTTTAATCAGTAAACAGAGATGAAGGGTTCAGTAGCATATACATTGTACTGAATGAGACAAGTTATATTTGTATGGACAAAAGCCTTTTTTCTAGTTTGCATGTAGCCAATCCAAGTTCTTTTTTGGGTTCTGTGCTCAGATATCACTTGGTGGTGGTGATATACTGGCCTCCCTGCCCGGGGCCTGTGTGTGTTTGGTCCCTAGGCAGCCAAGCACATGGCTCAACCAGTATTTTTATAAATTAAATACAAGTGGCATATGTAGAAAATTTTCCTAATACTACCCGATTATCAGCAACCGATGTGAGGTAGTGAACAGAAATTTTCACCGTGCTGGGACTTTGAGTCACCTCCAGCCGATCGAAGGTCAAATCCTGTCTCCATGCTAGTACCAGAGACTTTGCTGAGGGCAACCAGGCCAAGGTCATTCTTGGACACATAGGTTTCTCTTTCGGTTTTCACATGAGAACCAGCAACTCCCTAGTTTACAAAGAAATAGGTAAAACCATCCACGTATATTCAGGGACAAACATGCTGACCAAAATAAAGAGTGATGATAATCTTTATATGTTTGCCTATATAAATATTTTAAATATTGATTTACTTCATTTCTTAAGAATTCCTGATATATAAAATATCCTTAATTCCCCCCTAGAGTCATGCTATCAGCATGAATGATCTATAAGAAAATGGGTTCTGACTGAAATTAAGGGGAAGCGATACTGCTTGTATCTTGACCAATATTTTTTCTATCTTTCTAGTCTACTGTGTTCTGTTTGATGGTTAGATTAAATAAGTCATTGGAGGTTATGACCAGGTCTTAAAGGTCAAGGCATATTAAAAACTGGTGAACATGGGGCACCTGGGTAGCTCAGTCAGTGTCCGACTTTGACTCAGGTCATGATCTCATGGTTCGTGGGTTTGAGCCCCATGTCAGGCTTTGTACTGACAGCTCAGAGCACGGAGCCTGCTTCGGATTCTGTGTTTCCTTCTCTCTGCCTCTTCCTCACTCGTGCTCTGTCTCTCTCTCTCTCAAAAATAAAATAAAACATTTAAAATAATTTAAAAAAACTCACGAACAGTCCCCTTTTTTCTCTCTCGATAGTGATGTATGATTCTAAGCCTTTCTCATAGTAGTTTTAGTTTGTTTTTAAATTATAGAAGTCGTGTTTATAAAATGTATATATGTGTATGTATGTGTGTATGTGTGTGTATTTTCCAACACCAATGAACAACATAAGACGAAATGAAAGTGTCCATTGTTCCTCTACTATTATTTCCATGAATAGTAACCGTTAACATTTGGGTTATATTTTTTCAGATGTGAGAGAGTAAGTATGTGTAAGATATATTCATGCTATTGCACTAACTCTTCGAATTATTATTTTTACTCCAGAATATATCATGGACCCCTTCAATGCCAACACCTACCTTCCATCTTCCATACCTGTCTGGTTGCAGGCTGACTTTTTTCTAAGGTGTCCTCTGCAAGACTGGCCTGTTTAAATTCAGCATATTTACTTTCCCTACCATTTGGAGAGGATGTTCAAAACTGGAACAGTGGACATGATGGTATTTGTATTACCCTGCAGTTCCTTGGAGGGGTCTTGCTTCTTTCCTTTGACCCTACATTGTTTCAGTGCAAAATTTTCTTTCCTGGCAATAGACTGATCACCTCTAACCCTCAAAAATAAGCTATAAAAGTAGAATATTTTTCTTTTTAATTATTGATTACTGAGTCATACCATCCTCTGTCCACTTCTCTAGTGATTTGAAAGAAAGGTCTTTGAATTGTCAGTAAATTTGCATTTCATAACAATAACTAGTGATTTCTAATGGCCTACATATTTTTAAATAGATTTTACTTTTTAAAGCAGTTTTAAGTTCACAGCAAAATTGAGAGGAAGATTCATAGATTTCCCATATACCTCTGCCCCCACACATGCAAAACTTTCCTCATTATCAATGTTCCCCCACCAGAAGGGTACATTTGTTACAACCTACGAGCCCAAATTGACACGTTATCACCCAAATCCATAGTTTAATTACTGTTGAGTCCTGGTGTAGTACATTCTATGGGTTTGAACAAATGTATAAGGGTATATACCATCATTTTCATTTCCTGCAGAGTAGTATTACTGCCCTAAAAATCCTCTGTATTCTGCCTATTCATCTGTCTCTCCCTAATCCCTGGCAATCATTGATCTTTTTAAGGTTTCTATAGTTTTACCTTTTCCACAATTTCATATAGCTGGAATCATACTTCTTTCACTTAGTTATATGCATTTAATTTTACTTCATGTCTTTTCATAGCTTGATAGCTCATTTCTTTTTAGTGCTTAATATTTTACTTTCTGGATGGAACCTAATTTATCCATTCACTTACTGAAGGACATCCTAGTTCCTTCCAAGTTTTTATAGTTGAGTAAAGCTGTCGTAAACATCCATGTACGGGTTTTCATGTAGACATGTTTTCAATTCCGTTAGGTAAATATGAAGGAGAATGATTGCTGGATTCTATGGCAAGAATATGTTTAGTTTTTGTAAGAAACTGCCAAACTGCCTTCCAAGGTGGCTGTACCGTTTTGTGTTCTCACCAGCAGTGAATGCATTTCGGTTGTTCCGCATCCGTGTCAGCATTTAGTGTTGTCAATGTTCTAGTTTTTGGCCATTTTTGTGCATTTTTGTGCAGTGGTATCTCCTTTTAATTTGCATTTTTCTGATGACATAGAATGAGAAGCATCTTTTTATGTGCTGATTTGCCACCCGTTTATATTCTTTTGTGAGGTCTTTGGCCCATTTTGTAATTGGGTTGTTTTCTTATTGTTGAGTTTTAAGTGTTCTTTGATATTTTAGGCAATGATCATTTATCAATTATGTCTTTTGCAAACATTTCCTCCAGTCTGTGGCTTGTCTTTTTATTTTTTCCAGTGTCTCCTGCAGAACAAAATTTTTAGTTTTAATGCCGTCCAGCTTATTAATCATCTTCATGAATCATGCTATTGGTGTTGTGTCTAAAAGCCATTGCCGAACTTAAGATTATTTAGATTTTCTCCAGTATTATCTTCTAGAAGTTTAGAGTTTTGCATTTTATACCTATATCTGTGATCCATTTTGAGTTTATATTTGTGAAGGATATAAGGTCTGCGTCTAGATTTTTTTTCATGTGAATGTCCCATTGTTCAGCCACCATTTGTTGAAAAGACTATCTTTGCCTCATTGTATTGCTTTTGCTCTTTTATCAAAGGTCAGTTGACTATATTTATGTGGGTCTATTTCTGGGCTATCTATTCTATCTTATTGATCTAATTGCCTGTTCTTTTGTCAATACCACACTTTCTTGATTGCTCTAGCTTTATCATAAGTCTTAAAGTCAAATAGTATCAATCTTCTTAATTGTTCTTTTTCAATACTGTCTCGACTATTCTGGGTCTTTTGCCTTCCAAATAAACTTTAGAATCAGTTTGTCAATATCCACAAATTAAATTTCTGGGATTTTGATTGAGACTGCATTGAATTTATAGGTCAAACTGAGAAGAATTGACATCTTGACAATATTGGGTCTTCTTATTCATGAACATGAAATACCTTTTCAGTTTTTTAGTTATATGATTCTTTTCATCCAAGTTTTGTAGTCTTCATCATAGAGATCCTGCACAGATTTTGTTAAATGTATACCTAAGTATTTCAGTGCTTTGATACTAATGTAAACTGGATTGCATTTTTAATTTCTAATTCCACTTATTCCTTGGTGTTATGGGAAAACAGTTGAACTGTGGTATATTAGTTTTGTATCCTGCAACCTTGCTATAATTGCTTTGGCCTACATATTCTAAAAGTCACATCTATAAATAAAATCAAAGTGTTTAAATTGTTTAAACATTTACCAGATTCTATATGTAAATTGGTGCTCATTTAACATATCTAATTATTCTGTATGTGAGAAATCGTATTAAGTTTTCTTTTCCATTTATTTTGACTAATCAAGATTTGAAGATTTTTCTTTTTGTCTATTTTCCTAGATACATTTGTATACACATATGAATGTTTATGTACATAAATAGTTGTTTCTTCAAATTAAATACAACTTAAAAATTCTCTCATAGTATCCTCTTCTTTTTAGCTAAAAAATATTGAACCACATATTGTAATATGGCTTGAAAGTGAAAATATCTCATAATTTAAATATAATAGAAAAGGTATTTGTGGCTTGCTCATTTTTATTTATAGCTTTGTAAATTTACCTAGCCTCAAAATACAGTTTCATATATATATATATATATATATATATATGGTATAACCTTAGTTTTCCTTTAGTGTTGGAAGATATTCTGTCTTTCTAAACAGGAGTAAAAATATTATCCAGTCATAGAATTTATTTATCACTCTCTGAATAGGGAATAGAAATTCTCTACTTTCTATAATATTCCAGACTGACTGCTATTCAGGTTAAAACCTGAACAAAAATCATGTTTTCCCTGGGCATATTTAATTATTCTTGATATCTAAGTCAGAGAGTCTGGTTAGAAAACATAGTTCTTGATTGTATTTATTACGTTATGAGTAATATATGCCTTAACATGCACATTTAGATATACTTTATTGATTTTCTTTTTTTTTAAGTTTATTTATTTATTTTGAGAGAGAGAGAGAGAAAGAGAGAGAGAGAGAGAGTTGAGGAGAGGCAGGGAGAGAAGGAAACAGAGAGAATTGCAAGCAGTATCTGCACTGTCAGTGCAGAGCCTGACACGGGCTCAAACTCACAAACTGTGAGATCATGACTTGAGCTGAGTCAGACGTTTAACTGATTGAACTATCCAGGAGCCCCTGATTTTGATTTTAAACTTCCCTTTTCAAAAGTTTTCAAGATCATATGTATGCTCAAGCTCAGGGGTCAGCAAATATTTTCTTTAAAGGGCCAGATGTTCAAAATTTTAGGTTTTGTGGACCAAGCACTCAACTATGTCTTGTGGTGGGCCATGGAGAATAAGAAAAAAAGAATGCTTATGACTGTGTTCCAATAAAACTTTATTTACAAAAAAATGTGGCGGGTCAGATTTAGTTTGCAGGCCTTAATTTGCTGACCCTTGCTGTAACTCATTGCTATTCCTAGTTATTACCAGTCTAGAATAAGACCAGGAGCTTGTACCCGAATGTAAATCTACACAGTGCTTTCTTCATTGAGGAAGTATTATTATAAAAAATATAAAAAAATGTGTCAGTTGAATTAAATATTGTTTAGTGCCTATATAGTTCACTTATGTGATGTCATAAGCTCCTTGTGTCACCATGTACTGGGAAGAGTCTTCTCTTCCCAAGCTTATTCTCTTGGACACATCTCTGAAAACTTTTCAATTTATCATTACATCAAATTCATTTTTTTTTCCAACGAAGAGAATACGTTTTTTCCTGCTTATCGTTGTTATTGTTCACACTCTGGCTCAAATGAAAGGGCAAAAAACAGGAATTGTGTTAAGGGTCACTTACTTCTCTAGCAGCTGTGGAGGAGCTATCTCTTCAGCAGTCATGGGTATTCTTACTTCATTCCCTTCACTTCCCGAAGTCAAAAATATCCATGCTGTGTTTCTTTTTAAGGAAACTCAATGTTGAATCTTTAACTTTTACTGTAAATTATTTATTAAAAGATATATTTATTGGGTGGTAGTTAATTTTAACTTTTCATGTCAAATAGTAGTAACAGAAAGGACATTTGGAGAAAACTGATACATGTGCATTTATCAATTTGCTTGTTTATTCAGAGTAAAAACAGAGTTAAAAAAGTGTTATGATATATAGCCATAATAAGTACGTGTAAAGTGTTTACCTTCATTAATTAGGTAATTTAAGGGAGTGTGGGGCAATAGGCGTATAATATGTGCACGAATTTGCAAGCTAAGATCTATAATTTAAAACTGTCATTATGGATGTAGTTCTAGGTTTCCGATCTTCTTCAAACAAGGCCAGACCTAAAATTTTAACTGTGTGAAGATAAGAGATTATGTTCTTTCTTTTTTTCTATCCTTATTTATATATGACAAAATTTTCAAATTCTCAAAATCTGAACAATTGAGTATTTTTTCTGTACTGTATAACTGTTCTCAAGTTAAGCATTTAAACTTGAAATGGTTATACACATTGGCCGCTCCGTTTATGTCTCCACTTTTTAAAACCTATCAAATGAGTTTGAGTTTAAAATTGATGTAATCGCTTGCATGTCAGATCTGTCACCATTTTAATTTTTTTGCTTTGCCAATTGTAATTAGTGGATAATTTTGAGGACGTCATGACAATTCACTACTACAAACAAATGTTATGACACATCTTGCATTTCTATTCACGTTTAAAGAACTTATTAATATTCAAAATCCATAGAATTTCCTCTACTAGTAATACAGCACCTTTTCTTTCTCCCACAAATCACTCAGAAAAGATTGCAAGTCTTGGCTTCATGTGGATTTTAGAGATGTGAAGGTATCTCAAGAGATAAAGTGTGGATTGGTAGAACCATATATTCATTCCTTCATTAAGCATTTATTGGTCCATTATTCAGTGTTCAGAATTTGTTTAAAACACATAAAGATAACAATTCATTTTGATAGGACTTCATAAATGTGCTTTATAATTTAGATTTAGGTTTTCATGGCTTTTATCAATTTAGTCACATACAAGCAAGGCTGTTTGATCATATTCTATTTCCTGGCTTCAACATTTCAAGCCTCTCCAGGGCAGAAATGAAAGATTATGAGTGTGCTACATTTCTATAGCTCTTTCATTTCTACCCCAACCCTAGCTTACTTTCATGTCTGCAATAAAAATTTTGATCCAGGTTGGATTTATGTGAACATTATTTTTTTCAGATTGACCTATCCTGCGACTGAATTTTGCAATGAAACCTTATCAGGTTGTTATACACCATTGCGACTGGGCACCTTAAAATTAGATAGAAGAAACAGAATATGTTACCAAAGGATGTGCTGACTGGATAAAAAGTGGGTTTTATACCTGGTTTCATATTTTTTGAGCATAGAAGCCACTTTAAAAGTTTGCAAGTCTTTAAAGCATTAGCTCCAGATATTTTAAATGTGCTAAGGTTAGAAAGTGCAGTGAAAAATATAAAACATTGTGTGAAGGAAATTCTGATATACTATTATATTAAAGAAAGTAGATATAAGTTCAGAAACATATTGGAAAGAAACCAAGAAATCTAGGTTTTCTTGTTTTAAATTTCTTATCAGATGGTTGAGAGATAATGCATAAGTGATGATCTTCCTTATGTCCCAAGATGTCTACAGACTTCTGATCATCATTTGTAACCCATTAGTGTTATCACTCTGACTTGACATAATTTTGACCAAAGTCAAAGAAATAACATATATGTTAGTTGATCCGAAATAGACAAATGTGCAATATTTATAAGATAGTTTAGAATTGTAAATAATTCATGGACTTCCCATGACTATCTTGGAAGGTAGCATGCATAATGATGAAAATAGTTAAGTTGCTGTAGGTTTGAATCTTAACTAGCCAATTACTAACTCAATGATCTTGGGAAAAGCTACCTCATCTGCCTTTGCATTAATCTCCTCATCTGCAGAATGAAGAATACTAATGTCACAGCTGAGTTGTAAAGATAAATATTAAATACATGTAAAATATATGGAACAGTTCCTGGAATACAGTAGGCACACAATAAATGTTGTTTCTGATTATTTTATCAATATCATCGTTAGCATCATTATTGTTATTTTTGAGTCCACTTTGGTGTGAACCCAGGGATCCAAGATTCTAGATTGAAAACCATTGACCTAAACTTATAAACTCATTAAACTGAATTTTAATTTAGGAAAATAATTAAAATTAGTCAAACAAGAATTTGTAAAATAAGATTTTCAATGTTTTTCAGACAAGTCACAGACTATTAGGCATTGTGTATACGTGGCCTAATGGTTAATTCAAACGAATTTGCCCCATTCTGTTTTGACATTGAACTGGCAAAGATTCATCAGGGAATGAGGCTTATTTGCTGCCTAATACACAGAAAACTTTTCCATGTAGGAATATACACAGACGGAAAACTACATTTTTCTTTTGGAATTGTCATTATTTTATACAGAAATCACTTTTATTTTTAATTTCCAGCAATGTTTTCTTTCTTTCTTTTTTTTTTTTTTTTTGTATTGATAGCTGTAAGTTCAGTTTTCTGTGCCATAGCCAAAGGATGCTGCATTTGGACTATATTTCCAACTGTATTAAAGAATAGAAACTTTCCTGTTTTTTTATAGTCATATATACAATATAAAAACTCTTGATAAATAAGATCATGTATAAAAGAGCCCAAAGCCTAATATATACTGTATTATGACAGATAATATTACATTGAAATTATTCCAAACTGTACACTACACTGTGTGATATATTTCCACAAAATATCATTCTAGTAACACAGACACTTGGTTTATTATTTCACTTGAGAAAGTTTTGATGTTGCCAAGGCAGCTCTGCCTTAAAAGTAGAACGAGGGGCGCCTGGGTGGCTCAGCCGGTTGAGCGTCGGACTTCGGCTCAGGTCATGATCTCGCGGTCTGTAAGTTCGAGCCCCGCGTCCGGTTGTGTGCTGACAACTCAGAGCCTGGAGCCCGCTTCGGATTCTGTGTCTCCCTCTCTCTCCGCCCCTCCCCCACTCATGCTCTGTCTCTCCCTGTCTCAAAAATAAAGAAAACATTAAAAAAATTAAAAAAAAAAGTAGAACGGGTTCTATCTAGTGAAATATCTTATCTAAATGGTGCTTGGAGTACTTTGTGTTCTATAATGAGGTGACACAAAATAACGTAAATTTGAACAGTTGCTAGTTTGGTTTTATTATAGTTAGATCTGAGTCATGAAGATGAATATTATATAAGGCCCACTTGGCACCATAGTATAAAATATCATTGGTACAAAAAAATGTTTTGTATACAAACACCATCATTGCGCTTTTCATTTAAATGTATAGATTTGCCCCCAAGAGCTACATCGTCACTTCACTTATACTTACTAAAATATATTGCCTTAAAAAACACTATCATAACATCTCTCCTCAAGGTCCTGTAGAAAGCTCTGGATTTAAAAATTTTATATTCTGACATTTTATTCTAGTAATAAAAATTCCATTTTTCATAAGCAATGCACATTTGCAGAACTGAATTCTCAGGGATTCTAAGTTCTAAATTGGAAAAATTTTCAATAATAGAAAATAATAATAATTATCTTCATTAATTCTTACTTTAAAATAAATTATTTGTATTTCTCTCTTTCCATATTCACAAAATTTTGTTAGTTCTTTTACATCACTGATAAAAAAAAATACCAAATAAGACACATTAAAAATAGACTAGTAGTTATCAGTTGAAATATATTTAGTTTTATTAGTAAAATAATTTAATTTTTAAGTATATGGCATATAGTTTGGTCTTTTTCTTCTGTAATAATAATGTTTTTTATTCATTGATAGTAAATTTTAATTATAGTTGAAAATTATTCATATCATAAGGCAAGTACCTAATTTGTATAGATTACTGAGAAGTTTTCTGTATTAAATTTTGTTCTATGTAAACCTTAGAATCTTATATTTGTTGGATTTTAACCATTGAATATGTCCTATTTTGTTTATAAAATAGTTAATCATTTTGTGGCATATTTAGCAATGTATTTGTGCATGTGGCTTTTCTGGTATTCAAATAATAACTGATAAACTTTTTTGGAAACTTTTTAATAAGAGTTCAACAAATTCAATTGTCATAATTTGTTTATTGTTATAATTGAATATTGTGCTCAACCTGTCTATATATATTCGAGGCACAATTGCAGAGATTGCTAATCCTTCGTGTTTGTTTTTAAACAACACTTGAAAAAAAAAGATGACATAGGAATTTATCAATCTATTTATAATATTTTAACAAAAATATTAATATAATCTCTATTGATAATTCCTTAGCATCTAGCTAAAATAGTTAAGAACTCATTTCATTTAAGATTTCAGGAGAGAAGAGTAATAAAATTGTGACTGCAATGTACCAAAGATGATGTCACGACACTGCTACAGTAAACATCTGAAATAAAAGCTTTAATTCATACTTTAATATTGGATTATGTATTTTCAATATTCTCATTATCCTTACTGTTGTCCTCATCATTCGAGAATCAATAAGGATCTTTTATGTCCATGACCTCAAGCATAAAGTAGTCACTAATGCTCCTACTTTTAATTTTAAGACCCAGGTACCCTAAACGAGAAAGCATTTCAGTGAAATCCATAATCTCATTTAAAAATGCCAAAGCCCAGATCTGATGACTCAGAACCTAGGGTTTATACCAGTGAGAGAAGATGGTAATGAATTGAAATCACACAAAAGGTCTGTACTGTCAAATCAGACTCACTCAAATGAGAAATCTTACCTAATAGCAAGCTTTACTAATAACTTCAGGAAGATATGTAATCATGAGGCATAGGTGAAACAGAGAGACCAGGACCTTCAATGTAGTTACCTGGGTAACTTTTTGCCAGTCAGGAGGTGATCCAGCTCCTGTTACTGTAAGGGACTCTGTAATATTCATGATTACCTAAATGACACAGAAGAGACCATTTTGCTATGATACATTGTCACGTTTCCAGATGGTTGTATAGTTTATGTGACATTTTCCAGAGAGACATGTGCTACAAATTCCTAGACTCCATGTTTGTTTAGTGCAAACAATCCTAGATAAATCAAGTATAGCATGCTAAAATATTTTTACAGATAAGGACCCTCTTGAGAGAGAATATCATTAGTTTGTGTACTAGAACTGTCATCAACATTTTACAAGGAGATTTGGCTAAAACACTTCCTTTGTTTCTCAGGGTGTCTCCCCTATCTCCCTCCTCCTGCCACCAGGGAGACTGTGGAGTGCAGACAACCAGCTTAATGATTTCTTCCCAGGAGCCATTTTTGGAGATGGGTTCAGCCACAGGGCAGGAAAGAGACTGGAGGAAAAGCGCATTCAGTTTAGTGGTTGCTGGGTCTTTGGAAAGAGATTTAGTCTTTGCTATATGCTTTGAACTGAGTCCAGAGAGAATATATGTCTCTGGAGACACCAGGTAAGTTAGGAGGTATCTCAGAGCTGAACATGCCATGACTTGTGAGTCTCCGGACACAGCTAAGCAAGATGGTGGTGTCTCAGAATATCAAAGGTATAGGTTATCAATGGTTGCTGAGGTACTTTTTGGACCAGCTTGCACCATAACAATACTATAGAGTTTTGCACATCCAGGCCAGGCATGTTGAGATTTATAAATTTACTCTGTAGGAAATAGATGTGAGGGCCTTACAACTGGAAGAATGGATATGTAGACTATGGATCTGTCACCTGGAGGTCATAGTGGATCAGAGACATCCAGAACAGATACAACAGAGACAGAAGATAATACCTTCAGGAGGATCAGCTGGCCTCAGGGGACATGACATTACATGGCTAAGTAATGAGTCCTTGCCTCAGTTCCAGGAAAATAAGGCCACTTGGAATTTACATTACCTCAAGGAAAGGAAAAGAAAGAGCCAAGGAAAGAAGAGGGGAAAGGAAAACAGGAAGAGAGAGAGAGAGAGAGAGAGAGAGAACTTGATTTGATTCCATTTTATATTGGAAACTGCTGTGTTACTCTGAATTGGCAAGATAAATTTTTCTGGTTAAAAAATATATATTGTAGGCCATATATAACTCGTTCAGTTATAGAACAATAAAAATTCATGAATTTTGATTCTGTCATGATTGAATTCATGACAGTGAATTTCCAACATACTCTATTATCTTTGCTGAGGAATAAATAAATAATAGACAATTTTGTTCAAGAAAATATCTTTACTCTCACTAGTTGTGCTACCTTGGTCATGTTACGCAATCCCATTGGCTCTAATTTTTTTTTCTTTTAATAAACTATAAAATAGGTACAACTAACCTTTATTCATACAGTTGCTGTAAAGAGTAGACAAGATATAAATGAAGGCACCTAGCGTTTGGCCTTGTACATGTAGATTATCAACAGCTGCTTAGAAAAGATAACCCAAATCAGTGTCATTGACATGATACCACTCCTTCACGTTTCATAAATCATTTAGCTCCTGTTTCTATATTAAGGAAAATCCTCCGTGACCCTTTGAGACGTGAAGTCACCATTTTTGTTCTCCTTCTGGAATCCAACCGTTGTAGCTACCAGGTTGTCAACTCTTTTAGAAGTAGGAGTTTCAGTTGCAAAAGAGTGAAAAAAAATATATCAGGTGCCATAAAGTCCCTTTGTATTGGTGTAGTCCTAGGCGAAATTAATCAATGAATCCTTATAGATGCTGTTCTGAAATAATCTTTTTAATTATTTGAATTTATTATAGAACTTTTGTTATTCCATCTTAATTTATACGAGAGGGCAAGGCAAATACATTTGAGATATTTCACTTATTATTCGTTTATTCACTTTATTTTATATCACTGGAAGTACTGATATTATGGGCATGTGTGCATTTTCTAGAAGCTCTATTCTCCTTACAAGTAATAGATAATACCTGCAAGCTATTGGGAGTACTTGTTCCTTTATGAGGTCAGGAATGTACAGGTATAAAGAATGCAACATTTCCCCGGGATGTTTTTTTTTTAAGCAACAACCAAAAGTCAATCGGTGTCTTCATTTTTAAAAGAAGTCCACTGAGGTTTGCAAATTCATTTGTATTTGAATGCTGGAATGATAGGCATGAAACTAATTAGAGACCAAAGGCTACGCTTTGTCTTCTGGCTATCGCACACTTGAGGAGTTCATGACAAGAAAGCTTGAGGGGAACATATGGCCGAGTTTACCATTCTTTAACGAATTAAGTGCATTTCTGCCTGTAATTTTTTGAATTTTTTTTTAATTTTTTTTAACGTTTATTTATTGTTGAGAGACATAGAGACAGAGTATGAGCAAGGGAAGGGCAGAGAGAGAGGGAGATACAGAATCTGAAGCAGGCTCCAGGCTCTGAGCCACCAGCACAGAGCCCGACACGGGGCTCGAACTCACAGACCGTGAGATCATGACCTGAGCCGAAGTCGGCCGCTTAACCAACTGAGCCACCCAGGCGCCCCAATTTTTTGAATTTTAAAAGTGACTCTGAAGGAACAAGGGTTCTAAAAATATTCTAAACAGCACTTATAAAGTGATCGCTGCAGTAAATTTTAGTAAATTAATAAACATATTAGTAGGGTTACTTTTTCAAAGTAACTGACTTGGACTTCAAAATCCACATTAAATGACAATCAGTTGGAATTTATAATTGTAAAGAAGGAAAATGTCATTGATAAAACAACGATCTGAGGAAAAATTCTAAATTTGTAGATCTTGGGATTGATACTAGAGGAAATTACAAATTATAAAAGTTTAATTTATATGTTTGTTTCCCCTGAAAATTACTAATATGAGATGGAAAACATCAAAACAAAAATCAGAAGACTTGATTTTTATTCCAGGTCAGTCAGTAACTAGTTCTTTGACCCAGGCTCTCATTTTATTCCTGGAACTTGAGCTTTCTCATAGGTAAAATGAAGATGTGGTATTAAAAGTTCTCTAATTTTCTTTGTTCTCATATCTTCTGAGTTTGTTTCATCATTTTCTGCTGACTTTACTACTGACTTTCACAATGTACCATAAATTCACAAATGTTTTATCTTTCATAATTATGCTTTTGAAATTATACTCTCATGGCATCGTGGGCTGAAATGAGATCTATTTGGATAACATACCACAATGGACATTATTTAAATAGCAAATAAAAGATATATAATCACTTGGAACCTGGAACTCCCTGTGCTCAACGAGAAGCATGATGTCTTCTGTATGCCATTAGAGACATATTGGGAATCCAGTGACAAATTTAGCTTTTTCTTATGTACTCATGACTCTTTTTGAAGTCAGTGGGAACTGAATAACTGTAATGAGGTTAGAATATGGCCTTTGTAACAGGTGTCATTGCTATCTGTTACTCACATTCTCATCCTATATAACTCCCAAAGAGTATTTGTCAAATTCAATTTCAAGTCTGGAGAGCCAGTTGTAATGATTTGCTTTCACATCATGGGCTGAAGCTAGCAGAAACAGAGGCACTGACATGCAGGATGAATTTACTGGCCTGGAGCCACTAATTACAGAGGCTGTGTTGGAAGAACCTGAAATGCTTAGATGGAAAAATCTTGAAGCTCTTAAATAGATTGGAAGGAACATTTTCATCTAAAGAGACAGTGGAATTTTAAATTAAACACAATTGAGAGATGATTGTATACTAGTTTAAAGTCATCCCAGGCAACAAATTATTATAAACTTTGAATCAGTCATTTTGTTCAAGAATAATCTAGAAATCTAGAGATGAGAGAAGGAATCATTATGTTAATAACTGACATAAAACTGGAATTAGAAATGAGAATAAAGTTTTCATTCTGAGAAAGAACAGACCTAGAGCCATAATTACCTGAAGTATATCTATATTTGCTGTGTGTAATAGATGGAGCCTCTCTTCAAAATTATTTCTTAAATTGGCTTGGTGTGGCCAGTTCACAAGATGTTTTTAAGTCAATCTAACAAAATCCAAATAGAAAGTCAATATATCTGGATGGTATCTTTCTGAGAGATTCAAAGACATCCAAGGAGAAAACAGGCTTTATAAGACAACATGTGCAATTTATATTTATACAAAGCTGAATGACATATTTCAAATTTGATGATCAATTTAAGTCAATATGAGAAAGTATTTAGCACCATCTTCACAATGGATAAACTAAAAATTAAAAAAAACCCTGAATATTAAAAAAAGACAAATTAGAAAAAATGGATTATGTGATTCTTCACTCCAAAGGCAAATCATGCTAATTTAGGTTTATTATACAAACAAAGCAGAACTCACTTTATATAATCTACTTGAATTCCCAAAGAGTAACTTTGGAGTTCCACAAAGAACTAGGGTTTAATGTATTATATAAGTGTAACATAAGTAGTTATTATTATTTTTTAAGGTAACAGCTCAGAGCTGGAAAACAGAGGGAAAAGACTAAGCTAAAGAGACTCGCCAACATTTGCATCAGTAGAAAGGTGTCAGGTTAGTTTTATGTTGGGTAAAAAGGTAAACTTACAGATTTTTAAAAGTAGTTACATATTTAATACCTATCGATGTCGGTAGCGGAAGGCATCTTAGATTCAGAGACAGCGTCCTAAGGTATTAATTTACAGTGACAGCAACTGAGACAGCTAGTGTAATTCTTGAAAACAAACAAAAAATCATTTACTCAGAAAAATTCTTTTCAAATGCTAAAGCAATAAAATGAACAGAGGTGGTATCAACTTTTAGGCTCAAAAGTTAAAAAAACCCAAACCAGATAGAAATCAAATTTAGATATATAAAACTACGAATGTCATGAATGAGACAAACAACTCTTCCTATTAAATCTTAAAATGCTAGAATAAATGCACATATTAAAATATTTAGCAATGAAAAAAAAAGGAAATTTTACTGAATACAATGATTAGCAGAATAAAGGAATCCAAGGGTTAACATAGAGAATATAGTTTATTAAAAAGGGTTAAAGGTTTTTTCTTTCAATAAAAAAAGTCATATATAACTTATTATAGAATCTGTGATTTGTTGTCAAGGAGAACATCATATTCTACAGTGTTACTTTTAGTGCCCCAAAATGCAAATAAATGTAAAATCCATCCAAAGGCTAAATATAACAATTCTGTTTGGATTATTTGAAAAAAATTGCAGAAATATATGGAATTAAGTTCCACAAAACAAGTTTTTTTAAGGAGAAATAATTTAAATAAGTATTAAAAAAATGATTTAAGTCCTGCGGAAAAATCTCACCAAAAATGTCAGTGTTCACGAAAAACTAAACAATGTCAGTAACAAAATACTGTTGTTAAAAATTATTCATTCTATTTATTCATCTTAATATATATAAAAATTGGACAAAGTTATATAATATTTATTATAAAAGTATATACTATATATAAATATATTCTTTAGTTTTCAATACTTTCAACATTTCTGGATCCATTCATATGTGAATACCTGACTTATTATTATTAATCATTTTCAGTTAATATTAAGCTGAATATTATTATGAACATGAATTTTAATTATGGAACATCTATGAAAGAATATGTCTTTTGACTCCTTGCTTATGCTTCCTCTTTTGCATTTAATCGTATGCTATTTCGTGACATCTCTTTTATAATTTTTACTCATAGCAAGCTTTTCTACTGACTTTAAAGTTTAATTTTTTTGAGTTCAAACAATAATTTATATAGTCCTTTACATATTCTGTAACAACTGCAAAGTGGACAATCAATAATTATTAAATTTTCTTTTCTTTTTTCCTTTTTTCTTTTTTGTTTTAGAGAAAGAGCACATGAGTGGTGGGGAGGGGCAGAGGGAGAAAGAAAATCTCAAGCAGGCTCCATGCTCCACCCTGACCTGAGCCAAAATCAAGTCAGGTACTCAACCGACTGAGCCACCCAGGTGCCCCTAAATTTTCTTTTCTTTAAAAAAATTTGTAATTGTTTCATTAAAATTACTTCTCACTAATTTTGCTGTGCTGTAGATGGAATCTGGTTTTAGATGAATCTCAAATTATACCTGTTTTTTCTTGTGTAGACAGAACCCGACTGTGGCTATTGGCTTGGGTCATTTTGCATGAAACAAACCAAGAAAATATTTTGATCAAAATGTAACAAAAATTGCCTATTTTCAAATGACATCTTCAGTGCTTGATAGTACTGTTAGGAAACTACTATTCAAGTGGGGAGGCTATTGCCTATCAGACCTGAAGTCGCCTTTTGCTGCACATGTTGAGAAATACAGAAAGCCAGAAGGAGTCAAGTAAGTAAGTGCTTGTATGAAAAGTTAGAGTTCATTGTCCACATTAGAAGGACTGGTTATTTTATTTATATGTAATATGGCTGCAAATGACTTTAAATTGTCAACACTGTTGATTTACTCTGGTACAAGGCATAAACAACAGAAACTGTCACATGCTTATTGTTGGACTGGATAACAACCAACACAAAGTTGCAGGAAATGGGATGAATGGAAGGGGTATGTTTGGTTCCTGATTTTACTGGCATTGGGCTCTCAGCTTAACAAGCACCATCCTTCCATTTAAAATGGAGTTTAGTTAGCAAGGACAGTACAGTTAGCATTCAGTGAGAGTCCATTTAGTTGTTATAGTCTTTCTATTTACAAATTAAACAGTCAGGATACTTCAGTTTTCTACAAGAAAAATGAAACAAAAAACTAACTTTGGTGAGTCATTGTATATGTAGATAAACCTTGTATATTTGGTATATACAGGAAAAAAACTCTTTAGATGCAAAACAATATAATTAACTAATTGATAATTATAAAAATTAATCATAATTATTATATAATTATGTATTTTAATAAAATTTAAGGGAACAGACTTAAATCAATAAGCACTTGTGGTTTTGTTTTGTTTTGTTTTGTTTTGTTTTTTGAGAGAGAGAGCATGAGCAGGGAATGGGAGGAAAGAGAGGGAGACAGACAATCCCAAACAGGAACAGCACAGAGCCTGATGTGAGGCTTAAACCCACGTACCAAGAGACAAAGACCTAAGCCAAAAACCAAGACTCGGTTGCTTAATCAATCGAGCCACCCAGTCGCCCCAAACATTTGTTCTTTTGTAAGTGCTGTGGAGTGTGCATACAAAAATTAGTTCCTGCTGAAATTAAAAAAAAAAAGTTAGTTCCTGCCTCAAGAAGTAATAAAAAAACAAAAAGTTAAACAACAACAATAATTTTGTTAGAAATAAAAATTGTTTTTCTAAAAGATAACACACGATTATTTGTGAAATGAATGCTATAAACAATGAGCCAGAGGAAATATTATTTCATGTGTATTTCAACTAAACTTCACCTCATTATCTTTAATATGTTAGCAAATAATGATTATTAATCTCTAGGTCTGATATTCACATATGAATTTGTATTGCTACAAATGTCTTATGAAATTTATTAAATATGAAATGTAAATACTTCAAGGTTTTGGGAAACAACTGAATCCATCAATTGGTGAAATTTGATTTACAGATATTTTATTTAGCATTGTTTTCTTTCTAGATTGAACGTAGATGAATTTTAGTTCATTCTCTATCCAGGTTATGACCATAAATTTTGAATTAATAGAGCTTACGTTCTAAAAGGGTTTACAAATCTTTAAGAGTTTGAGTAAATGTGTACACAGCTTTCTTTCTCCATACAGCTAAAATTGCATAGTGTATCTTTCCAAGGAATCTGCAGATTTATAAAGAAAGGATCACAGGCCAGTGAAATTAGAATTCACATCTCTCAAAGGAAATCGTGCACTTGTAAAGAATGGCCAGGCCGGTTATTGTGAGTAGTACTTAAGATCCAAGCAGTGTTTTACTGTCATGCAGTTGCATTCTTTCCCTCTGGTATTATGAAATAAATTATTGAATAGCAACGTTGTTTATGTCATTAAGATGAAAATATCTGTCAAAATTGTCCTGGAGGAATTCTACAGGTCTGAGAAATTGTTGTGGTATTAAAATGCTCCCAGTTTTTCACATTAAAAAATGTTGCTTTTTCTGACATCCTAATTTGTGTATTTATGTGGGGTGTGTGTGTGTGTGTGTGAGTGTGTGTATAAAAATAGCTAACTAAAGAGTAGGCAGTTAAATATTCCATTAAAGATATCACATTTCTTTTTCGCGTATACAATTTGAAAAGCTTTGGAGTGTGTAGGGCGAACGGGCATGATCTGTTAGAGTTGAATACATTTCTAGATGGCATATTTTTCTATTATAGAAATTCAAACAGAAATGGGAAACTCTAAAATACTAAGAAGACAGTAGGTAATACTGTATTCATCTAAAGTGCAATAGGTATTGGAATGAGTGAAATGATGACTTGTAATGTTGCCATTCTAGTTTAATTTCCAAAATTAGTTTTAAATGATTATTTAATGGCTATTAAGTGCTGAATGTGATTATGCCTGAGAGACAAATACTTTCGATCATGGATGCCCTGTGCCTACGCATGGTGACAAAGTCTTCATTAATATACTGTTAGTGAAAAATTCATTTTCTGGAAAATTCAGATTTGCTGTTGTTGTTATATAATCCTTTAACTTAAGAAAACAGAGTATTTTAAAAAATACCATTTTGAATTTCTACTTGAGAGATTTTTGGCATTCTGGGAAACAACTCTGGACCTTAATATTCTTACCATTCATGGCCATATGATGGGGCATTCTGCTTAGTCAACCACCTTAGTAGTAGAATGGCTTCTAATTGCCAGGGAAAGGAAATTTATGGCAATTCAGAATACTAAATGATAACGGGGTGCAGGATTTAGTCCTTGAGCCTTTATTGACATAGACTCGCATTGGCTGAGTTTTCCATACTTTAGTAATTGATTGCTATTCTCATCAAATAGATTATGTTTTGAAAAAGCTGTTAATCCATACAGTAGTGTTCTATGATGCTACACCTTCCTTTTGTGTGTCTCACTTGTAATAATCTTTTATGCAGTTGTCAGATTTAGTGTGTACAAAACGTGCTTGAGATAATGATTGAAAACCCAATGGAGACCTTCTGTGTAGGTGTATTTGTATGGGGTAAACACTGCTGGAGCTTTCCAGCTGGAAAGACTGTATTTGGAGTGGTATTTGCTAGTCATCTACAAACAAACCAACATATCATTTGATACATAAGTTATTAGACAATTTGAGGTTTTATAATATTAGTATTAATAGAATCATAGCAATAATTATCGATATATTTATATCTCGGGGTGCCTGGGTGGGCTCAGTTGGTTGTGTCCAACTTCAGCTCAGGTTTGTGAGTTCAACACAGTTTGTGAGTTCAAGCCCCGCGTTGGGCTCTGTGCTGCTGACAGCTTGGAGCCTGGAGCTGCTTCGAATTCTGTGTCTCCCTCTCTCTCTGCCCTTTCCCCACTCTCACTCTGTCTCTCTCAAAAATAAACAAACACTAAAAAAAAATTAAAAAAGATTTATTTATGTCTCCATTCATTGTTTTATAGAAATATTTATATGCACTATTTCATGGATATGACTAATTTCATGAGAATTTTGTCAGTGTTTATTGATGACTGAGGCATTCACGGAGGAGAATCAATCTGGTGAGACTCACTGAAAACTACCACGAGGTTAATTTCTACACTTAGTTCTGAAAATTCTTGCCTAATTTATTTATTTTTACTCATATTTTTATTCTCCAACATTAAAAGGAAAACTCTCCCCTCAAATCTCTTGGGAGATCCTATGGCCTAGGAATTAGAATGCACAATATTGAGAATAATATTTATATGAAACAAAGAAAGCAGATTATTCTTTGCGGTCAGAATGAGAGTGGTAAATTAAAGCTTCACACAAAATTCTAATTATTTCCTTAAAGGACACAAGGTTCAATGAAAAAGGCATTATGAAAAATTAAGGCCTACTTCAGGATTTTCAGAGCTAAGAAATGTAACAATAAGACAAAAGCATTCCAGTGGCTTCACTGTGGAGAAGGGGATAATTCCTCATAATATCAATGTCCCCATTTAGATTTTAATTGCCTTGTACATTGAGCTATGTGCAAAAGTTTGGTAAAGGAGACAAGGAGGTTTCATGTTTGTTTGTTTTTTTTTTTCTTCGATGTGGTTTCATATGCTAAACTAACTGTTTTTACTGTGCTTTTCTTGTTTGGACAAAAAAAAGGAGTAGAGTTGGAAGTGGTAATATACAGAAGTATAGTATCTTGGTTCAAGTAAGAAATTATAAGTTCATAATCTGGTACTTTTTATTACTTTTAGGCAATAAAATTATACTGAGGTCCAAAGTCTATTCTGTTTCTAGGTCCCTTAAAACTCTTTGGAATTGATATAATTTGGGGGTTACTTTTCGATCATGAGTATGGGGAAAAAAGAGAATAAATTCACCCTTATCTTGTATAGCCAAGCAGGAGATTACAATTTTAATACAAATTTCTGTTTTTACAATGATCATATATTAAATAATTATGGTTTGGGGCAAGGATGTTTTCAATATTGAAACCTCCTTAGAACACTGTAACACTTGGAGCTTGCTTTGAAGTCAAGAAAAGCTCTGATTACCGGGAAGACGCCTGAAGAAAATACTGTGAAAGTGTTAAATCAGAATAAAACCAGCAGAAAAAGGCATAGCCATAATGGGGAATATTCATTTTGTTTTGAAAGGTGCTAAGACAGTCATGTCAGGACAACTAATACGTGGCTGGTTTTGTATTCTTGCTGTTCAGTTACATGAGGGATCATGAGAAATTCCCAGCGGCTCTGCTACATTTCTCTCTTATTATAGTTCTTATTTTAGAACTTTGATTTTGCTTTAAAAAATGCATGAAATGCCTACCTCGGGGCAAACTCTCTCACCCCGTGTGTCTTCTATTGAAACTGCTGCACTTTACAGCTTCTGTAGATTATGAGGTCAATTTGTTTTATGTAAGGAGATAGTATTCAGGAAATACCCTTGATTTTTAGATTCAGGACTTGAGGTTTTGAATATTTGCTCTTTCCCTAAGAAGGTCCTGTGGATTTAACCACCACCTATTTCTGGAGCCGTGACTGTTGGGGGTCCCCAGCTCCCCATTCTCTCCCTAGCTTTTCCCACCTTCCTCCCAAGGACTGGGCAGCATGCCTTCCTTGTTAACGTGAGATTCACACACTTTATAGAACGAAGCTAAAGTTAGATTAGCACCTACCTTAGGCTTGCTTCTTTATATAATCAGAAGAATTAAAATTCAAGACAAAACTTGGGAGAGAAAAACAAAACACAAATAGTGGGCACTTGCCTGAAATGTTCTGGAATAAATATTCTCTCTTCTCAGGCATCTCTTGACACGAGGGTAAGTATTCTATAGGCATGTTTTGCTTGAATAAGCCAGGAAAACTATTTATTTAGTCTCATTTCATGAAAACTTTAAGAGGCTTACAAGAAACTAGCACAACAAACGTGAAGATGTGCAGGTAGACTTTAGGACATACTAGCTGTGCTCAGGGGGAAATTCTAGACTTCTCTGTGTCTGTCTTTTTTTTTTTTTCTTTAACGTTAATATTTTGGTAACTACTAAAACACTAGTAACTACTAAGCAGATAATGACTCGATTAGTTCGTGTACAGCGATCAAATCATTTCTCTAAATGTTATAAAATCCTGCGGCTAGCGGAAAAATCTAAGTGGCCACATGGACATTTTGAGGGTGTGAAGACATGTGTTACTTACATAAAGAGGATTTTTTGGGAAAGCCCAGGGAATTCTCGAAGATGGTCTGAAAGTGACTTGAGAGAAGGGAGAGGCACATGGCTTTGGTTGTTGGGGGGCAGTTAGAGTGTGAGGTGAGGGTTTGTGGTGGAGAGTGGGCGGGACGAAGGGACTTCGCTTGAACTTTCCACTAGCGCTAAGGGAAGGAAGGCGCAGGGCTTTCTAACTGGTTGCCCGGATGTGGGGCAAGCAGGAAAGAGAAAGATAATGGGGCCTAAAAAGCTGCCAGTGGTTAAACATGAAAAATGGAGTCAAACTCTCGATTATAACAGCAGTGAAAACTACCTTTTTAAACCAGAACCTTAGAAAGTCCCTCATCTCCACTTGCACTGTCACCTCCCTCTATTACCTCCCTCCCTCCCTCTCAACCTCCTTCCTTCCTTCCTTCCTTCTTTCCTTCCTTCCTTCCTTCCCTTTCATGGAACTGGTCACAATCTGACACATGAGTGTGACTTTGTTTATTGTTTGCCTTTTCCCAGCTGCAGTTGTAAGCTCCTGAGAGCTATGATTAGGCTGTTTTGTTTACTGCTGTATCCTCAGCACCCAGACAATGCAGGAAACATAAGAAGCACATGATAATTTTTTAGAAATGTCCATTGATCCATGAAGGCAAGATTGTGCCTATTTCTATGGTGCTGATTCCAGTGATTCAGAGAAATGCTTCATGCCTCAGCAAATAGTGTGCAAAGAATTCACTTTTATAGGTGCTTTGAATATAGCACTTTTGCAAGATTCTCATCATATATTTTACTTTCAACAAAAAAACTAAATCTTTTTTTAAATGAAACCATGACTTATTTAAGCGCTAAATCAGAGCAAAAACAAGTTTATTGAATGTTGCTGATTTGTTTTAAAGTTTGGGTGGAGTGGCAACTTTTCGAGAGAACTAAGAATTGGGAACTCACTTCTGATGATAAAAAATGCTAAAATTCTATACATTTTAGGGGTTATATAGACAAGGCTACTCTCCTGTTCGTAGAGAACCATAAGAAATGTTTTACTTACTGGAACACTAAGGAAATTTTCAATTTAAAATCAATTCTATAAATTGCAGGATGGTGCCATTGAAGTCAGGGAAAAATAATAAATAACTTTCAGATGAAATTTGTTATGTGTGTTTATTAACAAACCAAAATATCCTCCCTGACATAGATGAATAATAGATAAATAGACACGTAGGTAAATAAGTAAATACATAACAGGTGTAAATTAGATGTTGCTCTGTTTTCCAGTCTAACCCACACGAGAGCACACAAGTTCTTGTGTTGCAACGAAACAATACTTCTTTGATATGTTCAATGTTTGGACTTAGGCGGATTCTTTTTAGTTCCCAAAGGTTTAGTTCACTCTAATTTAGTAGCCATCATTACAAGACAGTTGATATTCCGCAGCTGTGAAATTCTATGGCTGCCGCATATGTGAAATTGTATGGCTCCGGTGTTGTCACAGCCTGAGAAAGGTGGCTAAGCCAAAGCCCCTTCCTGGTGTCCAAGGCTCAGTCAGGTTTCAGCGGCCTGCATTTTCCCAGCTAAGCGAGGTGGAGAGCTGTCTGCCGTTCTGGGAAGTCTGTTGCTCAGCAACCAGTGCTTCCCTCTGAGGAAACAGGTCAGGAAAAAGAAGAGATGAGGGGGAGTGATTAAATGTTTGTCTGCCATCTCTGATAATTCTCTGAAAAGAAATTGTTCTGGATAGATATCTCCAACCCACAGGGAGACAAATTAATTTCATTAGGCAAGGGGTTAATATCTGTGTGCCGGAAATGCTGTTTGTTCTGCCACCTGAAGGAAGTTTTAGTGGTTTTCAATAGCATCTAAGGCCAATAACATTATATTTGATAAGGTTGGAAGTTTTAGAATGGCATGACAGTCATCTCAAGGTCAAAGAATAAAACTCCTCCTTGAAAGGCAAGAAAAATGTTTTATTTCTACAGTTGGCTTATTATTTAGTTACTCAGAGATCCTTATATGTCATAACAAATTCCAAATGACATAAAATTCATTGAAATGTATTTCTTCTCCTGTTACTTAGGAATACTTTTGGGTAGTGTTTGTCAAGAAAAATTCCAAATGGAAAAGTACATTGCAGAATCCTGAATATCTCTCACTGAAAAATGTGAAACAGAAAATTTTCTTTCATGTATTGAATGATGTGAACTTGTGATAACTGTATACCATTTGGTGGATTTACAGTGTAAGAGAATTAAAAATTAGATCTGCAAACATATGGTAAAACAGACATTTTGGTTAGGAATAGTAGACATAAAAAGAATCCACGATTCTTTAAAAGTCTACTCTTACCACTTCTCTTAAATCAAACTTTCTTTTCAAAAATATTATGTCTCAGCTGGTATAATTATACACCCTAAATGATCATACATTTGTTTTCTGTATTATGTGACTGACATGCTATTTAAAAGGGACAATTTGCCACTTCAGTTGCTTCTTAGTTAAGACCTTTTTAGTATTCTCAGGAAGTAGCATTTCTCAGGTTTAAGGTTAGGGTCAGTTAAGAAAAGGCGAGGTTCCTTCAGGAGGAATGGCCAAGTCTTGACGGGGGCACTGTGGGTACTTCTTCATGTGTTGATGACAGCCAGAATCTGAAACCAAAGCTGTGGAATTACCTATGCATCCATTCGTTTACACTTCATTCACTCGTGATTCAGCCTTTACAAAGCCAACAAAAATACGAATAAATTAATTTGATTCAGCAATGATTTACTGCCTTTCATTCTGTTTTCTCAGTAGGAAATATATTGCCTTTGAGAATTGGGGACAACTGAGCATATTTAAAACCCATAGAAAATTATATGAGAAGAGTCAGCCCTTTCTTTAAAAAATTTTTTTTTAATGTTTATTTTTGAGAGAACGAGGGAGAGGCAGAGAATCCCAAGGTGAGCTCTGTGCTGACAGCAGCGAGCCCTATGCATTGAACTCACGAATGGTGAGATCATGACCAGAGTTGTCCACCACTCAAAGGCCTGAGCCATCCACGCCCCCTAGAGGTAGTCCTTGCTTCTTTACTATCAGCTTACCTCATTACAAACCCCCATATCTACCTCTACTTGGTTTTCTATAAAATGGGGTTTATTTTTGTAGCTTATTCATTTTGAGAGAGATAGAGAGAGAGTGGGAGAGGGGCAAAGGGGGGGGGGAAGGGGCCCAAGCAGGCTTTGAGCTGTCAGTTCAGAGCCAGACGCAGACCTCAAAGTCACAAACCGTGAGCTCATGACCTGAAAGAAAATCACCAGCGAAAAATCACTTAACCGACTGAGCCACCCAGGTGCCCCTAAAATGGGGTTTAAACTTCATCTAACATCTTTGAAGAGGTGTTGTTTTGAAGTTCTGTGTAAGATTTTATTTTTGAGATTTTACTTTAGATGTTAGTTATAGTTACTTTTCTTATAATTAAAAATAATATTGCTGTATAACCAATAAAAGTAATCCTACTCTAGCCACATAAAACACACACATATACACATTTATATATATTTTACATATACTTTTGAGTTTAGTTCATGTAGATTGTAATTTACATTGTCATTTACAATAAATGGTAATTATTATGATTTTTAAAAATATTGCTACATGATAGATAATGGAAACATTTTCATCTCATACACACGTATTTATATTTTACCCTGACTCCGTAGGATTAGTTTGACAGATTATCATTGCAAATTTGATTGGATCGCTCTTCATATCTATCTACCTTTAGAATGAGAGCATTTTTAGCCACATCTTTCTCACTCCCACTTTTCACTTCTTGCAACTCAACCTCCGAGAATCAGAGGCCGGAGGCATTTTACCCTTCCAGAAACATTTCCTGACCCTATATTATTGTTCATCTCCCTTCACTAAAATATAAACAGGTCACATTCTATGTGAGGGATAGCATTCCTCAAAACTCACAAAATTTAAGACCGATTCCCATGGGATATTTATATTTTAAATGGCCTGGTCAGGTTGAGCTGGGGGAAAAGTGGCAAAACATACTCATGTGATTTAGGTACAATGTAACTTTTTTTTAAAAAAGAAAATAACACACGCTTGTATAACTTTTGCTGCTATGTCTAACCTATGGTATCTTACTTTATAAGATTTCTCCACAGCTGTAACAGACTAGCTGTGTTTTGAACAATTTGCATTTAAACGTGATAATCAAGAAAAAGAGATTCTTTAAAATATAAAACTCAGATTAAGAATAAATTGTACATGCAAATATGCTAATTTGGATGCAGAGGATGGATTCTAGCAGTGGGGCAACTATAGACATTAAGGCTACGCTTTCCCTGAGTGCCCAGTAACATCAAATTACAATTGAACACCTATAGAAATAAATGTGACATCCGAATGGCTACCAAATGAAAGTATTATGCTGTGATGTTTCACTGAATTCTAAACGAGTGCAGAATGATGACATACCAAGAGGTGCTGAAGTACTCAGACACACTCAGTCAAATGTGCGGTTAAATAAAACTCCGTGGAATGTTCCTTATATAAAATGAGTTTTTCCTATTCAGAAGGAAAGTAGAGCAATTTATTTTTTTCTTACACAGTCTCATCACAAGTAGGAGTTGACTTTAATAAGCTTGCTTTGGTTTTAAGGAAACTCTTGCAGTTTGAAAGTTACTTTGCAATGTTTTCCAACTTTAATGTGCTAAACTTGCAGTCTTGCTTTTAGTGTGTCCTGTAGCATTTATGAGGCTACATTTTGTGTTTAGTATGAAGAGCATTAATGACCTGGGTAAGTGGACTAATGGGCAGGATAGTTCTGTGAAAGGCTTTCCAGTAAACTGGAGATGTTAGGATGTTCTGATTAAATATTCTGATTACTTTTTTTTTTAACCATACTTACATGCAAAATAGTACATGTTATAGATTTAGGTTACATTAAAAATGCACTTGTATTTAAACTGTCTATTCCTTTTGATATGTGTAAATTAATGAATACGGGGCCAATTTCAAAAAGTAAACTCATAAAGAGCTGCCCCTCTGAGGATGGTTTCCCTCGGGTAGAATCTGCATTCCAGCAATTGTTTTGAAGGAGCAGATGCCTCACCTTATAGTTACAGCTCAATCCGTGCAATTACTAAAGCATAACCCAGAGCACAGTCAGGGAAGAAAGCACTGAGGAATCTGGAATGGGAGCTCATTCCTGGGGTAGGAGGGGACAAAGAGAAAAAATAACTGAGGAAAAAGGACATGCCTTCTAAACCCTTCTCGGGTCTCCCCGTATTTTTACCAAGGAGTCAAATCCAGTAAATTCATAAAATATTGCAAATTCTGATTCTGCAATTACTTGCTCTGAGGCCTTGATAAGGTCACCTAACCTAGGTTTCAGTTTTCAAGCTGTAAAATGGGATTAAGTGTAAATTGTTGGGTAATCGCAGGCTTAGCAAAAACATTTATGAAAGCAGTAGACCCGAGGATGACTTGACCTGTGAATCGTTGTTGTAACTGTAATTTAGCCGGGTCTCCGAAGGACCCAGTACTCCAGGTCGAGACCTACTCCACAGACAGATGCCTTGAATCAGGATTCTTCCCATCCTGGAAACCCTCCCATGTTCTTCCATCCCCCACTTTATACTTTCTCAAACTTCATCCTCAGTAGATTAGCCCACTGATGTTTCCATTCCTCCTACAGTTGAGTTTGCCTCAGGGTCTTTATATCAGCTACATCCTTGATATTCAAATGAGTCATCTCTTCTTGTGTTCTTAGCTTACGTATCTCCCCTTCTGTTAGGCCTTCCTGAGTGAGCACCCAATCTAATTATAAAATTATAAAAATGTTTCCTAGGAAATCACCTTATTTTAATTTTTCTCCAACACTATCACTGTCTTGTATTTTCCTGTTTGTTGTATTGATTGTTTCTCCCTGGTTAGTCTTCACTTCCATGTCTTCTCTACCTACTCAGGTGCTTTGGTTGACTAGGTACTCAGTAAATATTTGCTGGGTAAATTGATTTTTAGTTCAAGCTGACTGTGGTGTTACATTTGCATTGTGTAAGTTGTGGGAAAGTCTCCCTCCTCTGGGCAAACATTAATCTCCCACCATTGAGATTGGGAGTTTCGGATTTCTTCAGGATATTCTGAGGACATTTTTCTCTCAACTGAGAGTTGAATGCTAACTACTACTTCTCCTCCTCCTCCTCCTCCTGCTCTTGCTTAGTTTGTCGAGAGACCAAATTTAAGTTCTCCCCACTCAGACTCAGTGTAGAATGCAGGCAGCTTGAAATTCTAGTCAACAAGGAATAAATTAAAAATGTGATGCTTGTGTATTCAGATTTCTGTATAGGATTCTTAACAAAAGTTTTGAACAAGAAATTACCTCATGTCCACCGAGATGCAGCACCTTTGGATAAAAAGACAAAGATAAGTTTCATCAGACCTCTAAGACCTGTTTGTTTGTTTTTTTCAAAGGACACAGGGAACCTGCCCAGAGGGACCACTGGTCCCATCACCAGACCCACAACATCCTGGCCGATGGTGCCCTCCATGAGGCAGTGGAAATCTGCTGGAATTCTTAACCTCAACACGGCTTGAGGAGAGCTATTTACCTGGGACATGTGTTTTATTTTATTCTCTAAATTTTCTATTTGTTGACATCAAAGAACATCTGATGCAGATAGTCATATACCATTAATGTCACATATTGAACATAAATGAAAAAGTGTCCAATATCTGCTAATGAGAATAGCAATTTCGTCCCTCACCTTCCCCTTTAATAAAGCCAAAGAGGTGCCAGGTGCACTGTCTGCCCGAGGTCGCTCTCACTCTCTCCTTTCTGCAGGCACTCTCCTTAAAGACTCTGTGCTCCCCACGAATGAGACTCTGTTCCTCTTCTCTTCTGTGCTCCTCCCCGCCGCCTTTAGAAACATTTTTTTTAATGTTTACTTATTTTTGAGAGAGAGACAGAATGCGAGTGGGGCAGGTGCAGAAAGAGAGGGAGACACGGAACCTGAAGCAGGCTCCAAGCTGTCAGCACAGAGCCTGACGAGGTGCTTGAACTCAGGAATGGGGAGATCATGACCTGAGCTGAAGTCCTGTGCTTAACTGACTGAGCCACCCAGGTGCCCCTCCTTCTCCCCTTTTGATATTTAAATCTTGTTTACCTTTTGAATGTGCTTCTTCTACTGAGGAATGTGGAGACCAGATAGCTTCCAGAGCATCATGGATCTGGAAGATTTGGCCACAACGTTCCCTTAGTAGTACACACCATCTCCCTGCCTCCCCTGTTTTTTTTTCTGTTCTGGGGCTGACAGTTAAACCCTTGAGAAGTTCCATTCTCTTCCAGAACCACTTTCCGAGCCCTCGTTTTATCTTCTCGGCTGCCAACTCCTATAGCTACTGTATAGAGAGACCTCATTCTATGGAGGAAGAACATTCCTCAAAACTCACCTGCTAAAGAAGGAAATTGAACTGAAGAAGAAGAGCAGAGAGAAGCTGATTTTTTTTTCCAACCCTGTTTTCAGCAATAGGAGAGAGACCAAGACCAAGTCTGAATACCAGCTCCACTGAAACAAAGGGCAGGAGTTTTTAAGAGCTGGGGTGAAGTTCTCAACAGAGCATCTGTGTCTGCTAGTTGGCCTTAGCTGAAGGAGAGGGCAGCTTTCTCCTATCATTATGATGGCAGGTAGTGTCACAACTTGAAGGAAGACGTCCACCAAAGTTAGTCTCCTACTTTCCATAGAGCCTGGGAGATCAAGGTGCAAACTTCCATGACAGTTACATTTCAAAGGAATGACTCTCAGACCCTTGAGAAAGACATTCTTGGTTGTAAAACTGACAAGAGGCTTTTAAAAAAGTTACTTCTAGAGATTGGAGTTATAATTACAAGATTTCTCAAGTAAATGCTCTAAGAAAAGGGAGGTCAAGGGCCCAGATTCCAAAGTTAAGTCAAACTGAGGGTAATGTTAAGACACCAAACATGTTTTAATTTCCCTTAGGTCTAAATTTAGGGGCACTTTATGATAAGAGGTTCATCTTGCAACCATGTTTCCAACAATCTGCTTGCATGTTCCCTATTTTTCTTGCCTGGAATGGGACTCTGGCTCGCTTAAAGGTGTGTCTGCCTCAATAGTATTTTTATTTTCTCAGTTTTATTCTCTATTATATCACAGAACGCAATTTTCCAAGTTAATAGCATGGTGAGTCCTGCTGGCTCTTTGGCTATCCTCCTACTGTTTTCTTCTTCTTTTGTTTTTTAACATTAACTTGCATTCCAAAGTTACTGCTTTTAAAACTTGATGAATGCTTACATGATATTATTAGAATTAAAAAAAAGAGAGTTTGTGATTTCATGTTAAAATAATTGCACAGCGGTAACCAAAATCATCCGTAAAAGTCCCTACATGTGTAAACAACAGCTTGGATCACAAGATACCGTAAAAGTTTAGAAGTGGGTATTTCTGTTTAGCAGCAAAAGTGCTACCTTCATGGGAGGCATAGGCTTTAGCAGACTTTATCATCCTTGTGGGTTGCCAGCTTTGCAAATTTAACATTATCAACTGAACTTTAAAATTACAGGAGGTTTCCATTATTTCAAACTTTCTCATGAAATGTGTTAAAAGTAATTTGCAGCAATGCGTGGGACCGAATTTTAATTTTCAAATAGCATACTTGCACTTCTGTTGTTATAGGTGGACAGAATCTTAGCCAGTTACCTTTTCAAAGAGCAGAAAATCATCCTAATGGCCAGGGGTCAAGTACGTGGATGCTTGACAGGATGTACTCTCGGTGGTTTGTAACAATTATCCGAGCCATCTCTGCAAGCATCAATGTGCTGTAATGCTGATATTTGGGCCTTAGCTGAGGAGGTCGCTGTCTTTGTTTGCCTGCCAAATGTGCAATAGAGAAGTCCTTGCTTTAGATGGTGGTTAAGTCTTTTCTTTAATGTTCCATTATTTCCAAGTTTGTGGCCACTGTTTTATTCCATATGGCATTTTAACAAAATTATTGCATTGAAGTTGTGAGGTATCATGTTGCACGTCCAGTATTTAATGAATGTCCGGTACGACTTGAATGATTTTGGTATTGTCGCATTGATCTATCAGATTCCCTTAGCACAAGAGGTTACACTTGATGTTATACTTTTCTATAATAGCAGTTACAGGAAATCATGGCGCCATGGACTTGATAAAATATATACAAAGGAAGTGATGATGTCTCCTCTGCCCTAAGTTTGGTGGTAAAATGGTAGTGCTCTGAACTTAGGAACTGCATGGGATTGCTTTACACTTTTAATTTCAATTAAAATTCATGGGAATTATGAAGTAACCATATTGGCATTTCGTATATTGAAAAGATGAGTGGCAACCAAAGAAAATAAAACACAGAAACTATTAGCAGACTGCTTAATGCTTAGAAATTTTTAGATAGTGGTGGAAATGAATTTAAGAGTACTTAAATTTCTTGGTGTTAGAAATGGCTTTAGGCGCACCTGGGTGGCTCAGTCAGTTAAGTGTCTGGCTTCAGCTCCCTGAGGGAGGTCATGATCTCCCAGTTTGCAAGTTCAAGGGCCAACTGGGATCTCTGCTGTCAGCCTGCTTCGGATTCTCTGCTCTTCTCTCTCTCTCAAAAACAAATATAAACAAATGTTAAAAAATTACAAATGGCGTTATTTATCATCATTTCCATTCAGAGCAAGATTATCATTTTAAAATAAACTTTATTGCTGTCAACATCATAAGAATTCACTGTAGCTAAAGTTGGGATCAGCTTAGGGTTAACTGTTAAAGCTGGCACCCTGAACTCTGCTTCCTCCTGTGATGTTTGGAAGGACAGTGAGGCAGTGTATAAAGCTCTACCCTTTCGTGTATGAGGTAGGAACTAATCACATGCAGTGGGTTTCTCGAATTGGGATAGGAAGGTGCCCCCTCCATCTCCTTCACATATCCCATCCCCAACTCCCCACATTCTGAAAATATTCCAGAAAGGACTCTGGCTCCTCAGGAGAAATTTTTTTAAAATTTAGAAATTTTGTTTATACAGATACCTACAACATAACCCCAACATATTCTGAATCCCCTGAATGAACACATTGTAAGTGAGCACAGCCAGGCCGTTTCAGAGCTCACCTCTGTTTTGTTATTTTTTATTATGGTCAAAAACGCACAACCTAAAATTTCCCATCTTAACCACTTTCAGGTGTATGATAAGGAAGTGTTAACTATATGCACATTGTGCAACATTTCTAGAAATTTTTCATCTTGCAAACCTGAAACCCTGTATCTATTGAGCAACTCCCTTCCCTTCCTCCCCCCAGGTCCTGGTAAGCACGATCTACTTCCTGTGACTGAGTCTGACACTTTAGATAGCTCATAGCAGTGGAATCAGGCAGCATTTGTCTTTTTGTGGCTTGCTGATTTCACTCAACATACAAATGTCCTGAAGTTTCATTCAAGTTCTAACATGTTGACTTTTTTTCAACTTCGATGATTATTCTCCTTGATCAGGCCTGTTGTTAATTCCTGTCAGTGAAGTTTTCAGTTCAGTTACTGAATTTTTCAGCTATAAAACTTCTGTTTCCTTCCTTTCTAGTTTCTATCTCTTCGAAGGCATTCTCATTTTGTACACTCATTCTTTTACTGATTTCATTTGGTTGTCTACCGTGTCTCTGTACTTGGGCTTCTTTAAAATGGTTATTTTGAATTCTTTGTGAGGTAATTTATAGAGCTCAGTTTTCTTTAGGAGATGCAGTTTGTTTCTTTGATTGGAACATGTTCCTTTTTTCTTTACATGTGTTGCTATTTTTGTTACTTTGTGAATTTTCATTTGAAAACAGACACTTCTAGTACTTATGGACTGGCCTCAGACACAGGAAAATCTTCACCAATCAGTCCAGCTACAGATACTGGGGACCTCTCAAACCTTTTATGGGTACGTACGTGTCCTTACTGGACTCCTATGATTTTCCACGATGAGGGATTTGCTTATTTCTTTTTTTAGGGGTTTGTGGCCTCTTGCTCCCTCTGGCGTTTCTCGGTGGTACTGCAGTCCCTCCGTTGCATCAAGCTGAACGCTCTTCTGTTCTTGACCCCCAGAGTTCCAGCTATGCCGATTTCATCAGCGCTCTGAATCAGAAAAGACAGAAACCAGACCTTAGGGCAGTCTGCTCTGTCCCCCTTCCCCGGCAAAAGCTGAAATGCTAGACCTCCAGTCCTCCCTTCTCTTTCCCTCCCTAGGAGAAGTGGAGTGTGTGGCTTTTCCTCCTGTTCTATAGCTGTGACAGCGTAGAGACAGTTGACATGAAACGGCTTTTCCTGCCCATTTGAGTGTGGCTGGTCTTGGCTTTGAGCCTGCCCAGGGTACTGAAACTTTGTAACTGGGTCTTGGAGCTCTAAAGGCCTCTTAGACTGTATATTGTTGTTGAGGTGGTGTTTCTGTTGGAGAATGAGGTAAAGGGCTTCCTATTCTGCTAAATTATTGATGTCACCTCCCCATACCTGCTTTGTATTTAAGATCAAAACTGGTTCTAAGTGGTAAGATCCCTTACCTGAAACCCTTGAGGCCAGATGTTTTTCATAATTTTAGCCTTGAGAAGAGTAGTGCAGCACCTTGTAATTTCCCCAGAGAGAGTGGAGCAGGACCCTGTAATCCACACAGCGACGGTTCTCCTATGACACATTTGCATATTCAACTAAGTGGAAGATGAAGACTATAAATATTCTCTTCCTGTTAGATCAGGTCAGATTTTGCCTTCACATGAATTATAATCATTTGGTTTTCAAATCACTTCTTGAGTGGAAAGTGAGGGTAATGATTGTAAACCAGTGGTACTTTGTTTTCACTGGCAAATGAGACAGGAATTGAGTGATCCTTGGGCACCTGGGTGGCTGAGTTGGTTAAACGTCAGACTTTGGCTTAGGTCATAATCTCGTGGTTTGTGAGTTTGAGTTCTGCGTCAGGTTCTGTGCTGACAGCTCAGAGCCTGGAGCCTGCTTCAGATTCTGTGTCTCCCTCCCTCTCTGCCCTTCCCCACTTGTGTGCGCTCTCTCTCTTTCTCTGTCTCTCTGTCTCTCTCTCTCTCAAAAATAAATAAACATTAAAATGAAAAGAATTGAGTAATCTTAATATACAAATGACCTGTGCACTCAGTGATGGTGGTATTGATACAGAGTGTATGTTGTTTATTGATTTATTGCCTCTAAACTCTAAATTAATTCTTTTTGTCTGATCTGTGAAAATGGACAGGGACCCTTTAAATATTTTTCCTTTGCTAGCTGGCACTGCATCTTTGCCAATAGACGGTGCACACTTGCATCAGTGCCTGGTTCCTACCCTGCAGGGCAGCCGGCAGCTTCCCCTTCCTACCGTCATGGAAGGTTTTATAGCAGAATGGGTCTGGTAAGGGGTCTCCTCCTGAACAGCTCTACCTGGTCTCCTAAAGGACATAGTTCCAGCAAGTTCTACTAGTGCAGTTCTCCCGTTACCTGCAGCTGCAGGTTCTGTCATTTCTTGAGAACAAGGAACACACTCTGCAGTCCATAGTCCAACAATGGGCAGAGAGATAGTCTCAGAATAATAGTTTGATAGGAAATTGGAATGGGCACCTGAAATATTGGTTGTCTAAAACAGGAAGAGAGATTCGCATGAAGGACTGGCTTACACACCTTCACAGGTGTGTGTGCACATTCAACATAATGGGGGCCAAAGGAGCATCCTCCTGGATAGATTCCTCTGTTTTTCTGGTGGGTCTGTAGCAGAGAGGGTAGAGGGGAACACAGGTATGACTACACTTTTTCTTTCTTTGCCTCTCATTTCTCTCTCTCTCTCTTCCTCTCTCTCCCTTCCTTCCTTACTCCCTCCTTCTTTTTTCTTCCTTCCTTCCTCCCTTCCTTCCTCCCTCCCTTTCTTCCTCCCTTTCTTTCTTTCTTCTTCTTTCCTTCCTTCCTTCCTTCCTTCCTTCCTTCCTTCCTTCCTTCCTTCCTTCCTTCCTTCCTCTCAGTCTCTCTTTCTCTCTCTCTCTCTCTTTCTTTCTTCCTTCCTTTCTTTCTTTCTTTCCTTCCTTCCTTCCTTCCTTCCTTCCTTCCTTCCTTCCTTCCTTCCTTCCCTCCCTCCCTCCCTCCCTCCCTCCCTCCTCCTTCCTTCCTTCCTTCCTTCCTTCCTTCCTTCCTTCCTTCCTTCCTTCCCATATCACTCAGCTTTCTTTTTCCTACCTCATGCAGTGGTCATAGGACCAGTGCTGCAAACGTAAGTGTTGGGAACAGGGATGATTACCAAGCAAGACATTCTAATGATATTTTTAAATTTTTATGTCAGAATTCCCAAGGGCCTGAGGGGAGTAGGCTCTGCCTTCACCCATCTGGCAAAGGTAGGACTAACAGTGAATATGGCTCTATTGCCTGCTGGTCAAGTGGGCCCACTCATTCTGTAGTCATGTAACCTTATCCTACCATGACAGGAAGGGGCTGAAGGTAATGTTTACTAGACTAGCAATCTAGACCAGCATAGTGGCTGAACCTAATGTCCCTTCCAGAAAAGTTGAAGCATAAATGAAGAGTAGTAGGAAAAGTAGTTGAGGGTAAAGGAATGAGCAAGTGGATTATGTAATGAGAGAAATATGATTTTGATATATTTGATACCATATTACACTGATAACTCAAAGAGATTCAGAGCAAGAGGTAATATTGTCTCTTAATTTAAACATACCAGATGTCCAAAAAAGGGAAGCCATGTACTACTGAGACCATTTGTGCTTTCGGAAGTTCAAATAGAAGTTAGTGGAAAAATAGATTTATCCATGGCATGTATTGAAATCAAAAGAACTAATACTGCAGCTTCTCAACGCATATTCGTATTCTGAAGTGCCATGTGGCTGCAGCAAATGGCACTTCTATTATGCTAAGTTAGTGTTGTTAATTTAAATTTATTTTATTCGTATATCACTTTAAATTTTGTTTTTGGCTATTTACTATTATGTGAAGTATAAAATACATATTTATTTTGTTACTTATTCAGGTAACATTAACATAAAAATAATTCATCAATGTTTGTTATCTGCTAGCATATTTTTCCTTTCAGAAGAGGTTCTGTTATAGGTTGAATAGTGTATCCCCATCAAATTCCACAGGTTGAAATCCTAACCCCCAAAATGTGACCTTATTTTGAAGCAGTATTGAGTAGGATGTGTTTCTAATCCAAGATAACTGGTGTTTTGGACACAGAAAGAATTCCACATGAACCAAAAGATGGCCACCTAGGAGCCAAGGAGAGACTCTTGGAACACATGCTCTTTTCATGGGGTTAGAGGAACTATTCCTGTCTATATCTTGATTTCAGATTTCTAGCCTTCAGAGCTGGAAGACAATATATTTCTCTTTTAACGCTCCCAGTCTGTGGTACATTGTTTCACGGCACTGCTAGAAAATGAATACAACGCCTGATGAAGTTCTGAAAGTGTATGTTTCTAGTCTCCTGGGTACCTTGTTTGACATTTTTGAAACTTTCTAACACGATTAATTGCTTAGTAGAAATAATTTTTCATATATATCTATTTGTAAACCTCTTTTCCAAATTGTCCCATGAATTGACTTATAATGTTATTTATTCAATTAGACTAGAGCTTGGAAAGATCCGATTTTAAATATTTTCCATGACGTCATTTCCTTTTCTGGCCAATTTTCTCTTTTTACACATTCACACAGTTTTTTTTCCCGAAGTTTATTCATTTATTTTGAGAGAGAGGGAGAGCGAGTGAGAGTGGGGGAAGGGGCAGAGAGAGAGAGAGAGAGAGAGAGGGCAGGCTCCATGCTCATTGTAGATTCTGTTCTTAAGGCTTGATGTCTCATGACCAATCTCTCACGACCATGAGATCATGATCTGAGCTAAAGTCGGGAGTTGTATGCTAACTGACTGAGCTTCAGGTCCCCCCACGGAGTTTTAGAAAATCAAAAACCTTAGGACCAATTGGCTTTTACAGAGAAAACTGTCAAGATACAGCATGCATAAATATGATATGTCCCTAGATTGCAGTGACGCTTGTATCAAAATATTGCAAAGTAAAATCCATTACACTCTTTATAATCATAATTGAGATAGGACTTATGTAATGTGACTTTCTCTTTTTTGGCCTCTTCTTTTTTTCATCCTTTCTCCCTATGTAGGCATCGTTGTTTCTTTCTTTCTTTCTTTCTTTCTTTCTTTCTTTCTTTCTTTCTTTCTTTCTTTCTTTCTTTTTTTTTCTAGATTTCTGTTATGTACATACATACTTTTTGTCCTAATTCATATACAAATTCTTCTTGGAAGATGGTATGTTTTAGTAAATTTCTTGCCTATCATTTGTGCTTTTAGAACTAAAGAAGAATGGAAGTCAAGAAATCAATAATGCCACCAAAAAGAAAAAAAAAATTAACTTCCAAATTCAATCATTTCCTATAAATCGGCTTTGTTTATTTCTATGACTAATGAATGCAGGATGGAAATTACTCACGCTCCAGCAGCAATCTCATACAAACCCATTTGCAGGAAGCCTTGAATAAGAATTTAATTCAGCATTCGTTCATTTTAAATGCAAATAGTGGAATCTGAGTAGGACAGGAGCGTCAGTGTGAAAGGGCGAGTTTTCAGGCATTGCAGAAAGCTGTCATGGTGACTAGGAGGCGTAGCGACTGACTTATTTATAAAAATAAATCTGAAAAGAGAATGAGTCAGGCACAGGTTTGTGATTTTACTCCTGTCAACGTTAGATGGAGAATATATCCTGAAAAATCTTAGTTATCAAGATCCTGAAAAAAAGCTTTAGAGAAAGGATAATATCAGAAAATGATATCTTTACAAAGGTGGATATATGCTCTGTTCATCATTCCAAAACTGACAATTTGGGAATATTTTCTAAATTAGAGGCATGGAGTAAATTTTGGGTGTGAAATTAAAGAAATAAAGAACTATTGAGTTCTCATTTTTACTAAATTGTGTGTTTTGTGTTTTATAATGATAATTTTGCACTCATCTTTCCCCACAGGGGAATTTTTCTCCAGCACTTCTCTTGATTATCATAAGCCAAGTTAAGTAGCAAAAACTAGGGAATACGTTGAAGTTCATAAAAACAAAACTAATTAGAAATCAATCCTAAATAATGGGGCAACGTTCTCAAGGTAGGATATGCCCTCTCCCTGGCTTGAGTGCATTAAGGTAAAATGTCACGAGATTAGTTTGAGAAGCAAGGGGTTGAAACCCTGCTCTGGGTGAAGAAGTCCCTGCAGCTACAGCAGTGAGTTCTGTAGGGGCCAGACCCCAAGGCCCTGCCACTCAGCAATTAAGCTTAATTGGCTAGCCGGCCTTCCTTGGGGGATTGTGGAAGCATCTAATTAGCAGCAAGCAGTTGATTTTCCACCAGGGTGCTCTTCACTTCCTCCCGTATTTAGACTTTGAACTAGATGAAAGTTTAGTGGCGAATTTCCCCCCCTTATGGAATGAATTTTGATGTGAAATGATCAGGTAGAAAGGTGATCTCATTCTAATATACCTATGCGGGTCCCACTGGGAACTTCCTCTGGAGAGAGTCAAGGAAGTTTAGTCCACGAAAAATGCTAGATTTTTCCCTACCCATGAATCCACAACATTGGTGTAGACCAAGGAAATAGGTGAGAGAGAGGCTAGTTGCAGTTTTAAAGAACCAGTTACAGAACTCTAGTTAAACTTTGACGTAATGTTTTAATTCAGTGGCATGCAGAACGTGAAAGGTTTACACATCAAGGTGTTTATAATCATGTCTACCGTATTTGGAACTATTTTCAGGGTTTGTGATCGACTTCTTTATACTTTACAGAGAGCGCACAGGCACTGCCAGCTTCAGTTCATTGTATTTTCTGATTCTAAATGAGACATTATAAGAGTATTTAAAATGTGTTTACTGTGTATGAAGAAAATACATAAAGCTTCTTGACCTGAAGTTGCTTATAACCTGTATGTGTAAAGGAAGTGGAAGAAATAGATAATTTTGGTGCACATTCCTACAGTTACAAGATTATATATAAACATTTAATATCTAGAAGCAGAAATTTTGTTCATTTCCAAGGCGTTTAAACACTACAGACATTTATCTTTCTAAAACAAAATTTTGATCTTCTTACTTCGTTACTTAAACTTCTTCCGTAGCTTAGTTCCTACACTGACGTAGAGAATGTAAGATGCCTTTTGGAAAGCTTTATCTGAGTTTTCCGAACCTGTCGGACTTTGATATATTCCCCCATGAACACTGTCCTTTCCCTTGAACAAAAAAAAAATAATTGGATTTATTTAGTTTTCTCTTTGTTGCTAAACTGTATTTTCTAGAGAGGCAAGTATCCCATCTATTCTATTCATTTCTGTACCTCTAGAAACTGTGTATTACACACGTCATAGCTAGTATTCAACAAAGATTTCTGAATGTGAGAATCAATACCTCTAACCTGTGGCATATCAGCAGGCAACAAAGCAAAGCCAAGAGGAAAAGTTCTATTCCTCTTTTGTGTGGACACCGACAATCTTGGCTTTTTAGGTGTTGATTGGGGAGAGGAGTGATAGAATTTCTAGGGGCGCTGTGTGTATCAACTCTCACATTCAGCCGCAAAAGTGAGGAGAACAATGGCTGCTAATAGATACAGGACTAGAACGAAGCACTGAAGGGTGGGCACTGAAGTTTCCTTAAGTCATAGTTTTCTCTCTCTCTCTCTCTGTATCTTTCTCTCTCTCTGTCTCTTTCTCTCTCACTCTCCCTCCTTCTCTCTCTCCATTTTCTCTGATAACATTTAATATCTTATTCCTGTCTCTGGTAAGATTTGAGGATTGGTTTAAACCTCACGTATTCCTTAGAATTTTTCTGAGGCTTTGTTCCAAACTGGCAAACAGACACACATTCACGCACACACATTCTTTTTCTTTCCTAAACTCTCTGCTCCATCTCATCTGACGCATATGCAAGACCTTCTATCATTGTATTTTTGTATAATTGTCCTATAATTTTATAAGCGAAAGTAACATATTATTTAACCCATTGAGAGAAGTCTTTGCTTCTCACTCAGTTTTCTATCAGCCACAGTTATGAAGCAACTCAACAGCTAATTGTTTGCTACATGGATTAAAGGATTACAGAGATGACTGGATAAATAGGTGGCTGGACAGACAGATGGATGGATGATGGAAAGAGGGATTGGAGCAGTAACTGCTCCTTCCATTATCTCATCAAATTGAGTTATTCTTACTTCCAACAATGGATTAGGTAGGTGAGAGTAAAAACTCAACAGGAAGAAATTAATAGCAAAATAACAAGCAAAATAAAATAGATTAAAAAAAAGTGTTGCAAGGAATCTGGTGCACAGTCTTAGACGCCTATATTAGATCACAGTCTTTCAGGTTACTTAAGACATTTCCCTATTTTGTAGAGATTCTTTTGTTGAAATTGGCATAAATACAGCATAAATTTTAAAAATTAGACCACACCCCTCAAAAAAAGAAAAAAGAAAATGCAATGCTTTTAACTCATTGCGTTAATTAAGCTTTTCCTTAACATGTTTTACATGCATCCATAATGCATACATAATGATTTAATGCGTACATAAGTTATACCTTTATAGTTGATGAAAAGTGCATTGATAAGGAGCTGCCCCTTGCCACTTATAGTGGGAACTGTGTTTAATTATTTTTAAAATTTGTGTAACATTGGAACTTAGTATAACTCCCAACTGACACAAATTGATTTAAACAGAAATGGAAATGGGTTGATGTCTACTGCACAGGGCTCTCAGGACTAAAGCAACACAGTAAATGAAGCTGACTTCCAAGTGGGCAACATTGCTCAGCTGCAATATTGCATAACCACAATATGGAGCCACAAGGTGCGACACAACCGAATCTATAT
Source organism: Paguma larvata (assembly GCA_030068075.1). NCBI lineage: Eukaryota > Metazoa > Chordata > Mammalia > Carnivora > Viverridae > Paguma > Paguma larvata. The sequence goes on from CM057840.1 coordinate 38,239,582, forward strand.
ATAGCTAATTTAGGATTTGAAATGATGACTTCTTTTTAGAAGACAGCGAGCAGCAGCTCTGGGAGCAGCGAAGTTTCAGTTGAGTCATCCCACTTGTGGCACTTATTTTAAATGCAATCTGTTAACTCAAAGTATTATCATCTTTAAAAAATATAGGCCTCTTTTTCCAGGCATATCTCTTATCCATTGTAGGCAGCTTGTTGAAGGGTTTCCAAGGAGAAAGAAAAAAAATCCCATCTCATACAAAGTAATGTACTTTGATACATACATATTTTTTTTCTGTAGCAAAAGGTGACTGTTACCTTTTCTCTGTTAATTATTACCTCCTGCTCTCAGCGAATCGCTTCCTGAAACTTAAAATACAGTTCTATAGTCATAGTCAACAGAACAAACATGTCTGAGCATTTCCCCCATGTTCTTTATAATAAGACTTGTTATTTTCTGGCCTTTGAGTGGTTGTTGGGAGACAGTTCTCCCTGATCTTCTCACATTTCTGCCCAAGTTAAAAGGAGAGGCATTGACCACTTTTCTTCTGGTCTAATTTTTCAAAGATGTTTGTGCAGCAAACGGCCTTGGAAAATAGTGTCTCTTTTCAGAACAAAGGATAGGCGTGTTTACTGCCCACTATAAAAGATTCAGATTCCTTATACTCAGGATTTCTCTCTTGTAACAAACCACCGAGCATGCAGGTGTCACCTGTCCTTTTGCACCTTGCCCTGTAGGAGGTGGGACACAAGGATGCTGATAATCTGGCTTACTACTATTGCTATAAGTAATAACATTGTTTGGTCTCAGATTCAGGAGTCTTGTGTCTTCTACTAGCATCTATGGAATTTTAGTAGACTAGCTTGTTAACTTAAAAGTAAGAAAACATCTCATATATTTTTTAAAATTTTTATTTGTATATTTTGAGAGAGAGAGACTGAGTGAACATGAGTAGGGGAGGGGCAGAGAGAGAGGGAGAGAGAAAATCCCAAGCAGGCTCTTCGCTGTCAGCATAGAGCCTAATGTGGGGTTCAATCTCATGAACTCCAATACCACTCAGGAGTGGACACTAATTGACTAAGCCATCCAGGTGCCCCCATTCTCACTTACTTTGAAAGATATGAGATGTTATTTCATATTCTCTCCCTTCCTCAAAATAAATAAACTTTAAAAAATAACAGAGACATTTGGGTGGTTCAGTCAGTTAAGCATCTGACTTTGGCTCAGATCATGATCTCACAGTTTGTGAGTTTGAGCCCCACATCTGACTCTGTGCTGACAGCTTAGAACCTGGAGCCTGCTTCAGGTTTTGTCTGTGTGTGTCTCTCTTTCTGCTCCTCTCCTGCTCATGCTCTGTCTATCTCTCTCTCTCTCTCAAAAATAGACATTAAAAAATCTTAATAAAAAATAACGAAGTAAGTTAGAATAGTAAGGCAAGATATTGTTTTAAGAATTATGACATAGAGTTAATTATAGCTTTGGTTTTAACAAATACTTGTAACATATACTGACTAACCCTTTACTGATAGTTGAGTTGCTGTATGGTAAGTTTAGAACAGTACTAAGAAGACATGTTTAATTATAATACTGTATGTGCATTTATTCAGTGTTATAGTGAGGGTAAAATTACATTTGCATAATGTATTGTGTCGCTCTTGACAGCCAGTACACTGCATGTTTTGTTGAAAAGTTACAACTTTTCTAAGCTTAAGATTTTATTCTTGGGAGAAAAGTAATCTTAAAAGTTTTACATTAAAATTTTTCAGTCATTTGCAACGAAGTGGATGGAGCCAGAGAATATTATGCTAAGTGACATAAATCAGTCAGAGAAAGACAAATACCCTATGATTTCACTCATATGTGGAAATTAAGCAACAAAACAGATGAACATAGGGGAAAGAAAAAAAAGAGAGGGAGGCAAACCATAAAATAGACTTTTTTTTAAAAAGTTTTTATTTATGTATTTTGAGAGAGAGAAAGCACAGGAAGGGGAGGGGCAGAGAGAGATGGAAGTGGGAAGAGGGAAAATCCCAAGTAGGCTCCCCATTGCTGGTGCAGAGCCTGATGCGGAACTTGGACTCAAGAGCTGAGAGATCATGACCTGAGCTGAAGTCGGATGCTTAAACGACTGAGCCATCCGGGTGCCTTAACCGTGAAAGACTAATGTGGAAAGTGAGAGGAGGTGACATTTGCAAAGAACAAGACAGATTTGAACTAGCTGCCATGGAACACTGAAGAACGATCAAGGTTGGAAAGTTGCCAGCTCTCTGAGAAATACACAGGACCCTGCTGAGGTCACGGGGCATCGCTGACCAACAGATGTATAATGTAATTGACATTTCAAAGTAACCACCTTAAAAAATAAAAGCAGCTAAAATTTAGAAGAAACATTTTTTTCAGGTACTTTCTACCATAATGTTCCTCAATTATTTTCTTATATTTTGTGTCCCCAGGAAATTGTATTTTTCTCAAGGCAGATTTCTGAAATATTCATGCTTAGTACAAATGTTTACAATTTACCTTTGTTCATATTTAAATATAGTTGCCTTTTAAAACCTGTGTCTAATTGACTACTAAATGCTATTTTAAATTCATGGAACATTACAATTGTTTATCATTTGGTAGCATTCCCGAAAATTTTAAGCAGCCTAATTTAAATGTTATATTTATTTTTATAAATGTTTGTTTATGTTGAGGAAGGGAGAGAGAGAGAATGAGCATGAGTAGAGGAGGGGCGGGGGACGGGGAGAAAGAATCCCAAGCAGGCTCCAGGCTCTGAGCTGTCAGCACCGAGCCTGACATGGGGCTTAATCCCATGAACCTTAAGATCATGACCTGAGCTGAAATCAAGAGTCAGATGTTAAACTGATCGAGCCACATAGGTACCCTGAAAGAGCAGTTTTAAATAACTCAAATAGAGCTTCATAATACATACGTTTCATAAAATAGAAATTTTCATTAAGCACTTAAACAAAGATTTAAATACTTTCCTATTTTGTGATGCAGATTTAATAAAAGTGATTCAGCATAATAACTATGTTATTATATTTAGGATTTAGAATTATCTGAAAAATGCAAATTCAGTGAGGTAAGAGTGTTCTTTTTTTCTTTATGTAAATTTAGCAGATTTTTAGGATAGTGTCTGATAATCATAATGTTAATAGTGATACATATGCTTGAGATTAGGGAGTTATGTGTATTTCATGGTTTTTTCCCACCTTTTTAACACATCACCTTTCATAAATTGACTTGGGTGCTTTATCAGGGACTGGCAACTATTATTGTGCAGAAATGAAAGCTTAGTCTTGAGAATCAATACACTCCTTTGTGCCCTGTGCTCCCTTCTCTCTGGACTCCTCTTTGGTTCTTGTTTCTTCCCAACTTCTATTTCCATATTTACTTTAACCTTTCTTCTTTTTCTTATATATTTTTTTCAAACTTAGTGGGTTGATTCATGGGAACCGTAGATAAGAATTGGTGAGTGGAGTGGGGAAGGGAGAATCCATGGTGTTTGCCCTTCCTCTCTGTCCTGGGTGGTATCCCCAACAGGACTGTGTCTTCTCCATGCCTCCACACACAGCCTTCCTTTTGTGTCTCCAACTTCTGCCAGCCAACCCCTACCATGGTCTTCTGGCCACAACAGACACTTCTGGCTTTGAGGTCCGTTAACACCCCCTCCTCTTGGTGTACCTCTAGCCCTAAAAGTGAAAGTGGCTTCCTGCTGGCGTTAATCTCTGCATGTCATCACCAGCCTTTTCTTAGCTTTTCAGCTCATCCATAACTCTTTTTTTTTTTAAGAGAGAGAGAGAAAGAAAGAGAACCAAAGGGCAGAGAAAAAGGGGGAGAGAGAATCTTGAAGCAAGGCTCGAGCTCACCTAAAGAGGCTCAATCTCACCCGATATGGGCCTTGAAATCATGAACTGTGAGACCCTGATGTGAGCCAAAGTTGGATGCTTAACTGACTAAGCCACTCAGACGCCCTCACCCATAACGCCTATAATTAATTCCATGTATTAAATTTGTCTCTTTAACATACCCAGAATGATTTTTGTTTTCCCTACTGGACCCTGACAACTTTCTTGAAATGGTATTGCCCTTACTAGTCAGAGTTCCCTCATTTTTTTTTTTTACTCCTTCCTTCTAGGTTCTTCTTTCTCTTTTACTTCTCAATTGACATAGACTTCTTTGCAGGTAGAATGGGCTATGATCACAATTACCCAACATAGCAATATGGAAAACAGTATTGACTTTTTATGACGTATCTTATGTATCACAATATAAAAGAAAAAAGTAAGTCAAATAAAATCTCTTTAAAATAATTTATGAAAACTGTAAATGTGTCTGTGTTTTTATGCATCTATGTGATTAAAAGAAATGAGAGGACAAGGCGTTGAAGTCAAACTCAAGTCCCAGTTATGCCTCTTGCTTTAGAATTTTGAGCCAATTTACTTTCTCCTTCTGCTTCTTTATGGTATGGTTAAAAAATTACCTAAAATCTGGGGAAAAGGCAAGTGAAGACCACAGGTTCTTTCAGTGTCACGCTAGAACCTTGTGCAACAGGCTCATCCAAGGATTATTTTATTGGCTAGGGCAGTGGTTTGGCAAATTATGGCCCCCAGGTCACATCTGGCACATGGCCTGTGTTTGTTCAACCTTGAACTAAGTATGGATTTTACATTTTTAAAGAGTTATTAAAAAATGAAACAGATATTAATATGTGACAGAGACTTTATGTGGCCCATAAATACTAAAATATTTACTACCTGGCACTTTGCAGAAAATATTTGCCAACTCCTGCTCTATGGGAATGAACCATTGTTTGATTTACTATTTACTATTGATCAGGATTCAGACTCCATGAAGGTAGATGATAACTTATGGATTGATAAGGTGCAAATGACTTTTACCCATTGGAGGAACAATAGATTTGTGCCTGGTAGAAAACATACTCTAATAAGGGCAGAGAATGAGTTACTGGCAGTGGTCCAAGCAGTCATCCTGGAAAGAGTTCCACAAGACCAGAGGAATTGAATCCAGTCTTTTAGCTGGTGATGTTTCAGGCAAAAGGAGCAATGTATGTAAATTCTTGGCAATGCTGCAGCCAGCTATAATATTTTAATGTTACTGGTATAGAGATGAGGAACACATAAGATAAGAGGTATGGCTCACCAAAAAAGCAGAAACTGGGCTGCATGCCTGGCTCAGTTGGTTAGTCATCCAGCTTCGGCTCAGGTCATGATCTCACGGTTCGCGGGTTCGAATCCCACGTTGGGCTCTGCACTGACAGTGTGGAGCCTACTTGGGATTCTCTCTTCCACGCACACTCTCTCTCTCTCTCTGCCCCTCCCGCACTCAAGCTTTCTCTTTCTCTCAAAATAAATAAATAAGCTTAAAAAAAAAAAGCATAAAGCATTCTACGAAGGGCTTTGTATGCCAGACTAAGAAGTTTGGAAATTGTGTTGAGCGTAATGAGTGTCCATTAAGGGTTTAGGCAAGAGGATGACTTGATATAGTTTTTAGCTCAGAAAGCTTCATCTCTCAGGCAAAAAATAAAAGTGAATCGCAGTGTGGTAACACTGGCACAGAGGGTGCCAATTAGGTGACTGTTAGAAAGAAGGAAGACATGATGAAGGTCTCAACTATGGTAGTGGAGTTTATGGAAATAAGTTTATGGAAATAAGTGGAATCAGTAGCAGTAAGCAATTATTGAGATATGAGATTCAAGGAGAATTATTAAAAATATTCTCTATTTTAGACTTAGGCATCATGGTGATAGGTGACTGATAACTGAAAGGAAACTAGAGGAATATCAGAGGTGCTATATGGAGTAAGATTTCCAAATCATTTTTTAGTGTGTACAGTTTGAGATGCTTGTGCAACAGCTAGGTGGACATGTCCATCTGGATTAGATAAATGATAGGTCACCTCACCAGCGTGGCTCTGGGAAGAACCTTAACAACGTGCTCACATGGTCATATGGTTTTGTAAAATTTGCAAATTTTCTAAGACTGTTATCCCTGTCCACTCTGATTTCTCTTCGCCACACTCTCCCTCTCGACAATGGTTGGGTGAGTTTTGGGGATCCAACCGAGAAGGGATGATGGTACAGTATTTTAGGATTGAAGATAAAGGTTGAGGATAAAGTACTCAGCATGTCCCTGCACACTTGAGTTATTGCCAGCCATCTTGATTCAGGAAAGGTTTTTAAAAACATGTCTATTCCCCATGTGCCAACTCAACTGACATAATAATGTGAAGAGGCAAGGCCAAGTGTCCCAAGGCACCTCGTATAAAAAATATGGGTCATGGAGGAGAAACAAAGACTTAATGTATGGGATTGCAGGTTGTTCTGTGAGAAACTCTTCTAATCCTTCAGATGTTTCAAACTTTCAGTGGATAATTTTGCTTTTACTTATGCTTGATCAGACAGAAGTTCTCTTCTTTCACGATTGTACTTGATAATGAAATACAGAATTACAAATGTCTTATTTTTTTGAAGGGAATTATAAGAGGTAAATGTTGTCTGAACCCCTCTTTCAGACACAAATTTATAGCAATACTATGTAGAGCACGTTTATCTGTGTGAGAAGTCTCATGTTTTTTGCGTCCCATATAACAGTAATAAAAAAGTACATCCGAAGAACCATGTTAGATGAAAGTATGCTTTATTTTTCCATTCTGTCTATAATATTACAAAATAGTAGAAATGGAGTAAATTATAGAGTGTGTTACTTTTTTGGTTTCTATAATGCTGTGCTATTTTTCAGCTTTTCAAAGATTATGATTTTTTAAGTGTGTATTCACTTTTTTAAACATAATTTTGTATTCAGATTTCTGTATTCCTTTTCTTTAAGCTTCAGAGCCCACAGGACCTGAATTACTCCAGAAGTCAAAATATACATAGTGGTGGAGATTGGGGAGTGTGGGTACCCTCAGGAGAGTGTACTGAGGGAGAATGAGAACAAGAACAGAAACGTAATTTGGGGAAATTAAGGAGCAGGCAGAGAAAGAGGCACCCATGAAGCTGATGGAAAAGGAGCAGCTGGGGAATGAAGAGAGTACTGAAAGGGGGTATCACAGAGACCACATGTGTGAAGTTTTACGAAGGAAGTGGTTAGCAGTGTTCCCTGCCGCAGCATGGCCACAATGGGAGTACTGAAAATTGGTCAGTAGGTTTAACCTCAAACAGCCATGGCGGCTTCAGTGAAAAGGGAGGGCCAAAGAGAAAAGCCCCATTTGTACGAAGTTAAATAATGGATTTCGGATTGGTGAAGACAAAGTGCAGACAAAATTTACCTGACGCTGAAGAGGATACCGTATGGTAGAAATGGAGCAGGGACTGAGTGCGGAGACAGCTTTTCCATTCAAAAGGGGAAGATGGGAGCATTCGTAACTGCCCGTGGAACTGAGAGGAAGGGCCTGAGTTACCTCAGGAGGAGCACGCACTGCAGGAACTGAGAGGAAGGGCCTGAGTTACCTCAGGAGGAGCACGCACTGCAGGAACTGAGAGGAAGGGCCTGAGTTACCTCAGGAGGAGCACGCACTGCAGGACAGACATAGGCAAACCTACGATTTTTCTTGTCACATTGAATGAATTCAACACGAACCTAAGTCATGATCTTGCTTCAGTCCTTCTGATGTTTTGAACAAGGTATTTCTGTTAGTTTTAGTTTTATTCGTCCGTTCTTCAAGGCCCAAAGAACCACTGCAAGGTGTCTTTCTGCATTTTTCTTTCCCTGTGCCCTCTACCTATTTTTTTTTTTTAATGTTTATTTTTGAGAAAGAGAGAGAGAGACAGAACATGAGTTGGGGAGGGGCAGAGAGAGACGGACACACGGAAGCCGAAGCAGGCTCCAGGCTCTGAGCGGTCAGCACAGAACTGTGAGATCATGACCTGAGCCGAAGTTGGGCACTTAACCGACTGAGCCTCCAGGCGCCTCTCCACCCATGGTTGTCATGTGCCGCCACAGGCTTTGCTCCTGATTTCTCCAGCTCTCCTCCCTGGGAACTGGCCACTGCATTTCTCACACATCGGCTCTTAATTTCTAAGTTTCAGCTGGCCCCATTTTAGTCAGTCTTGTCTATTACACATACAGTGATGTTATATATAGATTTTATTTTGTATTTGATATTGTATATAGTGATATTAATTATCAACAATTTATATGCATCCATATTATCCTGCAATTATGGTTTATGCTATAGGTCTTTTAATTGCATATTTTACACAAGGTAAAAATTACTTTTCTCTGTGAAAATACTTTATGCGCTGCTCTACAAAACTGCTGTCTTTCCAAGTCTATGGCACACTTTTTAGACTTAAAATTTTTTTTGTCTTTTCTACACTGCTTACTTCAGGAGTGTTAATTCAGTGAGAAATCCTAAAACCGAACCGATCAGATGATAGCTATTAACACTTATGAATATACAGTTATAGTGTTTCCACATGACTTCAATGTTCCTTCATGTTCCAGGGCTAATAATTTCATTTTTCTATATTACAGAATGAGACAGTAAACATATTTTTCCTATATTTAGCCTTTTTTCAAGGTTACTGATTTCAAAATAAATCTTCTAAACTGATTAACACTTGCTTTCATTCTTTTTTCTGAGTTTTTACTCCTGTTTGAAATGGAGGTATTATGAAATACAATTTATATGGACTTAAAAATAGCCAATTGGAGAAAGCAGTTAATTTCAAAGGAAAGACACCTAAGCAGAAACGGAGTTTCTGTAGCAGATGGATGTGTGTGTTCACATATACAGATATCCTTAGATTTCTCAATGAAGCTCTAAAATACTTAAAATCACTACTTAATGATATTTTTAACTCTCCATTGGCATCTGCCACTTAATATAAAGACAACATTTGGGAAAATGTTATCTGGTTTAAAACAGGGCTTATGGTTTGAAGTTTCCAATCAATTTCTAGTTTTCTAGTGTTAGTGTTTTTTTACTCACTCTAAGATCACTTCTAGCAAAAAAGAAAATCTTATAAAAGAATCTATAGAATTGTTGGACAATAAATAATACTAAAAGCAAACTTGTAATAGTTCAATCATAAATTCAACATTTACATCTCCCTTGAAGTGCTGCTGGTTTTCAATAAAGGAATTTGGTATGATCCCATGAAAGATTTATGTCCAGATATGAAACAAACACTGCTTTAAACGATTAATTTTAAAATCTAGTTTTCCTACTACATAATAGGAATTCCCCCTGTGTTTTCTGTTTGTAAGAAGTAAGGAGAACCAGTCTTATGCTTGTGAATTCATGTTTCTGTCTTCGTGGTAAACATGACGTATTTGGAAAGCAGAACAAAGACAATAATTCAAAAGCATCCTGCACAAAAATATTTACTTTTTAGAGGTCTAAAAGGACACTTTAAAAATAAGACATTTTATTTAAAATCTGGGGGCGCCTGGGTAGCTTAAGAGTCTGACTTCGGCTCAGATCACCATCTCGTGGTTTTTGAGTCTGAACTTCGCATCCGGCTCTCGGCTGTTAGTTAGCTAACAGCCGACAGCTCAGAGCCTGGAACCAGCTTCGGATTCTGTGTCTCCCTCTCTCTCTGCACCTCCCCCACTCATGCTCTCTCTCTCTCTCTCTCTCTTTCTCTCAAAAATAAATAAGCATTAAAAAATTAAAATCTATATGAAATAAATGCAATAATAGTTCATATATCGACGTTAGGAAAGCTCTGGCTTTCTCAGATCAGTTTTAGAAAGAGCCAGATATTTACTGTATTTAATTTCTGAGCCATCATTGTTCACGAAATTAATGATCCAAATATTATAATTTATTTTCCTAAATGCGCAAAAAGTTAAAAGTGTTAGAACAAAAAATACATCATATTTGTAAGGAACTAACGGCTTTAAAATTCTTATCTGTAAAAATATAAGTCAACACAACGATGTTTTATGTGAGCTATCCAGGAATAGTTAATTACGCAACCATTACTCAAGAAAAGAATGTGAATTGAACAAGACAGTTTTCTTTTCTCGGAAATATTCATAGTCTAGATATAACACATAACACAAGGCATAAATATTTAATGACTAAACAATAACCTGATTAAACTTCATTGGTTTTTTTTTCTTCCTGTACCAGACATTCAATCCTGTTTTTGCATCTTAAATAAAATAAGGAGAAAAAGTAATGTGGTTTCTTAAAGAAATGAGGTCATTAAAAAATGTTATTTTCCCACCTCTGTTATACTTGGAAACACACCAATGTCTGTTCATTTATTGTTAGGTTGAATTACACATATACATTTTATATTCAAACACACACTGTAAGTAGTAATTGTATAAAACTATAAAAATTCTTCTGAAATGGTAAAGCTAAAGTAAATAGTTGTTATTTGATATTCATCCCTGATGATTTCCCACAAAAATGAAATGGCAAATCTGACAAAACAATAAGAGGAACATAGATTAAGAGACTCTTTATTCATATAATAACCGATTACTATTGTGACAACATCCCACCTTTTTCACACAGTTGTGAAAAGGTTTCATTTTAAATTAATTGGCATCGCCATGAAATAAATTACTTGGCTGTTTGGTTGGGAAGCAAATCAGGCCTACAGTAGACATAATTGAGGTGAAACTGCTATATAGGAATTGTGTGGGTGAAGGCTAGAGATCGAATTTTTCCGTAGAAAAGAAATATGAGAAAGGCTAGTGAAACTGAAACCAAAAGTCTGTTTTTATTTTTAAAGAGAATCCTCCTCCTTCTCCTCCTCCTTCTTCTTCTTCCTCTTTTCGTTTAGTATGCCGGGTTTTTAATTTTTCTTTTGGTTTTGTTTCGTTTTGTTTAGTTTTTCAACAATGATTCATATTGACTGCTTATGTTAGGACATACATAATTGGGAAGATTAGCTGAGCAGCATCCACTTAAACAAAAGAAAAGTCAATTGAATCTAAATTTCAAGTCCAAGCAATTGAATCTAAATTTCAAGTCCAAGGAAATAGACTTGAACTTTTTTTGAAATTCCAACAAAGAAATCTAGCCTATTCTCCGAAGTAATGAGCCAGAGTGCTACTTGCTATTGTTTAAAAGCAGAGATGATACTAAGTTTACCAGAAAGGAAACAGAAATTTTTTTCTCTGCCTTTATTATATCGAGTACTCTCATCAGGAACACTACAGACACATACACACTAGATACTGCACCACAAAAAATTAGGAAAACTCTAGAGAAAAGTAAAGCAATGAAGGTGACTAGAGTGAATTCTATATATAGACAAACTAAAAAAAGAGACTTGGGAAGATAAAGGTTGACACTAGCTCATGTTTGCAATGCCCTAGAGATTTTAGATTTTTACAATACAGAATTAATAAAAACATCAGTTGATTTTATTTTTAGGCTGAAATAGATCCTTTCTTGACAAATACGAGAAACCATATTTGCATAAACTTATAGGATTAAGTAATCATTATTGATGAATTCTTACTATTTGATATTCAAATAAATTCAAAAGGATTTTGAATAAATTCATGGATTTTAGATCCATATTGAATTGTTAAAGGAGCCAGGATTTTTTTTAGGAATATATCATTTAATTTGTTTAGATCTGATCTAACGGAGTTCAAATACAGTTACTTTAAAATATATTCTGTAGGAGCTGTCAGAAAATAGAAAACATTGTGCTTGAAAAAACTCTTAAATTTGAAAGTGACATCTATATCAATATCTTGTAATTTTATTACAATTCTACTTCTTAGCTTAGTTTTTAATAGAAGCACTTCATTTCTTAAAGCCAATGACATATTTTTAGAAAATGGCATTACACAATCATTGAATATTTAAATATTTTACCAGGAATGTGAATGTTGTTATTAACTTTTTGCAAGTTAATCTTTTTTATTCAGAAACTCCAGTCATAAAATCACTCATCAATGGTAACTGATGAAATCAAATAACATATGGAGTGAAAGAGACATAAATAGAGCCATATGTGAAAGTTATACATCTGATATATTACTGAAAACCCTCACTACCAAGTATTCCAAAAACCTGATTTTTTTCATTCCAAAGTAATGCAATTGATCGTTTTTCTGTCCTATCAAACTAGAAAACCTACAATTAAGAATAGACAATGAGTGGGGGAAGTGGGAGGAAAACATGACTGCTTCAGGCCTTTGACTGGGATCTAATAGTGGTCATTCAGCTTCCGATTTTTCAACAAATTGTTTTGACGCCTAGTGTAGTTTTGCTCATTACCTATCGTCTCCTACTTCTCTAGTAGTATAAGTTTGATTTGTGCTTTCCTATGCATTGTTAGAGAAAACTTGAGAGGCAGTCATTCAACGTGAAGTCTTACTCTGTGATAACAAGAAGAAAAGTTGCAGACTCAGTATAAGAAAACAATCTGAATATTCAGTGGAAGGAACAGTGCCTGGGTATTTGAGGATTCGCAGGAATTTAGATTCCCTGGCTTCAGCACAGTTCTAACAAGGAAGGAGCTACGCTGCTGCAGTAGGGACAGGAGCCAATATGGCGTCATGGGAAAGAAGCACTGTTCTTACCGGCTCTGCCACTTACCAGCTGTGTGATTGGAGGACATAACTGAGATCTCGTGGTATTTTTTGTGTCTAGGAGGAAGGATGTGATTTTAATGTCTAAGCCTCCTTCTAACTTTTACAGTCTTTTTCATCTCTGGAAATAATCTTTTTATTCCCCCTGGGAATAATTTTTAAATTTCCTGTTTAAATAGAGAATAGATGAAGGTTGGAATTTTCAGAATAAATGGTAAAAAATATGTAGCTATGTTTCACTGAGTGCACCTTTAAGGTGCACTAAATACTTTACAATCAGTTTGTATTATGCTGTCCTTTAAAGAATTTGCAAATGTACTGGGAATATTCCATTCACATGTGCTTAAATGTTTACTTTTCATGACAAATAGAAGACAAAATATTGTCTGTCAAATGAACACTTTGTGGAAACATGAAGTCAGTCATGCTATTTGTCCTCCATTTTTAAATGTTCAAATAATCTTCAAATAGGAGAAATTAACAAAAATAAATAAATCTTTGCAAATAAAATGGAAACATAGAAGATCTCTTGAATCTTTATAGCTTCTCATCTTGACATAAAATTATTCATCCTTATTCATATTTATATATAGAAAGAGACAGTTTTAGGGATATATTAAAAAATGCATTTTGAAAATTTCTTTGAGTTCCATAAAAAAGTTCCAGTACTGAATGAGTGAAGAGATGCTTAACTCCCTAGTTTGAGTAGATAATATTGCAATATTTTTTTATTTTGTGGCACAATTACTACTATGCAGTTCATTCTATAAGGACTTATCTGTCCATTCATCCATTTTATTCCTCCTCTTTCCTTATATTCTTATAAATCTAAGAAAATTAGTCTTCTGTACCCTCAAAACCTTTTCTACCCATATGCCTATGTGATGCCATTGAATTGAACCAATTGATATGTTTTGACAAAGTTAGATCCATGGTGTTATTATCTATACATGCACACATTTTTGCAGTTTTCTTTTTAATTAATCTAACAGCCATAATTGTTTAATCACCACATGGTTATGTGGCAAATCCTGATTGAAAGGAAATAGTAGAATACATTAAACGGAGAGTTGTGTTTTGGTTCAGAATTTCTCTTTTTACAGAAGGTTTTGAATAATGTAAATGGAATTTAAAATCACATATATGGTGCTAAACAGGCTCCCACTCACAAACACAGCAACACAAAGATACATCGTTCTTGAATTCATAATGTCGTGGGAATATCCACTTATGATTTAAGAGCCTGTTACATCTCTATTAACTCCCTTTTACTCTCTCAGTAGGAGATTTCTAAATACCTGATAAAATGAATAATTCTAAACAAATGACTTAAAAATTCAAGCTTTATATATTAAAAAAGTGTTCTGGAGTAAAAAAAAATGGTTTTCTAAACCCTAAAAGACACTTATATTATTTCTGTATATTTAAAACATTTTAGCCTCGAGTATAGTGATTAAATGTTGATCTCTTCTGTCATTTTTCCCCCCCAAATTATAACTTCATTATTAGTTTATCATTAACCTTCTTTACAAAAAAGGAAGCCATTTTTTATGATTTCCAACCTGTTTGCTATTTACCAGTTTCTTATAAATCTCTGACTTTAGAAATCGAGGAAAAGAATCCTTGGCCATAAGACTGTAGATTAACTTCTGAGCCTCATCAAAACATTTGAGAGTTGGTTGTGCAATATTCTTGAGATGAGGTCCCTGGTACTGAAGTCAATGTTGATCTGTAGAAATAAGTTTGCATATCATTACGTTAGTTTAATCAAGGAATACATGGTTTATACAGATGGTAGATACGCATATTATTTGATTTTTTTTCTAAACACAAAGTTAATCTGATGCAAAACAGCAGAAAGGTCATACATTTATTTTCTGAAGTGTAGAACATATGTTTGGCTTAATTATATTTCCTAGGTTGAGGGCGTTGGCATTGTCAGAGAACAGATATCAAGCCTTATTTTGAGATTATAAAAAAAATGGCAAGGTGAAAAATCAAACAAGCTATCATGTTTTTAGATTTCTTTTCCCACAAATCATTTTCCCCCTAGTACTTTAACTCTAATACTTACAATGTACTTTCCATAGGCAGAACAATAACTAGAACTTACTAGCTTGCCTTCTACCAACCCATCCTCATTTTCATACTTCCTCTTGTTGTTTTCCCACACATCATTGCTTTTCATTCTGATTTGTGTTCCTTTTTGTTTGCCAAAATAAAGCAAATAACATCCCCCTCTTCACTGACTCCTATGCCTTCCACAGAATACATCTATACGTGTATGCATGTGTGTGTGTATGTATCCCTGTTCCCATATCGTTACTATACACGGGTATCTCCAGCAAGATCTCCTAGAGATCTATTATACTGAAACATACCGTTCATCTGCAAAGTTGTAAAATGCCCCAAACCTTCTTCTGAAGATACTTGTCTAACTCTACACAATTCCAGGATATATTCAGTGAAGCAGAAAATTCCATATCCAAGTTTTCTAATTTAAATGGAAAACATTCGAGAAGTGCAAAAGAGATTTGGATCAGAATTAAAAACTCATGAAAGGCAGGTGCTCTATCTGTCTTACTCATCTTTCTATTTTCTGGTACTTAGCAGAATATCTACCACATGATAGGTAATCAATAAATGTGAGTTGAATAGAATTAAAGTGTCTCTTGGCAAAATGGGGAAGATTATAAAAATGCCATAATTTGGGGGTCTGGTAAAAGAAAGACTATAAATGATAATTTTTGCTTCTTAAATGAAGGTTAAAAGAGGCAGATAGACCTATAATCAAACCTTTCCTCAGCTACTTACTTGCTATTCGTACGAATGAAGCAAGTTCTAGAATTTCTTTTAATCTTTCTTTTCCATGGTATGAAAGGGAATAGTAATAGCATCTATCTTAAAGTGTTTCAAGGACTAAATGAGATAAGTAATATCAAAATATTTTAATATTGTTATTTCTAGGAAGAGGAAATGAAGAAAAAAACTTTTAATCTGAAAAGAATTAAGTAAAGGCCACTCTTTGTTCACAGATCTTCCTTGAGAGATTTCGGCTAGTCAGTGATCCCACATCTGCACTTTTATTTCTCTGATCATCCTTTTACATCCTCCATCAAAGTTCCAAGTTCAATCCTGCACCTGCCTGAAGACCTCAAAACCTGGCATCAATTTCTTCTTCGTCATACAGGAAGATGGTAGGACAATGGAAAGACTTTGGGGTGATTTTTTCATCCGCACTCTAACACTTAGGATCTTGGTGACCAGAAATGAGTTATTTTAATATTTCTGAGCTCTACTCCCTCATGTTTAAGCTAGGTAGTTCTTAACTGAGTTGTTTTAAGAAATAAAATGAAATGATCTATATATTCATTGACTTCACAAATATTTATGAGTATCTATTATGTACGAAATGCTTTCCGTACTTGGGAAAATATAACCAACAACTAAACAAATAGCATTATTTTAGATTTAAACTCGAAGGATGAGAAGAAGCGGGTCTTGTAAGGATCTGGGAAAAAAAAAGAAACATTTCTGGCAGAAAAAAACAACGAAAGCAAAGTCCCTGATGCGAGAATTTGTTATGTTCTGAAAAGCTGCTATGCCTGGATGGCTGGAGTATAGGGTGTGAGAAAGAAAGTTCCTGTAATGAGAGTTGCCTGCAAGCCTTGTATGGCTTCCGTGAAGTGTAAGTTCTTATTTTTCTGCTGGAAGCAATAGGGAAGACACTGAAGAGTTTTGAGGAGGGAAGTGGCCTGATGACATGTGACAAACCTAGTATACTGCTGGCCTCGTAGTGCGGATCAGTAAATAGTGGTGGGTGTCAGCTTTTGCAGTGTTTTTTAAGCATCTAGGGTAGTCTGTTTCATCAGTCCTAGCTTGTGTTGTAGGGATATGAGAATAAATATTGCCTGTTTCCTCCTTTAGCTATGCTGTTAATTGTTTAATGGCATCATCTGGAATTTGCTTAACTTTGTATCCCCATAACAGTAAATATAGCATTTAGGCTCACTGAGGCATTCATTCATTGGGTGAGTTTTCACTGACAGCAGGGCTGGTGTGTGCCTGGCACACAGCGCTGGTTTATTATTATTTTAATTAGAACTGAACACTTGCAATAACTCCCCATTTCCTATTTAAAAACTCCAAAGACTTGATTTTGGCATTCATGGACTTTACAACATAGTCCTACCTTATACGATTTTTTTCTCCTCTAGGTGTGCCCTGTATTTTTACCGAGCTTGACACTTCCTTCCAAATTCCTTGCATTTTCCCACATGTGAACCTTTTATTTCATAACATCCTAGTCTAGCTGAAAGTCACTCCTTTCACCTTTTTTAAATGTCTGTAAGGTTCCATTCAAGTACTATCCACCCTATGTTACTTAGGCCATAGTTACATTTTGTGCATCCTTCTCTGTGCCTTGAGCCACGTAAGGACTCGGTAAATATGTACTGAATAAATAAAGTGAGAAAATGTTTATATATCTGTTAAAAAAGCATGTTTAAATTTTGAAGAGAACTATTCCATTTCAGCATAATACCAACAATTAATGTTATATATTAAAATAAGTTTGTACTTCTGACTTATCCCTCTCATTTTTCTGACTTGTCTGTTTTCCTACCAAGGAGCTGCCAACATCCGCTATGATAGCTGAGTGATGAGCAGATAGAGTAATCCCAGGAGATAATTAGTAGTCTTATGCGGCTGTGCCTTGGCAATTCTGCTTAATGTCAGTGACAAAACATCACACCCACATGTTTGTATAAATGTCATTATTTTCCTCCAAGCTCAAAACATAGGAATCATCTCTGACACTTCTTTTTTCTCTGATCTCTCTCTGTTTTTCCCCCTCATTTGCCTTTTATTTTGTAATTTCACAATGGTCCTTTTCACTCCCATTTCTCCAGTTTAGTCTTTTTTAATGAAGTTTCTTTCCTAAATTATGAAATTTACCTCTAGTCTGATGCCTCTTCTTATAATGTCTTTTCTTTCCCTTCTGAACATGTGAAAACATAACTACATCAATTTCACCAAAATACCACTTTCATTGTATGAATATTCAGCTGAAAATCCATTATTTTTAGTAACAGAGGCTGTAAATATCTTACCTTGGCATCTGAGCTTCCTCACACCCAGAGTTCAATGTGTGGTTTCAAAATCTCCTACTTGTCCTTAGCAATATCTATAAAACTGGTCTACTTTTGGTTCCCGAAGCAACTCTTGTACCTAAAGCTCTTGTTTGTGCTGTCTTTACCCTCTAAAATCCCTTTCACTCTCACTATTTTATTCTGTACAGATTTTCTTTATCTTTATGATTTAGCTTAAGTTGAACATCCTCTGGGAAGCCTTCCTTAGCCCCAGAAGGAAGTCAATATAATTTCCTTATCATCACATATTATTTTGATTTAAAGTTTTTAAGAGATATGATTTTTTGATTAAGTAGATTTAGATACAAAGGCTTCTATTGGTATTAAGTGATTATCAGAAAAAGCAGATTTGTCACTACAAAGAGAATTCGATAGTTCATGACATGGAATTAACTTGTTTTGTATCTGTTGCCTTTCCCTATCTATTTTGCTAATTCTCTTTTTCTCTGCATGCCCTTCAAAATATTCATTCTTTCAGTTCTATACGAAGACTTCTCTCCCTAGAAGTTTTCCTTGATTACTCTCTATTCTTCCCTGACAAAATATTGGACACTGACATTATCTCTAAAATAATCATAATGATATTTAAATACAGTTACTTTAACTGTAAATAATAATTGTTACTATTTATTAAATATTAGTACTGATATACTAAGTATTTCTATGGCTACTTTATGGCACCTACACACAACTATAAGATATACAGTATTATTATCCCCATTTTTCTGGGGAAAAAAACTAACATATCTGAAAAAGTAAGTATTTCATTTGTAGTCTTTCCTAGAATTTATTTATTTGGAATATTTTATTGAGTGGGTGCTTAGAAGTTGTGTGAAGGATCTGAAGAGGTGATTAAAGTGAAAAGTCCATCAAGAAGACAGATTCTGAAAAAGCAATTCAAAAGAAATGAGATTTTAAGCAAATCTTTGAAGTATTATCAAGAAGAAAGATTAAGGAAGGTACTTGCAGATGAGTAGGTAAGCCAACGGAAGCCCAGTGGGGTTTGAGAGGAGGAAAGACAAGAACCTGGAGAGGCATGAAGGTACAAGATCATGGGGGACCTTGTAGTTCTTATTAAAGAATTTTTATTTAACCTGAGAGCAAGGAGGAGAATTTTAAGTAAAGGATTGATGTAAAAACATGTTTGGAGAAAAAAACAATAACATGTCACTGATGGCCATGTGGTGTGATAGCTGGGTGTGTTTAAAAAGAAGAAAAATGAGAAAACATATCACAAGTTCAGGTGGTCAGTGACAGTGAATTCAACCGTGTAATGTCACACGGAATAGTGGGACATGTACGGATTTTAAAGCTATCTAGAAGGTAGAAGGAGTGGAGCTTGTGGTTGAATAGTGAGCTGGGATGAGGGACAGAATCTTTAAGAATGGCTGAATTTTAATGATATTTTGAAGAGTGAGCTGATGGAAAGTGTTGATGGATTGGACAATTGTGTATGCGTGGAAGAGGAGAATCAAGGATGACTACCAATTATTTCACCAGAGCAAACAGAAGAATAGAGTTGCTATTAAGTGAGATGGGGAGACTCAAGTAGAAGATGGTTTTGAACACAAAATCGGGACTCGGACTTGAATTCGTTAAGTTTGAGTTGCACTTTATAACTTTAATTTTTTTTTTTTAAGAGAGAGAGAGAATGAGAGACACAGAGCATGAAGTGGGGGAGGGGCAGAGAGAGAGAAGGAGACTGAATCTGAAGCAGGCTCCAGGCTCTGAGCTGTCAGCACAGAGCCCAATGTGCAGCTTGAACTCACGAACCACGGGATCATGACCTGAGCCCAAGTCGGACCCTTAACTGACTGAACCACCCAGGTGCCGCTTGAGCTGCCCTTTTAAAGATACAGAGCTAGAGGAAATTATTGGCAGTACGAATATAAGCAGAAAATAAGTCAGTCAGATAAAGACAGACATCCTATGTTTTCACCATATGTGGAATTCAGAAACTTAACAGAAGACCATGGGGGAAGGGAATAGGAATAAAGTAGTTTCGAACAGAAAGGGAGGAAACCATAAGAGACTCTTAAATATAGAGGACAAACAGAGGGTTGATTGGTGTGGGAGGAAGAGAGAGGGGAATGGGTGATGGGTGTTGAGGAGGGCACTTGTTGGGAGGAGCACTGGGTGTTGTATATAAGCACTGAAACATGGGAATCTACTCTCGAAGCCAAGAGCACACTGTATACACTATGTGTTAGCTAACTTGACAATAAATTATACTTAAAAAATTAAAGAAATGAGGATTGCCTTCCCTCATTACAGTGCATGTTGGGTTATGAGTCCGCACAGCAAAAGCATTTGTTAAAGAGCAGTCAGTAAGGAGGGAAGAGATCAAGTCTTAGAAGTCAATTGAAGATAGTATTTCAATTAAGAGAGAGTGATCAATTTTGTTAAATGCCCCCTGAGAAGTCAATTTGGGTGAGATGTGAGAATTAGGCAATCAAAAGTGTCATGTCTTTTCTTCTCAAATGCCTTGAAGTTTCTGTAACTGGGAAAAAAGTGAAAAATTTTAGGCCTAATATATATATTCTGACATAAATTTCTTTCAAAGAATCACTTCTGGGGGCATGTCTGTCAAGTGCACCCTCAACTTTGCATTCATTTAAACTATGATTTATGGTTGGGTTCCACCAGAAAATACACAGATGAATTTCTATCTCAAAAAGTAAGACAGAAGACATGTTGAGCTCAGAGTAGACCAAAAGTAAGATCCCATCAGGAAGTGACCTTCTAAAGATGCAGACTTTCCAGTTATGTGATAGTGAGGGACTCCCGAATTACTTGGGAGTTACAGGGAAGCTTAGACTTTACTGAGCAGTCAAACTAGTAGGTCCAGAGCCTGGGCTGAACAGTGTATCAGTTGAGGAAATAGAGTTATATTACCTCTTAATATGATAGTTACTTGCATTGTATTTGTAAGGGTACTCTTTAGTTTCAAGGACTCTGAGGAATACAATATTTCATTTCCTTGTTTTTCAAAAGATTATACATTATCTTAGATATCTGAGACCAGTGCATTGCCAATCTCAGAAAACAAGAATGATAGTGTTTCCAGAATGACAGCTGAGATGTCATCACGACCATTTAGAGGCTTTTAAATTCTGTCAATTTTTAAAAGGCCTTGACACAGGTGACATTGACAGCAATCCATTGCATTAAATTGAATGCCTTCTGAATGATGTTTGTGGTAGTTGTTTAAAAACAATTTTATTCTAAAGATCCAGAATATTTTAATACTCGTGTGATTTTGTTAACTAAGAGGAATGCCGGCCAAATTCCTCCTTACTACACCAGTGGTTTTAAACTCCTTTCGTTTCCAACAAATTATTTTATCAGGAAGAATACATTTTAAAGGGTACCATTTGGCTTTCCTGTGACCCTAAACTGTGCTTTATGTAATTTTACATAATTTGAATGAAAAGATTTCAATTGTGTTCTCACATTCAAATTAGATAGCCTTTTCCTCATTTAGAATGTATCGCGCAGCAAGAGACTGTCATTATGCAAAGGGTGTGTGCATGCATATGCATATGTAAAGCACCTTACTAAAATGGAGCAGGCAGCATCTTAGACCTCATTCACAACAGAACTTAAAAATTACTATTCAAATTAAAGCCGCCTATAATCATGTTTTTGGTTACATAATTCTATTTAATCACCATTAACACCTCTTGTATTACTTCATTTTCGGCATCATTAAAGGCACACGAATATCCTGAAATATATTCTCAAGGGGCTATTAAAGTTGAAAATTGCAAATTTTGTAACATCTAGAAGGAATCCATTCCTGCACAAGACTTTATCCTTTTGTTATTATTGGCTTTAGAGACAGAAATAAATGACATGAATTGGGAGGTAATGCCCAATCTCAAATTGGGCAAAAGAAACAAAAGAAATCATAACATATGAAATCACACAAATTCCTAAAAATAATGTACCTAATGTGTATGGATAATGTATAAGGATCACTAAAACTAGATGTACATAAGCAAAAGCTATCTGGGACAGCTGAGAGGGAGTCAGATTGACTGGTTTCATTCACCAACACAACATGCTAATCCAAGATTAATTTCAGTAGCCGAGAGACACATGGAAGTTCAAAAAACACCTGTTTCCTTTTTCCTTTTTTTTTTTTTTTTTAAGACAGAGTGAGACAGAGTGAGAGAGCATGTGTGTGCATGTGTGGTAGGGGAAGAACAGAGGGAGAGGGAGAGAGAGAATCTTAAGCAGGCTCCACACCAATGCATAGTCACATGTGGGGCTCGATCTCACAAACCGTGAGAATGACCTGAGCTGAAATCAATATTGGACACTTACTCGACCTAGCCACTGAGGCGCTCCTGAGTTTTTCCTTTTTGAGTTGAAATGAGGCAACCAATTTTTCAGAGGGCCAAAATGATACTGCAAATTATTTGGAAGAAATACTCTTTTCTCTCTTAGTGCCATATTTGAATCTAAACTTCATAGTTTAAGAAGTTATACAAATCAAAGAGAATATGAGAAGAGAAAAAAAGCTTTTGATAGAAAGGAAGATAGACTCTCCTGTTGGGAGCCTATTTGGGCTCACAGGTTGAGACCCCTCCCTGCGTGGGAAAGGTTGAAGCAAAGCTCCCGCCAGCCAAACTGGCGCCTAATCTTACCTCTTCTAAATAATCTTTCAGGCCTGGATTTCTTGAACTGCTCTCATTGGCCTAAGGGATATAATGCTCTTTGGTTTTATGGCACATGGAAAAGGGGACCTGGAGTGCGATGTCTTGATGAATAATTCTGAATGAGGGTAACCTGGCTGGAAGTAACCTCAAGGTTGCCTCTTTGGGATAGGTTACACAAATTGATCCTATAGAATAGCAGCTATGAGTTGGCTAGAAATTAGTAGGCGTTAGGCCCCAAGACTCCTTGAACCAAACTAGATTTTTCCCTGCAGGTATAGCATTGTGTTAATCATCCCCTCAGCCCCTCATAAAACCTCAAGGCACATCTCCATAAAGCTTCTCTCAGAATTAACAGACTGATAGGAGAGACTGTAAAGAGACTTAGGACCTTCCCTGGAGGTTAGCCTAGCCCAAAAGTTAGACCTACAGTTTATAGATAAGGTACAAACTAAAGTAGCTAAATATATCTTCATTGATCAGCAGCAAATATTGAGTACCTCCCTGAGGTTAACATTTCACAAATCCTTTTGTAATTCTCATCCCCACGCTCCCTTATAATAAAAAGGCAATAACAAAATACTCTTACAAAAGCTACCATAAACCTATAGATGACTACCTAGGTCTTGTGACAACAATGTATGTTGTAAAGAATGCTCTGTCACTGATGTAATGTCACTCGCTACCTTTAAAAATAAAAACACTGAGACCAGCAAAGCTGAGATGTGAGAATTGCCAGGGCTGCCTGCTTGGTATTCAGACTCCATCTGTCTCATGGCTCTCTCACTTCATTTCGCCTGACCGTCCATCCTTCGTGGACCCCTAGATTCACCGGAACAAGGATCCCGACACTCTATGTGCTAAGATAATTTTATGCTTTTGCCTTTAGCATAAACATCAAGGTTTCCAGGCTATCTTGTGAACATATAAGATAAATAGGTCTAGAGAAAGGAATTTGAAACCAAAGAGCATGGGCTGTAGACCTCTCTCCTCATGGTCCCTTGTATCTTAATGACTGCAGGGCTCATTACTTTTTCTCTGGGGCTCAGTTCATTTTCATCTATACATTGTGGATTGTTGTAATACCCCCGTAAGATAGTAAAAATGATGGTCAGATGAGAGAGTCCATGTAGAACCACTGTACGGATGTTACTCATAGGTTTCTTTAGCTTTGTTTTCCTCCCTTCCTCCTATCCCTCTTCCTCCTCGATTTCCTCCTTTTTCTCCTGTCTCTCTCTTTCTTTTTCATAGGCCCTTTATTTTCAGATGAAATAAACAAAGAGGCAGAAATTATTGGGCTCCGGGAGGTGTATCTACCCCAGTTTGCATTGAGACATACAGTACTAGGCTTGCTTCCCTACTGGACTACCTTCTAAGCACTGACTGATCCTTTTCTCTGGTCTTCCTTCCTTCCTGTTATGTCTGATTTCCCTCTAAACTCACATATATGGTCAAAGCTCAGGAATTACTTCTTTTGAGATACGTTTTCTTACCCTTTTCTCTGTTCTTCTTTTCCTTCCTGTTATGTCTGATTTCCCTCTAAACTTACATTTATGGTCAAAGATCATGAATTACTTCTTTTGAGATACATTTTCTTACCCCCGAGAATCAGATTTTCGTGTTGCATGCTACCACATCACCTGTTTCCCCACCGGGACTCTTATGAAATCTCATCATAATTACTTTTTAACCGGAGTCCTCCCATCAAAATGGTTAGCTTTACCTCTTCAGGGATTCTGTCCTTTTTCTTTTCTGCACCCGCATGATTCCTGACATGTATTAGACACTTAGTGATTAGTACACAAAAGTTAGGAAATTAATAAATAAGCAATCTCATTATATCTGGAGATGATTCTAGAGTTGGGGGCCACTGTTGATAAGTAGAAACTTGTGGGGTAGGACAAAAACATCAACACACTGGGGAAATGGCACTTAAAAATGCAAAGAAAATTTTTGAATATAAGGTGGAGACTACAAAGTTGGCAGGACAGTTATATCAAGAAATGTTTCTAAGTGCCCATTTTCATGGGCTTCTCTCTACCAATAATTCATACATCTGTTTCCTTTCCTCAAGACTCTGTTAAAAGCTAACCTTATTTATTTAAAATAAAGGCCTGTCTCAATATCTTGTCTCCTATTTTTCAATCATTATATCCTTCTAAGTTTAATGCAAAGAGTTTCCTCTGTTACTTAGTTTTAGCACTTAATCATTTGTTCCCTTGCTATTTTTTCTAAGTTCTATAAATTTCATTTTTTAAAACCCAACTAAATTTGAAGTTTTTTTGAGTCAAACCATAGTTTCAACCTATATTATTTTCCTTATCAAGCTGCCTATTTCACACAACATATTGCTTTATACTGGTGTGTGTGTGTGTGTGTGTGTGTGTGTGTGTTTAAATCTGTTCTCCTGCCTTGACTGAGCTTTCCTCCATGCAGGTAACTTATCTCATAAGAGGGTGAATAGTAAGCACAGAATAAACATTTTCTATTGTGATATAAAATATGTCAATAAATAACCCTACACTGCCTTAAAAATAAAACCAAAAATCAGGCACAGATATTTTAGAAGGTATCATTAAGATACCTTCTCCTTTATGACTATAGTTTCTTTTTTGTTTTATGAACTATGGTGTCTTCATATTTAATAAATACATTTAAGAATTAAGAACTTCATACCAATATCCTTTGACTTAAAAAACTACCAATGTATTTCCTCCTGGATTAGATAATCCAGGGTAATATGTGGTTGAATTTACATAATTTTAACATCACACTGTTGTACGATTTAGCACATTTTCTAATATCACAGAATGATAACATAAACGTTTTTCTCTCTAATCACATATTTTTCCATCCTGACCAATTTTCTCTTCAATATAAAGGAATGATGCAAACATAATATATATAAGTGATATAAATATAACATGAATATTTAAAATTTTTGAAGATTTCCATTCTTTTGAGACCAAGTAATATTGTTTTCTTAAAATTTCCAAATATTATGAAATATTATGAAACACTTTCCAAATGAAGGAAGGAATGAATACAAGTTTAAGAAATTTTTTCTTTGTCACCTATAGGTACTTAATGTGTGTCAAGTAGAAAATATTGCTTGGAAATATTTTAAAATTATTAAACATTATTAACAATAATTTAAAAATTTTGCTTGTCTAATAATTTTCTCATTTTCGAATCACTTAGTTAAAATACCTGGGTCATACCTTTTTTTTTTCTCAGTATTTTCTTCTAAAACTGTTTAAGAATGGTCCATTCAATGAGTAGGATTTTTTACCTGAAACTAGTGATTTGCTAACATGTTTGTAATGGTTGTTTTCAGGTTGAAACTTATAGTGATTTGTTTAAAAAAGAAGAAAGGGATCACAATTTCTTAAAAGCTGTTCTGCACAATGTAGACCATTGACAAATGGTCTCATTCATCTTTCTCATGTGTGCTCTGTGGTTGTTATATGCTTGTTTTATAAATGCTTTGTGAGATGAAGAAACTGAGGCTCAGAAAGATAAAGCAGCTAACCACAAAATTACAGGATTTGAATTAAGTTTAGGTATCTCTAAATTTCTGATTTTCATTACATCACATTAACTCTCTATTAGCGTAGAAGTCAAAGGAACTGTAACACTGTAAGTGAGAGCCATAAAGGCCAGTTACAATTATTACCATTTCTCATAGAGACCTAGAAGTTTAATTTTTGTTGTTTTGTTCAACGTACTGTCTTTCCCTGGGAAACCGAGAACCATTAGTAATGTCAATTTATTGACAGGGATTGTTTATTGTAAATTTAGTCTAACTGTAAAATGTCTAAGTGCATAAATTAAAAATTAAGTTATGATAGTGACTTTATAGATGAGGAAATAAAGACGCAAGAAGTGGAAAAGAAAATAAATAGGAATTAATAGACATCTGGATAAGATGACTTTGCCACTGTTCTTTACGTTAGGATTTTTTACCAAGGAAATTGGTTATAATTTTGATTCTTTTTTTTTAAATTTTTTTAAATGTTTTATTTATTTTTGAGAGCAGGAGAGACAAAGCATGAGCAGGGGAGGGGCAGAGAGAGAGGGAAACACAGAATCTGAAGCAGGCTCCAGGCTCTGAGCTGTCAGCAGAGAGCCTGACGCGGGGCTCAAACCCACAGACTGTGAGATCATGACCTGAGCTGAAGTTGGACACTTAACCAACTGAGCCACTCGGGCGCCCCTAATTTTGATTCCACTGACTATGGAAAAATGGAGAATATTCTCATATAAATATCATCATTAAGTAAATGTTTTTACTTATGAAAATAATGTCTTCCACCTTCCATATCAAATATATCACCTCAGCTTGTTAAGTCTGTCTACTAGATAAATCTAGACTATTTCCCATCCTTTCCTTTCTTTATCTTTACTGCTGCCTATTCAACTTCATCCACCACTTCACATTAGCAATATCAAAATGTTTGCAATTTCTGGAAAACACTAGGGAGCTTTGTAACTCCATGTTATATCACCATGTCCTCAGTCTGAAATATTCTTTCTTCAATTGCTGTCTTGATATTACTCTTCATGACATATATTTTTCATGTGCTAATCACCATGAAAATACATCCCTTAACCCTCCAGATTTGATCACTTTTCCAGTGTGCTAAAATGAACTCTAAATGTGGCTTTATTATTATATTGTTTCTTTGTGTATTTGACTGGTTTTATTACAAGTCAGTATCCTCTATTTCATGACTTTGCTGTGGGACATGTATTCAAAAAATAAGTTTAATGAGTCAACATACTCACAGTTGTAATAAAATTAAACTACAGCTGATGGACTACAGAGAAATGCCTTAAAGACTGTGATTGGTATATAATATAAGAGGCAAATCCCATTTAGTAATTTGGGAATTGAAATTTAATAATTTGTTGATCTGGAAACAACTAATGGCAAGTAATAGGAAAGACAATGACTATTTCAAATATATATATATGTATATATTTATGTATATATTTTTTTGTTTTCAGTCAATTTTGTCATATTCAATAAAAACATTTTTAGAGACTTCAAGGAGAAAACATAATCCATTACTTGAAAAGCAGTCATAAATGTAGTTATATTTATTTAGTCAAATTAATCAGATGGAAAAATTATAAAAAGTTGAAAAAATTTTATATCCTAAAATAATGACTGTGCTATTTGTTTAAATTATTACTATGTAAATCTATTTTGGAAGACAAGATTAGGAACAGAAACAAAACTATTTTGTCAAAATTGATAATTTATTATGTATTGTAAGATTGAATTCGGCTATAATTAAAAGGTGACATTTCTTATTAGAAGACTTTTCATGCAAATGTTTGAGAATGTTATTCTAAAACAATCACTGTTAATTAGATGAATTCATAAAGAAGAAAAAATCTGGCTTTCAAATCAATATCACAATAAATAGGATATCTTTAGAGCTGATTTCAAAGCCTTTTAGGGAATGACACATTAATCAACTTGACAAATCTCATACACTATATTTTCAATTTTCCAGAATTATTTATTGATTCTTAGACGGTGACTGGGAAATGAATGTTAAAATAGCTCCACAGCAGTTAAAATCCCCTTTCCCTTACTGCCCTTTGAATTCCAGTCTATGCTTTACTGTCTCATATAGATGCCTGTAAAGTTATACTAGCCAATGTATGCTGCAGTAATTAATATCCAATTAAACTTGAACTACTGCTATAGCAACTTTATGTCCTAGAAATGTGAACGTGTTTTCATTTCACCTATTCTGTCCTTTGTTCCCATAAGTACAATAACCCTTCTCACACCATGAATCCTAATTTGGGGTCAGAAAATATGTGAAGTGTCCTTTTGGAGGAAATTGATATTTTACCTCTGTAAGAAAGATGACTTGTACTAGTAGTTTCTATTTGGTACTAGTAATGCAATGTGGCTTTCTGTTTACTACTTATACATTAAAACTCTTTGCTTATAGGATATCTTCAGTGGGGAACTGAAATGTTTTAAATTATAAATTGCTTAAACTTTAAAATTAAATGTTAAAGGGGACTGTGATGATGATCACGGTTTTGGTTCTGAAAATGAAATAAAATATAAATGAGACGTTACACACATTGAACACTTTTTTGGGAAATTTTATCACTCTTTCCAGGTTTCTTTCTAAGGTTTTTTCTATTTTTCTGATCTTAAAGCAGCACAGGTGGGTCCTGATCACATAAAACACTGCCTCACACCTTTGGGTCATTTTTATCATCAAAGAAATAAAGTTAAGCAAACCCTTCTTTTGGAAAGTAAGACATTACATGCCATAATGTGGACATCCAAACTATTAAAAATGAAGAATTCGTAGTTCTATCACCCCCACATTTTATTCCTAATTTTTTAAACAAATTAGTCTATTCCAGAATTCTATTCCATGTTTGACCATCACGATTTACAAAAGGAAAAACCAAAGTGAACTTGAAATGCAACAACACATTGAAGTAGCATTTCTGTAGGGTTAACTTAGAGAGATTGAACTTAAGACAATAAGTACTATTTTTCAAGAACCTGCGTGTTGTGCTAAAAACCAAACTTTTGGTTATATCTGGCACATAGTAGGTGTTGAAAAACATTTGCTGAATCAGTAAAAGATAGGATCATCTTAAGGCACGTTGACTGGAGTTTCCAGACATTTTCTATTCGAATACATAGTGACAATTAGATTTCCCTTTAGATGGATTTAGTGTCTTATAATTGGGAACAGACTTGCTAGGAGATGAATATTCACTATTCTAGAATATTTTACTCACCTCTTTAGGGGCATCAGCTTCAATGAATTCAGAATAAATCATCTTGGCTTTAGAAGCCATTTTTTCTGCACTTTCTGTTTTTTTGAAGTCTTCGCAGGCAAGCCAGAACTCAACATTTTCTTCGCTAAACTCTGATTTTAGAAATGTTCGAAAAGCATCTAGACCAGCTATAAAATATAAAAGAGAAACTTCTGTATACCATTCAGTGTAGTATACATGACCAATATGAATACGTTGTATGATGTGAGTGTTTACTTAGTATTCAGTGCAAATATTTATCATCCTTCTATATATAGTTATGTTTTTGTCTTTAAGTTTAGAAACTTTATTTTGGATCAGTAATCAGAAACATAAAATATTCTTGCCTTTATGTATCTAATTAGCTCCACTAACAAAGAAAACCTATACTTTTCTTTTTAGAGCTGAAATGTCTATAAGTTACATTTAGGGGAAAGTCTTTCTTTTTAATTTTTTTAATGTTTATTTATTTGACAGAGAGAGAGAGAGAGAGAGAGAGAGAGCAGGGGAGGGCCGAGAGAGAGGGAGACACAGAATCCAAAGCAGAATCCAAAGGCTCCAAGCTGTCATCACAGAACCCAACATGGGGCTTGACCTGAGCCAACCCAGGTGCCCGAGGGGATAGTCTTGACCAACTGAGCCACCCAGGTGCCCGAGGGGATAGTCTTGATAGCCGTTACTTTATGGGAAACCTCATAGTGGACTAAGCCCAAATCAAGCTAATGATATTGAAAGCAATTCTGAGTAAGAATATCTTTGTTACC
This sequence comes from Paguma larvata, assembly GCA_030068075.1. NCBI lineage: Eukaryota > Metazoa > Chordata > Mammalia > Carnivora > Viverridae > Paguma > Paguma larvata. The sequence continues at coordinate 38,269,494 of CM057840.1, forward strand.
TTGAGTTGGTGAGGAAACACAATTTGATGCTAAGGGATTAGATTGTGTGGGTTAGGGCTCAAAGCAAAGAAGGAAGGACTGGCATTTATTAATTTTGGGTGAATATATTGGCCAATTCTAATCTCTAAACCAAGAAAATAACTGGTAAATAACTTGGTGTGAATGTTTCTCTTCTTGATGTGGTGATAGGCAATTTTAAGTCAATGAGGCAAATAAATGGGCTTTTCCCGAATGTTACCTTAAACAAAACACCAATGTCCCCCCAGTCTCTCTCACGGTAACTACTGTAACCTAGCCTGTTCTTGGTGTTTTTCTCCTGCCCCCCAGGTATTCTCCTGAACATGTATTTGTTCAGAAACTTTAGACCAGGGACGGCAAACAGGCCCACATACTTGCAGGTTGTTTACTTTGCCTTGATTAGCGTGTGCTTGCTATTTCTATTGAATTTAATAACAACAGGTAGTGCTTGCAGCCTGTGATTTCCATGGGTCTTAATCTCTCCTCATTATTTTACTTTCAGTCAAATTTACACATGTGTTATTCCTCGCTCTCATAGATATTTGAGTTTATGACCATCTGTTTAGATGGTTTTTTCTTTATTTTTTCATCAAAATGTGCCCTGAAATATTCTTCTTTGGTATATATAGAGCTCATTTGAGAAGGTAATTCTTGCTCAGTTGTTTAGCAATGAGTATGGGTAGGAGTGTGCCTCTAGTTAGCAGGTAAGAAAGGTCATTATAGATTCCTGCAGTTGATGGACTAAGCCAGTGTCTTTTTAAAAATTTTTTAATGTTTATTTATTATTTTTGAGAGAGAGAGAGAGACAGAGTATGAGGAGGGGAGGGGCAGAGAGAGAGGGAGACACAGATTCTGAAGCAGGCTCCAGGCTCTGTGCTGACAGCAGGGCTCAATCTCAAGAACCGCGAGATCATGACATGAGCCGAAGTCAGACTAAGCCAGTGCCTTGAGTTCACATTATGCGGTTTCACAGATTGCACACTTCTGAAGTTAGGATCTGTTTATAAATGAGACTATGGATCTCTCTGAGGAGGAAAATATACATCAGTGCTTTTGCCTCTGGGAGGGATTTGCCTTCCAAAACACTGGTGGCTTTCTCTTCCATCTGCCATGAGGGCCCCCTTGCATGTGCTCGAAGCAGCTCTTCCCTGATTGTGTGCCCAGAGACCTGATCCTTCAAGTTCCAAAGCTGGGACAAATAAGCTTGTGGAGAATCCAGGGAACAGGAAAAATGAACTAGTGAAAAAAAATGTTAGAGAACGTTTATGAAAAAGGAGCCAGAATCAGGACTGGCTGCTGCAGGTATGAAACAAAATGGTTTAGTGAGAGAAAATGGGGGAAGGCTTCATGGGAGCAACATTAAAGCGTCTAAAAACACTGGATTAAAAATAGATCTAACATTTTTCTTATTATTCGAAAAAGCATTGAAATAACAAGTCATTGCAAAAGGTTATCAGGTACCAATTAAAAATCTCAGTAGAAATATTGGAATGTGTGGATGTCGTTAATATGTGAGCACTATAAAAAATTCAATTAACTGCACATTTATTGCATTTAAAAATATATCCAAGAAGCTTCTGTGACACAAATTTAGGTTATAAAAATCCTCTTAGTAACACTCGATTAAAATTTCCATGAGTTTTGTCCAAACAAAGATGAATTTGAGGGGTCAAAACAGAAGTGATGCTAAAATCTATTTTATACAGAGAATGAAGTATACTTTAAGGATATTGGAAGAATGTAGATTCTGGTCTGGCAATATTTTATATGTGTGTCATTAAGGCATAGAGGCTTCCTCCCAGTGAGGATTATCTAAATGCATCCCAGAGAGATGGGAAGTTAGAGGTCTAGAAACTTACTATTTTCTCACATCCTACCACTCTAATGAAGGACCGCTCTGAGACAGTAATTATCGGCTTCTCTCCCCCTGTCTTCACTAGGTTTAGGGAACAATGGAACAGAATAAACAGCTAAAATGAGTTAGTTATCTTTGTCTTGAACACACTATTTTATTGAACGATGCTTCTATTCTATATATACAATTTGAATGATCAAGAGATGTCATGTGACTTTGGAATACTATGTTATATACGATTAAAATGATATCATTAGAAAGCACTTTGTACAGATTGGAATGGCTACGGGTTAGACTCAGAGGTGCCGACAAATGGAATAAACAATAGGTGTTGAAACCTACCTGAGAGCCTATGTATGGTACCTGCGAGACGTATCCCCAAGCTGACAAAATAACTAGATAATTTGGTGAAATCATTTAGCTGTTTAAAGCATTAAAAAGCATTTTCTGTTTCTGAGCTATTTTTTCTGGTATTAAGCAAAAACCAAGCAGCTACTCAAATGAAACTGTCTCTTCTACTTTATGTGATCACGAAATAAAAAAATTTCGGGAGGTATGGTGATGAGAGCATTTGTCTTCATCTCAACATCTTCCATGCCTCTGTTCTGTGGTGTTGGGCCCTGGATCTCCCCTTTTCTGGAGCCAGCCGAATCACCACCTGCAGATATTTTTTTCTTAAGGCTTTTAGTAAACTTAATCTGTCCCACTGATGATACACTTGAGTAGAAAAGAAACACGCCATTTGAAACTTATAAAAATGCAATTCCATATCTTTGATGTCTTTAGTATATGTCCTTAGTTGGATTCTAGGAGTAACATGGATTATTTTATGTCTATGCTTTAGGAATTAGTTATTTAAGAATCATAAAATCAGAATAATTTTAATTCAATCCAATTTTGTGTATGAATAAGCAACTATGAAGAATTCGCCCAACTTTGTTATGTTTTAAACTTTTCTAATATTCTGATATTTGCTTTACAAATTTAAAGTGGAAACTCCATTTGATTAATACCAATGATATTAAATTTTAAACATTTTAAAATATATGTCTCTGTAGTGCCATTTTATTTTCATGTATGCAGTAGAACTTCTGCAAAGCAAAATTATCTATAACAGAAATAGAAGTTCCAAATGATTACTTTGAATCAAATTCTAGGGCATTTTATTTATAATTGGCCAAAATTACCTTATTGAGTTATACTAAATATAAACATCCACACATGCACATAATAATATACTTAAATATGTTTTTGTTTTCACTAAAAATTACAAAATTAACTTCCAAGACATGAAAAAACAAGTCATATATTTCAATTTTAAGCTTTTCAATAGTTTGTGTATTTTTTTCAACTTGTAACAAGAACAGTCATTATATATAGATCAAATGATAGTGAGTACAATAAAATGGCAAATTTCTCATTTCCTATTTGGGATTTTCTTTTTGTGTTAATGTTTAGAGTTTCTATAACCATGTTCTATTTTAAGCCCAAACTAATTGCATTTAGATTTGAGACCTATACAAATTTGTGAGACTGTTGGAAATCTTATATTTCAAATATTGATCAAACTCATATTTTATAATGATTACAACTTTCAGAATTTAATGATTTACTTTTAATAATTTTTACTTTTAATAATTATATTTTTAAACTTAGTTGGATCTTACCTTGATTGGTTAAAAGTGTGTCCATATTTTCAGACCACGCCATTGTTTCCGTTGTTGGTGACCTGTAGAAACAACATCTAGCCTTGACAATAGCATTGTGATCTTTCTCTTCTATACTGTATAGTAATGTTTGAGATATGTGTATTTGTTGAATTATGTCATTTAAAAGAGCTTTGCACGATTAATCAAACTCAAAACGTCAATAGAAATTATATAATGATTTCCACAGTGGGCAGCGATAAAACATAAAGTGGTATATAACTTGACATAGCAAATTATTTATTAATCTAGCTTACAATGTTATTATATTTGCAAATTCATACATTCTAATAAAGGCACAAGGGAGATATTGCTCATGGTTCTATGAAGTATATTGAATAAATATATTAATTGTTAATTTAAATGGCATTACTCTAGTCTATTTCTGAAAAGTTTTCATGATAGCAGTAGTGGTAAGAGAACTATTTTCTGAGTTTTCACAGTATATAAAACTATCCACGTCATAATTGTATATCTCAAAAATAGTAAAAAAAAGTTTCAATTAAGGATTTCTAACTTGTGATAATGTTGAAAGTATTTATTTATAGTATTTTGAGAAGCTTTTACCCCACTCTGAGACAGAACTTATTTCTACTTAGACTGGTATGCTTCCAGTTCTGGGATGACTTATTTAAATCTAGGAGTCTGTCAGGACAGAGTAATATCTTTTCCAAGGCAGTCAAAAAATTTATAGACTTAAGTCTTCTGAAGAAGGTATACTTTTGGCGATGTGATGTAGAAATAGTAAATCAGGTTTAAGATATAAACTTTCTGAGATGCAAATATATCATGCATTATTCCCTTTAATAAACTAAGATCCTGATGAGATAAGCTCCCATCCATAGAAAGCATCTGCTACCCAGAGACAAAAAAACCAAAAACAACTTAGATTATGTAACTGTGATGTGCAAATGACCTACTTATGGAAACGGATGAGCTAATTGAAAGTTTTTATTAAAACGATTGATAATAAAATAGAGTCTCATGTTTAGTCATTCTTATAAAATTTTACATTTGCATATCAAGGTGACTAATCTTGAATACGTTATGTGAAGCTATCTCTATGCTTTTATATTTTATTACTTCCTGTAATTTGCTGCCATTTTTATTATTTGTGTTGGGATTGAGTGTGCTTCCTTCTGCGGTTGCAGCTGTGGTTGTATTTTCAGACGATAATGGCTGTTCTTATTAGAGGGTGGATAGAGGGGTCTCTGGATCTGGGAATTCGTTTTATTCTCTTCCATTACTTACATTTCCTGTCTGAAACTTTCTTTGCTGATGGTAGACAGATAATTTTCCTTTCTCCCTTGATTTATTAAATCTTAGGGACACAAGATTTTCTGTGAAACCATTTTGAAATAGAGGGTTTTTATTCAAATGGACACTTAAAAAATTTAGTTGTTCAATTTCTGTTTTTCATTAACGGAGAATAAAACCCAAACCTAGATTTAAATTTACATTGAAGAGGTTTTTGTGCACTATAAGAGCTGTTACTCTAACAAGCTCATGTTATATTTCGTAGGACTCAAATATTAGGTCTTGTAGGATCTATTCTATCAAATAGTGCTAAAATTATCATATGGTCACTTAAAGTGCACATGTTTAAAAATATCTCTACTTGAAGATTGATATCTGGTGGTTAACAGATTATTTTTAAAAAGTCTACTTACTATGAGTGGAATACATGTAAATGAACAGGGCAGTGAGAAGTTTTGAGCCAAAACTTGGCCACACGGTAACCCATTTTGAATGAGGAATAGCCACCAAAAACACACACACACACACATACACACACACAAACAAAAACCACTGAGAAACAATCTAGGCAAAAAGAATTCAGGGGTGAACTTCCTCCATTGTGTAGGTTCTCTGACGAAAGGAATAAATATTGTTATTTTCCACTACCAACAACAATATGTCTGGTCAAAAAAATGTTTGTTGAACATACAAACAAATAACGAATGAATGACCAAACCCCAAATAGTGGCGGGTGTTAAAACCTTCGATGGAAGCAGTACAATGGCTTTCGAGATGCTGGTAGGTGACAGTGGTGAGGTGATTATTAAAAGTTATAGCGGAATTGCATTAGATTCAAAGTGTAATGGTGGAGGGAAGAGGAGACATGACGTGAAAGCATCACTGGGGCGTGACAGACTGCAGACCTCACTCCTATCTCTAAGGGATGTGAAATTGGAGAAAATGGACAAAATCCATTCTGAGGGCATCAGGGCAAGTCATGTCACTTAGGGAGAGCCAGATTTTGCTTACACTGAAAGCAAAAGGAATATTCAGTGAAGACCTTATCAGAAGTAAAGGAGTCTTTTAGGAATGGAAATATTGAAATAAATGGACCTATTCTTGTTATCTTCATTAGTATAGGAAAACAGTAAAAACAAAGGAAGAAAACAAGTCTTGAAATGGTGTAAAACCAAGGACAACTGAAAAAATATAATGTTCTGAGTTAAAGAGATATACTAGAATATTATCTTCTATAGAGAGTATTATAGGTAACACAATTAGAGGTACTAGGACATTCTAGTATTATTTATTGTCCACCAAATGCTGCATTATTATAAAAGGTAAACTAAAATTTGCCTTTCAGCTCTCTGAAGGAATACCTCTGCTGGTGTGTGATAATTCCTGGAATGCTCTCAGGTCACAATTTTCTAACCAGTTTCAAGTTTGACTTGAAGGGAGGTTTGGTGATAATGCAGTATTTACTTTTCAGAAGCTAAGTCAGATGCAACTATTTAAAGGAATAGTGTTCTTAATTTGCTGTTTAAATTTTTAAATTCTGGATTGATTGAATATTTATAATTCTGGGGAAGAGTAAATTATTGTTATATATGATATATATTGAGTATGAATAGCTAAGTTGTTGGATTCCACATTTTTAATGCAATAATAAAATACTGAAAGACTATTTTTAGTAGCATCAAAATGTACAACGTATTGAATGTTCGAAATCTATACCACATTGTGCTCATCGTGTCATGTACTTTACTTTGTTTAATTTTATAAATGGCAACGTGTTTTAATCCTATGTTACGAACGAATAAAGAGACTCAGAGATGCTAATGCCTGGCGCAATATCTTGCATATATTAGTGGGCAGTTAGAATTAAAACACAGGCGTATCTCCTTATAATCCAAACTCTTCTTATGCTTCTTCCTTGATGAATGACTCAATATGCATATCCTTGTACTTTATTCATATTTGGAACATTTATAATAAATAAATTGAAAATGTATTTCTCTGATGGAGTGCATTGCATTTCACACAAATATTTCCTCTAAATAATAGTGATATTGTAGTAATTGACTACTCAATAGAAAGTTTTCAGAAGACAGATCCTTAAATCTCACGCATTATCAAATGAAAATAGGACATTTCTCATGTTAGATGTGAGAAATATGTTTCATGTTTTAAAAAATGCAACTTTATAAATGCTAAGTAACAAAGTATTGAATTTAAATTAGAGAAAAAAAGAAGGTGGTAACTTAAAAATGTCCTGACATGGTTAAATTTTACTTGACACGTGTTACCTTAAATAAATAGACATGTGCCTCTCTGCCATTTCTCTCTCTTTTTAAATTTTGTTTTTGGTTTTAATTCAAACAGAGCATTTGTCTGACTCTTCTTATTTGTGGGTGTGTGAGCATTTCCTGAATAATTGTGATGCATAATCAGAGTAACTTTTTGTGTGTGTATGATTTGCCATGAAAATTCACCATGTATCTGGAGCCAAAACTGCACTTAGTGTTTCATGGGGTTTTGGCTGATTTCCTTTCTGTTTCCTTCATTAACCGAGCACCATCAAGGCCAGCAGTCCCCATATTATGTGTCCGGAGAAGAGCCAGGCCAGATGGGAACTGCGTGAAAGCTACCAGTTATCTTGCTAATTGTGCCAGCTAGAACCAGTTGTATTGCATTAAAAAATGTGGAATCCAACAACTTAGCTGTTCACACTCAATTAGCAGTGTGCTGGAGAATGGGAAATTCAAGCAAGGAGTCCATGTGCTCCAGGAAGTGACAGCTGCTTCTTTACCCAGCCCTTAATATCTGTTTTCAAATTTCTCAACAAATATTGCAATAATGAATGATTTTTGGAAGGATCATACATATCTATGTCTCAAATTCTTAACATTTCATAATTTTGAAAAGCTTCACATCAAGAAAGCTCACCGGCTTTTCTCCCCTTTATAACCTTGCATTATATTAGCAAATATAAAGAACTAACTGCAAAAGCAAGTCATGAGCTGTTGACATATTTTAAGAAAAGAAGAAGAAATCAATAGAGAAAGGGGAAGAAAATAAATCAGCAAGAAAGACAACAATTAGCATACTTATCATAAATGAAGGAAACAAAACATCGAGACTAATGAAGGCTCAAATGTTTCATTTGTACCTCTTCTGAGATAAAAATAGCTTTAAACAGCAACTCACTTCACTGGCATTTTTCGTTCCACTGTCTGACTGTCACAGATGATGTCGAATTTCTCTTTCTGACTGATCTTCAAGCTGAAGGTAAGGTGACAGCAGGAACATTACAATTAGTATGCAAATACCTATCCCCTGGGTTACAAATTGGCATTCTTTAAATCATGCTATGCTCAGCTCTTTTCATTTGTTGTTAACTTTTCGCTGGTCAAAACGCTTAAACTTCTAAGTAACAAATAACTCTTTGAATAAATGTGACATTTCTCTGAGTCTGTGGCATAACTGAAATAAATTCCATTTGAAAGTTTGGTTCCTGAAATTCATATACATCCATTTACAAGACAACGATTGTTCACAGGAGGTTAAATCAACTCAGAAAAAAAATATATGAAAGTTAATATTCACCTTTAGGTATTTTTTCCCTCTGTTCTTTGATTTTCAGAAAGTCTGAGGAACACTGTACTTTTAATACACTTATCTTCAACGATTATGGTTGTGTAAGTATTTTTAGAATTTTACTCATGGACTAAAATGTTCTAGTATGAGGCATTATGTTTCTTTTGAAATGTATTCACTTTCATTTTTTTTACTGTAATAACACATATGTCTCCATTTCTTTTAACCACGAATCTCTTGGCATGTTATGCCAATATTTCCTTATGCAATGTTGATATTTAAGGTCATAATGCTTGAATATATTCATTAAAATAAAGGGTACATATTGGTATTTTTATTTGTTGTCAAAGTTTTATACATGTAACCCAGTGCTTCATCAAGCCTTTACCTCAATATAACAAAGTTGTTTAGTAGTAAAATTCCACAAGTATATATTTATGACCCTCAAAGTAAACTTAACAGTCCTGAAAGATTGATGATTTTCAGGGTGGGAGAAAGAAAGGAGTCAGAAGACAGCAGAAAATCTGCTTCTTCCTGACTTAGCATTGAAGCATCCCCATTTAGTCGATCTGTAGAAATGCCCGAAGGCACCCAGTACGCAAGTGGCCCCGAGGCTAACGAGATTGACAGAAGTTGGAGAGATGACCCAGAACATCAGTGTATCATTAAGGAGTGTTGTCATCAATTAGCTAAATTTATTTTGTTCATTCAAGCACCATTAAGTAATGTTCTTATGTAAAAACTAAGTCATTAAACATATTTAGACTTTTTGTTTTGCTGAGGGGGTATAATGTAGTACTAACTTTATAATATATATTCGAACATACAGATTTTGGGAAAAATAAACTGTCAAAATGTAAAGACCCTCTTGGTAAAAGCCACGCTAAATCTGTAAGACACATAAGTGAGAGTAGGCTTATTTTGTATTAAAACGAAAGTTGAAATTTCTGTTTTGATTTCTGTCCTGTGGCAGGTATGCTCTTTGTCATACATCCTTCCCTGACACACACTTCTTATTTGTCTAATATACACTGCTTCTTTTAATTTTATAGGAAAAACTAAGAATTGGATTTTATTTATCAAAATGAAGGTTCATAATAAATGAGCGGGTGAATAAATGAACTGTCTTCTTAGGCTGAATGATTCTCTATGGTGTTCAATATATCTTGACCCAAGATCGTAATACACAGATGGGTACTGTTGAAACAGCTAACGATCACTGCCTCTTAGTCCCTGGGGATTCAGTCTCCGTAGTCAGAGCTCATGCCTAGTGATAACGGGCTAAATAATGGCCCCGAAGATGTCCATGTCTAGTGCCTGGAACCTGTGAATACGTTACCCTGCATGGCAAGGGTTTGTTGATGACCCTAGATTATGCAGATGGGCTCTGTGTAATTACAAGACCCTTACAAGAGGGAGCTGAAGGAGTGAAGTCTGCAGTAGGATATGAGAAGCCAGAAGCAAGGGATTGGAGTGATATGTGAGGAAGGTGCAAGAAGCAAACAGTGCCCGTGGCGTCTAGGAGGAGAAAAGGCCAGGAAGCACATTCTCCCCTCAGAGCCTCCAGAAGCAACCAGCCCCGCCAATACCTCCATTTTAACCCAGTGAGACTGATTTTGGACTTCGGAGTCCTTGGACTCTAAGATGACAAATTTATTTTATTCTAAACCACTAAGTTTGTAATATTTTGTTACAACAGCAATAGATGACTAACATATCCAAGGAACTCCAGTCTTAAGACCCTGCTTAAAAGAAGGTAGGATGAAATAAAATGAGTCTACATGTTGAGACTTGAGTGGTGCGTTTGTATGTAGTATGAACCCTTTCTGCTGAATGGTAACCTTAACTTCTCTGAGCCTTTTTGCTACAGAAATGGAGATAGTACCTTTTTTTACAGGTTATGGAGTGAGACTAAATGGTAAGATACTAAGCAAAAGCATCTTACATAGTACATTTATATATGTTTTAAAAATTTCTTCTCACCTCGTTTGACATTCACAGAACCATGATTAAGATATAGTATGGGACTCTATGGACAATACTACCATCATACAATCAGTGAGGGTTTCTGTCTAAGGATATGAAATTTATTTCACAAATTGTTTGATTTTACATTGTGTAAAAATTGTGGTAAGTGGTATAAGGATACAAAGTTTCTTTATTAAATACATATATATATATATATTTTGCTTTTTATTTATTTTTGAAAGAGGGGGAGAGACAGAGTGCAAGTGGGGGAGGAGAACGGAGAGATGGAGACAAAATCCAAAGCAGGCTCCACATTCCGAGCTGTCAGCAGAGAGCTCAATGTGGGGCTCAAACTCAATGAACTGCGAGATCATGACCTGAGCTGAAGTTGGATGCCCAACCAACTGAGCCACCCAGGCACCCCTGCAAAATTTCAATCAGACTGTAAAGTTGGTAATTTTGGAACTTTAGCATGATGAGGTTGTGTGTGCAATGAATTGGAAGAATGTGATAAAGGCAGGTAAGAGAGTTATAAGTGTAGTATCATGGTTCATGCAGGAGATGAAAAGATCAGTTGGAGAGGGATGGAAAAGTGAACCTCGGGGGTGTGGTGTCTGTTTAGAATGGGTAGGTTGGGAGGGTGAAAGGAACAAATTTCAAACCCATAGCTTGAAAGAATTAGCCTAGAGAGTTAATAGGTAAAAGAAAGTTTAGAGACATGCAGGATGACTATTAGATACGGTTTGATTAACTTTCCTGTCAGACAGAGGTCACAGGATTTTGACAGCCTATCAAAGACAGTACAAAAATCTATATGAAAGTTCTCTTTTAGCCTAAGAAAACCATTGCTATCTACACTACTAAAAGTAGGAGAAAGATAATTAAATAGGAATTCAATTATGGTAGTTGCATAATTTAATCTAAGTGAAAACACACCATTTTATCTTGGTACAAGTTTCAGACAATATTCATATTTTTTTTCAAAAAATGTTGAATTGATTGTGAGGTTGTCATGAAAGATTTTAGGGTAAAACAATAATAGTTAAAGTAATTGAACATTTAGAGGTGCCGGCATGGCTCAGTTGGTACAGCATGCAACTCTTGATCTTGGGGTTATGAGTTCAAGTCTCGTGCTGGGAGTAGAGCTTACTTAAAAAAGATAATAATTGAGGGGTGCCTGAGTGGCTTAGTTGGTTAAGCGCCTGACTCTTGATTTCAGCTCAGGTCATGATCTCACAGTTCATGGGGTTATGCCCTGTGTTGGGCTCTGCTCTGATGGTGTGGAGCCTGCTTGGGATTCTCTCTCTCCCTTTGTCCCTCCCTCATTTGTACTCTCTCTCTTTCTCTCTCTCTCTGTCTCTCAATAAATAAAAAAAAAAAACTTAAAAAAATAATAATTGAACACTTCAAAAGTATCAGACACTTCTGAAGCATGATCTACCTGGGCATTATGTTATGAGACAGACTCTGTTTTTATCCCCATTTTATACAGGAAGAAATTAAGACTCAGAGAGTTTAAATAACTTGCTGAAGTTGGCACAGTGGGAGGAGTAGGGATAGAGGGAGGCTGCATGGTGGGACTTGTTTTAGCGGTGGTGATAGTTAACACCTAGGAGATTTATTTTAACAAGAGAAATAGCCCAGAGTAATAGAGCAGAGAAACAAAGACTTGCCTACTTATTTAGTCAATAAGTATTTAAATACTTTAGTAACTTCATGTGTAGAGTAATGCTTCCATGGAGGCAGGAAGAACACAGCACAACAAGTTCAGGAAAGGCTAAGGATACAGAGTGGCTCCTTTAAGTTCTTTAAGAAAACTGTTCATAGAATTTTTGGGAAAAGAAAGGATGATCAGGAGTGTCAGTTGTCTAAGGGAGGTTAAGGAGAATGAAGAGGGAGAAAATTTGCCAAGGTGGTTATTGAAAAAGCAAATGGGACCAACAAAGGTGAGATTAGATGGCTGACACTTCCCCAAAAAGCTTCACTGATTCTTAGTCCATTTTATGTTTCTATTCAAATTATAAGGAAAAAGGAAGAATTATTATTATTATTATCATTATCATTATTATTACTTTTCTGATTGTTTTTCTAGATTTATATAAAAACATTTTCTTTGGGGACTGATTTAAAATGTAAATTTATTTTTAGGAACAAAAGAGAAGAAAAAATTATATTTTTCAATTCTGCTTTGCTTCAAGTTACTGCTATATGAGGTGCAATTTATAAAGCAATGAGCCTGAGTTTTGTATGGTTCATAAATTATTTCTGAGAGCCTTCTAAAGGAGAAGTTTGAAATGTTTTGAGCAATGGCAACACCACTGAAATGTGTCTGATGTCTCAAAGTGGCTGCTTAGAAATATAATGTTCATTTGGATGTTTAGTCCTTAGTATGCTTGTTGACAAATTGGTCACATTACTTGCTAGTCACATCGCACGTTGTATGTCCTGAATGTACTTTCTTTGTGTTATCTGAGAATACCAAGTCACTGATAGTCAAAGAAACATCTGCTTCAGCAAAGTGAAAGTACTTTAGAAGTTTGACAAGCTTTCTGATGCAAGCAAAAATGTCTTTCTTAAGTTTTAAAAGTTAGGGGCGCCTGGGTGGCTCAGTTGGTTAAGTGGCCAACTTCAGCTCAGGTCATGATCTCACAGTCTGTGAGTTCAAGCCCCGTGTCGGGCTCTGTGCTGACAGCTCAGAGCCTGGAGCCTGCCTCAGGTTCTGTATCTCCCTCTTTCTCTGCCCTTTCCCTGCTCATACTCTGTCACTATGTCTCTCATAATAAATAAACGTTAAAAAAAATTTTAAGTTTTAAAAGTTAAATGCCATTTTACATTTTAATGGTCTCATATACTTAAATTAATTAATTAGAATTGAATGTGGACAGTTTGATAGAAATGAGTAAAGCTAAAAGTATTATCCAAATCAAAAGATCAGCTTCGTGCTCCGTTTTTTTTTTTTTTCAGTAAAGAATATTTAACTTCTCATTGTAATCTCATAGTCTTTATAATATCTGTTAATTGATTCTTTGCAGTTTTCTTTACTCTAACTGAGACTTTTGACAACATAGAGATAAATAACCATTTAACTGACTTTTCCCCCCATCTTACAAATTACTGTGTTTCCATCTTATACATATAGCAACCATTTGGCTTTTCCTCTGAGCTAAATTTATTTTCTCAACTATCTCATAGTATTCAATGCAAAAATATTTAAGGCAAGGTAGCTTGTCATGAGAGATATTAATAAAACTAAACGATATAATTTACAAAACATAATTTCAACTGGAATGTATGTACTTCTGGCTAAAAATATATTATTTACTTTTTGTGACCCAAGAGAATATTCAAGACATTTTGATAGGAATAAATACTGCAGTCTCAGTGGTGGAATTTTGAAATATTGAGTTGGATAGTTCTCTGTACATCGTAGCTTTTTAAAACATACAACAGAAAGAAGATGCTAAATTGCTTTTTGTATTGGAGAACACTAATCCCTAAAAAGAAAGGATGAAACACAATTTACACTATATGTATCTAAGTTGAAATTATCTGTTACATCCAAACATATATCAAGAATAGCATACAGTATTCTTTACTATTTTAAAAAGCAGTGGCTCTATTTATTTTATTAGGTATTACTAGGATCAATGATCTGAGCCATGACATAAATTAAAGTATATTTAATTATATTATTTCAACCATATCCAAGTTCCAACCAGAAAAAACTTGGCCATCTCTACTTATTCGTTATTCAGAATGGAAAAGGAAGAGTCAAGTTCTTACTAAGCCAGTTACCTTTCTTCCTCAACACATGACAAGATTATTTTCATTTCTTTTCTTCATAATGAGGCTATTACTCTTGTATATTAATTTTGTTTTCATGTATATGAATATACATGTATATGTATGTACACATATATATCTTTTAAACTTGTGAAATTATTTTCTGGAATGGAGAAGGAAAAAAGGTGATGAAAAACTGTTCACTCTTTATAACAAGTAATAGTAAAATATCTGGCTAGATACTTAGGGATATTCAGCCATTTAATTTTTGACAGGCTGAATGAGTTTCTCTTAATTTGTAGATTATTGCTGTAAGAACTCTCTTTTCCACATTATAAAGAAGGCAGGAAGTCATCAAATATGTGTACTGCCGGGAATCAGACAGAAGCAATGTCTTCCATTGAATTTATCATTCTTTGACTCCTTGAGCCTTTAATCTTCTGCTCAGTGTGCTTAGGCTTGACTTATAGACTGGCTACAGGAAATTCAGAAATGTCATATATACATTAATTTCCAATCAATTGATTTTTAGACAGTATGCTTTACATAGAAGGATATTATACAGAATTGTTAACATAGATACTTTTGCAATAAGTATCTTTCCTTTCTTTCCTTAAATAAAAAAAAATCTTCACTGCTTTCCCATTGTTTACTTGGTCAGTGCAAAATCTTTAGCATGACAGCATATAAACTGTTTGAACTCTCTTGTTCACGGATTTTCTTTCTACCTGGAATTTGCTACCATGTGTGTGTGTGTGTGTGTGTGTGTGTGTGTGTGTATTTTTTGTTGTTGTTGTTGTTCTTCTGAAATACTTCCAAAGCGTACCTTAAAAGTTGGTTCTCCTTAGGAGACTTTGGTGTTCTACAAAGGAACTTCTTACCAATAACCTTCAGCAGGTAGCCCTGCAATGCTAGTAATCACTTGGTTCCTACTGCAATACTGTGTCCCAGTCTTATTTTCTTGTTTGGGACAGAGATAGAGTCTTGTACATCTCACAGCACAAGGCATAGTACCTTGTACTATAAGAATGACCAGTGAAAATTTGAAGAAGGAATAAAATAAGATGGATATGGTGAAAAAAAAAACAGGTAAAACTAAGAGACATATTGAAAGCATTAAAAAAAACATGAAGAGGAGGCTAATAGGTAAAATGATGAATGAAAATGATTACCATTAGGAAGTCTCTGTTGTATGCCATCCATTGTATATAGCTTACATACAGTATTTAAATTTGTTCTACAAATTCTGAGGTTCTCAGTATATATGCGAGGAAAACAGTTGGAAAAGTCAGGTTCCTTCTTCCCAAAAGTCACTTGGTGTAAGTGATGAAACAAGGACTCAAATATAGACTTAACTGATTCCAAAACCTGTGTTCTTTCCTTGCATATAATTTTAAATTTCAAATTAGGTACATCCTTCAGTGTGAAGGTAAGCAAAACCTTGGATTGTAAGTAACTTGTTCTGCAAGTGTTCTGCAAGACAAGCAAACATTTCTAATAAATTTTAACTTGATGAATGAGCGATGTCTTGCAATACGGGTAGTACATGGCGCGGAACATTACATGATCACAAGTGAGCCAATGATTCTTGAAATTTGCTTTCATATACAAGTGATTTGGATTACAAGCCTGTTTCACAAACCAAGGTTTTACTGTATTTGCTATAATTTAATTAAATAATTAATTAATTTAGTTTATAAACCTGATGCTTTTTTTTAAGTTTATTTTATTTATTTATTTATTTTGAGAGAGAGAGAGAGAGAGAGAGCAAGAGTGCAGGAGGGGCAGAACGGGAGAGAAGATCCCAAGCAGGCTCCACACTGTCAGTGTAGAGCCCAGTGTGAGACTTGAACTCATGAACTTTGAGATCACGTCGTGAGCTGAAATCTAGAGTCAGATGCTTAATCGACTGAGCCACCCAAGCATCCCTATTTGCTATAATTTTAAAAGAACAAATGCATCAAGCATTATTCTAATGACCTATGGAAGTAATTTTTTAATAGAAGACAGGTATGTGAGAATAATATAATAAATAGATTTATTCAGGATCCTTTTTTTGAAAAATATTTATTTGTTTTGAGAGAGATAGAGAGCACACTTGCATGTGAGCCAGTGAGGCTTATAGAGAGGGGGAGAGAGAGAATCACAAGCAGGATCTGACTTTAAGTGCAGAGCCTGACATGGGGCTCAAGCGCACGAACTGTGAGATCAAGACCTGAGCCAAAAATCAAGAATTTATGATTAACCAACTGAGCCAGCCAGGTGGTCCCAGCATCTTATCTTAATATTGTTATTTATAGGTCCTAAGATGGTCTTAAATATTTATTTGTAAGAGTATATGAAATACAACTTAAAAATAAGATTTGTGCACACTCATTAGGCAGGTTTCCAAGCTTTGTAGTGACAGAAGCCGAATAGCGTTATGACTTTTTATAAAAGAAGTACTGCCCTAGCAGCAGCCCAATCGTGGTGGGAGAAGGGGAGGGAAGTGAAGGGGGGTGGTTGGATACAGAACACAGATTCTTTTGCAACTTTTTTTTTTCTTTTGCAGTTTTTACGGTATGATTTCACATACTTTATGCCCCTTATTGCATGGGATCTCTTAGTAAGCAAAATCCACGCACACAGGCAGCACATTATTCCCTAGTGTCTGTCTGCAGCTCAGTTTGTATTCCACTCCACCTCTCCAGCATGTCTTTCCCTGATTTTTGGAAGGGAGTCCTCAGTTTACTACATATATTTCAGCAGAATTTAGACATCACTTGTTCTCTTTATTTTATAAAGTTTCTAAATTAGAAATAAACATATGTTGTGCGGCTTGTCATGATATAATTACAAAAGTAGGTTATACTCATTGTTCTATGAAGGGATATAAGTTCTTTCCAACATGGACAAATTCAATTCTAAAACTAAAATGGAAGAATGTTGGTAGAAATCACTTTATAAATTGTATTTTATCTTGACCACAAAACTATACATCACTATTTATTATCTTCACTTTAAAGATGATAAACTGAAGCTCAGAAAATGCATTAAGATTTCTCCTTATGATTGCATAGCTAGTAAACTTCTTAAATTAACAACTTCTAGACCTTGGATTGAAGCTCAGATCTCTCTAAATCCAAATATATTTTCTACTACACTTCCGATGAGTCTTAAAATATAGCCTAGCTTAGCAAAGGACAGGCAGACCCAAAAACAACATTATATATTACAAAGTCCATCTTTTTATAACCAAAATGTTTTTAAAGAGCCTTATGTTAAAGTAGTTCATTTTTATCACAGGATTAATGATATAATTTTGACTTATATTTTAAGCCATAAAACATGTTTTATTTACCTTTTAAAGCTTTCTATGTTGTTATAATTATAGATTCACAGGAAATTATAAAGATAGGACAGAGAGGTCCTATATATTCTTCACTCAATCTTTCTCAGTAGTTGCATCTTACACAATTACAAACTATAAAAATGAGAAAATTGCCATTGCTACACATGGTACATAGTTCTGTTATTTTATCACATGTGTAGATTGATGTAACCACTATTGCAATCAAGATACAGGACTATTCCATCATGTCAGTGACCTGTCTTCTTTACAGTCTACCCCTCTGCATCACCTCTAACCTCTGGAAACTACTAACCTGCTCTCGGCCCTCTGTTTTTTGTCTTTAGAGGGTGTCGTGTAAATGAAGTCATGAAGTATGTGCCCCTTAGAGATGGGCTATTTTCATGTAGTGTAATGTCCTTGAGATCTACCCAAGTTGTGTGTTTGAATAGCCGATTCCTTCTTGATGCTGAGTAGTACTCCAGAGTATGGATGTACCACTGTTTGTTCAACTGTTCACCTGTTGAGGAACATCTTGGTTGTTTAGAGTTGTTGGTCCATTACAAAAGGAGCTGTCATGTACAGTTGTGTGCAGGTTATTTATGCAGACATGTTTTCATTTATCTAGAATACATAGTGAGGATTGTAATTGCTGGGTCATTTGATTAGTGCACATATATGTTCATGGACATATATATGTATATACATACACAGATGTATATATTTTAAGAAACTGATGAAATATTTCCAGAGAGTCTGCCATTTTATATTCCCACCTGCAGCGTATAAGAGATCCAGTATTTGTTTATTCTCACCAGATTTTAGTTTTGTCACATTAAAAAAAAATTTTATATATCCTAATAGGTATGTAGTGATAACTCATCATGGTCTTATTTTAATTCGCTTACGGCTAGTGATGGGAAACATCTTTTCATGTGTTTGTTTTGCCTGTATATATCCTCTTGGTGAAGCAAAACTTTTCATGACTTTTCATGAGTTTTGCTCAATTTCTAATTGGACCTCTATTTATTTTTTAAACTGATGAGTTTTGAGAATTCTTTATATATAGTGGATATGAGCACTTTGTCAGATATGTAGTTTGTAAATATTATTTCCTAATAATATTTTGTCATCTTACAAGGGTCTTTCACAGAGCAAATATTTTTAATTTTGGGTAAAGTTCAACGTATTGCTGTTTTGTTGTGTTATGGATGTACTTTTCATGTTATTTCTAAGAACTCTCTCAAATCCTCAAACATTTTCTCCTGTTACATTCTAAAAATTTAGAGTTTTCTATTTTACATTTAAAAATATGATCCATTTATAGTTAATTTTTATATGAAGTGTGAAGTTTAGATCTAGGTTTATTTGTTTATTTTTGCCCATGGATATGCAGCTGATAGTTGTCTGAGATAGAATTTTAGGTTGAAAACCATTTCCCCCTATAATTATGATAGTATTGCTCTAATGTCGGCTTTCATCCAATGATGTTGATGAGTGATCCCGTGTAATTCACGGTTCTTTGTGTTTTTTGTTGCTGGCATTATTAAAGAGTTTGATGCTGTTCCACAATATGTGTGTATTTAAATTCATTGAACTAGACACACAACTGATCTTTTCAATATGGAGGTTTATGTTCATCATAAATTCTTTATTTTTTTTTTTATATTTTCTTTTCAATTCTGCCTTCTTTTTCTGGACCTTCAATTTATTAATTAGATTATAAACACGTTGAATTTCACTTCTATATTTGGCCTTTTTTTCTCCATTGTGAAACTTTAGTCTAAGATTCTGCTTCATCTAATAATCTTTTGGCATCAAAGAAGTTTTCCAAATTAAAAAAAAATGTTTTTTACTCAAGACCCTTATCCAAATATCTTTGTTATTGTGGATAGATGCAATATTTATTCTTTTAGTGTTATTTTAAAATGGTCTATTGAGGGAAAGGAGATAATGTATTTCTGATCTGTTATTTTGAGACAAAAATTACAGACTCATTTGCATCTAATTGAGAACATTCTCTAGAATATTAAATATTTTTATTTATTATTTTTAAAGTTCTATATAATTATAATTTTTTCTACCCCATCATAGAACTTAATGATTTCAGGTATTACCCAAATACCTGTGACTTAATTTTTGTTCTCACTATACTACTAATTAGGTATTTAAGTTTGTCAAATTTTCTGAACAGTATATATGTATATATTATATATATTTAGTGTTTATTTATTTTGAGAGAGAGAGGGGGAGAGGAGTAGAGAGAGAGGGAGAGAGAGAAACCCCAGCTCTGTGCAGAACCTGACCCGGGGCTGTATCCCATGACTGTGGGATCATGACCTGAGACAAAATCAAGAGTCAGATGCTCAACCAACTGAACCACCCAGGCTCCCCCCGGAGCATGCAGAAGGATGCTTCATGCAGAAGGATGAAATTGGACCCTTATCTCACACGATATACAAAAATCAACTAAAAATGGGTTACAGACTTAAATGTAAAATCTGAAACTATAAAACTACCTGGAGGGTCACCTGGCTGCTTCAGTAGGTGAAGCATGTGACTCTTGATCTCAAGGTTGTAAGTTCGAACCCCACTATGGGTGTAAAGATTACTTAAAAGTAAAATCTTTAAAAAATACTAGGAAAAAATGAGAAAACTCCTTGACATTGGTCTGGACAATAATTTTTTGGATATTATACTAAAAGCCCAGGCAAACTAAAAACAAAAATAGGCAAATGGGATTGCACCAAAAAGTTTCTGCACAGCAAAGAAAATAATTAGCAGATTTGAAGGTAACCTACAGAATGTGAGAAAATATTTACAAATCATATATATGGTTAGAAATTAATAGCCAAAATATACAAAAAAAACTCATACAACTCAATAGCAAAAAACAATTAACCTGATCTTAAAATGACAAAAAAAAAATAAAAAACAAAAAACAAAATAACCAACCAAACAAACAAACTCAGAAGAGACATTTCTCTATAGAAGACATACAAATGGCCATGTATTTTTAAATTTCTTTTTGATTAGTTGACCCATTCCTTGTTAGTAGCATGTAGTTTAACCTCCATGTCTTTCCAAATTTTTTCTTTTGATTGACCTCAAGATTCATAGCATTGTGGTCAGAAAGGGTGCATAGTAAGATTTCAATCCATTTTTTTTTTTGTTTTAGTTGAGGATTATTTTGTGATTTAATATGTGATCTATTCTGGAGAATGTTCCATGTGCACTTGAAAAGAATGTGCATTCTGCCGTTTGAGGATGCAATGTTTTGAATATATCTGTTAAACGTGTTATTCAAAGCCATTGTTTCTGCGTTTATTTTCTGTTTAAATGATCTGTCAATTGATAATAAGATGGGTTTTAAGGTTGCCTACTATTATTGTATTACTATTAGTGAGTTCTTTTATGTTTGTTATTAATTGTTTTATATATTTGGGCCAACAGGTACATGAAATGGTGCTCAGCATTACTAAATCATCAGAGAATGCAAATCAAAACCACAGTAAGCTGACAAGTTATACCTGTTAGGATGGCTCTTATAAAAAAAAAGGAAAGATAACAAGTGTTAATGAGAATGTGAAGGAAAGGGAATCCTTGTGCACCGTTGACATGAATGTACACTCATACAGCCATTATAGGAAACAGTATGGAAGTTTCTCAAAATATCAAAAATAAAGCTATTATATAACTGGATATATGTCCAAAGGGCATGACATTTTGATCTTGAAGAAATATCTGCACTCTCATGTAATTGCAGCATTATTCACAATAGCCAAGTTGTAGAGACAACCTAAGGGTCCACTAGTGGATGAATGGAAAAAGAAAACACACACACACACACACACACACACAGATATACATATACCCTTGGAATATTATTTAGTCTTAAAAAAGAAGAAAATCCTACCATTTATGATAATGTGGGTGAACCTCGAGGGCATTATGCTAAGTGAAATAAGGCAGACAGAGAAAGACAAATACGGCAAGATCTAATTTAAATGTGGAATCTAAAACAGTCAAATTTATAAAAGCAGAGTAGAATGGTGGTTACCGGGGATGGACACAGGCGGAAATGGAGAGGTTAGGTAAAACAACTTAAAGGGTAGAATTTAAAGATTCCTACCACAGGCACCCACTGAGAAAGAAAACGGTAATTATGTGAGGGGGTGGTTATGCTAATGAGCTTGATTATAGTGATTATTTCACACTATCTACATATATCAAAACATTGAGTATATACCTTAAATGTATGTAATTCCTATTTGTCATTAATTCAAGAGAGCTGAAAATTGGTTTAAATTATACACATCCACATTTATTTAAAACTATATATGTACATATATTTCTTTTTTTTAATTAGGCCACTTATAGCTTTTGATCCAGTAAAAAGAAAGAAAGAAAGTTGTGCACAATTTGCACTGCTGTATGGAACTGGATCTAAACAAGAATGCAGAGCTCCTATTTACCCAGGGCTACAGGCGCTCTAGCATTGAACCTTTCTTAAAGCAGTCTAGATAGCACGGCCAAACAATATACACCAACCGTAAGTATGGGCTATTGTGACACACACATAGGCATTAACACCACAGTCTGCTGTATGGTAAGGGCCACATTACCAATTGTTAAACACCTCAAACTGGCCAGCCCTCCGCTCATCAAATTCGATGCGTCAAAACTAATTTCCTCATTTTCCATCCTCTATCATTCATTCCTCATATTTCGCTTATTACTAAACTATACTCTCAGCCACTCAGATGTAAACCTCACGGTTATCATTAATATTACCTCGGGCAAAGATGAGAGATTGCCAGGTCTCGTTTAGATAGCTCTCACATTTCTCTATAGTCCCTCGGGTCTGCTGAGATTACCCTAGTCCATACCTGTTTTAACGGATTGTGCTGTCTCCAGATTGTTCTCTCTCCAATTCCTATGTATTGTAGAAAAAGAGTCTTACTGAAAACATATTATCTCATTATTTTCTGTCTTAAGACCTTATGTATCCCTGTGTTACTTGCTAAATTATGTGTGAACCTCTTAAGGTGATTTTCAACATCTTCCATAATCTGGTTCCAACCCAATTTTCTAGATTTGTCTCCCAAAGTTTATTGTCCCAAAGGAGGTTTTACTCTAGGAAAACTATTTTTGTTCACACTTAACTTTAGTTGATGGATTCTATACCTTTGTCCACACTCTAAAGCCCATCTGGAAATGTTTTAACCTCACCATGTGAAATTTTCTAAATTAAAGTTTGCCTTCCATGTTTTCCCATCTGATTCACAGAGCTGGGAGTGATTTTGTATTCCTCTGAACTTCCATAACATCTATTGGATGCTTTATCACTTTCTAACTTGTGTACTGCTGGTGTATGACCGTGTCTTCTTTCCCCTTACAGATTTCTTTTCCATGAAGAAACGTTTTTAGTCAGCTTTGAATTCCTTCTCAATACTTAGCACGTTACTTCCTACATAACAACAAAATTGATTGACATATAATATTAATAACACTAGGTATAAAAGTAATTAAATAGAATGAAATTAAAAATGACTTTAATATGTTATGTCCTCCTTCAATAGCTAGGGAGGTTTTCACGGCAACATGGCTTGCCACGAGCATCACTGCAAGATAGAACTTATCTTTGAGATAGACTATTGCTGTTTAAAGAAATAAGTTCCCATTCCTAATCTTATTCATTATGTGAGAAACACATAGAATGCCTATTCTGTATATGTCAATATTTTGAGTTTGGAGCAGGATTCAATTTTTTTACTCTTTCTTGTCTATGCTGACCTCCAATCCTCATTTGTGTTATTGCCTCAGGCAGCAAGATTATGACACAAAGATTTGGCTACAGTTTTACATTAATTGCATGACACACCTCATTTGAGAAACACCTCTCTCCTTTATAGACTATGAAACTGCCTTAATACTTTAATTCCTCAGTTACAAATATTTAAGTAAGAGTATCAGGTGGTTATACCATTCTGTTTTTCCTATGTAAACTGAAGTTGGCATAGATACCTTGTTTCCTTTAATAAAAACAAGCAGATAAATTAAAAAACCTTTCCACACTTGACTCTTTTCAAAAATAGGTGCACAGAGTCAGAAACATTCAAAATGTTACTGTGATAAGCAGGAGGCCTGGTTAATCTTAGGGTAATGGCTTTGAGAAACAAAATTAATGACGGGATGTACAGTTTATGCTCACCATGGTGCTAGCATATATTCAAAGGAAAAAAGAATAAGTAATTGGATTTTGTTCTTGCAATACTGAGATCAGTTCTGTATGCATTTAGGCACCGAATATCTACTTTTATTCACTGAATTTAGTGCAGTACTGTCAACTTGTTTCCATTTAAACCTAACAGTATAAGCCAGTAAATGCACATAGAAAACTTGTTAATATTAATTTTGTGATTTATTGGATCAAATAACTTATTGCCTATGTCACTCTGATTGAGATTAATATCTCTGAACCTCTTTTTGTCATTTAAAAGAAAAAAATAAATGACTCAAGGAATTGTTTCAATAGGGGATCTGTTAGAAATCGTTCTAATGGGGCACCTGGGTGGCTCAGCCGGTTAAGCGTCCGACTTCGGCTCAGGTCATGATCTCACTGTTTCCGAGTTCAAGCCCCGCGTCTGGCTCTGTGCTGACAGCTCAGAGCCTGGAGCCTGCTTCGGATTCTGTGTCTCCCTCTCTCTCTGACCTTCTGCTCACGCTCTGTCTCTATGTCTCAAAAATAAATAAATGTTAAAAAAAAATTAAAAAAAAAAAAAAAAGAAATCGTTCTAAATTATATAATGCTTTACAAAAAATTAAATTTAATCACATTTATAATGTGTAAGTATGAGATCCTATTAGTATCAACCTTTAATCTTTCTGTATCAGTAAATATATGTCCTGAGCATAATAACTAGTTTCTACAAATTAGGTCACGATGTATTTAGTCAATCCTCTACTAAAGTTTGGGTCCTTTCCCTATCATAAATAATACTGTGATGGGCATTCGGTGGTCACCTGTCTTACCATGTAGTTATTTCAGTGTAAATTCCCAGAAATAAGATTGCCAGGTCAAATTTGATGCACAATTTATATTTTGATACTTACTGTCAAACTACCCAGAAGAAACTTTTTTTAAAACGTTTATTTAGTTTTGAGAGACATAGAGTGAGCAGTGGAAGGTCAGAGAGAGAGGGAGATACAGAATCCGAAGCAGGCTCCAGGCTCTGATGAGCCATCAGCACAGAGCTGGACGTGGGGCTCGAACTCACAGACGTGAGATCGTGACCTGAGCTGAAGTCGGCCGCTCAACTGACTGAGCCACCCAGGCGCCCCCCAGAAGAAACTTTTTACCAGTCGCATTCACACACACTTTTTAACAATGAGTTTTTATTATTTTTAAAAAATAATTTCTGATGGAAGAAGGTGATAAAATGTCATAGCTTAGGTAATGAAACTGTTATGTTCTGTTAAAACTTATCTGGAACTTGTAAATATATTTGATTTAGGAAAAAAATAAGACAAATTATTAATGGAATTTACTAAGCATGTTACTGATAATAAAACCAACTGATTTCAGGTAAATGGTAACCATCCATGTTTAATTTTTGTCTTTAATTTCTATATCTCCAATCTGATAAATTAAGTTAATAAATAATATAAAATAATATAATTGTATATAAGACATTATATGGAATCAGTGTTAATCTCAGTAGATCTGCATCAGTGTATATGCTTTTATTTTTAAAAATTGAGAATATTGCAGTTTTGTTCTCCATATGAGATGTAGTCACACATTACCAAGTATTGGATTTTGTTAACTAAAGACAATCTTCATGGTTTTCATTTGATTGGGCAATACGACTTAAAAATAATAGACATTTTATAAGAAATTGTAAATACTCTGTTGCTACAGATGCTGAAGCCAATCTCAATTTTTTGCCATGATAATTTTTCTTCACATCCTCATTTTAAAGATATAACTGATTTTCTATATTCACCAAATTCTTAGTTAATTATTTAATAGGACTTCGTTGGGGTGTCTGAGTTGGCTCAGTAGGTTAAGCCTCCGACTTTTGATTTCTGCTCAGGTCATGATCTCATGGTTCAGTTTGTGAGTTCAAGCCCTGCATGGGCCTCCACACAGACAGAGCGGAGTCTACTTAAAATTCTCTCCCTTTCCTCCTCTCTCTGCCCCTCTCCTGTGTATGCTCTCTCTCTCTCAAATGAAAAACACACACACACACAAAACAAAACACACAATAAAACTTTTATAGGCCTTTGTTTTCCAGATAGCAATTCCTTTTAAGATTTGGCAATAAATTATTTAAAACAAACAAACAAACAAAACTTTCATAATAGTTAAAGTAGAAATTAGCCAAAATAAAATATCTAGTCATTTGTTTTATTATTAAAAAAAAATAGAGGCTTTCACTTACCCTTAAAAAATACAATATTCCTTATTTCATGCATTTTTGGGACTCAGAATTTTTATTTATTTTAAAATTTCCTGCTTTCTAGAATTTATATGATCTGCTTGAGTGTTATTCTCCTAACCCTTTGTGTAATGCTGCTGTCATTTTCCAGAGCTCGGCTTATTTTCTACTGTGCTTAGTTTCTTTGTACACATTGGC
Organism: Paguma larvata; assembly: GCA_030068075.1. Lineage (NCBI taxonomy): Eukaryota > Metazoa > Chordata > Mammalia > Carnivora > Viverridae > Paguma > Paguma larvata. The sequence continues at coordinate 38,295,630 of CM057840.1, forward strand.
CTTCAGCATTTGGTAATGCCCGTCCACTCCTTATTAAGGCTGCCGGCCTTTTGGCTGACTCCTTACAGCTTCTTAGACCAGTTATTTTATTTTATTTTATTGTTATTCTTTAATTTTTTAATCTTTATTTATTTTTGAGAGAGAGAGAGACAGAATGCGAGTGGGGGAGGAACAGAGAGGAGACACAGAAGCTGAAGGAGGCTCCAGGCTCTGAGCTGTCAGACTTGAACTCACGAACCACAAGATCATGACCTGATCCAAAGTCCAATTCTTTTTTTTTTTTTTTTAATTTTTATTTTCGAGAGAGAGAGACAGAGTGCAAGCAGGGTGGGGCAGAGAGAGAGGGAGGCAGAATCTGAAGCAGGCTCCGGCCTCTGAGCTGTCAGCGCAGAGCCCGACGCGGGGCTCGAATCACGGACCGCGAGATCATGACCTGGGCCGAAATCGGTCGCTCAACCAACTGAGCCACCCAGGCACCCCAGACCAGTTATTTTAAAGTGTTTAACGTCTCTATGATTTGATGCAGATTGAAAGGGCAGTTTATGGGTTTCCAGAGATTCTTTTATTGTTTTTGAAGGAAATGGTTGAAAGAATCATTGTTAAAAAATGTTGTTGTAAAACAGTTCTGGAGAGTTATTGTAAAAATAATGTACCATGAGGACAAAGCCAGTTTGGGTTCTTCTATCATCCGTGACAATACTCTAAAACAGCACTAGAGGGCGCTAGAGCCTCGTGTCTGCTGGAACTTTTTGGCGAGCTCTTACTGTTTACATCACTGTCTATCAGTATCCAGATATGTATGTCAATTCGTTGGCACCATTCATGTGCCATGAGCACGTGTCTAGCACCCTTGATGTTCTTCTTGACTTGCATGATGCGTAGGCACATCCAGATGCCACTTCTAAGCCTCAGGAGGAACACTGTATTTGAAAAAGCAGTTCTTATGTATATTATAACTACAACCTGCATATGATATTAGTGCTAATTTCAACAGGACTATACCATTGTGTATGCCTTCATTTTCTAAAGTTGGAAAAGCTGCATTTCATTTTGCATATGGGATATGGTTCACATTGCCAATTACTGGATTTTACTCATTAAAGATGACATTTCTGGTTAAGTGTCAGTTGGTTAAGTGTCCGACTTCTGCTCAGGTCATGATCTTGCAGTTTTGAGTTCAAGCCCCGCGTCGGGCTCTGTGCTGACAGCTCAGAGCCTGGAGCCTGCTTCGGATTCTGTGTCTCCCTCTCTCTCTGCTCCTCACCTGCTTGCACTCTCTCTCTCTCTCTTTCTCTCTCAAAAATAAATAAAACATTAACAAAATTAAAAAAACCTTTGAGGTAAATGTTGTTATTTGTATATTTTTTAGGTATGGAAATTGACTCACTTAGGTTATAAAACTAGTAAGCTATAGAGTTAAAATTGGAACCCAGGTCCACCTAAACACTTTTGGGAAGTCTACTGTGGCCTTTTCCAGGTCAATAGTCCTGGGTACAACACCACTGTTATCTCATACTGTGTTAATGGATTTTAAAAAGCTTTTGTTCTATCAGATGGTATAATATAATGAGGAATATCATTATTTTCAAGTCATGCCTAGAATTCTTCTAAATGCCGTCCCCTAAAGGCCTCTCCAGATTTGTCAGTCCATGTAGACAACAGCCGTTCTGTATTCGCTGTACTTAAATTGCAACAGTTACAGGGTTCATAGTTTTGAGTATTAATTATTAGTCATAGAAAAGCCACATTTTATCTCCATGACACAATAATTTCATTACCGTCTTCCATATAACACATTACTTCTTTTTCACAAAATTACCTAAAAAGATCAATATTTTTCCTACAAGATCTGTCTTCAGTTAATCAAAGCAAAATTCCTCTTGGTATTATAAGGCAATTTAAAACTAAAATAGTAAGATATTCGAGCCAGAATACCTTTATTCTCAGGGAAAGAGCAAGTTAAAGAAAGAAAAGAGGCAAGATTTGTCCCTATTATCACGAACTTTTTAAGCTTCATTTTTTAAGAGCTGTTACAGATTTCCAGCAAAATTGAGAAGGAAGAGTATTTCCCACTTACTTTCTGTCCCCAGATATGTATAGCTTCCCCCTTTATTAACATCCCCCACCTCAGTGCTACATTAGTTACAAATGATAACTGATGAATCTACATTGACAAACCATCACTCAAAGTTCATGGTTTATCTTGGGGTTCACTCCTGGTGTTGCAAACCATGTACTCCATGGGTTTGGACATGTGTATAATGAATGACATGTATCCATTGTTGTAGTAGCATACAGAGTATTTCAGTGCCCTGAAATTCTATACTCTGACTATTCATTCCTCACCATCAACCCCTTCAACCCCTGGCAGCCACTAATCTTTTCATGATCTCCATAGTTTTGTCTTTACCAGAATGTCACGTATTTGGAATCATACATCTTTACCAGAATGTCACGTATTTGGAATCATACAGTAGGTAGACTTTTCAAATTGGTTTCTTCCACTTAGTAAAATGTATTTAAATTTCCTACATGTCTTTTCATGACTCGATAGCTTTTTTCTTTTTCAGTGCTGAACAATATTCCATTATTTGAATGTGCCACGGTTTATCCATTTACCTACTGAAGGATTTCATGGCTGTATCCAAGTTTTGGCAGTTATGAAGAAAGCTGATATAAATATTTGGTGCGGATAAGTTTTAAACTCCTTTGGGTAAATAGCAAGAGTCCAACTTTTGGAGTGTATGGTTAGCATTTGTTCAACGGTGTAAGAAACCACCAAACTGTCTGCCAAAGTAGCCGTACCATTTTGCATTCCTACCAGCAATGAATGAGAGTTCCTGCTGCTCCACAGCCTTCTCAGCACTTGATATTGTCAGCGTTCTGGATTTTAGCCATTCTAAGAGGTGTGTAGTAATATGTTATTGTTGTTTGAATTTGCATTTCCCTGGTGACATATGATGTGAGAAATCTTTTCATATGCTCATTTGCCATGTTTATACCTTCTTTGATGGAATATCTGTTAAGACCCTTGGCCTTATATTAGTCAGTTTGTTTTCTTATTATTGACTTTTTAAAAAAAGTTTATTTATTTCGAAAGAGAGAGAGCATGAGCAGGGGAGGGGCAGGAAAAGAGAGGAGAGAGAATTCCATGCAGGCTCTGCTCTCTTGGCACAGAGGGCAATGTGGAGATCAATCTCATGAATCATGAGATCATGACCTGAGCTGAAGTCACGAGTCAGATACTTAACTGACTGACCCACCCACGTGCTAATTAGTACTGACTTTTAAGAATTCCTTGTATATTTTGGATAACAATCCTTTATCAGATGTGTCTTTTGCAAATATTTTCTCCCACTCTGTGACTTGTTTTTTTTATTCTCTTAGAAAAAGGTTTTTCATAGCTTAAGAAGTCTCACTTTTCCAGTCTACTCTTGGAAACATCAATTTTCTGTTTTTTCAATTCAGTTTCTTAATTATTACATTGTGACTAATACATTTGTTGGTATAGGATAAAATTTGTAGCCTACTTTTCGTGAGATTCAGTATAACTTTTTATCAACGTTGAAATTAGAGGAGATAAGCAGAGCTTGTTAAATAAGGATAAGGTCAATATATTTTTTTTTCTGTAAGTGGAGGTCTAAAACATATCTATATATCTTATATATATTAATATGTCTATTAATATTATATATATGTCTGTGAATAAGTTTGTGTTTTCCACATGCAATGTAATCGTTAGTTCCATTTTCCCAATGTGAAATTCACATTAAAATGAAATACTATTCCAAAGGGAACAGCAAATCATGTTTTTGACTTTTAGTTCAATTTCACAACTAGTACAACATGAATTCTCTGTAAGTTCAACTACTAATTCCTTATCCTTCAGTGAAATAGATCTTTTACAAAGAAACCTACATAAGGAGGGAATAATACCAAACGTAGACCAATAATTACACTGCAGCGATAACTTTCCTCGTAAGAGTATTATTTAAGTAGAAAAATTAGAGAATAGTCTTGTAGAATTTGTCATCACCCTAGCTTTTACCAACTTGATTTGAATCAAAATGTAACTATGTATATTGTTGGTCATAAGACTTATTGATCTTCTAATATTAAAGAAAACCCCCTATGCTGATTTTTTAACATTATGACTATAGAGAAATATATGTGCATCTGTGGAAATGGTTAATAAGTATTACATGTGTATCATTTACATCTGTATTTCTATGTTTATTTGAATATTTTTATCAGTTATGGTGTTTCTTAGGCATAAATAATGAAACATATTTACATGAGGCAAAATTAGTTTTTAAAAATCAGTGTTTTCCCTACAAGTTACTTTTTTTTGGTATAAACTCCTTAGCATAGGCTGTGAATCTCTTTAATAAATAACTTGGTAAATAATCTCTGGGCTACGTATTTCTACAGCATGGCACTTGACTTTTTTCTCTTCTAAATATACATCCTATTTGGGTTATCTTAATAACTACTTGGGTAATCTTCAATAAATTCATGCATATCACCTTAAGGCTGGCAATTTTCCAGCGTTCATCTCAGCTCAGACTGCTCTCCTGAGCTCATCCTGTCATCTCTACTTAGAACGTCCACAAACATATAAGCGCGGGCACATTGTCTTTGCTTCCTTCTATCAAAATGGCTCCTTCTCCTATAATTTCTTTTTCATCTTTTATCAACTATAACTACTTGGGTAATCTTCAATAAATTCATGCATATCACCTTAAGGCTGGCAATTTTCCAGCGTTCATCTCAGCTCAGACTGCTCTCCTGAGCTCATCCTGTCATCTCTACTTAGAACGTCCACAAACATATAAGCGCGGGCACATTGTCTTTGCTTCCTTCTATCAAAATGGCTCCTTCTCCTATAATTTCTTTTTCATCTTTTATCAACTGTTCAGTGACCTGAACAAAAAAAAAATCTAGGAATCATTTTTGAGGCTTTCTTCTATCTCGCCACATCCAGTATTGTTTCTTAGTATCTGCTGATTCACCATTTCTCTTTGCTTGCTCTAGTCTAGGACAATTTTTGCCTGATATTTCTGCAACAACTCCATACCTCTTCACCTGTGTCCTCTCTTGCTTTCCTAAAGGCTACCTTCTATATGCAACAAGATTCGTCTTTCTGAAGAGTAAATCTGAGATTATGCCATGGCCTGACCAGATGTCATGTAAATGAAGGCAGTTTCCTCCACCGCCAACCCTTATGCAAAGGCGGAAAGAGGCAGCTGCCTGTGTGAGGCTAAGTGAGGAGAGAGTGACCTTCTTCGTTCCTCTGTTTGTAGCACCATCATTATACCTGAAATTTCCATCTTCTTTATTCTTTATGTTCGTTCATAAACTGAAGCCTTATTTTAAAATGCAACACTTGTTTTTTAAATAAACTATTTATTTTGGACTAATTTTAGTTTTACAGAGAAGTTGCAAAGATAATAGAGTCCATAGAGACTCCTCACTCAGTCTGTTCTTTCTCTTTTAACATACTAAATTATCAGGGTATGCTTATCAAAACTAAAGAACCATCATTGGTATATTACTGTTAACTCTATTCCAGAATTTATTTAGATTTCATGTGGTTTCCCACTGTCTGCCTTTTTCTGATCCAGGATACAACCCACAATGCCACAGTGCATTTAGACAACACTTATTTTGATATAGAAAATTAATTGCAGCTCTGGAAAACTTAGTTTAAGACAACTTATTTGGTTAATTAGCCAATCACTCTTTGTACTCTAAAGAGTACAGTGTCCTGGAAGGACAGGAGGTCTAGAAGAGAAGACAAGTAGTTCAATAGGTGGTGAATGAAGTTTGGAGAGTGTGCTGGGTGTTGGAGCGGCGTGCTCTGGTGTGGGAGCCTGGGATGGGAGGAGAATGGCATTGGTGGGAGACCCTGAGGCGCCAGGGGGCACCCTGAGGACACTTGATTTAGGAGATGCAAAACAGAGGCACCTGGATGGCTCGGTCGGTTAAGTGTCTGACTGTGTTTCAGGTCATCATCTCATGGCTCTTGAGTTCAAGAACCACGCTGGGCTTTGTGCTGACAGCTCAGAGCCTGGAGCCTGCTTCGGATTCTGTGTCTCCCTCTCTCTCTAGCCCTCCCTCCTCCCCCGCCTTGCTCTCTGTCTCTCTTTCTTTCAAAAATAAACATAAAAAAAAAAAAGTTTTCAGGAGATGTAAAATCTGAGGGACAATAAATAAAGGAGCAGTAAAAATCATTACAAACAAACATTGTAATTGCAAGTTTGTTTGAAAATAATATTTATTGCTTACATGGATAGTGGTTGAATCATTATGAATTCAAAACCCAGGATAGGAAAATATTTGGAGAAAAGAATTAAAAGCATATGTACTATTGACTAGAACTGCAAATTTACCAATTTCTTTTTAAGAATTCTGTGTGGCATTTGAAGAAACTGTTGGTTTAGGGATGGGAAAAGATATTCTGAAGTTTGGAGGAACTAGTTTGATTACTCTTTTGGCATGAGAGGGCTTTCTTCATCTGATTAAAAATTTATGATTGATCTTAGGTATTTGAATGTCATGTTTCTATATTCAAATGAATCACTCACATTCTAAAAGAAGCGAATATAACTTTCTGGCTAAGTTTCCTACATAGGAATCAGAAGGTAATGTGTTTGTGGTTGTCCACTTCCCTGGAAGTGTCAGCTGTAGACCCCTGCAAGGGGCAGGATATTGGATTAGCTGTTCCACTTTTAATTTCCTGGGAACATACTGTGCAATTACAAGGACATTGTAAGAAAAATCGGCTTTGAATTCCATTTTTAAAAATAAGACATTACAAAAGATTTACTTGTATAATCTGTAAGAGTAGGTGTGGGTTTGTGTTTTGGTTGTTTTTTGGAATCAAATTTTCCATTCTAAGGTAATATATGCGCTGTTCAAAATGAAGTATTTGTTGCAAGTGTTAAAAATGAAGAATTTACATTAGAAAGCATATTATTATTCTCAGATCACGGCTTCTGTGTTATATCAGCGTGTGTAGGTAGGGTTAGTGAGAAAATAGTTCGATTTATACTAACTGTAGAGCCATATAGTAAATCTTTCCATTTATCATCATGCTGATATTATATATGAATATGCAAGTAATTCATAAAAAAGCAGTATTAAGGCATATAAATAAAATCAATAAGAATTTACTCCTTTTGGTAAAATGTCAATAACTTCATTATTTATTCATATTTTTAGTGTTTAGCGCCCAAAGTTATAATTAGAAAACTGCAAAGATCAGGATGAATTTTTATTAGAGTTGATTTAATCAATATGCTTGGGGATTAGCAAAACCCCAACTCATAAAACTTTCCACTAGTTCCAATGAAAATTCAGCCCTTATGTCAAATCATTATAAGTTTATTAGGCACTTGTCATAACAACACTAATTATAAATTAGATCATTTTATATTCTTGAGGAGGAGAAAAGTAATTAGATTGGTGGTTTCTCATTCTTCAAAATAGACATTTTTAAAGGGTTTATTTCTTTTGGAAAATCAAGGTGTATTGTTCTTTCTTCTGAATATGTGCTTAGTAGAAAAAGGGGTTCAATAGAAATCCAAATCTAACAGAATACAATAATTTTGTTATGAATATTCACTTGATTTTATTAATAAACTTTAATATACTTATTTTAAAGATATGAATCTTAGCTTAAAACTTAAATGTTAGAATTTTTCTTCATTATGCAAAACTTCAATTTAAAACTAGATATTTAATCAAATGAATTAAAGACAGAGAGTCATGATAATATTACCTTCTATGCAGTCTATTCTTTGAAAATATGCTAATTGCAGGCTTTATAAATGACATAGAGATTAAAATCTTTGTAAATCCTTGAGCGTTGTAATTAGTCTTTATGATTTTTTTTTTTGCCTCGCCAGATTTAAAAGCATACAGATTACTATTTAAAATCAGCCAAGCTGGAAAAGATTTTTCAATCATTTTAGTCAATTAGCTAATTCTAAATTTGCTTTGTTTCTTCTCCTGCTATTTCCTGTTCTCATTTTTTTTTCTGAAACTGCTAATGTGGCAGAAGGAAATTAAATTAACAATATAGTAAATCATAAATATGTTCTGACTAAGTTTTTAGTCGTCCCCTTGTAGCTCTTGTTTTAGATTGCAAATGTTTTTCTACCAGAAAGAGCCTTTATTACATACAACACACTCTTGTACACACATTCTTTTCTTGACATTTTTTTATGATTTGGGGTAGAGAGTGAGCATTTTGTGAGTTTCTGCTACACTGTCCTCAGATGCTCACCGTCCCATACCACCATTATAATGTGAAACACTATATTCTTGCAAAATGTAGATGGCCATTTTGCATGTAAATATTTTAATTTAAAGAGTATTGCATTATATATTAATCTGCTTCTGAATGCCATTCATCCAGCACTGTGCTTTCTAAAAAAGATATATCCATGTCGCTATGTGTCTTTTGCTTCTGACTGCTGTGATATACTTTATTGTGTTTGTCCACCCTACCTTCCCTGTACACAAATGCTCCCACCACCCAGCAACCGCGGGTGTAGCTTAATTGAACATCCTCCAAAAATTTCCCTTTATCACCATATTTTTAGATAAGGAAACTGAGGCTTGGAGAGTTGGATAATCTTACCAGGATTGCATAGCGGGGATTAGAGCTCTCACAGTCTGCTATCAGATGCCCTGGCACACTGAGCACTGCTTTGATTTAGTAGCCATCAGAGCAATGGACAACTCTTGTCCAGTTTATTCAGAGTGGCTGTCTCCATACATTAGCCTCAACTTCGACCTTAGTACATAGCTTAAGCAGGATAATTCATCAACTGATACATGAATATAAACTCTATTAGCATTATAATAAGACATATAGTTCATAATGAAGAGTTAAAAGTACTACTGTATAAAGCTCTGGCAAAAATTGAAATGGAAAGGTAACTGCCAATTGTTAAAAGTCTACTATGTGTTCGGCATTGTAGCAGAAATTTTATGTTCGGTAATCAACTTTATCCACATAAAGTGCCCTATGAGATCAGAAAAGTAGCCTCAGTTCTTCTAAACGATCATCAGCAGAGCGAGAAGTTCATTCAATATCCATCAGCCACCAAATCTCATGCTTTCCTTACTAAAACACCATGTCTCATTTTAATGGTTCCATTCTTAAATAAAAATAAAGATAAAAAGATTGAGGCAAATTTGCTAAATACCCAGGTATCTCATTTCGGCAAATTGCACGCATAGTCGGCCTTAGCAAAGGTTCATGTGAAAGTCTTCCCGAATACCAAATTCTTATGCTTGTATTTTGTTGTTTTTAGATAATCTATAGGAGGCAGAAAAAGTAGAAAATACATGCTTTATATATGAAATTGAATTTAATTTTCCTAGAAAACAAACATTTTGAAAGTAAAGTGATAAAAAATGTTGAAAATGAGTTCGCATGTTAAAAAGTTTGTTGTATTCTTGAGATAGTCTGGATTCTGCCCTCCCCTTTGTCTATTGGTGTACAATGGGCACCATGCCCATGTTCAAACATTGTTTCTGTCTTCCGTTTACCTTTAAGTGAAAATGACCTCCATGCCTTTATGGAGATAATGACAGAGAATTATTAAGGGTCTATATTAGCTGTTGGAAGGAACATTTTCAAAATTCCTTTTAAAAAAATCATTGAACAAAAAGATTCGTATTCTGTCGATAGATAATTTTTCTTTGAAGCTTGAGCAGCTAAGATAGTAGTGAATCACTGTTAGTTTAGGTTCTAGGGTGTCTCCTGAAAGATTAAACTCACCAACACAGACAGAAGTAACTTAGCCCAAACTGGGAAGTAAATGATGTCTGGCACAGGAGTGTCTCTTCTTTTGGAAATATTTTTCTTCCCTTATTTCTGCTAGAAGATTAATCTTGGGAGAGAGCAATGTTGCAGAAGGGCCAGAACAGAGACTTGAGGTCAGCATAAAACTCTGACAGATTTTGCCGTTCTGGGAAGGTTAGAGTCTAGCCCCAAGAAGGGGGAGAGTTAGAGGCAGGCTGATGGGGCGAGATTCTGTGATGTCCCTCAAATCAAACCACACAGGAGACTCCTTTACTCCTTCCCCACAAAGCATTCATTCGGCTCAGAGGTAATTAGCAGAAGTAATTAATAGTGTTACTTTGAGAATGCTGTGGCTGCTTGATTTATTTTCAGATCAAATGGAAAATTGCAGTGTCCCTTTAACCTCCCAAAGGCGTACTTAACATTTTTAAGTTTAATGACTATGCTTTATAGATAATACTATATTTTGACAGTGTCTATATATAGCAAGGCATAAAATTCTTTAAAAAGCAGATATATGGTGGAGATATTAACATTTAGTGATATTTTATAAATTGATAAATATTAGAGGCCAAGGAAACAAACAAAGGAAAAGAACTGTCAGCATTTGATGTCATGACTTTCAGAGATGGGACAAACCACGCACATGCAGGCATGTACTCGTATGAATCATCATCTAGTCAGTGTACAACTAGAGCGACACCACTTCTTGAGTCTGGAATGTGCACATTGACTACCGAACTCTTTCTAAATTGCAAATTAAAAATGTATAAACTATTTTGAAAAAATGACGTATTTCATAAGACATAATTTTATTCAAGACGGTATGAGCATGCATTTTTCAAAATTATTTTTAAAATACATTGTGGAAGGATAGTGAAACTCCTAATTTCAGTATATTTCTAAACTTTAAAAATTGGAAAAGTAGTACTTGTATCCTTTCGAATTCTGCCTAAGTTATTTCAACTCCATGTAAATACAAATATAGGGAGTAATTTTATATTTAATATGCTTTTATGTGCTATATATAACCTCTTACATTTTCTTGATTTATATAATTTTTATTTTAGAGCATGGTAATCAGCCCTTGAGTAAAGTCTTATTATTTCTCGTTCTAGTTGTTATTCTAAAAAGACACAGGACATAGGAGAAGGATGAGATAGGTTTTACATTCCGTCTAGATTTAAAATTCCATGCGTTCTATGATCCTATGTCTTGTCTCTCTTTTTTCTCCCTGTGGAGTCTGATATCTTTTGTTCACTTTACTCTTTTACAAATTTGAATCAAAGGCTACTTGGCACAGTGTCAGTTCGCTGACTACCTGTGACAATACACTATTTTGTGCAAATGTTACCAAATGAATAGCTATCAAAAGCTTTTCTTTTTATGATTCTAAACTTGATGAATAGGATCTAATATTTGGCATTTTTATTTTTAAATGCCATCATTTTAATCTTTAACAAATTCATTTATATAACAAACTTTAAATCTCTTTATACTCACACAAATGAAACGCGAGGGAAAGTGCTTTCGTTCTTGCTCTCTTGATTCCTTCTTTGTTGACTGGACGGATGAAAGAATCTGTGCTTCTTTTAGATGATTTTTTCCAAGTGCTAACTTTTCTATATTGACATATGTCCTATCATATGTATATTTTTTTCCTACACAATCTTCATATAACTGCATTATTTTTGAGGTTAAGTTTACTATCTAAACACCATTGAATCCATTCCATACTCAAGGTATTTAGATCTTAGTTTTAATGTGAAGGATTTGGGGGATGTTTCCAGCCAATGTACATTAAATCAAATTCAACAATAACCTTGACTATCTGAGTGCCTTTTTTTAATAACCCGGTACTTAAATGTGTCAGTGCCCTGAAATCTTCACATCGTGAAGTCACTTACCTTGTGATATGTAAATTATTTTTTCAGTCAAAAATATGCAAATCTTCACTTTGCAATTGTACTCTGCGGAAAGAATTTATTTTGAGAAAACAAAACAAGTATGTTTTCTTCTTCTGAAACAGACATTTGCTTGGCTTTCATATGGTATAAATGTTTGCATGGAAAATTTATTTTTTATTTAACATCTGCATGGCTCATAGTTCAAAAAATTTTTTTAATGTTTATTTATTTTTGAGAGAGAGAGAGAGAGAGAGAGAGAGAGAGAGAGAGCATGAGCCAGGAGGGGGGTGAGGGGGAGGCAGAGAGAAAGAGAGGGAGACACAGAATCCACAGCAGGCTACAGGCTTTGAGCTGTCAGCACAGAAGTTGGTCCCTTAACCAACTGAGCCCCCCAGGCACCCCTGCACGGCTCATAGTCTTTAGTGTCAACGATTCAAAGCTTATCTGAAGGACATTTAAAATACTTAAAAGCTACAACTTCTTTTTCTGATTTTAGCTAATCAGGAAATAATTTTTAATGCACAAACACCATCTTTGTTAAGTAGACTTGAAGTAAAATCGTCACACCATAGTATTTGTTTTAAAGAAATGAGCCTAGAGGCACTTGGTGGCTCAGTCTGTCAAGCATCAGACCGGCTCAGATCGTGATCTTGCCATCCTTGCGTTCGAGTCCCACATCAGGCTCTGTGCTGAGAGCTCAGAGCCTGGAGCCTGCTTCAGATTCTGTGTCGCCTTCTCCTCTGCCCCTCCCTTGCTGACACTCTGTCTCTCTCTCTCTCTCAAAATAACCATTTAAAAAAATTATTAAAAAAATAAAAAAGAAATGAGCCTAAATTGGAAAGATGCACTTGAAGTGGTGAAAGAAAATAAGATAACCACTTTATCTGCCGGTGATTTGAACCTTCTTATATCAATAAAATAGTTGTTGTAGTGAGATCATCTTTAATGCCCATCCTATTCAAGTATTTAGAGGCACTACTGATTTACTTATGGAATATGGCCTATCTTTGTGCTGTAACACTAACATTACACCAAAAAACTAAATAAATTGGTTTGTCATATTTTTAGTCTCGATCTTTTGGGGTTTTAGTTCAAATAACTAGCTCTTTCTTTCTCACATATCCTCAAATAGAGTAATATTATTTAAGTATCACATGTCTGGGGAGATATATTCCTATTCCTTTCTTGGGTAGTTCACTTGGCATTTTTCTTTACTGTGTTAAATAGGTTTTGTGTGTGTAGTTTGAAATGTGATACATCTACTAAAGAAAATACTTAGCTCAACCATTAGCTTCATGCAAACAGTCCTTAAAATTAGATTATTAATTTTTGCTTTTGTCTCAATGTTCATATACTTAAGATGGTTCTTTTGTCCCTAAGGTGCCTGAAGCAAGATGAGCATGAGAAGAAACCAGTTCACATGAAACGTTAATTAAGTCCTCAGTATTAAGAAGTCAAAGTGGGGGCACTCGTGTGGCTCAGTTGATTGAGCGCCCGACTTTGGCTCAGGTCATGATCTTCGGCTCAGGTCCATGAGTTCCATCCCTGCCTCGGGCTCTCTGCTGACAGCTCAGAGTCTGGAGTCTGCGTAAGATTCTGTGTCTTCTCTCTCTGCCCTCCCCTGCTCTCTTTCTCTCTCAAAGATAAACAGGGGCGCCTGGGTGGCTCAGTTGGTTGAGCGGCCGACTTCGGCTCAGGTCATGATCTCACGGTCTGTGAGTTCGAGCCCCGCGTCGGGCTCTGTGCTGATGGCTCAGAGCCTGGAGCCTGCTTCAGATTCTGTATCTCCCTCTCTCTGTGCCCTTGCCCTGCTCATACTCTGTCTCTATGTCTCTTAAAAATAAATAAACGTTAAAAAATTAAAAAAAAGATAAATAGACATTAAAAACAATAAAAAAAAACAAAGTCAAAGGAAAAGCCAATGCCATGTAAAGGAGTAGACGATTCGTAACAGCCTAGCTTTAACTAATATGAATAGGCCATTTCACAACAAAACAAAGCAAAACAGGGAACTGGATAGCTCGGCATATAAAAATAGAACAGGTGTCTTCTACAGGATAATTCTTTCATTTTAAGTTTTCTCTAATGGTGTTATTTCAATGTAAAATACATGTTGAACGTAATTAATTATTTTAAGTCTGGTTAAAGATAATGGCTTATTTTAAGTCCGAAAAAATGTTTACACTTGAGTACTGGTAATCCTATCTAAGTAAACAGTCAGATTTTAGATTGGTTTTCTGAACCAGTTGGAGCCCAGACTTGGCTCCCAAAAATAGTGTTTTATAGGTGATTGATGAATTCTGAGAAAAGTAATATTGCTGCTTTATTTTTTAAGTTTCAATCTAAGATGATTGTGTGGAGACAGTAAATGCTGGTATGTTTTGGCTACTTCAGTCCATGCTCAGCTGCTTTCTGCGTGCCTCCAGTGGCAAGTTATATAACCTTTGAAAAACGTTAGTTTTTTTGTCACTAATTTATAGAAAATAAGATTGAGACTTTATGCTCACAGTAAGGATTAAACAAGGCAACACACACGGGCATTTACCAAAGTGACTGCTTTACAGGTCACAGAATTAACAAATTCTGGCTATTACCACCGAGGGATCATCAGGATTTTAAAACATAATTCAGTATGTACATAAACATCAAGTAACACTTAGAATATGCATTTTAATCATTAGTAGAAAGGAAAATACATTTAAAAGTGACACAACTGTAATTTAGAGCAAAGATAAGCGATGTGGTAGAGACAAGAACAGATACAAACATGGTATCAACTCAGCTTATTTCACTTTCCTGAGCAAGAAAAGAAATTCCAGAGGGAAGTAGCAAGACCTTAGTAACCTAATGCCAACCGGGAGGACTGGGATAAAGTTTTGAAATAAAGATGGTGAATCCTTAGAACAAGGTTAGAAAGAAAAGTCATTTGAGTGATAGAATTATGCTTATTTCCTACAGATGTAGGATTCTGAAAATGTGATTTACAGAGTTTATAGGAAAAGCAGTCAAGGAAGGAAGAACTAAAGATACGGATTGAGGTTTCAACCGAGACATAGTTTAGCCAGGGCTATGGGTGTTGTGAGAGAAATTTTAAGGATGAATGTGGTAATATATATGAAACACTCTCTGTTCCCTGGAAGAAAGGTTCTATAAAAACATAACATATTGCTGATTCTTAGAATGAATGGTGAAGGTTGAAAGATTTTCAGACATAGGGAAAGGGCACATTCACAATCAGTGAAAAGCAAAGGATATTGAAAATAGAAGGTCAGAACCAAGAAAAGAAGAAAATTTTGAAGCTCCTGATAAGAATGAGGACGCGTGCACACACACACAAGCACACAAAATACGGCTTTAAAGGGAACCACCTACATTTTGAGTTATGCTATGTGATAATAGATTGTCTTTTTAAAGACTTTTATTTCCAAGATAAGTGCACTTAGAATTGAATAATTTAAATGCCTGAAGTTAAAATGAGTACAGTGATCAAAAAGAGCAAAAAGCGAACTTCAGAAACAATGTTCTAGAAGAAAATGGACAAAAGAGACAGGAGAGAAGTAGGTATTTGAATACAAAGCATTTTGCCAAAAACTTCAGGAAAATGTTGTGAAGGATGAATTTTTTTTTTTTTTTGGAACTTTCCTAAAAAGGTCTGCATGGAGTGGATAGAGAGAGTAATAGCTTACAAGACGATTTATGGCCACTTTTAGATATACAAAATGTACTGGAGGAAACACAAGGAAATTAGAGTGTGCCACCCAGAGTGTCTTCATGTGGAGCTGCTGATTACATATCCGGATCTCATAATTGGTGCAGAGGTGG
This sequence comes from Paguma larvata, assembly GCA_030068075.1. Classification (NCBI taxonomy): domain Eukaryota; kingdom Metazoa; phylum Chordata; class Mammalia; order Carnivora; family Viverridae; genus Paguma; species Paguma larvata. The sequence continues at coordinate 38,311,179 of CM057840.1, forward strand.
CGGTCAGGAACTTGGCCACCAGAATGCCTTTGGAACAAATCAAGTTGTCCGAATTACAGACTCCATTGAACTGAAATGCGTTACCATTGAACTTCCTTATTCCTTTCATAATCTAAATCTGGATAGAGTACTGATGGCTCTGGTGAATTAGGTTGCCATATTATGTCCTACAGAAAAGTACTATTAATTGTAATTTTATAGTTAAACGGAAATGGATTTCTAATAATAAATCTCTTGTGACTTGAGGAAGGGGCTTTTGGAAAACAGATTTAGTAAGTGCTCACAGGGAACCATTTAATACTAGAGTATTATCATAAATTGAAATCATGTGTTTTGTTTTGTGTCCGATATATGTCTGGTAAGATAATAATAGATTTCCAGTTGCAGCAACCATGGCCAAGGATACCATATGAAAGAAATAATTCAATGTCCTTGATTTCAGGGCGTTATCAGATTTTTTCACTCTGTGAATCTGTGACATGTTTAAGTGCAGGTAGGGAAAGAGCAATCCCTAGCTTTCTCGTTAGGATTTTTTCTGCTACTTGCAGAGAGGAATAATCTTGGCTTTGTAGACTTTCTTTGATTCTGTTTTTCTTTCATACTCCCCTTCCATTCAGTTACCAGATCCTCTGATTCTACTTCCAAGAGATTCTCCACCCTATTTTGACTCCCTCACCTCCATCAGCACTGTGCTGATTGAAGCTCCGTGTGGATTCCTGCAGTCTTCTCTGTGTGGTTTCCTTGCCTCTACTTCTGCAGTCTCTTTTCAATCCAGTGAGCTGCATGACATTTTGAAAAAGTAGGGTTAGGGGAGTCTGATGGCTTGGATCCCGCTTGAGATTCTTTCTCTTCCTCTTTCTGTTCCCCACCCCTCTCAAAATAAATAATTAAAAAAAAAAAGAAAAGAAAAAGTAGGTCAGAATATATCACTCCTCTAGTCAATCCTTCCCATGACTTTCTATCTCACTGAGAGTTCAAGCTGTGCTCTAGAGTGGGCTGAAAGTCCCTATGGAATTTATTCCCTTGTCACCTTTCTGACATTGTCTCCTATTATACAACATTTTACTTGCTTTCCCTAGCTACCTTCTGTGACCGACTTTCTGCTTTTCTATCTTTAGGAGCACCCTTCTTCTTCAGCATCTTTCTATTTGCCTTTCCTTCTTTCTAGAGACTCCTTCCATAAGCAATCTTCATGACACACTACCTCACCTGGTTTGCTCAAACGTCAAGTGAGGCCTTACCTGACACCTACAGTGAGCGGGACTAACCTACTGAAACCTGTCTCCCACCTCATTACCACTATCTTCCTTCCTTGTCTTGTTTTCTCCATATGGGAAATAATACTTATCACCACTTGGCTTACTATGCCATTTATTTATTTATTTATTTATTTATTTATTTATTTATTTATTTATTTATTTATTCTGTTTATTTTCTCTCACTACTTCAGTGGAAAACTCCAGGTAGTTTGGAATTTTTGTCTATATTGTTTCCTTTTGAATCACAGAACTTAAAAGAGTTTACAGTATGTAGAGACATTTAAAAGATGTTTGTTGAATGTATAAATCGATGATGATATATCTAGAATCTTGCTAGCGCAATGGCACCTTGATAATGCACCATTATCTTAAAATCTGTGGATAAGAGTCAAGATAGTGCTACTTAGTGAGAGAGGGGGTGGTGGTGGGGAGGGGAAGATGGAGTAAAGACAGTAAGATGCCCATGAAAGCGCACAAAGATATGAAACTATTATCTGATTTGCTTGAAAATTTAAGAAGACACTTTTTGTTTTATTTTTCTTATTTACTTATTTATTTTAAAAAGTTTGTTTCCTTATTGAGAGAGAGAGAGAGAGAGAGAGAGAGAGAGAACCCTAAAAGAGAATCTCCATGCTGTTAGTGTGGTCCCAAATGAGAGGCTCGATCCCACGAACTGTGAGATTATGACCTGAGCTGAAACCAAGAGTCAGTCGCTTGACCGACTGAGTCACCCAGGTGCCCCTCTTTTCTTTTTTTAAAGTTAAGAATACCGTGCATTTATTAAGCTTAACTAACCTTTTGGCAAATTAGAAAATAAAGTTTTCCAAACCTGAAACCAGATGTGTTTCTTTAGAACAAAAACATTTTCCTTCTAATTTGTAATCTTAAGAGGGAAAAAATAAAGCTATTTAAGTCACTTCTAACTCCTAACTTCAGTTCTTAGGGCTATAGATTTTAAATAGTCTCCTACATCCTTACACAACTTAACTGAAGGATATCTAACATTGGTTTATAAACAAGCATTACTGTTAAATTCAAGCTATTAAAAAAAATCCTATGTGCATTTATGTTAACCAAACCTTGTGTGCTTATTTTTGCCAATAGATGTCAGTGGTTGACCATATTAGTGACATTATTGTAGCTGTACTTGTTGTATGCCACTGTTAAAAGGCTAGTATTTAAAGGAATGTTTCATTCCTCAAATGGTCCTTTTTATGATTTCACCTTGAGAAGTAATATATATTTATGATATGATAGAGTTGACAATAGGAAATGTTAATAGATTCTCTAATTGATTGCAACTATTGAAATGTTTAAGAGCTATAGAAAGTATTCACAAAATTAAAACGACTTTTTAAAATGGTTGCTTTGTTTATATGGATTTATGTATATTCTTTCAACTGAGCAATTTTCAAAGTTCAAGAGAAACTGTTCATATATATAGTGTTTTATCACTTTCGTGTCTGCTATGGAGATTTTTATTCAGGTTTCAAGTGACTTAAAAAAAATCCAGGAACACTTTCCAAGACAGTTTGCAAATAAAACTTTATCTTTAAAATTATAAATGGTTGTATGGTAATGAGTAGTCATCATGTTATTTCTGTTAAACATGATTGTGAACTTTGAATTCAACATAAAATAGTCTCGTTCTAAAGTCTTAAACACTTCCAATGGATACAATTGTTTTTAAATTTCCTTTTCTACTATTTAATATTTTTATACACTCACTGTTTCTTTCATTAAACACACCTTCTTGAGTTAGAAATAAAATTAAAAGTAGGGGCACTGGGTGGCTCAGTTGGTTAAGTGTCCAACTCTTGATCTCAAGCTCGGGTCTTTATATCAAAGTTGAAATTTCAAGCCCCGCATTGGGCTCTGTGCTGGGTGGGAAGCCTACTTGAAAAAAAAAAAAGAATACTATTAAAAGTAAAATAGTATGTGGTATATTTACATGGACCTATATTTCAAAAAAATTGTTAATAGTTCTTTATAATTCTTAGGAAGGGTAGGACATGCTTCCCTTCTTTGGTCAGTGGGAAATGCACAAAGTCCTGAGATATTTCGAAAAATTTCTTCATCATGATGCTTTTCCCTTAGAAAGCTGCCCTTATTGTGTTGGGCAAAATATTGAGGCAATATTTGGATAAGAACTTCACTGAAAAACCAAAGTGTGTGCTGTCATCTTTTGATTAATTCAAGAGATATTTATTAAGCTCCTCCTGTATACCAGGAACTTAACACGGTTCTTTTCTTACTTTTGATTATCTGTTGTCATGCAGAAAACTTTTTTGCTTCTTTTACCTATGTATAAAATACTTGTGTGTGAATGTGTTTTAATAAACCTCACTGAGTTAAAGAAAATACAAACTACAGAGTAGGAGAAAATATTTGCAATCTATAACCTGATAAAAAAATGTGCATGCAGAACATACAAAGAACTCATACAAATCAAGAAAAAGATATTCGGCTCAAGTAAAAAAAAGTGGGCAAAAGAGTTAAGGAAGCACACTTCGTAACAGAGGATATCGAAGTGGCCAATAGGCGTGTGGAAAAAATGACCATCAATATTAGTCATCACGGAAGTAACAGTTGAAACCATTATGCACTTAGGACAGGGTCTAGAGCTTTTCAAAAAATGGCAATACCCAGTGTGGGCAAGGCTACCGTAGAGCAACAGATCTCTCCCACAGCTCTGATGGGAGTGTAAGTAGTTCCAACCTATGATCTGATAACTCCCAGAGGGTTGCGCACACATGTGTACCCAAAGATATGCATCAGAATGCCATTAGCTGCAATGCTTGCAACTCCCTGGGGAGGAATGTTTCTCTAAGGATTCTGCAAAAGATGTCACTCTCTCTCTCTTTTCAACAGCATTTTGGAAAGAATTATTACCTAACTGCACAAATACAGATTGCTTATATTTTCTGTAATAGGCACATAAAATAATAATGAGTAATAGAGTCTTTCCTATGAGAGAAACATTTAAAAATGAGGTTCCCATAGTCTTTTTCCGATGCTCATTTCTCCTAGCACAGCGTTCACTCAATAACACACGTGCCACTTAGGTCATGTTCAGTTTATATGTCCATTTCGTTTTTTAAAAATACACAATTTAGACTTAGCCAAAAATCACATCTTTTTCATTTTTCAAAATTGAATGAATGTAAAGAATTATTTTCAGCTGTAGTTCATGGGTCTTCACGAAGTGAGCTTTGGGTGTTCCTCCTCAAACATAGTCACCTGTCAGGAGCTTTAATAATGCTGACTAAAGCTTTCTTCTCGTCGTAGGTGACATCATAGCTAACTATGTGTATAATTTATGTATTATAAGGTTTGAATAGTTTAAAAAGTGCCCGTCTTAAATTTTTCAATATTATAGTCTGAAAACATTATCTAGAGGAATGTTCTGAGTTGATGATACACGAGAGAATAAAAAGTGAATATATATAAATATATATATATATATATGTTTTTAATATTTATTTAATGTGAGATCACAAGCAGGGGAGGGGCAGAGAGAGGGGACAGAGGATCTGATGTGGGCTCTGCTCCGACAGGCTGACAGCAGTGAGTCCAATGTGGGGCTCAAACTCACGAACAGCAAGATCATGACCTGAGCCAAAGTCGGACGCTCAACTGACTGAACCACCAGGGTGCCCCAACAGGTGAATATTAAAAACATTTTCAGGCATGTAGTTGTTACTGCAATTGGGAGCAGAGAGACTGAGCTCACATTTATTTTCTTAGTTTCTCCATCAAAAGTTGGACACACAATTACAAAGAGTGTCATTTAGTATGCTAAATGACATAAATGCAAGAAAGGGGGATTAGATATATATAAAGTATATGTAAATTACATATATATTTGCAAAGGTATACATAAAATTTACATTTATATATACTTTATGTATATTACACACGCATACGCACACATACCCACATATATTTGAAAAATAGAAGTAAGGAAGATTATTAGAGAAACTCATACTTTATTTTAAAATTTCATTTTCTTGTTCTCTAGGTTTATGTGATGTTTCTCTTGAGGTTTCTTACACAATAAAGGAAAAATAACTGTTTATAAGCATAAATCTTTCTTTTATATTTAGCCATAGTCCTTGGGCAACATCTTGAAACTTAATAAACTTGAATTTTGTCAGAAGAAAAGTGAAGGTAATTTAATGGTCAAGACCCTGTCATGGAAAATATGCTCCTTGGAGCTCTCTGAAATTTGAGCTGGTGAGCTATTCTCTGGCAAGAGGTAGTCGAGAGACCAAGTAGGAGAGACACTCTTAAAGTTGGTGAAGGCAGGATCTATAATATGCAGTTCGAAAGTACTGTTTTCATGTACAAGAAGTTAATGTCGTGGGCACTTCGCCAGACTTCGAAGACCTGAGTGAGCATCCTCATTCTGTCCCTCGTATCCGAATGATGTGGAAAATACAGCCATTTCTGAGCCTTGGTTTATCCACTGGAAAAGCAGGGGATTAGGACAGAAGATTTGGATGGTCCTTTATGGTTCCAAAACAATGCTATACATTCCAACACGTTCACGTGTCAACATTTTGAAATACATTAACAAGTCTCTTCTATATTCTACTGAATGTTCGAATTGTTGCTGCTCTAAGACAACAAAAATTTCACACAAAAACACTCTGGTCTGCTCATCAGGAGCTCAGTCTGGAGAGGCAGAATGTAAGAAATCTAGCAAGAAATAGTAAAACGGTAAAAACAAAGCTCAAATTTATACAGCTATCTTTCCTGCTTTATTTTCACTTGCGTGGGCTCATTACAGCTTACTCATAATTCTTATTTGAGAATTATAGCCCTACCACTTAATTCCTATATGCACGTGGACAAGTTGAGCTTTGCTTAACCTCAATTGTTAGAGAAGAGCATTAATATATCTACCCTGGCAAGATTTAGTGAAATTTAAAAGATCTGTAACATACACAGAGCTTCTAACACTGAACCTGTACTTTGTAAGTGCTCAAAATGGCCAGAATCGTGCTTTATCCAACCTTATTATTTTGAAAAAAATATGGTTAGTTTATTAGAATAGAATAATTAAGAGGTCAAATATAACAGTGTAAGCTCAATGGAGAGATAAGGACAGTCATAAAAGATCCTTGGTTTTATTGAAACTGTTCTACACTCTGTTTTTCTCCCAGTCTCTCCTATCTATCTGGAAGTGCATACCAGTGTCACATGGGATAGTATGTTTAAGAACTTCTCAGAGGAAACCTCCAACTCTTAGGCAAATGGGTCAGAGCATTACATGGATGGAAAGTGAGCCAGACAAATTATCATTATTTCAAAACAGTGATGATCCTATATTTTGTTTTAAGGGGGATGAGCATCTAATAACAACAGCGAACGTGCAACTTCAAGATGCAAAACTTTTGTCCTTGAACCTCACTGGAGAACTTTATTACTTCAGTTGAAATATGTTATGATCAATACTTATATACATTTTTATTAATTTTCTTGGGTCAATATCATTGCTTAACTCTTTTAGAGGTAGTATATTTCTAATAGAAGAGGGAGTTTAGTATATTAGATTAAGAAAAAATGGGAAAAAAGAAGATTCGAGTTTTAATTACATTCTTTAGCTTGCCCTCGTTTTATCTGTTAAACATGGACTCTAACAGTGTTAATATATAGGTGATTAGCCAAGAGAGCTGTGATTTACACACTCACAATCTTTAACAATACCTTTAAAATATAAAGTCAGATTTTTGGTTCATTAAACCCAATATTTGTCTCTGGCAGTGGTACTAAGGGAATGCTGTTGAAAGTATTCTGACTGAGGAAGTCATCCATGACAGTCTCATACTGCTAACAACTGGTCCCCACAAAACTTTAATTTTCCTTTAATAGAGTCTTATAAGTGCACCACCGTTGCTGTGTAGAAGATATTATGGAATCTTATTTTTTTTTTTCAGTTTTGGAATAACAAGTACTATCAATTTTCTCTCCTTCATGTGAAGTACTTCTTTTATCTTTCCTGTTTATCACCCTTTCAAGATTTTAAGGTGTATCACTATTTCTGGTACTTCGATTGTCCAGTTCAAGATGTTTTCTTTTAAGGGTAAAATTACATTCTATTTCTCATTGCTCATGGTATTCTAAATCTCTTTAGCCAGAAAGCCATGCTGCATTGATATATTCTGAGAGCATGCTACAGTGACTTCTACTTCTTTCTTCTCAGTAAAAATCAATAGCTTTGGAGTCCATCATCATCTAGCTATTATTTGGATTGTTTTTCTCTCAAATTCCCAACGTATTTCTGTTTACCAGCTAAGGAGCTTTGCTGGATCTTTCCATAGTTTAGTTTTTGATTGTTTTGAGATGTCAATTTGTGTGCTGACGTCTACGAGCTGCCTCGAAGCACCACTCTCCTTTTCTTCTCTTTATTAATGCAATCCCAAGATTTAGCTAAGCACATTGCTACCTATCTTTGCAGCGAGGGGCAGCCATGTGAGTAGAACTAGGTCAAGAGTATACACATGGAAGTAGTGAAGATGTTCTTAATTTTATGAGAGAATGTCCTGTCCTCCCATTTTTCCTGTCTCTTCTTACTGGCAGGATCGTAGTTGTGACAAGGCTGAGAGACAAGAGAAAGCTATCAGGGCCTCTGGATGATGTGGAAGAGGATTCTGAATAGAATTTGAGCTGCTCATCTCTGGACTGATATGTGGGAGATAAGTAAATCTCACAGTTGGTCGAGCCATTGAATTTTGAAATATCTTTGTTAGAGTAGCCTAGCCTATCAACGGATTAATGCGTTATGTAAAACTAAATTTCACTGCAAATTCTTCCAGTTGATTTATGAAGTGCCACAGGTACCCACTTTCTTGATAATTTTCCATCTTCAGATTCATCTTTAGTTTTTATCTTTCCTCTAAATTAGTTAAGCACCACTTGTTGAAAGATGACTGAGAACACGCCATTGAAATACATTTTTGGGACCTCTTAAATTTCTTTTCATAAGAAAGATAGAATTTAAACAATAAACCAGGGCACTCTGGCATTTTAAGAAAATCTACGTACCAAACTTCTTAGTGTGGCTGCTGTTTCCAAGGGGTTATTGAATCTAATTAATATGAGAGCAATGAAAATGAAACAAATTACAAACAGGTGAAAGATGACATATAATTTTGAATACATGCATTTTGAAAAGACATAGTAATGAGTTAGTATGAGTAGCAGGGAAGAGACTTGAAATCATTTTATTTTTTGCCTGGAAAAAAATAATGTTAATATTTCCATCATATTTCATAGGAAAGAAGCTCTGAAAAGTATGAAAGGTAAACATGTGTGTTTGTATGAGCAGAGACACCCGCTTCCGCCCCTCTGATGTGTAGTTTTCTTTTCTTCCCTCCCATATCCAGACACTGAGCTCTGTCAATTCTGGACCTTGGTATAATGTCACATCCTATCATTCCCTTCTTTGCACCCTAAGGTGTGGTCATCTGGAAGTACTTTATGTCCAAAATTTCACTACATTTCCTTCTCTCTCCAGATTTTTCAGATGCTATGTCTGCAGACTGTCCTGGTATGACTTTCATTATGTTCTATTTCACAGAGTCTCACTCTGTTTACCTGGTGACTACTGAGGATATACTGAATGGTACAAATTCCCAAATCCTGTCCTTCACACTTGTGATTTGGTATTTGCATTGTTATAAAAAAAAAGTATAGAAATGAAAAAAAAAGGCTAAAAATTCCTTGAGGTATACTTTACACCTGCCATCTAACTAAAAAATCCCAAATACAGATGCTAATTGGACTTTTAATGAATTATTAAAATATAAGTAATGAATATTCAGATATGTTGCAATCAATAGTTCAGTTAACTATTGTTGAGAGAATCTCTAAATCCTAAATGGGTAATAATAGAAAAGCTTAAAAGTATGTCAAAACATTTCAAGTTTCTTCTTATTTTGGCACTAACTCTAAAAATAAGTTAATATGTTTGTCAATTTCTTGTGTGTTAGAGAGAGAGAAGGGGATTGGGGAATGAGTCTTTAGTCAAAAAATGAATGCCATGTTAAAGGTAATTTATTACGCTAGCTCAGATTTTGCATACTCCCATCATTTTATAGATTTTTATAGCTAAAGAGATTATTATCTCCTCACACAGTTTCTCTAGGCATTGCAATCAACATTTTAGAATTTGTACAAGTGTAGGTGTGGTGAAAACCATGGTTAGGGTGCTGAAAGTGAGGTGCTCTTGGATGTCAAATTTAAGGGCACATCAAAAAAAACCCAAGATAAATGTTTTAGTGCAATATTTTTAAAATAATAATTAATACAAGGACCAACTATGAATGAAATATGAAATTTTAAATAAAGACAGGGTCAATATTATTTATTTTTACTTCTGCCTCAGGCTCTAACCTTGCATGGCACAGCATTGGTGGGCAAATATTTTCCTGTCTCTAATGCTAAAAATGTCTTTTTTTAATATTTTAATGTTTGTTTATTTTTGAGTGAGTGAGAGACGGACTGTGAGTGGGGAAGAGGCAGAGAGAGAGACGGAGACACAGAATCTGAAGCAGGCTCCAGGCTCTGAGCTGTCAGCACAGAGCCCAATGTTGGGCTCAAACTCACAAATGGCAAGATCATGACCTGAGCTGAAAGTCGGATATTTAACTGTCTGAGCCACCCAGGAACCCTGCTATAAATGTCTAAATATGTCTTCTCAATTGGATCCAAAGGTCAATAATTAGGGCACACATTTCTTATCAGAATTGACCAAATAATTTAGTATATATTTTAATTATATGTTTTATTTTTAAAAAATTCTGCAGAGATTTATATCATTATCTTTGATATCTTGGTGGGCTTTGTACATGAAATTTGATCAGTAAGAGAAGGTTTTCAATCAGCTAAGCTGCATATTACTCACCACTAGAAGTAACAATAAAAGATATTGTCACGTTTCATGGAGACCAATTTATTTTTATGACTTAAAAAACAACATAAATCTTTCTTTTAGAAATATGCTCTTAGAAATATATTTGATTACAAAAACATCACAATCCAGAGGTTATTCAATCAGACTTTCAATTATGGAATTAATCAATCACAAGAATAAAAGATACATGGATAAAGAAGTTATGGTACTTATATACAATGGACTACTACGTGGCAATGAGAAAAAATGAAATCTGGCCATGTGTAGCAACATGGATGGAACTGGAGGGTATTATGTTAAGTGAAATAAGTCAGTCAGAAAAAGACAGATACCATATGTTTCCACGAATAGGTGGACTTTGTGAAACTAAGCAAAAACCAGGGGGAGGGGAGGAGGGGAAAGAAAAAAAAGACACAGAGAGGGAGGGAGATAAAACATAAGAGACTCTCAAAGACTAAGAAAAAACTGAGGGTAAGGGGGATGAGGGTGGGGGGAGAGGGGGTGATGGGCATTAAAAAGGGCACATGTTGGGATGAACACTGGGTGTTATATGTAAACCAAATTGAAAATAAACTATTATAACAAAAAAAAAAAAAAGATACAGCATGGGGAATACAGTCGATGTCATTGTAACAGCGTTGCCTGGTGACAGATGATAGCCACACTGTGGTAAGCATAGCATAAAGTATAGAGTTGTTGAATCACTATGTTGTATAACTAAAACTAATGTAACACTGTGTGTCAACTATGTTCACAAAAAATTTAAAAAAACAGATTATTCAATAATTCTGAAGTACAGGTGTAAAACTAATAGAAGAAAATTTGGACCACGCAGAAAGATGTGGATCCAATATTCAAAGACATGTATGCACATACAATAATATTTTTGGAAAATCAGTTGATTTTATAGTAGGCCTTTATTCAGTTCAGGCTGGGAAAGAACTCTGTATATCACTAATTTACTCTTTGATTATTACAAGAAATATCTTCATCAGAATATAAGAACCTCCCCCAATTATTACTTAGCAATTTTATTTCTGTAACTCCATTTTTCTCAAGGCTTCAATTATGAGTTTGTTTTTAGCCTTGTGATGATAATTTGAAGAAGTTTGATTATAAGCAGTGAAACAAGATGATAAGGAATTTGGATTTGGATTCAGACAGAACTGGGTGTGAAAGGCCCTTCCTGGTTGTATAAATATGAAAGCCTCTTAAATTTTCCAGTGTCTACATCAGGTTCTACATCTAAAAATAGAAACCAATAATACCCAAGTAATGAATGTGAATCCTAATAAATCAATTTAGTCATGGCACAGTTATCACGTTTCTTTATTTTTCTTTGTTTTTAATAATAAGAACCTCAATCCACTGTTCTATCGAACGATTTCATTTTATTCATATGTAAGTTTTGTCAACCTGCACCCCACACACCGAGTGTGGAAGAAATCAGGGTATCTTAAATGGAGTAACATAGTTGGGCAAGCCTGCCTAATCTTGGTCACCCACTATTGGCACCGAGATGCTCATTGTCTACGACCAGCCCTCTGTAGTGTGGCCACGCCATGACCCCATGCCATGGATGTGGGCGTCTTTGCCGATGCTGGGAGTCTTGCTCCCTCAGATTCTACCTTTCTAAGCTCGTGAAGTAGCATTCTTCCTTTGGGTGTCTTCTGCCTCTCCCGGATGTTGTCAGAGTTTGGAAAAGAGTCTCTCCTCTCCTTAGCACAATCTTTGGTATTTCTGAAATTTCTCCTTGATCTTGAAGAATCCCCATCTTTTTGGCAGCCTTCAAATTCACTCTCATTTTAATCCCTCTTCTTGGAATTCCTACATTAATCTTTCAAGAAATAAAAGACCTTTACAAAGGCGAGGAAATCTTGACTTCGGGAAGTTTCAGCTAGCCTCTCTGCAAATATTCTTAAGGGATTATAAAGTATTTCCTTTGGGGTGGAAAAAAGGTAGGTAGAATAAACATTAATTATCTTGCTACTCCTGATAGTTTGGGAATATATATTGAATTAGATTGATCCTAGCCTGTCGTGGATGCTTAATGAGTACTTTGTGTTTCTCTCTTCAAACATGCATGAATACATATGCTTCTTTACATAAATAGAAATACTTTTTCTGCATATAAACAGAACTTTAAGATGAAATTTCATTGAATAAAGATGTAAGTTCCTAGTTTTCAAAGAGATTACAGGTTCATTATCTGATATAAAATGGACAGGGAAATAACCTAGGCAAAGTTTATTCTTTTTGCTGCAGAATTTACTGATCCCATAAAAAAATCTGGTCTAGGAAGCATCGACCACAGTACTATGTACATACAATATCAACACAATAATTTACTATACTATATATATATTTTGAACTGTGTTCTCTATTTTCCTTTCTTCCTAGTAGACCACTTATCTCCTTGGGTGATTACTAAGAAAATACATAATTTATCTTTACAGCCTCAATTTCCTGCAGGTTGGTAATTTAGAATCTATGTCTCCAACAAATATTCATTGCATGAATTAATGGTATTCAGTAGATTATAATTTAATTTATAAATTGTATATGTCCATATATGAGTTACATAAAATACAGAATTTCTAGATATTGTATAAAACATACATGCTTATATAATCATATATTACATATTTTACAACATATTATATTTCATATGGTTTATATATTTTATAAAGTAACAATATCATAAAACAATATGAATTATATAAAACATATGTCATTTTATATTTTTAAGGTATAGTTAGATATTGAATATAAAATTTTAGTTTCCTTTACATTATTTGGCTATATATTTTCCAATAAATATTGAGAGATAAAAAAGTAGGATTTCACTATTGCATGATAACAAAAAATGAACTTTTACTATATAACAGTTTTAGGATTTTCCAAAGAAGAAGAACCAACACATATATGAGAGAGAAAGAGAGTTTTATTTTGAGGAGTTGGCTCATGTGATTATAGAAGCCAACTGGCAGGCTGGAAACTCACAGAAAAGTGGCAGCTCACATCTAAAAGCAGTTTGCTGGTAGAATTCCCTCTTCCTGGAAGGAATTTAGTCTACAGAGGGTAGTCTATTTTCTTAATGTCTACTATTTAAATGTCCACCTCACCTAGAAAGCACCCTTACAAAAAAATCCAGAATAACATTTGACCAAATACCTGGGCACCTTGGCCCATCCAAGGTGACACATAAACTTAACTGTCACAATAGTTTAATGATCCTTGACATTAATATAAATGGTGATGATTTCAGCAATAAAGACAATCATGGTGGAGAAATATTATATTTTGTTCCATTTTATTTTTCAAAGGTTAAATTCTGTTGAATTAGTTGAATACTAATTAATCCAGGATCTTTCAAAAGAAAACAATAGAGCAGTATCGAACAGTCTTCATGTCCTAAGGAAATTGACAGAATATTGATTTTAAAGAATATGTAGAGTAGGGATGAACGTGAGAGTGAAGGAAACAAAAATGTGAGAAGTGGAGGAGGATAATCCAAGAGACGGTGGTGCTGGCGGTGGTAGGCATGGGGAATAGCTGAGGCCTGACTAAGCTTTAAATTAGAAAGGGTAAATTAAAATTTAAAGTTTAAGTAAAAGAAAAACTACTGTTTGAAAAATACTACCATAGGATTTTCATTAGGGATAAAATGGACAGCATGCAATATTATTTGATTTTCTTTTTCCACTTGGCCATGAGCAGAGAAACAAATAAATATTCCATGACACATTGCAAGTAAGAAGTTAACAGTTTCTCGTAGAAAGAGATCACAGGTTAATTCAAAGGGATTTTGTGTTTTTTGTGTGTGTTGTGTTCGTTTTCTTTTGCTCTGCATAAATTTCTGCATATTTAATTATACTGGTGTTTTCTTATCTAGCAGGTTTAAGTAAAGCTAATTAGAGAACTAACTATTCAGTGAATGATTAGTAGATGATATAGGTAATTAATTCAAAAGTTGTTTCCCTCTCAAAATTCTATTCAAAAGTTGTAACATTTTCTATAGAAATGGATACCAGAAAGTACTTGTTAGATATACTTACTTTACAGGGTGACTGGGTGGCTCAGTCACTTACATGGCCAACTTTGGCTTTGGTCATGATGTCACAGCTCGAAGGCTTGAGAGTTTGAGTCCCACGTTGAGCTCTGTGGTTACAGCTCAGAGACTGGAGCCTTTTTGATTCTGTGTCTCCCTCTCTCTCTGCCCCTCCCTTGCTTGCGCTCTGTCTCTCTCTCTCAAAAATAAATAAACATTAAAAAAAGTTAAGGATATATTTACTTTAGTAATTTTAAAGCATTGTCTCATGGTCAAGTATGCTATATTGTTTAAAATTACGAAATGGGATTTTGAAGGTGAGACCAAGGCATCACCCACATCTTTGGGTGGTTTGAATTTCCTTCAGGGTGTGATGATCAAGAGTATTGTTTTGTTGTGTTGTGTTTATCACACGGGTAAACAGAAGCATCCTTTGTTCCTCCTGAAGTTGTCAATTGAACAATGCTAGGAATTAATTCAAAAAGCCTTCTCTTTAGTGTTACTCCTGACGTTAGTAACAGTAAATAATATTTCTTAATGACCATATAAAAGGTAGGAGAACTATTCAGAGACTTCTCATCACTTAATTTACTAAAGAGATTGTGAACTTTTTAAAGATAAATACTTTTATATTGTGTATGGTAAAATTTTTGGCACATAGTAATTTCAAAATATAATTCACAATAAACTCTTAACCACATGATATGTGCACAAATAAATAAGTTAATATTCGTCCTTTAGTACCCTAAATAGACTTTTAAAGGAACATTACCAGTTCATATGAATTCAACTTTGCTTTGCTGAATTATTATACAAAGATGTTACTAACAAGATTTATCAAGAGAATGTAGAAATTGCAAGATTATTCCTTGTTCTAGGTGGCTATGCTGATATGCTACATCTAATTTTTTTTCCAGTATGAATTGTCTGTAGAGCAAAATGACAATAGGGATGACCTACTTCCTTTTTTTCCCTTTACTAATAAGATCAAATAACAAAGTAGAATAAATGGCAAAAGAAACAATAGAATTGCCATAACCTCTGGTTATATTTTTCAAATAAAAAAAGTCTGCCAATGTGTCCTTTGGCATGATATAACACTAACCTTTAAAATGTCCTTTTCCTTTGCTTTGACATTCTATATCCCATCAAAAAGTAAATTTGAGTTGATGACATGTAATGGCTAGTAGATGATTGGACAGTGGCAACACTGCCATTGATTGACCTATCTCTAGTTTTACAAGCAGTAGCATTTACTTTTAAATGGAAGACAAGTCAGATAATCAGCATGAGCTTTTAAAAGTATAATTATGAAGAAATCATAACTGCAAGTGACCTGTTTCCAAAATGTCCTGGCTGTGTTATAGATATTCATACTACTTATCATCTTGCTGGAAAAATTACCACATCCACTGGATACCTTTCAAGTTTAAGTCAATTTAAGAGATTGGATGGTAAACAAAGGTAACAAAGGAACATTGCATATAAAATATTTCATAGTATAATTTACTTTATTTAAAATTGCCATGTGATTGAAAAGTAAAAGATTTCATCAACACCAATTGAATACCTATGAGGCAAACCATTATATTTTTTGTACTTCTTAAATTTTTAGAAATATGTTCTTATTTATCTACCTTTGTAAATTTTATCACCTGGCCTTTTTTCTTTTTCTTTTTCCTTTTTCTCCTTTTTAGTAAAGCCATGTATAACAGGTCATTTTCTATTTCCAGTTATGCTTCTCTTTTCAGCCATTAAACTTAGAATTTTTTTGAGCATTATTGAGATATAATTGACATGTAACATTGTATACATTGTGATAATTTGATGCATACAAATATTGTGAAATGATTGCTGTTGTAAGACTAATTCACATATTTGTCACCTCATGTAGTTGGTGTGTGTGTGTGTGTGTGTGTGTGTGTGTGTGTGTGTGGTGAGAACTTTTAAGATGTACTTTCTTAGCAACTTTCAAGTATGTTAACGATATTATAGTCACAATGCTGTACATTCGGCAGCAGAACTGAACTCATCTTACTATTGTAAGTTGGCCTTTGGCCGCCTTTACCCATTTCTCCCAGCTCCTCCTTCCCTGCAACCAACAATCTACTCTGTCTCTACGAGTTAAAGGTTTTTCTTAGATTACACATATCAATGAGATCACACATACTTGTCTTTCTTATTTGACTTAACATAATGTCCTCAGGTTTCACTCATGTTGTCATAAATGGCATAAATTTCCTTTTTCCCTATGGCTGAATGATATTCCTTTGTATATACATACCATATCTTCTTTATCCACTCATGATGGACACCTAGATTGTTTCCATGTCTTGCCTATTGTGAATAATTCTGCAGGGAACATGGGGTGCAGATATCTCTTTAAGATAATGATATTTCTTTCGGATGTGTACCCAGAAGTAGAATTGCTGCACCAATTTATATTCTTCTCAACAAGTGCCTTTTCTTTTTTGGGGGGTGGGGGAAAGTCCCTTTTCTTGACATTCTTGTCACCATTGGTTATCTCTTATCTTCAAACTCAACATATTTAAAACTTAATTCATACCATTTTCTTTTCCAAACCAAGGACTAATTTAGTGATTGGCACTAAGTTCCATCCACTTTAACAAAGAAAATATATATTTACTGACACTGACCCCTCTCCCTCTCATATCTCATACTTCCCATTCCAACCCATTTTTAAATGCATGAGATTTTTAAAAGTTTTATTTATACAATTCATATACCATACAATTCACCCATTTAAAGTGCAAAATTCAGTGTTTCTCAGTGTACTCATAGGGTTGTGCAGCCATTATTCCAATGTAATTTTAAAACATTTTTGTCCCCTGGCAATAGAAACCTTTTACTTATTTGCAGTCATTCACCATCCCCCAACTCTCCTCCACCCAACTCTCCCACAGTCCTAGGCAATCACTAGTCTATTTTCTGTCTATGTATTTTTGCCTATACCAGTCATTTTATATAAATGCAATCATGCAGTCTGTGGTCTTCTGTGACTTTGTTTTAGCACAGTGTTTTCAAAGTCCACCCATGTTGTAACATGTATCATTACTTCATCCTTTTTAATTGCTGAAAATATTACATTGAAGGTGCATACTGCATTTTTAATCCATTTATCAGTTGGTCATTTGAGCTGTTTTACACTTTTGGGCTATTAGGAATAAGGCAGCTATGAACATTCATGTATGAGATGTATGTTTTTATTTCTCTTGATTATGTACGTAGGGGTGGAAATGCTATATCATAAGGTAATTCTTATGTCACATTTTGAAGAGCTACTAAACTTTTCTAAAGCAACTGGACCATTTTATACTCCCATGAGAAGTGTATGAGCATTGGTGTCTCCATATTTTTGCTAACCCTTGATAGTATCTGTCTTTTTTGTTCTAGCCATCCTAATGGTGGTGAAGTAGTGTCTCATTGTGGCTTTGATTTGCAGTTCTCTGATGGCTAGTCACATCACATTTAAGAAACTACTACTAACACAAGTCACAAATATTTACTTCTATATTTTCTTTCAAAGTTTTATAGTTTTAGCTCTTCCATTGAAGTCTATGATCCATTTTGAGGTAGTTTTTGTGTATGACATGAGCTAAGGATCCAATATCACCCTTTTAAGTGTGATATCCATTCTGAGCATAATTTGTTGAAAATACCATTTTTTCCCCATTGAATTACCTTGGCATCATTGTCAAAAATCAACTGACCACAAATGGAAAGGTTTATTTCTGGACTCTTAATTCTATTCTTTTAATCTATATCTCTATCTTTACACAAACACCACAATATCTTAATACTGTGGTTTTGTCATAAGTTTTGGGATTGTGAGTCTTCCAAATTCATTCTTCTTTTTCAAGAATGTCTTGGCTATTTTGAATCCCTTGTATTTCCATATAGATTTTAGAATCAGCTTTTCATTTGGCTAAAAAAATCCAGCTGGCATTTTGATAAAGATTGCGCTTATCTGCAAATCAACTTGAGGGATATTATTTTCTTAATAGTGATATCTCTACTAATTCATGAATTAGAGGACACTTGAAATTTTTGTCTTAATTCTTTTCAACAGTATTTTATACTGTTAAGTGTAGAAGTCTTATACTACTTCATCAACTTTTTATCTAAGTATTTTATTCTTTTTGATGCTAATTTAAATAGAATTATTTTCTTAATTGCCTTTTCGAAATATTCATTGCTGATGTATAGAAATACAATTGATCCTTGGATATTACAACCTTGTTTAGTGCTTGAAATTTTAAGTCCTATTTCCCTATATCTCTGTAGTCTCTCCCTAGTCATCTTTGATTTAACCATTCACCTCCTCCTTACTGTCTCAAAACCATGTAGGTTATTTTTTCTGTATTAGATAACATACTACCTTTTTTCTTTACAGTATCTATCAAATCTCTTCCCCTCAACTAGATATTCCACCACTGTGTTAGATTCTCATTTCTACTTCTGTGGTTTCTTAAATCACCATCCTTAATTCAACCTAGCCTCCTCCAGTTTTCCATATTTCGGTCATCGTGGTATCTTCCAAACGAATTTTGATCATGTCATTATCTATTTAAAATCCTCGACAACTTCTAACTATTCATATAAGAAGGAATGACGTTGTGTTAATGTTGTAAGAGTACTACACGATTTTACTCTGCATACTCCCTCCCCCCTCCCCCCCCTCCTCGGGCTCAAATCACACACAGAAGAGCCCTCTTCACCTTTTAGTCTCCAGTCACATTTGCCTCCTGTCAGTTCCTGGATCCGTTTCTGGGTCCTACCATACTGCATCCTCTGACAGGCCCTGAATAGATGGTACCCTCTGTCTGACATGCTCTGCCCCTAACTCTTACCTTGATAACCCATGCCACCCTTCTGACCTTGGAGAAGGCTCCCACGATCTATGCCTTTGGCCGGCTTTCTTTCTTTTGAAGCTAGGCATTGCCACACACTTTTTCTTCAGAGCAATTACTTTTGTTTATAATTGAATACTTATGGCTTTTAGTACTTAACTAATGAATCTATCTTCTAAAGACAGTAACAGAATATCAGTGATTATGTCTATTTTACTCCATTGTATCTTTAGAGTCTGACACCTAGAAATGTTTCAAATAAAAATCAATTGAGTAAATGAGTCCTTTTTATAGTTTCTGGCAAGTAGTTTATATCTGGGGTGCATTGTTTGTTGTTTTTGTTAGTCAGGAATGGAAGCAGATACTGTTTGGCTTTCTCCTGCCCTAAAGGCGATAGCATTGTTCTGTCTGGTCAAAGGAATCTAATAGGGAGTTTTAAGGTTCAGGAAATTTGTAGTGTGATTGTAGAATCTATTCTCTCTTTCCTCAAGGAAGATATTTTATTATTTATACTAGTTTTGCATTCAGAAATCTCTATCTTCTTGGAGCAGAAAGTTACTAATGAGGAACTCAACTCCAAGAGAACACCTTCCTAACGTTCTTAATGTCTGTATGGCTCTTTGAAAGTTATTTATCATTTTTGAGGCTCAGGTTTCCAACCAGTGAAGTAGCTATCTCATTTATTATAAGTGAAATGCCTAATCCCTAAAAATGTTGGTTTCTTTCCTCTCTGTTTCTATGTTCCCACTATCTCTACCCTAAGAGTTTTCAACCTGCCAGTACGTGTTAAAATAATTTATAATTTTTTGAACCAATTGTCTTCAAAACAGAATGCATGTGTATGAGGAGCTCTGAAGATGGCCCATTGGAGTCCAAAAAAAAATAGAACTTCAATTTATAGTTATTTTTATTTAAAAATGAGGACGTACACAAAGGTTTGTTATATAAATAATACAAATTGATGCTGGTGGCCTCAGTGTGCGATAAGTAAAATTAAAGTTATATTAGTTTTTGTTTTTACTATTTAACTTAAGCAAAACAGACTTTCACAAAATGGATGAGTTTCTTAAAAAGATTCTTGCCCAGAAGCCTCAGATTGAAGGAAAGAGCCACAGTTATTACATCAGCTTCTTGTCAGGTCTATGTTGGGTGGGATTGGAGTGGGGATGTTGGTAAAATCTAAAGCCTTCTAATCTAATCAAACTATTGCATGCTACCTGGAATTTATTTTTTAAAATAAGCACGTTTTACTAGACCCTTCTTGATAAATGTGATTTTTTTTCTCAGAGTGAATGAGAAAGAAACCCATGCCAAAGGGAAAGCATTTTGAAGATATATTTGGGAATGTTTTATTGCAAATATATCACTCATAAAAAATTGTTCTTCACATAAAAAAGGTTTAGAAACCATTTTCTAATGAGTTCATGAGGACAACTGCCTCAAGGAATACAGAATTTAACATAAAGCCAAATTTCCACAAAACTGTAGCCTAATTATATATGGAATGAAAAATTTGCACCATGATTATTAATATAGCCAATGATACATTTCCTTTATTTGCTTTTAAGTGTTTTTAAGGTATTTTTTTTTAGCTAAAATAATGTCAACTCTTAAACTCCACATATACTCTAGAAAATTGCATATGACAACAAAAATATTGAGGCATTTACAGTAAGAAAGGTTGTACACACTTAGCCAATAAAGGATTTATTAGAGTATTTGTCTCATTTTTGAAGAAGTATATTTTTTGTATATTTAAAATATGTTATTAACACAATTGTATATGAATATAATTTTAAATAGATACAGAGAGGGTGCATACTCGATTTATTTTTTTCCTTTTTCCTGATGGGAGTGAGTATTCAGAAACTCAGAGACCACTGGAAATAACCTCCCTAAAAGATTCTCAATTATACAGTTCTTGGAATGCAAATTTCACTTCTTCTTCCTTTTTGGCAACATATTCTGTAACTTATCAATCTTTTCCCTCTGCTTTTACTCTCTTCTACTCTTGAAAAATCATATTCTATCCTTTTACGTCCTTACTAGATTATTCCTCCCATCCTTGTTAGGAACGCTTCATTATCACTTAAGTTTGAAAAGTGTTTTTGCCTCTTTCATCTTCTCTGGTTAGAGACCAACTCAGAGTCAGGGAGCACATAATTGGCAAATCCCTTAGGCAAGGAGACAAACATAGCACATACCTGCAGGTCACTAGAACAGGTCCCCTCAGTCTCCATTCCCCTGGAGGATCTAGTTGAACTATTTTTTTTCCCTTCTTCACCTGCCTGTGAAGGCTTATCTTTAACTCCTTCAATTGATTTTCTCCCCATCATCTCTGAGGGAGAGTAATCTCTGCATTACTAAATAAGAGTAATTCACACAAATGTATCAGACTCCATCTTCTTAGGTTAATTGTAGCAAATACACTGAGATACTAGGGATGGATACAAATCTCTCATTCTCTGCTCTCCTTTATTTTGAGAGGTTTAATTTGCAGGTTAACTCCTAAAAATTTACATTTTAAAAAATATTGTCACAAATGTATTTTACTGAGAAAACTTAGTCTTTATATTTTCTTTTTCATTTATGGTTTAAAAAGTTTATATAGAAGGAGTATGAATTAAGACAAAGCTAATGAATGAAAAGTAACTGGGTAAAATAAATACCTTTACACACACACACACACACACACACACACACACACAGACAGCTCTGATTGAAATAGTCTTAAAAAGATGAAAAGAAGTAGTAGGGAAGGAAAGAATGCCTACTTTGTCTTTTTTTCCTTCTCAGGGTGACAATACTACTCAGCAGAAAGGACAAGCAGAGGTAAAACAGCTTCTGCCTGTACATCCCAGACACGCAGATGAGGCTGCCAGCCTCCCTAGTGGAGAATCACCGAAGGGTTGGGACTATCAGAGAAATGCTGTAGCTACAGACCATAAAGGTATCAGGAATAGAAAAACACAGTTGAGGGGCACCTGGGTGGCTCAGTGGGTAGTTGTTCCACTTTGGTTCAGGTCAGGATCTCACAGGTTGAGAGCTTGAGCCCCGCGTGGGGCTCTGTGCCGCCAGCTCAGAGCCTGGAGCCTGCTTTGGATTCTGTGTCTCCCTTTCTCTCTGTTCCTCCCCTGCTCATGCTCTCTCTCTCTCTCTCTCTCTCTCTCTCTCTCTCTCTCAAAAATAAATACATATTTTCAGAAAGAGAAAAAAAGGAAAAACAGTTGGAATACTGGGAGTAAAGAAAAGTACTTGAGTTGGAAAGACTGGTGTGATTAATTATGCTGAAGAGCTTTCTTCACTGGGGCTGCCTTTTAGAGGTTTTTCTGTATTTGCTATTCTTCCAAAGGGGTGGCCAGGTCTCTGGCGTATCTTCTGTCTGCTAAAAAGCTGGATGAAAATTACATTTCAGGCTATCATTTGGTGTCTTTATTCTTACAGTGCCAAGATCCATTTCGCTATTATTTTTTCAAAAATCCATGTTCCAGTGGATTATATATGATTGATTGCTATCATGCTCACATAGTTTTTTTACTAGCATATTTCCATAAACATTTACTGAAAAATTTATTTCCATGTTGAATACTCCAAAGACATCAAAATTTAAAAAAAGTCCGTTTCATTCACCTTGTAAGTCATCAGATAATGGCCACCGCCAAAGGTAAGATTTTTTCCCCCTCAGAGTTAAGATTTTGACACAGAAAGACCAAAGGTCTGATCTCATAAAGCAATCTCTCTCTCTGTATCTTTTCTATTCAGCTACCAACTTAAAAATATGTTTAGGTTGTTGGCAGTTTATTATATCCAGAAGGAAACTTGACTTACTTTTGAGAGGTGAAAAAATCTGAAAGTGCAGAAAACTCAAAATAGCACTTACCTTTAAGATAAGTGAAATATATTCAAATTTAAAGCACAGTTACCCTTTTGATTAGTAACTTACAGTCTATAAAACATGTGGTACTACTTAGAAAAAAGGTGCTACATAAAAAACAACTATAGCTATGAAGAAGTGTGGTGTGAACATTATAAGTTAGTTTTAAATGTCTTTTAATGCCAATTTAACCATTTGAGGAAGTCAACCATGATATTTTCCCTATAAAAGTTTCCAAATCAACTAGAAAGCTGTTTTTCTTGTCCCTTTACTATCACTGCCCAAGATTTAAATAAAATTCCTTTAAATCTGTGGACTGGTCCACACAGGACAGTAAAGTAGAACTTTAAGTGTTAGTTTCCTACCGCCATCCCTCATGTTATCAAATTTAAGTGCAAATATGAAATTATTCTTTAATCAGTTATGTTTAAAAGTTTTACTTATTTATTTATTTCATAAAAGTTTATTTATTTATTTTGAGAGAGAGATAGCAAGCACAGGAGGGGCAGAGAGAGAGGGAGAATTCCAAGCAGGCTCTGTGCTGTTAGCCCAGAGCCCGATGCGGGGCTCGAACTCACAAACTGTGAGATCACGACCTGAGCTGAAACCAAGAGTCAGACACTTAACCTTAAACCTGAGTCACCCAGGTGCCCTATGTTTTAATATTTTAAAACAAAGAACCATGATTAGGATTTCTTCATTATTCGTGGACAACGAAGTCTGGTCAGACAGAGAGCAGCCGTACATTTACCTATGCGTCTATTTCTTTCCTTTTGCATTCCAGCCCAAGAAATTGTGCCAAGAAATCATTTTCCTTCGAAGCACTCAAATTTTTATGAGAGGAGAAACTCAGCTGAGGTAAGGAGGATTTGAGGAGAGAATATCTAGGTTCCAAAAAGACAACAACTCAACTGACACAGAGATAAATTTTAGGAACAATCACAAGTAAACTCCACCATTGTCAAGAGAAAACATAGAACTGTGCGTAAAAGTCACGGAAGCTACATTTGTGCCCAGGCCCTGAGTCCTTATTAAACTTATAACCTGGTTAAGCACTTATTGAATGAATATGCACACATGCATCTGTAATGTGATATAGGGTTCCAAGGGTTAAGGAAGTCTTGAGGAGGCCGAGAACTATCTAAGAGCTACTGAGCCCCCCGAGTTGCAGAATTGCTTGTGTTAGCACAAGCTCCTTTATTGGTCATATTCAGCCAAGTGATGGATAAAGCTTTTCCAGCATTTCCAAAGGAGGTACAATTGTCTAAAGAGCAGACTTTTCTTGCTCAGTAGATATAATTTGTCTCAGTTTGGACTATAAAACATATTGCATTATTTTCTGTTTAAGAAAATAGGTATGATCTCAGTTTGAATCAGTTAACTAGATTTTATTTTGGGGGAAAAGAGTTGGCTACTTTTACAATCAAATAATCATTCGAGTTACAGATGGGTTGAGTTCTGCAGAGAGTAACTGATGACTGGCAACTATTGAAATGGGAGAGTGCTTAAGAAAAATCTACAAGGACTGGTGGAAATACACTAAGAACATAAAGTAGGGAAAGGCTTTCGATGCGAATTAGCCTGCTGGAAGCCAGTTTTTCCAGTAGAAGCTCTTGGTAATGGTGGGCGTCTCTTTCTGACATCAAATTTTCTAATTGCAGTGTTAGATCAACAGTACCACGGATGTGTGCCTCTTAGCAAGGAATATGAGATTTATATCTTCCCTTCAGCTATGAGACTTGCTGCCCTGGGGCTCACATCACTCAGCTTCTGCTGGCTGCTTTAGTGTTTCCCTCTACACCTAATTTATTTTTATTTTATATGATTATTCCACTTTATAGTTCTGATTCTATGTGCTATTTGAGGTTTTTTTTTTTTAAACTGACATTTACCTTTCATTTTTATTTCCCTATGGAAAAATAAAGTCAAGTGATCCATATTTTATAAATAAAAACTTAATATTTTTGAAATACAGGGAAAGATTCAAGTCACAGTATCAGTTGGATAGCATACTTGATAAAATGCAAATAAAGATGTAATTGAAGTTGGGTGGGGCAGGGGGATAAAGAAGTCAGTAATAAAGATAAGCAGGTACACTTTAGCCAAACTAGGGCCCGATAAAGATATCTAATACATTAGATGCTATTTTTTTAAATTTAGATACGGCTTAAGAGATTTTTTTTTTTAAAGAATGACAACTCTTCCAGCACTGCAAAGCCCGCTTATTTCTAGATGAGGCTAGAAACAGAACAGCTAGGTTAGACACAATTACAGTAGTGGAAGAGAAAGATTATGAGGGCAAGAACTAAGGTAGAGGAGGGGACTGGAAATGGCTGGATTCTGGAGAACTCGAGGAGATAGCAGATAGGGTGTTCGATGGTATTTGGGTATGAGGAAGGAGAAAGTCTGGTAAATTATGCTACACTACTTTAACAGACCATCAGATATTTATAAGTATAAATGCTAAATTAGAATGTGGGACAGTTTTGCAGCAAGCCAAGTTCAAAAATAAAATATAAAAATTGTATGCATACTATTAAAACTACGTGTGCATGTGGCCAAAAGTGGGCCATAAATAAGAAAAGAGAAAAATGGAGGAGGGATGTTATGCATGATACCTTCGAGAATTCCCTGATTGCATTCTCATGCGGTTTTTATAAATAACAAGAGCGACCAGGTATCAAACACTGTCTGCTGAACTTAAACCGCTTGAACTCAAATACTAGTTTATATACTTGAATTATAAATATAACCAAGTAATGTAAATAAAAAAGTGAATCGATGAACACATGAGATAAAACATGTTAACGAATTTTTAAAACTTGAGCCCGAGGACCTTGTTTTGTATCTTTGACAGCTCTATTAAGATAAATATTATTTTATGTGAAGCATGTTGAATTTGTTATTCACGTGTCTTCTTATCATCTTGGACAAAAAAGAAATAAACCCTCAGGAGTATGCCGTTTCCATCTATAAAATGGAGACAGGGAGTTATATATCTCAATGTCTTGGAAAGATTTAAATGAGATAGTATGTACAAAGTAGCATGCAAATTGCCTAGAAAATATCAGTTACCCAACATGGATTAGTAGTATTTTTCATGTCCTTTCTTAAGAGAAGGTACATTAAGTAATGAGATATTTGTACAGCATGACTTTACACATGATACATGAGTCCATATAGCTTCATATTTGTTGTAGGAATTTACAAAGAGAGCTTTTCTTAGACTTATGACTGAGAGGGGGAGGGTACAGCTACGAAGCCAGATTGCCTGGCTCGATATTTACATAAATTCATGGCTGGAGTATATTCCTGAATTCTGTTCTTGAAAAGACTCCCTTCTTATGACTCTCCATTTCACTTTTGTGAATCTCTATCACAGAACTTGTCATGTATAGAAACCGAGATACAATTTGTGTGGTAGATACGTTGCTCGGCCCAAAGTCAAAAACGCAAGAAACTTTACAGACTTTGTAAAGCTAATATCTTCTTCTGAGTTGCCTTGGATCCTTCAGACAAAATAAAAGGAGGATGCAGCCCCTCTGGTCATTGTCATCTGTTCCTATAGGTTCCTCCTGAGTTCTCTATTGACCACATAGCATTTGCCCTTCAAACCAGGAGGCATTCTGTTCCTTTCAGAGTCTGGAGTTTTTGTGAGAGTGCTCATGGAGTCACCGGCCCAGGGCATACGGTCGGCCATTCCATTTTGGCTTCTTTCTGCTGCTCTGACATACTGTCTGAAGGAAAGTTTTAGTCTTCTCTCAAGACCTCTGGTTTTGCTTGTCTTTCTCTTTGCAATCTAGTGGTGGGCAGGGAGCGGAGGAGGAAGGAATTGTGCATGTGTGCCGTGCGTGCAGCTTGAAAGGAAGAAATGTCCCCTACTTGCCAAGATTAGCTTTTTTCATAACCCTGATGCGTTTCCCTTTCAGAGCAGTGTGGTTTTTAAGAGCAGGAACAAGAAGACACACAAACCAAGCAGGCGAATATCTCAGAACACCTTGAGATTTGCCTGCTGAGCCCGCAAGGATCTTTGAGAGCAGGGTATATATATACTTTGTCATGTTTCCATTCCAGTCCTTACTGAAGGTTCTAGAAAAAAGAAATATCTTCTTTCTTAAAAGCCAAAGTAAAGTCTGCCATTAAAAAAAATCTTTACAAAAGGATCATCGCTGAATTTCTTAAAAATCTCTCATAGTTCATTTTTTGAAATAAGACATTCCATTCATGAAAAAAACTATTAGCATGTAACTATTCCAGTCAATGCCAGTTTTGGATGCATAGAGAAATCATCTGACAGAAAAACTAGAAAAGGAGGCAAATACACTTAACAGAGATTTTATATCCAAGCGTATGATCTCGGGTTTGCAAATGTAAAATGTCATTGTAATGTAACTGTTTAAAGGCCATTAAAAAAAAAGAAATTCCATTTGTTAGATCTTGAAGTTCATAACTATTAAAAAAACAGGGCATATTAAAAAAGAACCTAGTGTTATAAATGTTGGTACTTGTGCTTATGGTGAAGTTTTCAGTGAGCTATTACAGATGGTATATTAGTCAGCTAGTGTTGTCATCATGTTGCCTAAAAATAAATACCTTAAAGGCAGGTATCACCAAATATTTATTTTTCTTTCTTTCTTTCTTTCTTTCTTTCTTTCTTTCTTTCTTTCTTTCTTTCTTTCTTTCTTTCTTTCTTTCTTTCTTTCTTTCTCTTTCTCTCTCTCTCTCTTTCTTTCTTTCTTTCTTTCTTTCTTTCTTTCTTTCTTTCTTTCTTTCTTTCTTTCTTTCTTTTTCTTCCTTCCTTCCTTCCTTCCTTTCTTTCTTTCTTTCTTTCTTTCTTTCTTTCTTTCTTTCTTTCTTCCTTCCTTCCTTCCTTCCTTCCTTCCTTCCTTCCTTCCTTCCTTTTCTTTCTTTCTTTCTTTCTTTTTTTTTTTTATTGACATCTAGTTGACACACAATATCACATTAGTTTCAGGTAGTGACTCAACACCAAGCCTTTATTTTTCTCATTTACATGTCTGTAGTTTGGCTAGGGTGGCTCCATCTCAGACTTCAGATTGAGGTCAGATCTGTTTGTCCCTTCATTCTCCTTGGACCAGCAGCCGCCTGAGGAGAAACCCACAGCACAAACCGAATCCCAAAAAAGGACAACACTATCCTCTCACTTGAGGCTCCTTGACATTCTATTGATGGACTCAAGTCACATACAGAGCCTAGAGACAATGAAATGATGGAATATTATCCTTTGGAAGGAGAGTGGGAAACCATGATAACAGGAGGAGGGCGGGGAAGAAAAGCAATAATTATAAGCAGATAACATCAATCCAAAATTTTGTCTAAAACACTTTAGTTTAGGTTAACATGCCCTGATGTCAAAGAAACATGTG
Organism: Paguma larvata; assembly: GCA_030068075.1. Taxonomy (NCBI): domain Eukaryota; kingdom Metazoa; phylum Chordata; class Mammalia; order Carnivora; family Viverridae; genus Paguma; species Paguma larvata. The sequence goes on from CM057840.1 coordinate 38,339,538, forward strand.
AACCTTCAAAATATCATTAAACAGCTGTGGTAGTAAACCTCCAAAATTTAGTACATTATATAAAATTTACTTAATTATCATGTAACAGTCCAGAGTGGTTGTCATCAGTCAGCAGAAGCATTATTCTACATAGTTATTCAGGAAACTGGGATAATGGTGGCTCTGCTGTCTTCAAGGTCATTGTGGTTTTCCCCCAGCAATGTTAGTTAGAGGACTTGGAATGGCACGCATCACCTGCACTAATGTTCCGTGAACATTTCTAACAGCCAATGAAGCTTGGGATGCAGTCTAGCTGTATACCCAGGAGAAAACGGAAAGCAGACTTTAGTGAGCAGTTTAGCTGAAAATGCTACAAGTCAATGTAGTTAAATTAGTTTTGAAAAGTTTTGCTCTTCTAGTTGGGAATATGATAGAATAGATTTTTAGCATGCATTGTCTTATAAGTGAATATACCTAGTATGTGTTAGATATTGAATAAAATATATTAAAGGAAGAAAACACTGTCAATCAATTTCTTCAACAATAAACACCTAAAATATAAGAAAGGGGAGTAGAGAATAAGTGTACTTTCAGTAAGAAAATCTATAATTTTTACTTTTTAAAGTATATCGCCTTGAATATGATACATGATTATATATGTTGAATGAATTAGATTTCAGTGATAAGATCATAGTGCGATATATAACCCATCATATGTGTTTAAAATGAAAAAGGTGAGAGAGTTTCAAACTATGAAATGTACTAGTGAAAGTAAGTATTTGGGCATGAAAAGAACATTAAATCACTACAGAATATTTTTTCCTTTAATTTCTTTTCTTTGTTTTTTTCTTTTTTAAACTTCTTTTTTCCTTTTTTTTTTTTTTTTTTTGAAATGAGTACCGATGGCAGTTTATCTCAGGAAGTTGCAAAAATACACTTTAATGATTTACCTCTCAACTATGATTAACTGGCGTTTTTTACTTCAGAAAACCTGGGAAGTTTCTAATGTCTGTTTTGTGCAGATTTAGAATTTGGGGCAGCATGATATTTTGTAATGGCAGTCTTCTGAACACCACCTTAGTTTTAAACAAATTGAAGTAGAGAAAGTGTTTATGTTCCAAACATGCTTTGAAATTTGTGTTCAGATTTTAACGGATGGAAATAAAATGGTGTATTCGCTAAACATGTAAAACTTAAACTTTGATTCCTCGTGAAGAAGCAGTGCTGGAGTTTCCAGAATTAGAGGGCAAACACCTTTTTTCTAAGTTAGTTGCTTTATTTTCACTGCAAAATAACAAGGTTTATAACTATTTTTTCCCAAATGTAGTCATCCTAATATATTCAGTGTTAGCTATGCGTTTTCTCCTCTATTTTAAATTATTGCCTCATGTACATTTTTTCAGAAATGGAAAATCCACCCAAAGATACAAAAAAGAGCAAAATGAATCATGTCTTATATAGAAAGATTATAAATTTAAGCATTAAAACAGATATCAAGTTGATATATAAATTTAAGTATGTATTTTTATTCATATATCCTGTCTGGAATTAACTTTGAATTAACTTTCAATATATTAAGTAGCAACTGAGCAAAAAAAAAAAACAAAAACAAAACAAAACAAAAAAACACCCTGAACAGGATAACTCTCATTTTCAGACGGTCTTTGCTCTTTAGCTATTTCACATTTATGCATGTTTTGCCTAGAGGGATAGAAAGGGGCATTATCTAAAAAGATGTAGTGATTATCAAAAAGTGCCATGGCTTCCTCCCTTCCTCCAGGAAAGATATTGATATTCCCTGAGAATCGTGAGGCTGTGATGAATCAAGGTCGTTACATTTCCTGGTTACCACCTACTTTCCCCACTTGCCCTGAATAAAGTCATATTGCAATTGTCTTTCATTACATTGTGTACGTCTTCTACCATCATCAGACAAGTCTTATTGACTGACTCGCCACAGCATGTCTCACTATATAGTAAGATACTACTATATATTAATATATTCCAGTACATAATTGACTTTTAATGATCTCAATTAGTCATGAAGCTCAAGAACTTCATATAAGCAGCACCAACCTTACTCTCAAAGACTCACCCCATTTAATTTAAGCAATGCCATTTTAGCCACTTTCTAGTTCACTTTGTATATACTTATCACACTCTGTTGACATTCACTTATCTGTTTTCTCAAAATACTATGCCCGCTTCAAATCTAAATACACACACACACACACACACACACACACACAAGCTTCTCTTGGTCTTCTTCATATCTCTATTACTAGAACTTTCTGTAAGCCTTATCTTACTCATTTCTAAAATCAAACTAATACTGTATACATCTCAAAATTAATGTGAAGACTGAGTGAATTCATGTGTCTGGTGTTCTTTTCCCGCATACGTTTACAGAGAATCTTACTTAGAGTACAAAAGCTTCTTGTTATATTTACTCCAAAAAAGTCACTGAGCCACGCTTACCTAAAAGGCAATAAATAAAGAATTTTCAGATTATAAAACTAATACATGGTTCCTGCCCTTGAGGAAATTTCAGTCAAGTAGGGAGTGTACCAATTATTAATTGTTGCAAAATAAACTATCCCCAGGGTGGCCAGTGTCCAGATTGCCTGGGGCTGTGGGGATTCTTGGCACACATATTCAGTTTTAAAACAGAGACAGTCCTTAGTAAGCTGGGTCAAGAAAGTTACCATAAATCCACCCCAAATCTTAGTGGCTTAAAGCAAAAATGGTTAATTGTTTCTCATGAGGCTGGCCAACTCTTCTGCTGGTTTTCCCTGGGCTTATGCAGCTCCATCCAAATGGAGAGGCAGCTGGGTCTTTTTGACCACATGGTCTCTGATCCAACCAACTTCACAGCAATGGTGGGTGGTCTCAGTTGTAGGACCATAAGCAACCAAAATCCCCACTGCTCAGCAACATAACAAGCCTTTATTTTCTTCACATTTGCTCCTGTCCACTGGCCAAAGCAACTTGAAGACGAATCTTAAGTCAGTGTGGGGAGAGCCTAAAGGGCATAGATCCTGGAGACATGATTCTCTTGGAGGCTTTACTGCAAAGATCTACACTTTACACAGCAATTTCTAATATCATAGTTTTCCTGTAAGTGATACAAATGATACAACATAGGTGGTGTAGAAAAACGAAAGTGGGAGGGAAGAGCAGTGGGCTCAGATTCTGAACCCTGAGCGAGGGACTGAGGTCTACAATATTTCCTTTATATACCTTAGTTACCTAATTTCTAGGAGCTTCATTTCGGCATCAATAATACCACCCATGCCTACTTCACAAGGTTATTATGCTATAAAAATGCAAGCTTAAGGTATAAATACAAAATATTTAAAGATTAAATTATCTTAGGATATGTTTCTTTTTGCTACTAAAACCTTCTGACAAGTTTAAAAAATCCTGATAAACAAAGAGTTTATAATAATTCTTTTTTAGAAATTGATGAATGCAGTTACTTGTTAATATAGTTACTTGCTTTAATTGTTTTACTTATATCGTCTTCAAATATTATTTAATTTTCCTTACTCTTTCAACTTCTCAGTTGTTTTTATGGATCAAAAGTTGATAATTTTAATTTTTGGGGCAACGAGTTAAAGTGGAAACTGGTATATGCCCAAACTTGGAACAAAAACCATTACCAAGCACACAAAAATAATTACATCTCAGTGTTTGACTATCCTATTCTTTAATCCATTGTAACATCACATTAAGCTTCAAATATTGTTATTGCTACATTGTTCACTTATGTTAAATTTCATTTGATTTTGATTTAAGAAACAACTGTTGTACTTTGAGGGGCATCTGGGTGGCTCCGTCAGTTAAATGTCTGATTCTTGATTTTGGCTCAGGTCATGATCTCGTGGTTCGTGGGTTCGAGCTTCGTCTCTGGCTCCATGCTGACAGTGTGGAGTCTGCTTGGGATTCTCTATCCCTCTCTTTCTGCCCCTTCCATGCTCTGTCTCTCTCTCTCTCAAAATAAATAAATAAACTTAAAAAAAAAAACTATTGTTCTTTGAATGCAGTAGGCTGTATCCATGTGGTCATTTTAGACTTGTGCCATTGCCTTTTCCATATGACTTGGACAAAATATATCTGTTTGAAATCCAATTCATAACGTTTTAATTTTTTATGTAGTATAAGTGACTTCAGAGTATTTTTCTTTTTCTTTAGAATAAATCCATTGTACAGCTATTTCCCTTAGATAAAAATAGTGAGATAGTATCTGGGTTCTAAAGTTTGTGCAGGTTCACATGTCAGCTCCCCTAGTTAATAGTTGTGTGTCTTTGAACAAGTACTTAAACTTTATGTGCCTTTTTTATTAAATGGTGATGAGAATAGTATGTATCTCATGGTATTGCCATGGATAATTCGTAATTTAACAAATGCTAAATGCTTATAACAACTTCTAGCACAAAAGAATAGCTAAGTCAATGTTACGTCTCTTACTACTACTATTACTTATGTTTCATCACAAAACAAACTAAATTTTTCCTCCACCATTGACTTATTTATGCATTCATTCAGCAAATATTTAAGTGCCTGCACTGTATCAAGCACTGTTCTAGTAAAGGGAATCAGGAGTGTCAGAGTAGAGAAACAGAAATAGGTTGCAATACTTAAGGTAGCTCTCATTGAGTAGAGGATATTTATGCAATACTTGGAAGGAGGTGCTGAAATAAGCAAGGATGACACCTGGAGGAATGGTGTTCTAGGTAGAGGACAGAGAGGCACTAATCCTAATGTGAAGCAGGTGGAAGTATGCCTGGGGTGTTTAATGCACAAGGAGGCCAGTAGGATGGGAGCTGAATGAAAGAAGGGAAGAATAGTACAGGTCAAAGACACAGCTATAGCACAGACAGATCACACAGAGGCTTCTAAACTTCTGTAAGGACTTGACTTTCCTGCTGAGGGAAATGAGGAGCCCTTCCAGGATTTCGATTGAATGTTTTAAAAGGCTGCTGTGTTGGGTAAAGAGGTAAAGAACCAGAGACCAGACTCCACTGTTAATGATCTCGCCAAGGTCAGTCACCGAATACCTCCTTGCTCCTATACCCTAAGGGCATTTTCAGTCCTTATGTTATCCAAATTTCCAGCAGTTGGTATCACTAGATCATTCCTTTTCTGTAAAGGTCTCATTCCCTGACTATTCTGAAGGCACACTTCTTAATGTTCTTTCTCTCTAGCTTTTTTTTTCTTTGTCTCCTTTATTAGCTGCACTTTCTGTCCCTTTTAAATATTAGTATTGCTCAGGGTTCTTATTCTATATGCTAGACAGTGGCATAAAGGATATTTAAGTGGAATTAATTTGACCTGGTTCACTGGTCTCAGATAATTACTAGTATGTCCTTGGGCAGACTGGGGAACCGCTAAGTTTCTGTAGAATGGGAATGTAAAGTTACGTACTGATGTGATGTGATGTGAGGTCCAGGAGTGAAAAGTCAAGAAAGTATTCTTGAGATGTTTTCAGTGCAAAAGGGTGGTTTTATTAAAGCCTGGGGACAGGACCCAAGGGCAGAAAGAGCTGCATTGGGATTGTGAGGAGTGACTGATTATATACTTTTTAGTTAGTGGGAATTAGGAATAGCATAAGTCTCTAAGAAATTTGGAAGCAAGGCTTCCAGGACCTTGAGGGGCTAGATGCTGGGAAGATAAGGTCACTTACTACTGTCTGGTAAAACATTAGTCATGAGACCTTTCAGCTGCATATCAGTGGGCCATATGTTTGGAGGATGATTGCTAAATATGTCTTGAGGGGAAGGGATAAAGGAAGTTTCCAAAGGAATTTTCATATGTTCAGGAAGACTTACAGGATCCTGGAGGTTGGGCTAATGTCAAGCTAAGGTTGTCTTTTGCCTTTAGCAAATATTAATTAACACCGAAGCAGGTGAGCTCTTTGGGGAAGGTTGCTCTGCCTATCTCAAGTACTTGTCCATGGGCTGCAAGTTGTAAGGAAATTTAATTTTTTTCCTATGTTTCTTCTGTCTATGTTCTCCATATCACATACTTCATATTGTTAAAACCAAATCATAGGTTTAAAAAAATTTTTTTATGTTTACGTATTTTTGAGAGAGACAGGGAGAGAGAGAGAGTGTGTGTGAGCTGGCGGAGAGGCAGAGAGAAAGACACACATAGAATCTGAAGCAGGCTCCAGGCTCTGAGCTGTCAGCACAGAGCCTGATGCACGGCTCGAACTCACGAACTGTGAAGTCATGACTTGAACCGAAGTCAGAGGCTTAACCGACTGAGCCACCAAGGCACCCCAAATCATATGTTGTCTCGAGGACTGAACTAAATGTGCTTAATCCAGTGCATGGAATATAGTAAGTGCATATAAGTGGTACTTTACTACCTGGGCAATGCAGAACATTCCCAAGCCTTCATTTTCCAATAAGAGGCTGATGACTTCCAAGTGTATATCTTACTGCCAGTTAGGTAACATATACTTTGTAATATCAGACATATATATTTAATTTCTTACTAAATATTTCCATTTTAGCCATTCATAAACATTTTGCACTCAGTATACAAAAACAGAGCTGATCCTTTTAGCTCCTTCCTCCAACCTGCTCTCCCTCCTTTGTCCTTAACAGGGTAGAAGGTGCTGACATCCACTTAGGTATCCTAGACATCATCTTTGATTTCCTATTACCACAGAAACATTATCGATTACTGATCCTCATCAATTCTAGTCCGTTGATGTCTTTTGAACTTGTATACATTTTGCCATCCAGAGAGCAACGGCCTCAGTCCAGGACGTACAACCCTTTCTCACTTCAGTTCTTGAAAACATTTTCTAGGTTGGCCCCTGTTTCCAGAATTGCCTGCTCCAATTTATTCCCGACCTTAGTGTTATTTTTGATGTTATTTTTCAAATACAAATATCATTCCATTGTTCATCTGCTTTAAATTTTTGTCAAAACCATAATTTGGTCAGAGAATAAAGTATCATTCTTTAACATGGTTATCAGCCCTCTCCTGGAGTAAGTTCATGCCCTCCTCTTTCACATCTTTTCCAATATCCACTTTATATCATGTTTTATAGTTATACTAAATTACAGTAAAACTTTGGTTTGTGGGCATAATTCATTCTAGAGACATGCTTGTAATCCAAAGCACTTGTATATCAAAGCAAATTTCCCCATAAGAAATAATGGAAACTCAGATGATTGGTTCTGCAACCCAAAAATATTCACACAAAAATTATTACAATACTGTAATATAATACAAAATAATAAATAAAATACAAAATATAAAGAAAAATAAACCTGCACTTACCTCTGAAAACCTTTCTCTGGTGTGAAGGAGGCGAGAGGAGGGTGATTGCATAGGACAACTTTCACTATCACTAACGGAATCACTGCTATTTATTGGCTCAATGGGATCTTTTAATTTTTTATTTTTTTAATGTTTATTTATTTACCCAATAAATAAACATTAGAGAGAGAAAGAGTGAGAAGGAGACAGGGAGGGAGAGAGAGAGAGAGAGAGAGAAGGAGAATGAGAATCTCAAGCAGGCACAGAGCCCCAAATGGGGCTTAAACTCAGGAACCATGAGATCGTGACCTGAGTCAAGACTAAGAGTCAGATGCTTAACTGACTGAGCCACCCAGGTGCCCTAATAAAGGACTGAAGAGACTAGAGCTCTTTTCTTTGTAATAAATTTCCTCTACTGTGAATATTCTACTTTGGGGGTGAAATTAGTTTCTACATGAGCTACTAGGGTGTACCTCCTGCCAGCATAAAATTTTGGGGAGGAATTATCTTCTACTTGAATTTCAAGAGTGGGGCCTCACTGCCTAAAATAATTAGGACATCACATTGTGTGCTAGCAGCGATTGACACAGAGGTGGGCCTGTGGATAAATATGTGGCATATGTGGCAGTCTTTGGAATTTTGCTTGGGGTAGTGAAGGATGTGAGGCTTGGGACCTGCCGCAGCTGTGAGTCTGGGCCTGCAGGAAGCTGTGCCAGAGAGCGAAGACTGGATGCTGGAGTTCTGTTTTTGATTGCTAAAGTCATATTAAATGCCTGTGTCCTGACTAGAATTTTCAGTTAATGAGCCAAATTTTTAATTTTTTAATTCAACTTGGGTTGGGCTTTCTTGATGTTTCAAGTGAAAAATTCTGAATAACACACAAAGAAATAAGTAGAAAAATAGCTTCCTCTGCAACTATCATCCTTGGCTCCAGATTTTTGAAATATGGGGGAAAATTAGTTTTCATAATGGATTGAAAAGTTACTTCAGTCATCAGTTTCTAGTCAGAAAACAGAAATCACTCTAGGAATTTCAAACAGAAGAAATCATTTCAGTGACTGGTTGCAAATTGATGAAAGGGTTGAAGGAAAGGAAAAGGACAAGTGAGATTATACTGGTGTTAAAATATGCAGAAAACTTCTACTGTACCTGTACTTGAGGACTAAAGGGGAAAATAGCATTGCCAGAGCCCATGGTCACTGGACAGTAGGACCGCACTGTTTACAGGAAGCTGTGTCTGATATGGCGCGAGCTCTGAATTTCACCATGCTGGCTAGAGCCAGAGGTGTGTTCCAGCTTACGTCCTATTTCCTTTGCAAACGATTAATCTCCAAGAGGAAGTATGACTTTTTTGGAGGAGGTTTTTAAAAGGAGATTATATATATATTTATATATAAAAGGAGATTTTATATATATATATGTGTGTGTGTATATATATATATATATATATAAATTCCTAGCACTGCATCCATGGCAACTATTCAAGAACATAGTTGAGCTGCCCTTTCTGTTACTTGAGTTACATACTAGATATAGAAATACAGTCCTAAAGGAGCAGTCATTGCAAAGCAAAGCAAAACAAACAAGCAAAAAACACCTAAGAAAGAACTGAGATGTACTTGGGTTAGTACATCCTACATAACGATACTATTGGTGTCATTTTTCTGGGCTTGCCTTTGAGAGTGCTATTTTGACAGAGAAATTAAGTCATCACTTACCACAGAATGATGCAAAGAAAAATGAACATTGCATCTCTCTGAAAATGCAAGTTGATGCAGGGAGAGGCTGACGGAATCAATGAATCACTTCCCTAATATATTTTTGCCACCTCAGCATAGATCATTAACCTAATGGATTATGTTTTGTAGTAGATGCATTTTTTTTGTCTGTGTACTAAAATAACATATGGAACTTTCCCATTTTAATGGTCACTTAACCTTCACTGTGTAAAAGGCTTAAGTGGATTTAAACATTTGTTTTAAAATCCATACCATCTATCTTAGACACTAAGTAGCTAGAAGCTTCAGTTGGCTCTCCATTACAAGTAGCAGCCATTGTTGGTTGGCAGGATAACACTGGATACTCCTTTGCTTTAGATCTAGGGACTTTTATTTTTGGAGAAATTGGGAAGTAGAAAAGTTTAGCCTCAGAGTCTTATCTAGATTCTCTCATTCATTCTCTTTCATCCTTGGTTACTTCAATCTTTTTTTTTTTAAGTTTATTTATTTTTGAGAGAGAGAGTGGGGGTACAGAGTTTCCAAAGCAGGCTCTGCGCTGACAGTAGACAGCCTGATGCGGGACTCGAACTCATGAACCACAAGGTCATGCCCTGAGTCGAAGTCAGATGTTTAGCAGACTAAGCCACCCAGGTGCCCCTAGCTACTCCAATCTTAAAAGAGAGTTTCAATAAAGGGATTGATAGCTATGTTAAAGATTTGTGCGACTTAAAAAAGTAGTCATAGTTTTGAAAAGATCCTAGTAAAAGGATAATTCTTATTTACAAAGAAATAAATCATTAATATTAGCATTTTATGTAGTATACAAATTGTTTTGGAAAAAAATACCTGGTAACTCATCCATTAATCAGGAAACATTTATGGAACACATATTTTCAGCCTGACATTTTTTTTCTGGAGTTTGGAGTGACAAAGAAATAAAAGAAGATCCTTCACTTCCCAGAGCTCACAGACTAATGAAGAAAATCAATAAATAATAAATAAATGTAGGTCTAAATAATATAATAGACAATTATATAGTGATAACCTCTGTGAGGTTAGTATATGAGAGAAAGTAGAGAGAAAAGTATAGGGAACAGCAAGTATTCCAAAACACAGAACAAGTTAAGAATGAATCTGGAAGGAAACCCAGAACTGTAAACGGTAAGGAATGTTGGAAATGATGAATATTGCTGGGGAGTAACTGAGTGTGGTCAGAGCATTAGAGGGACTCAGAAGCATACTTCATAGGCAAATAGTGATGTTCATGGGCTGCTTCTAAGCCTTATTGCAGAACTGGGGCTGTTGATAGAAAACCCTACCGGGGATTGTGGGTACACACACGAAACAGAAGAAGGACCCAAAGTGTGTATTACAGAGAGCCCCCCAGCCTCTGTCAGGACAGCAGGTTTTGTGGAAGGTGTTGATCCCAAATCCAACATAGCACCGAGAATGTTTGTTCAGATTCCACCTCAGTCTAGAGGCAAGAGAATAGGTAGGGTAGTTACGGGAGTAGGGAGTGCCTCAGATTCTTAAAGTCAAGTCCATGCAGATGCCTGAGTACCTAAGACTGACCCATGTACCCCAGAGGGACTTAGATCTACACAGCAGACTTTTCATGAGGAAGCTCTCCACATGTTTTCCTTAATTCACAAGTGTTTTGCTTTGGGTTCTCTGTCTCTGCTCTGACAAAGGCATGCTCACTGACGCAGCCCTCAAAAAGCAGGAAGCAGGTCACAGTCAGCCCACAATCCTGCAAATAGTATCGAAATTGTTAGCCAGCTTGATGAGGCCCAGTTCTGCCAAGAGAGACTTCAGTCAGACTTCCTAATAAATGCTGAAGTTCAGTTTCAGTCAGTACATCCATCCGAAACCTGGTGTTGTAGGAACTCTTACCTAGCAAAAAGTCTGCGTTTTGGCCAGGATTTTGATTGCCCGTTTGACTCAAAGAGGTGGTTAATTTCTTAACAATGGCGGGATTTTAATCAAGAAAAATAGGAAAATTGAGCAAAGGGAGTGAGGCGTAATGATTTCCAATCATTTCCTCGTTTGTTTCTGTACCACCATTTCAAAGAAAATGAATCAATTAATCAAGTAAAGATGTTTATTTTTAAATATACTTTCCAGGCACACAAGACGACATGATATTTTCTGAGTGCATCAGGCACTTTCATGACTTCATGCTTTTCTAGTTCCTTCTCTAAGTCTCTTGCCTCATACCTATCTTTTGGAAACATACTCAGTCTCCTGTGCTCAGCCAAAGTGTCCCTGACCCATTTGCCTTTCCACCTCAGGAAGGATTCAATGCACCATAATACATTTGCTAATACATTTCTCATGGCACTCATTTTTATTCTTCTTGCTGTTATAATTAGATCTCTGCGTGTCTTTTTCCTAATCTAGATTAAACAACTTCAATAATAGTACATTTATCGAATTCTAACCAGATGCGTTCATTTAATCCTTAAAAGACTCCTATAGGGTTGATGCTACTGTTTTACCCCTTTTTACAGATAAAGAAACTGAGACACAAAAGGGACTTTCTCAAGATGAATCTAGCAAGTTGCAAGCAGCTTTCTAAATCCAGAAGTCTGACTATAGAAACTCTTTTAACTACTAAGTACAAAATGATAGATTTTATATAAAAGAAAACTTTATATAAGTACACAAAACCAAAGACCACATTCTAAGGTGTAAAGCAATAAAAGAGGACAGTCCATTTATGGTGAAAGTTAATCATGCATTTCCTCCTAGGTTATCAAAATCCAGCAGCGTGGTGAACGTGGCATGTATATAAATAAATGACACTTAGATACAGAACGTGCTTTATGGTAATTTTTCTTCTTTACTTGCATTTTGTCACTTTCTTTGGAATTAGGTCACAGACATACTCTAAAAACAGTCTTGAAGCAAGACTGAAACTTTCCAAAAATTAATTTCTTCATCAAAATATTTTCTGGGAATTTAAATTCTAGGCAACTTCCTTTTAGGAAAAATCCCAATATCTGTCTTCTAAGACTTCAAATCTGAGATTTTTCTTCTCACTATCTCCTTGTTAATGAGAAGGAAATTAATATTCAGTCATTTTTAGTTGCACTACTTATTTTTTTAATATGAATTGTGCAGTGTAGCTTTTTACTGGATTTATTTGTGTTGTGTCTGAGGAATTAATTTATTCTATTTTACTCATTTTTAATTTGCACTCCTGGAAGAAACAAGACTTAGAAATGCTAGATATTTTACAAGACATTTAAAGTCAATACGAATGTTAGTACTAAAAATTAGGTGAGATCAAGGACTCGAAAATCTGTTTAATTCTATAGCAGAAGCATCTGCTTTCATTTGAAAGAAGGAAAATGTTTCTCTTTACAGAGCTACTTGCCAAACAATGATGTCACCCTTGGTTACTGCCTAGGGCTCTACTTCTTGCATGGGTTTTATCTTGATGTTGAGATAATGTTTTTCCATGGCATTAGATGGTCATATTTACAATTATGTTTAGAAATTATCTTTAATAAATACAGATGGATTATATTAATGCAAAAGTTGTTTCTCTTTTCAAAGTTTTCCACTGTGTTAGAGATGTAATAAAAAACGAACAGCACTGAGCAAAGTCTCCATACCTCCACTTCCGGTATTGAAGGAAAAAAAATATATATATATACACAATGAAATATATATAATGAAAAGTATCTATCTTACATAGTATAAGTATATATTTTACATAATATAAATATATATATACTTTATAAAAATAAAATATATAAACATATGTAAGTAAATATATATTTCTTTCATGCAAAGCATTATAGAATTCCTCTAATTGTTAATAATTCTATTGTTAATCTTGCATGTGAGAAATCATGGGATACTGCTGATGTGACAGTATATTCAGAATATTCTGAATATTTTTTCTTAACCCATTGGAAAATACTCTTATGCTCAAGTCTCTCATTTAGTTATGTTATTAGTTACTATTATTGGTGCTGCAGGTCTGTTTCTTTTTGGAAGAGATAAATATGGAAAAAGATGTTTAATGGTAATGTACACACAGCTAAAGACTATTAGTTAGATGTAAGATGAGAAAAGTATTGATTGAAATGAAGATGAAAAAGGAACTGGTATCAAACAGGGACATAACAGGTAGATGTAATCTTCTGTCCAGAATTCTGATAGTAGGTTAAAATCTGTATGTTTATTTTTATTTTTTATTTTTTATCTTTTTTAATGTTTATTTATTTATTATTATTTTTTAAATTTTTGTTTTTTTAACATTTATTTATTTTTGAGAGACATAGAGACAGAGCGTGAGCAGGGGAAGGGCAGAGAGAGAGGGAGACACAGAATCTGAAGCAGGCTCCAGGCTCTGAGCCGTCAGCACAGAGCCCAACACGGGGCTCGAACTCACAGACCGTGAGATCACGACGTGAGCTGAAGTCTGCCGCTTAACCAACTGAGCCACCCAGGCGCCCCTAATGTTTATTTATTAATTTTGAGAGAGAGAGAGACTGTGTGCACGTGCATGTAGGTTAAGGGTCAGAGAGAGAGGTGGAGAGAGAATCCCGAGCATCCTCTGCACTGTTGTCGCAGAGCCCCCATACAGGGCTTGATCTCAAGAACCCTGAACTGAGTCGAAATCAAGAGTTAGATGTTTGACTGACTGAGCCACCCAGGCACACATATTTTTTTAAATTTTTTTTCATTGTTGAATAATAAAGCATCCAATTATTATTTATTATTTTCTTGGCTTTTTCCCTCGAGTTTTTATTTAAATTTCAGTTATTTAACATATAGTGTAGTATTGGTTTCAGGAGCAGAATTTAGTGATTTGCCACTTACCTACAACCCCAGCTCATCAAAACAAGTGCCCTCCTTAATACCCATTAAAGTTTGTATGTTTCAATTAATGTTGAACACGACACAGTAAAAAAGTACTTTTATTGGAAGCCATGAATGAATGTGAGAGTTTGTCACTAGCATTGCTTATAGGAAAAAAGTGGTAAGTTAGAGAAAAGCAGATTATTAATGTGTTATTGAAAATTGCAATAAACAATTCAAGACATGGAGTAATAATTGCAGAGTTTATATTTCAGGATAAACTCCTACATTATCTGTGATATTTTAAGAAAAGAATCTGTTATGTGTTTAGAACAATTACTACTGCTAATTGTGTGTGTTCTGTAACACCAGTAAGTGCTCTCCTGTTTCCCAAGTTTAAAAGTTTCATTCTGTATTACTAATACCACTATTCTCTTATTACTCATGCTAAATATTGTATTGTTATTTTTATATAAAAGTATATTCTGTTGCATGTTAAACTTTGGCTCCTCTTGAACGTATTCTTTACTTTTTCTTGTACTATACGAAATTGGCTAGCAATGTACTACGAAATACAATCATTTCATGAACATTTAATCAAATGGCTATTCTGAATCACTGCAGCTTACCTTCATATTTTCTAGACCTCTTGCACAAGAAAAGGTCATAATTTCTCTTTATATGGCCATTTTTCCTCAAGTCCACTGGCCTCACAGGTGTTGATCACACGGAACATGAATCAATCCCACTAGACCCTCTTTGGTTTCTTGATGTCTGTTCAATTTACATTTCTCTGAATATAGTTGGTACATGTCAGTCTTTATCTAACATAGTATTCCCTGGAGTAATGGATTATTAATAAACACACACATATTAATACACACAAATCTCTTTTTAAAAATATTTTTTATGTTTGTTTATTTTGAGAGAAACAGCCCATGTAAGCAGGCGAGGAAAGAGATAGAGGGAGAGAGAGAGAATCCTAAGCAGGCTCTGCACTATTAGCACAAAGCCCCATGTGGGGCTTGAACTCACAAACCATGAGATCATGACCCTAGCTGAAATCAAGAATCAGATGTTCAACCAACTGAGCAACTCAGGTGCCCTACAGATCCCTTTGTTTAAAATAAAGCTTATCTATTTTGAAGGAGAGAGAAAGAGCAGGGGAGGGGCAGAGACAGAGGGAGAGAGAGAATCCCAAGAAGGTTCCACACTGTCAGTGCAGAGCCCAAGGTGGAGCTCGAACTAATGAACCGTGAGATCATGACCTGAACCAACGTCAGACGCTTTAACCAACTGAACCACCTACGCATCCCCACAAATCCCATTTATCCAAGCAGCCTGCATAGTTGTAGTCTAGAGGTTCATTTAAGTCATTTATTGCTTCTTTGTTTCATGGAATTATTAGTAAATGATATAGGTATTAATATCTATCTGTGTACTTTACAACCATGTAGTAAGGTTGCAGAATCATAGCTCACGTTTTTCACATTTTTATTGCAAATATCTGTCATTCTTAACTTTTTTTGGTTTCCGTTTGTTTCTTTGTTTGTTTTCTTAGACAGAAAAATAGTGCACAAGCAGAGAAGAGGGAGAGGGAGGATCCCAAGTAGGGCTTCATGTTCAGCGTGGAGACCAATGCAAGGCTTGATCCCATGATCCTAGGATCCTTCTTAACACCAAGTATAGGGTGTCTATCTTCAGTGAGTACATGTTACCCAAAGTTGAGAAATGAGCTGTATAGGCGGATAATAGTGGGGAAAAAGGAATTAAATAAAATGTGAGAACAGGCACAGTAAAATATTAGCTTTAAATATGAAAAAAAATAACAACAGCCCGATTTTACAATGCACAGGTAAGTTTGAGATGTCTCATGACAAGACATACTGAATCCCACTAGAATCCATGCATACAAATTATTCTGATAATACTTGAATCAAACTGATTTGCCCATAACAATTGCAACATAGTCATATATTATCAAAACATATTCTTATGTCTCTGTCTTAGACAATTTGTATGGATGATTAAAATGAGTCTCCAAATGTTAACTCAAATGAAGGGCATTTCTTATCCTATTTTACAAGATGCTTAGTTCTCAATTTGCAAGATAGTCAGCATTTGAAATGTAGAACCATATGCTTTCCATTCATTGTTCATTTTTCTATGTGCTTGCTTACTCTTCTTTATCCTTTTACCTGATTCCCATTCTACACCCTCCACTCAACATAGGCAACAATATTAATGTGCTTATAGTGTTTGTTATTTTAAGTGTTCCTTTTCAAATGATCATTTGGTCTGCAGACAGTGACTATGCGCAAATAGGATTATATGACATAATTTACTTTTCAAAAAAGTAATCAATACATTTCTAAGATTATTTCTCTTCCTAGATTTACCTCTAATGTGTTGCTTCTAACTGCCTCCTAATATTTCATGATGCACTACCACCATGGTTTACCCATCTGTTCCCCCTATCTCCATAAACGATCCTTCACTGAGCATCTATTTACATGTCCTCTAAACTACCTTTGTGAAAATCTTGCTGGGATGTGTGATCAGGAGCAGATTATATATATTTTATATTTAATTAAGTAATTCAAGACTGTTTTCCAGCAAGGTCTCACCAGTATAACTTTCCACAGCAGAGAATGAGGGCTTACACACACCCAGCACTTTGTATTATATGGCTTTCTAATAGAGAAGTGCTATGTCCTTATGGCTTTAATTTGCATTTCCCTGATAACTATGATTTTGAGCATCACGTCTTCTCGTTGTCATCTTGTTTGTTTTTCTCGGCTGGAAAGGATTTGACATGCTTTTGCTTATTTTTGTTTTTGGATTGCAGGGTTTCTTTTTTTTTTTTTTTTCTTGTTGATTTTCAGATTTATTTCTTTTTTATTTTTTTAGATTTTTTTATGATAGTTTATTTTCAAATTGGTTTACGTATAACACCCAGTGTTCATCCCAGCATGTGCCCTCTTTAATGTCCATCACCCCCTCCCCCCCCCAGATTTATTTCTATACTTCTTTCTTATTGGATTGTGTTTTGGAAGGTTTATTTAAGAAGTTACTTTTGGTTTTGGTCATAGTAATTTCCTAACATTTCTTCTAGGAAACATTTATTCTAGATTTAAGTCTTTAGTCCATGTAGATTTTCCATTTTTCTGTGGTCTTAGGTAGGGATCCAGTTTTATATTCATCCTTATAGTGAGCCAGTTTTTCTACACCAAATAATCTTTCATTTCCTAGTTGATTTGTGGGGTACCCTATTCACAGTGTATCTGTATGCATGTCTGTCTGTAAGGTCTCCATTTTGGTCTATTGGTTCATTTGTGTTTTTTTTGCCCCAATGGCTTTCAAATCGGTCATAGCAGGCTATATTATGCTGTGGTAATAGACAACTTGAAAACATCAGTGTCTTAGAATGATAGAGGTTTAGTTCTCACTCATGCTGCAGATCCCATGCAGGTGTGCAAGGAACTCCAGTCATCTAGGTTTCTCCAGAACACAGGCTGTGGGGCAGCCTGCAATGTGTGCGCTGCTGTTCATGGGCCACAAGGAAGGAAGAGCTAGAGGGTTTCATGTTATCAGTTCAATAACGCTCCAATGCAAAAGTGAAATACGTACCTTAGGCTTATAATGTACCATCTAAAGCAAGGGTGCAGGAAGTAACATTCTTCCATGTGATCATACCCTGGAAACCCAGACGTGTTCAGTGGACAGGATTAATGACTGCTAAAACTTAGTAATACTTTCTTAATATCTTATTCTCTTATTTACACACCTTAATATACCCTATTTAAATTTTCTCCTCTCCAAACACAGAGCTACTTAGTCCTATTTTTTTCTAATCTCTTAATAGGGTCACTTAATAACCCCCAACATTTCCAAATTGCTCTCCAATTTGGCTTCCTTGCTTGCAGAGTTACTTCTAACTTTTTAAAAAAAATTTTTTTTAACGTTTATTTATTTTTGAGACAGAGCATGAGTGGGGGAGGGGCAGAGAGAGAGGGAGACACAGAATCTGAATCAGGCTCCAGGCTCTGAGCTGACAGCACAGAGCCCAATGTGGGGTTCGAACTCACAGACCGTGAGATCACGACCTGAGTCAAAGTCGGATGCTTAACCGACTGAGCCACCCAGGCGCCCCTACAGGGTTACTTTTAACCCTGTCTGTCTCCAATTCCAATTTATCACTTTCACTTCTTTTAATGATTACTCTAAATTCAATAATAATATTTTGAATAACCGGCTCAAAGGTGATCATTTTCTCTCATTGCCACTTGGAATGGCATGGTATACATGGCCTTTCTTCAAATATTTCTTCGGACAGACTGTAGTCCTTGCATTTACCCAAATGCACAAGACCGTTTTATGCCTTCGGGTCTATGTCCAGTAGTTTTTTTTACCCATTTGTGTTCTTTTTTCATTTGCCACTTCTAAACTTTAGGATTTTTCATACTCTAAATCTTTAATCATGCTCTTTGTCAAAGTAATCACAATGTCTTTTGCTCTTATTAGCTTGCACAAACCTAATGTAAGTATCTTGAAGAAATATGTTATGTAAGATTTGTCTTTATATTATTTCTGTCTAACATGTATTTAGCATTCAGAAAATATTTCATTGAATGCAAGAATGCATGAAAGAATAAGCAGGTAAATATATTAATATTCTTCATTTATGAATTCCTATCAGATTCAGTCCTGGGGCCTTAGAACTTCTCGGACTTAACCAGAGTTATTCTTGAACTCTTCTGAAACTTTAGGAAATGTTGAAAGGTTTTTCCACCTAGATTAGACTGCTATGATTAATAGATTGCCTTGACTTTGTAGAAGAAGCCTTTTAAAAAGATTTGGTGGGGGGCGCCTGGGTGGCTCAGTTGGTTAAGAGGCCGACTTCGGCTCAGATCATGATCTCACAGTCTGTGAGTTCGAGCCCTGCGTCGGGCTCTGTGCTGGCGGCTCAGAGCCTGGAGCCTGCTTCAGATTCTGTATCTCCCTCTCTCTCTGCCCTTCCCCTGCTCATGCTCTGTCTCTATGTCTCTCAAAAATAAATAAACGTTAAAAAAAATAAAAAAAAAAAGATTTGGTGGAAAGATTCTATGGTTCAGTGCAATGGTTAGAACTTCTAAGTTAGGTGATAAGTATCAGCAGTTCTTCCTGTAAATCACTTGGAAGTTCACATAAGATAATTCAGAAATTCGACTTCCAGAATTCAGAAATTCTAGTATAAATGTAAATGTAAAAATAGTATGATATATACGTATGTATATATGTACATATACATGTATATGAGTATATATACATACACACAAACATACTCCCATTATATTTCATGTAATGTAGTTAGAAAATAAACCTTCCTAAGATATGTTTACAATGAGTATAATTAGATGACCTAAAGCCAGGTGTTTTAACAACGCTGTAGGTATTTTACATTTAGGAAAATATATTATAAACAAACTGTTAAATATAGCTTCTTCCAAAGGATACAAGATCCCAAGGAGCCATTGATTTGCACATTGCTTAGCAACATAATCATAACATTTCTAAAATTTAGAAACTGAGAATGCAAAAGATATAACCCTACAGTTGTTTCCATGTCCTGTTGTGGGGTATACAGACCATTTTTTTCTATTGTATGCAATGAGCAACTTAAGAAAAAAATACAGTCCAGGCAATCCATTTGCATGTAGTTTTATTAAAGAGCATATTTTTAAATAGTTTTGAGAGTTTCCTGCACTCTGTATCTCTTATTAGATTTTCTATGACCTCATGTGGGAGGAATGGCTAAAATCTGGGAAGAAAGAATTAGAATTTGTAGTGACTTTGGCGTATTTGAAAAATGGTTAGTAGCAATGCTTTGTGTTACCTTCATTCTCCAGTGTAGTGTTTGATCTGACTGCTAAAAACAGAACAAAGAATATTCATTTAAATTTGAGCAAGAGTAATTTGGATCAAGCCTAAGAAAAGTCTTTTAATGGTTCAAAGAGAAGTTAGACATAAAAGTGGATTACTCATGAAAGCCATACTTTTCCATTCCCTGAATTACATATGGACAAGCCAAGATTTGGACCAAAAAGTTAAGATATGGATAATGGAGTAAAATCAAAGGCCACACTCTAAATGACTATTTCCTCTTTTGCCTGCTTTATATATCAATGTTTTCTTGCTATTAGGTATATAAAATAATTAGCTTTATAAATAAATAATACATACATATTATGTATATATGCAATGATTATTTTAATAAAAGCACGGTGGTTGGTGTTTATTGTAAACTAGAAGTCTTTGGAGGAGTGGTTTAGCTGAAATCTCCACATGACCTACAGGATAGAGACAAACCAAACACTCACATTTCTCTCTTTGTAAGTATGGATGTAAAACACAGAATCAGATGTTTCAAAGGCAAAAGTTGACATATACACAGACTATCAGCAATCTTTTGCTCATGACACTGTATAATAAAGAATTTGGCCTTGTCCAAACAGACATTGACCCTTTGCCCTTGGCTTCTAGGAGACAACCTATGTTATACAAGAGGGAAATACTTTTATTTAGGTTGGAGAATGATTATACCCAATAGTCATAGAAAGACCTACTGTGTGATTTTAGTGGGAACTCTGAATCGTGCACAAATCAGTGGGCCTGGAGAATGAGTTCAACCACGTGGGCAAACGATCAATTAATCCTCACCTGATCAATCTCCAATAATGGTTGTAGACTCAGGTAAACTTCCCTGATTAGCAATACTCTGTGCACATTGTCACACATCAGTCTGGGAGGGTAATGCTTCCTGGGGACAACAGAAGTTTCAGATTTAGAACACTTCAAAATTCTGCCTTCTGTGTCTCTGCCTGTGACTTATTCTTATTTGTATACTTTCACAGTAACAAACCACACCATCCCCATGACTATAATGGCTTTAGCTGAGTTCTATAAGTCCTTCCAGAAAATCGTTTAAACTGAGGATAGTTTTGGGAAACTCTTGAACTTACACTCGGTGTTAGAAGTGAGAGAAGTCTTAGTAGAGTGCCACCAAAACTTGCATTTTGACTAGCTCTAGGTAGACAGAGTACAGAGCTTTATGAAAAAAGAAAGAGTATAGATTTGGAAGAGAAAAAATTTGCCGTTTAACCTGTTCATAATTGTAAGAGACTCAAAGTCCTAGAAGCTTCTATTCATTATGGGGTAGTGTCATTTTTGCAATTTTTCTACTTGAAAACAAAGTAAAATTCTTCATCACCATTATTAGTATTGTTCGTATAAGTTAGGTGGCAAGAGAAAATTAATTAATATAAAACCAAGTTGCTACAGTTTCCTCTCCTATAGATGGTCATGAAAGAGAAGTTGGATTACTCAGTAAAGGAGCTAAAGCACCCCCCACAGAAGTGGAATATGATATTGCCATAAGACAGGTCAAGCATACATTGTGTGTCATTTGAAATAGTGGGCTGTACAAAGTACTAAGTCCTCTGTTAATTGCCTTACATAGGCCATGAATTTATCATTAAAATAACTCTATGAGATATATGCTATTATCATTCCCCTTTAGTGAGGATAACGTTGAGAAAAACAAATATTAAATTACCTATTTATTGATCCAGCATGTCCACCGAAAACTTATAAGCACTTAAGAAATTTTTTTGGGGTGATGTTATAGGGAAATAAAACATTGTTACTTCTCTCTAGTGTGATATAGTTATGTTACGCCAGAGTGTCTTGGTGCCTGGGGACCATGGGACTCACTAGTAAGAACAACACAGAATCTACAAAAGAGAGATTAGAAATTCTCAAGAACCAAAATTATTCTCTTTGGTCATTTATTCTTCAAAATACAACTTTTCTTTTATAAATTTTCCTTTCAAATGTATTTATCTTTAAACATGCAGTTGCATATTTTATTATATATGCTTTAATATATTTTTATTTCTCCTGTATATTCTGCATGGACTTTATTTCATCATTTAAAGAAACCAGGACAAATAAGAAATAAAATTAAAAAAAACTAGCATGGAGAAATAATGAGGTTAACACAATAAATCATGCTTTTGAAGTCTTACCTATGGAAATATTAGGCTTGCCATGTTATCTATAAATTTCTCTGGGTATGCACCTGAAATGAAATAAAATAATATAGTAAGTTTGGGATTCTACATATCAACTTGGTTTATAAGCTTGATAGAGAAAATATAAAAAGATGTAACTAAAAATATATATTTTTAATTTTAAAAATAATGGCAGAGAGATTTCCAGAATTTAAAATAACCACAAATATCCCGCAGTACAAGTTTGTGGCAGGAAGCAGCTTCATCCTCTTTTGTGTCTAAATGTTAACCTATAAATAGTTGTTGCAGGGAAGTTTGTCAACTGTGGATCAAGATAAAAGTAAAGGTGCAGTTTCTCTGTGTTCCTTCCTTTTCCACTGACTTGATATAGACAAACCTGATAATCTTGGGCATCATGTGTTCTTAAGATGGAGAGATTCTAGACCTCTGAAGATCTCTCTAGATCACTTGGATTAGAAGTGTTCAGGAGAAATTAATGTGAATAAAAAATAATCTTCTATTATGTTCAAACAATTATACATGTTAGTGTTATCTTAATACACCTTTTTAAAGGCATTTCTCAATATGCAGTTTGTAGAACATTATTTAATTCACACATTTATTCAATAATTCATTTACTAGTTTAAAGTTTGTATGATTAAATGCCTTATTACTTTCCAGGAAGATAAAACAACAATATAAAATTAAACAAGTAAATAAGATTATTTCAGATAGATTTAAGTGTATTGAAATAGAATATAAGAAGAAGTAATTGTTTAAAGGTGTAAATAGTATTAGGGGCTAGATTACAGATATTGATCCCTATGAGAATTGGAATAAGAACTGGAGATTGAGGAAGAGTCAGTCAAACAGATACCTAGTCAAGAGTTTTCCAGGATATGAAATTAATCTGTGGTACAGCCCTATATGAGTTATAAATTTGAAGTGTTTGAGAAATAAAAAAAAAAGGATCACCATGCAAACTAAGCAGAACTTGGTAAAAAAGCAAAACTAAAAAGCTAGGTAAGGCTAAATAATAAAGGGCCTTATATGTCAAGAAAGGGGATTTGAATTTTCTGTATATGTAATAGAATAGCATTGGAAGAGAGTTATAACACTCAATTTAATTTTTTTTCCAAGGGCCCCACTGTTGCTGCCCTGTGGAAAATGGATTATATGTTCAAAAAAGTGAAAGGAATGAGCCAGTGAGGAGGCTATTGCAGGGTAATAATATTGAGGGATATTTGACTCGGGAAATGCTGGAGAAGGAGAGAATTGAGGGGACCAGAGATGTATTTTGCAGTTAGGAACTCTACGTAGCTTGTTAAGAATAAGATGTGAGGGGTAAGGGAAAAGGATGAATCAAAGTGACCCATCTTCCATGGCTTGAGAACCTGAGAGGTCAGTGATTTCATTTACTAATATGAAGAAACCAGTGTAGAAACATCTTGGGGAAAGTAATGTTCAGTAACTGGGTTTGGACATGATTAAATTTGAGCTATCCACTAGATATTTAAATAAGGGTCTTGCATAGTCACTGGATATGCTCACAGCAAAATCTTGCTCAGCAAAAGATAAATGTTGCTTAAACAATCTTACTGCACTGAAAGCTACATGGAGATATTGCTCCACTTAATAGTTATTATTTCTAGGACCTGGACTGGCACACAGATGATACGAACTCATGACTTGCAGAGTAAATGAGTGCTAAGTAAACAGAGCAATGTTATTGTTCATTTATTAAGGTAACACGCATGCAAACACACACCCATTTCTTGTCATGGTAGTCAACACAATGTAGTGATACAGTGTAGAATGCCCAGATTTATAACTTAGGAGGTTATAAAACACATGGTTTCTACATCTTTAATATAGAAATGAAAATAATGCATTAGCTTCCACTTCAGGATGGTGACATGAGGAGCTCCATGGAAAGCTGGTGAAAATTATAAGAACAAAACCAAAAAGCTATCTTCTCTGGAAGTTGTCCTATGTGCGTAGAGCAAATAACGAAACACTTATTCAAGAAAAACGACTAAACCTCAATAAGAACAGCAAAACTTTTGTGGCTTCTCGTCAAAACTCATTCCCTCTTCTTCCAGCCCACAGCTCAACTTGATGGAAGCTCAACTCTGGGAGGGCATAACTAAAAAATGGGGCTCCCTCTCCCCTCAGCTCCTAATCAAGAGTTACTATACTTCCCTAAGAGGGACAAGCCACAACATTTCTTATTTCGTCTACGCTGAAGAACCTAAGTTCCTGGTGAGTGTGGTCAAGAGGTCAGGAAATCCCTACCTCCACCCATCTCCCACCCATAGGAAGGAGGCTGCACTCTGAGTGTGCAGCCTAAGAATCCTGAGGCCTTGGGTGCCTTCATTCCAATTAACTCAGAGTGAATGTTCTACTCTAGAAGAGACAAGACAAGAAAATCAGAGGCTACTGCCCCATTCAGCGTCCAGAGTAGGGCTCAGAGATTTTGCTCAGAGGGTGAAACAATCCATAAGAACACATATCTCTGAAACTTTCCCCAAAGAACAGACTTTATTTAAAGCAGAGTATGTGGAAGTACTATGTGGAAGACTAATGGTGCTCTAGAAAACCAATAACTTCTCTTAATTATGAACAGCAAGTTAAATGTCAGGTCAGATAGTTCAACAGAGAAAGAGGAAATGAGACAGTGAAGAAGAAGACTGCTAGGGTCAGAACAAATCTCAGACTGACCTCAGAAACTACCCCTTCCTGAGTTGAACTGAAACAGACTATTGACAGATATGTGTACAGAGCATTGCTGAAAATAATAGCCAGCCATTAATTAATGGGGTCCAACTTATAGAGGACGCAGGCACTTTAACAGAGAAATTAGGGAAAGGGAGTAAAAGACAACTCTGGTAGTATTGTCATTTCAGGTGACATGCCCAAGGGCCCATCCTCTGAGGAGAAACATGAAGGCTTTTCGTTGTGAAAGAAATAGAAATAGCTAAATAACAAAAAAAAATAGAAGCAAGTAACAAAAACAAGTTCCCTAGAAGGACAGGAGGCAACCAGTATCCGGAAATGCTACAATGTATTACATAATTTGTCCAATATTTTGGCAAAAATAATATGAGACATGCAGAGACAGGAAACTGTGGCCCACATACAGGAAGAGAGCTAGCTGACAACAGGAACTGTTTATGAGAGGGACTAGATATCAGGTTTAACAGAAAAAGATTTCCAAATAGTGGATATAAGCCATTATAAATATGTCCAGAGAACTAATGGACCTCATGCTTAAAGAAATAAAGGAATATATATATTTATATATATTGATATATATATATATATATATATCAATAATGGGAAATGAAAAATGGAACTGAGCAGTATATTTGAACTGGTAGAAGAAAGAATCAGTAAACTTCGAGATAGATTGATAGAAATTGTGCAATCTAAAGAATAGAGGGAAAATAGAATGAAGAAAGAATTGTACAATCTAAAGAATGGAGGGAAAATAGAATGAAGAAAGAAATTGTACAATCTAAAGAATGGAGGGAAAAAGGAATGAAGAAAAATAAAGACAGCCTAAGAGAAATGTCGGAACTTATCCTGGAAATTTTTGATGATATTGAGCTCCATTAAAAAGAGATTGCAAACTAATGCTTATGTGTGAAGTTTATCAGCTCATTATTTAGTTTCAAGATGTCTCAACTTTTACATAAATGAGAGAAGAATATTGGTGCAATATATGAACAAATAATTTTGGACCCTTACTCTGTGCCCGGTGGGTTCAAGGGATACAAAGATAGAAAGTATGACATTTGTCTTTAAATTACTTACCTTGTTTTCAAGAAGACAAATTGGACGCCTGGGTGGCTCAGTCAATTGAGCGTCTGACTCTTGTTTTCAGCTCAGGTTATCATCCCAGCATTGTGGGATCGAGTCCCATGTCTGACTATGTTCTGATCCTGGAGAACAGATTCTCTCAAAAAAAAAAAGGGGGGGGGGAGGGGAGATAAATTAGATACCAATGGGAGAATGAGATAATGATAAATAGATTAACATTAAAAGTTTACAGTGTGATATAGACTGGTATAGAATGTAATACAAATTTCAAGAAGTTATCATTGAGGAAATGTTAGAGTACTTCCTACAAAAGAGATTTTTCGGAAGACTTTGAAGATCAGATAAGGTTTGGACGCGTGGAACGAACGGAGGAGCATGTATGTTGACCGTGAAGAATCAATGATTTGGACACCCAGATGGTGAATTTGGTCCTTTCCTTGCAAGAGTCTGAAATCGGTGAAGCAGTGTGTTGTGTGAAGGGCAGATCGATGCTTTTGAGAGGATAATTGATATTTTACGTGACTTATTATAAATTCTGGGAAACTGAGACGGAAGTAAATTGGCCATGAATACCACTGAAAATTCTTAAAGAAATTTATGGGACTTATTTTCTTTAAAGTTCTTTTCATAAGCTTATATACACAAATTCAAATCATAATCTGTGGGCAGATAATTGAAGCTCTTGGTTTCTTTTATTGAAGATAACTTCACTAGTTTTCTGTAACATCACAATAGTTTCGGCATTGCTTAATCACACCAAGCTTCAGCATTTAAAGCCCCTTACATAATATAATTTTACTACGGCACAAATTAATGTTTAAAAGTCTTTCTAACAAGTATATAAAACATACGAGACTACAGCACCATTTAGAGAGAGCAGGAGTAATGTGACCATCAAGACTCATTCCTTTTAATGTTCCGGTTCTCCCCAAATAACATCTACTTACTGTTTGAATTACCTTGGTTGTTTTCCTGAGCTACTTGAACTAGTAAACTATTAAACACATTTTCTTCTATTCAGAAACAAACACTTCTTTCTAATTTCTGTTCTGAGGTTTCCAGTTTTTTAAATATTCCCCTTCTTTGGAATTGTCATAAACAATATATTAAGCTAATGATATTAATGATTTGTTCTCTCTTCTGCTTTTCAGAGCTGTGGCAGGCTAGTTACTCTTCAATGCAATATGCAAATCGAGTTTCTGAATTTGGCATGCAAATGCATTTGAGAGGTGAGTGTAAAAGTTAACTTCAGTAAAAAAATCAGCGCCCACCCAGGCTTTCATATTTCAGAGTTAGTGTGTTGAATCCATATTAGTTGCATGTAAGAAATATTATTCAATTTTAACTTTCTCTCTTCTTCTTTCTTTCTTTCTTTCTTTCTTCATTCATTCATTCGTTGCGCTAAAATATTTACTTTGAGTCTAGGTCTCTTAAAAGACACATATTTCCAAAGACTCTTCAAAAGTCTCCAATAGTGATATAAGTAAATCTATGAGTTTTGCATTTTTACTGCCAGCTACTAAGAAAAATGAGGAGAGCTGCACGAAAGGAAAACATCTTGGATTAATATTTAGTCTTTATTTGTCTGCCTTTCAAAGAAAGTGGTCCTTTTTAGGACCTTGGTTGCAGTCATTCAAATTATTATTAGTGCAAACTTTTTGGAAATCAAAATATATTTATTAATTAATTTACTCCTCTAGGTACTAAAAGCAAGGGAGAGAAAATTCTGTGCAATCCCAGTTGTAATTACTGTTTGAAGTTTAAAAGTGCCAGTCTATTTTAAAAGTTAATTTCACAGATAATAAGCACTTAAATAGTAGTTATTCTATCACTGGAATGAAATTACATACAAAACTTAAATAAATTTTTCTTTGATTTTACAGAAATAAAATTGGGTATGGCATGAACCTTTGATGATATCATAGCATTGCAAACCGTTTTTATTGATCGTGTATCTTGTTATAGGTTGGATTCCCTGGGAAGTCAAGTCTGAAATGGGGATTAGTATGTAGGATGTTTATTAAGGAGTGCTTTTGGGATCAACACTGAAGGGAGAAAGGAAGCAGAAGTAGGCATGTGTTCAATTGTGAAGTCATCCCAATAAAGGCCTCTGCTGACCCCCACGGGGATATCAAAAGTAGGATTCAGAATTGTCTCATGAAGGGCTTTTCCCTCTTTCATGTTTATCAGTTATTAAATGAAGAATGCCTTTAGATGGAGGCATGAACTTAGAGAGGCCAGTTTCTTCATCTAAGGCAAGCTACAGAGAGGGCTGACAGTGACAGCCATCCTTTGGAACGGTTCCCAGCAAATAGGGGAATATTGACTTTATTCTGAAGAAGAATCTTGGAGGGCTTATGCAATGACCAATTAGAGAATCATAATGCAGATCTCTAGTGTTCTGGAGCAAGGCCATACCAACTAAAATGGAGAATCATATATTTTTGGAAATCAGTTTCCTGTGTTACCTGGTCATGCTGCAGATAGGGTATCTGAACAGTGAACACTCAATAACCATGAAGCCAGAACTATCAGTCATGAAGTGTATTCTACTGGATCTACCAAGTCAAAAATTTGGGCAGGCTCAGCACGTACAGTTCACCCCTACCTTCTGGTCTCGGGAGGTCCCACCCCTGCACAGCATCTTCCCCCACCATCAATACCTCCAAAACAATAGGGTCTAATATGTCAAATGGCTTCAGTCACAGAGCTACTTGCACCATGATCTGGATTCACTGCAGAGCTCTTTCTTTCTTTGGATTTTATACATATGTTAGAGCTTTTCATATTCCCTTCGTAGGGGATTGGTCTGCTTGAATTGTCATAATATAATACAATAGACTGGGTAGCTTAAACAACAGAAATGTATTGCCTAATAGGTATAGAGGCTAGAAATTCAAGAACAAGATGCCAGGGAGATAGACTTCATTATGAGGCCTCTTGGCTTGTAGGCTGCCACCGTCTCTCTGTGTGATCTCTTCTTTGTGCACACACAAGGAAAGAAAGACTGAGTGAGTTTTCAGGTGTCCCCTCTTAAAAGGACACTTATCCTATCAAATCAGGGCCCCATCCTTATGGTCTCAATTAACTTTAATTACCTTCTTATAGGCCCTATCTTCAAATACAATCATATTGGGGGTTAAGGCTTAAGCATATGAATTTGAGGGGGAACACAATTTATATTTTATTTTCAAAAGTTTATTTGTTTCGAGAGAGAGAGAGAGAGAAAGAGAGAGAGAGAGAGAACAGGGGAGGAGCAGAAAGAGGGAGAGACAGAATCCCAAGCATGCCCTGCACTTGTTAGTGCAGAGCTCAACATGGAACTTGAACTCACAAAGCATGAGATCATGACCTGAACTGAGACTGAGTTGGACATTTAACTGACTGAGCCACCCAGGAGCCCCTACTATTTATATGTTTTTTTATATTTATTTTTGTGTTTTATATATTTGTAATTTATATTTTACCCATTGCCTTCAATTCATGACCTCAGAATGTACTCTCCCAGGCTCTGCTAACACATATGTTCAAGATCCTTTGGTGTTCTTTCATGATATACTCCCTTGATTCACTTTGATCAGCATGTTCCTTTTTGACTTTTAGCACCAATTATTGGCCTCATAACCATGAATGGAAGAAGTTCATAATGGAAGCACTTGTTTTTTGCAATAAGTTTTGAAAATGGGAATTCTAACTCTTAACTTGGAGGAATGGGCCCATCATTATTTGTGTCCAAATGGTTCAGGGGAAGCTGGAAATTAAAAATTGAGAGGAGGAGATAAAACCAGAGATTCCTACCCAAGTTTCAAGGCTGTATTCTTTCCCAACCTGGACTCTGAACTTAGTGTGGCAAACCTGCCTGGTTGGGAGTTTCACCTCTTTGGAGCTCAGCTATTCCTATAGTGGAGCCTTGGGCTTGATCCTCGTTTTCGGAGAGATAGAAAGCAATCCAGCTCCAGCATCCCATCTCAATGTTTGATTTTTTGGACTGCTCTTGGTTCTCATAACAACTGTTGCATGCTGGATTTCCTGGGGGTTAGATTGTGAGGTAAATATTACCATAATGTGCTTTATTATTAGGAAGTGCACTGAGTATACCTGTAGAAGGGTGAGGAAATAAGCCCGAATGGGCACAAGGGAAGTTGAGCTGCAGTGCCTGTGTGCAGGCCCACATTGACTTCACAAGGTGCTCTGCAGCTGAGATGAGTCTTCAGAATCATCCCCAAATGGATGAATGGGCTTGACTTTCACCCTCACTTTGGCCAATCATTGATTGCAGGCTGCCTTTGGAAAGAGATATGACCTCGGGTCACTTTTCTTTAGCTAAGACACAAAGAGACCTGATAGTCAAGGGTCATTTCTGGACAGCATCCCCTTGGATGGGGAAGAGTGAGTCCATTTCTGAAGGGGCATATAGGCAGCAAATTGCAGCCTCCATCACATGTTGCCACTGCAAAAATATTGGGGTCATGAAACCAATTTATGGCATATTTTAACTTCTATTTCTGGCGACCATTTCTTCTTTCTTGCTTCCACCTTCTTTCTTTGGTGTCTAAAGACATCTGTGCCCATTAAGACAATTACATAAGAGATTTCATAAATAAAGATAGAAACAAAAGGAATGAGCCTCAGCATTCACGAGAAAGAAACCTCAAAACTCTACTCTGCCTTTCCTCTAAAGCATTATGTGTAGGACTGTCAATCTCCACCTACAAGGTTACATGGAAGTGTTAGACCGCTCTTAGCCACTTGGTTAAGATTTCATCATCCATGAAGACTCCCTTCAGGTATCATCTTCTATAAGAATCCTTGCTTATTACTCCCTCAAATTAGGTCTTGTTGATGTGCTTGCATTACTTTTATAAATATAAAAAGTTGAATCAAAAATTAGCATTTAACATTTTAGGACTAACCCTAGATAGTCTTGATGAGGAAAACTTCTGAGAAATTGAGCTTTACTTTACTCTGTCCTAAAGAAAACAATCAAAGGCATTTTGGAAATGTTACCTGTTACCTTTTCCTATCAGGAAGGTAGGTAGTCATTTGCCAGAAAAGTTGGAGGAAGATTCCAGGATTGTATAAATGTCCTGCAAGAATGACAAAAGATGGTTCAGGGAATGTTCCCAGAGGGATATGGTGAACAATATCATTGTCTCTCAACATCCAGCTCACCCTCTCCGTATTGTAGTTTGTTGGATTTACCCCTGCTGCAGCGAAGGACATGACTTGTCTAAGCCAAATGAGTGATACCAACCCCTTTCTCCTGTTGATTTCTTTTGAAAAAATGATTTCTTAGCTAATTAGCATATAGCATTTTAAATCTACATGGATTTATTTATTCAAGAATAAGTGTACAATCGGATATTGACCAATGAGATGTGAAGTTAGGCTAGGTAGAGATTTATAGGAAAGAGGATTCTAAAATCTCATTAGAGGGTTTCCAGAAATTACTCTATTATCTTTCTTTGGACATTGAAGTTTATAGATATAAAATATTTTTTTTTCAGTTCCCAACTCTTAAAAAGGACTGATTATTCTGCAAGTATTGTAACAAGAATCCTCATGAATCTGTTTTAAGTTATTAAATTAACTTATGTTCAGTGACCATATTTCTTAAAACTAACTCATGGCAACCCCCTATACCTCTGAACATTAGAAAGTTAGGAATGGCCACACTCCAGGAGCCCAAGGGCAAGGCTTAACTAATGCCTAAACAAATAGTCCCAGCTCTGAAAGCCCACCAATCTCTGAATTCCATGCTTACTAAAACACTGTATAGGATCAACTTTCCTCAGGGAGAGTCTGCCTAAAAAGACAGTTCTTCCATGCTTACTTAAATAAGCTTTCTGTTTCATATATTGAATGCTGGTCTCCTCCTTCAACAGGATCCAGGAAAAGCCATTTTCTATCCGTGAAGACTGAGGATTAAAGCAACACAGAGAGATGTTTACAGCCAAGAGAAATAAGAAGAAATTGATTGAGCTGGAACCACTAGAGTAGTCTCATTTATAAATATCTCCCTCCTTTGGATTTCCAGCTTTGTGAGCTAATAAATTCTGTCAATATTTAAGCCAGTTAAGTAGGGTTTTCTCTTACTTGAATGCTATGCAAGCTCACTGATAAAAGAAGTGATGTTTAGGCTAATTCCTGCAAGACATATTGGAGCTAATGATTAAAGACAGGTGGAGAAGGCCTTGAAGGTAGAAAGAACAGCAACTAGAAAGATAAAGGAAGAATGAGAATAGATGTGTTAAGGAACTTTAAGTACCATCACTCAATGTAGTTGGAATTATGAAAGTATGTGGAGAACTGGGGAGAAGAGAAATTATAAAAGTTATGAAATTAAAACACAATCGAAGAAAGAATAGCACATCCAAATCTCCTGTATGCATTTTTAGGATTCTTATATTTATCTGCCCTCTTGAGCATCCACCCAAGTATGTCATATTACCTGACTTATTCAAGCTGATTTTTTTTCTTCCCCATTTCCTCTGGGTATTATGATACTCCTTTCTTAATCGACACCTCTGTGTTCTCTGTTACTCATGCTAGGTGGCCTTCTTTTTAATCTCCCTCATTTCTCTCTCTCCCTCTTCATTTTAACCTATGCTCCTCACCAGTGGATCATTTAGAAATAATACTATACTTTGTCTTCCCTTTTTCTTAAACCACAATAATTCTGGCCTTTTGGGGTTCCTAGAATATACTACTTATACTTCTATTTTATTTTTTTTATGTTTTAACTTTTGGTGCATACTACTCTTCAGATTACCACATGAAGTTTTATTTCTTTCAGTCTAGTCTCACCTCAAATGTCACCTCATCCAGGCCTTCCTGGACACCACAAACTAAAAGCATAGTCAACGTCTTGTCGCTGTTGATTATATCCCTCTTTTTACACACTTCTTAAAAGTGATCACAATCTAAGTGTAATTTCTATTTGTTTGTTTGTTTATTACTATTCTCTTTTTAAATTACAGGTTTCACACAGGAAAGAAGCTTTTGGGACTTGTTCATGACAGTATCTACAAGGCCAGGAAAATGCCACTTAGTAGATGCCCACTTGAGTTTTGCTAAAATAGTGAAAGGATAATAATCTGAGCGGAAAATGTTTTTTTTCCGACCAATTATTTTGCCTGACATAGAAATGAAAGGAAAGGAAAAAATAAATAAAATTAATATTAATAGTGTGAAGAATGGAAAAATTACATGAATAAATCAGCAATCTCCATACCTAGTTAAAAATATGAAGAAGGTGAGTCCCTTTTGACAGATAACCCAGAAATGGAAACAAAGTTGCCTATTGTGTATGTGTCTTGGTCAATAACTAGAAGCTGGTACGTTAATTTCCCTTTGGCAGCTTTGAGGAATGTTGTACAGATGTAGGTGACAAATCATTACAGTAATGGAAAGAAACAGAACAGAAGGGCACTTTAAGTCTGTTTCCTCTGGTGGCTTTGTCTTTGAGCAGTGCCTTGCACCACCTGGTTAGCAGTTTTCCAGGTCCCTTTTCCCAAAGTCTGTGGCAGGGGCACACTAATACAATGTCTTCAACACCCAAGCCATTTGATCAAGGCACCCTATTTGCATTTAGGGAAGGAATGAAGACATTCAGATGGTAGCTCCTGAAAGGATTTTATTTGTTTGTTTGTTTAGCTGTGATCAGGTCTCTCTGTGATACACTTCCTAATTTGAGAGTTTTCTCTTATTTATAGGACCAAATTATAGAAATCACAACCTTACGTTCTTGGATACATTTAATGTTTTCAGATATACTGAAGACTTGGGCAAAACCAAGGAGAATTCTGTTCCTTCTGTTCCTAGAATTTGAAACTGTGGTTCTGAAATTCAACTTGGCCTGGACCGATTATTTGACTTTCATTAACACTAACTTGGAAGTCGAGGTTGTCAACTTTGAGAAGGGATGCTTTGTTAGATAATGTGTATGGTGAAAACTTAAAGTCAGGTTTACATAAGAGAAGCAAAATAAAATTAAAATGAAGTATATTTGCAGAGAAATAGAGATGTGAGACCAAGATGAGAGTAAAACTAATGGTTTTACTAGTTGAGTTCCGGTCCTTTGGGAAGTCTAGTTGCTCCTGGTTGCCATGACATATTCAGGTGTGTTATTTACAGGATCAAAAGACTCTTTTCTTCAGCCTCACAAGTATAACTGTATGATTAATGTAATGGAGATAATCTTTATCTTCCTACTCATAGTCACAAATAAACAGACTCTTTACCAATTCATCCCTAAAGAAGGAAAACAATGCAGTCGATTAAAAGCATCAGAAAAGAAGCAGAGGTGGAATGAGCACTCCTCCCAGATCTAGCTGAGGATGGCCTGAAAGTAGAGAAGACATCACGGTGCACCTGTCTTCTTCACTTGTTCTCTCTAGGCTTAAGTCCCTGAAGTAGGATGGACGTTACATTATGTTTGTTGAAATAACAGACAAAACTAAGGAGCCTTTTGTGCTATTCACGTCTGGGGCTCTGGGAGGAGACTCCCTTGCTGAATGACAGGAAAAAACAAAACAAAACAAAAAAACAGTGGTGTCGATGCTTACATGGAGGCATTGATCAGAATCTCTTATCTATCACGAACCATATGCAATGTATCAGAGTCAATGATGGCAGCTGTCAAGCTTGGGAGAAGAGTGGGGTTGTTCTTGTTAAGGCAAAATGATCCTCACCTTGGGGGTTGCAGGGAGACTCCCTTGGCAAGGATTAAATCTGAGTCATTTCAGACCTAAGGGAAATATACAGAGACGGCCTGAAGAGAAAGGGTTCAGCTCCTCAGAGTTTGTTGCTCCCGAGAGCTTGCTCATCGTGTGGTCCCCTGCTCACAGCGGGAGCACTGAACAGGTCAGCATGAAATATCATTGTTGTAGGGGCAGTAAGGACCAGAGAGTTGCACTAGCTAGGGAGAGTAGACTAGGGGCCTACAACCTCTCATCACCATGTGCTAGAGAAAATTCCCCAGTCTATGAATCTACCTGAAATAAGCTATTGAAACAGAAAAAAAAAATTGCTTAAATGTGAAGGGGGTAGATATCACTTGTTGTCAGATTTAATTTTTTTTTCTTTTGCTGCCTATCCCATGAGGGCTTTGAGGAAGGTCAAATTCATTACAGACACCAAGGAAACTACATTTTCTCTATACATGTGCATAGTGATACTGAGTAAAGTCAGAATAAATTATTTTTCCTATGATAACAAACAGTACAGACAAAATGGCTTATTTCTTACATATACAACATGTCTACCATGGGGCAGCAGAGGTGTTTCCTCCTCAAAATCACTCGGGTACACTGAGGCAGCCAGCATCACGGGCATTGTTGGTAGCTTGCCAGAGGGAAGAAAGAGGGTTTCATGCTGGTATTTAAATTTGTTTAATGTTTATTTATTTTTGAGAGAGACAGTGAGAGAAAGAGAGAGAGAGAGAGAGAGAGAGAGAGACCGAGTGGAAGTACGGAAGGGCAGAGAGAAAGGAGACACAGAATCTGAAGCAGGCTCCAGGCTCTGAGCTTTCAGCACAAAGCCCATCATGGGGCTCGATCCCACGAAGCAAGGGATCATGACCTGAGCTCAAGTCGGACACTTAACCGACTGAGCCACCCAGGCGCCCCCACACAGGCACGAAAATGGTCCTTCTGAGACGTGGCATTCACTGTTCACTGCTAATTGATCAGAACTGGTCACATTGTTTCATCTAATCACAGAGGGGCCAGGAAGTGCAACCCCACGATCTCCCCGGAAGGGAGAAGAATCAGAAATATTTCAGAGACAGCGCCAATGACTGTAATGAGTACCACTGGTATCAGAGAAAAAAGTCAATTATCCTGTTGCTCTTTTCCATTTAAGAAACGGAGATGGAAGAAAGTCACAGATAGATGTGCCTTATCAGGGCGCATTTACACAAAGGTAAGCCCTAGAACTGAGTGGAAAGAACGGAGCTCAATTATTCTGCTTAATGAAGTAAGGGAAATACAAAGGTGATAAAGTCTTGAGGGAGAGACTCTGAGTTTCATGCCTGTGTGACTAAATGGCTTCTATGAAAGAGGCATCTAATATTTATAACCATTAGTGCTACTGTGAGCCTATCCCCAGTGTAACCCAGAACTGTAAAGTCTGTGACACCACAAAATGCCTTTTGTGAAGTTTTGTTGTTATTTGTTTGTTTCGAGAAAATTAAAAGGTTGAACAAAGAGGAGAGAGACGGAGAGAGGAGAGAGAGAGAAAGAGAGAGAGAAAGGGAGGGAGGGAAGGAGAATGGGGTGGGAGAACTCTAAGTTAAACTGAGAATTAAATAGGTACGAGGACACGGAGCCAGTGTAAATCCTGAAAATTTTCACACACTGGTGAGGGTGTTGAATTGCCTACAGAGTATGGGGTAGAGTACTCAGAAAAATTTTATTTAAAATTCAAAGCTGCGATCTAAATAATATTCGCATATATTTTCCCTGTTTGTGCTAACCTGAAGTGCATGCCTGTTACCTAAAACCAAAGTAAATGTGAATGAGACACTTTATAGAATACTTGGTAACCAAGAGAAACGACAGAGGTTTTCTATGTCCATAACAAAAGAAGCATGACAATTATATGACCGAAAAAAATTTTAAAGTGTATTTTAAACACTTATGTTTCTCCAGACTAATTTTGCTCCGTAACCAAAGGAATGATATTTGTTATTTATGGCCCTACCTGTACTTTGGATGAGAGAAAACTGGATCCTTTTAGTTTCAAAAACCTTTTAGTTTTTGACACAGCCTTTAAATTCACGGTACTCTGAATTGTGAAGAAAAAGCTACTATCGGCCTGGAAAATTATGCTCTCTATAAGAAAAGAATGATATTCTTTAGCTAAATTCTTTCACACATGGAAGATTTTAATCCCTCTATTTTTCAAAAATATTGCATGAAGCTTAAAGGAGGTGTTTTTTAAGAACATCAAGATATATGATTTAATTTTCCAGATAACGCACATAAACAAACAAACTAAAAATTATTTTTAAGAAGATATTGATAAGAAGAAATAAACGTGGCTGTTTTAAAAGTGTTCAGTGAGGAAGGAATTCCTTTAGCCAGGCCTCCGACATGTGGAAAGACCAGATGCTCGCACAAATTAAACAGTCAGACAGTCTGCTTTTAAGATGTTCCCTTGGCCAACATCTCTTCCTCAGCCCTCGTGATAAAGGTACAGATGTATGTGCGGCCGCTGGGTATCACAGGGACCTGCCTCCATGTGGTTTGTCTATTTACTCAAAGTATATGGTCTCCTTTTTCCTGCAAATGCGGCGTGGAGGGAGATAGCCCCTACACCTCACGTCAGCTCAGTGCACTCAGGCTTCACACTGGAGAAAGTGAAGCTTGTAATGTCTAAATAAGTATTCTAAGTGGGCAATTTCAGTAAATTGAATGGCAGTCAATGGACCTTTCTACTACTCCCTTCCCTTCATCTATTACCATCACTTCTAAGTGGGAGGTTTCAGCTCAGGGCAGATGTTACTGAAGAGATCATGAATAACAGAAATTTTGAACTATCTTCCTCCCACAGCCCCAAATGATTTCAGGGATGGTACTCTCTATAAGAATTTAACAAGGAAACAATGCTTGACTCCGTGCAACTTTCGTAAAGAGATTTAAACTTTTAAGACATTTCAAAAGTAGCAGACAGATGTTGCTTTATAAAAAGCAATCAAATGTTAGATCAGACATTATGCTAATTTTTTTATTACTTGAAGGAGTGTTTTTTTTTTTAACTTTTTATTCACATTCCAGGCAGTTAACTTATAAGTTTCAAGTGTAGAATGTAGTGATTCAACACGTCCATACAACACCCGGTGCTCATCACAGCAAGTGCACTCCTTACTCCCCATCACTTACTTAACTCATCCCCCACCCAACTACACTAAATCTTTAAAAGCAAAGATGTTTAAGTCTATGATGGTTTTGTATGGATGCGTAGGCTTCATGATGGTGCTAAAATTTGTAGAGGTGAATGAAAAGTATGTAGACTTGAAAGCATTGTAAAGCTAATTACTGGACTTTGTTCCTAAGTCAGTATCTTTCGACTATATATTTAATTAAATCCATGAATATTCCTAATTTTTCTGATTGTTTATCAAATGCTTTATATCACCAACTGTTTTCTCTGTGACAAAGTGTGTTGTGTGGTTTTGAGATTCATAGAAAACAACACACATTTCTAAAAACCAACAGAGGTCAACTGATTTGATATTGTGAATAAATACTTTCTTCTTAAAAGAGTTATAAACTAATTTAATAATAAGTCTTTAAGAAAAATCATCTTATATCTTTCAATGCAGTTATATTATGTATCTATTTTTTAATTTGTCTCGCAAAGTCTAAGACCACTGCTCTAGCTTTGCAACTTCAACTCCAAATAAGATATTGAAATCTGAAATGTCAGATTGGACCAGCACTTTATATGCTTCTGTGTTTGCCTCAGAACAGTTTGAAAATTTGTATTGTATGTAAAGATATAATTGGATTAATTCCAAAGTAACTTGGCTTTGGTTACAATAATGAAATAGGGAAAATGTTGTTATGTATCTCTTTCTAAAGTTTCTTACCACTTTAATATTATATATTTATATATACACATATGTACATACATCTATTAAACTATGCACACATACATACATATATACATAGACATGCATATATATAACCACTATTTAAATTCATTGTTTCTTATTATTCAGTGATCCCTTGGTTCTGGTCTGTCACCTGCTATGTCCTTTATTCTGAGATATGAAAAAGTAAACAAAAGTAATGCCTTTTCTAATTTGTTTTTGGTCGTGGGTTTTTTTTTTTAAACAGTTTTTCTTCCACTTTCTAGGAGGCAAATAAAGGTCCTTTTCAAATTTTGTTTACTCCTATTTCCAGAAAGATGTCCGAGTCATTAGAAGAACAGGGTGTGAGAGTCATTGTCTCCACCAGCTGCACTAGAAACAGTTTGAAGAATGCAATGATGGATAGACATAGAAGTGAGGGCTCGCAAATGAGGTTGAGAAGCTCCACCTCTGCCCTCGGAGAGGAGGCTGTTTAAATAATCCTCACTTTGGAGCAATCTTTATTGGAACCAAGAGAAAAGATAGATGGGAATTTGGTAAACCAATTTGTCCCTTAAAAAATTACCTAAGTTTAAGTTCAGAATGAGACTTAAGAAAATTGCCTTTATTCCTTGGAGAAATTTAAGGTTTGCAGATAACAGCAGTTTTTGTGTCACCTATAACATCATCTGCCTTACTTTTTCTAGGTCAAATTATATAAAGGACCAGGTTATGCTTCGCAATTAAATATCACGTTTTTTTGTGAACCAAATAATGGAACAAGTTAAGATAAAGTGGTTGAAAGTTTGAAGCCAAAAAGAATCAGATCAACATGGGTGATTAACAATATTTCATATGCTTATGGCTTTTTGTCTTTCACATCTATTGATTCCTCGCTTTAGACCTCTACATTCTTACACAAAATTGGTGATATTCCTTCATATCTTCGTAATTCATTTTCATCATTTACTTTTTTTTTTTCACAGATTGCTTTTAAGATCACTTAAAAATCATGTTTAGGAAAACTTCTTTGTGATTGTTTGTCAAAATGGATGGGTCTAGAATTTTGAAACACTTTCACAAAAATAGGAGGATATTTCCTGTACCTCCAGAAAGGTATTTTCCTTCCCATCAGGTTTTTCTCTATTTGTTCGGGATCAGAAATGATTACTATCTGGTCCCAAACCATGATAATTCCTTAAATTCACATTTAAGGCAGTATGGTAGTAAGAATTCAGGAGACGCTTTGTCTAATGTTCAGTTTCTATCATATAGCTAGGATTAAATCATTAATGTCATTAAATATCCCTAACACAGATTCTTATTTTTTCATTTGCAACACAAGGACTGTCTCTGAGGTACTCTATTTATGACATCATAACATTTATGAGTGAGAATTGTTTAATTTATAGACCACTTTGCTTTTTACTAAAAGCAAAAGGTTTTAATTTTTTAATAAAATTTAACATTCAACAATAATTCTGTGCTTCTCTTTTGAGATTATCTAATCCCTAATATGAAAGACAAAATAATATGAATTACATGATACATTCATATAGATATTAACTAAAAATTAATTTAACTGTGGACAATAGCTTAAAATGGAATACAGATAATTTATTTTTAAAGTATTTTGTTCTATAAAAATTGAATAAAAGGTAGGGGAGGAGTTAAGGAGGCAGAGTAGGAGAGGGATCCTGGGCTTCTCTTGTCTCTCAAACACAGCTGGATCAATATCAAATCATTTTGAAAACCTAAGAAGTCAATCTGAGTATTAAGAGTACAGTCTGCATAGGGGCACCTGAGTGGTTCAGTTGGTAAGTATCTGACTCTTGATTTTAGCTCAGGTCATGATCTCAGAGTTCACAGGTTCAGGCCCTGTGTCGGACTCCAATGTGACAGTGCAGAACATGCTTGAGATTCTCTCTCTCTCCCCTCTCTATGTCCCTTTCCCCCCAAATGAGTAAATAAACTTTAAAAAAAAAAAAGCAGCAGAATAAAAGGAGAGATAAAGAGTTTCCAACACAAGCAAAAACTAAAGGAGTTCATAAGCACCAAAGCAGCTCTGCAAGAATTATTTTTTAAAATAACTTTAACATTTATTTATTTTTTGAGAGACAAAGCATGGGCAGGGGAGGGGCAGAGAGAGAGGGAGACACAGAATCTGAAGCAGGCTTCAGGCTCCAAGCTGTTTAGCACAGAACCCAATGCAGGGCTTGAACCCATGAACCAGGAGATCATGATTTGAGCTGAAGTTGACACTCTACCAACTGAGCCACCCAGGCTCAGATTTAGCTTTGCAAGAATTATTAAAGGGGATACTTTGAGTGGGAAAGAGATACCAAAGGCAACAAAGACTGGAAAGGAACAGAGACAATCTATAGGAACAGTAACTTTACAGGTAATACTAAAGATAGCACTATACTTTAGATAGCACTAAATTCATAACTATCAATAATTACTATGAATGTGATGGACTAAATGCTCCAATCAAAAGACATAGGGCATCAAAATTAGATTAAAAAAATAAGACCATCGATATGGTGCCTGTGAGACTCATTTTAGAGGAAAAACACCTTCCGATCGAAAGTGATGGGGTGGAGAATAATTTATCATGCTAATGGACATCAAAAGAAAGCCGAGGTAGCCATACTTATATCAGACAAACTAGATTTTGAACTAAAGACTGTGATGAGAGATGTAGAAGGGCACTATATCATAATAAAGGGGTCTATCCAATAAGAGGCTCTAACAATAATAAATATTTATACACCCAACTAGAAAGTATCTGAATATATAAATCAGTTAATAACAAATGTAAAGAAACTCATTGATAACAATACCACAATAGTAGGAGACTTTAACACCCCACTTACAGCAATGGATGGATCATCTGAGCAGAAGAACAACAAAGAAACAATGACTTTGAATGACACACTGGACCAGATGGACTTAACAGGTGCATTCAGAGCATTTCACCCTAAAGCAGCAGAATACACATTTTTTTTCAAGTGCTTTGGAACATTCTCCATAAGAGATCACACACTGGTCTACGAACCAAGCCTCAACCAATACAAAAAGATTGATTTCAAACTATGCATATTTTCAGACCACAATACTATAAAACTTGAAGTAAACCACAAGAAAAAATTCAAAAATATCACAAATACTTGGAGGTTAAAGAGCATCCTACTAAGGAATGAATGGATGAATCAGAAAATTAAAGAAGAAATAAAAAATACATGGAAGTCAGTGAAAATGAAAACACAACAGTCAAAAACCTTTGAGATGTAGCAAAGGCAGTCATAAAAGGGAAGTATACAGCAATACAGGCCTTTCTCAAGAGGGAAGAAAAGTCTCAAATACACAACTTAAACGTACACCTTAAGGGGCTGAGAAAAAACTCAAATAATGTCAAATAATGCCTAAAGCCAGAGAAGGAGGGAAATAATAAAGATTAGAGCAGAAATAGATGATATAGAAACAACAACAACAGCAACAACAAAATAGAACGAATCAACAAAACTAGGTGGTTCTTTGAAAGAATTAACAAAATTGATAAACCCCTATCAAAAAGAAAAGAGAAAGACCTGAAAAGATAAAATTACAAATGAAAGAGGAAAGATCACAACCAACACTGCAGAAATACAAATAATTATAAGTGAATATTATGAAAAATTATATGCAAACAAACTGGGTAATCTGAAAGAAACGGATAAATTCCTAGAAACATATAAACTACCAAAACTGAAACAGGAAGAAATAGAAAATTTGAACAGACCTGTAACCAGTAAAGAAATTGAATCACTAATAAAAAAAATCTCCCAACAAACAAGAGTCCAGGGCCAGATGGCTTCCTAGGGGAATTCTACCAAACACTTAAAGTAGAATTAATACCTATTCTTTTGAAATTGTTCCAAAAAATCGAAATTGAATGAAAACTTCCAAACTTATTCTATGTGACCAGCATTACCTTGATTCCCAAACCAGACAAAGACCTTACTAAAAAGGAGAATTACAGGGGCGCCTGGGTGGCTCAGTCGGTTGAGCGTCCGACTTCAGCTTCTCGCGGTCTGTGAGTTCGAGCCCCGCGTCGAACCTGGCGTTGGGCTCTGTGCTGAGGGCTCAGAGCCTGGAGCCTGCCTCGGATTCTGTGTCTCCCTGTCTCTCTGCCCTTCCCCCACTCATGCTCTGTCTCTCTCTGTCTTAAAAATAAACATTAAAAAAAAATAAAAAAAAAAAAGGAGAATTACAGACCAATATGCATGATGAACATGGATGCGAAAATTTTTAAAAGATATTAGCAAATGAAATCTAACAGTACATTAGAAGAATTATTCGCCATGATCAAGTGGAATTTATTCCTGGGCTGCATGGTTGGTTCAATTATCTGCAAATCAACCTATGTGAAACACCACATTAAGAAAAGGAAGGATAAGAACTATATGAGTCTCTCGATTGATACAAAAAAAAGTTTTGACAAAATACAGCATCCTTGTGAAAAGTCATAAAAAATTAGGGATAGAAGGAAAAAACCTCCACAACATCATAAAGGCTTTGTACAAAAGACTCACAGCGAATATCATCCTAAATGGGAAAGAGCTGAGAGCTTTTCCCCAAGGTCAGGAACATGACAGGGGTGTCCACTCTCCCCACTGTTGTTCAACATAGTACCAGAAGTCCTAGCCTCAGTAATCAGATAACAAAAAGAAATAAAAGGCTTCCAAATCAGCAAGGAAGAAGTCAAATTTTCACTCTTTGAAGACAACATGATACTCTATGCAGAAAACCCCAAAGATTTCACCAAAAATTTCTATAACTGATGTATGAATTCAGCAAAGTTGCAGAATATAAAATCAAAGTACAGAAATCATTTGCATTTTTATATACCAATAATGAAGCAACAAAAAGAGAAATCAAGGAATCAATCCCATTTACAACCACACCAAAAACCATAAGATACCTAAGAATAAACCTAACCAAAGAGGTAAAAGATCTGTACTCTGAAAACTATAGAGCACTTATGAAAGAAATTGAAGAAGACATGAAGAAATGGAGAAACATTCCATGCTCATGGATTCGAAGAATGAATATTGTTAAAATGTCTTTATCACCCAAAGCAATCTACACATTCAATGCAATCCTTATCAAAATAACACCAGGATTTTTCACAGAGATAGAACAAAAATTCTAACATATGTATGGAATCAGAAAAGATCCTGAATAGCCAAAATAATTTTGAAAAAGAAAAGCAGAAGAGGCATAACGATTCCAGACTTCGAGCGGTATTATATGCTGTAATCATCAAGACAGTATGGTGCGGGCACAAAAACAGACACATAGATCAATGGAACGGAATAGAGGACAGAGAAATGGACCTAAAACAATATGGTCAACTAATCTTTGATAAAGCAGGCGAGAATATCTAATGGAAGAAAGATAGTTTCCTTAACAAATGGTGCTGGGAAAACTGGATTACGGCATGCAGAAGAATGCAACTGGACCACTTTTTATACCATACACAAATATAAATTCAAAATGGATGAAAGATCTAAATGTGAGACAGGAAACCATCAAAATCCTAGAGGAGAACACAGGTGCAATCTCTTTGTGACTGCAGCAATGTCTTACTTGACATGTCTCCAGAGGCAAGAGAAATGAAAGCAAAAATGAGCTATTCGGACTTAATCAGGATAAAAACTTCTGTATTGTGGAAGAAACAAT
Organism: Paguma larvata; assembly: GCA_030068075.1. Lineage (NCBI taxonomy): Eukaryota > Metazoa > Chordata > Mammalia > Carnivora > Viverridae > Paguma > Paguma larvata. Next base: position 38,383,502 of record CM057840.1, read on the forward strand.
CAGCAAAACTAAAAAGCAAACTATGGAATGGGAGAAGATATTTGCAAATTACATATCAAATAAAGGGCTAGTATCCAAAATCTATAAAGAACATATAAAACTCAACACTCAAAAAAATAAATCAGTTAATAAATGGGCAGAAGACATGAACAGACATTTCTCCAAAGAAGATCTACAAATGACTAACAGACACATGAGCAAATGCTCAACAGCACTCATCATCAGGGAAATACAAATCAAAATCACAATGACAGGCAACCTCACACCTGTTAGAATGTTTAAAATTAACAACTCAAGCAACAACAGATGTTGGATAGGATCCAGAGAATGAGGAATCCTTGGTGGGAATGCAAACGGGCACAGTCACTCTGGAAAACAGTGTGGAGGTTCCTCAAAAAAGTTAAAGCTAGAGCTACCCTATGGCCCAGCAATTACACTACTAGGTATTTGTTCAAAGGATACAAAAATACTGATTCAGGCACATGCACCCAATGTTTTTAGCAGCACTATCAATAATAGCCAAGGTATGGAGAGAGCCAAAATGTCCATTGATGGATGAATGGATAAAGAAGATGTGACATAAGCCACATCAGACATAAGCCATCAAAAAAAAAAAAAAAAAAAAAAAAAAAACAAACAAAACACAAAGAAAAGAAAGAAAAAGAAAAAAAAAATCTTGCCATTTGCAACTGTGTGGATGGAACGAAAGTGTATTGTACTAAGTGAAATAATTCAGTCAGAGAAAGACAAACACCAATATTATTTCGGTCATATCTGGAACTTAAGAAACAAAACAAATGAACATAGGGGAAGGGAAGGAAAAATAAAATAATACAAAAATTGAGAGGGAGGCAAACCAGAAGAGACTCTTAACTATAGAGAACAACCAAGGTTGCTGGAGGAGAGGTAAGTGGAGGGGCAGCTAAATGGGTGATGGGAATTAAGGAGTGTGTTAGGATGAGCTCTGGGTGTTATTCCCAGTTTAGTGATGAATCACTAAATTCAGCTCCTGAAACCAATACTACATTATACGTTAACTAACTTGAATTTGCATAAATCTTGAAAGAAAAAAATTGAATAGAAACCAAAAATGGTAACTTTTTCCCAGAAAATTTATTTACTTAGTGCAAACCATTTTTAATAAAAATATTCATTGCATTTTTATTTATTGGGAGATTATATGTAATGATTTTTACATGTTTATATTTTTCCTATTAATAATTTAGTCTGATTTTCTAAATTCTCATTAAACATAAATTTAAATTGAAGAACAGATCAGAAAAGGTAGTTTTCACTACTTCTTTTATTTTCCTCCCTTTGTCGTTTTACTTTGGTGTTTGCATCCAGAAGTTATTCATCCAAACTCCTTTCCACTTCCACCTTCAGGTACCCAACACCTGCCACCAAATGAAAGTACTTAGGGACAAATTATGACAATAATTTTAAAAGAAGCTTAAATTAATTTAAAAATGTAATAGAGCAGATTATTTATTTAACAAGATGGTTGTCGCAAAGGGAATTGAAGGAAAGAAAAACTCTGGAAGGAGCAAAGTAAAGCAGAGTGAAGTAAAACAAAGCAGTTAAGTAAATTCCAAATTAAACTGGGATAAAACAACTCGAAAATATTACATATTTAAATCATTTTGCTTTACTTTTCTAAATTCTTCATTTCTACCCTCATTTACTTTACCTCTCCTTTAACAGAGTACATTTTTCAGCATTCGATTTATTAAGAATTATTTGTAATTAAATTTACTCAGAGTTTGATAACCGAAGAAGTTTCAGGCTGTAACTGTGACCCTTGACATGCATTTGAACAGAAACGGGAAATTTAAAATCGTGGGGTCTTGTGTTTCACACATTATTTCAAGATTCAGGCATCTAGATTATTCCAGGTGCCTAATAAACCTTCTCTATATGTTTCTAAATCTAAAAAAAAAAAAGTGATTTTCTTGCTTCAACAGAAGGAACCAATTTTCCATTGTTAATTCTGTGGGTCTAATTCTTCCCTCTTAAAACCTCTTCCAAGAGCATGTTGGGGAATGTGGTTGTTGGTCAGACTGTGCAGGCTGTTTGCCCTTTTTAGCTCATAACAATTCTTGCAATGCGTGTGCTGTCCAAGATCAGTTTCTCAGCGTGAATAATGGGGGCCATTTTAATTGTCTTCCATTTAGACCTTGAATTCTCGGCTTGATTTGCTGATCTAATTATATTATGTCTATGTTCATTATGAGTTAGAAGGGTTTTAGTATGTTTCCTATTGCTAGGATCAGAGGGTGATTCACATATTCCATTAGCCCCCGTGACTGCTGGGCAAGATCTGTCTCTGAGAAGAGGCAGTATGCTCAGAATCCATATAAAGTGATGTAACTGGTTTTGTGTTATGTGTCTATAACATATACATAGTCATAGAACTATATGCATTCATAGATACCATATGCATATTATAGTATCTATGGACATGGACATATATTCCTAATATTACATGTATTTAATTTGATATTGTATATTGAGATATATGGCTTACAGTGGGGTTACCCAAAAATAGACCTTGAAACAAAAATTCTAATGCACATAATTCATTTAGAACATGATCTGAGGAAGTCTGAAAGAAAAAGAGAGAAAACAGAAATAGGAGCAAGAAAAAAACCAAACAGATGTGTATTTATTAATGGTTTATTACTATGGTGAACTGGGACTCAATCTCATCGGGGGAATTTCTGAGAAACTTGCCTCTGAATTATCTTACCAGGTAATGGGAGCCTGAGGCTTCATGCATAGATTTCCACCTCTGGCAGAAGATTGCTCTTGGCACATCTTCTCCATCTCTGACACTTTATTGTCAGAAACCACAATTTTAGGTGAATTCGGGTATATCAAGGGAGCATGAGGTAAGGGATCAGCAGTACTGCTACTGTTCATCCCTTACCTTTCTTAAATACTTTATGAAAATACTTTATTGCTGCTATTCCAAGATGATACTTTAGAAATCTTTAAAGTAAGCATAGGGGCGCCTGGGTGACTCAGTCGGTTAAGCGGCCAACTTCGGCTCAGGTCATGATCTCGCAGTCTGTGAGTTCGAGCCCCGTGTTGGGCTCTGTGCTGACAGCTCAGAGCCTGGAGCCTGCTTCGGATTCTGTGTCTCCCTCTCTTTCTGCCCTTCTCCTGCTCACGCTCTGTCTCTATGTCTCAAAAATAAATAAACGTTAAAAAAATTAAAAAATAAAGTAAGCATAAATGAAACAAACTACAGTCTTATTAATGAAATTAATCCAGACAACTTTAGAACCTAAAGTTCCATGGGAAGCAAACAAAATTTCCCCAAAGAGATCACTGAGAGTGGTGATTCCTAACTTACATCCCATGGTTCTTGGTTGTATGTGTTCTAGCTACTGGACACACAATGTCATCTATTTGTCACTGACTCAATATTTGTGCCACATTCTGGAAGAGATTACTCCAACCCAGCAGAGTACCTCCTCCTACTTGTTACCTTAGATAAATCATTGAGTGTGCATTCTAATTGAGGGTGTGATATTCTGGGTGATGTAAATATAACTGAACTAGTGAGTCTTAGGGCCATGTATTCATTGTTATATCTCTTTTGCTATAGAATGACTTCTTTGGTTCCAAGGCAATATTTTTTATATTATTTATCAGTGAATCTGTCAAGACTTGGATAGTAGCATTGGCAAAAAGAAGAAAACATTGTTCTGGAATAAATTTCAATTGCAGTAAGGGTGAATCATTGTTTCCTTCATGATAAAAGAGGTTTTGTGTGTACAACATGCTACCCAGTGGTTCTCTGCTGTTGAAAGCTCAGATGTTCAGCAATGTCTGTAATTTTTATAGTTATAATATCATAGCCTTGGTAAAACAGAGTCCATGCCTTTGTGCCTATGCACAGCCTTTGTTTCTGTCACCATGGCTACTCTGTTCATTGGCTAATCATGCAAGCAATAGGATAGCCATGGACAGAGGCTGACTGACATCTACTGGACGAATCATTTTATCTACCTTTTTCAGTATCTCCTCTGAAGTAAACGTTCTCTTGTGAATATTGACATGACACATAAAAGTCTTCATAATTCAGATCCATTCACATAGACCCATCCACATTTCTATTCACAATAATTCTTTTACTATTAAATCTTTCAATCCCGTTTCTTATAGTCCCCTAACAAACTACCCAAGCCATTTGCTATTATTGAACAATCTGTATGTATCTCTATCTCAACCACTTCTTCCTCCCAAAAGAAGATGATCCAAGTGTACTGCTCTAAGTTCTTATCGCTGGAGAGACTTGCCCTCATCATGTCCTTAGGGCCATCTTTGAATGGAGATATGTAAGAGTGCCATTTCTGGATTTCTCAGATACCAAGCTAACCCATCTTGGGTTGTAAACTAGATTTAGTTTTTTTTTTTTTCTTTCCTTTATTTCAGTTGAATAGGGGACATCAATAAGACTACTGGTGTGAGTTGAGGGAGAGCCAATTGTGTCACAGAGATATAGGACAGGTCCATGGACTCATCTGTTCAAGATAACATGTTTGTATCTTTTGGATCAAGTTGGGTTTGATCCCAAGTATACCGTTCCCATCATACAGTGAAATTCTGCTATGTACACCCAATTTGTGTCTTCATGGATGTGATAATATCTAATTTAAATTGACAACTATAGTTTCATTGTAACTTGGGGTTCTATAGTCAAGCACTCAATCTCTATGAAAAACAAGGAGCATACCAACAGCTCCTTTTCATATGATGATTAGCTTTCTCCTTGAAATCTGCACTTCAGCCTCTATTGGGTCATATAAGAAATTCCACATTGCATGCTTATCTAACATGAAAACCTCTGGTATCATTTGGTTTCTGAATCATATGGTCCCAGAATGAGAGTGCTTGTACTTTGTCCTAAATCTGATGTCCAATTAGTATAAAGGCATCAACATGTTCTACAAAGAGTCAAGATGATTAATTTTTTATAGAAAGGAGATTTAAAATAACCCTAGAAAAGATAGTGAAGATGGTTTAATTTCTTTCTCAAGTGAAGATGCACATCTTTCCTGATAGAAAAATCATATTCTCTAGGTCAGGGTTTGACCAACTATGGTCCATTGGCCAAATCTGACCCAAAATTATTTTTGTAAAACATAGTCACATCCATTTGTTTGCATGTTGTTCATGGCTGCTTTTCTGCTGCAATGACAGGGTTGAGTAATTGTGACATAGAACATATGGCCTGCAAGTCTAAAATTTTTACTGAGCGGACTTTTACAAAGAAATATTGCTGATTCCAGTTCTAGATCAAGAGCTGCCTAGCAAATGCGTGGAGCAGTGTTGACCTCCGACAGAAGATACCACCATATATAGCACAACAGCTGCAATTTGTCTACTGTTTGCTTTAATTAATGATAATTTATTATCGTCTTCATGATCCATTCAGTTTATAAACACCATCTTGGTGTGATGAATGGGATAGAGTGGGAACCATCAACTTAATACTTGGAACCAACATTTATAATTCCACTCAAGATACATTATTGTCTCTGATTTACTGTTAAGGCCAGTGGGGATAGTTTTAGGGATTTCGACTTGACCTTTTGCGCTGGCCAGAGAGGTTTTGCTAAGCATATCCATTTCAATTATATGCACTGATACAGGGAGGCAAATACAGAATGGGTCTATAAACCCTTGGGGCCCTTTGCCAAATGGAAAGAAACTAGGACCTCACTTTTCACTGGTATCCCTAAATCCCCACACTAATAGAACCATGACAGCCTTTGTCTTGGCTAAAAGTCTATGTTCAATGGCCCTCAAAACACCAGGTAATTCTCTTTTCCAGTCTTAATGTTGCCCTGATAAATAGCCAGGATATATTTTCTGCGTATATTTGTGGTGGAATTTTGTGGATCTTCCTCAGTGGGACTCAAGTTTCTGACTTGATTGTGGACTCTGGCTGTGAGTTTTGAATGAATTCTGAAAATTGGTAGAAGGTTTATATTTTTCTGTTGTAGGATTTGCTTTCAACCTTCTCTGCTTACCCATTCTTGATTTAATTTTGTTGTTAAGGGCTGCACAATATCCTCATTGAATAAGCCTTCAACTATGTTACATTCAGAAGCTTCATAAACTTTTGCTATACCTCCTTCAAAGTTAGGGTGCTAATTATCACCTAGACACTGTTGCTCATTATAAAATAAATCACACCTTACCTCTGACACAACCTGGTCCCTGCAATTCTAGAATGCTTATTATCCACACAATAGATGGAGCCCATCCTATAGAGCCCAGTTCCATGACAGCATCTCATAGCATTAAGCCTTCCTACAGAGAACAGCCACCATTTTCTTCATTACGTCACTGTCTATCTCTTTAGTATATTCTCTGCTGCTCTAGTGAAGGGAGTGTTCTATGGGTCCTCACAGGGAACATAGCCAGCTAGTGGGATATCTTGCATCAGGTAATAAACCCATGAAAACAAGCTTCCCTCTCTAAGCCTCTTGATATCTACCTCAGTAATCTCTCAAAGCTGTTCTAGTATCTATGACTAATTTACCACCATCATTATGTCCAAGATTCTGAAAGCCATCTCAGCAAACTGACAAAACTGGCTCCAGATACTTTTGGCAGTAAATTAAACACTGAGTCATTGGAGTCTCAGGAGAGTACCCCATATCAATAATTTTCCTGTAACCAGTCTTATATTCTACCACCTTGCTGGTCTAACACCCTCAAGGTTCTCTCCCACTTAGACTCTCATTCCTGCTAACATGTATTACCAGGTCTTGCACCTCCTTTGGTGAATAAGCTGCTTCCTCCGATAGACGAGAGACAATGAAGAGAGAAGGGGACGAATACTGATGAGGACAAATATTATCACGGGGCATGTACTCCAGATGAAGTCTTTGCTTGATCTCTAGCCAGTGGGAAAATGGCATGCTTCTATGCAATGATTTCAGGGAATAGGGACAGGCAGGCGAGAGAGCTCAGGGCAACAGGATTCACGCTTCTTAAGCATTCGGCTAAATGCTCCTATCCCAGGTCTCAAGGTCTCACTTCTTCTCAGTCAGGGCCCTGGCTTTGGCATAGATGATCTGCTGACTCTGTGTGTTCAGTATCTCCAAGATCTTTATGATCAATTTCTAGACAAAAAATAATCAGTTCAGTGTGTACTCAAGCTGCTTAAGAGAAAAGTCTCTTCAAATGATGCTAGTTGATAATTGGCTGCCCCAAACTTACCTTTCTTCTATATAAAGGCTTTTAGGGCAGGTGATGCCACAATCCTTATAGTTACCTTCGTCCTCACATCAGTAAGTGCTAGAGTTCTTGCCTAAACTACTTCTTCTTTCACCTGGATCTCACCCCAATCCAGGAGAAATGAGAGTTTTAATAATTATGATGCTATAGCATCACTAGGTATTTCCCAGTAACATGATCCCTATTGTCCGCTGACTAGCAAATGGACTGACTCCAGAATCTTATCTTCAGGGACTACTTTTGGTACCGATACACAGTTTTGTTCCTTCAAAAGCAGACCTAAGATAAAGACATGATTTTAAATATTTTGTGTGGGAGGTGATTTCAGAAAGCTCAAGTGGAGAAGTGTGGACAGTGAGTTATTCAATGGGTTACCGTTATGGGAAGCTGGGGTTGAATACCACAGGGAACATTCTGAGAAACATATATCACACTTGTTCTACCAGACGATGAGGAGATTGGGACATTTATCCAATGTCCCCCTTCCACCATTGTTTGAAGAGTGCTCCCAGGAGTTGAATTCCTGGATGAAATGGAACAATCTTCTGTGATGCCAAAGAAAGCCTGAAGCAGAGAAGGGGTGGGAGGCAGGCACTTAAGGTGAGACTCTGTTGCCGTGCCAGGGCGTTATAGCAGCAGATACACATAAAGGGATGTTGTAGCATGAGGCGAGGCATCAACAATGTCTGCTCTACGTATTTACTGAAATGATGGTGCCATGGCTCAAAGCTTTTTGCAAATCTTCATTTGCAGTGGCCTTTAGTGTGTTCAGTCTTTGGAACAGCTGTGCTCAAGGGACCAGAAGATGGCTCGCACCAGACTGGGAGGAATGAATCTCACTATACCAGAGTTAAGAAGTGACAATGGTAATTGATAAGAGTCTTTTACTTGTGTGCAGGCTTTTCCCCAAAGGCTCTTCTTAAGGCCATTTGTTTAAAGTGACCCAGTGACCAGTATTGCCATTTTTTGGTGTCAGGAATAGTTAGCTCACTTTTACTCTGGTGTGCAATTGTGTTCGTCATTGTGGAAGCTTTCAAGTTGAAAGTTTGCCAGCGAAGGAATTTATCTACCTATCTTATTAGCACACTTTTCGTGTGAAGTAGGCCTTCAGGATGCACTGTGAATAAAAAAAAAAAAAAGGAACGAATTCCCTGGGGACAGTGAGTTATAGAAAGGACTGACTGAGAAAGTAAGAACAAATGTAAGCCACAGAGATTGATAAATACTCTGTGCAAAAAGTAGATGATAAGGCAATTAAATATAAATTTTACATATTTTCTGATTCTCTTTATTTCCTCCTACCATTTCCTATGAAATGAAATTTCGTCCATCTTATTTTAAACTCACAACCCTGTTCAGTATAGACAGGGAAAGACTGCAAGTTTGAAAACTTTTCTGTCTCTTAAACTGTCACTTGCCAGAAATGCAGTGTTCAGAGTCTGACCAGGGAATAGTGTGCAAGGCCATCACTGACCCAAGCATTTATTGTCATGCTGCTCTTTGCAATAAACTCCCAGCTAAATGCTTTCTTACGATTTCCCCTGAATTGAATACAACCTTTTGAAAGCAGCAAGAATTGTATTCCTCAAATAACTCCTAGGTTGGAAATCTCCATGACTTCCAGTTTTCCTTCCGCAGGTAAGCCTGTAGCGTGTGCACATTAATATCTTCTCTTGCCAATGCATCTTTCCAAATCTGATTTCATTGTGAGTTTTCAATTAATACACCATTAAAATCGATACTTCCCTCTCTTATAGTTCATAAACTTTTTAAAATATTGAATCTTATCTCCCACAAGATTTCATAATGGTATCTCCATTCTAGGTTATGTTGATTTTCCTAATTTTTTTCTTATGGCTCTTAGACAAAGTCCTCCTACTTTTCACTGTCTTTTGTTTTCCCCTCCTCTCTGTTTATTTAAATGACATCTCTAAAATCCAAATAAAGTGCCATTTTTTAAGAAAGTCTTCCCAAATGAAGTCATTGTGTGATGATATTGCCTTTTGCCCTCCTGACATCAACTCTGTGGCTGCCTTGAGTTGCTCTTAAACTCTTGTGTTTTTTAATTTTCATGTCTTAATGACCTAGTCAACAGATTCAACAATACTAAACCACTAATGTGAGTCAGGTAATTTCACATATACTTTTATTTAATCCTCACAAAATACACATGAGATACATGTAATTACTTTTATCTTACGAGGGAATAAACTTTAACCAGTAGGATAATTTCCCCAACCCACACAACTGATTAATTTCGGAGAGTATAAGTTATTCTCAAAACTCTGATTCTAACTATTGCATGTTCTTTTTATATGATAGCTATTATTTCTTTCCCAATAGAATTTTAAGTTACTAAAAAATGAGTCTAGGGGCTCCTGGATGGCTCAAGTTGGCTAAGCATCAACTCAGGTTATGACCTCGAGGTTCATGAGTTTGAGCGCCTCTGTCAGTTACGTGCTGACAGTTCAGAGCCTGGATCCTGCTTCAAATTCTGTGTCTTCCACTTTCTCCCCCTCCTCACTCACACTCTGTCTCTGTCTCTCTCTCCAAAATAAATAGACCTATGAAAAAAATGAGTCTATGTGTGATGCATTTTTATGATCCACTTCAATTTGCCAAGTACCTTGCAAGCAACAGAAACAACAGATACATACTTGTTGGTTGGTAAATCGATCATGCAGCTCTCTTTCCTGGAATATCCACGTTTTTGACCAACAACCTAACTAAATCCTATGCATCAGTCAAAGGAAATGTTATGTTACCTAATTTATTGGACCATGGCTGTGTACTATATTTTCTGAGTCTCCTAATGTACTCCTGGGTACTTTATCATATGACCCCTTATTATCTGCTTCATATTTCACATGTCAAATATTTTATGTTTGTTATTCAATCACTTTTTCCAATGTCCTGTCAAAGATAGTTAATATCTGGAAGAATCAGACGCACAACTTTTCTTCAAGATTTTCTCTTAATATTTGACTTTCTGCAGCTTGAATAGGATATTCCTTGGGGGTTTTTGTTTGTTGTTTGTTTGTTTGTATTTTGTACTTATTATGCTAGATGTTCACTGAGCTTCCTGGATCTGTGGTTTAATGACTGTCATTAATTTTGGAAAATTCTCAGTCATTATTTCTTCAAATATTTTTTCTGTTCCTTTTTTATTTTCTTCTCCTGGGATTCCCATTATAATTTTTGGATATTCTATTACATCTTTTTCATTATTTTTCTCTTCACATTTCAGTTTTGGAAGATTCTACTGACATGTCTTCAAGTTCTTTGAGTACTTCCTTGACCATGTCCGGCCTACTCATTAACTACATTTTTTATTTTTATTTTTTTAATATCTTTGATTTGTAACGTTTCCTTTTGATTCTTGGAGTTTCCATCACTCTGTTTCTATTTATTACCTATCAGTTCTTGCATAGTGTCTACACTTTCCATTTAAGCCCTTAGCACATTAATCATAGTTATTTTAAATTACTTATCAGATAATTCTTAAACCCCTGCCATTTATGAATCTAATTCTCAGGCTTAATTTATCTCATCATTTTTTGGTTTTTGCCTTTTAACATGCCTTGTAATTTTTTGTTGCAACCAGGCATGATGTGCCAAGTAAATGGAACTAATGTAGATAGATCTTCCAGTGAAGTTTTAGGGTTATCAGATTAGATGTTAAGTTGTTTTTACTGTTTGCCGTAGCCTTGCAGTGAGCAAGCTTAGCTTTTCTCTTGTATCATCTTCTATATCGCTCCATTGTTTTCAGGTGTCTCTAGAGACTTAAGTCAAATCTGAAGTTGAAGTTTCATTTATCTGTAATCCCCTATTATTTTACAAGAACTCTATTGAGGTGGTGGTAAGCTGAGTGAGGAAGGGGATCTATAGTTCTATGATTAGGGTTCTGTCTTTTAGTGAGACTGAATTGGGTATATCTATTTCCCCGCATAAAAGACCAGAAGGGGCTGGAATTAGATGTTTTACTACTTCCACGTCAGTTAAACTTTGGTCTAATCCCAGTGGGTTAGGCTTTAGGAAAATTGTTTCCTTTCATGGCAGATCTTATTAAGGAGAACAATGAACTCTGAGCATAACCCAAAAAGGTTTACATTTTCCTTCTCTCTCTGCTGGAAGCACTAGCGGATTATTTAGTGATCATCACAATAAGAACTCAATAGGACAAAATGTGGGAGTTTCTCTAAGCCTGGACTCCTTTGGAGTTTTTAACTCTTAAGCTAGTCTACACTGAGCCTTCAACAAACAGTTAGAGTTAATATGTTCCTACTGATATTGGCTCAGCCGTGAGCTTCTGCTTCTGGTAAGTTTTGATTTTCCATATCCATCTGTCTGTCTGATTCACAGGGCAGTAGTCTGTCCTGTGACTTCAATTCTGATGGATCTAAAAAGAGTTACTGACTTTCAGTTTGTTCGGGTCTTTTCCTGTTGTAAGGAAGGAAGTGATGATGTCCAAGCTTCGTGCATGTCAGACTGGGAACTGGACGTCTTATTTACACATATTTTGCCAAGTTATTGGATCTTTATTGCTTTATCATTCACCTGTGATGTCTCAAGAGCAAACAAGACTTAAATGATAACTGAGTCGAAGAATATCACAAAAAAGGAGAATTGTTGAGAAAGAAAAGAGGAAGGCAAAAGAGGTAATGTTAAAAAAATAAAACCTGAATATTCTCGTTCTATTTCATTTGTTGTATTCTATTTTTAAGACAATCAGCTTATGACAAGGCATCTAAAATCTTCACCCAAATAAAATAATAAAATAAAATAAAATAAAATAAAATAAAATAAAATAAAATAAAATAAATCTTCATCCAATTTTATAAGTACACCCAAAAACCTAGAGGCTCTGCTCTTAAGAACTTTGTTAAAAGTTAATTTTCAGAATAGAACAATGAATACTCTTTTGCCCATTGAATGAAGGCAGTGCACAGTTTTTAAATCGTAGCGTTATATGCCTTAGTGTTATATAACCATAGTGTTATATGTTATACACTCTCATAAAAATAACCTTACAGTTTATTGTACTTTTCCATATTTCTGATACTTTTTAAAGTAACGATAGGAAGTAGATAAATAACTAAATTGGTTTTCGTTGAGCGAAATAAGAGAAAAAAATGTGCTTTGATTTTCCATTTTCTTGATGCAAATAAAATGTCAAAACAATTGTAAATGTTATCATGCTTGACTCTAGTTTTTCTTTCACCTGCATCATCTTTAGAGATGACAGTCTGCTTCCGATGAATTCCCCCTTGCATTTGTATGATCGCTGTTTTAGAAATTGAAAACGGTGAGTAAAATTGACCAGAGAAATGGCATATAGCCTTCCATTAGGGAGAAGCTAATAGCTATAACTGGGAAATTTTTCTTCAGAAAACAAATTATACAACAAGAGATTATTTACATATCTATAAATAAAAATTTTAAAATATATAACATAAAAAATGTGAAAATATGTGAATGAGAGAAAATTAGTTTATTCAGCCCACGTTGTTTGGGGAATTTTCTGAACCAACTGCAAAGATCCTATTAGCAGCTTAGTCTTTTTCATAACATGTTTTATGCATAGCGTTGCTATTCACTTTCTCCAAACATACCCTGACTCTATTCTTTTGTCTTAAATGCCATGCGTTGTATTTGCAGTGTTTGACACTGTGAACATTTTTCTCCTCTTTGCTTCCGTCCCTTGAGGACCAGGCACAGACTTCACTACTCCTATATATCATATTCCTTTCACCTCCATCTGACATGTGAGTTTTGTTCCACACATATCCTACCAAAAGGGAAGGTCATTAAAGTTATGAAATTGGAATTTCATTTTAAAGTCTATTTCTACAACGTCAAAACACTACCTGCTTATATTTCCAATTGATTCTTTTTTCATTTATCATATTTTATTTTGACTTGGGTAGAATTTATACTGCTATGAATGAAGTTAACAAAATGTTGTCAGAAGGATAATTATTTTAACCTGTTAAAAGGAACATACGATGCTGGTTAGATACTGCTCTATCAATTTTTTTAAGCCAAAGAGAAATAATCTAGAATAAAATATAACTAATTACACTTATCTAATAGAATGATTAATGAGCATGACCGTTATTTTGTTAGGGTTAGATATTTTTTAAAAAACAATCTAAGCAGTTTCCTAAGAACAGGGTAAAGATAGAATGTGTAATGTTTGAAGCACTCCTAGCCTTTGCTACTTAAGGAAAGTAGAAATCAGAGATGTTATTGGTCCGCTTTATGTTGTCATGGGTTTCAGAGAACTGTGAAACATAATAAAACATGGTTTTTGAAATGTTGTTTTAAGCTGTTACTAGGCTAAGGCAACTTGATGACTTTTTCCAAAGTATATCATGCACAAAAGGACATTTAAAATGGAAGAAAAAGAAACTCGTGTAAAGAAAGATAAAGAAGACTTTCAAATATATTGAAAACAAAGAATAAAATATCTATGAAGTAGAAACCAGGAGCAACTACTCTTATATCAAAGCTCTCTAGCATAGAAGTAAGGATTAAAAATGGTAGTCATATTTTCTGTCAGTCTGGAATAAAACACTCTAAGGGGAGATCCACCAGCAGAGGCCAACACCCAACCCTCTAAGATCTGGTCTGGCTGAAATGAATGCTACACTAACCAACATTTTGTAAGCCATATCAAGTTCTCCATGAAAACTTTCTGAAATAGTGCTTCTGTGTCCATCGGCACTTCTCTCTCAGCCTTTGTTAAAAGATTGCACTTACACATTTATACTGTACCAACAGTATGTGAAGGCCTCCAGTGCTTCTTACCTACACATTTTCATGGGCCATATTTTTGGTGGATAAACACAGGTGTGGGCACACACACATCACGCATAAATGCCGTTGTATTTTAAATTTGCATTTTACTGATGACAGATGATGTTGAACACTATTTTATGTTTATTGGCCATTTGGGTACCACCTATTGTGTTTGTATGTTCACGATGCTTACCTTTTTCTGTATTGGGTTTTCAGTCTTATGAAGCCATAGACTTTCTTTCCTTTTAAAGTTTATTTATTTATTTTTAGAGAGAGAGAGAGAGAGCATGCACCCCACTCATGTGGGGGTTGGACAGAGAGAGAGAGAGAGAGAGAGAGAATCCCAAGCAGTCTCTATACTGTCAGCACAGAACCAGACACAAGGTTTGATCTCAGAAACCATGAGATCATGTCATGACCTGAGCCAAAATCAAGAGTCGGATGGGATGCTTAAACTGACTGAGCCACCCAGGCGTCCCAGACTTTCTTAATAAATAAATAAGTAACTAAGTGAGTAAGTGAGTAAGTAAATAAATAAATGAATAAATAAATAAATAAATAAGTGTATGTGTGTGTGTATGTGTGTGTGTGTGTGTGTGTGTGTGTGTGTGTATTCTGGATGCTAGGTCTTTAGCCATTATGCATCAAAAGTCTTTTCCTGGGGTGCCTGGTGGCTCAGTCAGCTAAGCGTGCAACTCTTAATTTCAGCTCAGGTCATGATCTCAGGGTTGCGGGATTGAGTCTCATGTCAACCTCCATGTGGAACCTGCTTAAGATTCTCTCTCTCTTCCTCTTTCTGTCTCCCCCACTTACGTACTCTCTCTCTTTCTCTCTCTCTCTCAAAATAAAAAAAAAATAAAAGGTCTTTTCCTTTTCTTTTGGCTTGCTTTTTCACTCTCAGGGGTATTTTGATTAAAAGAATCTTAATTTTAATGTTCACCAAAATGTCAATATTTATTATAGCTAATCCTTCTTTTGTCATGTTTAAAATGTATTTTCTTATCCCAAGGTCATGAGGATATCTTACCGTGCTATTGTCTAGTAGCTTTATTGGTCTACTGTTTTACCTGTCACATATAGCTGGAATATGTAGAATTACATTTTGTTCATGGTTGAATGTTGGGCCATTTTTTAAAATGGGAATTCAATAAAAAGACCTTTTATGGTCTAAAAGTCCTCAATATTGGACTGCTTCTTTTATTTTTTTAATTTTTATTTTTTTGTTTTATTTATTTTTGAGAGACAGAGAGACAGCGTGTGAGCAGAGGAAGGGCAGAGAGAGAGGGAGACACAGAATCCAAAGCAGGCTCCAGGCTCTGAGCTGTCAGCACAGAGCCTGACAGGGGGCTGGAACCCACAGACTGTGAGATCATGACCTGAGCCGAAGTCGGAAGCTCAACCGACTGAGCCACCCAGGTGCCCCTGGACTGCTTCTTTTAATAAAATAATATTTCACTTATCATTTTTTTAATAAGTTCATATCTGGTAAAGAATGTCCACCCAACTAGTTTTCTTTAAGAGTGTATTTGTATTGCCTCCTATATTGAAGTTGTATTAAAAAATTCCTAAATTCATTTATAAATAATAATTAATCCTTATTTATTTGAAAGGTGAATTATGATATTTTACCATGATTGTTGTTTTGTCTGTAGTTCTATTATTCAATCACTGTTGTTTCTGCATCTTTGGGGTAGTTTTTGTCAGTTGTTTTTTCTCACCTTTCTATGTTTTACCTTTTTGTGCTTTATATTTAAGGCTTATCTCTTAAAAGCAGTATCCTAATTCTAATCTAGTATCCTTAATTGAAACATTTATTTTGTTCACTTTTATGTATTTATGTACATTTATTTACTTAACATAATTATTGATATGTTTGGATTTAAAATTATTTGTACTGCCTTGTTTTGTATCTTCTTTATCTTTTCAACTTGTTGGTTGAAATATATATATATATATGTATATATATATAATTTTTTAATGTTTATTTATTTTTGAGAGAGAGAGAGACAGAGCACAAGCAGGGGAGGGGCAGATAGAGAGAGGGAGACACAGAATCTGAAGCAGGCTCCAAGCTGTCAACACAGAGCCCGACGTGAGGCTCGAACTCTTGAACTGTGAGATCATGACCTGAACCGAAGTCAGAGGCTTAACCGACTAAGTCTGAAATATATATATTTTAACAATTTTGCCTTCTCTGTTACCACAGTTATTAGATACACCTTTACCGTTTTAATACTGCATGGACTACTTGTATCATATTTCATATCCAGTAACATACAGCCACTGTAGTGCTGCTATTCTCTTTGTAATTTAAAGCCTAAAATAAGTGATTAGCATAGTTTGTACCATCAATATTGATTTATATTTACTTATTTACTTATTTTCTTTGCTTGGGTTCCTATGACCATCTCTGATGGTGCTAGTTATTACTTCATTGCCTTTCAGCTCCAAAACCTCTCATTGTTGCCTGCTCTGAGATGTGATGATCTTTACAGGCTGATGTGAAGTTAAGCTTTGTCAGCAGAGGGCATGGAAGAGACAGTGGGGAATGGAGGTGTTCTCCTCCTGGTTCCGAGGTGTCCTATCACCGTGTCTGCATTGTGCTGGGACTCTCCAGTGCTTGGCTCTTGCAGTACGCACAGCTTCTCTGGCACCATCTCCTTTGCACACAGAAGCCACCAGCAACCCAGCACCTAGCACCCCATTGGGAGACTTTACAATGGAGTGCCGCTGGTAAGCCACCTCACCATTAATGACTACCACCTCGTTGGTGGCTTTGCATCGAGTTCTTACATGTGACACCTCCTTCTGAAAAGCTTCCCTCAGCTTTCCTGATGGTAGATTTCTAGCCAGTTCCGCCAGCACTAACAGCATTCCTATCCAGGGCCCTAAACCCGCACCCTCACCAGTGAGGCCTTGATCTCAACTTGGAGAGAGGGTTTTTTTTTTTGCCACAGTGGCTGCTCCTTATATCTGCTCTTCCTGGTTTTTTAGACTTCTCTTTACTCTTTTTAGCTCATTCTTCATTACCCCAACCTCTTATTATAGTTAATTACTATTTAAAGTAAACGTTCTCTTTTCAAATAATTATATCGTTTCTTGTGCCTGAGAACTGGTTAGTACACTGACCCTCTATTTGGGATTTTTTTTAATAGAGTTTGCTTTTTACAGTGGTGCTAGCTTCCTAGTAAATTTGAGCAGAAAATATAGAGTTAATATATACTGCCCCCTCCCACTTGTAAGTGTGGGGATATGTACATCCTCCTCGATTAACATCTAATGCCATCACATTTGTTAAAACAGATGAACCAAAAATGACACATAATTATTTCTTGAAGTCAATAATTTACATTGGGGTTCACTCTTGTTGTTGTATGGTCTATGAGTTTTGACAAATATCTAATGACATCTACCCATCTTTATGGTATCATGCAGAATAGTTTCATTGCCCTAAAAATGTTCTGTGCTCCTCCCTTCTCCTTATTTCTCCATAGTTTTATCTTTTCCAGAATGTCATGCAGTTGATATCACACAGTGTACAGCCTTTTCAATTTGGCTTCTTTCACTTGACGATTTGCACTTAAGGTTCCTCCATGCATTTTTATGGTTTGAGAGTTCATCTCTTTTTAGCACTGAATAAAATTCCATTGTTTGTACGCACCAGTGTATTTATTCCCTTACCTACTGTCCTATAAACATATGTATGTATGTAGGTTTCTATATGGATATAAGTTTTCAACTGGCTCTGGTAAATAACGAAATAACAAGGAGTGTGATTGCGAGATAGTAGGTAAGAGTATGTTTAGTTTTGTAAGAAAATGCCAAGCTCTGTCTTCCAAAGAGGCTATATACCATTTTCATTCCCAGTAGCGATGATGTTTTTGTTTTGTTGTTGAAGTTTCTAAGATTTTTTTTCTTTGTTTTTGGTATTCAGCAATTCTACTATGGAATGATTAGGTTAATTTTGTAATAATCTTGGCATGAGATATATAGGACTATTAACTTTGCATTAGCTTTGGAAAATTCTCAATTGTTATCTCTTCAAATATTTTATCTTTCCGATTTCCTTTTTTCTTTTTTTCCCCTAGTACTTTAATTAAAATAACCATTAGAATATTTTACTGTGTTCTTCATTCTCTTGTTTTCTGAAATTGCAGTTAGTTTTGTTTCTTTAATTTTTAATCTAGATTTTCTTCCAACTCACCTTTCAGGTTAATAATTTTGTCTTTAACCATGTTATTAATCTGCTGTTAAATCTACACATGAATGTTCACTTTTTTTCCCCATTCATTTTATCAGTCCTAGAACTTTCATTTGATATTTTTAATTTTCTGTCCATGCAGTTTTTCTGATTTTTGTTTTTTTTTAATCCTTTGGAACTTGTTGGAGCATAGTGAAAATAATCATTAAATCATTGTGTACAGTATCTAATTTTTGGTGTCGTTCCTTGATCTATTTTTTTAAATTTATCCTTTTATTATCTTAACAACATCCTCTTATTTTGAATTGAGCTATGAAAAGTTAATGTCAAAGGTTGTCAGTATAATATGAGTTAAGATGATGTTATCTGCCCATAGAGAAGATTTATTTTTGCCTCTTTAAAAATTTTTTTGTTAATGTTTATCTATTTTTGAGAGAGAAAGAGAGAGAGAGAGAGAGAGAGAGAGAGAGGGGAGGGGATGAGAGAGAGGGAGACCCAGAATCCAAAGCAGGCTCCAGGCTCCGAGCTGTCAGCACAGAGCCCAACACAAGGCTGGAACCCACAGACCAGGGGCTCATGACCTGAGCTGAAGTCGGATGCTCAACGGACTGAGCCCCTTAAGTTTTGCTTCTGATCTGAGACGAAAGGAATCTCAGATGTTCATAATTCAGTTTTTGGGACTGAGGCATCTAGAAGCTAGCATTCACTTAATTCCTAGCTCAACCTCCCCTTATCTTTGGGCATAGGCCTTCAGAGTACAAACTCTGTGAGACTGGTTTTATCAAACATTTCCTCCTTTGGTACCCTAGATTCAGTTTCTGCCCGTACCATTCCTTGAAAATGTCTCTAGTATTTGAGCATCACACCAGCCTTGAAATTCATACAAGAAAAGACCCGAAAATGTTGAATCTATCTCTTTGGGATTTCTTCTTTTCATGGATCTTGGCCACATAACTCTTACTGCCTTGTGAGGCTTTTCTATGATTTATGGAAGATGCTTTTTATATTTCTATCTTTTCTCAATGTTCTCAGAAGTTTTCTGAATTTCCTAGTTCACTTTTTAAAAAACAAAGCAAAAAGAAAAAAAATTCACAAGAGGAAAAATGAGATTCGCCTTAGAGTTCTCTTTAACAAGATTAAAATCTAGCAGATCTTAACATTTCCACAAAATTAAATATAAGATTAAATAAATGTAAATATGCTTATAAAATTAAAAAAAACTTTTAAAAGTCTTAAAATGTAACTATTTTAAAGGAGAAAATGAGAAATTAAATATCTACATCTCAGAATATTTTTGCATAGAAAATAGATTACTTTCCATATTATAGAAGACTTGTGTTATAGTTAAACACAAACAAAAGATAGAAAGAATTGAAATGTGACCAACCCGAATACTCATCAGGATATAAACAAATTATTTTACTTTGCACTTTACTATTATAAAACCAAGTTTCTCAAGATTGGTTTGAACAGGAAATCATCTTTGAACTTGTGCCAGCACATTCACATACATATCCAAAACCAAATACAAAGACATTTTAACAATTGAAATATGGGCAAAATATACATTAGTTTTGGTAAAAGTTTGCAATTCAAATGTGAATACTCGGCATCACTTAAGATATTAAAATTACAGTAATTTAAAACCCTAAAAGACTTGGAATGAAGAAAGTAGATGATTTTTTATGGTAAATATGTTCAACAACAGAGATATTACAATGCTCACTATTTTGCATTAAATAAAAAAGAACCCATTCCACCATTTCTAGAAACATCATTATACAATGTACCAAAACTTGGTCTTCTGGAATTCTGGAAGAGGAGGAGTGAGTAAATGTTGCTATTGTGACCCAATTACTTTTCTTACATTTCTGATCCTTCTGCTGTTCTCTCCCATCTCAGTTTTCTCAGCAGGAAAATGTACAGTTCTTTCAGGGGTCTTATGAGGATTGGGAATATATATATAAATTCCTGGTACATAGATGCACAAACAATCATATTACTACTATCATTATTACTATGATTGTAGTACTTACTTAGCACTTAATTTTATGTTGCCTTAACTTTATCAAATCACTATTATCAATACTTATAATTATTCTTGTTTTTAAAATAAAATTATTTTTATAATTTTATTTGAATGTTAATCGTTAAATAGAAGAGATTCATTCTTAAAACTTTATTTAAACATTCTTTTGTTTCTAAGATACCATATTACATAATGATTATCCATATTTATCAGGAGAGTAGAATCAATATTTTTAGCATCGAATACATTGTCTCAGAAATTAAGTACAAGAAACAGATTTAAATTTAGAATTGGAAAACATTTTCCACTATTATTCTGTTATTCATGAAATTGGCCGAGTTCTTAATGTGAGAGATTTTATCATTATGCCTTAATAAAATCCTATACTTGATATTTTAGTTGAATAAGTAAAAATAAACAAAGTTTTTATATTGCTTATGATTGCTAAAAATTTGATAGATATGTTAGGTTTATAGAAAAACAAAGGGAATTAAAAATGCATACAGATATCAAATATTGAATATTTAATGTATGGGCTTGTTTGTACATATCGATGCCAATTTGTGATGTGATTTACAGAGTATTGTTGACCCACCAAAAATAATTATTAAAATTGCATTTAAATGTGTTCCAAAATGGAATAAAACTTTTGTAGATTCTATGACTTATTTTTAAAGAATAATGCAAAATGTTATTTGAGAAATATAAAAGAAAACTCTAATACCTATGTTCTTGTGAAGAGTAAAATTATAAAGACATGATTTTTTTGTGAGTCTTTTATAGATTTAATGCATCCCTAATCATTAAACCTAGCTCTAGAGCCATGCAACTATTTTCTTATTTCACCTATATCCTTGGTTCTTTGATGTTTGAAAGTATGCGAAATGTTGTAGTCTTCTTTTATGCGGCATCACAAAACCTAATTTCTTTAATTTTTAATTTCTGTGAATTATATTAATATCTACCCAAAGAGCCAAGCCAGCTACCAAGGCATAATCTGTAACTGTTTTCTGTTCCTTGTTTTACCCTCTAAGGAATTACCGAAGTCTCATTTATCTGATTCTAAATTGCTCTCCAACCCATCCATTTCCTTATGTCTCCACTGCCAGTTCATTCGACCAATTCGCCATCATTTTTCCTGGATTATGGCTACTGTATTTTAATTATCCTTTATCTCTTGGTTTATTTGTTTCTAATCTATTTTTCTTAATGCCGACCCTAAGAACCTCTCAAAAAATATTTCAATTATATAATTTTTCTAGTTCATAAAGATTAATCGTTTCTTTGAGTGTTAAAATAAAATCCAAACTTCTCAAACATGTAAGTCCAGAAACATCTGACTGTTGCTCACATCTCTAGTACCTGTCATACACTCTAGATTTAACTATACTATATTTTTCAGTTTCTTGAAGGACTTATGCGTTTCCTTCATCCTGAGCTTTGCAATAGTTTCAATGGCTTTATTGAAATAATATTCTCATATCATACAATGCACCCACTTAAAGTATACAATTCAATGGCTTTTAGTGTATTCACAGAATTGTATAATCATCAACACAACCGATTAAAGCACATTTTCATCACTTCGTAAAGTAACTCCATACCCAGGAGCAGTCATTCCCTCTCTCCCTTGACTCCCCATCTCTTTTCCCCATGCCCCCTGCAACTCTAGGCAACCACTAATAATATACTTTCTGTCTACTTACATTGCTGATTGTGAACATGTCATATATAGATCATATAATTACGATTTGTGTCTGCATTCCTTTACTTAACATAATGGTTTCAAGGCTCATCCATATTGTAGCATGAATAAATATTTCATTCTTTTTTGTGGTCAAATAACATGGCATTGTATGGATATTACTGCAAGTCAAATATTAATTAATAGTAATATAATTAATATAAATTAATGTAATATAATGTAATGCATATTATATATAATACAAATATATAATATTTGTAATATAAATTAATATTAAAATAAATATTATTTATTTCTCAGTTGATGGGTTTGGGGGTTGTTTCCATTTTTTACTGTTATAAATAGTGTTCTTATAAACAATTGTGCACATGTTTTTGTGTGGACATGTTTCTGGTTTTATTGGCTGTATCGTTTTCATAGAACTGTTGAGTGATATGTTAACTTACATGTTTCGCCTTTTAAGAAACTACCAGGCAGTTTTACAAACCTGCTGTGCCATTTTAGGTTTCCACCAGCAGTGTATAAAGGTTCCAATTTCTCCACATCCTCGCCAACACTTATTTTTTGTCTTTGCAATAGTTGCCTTTTTTTTTTTTTTTTTGTTGGCCCTGGAATTCAATCTCCTTTTATGCTAGCCTCCTTCTTCCTTTTCCAGAGGGCTACGATTCATCCTTCAATTCTTAGTTTAAATGTTAAACTTCCTCAGGAATTCATTCCTGACATCCTCAAATGTTGGGTGTTCTCATATTGCTGACAGGCATGGCATATACAGTTATCAAGATTTATTATCATTAGTGGTCTAATTATCATCATTCCTGTCACACTCTAGCTTCTGTGAAACATCATGACTTTTTCTTTAATAGCTGGATCTGATTGTCTGGAACAATACTTAATACCTAATAGATACCACAAAGATTCTCTAAATAGCTGCCAAAATAAGAACCAGACTCTGAAATCCTTTATCTTTTCTAAAACTCAGCAACCTTTGAATCCCTTTACATTCTGTCCCTAAGTTTCTTCCCAGCTACACCATCCACAAAGCTCCCCTCCTCCCACTTCATGTACTAGTATGGTCCAGTAGTAGCCGTTCTTAGACTATGACAAGCACTTTTAGATGTCTATACCTGGGCTATCTTTTCCTCACATACCTGAAATGCCCCTTTTCCATCTTCTACATCTGTACAACTCCACCATTATAAAAGGTGTGTCTCAATGTCACCTTGCTTTTGAAACAACTTTGAAAGCTTCTTATACTTCCAGTATTCAAGCAATGATGATGTTGATGATGTTGATGTCCATAATATGCACAGCTGTTCAAGATAAATGTAAAAATACACTCCGTACAGCATCTTATAGAGGATTTTTGTGTAACTGTGCCAAGGGATTAGTTGTGATTATCATAGTAAAGAGAGATTCCAACTGCAGATATTGCGAACTTAGAATAAAGAAGACAGGTGACAACAATAATCTACATCTGTCCAATGACAATTTATTTGCACTTTTACTTTTTACTGTTGTTACAAAGCCTTATATCCATAATGGCATCTACTACTGAAGATGACAGCTTGTTTTCATAAGTTTTCCTTGACTCTCCTCTGTAGGTCTTCTTATTATCTTCTTGGTGGGTTTCATTTATAATGGTTTTCCACTTTTACCTTGGTTTTGAATTATTCAAACTTTTATAGCAGAAATAGAATGTAATGGCTTGAATGCACATAGTAAGCAGTAAGAACAAAGAATGATACAAAATAGTCCACAGATAAAAGAAGATGGAAACAAAGCATAAACTGTCACCTCCTAAATTATTTGTTTTAATTTATTTATTGTCACAGTTAGCTAATATACAGTGTAGTCTGGCTTCAGAAGTAGATTCCCATGATTCATCACTTACATACAACACCAGTGCTCATCCTAGCAAGTGCTCAATGCCCATCACCCATTCTGCCCCCCAAACTCCCCATAGCATTTCTTAAATCATTGTGACTAATTATTAGGTTTTTGGTCTCTGCAGCAATAGATTTTCTGCTGTCTTCTATGCTTTTTTCAAGCCCAGCTATTAGTCTTATGACTGTAATTCTAAATCCTTGTTCAGATATATTGTTTCTATCTATTGGTTTTGAGCAATTCTCTGGCTGCCATTTCTTCTGGAATTTCTTTTGAGGAGAATTTTTCCATTTCGACATTTTGATTAGGTTTCTGTCTTTTATGTGTTTTGATAGCTTGTTATGTGTCCTGCACCTGTGAGTACTACTATATTAAAAAGGGGTTATACACCATCCAGGGCCTGACACTCCAGGAAGTGTTTTTAGAATGTGTTGCGTGCACTCTGTTGTTGCATTTTGGCTGCTCAATCCCAGTGGTCAGTCTTCTGCCAAGCTCCATCCTCCTTTCTTGTAGTGGTGGATTGTTTGGACCTTCCACTGGGTGTGCTTTGATTTAATCATTGAAGTAACCCTGGAAAAAAGGAAAGAGAAGGCAAAACCTTATCCCACACAAAGAGAAAAATGAAAGGGGAAAAAAAAGACCAGGCAAAGAATGAAAGAAACTATAAGTCTTAAGCCAGAGAGTGAGAGACAGAGAGGAAGATAAAGAAGAAGGAAATACAGAAAAGTTATAAAAAATAGAGTAAAAATGCCTAATTAAACAAAAAACCAAAATAGAGAAAGAAGCACCAAAATAGATATATACATATATAATATGAATTTACCAAAAATCAAATCAGCAACTATGAGCCTGGTTCCAACAGAGAAAGAAAAAAAAAAAAAAAAAAGAGAGAGTAGAAAGAAAAAGAAGGAAAAGAGAAAGAAAAGAAAAGAGAAAAACAAAACAAACAATAAAACAAATGAACAAACAAACAAAACAGAGTAACATACAAAACTACAGGACAGCTGTCTGTTCGTACCTGGAACTGGTGGCAGTGCCGGTCTAGAGGAGAGGCCATCTGGTCCATTCCGTGGCCCTCATGCTCCAGTACATAAGTAGTTACCAAACGCAGAAGGGTAGGGTTTGGTATAAGTGGTTCCCGCCTCCACCCGGGGCTGCTGTGCTGTCCCCTGAAGCCCCACTGTGTTGGTGATGAGGAGAAAAGCCACAACACCCCAATCTCTCCTCCCTGGATCAGGTGTCTCAAACCACGCTGCTCAGGCAGCCCTCACAGAGTAGTGCAGGAGGCTTGTTCTGCTCCACAGTCTCCTGTGCCTCCTAGGCACTTGGCTGGGATGCAGAACCTGGTGTTTTAAAGGATCCGTCACCACAGGGATCTGGTTCTGGGATAATGTCACTCTGCCCTGCCCATATGGCTGGTGCCTGCAGGGCTTTGTCCTTGGCAGGGCAATATACCTTCTTCCCACAGTGATCAAGGGCGTGGACTCTTCTCTCCCAGTGCACCCCTGAGCTCTGTATCACACCCCAGGACTGGCTCCCCTCCTCCTTCCCACAAGCCCACACGAAGGCAGCTTTGGTTGGGAGAAAGTCATGCACCCCTGAAAACTCCAATCTTCAGCTCTTTAGATCTTCTCTCATTCCCCAGTCTGTGGTCCAGAGAGATTTTTCTCTTGTCCTAACATAGTACCCTACTTCCTCAACCTCTTTGTCTCCCTTTTGTCCCTCCCCTCTGCCCATGCTGTTTTATTTCTCCAATTCTCATACACGCACCTCTGTCCAGCCAAACTGTCTCTGTCTATGTGTGGAGATTTTTCTGTCCCTCTGAAGACTGATTTTGTGGGTGTTTCAAGTGTTCTGACCTCAGTACTGCTATGTTTGAGGAACGAGGGAAATATCATTCCCCCTACTTCTCTGCCATCTTAACTCCTCCTTTTCACCTCCTAAATTATGAGGGAAGATATAGTCCAACATTTTTTTATATATATGTGACCCAAAACATCGAGCATGCTTAGTGACATTTAATAATGACAACAGCCTCTTAAGTGTATAACACCTATGCTTTATGCATTCTTTGTTGTTCTTATAATATTTTATGGTTCAAATAACTTCCAATTAGATTAAAAATAAATATTTCTTCTTTGAATGAAAGAGCATTAAATCTTTTTATTTTTCAGCAGACTGTGCCTATTAGCATAGATGAAATAAAATAAAACTGTGTATTCCTTCCTTTGATATTATAAAAGGTAATCAGATTATTTACTCAGAAATGACCTTTCAGAATTAACTCTCTTCACGGTTATTATTCTTTCCTTTGGCAGGACTTCTCCGATTTAATGCACTTCCAATACTTTTGGCAACCATATAAAAGTTCTGTAGTGGGATGAGTCATATCACAGGTAAACTTTGGAAATTATGGAAACAGATACCTAAATTTCTGAAAATTGAAATTCCAGGAAAATATTCCTCTTAAATTTTCTTCCTTACTCATATAATGTTACAATTCTCCTGTCATGTGAAAGGAAGTGTCTTTCTATTAGTTTTTTAAACTGCAAGTAGCATGTCATGTGTACGGAGCAGTGACAGAATAATAGTGGTGTGTTTTTAGTAAAGACAAATCGGGGTAGCTATTGTGTGCTGGGCCTGCTGTTTCTCTGTTGACACTTGTCCCAGGAAGTTGACTAAACAATATAAAGTTATCCTTATAAAAACCTCAAACTTATATAGATTTGTGTGTATGTGTGCAAATCCATTAAAACGAATTGCCACCGTCTCTTCCAAGCTTTCTCAGTCTGACCACCTTTTGTCCCTCTTTGTCTCCCAAACATATCAAGTCCCTTGAAGAAGCAGAGTGTCATAACTATGAAAGAGAAAAGAGTCCCTTTATGTTCCTAAAAACACGTGTTATTTGTCTTGGGATACAGGAGCCAAGCTGAACCTAGAACCTACACGACCCGTGCCTACCCCAGCTTTGAGATGTTGGTGGAAATGTCTGGATTGTCCCTGAGAAGCTGATGTTGCAGAAGAGTGTCCAGAAATTTACATGAAAATAAATATAAACTTGGCTTCAGTAGTATAAGCATTGTAAAGCTGATAGACAAGGGTCTCCTCCTCCGACCTGGCAACAATCCTAAAATTGGGATCCACTAATGTTTTCTGTGGATTAACAACTTGGCTTCCAGGTAGACATGACTATAAAAACATAGATAGCTTCTTGTACATATTTTTGTCCTGTGACCATTTCACTCTTTAACTCTTCAGAATAATTCGAAGTAAATTAGGCTAGCTTGTGAAAGATTTTGTGGGTTTGGATGAGAGTAAGAAGTAAATCTTAGTGTTATTTACCTTCTCACTTTGATACTTTTTTTGACTGCCAAGCAAAGGTGTGGGTGACATTTGAAGTATGGTTAACTGATTTGGAAGAAGAGGTTTTTTTTTTTTACATAATTCTAGACGCTTTTAAAAGTATGAGTGGGATTTGCACAGCAGGTGGTGAATGGCAGCTGTTTGGGCAGAATCCGAACAAGAATATCAGACACCTCCATGTTATAAACATCTCAAAAACAAAATATGCTGTCTCTGATGTATGACAATGCATATGAAATTACCTATTACTTTTTCCATTTCTAAAAAAAGTTCTAGCTATATTTTTTTCTGTAGTTTTAAGTTAATACAAGACTAAAAGTATTTTATGTAAAATTATTTTGAATTTAAAACCCCAGGTAAGCCCTTTCACCAAGGGTATAATTATAGCTTTCAATGTTTCCATCTTTGTACTTTTCATTTATTGTTTTGATTAGGAAAGTCATAGGGAGGGACATTGTAATTGGATTTGTGTTGGGATCTGATTTCTAATCCCATTTCAACCACTACCATCCTGGAGCAGTTAAAACAGGGGTGGATATTTAAAGGTTTTTAGTGTAAAGTCTTAAAAAATTTGTTTCTGATTTAAGCCCAGACATTTATTCATTCACTGAAACTTTTTTCAGCTTCTACTTTATATGAGATCTTATATAGAATACAAAGATGCATAAACTATAAATTAGATTTCTATATAGGGAGGATGAGATGTAATAGAAATAACCATAAATATGGGCACCTGGGTGGCTCAGTTGGTTGAGTTGTCCAAATTTGACTCAGGTCATGATCTTGCATTCATGAGTTCAAGCCCCACCAGCTGTGCTGACGGCTCAGAGCCTGAAACCTGCTTTGGATTCTGTGTCTCCCTCTCTCTCTCTGCTCCTCCCCTGCTTGCACTCTATTTCTCTCTGTCTCTCAAAAAATAAAATTAAATGCTAAAAAAATAAGTAACCATAAATATGTATAGAAGATAATTGCATCAAAATGTTGATATAAGACTAGAAAAAGATGAAGCTTCCACCAGTGCACAGAAAAAACAAAAGCAAGAGACATTGAATAGGCCAGATGATAAAAAAAAATATTGACAATAAACTAAAAATGTTTCCCTATACTAAGTAAGTAATATAAGCCACGAACATAGTGGATATTAAAAAATATATTAATTGGATAAATACATTATCTCTTTTAGTTCTCCAAACAATTAATGAAGGGGGAATAATTACTTTCATTTTATAGATGAGAAAGCTTATGAGTAAAAAGCCATTAGTAACTTGGGCAAATCTATGCAACAATTAAGTTTTAGAACAGGGATTTAAAGTTGGCTTCATTATATTTCTATTTCTGCACTTCTAACGAGTATACATTCCTGTGTACCCTTTCAAACAAAGAAATACTTATAGGTTTGAAGCTGTACTTGTCACTAAAGAATTAAAGTGGAAAGTAGAGAAATTGAGGCCAATGATGTACCAAAGTCATTTTCAGATCTACCACAAGAATGATTTAATGTGGGGTTGGTAATTCACTGACCTGGGGTTGTATTCCACCTGGTATTTATAGTTAAGTTCTGGGCTGAGACTGTAAGCTAGGTAGGTAATTAGACCATCCAAAACTACTTTTTAAAATTATGTTTTTATTTAATTTCATGATAGTTAATATACAGTGTTATATTAGTTTCAGGTGTACAATATAGTGATACAACAATTCTATACATAACTCAGGGCTCATCATGATAAGTGTACTCTTAATCTCTTTCACCTATTTCACCCATTCCCCCACCCACCTCCCATCTGGTAAACTGTCAATTTGTTCTCTGTAGTTAAGAGTCTGATTTCTTGGTTTCTCTCTGTCTCTCTTTTTCCATTTGTTTGTTTGTTTTGCTTCTTAAATTCTATGTATGAGTGAAATCGTATAGTGTTTGTCTTTCCCAGCTATTTCACTTAGCATTACTTATCCTTATACACTTATTATACTACATACTTATTATACTATATACTATTATACATATTATACTATGTACTAATAATATACTATATACTTATTATAGTATTACTTATACATATGCTTATATTTATAATAGTCTGTAGCCCCATCCATGTTGTTGCAAATGGCAAGATTTCATTATTTTTTATGGCTTAATAACATCTATCATCGGTCTATCTATGTATCAATCTATCATCTATCATCTATCTACTGCATCTTCTTTTTCCATTTGTCTATCAATGGACACTTAGGTTGCTTCCATAGTTTAGTTATCCCCAAATTCACAGAATTTTATTAAGTGAATTTATATAAAAAAATAGACATTTGAGTCATTATTCTGTGAAGAGTTTCCTCACCTGGTCTGTTCAATCTACCCTTAACTGATGTGTTAGAGTCCGTCTACTAGGTACAAATCTATTAATTTATCCTGACTTATGATTTTCAAAACATAATATAAAAATAAATTGGGTTGCATGGAATTCACATTTTAAATTAAAAAAAACCTAGATACTGCCATTTTAATGGTTAAGTACATATAGAGACATAAGTATATGCCGTATATAAAAATGTGATACAAATTACATAAATATTTCCATGGATCTCAATATACACATTCCAAGATACCTCCCCCCATCTGGATGTGGTTCTTTATAACTCAGTCACCAAGGACTCAGAACAACATGTACTTAATTCTACGGACATAGTTCAAATATACTATAGGTTAAGTAGAAATATGCATATTTTGTGTTAAATAGACTCCTCAATGAACTGTGTGATTGGGAAAATCTATTTTTAGTTCTAAAAACTCAGCTTACTACTGAAGTACTGAAATACAAACCACCATACCCTGCCCTGACATCCCCACCTTCATCACATGAAGAAAAACAATAGTAATTCATCAAACGCTTCTCATTTCTAAATAAATATATTCTATGTATTCATTTATGCGATTGATATTTATTTTGTGTCAGTGTCAGTTTGAGTCAGGTGCTGTGATAGGTTTTTCATATAGATTATATCATTTAATTGTCACCCATTTAAAAATTATAAAATTGAAATTTCAGTGTCTTTAAACCACTGACGACCATGACACACAGCTCTGGTCCATATGATTAGGCAGAGGCCCTTTGGGAGGGTGTCTTTTCAGAAAGGAGGGTATTGCTGTACCCAGAGGAAGTCCCTCACACTCTTCTTTCACTTTTCTCTTCTCTCTGCTGGACAAGCAGAGCTCAGGCCTACTGTTGCTGCAGCATACTGCTATCATGAGGGAAGGCATTAAGAAATAACAGAGCATCTAGCTCACATATGTCATATTGAGCCAACAGACCAGTCGTGGCCTGCTTATTTTGTGAGAAAAATGAGGCTGTTATTTTTAAGCTACTGCTAGTTTCTAACTAATAAAATCACACAGGTAGAATGTGATGGGCTAGGACAAAACACGGGCCTGAACAACTTAACACCAGTATGTTTTTCTATTTGGCCAAACTGTGTTGATATCCTTAAGGAATTCCTAGATTTCACGGGAAGACAGGCAAGTGAATGGTTAGAGTCATTATGGCCCAGTTATTACTATTCTATTATAAGCAGAGTTTCATAAACACTTTTTTTTTCTATATCGGATTCTTTTTGACAATCTCCTGGATTTTGGAGAACTAACCTCAGAATAATCCAGTTGCTCTCCTACAATTTTAAAAAAATTTTTTTAACCTTTATTTATTTTTGAGAGACAGAGAGACAGAGCGTGAGCAGGGGAAGGGCAGAGAGAGAGAGGCAGACACAGAATCTGAAGTAGGCTCCAGGCTCTGAGCTGTCAGCACAGAGCCCGACACGGGACTCGAACTCACAGACCATGAGATCATGACCTGAACAGAAGTCGGCCGCTTAATTGACAACCCTCTCCTACAATTTTCTAAAACTTACCCTCATCCTCCTGTAATGTGTGTCCTAGGGAGCAAGATAAAAGAGTGGTCACAAGATAAAGAAAGAAAATGCTCAAAATGGCTAGAAAAAACATAGGCCCTTACATGAAACATATTTAGTTCCTAAATTCATTCCTGGTATGGGAACAAATTATTTTAAATTTCTCTATGGGAATAAATGAACTAACATGCCTGGTATAAAATTTTTGTATATTTGTTTCCAGAGGCCATAAAATTATTTTAAGTGTTAATAATTTTAATGTATATTAAAATATTGTTCAGAAGTTCAATATGTAGTATTACGCAAACTATTTATAAAAGTTTTTACTACGCATCAATCTCCAAACAACTACAATAGATGTTTCCAGAAATGTCCACTGCTTTCAGGTTTAGATTCACTCCATGACACCAATAGTAACTTCTAATTGGCATTTTACTATTCTGATACAAGCTAAAGACAGGTAAGTGTGTATGTATGTGATATGAAAAATGAATATTTTTTACCAGTATTCTTTTTCAAATTAAATCATAGGTTTCATTGGACTTTTTGAAAAAGTGTTCATCTATTCTTCTATAGTGCTCCTTTTTTCCATCTCTAGTTGCAACATGACTGAAAGCTTTGCTTCCTATAATCAGTAAGTATGGCAGTAGGCAATTGGACATTACAATAGTCTCTTTTGGAGCCTTACAGGGATTGGTGGTAAAACAATAATAAAGTGATTAGTTTAAACAATATTCAAGTCTGACATTCATCTCAAAAATTCTAAATATGAATACTAATGCTAGGATGAAATATAAGGTTGTGTTTTAATTTACTTTACTATATGAAATTATGAAGCCATAATCAACTGAGTCTGATTCTTGTTGAAATTAAAGTTTAAATTATGCTTATAAAATGTAATTTAATATTCATTTCTAGCACTAATCATTGCCTAACATCTTAAAAGATGGAGGAAGACAGGGTACCTGGATGGCTCAGTTTGTTGAGAGTCCGACTTAGGCTCAGGTCATGATCTCACAGTTGTGAGTTTGAGCCCCATTTGGGCTTGCTATTGTCAGCTTGTCAGTAGAGAGCCCTCAGATCCTCTGTTCCCCTTCCTTTGCCCCTCCCCCGCATACGCCCTCCTCCCAGAAAATAAATAAATATTTTTTAAGAGATGGAAGATATTTGACCTCTAATGCAATAACTAAAAATTAAGTCTGTTCTTAAATAAATAGGACATTATATATCCAAAATATTTAGATAATTGTGTCTCTATATATAAGATCACTAAAATGGCTTCGGTTAATAGTAATCTTTTGCATTTGCAAAGTGCGCTTCCTTCAAAAGGCTGAAAGTGCGTTTTAAATATCTTTGGACTGCTTCACAGTAACTCTGCAAAAAAATGAAACAGATCTCTTTAAAAAATGTCATTGTAAAAAGAATTTTCTCTATGGGAATAAATGACCTAACATTGAATAAATAGCCCCTGAAAATCTATTGCTACCTTTGTCTGCCTCAAAGTGTACAGTCAGATCAATGGTCCAATTGAACTTTGCACTGGTCTGAAACAATCTGATGTATTTGATCAATTTTAGGTCTAATGTTTTAAAAAGGAGTAATTGATCCTGTCTAATTTATCAGTTCATGTATCCCAAACCTTTCTTATATGTTTATGATATAAAATAGTTGTTCAATAAATACTTAATATCTTCATTCATATCAGATGGCTCTATAAGTGCCATAAATGTGTATACAGAAAGGGTTTGGGTGTTTAAAGAAATGTATTAGTGTTTTTATTATTGCATAACAAACTACCACAAACTTAGTCATAGATGAGGATTCTGGATAGAGCTCAACTTGGTTTACTACTTAGGGTCTGGCCATGCTGAAATCAAGGAATCGGTCAGGGTTATGTAACTATGGGAGTGGCTATCCCTGTCATAGTTTGCTATATAACATAAATTAACCAAGGGAGTGAATGCACCAATATATGCACAGGCTACAGCCACATTCAAGTGTAAATGATTATATAAGGTCTGTGTGCCAGGAAATGAGAATCTTGAGACTTTTGGGAGCCATCTTAGAATTCTGCCTACCACAATAAATTAGCACGTTTGCATGTGCACGCACACACACACACACACACACATACACGCACAATCAAAGAGAAACCTCATTTAAATATTGTTGCTATTTCTTCACTGTTATCTCCTTTTAGGAACAGAGAGGAGTAAAAAAGGACTGGCGATTGTTTTTTGTACCTGTCATTCAGCTATTTGGAAATCGATTTCTTGGAATCATAGCTAATATGTATTGAGTGCTTATTATGTGCCAGATACTCACTTAAATTCTTTAACGTTTATTTATTTTTGAGAGACATAGAGACAGAGTATGAACAGGGGAAGGGCAGAGAGAGAGGGAGACACAGAATCTGAAGAAGCAGGCTCCAGGCTCTGAGCTGTCAGCACAGAGGCCGACGCGGGGCTTGAACTCACAGACCGCGAGATCATGACCTAAGCCGAAGTCGGCCACTTAACCAACTGAGCCACCCAGGCGTCCCTTAAATTCTTTAGATACGTTAGCTCATTAGCTCATTTAATCCTCCAGAATCTCTATAAGAGAGATAACATTATTACCCATCATTTTTTAAATAATAGACAGACAGGCACAAATATATTGTTTGCCAGTCAAAACACTCATAAGTGGCAATGACAGGAAACTGTTAACACATAGTATGTACTCAATAAGTGTAGCTATCAATTAGATTATTATTTAGATTTTTAGGAAAGAAAACAATATAGAAAAACTAAAAGGACACAAATACATACATTTACTTGAGTAATACTATTGCCGCTTTATGTTAGAACTACTCCAGGATAGGACCTATTCCAAAGGAGTATAAAGTCATATTGGGAAAGAACTTCTAATTCAGAGTAATGTCTATTTATCAGTGACTGTTGCAGTCCTGCCCGACTTCTCAGTATATTCACCAAGGAAGTCCAACGAAAAAAAAGATAAAAGCTTAAAATGACCATAAAAACTAAAACAGAAGCAAACCACCCCAGGTAGGATCTGCACTTGTCTTCAGAAAAAAGACAGTGAATGAAAAGTATTTAATCCAGGTTTCATTTAGTGGTGTAAACTAACTTTGACCTCATGGTAAAGAGGTTAACTAAAGTCATGCAAAAAGATGATTTGTTTCTCTCAAAGCTTCATTTTGACTGTTCCAACAGAATTCTAGGCAATGACCTCTCCAGTTCCCCACGGTTGATTGTAGGTAACAACAGTACTGTGTCTTTTCCTCATCTCTTATTACCATGTACTCTGCCACGGATGCCTTTTTTCCCATCTCAGGGCAGACTACAAAGCCCAACAAGCTACTAGGAATCAGACCCTATCTCACAGTTGCTCTAGCAGGTGGAGGTGGCTATGGAAGGAGAAAGGAAACTGCAGGAGCCAAAAAGACATTATCAAAAGTGTAATACCCAAGAGCCAAATGCTACAGGAAGAAACCTAGGAACAAGATATGTCATGCAATGTGCTTGTTTAGGCATTATGTCCATTCTGATCAGCAGAGACGCTGGATCATGTTGCTGAAGTAACATTTTATAGGACCCTTTATATAATTTCAAGAAACTCTTTTGCATGCTCAGTAAGGTTTATGAAAATCAGACTTCTCTATCAAGAAATGTAGAGAAATATTAGTTATTCTGAGTTAAAGGGAACAAGAAGGAATCAGTTGAGTGACCCGGAGAGAGACTGTGATTCTGTGATACCTTCATGAAAATAATTTGATTTTAAGATAAAGAAACAACAGATCAACAGATATCTGCCACACTTCGGTGAATAAGGATGCAATTTTAGTCTTGTTCAAATCAATAAACGTGGATCATAGTCAATAAAGACGTGTGTTGGTTGGCCGAAAAAATACCAATATAGTTTGATGAGAGACAGAGACAATCAGCATAGTTGTTAAAATGACATAGAATTACTTGATTAGTAGAATTGCACAGAGAATTAGGTCAGTGGTTGACAAAAAGCATTGATAAACATTTTCTAAGGCCAAATGAACATATGAAAGAGACAATGAAAACAATGGCTCATTCTCAGACATTATTTTTTTCCTACAGGATTGTCTCTTCATGTCTCTCAGAATGAAAGTATGCTAGTTGACATCATCACTAAAAGTTTGTTGTAATTGTTGAGCCATTTCCTATAATAATTGCTTTCTTAGCCCTGAGGTTGGTTTTTAAAGCTTGAATTATGAATATTTCATATTATATTATTTTCATATTCCATGTGCATACCTCATGCAAATTATCTTTCTTATAGCCTCACACTGACCTTTACCTCATTGAAGGAAATTAAATTGCAAAGCGAATCTGCTTAGGAAAATCTTTTTCAAAAAAATGTCTCTTGCTCTACATTGTTGAGGTTTAACAGAAGCCTCTAGCCTTCCAAGTCATCAATCCTATTATATAATGAAATGAAAATCTAGATAATTGATAAAAAATTAAAATACTTTGCTTTTCTCAAGATTAAAATGAAGTAACAACGTTTAAAATATTGGTATTTAGTAGAAAAGATAAAAGTAACTGAAACATGTATCTCTTAATATTTTCAAAGTTCGAAGGTGATTATCAAACCACCTACTAGCATATCTGACATTTTCCTCAGGCTGCTTGAAATTGGTGAAACACATATTGAAACAAAGACATTCAATTCTGGAAATATTTGAAAATCCTCAGTTTTTACCTCCAATAATATATCCATATATTAATAAATAAAAAATAAATACCTAAAGACAAAAAAAGATATGTTATTTTCCACATTACCACAAATAATAAACAGTTTTCTGACTTATCTGAGAGTGCTTTCAGAACAGTTCTTTAATCTCAAATGATTTCTGAGGAAAATAAAACTAAAGGTTGTGTATTTTCTATTCACAAACCTAGCTTCCTCCTAAAATTTGCAAATGTAACTTCATGATGCCTGGTGGCACTGATGTCTTGTATACTAAAGAAGGAGAAAAACTTTGGGCTTCCTACGCTCCACTTATTTTAAATTCGCGTCGCATCTTGTTTTCAACACTCTGAAATCATATTACATGGACTTTACTTCTTTTATCTAAACATCCTGATTCAATTTTCATATTAAAGTGTTTTTTATTGTAACATCATGCATGGAATCAAAAATAGAAGCGTTGATGTTTATTTTTGCACCCAGAAAGTTTTGTTTGTAAGCCAGGTTTAAAGGGAACGCACTTATAAAAACAGAGTTTATAGATTTTAGAATAATCTCAATTATTACTTAGTTTAGAGATGAAGTCTGAGAGACAAAATAACCAAATCTATGTAATCAAGAGACCCAATTTATTTTTCAGAAATTTTAATTTTAAAAGGAGTAGAAGAAAGAATAGCAACATATGAAGTAGCGAAATTGTCAAACTTGTTGACTTTAGGGGTTGGGAAACAAAAATATGTATATAAAAAGATTCTATAATTGTTTAGTAAATTCTATGATTCCGTTACAGATAACATATCAATACATGTACAAAATTCTTTCCCATTTGAGGAATTTTTCATAGAGATTAGTTCTCTGTTTCTCCCAGAACTTCCCTTCTTCTCCCTGCCATTTTTGTCCAATCTTATACTTCCTTCTGTATGATCCATTATTTCACTATGACTTTACATGCTCCTTTACTTTATGTAGCATAGTTTGCGGTTTTAAAAAGAATATTTAATCAAAAATTTTCAAATGTATAATTGTGATTTTACATTTGTCATCTGAACCCTCTTTTTTTTTCTAACTGATGTCAAATCTGGTCAGAAATATCACTTACCCTTTGAAGAGACTTGAGCAAACCACCCATTTTATATCTTTGCTAAAGACTTAGTCTTATATCGTGGAAGAGAAAAATTAACCTCTATGGTCAAAACTTAGAATTTAAATGTTCACTTTTTATATTATTCATTTTAACTGGCATTACTCATTCTAGCATTTAAGGATATGTAGCATGTATAAAGTATGAAAGAAGCAATGAGACTTTTTATAAAACAAAATAATAATCAGCAGAGTCCAATTATGTTTTATTAAAATTGGTATTTATTCAACCAAATATTTAAACAATAAGGTAGTTTCTATTTAAAAATGAATTTAAGAGATTAACTCATTTAATATAGGACACATGTCCTCAGTATAAGAGCCAAATACCAAATTACTTAGCTTAATATGTTATAACTGAGTAGTTATATAAATTAAATATACAATTTCAATGTAAAGCATAATAGTACATATTTCAGTGATTCCAAAGGTCAGGAAGTGGGGAATCATACCTATATATCTCTATCTATCTATCCATGTATATGATTAAAATTGTAATACTGTTATGAATTATGACTAACAAAATCAGGTACTATGCCAATAAATGCGCAGGCATACCTTATTGTATTACCCTTGACTTTATTATGCCTTGCAGATATTGCATTTTTAGAAATTGAAGGTTTGTGGCAACCCTGTGTTGAGCAAGTTTTCAGTGCCATTGTTCCAAGAGTGCCTGCTTACTTTTCTCTGTGTCACATTTTGATAATTCTTTCAATATTTGAAAGTTTTTTGTTATATTGTTTTATTTGCTATGGTAATCTGTGATCCATGGTTATAACTTGATTAAAGCTCAGATGACTGTTAGCATTTTTTAGCAGTAAAGCATTTTTAAATTAAGATATGTACATTATTTGTTTACAACACTATAGCACACTTAATTGAATACAACAGTGTGCGAGCGTGATATTATATGACTGGGAAACCAAAAAATTGCTTAACTTGCTTTATTGTGATATTCTCTTTTTTGAACTAGTCTGGAAGTGAAGCAGCAATATCTCTGAGGTATGCCTGTAATTAATTTACTTCATTTCTTCCATAAAACAAAATTCTGTGAATTTTCATTTTTTTAAAGATTACCATTCAATTGAATTATGTCTTTAGAATTTTATAAATAAAATAAAAGTAATTGATTTAATATAATATGCATTTCTTTAAACAATTATATATGTACATGTGTATATTCACTAACATTTATATATATATATATATTTATATACTTGTATTTACTTATATATTTATATAAATCAGCAAAAATAAATTTGCAGCATAGAAGCTAGTTTTATTTTGAATTCGATTAAGGTTTAATTTCCAGTAAAGCAAACGAGATGACTTCTTTGAAAGGATGGTGTGTTTGGTGTACTCATCTGATATTATATTTTGTATTGGAAGAAAATACTGATAGTAGAAACTATTAAATTATTATCGATGAGATGAATAAATAAATGATATTGGGAAGTCAGAGACACTCAGTCGACTGAGCCATCCAGGTACCCCTAAGATTTTAGTTTTAAGTAACTTGGGGCTCGAACTCACAACCCCGAGATCAAGAGTCACATGCTCCACTGACTGAGCCAGGCAGGTGCCCCTACGGTGCATTGTTTCTAATAAAATACTGACTTTTTTTTTTTGCTATACGTCGTGTAGAGTACACCTCATGTCTGTCTGTCTGCTTTTGGACTTCCTTTGCTCCTCCTCATCCCCTACCTTCCTACCTTGTAATCCAATAATATTTTTTACATACTGTTTTTAGAATTTACCTCACATATATTTTCACCTGTCATGTTTGAGATTTGACTATATTTTATTCATGGCTTTATTGCTTTAGTTAAAATTGATATTATAAATCATAATTTTAAAATATAGAGATTTATTCTTTCCAAACGTTAATATTATGTTGAAGATTTAATTTTTTGTAATCAATAAATATAATTTTCTTAATTAATATTCATATTTATAATCCACTGTTTGAATGATGACAATTCTAAATAGATTTTAGAACAATTAGAAGGAAATATATACATGCATTAAAATGCTTATTTCTGAATTTAAAAATTAGAGGTCTTTTTTCTTCAATTTATGCTCATCATATGTTTGTCTTTAAATCATATGTAGAATTAAAAATTGTTTCTGTTAGATATGTTTGTAGTACTTTTTAAAAACCATGGTACGATATCAGTGATTGTGATTCAGGTTATGATAATTTTCAGTTTTCTATAGTGCATTCTTTCTGTCCAGAATCAATACATTGCTTTTGTTGCCCATATGTATGTTCTTAAAATTAAGGTATTTTTCCCCATGTAGCCTTTACTGATGACTTCAGGATCACTTGGATATGTTTCAAATATTTGCTGGAAAAGTAGCTAAGAAATATATTTATGCTGAGAATATGATAATTATGTAATCATTACCTTATAGATGCATTTTCTGACTCAACCACTCAAGAAAATGGAGACCCCAATCTAAGTTATTCTTTTTTTTTTATTGTTTTTTAACATTTATTTTTGAGAGACATAGAGACAGAGCATGAGCAGGAGAAGGGCAGAGAGAGAGGGAGACATAGAATTTGAAGCAGGCTCCAGGCTCTGAGCTGTCAGCACAGAGCCCGACACAGGGCTCGAACTCAGACCACGAGATAATGACCTGAGCTGAAGTCGGCTGCTTAACCAACTGAGCCACTCAGGCGCCCCCCAATCTAAGTTATTCTTAAGTTCCTAAAGGATTCATAGATTCTGTATGAAAAATGAAAAAAAAGTGAAGATTAAATTATATCATTTCCTTTCTCAGGTAGATACAGTTGCTAGAATGAACACAATACTGTTTGTGATATTCAGAGATTTAAAAAATTCTTCTTTTTATATGATTTTTAAAGCACGAAAATTGCTATTTTATTGATTTCTTTCTATTTTTTTTTGCTTAGAGATTCTATTTCTGATATCAATTCACAAGTTTTTGCAAAGTATAAATATTGTCCTACTGTATCACCTCAAACATTTGCCTATATGAGTTTCTTCAATGATGAAGAAACTGTGATACTGTGTGGCAGAGAGAATACAGTTTACCCATAGACTGAAAAATAATAGTAATTATCATTATTTTTAAAGAAATCACGCTACTGATATATTCATATATATGTATATAGCATCCTGAAATCTTTTCCTTTCAAAATTCTTGGGAAAATATCCATCTGGAGAAAAACAAACAAGAAATATACCATAAATGACTAGCAAATAATGTTAATGGAACAAATTACAAGGTTATTGTTTCCTTCATAAGCATGCAATTCTTTTAGAGAATATGTTTATTTTA
The DNA here is from genome assembly GCA_030068075.1 of Paguma larvata. Classification (NCBI taxonomy): domain Eukaryota; kingdom Metazoa; phylum Chordata; class Mammalia; order Carnivora; family Viverridae; genus Paguma; species Paguma larvata. The sequence continues at coordinate 38,423,810 of CM057840.1, forward strand.
TTCCACAATAAATATGCTTATAAATAATAAAAATAAGTAAAATTTTATGATTGGAATCATGATTTTTCAATGAATTTATTTCATAGTTTCAGATATCATTCATCTGATTTTTTGGTTGATATTCATTTACCAGAGTCTCAATACTCTGCTTGTCACTTTCTACCAAAGACTTACTTCCAAAACCTCTATGTTATTTTCTGTCAATAAAGCCTAAATACTTTTCTGAAAGTTCCTAATTAAATGTAGCCTATAATGAATCAGATTATAATGTGAATTAAGTCCATTTATCTCTTCCATGAGATTTCAGCTTCATAGAGTTAAGCATCTTAAATTTTTTTTAACGCTTTATTTATTTTTGAGACATAGAGACAGAGCGTGAACAGGAGGAGAGCAGAGAGAGAGGGAGACACAGAATCCGAAGCAGGCTCCAGGCTCTGAGCTGTCAGCACAAAGCCTGACGCGGGGCTCGAACTCAGAGACCACGAGATCATGACCTGAGCTGAAGTCGGTTGCTTAACCGACTGAGCCACCCAGGCGCCCTAGAGATAAGCATTTTAAAGCAGATTTGGCAAGATAGCAATTCAATATCTCACCTCATACTACCAAATATACTCAGATGTATTGTGAAGACACAAAGCTGTGACTCTGGTGTTTTGCTACATCACGTAAAAGTGTCTTGCAATTTTTTATAGATAGGGACGGCAAGATATATGTGCATATTTTGCATGTTGTATTGAAATGACTAGTTTATGTGTTTGCCCACATAGGAGTCATTAGGTGTAATATCCTCCACAACATACCGTACACTATGTTTTTCACTTTTGCATTCCTACCGTTTGGCGCAATGGCTGGAACAAAGGTGAAGTAGAGCCAATGTTTATTGAACTGCAGGGGTTCTGTATGATAAAATAAGGATATGAGGTATAGAGTATTCGAAATTATAGGTTGCTAAATAAATGTATCACAGGTATTGTTAATACTGATTTGACATCTTTTGAATTCATATTTAAGTGTTCTAATTTCTCTCCAGGTAACAATAGTTCAATGTTCAGAAAATAATGCTGGTTTCATATGTTGATGACAATGTTTCCAAATGTTTTTTATCTCCTTCCTTGCTCTAGTAAGGAGAATCTTGATTTCGATTATTTCTGTGTATTGCTAATGATATCAGAAATGGACTGTAAACAGACTATCTGAAAGTTAATCCTGTTGTTCTTACTTAATTCATTAAATATTTCCCTTGGTCATTACTTCTAAAAGTTTCATTTCCACTCTACAAAATACAACTTGAAGGCAAGTTTCCACAAAAAATGTGTATTTTCTATAAAATGGTCACATCCTTTGAAAGCACAGTTCATACTGGCTCTTTATTTTTCACATGCAATATTTTTCTACTTATGCTGTTCATTTTTCTCTGCTGGTCTCTCAAGTTATATGATTTTTCAAAATGTTGCTTAAATTCTTTTTGTTTTTTAGTCTACGAAAGACTTTTCTACTACTGGTTGTTTGTAGAGTAAAAATGAATGAAATTAACAGCACCCCTCAATCTTAAATAAAATGTACTTATAAATGTGTATATGCTCTTAGTTCCACTTTCATTTTATAAAAGATGCATGAAATTTGTACAAGTTAGTGGGGCCACTGTGTTTCTCTTAAAGAAATCAAGAAACTAGCGACTCAACTCTTAGCTTCAAAAGATAAATGATAATTGCATCGTTAGTCGTGGATGATTTACTATCGGGGATAAATATGAAGGAACATGTGTGGAAAGCGTGGCTTTTAGCTGAATATTGGATTATGCAAATTTTATCAGAGAACATACCCTGAAGAAAGTTTCTTTCTCCCTTTTACTCTGCTTAATTCACTTCTGAATGTCCGGCAGTTAACATACCAAACACAAAGTGTTCAATAAATATTTGTTCATGCAGTCAACGTGCTACAGAAGCTGGGTTTGACTATGTTATATTACCTTTCATTTTCATTATTGAAAAGATTCCAGTTAATGTTTATGAACAAACCTGTGGTTAAATTGGCAAGGATCTTTGTTTTTGTTTTCTCGTTTATAGACAGACAATAATTAAAAAGCAAGGAAATTAAACAGGAGAAGTCAATGTAATACAGTGAAAATAAAATTAACGTGTTTAGATTTTGTCTGTTGTTGTTAAATCTGTGAGCATTTTGGGAAGTATATATCTTTAATATGCTTTGTCCTTTTTTTTCCTCCTAGAGAAGGACTTCATTGTACATAATTAAGAACTTAAGTGTTTTTCCAGCTTTGTCTTTAGAATATTTAAGCTTATAATTCTCCAATAGTTTTTTATTTGACTTAAATGTCATTATTCACTATTCAATGCAGGGCAAATTTTTAAATGATAAAGTGAGAGCAAGAGCCGTTTCTGCCGTATTTTATTCAAGAAAATCTCATTATTCTCAAAGGACATACATTTGATTTTAACATAAACATTAGGAAAATTTATATCATCATTAAAATGTGATACATAAATGTTGAGAATAATTCCCACACTGTTCACACACTAAGTCCATTAAGCTATACTTGGCACGTTACAAATATTTTAAAAATCAGTCATGTTAAGATCACTGTAAACGTTTGCTTCAATATTACGAATGAGAAATTGAAGTTCAAAATATTTAGGTGACTTTCCTAACATACTACACTTGATAAGTGGCAGAGCCAGGATTCAAATAAAATATGCCACAAAAAAAAGTATGTCTTTACTCTTTGCTGAAATGTTAATTTTGTCTATGGACTTCAAGATACTCCAAATTATCTTATTCAACCCATTTAAAGACATTCTGTTTTATAATTATGACCAATTAAAAAATGTAAGCTACATTTCCTGTGGTTTCTTTCATGTGTTTCTAAGTTTTCTGTAAAATTATTCCTTATTATTAGACCAATATCCCATATTAATTTTTAGTCTGAAGTTTTCCTTCATTAACTATACATATTTGCCCTCTTTCCTTCCTTGGCCATTAATCAAGAGGTGCTTTGGAGAATATCAGGTGATGTACTTAGAGTCAGTAAATGTAGGGACCAAAAAGAGGATTAGAATTAGAAACACCGTGCTCTTTAATTTAAAAAAAATGGGTAAGAGAGATGTGTTTAGAAGTTAAATGAATTTCTGAGCTTACACATCAGTTTAGGGGGCTCAGGCACTGAGGTTCTCGAGTTTTCAGACTTTTATTACATATTTCTGCAATTCCTTCAGCCAGTGCTCAGCACTGCCTGCACAATTTTACTTGGTTTCTTTCACTTCTCCAATTGTTTATTTTGTTTTTTGTTTGTGGCCACATATCCTTGGTAGGTTTGAAGGGTCCCATCGAATATTTTAAACAAAATATTGGACACATCTGTGAAGTATTACAAATAAAAAGAAAACTACATAATATGTATTTGTAGTCCTGGAACAATGCTGTTAAAATCATCCCATGATTTTCTAATGAGATTAGGAAGCCTGCAGTCAAATTAAGGCACCTGACTCTTGATTTCAGCTCAGGCCATGGTCTCATGGTTTGTTAGATTGACTCCCGTGTCTGGCTCTGCATGGACAGTGTGGAGCCTGCTTAGGATTCTCTTTCTTTCCCTGTCTCTCTGTCCCTTTCCCCAACCCCACCTCCCACCCCACACATGTGCTGTCTCTCTCTCAAAATAAATAAATAAACATAAAAAAGACACCTTGTACCAATCTTAACTGTGCATGAGGCAATCAGACAAAAAAGAAAATACAAGTCAGTCAAAGAAAAATTAAAAACCACTGTCTTAGTTGATTTTTGAAATGCATGATACCTTGTTTTCAAATCTATAACATTATAAAGAATTGAATTCGCATTAAGATCAGTGACAAAACATTTTAATTCTTTCTATTCCAATATCATTCTAAAATAAAATATGTCTATGTGTAATTTGATGACAGGGTAATCAATTATCAGCAAGACATCTTAGTGGTCAAATAAACATTAACTGTACGAATGAAGAAATTAAAAATCTTTATTACTATAGGTGATCCACAGTTTTTATATTTTACATTTAAACTACAATAACATTTGCCAAAGCCTAATGTATGACACCTTTAATTATAGGTATTTACATGCAACACACATTGAAAATTAAATATTTCCCTAGAGACATATATACTTATTAGCATAATCTTATTTTGAATAATATAGAATTAAATGATTCAATGAGACTTAAAATAAGAACACGATCTATGGGGAACGCTTTCTTTATATGAGCCAATGTAGTAGATGCATGAGTGTCCAGGGCCTTTGACTCCTTCCTTCTTTACCTCCTCTTATTTCTAACTTCGATTCCAATCCTACAAGTCTAAGCATGAAACCTAACTATTTCTTGGGGTAAACTTCTTCTGGACATCATCAAACCACTGACTGCCACTATTTTAGTAGCAGTTTATGTTAGCAGGTGAGAAGACGCTCCTAATCCCAACCTGGAGCTCTGTATGATCTGATCATGTTTCTGTGACCATTAGAAATGTGCTCCACGTAGTGGGTAAGTCCATGTTCACTTAGGAATGAGGCCAAGTGTGAATCCTATTCTCAGTTATCAATACGGGTTATGTTGAACGTGGAGGTTCTATAGATGCTAATGTGTCTTCCCCAAAGTTCCTGTTTCTGGTTTATAACTAAAGTGATACATTGCTTATTCTCGAACCAGTGTTAATAACACAAGAACAAATGACTGTCCTCTCCTATTGTAAGGACCAGATCACTTCTACACTCTCTATGACTGAGAGAGAAAGAAAGAGCCTTCATCAATATGGAAAAATGTGTTCTGAATATAAGTTGTTTACATCTAGGAAAAAAAAATCCGAAGTAGATATTGGGTCTAACCACTGACAAATTTGCAAAAGCTTAACTTTAACTCAACTTTAGAGTCCCATAAAATATTGTTATTCCTTCTCTACTTCTTTTCAATTAAGTAATAAGTTTTTCTGATTAAGAATGGAATGAAGTCAAATGGAAGGTTTTACAGAATATATTGGCAGATATAGTATGTGTTGTTAGAATGTAAGTTTTGATTTACAGTTAAAAATTCTTTGACATGGTGTATATTATTTTAAAAGATGTACCCATTTGTAAAAAGTAAATATTCCATATCTTAAAAGCAGATTACAAGTTTTCCATCAAAATGAACAAAATTAATTTTCTTTATAACCAAATGGCAACATCTGACTTTACATCCTGGAACTCAGCACAGGTGAATGAGCGTGATCGTCTTCTAAGATTTGATGGTCTCTGAGGTCTTCCTTCTCTCAAGTTTAAATAGATGTCAGATTTCAGAAAACGTGTGTAACTGTCTTGTTCCATAAGCTGATACACTCTGCTTTGTGCAGCATCAAAACTATGTAGGGTGGGTTCGGTGATGCTCTTTGTAATAACTTCTTTGGTGTGAAAATCAAGGTTAACCTGGATGATAATAATACAAAAAAGAATGATTATGGTCAATCTACTTAAGTAAACGCCTTTGAAAAACAGTGCAGGACTGATCCAATGTTAGAGTCGGACATAATGTACTTGAATGCTTGGGTGATTTTCTTTGTTATGGGTCTAGGGAGCCAAAGATTTACTCTGGGCCAGCATTTCATCAGGGTCTTCTCTTCCTAGGCTCCTAGTCCTTCTCACTAATTTCTGCTAATTTAAAATAATGAAACACAGTAAATATCATAGAGACCATTAGGTTAATTCATTTTCAAAGTGGAAACTAAGCTTCATAGAAATCAAATTATTTTGAGTGAGGGCAGTGAGTTTGGGGCATATCTGGGATTTCAATGTGGGCTTTTTTTTTTTTTTTAATCACCATGCTCTTTTCATTTTATTATGATGCTTTCTTGCAAGCAAATGTGTGCTGAAAATGAATATCTTTTAAAGATATAAAATATTTTAATGCTTTTTATCAAATCACTACTGCTATATCTGATTCTGGTAGGGATGAGTTTTCAGGTAGGGATCTTCCTTTTCCCTCATAAAACCAGCTTCTTTTAAAAAAATCATGTGTAAGTTTGGTCATGGGGAAAATAGAATAATACCCTCAAATACAGAATTGAAACATGCTGAAATAAGAAAAACGATCATTATTATATGTGAAATGATAGCCACATAGACAATGCTACCTCAGGACAACAGTAATTTACAGTAAAACAGAAGTCTTAACAATGATAGACTACCAGTTCTACCCCTTCAGCAAAGAAATATTATTTTTTGAATACATAAAAATATAGAACACAAAAATATAGAAATTACTTTTGAGGATAGTCTGGTAATATAGGCTAGTTTTATAGTTTTATTGCTATAGTTTTAGGAATTGCATCACACAATTATCTCACACTAAACTTGTGGTCAAAGAAAATCACAACTGTTTTTTCACTTGCACCATTGCCAAATTAGGTTTCCCTCAACTATTTATTATGAAATTTTCTTTTAGTCTATCTTAAAATGGAGGAAAAATTATTTTGGGGCAATCAAAACGTTGCATTGGTAGATGAGCTCACACTAAAATGGCACATTATACAAACTTCTTAATTTCTCTTGCCTTCCTCACTTATAGAAATCATTAGTTTTGATGAGACATTGCTTATGTTTAGGTTATTAATATGGATAAGTGAATGAATCTAAATGTTGCAAGTAATTGATTGACTCTTAGTCTAGAATAAAAATAACCCTGAGGAATGACTTCAATTATAATTTTATTTCCATGGCAAACTCTTACAATGAATTTTGTTTATATGTAGGAATTTATATTAATACCCATTTTTGCTTCAGTTAAATCTTGACCTCTTAGGTAGAATGTATGAGGATACAATTCGTTGAAGACAGACTCTCTCAAAAATTTTTCAGTTTCAAATTTTTACAATCATCTTTACTATACCTCTTGTGGAGCGTCATTCTGTATAAATTTCTCATATATTGCTTTTGCTTTAAGGATAATTTGTTGAGGATCTTTGCTTTTTTTGAAATCTTCACAGGCTATCCAAAATTCAATGTTTTCCTCACTGAATTCAGTTTTAAGAAATCTGGTAAATGTCTCCAGTCCACCTACCAAAAAAGAAGTGATATATCTTAACTATAAAATATTAATGAAAGGCTGAAGAATTATATTACATGATATTATTTTTCCTCCAAATACTTATTTAAATTCCAGTTAGTTAACCTGCAGTGTAATATTGGTTTCTGGTGTGGAATTTAGTGATTCATCACTTACATATAACATTTAGTGCTCATCACAACAAGCGCCCTCCTTAATATCCATCCCCTAGGGATACCGATCCTCTGCCCACCTCCCCTCCAGTAATGTACTGCTTAATACTAAAGTATAACTGCAAATATTAACAGAATAGCTACCTCTTCCCTCCAATGGAATGAAGTAACACACATCTTGCAGAATATAATGAGAGATATCATATAAATAAGCTGTAATTTTCACAATTATGAAAGGTAAGTATCTTTCCTGTTGAAATGAGTCTGGTATCACACTTAGACCAAGTAAGAGGGACACACCCCTATTCTGGACCTTGCTTTGGTTCTCTTTCGGGTCCCTCAGTGCCTCTTTCAGGGATGTGGGGGTTATTCTACAGAGGCAAGAAGCCATTCTACCTGGATCCCATCTCCCCACTTCTAGACTATGTTCTTGTACTCAGGACTTTGGAATTCCCTGTCTTTAGACAGGGAATGTTGTTTATGTTTCCAGAGTCTGCATAGTCTTCTTCCCTAAATTCATTCACTAAAGGCACACTACCTCAATGGTATGCATTCGATCTGCAGGCTGGGGTGTCCAACCAAAGGTGCAAAAAAAACTTTCACAATATGGAACCAAACCATGAGTGGAGAGAGAAGAAAGGGAGGCCATGTTGGTAGAGTAGAACTGTAAAGAGTCTGAGAATTTTAAATTCAAACCTAATGGTTACACAGTGTATTTGTCAAAACAGAAGGATGAAACATATATATTTTAACAGTCTGTTAGCTTGATTTAGAGCTCTTAAGCATTTAGACATTTAGTATGGGAGTCTCCAATTTTTACTTTTTTCCTGAGCTCTTTCAATGTTAGGCATTGATATTGTATCTTCTGGAAGACAACCAGGGTTCAAATTCATATTCAGCTAGTTACTGTGTGGTCCTGAGTGAAATACTTTTCTTTCTGTGCCTCATTTTCTCAATCTTTAAAATTAAGATAATGATGATACCTCATTTAGATTTTAGAGAATTAAAAGCATTGATTTCAGGGGAAGATGGAGTAGGAGGACGCTAAGCTCATTTTGTCCCATAGATAGCACCCACATCAGTGTAAATAACCAAGAGAATGACCTCAGGACTTGCAAAACAGACACTCCACAACTAAATGTAGAGAATGGAGAAGAGAGGACACATCGAAGTGGGTAGGAAGGAAAGAGACATAGTTAGGAGCCAAATGAACCAATATGATTGTCTGTAGGAGAAAGGGATGCTGCAGGCCCTAAGAGGGGAGAGAAATGGACCTTCATGTTGGGCACCCTAGGCTCAGCCACAATAGTATAACACACATAACACACATAGGAGAAACCCCTAATGCTCCAGGTTCTGCTGAACAAGGAACATTGCACTGTAGGGCACCATAGGACTTCTTCCTAAGGCCACTACTTTAAGAGCAGATCTAGCTGGCTTTCCTAACACACAGGGACAGATACAGAGAGCTAGACAAAATGAGAAGACTGAGGGCTATGTCCCAAATGAAAGAGCAGGCCGAAATAGAAAAATAGACTTGAGGAACTCAGCAACCCCATCAAGTATAATAACTTTCTCATTATATGGATCCCAGAAGAAAAAGAGAAAAGTGGGAATAAATTTTTTGAAGAAATAATATCTGAAAAATTCCCAATCTTGAGAAGAAAACAGAAATCCAGATCAAGGAGGCCAGAGAGCCCCCAACAAAATCAACCCAAGGAGGTCCACACCAAGACACATAGAAATAAAAAATGGCAAAAAGTAGAGATAATAAGAGAATTTTAGAAGCATCAAGAAAAAAAGAGAACAGTTACACACAAGGGAAACCCTAAAAGTCTATCAGTTGATTTTTCAGCAGAAACTTTGTAGGTCATAATGGAGTGGAATGATATATTCAAAGTGCTAAAAGACAAAAACCTAAACAAGGTAGACAAAGTTCTTGATTTAATTTACAGAGTCCTATGTTAATTAAAAAGACATATTTACAATTAAACTATAATTTATAGTTTATAAGAGGGCCATGACAGAGTATCAGGAACCAAATTTGCCCTCTCACCTTACATACCTGTAAAACTCGACCCAATATCACGGCAACAGTTTTCAAGCATAATACAATGTGCAATAGGGACTGGAAATAGTGCAAGAAGGGAAACATACAAAGTGAGCTCTAGGTTTGGACTGGCTTTTTACCTGGAGGCACATAGAGGAATGCTACTCATGGGGATGGAGCCCAAGGAAAATTGAAAAAAAATCTTGTTAAGTTGAAAAGTCAGAGATAAGAGATTGAGAATCCTGATGTGATTATAAGAGAAACATGCAGGAGGGTCTGGAAGTCTGTGTGCAGGTCTGTGTCTCAGAGCCTTGACATGTGTGGGCAAATTCTGTGAAACCCAGAAGAATAGAGCTGCTGTGGGCTGAGAAGGAAGTAAAGATTCTTTGTAGGTCTGGAGACTTTGGAGTTGTGGCTCGAAAAAGTATAAACATTACACCTAAGCGCAAGGGCCTTAGCTTAATACTGAGATAAATCAGAAAGAGATTGATTTTAAAGGATCAAAGCAGCCAGAAAAAAAAAAAAAGAAAGAAAAAGAAAAAAGAGGATTCATGGGTAACATAACTGACTGCCAGAAAAATAATCCAACACTTTTCAGAGGAAGACCATATAATCTAGACTCCTCTATCTTCCTCCATGCCCACATACATTAAAATTTGTTAGGCACACAGAGACATGTCTAATGTGACCCTTTATCAATAACAAAAGCAGTGAATAGGGGTGAGGGAGGTGCTTGGATGCCTCAATCGGTTAAGCCTCCGAGTCTGTTTCAGCTCAGGTCATAATCCCCTGGTTTGAGAGTTTGACAGTGTGGACCCTGCTTGGGATTCTGTCTCTCACTCTCTCTGTGTTCCTTCTTCACTCTCTCTCTCTGTCTCTCTCTCAAAATAAATAAATAAAATTTAAAAAAAAGAAGATGACCATGAAGTATCCAAAACATTGGAAATAGCATGCAGGACAGTAAAAAAGCTATTATCAATTTGTTGAAGCAAATAACAGTAAAGGCATAATGAGTAAATAAATGCAAAAACTCAGCATAGAAACTGAAACTACAGAATCAAATAGAAACTCTAGAACTGAACTGAAAAAATATCTGGGGTAAAAAAAAAAAACTATTGAATGAGCACGACAACAAATTAAAGAAGAAAGGAAATTATTGAATAGAAATTATTTAATCTAAGGAAAAGGAAACGAGGAAAAGAGTAATGACCACGACAAAATTATGGGGCAACCAGGAAATGCCAACTATAGATCCCACCTATATCGGTGATGAAATTACATTTAAATGGACTAAACACTCTAATTAAGAGTCAGAGAGTGTCACATTTCATTAAAAATTAAAACGACTATGTATTAGTTATAAGAGACATATGTTAAAAATAAAACACCAGGAAGGTAAAATAAAAAGATGAAAATTTGATACATAAGATGTTTAGCATAAAGAACCTATATCAAAACAATTTGATGTGGCTCTCTCTCAAGAGGAGGGAGGAAAGGAGAAAGAAAACAAACAAGCAAACAAACAAAAACAAAAAAAACCCACAATTTGATGTGACCTGACAGAGTGACTTCAAAATAGAATATTTCCATTTCATAATTGTAAAGTGGTCAACTATTACTAGTAAAGAACAATCCTTCATATATATGAACTTATTTGTAGAGCTTTAATATATGAAGAGCTTTAACATATGAAGCAAACTAGCAGAACTGAAAGAATTCAAAGTATATAATTATAGTTATAGATTTTAATTGTATTCACTTATAAATTTATAGAACATGTAGACAGAATATTGGTAAAGGAATGTAAAACTTAACATTATCGACCAAACATACATAACTGATAATTATAAAACACTTATAAAATTCAAGAGCACAAGAAAAGATTATCCAAGACAGACCACATGCTAGATAGGATATAAAATAAATCTCAACTAATTTCTAAAGACTGATACCTTACAGAGTATGTCCTTTGCCCACAAGGGTTTTAATACCAAATTAATACTAGTACCATAGGTATAAATCATTCTACATATTTGAAAATAAAATACACACATAAATTCATAGGTCAAATATGGAATCATATGAGAAATTAGGACATATTTACAATTGTATTTTAATGAAAGTACAGCACATCAAAGTTTGTGGGGTAGAGATTAAACAGTATTTAGAGGAAAATTCATTACATATAAAGCTTTACTAATAAAAAAAGAGTATAAAAATCAAGATTTAAGTTTCTACATTAAAAGCTTGAAAATAAGAACAATTTAAAACCACAGTAAGTAGAAGGGAAAAATAATAAAAACAGAGCAGAAATCTATATGAAGGAAAACAAAACATAGAGAAAATTAACAAAAGCCAAAAGTTGGTTCCTTGAAAACGTTAATAAAATAGAACCCCTAGTAATCCCTTCATAGTAGGAAGCAAATCAGGGATATTATCATATATCTGGCAGATACTAAAAAGACAGTAAATATTATGAACAACTTCACAGCAATAAATGTAACTTAAATAAAATGGGAAAATTGTTTAAAAAAACAAACCTACCCAAAATGGCACTGAGGAAGTGAAAAATCTGATTGCCCTAATCCAATTAATAAACAGTTTTTATAATAAAAATATTCTCACCTCTCCCTCAAACATTTTGGACCCAAGTTTGGTGAATTTTAGCAAACATTTAAGAACAAGTTTTCTAGTGGCCCCTGGGTGGCTCAGTTGGTTGAGCATCTGACTCTGTATTTTGGCTCAGGTCATGATCCGAAGGTCATGGGATGGAGCCCTGAGTTAGGCTCTGAGCTAAGAATGTAGACTGCTTAAGATTCATTCTCTCTCTCTCTGCCTCTTTCTTTCTGCCCCTCCTCCTGCTCACATGTGTGCACACACACTCTCTCTCTCTAAAAAAGAGAAAGTATTCTAAAACAGTGGAGGGATGAATACTTTCTGCCTCATTTTAAGAAACTAGGATAACTCTCATACCAAAACCTGCCTCCCCAGGTATAAACAAAATAAATATTAAGAAAGAAAGCAAAAAGCAAATTTCAGACCTAGATCCCTCATGATCACAGATATTAAAGACTTAAATTTAGCAATATATTAAAATAAGCAAGCATTCTAGTATTATGGTGAAAAATATATCCCTTCAATTCATTTTCACCTTTATTAATTTCTTATATTCACTTCTGTCTAGAACTACTCCTTATGCTCAGTGATGGATTCTAATATAAAAAGTTCTGAGGCACCGGGGAGATTCAGTTGGTTAAGCATCTGACTTCGGCTCAGGTCACCATATCATGGTTTGTGGGTTCAAGCCCCGCATTGGGCTCTGTGTTGACAGCTCAAAGCCTGGAGCCTGCTTCAGATTCTGTGTCTCCCTTTCTCTGCCCCTCCCCTGCTGCCACTCTGTGTGTGTGTGTGTGTGTGTGTGTGTCTTTCTCTCTCTCAAAAATAAATAAATATTAAAAAAAATTTTAATTAAAAAGAAAGTTCCAAATTGATGAAGCAAGAAGAATGAATCTCTATTGGTAGAATGAAGGCAATTAAGAGATTTTGCATTTACAACATGTTTAGAGGTTCTGAGATCTAAGTGCTGCTTAATATGTACTACCACATTTAACCTTTACAAGGGTTGCTTGGGATATGTCTTATATTCATTTTCATAGATAAGGAAGCTACGTTTCAGATAAGTTTGATCTCCCCAGATATCATTTTCAAACAAACAAAACACATTGTAGAAGTGTATCTTTCTTAGGAAGGTAACACTTTCTATGGTAGGCAGAATAACAGCCCTCCAAACATGTCCATGCCTTAATCTCCAAAACCTATGAATACATTACCTTACATGGAAAAGGGGAGTGTGGTTAAGGACATGAGATGGGGAGAGTACCCTGGATTACCCAGTTGGATAATCAAATCCAGTCTAAGCACATAAGTCCTTAAAAGCAGAAGTGGGTCAGAGAGATACAACACGAGAAGGACTGTTACTGACTTTGAAGATAAAAGAAGATAATCATGAGACAAAAAATATGGTGGCTTCTAGAAGGTGGGAATGGCCATCAGTTTAGAGCTAGCAAGAGAATGGAGACTTTGGTCCAAAACTACAAGGAACTGAATTCTGCTAGAACCCTGAATGGTAGGAAAAGGATTCTCCCCTAGACCCTCTAGAAGAGACAGCAGCTTATTCACACCCTGATTTTTTTTTTCAATGAGACCCATACTGTACTTCCAACCTACAGAACTATAAGAGAGATTCCTGTTGTTTTAAGTGACTAAAGTTATGGTAATTTGTTACAGTAGCAATGGGAAACGAATACAGTCCTCAAATTATGCTTTACATTCCACCATTTATTTCACCTATAAGTAGAACTTGTCCTCTTTGTCATAAAGCATCATTTTTTAATGCCGTAAACAATTAAAGATTATATTAGAGATACAGGAACAGAAAGTGACATGACGACCTACAAACGTTTCCAAAATATTGAGTATGAGATCACTCTAACCACAACCATGACAAAGGAATCATGTCTCCACCCATTGTTCCTCTCAGTGGTGTTTTTACTGAGTTAGGGGGAGATTCTGCCATTTTTCTTTCTCAGTAAATTAACCCTGAACACCTGATGTTAGTGGTTAAATGTTCGTGGAAAAACTAGGAAGACAAGCAAAGTTCAGGCTTACAAGATTTGAGAAGCTATCAGTTAAGACTGACAAGCAACTCAGAACTCGTGTACAACATTATTGCTGGCAAGATAATTCCTGGTTAAACAGAACTTTCTTAAAAAGATCTTCATGCTAAGCAGTTCCTGAATGAGTCAACAAATTCTTATCACTGAGAACAGCAAGAATGATCAATATAGGTGATATTTAACCACTTTCTTAATTTCTCTAGTTCACTTTGTGTTTCATTTTCAAGATTTATTTCTTGTGCTGAGTGATGTGCTTTTTTCAGAAGGTGGAAAGGAAACATAAATGGGTGATGATTCTTCGAAGCATTTTGATATGCAGAAGCTTTTCCTCAAGTCCTAAAATGTATACGTTTCAGAGTAAAAGTAAAATGCCTGCTATCCTGCAATAATCTGTTCCAGGTTAAACCTAGTTTATAAAGAGGAAATAAATTATAAGCTTTACTGGGTTTGTGAATAAAGTTACATTGACTCCAGAGAAGGAAAAACTTTCAGATTTCAATTTATTCTATCCACATGACATGTATAAGCATGATTGATCATTTTTTAAAAAAGCTTTTTTAATGTTTATTAATTATTAACAGAGAGACAGAGCATGAGCATGGGAGGAGCAGAGAGAGGGGGAGACACAGAATTGAAGCAGGCTCCAGGCTCTAAGCTGTCAGCACACAGCCCAACGCGGGGCTTGAACCCACAAACCGTGAGATCATGACCTGAGCCGAAGTCAGATGTTTAACCAACAGAGACACCCAGGCGCTCCTTGATCAATTTTTACATGTAAATTATTCCTAAAGCGAGTTAATAAATGTCAAAATTTTGGGAGAATATGACCATCACTTTTCCTATTAATAGATCTCAATTATCATGAAGCATTTTTGCACTACCATCCAAAGGGATCATCCATATGCCAGGTAACTGAAGTTGTGACATGTTAAAAATAACTTTCTTCATCTATCTTATTTATGAAACACCTAGTATGAGCCTGAGAACTGTATTATATACTGAAAATGCAATAATATTAATTATGATAGAAATTGTGAGTGTTTGCTAAGGTCTTGGCACATTGCCATCTGCCTTTTATTTGTGCAACTCTGCCAACCCTATGAAGTAAGTCCTTTTATACCCACTTTTCCAAATGAAGAAGTTGAGATTCAGAGTTAAGCTGCCCTAAATTTATAGCTGGTACGATATAGAGCAAAAGTCTGAACTCTAGTGTATTTTGTTCAGTTATACACTGTCACAAAACATCAAAATCCCTACTGTTGAGTAATATGAAGGTTAATGGGCAAGACAGGAACTTATATACCAAGGACTAAAGAAGGACATTTGTGGGGGATGATTTATTCTATTTGGAGCAGCCCAGGAAAGTCAGCCTGTATAGAATTCAAATCAAAGCCTTCAGAAAATAGCATTAATGTTTCTTAAAATATAGTCCTTTAGCAATTCACAAAATATGAGTACTGTCTATATGCCAGCCATTGTGCTCTGGAATATCATGCAAAATGCCTTTGTTGCTACGATTAGTCTTGAGTTTGATAGAGACATTCAGAGTGAAGTTACAACACTAATATTAGGAAAAGTGCTGTGTGCTAAAAGTGCTAAGTGGGAAAATCAAAGTGAATGGATTTTGTTGCCATAATATGAGTGTAATAAAGAAGAAGAAATACTGATTCAAGAAATGAGTTCATAATGAATGAGGGCCACCTGGGTGGCTCAGTCAGTTGGGCCTCTGACCTCAGCCCAGGTCATGATCTCACAGTTTGTGAGTTTGAGCCCCACATAGGCTCTGTGCTGACAGTTCAGAGGCTGGAGCCTGCTTCAGATTCTTTGTCTACCTCTCTCTCTGACCTTCTGTGGCCCACACTCTGTCTCTCTTTCTCTCTCTCAAAAATAAATAAACATTAAAAAAAAGTAAAAAAAAATGAAAGAGAAAGTAGTTCATTTTAAATGTTTAGCAAATTACTTTTTAAAAAGTACTATGCTTAACTAACTGGAATTTAAATAAAAACTTAAAAAAATGGTAAAAGGCAATGTTGTACAAGATTATCCCAGCACACGAGTTAACTTCCTGTTTCTCTTACTCTGGGCAGCTGCATTGTCAGGTCACCATGGAACCATTGCTCACACGGAAGGAGTAACTTACCAAACAGTCCTTTAGAAGGCAGCAGTGGTGAATGCAGCTGCCACAGTGCTTGATGGGACCAATCGGGATTAGAATTCACACTGGAAGAAGCTGGCTCAATGTGTCATACAAATATGAAACACTTGTGATTGCATGTTTCTAAATTGAAACTCTGGCATCTGTCAGAGTGTTTTTCTGATGCCAAGAAACCAAGTGAAACAAAAAGTCAAGAAACTCTGAAGTTGGAAATTCAAGTACGGTATTACTAGGTTGCATTGTTTCCCTTTTAATATTGGGCTTCATAACTCTTTGACCCTACAGAGAATGTTGTGGTTACTTTTGCAATAATGATTTACTTATGTAATCTATTCCTAGTTTTGACTGGATTTTACTTATTTTCATTCTTAAACGATTAAAAAAATGAGTGTTTATTATGGGTCAGCTTGATTCAGAAATTTAACTTTGCAGAAGACTAGAATTGTTTATCTTTCAGAAAATCAGTAACTGAAAATTGGGAAGGGCAAGTAGAAAAGCCACAAGGTAAAAAGTGTAAGAAGAAGTATTCACTTCCTTCCCCAAAAATGAAGTACTCACTTCCTTGCAGCCTTTACTAAGTCACTAATAAGTATTTTCCACAGTATAATCAGTTTATATTTTTAAATCTAGGGGGTGCAATGAACTACATATTCTACTTCTCTCATCTATTATGAATTGTTCTCAGAATTAAGTTTACTCGAACCACAATTCAGGGTGCAAAAAGTCAAGCAAATACTTCATGAAAAGGTAAAAAATATTGTAGTGTAATGACTGGAAAAAAGGATGCACAGGAAAATATACAGTTATAGAGTGGCTGAGAGATTTTTTTATTGATAGAGACTCCTCACCGGAAACAACATCCTCTTTCACACCTTCAATTATTAATTGTGTGAGATGGTTAGAAAATCTCTATTTATAACCGATTACTCTTCCACATTCTAGGTGTGTGTCTATGGAATCCCGCAAAAACTTCTGATTTAGTTGACCAGCAACTAAATAAGTTCAAACTCTGACCTGTTATCTTCTCACAAATCTTGTTCTTCCACCTCTTTTTCTCATACTTATTTATTTTAAAAAAATTTTTTAATGTTTTTATTTATTTTTGAGAGAGACAGAGCGTGAGTGGGGGAGGTGCCAAGAGAGAGGGAGACACAGAATCCAAAGCAGGCGCCAGGCTCCGAGCTGTCAGCACAGAGCCTGATATAGAACTTGAACTCACAGACTGCAAGATCATGACCTGAGCCAAAGCTGGACGCTTAACCAACTGAGCCACCCAGGCGCCCCTTTTTCTCAATGTTAAAAGGCACTGTCATCTTGGCTCATCCTTTATTTTCATCTCTATCTCTTCACCATCTCACTTTACAATACACATACACATTCAATCAATCACCAAGTTCATCCATTTTCTTTCCAAAATAGCCCTTAACTTGAGGTTAGCTTTTATATTTGTAACAATCTTATAGGTTGTCCATATTACATGTCCATATTACATATTACATAGAATTCTACTTTTCTGTCCATCAGAGTTTTCTAAAAAACTCTTCCAAAATTTGTCCCAACTTGATTTTCCAATGTGTTTTTCACAACTGTGTGAAAGATAACTGGTTGCTTTTTCAAGTTACAAGAAAATCTCTAGCACTTTCCTGCCTTTCTTCTCAGCTCAGGAATTATTTTTTCTTCTGCCTGTTGAAATCTTGTACCCATCTATATAATCTCTTTTAAAATTTTTTGAAAGGCTACATGATACATTGCAAGTTATACAGCATCTATAAAACTAGCGAATTATTTTCAAACACATATTGTTCAACAGCATGATTTTACTTTCAATAATGTCTTACATAGAACATACCTATAGGTATACAAACACACATATATGTGTGAGTATAACACATATAAATTATTGGAATTAATTGATTTGCTAACTTCATATTGATAATATTTACTTTTATAAAATCGATCAATGAGGAGACTGATAACTAAATATGAAATTGATTATTATGAATCACATATAACCTGACATTGGTTTTTATTTACTCATAAATTTTATTTCTATTAAATAGCATTTGGAAATTACTGATTTTTGGGGGGCACCTGACTGGCTTAGTCGGTTGGGTATCCAACTTCAGCTCAGATCATGATCTCACCATTCATGATTTGAGCCCCACATTTGGCTCTGTGCTGACAGCTCAGAGTCTGGAGCCTGGTTTGGATTCTGTGTCTTCCTCTATGCCTCTCCCTTGCTCATGCTCTGTCTCTGTCTCTATCTCTCTCTCAAAAATACATAAACATTAAAAAATTTAAAAAATTATTGATTTTTATATATAGTTAAATTATAGACTTTTATGATTCATTTCATAATTTCAGACAAATTTGTCAATTAAAGGGATGGTGGAAAAATGTATCCTAATATTTGTATAGAAACAAATGAAGAATATTTTATTTTAGAATGGATTTAAATTTACAGAAAAGTTATGAAGATAGTGCAGTTTTCTTACACCCCACAACCTGTTCCCTTCTATTATTTACATCTTACATTGGTAAGGTACATATATGATAACTAATAAACAAATATTGAAACTTTTTATTAACTAATGTCCATACTTTGTTTAGATTTACTTGGATTTTATCCTCCGTTTTTTTTTTTTTTCAAAAGAGTTAAGCTACATTTGAAGAATGAAATTTGGATAAAATAGTGGAATTATTAAAATACTCCATGGATTCTGTCATTCTATGGAAGATATAGTAAAAATCATGCTTTTTCTGTTTTAGTCTCACCTTTCTATTGTCTGTCACAATAGAAAGTGTCCTAAGCCACTCTTCCTTTTTCAAATTATGTTTCCCAACAAAGCATTACTTTCTTTTTAATACCATAAATTAAACTGGTTTTTGCCCCATGCCTATGATGACTCTAGACTTGGATGTTCTTTCTTCTTGTTGAGCTAGTGAATTTTGATTAATCCCCTAAAATCTAGTGTAAGAGCCATCTACTCTGTGGCTCCACTTCTAAAGATACTAATAATCAGCATACAATGCTTTTAATATCATTAAATACTCAAATTTCCACTGTATTTTGATTTTGTATTTGTTTGATTTATCACTACATTTCCCAATTGACTAAATTTAATAAAATTTCTATTTCCTTTATATAGACAAGACATATAGAATTTGAGAAACTTACTCACTTAACCAAAGGGGAATTCTATAAAATTAAATAGAGTAAGGTCTCTCTTTAAGTGTGTGCATACGTGTCTGTGTACTATCAGTATAAGATTGTTCCTTTTTTTTTTTTTTTGCCTGGAGTCAAGTCAGTAGAATTGGACTGAATTTAACCATTGCAACCAAAAGAGATTTTTAGCTGATTATTTTAAGCTTTATTATGTAATATTATGATAAGTTTTACAATTAAAAATAATTGGATTTTTGGGGATTGATTAAATGAATGCTAGTAACATAATTTTTTGTGAATGTCATATAATTTAATTAGCACTTTGATCATGAGTGATGATAATAATGTCCAAGTGGGTCAGTGCTGACTTTTGTTATCACGTTGAACTGTCTTCATTCAAACTGCTGCTATTTTACAGCTCTTTAATATTTCCACCAGCAGAGAAAAGAGAGAGAGCAGCAGATTCAATTTTTTCCATTCAGTTTTGACTACTTATAAAGCAGAATGATTACAGAATGCCAGGGGAAATTTTTCTGTAGGACTAATTACCTTTACTAACTCTTTCTTCTCTCTGAACTGGTCTTGAGAGTATGATGATATTATTAGGTACCAATTTATTAAGTTCAATAAATAAATACAGCTTATATATTTCTTTTAATTGAAATTTAACCCTGTAAGTGATTTTACTCAGTTGGGAATGAACCATTAAGAGGAAAAAAATTATTAAAGTTATTGTCGATAATTCTTATTTTTTCATAATAGCAGTAATAATCCACATTTGAGGAGTGTCAGTTACTGGTTTCTTATTCATCCTCTCATCTAATCCTGAGAGAAACCCATTCCTATTGGAGCTAAAGACACTGTTATCTCCATTTACAGTTGGGGAACCTGAAAGAAACATTAGGAAGCTTAACTAAGATCATGCAACCATTATGTAGGTGAAGAGAACCAGAACTCAAGTGTCAAAGGAACCATGGCCTAACTTTTTCTTAGAATAAATTTGGTTATATTATTTAAGAACTTAATATTTTTCAGGTGATGAACTGGGCTGAGCCTCCACAGATGAAAAAAGACATCTGCTTCCTTGTAACAAACTGTCAAATTCCAAAAAAAAAAAAAAAAAGAAAAAACAATTCCATTCCTTTTTTTCCCTTGCTGTACTTGCGAAGAGAGTAAAGGGCTGGGATGTGCCCAAATATTGGAAATACTAAATGATTAAAAAAAAAGGAAACAAATTTGAGGAGCATGAATGATGGAGGAAACTTTTGAACGGGTTGTTGTCACTAGTCTTAAGAACTGATAAATACCTGAGCCAAGACAGTGGCAGTGGAGTTAGTGAGAATGGGACAGATTTGACATGCATTGGGAGAGAATTTGAATAACAGTTAAGACATTTGGATATTGGGGATGAAGAAAAGTGAGTTGAGGAAAGCTGTTTAAATTACACTTCTTCAGGGGCGCCTGTGTGGCTCAGTTAGTTAAGCGGCCAACTTTGGCTCAGGTCATGATCTCACAGTCTGTGAGTTCGAGCACCCCACCGGGCTCTGTACTGACGGCTCAGAGCCTGGAGCCTGTTTCAGATTCTGTATCTCCCTCTCTCTCTGCCCTTCCCCTTGCTCATACTCTGTCTCTATGTCTCTAAAAAATAAACAAATGTTAAAAAAATTACTCTTCTTCAAAATAGGGATTGATAACCGTATTACGGTGAAATAAGGAGAAAGGAGTAACAAGTTACATTTTTTTAGCATCGACTTGTTTCTTACGCCGTTTCATCGATTGCATTCTTGCCTTAATGTAAGCTTTGGGTTCTCTATCTATATTTTTCATTCTCTCAGTCCATATTACAATTCAGAGGTAAAATGTATTTTTATTGGAAGGGGTAAAGTATTCAGGGATGGTGTACAGAAATAGAATTCTTATGTCAGTAAATTCAGGGAAGCATTAACAGGGCACCAAGACCTTACAGAGAGATGGAATAGGAAGGAGAAAAATACAGAAAATGAAGACAGACAAGAAAAGTTGGTGTCTCATCAAATGAAGCACAGTGCTTGAGGCTGCATTACAAGTAGTGCACTCTTAGCTGTCCTAGCAACAGGAACCTAGAACAGAAACCTTAGACTGTGAACTCGACTAGCAATACTATAAACAGTAGAGTAACAGTAATTAGAGTAGTTTGGCTAGCCTCATCTCAGAATGTTCTGGGCAAGAGCAAGGAGAGGTTTGTGTTTTAGACAAAGAATGAGGTAAGGAACCTGGGGAAATAAAGGCGGTGCGCTCGAGGAAGTGTGCAGTGGGAGCGTTTCTCAAACAACTCTGCTTGATTGTGGACAATGATCAACGCTGTGGTTCATGGACCCGTTGTTTACTCAGGTAAACTTGTCAGTTTTGCTTCCTGAAAGGAATCATGGACTCGAGAAACACAAAAAATACTCCTGTTGCTTTATGTAAGTTGACCTTAAAGAGTAACAATCTAGGCAGCCTATCTTCTGACTCATGCTTCATCATAGTGCTGAAGAGTCAAACAAGGACTCGATATTTGTTCTCACTTTCCACCTCACCTACAAAAGTCGTCTTAAAGAGATTATTGATATAAAGAATGAAATATTTACAAAATTTGGAAAAATATTTTCATGAGGTTTCCTGAATTTCCCATAAAAGAATTACTTTAAATTTTAGATCACTCAACAATAAAAATAACATGAATGATTGAGGATTTGAAAAGAACAAGGATTGGGACACCTGGGCGGCTCAGTTGGTTAAGCAACTGACTTTGGCTTAGGTCATAATCTTGCAGTTTGTGAGTTCGAGCCCAGTGTCAGGCTCTGGGCCGACAGCTTGGGGCCTGGAGCCTGCTTCGGATTCTGTGTCTCTGTCTCTGTCTGCCTCTTCCCAACTCATGCTCAATCTCTCTCTCTCAAAATAAATATACATTAAAAATTTTTAATTAAAAAATAAAAAATTAATAAAAACAATAAAACAAGGATCTTAGGGCCTCTGGGTGGCTCAATCAGTTAAGTGTCTGACCTTTGATCTTATCTCAGGTCATGCTCTCATGGTTTGTGAGTCTGAGTCCTGCATCAGGCCATGCACTGTCAGTGTAGAGCCTGCTTGGGATTCTCTCTCTCCCTCTCTCTCCGTCCCTCACCTACATTCTCTCTCTCTCTTACAAAATAAATAATAAATAAACTTAAAAATAAAACAAGCATCTCATTAAAAAATAAATAAATAAAAACGTGAAAATGTTAATCATGGCACAAAGAGGAAATATTTTAACCACAATAAGTTTTTCTCAGTAAAATCAGAATATTGAAGAAATATTTTCCATTTGTTGACTACTCTATTATTTAGTTACGTCTCTTGATCAGAAACTCATATTGCTGTAAATTACCAATCAGACTACCTTTTTATCGCAACCTGTTTTGTATAGTTACATGCATCGTTTGTGTAGTTTTCCATTAAGATGTAAAGCATTTGGGAAGAATACCACTAACCTTTATGGGAAAGTAGTTTGTCGAATGATTCACCCCATATCACTGCTTCCTCAGGGGAGACTCTGTTCAAGAAACAAAATGTTGATAAGGAGTCTGCGGAGAGTCTGTTTATGGGTCTGCTCTAACATATGCTATTACACTGCTCTTTTCATTCGTATCACATGGGGTTTCTTCTTTTATTACTGTGCAATGAAAGTTGTATTTACATTGGAAACTTCAAAAACATTGGTCAAGTTTAACATATGTTAAAATAACATTCATTATTTTCTCATGAGTGTATGAATTATTTTATTTAAAATTAATCACATGTTAGGTTAAGAACGAAGAAAAAGAAATCAGGTCAATTATCTTTTTTCATTTTTTTGAGAAAACAATTTATTCATTTCTGCATATCCAGTTTAATTCAACAATAAGAAGAACTTAAACTGACTGTATCTTTTAGTCAGACTTTTTAACTGCAATTTCCTTAAAGCTCTTACCACAATACGCAGCAATTAAAAAAAAAAAACCAACAAAAAACCCAGATACAGGAAGCTTAGTTAAGGAAGTTCTAAAGGGATAAGAAATATACTTAAAAAGCTGCAGTACGACAATATTTCGGAGTTATAATTTACAGAGTAGAATATATTTGTTTTGGATCTTTTATTGGTCATATTTCATTTTTGGAAGAAACTGTATGATACTAGTAGATAAGGCCATTTCATTCCTGTTTGAAATAAAGTAATGTCCAAAAGTGACGAAACATCCCTTTTGTGCTTTCTTTCTTTAATATCTAGAGGATTTTTTTTTCAAACTACTAAGGGAAGACATGAACACTCTCCTCTATGACAATATCACATTGTGAAAACTCTTAAATTAATGAGTATTTCATCAGTTTATAAGGAGTAAAATATATCATTTAAAATTGACAGGTATATAATTTTAAAAGAGCACCTTTAAATTTTTATAAGGTTATTTAACTTGAGCTATTAAAGTGGTTTAATTTTATGGAATATTCCTAGTTTTTTTGAAATGAGATCTCTAACCTTCCTTATATTACGGTGTAATTTCCAATAAAATGTAAATCCCTAATTTCCTCTTTCTTAAACCTTTAATGATAGAATCAGCAAAATCTTCCCTGAAATAATTAAAAGTTTTTCACCTTGTTTCTTTGGCCAAGGGCCCAGATCTGTAGGAGGGGGGTTCTTCGTGAAACTCAGGTTTCTGCACAAGAAGACTTAGCCTATTTCTTTTTTCCTTAGCTCTGTAATGAAAAGGCATTAGATTCAGGACTATGTGGATGACAATTAAAATCTTTCCTTCCGACTGTCAAACAAATTTGGAATTGGTAATCACCTCCACTCTCCACACGCTCACAGTGGTTTTCCTAACGAATTTCATGCAATTTGTGGAGGAATTAGGAAAGCATATATGAAATACTTTGTTTTTTTCCCTTGATGACTATGAAGTCTTTGAGTCTATATTTCAATTAAGATTGTTATTAGCTCTTCTGTGTGGTTAAAAATGTTGCATTAGAAAAAAAATAAAAACACATTAGATTTGACAGTTGTTTACGCCTAACAAAGAGACTTTTTGCCCTCCAGTTTTTAACAGTACAATCAATGTATTTTCAACCAGATATTTTAAAAACAACTGCTAACAAATATTCAACATCAATCGTGTTTTTAGAAGTATAAAAACTGATTTTACCTGATTTTGGCTTCTTTGCTGGTTTCTTCTTTTCCTGAACCATGTATTAACTTGAAAAAAGCTTTTTCCTTTGATTCACACATATTTAATTGAGAAAAGAAAACTAACGATGTTTCCATCTTCTTTCTCTAAAACAAAGAGATGTCTAATTTATTACATCCTTCACTTGTTAATGCTATTTCATAGTTATACATGGTACGATAAAAAGTTATCTCAACTCTGAAGGCAGTGCCTAAAAAAAAGAATCCAGAGCTGTGTTTCTGCCTCTGCAAAAAAGTAGAACTGAGGAACCGAAGTACAATTTGGTCCTGAGTTGTTTAGGGAAATGATACTACAAATTTGCAAAATGACTCTTGGTCCCTAAGATAAGGACTAGTATTACCACAGTGGAACTTCTCTTTCTAGTTTGTGCAACCAGAATAATGCTTTAACAGACTCAAATGACATTGTCATTTCCCACAGGAACTTTTAAAACGTTTTTAAATGTGTATAGTGTGTATTAAAATACATTGTGGTGAAGTACTGCATCAAATATTAGGAGATATTTCCCCTTGTTTTTAATTTTTTTAACTTATTTAATTACAAAGAGTTAAGCAAATTTCGTTTGACATAACACTATGTAATGTAAATTACCTTTGTTTAACATATTGTATCAAAATAGGAATATAGATCATGGAGTTTTACAGTTGAAAGAGACAGTAGACAGTATTTAATTCAATTATTTTTAAATTTTTTTTAATGTTTATTTATTTTTGAGAGACATAGAGGCACAGCGTGAACAGGGGAAGGGCAGAGAGAGAGGGAGACACAGAATCGGAAGCAGGCTCCAGGCTCTGAGCCGTCAGCACAGAGCCTGACGCGGGGCTCGAACTCACAGACTGAGAGATCATGACCTGAGCTGAAGTCGGCTGCCCAACCGACTGAGCCACCCAGGCGCCCCTAATTCAATAATTTTTAATTAAGCACAGGTTCATGGAATGATTTTAGACATTTAAGAAATTTTTATCAGTCCATGGTAAAAATGGGGATAAGAAAATAATATGTAATTTTTTTCTTAAACTGCATATATATTAATATGAAGGATTTCCTTATTTTGAAGTTGCCCTTCTACATTTTTGATTGTTAAAATATTCTTTTTGATGAAATATTTTAACTAGAGATGGCAGGTTGTGTGTTTATTTTATGTCCTTATTAAAAAGAAATGACAACTCCAAGTTGGTTCAGCATCCACTTTTTCTACTGTTTCAAGGCACCCAAATATCTAAGAAATACCGATGCAGCCCATAACTTATATTTTGTAGCAAAGGAAACCAAGACTGATAGATATTAAGTGATTTATTCTTGCAGAGTCCCAGAGGTCAGTGGAAGAAAAGGTCTGGAATTATCAGAGCCTTTGATCACCAGGAGCATGTGATTCAGTTTTTCTAAAAGTCCTTGATCTCCAGTAGTGGATGCTTTAATTCCTCTAAAATTGGGTCTATTAAAAAACAAGTTAACAAACGTAGAAGAAACCTTATTTTTAGTCTTCTCAAATTATTAATTTCAAGAAAATAGTTGACAGGGATGCCACCTAGGAGTTCAAACATTTACAGAATTGAAATTAAAGAATATTTAGTATAAGTTTATACACTCACACTCCTGATTCGATAACTTTTACTTTGAACATATCTTTATAATTTTTTTTAAAGTTTATTTATTTATTTTGAGAGACAGAGAGAAAGCAAGGTAAGGGCGGAGAGAGAGGGAGAAAGAAAGAATCCCAAGCAGGCTCTGCATTGTCAGTGCAGAGCCCAACGTGGGCTCGAACCCATGGTGAGATCATGACCCGAGCTGAAACCAAGAGTCAGGCATTTGACCGACTGGGCCACCCTGGTGCCCCTGAACACATTTTTAAATTCATCTTGACTGTTGACTGTAAAAAGACTATGTTTAAGTACTATATCCAGAGGAGAGGCAGAAACTTACTGGTGTTTTTCATAAGATGTGTTGAAATTGTGTGCAAGCTGACAGAACTAAGGACAGAGAGATTGTGAAAATGTGGACACAAGGAAACCACATTAAAGTCTGTGTAAAGGTCTGAAAGAGAATTAGGAGAGGAGTGGATTTACTCTTTGTGTATGCAAACAGTAGGAAGCAGAAGAGGAAGAAAATGGTGGCTGCTGTATGGTGGTGCCACTCTTGGGCACAATAATCTCCTAAATATATATTTTAAATGACATCAGTCTTTTATATTTACCTACAGGCTACCATTTCCAGCTCTCCTCACTTCTTTGTGCAGAAGTGCACAAGTCCCTTAGCCTGAAGACCTTCAACATTTCTTGTCATGAAGGTCTGCTGAAAACAAATTTTCTCAGCTCTTGATATTCTGAAAATGTCTCTTAAAAATGTTTTTATTCCTCCTCAGTTTGAGGGATTATTTTCACAGGATAGAATCTAGGTTAACAGTTGCCTTTTCTCCTTCACAACTTTAAAGATGTCTTTTTGTCTTCTGGCCTCCATTGTTCCTGTTAAGAAGTCACTGCTAATTTGTTTAACAGTTCTTAACATTCTAATGTAAGAATGTGACCACTTTTCAGATTTCTTCTTTATCTCTGTTTTTAAAAGACTTGATTAAGACATGAAGGGTATTCGTTTTACTTGGGATTCTTTGAGCTTTTTGGATTTGTGGGTTTACCGTTTTTGTCAAAGTTGGAAACGTTTAGGTACTAGCTCTCCATTTTTTGTCTCCCTTTCTCACAACTTGAGAGACTCAAATTACAGGTATGTTTGGCATCTTGACGTTGTCCCATTAGTTACTTAGGAAATATTCATTTTTTGCCTCTTTTCTCTCTGTTTCACAGATATTTTTCATTGCTATGTCTTCACAACAATGTTCACTGATCTTTTTTGCCACAATGCCTTATTTGTTGTTAAGCTTATCCAATAAGGTTCTTATTTCAGCTCCAGATTTGATTTTTTTATAATTTGAATATTTTATCTTCATTTTGTTTTCTAATGCTGAAAATATTTAAAATACTTATATTGAGGTTTATTACTAAAAACTCATCTCTGTGATCTGGGTCTGCTTTTATACTTATTTTCTTCCTGATGATGGCACATTTTCCCAGTCCATCAGATGTCCCATAATTATTTAGTGGATTATTTAGTGGATCAGGATTTTGTTGGTCTTAATTTAAAGATGATGGAGTTGACATTGACCAGCAGTTATTTAAGTATCAGCTTTGTCTTTAAAGACTTTTATTTTAAGTTTGATAATATGGGTGCAGATTACCCTTAATTACTAAAGTATCATGATGCCTAAATTTATAATGAATTCCCAGGGTGTTCATTAAAGCTTTCCTATTTTGGATATTAAGAAATTGAATGTCCCTCAGCTCTGTGTGAGCTCCGAAAATTATTAACTTATATTTTATGGTAAGTATTCTTTGCCAGTACTCATGGAGTTTTATCCTGCATGTGAGCTGCTTGGTATTAAGCCAGACTCAAAGGTAACCTTGCACAAATTTCTTGAACTCTTTCTAATATTTTGTCTTGCAAATTTCAGCCCCCTTAGTCTTGCTATTTCCTCAACTTAAAATTGTATTTTTTTCTCTATTTAAGGAATACCCCTGTAAACTTCTCGGTTTCTAAATGAGACTGATATTTCTTCCCCACACTAAAGTCTTTTAAGAAAGTGTTTGATGTTGTATGGCTCACTTCATCTGTCTCTCATCTGTTAAGGATCGCACATTCTTCAGTGTCTAGAAACAGTTACAGTACATTTCTTTTTTCAGTCTTCTAGTTTTTTTCTGGCAAAAAGTAATGTGTTTATTAGTTAATCCATCATGATCATGGCCATCTTTTACCTGAGATATATATGTCTAATTACCTTACTGAGTTATATTATTGCTCATAGAATGACTCATAGATTTTTTCAATTAACTTTCTTAAATTTATCAACAAATAGATTCTTTATAAATATTATTAGTTTCAACAACCCTTTTAAAATTGCTATACTCTAATTTATTTTTCAGTCTAATATTACTGGTTTATAACTTCAGTGTAGTAAGTTGATAGTTGGAATCCTTGTCTTTTTTCCTTTGCATTAGGAAAAAATTAAGGCCCATTAAAAGGAGGCTGGGTTTCATACTTATATTTTGTGAACTTACACAATTTATACAATTATGTTCCTTATTCTCCTTATTATAACTTTGTATGGAACTTGAATTTGATACATTTCTTTCATTTATTTTGTTTTGATACATTTCTGTTGTGAAACTAGTTTTCTTACACTTTTAGAAAGAACAAGGATTCAAGAAAGCTTTTCTATCTTTATTGAATTTCAGTAATCACAGTGGAGGTAGTATTAGTATTATTCTGAGAATAATTTTAAAAACGAATAATTAGAGCATGTTCTAATTTATCATTCCCTATGCCACTGAGAAACTGAATTCTTAGGGTGAAATAAGGGACACATAGATGCAATAAGAAACAGTTTAATTAAAATCTCCTTAGTCTTGAAATTTGATTGCAAGAATCAGTATAAGCTTTGCAAGTTGATCCTTGGTTGGTCATAGTTTCTAGTCTTTTATATTGGACAAAGGATACATATTTTTGTTACCTGTAAATATTTCCTACTTTTTTCCACTATAAAGACCTATATATAATTACTAATGCATTAACAATAAGACCCAGATTGTGGTCCTGAAATTTCACTCCTCACTAAAAGCAACCTAGGTTTAGTGGAGATATTGCTGATGTCTGAGACAGGAAATGAACACACCAACCCTGGTCAATCTTGTTATATCAGTTAGCAAGTAACTATCAAAGACAAATAGAATCAATATAAAAGATATTCAAGGGCTGACACTGCAAGTCTTCCACTAAATAAAATGAGACCATTTGAATTTCAAGAATTTTAAGAATTAGAATGGATTGAACAGATCAAACTTATTTATATCTGTGGGGTACATAACGTTATTTAAAAATGATTGTCTACCTTCAGAAGATTATGGAAATTAACCTATTATCATAAAAACTGGCTAATAAAGGGAAGAATTAAGAATTAAGCAGTTTTCCTGCCTTTTCTATTAATTTTACAATTAATTTCTAATGAGGCAGTAGATAAGAGAAAGTATTTTCTTTTAAAATTATTCTAATCAACAAAGAAAAGTGAAATAATAGCATCAAAATTTCAACTTTTTAAGCCAACAAATAATTAGATATAGGCACTAAACTTCAATGGTTGCTAAGGTCACAAAAAGAGCAAACATTATGGGCTGCCTATAGCCTTGCCATACCCTGCTTGCAGTTTTCCAAAGAGATCAGATCAGAGTTTGATCCAGTCTCTGGACCCAGCTGCCTATTTGCAGAAATGAGAGAAGACAGAGGAACATGCTGTACTGCACCACGAATGGACAATCAGTGAGATCCAGACTGGGGAAAACTATAGCTCACTTCTTTGACAGGTAAATTGTAAGGAAAAAGAGATGGACAGAAGGGGGGAATAGAATTGTATCTGTGGACTGACTCAAAAATATTATGTAAGCCAAATAGGTATTCAAAAATATTATATAAGCCAAATATGTATTCTCAAATAAAGAAATAGTTGCTTCATTAGTTCTACCTGAAAGTCTATTTGATTTTTATCCAAAAAACACCCATGTTCTATTACTAATCAAGTGGACAAAACTGACATACTATTTTACTAGCCATTTTAAGAGGAACTGCATAAACATCATGGGGTAAGGAAATTCAAGAACTTACATACCAGAAAATGAGTCAAGTCTCCCCCCTCCATAATTATCCCCAGCTACTCTCAATCATAGTAATTTGGTAATTTTTCAACATAGCAGCTCAGGGTGAGTACTGGAACACACTAGTTCTTCCAATACTCTATATGATTATACTAATTCAAAAATCGCGATATTTCTACTACTAGCAATAGCAATAAAAAAATCAAACAGAAAACAAATTCATCGACTACCTCTAATGCAAAGGGGGACGAGTCCTACATCCTCGATGCAAATGTCATATATTAAGCTTTATTGAGGAAGCTCATAGGCGGAGAAACAGCAAAGTGCACAGGATCTGCTGCACCTGCATTGCTCCACTAAAACCATGTGTGACAAGGCATAGCTGCACTTGATGATTTCATGGAAGAGCTTCAAGACAGGACTTTACTTCAATCAAAATATTTATAAGGAAAGGAGGACAGATAGCATCTGTGTATCAAAGGGAGTGCACTGGTTGAGGAAATGCCCTTATAAGAAAGGAAGAATCTCTAGAGTCTACTACACTCTTCTACTGAGCTAACTCACAACTGCTATGCTAAATTATTCCTAACCTACAGAAAAAGAAGAGGAGGTGACAAGCAGGGCCATCCAGATTTGTCTCTACCTCTTCCCCACTGCCAAACAAAACAAAAGGTGTAGTTCAGCTTCATGATATGGGCCCTGCCCATCTTTCCAGCCTCATTTTTCACCCCATCCGTTCTGTCCTTTTAACCCCAGCTATACAAAATTATTGCCATTCTTACAGTGGATCATGCTGTTTTGCAACACCTAGTATTTATATTGTCAGGAATAATAGTCAAAGGCTTTAAAATAAGGAAAATATTACCAAGTGTCCTGTCCAGCTCACCCTCAGAGTTATCTTCCCTTTACATTGTCTTTGAAGTATATTACAGTTCTATAAATCGCTGAACATGGATAGCAAGGCCTGTAATTCCTGTTCACAAAAATGCAGATCAGCCCTATGGAGATGCATTTGATATTGCCCTACAGATAGTGATGAATTTTGCATCTGTTTGTAAATTCATTTTAGCATTCTTGATGACCAGTATGTGTGTGAATGTTTTGAATTCTCTTTTGAACCCCCTATAACGTCTTACTGATTCCCTCATTAACTAGTGAGTTAAATAAAACCTTAAACATATGTTTATTTTACATTTGTATAAGAATCGTGATTTCATCTTTTTGAAAACAGCTTTTAACAAAATAATCAGCACCTTCTTTCTAGATGGCTCCATCTTCTTGTTCATTAATGAAGTGACTAATCTTTGAATATTAAGCTTAAGCATTCATTTTCTCTTCTTTAAAGTATTTATAACTTAGCTACGCAAAACTGAATACCCCATCCATTGGGCTCCACTGTATCCAATGTAAAATTTTATGATAAGAATTCCAAGATTTTCTTGCTCATTCTATCACCTGTTTTTTTCCCCCTACTGGATTCTAGCCTCTGACAGTAGGAAAAATTTCTTACTCATTTTCATGAATGTAGCACACAGCACTCTGCTAGCGAAACATGAACATTTTATCGCACATTGTAATGCACACAAAAAATGTTGAAAACCACACAAAACAAATGCATGCCATAAAAATTATTTAAACGTAACACCCTTGTAATCATTATTCAGGTAAAAAAACAGTCCTTTGCCAACCACCCAGAAGCCCCATCTATGTGCCGCTCCACAATTACCAATCCTCCATCTTCTCATGGCTAACTATTATCTTGAATTTCAAAATGATCATTTATTTTTAATTTTATAACCCAGATATGTATCCTTTGATATTATATTTATCCTCTCTCTTTTTAAACTTACTATGACTTTTAAGTCTCTTTTAATAGGTCCCTCATCAATCCCCTTCTTTTCCTTACAATTTATCTGTTGAAAAACTGAGCTATAATTTTCCCTGCTATCTGAATCTTGTTGATTGCACATTCATGGTGCAGTTCAACATATTCTTCTGCTTATGAACGATATTTTCAGGTGTTATTATAGCAAGCATGATGAATACTTCAGGAATTAAAGGCATGACTATCTATGGTCAAACCCGACTATGCCGTAACTGTATGATAAATTACCTTGGACCATGTCCAAAGACTTGCCAAAATGAGAATTTAAACCTTTATATATTAACCAAAACTTTTTTTTCCTTTTTAGATTGCAATATATTTTAATTTTTATGTCATTGTCAAATATAAAACTTCATTTAACATATCCAAAGGGATTAAAAAATCTTGTTTTTGTAAATTCATAGAATCAAAGCTATGGATGGATTTCAACCCATAGTTGAGAGAACCGAGATGAGAAAAATTTAATGACTCGCTCACTGTTAGCATATTGCTGGCAGAGTCGAAACTGGAATAAGATTTTTATAACTCCTGGGCCTTGCCTGAGCTCATCTGAAAGTGACTAAAAGCTTTTGGCTTGGAAAATGTTCTACTCATGTCCCATGTCTAGCATTCCTCTTTGCCTGTGACTTTACTAGCCTCCTACAAGATTCCATTTTTCCTTCCACTGAGGTTTTAACCTGTAACTAGATTAAAAAAAAAAAAAAAGCTACCTTAAAAAAGAGCTACTGGGGTGCCTGGGTGGCTCAGTCAGTTAAATGTCTGACTGAGGCTCAGGTCATCATCTTGCAGTTCCTGGGTTCAAGCCCCGTGTTGGGCTCTACACTGGTGGTGCCAAGCTGCTTGGGATTCTCTCTCTCTCTCTCTCTCTTTTCTCTCTCCCTCTGCCCCTCTCCTACTTGTGCTCTCTCTCTTTCAGTCTCTCTTTCTCAAAATAAATAAATAAACTTTAAAAAAAGATATTGTTCTGCCTCTCTTCTAGTCTCTAGTCCCTTGATAATTCTCCTACTTTCTATGCTCTACTATTACATCATAGTTTGACGGTGGTCTTCCCCACCTGCAGACCTGCAACACATTTATTTTATGATTCTTTATTGGTAATTTTGCTAGGACTCAATATACTGTAAGTTTTTAAATTTGATTAGTAATTTTTATTTTTCTAAACATTTTATTTTGAAAGAATCTGATTTATAGAAATATTGCAAAGATAGTACAAGAGCTCCTCACATATTCTTTCCTCAGTTTCCACCATTGTTAACATCTTACAAAACCATAGTATGTTTGTGAAAACTAAGAAATCACTATTGGTGCCTAGATAATGAAATAAACTAGACTTTATTTGGATTTCACTTTTTTCCACTAATGTCATTTTTCTGTTCCAGGATCTAATCAAGAATTCCCCGTTGAACTTATTTTATTTTTTCCACATCGTATTTACTAGTCATGCCTGATTAGTTGCCTCGATCCATGCCAGTGTGTCGGTCTTTCCTTGTTTTTCATGACCATGGCAACTTTGAGGAACACTGGTGAGGTATTTTGTAAAGTATCTCTTTGGTTTTGTCTGATGCTTTTATCATAATTAGACTGGATGAGTTTAGGAAAAGACTACCAAAGAAGTGGAATGTCTTTTTATCACGACCTATCAGTAGGTACATACTATCAACATGACTTTCATTGGTGATGCTAACCTTGATCATCTGGCTGTGGTAGTGTTTGCCAGGCTTTTACATCGAAAATTTATTTTTCCAAACTTTATATGCTTTATTCTTGGAAGCAAGTCACCATGTTCAGTCTGCCTTCAAGTGGGAGGGGGGCAGAATTAAGTTCCACCTCCTGGAGGAGGAAGTATCCACACAAATTATTTCTAATTCTTCTGTAAGGAAGATTTATCTCTTCTCTTACATTTATTTATTCAATAATTTATTCTATCAGTACAGACTCTTGTGTATCTACACTTTTAGTTACAATCTAGTAACGACAGTATTTATTTTGATATCCAATAGTTCCAGCTTTTGTCATTAGTAACTCATTCAAATTAGTTCCTTATTGCAAGCTTTTTATATAATGTACTTAATTTCTTAACTGTTAGTATGGGAAACAAAAAAGTATTAGATATCAATATATAATTTTTAAGTTACTGTGATAGATTTTGCTGACAAAAAAAATATCTTTGGAAAAAAACCATACAATGTTCGCTATAGTTTGGAATTAGAGTATCATAATTCCTCATACACTTTAATGTTCAGTCTAAAATTAGCAATGTGTTCCCACACTTTATTTATCCTTTATGTCCCTTTAATTAATTAATTAATTGATTAATTAATTATTTTAGAAAGAGCAGGAGAGTGGGGCAGAGGGAAAGAGAGAGAATCTATATAACTTCCATGTTGAGCATAGAGGTTAATGCAGGGCTTGATCTCATGACCATGGGATCATGACCTGAGGTGAAATCAAGAGTTGGAGGCTCAACTGACTGAGCCACTCAGGTGCCCCATCCTTATTTTTTAAACAATTCAATTCATTTTTAAGGTATACTATTTATATATGCATTACCATTGTGATAAAATTTCTAACATTCCCACCTCTGATGATTTGCAAGAAAAACATTCTAGATTCTTATTTTCCCCCTTTTGAAATATAACATAAAACAATAAAAAAAATTGGAAAATGCATCTGAGGCAAAACTTTAAAACACTCCTGAAATACAAATAAAGTCTTTACTTTTAATTTAAAAAAGGACACAATCTTAATAAAATCTTAGTAGGATCCAAACAGTGCCCCTGCCCCCCAACCCAGTGCTAGACAGATTAATTTAAACAGACACATAAAAAGAAAAATAATAAATATTAATGGACAATAAATATTAATGGTCTATACTATGTATAGTATAGTATGTTAAGACTATACTTAACAAATTATAAAGTTTTCACAGTTTAAAAAAATGTGTTTTCTGCATTTTTTTGATAGGCCAAGGAAAAAATCTAAAGTCTGGAAGTAGACTTAAATATTAGAGAAATATAATATCTAATAATAGTACCTCTTAAATCAATGGGAAAAGATTGGCATTTTAAAAATAATTATGGTGAGACAAATGTATAACCATTAAAAAAAGATAAATATAGATCCTTGCCTCACTATTTGATAATAGATGATAAATTCTAAATGTCCAAAGGACTTAAATACTAAAAATGAAACTCTACAACCCTTTATAAGGTTAACAGGAGACATGGGTAGAGTTCATTAAAATCTGAGAGAGGATAGAATTCTTCCTAAATATAACTCAAAATCTGAAAGTGTTTTAGTTTTTAAAATATTTAATAAATTTGAGTATATTAAAATAAAAACAATTTGATTAGAACATAAACAGAAAAACCATAAACAAAAGCCAAAAAAACAAACTGTGGGACAAATAAAATATAGAACACAAGGAAAGGGCTAACATCCCTAATAATTTAAAGAGCTCCTAAAAAATAAAATGATCAAAACTCAAGAGAAAAATGGCAGAGACTATAAAAAAGAGTGCACAGAAAAATAAATGCAAGTGGGATTTCAATATATGAAACTATGGGGGAGCCTGGGTGGCTCAGTTGGTTAAAGCGGCCGACCTCGGCTCAGGTCATGATCTCGCGGTCTGTGAGTTCGAGCCCCATGTCGGGCTCTGTGCTGATGGCTCAGAGCCTGGAGCCTGCTTCGGATTCTGTGTCTCCCTCTCTCTCTGCCCTTCCCCTGCTCACACTCTGTCTCTATGTCTCTCAAAAATAAATAAACGTTAAAAAAATTTAAAAAAATATATGAAACTATGCTCAGTTTTAGTCATTGGAAAGGAAAAATTAAACAAGAATTTAGGGGTATTTATGGAATTATTGGGGAAATCCGAGTGATGCTTATAACTTAGTTAATTATATTGTACCTCCAAAGGGTACAAATTTTCAGTTATACAAGACGGATGAATTCTGGAGAGCTAATGAACAGCATGGTGATGATAGTCAACAATACTGCATTGTATGCTCTACATATGCTAAGGATAGATCTTAAATCTTCTGGACACAAACACACACACAATGGTAACTATACGGAGGGGTGGATAAGTGTTCAAGCTTGATTGTGGTGGTTTTTTCACATTTAGTATAGATGAGCATCTCAGTCAGAGGAGACCGGCAATGACTAAGTATATATTGTAGTTGTAGGCATCTCTGTTGGAAACTTACACATAATTTTGTTATTTTTAATTTCATGAACATTTCACACGGAGGCCTGGAGTGTTTTTGTAATGAAAATCCCTCCCTGCTCCACATGCACATATTCACTCACACCACTCTGTTTTTTTTTTTTTTTTTTTTTAAGGGTAAAAATGGCCGCTGTTTGGGTGATGTTTCTCCATTTCCTTTGCGGTCTTGATTGGACGTACTGACATTTATCAGTGATTACCTATGATTCTAAGTTTCCTTCTGCGATGAGTTTGTTTTCATTCTTAGGAAATGTGTGAAGGAAACGACCTCTGAGAAACAGTTTTAATGAAAACTTTCATTGGTCTTAGTCTTACTCTGCTTTGGGAACCTGGTAACTTTCGTACGCATAATCTCTAAGCATTAGCCAAAAAAGTTTTGCTTCTTCGTTTGCTTTATTTTTCTAATACTAGAATATAGATGGCTAAAATAAAATATCTAGGATATGGAGCTGATGTCAAAATTGAGAAGGATACTGATAATAATCATAGTAACTATGTATCTAGGGAGAAAGAATGAGAGAGAGTGAAAAAAGAGAGAGACAGACAAT
This sequence comes from Paguma larvata, assembly GCA_030068075.1. Taxonomy (NCBI): domain Eukaryota; kingdom Metazoa; phylum Chordata; class Mammalia; order Carnivora; family Viverridae; genus Paguma; species Paguma larvata. Next base: position 38,460,663 of record CM057840.1, read on the forward strand.
CTTTACAAATCCAACTTAAAATATTGCTTATATAATTGAATTCCTAATGAAGACAGGAGACACTCAGATTCCAAGTGACCAGGTTTTATCCTTAGGACAAAAATAAAACTAAAAATAAAATATAACAAATTGTATTTTTGTGTTTTAAGCCATGCTTCATAACTTTGTGTTTAAATATGGTTCAAATAAGTTCATAAAAGTGATTCTGTTGTTAGGCGGACTGGGGAGACCTATACCCTGAGGCCTCAACCCAGCCCATCCAAAATATGTTGCCAAAGTCTCTTGGCCTTGTCAGGAGAAAGAATTAAAAGGACGGACACAACACAACAGATGAGCAGTACAAGTGGGAAAATTTATTAAAGTGAAAGTATATTCTCAAGATATGAGAGCAGACAAGCTCAAGGGAGAGCTGGATACTGGGTTCAGGGCTTCTATCTTTACAGACAGTTGTTAACAAAGGGGTGGAATAGTCATTACTATAAGAGGAGATTTCTTTGTAGCAGGGTGATCTCTTCCAAGAATGTGGATTACGTTCCTCTTCTTTCTTGTTTATTCAGGGGCTTCCAGCCTACTTTGTCAGCCATTTTGGGTCTATCTGGTTTGATCTGGTTTCTTGTGGCTTTGTTCTGGAATGCTTCTAGGACAGACCTCGGACCTTCTCATAGGTAGCCATGACTTCGTCCTTGCTGGCCTCCGGGCATCCTGTTAGAACCTAACTAACTACTTACTCTAACAATTCAAATACTAAAACTTGATATTTATTTCCAGGTTAGTGTAAGTCCAAGAAACTGAGAGAAATATTGTGTTATTTCAAGTGACATTAGTGTTTGGCTCACTAGAAAGTTAGGTTTTTGACCAAGGATAGTTCATCATGCTTTTTCATGACCAGACAAACTATTCTTTCAGGGTATCTACTTCTTTTGCCCTTATTCTCTGTCCATCAAGCAAACACGAGCTTTCAAGTACCTGGTTGCCTTGGCACTGTAAAGGAAGTGCTCTTGAAGGAAGACACAGGGAATAAGTGCTCTAGTTTTGAACACATAAATTACATTCCTGTTTTTTTACATGTGTTTTTTTCTTCCTTAATTAATAAATTAAGAGAGACATGCTCAAATGTAATCAAATGACTAGCCTTTCCTACCCTTGAATATGTAAGTCTTTTAAATAATAAAATTATAGTTACTTAGCACTTATTCTGCTTTTTCCAGAATAAATTCATTATTTTCTTTCTAACTTTACCTCCCCTCCCAGGGATTTATTTATTTATTTATTCTCCCACAGAAAGTCCTATAATCTTCTGTAGAGTACTCACACTTGCCTATGAATCATGTAGTTTCATTACATTGTTCTGCCTATCTCTGTACAGAATCAGTGCTGTGATGATCAAGCCAGTTTTGGAGGTTGGAAGTCCAAAATGTGTCTGACTGGGTTAAAATCAAAGTGTCAGCAGGGCCGTATTCCTTTCTGAAGGCTCTGGAGTACATCCATATTTTTGCCTCTTCCAGTTTTCTAGAGGTCCTCATGGTGCTCCAAAGACTGCAAAGTCCAGTTGAATCTTTTTTCTTTTTTTAATGTATATTTATTTCAAGAGAGAGGAATAGAGAGAAGGAGAAAGAGAATTCCAAGCAGGCTCCACGCTGTCAACACAGAGCCTGACAGGAGCTCCATTTTATGGATGGTGAGATCATGACCTGAGCTGAAAGCAGGAGTCAAGTGCTTAACCAACAGAGCCACCAAGGTGCCCCAAGTCTTTTTTTCTTGGCATCACTTTAACAATGACTTTTCTGCCTCCCTCTTCCACATTTAAATACCCTTGTTATTACACTAGTACCATCCAGATAATACATGCTAATCTCTTTATTTTAAGATCAACTGACTAGCCATCTTAATTCCATCTATTATCTTAATTCCCCTTGGCCACGAAACATCTCAACAAGCTCTGGGGAATAGGGCCTGGACATTTTTGGAAGGCCATTAGTCTCTCTACCACACACACATTCATAACAATAAAAGCCCATAAAACAGGATAAGGGTAAAATTAAATTATCCTCATAGTTGAGAGTTTGGCTTAATGACGATATGTACTTTTGAAAGTAAGAGTAATTTTGAGTCTGTGTATACCTCATTGTTCAAATAGTTTTTTTCTTCTATGGTCTCTTTGATGCTTAACTATTACAGTTGAGATCTCGAGTAAAACTGTAAATGTGGATTGAAGAGGAATTTTTTGTCTTTACAATTCATTCACGTGCTTCACCTCCTCACTCCTAGTAGAAAGTTATTCTTTTACTACAATGACATATTGAAGTTATTCTCTACATCATTCAATATGAATAGTAAATACTCTGAAATTGACATATAAATAATTTTCCCCTTGGCAGCAAGTCTTCCCCTTGGTGGCAAGTTTCCCAAGTATTTTGAATATGGAGACTTTTTTATAATATATCAATGCGATTTTATACCAAGCTAGTTGTGATATAGCATCTGTTGATTGAGAAATATATCATAACAAATATATCATAACTTATCGTGACATATGCATATGTTTTAGGCAATGGAACATGAACTGTGTGATGTTATCTACGTATTCGTTTTATGCAACTTTGTACACATAGATATCAAGTTCACAGGTCCTTTGTAGTTAACTCTGAACCCCAGAAATCTATGGTAAATGCAAGTTGCAAATCACTCCTACAAGTCAAAAACCTTTCAAGTCTATCTTCCTAATCTCCATCAACAACAAAATTTTTGTTCAAATATTTCAGAGCATTGCAAAATACTATTGCCTTAATTTTGACACTTCAAAAGAAGCAAGGACCTGAAATTTACAAGGAAAATGTGTTAATAATTCTGAAATGGAAATGTGCAAATAAATTGATTCTTTTATTACCATCTAGTAGTTGTCTAGTATAACATAAAGGAATAATTTCAAATTCATTTATTTTACAGAATTAAGATATACTCATTAAATGCTACTTGATAATTACCCCACAACTTCTCAGATCAAATTCTTAAAACTGTTAAGTCAACTTTGTCTTCAAGTTTCATCCCTGACTTAAGTCTTCAAGAAATAGTATGCCTACTTTTGATAAACCCCAGTTCCATACAAATGAAGAAAAGCCATTTATAATAAATCTAAAATTTCTACCTGAAATCTAAAATACATTGTTTCACTGAGCAGTTCTCTATCCTGGAGAAATTACCATGTCATATGGGGAACATAATTGGAAAATAACTTTTAGAAAAATAAAAATAATACATTTGGTGAGATATATAAACTCAGCTGTCAATGAGTAAATATCCTGCTTTATTATGGTCATAGGCTTTCACTTAATTTTCCTTTTTGTTCTGCTCTGTAGTTTTTGGTAAAGTATTACTAGAATATTTATTAGAAAAAATAAGAGAGTTTGAAATTTTAAACAGTCATCGCCTTTAAAAAAATCCTGTTTGCTTATTAAGATTTACTTAGAAAAGAAGAATGTGGTGAATAAATCATATACCTAAAATAATGGCTCAAATGAGGTCATAGAAAATTTAGGTTAGGATAAAAGCAAAGGTCAATGTTAAATTATATGATTTGGCTAACTAATCTCTTCACTTTGTCCTATTCATTTAGATAATGCTTTTAGAAGTTTCAGCTCTCAGTGGAGATTTGGCCAAGGACTCCTAAATTTTAAATAATTCCTAAAGCTTACTTAGATGATGCCTTTAAAGTTGTTTTTAATGCAATATATTTTAGATATGTACTGTCGGCTTTTCTGATCAGATGACTGTGGTATAATTTAAGTTTAACTCTTTATCTGATTTAAGATTATTAGGAACCTCCTAATGCAGAAATGACATTAACAATTTATAATTCCATGATAGATAAAATTGCTTGAAATCTGAAAAAGACAGGGTAGTATATAAGAAAAAGATACTGGCATATTTCCATTGCTAAAGGCTAAGGACACAGAACATTTGCAGACTAAATAGTGTGTAAATTTTAGTTTATGTGCCCATTATAGCCACTGTCGACAGGAAACAGGATGCACACAGGGTGAAACAGGACTTGCAGTGTCACTTGAGGCTTGTTCTCTGAAATTTACCAAGTCTACTGCCATTAACAGCATCTGTAGCAGGAGCCTAACATTTTGGTTTTATTTACATAGCTAAACAATGCATTGAGAATTGATTATTTGTCATTAACTTTTCAGAAATAATCATTGAATTTTTTCTCAAGAGTAGAGACCTCTAAAAACCAGTAACACCTAGACAGAGCATCTTATTTTTCATAGGATGTTAAATTTTAACTAAATTTCTGGTACACAAGGAAATCTACAATGATTACTTACAAATCATATGATGTTTAGGAATGTTGCATTTCAAATATTTTCTCACTAGTGCTTTTGTAAATAATATTGCATAATTTGAGAGAGGATTTTAGCTTCTTTTGAAAATTAGGTAGAGACATAGAATAAGAGTTATCTCAGATTAGATATAGAGATCTCTAAAAAATGATAGGAAATTGTGTTTTATCTTGGTTAGGTGTTATGGTTTGATATTTAATTCAAGAGAAGCAATGACAGGGAGTTGTGGATAACATAACTTCTAGCCTCAGCCTGTCCTGGGCTCATAAATTGTGAGCTGTGTGACTTGCAAGTCACTTGGGCTCACTCTGCCTCAGCCTTTTCATTTTTAAATGGTGATAATAATAGTACATACTTCAAGAGGTTGCCACGAGGATTAAGCGAGTTAATATAGGAGAGCACTTCAAGCACTGCCTGACATCTAAGTGCTTTATTTGAAAACAAAAAACAAAACAACAACAACAAAAAAAACCATATTAACTCATTTAGTATTATAGGTACTGAGTTCATACCAGGCACTGTGCTATCCTGGAGTCTCAAAGATGAGTATGCTGTTCTCAAAGAACTTACTCAGATCATCTCAATATAAGGTGTTAAGGATTCAAATATGAAATCTATGCTTGTTTCTATGGAAGAAGCTTGGCTCTGCGTTTCTCAGAATATCTGAACTGCTTCCTGAAGGTTAGAAATTACCTGAGCAAGAAGCTGAGGAAGGGCATTTCATTCAGAAAATAGCACAGGGGTGCCTGGGTGGCTCAGTCAGTTAAGCGGCCGACTTCAGTTCAGGTCATGATCTCACGGTCTGTGAGTTCGAGCCCCGCATCGGGCTCTGTGCTGATGGCTTAGAGCCTGGAGCCTGTTTCAGATTCTGTGTCTGCCTCTCTCTCTGCCCTTCCCCTGCTCATGCTCTGTCTCTCTGTCTCTCAAAAATAAATAAACGTTAAAAAAAATTAAAAAAAAAAGAAAATAGCACAAAAGACACATACACATGAAGTAAAATGATATATGCAGGGAACTTCTTGCAATTCAATATCAGAAAGCTTAATGACAGGGACTTATAGCTCTGAAGACCCCCTCTTTCCCACCTTGGTTTGTTTAAAATAAATCAAATGCTTTGATGTTGCTCAATGATTCTTCAGATGAACACAATGCTTACCATTCATTTTAAGTTAAATTAAGCAAACCTGGGAACAAGGAACTTGGGAATAGGTACTTGACTTGAGAGATGATCCCAGGAAGCACAAATGAAAAAGAGCTGAAAAAGAAACAGAAAAAAAAGCAAATAGGTGTTTGTTAATAAGTGGGTTTCCATTTTAGGCAACTGGAGCTCAAAATGGAGACCCTCTGAGAAACCACATAGAACAAACTTCTGAATTGTTCCACAAGAAGATGGAGAGACTGGGACATTTATTCACCAACTTCCACCTGTCCACACACACCATTGGGTGAAGATTCACCCTTGAAGCAATCATTCTCAAGAATTTAAGTTGTACCTTCCTTTAGTCAGTAAGCTTTCATGGGGTTAGAATTAGCCCTCATGCAGTGAAGGAGAGAGACACAGTGTTTAGAGCGAAATGCTACCAACATGCCAAGAACTGTTTTCTACAGCCCTAGGTGTATTCAGAGGTGGCCTTAAGGAGAAGGGACCAACTGTGGACATACATTTATGTAAGTTGTCAAAGTTCTGAAGGCTTTTGTTTCTGTAGCCCCTGATATGAAGAATAAAGCAGGGGCTAACTAGAGACTTCAAATAAGGATGGAGAAGTAAGGAGAGGAGAAATCATTGAATATCTCACAGCCCATGATAATGCTTGCAATTTATTTTGTATTATTCTAAAGAAAGTCCTTCGGAATGGTTTTAATATAATAGCATGCAAAATCTTCAATTTGCATTTTGGAAAATTGTCTTCGATTGCAAACATCATCCTTAACTGACAAATAACATAAATTTAGCTATTTTATTGAACGTGATTTAAAAATGGGTCTTGGCTCACACATGGAGATCTGAGATTTGGCAAAGGAAAAAAGAATTAGATTCTGTATTATGATTTAATTCAAACCAAACTTACATTTGGACATATTTTAAATTTCTGAAAGACTAAGTAAATCACAGTATTTTTTATAGCATGGAGTAAAATTTACATATTTTTACATTTTATGAAATTGTATCACTCGATCATGATGTCACATGCTGCATAAGAATGCAAAGATGCACCACCTACATTAATGAATGAGTGCTTTTAGGGCCATGTGTTATGCATAACAGCTGATGAGTGCAAGCAATCTATCTTTTAAAGTTTTATTATAACCGTATGCTATTTTATTTTTCCAGTCTTATTGAGATATAATTAACATTGAATTATGTAAGTGTAAGGTGTACATGTTGATTTGATACACCTATATATTGTAAAATGATTACCACCATAGCATTAAGTAACACCTTTATCACCTCACAAAATTTCCATTTCTTTTTTGTGCTGAGAACATTTAAAATCTTCTTTCCTAGCAACTTTCAAGTACAAGCACAGTATTATTAACTGTAATCTCTATGCTATATATTAGATCTCCACAACTTACTTATCATATAACTGAAAGTTTATAGCTTTTGACCGACATTTCCCCATTTCTTCCAACATCTTGCCATTGGTAACCTCCATTCTACTCTGTTCCTATGAGTTGGACTTTTTAGATTCCATATATAGCTGATACCATACAGTATTTAATTAGGATCAAAGTTTCATAATATTCTAGGTATACATGTTCCTATTTGTCCCTAGTCAGTGGAGACACTATATAGAAATGAGTGAGAGGAAAAAAAAACTAAATTTCTTATTTCTAGACAGTATAGCATCAGTTACAGGATTTAATATTGATTTACACCAACAATTTTATTTTATTTTTTTTATTTTTATTTTTTACTGTTTATTTATTTTTGAGAAACATAGAGGCACAGCGTGAACACGGGAAGAGCAGAGAGAGAGGGAGACACAGAATCGGAAGCAGGCTCCAGGCTCTGAGCTGTCAGCACAGAGCCCGACGCGGGGCTCGAACTCACGGACCGCGAGATCATGACCTGAGCTGAAGTCGGCGCCCAACCGACTGAGCCACCCAGGCGCCCCCCAACAATTTTATAAAATTAATGAATGAGTAATTGCTTTAAAATATTTTTACAACGGAAAAATAATTTTTAAAGAGTGTGACCAAATTATTTAATTTAGTATTTTGAACTTCAGTTGACAATCTGTTTAATAACAGTATTGTCTGACTATTTTATGAAAATTCTGTTATTGCTTTCTAATCTTAAATGCAAGTCCTTTGACATAGGAAGAGACTACTTTTTCTGTATTTCCCATCAGCATTTCTTAAGGTGCATATTAACCACACCGAATAATTTCTTAGGATAGATATAATTTATGTGAGGAATTCATATATAAATCAGTTAGGAAAAGGCTGAACATGTGTACTAAAATATATTAAGCTCTATCAGATCATGTGCATATTTGATTATATTATATTTAATATCTAAAATAGCTGCTGTTGGTTTCCTTTTTTCACTTACACACGCAAGTGTGGTGTGTGTATGTATGTGCCTCGGAATATTCATTAATGTGTATATTATGTGTACCTATGGAGAGGTACACACTATTATTACTTTGGAAGATATTTCACTTTTTGGATATCTCTCATAGTTTTATAAAATTCTAAGTTGATATTATTTTCATTGATTAATTGTTGAGAACCATCTAAATACTAGACATCTCTTTCCTAATTTCCCATGATGTGGAGGAATAAGCTGTTATCTGAATCTGCCAACTTAGAGGCATTACACGTTGCTTAGATAGAGTAGAGAACTTCCCAAATGTACGGACTTAGGTAGTTTGGCACAGTCCCTGGTACAGTGTTCATGAGAAAGAAAGGGAGCTTCCTTTATAAAGATTCTTCCTTCAGGAATATCAGGGCAATTAACCACATAGACAGAGTTCAAACATAGTTTCTATATATAAAGTATATATAAAGTAATGTAAAGTCCTTTGTCACACAAACAACACACAAACACAAGTATAGATTGCAATGTCAATGCATTGTGTGACATAAAAAAATCAATCTCACTAAACTATAGCATTTCCTAGGCCTGTAATTTGTGATCTGAACTGTGCTGTCTGAATGACAAACAAAAGCATACTGAAGTGTTCCTATCTTAAACTGTTCAAGTAATTTTTTAATACAATATAACTGCTTGTCTTTTTCTTGTCATTTTTGGACAAATTAAAATTTCTTATGGAGTAGTTATCTCTACTACGTTTCTTAGTGCTTACACTCTTAGATTCAAAGAGGAAAACTACTACACAATCAATTATTCTTTTCTACTGCAATTTTTTTGACTCATTCAGGCTTTCTTAATCATTTTTTTGTAAGAAGGCTTACTGCTTTTAGTCTGATATTCTAATGAAATAATTTGTAATTTTTGTGAGAAGTTTGGACCCTATGAAGATTTAAAGAGTGTGGAGTTTGTGTCTGATTCCACTGAGATCAATATTTATAGAGCTCACTTTGCTTTGTTCATCTTCCTGCAGTAAAACTATCCAAACCCCCAGAATAGTCCACTTATCTTTTAAATATTCAAAGATGTATCTCACTTACCAACTAACTGATTATATAAAATACACTCTACCTATACACCTTTCTCTATGTACTTATTTTCTAGAACTTCTGACTCCCAGGATTATCCCTTTCTCAGTGCAGGATACCACCACACTACCTTCTAGCCACCACCTAATCAATCTAGGAGGGCAGAAGGAGAAGGGAGCCTCTATGAGGGTTGGAAAAGAAAAACAGGGACTCTTTTTAGCATACTAACAAAATTAATGGTAAGTGGCAGACAGTCTTAGGTTTGGTAAGATATATTTGCCTGCTAGTTGTTTCATTTTAAGGTTGGATTGGGGAAAATATATATATCTTTTTTCCTTCCCTCCCACCTGGGATTGCTAAAGCACTTCATACCCCTCCAGTACCTGATGGGACTAATTGACAAAGGCCAGAGGCTTTTGAGAAAAAGAAACAAGTCAGATCATGGGGGAAGGTTGGAGGTGTTAAGAGGAGAGTTGAGAAGAGAGAGAGATGTACCCCGGGTTTTTTTTAATCCCCACAGAGTCGATAGACAATAAACTAATTGCCAAATATGTATACATGTGGCATATGAATATATTATTTTATTAAATAGAAATGGAGATCAAGAAGTTGCATCTTTTGTACATCAATATGCCAACCATTTTGCATATGTTTTTACATTTGATCCCCAAATAACATTGGGAAAAAAAAAGCATTATAATCAGATGAACAGTGTGCTCCTGAGAGAGGTTATGTCACATACCCTAAGTCAACTAGTAACTAAAGGAGTGAGAATTTTCACAATAGTCTCTCCAGCTCAACTAATTGCTTGGATTCAAACTCTTTAAAAAGATTTTTTTGGTAGATAACTAAGTTATTAAAATTTTCTTATGTCATAAAAATGTTATTTCCTAAAGGCAATAATTTTAATTTTCCTTCTTTTCCCCAAATCCCACTCCATTCAGATCTATTTCATTTGTACCAATGAAATTACCAATATGATTTTGCTAGGCTAGCATGTTTAAATGTAAGTTAAATGACTTGGAATTAAAAGATATTCATGAACATTTCCTGAGGTATTTTAAAATTGCATAAACTTTCAGTTCTTTATGGGTTTGTGAGAAGGTATCACATTCACCAAGCTGTGCTCTGCTTTTATTAGAAAAACAAAATCTCTTCTCTCTCACCTTCTCATATTAAAGAAAAAAAAAATTCTCTCCTTAAAGACTGCCATTGTCCACTATGTCCTGCCTTTCCAAAGACTTTGTGAAAAATGCCGAGGCAACGGGGACAATACTTGGGTAAATCCTATAGGCAATGAATAAACATAAATTTGTTCAATTGCTTCTTAGCACTCACAAGATCCAGGGACTATCTGTAATTGCTTCCAGCTTCCAATGGTCACAAGTCCTGACATAGACAAAGTCATGCTCAAAAAAATCCATGTAATTCTAGAAATTCTACTTTATTTCCTGATTTCGTTACATTAAATCCATTGCAAAAGAGTTCTTTTATATCAGGAAATAGTTAAAGCAACTTCAAAATACCTTTGAAGTTAATCATAAATGCATGCACAACTGCGATGTCCCGCTGTATACAAGTCTTAAGCAATAATCTTTACACAATTCTCAAGTTTTAAAACTAAACTTCCCGATATCTCCCAAACTAATATTACCTTTGGTCAATGCCCAAATAGTCATTTGACTATTTCTAATACCTGTATATTTGACATCCAATGAATTAATCTTTTGTGTTTGATGGTGTGAATTTTCCCATCTCATATCAGAGCAATGCAGATCACAAGTTATAACATACCATAAACAGAATCAGCTATATAATTTGTGTAGCTCAGGGAAAAATAAAATTAAGTGCTTCTTATTAAAAAATTATTAAGAATTTCAAGATGGCAACGTCAGAGCATTAAATCAAGTGCGGATGATCTCTGAGCGCTGGCCACTGCAAAGGTCACATGTCTAAGGAACCAACCCTCTTTTTATAATTTCAGCTCCTTGACTTATCACTACACTCTTTCCTAGTAATAGCCTATATTCCAGGCAACATATAAATAGTCCCATTGAAAAAAAAAGGAAGATATACTAATTCTATCTACAAATAAAAATTAATTAATACATAATTCTAATATATTTTTTAATAAATTTTGAAGGCATTCTTGAAACATACCTCCCAATAAGTAAACTCTCAGAATTGGTAGTATACTGAAATAAATACTATGATCTATCAAACTTATTTTGAGCTTTAGTACTTATAAAAATGACTGGAGACTGAATGACTTTAGGAAAATGGCTTTTTTGTTGTTATTATACTAGTGAATCTTTCTAGGGTTCTGTACATGTTATTTCTTACATTTCAGGTTGGTCACATGGATATTATATTCTCTCAGAGTATGCCTAATACATACAATGAAGACTATGACTCTTGATCTTGGTTTGTCCTTCTCATCTGGTGTCTCAATGTATAGTTTTCACATGCCAGAAAGCATATGGACCATTTGAACGATTTATTCCAAACTAGTGGTTCTCTATTACTTCTTATTACATAATTAATATATTCACTATAAAATAAAATATGAAATTCATATATGAAAATTCAATAAATTTCCCATATTGTTTTACTCCAAGTTGTTAAGTTTTAATATTGGGTTATGGCCTTCCATTGTTTTTTAAAAAGGAGAGTATATTATACAAATTTCTTTTGTATGTGTGTGTGTGGGTGTGTGGTTAGTTAAATTTTAATATACATCATTTCACTTGGTTCTCATATCAACCCTGAGAAGTAGTTATTTTTATGATGGGGAAACAGAAGCTCTGAGATATTACATGGTTTTCTTAGGTTGTTCAGCTACTTACTGCTGAAGCCAGACTTCAACTCGAGTTTCGAGTCCTGTTTTCACCGTACTTGACTAGCTTTGCCTATTCCCCTGCACTCTGAACTACATACTGCCAGTCTAATTTCCCTATAATTGCTTGTTTTTTAGCAGTTTTAAAAATGTTTCTTAAAATTTATTATTATTTTTAAAATTCAAGTTAGTGAGGCACCTGGGTGGCTCAGTTAAGTGTCTGACTCTTGGTTTCAGCTTAGGTAATGATCTCTCGGTTTTGCGAGTTTGAGCCTGATATTGGGCTCTGCGCTCACAGTACAGAGCCTGCTTGGAATTTTCTCTCTCTCTCTGACCCTCCTCTGCTCATGCTGTGTATTCTCCCAAAAAATAAATAAATAAACTTAAAAATAATAAATAAAATTAAATAAAATAAATTCAAGTTAATTAACATACAGTAGTTTGGCTTTAGGAGTAGAACCCAGTGATTTATCTCTTTGATATGACACCCTATGTTCATCCTAACAAGTGCTTTTCTTAATGCCCATCACCCATTTAGCCCATCCCTCCCCCCCACCTTCCCTCCAGCAACTCTCAATTTGTTCTCTATATTTAAAAGTCTCTTCTGGTATGCCTCCCTCTCTGTTTTTATCTTATTTTTCCTTCCTTTCCCCTTTGTTCATCTGTTGTGTTTCTCAAATTCCACATGTGAGTGAAATCATATGATATCTGTCTCTCTCTGACTGACTTAATTAGCTTAGCATAATACCCTCTAGTTCCACTCATGTTGTAAATGGCAAGATTTCATTCTTTTTCTATAAACATTTTTCTTTAAAAAGATATCAGGGACATTTTTCTAAATCAATAAATATACTTATATATATTTTGACATTTGTATTTCAGTGCATTATATAGTTGAGGAAGAATTCACACAACTCATCTCTGTTGCTGGAGAGTAAGGACCTCTGTCAACTACGTTTTCCAGTCCTTTCTTTCTTAACTTCTTTCTGACAAAGGTGTTATTATGTCTTATCTTTCAGTTCCAGCATTGCCTATTCAACTATTGTTTACTTTGTAAAAAAAACTGTTGCACTGGTTTTTAACTTCAAGGTGTTTTGTTTTTTTGTTTTGTTTTATTTTGTTTTTTGTATATAATGCCAATTTTCCCTTTCAGCTTTTGGTCATGCTTCACTCAACTGTAACTCCATCCTGCTCAGACTCCTGTTCTTAACTGACTCTGTGGGCAGGGCCCAGGAAGAAACCAGCCATGCACATTTGTGGAGAAAAGCACCCATGCAGATGGAATAGTAAGTGTAAAGGCTCAATGAGTGTGTCAGATCATGAACTGATAGAAGGTACAGGGAGGAAGTATTGTGACATTTTAATAATAGATGAAAAGAAGCTTAAGAAATAAACTCTTGCTATGAATCAAGATGGGTATATGGATGATTGGGTGAGATCAGGAGGAAACATAGATTTTGGGGTTGATAAGACTAAGAAGTTGAGAAGTCATAATATTGTGCAAATCATTTTCAGGGGTGCTGAAGTCTCTAAGAATGGTGACAAGAATGTTGAATGGTAGAGGGGTATCAGAATTAGATTTGGCTGTTAAACCAGACTCCAGGGCTTCTGCTTACATCTCACAGGTAGAATGTAGTTATGTTCCTACACTGTAGAAGAAAAGAATTCTCATACTGAGAAGGGAAGGGAGAGCAGAGGTAAGATAGCTCCTCGTCTCTATCTTTACTATTAGAAACTACAAAACTTTTTTGCTGTGAAACTTCAGAAGAGTCTTCTACATGTTTATCTTTAAATTCAGTGAAACAAATTAGAAGTACTGGTTTGTATCTTAATATTGTTTTTTCTCTACTTCAAAGCTAAAGCCTAAAATGTGGTTGATGATCAATACTTGTTTGATGAGTGAATCAATGAGAAAATGACTAGATGATTATTGTTTATCAAGCATGAAAAATCTCTACTTCAAATTTCTAGCACTCTGGAAATTCACAAAACAGTGTTCCTACACAGTCCATGTACATCGAATATAGCTTGGACAGTGGACAGAGCAAAGACAAACTAGGTTAAATGGTAGCTCTGTTACTAACACCCAGTATGACCAAAGGCAAGTTCTTTAACTTCAGTGAGGTTATTTCCTTCTCTTCCATATTCCAGATCTGTGCTCTACACCCAGACTAATATGTAAGATTAAAAAACAAAACAACAAAAAAATTCTGTAATGTTGCTTTCTCATATCATTGGTTTTGAGTATGTGTATAGATATCTCAAAGATTTAGTGGATAGTTATTGATTTCTACACATTTTTCTATCTGCAGGCTATGTGGGAATCATCGATCAATGACTTAACATTTTTAGAAATAGGATAGGATTGATTTTATGGCCTCCTATGTTGCAGTGGAGACATGAGGCTAGTTCTAGCCAATGGGTTGTGGGCAGAAGGAAACTATAGTCTGGGCAATAAATGGCAGGACAGAACCCTTAAAATTTCTCTTGTTCTTTCTTATAATACATGGTAGCCATAAGATGGCCTTAAACCTCCTGCTCCTAGTATACATTCCACATATAACCCCTTCTCCCTTAAACTGGAGAAGATCCATGGAGATATCATTCTCGTAATTAGGTTACATTATATGGAAAATTGGAAGAGATTTTACAGATATAATTAAGGTCCCTAATCAATTGACTTTGGATTAAAAAAGAAATTTGGGCAGGCTTGATTTAATCGGGCAATCCCTTAAAAGAGAAATTCTCTTGCTTACCTTAAGAGAGTGAGCTGACATGTTGTCTGTGAGTGGGGTATGTGGTAAAGAACTATGAGTTGCTCTTAGGTCTACCTGAGGGCAGGCCCTGAGTAACAGTCAACAACCAAAAGTAAACCTCTGTCCTACATTCACAAGGACCTGAATTCTGCCAATCACTATGTGATTTTGGATGAGGACCATGGTTCCATAAAGAGTGCTGATTGCCATTTTGTGATATACTGAGAGAATACCCAGCTGTATTGTGCCCAGGCCCTGACCCACAAAAATTAAAAGATAATAAATATACATTGTTTTAAGTGTTATCTTAGGCCATTGAGTTTGTGGTAATTTTTTACAAAGCAATAAAAAAAATCCTAATACATAAGCAGCAATATTTAAGAGATTGCTCTGACAGATTAGTTTCCTGAATGAACATTATGTATACAGTACTCTTGCCAAACATATAAGGAGGACAAAAGCTAAAACTATTTTCTTAAAGTACTGATACTTGGGAGCTTTTTCTCCCTTCCTCTCTCCATCCCTTTCTTCCTTCCTATCTTTCTTTTTTCACAGCCTAAGATAGCCTATCTTAACTGATGTAAACTTGGCATTGGAAGCCAAGTGCTATAATAACAAAACAACATATTTTACATTGCTTTAAAAATTTTGCCTAATGGTGAGGAAACTGTTATTAGAACTTAGAAGGATATTCATCCATGATATATAATGGAGAAATACATGATGATAAATCTGTAAAATGTGCAATTCAGATAATTTATCTTCTGACCTTGTCATTTTAGGGAAAGTGTTTGGAAAAGAGAATGTTAGTAATGTGTGTTAGTTACCATTGGCTGCATTTGAGAAATACAAAGAAGAAGAGTTGAAGAAATGCATTAAAAAATAACTGGCCAGTTTATAAGCAGAAACAAGAAAGGATAGAGGGAATCCAAAAATATAAGGAATTATAGGATTGGAAAAAGCAATTGTTTCTCAATCCTGACCAATAAAAGATACTATTGAGAAATTCCTCAAACAACAAAGTTTGATTAAAACTCAGCCATGCAGCAAGAATGCAATCGATGGTTTGGCTATCACATCCATTGTTAAAACCACTTGACGGATTAAAGTGATAGAAGATATATCCATTTCATTGGACAAAATAGTTCAGGGAAAGAGTCTAAAGGTACAACTCTCCCACCATGCCTGAAAGGCTCAAGGTTCCTATAGTTAAACCAAGAGAGAGACATTAACTCTGGATATAGCTCATGGCTGGAATCAAACAGATTTGAAGCTAATTTCTTGAGAGAGTTATCCTGCCAAAGTAACTACTGAAGCTAGGCTAAAAACACCTGTGATTATTTGAAACTTAACTCTTAAGTCCTCAGTTTTCTATAGACGAGAAGTAGGTTAAGAAAGTGGATCAGCACCTAATTACATCAAAGTTTTCAATATCCACTTCAGAGTGCCAGAATAATAGAAGAGAGAAGATATCTTTGGAGACAGGGCTAAGGATCTAGAAGGCCAATGACCAGAACTTCCTGACATTGGAATCAGGGCCTAATTGAGATATGCTTGCCACACACAGTATAGGGTCTTCTTGGAGCTTTTGCCCATGGGATTTCAGAATTGCTGTGGACCATTAACATCCTTTCCTTTTTTCCCTATTTGTGAATCAGAGTATTTTTTTTTATTGTTCTGTTTTTTTTTTTCTTTTTTCAATCACTGTAGACATTTTTGGAAGTGGGCATAGAGTCTTCCGATGTGTCTGTGGATCAAGAGAGGATCATAACTGGACTTGCTGTAGTGACTACTGCTTATCGCTTATTGTTTATTTATTTTATTTTTTTAACGTTTATTTATTTTTGAGAGACATAGAGACAGAGTATGAGCAGGGAAGGGGCAGAGAGAGAGGAAGATACAGAATCCGAAGCAGGCTCCAGGCTCTGAGCCGTCAGCACAGAGCCTGACGTGGGGCTCGAACTCACAGACCATGAGATCATGACATGAGCTGAAGTTGGCCGCTTAACCAACTGAGCCACCCAGGTGTCCCGCTACTGCTTATCACTTAGAGATCATGGGTTTGAGGTTTGGGTCTTGACTGTATGGAATTTTAGGGTTATTTCTTTTGGAAGGAAGAAAAGGTCTTTAGCCTTAAAAGCAAAAATGAGCCAAGTTCATAGGCAGAGAGTGAACTGTCTGGCATTAATGTTGTTCACTAAATATTTCTGTCTCTCTTCATTCCAGTTTACAGCAGTATTGTATTTCCTAGGTCATTGTTGCTATGTGTGGTCACATAACTAGTTAAGGCCAATAAATTGTGAGAAAAAGTGATATGTGTCATTCTAAGGCTGAGCACTTAACTGATGGTGAAACCAAATTCATAACTCTCTGTATCCTCCCAGATTCAGACATAAATATGGTGTACTTCTATCCTCAGTAGTGACTGGAAACTTCTGAAAGGAGAGATCACAAGTAAAGCAGAAAATTCTACATAGGGGATGATGGAACTATAAAGTTAAAGATAAGGAGAGACATTGGGAATGAGGAAGAAAAAACAAACAGGAACAAAAAATTGCAAAAATGGGAGAAAAAAAGAATTCACTAGGAGGGAAAGGGTGGTTGGAAGAGGTAAGTGAACAGTAGTCAGGCAATATTCCCGGATTCTAGGATCAGTTGTGATGGGGGTGGCTCTATTGGTAGGAAATCTAGGGTGATGGTGATAAGCTGAGTTTGTATTGTGCCCCTTGATAGACATGTAGGGCAAGCTAAAACTGTCTCATTTTAGGTTTCAGTCACTGTGATTTGGGAGTTACCTGTTACCACAACAAAACCCCATCCATCCCAAGAGAACCAAAAAGGAAGTCTCAATCATTTCCCAAATATATCATGTAGTGAAAGATATCAGAAGATCTGTTCATTAGCTAGAATCCTTCAAAATTTGATAGTCAGAATGGAATTTTGATATTTAATTTTAAATTTGTTTTCACAAGAAATTATTGCTATCATCTGGTTAAAAGTTCTACAGTGAAATAACTCTTAAATATTATTACGTTTAAATGAAGGGGAAGTTGGTGGTGCCAGAATTAACATAGAAACTGCTTGTTGATGTAAGTGATTCTATTTATAATGTTAAGAAAGATTAGCTTAAATATTTCATTTTAACTGCAATGTAAGTTGAAGTGCTGAAAGTTAAAATTACATGTTTTGAATGAATTTACCCATGAATTAAGTCTACCACTCATAGGAAATGTTTCAGCAATTTATCAAAAATCACATGAATATTCATTATAAGTTTACTTCTACTAAAAACCTTAATTGTGCCAACACCTTTATGATGATGTGATTGTGATGAAGAACCAACATAACATCATTTTATTTGTCACCAGAGAAAACCTATGTTTGTCTCATCAAGAAGTTTCAAGGCAAAAATAATTTTTAGAAACTATGTAAAGGAAAGATCATGGTAGTTGAGTTGGAATAAATCATTTTTGCAAAGAATACCATCTTCCTCAGTTAAATTCTTATAAAAATCATGTTTTAGTAATTTGATTCTTATTTAGTATAGGATATTTTAAAAGTATAAAATTCATTATATTGCAACTGAGAAGTATTATGCAGTTTGATAAATAAGGGACTTTATTAACTAGGCCTATCTGTCATTATCTGGCTTAGTGACCTTGAGATGGCAATTTAACCTCTTTTTTTTTTCTTTAAACCTTGGTAATTGGGATAGTTTCAAACAATTTTTACCTAGATGTGTAAGTAGCATTCATTAAGAAGAAAGAAAGAAAGAAAGAAAGAAAGAAAGAAAGAAAGAAAGAAAGAAAGAAAGAAAGAAAGAAAAGAAAAGAAAAGAAAAGTGAAGAGAGGAGAAAGAAAAAGAAAAAAAAAGAAGAGGAAGTTAAACTAGATCTTACACTAGTTCAAAGAACTAGACTCACGGTTGAGGATAATAATGGCTGGTTTTCAAGTGATACAGAACCAGGTGAAGAAGCGAATGTAAAGTGACAGCAACAGAAGCAGATCCATCAGAATTTGGAGACCCACATTTGGAATTCTAACCACACCACACTAGTTCTTATCTAGCTGTAGACAGGAACACTATGAACCTCTCTTCTCAGACACGTGTAGAAACCTCTAAGTAGAGGGATACTAGAGAGGATTAAAAGCAAAAACCTCTACAACTTTACACTGGATATAATGTAGAAATGTGGGTGGGAGTAACCGAATGGGAATGATAAATTAAAAATCCCAACAGGGAAAGGACAAGAAAGAGAATAAAACCGAACAGGAGGTAGGGAAGGTGCCCAGTCAGATGATTTTGGAGCTCTTTTGAGAGAGAATCTATTGTGAGTACTTATGCTGTCAGATTGTTTTATCCACTTTTTATTTCATTTCATGTAGAAACAGTTGACAGTGTTTGAAATCACTGGAAATAAGGTCTCCAACAATTAAGATTTACTGAAAAGACGGGTTTGTCTTGGAAATTATATCAATAAAAAGGAGATGGAGAACATGACTATTAAAATTATGGGATAGTGTTTTGTCTCTGAAGGTTGACACTAAATGATTCTCATTGAAAAAAAAAAAAAAAACTGTGGGGAGGGCAAGAGGCGATATAATTACTTCAAAGAATCCTGTGATTACTTTTATAATTTTAGTGAAAGTCTTTCAGTGAAAGAATTTTTGGATGAGGAAAATATGACCAGGGAAAATGGGAATAACTACCTAAACGCACTTTTCAAAAGAAAAAGAAACTGTTGAAGATGTAGTAAATAGTCAAAGAACTGTTTAGATACATTTAAAAATATTTTAAAGTATCACCTAATATATTTTCCTTTCTCATTAAGTTTTGTTTTTAGGAGTGAGAGAGGTAGTGAGCATTTTAGTTATTTGGTTGTTTAGCCATAAAGGCTAAGCCGAGAGGAAAAGTGAAGGGGATAGAAGAAACTACCTAGAACAAAACAACCCATTGTCAGTGTGGTAAATGATTTACCTTTGCTGTTGAGAGATCTGGCCTTTGCCCTTTAAGCCCTTGGGATGTTTTATCTGATAAAAGTGTTTTTGTTTACCTGAAGATCTTAAATTATGGAGGTCCCTACATTCTGAGAACAATGTGCAGTGTGTAGAAGATGCTAAACAAGGAGAATAAAGATTAAGATTTTTATTTATTTTAGGCTTTATTTTTATTTCCTTTTTATTTATTTATTTTTATTTCCTTTAGGCACTAAAGGAAAAGTAATAGGGTATAACCTTGTATGTTTGTGGAAAGGAAACTCTCATAGCCATGCACATTGTCAGAGACAACCTGTAAAATATGGGTAGGTAGTTCTAAGAAAGTCAAGTGCCCGGAATTAAATAAAATAAGAATCACTAAGAATAAATTTTACCTAAATGAATGAGAAGAATAAATTTAGGACTGTAAGAGAAGAGACTGTAAATGATTATAATAGTAATACCTGTAAGATAGATATAATACCTCTCATTTATTGATACGTATGGCTTAGTAGTCAGGAGAAGGCCCTGTGGAGTCACACTGGCATATATACCTTGGCTCTGTCAAATACACTCTGAGTATGTCTCTTGTCAAATTGCTAAACTCCTCTAGGCCTTCTTTCCTTACCTATAAAATTATGATGCAAATATTATTTTTATAAGATAATAAGAATTAAAATGACAATACCTAATACATAGCAAATATTCAAAAGATGTTAGCCAAGTACAACAGCGAACTGTTTATATACATTTAAATATATTTTAAAATATCACCTAGTATATTTTCCTTTCTCATTAAGTGTTGTTTTTAGGGTGAGGAGTTAGGGAGGTAGTGAGCATTTTAGTTATTTGGTCATTTAGCCATTAAGGCTAAGTCAAGAGAAGAATAAAAGGGATAAAAGAAACTACCCAGAATAAAACAACCCATTGTCAGTGTGGTAAATGATTTACCTTTGCTCATTGAGAGATCTGGCCTTTGCCCTTTAAGTCTTTGGGATGTTTTATCTGATAAAAGTGTTTTTGTTTACCTGAAGATCTTAAATTATGCCAAGTAGTACAAAAATGTGATATATGGTAGAGACTTTGGGTCATCTGTTATCAGCTCAAGCTTCAGAGTGTCTAGAAAGTGATATCAGCTATAGAAACAGTCCACCATGTCTATATGACCAAGCCCTAAGGCTCTGGACATCAAGGCTTGGGTGAACTTCCCTTGTTGGCAATTTGATTGTCACACATTGTGCTGGAAAAGTTAGCACTGGTTATAACTCCACTGGATGAGGACAACCAGAAGTTCCATGCTTAGAACTTCCCCTGACTCTGTCCCATGTGTCTCTTCCCTTGGTTGATTTTAATCTGCATCCTTGCATTATAATAAACTATACCTGTGGATATAACAACTTTCAGTGAGTTCTAGGAGTCCTTCTATTGGGTTATCAAACCTGAGGGTAGTTTTAAGGACCCCAAACTTGCAATTGGTGTCAGAAGTGCGGGTTGTCTTTGGAATCCCTGAATTCACTACTGATGTCAGAAGTGAGGGTGGCTGGAGAATTGTTATCTAAAGTTCTACATTCTCATTAAAGTGTTTTTTTTTTTTTTTTTGGAGGGTAGTTAGAAAGTTAGGGTTTTTAAAAATTCATTTATTTAGCTATTGCACCATTATATCAAGCAAATAGGAAAGATGAAGAGGATAGAAGAAAATGCCTGTAATGAAGAAGACATTGTCCAGTTTCAGGTTTTAAATTAGACACTAGACTTTTTAGATCTAGAAAGAAAAAAACATGATTTGAGCATATGAAAAGGGTTACTTTGAAACTCAAACCAAATCTGTCTCTGCCTATCTTCTTCATCTTAATAAGCATCATTGGAGGCTCTCTGTTTCCTGAGAGCAAAATCTTCAAGTTTTCCTTGATTCCTCTCTTACCTTCATTCTTCACCACACATCCAACAGCAAGTTCTGTTGGCTCTATTTACAAAACATAATATGTATTTGTTCTTTATGGTTTCATTACCTCCGCATTGAATGAAAACCTCATATTTCCATCTTCCAGAACTACAACAAGCTTCCCAACTGCTTCTGTTCTCACCCGCCACCTCAGTTATTCTGTAGGCCAGTAGTGTTTGAAGTAAGGTCCATGGACTTCAGGGGGACCATGAGATTTTCAGACTCAGTGTGTCTTTAAGCACAAAACCATTTTTATCATTATACTAACATATTATTTACCTTTTTCATTGTGTGAGCATTTGCACAGGTGATGCAAAAGCAATGGTGGGTAAACAGTTGGTGCCTTAGCACAAATGAAGACAATGATATAGGACTGTACTGCTAGTAATTATGTTTGTCATCAAAACTCACTTATAGTTAAAAAGAAGTCAGTTTAATATACAAATATCTTTGATAAACTGGGAAATATTAAATTTATTAAACTTCAACTTATAAATTTATGATTTAAATAGATCTGTGTGACCAAATGGGATGTACATACAAAACGCTTTTGCTACATTCAAAGACATGATAGTTGTATAAGGCAAAACTTGTTCAACTGTTTGTGCTGTGAGACAAATTAGCAGCTTCTGATTCACAGAACATTTTTACTTGAAAGAATGACAGAAAAAGCTGAACTTATTTAGATGTTGGTATTCTCTAAAATGAACTAAGCAAGATTGTCACTTCAAAGAGAACAACTGATAGTGTTTATTGCCAATTATAAAATTTTATCTTTCAAGAAAAGTTACAAGCTTAGAAAACTGGATCTACTACCATGAGTTTAACAACTTTCCAATACTTAAACACTTGTCTGGTAAAGTCAGTGGTGATACTAACAAATATGACTTAAATGTTCGATGAGATGTGTCAACAGGAGGAAGAGACGCATAACTCACACAACTATATCTTTCTATGGAATAACGTCTGTTCTATCAAATTATGCATGGGTAAAGTGTTCATTTTAAATGTGAGATAGATCAAGATATTTTACAGGAACAAAGTATGAAAAGTTCACTAATGGTTTCATAATGCACATTGCAACTAACTTTGAAGGAACTATCACTTGTCAAGTTTGGTATGGTCTGAGAGAGGAATATCCACAGAAATCTGATAGGGCTATTAAAATACTCCCCTAATTTATGGGATGCCTGGGTAGCTCGGTCAGTTAAGCGTCCAACTCTGGATTTTGGCTCAGATCATGATCTCACGGTTCATGAGATCAAGTCCTGTATTGGGCTCTGTGATCACAGCACTAAGCCTGCTTGAGATTCTCTCTCTTCCTCTTTCTCTGCCCTTCCTCTGCTCTCTCTCTCACTCTCTCTTTCTTTCTCAAAATAAATAAAAAACAAAAAATAAAATAAAATAAAATGAAATAAAGTAAAATAAAATAAATTACTCCTCCCTTTTCTAACTCTATATATATGGGAGGTAAGATTTTTTTTTTCATATAATAAAACTCAAAAGAATGTTTCGAAAGATTTAATGCAGAAGCAAATATAAAAATACAGCCATCTTATATTAAGACAGACTTTGAAATGATTTTCAACAATTTAAAGCAATGTTAATATTTTCATTCTTTTTATGGTTTGAAAAATTTAGTTACTTTCAATAAAAAATTGTTTTTTGTTGACATGTAGTGTTTTTTATTATTTTTAAGTTAATTAATAAACACCAAATTACTTAGTTTTAACTTCTACTATCATAACTATCAATAGATATGCACTATGCAAACAAAAGCTCTTTGAGGTACTCAAAGTTTAAATAATTTAACCAAATACTGAGACCAAAATCTTTAAGAATCACTCATATAGGCACTAGCTCGACTGATAATTTAAGATGTCAATCCCTCCACTGGCTTCTCATTGCATCTAAATAAGATCTAAATACTTTTCCCCAATTTAAAGTCTCGTATGCTCTGACTGCTGCAAAATTTCAATAAACTTTCCCTCTTACTCATTACAGTTCTGCCACTCTGCTTTCCTTTTCTGCCTGGAATGTTCCTCTTCATTATTTCTACATGGCTAGTTCTTCCTTGTGATTAAAATCTCAGATTAATGTCACCATTATAGGAAATCTTCCCTGACTCCTGAATATAATAATTGTTGTACATGTATTTACCACCTAGTTACTTTATATATATTTACCCTGGTATAAGGATGTGGAAAGTACTTAATAATCTGTGACACTTTCTTTATTTGTACTATTTTGAAATTGTGTATTATCTATTTCCACCCTCTAAAAAGCAAGCTATATCAGAACAGGGATCTTGCCTATATCATTTGTCACTTAGTCCTTAGGTTTAAAATAGTTCTGGGTGATGGAAGATGCTCAACGTATTTTTGATAAATGAGTAAATGACAACTTGCAGAATTAGCTACATTTAATTAGAGAACATTTCAGAAAAACATTTCATTTTTCAGGGAAAATTTTAAAGAAGCTCACGGGATAAAATAAAACTTTGTGTTGTGTTGAGGTATGTTTAAGAGAGAGCCTAAAAATGAGAACATGAAAATAAGGGTGAGGCAGACAACATCAAAAAGAGGGAGAACAAAAAAGAGAACTTTTGAGACACAGTTCTCTCATTCCCACATTGGAATCTAAACTTGAGGTACTGGGTGGCTGGAAGGATCTAAATAGGTTTGAGGGAATCTAAAAATAATAGTTTGTGAAGAATTTTCTCCTCTTTTACCTTCCTCCCTTCTTTACTTCTTTCCTTCCTTCCTTCTTTCTTTCATTTTTTGCAAGCTTCTCAGAAAATTCTCATGTTTGGCATGGTACTGAGTTCAGATGGCAACCGAACTCAGTAACTGCTGAGGAAGATAACTGGTCCCAGGATGGCTTCACAGAATCTTGTACTATATCATACGGTACAGAGAACTCAGCTGAGAATTCCTCATACGATACTCAAACGTACCAAAATTATGGAATGGAAATATTTGAAGCCAGGACAAGGGAGCATTTCAGGATCAGAGATAGTGAGAAGGCTTGTGCTTATCACTGGATGGGTCAGGATTCTACACTGACAAAGAGTAACTGAGCAGATACTTAGCAGAAAGTTACTCAGTGAGCAGGTAGACCCTTTCATACTAAAATTTCTTAAGATGAAATCTACTTTAGTACATTGTTCAGGTATCTATGTTTCTGTCTTCGTATAGTTTTTGGCTCCAATAATCTTTTTTTTTCCTGTCAGATTGCACATTTGATAAGAATTCAAAATTTTATTTCAGTATTTTAGTATTTCTCTTATTTACTGTATTGGTCCAGTACATAGTCACCATAGTGATGGGAATGGAAGAGAAAAACAACTTTTTCATGATGTTTGATTGTGAAGGAATGCCATGTCGTAGTTGCTGAAGTACACATTAAGTAGGTGAATGCCAGGCATCAAGGAATGAAAAAGACACATATATAGTAGTCAGAGAAGACCAACACACGCAGGAGGAAAAATGCTTCTTCTAATGGTATTATTAATGAACAAAGTCTTAGAGCTTTTTAGGGGAAAATTTTCTGCTGATTTTTGTGATGTATGAGAAGAAGATGGAGTGACCAGCACAGTGATACACGGTGTGTTAACAGTGGCGTTTACAGTGGGAGAGGGAGGCCATCCAAATCGCAGCTCCTGACCTTATTCAACATTGATTTAGAGGTTTTACAAAAGTTCTGCTACACAGATTGACAAGAGCGTCAGAGGTCAAGATTTACTAAGCACAGTGGTATATCACAAGGGGCCAGAAAATCAGAGACTATTTGTTGAATTTTGGGGAAATAAATAGAAATATGAAGAAAGTTTGGAACGACTGTTCTGATTTTTATAAAAAGAATGTACTATCAGTCAAGGAAGTCAAGACTGTTTTTATTATTATGCAAAAATAGGCATTCCCAAAAGCAAACTGCTGGAAGAAAGAAAAATATATTATGCTTAAAATACTTTTCATAGGTTTAGGGACGGGAATGAGGAGAAAGCTTTAAAAAATGAGAAGAACGAAACGGCTGCCAAGATAATCCCTTATAGTATTGAGGGCCAAAAGCTCTTCCTTGCAAAGACGGATCACTGTGTATATGGTATTAATGTAAGATGAGAACTGGTCAACAGGAAATTTCAGACACATCTGAGTAGTTTATTTATTTATTTTTCTGACACATCTGAGTAGTTTAGACATATATGTATGTGTCAGAGAATCTGGACAGAGAGTTAAAGAAAAGAATGTTTAAATAGGAGAAACATTAAAATTCAAGAACATCGAGGGAGTAAGCATAGTGTTTTGAGTCACAAAAACTTTACACACATTTTGGCAAAGAAGAATTTATTTTTAAAAGTGGGAAACAAATGCTAAAAGATGAATATGCAAAGGTTGGGTTGGGAAATTTTCACCAGAAACCTAGATAAGATATCACATATTTACTGTTCCTAATTTTATTTTGCAACATTTGAAGAGCAGTTTCCAGAGAAAGCATTGATAATTTAGCTAACAAATCCCATTTAATTAGCCTACAGATTAAAAAAAAGAGAGAGAGAGAGACAAAAAACAATGAGGTAACTCATACTTCCTATAAAAAGAAGTAACTCTAGATTACTAACAAAGATTGTCTCCTTGCTCAAACTTTAGTCAGGCTCCTCTGAGCACTGTTTGACAAGGCCTTATCCTTGGGCCTTGTCTTTATCCAGCTTACTCTGGTTTTAGCAAGAAGCCTGCTAAATCAGTTTAGTGAGAATCTAACCCTAACCCTAAGCCCACCCTCGATATCTGATCAAATTGTTCATTCCCCACCCTTGATGTCTGGCTTTCTGGCCTGCCTTCAGGAAGAATTCTGTTAAACTGGTTTAGCAAGAATCCTCCTATCTTTGTTGTCTCTTAGTAATTTTCCATTCACTGATTCCCCTCATTTTGGTCATTAGTTATAAATCCCTGCTTGCCCCTGTATTCGGAATTGAGCCCCATTTTTCTTCTCTATTGCAATAGTATTGACATTCATTGCAATAGTCCTGAATAAGGTCTTCCATGTGATTTTAACAAGTGTCAAAATAATTTATTTCTTTAACATTATATACAACTCTGTTATCACATAATGCTCTTTCATTAAATGAAGAAGAAAAATGATAAGATAAGTTGATAAGTTGATGGGTAGGGAGCTTTTGGTTTCACCGCTCATATGGAGAAAGTATGGGGAAAATAGTATTGTGCTGAAGAGAGATTTTCTATAATGTACAGGGACAATCTATGAAAAGGACATTTCAGATTGGAGGATAAAGGTCAAAAGCCTGGGAGGGATAACCTAGAAGTAATATTAGACAAATGTCAGATTTCTATTGAAATAAATGAAGTGAGGATGAAGCCAATGGGTGAGAACACAAAAAAGGAAGCATTACGACATTGCAGGCCTGTAGCAGAATGTTTTCTCTGGAAAACTCCTAAGTTAAATCCATAAGTGAAGACCTAAAGTAGTGACATCTCAATAAATAGATAGATAGATAAACAAAAAAACAAATAAATAAATAAATAGCAGTATTTCACCCATGAGGAATGAAGAAATGCTATAAATATTTTTCAAGGCATAGTTACAACCTCCATTGTTTACTTCAGTGTCTGAATGTCAGTTTATCATTTATCACATAGTATGACAGTACCCTCCAAGTGAATGCGGAGACCACTTGCACTTAAAAGAAATTTAACAAAGCCTTTGAGAGCTTTTCTCAATTAATTGTGTCTTGACCTTTGAAGCTGAGAATTTAAGTATAGTATCTGTTTTCGGTATTCTCTTCTTGCTTATGAATATTCAGTCATTTAACTCCAATTCCTCTCATGCACAGGTTGCATTGCTGAATAATTTTATGATATGCATTGTGATCCATCATATATTTTGAGCACTTGCATAATATTTTCATGAACTTTAAACTTTTAAAAGTATGATGATGACAGTGAGAAGTTGCAATTCTGTTTTTTCATATAACTCCCGGGAGGCACATATTCTGAGTAATGGATCATTTATGAAAGAACAAAAATAAATTTACATTTAAAACAAAACAATGACACTAACAAGGAAAAAGTCTCAGAACAAGTGTGAAATTCTTCAGTTTTATGTCCCAAGTCCTTTGTGACTTACTTTCCCTTCCTTCTGCCTCACTTTCTGCCTTCAGAAATACCTTCCCTACACGACTCTCATACCAAATACTGCAGTTCTTTGTAAGTCGTCTCCTCTTTGTGTGTGTGCTCTTATAGCTGCTGTTCTCTGCCTAGAACATACCTACCACTGTCTTCAATTGCATACTAATTGTGCACATACAAGGGATTAGCTTCAACTAAATGTGATTTTCTTTTCTTTAATGAGCATAGTTGTCAATTATATCACAGAATAAGCAGCTATAGAAAATCGCCTTATAATTATGGAAGGTCAATTTTAGGAGAATTATACTCATTGTCATTACAGAAGACAGAATCTCTGACTACAGGGAAAGAGGTGCCAATTGTTTTAGAAGAATGATCAGTTTGACTCAAGGTAGGGTTATCAATTTTGTAAGGAGCAGACACCCTAAGTAACCTCAACTTAGTACTATTGAGGCATTCTTGTCTTTTGTATAGTGGTTTCACATATGAATAATAAACTAAAATAGAGATTGTGTTCAAGACAAAGAAATGTTGTCTTTATTGAGTTAGGTGCTTGCAAATTATTGTTTCCTTAAGAATCCTACACAATGTACTCATTAAGCAAATGTATCAGTAGAGTGGAGGATTTAGTCATGGCCCCATATTATGAGAATGATATTCCCTCTAAATTCATATGCTGAAGCCCTAATCCTTAGCACCTGAGAACATGTCTGTATTTGGAGACAGGGCTTTAAAAGGAGTAGTGAAGGTTAAATGAAATCATGTAGGTGGGACCTCATCCAACATGACTGCTCTCTTTATAAGAAGTGTCAGAGACAGACATGCACAGAGAAAAGACTGAATAAAGACAGAAGAAAGAAGAAAGCCATCCTCATGCCCAAGAAAAAAAGAAACCAATCCTACTGACACCTTGATCTTGGAATTCTAGCCTCCAGAACTGTGAGATAATAAATTTCTATTGTGTAAGCCCACCCAGTCTGTAGTACCTTGTTATGGTAGCCCTAGCAAACTAATACACTCCTGTACCGCAAACCTAACACTTGGGTAAGGCTTCACCGGAGTAGGCAGCAATGCCTGTCCTAGGAAGATGCCACAGCATTCTCCCCTTTTCTGAGGTGCTTCATTTAAGTAATAGTACTTTGGTACTCAATTGCTCTGATAACATACAACCTGAATCTCTTCAACTACATGCCCACGAAGCAACAGAGATTTGAAAGATCTCAGGTCTAATTAGGAATCAAAGGCCCTAATTAAATGTGAATCCTTTCAAAAGGGCTATACTGAGTGGAAAACTTTCTGCAATAATTCCCGAACACAAAAGGGGGAGTCTACTTTAGCACATGTGGACTTTGTAGGAGCCAGGAAATTTGCCATCCCAGGTTCTCTCCTTGCAGACCAGCACTCGGCATTTGGTTTCCTTTTTCTTGTAGTCAACTCACCTATATAGAAGCTATCTGGACCAGACTTACTTCTCTCCAGAGACTTGAAACCCTAAAAGACACACAAAACACAAAATGGAGGGTTATTGCTACTGGTCTACTGGACTTAGAATAACTAGCATGTGTAAGCTTACCTGATAACACTCCTGGAATAGATTGGCATGGCACTATTTTATCCACTCAAGTTGTTTAGAAAGACAGTCTAGTCATATACCTTAGCCCTGGCTGACTCATTAACACAAGCTCCATGAGGCCAAGAAATGTCTTTCACCCCAAGATTTGTTGCCAAGGTCTGGCATAAGACAGCCTGACACATTACTTTAAATACACATTTTTAAAGGTGGTAATCTAAATATCTAAAAACAAAATATTGTTCTTTTGTTTTAAGTAGAATATAAGGCTTACACGTACAATTTTGCATAAAATCGAATATGAACTGGTTATAGTGGTTAATATCTACAGAAATGCTTAAACCACTCTGAAGAAGACAAAGGAAATTCGAGCTTTGAACTGACAAGAACTCTATTTGTGTTTGCTGGAAAAGAACTGTACCTGTGAAATTGAGGGAAGAAACAGGAAAAGGGTTTGGAAAGCATAATGGAATTTACTTTTCAGTAGAGGGCACTGCCTCTTGGTGGGTGCTGCAAACCTTCACTGGGACCCTTTAAGTCCTTCCCCCTGCTTAGCCTTGGACTGGCTTCTCACATTCCATTAAACTCCTGTCCTTCATTCTTGTTTTATGCTAGAACATACATTTCAGAGTCTCATTTCCTATTTAAATGGTCTCCAGAGCTGAAGTGCAATCTTTTCCCTAGGCGGTGTAATCCTATTGTTATATAAATAAGCCAAAGATGGCCTCTGCGTATTAGCACCTATGTTGTTTATTTCTGGAAGATTCAGCCTGCCAGTGCCAAACTCAAATTTTTTACATATCCAGTTATTTAAAAATAGCTGAAACAAGCAGATTTTTAGCCATTTAGAGCATGCCTGCTTTGCATACCCTGCAAAAGTCACCTCCCCCATCTGCTAGCAATAGATAAGTTATTCCCAGGCCATAACGACCCTACATAGCTGTTGCTACCCTTCTGGGGCTGTCTGACCCAGAGTCTCCTCACCATGCTGCTGAGTGACATCACCCAGACTTACTAACCACCTCTGTGACCCCTCTTTCCCATGGGAGTTCCCTTGCCTTCCTACCCTTCTGGATGATGGCTCCTCACTGTAAGTGTCTGGACAGGTTCATGCCATGAGAGACTTCACTTCTCATACAACCCTGTCCGAGCACCACCCAACAAACCTCGCTGTGTGATGATAACTGCCTCTTGTGGTCATATAAAAACATATGTCCTCAAATCCCTCAAAACCCCTACACCCATTCAATTTCACTTCTTTTTTTTTCTGTGATCTTAGTTAAGTGTTTAAAAGCAAAATAGATGAAGTTTTCCACCTTTCTAACCAGATACGTGTTGCAATTAGATAGGTATAGGTCATATGATATTGGGAAGCTGTGAGCTTTGGCATTAAATTAGATACTGGAGAACAGCTTTTATTAACTAGGCTAGCCATGTCTCCAGGGCTCCAGTCTTCCCCACTCTATATACATGGCCAGCTTGGGATTTATCAGATGCAACCCAGGCCAAGGGCTACAGCTGAACTGTCCTATGTGGACTGAGTCTTGCATATTCTGCAAGGTGGCCTGAATAACCAAGTAAGTGAGGTTCTGAGAGAGTCATCAGGGCTAAGACCAGAGTGGAATTTTCCATTGATCAAATTAAATAAAAATTATTCATTAATAGAACATTTTTTGATGGGCATCAGTAGGAGCAAAAGGGATGGATGACAGGACAGTGGGAGCCACACATCACAGATGGCTTTCTGCTTTCAAGTACACCTTGCTTAATTAGAAAACAAAAAGGCTTATTTTTTTTATTTTAAAAACATTTTTTTAAAGATATACATGCAGGGGCGCCTGGGTGGCTCAGTCGGTTAAGCAGCCGACTCAGCTCAGGTCATGATTTCATGGTCTGTGAGTTTGAGCCCCATGTCAGGCTCTGTGCTGATGGCTCAGAGCCTGGAGCCTGCTTCAGATTCTGCGTCTGCCTCTCTCTCTCTCTCTGCCCTTCCCCTGCTCATGCTCTCTCAAAAGTAAATAAACGTTAAAAAAATTTTTTAATAAAAAAAAAGATATACATGCAAAAGTTACAAAGTTTCTAGTGTTTTTCTAATTCTTCCAGTCCTGATCCTGACTGAAAATTTCTGATCTATTTCTATGGTGTTAATCAGAGATTAGAAATTGGTGGATACTATCATTCTAAAGTGTATCTCTCCACAGTTCTCCACTACAATCTCATCTGTTGGGAAACATATTCTGACCTTTTCTCTCATGACTATCCTTTTTAAGCAATCAGTTTGTAGATCTCATAGCTTCTTTATGAGGACATGTAGATTGAGAAGCATCCATTTCTCTGGATATAGCCCATACACGACCGATTTATGTATTTCTCCATAAGAAGATAACACTTCTTATTTAAAATAGCATTTGTTGGGGGGAGGGAATCTATGATGCAATATGGAAAATTACATACATGCTTTTATTAAAAAACAGAATAGTTGTTCT
The DNA here is from genome assembly GCA_030068075.1 of Paguma larvata. Taxonomy (NCBI): domain Eukaryota; kingdom Metazoa; phylum Chordata; class Mammalia; order Carnivora; family Viverridae; genus Paguma; species Paguma larvata. The sequence goes on from CM057840.1 coordinate 38,492,351, forward strand.
TAATAATGGTGTACTTTGCTATGAGACTTCTTCTCTGACTATAGTCAGGGAAAGTCTTCATAGAGATTATGTGAGATCAACAGATCTTTCCAAGAGATAGGAGGAACTATTAGAAGAAAGGAATCAGACATAGATGAATAAAACCAAAACGATGTTAGGAAAAGGCTGAGTAGCTCAGGAGCAAATACTGCATGTATGGGAGTAGATGGAGACAGGTCTGGAAATGTGGTTTTAGGTTAAGAAGGTGACTGAGTTCAATCGTACAATTGTGAAATATAAAGAAATACAAATGGTAGATACTGTTTATAAAAACTAAGTGAAATTTGAAAGAATTTTATGCATTTCAGCCATATATATGAATTCAGAAGCTATACTTTTCACACAATTTATTTTAACAACCTTTTTCCAGTGCCCAGTGTAGTGCACAGCTTAATGAATATTTATTGCATGACTGAAATGTTTCCTGCAGTACTTCCAAACTTAAGGTCTGTATGTACTAATTTTCCATTCCTTTAGCACCCTATATTTTACTAAATATTCCCTATGTAAATATATGTGAATCTAGCCATATATGGAGACATAATCTGCATCTTCTTGTGACTCTAAAAGGCAGAACTTTAACCAATGGTGGATTTGCTAGGAGACAGGTTTTGCATAGAACTTTCTGATGAACAAAGCTGATTGTAACACAATTATAAGCGGTGCTACAATAATGAGCCTTTCACAATTAGTTATCACAGAAAGGTGAAAAGATCTTCTCTCTCAGAAATTTAAGGAAGCTTATTAGGTGATTTCCTAGGCTTTTCCTAATCCAAAATGAAAATCTAAAAAAAAATCCAAATATGACTTCTTTTGAGTCTTTTGACTGTTCTAAATACAGAATGCTTAAACAGTGCCTAATTTCATTAGTTCCTGTTTTACAGTCTCCAGATTATACCGTGTTAAATTCATAATCTGTTCTTTGAGTGTGAGGACAAAATTATTTCTTGAAATGAGTGTTAATTGCCAGAGACAAGAAGTAATCACCAAATTTCTCAAAATATGCATTATTCTTCATTGTAATTTTGGAGATTAAAGAGCAAAAAGGCATATCCTAAACAAGTTTATTTCCCATACTGTGCACTTTCTTTTTCAAGAACTATCTTAATATGTTTGGAGTCAAGACCATCTATTTCTTTGGGTAAATTTATCAATATGAAGAAAACATCATAAAAAGTCATTTAATTAATTTTGATTACCTACTACCATGCTTGCAGAGGCACTATTTAATGATCTGGAAATCAGGAAGGCACTTTAAGAAGTAAGAGGATTGTGACAGGGCATGAAATACCGTAGGGAGAAGTAGGGACAGAAGCAGAGATGAAAAAGTCACCACTGCTGCTTGAGTCTTGACTTGCAAGTAACTCTACTAATTGCCGTTCACTTATCAGGTTTGCCAAGAAACGCTGGCTCTAGTAAAGACCTCATGGGTTATTTCTTTCCCCACATTCACCCAGGGACAAACAAGGAAGGGCAGAATCAGAAGGAATGGCAGTAGAACTTTCTATCTGCCTGGGAGGTCTGGAGGCTCTGAACAGCTTGAGCAAAAATACTGAAGTACTTCTGTAAGCAGTAGCCATCCTTTTAACATTTGCAACATTTGTAAAAGGAATTCAAGATAAGGACATGATTCTGCACTCCTTTTTATTGTGCTCATTTCCTGAATGCTAGTTATTTAAGTCGTTTTATGTTTGATTAGTTTGGAATTACATGCCTTTTATATGTTGGTCAATTTATCTTTAGGAAACTGATGTTTCCCCAAGGTCATAGCAAATATATGCTGTTTTGTTTGCAAGTATGTGTTGCTAAGAGGAAAATGTTAACATCAGTCAGAGATCACCCCATCAGGGTTTATTCCTGAAGGTCTGAATCTCCATGCTAGCTGCACTAATGGCAATAGCAATATGTTATTTTCTTATATAACAACAATAAAATGCTACTTAGTACAACATTATACAAGCCTACTTAGTTTCTAGTCTTTTCTGTAATATCCCCCATAGCACTGTATATTTCCAAGCCTGAGTTCTGGTCTGTTGCAAATATTAATGGAAAATAATTACACACAACTCTGCCAGATAGACCATTACTTTCAATTCCCTTTGAATCATTTAAACAAAATAGAATGGATTTTTCTTGATTGTTTAATTATTGAGTATAATTACTTCAAAGTTTGTAACTGGACTTCTTGTGTTCACTAAACAATAGATCATAAATCAAAAAATTATATCTTTAACATCGAGTATTTTCTAATATTAAAATAAAGACCAGAAAATAAAAAGATCTTATTATCAGCATATTATTTGCAAAACCCCTTGCAAATATTTACCAGACATAAAGGCAGGAACTTTGCTTTATTAGCTGCTTCATCTGCAGCACCTAGAAGACTGTAGGACACTTAATAGAAATTCAATAAATATCTGTTGAATGAATAAATGGAATTTAATTTAATCAAAAGCTTAAACCTGCATTTAATACTGTGCAGACTTTTTAATGTGAAACACAAAAATGGGGCTAGCAACGTTTGTGTTTACTGTTTTTGCTTTTGATTTAAGGGTAAAATGACAGACTAAGCCATGTATGCAGCAGGACATTCTCTGAAATATTTTTATTATTTGTGTTATGTGTTCAAAGGGTTTAGAAGAGCCACGCTAAAGTGGTCTGCTTAGGACCTTTATATTACTCCACTAACAAGGAGTTGCTGTATACCTACTGTGCATTCTTTCTGAGAGAGAAAACAAAGATACCTAAGCTTATCTCTACCCTCAAGGAGGCAGCAGTTGGAGAGAAATGACCTACGCATGAGGGACCACCAGACAGTACAAAACAATACAATGTGAAAAGCTAAGCTATTTAGTGAATTAAAATCCCTACTTAAAAATTACAACACAAAATGTTTCTCTTGTTATCAAGGAGAGTAGCAAGGCCTTTTGTAAACCGAAGGTGGCAAATTGGCTGCCTTAAGGAAAGAATGCAGACTTTTTTTTTTTTCGCCTGCACGTTGTAGTAAAATAATAAATCAATATTTAAATATTGAAGATTTCAGATTAAAAATATTCTGGGGGCACCTGGTGGCTCAGCTGGTTAAATGACCAACTTCGGCTCGGGTCATGATCTCACAGTCTGTGAGTTCAAGTGTCAAGCTGTGCTGACAGCTCAGAGCCTGGATCCTACTTCGGATTCTGTGTCTCCCTCTCTCTCTCTGCCCTTTCCTGGCTTGCACGTGTGTGCGTGCACATGCATTCTCTCTCTCTCTCAAAAATAAATAAAGATTTAAAAAATTATGAAAAATATTTTTGCTGTTTCTTTTGGAAAGTAATTTCAGAAAGCCTGGCATCATTGGATCAGCCTTCCTTGGAGATCACCAATGGCTGTTACTTTTAGAAGTACAGATACTTTCACCAAATGAGATTACTTCCTCATTTTTGTTACTTTCCTTGAAAGCATCTGAGTTTGCTACTCTGGTGCTTACTCACAAAAATATCTCTGGACTCTAATGTTTCTTTTGATCATTTTGAGAAAAGGGACAAGGATCACCTAGGATCTCCTAATTCAGGACAACTAGAACTAGGATTTTAGGAAGGTAGATTCTTTTTTTTTTTATTTATTTAGAGGGAGAGAGCATGCAAGTAGGAGTGAGGTGAGGGAGAAAGAGAAAGAACCTTAAGCAGGCTCCACACTTATCACAGAGCCCGTGAAGGACCAATCCCAGGACCTTGGGATCACAACCTGAGCCAAAAATCAAGAGCTGGACGCCCAACTGACAAAGCCATCCAGGTGCCCCTGGAAGGTAGATAATTAAAAGTAGAGTGGGCATTTTACAACAGTATTTTCTAAATATCCACAAGAAGGAACCAGAACCAGAACTAGAACCATTTTTAATCTAATGTTTTGCACTTCGTGACGTTTTTTTGTTACTTTAGTTTTAAAAGTTTATTATTTCATGAATTTCTAAAATATTTACTGTCGAAGGGATAAATATTATTCCGTTATATTGGATTTTGAAGATTAATTCTTTTTTTAATATTTATTTATTTTGAGAGAGAGACAGAGAGTGAGCAGGGGAGGGGAAGAGAGAGAGAGACAGAGAATCCTAAGAAGGCTTTGTTTGTCAGTGCAGAGCCCGATGTGGGGTTCAAATTCAAGAACTGTGAGATGATGACCTGAGCCCAAATCAAGAGTCAGATGCTTAACCAACTGAGCCACCCAGGCGCCCCTTAAAGATTAATTCTTTATTTTGGTCATATCAGCTTTCTCTCCCAACATCATGCAGACTTAACCATCATTCTGAATTTTGTCATCCATGTATGACATCCATCATTTACATTTGTCTATTCTGGTAATTTTTAATTATAGTTGTAGAAATCTTTGTTGAAATAGAGTCATTTATAAAAGCTAAATTTGTAAAATGGTAGGAAAGAAATGTGGTAGATTTCTGTTTGTCTCTTGCCAATCCACCATCATTTTCTACTACAGTTGACCCTTGAACAAGAATTTGAACTATGGACTCATTTATATGTGGATTTTTAATAGTATGATACTATAAATGTACTTTCTCTTCCCTGTGATATTCTTAATAATATTTTCTTTTTGGAGTGCCTGGGTGGCTCAGTCAGTTGAGGGTCATAACCCCAGGGTTGTGGAATGGAGCCCCGCATTGGGTTATGTGTTGAGCATAGAGACTGCTAACAACTTCTCTCTCTCTGTCTCTTTGTCTCTCTCCATCTGTCTCTTTCCCTCTCCCTCTGCCTTTCTACTGTGCTCACATACTCTATCTCCCTTTAAAAAAATAATATATATAATAAATAAATAATATATATAAAAATATGTTCTTTTCTCTTGCTTACTTTATTGTAAGAATACAGTATATAATATATATATATAACATTCAAAATATATATTAATCAACTGTTTATGCTATTGGTAGGACTTCCAGTCAACAGCGGACTATTAGTAAAGTTTTAGAGGAGTTAAAAGTTATGTGTCAATTTCCGACGGCATGAGAGGTTGGTACCCCTACCCCCCCATGTTGTTTAAGGTCAACTATATATACAACAGATAGATTTTCTTTTGAGGACTTAGCTTGCCTTGTTTCTAGTCATGTACACAGATGGAGAAAGATAAACCTGAAATATGGTTCTTTACAGGATGGGGCTGTGCTACAATTCAGATCATTGTTACTTAATATCTCAAAGGAACCCCAAGGATAAATATTATACTTTTACTTTATGTCAATGATATTTTACTATTTGGGGGGAATTCTGACACTCAGAGGAAGTCATTCAAGTTCAGTCAATGTAAAACTTCTCTTTTTCTCTCTCTCCAGTTGTGATAGCACTGAAAGTAGCAAATGCTTCCAAATATTCTAGTAGCTTCAATTGTTCAACAAACGTAGTCAATCAACCTTACAATTATCTTGATTTTTAGGCCATAGAATTAAGACTCTTTGTCCCTGAGGAAGTCGCCATGCAGGGAATATATTGACAACTAAATAAGGAGTTTAAAATTTAGTACCAACAGTAATGGAACATATAGTAAGGGAACACACATAAAGAAAACATACTTGATCTTGAGGTAGACCAAAAATCTTGCTCAAATTGAGTCTTTGGAAGAGTATGTTCATTATAGCTTGGAGTATTTAAGAGACTATCAAATATAGCTATACATGCTAAATAATGCATCATGCATTTAATAACAAGAGAGTTTCAAGTGTTCTGTGCTATTTGAAATTTTATGTGTAAGGAAAAATCCTCTATCCGTCTTGATGCCTTACTGAATTGGAATGGGATAGAGAGGGAAGAGTCTAGAATGACACCTAGGTTTTTGACTGGGTTTTAAAAAAATTACATATGGAGGAGCTTGTGGAGGAGCAGATGATGGGAGCAACAAACGTGGTTAAGTTCAGTCTCAAAAGGGATACATAAGGATAATCAGGTGGAGATGTCCACCAAAACTCTGAAAATGCATAGTTGAGCTCATGAGAAGTGTCACAGTTAAAGATATAGATTCTAATGTAATCAACATAGAGGTAGTATCTGTAAGATCACTTACAGATGAGTTCACAGGAGAAGAAAAGAAAAATGAGAATGGTCTTGGAATCCCTAAGAGCTAAACAAGATAGCTGAAGATTATGTCATAATAGTCAACAGAGATTTAAAAAAAAATATCAATAAGGCTGGAGAAGAGAATGATTTAAATAGTTCTGAACATCATGTAACAAATCTTCAATGAGTTGTTCACGACCTTCGAGGAGGCAATTTCAGTGAACTGGTGAGTAAGAGGAACAAGTTAGATTGCTCTCATTTGAGGAGTTGGCATGGAATGAGAGTAGAAACAGTGAGTGCATACTTCTTTGAAGGAAGCTGGCTCTGAGGAGTGGAAGAAATAAGGAAGTAGAAGGAAGGGCAATTTAGACTAAATAGAAGCCTCAAAGGATCTGTGGTTGTAAATGGCAGGGTTTTTGGTGAGTAGGAAACATGACTATCCTGACTTGTGCTGATCTCCCTGGGGCTGTGTAGAATTTGCTAAGTCTGCAAACTGAGTGCCTTAATAACATAAATTTTTTTATCTTAGTTCTGGAAGCCAAGACACAAGCCTGAGATCAAGGTATTGTCAGGACTGGTTCCTTTTGAGGGTCATGAGGAAAAATCTGTTCCATGTCTCTCCCCTAGCTTCTGGTTGTTTGCTGGCAATCTTCGCATTTCTTTTTGTGCAGAAGAATGACTTCGCATTTCTGCCTTCATCTCCACATGGCATTCTCTTTGTGTGGACTTCTGTGTTCCAATTTCCCCTTTTCATAAGGACACCTGTCAGATTAGGGGTGTGCCGTACTTCAAATTACCTCACCTCAACTAATCGTATCTGCAATGATCCTATTTCCAAATAATTGTCATCTTCTGAGGTATTGGGGGTAGGATTTCATCATACGAATTTGGGGGTAAAATAACTCAACTAACAGGTGGAATGGTTATACAATGGTTAATCCTTAGGATTAACAGTGAAGTCTGAAGTTTCAAGAAATGAGGTTTAAGAATAATAAATGGTAAACCGTTTAAGAATTTCTCTCAATTCAATGAGATGTTTCCTTAAATAGTTTGAATTTCTTGCCCTACTTCTTACTCTTCTCTTTAGAAGTAAAGTGAGCTATTGGACTAATGACACAAATGACCCTGATGTGGGGTGTTTAGTTCTCTCTCTTCTTTCTCTTTCATCTGGACATAGAATACTATAGATACTGTAGGCAATTATTAGATCCATTTTGACTCCAGCTCCAAGCTGCATCTCCTACCCTAGCTTTATCAGTAACCCAACTACTGATTGCAGTTTTATTTCTCAACTTGGTCTAAAATTTCCGAAGCATATAGACCAGAGCAGAGCATGGATACAACGTAGTTTCCTTAATACTACAACCCTTGTCTCTTTTCTCTTTCCTTCTCCATAGTATTCTACTAACCACTCGTTATTTTTTTAAATTGCACAGTAAGATGCTCATTGTGGATATCTTCTTATTAAAAAAAATAAAGTTTACTATTTATGACAGGCTTCTTATATCTCTACATGGCAGTATAAATCTTTGTCTATTCGAAGTGCATTTTTTATGCAAGGTGACTACGTTCACTTATTTATTCGTCTATTCATTTCAGCAGCTATTTCTTCATCCCCTTTATTATAGACATTTGTCATTCCTTTGGCTGTCTACTTCTGAGAAAATCTTAAATTGTGTGTTTAAGAGGAAAGCCATGCATTTGCCTGGGAGCTGAGGCATACGCACATGACCAAAGGGTGGCTGATGAAATGTGTCTCCTGAGATTTTGAACCCTAAGAAATGGACTCAAATGAATAGAGAGAATAATTTCTTTTGGCAATAGCTGGAGAGGCAGCAATGTCCATTTCCATGCATAGCAGGACTAGCAGTGACAGGAATCCTGGGGTTAGAGCCAACAGGGACAGTGACACCAGCTTCAAGTGCCAGTGTGCACAGCGATGGCAGCAGGAAGCAGTGCCAAGCCAGGACTGACACTGTTTGACATGATGTTGGCTGTGGTTCTGGCTGCATCACCTCCCTTTCTTGCCCTTAACTTTGCAGCTCTTCCAGAAATTCTCTAAATGACTTAAAGTGTAATCAATACTTTTCATTTTTGTTTAAATCAGCTAGGGTTGGTGTTGCTCATAATTCAGTACTGTGGTTAATATGTGATAATATGTTTCAATATGGATCACATGTGCCAAACATTGTGTTAGGTGCTAAAGAAATAAAAAATAGTTTAAGAGTCACGATCATAAAGAATTAAGAATATTCAATGATCTCCTCAAAGTGAGTTTGTCAGCCAGAGTTTCAATATTCTCAGTCAGTGTAAAGAAACTCTGTAATTTGTTAAGTACATGTTTATAAGGTCTGAGGAGATACAGTATTTCTGCTTAACTAGATCAAGAGGTTTTAACATTATCTTGGGGATAAGAGTTTTCTGAAGGGCCAGAGACAAATCTCTATGTATCACTAAACAAACCGGAGCATCCCAGAATCATAGAGTGGAAGCGAATCTCTCAAGGCCATCTAACTCAAACTCCTACTTGTTCATGGGACTTAAGAAAACAGATTTATACTTGTGTTATTGTAAGCGGATAATTACCAGAGTTGAGGCCTGTCATTGTTTTTTGTTTCTGTCTTTGTTCTTGTTGTTTTTAAATGAGCACAGACTTTCCGTAATGTATCACAATTATAGAAACACCAGGCTAGTCTGTCAGTTAGCCAAGCCTAGCAGTGGGCCAGAGCTTCCCTGGACAGGCCTCTGAGTATGGAACAGAGCGACTTCAATGGCTTAGCTGCACTTTTATGCTTCACTACTGCTTTTCACAGATCTTTGGTTTTGATCACTGTAAGTGTAATGTAGATTTATTGAAATCATAATAAAATGGAGTTCCACTTAACCACTTCCCTTCATCTCACAGTTGATAGGATAAACTGGATTAAGCTCCTCTTGAATAGTCATGGCATTTATATTAGTCAAAGGTTGCAGGATCAAGACAGAGTCAATTCCATAGACAGCTGAGAATAAATCTCCTAATCTTCAAATTTTCTACATTACTTTGGCTATTACAGCAAAAATATATCTGGTTTTGATCCAGAAGCTGGTTTTGTAACAGTTATGGGAAAATTCCGACTATACCGAGTATCATACACATGCTTTTGGAGCAAAGAGTGAATTCATGAGTGGTTATATTTTGTTTCATTTGCAAGAAGAAACTTGTTGAACAAGAAAGTTATCCTCAGGTGATAACTACACACCTCAGTAGTTCTTGTCTCCCTTGGAATGCTCAGTGCTTTAGCTCTTCTAGACCATTAGTTTCAGAATAGTCTTTCACAATTTAATGAACACTGTAGGAATAACCTCAGTGGCTGTGTTTTCAAACTAATAAAGCTACAATTGCTTGAGTGGGAGCTTATTATTGTGCCAGATTCTCTTCTAGGCACTATATATATATGTATATATATATATATATCCTCCTTTGTTAGCCAGTTCAAGTATTATTTTTGAAATTAGTCAGGTTCCATCAACTCAAACTCTCTTTCTTCATTTCTGCTAGTTTTCTCATTTTGTTCTGTCCATTGCTTTTATCATGGAAAATTTAAACATAAATTGTGAGCAGGAATGAAAGCTATTCTTTTGAAATTTCACAGAATAAAATCAACCTGTCAGTCATGTATCTGCATCTGAGCATGTGATTTTTAAATACTAGAACAGTATTACCTTACAAAGATAGAACAGTAGTTCAAGGCAGCACAGTATTAATATGTGTGATATAAACATAACATACCTATATTTGATTCCTAGTTTTCCTGCAATTCCCAACTGAACAAATCATTTTAACTCTCTATTTGGAGAGGTTTCTCTGAAAAATAATAGAAATCAACTAAATGTCCAATGTCCCTTCTATCTTTAACATCTATAATGCTATGACAAAGATTTACATTCAGCTCTAACATACACACACACACACACACACACACACACACACACATATATGTATATATATGTATTCCAGTTGTATTTATCTTAAGTGTCCATTTGGTGTCTTCACTCAATGAAATTATAGGCATCTCAAGTTGCAACATGATCTAAACCAAACACTCTCTTCTTTCAAGATTCAACCCACAATTCTTAAATTGATCCTTGATGGAAACACTTTCCTTATAAAACAAGCAAGAATTGAAAATATCCTGGGATTTCACCCATACTTAGAGCATCAAGTTCCCTACCAAACCCTCTCACATCAACTCCATAATCTCCCTCAATCTACTCCATTCACTTCTTTCCTTGTCTGCCTTCTTGGTTTTAATTCAGGGAATATTTCCCTCTACCCCCATCAGGTTTAGCACCATAGCCTCCTAGGCCATTTAGTTTTCCCTATGGCATGCCTTCCCACTTGTTTTCACAATGTCACTAAGAGGAAGCTTCTCCCCTAGCATTTATACAATGTTTATTAATCTCTCCATCAAGGTATGCATTGGCATACCTGCTATGGTACGTAATATTGATTTATGTGACTTCACTAAAATTTTCACCAGCCTCCCTATACCAGTCAACATGTTATTTTTTGATTTGTTCTATGCCTAAGACTTCTTACCTTATCCCTCATATCTTCACTTGAGTGATTCCTACACATCGTTAAAGTTCAGTTCAGAAAAATCCTCTTCTAGGAAGAGTTAACAGGCTATGTTAACAGCCCTTTTTCTGAATTCTTATAGAATCCTGTACATGACTCTATTGTTATCCTTATCATGTTTATTTACTTTTTTATTAACTAAACTGTCTTCATTCTTGGTTTTCAAAGTTTTTGAGATGAGGTGCTGCTGTTCAACCCTATCTTCCCGTGCTTATTAGCAGATGGTAATTTCTTAATAAAAGCACACTGCTTAAAATCAAAATGCAGTGAATATCTCCAAGATCTTAAAAGAGATGGGAATTAAAGCAGTATACTCTTTAGTTATTTAGTATTCAGAAATAAGAATATAAAACCCAAAGGAGAGTCTCCTATGGCGATGACCTCAGCCTGTCTCTCCCACTTATTATAACTATCAACTCCTCAAAACACAAAACAAATACCTGAGAGCTTGAAAACATGAACAAAAGCAGGTGAATTATGGAAGAGAGTAAAAAAAAATTTTTTTTTCCTTTTCTTAAGGTTGTGCTTCATAAGTAGATCCCAGTCTGTAAGCCATTACCCTGCCAGTGGTAAAATGCTGACAGAAATCATACTATACTCTGGGTCAAACGAAACACAAAAGGGAGCCTATAGAGATTGGAAAATGAAGAGAGGATATAGAGGTAAAGAACCAGAGAAGGAAAATCCTTAATTTTGTGCATGAAACCTCAGAGGTTCCAGACTAACCTCCGATCTATACATGCATGGGTCAGACTCAAACCAGTTCAGCAAAGGCTTGAAGAACTGAACTCAGATTACAACCAACTCCAATAAAAAGCAACACAGAACTACTGTGTAAGCCTAACATGTTCGACGGTCTCCTCAAGCAAAAACCACAATACTCTGCAGTAGTTTTACAACATAACCCAGAGTATATATAATATTATGTTTACACAAGATGAAAATAAAACTTACTCAACATCAAAAGAATCAGAAAAAAGTTTTATTCTAAAAAGAGGCAATAAAAAGATGTCAGCACCAAGATATCCCAGATGTTGAAATGATCAGATGAAGACTTTGAAGCCGATCTTAAAATTATGCACTGTGAGGTAAACTAGAAGTAAATGAAAAGATAGAAAACATAAGACTATAAAATGTTATTTGTTTTCTCTTAAGTTCCATAAGTTTCCAAATTCATTGGTGTATATTTGTTCACTATGTTCCTTTATTAAGCTATTAATCTTCTGTTGTGTTTGCAATTACTTCTTTTTTACATTCAAAATTGTATTTGCATGTTCTCATTTATTTTATCCCTCTTTGCAGATATTTGGGTAAATTATTGTTCTTTCTTAAAACACAGTTTTTGCTGTTTTTTAATTTTCTTAATCTTCTTTATTGATTTTTTCTTGTTTGTTATTATTTATGTTACTGACCTCTAGTTTTAGAGTTATTGTTTTTTCCTTCTGTTTCCCTTGGGTTAGGTCTCTTGATCTTTTACTAACTTTTAAAATCCAACATTTTGATAATTATTTTTAGAATTTGTCTTCTTTCTGCTTAAATATGTGTAAACTTACTTATTTCCTTTTTAGTCCTACTTTATCAGCACTCCTTATACTTTTGAAATGTAGTGCATTCATTTTCTTTTGTTCTAAGTATTTTTAATTAATCTTTAAGATTTTATTTATAAAAAATAAAACATATTTAATAAGAGTATATGTACATACATAAATATGTTTATACTTTCTCTTTACATAATTTTATATGATTTAAATATAGACATACTCAGTAATTAAATTTTTTTTTCATTGTCCTCAACAAACATGATTTCGAAGTCACTGATTCTATCAAATTTGTTGAGATTTGCTTTTAGATAATATGTGCACAATTTTGTTTTTCAAATATGTGAATATGTATTTTTTAAATGTAAAGTATGTATGTATATACATATATATACACATGCATATATTTCAAATTTAAGAGTGGTGTTCAAATTTTCTATAACTTCAGTTATTTTTTCTGCTAGTTTGATACATTTTTCAAATGAATATAAGAATATCATGGGGCATCTGGGTGGCTCAGTTGGTTAAGCGGCCGACTTCAACTCAGGTCATGATCTCACGGTCTGTGAGTTTGAGCCCCACGTCGGGTTCTGTGCTGACGGTTCATCAGAGCCTAGAGCCTGCTTCAGATTCTGTATCTCCCTCTCTCTCTGCCCTTCTCCTGTTCACGCTCTGTCTCTATGTCTCTTAAGAATAAATAAATGTTAAAAAAATTAAAAAAAAAATAAATATAAGAATATCATTTTGAGATATTTTTCCTATAATTCTTTCAGCTGTTTTATATATTTCGACATTCCTTTGTTTATTAGATCTATTTTGTTTCTTTTATCTACTTGATGTTGTCTCTCTTTTTCTTTGTTTTACACATTTAATTCCCTTCTATTTGAATCTTTCTTTTCTCCTATTTTTATTTATTTTTAAATATACATATAGTCTTTTGGGCACCTGGGTGGCTCAGCTGGTTAAGCATCTGTCTTCTGTTCATGTCATAATCTCTTGGTTTGTTGTTTCAGGTCCTGTGTCAGACTGTTCACTGACAGCTCAGAGCCTGGAGTCTGCTTTGGATTCTGAGTCTCCCTCTCTCTTTGCCCCTCCCCTACTTGTGCTCTCTCTCTCAAAAATAAACATTAAAAACTGTATATAACATATATATATATATATATATATATTTTAATATATCTCTTCTAGGACAAAACATTGCTGGTTTTCCTTTTATTATGGATCTAAGAATCTGTGTTTTTAATTTATGAGAAAATACTGTGAAATTAGAACTTATTTTTGCAATTTCTATTTTCTGTTTATCACAGTTCTTTCTTTTCTTCTTGGCTTCCTGGCTTTTTCTTGGTTTTCATTAGATGGATCAACATTTTATGCTATTTTAAAAGTTACACATTTTACATTTATATACATACATATTTCATCCTTTTCTGTTTCGATTAGTTAAGCTCATAAATACCAGTGTCTTTTCCCTGAATATAGTGTGCTCATCTCCTATAAGGAGATCTTATTCTCTTCTTTCTTTATTCATATATTTTGACATTATTTGTAATTTAGTTCTGATTGTAATAGATGTATATTTTGTTTGTTTAACTTTTCTAAATATTAATAATCTCCTAAACTATTAATTTACTCACACTTGGAGTATATATCATAGACTCCCCTGTGATTTACTTTCTTGCCAAAGTAGTTCCTGGAAGAATAAATCTGAAGATGGTCTTTTTGTGGAATGGAAATATCTAGGACTGCTCTTTCCAATATGGTAGTCAATATTCACATATAATTACTAAGAAAAAGAGTTCTATAGACAGAGGAGCCCTAGAGAATATCCCATTTCGCCCATTTATTTATTTATTGAGAGGATGAGAGAGCAAGCAAGGGAGGCACAGAGAGAGTGAGAAAGAGAAATAGGGAGAGAGAGAGAATCTCAAGCAGGCTTCAGGCTGAGTGTGGAACCTGATGCAGGGATAGAATCCATGACCTTGGGGTAATGACCTGAGCCTAAATCAAAAGTCAGACTCAACCAATTTAGTCACCCAGGAAGCCCTCACCCTTCCATTGAAATGGTAATTTGGCTAAGTTTAAATTCTAGCTTTGGACTTTGCCAGTAACACCTTAAAAAATTTCTCATCCAGTGTCTAAGTTCAGTGCCAATTTCATTAGTTTCTTTGTAGAATATACAATCTTTCTTAGGAAGATTTAGAATTTTCTTTGGGGGTGCCTGAGTGGCTCAGTCGGTTAAGCGGCCGACTTTGGCTCAGGTCATGATCTCACGGTCTGTGAGTTCGAGACCCGCGTCAGGCTCTGTGCTGACAGCTCAGAGCTTGGAGTCTCCTTTGAATTCTGTGTCTCCCTCTCTCTTTGCTCTTCCCTTGCTCACACTCTGTCTCATGTCTTTCAAAAATAAAATTAAAACTTTAAAAAATTTAAAAAGAAAGAATTTTCTTTGTGTATTTCATTATCATAAATTTTTAATTTAAGTCGGTCTTGAGATCAGGTTGTTGTTGGTCTATGTTCTTAGTCATTATCTTTTCAGTATTTTTTCCCCCGTCTACTTTATTTTTGTGCCTGGAACTTCAGGTATGAGGATGTTGATATGCCTATTACTAGACTCCACATATATTAATTTTTATTTCACATTGCCAAGAACTGCTAAGTACTTTTATTCATTTTATCTTCTTTAAGGGAGTTTTTAAACAATTTTCTGCTGTATACATTCTTCCCTTATTCCAAGCTACTATTTTTCTAAACTAAATACCATCTATTCCATATTCTAGTTGTTTCTGATTATCATTATTTTTCCTTAATGACTTTATTTATTAATTTAATTTATTATTATTTATAATTATTTATTCCTTTTATTTCACTGTTACATTAATTATGTTTTGTGTACTGTAAATTATTCAATTTGTAGTCTTATTTTTGTATGCATTTTTGTTCCTTAGATTTCTTATTATTTCCCCCCATAAGCCCTCTTTCACCTTAGATAGTTATAGAAGGGAGAAAGGCTAAAAGTTGGGCTTTAGCTTCTGTCCTTGGAATTTAAGGGAAGAGGTTAAGAAATATGCTCCAGGTAAAGAGGCCTCTACCAATTGAACATACTGCCTAATCTTGTAGATGACCTTGTCTTTCAGGACATTCTCCAGGTTTCATGCTTGGGTATTGCTCTTTTCCAGAAGTTTCTAATTTCCAAATTATGATCTTCTAGCCCATCTTGGGAGATGATGGGGTGGGAAAAGTTGTCTTGTCTTTCCAGGCACATTTTATTAGTTCTTTTAGTTCTTATTCTAGACAGTTTAGTCTCTGATCCCAGTCAGATCTGGGTTGACTCTGTTGATATTCTGACTCCAGTGGCCATTTTGTGAGCAATAACCCACCCATGACTTTATGGAAGTAAGAAAATAATATGTAAATTTTCCCTCAGCCTAAACTCTGCACAAGGAACCAGACTCTCCTTAACTCTTAACTGTCTACTGACAATATTAACCTCAGATCATAACTCTTCTGTTTCCTTAGAAGTCTCTCATTTTTACATTAGTTTCACAGATCCAAGTGATTATCTGATTTTCATAATCAAGGGGCTAAGTCATCCATACATTTAATCTTTTTAGGAATCATCACCAAGTCACAGAAATAGATATTATATAGAATATGTTTACACACTTTAAAAACAACATTTTCGTGAAGGCCAAATGTTGCTTCATAAGAAGTTTTAGCAATAGATTTAGTAAGCATTATAATTGAGAAGAATGAGATGTTCAATATATACAATGAAATTTATGATCACATAAATAAAATACTTACATTCTACCATTATATGATTATTTAATTAATTTCCCCTTGTCTTGTGTTTGCCTCCAAGGCAAATAATATAATTTAGGTAAAAGCACGACTTTAGGTACAAAGCAAACTGCGAGAGATTGCTCAGTAAACTTTTCAACTCAGTGGCTCAATGACAATAGTGACAGCTTTTGCAATTAGTTTAGGATCTTTGTTTCTTGAGGCAACTGTAAAACCTACAGCCATGTATTCACTTTTCCAATGAAATTGGTACACATCATAAAAATTGTATTTGAGTTAATTGGTACATTGGCTGACAGATTCAGCAAAGAGGCCAAGCCCTGAGCGATCCAGTTATTGCTTAAACTGCTCTGTTGTAACTATGTTGGCTAGGATCATTGAGAAGGCTGTGCTTCCCCAAGGCTTATATAAATCACAAATTGAGGACTCTGGTATCTAGGGATGTCAATCTGACATTTTTCATGAGCATCAAACACTCACAAATTACAAAAAGTAAAAAGACATGCTCTACATGAAGATATTTTATAAATACCAAGTAATAATGTTATCTTGCTTAGAAATACATACCAAGGAAACTTTCTGGTAATTAGATGAATAAAAAGTCATGGATGAGAAAAAAATCTATTTTTAAATTTTAAAATCCTTTATAAAATTTATTATAGTCTAATACTTTTTAAGTCCAAGAAATTAGGCTCTTTTTTCTCATTTGACCATAAAGAACTCCCTGTCCACTCAGCGGACTCAGTGGAAATGAGTTTTGAACTCATTTTTAAAAGTTGCCTATTTCAAGTACTCTTGTAAAACAAGAATTTCTGATATATCTATTTAAAAAGCACTTTTCAAAAGACAATAAATGCTTTAGAATAATTATTCTTAAACCTGGATGCTACCCCTTTAGGGGAGCATGAATACGACCAGTGAACAGTGACTCCTTCACTCATTTCAGTCATCTGCAGACAATTAAAGAGAACATTTCTCAAAGTGTACTCAGGATATTAAACATTAAACATTAAAAGTAACTTAGAAGTAAATAGATTATCCTAAGTAAACCTGAACCCTCAGAATTTCAAACAACATACAGTTCCAGGAAACAATATATTTTTCAATTTCAGGGCATTGACTACTGGGCACATGTAAGCATTTAAAATATTACTGTATTTACTATACATACAAGAAGAATAGTCATTGAATAAAGCCTTAAGTTACATCTGAGGTCTTGTGGAATAACATTACTCTCTTCCTGACATATTAGACTGATTCAAACATACTTATAGCTTTGTAGGGACACTGGGATTTTCAGCTTTCCTGGAAGATTTTGATCTGTCATATTTAATAACTATAGGTAGATTTATAGTGAAACTAACAAAGCTTAAGCTGCAACACCCTTGACCCCTCAGTGTCTCTACAAGGGACCTAAACAATATGTTCATACGAACAAATGTATGTTAAATTTTTCCAAAATGCAGTTACTTTTACTACATTCAGTCAGAATCACTGTGTATTTCCACTCTGGCTTCTTCTCTGCCATGACACTGGAGTACCTCAAGCATTTGTGAAATTGTGAAAGGGGAAATTGAGTTAGAAACACATTTAAATTCACTTTTATCTCCTTTCTGATCCAAATAAATATCAACACTTATTCCAAATTTTATTTTTATATTTTTTCATTAAATAATATTCCCAAATTATCAGTGTTTCAGATCCCCAAATCCTGGATCTGCTCCTGATAAACCTTAACTGAAACCTTGAGGACAATGTAATCCTGTAGGCTTCTTGCAGTTTTCATTTTGACCTGGTTTTATTTCCAGTCTCTATGAACTATTAATCTTCTGCCACTAGTGAATTGTATTTCACCTGGGCTACACAAGTCTCCCTACACTGAATATTGACCCATTCAAATAAATTTTCTGCATTGACATATGAGGTACACTTTCTAAAAAATAAAATCTTGTCATGTCACTTACACATCTCTATTTTTCATACTTTTGGCATAAAGTCCAAAATCCTTATTATAACTTGCAAGGTAATAGATATCTTATCTCTCTGGCCTCTACTGCAGCCACTCTATGCCCCAGTCCCAGAAGGGCAATCCTCCTTTAGTAATCATTTTCTATAGAAATGAGTTCTCAGGTCAGCCCACAATGTCTAAACCATACTGCCTTTCTAATCCATTTAGAGTAAGGTTGGATATTGGGAAGACATCTGATCCCATGGGAATTTTCACTTCCAGTAACCTGTACTGGGGGATAGGGCTCCTTATCAAGATTCTGCTGGTCTCTGAAATGATGCAGATGTGAGATTGGGAAAGTGACGTTTCCACTATAAATAAAAAGAAGAAAAAGAGTTAGAGCAAACTAGAAACACAGGGATGACTGAAACAGATGCTGAGTGCAGCAGTCATGAAACACCATGTGGTCCGAAAGAATGAGAAAGTATTGGCTCATGATGGCTTGCCTATGACAGATTGCAGCCACTCAACAGACCTATAGACACCCCTGGATTCTTATCATATGTCCCTCTTCTTTCTTGGTTAGACCTAGGTGGGTTTCTTTTGCTCATAGTAAAACAAATCCCACAGAATTAAAATACAGGAAGTTCCAATTACACTTTGCTCTCTCGCCTCCACACTTCTACATATTTCTTTGATTATAACCTCTGTCAATGATCCTCTCCCTCCTCTTCAGTCACTATCTCTACATCTTACCAAAATCTTGTATCTGAATTCATCTTTGTTAATATCTATCCCGGGAAACCTTTCCTAAACAGTCTAGACTTAGTTAAATATCACCACCACCACCACCACCCTTTTATTTTCTTCTTACTTACTATTTCAAATAGTAAGAAATTTAAGGATATAGACTTATTTTGTGTATGATCCAATTTGTAAACACCTAGTGCTCAGTCCACAGCAGATGGAATATAATTAATTTTTGTTAAGGAAGGAAAGAAAAGAGAATTGGAGGAAGAGAGTAAAGAAAGAATGAAAACAAAAAGCCCAAGAGGATAAAAATAAATGAAGTGGTTCATATACTTGCAATGGTCACATCAATAAATGACCAAATTGAAGTTGAACTCGCTTGATCTAACCTTCCAAATAGGTTCTGTCGTATACACTAACCTGCTCAACTCTACACCATAAAAAAAGCACAAGGAAGTTAACATACAAATGTTAGTTGACCTTAACTTGTGCTATTTGCCCGTCCTTGATAAATATGGCAGCTCAGTGTAAGAATCATTTGATTTTACTCATAATTCATTTATTTACTGTAAATGTACTTTGTGATAGGTACTAAAAATTGTAGGATGATTAGAAACACATGGTCTAGGGGCGCCTGGGTGGCTCATTTGGTTGAGGGTCCAACTTCGGCTCAGGTCATGATCTTGTGGTTCAGGAGTTTGAGCCCCTCTGTCAGAACACAGCCTGGAGTTGGCCTCGGTTTCTGTGTCTCTGCCTCTCTCTCTGCTCCCCGCCCCCCTCCTTATGCTGTTTCTCTCCTTCTCTATCAAAAATAAATAAATATTAAAAAAAAAAGAAATACATGGTCTATTAAGAGGGAGATAAGACTTACATAATAAGCATATACATGTTTAACTCATTTTTATAATCAGATTTTATTTTTTTGCTTTTCTTTAATTTTTTTAATGTTTATTATTTTTGAGAGAGAGACAGAGAGCAAGCAGGGGAGGGGCAGAGAGAGAGGGAGACACAGAATCTGAAGCAGGCTCCAGGCTCTGAGCTGTTAGCACAGAGCCGGACGCGGGGCTCATACTCACAGACTGCGATATCGTGACCTGAGCTGAAGTTGGCTGCTTAACCGACTGGGCCACCTAGGCACCTCTTATTTTTTTTATTAAAGGAAAAATATTAATTAGTTTCTGAGAGGAATTCTTGGCCCTACAATATACAAATCATGTTATATATATACTTTCTACATTACAAAAGGCTACCAACTAAGGTATTACCAATGGTGTCACCTACATAGATTATAAATATAGAAAAGTAAGCTCTAATGAATGTGAAGTTGCCTATACATTGCCTAATGTAGTAGCAACAAGAATGCAAAATAATTTATTCATTTTCAAAGATAATTCTTAATAAAGCAATCAGGCAGTATTTGAAATCTACAAGTGGTGACCAATAGTAAAGAACTAAATGGTGAAAACCGACTTTTTCAACCCTCTGCTTGTTTCGTTTTATAGCTGATATCTATCTAGTCCTCCAAACACACCTTTAAGATATTTATTGATATCTTAATTTAAGATATTTAATTCCCCGGAAACAGACTCTGAGATGATGATTTGAGTGCAAGAGGTTTATTGGGGAGAGCTGTCAGAAAAGTTTCCTTTAGGAGCATGCGGGACCAAGATTCAGTAGAGGGAGAAGTTGAACTGTAACTTGTTTTAACAGAAGCATCAACTAATCTCACAGAGAGCTTTGAACCTGGGATGGTCATGTAAATCAATATTAGGTACCATAGGAAATATGTGGGGTATTTATTGAGAAAATAATAAAGACCAGACTTTCGTATACCCTACATCATTGTATGCTAGTTCCCAATCAATTCATGCAGCCTGGGGTGAGACAATAGACTTCCACAGAGGGTAATTCCTAGAGAGAACCCAGTCAACACTTCTATCAGTTTGGAAGATGAGTTCTCAGTCCATAATGCAAATCCAAGTAGCAGGCGCTACATGAGGTCATTTGGTGGTAAAGTTATGACTATAGCAAACTGCAGAGTCAGTCTAAAGAATAATGTGTTTGTGCTTTCACCTTTAGGAAGGAACAGACTATGCAGAGCCACATTTTCTAGTACAAAAGGAAATGAAAATTGGCAATTAGAGTAACATATTTATTTATTTTTCTCTGCTGGAGATATCTAAATAATTTGAAGTGCAATTATCTAGATAATTGTATTAACTTTTTATCTCAGGATATGTGACTCATTAAAGTACCATCAAATGCCATTTTAAAAATATGCAGTTATCTGTATGTGTATTTTTGGAATATTATAAAATGTTTTCCACATGTTAAAGGGATGGCAACTTTAGCTTGCCCCCCCCTTTTTTTTTTTTGCTATCAAGGCTTGCCTAATACCTCTTAATCAATAAACACCAATCCTATTGAAGGAATCAATACAAGTTTGTTATCTTAATTGTAAATATGGACTTTCGACTCATTTAAAGTAGATAACTTTGCCTAATAACTTGATTTTTAACTTGCTACTAAGGATTGTGTAACAACAGTATCTAAGTCACTCCAAATGAGAGGATATTTTTCCTGTAAAAGGTCTTCTGACCATGTTATTCTCAATTAGTTGTCTCTATCTATAGAATTCAGGAGGCATCGGTGGTAACCTAAGAAAGTAAATCTCAGTGTGAGAATAATATTTGCCAGATCGCTTTATTCTCAAATTGCTTTCAATAATTACATTTGCCTTTAAACCCCCTAAGTACACATTTTAAGTTAAAAATATATAAAAAAAGATGAAGGTCATGAATTATAAACATCTTATATATACATAGTAATGAGTGAACAGTACTTTTGGTGATTCAAAATTTTGATAACTGCATCATTCTTCCTAATTGCATGGTTTATGTCTTACCCATAAAAACATAAAATTTGCTAATTTTCCATTACATACAAATATGTAAAGCATTCTGCACAGATGGATTTTACATTCTTATTTGCCAAGGGATTTTCATTAAGCATCAAACACAAAGGAAATTGCAGTTAAACATGAATCCATTCTTCATTTTTGCTTCTTGGCAAAAATTAAGAACCGACATTTTACTTTTGGAGAAGGGCACCTTAATGAACATTTGCTTGTCCTAAAATTTTTGTCAGTTTTTATAATATAATGCATCTTAAGGTCAAGCTCATGTTTGAAAATATGTACTTGGGGGAAAATATGGCACTTTTGTCATCCTTATATTTGCAGTACCTGGTGGGGTGCCTGGCTTTCAGTAGATGCTTATTGAAGGTGAAAAAAATTAGCTCAGTGATAACAGAGGCCAACTAATTGAGTGTCTGTGTACCAAGTTAATTACAGTGTTTATGGCTATGAACACTATAATGTTACACTCACCCTTGAAAAACCATGTGTGGAAGTAACTTATTTTATTAAGTATGTGTATATAAAATAATACTTGTTTATATAATCTCTTATAAAGTGTGGACATTTAATTGCATAAATAGCACTAAATGTGGGGGACATGCATGTTATTAAAATGTCCTAGAGGAAATAAATTACCTTACAAACTTAAATTTTAGCTATATTACTTGGCATATGTTTCTGGCATCTTTAAACATACTGATAACTAGCATGGCTGCTTGAATCTTGGAACAAAGCTCTAAAAATAGTTGACATTTTGCTGTTTCCATGGTAACAAAGAAAATGGCTTCATACTCTAGCACTGCTCCCACAGAGCTTAATGTTCTCTCTAGATTGCCTATACACTATACTGCTATGTTAGTGTAGTAAAAACCACCATTACTCTTTTCCTCCTGTCTTTGATGTGTCTGATAACAATCTGATCACTAGTGTAACAATCGGAGTGTTTACCTACTATGGTTAAAACAACATTCCGGTCATTTTTCAAGAAACTGAAAAATATCTCAAAAAGTGTTAAAATCAGGTCAGACTTTTACATGATGTGATCTGAACTATACCGAAAGGCTCTGGATAACTTCTCCATCTGCCTCAATGTCTAATATTTATTAGTGGGAGACAATTCTTTTAGCTGAAATAATTTCCTACTTCTTTTAATGAACTAACCACCACTGACTATCTGGGGACTTGTAACAAATCCCATAATTTTGGATGTATCTCTTTGTAACATTCACACCAATTCCAGTATACCTGTTCCCCCAATGAATTATAAATTTCATCAGAATGGGTGGTGTGTCTGTCTCCAAGGGGACCTACTTAGTGTTTTAGGTAGAGTGCCTAATAAATGTTTTACTAAATGTGGTTGGATGAATAAAAATGGGTTTAATCTGAGAGTGGAAAATTTAATTTTCAACATATCACTTATACTTTTTAAATTCTAAAATATGTCTTTCCATCCCCTGACAACTCAATGGGAGTAGTACACTAGTTGGTGATGGTGATAAGTGTAAAAACTCTTCAAAGATGTACAAGGCCCAATTCCAGAAACCTGTGACTATGTTAGCTTACATCAAAATGGGGAATTAGGTTACAGATGGAATTAAGATTGATATTCAGCTGACTTTAAATTAGGGCGATTATCCTGGATTATGACTGAATGCTTGTAATACTCCCTCCAAATTTATATGTTGGACTTTTTTTTTTTTTTAAGTTAATTTATTTTGAGATAGAGAATCCCAAGCAGGCTCTACACTGTCAGTGCAGAGCCTGTAGTGGGTCTTGAACTCATGAAATGTAAAATCATGACCTGAGTTGAAATCAAGAGTTGGACACTTAACGGACTGAGCCACCCCTATATGTTGAATCCTAATGCTCAGTGTGATAGTGTTCAAGGTGGAGCCTTTGGGAGATAATTAGGGCACAAGGGCAAAGTCCTTTTAATTGGGATTGGTGCCCTTATATAAGAGGCCCAAGAGAGCTCCCTGCCCCTTCTGCTATGTGAAGTTAACAGTAACAAGATCACAGTCCATGAGTGCCTTGATATTGGACTTCCCAGCCTCCAGAACTGTGAGAAGTGAACTACTGTTGTTTATAAGCTACTCACTCTGATATTTTGTTACAGCAGCCTAAACAGGCTACACAGGCTCAATACAATCACAGGCATTCTTAAAAGTGAAAGGGGGAAATATAAGAGAGAACCAGGGAGGGGGCAGCCTTAGAAGCTCTTGCCTGGGCAGTACTGACTTTGAAGATAAAAAAAGACGGTCCAGACCCAAGGGAAGCAGGTGTCGTCAGAGCTGGAAAAGGCAAGGAAACAGACTCCTGTAGTTTGCATAAGTAATGCAGCCCTGCTGACACCTTGGCTTTAGCCCAGAAAGACGGTTTTAAACTTTTGAACTACAGAATGAGAATATTAAGGAGGGCACTCGTTGTGTTGAGCACTGCGTGTTGTATGTAAGTGATGAATCACTAGACTCTACATCTGAAACTAATATTATACTGTATGTTAACAATAATTTAAATAAAAACTTGAAGAAAATTAAAAATATAAAATAAAGGAATGAACTACTGTTACTTGCAAAAAAAATAAATTTTTCTTATTCTAAACCATTACGTTTGTGGTAAAAAGTTACAGTAGTAAATGTACACTAATTCAGTGGAGAACAAAATAATTCAGTAATAGGGAATTTACCTAGTAATAGAGGGCTAGATAACTTCGTTTATTGAGATACTTTGATCGAGGTATAGTGTGAAAATATGGGAAGAGAAAACACTATGCCTCTAGGGGAAGCCAATCTCAAACAAAATGAAACAAAATGAAAATAAAATTTTCATTGTTCTGTATTTAAGAATTTCTTTTTACTTTTTCTATCTTTTCACTGGAAAAAAATTCCAAGTAATTTTTAATCACCAGATTTGAATGAGAAATATGTTAATAAGAAAACAAGAGACAAGAAACCAAATCACCAGTTTCCTTTATTGTTAGCATGTGATTCAAAGTATTATTGTTCTGTTGATACACCTTTATGTGATGGAGTGTTTCTGTGTGATAATGTACCACAATTCACCAAATTTACTCCACAGATTTTAAAACATATGACTTTACTGCTGACATTGGAATCATATTTTATAGAAATATAGGTGAATGACACATAAAGGACTTTTTTTTAATTGAAGCATAGTTGACATACAATGTTAAATTAGTTTCAGGTATACAACAGAGTGATTCAAGATTTACGTAACCACTAAGTATAGTTATCATCTGTTACCATATAAAGTTATTCCAATATTATTGACTATATTCTCCGTGTTGTATTTTATATCCCCATGACTTATTTATTATGCAACCTAGAGTTTGTTCATTCCATTTACCTATTTTACCCATCCCCCACTCCATCCCCTTTGGGAAACACCAGTTTGTTCTCTGTATTTTTTGAGTCTGTTTCTGTTTCTGTTTTGTTTTGTTTTTTAGATTCCACATATAAGAGAAATAATACAGTATTTGCCTTTCTCTGATAGATTTCATTTAGTATAATATCCTCTAGATCCATTCACATTGTCGCACATGGCAAGATTTCATTCTTTTTTCTGGCTGAATATGATTCTATTCCACATCTTGTATAAGGGACTTTTAGTGTTTTTTAATTCAATTGTATTAGAGGTCTCATTTTCCTACTATTGAGACTAGAATAATCAATTCATATAAGAATGTGTTTATTCTTTTGAAACATATATTAAACATCTTATTTTAAGTAGAGAAATGGCATGTTCCTTCTTACACCTAAAAACCACAAATTTGGCTGATATGTGGAGAATAGGGAAACTAGAAGCCCAGGAACAAGATAAAAAGAGGAGACCGTGTAAGATCCTATGGTAGTGATTCAACTGGTGGTTTGACTTAGGAGAGTTGTAGATTAGATAGAAAGAACTGGATATATTCAAGAGATGCAGATGTTTTTTAGAGTTGAATCTGTCATGAGATACAAATGGATATGATAAATAAGGCATGTCAAAAACATGATGTAAGTTTTTCATATGAGCTACCGAATGGATGTCATTGATAAGAGATGGGTGTAAAAGCAGGTTTGTTGGGGTGCCTGGGTGGCTCAGGGGGTTGAGTGTCTGACTTCAGTTGAGGTCATAATCTCATGGTTTGTGAGTTCCAGCTCTGAATCAGGCTCTGTGCTGACAGCTCGGAACCTGGAGCCGGGTTCGGATTCTGTGTCTCCCTCTCTCTCTGCCTAGTTCCTGCTTACACCCTGTCTCTCTCTGTCTGAAAAATAAATAAATTAAAAAAAATTATTTAAAAAAGCAGATTTGTTTTGGGAAGGTAGTTTATGTGGCAATTCTGTTTTGAATGTGCTAAGTCTCAGATGACTGCTGGGCATCAAAATGTAAATTTTAAGTAAATATTTGGATATTCAAATCTGAGATTTCAAGGAGAGGTCCAGGGAGAAAACGTATATTTGGGATATATAGGCTTATAGATGGTAACTAAAGCTATGGATCCAATGAGATTCCCTGGGGAGTTGAGGGGGTTATAGACAGGATCTGGGCTACTCCAACATATAGGGTTTGAGCAGAAACAGAAAAACCAGCAGAAAACATGACAGAGAGTCTATGAAGTAGTGAAAAACAAGGAAGAAGTGATGTAATAAAAGCCCAAGAGTGGGAACATTGGGTTTGACATTGACAAAGATATATCCTGTTGAGTGCAAACAAAATAAATAAACCAAAATATGTTCCATTAATCTGTATATTGATTAATTATGTTTTTACCTTAAGTTTTTCAATACTAAAATAAATAAGCAATCTACAATATTGAAATATACAAATATGTTATTATTTTTATAATAGATTTTGCCATTTGGGTAGTTTGGCCAGCTTTCCAAAATGTGTCTCTTTGCTAACAGATATTTACTCACTTGGCCATTTTCATGTAATTATTTCATATATTTGAAACCTCAAATCATCATTATCCAAAAACCTATTTCAGTGGAGTAAATCTATTAAAACTATTGAACAAATACTTCATTGTGTCCTTATAAATAGAAATCAATCGCTTTTTCATCTATATTTTATTTCAATTCAATGAACAATCACTGAGTACATACAGTCCTAGCTATTTTTCTTGATCTTGGAAATTAAGAAGATAATAAGGGCTTATACTTTTTGAGAAGAATAGCAATCGTACTGAATTTTGGTCAGAGTGACCAAAACAACAGCTGCTTAAATAAGACAGACATTATTTCTCCCTTGTGGAAAAAAATAATCAAGATAGTTAGTCTGAGAATGATAAAGACACTAATTATTCAGGACACAGTTCATGCCAGCTTCCAATACACATGGCTTCCACCTTATGACACCATTTGATTCCATTCTGAATTGTTTCACTTTAGCAAGCAGAAAAGAAGGTAAAAGACAGGACAAATTCTTCCCTTTAAGGGAAGACTTCTTGGAAGTCTTATATAACACTTATTTTATCCCTTGCATCAAACTTAATCACATGGCACACCATCCACGTTGTAAGCTGGAAAATGTGGTCTTTTTTGTGGGAAGTCTTAACAGCCATCTAAAAACTAGGGTCTCTCTTACAAATTAAAAAGAAGAGAACAAGCATCAGGGGTAATTTTACAGTGTAGACATTTATATAAATACATTTTTAATAGAAAATAAATGACAGAGTACCAGAAGAACACAAAAAAATGGAACTTCACCCAAACTGAGTAGAACAATAAATATTTAATTTTGCCTGATCTGAGTCTTGAATTATAAAGAGTTATGTAGGTAATTAAGAGCAGAGGGAAGGAAAGGTCCTCTAAAAAAGAAACTAGAATGAGCAATAGCACCCAAAAGAGAAAAATCAATCACCTTAGGAGGGATATACAACTAAGTAAGCTTTTTTCCAAATGGAAAAAAATGTAATTTGGGGTATGAATATGACTAGAGAACTAAGCAGGCGAAGCTTTCAGAGAGCGTTGTACATTATGCTAAGGATCCCGGATTTGCTTAATTCAGAGCATTGTTAAAGGACTTTAAACAAAGATTTGATTGCCCAAATTGCACATTACCTAGATTATTCTCATAAGTTTTTGGACAATGGATCTGAAGCAGAATCATGTAGGAGGTAGGAACATAACTTAGATGATAAGACAAATCTTTGGAAAAATGATAAGAATCGGAAATAAGGGAAGGTAATAAAGTCATGGAATAAAGAATTTGGCTTGCCTTTGTCCCTGGTTCCTAGGAGGAAGCTTCCAAATCCTTGAAATCTCATAAATGACAGGTGTATCTTTGTTATGCAGGGTAGTCCCCTCTGACCATAATGGTTTATGCTAATAAGGAAACCCAGGATAAGGGCTAGCCACACCAGAAAGACAAACTAAGTCATTAGAGGGTTGAGACTTTGAGCCAGTTGATAACTGACTGACTTCTGGGGAGGACAGGGGACCAAAAGACTGCCAGACCAATGATTCAATCAATAATGATTGTGTAATGAAATCCCAATAAAACTCTAGACAAGGAGGCTTGAGTGAGCTTCCTTGGTTAACAGCATTCTGTGTGTATTGTTATACATCAGTGTGACAGAAGAGCGATATATCTTGACTTGATGAAGAGTTTAGCATTTAGAACCCTCCCAGATCTCACCCTAGGCATCTATTCTTTGGTTGGTCCTGATTTGTATTCTTTTCTATTAAAAACAAAAACAAAAACAAACAACAACAAAAACCCTGTAAGTATAGAACATTTCCTGAGTCCCATGACTTTTTCCAGTGAATTATTGGAAGTAGTGGAAACTCCCAAGTATGTTGCCAGTTTTCAAGAGGGCTGGTGTTCTGGGAACTTATGGGCTGGTATCTAAAGTGAGGACAGTTTTATGGAGGACTATGCCTTTAACTTGTAAAGTCTGCCCCGACTCTGGGTAGTTAGTGTCAGAACTGAATTGCAGAGAGCAAACAAGGAGAGGTAAGGAGAGTTTAGGCATTTTAGATCAAAGGAAGCTACATTTGGTAATTGGTAAAAGCTAAATAGAAGATATTACAATAGTACCCCTGGTTGAACATCAATTGAATTTCATGTGAATTGGGGTTAGATGCTCACTTCAAAATATTTCATCATGTTTACTACCATGAATGTCTGGTGAAACTTTTCAAAGTTGTTAAGGCTGTGAGCGATTTCTCGTTTCATAAAATTGTCCCAGAGAAAGCAGGACATCCAGCATAATTAATTGGTTCCTGCCCACTAAACATCTCCTGATCATGATAACCCCAGAAAATTTCCAAAATGTAGCATGTATATTGGGAATGACTGACTGAATGACATACAGTGGGAAAAAAAACATGTGGCCATGAGTAAAATGTGAGGAAAAACAAATTAAGCACAGAAAAAATAGGCAATGCAACAAAAAGTATACAAGGAAAAAGAGTATGATATAATGGAAGCTGAGGGAGTTTGTTTAATAAATGGCAAACAAATTAAAATTTCAGGATGTTTTTTGAAAGAAAGAAATAAAGAATTATAGGTGACTTTTACATAGTAAGGCAGTTTTCACTAAGGAGGAAATTTTCTGACGTAGAATTTAGTTCTAATGTTAAGTTCTAAATGCTAGATTATCTTGTTACCGGTTTTTCAGAATTAATAAATTTCAACTAATGTCTAAAAACTGGAGGAAAGGAAGAAAATCCATCTTAAAACTTACAAATCTAAGTATCTAAAATTAAATGCTTGATGCAGCTAGTATAGAACACTAGAATGCTAGATACCTTTTTTTTTTTTTAATATGTGAACATTAGCATATAGTATGATTTCTGTGAGTAACTAGAATAAGTGGATGACTGGCCATACTATTTTTTACTCTTCATCCAGATATTTTGTCTACATTTATACAAACCATAAATGTATATTTTCAAATTAAAGATGAAAATTCTATTTACCCAGCTAAGTATGCCAGAATTAGGAAAAAATAATTTTTAAAACTTAATTTTGTTAGTTCTGAAGTTAGAAATGTCCATGCATCTTTTTTTTAATGTTTGTTTATTTTTGAGAGAGAGAGAGACAGAGCTCAAGTAGAGGAGGAGCAGAAAGAGAGGGAGGGAGACACAGAATCCGAAGCAGGCTCCAGTCTACGAGCTATCAGCATAGAGCCTGATGGGGGGATCAAACCCACAAACTTGATCACGACCTGAGCCGAAGTCAGATGATTAGCTGACTTAGTCACCCAGAAAGGTTTAGTCTATGCATCTTCCACTCCTACTAATAGAAAACATATCTCAGCAACTATTTGTTGCTTTAATTTACCTACTAGTTTTATTCCAGTTTTATCTAGGTAAAAAAACAAAAAGCAACTTTAAGCTCCCTTTACTTTAGATGAATTTGAAGATGTGGCTTAAACATCAGTTTGAGAAGTTTTTGGAAAGTGAATTATATATTGATTACCAGGCAATTTTTATTTAGCAAACTAGATTAAAGTAACAAATTTATGTAAGGGTTTATATTTTCCAAGGATGATCCTAAATAATATTGCTACATGTGTGCACATGGGATAGAAGAATAGTCCTTGTAATAATTATTGGCTACCTGTTCTCTCATTTTATTTGGTTTTATTGTATATTATTTAGATGAGAAAGTTCAGTTTAGACTGCATTTTGCTGTTGTGATTGTACAGGATTATTAGATCAATCTTTTAAATAAAAATTAATTAGCTAATTAATTAAATTATAAAGTTATCAGATGTTTCAATTACATTGCTTAACTTAAACCATCATTTTATTTAAAATTAATAAATTATAAAATACATAAATGTACTGATGTAGTTTTTCTTGTGGACTTGATAATGAATTAGATGATATTCATCCACTCACATCAATCTTCTACATGCCTAGTTCCAATGTAACTTTAATTATTTTTTTTCAACTTACTAATATCTTTTTCATTTTAACTTATGATGACATAATATGCTACTGTCCTATGTCCAGAACACATTCTTCAAAGAAAAACATATATTTTATCATAGGAGACATTTCATTTGCTTTTGTGAATGTAATTTTTTGTTTATAAATCAGTTTAAATTTTAGTATTACCTTAGTATAATCAAGTAATTTTTTATGCATCATAAAGATTCTTTTATTATTTGTCTCCCTTATTTGTTTTCTACCTGATATATCCTTTAAGGATTCCTGCAGGAAAGAAAAATACATTTCATTTTTTTTCATGAACTTTGATGTTAGTGTAATTTATTTGTAGATTCCCTTAAGAAAATTTACTTCCACACAATAATCCAAACTTGTTTCCTGAGCAGACTCACCTATCTTTGTATTTGAGTTAATAAAGTTTGCTTTATTTTCTTACCCAATTTTCTGTACAACAAATAAGCAAACACGTTCATACACAGACACAAGTTCAGCAGGAGGAAGAGAGAGCAGCCAGGGGTTGTGGAAACATGCTTCCTGTGTTCTTCCTGTAAATCACTTGTGTAATTACTACTTCATAAGGTACTTTGTCACATCTTTATTTAAAACATTACATGGCATCATTTTCCTTAAAAGGTAAATATCTCCTCTGACCCTTGATAAATTTACTTTTCCATAATAAAAGAAATACTGGGTTTCAGAGAATGAAGTATAGATTCTACTCCATCAAACCCAAAATTCGGCTATCACAAGAGGCCTTTTGAAGATCAATGTGGACTTCCCATCAGAGTGAGACTGTCATTGAAAGTCCAACCCTAAATGTTCCAGCTGTGCATCTTTCTCCTTTATACCAATATACCAATTATTTTTTCTTAATTCATTCACAGGCATATTTACAATTTATAATGCACTGGGAACATAAAGATGAAACAGAACTGGGCTCTGCTCTCAGAGTTGATTTCTGGTTTCTTACATGCCCAGCATCTCTTGTGCCTGAATAATTTAAACAGTAAATTTATTTCTTATTTCCCAGTTTTTAAAACCAGATTGAATGGCCGTAGCTACCAGTAGAATAGAATAAAATCCTTAAAGTCAGTCATTGGGTTATTCAAGAGTAGATACTGACTTTCTGGATTCAACTTTTAAGTTATTTTAAGAGACAGAAAACTTATACCTACAATTCTACCTGACTTTCTTATAACTGACAGTTTTCTCCCATTGTCTACTTTTCAGAATAAGATTTCGATCAGCTTCCAATTTTCGGAGGGTCTCAGAGAGGCTAGAGGAAGTATATGTGAAATGAAGCTCATTGCTTCCCAATTGTCTGGGTGAGAATTAGACATTAATGGCAGCTGAATGTTGTGATCTCAAGTGGCCCATGTAGACATCTTCCTTATAATAGTCACCAGTTTCAGTGACCACACAGACTACATCTCTGCTGCCTTCAAAATCTGCCCATACATTTTTAGATGCTTCCTTTTCAAACCAAACTTAAACAAAGATCACCTGTATTCTCTATCCTCAAACTCACCTTTTAGAAGTAAATGACATGAGAGAATTTGAAAATTATCTTATCATACTTCTGCTGAATAAAAAATTGTAACACACTGAAAAGAAGCATATAGTTCAGAAAAATTGACTCAGGAATTGCCCTTTGTTTTCAAGATTCTATTTCTATTACAATAAAATGTTACATTATTCTAGGCAAGTTTGGGTTAAAGTATATGCATTATTAATGGTAAATCATTTGAAATAAATTGACATATTTTTCATAGAAGATATTTAATAGAGTGTCCTAAGCTTACAGATTGTTACCAGAAACAAACAAACAAACAAACAAACAAACAAACAAACACTGCAGAGGACAGGATATTGTAAGAAATAACACAAAATTTTAATAGGTGTGTAGGTTTGGGAAAATATAGGATAGTCCTTTAAACATAAAGATAAATAATTATTTGGCTTCTTCTATAGAAATTAGATAACTTAACCAGAAATATATTCATGATTAAGCGTGATACATAGAAGTCTGTCATATATTTTATGGCACTAAGAATAAGGATTACTGCAGTGAATGTATCACCGGAGAATTTAACTTTAATTTTAGTCTTAACAGCTAAATCCAGGATTTATCATTAGGACTTAGTGTTTTTGTTTCTTAGTGGAATAAGAATTTTGCTGAAGATTTCAATTAAATCAATTTCAGGATAGCTTTATCTCTGTTTCACTTGAATTGATATTATCTTGAGCTTGAGGGTTGTTGTTTTTTTTTCCAGCTATTATCATACCAAAGCTAGTAAGTTTTGCCCAAATATTGGACAGGTAGTATTGATTTTAGCACCTTTCAAAAATTTGTAAAGAAAAGCTACATATGTTCTTTCATATCATATCTCATTAATATATCTCATATGATATAAAATATAATAATATATGAGATGTTAATACATATTAAGATATTAATATAGAAGCTATCTCATATTAAGCTTCTAATGCTTCTGAAGTTACCACTACAGTGTAATGGGGTATAGCATATACTATTACTTAAACAGGTTACATCCCAGTGAATGTGTTTTGAAAGATAGTTTAATGCGATTAGAATAAGAACTAAGCCTCTGTCTTGCCCTCAAGTAACTCCTAGTCAAGTATTGGTTGAAAATATAATTAAAAAGTATAAAATAATAGTAACATAAATAATAATACTACCTACCCTATTAGCAGAAAAAGATAACAACTCTAACAAATAAATAAAGCATTGTGAGGGAAAGCATAATAAAATTTTATTTATCATCCAATAGTAGTCCAGTTTCTGGTTAGGCAAGTCTTCTGGACATGTACAGCTTTTTGTCTTCCTTTTCTATTTGTCAAGCAGTACTTTAGGCTTCTTGGTTCTTTTGAGTCTGTCAAAAAACAGTGGAACCCTCTGGTCTCAGTCTCTATCAGCGAAAGAAGGAATGGAGGATCTCATAGGGGTTTTTTTGTTTTTTTTTTGGTTTGTTTGTTTGTTTGTTTGAGTCTGGCTTAGTAGACTATACAGCTGACCCTAGAACAATGCAAATGTTAGGAGTACCAACCTCCTATGCAGTAAAAAAAAAGTGCATATAATTTTGACTCCTCCAAAACTTAACTACTAATAATTTTACTGTTGACCAAAACCTTACTGATAACATAAACAGTCAATTAAGATATATTTTGTACATGTATTACATATTATGTTCTTAAGATAAGCTAGAGAAAAGAAACTGTTACTAAGAAAGTCATAGGGAAGAAAAAATACACTTAACAGTACTGTACAGTATCAATACTGTAAGTATATATAATTATTGAAAAATATCCATTATAAGTGGACCCAAGTAGCTCAAACTTGTGTTGGTTAATGGTCAGCTGTAGATATCTTATTCCTTTGGTTGCCATTATTCCTTTGGTCAGTACTCTATCTCATTACTCCATCAAGCAAAACTGTGAAATATAAGCAAGCTATCTGTGCAGAAGAAAAAGGTAAAACATTTCAAATCTAGCCAGCCTCTGCCACTATATGCCAGTTTGGCCATCAAATATCCATTTCATCAATCCCCCAATACACAGGACACATCACCTCCTTCCTATGTGAGGTAATTAAAAAATCTCATCTAACTACTAGTTGACCCTATTCTAATAACTCCATTTAACTAGTAGCCCATGTCCTCCAGCTGATGAGCAGTTATTTTTATTTGGTCTGGATGTTGTTTGTGGTATGAACTGATAATGTATGTTATTAAAAAATTATATGCATCTCCATACCAATATATAATGATAAACTGAGGATGGAATAACTGTGATAAAATTTTCTCAGAATGGGCAGAATGGAAGATTCAGAGCAGTCATAGCTTTACAGAAGTTATTATAATTTGCTGGGCATGCAAAATTATGAAAACCTAACCTGGGGAGAGGAAAATGTCCTGTAGACTCCGGTTTTGTTCTCTGATAACAGTCCTATAAAACAGTATTTTTCATGATTCCTTCCTCTTCTCTTTAGAAGGTACTTTTTTCATCTACTATTCCCCATGGCCACAGCTAACATAGGTGATGGGAAGTATGTCTTCTTCAGAGAAACATAGGTGCAGTACCTGCTTGTCTGGTTACTGTTAGGTTACTACGGTAGAAGGTTCAGAACACAGCAAATAGTCATAGACTATTTTCTTAAACTAGGCTTGCAGTTTCTTTGGCAATGCAATTTTCTTGGAAACTTAGGAAGTTTTTATCTCTTGGCTTCCAGACAGATCCATTTGGCAACAAACACAAATATGTACCTAAAATTATTTCCCATACTTAACTTTTTCCTGTACTGTCTCCACCTACCTCCTCTCTGATTAACAACAGCCACCTTGAGTCTATAGAGACTAAGGGTCTTGAGTAATATTCTTGATCTGACTTTGCCTGCAAAACCGAGTCACCTCGTTTAATTTAAAAGCTTTCTTGGACTTTTGTTGCTCAAAGATTTTTTTCTTTTTTTCTTTTTTGTCTTATCTCCTAACTATTTAGGGTCCAGAGTAGTATTTTCCCAAAACTTTAATGCCCTTGGTTGATGAACTTTCTCCATTCCCTTTGATCTTTCCCTGAAAATGAGCTACTTCCTTTATGGGTAGTTCTCCTTTTATAAGGACTTCTAAAAAGGAACTCATAATAGTTGATGGATTATATCACACTGACACTTTCTAGGCACTGTTTTAAGATTATAGTTTCAGTAAGTATATAGTTTTCATTTCAAGTTATTGCAGGTGAATTTTTAATAGATATTTTGCCACAAAATAATATGGCACGCCAGCCTTCCAGCTTGTTTCTTTCAGTTCCTTTGCCTCCTGCTGTGTCACCACTAAACTAATAGCACATGGTCAATTTTGTTTTTGTTGAAAAGTAATACCATCCTTCTAGGCAGGAACTTTTATATTAGTAAGGACAGGCCACTACTCTGACAAACAACTCTACAATTTCAGTCGTTTAACTTGACAAATGCTCATTTTTCATTTACTCAAGAGTCTAATGTTTGTTTTACTGGATGACCCACGTGGAAGATTTTTCTCCAATCTGGTGATTCACAGGTCCAGGTGCCTTCAAATGTTGTCTCTGTTACCCTCTAAGGCCTTGGTACATATTGCCTCCAGCTTAGCTAATAAGGAAAGAGAGAGAATCAAAAATCTGCTGTTGTTTTAAATGGTCTAGACCTGTAGGTAATGTCACTGGCTTCTACCTACACTTCTCTGGGTAGTGAGAGAAAGGGAGCAGTTAAATGTAATGCCAAAGTTCTTGCCTTGAACAATTGTGCAAATCCTGGCGCCATTTAGTGAAATGGGAAACACTGGCTGAGAGTCTGGAGAGTGGGGATCCAAGTTCAGTTTGCACATATTAAGTGACAGATGCTTAAAGACATTCAGGAGGAGATGTTAATTAGATAGGTGGCTGAAAATTTTAGAGTTAATGTCAGTGTTGGTGATACAAATTTAGGAGATATCAAAAATAGAAGGTGTAAAGTTACAGGACCAGATGAGTTCACTCAGGCATTGCATACAGCCGGGAAAGAGAAAAGGGCCAAAGACAAAAATCTAGGGCATTCCAACATTTAGAAAGTAGTCTGGAGTATCAGGCAAAGGAATCTAAGAAGGAGTTTTCAGTGAGGTAGAAGGAAAACTGGGAGATCATCAAGTCCTGAATTCCAAAAAAAGAAAACGTTTCAAGAAAGAAAAAAATAAGTGGTCTCCCAAGTTGGATAAGATGAGAGTAAGCCAGTGGATATGGTTAAACGAAGGCCATTTGTAACCTCAACGGGAGCAAAGACTTTGAAATAGTGGGGGGAATAGATGGATCTAACTTGGTTTTAGAGAAAACTGAGCAGAAAAATAGTGCATCTTCTGGAGGAAGAAGAGGAAATGAGCCATATTAAGGAGTGAAGTATAATATCATATTTTTAAACAATTCAGTAGAAAAAGGAAAATCAAAAAGATGAGAAAAAAAGAATAATCAGAAAACAATTTGCTATTGAGGAGAGAAGGGATGGAATTTTTGAACATACAAGGAAAGCCAGTCTCAGAAAGAATCCATCCTTCTTGAAGAAAAAAAAAAAAAAAAGTTGGGTTTTTGGATTTGTAATAGATGAAATAAAGATGTTCTTTCCTGATTCTTTAATTTTTTTTTTCTAAGCAAAAGAAAGTAGGATAACCTTTTTAGGGTGAGGAGTGGGCATTTGAGATGAGAGGAAAACGAAAAACATTTTCCTCAGAAAAGATTATACCGCTCTCAGTACTGACCCTGAGAACTGTTTTAGCAGAAGCTTGAAGAGCAATCGAATGTCAGGAAAGGTGCAGACCTTGGCAGTAGTGTTGGAATCACCTTATCTGGTCACTTACCACGAGGAGTGGGAGGTGCTTAACCTGGGGCACTGACCTAAGCAAAAGCATAGCTTGTGCGTGTGTGTGTGTGTGTGTGTGTGTGTGTGTGTGTGTGCGCGCGCGCGCGTGTCTGGTTTGGACAGCACCAGAGTACACTTTGCTGCTGCTCAATCTTGAACTTTATAGGCACGGGTAGAGCAAGGAGCTGGTTTTTAACTTCAAGGCAGCTGATTCTCACAACCCTTTAAACAGTGCTTCTCAAACTAGCTTTGGTGAAAGGAAATTATTTTCTTCTGTTACTTTTGTAAACTTCAAATTCATCTTGGACCAACACTTTAGTAAAGTATAATATCAATTAATTATTTTAAAAATTGAATAAAAATTCACAAAGATATA
This sequence comes from Paguma larvata, assembly GCA_030068075.1. Taxonomy (NCBI): domain Eukaryota; kingdom Metazoa; phylum Chordata; class Mammalia; order Carnivora; family Viverridae; genus Paguma; species Paguma larvata. The sequence goes on from CM057840.1 coordinate 38,529,661, forward strand.
AGCCTCAGTGTTTTTGTCATTCTATTCAACAGATATATATATATATATATATATATATATATGCATGTATATATATATTTTTTTCTCCAATAACTATAATCAGAACATAAAACAATGAAAAAATAAAGAATTCCATATAAATTTAAGACACCCTTTGAAATTATTTGTATACAGGATTAACATAGAGGATCTCTCCTATGGTCAAATGCATAAAATGCACAAAATGCATAAAAGTTTTATAGTGACAACAAACTTCTTTTTCTCTTTGCTTGTTAACTTATTTACTATAGGTTGAATGAATGGTACTGATAGGGGAAAGTGATATCTAAACTGATTCAATGTTTTATTTTGTTTTTCATTCTCCTTCTTGCTTTTGACTCTCAACAGTGTAGATACCAGTCTGAAAGTTAATAGGAACAAGAGAAAAAAAAATTTAAATCAGTTTCTGAAAGCTTGAAGATTCATTTTAAGTTTTATTCAGAAAGAACCAAGATATGTTATACTTTCAAAATTCATGTCCAATCCTTTACTAGCAGCCAGATCCAACAATTTATTCTCTGAAGTTATTGTTACATTTAAATTATCTCCTGGTGGAAGAAATAGATTCTGGATTCATTAATTTCCTATTCATGTATCTTCATTTGATTGACAATAAAATTCAAAATATGCTATCAAAATTTTAAGGTGTTCAGTGACAGCTTTTCACAGATTTGCAAAATCAAAATTATCACCTACTTCACAGATAATTGTTTATGGAATATGGCTTTAATAATCAGTAGAAACCCTGTTCTTTCAAACTCACTACTTACATTTAACCTTTGTTAGTGGATGCTTCGGGAGCCTTATGCAGATCTCTTTTGTCAGATTTCCCTGCTGCTGAGAGTGCTATTATAACTTCCAGTTGTATCCTCTGTGCCACTACTTTCCAGAGCTCTCCATTGGGTCAAGCTAAGTGTAAACTTCGGTTAACCCACAACTTTGTCTAGCTTCCTCTCTTGATTTATTTTGCTGTCTTTATTTCCATATAGGTTTTACCAGAGAGCATACCCTCAATAAATCCCTGGAACAAGAATCCACAGGTTCTGGTTACAGGGAAACTGACCTAAGACCTGACAACACAGAGTTCTATTACTCTATATTTTTAAACTTTGCAAGAAGTCAGCAATACTCAATCATTTCGAGAGAAGACTTTAAACATTATGCAGATTAGATTTTTCTCCCAGAAATGATTATTTCATATTGGCAAAATTAAAATTCCGCTAGGATATTTTTCTCTGTTGAATTTATGTTCACAAGTATTATAGTCTGAAAACATTCTGGAGAGGATTGATCTGATACTTTATTCTTCCAAGCCTCTTTCCCTCAGAAACAACTGAGTTTCTGCCATTGTTTTTGGCAACACTAAGTACCAGATTATAGGAACATAATTTTGCCTGAGGAGCTGCTTTTGGGGAAAGGGTTGGCTCGCTTTTAAATTTGGTGAGCGTGGGACTAATTCTACATTAATTTTGCATATGTTATCAACTTTAAGTGCTCTTTAAAAGTGAGGCACATCAGAAAGTTGACATGAAATTAATTCCATTTGTGAGGCCATAAAAATTTCATAATAAATCTTATTCCAGTGAGAGGTAGCCTAAAAAATCTACACAAGCATTGAGAGTCTTCTGGCTAAGATTGAACAACGTATGAATTTGAAGAGAGGATTGTTGGCTTTAATTTCTTTGGACATTTCACTCATGGGGGAAAGGGATTTTGATTTTACTAATTATTTTAGAATCCAACTTATAAAGAAGTTTGATTGGTGGATTTTCCTTTCTCCACTCCAGGACAAAGTAAGGGCTAGGAAAGGCAACGATTAGAGATAATGGAATTTGATAATGAAAGTAGGTTTATATGTAAATGTTGACCATCTCTATTAAGGCAATATTTTACTATTGGAGTATTTTAATCTTGCCATTTGATTTCACTGCAGAATTTATGCTAGATTATATTGGACTAGATAGAATATCAAAATGTGTAATAAGTAATAAAATAGGGTGGTTTGGAATTTTTTTTTTAATTCTATTCTGACTTATTTCAGAGACTTCTAGCAGTAAATGTGATTTGTCTACCAGCAGTCTCAAGAGAATCCCCAAAGGAAAAAAAGAAAAAAGACGATTGACATTGAGGAGCTAGTCATAATATCAGTACAGGCCTTTGCGGCAAAACTGTTTATCCCCTTCCCCAGATCATAGGAGTGCAGAGCACAGCTCTAGGTGAATAGATTTGTTAGGTTAAGAGAGCCAAACCTGTCTCCCATAATTTATGACCATACTAATTGATTGCTTTACTTTACAAAGTTTTGGGGATAATATTAGTATATAGCATTACATAACTAAAAACCTCTATGTCAGAAGCTGCCCTGGAGATGTGTTGACCAATCTGTATAAATCTGAGATTCAGAATTGTAAGCCATATGCTATAGCCTAGACTTTTTCCATTAAAAAGGGTTATTTTGTGTCCCATTTAAAAAATATTCTTGGGGAGCCTAGGTGGTTCAGTCAGTTAAGCATTGAACTCTTAGTTTCATCTCAGGTCATGATCATACAGTTCATAAATTTGAGCTCTGCATCAGGCTCTGCACTGACAACACAGAGCCTGTTTGGGATTCTCTGTGCCCCCCTCTATCTTCCCCTTCCCCATGTGTGCCTTTCCTCTCAAAAATAAATACGTAAACATTTAAAAACATATATTCTCTTTTTTCTCAATTCTCTTTTTTCTCAGGCAGGGAAAAGGGGTGCTATTTATTGGAGGTCCCCTTAAAGATTTTAACAATATAAATTAAAGGAAAAAGTATGAAACTACAAGTTTAGCTAAGCAGGAAATTCAGATAAAACCCTGTTTTTATTTTTATGCCTCAAATTATACAGTCAATCCTAAAGCAGTTAAACTATTCAATATCATGCATGCACTTTATGAAAAGCTGCTTTTCAAAATTATGCAATGCAAAACCACTGAACCTCATAGTGATATAGCTGAATGCTTAAGGTCTAAAATGTTAAAATGTGTTAGGTTTAAATTTCCATTATTATGGTAAAAGGGAAAAGGAGTATATCACCATATGATTAACATGCATGTAATTATTGATTACCAAAAATAAAAAATAAAGTGTTTTTCCCCCTCAAAAAAAACTTATTAAATTTACATGAAGTAATTGAGAGATATGTTCCACAGAATTAGTAGGAGTTTGCAATAAACTACTATTTGCATTTTAACATATAGTTTTATATGGATCCATTACATGAAGCAAGTCTTGTATAAGAGCTCCAAAGCTCCAAAGTATATAAAACTAACATATAGTTTTATATGGATCCATTATTTGGAGCACGTCTTGTATAATAGCTCCAAATGGATGGGCCTAGTTCACTTTATGTGAAATACAGCCAAGCTAAAAAATTTATTTTCTTGAAGTAGTGAGATGCAGGGCCTTCAAATATATGGTTATTTGAAAAAAGAGAGAAAATTAATGAGAATTCATGAGGCAAACAAAATAGGAAACTATATGAGGTTAGAAGAATGCTGTGCTGAACCTAATATAGGAAGCACATAGAAAATTAGTAAATTAGAGAAACTAACATAAAGAAGTGGAAAACCTCTAAAGAGGCAGTTGAAAGTCCATGGAAAACTGGTATCTCATAGTAGAAAATGAATGGATTACTAGATGGATAATATGAGAGCAGGGCCAACTTCAGTCATGTAGGATTCCATGCTTAGAAGGGCCCGCACTTCATTTAATGGTCTGCTTTTGTTTTCTTGAAACTGTTCATTTTTGAACAAGGGTCCCTCATTTCATCTAGCACTAGGTCTTGCAAATTATGTGTCTGGTCATATGGGTGAGTGTGTTTGGTGATGGTGGAGGGAGCAGTTTTCACCTATGCTATCTACCACTATCTCTTAAAGTGCAGTTTGCTATAATAGAACATAGGGGATTTGGGGTACAAATTCTAGCTTTGCTACTTACTGTAAAACAATTTTAGATAAATTATTTTACTTCTCTAATCTTCAGTTCCCTCATCTGTCAAACAGGAATAAGCTGCTAATGTACTACATTCAATACTTACATATACATATATGTAATTATATATTGCATAGATACACATATAAACTTTAATAGGTGATATAGCATTTATTTTGTTGGTGGTTTCTAAAGCAGTTTGCTATCATATGCTCCTTGGGGTTGGCATCTGTGATCTTCAAAGGCACGAGCTGAATAGAACAATGGAATAAAAACATGGCTATATCATGACAGTAAAGAATAATGAGAAATTGAAGAGTAGGGGAGAGAAAAGGAGACAATGTGAGTGGGAGATCTGTTGGAAAAAGTAAAAAGAGGAACCAATGGCCAAGAAATAAAATGAAAGACTAGATTTTGTAGAGAACTGTAGGTGCTGAGAAATTTCCAGTTTGGGCATGGGTTAAAGACTTCCAAGAATGAGAATGTCTATTATCAAAGAGAATTACAATACTTTGGTGAAAGATCAGCTTATTACTATAATGTTTCTCTAAACTTGTCATACATATACATCCCAACTGCAAATGTTTTTGAGGAAAATTAGAGTTAAATGAATTCCGCAAGTGAATTGGCATGTATCTAAGGTGAGAGAGAATATGTAGGACAAAAATGAAATCAAGAATAGGGTAGATAAAATAATCTGGAATACCACTGAACATTAAGTACCTAAGACATGAATTTTGGAAAACTGTAAGGAAATTTGACTTTGCACAAACATAAGTTAAATAACTTTTCCCTACTTTTATTAAAATCTCAAAGTACAAAGGAAACTTTCTCTATGATTAACAGTGGTTTAAATTAATGACAAAGATTGCAATATGCCTACTATTGTGCCATGTTCTCGTATATCTGAGAAACTTTGAAAGTTAATGTAGGTGCTAATTGAAAAATTGCTACATGTTGTATAGCATAACATGATAAAAAGAATATGCTTTTAATTGGGGATAATAACACTAATCTGGAGGAAATAACAGTATTTACAGGGCTTTCCATGTCTGAGATGCTATAAGATTCTTCCTTAAAATCTCATTCTTAATTTACTCATTGAATTCAAAGGAATTATTTGATTTTAATGCTCAGGAAGTCAAACATGTACCCACATACACGGGCAGTAAATTTTTAAAAATTTTTTTAACATTTTTTTTTATTTTTAAGAGACAGAGACAGAGCAGGAGTGGGGGAGGGGCAGAGAGCGATGGAGACACAGAATTTGAAGCAAGCTCCAGGCTCTGAGCCCGATGCCGGGCCCAAACCCACGAATCATAAGATATGACTTTGAGCTGAAGTTGGATGCTTAACTGGCTGAACCACCCAGGTGATGGGCACTAAATTTTTGAAGAAATTCAAATTGGCTAAGTTCTAGTTTTTTATTTTATTTTTTTGTTTGTTTGTTTGGGGTGTGTTGTGTGTGTGTGTGTGTGTGTGTGTGTGTGTGTGTGTGTTTTGGTTGAGTTCTAGTTTTGTTTGTAGGAATAACCAAGAAAATTATCTATATAAGCACAATTATTTTTATTGCACAAAATAATCCCTACTAAATACAAATTATGATGTCTAACTTTTACCTATATTTATGCTATAGAATTTAAGAGATGAAAAATCACATGATTAAGTGAGTTCATTTAATCATGAATCAGGGCTTGTTAAAACAGAGATTGCTAAGCTCCAACTCCAGAGTTTCTGATTCATTAAACTTAGGGTGGGGTATACATTTTGCATTTCCAGCAAGTTTCCTAATGATGCTGATACTGCTTGTCCAGAAACCACAGTTTCAGAAGCTCTGCTCTTCATCATTGGTCATCAAGGAAAAGTGAATTCAAATCACAATTAAATACTATGTTCACTGACTACAACGACTAAAATTAAAAAGACTAATAGCAGCAAATGCTAATGATGATATGGAGCAAGTCGGAAACTTCTCCACCATCACTGGGGTACCAAGTGGTAAAACTCTTTGGAAAAATATTGGGGAATTTCTTATTGAGTTCAACATACACCTACCCATACTCAGCAAATTTACTCTTTTTCATTTTACTCATGAGAATTTTAAACTCACTTCCCCAACATGACTTTTTCAAGAATGTTTCTACCAGCTTTGTTCCTAATAGCCCATAACCGTAAACTATTCACAGGTCCATCGATAAGAGAATGGATGAATAAATTGTGGTATTTCATATAATGGAACACTACTTAGTTAGAGAAGGAAAGAACTACTGATACACACACAACAAGGATGATTTTTAAAACCATGAAGGTGAGCAAAAGAAGCCAGACATAGAGCACATACTGTATGGTTGCTGTTATGTAGTCTTAAAGAAAAAGCAAAACCAATCTATGGGGATAGAAATAAGTGAGCTGTCCCTGAAGCATGTTGACTACACAGAAGTTGATATAAGGTGATCAAATCTGAGATTATGGAAATGTGCTATCCATTGATTGGGTTGGTGATTTCTGGCATATACATTCAGCAGATCTCTTCAAACTGTTTATAGAATTAAGATCTGTGTCTCTCACATCAATAAATTTGATTTCATTAATAAACATCAAGCTTATTTTAGATAACATTAGAGTATGCATATAGCTGAAATACTAGAAAAACTCAATGATTCCATAAAGAACTCAAAAGCCACAATCATTGGTCAACACTGGTTAACGGTTCCTTAAGAGAGGGCATCTGGGTGGCTCAGTTGGTTAAGGACAACTCTTGGTTTTGGCTCATGTCATGATCTCACAGTTCGTGGGTTTAAGCCCTGTGTCACGCTCCTCACTTCGGGTGTGGAGGGAGACTGCTTACGATTCTCTCTCTCTACCCCTCCCTCTCCCTCTGTGTCAAAATAAAGAAATAAACTTAAAAAAATAAACGATAAACAAAGATATAAAACCTAGTTCCTTAAGGGCACTCCAAGTTTGATGATGTACATCCTCCCACACCAGGCCTAACTGGGAGAACCTGAAATAGGTGTGGCAGCCAGGGGAGAAATAGAGTATGTAATTTTAGGGACTCTGTAAAGGAAAAAGGCTTCTGTGTTTCTCCTCCACTCTCAATATTTCACTTCTGACACCTTTGTGACCAGATGCGTGTGGGCTTTTTTCCTAATGCCAAGCAATTCTCCAACTCTGTGGACAACTCGGTATCTTACAATTTAGTTCTGAGACTGCTTGCCTGGAAGTAGTCTCGTTTCCCACAGAAAGATTTAAAGACTCAGTTCCACAAGCCTGCCCCCCACCCACTACCACTTCAGATGTTAATCAAAGGTACCAGTTATTGCCTATACTTCTGACCAACTGGCTATAAATCAGAGATTCCCTATGACCCTCCTCCTCATATTCAATTAATTTTCTAGAGTGGCTCAGAGGACTCAGGAAAACAGTTACTTATTAGACTACTGGCTTATTATAACAGGATATAACTCAGAAATAGCCAGATGGGAGACAAGCACAAGATTTGGGGGCAGAAGTGCAGAGCTTCCGTTTCCTTTCCAGGCATACCACCTTCCCAGCACCTCTACATGTTCACTGCTAAATTTTTTTTCCCCCACAACTTACTGATCTAATCTTTTATTTGGCAATTCATGAATCTAGTAGCATCTGATCTAGCAGAAAGGAAGTCAAAAGAGCTATACGAGGAAAGAGAGTTTTATAGATTAAGGTGAGTAGGAACAAGAAAGTTATATTGGGCAATTGCTGATTTGTTATAGCAAGGTTGCTTTCTTTATATGGAGCAAAACGAAGTCTTGGAACTGGGTCAGGTAGCCTGTTCTGAGTAGGCAAGCCCTGGTTGGTTGAATCGGGGCTTCTTTTTCTTGGAAAGCAAAGCACAGAAACTCAGGTAAGTTTTGGCGTGCTGATATGGGCTTAGCATGAGCGACTCCATGTTGGGCCTAATCTGGTTACTTTCATATTACCAACTGTAAAACTCTCCAAATCCCCTCTGTTTGGGTTTTTATAGAGGTTTCATTACATAAGCATGATTGACTAAATCATTGGCTATTGATGATTGATTCAATCTCTAGCCCCTCTCCCCTTCCCAAAGATCTGGTGAGAGTAGAGTAGGGCTGAAAGTTCCAGCCCTTTACTGGTGGATTGGTTTCCCTGGCAACCAGCCTGTATCTTCAAGGGCTTTCCAAAAGGTAAAAATTAGCTCTGATACGGTTGAAAGAGACTTGTTATGAATAACAAAAGACAACTTTATCTCTCTTATCCCTTTGGAAATTCCAAAGGTTTTAAGACTCTGAGCAAAACACACATTTGGAGACAAAATATATATTTCTTATTAAGATTTACAATACACAGACTTCCACAAGTTGAAATGCCAGGAAAGATCTTAAATATCTCAGTAAGGATCCATTAGTGTCTTTTTTATGTAAAAAGCTATAACCAATCTGCATACAATTTTGGCTATTTTGTCATTCAGTTTTGCTTATTATGTTTTTCTGGACAAGTGCTTTTTAACTCTGGCTGCAATTTAAATCACCCATGGATCTTCAAAAACATACCAAAATCCAGGACTGCCATAGAACAGTTAATCAAAATCTACAGCGGTTAAATTTAAGAGCTGGTATCTTTCAAATGACCTCCCTCTCCTGCCAAATGTACTAAATTGAAGACAGATTTTAGCATCATGGCTTTGAATATTGATCTGATATATCCCTTTTTCTTCTACTCTCTGTATACAGATTTGTTCTGTCTCTGACTTCTGCCATTCTGCCTATTCATTAGTAATTATCTACTTAGGTTTTAGCTCTTGCAGACCTGGGCAATTGTAGCCTATTTATTTCTAATTATCGAGGCTTCATACCTGCTGGTTTTATTCTGCCTATGCCCAGCTAACTAGAATCATAGAGGCTCTACTGCTCGTAGTTTCCTGGTTTGACACCTGATGATTCTACAGAAAACAAGTTCTTTGAATGTTAAGCGGTCTTGAAAACCAGGGTCAAATATTTGATCTGGACCTCTTTCTGCTTATATTTACCCTGTGCTCCTTGAAAACCAAAAATAATGTGGAGAAAAAGTACCATCAACATTATGCAGAAAATATGTTTGGGAAATTAAGAGAAGAAATAGTTTTCTGCTGCTAACTCATAACACGCATCCAAATCAGCTTTAAAATCACCTGCCAATGCTCATTAAGCCAAAACCATATTTGAGAGAATCAGTTGAATGGAAATGTGGGTTGAAGTGCCAAGTCTATTCTTTTTAAATACTGTTTAGGCTATTTACACAGAAACTACTTTTAGAAGTTTTTTTTTGTTTTGTTTTGTTTTTAATAATGGCATTGGTTCTAAGAGTTTACCAAAACCTCCTCTTATTCTTAATTTTTTAAAATAGGTATTTAGCATCCTAGCATTATGTTATATGCTTTACTTGGATATGACCACTGAATTAAATGAGAATAACTCAGGAGGCGGAATTCTAGGTTATGGTGGGGAATCACATTTGTCACCTGGAAGTGGAAAGGGGCTGACAATTCATAAAGAGGGTTCTGTTGAACACAGGATATAACTGTGCCAAAGTTCAGACACTTCCACTGATGGCAAGGCAGGCATAAACATCTTAAAGTAATTATGTGAATTGACAAGTACTCACTCTTAATTCAATATAAACAGTTGATAAGATTGAGTTAATACTGAGATACAATCTGTTTGGATGATTTCCCACCTGCTTAGGAATCAAAAGGTCATAAGGAATGGAATGAAACAAGAAGTTTGTTTGGCATCACCATGTGTCCTTCTCTTCATTGTCAATGCCACCTAAAACAAATCTGATTTATTCAGGTTTAAATCTGCATTCCCAGCACTATTTACACTGGGAAAATATAATTTGCATGTCACCATCTGTGAAGAAAGATTATTAAACAATAAAGGATTAAGAGATAAACAGCAAAGCCTTGTAGCAATACGTTGAGTCCAAAATTTAAATGCTGAGAATCTAAAAGATTTGTTTAAGGGCTTTTGAACTGTTTTAGGGTGCTGACTCTGTTTTTGGAAATGAAAGAAGTATAAACATATGCAAAAATGCTTTGTGATTAGATTACCAACTTTACGAGTTTAGTTTATCTTTTTAATAATATGGATATATTTTGAGTTTTAATTTATGCTATGCCAATTTGGTCTCTTCTCTCACTTAACAAGTGTAAATATTATGAAATTCAATATATTTTATATGAGACCATTTCCAACTTTATAACACTTAAAAATAAACTATATTTCCATTTAACATGTATCTTCAAAGCCAAACTTTCTCTCTGGATAATATTTAAAGTTGAAACAATAAACATCAAGGTCTAACTTTGTTTTTTAAATTTCTGTTTTCAAAGAATGATAATATTTCAAAGAAAAAATATTTCAAACAAATAATAATTTGTTTGCTCATACATCATCACTTTTCACTTTGAGAAGATTTATAAAAGAAAAAAAGAAATGTTTTTATGTTTCAGACACATATTGGGATTTCACAGACAATCTTAGATCATTGGTTACTCACCTCCATGATACCTATCTTAGGCAAACTTTCCTAAGATGATATTTTAGGCAAAGCAGAGGGAGGCATTTTAAATGTATAAAAAACTTAATTTGCCACCATAATCTGTGAATAGAGAGCTATTGACTCTAAGGCTGTAATTTCAGACTTTGTAAGTAAGATCAGTAAAAGTCATTCTCTGTAATGTAAATTGATGAAAAATCAACATAAAATGAGTAAGATAAAAATGACAACAAAATTAACTTGATAAATGGTATGCTTATGCAGAGAAAGTCTGCCAGTTCTCAAAAATGAGCCAAAACATAGCTGATGGGAGTTAACTGGTGACTGCAAAATGTCAAAATCATATTGAGGTAAGGTTGGGAGTTACATTAGAGTTTGGAAAAAAGGAAAACAAAAGAATGAGAAACAACTCATAGGTGTTCTTTACTCAGAACTGGGGTATGATGCTTCTGCTAATCACTATTCCACAACGTAGGAATATCATTGAAATAGAGAAGGATAATTCATCAAGCTCATATTCCTTTATACTTACATTGTACAACATCATCGACTTCATTTATTCTGATACATTTCTGGGTTGATTTTCTCTCCTAATTTTATAATTACTAAACAAGAGGGGATGCTGACATTCTGACAGATTTTTTTTTCTTTTTTACTCTTTCCTTTCTTTCTCTTTTTTTCTTTCTGTCTCTCTCTCTCTCTCTTTCTTTCTTTCTTTCTTTCTCTTTCTTTCCTTCCTCCCTCCCTCCCTCCCTTCCTTCTTCCTTCCTTCCTTCCTTCCTTCCTTCCTTCCTTCCTTCCTTCCTTCCTTCCTTCCTTCCTTTCCTCCTTTTTTTCTTTCTTATTAACAAGGGCTCTCATTGTATAGCTTGTTTATAAATTTTCCTATTACAAGTTTGGTTAGTGTAAATTGATCACCTGTGAATACAACTGAGACATTCATGATAGAAGATTACAAGTGAAATAAAAACAGGTTGTTTTCAAAAGTCCCTGATGAATGTAATTAACTCCAATGTCATCTCCCAATCTATACTCACAAATACTTCTATGGTCTTATTAGGAATATAAATATGTGGTTGAGAATAATAATAATTATCAATAAACTGGGTGATATGTAGCTAAACATTAAGAATAGATGTCTCATAGCACTAAGCAGTAATCTATAACTACGGAAAAAAGTCACAAAGAGAGTGAGGAAGATGTAAAAGAAAATATCAAAGCGGGAGTTGGCAAGAGTCATGATGGAGATATTCTAAGTCGGATAGCCTTCCTTAGGGTATTCTTGGCAGGTTCTCCAGGACTCTGATTCAAGTTGCTCTACCAACAGGGAAGAAAAAATTTGAGGGTTGTATCTAATTTCCATAAAGAATATTCATCAAGACATTCGAGCTAAGAGTAATCACAGCTTGAAGTACATGGACAGAGAAGGGAGTGATTAATATGGACTTATTTTAGAAGATTACAGTTTTTACTAGGAGAGGAATGGAAAAGATTCTAAATAGATTATCATTATAGAACCTTACTTTAAAACACAGAACACATTTTTCAAGCCAAAAAGAAAAGAGTCTAATAGGTTAAACTATGAAAAAGGTCAGCATCCATGGAGAAAAAAAGGTAAACTACAATGTTGATATTTTATGTGATTATACTTCACAACTAGTGTTAAAATTTGTGCTTCCTGTGTCATCTGTCCCAGAGAGAAAACCTAAAAGACCTAGTGTGACATCTTCTGAGTCCTAAATTTATTTAAGAAGATTTTTGAAATATTATTGTAATAGTAAGATATTCATAATACTTTTTGCAGCATATTTTCTTAAATGTTATAAATAAAATCAAATGGCCTAGTTAAAAATTTAGGTTTAGCTTTATTTTCCATACTGATAATATTGTGCTAGAAAAAAAAAACAAAACACTCCATTCTTTCATGTTTATGGAATTGCAAAAAACACCAGGCTTAACAAAACACCTTTTTAAATATAATTTTTTAAAGTATATTTATTTATTTTGAGAGAGATAGAGACAGTCCAAGTATGGGAGGGGTAGAGGGAGAGAGAAAATCTCAAGTAGGCTTCTAGCACAGAGCCTAACAGAGGGCCTCAACTAACAAAACTGTGAGATCATGACCTGAGGTGAAACCAAGATTTGGACACTTAACCAACTGAGCCACCCAGGCACTCCTAAATTTTTTTTAATGTTTATTTTTGAGAGAGAGAGAGAGAGAGAGAGAGAGAGAGAGAGAGAGAGAGAGAGAGAGAGAGAGAAACACTGCGTGAACTGGCTGGCATGGAGCAGAGAAAGGGGGACAGAGAATCCAAAGTGTGCTCTGCACTGACAGCAGTGAGCCCAATGGAGAGGCTCAAACTCAAGAACCATGAGATCATGACCTGAGCTGAAGTCAGATGTTCAGCTAACTGGGCCACCCGGGGTCCTCTTAACAAAAGACTTTTATGTTTGTAGTGTTTAAATGTACTTTCAGTGGGGCGCCTGGGTGGCTCAGTTGGTTAAGCGGCCGACTTCGGTTCAGGTCATGATCTCATGGTCTGTGAGTTGGAGCCCAGCGTTGGGCTCTGTGCTGATGGCTCAGAGCCTGGAGCCTGTTTCAGATTCTGTATCCTCCTCTCTCTCTGCCCTTCCCCTGCTCATGCTCTGTCTCTATGTCTCTCAAAAATAAATAAACACTAAAAAAATAAAAAATAAATGTACTTTCAGAGGAAATACACATATTAATATCTGTTCAGACATTTTTGTGCATACGGACACTGATTGTTGGGTCATGTATAGGTAATTGCTCTCAGGATGTTATAGGAATTATACCTAAGCGAAGTGATTAAATAATGGAATAAGACAGCAATAAAAAGTATGCTATATATACAGTACATGATGGATACATTGGATGTATCCAATGGATTGCTACCTATGTTTTGAGCCTAACAGGTTAAGGATGTAAGGACAGGATGTAAGGATACATGTATATATAATGTATTGTGTTTAAGAAATGTAGCATTGGGGTATGTAGTTGGCTTAGGGTAGAATATTTAGTACATCAGTGTATGCTAGCTGACTTGAGAAGAATTTGGTGTTTGAACTGAAAACATAATTGCTGAAGTTGAGTTTATTTCCTGGCTGGAGAGAAGCTATACATCAATGCCATGCCATCTTCCTCAAATAATCATTGATATCATCTCAAGTTAAGTTAGAAAGAGACTTTTTAAACAAAAATCTATGCCTATTGATTAACAATATTACATTATCAAACTCATTTCTATGATAATCATGATGTTACTATATAATATAAACATATAGATCTTTAAATATGTTTACTGATACCAGCCAAGTTAAGTCACGTATTGGATATGTTGAATTCAAGTAGTCTTGAAATGTTAACCAACGAAATATTTCTTCAAATGAAATCTAATATGGAAATATAGTGTATAGGACACAAAAATGTGAAAGTAATCTGCTTGAAGTATTTACATAGACTATGAACACCAACTACTCATCCTCCAACATCTACCCCTGTTATTTTAGGGGAACTCTTAGTCTCATAGTTATCTGTTGCCTGTAGTTTTAAAATTCTTTTATTATTTGCCATTGTACAATATTATTTTTTCTCATATTAATTTAAATTCAAGTTAATTAATATATGGTGTAATATTAGTTCCAGGTGTAGAATTTAGTGATGCAACACTTACATACAATACCTGGTGCTCATCACAAATGTCTCCCTTAATCATCATCACCTATTTAACTCATCCCCCTCATCCATTTCCCCTCAGGTAACCCTCAGTTTGTTCTCTATCTTCATGAGTATTTTTTTTTTTTGGTTTGCCCCTCCCTTAAGTTTGTTTTGTTTTTTAAATTCCACATTTTAGTGAAATCATATGGTATTTGTATTTCTCTTACTTATTTCACTTAGCATAATACTTTCTAGCTCCATCCATGTCATTGCAAATGGCAAGATTGCATTCTTTTTAATGGCTGAGTAATATTGTATTGTGTATACACACACACACACACACACACACACACACACACACACACACACAATACCTCTTCTTTAACCATTCATCGTTTGGCCTCTTTCCATAATATGGCTACTGTTGATAATGCTGCTATAAGCATGGGGATGCATGTATGCCTTTGTTAGTATTTTTACTCCTTTGGGTAAATATCTAGCAGTGCACTTGCTGGACTGTAGGGCAGTACTATTTTGAGCTTTTTGAGGAATTTCCACATTGTCTTGCAGAGTGGCTGCACCAGTTTTCATTCCCAGCAAAATTTTAAGAGGGTTCCCCTTTCTCTGCATCCTCACCAACATCTATTGTTTCTTATGTTTTAATTTTAGCCATTCTGACTGGTGTGAGGTGATATCTTATTGTGTTTCGATGTGTATTTACCTGACAATGGGTGATGTTGAGAATCTTTACATGTATCTTTTGGCCATCTCTATGTCTTCTTTGGAAAACTGTGTCTTCATGTTTTCTGCCCATTATTCATTTTTTGGGTGTTGACTTTTATAAGTTCTATATATATTGGACACTAACCCTTTATCAGATATGTCACTTGCAGATATCTTCTCCCATTCCATAAGTTGACTTTTAGTCTTGTTATTTCCTTCCCTGTGCAGAAGCTTTTTATTTTGTTGAAGTTCTAATAATTTATTTTTGCTATTATTTCCCTTGTCTTTGCAGACATACCTAGTAAGAAGTCACTGTGGCCAAAGAGGTAACTGCCTGTGTTCTCCTCTAGAATTTAAATGGTTTTATGTCTCACATTTAGATCTTTCATCCATTTTGAATTTATTTTTGTATATGGTATAAAAAGTGGTCCAGGTTCATTCTTTTGTGTATTGCTGTCCAATTTTCCCAACACCATTTGTTGAAGAGACTTTTTTCCATCGGATATTCTTTCCTGCTTTGTCGAACAGTAGTTGACCACAGAGTTGTGGGTCCATTTCCGGATTTTCTAGTCTGTACTATTGAGCTATGTGTCTGTTTTTGTGCCACTACCATACTGTCTTCATCATTACAGCTTTGTAATATACCTTTAAGTCTGGAAGTTTGATGTCACCAGCTTTGCTTTTCTTTTTCAAGATTTCTTTGGCTATTCAGGGTCTTCTGTGGTTTCATGCAAATTTTAGGACAGTTTGTTCTAGATCTGTGAAAAATCCTGGTGGTATTTTGATAGGGGTTGTATTAAATGTATACATTGCTTTGGGTAATATAGACATTTAACAATATTTTTTCTTTGAATCCATGAGGATGGAATCTTTTTCCATTTCATTGTATTATCTTCAATTTCTTTCATCAGTATTTTATAGTTTTCAATATACAGATATTTTACCTCTGGTTAGGTTTATTCCTAGGTATCCATTATTATGGATTTTAGTGCAATTGTGAGTGGGATTGATTCCTTGATTTCTCTTTCTGATGCTTAGTTATTCATGTATAGAAATGCAACAGATTTATCTACATTGATTTTATATCCTGTGACTCGGCTGAATTCATGAATCAGGTCTAGCAATTTTTTGGCGGGGTCTTTTGGGTTTTCTACATAGAGTATCATGTCATTTGTAAATGCTGAAAGTTTGACTTCTTTGTCAATTTGGATGCCTTTGATTTCTTTTTGTTTTCTGATTGCTGAGGCAACAACTTCCAGTACTACGTTAAATAACAATAGTGAGAGTGGACAATCCTGTCTTGTTCCTGACCATTAGAGGAAAAGCTCTCAGTTTTCTCCCACTGAGGATAATATAGCTGTGAGTCTTTTATATAAGGCCTTTATGGTGTTGAGGTATATTCCTTCTATCCCTACATTGTTGAGGGTTTTTATCGACAATGGATGCTATACTTTGTTAAATGCCTTTTCTGCATCTATTGACAGAATCATATGGTTCTTATTCTTTCTTTTCTTAATTTGGTATATCTCGTTGATTGATTTGCAAATATTAAATCACCCTTGCAGTCCTGGAATAAATCCCACTTGTTGATAGTGAATGATTCTTTTAATATATTATTTTATTTGATTTGCTGTATTTTGTTGAGAATTTTTGCATCCATGTTCATCTGGGATACTGGCCTGTAGGTTTCTTTTTTAGTGGAATCTTGGTCTGATTTTGGAATCAGGTTAATGCTGGCCTCATAGAATGAATTTGGAAATTTTCCTCATTTTGTTTTCTTTTTTGGAACAGTTTGAAAAGAATAAGTATTAACTCTTCTTTAAAGATTTGGTAGAATTCACCTATAAAGCTATCTGATCCTGGATTTTTGTTTATTGGGAAATTTTTTATTACCGATTCAATTTCTTTGCTGGCTATTGATTTGTTCAAGTTGTCTATTTCTTCCTTTTTAAGTTTTGGTAGTTTATATGTTTCTAGGAATTAATCCATTTCTTCTAGATCATCTATTTGTTGGCATATAGTTTTTCATAATATTCTCTTATAATTGTTTGCATTTCTGTTCTGTTGGTTGTTATTTCTCCTCTCCCATTTGTGATTTTGTTGATTTGGGTCCTTTCTATTTTCTTTTTGATAAATCTGACTAGGGGTTCATCAATTTTATTAATCCTTTCCAAGAAACATCTCTTGGTTTCACTGATCTGTCCTGTTTTTTTTTTTTCTTTTTTAGCTTATATATCATTTATTTCTGGCCTAATCTTTATTATTTACCTTTTTTATGGCTTTAGGCTTCATTTATTGTTCTTTTTCTAGCTCCTTTAGATGTAAGGTTATGTTGTTTATTTCATATTTTTCTTGCTTCTTAAGGTAGACCTGTAATGCTATATATTTCTATCTTAGGACCACTTTTGCTGCATCCCAAAGGTTTTTGACCATCAGGTTTTCATTTTCATTTGTTTCCATATATTTTTTTATTTCTTCTTTAATGTCCTGTTCAACTCATTCATTCTTTAGTAGGATGTTCTTTAACCTTCACGCATTTGTGGTCTTTCCAAATTTTTTCTTGAGGTTGACTTCAAGTTTCATAGTTTTGTGGTCAGAAAAGATGCATGGTATGATCTCAGTCTCTCGGTACTTGTTGAGGCCTAATTTGTGACCTCATATGTGATCTATTCTGGAGAACGTCTCATGTGCACTTGAAAAAAATGTGTATTCTACTCTTTTAGGAAGAAATGTTCTGAATATATCTGGTAAGTCCATCTAGTCCAGTGTGTTATTCAAAGCCATTGTTTCCTTGTTGATTTTCTGCTTAGATGATTGATGTAAGTGCCCATTGATGTAAATGGGGTATCGAAGTCTCCTATTATTATTGTATTATTATCAATGAGTTTCTTTATATTTGTCATTAATTGTTCCATATATTTGGTGGCCTTCATGTTGGGGACATAAATATTTATAATTGTTAGATCTTCTTGTTTAATAGACCCCTTTATTATGTATAGTGCCCTTCTTCATCTCTTGTTACAGTTTTGGGTTTAAACTCACCAAAAGCTTGTCTGATACCATATGATTTCATTCATATGTGGAATTTAAGAAACAACATATGGCAGGAGGGAGGGAGAGAAACAAACCATGAGAAATTCTTAGAGATAGAGAACAAACTGAGGGTTGTGGAGGGAGGTAGGCATGCAATGAGCTAGACTGGTGATGAAGATTAAGGAGGGTACTTGTTATGATGAGCACTGGGTGTTGTATGTAAGCGATGAATCAGTGAATTCTACTTCTGGAACCAATATTTCACTGTATGTTAACTAACTAGAATTTAAGTAAAAATTTGAAAAGGAAATAAAATAAAAATAAAATCTAGTTTGTCTGATAAAAGTATTGCTACTCCAGCTTTCTCTTGATGTCTATTTACAATATAAATGTTCTCCAGCCCCTCTCTTTCAATCTGCAGGTGTCTTTAGATCTAAAATGAATCCCTTATAGGCAGCATGTAGATGGGTCTTATTTTTTTATCCATTCTGACACCTTATGTCTTTTGTTTGGAGCATTTAGTCCATTTACATTCAGAGTGATTATTGATAGATATGAACTTAGTACCATTTTATTACTTCATTTGTCACTTCTGGAGATTTTCTCTCTCCTTTCTTGTCTTTGTCAATTTTGGTATTTCCTTTCCACTCATAGAGTCCCCTTTAATATTTCTTACAGGGCTGGTATAGGGGTCACAAACTCCTTTAGTTTTTGTTTGTCTGGGAAACTCTTTCTCTCTCCTTCTATTATGAATGATGGCCTTGCTGGATAGTGTATTCTTGGCTGCAGATTTTTCCCATTCAGCACATTGAATATATCATGCCACTCCCTTCTGGCTTGCCAAGTTTCTATTGAGAGATATGCAGCTAACCTTATGGGGTTCTTTTGTAAGTTAGGGACTTCTTTTGACTTTCTGCTGTTAGGATTTTTTTATCACTATAGTTTTCAAATTTAATCATAATAGGTCTTGGCTTTGGCCTTCCATCTTTGTGTTCATTGCGCAAGTCGGTCTCTAATCTTAGTTATGTATTTTTCATTTCTGTTTTTTAACTCTTTTATCTCTGTGATAAGAGCCTATCTGAAGTCTTCCTTTATTTTCTCAAGCCCAGTGAATATCCATATGATTGTTGCTTTAAATTGTTCTTCAGGTATATTACTTATATTTGTTTTGCTTAGATCTCTGGCCATGACCTTATCTTGTTGTTTAATTTGGTATGAATTAAACATCTTGGCATTTCGTTTAGGTCTCTGATTTCTTCTCCATGTCAGAAAAGCCTATTATTGTTTCCTGCTCCTCAGAGTAATGGTTTTATGAAGAGTTCATATGGGACCAAGGACCGGTGCTTCAGGGAATGTCTACAGTGTGTGTTGTGTGCACTCTGCTGCTGCATTTTGACTGCTCTGTCCTTCAGGCCAGTCCTCTGCAGAGGCTCTCTGTGCCTGCGGTAGGCAGTTTTTGTTCATTGGCCAGATTGTGGCAAGTTAAAAAAAAATTTTAGTGTTTATTTTTTGAGAGAGAGAGACAGAGCACAAGACGGAGGGACAGAGAGAGAGTAGGAGACACAGAATCTGAAGCAGGTTCCAGGCTCCAAGCTGTCTGCAGAGAGACCAATGTGGGGCCCAAATTCATGAACCCTGAGATCATGACCTGAGCTGAAGTCAGATGCTTAACTGACTGAGCCACCCAGGCTAGTGGCAAGTTTTAAGTAGGTGTGTTCTGGTGTGCTTGTTAAATGGAGTCCTGATGCTACTTCCACTAGAAATGAAGCCTTGCAGAACTCTCCAGTCAGGAGACATGTTGTGCACAGGGGTTTCTCCTGGTCTTCTGGGGAAGAGGCCCACCATACTGAGACTGAGGCAACCTTGACCAAGAAGAGACAAATTAGCAGAGCACAGGGGTATGGGACTTGGTGTATGCAAGTTAGGCAGCCAGTATTGGCATCGTGCTGTTTACAGAAGTTGGTTCTATGTTTATGAGGAGTGGAAGGGGAAAGAAATGGCACCAGACAGCTCCTACATCCCTGGAGAGGGATCTCCATGCTTGCTGCTCTCAGGAAAGCACTCTGAGAAGAGCAAATAATCTCCCCCACCGCGTGTCCCAGGTGTTTTGCAGATGACGGTTTTCACACTCTCTGCCTCTAGGTTACTTGCCTGTGTTGTCTCCTGGAGCAGCCCAGTGCCCTCCAGGCTCTATCCCAGCCAGGCCTGCTGACTCTTAAAATTCTAGGCTTTAGAGACATGGCGTGCATATGGGCCTTTGCTAGTCTTCTGCAGGAAGGCCTTGCCACTTCCTGATGGAGGTCTGACCAAGAAGGGCAGTTGTGCCAGATTGCTAGGGCAAGGACTTGGAACAAGAAGCTAGGTGGCCAGTGTCCAGGTTAGCCACCCTCAGTCAGTGGCTCTTCATTTATTCTGAGGGGTGGGGCAGGGAAATGGTGCCCACTGGCTCCATTGTCCCTGGAGATGTCTTTGTGAATGCCTCCTTTCACAGACATGCCCCAGAATGAGCAAATAATCTTCGTACTGCATGTCCAAGGCATTCTTCAGGATGTGCCATTCCCACCCTCTCCCAACCCCCACCCGAAGGTAGTTTGTTTGCCTTCTCCCCAGGAGCAGATCTTCGCCTTCACAGCTCTATCCCAGCCAAACCTGACAACATTTAAAGCTCCAGTCTTAAAGCCAGGCTGGTTGTAAAAACTCAGTCTTGTTTTCCCAGCAAACGGCTTTGGGGAAGCACTCTCCGTGTGTATTCCCCTGTGTGCTCTTATCTCCATTCCCTTTCTCTGTGACCAGTGTCCCTTCTCCTCTACATCACCCACAATCTGTTTTTCCCCAAAACCATGTCTCCACACTTCTTACCTTCCTCGATGTGGACTCTTACCTCCCTCTAGTTGTGGAGTTTGTTTGGTCAGTCCTCAGGTTAATTTCTTGGGTATTCAGAATGATTTGATAGTAATATATTTGTGTTCGAGGGATGAGATGAGCCTAGGGTTCTCCTATTATGCCACCATCTTAGCTCTCTTTTTAGTTTTAAAATTACTGATAAGAACTCAGTGACAATCTGGCATGCAAGTCTGAAAATAATAGTGTTTGGTCAACTAATGACATTCTGGAAACTATTGAATATGTTATCAATAGCCAAGCAAGTTTCTGACTGATAGAATCTTAAAGTTAATGTAATTTCAGGTAAAATTCAAAGCAGATATTTGATGTAGGTGTTATAACCAAAATATGGTTTACTTAGACTAAAAAAAAATGCTGTATAGTTTATTATTCTTTATACTGTCTTTGCAAGCCTCTAGTTAAAAGCTACTCTTCAAGTTCTAATATTCTAAAATTACATTATTTTACAGCAACCTGATAATCACAGCACCGTTTTTAGGGGAAACACAATATATATTTCCTGAAGAATAAAGTTAAGAAATATAGATGGCATACCTCATTTTGGTTAAAGAAGTAAAAGCATCTTTCCAATATGGCCAATGGAAGAAATCACTTATTTTGGAATTCCAATTACCCCCTTCCTGAATTTCATTAATTTGCTAGAGCAGCTCACAAAATATGGAGAAAAATTTTACTTACTAGATTATCAGTTTTTACAAAAGATGTAACAGATGCATAAGGCAAAGTATGGGGAAAGGGTGCAGAGCTTTCATGCCTTCTCCTAGCATTCCACTCCCCAGCAATCTCCAAGTGTTCATCAACTTAGAATCTCTCTGAACTCCATTCTTTTGGGTTTTTATGGAGGTTCAATACATAGGCATGATGGATTAAATCACTGGCCACTGGCCATTGACTCAACTTCCAGCACTTATTTCCTCCCAGAGATTGGACTGAAAGTTCCAACTCTCTAAAAAAATAGCGGGGTCCTCTGGAAAACAGCTCCCATCCTGAGGTTACTTAGGTGCTTTCCAAAACTTACCTCATTAACATAACAAAAGACAACTTTACACCTCTCATCTCTTAGGAAAATCCAATGGTTTTAGGAGTTCTGTGACAAAAACGAGGACAAAAACCAAATATATATTTCTTACTTTAAATCACAGTATTACAGCATACGATGTGATGATGTGATACATGTATAGACTGCAAAATGTTTACAGTAAGGTTAGTTGACACATCGTTCACCTCACATAATTACCATTTTGTTATTGTTGTTATGACTCTGCTCTCATAGCAACTTTCAAGTAAACAGTACAGTTTTGTTAAAGCATAGTTACTATGCTAAACCTTATATCCTTGGAACTTACTCATCTTATAACTGAAAGTTTGTTCATTTTAACCAACACCTCCCACTTTCTCCCACCCCTCAACTCCTGAAAACTCCCATTCTACTCTCTGCTTCTACAAATTTGAGTTTTTCAGATTCCTCTTGTAAGTGAGATTATACAGTATTAGCTTTCCTCTAACATAATGCCCTCAAGGTTTTCTGTGTTAACACAAATGACAGGATTTTCTTCTTTTTATGGCTGAATGATATTTCTGTGTGTGTGTGCATGTATGTGTGTGCATGTGTATGTAATCTCACATTTTCTTTATCAATTTATCTGTTCATGGACGCTTCTCCTGTTACCGTACCTTGGCTATTGTGAATAATGCTGCAATGAACATGAGAGTGCAGATATCTTTTCAGACAGTGATTTTATATTCTTCAGATACATAACCTGTAATGGGATTGCTGGATATATGGTAGTTCTATTTTTAACTTTTTGAGGACCTCCCATACATATTCTGTAATGGCTATACCAATTTATAGACCCACACACAAAGGACTAGGGCTCCCTTTTCTCCATATTCTACCCAGCATTTGTTACCTCTCGTCTTTTGATAATAGACAATTTATCATGTATAAAATGAAATCTCATTGAAGTTTTGATTTGCAAGTCCCTAATGATTCAATTTATCTGCCCATTTTTTAATCTGATAGATTTTTGCTATTGAGTTTTAGAAGTTTAGAAGTTTAGTATTTTGGACTTTAATGACTTATCAAACATATTTTGGATATATTGGATATGCTTGGATATATTTTCTCCCATTTAGTAGGTTGCCTTTTCATTCTGTTATTTCTTTTGCTATGCAGAAGCTTTCAGTTTGATGTAATCTTACTCGTTGATTTTCGTGTTGTTGTTGTTTGTGCTTTGTGTCATATACAAAAAAATATTGTCAAGACCTATAGAAAAGAAGCTTTTCCTTTATTTCTTCAAAAATTTTTTTAGTTTCAAGTCTTATATTTAAGTTCTTAATCCATTTTGATTTAGTCCTTAATCCAATTTGAGTTAATTTTGTGAGTGATGTAAGTCAGGGTTCCAATTTCATTCTTTGCCATGTGAATTTCCAGTTTTCCTAACATCACTTATTGAAATCATTATCTTTCCCCATTGAGCACTCTTGGATACTTTTTCAAGTAGTTGTTGACCATTTACATGTAGGTTTATTCCTGGACTTTTAATTCTGTTCTATTTTTCTATGGGTCTGACTTTAGCAAATACCTTACTGTTTTAATTACATAGTTTTGTAATATAGTTTGGATACTGGAAGTATGATGCCTCCAACTTTATTCTTAGGATCACTTTGGTTATTTGGTGTCTTTGGTGGTTCCATATGAATGTTAGGATTCTTTTTTGTGTTAAAAATGCCATTGGAATTTTGATAAGGATTACATCGAATCTATAAAAGGCTTTGGATAGTATGGATATTTAAAACATTAATTCTTCTGATCTATGAACATGGGATATCTTCCATTTACTTGTATCTTCTTTAATATCTTTAATCAATATCTTATATTATTCCTTATATAGATCTTTCACTTCTTGGTTAAATTTATTAATAAGTATTATTGTTTTTGTGCCATTATAAATGGAACTGTTTATTTATTTCATTTTCAGATAGTTTATTGTTAGTATATAGAAACACAACCAAATTCTGTATTTTGATTATGTATCTGAAATTTGACTGAATTTGCTTTAGGTCTGACAGTTTTGGGACAGTATTTAGATTTTGTATTTATAAAATTATGTCGCTGACTACCAGATATATTTTTACTTTTCTCCTTTCAAATTAATATGACTTTTTACTTCTTTGACCAAATTGCTTTAGAGAGGACTTCCAGTACTATGTTGAATAGGGTGGTGAGAAAGGACAACCTTGTCTTATTCCTGATCTCAAAGGGAAAGCTTTCAACATTTCACCATTGAGTAAGATGTTAGGCTGTGAGTTTGCTATGTGGAGCTTTATGTTGAGTGTATTTCTTCTATACTCAATTTGTTGAGTGTTTTTATCATGAAGGTATGTTGTATTTTGTCAAATGCTTTTCCTGAATCTATTGAGATGACCATATGATTTTTGCTTTTCATTCTATTAATATCATGTATCACATGTATTGATTTGCCTATGTTGAATCATCCATATATCCCAGCAATAAATCCCACACAGTCCTGGTGAATGATCCTTTTAATATGTTGTCAAATTCACTATGCTAATATTTTGTGGAGAACTTTTGTATCTATATTCATTAGATAATTTTCATTTCTTGTGTCTCCTTATCTGGCTTTGGTATTAGGATAATGCTTGAAGAATTTGAGAATTAGTATTAATTCTTCTTTAAATGCTTGCTAGAATTCACCTGTGAAACCGTCTGGTCCTAAACTTTTCTTCCTAGGGAAGTTTTTGATCACTGTTACAATCTCTTTTGTTATTACTGGTCTGCTTAGATGTTCTCTTTCTTCATGATTCAGTCTTGATTGTGTATTTCTAGGAATTTATCCATTTTTTCTAGGATGTCCAATTTGTTGTTGTAAAACTGTTCATAGCAGTCTCTTAAAGATTCTGTATTTCTGTAGGTACCAGTTATAAAGTCTCTTTTTTTGCAGCATCTGGGTGGCTCAGTTGGTTAAGCATCCAACGTCAGTTCAGGTCATTATCTCACAGTTCATGAGTCCAAGCCATATATCGGCTCTCTGCTATCAGCATGGAGCGCTCTTTGGATATTCTGTCTTCCTCTGTGTCTGCTCCTCCTCTCTCTTCTCTTTCTCTTCTCTCTCTCTCTCTCAAATATAAACATTGAAAAAATAAAATCTCTTTTTCATTTATAATTTTATTTGAGTCCTCCTCTTTTTTCTTGGTAAGTCTAGACAAAGGTTTATCAATTTTGTTTATGTTTTCAAGAAACCATTTCATAGTTTTGTTGATCTTTTCTATTGTTATTTCTGGTCTCTATTTTGTTTGCTTCTGCCTTGATGTTAGTTATCTCCTTCCTTCTGCTAAAATTGAGTTTAGATTATTCATGTTTTTCTCATTCCTCAAGATGTAAAGTTAGGTTACTTATTACAGATATTTCTTTTATCTTAATTTATTATTATAAACTTTCCTCTTAACACTATTCTGGTTAAATCTCAGTTTTGATATGTTGTTTCCATATTTGTTTGTTTCAATATACATATTTTAGAGACCAGAAACCATATTTCCATTTTTTTAAGTTTATTTATTTAATATATTTTATTGTCAAATTGGCTTACATACAACACCCAGTGCTCAATCCAACAAGTGCCCTCTTCAATGCCTATCACATATTTCCACTTTGATTTCATCTTTGACCTGCTGGTTGTTCAGGAGTGTGATTTTAATTTTCACAAATTTGTGAATTTTCTAGTTTTCTTCCTGTTATTGATTTCCAGTTTCTTGCCACTGTGGTTGGTAAAGATAGTTGGAATAATTTCAATATTTTTAAACTTTGCTAGACTTGTTTTATGGCCTAATTTATATGTTCTTTCTTGAGAATGTTCTATGTGTGCTTGAGAAGAATGTATGTTCTGCTGTTGTTGAATGAAATGTTTTGTGTTAGTCTGTTAGTTTCATTTGGTCTAAAGTATAGTTCAAGTCCAATGTTTCCTTATTGATTTTCTGTCTTGATATCTATGCATTGTTGAACGTTGGTATTGAAGTCTCCTAATTTATTACATTTGTATTACTCTCTTCAAATCTGTTTTAATGCTTAATATATTTATGTGCTCTGATCATATATAACATACACATAATTTTACTATCTTCTTGATAAATTAACTCTTTTTTAATTATATAATAACCTTCTTTGTCTCTTGTTATAATTTTTTTACTTAAAGTCTATTTTGTCTGATGTAAGTATAGCTATTCCTACTCTCTTTTGATTTCTTGGCATGGAATGTCTTTTCCCACCCCTTCACTTTGAGTCTATATGTATTCTTGAAACTTTGGTAAGTCTCTCATAGTTAGTTTATAGTTGGGCCTTGTTTATATTATTATTTTTTTTAATGTTTATTTATTTTTGAGAGAGAGAGAGAGAGGCAGAGCCAAGCAGGGGAGGGGCAGAGAGAGAGGACACAGAATCTGAAGCGGGCTCCAACCTCTGAGCTGTTAGCACAGAGCCCAATGCAGGGCTTGAACCCATGAACCACAAGATGATGACCTCAGCCAAAGTCAGACACTTAACTGACTGAGCCACCCAGGCGCCACAGGTCTTGTTTTTTTTTTTGTTTTTTGTTTTTTGTTTTTTTAATCCATCCAGTCCCTCTATGCCTTTTGATTGGGTCATCTAATGCATCTACATTTAAAATAATTATTGACAAGTAAGGACTTAATTGTTATATTGTTAATTGTTGTCTGGCTGTTTTGTAGTTCTTTTGCTCCTTTCTTTTTCATTCGCTGTCATCATCTGTGAATGGTAATTTTCCATAGTAGTATACTTGATTTCCCTCTCTTCATCTTTATGTATATACTGTAGACTTTTGTTTCATGGTATCCATGAAGCTTACTTGAAACATCCTATAGATGTAATAGTCTATTTTAAGCTCAAAACAATTTAACTTCAGTTCCATGAGCGAACCCTGCCCTTTTATTTTCTTCTCACACATTATATGTTTTTGATATCACACTCTTCATCTTTTTATATTGTGTATCCATTAACAAATTCTTCTTGCTATAGTTATTTTAAATACTGTCTTCCTTTAACCTTTATGCTAGCGTTAAGTGGCTAACACATAATGAGCGTTAGAGTATTGTGATCTGATTATATACTCGCCTTTACCAGTGTTTATTTATTTTCGTGCCACTAGCTAGCATCCTTTTATTTCAGCTTGAAGAATCCCTTCTCAGTCTCTCTTATAGGGCAGCTCTAATAATAATGAACTCCCTTAGCTTTTGTTTGTTTGGTAGAGTCTTTATCTTGCTTTCATTTCTGAAGGACAATTTTGTTCAACAAAATATTCTTGGTTGGGTTTATTTCTATCAGAACTCCAAACATATTTTTCTATTTTCTACTGGCCTGTGAGATCTCTGCTGAGAAATCCACAGATAACCTTATAAAAATTCTCTTGTATTAGAAAGTGTTTTTTTTCTTGCTGCATTTAAAGTTCTCTTGTCATCTTTGATTTCTGAGAGTTTTATTATAATTTGTTTTGGAGAAGTTCATTTGGATTGGAATTTTGAGGTGATGTACTAGCCTCATGAACTTGGATGTCCAGATTTCTTCCTAAGTTGGGAAATCCTCAGCCATTATTTATATTAATAAGCTTTCTACCTACTTTCTTCTGCAGAACCTAATAGATACAAAGATTGTTTTTTTTAAATGGTATCCATAGGGACCTGTAAACCTTTTCATTCCTTTTCATCTTTTTTTTTTCTTTTTTCTCTTCTAACATGTTATTTTCCAGTAATCTGCCTTCAAGTTTACTGATTCTTTCTTCTTGCTGGTCTAGTCTGCTATTGAAGCTCTATACTGAATTTTTCAAATTGATCATTGTTTTCTCAGCTCCAAAATTTGTTTGGTTCTTTTACTTACTTATTTTTTAAGTTTATTTATTTATTTTGAAAGATTCAGAGACAGCATGAGTCGGGGGGAGGCCAGAGAGACGGAGACAGAGAGAATCCCGAGCAGGCTCTGCACTGCCAGCACAGAGCTCGATGTGGGGCTCAAACCAATGAAGCCATAAGATCATGGCTGGAGCCAAAATCCAGATTCAGACACTTAGTCTACTGAGCCACCCAGGTGCCCCTGTTTGGTTCTTTTACATGTTTTCTCTTTTCTTGTTGAACTTCTCTTTTGTTTTTGTATCATTTTTTTTGATATTGTTCAATTATCTCTTGGTATTCTTTTGTAGTTCTCTGAGCATCTTAAAATAATTATTTGGACTCTTCCTTGTCCCTAGCCACCTCTATACATCTCAGATTTGCCAATTTTTGAGTGGGATGAAACCAAAGCAGGACCCTCCCTCAGTGCTCTAAAAGGTTAGGGAAGCTGGTCACTTACTTCATTCTTCCTTTCCCTGTGAGAACTCTCTCTAACTGGGTTGTTTCTTTTTGGCACTGAGAAATTCCAGCTTGTGGGATGAGATTATGTAGGCAAAATGAGGCTGTTCTTCTTTCCTTTTGTGCAGTTATTCTCAATTTTTTGTCTCATTGAATGATTGAAGTTTCTTAAGTGGGCTCTCCCAGATCTGTTTTTGGTTTTGAATAGTTGTCTAATTGTTGATCTTTGTCAGGGATAGAGGCTAAGGTCTCCTACTTTGCCATTTTAGCAATATCAGTCTGTGTTTATTCTAACATAGTAGATAACTATACAAGTAAATGTCATTTAATTTTTTTCTTACGTGTGGTTCTATGCAGTATAGATATGAATAGATGGGAAATCTTCTGCATACAATTTGTTGCCATGTCTATGAAGTTAAAATTATTGGATTATTCTGGTGTTTTGAGGATGTCCTGAGAGGCAATTCAAACTGTCATTCAATTGACTATGCCATGTAAAAGAGCTTATTGAGTTTTAATGTGACCAGGAAAATAGAAATTTCACTCATCACACATAGAAAGAGCCTATATTGTTTTCAATGACCTTTTAAGCTAGTTGGTTTTTTGTCTATCTTCTAATAGAAAAAAATTGGGGGGGGTAGAGTGTACTAATAACCTTTTTAAGCCACAAGTGTGTTGTTTTAAATAATGAAGTATTAATTTAAAAATGGTGAAACAAATAATTAAATTACCAAATGATATCCAATGAGTCAAAAGAATAAACGTAGCTTCTCAAATATCCTAATTCCCAGGGTAGAGTTTATATATTAATAGATGATCTTTTTATATAACTTTAGATAGTTCATCATTGCATGGCAAAATTTACTTATCTACATAAAAATGCAAGGATATCGATTATAATGCAAGGATATTGAAAAGAGAAAATATTATGCTTAAATTTGAAGACTACTTTATTGCCATTTCATTATTATGATTATGCAAGTTTCTAGTAATCTCTTAATTTTACTATTGAATAAACTGAGACATGAAGAGGTTAAGTTACTTTTCCAAATTTATAAAAGGGATTGGTAGCAAAACTGGAATTACTTATGGAGTCCCCACTCCATTACTTCGTTCACAGAATCACTTTGCATTTCTGCTTTGTGTGTGAGGATTGTTTTACATTAATTAAAGAGCCTGACAATAAACACTCATTTACTCATTTTGCTTTTTATAATGAAAAATGTTCAATTGAATGCAAAAAAATAAAAATAAATGTCTTTAGTTTGGCATTCACAGTAGCCCAAAACAGCTGAACTGGATTTTTGTCAAACTTGGCAAGGATTGAAGTCTGACAGAGAGTAAACTCATGCCAAATTCCATTTGAAATTAAATGTGCTGCCAAAGTTATAAGCTACTGAAAATTGGGACTTCACATTAATCTGTCCTTTCAATATACTATACCAATGTCTCATAAAATTTCTTATTCTAATAAGTAATGTTGATGTTATCATAAAACTTATGTGGTATGCTAAGTGCTGGACTTCCCAGAGAAAAGGACTCTCTGAAGTTTAATCGTTTGGAAATTCATTAGATATTCCATTTATATTTTATGTTTTTATTGTTGTCTTTCTTCATGTGCAGCTTTTTCTATCTTTGTTTTGACCCCATTTCCATGTTTAAATCTAGTTTTACTAGTATTCTTGCTTTCATTTCATTTTTACGTGAAATACTTTGGAAATATCGAGGTGTTCTGTCTTTTGAGCAACTCCATACATTATGAATTTACGGCATATGTCTTGCTGTCCACTAAAGGCAAAATTATTAACTAAAGTCTCCTACCCCTGATGGCTTTCTTCTCCTTTTGTTTTCTTTTCTTTACTAAAGGAACACATTTTCACTTGAAACTGCCCTTAGAAATGAAAAAGAGCTGATTAAGTATATGTAATGTGTTTGCCAAGAATTTTAAAACCAGTGTACACTACTTTTAGATTTTTGGAAAATTAAAAGTCCAACGGGTGAGGACATGTTAAAATAGTGTTTTCCTGATACAAATTAAACACCTCACAGCTAGTTAGAATGCTGCCAATTACTTAATGACTTACAGAAGCTCAGCACCCTGCCCTTCTGCCAGACGCCATACTCTAACCTGTGTCATAAAGCAGGTATTTGGGCACCCCATTGGTTATCCTTTCCCCCAACCCTCACACCACAACCCTTCTAATTCTAGTCCTAAGTGTTTCTTGATGCATTCCCTTCCTCTCTGTCTCTGTTGCCATTTCCATTTTCTTAATCAGAATCTCACCTTGAATACTCCAACAGATGTGGTCTTTTTGCTTTTGCACACACCTCCCTCCAGTAAAATATTTTTATGCCTCTAGAGTGATCTTTTAAATAGGAAAAGTCTGATCTCTCCCTTGATTAAAGTTCTCTCATAGTCCTTTGGTGCCATCATGATAAAATCTGAACACCTAACTCTATCTAAGATCTTTTATATCTGGCTGCAGCTTCTACTACAGATTAATATCCTGCCAGTCCTGTATTAAACTTTATGTTGTAGTTCCCTGTAACTTTTGTACATCCTATACTATGCCACGATGAAGCTTCAAGCTGTAGTTATGTTGTAAAATCCACCCTTAAATTATCCTTTCTTTATCTGAATAATTCATGTTCAGTTTTCAAGACTGAACAAAGGCATGTATACTCAAGGATCCCTCCTTCTCTGTCCACCCTAGGTGCTGGTAAGTGCCTTTCACACTGTAAGTATTTGTATCATCAACACACTGTAAAAGAGTGTCTTGTACCCTAGCTGTCTCCCTTATTAGATTATACGGTATTTGAGGACAGAGGATGTTTTGTTTAGCCTTGAAAGTTAGTTTCCAATACTGGTTGGTACATGGTAGATACTCAGTATAAATATGCTGAATAAATCAATGAATGAACACATCTCTTTCCTCTTTGTACTCCCTTATGTTCAATATTCCTTAATTTTTTTTTACCTGACTCACAACAAAACTTCACATTTCTGCATGACAATTTATGAAATAAAACTCTTAGAGAAAAAAAAGAGCTGCATCATAATAATTATGTTAAACTATTTGGTGGGTTCTATTCCAAAACGTTTACAAACATGATCTCACCTAGTCGTAACAAAGTCCCATAAAGGAGGTGCCATTAATAATACCAATTTGTAAATGGAGAAACCAAACCACAGCTTCAGAAGGTTAAGTAGCTTATTTGACCAAGCTCCTCTAGCTATAAAGAGACAGAATCCATATTTAATTCCAAGCTAATTACAAATGCTACTCTCCTAAGAGCTACACTATACTTATTTTATCCTAAAATCTCTTTGTATCATCTTGCTATAATTAAAACAACTGGTGCCAGTACAAGTTAGTTAGTTGGGAAAATCACTAAAAAACCATTGAAAATAAGCCTTTTCAATAACACATATAACTTTTGTTTGATTTCTTTTATTATTTGTTTGTAGGGCATGGAGAAGGCATGCTTAAAAGCAATTCATTTATTTGACTGATATTTGCTTATTTGTTTTTTATTCATCTGCTTTGTAGATTTAGACTTAATTTGTTTGTAATGCTTTTTCCACTGCTTTCCCCAATACTTCTTTAAATGTTAAGCTCTCACAACTCTGAAAGAGGAAAGAAGCTGTTGAATGCATCAGAATGGGATCAATTGCAGTTTTAATACTCTTTCTATTTTTGTCTTTTTGGGGTTTCAACAGTCCTTCCTTCCCCTCTTGATGGTTTCGAAGATTACTTTTTAAGCTAGTTATATTACCACAGTGTATAATAAAAAAAATGCTAGAGTCACTTTTATGACAACAGAATCTTTTTTGTTCCTTTTTGACATTAGCAGCTGAGATCGAGATCGTTACGAAGAAGCACTGAGAGAAAAGGGAAACATGACAACAATGATAAACACTTACTTGGGGAATGGGGGAGATACACGGCCAATTTAATTTATTGTTAGTGACACAGGCAGACCCTTGAGGCTAAAATGGCTAGAAGATTACATGACTCCTGGGATGGAGTAGAGATGGGGATAAGGAGGTAGGGAGGGGACTTCTTCCCAGGAACATCATGAGAATTTGCATATGATCTCAAGATTTCTTTCTAGCCTTCTCATACCCTGTTCTAGTATTTCCATGTGGTGACTGTTCATATGGTTCAGGTGAGCATTTTTATATTAATTTTCTACCATATGCTCAAGGTAAAGTTGCCAGACAAATCAAATACAAGTACAGGGCAACTAGTTAAATTTGAATTTCAGATAACAGATATACATTTTTAAATAAATAAATAAATAAATAAATAAATAAATACACATAGGTGTGTGTGTGTGTGTGTGTGTGTGTATACACACACACATATATATATATATGTGTGTGTGTGTGTGTGTGTATATATATATATCATGCAATACTTATACTAAAAAAAAGTGTTGTTTATCTGAAATTAAATTGAACTCGATGTCCTGTATTTTATCTCACAACCTTAGTACGGGAACTTTTTCAGTTTATTTATGTAGAATTAACACATATTTCTGTGAGTATACACAACATACAATAGGAGAGGAAATACAAAAGGGATTTGAAATCTGTCTAAATTTTCACAACCAATTTTGGTGCCTGAATGGACTTGTGAGATGGCATTTTACTACTCGGTTTTATTTATTAATCGATTGAAAGACATCTATAGGCTCACATTTTCTGTAGGTTCCTTATGATGGTTACTCTTGATATATTTAAAGTTCCTGGCTGATAACATAAAGCAAATCCCTAGTTCTATTGGATATATAAAATTCAGCACACCTAGAAAACGGGCCCTACTGAGGCTTCATCTTAAAAGGAGCACTCCTAATTTAGTATTCCCAGACTAGCCACCAA
Organism: Paguma larvata; assembly: GCA_030068075.1. Taxonomy (NCBI): domain Eukaryota; kingdom Metazoa; phylum Chordata; class Mammalia; order Carnivora; family Viverridae; genus Paguma; species Paguma larvata. Next base: position 38,562,787 of record CM057840.1, read on the forward strand.
AGAAAGTGACTTTAAAAGTTGACTGGACTTAGTCTGTAAGATTTTACTTTTAAACCCTAAAATAGTTTTGTTTTGTTTTGAGATTTTTGTGTAAACAACTCAGTTATTCTTTGATATTTGTAAAATTCATGGCTAGTTTAAGCCCTTTGGATATCTTAAGAACTGACAAGACTATGGTTATATCTTTACCTACTGCCCACCTAATAATACACAATTCAACACAAAGACACATCGAATTATAAAATATCAATAGAAACAGCAAAAATATTTTCTTGCCACATTTTTGGAAATATCAGATTTGTTCAAAATAATTAATTTTAGTCCCTCGACTTTGCTGGTGTCCTAAACATATATTTTGCTATCATACAATCCATCACTAGTATTATTCTCATTATGAAATAAGCAGTAAACTACTTAAGTAGTTTACAAATGTAAATAAAAAGGACTAAGAACAAGGTATAAATCATGCTGATTCAAAATTAAATGTTTAGTACTATTTGTGATAGCTTTGTACTGTGTCTATTTACCTACAGTGAAACTACGTTTTCCAAAATTCCCTTCCCTGTAGGCACTGGCCACGAGATATTTTGTGCAAGATCTGGAAGGCAGATCTTAAGTTCTGAATATTGGTACAGATCACCAGGTAATATGGAAGCTTATTTACCTCATTACTGACCTACTAATTCATTTCAATAGAATGGAGCATCAGAGGACCATCCTGCTTTTTCAAGTTTTGGGCCAAGTTTAGTGTAGCAACATGGCAAAGGGTGCCTCCTTCTCCTATAGCTATCATGGCATCATGATTGTGGCTAGTGACAGACAAACACAAATTCTACTCTGTCCTTCCAGATTCCAGTAGTCACCCTCTAATGGATTCCCATCTGTCTGTGCAGGTCTCAGTTTTTCCACTTTATTTATTCATTTTTTAAATTTTTAACCTTTATTCATTTTTGAGAGATGGAAAGAGACAGAGCATGAGTGGGGGAGGGGTAGAGAGAGAGGGAGACATGGAATCTGAAGCAGGCTCCAGGCTGTCAGCACAGAGCCCAACGCGGGGCTTCGAACACACAAACCGCAAGATCATGACCTGAGCCGAAGTTGGAAACTCAACTGACTGAGCCACCCAGGCGCCCCTCAGTGTTTCCACTTTATTTCCCAACTGCTAATCTGGCTAACCTAGAGACAGAAGAGTAGACAATACCTGCATAGGTTGATCTACCCATTCACAATGGTTTGAGATCCAAATAATGTATCAACATTCCAGATCAATTGTAGTATGTTTGCTTCTCTGATAGAACTCTAACTGACACATAGTCCTTATCAGATTATTGAAGGAGGCTTAGACAAGATTTGTGTGAAAATGTCTATCCTGAGACATCTTCTTCAGACCCCTTCTTGGTTCTGCATTTTTCCCCCTCTAGATTCCTAAGCTTGCCAATGATCCATATTTCATGTTAAAGTAGGACAATTAGTAATGACATCACTTTTTTGTTTTGTCAGAACTGGATAAAAGTAAATAGCATTCCATTTAATTTCACTGTCTATATCTCGTTTATTAGAAGATTTATTTAAATACAATTAGCTTCTGTTTCTGAGTGTCTTCTGAAGTTCTACAGTTAATTTATCTTAGAGTTTTATAAAGAAAAAATATGATTTAGGAATAATATAAGCCTCAGATAGATAAACTATATAATATTTACTTACGAGCTGATGTATCTTTGCCAAGCTACAAATAATAGGTGAGCAATCTAACAAGTAAACATATAAATTTGAGACAATATTTTTCCCAAGAAAACATTAGGAAGAGCTTTTCTCTCTCTTTTTCTCTTAGCCAGTATGGCTGCAGAAATAAAGAGAAAATCTGTCTATCACCTTGTAACAGATGCTGCATGCGTAGAGTATTGTGTGTAACCTGATTCTTGCCCTTAGTTAGCAGGCAGCAATGACAGAGTAGACCCCTACAAAGAACTTCTGAGTTCTTTACTGACTTGACTTTGATGTATCAAAATCTGATTTTAGTTTCTCTACTAATGGGACACTCTTCTTCCTCTAAAATTTCCCTTCAGCTAATCATAACAGATTATTCATTACTGTTTGAATATTCCTTGACTTTTTGTATATGGGAGTTTAATATATCTGAACTCTTAGTTGTGGTTTTTTTTTTTGTTTTTTGTTTTTTTTTTTTTCAGATTATTTTCCCTGCACATATACACTTTCACTCTAGCCAATGGCTCTTTGGTAGTCATTGCTCTTGGAAAACTATGTCACAGCAACAGAAAGCAATGAAAAGGGAATTTTCTAATTAGCTTTTCATTTCAAAAGATGAAACAAAAAACTAGGTATTTCATTGGATACCAACAAGGACAAATAATCAGATGTTCTAATTTCCCCATGATGCCTTAGATATGAATAATCTCTTGACTTTGAACCTACTTTGAAGGAGGCAGGAGATGAAAAATAAATATGGATAGCATAGGATAATTTCTGCCATAGGGGCTGGGAATCCTTATCCATATTAAAGTAGTCACACTGCTAATAAGAAGCTATCATGGAACTGATTACTGGCAGAAAAAAGTAGAGTGTATGAAAGGTGTGAAGGAGTAGTATGCATAGCTGAAAATTAACTTTACCTATCATGAAAATTTGCTTGTCCTATTGATGAAGTTTTGGAATGATGGGGGAGTTCGTGGGGTCCAGACTGATGGCCAAGAGAGAATTCTTGAAGACGTCTTTGGTGCAAAAAGCTAATTTTATTAAAGCATGGAGATAGGACCCATGGGCAGGAAGAACGCCCCTGGGATTGTGACAGGTAACTCATTATATATGTTTAAATTGGAATGGGGGTCAGGGATAGAGTATGTTTCTAAGGAATTTTGGAAGCAAAATTTCCAGGACCTCGAGGGGCTAGCTGTTGTTAAGGAATGCCATTTATCACCATTTAATAAAATCTCAGTCATAGACCCTTTAGATGTATACTGGGGGGCTGTAAGCTTCATCCAGGCAGCTGAACTCCTAGAGGGAGGTCACTCTGCCAGTTTCAAGGACTTGTCAATGGGCTGTAGTAAGGGAATTTAATTTTTCATTTACCTTAGTTTGCCACACTACCATGGCAAGCACTTAAACCCTTTTCACTTTGTTCTTGGGTAGCCAGGAGTGTCCAAGGAATATCCCACAGATCCCACCTGGGGTGGGGGAGGGTGCTAGCTTGTGCTTTGCCCCTCAGCCTTCCTCATGCTCCCTCATCAGTATATCAACTTTGAATAGTACTGATGGGATTTCAGAGTGGTGGGGGTCCATGACTGACGGCCAAGAAAGAATTCTTGAAATTTCTTTGGTGCAAAAAGGTGGTTTCATTAAAACATGGGGACGGGACCCATGGGCAGAGAGAGCTGCCCTGGGGTTGTGAAGAGTGACTAATCATATACTGTAGAGTTGGGGTAGGTAAATGCAAAACAGAGATCTCCAGAAGGACATTCATATGCTAAAGAGGGCTCCTAAGATGGAAGCTTTGCTATTGTCAAGTTAAGGTTGTTTTCCCTCTAATAAGGTATTAACATTAAGACAGTTCCTAGAGAAAGGTTCCACTCTGTATTTGCCTCAAGTGTTTGTCAGTGGGCTGTAGGTTATGAAGAAATTTAATTTTACCTGCCATTTCCTTCTTGTCTTTGTTTCCCGCATCATTATGGAGGGTAGGATGATGTTGGGGCTCTAGGTAACTGAGACTATAGGTTTCTGGAGATTAGGCTATTGATAAAATTGCCTTTTTCTTGTAATTTACTAAGACACATGTCCTGCAGGACTGTGATCTCTATCAGTTAACCATTTGTTCTTTTGTTTTCTAACTGATTCCTTTTTTTAAGGTTTATTTATTTATTTTGAGAGAGAAAGCTTGAGTATGGGGGAGAAAGAGAGAGAGAGAGAGAGAGAGGTAAAATTCCAAGCAGGCACTTGGTCAGCACAGAGCCCAACCTGGGGTCTGAACCTGACCTAGGGCACAAACCCGACCTGGGACCTGAACCCAACCTGGAGCCCAAACCCATGCACCTTGAGATCATGATCATGACCGGGGCCTAAGTCAGACTAATGAGGGAGCATGAGGCAGGCTGATGGGCAAAGCACAAGCTAACACACGACCCCCCACCCCCCAGGTTGGTTATGTGTTATATCCCTTGAACGTTCCCTGCTACCCAAAAACAATAAAGGACAAAAAACAAATGGTTAAACTTGTAAAAGTCTCTACCGGTTTACCAGAAAAAGGCTATCCCATCAATAGCCTAAAGTTCAGGAACTCCCTACTGTCTTAATGTTAAGGCTTTGTTAGAGGGAAAAACAACCTTAACTTGACAATAGCTAGGCCTCCAGTAAGTCTTTAGCATGTGAAAGTCTCTCTGGAAACTCTCTCTTGACTTTATCTCCCCAGACTCCATAAAACAGTCATCCCCCCACATTTGCAGTGCAGCTCTTCCTGCCCACAGGTCCTGTCCCTGTGTTTAAATAAAATCACCTTTTTGCACCAAAGAGGTCTTCAAGAATTCTTTCTTGGCCATCGGCCCTGGACCCCATGAACCCCTCATCACCCCAAAACTTCATCAAGACACTTAATTGACTGAACTACCCAGGCACCTCTATCACTTAATCACTTGTTTTCCCCTTTCCTTTGTTCTTGGGTAGCCAGAAGTGCCTGAGGAGTGTCATCCATATCCCACCTGGGCTGGGGATGTTGTTAGTTTGTGCTTTGTTCTCAGCTTGCTTTATGCTCCCTCAGTATGCTCCCTCATCAGTATAACATTGTATATTTGTAGAAAATTAAAAAGTAGAAATCATGAGCAATAAATACAATTGCCATTATCCTGTGTGACAAAAATTTGTTAGATACTTTACATACATTACCATTAGTACTTTCACAGCACTGGAGGTTAAGCATCCCCATTTTATGGGGAGACAAAGTTCATAAAGATGATCTGATTTTGCCTAAAGTCACATAGATAACAACTGGCAGACCTAAGATTCCTTCAAGTTTTGTCTGAGTTCAAAAACATTTCCTGTCTAATGTGTTCCTGTTCAAAAGCTAATTCTCCTGATATGCACATTTTATTTTATCAAAAAGACCTGCAGTTATTATTTTTGAATCTGTTCAATAAGCATTTATTGAGCACCACCTTCATGTAAAACATTGGGCCATAATCTGAGCTTATAAGAATAGAAAATATATAATAATAACCTCAAATTATAATTTTCAGAATGTCACGATGCTTTTTATGAAAAATATTATTTGTAAATTAAATTATAGCTATGCTTTATGGATTAAATTCTCCATTTTTCAAAAGAAAATTAAGTTTACAAAAGATGTTGTGTATATGTATATATACTATATGAAATTTAAAAACACATGTAAAACCACAAAAGGAAGAAGAGATTTAGGTATGAATCAAAATACTGCATTCAGTGAATTAAACTGGCTCTAGATATTTTTCCTACCAGGAGATAAAGAGAAATAATCAAAGTATTTCACTATATATTTTGTGGAATTCCCTCACCATCACCTGAATTATTTCGGAAACAAAACAAAACAAATTTCTACTGGGTTATTTTGGTTCATTTTGCTTTAAAAAAACAGATGTGGAGTCAGCTTAATAACAAATATTTTCATTGTTTCTCCTAATAACAAGTCTAGACTCTAGAGGTTGGCTTATACACTTATCCTTTTAGATATTTTTGATGCAATTATATTTCTGCTAAATATTGACATATTTAGCCCAATCCCTCTCAGAATTAATCATCTCTGTCCTATTTTCTTCGTCAGTGAAAAGTAATTTAATTTTTTTGCTAAAACTTATTTAAATAAAAATGTTTACAATTTATTTTTCCTTTAAAATGCTTGCTTAGTGAAAATAAATATTAACTAGCATGACTTCTAAGAGAGTTCATAATTTAGATTTAAACCTAATATTTGAATTAGTTGAATTCATTTAGAGTAGCGGAGAATTGAAAATGTTATAGAATGAAAGAAATATCAAATATTAGAGAACTAAAAGGAGTAATAACCTCATGCGGGGATAATCTAAGGATAGAATTGTTTAACCTGTGTTTTTATTCCATATTAACTAGTCTGTTTTTGGAGTTTTTTGAATGAAAACACTGAAAGTATTAAGAGAGCACAATGCTCAAAGTACGTTAAGATTCCTCTACAATTAGCAGAATTCTTTGTCATTTGGCAGAATTGAAATAATCCCTCACATAACTGCTTAAACCCATGTCAAAATTTTCAGCACAAGCATTTTTTCCCAGTACTCAGAATCCTATATAAATGTTAAACAGGGGCATTAAGCTTATTAAGACTATGCCACTGGGTGATTCCTGAGGGTGTTCAACCTAGAGAAAAACTAAATTATAGAAGTTATTTCAGCACCTCTTTGATTTTAACCCAAACTACGAGTTGTAGTAAGAGGAGACACACTGTTTGTCAGCCAGTCAGCCATTAACGCTGAAGGAACCAGAGCGGGAAGCAGAGAGAGGCAGGGCAGTTCCGATCTGAGAGTTCTTGCCTTGGAGTCGGAAGTTACTGAACACGGGTTCTAGGCCACTTCGGGTAAACCGCTTGACCTCTTTTATTCTTGACTTCTTAGTAGTTAAAATTTTGAGAACACCGACTTTACTGTACACAACAGTTGTGAAGAATCACTAACAAATTCACAGTAAAGTTCTAAAACGTTGAGTGCTAAATCATACACAAAGATGATTATTTTAATCTCTTTGCTTAAGAGTAGTGTTTTTATTCGCAGTGTTTAGAAGCCATAATAAAAAGAAATGTCAGAAAAGTGATGACTTTCTTTAGGATGACTTCATCTAGAAGAAAATAAAAAGCCCAAATGACTTAAGAAATGAGACTTTGTTATCTCACATTACTAGCTGTGTGAACAGAGTGGTGGGAGGATCAGACACTCAACGATGTCATCTAAAACATGGCTCTATCATCCCTTCTCTTTGCCATCTTCATTATATTCTTCTAGTTACAAAATAATGGGTGAGGTTTTAGGTATCACTGGCAGATCAAGCAAAACAGAGCAGAAAGAAAAAAGCATTAGTTCTCTCTGTTTCTCTCTTCTTAAGAATTATAAAACTTTCCCAGAGGCTCCAGGCCTTTCACATCTCTTTTAACAACTCTAAGCCAATTTTGAACAAAAGGAATGAGGTAATATGATTGGATTAGTTTAATGAGGATTTATTTGGCTCAAATAAAGGTGGGGTACCACAGCACTGAATTACCCCAATACTTCCTTTTCTCCCACACTACCACACTTTTAGTTCCGATTAATTAATCTGCTTTTATGTAGTAAAACAAAACAAAACAAAACAAAACAAAACAAAACAAAACAAAAGTGACTGAATTGATTGCTTTCTACACTGTCCAGGAAAATAACTGACTAAAGTATAATCCTTCAGTCGCTATGGGTGGTGATGGGAGCGGTCTTTTGTTTCTCTAGTAATTTCTGTGCATAGATCAAGCTGATTTTCATTAAGAGGCTTTCTATGAGGTTGATCATCCTGAATTCCCATTAAATAAACAAAGGTGGCAAAAGAAAGCATTAGCTGTGCCAGGCAGAAAACTCTTATAATTGGTTTGTACGTGTATCTCGTACAAACCAAGATAGCTGGTTTCCAAAACCATAGTTTCCAAACCAAGTTCTGTTTAGAAAATACCTGGTGAGCTTCCTGGTGTCCACAGCTGATTAACTGCACACAGAAATCTAGAAGAAGGATACCAAAAAATCTGTACTTAAGAACAGGTTCCTTTGGTATTTCTGATGATGTTTGCCCTTCAATATTTCTTTGGCAATCATTTTACTCAACATATGTTTACAGTGTGGTGCCTGGAACATATTCTCTTGAGCTCTTGCAAACACCATGCAGTCGGGTGGTAGAGACCAATTTATGCCACTCCACACAGCCCAGTGATCTCTATCTTAGTGCTATCCCACTCATTTTTCTGTGTTTCAGTATGACTGAATGGTAGTTGGCATTATTTATTCAGTGGTCTAAGCCAGAAAATTAGAATTGTCTGTGACACTTCACTTACACATCAAATCAACTACTAAATCTTATTCTAACTTTCATGTCGCTAACATGTATTCTATTCAATCCGTTTTTCCCTTTGACTATTTCTCAAATTCATTCACTATTATTTCTCATTTTGGATTACATAAATCTCTCACTAAATCATCCAGTTTTGTGCATTTGCACACTCCATTCTCCCACTCTGGTGTGATACTGGCAATCCCTTGATTAATAGGTCCATATATCCCCATTGTCTCAAGATATAATCCAAAAATTTTCAAAAGACCTCTAATGGTTTAATGATTTCAGTAGTAGAATGAAGTTCCTTTGTGAGTACTTAAGAGATTTTCAAGAAGGATGTTTAGCATTAATAGTTAAAAAAAATCCATCTCCTGACCCTCAAATTCCACATGCATTCCTTCCTAACTTCATGTAGTTTCCTTTTTCACCTTCCATGTCATAATTTCTCATTCCTTACTTTAGAGGGAAAAAATGCACATAATTCACTCATCCAAAATTTTATTATGGTACATTCCTTAGTTATGTAAAGTGCTTTAGGGTGACTAAATATGGAAGATTTATTACATCAGAAGTCTTACTGACTCTTTTTATTTTGAACATATTGTTATTACACATGAAGCATGACTTTAAAAATGAGTTGCTCTGGCAATTGTTTGGATGCTCTGACTCCACATGTAATGGTAGAATGTGTGGGCAGGGAGAATGATGGTAATTTTCTTTTAAGAATCCTACATCTTTCATCCACTGAGTTTCAAAAATGGCAAATATTTTGTGGGAGAGTGTGATGAGGCAAATCAAAAGGAATAATTGCTTCAAAAAATTAAATGAAAAAAAAAGGTATTTTCTTCCACCTATTTTAAGTATGTAGTTTATTTTGGATGTATTCATGCCCCTAATATATGCATTAGTTGGAAAGGGAAGTATTAAGTAGATTAAGAGGCCCATGGTACTAATATTGATATACTTCAAAATAACTGAAAGGTTTTCAGGACTACCAGAAAGTTAGTAGGAGAAGATCCAGAGATTCAAATGTTACATGATTTCTTGTCAACTTGGGGCACATTTTACAACTGTCAATGTGCTAAATCATGTGTCTCCCTGGGTAAGTATGGGAACTAGGTTTCCAAGAAATTACTTCCTGGCATGTTCCAAAGTAAGAGTTGTCTCTTAAAAGCGGAACCTGTGCACAATTTTGAAGGATGAAGTAAAGAAGACACTATTGCTCTTGGAAAACTGTTAGTTTGACAAGGTGACAGAAAGATGCCTGGAATCCCAACTTGTCCTTACTCTGCTCTGCATCTCCATGGCTGGTTTTATGACTACCAGCAGCCTGGTCCATGCCAAGGTGTTTGGACCTAACAGTCCACAAGTAGCTACTGCAAGGAGGCAACAGCTAACTGAGGTGGCAGTTTCCATGGACCTCTCCATGGGTTGCCCATCTCCCTTGTGTGGTCAGAAATCTCAAGTTCTTACATTTTCCTACGAAAATTTTGTCTTAGAATGCTTAGACCTCTCCACCTACTTCAGTGCTTCAAGAAGACTGGTTAATGACAGTTTCTCTGGTCTTGATCTTTTGATTTTTCTTCCATAGCTTCACTTTACTAACACCCTCCTACATTCATGTAAGGTTTAATTCCTATAGTAACTGTCTCATTCTCCTATTACTTCTAGAGCCTCTGGTTTCCTTATGGAACCCTCATGGATATAGTAAGCTAAAAGCCTATGTTATCAACCATATTATGAAATCCTATTCTAGTATTAGTTGTCAGTTTATTAGCCTTAACAAATGATATTGGATGGATTATTTTTAAGAGTATTATTACATTTCTTCCTTATTAAAATAGCATATGAAGTTTAATTATGATGCATAGTAGCATTAATTAAATTAATTATGAAGTTTATTATACATGACTTTTATTTAATTCTTAAAATAACTGACAGATTATTTTTAAGATGTTATTACATTTCTGCCTTATTAAAATAGCATATAAAGTTTAGTCATGATGCACAGTAGCATTAATTTAATTAATTAAGAAGTTTATTATACATGATTCTTATTTAATTCTTAAAAAATCATATACAGAATTCATTATATTCACACTTGCTAAAATTATATTATGCCTTTTGTCAAACTTCTTATTTTGTAAACAACTTATGGTTTTAGCTATATATTACATGCTTTATTGAAGATTAACAATAAGAAATAGCATATAGAATAAATGTTTTTATGCCATCTTATAAACCCAAATGAATTAATAATACTCTTTATATTGTTTTAATCTTGATTAATATTTGCAGCAAACCTTTAAAAGGTATTCCCTAGTTTATTTCTCACTGGCTTTTATAATATTCCTAAAACATGTAACATGTATATGAATTGAAAAAATGAGGTTAGGCTTCTTCTGACAGAAGTTTGATTTACCTTATAAGAGGACTACTTTTGCTAATTAACACATGAGGCATTATAGGGAAGTTGCAAAAACTGAATATGCAGGTGTTGACAAAGTTATATTTAAAGTACATGATAAAATTAAAGCATTTTATTAATAATTACTGTTTTGATAAAGATACTAAAATTTAACAAAATCTTTAATCTTTCATATTTTGTGAGTAAATTGGGATATATATAAAATGCCCCTTGGGTAATTTATTAATTGATTGATACAACTGGTGCTAAGTTATATCTCCATCCAACAAAATTTATTCATAGAAATGAATTGGAAAAATTTTAACTTCATCACATGAAAATAATTTTATTAAATTTTACTTAGTTATAAAAAATGAATAAAATGTGGGGTGTCAGGGTGGCTCAGTTAGTTAAGCATCTGACTCTTGGTTTCTGCTCAGATCATGATCCCATGGTTTGTGGGTTTGAGCCCCACGTGGGGTTACTGATGTTGCAGAGCCTGCTGGGGATTCTCTCTTCCCTTCTCTCTCTGCCCCTCCCCCACTCTTGCTCTCTCAAAATAAACTTAAAAAAACAAATAAAATGCTTAATATTTTAATGTTATGTGATAAGTTATATTTCATATAAATTTTATAATTGCAGGAACAATTTTAAAATAACTATTGATTTCAAATTTATTTCAGAAAAATGTGATCTATGACCAATAGAATTTTTTGAAACATAAAACTGTTAGGTTAAATAGAAAGTCTGTGAACAGGGGTGCCTGGGTGGCTCAGTCGGTTAAGCGACCGACTTCAGCTCACGTCATGATCTCGCGGTCTGTGAGTTCGAGCCCCGCGTTGGGCTCTGTGCTGACGGTTCAGAGCCTGGAGCCTGCTTCAGATTCTGTGTCTCCCTCTCTCTCTGCCCTTCCCTTGCTCACTCTCTGTCTCTATGTCTCTCGAAAATAAAATAAAAACGCCAAAAAAAAAAATAAAAAAAAAAGAAAGTCTGTGAACAAAGTAAAATTAAAAAGTAACCTCAAGGAGAAAAAGAGAATTATGTGTAATTTCGCATAAGAAGATCCTGTCCATGTATTTTGTAAGTCGATGTTGATGGAAAAGTCACCCTAACATTTAGATTCCATTAGGTACTAATGTGATGCAACCATTTCATTTCAAAATATATTTACATAAACTGGAAAAATTTGTGCTTTGTATGTTTTTCAATTTGACTAAAAGTTTAAAATGTCTGGGATGCCTGAGGGGCTCAGTCGGGTAAGCATAGGACTCTTGATTTAAGCTCAGGTCGTGATCTTACCGCTTGTGAGATTGAGCCCCAAGTCAGGCTCTGTGCTGACAGTGTGGGGCTTGCTTGCGATTCTCTCTCTTCCTCTTTCTCTGCCCCTCCCCTGCTCACACATGTGCTTTCTCTCTCTCTCAAAAGAAACATTAAAAAAGTTTCAAACGTCTATCTAAAAATGTTTGAGATGTGCATAGCTTTCCAAAATTATTTTAAGATGTGCCTGTACATAAAGATTCGCTAACCGATTTATCCTTTGTTTACTTTTTCAGACATATCCATCATTGCCCCTCCTTAAGTTCATCACTAATCCAGTCATACTGAACATCCTGTTTCAAAACTGCCGTGTATTTCTTTGCCTACAATGTGCTAAGCTTCTCAGCTTCTCCCTGTCTACCTCCATTCTCCGATACCAAGATACTGCTTACCTATCATATGTAGTTTTTATTTTTCATGTCATTGTGAACGTATCATCTTCAGGGGCACCGATCCTAGTAAATCAGGTATCTCTCCTAACTGCTCCAACAATCTCGTGCTTGATGAAGCTTGTGGTTGCCTATTTACTTATTTGACACTTTTTTAAAATGTGTATTCATTTTTGAGAGAGAGAGAGAGAGAGAGAGAGAGAGATTGAGTGGGGGAGGGGCACAGAGGGAGGGAGACGCAGAATCCGAAGCAGGCTCCAGGCTCTGGGTTCTGGGCTCTCAGCACAGAACCGGATGTAGGGCTTGAACCCACTAACTGTGAGATCATGACCTGAGCCGAAGTCAGAGGCTTAACGGACTGAGCCACTGAGGCACCCCTACTATTTGAAACTTCTAACAGGTCATCATCAATCAAGTTCCCAACACAGTTTGAGGAAAAAAAAAACAAAAGGAAGATCCTCAATAAATGTTATTGGAGAAAACAACTGATTGGCTGACGATGAATGAATCAGTGAGTAAATGAACAAATAAATTCCACAGGAATATTTAATAGAGAAATAATGGACTAGAAATTTAAAACCATAGAATCTAGCCCCTAACTCTTAATTAAATATCTTGGTCTATAATTTACGTCTAAGTTACTACTTGCACTGAAGTCTAGAAAAATAATATTTTATTTTTAGAAAATTTATCATTTAATTTTTATTTTCTCCTTTTTTTTGTGAAATGACTAATATTAAGAGTGGAAGGTAATACCTAAATAAAGATTATTGTTGGTTATAGGTAAAGTGATTTTTAAATGAACTGCTATACATATAAACATATATGAAATACTACGTGTTATGAAATATATGACTCAATTTTATAAACTCAAGTAGTTTTAGAGTTCAGAAAATATTAGAATTGGCTTCCTATGGAAGCAGTATCATATATACTAATATATGATTTGTAATAATAAGGATTGATGATATTTAATAGGCTGCTTTCGTTGGTCCTGCTGTGATTAGATGTATTACCAGAAAAGAGTATCAATTTATATTTTATAACTAACAAAATAGAAAAATAAGAGAGCAATATAAATGAGCTTTATAAGGCAATTATGTATACATTTTGAATTCAATTAAAATCAACATTCGGCCAATGATATCTAAAAAACTAGTAAAGCAAATTTATAGATTAACAATAAAATTTTTATGTATATGATGATATAATCAAAGTTTTTTTCTATGTAGAAATAATACTTAATTCCATCCGAGCAAAATTACTTTTAGAACTTCACAGTCATAAAATTATAAATACATAAGACTCAGTGCTTATAAGATTACAAATTTATGACATTAGGTAAATCAAGTTATATGGTCATACTGTTATCAGTAGTCCCCTACAATTCCTTAAAACTGAATCTACAAGATTATGTTGTCTCTACATTAGGTTTGAAAGGGTTTTACCCTCCATAGTTCCTAAGTCAAGTGGCTTGTGTTGGAAGGCATATGCTTTCCTAAGGGTCAGATCCTTCACAGGGATTTCATCCCCTATTTATTCTCTCACCTCTGTTGGAGACACCATGTTAGTTTTTAAACTGGGTGATTTCTAGGCTTTGTAAGTCACAGCCTTGGCACCAGTCAATATTAAATTCTTTAATTTGTTTTAGAGTCCCTACTTTAAGCAAGTCCTGCTGCTGATTGCCCCACAATGTTTCCAAGGAAAAAGCAGTGTGTACACCACATGCATACTCAGTTAAACAAGAGTCGTAAGCTTTCATGAGCATCTAGAGTACATAAATGCTGAGTTCTTACTGATCAGGGACACATCTTCAAAGTCAACACTATCTAATATCTTTTTAGTTATCATCTCTCAGAGTGTCTATAGAACATGGATTGAGGAATATGTATTTCACTTAGGCCCCTAGTATATACTTGCTGTTGGTACATTGCCCTTTAGCGTAAAGATATTGAGGAATACCTTAGGAAAGAGCCTTCTAATGGGCATTAGGAGGCCTACTATAAGGATGCTGTCCATTACACTCAGTTCAGTGTTCTTTGTTTAAGTGTTCTTTTAATAAGGTGCTTTCTAGTTTTGGAGTTTGGAGATAATTGTCTTCCTTTGAAAACATAGTTTGAGATCTATTACAAAGCCACTGTGAATCATGAATCTGATCAAGATTTCCTTTTTAGATGAGTTGGAAATCAGAGTCCAATTTGTAGATTCCCCCAATAGCAAGTTTACACTTTGTGATATGCATATTTATGTCTGTCCTTATTTGGCTCTACTTTATATTCCCTTTTTTCCTCTTTCTCACCTACTTCTAATTTATGCTATTTTGCTACACATAATTTTGTGTTTTTAAACTCTTAATCTATTTTGGGAATAAGGTGTGATTTAAATTAAAGGATTAACAATTTTATAAAATTATTCTGATGCTTTATATTTCTCCCTTGCTAATATCCCTAGTGTGGGAATTTACATCAAGCTCAAATTATTCTGCCACGATCCTAAAACTACTACTATAACACATATATTTTACATTAGTGCATATGATATGGAGAACAACTAAGAGCAGAGGCCCGTAGACTCCGAATACCTATTACAAAACTACGGGGACCTTGCCAAAGTCTTTCTACCGAAGTTGGAACAAAAAAAATTTTTTTGGAGATGAATGGCAGTAAACAACTAAGGTAAAGTCTCACAAAGTGTGTTTTACTGTGAATTTTATCAAGGGTCTGATTCCCAACCTTACTAGGACACAGAGGTTTATTATTGAATCCAGAAACCATTGAGTTAAGAGAACAAATTCACCTTAAAATACATATAAAAAGAGAAAAATGCATAGACCAAAAGCTAAATGAATTAAATGTGCATATGCCATGCTGATTAAAAAATACTAGCTTATACACTTACACAAAATATTTTTGATAATCTTCTCATACAAAAAACTAATTTAATGCTGGGGAAAAATTTCCTCCTATTAGCAACATCATTCTAGATATATAAATGTGACATTCCTTCTGAGTGTGCCGATTTTCATTCATACAAGCCATATCACAACCTTCCTGAAGGTCTGCAGCATATCATTCTTTAAGTAGTCTGGTGATTACCATGGACCTTATCTGGAGTGATTAAGACTGGTTACAAGTAACAGAAGCCACTGGGGATATGTGAACAAAGAAAGGAGAGATGGATATATAAGACCTACTAGGTTTCAGAAAGAAAATGGAACCAGGAAATACAATTATAGCTAGACCAGCTAGACTCCGACTGGGATCTCATTTCCCCAATTTGCTAAATGGAGGGCTCATTGTCAGAGTTTAGGTCATCTTAGCTATGGGTGGGGAAGAATCACATTGTACAAATCATAATCATATGAAAGATTTAAAAAAAGACATTTTTAATTAGACTGTTTAATCAGAATGGTGGGACTACAGTTCAAAGTGATCACATCTCATGTAAATGTTCGGAAGTCATACTCATTGGAGAAAACTGAACCTGTAAGAATATAGGAGATCATCATTGTGGATACATAAATATAAATATAAATGTAGGTAACTTAACATGTGTTTAACAACACAAACTAAGATTGATCTACAGTGCTCAGGAGTTTTAAAATGAATTTTATTGAAGTATCATTTGGAAACAATAAAACATACCTCTTTAAAATATAACCATTGAGAAGTTTGATGCCTGTTTCTACGTGAACACGTGCCTATCACCCCAAAAAGTCTCTTATATACAGCAAACCTCCTTAAAAACCTAGCCTGAGTTGAATTCTGACCTACCAGTTTTCATTTAAAATGAGTGTTTTTTTTCTAAAACTTTATGTAGATACATTCATATAATATGTATTCTTTTGAGATTGGCATATTTACTTAACACAAAATTTTCAAGATTCATCCACATTAAAGTATGGATCAGCAATTTGTTCTTTTATTGCTGACGAGTATCCATTGTATGAATCAAAACGGAACTACTTATCCATTCTCTTATTGATGGACGGTTTGGTTGTTTCCAGTTCTTGTTACTTTGAATAAAGCTGCTTTGCACATTTTTGTATAGTCTTTGTGTGGGTATTTGTTTTTATTTTTCTTATGTAAATACCTAGGGGTCGCATGATAAGAATATGTTTTTCTAACTATTTAAGAAACTGACACGCAATTTCACAAAGTGGTTGCAAAATTTTGCAACCCACCAGAAAAATATGAGTATTCTAGTTGCTGTACATCCTCTCTAACAGTTCATACGGTTAGTCTTTTTTATTTTTGATATTGTGATATTTAGTGATATTAGATTGTGTTTTTAATTTACATTTCTTTAATGGCTAATATTATTGACCATATTTTAATATGTTTGCTGACCATTCGTATATTTTTTTAAGTTTATTTATTTATTTTTTAGAGAGACAGAAAGAGAGCACGAGCAGGGGAGGGGCAGAGAGAGAGAAAGAGAGGGGCAGAAAATCCCAATGTGGGGCTCGAACTCACAAACCGTGAGATCGTGACCTGAGCTGAAATCAAGATGGATGCTTAAATGACTGAGCCATCTGGGAATTCCTTTATTTTATTTTATATTTTGCAATATCTGTTCAAATCTTTTGTTCATTGATTTTTAGACATTATTTGCATATCAAAGGTATATGTCCTTTGTGAGATATACCTGAGGGAATGTGTCTGTGACTCTTCTTTTGGCTTGTATTTTCATGTTCTCGACAGTGTCTTTTAAGGACCAAAAGTTTTGATTTTGATGAAATTGAATTCATCATTTTCTGTGTAATGATTCATGTTCTAAGTGTCATATAAGAAATCATTTCCTATGTCTAAGATCACGAATATTTTCACTTATTATTTTTCTTTCTAGAACAGAGTTTCTCAGCTTCAGCATCATTGGCACTTTGGGCCAGATATTTCAGGTTGGCATTGTCTCTAGACATTGTCGAATATCTACTGAGGAGCAAAACTGGCCCTGCTGAGAATCACTGTTCTATGCGTTCTAAGAGTTTTAGCTTTTACATTTAGGTTTATAACCTATTTGGGATAATATCTGTGTATAGCTCAAGATAAGGATTGAGATTTATTGTTTGCATATGAATACGCAGTTGTTCTAGCAACATTTAAAATATACAAAAGGGCATCCTTTAGCCATGAAATTGCCTTGGCACCTCTTGTCAAAAAACAGCTGTCCATATATATGTGACATAATTTTGGATGCTCTACTTTATTCCACAGACACATGACTGTCTTCACACCAATACCACAGTCTTGAATATAGTACATTTATAATGAGTGAAATCAGGTAAAGGTTTTCCAAATTTGTTCTTTTAAGAATTGCTTTGGCTGTTTTTGTTCTTTGTATTTCCATATACATTTTAGAATCAGATTGTGATTGTCCTTCTCTCAGATACTTTCCCCCAAAAAACCCCTGTTGAAATTATGCTTCACACTGCATTGAATTTATTGGTCA
Organism: Paguma larvata; assembly: GCA_030068075.1. Classification (NCBI taxonomy): domain Eukaryota; kingdom Metazoa; phylum Chordata; class Mammalia; order Carnivora; family Viverridae; genus Paguma; species Paguma larvata. The sequence continues at coordinate 38,580,427 of CM057840.1, forward strand.
GCCTTGGGAAACTTGACATCTTAACTACAGTAAAGCCTTGGATTGCAAGTATCTTGTTCTGTGAGTGTTCCACAGGACAAGCAAACATTTCTAATAAATTTTAACTTGATAAATGAGTGATGTCTTGCAATATGAGTAGTATGTGATGCCGAATGTCACATGATCACAACTGAGCCAATGGTTTTTTTCTCTGTCTCTCACTGAGGGATTGTGGGTCATTGCCTCCCATGCTTGGATGCTCGATCTCAGACTGTGGTGTTTGGCAGAAATCCATGATTTTCAGAATGTTGGAAGGTGCCCACAAATGGCACTAAGTGTATTTTTTGTCACTTCAAAGTACCTAAGGATAGTCCTTTGTTTTTCCATACAAGAGTAAGCTTAGGAATGCTTTGCTTCATTCTAGGTCAGGCTGCTCGCAGATATAGACCCTTTCCTCTGGTACCTTATTGCCAGTTACATTCAATACAGTATATGAAAAGAGTTTATTGGTACTGTACTGCAGTCAACATTTGTCAGTGATAATGAAAGTCATCCTACACAATAACGCTCCTCTCTCATTTCCCTCACACCACCCATGAAGGTTTTCAAAGGTAAGTGCAGGTGAATTTATCTTTTTTATATTTTGTATTTTCTTTATTGTTTAATATTATATTACAGCATTGTAATCATTTCTATATGAATATTTTTGGGTTGTGGAATCAATTATCTGAGTTTCCATTATTTCTTATGGGGAAATTCATTTTGATGTATAAGTGTTTTGGATTACAAGCATGTTTCTGAAATGAATTATGCTTACAAACCAAGGTTTTACTATATTTTGTTTTCTAATTAATGAACATGGTGTATTTCTCCACTTAGCAAGGGCTTTAAAATTTCTTTCTCATAGCAATATTTCTTAACTTTTATTTTATGTTTTACATACAGTTGGCTAAATCTATTTGTAATTATTACATGTTCTAGGCATTTTAGATTTTAATTTTCAATATTTAGTGACTAATATAAAAATATGCTTACTTTTTGTACACATTATAATTTATGACATCTTTAAATTTACATTTTAGTTCTAGCAATTTTTCATGAGTTCCTTAGGAAGCTCTATTACTAGAGTCTCGTCATCCAATTTAAAAAACATTACTTTTTATTTTTCACTCTACACATCTTTTGTTTCTTATTCTTGACTTATTGCAACAGCTAGAAATTCTATGGTGCTCAGTTGGTTTTTAACTCATATCTCAATTTCCGAATGCCAGTCTAATTGATTGTTTTGTACCAAAGAAAGTGAGTAGGTATGGATTTTCTGATAATTCTCTTTATGGCCTGTAATAAGTAATAGCAGTTTGACATGTAAAAAGGAAAGAATAATTTTCTCTTACTCTACACTCCATCCCTATCCACTAGAATGGGTAAACCAAATACTGTAAGAAATACATGGCCAGTGTTTTAGATAAGATGGCAGACTGTTGAGGCTAATTACTTAACTTTGGTGAAATTATGTAGTAGTCTGCTAGAATGCAAGATGATTTGAAGCAAGAGCCTCATTTACCCTGTGGACCATTCCCTGTTGCTTAAAATAATGTTTGGCACAAATGGAAATTCAATAAATATTTGTTGACCAAAGTGAAAGACTATTAGGTATGCCTTTGAGTCTAACATTATTTAGAAAAGGTGGGCAGGGATTTCTGAATAAAATACACAGTCATTATTTCAGTATGATTTTTGTACACAAATACAAGGCACCAAGTAGGTAAATTAATCCTTGAATCCATGACCACACGGGTAGATAGAGAATAAATATATTGTGTATATTCTTCCAATGTCTTATATTCTAAAGCTAAGAGAATTCTTTAAAACATGAGATGGCATGAGTGTAGAAATTGATAGACTCTAGACCAATTATGAAAGAGTTTCAGTGAGGTGCAAGCATAGCTGATAAGATAAACTAAAAAAGCTGGCTATTAAAGGTCAAACAGTTTAGGCGGACATAGTCCCAAAGATGCCTGTTCCAGGAGGTCTTTGAACAGAACATCACAGAGATATGAGAAATTGAAAAGGATGATGATAAAAGTACTGCCCTGAAGGAAGCAGAATAAATAAATGTGTAAAATGAAGAGCAGCAAGTCAGGAGAAATATTTTCAACAGTGTGTTTAATCTGCTATTTTATCGTTGTTATGGGAGTATGTAAGAATGCTTTAATATACTCACATATGGTGTTTTATAATGATGAGTTATTTTGTTTATATAGATTTGTTACATTAATGCAGTGTGGGCCTTTTTGCCACATGATAATTTTTTTGTCTGTTTTACAGACCATTTGCTCACATTAAAAGAAGTTGATAAAATGAACTGTCATTAAAATAATAAATGTGCCATATTTAATGACTCTCTTCAAAATGTTGACAATCCTTCAAGTCTGGTCATGGGTAAATGGGGATTTGTTGTACTTTTAACTTTTGTGTATTTATAGAAGTTTTCAAAATATTTTAAAATGGTTCCCTGCAAGTCTTTCAATCACTCATTCTACAACTATTTAGGGAGCACCTGCTATATGACAGGCACTATTCTATGAAGTGGAGATACAGCAGTGAACAAAACACTCTTCTGTCATGAATCTTTCATACTTCCTTCCCAAATAGGCAATAAAAACACAAATTAATATGAAATATAACATTTTACATAGGAGTATTAAAAAGAAACATGAAGCAGAAAGGGGGATAGGATTCCATGTAAAGAGTAGCAGAGGCAAATTCCCTGAAGATAAGGTGCATTAAAGCTAGCATGGATAGAAGAGGAGAGATAGAAAATGATGTCTGAAAGACTGCCAGGAGATGGTGATGAAAACTCTTTTGAATTCTGGCAAGAGTTATTTTAGAGATTAAGACTTTAATTCTTAAAGTCTTTAAAAGTAATTTTAAATCTGAACACATACTAGATATATTAGAGTATATAATTTCAGCAGCTTTTTAAGAAAATAAATACATTTTTATCTTACAGAGCATTTGAACCTTACAGAAAAATATGGTGGAATGTATACAGTTCCTATATGCACCCTCACTCCATCCTTATATGGCTTTCTGTATTAATATCCTACATTAGTGTGGTACATTCATTATAACTGATGAGTCAATATTGATACATTAAGTCCGGTGTTTAATTAGGGTTCATTCTTTGTGTTGTACATTCTATAGACTTTGGCAAATATATCCACCATTACTGTATCACATGGAATAGTTTCATTGCCCTAAAGTCTCCTGTTTTACATATTCTTCCCTCCTCTGAACCTCTGTCAACCATAGTTTTACTATCTCCACAGTTTTGCCTCTTCCAGAATGATATACATTTGGAATTAAAGCCTTTTCAGATTGGTTGGTTTCATTAAGTGATATGTATTTAAGGTTCCTCCTTGTGTTTTTGTTCCTTTATAGCTCATTTCTTTTCATCACTGAAAAATATTCCATTATATGGATGTACTACAGTTTATATATTCATCTACTGAAGGGCATTCTGGTTGCTTCCAGGATTTGGCAATTATGAATAAAGGTGTTATAAATATTTGTGTGTGGATTTCACATGGACATAAGTTTTCAACTCATTTGAGTAAATATCGATGAATGCAATTGGTAGATCAGACGATAAGAATTACATTATTTTGCAAGAAATTGTCAAATAGTCTTCCAAGGTGGCTGTATCATTTTGCATTCCCACCAATGATGAATGAGAATCCCTGTTGCTTCATTTCCTTATCAGCAGTTAGTGTTGTTGGTGTCTTGGAATTTAGTCTAATAGTTGTATAGTGTTATCTCATTTTCATTTGCTACTCATTGATTACACATGTAATCACCTTGTCATATGCTTATTTGCCATCTATGCATCTTCCTTGTTAAGGTGTCTGTTCAGATTTTTTGTCTGTTGTTTATGTATTACTGAGTTTAAAGAGTTCTTTGTATATTATGGATACAAGGTTTTTTTTTTTTTTTCTTTATGATCAGGTATGCTGTTTGTAAATCTTCCAGACTCCTAGTCTGTGACTTGTCTTTTCAATCTCTTAGGAGTGTCTTTTGCAAAGCATAAGTTTTAAATTTTAATGTATTCAAACTATCAAATTTCTTTCATGGATTTTACTTTTGGTACCAAAAAGGTATTGCCAAACCTGAGGCCATCTAGATTTTCTCCTATGTTGTCTTCTAAGGGTTTATAGTGTTACATCTTACATTGTTTTTACATTACATTAGTTTTACATTTTACGTTATAGTCCTACATTTTGATTCAATTTTTGTAGAGGAAGGACTATGTCTAGATTCATTTTTTCAATAGCTTTTAGTAGCTTTGTAGGTAACATGTAGACAAAGTTTATAGAAAAGAAAGAATAGAAGCAGGGAAGCCATTCTAGAGGCTTCTGAAGTCATCATTGAGCAAGAAGAAAAAGGCTTGCGTGGAGAACACCATTGTACTGTGTATGAAATTAATTGTGTTTCAATTAATTAGAGCAATAAGCTTTTATGGGGGGTATATATGGGTTTTGGGTAATAATAACAGTCAAGAAAAATCAAAGTTCTAAGTCTGACTAACTGTGGAACTATTTATCGAAATGAAGAACACTGTACAAATAATGTTTTTTTCATGGGGAGTGGATATCATAGAAATAAGATCCGTTTTGACATCCCATGAGTTTCTTTGTATGTACCCAGTGAGCGATATCAAGTATAAAATTGGCTATCTGAATCTGGAGCATAGGAAAGTGGTCAGGGCAAAATATAAATTTGGGAAATGTCAATATATAGATGGTGTCTGAGGTCTTGAGACGAGGGTGAAAGTAGCAAAAAAGTGACAACAGATATAAAGAAAAAGAGATCCTAGAAGCTTGGGATACAACCACACTTAGAGTTTAGCTGGAAGTGGTGGATCTAGAACCAGCTTCTGAAAGGGAGCTGCCAATGCACTACAGAGAAACAGAAGAGAGAGTGGAGTACGTATTTTTAAGAAGAAGTGAGCAACTGTGCCAAATTCTGTTGAAAATTTGAGAAAAATAGAAACAGAATTGATTATCCAATTGGCAATATGAATGCGTTGGTGACTTTCACGGGAGAGGCACTAAACAGATAGGAATGAATATCAATCAGGTTGGAATAGATTCTCAAGGTAATGGGAGGGTGGCAGTGCAAACAACGGCTCCCATAGCTCCTCCAGGGAGTTCACATATGGGAGATAAAGTCATTTATAGTTTTGGAAACAAGCAGATTAGCTCTTACTGTGGACAATACACTAAGAGACAAACTAACTCACATACCAATGTATCATAAAGTACACACACACATTAATTTTACTACTTTCATATTGTTTTTTCTTCCCTCACATTATCCCATGAAGTGATTTTTCACTTGGCTTTGGAAACAAATGGATTACCAATAGGTGAATTTTGTTAGATATGTTATCACTAAGCAACATTCAATGCTTCTGATGGATTGTACAGATCATGACTCTTTCATGCTTCTCTTAACTTTATAATCTCCTGTTAATATATTGTACCTTATCCTCAAAGGCACTTTGTATTTATACACACTTGTCTTTTGCTATACAGTATTTGAAAAGATTGAGTGAGATATTTCTGGGACATAAGACCCTAAATATTTGAATCTTCTCCTTAAATGGCTGTCTGCCTGCGACCTGAGACATTCTCCAAAGGGATATATATGTGCACAGAGACCAAGGCTATACAAAGGGATGTATTATTACCAGTAACTGTTTTGGCTCCACAGACCCCAGAGCAGTTTTCAGATGAGCTCAGGGTTAGAAGTGAGCTTAAGGCCTACAACTAAAATAGATCAAGCAGTATTTTTCATGCTTTCTCTCTAAATTCTCACCCACGTCTTGGCCTCTGTATCTTTTGACTCTGATTAGGAGGAAAAGAGTCTGAGAAGATCACATCAAAGGGAAAACCAACAGAAGGAAGCGAGGAGCAAAGAGTTTTGCCTCGCATAGGTTTTTTAAAACTCTAAGGCTCTTAACAATAAGGTCCAGTTAGAGTCCATAGATTTGCCAAGCCCACAGCAAACCTCCTTTCCTTTTTGGAAGATGGTGGGTGGTGGCAGTGAAGGAGCTGTGTCGCCTTCTCTTGTTGGTACTACCATAAAAATATGAAGTGCCCAATAACAGGGGTTGAATTCTCATTGTTTCTCTAGTGCCTATAAGAAGTTATGGAACTTCTATTGCCTATAATTTTAGCACATTAATATTCATATACATACTTCTTAATTGATTAAAATTCCAACTTCATTTATTTATTAATTAATTATGATTTTTACACTTATTCGAAGATGTCTTATAATAATGTCTTTTTGGATTTTTTGGGGGGAAACACAGGGGTATTATTTCATGAATTGTACATGATTAAGATTTTTATGTAAGGACTTTAAAATGTTTTCATACATTACATTTTAGTGGTATTAAAAATTGCTTCCATAATTCTTATCAAAAGCTGTTCTCAATGGAAAATGAGACAAAGTCTAGAGATGAGACAAAATAAAGCTGGTATTTGTTAAGTCATTTGTAGTTTCCATTGTTAGTACTATATACTTTTTATAGCTAGTTAATAGATTACTATTTTGACACTATATTTAAACTTTTAGCCTCAATGTATCTTTTAATTGTTATTGTTTATTCATTTTAAGCAAAAATAGATGTATTTATAAACAATAAATTCAAATTCATTTACACCATCAATAATATAGCACAATTTAAATCTCAGTGTTACTTTTTTTGTAATAGTTCCAATCACTTTGCCAAATATAAACACGTGTGTTGTGTATATAACTTGACTATAGATGTTTAGTATGCACATTGCCAAATGTAGATATTTATAAATAGATATTTTCAGTTTGTACTTTGATGTAAAATATTGTTTCTCAGTGAGGATGTTGGAAATATGTATATAAACCAAATATTGGCTTGTACACAAATACAATTTGTGTACATTATTTAGTTTACTAGTTTGTGAATTATCAAAAGATATTTGCATCTCTACTAATAAATTTAATGACTTTAATGTCTTTAACTAGTTTTGCTCTTGAATTTGGCACAGAATGAATTAGAAAATATTCAATTTTTTGTATTGATTGGAAGAGTTTATACAATATTGAAACAATCATTTCTGTGAAAGTTCTATAGTCATAGACTGAAACAATTTGTGCATAATATTTTCTTTGTGGGAAGATTTTTAATCCATGCTGTATTTGTATAAGATCTTAATAATAGCCTTTATGTCTTTGTGTAACTCTAGTTATGATCTGTCTTCCAATCTTAGTATTAGTTATATGTACCTTCTTTTTTTCTCTTCATAAATGGCAACATAGAAGTATTGTTCAATAAACAACAGTGAAATTCAGGTTACATCAAAAATATGTTGCCTTAAAAGAGGGCAAAGGTAAGGCTGGGTGTGTACTGAAATATTACTTCCTTTGGGACCAGATCCTACTTCCAATATTTTAAATATGATTTTTCACAAAACTGTAAAGTGTTACTAATGTTATCAGGCACTAGTACAGCTCAATCATTCATATATGGAAAGCTTTGCATTAAAATTTTGTGTGCTGCTACCATGAAAGCCTTTAATGTTTTTTACATGTTTGTAACTTTTATTGTTATTTCTACTCTTACCGAAGGATTATTTACAAGTGTTTGGTTATTTTCCAAATTTGAGCTGTCTTTCTAGCTATCTTTCTGTTGTTGATTTCTGCTGTATTTCCACTTTGACCTTAGAAAATATTCTTTATGGTTTCAATTATTTGAAATTGATTGAATCTACATTACTTCAAATGTATCAGTCATATATTGCTTTGTAACAAATTACTCCAAAACTTAGTCACTAAAAAAACACTTATAATCTTACGGTTTGGTTTCTGTGGGTCAGGAATCTGGGCGTGGTTTAATTGTGATTTCTAGCTTTGAGTCTCTTCCAAGCCTGTAGTTATTTTAAAGCCCAACTGTGAGATTTTGCACAAATATTCTAAAATTTCTGAAACTTAATTTCATCATCTTTAATTTTTTAAAACAAATGTTATTAAATATGTAAGTTTTATTATACAAATTGGACACTTGCAACATGATTATCACTGTGCTAACCTTGGAGCTATGCAGTTAAATGAAATAAGTAACTACTTATTGAGTGCAAATTATAACATGACTACTAAGATAAGATTACTATAAAAAATAACATAATAGAGGTCAATAAATACTAGTTTTTGTATTTGTTGTATTGTACTAGTTATGTTCTGACATATTAATAGATATGTCTGTAATTTTGAGAAATTGATAAAGTTTACTGCATTCAGAAATCTTAATGTGTTCATTTTTAACACTGACTTGTTTTTCTGTATAATAAATTTCTGCCCTTTTCACCATTTACAACCATCCACAAATTTTGATTATGATTACATGGAAAAACAATTACTTCCCAAATTGCCAGTATATTCATTTGTATTCCACCAATGTTTTTATATTAAACTTTAGTGAATTGTTAAGATGTGTTAACAATTTTTGTTATATAAAACAAAAGATTTGTTACGTGAAAACTTAGGCTGGAGTTCTGCCTCTATAAATCTAAAAATTCATTATACTCTTCGGAGCGGCTATTTATTCAATGGTAAAATAGTGATGATGATGATGATGATGATGATGATAATGCTAATGATAGCAAAAACAACCATACTTGTTTCTGAGGGTTACTGTGAGAATCACTTGAATTAATATACTTGAAAAGTGCCTTACAACCTGATGAATAACACATATATTATTGTTAGTGAATGAAGGATAATTTATGGCACCAGTGTAACCATAACATTGTAATGTTTTAGACATGCTATATAAACAGAAATACCGTAATTCAGATGTCACATTTTGTTTGATTCTTCCATTAGAAGAGATTTATGAAATTATAAAGAATCCCTACATAAAATATAGTCTGATGACCACCAAACCTACTGACCCAGATGAGGTAACTATATTTAAGCCAAGACACATTCAGTTCTTTTCTTACTTTCTAGCTGTCCATGTTATATCATCCTGTTTTCTTCTTGTTAAACTTAATTATGTCATATTTTATTATTTTTACCACTGTTTATTAGAATGATTTCAGCTTTGATATCTGGTAAATAAGTGAAGGAACTCATACACAATGAGCTTTTTAATTCTCTGAGCATGCCCTGCTTCTCAGAGCTAAGTACTTTTGCTGAAGCTGAGAATTCCTTTTCCCTTTTTTTCTCTGATCGATTCCTCTGTAGCTTTCACAAATCAGTTTATATCTTACCTCTCTTAAAAGTATCTGTAATCATTCTAATTCATGATGATGTTTCTGTTCATGAAATCTGTGACATTTATTTAGAGACTTTGTTATATTTCTGGTATTCGTATATAAACTTAGAATCCGTTTTTTATGCATCTTATCTCTATTTAAACTAAAATATTTAAAGTATTCACAGATTGTGTGTGTGTCTATATGTGTGTATCTAATTACATGTAAATATATAGTACTTACTTGAGTAAATTTGTTGAAAGATAGAAGACTGAAGAATTTTTCTTCTCTACCAAGTCATTTGGACATAATTTGGAGCTTTAGCCAGATCAAGCTTCATTCCCCACTGTGGGAAAACAGCTTCTGAAAAGACAGTAGGAAAGATGTGCATTAGTTAGTCATGTGATGGTGGTCTTTCAAATAATATAATTCATTTATATTTAGACAGTAAAAATAAGTAGGAGTACTATCATTCACCAGTAATACACACTGCTGGGTTTTACGTATGTCTCCAAAAGCATGAGAAAGATGTGAATTTTTGTTAGCAATTATCGCTGTAGGTTTTGAATTGTATAGAGTAATTTTTCTTGCTGTCATTTGATGCTTTCTCCATGAAGCTTATAAAACTGTGTAAAAGAGACCAGTCTTGAAATGCATTTTTCATGGGAACATACTGGATGTTTCATTGTTGAATAGGGGAAAATATAAAACAAACTCTAGATATTTCAGGATCAATAAATCACTAAGAGGACCTATTCATATGGAACAGTGATTTAATGTCATATGTTAATACTTAATATTTGGATGGGGAGCCTCGGTGGTTCAGTCGGTTAAGCATCTGACTTCAGCTCAGGTCACGATCTCACCGCTTGTGAGTTCAAGCCCCGTGTCTGGCTCTGTGCTGACAGCTCAGAGCCTGGAGGCCTGCTTCAGATTCTGTGTCTCCTTCTTTCTATGCCCCTCCCCTGCTCCTGCTATCCTCTCTCTCTCTCTCTCTCTCTCTCTCTCACACACACACACACAGAAATGAATAAACATAAATAAAATACTTAATATCTGGATATGAAAGCTATTTGTTAATTGATACTTAGATAATGACAGTTTACTGCTTTTTCAACTGTAGTATCGTTTTCTCTACTACTGTCTTAGTTCAAGCTCAAGCATCTTTCACATACTCTTCTGACTAGCCTAATAACTGGCCTTTCACTTCATCAATCAGTTCTATATCTACTCCCCACTTTGCTCCAGGATAATTTTTTAAAAACTGAAATTTGATCGTTTTACTCCCTTGATAAATACTTTCAATAATGTCCTTAACCTAGAGGATCAATTTGAAACTCATTTTAATGACACTCAGAATATCCTTTACAATACAACACTTCTCTTCCCTCCATGCAATCTGTTCCCCCACCGCCCGCACCCCCCGAAGCTCAGCCTATGCTAAACAACAAGCATCTCCTAAATGTGCAAGAACGTTTTATATTTCTTTGCTTCTAAGTTCTTTTCCAACCAGCAGAGCCTCTCTCTTCCCACCACTAGAGGAGTACATATTTATAGTGCAATATTTGGTTCAAGAACCACATCTGTCAAGCCGTTTTTAAGCCATTGGTGTTCCCAGGTGGAAGTGACTGCTTACTACTTTGTGGCCCCACTGTACTAGGTACACATTTTTATCCACATAATAGTGAAATATATTACATTTATCTATGGACTTGTCTGTTAACCTACTCTACACAAGCGGCCCTTTCAGAACAGGAACTATATATTATCTATATTGAGTGCTTTGCTTTTAACATTCATTGCTCAATTGATATACCTCATGTTATAACTAGAAAGATAAAGTCAGCCTCAAATAATTTAAATAGCAAACTGTAACTCTCCGTGGCAGTAATGAAATTCAGATCTAGGTACACTTTGATCCAAAACTCACAGTCTTTGGAAATGCCAAGATTTAAAAGTTCAGCACCTCAGAACATGAACAACTTTAAAAGAGAAAGTAATTGCTGAGAGAATACAGAATGGATTTTTATTTATCTTTCTCCATTTCCTTCTCTCATTATTATGGTGCTTAGAAACTATATTCCTGTACACTGTTCTAGTCACAAAAAACTGTGTTCTAAGGACTCAGATCTGTGAAAAGTATTAATGCATTTGTCTAGTTTTATTCACTATCTACTTGGTTCTAGAAGGCATTTGAGTTTGAAGCCCTTGATACGCCTTCCTCCCCAGCTCCCACACTTTTCAGTCTTCCTTGCTACCCCTGCGATCTCAGTAGATCCCTCAGTGAGACTGGACTATGTGTCCCCCTGTGACAGATCTTGTACAGTAGCCGCAGTCCCCTGTTCTCTTCTTGGGGAAGAGTTCTGTGCTTTATTAACCCGCAGACTTTGCTGCACGTGAAGGAGTATGGAAGTTGAATGCTGACCCTACATAACTATTGGCGTAATTACTGCCGGGTGCAGGTGCTAGTTCTGAGTGCTACCCACATGCATCTGGCCCTGCAGTTGTTTGCTCTGCTCCTGAACTCTCTAGAGGTGAGTTCAAGTGCAGCCTAAAATCAGAGGCAGAGAAGTATCCACGAACTGGTGAGCAAATGCTTCATCTGAGAGAGGCAACCATTGCCCAGTGCTAACTGACTCACCAAATGGAAACCGACTTTTCAGGAAAAGTTAAAAATCATTTTTATGTGAAATCTCCCACTTACTAACTGGGAACTAACCTCCCACCAGCCAGAATGTGAAATCTTCTGCAAGCCAGATAAAACAAATCCATGAGCCACATGCCAATCTACAGCTGCCATTTTGGATGCTCTATTTTACCAATCCACCACCCAGGAGGTATGTGGAGAAAAAAAAAAAACAAATTACAGTTATAAGGGCACTTTTTTGACCATTTTTCTAATGCCATAATAAATAAATAAATAAATAAATAAATAAATAAATAAATAAATAAGATAAATAAGATAAATAAATAATAAAATAGAAGATAAATAGATAATAGATAGCTGGCCTTGTAGACTAAGGTAACAAATCCCTTGCAGGAGTCTGAGAAGACTCGCCAGAATGCCAGGTTTCATAGTCCTCTGCGATCACAGTCTTATGGGTCCCTGGATTTTGAAGCAGGATGATAACCCCCGATGACAGCTGTATACAGATCTGCAGCTACCTGGCTTCCCAAGGAAGAGCTAACAGCTTTTCTGCCATTTGCCAGCCTCCCCTCAACTTCCGAGACTGGGGTCTCATTAAAGCCCAGGCTCAAAAGATGGTGTGGGGACAGCATCTTAAATGTAATCATCTTCACTAGTTATTCCCGGTCAGGCTCAGTTAACCTGGGCAGACTCCACTCTGGCTCTCCAAATGTCCCTGCAATTCTGGGGACAATGGAAACCAACAAAGAGCCGTTTTTGAGAATACCGCATTCATTCCACACCTGACCCCAACACCACACCTGCTCGGCGAGGACCCCCTCATTTCTGAAAAGAACCTCAGTTACCTGCCTTTCTGACCTGGAATATGCCTTCCAGAGAGCTAGAAACATAGGAATTGCTAAGGCCACGAACTCTTTCCAAGTCACGCGGTTAGAAGGCTTTCTGCGCCCTGGTCTGCGCTGCAGGGCGGGAGCTCAGCGGGCTGCTCACTTGCTCTCTCCCACAATGCTTTGCGCTGGTGCGCAGTCGGCAGAAGCTGCCGCTGAGGTGGTGCAGCCGCCTGTGCTACTTGCTGTGGAGGGAACTGCGCTTAGCCCGCTGAGAGGAATCCCTCCAGCCTGTATTTCAGTAAGTTATGAGAGAAAGAGGAAGGAAGGAAGGGATGCTAAATGCGGGAAGAAATGAAGTTCCTGAAGTTAGTGCATTCCCTGTAATTGGAAAGATTTTATTTATTTATTTAAATGTTTTTTTATTTTTGAGAGAGAAAAAGTGCAAGTGGGGGAGGGACAGAGAGGGAAACGGAATCCGAAGCCGGCTTAGGGGCTGTCCCCGCAGAGCCGCATGTGGGGCTCAAACCCACCAACCATGAGACCTTGACCTGAGCCAAAGTTGCAGGTCAACTGAGCCACCCAGGCAACCCCTGTAAGTGAAAAGATTTTAAAGAGAGCAATGGCTGAAAAGATAACACAGCGTACAGAATTGCTTTCATCTCTCGCTCTTTTGCCACGGTTGCTCTCGCACCTGAATCGCTACATTGTTTCTTCTGCTGGATTGTCTTGCTGAAATCCAGTCACAGGGCTAGTCTAGGTCTCGACAGATCTTGTAGCTTGTGATTTGGGCCCACTGGATAAGGAAGCTGAGCCAGTCTCTTGGAGGAGGAGAGGCTACGTGGAAGAATCAAGATACTCTGCTAGACATGCAATGAAAGCCACTGGGCACTTACCGCCTGGGAGAAACTAGCTGAATGCAGCTCCTGTTTGAGCCCAGATAAAACAAACGGGGTCAGGGAGGGGGGCCAGATATAAAATCATGATAAACAAAAAATTAGTGTTTTCAGCTACAGAGTTTGAGATGGCTCGTGACCTAGCAAGAGATAGCTGAAACAGTTACCTTAATTTTGATGCTTAAGGTAAATCAACAATTGTATACATAAAATATCAGTGGGAGATGATTGTGAGAAATACTGCCCCTAACTCCTCTTTGTTTTCTTCTCTATTCCTTAATTAGAAAATGGATGCCATGTTTTGCTGGCGATCTTACAGTGCTGATCTTCACAGTGTAAGTCTTTTAATGGTCAGCTCAACAAATGCTCAGTGGGCAACAAGAATCAAGCCCACTAAAGTGAGAGTGGAAAAGGAGGGGAGAGAATGAATTTTTCGCATACATTGTTATAACTATATTCATTAGTGCTTCACAATTCAATACACTGAGGCTAAAAAGTAACTTTTTATATGCTACCAGCTAGTAATGTTTGAAAATTAAAACAAGTAGGTTGTTTTTTTTTTAACGTTTATTTTATTTTTGAGAGAGAGAGTATGTAAGGAGGAGGGGGCAGAGAGAGAGAGAGAGAGAGAGAGAGAGAGAGAATCCCAAGCAGGCTCCGTGCTGACAGCAGCGAGCCTGACATGGGGCTCGAACCCATGAACCATGAGATCATTACCTGAGTGGAAGTCAGATGATCAACTGACTGAGCCACCCAGGTACTCCCCCCCACATTTTTTCTTTTGTTTGTTTGTTTTTCAGTTTTGTTTTTTTTTTTTTTTTGAAAACTTGTTGGAACTTTGGGCAGCATAGCAGTTACTAGACTGAGTTAATGTGTGGCAAAGGAATTCCAGCCATGGAACAGTTTATCTCAGGACTTTAATCTTTATCCCAAGGGTATGTACATTACAGTGCATGTAATTATGGTGGATACTATTCCATGTTCCCGATTGTTTCTTTGGAACACAAACACTCATTTCTACAGCTACCAACAGTGCATAGATAGGTTAAATCTCTCTGTGGCATTACTTTTGGCTACAAGAAGATACCTCATCCAAGATCATACACTTCCCCAAGGGTGCCCTATAAGTAAAGAATGATGAATTCTGAAGGACAAAGGCCCAGTGTCATTTCCTTCATTCAGTACAACTCTCAAGAGTCATCCTGACTCTAGATTTCTCACCATATTGGATTTCAGCTTTTCCATCTGCCCAAACAGATTGGTGCTTTTCATACATTTTGGAAAATTCTCAACCATTGTATTTTTTGATATTTTCTTTTCTCCTTCCATGCTGTCATTTTTTTACCCTTCTGTATTGTTACTGGACAAAGAACTGAATCCAAACACTGGTTCAGCTGCTCACCACAGAAAATCCATTCTGGAATGACAGTGATGAGGGGTTGTGGTTCCTGAAACACTAGTTGGGGGAAGTGATCCCTCTCATCAGGAACACACATGTTATGAGTGGGAAAAACATACTTCTGTTATGCACGGGCAATTTATAGTTGGAATCTGTTACAGCAGCTTGTTTGTTACTGTATCTTACCTAATATAACAGTTGATTAACTTTTAAAAACTAAAATGTTAGATCTCCCCTGTAGATTCATGTGTTTAGATACATTCTTCATGCATATGCAAATGGCAATTAAGATATATATTTTAATAGATAAAATAAAAATAACAGTAAACACGTATTCCAAAAGATTTTATATCCCTTTCTAACATCTAAATTTTACTTTTTGAAATATTAATTTTATTGAGGTAATTATGTCTGGAAGGAGAATTTGTCTAAAAGTCTATAAAATATGACAAAATTAATATTTAAACAAAATAAATCCATGTCCCCTGGCTTCTAAATAGGACCCAAGAAAAATGTTAGTCTTGAGGCTAATGCTTTCATTTATGATTGATGTTCTTTTTGAGAAAAATAAAATAAAATAGCTCTTGCTAGGCTTGTATACTTTCCTGTTCCTTTAAGATTAATTTATACACGATGCATGTCAGTTTGAAAGACTGATTCTTTGTAAAGGTAATTAACAGAGGAAATTGTTAAACAAGAACTATATTTTAATTGCTTTTGTGTTGTTGCTTATTTTTTAGTCTGGAGATGAAAAACTCAGATCTTAGATAATGAATGTATTTTACTAGCATCTAATTCTCAGGTGAATTCAGCTAAAGAGATTGATGTTAATAACTTCCTCTGAAGATTAATTGTTTCAGGATAGATGGATGAGTATTTTCAAAATCCCTTCCTTACTTTCCTGTTGCCATTTATGATTGCACTAAATTCACATTAGGTTTTGTTATATGCTTGAAGATATCATTTATTAATCAAAGCCTCAAGAAAAACAAGGCTGAGACGAGTTTAGTTGCTTGAACTAAATGTTCGTTTTCTCTTTTCCGGTGCTAACCCCATGCACATTTACATTTAAACCAGTATCCAGTATTTGGGCGAGTGTTCTATCACTGACCCTTAAACTACAAGTCGCAATTATGTCATTCTTATTTTTGAAGTCAGTGACCTATTTGAATGTCATCAAGAGTGACAACAGAGCATAGTGCTGGCTTTATTAGAAGTAACACTGCATTCTTCATGTTTCTCAAGACAGCACTCAGTTTTATTTGGATGTATTAAAATTATTATTTATGAGTTTTTATTTTAATATTAAATAATTTTTATAGTCATAGATAACAGTACTTTGTAAGTATTTTTTTTAATTTTTTTAACGTTTATTTATTTTTGAGAGACATAGAGACAGAATATGAGCAAGCGAAGGGCAGAGAGAGAGGGAGATACAGAATCTGAAGCAGGCTCCAGCACAGAGCCCGATACAGGATCTGAGCCGTCAGCACAGAGCCCAATGCAGGGCTTGAACTCACAGACCATGAGATCATGACCTGAGCCGAAGTCGGCTGCTTAACCAACTGAGCCACCCAGGTGCCCCTACTTTGTAAGTATTAAAAGATCCTGTTTGGTATACCAAGATTATATTTTCCATTAAGCAGAACTGCATGAGGGGCACCTGGATGGCTCACTTGTTTAAGAGTCTGACTCTTGATTTCTGCTCAAGTCATGATCTCAGACCTGAGATGGAGCCCTGTGTTGGGCTCCAAACTGGGTGTGGAGCCAGCTTGGGATTCTCTCTCTCTCTCTCTGTCTCTCTCTCTCTCTCTCTCTCCTTTTCTCTCTTTCCCTGCCCCTCCCCCTCAAAATAAATGAATAAACATTAAAAAATAACTGCATGAGAAATAGGCATCATCAATGGCATTTCACCATATATTAGATCAATATCAGATGAAAAGTTGATCACTAACCAATTCTTATACTAAAGTCATTTCTTTTATTTATTAATATGTAATAACCAATAAATGAATAATTACTGGGTTATGTTGGTACAAAAGAAAATGTAATGCTCTATAATGTAGAGTTAGTATATAATTATAATGTAATTACAATGTAAATTTAAAGTAAATGTAAATTTAGTCTATAATTTAAAGTTAGTATATAATGTAAAGTTAGTATATAATTATATTTTAATTAATTATATATACATGTGTAATATACTGATAAGCAATTAAAATGGCTATATTGACTCAATTATTATTCAAACTTTATCCACGGGTTGAATTTTAAGGTAGAGTCTGAAAAAAATTTATGCTTAACATGATGTTAAATAGAAAATTTGAATAGACCCTATTTTTAACATTAGTAACACTGGCATTGCTTCTGAAAGTTAACTCTATAAAATTTTTAAACATAACTTTCAGTGAAACTGTATAATAACAAAAGTGGACTTACATTGATATGATACATATTTAAGATTACATGACATAAAACCATTTCTTGAAATATAACATTATTTTATTGAAGGTTCAGGGGTGACTAAGGATAAGTGCTATTCTAAATGATTTCTTTTAATCCATATAGAAAGGTAGAAAATTTGTAGTCTTTGATAACTCCTTCTTCTTTATTCTATGAATTTTATGGATTCTGTTCCATAACTGTATTTCAAGTCTGTCACCTTACATACACAACCACACACACACACACACACACACACACACACACACACACACAGTCAGATCCTATTTCCCCACTGCTGGAAGCCATTCATTATAAACCTTCTCATGGTACTACGGATCCATGCCAGACTTCTGACAACTTCAGCCCTGCATGGCCAGGCCCTGATTACTTCCTTAATTTAATTTTATACCATGTATCCCTTCCTTGACTGTCAGCTTCTCAACATTACTACAGTAGTCTCAGATACTCACTAACTTTGAGTCTCTGCACATGGTCGTTCCTCTACCTGTAATCTTTTGCCCCATGCTTTTCTCAAGACTGGTTTCTTATCCATCAAATTAACATAAATATCACTTTCTTAATGGCACCTTCCCATACCACTCAAATTCAGTTTCTCCTGTTACCTCTATCTTAGCAGTTCTGTTTGCTTCTTTTATAGCCTTTCACTTTTTATAATGTTTATTTATACAGTATATTTTTGTGTGGCTTAATTTCAAGTTTTATAATGGCAGACATCCAGCTTCATTTGACTACATATCCAGCACTCTGCAGTATTTCTGGCACATCGGAGCTCAATTTATATTCCACTAACAAATGAACAAATAATCATATAAATGAATAGGCCATTAACTTGAAAATGTAACATTTAGTAAAATTAACTTGAAAAATAATGTAAAAGAAATTAAATTATTATTGCTGTAAATTTTCTTCAGGAATCTCATGGTCTGTCTACAGAAAGGGCTCTAAGTTATCTGTCTGAAAGTTGCATTGTGGGTACATTCACAGTTATATTCCCTATTTGTGTTGCCTTATATGGGGGTTGCATAAAGCCTTTATTTGTTAACAACAATTTAAAAAGAGGACTGATCGCTCAGCTTTGGAGGATAACAGGATATAGTAATAATAGAAGCTTTTAAAAGCCACTGTGAATCTATTTAGTTTTTAACCAATAAAAAACAAAATAGTCTTTTTAAAAATATTTTTCTTTGCACATTTGTAGCCATATGAATAGTTGAATTAGGAACATTAGAAATGTATGTTTATCTAGTCCAAAGAATACAGCAATGCTGTGCCCTACGACACAAGGGATATTTTTTTCCATTTCCCTAAATCAAGTTAAAACTTTGATTTCTTTAATACATGTAAATTTCCATAACTTAGGAAGTTTTTATTATGAATCATCTAAATAATCCCTTTTGCCCTAATTTATACTGTTTTTCTGATAAAAAGTCATAAAGAATTCCATTTAAAAATACAAATGTTAAGTTTTGGGGGAAAAACACATGTATATCTTAAAACATTCACCAAGTATTGAGGATAAAAAAAGGTAAACCCCTAATTTCCCAGACTCTGTTCCAAAAGGCAACCAAGTTGTTTTTACTGTTTTGGAGATATAAGCGTATTCTAGGATGCTTAGTTTGTTGACGATGCATGAATGACCAGTGGGTGTAAGTTTCAGGAGTATAGAGATGGGGTATCTGAAATATGATCATGTATATCACATCCATTTATGTGATGTATGCATAAAGAATACTTCAAGTATTTCTCCTTGGCATGATAACAGAAATAGAAGTTTTCTTCATGTCGATAAGCACATTCACCAATAGATATGCATCATCCAACTTTCAGACAGATTACTTCTCTCACACAAAGATGAAAAGGAAAAGAAGGAATCAAATAAAAAAATGGAATTTTAATTGTAACAACTGCAATAAACCTTTTAAAAACATACACCTGTGTATAACTTTTGTTAGAATATAAATAAGAATCCGACAGGAGAAACATAAACACATATCCGTACATACACATGTTGAGTTTTATAATTAAGCGAATGATTATTTTTAGATGAGCAGTTAATAAACATCCATCATTATGTTTTGTGGAATTGTCACCTGTGTCAAGAGGTCATCCAATGAAAGCTGGGATAATGAGACATGTGGGGGCAAAAGCAGCAGACGTGCAATTAGAGGTTGAAATTAAGGAGTTTTGGATGATGCACTTATTTTCCCTTGTAATGACAACGCATACAGCTCATTTTATTTGGTTAAGGAAAAATTATGAGTCAATTTACCAAAGGGTGTGTTTTACTATTTCTAGTCATTATTATGGTTATTTTGATCATTTTAAGTTTGAAATTGTTACATCACACAAACTTCTTATCAAAGTGGAATCAAAAGGGTAATATGCTCTTGAAATTATCCTAAAAAGTCAAATATATATTGAATATCATTTGGGATCTGAGTTTCCATTATTTTTTATTGGGAAATGCGCTTTGATATACAAGTGCTTTGGATTACAGTCATGTTTCTAGAATGAATTATGCTTGCAAACCAAGGTTTTACTGTAAGTACTGACAGGTATGTACTTACTGCCATTTTGTTGCTTGGTTTATGGTTGTTCTTGTAGTTCTTCTCTGTTCCTTTCCTCTCTTGCTATCTTCTCTCATGATTTGCTGGCCTTATTTAGTGATATGGATAATTTTCTATTTATTTTTTGCATATCTATTTGCTTGCAGGTTTTGATTTGTGATTACCATTAGGTTTGTATATAATATAGTATGCATATAGCAGTCTAGATAAACCAATTTTTAATTAACATTGTGTCATGCTTGACTTACGGACCAAAGGTATTGAAAAGTAGAATGAAATTTTATTAGGTTTGTTGGAAGAGGTGAATGAGGAGACATGAAGGCAGGTTGACTGTGAGCTGGGCAATCAGACGCTCCTTATTCCTACCTCTGTCCTTGGAATTTATATTCCACTCACTTTTTCCACAGTAGGAGACTTTCCAAGAACAAATCCTTGAGAGAGTAAGGTGCTATTGAGTTCTTCTGGATGGTGTACGTTTTAAAACAAATTAAGACCTCCACATGAGCTTCTAAGATTTTGGCAGGCACATGGTGGAGCTCTGCTTTTCTTGCCTCCAGCCGAGACCACTTCATATGTTACTTTCCCTGATTGTGAACCAGAGGTGTTTTATAAATCAAACACAGGCCGATTTCATTTTCAAATATTTGTAATTTCATTTTCATTTAAAAATCAAATCACTGATGTTAATATTTTATATTCTGAAAAAATAAGAACTAGTTTGTTGTGATATTTAAAATGCTGAATTGATTTTAATCACCATTATGTTGACACTTAAACATTTGCTTATTGTAGTAATGGAAACATTGAAGTTCTTTTTAAAGTCAAATTTCAATGGGAGGAAGTATCTCAAGGTTATCCGGAAGAGAATTTGTAGATTTATTATTTTATTTTCCTCAAGTGTTATTATATTTAAATAATGGAATTTCTTCTGTTTCTTAATTTTTTATCAATCATGATAATGAACAGTAATTTTTGAGAATAAACACAATTAAAATTTTTTCAAAGCCTTTAAATTTATTTTACAATTAGAAAAGCAAAGTGATCATGAGCATACATCTTAATACATTTTTAAAAATCAGGCAAACCCCTGTAGCCAACACCTGGAGCAAAAAACAGAATATGTTAGAAACACACAAATTGCCCTCGTGCCCCTTCCATTTGGTTTTGCTAATGAGAAACCAACTTTGCTCTTCTGGAATAAACACAGTTTAGTTATGGTGTTTGTTGTGATTTCGGATATACTGCTGGGTGTTTCCTTAACTCCTGCTTAAAATTATTGCATTTTGTGTTCACAAGTGAGATTGGCTTAGATATTTCCTTTTCTCATACTTTTTTTGTTCAATTCCTGTTTTTTTTTCTGTCTTCATAAACTTCTTCTACCCTCCAGAATTATTTGTATAAGAATAGGATTGCATGTCCTCTCATTTTATCCTAATTTGGTAGTGAAACATGCAGTATTTTCTTTCACTTCTCACCATTGTCTTGTATTGAATTTAAAATACTTACAAAAGTGATGTGTATGCAAACAGAAACAACCGATCTTCCGTGAGTGCAGTTGACATGCAGTAGGTGGGAAACAGCATGGGACAGAACCACCTGAAGGGCTTGTTGAGTCACTGACTAATGGGCCCATGTGTAGTCTAGAGACGAGGGATGTGGGATGAGGCCGAGCTTTTGCTCTCCTCATGAGTGCTGCTGTTGGCATGAGAACCACACTGTGAGAGCCGCAGAAGCAGCGAAGTTACTATAAAAAACTACATACATTTCTCACCTTCAACTTTTGTTAACCCACGACCAGTGTTGCTTTACATATGTCTCTCTCCCATCCTCCTCACCAAATTGTTTTGAAAGGAATATCAGAAACCATATTTTATTTTAAAATATAACAATATTTATCTCTAAACTGTAAGGACCCTATTTTCTTCATTGTTCTATATCAGTATGTGAAGAGCTATTGTTTTGTGTGTGTTCATGTTATATTCTGTCACCTTGCTAAGCTCACTTATTCTAGGAGGCATTTTTTTTCTTTTGCCAGTTACTTGGAATGTTCTGTGTGGATAATCATTGATACCCACCAAAGGAGTTTTATGTCTTCCTGTGAGCTCAGTATGCCTCTTCTGTGTTTTTTATGCCTGTTCTTGTACCAACACTTAAGCGCTGTAGTCAATGAGAGTGATGAGGACACATCTTCCTGTTTCCAATCTTAGAAGAACTATTCTTCACCTTTCACCGTTAAGTGATATGTAAGCTTTCGGACTGTTTTTTGTTTGTTTTGGGTAGATGTACTTTATCAAGTTGAAATAATTCCTCTCTATTTCTAAACTTTCTGAACATTTTTATCATGAGTGGGTGTTGGATTTTCCCAAATGCTTTTTTTTTAGCTTGCTGGAGTTGGGGACTACTTTGATGGATTTTCAAATGCAAACCTTGCATAGTGCTTTCTCTGTTAGGATTTTGTTTCTTTATATGTGCTACTGGATTCTGTTTCCTTAATGCCTGCTTAAAATTATTGTATCTTGTGTTCATGAGTGAGATTGACTGCTATATTTCCTTTTCTCTTTTTTGTTCAGTTCTGGATTGGGTTTTTCTACTCTCATAAACTGAGGTAGGGAACAGATTCCCTTCGACCAATCTCTGGAAGAATCTATATAGAATAGGGTGGTATGCCTCCCAATTTTTTCTAATTTGCTAGTGAAACATCTAGCATAAGTATTTGCTTTTTCCTCATTGTATTGTGGATGATTTAAAACCTACAAAAGCAGTCTTCAGGTGAGACCAATCTTCAGGTGAGAGCTGACGTGCAGGGGTTTGGAAACGTTAGCGTGGATCACAATCACCTGAAGGGCTTGTTAAGTTCACAGACTAATGGGCCTCACGTGTATGCTTGATTCAAAGTATGTGGGTTGGGCCCAGTGTTTGCTCTTCTCATAAGACCCCTTGTGCTGCTGCTGTGTGAGAACGGTGCTCCGGGAGCCATGGAACAAGCAAGGTTAGTATTAAAAACTATAAACATTTTCCAGCTTCAACGATTATGAACCTATGACCACTCTTGCTTTATACAGTTTACCCTTGAACAATATGTGATTGAACTACATGGGTCCACTTATAAATGTGAATATTTACAGTACCGTAAATGGGTTTTCTCTTATGATTTACTTGATATTTTTTTACCTTTATTGTAAGAACATGGTATATAATGCACATACAGAATGTATGTATATAATTGTTTATATTATCAGTAAGTCTTCTGGCCAACAGGCTATTCATAAAGGTTTTGGGAAGTCAAATTATATATGGATTTTTGACCATGAGGTCTTTGGGTTCAACTGTATGTATTCCAATCCTGTCCTCACCAAGTTATTTTGAAACGCAAATCAGAAATTCAACTTGTAAGGATGTCACTATTTACCTCATACTTAAGGTCTCTATTTTTCTCATTATTTTATGTTAGCATATGAAAATGCAGTTTTGTGTGTCTGTGTATGTGCATATTCTATTTTGCAACTTTGCTGAATTCGTTCTAGGAGGCTTTTTTTTTTTTTTTTTGGTCAGTTACTTGGAATGGTCTATATCGATAACTGCGGACACCTGCAAAGAGTATTTCTTCCTGAGCACTCTGTTGTATTCCCATTGTAGCCGGACTTTCCAGTGCTGTGGGGAAGGAGAGTGACGAGGGCAGATGTTTGCCTTGTTTCCAGTTTTAGAGGGGAAGCTTTCCATCTTTCACTATCGAGTGCTATGTTAGTTTTAGGGAGTTTTAGTAGATGCTCTTGATCATGTTGAGGTAATTATCCTCCAACTTTCTGGGAGTTATTGTAGAGTGTTGGATTTTCTCAAATGCTCTTCTGTAGTATGTTAGAATTGTGGGCTACTTTGACTTTTCAGATGTTAAATCACCCTTGCATAGTGTTTGTTTTGTGTATTGCCCTTGGTTTTAGTATCAGGATGAGATCAGCCTCGTAAAATAAGTTGGGATAGACTCTGAAAAGTAACTTTCAAGTTTAACAATGGCATATTAATGTCCTGAAAGCAATGTAAATAACATTATTAGAACAAACCTTTCATGGAATTTTGGAATTAGTATGAGGATGAATGCTGGCAATGTCAATATTAGAACCATTTTAATTGGAATGAGCCAAGGCTAGCTAGCAATAAGTGAGAGATTTTAGTAGCTGTAAGTACATTTATATTGAAGGAAGGAGCCAATGAAGATGGAGACAGGATTAAAGACCACCTGAGAATGGGACTCAGGAGAGAAGAGAATCTATAAGTAGAAAGTTGCTTCTGTTTGTTTGTTTGTTTGTTTGTTTGTTTTTTTTTGTGTGTGTGTGTGAGTGTGTGTTGTATATTGGAGTTGCCTCACACTGGCTCAGGAGAGCCCATTGTTCAAATTTCAAGGTTGTTTAGGACCATTAGTTCACATTGGTAGCTTAAAATTGACCAGAGGAGGAGTATTTACACTATGTAAATCGGAAAACAGTACAGATCAATATTTGTTCTTACTCTTAGTGCCAGAGTGCCAGTTTAAGTGTTCCTAGCACACTAGTGAATAGAAGACTCAGCTCATGGAAGCATCATAAGACTAGATAAGGACATATTTAATATGAATTTCATGGTTATTCTCATTTATTTGTGGGGATAACTACTTTACAATGGCATTTGCCTCTTTTATTGTAATGAAGCCTCTAAAATTTCATCTGTTTTTAAAACATTATTTACTTTTGAGAGAGAGAGAGAGCAAGGTAAGGGCAGAGAGAGAGAGAGAGGAAGACAGAATCCTAAGCAGGCTCTGGGCTGTCAGCACAGAGCTTGACACAGAACTTGATCTCACAAACTGTGGGATCATGACCCAAGCCAATATCAAGAGTCAGATGCTTAACCAACTAAGCCATCCAGACACCCCAAAAATTTCACTTTAAAGGCAATCTACTAATTTGTGTGTATCAAACAAACCAATATAAGTCCTCCCCTCCCCACCCACAACACACACACACACACACACACACACACACACACACACACACACACTTATCTTAAAATTACTTAAATTGATCTATGTGGTTTGAGATTATGTGTTTTTATGAAAGCATCCTAAGGAAGCAACTAAAGAAACAACTATAATGCATAGTTTTAAATGCAGATGTAAGTGAAGAAGGTATTCTCTAAAACTGTTAGGTGATGCCACAATTGGCTCCTATAATTGTCAATGCCCAAAAAGCATAAATAATGCTGTTAAATACAAGTTAAGAAAGGAAAACAAATCATCTATTTTTAAGTAAAAATATTTTGTATGTATGTTTAAGATAGTTGTTTATACTAATTATTACGTTAGACATTTTGTTGTTTCATCTGTGTCTGTAAGTTTTCATGTATTCAACTGACCAGAAGACTTGTTTTTGAATATTTATACTAGGAAAATAAAGTAGCACATCGTTTATAATTAGAAATGCAAAAAAAAAAAAAAAAAAAGGAGACGGCAAACTGGGTGGCTCAGTTTGTTAAACCTACAGCTTCATATCATGTCATGATCTCACAGTTTGTGAGTTCAAGTCCCATGTTGGGCTCTGTGCCGAGACTGTAGAGCCTGGTTGGATCCTGCCTTCCTCTCTCTCTGCCCCTCCCCCGCTCACATTTTCTCTTTCTCTCTCTCTGTCTCAAAAATAAATAAAGATTAAAAAAAACTTATGCTACATTCCACTAACAAGATCAAGAATAAATTATATTTTTACAACTGATTATTTTCATTTTGGAAAAAAATCTTTGCCAGTTAAAGCAAACTGGCTTTATTTTTGAGAGAGAGCAAGGTAAGGGCAGAGTGAGAGAGGGAGACAGAATCCTATGCAGGCTCTGGGTTCTCAGCAGATTTGAGAATCTCAAACTTCTGTTAGATATTACAGATAAGAAATATAAATGTTATAGAAAAAATATTTGGAAATTTGGTTATTTGATAGAATATTTGGGTAAAGTAAAATGTAAAAGATGGAGAGCTACTGGTCTAGTTAACATTTATGTTTGTACTTTCTAATACTGGAAGAACAACTATATAAATGTAGTTCTGAGCATGTCCCTACACACGGCCATAGAAATGGCCTGCGAGCAGCATTCACTGGATATTGGCTTAACAAGGCACATATTTTCTGTAAACTGTTTGAATCACGAAGTGTTTAAAATAATGTTTTGGGTTAGCTTGATTCAGTCTGTATTGATAATATCAAATCTATGGGGTAATATAACGAGCTTAGCTAGTCAGTAGTTAGTGTTTCCTAAGGAAATGGTGTCAATTTCTTTTTGTCAGTGCAATGACCTGAGTTGAGTTTAATGCCATTCTGTGTTTTTTCTTTTAAATAGTATGAACTGCCATTTAAAATAGACTGAGATACAATCAATCAGACCTAAAAAGCTGTTTCTTCAGCTTCAAGCTCTTAATCCTCCAGGCAGTGTGCAAATATTCAAGCTGGCAAAAGATGGATGTTTTATCACTAACAATAGTTTTCAGTGTTTTAACCACTCCAGAGATGATTAAAAAATTACACTTCAGGTGGAATCCTCTTTTTAGCTAACATTAAAAACATTATGCACAGGAGGACCAAATTTAGGAAAGGAAAGTAGAAGTAAGGGTAATTAATGAATTTTCTTAAATAGTAATTTCTATGGATCAACAGAATTCCTCATCTATCTGCAATGGATTTTGTTGTGTTCAGGTTCCTTGTAGGATGACTCAAGACTGCTATAGCCAAAACCAACTTTTCCGATACCTGTTAATAAAGCGATCAAAATCTGAAAAACTGTTGTTGCCTTTCTTTAACCCTATAAATCCTAAATATCTATTTAAAAAAAAAATTTTTTTAGCGTTTTTATTTATTTTTGAGAGACATAGAGACAGAGTGTGAGCAGGGGGAGAGCAGAGAGAGAGGGAGATACAGAATCTGAAGCAGGCTCCAGGCTCTGAGCCATCAGCACAGAGCCCGACAGCGGGGCTCGAACTCACAGACTGTGAGATCATGACCTGAGCTGAAGTCGGCCGCTCAACCAACTGAGCCACCCAGGTGCCCCCTAAATATCTATTTTTTAAATATCTCTACCTTGGTCCAGACTTGTTCTTTAGAGGCAATGGTGCTTCTACAGGACAATCTCTCTTGACCATGTTAGTTAAGAACCCAAAATACTTAAGAACCCATTATATTTAATCAACTAAAACCTTCAGGCTAACCTGTTGGTATTTAACCCTACACATCAACAGGAAACTTTACAAGGAGGGACCAACCACCACCTAAAAGGTCCCACAGCTATATTCAGACTTCACATCTGCAAATCTGAAGTGGATGGCCTCTTTGAATTGTCTGCCCAGTGTTACCTTGGACACTTTTTTGGCTTAAGATGTGTGTTCTTAGGAAAGGGAATTTGTAGTTTTCCTTTTAGGACCCAAAGTGAAATAGGGTTCATTTGTCTTTATATTTTGTTCTAATGTAGTTTTCTACTTTTCTCATTGTTCAAACTGGAAGTTTGAATTTCAGTGACCTCCTACTGCCTCCTATCCTCTTTAATCTTGCTGCTCCATTGTACACACCAGCAGAGAGCGGGTCCAGTGTGTATCGTCCTTGCATACTTTTTTCATAAAAAATTTCTATTACAAAACATTTAAAATGGGGAAAAACAGAAAGAAAATAAGCAAAATTTACTCGATCACTGGAGTTTCCTGAAATATATATTCCATTTTTTAAAGGGGAATTACTGGACCAAAGGATATGGTTAGTGTTAAAAGTATATTGCAAAGAAATGCCAGAAAGCATACACAATTTCTGACTTTCATTCTTAGTATATGAGGATGTATACTACTTTTATATACTAAACAATGCATGTTTACCATTTGTTTTAACTTATGTATCTATAGTAAGCTGAATAATGATCCTCCCCTGTCACAGATGTCCAAATTCTCATCCCTAGAACATGGTAATGTTACTTAATATTGTAAAGGGACCTTGTAGTGATTTTCTTAGGGTTCTTGGTGGGGTAGGGTGGGGGTGAGTGGAAGAATGTCCTGGGAATTATTCTGGCAGGTCTAATATAATCACACAGGCTCTTATAAGAGGTAGTCAGGAGGGTCACAGAGAAAGCAATATGCTGATGGAAGCAGAGACAAGATGCAAGGGTTTGCAGGAAAGGAAAAACCTTTTTCCCATTTAAGGTCTGATAGCTGGACTAAGACTTGAATTTACATGAGCCAGATGGACAGGAGAAAACCCCGAAGTTTTATTACCTGTGCGTGGAGCCCAATGATAAAATTGAGACCTAAAGAAATGACAAAGGGAAGCAATTTTTAAATGTTATAGACAGAGACAAATTTGGGAGGAATTGACGAGATAAGGAAAACCAGTGTTTGGGAGCCTTAGTTAGTAAGGAATTCTAAGCAGAATTTAGACCAAGGTAGTAGATTAGAAAAAGTAACAGTTTCTACAGCTTTCTCAGCTTTAGAGTCTTTACCTCTTGGGATAAGGATGCCTTTCTACTACTTCGAAGGGGAGGGTATTTTTATTTGCAATATTTGCTTCCTGCTTTCAGGGGAAAAATGGAGGTGCTGAATGTCCTTCCATCAACTATTGAAGTACATCTTATTTTGAAAAATGTGCCAAGGGGCAACATTTCAGGACAGCCTGTCCTTGGCCTCTACAGGTGGAAGTAGACATCAGAGAAGATACTCCGAAGTTGGCTTTGAAGATGAAGGGTATACAAGTCAAGGAATGTGTGGGCAGCTTGAAGATGAAAAAGTCAAGAAATGGATTCTCCCTAGAGCCTTTAGAAAGGAAAGCAGCCCTGCTGACACCGTGATATTTTGCCCAGCAATACTGATTTTGGGCTTTAGTCCTCCTGAACTCCAAGATAAATTCTGTTTTGCTATTAGCCATTAAGCTTGTGGTAATTTACTCCGACAGCAATAGTAAAGTAATACAGTTTCATATGCAAATATTTATATGCAGTTTGAGAGAAAACAACACAATATACCCATCACCTGACTAGGGAATAGTCCATTACCAGTATTCTTCTATTCTTTGAAATTCCTTAGTTCTCTCTACCCAGAAATTAACATTTTTCTTAATTTTATTCATTTTTCTTAATTTTTACATGTATACTGTTATTTAGTTGTACATATTTTGATATACTGTGTTTCCATTTATATGAATATTATTCTAAATCCCCTCTCCTGCCATGTTCTATGTTAAGAATTACCCAAATGGATATGTAGGAAGTGTTTTATATTGTATGTTATTTCATCTAATCTGATGCATCATAATTCTAGTGTTGGTGTTTTTAAAAGAATTTTTCCATGTTTCTAGTTTTTTTTTTTTAACATAATGCTGCTATGAGCATTCTTAATGTGTCTCTCTGTGCACATATTCAGGAGTTTTGTAGAATATATCTGAAAGTAGAATTGTTGTGCCACAGGGTGTATTAAACTGTTTACTAAGGTAGCTGTTCAAATTTACACACCATACCAGTGATGTATAGGTATATTGTTAGCCTTTAAATTATGCCAATCTGGGGGCTATAAAATGCTACTACAATTTGCATTTGACTAATCAATATATTTTAACATTTTTTGTATACTTTGTAACTATTTAGCTTCTATCAAATAGCTAATCTATTGTTCATTTGTAATTTTTTTCCTATGAGTTTGATTTTTTGTTTGCTTATTAATCCAAGTAAGATATATGAATATACATGTATATATCTACATATATTATGCATATATTTCAATTTGTGACTTTTTTTTTTGTTCTTTTCATACCTTATGGTTTTAGAACAAAGTTCTTTTTTCTTTTAATGTTTATTTTGAGAGAGAGAGTATGCAAGAGGCAGAGAGAGAGAGGGAGAGCGGGAATCCCAAGCAGGCTCCCCACTGAACCGACCGAGCAATCAGGGGCCCCATAATTTCTTATTTTTAATCAAAGTTTTAAGTCTTCATGCTTAATCCTGGGGAAAATTTTTGTATACTGTATGACAGATGGATCCAATTTGATTTCTTTCATGTGAAAAACCATGTAAACCATTAAGCTAGTTGTTAGAGCATCATTTTTTTTACCTGGATATTTATAGAGAAACCCAAGATTTAAAGTATGTTCTGAACATCTTCTTGGTTCTCTGTTTTGCTTCATTGGTCTGTTTATCCCTACATCAACCTCTTCACTGTTTCGAATAGTAGTGCTTTAGGCCTTGATTTCTGGTAGGGTAATTCAAAATTGCCTTGGCTCTAATTTGTGGTCTGATCATCTACAAGTAATATTAAGACTAGATTGTCAACTGATACGCATACATAAACACATTCACACATTGGAATTATATTTCAGATATTTTGGGGAGATCTGAACATTTTGGCTTCAGGTTCTACCCATAAGTCTGCATATGTCTTGATCTTAATTTTTCAACTAAACAAAGTTTATTTTGCCTTAGATTAATTTTAGTACATTATTTGTGCTATTAATGTATCTTAAGTTTTCTAAATTACTATCACAAGTGTACACAAGTTAATACATTTTTAATAATACAAAACAACCTTGATAAAACTACTCTATTTTATACTTATGTCATTTGACCTCCTAGTGGTAACACTACATTTAAAGTACTTATGTGAATATTTGTTTCTACCTTTACATTGACAAGTGTTCTGTTACATTTTTAGAAGAGAGTTTTTTTATTTCTCTGCCAAGTTCCTCCATAAATCGACAGCAATAGACATTCTGTACCTCATCTTCATTGTAAAGGGAATGCTTCCAGTGTTTGACAATGTACTTTTCCATGTAAACTATGTGCAGTCTCCTCTGTTACTGAAGTATTTTTATAATCAATAAATCAATTTAGTCATTTTCCTTCAACTGAAAAAATCAGATTTTTTTTTCCTTTGGACTACTTTCTGGTAAATTTTGATTTTCTAATGTTATTCATGAATTCTTCAAAGAAACTAAATGTATGGATGGAGTCACCTTACTAAATCTTAAGAAATTTTGTATCTACTTTGATGTGAGATCAGTCTTTTTTTTTTTTTCTAGAATGGTTATTGTCTGGTTTTAGAAATAAGGGTATTTTAGCTTCATACAATGGGTTGCTATATGTTCCTTCTTTCCTGTTGATCACAATTCTTGATATATGGGAATTCTTTATCAAATCTCATACATAGCTAAAAGTTTCTAAGTTTTATCTTTGTGAAAAATCTCAAATATTGAAACAAATGAGTAATCTTTTTTTTTTGTTTTGCAGCTACTTTTTTCATTTTATTGTGAAACACACATTTCATAAAATTTAATATCATAACCATTTTTAAGTATACAGTTCAGTGATACCGTGTATATTGTGCAGCCTTTACCATCAAACTTTCACAGTGAGTGACCTTTCATTATAGGGTAAAGTATTCTCTAAAGCCATCATATCATGTTTACCTTATAATAAAGTTCTATTCTTCTGTGTTTTTTTTAAATGCTGCTTCTCCCATTTAAAGAAGGATGTATTTATTAATTTCTCCCAAGTGATGTGGTTTTCTTAATCTCTACCTATGATTCTGTATATTTGCATATTTATATATAGGGAAGTTAAGTGAATTCATTTAAAATCTTTATTTTCCTCCTAAATTACATCTTCAGTATATAGTGACTTTTTAACTATTAGTAAAAGTTTTACTAGTAAAGTTTTTATTAAAGTTTTTTTGTTAACTTATCTGAATATATTCTATAAAGTTTTTTTTTTTATTCCTTGCCTTAACCTCTATTTGGGAGTAAAGGTTTGCAATCTCCATCTAACTTTAAATAATGAATGAATTTCATTTTTTATTTCCTTCATTTTTTCTGGTCAATTACCTTCTTTAGAGTTTTTTCATTCACATTTATTCTATTTTAGAAATATTGCTCATAATGTATGAATTTTATGTACCTTTTTATCATATTTTCTCTTCTATCTTTAATTTCAATAAGACATTTTAGTCTTTTTTCCCTGTGTAAAATCTTACTTTTCCCTGGCCAACATTTACGGCTTTTACTTTTAGGTCTTTCTTGCCAAACAGTGTAAGAAATGTACAATCTTTTAACACTTATATGCCATAAATAACGACTATCTTGTTCAGCATTTAAGTCTAAATTGTTTCTTACTGTATAAATTATCATTATTACTCTTTTTAAAATTGGTGCAAACTGCATGTTTAATTTTTCTCACTTCAGATATTTTTGAGTAATTTTTTTCTTTCTGAAGTTATTTAGAATTTTTTTACAGTTTTATGTAATTGATGTATAACATTGTATTAATGTGCATCATAATGATTCGATATTGGTAATCCTGTCAGACTATATGCATATAAGTTAACATTTATCACTTCACATAGTTAAAATATTTTTTGTGTGTGATGGCAACTTTTGAGATGTACGCTAAGCATCTTTCAAGTATACAATATGATATTGCTAACTATAGTCACTATAATTGTTTTCAAGGTCAATGGTATGGTCTAATAGGGTAGCTTCTAGACCTATGTGACTCTTTAGCACTTGAGATATGGTTAGTATGACTGAAGACATTTCTCTTGACTAATTTAAATTATATGTGGCTACCGTATTGGACAGTACTGGTCTATACATTCCGATTGCTTTCTACTTCTTATTTTAGTATTTTTATTACTTTTTTACGCTGTTCAACATTTTAAAAATATTCTAAAATACAACAAATTGTTAGAACTTTACAGTAAAAAATTATATTGTCTCCTGTTTTATTAACATTTTACTGTATTTGCATATCCAGCTGTGTATCAATCCCCTATATTCATGCATGTCAGAAGAAAGTATAGTTATAAGTACATTTAGCCATACTGTATTTAAAATTGGTATCAAAAGGCTATTCTCTGAAATTCTCTAATGTGACAGATATTCTTACGTATAACACTTTAGAAACCAGTTACACAGAGACTTTCCTGAATCTAACCAAGCATTGATATTATGGGTATTATTTTACTTGAGTCCAAACATTTTCATCAATAAATTTCTAAACATTTCTTAAACTAAGAAACATCATCTAAAGATATGGGATTACTGACTCAACAGAGATGACCTGAATGTTCCTTGAGGAATGCATAAAAGCCAGATGAATCTTGTGGTGCCACATTAGACTTCTTAAGTGCTTTTAGAAATCCGTACCTTTCCAATGGGGTTGGTTTCTTCTATGTTGAAGTCGAGATACCCGGGTAGTCTTATGTAAACACCTGTCATTTTTGATTGAGCTGATCCTGCCTTTTGCATTCAAACCTAGGTTAGAACTAACTTCCTTTAGTATTTCCATTATTGCCAAAATGAAATATTTCTTTTCTTGCTGGGACATAATTATTGCTCATATTTAAATAAAATCATATTTTGTATTTCTATGATACTTTTGTTTCTTAATTTTTTCAGAAATTATTTTGGTGTATGAAAGTATTTCAAAGTAGTTAATCATCCTAATAGAATCCTTGATCCACTAATAAGAGTGTTCAAGTTACTTATTTTTGCTTCTCTATTTGTAAGCTCTGCCCATGTTTTCATTTCAGGGTTAGTTCTGTTCATATTCATTTAAAAGTAACTTTCATGCATTAAGGCAGCATTGCAAAACTATTTTTGGAAAAACTATTTCCAGTAGAAGCTATTAGGTACGCCTAGAAGAAATTTATTTGATTGGGAAGAGTTTTTTCGGACATTTCTCTCTAATTCTCTGGGGAGGCAACAAAAATATTTCAACAACGTACCATTGACATTTTTTTAACACAGGCCACTAACTTGGGAACCCTAGTATTAAAAATTTCCCCCTTTTTGCATGTCATGTTTAACCAACTTATAAATGTTAAATACACAAAAGCGTAGTGCTATTTACACGGGATTTTCATATAATCACATGCCTATTCATGTGTACTTCAGTACTGTAACTGTGCATTTAAAACATCAAATTTTTGTTCAGTAATTACAGACTCAAAGGAATTTTCAAAAATATAAATTTCTGTGTATTTTTTTGCCTCCATGGTGAGATCTGACTGAAGTATAGTGCAATATCAAAACATTGTTTTCGCCAGTATTCCTTCAAAGATGTATATCTTACACTCTTCACCCCTACTGAGACTCTCAGAATACATAAGGTTAGATTTTTCTGGTTGTGACAGATAACTGAATTGTTACTCAATTTTCCCTTCTATTCAGGTTTGATAATCTCTATCAATTTGTCTTGAAATTGGCTAGTTCTCTTCTCGGTCATCTCCAAACTACTTTCAAGCTTGTCCAGTGAGTTTTTTTTTTTTTTTCTTAATTTTTAGTTTAGTTTTAAATGTCCCCTTTGATTCTTTGTCATATCTTAATTGCTTAAAATTTTTATCAGACAATTCCATCCGAATTATTTAAGTATTGGCATCTTTTGACTGTGATTTCTCATTTAAGTCATTGTCCAGATTCTTAATATGATGAGTTATTTTTTTGTTATAAAGGATTTGGAGTATTAAGTTGTGAGATTCAGAGTACTATTTTTTTTTAATTATTTGAGTCAGTAGTCACTGTATTTAGTTAAAGCACAAAGATCTGGTTATTCTGTCCAGTTCTGGTTGGGGATTGACATTCAGCTCACCTTTAGGCCTCCCTCGCACCATCCAGTGGAAATGAATTGCTGCATCTCCCCTAAACATTGTCCCTTAGAAGAAGTAGATGTGTGGCTCCCAGCGTAGCATGTGGACTAAGTATAAATCCAATTATGCATCTCAGTTAAGGCTCTCAGACCTTGATTTTGCTTTACTTTATCAAATGTCTTCATTATTTGGTCATAATCTCTGGGATATTAAAATAATTACTTTAAATATATAAAAAAGAGTTAACTTGTCAATTTGGCCCTTTAGGAGCTTTACTTGGTTCTTTTTCCATTTTAGCTTTTTTCTGAAACACTGTACTATTCTAACTTATAATTTGGGCACCTATAATCTCTGGTTCTAATAAAAAGAGAGCTAGTTAAGTTTAAAAAAATCACATATATCTAAATTCATCTAATTTTGTATAGCCTAAAACCCGATCTAAAGATAGAAATGATTGAGTTCTGGGGTTCCCAGGGTGGTTGAGTCAGTTAAGTGGCTGATTTAGGCTCAGGTCATGATCTCGCAGTTAGGGGGTTTGAGCCCCGTGTCAGACTCTGTGCTGATAGCTTAGAGCCTGGAGCCTGCTTTGGATTCTGTGTCTCCCTCCCTCTCTGCCCCTCCTGTGCTCTTTCTCTCTCTCTAAAAATAAAGAGACATTTAAAAAAGATTTAAAAAAATGATTGAGTTCCTTTTATGTTTTATGCATTTGATACTCACTATATCTAATCCTTAAGAACAACAATTAAATATACACGTCCTACTTGTTGCCCTCTTATCTATTTTAACTGAGCCAATCAATGCTCAGAAAATTCAACTAGTTTATCCTAAACTATAGAATTAACAATTGATGGGCTCTAAGTATGCTCTACTTCAAGGCAATACGTTAATCCTTCAGAAGTTCTTTCTAATTTTTAAAGCTGTGTTTCCTTATAGTGTTAGTAATCTCTTTTAAAGGAGCTCTTCCATTTTTAAATTCTTGTTTATTTTTGAGAGAGAGTGAGAGGCGAGTTGGGGAGGGAAGGACAGAGAGAGAGAGAGACACAGAGGAGTCAAAGCAGGCTCGAGCTGAGGGCACAGAGCTGTGAGATCATGACCTGATTCAAAGTCAGACGATTAACTGACTGAGCCACCCAGGCACCCCAAAGTGTTAGTAATTTTTAAGGAAGTGAATAACCATAGACAAAACCTTTTTGTAATGTAACATATTTGAGTTTTTGAAAGAAAAATGCCTACGTTAAGTGTTCCTAATGACTGTGGAAATTTGAATTTAATTTATGTTTTAAAATAAGCAAACACTAATTTCTATTTGGAAAATATACTCAGTAAAATGAACTTAAATATTTTAGTTTGTGTTCATATACATGCCTAAGAAATTGGACCCACTTGTCATTGAGCATTATGTGCACTCGACATTAAAAACATTAGAATCCTTCATGTTCCGGAAGTGGCACTATTCCATTAAATTATTGTAAACAGATTCCTAGTTTATAATTGCTTAATCACCAATGCAGCAGATATTTGAAGAGCTACATTACTAAATTTACTTTGTAATTTTAATTAACTTTTTTCGCCTTTCTAATTAAATTTGCTCTTTATTTTTGATGGGTTAACGTTGGTAGACAACTAGCTTTGTTGGCAAGACATATTTTCATCAGAAATGGTCAGGTTCAACATGAAAGAGATTGAGTGCTTTAAACATTATGAGTAGACTAAAAATAGGGATATTTTTTAAAGTTAGGTTGATGTTATAAAAATCTTGAAAAGGAGCTAAAGATCTCTGCCACCTAAATATGTCAGTTTTGCATATTTTTTGTAAGATTATATGCCATGAAATTTTAGTAGTTCAATGTGATATTTGGTACAAAATAGATAATATAAATATAGGCACCTGTTCATTGTCAAACAGTAAATTGATAATAGAACACAGTTCTGAAAAACAAACTTTTATTGACTAATTACTGAGAATATAAATTCATATAATTTTCCATTTCCTTTCCATAATCCAGTTTTCTTCAGCTATTTCTTCACCTGTCTCCTTTTATGTAAAGTTTTTCCTCAGGATTAAGTTTATTATTTATTTGTATTTTCTACCTAATATCAGACTCATAACCACTGTTCAGTAAGGTATAGGTACTTTAATGTTTACCAGCTCAACTACACTAAATATCTCCTTGATCCAGAGTTATTTGAACTTCTTTATATATGTTGCTGAAGGCGTTTAATTGAATAATTTTTCTAAAGTGAAATTTACTTCCTTTTTAGGAATGTCAATTTCTATATGTATTTGAACAATTTGGGGCTTAAACTTAAATCCCAAGTTTTCTCCTCTTGAAGATAACCATTTATATGAGCCTGGTTTTCTTTTGATTCTATCAATATACCTATAAATCCTTTGTTACACCAAATAGCTATGATGGAAAGATTAAAGCAATGTTTGATATAACATACTTTGGCTGAAATCACACTTTTTCTCTCCCAATATAAATGATCTTTCCTCATGTACCACATTCCTGGTAACTGAAGTGGTGACTTGAGACCATTTTCCAATAAACCCTGAATTTGATCTGCTTTGTAGACATAATCATACCCCAGGTATTATAGACTAACTTTTAGAGACATTGGCTTCCAGGTGCCATTATGTAAAACTATCTATCCTACTGCCCCCCCGCATAAGGATGACATTGTAGTGTTTCTTTTTCTAATACTAACCATTTGCAGCATGGGGAAGATAACTTCATTTTTGTAAGCATATGGTACTAGACTCATTAGAGGATCATAAAGGTACTGTTCAGTAATGTCCAGGCCATTTTTTTAAGGTTACCATTGCTTTCCTACAAACATCTTTTAATGGTGCATATCCAATAATCCTTCCTGAGTGAGAGTGCTACCTCCTTGTACTATTGCTGGTAGATATGGTTATTCTCATTAAGAGTTGGATTGTCTCTCCAGGCTGGTTTTCTATTGCACTTGTCTTCTGGAAGACAGCTCCCTCTAGTGTCCCTTTTTGGGTTAATAAGTATTTTTGCAATGTGTAATATGAAAAATGTATAATATTGGAACCTCGAAGTACTCAATGTTCTGTGAGACTACTTACTGTTGGTACATGAGACTACCTATTGGTATCAAGTGTAGTTCCATCTGGGAGTACCATAATGGTTCTCACAGTGTACCTAACTTTGTGTACCTCTGGAGGAGAATGACCTGTAATGACCAGAATCGAACATCAGCAAACCAGAGAGACAGTTTTGCTGTAGCTGGGGGACAATTATAATGCCTGGAACACACAGTGGTCCATATGAAAAGGACACTATCATTGCCCCCATAGAGAGTAGAGCAGCTTCCTTGTACGTACCCTGGACTTCTCTCCTTCGTGTATTCTTAAAATTACTATTTAGTCTTTATTAGTAAGCTTTGCTGTATTATCCCATCCCCAGATGGATGTCTTTCTGGCATCACCCAAGGGATAATTGGTAACTTAGTCATCAGAAAGATATGATAATCCATGGTGGTAGGACAGTCTCAACGCAAGTCCAGTAATGTACCATTGATTGTTTTTCAACTAGGCTATAACACATGTAAGACTATTTCCACTTGGTGCTTTCTGAAGATCTGTACTGAAGATATAAGTGGTAATATAAAAATGTAGGTTGAGGGGCCCCTAGGTGGCTCAGTAGGTTAAGCATCCGACTTCAGCTCAGGTCATAATTTCAGAGCTTATGAGTTCAAGCCTAATTTCAGGCTCTGTGCTGACAGTTCAGAGCTTGGAGCCTGCTTCAGATTCTGTGTCTCCATCTCTCTCTGCCTCTCTCCTGCTTATGTTCTGTCTCTCTAAAAAATAAAATAAACATTAAAAATTGTGGTTTGATATTAAATAACAGAATATGACAACATGTGGAAAATGCGCATTACTAAGTAAACTGATATTTTCCAAATGACCAATGTGTGTTTTTCTGGGAGTTTTAGAATTTCAGACCTTGTGTTTATGTTTTTAATTTTGAGTTGAGTTTTGTGCATGGAGAAAATAATAGTCTGATGTCATTCTTTTGAATGTGAAAATAGTTTTTCCTAACACCATTGGCTGAAGAGTGTTATTCCCCACTGTGTATTCTTGGAATCCTTGTCAGAAATCGGTTGACCATATATAAGCACAGAATTTATTTTTAGGTGCTCTATTCTGTTCCATTGGTCTGTTATTTATCCTCTTCAGGTTTTCAGAAGAATTTAAGAATTTGGGTTAATTTTATTTATATGCTTGGTAGAATTCACTAGTGAAACCATCTTCTTCTGGACTTTTATTGGGGGAGGGTAAGTATTGAGAACTGATTCAATCTCCATAACTGATTTAGTTACTAGTCAGTTTATACTTTATTTCTTCATAATTATTCTTTGCAAGTTGTATGTTTCTAGAATTTATTTATTCTAGGTTATCCAGTTTGTTAGTGTAGAATTTGTTCATGGTAAGCTTATGATACTTTTTATTTTTGTGGCATCAGTTATAATGTCTTTCATTTCTGATTTTGAGAATTTCTTTCTTAGTCTAAGGGTTGTCAGTATTTCTTTTCAAGATAACTCCTTTTCATTTCCAACCTTTTACATTTCTACTCTAATCTTTCCTTCCTTCTACAAACTTTGTTTAGTTGTTTCTTTTTCTAGTTTGTGATGTGTGAAGTTGTTTGAGGTCTTTTTATAGGTAAGTTATTTTTATTATAATCATTTACAATCCTGGAAGAATCCTGAGGCTTTAATGTTAGACAAGCCCTCATTTGACTTTTGGGCTTTGTTGTTTAATGTCTGATGAGTCAAGATAGATATTTGTATGATTTCAGTCATCTCCTTTGTAGAATAAGGATAATAGCTTCTTTATATTATTTGGGGATTAAATAAGACATTGTAAGTAATTGAACGTGGACATAGTAGGGTGGCTCAATCTTTTTTTTAATGTAGGTTTTTATCATTTTGAACTTCTTATAAGGTGCTGGAAAAAACAACAAAGTTTTGGAATATTATGTTTTTTTATTGGAGATGTTTTTTTTTAAATTCCTGATTGATTTCTTCCTTGAGTCAATGATCAAAAATGTGTTTTGATTTCCATTTATTTGTGAATTTTCCAGTTTTCTTTTATTGATATATACTTTCATTCTATTGTCATCAAAGATACTTGATATTTCAATTTTCTCAAATTTAAATCTTGTTTTGTGACTTAACATGATTTGTACTGAAGAAAGATCTATTTGCTTGACAAGAAAGTGTATTTTTCTGTTGGTGAAATGTCTATTCTGTTAAGTACATTTGGTCCTTAGTGTTAGTCAAGTCGTATGTCCTTATTCATGTGTCTGAATGTTCTACTGACAGTGAGGTAGAAAGTCTCCAACCATTACCATATTATGGTCTATCTCTTTTTTTGATT
This sequence comes from Paguma larvata, assembly GCA_030068075.1. Classification (NCBI taxonomy): domain Eukaryota; kingdom Metazoa; phylum Chordata; class Mammalia; order Carnivora; family Viverridae; genus Paguma; species Paguma larvata. The sequence goes on from CM057840.1 coordinate 38,620,525, forward strand.
CTGTCAGTGTTTGCTTTATATATTTGTGTGCTGTGATGATTATAAACCTTTGTCTTCGACAAAGACAAATCGATAATGTCTTCTCGATTGAACCTTTATCATAATATAATGCCCTTATTTGTCTCTTGTGACAGGTTTTTCTTAGTCTATATTGTCTTTTAAGTATAGTCACCCCTGCTGTCTTTTGGTTTCTTACTCTTAAAGACCAAGAACAAACTGAGGGGTGAGGGGGGTGTGGGAAGGGGGAGAGTCGGTGGCGGGCACAGAGGAGGGCACTTGTTGAGATGAGCACTGGGTGTTGTATGGAAACCAATTTGACAATGAATTATTAAAAAAATAAAAAAACAGGGGCGCCTGGGTGGCTCAGTCGGTTGAGCGTCTGACTTCGGCTCAGGTCATGATCTCACGGTCTGTGAGTTCGAGCCCCGCGTCGGGCTCTGTGCTGGCAGCTCAGAGCCTGGAGCCTGCTTCGGATTCTGTGTCTCCCTCTCTCTCTGCCCCTCCCCCACTCATGCTCTGTCTCTCTCTGTCTCAAAAATAAAATAAAACATTAAAAAAAAATTAAAAAAAATAAAAAAACATAAAGCGAGTTTCTTATAAACAGCATATAGTTGGGTCTTTTTTTAAAAATCCATTTAGCCACTGTCTTTGGGGAATTTAATTCACTTAAATATCAAGTAATTGTTAGGGAAGGGTTTACTATTGCCTTTTTTTTTGTTGTTGTTAGTCTTTTAGTTCTTTTGGTCATCTTCTCTTGCTCTTTGTGTGTGTGTGTGTGAGTGTGTGTGTATGTGTGTGCACGCACTCGTGGTGTGTGTGTGTACATCTACTTTGATTCCTTTCTCCGTAACTTCTGTAGAAGATCATTATATAGTTATCTTGGGGCTTACATAAAGTATCTTATAACCTATTTTAAACTAATAATAACTTAAAATGTACATTTTAATAAGTGTCTTCATCATTAATATTTGTGCACATAAAAGATAAGATTAGAAAAGACTGGACTACCACGTCAGACTCACATAAAACAAATTGCACCTTTCCATTTGCTCAAGCCAAAAACTTTTATATCATTTTTGTTTTTCTTTTGGTTTTTTCAAAAAAATTTTTTTTTAACGTTTATTTATTTTTGAGACATAGACACAGAGCGTGAGCAGGAGAAGGGCAGAGAGAGAGGGAGACACAGAATCAGAACACAGGCTCCAGGCTCTGAGGTTTCAGCACAGAGCCCGACGCGGGGCTCGAACTCACAGACTGTGAGATCATGACCTGAGCCAAAGTCGGCCGCTCAACCGACTGAGCCACCCAGGGGCCCTCATTTTTGTTTTTCTTAAATCCTGCCAGCTTTATATTCAAAACATCTCAAGCAGAATTTGAACAGTCTCTTACAATGCCTGCTATTAACATGCCAATGCAAGACTTTTTTTATTGCAATAGCATCCTGGCTTATCTTTCAGCTATTCCTCACCCACTCCCACTCTATCTATTTTGAACACAGCAGCCAACGGTGTGTAAGTCTGCTTACATTAATTCTCTGCTCAAACTGTCCAACTCCCTTAGAGTAAGAGCCAAAGTTCTTATTTTAACCCTCCTTGCCCTCCATGAATTGGCTTCACATTACTTCCTCTCTTTACCTCATCTCCTCTGACAACTTATGTCCACTATACTCCAACCTTGATGACTTCCTTGCAACTCTTAAGAACCTCTCTCCAAAATGCCCATCCACATTGTACTTACTTTGTCCTCTTCTGGAATGGTCATCTTTCAAACATATGATGCCTTTCTTTACTTTCATGTCTCTGTTTATTGGTCTATTTAGAAATCTTATCTGAAAGTAGCTACTTCCTCACCTCTATTTCTGCTTTATTGTTCTCCATGGCATTTTCATTATCAACTGTTGTATAGTTATGGATTCATTTGTTTATTGCTTATTTTGCCTTGCCAAAATGCAAAATATGAGGCTAGAGATTTTCTTTTGCCTCTAGTATTCTACAGTAGATACTTGGCAGTAAAATATTAACAGATTAAATATTTGTTGAATAAATTAATACTTAGATTAATGCATGGATAAATGGATAAATGATCTTTGGAAGTAGAGATAATATTCTCAAACATTTCCTCACATAATTAACTGAAATACAAATAATATACTTCTGACTACCTTAAATGTGTTTTCTTAGGCACATGGAAAATGAATAATTTCAAACCTCTTTGTATAACATTTAATGCTATGCAGGTATAGAGAAGTTTGAGCCTGCCAATCTAGATTAAAAAATATATATATACACATTTACACATTAGTCTTTTAGTGAGTTAACTTGGATTCTTCAAGATAAGCTTTTCTCAAAATTCATTTCACTTTTTATTCTGAAGTACCTATAAAAATGTATGAGCATACAAGATTTTTTTAAAAAGGAGAAACCATTAAAAATGGATTGACAAATGTGCCAATATTAAAATTAAAACCTATATGTCAGATGCAATTAATAAGGGGAAAATGCAAGCCATGCCCTAGAAGAAGATATTTTTAATTTTTATATAAGGCTGTAACAATGTTTATAATAGTGGGAAAAATCAAAGCAACCTGTTTCTCAGTGGGGGAACAGATAAAATGGGGCTTATACAACACTGCTGTTAAAAATGAAATTTAGGAAGTTGTACAGAAGTACATAAATCTCAAAATAACATTAGCTAAAACAAGTTACAAAAGTATATGCATGTATGATAGCACTTATGTAGTTTAAAATACGGAACAACAGCATATATTATATAAGCTTGTAGGGATGATACATAATACAGTAGTTATCTCTAAAGGGGAAAAATAATACCGAATGGAACTTTAAAAAACCAACTAGCAGAGAGTTTAGCAAATTTTATCTTGAGTATATGGGTCTCTTCTGTCTTTGTACCTAACCCCTCAACATTGAAACAGTTTCAGACTTAGAGAAGTTCAGTTCAATAACTTTTCAAACCATTTGAAATAATACTTTATCATAAATACTTTACTGTTTCATTCACTTTTTTCAATATGACCATCAGAATAATAAAAACAGCAATGCTTTAATGTTTAGACTCCATTGAAGTTTTAACAATTCCCAGTATTTGCTTTCATTTGGGAGAATCCAGTCTAAAAAAGTAAATAAATAATCCAATCCGTAATATCACATTGCATTTAATTGTTGTCTTTTTCATTTTCTTTGATTTAGATAATTTCTTTATCTTTTACTTTGATGACCTTGACACTTTCAAGGATTATAGGATAGCTATTTAGCAGAGTGTGTTGGGGAAATAAAATTAAAAATAAAATTTTCAGGGGCACCTGAAGCTGGGCTCAGTCAGTTAAGCATCTGAGTCTTGATTTTGGCTCAGGTCATGATCTCCTGGTTCATGAGTTTGGGCCCCACATCTTGCTCTGTGCTGACAGTGCAGAGCCTGCCGGGAGTCTTTCTCTCCCTATCTCTCTGCCTCTCTCCTGCTCATGCTCTCTATTTCCAAATACATAAATAAAACTTAAAAAAATAAAAATAAAAATTTCTTCCAATCCAAGCCAACTTCTCTATAAAGCTAGAAGAGAAAGAAAACAGTTCAAGTTTTATTATTGAACATGCATTAAAAAAGGATATGATGAGAATCATAGGCAACACACTAAGATTGCAATATCATAAAGACATCACACCCTTTGATATAATCTAGTAGATATCATCTATTGCACACATGTTCTCTAGATAAACTATTACTAGCCCTATAGGAAAAGAATTTGATGCACCATTTATCACACATAGTCCCTCCCAAATTCACTTGATAGTTGGGATGACCATCTCTGTTGGCTAATAGATTTTATCCAAAGGAGGATAGTTCTCATTTTTGGGGACCTGTGTTCGTATTGCAACTGAAAGCAAAGTTGGCCTTAGGCCACTCTCCCATAGTGACCTGAAGAAAGGTATTTATTTTTCTTGATTACCTTTTTAAAGAATTACTCCCTATGTTTTTGATATTAAGATTATTAAGATATTCTTGGGTCTGTGAAGCTGACAACAGGCTTTTTAAAAGATACTTTTGAAAGAGGAAAGATGTAGAATCAGAAGTTTTCTCAACCAACTGCTTTCAGAAAAGGAAGTTGAGAGAAATCTTTTTTTTAAATTTTTTTTAACATTTATTTATTTTTGAGAGATGGAGAGAGACAGAGCGTGAGTGGAGGAGGGACAGAGAGAGAGGGAGAAACAGAATCTGAAGCAGGCTCCAGGCTCTGAGCTGTCAGCACAGAGTCCGACTCAGGGCTCGAACCCACAAACTGTGAGATCACAACCTGAGTCAAAGTCGGACGCTTAGCCAACTGAGCCACTCAGGTACCCCAGATATCTTATTTTCAACAGAGATTTCCCTTTTTCCTTTTAGATTTGTACTTATATTTATAATCCTCCCTTTTGTTATTATAAAATAGTAACATTACAGTCTTCCAGTGAACTTTATTGGTGTTTTCAGCTTTCTGTGGGTGAGTCGCAGCCTATCCAGCAATTCCAAAGTAAAATAGAAATCAAAGCAATGATAAAAATAATAGAATTGCTAGATTTTTAGACAATGTTATTTGACTTGGAGGAATGAACCTTGAATACATCATACCAGTTGTGAATGGTTAAATCAGATTCTTGATTAGCAGTGCACACAAATCTTAGTGATTTATTAATTTTACAAATGGATGTGATGTCTTTATTGGTTGCATTTTCAAATGATTTACCAAGCATTATTGTTAGTTACTTACACTACTCACTCTTGGAGTAGTAAAACTTAAACTCTGGTGTATTCTGATAATCTAAATTTTAATTCAGAACTTTTCTTGTAAGACCCAAAAATTTGTCCTGAATCTTAGTCCATGACAAACATATCATCACATTTGTATGGGAATTTAAGCTTTTCAAGAATTGTTCTGTCTTCACAAATAGCTTTTCCCAGATATGAAATGCAAAGCTACCCTTGGCCATCATATAGTATCAAAGTCCTAACATGAGATGCTAATTTGAAAGGCACAGATTGAAATTCCAGTGTTTAGTGTATATGGATCAAAGTCTTGAGGACGAATCCACCCAATGGGATTTATAGTATTTTTTTTGCCTTCTGTCTAGGTTCATTATAATAGCTAAATCTTCGTATGTCAATTTATATTGGGATGCTAAGAACTTGAATCCCAAAGTTAATTGGGTGCCATTAGACTGGTCTTGTGCATTTATTTATATGTAAATGCCAGAGTTTTGTGTCTGTTATTTAAATGTTTCTCTAATCAATATCATTTTCTTACTCTAACTAGTTAACAAAAACCTTTTATGTTAAATTTAGGAATTAAGTACCTGGATGCATACTAGTTATACAAAGTTCGACTTTGTTAATATGAAAAATTTTTAGTGATGATGGTCCCATATTACTATCAGGTTGTTGGACTTAAGTCAAGAATCTGTTTATATTAAGATTACAACTAAGGGTGATCAGAAAGACGATCATGAGAAGAATTAGAGTGCAGAGAGAAAAAGTAACATGTTTGCTTTCTTGTACAAATGTGATTCTTAAAGTAGTTGAAGTAACCCTACTGGGAATATAACAGCAAGATCTTCTGTAAGACAATTAATAAGTTCCCTAGAATACCTCTTTTCACTGGAGTTCAGCACCAACATCATTTATTGTAGAAAACTTAAGTTTTAAGTTCTTTATGGGAAGCACAGTCCCTTGAGGAGCTGGCTTCCCACAGGAAGGACAAATCCAGGTATTCGCTTGTCTGTTGCTTTGATAGCCATATGGATTGTCAGCAGCACTTGAATGGTCTCTCTGTGTGGTGATGGCTCATCTTTCTTGCAGAACATTTATGTAGATAGAATCTCCTGGTCAGTAGGGGTAGGAGAATTCTTCTAATGGGTCTTTCCTGATCCTTTTGACTTTGTTGTGGGTCTCTAGGGAAGAGAGAAACTTAGTTTTTTAAAATTTTTTCAAATTTACTTATTTATTTTTGAGAGAGCAAGTATAAGCAGGGGAGGGGCAGAGAGAGGGAGAGAGAGAGAATTCCAAACAGGCTCTCCACTGTCGGCGCAGAGCCTGATGTGGGGCTCAAACTCACAAATTGCAAGGTCATGGCCTAAGCTGAAACCAGGAGTTGCAGGCTTAACCAACGGAGCCACCCAGATGCCCAGAAACTCTTTTAAAGTATTATTAAGAGATGACTCCCCTAAGTTAGTCCCAAGATGTTGCCTCAGACTCAAATTCATAGGCCTGTCAAATGTAAGTTAAAAAGATTCAAAACTTGCTCGTAGAGAAGGTTGTAATTTTTAAGCAAAACTAGTGGTAAATCTCTAAGCATTTTAGCCTGGTAAATTACTGAATTGTAGTCAATGAGGTTTTGAGTTTGATTAATTTGCTGTACATGTCCAGAGGACTGAAGACGATAAGGTGTATGACAACTTATGGAAATTGTGAACATTTGCATTTTCCCTGAACAGCAGAAATAGAACTTTTCCTGTGCTAGTCAGTGTGCTTTGCTATCCCTAAATTACATATATGTCCTTACCATTGCCTGAACGTTTTGTTGTTGTTGTCATTCTTGAAGGAGAGTCCTCAGGTAACCCAAGCATGAAACACATCATCACTAGCCCAAATCCTTTTCTTTTACAGGCATTTTTTTAATGATACCCAGCTGCCACCAGGTTCCCGATAAAGTTGGCCAAAGAGGATTTCCTGCACTTACCTCAGGAGGGGCCTGTACATATTTCTACTGAAATATAGCACATCTCTTTCATATTTTTGAACAATTTTATCTCTTCGCTAGGTGTGGTGTGTTTAAAATCTCTCTTTTACTAAATAATATTCTTAATGGCATGACAATGCTAGCCAAAGAAATAAGGAATATGGTATAGGAAATCTTTTGTTAGGCTAAAAGAAATTTGATTAGAACATGGGAATTACCTATTTTATAATTGATTTGTTTATTTTCTTGTGAAACATGGTTTTGAAATTCAAGAGCTCTCATTGTATTAAAGTAGAGCTTCTAAGTTTGGATTCTGCCAAGTTTTAAGGGATTTGGAGTTTTGTCAATAAAACATTTCTGTCTGGGCAGGCAGTTTTAAGGCTTCTGAATCAGATACTTTTCCATTAGATATTTTGGTTACTATTGGAATAAAAAAAATTCCCTTTTTAAAAAAGAAATCATTCTATTGCATGGCATACCAAACATATATATAGTCATTTTTAAGACTATAACCAAGAATTGCAGCTCTGATGAATGCTATTAACCTTTCTCCTTATGCAGACTTAATTCCAGACACAAACAATGATACTGGTGTAATACCAGATATAGAACGTGTTCTTGTACATTAAACCAGTATCATTGTTTCCTAGAGCCCAAACCAATGCACGCATCGGTCTGTTTTAGTTAGGGGTGCTTTTCTAGAATGGTAGGAAAATGCACATGCTGCCATACTTTTTTTTCCAGAAGGAAAATAACGACCAAATAAGGTCCCCTCTTTTTCCAAGGAAATCCACAGATTATATATGTGTATGTATATATATATATATATATATATTTTGAGTGCCAAATATGGTAGCTTTTAAATTGCACTATAGGTGTCTCCCTCAGTGGGTTTACAAAAGAATGAGGAGATAGTAAGAAAATATGTCCCTCAGTCAGAGGACCATATGGGATCCTGGAGAAAAGGAAGTAGTTGGATGACCCCAAATACTGTAAGTCTGTATTGATCTATCACCAAATGGAAACTGAGAAATTCCAGAGAAAATTGCAAAATAAGGAGCACCAGTGTCCTTAGTTCCAACCTCTGAGATTTCCCTAAATCTTTCCATTTTAAGCCAGTTGGCCATTATACCCTACCCTTCTGGGCTGTTGTGATTCTTTTTCTCCTATAATTCTTGCATTCCTCTGTATTTTTTTACAATACCTCCTGGCTTCTTGCAATAATGTCATAGTTTTCTTCCTTCCTGTGTTCTCTTCACAGGTTGTCCAAAGCAGGTGTTACTCCCTTTAATAAAGCGTTCTAAGTACCTAACACAGAAGTTTGAAATTTTTTTTTCTTCCTTGTCTTGCTCTAGATTGTCCCCAACCTGAGTAGATCTTCCTACCATTTGAGACTGTTTTATCACCCTTTCTTAACTTGGGTTTAGATAATCAACAAGAGAGCCCAGGCAAAGTTTGATAAGAATAGAATGTGATTTTGATCTACTTCTGGGTCCATACCAGTGAATTTTGAAAAAGTCTTAAGAAACTGCTCATGGAAATCAATGGGGGATTCTTCTGTTGGTGACTTCGCCCAGATCACCACTATTGAAAAAGCTTCAGGTTTGGCTCTCTTTTGAGACATCTTTAATTCACTTTGATCTTCCAAAGTAGCATATGTGGGGAGTGAGAGGAAGTAGATACCTACTTCCTTGGCCACTATAGTCCTTTCTATGGTGATTTTCTGGGTTCTTATGTACTTGTTGGATAAAAGGGACAAAGTCTGCAATTGGAGAATTCTACAAGGTAGTCAGTGCACATCTACATGTATGGGGCTACTAACTAAAAACACAATGAAGTACTTCAAACTTCTGGAGGAACAAAGTAAAGACGACCTAAAATGAATAATCAGCTGGTGACAAATGCATGTGGTTTCCTGGGGGGTCTCAGTTGCCTCAGCTGTGCCGTGTTCCAAATAGGAAGGCTGTTTGGCTTTTCTTGCGTGAAAACATGAAAAATATGAATTTTGTAGCACTCCGGTTTCTCTTCCCATGTTGACATTCATGAGCTTAACACCTTGTTTGCCTTTTTCCAGGGCACAGTCTTTTATCCAAGTTCTCAATTGTTTCCAGTTCATGTCTCTTTATCATTTCTGCTTTCCTTGCTATGTAGTTTGGCCAGTCTCTATTGGCCAGTTCACTCTTGGGAGTGAAATCTGGACTGAGACAGTAAGTGGACTCAGAGTTAGGCCAGTGTGTCTTCAGAACAGGAAATTCATCACTAACTAACTAAAGTTGTACCTCATCCTTTTCAGAGAAATCTGCTCATGAAGGAAACCACTCATCTAAAAGTTCATTACCTCCCTCTTCCTGTGAGACAATCTAAGACAAGATGGGACAAACAGTTGCAGGGGAAGCAGAGGGAGAAGGCAAGGCAGAAAGGTGGAAAAGGGTTTTTGGAAAGCAATGTGCCCTTCATTTTCTCATTCCCCTTTCCATGGTTTTCATTCTTTCTTTTTGGCTACAGATATCACTTATAACTTTTCCCTTAGAATGATGTTTATCTCCTAAATACCGGTAATTCGTTTGGTTGGAATGAACCTGTATAAAAAGCCCAGCAAATATGTGGATTTATCCTCATCAGAAGAACCATCCTTGGGTCATCGCAGGACTGGATTCTCAGTTACTCATTCCAAATCGGACAAAAATATTAACCCTTTAAGAGAAAGACCTGCTGGCAACATAACTGGTTTACTGTATTTTCTAATCGTGCAGTGATCCTAACATATCTTTAGAACCCATATTATCTATGCTTATTCAATAGCAAAATACTGAATTTGAAGAGGATGTATTTTTCTGATTTCTATTCCAAGGGTAGAGAGCTATAAGGGAAAATGAAATTGAGGTTCTGTTACCTGGCTGCAGTTTGGCCACTCACCTTCAGCTGGTCAACTGCCAGATATCATTTCTTCATTTCCACATCTGTTGGGAAATAAAATTAAAAACAGCCTCTTAACACAGAAAATCTCTCCACAAAGGTAAGAAAACAGTTGTATTATTGAATAAACATTAATATAGACTGTGAAGGGCATCCCAGGCGATCCACTAGGGGATTATGGAGACAAATCTATGTATTTTATATAGCTAAGCAGATACAACCCATCACATCTGTGTTCTCAAGATAAACAACTAGTCCTCAAGAGGACTTGACAGCACTATGTTTCACACATAGTTCATCCCAACTTTACTTGGTAGTTGGGTGACCATCTGTGTTTGCTAATTGGCTTTATCTAAAAGAAAAAAAAATCAGCTTCTTATGTCTTTATGACAAGGGGTGGTTTTACAACTTGGAGTGAGATGCCTGCCCACCAAAGTTAAGCTGTTATCCTCCCACAGAAACTGAGAGATGGGGGTGCTCTCTTTGATTTTTTTTCCTTGATTACATTTCAAAGAAATACTTCCCAGGTCCTTGAGATGTTCCTGAGTCTCTAAAGCTGGAAAGAGCTTATTTAGCTTTTAAAGAGATTTACATGTATCTCGAACAAGGAGAAACTTATTACAAGTTTTCTAAAGTAAATGCTTTAAGGGGATTGGGGGCGATCTCTTCTATTTTCAACGGGAAGACATTTTTTTTTCCATTTGCGTTTACCCTTAAAGTGTCACTCAATTTTGATGTATTTAATATATCCTTACGATTAGATTTAGATTCTGTATCTTTGGCAGGAATAACAGTTATTTTGTTTTTTGAGTCTGTCAGTTGGTACCTACTTTCATCGTATCTCATTACTGGTGGTGTTAATTTCGATCACTAGATTAGGGTGTTGTGTGTCAGACACTCCATTTTAAAGTCACTTCCCCACTCTCATGAAAATAATAATTTATGGCCAGGTGCCTCAAGAGCTTGGATATTTCTGGGTGCCTGGGTGGCTCAGTCGGCTAAGCATCTGATTTCAGTTCAGGTCATGATCTCGTGGTTCCTAAGCTTGAGTCCCATGTCAGGTGAATTGGAGTCCCACCTCTCTCTTCTCTCTCTCTCTCTCTCTCTCTCTCTGTCATTTGTGGCATACTCTCTCCTTCCTATCTTCTCCCTCCTCCTCTCTCTCTCTCTTTCAAAAAAAAAAAAAGAGAGAGCTTGGCTATTCGGATATTTGTTACCACACTTTCAGTTGTATTCATTTATTTTTAAGTCCATAGGGGCTTATAGTTCCCATTCCCCCTTCCCCTGAATGGAATAAAGTCTGTTAACTATTTTTACGCTCTAATTATTTCTAGTTAGACCAGTGGAAGCCCCTTCAAACTGGTTTATATTTTCTTTTAACATATTCCTATATCGAAAGACTTCTTTCTTTCCAGCAACAAATAATGTTCCGATGTCATGTTTTACTTTTTCTGCCTGAATCCAGCCATTTCTCCAAGGAGGTCTGTTTCCTTTCAGTAGAGAGTTGTTCATAGGAACCCATGTCTGGCAGCTAAATGTGTTTGATATCATTCGTCTGTCATTGTTCTTTAGCCAATTCAGTAGACACCTAGGAGAAGTGTGTGTATATAGCTATATTTCTGTATGTATCTCTATTGAAGATAATGAATTCACACTATCCTCTTCAATCCTAGTGCAATAACACACAGTATATTCTTACCTATTCCATATTTGTAATCTTATTTTTAAAAATTGAGATATAATTGACCTATAACACTATATTTGTTTATGTACATCATGATTTGCCATATGTATTGCAAACCGATTACAACAATAGTTAACATCCATCACCCTACATTGTTACACATTCTGTGGGTGGTAAGAACTTTAAAGTCTACTTCCTTAGCAGCTGTAATGTACTTGGTAGTGAGAAATCTATATCCCTTTATCCTTCATGTACTAGTTATGTGATGAGACCTGTATTTAGCAAATCTATCACCACTGCCATGAACATAGACCCCCTACGCCTCCACTGTGTAGAATCTCTCCATAAGTTGAGAGGCCACTATTTGGATATCCTCCAACTTCTGTCAAGTTCAAAACCGTGTGTTGGGCTATGCTTTTGCATGGGCCCTCCTAACCCAACTAAGGCTGCTAGACCATGCAGGAATGCCTTACATAGGGGGCATCCTCTGATTTAACTCTGGTTCTTACTTTCCAAGGGGGGGGGAGTGAAATTCAAGTAGGAAGAGAAATGTTAAAATCCAACTGCATTCAACAAAAGCAAACAAAAAAGCCTAGTTTCCTGTCTTTATCCTAATGCCAGGAGTCTCCAAACAGTCAGATTCAGTGATTTTTCTAGGACTCGAGATTCAACATATAATTATATCCACAGGCTATAAAATTTTACTGGGAAATATTGCCTATCAGGGAAACTCAACACTCGACACTCAGGGTGTTTATTGAGAGTTGGTCACATAGGCAGCTTCTGTTTGGCACATAGAAAAATTCCAGACTCCCAGAAGGAAAGCAGGTGTTCAACATAAACCATATTGCTTATAAAAACAATCTAAGTACACTAAGACATTATTTTTAAGTTTTTACTTTAATTCAAGTTTGTTAACATGTAGTGTTATATTAGTTTCAGGTGATCCAATAATTCCGTTCATCACCCACTGCTCATCACAAGTGCAGTCCTTAATCCTCCTGTATTTCATTCATTCCTCCACATCCCTCCCTCTGGTAATTGTCAGTTCTCCATAATTGAGTCTGTTTCTTTTTTTCCTTGGCTCATTTGTTTCTTAAATTCCATGTATGACTGAAATCTTATGGTACTTGTCTTTCTCTGACTGACTTTGCTTAGCACTATACTCTCTAGTTCCATCCATGTCATTGCAAAAGACAAGATTTCATTCTTTTTTATAGCTGAATAATATTCCAGTGTGTGTGTGTGTGTATGTATGATATATATAGTGTATATATACACACCTTGTTTCTTTTTCCAGTCATCAACTGATGGATACGTAGGCTATTTCCATAATTTGGATATTGAGGATAATGCTGCTATAAACAAAGGGGTGCATGTATTCCTTTGAATTCATGTTTTTGCATTCTTTGGGTAGTGTATTCTTTGAGTAGTGCAATAGTGTACTTACTGATAGTTCTATTTTTAACATTTTTGAGGGACCTCTATACTGTTTTTAAGTAACTGCACCAGTTTGCATTCCTATCAAAGTGCAGGAGTGTTCCTTTTTCTCCACATCCTTGCCAACACCTGTTGTTTCTTGTGTTGTTGATTTTAGCCATTCTGACAAGTGTGAGGTAGTAGCTTATTGTAGTTTTGATTTGTATTTCCCTGATGATGAGTGATGTAAACATCTTTTCATGTGTTTGTTGGCCACGTGAATGTCTTCTTTGGAAATATATCTATCCATGTCGCATGCCCATTTTTTAATTGGGTAATTTGTTTTTTGGGTGTTGGGTTTTAGAAGTTCTTTATATTTTTTTGGATACACTTTGTCGGTTATATCATTCGCAAAGACCTTCTCCTGTTCTGTAGGTTGTCTTAGTTTTGTTGACTGTTTCCTTTGCTGTGCAGAAGTTTTTTATTTTGATGAACTCACAATAATTTATTTTTGCTTTGTTTCCGTTGCCTCCAGAAACATATCTAGAAAAAAGTTGCTATGGCCGGTATCAAAGAGGTTATTGCCTGTGTTCTTCTCTAGGATTAATGGTTTTTTAATTTATTTTTCTGTATGGTATAAGAAAGTGGTCCAGTTTAATTGTTTTGCATGTTGTCCAGTTTTCCCAACACCATTTGTCATTTTTCCATTCACTATTTTCTGTTTTGTCAAAGATTAGTTGACCATATAGTTTTGGGTTCATTTCCGAATTTTCTATTCTGTTCTATCAATCCGTGTGTCGATCTTTGTGCCAGTACCATACTGTCCTGATCACTACAGCTTTGTAATATAACTTGAAGTTTGGAATTGTGATGCATCCAACTTTTCTTTTTAAAGATTGCTTTGGCTATTGGTGTCTTTTGTGGTTCCACACAAATTTGGAATTTTTCTAGTTCTGTGAAAAATACTCGTGATGTTTTGATAAGGATTGGATTAAATGAATAGATTGCTTTGGGCGGTATGGACGTTTTCACAATATTCTTCCAATCCATGAACATGGAATGTCTTTCTACTTCTTTGTGTCAGCTTCAATGTCTTTCATCAGTGTTTTATAGTTTTCAGAATACAGGTCTTTCACTTCTTTGGTTAGGTTTATTCCCATATATTTTATTTTTGGAGCAATTGTGAATGGGATTGTTTTCTTAATTTCTCTGTCTGCTTCTTCATTATTGGTGTATAGAAACGCAACAGATTTTTGTACATTGACTTGTGACTTGACTGAATTTGTTTTTCAGTTCTGGCAGTTTTTTGATGTCTTTCGGGTTTTCTATATACAGTATCATGTCATCTACGAATAGTGAAAGTTTTATTTCTTCCTTATTGATTTGGATGCTTTTTATTTTTGTTGTCTGATTACTGTGGCCGGGACTTCCAGTACTATGTTGAGTGAAAGTGGCAAGAGTGGACAAACTTCTCTTCTTCCGGACCTTAGGAGAAAGGTACTGTTTTTCTGCATTAAGGATGATGTTAGCTGCTACTCTGGCTTTCTTTTATCATCTATTTACGTGATTAATATTTCTTCATCCCCTCACTTTCAATCAGCAAGTGTCTTTAGATCTAAAATGAGGCTCTTGTAGGCAGCATATAGATGGGTCTTGTTTTTTTATCCATCCTGTCATCTATGTCTTTTGATTGGAACGTTTAGTTCATTCAAATTACATTCAAAGTAATTATTTATATGTATTGGAATTTTATTATTTTGTAGTTGTTTTTAGAGATTTTCTCTGATCCTTTCTTATCTTTCTCTCTCATGGTTTAGTGATTTTCTTTAGTGATATATTTGGATTTCTTTCTTTTAATTCTGTGCATATTTATTAGTGGTTTTTGATATATAATTACCACTGTATATAACATCTTCTCATAGGGCAGTCTATATTAAGTTGTTGGTCTTTTAAGTTTGAACTCATTTGTGTCTCCTCCTCATATTTCAGGTATATATTGTCATATTTTATATCCTTTTATTTAGTGAGTGGGATTTGATTTTTTTACAGAAATTATATTTTTACTGTTTTAATGTTTCCTCCCTTCGTATTTCACTTATGGTTTCTTCTTTCTACTCCTTCCGTTTTAATATTTCTTACAGGACTGGTTTAGTGATCATGAACTCCTTTAGTTTTAATTTGTTGGGGAAACTCCTCTCCTTTTCTGAATGGTAGTCCTGCTGGATAATATAGTCTTGGCTGCACATTTTTCCTATTCAGCACTTTGAATGTATCAAATCATTCCCTTTTAACTTGGAAAGTTTCTGCTGAAAAATCCTGATGGCCTAATGGGGTCCCCTTGTATGTTACTGCCATCTTTTGTCTTGCTGCTTAATTTTTTTTTTCTTTATCACTATGTTTTGTCAACTTAATTGGAATATGTCTTGGCATGGATCTGCTTTTGCTAATTTTGTTGGAGATTCTTTGTGCCTCCTGGATCTGGATATCTCTTTTCTTCTATAGATTAGAGAAGTGTTCAGCTATTATTTCTTCAAAATGCCTGGCCTCTTTTGCTCTCTTTCCTTCTTCTAGGATTCCCATAATACAAATGTTACTGTGTTTTATGGAGTCACTGAGTTCCCTGAGTCTTCTCATTTTGCATAATTATTTTTTCTCCTTTGTTCAGCTTGATTAATTTCCATTACTCTGTCTTCTAGGTCACTAATTCATTTCTCTGATTCTCCCACCCTGCTGTTCATTCCATCACACATTTCTCATTTTGTTTATTGAGCTTTTTATCTTCTGCTATGCTATTTCTTATGTCTGTTAAGGTTCTCACTCATATCTTTCATTCTTTTCTCAAGTCCAGTGGATCTTATTACCATTGCTTTAAATACTCCATCAAGTATGTTACTTATGTCTGTTTCACTTAGATCTCTGGCTGTGGCCTTGTGCTCTTCTTTCATTTGGACAGATTTCTCTCTCTTCTCATTTTGTCTTTCTGTGCCTTTTTTTGTGTGTTAAGCAAGTCAGCTAAATTTCCTGTTCTTGAGGTTAATGGCCTTACGAAGAAGAGGTCCCTGCCATGTAGTGTCTCCTATTCCCCAGAGCCTGGCAATTCAGAGTGGCTTGAATGTGTGCTGAGTGTATGCTCCGTTGTGTCCTGACTGCTTAATCCTTCATGCAGTCATCTGCAGAGGCTCTCTTTACCTGTTGTGGGCAGTGTTTGGTCCCTGGCCTGAATGAGGCGCATTTTAATTGGGTGGGCTCTGGTCTACTTTTATTTTTATTTATTTATTTTTTAAACTTTTTATTGTCATATTGATTTCCATACAACACCCAGTTCTCATCCCAGCCCGTGCCCTGCTCAGTGCCCATCACCCCACTCTTCCCCCTCTCATAACCCCCTTAACCCTCCGGGTTTTTTTTTTTTTGGTATTTAAGAGTCCCTTATGTTTTGTCTCCCTCCCTCTCTGTCTTTTTTCCTTCCCCTCTTCCCCTCCCCCCTGGTTTTCTGTTAAGTCTCCCAAAGTCCACAAATGCTTGGAAACATGTGGTATCTGTCTTTCTCTGATTGCCTTATTTCACATAGCATAATACCCTCCAGTTCCATCCATGTTGCTACACATGGCCAGATTTCATTCTTTCTGGTCTGCTTTTAAATGAAACTTGTTTCTGTTGCTGCCAGAACTGAGGCCCCATAAAAGTCCCTGTGATGATGCAGTGTGAGCAGGGGGTGGGCCTATTACACTGGGATGGAGGCAGATGTGACAGGGAAGGGCAACTGCACTGGAGCATGGGGGATGGGGCTTGGCATAAGCAAATTAGGTAGCCAGTGTTGGCGCTGCCGCACTGGTTCCCGAAGGCTACTCTGTATTTATGCTGAGGGGCAGGGGAGGGAAATGGCACCTGTCGATTCCTTTGTTTCCAGAGGGATGTCTTCATGAAAGCCACCTCTCTAGGACATGCCTTGAAATGAGCAAATAACCTCCCCACTATCCACCCCAGGCACTCTTCAGATTGCTGTTTGCACACATATGTCCCTGGGTTGTTTGCCTACCTTCTCTCCAAAAGCAGTGCACTGCCCTCCATGTTCTTTCCCAACCATGTCTGCTAAACTTTAAAGTTCCAGGTTTTAAACCCCACTGGTTGCAAGAACTAACAAAATGGCCCCTTTTGCTTTCGAAGCAACTTGGTAGGGGGGTTCATTTTCCCTGTGCACTCCTCTCTGTGCTAATCTGTCTCTTGCCCTTCTCCTTGACTTCGGCTCCTTTCCCACCTCAGTCGCCACGATGATGCTTTTCTCTTCTAAACCGCGTCTCTGGGGCAACTGGGTGGCTCAGTCGGTTAAGCGGCCGACCGGCTCAGGTCATGATCTCACGGTCTGTGAGATCGAGCCCCGCGTCGGGTTCTGTGCTGATGGCTGAGAGCCTGGAGCCTGCTTCAGATTCTGTATCTCCCTCTCTCTCTCTCTGCTCTTCTCCTGCTCATGCTCTGTCTCTATGTCTCTTAAGAATAAATAAACGTTAAAAAATAATATTTATTTATAAACCATATCTCCGTAGTTCTTACCTTGTTCAGTGTGGCCTCTTCTCTACCTTTAGCTGTGGAGTATCTTCTGCCACTATTCAGGTCACTGTCTGGGGTATTTAGGATGATTTGGTAGTTGTCTAGTTGTATTTGTGGAACAGGGTGAGACTAGGGTCCTCCTATTCCGCTGACCTCTTTCAACCTTAATAAGACACTCTTATAAGTTGGCATGACATTCTTATAAGCTCAGCAGGACAGCATGCTGAAATCTAATTTCCAGGATGCCACCCAAGAGTCAACCTTGCACACAGGCCTTTGAAAGACAGCATTTAGGCCTGCTTCTTATGTAGCTCAGCGCAATCATTGACCTTTATTTTTATTTAGGTATGACTTAAAGTTAAGTGCATAAATCTTACCTGCTTCCTAAGTTTTCCATCTGCCTGTCTCCTGTCACTATCACTAGGTCTAGATATGAAAACTATCTACACTCCAAGGTATAGCCATTCATCAGACTTCTGTCACTGTAGATGAGTTATTACTGGTTTTTGTATATAATCATACAACATATATTCGTTTGTGTGTTTTTCTCTCAACATACTGTCTCTGAGCTGCTTCCATGTTGTTATATACATTGTAGTTTGTTCTCTTACTGATACACAGTATTCCTTTAGATAAATGCATTGGAATTGATGTACACATCCTACTATATTTGAGTTTTAAAAAAACCCAAAATCTTGAAAACTTATGCTGATAAACATGTGTACAAGTCTTTGAATTTAAGTCTTTTCCTTCCGTTTTTATTCTGTATCCAGCAGTGGATGGAATTATAGGGTTCTAAAGTATAGCTGATCAGCATATTGTAAGTCCAAACAGCGTATTTGGGTTTTTATAACTTTAATCTGATAAGCTTTGTCTCTCTCTGTGTGTGTGTGTGTGTGTGTGTGTGTGTGTGTGTGTGTGTGTGTGATTTTTTTTTTTTTTAATGTTTATTCATTCTTGAGAGAGGGAGAGAGAGCACACATGCAAGCAAGGGTCAGAGACAGAGGGCAACACAGAAACCAAATCAGGGTCCAGGCTCTGAGCTGTCAGGATAGAACCTAATGTGGGACTCAAACTGACGAAACTTGAGATAATGACCTGAGCCGAAGTCAGAAGCTTAACCCACTGAGACATCCAGGTCCCTCTGATAAGCTTTGTCTTTTAATCAAAGCATTTAACTGCTTTACACTTAATGTAATACTGAAAGTAGGGGTGCCATCTTTCTCTTTTCTAGCGGTCCCTTCTGCTTATTCTTTATTGTTCCTTATTTTCTGTTTATTAACCAATTCTTTTTACTTTTTTATTCCTCTTACAGTAGGCTTTTACTTGTCCCTTCTCTTGGTGCTCTCGGAGAGTGTGAGACTTTGTTAGACAGTTCAGTTGCTGCAGATCATCTTGTTCCTGTTAATACTCGCTACTAAGTAATTTTAAGGGTGGTCTTTTTCAGTTTTACCTCACTCTTAGAGCATGACCTCCATTCTTCTGACACAATTCCTGTTCTAGGATTTGGCCTTTCTGGAATCTCAACTGAACTGTGTTGTCTACTACAAAGTTTTCATTCTGGCTAGGCTTGAACTGTAACTTCTCTTATTCTTGGGTGGCCTCTGATATCTCTGCTTACATATTTGAGTTTCTATTCTGTGGCTCCCTTTCTTGTAATTGCCATCAAATCCCATATTTTTTTTATTAGTTCCTGTTTCTTTAACCATATGAGAGTGATGTTATCTGTTGATTTCCAAATCTTGGGGAAGCATTTTGAGAAATGTAGTCAGGAATAAAGACAGTGAAATGGGTCTCACATTTTGTGCTTTCTTACTGTCAAGGATTACAGCCTTGTGCTGTTTTCTTTTTTTTTTTTTCTTTTATTTAAATTTTTAAGTGTTTTTAGACAAAGCACGAGTGAGGGAGGGGCAGGGACAGAGGGAGACACAGAATTTGAAATAACCTCCAGGCTCTGAGCTGTCATCACAGAGCCTGATGTGGGGCTCAAACTCACCAACTGCAAGATCATGGCCTGAGCCGAAGTCGGACACTTAACCGATTGAGCCAGTCAGGCGCTGCAACGTGTTGGTTTCTTTCCAATTCTCTGAATAGTTGTTTTGTATATTTGTCCATCTTCAGAGTTATTTATGGGGAAAGCAGTTCCTTACATTAACGATACCAGCATTCAGCTTTTAGGTTTGAACTCTGTAATCTTTGGAGGAAACCTGTTTGATTTATAAACAAACAAACAAAAAAACCCAAAAAAACTCATGTGTTCAAAATAGTGACCTAAACCTGATTTTCTTATATGACTCCCCTGATTGTGCTTATTTTTAATTTCTGACGTCATATAAAGTGAAAATGCCCTTCTTGTACCTAATCATTCTTAAAGAGTTGAGGAGATATTTATGATAGTCATTAATCCTTCTTCCTGCCTAAGTTGTCTGCATGCTTTTCAGTTAGTATGTGTGTGCTTAGTTCATATTCTATTATCTTCTTGGACTCTCCTTTAAATGTGCCCCCAGTTTAGTATTCTTTTTTAATGTTATACCCAGATGTGATTTGGGAACTTCAGGACATTTGCTTAACTATATTTGAAGACTACTTCTATTAAGGTATCTAATGTAACATAGAATGGTTATATGGGTGTCATTTACTCATATTACATTTGTATTTAACTAGGCAATTAAGTTATTTTACGTTTACTACTATATTTTGAGGACCAAGAGTTTTAGAAATTTCTGTGTGTTTTGTCTAGTTTTTTCTTTTTGTTAGTTTGTTTTTTTTGTTTGTTTGTTTGTTTTTGTTTTTGTTTTTTGGTGGGGGGAGCTTTTTCAAGCTGATGATTGCATTTTAAAATTTAATTGTTATTAACATAATTATTATCTCCTGGCAAACATTTTCTGGCAGTGTTCTAAAAATCATCAGTAAACTATTATATATAAAATGTGTTTAAAACAGAACCAATGGGGGACACCTGGGTGGCTCAGTCGTTTAAGCAGCCGGCTTCAGCTCGGGTCATGATATTGCAGTCTGTGAGTTCAAGCCCCGCATCAGGCTCTGTGCTGATGGCTCAGAGCCTGGAGCCTGCTTCGGATTCTGTGTCTGCCTCTCTCTCTGCCCCTCCCCTGCTCACGCTCTGTCTCTCTGTCTCTCAAAAATAAATAAACATTTAAAAAAAACAAAAGAACCAATGAGACTCACCAGACTTACTATTATTACTTACTGTTATTAAACCAATAGCATAAGAACTACTTATTTAGCTCCTTCTCTGTCAAGCATTGTTTGTACACGTTATTCATGTTCAAGTACTATAGTGACTTCTGTATGTACTGTTGTAGCAGCTTTATAAAATGTGTTGGATTTTATAGATTACTTACCTGAAAGGTACAGCTTCCCAGCTAAAAAGTGTAGGAGTCAGAACTTGAATCCACTCTGCATTCTCTGAAGCTCATGTGCATCTCATTAATTTAAGCCACGTGTCACTAATCAAAGATTTTTCATTCTGATGCTTATTACCTAGTCTAGTACATTTCCAGCCTTCTCTTGGCAACCAAAATTCCATGAAATATTTTGAAAGCCAGTGATCTGTGTAATATTCCTCCAGAATACTAAATCATTCTTAAAGTGTTTTCCATGGAACAGTAGCCTCTAATATGGTTCATTAAAAATGAATTCTGTGTTTAAAAAATGATAAATGAGCAAGCAGTCAACTAATAATATACCTTCCCTTATGGGTTCTGAAACAACTTAGAATTAGAGACAGGTGTGAAATAGAGACCAAAATATCTGCTTCGTAATTAGTAAAACTAAGCTGGAGAATACAGTTTGGACCCAAAACCAAAATTATTCCTCCTACACTTGACACAATTTCAGGATGCTTCCCTTATAGAATAGAACACGGTATGGGAAGCTTACCAAATGCATAAGACTAGAGTCGACATGCAGTTTATTTGGTGCATCTCTTCTTTGTAAGGGTGAATGTCAACTTAGGGCTTGGCTATTCTTGCTTAGTGATTTATTCTATATCACCAGTTAAATAAATCATTATTATCAATGAACAAGACAAAGTAAGAAAGAAGTGGTCTGTAAGTTATTACTCTTTTCTCTTGCAGAAAAAAAGTCTTAACCTTCCTATAGAAAATGTGGGAATTAGTATAAAAAGCACAGTTTTATAAATAGTCATACTTTTTTCCCCTAAAAGTTTGAGAAAGTAATTATTTGCTTTTAAACTGTAAAACTACAGTCTGGTTTAATGAAAGGCTGAAATAATATGCAGGAAGACTACTCCCGGCAATCACAGATGTATGCAGTATAGATCCCTAGAACAGGTATCAGAGACACTGGAGAAATGGAAACTTTCCACTGGGGGGCCTGCGTGTGCTCGCCACCCACCACTTCTTCTGTTCTTTCGCACGTGACTTTAAGTCCTAATGTTTCCTTCCAATTCCTTTTAATAAAGTGTCCGGTGAGCAGCTGCTAATACTTGGATAATTCTTCCCTTTTCCTAGAACCATTTATGACTAGTTATCCCTAAAGCAAACTTAATTTCATCTGAACTCTCCATAACTTCATAAAACCCTTGTCTTTCTCTCCAGTAAGAATGCTAATGCTGTGATGGTAATCCTATTGCAGTGTGAACGCAAAATCAGACAATGCGATGCCAGTATCACAACGAAAAAAAAGTAAAATGACAAACGCCATTATAGGCTTTCTTTTAAAAACCTAAAATTATTGCCATTGAGCAGGACACTCCCCAAACTCGGAATGGTATCTCTGGCAAGGGAAGGGAAAAAGAGAGAAAGAAGGACTAGCAGATGAGTTAATTGGCTTAGTAACACTGTTTTAAAAAGTATAAATCACTATAGGAAACGATATTGCTTCTTGTAAAACCTGCGATGTAAGTAGATGAGAAAATGTATCGTTCTTCAAATTCTTAGTTATTTCAATAATAAAAACAATTTAGGTATTAAAAAATCCAAAATACATTTTTGCCAATAAAAAAAAAAAAGAAAACTTTGCTACTTCAGGGAATGGATGTGATGACCATTTTGAAACGGATTTTGAGAAGTGTTTAAAGCATATGTTAAGAAATTTAAGAGAGCTACATGCTCAATGTGTTGAAGTGTTATTTCAGTAAATGCACAGAATGGTCATTCTGTAATGCATATAGAGAAGTGTTTGAAAAAAATCATGATAGAAGTTTCAAAAGAGGAGATTTTACCACTGGGCACCACAGAAATATATTGGCATAAAAACAGGCACATAAAATAATGGAAGATTTGAGAGCCTAGGAATAAATTGATGCATATATGGTCAACTAATATGTAACAAGGGAGCCAAAGATACTCAATGGGGAAAGGACAGCCAGGAATACTCAGTGGAGAAATAAAGGGCACTGGGAAAATTGTAAAAAAATTGTAAAAAGTGTAAAAATTGAAATTGAACTCACAGATTAACTCCAAATGGATTAAAGAATTAAATGCAAGCCCCAAAACTGTAAAACTCTGAGAAGAAAATATAGGGGAAAAGCTCCTTAATATTTGACAATGATTTTTTTAGATAGAATACTAAAAGCATAAGCAACAAAAGCAAAAATCAGCATGTGAGACTGCATCAAAGTAAAGTTTTTTGCAAGCACAGGAAACGTTTCATCAGCAAAATGAAGAGGAAATCTATGGAATGGGAGAAAATCCTTGCAAACCATGTATCTTATAAGGGGTTAATATCTAAAGTATATGAGGAACACTTACAGCTCAATAGCAAAAAATAATCCAAAATATTGGCAGAAGAACCAAATAGACAGTTTCCCAAAGACATCTAAGTGGCATACTGGTACATGAAAAACTGCTCAGCATCACTAATCATCAGGGAAATGCATATCAAAACCACAATGACATGTCATTGAAGAAATGGACCCCTGTGGACTGTTGGTGGGAACGGAAATTTGTTTAGCTATTATAAAAATAGTACAGAGGGTCCTCAATTAACTACTGTGGCACCTGGGTGATTCAGTCAGTTAAGCGTCGGACTCTTGATTTCGGTTCAGGTTATGATCTCAGGGTTGTGGGTTGGAACCCTGCATCCAGTTTCCATACTCACAGTATGGAGCCTGCTTGGGATTCTCTCTCTCTTCCTCTCTCTCTGCTCCCCCCTTGTCTCTCTCTCTCTCTCTCTCTCTCTCTCTCTTTCTCTCAAAATAAACTTAAAAAAATTAACTACCATGTGATCCAGTAAATCTATTTATGAGTGCTTATCTGAAAGAGATGAAAACACTGCCCCCTGTGTTCATGAAACATTGTTTGCAATAGACAAGACATGGAAACCACCTAAATGTCAACTGATGGATGAAGAAAATGAAATTATATATTATATGTTTAGTCATCAGAGGAAATCTTTTTATTTGTGACAATACAAGTGGACCTTGAGGGCATTCGACTAAGTGAAACAAGTCAGAAAAAGAAATCCTGTTAAGGTCTCACTTTTAAATGGAATCTTAAAAATCAGAAACAGTAGAATGGTAGTTGTCAGAATCTGATGGGTAGAGAAATAGGGAAATGTTTAGGAAAACTTTTCTAAACATCTCACACCTGTTTTATAGAAACCAGGTCTGATTCCACCAAAATATGAATTTTTTTCTTAAATAAACTAACAATAAACATCAAATTATGCCTAGGCATAGTATGAGGCTTTTGAGGCACAGAGTTGAATACAAGTCCCTGCAGGCATTTACAGTTCATAGAAAATTCCATATTTTTGGAGACTAATATTTTGATTCACTTAACATCTGTATGTAGCCGTTACTATGTGTCAGATGTTATTTTTAGTTTAAAATATTAGTTCTTAACAACCGTGGGAGGTAGATACTATTGTATATACCTATGGGAAAGCCTATGGCCATTTTACAGATGAAGACTCTGAGGTGAAGTACGCAGAGGTCAAGTGTCTTCTTCCAACTAGTAAGTAGTAGAGCACAGGGTCTCTGGACTTTCTTCCATCATACTTGGCATCTTACTATGATTAGGAAACAAAGGTCCTTTTATTTTTACTTCTGTGGAATATAATATAATAAGAAAACTGCAGATAGGGTTTCTTCTACAAATATGATCCAAAATTTATTACAATATCAGTAAAGAGAAATAACTTTGCAAATAAAATTAACTAGTCATCTATCTTATGGCTGTTAAAATTCCTGTGAGGGGCGCCTGGGTGGCTCAGTCGGTTGAGTGGCCGACTTCGGCTCAGGTCATGATCTCATAGTTCATGAGTTCGAACCCCGCGTCGGGCTCTGTGCTGATGGCTCAGAGCCTGAGCCTGCTTCAGATTCTGTATCTCCCTCTCTCTCTGCCCTTTCCCTGTTCATGCTCTGTCTCTATGTCTCTCGAAAATAAATAAACGTTTAAAAAAAATTAAAAAAAAAAACTCCTGTGAAATGCTGCTAGTGAAACTATGATAATTTGGGATTTAAAACTTGAAAACGAAAAGTTGTTCCTGCTTGTCTTTAGAGGTGAACATTTGAAAATTTAATTTAACCAGAAAATATGTATAGGATAGTAAGACAGCTTTACATTCTAAGAGAAAAAAAAAATCCAAGGACTTACCAATGAACAAACCAAGTTAGAATAATAAAACTATGTTTGAAGGAAGAATGAAAGCTAGTCTCCATGTGAAAGTATTACAAAATGCTGATTATGCTCTGAAGTACATACAATATGCTACCTTACCTTACAAAACAGGGTTCCAAGATGAGTATCAAATAAAACCCATAGATCTTGATAAATACATTGTCAGTAATTATGTTTAATTATTTGCGCAATGGAACATTTGGAGTTTATTTTTTATGAAAAAATTCCCACAATTAAGTCAAAGCAAATATTATGAAATACAGGTAGATTTTAAAATAGTAACTCTAGATTTGTCCACGTTAGTTCATTTTCTCAAATGACAGTTTCTCTACACAAGTTGAGGTGTACTTCTCAAGGTGTTGGCCTTAATGGGAGCATTGACCTTTTCAGTCTCCCAGTCTTCCTGCTGTTGCACCACTTTAAGGTGAATTTTGAATGCCCCTACTTTGCACATAAATGAAAATGCAAAGTTGAGAGCTTTGCTTAGAGGTGAGTGAAAAATAAGACTTCATCTGCTCTACATTTCAAGTGGAACACTGTCTCTGACGTATTGTGAAAACTTAATGTCTCATATTTTACTTTAAAAAAAGACTGTTTATATTTTTAAAAATACGCACCATATATTACATAGATCTTTATGACACATTATAAGGCATAATATTAATAGAAAAATATACATAAATTGTATATAATACATACAACATGAATTTAAAAAGTCCTCTACAGAATATAGATTTATCAACCATCTAATTCCCATGGAGGATTTGGTTGTCTTGAATACATATTACAGAAGAAAAGATATGGCTCTGCCCGATGGATACTTTTTAAATGCTCTCCTTAAGTTACATTTGAGATGATACTTTGAGTATTCCAAAAGTAACTTTTTCATATGTTAGACTGTTATATAATTGGAACAGTTGCAGTTTCCCTAAGAGTGACATCCTTCGAATGCACCATCTAAGGGCAAAGACTCTTTCTCTCTAGAAACTATCACACAGTTTGAGTAAAATGTTTTTTTTAAGAAAGTTAAAATGAGCTGAATTTATGAAATAAATTTATTAAATCTGTCAAAAAGTTGATCAGGGATTTTCACAGAAAAACTCTGCTACTGTGTATATCAATAGGTTTTCATACTGTACTATATTTTGAAAAAAAATATAAATTAGACTATTTTTTAGCTTAAGCAGGTTATTAGCATAGTGGATTTTGGGAAAGGGGAAATTGCAGCATTTTCAACAAATTATGAGGTCTTATTCCCATTTTACATTTAAATCTACTTTAAAATCCAATATTCATATATCTCTGAGACACGGTTAAGTGGAATCTACCAATATTTTAAATTAGCTTACAAGTTAGTCTGGACTAACAAAAACTGTTTTGTAATACTTGCCAATTTTAAATTATTTTGTATTTTAACATTTAAGAAACAGTTGGGCACCTGCGTGGCTTAGTTGCTTAAGTGTCCGACTCTTGATTTCAGCTCAGGTCATGATCTCATGTTTCATGAGACAGAGCTCTGTGTATGGCTCCATGTTGACAGCACAGAGCCTGCTTGGGATTCTCTCTCTCTCCTCCTCCTCCTCTCTCACTGCACCTTGCTCTGTCTCTGTCTCGCTCTCTCTCTCTGAAAGGTAAATAAACATAAAACAAAAAGAAATAGTATAGATTATTTTAGTATTCATATTTTATATTTAAGGTAAAATGGTAGATTGAATGTAATGGAAAATGTCTGGGATGCTTAAAACTGAGTTGAACTCCCTGTCAGGCATCTGGTTCATCACCATTTTACATGCCCTTCTCTAAAACCTTGAGTACGAAGAGGAGATTTTCCAGACAGAGGAGGACAGTTTTGGTGAAGTATATAGGACTTAAATAATTACTATTAAGTATGAAAATACTGGCTTTAAATACTTCTCAAATTTTGAGGGTAATACGGACTTTCAAAATGTAATATAGAATTCACCAAAGACAATTGTTTGCATTTGATGTTTCCTGAAATAAACTTTCACACAGATGAAAGAGAATATAAAATAAAACTTCAAATGCTATTTATAAGTGACACTCCATAGTAAATCCAGGGACAGAATAAAATAGCCTTATGCACATAGCAGATGCAGTGTCTGCCCTGGAGGGAGATTGGAAGTCCTCACAGAAAGGCTAAACACACACCCAAGTAAGTCTTCTCTATACATATTTATCCTGCCAGGTTGACCTAGAATATTATGTAAAGTTTCTTGTCAAATTATTCATTAAATATGGGTATTCCTGCATTCTGGGTAGAAATTCAGTCTTACAAAATAGCAACAAAATAACTGATATTATTAGAGACAGGTTAGGATGTGGGAAAATAAGATGTTAGAACCATAACTACTTAATAACTCATGATTAAACATCTTATCAGAGGACTGTGTTTATGATAGTTTTCTTTTAGGTACCTTAGGTTTTAATTTGAGAAGTAATTAAAAAATGAAAGTTCAAATAGCCATCCTGGATCATGCTCCTAACTTAATCATCTGCTGGCCCAAATTTACACTGAAGTCAGAGAGATAAAAATTAAATTTTTTCCCCTTGAGATTAAAGTGTTCAATATGGAAAGGAACCACCAAAATGAAAAGTGTATCTAAAAACTATTTAACTTCAAATTCATTTAATAAAGTATGTAGGAAGTGGACAACATTTTGAACAAATAAAAACAAGTTACTCTCAAATGAATTGTATTTTCAAGACAAACAAGTTGACTTATAAAAATATTTAAGAAACTGAAAGCATTGTGATAACACTGCTTTGTAGGCGGTCTGTAAATTTTTGCTAAATAGGAAGAACAGCCAGTTAGAGACAGATCATAATTTACTTATAAGGTACTTCGTGTTAGTCACTGTTCTAAGTGTTAGATTTAAAAGTTAAAACTAAAATATGAGAAGCCATATTTATTGCCATTCCCATTATATAGATAATGCAATGAAGGCACATACACAAGATGTTTTGCCCCAGGTCTCACAACTGCTAAGTGGCTGAGCCATTACATAAACCCAAGACATCTGGCCCCAGAGTACATGCTTTGACTATTATGCTACATCTAATGACCAGAAAGAAACTGAACAATGTTATCGGTGGTAGCAACACTTAAAATTGTGACCCGAGGGCAAGTAAACTAAGGTACATTAGTCTAGTTCTCTGTGGCAAGTAGTTCATAGACTCAGTTTCAGGCTACTGCCCACTGTTGCTCTTGAACTAGGTCAAATGAGTTTCTAGCTTAAGAAAGTTGCATCTGTGGGTGTTGCATAACTTATTTTTAATTATAATTTTGATTCAGTCTGCTTCAGACAAGTCAAGCAGAAGCTGTGGGAGGAAGAGAAGAAAAATGCCATTTTAAATGCATACTATATGCCAAAATGATTTTTGAAGACACTGACTTTTAATATCTTTGAGGTTAAAATTTGACTATGATTGTGGATCTTCTGCTGAACAGTAAATAGGAGAACGATCTTTGTTGATGAAGAGTACAACAGTGAATAGAAATGGAAGTTAGGGCTGGAGGGAAAAAAAAAAGTCGGCACCGTGATATGAATTCCTTCAGTAGATGTTTTGAAAGGACCCCTACTTGCCAGGTCTTTTGACTTCATGGCACTCGTAGTAAATATAGTGTAATGGTGAAGTTATAAGTCCTCACTGACCGTTCGAATCTAAAAATAGAAAAGCCTATGCATGGTAGCTATGAATGGTTCTCTGAGAGCATTAAAATAGGGTAATTAGGCCTCCTTAGTGAAACCAGGGAAAAGTTTTCCTCACTTTGCAACTTCAGTGAATCGAGATTTTATTTTTGAGGAAGCCATTCGAATGACTTCACCTTTTGGCTTTGTATATTTTACCTCTCAGAAATGGGAAACCTATTTTAAACAGAGATTATACATAAACATACCACTTACATGCACCTATATGCCAAATACAGAAGATGTTAAACTTAAATTTATACTCGTCTTTGAACAAATCATCCTCCATACTTTCCCTGCTATTTGAAACATGGATATGTCTTGAGAATCAAAGATCCTTGTCCTCCTTCCTTTGGATAAAAAGCAAACTTATGCTTTTGTTTATAAGCAGAGGGCAGTAAATAATTTTTAAAAGGAAATACTTTAAAAGAAATGAAGTCATTATCAACCTGCTGAATAAGGAAGCAATTCATATTCTCCTGGATGACAAAGGTCTTTAGAAACAATGAATAACAAGTCTAATTGCCACCGAAGTCATTAGAAAACACATTAAAATGTTTACTTAGGCTTACTTAACAAAATACGGCAACAGGTAGATTTATGTATGATGAGGGATTCCAGTTTATATACAACAGGGCTCTCATTCCAAAATCTTTTATATCCTCTCTGTGTTTTAAAGGTGAACCTGATGGTTTCTATTTGCAAGTTCTATAGTCTAAACCAGTGTTTTCTACATCACTGCACGTTTGTAAAGGAGCTATATAGAGAGGTTACTGTATATAAATGCCTATTTGTAACTAGTGGCTGAGAAAGCTTACAAATATTTTCCTGCCTTGATGAGCTGGGTAAAATAATAGTAATAGAACTATTATTGTTGCTAATATTCTTTGAATATTTTCCTTATTAAAATCCGTGTTAACTGATTTACATGAACTAACTTGCTTAATCCCTTAATTAAGTAAGCATTTTTATCATCACCCCTATGTTACAACTGAGGAAACTTAGGCTAAGAAGGCTTCAGTAACTTGGAAAGTTCACAAATCCACTATTTTACAAGGTTGAGGCCTGAATCTAGTTTTCGAACTTCATTCAACACCCACACTCCTCGATCACGCTGTTATCCCTTCTAATCATGTAAATCTTTCCTCCAATGTCTCCTTCACAGCAGTGGCTTCCGTGGTTATGTAATCTGAAGGTAGCTGCTCTGCGTTACTCTGAATATAACCTTGTATGTTTTCAATAGCACTAACCATAACCTGTAATTACCTTGCGCACTTGTTTAATTACTATTCATCTTTAGTTCTACGTGGCAGGCAAGACCTTATCTATCATATTCAGTGCCGTACTTGCATTGCTAGGGTAACAGTTGTGGTGTAGAATAAGTGCTTTGGAAGTACTTCTTGAACAAATTAATGTATCATTTGGTACCTATTCACCCCAGATAACATTTGTTGGCTTCATATCCCATATAACCAGCTGCACATATATATTTACACTTTATAATTTCAGACATCCTCAGTTTAATAGGTCTATGGGTGAACTCATATCTATCATCCCAGTAAATAAAACTATTATCCTTCTATTAAGTTTTAAAACTGAGAGTCATTTCGCAGTGCCTGGGTGGCTCATCAGTTAAGCATCCGACTTCGACTCAAGTCAGGATCTCACAGTTCATGAGTTTGAGCCCCGTGTAGGGTTCTTGTGCTGATAGCTCGGAACCTGTAGCCTGTTTCAGATTCTGTGTCTCTCTCTCTCTCTCTGCCCCTCCCCTGCTTGTACTCTGTGTCTCCCTCTTTCTCAAAAATAAATATTAAAACAATTAAAAAAAAGTAATTTTTATCTATTTTATTCCAATATAACTTTAAAGTAATTATATAGATTCTGTCTTCTAAATATTACCTGGCTTTGTTTCACAGCTCTCTATTCTTTGCAGTATCTATAACTATTTTGCTTAAATTTCATTATCAACATTTTATGTCCTTGCTTTATACCTTTATGCAATCTACTCTCCAGAGTACAAATTGAAAGGTGTTTGCTTCAATCAATAAACATTGAATTCCTGAGTTTACAATGGCTTGAGTCTGCACTGTTCATGGAATTAAATCCAAATTATTTTAACATGGGCCATGAAATTTTCAATATCTAAATAGCATTTCTTCATTCACTCTTCCCGTCTTTTGGCATGCTCCATCTTAAACTAAAAAGCCACGTAGAGTGATGACTGAGCAGATTTTTGTTTCAGATTTTCTAGGTTCTAAATGAAGTCTCATCCACCACTTAGCTGTGTAATATAAAAAAAGATTATTTCATCTTCATGTGTTTCAGATGTGTGGTAGTAAAATGGGGAGAAGGTGGTAGTGACAATGATTGCACCTACCCATTAGGGAGATGTATTAAATGGTTAACTAATGTGAAGCATAGAAACAAGGTAATCGTTTTGTAAGTAGCAGCTCTTTCTATGTCATTCTGGGGCTCTTTTTAAAACTTTTTTTCCTTCTTTTCCTTTTTTTTTTTTTTTTTTTACTTCTGTCAACTATCATGTTTTCTTACATCCACGTAGCGTTGCAGTGTTAACTTCGCAGCCCTAGAATTTTGTCTGCAAGTTCCACTTGGTCAGATTGTCCTCTATCTCACTTCTGGTGAGTCTTTGCTTATCTCTCAGAAGATCGGAATATTCTTCCACGGGGTCTCTTCTAATTCATCTCTAAACTGCTCTATCGTAATGTTTTATCATTGTTTTTTAATTTTACGAATTCCAAAATGCAAGCTTCTCGAACTTGGAGTTCCTACATTGCCCATAAGCGTATATAGTTCTAGCATGATTCATTATACAAAGAATAGACTCAGTCAAATGTCTGAACAAAAGAGATCATGTAAAAAGCCAATTGCTAAAAGAGAAAATGTCACATAGAAGCAAGGTGTTTTGATATTCTCTCATTCTCATTGAATGTTACAAGATTTACTAAGAACAGAAGTGGTCGTCAGATGATGTTAATCCTTATTCTTCAGACTTTATTCCAGGCTTCACTTCCAACACAGCGATGATGGTACTACTTAAAAGTTTTCTCTAGGCAGATTAAAATGTTGGGGATGCATGATTTGGCTTTCCCCAAGAACATGTGTTACTTTGACACTGATTTTGGTTCAGGAACTAGGAAATCCCATTGATTGTAATATTGTCTTAGGTAGAAATATTATTTGTAAACAAAGTGATTCTTGAAACTTGGTAAGACTGTTGAGCAACTGTGTTGAGATAATCTACTTCTGCAATCCGTGACTAACTTCCACTCATTTTTTAAAATGTTGAGAAATGTCTAAAGTCTTACTCCATAATATCTGTTGCTATGTGAGAGAGAGCAAGCCATATCTTTCCAGTTTGTAGTGTATCTGAAATGATGGAGAAAATTAATCATTCCTGTATATCATAGAGCACCTTGACAAGATGATATACTATGGCATGTGAAATGGTATATCAACCAGAATGGCAATCTTTTGCTGAAAAAGGTAATGTTAGTTGAATTTGTTTGAGTTCAGTGACCTCCTTATAAGATCAATGAGTATCTTACTATCCTCAAGGTAAAAAAAATAATAATTGTGTTCTATATGAGCATAGTACTTACTATTTATTCATGATTGAATTTAAACTTCATAAAATCCTATTGATATAGACATTATTAAATATATTTTATAGATTAATAGATTGATAATCTTTTCTTAAGGTTATTCTCTTCTGCCTCTTCTTTCTCTCTTACAAAAAATACCAGTCATTAATAACCAACTAAGCCCTCCATTTCAATAAATTTAGTATCAATCTTTACCTTTTGCCTCTAATTTTTAGTAAAATTTTCTATCGATTCAAACATTAAATCTATACCGCCAACAAAAAAGTCATTGACTGAAGCTAAAAGTAATACTAAATACAGGATTAGGGCTGGGTAAGAAATGTGATAAATTCTAAGACCCCATGTACTGTAATGTTCATCTTCCCATGTAGGCTATAAATTATTAAACATAACACAACGATAAACTGAATATAACATACGTTGAAAGTGAAGCTACTTATTAGACACAATGGTGGTGGAATTAATACTGATTAAAGTCAGGAAAAGATATCCTATGTTGTATCTGAGGTAATGACTCCTCCTCACCATTTTAATATCCCTTTAGATTATAATATCCTGGAGTATTCTTATTTTTAAAACATAATTATTAAAGATTAAAATGAACAGGTTTGAGGGATCATTTGTATCCACAAGTGTCTTAATTTAACAGTTTGTGTATTTAACTACCTTCAGGGATCTTGTCTTTCACAGATGAAATACAAAAATAATTGCAGGATCTTAAATTCTTCTCTCTAGCCAAAGTATAAGTGAGATCTATTGCAATTAGAGAATTCAAAGGCAAACATGGGGACAAGACAAAAGGAAGTCTTACTTTTTCTCAATTTATCTCTTATATTTTTTAACAACTCTCATTTAAATTGTAAAAATAACACCAACGTTTAGACAGAATTGCATTAAAAAACAGCAAATACAAACTTTTTCTTTGAAAGATGTGCTGTTCATTCAATGTCTGTTGGTTCATTTACTTTCTGGAGTGTTTTGAATATTGTGCAAATCTAGTCTAGCTTTTAGCAACAGAATTAATTTAAAAATAGAAGACATCTTGAACCCATAAACCGTTTTCATTAATGACTTCTAAATCACAGTTAGATTAACGGGCAAACACTTAATTACAGTCTCCTTTTTTTAATCAGGCAAGCAGTTCTAATATAAACTGACAAGTCATTTATTTAGGAAGCTACTTACTTTAAATACTCACTGATGGTTCCAAAGATTTTAAGTCTATAAAATGTATATTAGAGATAAGAAATCAAACAAATTTAAATAATAAAAACCTGGTTTCCATTATTTTATATTTCAAGTTTTAAAAGTTTGATTGTTAGATTATAGAAATCTGAGGAAAGGAGAAGCCATGAGTTAATGGAAAATTCCATAAGTTATGCCAGAAGGATCTAAGGAAAACCAAGTTCCCAGGAGATCTCCAAGTGATTACTTTAGCAAGTGACCACTACTTGAGATCTGTTAGCCTTTTCTACAAAAGCTGGACTGTTGATATGTTGATATGTGGACACTATCTTTCAAGACCGGCTTCACGATATCCAATTCCAGAGAGATGGTTGCAAAAACCAAGAATGCTAATAATAGATTTTAATGTTATGAAGGAGTCATTTGAGTGTGATAGTGTTGTGTTTTTTTACTGTAATTTTCTTTTTTTAATGTTTATTTATTTTGGAGAGAGAGAGGGAGGGAGAGAGAAAGAGCACACAAGCAGGGGAGGGGCACAGAAAGAGGGAGATGCAGAATCTGAAGCAGGCTCCAGACTCCAGCTGTCAGCACAGAGCCCAATGGAGGGCTCATGAACCATGAGATCATGACCTGAGCCAAATTGGATGCTTAACCAACTGAGCCACCCAGGTACCCATTGACCAGGAATTTTTATCCCTATTAGTAAGACTTATGGGATGTACAATTATAATTGTAATATGATAAACCAGATTCATAATTTATGTTTTTAATATTAGGCTAAGTGGCTACAATAATTTTATTGATAGCAGGACTAGCTTGACTATAAAAAATGTTTAAAACTTCTTTAAAAGTTTTTACAGACCAATGATAATATCCATGTTTTGAGTATTTAATGTATTCTAGTCATGGTGTTAAGTGGTTTACGGAAGCTACATTTTTATAAAACAGCATTACCGAGTGAAGTAAATGCACACAAAATAAGCTACCTAAAAAGTAGACATTGGCCATACTGATAGTTGCCTAAAATCTCTTGAACAGTATGATTCTAGGTTTTTAGGAAATCCTTACTTTGAGGTTTGCCTCCCAACATAGAAGTCATAATTCATTAGTTGAGCCTCTGTTGCCACTAGATATGACCTTATCCTATGTTTCTCTAAGCAGATATGCCATTGTGAGACTTCATTTAGAGGGGGCATTTGAAGATGAGCATGAAATCTTTGGGAGCATGGTTGTGGGAACCTCTTAAAGAGTAAAATGAGTGGAATCTTTGGAGTCTAACCCTATGTTCACTAGTGCCTGTGATGATTTCTCTTAATGATACAGATCTGAGTATAGTTGCAAATTGTTTTTAGGTACATGGCATATATATATATATATATATATATATATGTATATACTCATATATATATACATACGCATATGTGTATGTATATATATATGAGTGTGTGTGTATTTCATAAATACTTATATGTATATTTTATAAATACATATATATGTGTATTTTATAAATGTTTATTCATTTTTAAAAGAGAAGGTGAGCAGGGGTGGCGCAGAGAGAGAGGGAGACAGAGGATCCAAAGTGGGCTCTGTGCTGACAGCAGCAAGCCCAATGGGGGGCTCAAACTCACAAACTGAGATTGTGACCTGAGCCGAAGTCAGACACTCAACTGACTGAGCCATCAGGCATCCCCGACTGATATATTTAAGTTGCGCAGATTTTACAACTATAATTTATTTTTTTCTTAAGATGTCAACTTGAGTTTGTCAGACTCTAAAATCTGTGTGTGTGTGTGTGTGTGTGTTTGTATCTATTGCCTTAACAATCAGCTCATAGAAATAATTCAGTTTTCTAGTGTCTTCAACAATTTGATATGCTTAATAAGGTTGCTTTGGGAAATATTAAGATTTCCTGGAAAAAGTTCTGCGGTCTTTAGTGCAGCTTATTAGATCCAATGACTTTTCTTCATAAACCAGTTTTATTGCTCTCAAGTTAATCTTCCATATGCAATGCTTATAGTGCTTGCAATGTTTATATATGTATAAGTAAATACACATTTTAAACAATTCTTTGCCTCTTTACTTCCTAGGAAATAAATAGGGCTCCTGTTGTGTAAAGGTATTTCTAGTCTCGCAAATATATTTTCCAAAGCCATGTGGTGAAATTTCCTTTAGATATGACAAAATAACCGTTCCATAAGGATACCAGTTCCAGAACCCTTAGTTTCACAAACTCCTTCAGAATTTCCGTAATGACTTTTATTGGTTTTCTTCTCTTAAAGCTTTTTTGAAATTCTAGAGTAGTTATTGCTGGGGTCCAGTTCCTATGAATCTAGGGGTCCCCAAAGGACGGACGGTCAGGCGAAAGGAAATGAGAGAGCCACGAGAGAGATGTAGTCTGATGACCAAGCAGGCAGCCCTGGCAATTCTGGCATCTCTTTCCCTTTTATCTAAATGCTGTAAAACAAAAGAGCATTACATTCCTTGGGGCCAAGGAGAGTAGCTCAAGAAATCCAAGCCTGGGGCGCCTGGGTGGCTCTGTTTGTTAAGTGGCCGACTTCAGCTCAGGTCATGATCTCACGGTGTGAGTTCGAGCCCTGCATCGGGCTCTGTGCTGATGGCTCAGAGCCTGGAGACTGCTTCAGATTCTGTATCTCCCTCTCTCTCTGCCCTTCCCCTGCTCACACTCTGTCTCTATGTCTCTCAAAAAGAAATAAAAACGTTAAAAAAATTAAAAAAAAAAAAAAAAAGAAATCCAAGCCTGAAAAATTATTTAGACGGAGATAAGACTAAGGTGACATTTTGGCCGGCGGGAACTTTGCTTCAACCTTTTCCACACAGAGAGGGGTCTCAACCTGTGAGCCTATAATGGCTCCCAACAAGTTATTTTCAAAATAATTTTTTTAATGTTTATTTATTTTTGAGACAGAGCATGAGTGGGGGAGGGGCAGAGAGAGAGGGAGACACAGAATGTGAAGCAGGCTCCAGGCTCTGAGCTGTCAGAACAGAGCCCAACGCAGGGCTCGAACTCAAAAGACCGTGATATCATGACCTGAGCCAAAATCAGAGGCTCAACCGACTGAGCCACCCAGGTGCCCTCAAAATAATTTTTAAAGTCAACAATCATGGAGTAAATATTGAACAGTATTGTTAAAAATTTGTTATCCATATGTATTTCAGCCATATTATAGGTTTAATCATTTTCATCAATTGAGTGTTAAATCGAACACTAACAACGTTTATGTGAAAAAAATGTGCTTCTCAACAAACTCATGAACGAATTGTATCCTGACTGTAAGCATCTTATTTTCCAGGTACTAACTTAGTTGGCTTATTAAATAAACCTATAGTTCTTTTCTTAAATACATAAATCCCTTTCAATGTGTAGCTTAATAAATACAAAGCACATACACTGACCAGGTAGGTTTTTGTGTTTAAAATAGTATGAACCTTAGAAAATACATTTTATTTGAAAAAAATATTTTTCCTGATCAGTAAATTGAATAAGAACATAATGTATTTTTAAAGTAAGCTTTCAATTTTAAAACAGTTTTTTATATAGAAAAGGTGCAATGATAGTACTGGATTTCATATGTCCCATACCTAGTTTTGCTTTTTAATATCTTATAATGAAGCATTAGTCAAAATTAAAATTAATAATTAAGATTACTATATTATTAAATGTATACTTAGATCATTAACTTTTAAGTCATATTCTCTTTTCTGTTCCAAGATCTCATGAATTTTCTCACATTACATTCCAAAGCATTAAGTTTCTTGTTAAGTTTGTTGCTAGCTATAGCTTTTATATATCTTCTTTATCATGTTGTGGCAGTTCCCGTAAATTTGTAGTTTGTTCAGGGGCGCCTGGGTGGCTCAGTTGGTTGAGCGGCCGACCGCAGCTCAGGTCATGATCTCACGGACTATGAGTTCGAGCCCCGCATCGGGCTCTGTGCTGATGGCTCAGAGCCTGGAGCCTGCTTCAGATTCTGTATCTCCCCCTCTCTCTCTGCCCTTCCCCTGCTCACACTCTGTCTCTGTGTCTCTTCAAAAATAAATAAAAAACATTAAAAAAAAACCTTGTAGTTTGTTCAGTTTTTATTGGTGTTGAATTTTGTCAAACTATATATTGATGCTATTATTCTATTTTCATTTTGACTTTCTGTTAATATATTTTCATCTACTTGCTTTAGTCTTAAACTGCTCTTCTCTACTTGCTTAAATATATAACTTATCGTCTTTATCAATGCAGTAGATTACACAATCTAGAAATGTTGACCAAGCCTTGAGTGTATGGAATAAATATGATTAAAACACCATTGGATTCAATTTGCTAATGTTCTGTTAAGGAATTTTGCATAAGTTCATGAGAAATGTTGGTCTGTAGTCATGTTTCTAATGTATTTATTGGGTTTTTATTAGGGTAATGCTGGCATCCAGGTTTTCCCTCTGCTTCAATTTCTGAAAAAGATTGTGGAGAATTATTTTTTTTCCTTTTATATGTTTGCTAGAATTCATAAGTGAGTATATTTGGGCCGGTGCTTTCTTTTTTTGAAATTATGAATTATTTATTTGATTTCTTTAATTATGGGGCATTTCGGGTTATCTGTATCTTTTTGCATATAATTTGGTACCTTGTATCTTTTAAGGAATTTTTATTTCATCTAAATTATCAAATTAGTGATCATAGTTTTTATAGTATTCTTCTATCCTTTTACTATCCAAAGGATTAGTTGTGATGCTTCTTTCATTTCCAATACTGGTAATACGGATAATCGGTAATATTTTTTTCTTGATTTGTCTGATAGAGGTTTATAATTGATCTTTTCAGAGAACCATATTTTGATGCTGTTATTCTGTTTTCATTTTGACTTTATTTTGTTCTACTTGCTTTAGTCTTAA
The DNA here is from genome assembly GCA_030068075.1 of Paguma larvata. NCBI lineage: Eukaryota > Metazoa > Chordata > Mammalia > Carnivora > Viverridae > Paguma > Paguma larvata. The sequence goes on from CM057840.1 coordinate 38,658,840, forward strand.
ATCGTCTTGCTCTACTTGCTTAAATTGCAGGCTTAGATGACTGACTGTTTTTTGTTTTTAACACAAATTTAATACTATAAGTTTCCCTTTAAGTACTATTTTCACCGTATCCTCAAGATATTGTGTGTTGTATTGGTAACTTAAGGTATTTCTAATGTTATATTTTGGAGAATTTACTTCTCTATTATGTAGCATTCTCTTTGTTCCTGATAATGTTTCTTGTTCTGAAGTCTGAGTTGTATGAAATTAGTTATTCCAACTTTTTGTGTGTGCTTGCACATGTGTGTGTATGTGTGTGTGTATGTTAGGACGGCATGTACTTTGGTTTTATTATATAGGGTCTTTATATTTAAAATATATTTTTCTTCTTGACAGTATAGTTGATTCATATTTTTACTTCACTCTGACCATCTGTCTTTCATTGGTGACTTTAAATAATTTACATTTAATATGATTGATAAAACTGGATTGATATCCACCATATTTGTAACTATTTTTATAGTTGCATTTGTATTTATTCCTCTTTTCTCTCAAATCTGTTCTATAATTGAAAATGTTAAAAAAATTCCATTTTATCTCCTCTAATCATATCTCTTTTTAAAATATCTTTAGTAGTTGCCCTATAGTTTCCAATTTTTTAATTAAGTCCAATTTGAATTAATACTACGTGGCTTCATATGTAATGCAGGTAGCTTAGAGTAATCTTAGTTCCTCCCTACCATTCTTTATGATAATGATGTCTTTCATTTTTCCTATCCATATCCTATATCTAATACATTGCTACTAATACTTTAAACTGTTCTAAATCAAGAAGGAAAATAGTTCATTTTACCTTCATTTATTACTTAAATATTCTTCTTTATGTAGAACAATTTTTGACTTCTAGAATGTCCTTCTCTCTGAAGAACTTTTTTGGGTCTATTTTGGAAGGTATAGGTCTGCTGAAGATGAATAATAGTTTATTTTTGTTCTCAGAAAGAGTCTTTGTGTCTCCTTCACTTTCCTTGATAATTTCGCTGGATATAGAATTCTAGGTTGATTATTTGTTCCCCCAACATTCTAAATAGTTTATTGTACTTTTTATTTTTCTGGCTTCTGACAAAAAGTGTAGTGTCATACTTAATCTTGTTCCTCTACAGGAAAGTTATTTTTCACCACTCCTGTCCTTTTGCAACATTTTCTCTTTATTTTTCCTTTTTCTTTATATAGTTTAAATATAATATGCCTGAGTATAGTTCTTTTTTTTTCTTTTTTTTTTTTTTTTTCCTGAGGTGGGATCTTGTTTATCCTACTTGGTATTCTCTCAGGATCTGTGACTTTTTGTCTACCACTAATGTTGAAAAGGGCTCAGCCTTTGTATTTCAAATACTTCTGCTTCATTTTCTTTATTTCTAATATTCCAATTACACTTATCTTTATAAATTGTCACATAGTTCTTAGATGTTCTCTTTGTTTTTTGTTTTTCTCTTTATGCTTCATGTTATGAAGTTTCAATAAACCTATCTCTGCAAGAGACTATTTCTGGTCTGACTTAGCATCAAAGGCATTCATTTCTGTCACATTGCTTATTTCCAGCATTTCCTATTCTTTCTTAGAATTTCCATCTCTGTACTTACATTAACCTCCTGCCTTGCATATAGTCATTTTTAAAACACCTTAAATATTAATGGTAGTTATTTTAAATTTTGTATCTGATAATACCAAAATCATGTCATATGATTTAGTTCAGATACTTGCTTTGTCTACTTTGAACGTGTTTCTTATAATTTTTTGATGAAAACCAAGAATGTTGTGTTGAGTAGTAGAGGCTGAGGTAAATACCTTAATGAGGCTTTATGCTAATTTGATTAGAAATTGAGCTGTGTCAAATATTTGCAATAGCTGTAGATGTTAGAAACTTCTAATTCCTCTAGTTTCCTTGTCTTCTCTCTTTGTATATTACTTTTACTCAAGTACTCATCCTCAGTGACAGTCTGCATATAGATTGTGAAACAATTACTACAATCATTAATATATTACCTCACATAGTTACATTTTTGCCTATGTGATAACCCCTAATATAGTATTATTAACTATAGTCACCAGGCTATGTATTGGGTCCCCAAAACTTGTTCATCTGGTAACTGAATGATAACACCCTGTGACCAACATCTCTCATTTTCAGCATTAGTACTTGACTAATGCAGAGTAGTAATAAAAGCAGAGGGCCCTGTGTGACAGCACAGGTGCCATGCCTGTGAAGTCAGCCGTGTATTGTTAAATACACACTCTGGAAACCTTTTCTTCTCTTGGCTTCTGGATCCCCTGCCTTCCTTTTATTTCTTGTGCTTCCTGATTTCTGTTTATTGATGTGCCTAGGATCAATCCTCAGATTTTTTTCCACCCATACTCATTCTTTAGGGACATCATCAAGTCCCAAAGCTGATGCCATCTAAACCTATTTATCTAATTCTAAATTCTACACCAAATTCCAGACCCAGGTAACTTATCTGTTCAAACTCCCTCCCACTTATATATCTAATAGGCATCCCAAAATGTGCATGGCCAAAACCTTGTTTTCCTTCTCAGCAATCTGGGAAACAGCACATCTATTTTCTAAGATGTAAGTATCATTCTGGTTTCTTTCCTTGACACCATTCATCAAATCCATCAAACTCTTTCAACTCTACCTTCAAAATATTACCCCATCTAAGCATTTTTTTTCCTTTTTTAAAACTCCTTATTGCTAGTAATACCTTATTGTAAGCCACCGTCATCTTATACCTGAATTACTAAAATATCTTCCTAACCGGGCTTCAAGAGACCTCCCTTCCCCCCAAAGTCAGCAGCCAAAGCAATTCTGTTATTAAATAGATAAGGTTACATCCCTTAGAAGCAGAATAATGGCTGCCTTAGGCTCAATCCACAAATCCTCAGGTTCCACAAGTTCCATCTCTTCTGGCTCCCCCTCCAAATCCATCTCCACATTTTCTCTCTGCTCTAGTGTCAGTGGCCTCCAGTGTTGGATTCCCTGCATAGCCAATAACACTGAAGCTTCGGAGCTCTTCATTTGCTCCTTACTTGTACAGCCCCTTTTTAAGGTGCTGGGCAGGGCCCTGACAGTATGCCCACCTGATTAAAAAGGAAGATAATTCAATTATAAGTCATTGGGGCCATTGCCTTTTTTCCATGCCAGCTTACCTTTTTACATGTCTGTTCCTGCCAAGTGACAGTGGTGAGACATCAGAACATATACATAGGAAACCTTTTTCTTTACAGTCATTAAAATTACCAGCCACGGGGATGCCCAGGTGGCTTAATTGGTTAAGTATCTGACTCTTGATTTCAGCTCAGGTCATGATTGCATAGTTCCCTAAACTGAGGCCTGCGTCAGGCTTTGTGCTGACAGAGGTGAGTCTGAGTGGGATTCTCCTCTTCTTTTAATGCCCCGTTCCCTCTCTCCCTCCCTCCCTCCCCTTCTCTCTCTGTCTCTTTCCCTCCCTCCCTCCCTCTCTCTCCTCTTTTTCTTTCTTTCTCAAAATAAATAAATAAACATTTATTTTTTAAAGTGCCAGCTATGTCAATATAGTCTCTAATAGGAAAGTTCTTGGAAACGTATTCCACCAGAACAGCTAACGATAAGTTGAGCATATATACAGTGTGTGTGTGTGTGTGTGTGTGTGTGTATGTATATATACATACGTACATTGAAGTGACTATGAAAATTATATGTACCTCTAAACACCTACTCAGTTTCCCTATAGCCACATTTCAAAGATTTGATTATCATGACAATCAAGCCTTACAGCATTAGAAGTAATATTTTATAAACTCTGACAAATTGAAAAAAAAAAGGTTGATAATGCTTTAAATGTAATTGAATGAGATCTTAAAACATTTCACCAAAACAAATAAGAAATTAGACTCTTGATCTAATATATATGTGCAGTACTGTCATATTAAAAATTATTATGGAAGAACTCAGAGAAAAGATAAAGATTTACAGTCTCTAAAGGAAAGTGAAAGGGATAACTAAGGAAATACATTGAAATTATTTTGATATCAAGAAGCAAAATGAAAAAAAAATCATATCCTACCAAGCAATAATTCGTTGAAAAATACATTTTGAAGTGATGAATAGAATCTTAAGTTGTTTGATAATGCACTTAGTGAAGAGGAGAGAATAGTTTGAATAGAAGGTGGAAAAATTTAATTTCATGCTTATTTAACACAAAACACTGATATTAACAAAGATAACATGACTGTTAGTGCAGCACTTAGTGAATCCACATCATAGACGTGGATCGTTGTCAGTTCAAATAATTTTTACAATTACTTTACAAGAAAAATTAAAATGCCCTGAGATTTTATAACTTACACATAAAAAGAACTTGATAGAAGTTCTCAAAAGTTTGACAATAATACTAAAATATTGCATGATGTTTTGAATACCTGTTTTAAAAGTGAGAGATGGTTTTCTAATCCCTCAGGAAGAAAAAAATTGATCCGGTATGCTAGAAAAAAATTATCCTCCACTCTTAGGTAGTCATTGCCATATAGGAGCTCTTTAACAATATATAACAGGAAAATGTAGGAAAAATAATAAAAAAAAGATATCAGATACCTTTAATAAAAGGTATTTTATTATCTTTAATAAAAGATAATAGGATTTTCTTAGATTTATAATTGTTGTGGTATTTTTCAGTTAATATAAAATTTGTAATTGACTTTTCAAAAATTCATTCTAGTGGCTAATTCTGTTTTGAAATTCTTCACTTTTTTTGGAAAAAAAAAAAAAAGTGTCAAGTTTTCAGCTCTTACTGAGCCCTGACTCCTCATCCTTGGTGACTCTGCATTGCTGCACATAAACTGTCCTCGCAGTTCTCACAGGTTGGAGGCTTCTACCCTCACTCGTAAGAGTCTTCCAGGATGACCAAGTTAAAATGGCAGCGATTTCCTCTTTATCCCTTCCAGTCACCCTCTTTCCTTTTCCCCGATTTGTGTTGTCCTGACACTATAAAGTCCATGAGGAAGGTTCATTATCTGTTTTAATCACTGCTGTAACTCTTGATTCCAGAAAAGTGCCTGGCTTATGGGCCTTTAGAAAAAGTGAATCTGGAACAAAGAGATTATATATTACACCCTTTAAAATACATTCCATATGCATGTGTGTATCATCACATGTAAGTGGGGTTCACAACAGAATTACAACATACGACATTGGGCAAAATTTTTAGAATACCATTAATCAACTATATATTAAACAAGTATTAGTGGGTCTTAATAAATGTATGATTTTAAAAGGTTTATACCCTATACATTTGTAGTATGTTATGGGAGACAAAAACATACATATCCAAAACACACAGAAATCTATTAATTGTATTGTGGTAAAATTAATAAAGAGAAGTATGGTAAAAATAAATTATTTTAATACCTTGGGGGAAAAGAACTGATTTTTAGCTTCTTGAATGACTTTGTTGCACTGATGTGATTTGGAATATTTTTTATTCAGCACAGATTTTATTTTTTTTAATAAAGTTACATTTTATCTAAATGTAGCTCATTGGTTATTGTCCATTCCTAGTTGGAGAGGAGGGAGGAGGAACAGTTTGGTTCAGGCAGGACTTCCTACCACAGGTCTTCTGGGAGAATGATATGAGAGCCACAGTCTGTTTATTTTTAATTTTTTTTTACTCTTTAAATTTTGAAAGATCATGGGTGGCTCAGTTGGTTGAGTGTCAGACTTCAGCTCAGATGATCTTGCGTCCGTGTGTTCGAGGCCCATGTCGGGCTCTGTGCTGACAGCTCAGAGCCTGGAGCCTGCTTCGGGTTCTGTGTCTCCCTCTGTCTCTGCATCTCCCCTTCTTGCACTGTGTCTTTGTCTCTCAAAAAAATAAATAAACATAAAAAAAATTTTTGAAGGTTGGAGTATAGTTTTATTTTGCGTGGTAAGAAAAAATAACATAAATTTGAATATAGCTCTGCAGTTCAGCCAGCCCTATGGACTTGGGTAGTTTACTTGACATTTCCAGGGGTTATTTTCCTTATCAGCAAATTGAGCTGCTTATATCTTCCTCAGAAGATTTTTCTAAGGAAGACCACATATCATCAATTTGAGGCTTTTAGCACAGAACCTTGAATATGCCACATATTCATGTCACATTTTGCACCTCACAGAGGTGCTGGTGCAGTGTGATTTCTGAGGTAGAGAAGTACAAGATTTGAGTTGTATATTTTTTCTTGAATGAAGTGGAGATAGATATGTATCACTTCATGGAGAATGGAAAGTAACTAGTAGTTGTGACTCCCATATAAGTCTTAGAAATCAACTGCCCTCCCCCACACCCATGCACACTCTCACATCTGATTTGGGGTGGTGGTGTTTAAAAATTGGGATAAGTTGGGGCGATAGTGTTAAGTCAGAGACCTCCTTCCTATTTTATGCTATATTTTACCTTTTCTGTATTACCTAGAGAAATAAATACAGATGAACACCATCCTGTACATCTGGAAGGCCAGATGCTGGCCCTCTTGTGATGATACTGCCTTCTCTGTAGCCCTCTCAAGGGACAATGACTTTATCTCCTATATCACTCAATAGTCCACAGGCCATTGGCTTAGAACAGAATAGTCTATCTTGTTTTTCATTGCCATATCCAGACATGACAGTCTTTCTCTCTTAAAATGCACAGCATAGAAGCTCATGAGATGAAATTTACCACTGTTATCCTTGTCACAGATTTCTCTATGGCCGCTTAAGCTCCCCTTCTATCCTGCATTTTAAGCCCAGTTCATTGTTTTCTCCAATAGTAATAACCTTCTTTATGAATGATTTCAATATATTCAAGATTTCTAATTTCCTGGTTATATTAGGAGTAGAATGATGAGTGCTTTCTACCCCAGGTACAGATAATAAGAAGTGAGTTGTCAGTGGAGGATTTAAAAATAACCCTGAGTAAACTCGGTCTGCATGTTATTACCATGTGACAGCATTTCTAGACAATGTCAGATAGAATATATTACTCCCTCAAAAAGTCTTTTAATAGGCTACATCCTTTTTAAAAAGTTCTTTTATATTTTGAGAGACAGAGCACCAGTGAAAGAGGGTCAGAGAATGCAGGAGAGAGAGAATCCCAAGGAGGCTCCACACTGTAGCACAGAGCCCTATGTGGGGCTCGAACTCATGAACTGTGAGATTATGACGTGAACTGAAATCAAGTGTCAGTCAGACGCTTCACCAACAGAGCCATTCAGGCACCCAAATGGGCTACATTCCTAGTTGATTATAGTTATGATTAGTTTTAAGACATAATCTATATTTAGCTTCACATTGGCAGTTTTGTTCATTTCTTTAATAAATATTTTAATTCATAGGGGAGGGAACTCCCATTCCTATATGGTTGGCCCCCACACATTTAGACTTAGCTACATGTACTCATTGTAAAACAAAGTCACAATGGTTTGTAATTGTAGGGAATTGTTTCTGTTATTCTTGGTACTACGCGATACCAGTGTTAAAGCAATAAGTGGTGATAAATGAAGATTCAATGAAACAAAAATTTAGATGACTTTGTATTTAATTTTTTTTCCTATTCTGTATTTGTATGGTTTCTATGGTTATGACTTAAAAATTTTGTTACGTGGAAAGAGGGTATTAGAAATTCTCTGTCTAGACGTAAAATTATGAGATGAATGACTGCTCGACTTGCTTTACTTCCTCTCCTCAAAATACCTGTTTTCATACATTTTAATCCAGTAGTTTATGCAAAGCATAGCCTAGACATTTTTATTTCCAATGATAGCTGTTTTTTCATAAACGAACTTCTAAAGCATTTGCTTCCTAACATTTCATATCTTTTAGGACATTCCTGCTAGTACAATGACTCCATAATCTTCTCTCTGCTTTGCTATGTATAGTCTATTGAATATATATCATGTGTTCATGATTCTTTACCTTTTAAAATATTCTTTATCCATGTTTGGTCAAAGGTCCACTACTCTGTCATTCTGTTTTATACACAACTCTGTCTCTTTTACTTTTCTACCTGTTAAAATTAAATGCTTGCTAAACTCAGGTCTCTGTCTGCTCTCTGTATCATCCTGGGTACCTAACGTTACTGGAGAAGTACGTTAGGGTGCCCGTGATTCTCACTTTGATTACTTTTAGTCTCAGTTTCACCACACATCCCTAGGCTGTTCACCTCCCATTCTGCTAAGTGACTCCTGCCTTCTCCTCTCTCTACCAGTCTTCAAAATCCACTCCCCAGTCTTGAGCTAACCACCTTCTTTATTAATACACTGGGAAAACTGTTTCAATCATATTCCATAAACTGTCATCTTAACATCTTCTGCCTACCTGCATGCCTCCCCTTCCATTACCATAGATGAGATGCTTATATTCTTAGCAAGGTTAGTTCCTTTACCTCTGTACTAGATCCTATACCCTCCCACCTATCTCATGGAAATTGATCCAGCAATCCTCCCATCTCTGTCTTATATTATAAGTTGCCCTCTCTGCTGAATCAAATTCATCATGATCATACTTCCTGGTATACTCTTTCAGCTTCTTTGTGGGGGAAGAAAACAATTCTCCCTTGAACCTATGTTTTGCTTCAATTAGCATTCCATTATCGTGATCTAAACAATGATCTTTAAAGTTTTGTCTGTTTATATTCTTCAATTTTTAGGTCATCCTATTCCTTGAACTCAGAGTTTCACATCTACTACTGAACAAGGAAATGGCTTTCATGGTGCCCACTAGTTACTTCTTTGTTGAATTATAAAATTATCACGCATAGTCTTCGTCCTTGATTTCTCATATAATTTTTTTCACTCCCTCTTTCTTAAAACACTTTCTTCACTAGGTCCTGGGACATTCCTCTATCTTGTTTTCTACCTGATTATTAGTTCTCTTTTTTGTTTTCTGATATTGTCAAAGATAGACCTAGATTGAGTATTCAGACCTATTCCCCTTCTCTGTTCTATGTCATCATCCATTTTTCTCTATAACATCATTCTGTCTCGTGATCTTATATTCTGTTAGCTCTCTGAGACTCGCAAATGTATGTCCCCAGCCTAGAACTCTATCTTGATCTTTGCACTCAGTGGCCCATTTGACATCGTTCCTTATGTACCTAGTAGACATAAAACTACACAGGGCCAAAACCAGTTTTGATTTTTTTTTTGTATTAAAAATCAACTGCTCTTATATTATTCTCATATCGACAAATGGAGATCTTATGCTTTGAGTTATTCAAGTAAAAATCCTTCAAAACTCTTTCCTCTTTACCCCTCTTCCCCTCTACCCCACCCCCACCACAGTCCACATCTAATAGGTTAGAAAATTCTATCAATTTTACCTTAAATTTTTTCTTCTCCAAACCCCATGGTCACTGACATAATCTGAGCAATCCTAATTCTCACCTTAATTTTTGTGCAGGCCTCCTAAATGTTCTCCCTGATTCTCTTATTGTCCCCCCAGTATGCTATTTTATCTCTGTATAGAAGCCAACGTTGTTATTTTTAAATGTAAGTTAGATGTCACATCCATGCTCAACTCTCACAGTGGTTCCATGTCACACGGGTACAGTTGCTGGTTCAGTGGCCAATATGCCTGTGCAGTTCAGGCCCGCTGTCAGCTTCATGACCACCTCTCCTCTCACTCTCCTACTCGATCACATGGACACGGGCACACCGTGCCTCTGACTTTTCCTTGAGCACTAAAATTCCCGTGCTCCATGTCTTTACACTTGATCCTCCCGCTTCCTTGATAGCTCTCCCACAGATATCTACGTGACTCGAGTACACAGTTACGTTGCAGAAATGTTAATGTGCATGATCGTAAGGTGCCGGGAGAGATCAACTTAAAGTATTACTTCGAAAGGTACATGCATCTATTAGCTCTATAAAATATAAACTATTCTGGATTCTGAAACACGTTTTGATCTGAAAGGTTACAGGTGGGGAGGTGCCTGGGTGGCTCAGTCAGTTAAGCATCGGACTTCGATTCAGGTCATGATCACAAGGTTCATAGGTTTGAACCCCACATAGGGCTCTGTGCTGACAGCTCAGAGCCTGGAGCATGCTTTGGATTCTCTGTCTCCCTCTCTCCCTCTCCCTCTCCCTCTCCCAATTCCTGCTGTCTCTCTCTCTGTCTCAAAAATAAGTAAACATTAAAAGAATTAAAAAAAAAACAAAGGAGTACAGATGGGTATTGTATTCATGTATCAGGATTATATACCCAACACTGTATATATTCTTATGAGAAATTTAAGGGTTTTATTCCTAAAGGTAGGCTTTATTAGATTTTTTTTGTCTTAAGGACTAACATTAGCACCTAACCTCTATGTAGGATGCAATTCTCCTGGATTTTACCTAGGTGCACCCACAGCCCTTCGGATAGTTGTTATTACTTTGGGAGACCAACTGAGACCTAAAATTCTATAACTAGTTCAAGATGACAAGGATTAAGAAAAACTAGAATAAATAAAAACAAAGTAAAACTTGCTCCAAAGTCGATCTTTCATCAAAATTATTTTTGAAGCAATTATGAAAAATTTGCAGTAAGCGTAAACTTCTTTCTTGCAGTAGGTAAAATTTAGTCTAAAGTTTTTAAAGACCTTTTTAATTAAATGAAGGTCATTGTAATTAACAATATTTAATAAAATGTGAATCTCTTTTGTTGAATAAGTGAGACCTTTGGTGGGTACTGATTTGCTTTTATTCCTGTATACCTAGCACAGGAGGGAGTTGATAATAGTTTGCCCAGATAAATGAAACCTTTGTAATTCAGAAATATGTAAGATACAGCCTGTTCTCAAGGAAGGTAAAAGCTATTGATGAAAGTAAAAGAAAAATCTTGTTTCAGTTTAAACAGTTCATTTGCCTATAACGTGACTTTCGGCTGTACCTTAATTTGCATGTTACGTTATTATCATCAAAACGACTTTTGCAATTAATGTGATTCATTTTGCTTATTCTTTTTGAAGGACTTCATGATTGATATGCATATTCCATTCATTAAAATAAATTCTACCCTGAAATTGATAGTGATTAATCATGTTAAGGTAGGTATTTTAAAACTTTAGTTTATTTTTATGTGTGCCTTTCATCTTTTAATTTCCTAGACGTGCTTGTGAAATATTTAGCAAGGTAACATATCAGTTTGTGATAAATTTAGTCAATAATTAGTTCTGTCTTATTTTTCTACTTTTCAGATTAAAATAAATATGTGAAATTGGTTTCACCTGCTTAAGTTTCACCTTAGTATCTTGGAAATTCATTTTTTTACTTTTTCTACTCATTTCTGATTTTCCTTATGAAACTTCCATGGTATTGAGAACACTTTGTTACAGATGTATAACAAGGCAATTCATACCGACCATTCTTGAAATTTCTAGTTTTACCTTCAGAGAGTAATAATATAACAAGCAAATTAAAGAACCATGAAAGTAAGGCAAACAAGTTTATGTCAAAGGAATAAATGGTAGCAATTGAAAACGAGCCACCTGTTTCTCATTAAGCAGACAAGTGATGTGGCATCTAATTCAGTGGCTGAAAAATGTCTTCTGCATCCTAGGATCTCTCTTAATACTATAATTTTAGGCTGTTGAAAATGATAGCAAGGGAACAATGTACCATAACAGTCTTTTACAGGATATTCAATGTTGTGCAGAGGGATCCTAAGAACCAGAAGTCACTTATCAATGATTATAGACAGTACTTCCCCTACTCCCATCTTAGAGTTATTCAGAGAAGGAAATCAGTAGCAATTAATAGAGGTCAGTCATTACATCTCTGCTGAATGACAGTCTGTGAACTACTGTGTTAGAGAATCACTAAAGAATAGAGAACACAATAGGGCAGTTACAGAGTTTAAAAAAACATTATGAAAATTAAATAGAAATTTGAATGCATTTAGCCATGTACCTTAAATAAGTTCATGTAATTAGAAAACTTGATTGCATCAAGTGAGAGGTACAGTACCTTAGTAAGTGGATGCCCAACCTGAGCATCAGTTCAATTCATACCTCTAGCTCAGTGATTTTAATTGTAAATATACAAACAACTATTTTGATGTTTACTTAAAATAATGCATTGCCAACAATGAGTTCTTTCTAATAAAGTCTATCTGAAATCCTAAGGCTATCATGATAACAAATGAAATAATAAAATATGCACATGAATACAGGGCATCTGTATTCAGGGCACAGATGCCTATATAAATCACATATATTAGCAACAGAATTCCTGGAGGGAAGGTTGGGAGACATAGCAAGAGGAAAAGGCAGGTAGTTTTCTCTCATTAGATTTTGATCTCCTTAAAATTAAAAGCAGTACTTACTTATTGGTGTAACAGTGTCTTCTATTTATTATGTAACAAAAGAGTAATATTTCTTCACAGAAAAAAATCTATGGTATCCATATTTCTTTGCAATAGTAAAGTTACTTATATGTAATATAGTTTATCCCCTCTAGAATCTACTCTCAAAAATAACAATGTGTAAAATAGCCATCCAGCTGTTGGTGGAATAATGGAAGATGATGCCAGAACCTATCCAGTGTAGGAAAAGCAAACAAAGTAGGAAAGCTATACCTCCTCTTTACATCATCTTTGTTTTTTCTTTTGTAGCTTTGCTTACATTTAATTACTTAAGTGAACTGATTTCTCTTAATACCTTTTGACCTTTTTCACACATTTTTACCTCCCTCCACCTCCCTACCTGATTTCTCTTAATACCTTTTGACCTTTTTCACACATTTTTACCACCCTCCACCTCCCTACCTCTGTTAACCACCAATCTGTTCCCTGTGTCTATAAGCTTGTTATTTCTGTTGTTGGTTTTTTTTTTGTTTTTTTTGTTTTTCCTGATGGCTGGCCTTTATTTTTGTTTATTGGAGCATAGTTGACATACAATTTATATTACTTTAAGGTGTGCGACATAGTGATTCAAAAATTCTATATATTATGAGGTACTCATCATGAGTGTGATTACCATCGGTCACCAAAGTTATTACAATATTATGGACTGTATCCTTCATGCTGTACTTTTCATCCCTGTGGCTTATTTATAGCTCCAGGTTTATAGCTCTTACTGCCCTTTACCTATTTTGCCCACTCCCTGCCATCTCCTCTCCTCTGGCAACCGCCAGTTTTCCCTGTATCTATGAGTATTTGTTTTTAGATTCCACATATAAGTGAAATCATGTGGAATTTGTCTGACTTATTTAACTTAGCATTATACCCTCTAGGTCCATCTATGTTGTCATAAATGGCAAGATCTAACTTTTTAAAATATAATTTATTGTCAGTTTGGCTAACATACAGTGTGTACAGTGTGCTCTTGAATTTAGGGGTAGATTCCTGTGATTCATAGCTTGCATACAACACCCAGTGCTTATCCCAACAAGTTCACTCCTCAATGCCCATCACCCATTTTCCCATCTCCCCGCTACCTATCAACCCTCAGTTTGTTCTCTGTATTTAACAGTCTCTTATGGTTTGGCAATATCTAATTATTAATGGCTGAGTAATATTCGATTATGTTTGTGTACCACCATATCTTCATCCATTGATGAACACTTGGGTTACTACCATATCTTGACTATTATAAATAATGTTGAAATAAATAGACGGGTGCATATTTCTTTTAAATTAGTGCTTTCATTTTCTTTGGGTAAATAACCTGTAGAATTACTGGATGTTAAGATATTTCTATTATTAATTTCTGAGGAAATTTAAGACTGTTTTTCATAGCGGTGCACCAATTAACATTCCCAACAACAGTGCTCAAGGGTTCTCTTTTCTCCACATCTTTGCCAACATTTATTATTTCTTGTCTTTTTGATACTAGCCATTCCAACATAATATCTCATTGTGATTTTAATGTCCATTTCCCTAATGATAGTGGTATTGGCCATCTATAACTTTTTTGCAAAAATGTCCATCTTCTGCACATTTACTAATCATATATTTTTGGTGTTGAGTTGGTTAATACTTTGGGTAAATCATATATTTTTGGTGTTGAGTTGGTTAATACTTTGGGTATTAACCCTTTAACAGATATATCATTTGCAAATATCTTCTCTCAGTAGGTTGTTTTTTTCATTTTACTGATGGATTCCTTCGCTATGCAAAAGCTTTTTATTGATGTATTCCCAATAGTTTATTTTTGCTTTTGTCCTTGTCTGCAGAGATATATCCAGAAAAATTTGTGTCCAAAAGACTACTGCCTATGATTTTTATGGTTTCAGTCTACATTTAGTCATTTAATTCATTAAAAAAATTTTTTTTTAATGTTTATTTATTTTAGAGACACACAGAGTGAGCAGGAGAAGGGCAGAGAGAGAGAGAGGGAGACACAGAATCCAAAGCAGGCCCCAGGCTCTGAGCTGTCAGCACAGAGCCCGACGCGGGGCTCGAACTCACAGGCTGCGAGATCATGACCTGAGCCAAAGCCGGCTGCTTAACCGACTGAGCCACCCAGGCGCCCCTTAATTCATTTTTAATCCACCAAGAAAGTAGTCCAGATTCTTATTTATTCATTCATTCATTCATTCATTCACATGTAGTTGTTTAGTTTTCTCAAGACCATTTATTGAAGAGACCATCTTTCACTCCTTTGTATATTCTCTCCTCCTTTGTTGTGGATTAATTGACCATCTGAGTGTGGGCTTATTTGTGGGTTCTCTGTTCTGTTCCATTGATCAATGTGTGTATTTTTGTGACAGTGCCATACTGTTTCGATGACTACAGCTTTGTAGTATAGCTTGAGATCTGGGATTGTAATACCTTTAGCTTTGTTTTTCTTAAGATTGTTTTGACTATTAGGGATCTTCTATGGTTCCATACATTTTTGGATTATTTTTTTGCAGTTCTGTGGAAAATGCTGTTGATATTTGGGTAGGGATTATGTTGACTCTGTATATTACTTTAGGTAGTATGGACATTTTAACAATAGTCTTCCAATCTATGATCATGGCATATCTTTCCATTTGTGTCATCGTCAAATTCTTTTCATCAATGTCGTACAGTTTTAAAAGTATAGGCCTTTCACCTCCTGGGCTAAATTTATTCTTAGGTATTGTTTTTATGCTATTGTTAAGGGATTGTTTTCTTAGGTTCTTCTTGCTACTTTATTATTCATTTATAGAAATGCAATAAATTTCTGTATATTAGTCTTATATTCTGAAAATTTACTTAATTCATTTATTCTAATAGGTTTTTTTTTAGAGTCGCGAGGATTTTCTATAGTATCATGTCATCTATCAATAGTTTTACTTCTTCCACAACAATCTGGATGGTTTTTATTTCTTGTCTGATTGCTGCAGCTAGGACTTCAGGACTGTATTGAATAAAAGTGACGAGAGCTGCATCCATTCTGTGGTGCAGATCTTAGAGAGAAGATCTGTTTTTCACCACTGAGTACATTCACTTTTAGTTGTCATATGTGGCTTTTATTATGTTGAGTTACATTCCCTCTAAACCCACTTTGTTAAGAGTTTTTATCATGAAAGGATGTTGAATTTTGCCAAATGCTTTTGTGCATGTATTGAGAAGATCATATAGTTTTTATCATTCATTTTGTTAATATAGTGTTTAACATTGATTTTGCAGATATTAAACCATCTTTGTATCCCAGGATCAAATCCCACTTGAACATGGTGTTTTTCTAACGTATCATTGAATCTGGTTTGCTAAATTTTGTTGAGGATTTTTGTATCTGTGTTTATCAAGGATACTGGCCTGTAGTTCTCTTTTTTTGTAGTATCTTTGTCTGGTTTTAATATCAGGGTAATGCTGACCTCCTAGCTGACTCAGGACATTTTCTTTCCTTTTGTATTTTTGGGATAGTTTGAGAAGGATAGGTATTAACTCTTTAAGTTTTTGGTAGAATTCACTTGTGAAGTCATCTGTTCTTGGAGTTTTGTTGGGAATTTTGATTATTGATTAAACTTTGTTACTAGTAATTCGTATGATCAGGCTTTTAAATTTCTTTTTTCAGTCTTGGAAGATTATATTTTTAGTAATGTATCTATTTATTCCAGGTTGTCCAATACTGGCATATAACTTTTCATAGTCTCATAATTCACACTTCTGTGGTGTCAGTCTTTACCTCTTTCATTTTTTATTTTTAGTCCCCTTTTTCTTAATGAGTCTGGCTAAGGGTTTATTAATTTTATATTTTCAAGGAACCAGCTCTTTGTTTATCTGTTTTGTTTCTCTTTTAGTGTCTATGTTTATTCTGATCTTAATTTCCTTTGTTCTACTAACTTTGGGCTTCATTTGTTCTTTTTCTAATTTCTTTATGGATAAAGTTAGATTATTCATTTTTTTGTTTTGTTTAGACTACACATATAAGAGTGACCATACAATATTTCTTTTAATTATTTCGCTTAGCATATTCTTGAGGTCCATCCATGTTGTCAAAATGGCAAGATTTTCTTCTTTCATAAGGCTGAGTGATATTCTATATTAAAAATATGTTGTACATACCATAACTTATTACTTTCATTCTGAAACTGTTTTTAAAACTTTTAATATTACTATAATTCAGATTTTCTTAAGGCTTTTGTTATTCCATGTCATTTATACACTTTATACCAATGAATGTTTGTGCTATATAAAAATCACTTTTAAATATATATTTATGAATACAGAATTTTGGAGATAATGTGCAGCTTTGATTTGTCCTAAACATGCATCACCAATACCAATGTTTTCTTTTCACTCAGCTCTTTCTCTATTTAAGATGAGCGATTTAAAAATTCAGTGCTTAATTTTATAGATCTGTATCCCATTTCTCCCAAGACTTATTTTCTAACCCACTGTTACAGACATTTTTTTAAATGTGTGTTTCATGTTCCCACTATATTTTTTATGGGTGTAGTAGCAATTAAACTAAGTATTTACATCTGGACAAATATATTTTTGCTTATTAATAAAAATGTTATTAAAATCAGCCTCCATAAATCAATGTCAGTATTTTCTTGGTTGTTCTGTTGCAGTGTCATAAAAAGCCTAAATTCAGATACTAATTTATCTTTATCCATATATCTAAACATACATTTGTATTTAGATATTGGTATTTTAGACAGTATAATGCAAACATGTTATTTATTTATAATTGACCAGTATCTTTTGAATGATGGCATAGCATTTTGATAATTTCTCAAGTTACATCTCTTGACTTCCCAAAGTAGAATTGAATTAAAAAAGCACTAAGCTAAACCAACCAAGAAAAATTATTTCTGTTTTGTTTTTTTTTAAAGTAAGCTCCACACCCAACATGGGGCCTGAACTCGTGAAACCAAGGTCAAGTCACACGCTCTACTGACTGAGCCAGGCAGTTGCCTTTTGGGTTTTTTTGTTTTTATTTTTTTAAAGAAAAGTTAATTCAAATTTCTTGTAGTCCTTGCAACCATATGCAGAAGACACGTGTTGCCAAGCTTTGGCCCATCGTATGGCATTGTATAGCCAGTGTGTTGATTTGACAGACCTTCCAGAGCTAATTACAAATTGAGTGGCTTTAGCACAACCAGAATTCAATTCATTATCTTCCGGAGTGCAGAGCCTAAGATCAGGTGTTGGCAAGTCCATGCTTCCATGAAACCGGCAGGACAACTCTTTGTTGCCTCTTCCTAGCTTCTAATGGTTGCCAGCAGTTCTTTGGCTTTCAGCTGCATAATTCCAGTCTGTTTTTGTTTCTACGTGGCATTCTTCCTAGGTGTCTTTTTTCACATGACCATCTTTTCATAAGAACACTAGTCATATTAGATTAGAGCCAACCCTACTCTAGAATGATCTCATTCTAATTTAATTGATTACATCTACAATGACCCTATTTTCAAATAAGGTTATGGTCTGTGCTCCTCAAGGTTAAGACTTCAACATCACTTTTTGGGGGGGCTCAGGGGATGCATAATTCAAGCTATAACAGCCAGCAAGGAAAGAATGGGTTTTACATTAAGAGTTGTAACATATTCTTTATTACTCAGAGTATATATTGCACTGAATTCCATCTGCTTACTGAATGCATTCTATGCTACAAAAATTATCAGTAGCCTGTGTTCTTTGTTATTGGTGCTGTGGGTGCTACAAACAGGTCTAGTGTTCACTTGGGATCATGCTGTCTCTACAGCGTGCCTATGTTCTGTCTACCTGGCATGTCATATCATCGCCACTTTTCCAAATTATACTCACTGTTAATAACTAAGTTTGTTCAGTATGCACTTTCTTACTTGCCTCTGGTAAGAAGTAATCAACTCCTAAAAATTACAAGCATTTGTTATTTGCATTGCAAATTATATTTATTTAATGTCTTATACTGTTATTACTTGAACAGGTGTTATGCACACACTTTTGCACTCTAAAAGTGCGCGGCACAATACCTTTTGTATGATCATCTTTCAGTATTTTACCAACGTATCCTTAAATGATGAAAGCAAAATATTGTATTGAAATATCCAGATAAGTTTTCCAGCCCTGGCTGTGGACATAGCAACTGCTGAGATATTGAAGTCCAAGAAGAACTGAATTGCCATTTTATGAACTTGTTTTCAAGGAAAGAGTGATGGCATCCAAAAAATATGTCCACATGCCTAAACACTTGAGGTGAGAGACCAGAATGTCCCCAGTCTTTACATTATGAAGGCTTTGCAGTGTCTCAGATCACGAGGCTATGGAAACAGTTTGTTTGGAGACATTACTCCTGACACCTTCCCAATGAGGGTATCCAGTGTCTCCGTGGTTACTTCCACCTGTTCCCTGAGATTGAGCCTGCCACTCTGTGCCATAGCTGTCCTGAGACTGGCTGGCCATGGCTCGAAGGTCTGGAGGGAGAGCAACCTGTAACACTCACATGAGGGGAAGATGACAGAGACACCTACAGAGGAAGTGCTTTGACCCTGGTACCTCCAAGAAAGCTGGGGCCTTGGCTGGGTCAGTAAGTGAATTCTAGTTTAGAGGAAGATTTGGTTGTGCATGTGGTCAGCCACCTCAGCAAAATTGGAGATTGTTTTGTGTTGAATAAGTCCATAGCCAGAAAAAAAAATTAGAGGATAATTATTTCACTAGTTCACCTGGTACAGATACATACTGGATAAGTAAATATAAGACTTAAAATTAGAGCAAAGACTCAGAAATTAGAATGCATTGTGTGTTTATAGACCAAAAAAGTCTGTTAGAAAAACTAGCTATAACATTTATTTAACTTTATTGTGTCTTTGCCTTGCATATATTTGTTTATAGTATTGTAATTTGCTAACATAAGACTTCTGTGATCTTGAAATTGCTTTATTCAAGGACTAAATGCACAATGCTTTTAAAAAATCATTTTGCTTGAGATCTATGTAATCCTACTTAAATACAAAACTGTAATAGTAAAAGGCATAAGTACTTTAAAATTAGACTCAAATTTTAATATGACAAAGATTCAAATAATTCCATAACTGGAAAGATCTTTCTAAACATTTTTAAAAACAATAAAAAATAGTAGGTAATTCTTTATTGCAGTAAGACATTGTGCAGCTGAAAAGAATTTAAGATAAAATTTGTAGCAGGACTATTGAAACTTAATTTTTCTTGAATGTCATTTGTGTTTTCTTCCTTGCTATCTGTAAGTGGAATTTTACCCAATCTAAACCATTTCCTATTAATTCTAAGGTAGCTAACCCCATACCATGCCTCTAAAGGGAGCTATTTACATTTCACAAGCAAAGAAATTCATTTTCAGGATGTTTCTATATTATGACAGCAAGATTAGTTCAAAAATGAAAAGTTCAGACAATCAACCAGCTGTTTCATATACAAAATGCCAAACATCTGGTTCTCCTGACTTTTTTTTTCCTTACCGACTTGATTGAAACAGCAGGGTTGATTGTGTTGTGCAAATATAGCCTCAGAGCAGGAAAATTAGGGAGAAAAAAATCTTGACTTTATTGTAGATTTTTTTAAAATCCCAGATTCAGAGATTCTGAGGCTATAGTGTCAGCTATTTGAACAAACTGCCTTCTATTGTTTTCGTAGTTGACTCAGTAAGTTGTTTATGAAAGAACTCCAACTGCAAGATAATTTTAATTACCATAGTTATTAGCATTTCTGTTCCCCAGTTACCTTCAAAACATGCTTTTCTCAAGTCTAGACAAATGAACTAAGGACTGTTAGATCTTCATTACAATCCCAGTTCCGTATATAAACCAGTGTTCTGCCTCAAGAGATGGCCATTTACTAGATAAATATTTGCACATTAGAATGGATGTAGTATAAGACCCTATTGCATACTCCCATATGAATGTGAAATGTAATCTGAGGCCATCAAGTCAAGGGAGTTGTAGTTATTCACACTTGTGATAATATGCTGTTGCCAGCACCTGCTATGCATTTCTTACACAGTTTAGTACCACTTGAGAGAAGTTGGAAACCATTAAAACGATAATTAGTATATTCATAACAAAAGTCAACAGACTGTCAGCTATCCACAGGAAATCTGTAGTAGAATGATAGAGTGAAAAACCACAGACAGAGAAAGAAAAGGAAAATATCAAAGGGAAATGAGAATAGGAGAAAGGCCTCATACCAAAATCAAGACCATGCTTCGGTGGAAAATCCAGAAATATGTCCTATATAAAATTAATCCATTTAAGCATTTTGTCTACATAGTGAAAATTCCAAACATCTATGCTCTTTTCATAATTTGTGTGTATATATCTATGCATAATATTTATCTACTGAATTGCACCAAAAGATAAAACCAAGGTTAGTCTTATAGCACTTAAAGAAATGAACTTTAGTAGGTAGTATCTGTAATTGCCAAATTAGGTTGTTATATTTTACTTATCAAGTTGGAGATGAAAAGTAAAAAACCAAAACCCAAACTACAAATAGGAAAGAGAAAAAGAGAAAGAAATTTAATTACAGGTGCCTTTTCAGTGCTTCCCATACTTGAGAATAAATTTCTTCTAGCTTTCCAGCTGTGAAGGCAGCCATTGTTCTCAGGGGAGCTAATTATACTAAGAAGCTCGCCTTCCTGGTGGGCTCTAATAAGTACAGTTCATTGCAGAACTTTACCAGTGTGTGTCAAAGACCCACAACTGTGTGTGGCTGATGCTAGGGGCATTCAGTACAAAGCTTTGTAATGTAGCTGCAGTAAACAACACATACCATTACTAGGGAACTATAGGAATAGTTACAGAGGCCTCAGGAATGGGAAGTTATGGTTTCATTAATGCTGAACTGTAGGGGTCAAAGAGCTAATGAAAGGGCTAAAGGGCTAATGATCCCACCTATGATAAACACTATTTACCATGTAGTCTTGAGCAGACTTCTATGTTAGCAGGAGTCGCATGGAGGGGACTGTGTTAGCCATCTGCTCACTGTTCTAGTTGCCATTTTTTTCCTACTTTCTCAGTTACTATAAACAGTGACCTAAAAGGCAATGGAAAAGCAAACAGAGATATGCTAGGAGGGATTTGCAAAAAAAGCAATAAAATAGCTTCTAAACAATGTTGCCTATAATTTTGAAGTTAGAGCTTTATAAAAGAATACTCAGTTATAGCCATTGATTTTTTAGATATTCACCTGTTGAGTTTCTCAAAAATATGGCTATTGGTTCATGCATTAGGTCTTCATGTTGTCTAGCTTGGAATATAGTTAAACCCAGAAAAAAACATTTAGATGAATGTTAGAGACCTTCAAGTTTCTACAGTTAAATGATAGATACAAGTCGATTCGCCCAAGTTTGTGGCCTACAAATTTTACCGTAGGTTTCTAAACCCTGTTTATATCGTGAACCTACATTTTGATCAGTTTAGTCTTTGGGATAGAATATACATCACAGAGCATGGAGAAAATGTTTGTTTTTATGGTGCCACCAAGAAAACGTTCCAAGAATTTTTAAGCACTTCTATTTTTTTTTCTTTTTGTAGTGATTAATGCTTTCTTTCCTTACACTCTCTCAATGATTGGTAAAAATAAGCTTATTTGCGGGCAAATCTCCTTCTTTGTCATATTTATAAAAATAAAATTCTCTCTGTACTTGACAATAAGCAATAGAATGAAAACAAAATACAAAATTTGTAGGCATTGCAACTTATATCAAAGTTTTGAAAATTCCTCAGATATCAAAAGTTGCTGTGTTTAGCTGTGGATATATAGATGATTGCTACCTTAGCTGGAATGAAACATCCATGCTTCATAGGAGATTCTTTGAAATTTTCCACCGGCAATTCCAAGAGTAAGTTTTATAATGACCTTATGGAAACAGTCTGGTTTTCAACACCTTCCTGTTGCTTCAATTGAACAAAGTTGGCCAGCTGTAACAAATAGCACAGTAGTTGACTTTCCCGGTGTCCAATTCAAATCCATTTCATCTCACTTGGGAGGAAACTGCAATTTAGTCTTAGGATTTATGGCATGAAAGCGTATGTGGTACTCAAAGTCCATGGAATTGACAACAAAAATATCCCCACTATGTTTATAGAATAAAATTCTTTACTAAGTTCGATAGAAGAATCACTTTCATTTTATAAAGAGAAACCCTGCTATAGAAGTAACAACAAAAGGAATGAGAACAAACAAATGTATAAAAGTTACTCTTTTAAGGAAATAAAACCTTAATGGAATATGGAAGAAAAAAAAACACTTCTGTAAAACCAAGCAACCAATTGATAAATTTTGATCCCTTGGTATTGAAATTATATCAAAATCATGATTCTATATACCACATATACTTATATATTAGAGACCAGTATGTAATAAACAGTATCAAGAATTAAACTTCATAAGTATTTTCAGAAATGTCAGACTAAATGTGTAGCTTTGAAATTGACCTTGATTAGAGTAGTAATTATAGTCACGTGGTTTTGTCATTATTGATATTCATCTTTGAAGTTTAGTAAAACCTAAGAAAATATCTAACTTTAGAGAATGATCAGCTGTTTAAATTTTGATTTGTTAACCAACAAAAGATTCACTGGATATATTGGAAAAGTGAACTGTGGGCATCAGATAAACTTAAGTTCTCAACAGTGATCTTGATTTTTTCTAGCATTGTTACTATGAATGATACTTTCCTTATTTACACAAATTGGAATGTCTTTGGTAATCTACATAGAATGTGTAAAAATCTAACGAGACAGATTAATTTTGATTGAAATATACTTTTAGTATTATGAGAAAAAAATAACTGAAGACATTTGAAGACCAGAAGATGTGAGAATTCAGGGCAAAATCATCATTTTTATATTTTTGCATACCCTATTTACCTTTGCTGGAAAATTTTACCTGACCCCAAATGTAAAGCCAACTTACAGAGAAGTAACTATTCAAATCTTGTCCTAAGGGATTGTTGTATGGCTAATGCTGAGTATTCTGCATTGCTAAAAGCTGCATGCCAGCAAGGTTGAAATTTTGTGCTTCCATTCCTGGCATCTTTGCTCTCTGTTTTTAAAGTAGCTCTGTGCCCTGAAATTCTAAACTCTTTTTCTGCTTAATGGTTTCTCAGGCTGTCTTCTCTGCTGCATATTAGCTTATAACCTGAGATTCTTTGTTTTTGCTAATCTTTTGATTAAATTCAACAGACATGGTTATGACTGTTGAGGAGGGAAAAAGAAGTAGCCAGTGGGCAGGAGAGAAAGAGTAGTATCTAACTAGATTTTTTAAAAATGTAAAACATCTCATTGAAATCTTTAATTACTGTGTTTATTGAACCTTAGGATACCAGTATATCTAAATACAAATCTGTGTATATTTATAATTTTTAAAAGCAGATTCGGAAAGCCACCAATCTGTAGTTGGTGTCATTTTGCCACTTATGTTTAAATAAATTTAAATATAGTATGTAAGGTTATAAATACTGTTTATAATATTTGACTTCAATTTCTTCATCTATAAAATGGAGGTAAATATTAGCTGCTCCAGTGTGAGGACTAAATCTCAAGTACCTAGTACTGAGGCTGATTCATAACAATATATGTTCCTTTCCCCCATTTTTGTCTTATTTTAGTAAATACGTGAATTTTTGAATTTATAAGTTTTCATGATTAGAGCTATTGTATTTACAATTAGAGATTGTATTTACAATTATTTGCTCCTTGGACAAAGGATTTGAAAACAACATAGAGCAGAGTTCCATGGGTTGGACATGTAATAGTATAATGTAACACTTTGTTAGTGCGAGCCCAGGGTTATTTATCATTACAGTCAAACCTAGTCCATTCTGACTGATATAGCTGTTGTAGTAGTATCTTCCTTAAAGAACTTTGGAACTTTGAAAAAGCAAAATCTCTACTAATGTGGTACTTAATAGGGTCTAGTAATGAATGTAGTATGATGTGTCAAGACACTGTTTTTTCCCTTTTTTTATATTTATGTCTACTGAAGTTAATTTCCACTTTTCTCTGGCATCCAATTGAGGGAACCATTTAACTGTGCATGAACTGAGTCATAATGTAAAGGAAAATTATTTATTTATTTAAAATATTAAAACCTATTGTCAGGGGCCCCTGGGTGTTGGGCTCTGTGCCAACAGCTCAGAGCGTGGAGCCTGCTTCAGATTCTATGTCTCCCTCTCTCTCTGCCCCTCCCCTGCTCACACTCTGTCTCTCTCTCAAAAATAATCATTAAATTAAAAAAAAAAAAAACATTGGCAGATTAAAAGAGAAAGAGTTTGTGTTTACATCTGGGTCATCCTTTTTGTTTTAGTTAGAATTCATTATATACATTTCAATGAATGTTGTTTGATAATCTGGCAGAGAATTGAAGATACTTTCCTTTTTATGTAAGTTGCAGTATCTCTGTAAGGTTCATTAATATCCTTTTCTATTTTAGAGATTTATGAAAATTAAAGCAGAATAGCCATTCTCCCTGCTTCCATAAATAAAAATAAACAGTGTTAGTTGCTATAAAGTCTATCTTTTGTCTCCAGCAGATCATAACCACTCGAATGACCTGATAGTCTGCAGGAGAATCTGAGGACAGACTGACTTTAAGTTTGTCTATTCAGATCAGTAGATTAAAAGAAAATTAAAATTGGGGAAGCACTGGATTTGTATGGGGACAGGCACTTTCTCTCTTAACACTTCTATATTGACCTATGTTATAAAAGGATCTTGAAGAATATCTTTTTAGCTGCATTTCACTAGAGGGTGGCATTGCTTCATTGAGAGATAATGCCCATTCATCGTGGTGTGTTCTCCATTTGGCCTGCAGCTGATAGAAAAGATAAACTGGCCATTCTCTCGATTTCCCCTCTGATGGCCATGCTTGGGAAAATGGACACAAACTTAAGTAAAACTCAAGATGCTCATTGTACGTATCCTTTTCTATGCCACACTCCATCTCATTTTCTATCAGGATTTTTAATTTCAGGGTTGCCTTCTTGCCCAGTATGCAATATCAAATATTTACCTATGCTTTGTTTTCCACCTGACTCTTGATGTTTAATGTATACTCACCATCAAGTAACCCTACTTAGGATGTGGGCTCATCAGAAACAACTAATACAATCATTCTCCAAGGCTTCCATTTGGATCCCTTAGAGAATAATGATGCCATTGAGAAAGCAGGATGGTAAGAAGCGGTTCATTTGACAGGTTCAATTCTGGACCTGCATGTGTTTAAGATCCTCTTGGCACACTGACGGTGAGAATTATTGATAAACATTCCTTATAAGACAATTGAAAATATGAACTTAGAATTTGAAAGAACAGCTAATAGATTTAGCATCAGGACCCCCTAAGTGAAGTATATTCTGAATTCATGTAAAGTGGGAAATACAGTTCATTGGCTCTGTGTTGTCATTGATTTGCATATGAAAGCACCAAATAAAATTCATTCTGCAGTCTGATGGCAGACTCCCAGATGGGTAAATCCTATCTATAAAATAAAATATGAATCATGCAAATGGGTATATGCACAGAAGTTCTGAGGCAGTTGAGGGGCAACTGGAACAGGCGTGGTCACGGGAGGCTTCTTCAAGACCTTAGAAGGCTGAGTAGGGATGGAGTCTAGGAAATAGGAGGAGAATGGCAGGGTGTTTATGCAAATCTAATCTCAGTGTACTTTTAACAGAGTGTTAACTGTAAAACAGTGGCGTGTGATGAAGTTTCATGAAATAAATACTACACAGATGATGGGCGTCCTTGTTATAAGAAAGCCTCTTTTTCACCCCACAGGTAAACAAGGAGCCTCTAAGAAGTTTTAAACAAGCTTAACTGTCTGATATGCAGTTTTAAAAGAGTGATGGTGGCTAAAGGCAATATGGCTCTAAAAGAACTAGACTGGACACCAAGGGATTACTGACAAAGTTGGAGTGTGGGCTAGAAATTATGGGGACATTCATTTGTGTAAAGTACGGTTAGAAAGAGGAAAATTATTACCTGAAACAGAAATAAGCTTTATTTATTCCCTTGATTCATATAGTATTAAATTAAATGTCTCAGAGTGGTACTGGCACTGTGTAAGCTTACTGAGTAAATACCAGAAAGTAAGAGATTAATTTTTTGCTTTTTGTGAGGACAGCAAACAAATGGGGGAGATAAGATAATACAGGCTGTTCTAAAGAAATGTGTTCCTTTAATGTTTTTAGATCATGTGTGATTCGTATACAGCTGAATGATATCAATATTATGCAAAGTCTTACTCATACATGTTCCCCCACGTACAGCATATTGTTTTGAAGTAACCAAAGGCAAGCTTTTTCAAAATTGAAGAGGAATCCTGAAGAAAGCAACTTAAAATACGTAGGAAATTCTTTACCTTAATGCAAATAGTGGCTTGCATAGTTGATTTAGAGTCAAGATAAAGAAGCTATAACACTCTTTTCTTCTGTATTAGAATATAAATTATATTTATAAGTTATAATGTACACGTTATATAAATGTGTGCATCTTAGATTGAATTTTCAATTTCGATAAAAGTGATCTGTTTTGGAAAACAAAAGCCATCAAGTGCTTATCTCAAAAGAGGAAAATTCAAGCCACACAGATTAAAGTTGTAAAGAATCAGCTATAATGTCGGGTCTGTGTGCTACTTATTTTACAGAGCCTCACCTTTTCTAAATTCTGAAAGCTCCCTATTTCTTTACAGGAGTTCTTCATTTTGCATAAAATAGAGGAAATTTATCTCTGTTGCTTGCAGTCAAAAACTATCACTTTCAACCACCTATCTTACCAGAAGTTTAAGGGAAGGAAAGAGGCATAATGATGATATACTGAGTATTCAGAGTGGTAGAACATTTTATTTTTGTTTTTAATTATGAAAGGAAATTGTGTTTGCATAGAGCATGTGATACTGAAGACTTTTACCCTTTATGGGGATGCAACAGAGTCTATGGAAAGCACTGGAAGAAGAATTAAGTCTTAAGTAGAAGGAGATTTGTAGCACTGTCATTAAAACAGGAGAACAAAAGACAACTTTAGACTGTGAGAGCTAACACTTAGGTTTTCTGGGTTGGAGAACTAAGATCCCAGTGGATATTCTCTTTGTCTAGTGTGATGTGAGAGAGGGAGTGTGGCTTAAGAAATGATTGAAAGTTTTAAAAGAGATTATGTGGACAATCAGCAAGGAAGATACTAAAGACAAGAACCTAGATTGCTAAAGAACTTCGAGAGCCTGCAAAAGTTATAGATAGAGACTTGGTTAGGGTCACAGAGAACAGAATTATGTATCAGTCTTTCAGCTTGTAGACATTCAACAGGACATGGACAAAAATAAGCTTTATATACTGGCATCTCATATTCTTTTATGTAACTTTACTGATTTTTGATTCACTTAAATATTTGCTTAAAAATGGCTTTAAATTTTTTTTCACAATGTTTATGACAGGTACAGGTGTGTTAATTATATCTCTCCCTAGGATTCTAAGTATTACTTTTATCTACCACAAAATCCAACTAGTAATTCTTAAATTAGGTTAACATTATGACAAGATTCTCTTGGGACTGCAGTCTCAGTAATGCTTTTTAACTAGTGCTTTTGGTCTTTGGGAGTAGCACACCTTCTGTTTCTCTTAAAAAGTAAGGGAGAAACTCAAATTTATCAAACTCTATAATAACCTATTTCTTGATAAACTGTTTCAATGTGGAGATTTATTCATTTTTAAGAAAACAGATTATGTTTATTCTAACAACAAATATTTCCTTAAACTAATACATACCAGCAGGATACATTACTTAAATTTATTCCATGCAAAATATAAGCAACGAGATGTTGTTGCATAATGAAATAAGCAATGCCCGAGGGTTTGAGTTTAGTGGTTTATTCTACCATTGAATCAATATTCAGCTTAAGGCAGGCCACTTTCCCGCTTTTGGTAAATTTCCTAATCCATAAAATGGAATAGTAAGTCTGACTTGCCTTGGGGTTTTTCTGAATAACTACTAGCAAACTTTATGAAACAATTTTAAATTATAATGTTGATGATCAAGTAGAAGGTGTTTAGAAACAAAATTAAACCTTCAATAATCCATAGCATAAACACTTGATATCCAGGGGAAAAACATAACTGATACTCTCTCCCTTTTAGTGTTTATTATAATGACATCCATTTATTGAGCTATTTGGAATCAATGACTTAAGATGTTAGACCAGATATTTAATATTTTGAAGTAAACAATAAATTCTCCATAGTCCCATTGCAATAGCCATTTCAGTTTAATCAATATGCTTAAAAACAAGAATACTGATCTTTTAAGGCCTGACTCAACCTAAGCCTAGAGAATCAGAAAAAAATAAATACTTGTGATGTGTTAAGGCATAGAACTTTATAACTTAATGACTTTAATGGGAAAAACTATGGTATGATGTACTATATGATTGTAAATATTTTCAAACAAGCTTAAAAAAGATATAAAAACAATTTTACAAATACATTTAAAAATTGTATAATCTGATCCTTAAATGTTAAAATATCTAAGTTTCTGAAAAGTTTTAACTCTGTATTTAATTCTTGGGTAGACAAGAGTTATCCATGAACAAAAATTAACCATAAGTATGTATACATTGGGATACCAGTTTAGACTTTCTTATTTTTATTTTGGAGTTACTTTTTCTATTACCTTACATTTAGATAATTAGTTATTTCAAGGTACTAGAAAACTCAAGCTTAATATCAGGCTTGACCATGTTAAAACAAAGTTTGAGAGAATATTTAGTGATGTGATATATTCAACCTTTTCAGGGATACATTACACACATTTTGATAAATGTATATAGTTTTGTAACCACCACAGCAATCCACTCACATAATATTTTCATCTCTCCCAAAAGTTCTCTAGGGCCCATTCGTACTCAATCCCCTCCCTTACACCTTGGTTTCTGGAAATCACTGATTTGTTCTCTATCCCTAAAATTTTGCCTTTTCCAGTGTTTCATATAAAAGAACTTGAGTTTCTGAACTTTATCATTTTCCTTCTCTCTGAAGAACTTCTTTTAACATTCCTTGCAAGGCAGAGCTACTGGCGACAAATTTCCAGAGTTTTTGAGAAATCGTGTATATTTCCTTTGTTTTTGAAGATTAATTTTGCTGGATACAGAATTCTTGCTTGATGAGCTTTTTCCATTCAACATGTTAAATATTTCACTCTACTCTTGCTGCTTGCATGGTCTCTGATGAGAAGTATGATGTAATTCGTATCTTTGTTTTTTCTAAAAATAAAGTTTCTCATCCCCGTGGCTTATTTCAAGATTTTCTTTGATTTTATTTTTCTGCAGTATAAATATATGTGCCTACATGTAATTTGTTTTTTTTTTTTTTTTGGTTTTGTTTTGTTTCTTTGTTTTGTTGTTGTTGTTGTTGTTGTTTGGCATTTATCTACTTACAATGTGCTGAGATTTCTAGGTCTTTGGTTGGTATTTTTTATTATTCTTAGCCATAGTTACATTAGATATTTTTCTTTGTCTGATATTTGCATTATGGATATGTTGCACCTTTTGTCTCATAGTTCTTGATATTCTGTTTCATTTTTTCCCTTTGCATTTCAATTTTGGAAGTTTCTATTGGCATGTCTGTAAGCTATGATTCTTTTCTTGGCCATGTGCACTCTAATAGGCCCAACCAAAGGCATTTTTCATTTATGTTAATGTTTTGATATCTAATACTTCTGACTTTTTTAGTTTTCATCTTTTTGCTTACATTAACTGTTTTTGCATGAAATCTATTTTTTTCCCTTAGACTAGCCTTTAACATTTTAACCATAACTATGTAAAATTCCCTATCAGGTAATGTCAAAACATATATATGTCATATGTGAACCTAGTTTTGATGCTTGTTCTCATAAGATTGTGGTGTTTTTTTGGTTTTGTTTTCCCTGTCTTTCTAACATGCTTTATAAATCTTCATTGAAAGAACACAATGTATTGGGTAATAGGAATAAAGGAATCATAAATATATCTTTGATCTATATACTTAAGTCATCTTGCCACCACCTTGGACCATATCTTAATGTCATCTGTTAAATACAGTGCCTGCTTCTTTCCTTACACTTCTACTAGCTAAAAATAAAGGTCTATTTTTACACTCCATGGATGAAAACCATTAAATATGGATTTCTTATTGAGATGTAAAGTTGGAAAATGTCACTGCTCCCACTCTATATAAGAGAAGCTGGATCAACTGAAAAAAATATATATATATAGCTTTAAACAACCGGTCAGATTTAGAAATTAACAAACTTTTAGTGAGTAGTAAACCTTCTCAGAAGAAAAGAGATTGATAACTGCTTTCATCCTGGCAACATACAAAAATAGGTGTGAACATCTTAAATGGAGTTAAGGAGAAACTTAATGTAACTTGAAGTTTTTTTATGGATGTACACGGCCTTCTGTGATGTATTACAATACCAAAGCTCTCCACAGCGAGCAGTGTGCAGTGCTCAACACCTCTTTTCTGGAGGCCTTCACAGAGTGGGTAGTATAGTAAACAGGAAGCTGATTTGTTCAGGAGAGATGATTTCCCTCAGAGTCTTCTGTACCTTCAGCAGTGCACTTCAATGACCCCCCCTCCCCATCATCTGGGAGTAAGATTGTGGTATAGGAAATAAAGTGCAAGGAGAATTCACCAACACCCAAAAAACCCACAGGAAAACTTTAAAGAAGAGAGAACATCTCATATATTGGAAAGTTACACATAGTCTGAAAACTTGTAAGGAATTTCTGAAGTCTCATGGATATTAAAATTCTAGATTTCTTAAGGATCAATCCTGATTCCACCTTCAAAATATTTGAAACCTTTAGTTTGCTTGTAAACTTACAAAAGTTGCAACAAAACCAAGTTCCAATTTAAATATACATTGGATTGATTAAGGTCCCACATAAGCTGAATCAATCCAATGTATATTTGAGCTGAGGAAAGAAAGCATGCATTCTTGAAAGGGAAAATATTTCCATTAATCTATACCAGAGATCAACAAACTGTGGCTTAGGGGCAAAGTTTTAACATTACCTATTGGGTAAGAATTGTTTTTACATAATTATATACTTAAAAAATCTTTTCTGAGACAAATTATGTAAGGCTCTCACTTCAGCATCTATAAATATGTATTACAATTTAGCCACTCTTATTTTCATACTATCCGGCTGCTTTTGTGGTAAAATAACAGTTGAGTAGTAGTGATAAAGACTGTATGGCAAGTTTTCCAAACATCGATCACACTGTTATGCCTGGTATAAAATTTTAAACATAGATTATATGGAGAATCAAAATGTGACTCTTGGGAAAGATGAGAAACAATAAATACATTCATCAAGGGACCGAGAAAAGTTACAAAAGGCAAAGATGCCGTCAAGATAGAGATCTGAACTAAAATTCTGATCCCAGTTGAAAAGGTGGACACTGAGTAGCACACAGGAAATTTCATCAGAGTGAGACTGAAATCATAAAAAAAGGGATGCTAGGAGTGAAAAAAACAATGTCAGAAATGAAGACTTCCTCGGCTACACTAAAAAGCTGAACGGGATTGGTAATATGTCAATAAAATCCAAACTAAATCACAAATAGGAAATAAAAAACACACAGACAGAAGTGAAAGAGCATCTGACATCTGTAGGACAATGCCACTTAGTCTAATAAGCATGTAACTGGAGTCCCAGGAGAGGAGACTGTGAGTAGGGTAGAGAAAAATATCAAAAGTGCCACAGATGAGAATTTTGGAAAATGGATGCAAATCTCAACCCGCTTATCCAAGAAAATCTGTGAACCTAAAGTAGGGTAAATACAAAGAAGACTACACCTAAACACAGAATGTCTAACTGGTGAGATCAAAGAGAGAAAACATCAAAAGTTGTTAGAGAAATAGGCACATTACATGCGGAATAGTGATAAGCACAAAGGATGACTTCTTAGCAGCAATGGAGGTCAGAAGACCAGAAAATGGGTTTAATGAGTAAAATGGGGAGGGAGGTTCCCATCATTCTAAAACTCTGTGTTCAGCTAGGTGAGCAGTTGGCAGAAGCAGCAAAAGAGCTACCTACCTCTTTCTGCCCTCTTTTCCACCAGTGCATCCCATTCACAAACAACCAGAAGGCAGCTGGCAAGCTAGCTTCGGAAATGTAGTTTTGGGATACCAGCCACTCTAAAACAAAACAGATCACAGAGGAGCGGAAATGAATCCTTAGAAAACATAGGCAAATAGCTAGAGTTGTTACCAGTCTGAGCCAGCTGAATGAGAAATGATCCATTTGCTCACTCCCTTAATGGGGTTTGCTCAGTGTTTAGTGGATGGCAGCCAAATGACACTTTGTTTTATTGTGCTGTCACTCTAGCTGTTTTTTGCTAAAATTTTCCATTTTTTTTTAGGAGGTGTCTTGCTCCAGTTTCTAGTAGTTATATGGGTATCGAGTATGTCTTATCTCACTTGCAGACTGGGTTAGACAGGCTTATAGACAATAGAGGTTATAGACATCAAACTCCACTTAATTCCATGTTGGTTGACTGCCATATGAATGAGATCATCCATAGAAATAGCGCATGAATGCAGACAAATTTTATTTTAACTAGTATTGTGCTAAAGACAAATGCCTAAACAGTATAGGTAGTTGTCATTTTAATCATGGGTAGGACATAAGGATGTACATTTAAGACCAAAGGAATGCTCCATTTTTAAAAAAGTAGTGGTCAGTGATATTCGTTGGAGGCTTTAACTATATTCATTTCTTTTCTTAAAATTCTTTTTGCTATTTAAAATGTTCATCTCAAAGATTTTAAAAGTAGAATTCACTGGCCTCTAATATTAATAGGAATGCCAGAAGGATAAGAATGGAAAAGTTGACAAGTAAAATCAAATCAAAGAAAGTTGCATGAAATAGCCCTGGCGCATTTAAAGGCTGCCTCACATTCAATAAACCTGTGTAATTTTTTCCTGCAGAAAAGTGGCCATCAAAGTTTAGGATTTAGAGGTTGAAAAACTGACCTGGCAATTTCAAATCCTGAATCTCAAGTGGTATCTGTATAATAGCAATTTGAACAGGTGTTACATCTGACAAGTGTTACAAGTATATGCCAGATGAAAGAATATTTTAACCCTGTGATGAACAGATCCTTGGAGTTACATAATAGTTTTGAAAGTTATTCTTACTTAGAACCATTTTTTTCTGCAGTTGTACTAGGTGTTAGCACAGACACATTTAATAATCTGTACAACTTAATAGCCATTTAGTGACGTGAGATAATAATCCCTATTTTATAAATCCATAAAGTAGGATTTACAAAGATGATTTGGCTTTACTTGAACCCATAATCTTCATGTTGCTGATTTGGATTCAATTCCACATTATGTGAAATACTGGGGAAAAATGTCAGACTTCGATTTTAAGAAATTATATAAAAAATTAGCTGATTTCCACTTTTGCTATAGATAAGGCATATCTTAAAATAAAAAGAATTTAACAGAAAACAGGGAAAAAAGTTAGACTACATTGTTTCAGCTCTTTAGCTATCATTTTCCAGGACTGACCATCGGAGATGCTTTGATTTAAAAACAAATGATACTGGAGAGCCTGGGTGGGTCAGTCAGTTAAGCGTCCAAACTGGGCTTAGGTCATGGTCTCACGGTTCATGGGTTTGAGCCCCTACATCGGGCTCTGTGCTGACAGCTCAGAGCCTGGAGCCTGCTTCTGATTCTGTGTCTCCCTCTCTCTCTCTGCTCCTCCCCCACTTGTGCTCTGTCTGTGTGTCTGAAAAGTAAATAAATGTTAAAAGAAAATAGACAAATCAGGTGAAATATACAAATCAGGTGGTCTTTCCTTATAAGAAAACAAGAATACTTGAATGAAATAGATATTTGATGGAATGTCTGAGTTGAAATAAATTCAGTATTTTTGCTTCATATCCCCATGAAATTATGAAATTGAGAAGGAGCAAACATGTTAACAGTTTACATGTTCCAGTATATTTGATATTTACATGCTCAGTAAACATTGAAATACTTTCCCTGAATCACTTTCATCCTGACCCCCAAGTGCTTCCTGCCTTCACTTCAGATCATCCTAGTCATGTAGTTTTTCTTATGAGTCCCTCAGGACCTCTTTACCATCAAATGAAAACCTTCTCTGATACAATGTTGTATGTTAATTTTATCTGAATAAAAAACATTAAAAATTAAAAAATTGAGACCTTTCCACCAGTGGTCTGTCTACCAGGACTCTTCTAGGCCAGCCAGCATCATTTCAACTGGTTAGTGCTTATTAAATATTGTGCATATCATCCTACACATAACTACTATTAAGATGATGATTGTGTAAAACCATGATTTACAAGCATCCTCCGGTCTTCCTCCCAACCAAAATAAACTAAGACAACTTGAAATAAAGAATGCAACTTTATTAAATGAAAATGAAAGCTCATATTTTCTGAACATTATCCATAGTCCCCTAACTTCTAGTTATACATATATCTTTTTTGATCCACGTAAATCTTAGTCCATTTTAATATGGAATGAAAAAATAAATTATTAGACAAATCATTTTGATTATGTATAAATTTCAGAATTCTATAATATATGTAATAAAATTTTTGATTAATCACATAGTAAGATTTTATAACAGATTATAACATTGTAAATATGACACACTAAATATTAACAAAATATTTGAATTTCATATGACAAAGAACATGATGCTGACCTAAAAGAATGTATAAAAATATTAAAAATGAAAAGAAGTTTAAAGAGTTTTAAGCATTTATATGAAAAAATGAAAAAAAAAATCTTGGAAAACTTTTCAGTTTTACTGGCAATCAAAATCATGCCTGACAAAATTAATTCATAATTTGTTTTAAATTGACAAATAATACAAGTATTTAAAGGGTTAAATAAGGTAAACTTTGAAATGAATGCAGATATGTTCTATTCATTGCTGGGTGTTAGAATTGATCCAAGTATCATTGGTCATTGTAAGTAAATGTGTACCCTAAGTATGAGTAGTTACTTTTGACTAAGCCAAACAACTTCTGGGAACCTAACATAGTGATATGTGCAATATATTACACACATGGAATTTGATGATTACAATTAGAGTTTATTTGTATTATAGATAATTTGAGAATCTAAATATACATAGAGAGCTGGTTAAATCAATCATAAATATAAGGACTGTTATAGAGGTGTTAAAGTGATTATGGTACTCTATATTTAATGATTTTAAATGATGCCTACTATATATATTGAATAAAAGAACGTCATACAAAAGATGTTCTCATTTTATAAATACACATAACATAGCACTGAGAGTCATGTTACTACACTGTAATGTGATTTGTGATGTTTATTTTCTTATATTTCTCTGTATTGTTGAAATTTCTTTTCATATTATGATAGCTTACCTGTATAATCAATGACAAAGATTACTTTCAATAAGAAAAATATTGAAAATACCTGGATTTACAAGACAGATATGATAGTTTCTATCATATTTCAGCCAATACTTTCAAATAAAGTGCCATGAAATAATATGAATGATATGGCGTTTCCTAGGAAAAAGTAATAAAAGATAAAGCTTGTTAGCAAGCTTCAATATTTGAAGTAGTAGAACTCAATTAGAACTGTAAAGAGAAATTTTAATCAAAAGAAAATGTTGAATGAATGTTGTCAATATCTGGGAAATCCCATATAGAAGCTCAGGAGAATAATAAAAGTTCATATAGGAATTTGAAAAAGAGGCAAAGAGCTTAGTAAATTGCTTACAGTGAAAAGAACCAGATACTTTATTAGTTTTTTCAATGGAAACAATTTTAGGACAGGCTTGAGTAGAAAGACCAGTCTCATTTGAATGGAAAGAAATTCATATCTGTGTGTGTATATATATATATATATATATATATATATATATATATATATATCTTGAGAAATATTTTCTCCTCTGACATTATGTAATAGACTAACAATAACAACACAGGCTCATGGCCATTGTCATCCTTTCCTGTTTTCATCTTACTGAAGGCTGGTCTTCTTTCTAGTATGTGAGCATATGGATTATTCTCCGATCTTAGTACTTCAACTATGGTTGCTCTCTTACCAGGAGCATTGCTGACAAAACCTGTGTGTCCAGTTTCTTAATGCCTGTTGGCATCACTGAAAATCTAGCTTGCTCAAAAAAGTTTTCCCTGACTCTATCTGTTATAGTCCCCAACCACTTCTTATTCACACCACCTTGATTTTTTTTCCTTCTGGTATTTATCACCATCTTAAATTTTCATACTATTTCTTTATTTTTGTAGCAGGGCTTAACCCTCAAAAGATATTTAAACTTATTGTTTTTATTTGTTGTATTCCCAGCACCCTAAAGAGGGCCTTGTTAAATGAAAGGCATCAATACATATTACTTGAATGAATCGAAATCTAAACATTACAAGATTTACTTGAAATTCAGTAGACCAAAACCTGAGCTGTTTAAGCAAAGTCAGGGTCTGGGTAAGGAAGTGATTTACAATATCCCCTTATCTTTGAAGAATGTTCAGTCAGATGAAGGAGACATTAAATACATTTCTAAAGCTGCTCTGGAATTATCTGATAACTGGACATCTTAGATGGGCTTAAAAAATTCAAGTGTCAGATGTCTTGTATTTAAGTTAAAGGAAGTAAATGAAGAAATAGGGTCAAAGAGTTAGCATATGGACAAAAGGGCAATTGATCACAGGGAAATAAGAACAAGAGAAGGGTGAGGGAGGAGGTTATGTCAAGAGAGAAGGGTTGTTGGAGTACTAGAAAAAGTTAGCATGAAGGATGGGCGATGATGCTTAACATGAGATACTTGTAGCTGGATTAAAGGAAGGTTTGTATTTATAATAAGACCTATAGAATGCCGGAAGCATGAGTAGAGGCAGAGAGAATGATAGGTTTATTGGCGGAATAGATTTCAAAAGTTTCAGAGGCCAGAGTATTGGAAGGATCATGCACAGATATTTCAGTGACCAAAAACCAAGGTATGTGTGATATAAATGGCAATTAATGGTACTGACCCTGGAGATAAAGCTTTCAAGCTACTTGAAAGAGGTGATGTGTGGATATACGTGACTGTAAGTAATATAGGGGTACACTCTGCATCTCCACATATACTACTATGAGAACGATAGAATAAAACAGTAAAGATTCAAGGGAGATCTTTATTAGAGGTAGGAATGTGAGAACTCCATCGGGATGGACTGCTGGAGATAAAGGATGGCCACAAGGTTAGCAGACTTTTGGAGTGACCACCATTAACAATGTTATAGACAACCATGAGGTTTGTTTTGGGCATCTTGAGGCATATAATGGCAGGGTATTGTTATTAGAACAGAAACGGGTTATTAAGGGTTTCTTTCTCATAATGGTCTATATCAAAGTGGAAATTTTTCTCTGAGTAATTAGAACTTAAATTTTTTTCTCAGATGAATCAAAATTGTAAGACAGGATATAAATGAAGAAATAGGTTTTACAATAGAAAAATATCACTTCATCTAATTATAAAGTACTTACTGAATATATCCTTGCAATATAAATTCAAATCATGGCACAATCTGGATATAATAAATATACTAAGTATGCCTGTATTTTATAAATAAGCAGAAATACATTCATAATTCAAAATGAAGCATTTAAAGTAATATAAATAATTTATGAATGCATATGTTTTTAATTTTATTGAAATATAATTTAAAGATCATATAAATCACCCCCTTAAAGGGCACAATTTAATGGCTTCTTTCAGTTAGCACAATGGTTTCAGGGTTTACTCATATAATAACATTTATTGGTACTTCATTCTTTTTTTTTTCTTTTACTGTTGCATCATAATTTATTATATGGTTGTGCCACATATTTATCCGTTCATAAGTTGACAGACATTTGGTTTATTTCTTCAAATTGGTTGTTATGAATAATGTTGCTATAAAAATTTGTGTACAGGGGCACCTGTGTGGCTCTATCAGTTGACTGTCTGACTTTTGATTTCAATTCAGGTCATGATCCCAGGGTTGTGGGATGGAGCCCTACATCAGGCTTTGTGCTGAGCTTGGAGCCTGCTTAAAATTCTCTCCCTCTCCCTCCCTCTCTCTCCACCTTCCCCTCTGCCGCATTACCCCCTAATCATGCTCATGCCCTTCTTTCTCTCCCTCTCCCTCTCAGAAAATTTTGTGTACAGATTTTTGTATGGATGTTCTCATATCTCTTGGGTTTATACCTACAAGTGGAATTGCTGTATCATTTGGTTGACTCTATGTTCAACTATTTGAGAAACCCCAAATTCTATCAAACTTACTGAAATCCTCTTGTGCTTATCATTTGTATATCTTCTTTGTATCAAGGCCTACTCAGATCTTTTGACAATTTTAATTTTTTAAGTTGTAATAGTTCTTTTTTTATTGAAGTATAGTTGACATAGTATTAATTAGTTTTAGGTGTACAACATGGTGATTCAATATTTATATATATCACAAAATAATTGCAATAAGTCTAGTTACTATCTCTCACCTTACAGAGCTTTTGTAGGATTATTGTCTGTATTTCCTAGACGTTACATCCCCATGTTTTATTTATTTTATAACTAGGAAATTGTACCTCTTAATCCCCTTTGCCTATTTTGTTCATCCCCACACCATCTAACAATCATCAGTTTGTTCTATGAATCTGAGTCTATTTCTGTTCATTTCTTTTGCTTTTAAGATTCCACATATAAGTGAAGTCATATGTGTCTTTGTCTAACTTATTTCACTAAGGATAATATTCTCTAGGTCTGACCATGCTGTCTCAATGAAGAGATTGTTGTGGTTTTTTTTTTTTTTGGGGGGGGGTCTTTTTTCATAGCTGAGTTGTTTCCTATCTCCACTAACCTATTGGTGGACACTTAGGTTATTTTGATATCTTGGCTATTGTAAATAGTGTTATGATAAACATGAGGGTATCTATGTCTTTGGAAGTAGTGTTTTCATTTTCTTCAGATAAAAACCTAAGAGTAGAATTGCTTGATCATATATTAATTCTATTTTTAATGGTTAAAGGAACCTCCATACTGTTTTCCAAGGCGGCTTCACCAATCTGCATTCCTACCAACAGTGCAGCAGGATTCCCCTTTCTCCATATCCTCAGCAACACTTTTTGTTTCTTGTCTTTTTGAAAACCGCTATTGTAGAGATGTGAGGACATATCACACTGTGGTTTTGATTTTTATTTCTGTGATGGTTATTGATGAGCATTGTTTCATGTACTCATTAGTCCTTTGTATGTTGTCTTTGGAAAAATGTCTATTCAGGTCCTCTGTCCATTTTTTAAAGGGATTGTTTGGGTTTTGTTTTTCTGTGGGGGAGGTTGATATAGAGTTGTAGGAGTCTTTATATATTTTGTATGTAAACCCCTTACTAGATATGTCATTTAAAATATTTTCTTCCATTCAGTAGATTGCTTTTTTATTTTATTGGTTTCCTTTGCTGTACAGAAGACTTTAGTTTTATGTAATTCCATTTATTTTGGTTTTGTTATCCTTGCTTGAGAAACAGATCCAGAAAATATTGCTAAGACTGATATCACCAATATCATAGCCTGTGTTTTCTTCTAGGAGTTCTAAGGCCTCTGATCTTACATTTAAGTCTTACATTAAATATCTCAAGTTTATTTTTGTATGTGATTCAAGAAAATGTTCCAGTTTCATTATCTGGCATGTAGCTATCTAGTAAATATTTTTATATGTTATATATGTCAATTATCAGATAAATTATTTGTAAAAGTTTTCTCCCATTGTATGAATTATCTTTTCATTATCTTCGTGGTCTCTTTTAATACACAAATTTTAATTTTAATATTTCATTTTTGGTGCTTGTGAGTTTTTTGTATAATGTTTAAGGAACTGTTGCCTAATCCAAGAAAATGGTGATCTATCCTTAAAGGTTTCTTTAGAGTTTTATACTTTTAGCACTTAAATTTAGATTAGTGATTTTTGAGTTAATTTTTCTATATAATGTGAAATACAGTTCAGTTCATTCTTTTGCATAAAGAAAACCAATCTTTCCAGTCCGGTTTATTGAAAAGACTACTCTTTCCATGTTTAATTGTTTTCTCATAAGAAATAGTCATAAAAATGCTTTAAAATAGGTCTTAAAATACACAAGATATTTGTAGAGATATTTGTGAAACTTAAAATATTGAGACTCATTATATGACAGTATACCATATAAAAGAGTCAATATCATGAAGGTATTAGTTCTACCTAAATGATGCTTTTAGTACTAAGGACACATGTTTTCAATGCAACGTTGTCTAGCTGTCCTCAAAGTCTTTTTTCAATGAATTTATCTGATCTTAACATGGAAAATCAAGGAACAAGAAGACCCAAGTCACTTATCCGAAAATTAAAGAGGAATAATGATATAGCCAGATATTCTTATTATAAAATTATAGAAATTGGTGGTACTAGTACATGAATATATTGATAAATGGAGGAAAGTAGAAATTCTATAAATCTATATCTCCATAGACCCTATATCACAATTGCAGCATTGTAGTTTGTTGGGGAACAAAATGACTACTCAGAAACTTATTGAAAGAGGTATATAAAAATATATATTTTATGTACATATAAAAATACAATAAAACTATTCTCATTCCATATGCAAAAATCAATTCTCTACTAATTAAATGCTTAAATGGAAAATACAGTTCTTTAAAATTACTAGATGATGATACAGGAGAATATCTAAATAAATTAGAGTTGGGTTGACTCTATTAAATAAAGCAGAAAAAATACCAGTCATAAAAGAAGAAAAAATTAGATTCAAAATATTAAATTTTGAAGATTTTTTTTGTCAAGACACCAAAATAAAATGAAAATAGAAACCAAAATTATAAGGAATACTTTTCTTGTCTATACAGCTGATGAATGAAACTATACCAAAAAATACACATCAAAAAAAAAGAAATATCAAATGGGAGAGGTGAAAAATTCTTCATGATCATAAATACATCACATAAGATACAAATGAAAATTAGACCTCAATAAGACACATCAAAATAATGTAACCATAATTTCACAAATATCAATAATTCTTATATTATCAATTGTCAGCAAGAATATAGATCAAAGTAATCTCTTACACTTTGTTGGAGAGTATTTTACACAATCAATTTTGAAAATTTAGGACTATCTATAGAACTCTGTGTATATCTTCCTACCAAGCAATCTAATCACATTACAGTAGGAAAGCTTTGATTGTAAATGTTTTAAGCATATCTCCAATAACATTTTTTGTTATAGTAAATAAACTGTAAACAGATATCCATCAACAAGAGACTATTTTGTATAGTCACAGAAAGGAATATCTTACAGCAACAAAAATGAATTAGCCATTGTATGTCGCATGAATGAGTCTCAAGCAGAATACTAAATATAAAATACAAGTTCCTTAAAATAACATACATTATAGTACTATTTTAATAACATACAGTTTAAGCAAAAGGTACAAATAATAAAACTACTTTCCGGAGGTGAAAGAATGATAAACACAAAAGTCAGGAAAGTGGCAACCTCAGGAGAAGGAGTCAGGTAGCAAAGAAGTACATTGATAGCATGTTGGCAGATGTAAATGTTATGAATGTTCTGCTTGTTAAAATCACATGTTAGATGCAAAAATGTCCATTCTAATATCATACCGTATTAAATATATTCCTGACTAAAGTATGATTAGTCATCCTTTGAATTTCATTTTCTTGAAAAGTTTGCTTCTTGGAAACTTTTGGAATATTATGATGTTGTTTATAATAATAAAGTAACAACTGTCAGAGGTATGTTCTTGAATTGGAATCCACTTATTGGCATATACGTTGATTCTGATTCAGTAACAAGTTAAAACTTATATTAAATCCTAAAAGCTTATACATCAAGTGATTTTGAAGCATATATAAATGTATGTTTATATTACTGTATGTTCCTATTAGAGGGGATCTATTTGTATAGCTTAATTTTAGATCCTTTGAGAGATCTAGGGTCCATTTTCCTAGAATCAACAATTTTGCATCACAAAAACTCTGTTAATACTGAGTAAATATTTGCCAAATTTTGGAATACAAACAACGTTTAGAGCGGTATTGGAACCTTCATATTAACCACAGATTCATACCTGTGAGGTTAAGATTTTAGAGGTGTTCTTTCATATCATTCTTTTCGTTAAAGCTCCCTAGTTTCTCATCAAGAGTGGAACTGATCTCCTTTCTTAGCTGGTCCTTTATCTGCTTGAGTCTGTTGTTAATTTTGACTTTCATTCAGAGAGTCAGAGCCATTAGTACCAAGAAAGAGACCTCAGCCAAGCTGTGCTGACTCCTGACCCAGAACAACTAGGAAATAATAAGTGTGTAGCACTAAGATGCTAAGATGTAGAAACACTTTAACACAGCACTAGTAAGCTAATACTTCCTGAGTGTGAATTCTAGTTTGGCTACATTCTACTTACATACTGTTTTATGGTTAAAAATGTATTCCAATTAATAGGATATATCCTTCATTATTAATTATATCATAGAATAATTAAAGTAGGGCATATTGTACATTATATGTCAGTTGATAGATGCTAGATAAATGTTAGCAAACTTTTCACTTTTGTTCTTGTTAAATTCCTTATTAACATGTGTGCCTTAATAATGAATAGCACATGTCCCCCACACAAGAAAACCAAGTGGCTAATGACAACTAAACAGCATAATAGGCTTGATTTTGAAAATTACCTAGATTCTGCATACTCTCTACATGGTCTGGTATAAAACAATGGCTAATAAAACTATACAGGGCTCACACTGAAATCTGACAACCAAATTTAAGATACACATATTTCTAAAAGTATTACTTGTTAGAATATTTTCAAAGATGTCAAATATTATTTTGCCTGAAGCTACCATAAACCTTTTTTTTATTTTGGATTTTTTAAATTGTCATATTTCAGAAAGTTAGCAAATCTGAATAGAGGTGGCAAATCCGAATAGAGGTGGCTAATTTATTTATCTGAGGAACCATACTATAAGTAAATATTTTACTCTTAACATGCTGGTGGAGATGGTTATTGGGAAAAAATATAAAAATATGACCTGTATTCTGAGCTTATTCTTCATCAAATTGGTAAACAATTAAGCAACACTCCAGCATAGTCACTTGACATTCTCCCAAATGCCCATAGGGTAAATTCTACTTACAGTATTATCCTTCAGTTGCTAGGATAAAAATAATTACAGAAGAATTAATTTTTTTGGTATGAATTTTTAATATTGAATATCTGACAATAGAAATATCTTAGGTATGACCGACATTTCACAAATAAATTACCCTATGTGAGATCAGATTTAAACCCATTTTTTTCCTTCAAAGTTTGGCTATTGAGCTGAAGTTGATCTAAATTGTAATTCAGTTTCAAATAAATGAATTTGATTATAAAATTTTCCCTTAATTTGTAAATATAGGAATTCATTTTTCCTAGTGATATTTCTATATTTGAATTGAAAAAATAGATTTAATCTAAACTTGCATTATAGGAAGGAAGAAATAAAATTTCTGGCTCCACGTCAGTTCTTATCTGTGATAACTAATATTAGATATTTATAAAATATTTTTTAAATGGTCTGTATTTAGTTATGGCAACTAAGGAACAAAGAATAACAAAATGCATTTTTTTCTTTGAAATGGAAAGATGAGGGGCGCCTGGGTGGCTCAATCGGTTAAGCGGCTGACTTCAGCTCAGGTCATGATCTCACGGTCTGTGAGTTCGAGCCCCACATTGGGCTCTGTGCTGATGGCTCAGAACCTGGAGCCTGCTTCCGATTCTGTGTCTCCCTCTCTCTCTCTGCCCTTCCCCTGCTCACATTCTGTCTCTATGTCTCTCAAAAATAAATAAAAATGTTAAAAAAATTTTTAAAAAAATGGAAAGATGAAAGTCATATTTTATGATTCTGTAAGGATAAATATTTTTATTAGGATTAGGTATAACATATTGAAGCTATTTTGATTGACATGTAACAAATAATTTGCTCTATCTCCCTGTTCAACTAACTGAATGGGTATAAGACTGTATCCAGTTGTTTCCAACATTTGCTGTCTG
This sequence comes from Paguma larvata, assembly GCA_030068075.1. Classification (NCBI taxonomy): domain Eukaryota; kingdom Metazoa; phylum Chordata; class Mammalia; order Carnivora; family Viverridae; genus Paguma; species Paguma larvata. Next base: position 38,703,356 of record CM057840.1, read on the forward strand.
ATGTATTTGATTCAGTAGAGGTTGTAGGCAAAAGTTGCATTTTTCTGAGAGTCTCTTCCTGTATAAAGACACAAAATATCATGAAAGTTATTTCTATGGCTTTGTAAACTTTTGCATATTACATTATTATTATTATTACATATTAGCTATAAAGTTCCCAAATATTAAAAAATTGCATGAAATTATAGTTTTCAATAAACTTAAAAAATTTACACTTTGAATAAATATTTCTTTTATTATAGGGCTTTAAAACCCAAATTATTTATTTGTAATACAAGGGAAAATGTTATTTTTTTTGAAAATGTTAATTTAAAAGAAGTGTATACATGCACATGCAAAAATATAGTCTCAAAATGAAAAACGTGAATTCTTGAAACAACAAAAAATAAAGTCTTAATAAATTATTTTATAGAAATTGTTCTTAAATTTAGTGATATGCATAACTAGGTAAGAAAACACATCCTATAAGTGGTGATTTTTCAACTCAGTAGTCTTTAACTTTTTTCATATGTCCAGTAATCCAGCACAGCTAAATTTTATGGTGATGAGGCAAAGTGTTAAGTAATGATAAGATGGTAAGTAATTTTATCATGAGATTAATTTTTTATAAAAGTGCGATGTTTTCAAAGAACATCTTTCTCAATTTATGTTTCATGTTTGAAAGAGCAGTATAATAGACTCTTTAAGTTGTCATAGAATGTTTTCTTCATGTTTTGTTTGATATATACATGCTGTTGAGCTTTGGCTTAGTGTATGTGCTTGGGGAGGAGAGTTTGCTTTTGTTTTTATTCAAAACCACAGGTCAAAGAGAATGGAAATATGTTAGTCTGGAAATAATAAATATTTAATTTTAACTTAAAGATGAAATGGATGGGGAGTAAATCAAGCTTATATACAAGAAAGGAGTTGTAAAGAAATTAGTAAAATACAAATATATTTAATTCCAAGTTTTCAAAAGTAATTTTTGTAAGTAGTTATTAATGTAAATTGGAGATATTATTCACAGCACTGTATATGTTCTTCTCTTTATCATATTAGTGTGGCTTTAATATTGGAAAGCAGAGAGACTTCCAGGGATATTAGAACTAAATATATAGAACATTGTTTTTATTAATGTTAAAATCTGGAAATCATGAAGAAATCCAATAACAGTTGATCTTAAGAATATGTCATTAATTTTTAAAGTATCCAGTAATGATCAAGTAAATGCCTTGGTTTAAGGTTCACTACTTGTGATTACAAGTTGAATGTCATTATAACTCTTGATACAGATGTTTTCAAATAAGTTAATATAAGACTTAATAGCAAAGAATATTAGGAAGAGAAGACACATGCTCATTTTAATAGGGTCTATTTTTATATATTCAGGTGAAACAGTATTTCGACCTCCTAGTTACTGGTGGATGTTCAATGCATTGACTTGATTATTCGGTTAAAACAATTGGCACTTAATAAAAATAATAGAAAGCAGAAAACTGTTTCAATAGAAAATAATTAAAATGTACAATTTAAAATATTAGTTTAATAGCTTCAAAAATAACAGAGAACATGTATATTTATAAATATATTAACTATCCACTTAAAAAAAAAGTAGTACAATGAGGAGGGGCTAGAATGCCATTAGGTAGCTCAGGAGGCGACATGAGGTAAGTCATGGAAAACCACTAGCTATCAGGTTGGTCAAATGTTTCAACATTTTCTCTGTCAAATTTATGTGACAGGTACATAATTTTATGAATGAAAAGCTATAAACCTTTGTATCTGGCATGCTATGAAAACAACATAAATTTACCTCCCACTATTTTTAGTATACAGCGTAGCAAGAAACAGTGACTTAAATATGGATATTAATTCTATACATCATGAAAGCAGTGAGGCTTTCAATAAATTTAAGATGCAAAATATCAGCAGATACCCATTCTGTCTTTTATTGGCATTCTTTCCTTTTCAAGAGCGCTTTTAGGCATCATAATAATAAATCTAGAATCTCACAATATTGTTAGGCAGAACAGAGTTTATTTACAAAAATAACTCAGAAGGTGCATTCTGTGAAATTATATTGAGAAAATCTGTGATCTTGTAAATTGCTATACTCTTAACCTTTATATTCATTTATTGATTTCCATAAGGTGTGCTTACATATAGTCAAATAACTTATTTTTTAAATAATTTATTATAGTTACTTACCTAGGATTAATTGGATTTCACCTATAAATCACTCTTTACTCTTTACCACATACTTAGAACAAGATACTATGACTCCTGGAAAGATTGCCACTGACTTCAAGTGGCATAAGTTTTTATATAGAAACAAAACATGAAGTTCATAAACTCTAAAAGGAATGGTTTTGTACCTATCATAAAAAATGAGACATGTAATGCTAAGTATAGTAGTGTAAGAAGAAAGGAAGAAGTTACTGTACACATGATATGATCTAAGAGAAAATGGGTAGATTGTGAGGCAGACATACTGCTTCTCTAGGGGTTCTCGAGGGATGAACCTGTGAATAATTGTGATTAGATTCCCAGAGCAGATAAATATTTATCTCTTTCGGTGAGGGTAGGGAGAAGAACAAAAGGAAAGGATGAGTCGCTCAGCCAAGGATGAGTCACTAGAAAGAAGCTACATTTCCACAGGCAGAAAAGACTTTTTGCCTCAAGCGAATACTTCTCTTTGTTACATAGAGGATATATAGTTTTTAAAAAACTGTTCGAACAATTTTGTGAAGTTAACATTAAAGGGCACAATTTGTAAAGGACACAGAATTAAATGATGAGTTAATGCAGCTTCATAATGACAGATGGCATGCGCTTTCAGTACAGGCTTTAATGGTATCTAATAGCAGCCCACTACAACTAGAGTTTAAGTTGTCAGAACCTCACAGGAAAAACAGATGTTTTGTTGGTTTCATAATCCCAGCCTATTATACATTTGGAACAGCTATAGCTAATGGCTTTTTATTCATGTTGTCTCTCTGACATCCAAATAGGATGTTTTTTGCTTATACAGCAAAGCACATAGATGGAATGAAGAAAAATAGCATGGGTTGATCTGTTCACTCTTGTAACCAAAAAATACTTTGCTCTTAGATTTATTACTACCGTAAATTCTAAAGCGGTAAATATTGGCAGTATGCCCGATTAAATATTGGTTGTTTATGTAAAGTTGGAAATAAAAGATTTACATATTTAACATCATTCATAATTCAAATGAATCATTATTTGAAGTAATTTTTGATAGTTTTCCTATAAAAATACTTAGTAATTTCTGTGTATCTTAACCCTGCTGCATGCTATAGGATGTAACATAACAATATATATTTTCAGTATTACAATTTAGTTGGAGTATCAATGTAGTAATATGCATAGATATTAGAAAATTTCCTAAGTACTGTATGAACTTAAGTTTTAGCATTGTATGAATCAATAGAGATAAAAATAATATAGATGGCAATAAAATACCACAATTATGTACAAAAGCAGTATGGAAACTCAGAAAGAGGAAATTATAATAACTTGGAAGAATATAATCAAGAATGAAGACTTCAAGAGATACGATTCAGATGGGTTGAGGGAAAAGGAAAAAATATATGTATTGGCATGGAGAGTGTCATTCAATAGTCGTCAGAGGCAAAATGCATACAGTTCTGGAATCATATTGCCTTAGTTCAAATACAAGCTCAACAGTGCGTTTAGAGTCTAATATTAAGAAAACTAATCCTCTAAGTCCCCATGTATGCATCTGAAAAATGATGACTGGTGGCAAGTCCTTAGGTGAAGTAGCTCATCATGTATTTGTTCAGGTGAAGAAAACTTTGTTCTTGCCTTCAGGGAGCTTATAATTCTAACAGGAATTGAGTGAAGGCAGGGTGTGGGTTAGGAGGGCAGACCTCAGGTCTTAGATGAGTATTACTGGAAATTCAGAACCACTTTCCCTCTACAAATGCAAGGTAATCCTTTCAGAGAAGTGCAACACAAAACAAATTTTAAGTTTTCCCCCAGTATTGTCTTACAGTCTAACAGGATGAGAGGCACTGGAGGAAGAGAGTAGGGAGAAAAAGGGGGAGGGTGTGCGTGTGCTGGGACTTCTCACTAAAATGGAGTAGACAGTAAGATAAGGAGAAGTGGAGAAGGAAAGATAAGAGAGATGCATCTGAGAAAAACAACAGACTTGACTGTATTCCAAGGTGTAGAAATGGCCTAAGGTTCTCTAGCAATTGGTAAGTGTAATATTGAATTTTCAAATAGTTTGTTACTGATGTGTAAATAGTCTTATTTTCTCCAACAAACAAATTGACTTTTTTAATCTAAACAACATCTCGAGCCAAAATTTTATAAGCATTTCCAGGAAAAGTAAAAAATTATTTTCAGTGAATTTGTGCATGCTACCTTCTGCTTCTCTGAACCCATGTTCCTGACTATGGGTGGCAGTTATACGTGTTTACATGAATTTGATCTTGATATACAGCCCTTTTACTAGTTTCTTTATAATTCCAATGATTTTAAATATTTAATGGGTTTAACCTTCCTGAGGTTTTAACATCATGAGAAGAAACCATACTTCAAGGTAAAACTATCATCTGTTATTTCTAGGCTCAGTACCCTTTCTTCACATATTTACCCAACTGACCTCTAGGTTATACACATTCATAAAATTATTTTGATACTTTAATTAAAATATTCTTGGGTTGCTATGTTGCTATTTAAAGAAGTCTTATTTTAATTTGTTTTTGGAGGCATTGAAGAAAGGCTTCATAAGCAATGCTCAGGGAGTAAAAGAGCATCACATAGAAAAATTTTTTAAAAAATGGAGATTATTTTGTTTCTTAAATGGAAAGAACATGGAAATGTACATACATTAGTGTGTACATTTTATGGAAAATTTACTAGAACAAATTCCTCAAATTTAGAATAAAGTAATACATTAAAATTGTGTTTCTAATGAGTATTATCAAAGCATATTTTTCAAAAAGTTAAAAACATGACTTTCATGTTTATGTAGAATTAGCAAAAGTAAAAGAATTTAGTCGTTATTAATGAGGGTAAAGTTCATTCAAAGCTTAATTGGTAAAGCTGATTTCAGATATTTTCGTGTAATAGGATATGTGTATAGTTCACCAGGAAATAAATTTTAAAATGCTTGCTGAATTAGAGATAAAAATGGATTAATATTCTAAAAGACATTATAATTGTAACCTTAGAGGTAAATTTTCTAGCAGAGAGAAATCTACATGTTAAGATGTAACTTTATAGATTCTGTTGGCTCACAACCTCAGGAGTTTCCAGGTGAAATCTAAAGCTGGGTCCCATTTGCACAGAGTAGGGGGAGACTAAAGAAAGATCCCTATCACTCCAGATGGGTTTGGTAGCAAGTTTAATAGGGGGATTTACATAAGAGGTTTGTCGTGGGCAGCTGTAAGTTGACTAGATTTACACACCTGCCCACCAGAGTCCTAAAAGTTTACATAGAGGCCTTCATGGAGTTTAGTCACCTATATAGCCCAGATGGTCTCAGCAGTACCTTACTCTCTTATGGCTGCATTTTTTTTTTTTTTTTTTAAAGTAGGCTCCATGCCCAATGTGGAGCTAGAACTCATGACCCTGAGATCAAGTGCTCCATCGACTGAGCCCGTCAGGCAACCCCCGCCAAGGCTACATTTTTTAAAACAGCTCCCACTGTGGAAAGAGTGGGCGGAAGTTACCTTTCAAGGACAGGAGGAGGAGTGAGGACCTCTGATTGCTTGGGTGCAGCTTCAGGGTCAACTAGCAATTCTCATTCTCTCAATTACCTTCTCCAACAGATTCTAAACTCTTAAGAGTAAATAGCACAAACATAGTTATCTTCTAAACAACTGAATTCTTTTTTTTTTTTTTAATTTTTTTTTTAACATTTATTTATTCTTAAGAGACACAGAGACAGAGCATGAACAGGAGAAGGGCAGAGAGAGAGGGAGACACAGAATCTGAAGCAGGCTCCAGGCTCTGATGAGCCATCAGCACAGAGCCCGACGTGGGGCTCGAACCCACAGACTGTGAGATCATGACCTGAGCTGAAGTCGGCCGCTTAAACGACTGAGCCACGCAGGCGCCCCATAAACAACTTAATTCTTGTGTGAACTCACTAACAAGGACTCAGTGTGACAATGAAAGGATATGCTACCCAAACCTAGTCTATTTCTGAGTAATATTTTGTAATATCAATGGTAAATGCAAGAGATTAGTTTAACTTACAACTCTTCTTCTTTTTAACTATTCATGGAGTTTTTATTTGTATTTACCAATATTACTCTATTTTGTTGCCCACTTTCAGAATCTCTTAATACAAAAATATAGCCTCAACAGAAAAGAAATTAATAATAATAAAGTAATGATCACTTGGGCCTAAGGCACAGGAGTTAATTCAGTATCAAAAGGTCCCATAAGTCAAATTTAAAAATTTTCCAAGTTCAGTTATTTTGAAATCCATAGGGCTTAGATTTGGGTTTTCAAGTAACTCTAATGATATAAAATGGTACTAGGGTTCCGGGCATAGCGATCACCAAATTATTTATATTTATGGTTGAGTGCCTAGTGTTTTCACACACTGAGGGATACCAGGAGGTAACTCTCAAGGCGATGATACGGCGATTGGGCAGCACTCTGAATCCAAACCAGAACAGTGTGTGTGTCTGTACTTATTTAGCAACACATTTTTTTTTTTTTCAGAGAAGATACCTTTTATATCTCCTCAAAGGTTGTAAAATAACTAGAGTAGTATCATGAAATTAATGCTGGCAAATTATGCAATCGTGGGTTTGGGAAATATATTCTTTAATCAGACTTACTACTCACAGGTAATATTGCTGAATCAAATATCTTGACAAAATATTTTAAATTAAGATAAAATTTCATTCAGTAAAATATTCTGATATCAAGGTGCAATTCCGTAAGTATTGGGAAATGCTTACATCAATGTAATCCTTACCTGGATAAAGATATAGCATTTATCTCCTCACACAGTGTTCTAAATCACCTTTCTGATTTCCATAACCCCAGAATAGTTTATCCTATTCTTGAACTCATGGAATTGTAAAATATATACATTTTATATCAGGCTTCTTTCACCTATTATTTTTGAGAATCATTCACATTGTGGCATTTGCCATAGTTCTTTTTTATTTTTACTGAGTTGTATTCCACATAGATAAACTACAGTTTGTATCTGAGTTCTCCTTTCATATATATTTGAATTGTTTCTAGTTTGGGCCTATTTGGTATGATATTGTTATAAATATTGCTGTATGATATTTTTTATAAAATGTTACATTTTTCTTGAGTAAGTACCTAGGCGTGGAATTGGTAGGTCATAGCATATTGCATGTTTACCATATAAGAAACTGCCAAAGTAGTTGTGTGATTTTTTTTGTTGCAGTCATCTTATCTTTATGAAAGCATTGTGAAGTGCTACCCAGCTTTGGTTTTGGTTCACATTTGCCCGATTATCAATGATAGCACCTTTCAGGAACTTCTTGGCAATTTATATACCTTATTGCTGATGTTAAGAATATTTCAAATTTGTCACCCAATTTATTAGATTGTTATTGTTATGTAGGATTTTATGGGTCATGTATGTAAGCCATTGTCAGAGAGACTGTAGATAGATATATGATAGGTAGAAATATGGTAATAGATAGAAATAACATTTTTTTCTAAATTTTGATTTTTTTCATTCTCTTTATGGTGTTTAGAGAAGCAGAAGTGTTTAATTTTGATAAATAGAAAACTATCTGATTTTTCCACTTATGATTATTTTTCTATCTTAAAATTTGCAATATCCAAAGCAAAAAATATAATCTTTATATATCCATGATTTTATCATAAATTAATAATTGTGTATAGTATGAGGTGAATAAATTTTTTTCTCATGCATTTGACCTGTTTAATTACCACCATTTACTGAAAAAGCAAAGCAAAATTTTATATCTACCAATAAATATTCTTGGTGATTTTGTCAAAAATCACTTTGGTTTGTTCCTCAGCGTATAATCCATTTTATAGACTTGATATTTTTTTTTCTTCAGGACTACTCTCATCATTACTGTAGCTTTAGAGTAAGTTTTAAAATCAAGATAAATAAGGTTCCCAAATTTGTTCTTTTTAAATATAGTTTGGCTATTCTCTGTGCTTAAAATGTAAGTTTCCAGCTGGTAACTGAAAGCTTCTGACATTTTTAAAAATAATTGAAATATATAGACCAATCATCTGGAGAATTTACATCTTAACAATATTGAGTTGGGGTGCCTGGGTGGCTCAGATGGTTAAATGTCCAACTCTTGATTTCAGCTCGGGTCATGATCTCACAGTTCTGTTGATGAGTTTGAGCCTCCTGTTGGGCTCTGCACTGACAGCTGTGGAGCCTGCTCAGGGTTCTCTGTCTCCCTCTGTTTCTGCCCCTCCCATGCTTGCTCTCTATCTCTCTCTCTATCAAAATAAGTAAATAAAAATTTAAAAAGTATATTGAGTCTTCTTGCCCATGAGCTAAAAATATCTCCTCACTTATTTGTCTTATTTTTTTCTCAGCAAACTATTATGGTTATTAATATGTTTATTATGGTTAGTGTAGAAGTCTTAAACATCTTTGGTTAAATTTATCTATATATATTTTATTACTGACCCTATTTAAGTAGTATTTTTAACTTCTGTATCTTTAGTGGTTCAGTATGTAGTGAATGTGTGTATTGAACTTGTATCCTGTAAACTTTTCTAAATTTCTTAGGGCATATTAGGATTTTCTTTTTAGTCAGTCTTATCTGCTATGAATAAAGGTTTGCATCTTTTCTAATAATTTTACCTTTGGTTTATATACTTGCCTTGTTGTGTTTTCTAAGATTGTCATTAGAACGGATATAAATGCTAAGAGAGGACTTCCTTTTCTTCCTATGGGGCATGAACAGACTTCTCTTTCACTTTTGATTTGATCAGAAATTTATTTTTTATCATAAATGGTAATAGTTACTGAATTTTATCATTTTTTCAGAGTTTATTAAAGTTATCATTTTGTCTTTTATTCAGTATTTCTAAATGACATTGATGTTTGATTGTCACACTATTCTTGGAATTAGTCATACTTCATTATGCATATTATACTTTTAATACATTTCTGGATTTGTTTTGCCCATGTGGGAGGATTTTTATTGCTAGTCTTAAGAGCTATATTGGTTTATAATTTTCTTGGTAGTATTTTTATCAGCTTTTGGTACCTGTATTATATGGTTCTCTTAAAATGAATTGGAAAGTGTTTCCTCTGTGGGAAGTTTTTAACATTGGTACTGTTTCTTTCCTACATGTTTGATAGAATTCACCAGTGAAGCCATCTGAACGTTGAGTCTTCTTTTTGGAAATGATTTTAATTAGAAATTAATAGAGTGCTATTTGTATTTTCTGTTTACTTCCAGGTCATATTTGGTAAACTATATTATATAAAGGGTTTTTTAATTTAATTTATTAAACTGTCAGTATTATTGGCATGAAGTTCTTAATACTTCGTCGTTATACTTTCAATGTTTGTATAATTTGTAGAAATATCCATTCTTAATGTTTGCAATTTGTGTTCTCTGTCTCTCTCTTGTTTGCTAAGCATTTGCCAATTTTAACCAATTTTTGACTTTGTAACACTTCTTTATGGATTTATATTTATTCTTTAATTCTCCCCTTTTATTACCCCATTGCTTCAATTGTGTTTAATTTCCTCTTTATTCTTTTACTTCTTAAAGTAGATATTTTGGTCATTCTTTTAAGTCTTTTATTATTGACTCTTTTATTATAGAAGCATCTAAATTAACTGGTGTGTTATATTTTCATTATTATTCTGTTCAAAATATTTTCTAATTCCTTCCACTGCCTCCTCTTTGAGCTATAGGTTATTTAAGTATATTTCATTCCAAATAGTTGAGATTTTCCTAGAATCACATTTTTATTAATTTTTAAATGATTATAGTTGCGTCACAGAATATACTTGAGTATTTAAATATTTTGAAATGGATCAAGACTCATTTAAGGCCCAACATATGGCCTCTTATCTGTTTGGGGACATAGTTTTCCATAAATGTTATTTAGCACATCTTGGTTAATAGTGTTCTTTAAATTTTCTATATACCTACTGATTATTTTGTGTACTTGCCTGGTAACATTTCTTTAGATTGGAGTATTCATTCAGTTTCCATCAAATATGTTTAAACAGTATATTTGAGTAAAATATAACATGCTATTACATTCTTTTCTTCTTTGTAACAGGTTTATGTTCTTTTTTACTATTATCCTACCACCTTTTCATGTTTGAGTATTTCTTGCTCTATTTTTCCCTTTACTTGATTAAATTTGTTGTAAGTTTTGTTCTTTCAGAATAATTCCTGAGAGTAAGATGAATTAGTAGTTTATAAGGGAGGTTGTATAGGAAAGCCAGTGGAAAGTGGAGAAATGACACAGGAAAAGAAGAATGTCAACATAGGTGAGTTACTACTAAGCATTATAGTTCTGAGAGCAACTTGGGCTTAGTTCTGGTGAGGCTGTCTTACAAATCTGAGAAAATGAGTTTTACCACTCAAAAGGCAAGAAAACTGTTTTATTTATTGACTGTCCCATTTATGGTTGATTAGTTGGTTTCTTTAGCCAGAGAAAGACTCAGGTGGAGATTTAAATAAGAAACCACCAGTATGAAGAGAGGCGTTGATTTCTGGGGGATAGGATACCAACTGATGAATTAATTATATGATCTCTCTTCTTAAGTCACCATATAAATTATAAATAATTTACCAGAGTCCAAAGTTAATATTTACATCCTCACAAGAATATGCAATCACCTTTACAAACTCCATCTACTGTTTGAAATTATATTATCGTTGTCATATATTTTAATGATATCTAGTTTTAACATCAGTAGACATTATTACTGTTTATAGTCCATGTGTATTTGTTTCATGTTTACTGCCTTCTAAATTCTTTAATCTTATCTTTTATCTTAGTACCATACCGGATCAATTCCTTTCAACTTAAAATATATGCTTTTTAATTTTCTTTTAGTATAATCTAGTGATGAAATTGCTTTCAGTTTTTTTCTTTATAATGGTGCCTTAAAAGACACTTGCATAAATAATAAAATTCTAGGTTCCTAGTTATTTTCTTTTAACATATCCTTCTACTTTCTTGTTTTTATTATTGAGATAGAGAATTCTTTGTTACACTAATTTACCCTCCTCTTAAGATAATCTGTTTTCTCTCTAATTGACTTTAAAATGTTTTTCTTTGGATGTAGGACAGTTTCACTATGACTAATCTAGAAATTTTTATCATAGTTTTGTTAGTGCTTTCCTGTCCTTCTAGAGATCAAATGAGCTTCATGGTCTATGAATTGAACATCAGCAGTTCTCAAAACATCTTTCAGCTGTTACCTTTTCAAGTATTTACTCTGTCCAGTTCTCTTACACCAACAGGACATTCAAGCTATTAGGTCTCTAAATACTTCCAAAGTTACATGTCCTGTTATTTATTGATCTCTCCAACACAGATAATCAGACTAATTATGATTGATTTAAACTGCCTTCTTGTATATTACTGACAGTGCTTATTTTCTTTACATCTTTTTTCTCTGAGATAATTGAAATCTTATTCTTTATAATAAATAAAATACCAACATGAGATGAAGTTTGCTGATTCCTCCACTGTGCACTCGTTTCCTCCCATCTATTATAGCATTTATAACTTTTGTTATGATAAATATTAATACATCAAAATTCTCCCCTCAATAAATTCAAAATGATATTAGGGGAATGTCCATCTTTTCCTTTTCCCCATTTATTTCATAATGCACTGATAATAGACACGCAATCAGTAACCATTGGAGTAAACTTAATTGATGTGTTTTTGTAGCAAGCAGGCAATATAATTAAATATTCTTGTGGTTCCAACTTAAATTTGTAGATAAAATGGGCGTTTACATGGCTTTTTTGTTTTTGCTTTCTTTACTCATCCTCCATGTTCAATTCAGTTTGCACACTGAAGTACAGAAATACCAAAACAAGGTATATCTGTGTGAATTTCAGAGTCACCTTGTGAACGAAGATGGAAATCCCTTTAAGAGCAACTTCTCTTCCTCTATAGCTTAACATAAAAAAACTGGAAGATATAGAGGTATGTTGGATTTGTATATAGTTACAATGTATGAAGAATTTCAGTTCCTAATGAGCCAAAAATGTACACTAGGAAAATATATAGTAAAATCCACTTTAAATTTCATAACCCATTTGGTTTCCTGCCTCCCTAGACCTTTTCTTCTGAAGGTGGTGATCACATGATTAATCTACACCATCCAAGCTCAGTCTGATCACTGCATTTGAAAACTGCCTTTACCAGAGATCATTTTTGAGGGAGTTTTCGTAGTCTGCTATCCAGGATAGTTCTGGTGTTAGCTTGCTCTGCTCTTTAGTTCTTCTAAATTTATCCAGAATTTATCCCCCATTTCTCTTCCAGTTTTATTCCGTGATGCCCGAATGCCTTTTCTGATTATCACCTTAGCGCACTGGTTCCTATAGGTCCAAAAGCTTTGTTGGTTTTGTCATTTCCCATCATCTGGTGTTTCTTAAAACCCAACTGAGTAGCTTAAAACAGACACCTTAGGGATACTTAGGTGGCTCAGTCAATTGAGTGTCTGACTTTGGCTCAGGTCCAGGGTTTTACCATTTGTGAGTTCAAGTCTACATCGGGTTTTGTGCTGACAGCCCAGAACCTGGAACCTGCTTTGGATTCTGTGTCTCCCTCTCTCTCTCTCTGCCCATTCTTCGCTTACACTTTTGTCTCTCCCTCGCTCTCAAAAATAAACAAATGTTAAAAAAATTAAAAACACAGACACTTTAACAGTGGGATTTAATTTTTCATAACTGATAGGTGTATTACTTACCACATAGTAAACAATGTGAGAGAATAAATGTGATTTTTCCAATTTTTCTGTGCTCAGTCTTTGATTTTTCAGAATAGACATTTCCGATGCCTAAAGTGGGTATTTCTTTATATTTTGCTACACCTGGTTTCTTATTTCTTGGCTGTGACATTTTGCCTGTTGTGAATCCCAGTTAATTATTTTTAGACCTTCCTAACAACTTCTTATTTATCACTGATCACTGTAATCTCCAGATTCAGAACCCATGATAGTTTCTTCCTTCTGTTGCACTCTCCCTTGTGGGCGAATTTGCGTGTTCCCCTTTCAGACACTGACACACAGGGCTTAAAACAACCAAACAGGCTTTTTTATGAAGTCAAATTCTAGCATTTTCCGGTCACCCTCATCAGTTTGCGTGAAATTTTTAAATGAATGTCCTGAGATAGGATATAAATTTGATAGGAAAGCAGGACTCTATTGAAACAAGATTTCCTATTTTGTGTCTGAGAATATTTTCTTTTTTACCCCTAATGACAGATATGAGACTGCAGTGAAATCCAGTCCTAACTTAAATTATAGCTGAAACATTCAAACTAGAATATATATATTTTAAATTTTTTTTTACATTTATTTTAGAGAGAGGGTGCGAGTGGGGGAGGGGCAGAGAGAGAGAGGGAGACAGAGAATCTCAAGCAGGCTCTGTGTTGTCAGCATGGAGCCTGATGAAGGAGTCAAATTAACAAACCGGGAGATCAGGACCTAAGTCAAAGTTGGACGCTCAACTGATTAATCCACCCAGGCACCCCTAGTAGAATATTTTAAAGCATTTTATTTAATTCCTTTAATCTCACTGACCACCCAAAAAGGTAAAACTGTGCTAGCTCCAGAAACTTAAATAGACTTTTCAATCCAGAATACAATGATTTATATGAGAATGTTTATAATACTTAAAACCATTTTAGTATTATTTTATAAAATTCTATTTTACTTTCTTGATCCAAATATATTTTTGTGATAGAGATTAAATTTTACACATAATTCTGAGTAATTGAATATATAAGCCTATGGCTAGGTTCGAAATATTTATATATTTAAACACACCCACACACAATTTAAATAACTACCAATGACTTATGATCTACACACACACACACACACACACACACACACACACACAAAATGGGAAAAATAAAGCTTGACACAAACTCTAAGATCTTTAAATCTGATATTTGGAATTGACCTTAACTGACTTATTCATAGCAGTTTGCTGTACTCTATTCGTTCTCCAAAATTTGTTCATTATATTTCAAGTTAACATCCATTATACAACTATGGTTTCAGATTAGTATCAGTTATGTCATAGTAAATTCGAGGCAGATATTTCAAAAACTTCTTTAAAAAATGTTTATTTATTTGAGAGAAAGAGAAAGATTGTGAGCAGGGAAGGGGTAGAGAATAAGGGAGAGAGAATCCCAAGCAGGCTCCAAGCTGCCAGGACAGAACCCTACATGGGATTCAATCCCATGACCGTGAGATCATTACCTGAGCAGAAATCAAGAGTCACATGCTTAAACAACTGAGCCATCCAGGCACCCCAGATATTTCAAAAACTTCTAATTTGTTAATTGATATTTTCTTATCCCTTTAAACTTTTTAGGACTAGAAATTAGATTTCACTGATTTATTGAGAACAGGTCACTAACCCTCTACTAAATTACTCTTAATAGCCAATAATTTGGGTAATCTTTTCAAAGGAAAGTTGAAAGACAACAACCCAAAGTTTCTCTGTCCACAGATCCCTCCCAAGAATACATACTCTGAGGAGGAGGATTTACTTCCTCTCCAGTACCTAAGTTCTAACTTGGGAACAAAAGCTTCAAAAACCAGCATTGATTTGAATGAGTTAATTTTTCCCCAGAGCTGCTTGTTTACTGCCAAGCTTCTTATCCCTGGAAAAAAAATTAACAACTCTCTTGCACTTCACACTTTCCTAAGATGGAAAAAAATATTTCTAAGAAAATTATATTTAGTGACTAATTGTCTTAAGAAAATAACTGCAAAGAATCTGTTCTAGCATGATAGATTATATGTACTTTTAATTATTTTCAGAAACAGAAGACACTTCTTTCATGAGGTCACAAAGAGTGAAAAATAAGATGACCAGATCAAGCCCTATAAATGGACTTAATTTGGTAGGGAACCAAATCTTTAATAATAATGTATCATAACTGAAAGCATCATGGAATAAAATTAGGATACTATAACCTTCAAATTCTCACCATAAATATTTAATCTGAACAACAATATATGAAGACACCTTGGTTTTTAAGCATATGATTAAAGGCACATTTGAATAAATGAATGGAAAAAGAACTATGTAGGAATATTTTGCTCCCATATTCAGTACTTGCATCTCCCCATGATAGTCTCTTGATGTTTACTTGATAAATCTCAGGAATGTAGCCATAAAAAAAAATCTAATGTAAATCCAGGAGCTTTTCCGCACCCACAGGTACTCGAACACTTGAGGTCGGTTTGGAGACCTTGAGGCATTGGTATTTTATATACAATGAATATACCTGGCAATACTTTTAATCAAGCTAAAATGGAATAATCCCTCACATCATCTCAATCTTTGATCTGGATTATTTAGTGATTAACTCTTAAGGCTAAGGTACCCATTCTCCAAGGACCAAAGAGCCAGAGATGTGTGAATGTTTTCCCTTCTTGTTACATTTAGTCCTATTATACTATTAATATCTCAGTCCTCCCAGAAAAAGTTATGAATTGGCTCTGGTTCCCTAAAGAGTAGGAAAATTGAGTGAAAGTTTCTTATGATGTTGTTGACTTTATGAATGTAGTTATTATACTAGTAAATCAGGGAATTACATGGATACACTGGTCCACATTTTGGCAAGGTATTTGATAGTATTTCATGCTCTCTTGGGGATAAATACAGGATTATAAAGAGTTAGGTGCTTGTGTAACTGAATTGCTATTCCCAAATTGTGAGATTTATCATATATGTATTATAGTAAGAGTTCTCTACCAATAAGTTGCTAACTTGCTTAGTAATTCATTTTTTTTAAGGAATGGCTTAAAAAAATGAAGTACCAATCAATTATTTGGAGAGTTGACAAACACTTCCAAAGATGAAGTTAAGATCTGAGATGATCTCTGATTGGCAATCATGGTACTGCTTAATCTGTATTGAAATAAAAATGCATAAAACACAGCTCTTAGGCTTTATAACCAAAAACAAAGTATATAATTGGGGAAATACTAGAGCATTAAGAATTTTTAAGGATTTCATGTAGTTTTTTAAACAGTACATGAGAGATGTTTTTGAAGCTTGACAAAGATCCGACATTAATGACTATCTGGTTTGTGTGATCCCAAGTTTGTGGAAATTTTATGTGCCTCAGCTTTCTCTGAGATTCCTCTTTCAGGGTTATTAACCTAGACCTCAACTGAGGCCCACTTTTATAAGTTTCTAAGTGAGAAATGAGTTCTTAATTTTTTATTTTTGTCAGCTTTTCGGGCTCTGGTGATATTTCTCTGAAGCTGGGACTTTGGTTTTTTATTGGAAATGTTTTATATATTCCCTGTACTGAGTACATGTAAGATTACTTTTGTTTTATTTATGCTTCTATATTTTAGTTTTTATTTTTAAATGAAGTTTAGGGTATGGTAGATGAAAAGAAGTTATGAGAAAGTCCAAAGTCAGAACAGGCTGGATGCTTTCTTTTCATAGGTTACATCTCTAAAGAATTTTCAATTATTTCTAAGATTAAAAATATTCTTTGATAAATTCTTTCATTCTAAGGTCATTCTGTGAAAATATGGAGGCTCCACTGTGTATCAGACACCGTGTAAAGGGGAAATAGTAACTCTATGCTCAACATCTGAAATAGAGAGATGCAAGGTTACATATCACAAAACACAAGGGAGATTTCGAGGTTTAATACAGCTTAATGGTGGTGTGGTGGGTCTGTGAAAGTGCCTAGTATAATTGTTGTCCACGTAAATAAATGTCGGTGTTCATCACAAAGCAAGTGCTATATATGTTACCCTACCTGCTAGTCAGACATCACCTGTAGAAAAGTAGAACCTGTTCTTTGAAACACGGGTCAACAAATATCTGTTTGATTTTGCAAAGGCATCATTCAAGTTAAATTGTATAGTGTTCCTTTCATCTAGGAATTGATAAATAAGTTTCACATACTTGTTATGTGAAAGGTGAGAATTTAGCAACTAGAGAGCAGAGTTTGAATCCATACAAGGAGGGGGAAGCTTTTAAACCGTATTAAATGAGATGCCTCATGAATTATGTGAATCAAAGTTTATATGATTATTCATATAGAATGTTCATTAGTGATGTTACAGAGGACCAGGAATAGATGCAGCACTCGATGTATGAGTTAAATAATCTTTAGGTTCCTTCTTCTTCCAAGATTTTTTTTTTTTAGAAAAATATATGAAGAAAATAACATACTATAGGATTGAGGAAACGAAAGTCAGTAAGAAATGCGAAGGCATTGCAGAGCAAACTGAACTTTTGCTTGCCCTAAGGGTAGGAAAGATTGAAACAGGGAAGAAAGGAAGGCATTCTGTGACGGCAAGGCCCCTGTGCACCTGGGTACAAGGACAGAGGAGGCTAGAGAGAGAAGCAATACACACTGAAGACGATTTTGAAACTTACTTCAATATTCACTGCAAAGAAAATAATTGTTTTCAGATATAACAAAACAAACATAATGATTAATTTCTTGTGCAGTTTGATGTTTTAAATGTCATTTACCTTTCTAATATATCCATCTATATGTTTCTTTTTTAATTTCACCTTTTTTAACATTTCACAAATATATTGTTTTTCATAAATTAGAATGGTGGTTTGTCCATAAGAGACTCTTAAGTACAGAGAAGAATCTGAGGATTGATGGCTAGGAGCGGAGGGAGGGCAGAGTAGAGGGGAATATGGGTGATGGGTGTTGAGGAGGGCACTTCTTCGGATGAGCCCTGGGTATTGTACGTAAGCGAAGAATCATGGGAATCTACCCCCAAAGCCAAGAGCACACTGTATACACTGCATATTAACTAACTTGACAATAAATTATATTTAAAAATTTTATTTAAAAAAATTAAAAAATTAATGTATGAACTTCAGTCCTTAACAGCAACAACAAAAAAGAATGGTGGCTTGTGTGTGTAATATAATATCAGATTGATCTATTTGGTCAAAATCAGGTAAAAGTGGATAAGATAAGACTTCCTCCCCCACTTAATTAGCCTATTAAAAATTCTAAAAATGTCAATGCCTAGAAGAGTCTTAAAATATTTCAGTACAACAGTATTTTATTTCTAATAGTATACAATGAAAAACATATATATAACAAACATGCATGTATGTATTCATGCCCATGAATACATGCTGTCTTTCTCCAATTTCCTTTGATTTTTGTCCCACTGTGACATTCTAATCATGGGCCTATTTGATACTGCTTGTGGCAGTTTGACAATCCCCTATTAAAATGGGGCACATATAAAAGTATATGGCCCACTAAAACAGAAGCTAATAAATAGCACCTTGACAGGGAAATTATTTGTTTAGTCAACAATTTTGATTAAGTGCCTAATCTGAAGAGGGGGCAGGAAGTCGTTGTATACATTTAATGAAGTCCTTTAAGGTTTAGTAACACATGGTGAAAAAGAAAGATGAGCATATTGGCTTTATTTAAAATCTTGTACACAGTACTCTGAATGCTAAAATAGATGAGGTTGGAAGATATGTGTTATTCTTGTCTCTAGGGAAATTGCTTCCCTTATAAGATGTATTGGTGTTTTTTAATTTTTTTTTTTTAGTTTGTTCCAACTCTCACAATCAAATATAATTGGATTTTAGACCCTGAAGCAAAATAGAAGTTTTGTGTTGTGTTGTTGTCATTTATACTAAGCTTTTATCATATTTAAAAGAGTAAAACCTGTAGCAAAATCTCCCCCACAAAAGAAACTCAAAGAGAGAAATGGAATTATTTCTCGCAAAAGAAGAGTTTCAAACAAGATATTTGATTATTAAAGATTTACAATATGTATTAAGAACATAGTTTTGGAGTATGCAAATGGTCTGCTTTGAAAAAAGTAGTTTAGACATACATTAGCATAATTTCATTGTGTTTAGAGAAATAGTTTTAAGTTATTCAAGAAAATAATTTGAGAAAAAAGATTTATATTTTAATCCTGTTATTACCAACAGTAAAGAAAAAAAATGCCAAAGATCTAAATATTTGGAATTGTAAACAAAGATAAGATTTTCCACATGTATATTTGGGAGAATGAGGAAGAGTCTTTGATTCAACATATTTGTTGATCCTCGGCTATGTGCAAGGCACTGATCTAGTCAGCGGGGATGGAGTAGCAAATATTTCCAGCAGGTACAGTTTTGCATTTATCTTATTTCCAGATGCCTATAATTTCCCACTTACATCTCCACTAGGATGTGTAATAGATGTTTCAAACATGATGTATACTAAACATAATTCTTGAATTTTTCCCTAAAGGGGATACTAGAATTCAGAGTTGCTCCAGCTAAAAATTGAACATTTATTATTTATCTGCTTCTTTCCTTTATTCCCATACAATCCATCAGCAAGTACTGTAGACTACTTGTAAAATGTATCTCAAATTTATATGCTTTTCTTCGTTTCCACTACCACCACCTTAGTCTTCAACACTGGCATCAATGCCTTAAATAAGAGCGTTGCCTTCTAGTCACCTTCCAGCTACCACTTCTGTTCTACCACAATTCATTTTCCATGAGACACACTGAATGGACTTTGGAAATATCCAGATTTATCACTTTCCTGCCTAAACCCTTTCTACTTTCCCCTTGGTTCTACAGGTGTTTTTACACTTAATTCCTTTGGTTGCTAGACCTATGCTGCCCTGTCCTGTGGTTCTATTGTGTTCTTACTTTATCCTTGATACAGAATGACATTTACACATCTTACCTTGGCTGCCTCATTTATATCCTTTAAGTCTTTATTTAAATACATTTCTTGAAGTAGTAAAGAGGCTGTCCCTTATCATGCTATTTAACACAGCTTCTGATAGCCGAGACTCATTCTAACACATAATTCTATGTAATTGCTTTCATAGCAATTACTACCATTTGAACATGTTTTAAAAATTTTTGCTTGTTGGCTTTTTGACCTTTTCTCTGAATAAATTTTAAGCCCACGAAGAGCCTTGTCTTGTCAGGTCCTATACTACTGTAGCTTCACAATGAATTATATCACATTGTAGGGTTTAATACATACTTGCTGAATGAATAAACATATATGAAAATGTTTTCCTTTCCCTTTCCATTGTAATCTTTTGGTTTCTTTCAAAAAATATTTTAAATATTATACTGTAATGAATATTTCAGTTGTTGTGATTGAACAGTATAAAGGAGAGTAAGCATGTGTGTGCTAGTGGAGAGTGCTTTCTAGTAGATGGAGACAGGATAAGTAAGATAAATAAGCAAAAAATATACTATATTAGTGGTATATGTTTAGAAAAGCCAAAGAGAGATAAAAGAGCATTATTTTGGGATAGCAATTTATTAAAAACTGACCTGTGAAGATTTCATAAGGAAGAGATACTTGAGCACAGACTTGAAGTAGGGGAGCAAGATGAGAGAGTATTTCGGTATTTTTCAAAGTAAAAACAAGTGATAAGGCCCTGAGGCCGCAGTGTGCTTGGCATGTTTGAGGAAGGCCATGAAAGCCAGCCAGTATGGCTACAACCTAGAGAGAAAAGGGTTTAGTAGAAGGAGATGAGGTTATAGGGGAAAAGGAATTAAAAAAATAATATAATCAAATTAAATTTTTCTTTTACCATTGATGAACTGTGAAGTCATTGAAAACTTTGGAGTAGAGGAATGACAAAATCTAACTTGTATTTTCACAACTCTAGCAACTGAATAGGAAAGAGAATAAAGGTTGTAAAAGTGAAGGTAGGAAGATCAAGAGGTGGCTATTATAACTACTCAAGTGATCTATGCTGGTAACTAGGAGCACAGAGATAGGAGTGGATGAAATGAGAACTGTTCTGAATTTGGGTACATTCTGAAGATACAGCTAACAGGGTTACCCAATAAATTAGATATAAGGTTTGAAAGAAAAATGAATAACAAAGATGAACCCAAGATTTTAATCATGAGCAACTAGAAGAATTTCTGCTGGTGGTGATGGGAATAAGTGTAACAAAAATACAAGGATGTTCTTTTCTCCCCTCATCTCTTTGTGAAAATTTTAAATTTGAGATGCAAAGCATACATCTGAGTGGTAAGGTAGGCACTGGAATATGAGTCTGTGTTTCCTAGGAGTGCAGATTAGATACACAAACTTAATTCATCATCATATTTAGGGAATTTAATGTAATGAGAATGAATGAATTGACTTAGAAAGTGACTATAATTAGTGACGACAAAAAGTACAAAGGCTGAGCCTTGGAGCAGTCATAATTTCATGGAGGGGAAATAACACGTAGAGTCTTAAAGAGTGGACAAAGAGGAGGGCACTGAGTCTTAACTCTGAACAGAATGTAGTAGGCTCAAAGTCAAGGGAAGAAAAAATTCCCAGAGGAGACTGATCAGCTGAGGCAGTGCAGATCATAGCTCAAGTTTAATGAGGACTGATGACTGAGCATTATATTGGGATAAACATAGATTCCCATTTGTTATTTAAAGACCTATGCATTTACTTCTTTGAGACTTGGGAGAACGTAAACAGAAACAAGGCATGGATAATGCAATCAAGTGTACTGATTGAAGGATGTTCTACTCTTCACTGGAAGGTAATACTTCTCAAAAAAGCACTTTAGTTGAGGAAGTACCTCCATGGAATACAGAAAAATGAGATACTTATTTACCCAGTTAGATCAGGTGAATCAGCTCTAGTGATCAATGTGAAGATACATCCCCATTCTTCCTCTGTGTTTGTGTCTAAGAGTTGTCATGGCCATGATATATACTAGAGGATAATCAGGGAGAACTCTGTAACATTTAAAGAAAACTTGTACTTTGTGAGACTAAGCAAAAACCAGGGGGAGGGGAAGAGGGGAAAGGAAAAAAAGACACAGAGAGGGAGGGAGATAAAACATAAGAGACTCTCAAAGACTAAGAACAAACTCAGGGTGAGGGGGCCGAGGGAGGGGAGAGGGGGTGACGGGCATTAAGGAGGGCACATATTGGGATGAACACTGGGTGTTATATGTAAACCAATTTGAAAATAAACTATTATAAAAAAATAAAATAAAGAAAACTTATAATTAAATATAACATATATTTAATATATTTTATATTAATTATATTATTTGAATACGATATATTTAATATATTAACATATCTAACATATTATATATATTTAATATGTATAAGCACTGAATTTCACCCAAATGTGTTTTAAACATAAAACAAATTAACTGATTGAATTAGATTCACATAAAGTACCTCTAAGCAAGTCACTTCAAGATTTTAGGTTTTTTGAGAATTCTAACATTATATGATACCAAAAAATGCTTTTAAAAATTTGCAATAATATTACTTTAGTTCACGGTTCAGACTTTAGAATCAAAGAGAAATAGGGTGAAATCTCACAATTGTCACTTGCTGCCTCCTATGATGTAAGTACTTGTCTCCTATAGTTATTTCTAGATCTAGAGAATACCTGCATCATAGGGTAGTTTTGAAGGAGAAATGAAATATCAAATGTAAAATACAACAAAGTGAATTACTCTTTAAGTGCTAAACAAATATTAACTAAAATATTTTATAATGAATCCATATCCTCTTTAAATCTATTCCTTGTTGCTCTTAGAAACCAGATTCAGTTTGGATGTCTCGAAGTGTTAATATTTTGTTACATTAAAATTTCATATATTTTTTATAGCAGGGACTAAAGTTTTGTCAACTTACTTATGTGGTAATTAAAAACTAGATATAAAACATTAATTTACTCATCAGAACATAAAGTCAGTATGAACTATCTTACTATTTTTAATACTTTGGCAATTATACATCTTGTCTTTAAAAATGTATATTTGATGAAATCTAAATAAGAAAACAGATACTGAAAGAATTTAGTTTAATATGCAAGCTCAAAGACTACCAAACACTGTAAATTCTGTGAGATTTTCAGCATGCTATGATTTTAGCTGGGTCAAAAATATGATTTTCACGGAGCCTCATAACAAGTTTTTTCTGTTTATGCTATTAAGAACATTTTACATTGCAATTTTAAGGGCAGTGGTAAACTAGATTGCAAATTAATGCTAAGCATGTGCAACACAGTTACCCGCTTTTATTTCTGTCAATGGAGCATGTTGCCTATACTTACAAAACAGTGTGTACTTGCTAGACCAAGAAAATAGGAAGTATGATACAGGTCTTCACCTCTGTTCTTTATGGAAGCCATACAGTTTTGAATATACTCTTAAATGATTCAAGGCCTTTCTTCTGTATTTTTATTAACCGAGGTTAGAATTTAAACATTAGCATAATACCAGTACCAAAAATAATATTTTTATATAGACATTATAAATAAGAGTGTATTTACAATGTAATTTATTATATAATTTTATATTTATATGTAGCCATCTATTAAAAACCAAGAAGTTATGAATTACTTTCTATTGAAATTTTTATTGATAATCTGCCCTAATTATATATTTAACTGATTATATAATATATATTAATATACTTATTTTTAAACAGTCTAAATTTATACTGATAATCAACTAGATAAATTAGACATTTTCCTTAGATGTCTTCTCAAAAGTCTTGTTGGGGAGCCCATCCTATGTTTATTTTGAAAACATGGATATGTGTGTGTATGAGAGAGAGAGGAGAGCAGGAAACATTTTGTTTTACTACTGAAAGTAGTTTTAAAAGGTTCATGTAAAAGACTCAATTCTTACTCATCTGTTTTTAGTTTAATTAAGAACACTATTCATTCTACATTCTTCTCAGAGTTGAAGTTATATGTGAAAGCACAAAAGAATGTTCTCAATATTCACTAAGTTTTTTTTAAAGGGAGAGACTAGGATGTTAGGCAGAATTGTTTTAAGTTTATTCTGAGAGAGAGAGAGGGGATGGGGAGGGGCAGAGAGAGATGGGGGAGAGAAAATCCCAAACAGGCTCCATGCTGTCAGCACAGAGCTCAATGTGGGCTTGATCTCATGAACCTTGAGATCATGACCTAAGCCAAAATCAAGAGCTGGGCACTTAACCGACTGAACCACCCAGGAGCCTCACATCAGGCAGAATTTTAAATGACCCCTAAGATTTTTGCTGCCTAATATACAGGTGCTGTATAATTCTTTTTTCTTTAGTGTTGATGGGGTTTACATGAATATGATGAATTTCACTCCCATGGTCAGGTTATATTACATGCCAAAGAGCAAGGAGTTTCTCAGATATAATTAAAATCATTAATCCATTGATTGGGAGTTTATCAAAAGAGAGATCACCCTTTGGGTCCCTGGTCTCATTAGGTAGACTCTTTAAATGGGAATCGAGGGGCGCCTGAGTGGCTCAGTTGGTTAAGTGTCTGACCTCAGCTCAGGTCATGATCTCATGGTTTGTGAGTTCGAGCCCCATGTTGGGGTCTGTGCTGACAGCTCAGAGCCTGGATCCTGCTTTGGATTCTGTGTCTCTCTCTCTCTGTGCCCCTCCTCTGCTCATGCTCGGTCTCTATCCTTTCTTTCATAAATGAACATTAAAAAAAATTAAAATAAAAGGGAATCTAGAGGTAAGAGATAATAGGCATCTTTATCGCAATCTAGGAAATTGTGATTCATGACAGACCAAATGTTAATAAGCAAGGGAATATGTTGGAATACATTTACAAAATTTAAATATTTTTTACTTTTATTTTTTTTGTATTTATTGCCTTCTTGTTTTGTTAGTGTATATGGTATACATCTCTTTCTTTAATCCTCCATGCTTTCTGCTTTGGTCATCTTTAATCTGTTTTACAAAGCATTTACATATCTTTCAGTCATTCTTATTTTCAATCTACAATTTCTTTTATTTTTATAGTGGAAATTTTCAGGAACTTTAGCACCATTCTTGTACAGGTATATCCAATGGTATGTTTTTAACATATTTTCTCATTGTTTACACTCTTTAATCATTTTATTTTCAGTATAATTCATTTTATGTCTTTCTTAAAAATTTTTTTTAATGTCTGCTTATTTTTGAGAGACACAGTCAGAGCTTGAGCGGGGGAAGGGCAGAGAGAGGAAGACACAGAATCTGAAGCACTCCCTAAAGTTACAATAACGTGAGTGCTGGGTCTAGATTTATTTTTCTACCTAAATTTACTCTCTTGATGAACTCATCTAGCATCATGCTAATGATGAATCTATGTGCTGAAAATGGCCAGACTTTTCCCCTGAACTCTATATATAATTGCTTGTTCAAGATCACCTGTTCGGTTTCTAATCGACATCTCAAACTTAACATATCCAACTGTGAGTCTGATATTTATTTCCAACTTATTTCTCTACAATATTGCCCTGAATATTAAATGACTACCTTTACTGTTGCTTAGTTTAAATTTTCTGGAGCCATCCTTGACTTTCCTCATTTTCTCACAGCCTACATCTCCTGTCCCAAAAGATATTTACATTTTTATTTAAAAAATTGATTTAAAAATTTTTAATTCCAGTATAGTTAACATAACAATGTTGTATTCATTCTAGGTGTACAATATATTGATTCACCAATTGTATACATTACTTGGAGCTCATCATAAGTATACTCTTGATCTCCATCACCTATTTCGCCCATACCCTCCACCCCCAGTAACCATTATTTTGTTCTGTATATTAACCATCTATTTTCTCGTCATCTCCTCTTTCCTGTTTATTTGTTTTGCTTCTTAAACTTAAAAATTTCCTACGTGAATGAAATCATATGATATTTGTCTTTCTCTGATTTATTTCACTTAGCATTATACTCTCTAGATCTACCCATATTGTTGCAAATGGCGAGATTTCATTTTCATGGCTGAAATATATTCCATCGTGTATATGTATACACACACATACATACCTTATGTTTTTTAGCCATTTATCTACATTTATCTATCAATGAACACTTGGGTTGCTTCCATAATTAGGCTATTGTAAATAATTCTGCAATACATGTTGGGGTGTAGATCTTAGAATTAATGTTTCTGTGTTCTTTGGGTAAATAGCCAGTACTGGAATCACTGGATTGTATGGAAATCCTATTTTAAGTTTTTTTGAGGAACCTCCATACTGTTTTCCACAGTGACTGCACCGTTGTTTGCATTCCTTAACAATTTGATTTTTTTTGTTACTCACTTTTGCACTGCTTCAACTTTGGCCCAAGCCACTGTGTCTGGATTATTTTAATAGCTTTCTACCTGGTCTGCCTACTTCCCATCTCCCCATTGAGTATATTCTCTGTATAGTAATTGCAATGACTTATTAAAACTTAGTCACTTATTTGCTACCATGGCTTCCTATCTCATAATTAAAAATTAATATACTTATAATGGTGCAGCAGCTGAATCTAATCTGTCCTTCTGGTTACCTTTTATCTCATTTCTGGCTGTTATTCCCCTCATATGTTAAAGCCAGGTGCCCAGCGTGTTTCCCCACTCAGGATCTTTGTTCTTGCATTTTATTCTTCCACACATAATCCCCTGGTCATTCTGCTACATACCCCCAGATATTCCCTGAAATACTGTCTTTTCAATAAGGACTTCCTGAACTCTCTTCTTTTGGCTGGGTTGTGTCTCTTTGAATATATCGAAGTGTTAATCCTTATGTGACTGTAGAAGATTGGGGTCTTTAAATAGGTGATTGAAGCTGAATGAGACCATAAAGGTGGAGCCCCAATCTGATAGAACTGGTGCCCTTAATCAGTAGAGGTGGTGATACCAGAGAGTGCTCTTCACCATGTGAAGACACAAGAAGGTAGACATCTACAAGCCAGAAAGAGAGCCCTCATCCAAACCCAACTATTCTAGCATCCCGATCCTAAACTTTGAGCTTCAGAGTTCTGAGAAAATCCATTTCTGTTGTTCAAGTTACCTAGTCTATGGTACTATGTTAGGGCAGCCTGAGCTTAGCTTATGTACTCTCCTACCTTTTTTAAAAATTCTAATTTCTTCCATCATTTCCTAATTTTACTCCCTTATTTTAACCTATAGCATTTATTATGGTCTCATATGTTACATATTTTACTTATTGTTTATCTCCCAGTACCATATAGTGTGAATGAGAACATAAATTTCTGTGCGTATCTTCACTGTTACATCTCCAACATGTAGAACAGTACCTGAAAATGTAGGTGCTCAATAAGTATTAATCAAATAAGAGACAAGTAAATATATAAATTGTATTTTGTTGAGCGTATGATCTAATAGAAGTTATTTATTAAACATTTACATGTATTAACTCATTTAATTTCACAAAATTCTGATGAGATGAGTACTACCATTGTTTCTTATGGGGGATAGAATTGTTGATACATATGTTAAATAATTTGGTCAAAAATACACAGGAAGTTCGAGAGCTTGTAAGGCCAGCTGCCTTATAATCACAGTTGTTCTCCAGGTCCGTGTTTCTATTCACTGTGTAACTGATTCAGTACTGATAAAAATTTTGCTTACAACTTAAGCTCTCTGCCATTGTATTTCTGCTTTTCAAGGACTCAACAAAATGGGTGAATGCTATCCTTGAATGAACTTATGTGACTGGAACTGTAGTAGACCAAGTTCATACATAATTTATATTTATGCCTTATTTAACTGAGTTATTAGATCTTTAGATACTGCTCATCTCTTGAGTGAGTCTATTTCCCTAAGGAAAACCTACCCATGTTTTCTCAAGAGCCAGAGTAAACTGCTCTGTCAGAGCTGGATTCTCTAGTAGACAGCTATGTTACATAGTCTATCAAGTCTGTCTACTTCATTGCCATTCTTAAATAGAATCTTAACCATCTTAAGATGGTTGTTTGTGACATGTAATAAATTTATAATGCTACTTTATAGTTGAAGCACTCAGTCTTCATGATTAGACTGGATAATTATGCTTGGTGAAGAGTACATTACTTTAAAACAATTTTTTCTATAGTGAATTTTTTTTAAACTTACCTCAAGTGTGTCAAGGCAGAGTTTCTTTTCTGTTAGGCTGTTCATCCTTGAAAAGCCTCTTTTATCCATCTTTTGCCTCTGGAAATTTGATGTTAGGAAAGGTCTTGTGGTTTTAGAAAACATTTAGGCAGTAAAATAACCAAATGCTTAAAATGTTAATTTAAAAACATGAAAAACAAAAATCAGAAGAGGAACTCAGCATGCTACATTTTAATCATACTCTAATTTTTTTTTTGCTTCAAAATCTTGAACAAAATAAAATTAGCCCTCCTCTTCAATGTGAAAACCTGAGTTTGCCTAATAGAATGATAGTAAGGAGGGAGTCTAAGACCAATGTTTTAGAGGATGAATTTAGCGAATACTATTGCAGTAACTTAGATTTTCAATTATATTTATCTTTCTCAGCTTTACAACTCAAGGTTAGCTATACTTCAAATGCTTTTTGAGTAGTTCCAGGAAATTGTTGCACATAATGCAATTTACTTGAAAGATATACATACATATAATATTTGCCCTCACGGCTTCTAAAGGATTTTGAATGGTAGATTTGAAATATCACAATATTTTATACTTTTTATAAACATTTCTGGTATAATTATGATTTAACACTGAAATTGTCAGAATGAATAATGCTAAGTGCTGCACTAAAGAAAAATTTTCACTGCCTAACAAAATAAAAATTTATTTTTCACCCATATCATGGTCCAATGCAGATTGTTGGGAAAACTCTGCCACATATAGTCAAGGTCATTTACTTTTCAACTTTGTGGTACTTCCTTCAATAAGTGACTCTCAAGGTCCCTTTGGGTTGACATTAAATTAACAGATAGGAGTAAAGAAAATTCATAGAAGATTGTATGAGTCATTTTCAAGTTGGCCCAAGATGTGCATATATCACTTCTGCTAACAGTCCGTTGGCCAGAATCCAGCATTAGGGCTCACTTAGTAATGGTAGACTGAGAAATATATTTTACCTCCATGTCAATGAGAGGAAAAGGAGATGAGGATGAGGAATGCTATTTTTTTTTATTTTGCCACAAATTACCCTTCTTTCACTACTTCTTGTTTGTTTTCTTCTTCACAAAGTACATTCTCTTCTTCATCAAAAGAGGCATGCAAAAGGCTCATTCAGTTCTTGGATTCTGCTCAAAGGCTAAAAGCTCTGACTATTTTGTTCTCATCGACATTAGAACAAGGGATAGTTCTAACACTTATGAACTAATAGTAATAACTTACCTCTATCAGATCCTAACCTTTACACACACACACACACACACACACACACACACACACACACACACACACACAGTAAATAGATGTGTAACATTCCAAAAATGGAAGAATGAAAGACCCAGAAAAGTTACTTAACCAAAATTATTGAGAAGTGAAGGCTTCTACCTTGGTGGAACAGAATTTCCTTGAGAAGGCTCTGATTCTGTCTTTTGGGAATTACTCTTTTTTTTTTAATGTTTATTTATTTTTGAGAGACAAAGACAGAGCATGAGCATGGGAAGGGCAGAGAGAGAAAGGGAGACACAGAATATGAAGCAGGCTCCAGGCTCTGAGCTGTGAGCAGAGCCCAATGTGGGGCTTGAACTCATAAGCCGTGAGATCATGACCTGAGCTGAAGTTGGATGCATAACCAACTGAGCCACCCGGGTGCCCCTTCTCTTTTTTTTTTTTTTTTTTTTTTTGTGGTCCCTGATTGTATTCTCTTATTCCATCATCCCCTTGGCCTTATTTGAAGAGACTGTTAGACATTTGCCTTGCTTCATGGCTACTAAGTAATCATAGCATGCTTCCATCCTGAGTAATTTTGAAGATTAGGGATGTTTTTTTATCTAGTATTGTATCTATGTGGCCATATGATTCATTCATGTATCAGTACTTGTGTCAATAGTTTGTTTCTTTTTGTTTCTGAGTAGTAAAAATAGACCAAAATTGGTTTGTAGAAATATGGGTTGCTTCCAGTTTGACTACAATGATTAAAACTCCTAGGAATATTTGTACAGGTCTTTGTATGAATATGTATTTTCATAGGAAAAAATGTTTAATATTTGAAGTGCTTGGTCATATGTTAAGTGTATATTTCATTTTCTTTAAAAAAAACAGCAGTTTTCTGAAGTGGTTATGCCATTTAGAATTTCCTTCAGAACTGAAAACCTCCTAGTTACTTCTCATCCTCAGCAACAATTGATCTTTCAGTCGTTTTAATTTGAAGCTTTCTAATAAAATTAATTCCATTGTGGTTTAAACTTAGAAAACTAATTATATTGAGCATCTTGAATATCCTTTTATCTATTTGACTACTGTCTTTTGTAAAGTTTTTTTTCAAGTCTCATGTCCTTTAGGGCACGAGCTTATCTTTTACTGAATTGTGAATGTTTTATATTATGGCTATCATTCCTTCATCAGACATATGAATCACAAATATTTTCTCCCAATGGAGGCTTGCATTTTCATTTCTTAACAGTGTTTTTTAAAAGAGATGACATTTTGGGATACCTGAGTGACTCAGTCGGTTAAACGTCTGGCTTTGACTCACGTCATAATGTTGAGGTTCGTGAGTTCGAGCCCTGCATCAGGTTTGTACCTACACCCCAGAACCTGGAGCCTGTTTCATATTCTGTGTCTCCCTCTCGCTCTGTTCCTGCCCTGCTGGCGCTCTGTCTCTCTATCTCAAAAATAAAAATAAACATTAAAAATTTTTTAAAAAAATAAAAGAGAGGACAATTTCAGTGTCAATGAAGTTCAAATTGTCAGCATATAATTTTTTATCCAGTTTTATGATTTCTTTGGAAATATAATTCTCTTAAAATATTATTAGACTTCTTATTTTTTGAACTTTGGTTAGTCCTGTGTGCTATGTTAACAAATCCAAAGTTTCTCTTACAAATTTCTGATTTACTTTTACACACCATGCTTCTTTCCCTTTCTCTGCCCTCCCCTTTCCTTCCTCTCCCCACCCTACTTTTCTTCCTCCTTCTCAATATCTATCTTACGATTTTTAAAAACATTTGATTTTAAAAATGTAATTTAAACTATGTAAAGAATTTTTGTTCAATTAGAACTCTGGTTTGGTCTTCATCACTTACAATCTTTTTCAGACTGTTAAATTATTCGTTGGAATTTGGAAGAAGCTGGGTTTTCCTACTGCCAAACTCTCAGATTTCTAGAACCTTTCTATTCTTCTCTATTTCTTCTCAGTAATAAGAATTATTATTTTTATAAATATCTTTTCAACAAAAGCAATAATAGCAAGGAACATACACCAATAGCATTGCTTCCCATTTCTTCATCTAGACTTAAATTCCCAGGAGATCTTGGGTTTGCTGTCTAAGTTATCTCAGGCAACCATTTAATAGTGCACCACTTCAGCCATACAGCTGCTTCTGTCCCCACCCCACCTTTTTTTTCTATTTTCCTGCCAAAAGACCCAAACTACAATATAATGGTCTTAGATTTTGGTTTTAGTCAAAACGCATAACCTAATGTGAACTTCTGTATCCTGGCATCCTCTGCAATAAGCCAAAAATGCTTTTTGTCTTGTTTTTAGAAGAGAATAGCCTTTTTTTCTCCATTCTTAGTTATATTTACACACAAGCTTTTATGTAAAATGCTTCATACCATTTAATTACTTGATCAGTTGTACTGGTTATCAGGCAAAATTCTAAAAGCAATGAAGCTTTAGAGGCAGCAATTCTGTAGAGAACTCTATTATGAGAACCATAATTGCTTTGAGCTTTCATTGAACTTTGACTTATTGTCAGGAATCAATTATGAACTGAATTGTATAAGCTCATTATAAATCATGCTTCCTCATTAAGATGGTATTTCATTCAGAGTTGATATCATTAGGATAAATCTCTTAACATATAATATAGTATCTGATGTGATGAAATAAGAATAGATTCTGGTCCTATTCCATTCAATTTATTTATTTCTTAATAATTTGATATCATCCAATTTACTTGAAATATACTAGTAGCACAGTTTAGCTGTCTTTGGCTATGAGTTGCTGTTATTTAGAAAAATGTTACAAACGAAGCAAATTTTGCTTGAGACATACTAATGAGTGTGCACCTTTGTTGTTTTGCAAGCGTCTTTTAAAAACTGTTGAGAGGAATCTTTCATCATGTGAATGTTCACATACTCCTAAAATGGAAGATAGATGCTTTTCCCCAGCATCAGTGCATTTGAGCCCATACAGGTGGACTAAGTTCCACCAACCAAGTAAACTTCCCCAGAACTGCAGTATCGAAGCTGGAGATAGAAGTTAAAGGGACTGAAATGAACCCTCTTGGGGATCCAGCCTTCAGGGACATCAGATTTTTAGGGACTAAAGTGTCACAGTTAGAGACTATGCCCAGTGAGAGTGTCACTGATGTTTCATCCAGAACCACTCCTGAAATGTACTTGATTCTGATGAAGTAGCTTGAACTTCCAGTACTTTTGGAAGCTTCCTAGTAACAATAATACTTTTTTAAGTTATCTTTTCATACACTGTTATTATATTTTCTTATTGACAGAGTGGGTTTCTGTTTGCAATAAATACTGGCTCATTTATAATTCTAAATATTGTCTTTTTTTATTATATACCACTTTTTTTTACTATTTTTACTATATACCACTATCC
The DNA here is from genome assembly GCA_030068075.1 of Paguma larvata. NCBI lineage: Eukaryota > Metazoa > Chordata > Mammalia > Carnivora > Viverridae > Paguma > Paguma larvata. The sequence goes on from CM057840.1 coordinate 38,736,075, forward strand.
TTTAACATTTTCTAACAATTCAATTTATCCAGTTATTTATTTGCAAACAATTTTTCTTTTGATATTCTTGTCGTTTTTGGTCTGGCACAATACATGAAAACTGAAAATAAGCATAACTATAACACTGGAAATGTGCTGGAATCAGCATCGTTCTAACAATTTAAAGGGAAACTAAAGTATGCATAGGAGGTAAATGTTTTAAACATTCAGTTACACGTGACTAATTGCTGCTGTTAACAGGTGCACAGAATTGATTAAAGATAATCCTTATTTGTTGCCTATCAGTATTGGTCTACATATAACCCTTTTATTTGTTTAACATATGTAATTTATGTGTGCTTATTAAATGATACACATCTACAAATACAAACCAGTTCAAGTATAACCAAACTGAAAATCACTTACACACAAGTATTTCCTCCTCTTACATAACCAGCTTGTATCCTTATATCTGAGATGAACGCTATCCCAAATTAGGAATACCATTGCTTTGATAATCGTTATATCTTTACATATGTTTGGATTTTAATTATTTTCACACTTTATAAAAAGTTGTCTTCTATCATTTTTTTGAGTAGATTTCACATATTTTGTTGAAAGAAGCTCTCATTCATTGTTTTCCCTCTGCTTTATGGAATATTCCTTTGTGAGATTTACCGTAATATATTTACCCATTCTTTTATTAAGAAAATTGACATTTTTACCTAATTTATGAGAGCAGTTTTATATAAACAGAAAAGTTGTGAAGATATTACATTTTCATATACCCTCCCTACCATACAGTTTCCATTTTTATTAACATCTTACATCAGTGTAGTATGTTACCGTTAATGAACCAATATTGATATAATATTATTAATGAAAGAACATACTTATTCAGAGTTCCTTAGTTTTTACCTAATATCCTTTATTTGTGAAAGGACCCCATTTAAGATGCCTAGTTACATTTAGTTGTCATGTCTTAAACTTCTCATGGTTGCAGCAATTTCTCAATTTGACTCTTGTATTTTATGACTTTGACAGTTTTGAAGCATACTAGTCAGGTATTTTTAGAATGTATCTCAACCGAGATTTGTCTTACTGATTTTTTTCTCTAGAATTATATGGTGTTTTTAAGTTTGGAAAGGAGGACCACAGAGATAAATACCATTTTCTTTTTTTTTTCCTTTTTTGACATTACAGAATTATAATATTTTGGCAAGTATTTATGTAAATCCAAGTTAGTTAACATACAGTGTAATATTAATTTCGGGTGTAGAATTTAGTGATTCAACACGTACAACACCTGGTGCTCATCACAAGTGCCTTTCTGGATACTCATCATCTATTTAACCCTTCCTTCTCCCACACAGGTCCTGTTAGTAACCATCAGTTTGTTCTCTATAGTTAAATGTCTGTTTCTTGGTTTTCCTCTTTTTCTCCCCTCCGTGTTCATTTGTTTTGTTTCTTAAACTTCACATACGAGCGATATCATATGATATTTGTCTTTCTGTGACTGACTTTACTTCACTTAGCTTGATACTCTCTGGCTCCGTTCCATCATTGCAAATGGCAAGATTTCGTTATTTTTTTATGGCTGAGTAATAAATAGTCCATTGTGTATAATACCACCTCTTCTTTATCCATTTATCAGTCAATGGACATTTGGGCTCTTTCCATAAGTTGGCTATGAAACATCAGAGTGGATGTATTTCTTCCAATTAGTGTTTTTATATTCTTCGGGTAAATACCCAGTAGTGCAATAACCAGATCATCAGGTAGTTCTATTTTTAACCTTTTTGAGGAAACTCCACATTGTTTTCCAGAGTGGCTGCACCAGTTTGCATTCCAACCAACACTTCCAAAGGTTTCCCCTTTCTGTGCATCCTTTCTAATACCTGTTGTTTCCTGCCTTGTTAATTTAAGCCATTGTTACTGGCGTGAGTAATATCTCACTGTAGTTTTGATTTCTTTTTCCCTGGTGATTAGTGATGCTGGGCATCCCCTCATGGCATCCTGATGTTTTCTTTGGAAAAAATGTCTGTTCACATCTTCTGCTCATTTTTAAAAGGATTACTTGTTTTGGGGGTGTTGAATTTTATAAATTCTTTATATATTTTGGATACTAACCCTTATCAGGCATGCTGTTTGTAAACATCTTGCCCCACTGTGAAGGTTGCCTTTTAGTTTTGTTGATTCCTTCACTGTAGAGAAGCTTTTTATTTTGATGAAGTCCCAATAGTTTATTTTTGCTTTTGTTTCCCTTGCCTCAGGAGACATATCTAGTAAGAAGTTGGTATGGCCAGTGTCAAAGAGATTACTGCCTGTGTTCTTTAGAACACAAGAGGACCCTAGAGTCTTCCTAATATGCTGCCATCTTAGCTCCCACTACTAACGTATCATTTTCATCATCTTATATCAAGGACACATAATATCAACATGACGCATCACCATTGATGTTAACCTTCATACGCTGAATGAGGTTTTCCAGATTTCTTGAGTGTAACTTTACTCTTTACCTCTCCTTTGTATACTGTACTTTTGGAAAGGAGGTCACTACGTACAGCCCATTTTTAAAGAATAAGAATGGTGTGCTCTTCCTCCTTGAAGACAAAATATCCACATAAATTATTTGGAAGTCTCTCCCCAGGAAAATGTTTTTCCTCCCATATTATTCATGTATTCATTTATATACAACAGTGTGGACTCATGGTTATTTATTTAATATTCTCTGTTATAATCCAGTACTACCTGATGTTTTTTGTTGTTTAACTTGTTCCAGCTTTGGGCATTGGAAGTTCTTTCAGTTGGTATCTGTGTTCCTTTGATTGTATTTTCCTATGATTATATTTTGTGTAGCCTATGTATATTCCCATAATTGTATTTTTTTCCTTAAGCATTTCCATATCTTCAGATACTATAACGACCTAATTCATTTTACCATTACCTTAAATAACCTATTATATTATATTATATTATTATATTATATATTTATTATTTTATATATTTATTATTTTTATATATTATATATTTATTATTATTATTATTAGAAAGAGTGTGTGAGTGTGGGAGAGGAGCAGAGGGATAGGTAGAGAATATTAAGGAAGCTCCATGCTAAGCATGATCATGACCCTGAGGTCGTGACTTGAGCTGAAATCAAGAGTTAGATACTCAATCTACCGAGCTACTCAGGCGCTCCAATAACCAATTATATTTTAGATCAGTTGGAAATATTCTCCCTCCATTTACTGCTTCTCTTACTTTCTTTAAGCAGATTCGAGTTCCTGATCCATGTAATTTTCCTTCTTGAAGAACTCGCTTTTCCTTCAAGGGAAAATCAGCTGGTGATGACTTCGCTCAGTTTCTTCATGAAAGTAAGTTTTATTTTTCTCTTAAAGATAATTTCACTAGACATAGGGTTCTAGATCGACATTTGTTTTTCTTTCAATGTTTTAATGTTAAAGTGCACTCGCTGCTTTTTCACATGGTTTCTGACAGGAAGGTGACCATAATTCTAATCTGGGTTCCATTATAATCTGGTTTTATTTTTCTCCCATCTAGGCCTGGTTTCTTTCAAGATGTTTTCTCTTTGCTTTTCTGTAGTTTTGTGTGGGCCACCCTGCAACGATGGGGGTGGACACCTAGAATATGGCTCAACTATTGGAACTCTTTATGCCACATACACACACACACCAAGAAAGTATACAAATATTTGTTATTCAAGTAATGAGTTTCTGTGGAAAACAATCGCCCTTATACCTGGTTCAAAAATGGCTTGAGAAATCAGAGAAAAGGAGACTGGTTTGGAATTTTTATAGTAGTTAAGGAGCAGGAGTTCTGGCTACTGGGAAGAGGTTTACATGGTTGAATCTCCTTTGGCACTGAAGGAGGGAAAACTCCGGCTTTCTCAACTTGCCTGGACCTGAGGAAGAATGTGAAGAGGGAGGGCACAACTTAAGGCTGTCAGCAAACATTTACAGAATGTCAGAGCTTTATTCCCAGTGCGAATATAATATGTATACTTGTAGCTTTCTTGGTGTTTTTAAATTTATCTCACTTTATGTTCTTTGAGCTTCTTGTAAACATGGTTTGGCATCTGTTGTGAATTTTGGAAAGTTCTAAGTCATTATTATAAACATTTCTTAGTTTCTTCTCCTTCTCCTGTTCCAATTACATGTATCTTACACTTTTTGAAATTGCCTTAGTTCTTTATGCTCTTATCTTATTCCTTCCTTTTCTTGCATTTTAGTCTGGCATTTTCTATTATCTTCTACAAATGTAAGTTTAGATTTTTGTTAGTTTTTCCTAATTTTATGTATTAACTAGTCTTTCCTATCCTAAATGATCTTACCCTACTTTTCTGTCATGAGTGAAATTCTGTGCGAATATTGGATTATTTATGGGCTATTTTATACCACTGATCACATTATGTCAATATTTACTAGTTCTGTAACTTCATAATAAGTCTCAATAGCTGGTATGGAATCTCTTCCCTATTATTCCAACTCTTTAGAAATATTGTGTCTTCTACATATATCTTAGAATTTTATTCATATATAAATGTCAAGATACCTATTAGATATTGAAATGGATTTATTTAGCAAGCAGTGGCTACATGGATTATGACTTTGAGGGGAGGTCCCAGAGGTGTCCAAGAATTGTTGGAGAAATGACACTATCAGTTAGCTGAAGCCCTGAGAGTTCATAGTCAGAAAATGAGATTCTAGATCTCAATGCTTTGTAAAATGTTCAGCTAATTGAAACATGAATGAAATACTATCATGGGAGAAAGTGAGATTAGGCAGAGAACAAGACCATTAGTGTGATATGGTCAAGAACACAGATGTTGGAACGTTTATTTCAAATAACATCATTTAGGTTTCATGTTAGATGTCACATCTGCAAAGATGCCGCCCTTGACCACCAGCTGCAAAAATTCATTTCTCCACATTTTCCAACAGAGTATAAGTTGCCTATTATTTCTCACCATAGTTTTTAAAGTACTTATCACAATTTTTTGTAATTGTGTAGCATCTCTACTACTCACTGAAAATCCCAGTAGGACATGAATATATTTTCTATATAGATATAGATATAGATGGATATACATATATGTATATGTATATATATGTATATCTATATGTATATAGTCTAACCAGGATCTGATGCCAAGTAAAGTTTCAACAAGTATCTTTTTTTTAAGTTAATTTATTTATTTTAAGAGAGAGTTAGTGAGCACAAGTGGGGGAGAGGCAGAGAGAGAGAGACAGAGAGAGAGAGACAGAGAATCCCAAGTAGGCTCCACACTGTCAGTGTAGACTGATCTAGGGCTCAAACTCACAAACTGTGAGATCATGACCTGAGCTGAAGTGTGATGCTTAACCAACTGAGACACCCAGGAGCCCTTCAACAAGTATCTTTTAGTGAAGTAATTAACCTGGTATATCAATTTATTCATGTGAGAATTTAATAGGAAGTAATTTTTTTCTGGTTTGAGTTCCTGGCTCTGTCATAAATTGGCTCCATGATCTTATATTACTTATTTGTCCATCAATGACTCACTGATGTTATTTACATATTAGAAATTCGGACTGAATAATCCTTAAGATCACGTATCCTTGAAACATTTTATAGTTCTTACAGTTTGCCTTTCTTGTATACCCCGTGGTAGGCGACAACTTTATAAATGCACATCTGCATTATTAAGCACATTTATCAGTGAAAAGGGGCATGAGGCACTTGAAGTTTACCTGTCATACAAATGTATCCAGCAAGTACAAGGGGAAGTTAAAATAAACTGGTGATAAACTACAGCCAAGTATGGAAAATTTATCATTTCCTAGCAGTCTCCTTGCCTACGCTGATAAATGGCATTGTTTTTGCATTGCAGGCCCTTTTCAACATGATAAACTTTTTGAAAGGAACCCAATTCCATGATAAAGAGATTTGGGCAGAAATGAGGAGCAGTTGCCTAGTTAGAGCGCTCTGCTGCAGTGTTTGATGAATGAAAAGCAACTCGGTTGTGGCGGGGTGCCAGAACAGAGAAGCATAGATGCACTTGGCTGAAGTAAAGTGTAGCTGATCTGACATTCTGAGAACACTGGGCGTTCTAATGTGGCAAGCAGACCTTTTGAAACCTTAACAAAGCTGTAGATTTGTTTGTTTTATACTTGCAAGGACATTTACCTTATACCAGAGTCATTTGGAATAGTTTCCTTAGAAAAACAATCAGTAGGAGCTGAGGCAAAGTAAGAGTAAAATTAACACCTTCCTTTCCTTTCTTTCCTCCTTGAAATCGGCAGATTTTCCTGGAGTTCTCTGAATTAAAATGATAAGTTGGAAAGTGGTGTGGAGTGGATTGCACTGAAGCAAATTGTGGTACCTGGAAAGAGTTGGAGAAGCAATAATTCAAAAAAAGATTCAAAAATCATTCAAAAGTAGTTTAGTTTTACATACATGCATGTGTGCGTGCACATACACATGTATATCTAGAAAAGTTAAAAGTATCTTAGATTTAATTACCTTCGTGCAGCCCTGGAATCAGCTCCCTGGTTTCCACCCCCCATTTTTTAAATACTTTATCTATAGGCTCATAATCACATCTGACTTTTCTCTGCTAAGACAGCTCTGGCCATTTTTTTTTTTTTTCCTAGTGTGAGAAATGTGCCACAATCATGTCCATGAGGGTGGCCATGAGTCCCATAACTCATCATGACCTTGTTTGAAGTTAAGAGTAAAAACAAGGTGTTGATTCTATAGTTATTTCTTTCCATTTATTTTCCATCAGTTTATTTTTGTCTGGTGGGTCCACCTAAGCTATCCATGACATGAATCTCTGGGGAATGTAGGTTTGTTTTTTTTTCTGAACAGAAAGCTAATGCTTAACCGTGTGCTCTACACACACTGTGCCCTGAGATTATTGTCAATGCATTTGAGGAAGGAAGGAGCCCATCTAAAAAGGTAATGACTTTTGAAAGCAACATACTGTGGTTCATTTTTCCGAATAGGAAACTCGGCCAATTTTGTCAACATATAATTTGTCCGGAATATTGAAGTTGTATGATGCAGCATAAAGTATATGCTAATGAAAGGTATTATTTCTAAGCATGAAATGATATTTTTAAAATAATTTAGCAACAAATCATTATTTTACACATAACTATGATTTTCTCAAACTGAATGAATAGAAATGTTTCTTATTAAAAACAAACAACCTCAACACTTTCCTATTTCATTTTAAAATAATAGTTACTAGTAACCTTGAATAAATGATATGATAAATCACTACTGGTAATATAAAGTAAAAAAAGTGAAAATAATAATAATAAAAAAAAAACAGCGAAAAGGGTAGCATAGAAACAAAGTGGATTTCTAATAATCAGTTCTTTAATGACTGTTTAAACCAATGTTCCTTAAATATTGATCTCCACAACAACATTTTTTTTTCATTTCTGAAAATTATCTTTTTTAAAAGGAAAGCAGCTCTCTTTATTAAACACGCACTGGTTTTATTTTATTGTTATTTTTTTATTTGAGAGAGAGTAAGTGAGTAGGAGAGAGGGGCAGAGGGAAAAAGAGAGAATCCCAAGCAGGTTCCATGCTCAGCACAGAGCCCGATGTGGGGCTCAATCCCACAACCCTGGGATCATGACCTGAGCTGAAATCAAGAGTCAGAGGCTCAACCAACTGAGCCACCCAGGTTCCTCACTCAAAATTATCTTTTAGAGCATATGTTCTTTAAAGGTAAATTTCACAGCTACCAAAACAATGAAAATTATAACACTTTGGATATGTGTTTTATATTACTCTATTTCATTCAAAGCTTATCTTAATATATCTATTAGGAGAATATTTCCTATCCTTTCAGTAAATATCTCTCTGTACCTTTAATAGGCAATCATATAATTTCGTGTCACTTAAGTCTGTTGAATTCTTCAAACATGAAGAAAATAGCATGAATTATTGATAAATGAATTGACACATACATTGACATGCATTGACATATACATTTCTCTTTACTATTTATATGTATCAATGATATATCCTTGGCACTGTTTTAAGTACAGTTGATCCTCAAGCCACATGGGTTTGTGGTTTTTTTTAATATAAATACAATACAGTATTATAAATGTATTTTCTTTTATGACTTTCTTAAAATATTAGGTTACCTTACTATAAGAATACAACTTTATAATGTAAATAATGTACAAAATATGTATTAATTAACTATAATTGGTAAGACTTTTGGCTAACTGTAGGCTGTTAGTAAAGTTTGGGGGGGTCAAGTTATATACAGATTTTTTTGCCTATATAGGAGGTCAGTGCTCTTGAGAATCAGTTGGCTATGGTTCAAAGGCCAACTGTATATATATCTCATATAAAGCTTTAGAATACAGGAATTAATCAATACAACTGCTTTTAAAACTCAGTTAAATTTTTTTTGTCCCTTGTATGAAAACTTACTCACATTTGTATTAGAAGGAAGTAACCCATGTCTGTTTATAGTTTTTATCCTTAATCCATTGTATTCTGTACCACTCATACATACCCTTACACCTTAATTTTTGAATTAATAAAACCTTACTTAAAAAAAAATAAAAAATAAAACCTTACTTCGTGATCATTATTTATGGTCACCTGATAAAATGTTCTAATATTTTCTTAATTAATTTGTTACAGTTAAGGGCCACTGCGGTGGACTGGCTTGAATAGTTAAAATATTAAAGCCAGAGTAGAAATCTGTAGAATAGCCTAAATGATGTTACTGTATCCACTCAACTCAAACCATTTATTGGACGGTTTCCGCTTCTCCGTAGGAAATACACTCTGTGACTTTGAGGACGTTGATTGGAAAGTGCTTTGTAAGAAATAAGCCCCTGTATATATTTGACATCATTGGCATTGACATTGATTGGGATTTTCTAAAGATCTTGGAGTTACTTTGTCAGCAATTTCATAGTCCTGAAACAAGATGGTACTTCCCACTCTCTGTTATTTTCCAAATATTTAAATATTAATGTGTTGTTGAACTCCATCCTCATTTTTGCTTTATATATGCAGAATGAATAGATTTTAATTTGCATGCCCACCTTAAACAATTGATATCAATAGACTGAAGACCTGTTGGGAAGAGTTTTGAGAACTTATCCAAAGCCCACTTGAAGGCGTGCCATGATTAATTATGAATATGTGCTGTGTATGAAGAGCTGCCCTGGAGAGAGGGTCTTGTGGGTTTTGACAACAAACCAAGATAAAAGTAACATCGAAACCTTTAATCACTGTGGTAGTTTAAGAGTAAGGAGGAAGCACCAGCTTTTTCAGTGGTCCTCCCCCCACCAAAAGACTATACCTAGGAGGTTCGGATATATTAGCATACAATGGGGGTTGTCTCACTGCTGAGGAAACATCTAACAAAAGGCCTCTGTTGTTTTATAGACCCTAGGCCCTGGTGTAGGGAAAGGGGTCAAGGCTAGCAAAGGAGAAGTATTGAATACTAACAGTATCTTTAAGGCCCTCCTCTTACCTCCAATAAGGTCTCAGCAGAAGGGTCTGGGGGAGGCCAAGGCCCTTTGGTAAGGAAGTTTCTAAATGGAGCTTATGCTAGGAATCCAGGCATGCATAAAGGCATGGTTGGCCATGGTAAGGAGGCCCCTTGGTAATGGAGGCTCCTGAATGGAGACGTTTGCATTAATATTTCAGAAATGCATCGATGCGTGGCTGACTGAGGTGGCCTGAGTCCTTGACTGCAATCTCTTCAAAGACACCAAGTCTAGTGTGGCCAGAGCAGAATTATGCCATGAGGCTTGCCAGATAAAGCCTTTTTAATAATCTATAGTGGTAGTCTAAAGATTATACATAGGATTTTTACCAGGAATTGGGCTGCTTATTCTGGACAGGTATATTTGGGGAATGACTATATATTTCACCTTTGCTTAACACAATTTCGGGAACGATATGCCATTCATTTCCATACCTCAACTGTAGTATCCATTCTGAACTGTGTGTTTAGTTCTAAACTTTCTTGCTAACCCAAGAACTGAATTTGCAACTGCTTATTTTACTGACCATATGTAATTGGCACTTCCAGCATTAACATCCTTACATTTTCCATTTGTCTCCTGTGCTATAGTGTGAAGTCTATAAATTCAGGGATCATTTCCTCCACATGTAGCAGCATTCTTGGCTCTTCAGGAATTTAATAGATATTTAATGAGAGAAAACAGAAGGGGAACTATCAGATTGTCCAGTGGAGAAATTCTCAAATTCAGTTGTGTAACAGAGTGTTGAACTTGTGAAACTCAGTTTCCGATTAAATTGAGTGAAAATGTGTAGCCTTTATAAACGTTCTTTATTTTATTAATCTCTAATTTTTTAAAGCAGTAACAATTGAAAAATATCAGTGATACCTATTTGATAATGCCTTTTCCTAAGTTGAGACACAATTTGCTTTATCACTTTGTTTCTGTCGCTACTGGCTGCCTATCCTTAGTTTTCAGTTTGATCACTACTATCTCTATGAGCTATTTCCTTTTCCTAATATAAATCAGGAATTCATATTATATTTTAGCCTAAATTTTTTGTGTATGATGCTTTTCCCATTGTATGAATGTAAACATATTTATATTATCAATACACTTGTGTCTATCCAAGGAGACTGCAAAAGGCAGAAATGGTGGTGTATTCCTCATAACCTAGACAATATGCATATGAAGAAACAGTTGTTGAAGGTATGAGTCAATGTTTATTTTAAAATTGTTATAGCCACCAGTATTTGACTTTTCTCTAGCTTGAGTGCATTCCCTTTAGTCTCCTCATATGTATTTGTATTTACATATGAATCTGAGTATTTCAACTTGTCTGTTACTCTAATCTCCTCTGAAAGTCTCCTGCTCTAGTCAAAATTGAGTCGAATGTTTGATTCTCAAACTGTTACACAGAAAAAAACCAGTCATAAATACTGAATTATGACTATACAGAACTCCTTATGATCAGGCTGCTGCCCACATTGTAAATCTCAGCCCTGCCTTCCATTTCCAGTGGTCATGCTGGAGTCCTGCTGAGGTAGCTAAGGGTCATTACTTTTAAGAATGCTCTCTGCCTCCTATGTTCATGTGTGAAGACTCTCTACTCTCCTCTTTCAGTTAGTTAGTGATAGCATTTTCTTGAAGAAATGCATATATATGCATATATAACATATGCAATCACATACTCACACAGAGACACATATGTATACACTAGAACTTTTATTACGTGTTTTGGATTTATTTATGTTTGTCAACCATCTTGACTAGGGAGGAAAATATAGAACATCTTAATACTGGACATATAAGAGGTTCTCAATAAACATCTTGTTGAATTAATACATGAATGGAATAATTCTAACTTTGTATACTATGTCTGGTTTTTATCCAAAGTTAAATAAACTTGTTAATACATGATAAAAATCCAATTCAGGAATATGCAAACTATTTTCAATCCAATATTTTTAAAGGGCAATATAAACTTGATATATAAATATATTATCTGCAGTTTAATTGATTTTGTTTTATTTTGAAAAATAATTTGCAAACTGAAGACATTTTATATTGATCAGTATTATGGAAAGCTAATAAAAACCATGCCTTGAAAAAATTTAACATGTGTAAGTATAGTGTCTTACTAAATGTTATTTCTATATCTGTAGATCTATGGAAGGGTGCTGTCAAAAGCACAGATGCTTTATTTTACCACATTGGAGCTAGGAAGACATTAGGCGATTATACAAGTATTGGCTTTTCCAGACTTAGAAGTGCAAGGGTTGAGCATGGAAGGGTGCACAATTCAGATAATTATCAGAATCGTTATAATACGTAACCCAACATTACACTCAACCCTGTTAAGTTATACTCAGCTCTGTTCATATTGTTGCAGAAACCATATTTTGAAATTTAATGAACTTTTTATTCATCATCCTAATGTACTTCGAGGTATATTACTTCAGCCAAAACCAATATGAGCGGAATATCTTCCTTGATTCAATATTCAATTCATGAAGTTTACTAGGAAAAGTTTTGTGTTGTCTCAAAGTCCTGACCACTGGTCTGTGATCTGAAATGACTCAAAAGTTGCTCCCTGCCACTATTTGATTATATACCCAGCACCAATACAACCAGCACAGTGAAAATGCCCTGCCCTGAATAATTAAAATCATTTGGTATATTTATTCAAAAGACACATAAAAGTGGAAGGTAAATTATGTTCTTGAAGACAACACATAGATCTCTTTCTTAAAGTCGTCATGTTGTTTTATGTTATCCACTCCAAAATGTTATTTGGCAAACCTCTTTAACTAATGGTACTTTTGGTGGATGTCCTCTCTCTTTATAAGAATCCTTGTAGAGAACCACACTCTGGATTGACACAGTGGTGTTGGGTGAAAGTCAGCAACTTACCGACAGGAATAGTTTGTGATCCAATTTGTCAAGAAAGAGCAGTGAAGAATGAAATTGCACCAATCATTTCCGTTATTTTGAATGTGTTTACCTGACATATTCTGAAGGAATTCCTTTGAAGAAACAGTTTATTTTCAAACAAACATGTAATTATTTAATTTTCATTAAATTTAACTGAATAAAATATTATGCATTATAATTACATAACTGACAAACCACCAAAATAACATACATGCTTTAAATTAAAAAAGAAAAAAATCTCTGGAGCGCCTGGGTGGCTTAGTCGGTTAAGTGGCCGACTTCAGCTCAGGTCATGATCTCATGGTTTGTGAGTTTGAGCCCCACATCAGGCTCTGTGCTGACAGGTCAGAGCCTGGAGCCTCCTTCAGATTCTGTGCCTCCCTCTCTCTCTGCCCCTCCCCTGCTTGCACTCCGTCTCTCTCTCTCAAAAATAAATAAACGTTAAAAATATTTGAAAAAAAAAATCTCATTCTTTGTATAATTCACAATCATTTTGCAAACATTATTTGTTGTCCCCTGATATCATTTCATACCTGAGATGTTTTGTCCGAGTGACTGACATCACACACATACCCCCTTTAAGATAAGATCAAGTCACTGATATTTTAAGTAAGAGTGCAGAAAGTAATGGAACCAAGGTGGCCACACTGAGCGAGAACAGACTGGGTGTGTCACGGGCCCCCGCATTTTCAGAGTTCCAAACGAAGGTATGCTGCTGCAGTGACATTGATCCAGGAAATGACCTGCTGGACAGGAGGAGCTCAGTTGTCACTGCACTTTCATCACCGAGGTTTACAAAAAATCTATATGTGTCTAATAAAGAAATGTTTACAGTCCCTTGACTCTCCAATTTCCTAAAACAACCTCAACCTTAGTAGCAAAGAGACACATCTTCACTTTAAATCAGAAATGGGGTTTTGGGAGGAAGCAGGGATAGTGTGCCATTTTCCATCATTTCCATCGTTTCACATATTGGGTACATACTCTCAAAATGACTTATAACTTGGTATTGACCTTGATCTCCTGGCCGCGGTAGTGTTTGTCAGATTTCTCCTCCAAAGTTATACTCTTTTACCCCTTACCATATGATACTCTTGGGAAGAAAGTCGCTTGGGAAGTAGTCTACACTAAAGGTGTGGAGAGTTATGTTCTATCTATACTTAAATTTTTAATATAATTTTAAAGCACAAAATAAGATGTCAGTCATTTCCTTCTATCAGGACAAGAAATTCAGGACATGCCGATGTTCCTTGGTCTCACTCCTGCTACCACACCCAATGTAGATATTTTCTAAAATTTCCTTTGGTGTTAGCTGTATGGTTTGTTTCTTGTTTAAATCTATTATATATTTTTTAAGACACAGTAGTTCAATACTAAAAAATTTTGAAGTAAATGGCATTATCGATCTTTGAAATATTAGTTAGCGTGTTATTCTTTTCAGGATCAACCTTATAGGATAGACAGGAACAGTTAATATCTATTACTTCTAAGCTATATATTTTAGAACCAACAGATCAGCAATCTCAGTAAATTATTCTTCCATAATCTGTTGGGTTACTTTTTGTTTTTCCATTCTAGAGATATAACAATGGTGTGCCTCCAGAAATAATGGATGTATTACTCCCTCAGCACCTATGTGATGCACACATTATACAGACAAAAAATATATCTGGTTTTATTTTCTCTCTTTGGTCTCTTTTGCTTTTGTTGTTAAAATATTGGCAATGACTAGGAATGGTTTTTTGCTTTCTCTGCTTTTTATTATAGTTCTTTATTTGTATTTCATATTAAACATGACAAATATTGTCATCGGTTAATGTCTTATTTTGCTTAGTTGTCTAAAATATAAATGTCTTAGGAATCAATTTATGGAAAGGTGTAGATTATCTCTTGTTGAAGAGAAATATTTTCTCATCTATTCTATATTTGCATTTGATTTAAAATTTTAAGACTGTGTTTATAAATAGAAAATAATTGTCATACATTCATATTAAGAGGATATTATTGGTACTAAATTGCCAGTTCAGCACATTTATAGACATGTGAGATTTCTGATCTAAAGAGATATTATTTTAAAATACATTAAAAATAGAAATCTATTAAAATAAACTTTAAAGTAATAAGTTCCTTTGCCATGGGAGAACTACAATTAAAACAAACCATAAACTTAGATGTCGTGGCGTTAAACATTTTCAAAAATTATATAAAATCAGTTCCTCTTATGTGTCCATATTGAATATTGGAAACTCTGAATTATGACTTAATATAAGACCATTTTCTGGAGTTGGTAATCAAGGTATCTTAGTACTTAAAAAAATTTATAATTTCTGAAAACAGGATGAATTCCTTCTTTTTGTATCTGTGGCTCCCAGACTGCTTGCCACTCAATGAATAGCAGCATAAACACATATAATAAGTAAAAACTAAACGCAAATACACAGCAGATGTCTAGAACCAGGAGGAAAATGTTAACACCACGTTAAGATGAACTGAACATCTTAAGAAACTCTAGCAGAAACGGATAACACTCACACACACACACACACACACACACAAATAAGCTTAAAAAAAAACAAAGAATCGTTGCATTCGAATTTCTAAGGTTTTTGTTTTTGTTTTGTTTTGTTTTTGTTTTTTGGTTTGTTTTTTTTTTGGTCTCCATTATATGGGTGGTAACTTGAGGCATCAAGAGTACCTTGCCTAAGTTCACACAGCTAGTAACTTATAGAAATGGAACTAATCCTCAGTGTCCTGATCTTGAGTCTATGCTTAGGATGGATCATCAGTACATACATTGCCTCCATCATGCAAGCCAATATCTTGGGCAGCCCATTCAACAGATATTATTTGAATATCAACTATGCAACATGTACTGTGCTTAAATTATATGGGGATGAATAAAACACATGTAAACCATACATAATACAATCTACTTGTAATGGTAGAAAAGGAACAGATGAGTACATAACATTGCCTATAGTTGTTGATAAACCTTAGAGTTTCTTATCTAATGAGGCTTTTATATTATTTTCTCGTATCCCCATGTTACAATAGGCAGGATTGGCAGTCTGGTCTAGTGGGAAAGTGGGCATAGTTTGGAGCCAAGCCATCTGGGTTTGAACCTTAGTTATGTCATTTACTAGGCAGGTGATTTTGGGTCTATTTTGTAACCTCTCTGTGCCTCTGAATCATCATTAATAAAGTGGTAAAAATAAGCAGGAAGGAAATAATGTAAATGCGTCCCCTCACCCGCAGTGCATCCAAAGGTGGGTGATCAAGGCATGTCTCCTGGGCAGTAGCCACAAAAAGTAGCTAGGGATTAAAAACAACAACAAAAAAACAAAAAAACTCGGGTTACCAGCCATGTTTAGAGCTCCCTTCCAGGAGACACTGGCATATTGGGACATGGCAGAGTTGAAGCACAAAGCCACTTGCCTTCCCAGTTTTCTGCAAAAGATTACAGTCAGGTCCCAGATGCTGGTTTGTTGAGAAGGCTCCCCTTCAGGCCACAGTCATGATGACTAGTTAATAGGGCTCTTTCACACAAAGCCTGAGTTTCTTTCGTGGGTCTGGAGTCTCTGGCTTGTATCCCAGGGGTGGTAGCTATTAAAGAACTTTCCCTCTGTTGGTTACAGTCCTGGGAGACACAAGCATAAGCTCCACTGGCTACAAGTGTCAGGCGATGCAGTGCTAATCCAACAGGAGTCATAAAAACTGGAGCACCAATTTTTGAGTAATGTTGTAGTCCCATGGGACTGAGAAGGGAAACCCGCCTGTTCTCTAGAGCCAGAGGCATATCCTAGAGGGAAGCCACAGAAAGCTGGGTACTAGATGCTTAAAAGATAGGTTTGTAAAATTAGAGGCTTGCTTCTCAGGCCAATGCTTTACTGTAAGCAGGTTAGCCTCTCTCATTTAAGTCTGAGTGCTCTGGGCTGCCTCAGCGCTGGATCCCCAGGGCAGTGACATCGAGAGTGCCAGCCCTTTTAAGAGTGGTTTCTCAAGATGGCTACAGCCTGGGGGGTCTCAGTATTCCAGCTGGTTCTCAAAGTTAGATTTTTGGGAGGCCTGTTTCTCTACTCTATGTCCTTAAAAGTAGTCGTGCCTCACGTGGCTCTAAACCCTTCCTTGGTCAGACAAAGCTCCTGGTTTTGAGTTTCTGCTCACTTGTGGGCTGCTGCACCTGGGGTGAGGTTTGTGGCAAGATTGTGTCCCAGTCTCTGCTCCTCATTTTTGTGTGGTTTTTCTCTCATTTGCTCAATGTGTAATTGCCATTCAGCCGGCCTTTAGTTTTTTTTATTATTTATTTGTTTGTTTGTTTATTATTATTATTATTATTATTTTAAGAGGAGACGATTCCATATGTAGCTAGAGACTGTGTCTGTGGGAGGAGCTGAGTTTAGGATCCTCCTAGGTCGCCATCTTGAACTTCCATAATTTCTAGTTTTGTTTAAATCTCTATTGGCTAAAGTTTATTTTCACGTTCATTATTCATTTGAATGGTGAGTTGAGATAAGGGAATTTCAAGTTACTTAAAGCAGAGTCTTTAAAATTCAAATTCATAAGAACTCTTGAAATTTTGAAGATGGAAAACTGTTGTTCTATAACAATTCCAAGATGTCTGAGTTCTTGTATACTAGTTGAAGACTGGAGTGAAAAATGAGTGGTATTAGTCGTCCTCAGCTCTGGGTCCTTGTAACAAATTTCTAGACAATAGAAAGAAGTTTTGCTAATAAACTTATGAAGTAGATTGACATAGAAATTTTTGAGTGAAAGAAATACCAAATTACTGTCAAATACATACTTTTTTCATGCATTTTTGGCCTATTTTGTTTGTGAAGTTTGTGTCTAAAACAGTCCCATAATCCTCCAAAAACTATGATTTCTTGCTCCACAAGTAATTGGATCTGACCTTAGAATGATGATTGAGCTGTTTCTTATGGTTCTGATTTGAAAATTTCTTCCTAATCTTTTATAGTCTCAGGTTTGATTAAAGATTTTTCATTTCTAGTTGTCCCCTAATTAAAATCAAAATGTTTCTTACCTGAGCTTGAAAAGCTGATTCGGACTCTTGATTGCTCCTAGTGTGTGATGATTAATTACTTTTAACTAATTTTAACCAATTGAATTTACTAATTACTCATACAAATGAACTAAATTTGAGCTATTAATAAGCTATAAGGAAATATTTACAGTATTAAGCTGTTTTTACTCTTGAGTTTAAGACAAAATTATGTTACAATTTGAGCATGGTGGTAGAAGTTTGAGCTTCAAATTATCTACGGACAATTTGCTCCAGTAGTCTAAATATCAGAGAATCTACTTATATTATTAGAAACTTTTGTATATGAAGTTATCTTTGATTCTCAAATTAGAGTAGGTTCCACATATTTCAGTGGGATAACAGTATAATTTATTATAAATAGGACAGTAGAACAATTTGTGATTTTGCATTTATTTTCTGAACTAAGTATATGTTTACTTTTAAAAATGTATCATTTGCAAAGGTGCCTGGGTGGCTCAGTCAGTTAAGGATCCGACTTTGGCTCAGGTGATGATCTCGCAGTTTATGTGTTCAAGCCCCACATCGGGCTCTGTGCCAACAGCTCAGAGCCTGGAGCCTGCTTTGGATTCTGTGTCTCCCTCTCTCTCTCTCCCTCCCCCACTCACATTCTCTCTCTCTCTCTCTCTCTCTCTCTCAAAAATAAACATTAATTTTTTTAATGCATCATTTGTTTTACTAGTGTAATTGAATACTTTGGGGTTCAATTTTGAAATAAAGACACATGTAAAATATTTAGCATAATTTTATATCTTTAGATTAAAAAAAAAAGCCAAATTGGATTTTTCTAGTTTTGTACAGGGGTGCAATTATTTTCCTAAAATGTATTGAGAATATTAGAAGTATCTAGTAATCAACCTCAACAGATCCAACTTTTCCCTATTTTGCCCAGGCTTCCAATTGTGGTAGAGCCCCTCCCTAAGGAATATGGTGGAGACCTCCTCAAAACAAAGGAAAGTAACTTGGCCCAATCAACTCCTACACATGTATGTATACTTCTGACATGACTCTATAACTTGGACTGTGTCCAGTCAGACTATATGTCACCATATATAGGAGACAAAGAAAGAGAAATTGCGTAAAAGTCTACACCCCCACACTCAGGGCTGTTTTTCGGGTACCAACCCACCGAGCTTGTGCCAGTGTGAGGAGTAAAGTTGCTTCCTGGACAGAAAAACCTAGGTGTCCGTCTCTCTGTGTGAGAGATGTTTCTTGGGGGCTTAAGTCTGGGATTTGGAGACAGTGCATTTCCACTTCCTTTGTTGGTAGGGTGCAGACCATGGAGCATACTGGGAAAGTGACCTCGCCAGGTACCAGCAGACCACTTCATCCATAGGAGACTAGCCCTTTCCAGTCCGCCAGGACTAGGACTCCAGGAACACAATAGAACCCAACGAGGCCCAGGAGCCAATGCAGGGAGGGCCACCTGTCAGACTGGTAGGAACCAGGGTTTGTTTTGCTAGACCTGCCTCTAAGAGGCAGAAGGGGAACCCGATGGCATCCCAGAGTTGCCCGTGTAGTTCCATAAGGACCCAAACTGCAACTCCAAGGTGCTGAGTACTGGGCGGTGGGTTGGAGTCACTGTGTGGCTGTGTGTGAATGAGATGTGTGACTGTGTGTGAATGGGATGGACAGCAGAAAGGTTCTGGCCTGACCAATGGGCTGAAGTGAGTGTCAAGTCCCAATTGTGGTTCCATGGTGATGTCATAAGTCTTAAGGCAGCATCAGACTTCCTCAGGAGTCTGATCTGGGTCAGGGCTTGACACTGAACCCACCAATGCTAAGAAGTACCTGAAGTATCTTCTGGAGCATGGAGAGTCCTGGCCTCCTGAGGGAAGTATTCATACAGTACTATCTTACAGTTAGATCTATATTGTAGAAGAGAGGGTAAATGGTCAGAAGTTCCTTATGTGCAGGTCTTCTTCGCCTTAAAGGGGCAAGAAAGGAAAGTACTTGGGGTGCCTGGGTGGCTCAGTTGGTTAAGCGTTCAACTTCAGCTCAGGTCATAATCTCACGGTCCGTGAGTTCGAGCCCCGCATCAGGCTCTGTGCTGCCAGTGCAGAGCCTGCCTGGGATTCTCTCTCTCCCTTTCTCTCTGCCCCTCCCCCACTCATACTCTCTCTCTGTATCAAAAATAAACATTAAAAATTAAAAAAAAAAAAAAGAAAGGCAAGTACTTACAGACTTGTACCCTCAGGTCTCTCCTCAGAAAAAGCCATCTGTTAGATCCTCATGCCCTCCTTATCCAGGATTTCCTGGGATAAAAAAAAAAAAAAATTCTCACCCTAAAATCAAGGCATGACCAAAATACCTAATGGTGGATTTGGCCCCATAAGGGTTCCATTTCCCTTGCAAGATTCTAAGCAAATAAAAAGGACCTGAGCAAATTTTCAGACAACCCTGATCAACACGTAGAAGTGTCCCAAAACCTAACCCAGGTTGCTGAAAGAAAGACAAAACAAAACAAAAACCAAAAAATAAACAAAAAACAAAGAACACAGGTCATCCTTAACAAAGGATACTCTAACACTCTCTCACTGTTTCTCCTAATACACTCCAGTTACTCTAACTGTATGTGGGGGCTTCTCCCTCATTCATTTCCTGGGTCAACAACTATGATGATTAGAGCCAACTGACTCTAGTTAGTCTACCTCAGGATGGAGACTTTAAGGAATATTTCCAAGTGGCTGTCAAACTCCTTTTGTTTTCAGGAAGTTCTCTGTCTTCCTTAGACTAACATGGACTGCCTAATTCCACTTGTTAGTGAAAAAATCTGCATCTGCTCACCTGTCTGAGCTGACAGGCTTTAGGACCAGGAGACCTCTTTCTCTGTCCTCTGACCTTTTATCTGTCTCCAGGCCTCTTGGCAGCATCTCACCTCTTCTGCCTTCCTGTCATCCTGTTTCTACACCATGTTGGGTGGAGCTTGCATAACTGACTCCTATACCTTCTGGGTGCCTCCAGCACAATGGGTTTCTCCTCCGCTTGCTGTCAAAGAGTGAAAAACACCCCCTAGACTTACACACCCACCTCAGACTTCCTCATTGGTACCTTAGGTGAAAATTGACAATGGTGAAATTTTAAGTACACATGGGTGGAACATACTTAATATATCTCTGTTGCAGTTTGTTGATAAAAAGATAGCTTAAAATGATTAATTTTGTGTGTCTCCAAGTTTTCATGGGTAATTGTTAAGATAACTTTCAGGGTCTTTGGTAACCTAAAACTTTAGAGGTTTGCTTATATATATAATAAACTGAATTAAATTCATTTGATATTCAGGCTTCTTCCAAATCTAATGGAATGCTAAAGCATTGCCTATTAAACATAGGTTTATGCTTATGCTTTTGGCTTCTTATGGCAAAAAATATATATTTAGATTTGTTAAAAAACATTCTTTATGTTTAATTGATTCATAAGTTTCCCATCTAAAAAAATCTGATGTAATAGATAATTCATAATTGGTTACTACTTAGTTTTCACTGGAGACTAAGGTTTCTAAGACTTAAATTCTGCTAAATGTAATTAAGACTGATAAAAATAAAGAAAGTGTCCATAGAAAAGTATGAGATATGTAAGAAAGATATAAGAAATGGAAATACATTTTTGTTGAAGGTAAAAGAAAGTAGTTTTGTCCTAGATGAGACTGGTTGTTTGGAGAAAAAGGGCTTAGGTCAAAATCCGAAAGCAAAGGAAAGTTGTAGAAGGTTTGTGAAGAGAAATCTTAAGAAAGAAATTTTATATGTGGTCAGGATGGACTAAGGTTAAAGTCAATGGATTTTAAAAGTGTACAGGTATAAGATTAAAATTCTGCTTTACTCTCTGTTAAAAAGGCAAAGTTTTTGCTTTGGATTGTTGGTATGCATTTGATAAAAAAATGTAAACAAAGTTTGTCTTCCCCCTTTTGTCTGCCCAAAAAGATGGGAAAAAATATTATTGTAACAAAAAGGACAGGACAGCAGGACAGCATACGCTTTTGAGTTGTTTTACTCAAGCCTTTGTTGAAATTGCCCCTTGTTTGATCCAAAGGCTGGGGAGATGGTGATGATGTCCTCTCTCCCAGCCTCTAAATGCTCCACATTTGTGTTGTTTCTGTTTAGCAAAGGAATGGATGCCTGTGCCATATAAGGAATAGATGACTATGATATATAAGGGGCTTTTACTGGAATACATAGGAGCCATTTTGCTACGCTTAACCCAGTGTATGCCAATTTTAACAACCTGGATCCTCTAAAATGGATATCCACATGGCTGGAACATATTTATGTGGGCACTTCTGAAAAAGGCATGGGAATAGACCTTAACTTTGGCCCTTTATCCCCCCTGACAGTCAATTTTATCCTTACAAAAAATGTTTTCACCAGCATTTTAAAATATATTTGTAAAGAAAATTACTGTTGGGCCAAAATAAAGTTAGTACATCCTTCTGCAACCAGGAAAGTCTTGTTTGGCCACAGTCAATACCCCAGAAGTCCCACAGGTGGAAAACAGAGGGATAGAAGAAATCAGAGAAGACAAGGTCAGCTATTGGAGGTAGGGTCAAGTCTGGATAAGAGTGACCGCTCCCAACACCTCACAAGACTGACAAAGCTTTTGGCTGTCAGTAGAATAGCCAGCCAAAGCACAGGGCCAGAGGATGAGGCTTCTCCTGACCAACTATGGAAAAGTAAGATAAGGGACACTTCTTCCTCCTTTTTTCTATAGATGAGCAATTCCCTAACCAATTCCCCAACCAAGGCCAATACTCCTTTGGGATGCATTCTGAAAAATTGGGATGATTTGATCCATAAACTCTGAAAAACAAACAAACAAACAAAACAACTTCTTAATTATCATGGGGCTGGATGCCCTATAGGGAACTTACAGTTTTCTACTAGTGCCCAGGTAATTCCATCCCAAGATCCTAGTAGGGATTATGGCCACCCCATTAAGAAATGGTATTGCCACCACTTCCAAGCTTGTGCTTTAGAGAAATTAAGGAGGTCTAACATTAAGTCCTTAAGTTATGCTAAATTAGCCACTATTTTACAAGCACAGAATGAAAGTCCAATGGCCTTCCTGGAGGCTCTCCTTAATTGGGTGTCTCCCCGGACACCTGTAAGGCTGAGATGATTTTAAAGGACAAATTTGTCACTTAATCAGCCCTAGATATTCAAAGGAAATGCAAAAATTGGGTGTTGGCCTGGAAGGGACTCTGGAAGAACTCTTATGAGCTGCCAATCGGGTATATACAACCGAGATAAAAAAAATAAATAAACAAAGGAAAGGAGGCTTAAGAAAAATCTGAGGCCTTAGTTGTGGCCTTATGCACTATGTCAGACCAGACTTCTGGAGGTCCTAGCCCCAAATGCCACTTATGTGGCCAGCGAGGGTACTGGAAATGAGACTGCCCTCAGAAGGAACAGCAGAAGTCAAAGCCACACAAGTCATACCCCTCGTGTGGAGACAATCACTGGAAGTCTGAATGCCCTCAGGGACATCTATCTGTGAGGGCTCCGATAACCAGTGTCCCTGAAAGGGGCTGATAGGGCCTGGGACTCTTCAGGGTGGCTCCCTGTAACCAACTGTCTATTAGAAGCCAGAAGCCTCAGGTAACTCTGGAAAACTCAGATGACTAGAAAGTCAGTTCATTTCCTTCTTAATACTGAGCCATCTTTTCTGTCTTCCTTTCCACTCCAGGCCAACTGTCCAAATGCAGCATAACGATTAGACACATCTCTGGAAAACTTATAACTAAATTTTTCTCTCAGCTCCTGGGATGCCTATGGGAAAACTATTTTTTTTTTTCATCTTTCTTGATAATACCAGAGAGCCTTACTCCCTTGCTAGTAAGGGACATTATAACTGAATTAGAGACTATAGTGCTACTAACTCCAGGACAGATAAACAATTGTGTGAATTTTGGGGAATTACTGGTTATTGTAGGCTGTAGATACTGGGGTTCAGGAAAATAGCTTTCCCGCTATATCAATTATTAAAGGAGACTCAACCCCACCTACTCTCCCAAGGAAATAAACTGGGGTCTGACTCATGGACACTATCTCCAGCCCCTGGGATGGTTACAAATAGAGCAGGGAAATTACTATTACCTAGCTCACAGAGTTAAAAGATCATTAAAGCACTGCATCAGGCCTTTCATTTAGGGAGGGATAAAACTTACCAAATGGCCCAAAAGATGTTTATTGGAAAAATTTGTCAAGAACAGTTCAGCAAGTTGTATCGGCCTATGAAGTATGTCTTAGAAACAGTCCTCTCAACCACAAACTTGCCCTCCCAGGCAATCAAGGAACTGGAGGCTATCCAGGGAAAACTGACAATTAGGTTTCACTCATATGCCAAGGTCAAAGGAATTACAACATCTGTTGGTATGGGTTGATATTTTACTAATTGGGAAGAGGCACAAAAAAATGGAAAAGACACAGAAGTAATAAAAGCTCTGCTTTATAAAATAATACCCAGGTTCAACTTATCTAAAAATTTGCAAATTAATAATGGTAGATGGTTGCCTTGACTCTTTCTCTGTTAGTACTCCCAGCTCTTAAAAAAAATTTCACACCTTGAAATAAAGCAAACTATCTGCTTATACTCAGCAAAACTTTAAATAACACCTCATGAGCATTAAATGCTTTAAGTAAAAAAATAAAGTTAGACCCAGACTCTTGAAGAGTAGAACCACCGTTGATTACTTACTCCTCCATCACCTAGATTATGAGAGATTCCCTGACCTGTGTTGTTTCAATATAACCAATAATTCTCACAGAATCTTAGAACTGATAGATGACATTCAGGCATAATTGGACAAAGGCAGGGTCTCTCCTGGATTGTTTGACTGGTTTGGGAACTGGGGACATTATCTTAAGCTGCCATCTTGTTCGTCAGTATAATCTTTAGTTTGTGTTTATCTCTTTTTGTCTGCCAATATTCGTGCCGCCTCATACCTGCCAGTCTTCCTGTAGAACCATACCATGGGCCACTCGACTGACCTTTGGATAGACTCTAGCTGCTGTACTCCCACACCATCCCTTATCAGCTTGAAGAAGCCAGAATGGTCATCATCACTGTTCCCTTAGGGCAGTTAGGGGCTTGTTCCAGGGGAAGAATGAATAGGGAAAGGGTTAACATTAGGCAGGGAGAGACAAGGGATCTTCAGGAAGGCAGACTGCAGCTGCAAGTGGGAGACTGAAGAAGCAGATAGGGTTCTTCCCTTATGAAATCCTTTATGGATTCCTTCCCCCCATTATCGAGATAAGAGGGGGGAATAAGAGGGAATCTAAATGAGATATGCAACAGATTCGGGCCCTTGACTCTACCTTAACCACCTTACCCATCTCTGCTGGGTTAGAGAGCAGACGCTCACCCCTTTAAATCAGGAGATGCTGTATGGGTGAAGGAATGGAATACCCCTAAAATCCTTCTGGAGGGGGCCCACTCACTGTCATTTGTCTATCCCTACTGTAGTAAATGTAGCCAAAGCAGGTCTCTGGATTCACCACAGCAGAATGAAGTTGGCATCTTGAACCTGGGAATGCATTCCTGATCCATCAACGCCATGTAAGCTGACCATGTGGAGGAAGCAATATACACTGCCAGAGGCTCTGGGAGACTGCAGTCCTGCCTTAGTCACTCCAGAAGCTGACTAATCTATGGACAGCAGAAGCTTGAGGAATCAGTGGTTCAGTGGAACAAATAGACTGTCCTTGTTTTCCATATCTGTTTCCTTACTGTGATGCACTGTCACCCCTTGTTTCTCACTGCTATTGTTAATCTTGCTCTACTTTTTGCCATAGGATTGGCAGAGGCCGCTGTGAGTGTGGTGAGAGGTTTCTGTTAGCACTCACCTTCCTTTTGTGGATAGGATGTTTCCTTGGTGTTGATTGCTTCTAATCTGGATCCCTTCGGTAGACCTAGATTCCTCATCAGGTGACCCATGTATTCATATAACTAGGTCCGGCCAGGGAGTCCTTGGACCTCACTGTACCATACCCACTTCTCATGCCAGGGAAAGATCTTGGGACCTGCATACACAATAAGATCACCTATTCTGTCTGCCAACGGGAGATCAATGCACTTGTTTCAACTCACAGTACTCCCCAATGGAGGAATGAATAGAGGTCTGGAGTCACCCCAAGACAGGCACTGCTGATGTGGGCCAACTCATTAACAAAACTCAAATTACAAATCCAAACTGGCTAATGTCTATATTCTTTGATATATATACAGCTATAGGTGACACATTCCATATGGTTTGTCATGTGAAGGCCTGGCATGGGAACAAGAGTACCAACTCAATGATAAATACATGTGTGATGGGTCTGGTATGTGCGGTTCCTGACCCCAGACCCCTGACTTCTTCTCTGCTTATTGGAGCTGTGTCACATGGGCTACCTGGCAGACTAAAGACAAAACAGCACTTCCCCCAAAAGGGTGTAGCTGCGTCAGATTGCCAGTCAGGAACCTGTAACCCCATTGATGTTACCATCCTTGACCCAGGAGACTCAAAATGCAAAACGGACCACTAGATTGGTATACCTATCTATGGGCAAGGCAGAGACCCAGGAACCATGTTATAGTTTAAGAATTACTGTCACACTTAAGGCCATGACCCACCAAGTCTTTCATTTCTTTTATGAAGAAATGGAGAAGAGTCCTCCTCCTTTATCCATCACAAAGAAAAAATCATTTCCAGCCCTAACAGGGACCATAACCCAGAGTCTAAAGATTTCTTCTTCTTGTTACATATGTGGGCGAGCCAGTGTGGGAGATTAATGGCCAGAGAATTAGATCCCCACAAACCTTATAGTAGAACAGAATACCCCTGTCCTACTACCAGAGTTTGGCTCCTTAAAACCTCAATTATTGGGAAAAAAAACTGCCTTGCCCGGTGGGGAAGGACGTTCACCATCTCTGTTGGAAGCTTAACATGCTTAGGCCAAAGGTTTTATAACTCAACTGCCTGGAAAACCCAATGGTGGGGTTCCCCAGAACATCTTGAGCCAGATCCCCACCCCTCGTCTAACGTCTCATCTCCCAACAGGTCTGGGACAATGTTTATGCAGCCATCGAATGGTGGGCCTCAGGCGGACTATACTGGATATGTGGGGAGGACAGCCTATACAGTACTTTCCTCAGGCTGGTCTGGGTTATATGTGTGCTGGGAACTATTTGTCCATCTTTCTTCCTGCTCCCATTTGCCAGAGGGGAATATTTGGGAGTCCAAGTGTAGGTGTGTACAGGGAGACTCAAAGGAAACGATGTGCCTTACAAACCTGCAATTGGAAAGACGATGAATGGCCTCCCGAGCATATAATCCAATATTATGGCCCTGCCACCTGGGCAGAGGATGGGTCCTGGGGCTACTACACTCCCATTTATGTGCTAAACCCCATAACCAGGCTGCAAGCAGTTGTAGAAATTATAACCAATGAAACTGACAGAGCTCTTAACTTACTAGCCAAGCAGCAAACCAAAATGTGTAACGCTATCTATCAAAATCCTTTGGCTTTAGATTACTTGCTTACTTTTGAGAGAGGAGTTTATGGAAAGTTTAACCTAAGCAACTGCTGCCTACAGATAGAAGAAGGAAAAGTCATAGAGGAGATCACAGATTGAATGAGACAGGTTGTTCATGTCCCAGGTCAGACCTGGAAAGATTTGGAACCTGAAGAGTTATTAGGAGGATAGTTTACAACTCTTAAGGGATTCAAAACCCTCATAGGCATTATTCTCTTGATTTGGGGAGCTTGCTTAATCCTACCTTGCCTAGCTCCCCTGGTTATAAGTCTGTCTCCAGCCTCATCGAGGCAATGGTTGAAAGGAGAACAGTCACGCATGTAATGGAAATATAAACCTCTAAACCAAGAGGAAGCTTTTTGACCCAAAATAGGGTGTCCGAGCATCAAAGGGGGGAATGTGGTATAGGCCTCCTCAGAACCAAAGAAGGCAATGTGGCCCAATCAACTCCTATATACATATGCATAGCTCCGACATGACTCTGTAACTTGGACTGTGTCCAGTCAGGCTATATGTCACCATATATGGCAGACAAAGAAGTAGGAATTGCGTAAAAGGCTACACCCCATTGCGCTCGGGGCTCATTTTTTTAGGTACGAATCCACTGAGTCTGTGCTGGCCCAACAAATAGTTGCTTTCTGGACAGAAAAGCCTAGGTGTCCCGTTTCTGTGTGCGAGAATCCTGCTACACAATTATCATGCACACTGCTATAAAGTGATTTGTTGCCTGGGCTTTAGGTTTGGTTTAATTACAAACTGAACAGAGGCATCCCCTATTGTAAAAACCAACAATAATGACAACAACAAAACAACACAAAAATACTTTTTTTTCCCACCTTATTTCCACCATCAAAATATTTTCAAGTGATTCCTTTTCCAGCAAATATGTCTATGTCCTGAATATCCTGTACTTCATGATATTATATCTTAAAAATCATTTTCTAAACTTAAGATGCACTTAACTTCAGCTCTACTAACTGAAATTCTATTCAGTATTTCAGAACCTACTCAAATGATATTTCTATATCTGGGAAGAAACTTTTATAATGAATGGCTTCTTGAATATTTACTTTTATTAATATGAAATTCTCTTACAACAAAGAATAATGCTTTCATGAATTCAGGCACAACTGTTTTAAAAGCGTGATTGAACAGATGAGAAGAAAATGGAATAGCCAGTTTCCCCAAGCAAAAAAGGAGTTGGAAGAAAGAGCTCTAGAATCTTTCCTCATGGCAGGACCTGGGACTATTGGCATAGTAACTGCCAACAACTTGGGATTTATCTCAAAACAGATAGAGACCTTAGACCAGAATAAGATGGGAGGTGAACAATAATAAATCTCAGTAAATCCAGAACACTTTTAAAATGTGATTCCAAGGTAAAATAGACTGATAAATGCAGATGTGGCCAAAGAGGGAGGATGAAACTTAAATAGTTCCGGATAGAAAAACTATAGTTTTGGGTAGGGGGGGCGGCAGGAAGCAAGATATAAAACACAAAATGTCACTGTAATTGTAATGTCCTGTTAATTTAGTGTGAAATAGAAATCACCTTGTCGAATTACCATAAAATTGGTCTCAGGTGGTAATTGCGTTGGATTGCTATGGGCAAATAAATGTAAAACAAATCCTTTAATTAACGTTTTAGTGGGTGAAGCCACAGGTTCACAAAGACACTTTTGAGGTGATATCAAAATAAAAAATACACAAATAATTTCTGAGTGAAACTTAGCAAACATTAAAACATTAGAAATAGATGACTATATATTTAGAGAGTAGATAAAGTTTTAACAAAATTTTCAAATACAGATTAAACCTCTAATATGAATATAGCAGTTGAAAATCATGAGCAGCTTTGAAAATAAAAGTTTTAAACAGAAAGATAATCACGGAAGTTTATATATGTTAAAATGATATTGCAGCAAAAAAAACGAATTATGAATTGAAATATTTGAGGAAATTATCCAAAAATGGCAAATAATAATAAAGTGATCAGGAGACTTGAAAATGAAAGGACAATTCTTTTGAAAATGTGAAAAACTCAATTTTTATTTAATAGGAGACCCAGAAATAAATTGATAAAAGCCATGAATCTTTATATTTAAAAATATGAGATCTGGTAAAGATAAATTGTTTTACATGAAGAAAAATCTGGTTTAATTGAAAAGGGACATGAATAAATCCAAAATTATAGTTGCAGATTTAAATTCTCAGTAAGGATAGACGATTTGAATAACATTATCAAAAACATCACTTATTAGTCAATTAGAGGGCACATTTCCCAACAACAGAATACTAATTATTTTCAAGTGCCAAGGAAATATTTAATAAGATACACCATATAGTATATCATATGTAAACTCAATAAATTGAAAAATAGTGAAATATAAAACCATTTTTTCATCTTACAACAGAAGTAAAATGTAAGCAAATAATAAAAAATACATAATTTTTAAGAAAATATAAAAGTAGATAAGAAAGTCAGAAAATATTTTAAACTAAATGAAAATGAATATACAGTGTTTTAATGTGATGGTGTGGCTATTTTGACAAAAATTTATAGCATCAAATTGTTAAGAGAAAATATAAAGTTATAAATAAAATCAATTAAAGCAGATAATAGAATGGAAAAATTATTTGTGACCTTGGAGTAGGGCACAAAAAGATTAATCACCAAAATTATATAGCTTAGAATATATAAAAATTAATATTTGTTTTTTTTTAATTTTTTTAATGTTTGTTTATTTTTGAGACATAGAGACAGAGTGTGAGCAAGAGGAAAGCAGAGAGAGAGGGAGGCACAGAATCTGAAGCAGGCTCCAGTCTCTGAGCTGTCAGCACAGAGCCTGATGCGGGGCTCAAACTCACAGACCGCAAGATCATGACCTGAGCCGAAGTCAGCCACTTAACAGACTGAGCCACCCAGGCGCCCCTAATATTGGTTTTTAAGATTTACTAGTAAGGAAAAGATAAGGGAAAACACCTGTGGCTGATATAAATATTTGACAAAAGACTTGTGTCTAAATTA
Source organism: Paguma larvata (assembly GCA_030068075.1). NCBI lineage: Eukaryota > Metazoa > Chordata > Mammalia > Carnivora > Viverridae > Paguma > Paguma larvata. The sequence continues at coordinate 38,766,103 of CM057840.1, forward strand.
TAAAACTTCAGGAATTTCTAGATATTAAAGATCTTTGTAATCTGAGTGGAATGTTATTCAAAATCTTAGATGTGGTGTGTGGGGTGTTCTCTGTGGTTATTGTGGTATTGTGGTCCTTGTCTTTAGAAAAATTTATTATTACCTCCTGAATACATATTTCCTTTGTTTCTGGATTAGTTTTTACTTTAAAAAATCCACATATAGATCTAAATATGTCATTTTTTATATAAATGTTTTGTTTCTGTGCAAAGGATAAATGAGTACAGGGTTGTAATTTCACATGCTTTATATTCAGTTCTTAGAAAACAGTTATACAGTTATGTGAAATTATCAGTTGATTTTAGTTCAACTGATTATTTCAAAGAAATAGATTAACTGATATCTAGGGTCTGAAATGTTTCACAGTCAGGAGTTTGGTCATATAAATGATGCATAACATAGTTCTCTATGTATTTTCTGGATAATTCATGCTATGTTAGAATTTTTACGGAAAATCAAACTTGTACAAGCAAAGTTTGAGTATCAGAAGAACTCTTCAAAAGCAGTTTTGTCATTTTAAAGTTTATTTATTTATTTTGAGAAAGAGAGCTCACATGCACCAGGGAGGGTAAGAGAGAGAGAGAGAGAGAGAGAGGGAATCCCAAGCAGGCTCTGTGCTATCAGGGTGAAGCCAAATGTGGGACTGGATCCCATGGACCATGAGATCATGACCTGGGCTGAAATCAGTAGTTGGAAGCTCAACTGACTGAGCAACCCAAGGGCCCCAGTTTTGTCATTTAATACAGAATTAAAACCTCACTCTTAGTTAAATCCCTGTCTGATGTCTACTTACCTGTATTTCTGGGGCTGTGCACTCTCATTAAGTAAAATCCATTGTTTGTGTGGAGGAGAAACAAATATTTCTTCTCTCTCTGCCAAAAATGTCATTGATCACAAGATTACTTGTGGCAAATAACATGCCCAAGGTGAGAGAGATAGTTATTGATACTCAGAAAGATAACCTAAGATTGATGGTATCTTGGGTATCTAATTTCATATCTGGCTGATGCTTCTTTTTTTATTATTATTATAATAGTTTATTTTCAAATTGGTTTACATATAACACCCAGTGTTCATCCCAACACGTGCCCTCTTTAATGTCCGTCACCCGCTCTCCCCCCTCCCTCACCTCCCTCACCTCCCTCACCTCCCTCACCTCCCTCACCCTCAGATTGTTCTTAGTCTTTGAGAGTCTCTTATGTTTTATTTCCCTCCCTCTCTGTGTCTTTTTTTCCTTTCCCCTCTAGCCCTCCCCCTGGTTTTTGCTTAGTCTCACAAAGTCCACCTATTCGTGGAAACATATGGTATTTTTCTTTTTCTGACTGACTTATTTCACTTAACATAATACCCTCCAGTTCCATCCATGTTGCTACACATGGCCAGATTTCATTTTTTCTCATTGCCCTCTGGTATTGTACTTTTTGGTACTGAAGTTACTTCCGCCTGCTTTGGAGACTATCACGGCTATCATCACTTTTCTAAAATCAAATGATAAGTAAAAAGTTGTCTTTATATAATTGGTTACATTCCAGATTTTCAGTTCTAACACTAAGTGATTTATTTTTTTCCACTGTAATACGTTAAAACATTTTATCCTTCTCAAACACATGCATTCTTTTCTGTAATAACAGTGTTATAAGCCATTCTGGTTTAAATGCACTGAATAAAAATGCTGCATGAAATTAATGTATGGTATCCTTTTATTTTTATTAAGTGTCTTCTAAAGCTCACACTATCAAAAGTGTCATGGGGGAGCCTGGGAGATTTAGTCAGTTAAGTGTCAGGTTTGGCTTAAGTCATGACCTCGAGATTTGTGAGTTAGAGCCCCACATCGGGCTCTCTGGTGTGAGCTCAGAGCCCACTTCAGATCCTCTGTCCCCCACCCCTCACTGCCTTCCTCTGCTCATGCTTTTTCTCTCTAAGTCTCTCAAAAATAAGCATTAAAAAAAAAGAAAATTAAAATAAAGTTTAAAAAGGTGCTGGATGCATGAAAGAAAATGACATCCTGTTATGGCCCATTATATGGAAAAACTACTTTGCAATTTAATAAATCTGAAAATTCATTCATTAAAAAAAAACTCAGTGTGGGTGCTGTGTCTTATAACTGCTAGGTGCAGGAACAATGTGAATTAGGTAGATAAGGCTTGGGTCTCATGAATCTTATGATTGGAATAGACCCTTCATAGTAGTCAAGGCAGTCAAGCTGGACCATGTAGACAGTTGCTTTGTGATCATTTTGTCATAGAAGAATGGTGAATCAGAATATGAGGATCTTACTAGGAGTTAAGATGACTAAATCACCAAGCAATATGACTTGACAGTATGAGTTCATAGTATCACGTTTAGGAGATTTGTGCAAATGCTTCCAAATGATTTATGTTAATATCTACTTCTTATTTTGCTCTTCTATCATTACTTTAATCTTGAGAAATGACAATGAATCTGTATCCTAAAAACTTCTTTATTTTGTACAAAATAAAACAGATAGTATCATATAGAAGAAATGTACAGAAGTATATTTAGATTCTTTATGTTAAATCTTAAGGTTTATAAAACACTTTCGTGAATACATTAAAGATTAAGGTTTATTATTAAATACTTTGGTGAATGCATTTTTGCTAACTATATGTATTTTAATAACTATAATTTATGAAGAAAAATATTCATTACTTCAGTTATCTAACACACACTGATTTAATGCCAATATGCATCTGGCACATTTTAGGACAGGGGTTCTCCAAAGATTATCCAGGGACCTTTGCCGATTTCCAGACTATTTGGAGGGTTTGCAGTATCAAAACTTTGTTTGCTTTTTTAAATTTTCTTCTATCATAAACATACAGAGGATTTTTCAGAGGCCGTATGTTCTATGATGATGTCCTAGAAGTGGACTCTCTGGATCATGTGGTAATCCGACTTTTAATTTTTTGAGGAGCTTCCAATACTGTTTTCCACAGTGGCTTTACCATCTTGTTTCAACAGCAGTGCACAAGGGTAACAAGATGGTTACCACTGACCGAAGTGGTATTTGATAGTTTTGATTATAGTATTGATTTGTATTTCCCTAATGATTAGTGACATTTGAACGATCTTTGTTGATCTTTTGTATATCTTTGGAGAATGTCTATCAAGTCTTTTGCCCATTTTTGGATTGGGTTGTTAGTGTTTTGTTGAATTTTAGTTCTCTTTACATTCTGGATATCAATCCTTTAGCGGATAACTGATTTGAAAATATTTCCTCCCATTTTTTGTGCATTCTCTTTTTACTCTGCTTATAGTGCCCTTTATGCAAAAAAATTTTTTTTTTAAGTTTTGACGTTCAATTTAATTCTTCTTTTGTTGCTTGTACCTTTGGTGTCACGTTCCAGAAATCATTGCCAAAATTTATACCATGAAGCTCTTCCCCTATGTTCTCTTTTAAGAGTTTTCAATTTTAGGTCTTAAACTTAGGTCTTTGATCAATTTTGAGTTAATTTTTATATATAGTATAAGTTAAGGGTTCAACTTCATTCTTTTACATGTGGATATCTAGTTTTGTCAATATCATTTTTTGAAGAGTTTCTAGTGTTTTTATCTGTTTTCATTTCATTTCTTATTTGTTTCTTCTTTCTCTCTATGCCTTTCTGATTCAAGTATTCATAAAATGACCTTTTATGTCCTCCCTTAGCATATTATTTATACTTCTCTTTAAAAAATTGTTAGAGTTTGCCTTAGACTTTGAAGCATATTTATTTTAATAATTTATCTTCAAATAACCTATTTTTCTTCAAGTGTAGTGTGAACATCTTATGACTGTTTTCCCAGTATCTCCCTCTTGCCTCATTTGACATTGAAGTCATTTATTTTACTTATCCACCTGCTCTATAATCATCTAATACATTGTCACGACAAACAGTTATCTTTTTGATTAATAATAACAATTCTGGGGAACTTAAAAAAATAGTTCTTGCAGGGCAGGTCTGCTAACTATGTGTTTCCATAATGCCTTACTTTTCATTAAGATTAAAGATAGGAAATTGAAATGATGGCTTTCCTCTGGTATCCTTCTACCAATTTCATTCTTTTATAAAAAATTATTTGTATGATTTAGCTTATTATATAACTTCATAAGAGAGTAATGAAGAATTTTGGATTACAAAAATGTTAAATGAATTCAGTATAGGAAAAAAAATCCCAGTATGTAAAGCTGAAAGTCCCTGAAAAATACCTGTGGAGAAATACTGTCCTATTAATTTATTATATTTTCTCAAAGATTTTGTTGCCTTGTGAATAGGGTAATGAAAGTCCTCTATAGAGTCAAATAAGAAAAGGATAATAAAACTCTTCCTTCCTACCTTAGGTAGGAGCCATTACTATATCTATTTTCAAATGCCTATATTTTGTTCTACTCATTTTAGGATAAACAAAAGATAAAAAAAATACCTTTAACACGAATATATAATTAAAACTATAAGATACAAAAAATGAAATTGATTAGGAATAAAAGGTTGAATAACTTAATATAATAATATAAAATAAAATTAATATAGGTCATAGACTTAAAAGGGAGGAAGGAATGGCAAATACAAAGGAATAAAGAAAAAAAGTGAATTTTATTCAAAATGACACATGGGAAATATACTAATAGAAATAAAATGTTTGGTGCCTTACTTAACTATCTAATTTTAACCAAGATAGAAAATTTTTAAAATACAAAATGAAGATGAAATGATGGAAAATGAAAATTTTAAGAGGTTTGATAAGACAAAAATACAAAATTAAAGGTACTTTTAAGAAACAGAGCACTCGAAAGTGTTTAAAGTATAACAGAATAGTGTTTATTATTGGTTCGATTTTTATTGGAAAGATGAGCTGTTAACCACAGATGGCAGTTCAAAATCTAAAAGTTGCTAAACTGAGAAATAAAAAAAATAAAAAATAAAAAAAACGGAAATTGATAACCCCCAGGTGCTCACACTTCTTGTCCTTGGTGGGTTTGAAGTCATTATGAGGTCCTTAGGAGTGAATTCTTCAGTGGTGAGCCAAGAAAAATGAAAATCACTGGCCCTGGGAAGCCTAGTGTATCTGCTTAACCAGAATAATCCCATACGTTAAGGCTTCCAATGAAAATGTGGGATTGTTTAAGTATCATGAAAATTTGATTATCACATACTCCATATTGTTAATCAATCGAGATTCCATATAGTTAGTGGGTTTTGATATTCATTTGTGTTCAGATTTAATGTACCTTTTATTTTAATGAGGCAAGTAGAAAATAAAAATTATTAAAATATTGTGCTTAAAATGATTTGTAAGAACCAAGCACATGTCATAAAATGGTGGCAATATACTAGTTTTGATTACATTTCTTTCCTTCAGAGAAATATTTTTGTTTCAAAAATTGACAAATATATTTTTTAAATGAAGAAAGTTATTTATAAATCACCGTTTCCTTCCAGTGCATTCTACTTTGGTTCTTTAAGAACACTAGGGTCTATTTAGTGAACTGTTGATATTCACGCATTAAATAGCCATGATGACCAAAGAGTTAATGCTACTCCGGAAGTGCTGACTTAGTTCCAGTGATTAGTGATTGCTCCGAAGGAATTTAGCTGAATGTGGTTGCAATTATAAACTAAATGGTTCTTAAAGGAATAACTCTTCCATGACAAATGTGTGACAAATAACTATTCCCATACCTCTTCCCCAACACATTATGAACCTCCAAACTTCAGCTTGATTTCTCTACTAGTTCATCCATGGGAGAAGAAAGAGCCATACTGCACCATTTAATAGGCTTTCCTTACTGGCCTTATGGCTAATGAGGAGATGTGAGATGAGACATTCCAGTAACAATTGAAGGTTTTCCATCCTTTGATTGCTATTTTATGAGCCCTTAGTTGAATGACTCATGAGGTTAATCCCTCTGTTGAAATGTAGCTGTTGTTCAAGAAATTACACTTTGCATACTTTCAGTGACTGAGTCAAGTAAGGGACCAGGACAAGGGCCTTGGAGGCAAAGCAACTCAATTTCCAAAAACTTTCACCCATCAGTGCACCTGCCATTAGGTTATTCTTTCACTGAGCAACTTTCCGTACCTTTCTCAATTGACAGTCACCCTACATTGTAGTGAAGCACACATTTCCGTAATAAAATATAGAATATGCTTTTAGTTTTCTTAGTAAAACTTATCTTTCTACTTTCAGGATTTGTGAGAAGTATCTGCAAGAAATCATGACAAAGAGTACATAAATTTTGGTTTCTCGTCCCTTCTTTTCTATCACATTATAACTAAATCAATCTGATCAGTAGCAGATTAAGCATAAGCATCAGCTGTACAGTATTACATTAAAATTCATCTATCTCAAGAAGGAAAATGTTTTGATTTTTTAATATTTAGCAAATATCCATCTGGGATATTTGAGAAGTTTTTATTTCTCACACCAAAAATAACGTATATTCCTAAATGATACCAAATCTATTTTTAATACATGTTGGTATTTTTATTGTGTGATTTTTTAATTCTAGAGAAGCAAATTATTTTTAAAATAAGATACTTCTATAAAATCTCATGCTATTATTATAAAGGTATAGTCAGTTGTACGATTTTTTTTCTTTTCACTCAAAATCAGTATGTCCCCATTCCCAACAAAAATAATAATCTGTGATTGCCATCTCTGATCTTACCCCAGATTTTCTCTCCTGTAGCTACTTATGGTGTTCTTTACTGTATGTAACTTAAGTTTCTTCTCACAGAATGTCACTTTCATCAGAGTACTCTATTTTATTACATGTGAATTGTCTCTTGCCTGGATAATTAAGTCTTTTTTCTATACGAGTGAAAACAATAAATAATCAAAATCATGATGAAATGTAGTATATACTTTAAAACAGTTTTTCACTCAAGCATATATAACATATGCAAAAATGTGCAAAATACAAATTTAGAACTAAATGGATAATAGTAATCACCACTCAGGTAAATGTACCACAAGACATTCTCATGACCTCTCTCAATTACTATCCTCCCTTTTACCAAGCTAAACATCTCATACCATGGTTTTACCTTTCAAAACTTTTTTTAAAAATTTTTTAATGTTTATTTATTTTTGAAGGAGAGAGAAACAGAGTATGAGCAGGGGAGGGGAAGAGAGAGTGGGAAAGACAGAATCCTAAGCAGGCTCTGGGCTCTGAGCTGTCAGCACAGTGCCCAACACAGGGCTTGAACCCACAAACCATGAGATCATGACCTGAGCTGAAGTCAGACACTTAACGGACCGAGCCACCCAGGTGGCCCAACCTTTCAAAACTTTTTTATGAACAGGCTTATATAAAATGTGTTTTTTGTTTTTCTTCTTTGATTCGATATTTTGAGATTCATCTGTAAGCACAATCTTATGTGTTATAGTAGTTGATTACTGTCAAATATCCCATTGCTGGACTATAATTTATACATCCCACTACCAATAAACATCTAGTTTTTTTTAATGTTTTGAGCTATTTTGAATAATGCTGCCATAAATGTTGATTGCCTGTCTTTTGATGCACATGTGCACACAGTTCTGTGACACACCAGAAAGTGCTTTGTTACTACAGGCTGTGCTGTTGTTCAACCCTAGTAAATAGTGTCAATTTTCTAAAAATTGTGAACATTTATATTCCTACCAGCAGTGTATGTGTTTCTGTTGCTTTATATTCTCATCAACACTTAGTATTATCATTATTTCTAAAAATGCATTTTTGAAATACATCACACATTAGGAAAACTGAAAATCTCAGGTGTCACCATGGGTAATTTCATGAGGCTATAACAATGGCCTGAAGAGTTTGGTTTGTGGTTAAAACCTTTGTGTGATTTTTCAAGTCTGACCATGGGCAATTGTAAAGACTTTTGTGTTTCTCTGGATGAGTGATGGTGAGCATCTTTTCTTCTGTCTCTTATCCATTGGATGTCTTTAGAAAAGAGTTTATTCATGTCTTCTATCCATTTCTTAACTGGATTATTTGTTTTTCTGGGTGTTGATTTTGATAGTTCTTTATAGATTTTGGATATTAACCCCTTATCAGATAAGTTATTTGCAAATATATTCTCACAATTTGTAGGTGCCTTTTAGTTTTGTTGATTGTTTCCTTCACTCTGCAGAAGCTTTTTATCTTGATTAAGTTTTAATTAGTTCATGTGTAGTTTTTTCCCCTTGCCTTCGGTGACATGTCTAGTAAGAAGTTGCTCTGGCCGAGGTCAAAGAGGTTGCTGCATGTGTGTTCCTCTAGGATTTTGATGGTTTCCTGTCTCAAATTTCAGTCAGTCTTCCATTTTGAATTTATTTTTGTGTATGGTTTAAGAAAGTGATCCAATTTCCTTCTTCTGCATGTAAAGGTCTGGTTTCCCCAACACCAATAGTTGAAGAGACTATCACTTTTCAATTAGATATTCTTTCCCGCTTTGTCAAAAATGAGTTGATCATATAGCTTTAAGTCCATTTTTATTTTTTCTGTTCTGTTCCACTGATAAATGTGTCTGTTTTTGTGCCAGTACCAAACTATGTTGATGATTACAGCTTTATAATATAGTATAAAATCCAGAATTGTGATGCCTACAGTTTTGTTTTTCTTTTTCAGGATCGCTTTCGCTATTGTTGCTATTATTGTTTATGCTGGTGATATTTTGATAGGGATTGCATTAGATGTGTAGATTGTGGTTTTTGGTACAATTGCAAATGAAATTGATTTCTTGATTTCTTTTTCTGCTCTTCATTATTGGTATAAGGATATTTTAATCATATAAAAGTGCACATGTAAAAAAAAGGACACAGGAGCGCCTGGGTGGCTCAGTTGGCTAAGTGTCCGACTTCAGCCTAGGACATGATCTCATGGTTCGTGAATTCGAGCCCCTCATCAGGCTTTGCGCTGACAGCTCAGAGCCTGGATTCTGCTTCGGATTCTGTGTTTCGCTCTCTCTGCCCCTCCCCTGCTCACACTCTGTCTCTCTCTCTTCTACAAAAATAAATAAATTAAAAAAAAAAAAAGGACCCAGAAGTGAATAACTGTGGCATGTTGGAGATCAGCAAGTTATCTTATATAGGAATTAAGTTGTTTTCCTATAGGTAACATCAACAATATAAATTCATGACACCATTAATATTAATTTCTAGGTAAGTAAGCTGCCAATATTTGTGATTAAATTCAGATTTTGACAATTTAGTATTCACAATAAATGATGAAAAATGTATTCTTTTGCTATTTTTTAAGCCTATTTTTTATTTTTTTTTCATCTATAATAGTTTATTTTCAAATTGGTTTACATAAAACACCCAGTGTTCATCCCAACATGTGCCCTTTTTTAATGCCCATCACCCCCTCTCTCCCCCCATCCCCCTCACCCTCAGTTAGTTCTTAGTCTTTGAGAGTCTCTTATGTTTTATCTCCCTCCCTCTCTGTGTCTTTTTTTACTTTCCCCTCTTCCCCTCCCCCTGGTTTTTGCTTAGTCTCACAAAGTCCACCTATTCGTGGAAACATATGGTATCTGTCTTTTTCTGACTGACTTATTTCACTTAACATAATACCCTCCAGTTCCATCCATGTTGCTACACATGGCCAGATTTCATTTTTTCTCATTGCCACATAGTAGTCCATTGTATATATGTACCACATCTTCTTTATCCACTCGTCAGTTGATGGGCACTTGGTTTCTTTCCATGATTTGGCTATCGTCGAAAGTGCTGCTATGAACATTGGGGTACACGTGCTCCTATGCATCAGCATTCCTGTGTCTCTTGGGTAGATTCCTAGCAGTGCTATTGCTGGATCATAGGGTAGCTCTATTTTCATTTTTTTGAGGAAACTCCACACCGTTTTCCAGAGTGGCTGCACCAGTTTGCATTCCCACCAACAGTGTAGGAGGGTGCCTACTTCTCCACATCCTCGCCAGCATCTATAGTTTCCTGATTTGTTTATTTTAGCCACTCTGACTGGTGTGAGGTGGTATCGCAGTGTGGTTTTGATTTGTATTTCCCTGATGATGAGTGACATTGAACATCGTTTCAAGTGTCTATTGCCATCTGAATGTCCTCTTTGGAGAAGTGTCTATTCATATCTTCCGCCCATTTCTTTACTGGGTTGTTTGTTTTTCGAGTGTGGAGATTGGTAAGTGCTTTATAGATTTTAGATATTAGTCCTTTATCCGATATGTCATTTGCGATGATCTTTTCCCATTCCGTTGGTTGCCTATTCGTTTTGTTGGTTGTTTCTTTTGCTGTGCAGAAGCTTTTTATCTTGATGAAGTCCCAGTAGTTCATCTTTGCTTTTAATTCCCTTGCCTTTGGAGACATGTCAAGTAAGAAATTGGTGCGTCTTAGGTCAAAGAGGCTTTTTCCTGTTTTCTCCTCTAGGATTTTGACGGTTTCCTGTCTCACATTCAGATCTTTTATCCATTTAGAATTTATTTTTGTGAGTGGTGTAAGAAAGTGGTCTAGTTTCATTCTTTTGCATGTTGCTGTCCAATTCTCCCAGCACCATTTGTTAAAGAAGCTGTCTTTTTTCCATTGGATACATTTTCCCGCTTTGTCAAAGATTAGTTGGCGATATACTTGCGGGTCCATTTCTGAGTTTTCTATTCTATTCCATTGGTCTATGTGTCTGTTTTTGTGCCAATACCATACAGTCTTGATGACTACCGCTTTGTAGTAGAGGTTAAAGTCTGGGATTGTGATGCCTCCCGCCTTGGTTTTATTCTTCAGTATTATTTTGGCTATTCGAGGTCTTTTGTGGTTCCATACAAATTTTAGGATTGTTTGCTCTAGCTTTGAGAAGAATGCTGGTGCAATTTTGATTGGGATTGCATTGAATGTGTAGATTGCTTTGGGTAGTATTGCCATTTTAACGATATTTATTCTTCCAATCCATGAGCATGGGATGTTTTTCCATTTCCTTGTGTCTTCCTCAATTTCCTTCATAAGTTTTTTATAGTTTTCAGTGTAGAGGTCTTTCACATCTTTGGTTAGGTTTATTCCTAAGTATTTTATGGTTTTTGGTGCAATTGTGAAGGGGATTAGCTTCTTTATTTCTCTTTCTGCTGCTTCATTGTTGGTGTATAGAAATGCCACCGATTTCTGTACATTGATTTTGTATCCTGCAACTTTGCTGAAATCATGAATCAGTTCTAGTAGGCTTTTGGTGGATTCCGTCAGGTTTTCCATGTAAAGTATCATGTCATCTGCAAAAAGTGAAAGTTTGACTTCCTCCTTGCCTATCTTGATGCCTTTTATTTTGTTTTGTTGTCTGATTGCTGATGCTAAGACTTCCAACACTATGTTGAATAGCAGTGGCGAGAGTGGACACCCCTGTCGTGTTCCTGATCTCAGGGGGAAGGCTTTCAGTTTTTCCCCATTGAGGATGATATTAGCTGTGGGCTCTTCATAAATGACTTTTATGATGTTTAAGTATGTTCCTTCTATCCCGACTTTCTCGAGCGTTTTTATTAAGAAAGGGTGCTGTATTTTGTCAAATGCTTTTTCTGCATCTATTGACAGGATCATATGGTTCTTATCTTTTCTTTTGTTGATGTGATGTATCATGTTGATTGATTTGCGAATATTGAACCAGCCCTGCAACCCAGGGATGAATCCTACTTGATCATGGTGGATAATTCTCTTTATATGTTGTTGGATTCGATTTGCTAGTATCTTATTGAAAATTTTTGCATCCATATTCATCAGGGATATTGGCCTGTAATTCTCCTTCTTTGCTGGATCTCTATCTGGTTTGGGAATCAAAGTGATGCTGGCTTCATAGAATGAGTCCGGGAGTTTTCCTTCCGTTTCAATTTTTCGGAACAGCTTGAGGAGGATAGGAATTAACTCTGTTTTAAATGTCTGGTAAAATTCCGCAGGAAAGCCATCTGGTCCAGGGCTTTTATTTGCTGGGAGATTTTTGATAACTGATTCTATTTCTTCACTAGTTATGGGTCTGTTCAAATTTTCTATTTCTTCCCGTTTGAGTTTTGGTAACGTGTGGCTATTTAGGAAGCTGTCCATTTCTTCCAGATTGCCAAGTTTGGTGGCATATAATTTTTCATAGTATTCTCTGATGATTGCTTGTATCTCTGAGGGATTGGTTGTAATTTCTCCCTTTTCATTCACGATTTTATCTATTTGAGTTCTCTCTCTTTTCTTTTTGAGAAGCCTGGCTAGAGGTTTGTCTATTTTGTTTATTTTTTCAAAGAACCAGCTTTTGGTTTCATTGATTTGTTCCACTACCTTTTCTGTCTCCATATGGTTAATTTGTGCTCTGATCTTAGTTACTTCTCTCTTTCTGCTGGGCTTGGGTTGTTTTATTTGTTCTGCTTCTAGTTCCTTTAGGCGCGCTGTTAGAATTTGTGTTATTGATTTTTCTTGTTTCTTGAGATGGGCATGGATTGCAATATATTTCCCTCTCAGGACTGCCTTTCCTGCGTCCCACAGCGTTTGGATTGTTGTATTTTCATTTTCATTTGCTTCCAGGTATTTTTTAATTTCTTCTCTGATGGCTTGGTTGACCCAGTCATCTTTTAGTAGGTTATTTCTTAGCCGCCATGTTCTTGGATATTTCCAGGCTTTCTCCTGTGGTTGATTTCAAGTTTCAAAGCATTGTGGTCTGACAGTGTACACGGTATGATCTCAATTCTTTTATATTTATTCAGAGCTTCCCTGTGCCCCAGAATGTGGTCTATCTTGGAAAATGTACCGTGTGCTGTTGAGAAGAACGTAAATTCCTTTGCTTCTGGATGAAGGACCCTAAAGATGTCTGTGAGGCCCATCTGTTCTAATGTGTCGTTCAGGGCTATTGTTTCTGCGGAGATTTTCTGATTTGTGGATCTATCCAATGCTGAGAGTGGAGTGTTGAGATCACCTGGTATTAGGACATTTTTATCGATGAGGTTGCTAATGTTTGTAATTAGTTGTTTTACAAATTTGGGTGCCCCGAAATTCGGTGCGTAGATATTTACAATTGTTAGCTCTTCCTGCTGGATGGTCCCTGAGACTATTATATAATGTCCTTCTTCATCTCTTATTACATCGTTCATTTTAAAGTCTAATTTGTCTGATATAAGTGTGGCTACTCCGGCTTTCTTCTGCCTTCCAGTAGCATGGTAGATAGTTTTCCATCCCCTCACTTTCAATCTGAAGGTGTCTTCAGGTTTAAGATGAGTTTCTTGAAGACAGCAAATAGATGGGTCTTGTTTTTTAATCCATTCTGTTATCCTGTGTCTTTTGATTGGCGCATTTAGTCCATTTACATTCAGTGTTAATGTTGAAAAATATGGGCTTACAGTCACTGTATTATCTGTAGGTTTCATGATTGTATGGCTGTCCCTGGCAGTTTGTGTTCTTTGTAGGTTTGCCTTCATAGAATGCCCCTCAGGATCTCTTGCAGTGCCGACTTATTTGTGATAAATTCTTTCAGTTTTTGTTTGTTGGGAAAAACCTTGATCTCTCCTTCTTTTCTGAATGACAGGCTAGCCGGATACAGAATTCTTGGTTGCATGTCCTTCTTGCTCATCACATTGAAGATATCCTGCCATTCCTTTCTGGCTTGCCAAGTTTCTGTAGATAAGTCTGCTACTACCCTTATAGGTCTCCCTTTGTATGTTAGGGTTCTTTTGTCCCTAGCTGCTTTCAGGATTCACTCCCTATCTTTGTATTTTGCCAGCTTCACTATGATGTGCCGTGCAGAAGGTCTATTCAAGTTACGTCTGAGGGGAGTTCTCTGTGCCTCTTGGATTTCCATGCCCGTTTCCTTCCTCATGTTGTGGAAGTTCTCAGCAATGATTTGCTCAAGAACCCCTTCGACTCCTTTCTCTCTCTCTTCTTCCTCTGGGACTCCTATGATACGGATATTGTTTCTTTTGAGTTCATCGGTCAGCTCTCGAATTCTCCTTTCCTGTTCCTGGATCAGCTTCTCTCTCTTTTTATCTGCTTCCTCTTTTTCAATGATTTTGTCTTCTAAGGCACTAACTCTTTCCTCTACCTCTTCAATCCGTGCTGTGGCTGCTTCCAGTTTCCCCTGTATTTCTTCCAATGTCTTCTTTAATTCTTCCTGATCGTTTTTAAGGTCCTTGAACTCTGCCGCGCGGGACCCCTTGCATTCATCTAAGCTTTTTTCAAGTCCAGTGATTAGTTTTATGATTATCATTCTATATTCATGTTCTGTTATGTTGCTTATATCTGTTTTCATTAATTCTTGAGCTGTCACTGCTTCTTGTGGATTCTTTTGAGGAGAATTCTTCCGTCTCGTCATTTTGGCTGGATGTGTTTTGAGTTGTTTCTTGAATTTGCCCTGGAGAGGAAAACAGACTGACAGACAAACAGAAAACAGAAATACTCAAATGTACTAACAAATGATATAGACAAGTGGTTCACAACAGAAAAAAGAATAACAAATGACACTCTGAGGACAATGTCCTGAAATACCAGCTACACGGTAAGGACAGGGTGTGTACTGTGCTGGTGGCAGAGCGTCTACAGAGAGAATAATGACAGTACCGAGGGAAAGAAGGAAATGGTCTTTGCCCGGGTAGAGTGACTAAAGAGCTTAATCCAGACTGAGAGAAATCAGAATAAGGACGGTTACAAGGAAAAAGGAATGAAGACAGTAATTGTTCGGGTGAAATTATGTGGCCTGGTTATTCCAGAGAGAGAAATAGGGAAGTACAGAAGGAGATGAAAAACATGCCTTTAGAGAGTGGATTAAGATTTTGTTTAAGTCAGCCAGGCCCCTGGATAGTCAGCTCAGGAGTGGGGATCAGAAAGAAGAATAACGGGGAGCATATATTTTAAAAAGAAATGACCTGGAGTTACTCCAGGCAGCGGTCTGGACTTGGCCTCTGTAGCTCCCCCAGCGAAGTGTCACTCCTGAACAGATGGGCGTGGTTTAGTGTAGGCGGGAGTTCTCCACTGAGGCAGGGATGGCTCAGGGAGTGACTTCCTGGGGCTGGTGCTTGTGGGCCCATAATACAACAATGGCGTCCCTTCCGTCCTTTGTTCCCAGTCCCAGGGCTTCCACTCGCCCCCTTGTTTGTGTCCTTACCACGCTATGGGCACCGGCACAGTGCGGTCCACTGGAAGGTGGGTGCCTGCCTGCTTGCCCCCCCCCCCAACCTTCTGCAAATGTGTCAGGGTTAGAGGTGCTCCGCAGGCGACTGGGGGACCCCCTTGCAGCCGGTCGCCTGGCCGGGGCGACTTGTGCACACTCCCCACTCAGGCGACCGTGGTAGCGGCAGTCCCAGCGATTGATCGCACCCCACAGGGCCCTCCACCGTGACTAGCGCCTGATCCGGGCTCCGGCGGGCAGCGGCAATGGTCCCAGGTCGCCGGCTCTCCACGGGATGGTGGCGCGACTGGCGCACAATCCCTTTTGAGGTGGTCCCAGCGATGCAGCGGTCCCAGCGGTTTTTCGCTTTCCAGGGGGCGCCCCAGCGGCGACTAGCGCGCACTCCCCGCTCCTCTGGCAGCCTCGTGGCGGTCCAGCGGTTTTTTGCTCCCCACCGAGTGCGCGGCGACTAGCGCGCACTCCCTGCTCCGCCGGCAGCAGCCCGCGATCCCACGTTTGTTCGCTCAGGGGACTGGAGGCGGCAGCGGTGCCTGGCGCGCACTCCTCACTCCAGCGATAGCAGCGGCAGCAGTCCCGAGGTTCATTCTTTTGCTATTTTTGTTCATAAATATTAAAAGGCTTCTGTTTTACATTATTAATAAACTATTTCAACTATTTAGTTTTTAAATTAAATTAAGAAAGTAAATACAAACAATAGGATTCTTTTATCAGAAAGAGTTCTTTTTAATAAATATGAATTATAAAGTACTTCAGGAAAACATCCCATATTAAAGCTTAAACAATTTGATTTGGATTATTGTAATGAATAACATTTCAGTATAGATCTATATTTATTTTGGACCATGATTTCTTGCTGCAGGTGGACGTGTTTTTTCTGCGTTTTGTTATTATTGTGCACATATTTTACCACAAACTAGATTAAAGCAGTGAATGTGAGGTTACCCAGTTTCCTTCTTTGTGTTTCTTTACCGGAGATTTTAGCACAATGCCACAGACTTGAATGCTCAGGATATTGATAGATAATGTAGAGATATACAGAACGACTGAAGTATTCAGTTAAGTCACTGTGTCTCTACTACAACCAGCTTGCCATTTTATGAGTTTTATATGATACAAGATGGTTTAATCTACAGATTGACTATACCGTTCTTAAATATTGAATGGAGTAATTTTAATTCTTACTTGTGTTATGCCTCTTTTCCACAAATACCTACTTAGACATATCTTCTGAACCAAATCATAACCAAAGGCTAATTTCTGAATATGAAGCAATATCAAATGCCATCTCTTATTTCATGTTGATATTACTTGATTCCTCTGAAGGAATTCCTCCATTCCCCTAGTAATAGAGATAATGATTTTATTTTTGAAACATTCATTTCTCATTAACCATTTAATACATATTTATTGAACACCAATTATATTTAAGGCAATACTCTAGGTACTGAGGAAGAGAAGGAAAATAAAAAATTTCTGCATGAGGTTTACTTACTTCTAGGGGATTTAACATTCTCTTTCCCTGGCTTTCAAAGAAAACTTACTAGGATCCATCACTTAGCTTTGAAATGGATTATTTCATTTCACTAAGATACTCTTCTGGGTCATAATTTTCAAAAAGATATCATCCCTAATTCACATATATAGACATATGGGGCCAAAATAAGTTTTATTGCTGATGCTAGTTATACAGGGTTAATTTAATTGTAGAAATAATTCCAAAGTTGCAAATAGACATTACTGTCTATCATAAATCAATAAATACTGTTTTAAAAGTTTACATAGGAAGTTTCTGTACTTTTTAGCTGCAAAATAAAAACATCTTCAAAATCACTTATTTGAGTAACTTTTCAAATGTAAAATCATAATATGTCTCATAAAGTGCCAAGTAAGGGTGCTGACAGGTATGAAATTCAAGTTACTTGAAATTTGATTCTCAGAAGGTAATTGCATGCTATGTATGTCAAACTTTAAATTGGGTTGGGCAAGTTTGTATAGATTCACACACAAAAAAATTAATGTCTTGAAGGTAAACTCATCGTCCTGTATCAATAACCAGAAATATACCTTCTTTGAATCTGATATTCCCTGACATTCTCTTGCTTGAATGTGTTGAAGTCAGATAAATCTTTAGGTTATTTATTTTGAACTATTGGATTCTGGGGTACTGCTTCAGATTTCATTTTTTTAACCTTAATTTCTTTTCCATCAGAATGTTGTTTTCCTAGGAAAATATATGCATGCATTGCCCTATAGAATTTTTCTCAGAAGTTGAATGTTAAGTGCGTTTTTTGAACTAATAAAGCTGCTACTAAGAAAAGCATAGTGCAGGATGTTTTTCCATTAGAAAAGAATGAAATTGATTTTAAGAAAAGTCAAGGTTTAAAGAAAGTCTTATATTGTTGGAATAGTTGGTTTTAATTTGAAAATGTAAAAAAAAAAAAAAGTACTTAATACTGTAAGTGTGATACACCAGAGACTTAGTAGAGTCAACATAGCAAGACAGATAAAAGATTTTTATCCAATGGAAAGGAAAATTAAAGTGTGTGATGCCAGTTTTAGTGTTTGTCAATAAGTTTTAAGCCCCAGTGCTCCCACATTCTCTTCTGCCCCACATCTGGGAGAGCTAAGACAACTTGGAAAATCCTACCTTTGGTAGCTAGTAAGAAGTTCAAACCATGCAATTTGACTTGACATTAATATTTCTAATGTATTTGTCTTATTTCATCATATACTGTTCCATTTCTTTTTGATATAAGTATTTTCGGGTGAATTTTAGGGAAGTGAATTTCTCAGATCAACTTGAAGATAGTTTAGTTCTGCAAACACGAATCTAGGACATTTGGAGAGGGACAATAACATTTTTAAATGCAGACTAGTCTGAAAACTTGAAAAAATGGGTTTAAAAATAATATTGTCTATGGTGGATAACATATTAAAAATATATGGCTACCTTGAGACCTAATGTGTATTGTATTTTAATTAAATGTTAGTATTTTCAACTATCTTTTATAGGCAGGGTGAACATAGGGAGAAGGTGACAGATAAATAGCAACAACCTAGACCCAAACCATTAATAGTGTCTTTACTAATATTTAGGAAGTAACAGTTAATATTAACTCATCACTAGATTTTTTTTTTTTTACAGGTAGCAGGCAATCTGGAGTTAACCACTTTTTCCCAAATGCTGCCCTGCCTGTCCATTTACAGTGTCTCAGTGAATGTAGACTTCCTATTCTTAAATTTTTATTATCACTGGATGTTTATAATAAATAGTTTAAGAACTTTCAAGGAGTTTCTACAGACCTTTGGGGTTTATTTTTTGTTGTTGTTGTTGTTTTTGGGTTTTTTTGTTTGTTTGTTTTTGTTTCTTAAGTAAGCTTTATGCCTAGTGCAGAGCCCAATGTAGGGCTTGAACTCACAACCCTGAGATCATGACCTGAGCTGAGGTCAAGAGTGGGATGCTTAACTGACAGAGCCACCCTGGCGCCCCTATAGTGTTTCTTTTTCCATAAAGAGAATCTGAGACAAACTTCTTTAACAATTTTTAGTTCTTTGGTTGGTGTTTTGGACATTGAGAATTGATTAATTTCTCTTCTGTTCCTTTTCTTCCTTCTTTTTATTTTTATTTTTATTTTAGTTCACTGGATATATTTCATGGTGGAGGGAACTCTGTTGTGCTCATATTTATACATTTCTTCCTCCAAAAATATCAAATCAATATATCAAGAAATGGTTGCTTTATAGAGTTCCAAACGATAGTTGAGTTTAGATAAATTTTATTACTGTGCTGCAGGAGTGCTGTGGATGGTGTTCTCTGTGACCAAGAGGGTCATGATCTTGGTCACAACAGAGGCTTTGCAACAGCAGCAAAGATATTTTGGATCTAGGTGAGCTATCTGCTTTTAGAAGTGTGAATCGCAGCACATTACATAATGGCTGCTAGATTTTTCTCCCTTCTCTCTCTTCCCCTTACTCTCTAGCTCCACCTTCCCTTGCTTTCTCTTCCTCCCCCATTCCACCCTCCCCTCCCTGCTCCTCCCCCCGCATCTCTCTCCCCTGCTTCCTCTCTTCTTCCTCCTCCCTAAGGATTTCTGTTTTGTAAGAGACCATTCAATGGGTCCATATTCCTTGTGGGGAGTCTTTCCTACCATATGTGGTAGATGAGGGTCAGTCATTGTTTGAGAGACACGACCTATTGATTGCAGGGTATAATCTTTCCTCTGAGCCTAGTGTCAGCCACAGATTAGTTTTGAGACACACAGATTCATCTGGGCTGAGACAGATGACCCAAGGCTACTTTAAGGAAGATTCTGATCCCATATCCCTTCTCTAAATGTCAGATATGGAAGTTGCAGACTTATGTCAGATAACTCTATAACAGAGGCTCAGTGGGACTCACTAAAGCAACAGCTCAGAAGAAAGGACAAGCTAGCCAACAAGCTGCAGCCCAAAGTGCATGCTTGTTTGCAAGCAGCAGAGCCAGATAGCAAGTCAAAGCAGGAAAATCAAGACCTGTGGTGTTAGTGACCATTGTCTAGACATCCTGGTTACCACACCAATTGTTGGGACTACCCTGTGGTGTTGGGATGAACCCCATCTGAAACTTGGTTTAGATTTTCAGATGCCACGTACACACTAAGAGGATATGAAAAAGTATATTTACGTATGGAAATTTGTTTAGAGAACATAACATACTTCTCATGTAGGTCTGAAATTTGAGTGAATAGAGAGAGAAAACTGGATTGGGGGTTTTATTGTGGTTAAGGGATGGGACTGGAATAAGAATTCCCATGCATGGGCAGGGCTTGCATGGTTTAAATACCTGTCATCACAGAAGGAGGGGACATCTAGACTTTCTTGCTCGCTTTCTTAGAACAAGAGGGAGTGATGAAGCTTAAGAGCTTTTGGCTATCAAATATCAAAAAACGGAGTCAGATAGCATGGTATAGTTACATATCTGAGAACCAGCAGGGAGAAAAAACACAGTCAGTTTGGATTTGGCAAAGAGATTGATTAAGAGCCTTGTTACAGAGGTGTTAACAGAGCTAAAGAAAAAAGGGCATGGTTAGGCTCAGGTCATGATCTCATGGTTCATGAGATCGAGCTCTGTGTTGGGCTTGCGATGACAGCACAGAGCCCGCTGGAGATTCTCTCTCTCTCTCTCTCTCTCTCTCTCTCTCTCTCTGCCTCTCCCATGCATGCACGCTCTCTCTCAAAATAAATAAACATTTTTTTAAAAATTGAAATTTTAGAAAGATGATATTTATATCACATATCATTACAAGGTGATATTTATATCCAAAAGTGTAAAGCAGCCATCAATCAACTCAACAAAAATGTGTATCCTGTAAAGAAAAAAATAAATAAATTGTTTTTTAAGGACATTAATAAAAACGTTGGAAGACTAAAAGTTATATAAATTTCAAAATTGATCAAAAATTCTATGTGACTCTATTCAGATACCACCAGCTATTTATTCTTCTTTGGTTTTGTGTTTGGAAACATGACAGGCCTATCAGAAATTGTATATAAAAAGACTAAAATTCAAGAACATACCTGACACACTTAAAGACCCATGAGGGGAGAGTTGCCCTATCATATAAAAAGATACAGTTAAAATTAAGAATTTAACATAAGGTGATATTGTCATAAAAGAAACAGAATGATGAAACAAGAGAGCACTGCCAAGCAGCCCGGGATATATCAACAACAGATAAATGAGAACCACGACAGGTTACTGTGCAGAGTCAAGATGGCACGACATCTGGTTTCTATATTCGAAAATATATTGAGCCTTATAGTTATTTTTTTTTCCATTTATAAGCTTGAAATAGTTGCCTGCCCTTCTCTACCCTTTTTGCTTCCTGCAGTAGCAGACTTTATGAACTGTGTTACATGGGATTCCTTTCCCAGTGGCTTTTAGTTAGGTTTAACCAATGGCAGGCACAAGGAAATAGGAAAGGTAATACTTTGGTCTTTTATTTTTTTACTCTGTCAAAGTATTCTTTTTACTCTGCAGCCTTATTTCCTCAGCCATATCTATCTCTCCATGGCCACATCTCCTGGTGGGTGAACCCTTTTCATTTATTCCAGTGAACACCATATTCCTTCAGACTTAAGGATGGCAAAAACACCACAAAAAAGGCTAAAGTTTACATGCTGAAATCAAGAGTCTGATGCTTAACTGACCGACTCAGCCACCCAGGCACCCTTAAAATTCCAATTTTGAAATCTTTTTGGCTTCCATATAGAAATACAATTGATTTCTCTCTAGGTATATTATAATTAGCTTTGCAAAACTCATGTTATTTGTAGATTTTAGGTAGACTGCAGAAAATTACCATGTATAAATATTTTTTCCTTCTCAATACTTATTTTTTAGTAACTTGTGTGTATAGAGGAGGAAAAATAATTTTCCTTTTGCCCTTCTAGGTTCTCAGCTGAAATTCCAATATAATAAAAGGGCAATTTAACAAAATTTAACAAAATGGAAAAACAAAATGGAAGTTTAATATGTGTACATGGGAGATAACAAGGAAAACGGAGTAACTCCCTAAAATGGCATAAACCCTCACCTTAAACACCACCTCCAGGTAAAGACAAAAGAAGATGTCGGGTAGGAGGTGCCTTAAAGGGAGGTTTGCAGGCCAAGCAAAGTAAATAATTGTCAGGTTGTTATGCAGATTTAAGTCATTCCCTTCTTCATTGGTAAGAGTTTCTACAGATTTAGAAAGATCCTCCTCTTCCTACTACAGAAAGGGAGACCTTCTTGCAAATGGTGAGTACCCTAAAAATGCACATTTCTTATAAAAGGGTAACTTGGTTTGTCAAAACCTCTCCTGTGTCTGTTTTTTAAAAATAATCAGCCTAAAATAATCCTTATGCCAAAGAGGCATAATTTGGGGTGACAAATTCTGCCCACATACACTTGCCTTCTAGGTAAGAGTTCCAGTAAAATGTTCAAGAGAAGCAGACCTTCATATTTCATTCCTGATTTTCTTTGGAATAAGTTCCATTTTTCACTATTAAGAGTGTTATATTTTATCAGGTAGTAAATGATGTGAAATGTTGGGGTTCAGGAGCAAACAGTCTGAAAGAATTCTTAAGACATCTTCGGTGCAAAAAGGTGGTTTTATTAAAGCGTGGGGACATGACCCATGGGCAGAATGAGCTGCACTGGGGTTGTGATTGTATAGGTTCAAGTTGAGAGGGGCTTAAGGATAGCATAAGTCTCTAAGGTATTTGGAGGCAAGGTTTTCAAGACCTTGAGGGGGCTAGCTATTGTTAGGAAAAGATCGTTTACTTCTGTCTAATAAAACCTTAGTGATGAGACCCTTCAGATGTATATCAGGGCTGTATGTCTAGAGGATGATGTGTTTAGAGGGGGCAGGAGGTAGAGATAAAGGATGTTTCCAAAGGGATTTTCATATGATAAAAGAAGATTTAACAGGATCCTGGAGGTCTGACTAATGTCAAGCTAAGGTAAGCCTTTTACCTCTAGTAAAGTGTTAATACTGAGGCAGTTGACATCCTGAAGGAAGGTCACTCTGCCTGTCTCAAGTAAGTGTCAATGGGCTGCAAAGGAAATTTAATTTTTTTCTGTATGTCTTTTACTTTTGTTCTCCACATCAGTAAAAATACTTTATTATATAACATAAGTCTTGATGTAGAGTTCACTTAAATTTTTTTTCTGTGTGCTTGAAAATATGCGTATGCTGATACTGTTGATGCAGCCTTCTGAAAACAACCTGTACACAAAGCTTATTGATGGTGTTGCTTAAATCTATACATTTACTTATGTTTTAGCCTATCATTTACTGAAAGAAATGTGTTAAAATTTCTCACCATGAATGCAGTTTTGCCTTTTTTACCTTATTTTCTGTCAATTATTTTGTTACACACATTTTGAGATTGCGTTTAGTAAGCACACACATATTTCTACTGTTTATCTTACTGAATGATGAGGGAGCCTGGGGCAAGCAGAGGGCAAAGTATAGGCTAACAGCACTGCTCCTCCCCCCTCCCCCCCGCACCCCCCCCCACCCCCCCCCCCCCCCCCCGCCGCCCAGGTGGGATATGTAGAATATTCCTCGGACACCCCTGGCTACCCAAGAAAAAGGAAAGGGGTTTAAGTGCTTGCCACTGTGATGTGGGAAACTAAGGCAAATGAAAAATTATATTCCCTTACTGCCTATAGCCCATTGACAAGTCCTTGAAGCCGGCAGAATGACATTCCTCTTGGAGCTCAGCTGCCTTGATGATGACATTTTATTAGGGGCAAAAGGGAATCTTGCTTAACATTATTCTGACACCCCAGGATTCTGTAAGTCTACTTAATAAATAAAAATTCCTTTGGAAACCTCCTTTATCTCAACTCTTCCAAGATATATGTGGCAATCATACTCCAAGCATATGGCCCCCAATATAATTCTGAAGTATCTCATGAGTGAGGTTTTACTAAATGGTAACAAATGGCATTTTCCTAATAGCAGCTAGCCCCTCAAGGCCCTGGAAACCTTGCTTCCAAAATACCTTAGAGACTCATTCTATTCCTAACCCCTCCCAACCTGGGGATATAAAATCTGTTACCCATCATGACCCCAGTGCAGCAATTTCTGCCCACAGGTCCTGTCCCCCTGCTTTAATAAAATCACCTTTTTTCACCAAAGACATTTTCAAGAATTCTTTTTTAGCCATCGGCTCTGGATCATCCCACCATCACCCCAAAACCCCGTCATTGATGACTTGACTTTCTTACTCTGTTATAACCCTCTTTATCCTTTGCTAAGCTTTTCCTTTGTTTTAACCTTGAAAGCCTTCATTTTTTGCTTGGAAAATCTGTTACCAAGCTTGATTAATTTTACTGTCATCGTTGGTTCACAATGTAGACTGGTAAACTCTTTGTGTAGGGGCAGAAACATTTTCCCTTCTTTACTTTTAGGTTCTTTGGTTGGCCTAATAATTAAATGGCTACAAGACAGATTAACAGGAGAAAAACAAGTTTGATAACAAATTTACCTACTCAATACATGGGAGAGACCCCAAAAAATAGAGTAATTCTGAAACGGCTCAACCCATCACCTTAAATACCATTTTCAGCTAAAGACAAAAAAATGTTAGGGGTGGGGAATCAGTTATCGGAGGTTACCAGGAAAAGCACAGTAAACAAGCTATTTCATTTTGTTTGGGGAGGACAAATTAATACTCAGAGACTTGAATTTGACTTTGCTAACATTTTATTTAACACAGGTTCACTGTGGGAATTTCACAAGCCAAAATCCTCCTGGATGATGTCTCTTAATAGGCCAATAAAGAAATAATGTACTCCAAATCAATGATAGATTAATCACACTGTTGTTCCAGGTGAAGGAGATGAAAGTAATAAAGTTCAAATTTTGTTGAGGTGTACTCTTATAGGGGTTGGTACCCAGGAGAGATGGCTTAGCCAACTGAGAGCTGGCGTGCAGCTGCCAGAAGTAAAAGCTCCCTGCTGCGGAACACAGTGCTCAGGACCGATGGAGCAGGTGTCCATGGGCAGGGTGATCTTAGTGGGATGACTGCAAGGCTTTCTCCACTGCCAGTAGAAGAGTTGCCTTTACCTTGGCGGGAGCCAATTGCCCCAAAGGTCTTTAGAGAACTATTTAGAACTGCAAAATGTCACCTTGCCAGGACTGAACATCCTCAGGTAGTCTTCACAAACTATTGGTATTTATAGTCAAATCATTTCCTGGTCACACTTGCTTCTTCATTTGTTTTAGTGATAAGCCCTCAGCAGGGCCCCTTAGCAGCTGAGCTACTGAATTCTTATGGGTGAGACTGGATAAGAGAGGACATCCTGACACAGCTTCATTTTTACATCAAAATAGCTTTTTTTTTTTTTTTTTTTTTGGTCTTTGTCATAAGCAAGTGGATTGAAACAATTTCAGTGAAGTCATAAACAAGTGGATTTAAAATTCTATCAAACCAATACACAACACAAAGGTGAGTTTGTTATGCAGATTTGCTTCTGCCTTTTTATTGATGAAATTTCTAGAGATTGAGTCATCCCTCTCTTTCTCTTACAGTGTGGGGGGGGGGCGCCTTTACAAATGGAGATTTCCCTTATTATATGTAAATGTCTCTTATAAAAGGGTAACCTCCACTAGGTTTTCAGAGCTTCACCTTTCTACCATTTGTTACAAAATACTCATTTAAAAATAATCCCATGCCAAAGAGACACATTTTTGTATTTATGATGTGTAGTTGCAGTTTTAGAGAACTCATCCACAGTTGGATTTATTATTTAAACTTGCATAAAAATTTCTATGTGTTGTTTAAAATGTCAGAATTTAGTATGCAGGTGTGTGTGTGTGTGTGTGTGTGTGTGTGTGTGTATTTCTTCGTAGAGCTTTTAAAAGATATATATTGATTTATATTGCCATTGTAAAAATTTTTATAAGATATAAATATTTTCAAGAAATATTTCTGGAAATAAATATTTGCCTAAAGATCAAAATGGTAAATTTATTGCTAAAAAGAAAAATCCTATTCTCTCATGACTACAATTGCCAGTTAAATAGTCAGTCAACATTTTTGCCTACTATGATGACACAACCTTATACAATATTTGTGTAACTTCTACACTTAGTTCAAGATTTCAATCTTATGCTGTTTTCAAGCACTGAGCCATTAAATAAGAAAGACAGGATGAAGAGGTTTTCAAATCAAGTGAAAAATGTAAGGAACATGTCTGTCAGTCTAAGATAAGATTTTTACAAGAATAGAACACAATACAAGAGAAAGAATTTTTGATTTTTCAACAGATGACAACTCTAGTAAACATAACAAAAAATTATATCCCCAAGATCTCTGTTATTTCTGTATCACTATCAACACAGGTGATTTGACAAGCGTAACATTATAAGACAATATGGCAGGGAACTATCACTCTGTCTTAAATCTGAAGTTATATATGGTCTAAACAAATGTGTCTACATTTACAAAAATACAAATTTTCCCCCTAAAACAACTAACAGGCTAAAAAAATTCCTTTCTCCTTTTATTTTTTTAACCAGCTTAATATTAGTGTATATGGTTGGAGGCAATGGTCAAATTCTATTTACTTTCTCATACTTATTTATAGTATGGCTGTAAATTACAATAGAAGGTATTGCACTGCATTTGGTATTCCATTACATTAAAAAAAATCTCTATTAGGAAAAAGTCGGTGTCTCCTCTTATAGCAGGAATGTTAACCTAAAAACAAGAAACCAGTTCAAGAGACAATGCATTTATTTAGGACCAAAGGAATACTCTGTGGGGTGCACAGATTTAGGTAGGATCCTAATAGTGTTCTTAATATAGCATTAGACTTAGCATTTTTTTTTTAAAGGGGAAGATTAGGTAAATTGTTTTTGAGAAGAGTTCATTGGTGCTAACAAGAAGGGGTAGACTTGTACTTCACTAATAGGTCAGACGAGTGATCATTAGGCAGAAGTTTACTTTTATCAGTCTTCCAACAGAATTTTCTCATTCTTGCTGACTTCTAGGAGTGTTGGCAGTTTGATTCTGTTCAAAGTTTTAGAAAACAGGTCTCCTGCAATGTACGTCCTATAGATAGTTTAGGTCTATTTAAAAAAAATACTTCTACCCACATCAGTTTTTCATACATCTATTAATATTTCAGTACCACTTCTTAAATTTTTATATCTCCTATACCAATATTTCAGGTGTTATCGTGAATCTTTCTAGTTCACCAGAACAGCCCAAATATTTTTTTAATGATTCTTTATTTTTGAGAGAGAGAGAGAGGTGGGGACAGAGGAACCAAAGCAGGCTCCACCCTGACAGCAGTAAGCCTCTGTGGGGTTTGAACTTGTGGACCCTGAGATCATTACCTGAGGCAAAGTCGGATGCTCAACTGATTAAGCCATCCAGATGCCCCGGAGAATAGCTCAAATGCTAATGTAGCAAGTGCAGGTGGTAGGTAACTTAATTTTTCATATTTTAAAATGAACTCTCAATCATCACAAGTGTTCAAAAATAAAATTAAATATAATACCTTGCATATGCACACCTATATTCTTTGGCCATTTAAATATATCATTATGTAAACATATTTATAAGTAATTATGTGTACTTTATGTGCAAGTTGAGTTAATTTCCTAACATCCATTTAAGTTTGGGGTATTTTGCACAGAATCTTTGGCGTGACAAAAAAATATATAATTACTAATTCTGAATTATAACTTCAAAGGAAAGCATGAATAAAATAATTGTTTACTAACCAATTATAGAGATGGGAAGTCAGTGAGAAAATTTTTATTTTCTTTTCTTGAGAAATACTTTTTAAAAGCTGAACAAGTTGTATATAATCTAATATTAAGATAGCAAATGTTGCATCTGTAAGATTCAGAGTAATGGCATTTGTCTATAATTTTCAGTTTATATGGGGAAGAAGCAAAATCAGTCATGTTAATGGAATAGGTTGTTAAATGAAATTTTTACTCTTTAAGCTTTAACTGAGGCCCCAAAGCTGAGAATAATAGTTGCTATTTTACTGTATCCTGCAAAACGGAGATTCCAGATGATCTATTCAGGGCTTGTAAATTGGATTTTCCAAATCCATTCCTGCTAACAACAGCCCATCACTCAAACCATACTATATGTGAGTTAGGGAAGCAGAATAATACATCTTTGAAGGAGTCGTTATTTCTGTTTTCCCAGGGTAGGGATTCTTCTGCACAACTGGGCAGAGTGATGATTAGATTTTCAAAAAATCACTTTTTACTTTCGTCACAGTTTTGCCTTTTTCAAAATGTCTTAGAAATGGAATCATACAGTATCTTGCCCTTTCAGATATTCCTCTTTCACTTAGTAATAGCCATTAAGATTCTTCATGTCTTTTCATGGCTTTATAGTTCATTTTTGTCTAGTGCTCAATAAAATTTATGT
Organism: Paguma larvata; assembly: GCA_030068075.1. NCBI lineage: Eukaryota > Metazoa > Chordata > Mammalia > Carnivora > Viverridae > Paguma > Paguma larvata. Next base: position 38,794,142 of record CM057840.1, read on the forward strand.
CTGAAGTAACCACATTCTTTATCCATTCACTTACCTGAGGACATCCTCACTGCCTCCAAGCCTTGGCAACTATGAATAAAGCTACTGTAAATATCTGGACACAGATTTTTGTGGGGACATAAGATTTCAGTTCATTTGGGTGAGTATCAAGGAGCATGAGTGCTGGGTTATGCAATGATAGTATGTTTAGTTTTTTAAGAAACTGCCAAGGTGTTTTCCATAGTGGCTGTACCATTTTGCATTTCTATCAGCAATGGTCGAGAGTTCCTGTTGCTCCACACCTTTGTCAGCATTTCATGTTGTCAGTAAGGCTTGACTTTTTATTAAACTGGGCTTGAATATTTAATAAGTGAAAAATAAGTTTATTAATATTTGGAGGTGGCTAGAAAAGTCATGGTATTATCCCAAAATGTAAAAAAAAAAAAAAAAAAAAAAAAAGGAGTGGCAAGAAAGTAAAATCAGATCTAATAAAGACAAAAAAATAAAATCATTTTTCATGCTTGTTTTTTTTTTTCCTGTTTGTTCAGTTTAAGGTTAGTTCCTTTGAGTGTCCTAAGGAAGTACCTGGTAAGCTATCAGAGAGATGTCTGGATTCACGTTGCTACATGGAGGAAGAATAAGCAAAAAAAAAAAAAAAAAAGAAGTTGTAAAGGACAAATACTATGGAACACAAAAGGGATTGATAAATGCAAGTTAAGTCGGTTCTCTGAAATGATTCCTTTGTCAAGATTTAAATATCCAGGCAAATTTTCTATCATATCTGTATTGCAATAGGAGCATGTTCCGAATATTCTTGAAGGGACTTATTGTACTATGTAGCTAGCATTGTGGTCCTATTTTAACACACTCAGACAGAAACTTTTTATGAGGTAATAAATGTACTCTGTACTCTAAAAACCTAGAGACAAATGAATTAAAAAAAAGTGACTATAAATTCATTCAAAATTCCTGAAGAAATTTCTTTGTTGTCATTCACTTAAGAAGGAAGCAAAGAATAGTGATGCCTTCCCTTTAAGATATACTCAGGATTAATTATACATATTTTGCTAAGTAGCATACATACAATGTAAACTACAGTACAAAGTATAGTTTATTACAAATTCTCCCTGAGGTTTTGGTAAAAAACAGTTGGTCAGGAGTAGCGCTTATAGTGTTATCTATTTTGACCATGTTAAATAATCATTTTTTCCCAATTCTAGTTATAGGTCATTGTGTTACTTTTGAATTGTCAGCATTTGCTTCTGAACCCTAAAAGTCAAAGTCCATGGTATTGCAATTCAACTTGGTTATTTTTGTATCAAAGCTAGTTACAAAGTTAACCATCTGTTAGGTGATATTTTGTAAAGGTTGCTCTATCTTTACATGGCTCTGAATATTTAATAAGCAAGTTTTGTTTGTGTTTATGAATTCTCCCATTTACTTTTATGTCATAACTTATCTTTGAATATTCTTGTTAACACAAAAACCTACTTTCATATTTCATCTCTTAAATAATCCTAAATTTATCTTATAAAACTATCCAGCTTTTGTGCCTTTTTTTTTTTTTCCCTACTCTCCTTCAAATGATTCAAATGAGGTTTGCATACCCAAAGTCCCCATTTGCTCATCACTGTACTTCCACACCATCCAGCTGGGCTTCTGTGCCCAAACTCTGGAGTCTCTTCTTGTCAAGTCACCAATATTTCATGTTCCCATATCCGATGTTCTGTTATTTTGTCATTACTGAAGTCTTTCCATCATGTAACAAATGTAACACTTAAAAACAAAACTTTTTATGTTTCCTTTTATTTGTGACTCTCATCTCCCTAGTTTGTTCTGCTGTTTTCCTGATGCATCCTCCTCTTCCTAGCACATGATGGAATAGCCCTGAGCTGATTCCTGGGCTGCCACCTTCTCATTTATGTCTGTTCTTGTTCTTATCCTGGGAGATTTTGTCCATTCTTATAATGTTCAAATCCAACTATGTATTAAGCCTCACATACACATCTCCAGAGCTCAACATTCCCCAGAATTCTGTTTATCCAGTGGCCTATTGGACTTCTCCAATTTCGTGTTTAAAGGGCAATCAAATGTAATATGGCTCAAACAAAATATTAATTTCCCTCAAGCCTTTTCCTAAACCTATTTCTCTCCCAGGTTTTCTGATCTCAGCAAACAGTGTTATTTGGTTAACTCAAAATCCAGATATAACAGTGCTTAAAAGATTTTTTCCAGTTAATTCAGAATTTTATCTGTATCTCTATATCTCTATATTGATATTGATCTTATATTTGTATGTAGATCTTATAAATATATATTAGATCTTTTACACACACACACACACACACACACACACACACACACACACACATATCTGGAACATCTGTTTTTATCTAAAAGTCCAATAATTATAGTTGCTGAGTAAATGTTTTTGCTTAGTTCGTGGATGGACTTTGCTGTTAGCTAGTTATGCTCATTTACATATGAATTCCAAAATCACTTTTAGATTTTTTTAAAGATAATTTTACCTTTATATGGACCAATTTTAAGAGTTTTTAAAAAAAGAGTCTGGAAAATGCTTTGCATTACTTTTTTGAGGCTTTTAAAACTTATAAAAAATTCTCTAAGAATTTAGAGCTTGTTTTTTATCTTCTCTGTATATATCCAGTATATCACCCTGTTGAAATATTTATTATATTTTGATACATTTTTCATGTTTTCCTATTATGTTAGCTACTATGTAAGGTTTCCAGTAATTTTTTTTTAGTTATCCCATTAAAAACCAGGCATTAATTTATTTTTCATACTCCTGAGCATCTTAATCTGTCTTTTAAAGGCAAAGATAATAGAATTTTTCTGAAATTATTTAGTTGCTGTTTTATTATTTTGTTTTTTAATTGGCATACATTTCCAGTTTTATTGAAAAATAATTGACATATGTCAGTGTATACATTTCAGGCATATAGTATGATGGTTTAATTAACATATATTGTGAAATGATTACCACAATAAATTTAGCTAACAATATTTTTATAAAAATACTATTAAAAAAGGAAAGGAAAATAAACTTCTTCTTATGAAGTGAACTCTTAGGATTTAGTCTTAACAATTTCCCTGCATATTACACAACAGTGTTAGGTATAGTCCTTGAATTGTACACTGTATCCCTAGTACTTCTAGCTGGAATCTTGTATCTCCTTTTTTATCATCGTCTAAGTTTTTTAATTAAATTCCTATTAGGTAACATAAAGTGTAGTATTTGTGTCAGGTGTACAATATACTGATTCAACACTTATATAAAACAATTAGTACTCATCACAAGTGCACTCATCAGTCCCCAACACCAATTTAATTGATCTCCCAACCCACCTTCCTTCTTAGTAACTATCAGTGTGTCTCTACAATTAAGAGTCTGTTTCTTGGTTTGCCACTCTTTCTCTTTTTTTCCACTTTTTTGCTCATTTTTTTTTTCTTAAGTTCCACATATGAGTTAAGTCTTATGGTATTTCATTTCTCGACTAAGTTATTTCACTTAGCATGATACTCTCTAACTCCATCTATGTCCTTGAAAATGGCAAGATTTCATTCTTTTTGATGGCTGAGCAATATTCTTTTTTAAAAGTTTTTATTTATTTATTTTGAGAGAGAGAAAGAGAGAGCACAAGCAGGAGAGGAAAAGAGAGAAAGGGAGAGAGAGAGAATTCCAAGCAGGCTCCACACTGTCAGCATGGAGCCTGATGCAGGGCTTGAATTTGCAACCCATGAGATCATGACCTGAATCAAAATCGAGAGTTGGCTGCTCAGCCTCTTGAGACACCTGTGCACCCCTGGATGCTCAGTAATATTCCACTGTGTGTGTGTATGTGTATACATATACATATACAAATATATAAATGCAAATATGAATATATACACACATATATATGTATCACCTCTTTATCCATTCATCAATCGATGGACATTTGGGCTCTTTCCATAATTTGGCTATTGTAGATAATGCTGTTACAAACACTGGGTGCATGTATTCCTTAGAATTAGTGTTTTTGTATTCTTTGAGTAAATACACAGTAGTGTTGTTACTGGATCATAAGGTAGTCCTATTTTTTTAGTTAGTTTATTTATTTTGAGAGAGTGAGGGTGCAAGCGAGCGAGGGGTAGGGAGGGAGAGAAAAAGAATCCCACGAGGGGCAGAGTTACACAGAGAGATAGGGAGGGAGAGAAAGAGAAGCGGGACTCACTGGAAGCGGGACTTGTGCCCACCGGAAGTGGGATTTGAGCTCATCTGATGTGGGGCTTGAACTCACAAACCCTGAGATTATGACCTGAGCCAGTCATGTGCTTAACTGAGTCACCCAGAAGCCCCAAAGTTTAAGAGAGAGAGAGAGAGCACAAATAGAAGAGGGGCAGTGGGAGAGGGAGCAAGAGAAAATCTCCAGCAGGCACCTCACTGTCAGCACAGGGCCCCATGCAGTGCATGATCTCAAAACCCTGAGATCGTAACCTGAGCTTGAAATCAAGAGTCGGTTGCTTAACCAACTGAGCTACCCAGGTGCACCTCTATTTTTAACTTTTTGAGGAACACCAAGTGTTTTACAGAGGCCACACCATTTTGCATTCCCTCCAGCAGTGCAAGAGGGGTCCTATTTCTTTACATCCTCACCAACACCTATTGTTTCTTCCAGTGTTGAATTTTAGCCATTCTGACAGGTGTGAGGTGATATCTCATTGTAAGACTGATTTGCATTTCCCTGATGGTAAGTGATAGTGAGCATATGTCTATTAGCCATCTATCTTCTTTGAGAAAATGTTTATTCATGTTGTCTGCCCATTTTTTAATTGGATTATTCATTTCTTGGGTTATAGATCTATTCAAATTTTCTGTTTCTTCCTGTTTCAGTTTTGATACTTTAAGTAATTCTAGGCATTTATCTGTGTCTTCCAGATTGCCCAAATTGTTGGCATATAATTGCTCATAATATTCTCTTATTTTTGTTTGTGTTTCTGTGGTGTTAGTTGTGATCACTCCTCTTTCATTTGTGATTTTATTTCTTTGGGTCTTTTTCTTTTTGATATGTCTGGCCAGGGGTTTATCAATTTTGTGAATTCTTTCAAACAACCAGGTCCTAGTTTTGTTGTTCTCTTCTACTGTTTGTTGTTGTTGTTGTTTGTTTGTTTGTTTTTTCTCCAATATCATTGTTTTCTACTCTAATCTTTATATTTCTCTTTTGCTAGCTTTGCACTTTATTTACTGTTCTTTTTCCATACCCTTTAGGCATAAAGTTAGGTCACGCATTTGAGACCTTTCTTCCTTCTTTAGGAAGACCTAGATTACTATATACTTCCCTTTTATGACCACCTTTGCTGCATCCCAAAGGTTTTGGACTGTCATGTTTTCATTTTCATTGGCTTCCATGTTTTTTTTTTATATCCTTTTTAATTTCTTCTTTAACCCATTCATTCTTTAGTAGGATGTTCTTTAACTTCCAAGTATTTGTGGTCTTTCCAGTTTTTAGTATGATGTTCTTTAACTTCCAAGTATTTGTGGTCTTTCCAATTTTTTTCTTGTGGTTGACATCATGGTCTGAAATTATACATGGTGTCTCAATCTTTTTGTACTTGTTGGGGACTGATTTGTGACCCAATGTGTGATCTATTGTGTAGAATGTCCATGTGCACTCAAGAGGAATGTATATTCTGCTTTAAGATGAAGTGTTCTGAATATATCTGTTAAGTCCATCCAGTATAGTGGGTCATTCAAATCCATTGTTTCCTGGTTGATTTTCTCCTTAGGTGATCTGTCCATTGCTGTCAGTGGGGTGTTGAAGTCCCCTACTATTATGGTATTGTTATCAATGAGTTTCTTTATGCTCGTGAGTAATTGATTTATATATTTGGATGTTTCACATTGGGGGCATAAATATTTACAATTATTAGATTTTTTTGGTGGATAGATCCCTTAATCATTATGTAATGCTCTTTTTCATTTCTTGTTACAGTCTTTATTTTAAAATCCAGTTTGTATGATATAAGTATGGCTACTCCAGCTTTATTTTGACAATCATCAGTATGATAGATGGTTCTCCATTCCCTCACTTTCAATCTGCAGGTGTCTTTAGGTCTAAAATGAGCCTCTTGTGGGCAGCAGATGGATGGATTCTTTTTTTTTATCCATTCTGATACCCTATGTCTTTTCTTGGAGACATTGGCATTTAGTCCATTTACATTCAGAATGATTATTGAAAGATCTGAATTTAGTGCCATTGATCGTGGTCATGTTCTCTGGTTCTTTTCTAGTCTGGTTTGTTTTGTTTTGTTTTGTTTTGTTTCATTTTTATTTTGTTTTCCACTCAAAGAGTCCCCCTTAAAATTTCTTGTAGAGCTTGTTTAGTGGTCACAAACTCCTTTAGTGTTTGTTTGGGAAACGCTTTATCTCTCCTTCTATTCTTAATGACGGCCTTGCTGGATAAGTGTTCTTGGCTGCATATTGTTCCCATTCAGCATGTTGAATATATGCTGCCACTCCTTTCTGGCCTGCCAAGTTTCTGTGGATAGATCTGTAGTGAACCTGATCTGTTTTTCCTTGCAGGTTAGGGACTTTTTTTTTTTTTTTCTCTTGCTGCTTTCATGATTCTTTGTGTGTTTTGTGAATTTGACTATGATTGCCTTGGTTATATAAGTGGGTGATGATATGCCATGCCTTGTTGAATTTAATGGGAGTTCTCTGTGCTTCTTGGATTTTGATGTCTGTGTCTTTTCCCAGATTATGGAAATTTTCAGCTATTATTTGGTCACATAAACCACTGCCCCTTTCTCTCTCTCTCTTCTTCTAGAGCTCTTATGATATGAAAATTATTCTTCTTTATTAAGTTGCTGAGTTCTGTAAGTCTTGTATTGTGATCTTTTGCCTTCGTTTCCCTCTCTCTTTTTTTTTTCAACTTCATTATTTTCCATAATTTTATTTTCTATATCATTTATTCACTGCTCTACTTCGTCCATCCTCTCTGTCATGGCAACTATTCAAGATTGCATCTTGGTTATAGCATTTTAAAATTCAACCTGACTAGATTTTAGTTCTTTTATCTCTGCAGAAAGGGATTATCTGGTATCTTCTATGCTTTATTCGACCCCAGCTAATATTCATATAATTGTGGTTTTAAATTCTAGTTCAGACATCATACTTATATCTGCATTGATTAAATCCCTGGCTCTTAATTCTTTCTTTTCTTTCCTTTGGGGTGAATTCCTCCATCTTGTCATTTTGGAGGAAAGAAAAATTAATAAAGTAAAATTTAAAAATTTTTAAAAATTAAAAATAAAAAAAGTAAGCTAGATCCTAGGTGTATTTTAGTCTGCTTTTTAATAGAAGCTTACAAGATTTGTCTCTCAGTTTTTGCAGATTGTTACATTAATCCTCAGATTGATTTTCTAGATGTTCAAAATTGTTCTATGTTCATCTAGCTGTGTTTTAAGGACGAGTCAAATTCAAGGTCCCCATACTACTCTTTCATCTTAGCTCTCCATGGATGACTTTTATTTATTTGTGTTGTCTGATTGATGTAGCTAGGACTTCCAATACTGTGCGGAATTACAGTGGTAACATTGGACATCCCTGTCTTCTTTCTGACCATAGAGGAAAAGTGCTCAGTTTTTCCCTGTTGAGGATATTAACTGTGTTGTTTTTTTTTTTTTTTTTTTTTTTTTAATATGTTGAGGTATATTCTCTCTAAACCTACTTTGTTGAGGATTTATATCATGAATGGATGTTGTATTTTCTCACATGCTTTTTCCGGATCTGTTGAAGTGATTGTATGGTTCACATCCTTTTGCTTATGAATGTGATGAATCATATTGATTGATTTGCTAATGATGAACCATCCTGGTAACCCAGGAATAAATACTACTTCATCATGGTGAATGATTTTTTTAATGTTTTGGAGGATTCAGTTTGCTAGTATTTTATTGAGCATTTTTGCATCTGTGTTCATCCGGGGTACTGGCCTTTTTTCTGGTGCCTTTATTTGGTTTTGGTATCAGGATGATGCTGGCCTCATAAAATGAATTTGGAATTTTTCCTTCCATTTCAATTTTTTAGAATAGTTTGAGAAAAATGGGTATTAACTCTTCTTTAAATGTTTGGTAGAATTCCTCTGTGAAGCCATTCAGCTCTGTACTTTTGCTTGTTGGGAGATTTTTGGTTAGTGATTCAATTTCTTTTCTTGTTATAGGTCTGCCCAAGATTTCTATTTCTTCCTATTTCAGTTTTTGTAGTTTATATGTTTGTAGGAATTTATCCATTTCTTTCAGGTTGTCCAATTTGTTGGTATATAGGTTTTCATATATTTTCTTATAATTGTATTTCTACGGCGTTGGTTGTTATTTCTTCTCAATTGCGATTTTTTCTTTTTTATAAGTCTGGTTAGAGGTTTATCAATTTTATTAATTTTTTAAGGACCAGTTCCTGGATTCATTAATCTGTTTTTTTTGTGTTTTTGTTTGTTTGTTTTTTTCTGTGTCATGTATTTTTGCTCTAATCTTTATTATTTCCTTCCTTCTGCTGGCTTTTTCTTTTTCTAGATGTAAGGTTAGGATATGTGTTTTATTTTTGCTTCTTGAGATAGGCTGTATTGCTACCTACTTCCAACTTAGGACTGCTTTTAGTGCATTCCAAAGTTTTGGACCATTGTGTTTTCATTTTCATTGGTTTCCATGTATTATTTTTTTTAATTATTATTTTATTTTCTGGTTGACAAATTCATTGTTTAGTAGTATGTTGTTACCTTCATATATTTGTGGATTTTCCAGATTTTGTCCTGTGTTTGACTTCTAGTTTCATAGCCTTGTGGTCAGAAAAGGTGCATGGTATGATTTCAGTCTTTTTGTATTTGTTGAGCCCTATTTTGTGACCTAATATGTGATCTGTTCTGGAAAATGTACCATGTGCACTTGAAAAGAGTGTGTATTCTGCTGCATAAGGTGAAATGTTTTGAATGTATCTTTTAAGTCCATTGGATCCAGTGTCATTCAAAGCCATTGTTTCCTTGTTTATTTTCTGTTTAGATGATCTGTCTATTGATGTAACTGGTTTTTTAAAGTCCCCTACTATTATTGTATTGTCAATTAGTTTGTGTTTGTTATTAATTGTTTTATGTATTCAGGTGATTCCATGGTGGGTGCATAAATATTTACAATTGTTATATGGAAGGTGTGAGTCTGTGCATGTAGATATAGATACGATTTGTATCTTGTGACCGACTTTTTCTTTATTCCTCTCCCTCCACCCTCTGTTTCTGGTAACCACAAGTCTGATCTCTTTTTTTCTGATTTTTTTTCTTTATTTTTTAGATCCCACATATTAGTGAAATAATATAATATTTATCTTTGTCTGACTTATTTTACTTAAAAGATATCCATATTTTGAGTATTATAAATAATGTAGTATGAACATTGGGATGAAGGTATCTTTTGAAGTTAGTGTTTTTTTGTTTTTTTGTTTGTTTGTTTGTTTTTGTTTTTGATATATTCTCAGAAGTGCTATTGCTGGATCATATGGTAGTTCTATTTTGATTTTTTTGAAGATTCTCCATATTATTTTCCATAGTTAATTGTCATATGTTTTTGTGTGTTTTTGTTGTATTTTATTATCAGGTGCTTCCTTTTATCACTTAATTCAGCACAGAATCACATGGTAATGGATTTTCCCAATGTCTGCAGACTCAAGTTCATAACTCACGGCTACCTCACACAATTCTAATTAAGACAAAGGATAGACTTAATACCAGCTATTTCTTCCTTCGTTAGACAAGTTATATATATGCATGTATATTGATTTTTGATATTTTTTCTAATCAGATATAATTCTACAGAACTAACACTCTATAACGTTTTTAGTTTATGAAAACAGAACTTAACCGTACCAAGATATTCTGTTACAAAGTGGTGAATTGAAGTGTGTTTCCACTGTTGTATTAAACAGGATTTAATTGGTATTCAGGCAGAAAAAACCAATTGAAATTCTAAGTGTGCTTTGCTTTTAATAATGAAGAGTAAAGCCACAGGCAATGCTTAAAAACACATAAATGACAGGAAAATTTAACAACTTCGTGTGCCAAATGCAATCCTTTGGACTGATGTTCTGAGATAGCTCCTGTGAATGGAATCGTTCCTCATTAAAAACTCCAGGTAGAATGCATTTATTTATAAAACATTATGAGGATGTTGGTACAAATGATAACTTTGATAAAATCAGTTGCTTCCAAATGGTCAAAATAAAATGAAAACCAGTAAAATAAACATGCCTCCTCTTTTAATACTGGTACTAATAAAAACATCATTTCAAAATGAATGAAAATTGTAATAATTTTTCTAAATGAATATGAAAAACAAATTATATTCTAGGCCATTCCTTTTCAGTATACTGAAAAAGTTTGATTTTTCCAGCATCCTAACACTTCAGCTAATAATACACATGTATGGAATGACACACAGTATAAATCTTTTTTTGATATTAGAGCTAATTAATTGCATGAAGATCTACCATCAGCGAACACAACCAGGTAAGAACAAAGAAACAAACAAACAAAAATAAAACAACCCCCCCAAAAAGTTATATGATGATGGCTCTGCAAAAAGGAAAGAAAGGAATGAAGAGTAACACTTAATTTTGTAACATTTCTCTTACAAAACCACATGTAAAAAGCTGAACTCTGGACATTTTGTATGGAATGTGTAGAGTCCAACCCACTTTCTTGAAATTGTCTTATCTGTTCCAGTGAAGTTACATGACCGTTTTGAAAATTATTGAAACTTTCTAGAAAGTAGTAACAATCCTAGCAGTAAAATTATGTTAGAAGGTATTTATGTTAGAAGTAATATTCCAAGGAAACCAATCTGTTTTCTTCTTTTGACAATACTTTCTACTTCTCACTTTAAGATGTCCCTTATTCTCCATCAGATAACTATCTCTAAAATTCTTTGGTTTGTAAATTTTACTGGAAATAATTTTTTCTTAGCTCTAGTCTATATTTATTGAATCATTCAATTGTTCAATTCCTGCGGATTCACATTTAATATATTTTGTGTGTATAAACATATCCTTAATATTATAACTACTTAATAACTCCATTCCTACTGAAAACTTGAAAAGCAAAATAGAAACTACTGACTGGATTTAATACCCATTAAGTATGTATTTAAGTCATTTGAGATGACTCTGGTTTTGAAATTTTGAGATACCCGGTCATGGATTTAAAAGGTTTTTCAGGGGCGCATGGGTGACTCAGTTGGTTAAGCGTCCGACCTGGGCTTAGGTCATGATCTCATGGTTCATGGATTCAAGCCCCATGTCAGGCTCTGTATTGATAGCTCAGAGCCCACAGCCTGCTTCAGATTCTGCATCTCTCTCTCTCTCTCTCTCTCTCTCTCTCTCTGCCCCTCCTCCGTTTGTGCTCTGTCTCTAAAATAAATAAACATTTAAAAAATAATAAATAAATAAATAAATATAAAAGGTTTTTCAAAAATTGTGCTTTTATTCCTTAATAACAGAGAAAGACTTTTCCTTTAGTGAGCAGCCTAGAAGAAAACTGTATTTTATATTATTTATTCGCCCATTCATTTATTCATTTAGCAATTATTTATTCAAGCTCTTCCTATGAGACTAACTTGGTGCTAGAAGTTCTAGAAGAAATAAGTCCAGGCAAAAGAAAAAAACAAAACAAAAAAAAAAGACACAACCTTTTTATCCCTCTTTATCTTAAAATTTTTTAACCCTACAGAGAATTTGAAAGAATAATATAATAACATCCATGTAACATTTGACATTTGACCCCAGTGATGGTGTTACTGCCTTTTCTTTTTCTTCTTCTTCCTCTTCCTCTTCCTGCTCTCTCTCACACATTTCTCTAATAGGAAAAATCAAGTTTTATTTATCGCTTATGGTTGTTCAATTTGTTTATCTAGAAAAGTTTCCCAACCATTTTTCCTGTTTCATGACTTTGACATTTTGGAAGAATCTAAGTTAGTTTTCTTGTAGAATACTTCACTAGATTTCTATGATAGTTTTCTGTGTTGAAATCGGCTTGGTAAAAGTACTAAATAAATAATGATGTTTCTACATGTGTGTTTTAATTTTCTATTTGCATTTTAGTTTCTTCACATTTTGAGGCACATTCCTGGATTCTTTTAATTCTGTAAGGCCTTTTGTGTGGTGATTTGTGTGAACCTTAGTCAGAAGATGTTTTGTGTTTGACATTTGTTACAGCTCTGGCTATTGTCAGTGGCTGAGAAACTACAAATTCCCCTAGTCATACCTTACGGTATGGGCTCACATTTCAGGAGTTTGTCTAATTACTGTTGACTTTGAGTCTGGCCACTTGACTTCTGGTGTTCCTTGTGTACTGTTTCCGAAGAGAATGTCTTTTGCATTGCACTGGAATTCTAGTGTTATCTTCCTTAAAGCTTGTTAGTGTGGTGGTGGAGTGTTTGGTGGAAATTTCTCTGATGATCTGATGAAGCCTTAGTCTGTGGCTGGCACTGTGAAAATGGATCTCAGGGACATGGCCTTCTCAGTGTTCTGCATCTGTTACGAATGTAATGCTGACTCTGCTTCCCCTCAGGGGTAGAGATTCTGCTCTTCTCCCCCAGAACATCTATCTATCTATTATTAATTAATTAATTAATCTTTTGAATTTCTTTTCTCTAGTAGATACAGTGAGTTTCTACTAGAGCTCTCAAGGTAGTTGCATTTTTCTCTCCCCTTAGATTAAAGCTTTTGTTCTAAGAGGAAATCAGAGAGATAATTCTGGGATTTTGTCAGTGGCTGCTAATGTGGAAATGTTGGGGTTCAGAGCTGATGGCCAAGAAAGAATTCTTAAGATGTCTTTGGTGCAAAAAGGTGGTGTTTTTAAAGCACAGGGACAGGACCCGTGGGCAGAAAGAGCTTCATCGGGATTGTGGGAGATCGATATATATTTTTCAGTTAGGAGGGGGTTAGGGATAGTGTAAGTCTCCAAGGAATTTTGAAATCAAAGTTTCTTTCCAAGACCTTGAGGAAGCTAGCTATTGTTAGGTAAAGGTCATTTATTACTGTCTAATAAAACCTTAGTCGTGAGACCCTTCAGATGTTTATCAGTAGACCTTACATATGCTCGGAGGATGATTATTAATGCTAACATATTTTGGGGAGTAGAGATAAAGGAAGTTTCCAAAGGAATTTTTATGTAGACTTACAAGATCCTGGAGGTCAGGATAATATTAAGCTAAGATTGCCTTTTGCCTCTAGCAAAGTATTAACATAGAGGCAGCTGAGTTCCTAGAGAAAGGTCACTCTCTCTGTTTCAATGACTTATCAATGAGCTGTAAGTAGCAAGGAAATTTAATTTTTTTCTTTTGTCTTTGTTTCCCACATCAGGTGCTATTCCTCTCATCCAACCAGTATCACAAGAAATTATTTTCAGAAATCTCTCTCATTTTTCTCAACAGTCATCTAGTAGAGTTCCTGTAGGAATTTCCTTTCCCAGTCTATATTCCCAGATGCTTCCTGTTTTACACTAGCCCTAAACGGAACATTGGGAATTCTAACAGGCTTTTATGGCATCCCTTAATGTCTTTGATGAGTACTTAAGTATCCTGGTCCTGTTTCTACCTGTAGGTGAATGCCTCACTTCGTATTTTGGGTCATTTGTTTGCCCTACAGTTTCAGTTTTCTAATGAATATAATAAAAGTTGTCTTCAGTGTTTCCATTTTTTTTTCTTGTTGTGTGGGAATAGCACCCTTTTCTGCTTGTAGTATCTCCAACACAGAATTTTTTAAAGCACCATGCTTTTTTGATAGCAAAATGTGCTCATCACAGCATCTGGAACATAGCAGGCGTTCAGTAATTATGAATTCCTTTTCCATTTACCTAATTTAGAAGTATTCTGCCCATTTGAGGCTATTATTTATGAGTGATAACAATTTAAACCAGATTTCCCTACAGTAATATTCTGACAAGTATCCTTCAGCAAGATATTAATTGGTAACTTGTGGCAAGAAAAAGGGGACGGAAGTATAGTAGTCCATCAGTAAATAATTCGAGAAGAAAATTGGTTAATTAAACAGATTTACTTAATGAAATCATTCTCAGAGCTATTATGCATTGTATATCACCTAGATAGAGGTATAATATGCACATTGGGTTTATCATAGAATAGCCACTAATAATTCCTAAAAATACCTAAAAAGATTTAAAAGTTTGACTTTAATCTATTGTTATTTGTATACGCCAGTAAGATTGAAGGGATTAAATCGGAGACAAAATTTTGCTTAATGGTGAAAAGAAAACTGTATGAAAATACCAGGCATTAAACATGAAATAAAACAACTAGGACTACAAATGATTTTGCGTAGTATCACCTGCCATGGGAATGTTCCTATAGAAGGGAATAAATGTGTATGTTGTATAATAACTATCTAAGATTTATATACCAAGTAATCTAATGATTAGAATTAGAGAAGACTTTGTAATATATATGTCAATTTGTCTTAGAATATTTTTCTTGTTTAATCATTTAATATGTGTATTTGCTATGTGAAATTCTATGCTTTACCTTTGGCCCAAAATATTTCCACTGAAAACCAATTTCATTCTGTTTTCACATTAGGATAAGATTTGCAAATTCTATACCCATTTTTCTCTACATAGTTGAATTTGAGGATGATACATCATATTGCCTAACATACAGCCTCTTTTAGCAAGCCAGAGAGTTATTATTAAAATAAATAACCACTGAGCCTGCACATTAGAGGTGCACAGTGAGTACTCTTTGTTACTCTATGATTCAGGTTCATGACATAACTTATGTCTCTGGAGGATGTGTTGAACAAACGAATTCTAACAATTTAATCAGTCTGAACTATTTCCTGAAGCAGATTTGTCTTTTTTCTCTCCTGAGGTTTTCTGAGTCAAATGCAAATAAAGGGGGAACATCAGTGTTATCTCTTCCCTAATCACAATTGTCACCTCACATCTCCTCAGGGTGATAGAGTCCTGCAATGTTATAGTTCTCTGAGCTTAGAAGGATGAAAGCTGAAATTTCTAATGAAGAAAAAGGAAATGCAGGCATTTCTAATATGTATAATTTTAAAAATAATAATGTTAATAAAATATGTATAGTTTTAAAAATTTGAAAATAATAATGTTAATAAACAGGTTTTTGTGAACTGAAATACTAGTCAATCAAATGTAGTTTTAAACTGAGTTGGAGTTTAGGGTCAGTAACTGTATTGCCATGGATATGAGTATCATTACTATTAAGAATACAGGTATACTGCAATATGCTTTTCATTAATGCTATTCAGTCCTACTTATTACAAATATGGGGATGTACTTAGAACATGTCTTAACACGCACAACAAAATTTTTCAGAGAAGAAACCTTGATTAGTGAACTCAGTTTTGTAGCCCCTCAGTAAATATTTTATAAGAACAACCATCAGTGATAGGGCTCTTAGATGGAAATGGAGGTAAAGTAAAAATAATTTTATGGGATGCAGTCCTAATTTTTGCTTAGTTGTATAAACTTTGGAAAGATAAATAACATAGTTAATCTTCAGTTTCTTTCTCTTGTTAAGAGAATTATGTGGTTACCAGATTCAGAATATTTTCACAAGTATTTAACTTTTTTTTTTTTTTTTACACTGGGACCTATTAATCTGTTTATTTTTTCATTTATTAACTATATTGATATCCAAGTCATCTACTCCCCTTCCTTCTTTTAAGCTAAATTATTTCTTTCGGATCTATTCTCTGATTAACTTTTTTCTTTTCATCTTGCATTCGAAGGTTATATTTTCATTGTACAGACAAATAAAACCATGTTTGTCACATCCATCCCAGCATCTACGAGTTATCAGTAGGGGTGAGTCTAGAGTCACTGCAAATTGCTTGGACAGCACTTAATATTACTGGGAAATCCTCTCCAAATGTTCATTGAAGTTCGCTCTCTAAAGAATGTTTCCAGACCCCTGGTTCTACCCTATATCCATTTCCCCAATGTCCATTTTCTTTGCAAACTAATAAAGTCTGACTTCTGTTTATACCACCATTACACAAAAATGATAAATACTGTGATTTCACCGGTCAACTTTCTTTCTCATTTTACTGAAGCTCAGGGAAATACATGATTATATCATTAACCAAATTGTAGAAAACCAATGATTATTTATCACAAGTGTTCATTTTAACTGGGCGGGTTTATTTGTTTGTTTTATCTTCAGTCAACTCAGAGATATATTTATATGCATTTGTGGTCCAAGCTCTAGGCTCTCTGACATTAGGAGGGTTTTGTTGGGAGTGGGGGGGCTTGAGGGCTCAATTGGTTGGGTGTCCTACTTAAGCTCTGGTCGTGATCTCGCGGTTTGTGGGTTTGAGCCTCTGTGCTGACATCTTGGAGCCTGGAGCCTGATTCAGATTCTGTGTCTCCTCTCTATATCTACCCCTCCTCTGCTAGTGCGCTGTCTCTCAAAAATAAATGTTAAAACAAAACAAAACAAAAAAGCAAACCAAAAAAAAAAAAAAAAACAAAAAAAAACCGGCGTTGTTGGCCTGACTTGTTCACATTGTGAAGGGAGAAGGGAAGGAATAAAGGAAATAAGATGTCTTGAGTCATGAACACAAACCTGCATGGTGATTTTTTTTCTTCATTCTGTTACAACAAGTCATAGACTTAGTCCAGATTCACGGAATGTAGAAAGTAATCCACTTTAAATGGGAAGGGATGAAAAAAAAATACTGTAGATATAGGAAAGGGAAATATTGCAGACATTTTTATGGACAGTCTACCACAGTGACACAGTTGTCTATGCTGCCTTTTGGAATTTAAAGGTATCATTAACTTATTCTCTCTTTCAAACTCTAGGGCTTTTCTCCTCCATGGGACTCCTTTTAATTTGTTTACTTCTTCAGTTGTGTTTTTTAAGAGTAATTGCATCTTTGTCCTTTGTTTTCACACTATATTCTCCTTATAGGATTTCTCAGCCACATCTATGCTTTTGAAAACCATGTATAAGCAGATATAGTTAAAATATACTGTAGGCACCGGAACACATACCAATATTTTCACTTGACTAATGTTAGGGCATGAAAAATAGAAATTTACAATACAACTCTTCTTGATTGCATTAGTATATTCTCATTGTATGTTAATGATAAGCCAAATCTTTTAAAATGAAAGTCTTGAAATTTTGTTTTCTCGTTCTTAAATTTTAACTATAGAAAACAAAAAAAATTATTAGTTATTGGATAATATGTTTATATTGGGATAATCTCTCATACTTATTGGTTGGGAAGAATCTATAATAACTTTGTTGTGAATAAAAGTAAGCAGAAAGTAAGATTTTTATCATTTCATGATCATGCCTCACCTTAGTAATTACCTCCAGTTGGTCTTGTCAGAAACCTGTGAGTCATCTTTAAAATCTCCCTCTATGTAATCCTTTAATTCCTATCCATTCAAATCATTAATTCTGCCAATTCTACCTCCTGTGTTTTTGACACACCCAAGATACCATTATCAATTCCCTGTATTACTATAAAATAAATGTATTCTAGCTGGTCTTTGATTATCCACTTTTATCTCAATCCCAAACCACAGTGAGGCAGAGATTAGAGATAAATCTCATTATCATGCTCTGGTGAAACACACTTCAGTGACTTGTCATTACCTTTAGAATAAAAAACAAAATCCTTCACCCAGCTTTCTGACGACCATGTAATTCTGAAACTTCTTTTTATACAACTTTTTCCTTTTCTGTGTCCTTCAATCATATTTACTGTATTTCATTTCTTGAAAACAATCATTTTCTTTCTCAAAAGAATCTTTGCACCCATTCATTATTCCTTCACACCTCATTTGCAGCCAGCTTAGGTCCCTCCATAATTTTTTTTATGTATGTATTTCAAAAGGCTTCCTGTCATTACATAATTAATTTGTCTCTCTTTCTGGTTCTTCTAAAGTTCTTTGATTGCCTTGTTCATCCTTGTCTCCCCAGTGTTGGACACATTCCCTGCCATGTATTAGATACTAAATTAACTTGGTTATTAGCGAATAGAGGTATTAGACAATGATTTCTTAAAAATAATTTTACATACAATTTGGTAGTTGCCCTTGGAGGGAGAGCAATTTTTTTGGGGGGGGGTCAATGTCTAGTTTCTCTGTACTTATTGCACATAATTGCTAGAGCTATTTAAGAGGCAGCAGTCATGTTTAAATTTTAGCCTTGAGGACCTAGAGAAATAGACTACCCTATTTTCTGATATGATGTTAAAAGGATTTGTCTTTTTAATGCAGTCTTTATGTCTACTTTTATTTCAGAAGGCCTTTGGGCATGACATATTATGTTTCTTTATAGAGTGCTCTTAATACTGTAAAATTTAATTTAATTTTACCTTGCATAAAATTCCAAGTTGATGTTATATAATAGAAATCTCTTATGAGTGGTTTAGGGATATTTTTTCTGCTGCTTGTGATGTTACTATAGAAAAATTAAGAAAAAAAGAAAAAGTAAGAAATGAGAGATCTGTATCAAATTTCACATCCTACAAGAAAAATTAGGAATCTTGTTATCTTGAATTACTCTACCAGCAAGTTTTAAATCTGATTGCATATGATTTTAATTAAGAACTTCTGTAATCTAAAAGTGTTATAGATAGTCAGGCTTTCTTCAGTTATTCTCATTTTTCTTTTTTTTTAAGAATAAAGACCTAAAGACCAAGCAACCCTCCTTAAGATACCACTGCATTAATTGATATCATCTCTTGTTTACTATGTATATATTAAAATAACAAACTTGAAATCAGAGCATGTTAGTATAAAGGGATAAAGTCAGTTTTGCCACAGCTGTTTCTTAGAAATATATTATTTAATGTCTAATGTCAGGTTAAATGTTCCACCACCAGTTGAGCTCAGCTATCCATGACTGAGATATAGGAACAAAGATAGGAGGTCAATCTACCTAAGATAATAATTAAAATGTGCTTAATCTAAGTAGACTCTTTTTAAATGTCCAGGGAAATCAAATCAGTATTAGGAATAAGTAAATATATGAAGTATGCTAAAATAGTTTATTTTAATATTTTAGATGAAAAAATCATATATATTACCATGAAAAGTAATTACCATGGGAAGCAGAGTAACCTGGTACTACTACATTGGCTTACATTTTTGACAATATTTCTTTTAATATTGCTTTTAGTTTAGGGTTTGTTTGATATCTGCTCAAAATTAGATTTTCTTCTTTATAATCATAACTTTTTTTTATTGTTGCCGATAGTATATGTGTGTTTCTGTGTGTGCATATATGTGATTTAGACACAACTGAGGAAAGGATTTTAAGTTGCCATGCTATTGTATGCAGCATGATTTTCTTTAAAAAACTGAATAATCTCCATAGCTAGATATTTCATATTACTTAATTTTTTTTAAGTCACAAACTCAACACCCAAAAAACAAATAATCCAGTTAAGAAATGGGCAGAAGACATGAATAGACATTTTCCCAAAGAAGATATACAGTTGGCCAACAAACACATGAAAAGATGCTCAACAACACTCATCCTCAGGGAAATACAAATCAAAACTACAATGAAATATCAACTCACACCTGTCAGAATGGCAAAAATTAACAACACAGAAGACAACAAGTGTTGGTGAGGATGCAGAGTAAGGGGAACTGTCTTGCACTGCTGGTGGGAGGGCAAACTAATGCAGCCACTCTGGAAAACAGTGTGGAGGTTCCTCAAAAATTTAAAAGTAGAACTACAGTATGCTCCAACAATTCCAGTACCAGGTATTTAGTCAAAGGATGCAAAAACACTGATTCTAAGGGACACATGTACCCCAATGTTTATAGCAGCATTATCAACATTAGCTAAATTATGGAAAGAGCCCAAATGTCCAGTGACTAATAAATGGATAAAGAAGCGTTGGTATATATGTACTACAGAATATTACTCAGCCATACAAAAGAATGAAATCTTGCCATTCGTAATGACATGGATGGAACTAGAGCATGTATATCATGTTAAGTGAAACCAGTGAATCAGAGAAAGACAAATATCACATGATTTCACTCACATGTGGAATTTAACAACACAGATGACAATGGGGGAAAAAGAGAGAGAGGCAAACCGTTAAAACAGACTCTTAACTATAGAGAACTAACTGAGGGTTGCTGGAGGGGAGATGGGTGGGGGGATAAGTGAAATGGGTGATGGGGATTAAGGAGGGCATTATGGTGAGCACTGGGTGTTATATGTAAGTGATGAATCACTAAATTCTACTCCTGAAACTATTATTACCTACAGGTTAACTAGCTGGAATTTAAATAAAAACTTGAAACAAAAAAAATAAAGTCAAAGATCTAAAATATTCTAAAATAACTTCTAAAATATGCTTTATCAATGTCAATATATATATAAATATATGTATTGTATATTGTGAGTTTGGGGAAGTTAACACTCAATTGTTTGTCTAAGTTTCAATAAGCTATTTTAAAATAATTCATATAGCTTTTTAGCCCCTATTAATAAAGATAATTCTATAATCTGAATGAAGGAAAAATGTGCAAACTAATAAGGAGACTGAAACAGCTGAATTAAAATTAGTATTAAATTATATGATTAAAATTAAAATCAAACTGATTAGCAAAATGAAGGAGGGTAGACAGCATTAAGAATCAGTATATTTCCACAATTAAGTAATTTGTCAAACAGAGCAAACATTACCATGGAGTTATATCCAGAACAATGGTCAGTATATGTGAAAGAGAGCTAAAATGATATATATTAGCTTTTCAGACACAGTCTTTCAATATCACCTATACTTGGGAATAATTAAAATTCTTCCACAGAATATATACTATGTTTATGTATACACACATATCTATTCATTTTCATTCAAGAGGATTTGTAGTCCTCCCAGCTTTTTTTTTTTTTTTTTTTTTTTAATGACTCTCCTTCTATAAAACATTTGACTCTGGTGGTCTACTGAGAAAATGGCATACACAAATGAGTATACTGGTACTTTCTACTCTTTAATTTGTGAATTTTTCTCATAAAATGAGAGCCATTCAGAATCTCTTTGTGTGCAAAAGTTAATGAACCTTTTAAAAGTATCCAAATTATGCCCACTTTTCAAAAATTACTTTTATAAGCCTTATGAGAAAATTTAGTCCTTAAATTAGCTATCAGCACTGGACAGACTTGGGTCTAACTCACCATTGTACTTCTGTTGTTTTGGTCTCAGACTTTCTAGTCTATTCACTTTAATCATTCATGCATTCATTCATTTAGCATAAAATTATGTTTTGATATACCACGAACATAACACTCAAGATCCTAACTTTTCATGGCGCCTGACTGGCTCAGTCGGTAGAGCATGCAACTCTGGATTTCAAAGCCCCATGTTGAGGGTAGGGTTTACTTAAAAAAAAAAAAAAAAAGACAAAAAAAGACAAAAAAGAATCCAACCTTTCTAGGGTGTATAGTCTAGTGTTCAGACACAGCAGTAGGACAAACAGCAGAAAGCAGAATGTTAAAATGTAAAGCAGTAACTGCTATGCCTGGGGAGTGTGTAGTACTCTGTGAATACAAAGGAGATTTTTGGGGAATTAAAAAGGCTTTCTGGAACCAGTGATGACCAAATTGAAACCTTAAGGAGAAATTGGAGCTTTCTAAGTAAAAACTGGCATATTTTGGGAGTTTTAGAATATGAGAAATAATGAAAATATGCCCAGCAGAGGAAATATTACAGTTAAAGATCATTAGACAGGAAAGCATTTCTTCTTAGAGGAACTAAAAGAAGCATGGTAAGCCTGCACCCCCCAAAATGGTCTTATCCCATCATTACTGTTTTGGTAAACTGTATGCACATGCGGGTGGATGGTGAGGAAGGAGTGTGGTTTCCTTGACTTTAATACAGATGTGAGTACCTCGGGAATGAGATCAGTTTTTTTATTGCATTATCATTTCTGGTTGGAGCTAGCAACACCTAATCAACTAATTCGGTGCTTCCTGTGGTCAAAAGGAGCTCCTGAAAATTAAACTGTTCCACATTTCAAGAGAAATGTGAAAACTGTGCCTTTAAGTGTATCTTGTGCTGTACAATGGAACCACATTACTGAATTATTTTTGACGTTGAACATCTAACCATGTGTCCTGTCTAATTTAAGGTTGGGGCATATTTCTAAGGTAGAAGCACATTTGATACGACAAGACATTCCCAGCCAGGCCAGGAAAAGAGACAGGAGTGCTATATCTTCAGTGCCTCTGTTTTGCTGGGGAATGGGGTTTTGAGAATACCGTAGGAGAAATGAGAATGGATTTCAAAAGTTCGATGGTCAGCAGAAATCAGTAGCTGCTTTCAATATTCGTCTTTAAATATGCCAATGTTATTCTTTTAATTCAGAAATTTGGTATTTATTTGAAGGATTTTATATTCTTCAGAATAACCTAGCATCTGACTTAGTCATATCAGCTAGAGGTTAGTCACCTCCAGTCTCATTCCTGAGTTCTTTGTACTACTTCACATTGACTGCAACACTTGGAGGATTCTGATTTTCGTAACAGTCATTAAGAGCTTTAAATGCATTTAAATAATACACATAGCTATTATTGTATATTGAAATATGATTTGGGGAATTCATTGGCATTTGTTTAACATTACCACAATCTTATTAGAGCTAAATTAAATGCATCATTGGAAACTTTAATTTAAATCTTATTATTCTATATTTAAATTCAAAAAGTGCTACTATCCAGTATCACTGCTTCTATATCCACTAGAGTGTTTAATATTTTGATTTGAATCACTTAATCAAAAATTAATTTCAAGAGAGATGTTCTTGTTGGGGGAAAAATCGCTAATGACTTTTAAAGAGTAAAAAAAATGTTTTGGTTAATTGGTTTCTTTCTAGTGAAATTTATTTTGTCAAGGAGAAATACTGTAAATGGTTTCTTTGAGAAAAATATGATTCTATACCTTTATATGATTGCATCAAAGCCTACTGTCCTGAAAACAAAGTATAATTATGAGAATTCAAGAGTTCAAAGTATGGAATCCTGATAATTTCTCACTACTTGTAGCTATCATAAAAAATATAATTTGTTAATTATTTCCTTCATCCCAAGAGATTTATATAGTAAGATATAGAAGCAATGATTAAATATAAGTGAGGAAGTAGAATTTGAATGTATTTAGCTATAGGTGGCTTTTCTTCTAAAGGTACATAATATATGGAATAATTAAGTTTATTTGTTGTTAACTGTGTCACTGAGCTCTCACATTAAGGACTCATAATAAATTACGTTGAATGGATGAATTTAGTAAAGCTAGATAAACAGAGATTTACCTGGGCTTTTATATGAAGGAAATAAGACCTCATAATTTGTCTAAATATAATACTTTTTTGGCAGGAATTCATGCAGTATTTAATGTATGCCTATACAGGAGGATGATGTTATATGCCTTTTCCCCAATCCTAAGTTGATCAAAGAGCACTTTATTTGTAGACTATTTTATGATGAATATGTGAAACTCCTTTAAGAAATAAAGGTGTGGGGCACCTGACTGGCTTAGTAGTAGAGCACCTTGGATTTGTAAGTTCAGGCCCCACTTTGGGTATAGAAATTACTTAAAAACAGTAACTGACTACTTCTTAAGTGAAAGTAAAATAAAGTAATTCTTAAGTTATGAGATGCGTATCATTTTTCTCTTTTTAAAAATTTTTTTTGACGTTTTAAATTTTGAGAGACAGAGAGACATAGAGTGCAAGCTGAGGAGGGGCAGAGAGAGAGGGAGACACAGAATTCAAAGAGGCTCTGTACTCTTAGCTGTCAGCACAAAGCCCAATGTGGGGCTCAGACCCATGAATGCAAGATAATGACCTGAGCTGAAGTCGGGCACTCAACTGACTGAGCCACCAAGTGCCCCAAAGTATCATTTTTCTTTTCTAGCTCATCATCTACTGCTTTTCTTGCTTAGAAGAGAATATAAATTTTTTAAAAAAGATAAATTTGTTTAAGGTATCTTTGAATGACCTATGTCCAAATCTTCCATCCAGGATGAGAACTAAATACCT
Organism: Paguma larvata; assembly: GCA_030068075.1. Classification (NCBI taxonomy): domain Eukaryota; kingdom Metazoa; phylum Chordata; class Mammalia; order Carnivora; family Viverridae; genus Paguma; species Paguma larvata. Next base: position 38,818,231 of record CM057840.1, read on the forward strand.
CTTCAACACCTATTGCAACCATTTTTCCCCTCAAAAGATAAATGCTTAATTTATCTGTTTATTGGAATTTCATATCAAGTGTCTTTGCTACATAGATAATAAAGCTAAAAAAAAAAGTAGAAAGAAAGGCATTTTTCTCCTATCACCTAAATCAAAAATGGCGTAAGTGAACTATTTTAACCTCCTAACACAACCAGAGTGCTAACCTTACTTGCTCTGTACCTGACATTGCTCGGCCTGTTAAGATTAGGAACATCTGGGAGGATATTCCTTTAAATACTTCATTACAGATCACATGAGAAGAAAGTGCTTTCTTTTAAGCTCCAAGATCCATGCTTAAGCAGAATCCTCCATCATGCCTCTTTGCACCCCACCAAGCTTTATTGAGGTATAACTGACAATCAAAAATTGTATATATTTAAGTTATACAGTGACTTAAGGTTAAGTTAACCTAGCTACCTGATCCTAGCTACCTGATCCTGATCACCACAACCAAGCTAATCAACACATTCATTATTCATACCTATACCTTATTTTCCTTTTTCCTTTCTTTATTTCTTCTCTTTCTCCCCCCATCCTAATTCTTCTGCGGTGAGAATACTCAAGCTCTACAGCAAATTTCAAGTATACAATACTATATTGTCAACTACGGTCACATTACTGTATATCAGTTCACCAGAACTTAATCATGTTGCAAAACTGAAGCTTTGTAGCTCTTCACCAGTATCTTCACATTTCCACCTCCCCCAAGCCCCTGATAACCACCTTCTACTCTCTGGTTCTATGAGTTTAATGATATTAGATTCCACAGGTAAGTGAGGCCATGCAATATCTGTGTTTCCGCATCTGGATTATTTGGCTTAGTATAGTAGCCTCCAGATTCATCCGTGCTGTTGCAAATGGCAGGATTTCCTTCATTTTTAATTCTGAGTAATATTCTATTATATGTATATACTGCATTTTCTTTATCCACTCATCTATTAGTGGACATTTAGGTTGTTTTCATAGCTTAGCTATTAACAGATAAACATTGGAATGCAGATATCCCTTTGAGATAATGTTTTCATTTTCTCTGGGTATATACCCAGATGTAGAATTGCTGGATCATCTGTTAGTTCTATTTTTAATTTTTTGAACCAAACAGCTATTTTTATCATTACTTTTGTCTGCTGATGGGCAGACCTGTGACTTAGTTGCCATCAGTCAATAAGTACCTGCTTGAGGCTGATATTCAGAAATGGGCTGAGGAAAAAGATGGCGGTGTGTGTGAGACCCATTGTGTCGGTGCAGGCAGTAGCAAGGATATGCAGTTGTAGGAGAGTTGGGGGAGGTGGCAGCCCTTTACTGAAGTAGAGGGAGCTTAGTTTCAGTATTGCTAACAGTGTTAGTACCCCTGCTAAGATAATTTTGAATTGTAGTTCTTAAAGTCATTTCTAGAAGTTCCTCCTGGAGCTTAGTCAAAGTATTTTAAGCTTCTTATTAATACAAATAAGAAAAGCAGTACTTCCTGCTTAATACAACAATAATGCTATTTTACCTACAGTTAAGAACCCTAATTGGGTTACCTGGGTGGCTCAGTCAGTTAAGTGTCCAACTCTTGATTTTGGCTCAGGTCATGATCTCATGGTTCCTGAGTTTGAGCCCTGAATCAGACTTTGTGCTACAGTATGGAATCTGCTTGGGATTTTCTCCTCTGTCTCAGCCCCTTCTCCCACACCCACCCCGCTCTCACTCTCTCTCTCTCTCAAAAAACAAAAACACAAAAACCAAAAAATCTCAAAAACAAAAACAAAAACAAAACCGTAATAGATCTAAAATGTCTCAACTAGATGTTTCAATAGAAATCATTGGACCTGTTTTAAAATTAATCAATATATTTCATGCCCTTGGCCACATTATAAACATTTAACTTCATTAGAGACAATGAAGTACATTCTCAGAATTTTGTTTGAATAACCGAGAAATAAGACACTCATTGCCTCTGGATTAGCTTGCACAAATCAGAGTTAAACAAGGACTTGTCAGCCAGAGGAGTATGTCTGCTTGAGAATGAAATGGGGGGATAAAATAATACTTTAATAAAATCATTTGATCTTTGGATCAAAGTTTATCTCAAATCGAATGTACCCCTAGAATGTTTACTTCTAAAAATCAATACATTTCTTATTTTGTTTAAATTATTTTGCTCTGGTATTCTGCCATTTTCCAAAACATTTTTAAATATGACATATAAGAACCATTGCTGTAAAGAAGAATATAAAGAATTTTTGCTTTTGAGCAGTAGGAAGGGCAGATTTTTAAACAAAGAACAATGTAATGCCTTGTTAGAATAAAAGTATTTGCAAAAGTCTGTGGGGAAGAATAAAGCTTTTGTGGAAAACCTACAGAAACTGGAAAGATTAATTATCAAGGAGGTTAATTAATTGCTCTGGAATAAATTTTCAAAAATTAATAGAATAACTAAGTTGACAAGACCAGAAAAAGTCATTTCTAAAAAGAGACCTAAAGATCTCTAAAAAGCCTCAAAGTAGACTACAAAATCTGTAGAAATAAAGATTATATAACAAAAGAATGTTCACTAAAGTAACTTAAAAGTTCCTAAGAAGCCCTACTCACTCCCTGTACTTACTACTTTAATGTAATAATGCACTTTGCAATGTCTATTCATAATTTTCCTGAAGCTCACTCAGTATTGTTTTTTCATGTTTCATAATTAGGCACAAAAAGTCCAAATCATAATGCACAGAAGTAATTACTTGGTCATTTTATGTACAAGACAAGTAAATCTTGTACATCTTCCCTTGAAATCTAAACAATCATGCCTCATAAGGTAAAACAAAATGTCAAATGTATTTAAAAACCAGATTTATTCTTTAAAGGTGAAATCATATCATCACCATGATCATCATAAAATATTTTACTAGTGTTACCATTGACTTAAATATCTTGACTCTGCAGATGAAGTTTTTCCTTCATTAAAAGATGAAGTGGCCTCTTGAAAATATTTTATCAGAATAGGAAAGCCATTAAGAAGTATGTGACTGAAACTGTCTTGGGAAAAAGCAATATTCAAGGCATTTTGTTAAGAAAGAATCTTCTCAGAATAAGTATAGAATTATTTTTTTTTTAAGAGTGACAATGATAGTTGCTATCAGAGTGCATTTCTCCTAGGATTAAAAGATAATGAAAGTAGACAGTGGTGGGTAGAATGATATTCTTCTGTGCCCTTAACAGAGGATGTGTGGGATTTTTTTATTAAAGAAAAAATATGTAGTAGGAAACTATTAAATTCCACTTTTATAATATGAAATGAAGTTGAATATGAGTTTAAGTGAAAATGCTGAAATACGAATAAGCTATATTCTTGATAACATTGAGGCAACAGAATAAAAGGCAGAAAGCTAGAAGGAGAATAAATAGATGAATAAAATAACTTATTTCCTAAGAACTTTAGCCAAGACATAAATCTACTGAAATACTGAAATACCTAATGTGGATAAATAGGACACTAACATTAGGTATGACGGGATGATTCAGAGAGGTAATATTTAGCAATATTTTTCATTAGGATATGAATTTTACTGAGGAAATGTAGGTTCAGAGAGTAGCAGATTACTTTTCAAAAAGCTTCAAATCAACCAATAACTTGGTAAAAGAACTATGAGAAAAAACAATAAAAACCTGGATTTATAAGGGCTCTTTCTTCTGAGAGATTCAAAATACTTTATATATTGCCACCCTTCTTTTCAAAGAATAGATGATAAAGTACTTACATTTACAGGTAAATTAGTAGTTTCCAGGTATTTAAGATGATGTGACTCTTTAGTGCCTCATATTGAGCAAACCTGGGATTGTCCAAAGTTGAGTAATTTACAGTATTCAAGAAGATAAATTGTACCTATAAACATTAGGGTTACTGAGAACACATCAGTAAAATAAAACAGATACTTTTTGTTTTTTATTTACTGCATTATAAGATATTTATATATCTTAGCTCATTGAGTCTTTATGATACTATGAAATTGCCATTACTGTCATTATTATTTTATAGGCGAGGACAATGAGGCACGGATAGGTTAAGCAACTTGCCCAAGTCATAGTACATGACAAAGCCAGGGTCTGAACTAAATCTCCGATCTTGTGTCCCTAACCATGATGTCACCCTTCTTTTCATACAATCTTGATTAGGTCAAATCTAGGTCTTCAAGATAAAGACAAAACAATAAGAATTCTTTCTGATCTTATATCTTTAGAAATTGGAAAAGAAAATATTTTCCAGGACCCTTTAACAGCCCATTTTTCAACCAATCCCTAGAAAATGTCAAGGGAACTATCATGAATGACTTATATCAACCCGGATTCATCCGTAAATCATTCGCTGGCACTTGGTACGTTACATATTAGACAAAAATTTTGTGCAACCTTCTCAGATTCCTTCATCCCCCTCCTTTCTTTATTTCTCTTGGTAAATGCTCTGGTCCCTTCTTGTCACTCATGCACTTCCAGATTGTGATGAAGTATGGAGCCTGGCTTCCAGAGTAGCTTCTGTGGAGCCCAATGGCAACATATAAGAACATGGAGAATTTAACTCTCAGTTAGGTAAAGTTCAATCAGTGAGAAATAAGGGAATTAAGAGATAGTCAAGCAAACCCTCCTCTTTCTGCCTTCATTGAACTTCCCTGAGAGGATTTCCCCTTACAAATGTTCTAAAATAGAATCAGTGCACTTTCTAAGTAACCTGTCATAGTCTCTTCATAGCTTTCTGTGAGGCAGTCATCACCACTGACACAAAATTGAATTGTTTTTGATATTTCACTCTCCTTACTGTACTCTCTTGTTCTTACATTTATTTACCTTTACAATTAACATCTCTCCAATAATCACATTTTAAATCTTCGTCTCAGTCTTTGCCTTCAGAAGACTGGGGCTAACGCAGTACTGAAGTAAGTCAATAGAATCCAGGTTCCCTTACTAAGGAAGAAGAGGACGTGTTTTTTTCAATAGACAGACAAAAGGCCTACATCATTGCTGAACATTAGTAAGTGACAGAGGCCCTTCAAACTTTGGTTTATCAAACTCTAAATTTTGGGTTCCTAAATACTAAATTAAATTTTATTATCATGCATGCACATGTAATAATTGAATTTTCTGTTATACAAATTCTAGGTATAATAGCAGGATTAGGTATAAGGTTTTCTCTTGCCCCTCAAAATATTCAGAGAAAAAAAAAAATTCCAGGAACCTTTCCCCATGGATCTTACCTGCCAATCCTGGCAATTATTCCCAGTCTGAGAGTTTGATGGACACTTGTCTTTTCTTCCTTAGTAGCTATAATTAATGTTCTGTGCTGTACAACAATCTCCTGGGATGAAAATCATCTCGGTGATGATGCTTTATTGCTCCAGTTCACCAGGTGCACCCTCACAGAGAGTGGGGAATTGAATTATATAAAAAGCATGCAGCTTACTTTATAGTCTTAAACAAATATTATCAATCAACCTACTCATGTGCAATACCAATTAGATACAGATACAGTGACAATTTTACCTCTAACTTCTATTGATTTGAACTTGTGATTGTCATTAACTATTTATATCAATCCCCTGTTAATATTCTCAGATAGTGTAATGCCATAAATTTCATAAATTTTATTATTACTGTCCCTCTGACTGCCAGGTTGTCAAGGCATGGGAGAGTCAAGTGAGTATGGGTGGGATTCTTAGCTTCAGAGGTAATATTAGTATAATTCAGATTGCCATTTTATCAGGAGCAGTAGCCTTCTGTACTTAAAGGTGAGGATCCTGGATGAGTTGATTTGTAGCCTATGAGAGAGTTAGGTTGAGAGAGATAAGTTTGTGTGGAACAGAGGAAATGACTGTTAATCCATACAGGTCAGTGGGGTGTGACTGGCTGGTCTGATATGTAACTGATTTACATTTGTAACTGGAGTGGATTTCACCACTGTCGAATATTACCCAAGTATAGGGATTGTGAGGACCTTCCTGTCCATACTACCACAATGCCTTTGAGAATCTATATACTTTTTTTGAGGTTGTGAGGCTGTTGAGAATTTCCATTTAGAGCAGTTCACTTAACCACAGGTGAGTGTCTACCATTGAGCAGATTTCACTTCTGCAGGAAAATACACTCACTGGTGATACTCAAGGAACAATATAGAAAAGTCTCATCAAATAGTAATGAGAATGATTAATGTCAACACAGGTGATAGGTGGTAGTCACTCAAATGGTGATAGTGACTGCCAGCATTGGCTTGTCCTCCACTTAGGGTCCTAGTCCTAATACCAGGTGGTTCTGGGCCATATCTTGATCCTGATTTTGGTACATGGGCCCTGCTATGTCATACAGGCTCTACTGTCTATAATTTTCTCATTAGTTTTCTGTAATCTCAACCGCTAGGATCTGTCTGTTCCAGTTCCCTCCTGCATTTGGCATGCTTGCATATTATTCAATTTTCTTTCCTCCTGCTCACGTGAAATTTGTTTGGTGTCCAAAGGGAGTAGGTCAGCATGGATTTTCCTCTAGTGTCTTTGCAGTATTTTGTCAAATGCTTATGCACTGCCCTTCTTTAAAGAAAATTATTCTCTCTACCACATCTTGCTTTTGTAAAGCAAAACAAAACTAATAGGGCTTTCACAATTTTTCCTTCTGATGTTGGATTCAAGAGCTTATTGTGCAACTCCAAAGTAGAATACATCCCTTTCTTGCTCATTAAATTTCTACTCTAGCAAGGCAAGTTCTCTTCTCAATAAGTGAGTACCAAAACAAAACAAACAACAACAACAAAAAACAACAAACCAACAAATAAAACCCACAAAGATTACTATTTCAAGGTGTTTTCTTCAAAATGTATGAGTGGTGACTCTCCAACATACATATGTGTGGAGAAAAATGTACAAGTTGCGCTCGTATTAGAGCTACCAGAATTAGAGCATGAAGGGTAATTTAGGTCTGTTTTATTCTCTCTTTTCTTACTTCCCTCCTTTATTCCCTGTGAAATAGTTATGTTCGTGGTAATGTTCCTCTCCTTTTCCCAAGAGTACCCTCTCGCTCTGGCCTGGTCATCCAACTAACACTTGAGAATTATTTTTATAACATGCATTATAACATTACATATTTAGTAAATTTTCTGATTTTTATAGTCAAAGTATCACTTATTTAATGTTGAGTATTTGCTGAAGCATACATATTTTATATATTTTTTCTGCTTAAATATGTTCAAACTGTTAATGCTAAGTTACACTGTGATGAATTTGTGATAAATGAGGTTTTGCTTATTGCTGTGGTAGTTATTATTGTCAGCATCTATAATATGTGATTACCCAATGACTCAATTAACTAAGCATTATTTTCTTTTCATCAATGTGCAGAAATGTATGTGGTAAATATGGAAATCTTTTAGAATCATGATTTACAAAGGATTTTTTTTTTGAGAGAGAGAGAGAGAGAGAGAGACAAAGAACGAGAGAAAGTGAGGGAGGGGCAGAGGGGGAGAGAGAGAGAGTCTTAAGCAGGTTCCATACCCAGCACAGCCCAACGCAGGGCTTGATCTCACAACTGTGAGATCATGACCTGAGGCAAAATCAAGAGTGCGACACTTAATCTACTGAGCCACCCAGGTGCCTCTGCAAGGGATTTTTAAAAGGTAATTACATTGCTATAAATATTATTGATATGAATCTAATCAAGCCTCATAATTTGAGTCATAGCAGTTTGGGGAAATGCCATAGGTGGAAGAAGGTGTTCAACAAACACTATGAGGCCATAGTCAGCCAAATCCAGAATGTGAGAAATTCTATGGAGAAGTTTCTTCAAAAAATAAACATCTCAAAAGGGAAAGCTCTTAGAGATTAACAGGAAATATCAGGTGCCACAAGTGGACCTTATTTTGAAGGGAAAAGTCTGAAAAATACTTTTCATTAAACATTAGGGAAAAAATGTTATAAATAATATTAAGGAATTGTAAATTTTTGAAAGCTTGTGAAAATGGTACTATGAATTTTATTCTTCAAAAAATGTACATTAGAAATGCATACACAAATATTTTTAGGTGAAATAGGTGAAACCAGATGATATATGGGCTATAGTTTTATTATTTTTTACTTTTTTATTTTTTTAAAACTTTTTATTGTCAAATTGGTTTCCATACAACACCCAGTGCTCACCCAACCTGTGCCCTGCTCAGTGCTCGTCACCCACTGTCCCCCTCCTATATCCCCCTCACTCCTCAGTTTGTTCTTAGTATTTAAGAGTCTCTTATGTTTTGTCTCCCTCCCTCTCCGTGTCTTTTTTCCTTCCTCTCTTCCCCTCCCCCATGGTTTTCTGTTAAGTCTCACAAAGTCCACTTATGTGTGGAAACATATGGTATCTGTCTTTCTATGATTGACTTATTTCACTTAGCATAATACCCTCCAGTTCCATCTATGTTGCCAAACATGGCCAGATTTCATTCTTTCTCATTGCTGCATAGTATTTCATTATATATATATATATATATATATATATATATATATATATATATACCACATCTTGTTTATCCATTCATTAGTTGATGGACATTTAGTCTCTTTCCATGATCTGGCTATTGTCGAAAGTTCTGCCATAAACATGGGGTACATGTGCCCCAGTACTCCTGTATCTCTTAGTTAGATTCCTAGCAGTGCTATTGCTGGGTCATACGGTAATTCTATTTTCATCTTTTTGAGGAACCTCCACACAGTTCTCCAGAGTGACTGCACCAGTTTGCATTCCCACCAACAGTGAAAGAGGGTACCTATTTCTCCATATCCTCGCCAGCATCTATATTTTCCTGATTTGTTCATTTTAGCCACTCTGACTGGTGTGAGATGGTATCTCAGTGTGGTTTTGATTTGTATTTCCCCGATGATGAGTGACATTGAGCATGGTTTCATGTGTCTGTTGGCCATCTGGATGTCTTCTTTAGAGAAGTGTCTATTTGTATCTTCCGATATGGGCTATACTTTTAAATACTCGGTAAGCATATATTTAGATAAAGTGATCAATTAGATAAATACATAGAAGCACATATAAGCAGAGATACACGAATATGCATAGAAACATAGAAAAAGATGAGTTTATTTAAGGTCATGTTGATGGGTATTTCTAAGTGTCATATATTAAAAAACTGTTTTCTAATAGCAAGTAATCCGAAGATGGCATTGTTGGACAAACAAAGGATTATCATGTTCCTTGAGACTGTTAGTATTTATAACTACTATTTCTAACTAAGGGCCATATGTAAAAAACATTTTTGCCCAGAGAATTTTCTTAGGAAGATAAATAGAATATAATTTATGACTTAGAATACAGAAACAGTACAACTCATTTAATCAGTACAATAGATACAAAATGCTTACAAAATTGACTGAAAACACTACTCTTAAGGAGATTTTATGTCTCCTTTATGTTTTATAGTAGTTGTAATCCAGGGAACAATCAAATGTATAGAGTGTCTTCCATAACATAATATCTGAGGATAACTGTTTCTTCTTTTAATCAAACTCTCGTTTGACACATAATTTAAGTTTTTGATTTATTTATTTATTTATTTATTTATTTATTTATTTATTTATTTATTTGAGTGCGCACAAATGGGGAGGGGCAGAGAGAAGGAGAGACAGAACCCCCAGCAGGATCTGCACCATCAGTGCAGAGCCGATGCTGGGCTCAAACTCACCAACTGTGAGATCATGACCTGAGCCGAGACCAAGAGTCGAATGCTTAACCAACTGTGCCACCCAGCACCCCTGACACATAATTTTAAAATTAGTATTTTTGAATAGATAGCATTACTATAATATAAATAGATATTTCATTGGGTCAGGGTTCATTCATCTTGCTTTATAATAAGTTCCTTATTAGAAATGTTAATAATAATTCAGATAGTCTATAGCTAGCAAAGGTACTTGGATAGTTGTCAACAAAGCCTTACCCATTAAGGTCAGCTTTATCAAGAACTTTTCATCGTATCAGTATTATTCATTTTCTAGTATGTTGAGACTAGATTCTCTCTCAGTTATGTTCTTAAGGCCATACCCACTTAAAGGGTCATGTACCTTCTATTATGGTTTCATTTCTTAATCCTTAATGAGATTTTTGCTTAGACTCATGAAGGATCGACTACTCTGGGAATTGAACTCTTGTTGTGGGTGATGGACTCAATATGTGAGTGATCCGTGAGACCAGGGAAATAAGCTAGTTTAGTCTCATGATTGCCATAGTATGTTGGCCAAAGTCAGTTCTCAGGTCACTGTGCAGAAAGAAAGAATTCAAACAGAAGTCCTGATGATAAATTATTGTGACGGATGTTGAAGTTGAGAGAGGCCAGATGTAAGGTTTAGGGAAGAGGAAGCTTGCAAAGAGATCTTCTGAGATCAGCAGAGGGATCCATCAAATTTCTGCCTAAACACTCATCTACACATTGGTGATGGGAAGCTCCACAAGTTCACAAAGAATCGTCAAAAACTGGCAGCACAGACAATTCCCAAAGCTCACGTATACTTGTAATATGAGAGATTCCTTGTGTGTAATGCAGGAGATTACATTTTCATCAGCTAGAGGGAAGAAATGTCTTAATACTTGGGGCATTCGATACAATACTTGAACATTATTTTTATTTTTTAAAATTTAAGATATTATATTTTGCATAGAATTGGTATTCGGTTTAAATGTTTAGCAAAATTAGTGAAACCATCTGTGATCTGTGTTTGAAGTTTTCTTTTAGGGAAGGTGTTCGTCGTTTATTAGAATTTCAATTACTTTGATATACTGTGATTCAGGGACTCTTGAATATCTTCTTGAGAAAGCTTTAATAATTATTTTCCTGGAATTTTGCCCATTTCATTTAAATTGTTGGATTTGCTGTTGGGGAATGTCATAAAAGGACGTGACTGTCTTCTGACCCAGGAGTTAGACCCAGGCATTCGGGAAGGCTCCACAACCTCTCCGCTGTCGTTGGAATGTGGGCTCCACTTGTTTCTCCCACTTGCAGAGACTGCTTTGGAGACCAAGCCTTGATTTAGTGATGTGGTGTTGAGAGCATCTGCACAGTGTATGTGACTGGACCGAATTAGGGACTCTTTAGATAGTTATATGATATGGTCGGCTGGTTGTAGTGATCTGTTTGTCTTGCTGGCATTCAAGGCAAGCCTTCAATATCAGTTCCTTTTGCTTATTAACACTGCCACCTGCCAACCTGGAGTGTCTGTCTCTTTCTTTGGTCTCTCCCTCTGTGAGGGCCAGTTTCAGATTACAACAGGAAAGCTCCTGGGAGAGTTGCAAACTAACATTTACTATGACAAATTTGATCATAATATTCTCTTATAATTCATTTTTTGCCAATATATACTCTGTACTTAAGTTACCTCTCTCATTCCCTTTTTTTTCCTAAATGCTTATTTATTTATTTAGTTGAGAGAGAGAGAGAGAGAGAGAGAGAGAGAGAGAGAGAGAGAGAGAGAGAGCATGGAAGTAAGCAGGGGGAAGGCAGAGAGAGAGAGAGAGGGAAAGAGAGAATCCCAAGCAGGCTTTGTACCTTCAGCCCAGAGCCTGATGAGGGGCTCAATCTCAGGAACTGTGAGATCATGACCTGGGCTGCAGCTGAACCACCTAGGTGCTCCTCACTCATTGGTAATTTATCTCTTGTAACTTTTTTTTTATCTGGCTGGAATTTTATGAATTTCAGTGATCTTCCAGAGAACTCAGCATTACATTTCATTGATTTTTCTGTATTTTTTTGTTTCCCATTTAATTGATTTATTTTGATTTTCTCTTAGTTGATATTTACTTTGTTTCAAAATTTTATTTAAAAAAATCATCATTAAGAAAAGGATTTTTGTTTGCCTATCTTTAAGTTTGGGATGATAGAATAGTTTCTCTTGTCACAGTGACGAGGTGCCACAAATTTAGTAGCTGAAAACAACAGGAATTTGTTCTCCTGCAGTTTCTGGAGGCCAGGAGTTTGAACTGAGTCTCATGGAGCTGAAATTGAGGCTTCAGTTCCTTTCAGAGGCTCTGGGGGAGAATGTGTTCCATGCCTTTTCCAGCTTTTGGTGGCTGCTGGTTTTTGATGTGTGGCCACCAGTCTCTGCCTCTACAGTCACACAGCTTTCTCTTCTTTAGCCAAATCTCTCTGTTATAAGGATACTTGTGATTAAATTTAGGGCACATGTAGATAATTGAGAATAACCTCCCATATCAAGTTCCTTTAGTTTAATCACATCTGCAAAGTTCCTTTTTTCACATAAGTTAACTTCACAGGTTTCAGGCATTAAGGGTTATGTATTTTAGGGATCACTACTCACTCACCATAGGTGAATACAGCTATATGGTGAATTCTCAATCAAATACTCAAGAAGTGAAATTGCTTAATCAAATACTGGCAGACTGTCTTTGAAAAAGTTGCAGTCACTTAAATATTCTTTCACAATTAGGTTAAACATGGTTTGGTTCTCTGATCTTATAGCCATGCTTTAGAAAGTACTTTACATTCTGAACAACAAAATGTCATATACACTTTCTTATATTCTTTTTAGCAAAATCAATCTTAAATCTTTCTGCAGTTTACAAATGTTGATGTAAAATAAATTTTGCGTGTCTTACATCAGCATCTTATTTGATGAAAATTTCTGCTTTTATCATTTAAAATACCTTAATCATTTATTAACTTCGTTATTTTAATGCTATTAGCTTTCATTTTATTTTGTTTAATATCTTAATTTTATTTTTACTTTGAATGAATTTTGTTGGTGTGTTCCATGCTCATGGTTTTGATTTCAAGCTCACCGTGTAACTCTGATTCACACATTTCATTTATGTAACTTGAAGCCAGACTGTTACTCTTTTTGTTTAAGTGAGATTTTCAAATGTATGTTTGACATGATTCTGTCATCTTATGTTTTCTTTAATTGGCATGCTATTTATTTTTCCTCTGTTAGATTGAAAGTATATAGTTTGTTTTTAGTTTTTCTGGTGGTTATTTAACACCTTTAAAATTGTTAGAACAGAGAATATCTTATCACTTTCCTGATATGAAACATGAGAAAAATTAATGAGCTTGAGATTGAGCCACCACCTTTATATCCCGTTATACTCCTCCTGTAACCACTTCTCAAGTTTTTAATCCATTGCATTATAGTTCATTATAATTGTACATAGTTGCATTATAATTACTGTGTTACTTAGATGCACATCATATTTTTCTGTATGTATATGCATACGGGATATGGGAAAATGTATTTATTTATCTCTCTACTTATCTATCTAAAAGAGAGAAAGATATTTACCAAAGGGAAAATAAAAGTCTAGAAACCCCAATTTAGGAATAAAGGAAGTAGAAAACTTTGGGTAATATTAAAAAATAATTGAAAAGGTGAATATACGTTGTTAATTAAACATTGTCATATCTTGAATTTGAATATTCTTCATTGTTATTTGTTTTAGATCTTTTTCTCTTTCTTGTTTATTTCTATATGAACATAGCACGCACAAACACAATACCACAACTTGGAACTAAAATTTTCTGGTTACTTTCTTCTGGATTTAAGAAAGTAGGAATCAAGCTGTGAGACCTCATTCTCTTCTTCAATTAATTTAGAAAATAAAACAACTGTGTAATAAGATTAGAATGAATGCCATTCTCTTTCACTGATTATGGGAGGGAAGGATAGTTTCATGAGGGTTCAAGCTTCAGAAAAATCATTCCTTTCTAGAATAAACTTTTGAGGAGTTCCTTATTCATGGATTTCCTTGAGACTCTGATAGTAACCCTAACAATACCTAGTTCCAACACATTGTCTTTTCAGTACAGCTTTTGGTGATTATACCAGTGTTTTAGATGAGAAGAAAACTTCATAGTGATCTAGCATGTGATTAGTTATATAGAGAAAAGAGTTATAGCCATGGAAAGATACACATACAAAAGAACTGAAACCTCCTTCAAGCAAGCCACAGATAGGAGGCTGGAAGTAGTTCCTCTTAGCCCAGACTAGTCTCAGATAATCACAGTACTGGTCAACAGCTGGTTGCAACTTCAAGAGAGACCCTAAACTTAATCACCCCACTAAGCCACCCCAAGTTCCCTGACCCTCAGAAACTATAAGATAGTAAATATTTGTTGTCTTCAGGTACTAAATTATGGAGTAATCTGTTGCAAAGAAATTGAAATCATACAGTGGGAAATTAGACAGCAACAAGATGAGAAACAGGTATTGGAAAAGAAAATCTCTTGACAATATCAAGGATAAGGGTGGATTTCTTTTAGTGTCTAAGGCTATCTGTCCTGTTCAGGTCAACAATTCATTCCTTTAGTGACTATTCATTCTTGTCAAAGTGATATCGAGTTAAAGACTGAAATATAAAAAAAATGAACAATTAAAGTTTTACAAGTTATAATCTAGAAATGTGTGCCTGTTAATCCCTCTTTCCCCTCTGCCTGTTTGCCTTCTTTTCTCTTTGTCTCCCTGGTCTTTTTCCTGTTTAGGTGAAGTATTAAATAGAATGCAGCCTCTCTGTAGCAGGCCTACTTCTTAGTTCTGAAAGAATGTGAACGCTTTATTGAACACTGTGAGACATGTTTACTATTAGACAGTGACGCTTTAGTTAAACCAAACCAAATATCAAAACATCATTAAGAGCAATTGACTTAAGCTAAGAAAAACAAAACAAAATGCTATGACAAATTTTCTTACAAACATAACTTATTTCACGTTAATTTTGATTAAAATTGAAGGTTTGGGATTAAAACCAATATTTAAAAGGGATATGCATGTTCTTTTTAATTGAGCAGCCATTTAGTCATCTTTCATTTTTGCCTAATTATTTCAAATAGATTTGGTGGTATGTCATGAAGTCTGTTATATGTTTATAAACATGAACTGATTAACTGATTGGGAACTCCAGAATGCTGGAGGGTACTGCAATTGACTCTGCATATTTGCATAGAATCCATGAGGCGAGAAGCAAATGGATTGAAAATGTGAGGTGGCATGACAACATGGTGACTCAAGGAGGTGCTGAAAGATTGTCTTCTCAATAAATCGGAAGTTCGATATTGCTTAGAATAAACGGACTTGGTGAGAAGCAGAATTAGAATAAACATTGACAAAATTCCTTCCACTGCCAAGTTTCCTTCAAAATAAATAAAATAAATAAAAGTATAAAGAATAAATTACACTCCCCAAGCATATCTAAATATCTGCTGATTATAAACACACACATATACATAGATGCATATGCACATTCACAGTGAAGCCACATCACTATATCCCAAATAAGTCAAACTTATCCTCTTTAATCTGCCTTCTATCTCTATAGGCTAGTACAACCCAGATGCATATGTACATGTGTATATATGTATATATCTATATAAGTATAGTGCACATGTGTATATATGTATATATTTATATAAGTATAGATATGTAAAAGTATTTAGATATCAACAATATAAAGTATATTTAAATAAGGTTTATCCTTTTTCTATTGAACTGTTTTTGAACTATTTATAGGGGGAAGAAAATTGTAATATCAATTTATGTATGAAATAAAACTTATTTTTTCTTGAAAAATTTAACAAACATCTGTTCTTAATTTTTTTAAGATATTCTGTATTTAAAACATCATTTTGTACTATTTAACAGAATGCTTAAATTTAGAAACAATTCTTGTACAAAAAGTGGCAAAATTCTAATACTAGTTGATAAGATAGTCATATATTTTTGAAGTATTATAAATATAGAAAAATAAAACATTACCAGCTAAGAAATATAAAGTGACACTTTTTATTCAGCTTTTGCTTCCTTTCAGGTCTTCATAATTCCTTACTTTTTCTATTCAGCTCCAAGATATATTTTTCTAACAGTTCTGTAGAGATCAAGGAGTAGGGGAAAATATATATATTTCATACCTTAAATTATATTATAATATATATGTATATGTATAATATTTAAAATATGCATGTATAATATGCAAAATATAAATGATATATAATATGAAATATGTATGTATAATACATACAATAGGAATGATATATAATATGTAAATATGGTTATAATTTACATGTATATGTTATTTGAAAAACTGGTCCTCTTTTTACATAGTTTATAGCCTAGTAGTGTGATGGCCATTAATTATATAATTCTATGAAAATGTATATATTTAAACCTTTATATATGCTATTAAATAAATGATCACTGGTCTGAATTTGGCATTAAAGAACAGTGATGGTTTCCATGGGGAAAATACAGCTGAGATCTGGGACCCAATAAGAGTTGACTAGTCAAAGAGAGACATTTTATTTCTAATGAAAGGGACAATGTCTTGGCACCTTGAAGAAACTTGGAGAATTTGGGGAAATAAAGGGATTTTCAGAGTGGCTGGAATGCTGAGGTAACAAGATGAAGAAAAGGGTCACATGGCCTTCAAAGAAGAGATCACATTATATAGAGCATTGAAATCACATGTATACAATTTTGTCTTTAATCCTACTCATAATGAGGAATGATTTGAGACATTTTCTTGTAGGCATAGGAGGAGGACTGGATGAAATTATTAATTTCTATTGTGTCTGCAATGGAAAATGGACCAGAGAAAAATCAGATTAAGTTGGTACTGAAATAACCCAAGCCAGAGATGATGCTGGGTTGTACTAGCCTATAGAGATAGAAGGCAGATTAAAGAGGATAAGTTTGACTTATTTGGGATATAGTGATGTGGCTTCACTGTGAATTAGATGCGAGGCTTGATCGATGAATGGGTACTGGCGCAATTTATTAGCAAACAATTAACTTAATTTATCTATATTTCCTCCACAATGCTTTATACATTGAAAACCAACTTTGGTTGAATTGATTGATCACATGAAATCAATCAGTGACTGCATAAGGACAACCAAATACTAGAGGAAAAATAATCATATTACTGATCTCTTTTTCAAGTGGTGATCACATTTTCTTTTCTTTTTTTAATTTCTTAGTGTTTATTTATTTTTGAGAGAGAGAGAGAGACAGCACAAGTGGGGGAGAGGGAGACACAGGATCCGAAACAGGCTCCAGGCTCTGAGCTGTCAGCACAGAGCCCGACGCAGGGCTCTAACTCACAAATCATGAGATCATGACCTGAGCTGAAGTCGGACGTTTAACCTACTGAGCCACCCAGGCGCCCCATGGTGATCACATTTTCAAATTAGCACTCAGTATAGGTAGGTAATGATACTTAATTTCCAATTCAATATCTGAGAATGCTGTTCTATTATATATGCTTCCTCCCCAGAATTAAACCCACCTTAAAAATCTCAGATGAACATATCATCTTCAAATAGATTGAAAAAAGATCATTCATATAAATGGAATTGCACTCACCAATTCTATTGTCTTTATCTGTAAAGATTTTCTGTCTTCTTTACTGTTTTTGTAGATGGAAGAGGTGAAATGTGTCTCATTTAGAAAAAATATAACCTCTCTAATTATCCAGTTATACACTTCTTTTCTTTCCATATGGATACCATTTTTTGCATTTATTTATTATTCTTTCCCATAACAAAAATTGTTCATCTTTGTTAGATGATGCATATATGCATAAAAAGAGCATCTAGTAACTTTCATCTTTAAAACAGGCTTTGTTTTAGCTGCGTCTTTTCTTCCAACTACTATTTATCCACCTTTCCTAAGAGAACATCTCAAAAGAATTTTATGTACTCATTGTCATCTGTTTCTCATTTCTCAAGTACTCTTTAACCCATTACAACCTAGGGCTGGAAGGGTAATTGTTGAAGTTAATATGACCTCTAAATTGTCAAATCCAAGATTCACTTCTCTTGTTTAATTTCACTCAGCATCTCTACAATTTTTGACATAGTTGACCATAGTCTCTCTTTATGGCACACATGAATCTCTTTGCTACTGTGACAGGTTAAATAATGACACAGAGTATACACATCCAAATCCTAGAATTTGTGAATATGTTTCCACCTTAACATAGTAAAAGTGACGTCACTAATGAGATTAGAATAAGGAACATGAGAAGGGGAGATTGTCCTGAACTATCTGAGTAAGACGAATGTCGTCATAAAAGTCCTTACAAGGGATATGCAGGACTCTCAGAAGAAATGACAACTGAAACAGAGGTCAGAAATTGAATGGGGGAAGCCTCTAGGATCTTAAAAAGACAAAAAAAAAGATTCTTCCCTAGAATGCAGCCTTGCCAACCCATTTTAGACTTCTGACTTCCAGAAATGTAAAAGTGTAAATTTTTGTCATTTTAAGCCACTAAATTTATAGTAATTTTTTCAACACCAATAGGAAAAAATGCAGCTATTATGACACTGTATATTCTGATTTATTTTTTCTTGCCACATTGGTCAATATTTTCATATCTTCTTTGCTAGTTCTGTCTCCTCCTCCTGCCTGAAATAAATCTTGGGGCACCACAGGGCTTGGTTTTGAGGTTTCATCTAGTCATCATATGTGTATGCTCTGAACTGCATAGTGTTTCAGTGGATTTAAATACCTTTTATATGTTGATGGCTTTCCATCCCCAACTTCTCAATCTTTACACAGAACTTAAACTGTCTACTTAAAAGTTCTGTTTTATGTCTGGCAGGCACGTCAAACTCCACATGGCCAAGCTAGAAGTAGCTCAATTTCCCTCTCTCTATGAACGACACTGCTATCTTTCCATATACTCAAGACAATTCTCTGTTTACTATCTTATATTCAATCTAAAATCAAGTATTCTGCCAAAAAGATCCCAAATCTGTCCACATTCTCTTTTTTCACTATCTTAGTGCAAACCATAATTCTAAGTTGATTATTAAATTGTTGCTACTATTTTTCTCTTCCTTTATCTGTAATCCACGTGGCAAAGGGTTTGTTTGTCTCATGGCAAACACATTTTTTTAAAATTAAACAGTTATTTCACTCTCAGAAATAAAACCCTCCGATTGCTTCCCATCCATCTTATAATTAAACCTAATATTTTCAGTATGGCCTATAAGTCCCTGTGGAGTTTCACCCCAAACATTAAGGTTAGAAAATTATAGTAGTGGGGTGCCAGAGTGGCTCCGTTCATTGAGTGTACAGCTCTTGGTTTCAGCTCAGGTCATGATCTCACGGTTTCTGGTATCGAGTCCTGCATAGGGCTGTATGCTGACAGAACTAGGCTCGTTAACTTACATTTTACTGATGTGAGAAGCATATTCTCACTCTCTGCCCTCCCCATTGATGCACACATTCTCTCTCTTTCCCTCTCAAAATAAATAAACTTAAAAAATTGTAGTAGAAGATACTGGAAATGTAGGCATAATACAAGGAGTGTTTGATGTCTTAACTAAAGAATTTGAGCTTTTCTTTGTGGCTGAAAATATAGTTTTATAAGAACTTACATGACAATGTCAGATTTGCCTTTTGAAACGACTGACACTCGTGAGAAAAGTTACTGAAATGAGAAATTATTGAGATCTAAATTACTGTGGGTCCTGATGGGAACGGAGGACCTCAGTGGGTAGAAACTTATAGAAGCCCAGTGAACCAAACCACTCTCTTATCCTAATACTGTTTTTCAAAGTTATATGATCTTCTTTCTTGTACATCTAGAAGGTTAGAGTTCTAAAATGATCTTAGTGGTAGTTAGATGATATATTTATTTTATAAATAAGAACTAGAGATGGAGAGGTTAGGAAATGTTCCTTAAGTTATGTATTTAACAGTGAGGACAGGTGTAATTTTGTAATTTTACATGTATGTGTATATTTTATGTGTGTGAAATTATATACCTTATTTGAGCATATAAGGCTTTTTTCTTTACACTTTATAGAAAGTTTTTCAACGTTCTGTGAAAATTCCAAAGCATTAACAGAAGAGTTAAGTAAAGTCAAGTGTCTTCACTAACTGACATCAAGCAAATAGGATACAAACTAGAATGTAGGTTTCTAGATTGTTCTTCTTCATTTTCTGCTATATTGGATGACAAGTTCAGGGGATGCGTAATGCCAACAGACCCTGAACATTGAAAGTGATTTCTTGTCAATCTCCTAATCTGATCAGTCTAAGAAGGACCCCAAAACATCTTAAGAGAGACATCCTAAGAGTAAGAAAGAAAGAACCAGGCTCATTAACTTGCCTTTTACTGATGTGGAAGCATATTTTGCATTACAGTTAAACTCAAATGTCACTACTTCATTTAACATTTTTTCTTCAAGAAATTTCAATGTCTATTAATGGTATAATAAAAAGGAACAATTGCTTTTATGTTTAATTAAGTGCTATCTATAATATTTTATTTATATAGTATTATGCTTTCCATTTTAAAATGTAAGATATAAAATAATTCTCATTTATATTAGTATTCCTCAGATAGTCTTTTAGAGAAGAATTCTAGGGAGATTGGAATCAGCCCTCAAATCATGAATACCAAGTAGATTCAATACAGCAGTGTGCACATCAGCTTCTTAAAATTGGGTTGGCAGTAAAATACCTGATTAGCGTTGTGTAATTTTAGGAAAATTTGTTTCTACCTTCTAAGGAAAAATGCTCGCTCTTCAGTTATTCAATAATATTTATTCAGGAGCAGTTAACCAAAGTGAATTGAAGCATACATAGAATGTCTAGGAACCTGCTTCTACAACTTTCTAGGTATGTAACCCGGGACAAATTAATTAACCTCTCTATGACTCGGTCTTCTCATCTGTAACCCTCCTGATGGAGTAGTTGTATTGAATGAACAGCCTTTATAGCATGACAATACAGTTTTGTAAAACACTCAGAAAAGATTTTAATTGTACTTTGTAAAATAATTAAAACAGACATGATGCAGGCATACCCCCTCTCTCTTTCCCCGAAACCCAATCCCTCTCATTTTTCTACCTGTGTCTCCCTTGAATCCTTGATGAAAAGATAAACTGCAAGGTTTACAAAGTTCTCAAAGGAACTATTTTGAAATTGCTGTACTCCCAAGCGAGGGACCCAAAGCTGGAGTATCCCAAACATGTCCAGCCTTTATACACAAAGGAAACTGCAACTTGATCCAAATAACAATGAAACACACGTTCTTCTTCGCAATATAAAAATCAGGAACATGCTTTGGCTCAGAATATTATCTGCTCTTTAGCTGTTCCTCGATGCATTTCAGGTCACGTAAGCCTTTAACCTTGATTTGGGTAACATAAACTATATATTTTTTTTCTTGACAATCACCACTAAAATATAACTTCACTGGATGTAAGTTCATTAGAGGTAGGGATATTAACGATTTTATTCACTCTTATAATCAGTGCCTAGATCATTGATTAGCACTCAGAAGGTGCTCAGTTTGTGTTTGTTGAATGAAGGAATGAGAATCTAGGTTGTGCCAGGAACTGTGGTAGTGGCGATATAATCATAAACAGGGCTAATAAAACTTGTCCCCTCATGTGTCTTACATGGGTGTTATATAAATTCTTGGTATATTTTGGATGCTAAGCCTTTATTGGATGTGTCATTTGTAAACGTTATCTCCATAGGGAATAAGAGATGCCTTTTAGTTTAGCTGATTGTTTCCTTTGCTGTGCAGAAGCTTTTTATTTTGATGAGGTCTCAATAGTTTATTTTCGCTTTTATTCCCCTTGTCTCAGGAGACATATCTAGAAAAATGTTGCTACAGTCAATGTCAGAGAAATTACTGCCTATGCTCCCTTCTAGGAATTTTATGGTTTCAGGTCTTCCACTTATGTCTTTTTGAGTTTATTTTTGTGTATAGTGTGAGAAAGTGATCCAGTTTCATTCTTTTGCATTTTGCTGTCCAGTTTTCTCAACACCATTTGTTGAAGAGACTTATTCCCATTGCATATTCTTGTCTCTTTTGTCAAAGATTAATTGACCATCAATCATGAGTTTATTTCTGGACTCTGTATTCTGTTCTGTTGATCTATGTGTCTCTTTTGGGGCCAGTACCATACTGTTTTCATTACTACAGCTTTGTGTATATCTTGAAATCTGGAATTGTGATATCTCCAGTTTTGTTGTTTTTTTTTTTTCTTTTTTTAAAGATTGCTTTGGCTATTCAAGGTCTTTTGTGGTTCCATACAAATCGTAGGATTATTCATTCTAGTTCTGTGACAAATACTATTAGTATTATGATACATATGTATTTGATATATATTATTATATATGTACATATTTTGATAAATACATAGAGTGCTTTGGGTAGTATAGAGATTTTAACAGTTTTTGTTCTTCTAGTCCATGAGCATAGAGCATCTTGCCATTTGTTTGTATCATCTTCAATTTCATTAGTGTTTTATAGTTTTCTGATTATAGGTCTTTCAACTCCTGGATTAAATTTATTCTTAGTTTTTTTTTTTATTTGGTACAATTGTAAATGAGAATGTTTTCTTAATTTCTCTGATACTTCATTATTAGTGTATAGAAATGCAATTGATTTCCGTATATTGATTTTGTAAACTGTGACCTCCAAATTCATTTATCTGTTCTAGTTTTCTTTCTCTCTCTCTCTCTTTTCTTAAATGCTCATTTATTTTTGAGAGAGAAAGACAGATCATGAGTGGGGGGAGAGGCAGAGAGAGAGGGATACACAGAATCCAAAGTAGGCTCCAGCTCTGAGCTTTCAGCACAGAGCCCAACATGAGGCTTGAACCCAAGAACTATGAGATCATGGCCTGAGTCAAAGTCTGATGCTTAACCAACTGAGCCACTCAGGCACCCCTTGGGTGTTTTATTTAGAGTATCATGTCATCTGCGAATAGTGAAAGTTTGACTTCTTTCTTGACAATTTGGATGCCTTTTATTTATTTTTATTGTCTGGTTGCTGTGGATAGGACTTCTAGTAATATATTGAATAAAAGTGGTGAATAAGAGTAGACATCCTTGTCTTGTTCCTGACCTTAAGAGGAAAAGTTCTGTTTTTCAATATTGATCATGATGTTAGCTATGGGTTACTGAGGTATCTTCCCCTAGTCCTACTTTCAGAGAGTATCATGAATGGGTATTGTACTTTGGCAAATGCTTTTTCTGCATCTATTCTGAAATGACCATATGGTTTTTATCCTTCTTTTCTCTTGTTGATGTGGTGTATTACATTGATTGATCTGTGAATATTGACTACCCTTGCATCCTAGGAATAAATCCCACTTGATCGTGGTGAATGATTTTTTAAATGTTCTTTTGAATTTGGTTTGCTAATTTTTTAAATCATTTTTGTATCTAAGTTTATCAAAGATTATTGGCCTGTAGTTCTCCTCTCTCTCTCTCTCTCTCTCTCTCTCTCTCCAGATAAAGTGTCTTTATCTGGTTTTGTTATCCAGGTAATGCTGGACTCAGAATGAATTTAGAAGTTTTCCTTCTTCTCTAATTTTTTGGAACAATTTAAGAAGGAATTATATTAACTCTTCTTTAAATGTTTGGTAAAATTCTCCTGTCAAGGTACTTGGTAGTTGGCTTTTGTTTGCTGGGAGATTTTTGATCATTGATTCAACTTCATTACTGGTAATATAGGTATTCAAATTTTCTGTTTTTTCCTGATTCAGTTTTGGGAGATAATATGTTTCTAAGAATCGATCCATTTTTTTCTCAGTTGTAAAGTTTACTGGTATATATATTTTATAATATTCTCTTATAACCCTTTGTATTTCTGCAGTGTTGGTTGTTATTTCTCCTATTTTAGTTCTGATTTTGTTTGAATCCTTTCTCTCTCTCTCTTTCACTCTTTTGAAGAATCTGGCTGCAGATTTATCAATTTTGATGATCTTAAAAAAAAAAAAGAAACTAGCTCCTGGGTTCATTGATCTAGTTTGTTGTTTTTTCAGTTTCTTTTTCTTTTCTTTTTAATTTATGTTCAGATCTTTATTATTTGCTTACTTCTACTGGTTTCAGGGTTTTGTTTGTACTTTTTCTAGCTCCTCTAAGTGTGTTTGATACATGGTGTCATATTTTACATCCTTTTATTTTATGAATTCCTTGACTACTTTTTATAGATATATTTAATTTTCATTCCTTTTTGCTTCCTACCTTTTATCTAATCATGGTCTTTCCTTTCCACTCAAGAAGTCCCCTTTAACATTTCTTGTAGGGCTTGGCTTGGTGGTCATAGACTCCGTTAAGTTGTTTTTCTGGAAACTCTTTATCTCTCCTTGTATTCTGAATGATAGCCTTGATGGATAGAGTATTCTTGGTTACAGATTTTTTTTTCCCCCTAGCACTTTGAATGTATCATGACACTCCCTTGTGGTCTTCAAAGTTCCTGTTGAAAAATCAGCTGATAGACCTATGGGATTGCCCTTGTATGTAACTGTTTGCTTTTTCCTTGCTGCTTTTAAAATTATTTTTGTCACTACTTTTTGCCATCTTAATTACTACGTGTCTTGGTGTGGAACTTCTTTGATTGATTTTGTTTGTGGGTTCTCTCTGCCTCCTGGATCTGAATTTCCATTTCCTTCCCTAGATTCAGGAATTTTCAGATATTATTTCTTCAAAAAATTTTCTGTCTACTTTTCTTTCTGTTTTCCTTTTAGGATCCCTATAATGTGAATGTTATTATGCTCGATGGTGTTGTTCAGTTCCCTTAATCTATTTTCATTTTTTTTATTAGTCTTAGACCTGGTATTCTAAAACATTGCTATAATTGCTTGTTATAGTAATTTTTTGTAGATTCTTTCAGATTTTCTACATAGATAATAATATCATCTGTGATTCTTATTATATTCAGCTAAAGTCATTAGTGTAATGTCGGAAAGGGATTTTGAGGGATGGCATCATTTCCTTATGCCTTATCTTGGTGGGGAAGCTTTGAGTTTCTCACTATTAAGTATGATACTAGCTGCAGGTTTATTTTTACTTTATTATTATTTGTTTATTTTAGAGAGAGAGAGAGCCTGTACAAGCAGGGGAAAGGGAGAGAGAGAGAGGAGAGAGAGAGAGACAGAGAGAGAGAGAGAGAGATAGAGAGAGAATCTTAAGCAGGCTCCATGCTCAGCGCAGAGCCTGATACAAGGCTCAGTCTCATGACCCTGAGATCATAACCTGAGCTGAAACCAAGAGTCAGACACTCAACTGACCTAGCCACTCAGGTGCCTTTAGTTCAGGTTTTTTAGATAACCTTATCGTGTTGAGGAAGTTTCCCCCCCCTCTTTTTTTTTTTTTTTTTAGTTTACTGAGAGTTTTTATCATGAATAGGTGTTAAATTCTGAGGCAACTGGGCTGCTTGGTTGGTTAAGTGTCCAACTTTTTATTTCAGCTCTGTCATGATCTTATAGTTTGTGAAATCAAGCCCCACATCAGGCTCTGTGCTGACAGCATGGAGCCTACTTGGGATTTCTCTCTTTCCCTCTCTCTGCACACCCCCACCCCCAATCACTCTCTCCTCTCTCTCTCTCTCTCTCTCAAAATAAATAAATAAATATTTTAAAAAATAGGTGTTAAATTCTGTCAAATGCTTTTTCAGCATTTATCGATTACATGATTTTAACCTTTTAGCTCGTAATAATCTATTTTACTGTTCAAGTGTTGATTACGACCCACTTAACTGATTTTATGACCCCTTATAGGGTCATACCTTAAAAAGAAAATCTATGTGGCTTCATGATTCATTGGATGTGACAAGTAAGTAGAAATTGAGGGGGAGAGGGGAAAAAATGCTTGTTTAGAAACACCTATTGATAATAGAACTCAGTTTTGAGATAAGAGGAGACTCAGGTTTGGGGTTTATGCTTATTTCTTTTGTCATCTATGAGATTTTCAATGGAGGTATCTAGTATTGGCTAAATGATGTTCTGGAATTCAGTGAAGAAATTTGGACTAGATAGGAATACAGAATTTTTTTAGTAGCATATGAGTTGATACTGACTTCAAAATCTGACCATAACAAATAAGAGCTCTCAAACAGTGGATAAATTAATTCTACTCTTTTCAACCTTTTGTTTCTTTATGTCTACAATGGAGAACACAACAAAATAATCCTGGTCAAAGTTAGATTGAAATAGTGCCTGTGGAGTATTTAGCATCTAACCGGTACATGTAAATGTTCAATAAATACTGGCTGTTATCATTACTACTAACTCTCTGGGTCCCTAAATGGAGAGTAGGTTAGAAGTCAGCAGACTGCTTCATTTTCCACTGAGGGTAATCAAGTGCCATGGATGTCCTCAACATGTCCCTGCTTATGCGACCTGGTCACCACCGCTCGTACTTCCCTGAGTGCAGCATCATTGAGAATACATCAATAAGGGGTTTCTCCACTTTATCTCAGCCTGCCTGACAAGGAAAAATGGGATAGGAACCAAATAATGATACTTCAAGAGTACAATACAACTCATAATCAATGGTGGCTTAAAGAAAGGAGTGTTTGTTTGTTCGTTTGTTTGTTTCACAACAACAAGTTTATAGGTGGAGAGCTCAGTGTGATAAGGCAGTCCTGGACACAGGCTTCCCCTGTCTTCCTACTCTCCCATCCTCAGTGTGTTGGCTTTAGTCATTATCATTGTTACCTGATTGTTTTAAGATGAGGACTCCATTTTAACACATCCTATTTGCATTAAGGAGTTAGAGGGTTGAAAGAAAAGGATCATACAACAGTTTGAGGGTCACCTTTTTGCACATGATACTTCTTGGAATTGTGTGGTACAGAGATTGTATAATAACTTACTTTTAGTAAGGAGAATAGGGAAAGGAATAACGTGTAAGCAATTAAATGTCTGCCACCAGTGGCTAATACAAAGCCTGGCACATAAAACCTGATTAATCAGATGACTGGAGGAGATCCCAGAAATGGACAGGAAACAATTCCTAGGGCAGTTATTTAATGGATTTGTTCAGGGAATGTATGATCTTAAAACAGATTTTTTTTTTTTTTGCAAAAGGGCATATCCCTTTACATGTTTTTAAATAGAATTTTAATTAAAATTTCTTTCAGTTGAGAAATTTTAGATTAGATACCTATTATGTTCACCACATATGTTGTGAGTGGGAGAGCAACAGCTTATACATGGCCAGCGAAGAATGGCCAGTTAGTTATATGAGGCAGCAAGCAGGCTTAGGCAAAACACTGCCAAATAAATATTTAGAGGTTGCAGAGAGGAAGTGGGCCTGAGAAGTGACCAGGGAGCTCACAAAACAAAACATTCTCAAAGGAATGCAAAGTCCACATTTTGTCTGCTGCTAACAGATTAAAGTGACAAGAAAGTTGGGTTTATCTAGCACCCAGAATATCAGTGGGTGATTTATGTTAAAGCAATTATAGTGAAGTATTTGAGGATGGGGTTAGAGAGTGGTTAGATAAAGGAGGATTAAGTGAGGAAATGAAAGATGTAGGATTGAGAATTCTTTCAAGATTGTTATATAAAAAGGCGAAGCTAGTGATAGTGTAGCAGCTTGAGGAAAACATGAGTTGGGGAAACTGGTACAGCAACCGTAAGAAACCAATACAGTGACTTTGAAAAGATTAAATTGGAGTGATGTGAAAATCATTAAAAATGAGGAAGTCAAAGACATGATAGAGAAGGTTACTGAATCTGTCATCCATGTGGAGTTAGGTGTCTCCCAGAATAAAAACAGGATTTACAGAAGAGAAAAAAGATAAGTACGAATAGTATGAAATACATCAAAAGCAATGTATAACATATTATATGCAATTGATTTATAATTATAAAATATTATGCAAGTAAAATTATATTGGAGGGTTTCTACGAAGAGAGTATAATTATATTAATTGCTATTTTATTTCAAACATCATCTTTTACTTTATAAATTAGTGAGAAATATCTGAATGCTTTCAGTTTACTTATGGGTGCCTAAAAATGAACATCTAGGAGTTCCAAAATTGGCATAATTGTTTCTTTTTTTTTAACTTTATGCATTTATTTCGAGAGGGAGAGTGTACACATGTGAGTGGGGGAGGAGTGGAGAGAGAGGGAGAGAAAGAATCCCAAGCAGGTTCCCTGCTGTCAGTGCAGGCACCTTGGTGACTTAGTTAAGTGTCCGACTCTTGATTTTGGCTCAAGTTATGACCTCATGATTTATGAGATCGAGCCCCACATTGGACTCTGCACTGACGTCATGGAGCCTGCTTGGGATTCTCTCTCTTCCTCTCTACCCCTCCCCCACTCTAGGGTGTGTGTATTCTCTCTCAAAATAAATAAACATTTAAACAAACAAACAAAAACCTACCACATGTGTAGTATACCATGCTACTGCCCTCAGTGCTTCTGCTGAAATATTTCAATTCCTTTATTGCAGTCCTGGGGCTGAGGTTGTTGCAACAGCACATATAATATGCCTAACATCAGGTCTTAAATTCTCATGTCAGTCCTTTTGACATTGTTATATCAACTCCTAGTCGTCTCCAAAGAAATTATTGACCTCCAAATTTTCATAGCTAAAAGTGCTTTGCAGTTAGGGACTTGAAAGTAGGTTTTTTGAACTTCTAAGACTCTATTTCCTCCCCTTCACCAGATTTTCTTGAAACAAGAAAGGAAGGTGCAAGTCATTTATGCTTCTTCTCATAAAAACAAGGGTTGTCCCTGAGTTTTGTGTAAAATGTCACATGAGTGATTTAAATTATGAGGGGCTGCATTTTTAAACCTAACAAATGATTGGTGGGGTCATTTTGCTTAATTGTTGTGGCATCTTTGAAATATCATATCGTTTTAGCACTTTCCTAATCTATAAAATGATGTGATACGTTTTAACAACTCAGTTTTATATTTGGCCTTTCAAAAGCATCATGCTTTATGGTCCATCAGCTATATAGTGGCAATAACCAGAGATATTTTGTTCATGGCAGACGCTGCGGTCAGACTCGTTCATTTCAGTTGTGTAGGTTCTCTCTAGAAAAAAATGAATAGCATCTAATGAGTAATTTTAGGAAAATATAATATTGGTAATGCCATAGAAATAAATACAGGAGCGCATGTATCCTTTTTAATTGACTTTTTTCTTCATTATAGCTAAGTGCTTATGCCAATTTATTCTAATTTCTATACCAACGTCCAACTACTTAAAGTATAAATATGTTGGGACACCTGGGTAGCTCAGGTGGTTGGGTGGCCGTCTTCAGCTCAGGTCATGATCTCACGGTCTGTGGGTTTGACCCCCATGTCGGGCTCTGTGCTGACGGCTTGTAGCCTGGAGCCTGCTTCAGATTCTGTATCCTCCTCTCTTTCTGTCCTTCCCCTGCTCACACTCTGTCTCTATGTCTCTCAAAAATGAATAAACATTAAAAAAATATGTTAAAAATCTACATAAAATTTTTCTATAAAATATTGATAGTTTTGTATTACTTCAGTTGATATCAGTTGGTATCTGTTTTCTGTACCTTAAAAACTAGCCATCATGTACACAGCATACTAATTTTCAAAAACTAAATTAAAATAATGTTGATCATATTGCAGTAATTAAAATTATTTGGTAGACATAGTATCTAGATGACATGGTAATAATGAAGAGTAACAATTAGAATACTCTAAAATGACTAAGGATTACTAATCTGTGTATAATCCCATGTAATAGATAACTGTGATGGGAGATGGCAGAGGGTCAGTTCCACATATTATTAGTCATTTATTGTAGCCTTCATTATTTCAATATGTCTAATCTACTGTATACATATGGAAGAATAACCTAGTTTTAACTTTTTCATTAGTTATTCATATCATTTTGGTTGTCACAGGTGAATCTACTATATAATAATTCAAGTTATATTCTTTTCATTTCCTTCCTTCCATCCATGATTTTGTTCTCAACAGTTTATTCATGGTATCTGATAGTTCTAGCTCTCTGATGCTTCTAAACCAAATAGCTTGGCCCCACCTGATGAAAGCAAAATTAGTGTGTTTAGAAAGAATTGAAGTCATATTCTGGATCATGTGGCCAATCTTATCAGACTGACTTCAAATCAGTCAATCCACAGTGTTTCCAACAACTTATAAGATAGCCTATTTGGAAAAGTTCTGGTAAAATCAGGATAAATTTGACTGAGTAAGCACATGCTTTCTCTTAGATGTATACCAGAAAGGAACAACCTTCAGATGGGTAAGTAAAGAGAAGACACACAAAGGAGCCAGTAGATACTAATTAGACATTTGCATTGCCTTTAGTTTTGATTTGTTTCCAGTTAGGAGCTAGTATACATAAAGCAACTTTAAATTTTATGCAAAAGTCTTTGTGTAGAAATAGGTTTTCATTTCTCCTGGGTAAATAGCCGGGAGTGAAACTGCCGGGTCATGTGATGAGTGCATGTTTAATTCTATAAGAAACTACCAGAATGTTTTTCAAGGTAATTGGACTGGTTGGCATTCCCATTAGCAGTGCATGAGAGTTTCAGTTGCTCCAGCTGTCTTTAAGGCTTGAAATTGTCAATATTTTAATGTTTGCCATTCTGCTATGTTTGCAGTGATATTAATTTTTCCAGTTTTTGTAATAACTGATGATGGTCAGTTTTCCATGTGTGTAGTGGACATTAATTAATCATTTCCATACTCTATATTTAAATATTCTGCCCATGTTTTACATGCATTCTGTCTAGTTATTATTGAGGTATAGGAGCTTATATATTTTATGTGAAAATCCTTTATTAGAGATATGTTTATCAAATAGATAAAAGAAAAGGAGGAACAAAGTAAGAAAGAAAATAAAGGCAGATAACTTTGTTTTCACTCAGTAGCTTGCCTTTTCATTTCCTTAATGGTAATTTTTTAAGAAGTTTTAATTTTAGTAAAATCCATTTCTATCAATTTTTTGTTTTTAATGTTTATTTTTTATTAACTCTCTAAGAAATTTTTGCTTATCCTGACTTTGCAGTTTTTCATATACATATATATGATATATATATATACATAATATATATATAATTTTTTTGCTATTATACTCTCATATTAATTCTTTAGTTAGATCCATGATTAATCTCAAATTACTTTTTATATGTTTGGTGTAAGGTAAAGGTTGAAGTTTCTTTCTATAAGACTATCCAATTCTTCCACCCACATCTATTAAATTACATGTGATTCATTTTATTTAAGTCTAGTTTGTTTGCGTAGATCTAGAGTGGATTTTACCCTGGCAAATGTTTAACCTTACCACTAAAAGTCTTTTCTTTGACTTTTCTACTAGATGCTTAAGCAAACAAGGAATAGTAACACTTTGGCTGGAGAGAACTTAATTGCCTCCTACTCCTGGGTTAACTTTGTGAAGTATGAAGTTTACAGCTCCCTTGTAGTTCTGTTCCTGACATTGTGGAATTTCACCCCTCATATTTATGGTTTAGTATTCAACAAAGAGACAAGTAGTCCACTAGCTTATTTCTGGACTCCTTTTACTGTATATGTCCTGCATTTTTTCAAGGCTGGAAAATTCCAGCCACTGCAGATGTCCTAACCTTTGATTCTGTCTCAACTCAGATTGTGATTAACTGGGATTTTTGCCTGCTCCTTTGGAATGTGCCTGGAAGCAGAGAAAGTATCAGCAATTGTTTCCCTTTCAACCAAGATCACAGCAGACAATTGTCTGCTGGCCAATATCTGAAAACAGTTATTATGCATGTGTTTACATATGTCATAAATAATTATATTTTTAAGGTGGAGGAATAAATCTTTTCATTCTTATTCCATCATGGCTTCAACCCTAATAATTTGAACTTAGTTTTTTAACCATTACCATGAGCAAGACATTGTTGACATTTTGTCATTTGGAAAATTGATATTCAGAAAGATTAAGAAAATTTCCCAAGTTCAAATTGCTAAGAAGTATTTAATTCAAGATTCTAAATTGCATGTGTTTTTTTTTTCAATTTTTTAATATTTATTTATTTTTGAGAAAGAGAGAAACAGAGACAGAGACCGAGCATGAATGCAGAAGGGGCAGAGAGAGAGGGAAACTCAGAATTTGAAGCAGGCCCCAGGCTCTCAGCCATCAGCACAAAGCCCAACACGGGGCTCGAACTCATGAATGGTGAAATCATGACCTGAGTTGAAGTCGGACATTTAACTGACTAAGTCACCCAGGTGCCACATATGTGTTTTATGTCCATATGATTTTCTATTTTTTTATTTATTTTTTGATGAAAAAATGAGGGCATCTTAGGCATTGATAAGAGTAAATATAAATTTTTTAAATGTTTTATTTATTTATTTTGAGAGCGAGAGAGAGAAAGAGAGAGAGAGAGAGAGAGAATCCCAAGCAGGCTCCATGCTGTCAGCATGGAGCCCATTGTAGGACTTGAATCCACGAACCATGAGATTATGACTTGAACTGAAATTGAGAGTTGGACACTTAACTTACCGAGCCACCCAGGTGCCCTAAGAGTAGATATAAATTCTTGCCTGACAGCTTCAGATCTATTAAGTATTTATGATTGATTCATAAGTGGGTATGGGAGACACGTGGGCATGATACTGCCAAATATGTTGTTTATGGAAATATAAGTAGTAAATATCTTAGGATAACTGTGGGAGTTTTGATAATAAAATTAGTACCCAACTTTATACAAAAAACAAAAAATAGAAGAAATAGATCTGTGTTAGGGATAAGTATTTTTCCAACTGACCATAGACTTCCATAAGACAATGCCTTCAGTCCAAAAATGAAGGTAGGACATTTGCTTAGAGAAGAGGTGTTTTAGATAGTTTAGATAGCCAAAGGTAAATACACAGAACATGATGGCTACCTGCTGGAACTACTAGACAGGATGAATTAAAGCAGAATAAAAGGTGATTCCAAATATGGACCAGTAAAAAAAATGGTTATAACCCTATATATGCTCCGTTCATTCTAACATAAAAATTCAAAGTAAAAATTATTAGAGAAGAGAAAGATATAATTTTTTTATCTTACATAAAAGAAATTAGTTAAGCAGTCCAAAACTGATATTGTGGTTCTTGTGCAATACCATCAATGAAACAGATGTCCATCTCTTTATTTCACCATCCTATACAAAGCTCCCATTATTACGCTTCCATCATGTGGTTTAAGGTTATGGTTCAAGAACTTCATTTATGGTGTCCTCATTGCAGGAAGAGGTAATATCAGAAGTGTAGATGGAATCGGTCCCCCTTAAACAGCCAGACCCAAACAACACTGCTGCCCACATCTAATTCACAAAACTTTGGTCATACTACCAAACTTATGGAAAAAGAGGCCAGAGAAATGTTGATTGTGAATAACAGCAAGCATAAGCCCCTAAAATCCAGACATTGTAATGAAGAGAATAGGAGAATGGATATTGGACTATGCACACAGGATTTTCTATATCAATGTCCATTTCATTTACTAAAAGAGTAGGTTGGAAGGAAGATTACAAACTTAACCTAGGTTGTATCAAGTATTTACATGTTATGTGGTCATGTATATGGTAATTTCAAGTGTATAACTACTAATGTGAATATGAAACAGAGTGTATATTGGGGATTATATATTATTTGGATTACATATTTAGAAATCTAGTTATTTTGTAGAAATATATGTAATAAGCAAGAGAGACAAAGACACTTTCAGAGACAGAATGAGTAATACTTATGAGTGCCTTCAAAATAGTCTTGAATAAGCAAATGTATTCTCTATCCTGTTTGCAACTGTACACCAAAGCTACTTAACAGTTCTGTCTGCTTGAGCTGTATCTGCATATATTTCAAAAGATATCATCTTGTATCATCTTGTGAGTCTTCCCAATGGCTTTCATTCAATTCACTTCTGTTATACTGGCCTCGTTTTTACTTCTCGAATTCTCCAGACTCACCACCCTACCACCCCACCTGCGCTGGAGTTTTTGATTTTGCTATTGATTGGGATTAAACTTCCCTGTGCCTTTATCTTCATGGGTCACTTCCTTGCCCCCAGTGCATCTTCCATCTAAGATCACCCTCACATTAATGTCTTATATGACCACTGTGTTTAGAATTACAATCCTTCACCACAGCATTTATTTTCCTTTACTGTCTTTTTTTCCCCTCTCCATAGCATTCATTACCACTTGTCATGCTATATGTTACTTTTAATTTGTATTGAATTTTTATTTTTGCTTAATGCTAACTGTATTTTAGTCAATGCTTTATTCACTGTAATTTCCCATGCCTGTAACACATGGTAAAATCAGGTCAACTGTTTGAGTGGATTTAATATGTTCAACTTATTCCTTTACTTCAGTGCATCAAGTAAAAATTTCCTGGAGTCCTATCCTACTAAGAATTGTATCCCTGAAGAAAGTTATAGAGACTATCCTGATTTTGACCTGCCCATATAAGAGAGCTAATTTGCCTTAGAAATGCTAGAACCATTTCAGGAGCTAAAGCACTGAAGTTTGTCTATACCTATGGTCTGGTAGGTTTCTCTCTAATTCAGTAAACATCTAACAGTTTTTCTGTCTTTCCTTTGTAGGAGTCTAATTTTGTTAAAAACAGAGGGCACTAATGAGGTATATTACATATGTATGGATATAAAAGCTGATTAAACTCATAGAGGAATATATGTCTTAGGTTATCTCATTATAGAATTAGAAAAAAATGATAAATTTAATGCATATACAATATGTCCGTTGAGACATACAATATGTCAATTGAGAATTTCAAGCAGGCCCCACACTGCCTGTACAGAGCCCACTGTGGGTTCAAACCCACGAATGGTGAGATCATGATCTGAGCTAAATTCAAGAGTCAGACACTTAACCAACTGAGCCACCCAAGACCCTGCAAAAGATATATATTTCTAAAAAAATATTCACATCACAACACAAAGGCAATACATTTGTGTTCTCATATTACTTTTAATGCACTAATAACTTAAAAATGTTATATTCACCTCAATCTAGTGATTTTTAAGTTTTATAGCTTTTTTTGAAATTAGTTTTATTAGATAGTATAAAAGTTTTCACTTTATTGCATATTGCATGTGATTTATATGACTACTGACATAACTCCTTTCTCTGATTTATTAGCAACCTCAAATAATTTTCTTCATATTAATGTAATAGTATTCATCATCATAAATTCATAATCATATGAATAGAATCTTTTTTGGGCACTATTACTTTCTGGTGCTTTACAAATATTTAATTTTCACAACAAGCTGCAAATTAGATATTATTAACTCTGTTTTTGAAGTGAGGAAATGAAAACTTATAAAAGCTAAATGACTTAACTACTTTATAAGTCATAAATCAAATGTCTAGGTCCAAAGTCTGATTGTATCTACCCTCCAATTTCTTCAGAAAACACTTGCTTTGCTATATATATGAGAATGAGGTTCCATTACAGTTTCATTTATACAGCTTCTAGGTACCACTGTGAAAGGACATTCTGAGGCAATGCTTTGTGTTCTTTTCCTTCTTTTATCACAAGGTATTAAATATTTTTGTATAGGTAAAGAATTGTTTTCTGCTCCATATCTCTAGGTCTTAAAGTTAGCTTACCACATAAGATGATAATAACTACTTTGGTATTGTGCATGTTATGTTCATATTATATATGTTTGAGGGGCACCTAGGTGGCTCAGTCTGTTAAGCATCTGACTTCAGATCGGGTCATATCTCATGGTTCGTGGGTTTGATCCCTGCATCGGGCTCTGTGGTGACAGCTCAGAGCCTGGAGCCTGCTTCAGATTCTGTGTCTCCCTCTCCCTCTGCACCTTCCTTGCTTGCACTCTTTTTCTCTGTCTGTCTGTCCCTCTCTCTCAAAAAATAAAAATAAAATAATTTTTTGAATATATATTTGGAAATTCATACAATAATCCCACTTTCAGGGTGTAAGTTTATTGATGCTGGAATTGGTAATGAGGGTGGAAGTATACATTAGAGGTGGCAGAAGTGATGGTAGAAATAATTGTCTCTTTTCAAATTTAGTTTTGCTTAAACCATAGTTAGCTCAAGAAGGTTGCAGTTTCACGAAGTGAACTAGTTTGGAGCTTCTGCCTCCTGGATTTGATGATGGAGCACAAGCCAGCATTTTTATTCACTATTATTTTCTCTAGGAAGCTGTGTGTATGTCGAAACAGTCTGTGCATCTATGCATTAGTGGTATTTAAACCTTCACTACCTGACGGAATTTGGCATCACTAATGCTATTACACTCACACGAAATTTTTCTGTCGCTTGTAATTGTAACTATGACTTTCAAATACAATTGGTAACCTAGGATTTTTTTTCAATGTTATATTCTCTATACAGCTGCCTGGAAAGTCTTTTGAATTGAAGTGCAACATAGTAGATGATGATACAACTTCCATTTCCAGGTTTTACCTCAGGAAAAATTCATCCTGAAAGATAGTTCAATATGTTGTCTGTTGTATAAAGGGAAGGGATGACACTTATAGCCAGAGATAGTTTTACACATTTAATGCTGGTAAATGGAGATGAAAAAATATATCAAAAACATATCAGAAATGTATTACACTTGGTACAGTTTAATTAGAAACTTATATTCAGCAATTTGAATACCTCAAAAGCAGGTAAGTTAAGATTACATTCAAAGTGAAGACATGTGACAGCTTGGCATTTTCATTCTCCTGCCTTAAGCAAGAAAAATTTCAGCTGAGATTTCTGACCTTAACATAAACCTCAATATAAAATACAATTCAAATACTGTCATTTCCTGAAGATTTTCAATTATTTTCAGGTGAGGAGAGGTTAAAGGTTTCTTTCTTGGTACTCTGTCCCCAAATAGCTCCTACTCCTCTTCCACTGAGAAATAGAAAAGAAATGTAACTTTTTAAAAGTAGTTGAGAAGGAAAAAGAGGAATAGTTAAGGAGGAAGAGTATGAGGAGGAGAGAGAAAGAGAAGGGGGTGGAAGAGAAGATGTGTGTCTCCATAGGCAGACATAGGAACAACCTACAGCTTGTAAGAAGAGAGGCCGACACAGGCAAGTCAGAAGGAAATAGGGGAAAACACCTTAAGGGGGAAGAAAAGGGAAAGCGATGCGGAGGAAGAAAGATTTAAATCAGACTGTTGGGATTTGAGATTGAAACACATTTCAATATTTAAATTAGTTAAATTAATAGCATTTTAATAATTGGAATGGAGAGAAAAGAGTTGGTGCTAAATTAATTATAATTACATACATTCTTATTTTTAAAAACCTATAGGAAAGTTACTGTACAATATAAATTCATTTTATAAAAATTCTCCTTTTTAAAATTCTTTCAGTGTTACATTATCAGTGCTCTGCCTTCTTTTACTTTGACTTTGTTATTCCTTAATCTACTTGTTTAATTGGTTAGCATACATTGAAAAGTGTATAGTATTCAGGTTATATTTGACAAAAATGGTTAAGTAAGTAGGATAGCAAACAAACAATCAAAATAAAACAAAACCTAACTAGTTTTGAGCTCATATAGTGAAATGGATTTAATCTGGTTCAGAAAGAAAAGTAGGGTTAACACATTCTTTTAATTTTCTTTGCTTGTTTCATTGGTTTCCAAGGGCTACTCATACATTTGGCTTACCACAGTTGTGTCTATTATCTGTGTGATTTACAACTATTAGTAAATGTTTTATGGGAAAAAAAGTATGCCTTCACATTGAGTTGTAGTTTTTTTTTTTTTATTTTTTTAACGTTTATTTATTTTTGAGAGACATAGAGACAGAACGTGAGCAGGGGAAGGGCAGAGAGAGAGGCAGACACAGAATCCGAAGCAGGCTCCAGGCTCTGAGCTGTTGGCACAGAGCCCGACGCAGGGCTCGAACTCACAGACCGTAAGATCATGACCTGAGCAAAAGTTGGCCGCTCAACCGACTGAGCCACCCAGGCGCCCCGAGCTGTAGGTTTGACAATAAACTGTATTCATCATGTGTCCCTGAAATCATGACTTACATAGTTAGGACTGAGCATCCCTGTATCCATACAGACTACTTACAATCATGGAAAATTCCTAGGGGAAGGGCCATACCAAGATATTAACATGGGCCCTTCGAACTCGGCCTGGTCCTCTTCCCAGTCCTCTTCTTGGTTGGCAAGTTTGATTCCTAAGGAAGCAAAACGCTCCTGTTTGCTTAAACTAGAAACAGGCCTAAAATAATTTTTTTTAATTTTATAATAGTTTATTTTCAAATTGGTTTACATATAACACCCAGCGTTCATCCCAACATGTGCCCTTTTTAATGCCCATCACCCCCTCTCCCCCCTCCCTCATCCCCCTCACCCTCAGTTTTTTCTTAGTCTTTGAGAGTCTCTTATGTTTTATCTCCCTCCCTCTCTGTGTCTTTTTTTCCTTTCCCCTCTTCCCCTCCCCCTGGTTTTTGCTTAGTCTCACAAAGTCCACCTAAAATAATTTTAACAGCTACCTCTCTCTAACTCTTTGGACCTTCCTGGTATATAAATAAATGGTCCTTAGAGGCATTGGGAGAGATGTCTTCTCTGAAAGAAAGGAGTCTGGGGGCCCCCTCTTATTAGCTGTGCTGCTGAGAGAGATTTTAGAGAAAAAAAGAACCCATATAGAAAAAGGAAACAAGAAATGTCCTCACATCCAAAGACCTAACAAAGACCAATTGATAAAATTCCAGTACAAAAGGAGTTATTGCTGTCTTTCCCTTAACACATATTCCTAGGGCTACCTTTGATCTGATTATTGTTGCTCCATATCCTGACAAAGTAGGAGAAGGGACAGACGTGAGCTTCTGGAGTTCCTTTGATTAGATACAATGCCAGTAGTATTGGTGGAAGTCATGAGTGTGGAAGGCATTCAATAAATAGAGAAGTGAAAATACTGGCAGATAATATGGCAGGCAGGGAGGTAAAATATAAATTAAAAGAATGTTTTTCTATAAGAAAGAAGAACTTCCTTCTCTATACATGAAGAAATCAAATTGTATTGAGAGTTTCAGTGCTATTATAAAGTATGATAAAATATTGGGGCCTCACATTGGTCAATACTACTTGAAAGTTGCACAAAAAAAAGTGGCATCTGGGTCATTTTTGTTGAGTCCTTGTTTGAGCTCAAACATAGCTTATGTGTTTGCTGTTATTGTCCCTTTTCATGAACGCATTTGTCAAGTGGGCTAGTAGTGAAAGGTGACTGTGTAATATCCAGGAAACATATAATGTTGTTTAATTTTGCTTCTGGAAAGATGGGCTGAGATTTCATATGTTACACAAATATTCCCACACCCTTCTGGTTACATGCTATACTCTATTCAGTTATATCTTACCAAATTTTCTTGTCAACAGTTTTCCAAATTATTGGATCTTTTCCAAAGTCTCTGAATATCTAGCCAAACCATCGCATATTAATTAGTGATTGTTCTTACCTATACTGTCTTCACCAGAAAAATGGGGGATAATTTACATTGTTTAGATTTTAACCAAAACCAAGACTTCTCTACTTGTCTTCTGCAAAGACCTTCAGAATCTCCTTGATCTAATAGTTGGCAGGCCATTACTAGCTGGTTTAACACATCATGATGAGTCTGGGCCATTATGAAAAATGCCCCAGAGCATTGCAAGTTATGCTCTAATTAAAAGAGGTGCCATTTTTTGGACTAAAAGTGGCTATCTATAGAATTTGTGTAGAATTTATAGTCACCATACTCTCTTTAAGCTAAGCATCAGCAGGTCGACCGTAGAAGCTAAATGGCAGTTTTGTGAATATTTCAGCCTGAACTAACAAGTAAGACTTCCCTTGCTTTGAACTCCACTCAAAGATGAGAACTTATGAGTCTACTTGGTCAGTGGGTTGAAGCACAAACCCAAATATGAGATCTATTTTCTCAAAACTCTAGAGACCCATCAGTTGTATTTTTCTATACAGATGTAAGAGACCATAACTTCCTCTTTTTTTTTTTCCTTTGAGGAAATATCCTAGCATTCTTTAGATCACAACTGATAAATTAACTGAAGGACCCTTTTATTTTCTGGTAATTTATATTCAAAACACATATGGATATTAGCAAGCAATCTAGGATATTCGTACTTCTGAAACTTTAGGACATACCAGCATGAAATCATCAACATAATAGATTAAAAGAAAAAAGTTCCATAGACACTTCAGTCTGAATATGATCTAGTGCTGTAGAATTGATGTGTTTGAGAGTTATGGCCCCGAAGGTATACTGCTCATCTGATCCAATAAAAATAAACATCTATTTACAACAATAGGAAAATAATTATCCAGGATACTATACTGCATAGGAGATTTAAAAAAAAAGAGAGAGAGAGAGAGAGAGAGATACCTATATTAGACTGCGACACCAATAAGAAGACTATAAGACTATACATGGAATAACATATGTAATTGGTGACACTAACTCATTACATTTAAAATAAATTCCTCTCCCTTTCCCTAAGAACTATCTATCTTCCATGAGCCCAATCAAGAGAGTTAAATGAAAGTGAGGATGATCACTCCTGCAACTCTAATTTGTTTGATATTGGCAACAATCAATGCTATCTTCCAGGAATGTGGTAATTCATTACTCGATTTGATATTTAGGTAAGGAGAAGGTCATAAGTGTTAATTGGCTCTCCTTTCAGTTATAACACTGACTTCACAAGATAGAAAACCATTGTGAAGATAAAAGAAGCTAAATAAATTTGTTTCTACTACAAAATCAGGGACTCGGGGAGTAATAAGTTGGTACATTTAGATTCTTCCTAAGCTTAACATGAAGTACATTTTCACCAACATGCTATTATCATGAGACATTTCTAAGCTCACTAAGTCTCAGGCTCCAGTGACACTGTAGAGATCTAGGAATTTATTTTAGAACCAGTGCTCAGTAGTTTACAAATCATTTGGTATTTAATTATGTCAGTTTATCCTAAATGAGTCGAGATCTTTTTAAAGAAGTCTTGGAGGAAGATTTGCAGAGGCTGCTTATAAAATAACTGTAATTTTCTTATTTAAGAGTATCCAGGCTCTGTTTCATTAAAGGGCCACAGAATATGTGAACTAACCTCAGAATTAGATTTGGATGAAGAATTCTCATTTTTACATTTGCTCGACTCATGACCCTGTTCGTTATACCTGGGTATCTAGCCTCTTTTGCAATTCTAGTAGACGATTACTAGG
The DNA here is from genome assembly GCA_030068075.1 of Paguma larvata. NCBI lineage: Eukaryota > Metazoa > Chordata > Mammalia > Carnivora > Viverridae > Paguma > Paguma larvata. The sequence continues at coordinate 38,859,232 of CM057840.1, forward strand.
CTGCTCTTGACTTTTGTCTTAGTAATCCTACGGTTAATAATGCACAACCAGGAGGAGCAAAATGCCAGATTTTACATACCTCTTTTACTCAAGTTTCTTGTTTGTTTAAGTTTATTTATTTTGAGAAAGAGCGAGAGAAAGAGAGAGAGAGAGAGAGAGAGAGAGCACATGCACATGAGTTGGGGAGGGGCAGAGAGAGAGAGAGAGGGAGACAGCGAATCCCAACAGATTCTTCACTGTCAGTGCAGAACCTGACATGGGGATTGATCTTATGAACCCGGGAGATCATGACTTGAGCTGAAATCAAGAGTCAGACACTCGGAGCTAACCGAGTGCCCCAGGTTTCTATATGTAACTTTATATTCAAACCTCTTTTCACTGCTCCAGTATGTTTGTATTCAGCCAGGATCATATTTCTACTTACTGCCACGTCAATGACATTTATCTTTTACTTTGTCTTGGAGAAAGGATCAGTTTCTCATTAAGTTCCAGGTAACAGGGCGCCTGGGTGGCTCAGTTAGTTGAGCTTCTGACCAGCTCAGATTGTGATCTCACGGTTCATGACCTTGAGTTCCATGTTGGGCTTTGCGCCGACAGTTCTGAGCCTGCTTCAGATTCTCTGTCTCCTTCTCTCTCTGCTCTTCCCTGCTTGCTCTCTCTCTGTCAAAAATAAACGAACGTTAAACAAAACAAAACAAAACAAAACCAAAAAACCTTAAAGTTTCATTAACAAGAATTCCTCATCAGGTAGAAACAGTGAACATTCTATCCGTCTATTCTGGTCATAGGTTAATAGGGTGTGTTCCCTTTTAACTATTTCAAGCCTGGAATCAGGAGTTTCACATCATCTTGGTAAAGGTCTCATAAAATCCCTATCCTTCCTTAAACTCACAGTTAGTAGAAAGCTACCTTAGAAGGAAGTTGTATAGACTTGGATCAATGTATTGTTATCTGCTGATCTAGCATGGGCTTCTTAGTGGCAGAATTTATAATTAAGCAAGTAGGAGTTCTTGGCTTAATTGGCCTTTATTCCCTAGATCTATCTGCAATAATCTTTTTCATTTTCTCAAACCTTTGACATTTGTGTATACTTTTTTCTCTAGTGTTTCCTTGTATTACCATTAAAGAAGCCCATATTATATGTGTACTGGTGTTCCCCAAAGTTTGTCTGGTAATTTTATATATGACAGAATAATAAATCCTCTTCAAAATGACAAATTGGAGCCTAAGAGGGGTGATGGCAAAAGAAGTAGCCCTAGTTGGAGAATTAGCGGTCTGAATTAAAGTTTCACTGTGCTTGCCATTATTGTTATCTTACATAATTTAGTCCCTCGGATTTTCCCATTTTCTCATCCATAAGTATGAATAATAATTAGTTTCTACTACAAAATCAGGAATGCAAGGAGTAATAAGTTGGTAAATTTTGATTCTTCCTGTGCTTAAAATGAAATAGATTTTCATCAAAATGCTATGATCATGGGACATTCGTGAGTCTTAACTCTGGCCAGCAAGCTCCAGTAGTATTGCAGAGGTCTATAAATTTGTTGGAACTAGTACTCAATAGTCTACAAATCATTTGGTATTTAATTCTACCAGTTATCTTAAATGGGATTTTATAGGAAGTAAATGAGACACTATTTGTGAAAGTGCTTTGTAAATTATAAATCACTACAAAGTATGATAATATTTTGCATAGCACAGACTGAAGTTTGTGTGTGTGTTTTTTTTTTTTTTTCGGTGCTTGAAAATTTATTGGAAAAGTTTATTTCTGTGAATTAACTATTCTTGTTAAGTTTATTTTCAGAGAGAGAGAGACAGCACAAGTGGGGGAGGGGCAGAGAGAGAGAGAGAGAGAGAGAGAGAGAATCCCGGTTCCACACTGCAGAGCCTGATGTGGGGCTTGAACCCATGAAACTGTTAGATCGTGACCTGAGCCAAAACCAAGAGTCGGATGCTTAACTGACTGACCCACCCAGGAGCCAACTGTGAATTAATAACTTACCTTTGGTACTAATATAACAAACGAGTTTACCTGGAAAGACAAATTTCTAAAATATCTTGACTGAAAACACTTCCAATTTAATGTATTCTATTGCTGTCATTCTTAGAATCCTGAACTTTTGAATCCTTAATAATCATTCATCTTCAGATTAAATATGAGAAGGAATTTTGTTGTTTAAGAGAAAAAAATCAGAAACAAAAAACATTAAACTTGTTTCACTTGTATTTTTTATATGCATTAAATGATCAACATTTTGCAACAATCAGTCATTCCAAAACGAATGGACTTTGGAGCTACTTTCTTCTTAAAGTTGTTTCATTACTGTTAACCATTCATACCAAACTGGAGAGTGTATATTTTTCAAATTAATTGGATTTTTATTTTTAGATGTTTTATATTAAAAATGTTTTTATGATACTAAAATTAATTTAAAATAACAATCATCTATGTGATAAAGTGTACAGTTTCTGTTTCCATGTTAAATATCATTTTTGAGAGTAATCTCTAAAAGAAATATAACCATTAATTGTATTTTAAAATAGCATTTTTAAGAAATTTGTATTTTATTATTAATGTGAAATTGGTACTTACTACATGAGTTTCAGATGTACATTATAATTTGATATTTGTATATACCAAAAAATGATCACCATAAGTCTAGTTACCATCCATCACATGCAATGTTTTTAAAAAATTGCATAAATATATAACCCAGATATAAATATATAAGTATTCAGATATAAGTGAAGAGTAATGTCTAGTGAACATTGTGTTACCTCTTCAGTAATACCCCAAAGCTCTTCATTGGCTTAGCATAAGAGCATTGACTGAGAACCATGAGTGATCAGGACTCAAGTCAAAAGTTGGACCCTCATGATTCTAAGTCAGTCTGCCTCCTACACATTTAGTTCTGAAACCATGCCTAAGCCAATCATTACATTGTATGCCCCTAGCAACAGAAGTTGACATGTGACCCAGTTTATATGAATAAGATACCAAAACAGATGGGGTAATTTTTGCCATCTTGAGTAACTAGATACAAAACTACTAGAGCATGTTCCTTAAAAGAATTGCAGTTTTGTGATCTGTGACTTTTCTTACTGTTTAAAACTATTTCATGTGGATTTCTTTCTAAATTCCACCAAAGGTTTCTAAAATAATATACTTTATAAGAAGTGAATTAGAAGGTAAGGAATAAGAAATAACTTTAAGAATGGGAACAAATACAGACTCAAGAATAAATGAACACAGAATAATGATTTCAATGGCAACCCCTTGAACATGTGAATATAATTAATGAATGAATGCTAAATATTTTGAAGTATAAATTTAACACTTACTATTTACTCTAAGCTGAGATCAAAATAACATGGTCCACCTTGAAAAAGATAATGGTTTACTTGGGTAATTTCATGTTACAAAGTGTGATAAGAGTTGCTATAAAAAAGGGGATCAAGGCATTATGGAATAATAGAGAAGGATTTTCTGCCTGCAAGAGGGAGAAAGCAGTCAGAAGATATTTTAAAAGGTAATTTGAGTTTAATCAAGAATTATGAAAAGGTCAGATTGATTATCGTATGGACTCGTTGAAGAAAAACTTGAGAACTTGTATCATATGTAGCAAACGGAGCAGTGATACCTAGTGGTTTCTGATATTGGCAAATTGTTTCTTATAACGGAATAGTATACTATGGTGAAATTAAGGGAATTGAACTTGGCAGGATAGTGGGGGGAGCCACCTTATGACAAGTTGTTATTTTAACCTGAATCTGATAGTATTCCATTGGATTTTTAAAGAAGTACACACCTTGTCAGATTTGGTTTTAGAAATTTAGAAAGCACAGTTATGAGCATTTGGTAGTAGGTTAGTAAGGAACTTACTGCCATTTTCCATGCCATAAATAATAAATAAGTGAAGGCTCTGGGAAAATATTCAGAATTCACCCAAGCTTTTCCTGGGTGTGAAACATTAAAAACAGAGAGAAAAGAAAGAGGTACAAGGAAGGGTTTTGTAAGCATGCAGAGAAGCAGAGGGTTTGTTTCTATATAGCATTAAAAGACAACTTTTTAGTTACTAAAGAGTAACTTTCCTCTCTTCACTTACTTCCCTATTATACCAGTAATTTATGAGTAGTCTTCGGTATAAAGTTTCATTTTCTTTTTTCTGGTATATTGTTTTCCCTTGCTTCAATAGCAGTGTATGATTTTTTAAAAGTATCAATTAGGTAGTATTCCTAGATATTTTGGTGCAAGGTTTTCAGGTTATAATAGTCCAGACTGACATATTACTACAACTCACTCCTCAATTCTCCAAATCTCCAGGGAAACTACTTTTGTCATTTATGTTGTTAAAATTTTTGTTTTATTTGACTAGTTAGTAGCATTTGACAGAATTGAACAATGCTTTACTTTTAGAAATCTACTTCTGACTTTTGTGGTAGTTTCCTTTTCAGTTATCCGTCTCGCCTCACTGACCACCATTCTTAGACTTTCCTGACATCTCTTTTTTTCTAAATGATGCTGATTTTCAGATCATAGGTATGCTCTTCTCTATTTTTTTTCCTCTGTCATCACTTGAGAGTTATTTCATTCACTTAAATACCATCCATACACTTTCACATGTATAGCTACAGCCAAGATATTTTCACTGAGCTTTTGATATTTCCACTTGGATAGCTCATAGACTTCTAAACTTAGCCAATCCAAAATTGAAATCTTTAATTTTTTGTCCTTTAAAGTCTAATCTTTTGCCAAGTTTCAAGAACTGGAATAACAATTTCCTCAGTTATTGAAGTCAGAAACTTTAGAGATATTTTACATATTGTCTTTTTCTGATCCACAAGACTCAGTCAATGATTCTTGGCCAAAAGATGTATTTCACCACTAGCTATTCTTGAAAAAAAAAATTAAATGTTTATTATTTGTTTTTGAGAGCAAGAGAGACAGAAGGAGAGCACGAGTGCATGAAAGTGGGGTAGGGTTAGAGAGAGAAAGAGACACAGAATCTGAAGCATGCTCCATGCTCCGAGCTGCCAGCACAGAAACTAAAGCAGAGCTCGAACCCATGAACTGTGAGATCACGACCTGAGCTGAAGTTGTATGCGTAACCGACTGAGCCGCCCAGCTGCTCCTCACCACTAGCTATTCTTAACTACAACCTTTCTTCTCACCTAGACATCCCCAATAACCTAACAACTCTTTTTACTTATGTATTTTCTTTCTTCCCAACTATTTTGCACACAGGGTGTCCAGTGAAAATTTGAAAATAAAATTATTTACTACTATTCACTTCTTTCCTCCAGTGGTTTCTTTTTTTTTTTTTTTAATGTTTATTTATTTTTGAGACAGAGAGACACAGAGCATGAGTGGGGGAGGGGCAGAGAGAGAGGGAGACACAGAATTCGAAACAGGCTCCAGGCTCTGAGCTGTCAGCACAGAGCCCGACGCGGGGCTCGAACTCACAGACCGCGAGATCATGACTTAAGCTGAAGTCAGACGCTCAACCGACTGAGCCACCCAGGCGTCCCTCCTCCAGTGGTTTCTAAGATATTTGTAACAAAATACAAACACTTTCAATGACTAAGAAGGTAGGGCATGAAGTGCTTTTCAGCTACCATGTTCAGCTTTACTATGTTGCTTTTCTGTTTATACTCAAGGCACACAGTCATCTGGCATTCCTATTATACCTGGTCCTCTTCATTACCCCTGTCTTTTTCAGTTTGTTTCTACGCCCTCCAAATACTCTTTTTCTTAATATGATTTTTCTTATTCTTAGTGTTTCAACTCATACATAACCTCTTTAGTCAACCCAACACACAAAAAAGTACTACTTTCACTTTCTTCCATAGCACCTTGTTATTTTCATGATTAACGTTACATACTACTTGTATTCATCGCATTATGTGTCTCTTTATTCGGTTAATGTCTGTTTACCACACTTAAATGTGTCAAAGAGGAACAGAGACATTTATTTAAGGTGACAATGCAGCTTGTTTTCTGACTATTACTATAGTAGGATGACGCACTGATATTAAACTAGGACTGAGTTCAGTGCCCCAGAAACAAAAGGCAGGGGCTATTTTAAATGCTGGATATGCTAAAGGAAAAGTACTGAAGGAATAAGAGAGGGGAGTGAAGGAGGGAAGGGCCAGATTGGTCAATATGATTAGGCCATCTGTGTTTGCTAATCAACTCTTATTGAAGTTAAGCTCCTACTCTCCCAAAGAGTCTGGAACAGAGGAATTCTGTTCTTCTTGATAATTACATTTCAAAGGGATTCCTCCCAGGTCCTTGAAAAAGGCATTTTTGGGTTGCAAAAGATTTATATCTTGATGGGGAAAGGATTTATAACTTAATTTTTTCTAAAGTAAATGCTCTAAGGAAGTGTTTGGCTGGAACAAACACTAAATTCTGTTGGGAGTGTTGTACTTTCTCAGACAAGTATTTTAAGGGACATGGGTTATCCTCGAGATAATTTCTTGAGTTAATAGTATTCATGCTAAACTTTGGCCAAATCTGTTTGTGTGTGTGTGTGTGTGTGTAAACACACATGTAAGAGTGTGAGTAGGGTATTGGATGGAGTCATTTGGGCCAAGAGTTTGCCGTTCTCAATTCCTTTTTGTTTAAGGGAGAGAGTGGATCACTTGCTTGCAGAACAATTATTAATCATCATGTCAATGTTTTTGAGAAGGGTCCGCCTTTGCTTCCAACCACTGTACAATTCAGGAAGGTTGAATTGGAAGGTTGGAAGGAAGGAACCTGGAAGGTTGCCAGGTCAGGCAACCAGTGACATAACTGTTCCATAGAGACGATGATACATCCAAAAGACAAAAGCATGACCACTAGGAATAATGTAAAAAATCCAGGTCCCTTAAGGAGTCTCCTAAGCTATTCAGTAAGTAGAGGAAACTATTTAAAAAGATTGTGAAACTGTTTTTCCTGGAGGAGTGTAAGTTATGTTGGCTGCTTCTCAGACATGCACCTTTGCTGCAACTATTTCTTGATGAATTCTTTTGTGACTGCTGTTTACAAATACACAGCCTCTGGAACCCACCAGTGCATCTGCTTGAGATGCCAGCACATAGACTAAGACAAACTTGTTTTATAAAGTCATTTTGTAAAGCTCAAATATTTCATAGTTTAATGAAAATAGTTTGTCCTAAGTGAGAGATAGATTGTTTCAATTCTAGGCTAACTTTTCTAACACCATTTGTAATCTTATAATATATCTACCAGTATAGAAGAAGGCTGAAATGATGACAGGTAAGATATTGAGAACCGAGTGCCTTGTAAGCTTAACCTGAGTCAGTAGCTTTCTCGAAGACATTTAAGGTTACTCTCCTATGATTTGTTCAGAAGTTTAAGGATCAGAGTTTCCAAGATATTTCATGTTTCCAGTTTTCAATTTGAGAAGTTTATTTTAGATAGCCACTTGAAGGACAACATAAGCCACAAAACAAAAATCAGTCACGTAGGCTGGTATGCTTTTTTACTGCATATAAAATAATACCCTTAAGAGCCTTGGTTCCTACCTCTAGTGGTTATAATGGAATCTGAAGGGCTAATTGGTAGTACGCTCCAAAAAGAAGGTCATACCATCATCTCCTGATTGGGTATATTGGTCCCATTTAACAACAGGTTTTTTTGCTTGTATTCTTTATTAAATAAATGATCTTGACATCACAGCAGCATTAAAGGAAACCAATGTATATAAAGGGAGTTTGTTCCTTATAACAAGTTCCAGTTTCATGAAAAGAGATTTTACCTTACCATAGGGATATGGAGAATTTACTCTGTCCCACAGAGCAACTGTGTTCATTAGACTGATTGCTAGTAAAACATCACAGTCTTTGGTTTAAAGAGGCCATGCAGAGCTCTGTCTTGAGAGTGTTTACGGCTTAGTGTGCTATCATTCAAAAAGGGAGACCTATCTAGTTGGTGTATCTGATGTTTCTGGACAGAGCCACATCTAAAAGCATATGTGGGGCAATTATTAAGGGAATACCAGTTTTAAAGCTGGGGTGGGGGACCGTGAGAGCAAATCCACCAATTGCTTTGGTTTGTTTTATGGGCTACTTGGTGGGCTAAGAGAATGAGGAGATAATGGTCCCAATAAGAAAACATGGGATAGAGTGAGGTAAGGAGAAAACAGATGAGGATCAAGATGGAGGGCTGGGATGTATTTGGGATGAGGAGGAGGAACTGTTAGAAGTGGAAACAGGATGTTGTGCTGGATACAGGAATAGTAGGAAATTAGCAAGGATGGAAAGAAGGGGAATCTGTGGAAAATCTTGTTCTTGGGCAAAATCTGTCAATCATCTACTTTTCCCGTAGTTCTTCAGAAGGCCGTCTGTCTCTGGTGGTAGTTGATTTCTGGAGGTTCTTGATAGAACCTTATTCTGAGACCTCTAGTGGGAGTGTTATTCTAGTCTGAATAGTTTATTTCTTCAGCTTTAAAAAAGGATCTAAATTTGAACACCTTGTAAATTTGACAGCAGTGTTAGCAGTGACTAAAACAGTGTGAGGGCCTTTACATCTGGGTCCAAGTTTAGTTTTCCAATAGTGATATTCCCAAACTACCAGATCTCCTATTTGTAAGTTGTGTAAGGGGTGACCAGAGTGTTTGAGAAGAATGGTAGCCTTGACTTCTTGTTTATTATAGGTATGTGTGCATTAAATTAATCCCTGACTATATCCCTCAGAGTTAGTTAGAGTGGAATCCTCTATTAGGTGGAATGAGTAGAGAATTCTCATGGATCTTCCTACAATTATTTCAGAAGAGGATAATCCTTAAGGAGGTAAGTGTGAAGATTTTAGTGTCATAAGGGCAGTGAGTAATACTTGTGGCCCTGTTCAGTTAAGTTCTTCAAAGAGTTCAGGCAGTTTGGTCTTGAGGATATCATTGGCTCTTTTTATGGGACCTGATGACTAAGGATGATAACAGCAGTAGAGTTTTTGACTAAGGCATGTTGCGTTTTCAATTTCTTGTACAATTTTGCCAGCGAAATGTGTCAGTAGACATGGTAGAAGGAATACCTCGAGTAGAGAAAATTCATTCTAGGAAAACTTTGGAAACTGATGTTGCTGAGGTGTTTCATCAGGGAAAGTTTCTAACCATTTAGAAAGCATGTAGGTTAGAAGAGGTTTATATTAGAGATATGTACATATTGGAGATCTTTTGGGTATAAATAAAAAAAATTAATAATTGATTTGAGTTCTTAGTTGGATGAATGCTAGGGTGAATGGTCAGAGGAACTCAGGGAAGTGAGATAAAGGGACATAAGCATAAATGGGAGGAGTTGGGTATCTATAGAAGGAGTCCTTCACGGAATACAGTTAATTTTAATATCCCAATTCATGAGAAGAGCCCTTCTTAATAGATTTACTGTGATAGTATAACTGAAAAGGAAGTTGTGATGAGCTTTAACAGATCCTATAGAAATGGTAAAAGGTTAAGAAAGAGACAAATCATGAGGTAAATTATCAAAATCCCTCACTGATAAAGTTTTGTAATTCTAAGGAAGGGAGGCAGGAAATAAGGTGATGTTAACGGGAGAGTGTAGTGCCCCATTATTGATGAGAAACGTGGTGAACTCACCTTCAATTTCTAGAGTCATTTTCCCCTGTGAGTTCAGCGACATTTGAAAGCATGGGAGATTTCTATCCTTGGAAGGGAACCAATAATTTTCTTGTAAGGTGGTGGGGACTTTGAATTTTCCTTCCACTCTTGAGGACCAGGCAGTCTTGAGTTCAATGCCCCTGGCCATTATAGCTCAAGAAGGTTTTTACTCAAGTTTTGCTAATAAGAAGGAAAGTGGATAGAATTAGGGCTATAGTGGTGAAGCACATAGCATAAAAGAATTTCAGAAGAGGATGTTCTAGTCGACTAAGAACCTTCCATGTTCTTATCTACTAATATTCTACAAACAGGAAAGCCTGAGACTGTCAGTGTCTAGAGTGTGTTTAGCAACTAGAAGGAGCAAATCTAGATTTGTCCTCATGTCGCATCACCAGACATGTGTCTGGGACACTGTATCAGGAGTTGGACTCATCACTGGATACACAAATGAACAAGCAAAGGTCTGGGAGAGAACTTTGAGGTTCACTTGTTGTATCCTGTAGTCTGATGGTGGTTCCTATCCAGATCTGAGTGATAGCTCCAAGAAACTGTCCAAGAGAAAAGAGCCAGGCATTTGTCAACGGCAGCTAGACAGTTTTTAATTGGACTGCTGCAGTGGAGAGAGAGGATCCAATATAAAGTGAGCTCAACTCTACTAAAACAAAAAGTGGGAGGTTTTCAAAATGCTGGGATGTGCTAAAGGAAAAGTACTGAAGAATATTTTTGATGATTATATTTCAAGGGGATAGCTCACAGGTCCTTGAGAAAGACATTCCTGGGTTGTAAAACATTTACATTTCAAAGGGGTAAGAAAAGGATTTACTATTGAAAGTTTTTTAAAGTAAATGCTCTAAGAAAAAGGAGGTCAGAGGCCTACCGGTTTTGGCTAGAACAAATAGTAAATACTTGGGCAGCATTTCTCATTATTAAGGATGCTGTTGTTCCCCAAGGGATACAAACTTGAATAGAAACAAACATGCTGGGCGCCGAGGTGGCTCAGTCGGTTGAGCGTCCACCTTCGGCTCAGGTCATGATCTCGCGGTCTGTGAGTTCGAGCCCCACGTCAGGCTCTCTGCTGACAGCTCAGAGCCTGGAGCCTGCTTCAGATTCTGTGTCTCCCTCTCTCTCTGCCCCTCCCCCACTCATGCTCTGTGTCTCTCTGTCTCAAAAATAAATAAACATTAAAAAAAAAAGAAACAAACATGCTAAATTTTGGTCACTTAGACAATGTGTTTGTGGAGGTGGGATGGGTGGTATTGGATGTAGTCATTCATGCCAACAGGTTTGCAGTTATTGGGTACAAACTTCATGATAAGGGGTTCATTGTCTCTTTTATTCTTTATAGTCATTAGGACTAATTCCCCACCCTACCCCACCCCACCCCACCCCGCCTCTCTCTTTTGGGTGAACGAAGGATTAAACCCATTAAGCCAGAAGGCCCAAATGCTTAAAATGTGCTGGAGAAAATTGCCAAGAGTAGATATGATATAATTGTTTAATTTGAAATACATTTACTTTTATTATAAAATAGTAATACTGATATATTCAACAAACTGTGTAATAACCCCTATTTTAAATTTTCTTTAAAATTATATCAATTTAAAATATTTTATACTTGTTCATAAAATGTATTATCATTTTACTATACTTGATCTCTTCCTGATATGAGTTAAACTTTAATGAATAGAATAGCTAGATTCAAAAATAAAGTAGTAGCTGTCTGTAATCAATTGGAACTATGTTAAATATCTGAGGAGCAAATTTATACCCTTCAGTTTTACTTTTTTGACATTATTTTCAGATTTAATAAAATATCCGAAGGTACATTGACCAATTTATATTGTATTTTTCTCTGTACAATTTAATTGATTTAGTGATTGTTTTTTTTTTTTTAACTTAGCAGTATCTTTTATATGCATAGGATGATTTTCTACACTTTGTAGAAATTGCAAGAAATATTTAAATCCCAAGAAGGGATAATTTGGCTTGTTCCTAAACATACTGGTATTTAAATAATTTCATAAGTAACAGTTCTGTTCTATTATTTTATTCTATTTGTACAAGTATTTATGAATAGCTCTTAGGAGATGATAGATTCTGTGCCAATGTTTTTCTTTGGGAAGAAGACCTAGGTGAAGTCAGTGTATTTAGTGTCCTTTTACCTTGGACCCCCCAAATCCTATAGATTTATATGCATTGTACCATGAGCCCTCAAAGAACATATGAGGGTTATTTTCCTATAAAATCCCTGATGAATTACAAATACTGACAATTTATCAGCACAGTGTTAAATTGACTGTTGAAATTTACTAGCTTAATATCAGCACTCTTCTTCTCTATCAATCTTGTTCTCTACTTCAGTTTTCTTAATACATCATAGGTTCTCAAAAGTAGGAGATTGTAGAAGATACCTTGGGAGGTCTTTAGTCCTTTCATCCACAGAGAATTATAAATCTGTCAAACCATTTATATTTATCAAATGTTTCTAAACACTCAAAAGAAAGAAATTTCTAACAGATTAGTTCAATATTAGGTAGTTTGTGAGGGTTAAAATTTTCATATTGCAACTGAAACTTTTTTTAAATTATTCTATTTTATTCATATACAGAGACCCCAATAACCATTGAGTGATGATTAGTTGATAATTGATGATATTAAGCATTTTTCCATTATGTTAATATACTTGACTTGATTCACTTAAATGAACAAAAAACACGTGATATGTATTTTCAGTTTCTCTTCAGGCCCTAGATATTTAGCTTTTACGAACTTAATTGATTCTAAGAAAATACTATTTTACGTAATCTCTCAAATTCCAATCTATTTTCAGTCTATTTTTCTACTGCTTTCTTTGATGCAGATGATCAATGAAAGCATTTTCTAATTAAGAACTGAATCTACTTTGGGTGGAACAACAGATTAGCCCTTGAGATGTGACTTTTCATTGCAGAAAGAGTAATGTTTGTGATTTAGAGACAGAGGGAAAGAGAGAGACGTTAGAAAAAGAAGAGAGAAGAAAAATTAGACGAAGAAATTGCTCCTGTCCTTTAGAAGTACCTGATTAAAAAGGATGGAATAATCGATTAAAAAACAACAACAACAACAACAACAACAGTAAAAAATGGAATTATACACAGCTTCTCAAATCCAAATTTAACATTTTGCTTTTAAATAGATTTGTCTATAGGAAGCCTTATCTAAATTACTAGATGGCTTTTAAAGTTAATTCTGAAGCTGTTTCTTGTAAATAAAGATATTCAAAACGTGAAATGTGTGGTTATTTACCACTGGTGTAGGAATCTTAGTCCAAAAGCCCTTAGCCCTTATGACTCAGTTGATGGCAAATGGCAGAATTATGTGAGGTTCTCTCTCTTTTTTTTTTTAGGATCTTTTTTTTCTATTAAAGAATATATGTCAATTATAAACATTAAAATATCTTGGAAAGTTAAACTTCCCCTTAATCTAACTTCCAGAGATTTTATTTATTTTGTATGTAAGCTGTTGTATAGTAAATAATTTAACCTTGATAAAAGGAAAGTTAGGTCTTTGTCCTATAATTCTCGGAGGTAATCTCTAAACCCTTAGAATGTCATGTTTGATGGGAGTATTTTTGTTTTCCTGGGGCCCTTGGGCCATCATTTACATCATCAATTACAATGTAATTTGTGGCAGTCATTAAGATATGTAGGTATCATCTCCTGAGGAGCTGGAAACAGATATCTACCAGTTGGACAGTCAGTTATGTTTATGTGGTGGAGCTTTAGTAAGGATTTTTGATACTAAGGCTCAGGAGAGCTTCCCTGTTTGGCAAGACTCCAGTGTGTTGTTCCACACTGATATTCTGGAAGTAATACTGTCCATTACTTCATGGGAGAGGACAACAGAAGCTCTAAATTTAGAACTTTTTCTAGGCTCTGCCTTATGCACTTCTTCCCTTGGCCAATTTTAATATATTAGGTCTCAGTGAGTTCTGTGAGCCCTGCTAGCGAAATGTTGAAACTAAGGTTAGTTTTAGGAACCCCCAAACCTGACTTTAATGTCATAAGTCAGAATGGTATTGTGCCTTCCTAACTGTACAGTTGGCAAATTCTTAGATGGCTATATGTAAAAAAGGAAACAAAAATTTACTATCAAAATTTTCTATATCTGATAAAGATGCTATATAGAATATATATTTAAAAAAACTAATATGCCATCAAAGAATGTTGAAACCTCTAATTTTCCCCAACCTCATTTCATTTCTTCTCTCTTAATTTTTGGGCTTATAATTTCTTTTCAATGGAATTGTTTGTATAATTAAACAATGTATGGTCTCTTTCATGAGTTTAACCTTTATATAAAACATATCATCCTATATTATTTCGTAATGTTTTTTGGTCCTCAGAATTCTGTTTCTATAATTTACTGTAATGTAAGCAGTCTCTTTATTTCCCCAAAACCAAGGTGGGATTTTTCTCTTCCTTTGTTCTTTACCAGGTCATAGATGAGAAATAAATACCAAAGGTTTCATATTAATTATTTGAATTTAATGATATAAGAACATACTGAATTCACCAAAAGTTGCTGCTTTTTTTTTGTAAGTACAATCCTAATATTTAGATAAACTCAGATATTAAGAGAGATATCAGAAATACAAAAGGCATCTTAATGATAAAATCATAAAAATCACCCTTACTCCTCATAAAGAAAACTCTATGCAAATCCTTGTTGTTGCAAAGTAAATTTTTGTACCAGTTGTTATGAAATTCAGTAGATTTGGTTTCCACTATTAAAGAAACTGATTTTGTTGTAAAGTATTGGTTTCCACTGGACTAAATCCTACATTTAAAGCAATACCCTCATGTTCTAAAAGTATGCAATAAAACAAACCTTTTAGTTTCAAACTTATACCAAGATATTCTGTTAAGTAACAGATGTAAAATCCAATGGTACTAAGAAACTCTAACCATATTTTATAAAATTCAAGAACATTGACTACTACAATTGTTTATTTTGTTCTAGTTAGCTTTAATTATTATTTTTTTTCTTTTTAGAATTTGAGAGAGAAGGCAAGTTGAGGAGGGAGGCAGAGGGAGAGGCAGAGAGAGTCTTAAGCAGGCAGGTGCTCAGCTGACTGGGTCACCCAGATTCCCATAGTTAGCTTTAATTATGATGGAACTTGAAGTCAAGAAAAAAAAAATGACTATTTTGTCAGTTTAAAAAGGAATGGAATATCACATTCTTATTATTTAAGATTTTCTTCTCTGGAACACCTGGGTGGCTTGGTCAGTTAAGCATTGACTTCGGCTCAGGTCATGATCTTATGGTTTGTGAGTTCGAACCCGTGTTGAGAATCTGGTGACAGCTCAAAGCCTGGAGCCTGCTTTGGATTCTGTGTCTCCTTCTCTATCTACCTGTCCCCTGCTCACACACACACACACACACACACACACACACACACACACACACCTCTCAAAACTAAATAAACATTAAAAAATTAAAAAAAATATTAAAAAATATTTTCTTTTTTGACATCTAACCATTGTCCACAGGCCATCCTGAAGCAACTAATGCTCATGTTTTCAAATAGCAAGTCAATGATTTTAATCTCAAATAGCAAGTCAATAGTTTTTAAGACTATTTCTTCATCATTTTGCTCTGTGCCACCCCCTATATTAAATCACTAGGGAGGTGAGTCCAAAGCTTCCATTGACTCTACCAATGGCCGATTTTGGCTTGATTTTTAAATCCAGTGATTTACTGTTCCATGTAAGTAGGTTTCAGTCCCTTTGAGGAAAAATGGACAGAAACTCTGCTTGTCCCTTCTACTTTAAGTATTGACTGTTTCCTGCAATCATTTCTTTTAATTAGGATATGTTTTCTAATATCAGGTTTAGTCTTAAAGATAAAACATACTAAGAGATAAATAATGCTATTCATTGTTAGTGAAGCTACTGCAAGAACAAGAATCAAGTAACAATGCTGTTTCCTAAAAGAGAAGAATATGAGTTGGTTTATTTGCTCAAGCCTCAAGCTAGCATTCTATTGATACACTCAGTTGTAATTATTGCAGTAAAGAAAACTTGATTTTGGCAGAATATTCTTCAGAATGTGTCTTCTTAATGCTGTCTGCCAATCTGTTGAATTAGATTAAATTGGATTCTATTAGAAATTAGAAGGGAAGAGAGAAAATATTTTTTTAGTTGCTTAGTCTCAAGAATAGTTTATTTCCAGTATAAAATACTAATAGTATTCCATATGTGGTATATATTTTAGATTTCATGATAGTAAAAGAATAATTAGGAATAAAAAAATCCGAGTTGAAAAATAAAGCATAATAGTTGGATGGATTTATCTGATTTAAATTAAATTTTAATATACCCATTATGACAATTTTATACATCTAATAAAATGTTTAGTTGGTATTCTTAAAGAACTTTGTAAACTGCTGCCTATGCATAATTTGATAGTTGTAGCATTATTTTAATAACTATTATTTTAATAACTTAAAACTGAAATATAAAGAATTCAAAATCATACTCTGAAAAGATTAGACATTCTTATGTTTCATCTAAATTCTGGGGGAAAAAACAGGCAAACATGAGTTAATCTTGGTGACATGTAGAATTAATTGATTAATCATTATATGTTTCAACTACCACTTTCAACTTGGGGGAAAGGAAATTTATTCTTTTCTAAGATTCTCAGGAATATCTTATCACTATCTTTTGGTTTATTTGTTTTAAGACATTATTTAGAGCAGTGTTAGATTTACAATAAAATGAGAGGAAGGCACAGAGATTATTTCAGTAGTAAATATTATATATGTAAAAGTGTTTTGCTAAACTGATTTTATTCCTTCTAATTGCAAAATGGATTTGGGATGAAGTTCTTTAGACTCTATAAAAAGGAATACAAATATAAATAAATATTCCTGATTTGTTTTGATTTTTTTAGAGTGCTAGTTTTCTGACATTATTTATCATTTGATTAAAAATGGAGACCAGTCAAGTGTCAGACTAGCAGGAGTAAAATAAGAAGTTACTCTGTGATGATACTTACTGGATTCAATTAATAAAAGGCACATGTTTTACTTCTATTGATTATGGTATGAAAAGAAATAACCTTTAAAAAGTAGGAAAGATGAAATTTAATAAATGATAGCTAGGTCTAGAATTGCTTTCTAGATATTATAGTTATTAATAATTATAGTATATTTATATTGAATATATTTCTAGATATTATAATATAGCATATTCATTTATTTAATACCAAATAAAATTCCTTAGATCTGGAGAACCCTCCTTTTTGGAAAATTTTATGTTTGCACATGTATGTGTGTAAGTGTATGTGTGCACGCACACCATTTTTTTCGTGGTTATCAAATTGGGAATCAGCTATTAGTGTCTCATCCTTACATGTGGTCCTCTCCAAATTCAGGCCATAAAGGTCCTGCCAAATATTTCCAATGCTTCAAATTTCTCTAACTTCTCCTTCGGTTGCCAGCCAGAGAAAATTTCCATTTATTGTTTTATCATTATTACTTTTATTGGTTTATTTATTTTGAGAGAGAGAGAAAGCATGAGCAGTGGAGGGACAGAGAGAGAGAGAGGGAGAGAGAGAATCTCTAGCAGGCTCATGACCACAAGATCACCACCTGAGCCAATATCATGAGTAGGACACTCAACCAACCGAGCATCCCAGGTCCCCTGAAAATTTATTTTTTATGTATTCATATGACTACATTGAACCTACACAAATTATTTCCCTTTTGATTTATAATATAACATTTTGGATAGTATTTCATCATTCAAAGATCCCCCCAACATTCAAGGGTGGAGAACAGAAGTCATTGGGTAGCCATTCTGAGAATTCTGTCTACCGCAGAAATAATTATAGTATTACCAGAGATTCCCATGAAAGAAGACTATAAGAACTTTAAATTTTGCCTTAAAAGAAAGTGAATAGCTTACTAGCCTTAAGATTTATTCTAAGTTTCATCAATTTTGCTTTTATTTGAATCACAGCCTTTTTATTTTTCTTCAAACAAGATATGAGCATATTTCTAGAAATTTCTACAGTATTTCACTTCTGTAAATCTTATATTCTACTCTAGGAAAAATATGACCTGCAACTCTCATAAGTTTTCAGTATAAGATTCTCTTTGAGCTCTTAAAAATGCTTTATAGAAGCCTAAAGTAATTGTAATAAATAGTGGAACTTCATGGATTTTAAACATAAATCACTACCACCACCACTGCTACCGTCACCACCACCATCATCATCATCATCCTAGCAAAACATAATTCGAAAGACTCTTCTCCATTATTTAAACACCCTAGGTTCTGTGCTTTGTTCCTTTATCTAATCCTTCTTATCCTTTCTTTTTGACCTAAAGTGGAGTAAAAAGCTTGCTTATCACAAAATGCTGCTTCAAGGCCTTTTTAAACTTACTGTTGGACCTTGCTGTTTAGCTGGAACATTCTACTGCTGATAGATTAAACATGCAGTAATTGTAACAATGTATTAATGACAACAGGTAATTCTGACATGGAGTGAAGAAAACATGAAAATCATTAAACTGTTCTCATTAGCAATGACAGCATACATAGGCATTATATTAATGGGTTACCAAATTCTTGTATAACCATTTTGTTCAAATATTTTTTTCTACTTTCTCTCCAATTGGGATATAATCCTTCATGTTATGTTTTTCCTTTTCTTATACTCTATTTTATGTTTTCACTCATTCGTAGGAATTGAAATGCCTGCAATTCACCAAGCAGTCTTTGAAGCCCTGGTAGTAACTACCGGGGACAAGAAATGCATAGCTCCTGTTTTCATGAAATTTAAGTGTCTATGGCCCAGCAGAGTTTTCTTTCTTTTACATGAATTCCTAAATATATAAAAATATGTTCATAAACTACACTGGTACTATTTTCCAAGTAGAACTGTAATATATTAGTGCTACATAGTTGTTTTAAAAATAGGCACTATAATTTTGGTGGCAGTATTAGGGGGAGACTGATAGAAGTGGCTGATTTTCTCTTGATCCCCTCACCAGTACACCACAAGGGATGGTGTCAGATTCTAGGTATAATGTAGGATAAGGAAATAAAATTGTACACTTAAGTTTGAGCTCTGAATCAGTACTTTCTTGGATATATTTCCTTGAGGAGATAAGAAAATAAGGTTGAACGTATGTCCTTTTTTGCAACATTTTGCACACATAAAATTATGTAATTACCCATAATTATTTTTTATTGCACATCTTTTCAGCTAGATCCAATTAGATCTCTATACTCCATAATGTCAGAGACAGTTTATCAACGAATGTCCCAAACCCTGCATGTTATCAGGTGAATAAAACTGTTGAATAAATACATGTTGGTGGGCAAACTGATGAAATAGTGAAAATACTTTCACAATTGTGAAATTGTGAAAATGTGAAATGTGGTAAATGTGGCATATCAAACAATATACTGCCTGTTAAAGCAGTTGACGAAACATACATGATTTAATTTTGTGTCTCATGATAAAATGTTGTTAAATAATAAGTTGTTCAGGGTAGAAGGAGCCACGATGGTGGAACAGCATGGAAGTCTTTTTTCTGTCTCACATCCACGAAATGCAGCCAGATCAACACTAAATCATCCTGCACACCGAGAAAATGGATTTGAGGAATAGCACAACAATCTGCACAATGTGAACCACAGAACTCAGCAGGTACATGGCGGAGAGGTGAACTGGAGAAGAGAAGATCCGTGGAGGGCAGGGAGCTGCTTTTGCTTGCGGAGAGAGGATGGGGACAGCAGGAAGAGCATGGGAAAAACACATCCCGCAATATCAGCTGGAGAGAAAGTGGAAAAGTGGAAACAGGCACAGAGGCTGAACTAAAAAGGGAGAGAGGAGAAAGGAGAGGGTTTAAATTCCATTAAGACTCTATAAAAAGGTGGAGCACAGAGTCTGAAACTCTGCAGTTCAAAATACCTGGTGGTGCTCTGGTGGGAGGGTGAACTTCAGGAGAAGAGTGAGGCTGGGAGGTCCTCGGGCCATGCGTGATTTTCCATAATCCCGAGAAACGCTAGGGCTACAAGATAACGTGAGTTTTTTTTTGCACCCAGCCACAAGTCTCTGGACATCGACAGTAGCAAGGTCCCTCGAGCATTTCTGGGTGCAGCCGGCACCTGGCCACTGCTCAGTGGGACCCTCGCCCAGGGGATCTGAGTGGGTCAAAGCCACAGTACTCAGAAGTGAGGGGTCGAGAAAGAGCCACATATCAGATAAAACTCAAGAGGGATGTGCCACTGGGCAACCTGATGGTGTGGTCACTGACAGAGTAAAAGCGGGAAGTGATGGAAACTGTAGACAAAAGACCAGATTCCTGGTCAGGGAGAACACAGAATTCCCGTGCAGGGCTGGGTGACTGGGTGATGCCATATTCACCCCGCCCACGTATGGGCACACACAACTATAGCCACCACAATGATCCGCCATAGTAAGCCAAGCAGCGCCATCTAGTGGAGAACAGAGACATTACACTAAGCCCTGCCCAACTGAGACAACTTTTGTCTTCAGGAACACCTCAATCTCTTCCCTGCTTAGTTTATGGAATATAAAGTGCTTCACAGTTTGACCTCTAGGGGAAAACGATGTAATATCAATCTATTTCAGACTGTTCGTGGGTCCAGCTATTCAATTTTCTTTTTTCGTTTTTCATTTTTTTTCTTCTTTCTTTTTTGTTTCTTTTCTTTTACTTGAATATAGAAAGAGAAAGAAATATTTTTATTTTCAATTTTTATTAAAAATATTTTCCCTTAATTTTTTACCAAATTTTTCACTTTTTTGTCAATTTTTCAAATTATATTATACTTCCATCTTTTCCTGTATTTTTTTTCTATGAAATTTTCACATTTTTGTAAATTTGTCTATTCTATTATACTTCCATCATTTATTTGATTTTGTGTGGGAAGGGCTGTTGTATTTAAGTTTTTAGTTGTAATTTTTCCCCTTTTTTCTCTAATGAGTCAAGCTCCTCTCCATTAATCTATTTTATTTTCTCAATTAAAAAAAAAGTTTTCTTTTTCTTTCTTTCTTCTTTTTTTTCTCTTTTTCCTTTTTCCCCCCCCTCTAAACAATCAAGCTCTTTTCAATAACCAAACCAAAAAACACCTAGGATCCAGCATCATTGATTTGATTTTGTGTGTGTGTGTGTGTGTGTGTGTGTGTGTGTGATGTTGTTTTTAATTCTTTAATTTTAATTTTTTCCCTCTTCTCCAATCAATCAGTCAAGCTCCTTTCAATAACCAAACCAAAACACACCTATAGCATCATGTATTTTTTTGTGTATGTGTATGTGTGTGTTGTTTTTTAATTTTTTAATTTAATTTTCCCTTTTTCTCCAATCAGTCAAACTCCTTTCAATAACCAGACCAAAACACACCTACGATCTAGCATCATTTATTTGATTTGTGTGTGTGTGTGTGTGTGTGTGTGCATCTTGTTTTCAATTCTTTCATTTAAAATTTTTTCACCTTATTAATTCCTTTTTTTCTTTCAAAATGTTGAAACAAAGGAATTTCACCCCAAAAGAAAGCACAGAAAGAAACGGAGCCAGGGACTTAACCAACGTAGATACAAGCAAGATGTCTGAACCAGAATTTAGAATCATGATAATAAGACTACTAGGTGGGGTTGAAAATAGGTTAGAATCCCTCTTTTTGGAGATAAAAGATGTAAAAGCTAGTCAGTGTGAAATAAAAAATACTATAACTGAGCTGCAATCTCGAATGGATGCCATGGTGGCAAGGATGGATGAGGCAGAGCAGAGAATCAGTGATATAGAGGAAAACTTATGGAGAATAATGAAGCAGAAAAAAAGAGGGAGAGTAAGGCAAAAAAGCATGATTTATGAATAAGAGAAATCAGTGACTCATTAAAAAGGAACAACATCGGAATCATAGGGATCTCAGAAGATGAAGAGAGAGAAAAAGGGGTAGAAGGGTTATGTGAGTAAATCATAGTGGAAAACTTTCCTAACCTGGAGGAAGACACCAACATCAAAATACAGGAAGCACAGAGGGTTCCCACAAGATTCAACAAAAACCGACCATCAACAAGGCATATCATAGTCAAATTCACTAAATACTTAGGCAAGGAAAGAATCATGAAAGCAGCAAAGGAAAAAAAAACTCCTTAACCCACAAAGGAAGACAGATTAGGTTTGCAGCAGACCTATCCACAGAAACTTGGCAGGCCAGAAAGGAGTGGCAGGACATATTCAATGTGCTGAATTGGAAAAATATGCAGCCAAGAATTCTTTATCCAGCAAGGCTGTCATTCAAAATAGAAGGAGAGATAAAAAGTTTCCCAGACAAACAAAAATTAAAGGAGTTCATGACCAATAAACCAGCCCAGCAAGAAATTTTAAGGGGGACTCTAAGGGGAGAAAAGACGGGGGGTGGGGAGGGGAAGACCAAAAGCAACAAAGACTAGAAAGGACCAGAGAATACCACCAGAAGCTCCAACTCTACAATAAATATATGGCAATAAACTCCTACCTTTCAGTACTCATTCTAAATATCAATGGACTAAATGCTCCAATCAAAAGACATAGGATAACAGAATGAATAAGAAACCAAGATCCATCTATATGCTATTTACAAGAGACCCACTTTAGACTTAAAGACACCTTCAGACTGAAAGTAAGGGGATGGAGAACCATCTATCATGTTAATGGTCACCAAAAGAAATATATCAGACAATCTAGACTTGAAAATAAAAACTGTAACAAGAGATGAAGAAGGGCATTATATCATAATTAAGTGGTCTATCCACCAAGAAGACATAACAATTGTAAACATTTATGCTTCAAATGTGAAAACACACAAATATATAAACCAATTACTCACAAAAAATAAAGAAATTCATTGATAACAATACCATAATAGCAGGGGACTTCAACACCCCACTTACAGCAATGGAAAGATCATCTAAACAGAAAATCAACAAAGAAACAATTGCTTTGAATGACACACTGGACCAGATGAACTTAACAGATATATTTAGAACATTATATCCTAAAGCAGCAAAATATACAGTCTTCTCCAGTTCACATGGAAAATTCTCCAGAATAGACCATATACTGGGACACAAATCAGCCCTTAACAAGTACAAAATGATCGAGATCATATCATGCATATATCATACCACAACACTATGAAACTTGAAATCAATCACAAGAAAAAATTTGGAAAGATATCAAATACTTGGAGACTAAAGAACATCCTACTAAAGAACGAATGGGCTAACCAAGAGTTAAGGAGGAAATTAAAAAATACATGGAAACCAATGAAAATGATAACACCACAGCCCAAAACCTTTGGGATGCATAAAGGCAGCCATAAGAGGGAGGTATATAGCAATCCAGGCCTTCCTAAAGAAGGAAGAAAGGTCTCAGATACACAACCTAACTTTCCACTTCAAAGAGCTGGAAAAAGAGCAGCAAATAAAACGCAAAACCAGCAGAAGACCGGAAATAATCATGATTAGGGCAGAAATCAGTGCCACTGAAACAAACAAACAGACAAAAAAAACACAGTAGAACAGATCAATGAAACCAGAAACTGGTTCTTTGAAAGAATCAATAAAATTGATAAACCACTAGCCACTTTGATCAAAAAGAAAAAGGAAAGGACCCAAATAAATAATATCAAGAATGAAAGAGGAGAGATCACAACCAACACAGTAGAAATGAAAAAGATAAGAGAATATTATGAACAATTATATGTCAATAAAGTGGGCAATCTGGAAGAAATTCCTAGAAACATATAAACTACCAGAACTGAAACAGGAAGAAATAGAAAATTTGAACAGACCCATAACCAGTCAATAAATCAAATTAGACATCAAAAATCTCCCAAAAAACAAGAGTCCAGGGCTAGATGGCTTTCCACGGGAATTCTACCAAACATTGAAGGAAGAGTTAACACCTATTCTCTTGAAGCTGTTCCAAAAAATAGACATGAAAGGAAAACTTCCAAACTCTTTCTATGAAGCCAGCATTACCTTGATTCTGAAACCAAAGACTCCACTAAAAAAGAGAACTATAGACCAATCTCCCTGATGAACATGGATGCAAAAATCCTCAACAAGATATTAGCTAACTGGATCCAACAATACATCAAAAAAAATTATCCACCATGACCAAGTGGGGTTTATACCTGGAATGCAGGGCTAATTTAATATCCACAAAACAATAGATGTGATTCATCACATCAATAAAAGAAAGGACAAGAACCACATGATCCTCTCAAGTGCAGAGAAAGCATTTGATAAAATACAGCATCCTTTCTTGAAAAAAACCCTTAAGAAAGTAGGAACAGAAGGATCATACCTTGAGATCATAAAAGCCATATAAGAAAGACCCAATGCTAATATCACCCTCCACGGGGAAAAACAGAATTTTCCTGCTAAGGTCAGGAACAAGACAGGGATATCTACTCTCGCCACTGTTATTCAACACAGTATTGAAAGTCGTAGCTTCAGCAATCAGACAACACAAAGAAATAAAAGGCATCCAAATCAGCCAGGAGGAGGTCAAACTTTCACTCTTCTCTGATGACATGATACTCTGTATAGAAAACCCAAAAGATTCCACCAAAAAACTGCTAGAAGTGATCCATGAATTCAGCAAAGCGGCAGGATATAAAATCAATGCACAGAAATTGGTTGCATTCCTATACACCAATAATGAAGCAACCCATTGCTTCATTAGAAATAGAAATCAAGGAATTCATCCCATTTACAATTGCACCTAAAACCATAAAATACTTAAGAATAAATCTAACCAGAGGTGAAAAATCTATACACTGAGAACTATAGAAAGCTTATGAAAGAAATTGAAGAAGACACAAAAAAAATGGAAAAGTATTCCATGCTCCTGGGTAGGAAGAACAAATATTATTAAAATGTCAATACTACTGAAAGCAATCTACATATTCAATGCAATACCTATCAAAATAACACCAGCATTCTTCACAGATCTATAACAAACAGTTCTAAAATTTGTATAGAACCAGAAAATACCCCAAATTGCCAAAGCAATCCTGCCAAAGCAGGAGGCATCACAATCCCAGACTTCAAGCTGTATTACAAAGCTGTAATCATCAAGACAGTATGGTATTGGCACAAGAACGGACACTCAGCTTAATGGAACAGAATAGAGAACCCTGAAATGGATTCCCAAATGTATGGCCAACTCATCTTTGACAAAGCAAGAAAGAATATCCAGTGGAATAAACACAGTCTCATCAGCAAGTTGTGCTGGGAAAACTGGGTAGGGACATGCAGTAAAATGAACCTGGACCATTTTTTTAAACCATACAAAAAAATACTCAAAATGGATAAAAGACCTAAATGTAAGATAGGAAGCCATCAAAATCAACAAGAAAAAAGCAGGCAAGAACCTCTTTGACCTTGGCCGCAGCAACATCTTACTCAACATGTCTCCAGAGGCAAGGGATACAAAAGCAAAAATGAGCTATTGGAACCTCATCAAAATAAAAAGCTTCTGCATAGTGAAAGAACAATCAGCAAAACTAAAAGGCAACTGACAGAACGGGAGAAGATATTTGCAAATGACATATCAGATAAAGGGTTAGTATCTAAAATCTATAAAGAACTTATCAAACTCAACACCCAAAAAACAGATAATCCAGTTAAGAAATGGGCCAAAGACATAAACAGACACTTCTCCAAAGAAGACATCCAGATGGCCAACAGACACATGAAACGATACTCAACGTCACGCATCACAGGGGAATACAAATCAAAACCACAATGAGATACCACCTCACACCTGTCAGAATGGCTAACATTAATAATTCAGAAAACAACAGATGCTGGTGAGGATGTGGAGAAAGAGGATCTCTTTTACACTGCTGGTGGGAATGCAAACCTGGTGCAGCCACTCTGGAATGGAGTTTTCTCAAAAAATTTAAAATAGAACTACCATATAACCCAGCAATTGCACTATTAGGTATTTATTCAAGGGATACAGGTGTGCTGTTTCAAAGAGACACTTGCACCCCAATATTTATAGCAGCACTATCAGCTATAGCCAAAATATGGAAAGAGCCCAAATATCCATTGATGGATGAATAAAGATGTGGTATATATATATATATACAATGGAGTATTACTCGGCAATCAAAAAAACGGAATCTTGCCATTTGCAACTACATGGATGGCACTAGAGGGTATCATGCTAAGCGAAATTGGTCAATCAGAGAAAGACAAATATCCTATGACTTCGCTCATATGCGGACTTTAAGATACAAAGCAGATGAACATAAGGGAAGGGAAGCAAAAATAATATAAAAACAGGGAAGAGGACAAAACTATAAGAGACTCTTAAATATCAAGAACAATCAGAGGGTTACGGGAGGGCTTGTGGGAGGAGGGATGAGCTAAATGGGTAAGAAGCATTAAGGAATATACTCTTGAAATCATTGTTGCACTGTATGCTAACTAACTTGGATGTAAATTTTAAAAAAATTAATAAAAAAATAAGTTGCTTACGGTAACATTCAATGCCATCAGAAATAGAAGGTGTAAAGATAGGGACTCAACAAGTTATTTTTTTATTAGCGACTTTTCAGACCATATGTTTGATATCTAAAAATATGTAAAATTTAGTTGATAATCTATCCATGAAGAACCTATAAGTCATGAAACTAGAAAGGCTTATACTTGAACAAGGCCTCTCCAATTTTTTTTTCTGCACATTCCCTACTGAGTCAGTTCCAAAATGGAAGAGTTTTTATGCTGGTATTTACTATGGAACGCTAATTTCCCAAGGACTTTGGTAAAATATGTTTAGAAGGCTGACATTAGCTCAAGTTTTAGCATCTTGACAATTTTACTTCATATTAGTTTGAAAAATTCCAGCAAATTTTGATGAGAGATCAAAGTTGTTAACCTCAACTACCTACTTCAAACAAGGACACCTTATCCTTTTATTTGCTTTTTATAGACTTTTCTACAAACGTAAATTCAAATTTCTATTGTACCATGTGTGGGACTTCCTGGTGATGATTACTATTCAGCTACAAATTAAAGGACAGTTTTGATCAAAGTGATTATAATTTGGAGCACAGACCCGTGATAGAACAGTTCAAAGGGTAATTTCTTACTAAGCATATGGCAGAGGTTTACAAAGGGGATTAAGAAATTGACAGAACCTGTTTTCCAACCATGAATAAATGATTTCAATTATTATTATTGATATTATGTACCTTAAAAGTTACTGATATACTTTATAAATTGTATATTGAAACACTGAAATATAAATGAAATAGAAATGAAATGAAATTTTTTATCTTAAGAAAACAATTTTGAATATCTAGATATTTACAAAATGCAATTACATAATATGTACCATAATCTTTTTTCACATTTTAAATGGTTTCATGTTATGGTATGTGAATATTATCTTCAAGCTGTTAAAAAAATTGTTGGGAGAGTTCCAATATATGCTTCATTCACCTCCATTCTGTGTCAACAATAACAGTCAGAATTATCTGCACAGGCACCAAGTATAAATTAAAGCTAAGAAATTAATCTTAAAAATATTATCAATCAAAGTATAGAACTAAGATATTTCTTCTTCCAGTTTTTATTTAAATTCTAGTTAGTTAACATACAGGGTAATATCGGTTTCAGGAGTAGAATTTAGTGATTCATTGTATACATATAATACACAGTGCTCATCACAAGTGCCTTCCTTATACTCATCACCCTTTTAACACATCCTCCTGCTCACCTTCCCTCCAGTAACTTTCAGTTTGTTCTCTATAGTTAAGAGTCTCTTATGGTTTTCCTGCCTCTCTCTCTTTTTTCCCCTTCCCACATGTTCATTTGTTTCTTAAATTCCACATATGAGTGAAATCATATGGTACTTATCTTTCTCTGACTGACTTGTTTCACTTATATATACTCTAGCTGCATCTACATTGTTGCAAATGGCAAGATTTCATTCTTTTTGATGGCTGAGTAATATTCCATCACGTATGTGCAATATACTTCTTCTTTAGTTATTCATCAGTCAATGGTCATTTGGGCTTTTTCCACAATTTGGCTATTATTGATAATGCTGCTATAAACAGCAGTGCATGTGCCCCTTCAAATCAGTATTTTTGTATCTTGAGGTTAATACCTAGTATTACAATGGCTGTGTTGTAGGCTAGTTCTATTTTTAACTTTTTGAGGAACTTCCATACTGTTTTCCAGAGTGGCTGCACAGGTTTGCATTCCTATCAACAGTGTAAGAGGGTTCCCCTTTCTTCACATCCTCACCAACATCTGTTTTTTCATGTGTTGTTAATTTTAACCATTCTGACAGGTGTAAGGTGGTATCTCATCATGGTTTTGATTTGTATTTCCCTGACAATGAGTGATGTTGAACATCTTTTCATGTGTCTGTTAGCCATCTACATATCATCTTTGAAAAATATCTATACATGTCTTCTGTCCATTTCTTAAATGGATTATTTGTTTTTTGGGTGTTGGGTTTGATTAATTCTTTTTCTATTTTTTTTATTGTTTATTCATTTTTGAGAGACAAAGACAGAGTGTGAGTTGGGGAGGAGCAGGGAGAGAGGGAGACACAGAATCTGAAGCAGACTTCAGGCTCTGAGCTTTCAGTACAGAGTCCAACATGGGGCTCGAACCCAAGAACGGTGAGAATAAGATCATGACCTGAGCCAAAATCAGGTGCTTAACCAACTGAGCCATCCAGGCACCCCATTAAGTTCTTCATATCTTTTAAATACTAACCCTTTATCAGATATGTCCTTTGTAAATATCTTCTCCCATTTCATAGGTTGCCGTTCAGTTTTGTTGATGGTTTCCTTTGCTTTGCAGGTTATTTTTATTTCGGTGAAGTCCCTATAGTTCATTTTTGCTTTTGTTTCCCTTTTTCTGGTGACATGTCTAGTAAGAAGTTGCTAAGGCCCATGTCAAAGAATTTGCTGCATTTGTTCTCTTCTATGATATTGATAGTTTCTCATCTCACATTTAGGTCTTTCATCCGTTTTGAATTTATTTTGGTGTATGGTGTGAGAAAGTAGTCCTGTTTCATTCTTCTGCACGTTGCTGTCCAGTTTTCCCAACACCATTTGTCAAAGAGACTGTCTGTTTTCCATTGGGTATTCTTTCCTGCTTTGTCAAATATTCGTCACCCATATTGTAGTGGGTCTGTTTCTGAGTTTTCTATTCTGTTCTACTTATCTATGTGTCTGTTTTTATAATAGTATCTTACCCGCTTAATCAAGACAGTTTTGTAATATAGCTTGAAGTCTGGAATTGTGATGCCTCCAGCTTTGCTTTGCTTTTTCAAAATTGGTTTGTGGTTCCATACAAATTTTAGGATTGTTTGTTGTAGCTCTGTGAAAACTACTGGTAGTATTTTGGTAGGGAATGCATTAAATGTGTAGACTGCTTGGGGCAGTAAAGACATTTTAGCAGTGTTTCTTCTTCTAATTCATGAGCAGGAAATGTTTTCTATTTCTTTGTGTTCTCTACAATTTATTTCATCAGTGTTATATAGTTTTCAGAATACACATCTTTTACCTCTTTGGTTAGGTTTATTCTTATACATCTTATGGTTTTGTGCAATTATAAATGGGATTGATTCCCTGATTTCTCTTTCTGTTCTTTCATTACTGATATATAGAAATGCAACAAGTCTCTGTTAATTTCATATCTTGTAATTTGCTAAATTCGTGTATCATTTCTCACAATTTTTTGATGAGTCTTCAGGGTTTTCTACATAGAGTATCATGTCATTTATGGATAGTGAAAGTTTGACCTCTTCCTTGCTGATTTGGATGCCATTTATTTATTTATCTATCTATTTATTAATGTTGTCATTGTCTGACTTTGAAGCTAGGACTTCCAGTATTATGTTAAATAACAGTGGTGGGCGTGGTGGGAGTATTTCTGTCTTGTTCTTGACCTTAGTGAAAAGGCTCTCAGTTCTTCTCACTTGAAGATGATATTAGCTGTTGTCATAAAAATGCTTTTATTACAAAAGCATTTATTGTCAAAAGCTTTTTTCTACATATATTGAAAGGATCATATGATTCTTATCCTTTCTTTTATTAATGTGGTGTATCATAGTGATTGATTTGTGAATATTAAAGCAACCCTGAAGCTCAGGAATAAACTCCACTTGATTGTGATTAATTCTTTTAATGTACTCTTGGATTCGATTTGCTAGTATCTTATTGAGAATATTTGCATCCATATTCATAGGGTATTGGCCTGTAATTCTCCTTTTTAGTGGGGTCTTTGTCTGGTTTTGGAATTGAGGTAATGCTGGACTTGTAGAAGGAGTTTGGAAGCTTTCCTTCCATTTCTATTTTTTTGGAAGATTTTGAGAAGAATAGGTATTAATTCTTCTTTAAATGTTTGGTAGAATTCCCCTAGGAAGCCATCTGGCCCTGGACTTTTGTTTGTTGGGAATTTTTTGATAACTGATTCAATTTCTTTGCTGGTTATGAGTCTCTTCAAATTTTCTTCTCTTTCTTCTTGTTTCAGTGTTGGTAGTGTATATGTTTCTAGGAATTAATCCATTTCATCCAGATTCCCCAATTTGTTGACATATAATTTTTTATAATAGACCCTTATAATTGTTTGTATTTCTGCAGTGTCAGTTGTGATCTGTCCTCTTTCATTCACAATTTTATGTATTAGGTCCTTTCTCTTTTCTATTTTAGAGTGAGAGAGAGAATCCTAAGCAGGCTCCATGCTCAGTGTGGGGCCTGATGCCGGGATTGATCCCACAACCCTGAAAACATGACCTTAGCCAAAATCGAGAGTCAGATCCACAATGGACTGAGTCTCCCAGGTACCCCTCTTTTCTTTTTGATAAGCCTAGCTAGAGGTTTATGAATTTAATTAATACTTAAAAAAACAGTTTCTAGTTTCATTGATCTATTTTTTTTTCTTTGTATACATTTATTTCTGCTTTAATTTTAATTTTTTCCCTTTTTGTGCTGGCTTTAGGCTTTATTTGCTGTTCCTTTTCTTGCTCCTTTCAGTATAAGGTTAGGTCATGTATTTGAGACTTTTCTTGCTTCTTGTATTAGACCTGTGTTGCTTTATACTTCCCTCTTATAACCACTTTTTCTACATCCCAGAGATTTTAGACTGTCATGTTTTTATTTTCATTTGATTGCACATATTTTTTTTAATTTTTTTCTTTAATATCCTGGTTGAACCATTCATTGTTTAGTGGGATATTATTTAATCTTCATGTATTTGTGGTCTTTTTAAATTTTTTCTTGTGGTTGATTCTAAGTTTTTTAGCTTTGTGTTCCGAAGATATGCATGGTATCATCTCGATCTTTTTGCTCTTGTTGAGGGCTGATTTGTGACCCAGTCTGTGATCTATGCTGGAGAATGTGCATTTGAAGACTGTGTATTCTCCTGCTTTAGCATAAATTGTTCTGAATATATTTGTTAAGTCCATCTGGTCCAGTGTGTCATTCAAAGCCATTGTTTCCTTACTGATTTTCTGCTTAGATGGTCTGCTCATTGCTGTCAGTGAGGTATTAAAATCTCATACTATTATTGTAGTGTTATTAATGTGTTACTTCATGTTTGTTATTAATTGTTTTATATATTTGGGAGCTATCATGTTGGGGGCATAAATATTTACAATCGTTAGATCTTCTTGTTGGATCGTCCCCTTTATTATGATATAGTGCCCTTCTTCATTTCTTGTTAAAGTCTTTGGTTTAAAATCTAGTTTGTCTGATATACGTATGGCTACTCAGGCTTTCTCTTGACATTCATCTCTATGATAAATATTTCTCCATCCCCTCACTTTCAATATGAATATGTCTTTACATCTAAAATGAGTCTCTTTCGGGAATCATATAGAAAGGTCCCTTTTTAAAACTAATTTTATTTTTTATTTTATTTTATTTTATTTATATTTATTTTAATCCATTTGACACCCTATGTCTTTTGCTTGGAGCATTTAATCCATTTACAATCAGAGTGATTATTGATTGAAATGAATTTAGTGCCATTTTATTACTTGTTTTGTCATCGTTTCTGGAGTTTTTCTCTCTGTTTCTTATCTTTGTCGATTTTGGTGATTCTTTTCCTCTAGACTCCCCTTTCATATTTCTTGCAGGGCTGGTTCAGTAGTCACAAACTCCCTCAGTTTTTGTGTGTCTAGGAAATTCTTCATCTCTTCTTCTATTCTGAATGACAGCCTTGGAGGATAAAGTATTTTTGGCTACATATTTTTCCCTTTCAGCATGCTAAGCATGCTGATCTGTCAAGTTTCTGTGGAGAATTCTGCTGCTAACCTGGTTTGTTTGTTTGTTTGTTTCTTTTTTAGGTTAGGGATTCATTTTCCCTTGCTGCTTTGGGATTATTTCCTTATTTCTGTACTTTGTAAATTTTACTACAATATGTCTCGTTGTTGGCCTGCTTTTGTTCATTTTGATGGGAGGTTTATGTGCCTCCTGGATTTGGATGTCTGTTTCCTTCTCCAGATTAGGGAAGTCTTCAGTTATAATTTGCTCAAACAAATCTTCTTCCTACTTTTCCCTATCTTCTTTTGAGACTCCTATGATATGTATGTTATTACACTTTATGGAGTCACTGAGTCATCTAGGTCTACATTCATGATCCAGTATTTTTCTTTCACTTTTCTTTTCAACTTCATTGTTGTCCATAATTTTATCTTCCATATCACTTATTCATTCGTATGTTTTTGTCTATCCTTGTGGTCATTACATCCAATCAGTTTTTCATCTTGGTTATTGCATTTTTAATTTCTGCCTCACTAGTTTTTAGATCTCTTATATCTGTTGTAAGAGACTCTCTGGTATCTTCTATGCTTTTCTCTAGCTCAGCTTGTATCCTTATGATTATTGTTTTAAATTCTTGTTCAGGTATGTTACTTATATCTGTTTTGATTAGATCATTGGCCATGACCTCTTCTTGTTCTTTCTTTTGGATTGAAATCCTCTGTCTTGGCATTTTGTCTAAGCCTCTCTCTTCTGCGTGTCAAGAAGGCCTTTTATTTTTCCTGCTCCTGAGAGTAATGGCTATTTTAAGAAGAAGTTTTAAACTATCCAGGGCCTGGACCTTTAGGAAGTGTTTCTGGTGTATGCTGTGTACACTTTGCTATTTTGTTTTGGCTGTTCTTTCCCTCAGGTCAGTCCTCTGCAGAGTTTCTCCTTGTTTCCAGTGGGAAGTGTTTGAACCTTGTCCAGAGTGTGGCAAGTTTTAATTTGGCATGTTTTGTTCTCCTTGTTAAAGAGGCAAGATCTGATTTCCCCTAGAGTTGAAGCTTTGAATTCTATGGTAGACTTTGTGCACGAAGGGGGTTTGTGCTGGTCTTCCTGGGGCGGGGCCCTTGGCTGCACTCACTCTCAGGCACGTTTTCTCTGGTTCAGAAGCACCTGCAGACCACAGGGTAGTTAGGGCTTGGTGAAAGTGGCTCAAGCCTCCACTTTGTGCACTGTGTTGCTCACTGAAATCTGTCAGTGCTGATGAGTGGGTGTAAAAATGCTGTCAGCTGCCTCTCTAGTCCACAGAGTTGGGATTTGTGCCTGCTGCAGTTAAGGAAGCCCTCAGAGAAGAGCAAACAGTCTCCCCTCATTCGTTTCAGGAATCCCTTAGATCCCTGCCTTCACCCTGTGTCTCCGCTGTCTGCCCACCCAGTGGTACAGTGCTCCTGTTTTATCTCTGGCACACTGGCTGGGTTTCAAAACTCCAAATTTTAACGACCTCCCATGGCATAAAACTGCACTGATCCTCTGGGTGCACTGTGGCTGGTGCTGGCTTGTCCCAGACGAGATGTTGCAGGAATGTGCAGGGGCTTGGAATAATGATAAAGTATAGTACAAGGCCAGTGTCCAGGCTAGCTGCTCTCAGCAAGTGTCTCGGCTCATACGCCAATGAATGGAGCAGGTCTGCAGCACCTGCCTGCCTGCTCTTTTATCCCTGGTGAGGCAGTGCAACCTCCCCCAAATGCACTCCAAGAAGGGCTGCTGTTTCTCTCAGTGAGACCCGGGGGATCCTTAGACCACACTGTCTGTCTGCTCCAGGGCCTCTGCCCATCTCCATAGGAGCACCTTTATGCCCACCGGGCTCCACACCAGGGATGGCATGGACTTCTAAAACTTCAGACTTTGAACTCTGCTGTGTATAAAAACTTGCAATAATCAGCCCTCCTCTAGTTTTCCCTGACAGTGGTTTTGGGGAGGTGATTTTGTGCAGCGCCCTGGGCTCTCTTCTCTCTCCCCTCTCTCCCTGATCAGGGCTCCCTGCCCTGTGATTCTTTTGTCTTCCAAATCATATCTCCACACCTCCTGCTTTGCACAGTGTGGCCTCTTTTCTGGTTGTGCAGTTTGTTCTCTCCATGCTCAGATCGATTTCCTGGGTGTTCAGAATGAGTTGATATTTATCTAGCTGTACTTGAGGGATGCAGCAAGCATAGGTCCTCCTACTTTGCTGCCATCTTCCATGATAATGTTTATATTAAAAGTTATGCAACTATAAAAATCCTGTGTTTTGAGATTCTATATCAACTTGATTTTGTGTTATTTATATAATTGTAATTACATTTTGGTGCCTCTGAAGTATTTGTAAAGTTGAACTATTATTAACAGTACTTACCCCGATCATAAATCAATTGTATGCCTGTTATCTAACATCTTTGTTTCTTAATCCAGTGTTCTACTCTTTCACTGACCAAAATCATTTTCTATAATCAGCCTTATGTTTTGCTGAGCAAGGAGATGCATATTTGTGTTTCAGGCAACATTCTATTGGATTGATATTTAAATCCAGTGCAACGAATGGAAAATTTGTTCTTTTATTGTCATGCCTTTGACTGTGGTTCACCATTGTGTCATAAATCCATAATTTTAATTTTTTTCTGTTCAGAGGAGTCAGTTAACAAATAAATTTTAATAAAAAATACTAGTTAGGAAAAATGAAGCATGATTTTATAAAATGAAGTGATGAATTACCAGGCCTCCCTAATTAAGTTGATAATTCCTTAGCATGTGTTACTTATACATTTGTATTTGTTAACATTTTATTGCTTTTTAAAGATACTCAGCTTCATTCTCATAACTCTAATAATTAAATTCAATTATATTTTGAGTCAGAATCTTTAATGCTCTCTTACCATTGTAGATTTAAGAAAAAAACCCATTATTTACACAGTATATTAATGTCAATTCAAGACCATAGCATTCAGAGCATTTCCTAATGACACTATTACTACTAGTAATACATTATTACTTTTATTAATAAATACTAAGAAGTTAAGCTTTATCATAAATGTTATGAACTAGAACTTTGAGCATTTTGCTCCTAGATAATGACCATATGTAATGTAAGGAAATTATATAACAAATGTGTACAATGACTGATCAACAGGGAAAATGATCATAATAAAGAAACCTATTAAACTGTAGGAAGTCATCTCTCTAGGGAAGTTGCATGAGCCTCACTGTTTAAGTCATATAAAACTGGACCAGAAACAAAGAACACTAGAAATTACACCAGGGGGAACAATTCTGCTTTAGCTAGAAAAGGAAGTAGGTGATGAAATGATTGCCTTTCTACCTTTCTGCTATAAACATTTTTAGCTTGCATCTCAGAGAGCTCCCTTTCTATATATTGTTGTGTTCAGTAAAACGGACACATGGATCTTTTATCTCTCCTTTGGAAGTCTTGATAGTTTAGACTTATGAACATTAATGTTGCAATAGTAATTATAAAAGATATTAGTACATGATCTATTTTCAATTTAATACAGAATTTAAATCTATTATTAAAGATACCACACACAGGACTATAGATGGCACAAATTATTTTAATTTAACATCTCAGTGATAGAAAAGAAAGTATTTTAATATTTTCATTTACTATGAAAAGAAGGCTGATATCCTAATAGGGGAGACATATTTGGATCCTTGAGGCTACAGGTCAGAGAGAAAATTATTAGGGAAAACAAACAAACAAAAAACAAAAAAGCTGAACATTTTTGAATGTATGAAAATTAAGGCATAGCTAATAGCAATTAAACACTCTTGTCCTTCAAATCTTAATATATTGAGAATTTTGGAAATTAGTCATCTGTTTGGTGAATTGGTGAATATAGAGTAGGTCAAAAACTCAGCAGTGAGTTGTGGACAGAACTTTAGAATATAGAGAGAATACCAAGCCTTGTTCTTATTTTGTGTACATTGATTATTTCCTCCTACAATAAAAATTTTTATCATCTACACTGTACTGAGCATACCTTGCTCTTAAGGACATGGGGCACTATAAAGATCCTAAAATTAACATATTTCTTTTTTTCATGACACTTGTACTCCAGTGAGAAAGAACTCTATCAGTTTAGCCTCATATACAAGCTTTGTGGAAGAGTTACATAATCACATAGTAGCTGTAAGCAAAGTTACCTGAGTTGAACTAGGAGGAAGAAAGTTGTCAAGTCAAGATTGTAGAAGAGCGTGTGTTAACTAAGTGAAAACACAGAGGAAGCTAGGAGCAGATCATATTCTAAACAGAGGTAGTAGCACTTGCAAAGATCCTGTGGAAGGCAAGAGTGAGTAGTGTAAATTGAAAGAAGGCTTAGTGGAGCAAGAATGGAAACTAAGACAAGAGACTGGCAAAGTCGGCAAGGTGATGAGGGGTCTGTCTATTGAGATGTATGCCTTTAAGTAGCAAGTTTATATTTAGTGGAATACTGTTGAACTTGAATATTTTTCTCTGTTAGGATCAAGAATTTTGAATATACTTAATTTATTATTTAGCATAATGTAATCTTATTTTGATTAAAAAATCCAACCTAGGAAAATTTCTGTCTTTGGGTGTTTTATGGATTAAAGTAGCATGTTGGTATCAGTGGGAAGGATTTAAAATGGTCTTAAGTGGGGTTTTAATTTGTAAGGTCAGGAGTGTGAATATTTTAGCTGTAATTAACATATATATGAGACAAAAGATAAGCTTTATATGTTGTATATTTAATCTTGTTTTTGTGATTTGGCAAGACAGCTAATAAATATATACAGTGTATATGCACCTTTATGCAGGGTAAAGGATTTGCTAAGATAATCATTTATTTGATAAGCATCTAGGTTATATATACATATTCTTCTGTGTTCAGTAATCATTGGTTGAATTATACCCTATGGCTTATAGTATTGGTAAATAATGATCAGTTTAAGCTCAGTTAGAGTTTGCTTGACTATGTTAAGGCCTTTGACAGCTATAGCTGAGACAAAGCATTCCCCACCCCACGCCCCCCCCAAAAAAAAAAAAAACCTTACCAAACGCAAATGCATGCACAGTTAGTCATGGGACAATTGTCCCATGGGACAATTAGTCATTAGTGCATTGGGAAGTCTTATTTTAAGGGAAAGAGTGGGTGATTTTAGATGAGGTGGTCCTGAAGTAAGAACAAGATTCCAGATACAGTTAATTTCTAGATACTTCCAAATGTTATGGGCCCAGAGTAAGAAGAGGGACACATTTGTGGAAAGGTCGCTAGTTTCCTGAAGTTTTGTGATTAATCATGGTTATCAGCTATAATAAGCATGTTGTCTAGAAATGATTTGACTTAATTGGGTATGTACAACCAATAATATTATGTGCTATGTAATATGAATCATGTTAATCGTGCTGCTAATTCAGGGGGTTTATAATGTATGCATTATGCAATATCAATGGTTTAATGTACCCATTTATATGCATGGGATAAATTGTTAATGTGTGATTATACGTAGTGTGTATAACGTATAGTAGAATATATGTACTAATACATGAGATCACTGAATGCACAAATTACATAGTTATGGGATGATTTATGATTTATTTTTTGATACTGATATAATATATGATAATAATGCTTTTCTTTTCATGCACAAGTTTCCAGGGAATAGTTTAAGTAGGATTTTAGTCTTGGGTGTGATGATGGAGTTGGGGCTTTCCTGAGTGTTAGGAAGAAATATTATTCCTCTTTTCTGCTTTATGAGACCAGAGTAAGAGGTATACTACAAAGATTATTCTAGAAACTGTTTTCAATAATGCTTGTGATTGATATAACTATGAGAATGAAGAGAAAATACAGGACTGATACCATTTGACTAATAATTATGATTGGATTTTCAACTGGTTGTCCTTCAATTCATGTTAGTGTTAGTAGTTATGCTACAAATAGTCAGAATAGGACAATGACTGAGGGGCTGGAATATTATGTTTTGTTGTTTTTATATATGAAATATAAGACTGACTGCCAGGATTACGGTGGAGCAAATTGGGACTAACATGCTGCCTGGTTTATTGGGAATGCAACATAGAACTGAGTAGGCAAATAAGAAATATCATTCCAGCTTGTAATGATAGTAATTAGGGGAGGAGTAATTAGGGGGTTAGTTGGAGTATAGTTCTTTAGATCTCCCAGGAGATCAAGTGAAAATAATACTAAATTGGATAACACTAAGGAATAAGACTCCTAGGATGTCTGATTGTATAATAATGGGGAATTGAATTTCGTTTTTATTGGATAAAATTCCTGATGGTTTGTTAGATCCTATTTCTTGGACAAATAATAATTGCAAGACTACTTGGGCTGAGATGATTAATAGGAAGATGAAACAAAAGTGAAGAATCAGGTGGGACTAGATTTGTCAACTGAAAATCCTCCTCAGATTCCTTCGGATATTTGGCATCATGGTAGAAAATATCTATAACTGTTGTGGCTATTACTGTGAATAATAGAATAATTCCAATGTTTCACCTCTCTAAGAAGATATAATAATATCTGTAGTATAGGCCTCATCCCACATGAGTGAATAGGCAGATGAAAAACATGGAGGTTTTGTTGGTATCTATATATCAGATAATTCATCCATAATTTGTGTCTTGCTCGGTATAGCTTAGAGATGAAAAGGCATTTCTTATATCTGATGTATACTGTATAGTTAGGAATAGTCCTGTTAAAATTTGTAAGACTAAACAGATTCCTAAAAGAGACCCAAAGTTTTATCATGCTGAGAGATAATTGTTGAGGCTGGTAGGTCAATGAAAGAGGTTTTGAAAATCTTGATTAGTGAGTATCACTAGGTCATTAATGTTCTCATAGTTGATATACAATGGTGATTTTTCATGTCACTGGACATGGTTAAATTTCATGTGAGAGTTTGTTTTAAGTATTAGTTTGTGCTTACTTTCCTATGGTTTTTGAAGTTTTCAACTACTTATGATGGACTTAGGTTGATTGATAGTAGAGGGATTGGTTGTGGAATTATAATAAATTTCGGTGGATTTTTTTATGTTTAATGTTTTTAAAGATTTACTTTGGGGTGGAATAGGGGGTATTGACCTTTTTTTTTTTTTTTTTTTGGTTTTATAAGGGCTATGACTTAGTAAGTATTATCCTGAGATTTGACAGTTTAATATGAGCATCTTGGGATTTTTTTTTTTCAGAATTGTTGATAGAGGACATAGTAGTTTTATATATCTTGAAGAATGGTAAAGTAAAAATTATGTTTGAATTTAAAGGATTGGGGGATTATATAATTTTTGATCCTGGCGATACTGTATTTTTTAGTGGGGAAACTATGGGGATTACTATGTTATATAGACATGGGACTTTATTCATCAATATTCTGGTTATTATGGAGGTTTCATGTAAATAGGGATAAGCTAAAGATTAATGTGATGAAGAAGGAGAAGAAATGTTTTTTAGTCAGATCTTTTTGATCAGAAATTAGTGTGGAAGTTTTTATCTGGAAGTAGGTGATTTTGGGTGAATTTAATCTAATAGGATTAAGTCTAGTAATAGTGATTTATCAGTAACTTGCTGATAAATTCATGAATAGTAGAAGGTGGTGTATAATGGTTGAAAACTACCATGTGAGAATTTGAATTGGTTTAAAGGGTGATCAAATTTTAGATTTTGTGATATAAGGTTGAGTTCAATTGCCGGAATAAAATCTAAAATAGCCACAGCATGGACTGTTAATTTCAGATAATAAGGCATGGTTATCTGTGGAATAGTAGTTGGAGTAATATTGTTGGAAATTAAGAATCCAGTGAAGATACTTCTGATCAAGAGCCATTTAATAGAGTTGGTTAGGAGAGGGTTATTTTTACTGGCTTGACAAGGCAAGGCCATAGGGTAATTAACATAGGAGAAACATTAAAAAACTGCATAATACGTAGAATTATTAAGTGCTAGCTATTACTGTCATGTCACCTTTCTATGTAGGCAGGCAGAGAAGATAAGCATGTCAGGTGATAGTACTGCAGTAATGAGATTCTTGTATTCTTTCAAAAGAATTCTTTAGTGGCTGGAGATTGTACACTAATGTTGGCATTGTGTCTGATTTTTAATAAAATTATTACTTGATCATTGTAATACTTTCTCTAGTTACAGAACCTAAGATGAGAAAAAATATACTTTTAGCTTATTCTTGAAAGTTGTAAATAACTAATATTTATTTCAATTTAAAATTGTCAAACAGTAGATCAAATCATAATGTAAAAATAAATTTAACAATATAAATGTGGCATTTCATATTTTGCTTAAGGATTTAGTTATGGTCCTATCACATATAATACAAAAGGACATTTGGGATTGATAATATGCAAAACGTGATTCTATTTTTATAATCAAATAGTGAAATCATTAATATTAATCAGTTTCTATTCTATTTGTTGCTATAACATCTATCATTTTAAGAATATTTAAGACTGCATATGGCATGTAATATTGTTTTGTGACTAACCATAATTTCGAAAAATACATAAATTTGTAAAAAAATCAAATTACAAATGATAATATTCATATGGTAATATAAAAATGATAAACGAAAGCATATTCCATTTCAATAGATGAACTCAGAGTGTAGATTGGTTTTGAATCACAATTAGAATCTCAAATGGAGCTCACTGTTTGGATTGATTCAAAGACCTGGCTAGAATTTTGTTTTAAAAGAGACTTAATTTGTTTTGTGTTTTGGGAGCACTTTTCAGAGGTTACAGTTATTTTCAAAATCTAAACATACCCAAAGCTTTTCAAATATTCCCCCAAAGTTTTGATTTAATCATAGTAAACTCCTAAATCCACTCTGAGGTTAAGAAATTAAGGATAACTAATAGAAACCTTGGAAAACACATAGATCCAGAACTAACAAAACCTGTTGTTTAACTTTCAGAACATCTAGATGATTTAGAATCCACCAGAGGCTGAGCAAACCTATATTAAAAGAGGATTGTTAACTTCCCACTTCCCATTGTATACATAAGTTGAACTTCATGATTTTAGGCTCAAATTTCAGAAGTCAAGAGAAAAGCCAGACCACAATACACCTGTTGTTATTCCACATTAGACAAAATATATAGGAAGTCACTTCTATCATCACTAAATCTTTGCCATTACCATTTTATTTTATTCCTATTGTATTGCTTTCCTCTAGCCCAGTTAGAACCTAA
This sequence comes from Paguma larvata, assembly GCA_030068075.1. Lineage (NCBI taxonomy): Eukaryota > Metazoa > Chordata > Mammalia > Carnivora > Viverridae > Paguma > Paguma larvata. The sequence continues at coordinate 38,900,379 of CM057840.1, forward strand.
ACTTGGTTCTTGAAATTTTCAAGGTCCTACAGGTTCCCAGTAATGCTGGATTATAACCTCAAGGCAATCTCTAAACTGTATTAGTATTATCTATATTGCAGAGGGGTTCTGGTATTGTCCTTCAGTTAGTGTTAAGTGAGTGATAATGACAGTAGGAAATCAAATAAACCCTGAAATACTTGTAGAAGTCAGGAAATAATGGCTATTGTCAATGGAACTATGAATAATGAATGATCTCTTCTACAGTAAAATGATTATAGCGCTTGGATATAAGAGCCCATGGAAGATATTGAACGCATCTTGGATCTATAGGCCAGGAGAAGTTAAGACAGTAAGATTTACAGAGTGAAAGAAACATTTGTCTATGCTGCATCCATTCTTTCAACAATATTTATTAAACGTCTGCTAGAGAGAAGATACTATGTGCTTTGAGGCACACAGAAATAAATCAGATGAGCAATCTGTCCTCTAGGAGCTCACACAGGATACAGACAAGTGAAGTGAACATACCATCAAAGACAAAAATAAAGTGTAAGGTAAAATACTGATGTAGATTGTGTATATAGAATAGAAAAAGGGACATGGCAGTTCAGTGGAAGGAGATTATTTCATAAGTGAAACAGGAAATGGCTTCTAGAGTACTTGGAATTTGTGGTGGGTTCTTAAGAATATGTAGGGTTTGAATATGAGGAGAAGGACTAATAGGAAGTCCAGGACAAAGTTAGATAAAGTCCTAAAGATGGAAAAGGGTAAGATAAGGATAGTACACATGAAGTAGTTCAATCTGGCATCCCTGAAAGTGCTGAAATGTTGTACTGTGGGAAATGAGTTTGAGAAAGCAAAATGAAGTCAAATATTCAATATTTAGTTTTTAACATATAATGATTAAGCACAGGGTTTGGAAAGTAAGACAGACCTTGTTTAATTCCTTACTCTTGCACTCAGTGCTGCCACAGATTTTGTATGAAGTCAGGCTCTTCTAGGACTCCGTTTTCTCATCTGTAAAGTAAAGGTAATAAAAATGTCTACTGAATGATTTTGACATTACGAATAAACGAGTAAAATGCATGACAAGTGCCAAGCGTATGGTAAACGCTTAATACATATTATAGTTATGTATTTTAGTAATACCATAAAGAATTGTTAAATAAGTAATGGTAAGATCAAAGCTGCGCCTCTGAATGAATTGAGCAGCTTTTGAGTAAATAATTCAGCTGACGAAATATGGAATTCTGGGAAAAGACACTGGAGGTAGAGAGATCAGCAATAAGGTTATTGTTTCCAACAAGCTCCTGAGCTAGGACAGTAGTATGAAAAATAAATTGTAAGAGGTAGGTACAAAATATTGAACTACATTATAAGCTACATCAAGGATAGGATTTACCAAATAATGTTGAATTCCTGATCACTGGGATCAGAGATGGCAGCATTTTATGTGTAATAATTTCTAAATCATGAAATAAAAACACTAAAAAAGTAGATTTTCTATTTACGAATATTCTTAGTCATGTTACTTTCAGAATTGTTTAGATTTATCAATTAAATACCTTTCCCTGGAACTACTTAAAAGGCATATTAAAAAATCAGTGGGGCACCTGGGTGGCTCAGTCGGTTAGGCGTCCGACTTCAGCTTAGGTCATGATCTCGTGGTCTGTGAGATTGAGCTCCGCGTCGGGCTCTGTGCTGACAGCTCGGAGCCTGGAGCCTGCTTCGGATTCTGAGTCTCCCTCTCTCTCTGCCCCTCCCCCGCTCATGCTCTGTCTCAAAAATAAATAAACATTTAAAAAATCATTAATACATAAAGAAATATGATATCAAGTCATCAAAGTACAATGGGAATAGGTACTTTTTTAGGTACATGTTCCCTAAATTAAGCAGAGAACTCTCGAGTAGTTCCCTCAGATTAAATGACTTATATTCATTAATTTACCCAGATAATTGAGTGGTTTCTTTTTCTCAGGGGGAGGATAGATTACGAATAGTTGCTTTGGACGGCAACATGGTATAGTGAGAAATGGAATAACCAGGAAGGCAATGAAGCTTATGCTTAAAGGCCTCTCGTGATGGCTTTTTATTTTTATTTTTTTAATGTTTATTTATTTTTGAGAGACAGAGCGACAGAGCATGAGCAGCGGAAGGGCAGAGAGAGAGGGAGACGTGGAATCCAGAGCAAGTTCCAGGCTCTGAGCTGTCAGCATAGAGCCCGTTGCAGGGCTCGAACCCAGGAGCCATAAGATCATGACCTGAGCCAAAGTCGGACGCCTAACCGGCTGAGCCGCCCAGGTGCCCCACTGATTGACACAGGGCTCAAACTCACACACAGTGAGATCATGACCTGAGTCGAAGTCAGCTGCTTAACTGACTGAGCCACCCAGGAGCCCCTCGTAATGGCTTTTATAAAGGTCTTGTTAGTAATTGTATTTATAATTTTGAATTATTTTTCTTAATGCTGTGTAATATTTGGAAATCCACAAGACCCGATTCATTCCTGGGAAATAATTTGTGAGTTTTAACTTTTTATTCATTGTGTGTGTTTCAGATGGCTCAAAAGTCCTTTGAAGTTGCAGGCAACCTTTTGTGTCCATGAGCATTTGTCTGTTGAGCTTTATAGATTTTATCAGATTTTCCAAGAAGGAGGTCTGAAAACAACAAAATTAAGAACTGCAAGAAAAAAAATTGTGAATGCAGGCATCAGGACAGCATTGAGCATGAGGAGGAGGACAAGGTCATTAGGTCAGAGCATATTTAGAGGTCCCCGGGTGATTCTTATGTGCATCCAGATTTGAAAACCACTGGTGTAGCTACTATTTATCATTCTTTTTTTATTTTATTTATTTTTTCTTGCATTTATTTATTTTTAAGAGACAGAGTGAGACACAGTGCAAGTGGAGGAGGAACAGGGAGAGAAGGAGACACAGAATCCAAAGCAGCCTCCAGGCTCTGAGCGAGTGTTCAGCACACAGCCTGATGCGGGGATCGAACTCACGAACCGTGAGATCATGACCTGAGCCGAGGTCAGACCCTTAACCGCCTGAGCTACCCAGGCACCCCTATTTATCATTCTTAAACTGTGTTATAATAGTTAGAAGGAACGAGTCAAGATTTTGCAGTAGGAAAAAATCTCATTTTGCATCCTATCCCTGCTTTGGCAAGGTATGTAACCCCTCTGAGCTTCAGTTTCTACATTGGGAAAATCCATATACTAATAAATATAAGCCATGTTAACTAGGGTAGGTAAACATGACAAATGAGGAGAGATCATTGAGAATGAAAACTGGTAGAGTTGGTAGGAGATCGTGGTGGCATGAATTATTCTTGGAGTCAGGGTGTTAGATGGTATGGACAAGGAAGTGAATTTTATGAAGAGGAATAAATGACAATAACTGGTAATTAGAGGGATGTCTGAAGCAGAGATTATTGAGTGGGCGGGGCCATTGGTTCCATGACAAGATCTAACATATGATCATGTAAATGGATGACTGAGTTTACACGCACAATTTTTGGAGATAAAGATAAGTAGAACTAATTGGTCAAGGAATTGGTTATTGAAGTGGTTATTGAAATTGCCAAGAGCTTGTCAAAGAATGAAGAAGAATGATTCCAGATTCTCTACAGAGAGAGGTAGTCACATTTATTATTTCCATGCCAAGAATATTCTTTAGCATTCTTATTTTTAGAAGTATAATAATAACTCATAAAGTATTACCTTAGAGTATTATAGTAAGAAACATAAAATTTTACCCTGTGTCATCACGCAAAAAAAATCAAGCACCTGAATTTGTTCATTATTTTACTTTCTCCTTCTCCCCAAACGTGAGGTAAATAATTAAGATGTCACCTTAATCTTATCAATAATCAGGCTAATTAGTAATATTATTGAATAAAAAGGAACTGAATTTGAGAATTGCCTGTCAGTTGGTACAAATGTCAGATTCCATGTAACACTTTCTCAAATACTGTTGAGACTAAAATTCAATATAATACTGGAACTGCCTCTAATTGCTTAGCTGGCCAAAAAAATAAAATCTTGTTCAGTCAGGATTTTGCAGATTACAGGAAGAAGATTCTTATTTATCTTTCCATATGTCTCTTAATGTTTCACTGCTTGGAATTTTATTAAAAATAAAAAAAGAAATAAAACGCTGAAACAATTAAAGTGGAATTCTCGTTGCTGACACAGCTGTTTCTTGAGGTTTTTCCGATAGCCTGTTGCATCTACACACTGTTACCACATTCTCCCTCCTCCAACCAACTTAGCACTTAAACACTTAAGACACACAGCTTCTGAGCTTTCCATTTCTTAAGTGATCTCTAACTTCAAGAATTTGCCAATTTTCCCCTCCTCCACCAGTGCCCTTCATACCACCACTACCACCCCCATTCTGAGACAAGTAAATATTAAAAAAACAATACCCATTGGTTTTATACTGTTGAATTCTCTAGGAGCCATGGATCACATTTTTGCTGTTTTGCTATTTAGGACATTTTAATTCTTTAACTGTCCAACTCCGCCTGACATACTCACCTCAGCCAAGAGACTGCCCCAGTGGAAAAACAGTTGTGTATTGAATTCTGTCCCATTTGACAAGTAATAAATGAGGTCTTTAAAGGGGAATGACCAATGTTTTCTTGCTGAACACTGTGGAAACAAATAAAGCTTTAAATGCTCTAAGCCAAGTTTCCAATTTTTTAAGTGACTGAAAACATGGAATTTTTCTAATAAAAATTGAACTTTCTGACAATAGTTAATTAGATCGTTTTTATCAACGACTGATTCCCAATTATGTATTTGCTTACACATTTTGGTAAGTATAACAGCATCTCATTTTCACAAAGGTATTTACTGGATTTTATGTAAAACATTTTCATTTAACATAGTACTTCAGTACTTCTCAAGTACACCATATCCATTGCCTTATTTGATCTCAGAAATATTGCACAGACCAAGTATTATTATTCCCACTTTGTTTCAAGATCCAGAGAGATTAAATTACTAGTTCACACAGTACCTCTAGGGTTGAAATTAAGTTATTCTTGACATTTAGCTGTTTGCTCTTTGCACTTCATATTATATCATGTTGAAAATTCTGTAAGTGTCCCAGTAGAGATTCTTCATATATATATATATTTTTTTTTTCCCCCTGAAATTTGTATATACTATTTGGTCAAGGGCCTCAAACTTTAAATATGCAAACATTGCTTTTTAAATAAATTCTGACATGAAGTTTGGCACTTTTAAAAACCTTTCTTAAGTGCGACTCACTTATTCTGAATAACTAATACAAATTAGATAGAGTATGATGCATACATGGCTTATGGAAGTAATTTTATCCAGTCTGGTGAATATGTTTTTCTTTATACTTCCCTTTTTTTGTAAACAAAACTGAAATCAGTGTATGTATATGTGTGTGTAACATTGCCAATGCATTTTACCCCTTGTTTCTAAGAGAAGAGATTATTTCTAAACTACCTTTTTATATTTCTCCATTCCGTTATTTGCTCTGCATCTAGATATTTAAATAACTTCCAAAACAGACCTCTGTATGTTCTGCCTTGTTCTCAACAATTACTTTTGAAGCTATTTATTTTTTAAATATCGGATACTATTATTGGAATTGAGAATGGAGAAAAAAAAAAAGTAGTGGAGAGTAACTTTGTATAGTGTCAGGAAAAGTCTCTCTGTAGCTATTTAATAAAATAAATGGAGGAAGAGAGTAGCATGTAACAGTTTGCAGAAGAGTCTTAGATGCAGGAGGAAGAGTAAGTAGGAAGACCCTGCCATGAGAGAATGTGTATTGAAGGCCTATCTAGGAGGTCATTATGGCTTTAGCAGTTTGACCAAGGGTGAATGCAAGGTTAGCAAAGGAGAGTTTTAAAGGGTATTCAGGAATCAGAATATGTACTGTGCGTTAAAGTTTAACAAAGACTTTAATTTTATTCTAAGTGTGATTAAAAGCCATTGGGAGGAATAGGGGAGTTTATAAACAGTTTCAAATATGTGAGTACTATGTGGGCAGAAACCTGTATATGTAGGGATCTAGGGATCGAGAGTAAAAACTATGTTGTACACCTGAAACTACTGTAACATAGTGTGTCAAGTATACTCAAATAATAAATAAATAAAACCAAGATATCTACTTCAGAGACTGCGGCAGTGTTTGGAGAGAGAGAGAAGAGGTGGCTTTGACTAAGGTGGTAGCACTGGGGATAGTGGGAAGTGATCAGTTTTAGTATATTTTAAGAAAAAAAATGGTAACAACAGAAACTAGGTAAGGAATGTGAAAAATGAGAGAAAAGAAAAAAAAAAAAGCTGTAGGTTTGAGACTGGAACAATTAAATGAATAGTATTGCCCTTCCATGAAATGGAGAGACTAAGAGTCTTTGGGGCATATTGTGTTTATAATACATACCAGAGGTCTGAGTGGACATGCCAAGGTGGCATTCAGACATAGGCATATGGAACATCAGTGGCAGAGCTGAGCCCTGGCTAATGAGTGTTGTTTAAAGTCTTTAGAAAAGAGAGTGAGCGTAGTTTAGAGAAGACATCCAAGGACTGAGTTCTGGAGCCCTACAATATTTAGAGGTCAAAAGAGGCTAAAGAGAGAAAAGGAGCAAACAGCAAGGACAGCAGAAACACATGTGGTTTCTTAGAAACAAAGGGAAGAAAATTGCTCAAGAAATAAAAAGGAACAAGTTGATTTGAATGCTGCTGAGGTTTCAGGAAATGATAATTGAAAATTAACCTTCAGGTCTAGCAACATCAGGAGGGGAATGATGATTTAAAAAGTGGTTTATTTTGGGGCGCCTGGGTGTCTCGGTTGGTTAAGCGTCCAACTTCAGCTCAGGTCATGATCTCACGGTTTGTGAGTTTGAGTCCACATCAGGCTCTGTGTTGACAGCTCAGAACCTAGAGCCTGCTTCAAATTCTGTGTGTGTGTCTCTCTCTGCCCCTCTCCCACTCGTACTCTCTCTCTCTCTTTCTCAAAAATAAAACATTAAAAAAATAATAAAACTTACCAAAAAATGTGGTTTATTTTGAGTAATGTAAAAATGTAAAAAGAAAAAAAAAAGTTGAGTTTAGGAGACCCTGGGCCATCAGGAATTGCAGACAGTAAGTATAAGCAACTTTCAGAGGAGTTTTGCTGTAAAGGGAAAAGGAGAGAGAGAGCATTGGTGTGAAACATAGTTTCGCAACTCTGTTTACTTTGCTTTTGTTGTTACTGCTGATGCTCTTATAGTTTCAGATGAGAGAAATTTCAGTATGTTTGTGGCCTGATGGTAATTTTCAACTAGAAGGTAAAAAAGAGAGGTTAATTGTAACAGCAAATTCCCTGAAGAAACAGGTAAAAACATAAAAATTAAAAAGTCTCTCTTGAGTGCCTTCGTTGCCTTAGACAGTAGCAGAGACTTCTCATTAAGTTTTACATGGGGGAAGTCAGAGTACAGACTTAGGTTTCAGATCACAGATAGGATCATTAGTAAATTCTCTTCTGATTGCTTATTTCTCAGTCAAATAAGCAAGTTCATCAGCTGAGAAAGAGAGAGGATAATGTATCAGAGAAGAGACGGTGTAAAATGGTATGCACTTAAAATAGAATATAAATTCTTTGTGAATTGATTTTAACTTTCTAAAATCAAGTTAGTATTTGATCTAGTCTTATCCTGTCTCTCTAACTTATCTGTAACCACTCTCCACTCCCCTTTCCCAGTTTCATTACCACTCAAATCTGGCAGCCCTGAAGAGAAGGTCACAGCACACCCAAACATTCCGTCCATGAAAAGTCGTTTTCAGCTTCAGAAATATATTGATATACTTCACCCACGTGAATAAGCCAAAGATTAAAATCATGATACTCTCTTAGATATAGTTAACTTTCATTTCAAATTAAAACCTTATTAAATATAAGTTGTGAATAACATATTAACTATAATTACAAGTATAAAATATAATATACACCATATGTGTATTATTAATATATAATACAATAATATGACTATCGTATAAATAGAGTGTACATATAAATATATTAAACAAATAACCCTGTAACATTATGTAATACAGCATAGCATAATATAATCAATCTAATATAATTAACGTAGTATAATTAAAATAAGTACACCAAGACAAAACAATAAAAATTATCATTAAAGTTAAGAACAACACAGGGATATGCTGCTGTCACTATTATTGTTCATTATCATGGTCTGGAAGTAATAGCTTCTGTAATCCAATTACACTAACAGCAACAAACAAGCAGTCATATTAACAGGTAGTGAAAGAATCAATACAATCATTATAATGTGAATGAATAAAACTGTAGAATAATTGCTATCTCACTTAAACCTAATAGCCATATAAGGAAGGTACTATCTTTTTCTGCATCTAATAGATGAGAGAACTGAAACTTAGGACAATGAACTTGATAAACACAGATATTCATTAGCCAAGTGTGAGTTAATTTGAAAGTAGTTTGAGTCTAGTTGGGGGATACTTAATATATGAACGTGTGAGGGAGACAAAACTTAGTAACACAGAATTTGAGAGTCTCTTAGCTTGTTTAGAAGGTATGTGAGTGTAAATTAAGCTTTTCCAAGCCAAACCAGCTTATGGGCACAACTCAAATCATACTTGAAATAATAATGCAAATTTTAGTAGCCATTTGCCGCACTATATTAGGCAGCTCAGTCCCAGAAAGATGGATCCTATTCCAAGTACTTTTTAGAGTCATCCTGGTATCCCCTGTAAATTCTCCCTCACACACTTCATCTTAATTATAGATGCAGCTTTCGTTCACTTAGGAAAAAAAAAGAAAAGAAAAAAAGCAGAGTAAGTTTTTAAGCAAATGAGAATAGATTATATTCTCAAATGAGAATAGATTATATAGAGGTATTTTTAAATGAATGTAAAAGAAGATTAAGATGTATATAAAAGTTGTGATACATAGGGGGAAGGAAACACAGCCTACTTAAACAGCAATGCATTTTATCAAAGCTAAATATAAGCTAGAAGTAAAAATTAAGAAACAGATGTCAAACTTTTATAGTTTTCTTTCTGAAATAGTCTATGAATAACAGGCATCATTGCATTTCAAACAAATCGTAAAATATCCCTTAACTTTAATTCTGTACTTGTGTAATTTGATTTAATTTATCCTTTTTTAAAAAAAGTTTATTTATTTTTGAGAGAAAGAGAGAGCAAGCAGGGAAGAGGCAGAGAGAGAGGGAAAGAGAGAAAATCTCAATCAGGCTCTGCGCTGTCAGCACAGAGCCTGATGCAGAGCTTGAACTCACAAAACATGAGATCATGACCTGAGTCCACATCAAGGGTCAGATGCTTACCCAACTCAGCCAACCAGACGCCCCTAAATTATACTGTGACCTGTCTTTAAAATTGGTATATTTAGGATCAAATTTATAATTACCCCCCTTCTCCCTGATAAATATTTGTATAAATAAGACATGCTTGGGAAGCATTCCAAAATTGTGGTTAAAAGCCTTGATTTGGAAACAGAGTGTTGTTTAATTTCTGATTCTGCTATTTAATATATATATGAGCAACCTTCTGAAACCTTGCTTGAATCACACGTGCCTCATTTTCCTCATCTTATTTGGGGATAATACAATTTTTCTATGTTGCAGGATGACCTGAAGGTCAAACATGATAATTACATATAAAGCAATTAAACAAATCCTTATGTAGAGTAAGGTAAAGATACAAGTGTGTGTGTGTGTGTGTGTGTGTGTGTGTAATGCCATCCCACATGACACAAATATATCAATATTCTTGAAATAGCAGATTAGTCCATTTTTATTATTATGGCAGAAACCCTGAGTTAGTACATATCGAAACAATGCAGACTTGATTCCAATTTTCTCACATCTTCTCCCTACTCCATTAGCCAGTCCTGTTGGTATCACTCCTATTTAAAATAAACCCCAAACTAACCTTTTCTCATTACTCTTGCTCTCTCCATATACAAGATGCTCTCCACATGGTACTCATATAAAATTGGAGAGAACACCTTGCATACCTCTGTTGTTGTTTTTTAAATTATTGTCTAAAAAGCAGTCATTCCTTAAGAAGAAAAGAACAACACCTGCAATATCACTACTCGATTAACTGGTACATTATAACTCATTTCCAAGAGATTCAAAAATGTAGACTAAGAGTCCATACAAAAAAAGACCCATCAAATGCATTAGAAATATGACGGTCTTCCATGACATTAACCTTAACATTAAGCTGTGTGGTTGCATAATTGGTGAACCTGACCAGGACACACATGATTGATTCAAGGACATCTTGCCTGATTGAAAGTTCAAGCTTTTACTTAAGAGGCTCACAAATTAATGCAGAGGGAATGGCTTGTGTTGATTCCTGGGTGAGAAAAAAATATATATTATTCCTGGATCTTGAAAGAAGATTCGGCCAAGATTTTCTGTGTAAAGAGATATTTAAATTAAAAATTCTTGTTGATACAAATGAAAATTTATTGCAAAACCAGTTTAGATCCTTATATAAAAAGTGGTGTCTGTGTTCTAAAATGAAAATAAGTGTTTTATTATTTTTAGTTGCCATATTAAATATGAACTGTGGCATTATTTTGATTCACTTATTTTAAATCAGAAAAATAGTGTTTGTGAGACTGCCCTGATTATAATATTATATGTGTGGAAAAACCCAGTGACTCTACAGCTCTGCAGTCATGGAGTCCAGACAAATCTTTCGGCTTTCTTTGGGATTCTGTGGCATTGACTATAAATATAGCTGAAGAATCAATGCTGTGTGGCATTTAAAAAGTTAGTCTGTCATTTTAAACGTTTTGGGTCATAATGTCTTTAAATAGCAAAGTCACTTTGCAGTTTCTACTAATATAGTCCTATGGATTGCACTAACCTGAAGACCTCAAGTATTGTGACCGAAAATCAACTTCTTCTAGTCCTATAGGTATCTGTTAACATGTGCAATACAGTGGAAACAAATGCATGCATACTAAATTCATGTAGTTGTAATCTCAGCTATGTGACTGGGCATCTTAGGGCAAGTTAACATCCCTAATTTGCACTTCCTTCTTTTACAATATTGGATATCAGATTTGACAAATATTATTTGTGGAGTAAGGATAATATCATGAAAGCTTTACATCTTTCCTGAAAGTAGTGAATTCTCAAAAAGAAAGAAAAAAATTTTATTATAGAGCTTCTAGTACGGCACAATAGGTCTTGCCATTTGTACCCCCCCTTAAAAAATTAGACACAAAAATGTCTCATTTTGCTTCTTAAGCAAAATATAATTCTAGTTTCCAATTATATGGATGTAATGTCTAAGATACCAGATCCTGAGGGCAAAGATCCATATTTTATTACCTTTTTATTGCTATCATCGATTACTGTTGAAATAAAACTAAATGAAGTGGGGTCACGCGGGGTAGCAATTGCTCACCATCATATGAGACCACTGCCACAGAGAATGCCTTGAGCGATTAGTTGATGGATTTCTTCACTGACACCGCAGAATAAGTAGAAACGCTCGCTTTTGAGAACAAGCAATAACTCCTAATAAGTTAGGTAAGCTTGATTTAAATTCTCATTTCTTAATATATCTGCATCTTAGAAAACTTATTTATCTTGAATATCTATTTTATTAAAAATGATGCTAGTAATATTTATCTCATAAGGTGATTGTCGAGGCCCAGCTGAAATAGTATGTGGAAAGTTGCACAGAATAAAATCCTGACACCTTGTAAACAGTGTATATGTGCTTGTTAAATTGATTGCTTTGCCAAAAAAGAGTGGCTTATAATTAGTAACCATGCAGTTGGTGCTAGTTTTCTCCATTCTTTCCAGGTGGTTGACATATTCTGAGAATAAGACTGTTTAGGTAGTAATTCAACCTGTTTGAACATGTTCTTTACCAGTTTTTAAAACAGTGGTTACCAGGTGCTGATGAAAGGTGATGACGCAGTTTCAGTTAGGGTCACACTGCACATTCACAACAGCGTTTTTAGAAATGAAACATGTTTTAATTGAAATATTGAAAACCAAATCTTGGCCTCAACAGACATGGTAGAGTTAATTGTGAGAAAATAATACTGAGACTATTGATCTTCCAGGAAAAAAAGTCTACTTCTTCCTTTTACTCACGACCAGAAGGAAGATTAGAGGAATCTTCTCCATCCTAAGCAGATATTTATTAGCATTCACTATGTTTCAGGCACTGTACAAGGCTCAGTAAATAAACGTGTTTATGCTTTTTATTTTCATGAGTTATCAAATTTCTGGACATATGATCAAGGGGTTGGAGGACGATGAACGTGCTGGGTGTTGCTGTGGCCCTGCTTATATGTCAGGTTAGAAAGACTTAACTACAAAGTCAATTGGTTATTTATTTCAATCATAGAACCTTAACTTACTTACTAAATGATGATGTCTGCTTACTTTTTGATGAATTATTTTCTGGATGAATTCTTGCTATTTAGTTGGCCTGGGCTATAAATCCAAACACATCTGCTAATTAAAAAAATGTGTTTCTTACCATTTCTATGTGCTTGGAAAATATAATTGCTTTAAAAATAACTCCTATTATAAATTCTTATATAGTATTTGCTTTTAAAGCACTTCAACTTTGTTGTATGGCCAACATAGTTCAAATAATAGAAGGTGAAAGCCAGAGCTTTTGTTACATTTCAAACAGCACCCATTCCTTCATCAAACACTGTTGAAACACAAGGCTTTGACTTAAACACAACTTATGTGAAACTACAAAAGAATATTCTTCACTGCAAAATGTTTCATGTTTTGTAAACTTGACCCTGCCTTGAGAGGCATCTATTCTCCTCCTCAAATTTCGAAGCCTGCTGTGATCTGACAAAGTTGTAAAGAAACTGATTTGTCGATTATCTAGATTAAGCAATTCTTTTATTCTGAAATGCAAGCATTCTTACTGAATATTATGGACAGTATTCTATTTAAGGCCACTTTTTCATTTTGGAATGTTTTAATTCAGTCTTGCATTTCTAGGTTCTTCATTATTTTCTAATAGCTATCAAAGAATGCCATCAAGAATTAGGATATGTTCTACATACAAAGCAAATGGTTAAAGTGATATATGATTAACTCCCAGATTTAAGTTAAATTGAAAATACAAGTTTTCTTAATGTGATGTTGGCTTCCTTTATGCAATTCTAACATTAAAGTTGTGATATGTTTTTTCAGTCATTCACAGTGTTTACATGGCATAATGTAGAGTGCTGACGTTATAATGTAAGTGATTAGGCACTGTATACTATGAGAAGATTGTCTATTGATATATGAAATGTCCATGGCATTAAAGTATCTAATGTACTATAAGGGCCTCATGTTAAATATTAAGTAGATTCAGATATAGACTGTAGGTTACGTTCTGTGGTGTTCTGTAGTATGTGAAAAATGTAGCATGTAACTGTAGTTTGTAACTGTAGTTGTGAAAAATGGATTTGTACCATTTTTTATTTCTTCTCTCTCAAAAATTATCGGTATTTTAATAAAACATTATTGTAGAAAATATTTTATAGGAAATCATGGTAATACATAAATACAGGAAGGTAACTTTTTCAGGGCACCGACAATAAACGCAATGGTCAGTGGAATCCATATTAAAGGGAAAAACATCTTGGAGAAAGAGAATTATGAACTTTCATAAACTACAAAGAATATTCTTCTTGTGTCTTTATTTCCCTTATTTTTTGAGAATTAACATGTAAGTTCCAGAGTGTTTGAGAATAAAAGGAAAGGTAATGAAAAGAAAATTAATTGACCATTTATAGACTTCAGTAAGGAATTTATTTTAGGAAAGGTCAATTGGCCGAGTTAATTTGCTCAGCCCTAATAATAATGGGTTAGTGATTTAAGATCCAGTGTCTTTTTCTTACTGGAAATATATGTTAAGCCTAAATAAAAACATTCCATTCAAATATTTTACTTTCATTCCTACCAAATAACACTTATGTAATCCATGAAGAGACTGGAAGTTTAAAAAAGCAGTGAACAAAGTATAATTCTTGGTATATGCCTTAAGATTTTACAAAATAGGAAATTAATGGAAATCATATTAGGATCTTAAACAAGTGAAAATGGTTCTCTGTAGTGCTTAAATATTCTGTTAGCACCTCATGTGAGGTAAAAAGTGAAATTTTGCATGAGAAACTAAGAAGTAAAATTGACTAGAAGAAATCAGAGTGAAACTACCTACTCTGTATTCATTGTTTAAACTCTACTGTGCATATTTTGTAACTTTCCAATCAGTTCTCTTCTACAGACAGAATAGTTTTGGTTTCAGAACAATTGAGAGTTCTTTCTAGAAAGCTAAATTCTTATAGCTGATTAACTTAGTATATCATTAAGAATCACTGTGATAGAATTTCTTGTAATATTCTTAGGCTTCAGCTACATATTTTGCAATATGAAAATTATTCGATAAAGGCAAGCTAAAGACAGTGTCAAGTAATAACATTCACTTGTTAATCATTAATGTTGGAAATAAAATTTGAAAATAAATTTAGGTTTAGTAAATAATACATTACTTGGAATACATATTTACTTACTCAGAGTAAATGTACTAAGTTAATATTGCATGGAGTTTAATAGAGATGTTATACTGTGTATCTTAAAAGGAGTATGGTACTTGGAGAGTTTTTCTTTTATATCTTTAAATGACTGATGACTATATTGCAACATATATCATTTTTTATCATACTGGGAAATATAGGAACATAAAAAATTATGTTTTACCTGAGGCTATTAGGTAAGGATTTGATGGTCAAGGCAATTGAGTCATAACATGTGATTAACCTATATATTTAATATTTGATGAATTGCTGCTGATGTAATGTTTACTTTTTGTTATAAACTACTTACCATTTGAGGATTGGAAAAAAATCTAGTTCTGTTAAGTTTTATGTTGATAAGGAATATTTCTAGGTAGGTATATCACTAAGGAAACTTTTATCTTCAAGTTAAAAAGGGCACAGGTTAAAGTAGCCTTAATAATATGAAACTTTTAATATAAAATTTTATATTTTATTTAGTTTTTATATTAATAATTTATTGTCAAATTGATTTCCGTACAACACCCAGTGCTCATCCCAACAAGTGCCCTCCTCTGTGCCTGTCACCCACTCTCCCCTCTCCCACACTCCCTTCCCCACTCAGTTTGTTCTTAGTCTTTAAGACACAGAGAGAGAAGGAGATAAAACCAAACGTAAGAGACTCTTGAACTTCTTAAACTTAGACTATATATTTTGTGTTCTTTTGTGCCTGGCCTCTTTTTCTCCACATCATATTTACCATATAATTTTTTTCACTTATTTCCATTTTTATGAGGACAACATACTTTGTTTATACACTGTTTTATTGATGAACTTTTGGGTTCTTCAGGCTTTTATTATTATGACTAAAACTTCTAGAAACATACTTGTACATGTCCTGATGTGGACATGTGTTGTTACTGCTTTTAGGTGAATACCCAAGTGTGGAATTGTTAGTTCAGAGGGTGGATCTGTGTTTACCTTTACAAGAAACTATTAAGTAGTTTCCCAAATAGG
Organism: Paguma larvata; assembly: GCA_030068075.1. NCBI lineage: Eukaryota > Metazoa > Chordata > Mammalia > Carnivora > Viverridae > Paguma > Paguma larvata. The sequence continues at coordinate 38,915,960 of CM057840.1, forward strand.
TTTTATCACTTTACATACTCACAAGCAGTGGATGAGAGTTTCAATTCCTCTACATCTTCTTCACTGTTTGTTGTGGTCAGTCTTTAATTTTTTTTTTTAAATAGAGTTGTGTTTTATTGGTTTTTAGAGGATTTTTTGTTTGAGGTATAATTGCCATATAGCATTATATTAATTTCAGATGTACAGCATAATGATTCAATATTTGCATATATTGCAAAATGATCACCACAATCAGTCTAGTTAACATTGTCACTATACCTAGGTATAACTGTGTGTGTGTGTGTGTGTGTGTGTGTGTGTGTGTGTGTGTGTGTGGTGAGAACTTCTAAGATCTACTCTCTCCGTAACTTTCCAATCGCTTCTCGGCCTTTTGGCTAAGATCAAGTGTAGTATCTCGGCAACTTTCCAGTATAAAATATTTGGGATGCACATTCCATCCCAGGACTCATTTATTTTATACGTGTAGGCATATACTTTTTGACCACTTTCACTTATTTTGCCCACTCCCTGTTCTCTACCTCTGAGAGTCATTAATTTGTTCTCTTTGTCTGTTTTGTTTTGTTTTGTTTAGATTCAACTTAAGTGAGATCATATGCTTGATTTATTTAACTTTGCATAATGCCCCCCCCAAAGTCCATCCATATTATCGCAAATGGCAGAATTTCTTTTTTATAGCCAAATAATATTTCATCAGATAAATAAATTCTCTCTATATATAGAATAAATATAAACTTATAGATACATATTAATAAAATTCATATACATACACACCTACACAAGCACACACATACCACATTTTCTTTATTCACTCTTCCATGAATGGACACTTACGTTGCTTCTATGTTTTGGCTCTTTGTAAATAATGCTTCAGTGAACTTGGAGGTACAGATAATCTCTACAAAATTAATGTTTTTGTTTCCTTTTGATAAATAACTACAAGTGCAATTGCTGGATCATATGGTAGTTGCAATTTTAATGTTTTGAGGAAACTCCATACTGTTTTCCATAGTGGCTGTGCCAGTTTACATTTCTAGCAACAGTGTACAATTGTTCCCTTTCTTCATATCTTCACCACAACTTATCTCTTTTTGTTAAAAAACATTCTATAGTTGTGAGGTGATACTTCGTTGTAGTTCTGATTTGTGATGTTGAGCACCTTGTCATGTAACTGTTGGCCATCTGTATAGCTTGTTTGGAATAATGTGAATTCAGATCTTCTCATTTTTAAATTTTTGGTTATTGGGTTATATAAGTTCTTTTTATATATTAGATATTCTTCAACAGATACCTGATTTACAAATATTTTCTCATTTCGTAGGTTGCCTTTCCATTTTGTTGATGGTTTTCTTTGCTGTGCAGAACGTTTAAGTTTGACATGTTTCATTTGTTAATTATTTTTTTGCCTTTGCTTTTAGTGTCATAGTTTTTAATTTTTATAAACATATTTAGTAATTAAAATAATCTTGTAAGGTATTTCGACTTTTGTTCCTGTGTCACATGGTCCCTAAGACTACCGTCAGACTGTGCTATCTGCTTGAAGGAATCACAGAACTCAGAAAAGCTCTTATATTTATGAGTATAGTTTATTGTAGTAAAACAGTAAAGATTAAAATCAGCAAAGGGGAAAGATGCATAAGGTGAAGTCCTGGAGAAAACATGTATGAATTTCACGACACTCCTTCCTAGTGGAATCACTTAGGGCTGATCTTAATTCTCCCAGCAATGATAAGTGTCAACAAGTTCCAAAGCCTGCCAGCCAGGGGAAGTCATCCAAACCTTGGTCAATAGTATTTTGGGGGTTGCTTATTCTGTTGGCATGTAGTACACGACCATGATAGCTACTTAATCTCTAGTCCCCCAGAAATCAAACTAGTACAGCATTACTCAGGACGTCAGGCATACATAATTGGTTGTTTACCACAGATCACACTGTTAACCGTAATCTGGTCACACTGATATAATGTAACCCAAGGTTTCAGACATATAAAAGCACCTATCAGGTGTTACATTTCAATGTCTCAGAGGTTTTCCTTGAAAAGATAACTGTCAAGAGCCAGTCCTGCTTTTGGAATGTACAGAATTGGACACACCCAGTCCTGCTGAGCTAACCCTTACTGCATAGTCACAAAGTATCTATATGAACATTTTAATTATTATTGATAATACTTTAAAATTAACTGCTATTATGAATTTCAAAGTTTTAGGTTCACTAATGTTTCCCAATATGTTGGTCTAATTTTAAATGGTAATAATCAAAATAAATAAACAAACAACAACAGCAAACCCCAAAAAACCCTGACCTGCCAATAAACATAGACAAAGATACTAATTAAATTAAGAACTAAATACTATGGAGTGTAAATGAACTTTGACAATGTGATTCCAAGGCACACTTGAAACCATATTAGCATGAAATACAAATGTTTAATTTTTTACTTATGCTAGCTGAACATTGTAGTTATCCAGGGCTATGTGCTCTCATGATTCACTGTCGTATCCTGGCTAATGGAGTCTCCACTTTGACATAAACTGTCATGATAGAAGAACTAAATAAGAATATGTAGTAAACCATTTGCCACGTCTTAAAGCTTCTACCTGGGATCAACCATAACTTTCTTCACACTTCCTTGCCTAAACCACATCCTATAACCCTACCCATGAGAATGTAACATCCTTTCACATTTATAAATGTTTTTTTCCAGCTTCATTGAGCTACAATTGACACAGTATTGTGTAAATCTAATGTGTACAATGTGATGATTTGTGCGTATATTGAAAAATATTACCATGGTATGGTTAGTTAACGCCTTTAGTATATCACCTCACATAATTACCATCTCTTTTATTGTGGTGAAAACATTTAAGATCTAATCTTTTAGAAACGTTCAAGTATTGTTCAAGTATACAGTATTGTTAACTATAGTCACTCTGTGGTATATTAGATCCCCAGAAGTTAATTCATTTTGCAACTGGAAATTTGTACCCTTTGACCAACATCTCCCGTCTTTCTCACTCCCTAGACATCAGCAGTCACTATTCTGCCCTCTGTTTCTATGAGTTCAGTGTTTGTAGATTCCACATGTAAATCATACCGTTTGTTTTGTTATTTTTTTGTATTTGTTTTCCTCTGACTTATTCAACACAACTCCCTCAAGTTTCATCCATTGTTGTAAGTATACGTAGGTTGTTTCAATGTCATTGTTATTGTAAATAATGCTGAAATGAACTTGGGAGTACAGATATCTCATTGATCCTGATTTGATTTCCTTTGGATATATAGAAGTATAATTATTGATCACTTGTTAATTTTATATTTAACTTTTTGAGGAGCCTCCGTGTTGTTTTCCATGGTGGCCGTACCAGTGTACATCCCCACCAGAGGCCTGCGAGCATTCCCTTTTCTTTACATCCTCATCAGTACTTGTAACTACTTGTCTTTTTAATAATAGCCATTCTAACAGGTGTGAGGTGACTTTTTTTTGTGTGATTTTGATTTGAATTTCTCTGATGATTAGTAATATTGAGGATTTTTTTAATGTTTGTTTTATTTTTGAGAGAGAGAGACAGAGAAAGAGCAGGGGAGAGACAGAGAGGGAGGGAGGGAGAGAAAAGAGAGAGAGAGAGAGAGAGAGAGAGAGAGAGAATCCCAAGCAGGCTCCACAGAGTCATTGCAGAGCCCCACGCAGGGCTTGGACCCATGAACCATGAGATTATGCCCTGAGCTGAAAGCAAGGGTTGGACTCTGAACCTCCTGAGTCACTCAGGCACCGCAATGTTGAGAACTTTGCATGTGACAGTTGGCCACTTGTAAACCTCCTTTGGAAAAATACCTATTCAGATGCTTTTTTCATTTCTTAATCAGATTGTGCTTTGTTTTCCTATTGAGTTTTTTATATATTTTTGATATTATCTCCGTATCAGATAGGTAGCTTAAAAGAATTTAGTCCGTAGGTTGTCTTTTCATTTTGCTAATCATTTACTTTTCTGTGCAGAGGTTTTAGCTTGAGGTACTCAGATTTACTAAATTTTGTTGCTTGGGGTTTTAGTGTCATACCTCCCAAAAATCATTGCCAAGACCAATATCAAGGAGTTTTTACTTAGTTTTAAGTCATTATGTTTAAATTTTTAATCAATTTTAAATTAATTTTGTGAGCCACATAAGATAGGGGTACAAATTCATTCTTCTGCATGAGATCATTCACTTTCCCCACATCCATTTAATGAAGGACCATTTTTCCACATTGATTATTCTTGGATCTTTTGTCAATATGAGTTCGCTGCAAATGTGAAAACTTGTTGCTAAGGTTCTTGATTTTATTTTATTGGTCTGTGTGTCAGTTTTTATGCTAATACCATAATGTTTTGATGACTGTAACTTGGTAATATAATTTGAAGTAAGAAAATGTAATATTTTCAGCTTTCCCCCCCCCAGGCATTGCTTTTTCTACTCAGATTTTGTTTTTTATGAATTTTAGGATTATTTTTCTTTTTTCTGTGAAAATGTTACTATAATTTTGATAGAAATAACATTGAATCTTATATGACTTTGGGTAGTATAAGCATTTTAACAATATCAATTCTTCTCATTCATGTACATGGAATATCTTTTTTTTAATCCATGTCATAATTTTCAATGTACAAAATTTTTACCTTCATAGTTAAATTTATTCCTAAGAATTTTATCATTTTTGTTACTATTGTGAATGATGTTGTTTTCTCTGTTTCTTTTTTAGATATTTTATTGTTAGTGTATAGAAACACAACTGATTTCTATATGCTGATTTTGTATCTGCAACATTGTTCTGTTGATTAGTTCTAATAGTTTTCTGCTGGATACTAGGATTTCTGCATGTAAGACCATATCATCTGCAAATAATTTTTCTTCTTCCAATCCACTATACTTTTTTAAAATTTTTCTTGCTTGATGCTCTATCTAGGATTTCCAACTTAAATAGGAATGGTGAGACCAGGCATCCTTGTCTTGTTTCTGATCTTAAAGAAAAAGCTTTCAACTTCTACCATCAAATATGATGTTAGCTGTGAGCTTGTTACATATGGCCTTTATTATGTTGAGTTATTTCTTTTGTACCCAATTTGTTGAGAATTTTTAACATGAAAATATGTTGAATTTTGTCAAATGCTTTTTCTGCATCTATTGAGATAATCATATAAATTTTATCTTTCATTTTATTAAGGAGCTATGTCACACTTATTAATTTGTATACAAGGAATCATCCTTATATCCCAGAGATAAATTTCATTTAGCGATGATGTATAATTCTTTTAGTGTAGTGTTGCATTCAATTTACTAGTATTTTATTGAGAATTTCTCTTGTCATTAGGTATATTGGCCTGTAGTTTTCCTATGCTGTTCTTATCCAATTTTGGTATCAGGCTAATTAATTCTGGCTTCATAAAATGAGATGAAGAGTTTTTCCTCCTCTTCAATTTTTTGGAAGAATTTGGGTGAATAAAAGATGTATGCTATGATATACATCATGTTCCAGAAATAGTATTTATGTAATAGAATTTAAGGAAGTACTAGATTTTAGTTTGCTTATCTGAAATTTTGCAAATAATGCATTGAATAAGAAGCTCCAAAAATCAGTTTAAGAATCTGATTTTTAAAAATAGTGTTAAATGTTAAAACAAAACAAAAAACAACCTCCCATGGGGCTCCCCTCTCCAAAATGCTAAAAACAGTGTGCTTTATTTCCTTGTCATTTATCATGTTATATAAGAGAGAATAATTCTGATTCGTTAAACATTAATTAAAATCACAAATTTAGTTCTTGCTAGTATTGATGATAGTTTAGTTGGTGAATTATTCATTATAACTTATAATAGTTTAGTTGCTTAGCTTCTATTTATAATTCATATAGTACATCATTTTGAATTTGATCTTTCCTACATTAAAATCCACATTTACCTTCAACCCTTTATAATACTGTATAATCCTTCTTGTTTGAGATACCTCCTGCATGATTTTATATATAATTACAGAATTTGGGTCAGCACTTAGTGTCATATATTTCTAAGTGTAAGGTAATTTATACTAACACCAGTATGTCCCTTCTTCTTATGAATGACATAACAAACCTGATTGCAAGGAACCAGAACCACCAATGTAGCCAAAAATAAAGAATTGAAAGACATTGATTTTAAAAAAGGTATCAAATTTGCCAAACCGTCATTAGACAACTTATTTTATTTTTTCAAAGTTTTTATTTAAATTCCTATTGGTTAACATACAGTATAATATTAGTTTTAGGTGTCCAATAATTAGACAACTTATTTTAAAATAAAAAAAATAAAACTAGTTCAAACACTACAGAATGGATGAGTTTTAGGAGTGACTTGAAAGGCAGTAGGGTTCAGAAAAGGCTGTCAGAGTTTGATCTCAAGGTAGGTCATTGTAACTTGGGTCCTCCAAGGTGCACACACAATTAAGATGGAGATAATTCATGATCTTGCAATTTAGGATTGGTGGACACATGAGGAAATGGTGTTGAAGCAAGTAAACTGTTATTTGAGAAGGGATGGTGGCTTATATGAGAATACTCTTGTCTTCAATAAATTACTTTTTAGGCATTTCCCGAAGCATACAGTGAAGAAATTTGTTGTTTTACAGTCTATCTTTCCCAGACAAAACTTTAAGTCACATTGACACAGATGGTCTCAGTTACTACAGCCAGCTAAAGCAAGAAGTAACAAGTGTTTACTATCTGTTTGGGCCTTATGTTTTACTGAGTCTATGAAAAATTTACTGCCATCTTCATTGCTTGGCTTAAGAACTAAAGTAGGATTAGCCCCATCATCTGGTGGAATTTGGAGTAATGTCAATTCTCCAAAACTCAAAGATCAGGACCATTTAATTTATTCATTGTTTTATATCTTCCTTTAGGTGCTCAAAAATTATCAATGACTTTATTGTAGGCATTCAACTTATTTCTGAAAACACAAAGTATACTAATGTATATATGGTTCTATTTTGGAGAACATAGCCTAAATCCTATTCCTGTGCTTTCAGATTGCAGAGGAGCTACAGCCTAAATACTATTTGTGTGCTATTACATTGCAGAGGTCACCCCTGCCACAGAACCGTTGAGATTCTTTAATTTCAAACAAGCCTCATATTTGTGCATCAAAGATAAATGTAGCAAATCTTTAAGGTGCTTAATTTGCAAGCCTCCCTAATCTCATTCTGTATTTCTCTTCTCTTGGTTTTTTTATGTCAGACTCTTAAAGCTTAGCTTTTTAGACTAGAATTCTGATGCCTTGACCTGCTCTTGCTTCTCAGTTCTACTCATCAGGTATTCAGTCACTGGTATGAGTTCAACCATAACTCAGAGGTCTGCCAGAACCACAGCATAAATTCGCCTGTTGCCCAGATTCTTATTTTTGGTACCAATTCTAAGTTCTCCATTTTCTGTGCATTTTGAACCGCCTTTAACAAAGCCAGCTTCTGCTGCTGAATGAATGAATCCAGGTCTATACTCTTGACTCAGTGACAAGCCCATACCCTGACTTAGATGTTTTTCTCCCATAGGCTTCGTGGCAGGTAGCCCAGTTCCAACACATCTTTTACCAAAAGTTCTCTTACTATGGCTGATGGATGATATTCAGGAACAAAAACAAAACAGAGTTGAAAACAGGATAAAAAAAAGTGGCCATCAGGCTTAAGAAGTTAAACAGAGAGAGAGAGATTAAATAATAGGAACAATGCATTTTTTTCCTAATCAGATTAGCTGAAACAATTTGTCTAGCAAAGTATTAATTAGCTAATGCCTATGTCCTGATTAGCACAGTGCTTTTAACAATTCTGTCATATCCTTTCTCAAATTATTTATCTCTAGATCTCCATAGCTGTTTGTTGAACTGGCAATTAAGGAAAACTAAATAGACAGTTGAGGAGAATAATACAGTAAAAATTGTCAGTGTAAAAATTACTTCTCCTGAAAGTAATTCTGGTTTGATACACTATCAAATGACATCTGCATGTGAAACCTTATTCCTTTTTGAGTTCTATTACTTTGGAACCTCCATTGAGTTCTAAGCAAGGTCATTGTCACATTTGCTCTGAACAGGCTGTGCACTTTTTCCCTTTGGTAACTCTTCTGTCTGCTTCAGTCACTAGGTCACTTCGCTTTTCTCTGGCTAGCCACATCCCTCAAAGTCATATAGTTACTGAGGGCTAGAACTTAAACTGTTACATGAAATATTCATTACCCCTCTTCTAACAACGGTATCTTTAGTATCTTCCTTAAATATCCTAAATAACACTGATCTTTCTCTTCGCCGGAGTCCTATAGACTGTAAGCGTATACACCAGATAATTTAGAACTTAAGATATATTGCTTTGCTTTTTTTTTTTTTTTTCTTTTTGCATGCCTTATCCATGTTTCTGCAGTTAGGGGTCTTGAGAATAAAGAATAAGAGGAAATTTTCTTTCAGATCCGTACAGCGCAAATCTCAGTGTAAACAGCGCATACTTTATAAAAAGTTCTTCATTGAATCACTGGATTGATCAAGGGCTTATTGATTAGGGTAACAGTTTAAGCTGCTTACTATAATATACAAGAGCACCAGGCATGGTGATGAGTGGATATTGAAAACAAAGAGTCCAAGTCACTCTTGCGATTGCCTCTTGGTGAATAAAACGGTTAGCTCTAATTCAGAGGTTCGCAGATCTACTTGGATATTCATTGTATATATTGTATCCACAGGGCATTCAATATTATTTCCTGAGTAGAAAAGTCAATATTTCAGGAATAAAAATTCACCACGTAATTCGAAAATGTGTTCTCACAATCTTCAGGGACATGTCTTGCATTTTTTACATGCATAAAGCACATTGAAATCATTTGGATCTTACACATAAAAGTGACAAATTGCATCACTGGGCTGAGTAAGTTTAGGCTTAAAGCCAAATATAATTATAAAGCACTGGAAACATTGGGATGTCATAAAGGGAACTGAGGAATGTGACACATTTATCTTTTAACAAGGAATATTGGTACGCAATTAATAAAATAATAAAATATTAATTTACTTAATTAAAAATAACACGTTCTTATGAAATTAGAGTCCCATTTACACACACTTCATCTGCAATGTGACCTGCAACTTTGAATCCCAATGGATTACTGATGCAAAGTCCAAACAATAATTATCGCTTTTTCTTCCTGTAACGGGAAATTGAAAAAAAGAAAACTGAAGTATGAAGAATCAAAACACTTCTGAATTGCTAAAATTGATCATATTTTGCTATTTGTACACAAAGGCATTGTGATTAAGTAGGAATATTAAGCAAAGGGTCAATGCTCAGTCCTCCTCCTCCTTGTAAAACTTGATTACACTCTCTTCCTTGAAACACATTCTTTACTTGGCTTTTAGGACAGAGTGTACTCTGGATTTCCTACTATTTCACTGGCTATTTCATCTTATTTTCTCTGTGTCGTATCTCTTTCTGTACTAATGTTTTAATGTTGGAATGCTAAAACTCAAGTCTTTGAATGTCTTCTGTAGAGTAGTCTTTCTTTGTGATCTTAACCAGTTTTGTGGCTTTATATAACAATATAACATTTGGTATATTGATGATCCCAAATAGTTATAGTTCAGTTGTCCCCCTTGTACTCCACTTAGATATTTTAATTAGCATTTTAATATTCATATGTCCCAAATTTAACTCAAAAACCGCTTCTCATCTCCTTTAATAGCAAATGTAGTCCTTTAGTTGGTGAGGTCAAAAGTTCAATATCATCTTTGAATCTTCCATCTTTCACACTTCTCATCCCTTTGATGGAATGTGTATTATCATACATCCAGATATATCATAATATATCCAAAATCTGCATATTTCTCACACAGTTTTTTTTTCTTGGCTACATTTTCAGAGTATTCTATTTTCCTAACCCAGTCTTCCTTTTTCTGCAATTGCATTCTGTGTGTCAGGCACTTGTATAAGAACTTTATATTTTTATCTGCTTTTATTCACACAACTTCGTTTAGATAATACCTGTGATTTTACCCATTTTAAAGAAGTGAAAATTAAGGAAGGCTAAGTTACTTGTCAGTACCTCATAACTAATAAGTGGAAAAGCTGAGATTTGACATTGGACACTGCAAGAAAAAAATCAATTTTGGTGTTAAAGAGCAGTCATTGGATAAAACATCCGCCATATTTGTAATATAATCTTTATATAGAGATTTCCACAAAAAATGGGCTAACATAACAGCAGAGTTTAATATAAATTTTACAAACTCTGATGCTTAAGATAGGCACATTTGATTTCATAAGTTTTAAAAATAATTAAATTACATTTTATGTTTGTAATTTGATACTGAATTTTAAAAGTGAATTCAGAGTAAAATATTTGAGAAATACCAGAAACTCTTAGGCTTGAATTATTGTGTTCAAAATTCTTTTACAATTTGTAATCTGTGGAGAATATGTCACAAAGATTAAGTATGTTATTCCAGTTGATATATAAACTCCAGTCTAGCCTGCATAAACCTTGGATTTGGTTCTAGATAGAACATGATTCTTTTTACTGTCTCAACTTGTACTTGATATTAATTGAAAAAATGTATGTGATTACATGTGAAAACTTAATTGAATAAAAAAGCGAGATTATAAAATGCTTGAATGAATATTATGTACTTAAGGAATTCTATGTTTTTCCCTCAGTCTCTGTATAAGGAGGATAAGTTTTAGTTGGAATCCCTATTGGATATCCCATAAAAGGTATAATGTAAACAATGGGCTTTATAAGACTGACTGAAGAGGTCAGAGCAGGAACTGGAACTTACTTAAATATAGTTGTTATTTAAAGCCAATAGCCTGTGGGAAAGTGATATACAGGATAACAGAGACACTTGAACTATGCCTTGAGACTCCTGGCATTTAGCAATAAGAAAGATGAAAGAGGTGGAGGAGGATATGTGTTCATGGGAGAACTATAGTAAAATTATTTCAGCACTTAATGCATTAAATCATTTCAAGAATGGCAATTCTTTAGTTGGTAATATGCATCAACTGGCAGTCTTGAAGTTAAGAAGACAAGATTGTAGTTTCTTTTTATTAAATAAGCTGAAGAATTGTAGAGTTTTATAGTGTGTATTTCTTTTCACTAGAATCGTGTGTAAACTGATCCAATTAGTAATGACTTGAATGTTTTCTTCATTTGCTTATAGTGTAATTATTCTCCAACAAAATGGCTTATGGGGTACATACTTGACTCATTCTTTTACAAATCATATGTCCAGAGAATATTTTGTTCTCACTTTTCCTCAGATATCATTGCTTATGATGTCAAGGAGGAGAGAGAAGTGTCAGCAATAGTGATTTTCCTTCCTTTTGCATTCTGTTTCCTGTCTAATCCTAGATTAGGCTATAATGCCATTTTTGCTTTTCATAAGATCAAGTCATTTTTCTTCACATGTTTCATACTGGCTCTCATTCTTATGTTTGAATCTTAAACTCTGCAGACTCTTCTTTGCAAGTAAGCATTGGTGAGCATCTGTATCTGTGTAGAGCTAGACGAGACACCTGGGAACCAATGTCTGCCTATGACGATTTTGTGTTTTTTTAAGAGCTGTGGCATTATCTAAGAAAAGCACACTATTTTGACCCTAAGTAGTGCATTGGAACACAATGTTATACTATCCACCAGGAATTAGAGCAGACCGCACAAAGTAAAAGACATAGTCTACAATAAGACTGACCTCGCTGCAGATGCTAAAGCTGTACTTGGGTATCTCTAAGGCACCTATACTTTTGACCAACTGGGTAAAATACTAGCATTTCCATAACTTCCTCTGGTTTGACAGTTAACTAGAAATACAGAACTCACTTATGGTTGCAGTTTTATTATAAAGGATATAAACCAGAAACAGCCAAGTGAAAATATATATAAGGTGAGCTCTGAGAGGGTTTCAGATACAGAGCTTTCATACCTCTCTATGGAATCGGCACATCACTCTCATGGTTCATTCACGTTTACCAACCAGGAGGCTCCAGTGAGCTTCAGTGGCAGGGTCTTTACTGGAGTTTACTTGTGTTGGCATGGGTAATTGAATCATGGGCCACATGGATAAACTCAATCTCCTTTCCATGGAAGCTGAGCTGGTTAACATCCAACCCTTTAATCACATGGTTAGTCTTTTTGGTGGCCAGCCCTCATCCTGGGACATCCAGTTAGCAAACTCACTGTGATTCAATGGGCTACTGAATAACAAAAACATTCATATTGGGAAATTCCAAGAATTTAGTTTCCTTCCCAAGAACCTGGGACAAAGGTCAGTCAAATTCTGTATTATACAGCACAAATTAAGCAAAATGAATAGGATAATAAAGGTTGGAAGAGAGGCATGAGGTAACGTGGAGCTAAATAGGATAGGATATACAAATTGTTTCTATATACTCTAGGAGGGCTTCAGATGAAAGGCCAATATGTTTTCTCTAATTTCTGTGTGTGCATTTTATTCTTCACTCTATCTAATCAAAATCTATCATTTTCATTTTTTTAAATGTTTATTTAGGGGTGCCTGGGTGGCTCAGTCGGTTAAGCAGCCGACTTCAGCTCAGGTCATAATCTCGCAGTCTGAGTTCGAGCCCTGCGTTGGGCTCTGTGCTGATGGCTCAGAGCCTGGAGCCTGCTTCAGATTCTGTGTCTCCCTCTCTCTCTGCCCTTCCCTTGCTCACGCTCTGTCTCTATGTCTCTCAAAAATAAAATTAAAAAAAAAGTTAAAAAAAGGAAAGAAATGTAATAAGATTTTACCAAAAAGTGCAATCATAAAAAATTTGACTCATGTCTTAGGTTATGAAATAAACTTTATGTTTTCATTTATGTAGTGATTCTTCGAAATATTTTTCTGCTACTAAAATAACCTTAATATGGAGTTATACACATTAACTAATTGTAATTAAAATGACTATGTTTTCATCTTTCTTTTTATGTGTGTGCATGTATATGTGTGTATACATATGTGTTTATATACACATGTATGTAAATAGTATGTTAATATCTACATATAGTATCGCCTATGTTAATGCAACATTCATTAGTTATAAGAAAATGACACAATTAATATATCGTACCTGCTTATGTTGCACACCATGCAATTTTAAATTATTGCCAATTATTTAACTAAACGTCTATAGTATGCATTTTTAATGCTGGATAAAAAGAGAAGGGAAGGTTTCAGATACATTACTGAGAAATCAAACAAAATAAAACTGCTATTTGTTATATTTGTTTTGGGATTTTTTTGCATTAAAAAAAAGTTTTAGGGGCGCCTGGGTGGCTCAGTCGGTTAAGCGTCTGACTTCAGCTCAGGTCATGATCTCACAGTTTAGGAGTTCAAGCCCCACATTGGGCTCAGCTGACAGCTCGGAGCCTGGAGCCTGCTTCAGATTCTGTGTCTCCCTCTTTCTCTGCCCCTCCTCCACTTGGTCTCTGTCTCTCTCTTTCAAAAATAATAATCATTAAAAAAGTAAAAAAAAAGTTTTCTCAAATTTTATAACATCTGATAGGTATTGATAAGATTAATAAACAAGAAATGCTTTCCTATTTTCTTTATTTAAAACATGCCAACCCTCTTAAGGAGATTTTATACCCTCTTCTGCAGAAGGAGGTATTTTAGAAATTATTTTTAAAGTGAGTATGGCACAGGGGCACCTGTGTATCTAAGTTGGTTAAGCATCTGACTTCAGCTCAGGTCATGATCTCATGGCTTGTGAGTTCGAGCACCATGTCAGGCTCTGTCCTGATAGCTCAGATCCTGGTGCCTGCTTTGGGTGCTGTGTAGCCCTCTCTCTCTGTCCCTCTCCCACTTGCTTTCTGTCTCTCTCTCAAAAAAATAAATATACATTTAAAAAAAGTATGGTGGCACAATAATTTTCAAGGGAGAAGCCAGAATAACATATGACCATTATAGCTGCTTAAAGTTACACCCATCTCCATAGTAGAAGATATACATTTCTTGGAAGATACACATTTTGCAAAAAGTAAAAGGTAGGCATATGAAAAATTAGCTAAAATTGATGTTTCATAGTGTATTGCAACAATGAAATGAGTTTTTTAAAACATTGAACCTATGTCAGAATTTCATAATATAGAAATATTACCTGATATGCCTGTTCAAACTATAGGTTGTGATGCGCCAACCCCAGAAACCTGGATTAAACAAGGTGAGTTAATCCCCCAAATCTGCATTTTTTGCCATCATCCAGAATGATTGTGACTTAGTTAGTCTATGATATGCTTTAATAAATTATGAGATGTACATATTTCCTAAAAAAATAAGGGATATGTCTTTTGCTGATGTGAAAAATAAAGAATCTATGAGAATAGATTTCAAGAAAGATGGAAGAAAACACATGTAAAAATATACAAATAATGAAATCTTCTTTATGCTCATAAGTATATTCCCTGTAGTTGTAGCTTACTGTTGTCAGAAAACACATACCTAAACTTGATATATTTATGTGAAGAAATATTTGCCTTTGGTAAAATAAAAGGTAGACTAAAAATATTAACAGATGACCTTATATGCATGTTTGCCTATAACTGTCTTAAGCATTAGATGTACTTAATTATCACTGATAAGAATGTGCTTTGTGGGATGCCTGGGTGGCTCAGTCAAGTAAGTGTCCAACTTTGGCTCAGGTCATGATCTCACAGTTTGTGAGTTTGAGCCCCGCATCAGGCTCTGCATCGGTGGTGTGGAGCCTGTTTGGGATTGTCTCTCCCTCCCTCTCTCTGCCCCTTCCTCAATTGTGCTCTCTCTCTCTCAAAATAAATATATAAAATTAAAAAAATGTACTTTGGATAAGTACAATTTCCAACATTTCAACAATTGTACATGCTAATAATTTATCTAGTTTGTTGTTTTTATAGTCTTGTTCATAGCATCAATACCTACATACAGAGCTTCACTGCATGTGTACGCTTTGTAGGACACATTGAAAGCTATTCTCTTATTTAAAAGAATCAGAAGATATCCTCTTGAAAGATAATGACAGCACTTATCAAAATCACCCTGCGGTCAATGGAAATAAGAAAGAGTACAAAATGAATGTATTTAGGAGTCAAACCTCGAAGAAACATACTTTATGAAGTGCTACCTTTGGAAAACAGATAAAATAACATATGAGTGCATAGCAATAGATAAAATCATACCAATAGTACAATTCTCTAGTGAGATTAAGAAATAAAACACTTCCAGCTTATCAAATGTTATTACATTCATAGAGGCATATTGTTTCAGTGACAACCATTTACACACTTTGAGCCAGAAATTATGCTCAATGAAAGCAAACTGAATCAGAATAACTTTTGCGATATTTTATAGTAACTTCTAATCTTCATATCCTTTTTGTTTTTTAGTTTGCATCATTCACCCACCTACTAATATTTCATAATGAAACTAGAGACAAATCGTGATATATACATGATATGTAGATGTTACATACATTTATCACAGTAATAAATGACTTAAAATCAATATCCTCAGAATAAGTAACTACTACTATTTTTAAGGCTAAAAGATGTAAAGAAAATTTTCTTGCTATTTCTTGCTTAGAATTCAAATAATCAGTAATAAACTTGTCTTTTTCTACTTAATATGTGGACATATCTTTACATTTAAGTTTGATGAATACTATTGCCTATAGAGGAAAAAAATCAAAATTAAATTTAGCATCAGTCTTAGCATCGGTAATTTTTTAAATTATAAGTTGTCTAAATTATCTAAAAAGAATCATCTTAACGTCAGTAATTTTAAAAAATAATTTATCATCTAATTGTTTTCTATACAACACCCAGTGCTCATCCCAACAAGTGCCCTGTTCTGTGCCCATCACCCACTCTCCCCCCTCCCACACCCCATTTACCCCTCAGCTAGTTCTTAGTTTTTAAGAGTCTCTTATGTTTTGTCTCCCTTCCTCCTTTTGTCTCTTTTTCTTTCGCCTCTTCCCCTCCCCCCTGGCCTTCAGCTAAGTCTCTCAAAATCCACCTATGTGTGGAAACAGATGGTATCTGTCTTTCTCTGACTGACTTTAACATCAGTAATTTTTTTTTTTAACTTTTAGTTCCTCGAGTGCATTTTTTTTTCTTGGAAAAATGAGTGTTCTTCTCAATGCAGAGAGAGATTGTCCACATTGTATCTGATGGTCAAGGATATCCCTTTGAATAATTCACAGGATAAGGAGTTTGCTTCTTTGAAAAGAAACTCATTTCTTTGTTGGATATATCTACACTCTACCCACAATCTGATAAAAAAAATTTCATATCTTCAAATGTGTTCTTTTTTCTTTTTATGTGTTTATTTTTGTTTTGTTTTCTAGAATGAATAAAGAAAGATATGATCTTTCCTCCACTTATTCTACCCAGCCTTTCAAAGATGTATATGTGGTTTCTAGGTTTAGTCTTTCTCTCACCAGACTGCTTGCCACTTAGCATAGCTGGTGGCCTCACACTTCTTTTGTTTCAAATGTGGCTGATTGACCTTTAGCAGAGCGCTCTGCACTCTAAACCTCAGTTTCCTATCTTTCAAATAAGAATGAATAATGACACTTTATATCCTAGGAATATTGTTTGGACTAGATTATATTTAAAAAAATCACTAAAATAATATCTGGAACAGAAGTGGAATTTGATAAATGATAGCTTCTATGATTATAATTGTAACTGAGTTCATATTTCTCTCAATATTTGAAAGAAATATTTTAAACTTGTTAAATAAAAGTACAATAATTCTAGCATTTAATTCCTTATTCTACCGTCTATCCTTATTCAACTGCCAAATCCATCTGATTATTCCAGCACCATATCAAAAAATAAATGGTGTTTTCCTTCTTTATCTTTAATAGTTCTTAACAATACCTTTTAACTATGGCTTTTTTACCCAAAGTAACTATAAATAATCTGATTAATAATGAATTCTGAAATGATTCAGGCATTTAGCATCATGTGTGCCATTTCTAGAACCTGTCTCATTTACTCCTTTATGCAAAATGGAACAAATATACATTATTATCTCAAGCTTTTGCCAGTATTGTATTTCAGAAGTGCATAATGATTAATGTCACTCTTAAATTCAGATGAATCAGAATATTTCTCAGTATCAAATAAATAGATTGAGATACTATTACATCGGGCTATTATCATAATACTATGGAAGTATAGCTAAATAAAATTTCATGAGACCTAGTTCAATGAAATTCTACTTTTAAAAACTGAAAATTTTAAAATCAAATGTTAGTTAAA
This sequence comes from Paguma larvata, assembly GCA_030068075.1. Taxonomy (NCBI): domain Eukaryota; kingdom Metazoa; phylum Chordata; class Mammalia; order Carnivora; family Viverridae; genus Paguma; species Paguma larvata. The sequence goes on from CM057840.1 coordinate 38,933,233, forward strand.
ACCTATAATTTTTGAATAATCTCAACATTTATCAACATTCATTTATTCTTCTAATTAACTCAAAATTTGGTCGGTCTATTCTTTTCTTGATTGTATTATTTTCTTTAGAATTGTCCAGAGTTGAAGATTACCCCCTTCCACTACATTAACATTTTCTACTCAAGGACTGATTGCAATATTATGCAAAATAGAACTCACGAAAAATACTTGAAAGACAGAGAGGGCACTAAATAATTTATCCCAAATTCACCCCAGATGTGGGAAGCTTCCTTTGAAATGGCAAATGCATGGTTTTGAATGCCCTATTAATATATATTTAGTGGGTTGATGAGCTATATTATAATATAAATTATGAATTGTTTGATGTGTTGCTCAACTTCAGTTCTAATTACAATGTAGTCAATTCTTGATTATCCATTGTAACAAGGACGTGAATAATAGGGAGAAAATCCACAGATTTTTTTTTTTACATTTTTAAAAACCAATAGTTTTGATTTTTTATACTTACAACCTTTATCCTTCATGTTGTCTTTCTTTCTATTTTTCTTTAACAGATAAGTAATAAACTCACTCTTTTACAAGCATAAGTTAACCTACATCTTATGTTTGATAACCCATACCTGAATTTTTAAGGCATTATTTGAAATTTCTATGTATCTGCAAAGACATAGAGATGTGAAGTATTAAATGAATATATTCCAATTATGACTCCACTATATATTTTGACATGTAATAATATGGACTTATTAAGTATTCAGAGGAATTATCATGATTATTCAAGATACATCTACTATATCTAGACTTGCCTTTCTTACATGGAGTAATATGTGGGTCTGTACTCCCAAATACTTCTTTCTATTGTTTGGGTCAGTTAACTACATGGAGCGCAAGCCCCAATTCCAACTCTAGGATAAACCCTGAAGTAAAGCTAATAAGTTGAAAGGAAATAAGGTAAATGTGACTGTGTCTACACTCTTCTTTCCTGCAGAAATAGAAAGCTACTGAGAGTAAGTTCTGTGCACAGGTAAGATTTTGATGCAATTAGTTTTCAAGGTTTAATTCCAAAGATTTGGCAAGTTCTTTTAATAGCTGAGAGACCGATGATCAGGCATTAGGAGGTCAGCATTCAGGAATGTGCATAATAATATGAAGAATCAAGTTCTTCATAAAAGAAACAGCCTTGTAAATTCCATATAACACTAAGTGATTTATTTATTTTTAATTTTTTAATTTATTTATTTTGAGAGGAGAGAGAGAGAGAGAATGAGTGAGCAGGGAGGGACAGAGAGAGAGAAACAGAGGATCTGAAGGAGGCTCTGTGCTGATAGCAGAGAGCCTGATTTAGGGCTCAAACTCAGGAACCATGAGATCATGTCCTAAGTTGAAGTTGGATGCTTAACGGAATGAGCCACCCAGATGCCCCTGATACTTAGATTTAGCAAAAATACGCTTCCTGATACTGTGTCACAGTTTGAATATTAGATTTGTTTGTTCGTTTTTGTTTCTCTGATACTGCACTTCTGTCTAAAAATGGGATCTTTATCCTTATTTTATCAAGATACTATCTCAAGTTCCATTCAGTCAAGATCCATGTCTATTATATACAGAAACTTATAATGTCCTCAGTAAATGACCCAGTTACCAGCTAATAGTAGGCATTTGAAAATATTTGATGAATAAACGCATTAATGGATAGTTTGCTCACCACTAGATGCTCTGGGTCCTAGTCTAAGTCTTGCAAGCCTCTTGACAACTGACTCTCAGTAAATGGAATCTTAATTCAAACACTAAGAGGTTTAATATCTCTTAATAAGTTGTCAGATAAAAATCACCTTGTAATATTTGAAATAGTTCTTCGGTGCTACTGTGTGAGTGTGATTCTGGCTGTTCTCTATGTTCCAGGTATCATTTCGTATTTACCTCCTGATCTCCCCTACCTCCTTGTAGCCTTCAGATTTTTTCTAGCACCCTGTTATGTTGCTGTTGTCAGATGCACCTTAGACTGACTGTTGACCATCCATCCCCAAAGAAGAAAAATAACAAACTTAAATATTTTCCAGTTTGGTCCATTATTAACACAGGAAGGTCACAAGGTTACAATGAACATAGTAAAAGAAGATAGCAGGCCTCCTTCCAATAATTTGATATGCCTTTCTTTTTCATTAAAAAAGTAGTTTAAGCATCCAAAACACACTTTTTGCTACCCCATCAAAATTTCCCCAGCTTCTCTGCTTCTCTACAGAACAGTGGAAGAGGTTCTATAACAGAGAAGTCAAGCTAGCACCCTTGTTATTGCTCCTGGGTGACTTGTCTGCATCCCCAGCCATTCCCAGTTACGTGCTCAAATAGTTTTTAATACTGCCCATCTGACTGATGTTGGAGAACTAATACATTTCTCATGGACTATGTCAAACTGAAAGAAGAATGAAGGAGGCAGTGGGAAAGGATTTAAGTTTCAGTATAAAGGAAGTAGAAAGGAATAATTGCGCTTGTGCTTTTGGGGTCATATCATTGCCAGAAAGTCATTTCCAAGACCATTGTTCAAGAAGTTTCCCCCTGTTTTTTTTTAGGAGCTTTACAGTTTCCAATCTTACATTTACGTCTTTCATTATTTTTGTGCATGATGTAAGATAGGGTCAAATTTCACATCTTGCATGAGGGTATTAAATATTCCCAACTTTCCCATTTGTTGAAGAGACTATTCCATGATTGTGTACTCCTGGTACGGTTGTTGAAGATTAGTTGACCAAATATGTGTAGGTTTAATTCTAGGTGCTCTGTTCTGTTCCATTGGTCTGTGTGCCTGTCTTTATGGCAGTATCATACTGCTCTAATTCCTGTAGCTTTGTAATATATTTGGAATGAAAAGGCCATCTATGGAATGAAATACAATATTTGTAAAATACTCTCTGATAAGAGACCAATCCAAAAAAAAAAATTAAGGAACTTTTACAACTCTGTAGTCAATCAAAAACATTGAAAAATGGGAAAAGTACCTGAATAGACATTTCTCCAAAAGAAGATATATAAAGGTGAACAGATATATGAAAAGATGTTCATCATCACTAATTATCAGGGAAATGCAAGTAAAAACCACAATGAGATATTACCTCAAAACTAGAATCATTCTAATAAAAAAAAGTGTTGGCAAAGATGTGGATAAATTGGAACCCCTTATATATTGTTGGTGAGAATGTTAAATAGTGTAGCTGCTATGGAAAAAAATAGAGATTTCTCAAAAAGTTAAAAATAGAACTACCGCATGATATACCAATTCCACTTCTGCTAAAATAGTCAAACTGTAGAAGCAGAGAATAGAATGGTGTTTATCAGGGGTAATGTGAAAGAAAACTAGGAGTGGTTGTTCAGTTAGTCTGAAGTTTTGGTTAGATAAGATTAATTAATTCTGGAGATTTTCTGTACAGCCTGATGGCTATAGTCCACAGAATAGTAGTATGAACTTTAAAATTTGGTAAGAAGATAGAGCTCATGTGACGTTCTTACCCCCCCGCCCCACATACACACAAAGATATGGGAAGCTTCTGGATGTATCTGCTATCTTGATCATGGTGATGGTGTCATATGTGGTATTATTCATTTGTCTAAATATCATTGTATACAGTAAATATATTCAGTTTTTTGTGTGTATAAAAATTGAAAATAAAGATCTCAGTTGAAATAAAACAAGTGATTTTTAAGTAGGCAAGAGGTCAGCAAGGAGTAAAGGACATCATATATTTCTACAAGAGAGACAATATAATTCTACTAAATTTGATCCAAAGTGTAAATAAATAAGAGTATTTGTCATGTCCATTTTAACAAGGCTATTTAAACCTGCCACGGCCTTTGAAACAAACAAACGAACCACACACACACACACACACACACACAAATTAAACACAACGAAACAAAAAAACTGTGGGAAAGAACCTCATAAGTAAATAGATAGTGGTTGCCAGTCTTGCCAAGAAGTACTGGAGAGCATATGCTAACTCTAAACCATGGCCTCACAGAGCACAAAGGCACTCTGCTCCCACGTTGAAATATGTATCTGAGCAGAAAAGAAAAGTGTGTAGAGATTTGGACAGAACCATCACAGCTGTGCCAACATATGGCAAGCTGATAAATACATGTGTCACTAGTAAGATGAACCATGAAAAAATGTTATCTTTATAAACGGTCTCAGAATCTAAGTCTTTCCAATTTTTTCAATTGCTTATTCAAAAATATTAAAAGATTGAATTATCAAAGATTTCAACAGCTTTAAGTTGAAAGTTAGAAGATTAAGGTGTTCAAAAAGGCATATTCTGAATCATAACATCAGTAGATTCTCTTCCTTTTATGAATCTTTGCATACTTTAGAAATGCCCTCTTAAAGAGGTCTCAGGTATTTGGCGTATGTAAGGTTTACTCCAGATGTGTGGAATATAATGTTGCTCTTTTCAGGGGGAGAAGGGGACAGCGGGGTGAGATAGGAGATGATTCCCTTTCTTTCTGCAGTAGAAATATGAAATATTTGATATTGAGGCAGATCTACTCAATGTGGCACAGAGTAAGATCTGTCTTTAGGGATTAATGCATGTATTCTCAATAGGAAAAATATTGCCTCCAAGGAGCAATAACTGGTTTTAGGAAAACAAAAATATCTTAGATATTACTGTGGTTTGTGGTTTTGTAAAAGACCCAGTAAATAAACAAATGATATAGCACAACTGGAATGTTAAAAATTTATGCAGGTTGGGAGAGTTATTAGTAAATTAAAAAAAAAACATGATTTAAACAGTCACCATAATGGGTAATAGAAACAAGCAAAAAACAAAACAAAATAATAGGTTAACAGGTTGATTAATTCTGAATAAATGAGTTACAGGTTCCAAGTGAGGGTTGTCAATCTAAGAGACTAGAGCCAGCTGTCAGAACTAGAACAGGGAGTAAGAACACAGTTGTACAGCAAGAGAAATCTAATGTAAATAGATTTATTTCTAGTTTTTATTAAGTTGTTTAATTTTAGTTCCAGTAACAATGTAGTATTTATTTGCAGTTAATGGTATTGTAGACAGGCATTTAGGAAGTGAAATGTACAGTTAAAGAATCTCATGAAACAAGAGCATACAGTTGACAGCTAAAATATAGGGCACTCGGTTAAATTTGAATTTCAGATCAACAATGAATAATTTGGGACATACATATATTAAGCATTGTTCATTACCTTAAATTCAAATTTAGCTTTCTACTCTGTATTTTCATTTTATAATTCTGGAAAGTCTTTTCTGCCAAAGTGCCAGTTATCTGTTGGAAAAAATAAAAATAAATCAATGATCTAGAACTTCAGTTATTAACGGTCTTAAAATCTGTGGTCCCTGAAAAGCACTCTTTATTTTCAAAGGTTAATATATAAGTTAGGTAACTTGTCTAAACTCAAGAAGGCTGAGATACTAATCTATTTAATTTTTTTCTCTATAGTCAATCTTTGTACTGTCACTGTCACCCTAGATCAAACTATATCTGTTGATATGGAAACCACTTAAATATAAAATCACACACACATACACACACACACACACACACATATACACTGAAATATAATATCATGAAGAATTCTTAATGATCCTTTATATTAAGCAATAGGTTAGAGGGCATTCCACTTACTTCTGTACTTGAGCATAATTACTATTTCCATTTGGCAGATAGGTAGATAAGTCTTACATCTGATTTATGGATAAGTATATATTATACTATCCATCAGCTGACAATCCCCCCTTGTTTCAATACCTCTAGGAGGTAGGCATTTCTTAACAAAGGAAGATCTTTCATTTTTATAGGCTTGGCTTGGTCTCAGACTTTGAGAACTTCTATTTTGTTGTTTCCCTCTTCTTTCTTGGTATATTCCTAAGCATCATTAATTACTCCTAATATTCAGTAAAAATCAGCTCTTATCATCTGTAATCTAAGAACCTAGATTACTGTTATGTATAATGTCTCATTTCTTTTGGAAAAACACCAATGATGTATCTGAAAATAGGTATTCTGTTGGACAGTTGGTCCCCATTTCCATCCTGCAGACAGTTTTATGTAGAATTAACAAAAACATATAAAGTAACATTAACTGTATAAATTAAGTATCGATATCTACAGTTTGAAAAATAACAGTGCCTTCAAGGTCCTTAACATGTCTCTTTGTCTCATTCGTAGTAATTGGAACAAAGTTGAGAGAGCAGAAGGGAAAATCAGTAATTCTGACCATGATGCATTTTAAATTTTGATTTATTTCTATTTTTATTGTGTTTTTAAACTTTAGTTCCAATATAATTAACATACAGTATTATATTACTTTAATATGTACAATATAGTGATTCAACAATTACTCAGTGTTCATCATGATAAGTGTACTCTTAACCCCCTTCATCTATTTCACACATCCACCATTCACCTCTGCTCTGGTATGCTGCATTTTAAATGAGTACCCTAGTTAGTTATTATTTTTTCAAAACAGTTATTACTTGAAGCTTACTTCAGAATACATTGTTCTGAACGATATATATAAAACATTCCATCCATGAAAAATAGAATTTTCTTCAAGTGTACACAGATGAATCCCCCTGTTAAATCACATAAAACGAGACATAACAAATATTACAAATTTAAGAAGATTGAAATCAGACCAAGTATATTTTCCAACCACAATGGCACAAACTAAAGGTCAACAATAAAGCTGAAAAATATACAATGTAAATATCAGATAATGTAAATATTAAACAACATACTCCTAAAAAATTAAACAACACGTTACTGCACAAATGGGCAAATTAAGAAATCAAGCGGCAAATCAAAATATGTCTCAAACCAAAATAAAATGAAAATAATATTCCAAAATGTAAGAGATGCAGCAAAAGCAGATATTACAGTGAATTTTATGCTATAAATGCTTGTAAAGTTTGAATAAACAACATTATACCACAAGGAACCAGAAATTAAAAAATAAAAGCTAAAATTTAGTAAAGGAAGGAAATAACAAAGAAAAATCAGAAATAGGGGCACCTGAGTGAGTTCATCAGTTGAACATCCCACTCTTGGTTTTGGCTCAGGTCACGATCTTGTGACTTCATGGGTTTGAGCCTCACGTTGGGCTCTATGTTGGTAGCATGGAGCTTGCTTGGGATTCTCTCTGTCTCTCTGCCACTCCCCTACTTGTGTAGTCTCTATCTCTCTCAAATGAATGAACTTTAAAAAAAAACAGAAATAAATAAGAGACCAGAGTAAATGATAACATTGAAACTAATGACCAGTTTTTCCAAAACAATAAAATTGGCAGTACTTTAGTTACATTAAGGAAAAAAAAAGACTCAAAAACCAAAATAAGAAATAGAAAACAATAGAACTGATAATCACGGGGATACATAGTGTTATAAAAGATTATTGTAAACAATTATATACAACAAATTGGATAACTTAGAAAAATCCAGATAATTCCTAAAAACACATTACCAAGATTGAATCATGAAATCTAAGAAGTAAATCTTCTTAAACCAATGACAAGAATGAAAATTGAATAGGAATAAAAAATCTCTCAGCACAGAAAAGCCCAAGACTACATGGTTTCATTGGTGAATTCTACCAAACATTTAAAATATATAATTATTAACAATCTTTATCAAAAGCTAACAAATATTGGAATAGAAGGAACACATTCACAATGATTCTGTGAGGCCTGTACTCCCTTGATTCCAAAGCTGCACTAAAACAATACAAGAACAAAAAATCTAGTTTGTCCAATATAAGTATTACTTACACAGACTTTCTTTTGACATCCATTTGCATGATAATTGTTTCTCCATTCCCTCACTTTCAATCTTTAAGTCTAAAATGAGTCTCTTCTTTATCCATTCGTCAGTTGATGGGCACTTGGTCTCTTACATATATAAAATGGACTACTACGTGGCAATGAGAAAAAATGAAATCTGGCCATGTGTAGCAACATGGATGGAACTGGAGGGTATTATGTTAAGTGAAATAAGTCAATCAGAAAAAGATAGATACCATATGTTTCCATGAATAGGTGGACTTTGTGAGACTAAGCAAAAACCAGGGGCAGGGGAAGAGGGGAAAGGAAAAAAAAGACACAGAGAGGGAGGGAGATAAAACATAAGAAACTCGCGGGGCACCTGGGTGGCTCAGTCGGTTAAGCGGCCGACTTCAGCTCAGGTCATGATCTCACGGTCTGTGAGTTCGAGCCCCGCATCAGGCTCTGTGCTGATAGCTCAGAGCCTGGAGCCTGCTTCAGATTCTGTGTCTCCCTCTCTCTCTGCCCTTCCCTTGCTCACGCTCTGCCTCTATGTCTCTCAAAAGTAAATAAATGTTTAAAAACAAAAAAAAAAAACATAAGAAACTCTCAAAGACTAAGAACAAACTTAGGGTGAGGGAGGGGGAGAGGGGGTGATGGGCATTAAAGAAGGCACATGTTGGGATGAACACTGAGTGTTATATGTAAACCAATTTGAAAATAAACTATTATAAAAAAATAAAAAATAAAAAAATAAAAAATAAAATAAAATAAAATGAGTCTCTTGTAGGTAGCTTATAAGTGGGTTTTGTGTTTGTTGTTGTTGTTGTTTTAAATCTATTCTGACACCCTATGTCTTCCGATTGGAACATTTAGTCTATTTACATTCAGAGTAATTTTTTTAATCTTTTATTTTTATTTATTTTTTTTTTGAGAGAGAGAGGGCACAAGTGAGCAAGGAGCAGAGAGAGAGAGAGAGAGAGAGAGAGAGAGAGAGAGAAAGGGAAAGAGAGTAAGAAGGGGTGCTCACCTGATGTGGGGCTTGAGCTCACCTGATGCAGTGCTCAAACTCCTGAACCATGAGATCATGACTTGAGCCGAAGTCAGATGCTTACCTGACTGAGCCACGTAGGCCCTTCTACATTCAAGTAATTATTGACAGATATGTATTCAGTGTCATTTCATTACTTTTTTGTCATCGTTTCTAGAGATTTTCTCTGTTCGTTTCTAGTCTTTGTCACATTTGGTCTTCCCTTTCCACTCAGAATCTCCTTTAATATTTTTTGTAGGGCTGGTTTAGTGGTCATAAACTCTAATTGTTTGTCTGTGAAACTCTTTATCTCCTCTTCTATTCTGAATGATGACCTTGCTGGGTAGAGTATTCTTGGCTGCAGATTTTTCCCATTCAGCACATTGAATATATCATGCCACTCTCTTCTAGCTTGCCAAGTTTCCGTTGAGAGATCTGAAGCTAACCTTAGGGGTTTTCCCTTGTAAGCTAAGGAATTCTTTTGTCCTGCTGCTTTTAAGATTTTTTTCTTTATCACTATAGTTTGCAAATTTAATTACAATATGTCTTTGTGTTAGACTGCTTTTTTTTTTTTTTTTTTCAGTTTGATTGGGGTTCTCTTGTCTCCTGGATTCGGATGTCTGTTTCTTTCTCACGATTAGGAACTTTTTCTGCTATTATTTCTTATTTTTTACTTTTTTAATGTTTATTTTTGAGAGAGAGAAAGAGAGAGAGAGAAACAGAGCACAGTGGGGGAGGGGCAAAGAGAAATGGGGTCACAAAAGCCGAAACAGGCTCCGGGATCTGAGCTGTCAGCACAGAGCCTGATGTGGGGCTTGAAACCACGAACCATGAGATCATGACCTGAGCTGAATTCAGATGCTTAACTGACTGAGCCACTCAGGTGCCCCAAGAAACTCATTTTAATACAAATAATATTTTTAATAATGAGTATAGACTGAGTTGCAAAATACCTGAAAGACCTGAGAGGCACTAATTAAAACATCACTTCTTATTGAGAAATTTCTGTGTGTGTATGTGTGTGTGTGTGCATGTGTGAGCAGTATATTTCCATTAGTCTTCTATGACTCTTTTACTTACTGCAAATAATACATATTTTGACATATTTAACTAAAATATTTTCCAAAAGCATGCAACTTAACATAAAAATTATATCCCTGGGAGTCCAGCATGAATCAGACCTATATTTCTAAGTAAATATATTGATGATTTGGGAGAAAATTAGTTCTGTCAATATTGTGAACAACATAGCATAGTCAGAATATTTAAGTAAACAACTTTCTACATTTTAGAAATTATTTACACAAGTTTAGTGTCAATAGGGCTCATTGAACCTCTAAATATATATTGAATAAATGGGAAATAACTCTCCTATGTTATGATGCCTTTTAAAAATCTCATATAAGGTATAGAGGGGCTAGAATCAGCAAATGATGAATCATTTATCGGTTTACATCTGAAGTTCCTTTTGTGGCTCTGGGTAATTATGTCATATTAGTATTTAGTTGCTAGTGAGAGTAAATTTCAGAGTTGTAATAAACTTATTTCCAAGAACACAACTATTTCACAAAGTTCTCAGAAACTTAATAAATCAATTGGAAAATTAAAAAATACATGTATGTGTGGAATATCAAGAGCATGTGGTGTAGAGTTGGGATGACCTTCATGATATACTGTAAGTACTCTGATAAATAAATAATAGTAGGTATACGCTTGCTAAGTTTTTACTGAAAGTTAAGATACACAAGATTGAAGAATATCTTAATTATAAATTTGAAGGTAAATAAATATAAATCAGTTCCTACACTAAAGGGTCTCTGAGTCAACCCACATACATTCTAAGAATTCACTAATACAAAATTTTCCAATCTGATCTGAGAAAATTACATATTGTATTGAGAAAACTGACTTTTCTTTTTAACTAACATGAATGGGTTGCATAAGAGGCACTTATTTTTCAATAATTTTAACTAACCTGTAGAAAAATCTGGTGTTGTTTCACAAGTCCTACTGACAAGTCAGACATTACTTCTTTCATCTAGTGATTAGTTTGATTTCCTACGTCCACTAACTCCTCCTCCCCTTATCCTTAATTGAATTAATACTAATAATATATGTTAAATCTTTTGGAATATAGGTTAAATCCATTCTCCTTGGAAACTCATGAACTCATTCATTTTAATAATACAAGAACATCCTTTAAGAAGATGATTCCAGTGTGTTTACCTTCACCAGAATTTTCCCAAACTTTGTGGACATGCATATTAAACATCAAAGGGACATTACTAGTTTGACACCTGTTTAGCAAATGAAAAATGATATTTCCAAATGTAGGAATTCAGGAAAACAGGAAAAGGATTTCAAGTTTTTATAGTCATACATACTAGTCAATTAAACATTTTAGACTTCAGACGTCATAAAGTGGAGAGCCTGAAAAATAAAGGAGTAGAATTCCATGAAAGGATTTTTGTTTTTCTGTGTCAGCATCAAGGAAAGAAATGTAAGAAGCAAAAATATGGAAACTTAATTAAGTTTGATAATGGGACTAGCTAACTTTTTGACAAGTGCCTAAAATAACCTGAAAGTTTGAACAACCCCAATCTATGAATGTAATTTTTAGAAATCTATTTGAATCAAGAAAGTTATAAAGTGGAAAGAAAGGCTGACGTTCTTCTCCCCATGGTCCGTGGAACATAAAACTTATACTGGTTTCACCCACTCTCCCAAAGCATGATATTTCAATATCATGTTTATGTTCTCTCTGTCTGGGGTACAACCCCATTCTCCCTTACTCACTCAGTTCAGAACTAAGCCCAATTATTTTCTCTTCCAGGAAGCCTTCATGAACTTAGAAATATAGACTATGCTGTATTTTTCCAAGTTATATTTTCCTCTACCTCAACTGTATTGATTTGACTACCCTTTCTTCTTTACTATGATTGGCCTAAACAATAAACACCAAGTCTATGAAAGGCAGAGGAATGTTTATTCTTTTTTTTTTTTTTTTGCATCACTGAGAACAAAAATCCTGATTCATAGCAAGAGAGTAATGTTGTTTTAACACCTTCATTTATTTATTCATCCATTCATGCTATTTTAAATATTTGAGACATACAGGGGCTAGGTGCTATGTATAAGAAACAAATGGTTCTCCTAGATCAAGATCTAGAGCATTCCAACTTGTTATATAAGAGTAGCTTATTGAATGGTCTTCATTGTTCTAAAGCATAAGAGGATACCGTAGGAAACAGGCCAAATTTCTTCCTGCTGAGGGATGAGGGGAACAGTAATAATGCTGAGTAGTTTAAGAGAAGAGCGTAGATGGTTGCCAATTCATTTAAGTTTGCCATGAAAGTCTCATTTGTTTTAATGACAATGAGCAGGACTAAGATATCTTGGGAAATAGTGCTATAGACAGAAATCAGCAAGTACTAACATACAAAATCCCTGACTTGTGAGTGCTCTTGGAGTATTTGGAATGGGAGATGTGGGAAGCCAGTGTAACCGGAGAAGTCATTTTATGGTTAAAGAGTGATGCAGGGTCAAATAGTGGTTGTGCCTGGTAATGGAACATTTGATTTAGGATCTTCTGGATCTTCCACTTACTGTGGTTTTCATACTCACTTTTTTTTTTTAATTTTTTTTAATGTTTTTATTTTTGAGAGACATAGAGGCACAGTGTGAACAGGGGAAGGGCACAAGAGAGGGAGACACAGAATCGGAAGCAGGCTCCAGGCTCTGAGCTGTCAGCACAGAGCCCGACGCGGGGCTCGAACTCACAGACTGCGAGATCATGACCTGAGCTGAAGTCGGCCGCCCAACCAACTGAGCCACCCAGGCACCCCCATACTCACTTTTGAGCAAAGTGATATCACCATTGACTTTTGTTTTGAAAGATAATCTAGATGCTGTGTAGATGTGGAAGTAAGATTCTCTAAGGATCTGTTATAACCCTATGTTGATCTCCATGAACACCTACAGCCAGATTTGAATGAGATGTACTAACTACTACTATAGTCCTGTGCCTGGTGTCTGAGACAGACCAAAGACAACCTGTATTCACTTTTACTCATTTTTTGTGGATTAATGTTTGTACCCGTTTTCTATTGTGTTTTTGATATTAAGCTTTCTGTGTTCAAATTACTATGTGATTTCTCTCTCCTCATTGTACTCAGACGAATACAGTAGTTCTTGGATCCCTGTGCATTTTATACTATACATAAGCACTCCCATGGGATGTCAGTGTCTTAAAGAAATTTTGGTAAAACTGCTTTACTTTTCACTATTTCCCCCCTCCTCTTCCCAGGAAGTACAAGGCAAGCCTACAGAACAATCAGAGGATTCACATCATGCATTACTTCCCTGATTGTGAATAATTTCCCCCTCACTAATATTTTTGCAGTTTCTTGATGAGGAACTCTTTCCTAGAAGGCTCATTTCTCCCCGTCTCCGAATGATTTCTGGTGGCTTACACATGACTTATTCCAGGGAATACTCAGTGAAGTTTCTGTAACTTAGATGTTAAATCTATGTAGTCTTAGAAAATTGTAAAACACACACACACACACACACACACAAATGTTTGGAATAATTCAGTATAAAAATGTCCATCCTAGATATGTGTTGTTTGGTTTCTTTCGTTTGTCATCACAGAGGAAGAAAACATTTTAGAAATCAAGTGGAGGGACCAACAGAGGAACAGATATAATCAGCCAGCTACTTGAAGAAAACTCAACGAACTATACAAAACGTTAAAAACAGTTGTACTCCATTTTCTTAATAGCCCCTGGGGGACTTTTCTCAAAATGCTTCTTAATTCTGATTTGTAAAAAGCTGTGGGGAATTTGAATTCTCCTGTCTTTTAATATATATTTCATCTCTTTGCATAGAGAGCCAGCTCAGTCTCAATCATCAATTAGAATTCCTTTCCTGTAGAAATTAATAGCTGAATAAACTTCTACATCAAGGTATTTACCATAGAATACAGTGCAATTAGTATAATTTTTCAAATTTTATCCAGTATTAATGGATTATATAAAGCGGGGAACATTTTCTTTCCTTTTGATTAACTGTGGCTTTTAGAATGGAAGCACAGACAAGATCATTACTCAATAATCTTAGTAAATAAAGTTCTAAGGAATAAACAATTACATACAATGCATATGTGAGCATATGTGTATATATCCATAGGAAATGTAAGATTAAATTTGAAGGTTTTTTTTTTTTTTGAAATTTGCCACTTTTAAGTTAAAGTCACATGAAATATCTTCACTGTAGTGAACTCTTCAATTTATTAATCTTGAGCTTGCATCTTGGCTTTTTAAAATAATATGTATATAAATTTAGAAATTAAAATCTAAGGGAAATCCTGCATTTAATTTTGTTTCCATTCTTATAGGAATCTAGTTGACAATAATTTCCTAATATCACAAAAAAATACTAAATAGTAATACTTTTTTCAGAGTCCTTATTCATAGATAAAACCTGAATACCTCGATCTTCAGAAAAGAGCATACATAGCAAGTTACCATTTTAGGTTTAGTAATCTATTCTTAAATGCTTTTTACCCACTAATACATTTTTCGAATGGTGAACAAACCAAGATTTCAGAAACACTTCATAATGGCCTTTCCAGAAACCTCCATTATTCCCTTACAGCTTTCAGATTCTCTGAAGCTGTGACTTTGACCAGCTCATCTAGTGTCCTTGATAAGACATACATAGGTTATATATTCATTGTAGAATCCTCACTCCATACAACACAATTTGAAAAAAAAATGAGAAGGAATATAAACTTCATCTGATAAGAAATCCTTTCAGAGACAAACAGTCAAAGAAGGAACTTGTCAAATAATCGGTAGCTATGACTGCATAAAGCATTGTTCATTTAAGCCATTCTGGCAGATTCAAAAAGCGTTCTAAAAAATCCCGTAAAAGACATAAAAATGATTTCTGAGACATTCGTGTCAACTCTCCTGTACTTTACTTCCAAATGAGATAAAGGGAAAGGAAAATACAGGAAAAAAGAAAGAAGGCAAAAAGACATTTCTTTTAATAGTTTTTTTTTCTTTTTATCAGCTATGCAGGATTCCTATTATTTTATATTCTTTTCATGACTGAACATGAAGTTTATAAGTTCACATAGCACGTAAAAGGATGGATGTTGCACACTGCACATGGAGTGTTGACTCAAGGAAAAGAGTAACTGTGGTTAAATAGTACTTGGAATATTACTTGGAACCTAAATATTACTTGAAACCTCAGTTGTCTTGGCCATTTTAGAGATGTCTGGATTGTAACTGAGTTGGGACATTTGTATGAGTGACCTTCAGGAAAGTATATTGAAATGTCCTGAAAGGACATTGATAGCATATTTAAATTGGGGCAAGTCGAGAGGCATGTACTAAGAGAAGTATTTATAAAATGTGGGCCAACTCTAATGTAACCCGAGGTGTTATATCCTAGGCCCACTAAGACACCATTAACATCTTTGGTTTATGGGAGCCATGGGTTGGAATGGTTGCCAAAACATGGAAAGGGAGCTACCTGAGAAGAACTGTGACTTTTGTTTAAGTGATGCCTAAAGGAATCTTCAGGAGGGAAGCGTGTGTATCTAGATGTAAATCACCAGCTTCACTCTTCACCTTTGCTGTAATTTCCTGCTATACTCTTCTTCCTGAAAGAGCACGGAGGGCTATTGACAGTCTGTATTGAGCAGCTTTCCAGAGCACAGAGCAGGGTAGAGAAAGGTAGAAATATGGATCTAGCCTAAGGGACAAGGGAAAGATATTCAGCACAGTTAGAAATAGTGACAAGGCAGAGAAGAGGAGATGTATTTAAGAAAAAGAGAAGATGAAGACATGTCAGAAACCATTATATTTTGCTGGGAAGTGCAAAAATATATAGTGAATCTCAGAATATCTTGCTTCCTTAGTTTTAATGTTGCTGATGACATCATTTGATTTGAGTCTTTTTAAATGTAAACACTTTGTAGAATGTCTTTGGATTGGTAAAGTTGGGGCCATCTCAAAATGCTTTTGTGTTTAGTGTGGTAGGAAAGTTCCCAAGTTGTATAAATAGACATTCTCTAAATTTCAAAAGCAGAGACAGAGCTTTTAATATATATATGAAATTATACATTCTTCATACAGGATTTTAGAGGGTTGTTTCAGTGTTTCTTGCTGTGTAGCAAATTAGTCCAAAGTGTAGTGGCTCAAGAAAACAATAATTTATTATTTGTCATGATTCTGTGAGTTGACTGGTCAGTTGAGCAGTTCTGTTCCATGTGGTATAGCTGTGGTTACTCATGTGGTTTTATCAACTGTGAGCTCAGCTGGAGCTGGAATGTTCACGGCAGCCTCTCATTCTCTGTGGTCTCTCACCACATAATTTCATCCTTCAGTACTCTAGCTTGAGTTTTATTACATAATTTAGACCAGTTTCTAAATAGAAACATTCCCAGAAGGAGAGTCCCAATGTACAAGTGTCTATCAAGCTTCTGTTAACATCATTTCTGACAATGCCATACACCAATGGAAGTTTTATGACCAAGTGCAGAATCTGTGCAAGAAGGACTCTACAGAGGAGCCTCATTCACTGTGGGCCATTGATGTAAGAGTCAATCAAAAGCATGAATTTAAATGACATTATTTCCTTATACTGTTTTTTTTTTTAATAAATGGCAATAACATTGATTTACACTGGTTATATGGAAGTAAAAAGAAAAAGATTGAATTAATGTGTTCAAGTACTTTGCAATATCATGTGTGAGACAGATACTTTCAGAGAAGTGCTGCAGTAGAATTGCATGTGAAATGTTTGGAGAAATCTGAACATGGAGCCATGGTATCGGTCTAGGGAATGAGGGAAATGGTTTTCCTTTATTTTTCCCCCCTGTATCCTAAAGAAAAAGTAGCTCTTCATGAGTATGGAAGGAATACAAGGGAATAATCGAGGAAAGGGATGCACAAAGCCTGGTGGCATGATAGTTTATGATGTATTGAAAGAATTGAGAGAGGCTCTGCCCGGCTGGAAAATAGGTTATGTGGAATAAGCTACATCCGATTAGGAAGATGCAGTCCAGTTTTAAAATTGTTGGCAATGCCCACCTTCTGTGTCATATAAGAGAAAGACACATCAGATGTCTAAAAAATGAAGACATTGTGGGATATATGGTGACACCATTAGCTGGTAGAGGATTTCCAGATTCATTATACAAGACAGAAGCCATCCAGGTGGATAGTGCTGTGTTCTTGAGGAAGACAGGCCAGGTCACAGAGAGTAGAGCCAGTGGCATGACAGGAAGACAAATATCAGTGCCAGGTCAAGGGCCTGAAGTAAAAGAGTAATATCATGAAAACAGATCATGTAGCACTGTTACTACAAACAATATAAATCACAGATATTGAATTTACTAGGAACTTGTCACTTTCTTCTAAACGTCTCTAAAACTTAGGCGTCTCGTCATTAATTTAGGGCCAGTGGTATCTATTTCATACTATTGCTTTAACAAATGCATAATATATGTAAACTATTAACTAGACTGCAAATAGTAGATGGTTAGTAAATGGTAGTGGTTGCTATTTCTATCTACCTGATTTAAGAAGTAATAGCTACCTCATTAGACTTCTATAATCACTAATTTAATCCCCACTAATACCCTACAAAGTAAGTACTGTTATTCCTATTGTATATATAAACAAAATGAGTTTCAGAGACATTAATTTTTCATCCATATTTATAAGGCGAATCCGTAAAAATATCCACATTCAAACTCAAGTCCTCCTAATTTAAAATGATGGTAGCTATTAGATTCTGCCATGTATCGAGGAATTGACATAGGTTTGAGGGAATATTGAGTACTGAGGAAGTGTTGAGGAAAATAGTATTGAATAAATTGACATAGTATTGAGGAAATGATAGTTTATTAGGTGCAAATTATTGGATAAATATGAATATTTTTTTTCCTTAGCACACCAATTTTCTACTAGTTCTGGGTCTGTTTTTGCCCAAAGAGATGTCTTATTAATGCTGGTACACAAAGTATACAGAGACTGTAGAAGAGACAGAGTGTCCACAGATAAAAACAAACAAACAAACAAAAAAACCACAAAAAAACTATTGTTTTGAATATACTAAGTTTAGGGTATCTGATAATTGGTTCGGAGATTAATAGTGTGCCTTCGTAAATATAATTCTTAGTCATCTGGAAGCACTTTAAAGGAGAACACGCAGAATACAAAAGATCTTCACCATAACTGACAGAGACATTCCAAAGAATAGAGGTCTTTTAATATGGGCTTGTGCAGTGTGAGCGCCGAAAGTCAATAATGGCTTCTCTGTGAGAAGCGTAGAGACTATGAGAGGGAATAGAAAAAGAAAGTACATTAAATATCATCCCTGAGAATGTCCATGCTTCTGCTTACCCTCTCTACATCTCTACCCTCCAGATAAAATCTCTTTTTTTGATTTAAAAGAACCAAAGAAAGACATACAGAATTACCATTTTGAGAAGCTTGAAAAATGAGTATCAGGGCATTGAATGATTTTAAATGATTTGCTAATGTCATAATGTTACTTCGTATTGTAGACTTTACTTAGTCATTTTCTCACTAGGTTGTTCTATCTTGCTTACATCTCTTCAAATACCATGACTTTCTCACTTATTACACTTCAGCTGCGCTACTTGTCTCTGGAAAAAACAAAACAAAACAAAACAAAAAAACAACCCAAGTTTGTTCCTACATTAGGACCTTTGTTATTGCTGTTCTATCTGGAAGCCCTCTCCCCAATGTTTGCATGAATAAACACTCTTCATTCTGGTTGCAGCTCAGTTTTTACCTCTTCTTAAACTTTTTCTTGATTCAATTTAATGCCCCCCTCAGTTCTTACCTGCAAACAGTATATCACTTGGTCTTCTTAAAAATGTTTTCATTCTGTAAATCCCTGCCTGAAATTAATTTTGTTTAAATGTTGTTGATTTCTGTATTATTGTTTGCTTTCCCGGATTAGAAAGTAGGGTCCATGGGATCAAAGCCTTGCTGTACTGTTCTTCTCTGTACCCCTAGTGCTTAGAAGAGTGAGCAGTTGGCCTAATGGCAGTAAGAAATAAATGTTGCATAAATGGATGAATTTCCAGTTTAGGGGCTAAATATACAAGTGTGGCCATAGTAAGTTTATATGTGTTGTGCAAGAAAAAATAGCGGGGAGATTGTAAAGCATGGTTTGGGAAACTTTTCCTATGAAGGACCAGATAGTAAATACTTTGGCTTTTAAGATCTTCATCGTTGAGATGACATTAACAACTACTTAATTCAAGCAATGTAGTGTGACCATGTTCCAATAAAACTTTATGTACAGAAACTTTACTTAAAAAAAGTAGATGGCGGGTCATAGTTTCCCAAACCGTGTTGTAGAGCGTGGAAAAAAAAACACTGATATTTGTGTGCCATAAGTATTGGATTTAGATTGCCAGCAGCTGTGCCAAATTTGTACCTGATAAAGAATTTTTGTCCTTATTCTCTTTTGCCCTATTCCTATATATAGTGCATATATAGTGTATATACATATGTAGTGTATAGTATATATATATATATGTTTACTGTACACACACACACACATGCATAGGCATATATGTATTATAATAAGTCTAAATGACTGGTCCCATGAACTAGATTTTGTGTCTCATGAAGGAATATATTTGTTTTTTTATAAATACAGCACTCTTAATAAGTAATTAGCTACAAATGGTATGTAAACAACCTACCTTCATCTTTCTTTCTCTCTTTTTTAAATTTTTTAACGTTTTTATTTATTTTCGAGAGACATAGAGAAAGAGTGTGAGCAGGGGAAGGGCAGAGAGAGAGGGAGACACAGAATCCGAAAACAGGCTCCAGGCTCTGAGCCATCAGCACAGAGCCCGACGCGGGGCTCGAAATCTCAGACTATGAGATCACGACCTGAGCTGAAGTTGGCCGCTTAACCAGCTGAGACACCCAGGCGCCCCTTTCTCTTTTTATTGTATGTGATTCTACTCTATCTACCAGGATAGGTTTTTTTTTTTTAATATATATTTTGTTCTACATATTATAGTTTAGAAGAATTATATTAAGTAATATGTAGATATTGCTTTAAAATCATAGCTTCAATAGGAATATTTATAGAAGATCAACAGTATGTCATACGCTCAGCCTACACAATTTTTCTTTCACATAAATAATTATTGTGTATTAATTTATTTGCTTCCCTCTGCATGTGAAAAAAATCAAGCCTAAATATATTGGAGAATGTTATGATATAATTGAAAAAATAATTTTACTTTCTTAAAGAACAATGCCACATCAATGACTCAAAGAACACAAAGCTTCAGGAACGTAATTGCCAACTTCTACTTGACTCTGTGAAAATAATGTAGCAAACACAGTAATTGAAAATCTCAGAACATTGGAGTACCTGGATGGCTCAGTCAGTTGAGCAACCAACTTCGGTGAGCCCCATGTGGGGCTCTGGGCTGATAGTGCAGAACCTACTTCAGATTCTTTTTCCCCTCTCCTTCTGCCCCTCCCCTGCTCATGCTCTCTCTCTCTCTCAAAAATAAACATTAAAAAAATTTTTAAGAAAATCTCAACACAACAGTTTTGGATTTGTTTGGATCAGCTATGAATTATAATATATTCTGATATTAACATCTTACTGAAATATTATATAAATATTATTTTATCATTAAGTGAGATTATTGATTTAATAAAATTTAACACATTGACCTATATTCATTGAAAATCCATACTTCAATCTCTTACTGCTGTTTCCAAAATCTTATGCAGGCATAATTTTATTTTTCTTCAGAGTGGCTTTATTCATCTTGGTGATTGATGACTATGGATTTGGATGCCACTCTGTCACACCATTAAATGCTATCTTTGACACTGGCATGTATATCTTTTATTTACACTTAATAAATATGGTTTTATTTTCTGAAATTCAGAGAATATGACATTTGATTCCATATATTATTTATATTTGAATGAGGAAATACTCTCTAGGTTTGGTTCTTGGAAAGATTGATTCTTTTTACTGAAAACCTGTTGTTTTGCCAAATAATTTTTTCATAGGTCCATTAAATAGTCCATTAAATGGCAATAATTCATATGCATTTCAGTTAGGACTTAAGTTTGCCAGATGGTTTATAGCACAGTTGACTTCAGCCATTTAGAATGTTATTCATAAACATTTGTCATCTTAAATCTTGTCATGAATCTCTTTCATGCAAGTATTTTTCTTTGCAGGGAATCAGTTACATGGTCCTAATTCTTTATGAGCTACTTCCTCCTAGAAGCTCATTGGTTTTCCCTAAATAGATTTGCAGGGTAAAGCCAAATGTTTCTATAAAAACACTGCTATATAACCTCTAAGCTTGTCTTATCCCACTTGCACTAGAGTAATTAACTATGACCTCAACAAGGCAGAGATATAATTGATAGAAATTAGATTTTTGAAAAAGCAAAATCCCATTTTTAATAGACGGCTTCTATATAATGAGTGTTAAATCGCTTATAAAAATATCTCATCTTCACATATGGAGCAGCCCATAATCATAAACCTGACATTAGTTAATTATGCTATTAGAACCTGAGGTTACTCTTAGATAAGGTAAATGTTCAAAATTTTATTACCTGAAAATTCAGTTTCTGTATCAGTATGCATATTTATTATGTGAATCAGCATTATCAATAAATTTTAACATAAATTGAGGAAAATTTGCTGAATATAAGTAAATAGCAAGTAAACTGAGAAATCCATGCTCCAAACATGAATGTGCATAGTGCTATATCATGTTAAATATGGCAGCATGTACAGAATGTGAAATTGGTTGGTTCATGGTCTAAAGAGTATTTCCCAAATCAATTTATTATAAGACAGATATTCTACATGTCTATTTATAAAATTTTTGATGAATGAATAGAATATGTATCTTTAAATTGTTTAGGGACGTGTAATTGAAGAGATAAGGAATAGAAAAACCTTGCCTGTCCTCTGTGTACCAGATAGCTTTTGTTGAAGAAAATTGCAGCACTAATCCTTCAGCTTCCCTAGACATGTTATAGAGTATGCATGCCTACTGATAAAACAATATTACATTTTAATATTTAATATATGCATACAAATAAATAGCTCTTAATGGAATATTTTAATAAACTGCAAATATTTTTATCTTCAATATTTACCAGAGATTTTCTAATTAAAAGTTGAAAATTCTAAATATAGGTTTTTTTTTAACTTCTAGAACTAGTAGAGTTTGTTTTGTTTTTTGTTTTTGCCAAACTGTAGACTCTCAAACTTGCCTATTTATTTACTATTATGTGCTCTCCAAGTTTGAGATCCTCTTGTTGGAGCTCATTATTTTAAGCATAACACACAGAACAGAGTTCTTCTAACAAATATTCCTTTCCTATATTAGTAGGCTGGACATTTTCATCACTATTCTGCAGGACTATCAGGAGTTTTTAAGGTATAATTCTTCTACTATGTTTAAAACTGTACTCCTATATGTGGAAAAATTATGAGGAAGAAAGAAATATTAAGTTGATCTTATATATTTTTAATGTTAACATCATTAAAAGTGATATTATGGACAAGATGATATTACAAATATTTACCCAATATTTACCTTTAACACACTTATCACGTAATCAGAAATGACACGAACTGTAAACAACTTGAATAACTATAATGTGCTGAACTACTGAATAACAGCTAAAACTACCCTACATAAATTCATGAGCCGACTATAATCCCTGTAAATATTGATGGCTATAAGAACCTATACCCTTAAAACAATATCAAATGTCAGTAAATTTGTTTTTTTTTTAAGTTAGTTTATTTGCTTTTAAGCAGAATAGATACCAAATTCCAGAGAGAACAATCAGGCAGACTTCCAAATCCTCTCAAATTCCTCTGTTTTAACTCGTACAATAATAATAACTTGATAGCACTTTTGCTTGATCTATTTGTATGGCTCTTGTTCTTCCTATGAAAATATCATAGACCTTTAAGCTTTTGATAAAAGTAGACTTAATTGATATTAGTTGCTGAGTTGACCTTCAAGAAACTGTTTTAAAATCATAAGTATAATTTAGGAAAATGATTTCCAATGTTGAAATTACTTTTTTTTTTTACTTGTTTTGCTATCCGTCTCTTTTTTAGAGAACATGAAGAATTTTGTTTTCAAAGTTAAAATTATACTATAAGTAAGTAAAATGTTAAGTAAATTACTTTAGAAATTTCAGTTGTTGTTTTTGTTTGTTTGTTTTTGTATTTTCCCCTGGCTCTGTTGAGATATCATTGGCATGAAACATATGTAAGTTTAAGAGATATGATGTGATTAGATACATGCATGTATTAAAAAAATTATTACCACCATCATGTCAGTTAACACTTCAATTTCAAAACTACTGCAATTTACTGGCAATAACAAAAATTATGTAACAGATACTCATGTGAGGACTACAAAAATGTAACAGATGGTTACATTTTCCCCTTTTTACATCAGATCTCTTTAAAAACATAAAATTCAATAAGTATAGCTAAATCTTATCCCTCATGTCCTCCTTCTTCTTCCTCTCCGGAGATAAGTACTCTTTTGAACTTGAAATAAATCAGTCTCATGCATAGTTTTATACTTTTGCTACATATATACATACATATCAATGTTATATAACTTAATTTCACATTTGAAAATTTAACTGTATATGGTATCATCTGTTATGTATGACTTTTCAATTTGTTAATATCCAAGGTGATTAAAGCCAGAATAACGTTCTAATTCTTGATTTTTAAAGAAAATGCTTCTAATGTTTTACTATTAAGCATATTGGCTTTTTTCTGTATTTTGGTAATTATGCTTTGCCCATTTAAAAACATTCTGTTCTTCTAAATTGTGTTAACTTTGGCATATGTAGCTAATGAATTATTGGGCTTTATTATTCCTACCATGATCTATCTTATTGTAGTATTTTGTCAGTGAAGTGTACCTCCTGTCTTTCCAGGATAAAAAAAACCTGACCAGAGGCAGATATCTTAGGGTTTGCTCTTTTATTTTTAATGTTTGTTTATATATTTTGAGAGAGAGAGAGAAGAGAGAGAGAGAGAGAGAGAGAGAGAGAGAGAGAACTAGTGGGGGAGGGGCAGAGAGAGAAGAAGAGAGAGAATACTAAGCAGGCTTCGATAATGACCTGAGATGGAATGAAGAGTTGGACGCTCAACCGACTGAGCCACCCAGAGACCCGTAGGGTTTGCTCTTCTTAACTGTCCATTCTAGGAATGACATTTACATTAACATTTCATTCTTTGGCTTCCTATAAGAATAGTGAATATTTGGACTTCAAATGCCTACTGCTTTCATATTGCCAATATACATTTCCTCTTGCAAAAGTCACCAAAAAAGTAATAACATTTTGACATCTTCTTTGTCTGGTCAAGGGGTTGGACTCTTTTACTGGAGTTTTACCCTTTGAAGATCCTGGCCTTTGTCTGGGGCCTCCTTACCAATCTTCTTCTAATGTAGGCCCAGATGCTCCTGAATGAGCAGTCTTCTGCATTGGGTCCATGATACACAGGACCTGCTACATTTTCACACTATAATGATAGCAATCATTCATGTTTATCTGCTGGGGATTTCCTTTTATACTTCTTCAGTGTTCACATCTGAATTTAAATGAAAAAAAAATGTCTATCTAGTATGGCTAGATCTGGGACAGTTTTAGCACTTTCTGATCCATGTTTTTTGTCAGGAAATATTTTAGGTTTTCTGTAGTTGAGTTGGGCAGTTTGATAGACCTGTTGGTAATCTCCCCAAGCAAACATGTTTGCATATTTCTTGTACAGTATAGGACTTTAGAACATTGCGTGCTAATGTATTTGTTTTTTAATACATTTCAACTTACTTTTGTGAAAAATTTTGCCTCTCTGCCTAAGTGGAGATCCTTATCTCTGGAAGTAGTAGGGTCTCCTGTACAGGGATGAGTTCTGAGAGGCTGTCTAACTTGATTTTAATATTATTCTGATCCATAGTAAATACAAATGACTAGCAAAACAAAAGACTTTACATTTCATTTGAAATTAGAAAAGCATTAACTCAGGCTTTTGATGGGACTGTGACCGGAAGTTACTACTGTTGAAAGTTGAGTGGAGAAGACCTGTACTGTATCTGTAAAGTCTGTTGAAGAATGAAGCTCTGGTGAGAAAAGTGATGAATAAAACTAAGTGTTTGGATAGTTCAACTCTTTAATTTTGATCATTTATTGGAATTGTAGCTAACTTTTCTGTTGTAAACAAGTTTGAAAAAAATGCACTTTTACCAAACAAACTACTGAACCTCTTATTTTATTTTCTGATATTTTCTATTTTTCCTCCTTGTCCCAGATGACAAATATTGAAGCAGTAAATAATCAAAGAGAAAACATAACTCACATATATGGGGGTGTTGTTGGATATTTCTTATTTAAATTGTTCCCATCTTAATTTTGATTAAAATTACAATTTGAATTTTCTCCTACTCAGTGCTTAACTAGATTACCATGAGTAGAGACTAATGAAGATTATAAAACTTTTTCAGTTTTCTTCAAATTTTTATTATATCTTAAGAAATTTTTCTTATCAAAGATTTTTTTTCAATTCTTGATTTTTCTTTGCCTTTATAGCATTTTACTAATAATAACAGGTAAAGAAACTTAGAGAATGATATGGAGTTTTTATCAGATAAAATTATTTGGGTTGGATTCGAGTAAATATACTGAGTTTCAAGTTTAGGTAGGCTGGCTATATTAAAACATGAAAATATTATATTTAGTGGTAAGATAAGACACTGTAATTCTCTGAAAAGGCCATTTGAAGTTTGGTAGTATTGATATGAATTGTAAAAGTCTTATTGTGTATAATATAAACACTGTCCATATCAATTTATTTTTATTTTTTCTGGCTTTATTGGAATATTGACACAACATATAAAAGCTTAAGACATGAACAATGTGATGATTTAATATATGTATAAATTTCAAAATGATGATCTCAAAAATGTTAAATAACCTATGTCAAATGAGAACATTTTTGAAGTTAATTGGATGTGTAGTTCAATATATTCCATTTAATTCAGTGTTAAGCTTTCATGATTAAACGAATCATTGAGCCATGGATAGCAATGGCTCACTAAACATTAAAGCAAATAAAATCTAATTAAAACTTTTTCTACATGGTAGTTACCAAAATGTATTAATTGTGTCTAAAATATATGTGTGTGTAGATACAAAACAGTTTTGTAAAACAAAAAGCTGATCACATATGTTGTTCACCATTATGTCTAGACCCCTTTTCATGTTTCTTGTTCAAAATCCATTCACCTGGATAGATTCTTAGAACTATGTTAATATATAACTATGATAGCATAGTTCAAGTATTGTATGATGATTCTGCAATATTGGGTTTAGGAAGTTCCAGACACTTTAAAATAGAGGTATATTATATTCAACTCAGGTTCTTTTATGTGGTTAGCAAATTTTCAGAACTCAGAAAGCAGATAATAAAAGGCTATCATGTATTGTAACTTACCTAAAATTAGGTATACGGAACTATTGTAAAAAGTTTATACAAGGTTAAATACATACGTAAACATCTGTATGTTACTGAAAGTAGTATTCTTTGAATGATTCACATCTTCAGATATGTGTTAAAATGTCAGGGTTATAAACAAATAGTCACATTTTACACAACTTACAAATAACAGATGTCTTTTTATTTAAACTTTATCCCCTCTCCACAGAAGAATAAGATATTTCCTACTTTTTCCTTTTATCTAGTGAATTTAATTCTACTGCTTTTCTCTTACTATTGTGACATGTTGCATGGGACTTACTTTATTTTGTACTAAAACAGAGTTCATTTGAATTTATAATCTTCCTTCCCCAAGAATTACTGTTTTCATAGGAATTTACAACACACAGACACTCACCCTCTCATTGCTCTTTATTTTACAGAAAAAAGAAGGCACAGATGCTTGAATTTGTAGCCTCTCCCTAGACTATACATAACTTCATCAACATTCACCAATTGTTTAATATACAATTAATTGAAAGGAGAATATGATTAGCAAAATCATCCTTATTTTCTTAATTCCAGTTTCCTTTGTGGGCAAATTGTATTATACTATATATGTTTAGAGACTCATTTCTATGTTCAGGGAAAAAAAAAAAAAGTAGATTAAAATATTTTCAGAAGACAGTCCCAAAAAGAGAAAGAAAAAGAAATGTGTTCTTCACTGTAAAAAGGTATATAAAAGAGTTTTCTTATGAAGCTGGTCTTTTAACTAAAAGGGAAAGATTTTTTAAAGAAACTTCCCCTCCCCCCACCACTGCCCCCAGCTCACCAAGTCTAACTTTATCTAAATAGCTCTTTGGCCAGAACATAAACTCATGGGCACCCCTAACTGCAAGTGGACTTGGAAAATAGCTTACATGTTCATGGAGATGCCCACTAAAAAGCAGAGAAGGTTTGCTTAGTTAGCAGAGCAACACAATGCTTTACATCTTTACTAACTCCAGCCTAATTATTAAGTGGGTGTCTAAACCGGCTTTCCTCTCGGACATTTCTTCTGACCTTTAGGTCTGGTTAGGTCCTCCATTCGTACTTCTATATTATATTGAACTTATTTTGTAACATTTATAACAGCCAATTATAAGAATTCATTTGTTAGCATTTTATTAGACATCATGAAAAAGCTCTGGTTAAATACTAAAGAACTAGACATAAACACAAATTGGACATAATATAGTTATTGAAGACATGTTTCCCAGAAGAGAACAAAGGAGTAGAAATGAATAGTTATTTTGTTTTTTGAGTGTAGTTGACACACAGTGTTACATTAGTTCAGGTGTACAACATAGTGATTCAGCTTCTCTGTATGTCATGCTTCACTCATCAAGATTGTAGCTACCATCTGTCACCATACAATGCCAGTACAGTATCATTGACTGTATTTCTATTTTAGAAACTTGAAACACATTAGGTACTTACCAATTTACCTTCTTTTTGCTTTATTTTATTTTCAAAAAAAAACCACTATGAAATATAAGACAAGAGAAGATTTGAAGAACCTAAATTTTTTTTCAGTGATAACTGAAGAAGCATGCTTTGAAGTAATATGAATTCAGAATTCAGACATTCTGCATTTGACTTCTGTTTTTAAATATTACTTAAAGGGATAATAGAGACACTGAAGATCATAAGGTTGTCATAGAAAATGAACGAGATAATCCATCTATCCCTAATAATAGATAAACAATGAATACATGGTGAACTGTTTTTTATTTTTTATTTTTTAACTTTAAGATAGCTCTCTACCAGAATAGACCCAATAGTATAAGTAGAAAGCTTACCATTTAGTGGTAGTTACCCTGAGATTATTTATCTGGGAAACATTTTCTCATTGCCAATTTACAATGGTGAACAACTAAAGTGAGGGTGACTCAGGAGAATTACAGAGATTTATCCGTAGATGGTCGAGTTACAGAAGAATAAATGCTGAAGATTAATTTATTCTTGGAGTTCTATACTTATTAATAAACTAAACAGAGCAATTGAAAATCTGCTTATCAGTTTTTCAAATGGTAATAAATTAGACAAACTTGTTAATGACTCTAAAAGTGAGAAGTGCAATTTTACATGAATTTGGCAAATTTTAAGTATTTTTCCCTAAAGCTTAAATAAATAACTCATTAATGAGGCATTATTTTAAGGATCAGAAAGAGATCAAACATATAATATGAGAGTATTAGCCAGAGGAAAGCATAGAAGAAAGAGACTAAAGACAAACTTGGGTAGAAGTAGGAAAATTATAAGTTAGCAGTTTATTCTTTTATGGAAAAACACATTTAAAAAATGGTGTTTACATCTGTGTTGAATACACATTATTCTAGGAATCTTTATATCATTATTTAAATTTTTCTATTTTCATTAGCATTGCCTCACCCAGTAGATTTGAAAATGTTCAATAGTTTCTTCTTCAGCACCTAAGCAATATGTCTTAGGTGTATACGTATTTACTCTTTCTGGCTTAGATTATTCAGCCTTTTAAAATGGCTGAAATCTTACCTTTGCTCCTTTTATTCTCTTGAATGCACTGTTGCTAATATCCTTCATGCTCTCTTTAAATAAACCTTTTTATCATTTATTATATTTATTTCCTGAATGAATATTAGGCTAATTTAACTGTATTAAGATACAGCTTTTATGTAGAAGCTACAAATTAATTGAGCCAAGGTTCTAGTGATAATACACTGAGTGTGTTTTCTGACAGGTTGAAGCTCTAAGGCATGGATTTTCCATGATATTGTAAAACTCTCTAAAAAGCATTTTGGAAATTTGGGATGTATTGTGATTACAGTGATTCAAGAGCACTATTGCCGTAAGTGGAGGGGTGTACTGGTTATTGTAGAGCACAGAATAATTCTGCACATGATTCACTTGTTACAAACTAAGGTAAACACCCTACTGGACATTTATGTGTGTGAAAAACTCATCCTCAAAGTATGAACCTAGAACCTAACTCTTTTTTACATATAAATACAAATAATATTTCATGTTGTCAGGATACATTGAAATTCCAAAGAGTATCATAATTCCATACACTGAGGGAGACGATATTCGACTTTATTCGGGACTTGCAAGAGCCTTGATCATTTCGTAAACATGTGTCACCAACCTGTAACAACACTCTTGGAACTATATGTAAGTTACTCATGCCGCACGTTTGAACCTGTCTGCACTCGCGGTTGTTACGTTCACAGCGATCCTGTGCTGAGGTGCATTCAACTGGCTACTTCGCTCTGTTTTCTATTTAATTCGAGCTGGACATTTATTCAGTAAAATACATATTACTTCATTATAATATTCACTTTGTTTAATATTTTGTGTAACTATGTTAATTTCAAAGGTATTTGTATGCCCTACCATATTTAATTTGATATTATAAACAGAGTTTTATAGAATACTTGTTATGATATATTCTGCTGAAGCCAAGTGCTCTGACTGTAGGTTAAGACAATGCTGTTTTGAGTAGGGTTATTCCTAAAGTTATTCTGAGGCTGAGGTTAAGTCATTTCTGTCATTTATTAAGTGGATCTTCATATAGGAAATCTGCTCTGGAGGATGGGTCTTAGGCAGAAGTAAAAGGCCTCTAAGGCTTTTGAGAATAAGGGTATATTTGAAATAGTTTCTGTTACTGTGGATAAAAATATTTTCTGCTACACAAAAGCAAGTAGAGTTTAAGCAGGGAAGGTGGTATGTTGTGGGCCACAAACTAAAAGTCAAATTAACTAATTACTTATTGTTAGCTCTTATTTATTTTTAATCTTAAGGGAGCTAGCCAAAGTACCTTATACTTTACAGATTAAAAAATTGAGTATAAACAGCCAATTGCCTCCCTGTGCTGGCTGCTAATACGTTCTTCTTTTGCTTAATTTCTTCTCAGTTTCATCAGTGGGTACTTTTTTCCTTGTCATTCTTTTAAAAGGTAGTACTTTCTGGTTTCTTAGTCTCAGTCTTATTTTTTCTCCATGATATGTCCTCATCAAGAGAAATCTTAAACAAATTCACCTATAACCTAAGCAGTAATGACTCCTAAGCAGTCAACACATAATTATTGGGTTCTGAATCTATTATTTTTTCAATTTTCCACTAGACATTTTTCATCTAGTTGTACCAAAACCATTTCACACCAAACATATGTAGTACTGACTCATTATCTAGCTTTCTTATTCCCCCAAACAGTGCCTCATTTTTCAGAGTACATCTGGATTGATGAAAGACACTGCATTCATTCCACTTTACTCAGATTTGATCTCTTAATTATACCCCCCTATTATACAATAAATCGCCAAGTTCTGTAGACGTACCTCCTCAATATCCATGTGATTGCCACTTCCCAGCCTCACCTGCCATCCTTATTTGCCACTATCACTACTCTGAATGGACTATAAACAATATATTCATAACTACTTTCCTGTTTCTTAACTGAATCTCCTTCTATATATCCTCTTTATCTTATTTCTAAAGTAGGATGTTGAAGATGATTCAACAGGAGACAAAGACATAATTTCTGCAGCAGTCTTAATATGGCCATAAATTCTTTGTTATTCCTTTCACTTTGACTCCTGCCATTGAGAGTTGTGATCTACGTCTGTCTCTCTGAAGCTGGAATCTGTAACTACTTGACCATTACAATACCAGTTTCCGGGTGCGAGGGCAACAAAGGGATTTGTATTTAGAACAGGCTGTCTGTCCATCCCTCTGGAAAAATTCATGGTTTTATAATTTCCGAAACTCTAGTCATTTTTTTAAAAGATTATGGTTCTTTTAATTAATTAATTAATTAATTAATTTATTTATTTTTTAATGATTCATATATTAACATTATCTTTATTTTTTTAAATTTTATAATAGTTTATTTTCAAATTGGTTTACATATAACACCCAGTGTTCATCCCAACATGTGCCATTTTTAATGCCCATCACCCCCTCTCCCCCTCCCTCATCCCCCTTACCCTCAGTTTTTTTCTTAGTCTTTGAGAGTCTCTTATGTTTTATCTCCGTCCCTCTCTGTGTCTTTTTTTTTCCTTTCCCCTCTTCCCCTCCCCCTGGTTTTTGCTTAGTCTCACAAAGTCCACCTATTCGTGGAAACATATGGTATCTGTCTTCTTCTGACTGACTTATTTCACTTAACATAATACCCTCCAGTTCCATCCATCTGGCTACACATGGCCAGATTTCATTTTTTCTCATTGCCATGTAGTAGTCCATTGTATATAAGTACCATAACTTCTTTATCCATTCGTCAGTTGATGGGCACTTGGTCTCTTTCCATGATTTGGCTATTGTCGAAAGTGCTGCTATGAACATTGGGGTACACGTGCTCCTGTGCATCAGCATTCCTGTGTCTCTTGGGTAGATTCCTAGCAGGGCTATTGCTGGATCATAGGGTAGCTCTATTTTCATTTTTTTGAGGAACCTCCACACCGTTTTCCAGAGTGGCTGCACCAGTTTGCATTCCCACCAACAGTGTAGGAGGGTGCCTGTTTCTCCACATCCTCGCCAGCATCTATACTTTCCTGATTTGTTCATTTTAGCCACTCTGACTGGTGTGAGGTCGTATCTCAGTGTGGTTTTGATTTGTATTTCCCTGATGATGAGTGACATTGAGCATCATTTCATGTGTCTGTTGGCCATCTGAATGTCCTCTTTGGAGAAGTGTCTATTCATATCTTCCGCCCATTTCTTCACTGGGTTGTTTGTTTTTCGGGTTTGGAGTTTGATAAGTTCTTTATAAATTTTAGATATTAGTCCTTTATCCGATATGTCATTTGCGATGATCTTTTCCCATTCCGTTGGTTGCCTATTCGTTTTGTTGGTTGTTTCTTTTGCTGTGCAGAAGCTTTTTATCTTGATGAGGTCCCAATAGTTCATCTTTGCTTTTAATTCTCTTGCCTTTGGAGACGTGTCGAGTAAGAAATTGATGCGTCTTAGGTCAAAGAGGCTTTTTCCTGTTTTCTCCTCTAGGATTTTGACGGTTTCCTGTCTCACATTCAGATCTTTTATCCATTTAGAATTTATTTTTGTGAGTGGTGTAAGAAAGTGGTCTAGTTTCATTCTTTTGCATGTTGCTGTCCAATTCTCCCAGCACCATTTGTTAAAGAGGCTGTCTTTTTTCCATTGGATACATTTTCCCGCTTTGTCAAAGATTAATTGGCCATATACTTGCGGGTCCATTTCTGAGTTTTCTATTCTATTCCATTGGTCTATGTGTCTGTTTTTGTGCCAATACCATACAGTCTTGATGACCACCGCTTTGTAGTAGAGGTTAAAGTCTGGGATTGTGATGCCTCCCGCCTTGGTGTTATTCTTCAGTATTATTTTGGCTATTCGAGGTCTTTTGTGGTTCCATACAAATTTTAGGATGGTTTGCTCTAGCTTTGAGAAGAATGCTGGTGCAATTTTGATTGGGATTGCATTGAATGTGTAGATTGCTTTGGGTAGTATTGCCATTTTAACGAGATTTATTCTTCCAATCCATGAGCATGGGATGTTTTTCCATTTCCTTGTGTCTTCCTCAATTTCCTTCATAAGTTTTTTATAGTTTTCAGTGTAGAGGTCTTTCACCTCTTTGGTTAGGTTTATTCCTAAGTATTTTATGGTTTTTGGTGCAATTGTGAGAGGTATTAGATTCTTTATTTCTCTTTCTGCTGCTTCATTGTTGGTGTATAGAAATGCCACCGATTTCTGTACATTGATTTTTGTATCCTGCAACTTTGCTGAAATCATGAATCAGTTCTAGTAGGTTTTTGGTGGATTCCGTCGGGTTTTCCATGTAAAGTATCATGTCATCTGCAAAAAGTGAAAGTTTGACTTCCTCCTTGCCTATCTTGATGCCTTTTATTTTGTTTTGTTGTCTGATTGCTGATGCTAAGACTTCCAGCACTATGTTAAATAGCAGTGGCGAGAGCGGACACCCCTGTCGTGTTCCTGATCTCAGGGGGAAGGCTTTCAATTTTTCCCCATTGAGGATGATATTAGCTGTGGGCTTTTCATATATGGCTTTTATGATGTTTAAGTATGTTCCTTCTATCCCGACTTTCTCGAGAGTTTTTATTAAGAAAGGATGCTGTATTTTGTCAAATGCTTTTTCTGCATCTATTGACAGGATCATATGGTTCTTATCTTTTCTTTTGTTGATGTGATGTATCACGTTGATTGATTTGCGAATATTGAACCAGCCCTGCAACCCAGGGATGAATCCTACTTGATCATGGTGATAATTCTCTTTATATGCTGTTGGATTCGATTTGCTAGTATCTTGTTGAGAATTTTTGCATCCATATTCATCAGGGATATTGGCCTGTAATTTTCTTTCTTTGCTGGGTCTCTATCTGGTTTGGGAACCAAAGTGATGCTGGCTTCATAGAATGAGTCTGGGAGTTTTCCTTCCGTTTCAATTTTTTGGAACAGCTCGAGGAGGATAGGAATTAACTCTGTTTTAAATGTCTGGTAAAATTCCGCAGGAAAGCCATCTGGTCCAGGGCTTTTATTTGCTGGGAGGTTTTTAATAACTGATTCTATTTCTTCACTAGTTATGGGTCTGTTCAAATTTTCTATTTCTTCCCGTTTGAGTTTTGGTAGCGTGTGGCTATTTAGGAAGCTGTCCATTTCTTCCAGATTGCCAAGTTTGGTGGCATATAATTTTTCATAGTATTCTCTGATGATTGCTTGTATCTCTGAGGGATTGGTTGTAATTTCTCCCTTTTCATTCACGATTTTATCTATTTGAGTTCTCTCTCTTTTCTTTTTGAGAAGCCTGGCTAGAGGTTTGTCTATTTTGTTTATTTTTTCAAAGAACCAGCTTTTGGTTTCATTGATCTGTTCCACTACCTTTTCTGTCTCCATATGGTTAATTTGTGCTCTGATCTTTGTTATTTCTCTCTTTCTGCTGGGCTTGGGTTAGACTGTGAGAAATAAACCCCATTGTCTCTGATCCAGGAGTCTTGTGTCTTCTGCCACCACCAACTTTTGCTGCAGCGTCCTAGGTTTGTGTAGAATGTAGCTTTCAGTGTAAAATGAGATAAGGGCAAGAGCTCTGGGCTGAGGTACTTTGGAGTATGATATAAATTGTAAAAAAAAAAAAAAAAAAACATTAGGCCATATTCATTCCTTTTACTGACAATGACACATTTAGGGACTGAGAAGTAGCAACATATAGATTGTTAAAAACTAAAGGCGTAGACTTCACTATTAAATGTTTATTCATTTATTTTGAGAGAGAGAGAGTAAGTGCAGGCAGGGGTGGGGCAGAGAGAGATTGACGAAGAGAGAGAATCCCAAACAGGCTCCATGCTGTCAGCTCAGAGCTCGACTCTGGGTTTGATCCCATGAACCATGAGATCATGACATGAGCCAAAATCATGAGCCAAAATCAAGAGTCAAACACTCAACTGCGTGAGCCACCCAGGTGACCATAGATTTATCTGTTGATCACTGCATTGTTACTACTCAAATGGGATGGGCAGGACAAATCAAATCAATCATTTATAGGCGTATAGAGTTTAGTAGTGCCCAGGGACTTCGGAAACCAGTATAAGGATATTAAAAGAGGATTCCGAATGATGTGACACAAAAATCTGACCCAAAGTCACGTGGACTCCTAATTGTATAAAAAAAGGCTTCTTGGGTAGTTATTTTGTATTGAAAGTTAGTTTTCTGTGTTTGTAGCATCTTTCTCTGGTTTTGGTATCAGGGTAATGCAAACCTCATAGAATGAATTTCGTCACTTTTCTTCCTCTTCTATATTTTGGAATAGTTTGAGAAGAAAGAATAGGTATTAACTTTTCTTTAAATGTTTGGTGAAATTCCGCTGTGAAGCCATCTGGCCCCGGAGTTTTGTTTGCTGGGCAATTTTTGATTACTGATTCAATTTCATTGCTGGTAATATGTCACTTTATATTTTCTCTATCTTCTTGATTCAATTTTGAGAGTTTATAGGTTTCTAAGAATTTATTCATTTCTTCTAGGCTATTCAATTTTTGGAATGCAATGTGTCACAATATTCTTATATTCCTTTATATTTCTGTAGTGCCAGTTATTTCTCCTCTTTCATTTCTGATTTTCTTTATTCAAATCTTCCTCTTTTTTTTTTTCTTTTTTTTTTTTTTTGATGAGTCTGTCTAAAGGTTTATCAACTTTGTTGATATTTTCAGAGAACCAGCCCCTGGTTTCATAAATCTGTTCTGTTGTGATTTGGTTTCTATTTTGTTAATTTCTGCTTTAATCTTTATTATTTCCTTCCCTTTGTTGGTTCTGGGTTTTCTTTTTCTTTTTCTAGCTCCTTTAGGTGTAGGGTTAGGTTTTTTTTAATTTGAGATTTCCCTTGCTTCCTGAGGTAGGTCAACCTGTATTACTCTACACTCCCTATTAGAACTGTTTTTGCTGCATCCCAAATATTTTTGATGATTGTGTTTTCATTCTCATATGCCTCCATGTGTACATGATTTCTTCTTTGATATCTTGGCTGACCCATTTATTGTTTAGTAGCATGTTATTTAGCCTGAATGCATTTGTGCTCTTTTTAGATTTTTTTTCTTATGGTTGACTTCTAGTTTCATATGTTGTGGTCATATGAATGGAATGACCTCAATATTTTTTAATTTGTTGAGACTTGTTGTGTGTCCTATTATGTCATATATTCTGGAGAAAGTTCCATGTGTACTAGAAGAGGATGTGTGTTCTGCTGTTTGAGGGTGGAATGTTCTGAATACATCGGTTAAATCCATCTGGTCCTATGTTTCTGTTAAAGCCACTGTTTCCTTGTTGATTTTGATTGAATGATTGGTCCATTGATGTAAGTGGGATGCCAAAGTCTTATGGTATTGCTGTATTACTGTCTATTACTTTCTGTATGTTTGTTGTTAACTACTGAAGTATTCTGATGTTTCACTATTGGGTGCATAAATATTTACAATTGTTATATCTACTTGTTGGATTGTTCTCTAAATGATTATGTATTGTCCTTCTTTGTCTCCTGTTATAGTCTTTGTTTAAAAGTCTATTTTGTCCAATATACGTATTGTTATCCCTGCTTTCTTTACAGATTCATGTGTGATAAATGCTTCTCCATCTCCTCACTTTCAATCTGTATGTGTTTCTGTCTGAAATGAGTCTCTTTTATTTGTATTTATTTTAATTTTTTATAATGTTTATTTATTTTTGAGAGGGAGAGACAGAGTGCAAGCTGGAGAGGGGCAGAGAGAGAGGGAGACACAGAATCCAAATAAGGCTCCAGACACTGAGCCACCAGCATAGAGCCCGATGCAAGGCTCAAAACCACAAACTGTAAGATCATGACCTGAGTTGGAATCAAACGCTTAACTGACTGAGCCACTCAGGTGCCCCAAGGAATGAGTCTCTTTTAAGCAGCATATAGATGGGTCTTGTTTTTTATTTTTTTTTCCATTTCTGTTAGCCTGTATACTTTGATTAGAGTGTTTGATCCATTAATGTTTAAAGTGATTATTATGGCACCCGGGTGACTCATTCTGTTAAGTGTCTGACTTTGGCTCAGGTCATGATCTCATGGTTTGTGAATTTGAGTTCCGCATTGAACTCTCTGTTCTCAGCAAAGAGCCAGTGAAGTCCCCCTCTCTTTCTGCCCCTTCCCCACTCACACATGTGTGCTCTCTCAAAAATAAATAAACATTTAAAAAATAAATTGATTTTTGATAGATATGCATTTAATACCATTTAGTTAC
Source organism: Paguma larvata (assembly GCA_030068075.1). Lineage (NCBI taxonomy): Eukaryota > Metazoa > Chordata > Mammalia > Carnivora > Viverridae > Paguma > Paguma larvata. Next base: position 38,970,380 of record CM057840.1, read on the forward strand.
TCGTTTTATGGTTGTTTTTGTAGTTTTTCTTCACTACTTTCTCCTGTTGCTCTCTTTTCTCACAATTAGTTGGCTCTCTTAGGGTTATACTTGGATCATTTGCTCTCTTTTTCTTACACATCTATTGCTGGTTTTTGATTTGTGGTTATCATTCAGTTTGTATATAACATGCTGTATACATGTTAAATTAATGGTCACTTAAGTTCGAACCCGTTCTTTACTCCTTTCCTCTCCATGTTTTAGTTATGTGGTGTCATACTTTACATCCTTTTATTTTGTGAGTCCTTTGACTCTTACAGATTTACTTATTTGTTACTGTTTTTGTGCTTCCTTCTTTCCTTACTCTTGCTTATGGTCTTTCTTTTTCACTTTGTTTGTCTGGAAAATTCTTTATTGTTTCCTATTTTGAACAATAGCATTGCTGAATAGAATATTAACTGAAGACTTTTTCCTTTCAGCACTTTAAATATATTATGCCACTCCCTTCTTGTCATCAAGCTGATGGACTTATGGAGTTTCCCTTATATGTAACTGGTTTCTTTTCTCCTGATGCTTTTAAAGTTTTCTCTTAACCACTACTTTTTACTATCTTAATTACTGTTCATCTTGTCATTGACCTCTTTGGGTTGATATTGTTGAGTATTTCTTTGCCTCCTGGATCTGGATTCCTGTTTCGTTCCTCAGATTTGGGAAGTTTTCAGCTATTCTTTCTTCAAAATTTCTTTCCCTTTTTGTTTCTCTTTTCCTTGTGATCCCTATAATGCTAATATTATTACAGTTGATGGTGTCACTGTGTTCCCTAAGTCTACTTGTTTTTCATACATTTTTTTTAATTCTCTTTTCTCAACTTGATTATTTTATGTCTTCTAGGTTGATGATTTGTTTTTCTGCTTAATCTAGTCTACTATTTATTCCATTTAGTGCATTTCAATTTAACTTATTGTGTTTTTCATGTCCGGTTCTTTTTTTGTTTTAAGTTCATTTATTTAGAGAGAGAGAGGGTGCTTAAGGGGCAGCAAGGGAGAGAGAGGGAGAGAATCACAAGCAGGCTCCACGCCATCAGTGCAGAGCCTGATGCAGGGTTTGAAATCATGAAGCATGAGGTCTTGACCTGGGCTGAAATTGAGAGCTGGATACTTAACTGACTGAGCCATCCACGAGCCCCATCTCTGGTTCTTTTTTATCTCCTTGTTAAGGATCATACTGATATCCTCCACCTTTTCTCAACTTCAGTGAGTATCCTTATGATAATTAATTTGAATTCTCTATTAGGCATATTACTTATCTCCATTTTGCTTAAGCCCTTTGCTGTGATTTTTGTCCTGTTTTTTGTTTGTTTGTGTGTTTTGTTTTTTGTTTTGTTTTGGTTTTCTTATTTGTTTGTTTTGTTTTGTTTTTCGTTTGGGACATACTCCTTCATCATTACATCTAACTCTCTATGTGTTTATCTGTGTTAGGGAAGAGAGCTATGTCTTCTGCACTTGAAGTAATGACCTTATGAAGAGTAGGTCCTATAGTGTCCTGCCATGCAGTGTAACCTGTTCACTGGAATCTGGAGTTTCAGGGGTGTTTTCTATATGTGATGTTTGTGCACTGCTACTGAGGCTGAGTCACTTTTTTCCTTTAGTCTAGTTGTCTGCAATGACCTTCTTTGCCTGTTTTGGGGAGTTTTTGGTTCCTGTGATGTTATTGGGCCAGTCTGTGGATGGCTTTGCCTTTAGTTCGTCATACCAGGTATTTGTCTGAGATGTAGTAGCACCAAACTTCTGGGCAGTTTCCCTGTGTTGTACCCTGAGAAGTTTTTATTGGTAGGTGCCTGCCATCAGATAAGCTATTTGCTACCAGATAGCTGCTGGTGCCTCTATCTGACTGGTGTGTGTATTGTTCTCTTTCCCTCTCTCTGGGACAGGAGTCTCTTTGGAGTTGTACTGACCACCGTAGCTGCCCCTGCACCCTGCTAGGCCTGTAGCATCACCCTATATGGGTTGTACCTAAGAGAGTATTGAAGAGGGTGGATCCTCTGAAGCAACAGTTTCAAGAGGCAGGGCAGTGGTGGTAGCTTTGAGCATCTCTGGTCCTCTGTAGGAGGGACTGAAGTGGGCCTGTTTGGAGGGATAGATCCATGAAAGTGCAGGGGAGTGGAGCTAGCAAGCTTTGCAACCCCTGATCCTCTAAGGGAGGAGCCCTGCAGTGTCAGGACTTAGGCAGTCTGTCTGGAAGATGGATTGGTGGAAGCACAGGGTGTCAGTGCTAACAAGTTGGGTAGCAAGTCCTGCAGGTGTGTTTATGTTAGAGGTTGGGGAGGAAAATGGTGCCTACTAGTTCCTTTGCTCCTGGAGGATTTCCCCAGGGATATTAATCCAAATAACTCTCCCTCCAGTATGCCTCAGGTATCTTTAAAACTGTTGCTTCTATGCTCTGTCTCCAGGGTCTGTCTGTTGTGCTGTCTCTTGAAGGGTGGGGACTCAATATCCTCTTGCCTTTCAGAGTTCTCTCCCAGCCAAGGCCACTGATGTTTTTCAAATTCTGGGTTTTAAGTTGCTGGTTGTAAGGACTCATGAAATCCAGCCCCTCTGGTTTTAAAAGCCAAAAGTTATGGGAATTCATCTTCCCCATGTGGACTTCCTGGTGTGGGGGTCTGGTTCTCTTCCTTCTCTGTACTTTGACTCCCTACTTCCCACAGAAGGACCTGTGAGTCCATTTAGCTCCAGAACAAGTCTGTGCTGTTCCTACCCTCTTCAATGTGGCCTCTTCTCTACTTTTAGTTGTGGAGTTTGTTCTGCTAGTCTTTGGGTCATTTTCTGGGTATTTACACTGGATATGAGTATTATCTAGTTGCATCCACGGTACAAAATTAGCTTAGGGTCCTCCTACTCCACCATGTTCCCCAGATGTCTAAAACACTTTATTTATTTACTTTTTATTTATTTTATTTTGCCTTTATTATCAAATGCTTACTCTTTCTTTATGAAGATTCAAGTATCTAATCTCTATATTTTCATTCTGTGTAAAAATTTTTGTTTTGCTGGGGAGTTTTGTTGGCAATGAATTCTATCACTTGTTTGTCTGAGAAAGTCTTTATTTCGTTTACACATTTGTCTGATAATTTTACTGCATATTATAGAATTCTAGTTTATTTCCTCCAGTCCCTATTCCAACATTTCAAATATATAATTTAATTTTCCTCTTCCTTGTATGGTTTCTGATCAGAAGTCTGATATAATTTTTATTCTCCTACCTCTAAAGGTAGAATAATTTTTTTTCTTTGATTTTTTAGACTTTAAATATAACATGCTTAGGTAGGATGGTTTGTTATTCAATTTTTGATCCAGCTTGTTGGCTTAGTTTTCGGAATGTACAGTTTGATGTCATTAATTTTTGTAAAGTTCTTGTTCATTACTACTTCAAAAATTTCTTTGATTTTGTCCTTTCTTTCCCTTCTGTATTCCAATTTTGCTTATGTGACACCTTTTAAAATTGTCCTACATTATTTGATGTTCTATTCTGTGTGTGTGTGTGTGTGTGTGTGTGTGTTCATTAATTTCCTCTTAGAATATCAATTGTACATGTTTCTATTGACCTGTTTTCAAGCCATGATTTCTTGCTATGTCAAGTTTACTTATGATCTTGTTGAAATTACTTTTTATCTCTGTTACTGTGTTTTGATTTATAGTATTTCCTTTTCATTCTTAAGTTTTCATCTATTTGCTTATATTACTCATCTATCCTTCGTTGTTTACTTTCTCCATTAGAGCTCTTATAATATTAACTATGCTTATTTAAACTATCTTTATTATAATTCCAACATCTCTCTCATATGTGAGTCCAGTTCTGATGGTTGCTTTTGTTTCTTCAGAGCATTTTCTTTATTATTTTTAGCATGCTCTGTAATTTTTTGTTGAAATGTGGACATATTGTATTGAGTACTGGAAAATGAATAAAATAGGTCTTTAGTGTGAGAATTCATGTCTATCTGTGTAGAGATTGGGCTGTGTTTAATGTTTGTGATAGCTATAGGTGTCAGAGACTTCAGATTCCTTTAGTGCCTTTATTTTTGAGTCCCATATTTACTTTGTGTTTTCTTAAGTATTCCTTCATATGCTGTATCTTATAGCTCTATCAATTTTAATCCATTGTGATAATACTGGATGTGTTAGTGTGATGATAAAGTGTGAAAGATAAGGGGAACTTTCCATAATCTTACAAATAAATTTCTTTTTGTCAACAAATGACTCTGGACTGTGACTTTTACAAGCGTTCCTCCACCCACTGCCACCCTCCCACTTCTAATTCCCATCCCTGGAATTTTTAACCCAGCCTATTTCCTTTATACCTTTTATGCGCCTTGACTTGGTTTCCCCCTTTGAGACAGAAGGGTTATAGGGAGCTAGAATGGAAGGAGGACCTGACGTAAGGCTCTACTCTAGGAAAAGGAAAAGCCATTTCCTATGGAGAGTAGCCCTTATGTCTAGAAAAGTCCCTGGGAGAATTTTACAATGACTACTCTTACCTTTTCTTTGCCTATGGTAAGAGGATTTATTTCTCCACACCGAACCTCCAGAAATTCATCACAATCACCATTTATGTGTTTCTACCAGTTTATGGCTCTAGCAATTTCTGTTCTGGGTAGGAATCTTAGGTATGACTCTCTGGGTGCACTTTTCTCCTTGATTTGGGGTGTAGTTTGGGGTAATGATTTGCCCTGCAATCTTAGTTCTTTAAGAAAAATATTGATATTCAGTTTGTTCGACTTTTTCTTGTTTTAAGGTTGGGAGTGATGGCTTCTGAGAATGTTTCATATTGAAACTGAAACCAAAAATCATGTTTTAATTCTTAAAATATTCTTTCTGAATTGACAAATTCAGAATTAATTAAGAATTAATCCCTAGTTTTTAGTGAACAAGAATTAAGGAAAAAATAAAGTCTTCCCACCTCCACAAAAAAACTGCATTTGCTATTTTCACTGGAAATGTCTTGTCTATCCTTTCTGCCAATCTTCCTCCCACATTTTTGAGTGACTTGTCTTTCTTTCACTCCTCTGAATTTACCACTGTGTTCTCAGTACTTTCCACTCTTAGAAACTATAGTAAAACACAAAATTTGGCAAGTTTTACCATTAAAGGCAATGTGAGCAATCCTCTGCCGACTTGGATACGGGAGTGTCTAGGTAAGTTCAGTCACTTTAGGCTGAAACTCAATATACTGGGTCTTTCTTTGCTGGGTCATGTTCCAAAAATGTAGCGGGAAAAAAAAATACCTTTTGAAAAGTATTGAGTGAAGTGATTAAATAGATTAGGTAATATAACCTATAGGAAAAGATGGAAAGACTTCAGTTCTTTTACAACTTAGACCTGAGGTTATAAAGCATTGAAACAGAAAGTATACTAAATGGAAGGGTGGTGCTTTGGTTCCTACAAATCTTCAAGGAGAATAGTGATTGCGATTTTTTAACGGATTTATATATGCTATATAGTGTGTCTAAATGGAAAACAGGACCTAATCTATTTATGACTTTGAGGATGTATGGCTTTATGGTATTCGCTTAACTCTTGTCAAACATGTTCTTTTTTTGTTTTGTTTTGTTTTGTTATTTATTTTTGAGAGAGACAGAGGGAGAGTGAGCTGGGGAGGGGCAGAGAGAGAGGGAGACACAGAATCCAAAGCAGGCTTCAGGCTCTGAGCTGTCAGCACAGAGCCCAACACGGGGCTCGAACTCACGAACCGTGAGATCATGACCTGAGCTGAAATCAGACGCTCAACCGACTGAGCCACCCAGGCGCCCCAAACATGTTCTTTTTGACTTCATGTTCTTCAGAATAATTTTACGACCTCAACTCGTCTTCCTCAATAAATTTTTCTTCTGATGGAAAAGGAGAGTGTTGATGGGAAACAAGAAGAAAGTATTCGAGGCAGTTATAATTTCCATGGTAAATGAATATATTGACCTTCTCTTTAACAAATTCTATTCGGTAAATTTGGTTAACCTATGGCAGGCGGTTAGGATCAAGTAAACCCTTGGATCATGGGAAGAAAAAAAAACTTGAAACTTGAAATAATTGAGTCTTAGACCCTTAAGGAGAATAATATATACCTCTTAAGGAAATCTGAGTATGTAGGTAATCTAGAATTTGCAAATATAAGCTATATTATTCACTGTTTCCTTACATTGGTTATTGGATACTGATGAGGAGACATGCTGACCTTGGCATATTAGCAATGCCCAAAATGCAGCACAACTAAGTTAGCAAAATGCAATTAGCTAAATGAATTATTAATATAATCATTGCTGTGGGCACTAATTAAGATGAAAATTAATTTCATGACCTGGTATAAGAAAACATCTAATCACATAAATTATCACTATTATAGAAAACTATTTGCCTTAGGAAGCCACATCTTTAAAAAGATAAGAAAAACCACCTTACAATAATTGTTTTTCATAGCCATCTAGTTATTGTCTGTGAACACAAATTAAGTGTTTTATAGGACTTTGTATGACAAATGTTAAGTTTAACAGTGATATAAATTAACTATTTAGATATTTTGAAAAGTCTACTTAAATTAAGCAGAAAGCTAGCTAAATTATATACTGTATTAAAATGCTAAACTTTTAGCACTCACAACTCAGTTTTAAAATAGTTAGATGAGTAAGAATGCTCTACTAGCTCTTCAAAGTTGTCAGATTCTAAGTGGCTATAAAGCAACCCAAGGTTAAAAAAAAAGCTTTAAAAAATTTGACTTACTTAGAAAAAACTTCATTTGTGGAATGTTCAGTCACTAGTTAAATATTAGTTGAATGTACCTCTAAGCTATAAAACAGAAAGTAAAAGCAGTATACATCATAAACATATTCCTATTTATACTGATAGTACACAGATAGATGCAACCAGGTTCCTGCCCTGCAGGAGATTAAAATCCTGGAATGCAGACCTATTCTTTCAGTATAAGGTGATAAAATAGAGTTACAAACATGATAATAAATGAGAGAAAACAACGAGTACATAAGAGTCGTGCTGATTACTTTCCAGATGTTAGCCAGGTTATGTAAATTATCAAATGTAATCTCCAAACCTCATAGGGCTGATAATATTGTGTGCCTATTTTATTTAAAAAATTATGTTTATTAATATTTCAGAGACAGAGACAGAGTACAAGCAGGGGAGGGCCAGAGAGAGAGGGAGACACAGAATCAGAAACAGGCTCTAGGCTTTGAGCTGTCAGCACAGAACCTGACGGAGGGCTCGAACTCACATGAGATCATGACCTGAGCTGAAATTGGATGTTTAACTGACTGAGTCACACAGGCGCCCCTTAAGTATCCCTATTTTAAAAATAGAGGGGCGCCTGAGTGGCTCAGTCGGTTAAGTGCCCGACTTCAGCTCAGGTCATGATCTCACAGTCTGTGAGTTCGAGCCCCGCATCGGGCTCTGTGCTGACAGCTCAGAGCCTGGAGCCTGCTTCAGATTCTGTATCTCCCTCTCTCTCTGCCCTTCCCTTGCTCACACTCTGTCTCTATATCTCTCAGAAAGAAAAGAAAAAACTTAAAAAAAATACAAAATCCCATACCTACAGAAGTTAAGGAAATTGTCTAACTTACTGATATTAATTACTAGAATCAGAATTTGAACCTGACAATATGATGCCAAGGATACTAGTGCCTTACATATATCTGTGGTAATATAGGCAGGTTCATACTGGAGCATAGTGGGGTCACATTGAAGTTGATTTTTGGAAAAATGTGTTTCTTAGTAGCCACTAAACGTTGGAAAAATGCAAGAGGATATGAAGATAATTGAAAAAAATACCTTACATGGTAAAAATTTTAAAAATAAAACTTTAAATGACTTACCTACATATACAATACTACTGTTAAGCTTCTATAATAGATGGCATTGACTAGAAATTAGAGATAAGAGGAGAAACAGTTGGTTTAGCTTCTGTTATAGCTTTGTAAAAGAAATTACTTGTTATTAAGTTATTTTAAGGACTATGTTCTTGTGATGATAATAAGTGTTATGAAAACGCTAGTAGTGGGTGAGGAATGTAATTAAAAAGGATTAATATCATTCTGGAATTACAAAAAGTAAGCAAAGAGTAGTTGAAAAAATATGCTCTGTCAAAACTAAAAACTAAAATTACATGGAATAAAAAAGAGAGACATGAGTTCGACAGCAATTGGCATATTGCAATGTAATAAAAAAAGACATATAACTATTTTGATTGCATAAAACAATAAAATATATTCATTATTTTAAAAGAAAGACTCCACATTATTCAAATGATGTCCTGGATTCTGCCCATATTAGAGCAACATGACATTGAAAGAACAGTGATTAAGAACAATTTTTGTGTGGTCCAGAACAGCAACATTGCTGTAAGACCCTTGGCAAAACAAAGAGAGGAGAGGAATTAAAGAGAAGGAACAGAGTCAGAATTTCTAGTATCGTGTAACATGTCACACCTAGCATGAAAGTATGAAGAATTCTTTTTTTTTTAATGCCTATTTATTTTTGAGACAGAACATGAGTGGAGGAGGGGCAGAGAGAGAGGGAGACACAGAATCTAAAGTAGACTCCAGGCTCTAAGCTGTCAGCACAGAGCCTGATGTGGGGCTCCAGCTCACGAACTGTGAGATCATGATCCAAGCTGAAGTCAGAACCTTAACCAACTGAGCCATCCAGATGACCGAAAAGCATGAAGAATTCTTGATCCTGCATATACATCTCTTTCTACTACCACCATAGTCACGAGTCAGTGTGAATGATCCAGACAATAAGACACACTGTCTCATTTCAGCATCTCTGTATGAATCACTTTCTGGACAGAGACAGTAGAGCTCATCCTTTTGGAAGAAGAATTGGGATTGTGTCACTCATTTTTTTTTAAGTTTACTTATTTTGAGAGAGAGAGAGAGAGAGAGTGTGTGTGTGTGCACTCAGGTGTGTAAGTAAGGGAAGAGCAGAGAGAAAGGGAGAGAGAGAATCCTAAGCAGGCTCCATGCTGTCAGTTCAGAGCCTAATGTGAGGCTCCATCTCACAAACCTTGAGATCATGACCTGAGCCAAAAATCAAGAGTCAGATGCTTAACTAACTTAGTCACCCTGGCACTGGAAGATTGTAGCATTTATGCAATTTACTGACTTAATTACTGCCAAAGAGGAGGGTTTCCTCCCCAATAAAGAGAAAAGAGGAGTTTTTCTAGCATCTACATCTGCCTTTTCCCCGAGAAACATATAGATGGCAGCAATTACTCCCAGGAGTAGCAGGCCCTAAGACAGTTATTTCATAAATGATATTTAAAAGGATGAGGGTAAAAAACGGAAAAGAAACAGTGGGAAGACAATTTCTTTCCTCAGGGTTATCAGGTTAAGTTTGATCAAGTACCTTCTGAAACACTCATCAAGAATTTTCAAGAACTTTGTTGAGACGTATATTTTGTGAACTTGGTGTAGTCAGGCTGGAACAGATCCTGCACCTATGAGTTTATTTGTTTGCTTGTTCATTTAATCGGCGTCTATAATGGCTTCAGTTTAGACAACACCAACAGTCAAGTTTTAGCTTTTCAGTCACTGAACGCTCAGAAGAATGTTTCTCATCCTCAGACAGTTTCTCATACTCCCTCTTTCTTTGAACACCTCAACTTCCCATGGTTTTGTGAAAGTATATTCACAGATGAGAATGTTGACCTGATTTGTGGGTTTTTTGTTTGTTTGTTTTTGTTTTTGAAATATGTGGTTAAGAGGTCCTTCCTCCAAGTGGAAAATTATGTTTTAGCCATCTCTATACTAAATAATTCTGATATTACATTGGGTAAGAAGAGAGTTAGTATTACATTGGGTAAGCATTGAAGTATCTGGAGGAGATCTGAATTTATGTTTCAACACAAAAGTAGGAGAAAGAAATGTAGATAACCCTTCTGCATTTGGTTATTCGTACTTCATCTGAGTGTTTTTATTATGGTTCTCAAGATTCCTTATGTTTTGGAAATTCTAATGATGACCTCCAGGTTTCTGAGGGATCTTCAGTAGGTTATATCATCAAAGAAAAATTAGAAAAGTGAATCACTAGTTTTAGTGCTTTAGGGAATAGAATAGTATTTGATATATTGTTTTAGCACCAGACAATATGATATGACAAATAAATGATATTCGAACTGTTGTAATTTTATAGAGTGATATAGTTGTTTTTTTTAAGGACAGATTATGAAAAAAAATGCACTATGCCAGTTATCATTTGCTCAAATAATTTTCACAGTGGCTTTTCTTAAATTTTCTTAAATTTACTGATTGGTTGCAGAAAAATGAAGATTGGGGCATCTGGGTGGCTCAGTCAGTTAAGCCTCCAACTCTGGCTCGGGTCATGATCTCATGGTTCATGAGTTTCAGCCCCATATCGCACTCCATGCTGACAACTCAGAGCCTGGAGCCTACTTCGGGTTCTGTGTCTCCCTCTCTCTCTGCCCCTTCTTTGCTTGTGCTCCACCTCTCTCTCTCTCTCAAAAATAAAATAAAATATTAAAATAAAAGAAAGATGAAGATTTCAGAATCGAATAAAATATTCACTTTTTTCTATTGTTAAAAGTATCTTTGTATTGTATTCTTAAAAACAAAGCTATGAATATAAAATGCAACTTTAGCTACAAAATGTAGTCAGCCTAATGTATCTTCTCATAGAAATTTCTAACTCTTGTGAAGAAAAAGACTTGGCATAAAATGTACAAACACATTTTTTTCCCTATGAGCTGATGAAAATGTTGGAAAACAAACACCATTTGAAAATGATTTCGTTAATAAGGCATACAACTAAAGCCCTCATTCAGCGGATGGATCACATGGTATAGAAGGGCCTAGAGTTGCAAGAATCAGGAAATCAGGATTTTTTATTTAAGCTATTTTTAATGCTATTTGCATTTGAGTTCATATATGTATATATATGATTTTTTAAAATGATGTCAGTATCAACTCCTGATTGCTGATTTTCTGCAAAAGACCTAAAATGGAAAAATTCTCTGGCTCAGCAACTCTAGGGCTGACTGTGGGTGAGCACACCCAACAAACAGGTGACCTATTGCAGGTTTGTAATCAAGAAAGTACAATCAGCTTTCAGGGAAGAAAAAGTTCTACCTGCAGCCATTTACTAAATCTGTTGCTTTCTTTGTCATCATTAAAATCAGAAGACTGACACTGCATCTTCAGATCTTATCCACTCCTGAACAAATTGATTTTTGTTTGCCTAGTATGCTACCAAAAAACCAAAAAGCAAAAAACAAAACAAAACAAAAAAAACAAAACTATCATTTTCATTAAATGAAAATTTTCAACTCCTAGCCATCCAATTTACATCTTTTCTTCCACCAACTCTTCATTTGTTGGTTTCCTCAAGGTTGCAGTTTTGGTTTTCTCTTGTAATAGGCACCTCCTGGAGGAAATCATTCAGACTTTAATTGCCAAAATTCTACTAGCTGTCAAGTCTGAAATTTTAGATCTAATTCTCCCCTGAGTTTCAAATTCAAGTTTCACACTTCAAGTTAAATTTTCCAGAAATGGTACAAATGCACAGGACTAAAGCCAAGGTGGTTATTTGCCTCTATGCCTTCAATCTACTGCTAATTCCAAGCATCCGTAGAAGTGACTTTTCCAGTGAGAAATGTTCATTTCATTCAACTGCTTCTTGAGGAGCCATGTTTTATCTGTCATCAATTTGTCATTTATGAGTCAAAATGTCTCCTGCTTATTTTTCTCTTGTCTTAATTCAAGCCTTTGTTTTTTTCTGTACAGATGATTTCCATATTCTATTTACTAATTTCCTTTCTTTCAGTTCAAGAGTATCTATAGTATAGTCTTTTTGTCATTCTCATTGTTAAAACAAAGCAAAATAAACCTTCCACTCACTTTTTTCCATTGCATTTTTGCACTGCAAAGGGAATATACATGTGTATGTATTCTGATATTAGGAAAATTTTATATATAAATATATCCAGTTTTACATAGATATATAAAATTTGTGTTGTGTATTTTGGCTGCAAATGGGAGTAAATGGGCAGGTCCCACATAAGAATGTATAAGAAAGACCAGACAGAAAGTTCTTACCTTGGTTCAGGTGATAGGTGATAATTGCTGGGGCAGGGTAGTGGCAGTGAAGAGGAGGACACAGAATTGTGAAATATTCAATGGGCGAAATCAACAAAACTTAGGTTTTTGTTGGTTGCAGAATATAAAGGAGTTTTCAGTTAATGAATATGATATATATCTAAGATGCAAACAAAATGATTACATGAGCCTACAGCTTTAAAGAAATGTTTTTTATAGTCAGCAATACCCAAAGAGGAACCATACCTAAAGGGAATCATCATAGTGGATCGATTATCGGGTAGAATCCAGAGTGATACAAAAAGACGTAGGATGCAGCCATCACTACTGATAGCATTTTCAAAACAATTTTTAACGTTTATTTTTGAGAAAGAGCATGAGCGAAAGAGGCGCACTGGGCGAGGGAGACACAGAACTCAAAGCAGGCTCCAGTTTCTGAGCTGTCAGCTTAGAGCTCCATACAAGGCTTGAAGATCCTGACCTGAGGGAAATAGATGCTTAACCAACTGAACCACCCAGGTGCCCCAGTATTGACGGCATTTAAAGGAAGAATTGAGATTAGCAAAGAAGACTGAGAATGAGTTGTCATAGAATTCGAAGAAAATCAATTGAGTGTTAGCACTTTGGTGAGAGAGAGGAGAGTGAGAAGGCAGTCATTTTACCCTTCCTTTAATATGGGTTAGATGGGAATTTTATTTCTTTTGATAATGTGCATGTTTCTCTCTCTCTCTCTCTCCTCTCTCTCTCTCTCTCTCTCTCTTCTACAAAGACTTGTATTATTTGGGCCAAAAAAAATGACTTCTTACCCGAGTTGGTTATATTTTTCAACCAGCTAATTTTTGAAAGGATTTTTAGTAAAGTCAATCTTCCAAGCCCCTGTCCTCACTGTCATATATCCCTGCTGTGTTCTAATCTTTCTGCAAGTAAAAACAATTATACTCTATTAGAAGTCATAATATTTTTATAAGTAACCGGAAATTAGAAATGTCTGCACCAAAGAAACCATCAGCAGAGAAACAAACGATTCCATTATGTCCATCTTTGGTGTACTGGAAATCACAACTGAGAAGAAAATGGAGAGATCATTGTGCAGTCTTACAGAAGAGATCTGCTTTACGTGAAATACTTCTCCTTGGCAAAAGAACCAGGATACTGAAGAATACCATTAATACAATAAATAAATAAATAAATAAATAAATGGATGAATGAATGAATGAATGAATGAAATAAAATTAAAAAAAAAAACATAGACCTTTTGTAATTCTTGGAGTTGAATTCTCCCAGCAGAGGAGGCATATTTTATTATATATCAGTAATAGCCATGCGAGAAATCACTCACAAAAAATTGGCAGAGCCTTAAGAGAGGATGATCAGTGTTTGTGCGTCTAAATGGATCACAGTACTTCTGCCTGTTTCTGCCCACATAGGCTGCAACATCTTTGCATGAGTTCACAGTCAGAGTCCTTACACAATGAGAGATTAAAGTTCAAATAACTTCGTATTTTTCATCTGCAAAGTAAGTTCAACATATAATATTAAAGCTGTATTTTATTTTCCATTTAATGAATATATGCACATGGTTAAGAACCTGAGAATGTAGACTTATAATGACACACTTTGCAGCCTCATCCCCCTTCTTTAAAGGCAAATATGTTTAAGCTCTAGCTAATTTTTAAATCTTAAACAATAGTTATATTACTAGGCTTCTACTTAACTATTTTAGACAATAATATGTTAATTTACTTAAAATACTCCTTTCTTACTCTTTCCACATCCTTCCAATATAGTTACTACTATAGTTTAGTTTTTATCTGTTAATAATGCAGATAATAAATAATAAATATTATAAATTTATTTATAAATAATAAAGTATTTTTTACCTGTTTTTACTTGTTTTCTATTAGACTTTAAGAAAATACATTAATTCCTTATTTTGTTAGATGAGAATATTAATACCTAAAGGTTAGTAGTAAAAATATTTAATGACTTACATGTTCACGCACCATGTCGATGGATTCTGAACTCTTGCCTAATCGGGAGAGACCCAGGCAGTCAACGGCTTTATGGGGGCACCTTTCTGCACTTTCTTTTGGCACACCTCCTCACTTTAGACTCTTAGCCTCTGTCATCTTTATTCTTCTACTTAGAATTTTAAAAATTAATTTTACATTCTCTCCTGAAATCCCAAGACCAGTATCTGTGTTTTGTTTATGTCTCATATTATAATTTGAGTGTTTCTCAAGCCTAACTACATAATAGAAAAATCTAGAGCACTTTTATAAATAAGCTTGTGACTAAGCCCTGATGTCAGACATTCTAATTTAATTGCTTTGAAGACAGGGTTAAGAATTACTTGTCTATAGCTCAAATATAAATCATGGAATTGAATAAAGTATTTCCAATCCCTTTATGTAAATAGTGCTCACAGCCAAATATTACATTTTCTCATGTGTAGAACAGTGTGTGTGTGAGTGTGATTTTACTTTATTTTGTACATAGTATGTCCTCAAACTTCTCATATAATCAGTTGCTCTGTTTGAAGTGTTTTATTTTGCTTTTTTTTTTTTTCTTGAAGTTTCTATGAGCTAATGTTCTCTAAGTCCACCAATAGAAAGAAAAAATCTTTAATGTTTTCGTTTGGTATAGAATACTAGATAAAAGTCACTCTCCTTTAGAAATGCAAAGGCATTGTTCAGTTGCCTAAGTTTGCTGATAAGAACTCCAATCTTGCTCCTTTTTAAGTAACATATTAGCTGAAATTTTTAGAGGCATCTGAGATTTTTAAGACATTTAACATCATTGGTGTTACAGAGTTTCACAATATTTGCCAGTGTGTAGTTATTTTTTTAAAGGGTTTGCCCTAAAAATGAATGAATGAATGAATGAATGGTTTGCCCTGTGTACTTGGTTGTCTTCTTATGAGAGAGAGAGGGTACAAGAGAGCAAGCAGTGGAGGGGCAGAGAGGAGAGAGAGAGAGAGAGAGAATCCCAAGCAGGCTCCCTGCTGCCAGTGCAGAGCCGGATGTTGGGATGGAACTCACGAACCCTGAGTTCAAGACCTGAGCCTACACCGAGAGCCAGAAACTTAACTGACTGAGCTGCCCAGGCTCAGTCACGATTACAGCATCTAAGGTGCCATGGAATTATCCTCTTCCTAGTCCTCACTTACATTTTCTCCTTTTTAAAAATATTTTTGTTGGTAATATGTGGCGGATGTGGTTGGTTTGAAGGGTTTGATTTATAGATTCATCTCAGCGAAACTTGCTTTCACACAGTCACATCTCCAACTACTGGTCACTCCTGTGGTGCCTGGGGGTCCTGAGGAGCTTGAGGACACATCAGGTCATCTACACACGGTTGCCTCGACTTATGTACTGCAGAGATTCAGTCTCGGTTTTTGTTTGTTTGTTTGTTTTGTTTTGTTTCCTTTACCTGGCAGTTACCAATATTCCAAAAGCTTTCTGGGATAATTATACATGTCAAAAAATTTGACTAATGATCTTTCTACCATTTTAATCCTCCCTCCCTCCCTTCTTTCCTCCCTGTCTTACTTTTCCTCCTCTGTTTTTTTTCCTCCTATTCATTTTTTTTTTTCCTCTTCTCTTCTTTTTGTTTAGTCTCCATTAGTGGTACATTGGCAGGTTCTTAGGAGTGAAAAGAAATAAACCTAGATGACTTTTTATCTTAGATTATAAGACGATTCATTCTAAAATCTTCCATCATAGAATTTATTATTCCTATGCTGTGAATCTTTTTAAGCTTATTTATTTATTTAATTTTTTTGACAGAGCATCAGGAGGGGAGGGCAGAGAGAGAGAGAGAGGGAAGGAGAGAGAGAGGATCCCAAACAGGTTTGCACCTCATGGAGCTAAAATTCACAGAGTGAGATCATGACCTCAGCCAAAAACAAGTGTTGAACACTTAACTGGTTAAGCCACCTAAGTGCCCCAGTTTACCATTAATATTTTATACAAAGGTAATAATTATGGGGCACCTGGGTGACTCAGTTGGTTATGAGTCCAACTTCAGCTCAGGTTATGATCTTGCAATTTGCAAGTTCAGGCCCCGCGTTGGGCTCTGTGCTGACAGCTCAGAGCCTGGAGCCTGCTTTGGATTCTGTGTCTCCATTGCTCTCTGCCCCTCCCCTGCTCTTGTTCTGTCTCTCTCAAAAATAAATACACTTAAAAATTAATAATCATGGACATATATT
Source organism: Paguma larvata (assembly GCA_030068075.1). NCBI lineage: Eukaryota > Metazoa > Chordata > Mammalia > Carnivora > Viverridae > Paguma > Paguma larvata. The sequence continues at coordinate 38,986,678 of CM057840.1, forward strand.
TAAAGAAATTTTACCAGACAAAAGGTGTTTGACTTCTTTGATATTGGGTAAGGTAATAAACACTATAATGAATGATCATAAACTTCTGGATTCCCTTAGGTAGATTTCTTGATTTCTTCTTTTCTTTTTCTTCATTTCTTAAAGTTTCCATGTTACTCTTTCCTCCTTCCTATTGGTTTTACTCAGCCACATTTACTTTATTTTCCTACTTATTTTGCAAATTCTGCAAGTGGGATTTTGAATTCCTTTTTGAAAGAAGCAAACGTATATCATTTTCATGTTCAAATGCATTTCCTTGTTCAAGATGACTACAATACATTCTATTTAATGTGACAGGAGTATTTAATGTGGTGAAATAGAAGGATCATTGAATATGGAGTGAGAAACCCTGAATATCAGTGTTTAATCTGCCACAATTAGGTCCTGTGAATTTGAGTGAGTTATTAACTCTCTGATATTCCTATTAATGATTTATAAAATAGAGCTTAAAACAACACATCTTCATTGGCTATTATTTGAAAGAATTTTAGAAACCTTAAAAGTGCATCAAATGTACAACATTAATTAAAAACTGAAATAATTTTACATGAACATTGCTTTTACTCAAAAGATGAGCTTTTTACGTTGTGCTATAGTTCATAAAAAGCAGTCATTAAATGCTTAGAAATGCATTTGACAAACTTGTCTTTTGGTTGGAATCTATTATTTAAATTCAAAATTGCTTCCTGTAAGAGTGCTTGAGTAATTTAAGTGATTTTTCTTTCATACACTGTGACAGGTCTGTAAATTGTTGTATTGATCTACAGGAGTTATGTATTCTATAAGCTGTTAGATCAGACAATGAAGAAATATAAATCTTGAGAGTATTTTAAAGACACACACACATACACAGGCACACACACAAACTCTATCATATGTTTTCCATTTAGATAGCATTATTTAGTTGATTAATTAGGTCCTCAGTATATGGACTGATTTTATTTATATGCTCCACTTTGAAATAGTATCTATGGTAGATTTTTTTTTCTCTTATGCAGATCAAATCATGTGTATAGAACAGTGGCGCAGAGAGGAAGAGCAACAATATTTCAGCTCAATGGTTTTCAATTAATCATACCAGGAGGAGGTGATATGAATTGGAAATTCATAGGTTCAAAGAATATCTGATGAGTTTTGACAGAAGACCTATTATCTACTAAATATTTTTAGCACCTAACTCAGATACCGTGAAAGCAATTACCTATCATCTAAATCAAATATCATGGACTTAATTAACAACAGGAAGAGTAAATTTTTATAATATTTTATCATTTCATAATATTTTTGCTATATAATTTTTGTACAGATGACAAAATAACCTTAAGATAGTTAAATAATATTGATATTAAAACCTAAAGTCCCGTAACATCGTGGATCCAGCAGTAATTTTATTAAATGTAATGTTATCTCTTACTACCCATCATTTACTTTTTAATTATACTTTTATCAGTTAGCAAAGGCAACTCAGATATTTCCTAGAACCTAATGCACCAAACCAAAACACAGAACAATTCTTTATAGGTCACACATCATATAAAATGTCTCTCAAGCACCTTATAACAAAATTTTCAAAAGAATAGGGGTCTTGAATTCGAATATACAGGGCTTAATTTTTTTTTATTTTCCCAATTAATGCTTTGGCAAATACCTGAAAGTAGCAACAAACCTATAAAAATGCATTTCTGTTCCCTAAGAATTATCTAGAATAGACCTGTAAGTGATCAGTTTATGATTATCTTATTTTTTTCATTTTTAAAAATGAAAAAAAGTATATGCATATACTTTCAAGTAATTTTTTTCTTCCAAGATTTTATTTAAATTCAAGTTAGTTAACATATAGCATATAGCATAGCATCAGTTTTAGGAGTAGAATTTAGTGATTCATCAGTTATATATAACACCCAGTGCTCATCACAAGTGTCCTCCTTAATATCCATCACGCATTTAGCCCATCCCACCTCTAACCTCCAGCAATCTTCAGTTTGTTCTGTATAGTTAAGATTCTCTTATAGTTTGCCTCCCTCTCTGTTTTTATCTTATTTTATTTTTCTTCCCTTCTCCTATGTTCATCTGTTTTGTTTCTTAAAATTCCACATATGAGTGAAATCATAGGGTATTTGTCTTTGACTGACTGATTTTCCTTAGCAAATACACTCTAGTTCCATCCACATCATTGCAAACGGCAGGTAATTTTATTGCTCCTGAAAGAACTGAAATACGATGTCAACCCAAGGTGAAGTGGGATGAGGTAAAGTGTTCCTAGTTGGAGACAGCCTTAGCCTCACTGTCCCTTGGAGAAGAGAGTAGAAGTTTGGCTCAGTTTCTGTGTGTTCCAGTAAATACTGTATTACCGTCTTCCTTCTCAGGGTTTCAGACATACAGAAAAAGCAGTAGTAGTATTTTACCTTTTTATGAGTTAACTATACATAGTTATGATTCTTATCACTAATCACCAATCGTGCCCAGTTGTTTCACTTGTAATTCATCAGCTGATCAAATTATTCTAAGTCCAAGCCAACATTTATGATGCTCTGAATTAGGTTTTAACTAATTTTATAAATAGTCTGGTAACTATCTTAAGAAGCGTCACTCTGTTGAATATTGAGCAAGGGAGAAATGGGTCTGGATTATCCGGACATTTCAATATGCTAAGGTAAGAATTTCAATATACAGTGTAGTAAAAATGCTATAAAATTATAACTAGAAAGGTCCATAAACTCAGAATTTATACTGATTCTTTAAGAAAAGATAACAGAGTTTTTGGAGTCGAGGGTTCAAAGTTTGATTCCAGTTTGGTGACAATCTTAAGCTTTATTTTCCTAAAAGGAGGGGATATAATAATACAGCTAAAATATTTTTACAATAATGTATGTAACACACTTTGTATAGTTCTAGCATATATAATCTATCGAATAAACATTTGTTTCCATTTCATAATTTCCTTTTCAAAGCCCTAAAAAAGCCTCTACCATTTCTGTAGAAAATTTTATGCATGAAAATGATCACATAATACTGTGGTATAATCCTAAAATCTCAATAATCAGGTAAAAGGAAAATTACAGGAAATAATTGCATATTTTATAGCCAAGATTTTCATATAAAGACTAAATATTCATCAGAGTTTTGAAACAAGGAACACATTTCTCAGAATAAATGAACACTGATTAAATACTCAGTGGCTGACACCTTTGGTATTCTAAGGACTTATACAAATACACACCTTCAATCTACTTGTCTTTTGGCATTTAAACATTTTGGAAATTCTAAAAGAAACATGAGAGAGAATGGAAAATAACCTTTTGGGGGATAAAAAAGACATACATATTTAGTTTTCATTGATTTTCTAGTAGAAGTACTGGGCATCGGAAACATTCAGTCTAAACAAAACAGCTTCTAAACTGGTAAAAAATATACATAATTATGTTTATACTATATTAATCAAAACATTAATTTAATTACATAGTGTATGCTTCTTGAAATATATATTTTAATAATATATATTATATTTTACCAGTTTTACCAGTTACTCAGAACTCTGAGTTCACATAGCAGCTACTGGCACACTTTCCATCCTCGTCTCTGAAGGGAAGGGAGGGATGTTTTTTCCTCTGGAAGGTAAACAAATCTCTTGAGGAAGAAGGTCCCTACCCTGGAATATAAGCAATTGGTACAGAGGGAGATAAGAAAGCTACCTCTAAGCTTTATTACCATTTGAATAGGAGCAAATGGCTCTGGGGAAACTCACTATCTCTAACTTACAAGGTGTGTGGCCATTTAGTCATCCTTTAAGATATATATATATATATATCTCACATAAAAGCACTTATGATTTTATACATACCTTCCATGACCACAGAGTTACATTAATTTGGAATATCATGAACTCATGCTTAGAGTCTTGAAAACTAGTCCCAGTTTTAATGTGTCCTGTAAAATTATGCAATTAGTACTTACTCATTATCAAATATGAAATATGCAATGCTATATGTAACTTCACTAACCATAATCCACTGGAAATACATAGCACAAGGCAATTTAGCCAAGTTTGGAGTATTGAGAAATGAACCTTCCAAAGATCTCCCTTATGATAGAACTGTGGGCATGGAAACATATAGTTGTACACAGTTGGCTGTGTCCAAGGATCTCACAAGCCTGACTGGGGCCAATGCACTTTCCTCTCTTTGCTACTTGGAACAATTTATTTTTCTGTTATATTCTGGAGTCTAACACTCGTTGTACTATTCTTAGTTATTTTTTATGAGTGCTCTGAAAGGACAAAGTTTAAATATAAACTTACCTAATGTAGCTGGCAGCAGGAATGTTCCCTTTATGGCAATTAGGTGTGTTCAAAGAAGAGTCTCTGGCTCTCCAAGGAGTTATTAGACATTCAGCTTATTTCTTGGATTCATTTTGACTTCACTCTAAAGACCTGGAAATACTTGGTGATTCCTCATTATTTGCAAAGGGAGGAACTAGGGTCCAGCTTAGATAACTACACTAATTTGTTCTTTAAAAAAATTCACTAGAAATATAAGACTCAACCCTAGTATGAATTAGTTTCTGATTAGATGCCAAGAGAATATTTTTAAGGAGTACAAGAAGAAAGTCACAGATGGCTTTGTTAGTTTGATATATAAAAAGTAATGTAAACTTCTTAGAAGTGTAGAAATGGTCTTTTAAAGAAAGTGGAAAGAGCAAAACAAAATTCAAGTTTTATTGAAATCCCAAGTCCTCAGAATTTCCTAGCTTTCTAATCTATGCCACTTTTCTAGATATTTATATTAGCTGTTCTCCAGATCAAAATTACTATTATTAAGTTATCTTATATTTCTGTATTTTTTCTTTTATTGTAGAATGTTAAATTACAACATGGAGTTAAAACCTATCAGGCTATCACATACATGGTAATGGTACTAATTTTAGTATAAGGCATGGGAGTTAGCCTTGTACTTTATTAGATAAGACTGATGTTCTTTTTACTATTAATTTTCTGAAAGAGGGAAAACACGGTAAAGTTTGTCTGGAACTGTACAGATTACTAGATATTACCCTATTCGCAACCCAACACACACAAACTTCTAGGTCTGGGAAAAGGCCTTTGACTCACAGACAAGCTTACATCAGTTCCCCAGGCTCCAAACCCCAATCCCCACAGCAGGACATGAGGACAGCCAGGTGACCCCTGCATGTGTAGAGGCTTTGTAACAGGGGAGAGGGGCTCTGGAATTATGAAACTCTGAGTTCACGTAGCAGCTGTTGGCATACTTGTCCACCCTCCTCTCTGAAGGGAAGGGAGGGATCTTGTTTGTTTGTTTGTTTGTTTCCTCTGAAAGGTAAACAAATCTTCCCTTGGGGAAGAAGAAGGTCTCTACCCTGGAATATAAGCAATTGGCACTGAGGGAGATAAGAAAGTACCTCTAAACTTAATTCACGATCTCTAACTTCCAAGGTGTGTGGCCATTTAATCATCCATTTAATGCCAGTGCTCCTTGCTCAAAAAGCCCTGAGCATGCGGAAGTAAAATTACACATAGAACATCATCTCCTGACAAACGTTTGTGTCAAGAGGACATATTAGTGCAATGAATTAATTATTCTATTGATGTTGCATTTCAATGAATATTTATAACTTAATAAGTTTATATTAATATTTCAGGACTATGGAATCTATAATTGAAATAAAGTAAATGTCAACAATACACTGGAGTATTTGTGTCCCATGTGACTGGAAATGAATAAATGTTCTAATTTACAACTTTCTCATGCACAAAATAAAAATCTATCTATCTATCTATCTATCTATCTATCTATCTATATATATATATATATATATACATATTTGGCACAGGGTATAAAGATGAATTTCAGAAGCAAATCTTTCTGTCTGTAAAAATGAGACATACACAAACTTACTAGCAGACTGAAAATGCATGTTAAAACAATAATATAATGCTTTTAACCCATATAATACATTTGACAAAAATGTAAACTATTGACAATATCCAAATGCTAATCAAAATATAAGGAAAACACACTTTTATACATTCCTGTAGAGAATGAGATATATTTCAAACTTTCTGGAATGTATCAACTTTTATCTATTAAACTTTGAATAAAAATGTTCACAAAAACTTTTGTTTCTTGTTATACCATTCAGAATTGTTCAGATTCATTGACGAAGACCACATGCCTCTGTCCCCTTGCTGGTAGAGGTGTTTATATGAGGTCTAGCTATGGAAGGATATGTGCTACTTCAAGCCTGGTAAATATCTCCCATAGGTAACTGATCTCCCATACCCTTTCACCTTCTCGTTGGTTTGCAATAGAAGATATCTTTAGGGAAATTTTGGAGACATATGTCCAAGACATATATCCTGCGTCCCAAAATGACTACATGGAGGAGGCTGCCCTCTGTTTAATTCTAATCACCGGTATCACTAGATGAGTGAGGACTTAACCATAATTGGTTTAAGCCAATAATATATTGTAGCTCACTATTATAGCAACTAGCTTTACCCTAATAATACAGTTATGAAAATCAGAGAAAGAAAGCAAAACATAGGAGCATGTGTCATAAAGGATATGATGATCAGTGTTGCAGGTAGTGGCAAAACTCGACAGAAGATTGTATCTCCATAAAATATATCAGTGTCCTGTAATATGTTATTAACCATAATTAGGAAATAGACATGTTATACTTTCAATTAAAAAGAGGAGTGTCGGGGCGCCTGGGTAGCTCAGTCGGTTGAGCGTCCGACTTCGGCTCAGGTCATGATCTTGTGTTCTGTGAGTTTGAGCCCCGCATCATGCTCTGTGCTGCCAGCTCAGAGCCTGGAGCCTGCTTCAGATTCTGTGTCTCCCTCTCTCTCTGCCCCTCCCCCACTCCTGCTCTGTCTCTCTCTGCCTCAAAAATAAATAAACATTAAAAAAATAAATAATAAAAAGAGGAGTGTCAGGTAGCTCAGTCAGATAAGCGACTGACTCTTGATTTTGGTTCAGGGCATGATCTCATGGTTCGTGAAGTCGAGCCCCATGTTGGGCTCTTTACTGTCAGTACAGTGAACACTGATAGTGAAGAGCCTGCTTGGGATTCTTTCTCTCGCTCTCACTCTGTCCCTACCCTCCCTCAAAAGTAAATACATAGGGGCACTCAGTTGGTTAAGCATTCAACTTTGGCTCGGGTCACAGTCTCATGGCTCATGACTTCAAACCCTGTGTCAGGCTCTGTGCTGACCACTCAGAGCCTGAAGCCTGCTCCAGATTCTGTGTTTTCCTCTCTCTCTGTCCTTCCCCCCCACCTTTCTCTCTCAAAAACAAATAAACATTTAAAAATTAAAAATTAAAAAGATTACACATGTATAAGTGTTTCTATATGTTTGAGCAAGGTGAGTTACCACTTCAGGGTATAGGAAAGAAGATAATTGACTTGATACACTGAACATTTTATTAAAAATCTATAACAAAGCAACCTGTCAATGGTTCATCAATATATGTATTCTTTCTTTTATTAATTTTTTATGAGACTTTAATTTTCTGCAACAGATTCTCTTATATGTGTTTACCCTTGGAAGAGACAGGTTAAATTAAATAATGTGAACATGTTTTGTTTCTATTAATGTATATATTTGCTTTAGATAATTTTGTTAGGATGTAATTTTGGCAGAATTACAAATTTTCTGATTACATATTGTTCAAATCTTAACAAAATCTTAATAGGACATCTCTGTAAGATCATAGTCCAAAGTATATACAGTAAAACCTTGGATTGCAACTTATTCTCCCAAGTATTTCATAAGACGAGGGAACATTTCTAATAAATTTTAACTTGATAAACGTGGGATGTCTTACAATATGAGGAGTACATGATGTAGAATGTCACATGATCACAACTGAGCAATGATTCCTCTCTCTCTGTGTCTCTGTCTCTCTCTCAATCTCTCTCTCTCTCTCTCTCTCTCTCTCTCTCTCTCTCTCTCTCTGTGGGATTGTGGGTAATCGTCTCCCATGATTGTATGTTCAGTCTCAGGTCACTGTGTTCGGCAGAAATCAGTGACTTTTCAGAACACTGGAATACAAAACTGGCATTAGTGTATTTTTTGTCACTTCAAAGCACCTATGGACAGTCCTTTGTTTTTCCATACAAGGGTAAGCTTAGCAATGCTTTACTTCATTCTCAGTCAGGCTGGTTACAGATATAGACCCTTTCCTCTGCTGCCTATTGCCATTTACATTAAATACAGTCTACAACAAGAGTTCATTAATACTCTACAGTAGTCAACACCCATCTGAATGTATACAATGGTTCCTATGCAGAAAAAGATTGAAAAGAAATGTGGTTAGAAGATGATTATGGTGGAAGTTAAGAAGGAAATGATCGAGGAGTGTGTTTGAGGTATGCGAGTGGATGAAATTATAAGATTTTATAAGAAGATTATGTCTATATCTCATCTGCATAGAGGAAGAGACAAAGATGGAGGAATCCCTCGCTTCAAATGAGATTAGGGAGATGTGAAAAATGTGGAAAACAGTGCTACATTTTGTAGAAAAGCCCCACCCAAATAAGGCGATAATAGTGTGAGTGAGCGATGAATCTGTTTAACCACAGTGCAATGTCACATTTCCACGAGATCCTCAAAAGGAGACAAAAGCAAGTGCCATCAGATGGGTTCCTTTTAAACAAGATTCCATTGAGCCAATAGATAGCAGTGATTTCGTTAGCGACAGTGAGAGTCATCCTACACAATAACCCTCCTCTCTCTTGCCTCCCTCGCATTAGTAATGAAGGTTTTCAAAGGTAAGGGCAGGTAGATTTATTTTTCTTTATATATATATTTTTTATTATTCTGTATTGTATTACAGTATTATAATAATTTTTATATGAAAATGGTTGTGGATCGAATCATCTGAGTTTCTGTTATGTCTCATGGGGAAATTCACTTTGATATACTAGTGCTTTGGATTACAAGCATGTTTCCCTAACAAGCTATGCTCGCAAACCAAAGTTTTACTGTAGTTTAAGTTTCTGTTGGTGAAGAAGACAATACATTTGGACATGGTGGTTTTTAGTTGATTAAAGAAAGATGATTAACTATAATAATACCATCTATTTATTGCACGTGCCAGTAAAATTGTAATTTTGTAGTTAGTTAAACATCATATAATATACAGTAAGCCATGTTATGAATAGAATTCTAAATCATTACTTTTATTTATGCCCTGTAGCACTGAGAAATACGTTTATTTCCATGAAATAAGTCAGCCATTAAAAAAAGGACAATACTTAACTAATTTTACATTATACATTTGCACATTTTAACAGATAGTAAAGGACACTATTACTTAAAATACACATATGGTATCTTCCCTCTTCAAATGCAAATCTTGCCTTTTCTTGTTATTTGCCTGCATATATCTTTTCTAATTAGAATATCTACATGAAATAGCATTTTAGGACAGGGTCACTTATTTTTTGTTGCTTTTAAACCACTTTGAAGGTCTTAGTTTGAGGAGCGCCTGGGTGGCTCAATTGGTTAAGTGTTCTATTTCAGCTCAGGTCATGATCTCATAGTTCATGGGTTCGAGCCCTGCATGGGGCTCTGTGCTGACAGCTCAGATCCTGGAGCCTGCTTCGGATTCTGTGTCTCCCTATCTCTCTGCCCCCTACCCTGCTCATGATCTGTTTCTCTCTGCCTCTCAAAAATAAATAACTTAAAAAAAAAAAAAAAAGAAGGTCTTAGGTTGAATCTGGAATTATGTAACAAATTTTTCCAAGAAAGCACTTCAAAAATAAGATTGCAATTGTCATTTTTATATTTTATATTCATATTCTCCTTTTCTGTTTTTCTTTTGTCTGTCTTCACTAGTCCTTAGAAAACCTGTTTTCTACAGATAATAGGTTTGCCTTATATGATGGATTAGATTACACCCTTTACAATTTGAGATTGCAAAAGGCTGATTTGCTCAAAAATAAAATTGTCCCTGTTTGCCTAAATCCTGGTATCTCTTCTAATAAAATCACCCCTTAAAGAAAAGCCATCACTCACAAATAAAGATTAAATTAAAAGATATATATTTTGCTTTGAAAGGTTAACTTGTGGGGCACCTGGGTGACTCAGTCCCTTAAGTTTCTGACTCTTGGTTTTGGCTCAGGTCATGATCTCATGGTTGTGACAGTGTGGAGCCTGCTTGGGATTCTCTCTCTCTCCCTCTCTCTCTGCCTCCTTCCCCACATGTACTTTCTCTCTCTCTTTCTCTTTCTCCCTCTCTCTCTGCCTCCTTCTCCACATGTACTTTCTCTCTCTCTCTCTTTCCTTCAAAATAAATTAAAGTATAAATAACTTTGTTTTGCAAACAAAAATAAACTATATGAACATTCTGATCATAAAATGAGGCACTGAGTGAATATGCTTTGAAGACTTTAAGTTGTTTCCTTCTTTGTGAAAGACGCCATCACAATGTGAAACAATAAATAACCAAGGTACTGAGATTAAGCAAATGAGAGTTTGAAGCAACACTAAAACAAACTTTGCCTCTTTCACAAGTTTTTAAACCTACAGAAAATTTTGATATTTTAAAAATATGTATTTAAAAATGTTTTAATAATATTAGTTGACACTTTTAATTTTGATCATATGCTAGGCACTCCAGAGATTTTTCTGTCTAAAATTTGCTAAAGCGTTCTCAGTAAATTCCTTTTTTTTGTTGTTGGAGGAAACAAATCAAGATTATAGAACCTGCTAGAATATACATATCTAAAAGTTTTAAGTCTAAACTTCAACCAAGGTTTGCTTTGATTTAAATTCAAGAGTCTTCAAAGTTCCTGTTGTTGGCTGGCAACGGAATGGATCAGCAACTTAATAGGAATGAGTGATGTCTTTAGGTTGAAATCCTTTGACAAATACCTAAAACATAATGATCATTAATATATTAATTAAAATAATGTCAATAATATGATATTTGGTTGATGTTTCTAAATATTTTTTCTTTGGGGGATCAATAAGGATAGATACAGCACAAATCATTTGAAAAAAAAAAGTATGATTTCAAAGTGTGTCCCCTTCACTATTGTGCTTTTAGATCAATGAAATAAAAAAAATTGTGCTTTAGTTATGGAAGGGTCTCAAAGTTTACATGAATTTCATTGTATTCATTTTTCATAAACTATTTGCAAGTTAGATTATAATTAGGATTCTATTGTTAGTTCACTGTAACTAAAGTTGACCCTTGAACATCATGAGTTTGAATTATGCAGGTCCACTTATATACAGTTTTTTGGATAAATACAGTATTGTACTGTAAATGTGTTCTCTCTTCCTAATGATTTTCTTAACATCTGTTCTGTATATTACTTTATTCTAAGGAAACAATATATAATACATTTTTTATATTTATTTTTTGAGAAAGAGAAAGAGCAAGAGAGAGAGCTCACATGAGTGGGGGATGGGCAGAGAGAGAGAGAGGAGGACAAAGGATCCAAAGCAGGCTCAGTGCTAACAGCAGAGAGCCCATTGCGGGGCTTGAACTGAGAAACCATGAGATCATGACCTGAGCCGAAGTTGGACGCTCAACCGACTGAGCCAACCCAGGTGCCACTGTCATACAGTTAATATACAAAATAGGTGTTAATGTTATATTTATATTATTGGTAAATTTCTGGTCAACAGTAGGCTGTTAGTAATTAAGTTCTTGAGAACTCAAAGTTATAAGAAGAATTTTAACTGTGCCAGGGGGTCAGTGCCTCTAACCCCCGCATTGTTCAAGGGTCAGCTCTATAATAAATACTCTTATAAATTGTATTTTAATTAAAGCTTTTCTTTTTATCAAATATATGTTATTTGGGACAAAAATTAAGAAATCATGACCGACAGTATGTTTACGAATAAATTGAACCAAAGATTTTTATGAAAAACCACTTAGTATTAGTTTTTCAATTTGAAAATTATTGATAAAGTCCAAAAATCTCAAAGGAGGATGAAGATATGAAATCTACTACTGGACTGTGTATCTTTGTATTTTACAAATTTATTGAGGTATAATTGGCATTAAACCACACATAATTGAAATTTATTATTTGATAAGTTCTAACATATGTATAGATTCCTGGAATCATAATGTCAGTTAAGAAAATGAGCATATTCAATTACCTCTAACATTTTCCTCCTTGCCTTTTTTAATTTCTTCCAAACTTTCCCGTCCAGGCAAAACTTATCATCAAATTTCTGTCACTAAAAGTGAATTTTCAATTTTTAGAATTTATATAATGAACTGTATTAGGTGTGGGTGGTATTGAAAATGGACGTCTGGCTTCTCTCACTCAACATAATTCTTTTTTCTTGTCGTTGTATATATTAGTAGTTCATTCCTTTTTTATTACATATCACGATAACAGCATACCACAATTTGTTTATGCTTCCACCTATTGATGGACAATCCTAATGGGTTGTTTCTAGGTTTCGGCTCCTACAAATGATGGTGGTATTAAAATTTGTGTACAAGGCTTTGTGTAGATTTTTTTGATTTATTTTTTTATAATTAGTGGGAGAATATTTGAATCCTATGATGGCTGTATTCTTAACTTTTTAAAAAACTATCAAATTCTTTTTCCAAAGTGATTGTACCATTTTATGTTCACTCATAGTGTATGAAAATCAGAGTTGCTCCACATCCCTGCCAACACTTAGTATGGTTTTAATTTTAGCTGCCCTAATTGGTTTGTCATGGAGTTTCACTATGGTCTTAGTTGGCATTTTCTACATTATAAAGAACTAATGATATTGAGAATGTTTTCATGTGATATTTTGGTCTCCAAATGTCTCCTTCAATTTTTCATATATTTTTCTAGTTTTTAAAGCTAGCTTGTTTTCTTATTATTAGGCTAGAAGACAAGATACAAGTCCTTTGTGGGAGACCATATTTATAAACATGATGTGAATATGTTTTTTAAATATAAATGCTTAAAAGTTTTTGTATATTACATGTATAAATAGTTTATAAATTATCTTAGTATGTATATTTAATATATTAAATTAATATATGTATAGTATTTAATATGTATGTATACACACATACACATATATATGTAAAATTAAATTTATTATATATAATGTTGACCAATCAAGTGCAAGCAAGGCTATCTACGCTGCAGCTGCATTTGAAGTTGCTAGGCAGAGGTTCTAAACATGATGTATCAGTATTGTCTGGAGGATCAGAAGATGAACTATCATCTCATATCACTAGCACAACATTCTAACATAATTCCATCTCTAAGGTGGAAAGCATTGTTGTGGTGCATGCGCGTGTGTTTGGATATGTGTATATTTAAATAATCATAGGGCAAATGCAGAGAAAGGCAAGTACTTTTATGCCTAATCTTTTTTTTTTTTTTTTTCCGTACAGGCTAATATGAGAAGGCATAATAGCAATACAGAACAAATGCAAAGCAATGTTTCAATGTAGATCTTACTTCTTAAATATCATTGAGACCAATAATTTTATAAGAGAAAATTAGAAAATGAGAAAGAAAGAAACTTGCAAACTTTGCACAAATGTTTTGTCAGTCAAACTTAAGAAGGTATCACAGGTATTTAAAATTCAGGAGAGACTAAAAGGCCCTGTTAGAAAGAAAGAAATTGCTATAGAGAAAGTGGTTTGGACCTACAAGGAAGGATCACCAACTGAGTTTATACCCTGGAAAAAAAGTAATGACTCAGGAAATAACATTAACCTGTACTTGAACCCAGATTTCTGTGTCCATATAACCTAAGAAGGTTTCCCTTATAAAATGCCGAGAGCAAACAGCGTACCAGCTAGTTTGGGCACTACATTGGGTCCCTCTGAAAAACAATAAGAACAGGAAGGAGCTAAGCCCTGATGATATGATGACAGGTGAGCTAGGCCCACATGATTCATAAGTAGAACAATGATCTAAGAGCATGCGGTAGAGGGATAAACCTCCTGTGAGGATTAAGACCCCAGCGGTCTGTGCTCCTGTGTGGACTGCCAAGGGAGATTATTTCCTAGGTGCAAGTGAGATGGTGTGTACATGCAGAGAGAGCAAGATGGCCAGAAACAGCACTCAGAACGCCAACTTTAGGAAAGTAGAGTACAGCTAAAGGCAAGAGTAGGAAAATTTTCTGAAACTGCACTCACCAATTCTCCCTGAACCTCTAAGACTTTCAGAAAAGGAAGGTAGAGGATTGAGAAAATGCAGAGACCTAGGCTGACCATATAGTTTACTGTCTGGTCCGGCACAAGGCTCATTGTGAAAGAGGACACTAATAATAATAACTCACCTAGAAACTGGATCTCTCCCGAACAAACTGTGGTGAATAGGTTATAGTGACACTGAGGAGAGAATGCATTGGTATAGCAGGCTTAGTTTCAAATTGTCAGGGTGACTGGTAAATTTACTATCTCAACATAATGAAGCTTTGGGATATTTGACTATAAATATAACTAGAGAATTGATGTTGTTCTAGTAGTGACAAGAAGCATAACAAATGAACATAATATTTTAATCTGTGAACATGCAAATAAAAACTTTCTAGAAATGACTTCTATGAAGATTTGTACAATTTTCTAATTTTTTCTTTCATTATTCTTTACAGCAATGAGGCTTGCCTGGTACAAGTTAAGAGGGTTAGTATCATGCCCAGGTTGTGGTAAATAGGTATTAAGTAGGCGCTCAATACAAATGGACTCAAATATATTTATTTGTTTTTTTTTAATTGGGCCATTATAGCCAACTACTTTTTCATCCCCAATGTGTGCTGGGTGGTATAACCACTTAGTTGTGTTATGTGGGAAAGACTGGAAACTGCTGCTTTAAGATGAAACAAACTGAAATTCTAGAGTATAATGTCAACTAGTTTAATTATTAAATGTTTTTATTAATTAAAATAATATTTTATTAGGGTTAGGTAATGTAAAAACAAAATAGCAAATTTAATAGTATCAAATATATTGATAGTAAGAATCTTATTAATTGTAATCATTCCATGTACAATAGACATGACTTTATGACAAAACAGTTTTCTCAGCCATGAAACTAACACACGGCCAGTGAAACCACAAAACTATATGCAGTGAAAAATAAAAGTCATCAAAACCACTAGTTCTGATTATCTAGAAAATGTATCAGCTAATGAATGGCTGTTCTGGCTAAAGATTAATCATGATTTCTAGTGCATCATATTAATTTAAAAAAGTAAGCAATGTATTTCATATTTTTAAGAGAAACATTCTAAATGTCAAGTATTGTAAATGCATTTTCCTTTTAAACTTCCGAATGCCTTTTGTTTCAAAACCAGATTTTTTTTTCTTAAGTTGAACAATAATTTATGGCTTACCTCTACTTAATTAGCTTAGAACTTGATTGTCTCCCTTGAAATGAAAGGAAACTAGCTATTATTTATAGGCTTAGACCCCAACTGATGGGAACATCAATTCTTTTACTGCAATTTTCTCAATAAATCCCAGATCATAAAGCCTTACGAATGCTTTCTGGAGCTGGAACAAGTTTTATGCCCATTAACATGGAGACAACACATTGATTGCCTGCTATGACATTATTAAAATGAACTGATGAGACAGCTCCAGGGGGAAAAGATGCTCCAATAAAGCCAGCATTCCACTGCATCAATTCATCCTTTCTTAAATTAGGACATATAATTCTTAGCCATTATTATTCATATTAAAGTAATATGTTTTTTTTATTTTTAAACCTTAATATTACAGGTTTCAATAAAGACTGAATTATTTCAATACCGATATTGAAAACTTAGAAATAAATGTGAATTTCTCTGATTCATTTTATTATCTGTAGATTATTGCCAATAAAATTACATTCATTTATTTAAAATGTATTTATTGTGAGACTAATCAGTGCCAGAAACTGTTTTTTGATGGAAAAGAGAAAGGGAAAATTACTGGAGCCTGTAATTGGTTGAGTGAAAGAATATAAAATACAATGTGTAAGTGGGAGGTTTGGCATATCAGTTAAGAAATGCACTATTCATTCCTAATATTGGGAGAGAAGACAGTTCACAGGTAATGTAAAAGCAAGCAGATAAATTTGGTGTAGGCAGCTTCAGAATGTTCTCATTTGAGGACTTCTATTTTCTTGATCCACTAGGAAAAATATTGCCATTTGATATTATTCTAGTACAATAATGCTTGAAGTTAGTAGTCTTAAATTTAGCCTGTATCCAGTCAATACAGTTATGTGTTTTTTCTCCACCAAATACATGTGATTGGATGTAGACACAGAATAGAGAGTTTTATGTAGCACAATGTGGAGTTCTTCCAGATAAATATGAGAAAGAGAGGGGGCAAGAAGGTTGATTGTACATGCAGTGTATGATTAGAATGATAGACCACAGGATCGATCTCGGCACAGAGGGATACGAAGATATGAAAGTGGTAAACAATCGTGTATGAGTGATAGCATCCATGGGATATGTTGGGACAAATGGGCAAAGGATTGTCAGAGGAATGGATAAGAAGGAAGTGGGCTGGAGAGATAGGAATGAGTTTTTGCAGACTGGAACACTTGGAACTCGGATTATAGAAGTGTTGCAAATAAAAATCACAACATATTAGTGTGTTATAAGATCAGTTTCTTGGGTCATGGCTAGCATTTTAGGATATGATAGAAAATTTAGTGCATCGGAAGTAGCATTTATAATGAAGCTTGTTTTATATACAGTGTCTGTGTGAGTGTTTGTGTACGTATATCCTGGTCATGAGGTTGTCTTCCATGGGATATAGTAGCAAAACTGAAAGCCCCTTAGGGGGTATAATAGTGAAGTAGCAGAGGTAGGTTGAAGGAGGCAAAATCAAGGGAAAACTAGATTACTAGAAAAATGATGAATCAGTTATTTTTATTTGAGAATTCTTTCTTTATTCATGATCAGTAAGACTAAGCATATTTATTTTATTACTCATTTTAAAGAATAAGCATTTGACCTTACGTTTTATTTCCTGTTGTATATTTACTATGGTTTGAAATCTATACTTTTTCCTATATTTTCTGGGAGGAGGGAGGTATGTGGTTTGTTTTCTAATATGATAATTTGGGTGTTTATTAATTACCATCTTCTCTTCCAGTATAAACATTTAAGAACATAATGGTTGAAATACTAGCTTTATCAAATATGAATTTATTAAACCATGTTATGACTTATTTTTTTAATGCCCACAATGATTCTCTCTTTGATACATGAATTATGTTGAACTCTATGGGTGGAGTTAATTATTTTTTATTACTTGTCATTGTATAGTGATTTAAGAGTATATTTTTTGGCATAACAAGTATCTGATATTTGGAGAGGAGCTTTATGCCTTCGTACATTCCCTATGCACATAAGGACATGGATTCTCCAATTCTTGAATACAATGCCTATCAATATTTTTCCAAATGACCCATTGATAAATTGTATTGAAATCTGCTATCCTATGTTATTACTATTTTTTCTTCTGTCAATTTTTGCTTACTATATTTTGATGCTACCTGCATTCCAGGCAAGAGTTATAATTTTTTCCTGATGATTTGTGTCATAATTTAGTAATCTTATTTCTAACACTGTTCTTCTGTTTTATAGTTTATACATCCTGATAATTATAGCTTCCTTAGCTTTATTTAGATATTATCTAATACATCTTTTTTTACACCTTTATTAATTTTTCATACAATTTATTAACTCACTTATAGCTATTATATTATAAAGTGTAATTTTTTTGAAAAGCATTGTGATGACATTTGATATTGGCTTTTGTTTTCAAGAAAATCCTGCTTTTAGTGTTTCTTTATATTAATTGCTCCAGTTTCTCTTCAATTTGTTAGATTGTGGGAGGTGGGTGGTCCTTGCTGAATTTTTAAATAGTTATTTAAATTATGCTTGGGGCACCTGGGTGGCTCATTCGGTTAAGCGTCCTGCTTCTGTTCAGGGCATGATCTCATAGTTCCTGAATTAGCATCCCGCATCAGCTCTCTGTTGATAGCTCACAACTGGAAAACTGCTTTAGATTCTGTTCTCTTCTCTATGCCCCTCCATGGATCTTGCTCTTTCCCTCAAAATTAAATAAACATTAAAAAATAAAATAAAATAATGAATTATTTTAATTAGTTCTTATCATGATTTAAAATATGCTATCTTGATATTAATATGTGTGCATAAATGCTTTAAAATATACTTTATCAAGGGTGCCTGGGAAGCTCTGTCCGTCGACCATCAAAGACTTGATTTCAGCTCAGGTCATGATCCCAGAGGGTGGTGGGATCAAGACTTGCATCAGGTTCCATGCTAAGTGTGGAACCTACTTAAGATTCTCTTTCTCTCTCCCCCCCACTCTTCCCTCTCCCTCTGTCTCTCAAATAAAAAAAAATAAAGTATACTATTGAGTATCTACTTATTTTTGAATTATGTGAGCATTCTGAGTATTTATCCCATTATATTGACAAATGTGAAGATATCTCCTCTATTTCTCATTGTGTGGCCTGAGAAAAGATACTCAATTTTCTCCTCTCTAAATCAGATACAGTTATAAAAATAATATCTCCTTGTTAAGGATATTATAATTATTAAATAAGTTGCTATATACCGATTCCTTACTTTTAGAGTAATAACTATGTTCCACCCTGTTGGGGAAAAGGGAGAAGTGGTCACATCAAATACTTGAGGAAAAAGTTCTCTACTGAGGAAAAAGTTCTCTATTGCTATAGTTATTTCTGTGTCTGCTACCACTGCACAGATTCACATAAATGTTGACATTATGGTGGCGGGATTGGTGAAAGAGGGGAAGAAGATTAAGAAGTATAAACTTTGTTATAAAATAAATAAGTCCCAAGGGTAAAAGTACAGCACAGGTAAAGTAGTCAATATTATAATAACATTGTATTGAGGCGAATGGTAACTGCACTCGCCCTGGTGAACATTGTATCATTTATATACTTGCCCATTCACTGTGTTGTACATTTGAAACTAGCATTGTGTGTCAACTATATTAGTATAATATTTTTTTAAAACAAAGATGATATAGCTCTTCTTCAAGCCCTGATTTTTAAAACACTAGTTGCTGTTCTTTAAGAATATAATGCTTGGGGTGCTTGTGTGACTCAGCAGGTTAAGCATCTGACTCTTGGTTCCCGTTCAGGTCATGACCTCACAGATCGTCTGTTCGAGCCCCACATTGGGCTCTGTGCTGGCAGCATGGAGCAGTCTCTCTCTGCTCCTCCCTTGTTGGCGCTGTCTCTGTCTTTCTCAAAATAAATAAATAAACATAAAACAAAACAATATAATGTTTTTCTTCTGCCTCCTGTCTTCTGCCCCTCTTCTCTTCCCACTGGTTGAGGGAATTGTTTTTTGTAGACTATTTTGGCTTTGGCTGGCCAAGAATAATTTTCAGTTGAGTGACTCAAATAGGCTATCCTGCTGTTCCGAAAGAACTTCTCTATGTTGCTAGCAGGTTTTTACTGTTAAATATTTCTAACATCCTAAGTACCTGAGGAGTTTTCATTTAAGTTCTTCATGTTTATTTATGCACTGGCTCTAGTAAGCATAAGCTCTTTGTCTTTATTCTTTTAATGGTTAGCTTGATATTTAACCTAAGGGATGGAGACTCTGTGATTTTATGGGAATGATAGAATTAAACTGCCTCCCACAAAGTCCCCACAGGTATAAGAGATAAAAGATACACCTGGAGAATATATCTCAGGAGGATACATTGTTATGTCCTACCGAAAATAACAGACAGAACTAGACTAATTGGGATTAAAATGCCCTCTGCCATTGTGATAGTTAAGTACCAAAAGAATATTCTCAGGAAAAAGATACAGAGAGGATAAAAGAAGTATACTGGAATAGTAAAAAGAAACTTGATGAAACTCTAAGAACATTGGTAAAATTAATAAAATTATTACTTTTTATCATGAGCTCTGTCTTTATAATTAAAATTTAAAAATCCTGCCATGTTTAGAAACCGAAGTGTTTTTCCTAAGCTATTTCTCTTTCACTGCTGTTATTTGTTTCCATCAGGGATTTAAATATTCTGATCGAACATTTGTTCATGTCATATATTACATATAAAGACTTAAACAATGATACTCCTTCAACACTAACAGTGTATTGTATATTAACTGACCACTTACAATTTAAAAGGAATTTCTTGATTTTTAGGTTTTTTAATATTACATATTGTTACAGTTGTAGATATAAATTATATAGATTGTTTTAAACTATGGGTGTATAATATTCAAATAAAATGCCAAATGAAAAGAAACAAAAATCATTCTATTAAATATAAAGAATGTTAAATGGGACAAAGGCAATCTTTTCAACAAATGATACTGGGAAAACTGGACAGATACATGCAAAAGAATGAATCTGGACCACTTTCTTACACTGTACATAAAAGTAAACTCAAAGTTGATTAAGGACCTAAATGTGAGACCTGAAAAATCATAAAATTCCTAGAGGAAAACATAGATAATCATTTCTCTGAATCAGCCATAGAAATATATTTGTACATGTGCCTTCTCTGGCAAGGGAAACAAAAGCAAAACTAAACTGTTAGGATTAGACCAAAATAAAATACTTTGCAGAGCAAAATAAGTCATTAATAAAACAAAAAGGCAACCTACTGTATGGGAGAAGATATTTCCAAATGCTATATCTCATAATATCGAAAATATGTAAGGAACTTACACAATTCAACACAAAAAAACCCCACATAATCTGGTTAAAAAGTGGGCAGAGAACCTGAATGGACATTGTCCAACGAAGACACACAGATGGCCAACAGACACATGAAAATTTCACAATTAGACATTCCAAATAGATAATAAATGTCTGAGGAAAAAATATGGGAGCTTGTAATAAAGGTTTTGCAACCACAATTAGAAACAATGTCACTCCAATATGGCAACACAATTATAAATTCTGCAACATATCAGACTGGATGTGAAGAAATGGAAAAACTTTGATGAGATTTTAAATTGATATCACAATTTCAAAAACAATATTTCTTTACCTTGAAAAACTGAAGGCTTATTTTATTACCATGAATGTCTGACCCAACACTTCCAAACCTAGTTATATATGGATAAAATTTAAAATATGCACCTGGAATTGCAAAGCCATTAAAATAGACTTATTCATATTTAAAAAACTTTTTAGTTAGTAATCATTCATGTTAAATAGAGAAGAGGTAGTCCCCCTTTCCATGTACCATTCGTAACCTACCGATGATGATTAGTAGGGTTGGTGGGAAAAAAGAAAGCAAACGAGTTCATTAACATTTAAGTACTAGCCCACATAGTGTTTTATTTTATTTAATGTGGATTATAAAGTCTGTCATATATGAGACAATTTCAGCACCAAAAAAATTTAACCCCTTCCTAGGACACTCTCTTATTTCTCTGTTTGATCACGTAATTATGCACAAAAATAGATTATCATATACAATATAGAAGAAAATTTGATTTTCCATGTCTGACCTCTTAATGTCAGAAAGGAGAGAATTATACAAAAATGTTATGAAAGAATGCTACATAAAGGGAAAAAAAGCAATCCTTTAGGTACGACTGTTTCACAAACCTACCTTTAATCAAAGTTGTCTATAAAGCCTTTTTTCTGAGGTCATGGAAAAGATTCCTAAATGTAATGTGTACTATGTACACACAAGTATATAATCTAAGTTCAAGTTTCTGTCTATCTTTGAAGGCAACCATAAATCATAAAATATATTTTCATATAAAATTAGAAAGAAAATTTACAGTCAATAATAGAACAAAATTCCATTTCTCTGGGTAATTATATTCATCATCTTTATGAAATAAAACTTCAGAAAAATTATCCTTGTCAAAGTTTTTTTTCCCCCCCTCTACTCTGGTGACTTGCTAACAACTAACATTGTTATTTTCCTTCATCTAATTTAATAAGGAACATTAATCATCCATTAGTTGGTTCTTTAGCTTAATGTTATTTGCTCTAGTCCACAAATAAGACAGCTATGGCTTGAAGTTGTTAGCATTGGAATTCTATTAGGATATAGCATTTATCTTGTCCCTTCATATTAGTTCAGTTAATTGCATTTGATTTTTTATTATTCTATTTAATGAAAAATATACACTGTTATATGTAGGGCCAGCCCTAGGCAAAATAGTTAAGCAAATTAATGTGTGTCTTCAGTTTCTCCCTGTTCATTGCCCTTCTCTCATATTTAGGAAGAATCTCAATAAAAGTTATTAAAGAAATGATTGATTAGAATGTTGGCTTTTCAAGCATCATTGCAAGTCAATGACCTGAGAGTTTAGGACAGCTGAACATTTTGCAACTGTTGTCTGATTTCTTTGTACATTGATTGAACAAATATGTATAATAACCTAAAAAACCTAAATATGCAAATAATCGATTTAAGACAAAACCTGATGTACATATTAATTATGAGAAGGCAAGGTAATGGAAGGAAATCAGCTGTTTACTATCGTTTTTTTTTATAATTTTTTTAATGTTTATTTATTTTTGAGAGACATAGAGACAGAGTATGAGCAGGGGAAGGGCAGAGAGAGAGGGAGACACAGAATCCGAAACAGGCTCCAGGCTCTGAGCCGTCAGCACAGAGCCCGACGCGGGGCTCGAACTCACAGACTGTGAGATCATGACCTGAGCCGAAGTCGGCTGCTTAACCAACTAAGCCACCCAGGCGCCCCTGTTTACTATCATTTTTTAGATAGCCAAGCAGATCGAATGAGTAACCCATTAGTGGTAACATGGTAGAAAATAAACCATGAACAACCCTTCTGTGAGAACATTAAGATTTAGTTTTGATTGTCACAAAAGAATTTCCAGAGGGTAATAACAGTGTAAAAATAGAACTATAGCATCAAGACAGGTTTTACCAGAGATTTTCCACCATCTTATTCTCATAAGCAGTTTGGACTACTGTAACAAAAAACACTGCAGACTGCGTGGCCTTCACAATGGACCTTTATTTCTCACAGTTTCAGAGGCTGAGAAGTCTAAGATTAAGGTGCCATCAGACCCAGTGTCCGAGAAGGACCTGCTTCCTGGCTTGTAAGCAGTCGCCTTCTTACTCTTCCGTCACATGGAGAAAAGAGAGGTGCCCTAGTGTCTCTTACATGGGCACTAGTCTCGTTCATGAGGGCTTCGACCTCAGGATCTAATTACCTACCAAAGTCCCCACCTCTAAATATCGGCTACAAAATTCTGTTTTAATGACTGCATGAGATATAGAGAACAGAAAACAAAGCCCGGGACCTGCACGAGGTGTAATTGTGAGTAAGAAGTGACTATAACTTCCAATAGAAGGGTGGCTGTCTTAACTTTAATTCTAGTAGAGGAAGCAACAACAAAACATATAAGGGTATATCAGCCATCCTGTCTTCCTTACCATTTTCAAATTTCAGATTTCATTTACATTATCTTTTCCAGCAATGTTAACTACAAGGAGGAAACACAAATTCTCTTTGGAGAAATGGCTTTTCAATATAAGCTTCAAAGCATTCACAGATAAAATCCAAGGGACATGGGCTCACCACTAGGAAGTAAACACAAAATTGCATTTAAAAAAGAGACAATGAAACCAAAATGGATCATAGTACCATAGTGAGAACCAATAGGTAACAAATTAGTTGGATTTTAATGAATAAAAATTTAGATAGGGAATTTTACACTTCTCTGGGACAGAATATAAAATGTCTACAGCATTATAATTAAAGAAATGGAGGAGAAACATGTTATAGGACAAATGAGGAAGAAACTGATTGCCAATCTTTGCTCTAAATTTTGTCACTTAAAGGAACAATCATACATTTAATATGTAAATCAGAAATTTTGTTTGGGCATGGTTGGGTGGTTCTGCCAGTCTGGATGGATTACTCGCGTAGTCAACAACAGATTCAAGTTCACTGGAGAATAGGTTTAATCTTCAGGGGTCCTAGTTTGCAGGGTGTTCTCAAACCTGTGTTCTCTCACTTCCAACCTGATAGATGGGAGTTATTCACCTGATGACGGAAGTTTAACATGACCTGGAAGAGGGACGTTTGAAGTTTTTTCTTGTGTAGTATTTGCTACTGTGTCACTGCCCAAAGCAAATCAGAAGTCTAGCTCAGTTTAAAACTGGAAAAATGTAACATTTAATAAGATTCTTCAAAGTCCTGTCACAATGGGCGTGAATAACTGAGTGGAGGGAATTAACTTCTAAGTGATACTTTCAATTAGAAGGCCCATTAGGGGCGCCTGGGTGGCTCAGTCGGTTGAGCGTCCGACTTCGGCTCAGGTCATGATCTCGCGGTCTGTGAGTTCGAGCCCCGCGTCGGGCTCTGTGCTGACAGCTCAGAGCCTGGAGCCTGCTTCAGATTCTGTGTCTCCCTCTCTGTCTACCCCTCCCCCACTCATGCTCTGTCTCTCTCTGTCTCAAAAATAAATAAAAATTAAAAAAAAAAAAAAGAAGGCCCATTAAACCACATGAAAATTTTATTTTAATGATTTGTAAATTATTTTACTAAAGTTATCTTTATTTTTCATAATCTCCTGTTATTCAGAAATACATATTTTTATCTTATAGCCTCATTTATTTATGTTTTTGCCTTATGTTTGCAGTCTCTTTCATCTGTCAGAGCACTATGTTTTCTTTTTTTTTAGGTTGAAATGTAGTGGACATACAATACTATATTAGTTTCAGGAGTATAATATAATGATTTGACAGTTATATACATTATGAAATGCTTACCACAGTAAGTATAGTTACCATCTGTCACCATACAAAGTTATTACCACATTACTGGCTATACCCCCATGCTGTAATTTTCATCCTTATGCCTTATTTACTTCACAACTGGAAGTTTGTACCTCTTAATCCTCTTCATTTATTTCACCCATCCCCCCACTCCTCCCCTCTGGCAACCAGCAGCTTGTTTCCTATATTTATGTGTCTCTTTCTGTTGTTTGTTTTGTTTTTTAGATTTCACATATAAGTGAAATCATATGGTATTTGTGTTTCTTTGAGCATGATGCTCTCTAGATCCATCCATGTTGTCACAAATGACAAGATTTCATTTTTATTTTTTTATGGTGTGTGTATATACCATATTTTCTTTACCCATTAATGTGTCAACAAGCAAAGTTGTTTTCATATCTTGGCTTTTGTAGATCATGCTGCAATAAACAAGGGGTGAATATTATTATTGTTATTATTTTGAGTTAGTGTGTTTGTTTTCTTTGGGTAAATACCAAAAGTAGAATTACTGGATCATATGGTATTTATACTTTTATTTTTTTAAGTTTATTATTTTTTTTTTGAGAGAGAGAGAGAAAGAGAGAGAGCAGGTAAGGGGCAGAGAGAGAGAGAGAGAGGGAGAGAGAGAGAATCCCAAGCAGGCCTTACACCGTCAGCACAGAACCCAAGACAAGGCTGAAATTCACGAACTGTGAGATCATGACCTGAGCCTAAACCAAGAGTTAGACACAACAGACTGAGCCATCTAGGCACCCGCTAATTTAAATTTCTGAGGAAATTCCATACAGTTTTTATTAGCAGCTCCACCAATTCACATTCACGTGAGCGTTCCCTTTTCTCCACATCCTTACCAACACTCACTGTCTTTTTGATACTAGCCGTTCTGACAGGTGTAAGGTCCTATTCTCATTATGGTTTTGATTTGCACTTTCATGATGGTTAGTGATGTGGGGTACCTTTTGATGTTTCTGTTGGCCACCTCTATTTCTATTCAGCTCCTCTGTCCGAATCATATTATTATTACTATTTTTTATGTCAAGTTGTATGAATTCTTTATGGACTTTAGATATCAACTCCTTATTGGATATATTATTTAAAAATATCTTTTTCCATTTGGTAGGTTGTAGTTGTGTTTTGTTGATGGTTTCCTTCACTGTGAAAAAACTTTTTAGTTTGATGTAGTTGCAATTGTCTGTTTTTGCTTTTCTTTCCTTTGCCTGGGGAGACAGATCCAGAAAAATATTTTTAAAGTTGACATACAGAGTATCCTACCTATGTTTCCCTTGAGGAGTCTGTGGTTGCAGGTCTTAACAATTAGGTCTTTAATCTATTTTGTGTTTATTATGTATGGTGTAAGAAAGTAGTCCAGGTACACTGTTTTTGGGGTGGCTGCCCGTTTTCCCCAAAACTATTTATCAGAACACTAATCTTATTCTTAGCATAAGATATGTGTTTATGTTTCTTCATTGAGCTTATTATTTACTTTTATTCAGGAAAAATCTTATTTATGTTTTATTTTTCCAGTGAGTTCATATTATTTTAATTTCTCTTATCTTTTCTATTTGTCTTTTTTCCAATATGAACAATCTTCCCTACTAACTCAGCTGTATATCCTACTTACATTATTCTATTTATTTAATCTTTTTAATGTTCCTTAGGACACTAATATAATACATCCCTTGTTTGTTACTTTCCTTGGTCTTCATGTAGATCATCCTATTAGAATGTCTCTGGAATTGTTAACTGGCAAGAAGTAGACAATATCGAGAAATAAAACTGTGCTTCCATGGCTAAACAGTGAACAGAGTACAGAGTACAAGTTTGGACCTTTATGAAGATACCTGTTTTCCCAAGTATTTTTGTTGTCCTTAGTTTCTAAAAAGTGGTGGACTAAGATGAAGCAAGTTCTTCCCTACCAGTCAGAATGGCCTCCACCCATTCCACACCATTCTGTAAGGTTATTTGTTGTGATTGCTATTTTATCAGAAGGTATTTGTGGCCACAAAAATGATGCCGTGCTATTAATAAGCAGGGGAACCTTTCTCTTTAGACTGAGGGTTACACTAAAGAGTCACTTAGACAGCAGTAGAGTCGGTGGCCTTTTTCACAACTTACTCCAATGAGAAAATCTTTTCTCTTTTCTTCTGGATTTTCCTTCATATCATAAAAATAATTTCTTTATGAGATCTCTCTAATACGAAATTTGTGTCTTCAAAATATCCTACACAATCGACAGGGTTTTGCCTCGCAGGCTTAGTGTTGCTTTTGTGGGGAAGGAGAGCAGAGACCCAGGGACAGGCAGCTATACCTGAGAATACTTTATCCAGACTGTCATTCAGAATAGGAGAGATAAAGAGTTTTCCAGAAAAACAAAGCTAAAGGAGTTCATTACCACTAAACCAGCTCTGCCAGAAATAGTAAAGGGGAATCTTTAGGGGCAAAATGACTAAAAGCAGCAAAGACTAGAAGTGCATAGAGAACACCACCAGGAAAACACAAATTTTAGAGGTAGCACCTTGGCACTAAATTCACATTTATCAATAATCACCCTAAATGTAAAAGGACTAAATGCTCCAATCAATATATATCAGGTATTAGAACGCATTAAAAAAAAAGACCCATCCAGATGCTGCCTATAAGAGACTCATTTTATACCTAAAGACACCTACAATTGAAAGTGAGGAGATTGAGAAAATCTATCATGCTAATGGACATCAAAATGAAGCCATAATAGGCATATGTATATCAGATGAACAGATTTTAAACCAAAGACAGTAACAAGAGATTAAGAAGGGCATTATATCATAATAAAGGGGTATACCCAACAAGAGGATCTAACAATTGCAAATATGCCCCCAACATGAAAGCACTCAAATATATAAATCCCTTAATAACAAACATAAACTCATTGATAATAATACAATAATAATAGGGGCCTTTAAACTCTATACTTATAGCAATTGGATAGATCATTTAAGAAGAAAATAAAAAAGGAATCAGTGGCTTTGAATGACACGCTGGACCAGATGGACTTAACAGACATAATCAGAACATTCCATCCTAAAGCAGCAGAATGCACATCCTTTTTAAGTGCACATGGAACATTCTCCAGAATAGATCGCATGCTGCGTCATAAACAAACCCTCAGCAAGTATAAAGTGACTGAGGAGATACCATGCATATTTTCAGAACATAATCCTATGAAACTGGAAGTCAACCACAAGAAAAAAAAAATGGGAAAGACCGCAAGCACACGAATGTTAAAGAGTATCCTAAAAAGTAAATGGGTTAACAAGGAAATTAAAGGAGTAAAAAAGTACATGGAAGCAAGCGAAAATGAAAACATGACAGTCCAAACACTTTCAGATGCAGCAAAGGCAGTCCTAAGAGGGAAGTATAGTGCAATACAGGCCTAACTTGAGAAGCAATAAAAGTCTCAAATATACAACCTAACCTTACATGAAAAGGAGCCAGAAAAGGAGTACCAAATAAAGTCTAAACCAGTAGAGGAGGGAAAATAATAAAGATTGGAAAGCAGACATAAATGTTATGGAAACAAAACAAAAAAAAATAGAACAGATCAATGAAACGAAGAGCTGGTTCTTTGTAAGAATTAATAAAATTAATAAACCCCTAGCCAGACTTATCGAAAAGGAAAGCAATTCTCACTTGTCTGTTTGACATTACCTTTGATGCAAAAACATGCCTGAGACAAAGGACCCTAAAATGTATCCAAGATTTGTCCCTACAAGGGCACTTTCAGGATTTTCAGAATTCTGTCATCCAGACCTTTCCACTAGTCCTCTTCCTCACAGCTGTCTTTTCTAACAGTTCTCTAAAGGTTTTCCATTACAGTTGGTCAAGCATTCACAGTAAAAATGAATTACCCAATTTCATTATATTCCAAACACATCAAATTTTTAATAATAGTCAGTGAAGATGAAATATAACGTAAAGCTGCAGTTAACACATACTTAATATAAGCACCTGAGAGATAAAGAGTACAGACAGAAACAGGCACAGACATATGTTGCTTTTTTTGGTTTTAGAAGAATTTTATTATATTGTTTTTTATAATTTATATACTTTTCATCTTATTCTTGTGTGTCCTTTACCAACCCTTCTGTTAATGGCAACTTTTTCACATGTGAATTTGTAATAGTAATTCATAAGGAGAGTAAACCTTACACTGTAATATGTGTGCCGAGTCATAGTTCTCAAATTCATTTATAAAATTTGACAGCGTGGAGAAGTGTGGGCTTCCTTTCACTTAAATATAATTAAGGTAATCAATCTATTTCGGTGGAACTACTTGTTATTCATTATCATATATTTTGCTCTCCCTGTGCTAAATCAGGTAATTATTTATCTATATTATATTCTGCATGGTCTAATTTTTCACCTTTGAACATGTAATCTAGCTGAAAATTATTTTGGTTTATGATGTAACGGTGGGAGTGTCTAATTTTGTGGTCTGTGGTTTTTCAGGATGACATGGCAGGGCAAGAAGGATAAAATTTCTTGCGATATCACGCAAAATTTCACCATTTTCAAAATCGTGTAGGGCCAGTTCATTTGACATGATTCTTTTAGTCAAGAATCATTCTACTATACATGTGTTTGTGTTTATTCATTCAAAAAGCTATCCATTTATTTGTCAGTTACTCGCTAAATATTTATCAATGACCTGTTGTGGGTATCAGGTGTGAGATGCCATAGGAACAGACTGAATTGGATGTAGCACTGACTGTTAGAGTGTACATAGCTTAGTCAGGAGTTGATATGTGTACAGATAATAATACAACCAACTTAGTATTAATCCCTTAAATATTTTATACAGTACATAGGACAAGGAATATTAAAACACAAAATTGATAGCATGTCACACAAATGTTTTTGTCATGCCTTTTTATGATAATATAACATTACTCAAATATTTATGATGGTGATGTTTCCCATAAATTCAAAAATCATAAGCTATGAATTGCAATGTAAAAATACCAATATGTATATAAAATATTATTTTTTTCCTGCCTGGAGAAATGCCCTTCAAGTATAATTTGATCTCAATATTATATGCACATGTTTTTATATCTGGTTTTATAAAGACTGGCATGAATTCAATTTATTTTTCAGGAACAATCTATTTTAGTCATATGTCTTCTAATTGCCATATACTCTTTATTTTGATAAGAATTCATAATATTAAATATTTTAGTTGTAAGAAGTCAGACACTTAGTATAGACTTAGGGGCGCCTGGGTGGCTCAGTCGGTTAAGCGTCTGACTTCCGCTAGGGTTATGATCTCATGATCTGTGAGTTCCAGCCCCATGTCGGGCTCTGTGCTGCCGGCTCAGAGCCTGGAGCCTGCTTCGGATTCTGATCTCCCTCTTTCTCTGCTCTTCCCCTGCTCACACTCTGTCTCTATTTCTCTCAAAAATAAATGTTTAAAAAATTAAAAAAAAAGAAAATAAATACATGCTAATAAATAAATAAATAAATAAAAGACTAAATAATTCTTACAACTAAAATATTTAATATTATGAATTCTTATCAAAATAAAGAGTATATGGCAATTAGAAGATCTCACGGTCATTAGAAGATCATGACCTGAGCCGAAGTTGGCTGCCCAACCGACTGAGTCACCCTGCATGAGCAGGGAAGGGCAGAGAGAGAGAGCGGCAGACGCAGAATCTGAAACAGGCTCCAGGCTCTGAGCCGTCACCGCAGAGCCCACGCGGGCCCGAACTTACAGACCTTGAGATCATGACCTGAGCCGAAGGCGGCCACTTAACCGACTGAGCCACCCAGGCGCCCCAGAATTATTTAATCTTGAAAAGCAAAAAAAAAAAAAAAAAAAAATTTCTATTATTTTGACATGTAAATGTTTGAACACAAAGGAAAAATGTGAGGACACCCTGGTAGCAACAGGTTCATAATGTTAGTTTATCAAACCAAGGGGAATGTCAGGGATGATTTTGGTGAGATTCAAAGATCTTCTAATAGCTTTTATGTAATAGGTAGTTTTATCTTATTCCAAACACAATAAATAGATTGATCCACTTTTTAATTTCTATTCTATAGTTAGTAAGGATTAACTTCTCAAGGATAAGTTATTTGCTATTAGATCGAAATCAAGTACAGTGAGGGTTACTAATGCCTGTCATGAGGGGACAGACTTTGTTAATTCAGCAGATTTTACAAATTCAAGACCAGTATTTAGGACCAATAAGACTCTTTTTTTTTTTTTTACTTATTCATACTACCAGTTCATGTTTTGGCGATGTAATCTCATTGAATCTCCGTTTCATTATTATTAAATAGCACTTTCTATTGACTCCCTGTTGTGAGAATTATTGAGACTAAATCACCTCCTAAAATGTAATAAAGAAGAGACATTTCATGATGCATGCTACACTACTTAGAAAACTAAAAGTATTGACAGACTTACCATGAAAGAAAACAGAATATTGGCTTTAGATAGGGTCATAGTCTGAGGCAATAAAGCTCAGTTAAGAAACTAGCATCCAAATCAGAAAATCAGACACTATGAGAACACTTAGGAAACCAGTGTCCAAATCGAGAAACTAGAAACTAGCAGCATACACTCACAACTGTTTGTGCTCCTTTTCAGCATTCACCACCTTTAAGATTATACTATCCTGTCATTTAACAACATAGACTAATATAACTTGCTTTAGTACTTATATAAATGGAATCTCTCATTATTTTCTCCTTTGGTTATACAATTGGTGATCATTTTCATCTCTGTATTCTGTGTCATGGTGTGG
The DNA here is from genome assembly GCA_030068075.1 of Paguma larvata. Classification (NCBI taxonomy): domain Eukaryota; kingdom Metazoa; phylum Chordata; class Mammalia; order Carnivora; family Viverridae; genus Paguma; species Paguma larvata. Next base: position 39,018,263 of record CM057840.1, read on the forward strand.
ATAACTGCAGTTTATTGATCTATTATACTATTGATGGGCATTTGTTTATTTTCCTTTAAAAGCCCAGCACATGCAGTGCTGCTATGAACATTTTACCATGTAACTTTTGGTAAATATATAAATACATTTCTGTTGGAAATACATCAAGGAATGGAATTCCTGGGTCATAGGATGGGCACCTGCTCAGGTTTAATACAGAATGCTGAACAGTTTTCAAATGGTTTTACCAATTTACACTCTTGTTAGTGGTTCTGGTAACTTCTCACTTCAAAAACACTTGGTATTTTTCCACCATCAATTTTTGTCATCTTACTACTTTACCTTCCTGTTTAGAGCTTAGGTTCACCTGAAATATTATACGTTTATTTGTTTAGTTCCTCCATATAGAATGTGAGTTTCAGGTGAACAGGTGCTTTTTCTGTTGAGACAAATCCTATATATGGAAAGTAACTCACATATTGTATGTACTCCAAGAATAGCTGTTGAATGAATGAATAAATATACATTATTATACGTGTTTTCATATATATGCAGAAAGCTTGAGGGATCAAAAAGGATGTCCATCTTAATCAATTGTTGCCATTGGCTTTTCTTTGCATAGCCTCTAAAATATGAAAGATTCAACATATGTGCCATGGCGTGAACCCTAGCACCTTTTTAAATAATTAGTATGTCGTGCTTCTCAGATTGTCTTAGAGTAAATCCTTGAGAAAACTGGAGAGGAGACTAATATTTGGATAGTTAGACTGAGATAACAATGTTTGTATTCAAAATTTTTACTATCCTTTAAATCTAGGAAAATTTCAAAATTTGAAAAACTATCTTTTTTAAAAAGTACATTTTTATTCTTAGGAATTTATATGTAAAATTCATTATTGTGAACAATATTTTTACAAAAGGATGTCTTTCCCTGGCCTCTTCTCTCTCTAGTAGAGTTGTAGCATAAAGTTTTAGTTATATCTGTCAGGTCCATGAGTCTAGCAGTGATTACCTTGTTACTTACCTCTAGAAGACATGATTCTAAAGTCTGACAACTAGAGTGACCCAGAATCTTGCTTTTTTTTTTTTTTTTTTTTAGTCTGCTTTTGTCGATTCTTAGAATTACACATGCTGGGAGATAAAGCAGCTCATTCTGTGTAAGCCTCAGTTCTGGCATCAAGAAGCAGTAAGCCACTATACCTTTCATAATTTATCTTTGATGTGATTTATCAACTGAAGGTCAGGATTCAGAGAACTAAGAATTTATCTTTGAATATATTTCCCTGCATACATCTGAAGTCAACTTGTCGAATCTAGACAATATTTCCAATGTTGTAAAATTGGACCCAGGTAGATTTGCCACTTACAAAAACTTACATTTTGGTAATTATACTGTAAATAATAGAAAACACAATTGAACCCTAGGTTCATTCAAACATAAATACAACACATTTACTTTCCATTTATAGTGCTACTTTTTTTTCTGCCCTCTTTGGTAGTGCTGAAATGTAATATTTAGACCAAAACCTGAATCATGTAGAACACATGGAGTCTGGGAAAGATTTTATTAAATGGTGGAAAGTCTTTCAGGTTTACTAAAACATTATGTATTACAAAAATAGAAATTGTCATTTTTCTTATTACTTCAATTTTCATTTCTGGGAAGGAAATAAATATGTTGAGATAATGAACTGCAGGGCTAGCAGGGAGGGGTCTCATGGTGCCTAAAGAGAAAGAACATTTGTTCTGGCTTTTGCTATGAAGCAGTCATTCTAATCTCTTGATTCACCACCTCTTTGTACTTTTACACTTCTGAATATGAAAGTCCCCCATGAATTTATGCAGAGGGTTGGGTGGTAGGAGGAGAAAAAAGGAAATATTATCCTTTATTCCATGAGAATAAATTCTCTCCTGATTTTACTGGGGTCCTTTTGTCATCTCGATTGTTGCACATTCTCAGACAAAGTATGGAACAGTACAGAAGGAGTCGTTAATAGGCAGAAGCAGGGGGATTCAAAGCTTAGAGGAGAGAGGGAGTCTTATACTTTGTTCTGTTTAACAAAAGGAGTTGAAATGTGTATAGGGTATATGGGAGGAAAGCCGGATAGGAGAGAACAAAGAAGGCAGAGAAGAAAAGGAAAACAGGAGTAGAAGAAAAGAGGAGGTAAGGAAAGGTAAAAGAAGGGCAAAGATTGAGAGAAAGAGGAGAGAAATGACTGGGAATTTAGAATGTATCTGGAAAGACTTCCAAGCCTGTAGCCTGTTACAATGATCTCACAGCCATAGCTTCTGTCAACTTGCCTCTGATAAAAGCAAGGACATATATTAAGCAAACGATCAGATGAAGGCTTTTAGGACCAGGTCTTGGTTATATTTCTCTACATATTTTAATAATATTAATAACTTTTATGAGACACAGTAAAAGACGATACAGTTAGAAATTGCACCATTAAATGCTTAGCAGTTTTGAAGTCCATCTCATTATTTCTAATCATTAACTCAACAGCAACACATGAAGAACATATCCACCGAACTGAAGGATTTAATTAATATCATTAAAATAATAAAATATCAAGAACATCAATGATTTTATTTTGTCAAATCACAATACTTTTGTATTTTTTCTTACTTGGCTTTTCAGCAGCAGTCAATGAAATTGACCACCGTCTTTACCTTGAAAGTCTCTTTTTTCGACTTTTATGACCGCTCATTCTGCTTTTCCTTCCACTTCACTGAGGTTCCATCTACTTTCCTCTTCACACCCCTGTATACCAGAGTTCTCAGAACACTATCTCCATCCTACTCTCTCTAAACAGGGCTATAAAGTGATTTCATGTTGTCATTTGCATTTAAATATAGTATAGTATAGGTGTGCCAGGTTGCCTTGGTTGGTCAAGTGTTGGACTCTTGATTTCAGCCCAGGTCATGATCTCACATTTCATGGGTTTGAGCCCCACATGGGCTGTGTGCTAACTGGGCAGAGCCTGCTTGGGATTCTCTCTCCTTGCCTCTTTCTCCGCCCCTCCCCCACTCTCTCCCTCTCAAAAATAAATAAACATTGAGAAAAGATTGAATATAGTATAAATATCTTCTGACAACACTCAAAGTTTTATCTCCAAAATGAAGAGAGACCAAACTTTGGCCAAAACTTGAGAATTGTAAATCTAACAACTAGTTCTCCATTGTTATATTCTATAACTTGAATGAGGTGTTGGTCAATTGACTAGTTTTGATACCTCAGAGTAATTACCATAGGACATATCCAGCTTTAGAAATGAAGGACGATTTTCATGTATTATCCTCATTGTTTGAGCTTTAAGCCAAAAAATGCTAAGAAAACAGAGCCTAACCCTAAATATGTGATCCCCCCCAACAGAATGACATGAGGAAATGGATGGGAGAGCTTAGCACAAAAGAGATGCATGCAGTCTTTTTTTAGACTCATTTACAAGTATCCTCTCCCATTCCGTATGCTGCCTTTTAGTTTTGTTAATTGTTTCTTTTGCTGTGAAGAACTTTTTATCTTGATGAAGTCCCAATATTTCATGTTTTCTTTCATTGTCCTTGCCTTCAGAGACATGTCAAGTAAGAAGTTGCTACCACTGAAGTTGAAGAGGTGGCTGCCTGCGTTGTCCTTTAGGATTTTGATGGTTTCCTGTCTCATATTTAGGTCTTTCTCAAATTTATTTTTGTGTATGGTGTAAGAAAGGTGTCCAGTTTCCCAACACCATTTGTTGAAGAGATTGATTGTCATTTTTCCATTGGATATTGTTTTGTATTTTGTCAAAGATTAGTTGACTGTATAGTTGTGGGTCCATTTCTTGGTTTTCTATTCTGATCCACTGACCTATATGCCTTTTTTTAATTTCTGTGTGCCAGTACCATACTGTTTCGATGTATACAGTTTTGTAATATAGCTTGAAATCTGGAATTGAGATGCCTCCAATTTTGTTTTTCTTTTTCAGTATTGCTTTGGCTATTTGGGGTCTTTTGCGGTTCCATACAATTTTAGGATTGTTTGATCCAGCTCTGTGAAGAATGCTGGTGGTAAGTGGATAGGAATTGTGTTAAATGTATAGATTGCATTGGGTAGTATAGACATTTTAAAAATGTTTGTTCTTCCAATACATGAGCATGGAAAGTCTGTCCATTTCTTTGTGTCTTCTTCAGTATCTTTTATCAATCTTCTATAGTTATTTGGAGTACAGATCTTTTACCTCCTTTGTTAGGTTTATTTCTAGATATCTTATTGTCTTTGGTGCAACTTGTTAATGGGATCGATTCCTTGATTTCTTTTTCTGATGCTTCATTATTGGTGTATAGAAATGTAACATATTTCTGTACATTGATTTTATATTCTGTGATTGCTGATTTCATGTATTAGTTCTAGCAATTTTTTGGTGAAGTCTTTCAGGTTTTCTGCATAGAGTATAATATCATCGGTGAGTAATGAAAGTTTGACTTCTTCCTTGACAATTTGGATGCCCTTTAATTGTTGTTGTTGTTGTTATTGTTGTTGTTGTTGCTGTCTGATTGCTGAGGCTAAGACTTCCAATATTATACTAATAAGTAATGGTGAGAGTGGGCATCCTTGTCTTGATTCTCACCGTAGGAGAAAGACTGTCAGTTTTTCCCCATTAAGGATGATATTAGCTGTGGGTCTTCCATAAATGGCCTTTATGATGTTGAGGTATGTTCCATTTATCCCTACTTTTTTTTTTTTTATCAAGAATGGATTCTGTATTTTGTCAAATGCTTCTTCTGCATCTATTGACAGAATCATATGGTTCTTATTCTTTCTTTTATTAAGTGGTATATCACCTTGATTGATTTGCAAATATTGAACCAGCCCTGAAGTCCAAGAATAAATCTCACTTGATCATAGTGAATAATTCTTGGAATGTACTGTTGAATTTGATTTATCAGTATCTTGTTGAGAATTTTTGTATCCAGGTTCATCAGGGATATTGTCTTTAATTCTCCTTTTTAATGGGGTCTTTGTCTGGTTTTGGAATCAAGATAATGCTGGCTTTCATAGAATGCTTTTGGAAGCTTTCCTTCCATTTTCTATTTTTGTGCAACTATTTCAGAAGAATAGATATTAACTCTTCTTTAAGTATCTAGTAGAATTCCCCTGGGAAGCCATCTGGTCCAGGACTCTTGTTTGTTGGGAAATTCTTGATAACTGATTCAAGTACTTTTCTGGTTAAGAGTTGGTTCAAATTTTCTATTTCTTCCTGTTTCAGTTTTGATAGTTTCTGAGTTTCTAGGAATTTGCTCATTTCTTCCAGATGGCCCAGTTTGTTGACATATAATTTTTCATAGTATTCTCTTTATTTGTTTGTAATTCTGTGGTGTTGGTTGTGATCTCTCTTTTTCATGCTTGATTTTACCAACTTAGGTCCTTTTTCTCTTCTTTTTTATAAATCTGGCTAAGCGTTTATCAATTTTGTTTATTCTTTCAAAGAACCAGGTCGGGGCTTTGGGTATCTGTTCTACTGTTGTTATTGTTGTTGTTGTTTTTAAGTTGTTGTTTTCTTGTTGCTGTTTTGTTTTGTTTTGTTTTGTTGTCATTGTTGTTGTTTCTATATCATTTATTTCTGCTCTAATCTTTATTATTTCCCTTCTGGTGGCTTTATGTTTTATTTATTATTCTGTTTCTACCTCCTTTATCTGTAAGGTTAGATTGTGTATTTGGGACCTTTCTTGTTTCTTGAAATAAGCCTGAATTAAAATATATTTTCCTCTTAGGACTGCCTTTGTTGCATCCCGAGGGGTTTGGAATGTGGTGTTTTCATTTTCATTTGCTTCTATTCTTTTTATTTCTTCTTTAATTTCCTGATTAATCCCATTCATTTTTAGTAGGATGTTATTTAACCTCCATATATTTGAAGGCTTTCCAAAATTTTTCTTTTGGTTGACTTCAAGTTTGATAATATTGTGATCTGAAAATATGCATTCTATGATTTCAATCTTTTTGTCACTGTTGAGGACTGATTTGTGACCCAGCATATGATCTATTCTGGAGAATGTTCTACGTGCACTTGAGAAGAATGTGTTTTCTGCTGCTTTAGGATGAAATGTTCTGAATATATCTGTTAAGTCCATATGGTCCAGTATGTGATTCAAAGACATTGTTTCCTTGCTGATTTTCTGCCTAGATGATTTGTCCATGGCTGTATGTGGAGTATCAAAGTCCCTTACTACTATTGTATTATCTCAATGAGTCTCTTTATGGTCGTTATTAATTGATTTATATATTTGGGTGCTCTCAATTTGGGGGCATAAATATTTACAACTGTTAGATCTTTTTGATAGATAGACTCCATCCCCCATTATGATATAATGCCCTTCTTTATCTCTTGTTACAGTCTTTGTTTTAGAATCTAGTTTGTCTGATATAAATATGGCTACTTCAACTTACTTTGTACAACCATTAGCATGATAGATTGTTCTCCATCGCCTCACTTTCAATCTGTAGGCGTCTTTAAGAATAATATACTAACCTTAAAATACAAAAGGGGAAATACACCTAACAGTACAAAACTGAAATATCATTATGTATATATTTATTTTATTTATCTTATCCTATTAATTTTTTGGTTTGGGGCGTGTAAATAAAATGGCTTAATTCATACTTTCTTTGATTCTTTAGTGAACAACCTCTTAGGTGATAGCAAACAAACATTTCTATATTTTATTGACATCAAATAGCTAGATAAATAAAGTACTCCATTATTTACAAACTCTAACACTACTTTCTGCTAAAACAACAGAGATGAGGATTTAACGTATTTTTATATTTAAATTGAAAGCTATTCAATCATTTTCATATTTATTACCATAACGCATATCATTTAACATTATAAACATGTACTTTATAAACTGGAAACTCAAGGAAGATGATATAATGAAAACAATTTTTTACATTGAGTCTAATGTTGTTAAATATTGCTGTTTATATATTTTATGAATCTTTACTTGATTCTCATGAAGAATTTAGCAAGTGAAAGCATTTGTTAAACAAACTATTAAAAGTATGGTATATGTGTCAAATATATTGTTATAGGTGTATAACTATAGTAATAATTAAATTAAAAGTAAACATTTTTATGTCCATAATAACAGTTACTATTTTCCCAGAATGTTTTCAAAACAATAAGTGATTTTTGTACAGCACTGTGTTACATTTATGTTAACCAATATCATTTAAAGCTTTCTTCAGAAATATTTTTATATTTTATTATATAAACATTTTAAAATCATTTTTAGAGTTTTCCACCAGAAATGCTTCAATAACCAGGAAAATTTTATAAGTATATAGAAGTCATAATATTTTTATCATAATGTCATAATAGTACTTGGTAGTAACTTTTAACTATTTTTATTAAGTTTATGATATATATTCAATGAGTCAGGCGATTTATACATTTAATCTCATTATCACTATGAATCATACATTTAAAAGCCCCTAAATCTTTTTTTTTCTTTTAGATTAGCAATATTCTTTCATTACAGGAAATTTCAAAATATAAGCATAAGGGAAAATAACTCATTTTATAGCCAACCTTTAATAATTGCTATTAATATTGTGATAGGTTGAATCATGTCATCCAAAAGATATGTCCAAATCCAAACCTTTAGAATGTCAGAATGTGACCTTATTTGGAATAAGGATCTTTGCAGATGTAATTAAAATAAGGATTGCGAGATTAAATCAGGTGAACACAAAGACCCTTGTCCTTATTAAAGTCAAGAGAAGGCAGAGACACAGGCACACACAGGAAAAAAGGCCATGTGATGACTGAGGCAGAGTTTGGCGCTATGCTGACACAAACCAAGGAATACCAGGACTCACGAGACACCAGAAGAGGGATAGAGGGCTTCCTCCTAGAGACTTTGGAGAGAATATGGCCTTATAACACCTTGATTTTGGACGTCTGGTGTCTGGTGTCTAGGATTGTGGGACAATTCCTTCTGTTTGTTCATTTATTTCCTGAATTTTATTTTCCCTTTCCTTTATGGAACTGATTTTAAAGTATTTCATTGGACATATATATATTTACATTTTAATATCTGATATAAGGATATGTCTTATAATCAATGTTCTGTGATAATTCATTTAGCAACACTTTCTTTTAATTGATTCATTTTTTAAAATATTTTAATTTTTTAATATTTATTTTTGACACACACACACACACACACACACACACACACACACACAGAGTGCAAGTGGGGGAGGGGCAGAGAGAGAGGAGACACAGAATCTGAAGCAGGCTCCAGGCTCTGATCTCTCAGCACAGAGCCTGATGTGAGGCTTGAACTCATGGACCACGAGATCAACGACCTGAGCCGAAGTTAGACACTTAACTGACTGAGCCACTCAGACTCCCCTTACACTGAATTTATTATCGCTTTTAGTTATACCAACTTCTAGATTTACTATTTTTTAAAAAATATTTTTCTTTAATTTTCCACATTTTTGTCTTTTCTGTAAAGAATTCAATTTATGAATAAATTTTGTACTTTTCGTTTTAAATTTTGTTTTCTGCTTTATTAAATTCCAAATCTTCTGTAATGGTAGTCTGCCCTCATAATGGATGTTATATTGTCTCTCTTTCCTCTGAGTTAATTTTTTAAATTGTATTTATTTTGTAACCTCATGTTAGAAATTAGAGACTTTACATTAAGACATTATCTTTAGCTGGGAACTCTTACCTTGACTACCAATCCATATTTATATATTATGGAATTTTTGTGTCTATTTTAAAAACATGACAATATTCTATTATAATAAGAAGAAAAGGTGATAAGCTGGCTTTATGTCCTTTCTCTTGTCTGATTAATATCCTTCAGAGAATCCTTTTTCGCCCCACCTTTAGGTTTAAAGCTATTTGCTAGGATTCTGGCAACTGAACCAGCAACATAAGTATAATCTAGATTTCCTGATTTATCATGTTGTTTGTTGCTTACCCTTATTTTCACCCAAATCTCTCATTTTTCCCTCAGTTGTGCACAGTAGCCTTGAGTATGGTGGTATTGTCATTCTTCCTTTCTAATTAATAAACTTCTAATCATCTATGGTGAAAGTATAGTATGAAGGCATACATCTGTTGGGGTATAATAATTTCTTACTCAATGAAATGTTTTGTCTTCAAGATCTTCCTACCATACATCTGAATTTGCAGATACCACTGCACTTAACTTATTAAGCCTTTCCAGTATATTTCAGCAGGCTTGATTTATATTAGTGACTCTCCTTTTGTGAGCTCTTCAGATTCCTGGGGCTGTTATGTAATTCAGCATTTACTTACTTACTTTCTTCTACAATCTTGAGTGTTTGCTCATATGCTAAACTTAATATTTCAAAAATAGTCACTAAATTATGTTTAATCAGACTGTGTTTTTTTATTCTTAAAAATAATCTGATTACGATCTGCGTGAAGCACATATTATTATAAGAGAAAAATTCTAAACATGAAGTGGACAGAAATCACTTTTATACACAGAAGGTCACCTTCCTTACCATTCCATTATTAAACAAACCACTGTTTGCCTTAATATCAAACAAGTTGGTAAATTAACCCCTGGGCAAAGGTTTTACCATCAGAAAGAATTGCGTAAGTGTATATCTTTGGACCTACATACGAGAAAAGGACTAGTATCAGAGTACAAGATATTTTGAAAACATTAACAAAGAGGCTTAAGTTCTGGATAATTAAAAATGTGTAAAGCAAAAACACATGACATCAAAACACTGATAATATACTATTTTTATAATTTTACTACAAACCGGTCTAAGAAGTCTAGGATCAAAATGATTAAGAAGCATATTTCAAATGATTAGATTGCTATTTATGTAGCTATTTTTTACAATGCTTTAAAATAACATACTTTAATATTTAAAATTGATATCTTCAATGTCTCATTTCTTTTCTAAAAACCGTGCTGACAAGTGAAATCTGTAGCAGTGATTCTCTGCAATATAATATCCTGCTATAATACTTTATACAAGGATAACAAGAGAGCATCATTTAAAAAATGTTAATAATGGGGAACAATTTCAGAGCTCCTTTGGTACTTTGAAATTAGTCTTTGTGCAACAAAATACCAGGTTGGGAAAAATTCAACAAAATGCTTGAGAAGAAAATGTGTAATAATGGTGGGAAGTGTGAAAGAAAATTACCTAAGAAATATTATTGTATATTTATTGTATAATATTTATTACATAAATATTTTTAAATATTGTTAATTATTTTTGAAACTCCAACTAATGGCTTGTTTTAAGATTTTTGGGGGCGAGGTAGGGTTTGTTTAATAGATACATTGCTTTACCATCTGTGAAAAGAACTAAAATGGCCACATTTGAGTATTAAATGGACATAAGAATAGTTTAAAATGAAAAGTCGAAATAATAATTTATAAATCTCTCTCTCTCACACACACATTCACGTGTATGATGGTCTTTGTTATATGAACTACCTGATAGGCTATAAGTTTTATTTTTGTAATAATCTATTTCTTAAAATACATATATCAGTGATATGTAGTGCAGATACACACACATTGTATTTAAACAGAAAGAGAATGAGCATGTATGCATGCAGAAGCACCAGACTACTATGCATTTTAAATGTATTCTTGGTTTTTATGATTGTTATTCATACTGTTTTTAAGTCTACTGGATTCGGAGTGAGATTGTGTTTGAACTCCAGTTTCACAATTTACTAACTACATGACTATGAGTAACTCAACTTCTTTGTGCTTCAGTATTTATTTACAAAAGAAAAGCGATGATTAGGACTGTCTCATGGTTTGTTGTAGGAAATAAGATGAATATGAAAAACATTTACAATAGTGCCCCTCACCATAAACACTCAGTAAATCATAGCCATAAATAAATCCTCAGATTTTGGCATCTGAGTATAATTTAAACAGGAAGGCTGTACTTATAAACCCTGCATTCCCATTGGTGACATTCTAATACCAGTTTTGAATCTTACTGAACTGTCTTTCTAGTTTACCTGTCTTTCCCTACTCAAGTTATTAGGGTATAAAAAGTATCAAAACTGACTATTTTTACATTCCAGAGGATTTAAAGGCTATGAGAGAGCTAAGAGATTTTTGTGCTTGTGAGAGAGCACATTGAGGTGATGAATCCAAATTTAAAAAATCTAATATTAGCATTTAAACAATAGCAGATTATTTATGGTGTGTAAGGCATATAAAGAATACTCTGGTTGCCTTAATTTTTTGTCCAATTTGTAATAAAGTTAAAGAGATGATTAAAGTTATATTTGAAGAGACTTACAAATGATAGTAAACAGTGAAAACACACATGACTGTTTTTGATGATACGCTCTTTTTCTTTTGAGCAATCTGTTCAATGTATACCTTACAAAGGAATTTTTTTCTTTGACATGACATATGACATTAATGAGAATGTTCTTCATCATCTGATACTATATTTATGATAGCTGGTGCATAGTCATAGAACAAGAGAAAAGTAAAGATGAGATAAATTTACCTACAGAGAATGAAAAGATGTATATATAATGCATTTATTCTGTTGGCACATAGTCTGTAATTACACATTAAATAAATTATGTGGAATAATTCACAAATATTTCATCATACTTATATAAAGGCCATTATAATTTTTCTCTACTATTGCAATTTTAGCATATGCCCTGCTGAAGAAAACATCTGGACAGTTTTTATATGCTTTTATAATGAAATGTTATATCAGGAAAATTTTAATGACATTAAATATTATTTAAAGATATGATTATTAATGGCTGCTTGGATATCTCTTATATTACACATCAGATAAACCATTAGTATACAAAAATATAAAGGACTTACCAAACTCAACCCCCCAAAAACAACTCAATTAAGAAATGGGCAGAAAACACAAACAGACATTTTCCAAAGAAGACATCCAGATGGCTAACAGAGACATGAAAAGATGCTCAGCATCACTCATCATTAAGGAAATATAAATCAAAACCACCATGAGACACCACCTCACACCTGTCAGAATGGGTAATATTAACCCAACAAAGGAACAACAGGTGTTGGTGAGATTCAAAGAAAGAGAACCCTCTTGCACTGCTTCGTGGGAATGCAAACTGGTGCAGCCACTCTGGAGAACAGTGTGGAGTTTCTTCAAAATCTAAAACTAGAACTACCCTATGATCTAGCAATTGCACTATTAAGTATTTACCCAAATGATATAAAAATATGGATTCAAAGGGGTACATGAACCCTAATGTTTATAGCAGCATTATCCACAATAGCCAAACTATGGAGAGAGCCCACATGTCTACTGATGAATGGATAAAGAAGAGACTGTATTAAATATTTAATGGAATATTAGCCATCAAAAACAAATGAAATCTTGCCATTTACAATATGGATTGAGCTAGAATATATTATGCTAAGCAAAATAAGTCCATCAGAGAAGGACACACATATGATTTTAGTCATGTGTGGAATATAAGAAACAAAACAGATGAACATATGGGAAGGGAGAAGAGAAGAAAGGGAAACAAACCACAAGAGACTCAATGATAGAGAACAAACTGAGGGGTGATGGATGGAGGTGAGTGGGAGATGGGCTAGAAGGTTGATGAGTATTAAGGAAGGTACTAGTGATGAGCACTGGGAGTTGTATGTAAGTGATAAATCACTGAATTTACTTATGAAACTAATATTGTACTGAATGTTATCAAACTAAAATGTGTAAAAATAAATTAAATAAAATAAGTTATTAATAAGTCAGTAGACATATACTCTGACTTCCACATACTATATTTCATATACCACATTGATTTTGTTTCTTGCCCTCACTTGTTCATAACGTCAGGGAAAACAATCATAACACAGAGGAAAATGTAGGTTTTATTTGACTTATGTAAGTCAAAAAACAATTAAGGATTCTACTCTTTGATGTGAAGAAAGAGTCACGTACCAATTTACTTTTAATGAAGGCTTGAGGGAGAGGAGGACTCTCTAGGTGGAAGAGCCACATAGGTCATTTCAAGAAGTGTTGGAAGGAAGTTGTTACAGTGTACCCCACAGACAATGAGTAATAAGTAAAGGTAAAAATAGAGCACAAACATCTCTTCTAATACTGCCTAACCCCTGCCCTCAGAACATGTTTAGAGTGCTATTTAAGTATACTAGGGAAAACATTATTTTTAATTTAAAAGTCAGAAATTATAGTTGATTTAAAGATTTGTTTTTATCTTTGATACCACATTCCATTTACTGAGAAAATTGTGTTTCTCCTCAAAGCCATGGATTTTAAGGTACACTTTCCAAGCATTAGTAGGATTCCAGTGCCAACCTAAACATCAGGGTGCACCTTTCTGTGGAGATCCTAAAAATACCATGAAGGAAAGTAGTGCAGCTCTAGAAAGTGTAGGCACAGCAGGATTGCAGTGCAGGAGCAGAACTAGTACTGGGGGATTAGCAACATAGGAAGAATGCATGGTATAAAGGGAATTCAACAAGAGGCCTTAGAGGAAATAACAAGACAGCAGGAGAAAGCAAACAGCAGGGCAGGAAAGAGAATATGCTGCCATGCATAAAAGAGATCCTTAAAACACAAGAAAGGATGCAGGAAAACAACTGAAAGAGTTGGAGAGACTTTTTAGAGGGGTATTCAAGGTCAAAAGATACTGTGATTACTGAACACCAAGACTGAAAAATAATAATAGAAGATAGAAGAACACAGAACAAAGACAAGAGATCATGAGTACTTGTCGGAGTTGAATTTTGTGCTATCTCCGACTATGAGATTTGTTCTAGGAAGACAATACACCAGAATTTCATGGAAATCAAATATATACTGTGTCTGCCCACACTAAGTTTCCCCCATCTACTTTATATATTTAGAAAATGATGCAATTATACTTAAGTAAACCTTTTCTTGAAAATAAAATTTAGTTAAAAACCAAATCCAGGCAACCATATAGATCAATGTTACTTAGCCATTTTGGCTTGTTGAGCACTTTTGAGAATATATTGAAAGGTGCAGACCCTCTTTCCAGAGAAAAAAAGAAAAAAAATAACAAGTACAAATATTTTGGTTTACTTCATTGTCTTGGGATTTATGTATTTCAGAGAGAAAGAATATAAAAACGATTGTATGTCTTTAATTCTATTTTTATGTAAAAAGCAATGGCTACACTTCTGAAAAGGAGATATGAATCCAAATATTGCAGTTGGTGGTTTTTTTTTTAATGTGCTGTAAGTTTGCTCAAAATTTCAACATCAAAAGTGCGATTGGTTTTAATAATAACTTGAAATTTGAAGTATTTTTTGCCTTAGCACCTTACTTGTAATCTTGGCCTTTAATTAATTTTTATAATTTATTTTGATGATAGAAAACGTTCACATCTTGGAGTGGATGTACAGTGATACCCAAAATTAGATATTGTGTAATCAATACATTTTATCGGTCAACCGAGGCTGAAATTCACCAAGATCTTTTCCATTTTCCTCAACACAATTAAACCACCTGTGCCAAGTTGAGCACCATCAGTTTGTCTGCATGAGAATGACTATGCATGGACATTCAGATTTTAAGTTTACCCAAGCATGTTATTTGCTACATTTCATCTGTATTCTATTATTTATTATTAGCCTTTGTTTACTCTTTTCAAAATACTTTAAAAGCACCCTGAATTATTTCCAGAGGTCTATAGATGTTTGCTTAGAACAACTATGGCCAAGCTTTCTTTTCTTTCTTTTTTTTTTTTTTTAATGTTTATTTACTTTTGACAGAGACAGAGTGTGAGCAGGGGAGGGGCAGAGAAAGAGGGAGACACAGAATCCAAAGCAGGCTCCAGGCCCTGAGCCATCAGCACAGAGCCCGATACGGGGCTCGAACCCACAAACTGGGGGATCATGACCTGAACCAAAGTTGGTGCTTAACTGACTGAGCCACCCAGGTGCCCCTATGGCCAAGCTTTCCTTTTCTTTTCTTTCTTGTTTTTTTTTTTTTTTTAATCCATGTAAGATCTACATCTGACAATAAAAAAGTTTTCTTTGTATTCTTCCATTCTATTCTATCCTTAGAAATTGCCCACCACATTGTAATTTATCTTCTTCTTCCTGGGTAGAATTAGTATTTCCCAGCCTTTGGTGTTATTAAATAGAACCACGAAGCTGAGTTCCAGTCAGTGGGTTATGAGCATTGAAATAATGTGAATTGTTTTCAATTTTTGGCTCGAAACAACTCCCACACACCCTCCATTATGTTATTCTTCCTTCTGGTTGACAGGGATGCAGATTATTTAGGGATAACGTGGAAGCCATGTGTTGAACACAGTGGTACAGCAGTTGGTCACCCTCCCAAACCTGAATGATTAAGCAGAGAAAGGCTGCCACCCCCTACCCCAACCTCTTTTTCCTACCCAGTGTTGTTGCAGGAGAAGAATACATTTTATTATGTTTGAGCCTGTAAATATCTCAATACTTTCTTATTTAGAATCAGACAATCTATATGATGTAAAAATATGTACCTTGAAATGGCCTTAAGATAATTTAAAATATATGTCAGTGACCTTGTAGACCTTGAGAAAAACATAATAAGAAGATGGACAATGAATGTTGGAAAGCTAGTTATCCATTGAAACATTTGGCAATATTAACACATGTAGCAAGTGAAAAGTGCAGTAGGTTTCTACAGAACCCTTTAGTTTCAGGTAATTGTTTGAGATGATCCAAATTAGTGACGTGCAATGCAAGAAAGAGGTAAGCTTGTGGGAGGTGGGAGTCGGGGAGGGAGTCTTGTTTACAAGAAGGAATGAAAGGCAGTAAAAGAAGCCCAGTAATGGTACTTTGTAGAGATGGAACTGGCGTTAGATGCCATATTATAAGAAACAAGGCTATAACGTGTGTTTTGCAGCAATGCTATTAAGATTTCTGAGTTTCAGTTGGCTCTGTGTGGCTGCCACTAATTTGAGAGACTGTATTGCATGGGTGCAGGAAACAAAGTAAATGATTTGTGAGACTTCTGTTTAGTAAAGAACTTAGTATAATTAGTGGCACATGAAACTAAATGGGAGAAAATTGGTCAAATACCTTCTAATATTTTGATGGACATGCAGTTACAAAGAAAATCAGAGCCTGGATTAAGAAAGATTGGATTCTGATACAACGCTTAGTGGTCTGAGTTTGTAGCAGCAAAAAGTATGTTGTGAAAGGCATATAGTACACTCGGAGCTATGCCCCTTAATACCACTTCATAAGTGGCTATCAAAAAAGATGGAAAATAATATCATCTCAGAAAATAGATTGTGTTGCCAACAAAAACAGTAGACAAGAAAGTGCCTCTTAGTAAATAGATTCTAATTCAAATGAAGGATGGACTTCTCAATGTCTATTTAGCAGTAGTGTGGCATCACCATGACCATGAACCCATTGATTTCTGTGTTTCTCATTTTTCCATCATTTTGGGAACTTTTGTTATGTTTAACCTGCCCCAACTCTTGACAGTGGTGTATCCTGTGTGTGTGTGTGTGTGAAGTAAGGGGGAAGAAAATTTGCCTGTTTAATTCTTAAATTTTGTTACCACAAAGAATCATATCCACATTGATGGAGAAGATGATTTATCTTTTGGATTTTATGACTTCACAGCGCTATTGGCACAAGGATTATGATCTGTAACAAAATATTAAAATTAAAATTAAACATAAGTTTTCACAACAGAAAGGAAAATAAATAATTTTATTTACTGTGAAATATCTAATGTTAAGTAAGTCCATAATGATAATTAATAGTTAAATTTTATTTAATCACTAGCAATATTAATAATCCTTGATGTTATAAGCACAGAATTTGACAGATGTACACTTATCATAATGCAAGATAATATACCTCATAATTTTCAGACAGAATTATTCAAAAATTTAAAGACAATTATTAAAGGATAATTAAGGAAACAGCTATATTACCATAAAACTTGTAAAATTTAAAAGTGTCAAAATTGGGAAGAAATAAAAAGTATTTATGCAGATACACATACATAGGCATTTGGTATATTTAACATATATTAGGACATAGAAAATAAATATATCACATATTCTCTAATATATATTATACACATTATACACATAATATGCATTATACACATCAGCATATCTATATAACAATCAATATTTGTTTGCCTTTATTTAGTATCCTCTTCTTCAAAAAATTTATTTTAAACTTTTAACAAATTATGCTAATGCTTTTGTTATTTTACATTAATTTTTGTTCCGATTTATAAAATTTTAATAGTGTCCATGGACTTTTAGTGCAGTTGTATGCAATTGAAATTTTAATTAATAATAACTTAGAAAGCATAATAATTCATTCTAAAGTGAACCAAACAAAAATTTCCCACTTTTCACTTCACCACATTGTGTTAGAATTCCATTTGCTCTGTGTAAATCGTATTCAAAGTGGTTTAGGGGCACCTGGGTGGCTCAGTCGGTTAAGTGTCCAACTTCGGCTCAGGTCATGATCTCATGGTTTGTGAGTTCAAGCCCCGCATTGGGCTCTGTGCTGACAGCTCAGAGCCTGGAGCCTGCTTCAGATTCTGTGTCTCTCCATCTCCCTGCCCCTCCCATGCTCATGCTCTGTCTCTTTCTGTCTCTCAATAATAAATAAAAACGTTAAAAATTTTTTTCAAAGTGGTTTATGTTGCCAGTTGTAGTTGTTTTCATTTTAACAGTAATAAAGTTGTAATTATGCCTTTTTATGGTTTTAACTTGCTTCCCCTAATGACTAATAATAGAGAATCTTTTGATAATTTTGTTTGCTATCTATATATATGTTTACAGTATAATATGTAAGCATGTCTGATGTATGTGTGTGATTTTTTTTTGTTAACTCTCTGTTTAAACCTTTGAGAAATAGAAAAAAACTGAGATTTATGATCTTTGTTTTAAAGCACAAAAAGGAAAATTAACAACATAAAGCTATTTCAGTGTTTGAAAGATGATATAGGCAAACTCATAAAGTTAGTCAAAGATTTTATTGTGAAGAATTCCTTCATATACTTCTTATACTTATGTAACTGAAAATTACATGTGTTTTTAAATTACTACTTATAAAATGGAGAAAAACATGAAGTAGTTGCTTGTCTATTAAATATATCTTTTTTAAAAATGATTAAAAAACGAAACTTCTAAGTCAAAGCAAAATGCCAGCTTATATTATTAAAGGTGACCTTACTTCACTTAGCATAATACCCTCTAACTCCACCCATGTCATTGCAAATATCAAGATTTCATTCTTTTTTATGGTGGAGTACTATTCCAATATTATATATATACGTGTATATAATATTGATCCATTCTTGATCCGTTCATCAGTCAGTGGGCATTTGTGCTGTTTCGACCATTTGGCTGTTGTAGATGATGTTACTATAAGCAGTGGGGTACATGTATCCCTTTGAATTAGTATTTTTGTTTCTTTGGATTCTTTGGGTAAATACCTAGCAGTGCAATTCTGGATCATAGGGTACTTCTATTTTAACAAGTCTATATGTTTAAAATATATATATTTAGTTCAAAAATAGACTAATTCATAGTCGAATTTTGAATTAAAAACTAAGGTTTTAAATGTGTTGTTTAATTTATGTAATTCATCAAACTACATATTTAAATCTAACCAGGGAGGACTACTAAGATATTCATAAATATTGTTACTTTATGCAGGTTAGTGCATAATTTATTCCTGTGCAACAATTTATTGCAAATTTACTAATAGTTTAAAGCAATACAAATTTATTATCTCCTAGTTTCCATAGGTCACCAGTCTATGTACTGTTAGCTGGACCCCCTGCTCAGTGTCTCACCAAGCTGAAATCAAAGGTGTACCTGGGGCTGCAATATTATCTAAGATTCAGAGCCTTCATATAAATTCAATGGTCATTGAAAGGATTCAGTTTCTTATAGTTCCCAGACTGAGGTGCCCTTTTTCTTGCTTGCTGTCATCTAGGAGCCATTTTTAATTCCTAGAAGCCACCTACAATTACCTGCCATATGGCCTCTACGACATGGCGATTTGCTTCCCCCCCAGTGGCCAGAGGGAAATAGCTGCTTCAGTTTCCCATTTCTGTGAGGCCACTTCTTTCTCTGGCCTAGGGCCAAACATACTTTTATTTATTTTTTTTTAAATTTTTTTAAAAACATTTTTATTTATTATTGAGAGACAGAGAGAGACAGAGCATGAGCATGGGAGGGGCAGAGAGAGGGGGAGACACAGAATCTGAAGCAGGTTCCAGGCTCTGAGCTGTCAGCACAGAGCCCGACGCGGACCTCGAACTCACAAACCACGAGGCCGTGACCTGAGCCGAAGTTGGGTGCTTAACCGACCGAGCCATCCAGGCGCCCCTAGACATTATTTTAAATGGCCTTACGTATTTAGGCTAGACCTACCTAGGAAATCTATAACTTAAAGTCAACTAATTTGAGATTTTTTTTCACCTTCAAAATTCATTCACAGCAACACCTTGATTAGTATTTCTTTGAATAACTAGGAGAAGATGTGTATACCAGGGGTTAAGAATCTCAAGGGAGTATCTAAGAGTTTTGCCTACTATACATACACTGAGAAACAAAATGATTGTTTCATTGAGCAGTTCCATGAACTAATTAGATACAAGGTTGTACCCTGGCTCTCAATAAGTACCTCAGTATCTTATAAAAAATATACTCTGAATTAAAAAAAAAAAAACTTACCTATTTTGTAAATAAGTTGGGGTATTTTGTAGGATACAAAAATATATCTTACATTCTAAAAGTACATTCACAAAATTTATTCTATATTTTAAGAAGAAGTGAAGTTTGATTTTAGCCTCTTTATTACTTATAATATTAAAATATATTTAACAATATATTTAACTATTTGAAACCACTTTACTGATTAGGCTGCTCATTTCGGGAATTCCATCATATGTTTTGATAAAATAAATGTTCAAGATGTGCATTTTTAAAAATTATCAGTGAATTTTATTAAGTGTATTTTGAGCTTACCATGTATTCCTGAATTATCTTTTCAGGATTAACAGATGACTTGTACTATTGTCCTAGCTAGATGCACTGATGATCCCACTGCAGTTTAGAGTCTTATTTTAGACCTGCGCAAGTTTGAACATGAACTTTACAGATTAGGCCCTGGTACATAGTGATCAATCTGTAAATATTAGAAGCCCAATTTCTCTACTTTATATATTAGTATATACTTTTGGCATTTTCAGAAATTTATATTAAAACTTCCTTACTGCTACTCTAATTTCAAGTCAAATTTCATATCAGATTTTAGAATTTGTAAGATTCTAACATTAAACGTTTTTATCAATATGTAATTGTACTTTTACCAAAAACTGCATAAAATTCTGTTTCTTACTCACTTTTACTAATACAGAGAAAATAATTATATTTTTGGAAATAAGGTCGAAGACAGATTCTAGATGGTCATGTTACGGCACTTAGAAGTTTGTGAATATCCTAGTCATGTGCCACTCAACAAACAAATTGTCCAATCATTAGCTGCGTGACATTGGGCAAAAAAATGAATTTCTTCTTTTTTTGTTTTTTAGTAGTTTCATCATCTATAAAATAAGTTCCCTCTTCACAGTCTGCAAATTCCTTGAAATCTATGACATGGAGGAATGACCAGAGATTTTCTCCCGGAATCACTGCTGCGAACTGTACTCTTTATTAGCCTTAGCAAGGGAGAATATAAGACCATTTCTCTCTCTCTTTCTTTCTTTCTCTCACTTTCTCTACCCCTCGCTCACTTGTGCCCTCTTTCTCAAAAAAAAAAAAAAAAAAAAGTTCATGTCTGAAAAATCAAATATAGGGTTTTGGCCAGGGTCCAGACTCTTCAATGTAATGTGTCTTTTTCATTGCATTATATCAAATGTACATTCCGTTACTATGACTTATGATGTTGGTATTGATAGTGGTTATCTGCCTGAGGTAGTGTTTGTCAAGTTTCTGCATTGTAAAGTTACTCTTCCTTGCCCCACTGCTTCCATGCTGTCCTCTTAGGAAGGAAGTCACCATAGGCTCCCTGTACATAAGGAGTGAGGAGTTATATTTTACTTCCTTGAAGGAAGACCATCTACTTAATTTATTTGGAATTTTTTTTTTTTTAGTTTGTGTATTTATTTTGAGAGAAAGAAAGAGGAGGTCAAGTGCACACAAGGAAGGGGCAGAGGGAGAGGGAGAGAGAGAGAGAATCGCAAGCAGCCTCTGCACCATCAGCGTGGAGCCAGATATGGGTCTTGAATTCATGAACTGTGAGATCACGACCTGAGCCGAACTCAGTCTCTTAACCAACTGAGCCACCCAGGTGCCACTTTCTTTGGGATTCTTATGCACACGAGATGTGTCGCTTTGTTCTCATTTATTTATTCAGTCATGCATTTATATCGATATGGGCTCATGAGTATTTGTTTTATATTCTGTGTTATATTCTAATGCTACTTTATTTAGTTTGTTGCTCAGATTCTTCCTGCTATGGCCATTGATCAAGGAATTTATTTTAAGTACAATTTCAGATATGAAAAAGGTATATATTTGGACCACTGAACCAATGCTGGGAACTGCTATATAGCTAGTCACCACATATTTGAGTAGTGGTGTAGTGCACAACTCTGAGAACACTATTAACCTTGTCATATATCTAATGGGGACCCCACAGACTTCACAGTACAGAGCTCTGAAGTCAAACCCAGCATCCCAGTATACAGTCATGCATCTTAGAACTGGACAACAATTCAGATACTTCGGAATTCAATGCAGCTTTTAACTTAGATATCTTGTCATTCCTGACAGTGTACGTATCCTTTCAAACTGATTGCAGTGTTGCATATTAGGTTTATTCTGCTTATTTTTATATCTTCTTTCACTGTCCCTGCCCTTTTGAACTATCTGCTTCCTACTTCACTGTTCTCAAAGCCCAGTGTTAAAAATCACTGCAAGTCTGAGCTAAATCTGGGCTAAAAGTAACATGTAATGTATAAATGAACTTCTTAGGATATAAAAACAAACTTGATTTTTCTATTTTAAAATTACATTTGTATTGTTATACAAATTTATTTCTCAGATTTCAAACGTTTTCATTGTGATTTGGGTTAGTAATTTTTAGCTTTCTTTGGTGTTCAATGACTCCTATGGTTCCTAAACATCACAATCAAAACACTAAGTAGATACATAGTTTCTACTGAGGTAACTAAGGGAGAAAGATATCTTTAGCTAGCTTTTCCAATATAGAATCATACTCAGGAAAATGCTGATAGTAAATTTTTAACTTTTCTTTATGATAACAGCCCAAGACTCATCCCAGCTACTCCTGGATCTGAAGTTCGGTTGTCAGAGGCTGATGCAGTTTATACCAGCTCTCAAACAGAAGGTATGTGCCCAGTTTTGTGAAGTAAACTTATTATTTTTATCCTCCTCATCCTGCTGTTTCTTCCTTAAAATATACTTTACTTGCTTCTTCAATGAGTTGGCAAATATTGCTTCTTAAAACTTAGATCTAGAAATCCTGCAATTGGTGACGTAATTGGCTTTAAGTTGAGGAAAATCTTTTGCTCAATTTCCATTTGCTTTATATCTTTTCTGCATGTAATTCTAGCATCTTCCCTACAGTAGAATGATTGTAAATTTTTACAGTTGGCATCATGTATGAAATCCTTGCTCTGTCAAGGTACCTGGGTTTGGTTAACTTATGTAACATATTCCAAGAAAGGAATTATTTTCCCTGCAAGTGACAATTAGTAAGTGCTCCTGTGTTAGTGTTGTTGTCTGAAAAATACAGTAAAAAAATATTTTTGCAGACTTTAAAATATGTCATCGTGGGCTATTCCATCATGTTACTGTTACCAGTTACCAGTAACAGTTTAATGCTTAAATGCTTACCAGTATTTGAATATTTATATGTTTAAAATAAATCCAAATAAAATATCTTCTTTGTACCATTGTCATATGGTAATTATATATGGTCATAAATGACTTGATTGCCTAAATATTTTAGGCTACTGAAAATGATATCAAAGTACATTTTTTAAATTATTTATTCTTCTAAAAAATAAGGCTGAGATTGAAGAAGAGGCTGAAGACTAAATTTTGGCTAAATACCAAAGCCTTATTTAGTATAATTGCTTTTTACTTTTAATCTCACCTTACTTCTCCTTTCCTTAATACTTTCTTTATTAGCTTTTCCTTACATTTTTTCCTTATTGCTTTTTGATAAATATCTTCTGTTTTTTGCATATTTTACTATGTAATTGATGAGTTATAAATCATATCTTTTTTGATAGGCCACTCCATATATACATCTAGTCAGCATGATATAATGTGGCATATGTACATGGACATATTTTTATTGCTAAGCTGGTGGGCATGGCAAGGATTTTTATACTTTTCTATGAAAGATCATAATGAATGAAACCATAAATATAAGTCAATTCACAATAAAGACATTTATTAGAAAGTTTTAAATTTCTTGTAAGCTTTATGGGTTTGTTTGTTTTCCAATTTGCTTGTGCTTTTAATTATCTTCTTGACAATTTCATGGTACAGTTAAGGAAGTGCATTTGTTGAATGAGGCAACCATTTTCTCTCTGTGTTGTGTGCAGTGCAAAGTATTTCTCATCGGTCATACTTGGAATGTTCATAAAAACCCACCTCAGGGAAAAGAATATGAATAATATTACTAAATAGAGAATGTATAGTCAGAACAGTAATTAAATTAGAAACTACATTAAATTAGAAACTATAACAGACTACTCATCAAGTGGGATTTGTAGAAAGGGATAGAGGAAGGAGACAATTACCTTTTACTGTGAACTTACTCTGTGTTTGGCATTAGGTTTTTCACAGATGTTATTTCATCAGTTGCTAATTTTTTATCTTACTTCAGAGTTCTTTGGATACATTTGCCTATTAATGGCCAACTAAAGATAGCTGTTCAGACTGAAAGAGATATTAAAGGAATGAGAATTTTCTTCATAAGACTTTTCTACAAATGAGTATAAAGCAAATAAAAAATATGGAAATACCATATTATCAAAAAATTTACTTTTATTTGTGTAAGTAAAAAGGGAAATGCTTTTATCTTGCACATCAACAGTATGGTGTAACTTCCCTTCCCTGTGTGCCTTTCCTAAATTTCCCAGTTCTTTGTTTTGTGTAATAATTTTAAATCCAGCAATTTATCCTCTCATTAGTCTGTTTCTTAAGCAATATTTTTTAAGATGTTAAGTTATTTTCATTTCAACACTTTGGCATTGATAATTATTTGTTATTCATACCTCATATATTACCTAGACATGACTGACTTTCAACAAAAATATATTAAATAAATCAGGGTAATGCCATCACATATTTACAACTAAATACAATGCAGCAGTATTCTAAAATTAGTACCCCAAGAACAGAGTTGTGTATAAATCACGAAACTTACTTGGCTTATTGTGTTTAAAGATTTTTAAATTTATTCAAGAAGTAGCTAAAACTATCTTATTATTTGAATGGGAATTTGTTCTTTTTTTTTTTAAAGCGTTTATTTATTTTTGAGAGACATAGAGACAGAGCGTGAGCAGGGGAAGGGCGGAGAGAGAGGGATACACAGAATCCGAAGCAGGCTCCAGGCTCTGAGCCGTCAGCACAGAGCCCGACACGGGGCTAAACTCACAGACTGTGAGATCATGACCTGAGCGGAAGTCAGCTGCTTAACCAACTGAGCCACCCAGGTGCCCCGGGAATTTGTTCTTTAATACCAAAGAATTCAGAGCAAGATGATACTTCACTCTGCAGATACTAAGCTTCTATATTAAAACAAAAATAAAATAAGCTAGAGTCATATTTCATGACAATGGAAACCTAATCAAATAGAAGCAGTGCATTAAATGAATCACTATCATGGAAGGGGAGGAGAAAGAGGAAGCATTATTTTTCATCCCAAAAGGTATAGACGTCACTTTACATTAAAAGTACTCCACCAGGTATATGAGTATCTTACAAAAAAATGTTAAACAGAAAGAAAATATATATGGGGCATCTGAGTGGCTCAGTCAGTTAAGGTTCTGACTCGATTTCAACTCAGGTCATGATCTCATGGTTGTTGAGTTCAAGCCCCACGTCGGGCTCTGCGCTCACAGCATGGAGTGGAGCCTGCATGATATTCCGTCTCCCTCTCTTTCTTCTCCTCCCCCGCTTGTTCTCTCTCTCTCTCTCTCTCTTTCCGAAAAACAAATAAATAAACGTTAAAACAAAAAGAAAGAAATATATACTTAGTTACTTAATACCTGAAATAGAAGAGTCTACAAGAAGTAAAGGACGTGGTCGAGCAATGAGGGTATTTAAATCTGAGCAGCTGGGAAGACCCAAGAGAAAGTTCTAATCTTTATCTCCTGCTTGTGGCTAAATTGCAGTGTGAAACAGATTTATTTGGAATGTCTTAAACTATAAAGTTGGGCAACCTTTGTTAAACTCTGGAGAGGACAATATTTTATGTTGAGTCTAACAAATTAAAGATCAACCTGGGCCATCTGGGTCTGTAATAAGAACAAATAGCAAACGCATGGTTAGCAAATATCATAGCATGGTTGAAGGGACGTTGCAAACATAGCTTTCTATAGATGCTGTAATTTACAGACTTTTCCTATTTCCTCTGATAATAAGTTTAATTTATTCCTTTGGCCCTTCATTTTGAATAAATTTTCTGCCACTTTATCAATACATTCCCAAGGATTTAAGAATAGTTAAAGTTGCATAGAATAAAAATCACAGTCTTGACACACTGTAAGTAACACAAATTCTCATAAATTTGCTACATATAATTTTCTTTCCTAGATTTATCATTTAACAAATAAAAGTTATTCAAGTGAATTATAAATTTGATATTTCTAGTTTATTCATGGTCTGTTAAAGTAGCTCGGAATAATTTTTCAAAAATGGTCACAGGTATTTTCCATGAGATAAAACTAACCATATGAAATATTTCCAGAAAAACTACCTACTTTAAATTGCACCTTGGAGTCACGTTTTTTTCAACTGTCTCTTTTTACACCAGCAATATTTTATTTTTCACTTTTAGGTCAAATATTTCTTTCTCATTGACCATTCAATCAAATATGTATGTGTAAAGATGAAAATATGATGCAAAGGAAATGTATTTTAACAAAAGCAAACTGATAATGATTAGCTTATGATTTATGGAAAACTATTTCCGCATTCTTATTTTTGCATTTGGTTCCTACTCACTTTCATCATTCTATATTGCTTTAGAAAATCATATTATTTTATATTTTTCATTTTCATCTAAGAATCACAGCTACTAATTGACCATAATGAAATGAAAATATTTTAATGTGATAATAAACTAATTTAAAATTGTTATTACAATGATAGATTATAATAGATGAACTGAAATAAAAAGTTTATGTTTAAGGATTCATGCATGGCCCAATTAAGCATGAGAATGAGACTCTTTTTTTTTAAATTTATTTATTAGCTCTTGGAGAGAAGAGAGAAAGCATGAGCAGGGAAGGGGCAGAGAGAGAATTTCAAGCAGGCCCGGAGTCAGTGCCAAGCGCAATGCGGGTTCTAATTCACCAACTGTGAGATCATGGCTTGAGTCAGTCAGACCCTTAACTCACTGAGCCACTCAGGCACCCCAAGCGTCAGACTCTAAATTTCAGCCCAGGTCATAATCTAATGGTCATGAAATCAAACCCCACACTGACAGCACGGAGCCTGCTTGGGATTCTCTCTTTCCCTGTCTCTCTTCCTTTCCCCGACTTGCGTGTTCTGTTCACTCTCTCTTCCTCTCAAAATAAATAAATAAATAATGGCTTTCAAAAAAGTTTAAGAATTAATCATGGGGAGGATCTTTTAGAAGTTGGACACAGTGTCTTCATGTAAGCATTTATTAACATCATTTATAGATGTTAACTTAAGTTTGTAATAACTTATTGGCCACATACTTCTCTCTGTCTACTTTTTTCATACATTTACTGCATGCAAACATACCTCTCTTCCTTATCAGTAGCTGAGATATTTCTTTCTTACCTAAAAATATGCCTATACTAAATTTCCTCTTTTTCTTTTGCATCCCAATTCTTCCCTTACTTGAACTTTATACTTAAAAAAGAAAAAAAAATAAAAAGTTCAACCTGTCCTTTATATACTACCCTAAGTCCTAATGAATTATTTCCTTTATTCTTCTTGTTCACCTTAGCTGTTATTATCCTTACCTTTGCCTCTGTATTTCCAAATAGGAATGATTTGCTACAACTTCTCCTACCCATTTGTGACACAATTACATATAGATCCCTCTCTCTTTATATCGGTTACCTAACAATGTATATGATAGGAAACGCTACTATGATTGAAAGAAAACTCAACTGAAATGACTTTGAACTATACGATGCTTATAGAGCCAAAAAAGGAAGGTGTCATCAATGAAGGGGTGCTGCTGATGTTCAAAGTTGTGAATTGGGACCAGATATTTCCTGTCTTTATATTCCTTATGTCCAGCTGGTTACTTTTATGAGTATGATCCCACTATATGACTGCTGTACTTTGACTTTTTTATATCCATGCCAGGTAGCTGAAAACATCCTCTTTCTTGTGAGGTTTTATCTTTTATTTATTTATTGCATAGAAGAAAGTCCCCAGAACACGTGCATATATCTTTTCGGTAGAATTGGGTTGCATGATCAACCTTAACTGAAAGTAAATTTCCATATGTTTGGAATCTTATTCTTTACAAGCAAGAAGTAAAGGCTACAGAGGTCTAGTAGTGAGCCCTGGATATATATTCTACAATGTCAACCACAGTATTTAGCAACAGACAACCTCATAATCCAACTTCCACCCTATTTTGTCATCTTCTGTCTCACGGATTTTCAACTAGGGCTTGTATCACCTCCTTTAATGCTATTTGAAAATTAATCAGATCGATGTTTTCTGATTATTATGGACTGAATATTGCTATCAGCATGGAGAGTATGAATGCCAGAAATGTTAAAATTTTGCATTGTGTGGGGTAATGTCTAATGTCAAGCAATGATATCCCCATCAAAATTGTTGGTGGTATCCACTTTGTTAAAAAAAAAAAAGAATATTTTGTTTAACCTTACCAGACAAATCAACTTAATATTTCTTTTGTTGTCAAATCCTAATTGTTATGTATGTGTCAAATTCATAAAACATTTATTGTGTATAATATATAACATATACTATTATAAATGTAGATATGGACAGAGAGGGAGGGACACACAGATACACACACACACACACACACACACACACACACACACCAGAGGGGAAGACACATTATACAAATGTATCCAGGTACAGTACATGTTAGAAAAAGAGTCATTAATATTGTGGGACTAATAACAAAAGTATTGCATATTACAAACTGCACCATTGCCTTTACTTCTTATTGTCTCATTTTCATCTTCAGTTTCTACTTGGCTTCGTGAAGTACTAATCACATTTTCTAAGGAAATTAACATCCATCAAACTTCATTTTCTAAGCACTGTAATTGAAGCATTAGTATTCTAAACTTTATAAAATTTTAGAGTTAGAGGTTATAAATGGTACATTCGAGAAACATTTCTTCAGTATTCAGTGCCTGGCATATAATAAGCTGTTATTAGATGTTACATCTTCCTTGTACTGTACCTCCAAAGTTTCCTTGATGTTATATGATGCCTTTCTGTTACTTCTGCAATGTGAGAACTTGAATATTACCCTCTTCACACCAAAGTTTCCTCATTTTTAAAACAATGACCTCCTCATATATTTGCTATAAAGAAAAATATATCTGTTATAAGTATTTTGCAGAAAGTACTTAGTACAGTGCCTAGCGGGAGGTGGCATTCAATGAATGTTAACTATAACTTTTAAAATGTTATTGCAGACTAAAATGTCATTGGTTTAGGTTTAAGAATATGAAAAAAATCTTAGATATTCCTTAAAAATATTATTATAGGTTAATAATTATAGGTCAATATATTACATTTTATAAGGCCAAAGAGATATGATAATAATAAAAAAAACTAGATACACTTTCTGTATTCCCAAAATACTAATGACTAATCCTTGTGGGCACTGTATTAGTTTCCTAAGGGCTGTTGTGACAAAGTAACATAAACCAGTTGGCTTAAAACTACAGAAATATATTCTCTCCCAGTTTTGGAGGCCAGAAGTCTGCAATCAAGCAACCGACGGTGCTATGCCCTCTGAAGTTCTGACAAGAGTGTTGAGTCCTTCCTTCACTCTTACTAGCTTCCAGTTGTTGCCAACAACCCTTGGTGTCCTTGGCTTGTAGATTAATCATCTTGCATCTATTGTCACGTGGCCTTCTCTGTATCTTATATAGCGTTCTCTTCATTGTGAGTCTCTGCATTTCTGTGTCCAGATTTCTTTTCTTTTCTTTTCTTTTTTCACAGTGCTAGATTTTTAATATTGATTTAAATTTTTTTATAACAGTTTATTTTCAAATTGGTTTACATATAAGGACACTAGTCACTAGATTAAGACCTGGCCTAACTCATAATGACATTATCTTAACTTGAAATATCTGCAAGGACTCTACTTCCAAATAAGATCACATTCCTTGGGATTAGGACTTCAGGTTATTTTTGAGGGGGATACAATTGAACCAATACACTTATTTGCTATTTGAAAGCAGTGATTTGAGCCCTTCTCATGTACTTTTTAAATTTTCTCACTTCTGTTGCTATGTGTAAGAATCCTTTTTATAATTACATATAGGTAAAATAAGACACAGAATATTTAAGTGGATTACCAAAATTCACACAAAGAGTAGGCATTAGAACCATTTTGTAAACATAAGTAATCTGGCTTCAGATACATGTACAAGTCGATATAAAGTCTTAGGCTGGAAACTCATGTAGTATGAGACTGTAGGAAAATAATTTATTGACACAGGTGAACTCACTCATTGCTGGAGATTCCCACCTCTGGCAAGGATACCAGAAACAGTCCTAAAAGTTTGCTGAGGTAGTTTATTAAAACTTGGACAGGGTAATAGCCTTCAGTACTTGAAATGGTAATGAAAGGACATTCCGTTACAACACTAAGGAAAGGTTAAAAGCTTAAGGAAGTAAGATGTTAGAATTAATTTAATTTGCAAGATGTAAATATCCACCACTTAATTGTCTTCCCCAGCAGGTCCTCAAGGACATTTCCTTCACTTAGTCCATTACTAATGCCCTGATGGAGACCACACTGGCATCTCAGTGGCTCAGTGGTGGCTGACCTCTATAAACTACACTTAATGGGAGAAAATGCTTCTATGGAGGCAGGCTCTTTAATGTGAATGGAATCAGTGCAATTCTAGGATAGCAGAAGCTAGGTGGGAGCACGAAAATATCAGACACATAATGCACAAAACCAACGTGAAATGCAGAAATGAGATGCTGAAATTCAGGGTGCCCCGATCTAGGGGAATCTGTGGCAATGTCAAATGTATCATAATTGTTTTAGGACTTACATGGTGGGACAGACACTAGAATGTTGCTGAACTTTATGATCACAAAAATAAGGATGAGAGCTAGTGAGCAGTAAGATGATGCTAGTTACTACCCTTTCTGAACATAAGCCATTTCAAAATCCCATAGTCTACCGATCGAAGAGGACACTGCTCTCCTCACAGGAAGGACCCTGTAATGCCACTGTAAAGGTACACAACAGGAATCATTTTGATTCTTTTTAAAAGGGCTCTGTGACCCTATAGGTTTACAGTATACTGGAGAAAGAAGAGTATACTAACATTGTGAAAAATTTTAGACATAGACACTAAGTTGACTCTAATACCATGAAATCCAAAAGGTCCTTCAGTTATATTGGTGCTTATGGAAGGAATTGAAGCTTTGCTCTAAGTACAGCTCACAGTGGGTACTGTGCTTATTTTTCTATCTTCAAAGGTGTAATTAGGATAAACATTGTTAGCAACCTGACTCATAGAATCAAACCCCCAAAACTACTTCCCTCCGTTCCTTGTCCTCTAGGGGTAATTAAAGCAACTATTTTGTTGTATCTCATATTTTTATGGTTCAGGAAGTTGTGCTGAACTTGGCTGAGACAATCTTCTGCTCAGTGTGTTATCATCGGGGTTACTGGTGACATTCACCTGACATCTGGTCAAGTGTGAAAATAAATGGCCTCCACTTACATCCATGATGTTGTTGTGGAGATAACTGAGAGGTTGCACATACAAATTGGCCCCTTGCTCTATGTAATCTCAGCATTTTTTCAGATAGTCTCTTAAGTAAGATGGTACAATCTTTTACAAAGTTCTTTAGATCTCCATGAGAGTAAGTTGGAATTTGTAGTCTTTTTAAAGACTTGGCCTGGAACAGGCATAGTGACACGTCCACCGTACTTTGTTGGCCCAAACAATCACAGGCCAGCCAGGATTCAAGGAAAGTAAACATAGGCCCCACCTATCAATTGAAAAGTTCCAAGGTATGCAGCAAAACCTGCGATCTCTTAGGTCATCATTACTATGAGAAAAACCTGCTACTGCTAGTTCTCTGGTCCAAGAAGCATAGAAGGCACATTAGACCCAAACTGCAGCTTGAACTCAAAGTTAAACCCCATGTAGATCTTCTGACCTTCAACTACTCACAGATTCATGGGTAAAAATAAATGATTGCTCTTTTAAATCACTAAGTTTTGGGGGTAATTTGTTATTAGGCAATAATTTAATTATGATAGGGGTAGATCCAGGATCAGGTTTAAGAATGTCCAGATGACACAAGTAAATCACATGACCTGATAATCTCATGGTTTCATGAGTTCAAGCCCCACATTGGGCTCCGTGTGGAACCTCTTGGGATTCTCTGTCTCCCTCTCTCTCTGCCCCTGCCCCACTCATGCTGTCTCTGTCTCTGTAAAAATAATAAATAATTCTTAAAAAAGAATCATATGTCCCGATGATGCAGGATCCCTTTGCATCTGCTTCTTTTACAGACCAATGCCTCTTCTTCAGGTCATGCCAGTGGCTTCAAAGAGGCTTTTCTATGAACAACTAAAAAAGATTTGGGTCAGTTTCCCAGATGACTGGACATAGGCTACTGATACATTATATCTCGTATATACTCACTTTCAGATGACTCCGAAGGACAATTATGAAGAAAAGTCTTGCTAGTAACAAAGTTAAAAGTAAATACTTAAATAGCCAACTTGCGTATATGGGATGGTAGTAGGAGGCATGGGTCTGTGGTAACTCTTGAGCAGTGAGAAACATCTTGGGTAGTTTTCTAGACCTTGGCATGAATGAGAAAAAAATCAAATACATAATTTTGAGGGAGATATATATGAAGTGGGCTATGAGATTGGGGATATATGGATCTTCGCGTCTCATGTTCATTCCCAGAAATGAGTAGCTAATGATTCTAAATACTCCAGTAGAAAGAACGACTGATTTTATAGGTATAAACCAAACTCTCCCCTTACCTAGACAATGTTTTCATTTTTGTTATGTACAAAGTGCCCTTGAAAACAATGGTCATCGTGACAGGAAGTCTCTATTGATGTTAATACCAACATATTATAATTTGTACAAATTAACATCTGCATGAAATTGGAAAACATGCTCTCCTTTGATGAAATTTCCAGTACACTCCAGTATGATGGACAAACCCATAATTCATCACAGTAATACCATCTTCTAAAACTTATTGACAGCTAGTTAATTTCTCATGTAAGGAACATGATTTTACAATTCTAAAGTTTCATAGGTAATTGTTCAGTATAATTTCATGATTAATTTTTATCTGTCCTTAAACATAAATTAGAGAAATAAAATATGTCATTTATGTTTTTTTAAATAGTAAGTAATTTGTCAAGACGACCATCCTATCTTTATCCTTTAACATTTTTATTGAGCAAAACATTTGGTTGAAGAAGCATAACATTAGTGATGAATTAGAATTGCAAGAATTTTCACTGCCAAATAAATTTTTTCATTGCATCTTCTTATTTTACTATACCAGTGAATGATTTACTTGTAATTTCATCATAAAAGTAATTTTTGTCATGAATACTTGCATTTAATGCATGTGCAGAAACATCAGAATAGAATAGATTAGCATGCCAGAGTGACCTAGAAATCCAGAAAGATCATTTTGTTTGTAGCTCTTGTATCTGGTTCTATCAAATACCAGATGGTCTGGAAAGGTAAGATAATGCTAATGAGTCTCAAGATATTGCACAGCGATTAGTGCAGCAAGCAAGGTCAAACTGCCGTTGTTTGACTCAATGAACTCTTTAATTTATAAATACGTTCATTTCCCAGAAAAGGAGAGAAGAAAAAGAAATATCACTAAGAAAATACTTTAGGCTTTAAATTTTAACTGTTAAACTCTCTTACACTTTCTGAATCCCATTCATACTATTTTGAGTTTTCTGTTGTGCATGGAAGATTGATTGCCAGGTTTGGGTTGTCTCTACTCTGCCCCTTCCAAAGAAAGATTTGGTCTTTGCTCAGTTCCTGGAATATAATCTCTAAGCCTTTGATTCCTGCTTGTTAATAGTATCTTTATTTGCCTAAGGCCATAGGCCACACCAGATACTTTATGCTAACAAGTGTAATTTTGGAGCGAGTTTTTGGCTATATTAGATAGTTCATGCTAACAGTTGATCTGTGTTTGGAGCCTTGGATCATGTGGTATAAGTTTGACCTTGAGAGAGGTGGTAGACTGAAAGTCAGTCACATGGGGTAGACGAGCAAAATAGCCTATGCTTCCAATGTCCTTTTTGCAATACCTTGTCAAATGCCTTGCCTATAATTTTCAGTAGTTTTTAGTTATGTTGCTTATTTTATTTACTCATTTTTGTCATGTAAAATATAAAATAAGAGGACATGCAATGTGGCTTCAAAAATTATGGATATTGTTCAGTAGATGTATGGATGAAAAGATGTGATGGAATTACATGTAATGGAATATTACACAGCCATAAAAAGGGATGCAGTCTTGCTGTTTGTAACAACATGGATAGTCCTAGAGAGTATTATGCTAAGTGAAATAAGTCAGAATGAGAAAGACAAATACCATATGATTTTATTCCGATGTGAAATCTAAAAAACAAAACAAAGGAATAAACAAACAGCAGAATCAGACCTATAAATACGGAGGACAAATTGATGGTTGCCAGAAGGAAGAGGGGTGGGGGAATGGACAGTGGCTTCCAGTTACACATACAGGCTTCCAATTATGGAATGAATGAGTCACAGAAATAAAGGGCACTATATAGGGCATATAGTCAATAATATTGCAACAGCAATACATGGTGACAGGTGATAGCTACACTTGTGGCGAGCATAGCACAACATACAAAAAGTTGAATAACTATGTTGTATACACAAAGCTAATATGATGTTACATGTCAACTATACTCAAATAAAAATAAATAATAATTTATTTGCAAATTATCATCCCTCCCCTCAAAAAAACAATTATGGACATTTAAAAAATTAATATATAACATTTACTTCACTCAATCTCAATATGATTTTATGAGTTGTACAATAAATTGGTTTAAGTTTTGTTTATTAAAGTACAAGCTTTAATGTTAACATCATAAGCCACCATTATATGATCAATTTTTAAATCATCCATATAGTACTAGTAACTGGTAAAAAAGCAAATATAGTTTCATGTTACAATCTATATACAAACTTCAAATCATGTTATTTAACATTATTTTGAGAAAAATAATCAAAACTTTTTTCTGGGGTGCCTAGGTAGCTCAATGAGCATCCGAGTCTATTTTGGATCAGGTCATGATCCCAGGGTCATGAGATTGAGTCCCAGAGTCCCTTAAGCATGAAGCATGGTGCCTGATTAAGATTCTCTCTCTCTTTGACCCTCTCCCCAACTTGTGCTCTCTCTCTCTCAAAATAAAAAGTAAAATAATATAAAAAACTCAAAACAAAACAAAGTAACAATTGAAGACATTAAGTGTTCAGTTTTATCTTTCTGTTGTCTCTGATTTACCAGCAAAATGCAAGCAACTGTGCAAATTTTTTCAAGTCCCAATCTATTGATATGCAAATCAGCATCCCTTGGTAATTCACTTATATCACAATAATAATAATCAAATGATAATAGCATTTGATTGAACACTTTTAATATTACTTAAAAATTATATCTTTGTCTCTAATGGCTGAAGTGAAATTTGCTTTTAACATAATTTGACATTATGCATTATTTGTGGTCACCTGAGACTTAAATTCTCATGGTTTATTTTTTTCAATATGTTAATACTGTATCCATGCAGTTCAATTGCATTCTTGACTCATAATAATATTCTGACATTTATAAATGAAAAAAATGTTATATAAGATATTTGATAATATGTCCAGAGTACTATTTCATAAATATTTGCTTTGTAATATATACCTTTCCACTTTTGTAAAAAGAGTTGCAATGAATATAAAGAAATTTCCATGGGGCACCTGGGTGACTTAACTGGTTGAGCCTCCAACTTCGGCTCAGGTCTTGATCTCACAGTTCATGAGTTCAAGCCCCACATCGGCTGCCGCTGTCAGCAGGGAGACTTATTTGATCCTCTACCCCTCACTTTCTGCCTCTCCCTGGCATGCATTCTCTTTATCAGAAATAAATAAACCCTTAAAAAAAGAAAAAAAAATAGAAATTTCCAACAATATTTTGAGTGAGCATTTTATTATCAATTAGAACTCACTAAATGATTTTTCGTATTTTTTGAAATGAGGTTGGTAATTTGTTTAGATTTATGGCAAAAGACTCAAGATAATACATTAAGTTGAATATGCAAATGTTACCTGCAATTTGTGTTTGATCTATAAAGAAGACTATGATTTTTATCTCTTCATTGGTGTATGTACAACTTTGTTTTCTCTATTTTGTTTTTACTTTTTTTTTTTTAACAAAGAAAGTGGATGAGGAAAATGAGAACTAATGTTTATTGAACCATGTACCCTGTCTACGGCCATACCACCCTGAACGCGCCCAATCTCGTCTGAACCATGTACCAGTGTTTCCGCTAGCCACAGAAGTAAATTAATTTGGCTAAGTTCACAGAATTAATAATATAATTGGCTAGATTCACAAGTGTATGAACTAAGTCTGTTTCACTGTAATAATTATGTTCTTTTTATGATCTCAGGTCATTAGCAACTTATTAAATCCAAATTGTTCTGTGTGAAGATCCTTTTGAAAATAAGAACAGCATAATCCAATTTGTTTTTCCCAACTCATGTAGTGCTCAGTAAAAATCAGTGGGATTTTTCTGGTCACTCTTTCACAAACTTTGGAAAAATGTTTATTTTTCACTTAATCTTTCACCTTTGTCTTTCACAACTTACATAATTTCTGGGGCGCCTGGGTGGCTCAGTCGGTTAAAGCGTCCGACTTCGGCTCAGGTCGTGATCTCACAGTCTGTGAGTTCGAGCCCCGCGTCGGGCTCTGTGCTGACAGATCAGAGCCTGGAGTCTGCTTCGGAATCTGTGTCTCCCTCTCTCTCTCTGACCCTCCCCCACTCGTGCTTTGTCTCTTCTGCTCTCAAAAATAAATAAAAACATAAAAAAAAAAACTTAGATAATTTCTTACCACTATCCATCCAAATATTGTTTCTTCAAGTTCCAATTCAACATCAACTATTTGTATTAATCTTTCCTTAAAGTATATTTAAATATTTATGAAGTTTGCTATTTTAAATACTTTTTGCTTTAATGCTTACTATTTAATCTTGACTTTATTACATTGATAAATTTTATAAGTGTTCTCTAACAGTTCATTTTCTGATGTCCATTGATTACCAATAATATTATATAAAAAAGCAAATATATGATATGTAGATAAGTAATAATAGTTAAGGTAGCTTCTGTTTTAAGTTAAACATTCATGGGGCGCCTGGGTGGCTCAGTCGGTTGAGCGTCTGACTTCGGCTCAGGTCATGATCTCACGGTTTGTAAGTTCAAGCCCCGCGTCTGGCTCTGTGCTGACAGCTCAGAGTCTGGAGCCTGCTTCAGATTCTGTGTCTCCCTCTCTCTCTCTGACTCTCCCCCACTCATGCTCTGTCTCTCTCTCTCTCTCTCTCTAAAAAATAAACATTAAAAAAATTTAAGTTAAACATTCATAGATTAGTTTCTATATTAGTGCATTTTAAATAATTAAAAAATCAAAAATCATAGATATTTGAAGCTCACTACAATCTTATTCTGAATCACTGGTATAACTAAGATTCCTCTAAGAGAAATAAAAATATAAAAAGTGCTCTCTTCTGCTTAGAAACATTTTATATTCTGACTAAGCGTTAGTATCCAAAATATATAAAGGACTTATAAAACTGAACACCCAAAAAACAAATAATCCAGTTAAAAAATGGGTAGAAGGTATGAAGAGAGATTTGTCCAAAAAAGACATACAGATGGCTAACAGGCAAGTTTAAAGATCCTCAACATCATTCGTCTTCAGGGAAACCAAAACTACACTGAGATATCACCTCACACCAGCCAGAGTGGCTAAAATTAACAACACAGGACACAACTGGTGTTGGTGAGGATGTGGAGAAAGGGGAACCCTCCTACAGTGTTGGTGGAAATGCAAATTAGTGCAGCCACTCTGGAAAACAGTATGGAGGTTCCTCAAAAACTTAAAAATAGAATCATCCTACAATCCAGGAATTGCCCTACTAAGTATTTACCCAAAGGATACAAAATACTGATCCAAAGGGATACATGTGCCCCAATGTTTACAGCAGCATTGTCAACAATAGCCAAATTATGGAAAAAAAAAAAAAAACAAAACACAAATGTCCATGAACTGATGAATGGATAAACAGGATGTGGCGCGCGCACACACACACACACACACACACACACACACACACACACACACCACTGGAATATTACTCGGCCGTAAAAACAGAATGAGATCTTGCCATTTGCAATGACATGGATGGAACTAGAGTGGATATTGCTAAGCGAAATATATCAGTCAGAGAAAGGCAAATACCATATGATTTTATTCACATGTGGAATTTAAGAATCAAAACAAATGAATATGGTGGGGAAAAGAGAGGCAAACCAAGAAACAGACTCTAAACTATAGAGAACAAACTGAGGGTTACTGGATGGGAGATACATGGGGGGATGGATTACATAGGTGATGGAAACTAAGGAGGTCACTTATGATAAGCACCAGGTGTTATATGTAAATGATGAATCCCTATATTTTAGACGTGAAACTAGTATTGCACTGTATGTTAACTAGCTGGAATTTAAATACAAACTTGGAATAAAAAAGTATTTTATATAAAATATATCAATAAGATTTTATATACATCTGTTAAATATACTATTGGCATATAAGGGCTAAATATCAATTAGAAAAAATAAATGCTGTCTTTTATAAGAAGTGATTCTCTTACATAAAAAGACATAGTAATACAGTAATACTTACAAAAGTCATAATGAGTAAACTATACAGAGAAATTAGAATTAAAAAATACATGAAGGAAAAATGAGTATACAGTTGTAGTATACCCTGGTCAACATTTCAAACAGAAAATAGATCTTCATTTTAGAGGCCACGGACAGAGCGTGGAGGTTTTGCCAATAATCCAGTGTACATCATGTCAGCCTTCTTTATAATTCATGTTTTGATGAATCCCTCATAGATATGTTAAGTTTTGTAGGAGCAGATAAAATTTTAGAGATCATAATTTGAGCTAACCATGAGCAGTAGATTGTTTTCTTTTTTCTTCTGAGAACATAATTTTTTTCTGCAATTTTCACTGAAAGCAAGTTGGCAATTATAGAAAGACTTAAGTGTCTCATTTTATTATATATGTATGTATCCATATCTGTATATACATAGCTCAACATCAATTAATTATATTATATGAAATCTTTGTCACATCCTTCAGATACTCAGGTTTTAGAAGAGCAGCCCTGTTTTGCAGTTTAGGAATTCATATGGTTTTCCTAACATGTAAAACCATCTTCATTCAAATATTCCCATTACATTTTCTTTCTAAACAGAACAGTCAATATTAAACTACTCTGCATATCATTTTTGGAATATATTTGTTATTGGATAATGTAAAGCCTAGAGTAACAGGTAGCATTCAGTGAATTTAGAAAAAGTGGACAATACTAGACTAATTTCACTGGGATTAGCTAAATTAGGCCACTTACATTTTTATTTACCAGGAAAATTATTTCATTGTATTAAAGGTAATCAATTTTATCTTTATAAAACTTCCAGGCTGAGAGCCTAAAATGGTTTTAAATTACCCAAAATCTAATACAGAATCTGGCACACACAAAAAAAAACAACTTATTTTTTTTCTTTTTGCTGAGCAAGTTAATTGTATACTTTTTCTAATATCAAGTTATTAAAAAGGTCTCATCTGAACTTTAGACATAAGGCTGTTTGTCAATGGATTTGGGCCTGGCACCAAGGAGCACATTTGATCAATACCTGGCCTACTGGACCAATTTAAACCCAGGACGCAGAGATTGGCTCAGATGCGGCCAGCATAGAGACATAGGAAATAACCTTGCAGAATATATGTATGTATTTGTGTATACGCACATCTATATATGTATACACAAATATATATGTATTCTCTGAAATGACAATAATTGTTCATTCTTTTGTGTTTCTTGATTATATTTTAAAGGAAAAATCATCCTGTAATTGGCATCAAGTCATTTATAACAATTATGATCATTCTAAATAACTTCAAAATGAGTTATCAATATGAAGTTGCATGTTGATAGTGTAGAATAAGAACAAGAGAGCATAGATATATATATATATGTGTATATATATATATATATATATATATATATAAGACTTTCAAATAAAATGGCATTTAACTATTATAGTCTATCTGCATAAATTATAGGAATGGAGCAATTAAAGAATAAATCTAAACCTTTTTCAAAAACCCAAAAGCATTCACAACTGTTTGGGATCTTTTCTTATTTTGTAAACATATAACATGCATAATATCTATTGTGTCAATCAGTGTTCAAGAGAAACTGAAAAGTGAGATATTATACCGAAGGATATGTAGCAGGGAGTTGGCTTACACAATGGTGGAGACTAAGCAATCCGAATTCTGAAAAGTAGATTATAAGGAAGGAGAGATCACAAGTAAACTGGAACCTCACAGGGTGGTAGAAGCTGCTGTCCACAGGCAGTAAAGAGAGGAAGATCCAGTAGAGGCTAGAATTACATGAACAGGGGACAAAGCTTTGTCCACAGGTAGAATTCTTCAGTCTGCTTTAAAAACCTTCCAACAGAGATGCCTTAGTGCCTCAGTTGGTTTAGCATCCGATTCTTGAATTTGGCTGAGGTCATGATCCCAGGGTCCTGGGATCCAGTCCCTCATTGGGCCCCACATTGGACTCTGCATTAAGCCCCACATCCAGTGAGGAGCCTGCTTGGTATTCTCTCTGTCCCTCTGTCCCTCTCCCCTGCTCATGCTGTTTCTCTCTCTCAAATAAAAAAAAAATAAAAAAGAAACAGTTTATGTCAGACATACCCACAGTAATATGCCTAAACTCCAGTAATTAGGGAATCTAATTGCATCTATAAAAT
Organism: Paguma larvata; assembly: GCA_030068075.1. Lineage (NCBI taxonomy): Eukaryota > Metazoa > Chordata > Mammalia > Carnivora > Viverridae > Paguma > Paguma larvata. Next base: position 39,058,903 of record CM057840.1, read on the forward strand.
TCCTTCACAGGAGCACCTAGATTAGTGTTATTAAACAACTGGGGACAGTAATCTAGCTCATAACGTATCATAAAGCCATCACATCTATTACTTTCTTTATATTGTTGCAGTTCTAAAATATAAAACCCTTATTTATTGATTGATTCAAGTATTTTTAAGGTAAAATCATTTATAATGTCTCAAGAATACATATGGATATACCACTATTTTATTAACCATTTTAATATTGGACATAAGTAATTTTTAATTTATCATTAGCATAAATAATACTATTCTGAATGTATTTGCATATAAGCTTTATTAACCCACTTATTCTTTAATAAAATATGTATTTATAACAATATTTTTGCACATGGATTATAGGCATTCAGATTTAATACATAGTATTTTTTTTACTAGTTTTAAATTATATATTAAATGTTCTATGAAAATTTAAGACTTTTCTTCCCCACCTCTCTCTGTACTTAATCGAGCCCTACAGTCAAGGCCACAGTTATGTGCTCTGTTGGTCTATGGTATCAATAAGTAGAATATTCTCTGGGAAGATCTAAATGAATAAAATTGTGTATGCAGACAATGCACTTTTAGTGGATTTGTTCCTCTTTTGTAGTCTCTACATTATAAGTGCTCTTATTGCTTTATTTCTCCTTTTTTATTTCTCTGAGAATACCTGCAACCAAGGTCACTATTATAGAAGTAGATGGAGGCATGATTTGGGAGAACATCTTGACTCCTAGGTAAGCTCTCACAAGTTCCTTAGAAAGCCAAGAAGGGTCAGCATGATTTCCAGGACATAGGGCAAATGTTTAATATAGTTCTGTTCTTGAGAGAAACTATTTTTCTCCTGGTTAATCTTTACATATTTTCTCCTAAGCATCAGAATGCAAAGAACTCAAGAGCCAAGATTTAACCAAGTTCTCTAAATTAAAAAGGGCAAGAGAGCCGTGTACGCTAGAGGACTAGTCCTCATGATTCATAAAAGACCCACGCATCCTCCAAGTATGGAGCCTACACAAAAACTAGAGCTAAAGCATTTGTGTAAAATAAAGAACACTTGTGTAACAACAGTATGCTGTGCACACATCTAATACGATTCTAAGGACTCGTGGTAGTCAAATGTCTGAACACTCAGGAATATATAACCTTGACTGCACTCATCCTGAGAAATGTCGGTATAGTTTGGATTCCTGACTGCTTATATGTACTGATCCTAACAGGATTACTCAGAACTTCAAATTAAAGAAAGTGTTAAAATGTTTTAAAATGAAGCCTCGTATAAAGGTTTAGAAGAGAGCTCCAACAAAAGTATCCATTCTATGGGAAACTTCAAGTGTATTCATCTTATTTAGAGTTCAGTTAGTTTATTTCTAATTATTAGGAACATAATTAACCTATTAATATATATTACAAATGAAGACACTGTATTGGTACATAAGTGTGATGGATATTTTGATGGTTATTAGGTGGATGGATGGAAATTTGGAGATATAGAGATATATAGCTATAGATAGATAAATACATCTTATAGCTATTTATTGTATACTTTGTGTTTTCCACTATTCTGTATTAGTACACAACATAATTGTTGTGTACACACAATACAGTTACATACAATAACACTGTTACTGTCCTCACAGGTCTAACGTTCTCAAGAGGAAGAAATAGTTTAAAAGCAATCATAATTATTTATAACATTACATAATGTGACCCTGACTTCTTTATTTTTTAAGCTTATTTATTTTGAGAGAGAGAGAGAGAGAGGGAGTGGGCAGAGGAGTAGCAGAGAGAGAGAGAGAGAGAGAGGGAGAGAGAGAATCTCAGGCAGGCTCCATGCTCAGCACAGAGAGCTATGTGAGGCTTGACCCACAACCCTGGGATCATGACCGGAGTGGAAATCAAGAGTCGGATGCTTAACCAACTGAGCAACCCAGACGCATCCTAATTTCTGATTAATATTTCTTTAATAGGGAAAATATCACTAGCCATTATTAAACAACAGATAAAAATGATCTTATTAAAGAACACACTGTTGATGAATAAATAGTATTAGGAAAAACAAATAGGCAAGCCAAAAATGGGAAGGCTATATTAGCAAAATGTACAACCAACAAAGGACTTAGGCTGAAAATATGTAACAAACCACCATGTCAATAAATTAAAGACAGATGACTAGAAGAATGGCAAGAGAATCCAATAGCTGATTTACCAAAAAGGGAATTTAAATGGTAAATAAGCATGTAAAAAGTGTGTTCAACTTCATTAGTAATCAGAGAAATTTAAAAATATTAAATGCAAGAACACCCTTACTAGTGTGACTAAAAATTTAAGATTGACAATGTAACATATGAGAGTTTATGGTCATGAAAGTTATGTACATTCCCAGGGAGAGTGAACATTGATACAACCATTGCAGAAAATGTTTAATAATGCTAACTACATATCTCTGATTTGTTATTTCATTCGTAGTGATATATGCAGTTGAAATCTATGCTTTCATATATATGCATACGTACGTACAAAGGACACGCACAAGATACACATAACTTCATTATTAAAAAGAGCAATGGATGGAAAAAATACATACCAAAGAAATAAATTGTATTGATTCATATAGTGATATGCGACATATCCTTGAAAATAAATGAAATACACCTACATACTGTACCTGTATGAAACACAATCACAATGCAAAGTTTAAGAGATACCATTCACAAATAGCATGTGCTGCCTAATTCCATTTATACTACGTATAAAAACAGGTGAAGCTGAACTTAAATAATTAGGGAGGTATGTTTGAGTGACCAAACTCCAAAATTAAAAATCCACAAACATAGTCCATGTAAATTAGAATAGTGGTTAGTGAGGATGGAATTTTCTAAGAAACCTACATAGGCTCCTTGAGTACTGACTGACAATGTTTTATGGATTAGGGTAAATGTTTTATCAGTATTCACATTATAAAAATTAGAAGTGTACAATTATTTTTACATAATTTTATGCATGTGCGTTATATTTCATAATTTAAAAAGTTGTATAAGAGTAGAAATTCCATATGTATTTTAAAATTATCTATGTTAAGTTGCTATCCAATTCATGCAACTCTTATTTACTTTCCACGTAATTATTGGTTGTGGAGGGTTTTCTTATGATAGAAAATTCATTCAGCATCCCTTCACTAAATAAATATTTTTGAGGATTTGCTATATCTGCCAAGTACTGTTGTAGATAATCAAAAATCACAGATGAAGAGTCTCTGTCCTCAGAGAGTTTATAAATATCCTTTCTAAATCTGTGTTCTTTATATACTGATGAAATGACATTTTTCTCAGGAGGTCATTGCTAATTTAACTTAATTGAAATTGCAGATAAACATAATACAATGATTCTTCTTGACCAATTAATTGTGATTTTACTACTTTCAGCACTCTGTAAGCAAAAAAGGTATTACTATAGTATATATGTTAATTTATCAGTCTCCAATTTATCGGTGATTTGCAGAAGCTCCTTTTCCCCACAAAGGGTCTGAAGAATCCTATATCTATTTTCTTTATGAAATTTTTATTTCCTCTGAAGTTGAAGGGATTGCATATAGGAAAATTATCTTTTCTATATGTTACATTTTTCTAAAGTGTGGTTATTTAGAAAGAGTTTCTGAATGTTATGTAAATTAGAGCAGTGTGAGGTACAGTAGGAAATAAAGTTGCATATAAAATATATTTCAAGTGATTTACTACCATTTTTATCTTCTTTCCTTTATTCTTGCAGAACAGTGTAGATATTTAAGAATGATATTTTATGTCAGATGTGAGTGGTATGTATTTTCTGGCAATATAGACAGTTTGTGGGATTCTTTTAAAGAAATTCCAAAAAGCTGAATTCTTTTTAAGCTCCTAAATAGAGAATGAAGTCTTGGTCACTAAGTTGTAGTAATGACATGATTTTTAAATAAAATATTTTCTTCATATAAATTTATTGAAAAGGACCATTTCTTTGAACAAGTTTAATAAGTTCTTGATAATCTTTCATTTTTCTATCTAAATGCAGACATCAGAAAATATTGGCTTGGTGCTTAACTGAATTCACAATATGTTTGTTATTAAAATCATCTTGTTCATCCTTGATTAGCAATAAAACTCACGAAAACAAACGAAACACCTAAGGATTTCTTGTTTTTAAATGTTTATTTATTTTCAGAGAGAGAGAGAGAGAATATGAACGAGTGGGGGAGGTGCAAAGAAAGAGGGAGATAAAGAATCTCAACCAGGCTCCACGGTCTCAGTGCAGAACCCAGTGTGAGACTCAAACACAAGAATCTTGAGATCATGACCTGAGACAAAATCAAGAGTCGAACGCTTAAGCTTAACTGACTGAGCCACCCAGGTGCCCCTGAACATGTTAGGGACAGCTTAAGTGCTCATATTTTAAGATATCCTTCCATAATTTCTGGTGAAATATGCTCTGGCACAATGGAAAGCATACTGATGTTGCCAAAAATTACACAAGGAGTTAACTACAAGCCTAAAGTCTCAAGATAATACAGTTTAGATGAAACAGATAAAAGACCATTTAATAGAGTACATTTTCGGGATTAAATTTATAGACAACTTCATTCTCATATGGGCCACCATGAAGTCAGACACTATGATTCACAAACTAATGTTCCACCTTGGTGGAATGAAGTCTGGAGGAGACAAAGCATCAGCTATGTCCTAGGTACTGAAATGAGCCTGTGATTTGGAAGCCCTCCTTCTTAGTGAACATGTGGTCCAATTATACCCACAGAGACTTGGGAGAAGTCTCCTGGGGACATTAAAGATGATGCTGAGTATCATTAAGAAAGAAACAGAAGCTACTCAAAGGTCCTTTCTCTGCCTCTGGGTATGGTGTTTCAATATATAGATATAACATGTGGGATTCTCTTGAAATTGTAAGAGAGAATTATCTTTCACTGAAAACCTGTCAGTAATGTGAGAGTATCTTCACCAAGTTCGTTCAATTATCTTACTCTTTAAACCTATACATTCTGTAAGTGCCACTTATATTCTCTTAACTCTTCCATTTAATGTGTCAATTATTTTTCATCTGAAATACTAATTTTTTTAAGTTCTGCAAGAGGAGTGGAGGCTCATTCATTATTTTTTTACTCACTTTTTAAATGTATTTACTGAGTGCCAGCAGTTCTTCTAGAAATAAAGAAAATAGAAAAGAACAAAATATACATAAATGCCAGGGAGTGACTCAATCAAAGCAACAAAATATAATACATTTTGTATGCGAGGTAAGAGAATCTCAAGTTACTAAATGACAGAATTTTGTCATAAAATATTATACTTCATGCGTCAGACCAGCCGTCACAGAATCGAACGGTTCCTGATCGGGGGGCGAGGATGAACTGATACACAAGGCACAGTTGTTAAGGGAGGGCTGGCGCTCCCAAGCGTCACCAGCCCCGAGTTTATTTTCACTCGGGTATTTATCCACAATCTGAGGGTGGTGTACGTGCAAGGCATGTCTCCTACCACAAGTTCTTAGGAGATAAAAGCTCAGTGTGACAGTGACTAGAAGCACTCATGACAGCTATCCAAGCAAACTGTATTTTGCTATATCAAACTTTACAAAAGCATTCTTAACCTCCCCACACGACCTGGCTGCGGTCCCGACTCCAGGACAAAGGCTGCGCTCAAGACCTCGGGCTCCCAACACCGCTCAAGGCCTCTGCCTCTCAACATCTCTCAAGGCCTCTGGCTCCCAACAACTTCAGATTGAAGCACCATGGCAATAAAGGAACATTTATACTTCTAATATGTATTAATTTCTCTCTTTTGTGGGTCAAGTAAAATTATTGAACAATACACATGAGTCCAGCTGAAATTCAGTCTGGGAATTCAAATAACAAATAAGGAGACTTTGAAATTTAAGTTAATATTAATTTAACATTGATATTAAGTTGAAATACTTCAAAAGGAAACAAAAGAGCACTATTTTAAAGTCACTGTACCAAAACTATACCATCTGAGTTTTGCTCCTGACTTACTAGATAGGAGATATTTCAGCATGTTGCTTAAGATCATCATGATTTAATTATATACTATGAACTATACTAGTCTATTAGGAGAAGCAAAGAAGAATACAGAATATGTAGAATTGTGTAAATAAGTATACACTATCATCAAGAAAAGCACCAGGAAGACAAGAAAACTGTAAACCAGAGTTAGCGATAAGTGAATAAATAAGAAAAAAATTGTAAATATGTTCATCTATGAAGGTGACAATTTTCAAACCTCATTAAAATCACTTATACCCTGTGAGGGAAATATGCCATCTGCGCCTATATTTTCTGTTGTCTAAGATTTGTGTGCCCCAGTCATGGAGACAGAGAAGCTTCTGTTGCGGCAGAGAGCTGGCCGCCTTGCTGACAAAACACATGTTCCTTGCTTCATCTGTTGAGGTGTATGTATGAAAATATACCCACAATTATAGAATTTTTTCCACTGCAAGTAAGTTCATTTACACATTTCCAAGCTATGTCTCATCTCATTTGTTTCTGATATTATTTTTCTCACAGTGGTGCAAAATGTAATAACATAATCAAACAAACCAAAAACCTTTCAAATGACATCAGTAATGGAATTAAAGGTGGAAACACGATATATAGTACCAGCGCAAAGGTTAGAATAGAGGGAAGAAAGCCAAGGTCCGTTTTAAGAGATCCAAATGAAATTACCATGAAGTGAATAAGAAAGCTTAAATGACAAGCAGAGGAAACAGCAGGACAGAGGGGTTGAGGAGGGTGAGTAAGACAATGTTGACCTAGCCTAATTAATTTTAGGAAAGTGAATTTGTTCAGGCTTGAGATTAATTTTAAATATTTTGGAATGCATTTTGCATTCTTGGTTGTTCATATTTTTTTTTGTTTTTCTAAACATATACATCCCATGTGGACACACATCTGTAAATATTCAAAATCTTGACACAAGAGTTCTTGTAGTACATTTATATAGTCAGTAAAATATCATTTTCTATATTGATTTAATGTTAAACGTTATAAAACAATACTAAGCATAACAGCAATACATTAGAAAACAGTTACTGAATTATATAAATTCAGTTATTATGTGATTCAAAATCCAGTCCATGTATTCTCAAATCAATTAAAATATTTTGAGTACCCTTAATATGTCAAGATGTATTTGGAAGTTATACAAAATAAAGCCTATTTTAGAGCTAAGGTAAAGAGAAAAAACCAGTAGGATGATAGATAGATTATTCACTTTAAAGAAATAATTGAAAGAAAAGTATAAGTAATTGATTATAGGAATGGAAGAAGATGAGATACCAACTATTTATTTGAAATTAAAGCTATTTCACTGAAGATTCTTGTCATTAGCCCAATCCAAAAACGTATGCTACATGGTGACATGGAGAAAATGAGTCTAGATTTAGGGATGACTGATGCATAAAATGACCAGAAGTACTGACAAAAATATAAGGCTTCTGGCTAACTACATATTTGGAAATTATTTGGTCCATAAATGTTGATTTCATAGTTCTTTCTCACTTTGCATTTGTGTCTTAATGTGAGATGATGGGAGAAAAATAACAGGGGAAACAGTATAATTAAGTTGAAGACATGAAAATCTAAAATGGTATGTCAGGATTTTCTGTGAATTTATTTTACAATATTCTCTCTTACTTTAATTTCCACGGATTAAAAATGTTGACTGGGCTATTTGTATACAGGTTTTCATTTCCTCTTGTTTACTCTAATGAGTCGCAAGGGCATCCTGGGTTATTAGTTTTCCCAGCTATTAGAGACTTGATTACTTCCTTTCCCATTTATTTTATTTTCCTCCTTAGTCCTACTAGAATACGTCTTTCTAAATAATCTTCCACTTACATGGTGTGTGTTCCCTCTGGATTTGATTATTTTTAGACTGGTCAGAAATATGTCTGGCAAATATGTGTTACCTTTTTATTTATTATTTATTTTTTGGTTTTCATTTTTCAATTTTGTCATAAATATGTGTCGACTACAAAATCTCAGAGTTCTGGCTTCATGGTAACTTACTGAATTACTTTATGGTATGTAGTTAATGCTGCTATTTAGAATGTTTTAAAATAAGTTCAATACTATCTATAATGTCTTCATCACTTACACTATTCAAATCTACTATTTCTATCCCCCATATCTACAAACTGATTTTAAGGAATTTTGCTAGGTTTCAACTATTTTTACTTTCTAAATATATCTATATATGTGTCATATCTATTCCAATTTCAAGTATTAAAAACAAAGACAATAATGTAAATATTCAATATATAAAGTCCATAAAGACAGACTGCTAGAACTAGAAACAAAATATCTAAGAGCTCTGCATATTCCGAGCTTTCTTCCTTTGGTTGTTTTTAGAATGGATGAGTTACAGAACTTTAAAATCCTTTGTGATTTCACACTGTTTGTATGTCACATACTATTTAATAAGAAATTTAATGCGTTGCCCGAAAACCTGTGTTTCTCTGTAGCAAAATTCATGGAGTCTTAATTTTGGGCCCTAATTTACTTTTGACTACATAGGAGATCTCCAGGAAAACGCTTATGAATTACATCCATAAGCATTCTGATAGGCACAAATGAAAATGAGAAACAGAACAAAAGTATCTGGGAAAAAAAGGTATTTTTTTTCTTACGTGGAAATGGTCATGTAGGACTTAAACACATTGAAAAACATTTTTTTAATAATCTAATGGTTTTCTCCAGGTACTTTGAGATTTTTGTTTAGGTATTTTTCTCTTTCTTACAGTCTAAAACTGTACTTGAAAATTCTTTGGGCTTCTAGTATTATTTTTACCAAATCTAAATGGTTTAGTAATAATTAGCAGACATTATAGCCTCTAAGATCATTCTTTACATGATAACAATACAAATAAAAACATATATAAGGACTCATCTTCAAAACACTTAGGCATTATTTGCTATTTGTTTCACATACATAGGTTTTTTTGAGAAAGAGTTTGTCATAATTTCAGGTATCATATGGAATAATTTATGCATACTGTCAAATAAATAATGCTAATATAATAACTCCAAATGGTGTTGCTTCAATGATCAGTCTATAAATGACTCTGAATAAGGGTGTGTATAGGAATTGCAAAGGGATGGTAACCAAGATTATTTCCTTAAACTCAAGTACACTGCTCATTTATCCTGAGGTATAACCAAGATTTTACTGTAGGCAGGGTGTGTTGTAATCATTTTTTGTTGTCTGTATAGACCTTGTCCATATTCCTATTATAGGATTCTTCAGACTAGGAGCATTTCAAGGTCAGGACCATGATCTACTTTGTGTCAGCAGCAAGCAAAATGTCATGCACACCACAAACATTTATTCCATATATGTCCATGGAAATGAAACTTATAGTTATTTGTTTATTTTTTTACTTACAAGACAGATTGCATTTGTTGTTACAGAGTCCAGAGGAAGCTTTAGTTTAACAAAGTCAACCATCAACTGTGTTAATAACTTAGGAACTTAACAATCAATTACTTTGTCTCTGTTGGGCATTCACAGTTGAATCAGAGCAGCGCTGTGAAATGCTTTGGATCTGACTTCACTTGTAATCTGTGACTTCCAAAAGGAGGTGAAAAGAGGACAAATGACAAAACCAATGGGAAAATCCGTGGGACAACAGATTGGAATAAGATGTGCCAACAATAGTGAAATTAACACTCAAAGATACCAGCTGAGGGCTCCTCCTGATGGCTTTAATCAGCAATCATTAACCACAGGAAAACTCCCAAGGCAGAATGAATTGTGTTAACTGTTTCCTTGGAGGAACTGTAAACAGTCAACTCACCTGCTTTTTAAAATTAGGATGAGGAAACTACAATATAGTTTACTTACACATTCAGGAAAGTTAAAGGATTTTTTAAAGGAGAAAAGAAGAGATACAGTCGCCTGTAGAAAAAGAAAACAAACAAACAAAAAAAGATATGCATACAAAAAGAAAAAAGAAAACAAAAAAAAAGAACCCAACAGGTAAGAAAAGAATGAGAGGGCTGGATATAAGAATGTAGGCAAAATCAACAGACAGAAGCAAAAAATTCTGGCTTAGCAGGATTTCAAAAAAAATAATAATAAAGAGAAAAAAAGACAGAGAACTAAAAGAGAAGGACATGGAGAAAGAGGAGGGAAAGAGACCGAAGAGAAATAAGGGAGGCAGAATTTGGGGTGGGGGGTGATGGTAGAGAAGGTAAAGAGAAATAGAAAAAAGACTTACCTCTCCAACATTTTCACAGAGACAACTGTAATGCCGTGGACACTGCCAAGCATGGCAGACAGCAGATAAACAGTAAAAAGGCCGCACTAGTGCATGTCAGCTGCCTACCAGCCTGCACGAATCACAGACTTACATCTTAACACAATTTCACCTCTGAGCTCCAAGGCTATATATTTTACTGCCTGGTTGACACTGTCTCTTGGACTCCTTGTAGTTACCTTAAAAGTAGAATGTCCAAACCCGTCCTCACCACCTAGTTTCCTCATCTGGTGAGTTGACATCAACATCACTCATGCTGGCTAAATATCTTTCTTTTCACATTATATATTTTAATCACTCCTATGGTATGTAGATAAGAGATAAACATAAATATAAGTAAGAAATACAAACATAAAGCTTTTATGTAACTTAACAAAAATATATAATATGTGTATATATGTATTATCTATGTATAATATATGCAAGATGACCCAGTGTTAATGCAAGTGAAGGCAGGTGAGGATTTATTCTTGAATATCAGATCAAGATAAAACTAGACACGGTTCTTGCCTTTTTTATAGTTGTCATTTTGTTATTTTCAACTGAATGCATTTCTAAGCCGTGAGCAGTTCAAGTGGCAGAAGTTAAAGATTTCTAGGCTTGATACATCAGAAGAAAGAAGATTTGAGGCTAGTAAAGCAGCTGTCAATTGGGGTGGAATCTATAGATTTAGAAAAATCACAGAGCGAGCCACATCACTTAAAAAATTCTTGTCTGAAAGCCGAAGTATGCATAAATATTGGAGAACCCCTGGGGTCCTAGATAAAGGACAGCAGTAAGAAATAATAGTGATAGTAAAGAGATATCAGCTGCTGCATACCAAGGAGACAGTATTTGCAGTTTGAGTCCGTGTGAGTTTGCTGTCTGCTGCTGCAACAACAAAATACCCTTAAAAGAACACAACAGAATATAGAGCAACTGCACTGTAATCTCAGCCCTGCCCATTTCCTAACGAGCTAAACATTCAAAGACAAAATTAAAAAGCACATAAACATACAAAATGATGACCTTGTCAATAAAAAAAAAAGTCTAAGTGGGCATAGACAGTGATAACCAAGTCCTAAAGCATCTGTTTTATAAACATACACACATGCAAACACGCATACAACTTTAAATAAAATTGTGTTATCAATGAATGCATGACTAGATTCCAATCTTACAGACTACTTGAAAATCAAGAGAAGTCGATTAAACTCTTGACCATAAGACCTAAAAGCATGATGCTCCTAGAAAGAAAACACAGGTAAGCTCCTTGATGTCAGTCTTGGCGATGATATTTTGGACATGAGACCAGAAATAAAGGCAACGCAAACAAAAATAAACATGTGAGACTCTATCAAACTAAAACACTTCTGCCAGCAAAGGAAGTTAACAAAATGAAAAGCTAACCTACGAAATGGGAGAAAATATTTGCAAATCATATACCTGATAAGAGGTTAATAACCAAAATATATTAAAAACGTTATACAATTCAAAAAATCTGATTAAAAAATGAGCAAAGTAACTAAATATATTTTTTTTCCACAGAACACATATAGATGGCCAATAGAGACTTGAAAAGGTGCTCAACATCACTAATCATCAGGGAAAAGAAAATCAAAACCACAGTGAGATATTACCTCACACTTGATAGAATGGCTGTCATCCAAAAGGCAAGAGGCAACAAGTGTCGGCAAAGATTTCTGCACTGTTTATGGGAATTCAAATTGGTACAATCACTACAGAAAACTATATAGAGATTCCTCAAAAATCAGGAAATAGAACTATCATATAGTTGATATCATACCCACTTCTGGGTAAATATCCAATGGAATTGTAACTAGGATATCAAAGAACATGTCCTTCTTCACTGGAACATTATTCACAGTAGCTAAGATATAGAAATCATCTAAGTTTCCTTCAATATATGAATGGATAAATAATATGTGATATATATATACACACACACAATGGTATATTAGTCATGAGAAAGAAGGAAATCCTTTGATTGCAACAACTTGAATGGAACTTGAAGGCATTATGCTAAGATAAATAGTCTAGACAGAGAAAGATAAATACCGCATGATATCACTTTAATGTGAAATCGATTTTAAAAAATGTAAAAGTTATAGAAACAAGAATAGTGGTTTTCAGGGCCTGTGAAGTGGGGGGAAGTAGGGGGAGGTTGGTAAATGTACAAACTTTCAGCTATTAAATAAATGAGGTCTGAGGACCTACTGTAAATCATAGTGACTATAGTTGTTAATGCTATATTACATAATTGAAATTTGCTAATAGTATTCTCACATATAATATAAATGAGTCAGAGGTGTTAATTAACTAGGTGGTGGGGATTTTTTCATTGTGTGTACAGGTATGTTAAAAAGGTATATGACATGCACTTTATTTTTTAAAATTGTTTAATGTTTATTTTTGAGAGAGAGAGAGACAGAGACAGAGCATGAGCAGAGATAGGGCAAGAGAGAGGGAGACGCAGAATCCAAGGCAAGTTCCAGGCTCTGAGCTGTTCCTGTTTTCTGGAAAAACAAAATCACATCTGATTAGCAAACATACCAGCAAAGTTCAGTCCCTATAGCCATATATATTTTTGTACATTCTTAAAGAGGCAAGAATCAATGTATAATTCCATGATTTAAAATTATAGAAGAATCACTGAATTTGAAGATAGATAACTGTAAATTAAATAATATAAAGAGAGGGGAAAAAAGCCAAGTACTTGGACATGAAGCCTAATGCTGACAGAAGAAGGGAATAATAAAGATTAGAGCAGAAATAAATGATATAGAAACAAAACAGTAGAATTAATAAAACCAACAGATGGTTCTTTGAAAAAACTAATAATATTGATAAACCCCTAGCCAGACTTATCAAAAAGAAAACAAAAAGAACCCAAATAATGAAATAACAAATAGAGAGGAGAGATCACAACCAACACCACAGAAATACAAACATTTATAAGACAATATTATGAAAAATTATATGCCAACAAAGTGGACAGTCTGGAAAAAAAGATAAATTTATAGAAATACATAAATTATCAAAACCGAAACAGGAAGAAATAGGAAATTTGAATAGACAGGCCCATAACCAGCAAAGAAATTGAAACACTAATTAAAAAATCTCCCAACAACAAAAAGAAATAGCTTCCCAGGGGAATTTCACCACACACTTAAAGAAGAGTAATACCTATTCTCAGACTCTTACAAAATATATAAATGGAAGGAGAACTTCCAAATTTATTCTATGAAGTCATCATTACCTTAATTCCAAAGCCAGACAAAGAACTCCCCTAAAAAGGAAAATTACAGGCCAATATCCCTGATGAACATGGATGCAAAAATTCTTATTATACTGGCAAATCAAATCCAGCAGTGCATTAAAAGAATTGTTCACCATGATCAAGTGGGATTTATTCCTGGACTGCAAGGGCGGTTCAGTATTCACAAATCAATCGATGTGATGGACTACATTAATGAAAGAAAGGATAGGAACAAAATGATTCTCTCAATAGATGCAAGAACAGTATTTGGCAAAATATAGCTCCATTTTTGACAAAATTTCTCAACAAAGCAGGGATAGAGGAAACATACCTCAACATCATAAAGGCCATACATGAAAGATCCACAGTTAATATCCTCAATGGAAAAAAAACAATGCTTTTCCTCCATGGTTAGAAACAGATGAGGATGTCCACTCTCACTATTGTTATATAACATAGTACTGGAAGTCTTGGGCTCAGCAATCAGATGACAAAAAGAAATAAAAAGCATCTAAACTAGAAGTCAAACTTTCACTATTCCCAGGGATGTGGTATTCTATCTAGAAAAGTAAAAGATTCCATTAAGAAATTTCTAGAACTGATACACAAATTCAGTAAAATCGCAGTATACAAAATCAATGTACAAAAATCTATTGTATTTTTATGCACTAATAATGAAGTAGTGGAAAGAGAGATCAAGGAAATGATCTCATTTATAATTGCACCAAAAATCATAAGACACTTAGGAATAAATACCTAACCAAAGAGGTAAAAGATCTGTACTCTGAAAACTGTAGAAAATTGATGAAAGAAATTGAAGATTAAACAAAAAAATGGGAAAAAAAAACATTCCCATACTCATGGATTGGAAGAACAAACACTGTTAAAATGTCTGTACTACCAAAAGAAATCTACACGTTGAATGCAAGCCTTATCAAAATGCCACCATTCTTCACAAAGCTAGAACAAACAATCCTAAAATTTGAATGGAACCACGAAAGACCCTGAAAATTCAAAGCAATCTTGAAAAAGAAAAGCAGAGCTGGAGGGATCACAATTTTGGACCTCAAGTTACATTACAAAGCTGTCGTGATGAAGAGAGTATGGTATTGGCACAAAACCATATGCATAGATAAAAAACAGATGCATAGATCAATGGTAGAGAATAGAAAGCCCATAATTAGACCCACAAACTATAAGGTCAACTATTCTTTGACAAAGCAGGAAATAATATCCAATGGGAAAAAAAAAGTCTCTTTAACAAATGGTGTTGGGAACACTGGACAGCAACTTCCAGAATGAACCTGGACCACTTTCTTACACTATATACAAAATTAAATTCAAAATGTATGAATGACCTAAGTGTGAGAAAGGAAACCATCAAAATTCTAGAGGAGAACACAGGCAGAAACCTCTTTGACCTTGGCCATAGGAATTTCTTACTAGATTTGTCTCCTAAGGTAAAGGAAACAAAAGCAAAAGTTAACTATTGGTACTTCATCAAGATAAAATCTACACCGTGAAAGAAACAATCAACAAAACTAAAAGGCAACTTTTAGTATGGGAGAATATACTTGCAAATGACACATATGATAAGGGGTTAGTATCCAAAATCTATAAAGAACTTTCCAAATCAACACCCAAAAATACAAACAATCCTGTTAAAAAATGAGCAGAAAACATGATTAGACATTTTTCCAAAAAAGATATACAGATAGCTAACAAACACATGAAAAGATGTTCAATATCCTTCATCATCATGGAAATAAAATCAAAACCATGGTGAGGTATCATCTCACACCTGCCAGAATAGCTAAAATTAACAACACAGGAAACAACAGGTGTCAGTGAAGATGTAGAGAAAGAGGAACCCTCTTACACTGTCAATGTGAATGCAAACTGGTACCACCACTCAGAAAACAGTATGGAGTTTCCTCAAAAAGTTAAAAATAGAACTACCTTAAGATCTAGCAATTGCACTAGTAGGTATTTACTCAAAGGATACAAAAATATTGATTCAAAGAGGTACATGGACCCCAATGTTTATAGCAGCACTATCAACAATAGCCAGGTTATGGAAAAAGCCCAAATGTCTATCGACTAATGAATGAAAAAAGAAGAGTTGGTATATAAATACCATGAAATATTTCTCAGCTATGAAAAGAATGAAAACTTGCCATTTGCAATGATGTGGTTCAGCTAGGGTGTATTATGCTAAGTGAAATAAGTCAGAGAAAGACAAATACTGTATGCCATATACCCATATGTGGATTTTAAGAAATAAAACAAATGAACATAAGGGGAAAAAAGAGAGAAGCAAACCATTAAACAGACTCTGAGCAATAGAGTACAAGCTGAAGGTTGCTGGAGGGCAGGTGGGTGGGGGATGGGTTAAGAGGATGCTGAGTATTAAGGAGGGCATTTGTTGTGATGAGCACTGGGTATTACATGTAAGCGATGAATTACTAAATTCTACTTTAAAACTAATATTACGCTGTATGTTAAAAAATAGGAATTTAAATAAAATCTTAAAACAAAAAAACTTAAGAAAAGATAAAACAAAGTTGCTAATAAACATATGAGAAGTTACTCTATGTCTATAATCACTAGGAAATGGAAAATAAATAAAACCACTGTGATGTGACTGCATCTTCTCCAAGATATCTGTAATCAAGGACTGATAATACTGAGTGTAGGTGAAGATACCTGGGAATGAGACCCCTCAAACACTGTCAGTGAGAATATACAATTTATAAGCACTTCAGCATTTTTTAAAATGAAGTTCTACATATACCTACCACTCAGTTCAGTTATTCCAATCCTGGGTATTAGCCCTAAGAGGTGAAATCTATTTTCATACAAAGATTTGTATACAAAAGTTCATAGGAACTGTATTCATAAAAAAACACAAAACACTTTATACAAAACAAATACCAGTCAGCAGGTAAATGGGCACGCTAAAAGTTGTATATCCAGTCAGTGGAATACTATTAGTAATCAGTAATGAATGACTTTCACCTTCAACACCGTGGGGGAAAAATCTTAAAGTCATTGTTTAGAGTAAGAGATGTTAGATGCAAGAGGAAATATATAATCCTCTAATATTAATTTCTAGAGGAAGAAAACTAAGCTATAGTGATATAAAACAGATTAGTGTTTGTGTGGTACCAGTGAAAAAGGGAAGAAAGAATTACCAGAAGACTGAGGATGTTTTTAGACATTGATTGTGGTGGTTGTTTCATGGTTGTGTATGTCTTTCAAAAGTCATTGCATTGCTCATTCTACAAGTATGCAGCTTACTGTATGTAAATTACACTTTGCTAAGACTGCTAAACACTGCATCAGGAGAGATAAGACTCTATAGTAGCCTATCGCCAGTTAACAAATATCTAGGAACATCTATCAAGGTATTGTTCACTTATAAATTAGACATTTAATTTGGTGGACTATACTCATTATTTGTTTTTTGATGAAGTTGAAAATTATATAATCTTTTGGTTTAAAACTATTATTCAAAATTTTTCACCAGTTAGACCAACTCTGTTTTCAGTGAAGTTCCAGTCTTGCTTAAATAAAAAGAGATTCGTACTTAAGAAAGCTACATATTAGAAAGAAAAAAAAAAGCAAATACTATAATTTACAAATATGCATACATGCGTCTATATGTTAGATGATAAAAATAGACATAAATAGAATGATATATGCTTCAGAACATCAGTAGTCTTTGCCTCTTATGATGCTGGCATACACTAATAAACATTTGTTGATTAATGTTTTATAAGACTTAATAATCCTTTTGATGGTGTTTCACAACACATTGACCCTTGGGTAAATGTAAGGCAGAATACTTTGTTACTTACAGTTGGAAAGGAGAGAAGGCTGACAGCAGAGCCACAGGAGGGATGAAACTAGGACACAGGGTAACAATAAGTTGGAGCTGTTAGCGGGGTGCAGCGTGTTTATGGCAAGCAGGGAAGGATTAAGTAGATTTTGCTCCCTGTCAGTTGGCTAATTTGACTGGTCTAGGCAGACAGGGGTTGTCCTAGGTGTCTTGTTCCTTGCCCTGGGGCAATTAGGATGGCACATAGTAGCCCAGAGTATGGGAGTCCTATAAGGGAAGTGGTTGGTGCATGACCTTAATCACTTGCTTAAAAACGGGAACTGACTGACCAACCTCTAGTCATGGACTAAAAAACTGGGTCAAGGTAACTTTAAAAAAAACTATAAGTTTTTACACATCAATTTTAAAAAGTCTAAATTTTGAGGGTGATGTATAACAAGCAGAAAATTTTAATAATCTGAACCTATAAACAAAATTTAAGTTAAAGTTCTATTTATTAAAGAAAGACATTTCTACAAACAAGTTACTATCCAATGTGAGATTCATAAAGCTGAAACATCATTTAATATTTATATACAACTCTAAAAGAATTATTTATACCATTGTTTTCAGAGAGTACAGCAAATAATGCATAAAACATTTTGCAGGTCAATTTCACAACCATTTAGTAGTATTCTGAAATACAAACCCAGCAGTTTGCCTGCATCACCTCTGGCTAAGCTATTCAGTTCCAACTGGCCCAACACAGACCATATCAGAGTCCACTGCACTTCTTTCTCCTCTAAAGAGTTGCTTCCTATTCAGAAAGGTTTGACTATCTCATTAGATCTTTTATCTTGGATGTGTATTTTGAAAAAATGGCAATCATTATTTCAAGCAAGTCTAAAAAAGAAAATCAACTTCTTCCACGTTGGGAAAATGAAGCATATTACTCTAAAAGATGTATTTCCAATTTTTGAAAACGATCTAATGTATCCTACTATAAATTCCTGGCATCATATTACCTTAACAGATAAAATTTATAATCTAGCCCTTGCCAGCACAAATTCTCTATCTCCCTTGATACATTATATTTTGCTCTTTATTTCAGTACATTCTAACATAATGAGCAGTTTTTTGTTGTTCTATTTCAATCCCTAAAATCTTACAATGCACTACCCTAGGAAAATAGAAAAAGCTTTTGAGTAAATAAAAAACTTCAATTGTAATTAATGAAAGCCACCTTCCAACAATGATAAAAAATGTTTATTTGCCCTAAAGTAATTTTAAAAAATTATGTGCTGTAGAAACTTTAAATGGTACAAAGGATGTAATGTAATATATGTATTATACATAATGACATTTAAAAATGAATCCAGTATTTTCCATTTTTAAGATCCATTCAATGGAATACAAATCTCATGGATTTAAAACCCATATTTATTTAAAACCAATATTTATTTAAAAGTTACATATAAACCTTTTTAATATTTAGAAATTTACACTTTTTCTTCTTGATCTCAATTTTAGCCCTATTTCCTTATTAATTTAGTTAATGTAAAATTTTTAATATAGTTTTTATATTATATAAATACCAGTCCATTTTTTGCATTTTTTTCTGAGTTATATGCCAAAGTTTGCATAATTTTTATTCATCATATTTAGCAATGAGCTGAGAGTACGAGTTGATTTCGTCTGTAGTGTTTTTGATATCATAAAATTCAAAGTGACAACACAACCTGTATCAAGGCTGGGATGTTTGTTTGGTTTTACCACATTTTTAGAGAAATTCATATTCTAAATCACTGTTAATTATACCAATAAGACTATCAGGAGATGACAATAACTGACCTTATCTGAGACTCTTTAACTTCAATATGTTTCAATTGTGTTAAAATTAGCTGAAAAAAAAAAACTGTAAAATTGTCTCCTAGAAACTGGAAACAGCACAATTGACTTTTTAAATTAATTATGAGAAAAGACCTATACATCCATGCCAAATGTCAATTTTATTTATGATGCTTCCTCTACGTCCCTATCATTTAGAATCTTCCTTACCATTCTCCATTTTTCTTACCCTTTATATCTGTGGCATCGGCAAATCCTGACAGTCCTTGTCTTCAAAGTATATCCAAAAGCCAAATGTTTCTCTTTTACTCTACTTTTAAAACTCAGATTCAGGGGCACCTGAGTAGCTCGGTGGATTAAGCACCTGACCAGCTCAGGGCATGATCTCATGGTTAGTGGGTTCAAGCCCCATGTCGGGCACTCTGCTGATGGCTCAGAGCCTGGAACCTGTTTCAGATTCTGTGTCCTCCTCTCTCTGCCTCTACCTGCTCACCATCTCTCTCTCTTTCAAAAATAAATAAACATTAAAAACGTAAAAAAATCAGATTCAGTCAAGATAACTTTTCACCTCGTTTACAACAAAGATTATCTAACTAGTCCTTCTGTTTCTGTCTTTGTACCTCTTTGTTTTATGAAGAACACAGGAGTCAGAATTATACTGTTTAATTCAAACCAAGTCACTCCTCTGCTTGAAACCCTCCAATGTCTACCTGTCTCATTTAGAGTAAAATCTCAATCACGTTGTCACTCTGGAGCCTTTCTTCCATTTCTCATTCTCTTTTCAGTGATTTGGATCTCTATCTGTCTCAAACACGAACATACACTCCAATATCATTAAGTAGGACACTGTGGAATTTTTGTTTGGTGAAATATTTATTTCAGATATTGGTATCAGATGTCAATGTAATTATTTACACTCTAATGTTGTTCTTTGTCTCTTGGATATTCCTTGAAAATGCATGCTCTCTTTCTCTTTCCCTGCATTTTCATAGTTTAGAGGTGATATACCTAGACCAGATTATCTTTGTATTTACCTTTTCTTGGAACCTAAATGTCCATCAACTGATGAATGAATAAAGAAGGTGTGACTTATATATACAATGGAATACTACTTGCCAATGAGAACGGATGAAATCTGGCCATTTGCAGCAATGTGGATGGAACTGAAGGGTATTATGCTAAGTGAAGTAAGTCAGGCAAACAAAGACAGATACCATATGTTTTCACTCATACGTGGGTCTTGAGAAACTTAATAGAAGACCATGGGGGAAGGGAAGGGAAAAAAAAAGTTACAGAGAGGGAGGTACGCAAACCATAAAAAGGCTCTTACATACTGAGAACAAACGAGGGTTGATGGGGGGGTGGGGAAGAGGGGAAAGTGGGTGATGGGCGTTGAGGAGGGCACTTGTTGGTGAGCACTGGGTGTTGTATGGAAACCAATTTGACAATAAATTATATATATAATTATATAATATATAATATATATAACTATAATATACACACATATATATATAAAAGAAATTCTTATATATCTGTTTTGATATCTTTCATCCGTTTTGGGAAATTATTATTCATAATTTCTTCAACATTTCTACTTTCCCTTTCCCTTCGTGTTATTTTTTGGGAATCCAATTACATGTATGTTAGATTTCTTCACAGTATCCCATGTACGTTTTCTACTCTTTTCTACATTTTCCACTATTCTCTCTCTTTGTGTTTCAATCTGTATATTTTTACTTACCTCACTCCCCACTTACTATTCTCAGTTCTTCTATACCTACCCTTTTAGCTTTTATTTTGAAAATTATAGTTAAAATATTTTAGCTCTAAATTTGTTTCATTCTTTTGTATCCACTTGTTTCTCAGGAATCCCCATATTTTCCAATATTTTCTTATACACCTTAATTTTCTATATCCTATAGTACATGCTTGTGAATGTCTTTCTATTGTCTGTTTTATTCTTGTCTTTGACAATTTGGCTCTAATTTTAGCAGTTAAATTTTTTTGATTGGATGCCGGATACTTTTCTTTGAAATTTGTAGATTTTTTTTAAAGCCTAAAGGAAAAATTATTCACAGAATATGGGCTCACTCACTGAGATTTCCTCTCTTCTGGGATTTTGATCCTCAAGTCCCTCCTGTTTATCTGTAAAACATAAACTCTTCCTTCTCAGCCCATGTTAGTGTCGTTTCTGTTTGAACTCTATCCAGTGTTCATCTACGTTCTCTCGGAAGAGCCAGTAATGAATAAAGTGCTTCCAGTATCTCGGCCTCTCATAGATAGTAGCTGCTCAAATGCTGCTTACTGTAGTTGCTCTTCATGCTGTCTGTCAGAGGTTTCATTTTTTTTATTGTGTTTTCATACATATCTAACTTTTATACGGTTTTTATTATTTTGTCGCTGTTTGTTTTGTTTTGCTTTTTGGTGGAAAGTTAAGATAAAATATCTTGGCCAGAACTTGAAAATTCCCTATTTTTGTTGTTGTTGTTAAGGAATTAAAGAAAGAATATTAAGGAATATACAGAAGTAGAAGTTTTTATGGAATTTCCTTGGAACAAGAGTTCCTGAAAAGGAACAGTGAGCCCTCACACACTGGTTTAAAAAAATGTGTACATGCACTTAAAAAATTAATTTCAGAAGGTCCATAACTTTTATAGTTCAATAGGGTGCACTCTGGTCTTGATTTTCACATTTCAGCAAAATTAGGTTTTAGATGCTGAATATTTAATGCCTTGCTTATATAGTATGGAATAATATCTGTAAGAGTTGGGAATAAAGAGATTAGACAAAATACATTAATGCAAATAGAACAAATATATTGTAGATAGGCAAAAAGAATGCTGACATATCGGATAGACAAAATCGACTTTAAAATGTATTTAACACTCTTTTCAAACTTGAGGAAGAGTGGTGAATACATTTTTACATCAGAATTGTCCTGTGAAAGTATGTATTATTATAGGGATAGATCATTTAAAGACAAAAATGTAATAAATCAGTTATAGAGAGTGCTATTTAGTTACTTAACTCGTAAAACATTATTACTTTATGATCTAGAGGATATGTGCTATAATTTGACACCTTATAGCATCTACAGAGGACCTAAGGACTATTCTGCACTGAAAATTAATAATAATGTGTTGTATTTTGAGGCCAATTCAGTTATATTTGCAATTATTTTAACTTCCATTAAAGCGAAGAGAGTAAAAAAGAAAAAAAAATATTTCTGTAATAACTTTGGGAAAAGCTTGCAAAATGCACGAAAATTATGTTCATCATATCTACTAACTTTTTAAAGAAGTCTAGGAAGTTATATCAATGCAATTTTATTTTAAAGAGGGCATATACCTCATCCTAACTAGCCTACATTTGCTCAAAAGCTATAATAATAGAGCATCAATTAAACAGCATTCCTCAATTTCTCTGATTAAATGATCTCAGTTCTCTTATGTGTTATTAATATTTTGTATTTTCTAACAATATTCTATTTGGAAACTTGTACAGTTTAGAATTCACTATGTTAAACAACATTTCGACCGTTTATGCAGATAAGCCAAAAGTTGCTGTGGATATTTGTAAACTGAAATTTTATTGTGTTGACTAACAATATGATTATAATTAAAATAAGTGTTCACTAGAGAAAATAACTCCAGTATATGTTGGTAAAATAAAGTTTGAAGCAAAATAGGTTAAAACATTTGAGTTCTACCATACAAAAATTTTAAAATATCATTTTTATGATTATAACTGTAGAATGTAGTGAAAATAATATTGATTCTTTTTATTGAATTCTTAATATAAAAAATAAATAAGAGTATTTTCTGTAGAATTAACATCAACAAGACCAGCAACACATAATCTATCTAGAAGAATAAAAAGTGCTAAAGCTCTGTATTTATGAAGAGATTTAAAGGAAGAAAGAAACCCAAATAATATACAATACTGTGTGTCAAAACATCTCACAACCTACTTCAGATACTGGATCAAGATTCAGAACCTGTGATAGGGGTGCATATATATTTCATTTTCTTTGGTTATTGGAAAAAATCCCAAATGTCCATCCATAGATAAATAGATAGAGAGATTTGGTGTAGCCACACACACATACACAGAGGAATACTACACAGCCATAGAAAGGATGTGATCTTGCCATTTGTGACAATATGAATGAACCTAAAGGGTATCATACTAAGTGAAATAAGTCAGACAGAGAAAGACATATACCATATAATTTCACTTATATGTAGAATCTAAACAAACAAACAAACAAATAATATGAATAAAGAAATATTAGAATCAGACCTATAAATACGAGAACAAACTGATAGTTGTTGCCAGGTGGGAATGGGGAAAATAGGTAACGAGAAGTGGAAGATACAGGCTTCCAGTTATGGAATGAGTAAGTCATGGAAATAAAAGGTACATCATAGGGTATATAGCCAATGGTACTGTTAACAGTATTGTATGGTGACAGGCGGGAACTACGCTTATGGTGCGCATAGTATAACATATAGTGTTGTTGAATTACTTTACTCTACCCCTGAAACTAATGTTATATTTGTGTAAATTATATTCATATAAAAGAACTAAACTAAAACAAAACAAAACAAAAAGATTCAGAGGCTGTCCATGGCCATGGGTCACTCTTCTACCTCAAATCCCATGATATAGAAAAAATCATGAACAGTTATATCGGAAGAATATCTAGAAATTAAGAGAAATCACAGGAAGGCTAAAGACAGATTTAATTGGAATTAAGAAGGAAATTCATAGCCCAAGGTCAAGTAAGCAATGACAACTGCAAATGTTCATAGAACAGGAGGGTTCCTGTTTGGGATTATTCAATAGGGAAAAACAGGTAGATTTGTCGTTTACTGATCTTCGTATGAGAAAACCTAGTCAACAGAGATGATTGTTCTCAACAGAGACTTAAGAATGGGTGTTCCTGTGTTAGGAAGACAGGAGATTGAGGTGAATGGCTGGTTGCAGCACAGAGGAATAGAGACAGTCCACAAATCGAGCTGGTGATAAAATCTCAGCAATACATTCCCAAAGTGGCCCACAATCACTAGGAGCAAGTGTAGGTAATGGTACAAGATATTTATTCATAGAATGGTGAAGAGGGATTCTCAGATTCTTACAAAAGACCAATTCCCCTTAACAGGTATAATTTATATAAAAATTTTTGGAATTTAATAAGTTGTAGTTGGAAAAATAGTGAATATAAAAGTAGCAGAATAACACATTTAAAATTGATAATTTTATAGTTTATATTACTATTCAAGTTGCTACCTAGTGAGTTGCTAGTTTGAACATATATCTAGGTATCATGCCCGTTATTGGTGCAATAAACATGCTAAACACAATTTCAGACCAAACTGAACTTAGTAAATGCTTTTATCAATTTTTTTTGTTTTTCTTTCCTGATTCTCACTTTCTCAATATTCTGTGTTCTGATTTGGTTTTGTGAATATTGCAATGATGGCCTATGATATAGTAACATAATTTCAGTTTTGTTGGATACCTGAGCATTTATGCAATTACACCAATCCATGAACATATTTATGTTTTTTAATTAACCAATATTGCAGCCTTTGTTCAAAGAACTGTGACCAATTAAGTTGATTATGGAGAAATAACACAATTCGTCAGTCACATAGGCAGGTGAAATCTGGAGTATTTAACATAATATGCAGCTTCAACCTCAGGTTTTCAAGGCAAAAGGAAAGAAGAAACAAATAAAAGACAAGAAACTGATATTATGTGCTGAGTAATATTAGCTTCGATATTGATGAGATGTCAGGGAGAATGGACATGGTCACAGAGACTTGGATAATACTACTTTATTGTTCGATTCCGTACAGGAAGTGTTCTGAGATTCACGTAGGGATTGTTCTGTCAATCTTTTAGCGATTTCCATTATTGCAATGATAGAAAAGCCTCACTCTAGTGGTAGAGGAAATAAAATAGTGAGCTAGTGTGCCTCAGTGCAATCTAATAATCATACACAACACTCTGTGTATCTCACTCAAATTTAGTAACGAGTTCTGCTGATGCTGCCTCCATATGTGCTGAACAACATGTTTCTTCAGACTCCAAAGGGAAAATAAGTTTTCTACTTAAATGCATTTTATGTTATTTTCTCATATTATGCATGGATGAATTAGAAGAAAAGTGAACAAGCAGGGAGAACGAGCAGGGAGAGAGTGTATATATCTTTAAATAAATAAATGTGAGGCGCCTGGGTGGCTCAGTCGGTTAAGCGTCCGACTTCGGCTCAGGTCATGATCTCACAGTCTGTGAGTTCGAGCCCGGCGTCAGGCTCTGTGCTGACAGCTCAGAGCCTGGAGCCTGCTTCATTCTGTGTCTCCCTCTCTCTCTCTGACCCTCCCCGACTCATGCTTTGTCTCTCCTGCTCTCAAAAATAAATAAAAACATTAAAAAAAAAGAAATCTAAATAAATAAATGAGACATAAAATGTATATATGCATGATATGCATGCATATGTATGTATATATATTTAATGTACACATACATATTACATACATATAATGCATATATATATATATATATATGATATGTGTATATATGTGTGTGTGTATGTACTTTACAAATCTTGTTAATCAGAAGATCAGTACATATTTAATGAATGTCTTTTCTGAGCTAGAACACAACATGAACCCTAGCAAGGACTGTGGTCTCAAACAGTTTATGTGCTAATGAAGGGAAACGTCAATAAACACACATGAAGTCCAGATATCCTTGGGTGTTTTGAAGAAATAATGTAGAATATAGTAGGACTGTATGAGGGGGTAAGGTTTAAACAGATACCTAGACTCTGAGGCCATTTTCCTGAGTCACTGTTTTCCACAGTCAACAGGGACCTGATTTTTTATTTTTTATTTTTGGCTATCTTCTAAAAAAATAGAATGGCTTAGCAATCAAGACAGCTAAATCAAGGTAGCTAACTGGTGCTGTGGGAGAGGTAGGAAATAAGAATGTGCTCATATAATCTAAAAACTTAGGAAAAAATATCTGAGTGTTCTCAAGATGGTTATTGGAACGTCTTTCTGATTCCTAGAGGTGGACACTGGCATTACAACCACCCTGTGGACTCAGCTCCCTCTGCCTTGCTCACTCTTCTTGTCAGCTTCCTCCCACCATCCAATTCCCCTCCTTGCCTGCTCCCTGATACTCCATCCATTCTCGTCCTTTACCATCATTGCTTTATCTCTTGCTGGACACTCCTGGTTCCTTCCACACATATTTTCATCCTCTGTATCTCCTCTTCTATGTAATGCTAAAGTGGGAAAATCCATTTTCAGAAAAAAACGTGCAGGAAACAACAGTAAGTTTCTCTTTTTGTTTTTTAAAATACGGAAATCAATCTGGGAAGGATCTTGACCCTCAACTTCCTGGTTCTAAATCAGCTTGTTTTTTTTTTTTTTTTTTTTTGAACAAAAATATGAGAGAGAGACAGACAGCTACAGTGAGAGGGAGGGAATGAAGATTTGGTGCATAAAATGATGACAATGGGTAAGCTAGAGATGCAAGAGAGTTTGGGAATCCTCCCTGTAATTCCAGCACAAAACCCCATGGCTGAGGGATCGAGTCTATGCAGTCTGCCAGTGGCAAACGGATATTAGTCTACCTGATGTTCAGTGGTGAGAGTTCTGTGCAAGGATGAGAATGATTACCTATTACCTTTCCCACCTCTATAAAACTTGAAATCCACTTGGAAACTACATAACATGTTTCTAACGAGAGCATCCTGACACATTGCCTCCCAGAAAATAACTACTTGGACAGGCACAGGGATGCTCAAAAACACAAATGTGAATGTGGGGCGGATATTCCAAAGCCAGCCCATCGATGGAAATACTGATTATAACTCATGAGATAGTTATGATAATGACCAGGTTACAGATCAGGAAAATGAAGCTTTAAGAGGTAAAATAGCATTTACAACGACTTACGTCCACGATCTAGAATTCTAAATTCAGATCCTATGAATAAAAATCCTGTGCTTTCTTTACAGAAATACCGTAAGAATATGAGTCAAACTGATATAGTTTAAATCCCAGCTTTATAGAGGCCAGTGGGTGACTCAGTCAGTTACGCGTCTGACTCTTGATTTCAGTTCAGATCATGATCTTATGGTTCATAAGTTCAAGCCCCTCAATTCCACATTATTAACAAATTAAACAGGAAAAGAGAACAACTACCCCTTTGTAGTACAAAATTGGTAAAATCAAACATGTATATAGAGATTTATTAGAATCAGATTTAAAAATATAGATAAATGTGTTACTTTCAGCACAGAAAAGAGTAATAGGAAAATAATTTAGAAGCAGCCCTAAAAAATAATAAATGCCTGTGATGTTTGCATTAAAAATATAACTTGACTGTTAACCATGATAATGTAATTGAAACTGAAATAATGTGAAAATAGTAGGTAGTGAAACCAATCTATTCTACTGCATTGATTAGAAGCACCAAATGAATTCTGTTTAATTTTAGATTCTTATTTTAAGAAATCCATAGATGAGTCATATTGTTTTCATAGGAGTTTCATTTGGATGAAGAGCAAGCTAGAATATGAATCATATCATATAAGGAATTTTAGAAGGAAGTGTGAATTTTTGTCTGAATAAGAGATAAGTATTTGAAAGTCTGCCATGCAGAAGAGGGGTTCGGGCTTATTATGATAAAGATACTGACAAGGTTGTCTAAAAATGGAATTATTTTTCTGCTACTAAAGTTGTTTGAGAAGAAGCTAAAGTAACTTTAGAAGGAATTTTAAAGAGATTCAAGTATCTGATGAGATATTCAAATAGAAAACTAGGTAAACCTTAAGGTTCCTTCCAATCAGGAGATTCTCTGACTTTATGAAAACAAACTAGCAAATTAACTTTTGTCTTCATGAATCTACACCTGTTCCTTTTCTTCTCTTTCTTCTCTGTTCAGTGCCATATGAATTTATCATAACTCTTATATTTGCATATCCCTTAAATAAATTTTCATGTCTTATAAATGTTTAGTTTACGACTCAGATTTTTGCTTACACTGTGAAATAGCCCTCATCTTCATGTCTTTATATTAAGAATTTTTTTTTGTTTGTTTGGTTTTTGCTTTTTTGTTTTCCGAAACTGGTCCTCTGTCTTCTCCCTGCTAAGAATTCTCCGTCTTAACATTTTAGGTTACTACCTGTGTTAGTTTTCTGGATATGCTATAACAAATTCTCACAAATTTGGTTCCTAAAAACAACACAGATTTATTCTTTCATAGTTCCAGAGGCTAAAATTCTGAAATCAAGGTGTCATGCTCCCTCAGAAAAATCTATGGAGAGATCACCACTTGCCTTCCCCAGCCTCTGGTGACCCCGGGCATGCCTTTGCTTGTGGCAACATCATCCCTATCGCTGCCTGTGTCTTCACAGAGCTTTCTTTTTCCTGTGTGCAACTGTTTCCTCTTTTATATTTTATAAACACTCTCATTGAGGACCCATCTTAAATCCTAATTATTTTATCTCAATTCTTACCTTGATTATATCTGCAAAGGCCCTATTGGCTACTAAGGTCACATTCTGAGGTGCTATGTGAATGAATCTTGCAGAATGCTACTCAGCCTATAGTCACTCTCCAACTGTTATTGCTCTACTTGCAGAAGGAACGCCTATGTTTTACATTTCAGTGGAGGCTTCATTTATACTTATTTATTTGTTTGTTTGTTTGTTTATTTATTTTACTCCTCGCTTGATAACTATTAAGCATCCTTACTGAAGAAACAATATATGTTTTGTATAAAACAGAGGCTGATCTTTGCACTATTTCAACATGGTTGAGTCTCTCTTAGTGATTTGCTTGCAAAAATATGATGAAAGAAATTTCAGAAAGCATAAAAATTACCAAGACAACTGTCACGTATGTGCATTGAAAGGTAAACGATTTAAAGCATTAAAAAGTAAAGAATCTTTATAACTCACTTAATAGTACTTTTGCAAGCAATGTTTCTACAGTTTGTTTTCAGAATACTGATTTTCTTTCCATACTAGATTATCTAATTTTACCTTATCGATCCCAGAAGTTAAAAAGTAATATCATTAAATCTCACAGAAAGCATATAGGTATATGCTATCGGAGAAGTTACAGAAAGAAGATGCTTTAAACAAATGAAAAAAAAAAATCAAATTGTTTTAGGACTTTTTCTTAGCACTGCCAATTCCATGTATCATAAGCATCTTAAATTATTTTAAGTTTAGTTTAGGAGAGATGTTGATATACTTATAGTTAATTCTCAGAACACTAGTTATTGGGGTTAAGAAAATATTTTTTATCTTTAATAATTTTATCAATACTTTATAGAACATTTGTATTCTGCAATTGTATTTTAGAGTTCTTTACCTTTAGAAATTCTCCAACTGAGTAAGATCTTTATGTATTACTTATGCATTCAAAATGTCTTTGGGGATTTTTAACTGTAGCCTTCTGTTGTACTCTTTTATAGAAAATATTCTAGTAATTATAATATTAAAATTATAAGTACATTATAGTGTATTATATTATTAATTATATAATAATTATAAATAATATAAATAACAAAAATATCTCAAAAATTATTCAGAAATTATGCAGTTAACACAGCCTACATCTTAACTGTGAATCAAATAGTAAAGCAACAGTAATTGTACCTTCAGAAAAAATAGGATGCAGGAGGTCCTATTTTGTGCCTTTTGTGCTTTTGAAGGATACATAAGCTCTGGAGTCTATCATGAGAAGTGGGTGAGGGCTTAACGATGGGCATTTTTGAAGATTAGCTAGTGACCTCTTCTAAGTCTAAGTATGATTTAGTTCATCTACTCTTCCAAATGAGAAACTTCTCCCCAAAGTTGAGACTTTTAGGTTATGTTGGGATATATTATCTTTCATATGCAACCTTATTTTCCTTTTTTTTTTTTTAAACAAGTTAAAAATAAAGCATGAGGATGGTTTCTTTTTCTTCCTATGGGTTTGCACATAAGATAAATATGATGATTGCTATTATGAGTTTTGGCCTCACTCTTACAATCAAGTTTTGGTCTAAACATTGGGACCATATAAATTTTGACCCTTTAGGAAATCAAAGATACGTAGATATTTTAGAGACAGAATATCAAGTGCTAGTGAGAAAGCTTAGGGATTGCACATTTAGTCTTTGATTTATGTAGTTTAAACTTAAATAAGGCTAAAAAAAATCTTTTACAACTTGGTTTTTTAATTTCTTTATATATCTCTTGAGAAATGAAAAATGATAGCACATTAAGTGGCTTTTAATTACTTTTCGAAACCTTGATGAAGCATGATACTTTAAAACTCTTATGTAACATCAGCTTGCAGACTAAGATCATTAAATATTGTGTCATGAGATTTTAGTACTATTATTTTCTGTCCCTGGTTTATCACATTAAAGCTTTCCTTATGAGGACCTAATAACCTTCAGGCTGCCCTGCCCTTCTGGAACTAATGAGAAGAGAGCAAAGTAGAATATTAATAGGCTTAGCTCTCACATATAATATAATTTTGAAATTTTTATTTCTGCTTAACACCTGTGATTGGGTAGATCAGGTGACAGTCACTCCTCAGAATAGATCTATAGTGTAGTCAGGCCCCTGCAAAGCTCACTCTTATCCAGGATTTTTGATCCCTGATGTGTCCCTCTGTCTTCCATTAATAAGTGTGAGTATGGGCAATTGTTCTGTTCCCAGGCCTTTTGACAATGTCCTACTTGTCGTCTTAATTAAAACAAAGTAAACATTTTTCTTCAGTAAAGAAGATTCTGTAGCTGGAAACCGCTGGTGGATAAAATAGCTTTTGCTTTCTATTTGTTGGAAAGAATGAAAATTTCATGCAGATGCAATGAGAAAGAACCTAAATAGTATAGATTCTCAACTAATCTTGAAGTTTGTTATATCCATGAAATTAGTTTGGAATATAACTAAAACACATTATTTTGTTATAACAGGTATTTAGAAAGGCAGATAGAGCGTTAACTGTTGTCAAAAACAAAATAAAAGACACTACAAATGAAATCTGAAGGTACACTTTGCAAATTGTCTAACACAGTAATCAAATGCAGTACAGCTTTGATATTTCATAAAAATATAATGGATGAGAAATGAATAGACTACCTGAAAAGAAGATGCTTTGCTAAGATAATTCTTACATTATTACTCTGATGAGGAATTGGGATTTCCTAACGATTTTTTTCTAAAGGTTATTTCAATTTATTTAATTAAATAAAATATCTCAGAGGCTGAGGTTGGCTGATACCACTTTTTTTCCATCTCTAATAAAATTTATATAAAAAATCCTATGGCACTTTGTTATATTAGTTGCAAAGTTAGCAATGATTATGCAAATGGTAGTGTTTCTAAACTCATTCTTTATAAGAAACTATAATTAGCATGTATTATTATGTAAAATAATTATATAAAACATTTGGAGAAGAAAAGAATCTACTGAGTACAGATAAAAATACTAAGAAAAGACAAATATGCAGTTAAATGGTTGTAAAAGCTCTGCTTTTCTAATATTTTTGTTCCTTCCTTTTGTAGAATCATTTTTATTTTCTAATTCAAAGCTTCACCTGACTCTTACATGCATATCATAATCAAAATGATTAGATGTAGAGCTTCACATACAGGAAGGAATAATTAAAGCATTATATAAAATTAAAGTAGGAAAGAGTTGTAAAAACAAGTAATGCAGAAAAACAGAAAAAGGCATTGGGTCCATTGATTTTTTTTTTTTCATGAGAGTCCTAAAAGAATGCTATTGTTTTATAATTGAAACAAGGTAGGTATTGGGTTTTAGCAAATGCACTAAAAAAGGAACAATTTATAATATTCCCAATAACTTAAAACCAGAGTTGTGTACAGGTTTAAATTCTTAATAGTATCTGTGGAGTCTTTAGCAGTGCTTTTTATAACAGATGAACTATCCAACTAGATCAAGTACATTAAGGGCACTAATATTGTGTTGTCATCATATGTAGATTAAATTAAAATGATAAAGGTTTACCGTGTACTAATAAACCCCTTCTCCATTAGATGTTTATCTTTATTATTGTTTACTTTTAATGCCTATGATACATTTTTAAAGGTTTTTCTCCCTACTGGCTAAACGATATTTGAGATTACTTTACTTCCTTTTATTTTCACAAACTACATAAGACATCTAACATAATCAAATGTTTAAAGTTGATAAAATTTAGGGCACATTCTTTTTCCTTCAAGCTGTAACATGTACTGCAATATTTCTGTTTTCTTATTTGGATATTATCTTTCAATTTACTCTCAACTTAAAAATTTACTCAAACTCTTGATTTATTCTATGTTAAGCTATGCTGACTCATTAAAATGGCGTTATGCAGCATAATTAATTATGTTACCTGAAAAAAAAAAAAAAAAGTCGAACCACATTTTGAGACATGACAGCCAGCCAGCACTAGCCAGGGAGGGTCTAACATTTTCCTGTCCCTGGGTTATATGACCATAAATTGTCTCTACCTTTCAGCCTCACAACAGTGCAGTCCATTATGCTATTTTTATTTGTGGCCATCTTGTGAATCCACAAATGCAGTCACCTTTCCATCTCTTCCATAACTTTATACAACTCTGTGGATGTTATGTTAGGCCCTTCCAGAGCATTCTCAAAGACTGATCAGCAAATTTCCTCCTCCTTTTGTCTGGAAGTACAGTGCTGATGATTCATTAACAGTGAACTCATAGCTAACAGCACTCTACCTCATGCCTGAAGGAAATTTACCTAACCCACAGTATTTTCTCCTTAAAGTACACAACAGCCTCCTTCCTCTTCAGAACACTAGATAGCACTTCAGCACTACATTTGGGGTCCATTTTAAAAATAGAATCATAAACACACACACACGTGTGAAAAATATGGCACTAAATAAATGGCAAATAGGACAGTACTTTACAATATGAAGCTGAAACATTAAGACAGAGTGTTGCTGCATTTGACTTCAGGTGGAAAGATGTAACTTGAATGAGTCAAATATTTTGCCACTCTGCACATTCTGCAAATGACCACAAATTCCCGTGAGTATTTGTTTTGAGGTAACAAACTTTAGCAAGCAGGTGGATCCGTAAATGATGAGGATCTACTGTAGTTTGATTAGACTGGAAGCCTAGACCAAAGAACAATGTTTAAAAGGTGAGTCAAGTTGATTTGCTCTCTGTAATCAGCGACATGAACTCATGCCTTATTTTATAGTGCTTTATATAAGACAGCTTTTCTTTTCATAGTCTTTTTAAAATTAATTCAAATATTATCGAAATGAAATAGTCCAGAATTTCAGAAATTTTTATACAGAATTGTAACCATATATGAACACTATGGTTAACAACAGCAAGAAAAAATCCTGGTATCTTCTTTTCATTTTTATAAATTAATTTACATTTAGTAACATTTGACTTTTTCAGTTAACATTTCTGAGGATTTTGACAAAGTTACACAATCATGTGACCACATTCACAATCAAGATATAGATGGGATCCATCCCAGAAAAATTTCCCTCTGCCATATTTTAGTGAAGTCTTTCCTCCACAGCCCCATCATAGATCTATTTTATGACTGTATAAATTTATCTTTTCTAGAATGCCAAATAAATGAAATCATAACCACATAGCCTTTTCAGTCTGTCTTCACTTAGTATTATGTATTTCAGATCCATATATGGTCTAGCATTTATCAATCATTCAATCTTTTAATTTGCAGAGTAGTATATAAATACCACATCCCACATCATCTTTGTCCATTCATCAGTCAGTGGACACTTGGACTTTTTCCATCATTTGCCTATTGTAGATAATGGTGATAGACATCAGGTGCCCTCTGATCACTACTTTTGTATACCTTGGGTAAATACCTAGTAGTGCGGTTTCTGGATCACAGGGTCTATTTTTAACTTTTTGAGGAACTTCCACACTGCTTTCCAGAGTCACTGCACCATTTCCATTCCCATCAGCACTGCAAGAGAGTTCTATGTTCTCCACATCCTTGCCAACACCTGTTGTTTTAAGAAAGAATGAAGCTTTACCATTTGCAATGGCATGGATGGAGATAGAGAGTATTATTCTCAGTCAAATAAGTCAGAGAAAAACAAATACCATATGATTTCACTCATATGTGAAATTCAAAGAATGAAACATGAGGGCGCCTGAGTGGCTCAATCGGTTGGGTGTCTGAGTCTTAATTTCAGCTCAGGTCATGATCTCATGGTTCAGTTCATGAATTTGAACCCCACATCAGGCTCAGCTCTGACAGTGTGGAGACTGCTTGGGATTCTCTCTCTCGCTCTCTCTCTCTGCTCATCCCCTGCTCCTGCTATCTGCTTCTATCAAAATAAATAAATAAACTTAAAAAAAAAGAGAAAACACACGAATATATGGGGAAAAAAGAGAGAGAGAGAGAAAGAGAGAGAAGCAAACCTGGAAACAGAATAAGTATAGGGAAGAAACTGAGGTTTATTGGAGGGGACGTGGGGGGGTGTTAAATGGGTGATGGGGGTTAAAGAGGGCAATAGTAGTGATGAGTACTGGGTGCTGTATGTAATTGATGAATCACTAAATTCTATACCTGAAACTAATATTACACTGTATATTAATCAGCTTGAACCAATTTAAGTAAAAACTTGATAAAGAAAAAAATCTTTTTATACATTTTTTGGATTTGATTGCTAATATTTTGTTGAGCATTTTTGCATTTATGTTTATAAGAGATAATGGTTTATGTTTTTCTTTTTTTCATATGATAATGCTGGCTTCATAGAATGAGGTAGGAACAATTCTCCCTGATCTAAAGAGATAGTAAAGAATTGTTAATTTCCTCCTCAAATATTTGGTAGGACTCACCAGCTAGCCCGTCTGGGCCTGGTGCTTTCTGTTTCAGAAGGATATTAATTATTGATTCAATTTCTTTAACCTATATAAGTATATTCACATGGACTATTTTTTTCTTGTGTGAGTGTTGTCAGATTGTATCTTTCAAGTAATTGGTACATTTCTCCTAGGTTATCAAACTTATGGGCATAGAATTGTTCATGGTATGCCTTTATCTTTTCCATGTCCATGGTATCTGAACTTTCCTTCTCTCTAAATAACTTATTTTAACATGTCTTGTAAGGAAAGTCTAGTGGCAACAAATTCTTTCAGTTTGTGTCTGTTTGAAAAGTCTTTGTTTTTCCTTCACTTTTGAAGGATAATTTACACGGTACAGAATTCTAGGTTTGCGGGGTTGTTTTTCCCCTCAATACATTAAATATTTCATTTCACTTTCTTCAAGCTTGCATGATTCCTGAGAAGTCTGTGTAATTATTATCTTCATTCTTCTATAGGTAAAGTGTTTTTTGACTCTGTCTTCTTTCAGGCTTTCTTCTCTATCTTTGATATTTTATAATTTGAAATCATAAGTCCAGTTATAGATTCTCGTTTTTGTCTTTTTTCATTTGTTTTTTTTTATTTTTTTAATGTTTATTTTTGAGAGAGAGACAGAGAGACAGAGCGTGAGTGGGGGAGAGGCAGTGAGAGAGGGATACACAGAATCCAAAGCAGGCTCCAGGCTCTGAGCTGTCAGCACAGAGCCCAATGCAGGGCTCGAACTCATGGACCATGAGATCATGACCTCAGGTGAAGTTAGACGCTTAACCGACCGAGCCACCCGGGCGCCCCTCATTTGTTTGTTTTTAGTTTTGTTTTGTTTTGATTTTAGTTTGTTTTGTTTTGTTTTGTTTTTTCTGCCCGGCATTTATGAGCTCATTAGAATTATGATTTGTGATCTGACATTAATTTGGGGAAATTCTTAGTTATTATTGTTTTAAGTATTTCTTGTGTACGGTTTCCTCTTCCTTGTCCTGGGATTTCTAGTATGTGTCTATTACAACTTTTGTAGTTACCCCACACTTCTTGGATTATTCCATTATTTCCATTATTCTTTTCTCCTTGTTTTTTAGTTTTGGAGGTTTATTTTGCTATATCAAATGCATAGTTTCTTTCCTCCTTTGTATTCCATTTATTAACAAGGCCATCAAAATTTTTACATCAGTGGTAGTGTTTCTTTTTTTCTTTTCTTTTTTTTTTTTTTTTTTTAGTGGTAGTGTTTCTGATCTCTAACATTTCTTTTTGATTCTTTCTTAGGACTACCTTTCCACTTTTCTGCTTACAGTGCCATCTGTTTTGTGTGCTGTCTACTTTATCCATTGGAGCCCAGAGAATATTAATCATAGTTATTTTAAATTCCAGTTGGATAATTCCAACACCCTTCCCAGTTCTGATGCTTCTGTGTCTTCAAATGGTGTTTTTTGCCTTTTGGTCTTCCTTGTAAAATTTTTTTTGATAGCCAGATATAATGTAAAAAGAGCTGCTGTAATTAGACCTTTCATAATGTGGTGGTGAAGTGTGAGGGGAAGAGAAGCTTTCTATAATTCTATGATTACATCTTGTCTTTCTGTGAGCTTCTACCTCGGGACTCTGAAATTCACAAGTGCTTCTCAATTTCCTTTCACCAACCACCCCAGCCCCACTTTGGCAGGGGCAGAATGACTAGTGTACTTTGGAGTTGAGTATTTCCTTTCTCTAACATAGAAGACTTGAGCTGGCTGGAGTTGGAAATTCCCTCCCCTCAAGTCAATTAGAGTGATAAAACCCCAGCAGGTTAGGCTCTGGCTAAATAGTTCTTCTTGAGGGCAGGCCTATTCTTGTTAAGAATAGAGTGTTCAAATATTCTGGTGTATTTCAAAATGGTCCCTTTCCCTTCTCTGTGTGTAAAGCACAGAATTTTCCTCCAATATTTACTGCGAGAACCTGTTCAAGATCCTGGAAGCACAGTGCACAAAAAGGAGGGAACTACTGAAGACTGGGTCCCTATATTGTTTTAAACTCAGAATTACCCATGCTGAGCCTCAGAAATACACCCATTATGGTTTGTTTTTTTCTTACCCTTGCTCTGGTTCCCATGGCTGTGTCTGTCCATAAGTCTTTGCTCAAGTAGGCTATCACTCCCTGTATTCGCCAGTCTAGCTAATCTTACAGGCTCCTATGTTCCTTGGGTCCTTACTTGTTTTACTGCTCCAATAGAGTTGTTAACTTATGAGACTGCTCAGTTTTTTACTTGTTGTTAGGAAGAAGTGGTAACTTTCTAAGCTCCTTACATGTGAAACCAGAAACTGCCTTTTAAATATTTTTAAAGTTTATTTTATGTGTGTGTGTGTGTGTGTGTGTGTGTGTGTGTGTGTGTCTTAGTAAGCATAGATTTTGTTTTCTTTCTATGTCTGATTATTCCAGTTTGTGAATATTCATAGGTTTATTTCTATACTCTATGGATGATGGCATGTACTATGTTGTTGCCTTGTAATAGTTTTTTCTTTGAGCTGTTTACTCTCTTGGGAAATTATTTTGGAGAATTTTTAAGTTCTAGTTTTAAGATAATTTCCTCTAAAGG
Source organism: Paguma larvata (assembly GCA_030068075.1). NCBI lineage: Eukaryota > Metazoa > Chordata > Mammalia > Carnivora > Viverridae > Paguma > Paguma larvata. Next base: position 39,096,644 of record CM057840.1, read on the forward strand.
ATTACCCTTTGTAATGTTAGGCACCAGGGAGTATTACCTGTCAGGTATTTTATACTTAATTCAGAATTTTATTTTTAATACCTAGATAACATATATTTGGTCTGCAAATGCAGGTAAAGATGAGCTTTCTGCTTTAACTTCTCTGATATTAATTTTACCCTCCAGCTTTGCGTATTGCCATGGTAACTTTTATATCAGTTCTCTTGGGGTAGCGGCTCAAGAAAACATATTTCAGTTTCATCATGCACTAAGGGTGTTTCCTTTTGATGTTTCTGCCTTATTTAGAAGGGTCATCCACATTGTAGTGGTACTGAAATTTGTCTATGTCTCCCATTTTAGACAAAGCCAGGAAAACTAAAGTTCAATTTTTATAAGACTCGGAAAATACCATCAAAACAAAATCTGCCTCTGAGTTCCTGTTTCACTGAGATTTTAACTTGATATTTTCCTAATGTCTTTCAATAACTTTGATAGTTTTATGGATATTTTTGGCAACTCATTCTGTATTTTTATTAGTTTTTTTTTTTTTTTTCAGTTAGAGGGTCAGAGTGGATACCTGAAAAAACATGTTGCTAGAAATAGACTCCTTTCCAAAGATTTTAATTCTTCTTTAGCTTGTACGCTAGGAGTCACATGCTTTCATTATGTCACTATTGTTTTCCAGACTCATAAATACTCTTTTTTAAAGTGTTTTAAGACATTTTTCCTCTAATTTCTAAGATTTACTATGCTGTGGTATCCTGATATTTCTTAATAATGACATTCTGTGTGTCTCAGTTTCTTAAATCCCATTTTTGTCTTTCTTGCAGTCTTTTATGTGAAATCAAAGTGTTGGTCTCTTAACCGATATTCTTTTTTTTTTTTTCCTTTAGAAAGGGCAGAAGTGACATACATTTTGAGTTCTTAAGTTTCATAGATATGTTTAGTATGTTCTCAAATTCGAGAATATTACTGTGTATAAATTCTAGATTCATAATATTTTCTTGTTTTGATGGGATTACCACATCATAATTTTGTGAATATACTTTCCAATATTGCTGATAGGAGTCTGATGCCAATTAGTGACTTATACCTTTGCCAGTAGCTTTTATTCTTCAAGGAGGAGAATTCTGTTCTTTTCAGGATTAGGACTCGTTTGTTATACATGGTGCAGGTATATGTGAACATTTTTTCACTTATTTTACCTTTTAACTTGTAAAATCCGTTTTAAAACTCCTACATGTATCAGATGATAAACATAGTGTATTAAGTGCTCATGTCCATTACCCTTCTCCTAGCCCATATTTTCCATTGTGTTTTCTAGAAAATTACCTCACAGTTGGCGGGCGGGGGATGGGGGACAGAGCAGTTATTTGCCATTACTTTTCTAACTTTTGGAGTTAGAAGTGTGGATTAATGATTTTTAACTTATCTTCTTTTTTTTAATATACTCATTAAGAACTATTAGGCTCTGTTTTAGCTGCATCACAAAATTTGATATATTGCATCTCCATTTTCAAATCATTCAAAATATTTTCTGATATTTTCCCATCAATGGATCATCTAGAAGTATTTTCACTTAATTTCCTTTTTTTTCCCCTGGGGAAATTTTCTGTCCTATTTACTATATTCGATGTCACTATAATTTTTAAAAATATGTTAGGACTGGTTTTATCATTCAGTTAATGATCTCTTTTTGAAAAAAAATTCCATGTGCATTTGAGCATAATATATGCAGTATCTGTTGCCAAATGTCAAACAGGTAAGTCATATTGTTCAGATCGTGTTTCCTTGTGAAAGATGTACAGAATAACTAAATCGACTAAGTTTTCTGAAAGGTGGTGTTTTGACATTGTTGGGTCTCATTTATTTCAGTTTTGCCTTTCACCTAAGGAGTTTTCTTACTGCTGGTGTGTGTGCCCTGATGCCTGATGGATGTACTTCAATCTCTTCTTTCATGGATTTTGAAATGGAAGGGATTGATCAAAGTTATTCTAGCTTGGCTGGATTTTGAACTCGAATTTTATTGTTTTTAGTCCCAAAGAGCTACTCCTATTTCTACTATCACACACAGCTACTGTTTTCTTTAGAGGTCATGGAAAATTACACCATCATCATGTGCCATTTAGGAGTAAGCCAATGATGTGAAGATTTTTGTGATTATTTCTGTGTCCACTTTTTGTGGTTCTCTCATTTCCAGTCCTGGGCTCTGACTTTTATCATCATAGTCCTGCAAACCTATAGCTTTCTGCCAATACTCTGTTTTCTATTTATTGATATCAGAAATTATCCCTTACGGGAAAATAAAAACAGGTTGAAAGTAAAAATCACCTCATGATTTTCCTTATTCTAGAGGATCATGGAGCCTCAAGTGCTGGTTGAGTTGATAGCACTTCAGGCCTTTCTAGTGAAAGGTTTAATTTGCTAGAAGTGACGACTGTCGTGGGTAGCACTAGAAGTCCCTGATATCCTTTTAATTTTTTTCTTTAATAGTTATATTTTAAGTATCTTTCACATACTGTATAATAATAGTAGCTGATACTTATGGAAAGATTTTTTCCTATAGATTAAGCCCTCTTATAAGCCCTTTAAGGATGAACTAATTTTACCTTTGTAAAGACCTTATAAATTTAATACTATGATTATACTTTATTGTAAGAATATGGAAACTGAAGTACAAACAGAATAAGTAATCTGTTCAACATCCAAGAGCTAGAACTCAAGGAGTCTGGATTTGAACCTATAAGTATGTCTCCAGAGTACTCATTTTTAACCACTGCATTTATATGTCTACCATATGCCCTTGATAAATATTAATAAATAAACATATGCATAGATAGATAAAGTATCAAAAATAATCTCTCCTGGATTTAAAATAAGCAAAAAAGGAGACTCTGACAAACATATGGAGAATACTGAGTGATGATGAATGCAGAGACTGGAGGTATGCAGCTGCAATGCAAGGTATGCCAAAAATTGTGATCAAATGCCCAGAATCTACTAAAAGGTACAAAGGACATCCTTGCAAGGTCCAGTGAGAGCAGGGTTTGCCTACAGCTTTGTTTTGGAGTTTCAATCTCTAAGACTGTGGGAAAATAAATTTCTACTGTTTTAAGCTAGCCAACTTATGGTATTTTGGTAAGTCAGTCCCAAGAAACTAATACAGTAATAATGAATTGATTAAATCTTACTACAAAAATGCATAACTGAACACTTATAACTATACTTTGAATCCACTACTTCATGAATCATTGTAATATTTAGAAAGACATATTAGAAATATGAAGAAGTCCTAAACACTTAATTACAGGAGGCTTTGTAATTCAACTATGTATTTATGATTAAACCACAGCTACTACACTGAGATGTATCTGTCCCAGAGTATATACATTTTAATGAATACTTTTATTTCTAAAAAATATATATAGGGGCGCCTGGGTGGCTCAGTCAGTTAAGCGGCCGACTTCGGCTCAGGTCATGATCTCACGGTCTGTGAGTTCGAGCCCCGTGTCGGGCTCTGTACTGGCAGCTCAGGGCCTGGAGCCTGCTTCAGATTCTGTGTGTGTCTCTCTCTCTGCCCTTCTCCTGCTCATGTGCTGTCTCTCTGTCTGTCAAAAATAAATAAATGTTTAAAAACAAATATATATATATATATATAGAAAGAAACATATACATTTTTTCTAAAGAAAAAATGGAATTTTTCTATTTCTAATAAGTAACATTATTTTCCTCAGAATTCATGATGTAGATAAATCATGATCAGGAAGCCAAAACAAGATAATCTCTTTTTTTGTACAAAATAAATTGTTCATCTAAGAATTTGTAAGACAAGGAAATATGAAAGGAGAGGTTTAGAACTACCATACAAAGATCAGATATAGTGTTCGAATTACCTCTGGCTTGTGAAATTACTTTTTTGATTAATAATTTCCTAACCCCCCCACACACAGACATTATTAATATCATCATTTTCTTTCGTGGGAAAAGTAAACAGTGCTAAATTTATTTGAACATTGGTAGTACTAAACTTATTTATTTTAACTTGGGGCAACTTCAGACCTGATAAGGATGTGCTTCTTATTGAAAAAAATCACTTGGAGGTCCCTGGGTGGCTTAATCGGTTAAGCATTCAACTTCGGCTCAGGTGCAGTTCATGAGTTTGAGCTCTGCATCTGGCTCTGTGCTGACAGCTCAGAGCCTGGAGTTTGCTTCAGATTCTCTTTCTCTGTCTGTCTCTCTCTCTCTCTCTCTCCTACAAAAATAAACATTATTTTTTTTAAAGAAAAAAAATCGTGTTTTAACTTATGATACTGAAGCAGCCATTGTTTATCTGAAATCCAAATATAATGTGATAACCTCTATTTTTACTTGCTCAATCTGACAACCCAAGGTTGAGGCAGAATGAAATCTATGCATGTGAGGTCAGCACGGTGAGACTGATACTGAACGAGCAGGGTAAGAAAAGGGAATAGACAAAACTGGAGAAAGTTACAGTGATTCTGTACACAGAGTTCTTAGGGCAATTTTAAGGCATTTAGTTATAGTCTAAATGTGAAGAAAATCATTAAAAAATTATGAGAGTGGCATAATCCCATTAATGTTTTAAAGAGAATTGTAGTTGCTGGATGAAATGAATAATTATGACTAGTTATTTGAGGTGGTAAATTTAAGGGAAGTTTATTAGGAAAAAAAATATCCTGAAGACGTAGACACTTGAGGCGGACATTTGAGAAAAAGTTATGTGCAAGTAAATAACATGCTAAAGATTAACTCTATCCTAATAATCAAGTGGTAAGGAAGATAGCTTTGTAGTAGAGGTCATAGAACATTATTTATACCCAAATATTTACAAAGACAAGGTAAACAAAAAAGTTAATAATTAACCACAATAGTGAATTAAATTGGTAGAGGATGGGGGCGCCTGGGTGGCTCAGTCGGTTGAGCGTCCAACTTCGGCTCAGGTCATGATCTCATAGTTTGTGGGTTCGAGCCCCACATTGGGTTCTGTGCAGAAAGCTCAGAGCCTGGAGCCTACTTTGGAATCTGTCTCCCTCTCTCTCTGCTCCTCCCCCACTCATGCTCTGTCTCAAAAATTAAATAAACATTAAACATTTTTTTAAAAAAATTGGTAGAGGATGGATTAGATAAACTCTGGCAATGTGTGGAGACTTCAAATAGGACGACCCAACGCTGCAGAAAGCCATGCACTAGCAGTAGACCTTGTATTAGCTTGCTAGGCTGTCATAGCAAAGTACCACCAACTGGGTCAGTGCATTGCCTCTCAGTTCTGGAGGCAAGATGTCTAAGATCAATGTGTCATTTTGGGGTTAATTAGCAAGTTTAGTTCATTGTGAGCACTCTGAGAGAACCTCTTTTTGTTTGAGTTATTTTAACACCGTAAATTTTAATCTACTTGTTTCTCTCTCTTTTTTTAAGTTTTTACTTAAATTCCAGTTACTTAACATATAGGGTAAGATTAGTTTCAAATGTACACTATCGTGTTTCAGCACTTCCGTCCATCACCCAGTGCTCATCAGGACAAGTGCCCTCCTTCATCCCCATCACCTATTTAACCCACCCCCCCACCCTCTCCCATCAGGTAACCATCAGTTTGTTCCCTATAGTTAAGAGAGAGTTTGCCTCCATCTCTCTTTCTTTTCCCCTTTGTTCATTTGTTTTGTTTCTCAAACTCCACATATGCGTGAGATCATATAGTATTTGTCTTTCTCTGACTGACATCGTTTGTTTAGCGTTATACCCTAGTTGTATCAATGTCATTGTAAATGGCGAGATTTCATTCTTTAATGCCTCTCTCCGAGGTTCTGGTGGTTCGCTGGCAGTTGTTGCCATTCCTTGTAAAAGCCTCACCCAGACCTTCGCCCTTCACCTTCACAAAGTGTCCACATTTCTTTGTATAAGGACACCAATCATATTGGAGTAGAATACATGAAACCTCAACTAAATACAGCTAGGCAACCCTCCTCCCAAATGAGGTCACACTCTGAGGTACTGGGGGTAGAACTTCACGAACGAGTCTTGGGGAGGACACAATTTAACCCATAAAAAGGCACTTAGACAAAATAACAGGTAAGACATTTTACAGCTGGCTATTCTTAAAACAATCTTACATGAAAATTGTATAGTACTTATTCTATCATGTCCCATTTTTTCTAACTCTACAATTTTAACATTTTAAATATATTTGTGTAAAATACCATGTTATCTATCCATCACTTCTATATAGGAAGTGTTGCTTTCTAGTTTTACACATAAAACTGAGGGGGCACCAGGGTGGCTCAGTTGGTTAAGCGTCTGACTCTTGATTTCAGCTCCGGTCATGATCTCACGGTTCAGGGATTTAAGCCCCACATCAGGCTCTGTGCTGACGACGTGGAACGTGTTTGGGATTCTCCTTCTCTCTCTCTTTTTCCCCACCTCTCTCTACTCCTCCCCTTCTCATGCTCGCTCTCTCTCTCTCTCAAAATAAATAAATAAGCTTAAAAACATACATAAAACTGAGACTTCAAATGGGGAAATAACTTGGTTAGGCATTTTCAGCTAGTGAGTGCCAGAATCCTCATTTCAACTAAATTGCTAATGTCCAAAATCTGTTTGGATCATTAAGTGAACATTTTATGGAGAGTGAAAGGAACTTCAGGAAGCATAAAGCACATGATGATTTTCATCTTGGAAATATAAAAAATACAAGTAGTCACATCAAAAATAGTCTTTAAAAATAATATTTCTATAATCTCAGTAATTTACTTTTATAGTATTATATTTATGTAAAATTTTACCCGTCTGGTTCTTTTTCTTGTCCAGTTATCATAACTTTTACTCAGAATTTTTAAGTAATACTTTCCCTTCACTTCAGTTTTTACTTTCAACTGGTAATAGTTATCAATGAACTCATTTCCACTTTTCCCATTTTAAGACCAATTACCAGTTTCCTTCAGTGCTGTCTTGAAATTGTGTACTTTATTTTCTATTCCGACAGCTCTGGAATTTAAGGGAACTGAAGGAATCTGTCAAATATTCACACCTAGTGACAGACAATGAACTAGTTATCACCAATTCTTCCTGGTTTCTCAAGAAGACATAAAGGGGAGAAAAGAGGTTTATTTTCTGTTACCCTTTTCTGGTGAGAATGGATCCTCTCAGTAATAATTCTATAGTTAGAACCTAAGTTCAATTGGATGTCACCGAAGAACACTGTCGGTTTAATTGACTATAGAACATTTCCTTAAATCTGGCAAGTGATAGAGACTCAGATGTGACAGACAGGCAGAAGTTCCTTTACAGAGCTGTTTCCAATCAGCAAGTCAGCCTCAGTGAGACAGGTTTTGTTTGTTTTTGCTTTTTTTTTTGCAACACAACTCAGGAAAATAACAAAATTTATATTATTGACTGGGAGAAAGGTGGTGAATGTTTGGGACATGTAATTAAAGAGATAAAATGGATTTTAAGAAAAACAATTAAATGGACCATTATGTATCCTCTAAGGTAATGATTTAATATTATTTTCTATATGGATTTAAAAATTATCTTAACACTGTTTAAACTGTTTTACATGCAGATACAGGTATTATTCATAAAATATTGTTTGATAATTATTGTTTTCAAACTTCAAATATTATGATTCTAGAATATTTTTAAAAGAAATATTGAAGAAACTCCAATGCACTAAATAAAAAATCTGTACTTACAAATAAAAACCTACTTACAAATAAAACGGATTCTACTACCATAACATAGATAACATATAATACTATTTTCTTAAATATAATAAAATTCTAGAAAAAAGAATTCAGTTATAAAATTAAAATTCATAATAAAAGAATATATATATATATATATATATATATATAATGGTAACACATTTTGTCTTTTCCCATAATTATGATTCATAATATTTCTTCTGTCATGCTTTTCTTCTGTCATGCTTTCTGCTTTTATAATTGTTGGGTTACTGTATTCTTAGTGCAGTGTTATGTATGTTATAATTAATTATTGTACTAAAATAAACTATGATGGTATGGAGAGACTGCCATTTTGAACATTTTCCGTCTTTTGTATGCTCTAATTGCATATGAAATGCATTTGCAGTGAACGGTATATGCTCAGAATAATATTCTACTAAATATGATAGATAACTATGTTTGTCTTCCCTTGATCCTTTCCAGGCTCAATGTTATTACAACTACCTTTCAAGGACAATAGGCAGGGCATTTGCTAAAATATCAAAGTGTTCTTGGGATTGGAGTGGCCAGGGAGAGACAGTTAATTTTGATTTCAGATGGAGGGGGGGATGTATTTGATCTGCTAGCCTTGTGGTGAAACAGCCAGTTGTACTGCCTCGACTAGGTATCTGGGATATGACGTTAGGTTGTAAATAAAAATATGTTTGAAATAAAGGATGAGCATCTTGCTCAGAACTTATTGATCATAATATTAGCTCCTTTATGGCAATAGTTATACCATTTATTGTACACTGTATATTTTAAGGTATTTACTTATGTTATTTGGTAATTTATTTTTACATTCCACAATTATCCACTTAAGCAGCACAATTATAACAACAACAAAAAAAGAACTGTATATTCAATGAACAAATCGGGTACTGAAATTTTAGTTTATAAGAGTGTTGATGGGATTCTTGGATGGTTCAGTCGGTTAAGTGTCTGACTTTGGCTCAGGTCATGATCTCACAGTTCATGACCTCTGTGCATCGGTTTCTGTACTGAGGACTCAGAGCCTGGAGCCTATTTTGGATTCTGTATCTCCCTCTCTTTTTGTCTCTTCCCCACTCGCACTCTGTCTTTCTCTCAAAAATAAAGGAACAGTAAAAACATTAAAAAAAAGAGTGTTGAAGATGAATGGGAGATTGTAGAAATTGTAGATGTTTTTGCACCAATAAGATAGGGGGAGGGTGTAGCGATATCACTGATTACACTAAACTAAGATGATTCAAACCTACTAAGAAGACACCTAAGTCTAATCTTGGTAATATTAAGAAAGCTTTCCAGAAAAGGATGATTTAGCCATATACGGCTTTGAAGGAACAGCTACATGAATTCTCTGGAATTCTGCACAGGGGATCTGTCTTTATTCATTTATTTAATAATTTACTTGCATCAGTGTGGAAACCTGGGTATGTATTTTATGCTTTGGGCTGTAATTCAATACTATTTTATTTTGTTGTTCAGATGGCTCCAAGTTTGGTCATTGGGAACTCTTTTACTTGGTTCCTATATCCCTTTGATATACTCCATTATTATATTATTATTTCTTTTGTTATTTGTTTGTTTGTTTTTTGTTTTGTTTTGTTTATAATTTTAGACTTAATCTCTGTCACTAAAAATAATACTCCAGGCTCATGTTACTTGTTTCTTCCCTCAGTTCTAGAATCAGCTACTTCTCCAAGGTGTAGCATGATTTGTTTTATTGGAGAATGCTTTAAAAAACAAAGATCTGGGGCAGCCTGTACACTGCTGCTACCACGGTGTTGTTTCTTCTAGGAATCTGAACTGATAGGACAAGGAAATACATGAATGTAAACTGACCTATATATATATATATATATATATATACACACATCTATAAATATTTCTATATGTTAACATCTGGGTCTATATTGAGCTAAAATATGTTTATACGGATCTCTCCAACTCTAGTCAATCATCATATGGGTTCTTCTCCCCTCATCCCCTTGCTTATCTGTATTTTTCTTTTTCTATTACAAAGGAAGAAACTTGGCTCCCAACAGTAAGAAAAATGGTATCAATTTACTTTTTTTTTCAATGTCAGTATAATTGTATAGTAGTATCAAAATTATTAACTAATACCTTGTGGGACACAACTTTATCTAGTAAAGTGCAATGTTTTTGTGCATTTGATTTTAAGTGTTACTGACTCCTCTAATATCTAAAATTACTTAGGTGAACCCCTTCAGTGAAGCTGTTTTGTCTATAATGCTGTTGGATTCCTTTGTAACAGTCTACCTTTCTTCCTGGGATTCCCTGACCTCCTAAGTGCAAATTTTTGTAATTGTATACATTAAAGTTCTCTGGCACTGTAAAGTTCTATGAGTTTTAATATATTTACAGTACTATGTATCCACCATTACTATATCATACTGAGTGGTCTAACCACCTTGATAATGCCTTGTATTTGGACACCTTGGTGGTTCAGTTGGTCGAGTGTCTGACTCTGGATTTTGGCTCAGGTCATGATCCCAGGGTCATGGGACTGAGCCCCACATTGTGCTTCCTGCTGAACATAGACCCTGCTTAAGATTCTCTCTCTCTCTCTCTCTCTCTCTCTCCTTCTTCACCTCTCCCACACTTATTCTCTCTACCTTAAATAAAATTAAAAAAAAATCCCCTATACTTCACCTATTCGGTCTTTACACCTCACCCCAAATCCATGGCAACCACAATCTTTTACCGGCCCACTACCTCCTGTCCTTCAAAATTTCTGGTGATAAAGCTACTGATAATCTTTGAGAGAGGATCCCTTTTATTTGTGAATTGTTTATCTGTTGTTGCTTTCAAGATTCTCTTTGTCTTTGGCTATTGGCAAATTTATCATGATTTCTCTAAGTGTATGCCTCTGCGAATAGATCCTACTGGGAGTGTCTTGAATTTCTTGGATGTTTATGTTGTTTTTCATCCAGTTTGGGAAGTTTTCAAACTTTATATCTTTAAATAAACTCCTTGCCCTTTCTCTTTTCTTCTCTTTTCTCCTTGTCCTTGGGTCTCCCAGAATACATATGTTGGTCCACTTGTTGCTGTCCTTAATGTTCCTATGTTATGTTCATTCTTCTTCTTTTATTGCTTTTTCTTTCTCACTACCATGTTTGTAATTGTTTCCTTTTTTGAATCGTTCTTTTTTTTCTTATTTTTCTCCTTACTCAAGTATTAATTGACTTCATACAATTCAATACTATGTCTTATCCTAGCTTATCAATCACGTTTTTATTTATTTTTTTAATTAGCACTTACTCTAGAGTTTGCAGTATGCATTTACAGCTAATCTATATGGACTTTCAAATAACATTGTATCACTTTACTGACAGTAGAGGTACCTTAAAACCGAGTAGTCACAATTTCTTTCTTCTTCATCCCTTACAAAATTTTTCTCATTGATTTATTATCCGTTTATTTCACTATAATCATCTAGTGTATTATTACTATTAATGCTTTAAAAAGTTGTCTATTAGATTTTATATATATATAGACAGAAGCTCTGGATGGTTTGATATTTGGTTACTATGTTAATCTCTCTTATGTACCAATCACACTATTTAGTTCTGTTTGATAGAATTCTTCCTACTTTGAATATCTCTTTCCAAATGGCTTTTTAAACTTAATTCCATAAAGACATAACTCATATGTGGTTTGTTTCTTTGATAAACTTTGACAGTGAAGTGGTCGACAAGTAAGAGCTTCTCAATAAATATCCCTTAAGTGAATAAAAAAATAGTGAATAAAAATCAATGTATTAAATAGGAAAATGCAATGCATCTGTATGAAGATATTTAACGTATTAGTTGATTCATGAGCAATTATATATTTTATTCTTCTTTATTTTAGCAACTGGAAATATCCACTCAACTATTTCAAAGACAAAAAGTAAAATTATGTCATTTGGGTTAAGTTGACCAAAGAGTTATATTCACAAGACAAGTTTTCTACAGCATTTTATTAGAAATAGTATGTCGTTGATAATCATCACAATCTACACTTTCTTTTCAAAGGATTCTATATAAATCCAGTTATTTATAAAATAAATTAAGTGCCTTGCAATGGTATTTTAATGGAGGAACTATTGGGTGTCTATTTATTGGATTTCCAATAATGTGTTAATTTTTCCATTGGCTACTTAGAGTATTAGCTATGCACACTATTACTTCCTCTTGATCTATAAAGTATATCAGATTGCTAAATATGCATTACTGGAATAACCTCAAAATATATCTTTTCTTATCCCATGTGGTGTCACAGTGTGATAGGATAAAAAAGTACAATGATCTCTTTAGATCTATTATATATTTAAAGGGCATATTTTAAAAATAAATTTCAGCAAATGTGACTGCAAGAACCCATTTATGTTTTATGTACTATTCTTTCTACTTAGAGTCAAATCTTCAGGAAAAGAAAGGCAGTAAAAAGAAAGGCAAAGTGTCTCATCAGGGTAACTCTTTAAAGAAAATGCCCTAACATTATAACAAAATTAAGTTAATCAGCAATGCTGGTTGCCTCTTTTTAAAAATAATTTCTGTAGCTAACTGAGAAATATTGTAACCCTGTGCCAGCTATGTGTTAGCTAGCTCTATTTGTGTGTGTGTGTGTGTGTGTGTGTGTGTCCAGAGTCTTACTTAGACTCTTTGTTTTTAGCTGCAAATTCCAGGACTGTAGACAACACTGTAGTAGTTCCAACCAGTTTATTTCTGGAGAATCTACCCTTAGCTCCTCCAAGTCGTTAAAGTAGAATGGGTTTAATTTTTTGTTTAAGAGAGGTTGGCTGATGTTCTAAGAGAGAGAGAAAAGAAATGAAGATATTTACTGGTAATTACAAAAGAAAGACTGACAAATTTTATATCTTTTGGATACTAGGAATCCCCTGAAGAGTTATAGAATGATGAAGAAAGTGCATCTTCTCTAATCTTCCTCTTTATTTTATAGCTATCCAAAACTTGGCATCAACACCACATGCAGGTGACACTCTAGAATATATTTATAAGAAAACTTTTATTTATATGAGGAATGTAAGACAGATCCAGAATGAACATAACATTTCAACGTCAACTCTCATTTAATCTGACCCCATGGGACCTAAATTTTAAAATCCTCTGTTTCTTCATCATAGACATATATGAATTGAAATGTATTTCCTAGGTATCAAGGATAGTGCTAACTGTATGCCTTCCTTTAGAGAATTGAGACAAAAGCCACACATATTCTCTTCTTTAGGGTTTAATTCTCTTGCATAAATCTGGGTGAGAAATTTGTAACCGTGCTATATGACATGCATTAAGGTTGGATCAACAGCATCTCTATCATCAAGGATAAGAGATTCAAATCTTAGGTCCTAGCCTGGATCTATTAAATCAGAATCTGTATTTTAATGGGATCACAGGGAATTTATATGTATATAACATTTTGATAATAATTGATAGTTTCATTAAAGCATTAAATTTTCATTCAATTTTTAAATTAAAATTTCTCTCCATAATTTAGATGCTATGGGGCAGAAATTATAAAAAGGTACAGCAAAAATGCCCCTCCCCCCCTTTTATTTTTCATTTCCATGACATCTGAGAACACCTCTGGGAAGACTCGATACTCGGGGCAAAATGTTCTGAAATTGTCTTTAATTACATGTATGGCATTTGACAATAGGTATCAATTGAGAAACGAAGAAAAATAAAACTGAGAAAGTTTTATTTTAAACGTACTGTGTTTTCATTCCTTTATTTTTAACAGTTGATTCTTCAACTTTCTCTTCTCAGATTTTCTCTCTTTCAGATTTTATCTCTTTTCAGATTCATCTCATTGAGAAGAGACCAAATGGTCTTTTTCATGTCCTCTGTTAAAATATTTTTAGCTAGATCATTGAGCTAGTTCCTTAAATACATTTCCTATTTTCCACATTACTACAGGTAATAGCTTTGCCAAAGTCTCTTCTGTTACATAACAAGAAAGATTGTAAGAGATATACTGGCCCTTGAGTTATAAAGATTGTAGATGAGATGGTAGGCAGGTGCTTCTCACCTACAGTAATCATTTAGCAAGAGAAAAAATTGGCTTAAGTTATAGTATAGACAGTTTATATTGGATCTAGTGTACAATTTATAAAACATAGGAAAAGTTAAAAACTAGAAAGAATAGTTTGGGTAGATGTCATCACGGCTTTGATGTTTAATTTTGTGTCAACCTGAGGAAGCTCATGGGATGTCCAGGTATCTGGATAAAGATTATTTCTGGGTGTGCCTCTGAGGCTATTTCTGGAAGAGATTAGCACTTGAACCAGTGGACCGGACTGGGTGAAGTGGATAGTTTTCCTCAGTGTGAGTAGACATCATCCAATCTTTTGACCTGCATAGAACAAAAAGGAATAAGAAGGGAGAATTTGCCCTCTTGACCTGACTGTGTATCTAGGACATTAGTCTGCTCCTGCTCTCGGGAACTGTAGTGTCATCACCCCCTCCCTCCACCGATTCTCAGGCCTTTGGATTTGTACCAAACTACACCACTTGCTTTCTGGAATGTAGGAGTCAAATGTCTTCATCATGTTGCATTATTTAAGTATCATCAGTACCACAAAGCCGAAATGTTGTGTTTTGACAATTTGGTTGTTACTATAGAAAAGTTGAAGATTAGAAAATATCAGGAATTCATTTGATTTATCTTTATACTTTAAGGTAGATCTGACCTGACTTAAAATCCACAGAAGCAAGAATTACAAAATTCTTTATAATGTCCTTTGCAACATTTACGATCTCACTATCTAACTAAATCCTGAGTATAATTCAAATTTATGCCTTTGGCTTACTTTATCTAGAAACTTAGTAGCTGTTCTATTTGTACTCTGCTTTTGTAACCACTAGTTAAATGAAAATAATTCTTTTTTAAGAGAGAGGTTTGTTCAGAATGCAACTTTCATGTTTTTTCTCCCAATTATGTGTAAAAGAATTTAGATTTTAATAGCTTTATAGATAGCTAATATATATTTATAACCATCCTCTGCAGGGTATTTAAATAACATTGTATTATAAAATAATAATTGGGAAATTTCCTAATTTTCCCTCAATAATAATATACTTCAACATATAATAGAGTCTTTTAAACACAAATAAACACAACATACCTCGACATGTATTGGGAATGGGTGCTTCTGATATAAAATTTCATTTAAATTAAGGTCTAAGCAAATGCTGAGAAAACATGGACTAGTTAATTTTTTGTCTTATCAACAATTTCCTTCTTTGCCACCAAATCTGAAAACACAAGAGAAAAAAAGCAAAACAAAACAAAAACAAATAAAAAATAACATAACTGTGGATTGTGCTATAATAAATTCATTGTTTGCATTATCAATTGATCAGTCTTCAAAATACCTGCAAATGGCACCCTTTAATGTCATTCTCCACAAACTAGTCTAAATCTGTTATCATCATTCTCAGGCACTTCCATTGCTTTTATCGGTGGATGTACTTGCTTCTGGGAAATAGAGATAGATTCAGTTTTAATGGATACTCTCCCTGTCTGATGTCCTTCTAAAGGGGGTTCGAGGGATTTGGGGACTGAATATTTGTTAAAAATATATGACCATTCGAATGGATAAAGAAGTTATGGTACTTATATACAATGGACTACTACGTGGCAATGAGAAAAAATGAAATCTGGCCATGTGTAGCAACATGGATGGAACTGGAGGGTATTATGTTAAGTGAAATAAGTCAGTCAGAAAAAGACAGATACCATATGTTTCCACGAATAGGTGGACTTTGTGAGACTAAGCAAAAACCAGGGGGAGGGGAAGAGGGGAAAGGAAAAAAAGACACAGAGAGGGAGGGAGATAAAACATAAGAGACTCTCAAAGACTAAGAAAAAACTGAGGGTAAGGGGGATGAGGGAGGGGGGAGAGGGGGTGATGGGCATTGAAAAAGGGCACATGTTGGGATGAACACTGGGTGTTATATGTAAACCAAATTGAAAATAAACTATTATAAAATTAAAAAAAATATATGACCAAGAACTTATAGTAGCACCCACAAACCTAGTTTGTGAGACTCTGACATATGAGATTGTAAGGAAGTGTCTCACAGCAAGAAACTTTACAAAGATTTTAGAGGCATGGGAGACACCATCCAGAATGGGAGACAGAGGGATCGGAGAGGAGTTACAAGTCTAGGTAATGTTGATTGACAGAATGACAGAGAGTTTCTGGGTCAGAGAGCACAGAAAGGCAGCAGCAGATTGAGATCTTTATATTTTCAGATTTTCTGTTACCTATAGCTAGCAGATCGTGGGTGTAGGTTTGTGGAGTAGGCAAAGCAGGCAGTCTGGACATAGCTAAAGATCTTATTTGGGCTATATTTAAAACAATACAATGTATAAACATTCCGATTTAGTACCAGTACGCTTTTGAGCTAATGGGGCACAGCCTTCTGTGAAGAAATGACCAATCTAGAGGTCAATATATAAAGACTATCCTTGTTGACTCCTTGGGAAGTAAGGTTTATCAGTAGGAACTTCCTTCACCTGGAAGGAACATCATTTGTGAAGTATCCCAGGAACAAATGCATTTGTTGCTCTTAAAACATCAACACTTCATCAGAACATAGGATAACTCAGTATTTACCTTAAGTTTTTATTGACTATATTGAATTAATAAGGGGAAAAGCTGCCAAGTATATTAGGAATCTTTTCATGTTTCCCTCCCTAAAACACAAGACTGTGATTACATGCCTTTAGGTTAGCCATTATACTTAATGTAATAATGGAATAGAGGGAGCTGAAAGAACATTTTTTAATTTTTTTTAAAATTTTAATGTTTTTATTTTATTTTTGAGAGACTTAGAGACAGAGCACGAGCAAGGGAAGGGCAGAGAGAGAGGGAGATATAGAATCTGAAGCAGGCTCCAGGCTCTGAGCCGTCAGCACAGAGCCCGATGCAGGGCTCGAACTCACAGACCGTGAGATCATGACCTGGGCTGAAGTCGGCTGCTTAACTGACTAAGCCACCCAGAAACCCATGAAAAATATTTTTAATTACCCCTTTGTGCTCCATGCCCCAGAGCAAAAGGTAATCTTTAAAGCCATTATTTTGCCCAAGGGTGAACTCTAAACCTATTACTTCTCTTTGACATCTGTTTCAAGTACCTCTTCATCTATTATCTATCTATCTGTCTGTCTATCTATCTATCTATCTACCTACCTATCTACCTACCTAGCATCTATCTACCCATCTATCATCTATATATCTTCCTATTATCTATCTGTCTATCATCTACTTTATTTATTTTTTCTTTTCAAGTTTTTATTTAAATTCCACTTAGTGAACATACAGTGTAATATTAGTTTCAGGTATACAATTTAGTGATTCATCACTTTCATACAATACCCAGGGATCATTACTACTACTGCCCTCTAATACCCTTCACCCCTTTGACCCATTCCCCCACCCACCTCCCCTCCAGTGACCCTCAATGTTCTCTATAGTTAAGAGTCTGTTTTCTGATTTGCGGCTTTTTATTTTTTCGTTTGTCTCTGTATGTTATGTTCATCTATTTTGTTTCTTAAGTTCCACATATAAGTGAAGTCATGGTATTTGTCCGTCTCAGACAGACCTATTTAGCTTAGCATAATACTCTCTAGCTCCATCCCCGTCCTTGCCAATGGCAAGATTTCATTCTTTCGATGGCTGAGTAATATTCCATTGTATGTATATGCCACGTTTTCTTTCTCTACTCATCAGTTGATGGGCCTTTGGAGTCTTTCCATAATTTGGCAATTGATGATAATGATGCTACAAACGTTGGGGTACGTGTGTTACTTCAATCAGTAGTTTTGTATCCTTTGGGATCTACTCGGTAGTGCATTTGCTGGGTTATAGGATAGTTCTATAGTTCTATTTTTAACTTTTTAAGGAATCTCTGCATTGTTTTCCAGAGTGCTTTCATCTTTGCATTCCTGCCAACAATGCAAAAGTGTTCCCCTTTCTCCTCATTCTTGTCCACACCTATTGTTTCCTATGTGGTGAATTTTAGCCATTCTGACAGATGTGACATGATATTTCATTATAATTTTGATTTATCTTTACCTGATCATGAGTGATGTTGAACATCTTTTTATGTGTCTGTTAGTCATTTGTATGTCTTCTTCAGAGAAATGTCTCTTCATGCCTTATGCCCATTTCTTAACTGGATTGTTTTTAGGATATTGAGTTTTATAAGTTCTTTATAGATTATGGATACTAATTCTTTATCATATATGTCATTTGCAAGTACCTTCTCCCATTCCGAAGGTTGTCTTGTAGTATTTTTTTTTAACTATACAGGAGATTTTTTATCTTGAAAAATCCCAATAGTTCATTTTGCTTTGGTTCCCTTGCCTAAGGAGACATATTTACTAAAAAGTTGCTATGGCTAATGTCAAAGAGGTTACTACCTGTGTTCTCCTCTGGATTTTCATGATTTTCCTATCTCACATTTAGGTCTTTCACCCATTTTGAACTTATTGTGTATAGTGTAAAAAGTCCAGTTTTATTCTTCTGCATGTTGCTGTTCAGTTTTCCCAACATCATTTGTTGAAGAGACTGTTCCTCACCCCACTCCCCACCCACATTGGATATTTTTCCTGTTTTGATGAAAATTAGTTGACCATGTAGCTATAGTTATTGGTCCATTTTTGAGTTTTCTAATCTGTTCTCTTGGCCCATGGATCTGTTTGTGTTCCATTACCATACTGTCTTGATTATGACAGCTTTGTAACATTACTTAAAGTCCAGAATTGTGATGCCTCCAGCTTTGCTTTTTCGTTTTTGAGGATTGCTTTTGATTTTCAGGGTCTTTTGTGGTTTCATACAAATTTTATATTGTTTGTTCTAGCTTTGTGAAAGTGCTGCTGGTATGTTGATAGGGAATGTATTATATGTGTAGATTGCTTTGAGTAGTATAGACATTTTAACAATCTATGTTCTTCCAATCCATGAGCATGAAATGTTTTTCCATTTCTTTGTATCATCTTCAGTTCCTTTCATCAGTGTTCTAGAGTTTTCAGAGTACAGATCTTTTAGCTCTTTGGTTAGTTTTATTTCTAGGTATCTTATGGTTTTTGGTGCAATGCAAATGGGATTGATTCCTTGATTTCTCTTACTTCTGCTTCTTTATTGGTAGATAGAAATGCAACAGATTTCTGTGCATTGAATTTGTATTCTGCCACTTTACTGAATTCATGTAGCAGTTCTAGCAATTACTTGGTGCAGTTTTTTGAGTTTTCTATATAGAGTATCATGTCATCCTTAAATTTTGAAAGCTTGACTTCTCCTTTGCCTATTTGGTTGCCTTTTATTTCCTTTTGTTGTCTGATTCCTAAGGCTAGGACTCTGTTACTATGATAAATAACAGTGGTGAGAGTGGTCATCCCCGTCTTGTTCCTGACCGTACAGGAAAGGTTCTCAGTTTTTTCCCAATTGAGAATGATATTAGTATTGTGATGAAATATGTTCTCTCTATCCCTACTTTGCTGAGGGTTTTTACCATGAATGGATGTTGTACTTTGTCAAATGCCTTTTCTGCATCTACTGAGAGTAACATATGGTTCTTATCGTTTATTTTATTAATGTGGTGTATAACATTGATTTGTGAATACTGAACCACACTTGCAACCCACTAATAAATCCTACTTGATTGTGGCGAATGATTCTTTTAATGTAATATTGGATTTGATTTATTAATATTTTGTTGAGGATTTTTGCATTCATGTTCCTGAGGGATATTAGCCTGTAATTCTCTTCTTTAGTTGGATCTTTGGTTTGGAAATAATAGTAATACTAGCTGCATAGAATGAGTTTGGAAGTTTTCCTTCCATTTCTGTTTTTTGGAAGAGTTGAAAAGAATAGATATTAACTCCTCTTTAAATTTTTGGTAGAATACACCTGTGAAGCCATCTGGTCCTAGACTTTTGTTGTTGGGATATTTTTTTATTATGGATTCAATTTCTTTGATGGTTATTGGTCTGTTCAAGTTTTCCAGTTCTTCCTGTTTCAGTTTTGGTAGTTTATATATTTCTAGGAATTTATCCATTTCTTCTAGCTTGTCTGATGTGTTGGCATATAATTTTTTCAGAATATTGTCTTATAACTGTATTTCTATGGTGTTGGTTGTGATCTTTCCTCTTTCATTTGTGATTTTATGTATTGGGGTCCTTTCTCTTTTGTCTGATAAGTCTGGTTAGGGGCTTATCAATTTTATTATTTCCTTCAAAGAACCATTTCTTGGTTTCATTGATCCATTCTACTGTTCTTTGTTTTTTGGTTGGTTCTATATTATTTATTTCTGCTCTAATCTTTATTATTTTTCTTCTGCTGCTGACTTTAACCTTATTTTGTTATGCTTTTTCTAGCCCCTTTACGTGTAAGGCTAGACTGTTTATTTGAATTGTTCTTGCTTCTTGAAGTAGACCTGTATTGCTGTCTATTTGCCTTTTATGATTGCTATTGCTGTACCCTAAAGGTTTTGGACTGTTGTGGTTTTATTTTCATTTGTTTCCATGTATATTTTTATTTCTTTTCCAATTTCTTGGTTGACCCATTTATTTCATTATTTAGTACTATCTTCTTTAACATCCATGTACTTGTCTTTCCATTTTTTTTTTCTCGTGGTTCACTTCAAGTTTCATAGTGTTGTAGTCTGAACGTATGCATGGTGTGAGCTCAATCTTTTTGTACTTACTTATGTGATCTATTCTGTAGAATATCTATGTGCAATCAAGAATGCATATTGTACTGCTTTATAGTGAAATTTTCTGAATATATGTGTTAAGTCCATCTGTACAGTATATCTCAAAGCCATTGTTTCCTTGTTGATTTTATGCTTTAATGATCTGTTCATTGCTGTAAGGGGGGTGTTACAGTCCCCTACTATTATTGCATTATTACCAATGAGTTCCTTTTATGTTTTTATTAATTCTTTTATATATTTGGGTTCTTCCAAGTTGGAGGTATAAATATTTACAATTGTTAGATCTTCTTGTTGGATAGACCCCTTAATGATGATATAGTGTCCTCTTTCATCTCTTCTTACAGTCTTGGGTTTAAAATTGAGTTTGTATGATTTAAGTATGGTTACACTGGATTTCTTTTGACTTCCATTAGCATAATACATGTTTTCCATCCCCTCATTTTCAATACGTAGGTGTCTCTATGTCTAAAGTGAGTGTCTTGGAGGCAGCATATAGATGGGTATTGTATTTATTATCCATTCTGACACCCTATGTATTTTGATTGGAACATTTAGTTCATTTATATTCAGAGTAATTATTGACAAAAATGAATTTAGTGCAATTTTTTAACTCATTTTATTATTGTTGGATATATTCTCTGTTCCTTTCTAGTCTTTGTTGCTTTTGATCTTTCCTTCCAATTCAGAGTCTCTTTAATATTTCTTACAGGATTGGTTTAGTAGTCAGGAACTCCTTTAGTTTTTGTTTCTCTGGGAAGCTCTTTATCTCTCCTCTATTCTGAATGATAGCCTTGCTGGATAGAGTATTCTTGACTGTAGACTTTTCCCATTCAGCACATTGAATATACAATGCCACTCCCTCTGACTTGACAAGTTTCTGTGGAGAGATTTGCTGCTAACCTTATTTGTCTTCTTTTCTAAGCTAGGGACTTCTTTTGTCCTCCTGCTCTTAGTATTTTTCCTTTATCACTATATTTTGTGAATTTGATTAAAATATGTCTCGGTGTTGACCATTTTTTATTGATTTTGGTGGGAGTTCTCTGTAACTCCTGGGTCTGGATATCTGTTCCCTTCCTCAGATTAGGGTAGTTTTCAGCTATTATTTCCTCAAATAAACCTACTCTCTCCTTTTCCCTTTCTTCTTCTGGGACTTCTATGATACATTTGATGGAGTCACTGAGTTTCCGAAGTATACTTTCACTATCCAAGATTTTACTTTCCCTCTTTTGTTAACATTCATTATTTTCCCTAATTCTCTCTTATGTGTAATTTATTAATTTCCCTGAGTCTTCCAGCCTTGTGGTCATTACATTCAGTCAGTTTTGAATCTGCGATTGCATGTTTCATTTTGGGCTGAATGGTCTTAAGCTCTTTTATCTCTGAGGTATGGGTATCCCTGATATATTCTATGTTCTTCTCAAGCCCAGAAAATATCCTTATGATTGTTGCCTTGAATTCTGGATCAGATCTACTACTTTTGTCTTTTGATTAGATCTGTGGATGCAGCCTCTTCTTGTTATTTTGAGACAAATTCCTCCATATTGGTATTTTGTCTAGATTGCTGTCTTCTTTTCTATGATAGGAAAGCCTGCCATGTTTCCTGTTCATGAGAGGAATGGGTTTATGAAGAAGAGTTCATACATTGCCCAGGGCTTGGAGCTTCAGAAGGTGTCTCTGGTGTGTGCTGGATGCACTCTGCTTCTGTGTTTTCACTGTTCTTTCCCTCAGACCAGTCGTCTGCAGAGTTTCTCCTTGCCTGCAGTGGGGAGTATTTGGACCTGTATTCAGGGCCACAGTAACTTTGTATTGCTTTCAGAGCTATGTTAACTTTTTCTTTACATTTTTCTGTCAAATTTTACTCTTTAGTAAATCAAATCATATAATTCTACTCTTAAATTTCATATTTAAGGACACTTAATTATTTTAATGCAATATCTCACTTATTTGCAACACTTTTTAAATCATTTCTGCTAATGAAAAACATGCATTGCTGACTAAGTGAGACCTGTTACTACGTCCAGGGAAAGCATCTTACTGTGAGGGAAGATAGTAAAGAACATACAGTACCTTACACCAGGAGCAGAAGTCCCAGGATATCCCTCCCACTGTGTGGTTTATAGGGATTGAAGTCACTAAGAAAGTCGAGACTCACGCAGACTCTATGGAATGCTTTATTTACCTAGAGAAGGCAGAGCAATAGTCAGTTCCCTAGGGCCAAATGATCTTCCCAGGAGCGAACGCAAGGAAGTAGTCTTCTTGTGCTGCAGGCAAAGGACCCAGTTTTCTTCCCACTGGGAACATATATATTTAGGGGTGTGCCATATGATGCACACACATTAAGCAGAGCAAAGAAGTACACATCAGGTCCAGAAAGAGAAAGATGTTTCCAAAGAAGTTGATATGCTCAATGCAGGGTGTGAGGGTTCTTTATCTCCTTGATGGGAAATGTCCTAAGCCCAAGGCACACATTTATGCAGCCATACCAGGGTGACTGTCTTTCCCAACGCATATCTAACATTTATGTTAAAAATGGTTGTTTTACTTGAATTTTGTTATATATTTAAAAATAATGAATTTCAAAAATCCTGAATATTTCTTTCCCTAATTTTCTAACTAATTCTGAATATAGATAAATATCAAAAGACTACATTGATAGTTTGACCTCAATATTCCCATCTTTGTATACTAAGAAGTTGAGTTTACATAGTTTGGGGAAAAAACAGATTTATCTTAAATTAATAATCTCAGCTTTAGCATATCCAAGCATATATGTTATACTGTTAAATTTATATAATCTACTCTGCATGTGTGACCCTGTCCCTTCCTGATCTGAGATTAGAAGGAATGTTCTTTGGCGTTCAGTTCAATTCAGTTCACTTGTGTTAAAACAAATGTAATCAATTCTTGTTTTATCATACAAAAGTAAATGAAGATCAGGAGAGAAAATTATTCAATATGTAACATGGAAAATGTAATATTTCTCTTAATATTTAATCTTATCTGTATATAATACATAAAAACATTTTTATAATTTTTCAGATATCATGAAAAAGTTTAAGGGCAATAGAAGTATAATAGTGATTTGTTTGAAATATAACAAGAAATCTCCTGAGATTAAAAAGCAAGAATTTGTTATTTTCTCCCCTCCCAAAAAGATATCCAAGTCATTGTGTCAGAGATATTTTATATGTCAGACTTTCCTAATAGCCATGAAAAGTATATAGCTCTCCTCTTTTTGATCAAAGGGCTGGCTTGGTGAGTTATGAAGTACTTCCAAAGTTCTAGTTCCAAATGAGTGGGTTTGAAATGACTAAGAAGACTAAATCTGGGGTGGAGGGGGGCGGTATAGAAACTCAAAAGGAAGAACTCAGGAAACAGGACAAAGACATGAACCCACTAGGATAAAATCTTCAAACTCTGTGGAATCACAAAAGGGGATACAGCCGTAGGAATATTGGTTCTAGTTGGTCACACAGCTTAATGACTCTGTAGGCTGTTACCATTCTCAGGCTTGTTCAAGGGCATGCCACTCTTCCTGGAAGCAGAGCAGGACAGGAAGTATCATAAAGAAATCAATGCAAAATCACTTACTGGTGTTTTCGTTAGAATCCCATTAATTCTATAGGCCATTTTAGGGATAATGGACATCTCTATAATATTGATTCTTCCAATCATTGACATCTTTGGAGACTTTAGAGATCTTAAAAATATTTTATTCACTGTCTTTCTATTTTTAATTTTCCCTTTTTTGATTTTGATAAAATATATATAACATAAAATGTACCTTTTTAACAACCATTTTCAAGTGTACAATTCAGGGGCACTCAATACACTCAGACAGACACTATAATGGCCTCTGACAGTGGTGACCAGTGGTAAGTGTGGATGTGATATGTGTCTCCAGTAGAACCAAATCAAGAGAGCTCTGTGCAGATTTATCGTGTGTTGTATAGTGATAAAAACGTGGAAGCCTATTTACCAGTCCTCAAAGGCAAGCTCAACACACAAAAGGACAATAATTTCCACTCATAAAGTAAGTGTTCAGGACTTGGGATATATATTTGTTATTTGTTTTGGTTTAGTTTGGTCTGGCGACAGTAGGTTCGTTTGGCTTGGTTTTATTTTCTCCTCTAATGAATTTTCAGCCCTGTAACATGGTTGCTGTTTGTGGGGTAATTTTGTGACTGTGACGCCCCTCTTGTCCTGCCAGTGCCTGCACTCCATTACTAACAATAGCAGTTAACTTGAGATGCCTCCCACACACGCAGACTTCTGGCACTTCAAGCCCACACTTCGGTGACTCTCCAGTCATGCCCACTTCTTCCTAGACACCTACAGCTCTGGATAAGGACAGGATTGTTCTTTTTGACCAATTTAGAAGAACAAAAGTTTACTCTCCACAAACATTTCAATGCCAAGACCACCTTTTGGTACCTTAAACACAAAACTTAAAATTGCATAGTAGGATTGCCTTAGTGACTCAGTCAGTTAAGCATCAGACTGAATCAGGTCATAATCTTACAATTTGTAAGATTGAGCCCCACGTCAGGCTCTGTGCTGACAGCTCAGAGACTGGAGCCTGCTTTGGATTCTGTGTCTCCCTCTCTCTCTACCCTTCTCCCTGCTCGCATTCTGTCTCTGTCTCTCCCAAAAATAAATAAACATTAAAAACCATTGCATAGCAGTATTTGGCATATCAAGACACACATCAATAGAGATTTTTCATGTAGATGGCAGTAATCATTCAATATTTTACCAAAAAATGTGGACAATTTTGGAATTGGAGTTTGCTTAGCTAATTTTATTAGCAAAGTGAAAGTTTGGTTTATGATGCTATGACTTATCATAAAACATATAAATTAAATATTTATTTTCAATTCGTGGCATCACAAGGATAAAGTGGAATGATTCAGGTAAGTAAGCAAAGACTCAGTATGCCTAAACGGAGAGAGAAGCATTGTTTCACATAATAGGTCACGCTGAGGAAATAAAAACTCCTAGAAAGATATTTTGGCTCTGGTTCTGCCTCTCTTAAATTAAAACTGTTATTTATATATGTCTTTATTTTCACAGAGGTAGCAAGGTGGCCATAGCATTTCCAGGGAGGATAGCCAAACACTGTTATGTCCGGAAGCATAAATTCAAACTTCCTAGTATTTTTTTTAAGGGCAAGGAGGACACATTTCATAAACGGCCTTCAGCTGACTAAACTTCCCATTTTATTGAGATACAAATCTGTGTCATTTGCTATAGTACCCAGACTCTCAATACCACATTTCTGGCATCTAGATAACGTGATTTGCTTTACGTTGCCTCACCTCAAGGATTTCTGTAGTGAAGAAATAGAAGATTATTTAAAATCACGTCTTTATGAGGCTGCCTGGGTGGCTCAGTGAGTTAAGCATCCAGCTCTTTTCTTTTTAATGTATTCACTTTTGAGAGAGAGCAACAGAGTGCAGTAGGGGAGGGGCAGAAAAAGAGGGAGACACAGAATGTGAAGCAGGCTCCAGACTCTGAGCTGTCAACACAGAGAACCTTGAGATCATGACCTGAGCCAAAGTCGCACACTTAACCGGCTGAGCCACACAGGTGCCCCAAGCGTCCAACTCTTGATTTCACCTCAGGTCATGACCTCCAGTTCATGAGATCTAGCCCCATGTTGAGCTCTGCATTGACAGCATAGAGCCTGTTTGCAACTATCTCTCTCCTTTTCTCTCTGCCTCTTTCTCTCTCTCTCAGAATAAATAATTTTTAAAAGAGTGAAAATAATGCCTTTATATTATTATTAAAAGCATGTACACATTGTGATGATGTTAATTCTTGGAGAGGAAGAGAGAAAGATCAGAGGAGAAAGGCGAGGTTTTGAGTGACTGGGAAAGAGACAAAGTTCATTTTGACAGATGATTAATAATGACCTGTTCCGTTGCACCGTGGAGAAGTAAAAATTGCAGAGGGCATAGCTGTATGATATAAGTAAGGAAGAAGTGCCATATGCCCAAGAATTTTCTGCTTTAACAAAGCTAAGCATGGCACGTATGTGGCATAAATGCAGAGAACCACCGTATTTCAGAAAATAATCTTAAATTAGGCAATGAGTATTTCAATTTTCACCTTGGAATTGAGTTACAGATCAGCTCTGTCATTGTAAGGCATCTGACATCATCAAAACTTCTTAATCTTATATAGCAACAGGTCACTCGTAAGGGAAATGATTTATTTGAAGCTATATAGGTACGCATCCTAATTTTGATGCAGTGTTTGCCTTATCTAATATTATTTTTTGTTATAAAGAAATTCAAACAACCTTTTGGTTATTCATGATGGATAGTCAATAATAAGGTGTTCATTTATTTATTTGCCAATGTTAATGAAATATATCCTGTCACAGTAATGTTCTAGTACTGACGAACAAAACAAGCTTTTGTTCTTGTGACTTTCATTCTAGTGTGTGTTGGTGATGAGGTTTGAAGAGATAAATAAATAAAAATTAAATATCTATCAAATGGTAAATAGGAGAAATGAAAAGGTATCAGAAGAAAAAGAAAAGGTATAAGAAGACAGAAGGTGACAGTGGTAAATGTTCTTTAGTGAAGTGTGATCTGAAAGATCACTTTAAAATGTATTTTTAACGATTATTTACTTATTTGAAAGAGAGAGTGAGGGAGGTGCAACGAGAGAGGGAGACACAGAATCTGAAACAGGCTCCAGTCTCTGAGCTATCAGCATAGAGCCCGATCGTGGGGCTCGAACTCACAGACCATGAGACTATGACCTGAG
The DNA here is from genome assembly GCA_030068075.1 of Paguma larvata. Taxonomy (NCBI): domain Eukaryota; kingdom Metazoa; phylum Chordata; class Mammalia; order Carnivora; family Viverridae; genus Paguma; species Paguma larvata. The sequence continues at coordinate 39,123,870 of CM057840.1, forward strand.
CCAAAGTCAAATGCTTAACTGACTGAGCCACACAGGTGCCCATGAAGGATCACTTGAATATAGAGACATTTTGTTCAGAGCTTTATGGAAGTGTAAGAGATTACTGAAGACAGAGTGTTTAAAACAGAAGTAGCAATAAGTTCATAGGTCCTGAGGACAAGAATTAATGGAATATAGACTTCAGTATACCATTGACAGATACCTCTCAATACACAAAACAGTAAAATGCCATGTTGAAGGATGAGAGCGAAGTTTTTAAAAATATGCAAGCATTGGATACCATTTTTTGGGGACATTTTCTATTTTTTTAAACTCAACATAAACAAGTGTGTGTGTGTGTGTGTGTGTGTGTGTGTGTGTGTGTGCTTATGTGTGTAATATCATTAAGGTACTTTATGTGAAGAATGTATGTTTTATGCCTATGAACTAACTGAAGACTTTTCTAGATATTGGAATATTATAATAATTACATGACATACGGGAACATTTTATGTGTTGGTTAATTAATGGTTTTTGTAAGCAACCAACAGAAATCTACTCTAGCTAATTTAAGTAAAATAAGCATCTACTGGAAGGAGCCAGAAAGGCCTAAACGAAGCGACAGTGTTTGATTAATTTATCATGGATCATACCCAAATGTCCTTGTTTGGGAGGGAAAAAAAACACTCAGGAAAAACACAATGAGAAAGAGAAAGTTTTGCGAAAAGAAATTCATGAAATCCCTTTTCATAAGAAGGGAAAAGGTGTCCCAACATGAAAATGTTCATTATTATTTCATAATAATCATGTATCATAAATTAATTTGATATAATATTGTATTTTACATATAGACAGCTTTTCAAAAAAGATAAAATATATGGATACAAGAATACTCTTTCACACTTACTTCAGAAACACTCGAGGGTCTCCAAGGAACTGCATGTGGAATAAATGGATACAAGTCAAGGGCACTGGGGAATAGGATAGCTGGGAATACAGCGAGTATTGTGATTGGAATAATACAGAACGACAGTTAAATTTCAGATCAGCCAGTCCTTAGATTTGTGGCCTTGAACAATTTACTTAACTCCTTTTTGCCTCATTTTCCTCATCTTGAAAAATAGGAGGGATATTGGCAGTGCTGTAATGGCAGACGAGGTAAATTAAAGATTAGTTTGCATTATGTGCTCGAATACTTAATTTTACTTACATAATAAGATAATATTAAAATATTTTAACAAAATATATTTTTTAATTGGAGATAGGCTGCTTATGGGGCCCTCTGACTTTCTTCTCATCTTTATTAATAACATCATGATACTTTCATGGAACAGAGTTTCAAAGAAACACAGTTTCAAAACCACAGACTTCATCCCTTGTTAATTTACAAATAAGATACCTGGGTTCGAAGACTATATACCTTGGTCCTATTCTAACAGCTAGTTAGTTAAGACTGAAACTGAAATCAGCCTCTTATTACACAGATTCTGTCTTTTTCCTCTTATTTTCCATATTTTATCTCTTTTATTTATAAGATGGAAATTTGAAAGTAGCATTGCGTAGCATCATATTGCAAAGTCCAGGTTGGGCTTTCATAAATCTTTTCCCTTAGAGAATTATTTGTACTATACAAAACCTACTTTCTTGTATAATTCACTCACTGTTTAAATTTGATGATGGGAACAAAGAACAAATGTAGATTGTGTTTCAATGATCATTCTATTCTTCGGATTTTGATCAAAAGCAAAATTTCACCTTTGAGTTTTTGAAAAGAAATTTGTTAAAATTTAAATTCTTTTTCTAAAGATAGAGAAAAGTTTAAGGACCAAAGGATTTTCACAACTCCACAATATTCTAAGCATTTAAAACAACAATTATGGAAATAAAATTTATATTATAAACTCCAACAAATTATAGATGAATAAACTAAAATATGCTTTTAAATTGTTTTGTAATTGCATCTTAAATTTTGCACACTGAAAGAAATTCTTTAAATGTGCAAAATTCTCTGTGTGTGTGTGTGTTATATCACAAGATTTCGTTTCACAATTAATACCTCATGAAACTTCGTATTCTGTTCTATCCAGAGCAACAACTTGCATCAGATGTAAAATACATACATACTCTAAAATGGTGGCTGCTCTCATTTAATTGCCTATCTTGATCTACTTTGATCAGCTGTGAAGTGCTAAAGTGTCTTGCCATTGTGGGTAAAATCTACAAGCTATCATTTTTTTAAACTATAAAATAGAAAAATAATGATATCTGTCTTTTCTATTTTTAGAAATTACCGTGAGGATCGATATAATTAAACAAAGAATTGAAACAATTCAGGAGCTATTTACTTTATGTATTTGAGGTGTTGTCTATCAAATTAGATTTAGGTCCCATATTTCTTTATTTTTGTGTATATTTTTCTTTTTTCTTACATTCAGAGCATTTCTCTCAACACTTACATTAACTTCTCTCATTTTTTATACATTTTATACTTAAATAATATATATTCAGCTCTCTATTACATCTCCTATTATGATATTTTCTATTCTACCTTATTTAATGGCATTTTAATTTGTCTATCATGAATCACCATATTTGTTACAGATTTTCATTTAGCAATATCTCTAATCAGATTATTTTATAATCTGATTAAAATCATATGTCCCAGATTATACCTACTGATATCCAGAAATACAAAATTAATCAGCAATGTAAACTAATTGAGATTATATCTAAAGCATGTAGTGTCAGAAGAGGAACACCAGTACCCCTAATAGAAGGTCCTTTACAATCTGGTAAACTATGACTCTTGAAATTTTTATCTAGTTTCTAATATTGTAATTTCTTTAACTCTCATTATTTTATTAAAAATGTTTTAATAATTTTGATGTATTTATTTCAGTATGTCCCTTTAAGTCAAATTGGAACAAAAAATACATGCCTACCTATATACATAATTTAGTAACATGATTTTTTTCTGGCTTCTAGCTTTGTATATTAGCCACACAAATGTGTCAAAATAAGGACAGAGTTTTCCAAGTAGTCAGAGAAAATAAAGTTAAATACAACAATCTAGGTTGTTGACAGAGCAATAAATACAACGTCTACTTCATGGTATGTATCCAAGGATAACTAAAATGTCTATTATGGTGTAAGATATTTTCTGTGATATAGTCTCACATTGATAATTTGAAATTGGAACATATTACTGCTTTTTATGTCATAGCTATTATGTTCTTCATAATTTTCTGAGATTTATTAAACAGTATTTGTCATACATGAGATCAAAGTCATGACATAATTGAAAGAATGATTCACTCTTTATCGTTAAGGAATTTTACAAAGAAAAATATTTCTTTTTTGTTCCTTTATAAAACATAATGTATAGTACATGAGGAATCTATATTCTATAGGAATAAATCTAATTTATTGTCAACGTTTGAAACTCTTATTTCTAATAAATATTATTAGACTATTTTCTCAAGAAAATGGTGAATTTTCTGTAATGTCATATAAAAACACATTGGAGAAAATAAAAGTTTCTGCTCAAGTATTATGTCTTCTGGAGAAGAAATTCATTTCATGATTTTGTAACTTAAACAAATATTTGATTAAAATTACCAAGGCATAAAATTTGCTTTACACAGTGCTCCAAATATAATATGTAGCACTTGGCAATGGTTAATAGTGTTTAAATTAATCTATCTATATATATACATATATATGTGTATATATATACATATATATATATATTTGCATCTGTAGAAAAAGATTACATTTTGGTTGGGTTGGACTCACTTACTGATGACCAGCTCTTCCCTGTATTCAATTGTAAATGTTGGGCAAAACTAGGGCGCATGCGGAAGATGTTCATGATAGTAATTGGTGGTATTTAAATGTCTTTTAATCATAGGACTGGAAGCCATTTCTGATTGCTTATATATTTTGCTTATTTTACTTTTACTTGGAAGATGGAACTGGAGGGTATTATGCTATGTGAAATAAGTCAGTCAGAGAAAGACAGATACCATATGTTTCCACGCATAGGTGGACTTTGCGAGACTTAACAGAAAACCAGGGGGGAGGGGAAGAGGGGAAGGAAAAAAGACACAGAGGGAGGGAGACAAAACATAAGAGACTCTTAAACTGAGGGGTGAGGGGGGGGAGAGTGGGTGATGGGTACTGAGCAGGGCATGGGTTGGGATGAGCACTGGGTGTTGTATGGAAACTAATTTGATAATAAAAAATTAAAAAAAAAAAGAAAAAAGAAAGAAAATAGAACCCAGAATATTATTGTTTGAACTTGACATTGAAGAGTTCTTGCAGCAGCTGGAGGGATAATTTCTTCATGTGATACCACCAACTAGTTAGATTTGAACGAATAGTTTAAGGCTTTTAAAGAGCAATTAAAACTATGTGGCAGGTGATTATGTCTCAATGCTCTAGTTGCTTATATAAATGCATCGGGATAGTACTTCACAAACAGGAAAACAGTAGAAAACTTCTGCATATGCCCAATTACACTTGTAAACTGTATTTAGAAAATCAATGCCATTTCATTTAATTTTACCCAAACAGCAATTTGTAACTAACTTTGGTGTCTGAAAAATAATTTATTTCCTTATAAATCTGTCTTGAAATTGTAACAATTAGGTTCATTGTTTTTCTTCAGAATTTCTGGCCTGTCAATATTTTTAAATGGAGAGAAATTATGCTGGCCAATAAATATTATACTTCTACAAGTTTTGAGAAAGAATAATAGACTAAGGAAGTAGTGCATATGCGTTCAGTACAATTTCATAGACTTAATTATGATCTTAACATTTTTGTTTCATTTTACATATAAGATGCATCCAGCAATCTACAAAATAATATGCTCTACAGACTTCAACTTAATAGGCAGAAGGACTTTTCTTGATGAAGCTGTTTGTTTCCCTATTTACTTTTTATAAATTTTTCAACTTTACTATTTTTGTTGCCTCTCCAAGAAAAGAGTACTTCTTTGCACATAATATCATTGTAAATGATTTGGTTTTATGGTTTCAGTGCTTGGGAAGTATATATTAAAAATGTTTTACTGTGAATATTAGGAAAAATGTACTTCTGTAGCATTGCTAGCCAAATAAATGCCAACCGATTGAGTGGATTTATTTAACTTATATTTATATGGTGATTTTATGAAATTTTGTTCTTTTTCTTTTGTTCCTGCAAGGGAACTTTTGGATTACCAGAAAAGCCAGACACCGGCATGTCTAATAATGACAGTTACAATTGTATCTTCCTACTGTTTTCTCTCTCGGAAGATCATTTCTTTCTCATATGTTATAGTGTATGTTTCATTATCTTCATTTTTTAAGGAGATAAAGCATTTCTTTTTCTTATCACATCCACAGAAAGTATTGCGTTATCAATGCAGAATGACAGGGACACTATTTAATTTCCTGATTCTCACTCTATTGAGAAACAAAAAAGAATTTATTGGCTTATTTTATTAGAAGGAGGTTCAAATGTGATTTTAGCAGTAAATTTTGGAAAGATAGAAGCCTTGTTTTTTGTGGAAACAATATCCCCAGCCTCCAAACATATAGTGATTATGCCTCTGCTCATGTTGCATTTGTAGATATAGCATTCTACACAAGTAGTAATAATCACAGTTCACAGTTCACTTAGTAGTAATCACATTCACTGTGGTGGGATTTGCACAAGCAGAAGTGTAAGTAAATAAACATAAGAGTTTGTTTCCTATTCTTATATATTTCACTTTTTTATCAATTAACTCTTGCATACTTTTTCTAAACTTCAGATGCAAAATAGGAATGGTAATTTATACATTCTATTTTAGTGTTGTGACAGGGAAAAACAATCTGTTACATAGGAAAGGCCTCCCTATCATTACTGTTAATAGGGAACATTGATTATTAAGTGTGTGTAATTTCATGTAGAATGAAAAGTAAAATAATTCTATAAATGAAGAGACAAAATTATTCAGAAGTAATTTTATTTTAAGCATTTCTAGCTTGGTAAGCATTACTCTTTTAAAAAAACTAATATTTATTTTTGAGAGAGAGTATGTATGCACAAGCAGGGGAAGGGCAGAAAGAGAGGGAGACACAGAATCCAAAGCAGGCTCCAGGCTCCAAGTTGTCAGCTCAGAGGCTGACGTGGGGCGTGAACCCATGAACTACGAGATCATGACCTGAATCTAAGTCAGTTGCTTAACTGATTGAGCCACCCCGGGCCCCAGTGAGCATTATTCTAATTCTTCCAAGGTTTGGCTTGGATATCTCAAATAAAGGAAACGTAAATGATTTAGTTACATATATGCTTATGTAAAATCACTTAGATAAAGAATTCCATGGGAACCAAAATAGTCTATATAGAAGTGTTACTTTCCACATTCTAAATATCCCACTATTTGTTGTATTTATGCATTCAAAGCTATTTCCATATCAATCCCCTGTTTACCTTTTTTTTCCCCAAAGTTTATTCATTTTTGAGAAAGAGAGAGACAGAGAGACACACACAGAAAGAGAGGGCAGAACAGAGAAAGAAGGAGAGAAAGAAACCCAAAGCAGGCTCTACACTGTCAGCGCAGAGGCCAGTATAGGCCTTGATCCCATGAACCATGAGATCATGTTCTGAGCCAAAATCAAGAGTTGGATGCTTAACTGACTGAGCCACCCAGGCACTCCTCTCTATTTACCTTTCGTGACATGACACACATTATATTTACCTTACTACATGCTCCTTGAATACATAAAATGTTTTCTAGAACCTACGTTAATGATGGGGTCATAACAGGCAATGAATGTATCTTCGGATTGGACTGCATAACATATATAGAAGATAACAAATGGAAAGAAATGCATCTATATTTTATCTTTTAATCAATTCATATACAGAATTCATGTCTTAATTCCCATGACTATGCAGTGTTGCTATATAGATAGATAGATTAGCTTTTCAATTTCATTAAATTATTGAAATTGCATCAATTTGCTTTATAGTATATCAATTTTCATGTTAGCTTTTAGCATCAAATTTTGTCAATACCAATTAAGCATTTTAATAAAAGAGTATTCAGTTCCTACAGATGTTTAATAAATGTCTATTTAATGTGTCAGAACTATGGAGGGCTTCTTGGATTATAGGATTTGGGCAATGCAATTTCTGTTCCCTTTCTTCTTCCTTATTTTGTGTCTGGCTAATTCCTTCCAGCTTTCCTCTGTGAACCCTTCTCTGATCATCTGAAGTAGAAATAATCACTCTCTGGAAATTATATAGCAATTACCAATTATTCTATTCATCTGACAGATGCCACAGATTCCTTACTTTACTCATAGTATTATTTTATTCAAGCATAAAAATATCTATCAGGTCTTAAAGTTTAATGTATGTCATAAGAAGAAAAAGCTAGGTTGTTTATGTATAGCTCTTGAGTAAATAATGTAAATGTGAAATCATTGCAGAAAATGATTGTAGAATAATCAAGAAAAAGTCCCTAATTTTATAGGTAAAATTGAAGACTCAGAGTTTGAGGTCATTTGCCTAACTTCACATAGCTAATTTGTCTTGAGTAAGTTCCTCAATGTCCCCGGTACCAAGTAGTGAGAGTCTCATTATGCTTCCAATCATGTAAATATTAGAAAAAAATTCCAATTTGTAAATTGCAGCAGTCTTTCCTAGGCCCTCTTCTTATGAATGTTTTCTTTTCTGTGTGTATCTGTGACTTGAATAGTAATGTCATTGGTGTACACAGTAGATTGAATAATAGCCACCTTATATGTCTATCCCTTAATCCCAGAACCTGTAACTATCATCTCATATAGTTAAAAAATGAATATTATCTTACATAGCAAAATATGTGATTAAGTTAAAGATTCAGTGAAAATGCACTTACTATGCATTATCCATGTGAGCCCCAAATTCAATAGCAATTTTCCTTATAAGAGTAAGAGAAAGGAAGATTTGACAAAATAGGAGAAAGCCATGTGGCCGTAGAGGTGGCTATCGGAGTGATGAGGTCACAAGTCAAACAATGGCTGCAGCCGTGCACAGCTGGAGAAGGCACAGAAGGGATCCTCCCTTAGTGCCTCCAGAGGGAGTGCAGTCTTGCCAGCATCTTGGTTTGAAAAATTCTCTTCTAGACCTGTGAGAGGATAAATTCACACTCTTTTAAACCACCTAATTTGTAGTAATTTGTTACAGCAGTCACAGGAAACTAACAGAGTGTGCAGTCCCTAACTGCACATGTCACGCTCCTGACAAGGATAAGTAGAGTACTTTATGGCAGAAGTTTGCTCAATGGAGAAATTAAATAGATTAAAATATTTTTAAGTTTATTATTTTGAGGAAGAGATTGAGAGAGAAAGAGTGAGTGTGTGCACACATGTGTGTGCGAGTGAGGGAGGGGCAGAGGGAGAGAAAGAGAGAGAGAGAGAGAGAGAGAGAGAGAATCCCAAGCAGGCTCTGAGCTATCATTAGGGAGTCTGATGCAGGACTCAAACCCATGAACCTGGGGATCATGAACTGAGACAAAATCAAGAGTTGGTTACTTAACTGACTGAGTCACCTGAGTGCCCTAAGTATCTTAAAACGCCCATATTTTTAGGGACATCTGTGTGGCTCAGTCAGTTAAGCGTTTGACTCTCGATTTCAGATCAGGTCATGATCTCACAATTGGTGAGGTTGAACCCCACATCGGGCTCCCTCCTGATAGCTGAGTCTTCTTGGGATTCTCTCTCTTGCTCCTCCTACCTATCTCCTCCACCCTCTCTATCTCATACAAAAAACAAAACAAAGCAAAAAAAAAAAAAACGAAAAAAAAGCGTGTTTATATACAACAGGAAATATATATTGGATAATTAAAATATGTTATGTAATATGGCAAAGCCTGCAATATGGCATTTCATTCATTTCTGGCAAAAAAATCTTGAAGTATATATCCTCAATGCAAATGAATGACTTGAGTCAGAGAAGTTTCCCAACATCATGTAACTAGTTAAAGAATGAAGACCCACAGTGATTAATAAATTTGTCCAAGGTCAGTCAAGAGTTAAAGACTAAAACTTTAGTTTGTGAAGTAAACATGAAGCCACAATTTGTATTAAAATAGAGATAAGGAAGAAGGATTAAATTAAGACATAAAATGTGCAATTCGTAATTATACCTTGTGGACTTGCTTATTTTTGAGGAGGGAAGGTTTTTGAAAAAAAATTAAAGTTGCCATACTAAGAAGTGGACCAGTGCAAATATGATGTTCACAACATGATCAATGGTGATTTTTTCATATATAATGAGGCATCATTTCTATTTCTGGGAATGGGAAATCTCTAATGAGAATCTTCACAAAGTTAATAATATACAAAATAATGAACAATATATAAAAATATTCTCTGAAGAAAGGGGATTTAGCTGAAATGAGAAGAGCTCTCTCCTCTCAAATGTGGTAGTACTCAAATGAAAGAGGGAATATATTGTCAATGATGCAGAATCTAGACTAAGGGTAGAAACTGTAAGAAAATGGATATTAGTTATTAGAAAATTGCTAAGCCATGCATGCAAACCTTTCAGAAACTGTTTAAGACAGAATAATATATTACAAAAGAGATCAAATCAACTGAGGGCAAGATGAAATTCTATTTAGATGAACTTGGACAGATAATATTAAATGAAGAGAACAATAATTGGAAAGAAGAGAAATCCCATATGGCTAATCAAATATAAATTCCAGATGTGAACAATCAAAGAAAAATACATGAGAATCATATTTTGGGAAATCTAAGACTTTAAACTCTACAGTGAATTTGCAAAGAACTTGTTTTTTTCCTACTTATTACAGTCCATACAAACTTTATTTTGTAAGCATAAAAATACCATCTCTTACAAATAAAGAAACATGTCAAGGGCACAGTTGCTGGCATGAATGTAACTCTACACATTTGACAGTGAGTGAGAAAGCAAAACCATTAAACAGGGTAAGTTTGCTCACCATTTCGAGTGAAAATGAAATGGAGGTTAAGATTCTGTTGTTCTATAAAGAAATCAGTTTTCAAGTGCCTTTCATGGTATGGACATTTCTCATGGCTATCATAATTCAACTTAGGGATTTTTCCACAAATGTCTTCAAAACATAAATTTCATATGAAACTTAATCAAAACAACAGTTAGGACAATATCCAGAGCCACGTTAATTGAGTTAAGTTATATTAATTTCCAATAGTTATTAATAATTAAGTCAATTAATAATTAATGTAAGAATGGTTGTAATTTCAATTTTGCATTATTAGATACTTTTTATAATCATTCCTAAGTCACAGGACAGGCTGTGGAAAAGAATATGCTTATGTCTCATGAAATCTATATTTAGCTGTGAAGCACTAAGTGTTGTTTTATTTTAATCAGCTTAGGTACCTACACAGTACATATACTTAATTGGAGAGCTAGATATCAACTTGGAAAGGTATGACCTGTGTAGAGCTCCGGAACATTCCTTAGTAGAAACTGAAGTCAAGGATCTACTTGAGCAGAAATGGCGCAGTCAGGACTCTTCCATTTCTATTCTGAATGCCACGATCATCCTTACTTCTGTGATGTCAAATCCTCAAATGTCCCTGCTTCTTGTATCACATGCTCACGTAAAAATGTCCCAGCTGGAGCACAGATTGAACTAATTGTAGGTAACTTGCCTGCACTCTGGCTGCCAGAGTTTAAACGGAGAGGGATTTTTCCTTCCCATAGCAGGCGAGAGTGAAAGGCAGCACAAGATCCTATACACAATGGGAGATTCTATCCAACTAGGAAAGAATAATACTAGAGGATCACAAATAAAAACGCTAAGTGAACTGATCAGTCAAGTATTAAAATGATACATTACTCTTTTATTGTAAAATAATTAATATAGGTAAAAGCATATGGTATCCAGAGTCCAGATGTTGAGAATTCTTGATAAATAGTACTCTGATAATGTAATGGGGTACTCTGGATGAATGTGTGAACCACATAGGTGGGGATTTTAAATTAGTTAATTATTAGATTTCTTCTAGAATTTTCTAAATTTTAGACTTTTCTCCTATAATTGCAAAGGCATATTAGTATTTAAGTATGCTTTCCTTCATCTCAGTACCACTTTACAAAATTATTGATGATTTTCTCTTTACTTTTACTCAGTATAGTTCTTGACTTTACTGGGAAATAGCATAATACAGAGAAAGGGAAGTTAATTCAGCAGGCACCTAAATTCCACAAAATGTCAACTGAGTTTACAAACAGGAAGAGGATGAATTCCATGATCTCTAGTCTTCAGACCAGTCCTTTCAGGGAAGTGTTCAGAGAAGTTCAGGTAGTACAGTATTCCTAATTGTATTTACTTAAAACAGCAGCTTTGTTGAGTGGAATAAAAGTTAAGTATGGCTAAACTCTTAATCAGCTGGTTCTAATGACAAATTTATTTAGATCTAAGCCTTTACCTCCTTTTCCCCTTTATCCTTTCTTCGCTTCTGCCTAGGTCTAACAATGTACCTACTGATGGAAACTTTAAAATGTATATTTACATTTTCTTCTCTTTTACGTGGCAGGTCAGATGGTAGGAAAGATTTGACATCTTACTATAGGGCCGTTTAAAACTTTTAGTCGTGTACTGTTATTTTTAATGTTTATTTATTTTTGAGACATAGAGACAGAGCGCGAGCAGGAAGAGGGCAGAGAGAGAGAGAGACACAGAATCCGAAGCAGGCTCCAGGCTCTGAGCCGTCAGCACAGAGCCCGACGCGGGGCTCGAACTCACAGACCGTGAGATCATGACCTGAGCCGAAGTCGGCCGCTTAACTGACTGAGCCACTCAGGCGCCCCAGTTGTGTACTGTTAAAATAAGTTTGTTAATCTACATACATTTATCACATCATTAGTTTGGCACGTGCAGTTGTAAACTAAGTTTAATTATTCCCAAATGATATGATATCCATTATATTGTAAATATAATTCTCCTAGAAGCAAAAGACTTAAGGCATTCAGTGAAGGGCAGCAAAACCTGTTGCCTGGGGCACAGGTAAAAGTAGACTCCAGCTAGTATGGTGGGAGTAGGGTGAAGAAGGAGTGGAGAAATCTTCATACCTACAGGGGTGTAGCAAAACAAATAGACATTTTTAACCCCCTGGAGGAAGACAGAATCACTAAATCCTCATTGGGCATATAATCAGGGACATCTTGCCTGACTATGTGGGTAAATGGGAACAACAGAGAACAATCCAATTCCTTCCATACCTTAAACCAAAAACTTATCAAGTGTCAAGTAACAGGTAACTAGAGTTGCGGTCTACAGCTAGAGCAGGGTCAAGCCTGTAGGGAATGATCCTCTCGAGGTACAGATGAGAGGAAAGCTTGAAGCTTATGGTGGGAAGTCACTAAGAAAAAGCCTAAGAACAAGGTAATGAAAATCTCCAGAAAGTCCAAGCCTAGGCTCACCACAGGGGACCGTAGAGAGCAGCAGAGGTAAATGCTGAGTTTGCTGTAGTAGGTCTGTGTCACAGCTCAGGAACCCAGAGCCTAGGAAACTTGAGACCTTAAAAGAGGGCTAATAGTAAGGCCACCTAAACTTTGCCACAGAAGGAGTTTTGTTTGTTTGTTTTTGTTTGTTTGGGTTTGTTGTTGGGAGAAAACAAATCTATCTTCTGTACTGATGGGAGACACTATAGGTATCTTTCAAGACTATTTGGTCTTCAGAAATCTTTGAAAAATAGTTCAAAACAAAAGATGTTTCCTATTCACAAGGGCAGGAACACAAGCACCCCATGAAGAATCATTTCCCAACATCCTATTGTGTTAGGTTATTTCTGCCAGCAGTTTGTCTGTTAAATCAATCCTTGTGGATGAAAGAGTCAGTAGTTACTTTTATTGTGGAGTATATGTGTGTGTATTTCATTGTATCAATATGCCTCAATTTGTTTATTCACACATCTCCTGGTTGACCCTTGTGTTGTTTTGTTTTCGGATATGATTTTTTAAATAGCTGCTATGAACATTCACTTATAAATCTTCATATAAACATATGTTTTCATTATACTTCAGTAAATACAGGGCAGTGGAATCACTCAGTCATATTATAAATGTATGTTTAACATTATAAGAAACTTTCAACTTCTTTTCCAAAGAGGTGGCACCATTCTAACCAGCAGTGGGTGAAGTTTTAAGTTAACCCATACCTTCATTATCACTTGGAAATGCCAGTGATGTGAATTCTAGCTATGGTAGTGATTGGGAAATGATATTCCATCATGGTTTTAATTGGCTATCCATACTGAGCAATTTTTCATGTGCATATTTATCACTCAAAGATCTTGCTTTCTGATATCTGTTGAAATCTCTTGCCTATTTAACACTGACTTGTCTTACTATTCTTTTGTAAGAGCTCTTTAAAAATTTGAGAATACAAGTCATTTGCATGGTGTAAATCTTTTCTCACAGAGTGTATTTTGCCTTCTTATTTTCTTGAAATCTTCTTTCGAATAGTGGAATCAGTTTTGAAGATGTCCTGTTTATCATTTTTTAATATTTATTCCTTTCTGAGGCCTCTCTACAAAATCTTCCTTTCTCTAAATGTTTACTTCTAGAAGTTTTTAGTTTCACCTTTTATATACAGAGTTTCACCTTGTATATATATATACATATTTCCTGTTCAGATATCTAGCTGTCTTGGAATCAGTTGTTGAAAGACAATCATTTCCATTTCGAATTACTTGGTGAATCTTTTCAAAATCAATTGATCGTATTGACACAAGTCAATTCTTGTGTTTTCCGTTCTGTCGTATTGATTATATGTCTAACTTTATGGCCAAATCATGTTGTATTATATACCGTAGATAATATTACATTATAAAATGAAATAGCATATATTCTTGAACTTTGTTTTTATTTTTAAATAAACTGTTTTGGTTACTTTGGGTCCTTTTTATTTAAATATAAATTGTAGAATTAGTTTCTCAATGTTTACAAGAGTAAAACAATGAAAAATCACTTACTGGTATTTTTATTAGAATCTCATTAACTCTACAGATTAGTTAAGGTATAACTGACATCTCTGCCCTATGGATTCTTCTAATCAATGACATATTATATCTCTCTTTTTACGAAAATTTTCCTCATTATTCTCGGCAGTTTTGGAGACTTTATATGCCTTAAAATATTTTATTCACTTTCTTGTTTTTAATTTTTCTTCATTTTTATTTTGGTAAGATATATAAAACATAAAATTTACCATTTTAACTATATTTAAGTGGACAACTCAGTGACACTAAGTACATTCCTACTGTTGTGCAACCATAATCACCATCCATTTCCAGAATATTTTAATCATCCCAAACTGAGACTCCATGCCCATTAACAACAATGCCCCATTTCCTCCTTTCCTCAGTTTGTGCTAACCACTGTTCTCCTTCATGTTTCTCATCTCTTCTATACTAAGTAATTCATATATGTGGAATCATCCAGTATTTCGATATTTGTCCTACGTTTGGATTATTTCACTTAGCATAATGTTTCAGAGTTCATCCGTATTGTACCATGCATTGGAATTTCCTTTTATTTAAGGCTGAATAATATTCCATTGTACACATATGCCCCATTTTCTTTATCCATTCATCTGGGCATTTGTGTGGTTTATTACTTTTGGCTATTGTGAATAATGCTATAAACACTGGTGTAAAAATATATTATCTAGTTCTCATTTTCTTTCTTTTCGTTTCTTTTCTTTTTCTCTTCTTTTCTTTATTTTACTTTTTGTTTCCGTTCATTTTTATTTAGTTTTTAAAATAACTTATTGTCCAGTTAGCTCGCATACAGTGCACTCTTGGCTTCAGGAGTGGATTCCCATGATTCATCACTGACATACGACACCAGTGCTCATCCCAGCAAGTGCCCTCCTCAATGTCCATCGCCCATTCCCCCCGCCTCAACACCTCACACCAAACAATACAGTTCGTTCTCTGTATTTAAGAGTCTTTTATGGTTTGCCTCTCTCTCTCTTTGTAACTTACCTTTCCTTCCCTTTTCCTATGGTCTTCTGTTAATACAGTTCGTTCTCTGTATTTAAGTCTTTTATGGTTTGCCTCTCTCTCTCTTTGTAACTTACCTTTCCTTCCCTTCTCAAATGGTCTTCTGTTAAGTTTCTCAAATTCCACATATGAGTGAAAACATATGATATCCATCTTTCTCTGATTGACTTACTTTACTGAACCTAATACCCTCCAGTTCCATCCATGTTGTGACAAATGGCAAGATTTCATTCTTTTTCAACCCTGAGTATATATATATACACACACACACACACACACACACACACACACACACACACACACCTTTATCCGTTCATCAGTTGATGGACAATTGAAGATCTAAATGTGAGACAGAAAACCATCAAAATCCTAGAGGAGAAAACAGGCAACAACATTTTTGACTTCATTCTCAGCAACATCTTACTTGATATGTCTCTGAAGGCAAGGCAAACAAAAGCAAAAATGAACTATTGGGTCCTCATCAAGATAAAAAAAGCTTCTGCACAGTGAAGGAAACAATCAACACAACTAAAAGGCAGCCAACAGAACGGGAGAAGATATTTGCAAATGACATATCAGATAAAGGGTTAGTATTAAAAAAATCTATAAAGAACTTACCAAAATCACATCCAGAAAGCAAATAATCCAGTGAAAAAATGGGCAGAAGACATGAATAGACACTTCATCCAGATGGCAAACAGACACATGAAAAGATGCTCAACATCACTCATCTTCAGGGAAATACCAATCAAAACCACATTGAGATGCTACCTTATAACTGTCAGAGGGGCTAAAATTAACAACTCAGGAAACAGCAGATGCTGGCAAGGATGTGGAGAAACAGGCACCCTCTTGCATTATTGGTGATAATGCAATTTGGTGCAGCCATTCTGAAAACAGTGTGGAGGTTCCTCAAAAAAATTAAAAATGGAATTACCCTAAGACCAGCAAGAGCACTACTAGGAGTTTATCCAAAGGATACAGGAGTGCTGATTCATAGGGGTACATGTACCCCAATGTTTGTAGTAGTGCTATCAACAATAGCCAAATTATGGGTAGTTCTTGTTTTTAATTCTTCTGTGGAATTGCAGTATCATTTGGTAATTCTGTGTTTAATATTTTGTGTAAATGTCATATTATTTTCCACAGCAATGGTTGCATTTTACCTTCCCACTATCAGTGCATATGGGTTCCAATTTCTCCACATCTTTGCCAACACTACTTATTTATATGTTTGTTTGTTTATTCATTTATAGCCATTCTAATGGGTGTGGTGTGAAGCGTTATCTCATTGTGTTTTCTTAAAGGATATTTTAAATATTTATTTATTTATCTTGAGAGAGATCAAGAGAGAGATAGGGAGAGCCACCTTGCATGCGAGTGGTAGTGGAGCAGAGAGAGAAGGAGACAGAGAATCCCAAGCAACCTCTTCCTTCTGTCAGTGCAGAGCTAGATGCAGGGGTGGAATATGCTGGAGCTCACGAATCCATCAGATCAGGACCTGAGTCGAAATTAAGTTGGATGCTTAACCAACTAAGTCACCCAGGTGCCCGTCATTGTGGTTTTGATTTACATCTCCCTAATTACTGTAATATTGCACATTTTTATTAGCCTATTGTCCATCTGTATATCTTCTTAAGAGAAACACCCTCTCACATCCTCGCTCATGTTTTAATTTTATTATTTGTCTTTGTTTTAATTATTGAATTGTATGAGTTTTCTTTTGATATATTCTGGATAATAATCCCTTATCGGATATATTATTTGCAAATATTTTCTTATTCTATGGATTTTCCTTTTGATACCCTTTTATATTGTCCTTAACATTTTTAAAATCATATCACGCATGGCAGTCTTTATTTAATTTTCACAATGTTTATGATCACAGTCTTGTGCTGCCTTTTGTCTACTTCCTACTTAACGTGTTATTCAGATTTCTAGTTTTTTAGAGTAAAAAGACTCTTCTTACAGCTTTGCTCTTGATGACCAGAGGTGGAAGTTCAGAAGTATGATATGGGTTTTAAAATTTTTTCTATCTTATTTTACAATATATCTGAATTTAGAAAATGGCCACATTATCTGTTTATTTCTATATGCTTTACTCTGCATAAACATTTTAAGGCAAGGAAAGAGTCACAGAGACCTCATGGGTTTCTGTTGATGTCATTGAGTACGGAAAACTTTACTACCACTCACATTTCGGATTTTACCTTTGGAGGCCTGGAAGCAGAAGAAGACAGCCTTGAAACTAATGAAATGCAAATTTAAGACCCTCTCCCTTGCACAGACACCTGTCGTTGCTTGGAGTTACTGTTAGTTGTAAACTGTTCTAGGAGATGAAGACATATTATAAGAAAGAAGCATTTCTGCGTAAGCAGTTCTGGTAAATTGCCTAAAGCAATTTCACAAGAAACGGCCCCTGAACGCCAATGCCCCCATAATTATATATGATCTATTTTCTTGTTCTGAGTAAATACTTACTTTCATACCTAATTTTGTATTTGCCATTTCGTATTTTCTCATAAAGTGGTCTCCTTATCTTTTCTAATCTTCAATCTCAAAATCATGATTTGCCTGCGTGTAGAACGCTTTAAAACCAGGGGCAGTACCTGACTGTGAGATCCTGCGTGATGAGAAGTTTGTCTTTCTTTTCTGAATGTGAGAGAAGAGTAATTCACATAAGGAAAGCAGGCTAGAAGGCTTCGCATGATCCCTCAACAACAAGTACTCTCGCAGACAGTACACATTTAGCATTTGCATAAAAGATAGTTCCCTTTGATAGGCTTGCTTGTGTATCCTTGCAGAATGTTCGGATAGCTCCAATGTGTGTGCATCTCAGTATTAGGACTGCTATTCTGGGCAACCTTGTTTGGTGCTGAGCAATTCTCTTAATATGATTATATTAATGGCTTAGTCATTTAATGCTGCTATAATATACCTGCATATAATCTAGATACCAGTTTTCATTTTGTCATATAGAGTCCAATGTATATTCTTCAATTCTAAATTATTTTTACTGACTTAAACATTTTGTTCTTGTGGGGAGAAGAGTGAGGAGAAGACACTTCTTGTTCTTTTATATTTATTTATGTCTCCTTTATTTCTTGATGAAAAATCCCTAACAAGGTCTAGATGGCAAATCACTCAGCAGAGAATGAAGCTAACAAGGGTTTGTTACTTGAAGCTATCCACCGCTGTGTGACATTAGGATGAATAAATTTCCAGAGCCTCTATTTTTCACTAGAAGGTTATCAGTATTATTTTGAGATAGCCACCATTCACTCATTTGTATATGCATTGTTGTGCATTTACTGTATGCTGAACACTCGGTGAAGTGTAAAGATACTACTTTGAACTAAGAGATAAGCTGTCTTTTCTCTGGTTGTTTATTAGACTTTATTATATATTTTTATGTGCACTATATAAATATAATTTTACAGTATAAATAATACCTCAAAGTTTATGCAGTTTCTCATGCTGGCCACTCTGAGCCCCAAATCTTATTCTAGAGATACAATTATTTTCAAGTCTTGTATTTGTGTAGACTACTAGCTCTCAAATATTGAACTTTAGATTTTTGGGAGATGGAGGGGGGACTTTAGCTATTTTCTAACCAATTACTCTGACAATAATTAACTTGCTTCTTACATTTACCACCCCCCCACCATTGCATACATATTGATTTTAGCCACTCTGCTTAATCAGTTGCAACAAATCTATTTGCATTTATTCTTCCAAAAGTTTTTACTAGCACTCATTCGCAGCTGTCCACTCTTCTTTAATTTTGATTCTGTGTTTTGTATCTTCCTGTCATTCTTTTTACTACCGCTTAATTTGAACTTCGGTAGAGCATTGATGTAATGTTTGTGTCTAACACATGATTTTTAATTGGGGACTTTTCGATTACACAGGGTCACTCGGTTCATTCTATTATACTTATATATACAAGCATTAAGTGCAAAAGCTGACATTAAAAGACATTCGATAAATGCAGGTTTCCTTTTTTCCTTTCTTCCTTGTAGAGATGTGAGTACTATATTAGGTGTTATGAAGCATTTAGTAATGATACTTTATTTGTGTACGGTCTCTTTCCTGACATGAGCAATGTAATGAGTTAACATAAAGCACAATCCATTTTCTCGGGACTTTAGGTGATTACTGGAAAAATATATACAACTGATTTGTGCTTTGTTTTAGATCACCTATAATAAATCTGTTGTATGAATTCAAATACATAGGTTCAAATATAGTAACTCATTTTTGGACTGAAATAATAATATCCTATAAATTTTCTGACAAAATTGTTCCAGTTCATGACATAAATGTGTAACATTTCTGTAGTAGAATGATAACATGTCAACAGGAGCATAACATATTGACATTTGAAATTTCTGGAAAGCCTCATAAATATTATGGCTCAAAAGTACACTTAAAGGCTCATAAAGCTTTCATAATTCTAAATACCAGTATTGCATGTTAATTTTTTCCTAATAACAGGGAGTGCAGTTTTATAAATGTATAATATATAAAGAAAGATTAAGATTCTATCCCCAAATCTCCACAAAGACATGAATTGCTACACATTTTGTTTCTACATTTGTTCAGAAGAGCAACCCAATTAAAATTATTTATTACAGTACTTCAGAAATTATAAAACTAATGCGATCCATCAAATAGCATTCCTTAAAGTTATTTAAATTCTGTACAACACTCATTGCTGAAACCGTGAGCTTGAAATTTACTTTATAATACAATTTCTATGAATGGAATACAGAAACTTGGAAAAAGTGGGCTAAGATGTGAAAATCTTATGAGGTAAGAGAAATGATTTTTATGCAACGATGACCTCTAAGAAAGGATACAGTAGAGGACTATTACCAATTTTTAGTGGCTTGAAGTTATTTATTGTGTTATGCATTTTAATTTTGATTCAGGAATCATTTCTAGGCCATGAGTTTTAACAGATGTCCATGATTCAAAGAATTTCAGGAGGTGAGTAAATCCATTGACCTTGTATGTGAAAAATATTATGCATGGTAGAGTTTCTATGTTTTTTAAAATTCCCAAGAAACTCTATAAAACAGATTATTTAAGAATTACTGCAAGCAATACACTTAAAATGATCACTTGATGCTTCTATATCATTGACTTATAGCATTTTTAATCGCAGTCAATGATAGGTATTACCCTTCTTCCTATTTTTTTGAAAAGAACCGTGTTCAAAATCAAAAGTTGAGTATTTTTGCCTTTTGAAAATTCTTACCTACTTGAACATTGAAAACAGATTTATGTCTATAACATTTAGATTTTAAAATGTTAAAACAAGTATGTAAACAAAAGCAACAAGTAATGCAACAGAAGTTGAGTGGAACCTTTCACATTGCTGCAAAGTACAACTAAAGCCCTCAAAAGAGGAAAAGAGATGAAAAGTATCACACTGTGAAAACAGACCCCAAGGAGCCTTTATGATTTCCCCTGGCCTTACTCGAAGTGACAGCAGTTATCCGGTTACTACCCATCCTTCACCACCACCCTGTACCTCTAGTTTATAAAAGAAAAAAGACATAAGTGGAAACAGAAGAGATATTTATTTGACTTCCAAACTTTACAGTGCTCATGGGAAATGCGATTCCCTTGTCTCATGTGAGAGAACAAGGCAAGGGCACAAAGTGGCAAGGGCTCTAACCCATGTTGTCAGTAGAAATTGTCAATGTTAATAGAAAGGAGAGACAGACAACTCCTTTCCTGAATAGTTCCTGAGCTGTGGAATCTCCAAGATCATGATCGTGTAGCCAGCACAATGGAGCAGAACATGGGAGGAGAATTCTTGGAAGAATTTGACATGGGTCCCTTAGAATTTGAGGGTGAATGGTATGGGAAGATTGGTTTTGTTTTGGATATATAAGGAGTCATTGGAGTATTCTGAGGCAGAAAGGGTTAAAGGGACCATGGTACAGATGCCTATGAAGAATAATGAACATTGTGTCAGTCATTCTAGTTCTCTAAAAATCATGGAACATGAGGTAGACAGACACATCAGATTATTATTTGGAAAAAAAAAATTGAAATTTAAAAATGGATAGGATCCAAGGTGCTGCCTTAGACGCTATATGACCAAAGTGATTGGGCGTTGACCCCATTTTGAATACCGTTTTTGTGCACAAACTTCTGCTGGTATCAAAGGGACTTATAGTTGCACCTTTCTAAGTGGATCCTCTATGAGGAGAAGCTCAGCATGACTTCAAGGCTAAAATTAAATGCTATTTACCCAAAGTTGTCACACTGTCAACATCATCTGAAGTTACCATTCACAGACAGGATTAGGCCCAAACTGAATGAGGTCAAGAACATTTTTATTCCCCTCAGTAACAACTAATTATTTATTTATCTTCCCTGACCTAACTTTAGTCTCAAAGAGCCTTGCACATAAGTGTAAGTGGGAAGGAACAATTATAGATTCATGTCTACCTATACACCTTTATAAATCCAACATCTTATTTTTAACTATTTCTGATGGCATGGAAGTTAAGAGATTTGTGATTAAACTATTAAACTTTACTGCATAAAACGATTTAGAAATAAGCTTTCTGAAGTGTCATTTACATAAATTAAAACACATCTATTCTAAGTTTACCTGTAGATGAGTTGTGATGAATGTATACATTCCTGTGACTACACTTAAAATCAGTACTGCTATTCCATGTCACAGACATGACAGGACATGTCAAGAATGTAAAAAGTTTCTATGTGTCAATGTTGCAGTCAATATTGCTTCACACACATCTCCACACCCAGTTTCAGGCAACTAATGTGCATTCTGTGACCAGAGATAATTGTGCTTTTTGTAGAACTACAGAAATATGTAATCATATAGTAGGTATTCTTTTATGTCAGGTTACTTTCACTTAACTTAATTTGAGTTTCCTTTATTTTGTTTCATGTGTCAGCAGCTGCCCATCCCCTTGAACAGTTATGCTGTAATTGTTTATGCACTCACTTGTGGATGTTGTTTCAGGGAGGTTGTTTCCAGATTTGGGGTGAGATTAATGCAGCTCTTGTGTCTAAATTATCGTATGGACTTATCTTATAATTTCCCTTAAATGAGGTTAGTGGGTCATAAGATGAATTTATAAGAAACCTTTTCAAAATTATTTCATCATTTGATACTCTGATGAGCAGTACAAATGTATTCTAGACGCGACATGTCTTCACTAAGCCTGATATTGTTAGTCTTTTTAATTACACCATTTTAGTTTGTATGTCTTAATATCGCAGTGTTAAATTCTGGTTTCCTGATGGGTAACAATCAACACTCATATATTTTCTCTTATGTAATGTATGCTCAGATCTTTTGTCTGAATGGTTTGTGTTCTTACTGATTTTTAAGAGTTCATTGTAGCTTCTGTTAAGAAGCCTTTATTTGGATTAGGTATAGTGAACAATTCTCTCAGTTTTTGGAATGTCTTTTCATTTTCTAAGTGGCGATTTCCAAAGAACCAAAAAATTTAAGTGCAATGTGGTCCGCGTGCTCATTTGTTCTGTTTCCTTTTTTTAAGTTTTTATTTAAATCCCACTTAGTTAACATACAGTGTACTATTAGATTCAGAAGTAGAAGTTACTGGCTCAGCACTTCCACACAACACCTGGTGCTTGTTACAAGAAGCACCGGGTGTCGGATGGAAATGTTGAATCAATCTATTGCGCACCAGAATCTAACATTGCCGTTTGTTAACTAACCAGAATTAAAATGAAAACGTTAAATAACAATTTCGATGGGGGTACCCAGGTGTCTCGGTTGGTTGAGCATCTGATTCTTGATTTCAGCTCAGGTCAGGATCTCACTGTTCATGGGTTCGAGCCCCACATGGGGCTCTGTACTGACAGCATGGAGCTTGCTTGGGATTCTCTGTCTTCTTCTCTGTCTGTTCCTCCTCTGCTCATTTTGTTCATTTTGTTATTTATTGTCCTTTACGATGGTGTTTTGGGTACTCTTAAAATTTACTTTTGCCTAATTTGAGGTCACAAAGATTTCTTTGTTTTCTCCCAGAAATATTATACTTTAATGACTGTAATACAACTCTGGTTATTTTTTGTTTGTGTGTGAATAGTGAGTGGTGATAATTGAGAATCATTTGCTTTTCCCTTTGGGTACACAGCAGTTCACCACCATTTATTGAAAAGATTATCTTGCACCATTGAATTATATTAATAAAGCTGTTGAAAACAGTTGGACATTAAACATGGATCTACTCTTCTATTCTCCACTCTCTTCTGTTGATCCAAACGTCTGTGTTTATCATTATGCCAATCCCACCAGAACTATTTGTTGTAGCTTTATATTAAGCATAGAAACTAAGCACTTTAAGTCTTCCAAACTTGGATATATCAGTTAATTTGAGTGCCATATGAATTTTAGAATAACTTTGTATTTTTAAAAATGACATAATTAATATTGGAATTACATTAAATTACATATCAATTTTCAGAAAATTGGAATGTTAACAATACTGAATGCTCCAATTCATGAAATATATCTAGTAATCTTTATGTTTTCTTTAGCATTCCTTACAATATTTTTAGTTTTCAATGGATCTTTTGTTAAGTTTATTTATAAGCGTTTTATATTTATTGATGCAAAATAAATTGAATTATTTATTTAATTATTCTCTTGTTTACTCCTACCGTATAAGATGCCCTTGACAGCGTGTTAATCTTGTCTTTAATCTCCTTGATAAATTTGCTTATTAGTTCTCATAGTTACTTTTTAGATGTCTCCAGATTTTCTCAACAAACAGTAACCTGCATTAAAGTAAACTTTTCTTATCATCCTCAATTTTTTCTGTGTTGTTGTTGTTGTTTGCCATATTGAAATGTATGAGAATTCTATGCCGTTGCAATCCTGAATAGAAATGAGGAGAGTGGACATATTGCCTTGGTCTTCAATTTAGTCATTTCTCTATTAGCTAAACTCTGAAACCAATTTAGGGGTAAAGTGGCTTTAAAGAAAAGTTACATTATGTAAAAATTTTCTTTGACACGCTTGGACACAATAATTTGTTTCTTTTACTGTATTCCTCTTTAGATTCAAGCTCAAAATCCACTGTGTGGTTAGTGATTATAGTTGCTTTGTGTCTGTTTTCATGACTGACAAACTGTTTTCCACCATGCCTGCATGAGACTCTCAGTTCCTCCAAGTCTTTGCAAATATATGGTAATGTCCAACTCTTAAGTTTGAGCCATTCTAATAGATGTCTAAGCCATTGTTTATTAATTTAAGCAAATTTGCATTTTGTATATCTTATTGGCGAACAATATATTGTTCGTACACATATTTTGGCGATCTATACTGGTTTGTTCATTCACTGTTGAGTGTTAAGAGTTCTTTACATATTCTAGGTAAAATTCTTTATGAGATGTATGATTTGCAAATATCTTCTTCCATTTTTTGTTTTGTCCTCTTTTAATAGACTTTTTTTTTAATAGCAGTATTAAGTTTAAAGCAAAATTGACCAGAAGGTACAGCAGTTTCCCATTTATTCCCTACCCCCACAGTTGCCTGCCTCATTATCAACAGTTCCCACCAGAGCAGTAGTTATGTTCCATTGAAGAAACTACACTGACACATCATTATAACCCAAAGTCTATAATTACATTGGTGTTCACTCTTGGTGTCGTAAAGACCATGTTGACATCTGTTAGAGCAGCGTAGTATCGCACTGCTCTATCGTCATGTACAGTAGAGCGCGGTGGTACCACTGCCCTGATCATCATATGTGTTCCACCTCTTCATCACTCTTTCCCCCCAACCCCGCAATCACTGATCTTTTCATTGTCTCCGTAGTTTTGTCTTTTCATTAAACATATTAAACATATAGTTGGATGTAGCCTTTTTAAATTGGCTCCTTTCACTTAGTAATATGCATTTAACTCCATGTCTTTTTATGGCCTGCTAGCTCATTTCTTTTTAACACTGAATAATATTCTATTTTTTGGATTTATCACCCTTGATTCACAATTCACCTACTGAAGGACATTTTGGTTACTTTTAAGTTTTGACAATTATGAATAGAGCTGCTGCAAATATCCATATGCAAGTTTTTGCGTGGACATAGGTTTTCAGTTTCTTTGGGTAAATATTAAAGTATGTGATTGTTTATCAAATGATAAGAACATATTTAGTTTTATAAGAAACTACAAAGTTATCTTCCAAAATAGCTGTGTCATTATGCATTCCCGCTAGCAATGAATGAGAGTTCCTGTTGCCTACTTCTTGGTCAGCATCCCGTGTGTCAGTATTCTGGGTTTTAGCTATTCTAATAAGTGTGTCATGATCTCTGATGGGTTGAATTAGCATTTTTCTAGGAGCATCTTTTCATATGCTATTTTCCATCTGCATATCTTCTTTGGTGAAGTTCGGTTATGTGGTCCATTTTAATTGACTTTTTTTCAAGTTTTAAGAATTCTTTATATTTTTTGAATCACAGTTCTTATCAAGTATGTATTTTGCAAGTATATATATATATATTTCATATATATTATATGAATATATCCATATATATTTTATTATATATTTATTATATATATTCATTTAATATAATATATTAACATATGTAATATATGTTCTATAATATATATTATAAATATTATATTAAATGAAAATATAAAACATATATATAATAAATATATATGAATTACATATATAATATAATTGTATATTAATATATGTAATATATATTACACAATAATATAATATATTGATAAATTACCTGTTAATACATGTAATTATATAATTATATATTGATATTAACATTAATATCAATATATAATAATATTAATTTATTATTATATAATATTTATTATAATATAAAATATATTATATTATGTTATATATTTATATATATTCATATTTTATATTTGAATATATTCATGTTATATATGTAGAAATATATTCCTATAATATATATGGATATAGTCATATACTATATATAAATATATTCATATGTATTCATTCATACATATTTTCATTCATGATATATATCATATATATGAATATATGAAATATTGGGGGGTTATAAGATCAAATAGATTTTCTTATATATTTTATCTTCCAATTTCTATAGTCTGAAGTATTATATTTAAGGCTGTAGTCAATTTTTTAGTCATTTTAATACATGGCATCAGTACGGATTGAATTTTAAAATAATTTAAACTACCTTTAAAACTTAATTCCTTTGTAGTATAAATATCAGGAAATAAAAAAATAATTATTCATCCTAAATAATAATTGTTCTAAGTTTCATAAATTTCTGAATTATGGAATTTTGGAAAATTTGTGAATAATAATAGATGTGCTATACTGTTATGTACCGTGTAATAGTAATATTATTTTTTCAATTAGCATTTTCTCATTAAGAAATTGGCAACAGGATGTAAACTCTTGGGGATCTACCATACTGATTCCCTTACCAAGCCTGACCCTTAACCTGACCTCTGACTTTGAAATCAGACCATTGTTTATTACCTGTAACTTACATTGTCTATTATCCCTTGCCTCTTCCTAATTTGGGATTCAGAAAATTATTGTTGCATGATAGAAAAAGCACTTGGAATATGGAGTCACAATATCTTATCTTGATATTACCCATCCTTAACGTCTTTTGTAACATCAAACCTATCACTCTGCTCGTTTCAATGCTTTCATATCTAAAATTACATACCTATATAAGATTTTTCAGAATAGAAGTTCTATGATCTATGTAAATGGAGGTATTTTTTCTCAGCAATGATAATTTCCCTAAAAATTCATAAGCATAGTAAAATTAACAGTAATATCAAAATAAACATTACATGACAATAGTTCCAGGTTGTTGTCAGACCACAAATGAATGTCAGAAAGTGTATCTAATATTTGATTGGAAGGTTATAGCCAATTTTCTGCATTAAAAAATAAAATCTTACTGAAAAACATGAATCATTTATTATTTTATAAAGAAAGGCGGTACTTTTATTATGATTTCTGCCCTTTTAAAACGGGCCTTCTTTCCAAACCCAATTATGCTAGATATTATACATACATTGCCAAGTCCATTAAGAATACCATTCATTCTGCTGCACTATTCATTAATAATGAGCTATTCTTTATGTATGTCCTGATATGACAGGTCAGTCTACTGCAGTTATTGCTTTACAACTGTCACTTCTCAAGAGGATTGTGATAATTGCTTTACTATGAACCCAGCTTCCAGTTTGCAAACACAGTGCGTTTGTACTGATAACTGCAATTGAAAAGCAAATTGGGTGGCTCAGTCAGTTGCGTGTCGGACTCTTTATTTCGGCTCAGTTCATGATCGCAGGGTCAGTAAGAGAAAGCCCTGTGTCCAGCTCTGTGCTGACAGTTCGGAGCCTGTCTAAGATTCTTGCTCTCCCTCTCTGTCTACCCCTCCCCTGCTTGTGCACCCGCTCTCTCTCTCTCAAAATAATAAACATTAAAAAAATTACAGAGAAAAATAAACATGTTATAGAATATTATGTGAATTCTTTCATTTTAGTGTTCTGAACATATTCAGATTTTTTTAATTACCTTTTCCCACCAATATTCATACAAGTTAGATTTTTTCAAAGAAATATTTTATAATGGAAATTTTATGAACTGTATTAAAGTGCAAATTGAAAATATTAAAGCTGATTGAACTTTGTGGCATCCTGAGAATATACACTGTGCCATCATCTCTTTCACAAAACAGCCTCTGCTGAGACTTAACTCACAGGAGATTTTAACATATTAAAAGCAAGGATTCACAGAGACCTAGCAAATTAATGTTTCACTGTATACAAAGAAACAGAAATTTCTTTCACCTCAGTTATAAAAGAGACCTGTAAGTTCTTAGGCTGCTACATAAGAAATTTTATCATTTGACAGTTTTAAAAGGTATAAAAGTATTAGGTTTCCTCTTCAAATTTTGTCTTATAAAAAATTTTAATGGGGTGGACTGGGTGGCTCCGTTAGGCGTCCGACTTCAGCTCAGGCCATGATCTTGCAGTTTTGGTGGGTTTGAGCCCCGCGTCACGCTCTGTGCTGACAGCTCAGAGCCTGGAGCCTGCTTCAGATTCTGTGTCTCCCTCCTTCTCTGTCCCTCCCCTGCTCATGCTCTGTCTCTTTATCTATCAGCAATAAATAAATGTTAAAAAAGTAAATAAATTAAAAAAATTAACAATTTTTGTTTTTTTTTCATGACACGTCTCTGTTCTGTCATGAGAGTTATCCCAATTTTAATGTGAATATGATTTTTAAAAATTTGTAACAGAAACATAAAAGCGAGAATGTAAATATGTAAAAGGCCTGAAATTAATCATAGTTAATTAAAAAACAATAAGATCTAACACGAGATAATGTAGTTCTCTGTAAGAATTGTTACATTTTAATGGAGTGAATGTTTACCTAAAATAATAAAAAGTTAAATAAAAATCTATAACTTTGATATCCAAGATATCTGCTTTATTATCTATAAAACGAAAACAAAGAAACTTTCTTGCTAAACAACTAAAATGAAGCTTTGTGAAAGTACTAAAGTTTTCATTTATACTTCTCAATGCCATTTACTTACATTGTAGTTATAACAGAAGTCAAATTCAAACTAGAAATTGAGTTATTTGAATTCCATTATGCATGAAATATCAGTAGTTGATTTTTCAACAGTGTTTTGTAATATTTAACTTACACCCATATTTTCTAAATTACCCAAGATATTTAAGGATTTGAAATCATATACACCTAAAGAGTTACCAAGTACAAAAATCAAAACACTCTTTGAACCATCTAAAGATTATTCTTATAATTTTCCTAAATCTCAAAAACAGATATTTTTATTTTCCCTAAATTTTGCCCAAATAGTGTAAGTATCAAGAAAAAGTATTAATATCCTGGAGTTTTCTTTCTATGAAATTAAGCTTTTCTTATCTCTAGTAAGTGCTTCACAAAATCTCTCCTATGTTTTTTAACATAAAAGGATGTTTAAAGATAACTTGGAAAAAATTACTGCTCATACAGAAGATGAGTACTGAAAACCTCTCTGGCTGTTTTTAAAGATTTTGACACTTTTCTAAAAGGGAAGAGAGGGATTTTTATAATCACTGAGGTTAAAAAATAATAAATATAAAATCCATTCTTCCTCTCAATATATACTGAGTTAAGCCTATGGATATTCTTAACGACCTAGTAGTTTGAAGGTAAAAATTATTTTCGAGAGTATTATTTTTATTTTAAATGTATGCTGATTTTTTTTATTAGAAGGTTGAAGATGACAAAATGACTTATTGTCTGTGCAGATTCATAAGTTAAAGTGCTACATATTTCCACTAAAGCAACCAATGTCATAAAATTTACTTTTATATGTTTTTCTCATTTGAAATTTAGAGTTACTATACTTTTGAATACTAAGTATTTATGATCTGTCATTTAATTTTTGAAATTCCTGTAACAAAGATTAGCTAAAAATGCACATCTAATTACATACTATATATGTCTTGTACATAATTAAGGACATTTTAAGTAAAAAGTCTGAAAAATCAATAACTTGATTTTGAAATAATAAATATGTTTATTAATTAATGAGAATGATAGTAGTTTTCACTTTTTCTTTTTATTATATTCTTCTTTAAAACTCATATTTATTCAGAAGTTATTAAAAATTACATGGTGGTTATTTTTTAAAGCAATCTTTGAACAATTTTAATTGTTCCTTTTTAAAATACTTGTCAGAGTGATTCTAAATTAGAAAGTCCAGGGATGGTAGCTGAGTTCCAGTTTCATTTGTGGTTTCAGGGTTCACTAATCATTCAAGCTTGGGCAAGTCTCTATGCTTTAATGAGATGTCGAGGTACTTTATTGATAGAAAATACATGTTCTAGTGGCAGCATGATTCTGTGTTGAACAGTAAAAGCAACATTCAGAACTTTTTCTTACTGTAACTTAGCTGGTACTGTGAACTACTGGTGTACATGTATCAGAGTTTCTCTTTAGTTTATAGCTAAAAGAGAAATCTCTACATTGTATGGAAGGAGTATATTCAATATTGTAAGAAAATGCCAAAGTGTTTTCTAAGGTATGTTTGCCAGTTTTTACTCCCATGAGTAACGTTTAATAGACACTCGGGATCCACTTTCTCAGCAAAAGTTGTTATTGTCAGACTTTAAAATTTTCCCATTGAATGGATACAAAATGGTATCTATTTTTAGTCTCTAATTATTTCTCTATAATACCCTGTCATGTTATTTTCTCAGAAAATGTAAAACAAGAGAAAAAAAAGGACTCTGTGTGTCATTTTGAGGTTGACTGCGAATGTTAGGTTTGACTGAAATGTTTCCAAATACAAGAAACTTAGGTGCTTTGGCTGGTAATGAATGTAGTGAATACCTCACCAATGAGTCTGTTTTATCTGAATGATCTGGATTCTTTGGCTTTATATTTTCAATTATTTCTTCAATATATCTAGAATTCTTTTTTTAAAGTTAATTTATTTATTTTTGAGAGAGAGAGAGAGAGAGAGAGAGAGAGAGAGGAGCCTAGTGAGAGGGAGTAAGAGAAGCCCAAGAAAGCTCTGTTCCATCATAAGTGTAAAAGCTCCACATGGGGCTTGAGATCATGTACCACAAGATAATTATAATAAATCATTGAAGAGTCAGATGCTTAACTGACTGAGCCACCCAGACACCCTTATCTAGATTTTTTTAATATTTATTATGTACACAGTGCGCTTTTCGTGGATTTAGAATTTTGGGTTAAAAGATTTGTTTAGGACATTGGCACTGCTTTGCCACTTCCTTCTCTCCATGTTTTCTGAGGAGAAATCTGCATTCCTTCATCACCCTACTTACTGGGTAGGTTTTTTTGGTGGATTTCAAGGTTAATTTGCTTTGCTGTTCAAAAATTGATTGTATTATGATGTTTGGGTATGGAATTCTTTTCTTTAAATTTTTTTTTATGTTTATTTATCTTTGAGAGAGACAGAGAGTGTGTGTGTGTATGAGCAGGGGAGAGGCAGAGAGAGAGGGAGCTACAGAATCTGAAGCAGGCTCCAGGCTCTGCACTGTCAGCACAGAGCCTGATGTGGGGCTCAAACCCACGATTCACGAGATCATGACCTGAGCAGAAGTCAGAAGCTTAACCGACTGAGCCACCCAGGCACCCCTGGGTGTGGAATTCTTAAAGTTAACTTTTTTAGAGTTCGCAGAGGCTCTCAGATCTGTAAGTTTACGTATTTTGGCAAATTTGGAAAGTTTGCAGACATCATTTCTTCTTCCTCTCCTCCTCTCCTTCCTCCTCCTCCTCTCCCTCCTCCTCCTCCTCCTCCTCCTCCTCCTCCTGTTCCTCCTTTTCCTTCTTCTTCTCTTCTTCTTCTTTCTTATTTCTTGTTATACACATTCTTTTTTCTCTCTTTCTGGGACTTCGATTACATAAATGTTCTGTTATACCCCCAAGGGTCCAGAGGCCTTTTGAATACTTTATGACTTTTCTTCACATTGAATAATCGATATTGAGCTATCTTTAAGTTCATTGACTCTTTTCATTATCATCTCCCTTCTGTTACTGTACTCATGAAAGAATTTCTAATTTTGGTATTTATCAGTTCTAAATTTCCAACTTGGGCTTTTTGATAACTTCTATTTCTCTCCCAAGACTTTCTCACTTTCCTTTAATTTCACCAGTGATGCATGAAAGGTCATTTCTGGCTGACCTCTTCACATTTCTACCTATGGAGAAGTGATATTTTGTATCTTGTCTCTACACAAATCTGATACATTTATAAACACCTGGTCACTTTAACTTATATACACAGTAACAAATATAAATTCATTTCTTTTTAACCTACAGCCCCCACCCAAGTAAGTTTTTTAAAGTATTCTCTACATCCAGCATCAGGCTCAAACTCACACCACTCCCCCCACCCCCGCTGAGTAATTTTTTTAAAAACCTTTACTTTAATTCATTTTTTCCTTCAGTTCTCTTTTCATTTAAGTCAATTTGATTTTACTTGGAAAATCCCAACATATATTACACCCAAACATTTTTATATGCCGTAACCTGACTTCTAAATATTTGATATTTGTATATACAACTTGCAGTGGTGTGAAAATTAGTAGACTTAAGTTAATCAAAGTTAGTGTGAGAATAAATGTGAAAGCTATAGTATCAGAGGAACATATAACTCACTATTCATTCTATTACACTTTGATTTTTATACAAGTATGGCACATTCGTATATAACCAAACTTAATCTCAGGTGACCATTCTTACCTTGGTAAGAAGTAAACACAGTGCACTCAAACACGCACACCAATTTAAAAATGGAAAATAGTTAGATTTACTAAAATTATCTATTTTCCATATTTGGAAAGGTGGACAGCTAAGAGACTTAGCTGCCGTGTACTTTAGAGAAGTTAAACAGGATTGAGTTGTCACATGGTCATCTGCTGAGCAATTTAGAAAGACTTAAAAACACACGTATGATGCATCAGAGGATTTGTATGAAAAGAAAAAAACTTTGCCACATATTTAAAAAAAATATTTTAGGGGCCCACGAGTGGTTTAGTCAGTTAAGCATCTGACTCTTGGTTTCTGCTCAGGTTATGATGCAGTTTGTGAGTTTGAGTCCTGCGTCCGGCTCCGTGCTGACAGTGCAGAGCCTGATTGGGATCCTTTCTCTTTCTCCCTCTCTGCCCTCTCCCTGCTCTTTCTCAGAATAAATAAATAAACTTTAAAAAAACAAAGTTTTTGTTTGCCAACCAAATAGCCTATATTGAAAAAAGTAAAATAATGTTATGCAAACAACAGATGACATTCATAAAGTTTTATTTTTTATTTAATTTGTTAAATGTATTCATTTCTGAGAGACACATAAAGAGGCAGAGTGTAAATGAGGTAGGGGCAGAGAAAGAGGGAGACACGATATCTGAAGCTCTGGGCTCTGAACTGTTAGCACTCAGCCTGACGTGGGGCTTGAACTCACAAACCGTGAGATCATGCATGACCTAAGCCGAAGTCGGACACTTAACTGAGTGAGCTGCCCAGGTGCCCGGCATTCATAAAGTTTTAATTACCTGTTTTTATTTACAGGATATTTACACTGTTAGAACAATAATTTTAATTTAAAAAGCTATTAGGTAAAATTGCATAAAAATTCATATGTATTCATGCTTAATATCCTCACATGTTGCTGGAAGTCACATTTTTGCTTTGTGTGCCAGAACACATTTATGGAAAAGATGCTACTATACAACTTTGCCTCTTTTAAGATAAACTCTGTGTGACACTCTATGTCCCTAAAGCTTTTTAAATTGATTATTTTATGAAGATGTGTTTCATATCCAAGAAAGCAAAGCGAAATAAGATGAACACTGCAAATATATAAAATACTTCATGACAAAAGTAGATCTTAAAATACAACTCTGGCTCAAGTGTCTGCAAAAATCTGATGACCTTGCATTTGTAAAAAGCACTTATATAGAAAGAAATCCGGTAATTCTTATTTGTGTGAAAAATAAAAATTTTGAGTTCCTACCAGAGTGGGTTGGTCATTTAACACATGCTTACTGTCACATATATACAATGTACAAGGCATTATTTCAAGGATTGGAAGTAAATAAATAATAAACGTTCTAATATTTAATAAAATAAGTAATAGAAAAATGAAAGCAGAACTGAATAAATAATAGAAAATTAAAATGAATAATAAAATATAATATCACAAGTCTGTAATGTTATTTTCAAATATTGTAGTAATTTTCCCCCCTTTGCTCAGTCTCTCTGTTTTGCATAGTAAAGGAATTGGAAACAGTTTGATCTTATTAAAATGAAACATAGGAATGTAAATTTATTCAGTTTCAGGACATAGGTTTACTTTTATACTTACGTATGAATACAAAAAAAATCTAAGAATTCCACAAGATATGTGTCACAAACGTGTTATTTAAGAATATCAAGTGAGTAACTTTCTGTATCCGTGTCATAACAATCCTTAATAATATCAGTAGACAATTTCCCATGTCCCAAAAGGCTAAGAGCTTCATCTAAAGGAATTACGTCCTTATTTATTTAATATGTTTATTTATTTTGGAAACAAATATTTATCTGACAAATGATTCATGATTCGTAATCCTCATTGTTTTTTTGAGGGAGTTGGTGGTGATACTCAACCTATAGTTTTCACTTCAATGTAAGTTTATTCAGAAAAAAAATTTTTTTCCTGACAATATGTGTTAAACATCATCTGGAAACAAAGACATTTTTTACACCAATTATTTTTGTCTCTTCTCTACTGCTAATTCTCACTCATCTAGTTTGAGACAAGCAGCTGCCAGATCTGGGTTTCAGAAAATAGGTTCATCCCCAGTTTCCAAGAAGTGAGAACATGCAGTTTGCACTGAGTGTTTTATGTTCTTAATGAAAAGGAAACTCCAGGCACAGATTCATGCACCCTGGAAAAAGGTTGGGTCTAAAGAGACACAAAGACCACTTGAAGAAGAAGTACACATTGGCTTTGTGAGAAAAACCATTTCCCTGATATCCATGGAGAGGACAAGTAGACAAAGAGGTATCAGAGGCTCCTCCACTCCTGAGGCTAAGAGAACCTTAGAAAACATGGGACCAGAGAACTCTCCCCCTTGTGCTGCAAGAGGGAACTAGCAATATCATAAGGAGTAAATCTCAGTCTAGCAAAATAATGAACAGCACATCTAAGAAACCCCAACAGTCAGAGGTGTGAATATCAGATAAAATTCTAAAAATAAGAAAGACTCTTATGACACATATATGTGAATAGATGTATATGTACATATATCTTTGTGAATGTTTCTATATATACATATATCGGTGTATGAAACACTTATGAAATTTCATATACAAGATGAAAACCACATTAAAAAACTAATGCATTTTTTTTAAAAAAAGCTTCCATTAAATTAATTGAAGAAGAAAACTACTGCTTGTCTTGTAAAGCATTCTATGCAAGAGATGTTTCAGAACACAAAAGCAAAAATTTGAAGCTAAGTACCTCATTAAGAAAACTTAAAGTGATCTGTGGATTGATTCAGGGAATCTAACATGAAAATCAGAGGTATCTCAAAAGGCAAAAATAGGACAGATGGAGACAGGACCACTGAACTGTACAACAGCAGGGGACACGATCTGTGAGGCTCTGTTCGGGTATTCTGAATGGAGAGAAGGCAACGTGATAGATACAGCACAACTTTTTAAGGCTAAAGTCTGATTTTTAAGAGTTAATCTACTCATTAAATTCTTGTTAGGATTGACTATAAAACACATGCATACTCATAGCCTACTAAGATGACTGAATACTTAGGAAAAAAATAAATGCTGTATCAGACAAAAAGAAAATGGAATTTACAAAGAAAAATGAGTCAGACTGATATAGGACTGCTCATCTGCTAGAAATTGGTGGTAGAAGAACAAAGCTATTAAAAGAAAAGACCAGGAACCCCATAGTCCTGTGAAAGGTACAGTAAAAGGAAGAGATTTGTGACGAGGAAAAAGAAATCATGCAATATTTCACCATATACTTGTCTGAAGAATGCACTTGAAAACACCATCAGACTAGAGGGCATGAGATGAATGACAGAGAAGGCAGTAATGAGTTATGGACAAAAGGTATTTGTCCACATATTCTTTATCTGAAATAAAAATGATAGAAGAAGAATTTGTAATAAAGTGCAAATAAGTATTCATTAATT
Source organism: Paguma larvata (assembly GCA_030068075.1). Taxonomy (NCBI): domain Eukaryota; kingdom Metazoa; phylum Chordata; class Mammalia; order Carnivora; family Viverridae; genus Paguma; species Paguma larvata. The sequence goes on from CM057840.1 coordinate 39,159,638, forward strand.
ATAAGACTTTTTTTTTATAATTCAGAAAGTAAAATAGTCTACTTGAGTACCTTTTTGTCCAATTACCCTGGAATATTTATACCTCCTTTTAAACACACAGACCCAGAGATCCTTCCAGATCCTGATTCTAAAATTCCTAACCCTCAGACAACTGATGTATTTATACTTTCAGCTTCTATACAATGCTTCACCTAATTTTTCTACTTCCTGGAAAAGTTTGCCCGATCATCAAGAACACTTCTTATCCCAGTCGTCCTCGACACGAGTGCTACATTATTTGTTATGAGATGTAGACTGTGCAGATATTTGGCAAATATTTTATACCTTCCATGAATCCATGGGCAATCTGTTTCTATCTCCAGACAACCAGATTTTTCTTTCTGTGGGTGTGTGTTCCGTGGGGATAAGAAAGGGAGTTGTTTTAAATGGAAACTAACTTGACAAATATTGACTATATCAAAATAGAAAATTTTCATGGGCAAACAAATTTATTTAAAATACCTTGAAAAGAGTTATATGTTTCTTCAGCAAACGGTTCTGGGAAAACTGGACAGCAACATACAGAAGAATGAAACTGACCACTTTCTTACCCCATACACAAAAATAAATTCAAAATGGATTAAAGAACTAATGTGAGACAGGAAACCATCAAAATTATTGAGGAGAAAACAGGCAAAATCCTCTTTGATCTCAGCTGGAGCAATTTCTTACTAGACACGTCTATGGAGGCAAGGAAAATTAAAACAAAACTGAACTATTGGGACTTCATCAAGATAAAAACGTTCTGCACAGCAAAAGAAACAATCAGCAAAACTAAAAGGCAACTGATGGAATGGGGGAAGATATTTTCTAATGATGTATCAGATAAAGGGGTAGTATAAAAAATCTATAAAGAACTTATAAAACTTAACACCCAAACAAATAATCCAGTGAAGAAATGGGTAAAAGACATAAATAGATTCTTTTTCAAAGAGGACATCCATATGTCTAACAGACACATGAAAATATGCTCAACATCCCTCATAATCAGGGAAATACACATCAAAGCTACAACTCATACTGATCAGAGTGGCTAAAATGAAAAACTCAGGCAACAACAGATGTTGGCAAGGATGTGGAAAAAGGGGAACCCTCTTGCATTGCTGGTGGGAATGCAAACTGGTGTAGCCACTCTGGAAAACAATATGGAGGTCCCACAAAAAATTAAAATTAGAACTACCTTAATATCCATCATGCACTACTAGGTATTTACCCAAAGCATACAAAAATGCTAATTCAAAGGGGCACATGCACCCCAATGTTTATAGCAACACTATCAACAATGCCAAATTATGGAAAGAGCCCAAATGTCCATTAACTGATGAATAGGATAAAAAAGGCATGCAGGGTACATATATACAATAGAATACTACTCTGCGATGGAAAAGATTGAAATCTTGCCATTTGCAACAATGTGGATGGAACGTCAGTGTATTATGTTAAGTGAAATAAGTCAGTCAGAGAAAAAAACCTTGTGATTTCATTCATGTGTGGAGTTTAAGAATCAAAACAGATGAACATAAGGGAAGGGAAGGAAAAATAAGATAAAAACAGAGAGGGAGGCAAACCATAAGAGACTCTTAAGTACAGAGAACAAACTGTTGGTTGGGGCTTGGGGGTCTGATGGCCATTAAGGAGGGCATTTGTTTACATGAGCACTGGGTGTTACATTTAAGTGATGATGCACTGGGTTCTACTCCTGAACTCTACTACTCTGTAGTAGTCTCTACTACACCGTATGTTAACTAACTTGAATTTAAATAAATTAAGTTTAAAAGGTGTATGGTAGGATATTTTTCCTCTTATGTTTTTTGTTAATTTTTTTCAATGTTTATTATTTTTGAGACAGAGAGAGCCAGAACATGAGTGGGGGAGGGTCAGAGAGAGAGGGAGACAGAATCCGAAGCAGGCTCCAGGCTCTAAGCTGTCAGCACAGAGCCCTACACGGGACTCGAACTCACGGACTGTGAGATCATGACCTGAGCCGAAGTCGGATGCTCAACAGAGCCACCCAGGCACCCCACCTCTTATGTTTTGTATGATAGTTGTTTCAATTTCCCATCCTTTACATTATAATCATTCTGAAAATGCTTTTAAGTAATAAACATGATCAGTGCAACTGGGTGGCTCAGTCGGTTAAGCATCTGACTTCAGCTCAGGTCATGATCTCGCCGTTCTGAGTTGGGCTCAGGCTGACAGCTCAGAACCTGGGGTCTGTTTCAGATTCTGTGTCTTCCTCTCTCTCTGCCCCTCTTCGCTCTCTCTCTCTCAAAAATAAATAAACTTAAAAAAAAATGAACCATGATCAAAACTTGTCAGTCTATTACATTATCAAAGAATCAAAGCTTGTGTTAAAGTTTAGGCATATGAATTAGAAGCAAAAGTAACACTAAATTGCTTTCAGCTGGAACATTCCAAAATCATGTAAATTTCTACTAACACATACACTTTCTACCGTTTTTCTCTAAAGGAAAAATTACTTATATAGACAACCACCTCACAGTGGGGATTTTGAGAGTTGAAAATGAATGATTCCAGTCATGGTTTTATTTGCAGAAAAAATGTGTTTCCTAAGATAACTTAAGGAAAAGAAAAATCACATAACCTCATGCCATGAAAAATAAATTAGAACTCATGCAGTATCAATTAAAGAAGTTCACGGGTACATACTAAATCCAAATTCTTGTTTTGTAGAGGATTTTTATTCAATATTTAAAATTTTAGTAACCAGAGAATGTTGTTTCAATTGGCAGTTTTAAAAATCTGGCTAAATAATTTAAATTTCACAACTTTACAACTCTGCCTACCAATATTTCAACTATAAACTCTCTTTTCCTAGTGTGGCCTAGCCAACTCTGATTGGGTTATTTTCCTGTGTCTAACAGAAAAGACCTATGTGGGAGGACAGGATGAAGAAACCATAAGAAGTGTGTACAGGCTGGAGGTGGGGACTTGAACTCACACTGACATAATTTTCGTAATTTTATACATGTATTTCTTGTAACTTGTATTTACAAAAAATACTTATATCTTTGGATTTTTTTTTGTTATAATTGAGTACAAAAACAGTTTAAATCTGCATTTTTACATGACTTTGCTTTTTTTTTTTTTTTTTTTTTTGGCAGAGTCTACCTTATACTATAAAATTAAATGTTATCTCCTTTAGTCAGAATAATGGTAGTATTTGTGGAAATAACATTTGAGTAATTTGTGCTAAAGTATTTTTTAAAAAATTCATAGGCCTGCTAAAAAATAGTGGCCTTATTAACTTCTTTTTTAATGTTTATTTAAGTATTTTTGAGAGAGAGCACACATGCAGAATCGTGGGAGTGACAGAGAGAGAGAGAAGGAATCTCAAGCAGGCTCCACACTGCCAGTGCAGAGCCCAGTGCAGGGCTTGAACCCATGAACCGTGAGATCATGAGCTGAGCCCCAACTAAGAGTCAGTCGCCTAACCAACTGAGCCATCCAGGCAACCCACCTCATTAACTTCTCATATATATATATACTTTTAAGTGTAGGGTAAAGCTTTTTTTTTTATACTAATATATAGTGATATTGTACAATTTATTGGAGAAAGCATTTAAATTATCAAAGAATATCCATCACAGATTTTTCAGCCAGAATTAAGATGTGACGTAAGACCCACTAAAGAAGTGAGCTGAGCAGTGGGATGCAACTAAAGCAGTGAGCTGAACCCCTGACAAGAAGAGAAAGATAAGTGTAAAAATCTCAACAATAATGAATACTAGGAAATAACTGATGTCAGGCTTTAGATCTGGGCTCGTGGGCTAAATGAGATACACAGATATGTTTAATAATACCTGAACAATGTGCAACCATGCCGTTAAATACTGAATACAAAATAAGAGATTTCACATCAAAATCAGCTTTTGTAACTGCTTGGAAAAGCAGACATTTGTGACACTAGCCTTGTACTTAGGTCATCAATCAGCCAAGTCATAGCATTGATTTTTATTTTTTTTTCCCTAACAGTAATCTAGCCACTTTTCACCCCTGGAACTACATTTATGGGGCTACTGTTACACTTCAAGTCAATCATTTCACTTCTAAAGCTGCTATTGTTTATTACATTTACTTTTTATTGTCTGGTTTCCCCTGTGGAATGTAAGAAGTCTAGGGTAAGGACTTTTATTTTGTTTAATGCTATATCCTAAGAAGTTATAAGTGGGTTTGCCACATAAGAACTCCTCAATTAATGTTCGATAAATGGAAAGTTAATTGTCTGGGAATGAATGAATGAATGATCAAACAAACTTGATCTGCTTCATTCATTTATTGTCACTGCTTGACATTTAAGATTAAGTTCCCTGTTTAAACCTTATTGACCTTTTAGTGAAACAGAACTTGGGACATGTAAATAAGAGAGAAAGCAACAAGCAACAAAAAGTTAAAATATGTAATAATGAGACAAAGGACAATTTATGCAGTAAGTAAAGATACAGAAATATTTAATCACTAAAGTACTCAACTCTATAAACTATAAGGAAAACACTTAAAACTATCTTCTTTCTGTGTTTTTAAGATGACAGCATTAAAGATATAATTTATCAATTGTTAAAAATCATTTATTCATGCACAGTGAGCATGACAACTGCCAAATGCAGGGTACTTGAATTCTTATCCATTAGAATTAGAAATGAAGCATTCTAATTTTTAAATATATAATCAGAATTTGAAAAATAATACATTTGCATTTGAGGTTAAAAAAATCGGGACACCTGGATGGCTCATTTATTGAGTGTCCAACTCGTGATTTTGGTTCAGGTCATGATGCCAGGGTCGTGGGATGGAGACTTGCATCAGACTCGGCGCTGAGCATGGGGTCTGCTTAAGATTTTCTCTCTTGGGACACCTGGGTGGCTCAGTTGGTTAAGCATCCGGCTCTTGATTCCCGACTTAAGTCATGTTCCCATGGCCCGTGAGTTTGAGCCCTTCATCAGGACCTAGACAGATGGTGTGGAAAATGCTGGCATTCTCTCTCTCCCTCTCTCTTCCCCTCCCTGCTTGTTCTCTTTTTCTCTCTCAAAATAAATAAATAAAATATAAAAAAAAAAAACTTTATAAAAGATTCACTCTCTCCCCCTTGCCCCTCTCCTCTACTCTTTCTCTCTAAAAAATAAAATAAATAACATTTAAAAATGAAAATTTTATACTGGGTTCATTTCCTATTCTTTAAAAAATGAGCAATGAGCGAAGGCATACCTATATGCTACTGGCAGAAAATTTACATCCCCCCAAAATTCGTATGTGGAAATTAGGGACGTTAAATCTAAGCTATGCTTGTTTTGTCAAATATTTCAAAACTTAATAAACTTGAAATAATGTAAGTATTTGAAAAATAAGAACTTAACCTTCAAATAAGAACTCGAAAAGTAAAACTTTATGTTCATTAATTTTCTCTGTCACTTTATTTAACTCCATACTATTTAATTTTAATGAGCCATGCAATGGTTCACTTCATATATAAATTCATCATTAGCCTCTGCTAATGGCATTTTCATCAAAAGATTAGTTTTTAGAAAATCAAATTATGACTTAATTAATACACATTAACAACAACAACAAACTCAAAGCAAGTGTGATTAGATATGATTTTTGAACTATTATTTAAAAAGCAATACAGGAGATACTTAGTTAAGAAGAATTTTTTTTTCCTAGAATAGTTTCCTTACCTATAAAAAATAAATAAATGCAACTTAAGAACTAACTTTTTTCTTGGGAGTTTAAAGTAATGTACTTACTGAAAGACACTGTGAACAAAAGAAGTTGAGATATTCAGTTCGATTAGTGCTAATGACTGTCTGACCTTGTCAGTGCCTCATTCAACCAATCTTTGTGTAAGAGACAATATTCCTTGTCATTCATAGAATATTTTACCTGTTCACCATGGCACTTATCAGGTTCCAAAAGGGTGCTCTTTCCTATATCTTTCAATATTTCTACAAATGCACCCTTCACTACAGCCATGACGTAAAATATCGCACAGTAAGTGTGATCGCTGGGATGTATTCTAGTATTTGGTGCTTCACGCTCTAGTTTGCTGTCTCTCAGCTGGATTGCGGCCTCCCGCCTTCTCAATGAGGGTAAGTCATAGATGTCTTTCAGAGATGTTCCAACATCTTTTTCTTTAAAGTACACTGAAAATATTCATTCAAATTTTTCTGAGGCCTATTTTCTATGAGGATCTTTGTGTTTTATAAATTTTATACCCTTTTGTGGTTGTTAAGTTACTTTTCTCAACTTGCTATTTCTCCCACCTGATTCTGACATGGGTACGTATACTTAAGGCCAAATTATAGTGGTATATATATGTGTGTATGGAGTTAAATAAACTGACAGAGAAAATTAATAAACATAAAGTTTTACTTTTCAAGTTCTCATTTCCTATTCTTTAAAAATAGAACAATGACCTAAGGCATACCTTTGTGCTGTGGGCCGAATGTTTGTGCCCCACCCCCAAATTCATATGTTGAAATTAGGGACATTAAGCCTAGTTTATGCTTGTTTTGTCAAATATTTCAAAACTTAATAAACTCTAAATAATGTGAGTGTTTGAAAAATAAGAACTTAACCTTCAAAATACATACAGAAATCACTATGAAATTATACCTTCAGCTCCATCAAAGGCTCTTTAATCTTATGTATATCTCTTACATATTTGCCCTATTTTTGAATCAGCCTCTTCAGTTTATCTCTATCTAATTCCTCTGTGGATATTCAAAAGGGCCAACTCAGCAAACTTTCTTAGATTCCAAAAGAGTAAAAGCTTTTCTGCAGAAAACTCCTGCGAGAAGCAATCCCATCCAAATTAAACAACTTAAGTGGTTATCAGTGTGTTTCCTCTTCACATTGTTTATTAAAAAAAAAAAAAAAAAGGAGTAAACCACGCAAGCTTAACATTGGGGAGATGAGTTTATTTGGGAAGAGCAGAGGATTTGGGAAGTGCAATTTGAAACATGCAAACTGTATCACTTAATAGGCAAGTCTGTGGAGGGTTTGGGGTAGGCTGTAAAATAGAGACAGTTGGAGTCTGTTAAAATAAAGTAAATGAGACCACCTTTAAAAACTGAGCTGCAAAACCATTCCAGCCATACAAATAAATCTCAAACCACTCATTTTGTGAGATGAACCTGAACTGGGTCATTTCTTGCTCATGTCTCTGGAAACCATAAGCAAAAGGCTTCCTGAGATTGCTGTGAGGCAGCCCCTGACCAACTCCGTATTATTTAAGAAAATTCCAATTTTACTTGTTTTCTGTAAATCAGATATTTTTAAGAAATCAGTCTCTCGATCCTGAAGTTTTGTTTTGAGAACACATGTGCGAGATTTTCCGTCTTATATTATCCAGTTCCATTTTAGATTGAATTCTCTCACAACATTGAAGGACATGATAAGTAGGACAGATGAAAAAAAAAAAAAAAAAAAAAAGAAAGCGAAAACTGAAATAGTCTTAACCCTTCCACATTATAGAAAACAAATGGTCTTAGATCTCATTTTGGATAACTTGGGAGGAATCTCTGCTATTGTTAACAATTCATGCTGTTTTGGGATTTAAATGACGGGTGAAATACCCATCCACTGCAAGTAGACTTAGGAAGTCATTGTTTATGACTGGGGGGAATTTGTATCATTGTTCCAAAGTGTTTTTGTCCACTTTATAGTTTTATTATATACCCATTATATAATCCTTGTGTATTTTGCTATTGTTTGATGCCTGTTGTCTAAAGTCATAAATGCCTCAACATTGCCATGGTCCCAACCGGTGATTGGAAACAACAACAACAACAACACTACTCAAAGGTCAAAAAACTACTCAAAGCTCAAAAAAAACTACTCAAAAAATAAAATCATGCTTATTTATATGCAAAACTGAACACTAGATCTCCACAGGTGAAACTTTGTTTTCAGTGAAAATGAACTACAATTGTGAAGACTGGGGTTCAATGAGAGGTCAAACACACTGAAAAGATTCACTGGTCTGTAGTCATAGAAACGAGTAGTCGCTAGAACCAAAACTCTTCAATTCTATAAACAATTAATGTCAGTGCCTCTCTTCTGAAAACCAGCCAATCGAGAACAGGCTCGCTCCAAAACACTCTGAGTGACACCTAATCAATGACAATCTCATTGGAGTAACCTTCCTTCTATAGATGGTGTCCATCCACTCGTGCCTCTGAAAGTCTGCCAATCCGGATTCAGTGCTTCCCAAATACCTGGTATAAAATGAGCAGACGTCTCAGCCAGACTGTGCCTGACCACCATATGTCCCCCTTACTATGCTCAGTAATGGGTTCAGTTTTGTTTTGTTTTTCATTTCACTGTAGTTTTTGACTGATATTTCAATCATCCTTTGCTGATCTTTGATGATACTGGTGCTGAATTGTATAATTTTTTTTCATAATGTATTCATATACATAATGAAGGAAATAGTCTCCCTAGATATCCTTTTTTTTAAATTTTCTATTCTTTGCTATTGTACATCCGAAGAGCACCAGTTGCCATTCCAATTGAAAATTGAATTATATATATGTTCTTATTTCAGAAACGTCAACATTTATCTACTGTTTGGCTCTTCTACACAAAAACATAGTATTTCTATTTCAGATCTAGTTTTATAGTCTCTCATATGATTTTATATATTTTTAGAAAGTCTTATGTCTTTTTTTAAACTTACATAATTATTTCATCTATTTAGTGGTAAAGGCCTGTTTTTTTTTTTTTTTATTTCAAGTTTGATTGTTTGTTTGTTTCTTTATTTAGAGCACATGAGCAGGGTAAGGGCAGAGAGAGAGGGCAAGAGAGAATCCCAGAATTTCCACACTGACAATGCAGGACCCAATCCCATCAACCATGAGACCATGACCCAAGCCAAAATCGAGTTAGATGTCTTACCAACTGAGCCACCCAGGTGCCCCTGTGCATATTATTTTTCACTTTTCTTAATCTATATTTTGGTAGAAATTATCAATTTTTTTCTGGATTTACAAATGTGCTACTGAAGAGTTATAGGTAAATTATCTTTCAACATTTTATTTAATTTATTCCTTTTGTTCCTGTGGCTTATTCATTCTAAATGTGAAAGCCTGTATCTCCAACTCCCCTTAACCCGTTTTGGCCATCCCACCAGCCTCCTCTTCTCTGACAACCATCAGTTCTCTGTATTTATAGGTTTGATTCTGTTTTTTGTTTACTCATTTGATTTGGTTTGGTTTTTAGATTCCACATATAAGTGAAATCATATGGCTTTTGTTTTTCTCTGTTTGACTTATTTCACTTACCATAATACCCTCTATTTCCATCCATGTTGTCACTAATTACAAGATCTTGTCAATTTTTATGGCTAAGTAATATTCCAATGTGTGTGTTTAAGTGTGTGTGGGGGGCACATCTTCTTTATCCAATTCGTCTATTGCTGGACACTTTGATATCTCAGCTATTGTAATTAATGCTGCAATAAACCTAGGAGTGTATGTATCTTTTCAAATTAGTGGGGTTTTTTTTTGTTTGTTTGTTTTCTTTGGGTAAGTACCCAGTAATGGAATTACTGGATTGTATGATATTTCTATTTTTAATTTTCTGAGGAATCTTCATACTGCATTTTGATTTTAGCCATTCTGACAGGTGTAAGGTAATATCTTATTGTGGTTGTGATTTGCACTTCCTGATGATTAGTGACACAGCACTTTCACGTGTGTATCCTGGATATCTTCGTTTTCTTTGCAAAAATATCTGTTCAGATCCTCTGGCTGTTTTTAATCAAATGAGTTGTTTAAGTTATTTTTATATTTTAGACGTCAACTTCTTATCAGAGATATCTTTTGCAAATATCTTCTCCTTTTTAGAAGGTTGGCTTTTCATTTTGATAGTGATTTCCTTCACTGTGCAGAAGCTTATTAGTTTGATATAGTGCCAATAGTTTATTTTTATATTTCTTTCCCTTGCTTAAAAGGCATATATAGAAAAATGTTGCTATGGCTGATGTCAAAGTGATTACTGCTTGTGTTCTTCCCTAAGATTTTAATGGTTTCAAGTCTCACATTTAAGTCTTTAATCTGTTTTGAGTTTAGTTTTGTGTGTGATATAAGAAAATGGTCCAGTTTCACTCTTTTGCATGTACCTGTTCATTTTCTTAGCACTATATGTCGAAGAGATGGCTTTTCCTCCATTGTATATTCTTGCCTCATTTTTCATAGATTAATTGACCGTCTAAGTGTGGGTGTATTTCTGCACTGTCTATTCTGCTCCATTGATGGGTGTCTGTTTTCATGTCAGTAACATACTGTGTTGATCACCACAGCCTTCTAATATATCCTGAAATCTGGAATTTTGATTCTTCAAGCTATGTTCTTTCTGAAGATTGTTTTGGCTGTTCAGGGTCTTTTGTGTTTCTCTACAAATTTTAGTATTATTTGTTTTAATTCGGTGAAAAATGACACTGTGGTTTCTCTTCAAATCAAATCAATATCTTGCCTTTTAAATTCTGTGAAAAATGCTGTTGGTATTTTAATGGGGGTGCATTGCATCTGTACACTACTTTGGTAGTATGGACATTTTAATTCTTCCAATGTAATGCTACATATTTCCATTTGTTTGTATCATCTTCAATTTCATTCATCAATGTCTTATAGTTTTCAGAGTACAGGTCTTTAACCTACTTTGTCATTTTATTCCTAGGTTTTGTTTTGTTTTGATGCAATTTTAAATGGGATTGTGTTCTTAATTTCTCTTTCCTATGCTTCATTATTAATATAGAGAAACACAACTAATTTCTGGGCATTTATTTTGTACCCTGCAACTTTACTGAATTCATTAATTAGTTCTAAATTATTTGGTGGAGTGTTTAGGGTTTTCTATGTATAGTATCATGTCATTTGAAGATAGTGACAGTTTAACTTCTTCCTCACCAATGTAGATACCTTTTATTTCTTTTTGCTTGTCTGATTGCTGTGCGTAAGACTTCTAGTACTGTGTTGAATCACAGTGGCAAGAGACATTCTTGTCTTATTCCTGATCTTAGGGGAAAAGTTCTCAATCTTCCAACACTGAGTGTGATGTTAGCTGTAGACTCATCATATGTGGCTTTTATTATGTTGAGTTATATTCCCTCTAAGCCCATTTTGTTGAGAGTTTTTATCAAGAATGGATTCTTAAATTTTGAACTTTGTCAAATGCTTTTCCTATATCTATTGAGATGATCACATAATTGTCATCTTTTGTTTTGTTAATGTGATGTATCACGTTCATTGATTTGTGAATGTTGAAACGTCCTTACCACCCTGGAATAAATCTCATTTGATCATGATGAATGATCCTCTTAATGTGTTATTGAATGCGATTCGCTAATATTTTGTTGAGAATATTTGCATCTATTTTCATATTTCATATTTCAATTCAGAGATATTGGCCTGTAGTTTTTGTTTGTTTGTTCGTTTGTTCTTCTTCTTTTTAATCTCTACTTTTAAAATTTTTTAATGTTTATTTATTTATTTTGAGAAACAGAGAGAAAGACAGAAGAGGAAGGGACAGAGAGAAAGGGAGTGAGAGAATCCCAAGCAATTTCTGCGCTATCAGTACAGAGCCTGGCAACAAGGCTCCATCTCATGAACTATGAGATCATTACCTGAACCTAAGTCAAGAGTCAGGAACTTAACTGATGAGCACTCTAGGCACCCCAATCCCTACTTTTAAAATATTTATTTAAGTTTTCTTTTTACCCAGAAATTGATCATGGGCTAAAATAGGGAAAATTGTATTCCCTCTTTTAGGAATATTTATCTATATATCTCTTAAATGGCATATGTCAATAAGATTTGAAAATATATCTATCTATATATTCTTTTCTGCTCTAGAGATCTGATTCTTTTAAAATAACTACATCAAACTATTTCACTGTTTTATTATTTTTATCATGAGACCAGCATTGCTTTTGATGAGAGATTTAATTCACTTTGCATTTAATATTAAAGTAGATAACAATTCCTTATTTTAAATCTTACCTATGTTTGCTATTCATTTTGCTTTCTGGTTCATCTTTTAAGTTTTATCCAATATTTTGCTGCTTTTATCAAGTTGCTATTTATTTGCATTTTTCCTTTATTAATCTGAAAGTTCAACTTTATTTCCTACTGCTTTTAATATGTTTCTTTTTTTCTGTGTTCACATTCAAATATGTGTTTCTCTTTCAATGTGTGAAAACCAAAGGTAGTACCACCAACTCCTGCATTTTTACCTGGTCTTTTACTTTATTCCAAATAAAATATTTGGAAATTTCATTTCTTTTTTGTTTTTTTTTGTAATCCTTTCTCCTATAAATTTATTTTAGTAATTAAGGACAGTTATTTTCTACAATTTAAAATTATTTCTTAAAGAATATTCTTTTGCATAAAGAATAATATTTAGTGCTTACATTTAGTATTCCTGAGCATAGTATCATTATCTTTTCTGAGTATTTCCCCTTCTTCATTTTTTCCTTATTGAGGTCTGTCTCATTTATTGTTGTTAGGTTTTTGGTATTTTCTCTAAAATTCTTGTGCTTATATATTTTCTCAATATATTTATCTTATTCTGGCAAATAATTGGTATTTTTCTTGAATGTAGCATTTCTTTCACCATGTAGTATTAAACATTAATATAATTTTCTTTATAAAGACCTTAAAACAGGGCCTGGAACCAAAATGTGCTTGTTACTTCTATTGTAGTTTTATTTATTTTAAGAAATAATGTTTTTATTCTTTATTATAATTTTTAGGTTTCACTCCTTTTTGTAAACATACATGTTAACATAAAAACTTTTATTATAAACTATTATGTAAATCCAATTTTTAAATGAGTGTATTTATGTGTATAAACTTATACATATATATTATAAATATCAATGCACATGAAAAAACACATACATATGTTACATATATACATTTACATATATTATGCATACATATATGTGTATAATGCTGAGTAACGGGATTAGAGACTAATGTTTTAGTTTTTTGCTGTTCTACAATTTTTAACTAATTAGTAATGAATATTTATGCATTTACAACCAAGGGAGTATTTATTTCACCAGCATATTACTGTGTATAGTGTGGAAAAGTAATACTGTAAACCTGTTTATTTTTAAATTATATAGTTTGGGGTTATGGGTCTCTAGAGGAATAATAATAAAGTCCAATAAAGCAAGAAGAACAAAAGTGCAATAAACCTTTACTTTTATAAATAAGGTTATAAATAGCGACCTAACTTTAACACACTTGGACACATTTGCTTACCTGAAGCAAAGAAAAAAATTTAGTTTCCTTTGAGTGCACATTATCCTATAGATAATTTTAAAAGGGAGTCTAAATAAAACCATTTTCCTGCTTTCAACAGTAAATAGAAATTATCATAAAAATGTAATGCTGACGGTAATATTTTTCTTGTAACATAGATTACATTTGTTTATGTATTATTGCTGATGGCAGGTATCTAGTATATCCAAGAGCAATGTCTCAAATTTACTTTTGTAATTTCACCTATAGAAGATTATGAAAATTATAATAGTAATAATTTAGAATCTAGGTTCTGGAGTTCTTATGTGGATTACATTCAAATTCTAGAAGCTTTATTGTCTTGTACAGTTTATGTCACCAATCTGCATCTTAACGATCATTGTTCTATCTGATGAGGACACCATACAGAACTGGAAGCAGAAGTGCCCTTCTCAGCGTGCCTGACTGATTCAGTAAGGAGAACATATGACTCTGGATCTTGGGGTTACAAGTTTGAGACCCATGTTGGGTATAGAAATTACTTCAAAAAAATAAAATAAAATATTTTCAAAAAATGCCATTCTTATTTCAAGAGAAAAAAATTTCCTTACAGAAGAATTCTAAATAATATATATAAATACTCCCTATTTGATAGGTAAACCTTAATTCTTACCACTCCTCCTCTTGGGGATAAACTGGACTTAATGACTGTATTTCAAAGAGTGTATTGGGAAAGGGTAAGAGTAACCTTTTTCCTGGAGAAACTTGATAAACATACCTTGATAAGTTTGGAAGGTCAATATATACATATCATGCACCCCTGTTATGATAGGATTAGAGGGAGTTTTACTTCTATATATTGAAGGTCTAAGTATTCTAAAATTAGTTGCATATGGGACTGAGAAATAAAAGATCACTTAAATGTATATAAAGGAAAACTTGACACGTAAGATAGTTTTGCTGACTTTGCACAGATCATAGGACTTCCCTACTTATACCTTAATAAAAAATTAAAGATATAACATTCTGGATTTGGGGACGGGAGGTAGGCCTAAGCCAGTAAGGACAGATACTGCATTCCCAGCACCAGGGAAGGAATAAATCCCCTCGCCAAATATGACCAGTCTCCCCTATCTACAAGGCCACTCTTACGTTTGTCCTTAAAAAAGATAAAGTAGCAGGTTGCAGTTTCTTGTCCTGAAGCATAATTCACAGTATGTTGAGTTATGCCCTCATCAATTCATGTTTCATTGTTGAACGAGTTGAGCTTTTGAAACCAAGTTACTCATCACACTCATGCTGTGCTTTTGAAAGTTTCCCCAGTATTCCTGCTTTATGCCCTAGACATGTGGCATTGTGGTGTATACCTTCCCCTACCATGGTACAAGTGCTATGACTTTGTTTCTTTCTATTTTTAAACGTACTATTAATTTATTTCTCAAGACTCTGACAGCATTAAAAAGTATACATACACACACCAGTTCCTTTATTCTATTTTTTTCCCTCCCTTCCTCCCTTTCTTTCTTAAAAAAAAAAAAAAAATCTGAGGCATAATTTTAAGACTCATAGACCTTTCTGGCCTCTATTTTTACAGGCCTGCTACTCTGTCCACATCCTACAGTAAGTTCATGGTCCTCTATCATCTTAAAAGCTGTGTGATTCCTGCCTTTATATTTCTGGTCTTCTGGATCCCATGCTTTAAACTTCATGCTTTATTTCACTTTCCACTAATTTCCTGACAACCAGCACATTGGAAGTAATATTTCTCAATCCTTGTATGTCTAAAAAGTATTATTTTTTTAAATTTTCCTCTTGCTTTTAATTGAGAGTATAGATGGGTTTCATTTCTAGCTTGAAAATTAAATTCCTTCAGACTTTGAGGGAGTTTTCTTCTTGGTTTCAAAGTTGTAGATGGAAGTTCAATGTGAAGTTTTTATCAGTTGTTTATTAATTTTTTGGTCTCAATTTCTTTTTCTGAGACTTAAATTATAATCTATTTATCTTACTTTTCCATTATTTATGACAAGGCACAATATTGTCCATGCACACATACACAACACGATACTGAAAATTTCAATTTGGAAATGTCTTTCCATTAATTCTGGTTTCCTTTCATATAGTTAGTCAAACTTATAGAAATAGAGAGTAGAAAGTTAGATGCCAGAGGGTGGAGACAGGGAGAAATGGATAGTTGCTGTTCAGTGGGTATAAAATTTCAGTAATGCAAAATTAATGAGTTCTAGACATCCACTGTAAACCATGGTGCCTAGAGTTCACGACATGCAATTAGGCACTTAGACCTCTAGGAGGGTGAATCTCATGTTGTGTTCTTACCACAATAAACTTTAAAAATGTGTCTATTTATGTATTGCTAGCCCATGAACACACTTAGAAAAAACAAGAAAGATGACTTTACTTTTTGTAAAATTTTAGAAATTTACAAATTGTATTTGACTTTATGTTTTTATGGAATTGATTGTCTTCCTATTTGTCACATTTGATTGTTCTGTCTTAAGTTACTTTCTAAAAAAATCAACAGGAATACAGAGAATTAATAACAGGCATGTCATTTGATTAATTGAAATAAATTTTAAGTACGTATATATAAAATCTTGATAAAGAAATCTGTTGCATCAGGGGCACCGTCGGTTAAGCATCCAGCTCTTGGTTTCAACTCGGGTCATGATCCCAAGGTTTGTGAGTTTGAGCCCTGCATTGGACTCTGCATTGATACTGTGGAGCCTGTGTGGGATTCTGTCTCAGCCCCCCCCCCTCTTTTTCTCTCAAAAATTAATAAAGAAACTTAATTTAAAAAATACATCTGTTGCATGTGACCTGCACTGATTGAAACAAAAATAAAAGTGTGTCATAAAAGTATTTTTGTTTAATATTGTCTTTACTAATTTGCTTTGTCTAATCAGTAAATATTTTATTTGTTATATATCTTAATTTCCTAATAATTCCACATGTTCATTTTTTTCTGAAAATTACCCATTTAATTTGTCTTTTCATTTGGGTTAGTGTACATATTACAGTTAGTTTTCATGTCGTTATTGAAGTTCATGTGGATATAGTAGAAATTGGGTTGAACCTTAGTTTATGAGTGTGGGAAGGATTCTGTGATAGGGGAAAAATAACATGGTTTTTATAAAAGAAGTTTAACATTTAAAAAGTCTACATGAAATAATCAGAAAGCAAAAGATAGGTCAAGGAAATCTCTTCATTTTATCTTAGTTGATAATGGAATTGTGATCATAGTTTTCTTCAGAGGTTGAAGAAGCATTTTCTGAATCTTTCATCCTTTTTTTTGTATAATCTATGTTTCTTTCTCTCCCCCCCCCCGCCTCTCCCAGATTGTTTTTTGAATGGTCCACCTAGTGCTCCTTGGTATATCTGCCAAGCAACAGTTCATCCTGCTTTATTTTATATAAAGAAAATTAAGTAGAACCTTTATTTATTTAAGATTTTTAATTAAATACCTATGAGATTCAAACAGTGTTAGTATGCAGGTATAAAATTCCCATGTACCTATTTTATATATATTATAAACCTTTTTTTAATGTTTCTACAAAAGTTCAGAATGAGTTATTCTAATAATGTTTGTACAAATTACCCCCAGTGGATAATTTTACTAAAAGGGAAAAAATAGAAGTTCATTTTTTTTCTGAAATTTTATTTACACTAAATATCAATTCAAGTTTGGTTCAAAAAGAGCAGATATATTTTTGAAAATCTGTTAAGGGTGATAGACATTGAATGCACTAACTATAATTTTGTACACATCAAAAATGTGGAGTAAGATCTGAAACACATACTGATGGGTAATGGAATACAATTGTCAAGAGAGAATATCATCATCTGTGTATGGCTTAATAGTTCACCTATATTTTCCATTTCCTTAACTGGTCATACCCCTGAGTGCCACCTCCCACAGAGGTTATTGTAAGCTTCGATATGGGTTACTTATTTCTATTCTTTGTTTCTGTAGATTTACTATGTTTATATAACCTTAAACAATATTTTCCCCTTTGTCCTGTTTTTTTTTAATTTATAGATGGAAATATATTATAATTTCTTCTAGGATATTTTTCTTTAACTCGATATTGTGTTATTGAGATTCACCATGTTATGAATGCAGCTTTACTTCCATTTTATTAAAATAATACAACTTATCCATTCTACTATTGTGAGGATACTACAGTTTTCTGCCATAAACAACTGTTTAAGAACATTCATGTGTCTAGATTCTAATGCACTTGTGCATGTGTTTCCTGGGAATAATGCCATTGTGGGAAACAGGCTACACACACATTTTACTAGAAAAGGTTAATTAGTTGTGCAAGGTGTTTATAATCTCCCGTGGATGAAATTGCTCCACAATTTACCAACTTTTGGTGTTTTTCTATTTTATTTTTTGTTAATCTGACAAACGTGAAAATAAATCTCACTTTCATTTTAACCAGTATTTCCATAATCCCTAGCGAGCCTCCCTCAAACAATGTGTGGTCATTCCCAATTGTATTCATTTACATTCCTCTTCGTGTTCACGTTTCTTGTTCATTTTTGTATTGAGTTGTTAGTTGTTTTCTTAAGAACTCTTATTTTTTTTAGTATTTATTTACTTTTGAGAGACAGAGACAGAGAGACAAAGCGTGAGCACAGGAGGGACAGAGACAGAGGGAGACACAGAATCCAAAGCAGGCTTCAGGCTCTGAGCTGTCAGTGCAGAGTCTAAATCGGGACTCGAACTCACAAACGATAAGATCATGACCTGAGCCAAACTCAGCCGCTTAACCAACTGAGCCACCCAGGCTCCTCAGAACTCTTAATTTTTTATTATGTATTCTAAATATTAAATAGTTTGATTTTATGTGTTATTAAAAATGTGTATGTTGTAAAAATATACTACTTGTATATTTTCACTCACTTTACAGTAGCTTTTGATGAACAGAACAATGATGAACTAAGAGCTTCTGTTCCTTGTATAATGTAGCTTAATTCACTCATCTTTTACTCTATGATTTGTACTTTTGTGACTTATTTAAGAAATCTCTTCCTGGGGGTACCTGGGTGACTCAGTCGGTTAAGGATCTGATGTCAGCTCAGGGCATGATCTTGAGGTTTGTGAGTTCAAGCTCCACGTCCAGCTATGCGCTGACAACTTGGAGCCTGGAGCCTGCTCAGATTCTGTGTCTCCTTCTCTCTCTGCCCCTCCCCAGTTCTTTCCGTGTCTCTCTCTGTCTCTCAAAAATGAATAAACAGTAAAAAAAAGAAAGAAAGAAAGAAAGAAAGAAAGAAAGAAAGAAAGAAAGAAAGAAAGAAAGAGGCCTTTTCTTGCACTAGTGATATGATAGTTTTATATATTATTTTGTAAAAATTTTATAATTTTTTACATTTAAGTCTATAAATCTTTGTGTAGACTATGAAGTAAGAATCCAGTTTTATTACAACCTAATGTAACTCATTTTCCAGTAACTTTTATGGATTATTATATTATTTCCCCAACTGATTAACAATACTTTCCCATGAGACATCAAATTACTATATATGAGGTTTTCTTGTTTTTGTTGTTATCACTTCTGGTTTTTCTGTTCTGTTTCTTAGTTTATATTTCTATTCCATCATTAATGCCACACTGTTACAATAACTTCATTTTTGCAAGGGATACTATTTTTGTCTTCTAATGGCGATGTAGGGTTTCTAGTATCCAATTTCACAACTGTGGACTAGATACATCCCCCAGCCTTTTGCTGAGTGCACACATATGCCCTCCAGTCCCATAAAGCCCTGCACAGTCCTCAAGACCCCTGATCCAAGCTGTTTGAGCAAATTCTAATTTAACTATAAGGTTCTGAATTAATTCTAAATTCAAGCCACTGAATTTCAGACTTTTAAAGGGTTTGGGTTTTACAACACTTCTGTCTTCTCTCTCTGTTAGAGATGTCTTCCATTTGTACCCTGGCAATTTCTCCTCCTTGTTTTCATGCATTGGCCATCATGTTAGTGTACCTGACGTAAACAGAAGGAGACAGTTTCAACATATGCTCAATCCATCATCTTAAAATTAAAACCATTGTAAACCTTTCATCTCAGTATATATAAATCTGATTATAATTTGTTTATATTTATAGAATAAATCCAACTATAATTTAAACATGTTTATGTGTAGTAAAGTATAGTAATCACACTGAGTTTGATACATAGTTGTATTACATCTGCAGTAATAAATCAATATTTTCTCTCAAGATATTTTTTTCAAATATGGCTGAGTCATACAGAAATATTATTTTTGCTTTAAATTCAAATACTGTTTTTATTAAAAATAATGCTATTCAGGGGTGCCTGGGTGGCTCAGTTGGTTAAGCGTCTGACTTTGGCTCAGGTCATGATCTCACGGTTTGTAAGTTTGAGCCCCACATCGGGTTCTGTGCTGACAGCTTAGAGCCTGGAGCCTGCTTCAGATTCTGTGTCTCCCTTTCTCTGTCCCTCCCCTGCTTGCACCCTGTCTCTTTCTCTCTCAAAAACTAATATTTAAAAATATTTGAAAAAATAAGATAAGATAAAATGCTATCCAGCTTCCTAATTCACTTTATTCACAATTCTTTTTCAACTTCTTCCATCAATATTTATTGAATGTGAACTCTAAATGCTTTTAGATTATGTCAACATATTACAATCTCCCACAAAACACAGATTTCTAGGTCCTGCATGTAATCATATACTATGATAACAACAGTGAAAACATTTATTTTGAGCCAGGCAGTATCATAGGAAAATATAATACAGCATCATTCAGGAACTATTTTAAATAGAATAATATATATTCAGATATATACTTTCAAAAGTGGATTTTTTAAGTCTTCTTACTTTATAACCAACATTCTCAAAATAATTGGAAAGAGCATTAATGTTTTGTTCAATCTTATGGAAGGGATGTTATTTATCCGTGATGGTTATTTTCTCAGAAGGAGCAGGATAGTTTCAATCATTTAATCCAATTATGTGTATTTTATATCAAATTCATCTTCACAATAAAATCAGTAAATTAGAGGTATTATTGTAACTAGATAGAGATGTCTCAGCTAGCAAGGGAAGCCAGTTCCATCACCTAAGGTAAGAAATATCAAGGACCACTTTCAAATAATAAATCCAGTAACCCTCAGGTAGACTTGGCACCAGCTTGACCTTACATTTATACCCTAGCCATTTAAAATGAGTATCTAATTTCTTCTAGAGAGGGATGTGAATTCTGTGCATGCATAATGTTTAAATTGAATGTCCTAAAGACTAAAAAATATATATTGTTTCTATGACATAGTGTGATGGTGCATGATATATTTCTTTCTTAATTTCTCACCAAAACCATGGGACTGTTTTACCGACAGCTCGTTTACATGTATCATTTAAATTTAAAATGGTTGGCTTCTTAAAACTCGATAGTAGAAATCACTGTCATTATGGCCACCCACAGAAGGTTCCCAATTGTATTCCTTAGAATAACTCATAATCCCATATTTATTTATTTATTTATTTATTTATTTATTTATTTTGTCGCTTCTGTTTGTGATACTCTACTAAATAAAACGTGAGCATTGTATTACTTTCACTCATGTAGTAATATATTAATCTGAATGTCAGTTATGCAAGAATCTTCATTATCAAGGATGGGACAAAACCACTACAAAGAAAATTGGATAAAAAAGTGTTTAGTAATATACATAGCAGTCCTGAAGCCTTTAAAGAAGTCTCTCCTCGTTGCTACCATAGGCACTGCTAAATAAGAGAGCATTGTTTTCATTAGTGGGCGATTTTTATCCCAGGAAGAAATAGAGAGATATTTTAGACTCAAGAAACAGCCACAAGAGTTAATATTCCAGGCAATAATCTATCTGAAAGATTTATGTTTTATCTACTAAGCCAATAAAACCTCTCAGGTTTCTGTCTGTAATTCAAGTAGTGACAGAGAATATAAGCTGTTTATGGAAGTTAGATCACCTGAAGTCCATATGTCACATTGATTCTATCGCAGTAAGGGGCTATCCCTATTATAATTTTCTTTAAAAGTCACAAATCTCTGAATGCTTGATTATGATCCCAGAATTGTGCTAAATGCATTATCTCACACAACACTTCATATCAATCTCACAACACTGTGTAATGGATAGTATTGTTGCTTTCCTTTTATAGGAAATAAAATGAACCTCTGAAACAGTCATTTGTCCAAGTCATGTGGCCAATAAATATTACACGAAAACGCCACACCTAGTCTAACTCTAGAGCCTGGCCTCTTTAAATGCAGGAAACGGAATTGCAAGAGCAATTGAAATAGAGCAGCTGAACTTCTTAGACGTTCAGTGTCATTTGTTATTCATGTTAGTGATGTAAGGACAGTTACGAAAAACATCTGTATCCATCGTCTGATGCGCCTGCATACAGCAAGGGAATGAACACAGTAGCCGCCATTGATGCTGAGGTGTTTACAGTCACAACAACTAGGTAATGGAATTGGAATTCTCATACTTTCCTTTCTTCTCCAACCACAAGGAACTTCTTGACCTCTGAGAAGTTGTATCATTTTTGACCACAAGACATTTAACACGTGATCCTCCGTGCCTGGAAGGCTTCTTTCCTTTCTTTGCTACATTATACCAACTATTCCTTTATGCCCCAGCTCAAGTGTGACCGTATTGGGGGAACCTTCCAGAGAAGCTATAATCTGGTCAAAGCCCCAATTGACACCTTTCATATTTTATCTCCATTTCTTCCTTTTCTTCTCATTACTTATCACCACACGTTTAATGTATTTTGGTGATTTGGGGGCATCATAACTAAGTATAAGTTTAATGACAACAGGTAAATTTTATTTGTGTTTGGTCACTTCTTCATCTGCACCATGTTGAATATGTCTGATAAATAGTGAATATTCAGTGTTTGTTGAAGGAATCAACAGAATTAGTTGTGCTATATTTGACATACATGGCTATTTATACTGCCAGGCTACAGTCTCCATGAAAAGGAAAAGACCACATCAGTTCTTGCTCACAAACCACACAGACAGGCACTTACTAGACCCTCATTAAGTATTTAATGGCAGAAGGAGTTCTCTTTTTCAGGCTCATGACCCTCCTGTTTTGGCTGAGAACACCAAAATCTGAGCATATAGCCCTTTTAGCTTTAGGTGGATGTGGGTTATAATCTCAAAAGGTGTAAAAATAATAAAGAACATATTTATTACAAACAGAATTTGAGAGAGGGGAGAAAAGGATGAGAGGGAAAGCTAATGTATTAAAGCAAGGAGGAGTCCTATGTTTAGGTGGTAGAAAGAAGTACAAATTTTTGGTGGTGTTATGAATTCAAAACAAACTCGAATGGCCATAATGTTTGAAGAGAAAAATACACTTTGTGGAGAGAGAGACGGTGGAACTAAAGTGCGTTACATTCTGACAAATGCAACCATGAGGGGATCCAAGAAACTGAACAAATAGATTTGAAATTTTCACTCAAGATTGCACCGTGTATTTTCATTCCAGTCAACTTCCATTGTTTAATGGAAGCCTCTTATTATGTATTTGCAGTAGAATTAACACACATGAAAATGAGCAGAGGAATTAGAGAAGGATTATATCTCTGTGTAAGCACCACAGAGGCGGAAGTTCTGAGACATAGCTGGAATGGGGATTTTGTGTAGGCACAAGATCACGAAAATTTAAGTTACATACAAAATAGTTCCTCAGAACATAGATGAACAAATATGTACGTGCATAAGAGCTATGTGAAAAAAGTATTTCAATCCCTAAGATGACATCCATATATATATGGATTCTAAGTATTAGTAACATTTTGTGGTAACCTTGATAAGTTATTAATGACATATAAGTTCTTGTATAAATGTTTAAGCTAAATATTGATAGTTTTTATAAAGTGTTTTTATTTTTGCTTGTTTTTTTTTTAAACGTTTTATTTATTTCTGAGAGACAGAGAGACAGAGCATGAGAAGGGCAGAGAGAGAGAGGGAGACACAGAATCCGAAGCAGGCTCCAGGCTCTGAGCCGTCAGCACAGAGCCCGACGCGGGGCTCAAACTCACAGACTGTGAGATCATGACCTGAGCCAAAGTCGGCCACTTTTTTAATGTTTATTTATTTATTTTGAGAAAGAGAGATTGAGAGAGACAGAAGATGCAAGGGAGGGACAGAGAGAGAAAGAGAAAGAGAGTCTGAAGCAGGCTCTCAGTGCAGAGCCAGACATGGGGCTCAATCTAACAAATAGTGGTATCATGACCTGAGCTGAAATCAAAAGTTAGACACTCAACAATTGAGCCATCCAGGTGCCCTGGCTGGGTAATTTTTTTTTTTAAGATAATGGTTTATAAGAAGCACATTGTTTTGATCAACCAAGCAAAGGACATTATTTTTATAATAGTGATAATAAAAAGTATCATTTTGAAACTGCATGGCACATATTGTGCTTAGAATTTACATGCATAGCTTTTTCTCTCAACTTTACAACCTGGAAAATTATATATTATCACACCTATTTTTCAGACGTGGAAACTGAGTGTCAGAGAGCTTAAGTAAACTGTGCCCAGTGATTGATTCAGCCCGTGAATGACAAAGTCAAAAGGTTGAGCTGAATTCACAAAAAAGGTTATGTAAAGGGTAAGGAGTAGAAGACATATTCACTGGTCAGTGGCAAATCAAATTGTGGGAGACAGAGTGAATTTGGGGCTTCCTACTTCAGTCCTGTTTCTGTTGTTGGACAGATGCTCCTTTGTCCATTATCCTCTGTGGCTCCTGGCTCAATCCTCTGGGAAAATTTTCCTGTTATCCATTATTGCTATACTGTCTGATAGCATGTATTGTGGGACAGCAAGTATTAGCTGACCCATGGCCCAGTCAAGTCATGAGAGAAGATAACCAGAGATTTGAAGGCAAAGACAGTTTGACAGTAAAATTGCTGTGTACTTGATGCCTCCTTAATGTTTAGCAAGATCTGCTGTAGTCCAGTGAAGGTGATGATGGCTTTGGATTAAGAATCCTGACCACATTCATCATCTTGAATACCCTGCATGACGAAGCTCAACATACAACTCTATTTAATTGCAAGTACTCTATTTCTTAGCACTTTGAGTGTACCTGATTTGAGAGAAGGAAGGAGGTTCATGTATCACAGTCATTAATCCAAAACACAACTATTGATCTCATCATAAGTACACTCATGGTAATACCGAGGACAACTAAAATTCATTCAGAAATACAGGTTTTCAGTATTATTTATTTGCTTTATGGATTGTTGTAAATTTTAGTATTTTGGATTTATAAATAAAATGGAAAATCTATATTGAATTCCTAGTTGGTACATTCTATCTTGAAGATTCACTATAGCTAGTGTGTTTAATGTTTGAAGTATTTCATGTCAAACATACATCCATTGAGAAAAACTGAATGTAAGTTGAGTGAAACAGCCATTTTTAAGAAGTATTCAAAGATTATTTATTTCAAACATATTTCTACGTTTTCCTGATCATTTTTTTATAATATAAAATTTTAAAATGTCTAGAAAGGCACAGATAGAAGCAAAAAAGCATATTGCACAAATACAGTAGCTGACACTCATGTAATCCCAAGTGACATAATGTATCAATCCCAGATGGGGAACAGAAAGAATGAACACAAATTAATCTCTATTTCCTAAATATGCAGTTTAATTGCTATATGATTCTCTTAAAATTTATATTGGTGATATGTAATCATTGGTTTTAATTTTGATATGAATTTAAAGACAATATTCTCAGTTTCTGATATGAACTAATCAATATGCCTTGAAATGACCTCATAACAGATGGTTAAATATTACACCTGATTGACCGAAAGATTATCATTTAAATGTCATCTCTCAAGAGCCCAGTAAAGTAGTATTTTAATTGTTGTTGTTGTTGTTGTTGTTTTGTCTTATTAAATTCAAATTATTCTTCCTCGATAGCCTTGATCTTCTGTGGAAACTAGTGATGTCCCAAGTTATTCATAAAGACATTTTGTGAACAAGACCTTGAAATTTCACTGACATAATGTTCTTACAGGAGAGTTAAAGATGTAACTTTTTTTTTTTGCCTTTCAAAGTTAACATATGATTTAGCCAATGCACAAGTAAAGATGCACAATAAGATAGAAGACGTTACTTAGCTTCAAAAGATGTCGATTGTACTACCTTACCAAAAAATGATCTTACACAGGCAAAAAAAAAAGGTTTAGAAAACTTATATAAAGTTTTGATATAGTGAGATGTATAAAATATATTTCTTTTCTATGTAGTACCTGCCAACATATCCCCTACCATGCACCCCTACCTAGATGAAGGTGAAACTGAGCCCACGAGGTGATGATTTTCATGATCACGTATAGCTTACTGTTAAAATAAAATTATTGATTCACTTTAGAATAAACTAAATTTTTGATGTTAGCTATAAACAAAATAGTGAAATTAAGTCTTCAAATAATCATTTCATTAATTAATAACTCCTTTTATCATACTTTTGTTTTTTTTATGTGCCAAAACACAGTCTGGTGTCCAGAAATACAGAGATAAATAAGACACAATTTTTGTTTTAACAAATATTCTTGTATTTTTCCAAGTCATCATATATAAGCTTTGTTTTACTTTGCAATTGAAAATTACTAAACTTTATTTTACTTTACACTTGAAAACTACTAAACTTACTTTTGAAAACTTGTTTTGAATATTTGTTCAATTATGGAAGAGATAAAAAGACATCACAGAGGGTTCCTGTATACCCTACATCTACTGCTCCCTAGTGTTACTAGCTTACATAATCAGAGTACATGTGTGAAAATTAATATATTCATACCATTCTAATATACATGTAATATACAATATACATACTGTTATCTAAATTTTAAGTTATTAAATTTTACCAATTGTTCTGATAATATATTTTTCCAATATATTTGTTTTCTATTCCAGGAATCAAAGAGTTCATATTGCCTTTAGTCATTATGCCTTTTTAGTCTCTTCGGTTTCTGACTGTTTCTCAGTCTTTTCTTCTTTTTATGACCTTGACCTTCTGAAGAATACTACTCGGTTATTTTTTAAATGTTCCCACATGTTGGTTTGTTTTGTACTTTCTCATTATCAACTGGGGTAGGACGTGTTTGGAAGAAATATTATGTGGTGTAATACCTTTCTCATTACATCATATCAGCGGCTACATGGTACCATCCTTCATTTTGTTAGGATGTTCCTTAGAGCACTCAGTTCAGGTGGTGTCTGCAGATCTTGACATCGAGCTGCTACTTTTTCATTTCCATTCTCCACTCACTAGAAGTGAGTCACCTAGTCTACTTCATAATTAAGGGGAGACATTTTAGCTCCACTTGCTTTAAGGCAAAGTATCAAAATATTTGTGGAAATACATTAAAATATTTATTAATATTTTAACCAACGCACAAGTAAAGATACACAAAAAAGATAAATTAAGATAAAAAGATAAATTTATCAATACCGCAGGAATTAATAAATATTTTGAGGTACAGTCTTTGGAACTATGTAAATATCCTTGTTCTTCTTAAATTTTGCATATTTATATTAGCATTCATTAGTGGACCTTGCCTGCAACAATTATTACTGTGGTGTTCTAATGGCGATTTTTTATTTCTTTCCTTCATTACATGTATATGTATAAATATTTGGGTCACATGTTGGGATTCTTCTGTAAAGAAAATTTGGTCTTTTCTCTCAGCTTATTTATTTATTTCTTCTGTATCTCATTTAAGTCAGGATACTGATAAGTATTTGTTTTATTCTTTGTGTCATAATTCAATGTATTATTTATTTCCTTGATCAATTTTTTTCAGCTTTGGAAATTAGGAGCTTTTTATTTCTTTCTGTGTCCTTTTTCTTTCTTTTTTTTCATTTTAACAATATTTTCTTCCTCTTCTTCTTCTTCTCCTTCTTCTTCTTCTTCTTCTTCTTCTTCTTCTTCTTCTTCTTCTTCTTCTTCTTCTTCTTCTTCTTCTTCTTCTTCTTCTTCTTCTTCTTCTTCTTCTTCTCCTCTCCCTCTTCCTCTTCCTCTTCCTCTTCCTCTTCCTCCTCCTCTTCTTTCTTCTCCTTCTTCTTCTTCTCCTCCTTCCCCTCCTCCTCCTCCTCCTCCTTCTTCATTTGCTTGTTTGTTTCTTTCTTTATTGCTGCAAAAGCCTCCAGGCTTTTCCTGGAGTTTTTGTAGTTTCCCTGACCCAGGTTTGGAATCACCAATTTCTCCAAGGAGCCATGGGAGCCCAGAAAGCCAAGGAGAAGTGGTATTTAGAAAACAAGATCTGGGCATTGGAGTGCTTGTTGTTAATTGATTTTAGTATTTTCTAGGGCCTCTCAGTGGACAGTACTAAGAAATGTGTGTAGGTATTCTGACCAATGTGATGTGTATACTTACCTATGTATTTTTTTTCTTTCCCTGTCTCCATAATCTATCTACTTATAGTGAAATACAACTAGATCGATGTGAGTCCATTGTAATATGTCCAATTTTAATCCAGCATTGCAGAGTTTGTTGCCTATATGTAATGGGTTTTTATGACAGTTGTATCTTGCGTCTACAATTTATTTATGTATTTGTTGACATCTAGTACATATGAGAAGTTGTTATACTTATGTCAAAACAAATTTAATAATTATGTCACTGTGTTTCTATACATTTTTTTCTTTAGCCTTTCAGTTGCTAAATTCGTAATGACCATTTTTATTGATATTTTCCTAGGTGGATATATGAGGTATCTGGATCAGGGGCAGATTATAACTTATAGCAATAATCATATCCGTGTTCCATACTGCATCTTCCTTTTCAGGATGATGTGCAAATTGCATCATGGTAGAGAAAAATCCCAAAATAAGAACTGTCTAGTTTATTTTTTAGCTTCCCTGAAGTATAATTGACAAGATAATAAATATTACACATGATTCATTCATATATTTATGCATTGTAAAAGGATTCCCACAAGCAACCAAGTTAGTAACACATTCATCAGCTCACATATTTACATTTTTGTATGTGTGACAATACTTAAGTATATACCCTTTTAGCAATTATGCAATACAGTATTATCAACTATAGTCACCATATTATATGTTAGATCCTCAGAACTTATTCATCTTATAACTCAGAGTTACCCTTGGACTGACCCTTCCTCCTTTCCCCCACCACCCAGCCCTGGCAACCACCATTCCACTGTTTCTATGAGTTCAATTATTTTGTTTTCTTTCTATTCTTTTCCTTCCCTCCCCATATGTTATTCCACCTATAAGTGATGCCAATGCAGTAGTTGTCTTTCTACATCTGACTTATTCCACTTAGCACTCGGCCCTCTGGATTCATCCATGTTGTCACAAATGGTAAGATTTCCTTATAAACCTGGATACTATTTCATTGTATTTGTGTGCTATAATTTCTTTATCAATTTATCTAGTCTTCAGGTTGTTTCCATACCATGGCTATTGTAAATAATGCTGCAATGAACATGAAATGCAGATATCTCTTTGATATAATGATTTCATTTCCTTTGAATCTATACCCAGAAATGTGATTTCTGGATTATATGGTGGATATATTTTTACTCTTTTGAGGAACCTCCATATTGCTTTCCATAGTACTATACCAACTAAAATTCCCACCAACAGTGTACGAGATTCTCTTTTCCCCACATCCTTGTTAGCATTTGTTATCTCTTATCTTTTTAATAATAGGCATTCTAACAGATGTGAGGCAACCTTTATTATAGTTTTGATTTGCATTTCCTTGATGATTAGTGATTTTGAGCACCTTTTCATATATCCGGTGGCCATTTGTATGTCTTTTTCTTTCTTTCTTTCTTTCTTTTTTTTTGGCAAAAATAGTTCAGCTCTTTTGCCCACTTTTTGCCTGAATAAATTGTTTCTTTTTGCTGGTACGTTGTATGAGTTCTTTGTGCAGTTTGAATATTAATTCCTTATTTGGAACATGGTTTCTAAATATTTTCACTCCTAATGTTGCTTTTTATTTTGTTGATGGTTTCCTTTGCTGTGCAGAAGCTTTTTTGATTGATGTAGTCTCTTGTTTACTTTTAATTTTGTTGGTTGTGCTATTGGTGTCAAATACAAAAAATCATTGCCAAGACCAATATCAAGGAATTTACTCCCTACAACTTCTAGGAGTTCTATCATTCTAGGTCTTATATTCAAAACTTCGAGTTGATTTTTGTGTATGGAGTGAGAGAGAAGTCCAGTTTCAATAACATGTGTATGGATATCAAACTTATCTGGTACCATTTATTGATGAGACTATCTAAATTCTTTATTCTTGGCACCTTTGTCAAAATTTAACTTAGCATAATGCATGTGTTTAATATGACATTCCTTTTTGCACCTTTGATTTATGTCTTGTTTTGCAATACTATTCTCATTATTACTATAGTTTTTTTTTTAAATACATTTGAAATAAGAAAATGTAATGCTATCAGCTTTGTTCGTCTTTCTCAAGATTGCTTTGGCTATTCACAGCCTTTTGTGGTTCCATACACATTTTAGGATTTTTTTTTCTATTCTTGTGAAAACACTATTAGAATTTTGACAGGGAATGCATTGAACTATAGAATGCTTTGGGTCATGTAAACAAATAACATGAATTCTTCCAATCTATGAACACTGGATATCCTTCTGTTTGCTTGTGTTCTTCAGTTTCTTTTGTTTTCCTTTTTTCTTTCTTTCTTTCTTTCTTTCTTTCTTTCTTTCTTTCTTTCTTTCTTTCTTTCTTTCTTCTTTCTTTCTTTCTTTCTTTCTTTCTTTCTTTCTTTCTTTCTTTCTTTCTTTCTGTCTTTCTTTCTTTCTTTCTTTCTTTTTTCTTAGAGAAAGAGAGACAAATCATGGGGAGAGGGACAGAAGGAGAGAAAGAGAGAATTTTAAGCAGGTTCCATGCTCAGCATGGAGCCCAATGTGGAGGTCTATCCCACATCCCTGGGATCATGACCTGAGCCAAAATCAAGAGTTGGATGCTCAATTGACTGAACCACCCAGACATCCCACAATTTAATTATAATGCTCTCTTTGTGAGTTTATTTAGATTCATCTTATTTGGATTTTTTTGGGCTTCCTAGATCTGTACATCTCTTTCTTCCCCAGGTTAGAGTAGTTTTCAGTCATTATGCCTTTGAAGAAGCTTTCTGCCTCTTTCTCTTCTCTATATAATTCACACTTTGGTTTATTTGATGATGTCCTGTAAGTTTTTAAAGATATCTTTACTCTTTATTATTATTTACTTTCTTTTTGTTCTTCTGATTGGATGAATTCTGCTACCCTGTCTTCAAGTTTGTTATCCCTTCTTCCACTTGATCTAGATTGATATTGAAACTCTATTGAATATTTCAGTTCTATTATTGTTTGGCTCTACAAATTTTGTCCAGCACCTCTTATATTTTCTCTTTGTTGAAATTTTTACTTTGTTCAAGAATTGCTTCTCTGACCTCAGTGAGTGTCTTTATGCCCATTACTTTGAACTATCAGTAAAACATTTACTTCTAATATATTAAGGTTGATATCTGAAGCTTTATCTTGTTTGGAATATATTCCCCTGTTTATTTTATTTGACTCTATGTATTCATCTCTATGAATTTGATAACAGTCACTCTACCAGTCTTGGCATATTATTTCAAGTCAGAGATGAATCTCATCAGTCAACCTGGCTTGAGATATTGGTTATCTGTTAAACCTTTGTGATTATCCAAGCCACCATGTTTGTTCTTAGTGACTCTCAGTATTTGGAGATCCATCAGTGTCCAAGTGCCAAGATCCATCAGTGTCCTAAAGTTATGGGAAGTGTCCACATGTCTGTTGAGGCTCTCAGATAACTGTTGTCTGATCCTTCAGCTCAAAGTTGAAGGCTAATTGGAAGTTCAACCTTAGAACATAGCTAGGAAGGTCAGGATGTTACATGTGCAATCAAGTCCTTACAAGGAAGAAATAGGAGCTGGCTGTTTTTTCCCACTCACTCTTTGCTGAGCTAGAGGGAATAGTCACTGAGAGTGCTTTGCACACACATAAAATCACTTTTCGATTTTGTGTTGTCCTGAGGAACTTGTGAATGCTGAGCCTTGTCAGGTCTCATAAATAGGTGATTGAGGGCTTATCCCTTGGGTGGCAGCCACAAAAGTTAGGACACTGGATGTGTAGACATACTCCTTCCAGAGAGAAGCAAGAGATTTGGTTTTATTGTTGGAGGTAGTAGGAAAGATATGTCATAGGGTGTCATCACTAGCCCCTTCAAGCTTCTAAAAAATTTCTATTAACTCTAAAACACAGTCTAATTAGAAACTGGGCCCTCAGGTTGTAGATAGAAGAGTATGGAGTCAAACCCCTTATAGGAAAAAAAAAAAAGATTTGTGTATTTTTTTGCCTGCTCCCTCTGTTCTTAGCTGAGGAAAATGTGTGGAGGAGGTAGCTGTGAGGAGTACTTATGTACTCATTTAACAACTGCTTCTTTGTTTCCTACAGTTTTGTAGGACTCTCATACCTCAAGTGGAAGCCTGAACATCTGGGGTGCTGTATGTGTAAAGCAAACTTTCCACTCCCCAGAGAAAAGCTGGGAGTTAGGGTTTCCCTCCCCACTGTATGGTGCTGCACCACAGATACAATTAATGGAGGAGTGTGTAGTAACTACCTGTAGGACTCTTCAACTGGCTTCTGGATTTCTGTCTCAGGGAATTGATCTGTGTGTGGTTGTATATTTAGTGTGTCTGTGGGAGAGGGAAAGTCAGAAGCTTCCTATGCCAATAGCTTGGTATTGTCTGAACCCTTGAATTTATATAGGCTGTTTATTGTTTAGCTTACTCCCTCCCCTCCTGAGAGAGAAAAAGAAAAATTATATTTCCCTAATGTAAACATTCCATTTGAATGCAAACAAATGTCTCAGAGGTTCATTGCCCTTTGAAATGCAAATAATTTAGAGATTGCCCTATAAGTGTTTCTGGAATTCTCTCGCTCATTATATAGTCATCACTTAAAGTTCTAAGGCCTGCCCTCTAACCTGGACTCCAATGATCTTTCCTCAGAGATCTCTAGGCAGGCAAAACATGAAAATATATTTTCTACAGATACATAAGAGTATGCAGTCAAGGCATTATTTTCTAGGAGTATTTAGGTCAGCTACTTTTTCATCTACTCTCTTATTAAAATTATATCATGCATTTGTAATACAGTTAGAATAATTTTTACAGTCACATTTAATCCTTTGTCTTTTGAAACCCTGGTTATTTTTGTTTTAATTTTTCTATTCTTTTTTTTTTTAACTTTGCACAAAATAAAGTTTACTTTTTGTGCCTCTCAATTTTATATGTTTTGACAAAACTATAAAGTTGAATATGCCCATCACAGAACCATTACAGAACTGTTTTACCACCTCTCTGTGGTCAATTTCACCTTCACCCCGTGAATATCACTGCACTGATTTATTCTTCATCCTTATAGTTCATCCTTTTCTGTAATTACTATTAATGTGGAGTATGTATGTATGTATGTATGTACCTACGTACGTATGTATGTATGTATGTATGTATGTATCTATCATCTATCATCTATCTATCTATCTATCTATCTATCTATCATCTACCTTATCTATCTCTTTCTCTTTCTCTTAGCTAACTTTATAGTGATTTCCCTGGAGTATACTCTATACACTTTTAAGCAATCTGACTGTACCTTCTGAAAATAATATCATCTTGTATCATGTCTTGTGTCATTGTTGTCATATATTTTTTCTATATGTTATTAAAACAGCACATTTTTATTATTTTAACTTTAGTCCAATAACTTTTTATTATTTTTTGTTTGTTTGGAGCAAATAATAATTTTGTCCTTAAAAAATAATTTCCAACATTATTTTTGTGTGAGATACAATCCTTTATAGGAAAAAAAGTAAGGTTTGGCTGCTCCCTCTGTACTTAGCTGAGGGAGATGTGTGCAGGAGTTAGGTGGGAGGAGTACTTGTGTACTCATTTAACAACTGCTCCTTTGTTTCCTGTAGTTTAAATAGAAACTGGTGGAAACCTGAATACCGGGGGTGCTCTACGTATAGTCCAGACCTTCCCTCCTCAGAGAAAAGCTGAGAGTTGGGACTTTTTCCTCATTGCATGGCGCCGTACCACAGATACGATTAATGGAAGAGTGTATTTTAACTACCTGTAGGAGTCATCAACTGACTCAACCCTATTATATTCCTTTTCCCTGAAGAACTTCCAGTAACAGTTTTTTGGGGTACAGTCTGTTGTCAATGAATTATCTAACCTTATGTGTGTCGGAGTCTTTTTAATTCGTATTTGATTTCTAGAATGACAGATTTTTTTTTCCTTTTTTCATTACTTTAAAGGTGTATGTCTTTTGTTTTCTTACTTGCAAGATATTTAAAGAGACAACTGCTATATTTCTTATCTCCTTTGTTTTACATACAATAGTTTCAACCACTTGAAAGGTATGTCACATACAAATATTCCAGGAAAGGGCAATCCCATCTCGAATGAGCTGACCACCTGTAGATTCATCATGTCTAGGGAGGGAGGGACAATTTTGCATAAAACATGTTTTTGTTTTTTTCTGGAGAAAAATTCAAATGTGAAAACCAAAAGGTAGAAAAAATGTGAGTTAGACAACTTTTATTTATGGTTTCTATATTCTTCATCATTTGAAATCTGAATGAAATTTAATATTACCCTCTTGTGTTTAAATTTCTATTTGTATTTGTATTTTACAGGTTCGATACTCCCTCGTAGGCTTCATGGTTAGGAATTGTGCTCAGGTTTCATGGCGGGTCTAGTTTTTTTCTGGCTGTTTGTTTGTTTAAATGTAAATTGCTTAGTGTAGAAGACACATACTGGTAATCGGTAGCTTATAAATGAATAAATACAAAATCATTGAATTAATTAATATTAATAAAATAACAAAATAAGCTGACTCTGACAATGTATCATTCCTTCATTTGCCAGAGAAGTAACTTTATTTCTAAATAAAACTTTGTTTATAAAGAGTTTGTTTCCATTTGACACAGATATGACACTTATTCTGCAGAGTCAAACAGTTCAAAATTCTTTTAGGCACATTTAATATCTCATTACTGTATATTTGGACTCTTCCGTATGACATTTTTTTTTCTTTTCACCTAGGAGTTGAACAGCTATTAAAGCTTTTATTGTGTAACTTTTTTTTTTTTCCTGAAATCTGAAACATCTCATAGGCCTATAAAAAACAGTCCCTGGAGTTCAATGAACAATATTTCTGCTACTTAGCACCTGAGAGTATTTAATAATACAATCCATAAATTTTTGGCAAGGGGCTACAACTCCTCTGTAATATGTATAATCGTCTACAATATTCTTCCTTTCTTTAATGAAAGAACACTGTGGGAAGTTTAGAGACAATGAAATGGAATGTTCAGAGTGAGAACATGACCTTATAACTTTCAAACTTTCCTTGTTTCTAAAACCAATGATAAATTATGCTTTAATACTTAAAATGACTTTAAGAAAAAAGCTTATATTAATTGCTTTATTGTTTTCGGCATTGAAAACTTGCAGACTAGGGGCTCCCGAGTGGCTCAGTCAGTTAAGTGTTCAACTTCAGCTCAGGTCATGATTTCATGCTTCATGAGTTAAAGCCCCATATTGGGCTCTGTGCTGACAGCTCAGAACCTGGAGCCTGCCTCAGATTCTGTGTCTCCCTCTCTGTCTGCCTCTCCCCCACTGGTGAGGTCTCTCTCTCAAAAATAAACATTAAAAAAGGAAAACTTACAGAATATACAGTTTATGCACACTTTATGCAATTTTAACTATTTCTTTTTTTTAATGGTTATTTATTTTTGAGAGAGACAGAGAAAGTGAGCTGAGTAGGGGCAGAGAGAGACACACACACAGAATCCAAAGCAGGCTCCAGTCTCTGAGCTGTCAGCACAGAGCCCAACGTGGGGCTCGAACTCATGAACCGTGAGATCATGACCTGAGCTGAAGTTGGATGCTCAACTGACTGAGCCACCCAGGGACCCCTTAACTATTTCATATAGGACAAAGATGTGTATAAAAGTTGCCAGAGTTTGCTTGTTTGCATTATTTTGTTGTCTTTCATCCGGCCTCTGCAGTTGAACACATTACATTAATTGTTGTATTCTAACTACTCTATTCACTTATAATATAAATTAATTGCCCTTACTCCATTGTACTGTTATCTCACTTAAATACAAGCAGTCGTAGTGAACAGGGACTATTACACATTCCCTTCAATTTAATTGTTTTAAGTATAAATTCTATATTTTAGCTCTAAATTCTTCCCTTAATGACTGGAAACAAATGCTTGTATTTGTTGTATTATATACTTGCTATTGGAACAACTTACTCTTTGTATCTTGGTCTCTAATTTAAAATTAACACAAATTAAAAAAAAATAAGACAGAAAAAAATGTTTAGAAGCAGACTGGATAGTGAAATGAGAGTGAAGAGAAGCCCTAAAGAAAATGGTAATATAATGCCTGACCATCTGGAAGTATCCCTCGGTGCTTCCAGTAAATTGTACCTTTGTGTCTGCTGAATAGCAGGTGGGATGAAGGGATAGAGAAGTACCCCAAGTAATGAAAAATAGACAAATGTGACACGTTGTACTTTTACTCTGCTTGGAACCATGTGAACGAAATCTGATTTTTGATTTGTATCTCCCTAAACATGAGTGATGTTGAACATCTTTTCAATTGTCTGTTAGTCAGATGTATGTCTACTTTGTAAAAATTTCTATTCATGTACTGTGCCCACTTCTTAACTGGATTATTTGTTTTTTTGTGTTGAGTTTGATAAGGGTTTTTGTTTGTTTGTTTCTTTGTTTGTTTTTGGCAGATGTTGCAAAACTTTGTTTTGGAAGTGACTTAACAAACACACAGCGAAACAGTAAAGGTGAAAGAAACTCCAAGAAATCAGTTCTCTCTTTTTGTTATTTTAGGAGTAGAATTTAGCGATTAATCACTTAAATATAACTTCCAGTGCTCATCCCAACAAGATCCCTCCTAATACCATCTAGTCCATCCACCCCCCATCTTGCCTCCAGCAAACCTCAAGTCGTTCTTTGTATTTACAGGCCTCTTATGGATTGCCTTCTTCTCTATTTTTGTTTTTCCTTCCCTTATGTTCACCTGTTTTATTTCTTATATTTCACATATGATCAAAATCATATGATATTTGAATTTTTCTGACCGATTTATTTTGCTTAGCATAATACACTCTATGATACACTCTCGGTCCATTCACATTGTTTCAAATGGCAAGATGTCATTCTTTTTGATTGTCGAGTAATATTTCATTACACATACATATATATATACACACACATATATATACACACGCATACACACACACACATATATACATATATACACACACACACACACACACACACACACACACACACACACATATATATATATATATATTTGCACCCATGTTCATCAGGGAAATTGGTCTGTAGTTCTCCTTTTAAGTGGGGTCTTTGTCTGGTTTTAGAATCGAGGTAATGCTGGCTTCATAGAATGAGTTTGGAAGTTTTCCTTCCATTTCTGTTGTCGATAGTGCTACTATAAACATTGAGGTTTGTGCCTCTTCGAATCAGCACTCCTGTATCCTCTGGATAAAGATAGAAGAATGGGGTGCTGAGCCTAAAAGTGCAGTCGGCTTCTACAAGTTAGGAAATATCCCCAGCCACAGTCAGCAAGGATGGAAATCTGAGACTTACTATGATGTGGAACTGAATTCTAGCAACCTGAATGAGCTTGGAAGTGGATTCATTCCCAAAGCCTCAGAAAAGAATTATAGAGCTGTCAACAACTTGATTTCTGCCTGGTGCAACCTGGAACAGAGAACCAGTTGAACCCACTGTATCTAGACTACAAACCTACACAACCATGGGAAAAGGAATTCATGTTGTTTTAAACTGCTAAATTTGTGATTTTTAAAGGAAGCAGTAGCAAACTAATTCAGTCCATCATTAACCTTTTAATTCCTTACAACTATTCTCTGAGCTAGACACTATTTAATTTTTTTCAGCTGAAAGAAGCTGATATTAAGTAGCATCCCAATGTCATATAACTGGTAAGTGGTAGACACAGGTTTAAATCTGTCATCTGATTCCAGCAAACATCTTCCAACACCTTTCACAGCCTACAGACCATTAGTCAAAGACCTGGCCCTCCCAAAAATTACAGTCCATTAAATATATCATCAAATATTTATCCCTCTCTTTCCCCCCAAACTGGCCACCTTCATGTTTGCTCCATTCTTCTCTCCGTTTGTCAGGATGTTTTTTCTGTGCTGGCAAATCATTGTGCTCGAACTGAAATTCGATTATTTTCTTTGTTTTCAATTTCTCACCTCTTCACCAACTGCTCTCCTTCTTTAAGGTATCACTCTGAAATGACTCCTACAGAAAACATTTCCTGGGTGTGCCATTTTCACTCTAACTTCTATCCTCTAAATATCCATAGTTTTTTTTTTCTTTTCGTTTTTAGCTATAAAGTATATTTTTTCTTGCAAACGGCCTTATATAGTATTATTATAGTATATATTTTTTGAGACGCAAATATGCGATAAATTCCTTGACGGAAGTTATTTTTTTCTCATTTTTAATGACCACCATCTGTTGTACACATAAAAGATGCTCAGTAAACCATCGGTGACTAGTTTATTCACCAAATAATTGGCTGTTTTCTTCTATTCATTAATTTTTTTGGAGAATTTATAAGATTTCCTGGAAAGTATGTAAATTATGTACTGCATAAGCAAATTTAGCTACATGTTTAACTATAAATAAAAACCAGTATTTATTTGATTACCATAAAACAAATGTAAACATGAGGCAATGGCTAATAAATATTTTAAATCAGCCAATCTACAGTTACATAGATTTATTATTCTTACACAGTGTAAATTTATTCAAAATCAAAAGACTTTCCTTTTTTAATAACTTATTTAAATCATGTATTAAGGATCCAAACATTCTAAGGAAATGCCTCTGTCCAACCTGAAGTACTGTGAATTATTTGATAGGGAAACTCTTTAATAAGCTCTGTTCTGACCCAATGGTCAGGAGTTAATTGGTATTCAAATCTCTCTTACTTGCTCATCTACCAAGAAAAATAATCATCATTTTGCTCCTCCTTTTAAGTAGGGAACATGATGTTTAATGCTTATTCCAATTAATTATTCTCCACATCTTTAGTCTTTGTTCATATCCAGAGAAAATATAATTGTTCTTTTTCTGCAAGTGCAAAAGGATGAGAATTTGTCACTGATTTTATGTAAATTAATTAAAAATCTTCTCAGTCTTCAATTTTAACTTTTATTTTTCTCTTCAGGCTTAGTTAATATACATTATTTTGTTTGGGTAATAAAGATAAAACCAGAAGTATCCTAACAGTACACATTAGAAATCATTTATTAAAATAAAAAATGGATGGCATGAAGATAACTTCATAATATTGACTAAAAATAATTCAGCTTTCTTTCCCCCAAATTAAATAATTCCCTCAGGGAAAGAACCTTAAATCCCAGTTTCCTTTCCAAGGTTCTTTTTCTGGACTCTGAGGACCTCTAATATTTGTTGCTTCAGGGTCCCCCCACTTCCTCTAAATAATTAGATATTTTATCTAACATTTCTAGTGGTTTGGGGCAAGAGTGCCACCCTGCCACTAGTTAGTTCATCCCACTAGAAGAAAAGTTGGGAAGAAGTTTGACTTTTACAGTTATTCCAATGGAAAGATATTCGAAGTTCATAAGGAGAGAATAAGATTCATATTTTAAAAAATTGATCTCTCTGCTGTGTCAATACAGGGAAATTCCAGGCAAGAAATTATGGTGATTTAAACAATGGTGGTGTAAGTAGAAATGAGGGAGTGATGGACCCATAGCTTTATATTAGAGGTATACAGAATTATTATTAATAATTTAGTATTTCTGGGGTGCCTCAGTGACTGTCTGTTAAGCATCTGACTCTAGATTTTGGCTCAGGTCATGAACTCATTCTTTGTGGGTTTGAGCTCTGCATCTGGCTCTGCTTTGATAGCGTGAAGCCTGCTTGGGATTCTCTCTCCCTCTCTCACTGCCCATCCCCCAATAAATAAATGGACTAAAAAAATATTAAGCATTGCTTTGTATAAAGATTTATTCACAAATTTCCTGAAAATTAAACCAAATAACACAGAATGGAAAATAAATCAATTATATTGTTATATTTTCATATAGTGAGCTACTATGTAGTGAGTAAAAATATGTTTTAGAAAAAGCTTTAAAACCATGAACTTAATTGTGATGATAAATTTAAAAACAGTAGCAAAATGTTTATAATATATATGCTAGAACAATCTTTTGTTTTATGCCATCATGACTACCCTATGAAGAAGATTCTATATTTATTCCCATTTCATAGATGAAGAAAATCTTTCCAATAGCTTGTACATGGTGAAACTGACATTTGAAACCAGAACTACATGTAATAATATACTATATATATATGTATATATATATACACACACATTTATACATCTATATATGCCAAACTTTAATCTTTATTATTGAGTATATTTGAGCAGTATGATATTTAGATGTATTTAATTATATTTTTTAAATTTTTTTAATGTTTATTTTTGAGAGACAGAGAAAGACAAAGTCCAACTTGGGGAGAGGCAGGGAGGGAGACACAGAATCTGAAGCAGGTTCCAGGCTCTGAGCTGTCAGTACAGAGCCCGACACAGGGCTTGAATCCACAAACCGTGAAATCATGACCTGAGCTGAAGTTGGACACTTAACTGACTGAGCTACCTAGGCCGTCCTGTATTTATTTATACTTTATGTGTATTAAAAAAAATTTCTGGATATTATTGCCATTCAGAATATTGCCTATATGAAAAATGTAAAAAGTGATGTTTTACAAATGTGTATTTCATCAACACAATTAAGTTAGTGAACATATAAATGAATTCCTCTTTGCAGACCCTCTCTCCTCCATTTTTATTCCCTCTCTGGTCGCCAGGTAATCTTTCTATAAGTATGATTTATTTGTATTTTCTAAAATTTTATATAAATGGAATTCTATAGTATATACTCTTTTTCCATCACCTTTCACTCATCTTAATTATTTTGAGATTAATCCATGAAGTTGTCTGTTTCAAGACTATGTTCTTTTTACTGCTGTATAGTATTCCATTGTATGGATGTATCACAAATTGTTATACTTTCACATGTTGTTGGACTTTTGGGCTGTTTTAGTTCTTGGCTTTTATAACTAAAGCTGCTACAACCATTTGTGTACAAATCTTTTTATGAACATATATTTTAATGTCTCTTGGAGAACCAGGGGTGAAGTGGTAGGGTCAAGTTCTAGATGTATTTTTAAATAAAAAAATAACACTGCCGAACTAGTTTTTTCAAATTGTTGTGCTCTTTAATATTTCCACCATCCATTAATGAAAGATACAGATGTGCTACATTCTTGCCAACACTTGCCTGTGGCCATTCTTTTAGTTGTTGTTGTTGTTTATGAGTTTTATTGTCTTACAGTTTTCAGCTTAAACTCTTCTTTTAAGTTTTATTTAAAGTCCAATAAGTTAGGATACACTGTAATATTATTTTCAGGTGTACAATATATTATTCACCATTTATATACAACACCCAGGGCTCATCACAACAAATGCCTCAATAATCCCTATCACCTGTTTTACCCATCTCCCCACCCATTGGTACCATCAGTTTGCTTTCTATAGTTAAGAGTCTGTTTCTTGGTTTGCTTCTCTTTTTCCCCTCTTTGCTCATTTGTTTTGTTTCTTAAATTCCATATATGAATGAAAACATATGGTATTTGTCTTTCTCTGACTGACATATTTCACTTAATATTATACTCCATCCATGTCATTGCAAATGGCAAGATTTCTTTATTTTTATGGCTGAATACACACACACACATGCACACGCACACACACACACACACACACACACACACACACCTCCTCTTAATCCATTCTTTAGTCAATGGACACTTGGACTATTCCCATTATATGGGTATTGTAGTTAATGCTGCTATAAACATCAAGGTGCATGTATCATTTTGAATTAGTATTTTTACATTCTTTGGGTAAACACCTAATAGTACAAATGCTAGATCATAGGGTAGTTCTATTTTTAACTTTTTGAGAAAAGTTACTGTTTTCCAAACTGATTGTACCATTTGCATTCCTACTAACAGTGCAAGAGGGTTCCTTTTGCTACACATCCTCACCAACACCTGTTGTTTCCTGTGTTGTTGATTTTAGCCATTCTGACAAGTGCAAGGTGATATCTTATTGTAGTTTTGATTTGTATTTCCCTGATGATCAGTGATGTTGAGCATCATTTTACATGTCTGTTGGCCATCTGTTTGTTTTCTTTGGAAAAATGTCTATTCATGTCCTCTCCCCATGTTTTTTACATTGGATTGTTTTTTTGCATATTGAGTTTTATGAGTTCTTTATATATTTTGAATGTTAACCCTTATCAGATATATAATTTACTAATATATTCTCCCATTCTGAAGGTTGCCTTTTAGTTTTGTTGATTGTGTCCTTCACTGAGTGGAAGCTTTTTATTTTTATGAAACCCCAATAGTTTATTTTTGCTGTTGTTTCCTTTGCCTCCTGAGACATATCTAGAGGGAAGTTGATACAGCAGATGTCAAAGAGGTTACTGACTCTGTTGTCCACTAGGATTTCGATGGCTTTAGGTCTCACATTTAGATTTTTCACCCATTTTGAATTTATTTTTGTGTATGGTGTTAAGAAAGTGATCCAGTTTCATTTTTCTGCATACTGTTGTCCAGTTTTCTGAACACCATTTGTTGAACAGACTGTCTTTTTCCCATTGAATATTCTTCCCTGCTTTGTTAAAGATTAATTGACCATATAGTTGTGGCTTTCATTTCTGTTCTATTAATCTATGTGCCTATTTTTTTGTCAGTCTTTTTAATTTAGCTATTTTAGGGAGTATGTAGTGGGATTTCATTTTGTTATTTTGTTTATATTTCTCTAATGGCTAATGGTGTTCATCAAGTTTTCATGTATTTATTTTCTGGCATAATTTTTGTCAAGTGGCTATCCGACAATTTATTTAATTGGGTTAAAATGAGGTATAAGGATTCTTTATATATTCTAGATACGATTATTTTATGAAGTATGAGTTTTACAAGTACTTTCTATTACATTACCATTTTACATTATCATTTTAATAATATTTACATATAAGATTTATTAATATATCTTCTTGATTAAGTTGTAGTACATTGTGTCAGTTAAGGAATTTTTGGATTTTAATCTAACTTTTAAAAATTGTTGGCATAAATTATTCATAATATATCTTATATATATGTTTAAAGTTTAGTTTTAAGAGAGAGAGAGAGAGATTGGAAGAAAAAATTGAGTGGGGCAGGGGCAGAGAGAGAGAGAATGCAGGTCTTAAACTCACCAACAGTGAGATCATGACCTGAGCCAAAATCAAGAATTGGACGCTTGACAGACTGAGCCATCCAGGCACCCCTGTATATATTTTCCACCCGCTGTCTTATTTTTACATATTTTCCCATTATTTATTTATTTTTTTCATTTTTTCTGCCTTCTTTTGGATTGACTTTTTTATTTCATTTTATATTCTTTGTTGGTTTATTAGCTATAGCTTTTTTTTTGCTATGTTAGTGATTTCCTTAGGTTTATGAGTATACATATTTTACTTATGTATATTTTCAAGTGTGACTGACTAAACTGTTTTTCATTGGGTTCCTCTTGCTTTTCTTTGTTCATATATATATTATACATATATGAAGTTTTATATATACATGTACATATATATATATATATATATAATGTTTTTATTTATTTTTGAGAGAGAGAGAGAATAAATGAGCTAGTGTTAGTGGGGGAAGGACAGCAAGAGAGGAAGAGAGAGAATCCCAAGTATGTTGTATGCCGTCAGTGTAGAGCCTGTTGTGAGGCTCAAACCCATGAACCATGAGATCATGACCTGAGCTGAAACCAAAAGTCAGATGCTTAACTGACTGAGCCACCTGGGTGCTCCAACTGTATCTTATATTTTTAATAACTACAGAATCTGGTGACGTCAGCCTCTTGCTCTTCATATTTGTGATTCGTACTGTGTTCTTCTTTCTGATTAGTCTGCTTTGGTGTTTATAAATTTTATTTGTCCTCTCAAAGAACATCTTTGGATTTAATGAAATTTTTCTATTGCTTTTCTACTCATATAACAATGATTTCACTTTCTTTTAAATTATTTCCTTTTTCCTGCTGACTTTGGATTTCATTTTCTCTTCTTTTAATAGTTTCTTAGGGTAGAAGTTAAGGTTCTTGAGTTGATAACTTTCTTATTTTCTAATGTATATCTTTTGAGCTAAAAAATGTCTCTAGGTAGTATTTTAATTTTCCACCTGCTGTCTTATTTTTACATATTTTCCCATTCTTTTTTCTTTCTTTTTTTTTTTTTTTTGCCTCCTTTTGGATTGAGTGTTTTTTTCTTTTTTGTTTTATATTCTTTGTTGGTTTATTAACTATAGCTTTTGTTTTTGTTATGTTAGTGATTTCTTTAGGTTTATGAGTATCATATTTTACTTAAGTGTATTCTCAAGTATGACTGACTAAACTGTTGTTAATCATGTTCCTCTTGCTTTTCTTTTTTCTTATTTGACACAATGTAAGATTGGGGATTAGGATGGGATCAATGGATGATTCCCAATGGCTATGGAGCATCAAATGTGATGACATCCCTTTAGGAGGCCAACTGCTAGCTTTGTCAAATTCCTTTATATGGGTATCTGAGGGTCAAGTCCATTTCCCAAGCCTCTTCCTCAACTAAACTTGCAAAACTTATTTAGGAAAACAGAAATAGGAGAAAAGAAATGTGTCTGAAGTTTCCTAAATTTGGAATGCAACAAACCTATAATTAAAAAAAAAAAGGAAAATTTAGAAAGGAAAATTTAGAAAGACTTCAAATAAGTCAATATTTATATAAAGCATCAAAATTCCATTAAAAACATCATTCAGTGACATGGTGTTACCTATTAATGTTAAATATTAGTTTAATCATTTTTCATTTTAAAACCATTCTACTGCAACATTTTTGCACGTATGTAGAAGCTGAGAGAATATACATAACCGACATGCAAAATAGGACATTAATTTTGAAAAAAATATTTCTTTGCAAATAGTTTGCCTTTCGA
Source organism: Paguma larvata (assembly GCA_030068075.1). Classification (NCBI taxonomy): domain Eukaryota; kingdom Metazoa; phylum Chordata; class Mammalia; order Carnivora; family Viverridae; genus Paguma; species Paguma larvata. The sequence goes on from CM057840.1 coordinate 39,204,246, forward strand.
TGGTGAAAAGCAATTTTTCTTCTTGAGTGATTATTATGCCCTATATCTATCTATCTATCATCTATCTATTTACCTCTCTCTCTCTCTTTTTATCTATCTATCTATATCATCATATATATATATATATATATATATATATATATATATACACATATATATATCCGGTATATGTATTTATATATATTTTAAGTAATATATATTAAAGTATTTCTTTCTTCAGTTTGTAAGGGAAAATATGCATATTATAGAAAATTTAGGGTATGCAGGAAGAGAAAAGGATATAATAAAAAGATATATTGCAATCTACCTGTAGACAGGATGAAGTAAAAGGGACTAAGTTAACAATCCAATTAGAAGAAATTAAATATCCAGACAAAAAATTAAAACTGCTTTTCAGACATTGAACATTAGGCTTCTCCGAACAATGGTCCCTAAGATACAGAAAACAATTGAGGGAATCCAGTAATCTCTGTCAGAGAAAATATCCTGGTCACAATACAGGCAGGAGGAATACAAGTGGCATCTGCTAGTGTTTCTACGCTGAGACACAGCCACACAGCCAGAATATGGGAGGCAGTTGACTCATGTTCCCAATACAAAATATTGCGGGAGAGCTACACAGAAATACAGTTCCAGAGATCTACAGAGTTTTCTACTCGATTCTTCAGATACACATCAGGCTATGCATTTGAAGAAAGTACCTGAGACAGCATAAAGAACTCCCAAAAGCAGCAAAGTGGTCAATATTTAAGAAATTCTTAGTCCTTGCCATTCATTTTTTTTTTTTTCCTGTTTGAATTACCAGTGTCAAGGCTGACACAAAAGGGAAGCTGACCAAAAATTTATTCTGATCTCTTTCTGGATATATCCTAGTCAGTTTAGGGAATGACTCAGTGAATGAACTATTGGTGAAAACTGTTGGAGGATCAAAACCAATGGAGTTTCTGAGTACAGCCCTGAGGCCAGTCCTTCCAGCTATCCTAGAGAAAGGTTTTAAGAATTGGAGAGTTGCCAATAATCCCTCACGCTGGATTTCCAAGACACAAAGTTCAGCTTGGGTTGTCCTGAGTCCATGGCACACTCTGGTCAAAGGGATTGTCCTTTGGCCTCTGTCATGGTTGGTTGACTAATGAAATAATATTAACCAGAGGAAACCACTATAGAGCAGCCAATGTGCACCCCCATATTTATGTCCATAGAATGAAAATATATGTGTGGTACCTTGGCACTTTTAAAAATCTTACCAGAATATTGGAAGAGAATTCTTAAAATGAGTAATGTCAGGGGCATTCAGGTGGCTCAGTCCATTAAGTGTCCAACTTCAGCCCAGGTCATGATCTCATGGTTCTTAAGTTCAAGACCCGCATTGGGCTCTGTGCTGACAGTTCAGCTTCAGATTCCGTGCCTTCCTTCCTCTCTGCTCCTCACATGTTCCCACTCTGTGCCTCAATCTCTCTCTCTCAAAAATAAACATTAAAAAAATTTAAAAATGAGTAATGTCAGCTGGGACAACAGGATATAGATTCTTAACTTTTATGGTCCTCCCTGGCAGTTCAGGGTAATTTCTAAGACACACTTAATTCCCAGGTGCTCAGAGTGATTGGATTGATCATATTGGGATGAAAAATAAAGTTTGGGGGCACCTGAGTAGTTCAGTCAGTTAAGCGTCTGGCTCTTGATTTTGGCTCAGGCTATGATCTGACATTTCATGGGTTTGAGCCCCCCATTGGCTGTCAGCACAGAGCCTGCTTGGGATTCTCCTTCTTCCTCTCTCTCTCCCCGTCCCCAAGTTACATGCGAGCATGAGTGCTCCAAGTCTCTCTCTTTCAAAATAAATAAATAAACATAAAAAATAAGTTTTGTATGGCACCGTAGGCTCAGTTTCCATTGTGTCTTTTAGAAACCTCCCCCCTCCTTTCTTCCGAGTTACCAGGCAACCACTTATCAACCCATGCCTTTGAAAATGCATCCTATTTTAATTCTGCCTGATTCTTAAGTAGTATGAATTCTAGAGAATTAATAAAAGTCTTTTCACTGTGCATTCTTCATCTTATGTTCCCCTTAAGGTATATTTTATATTCATAACATGTTCTATTATTGCTTTTGAATTTTGAATCTTTAGCATTTGTCAGATATTCAGATAACCTATTCCTTTGGATATTCCTAAGACAATGACTTTAGTAATAAGAATGCTGAATGCCTATTGTTTTCCTAGACTCATGTCCTCCAGGAAAAGAAAGTAGCATATACTAAAATTGTAGGCACAAGAAAATCATCACTGACTTTAAATCTTACATACTCTGTATTCTCATGGAAAAGCTTCAGGTTTCCATCCATTCTTACTGGTGATATCAGTTGTTTTGTATGTATGTATGTGTGTATGTATGTATATATATATGTATTTATTTTTAATTTACTTTGTCACCTATCCTGGTAGTTAAAATTATAGGCTCTGGATTCATGCTTTTGTGTTCAAAATATCACTTTGACAGTTATAACCTGTAACCTCAGACAAGTAATATGGCTTTTGTCTTCCTGCCTTACCTCTTCTATGTAATGGGAGAAAATAATGGTACCTAGTAAATGAAGATTACAAATTGAAACCTTGATAGAGGGCTGTGATGATGAACTGCAGTATTCCATAGTGAGTGCTTGAGTGTTTCTAGTGGCTGCTGGCATTCCTTGACTTGTGACCTTCTTTCTCCATATGCCAACAACTTAGCATATCTCTGACTCCGGTTCTCCTGCTATATCCCTTAACCACAACCAGGAAACACCTGCTTTTAAGGACATGTGTTCAGAGTGTGTTTACCTAAATAATCTAGCATAATCTCTTCAGTTCAAAATATTTAATTAGTTATCAAAACCCTTTTAACCCCTGTCAGGTAACATATTCATGGGATTCGGGATTTAGGATGTGGGGATTTTTACCTACCACATTTAGTTCTTCTGTTCTTGTATTCTTTTTTTTTTTTATTATTTTTTTTAACGTTTATTCATTTTTGAGACAGAGAGAGACAGAGCATGAGTGGGAGAGGGGCAGAGAGAGAGGGAGACACAGAATCCGAAGCAGGCTCCAGGCTCTGAGCTGTCAGCACAGAGCCCAACGTGGAGCTCCAACTCGCCCACCGTGAGATCGTGACCTGAGCCGAAGTCGGAAGCTCAACCGACTGAGCCACCCAGGCACCCCTCTTGTATTCTTTCATATGGATTTAAGGAACAGTTTTTGAAATTTTTCACACACTAAAGGAGGTTTATATTAGAATCATATTCAGAGTATTTGGGAAGAGTTCCAAGATATTTCTGGGCTACTTTCTAAACACTGAACGATGGTTTAAAGAGTATTGTGGACAACTGCTTCAATTATCTTTCAGTATAAAGTCAGGTGAATTGTGCAAAAGCCATTATGGATATTGTGGACTGTGTCCCCCTAAAATTCATATGTTGAAGCCCTAACCTCTAGTACCTAGAATGTGACTGCATTTGGAGATAAGGTCTTTACAGAAGAAATTACAGAAGAATTAGGTTGGGCCCAAATCCAGTCTTGACTGGTGTCCTTCTTAGAAGAGGAAGTATGGGTGCAGACATGTACACACAAAGAGGAAGGACTGTGTGAGGGCATAGTAGGAAGGCAGCCATCTACAAGGCAAGGAGAGATCCATATCTTGATCTTGAACTTCTAACCTCTAAAACTGTGAAAAATTAAATTGTTATTGTGTAAGCCACCCAGTCTTTGTTATTTTGTTAAAGCAGCCCTAACAAACTAATACCAATGTGAAGTAAAATAAACAGCTGTTTGGAACGAAATTTGCTGCAATCAATTTTGAAAAGCAACTATGAATGGAGTGTTAAAGTTTAAAATACGACAGTCTATGGCTTGACAATCCCGTTCTCCAATGTATGGCTCCACAAAGTGCTTGCACATTTGAAAACAGGACACATTTACAATAACATCCATATGACGTGTTCCTCACATCACTTGAAGCATAGCTCAGAAGTTATAATCCCTGTGCAACCTTCCCCAACCAACCAATGTAAAGGCGTATAGTCCCTCCACACCCTACCCATATGGCACAGTAGTGATTAGTTCTTAATATGCTGTTACTGATTGATTTTATTGATTATATACTCCATCTTACATTAGAATGTATGCTTTTTGCAGGCTGTGATTTGTTTGTTCATTTCACTGTATATTCTCAAATCCAAGGAAAATACTTGCAAGTGTGAATTTCTTTAAAAATGAATGAGTATACCAGAAATTAAAGTATCACATTTGCTAATAACCTAAAGAGTGAAAGTGAAAAAATGTTTCACCAATCAGACTAGCAAATATTGACAAATATTAAGGATGTACAACACATCCAAATGTTGACTGAAATAGGAACTCACTAAGATTGCTAGTGGGAATGAAAATTTTTGCAACTACTTTGTAGATCAAATTGTCAGCGTTAGTATAGTTGAAAATACAAATACCATAAGATTGAGCAATTCTTTGACAGGTATTTTCTTTAAAGAAACCCTTGCTGAGTTAAATGACATAGGAAAAGGAATTTACCAGTAAAAAAAACTGCCTAAGAATGAATCAGTTAGAAAAATGATGAATAAAATGTAATATTTTCCACAGTGACATAATGATGTAATCAGAATGTGCTGCATCTATTTGAAATATCACAAAGAGTTCTATTAAGACACTTATGAATAGAGAAAAATAAGTCATGGCAGGTATGTAAATATACTATTAGTATGAAAAAATAGAGACATAAAACAATTATGTTCTTGGATATGTACATATAATATTATGTTAGGAAGAATATAAAAATATGCATTAACATTATCATAGGGAATAAAGGGGACAACAAATGTATCAGTGATGTCTCCCTTCTTTTATTTAAAATCATGAAATTACTACAGTGTGCTCAATATTATTCACTGGACTTTCCAGACTACTCTCTATCCTTATCCATATTACTTAATGTCCTAGGAGACTGATATTTTTACTTATCACATCAATGAATGAATTTTCCATCCCTTGCCTACTCTTTGGGTTTGGCCAACACAAAGCAATGTCAAGAGATTGGGTTGCCTGTCCTGCCCTTAACGCATCTACCAGGAACACCTTTTCAGAACTCACTAAAGGAAGTATTTATGGCCAAGGCATTCCACAAAATTTCTGTCTAACCAGATGACGCATTTTTCAACAACTTAAATTCGACTTTGACTTGACAATAGATTCAGTTGTGCTTACCTATACCTTGTCATACTGAAGCAGTTAAACTTTCGTACCAGTGGAATATTCTATTGAATACTCAAGTATGATATTGCTGGAAACAATACCTTGCGACATTAAATTGGCACATTATAGGATAGTTCGTATAATCTGAATCAATATATTAATGGTGATTTTTCCATATTTCCCCTTTTATAACCTAACCATTTTCTATTTTTCTATATCTTTCAAATAATTCACTTGCAGAGTTGTATTTCATCTCCCTCTTACTGACTTTTGTCTCTGCTGATTTGAACTTTATATTACAAAGGTGTATAATAATTGTTTGATTAAACTGGAAGTTGAAATCATCCCTATCCCACAAGATTAAAATGTCAAAGGAGGGATTAGCTGAATGAACTGTGTTTTTGATTATAAATTTCGAGAGAGAACAAAAGCAGAATGTCTGATACATGATCTGAGCATGGAGAAGTACTCTGACCTTAAGCAGTCAGATATTTCCCTCACAAGTCCCAGCACAGGTAATGCAGTGACCTCCAGGCCCCAACTGTATAAACCGCTCTACTCCGAACAACTGTGTCTCCTGTGGACTCCCCTCCCACATACTCTTTTCTCTGACTTAGACATGGTGTACGCTCCTCCACTTATTCATGCCGGGGTCATCTCAGCATCCCTTTTTATTCCTTCCACCATCTAATAATTATTTAATCAATTGTCTATAGTATAATTATCTCTCTTGGAAATACCTGGCATTGTTCTTCCTTTCTGATTGGACCTTAATAAATATAATGTGAATTCATTGCTAAAGTGTTAATTATTTCCATAGTATGAGTCATGGAATTATTCAACTAATATTTCTTGAAATTGTGCAGTGATTACAATTCTTTTTAATGGACTAATAAGCCTTGTCCTACAAGTGTGCTTATAATGGCATAATTGTCTAAGAGTCTGGAGGAAACATTAAATATAGATGCCTTGAGTCAGCTACTATTGCAGATACCAGATTTTATGATGCAATCTCCACTGGAATTAAAAGTATGTTAAAAAAGTTCATCTAAAGTGTTGTTTTTTCTGAATGTAAACAGTTTTATTAAATTTATATGTCAGAATTTAAAACTTCCTTGAAATGCCATGATTTTCATATGTCAACACCTTGATTTATATATCTATAAAACATATATTTCATGGGAAATTTACATGGTTCCTCCAGAAGTTACTCATTATATTAATGTATCCATGCCATATGTAGCACAATCAGAAACCACTTTGTATGAAATCATTGACTTGAAAATCACATCTGCTGGCTTAAAATTGAATATAATGTAAAATATACATCTGTTTATGCCCAGGATATGACCAGAAGTTCCCAATTAAGAATCTACACTGAATATATAAAACTCATGCAACAAAATCATCTAGAATATAGTAAATTACCCACATTGGTAGGAAATATGCTTATATTTTTATCACAAAAGTCAACTATATTAACATTGGACTGAAACTATATACCTAAACATATGGATGTTACCTAACATCTATGTTCCTTAATTTTGTTATATGTAAAATACGGAAATAAAAGCACTCAGATCATTGGTTTAATGTTAAGATTGATTAAGTGAACGTATGTAAAGTACTAAGACTGGTATCTGGTATTTAATAAAGATCAACTTTTAAACATTATTATTACTAAGGTTAATATTGTTTTCATTACCATTAGTGCTATTACTAAATAAAATAACATTCATTTACTCGGGCACTATGCCGTACAATTTCACTTATGTATGGAATTTAAGAAACCAAACAAACCAGCAAAGGGAAAAAGAGAGAGAGAGAAAGAGAGAGTGAGAGAGAGACAAACCAAGAAACAGACTCTTAACTAGTTAAGAGAATAAACTGATTGTACCAGAAGGGAAGTGGGTGGGGGGGATGGGTTAAATAAGTGATGGTGATGAAATAGTACACTTGTTGTGATCAGCATTGGCTGATGTGTGGAAGTACAGAATCACTATACTGTTACACTAACATTGCACTGTGTGTTAACTGGAATTTCAGTTAAAACTTTAAAAACGTGGTATTTTCTAAATTTTCATTATCTAATTTCCTTAAGGAAAAGGTTCAAGCTTAATAATGGTATGGTATATTACAGATGCCTTGACAGAAGAAGTCAGAATAAACTTGTTATTTCAAAAACAAGTTTCCTATTAATATGTACCTCCAAGTTCAACAATAATTCTGAGTCCTACTGAATTATTAAAGAGGTGCTATGCTCTTTTGAGACTAAACAAATATATGTCCCTTCAAACATACAAATAAAGACTCGGAATTATGGAGAATACATATTATGAGAAGTGAAAACACTGGTCTAGTTGCCCATATACTATACAAGAGCCTCTTTTACATTAATAACTAAATCCCAGATGCAGCAGTGGAGGGGGTAGACAACAATTTAATCAATTAAAAATTCTTTGACTTGTAACATTTTAACATTCATGGTTAATCATTTTTTCATCAGTCTAATGAAATGTAAGCACAGTCATCCAGTGAAGTTTGTTGAAAGAATCCACTTTAGTTATCATGCACTTTCTTAGCATTCACGTTCTCATTGTTCTCAGTCAAGATGTGCGTTTACAGGCAATGAAGAAGAAGAAATAAACAAGCCGAAGCAATTCCAGTATATTTCTACAAGTATATTAGTGAATGAGATAGGCAGATTCCAAAATGACACCCCCAAAAATTCCCTGTCATAATTCTTGGAACTATGAATACTATGAGATGTTACATGAGCACATTATATTACTGACAAGAAGGAATTTGTAACAGATGTAATTAAAGTCACTAATCTGTTTGATAATTTAATATTATCAAAAGGAATATTCTTCAGGTGGGCACAATCTAATCACATCAGCCCATGAAAAGCTCAGTTCTCTTCCGCTCACCAAAATCTAAATATTTCTCTGCTTCTCTTTTGTAGTAAATAGAGATTTCTGTTTACTTCTTAAATATTTGGAGTTATTTATCAGTGAAACCATTGGACTTGGTACTTTTTTAAAAAAGTTTATTATTTTGAGAGTGAGAGAGTGAGAGAGAGCATGAGTAGGGGAGGGGCAGAGAGAGAGGAAGAGAGAGAATCCCAAGCAGGCTCCATGCTGTGAGTACAGAACCCTGGAGGCTAGATCCCATGAACTGCGAGATCATGACCTGTGCTGAAATAGAGTCAGACAGAACCAAGTGGGCCACCCAGGTGCCCCAGAACGTCTTTATTTTAATATTCGATGATGTGCAATTTGTCTTTTTTTGTGTGTAACTTGTGTTTATATTTTTTGTTTTTCGTTTGACTTTTTTTGGTCAATGATTACCTAATACAAGTCCACAAATATTTAATCATATACTTTCTACAAGAGTTTTGTGGTTTTAACTTATAGTAAAGTCTGTTTTCTGTTTCCATTTTGAGTTAAAAGCATCCCAACATCATCCTTCGTGTGTAGATATCCAATTTTCCCAGCACCATTTGTGGAAAAGATTATTTTTTCAATAGTCTCTTTTTGCTCACAGCAAAATTATTAAAAATCAATGACTATAAATTAAGCATTTATTTATGGACTCTGAATTCTATCCCTCTATTCTATACATCTATGATTATGTCAATACAATACTGTTGTAAGTAATAAAGCTTTGTAGGGAATTTTGAAAACGAAGTTTAAGTTCAAAATTTTTCTTGTGTTTCAAGATTATTTGGGCTCTTCAGAGTAACTTGTATTTTCGTATTAATTTTAGGGATCAGATTCTCAATTTATACGGAAAAAGATATCTGGGATTTCCACTGAGATTGCATTGAATTGGTAGACAATTTGGAGAATATTTTGTTATTGAGACTTCTGATCCATAAACACCATATGTATTTCCATTTATTTCTATCACCTCTAATTTTTTAATGTTTCATAGATTTTCATATGTAAGTCCTTCTCTTCTTTTGGTAAATTTAATTATTTTATTTTTTCTGGTGTTATCGTATATTCAATTATTTTCTTCATCTCATTTTCAAATGTTTGTTGATTATGTACAGAAATACAACTAATGTCTTATACAGGCATACCTTGGAGATATTGTAGGTTTGGTTCCAGACCACTGCAATGAAGCAAACATCACAATTAAACCAAGTCAAATAAATTTTATTTTGGTTTCCCAATGCATATAAAAGTTATGTTTACACCATATTGGAGTCATTAAGTGTGAAATAGCGTATGTCTAAAAAAACAATGTACATCTTAATTAAAAAATACTTTATTATTTTAAAAATGCTATCATCTAAGCTTTCAGCAAGTTGTATTTACTGATCCCAGATCGCCATAACAAATATAATAACAAAGAAAAAGTTTGAAATATTGTGATAATTGCCAAAATGTGATACAGAGACACAAAGTAAGCACATGCCATTTGAAAAATGGCTCCAATATACTTGCTTGGTACTGGGCTGCCACAGACCTTAGATTCATAAAAGCCAGTTACCAACATTTTCTATTGTACAATCAGCTGGACATCTTTTGTTTGATCCTCTGAAGGTAATCCTTTCATTCTATATCCATTTTTAGCATTTTGTCTCTCTAGTTTTTTGGTTTACTTTTCAGAATTTGTGCCATAACATACACAGATTAGTTCATGTGTATATTTGTGTGTGTGTCTGGGTGTGTGTATCTGTGTGTATCCACTAAAACCTAGAATACTATTTCTGCTCCATTCCATTTGTCTGCTCCATTGAGATTCAAATAACATGTATGTTCATCTTTTCGCCTCAGTCCCCTATACCTACAACACAACTTTTTCTAGTGTCTTTTTTTATCTGTTTCAGTTTATATATGTTCTGTACATGTGTCTTCTAATTCATAAGTACTGTTTTTGCTATGTCTAATAAACCGTGAAACATTTATTTTTCTTAATATTATTAATAATTTAATTTTTATTGATTCAGATATTCTTCTGAGATTCTTCTTTAATGTATTTCTTTCTTTTCTCTATTTATTTAAAATTTTAATCATAGTAAATTAAAAATCCTTGTAATTTCTCCAGTAACTAGATGCCTTTTAGGTGTTTATTATCATTATCATTATTGTTATTATTCAAGTACAATGAACATAGAGTGTTATATTTGTTTCAAGTGTACAATATAGTGGTTCAACAGTTCTATACATTACTCAGTGTTCATCACAATAAAAGTACTCTTAATCACCTTCATCTATTTCAACCATCCCCTTTAGGCAACCATCAATGTGTTCTCTATATTTAAGAGTCTGTATTTTTGTTGTCTCTTTTTCCTTTGTTCATTTGTTTTGCTTTTTAATTTTCACATGTGAGTAAAATCATGTATTTTCCTCTTTCTGTGTGACTATTATACCCTCTAGATGCATCATGTCATTACCAATGACAAAATTTCATTCTTTTTTATTGCTGATGGCTAAGGATTTTTCCATTGTCTCTATGTACCACCTCTTCTTTACCCATTCATCCCTAGATAGACACTTGGGTTCCTTCCATATCTTGGCTATTGTAAATAGTTATAAACATAGGGGTGCATATATTTTTTGAGTTAGCGTTTTCTTTTTCTTTGGGTAAATACCCAAAAGGTCATGGAATTACTGGATCATATTTTAATTCTATTTTTGTTTGAGGAGACTCCATAATGTTTTCCACCGTGGCCGCACTACTTTGCATTTCCACCAACAGTGCATGAGGGTTCCTTTTACTCTACATTCTCGCCAACACTTGTTATTTCCTACATTTTTTAATTTAGTCATTCCGACAGGTATGAAGTGATAGCTCATTGTTGTTTTGATTTCCATTTCCTTGATGATTAGGGAGGTTGAGCATTTTTTTCAGGAGTCTATTTCATACCAACTCTATGTCTTTCTGAAAAAGTGTCTATTCAGGTCCTCTCCCCATTTTAATTGGATTATTTGTTTTTTAGTGTTGAGCTGTATAAAGTATTTATATATTTTGCATATTAACCCCTTATTGGATATATCATATGCAAATATCTTCTCCCATTCAGTAGGTTGCCTTCTTTTGTTTCATCGATGGTGTTTTTCACTGTGCAAAGTTTTTATTTAAGTGTAGTCCCAATAGTTTAATTTTGCTTTTGTTTCTCTTCCCAGAAGAGGCATATCTAGAAAAAACATTTATATAACCAATGTCAGAGAAGTTGCTTTCCATGTTTTCTTTTAGGAATTTCGTGGTTTCACATCTCTCATTTAGGTCTTTAATCCATTTTGAATTTATTTTGTGTATAGTGTGAGAAAATTGTCCAGCTTCATTCTTTTGCATGGAGCTGTCCAGTTTTCCCAGAACCATTTGTTGAAAAAACTTTTTCCTATTGCATTTTCATGCCTTTTTCATTGTAGATTAATTGCCCATAAGAGCAAGAGTTTATTTCTAGACTCTATTCTGTTCTACTGATCTATGTGTCATTTTTTTGCCAGTATCATATTGTTTTGATTGCTGCAGCTTTGTAGTATATCTTGGACATGTGGGATGGTAATACCTCCAGTTTTGTTCTTCTTTTGATTTCTTTTCAAAATCACTTCTGCTATACAGGGTCTTTGTGGTTCCATGCAAATTTTAGGTATACTTGTTCTAGTTCTGTGAAAAATGCTGGTGGTATTTAACAGGGATTTCACTGAATGTGTATATTGCTTTGGGTAGTATAGACATTTTAAGAATATTCATTCTCCCAATCCATGAGCATGGGATATCTTTTCTATGTTTGTGTTATCTTTGATTTTTTTTTCATCAATGTTTTATACTTTTCAGAAAACAGGTCTTTCACCTCCTAGGTTAAGTTTATTCTTAGGTATACTTTTATATTCTTTTATACTTTTTGGTGTAATTATAAATGGAATTGCTTTCTTAATTTCTCTTTCTGCTACTTCATATTATATTATAGAAATGTAATAGATTTCTGTATATTAATTTTGTATCTGTGAGTTTACTGAATTCATTTATTATTTCTGCAATTTGATAGAGTCTTTAGGATTTTCTGTATACAGTATTGTGGTATTTGTAAATAATGAAAGTTTTATTCCTGCCTTACCAATTTGGATGTCTTTTATTTCTTTTTCTTGTCTAATTCTTATAGCTGGGACTTCCAGTACTATGTTGAGTAAAAGTGGCAACAGTAGACAATATCTTGTTCCTGATCTTAAAGGAAAAGCTCCCAGTTTTTAACCATTGAGTATGATGTTAACCATGCATTTGTTATATATGGCCTTTATTATGTTGAGGTATGTTTCCTCTAAATGTATTTTGTTGAGAGTTTTTATCATAGATAATGTTGTACTTTGTCATATTTTTTTTTGCATCTATTAAAATCATCCTATGGCTTTTATCCTTTTTCTTGTTAATGTGATGTATCACATTGATTGATGTTCAAATATTGAACCGCCACCTTTGTATCCCTAGACTAAATCCTTCGTGTGGGGAATGATTATTTTTAATCTATTGTTGGATATGGTTTGCTAATATTTTGTTGAAGTTTTTTGCATCCATGTTCATCAGAGATATTGCCCTGTATTTTTCTTTTCCTTTTTTTCTTGCTTTCTTGATTTTTCTGTCTTTTTTTTTTTTTTTAATCTAGTTTTGGTGTCAGAGTCTTGTTAGCTTCATTAGAATGATATTTGGAATCCTTCCTCTCTTCTATTTTTTGGAAAATTTTTCTTTTCTTTTCTTTTCTTTTCTTTTTTTTTTTTAACTTTTGAGAAACAGAGAGAGACAGAGCATGAGCTGGGGAGGAGCAGAGAAAGAAGAAGACACAGAATCCAAAGCAGTCTCCAGGCTGTAAGCTGTCAGCACAGAGTGTGACATGAGTCTTGAACTCACAAACTATGAGATCATGACCTGAGCTGAAGTTGGACGCTCAACCATCTGAGCTACTTAGGCACCCCTGGAATATTTTGACAAGAATAAATATTAACTCTTCTTTAAATGTTTAGTAGAATTCGTCTATGACACCATTTGGTTCTGAACTTTTGCTTGTTGAAAATTTTTGATTATTGATTCAATATCATTGATAGTAATTGGTCTGTTAAAATTTTCTATTTCTTATTGATTTGTGGTTTTGGAAGGTTATATTTTTCTAGAAATTTATCCATTTCTTCTACATTGTCCAATTTGTTGCCATTATAAGTTTTTATAATATTCTCTTATAATCTTTTGTATTTCTGTGGTGTCAGTTGTTATTTCTCCTCCTTCATTTCTGCTTTTATATTTTTGCATCCTCTCTCTCTCTCTCTCTCTCTCTCTCTCTCTCTATCTTTTATTACTTGACTAACAGTATCAATTTTGCTGGTCGTTTCAAAGAAACAGATCCTGATTTCATTGATTTGTTCTGTTTGTTGTTATTGGTATTGGTTTGTTTGTCTTTCATTCATTTATTTCTGCTCTAGTCTTTATTATTTTCTTTCTTCTACTAGCTTTGAATGGGGCTGTGTTTGTTCTTTTTCTAGATCCTTTAGGTGTCAGGTTAGGTTATTTAATTGAGATTTTTCTTGCTTCTTGAGGGAATTTCTTGACCGATCCATTGATTGCTTAGTAGCATGCTATTTAGTCTCCATATATTTGTAGGTTTTTTCCAGACTTTTTTTCTTATGATTGATTTCTCATTTCATACTGTCTAGGACAGAACAGATATATGATATGATTTCAATCTTTTTGAATTTTTCAAGACTTGTTTTGTGGTGTTACATTACTGGTTTTATAAGTGATTAGTCTTACTAATTTATTATGTTTGTATTTACCTGTGACATTTTTTCTCTCCTAATTTTCTTCCTTCTGATTATGGCCTTTTCTTTCCATTCAAAGAATACCTTTTAACATTTCTTGTTAGGCTAGTTTTGTGTGATGAACTCTTTTAACTTGTGTTATTATAGTGAAATTCTTTATCTCTCCTTCTAATTTGAGTTATTGCCTTACTGGATAGAGTATTCTTGGCAGTTTTGGGTTTTTTTCCCCAACCCTTCCCCCACCCTTTCGGCACTTTGACTATATCATTCTACTTCCTTATGAGCAGCAAAGTTTCTTCTGAAAAATAAGGTGATAGCCTTATGGAGTTTCCCTTGTATATATATAATATATGTATATATATTATTTTTGTTGCTCTTATTTTTTAAATGTTTATTCATCTATTTTTTGAGACAGAAAGAGAGACAGCATGCATAAATGGTGTAGGCACACAGAAACAGGGAGAGAGAGAAATCTCAAGCAAGATCTGCACCATCAGCACAGAGCCCAATGTAGGGCTTAAACCCACGAACTGTGAGATCATGACTTCAGCCAAAACCAAAAACTACCCAGGTGCCTCTTACTTGCTGCTTTTAAAATTATCTCTTTATCATTCCTTTTTATCATTTTATTACATGTCTTGATGTGAACCTCCTTGGGTTGATTTTTAGGGGACTCTCTGTGCCTCCTGAATCTGGATTTCGGTTTACTTCCCCAAGTTAGGGAGGTATTCTGCTATTATTTCTTTAAATACATTTTCTGCCCCCTTTTCTGTTTCTTTTCCTTCTGGGAGCCCTATAATGAAAACGTTATTGTGTTCAGTGATGTTGCTGAGTTCTCTTACCCTATTCTCATATTTTTATTCTTTCTTTTTTCTTTTTTTTTTTTCCTTTTTTCTGTTCAGCTTATTTGGTTTCCATTACTCTTTAGTAATGGAAATCAGTGTCTTCCAGCTCACTGATTCATTCTTCTGCTTCCTCTAATCTATGATTATTTCCCTCTATCATATTTTTAGTTTCAGTTATTGAGTTCTTCATCTCTGATTTGTTCTTTTTACTTTCTAACTTTTTGTTGAAGATCTCCCTAAGAACCTCCAATCTTTTCTCAAGTCCAGTAAGTATCTTTATGATCATTGTTTGGTGAATTCTCTATCAGGCATATTATTCATTTCCATTTAATTAGCTGTTTCACTGTGATTTTGCCCCATTCTTTTATTTGGAACATATTTTTCTTTCTCTTCATTTTTATTATCTCTGTGTGCTTGTTTTTATGTATTAGGAAAGTTAGCTATGTCTCTTAATCTTGAAAGGGGTGGACTTATGAAGAAGAGGTCCTGTAGTGGTAAATCCCCTGTTCACTAGAACTAGGCACTTCAAGGATATCTCCTACTTGTGTTGAGTGAACTCTACTACTCTGGCTGTGTAACATTTACCCTACAATGGTAAGTTATCTGCAATTGCCCTT
Source organism: Paguma larvata (assembly GCA_030068075.1). NCBI lineage: Eukaryota > Metazoa > Chordata > Mammalia > Carnivora > Viverridae > Paguma > Paguma larvata. Next base: position 39,219,703 of record CM057840.1, read on the forward strand.
CTTGTTGTTGCTTGTGTTGGTCTTTGTGTTGTTAAGGAGACAGTCTGGGACTACCTTGGTCTAGTCATTGGATCTGGCCAAATGCTTGCCCTTAGCCCATTTACCAGGGCTGTGATCACATAGAACTGCAAGACACTCTTCCTGCATTGTTCCTTGAGAAGCCTTCATTTGTGAGTGGGACCTGCAGTCAGATGGGATGCCTGCCCCCAGTCCATCTGTTAAGGTTGCAATGACTCTAAACAACAAGGCTATCTCCTGAAACCTCCTCTTTCAGATTTATGCTGATGAGCAGGGCTGGCAGTTAGATCAGATGTCTGTCCCCACTCACTGCTGGGGCTACAGTCAAATTTATATGTGGTTACCTTTCCCTCTCCCCAGGGGAGGAGTCACTATGGAGTAGGTTGCTGTCAGGGCTGCTTGCAGAAGGAGTCATATAAGGAGCCAATTTAGAAGGACTCCTGCCAACTGGTGTGGGTTGGATGAGGCGAGTCTGCAGTAGAGCACACAGGCAGGGCACACAGTGTTTGCAAGCTAGGTGGAAAGTGTTAGTGCTTTTCCCTGAAGTTGTTTGAGTATCTAGGCTGGTGCTTGCAAGGAGGAACCTTTTGTTCTTGAAGTGTCCTAAAGATATCTGCCCCTCCAGCACACATGCTAAGATTAGTAAATGCAACTTCCTGTATACCCCAGGTTCTTTTCAAACTGCTGTTTCTATGAGGTATTTCAGTGGGATGGTTTATTATGCCGTCTTTTTAGGGGTGGGAGCTCAGATTCCTATTACCCTGTGTCTCTCACAGAGCTAAGCATCCTGATTTTCTAAAGATCCTGGAGTTAAGCTCTGCTAATTGTAAAAACTCACAAGGTCTGGGACATCTGGTTGGCTCAGTCAGTTAAGAATCTGACTCCTGATTTTGGCTCAGGTCATGATCTCACAGTTTGAGAGACTGAGCCCACCTCAGCTTCTGCACTGACAGTGTAGAGCCTGCTTGGGAATCTCTCTTATACTTTCTCTTTGTCCCTCTCTCATTTGCATTCTCTCTCACACACACAGTCTAGCTCACTCTCTCTCTCTCTCTCTCTCTCTCCCTCTTTCTCTCAACAATAATTAAATAAACAATAAGGAAAAAAAAAACCTCACAAAGTCAAGACCCTTTGGTTTCTAAAGCCAAATGTTATGAGGACTTGTCTTCCCAGTGGAGATCCCCAGTGCCTGAGGTATCTGGTGTTAGATTTTCTCCTCTCCCTTCTCCATGCTTTGTGGCGTCTCTCTCATTTGTGGTTAGCCTTTCTGGAAGGTTGGTTCCCAACCACATCTCATGTCTCTGCCCCTCCTACACTTTTTTTTGTGTGGCCTCCTCTCTGTGATTAACTGCGAAGAATCTGTATTGCCAGTCTTTGTGTTGTTTTCTGGGTTCCTACACTGATAAAGCTGACAACTAGGTGTATCCATGGGATGAGTTGAGTTTAGGATTTTCTTATTCTGCCATCTTCCCAGGCTCCTGGACATCCACAACTGGGCTGGGGTAGGGCTTGGCTGAACACAGGAGGAGAGTGTAGGTGTTTTTCTTTTGAATATCTTCTTCCTCCCTTCTTTTTAGTCATGAAGTTCTATTTTATGCCTCTTTGTTTTTAATCTTGAAGTCCCATTTTCTGCAATGTCTTCTCATTTTGTGTATGTCAAAGGTTTTGTTTAAATAATTGTAGAGGCTCCTGATTATGTTATCTTCATTTTTAGAGGACTCAGCCTCCTCTATGCTAAACAAATAGAGGGATAATCTTAATCTCATGATGGACTATGTTGATCCAAAGCTGAGGTACAGCCCTCAAAATCCTGAAGCTTGAGCTCCTGACCCTTCAGGGTTTTAAACTGAGAACCTGGTATTTTCTGCAGTGTTCTTCACTTGAGCAGATTCAGAAATCTAATATTCATTTCAACTACCTGTCCCAAATCTCAGTTCTAATTTTCAGTGGCTTTATTTTATGCTCCGCTTCTCTCTCCTGTAATTGAAAGGCTGGGCAAACAAACTTATGGAGAAAAGTACCTGCATACTCGAGGTTTTCTGAGTCTTTGCCAAAGATTTTGTTGGTTGTTTTCTTTTTCCTCACAAGAGCTATTTGTGGTGCAGAGCCCAAATTATCAGCCACTTGAGTGGGCCTAGGATAAAAGCAGCTGCAGAATCTCAGTCCTCCACCTGAACATTTACTCCTTTCTGGAGTCTTATTAGTTCTATAATGCTTTTTGCTTCAGCTTCTCTGCTGCCCTCAAATAATGTTGTTTAGTTATTGTCTGCCAGATGACTTGTTTGCTGCCAGCAACTTCATCAAGAGAAAGGGATTTAATACAGTGAATTTGATACTTATAAATATATCAGAGATACGGAAAGAGTGATCTCTTATGCTTGTATCTAGGGAAAATACCAAAGTCAACAGTACCACTCAGCCTCTCCCAGGGCAGCTGTTACCTCTTACACAAGCCACTGAAAACAACTGGCTTAAAGAACACCACACCGTTAACACTATCAGGACACCAGGAACCTGAGGACAACACCAAATGCTTGGATGTACTTGTAGCTACTAACTAAACACTGTGTTGCTGCTTCAGGCAAACAACTCACATCACCTCATGACTGTTTGCCAGAAGCACCAGTCATAGTTGCAGAAAGATAGCCTATGTTTCATTTTGGCTTTCTTAATCTTAAGGGAGTGTTTTGGAATTGTGTTGGGAAGGAAATCTGCACAAGTGTAGCCTATTTTTTCTCCACATAATGAATAATGTTGCTTCATAATTAAAAACTAAAAAAATACTATTTCTCCAATTTATAAACATTGAGTTGATAGTCTATCAAAATGTTCCTACTCTTTTACTTATATAATCCTTTAACGTTCTATAACCAATTTTAAGGTAATCACTTTTATCACTTAAATTCTTGTACATCCCGTGAGGTTTCTAGAAGGAACAAAAGTAGAGATGTCTGAGGATAATTTTATTTTTTCTGCTTTACTGCAATAATTTTCCTATTTTTACAAGTATGGCTTTATATTAAAAATAGTTCATTTAAGAATAAATAGTGTTAGTGGTTTATTTAAATTAAAATAATGATAAAATAGGGGCACCTGGGTGGCTCAATTGGTTGAGCGGCCGACTTCGACTCAGGTCATGATCTCGCGATCTGTGAGTTCGAGTCCCGCTGATGGCTCAGAGCCTGGAGCCTGCTTCAGATTCTGTGTCTCCCTCTCTCTCTCTCTCTGCCTTTCTCCTTTTCATGCTCTGTCTGTATGTCTCGAAAATAAATAAAGGTTAAAAAAGTAATGATAGAATAGCAACCAAATATTTTTGAATAAACTGATTAAATTCGATTATATCACCCTATATAATTTTAATATATTTCTATCATTCTGCATCCAATATTTATTTTTAAATAAAATAATTTTAAGATGATTCATTGTTGGTATATTTTTTCTTATCATAAAACTGATACATATATATATTTAATTATTGAAAAATGCTTAAATGTATCACCCATATTTTAATCTGGTAATTAAAGTACTTTAAAAAAGTGTTTTATTTATCTTAGTTTTTGGACTATGCAAGAGTTTGGCAAATGCAAAATCTTGGCCAAATTGGGGAATTTTGATGGAGCACAATCATGTCCTTTTGTGTATTTAGTGCCTGTGATTGTTTCCACACTGAAATAGCAGAGTTAAGTAATTGCAACAGATGTAGCTGACTGACACAGACTAAAATATCTACTATGTGGATCTTTACAGGAAAAAAATCGGTGATCCCTGAGCTACAGTTCTTTTCTTTTGTTACTTAAAATTTTGTATTTATTTCTGTGAATTATTATTTCTATTCTTTGCTATTTTAAAATTTGAATCATAGTCCTTTTCTCATTGATTTGTAGAAACCAATTATTTATTGTATATGTTACAAGTATTTTCTTTCATAACTTTATTTTTTTTTTAAATTTACTTTTGGTTAGTGTTTTTGTAGTTTAGTGTAAAATTTTGACATACTAAAATAAAATGTTTCCTTTTCATTGCTTCTAGGGTATATCAGTTTCTTAGGAGATACTTTCACACTCATAAATGTTGACTGTACTAATTTTTTTTGTACTCTGTAATTTGCAAGTTATATTTTACTCTGTTTTGTGCATAGCATAGGGTAGAAATACAAATTTATTTATTTTAAACGTAGAAGTCATTTATCCAACACTATATATTAGATGGTTATCTTTTCTTACCAATATAATGGCAAATTTTATATGTTAAATGCTCATGTTATTAATACATTAATATGCATTTTTTCATTTACAATTCTAGATAAATAGTAGAATAACTTTGCTAAGTCAAACAAAATATTCTATTCTTGATTCACTGTGAACTGCATTGAGTTTATATCTAAAATTCTGCCATATCTAACCTTCCTATATAGGAATACAACATTATTTCATACCATTTAAGATGTTTAAGAAAATTTTGGTGTTCTAGATTTTAGTTTTGGAGAATTATTCCTGAGTTTGTTTTTAGTGGCAATGCCTATTTCAAGTTGTCTGTTTTATTATTGGTATATATGGAAATAATTAGCATGTATTTATCTTACATAGAGAACACTTTTAGATCTCTTTTTAGTTTCTCTGTCATTAGGTGTTTGTATTAAATGACCCTCTTGATTATATAATGAATCTCTGTGTTAATCTTTTTTTACACTTACCTTTTCCTTTATTGCATTTTACTAAATTACTATAGCATCCTAACCTAACCATCTCTCTGATACTTCATTCCTGCTAATAGAAATGAAACTGGTTTCTATTGAACATCCTTTCTTCATGCTGCACAAATATATTCCGATTACTCTAAGCAAATTCCACTGTTCTCTCTCTCCTTGCAGTAAATTTACACGTAGGCAGTTAAGGGTCCTTAAATTATGTTTCATTGGTAGGTTCTGTGACAAAAATTGTTGATGGTGCCCTGAACTGATGCATGGATTTCGTAAAATGAAGTGAGTCACCCTGAGAGTAAAGGTGGTACTCTGAGGAAAGTAGAATAAAAACATGGTCGGAAAAAAAATAAAATAAAAAAGCTTAGTTTTAAGCAACTAAGTCTAGTATTAAAAGAGCTCCATTTCTTAAGTAATGACATTCCATAGGGCTTAAGACGTGTGAGCTGCAATTTTCTATTACTTGCAGCCAAACTTTTCTCACTAATAACTGATGAGTTAAATCCTGTAGAAGAATATTAATTATTGATAATAACAGCAGTCATGCTTGTATCATTTTAACCCAATCGTACTAAGAATTGTTCTTCAAAAACAGATGTGAAAATTTATTAATTTATATTTTTATTTCTGTTATAATGACAAACTAGTTCTTATTAATCAATTTTATTATATTAAGTGATACAAGTTAAATTATATTCCTTTGATAAACCTACGTGTTCATGATATAGTAAGATTATGTTAATATACTGCTAGGATTAATTTATTAACATATTAGTTAACAGTTCTCATATGCATGAGTAGATTGGATGATAGTTAATTTTTGATACTATCTACATTTCCTTATGTAAAACTACATCAGGAAGGTTTTTTTTTTATTAAAAAAGGTCTTGGTGTTAAATATCCAGATACCAAATAAATATATAGTTTTCAACATGATGATTTGTAGGTAAGTTAGTAGAGAAAATATACATTTATATAAATATCAAAATTCATATAATATTCTAGTTCAGTGATGTATGGATAAAACCTCCAGTTCCTTAAAATTAATGAAGTCAAAGTTAACTTCAGACATTTTTTTAATTAGACATAGTTTACCTGCAGCCAAATGCATAACTTCTAAATGTCCAGTTTGGTGATTTTGACAAATTTACCCAATCACATAACCACCAGCCTAATCAATATACAGAATATTTTCGTCATCCTATAAGGCTCCCTTATTTTACTTTGCTGCCAGTTTCTCACCTCTTGCCTTAGGCAAAAAATTGACTTTTCTCTCTCTATGGATTGTTTTTGCCTCTTCAAGATGTTCATATAAGTTTAAAAATACATTATGTGCTCTTTTCCATGTGACTTCATTCCTCAGCATAATGCTTTTACATTTTATCCATATCATTCCAATGGTTTGTTTCATTTTATTGCCAAAAACTATTTATTTGTATGGAAGTACCTCTATTTGTGTATTGATTTATCTGTTGATGGCTATTTTGATTGTTTCCCTTTTTTTCTAATATGAATGAAGTTTCAATAACCGTTCATATAGAATTTGGGGGGGGGTTATATTTTCATTCTCTTAGCTAATGCCTAGGAGGGGACAGCTGGGTCACATGGTATTCCAGTCATCAATTTATTGGTCTCTTAGCTCCAAATTCACCTTCCATTGCTTACGCTATAAAAATAAACCTGGGATATCTAAAAAAGTTTCTCTGCTTTCTGGCATGAGGTTTATGAGTAAAAGATGTTGGGAGAAACATTGCAGGAGTGGGAAAGGGGGAGTCTTCCTTCTTCCTGGTTCAGATGCGCCCTCTTGATTGATTTCTACAGTACAGGTAGCTTCCCCAGCACCAGTCTCTTTCTGTCTATAGTGGTAGTTTCTACAGTGCCTGAATTCTCCAGTATGGATGGCATCTTCTTGATGAGCTCTATCCCATATCCAGTGTCCACAGGCCCTGTGGTCGCCATGACCTAGGGACCGGCATCTTCCACTTAAACACCCTCAGGTGGTTTCATAGTGCCTCCTGCGCATCTCCTGTGCCCTAGAGGAAGTATTTTCAAGAAAATAATCATAGCATCTTCTCTGCCATTCAGTGAGTCACATTCACGCACATGACTTTACCAGGGTCCAGGTCGCCACCTACGGATCTTTGAAGAAAGCCTCGTAGTGTAGTCTCTCTCAAGTCTTTTGGTTGTGTCTACTCTTTATATGAATGATTCCTGCTTTCTTTGGAGTTCTCTTCTTAATAATCAATCCCACATTATTCTAATTCTTTTTTATAACACATTTTAAAAAATTGAAGTATAATTTATGCACAGTGCTGCATTAGTTTCAGGTGTGCAAAATAAGACTCGAAGTCTATACGTTATGCTATGTTCACCACAACTATAGCTACCATCAGTCACCATACGTCACTATTGGATTACTGTCTTCCTTTTGCTGTGTCTTTTATCCCCGTGATGTATTAATTCCATAACTAGGAGCCTGTATCTCCCCTTCACCCATTTTGCCCATCCTTTCACCCCTGTCTCTCTGATGGTTTATTCTCTGTATTTATGGGACTGTTTCTGCTTTTTGCCTGTTTATTCATTTGTTTTGCTTTTTACATTTCACATTTAAGTGAAATCATATGGTGTTCGCCTTTCTGTAACAGCAAATACTTTTCATATCAGCTTTTCCCTGATTTAAATTACTTTATGGTTTATTTCTCCCTGTTGTACCAGGTAAAACATGATTCATTTGTTCCTTCTCCACTTTTTCCACTAAAGGGTTGGAAAATATATGGTGTAATTTGTTTTGATCACCTTGTTCCCGAGTTCTATTCTACTATTATCTCATATTTAGTTTTTTTTCTTATCCCCTTGTTTTAATTTTCATTTAAGTAGAATGATTATGCTCTATAATTTGCCTTTTCTTCAGGGACTATAGTCTTACATACTTAAATAAAACTATTACCTCATACGTTTCATCCAATTTTATGGTTGTTTACAGTGGAAGGGTTTATTCGTTAAGAGTTACTCTATCATGGCCAGAAGCAGAAGTTTTGACAGTATAATTTTGCATCCCCTAAAAGAGGTGTAAACATTAAAAACAAAAATACTCCAAGCCCCATCAAAGAGTATGTGTGCCTTGAAAATTATTAGAGACAAGAAAAGATTAATGGCATTCAAAGAAGCTATAATAGCCATATTAATCATTTGGTGTTCAGAAAGTGATATTTTACTCATTTATTCTTAGTGTAATGACTAATTTTTCTATATTTTTTTAAAAATTATGTTTTATTTTATATTTGAGGGAGAGACAGAGAGACAGAGTATGAGTGGGGGAGGGCAGAGAGAGAGAGAGAGAGAGGAGACACAGAATCCGAAGGAGCCTCCAAGCTCTGAGCTGTCAGCACAGAGCCCGACGCGAGGCTTGAACTCACAGACCGTGAGATCATGACCTGAGCCGAAGTCGGATGCTTATCGACTGAGCCATCCAGGCTCGTTATAACTTTATAACTTTAATTGTATTGTTGGTCTCTCTCTTACCATTCTTCTAGTATAATATTTCTAAGTATTCTACTAAGGTATTATTTCCTTTACCATTCTTCCAAGAGTAATATTTCCAAATGTAACTTTCCTTCCCAATAGTTACTGGGATAAAATCCACTGTTTTTTAAATATTTATTTACTTTAGAGAGAGAGAGAGCGAGCATGCATACACACACACGTGCACACAGGTGGGGAAGAGGCAAAGACAGAGGGAGACACAGAACCTGAAGCAGGTTCCAAGCTCTGAGCTGTCAGCCCAGAGTCCAACATGGGCATGAATCCACAAACCACAGGATCATGACTCTGAGCCTAAGTCGGAAGCTTAACCGAGTCACCCAGATGTCCCGGGATAAAATTCACTCTTCATTTGACCAATCCATTCAAAATTGATGCCTGACTTCTCTTCTCAGCTCCTGTTACTCTGCTACATAATAGACATACTTTCTACCAGCCATACTAAGCTTTTCAAAAAAAAAAAAAAAAAAAAGTTCTCAAAATGTGTTACAATGTTTCAAGCGCCCGGGTTATTAACTGCATGTCCTCTTGAACAATATCCCTTTGAGTCCCCTTGCTGTGATTTTACTCTGCTCCTGTGGATTTCACTTCCTGTTGCATTCTTCCCAAAAAGATTCTCCTGTCCACCTCCTTTTTGAGATTTTATATCTGTTTTAAAGAGCTAATAACACCTAGGGATAGATCTATTGAAGTACTTACTAAAGTGTATTTATTCCAGTTTCCCATTTAGATGTTTTCCTTCATGTGATCATCTTTAAGGAGAACCAATTTTAATAGACCTCGAAATGCTGGCATTTAGCAAAATATATTCCACACAGAGTGCCATGCTTTAAAAATACTCTTTAGATGAATAATCTAAAAAGGCTTGCAGACATAATAACATAATAGAACATATCAAATGTATAGTAATATTTTCATCCTATACACCAAAATAACTAAAAGTTTGTTTAATGTGTCCTAATGTATGCCCTCTACTATTTTTAGTCACTATTAAAGAGCTAAACTTTAAAATAATTCTCCATAGAAAAGATAAATAGGACAGTGGAAGACTCCTATAGGGCACTGAGGTGCTATAAAATAGATTAAATGAGAGACAAACTTTCAAAGAATCCAGAAGGTGAAGGACAGTACCAAGTTTTGAAAAGAAAAAAAAAACATTTTAGTTTATTCCTCACAATATGTTCTCTGGAGACAACAAAAATCTGAAGCTTGATCTATGCATTAGGGAGAAGGAAATAGAAACTGCAGGCTCAGGGAAATATAGCTATAAACAAATAAATTGGTGATGTTTATTTTAAACCACATTTTCCATCCTTTCGGTAGGTTTTTGATTCACACTATGATATTAAAAATGGTAGTTCGCAACTTTTCAGCAACTGACCTGAAATCACATAGCTCAGGAGTAGAGGAACAGGAAAACATTGATAATGTTATAGCTTGAAACTAAGTATGAATGAACATATAAAAAAACAAACAAATAAATAAATAAATAAATACACCAGAGAAGCAAATAATCTGTCTATATTCTCTCTCAACTCACTAATCTTCCTTACATGCCTCATATACTGGGTAATAGGAAAAGAAACTAATTTTAGACCAACCATTTTAAATTCAACGAAGACAGATATAATAAATGTAAGCTGTTCTCATACTCATTAGGTTATACTTAACAGGGAAGACAAACACCGCTATTGACTCAGACGTAAACAGGGTAGGAGTTTCTTACTCACCTACATTAGGTCAGAGGTTAAGCAGCTACTGCTGTGTTGGTGCCTTGACATGCAGAGCCCCAGGCTCCTTCTATACTTGTGGCTCTTCCACTTTGCCAGTTTGAGTTGTGGCCTCACTGGTAGAATGGGTGGCTGGGAATTGTAGGGTTTTGTAGTTGCTATTGTGATTTTGTCATTTCTTTTAAAAATTTTTGTTTCGGTATTATGGGTCAACCAAGAAAAAATGCAGAACCGAAATGAAACAAACACATTTATTTGAGGTTCTTAGAGTTACTCTCCAGGGAGCACAGAGCTGGGTGGTCAAAGGGGCTGAGGGAGGGGAAAACTGAGGAGATTTAAGATGGTACAGATTTGCTGTTGGTAGATTAATAAATTCTAAACAATCTAATGCACAGCATAGTGATTATAGTCAACAAAACAGTATTATAAACTTCCAAATAGCTAAAAGGCTAGATCTGTTTTTATAAGTTCATGTTTTTTGATTCCATTTGTAAGTGATATCATACAATGTTGATTATTCTCTGTTTGTCTTATCTCACTAAGCATAATGCCCTCAGAATCCATCCATGTCACAAATGGCAGGATTTCCTTCTTTCTTGTGGCTGAATAATAAATAATCTGTTGTGTTATATAATCTTTCACATTTTTATGTGTTTATCTGCAGATAGACAGGTAAGTTGCTCCATATCTTGCCCAATGTGAATAGTGTTGCAATAAACATGGGAGTGCAAATATCTCTTCAAGATCCTGTTTTCATTTCCTATGGATATACTCAGAAGTGGTGTTGCTGGATCAGATGATAATTCCATTTTTAACTTTTTTTTGAGGAACTTCATACTGTTTTCCATAGTGGCTGAACCAATTTCCATTCCCACCAACAACGCACACCCCGTCCACTAGATATTCCTGATTTTCTTATCGACTGCATATCCGGAGGGTTATTTCTGGGCTTTGTTCTGTTCCATTGGTTTATATATCTATTTTTAGGTCAGTACCATACTGTTTTGTTTTAATTACTATGGCTTTGTAGTATAGTTTGAAATCAAGAAATGTGATGTTTCCAGCTTTGTTCTTTCTTAGTATTCCTTTGGCTATTCAGAATCTTCTGTAGTTTCAAAGGAATTTTAAGTTTTTTTTTTCCTAATTCTGTGAAAAATGCTATTAGAATTGTAATAGAGATTGCCTTAAATCTATAAGTGCTTTGGGTATTAGGTACATTTTAACAATTTTAATCCTTCCATCCATGAATGTGGAATGTCTTTCCACTTCTTTGTGTCTTCTTCAGTTTCTTTCAGTCAACAACTTGTATCTTTAATAGTATAGAGCTTTACTTCCTTGGTTAAATTTGCTCCTAATCATTTTATTGTTTTTGATGCCATTGTGAATGCAACAGTTTTCCTTATTTCTTTTTCTGATATGTAATTGTTAGTATATGGAAATGCAAATTATTTTTTGTATGTTGACATTACATCATACAATTTTATAAATTCCTTGATTAGTTCCAAAATTTTGTTTGAAGTCTTTAGTATTTTTATATATTAGATCATATCATCTGAAAATAATGGCAATTTTTCTTCTTTCTTTCCAATTTGGATTTTCTACTTCTTTTTATTTCTTTGTCTTGCTTGATCGCTCTAGCTAGGACTTCCAGTACTATGTTGACTAAGAGTAACGAGACTATGTACTCTTGTCTTGTTCTTGATCTTAGAGGAAAGCTTTCTATAGGTGTACATGATTTTAGCGTTGGCTTGTCATATATAACCCTTATTATGTTGAGATATGTTTTTTCTTTACTCAATTTGTTGTGTAAATGAAAGGATGTTGTATTTTGTCAAGTGCTTTATCTGCATCTATTAACAAGATCATATGATTTTTATCTTTCATTCTATTAATGTATTGTGTCACATTTATTGATTCGTGGATATTAAACCAATCTTACATCCAGAGATAAATCCCACTCAGTCATGAGTAAGGATCCTTTTAATATATTGTTGAATTTGGTATGCTAATATTTTGCTGTGAATTTTTGTATTAATATTCAGCAGAGATTTCTGGTACTGTCTTTATCTGAGAGTATTTCACAATGATCTCACCTCCCTTTGCCATAGCCACAAAGTGATCTTTGTAATCCTTAGCAAAAACAAAAAGGAAAAACAAACAAAAAAAGAAAGCAAACCAAATTAAACAAAACTGCTGTGAAAGTATGAAGGGCTCCTGAGAAGTCAACAATCTCTCCCTCTCATACAAGTTGACGCTCAGTCTGCAGCTATTGATTAAAATCAACCGCCGTTACCATCTTACGACTACAGCACCTACTGCTTCATCTAAGCTGACCTTGGTTGTTGTATCTCACTAGATGTGCCTTATTCTTTGGACATTGGAGTGGTAGTTTGTCATATAACCTCCGTTTTCATATGAGGCCCCCCCAAAAGTCATTGATTTTTATTTTTAGTGCCATCCTCTTATTGTAAGAATAAGAGTGAAGACTTCTAAGTTTTTCGGATGTTGAATCTAAAATCAATAGTCTGGCTTTTTGATGGTTTATAGAACACATCAATCCTTCCAGTTTACATTTTCCTCAATGCACTTTCCCCTTGTATCTTGAAATGAGTAAGTACTTCTCATCTTTTACATACCCACCTTAAATGTCCCTGCAAGGGAAATGTAGGCCCACTTGTTATTTAATCTAAAATAACTCCTTTATTGTCATCTTTATAACACCCCGTATCATTTGTCAAAATCTTAAATATTTTTTTCAAATTGTCTTCTCTTGTAAAATAAAAGTTGTAGAGGGAAAAATATGCATAGGTCTTATTCACTTGTTTATAATAAATAACAAATTTTATAAAATACTGAAAATGTAACACAATATGTTTCTAAAACAAATGTATTTTATATAATAAATAATCCATTTTACTTGTTAAAATATATAATACAAGTCTATGTGTTCAGATATCTTAGGTATTTTCCACTAAAATCATGCCTATTTTAACAAAAATTTTCAGAAAACAATGATGAAATACTTGATATTAATGATAAACTTTATAATTTTTAAAATATTTTTATTGTATTTACTTTAGAGAGAAAGAGCATGTGAGGAGGGGAGGGGGGCAGAAGGAGAGAGAGAATCCTACGCAGGTTCCATGCTCAGCATGAAGCCTGAAACAGGCTCCATCCCATGACTCTGGAATCACGATCCGAGCCCAAATCAAGAGTCAGATGCCCAACCGACTAAGCCACCCAGGCACCCAATGATCAACTTTATTGTTACCTGGGAATCAAAGTCTTTCAAATATTTTTGTAAGCATCTGGTGTTATTTACTGGGCTCCTTCAGTACCTAGCACGTATCATAAAAAACAAAAACAAAAAACAAAACAAAACAAACACCATACCTCATCAAAGACAATGCAATTATCTCATTATACCTCCTTCTCTTCTTCTTCTTTTTTTCCTAATTGTCTCATCTTTTATAGTATTTTTACTTCTTAGTTCTCATTTTGGTTTTTACCAGATAAGAACAAATTTATTATTTTTATTCCTATAATAATATATAACTTGAATAAGCAACTATCTAAGATTTCCACCTTGACTGTAAATAAATTCAGAGTGACACTAAACAGCTTTACATCATAACAAACAAAAACATTTTCATATAATCATCTGTGATGAAGTGCCAGAGAAAATTATGGAGCAGAACCCAGGAAACTCTCAATGTCATGTCAATTGAGTTATAAAAAATATTTAGGTTGTTTTAAGCTACTGAAAACTGAGGGTTTCTTGGTTTGCAGCGCAATCTAACTTTATCAAACTGATACAATATGATTCTAAATGAAAAACCGTAATTAACCTTACATTTAACAGTTGGGATATAGCAGTGAACATTTTTTTCCTTTTTTTATAATTGTTACTTCATAAGTTGTTTTATTGAAACCCACTCAACAATCTTCAAACCAGTTTATATGTTTTAATAACACTACCATAAGCATTAGATAACCTTAATCATGAGAAGGCTTCATAATTAAGGGCTTGGATTAAAAAAAATATCAGGAATTTACAGCTACTTCACGTGGGAACTCATGTAATGTTGAGGATATGTCTCCCCGAATGATATTAACTGTACTGCTTCTTATACATTTTCCCTTTACACACTTTTAACCAATTTTTTTGTTCCAGTAAGACTAGGTTCTCTTTTTTTATGAAATTCTCTAGGCAGATTTAAGCCTATTGCTGTTATTCCAGGGATAACAATCATGAGATTTTTTTCCTTTTAATGAAAATTTAAGTACTCTTGGTTCCAATGAATGGTGATTGTCCTTACAAAAATCATGTAAAGTAACATTTCCCAAATTTATTCAGACTTTTATGCAGACATGTGCATTTGCTAAGGGGAAAATAGCAGTGTAGAATTATTTGATTTAAAAGCTTCTTTGGTTTATTTCTATTATGCCTAAATTTTCAGACACAAATGCAAAAATTTAATGACTTAGGACGTTTGGTTTGCTTAATATTAACTCTGAATGAATGTTTCCAAATGGCCTTGAGTAATTATATTTTCTGTGTAATAGACTAATAATACATGAAATGCTTTTTAACCCAGTGCTTAACATTCACTCCAGAGTCTTGTTGAATCTGCATGCTCATTTTCTATTTCTTGGCACTATCGCAGAAGTACTGCACTTGTTTTTTTCTTTTTTGCTTCCTTCCTCTATCGCTGCCTTCCTCTCTCTCCATTCCACCCCCTCTTTTTCTTTCCTTTTTATTTTACTTCTTTGTTTCAGTTTGGATATCTTCTTGCATACCTTGTGGAAATATAATAATCCGAGATGACAATGTGCTACCATTGTGTTTTAAGGTCAATAGCATTAGATTTAAACTATCCTTTTTAAAAAAATATTTATTTGCAAAGACTAGAAATAGAATGGAAGGTTTACATACACATATCAGAAACTGCAAAAAAATAGTAACTATCAGACTTAAGCATGTGACTTCATCTTTCAAAGAACAAATGCATTTTATCAGAGAGTCTGTTGTTCAGTGAGGCTGAAGAATAGTGTATTACCTGTGCCTAGAACAAACGCCCATTATGTAGCTTTCTATTTGGCTAAGGTTCACGCTAATATTCTTAGTCACTTTTGAATAGTCTTAGTATGATCCCTAACTACTCTTAGGCAGTAAAAGATCTTCTGGGTTCTTTTTTATTTTTTGAATAGATTTATAACATTGCTAATTTGGCTATATTTTAATGTTCTAAATTTTATACCATCAAATTCTTAGTATTTTCCTGACATCACCTTATCTCTAGAATGTACATCTATAAATATACATCTAGATGTCTATGTGTGTGTGTGTGTGTATATATATATATATATATATGTATGTATATATAGACATAGACATATATATATATATATGTACATATATATATATTCTATAGACACAATTGTAATCTACATTATGATGAAAGTTCAAATCAAATAATTCAGCAATGGAATATGGCCCCTATGGTACTTAGAAAACAATCTCTTGGTAATGGCCTGTAGGTGTTAGGCAATCAAACACTGTAATCATGATTAATTGCTAGCCAACTAGCAAAGGGAGTCCCAGATGCATTTAAATACAGATTTCAGCTCAGCACGATATACAAATTGAAAGCTCTCTTCTCTTTTATTAGTGTATCTATTAAAATAGCTTAGTATGCCCATCTAAAAGCATTAAGTACCTTTGAGGGTCCAAAAATAAGTCACAAACCCATTAATGGAACATTTGTGTATTTTCAGACCTTCACCTTGCTAAATGAACTCTGCTATTTGCCTGCTCTGCTAGGGAAGATAGTGCTATGAGAGAAGCAGATTAAAAACTAAGGCAAATTCTTTATCTGGTCCCTAAACCTGAATAGAAAAATTTCCCTTTTCAGTAGAAGGGTTATCAGATGGACCTATTTCAGACATAGAAATAACAGAATTTCTCTTCCATCGTTCATCTATCACCACACTGGACCCTCTACGAATGTGTAACTAATAACTAATATGAAAATCTCATATTCTTTGTTCGGACATGGGGAGAAGGCAGGGACTACTCTCCCATCACCAGAATGATTATCCTCAAAAAGTGCATGAAAACTTGAACACAATCAATCTCTTCTACAAAGATAGTGAAAACAAACTAAAATGCCAGGACTTTTAAAAAGCTCAGTGTTCCCAAGATATGGTCAAAATAAAATTCCTACCATGTTGCTCTTTGTGTGCCGACCATCTGACTAGTGCTCTTTGACCTGATGAACATGTTCCTCTGCCTCTCTGCCTAAGGTATTAAAGTGTACACCGCTGGTCATCCCCACCAAATTCTCGCATCTCTGATATTAAATTATAAGCCTTGACTAAAAATTCCTCGTCGACCTGTTTTTTTTTTTTTCTAAACAAACCTAATTTTTTAATGTTTATTTTTTAGTTTTGAGAAAAAGAGAGACAGAGTGTGCACAAGCGTGGGAAGGGCAGAGAGAGAGAGGGAGACAGAGGATCTGAAGCAGGCTCTGCACTGCCAGCACAGTCCAGTGCAGAGCTGGAACTCATGAACCGTGAGATCATGAGCCGAAGTTCGATGCTTTTCCATCTGAACCATCCACTTACACCCTCCACATTTTTTTTTGTTGTTGTTAATGTTTACAAACTGGAATTTAATACTACCTTGAGAATAGATACACATTATAAAATTCAAATGGAAGTGTTAATAAAAAAAATACTAAGTTTTAGGAATTACTAATGAAAAGTGTACAAAATTATTGACTTATAAAATTTCTACGGACAAAAATGAAAACTGTATGTTTATTTATATGTTCATATTTATTTATATAGTTTATAGAATTGAATTTTTATCAATAGGAAATTTTTTAAAATATTTATACATATTCTGTCCACAAATAAAGTTTTAATAAAATATACATATATGCGTGAATGTCCCCAAAGGCCTTTGAAACACTTTGAAATATTAGCAGAACTAGGTACTTTGTAGCTATTTGTTTTGTAATAATTTAAATTTTATCTGAAAAAGTCGGGTCTAATACTTTAATATTACTGCTTCTATAATATAGTATTTCAAGGCCTGAACTTTGCCCTTCTATAATATAGCTTTATAGGTTATAATAAGGAGAAAAAACAGGAGGGTTTTATAAAATTTTTATTGGCAACCAAATAAATGCTATGGGCATCAAACAAAGAAGAAAAAACTCTAACTAGAATTTATCATTATTTATTATCTTGGTTCTAAGATAAGGACTCATGTTGCCTTTACCTGCAGGAACAGATTAAGTACATCAAGTACCTGGGAAAGGAAAGGGCAGGGCCTGAAACTCATTCCTCTCTTACTGAGGTGATATCCCGTGGAAAGAATGCCTCCCACCAGACTTTCTTATAAACATGCTAATGGTACATATAGGTAGACTTAATAGAGTCCCTATCTAAGAAATGTCTTTAAAGTGTCAAAGTCATGAAAGTCAAGGAAAATGTCAGGTACCGATGTAGACTGAAAGAAACCTAAGACCATTGTGAAACAAATCTGAAAGGGATCCATATTCTATTAAAGATATCCTTGGGGCAATTGTCAACATTTGGACAGTCTGAGGACTAAATAATTTTTGTCTTATTTCAAAATTTAAAAGATTATTGAAAATTATATTCAGTGATATAAAACATATTTTTCAATGGCTTATTTTGAATAAAATAGGAATTATTGGTTTATGAAGACTGGAATGACTGGTACAAAAATGAGAAATAGCCACATAGGCATTTTTTTGAGTGTCACACCTAGGGAATATAAAACTGCTGGGCACCCAACCTGAAATATACTCCCTTAAGAGTCTGCACACATTTTGCAGAAATCCTCTGTTAATCCAAAACGTGATTAGAGCTGGAAAGATGAGGACATTTAGAAATGGTCTTGCAGACTCAAGCTCCTTCAGAAAGTAATGTTGGCCTGTCATTAATCAAAGTTTTAGGTGAGATCTATAATTCACATGAGCCTACTTTGATTCTTTAGCCATTTGCTTTTATGTGTTAATACAAAAAGCAAAATTTGTTTGTTTGACTTTATTTACTTATTCTTTTTGTGCCCATCCTACAAGAGAATTGGAATTAAAAAAAATAATGTTTATTTATTTATTTATTACTCATATGCTAATTTCAGTGTTTCTATTTCTTTTTCAGCTTCCAAATAACTTTAGAGATCCGAAAAAAATCAAATCCTCAAACAAGAATGTTTAAAAATACATTGTAGAATAATACTGTGGCCCTGAAATGATTCTTTTTCCCTATCTCAATGAAGGTGAAAGTCTAGATAAGTCAGCTTTTATTCCTGTACTCTGCATATATTTCAGTTTTTACGATGCTTTTGAAAATGTTGACAAAAATTATTTAATCCTTATACCATGATTTACCATGAACTATAAAACATCTAAAATGTACATTTTCTCAAACAGAAAGCATTAGGATAAAAAATGTCGACTGCAGAATTTGTAAATATTTGATGTTATTTCCTTCAAATATCATGGTTATGGTCAGTAAGACTTCTAAGTATTCAGATCAAATAAGACATAATCTAGCAAAGTGGGCTTGGGCATGGCAAAAGGGTTCAAATGCAATTCAGTAAAGTTTGTGTCAGATTACAAACTTTTGGAAATACAGCTTTTATTCCCTAACCACATATGTTTTTTTCTTATCCTCCTTCACACTGATTTCTGCCAAAACAGTTGTAGGACTTTGTTGATTCATGCTCTTTTTTCTTTCCCTTCATTTATTTGTTACACTTGGTACTGCTGAACATTAAAAAATAATAATAATTTCTTTTATTAAATCCTCATTATATCACATCTTATTTTTATTTCTCCTTTCTGACTCCATTATATGAAAAATAAATACAAGAAAAATGGGTTTTCTAATGATATGTTATTTCAAATAAATGAAAAGCTTTTGAGCTGATGTTGTGTTGCTTTATTATCTTTTGTATTTTCCGTGGTGTCAGAAAATGCTTTCTTCTTCTGTCTCTTAACTGTGACTTCTATTTGAATGCTCATTTCCAGTCCCACCTCTAGAATCATTCTGCATGAGATTGGTTTTCCAAGTCTTCAGTGTGTGCTCTTTCTCCTCAACGAGGTCTCTTCTGTGCTCTGAGAGTCACGAATCGGCTTTCATTTGGAGATTTAATCCCCAACAGAAATGCCCATCTGAATGACTGAAGCTTTTTTTCTTTTTCCCCCATGTTCATCTTAGTACTGACAGCCTGTATGTTCCTAATATGTACAATCTTGTTCTTAAACTACCTTTAAATCCTCAACCTACCTCACTTGGAAACTAAAGCTCATTGTTTCATCTACTACCTGTCACCTGCTTAGAATCTTCTTGATGCCGAATTATTTCTTTCCTTACTACATGCAGGAAATTCAGAGAATAGAACTATTTATTTATTTATTTATTTATTTATTTACTTATTTTCTGGGTGTCTTCTCATTACCTAACAGGACAGTCTAGTGTCACTCTCCATTGACCTCTCTTGATGGTGACTGATAGTATGTCAAGGTTATACCCAAGGCTCAGAGTTGTATTCATTTCGCCTATGTAGCTGTTGGATTATGTAACTCTCGACTCCCAGAGACCGGATGTGGAAAATTTACATATTATCTGTGACTTCTAGCATGTTAAACTGTATTGATCTGTTTTAAATGTCTCTGCATTTCAAACATACTGGCTTAATTAAAAATAATTAATAATAATAATAATAATAATAATAATAATAGATTTTCTTATAAGTTTGAGGCATATAGTATTTTATTAATAAAACAAATAGGTTTTCACTTTGAACCATAGTATTTCTTCAAAAGGCTACCGCTAAACTGCATAATTGACATCGAGAATGTATATTTTTCAATTTAGACCTTAAGGCTGAATTCTTTGAATGCTGCTGACTAAAGAAGTAAGCCACGTTAATTATATTATCTTATTTGCCTCTGTTGTACTGGAATATAATATTTTCCAAAATTTGCTAAAGTAAAGTAAAACTGACCAAATGTGCTATATATTTGTAGTTTTTTGTTTTGTTTTATTTTTGTGGGTTTTTTTCCATTATTACTAATTGCTAGGACCTTTTGTGGATTAAAAAAAAAACAAACTTTTGATATAATATGTCTGGATATGGATTTGCATTTATAGCTAAATACAGATTTTTGCTCTTGAATATTATACTTATCATATTTTTTTAATAGAAAGATTTTTGGGCCAAAATGCAGGCCATGAGCTCAGTCATGCCTCAATTTTAACCCATAATACCATCTGTAGAAGCAACACTATGACTACCATTGTGCTTTGTGGAAATACTCTGTTTTGACATTTATAACTGATTTTTGTTTTTCATTATCTCTATTTTTATATGTCAGAATTATAAAATATAATTGAAAAAAATTTAAATATACTTCAAGCATACATTGTGGTGTTTGGTATGCATTATGAAAGAATTCTATCTAGTTAATTAATATGCATAACCATCACTTCACCTATTTATCTCTCTCTTTTGTGGTCAGAACATTTAATCTCTACTCTTTCACAAAACTTCAAATTCAGAATACAGTGTTATCAATAACAGCTCTCATTATTCACAATTGGTGTTCAGACTTACTCGTTTTACAGATGAAAGTTTGTGCTCACTTACCAGCATCTCTCTATTTCCCCGCAACCATTCTCAAACTCTCTAAGAGTTCGACTTTATTTTTTAGATTCCATATATACGAGGTACTTTTTGGTATTAGCCTTTTCTGTTTGCCTTATCTCATTTAGCATAATTCCCTCAAAATCCATGCATGTTGTCAGAAATGGCAGGATTTCCTTCTTTTTATGACTGAATTGTATATATCACATTTCTTTCTCTATTAATCTATCCATGGACACTTGGGCTGCTTCCGTAGTTTGGCTATTGTAAATAATGATGCAACAAACATGGAATTAAGGTGAGTGTTTAAGATTCTATTTTTACTTTCTTTGAATGTATACCCATAAGTGGAATTGCTAGATTATGTAAGTAGTTGTATTTTTATTTGTTGAGGACTATTCATACTGTTTTCCACAGTGGATGTACCAATTTATTTCTTCATTAACAGTACACAAAGGTTTCCCTTCCTCTATATCCTCACCAATACTTTTGTCTTGTCTCTTTAATGATAGCCATTTTAATCGGTGTGAGATGATATTGCATTACAGTTTTGATTTTCATTTCTCTGATGAGAATTTGTTAGAATTGCCCAAATATTTTATTTTGATGAGATCATATTAAAATTATATGATATCCCTATCCCTCAATAATATACATGTGACACACTATCTGCAAATAATTTGAACACTTGTTTTGCTCAGTGCTGAGATCAGGCAGAATCAAGAAATTATTGCATTATTTTAGGAAATTATTCTTTTAGAGTTAGTATAAATTTTTCATTAAAAATAAATATGATTCTAATATATGTCTTATAATTGTTACACTGTTGGTCTTATCTACCTACCGACAGCCTTCTAATATCCCACTGTAGCATTGCTTGCTTCAGATGATGTCCTGGAGTGGCTTGTCTTGACTCACAACAGCTAGTTGTGCATGAGTCTTCTTAACTCCATATTCAAGAATATCACATTAGTAGAGAGGGATAATTCTTCATTGGTTCCTTGTGAAAAAAAGGTATCCTCCCTCTGTGTGAAACACAAACTTATTTATTACCCAGCATAATATAAATACTATCACTTTTGGGGAAAAGTTTATTTTCCATATTGTCCATTGGGAAAGATCCGGGTACCCTACACTCAAGGTTTCTCTTCTATAACATACATGAAGCTATTATTTAGACCACTTTGTCCCACCTTGTTGTATTTGGGGTGTAAGGGTGGCACAAATTCTGGTATTCTGACAACTGCTATTGCTATGAGGAATAAATTGTCCTTTGTCTCTGATTCAAGAGTCTCTGCTCTTCTGCTAGTATCCATGAAACTGCGGTAAGCTAACCTATTTGCTTGCAAGTAGAGTAAAAATACATACCCTTCACAGTCCTTGAAATTTAGCAGCTTGAGGGGTGCCTTGGTGGCTCAGTCAGTTAAGCGTCCAACTTAGGCTCAGGTCATGATCTCATAGTCTGTGGGTTCTAGCCCCACATCAGGCTCTGTGCTGACAGCTAAGAGCTTAGAGCCTGCTTCAGATTCTGTGTCTCCCTCTCTTTCTGTTCCTCCCCTGTTTGTGCTCTGCCTCTGTCTCAAAAATAAATAAAGATTTAAAAAAAAAAAAAGAATAATTTAGCAGCTTGAAATAGTCCCAGGTGAAAATATTCACACTACAAAGATCTTCAAATATTTAAAGTACTGCTTTGGTGTTTGTTTTTGTTTTTAACGAGTCAATTATTAACATTTTGCCAATACCCCACTGCTTGATAGTTTATTGTATGAACAACAGTACTGTCTGCCATATTTTCTGACTTAGCTTCCTGCTACCTTCTAAACCATCATATTAGAAATACTATAAGTGACTGATACATTGAACCATCACTTAATGTGTTATATTGTAAGGAATACAGTCTCTGCATTTAGGTATACCTGACTGTCAGTCTGATTTGTGCCTTTTATGAGTTACCTGGGCATGGCATTTTATTAGATCATTCTCATTGCAATTAGTGATATCCAGAGAATTATCCTGGGGTGACAAATTTCTCGTGGAGAATTATTTCAGTAATATTTAATGTACAGTATGAAAATATCTCATGCCTTAAAATAGACACTTTAAAATTTTTACTCCTATTTTCTGTGGCTGTTTCTATTCAATAGCAGTTAGAGAGACCAGTGATAAGGAAGAATGGAGCATTCTCAGGCTGTAGGTGCAAATGTCTACTTAATTTCCTGAAACTTGTGCTTAATCAACAATAAGTAGATAACAGAAGTTGTCATGATGTTTGTTTTTTGTTTTTGTTTTTTTTAAACGTTTATTTATTTTTGAGAGACATAGAGACAGAGCGTGAGCAGGGGAAGGGCAGAGAGAGAGAGGGAGATACAGAATCTGAAGCAGGCTCCAGACTCTAAGCTGTCAGCACAGAGCCCGACGCAGGTCTCGAACTCACAGACCATGAGATCATGACCTGAGCCGAAGTCAGCCACTTAACCAACTGAGCCACCCAGGCGCCCCTGTCATGATGTTTAAAGTGAAATCACATCTGTAGTAAAAACAAAGGTTCAATTGAGATTTATTCTTAATACTTGAGTATTTAAATGTACAATTTGGAATTAAAGAAAAAGAGAAACATTTTCTTAAAAGATAGCTGGGGTCATCAGAAAGCCAGGGTGGCTTCAAACAGACTCGCTGGCCTCAGTGGCCTTGGAAAGTTCTGGCCCTTTATCTCCGAGGCCAGTGGTCTGCAAATCTCTAGAGAAAGCAAATTAGGTCTCTTATAGAGCAAGGGCTTTCAGTGAGCAAACAAGGAATACGTTAACCTGAAGCAAGTTAACCCTTAAGACTACGTAGAGTCCAGTTACACACACACTGTAGATTTATCAAAGTCCATGGAATGTACAACACAAAAAGGAAACCTTAATGTCTACTATGGATTTCATTAATAATGGATCGCTATTGGATTATTTATTGTAATAAATGCGAAACCGCACAAATACAAAATGTTAATATAAGGGAGACTGGAGGGAATTGAGGGAATTATGGAAATTCTCTGCAGTTTCTATTCATGTTACCATAAGCCTCAAACTGATTTTAAGTATAGTCTATTAATTAACAAAAATCATAGGACATAAATTTAGTATAAAATAATATATTTCATTGTTTTCCATGGCTGACAGTTACATTTTCTCTTTTAATTTCCATTGTCGTGTTATTCAGAAATGAACTAAATACATAGTTTTATAGCTTGAAATGAAGCCAACTTTTCTTTAGTTAATTCTGAGAAAACTGTTTTCCATGAAATATCCTTATTTAATGACTTTGGCTTCTTTAATTCAATGTAGTTAATGTGTTATCATTTACAAAGGTTTGGAACTGTGTTTAGGCATAGAGTACCAGAGATTCCTTAAATATCTTAGCTAACTAGTAATGGATCAAATGAAATCTATGAGTTCAGGAAAATGATCTTTCATATTCTACATGATAAGGACAAAATATTTGAGCAGTAAATATACCTTCTTTAAAATATACCTACTTTAGTATGTGGATAGAACCAACTATTTTCATATTCAGGCCAATTATTTGATATTTGAAATTAATAGTTGAAAGGAATTCTATGTTTTTTAAGTTTGGCTAATAGTAATTTCTCACACAATTTATTCAATCAATCTTTATGAAATGTATTAGGTATTTAAATAACTAAAATAGCAGACATCTGCTCTTTATTATTTGGCCTTGTTATTTTTGTCATATTACATACATGGCTTCGCGATTTTAATTGGATTTTTTTTCTTATATTACCTTGAAAGAGTAGCCTATTATTGCTAATTTACATGTTTTTAATAGCAGTTAATTCATCTTAGGAAATTACATACACTAATAAAATAAGAAACCCAAATAGCCAATGAGTAATTATCTTTTAACTTTTTTGTGGGATAAAAAGTTATATGTCTCAAAAATTATTTTGGAAAGGAAGAATTTTGGTAATAAAAATAATAATAATAATAATAATAATAATAATAATAATAATAATAATAATAGAAATTGTTAGGAAACCTAAATGAAGTTTTTCTACTTTCCATAGTTTCATGAGAGGATGACATTCACTATAAGTGACTATATATACTTTAAATTTCAGAAAGGTTTGACTGATTTTTTTGAGAAGTATGTAACAGTTTCACTCACAAAAATATGGATAGATATACATTTCAAATTGAAAAAATGATATATTCAATTTAAGAAATAGATTATAACCAGTATCTATAATACTCCATGTTCCTCACGGAGTCTTCAGTCCTATAAGCACTTTTCTGAGTCTTAAAGTTTATTTATTTTGAGAGAGAGAGAGAGAGAGTATGCTCAGGGCAGAGAGGGGGAGAGAGAATCCCAAGCGGACTCTGTGCTGTTAGCACGAGCCTGACGCAGGACTCAATCTCATGAATCATGAGAGCTTAAGCTGAGCTGAAAATCAAGAGTTGGATGCTTAAATGACTAAGCCACACAGGTTCCCTGTATTTTGCTGAGTTTTGAGTGTATAACATTTGATCTTTTTTGTTTTATGACATGTGTATATATCAGTATATCAAACATTTCCTAATGTTTCTGTAATATGTATGAATGTCATTGTACTCTATTTTACACTTCTGTGACTTGCTTTCATTCAACATGATTCAACAGTATGTGTGAATTTTACTCACATTAATGCACTTAGCTATTTTGAGTACTGTGTAGAATTTCTATAAATATATTATTATACTGTATATGCATTCTACTGAGAATTATTATTCGAGTTCCTGACAGTTCTTTCTTTTGCTTTTGCTAACACTATTTCTATGAATATTTTTGAACATTCTTGAACACAGAATATATGTGCTAGCGTTTTTCTAGAATATATAGTTAGTAGTGTGAGTTCTGATGCTGTTTTCTGTTTCACATTTCTGCTCCAAGCAGTATAAAACAATTCTTGATCCATATCCTCACGCAGGCTGGATATGGTCCAACTGTTTCTCTGACAATGCATCCCATTGTGGTTTATATTTGAATTTCCCCAATTACAAACGAAGTTAATTTTTTCATGTTAATTGATTGCATTTTTATTCTTTGAAATTCCTGCTATGACTTTATTTTACATGGGGTTGTTTATCTATTTCTCAGTAAAATCTCTGTGTATTCAAATGTTAGTTCTTTGTTGGCTACTGCATTGATTTTCTATTAATGTTTAACAAATAACCACAAATTTAGTAGCGTAAATCGACAAAAATATATCTCACAGTTTCTATGGGGCAGGAGTTCAGCAAGATTTAGCTAGGACCCCTGCACAGGAATTCCTAAGGCTGAAATCAAGGAGTCAGTGTGGTACGTCCTCACCTCTGGAGGCTGCTTCCAAGCTCCCTCAGGTTGTTGGCAGAATTTATTTCTCTGCAGTTGTGTGATTAAAATCTCTGCTTTCTTTTTAATCATTGAGATTTACAGCATCTAGAGACCACTCTCAAGTCATAGCCCTGGGACTACTTCATAGGCCCTCTCCAGAACACGGTGACTATCTGCTTCAAGTCCAATAGGACAGTACCTACTACAGATTCGAATCTCTTCGATCTATTCTGTCTCTGACTTCTAGACCCTCTATTAGAAGAACTTACCTGATTACTCCAAATGAGAGGATTTATTTATTTATATCCAAATGAGAAGATTTAACAAAATCTTCGCACTCTATTAGAGGTCATCTTAAAATTCTGCCTATCCAGTTATATAAGTTACAAGTACTTTGTCACAGTTGTGACTTGCTTTTCACCTTAAGAAATAGGTTAAAATATATATTTTTTTGGTTTTTAATATTGAAATATAATTTACAAATAACATATGTATACATATAATTCATGGTAAAAAATATATATGTATATATATACTTGGTTTTTAATAGTGAGATATAATATACATATAACATTATATTAGTTCCAGGTATACAACATAATGATTCTATATATGTTTATATTACAAAATGATCACCATAATATGTCTAGTTAACATTCATCACCACACACGGATACAAATTTTATTTTTTGTGATGAGAATTTTTAATATCAATTCTCTTAACAACTTTCAAATATGCAATACAATATTGTTAACTATAGACACCATGCTGTACATTATATCCCTGACTTATGTTTTTTGTAACTGAAAGTTTATACCTTCGGACCATCTTCACCCGTTTTACCCATTTCCCACCTCCTGTCTCTGGCAACCACCAATCTGTTCTCTGTATCTATGAATTAGGTTTTTTCTATTTGTTTGTTTCTGCGTTCCACACATGAGTGAGATCATGTGGCCTTTGTCTTTTCTTTCTCTGTCGACCTTATTTCACTTAGCATAATGCCCTCAAGGTCCATTCCTATTGTCACAAATGGAAAAATGTCTTTCTTCTTCAGGGATGTAAATATTCCTCTGTGTGTGTGTGTGTGTGTGTGTGTGTGAAATATCTTTATTCATTCATCCACCAGTGTTTACAGTGCCATTGTTTCTGTGTCTTGGCTATTGTGAATAGTGGTACAATGAATATGGGGGTACAGATGTCTTTTTTTTCGTAATATTTATTTTTGAGAGACAGAGACACAGCATCAGCAGACGGGGGTGGGCAGAGAGGGAAGGAGACACAAAATCCGAAGCAGGCTCCAGGCTCTGAGCTGTCAGCACAGAACCCGACGTGGGGCTTGAACTCACAAACCGTGAGATCATGACCTGAGCCAAAGTCCAACGCCCCACAGACAGAGCCACCCGGGTGCCCCTACAGATGTCTTTTTAAGTTAAGTGTTTTCATTTGCTTCTGGGTTATAGTCCCAGAAGTAGAATGGTTGGATCATTTGACAGTTCTATTTTTAAATTGTTTGAGGATCCTCCATATTGTTTTCCATAGTGATTGCACTAATTTGCATTCCTGCCAACAATATACAAAAACTCTCTTTTCTCCATATCCTCATCAAAGCTTCTTTCTTATCTTTTGGATAATAGTCAGTTTTAACAAGTATCAAGTTACATCTCTTTGTGGTCTTAATTTGCATTTCCCTGATGATTGGTGATGGTGAGCATCTTTTCCTGTACCTGTTGTCCTTCTATATGTTTGCTTAAAAAAAATGTCTGTTCGGATCCTCTCTCCATTTTTTTGGGGGGGTATTGAGTTGTGTTTAATGTTTGCTTAATTTATTGCCAACTTTAATCTTCTTCAATTATGGGCTCAGTTTGAGTCTTTTTAAATAAATTCTTCTTCATCTTAATTATCCCATCTTTCTTGTGATAGAATTGATTTGTATTTCATATATGAATCATTACTATGTTTATACTAAAAGGTGTATAAGGCCTGCAGCCTGCTTTAGATTCTGTCTCCTTCTCTCTCTGCCCCTCCTCCGCTCACACTTTCTCTCTCTCTCTCTCTCTCTCTCTCTCTCTCTCTGTCTTTTTCTCTCAAAAACATATAAACTTTAAAAGAAAAAAAAATTATTTTTCTTATTTTCCTCACAACCTGTAGTCAAGTTTTAACACCAAGTACCAAACTGATTTAATCCACAATGTATATATGTTTTTTTTTTTTTTTTTCCCTGTTTTCCAACTAGAGTTTTGTTGGGGTTTGCTCTGGATGGTGATGACCTTCTCACACTATTTCCCACCTTGAGAAGTTCCCAGGGACAGTTCCTCTGTCCCTTATATAGCCATTTAAAGGTTCCTATCCCATCAGGGGTAGACAATGCTCAAATGACACACTGGCTTTACAGATTGGTCACATTGATAGAGCATTGTTTTCACCACAATGTATCTGCAAGGACTTCTTTTTCTTCTTTGTATACTTAGTACTTTATTTACTAAAAACTTTTTAAAATAAATTTTTATCACACATTTTTAGGTGTTCTCTAGTGGAAACATTGTTTAGACATCCATTGTAACATATTGCTGGACAAATGTCCTTGTTCTTTATTTCCTAGACATTTTTGTGCATAAGATAAAAGCAACCACAAATAATTATTTTAATATATAATTTACTATATGGTAACGTTTAGAAAAATAATCCTTCAGATCATTTTAAGCACATCACAATAAAGGCAGAATCTACAGAATTCTGAAGCTTAACTATTTATTACTATATTTAAAACTTAGCTAATTCTACATATCAGTGTCATGATTAGCTTATTTCTTCATTGTTCTTATACTTGTTTTCATAGCTTCTTGAAGTTAAAGCTATATTTATATTTGATATTTTCTTAGGATTTATGTAATCCTAATGGAACGAAGAAGCAAACACTTCCATCTTAGACAAACTGACATAGAATTAGATTTTTTAAAACTGATTTCTGTTTGCAACATACTCATTTTGCTTTCTCAAAATGTAAATTGAAAACCAATCCTTTGGGTAAGTGGCTGAATTTTCTTTGTAGAGGTAATCTTCCCTATGACATTAAAAAGCATTCTAAATTCATTCTCATTATTTACTTATGTTTTACCTTTTTGGTACCTGGCATCTTTCTCTAAAATGATTTATTTTTAAACATTTCATCACCAGTATCACATAAACAATTGTTTTGTCACCACAATATATTTGGTCTATTAGCCTTGTTAAAATGTATATTCTTATCCGTATTTTATTATAATTTGTAGGATCTTCTATGTGTTTTATCTCTCAAGAGCTGATGGATTTAGCTTATGCTATTATGTAAGATAGTTATCTCTCTTCTTTTGGATACATTTATTATCATTATATCATTTTAGTACACACTGGATAACAATATTACTTGGTTGTATTGTGAACACCAGAACTGATCAGTTATTAGTATATGCTAACATTTCAGTATTTTCAAAGACTTCTTAGCTTACTCCCAGGTCCCTGTATCTAATTAAGAAAGAAGTGCATGACTTATAATCAAAAAATGGATTGGAGAAACTGAATACCATCTATTAGGTACTCTCTACTACTTATTAAAATCTATTAAAAGTCAAAATTTATTCACTCCTTTAAATTTTGCCTTATAACTAAATTTCATGTACTTTGTATTCCTATTTTTTCAGTTAACGGCCAATCATTCCCAAATGCAACCTCTTTCAGTGAACCAAAATTCTCCTGCTGCTTTTTTTCTTCTGATGATAAAATTGTCTGTCACCATGTCAGGGTGCCCACATAGCTGAGTTGGTTGAGCATCTGACTTCAGCTCAGGTCAGGTCATGATCTCATGGTTCGTGAGTTCAGGCCTCACATGAGACTTGGTGCAGAGACCACTTCAGATTCTCTCTCTCTCTCTCTCTCAAAAATAAATAAACATTAAAAAATGTTGTCACCAGGTGGCCACGGGGAAAACCTTTAAGTCTTCCTCCAAATAATCTATTTTCTAGAAAGTCAGTTCATATGCCCCATCATGGTCAGCAGCTAACTGAAATTGTTGGCCTAGAAACACAATCGAGCCCAACCTCACTTGACAACTCTCAAACAGAACATTCTCATTCCGCATACTTTTAAAAGGTTTCATTCTGCATGAACCTTGAAGATGAACTTACCTTTGTAGATGATAAAGAAAATTCTAAATGTAGTACAATAATGTAACAATAA
Source organism: Paguma larvata (assembly GCA_030068075.1). Classification (NCBI taxonomy): domain Eukaryota; kingdom Metazoa; phylum Chordata; class Mammalia; order Carnivora; family Viverridae; genus Paguma; species Paguma larvata. The sequence goes on from CM057840.1 coordinate 39,249,945, forward strand.
GAAATTTCTAAATTAATCTATGCATTCAAAAAAATCTCAGTTAAATCCCCATGAATATTTTTATAGAACAAAATGAGTATATACAGATTATTGATCAATTTTTATAATACAAAAGCAAGTAAATATAAGAAAATATACCATTGGATTAAAATAAGTAAGTTCTTATTTGTAAGAGGGCAAGTCAACGTAACAAAATAAAGAAAACAAAAGCACAGTAATTTTTTATATGGGGAATTAGGATATATCATAAAGGCGTATTTTATATCACCTTGAGAAAGAATAGGAAAACTGGAAATAATTTTGAAAAAATGAAACTTACTTGATAATATGTTTTAGATATTAAAGACACACAATACATACATACCAATTTATATAAGTTCTAGGACAAAAGAGAAGGAAATGCATATGTATATATAAATGACATTAACCTAATGTCTCCTTTGGGATACACAGACTATTACCACCCCAGGGTATCTATATTCTAGCCACCAGACCCAGAGAATATTTAGCCTTACACCTTACATGGCAGAAGGAACTTTGTAAATGTGTGTGATTAAATTGAGGATCTTGAGTTGGGGAAATTATCCTGGAATATCTGATAAAAAGTAGTCAGTAGAGGTTATAGTCAGAGAAGGTAATGCAAGGATGAAAGCAGAGAAGGAAAAGAGATACAGGAACAGAAACAGAAACAGGAGGGAGAGAAAGTGAGAGGAAGAGAGAGACAAACTGACAGACTAATAGAGGAAGATGCTACATCCGTCGCTGGCTTGGAAGATGGAAGATAGATGAATGAGGCAGAGAATCTAGGCGGACTTTTAAGGTTAGAAAAAGGCAAAGTAACCAATTCTCCCCTACTTCTTGCAAAAGGAATACAGCCCTGACAACCACTTTTAGATTTTGACCTCTGTCACGATGAGTGTGTGCTGATTTAAGCTGCTAGGTTTATGGAAATTGATTACAATAGCAGCATAACCTTACTAAACTAGAAACAGAAATAAGAACTGATGGGGGAAAACAATTACAAATTGTTATGCCATAGCAATTTTTAAAAATTATTTAGGGGCACCTGGGTGGCTCAGTCGGTTGGGCGGCCGACTTCAGTTCAGGTCATGATCTCGCAGTCCATGAGTTCGAGCCCTGCGTCGGCTCTGTGCTAACAGCTCAGAGCCTGGAGCCTGCTTCGGATTCTGTGTCTCCCTCTCTCTCTGCCCCTCCCCCACTCATGCTCTGTCTCTCTCTGTCTCAAAAATAATAAACGTTAAAAAAATTTAAAAAAATAAAAATTATTTAGATGTTATTTTATACAAATAAGGGAAGTGTCAGAATAGTGTATAGAACTTGTAACCTGTGTAAAATGCAAAAGTTAGTACACAGATTTTAGATAGAGCTCATTTAAGAGACAGAACAGATAGCCCTAAAATATTTGTGCAAAAGGCTATAAAGAGGACAATTAACAAATAGGAAAAGCAAATACAAAGAGATAGCATGTATTCAAGAGTAATCAAAAGAAATTATTAAAATATTTTTTTGTAAGAGATTGTGCCTAGGTGTCTGTATTTCTTTAGTGTTTGCTCTAATGGCAATCAACTGGTAAATATAATATTTTTATGTCAATGCTTAGTTCACTTAGAAAAGGGTTAAATTCTTTAAAAAATGTTTATTGCATGTATACTTACTGAATAAAAAAACAAACTAACGGTGAAGAAAAACTATGTCTTTTTTTTTTTCATCTCAATCAAGCTATAGAAGTTTGAATACTTAATTTAGTAAAAGTTTATGGTCGGCTTATTTTCGACAGTTTAAAAATAGAATACCAAAGTTTTTATTTATTTATTTAATTATTTTATCATTTTCTCATTTCATTTTTATACGTAGAGTCACACATAATTGAGACTAAGGATCTGGTAGAAAAAAGTATGAGGTAATTCAGTCATTTTATTTCAAAATAGTTTTTACATAAATAAGTACATCAATTTGTTCCACTTAAAAAAAACTGATCAGAACTGATGTGTGGGGAAACAAAAATTCTTCTTTCATTTTTGAATCACTGTTTGACTTTAAGCAAGTCGTAAAATTCTGTATTTTGTGGTTCTTATCTATAAGATAATAACATTTATTATACATCAAGTAGAAAGAAGACATCTTGGGGTAGGTGGAATTTATAATATATATAATGACAAAGAAAGAATCCATAAAATAAAATTATAGGAATATTAGAGATAAAACTCAAGATACTTCAAACTCTGACATTGTTATTCTAATTTTTGCTAACCACCTCTTAAGACTTGTTCTGCTTTATCATTTACTGGGGCATGTTAAATTTATCTCTCCCACCCTCAGGTTTATCTACTTTCAATATGTCTTTACATTCCATTCCTTCCAAAAGCTCTTGTGCATCTGTGTAGTCACTTTTAATTACTAAATATATGCATTTGAAAAACATGTTTTGAAAAAAAATAACTACTAGTTATCTTATAAAATGAATTTTCTATCATCTATCTATACACTACCCGTATTATTTGGAAATAAATTCATAAAAATGCTATTCAGAGATCGGCCCCTCCATGTTCACTACAGCATTATTCACAGTAGCCAAGATATGGAAACAATGCAAACATCTATAGACAGATCAAAAGATAAATAAAATGTGATAAACATATACAATGGAATATTATTCAGTCTTAAAAAAGGAAATTCTGCCATTCACAACAACATAGAAGAACTCATTTGTCATAGATGACTTACTGCTAAGTGAGATAAACCAGATACATGAAAAGTACTGCATAAATCCACTTATAAGAGGTATTTAAAATAACTGAACTCATACAAGCAGAGAAAAGAACAGTTGGGGGAGGGGGAGATGGGGAGTTAATTGCTCAAAGGGTATAAAATTTCAGTTATGCAAGATGAATAACCCCTAGAAATCTGCTTTACAACATTGTGCCTATAGTGAGCAGTACTGTATTGTACATTTAAATATTTGTTCAGAGGGTAGATCTCGTGTTAAGTGTTCTTAACACAAAAACCAAACCAAGCCAAAGAAACACCAAAAAATTATGAGGGTGATAAATATTCTGTTACCTTGATTATTAATGATGTTTTCATGGGTGTATGCATATGTCCAAACTCATCAAATTGTATACATTAAATATGTGCAATATTTTGTATATCAAGTATTACCTCTGTAAGCTGTCAGAAAAATAAATGGAATAGAAAAGAAAGCAATGCCGGTGATACTACAATTAGTAAGACATGCACTAAGTTGTTTTTGCTGTGTGGTGTGAATTCTAATGGGCCTGTTTCTAGTAGTTCCAGTTTTGATTTTCCTGAAATCATATAAGACCTCTGGCTAGTCTATAACTGACATAACAATACAGTTTTAGTAAACATGGAATCTATAATTAATGTCAAGACTAAAATAGCAGCTAATGTAAAAATAGCTTTTCAGCCATGTGTAAATGAATCCAAAAGAGAAAAGCATCATCTAACAATGAATTAAATTTACCTATTATAGCATTGGAAAATATGTAACAAAATTATATGAGAAGATTTATAGCATAAATTGATCTGGTATGATGAGAGAAAGAATAAGAAAGTAGCTAATAATATTGGGGCATATAATAAATGATAAGATTTTTTTTATTTTCAAAGGATAGTGATTCAATAAAAGACATTTGAGCTTCAAAGTTTTCTTTCTGACTAACTCTCAAAATTGATGAGAAAAAGAAGTGTGGTTATCAAAATTGTCTTTTCATTGTTTTGGTGAAAAATTTATGCAGGAAATATATAGAATTGTTGACAAAATTTAAACTATAGTCATAAAATTTATGTATGTTCCAGAACATTTTAATAAGAAAAATATGTCCAATTACTCACAGGGCTATCTTGCATTTACATAGCTTTTCTCTTTTTACTCTTAATGTGATAAATTGTGTTGAGATAATCTTTTAATTTTAGAAATATCCTGAATTTCTGTAGTAATTCTTAGTGTGTCATGATGAGTTATTCATTTAAAATAATTCAGGCATCAATTTGCTTCTAGGATTTCATATCTATTATAACACAGGAAATAAGTCTGTCATTGTTGTACTGCATATTTCGCTAGATATGGTTTTATCAAACTATCACATTTATTAGCATACAATGTGACATTTTATTAAAATATTTTCAAGTATCACCTGCATTTGTATTATTCAAACTCTGAATTAAAATAATGCATTCATATAGTCCCCTTTGGTTCTTCAGTGGCCACGGCAGAATTTAAATGGTTTAATTTTTCTTCTTACAGGATAGATTTTTGTGTTTAAAAAAAAAAAAATACAGCCGGGTTCGGTGAGGGGGGCGGATAGGGGAAATAGGATTTTCAACTGTCGTCTTGCTCTTGATACAGACTCTTGTGAAGTAGCGTTCTGTAGAAGATGCCTTCTTCCTGCATTCTAATGATGTCTGGTTCTCTCCCCAACGATAAATAAGTAAATAAATAAATAAAGATAAATAAATAAACAAAATAAAAAGATTACAACTATTTCTCACCTCACATTTTTGTTCATTAATCTAAGCCATTAAATTTTATTCTTTATTCATTCCTTATGATATTTTATTTATTTACTTATTGTTTAGGTTGAATATTAAGAAAATTTAATACTCATGTTTTTTTCTTTGAATACAGTATCATTTAATTTCTGAATAATTGAAAAAAATTAGAAAATTCTAAGGGACTTAATGCTTTTCATTTTGTCCGGTTATTTTTATTATGTGTTTGCAGGTTTGTGGCAATTTTGTCCAAAAATCCCACGTCCTTTTTCATTATTATATATTGAGACTAAAGTGGAAAATCTCCCTGATAAATCTTTCCTTATTCATTTAAAAAATTAATTTTATGTTCATTTTTCCAAAGTTTAGTGTAAATCTATTAAATCATGTTGATTAGATGATTAAAATTTTATATATTTTAAATTCTAAAAATTTATTATTTTGAGATGAATTTAAGAGGAGAAAGATGAAACATGGACTTTTATGCCACCTTGAGCTAGTATTTTCATAATTATTGAACTGGTGTATTTCTTCCAGGATAATGGGTGTAAGTTCGTTGCAATCACCATTGCAGTCAGTGGCAATCATGGGACACAGGTCCTGCCAATAAACAGTAAGCAGAAGTTTCTCAAAAGCTTTTCTTAAAAGAAGTGGGCTTGACTGGCAGTCACCATTTTGTTTTGCCTTTCAGCTTTCCCCAATCTTTGTGCTTATTGTAAGGATGGCATAAGACAAATATATACATACTATATATTTCTACACATTATGTATTTCTGTATATTATCTATGGATATACATATGTACATACACATACATGGATAGGGAAATGTATACAGAAGTCATAGATTTATCATTAATGATACATATTTACAATATTAATAAATATTGATAACTACATGCGTTTATAATGCTTTTATAATGTTTATTATTTACATATTTATATTTCTACTTATGCTCTTTATTGGGTATTAATAAGAAAAATTGAAAAGTATTTATTGTTTGTTATACATTTTGTTAAATGTATAATAATAAAGCCATTAAAAGAACAAAACTGGGAGAAAATCTGGAAGGTAACTTACCTTTTTCCTTAGAGATGAGTGAATTAGAACTTTGTAGGCCTGAAAGCTGTGGAACAAACATAATGTAAGGATATACATGAGAATATATATGTACACGTAAGGGCACCTGGTGGCTCAGTCAGTTAAGCATCCCACTCTTGATTTTGGCTCAAATTATGACGTCACAGTTTCAAGAGTTGGAGCCGTTCTGTGCTGACAGATTCTGTCTCTTGCTCTTCCCCTCCCCCACTCACGCTCTCTCTGTCTCTCTCAAAATAAACAAAGTTTAAAAAATATATGAATATGTGTGTATACATGCATGGATACATGTATATACTTAAATTCATATAGTATATGTGTATTTACAAAATTAATATCATCTTATTATCAAAATATCTTAGAAAATATCAAAAAAATAACTGAAGTGCATTTTACCTAAACCTTCAAAGGTTAAAGTTGTTAAAATGCCTTTGACAAACTGGGTGGCACAGATTAAATTCTAATTTAAGAATGGTAATTGTAGCCATTGTGAATATTCTCATGCTGATAAAAGGTGGAATCTGACAAAGAACATGAAAAAATATAAGACAACAAGGGAGTGCTGTTTTCAGACACAACTAATTCCTGCCTGACTCAGCCACTCTATTATCATGTGTTTTCATAAAAGGGCTGAGTGAATGTATCAATAAAGCATACTAACAATTGTGTTCTCTGTAAATTGGCTGTGGGATATTCTTAACTAAGCATAATACTATTAGAAAAAATTCCATTATTTGTACCTTTGGAACCACAGTGACATTAAACGATAGGAGAGAGATATCGGAACTTCCAGGAGTAGTAGTTATTAAGGCACATCTCTTTATATCTAGATTTCCAGCCCTCTACCAACTTAAATAAATGATAAGAAAGAGGAAGGAGAAGCACATGTTAGAAGTTGGATAAAAGAGTCATCTGAGAAAAAAGGGAAGAAACTTCAACTAAAATATAGTATGATCGCCTCATTAAATTCTCAGGAAAGAAAGAGAGAGGAAGGAAGGAGAGAAGAGAAGAAAGAAGGAAGGGTGGAAGGAAGGAAGGAAGGAAGGAAGGAAGGAAGGAAGGAAGGAAGGAAGGAAAGAAGGAAGGAAGGAAGGAAGGAAGGAAAGGAAGGAAGGAAGAAGGAAGCAAGAAAGAACTCGATTAAAAAATGGACAGAAAGGGGTGCCCTGGGTGACTCAGTGGGTTAAGTGTTTGACTTAGTGATCATGACTTAAGTCATGATCTCAGGGCTTATGAGTTTGAATCCCACACTGGGCTCTGTGCTGACAGCTCAGAGCCTGGAGACTGCTTCGGATTCTGTGTCTCCCTCTCTCTCTGCTCCTCTCCTACTGATACTCTGTCTCTCTCTCTCTCGAAAAGAAATGAATGTTAAAAAAATTTTAAAAATGGACAGAAAACCGGACACACACACACACACACACACACACACACAAGGGATAGCCAATAGCTGTGTGATTTGTTAATATAGTCATGCAAACAATCACTATCACTCAAGAAATTAAGCAACTATTACATCAATCTCATAGAGAGAGACCAGTGCCCTTGCAGTAAAGCCACAAGTCAGTTTAGGTCGGTCAATTAAAATAATCACGTACAGTTATAAAAGGGGTCGGGAGTAAGCAATCAATTCGTGATGATAGATACGTGTTTACAAAATATAAATGGAACCCTCAGATAAGTCAATATGATGCAGTGAAAGTTACTATTTTAAAAGATGGCTTTTCCAAAGAGCTAATACTGTTCTGCTTTCCTAGCTTGTCCAGCATCCACATAAAAATTTAGTATCTGAATTTTCTTTTGGGGAAAATGCAGGGGAGAAAAACACTTCTCAAGGTTCTCTCTCTCTGTCTCTCTCTTTTTTAATATTTATTTATTTATTTTTAGAGGAAACGCGGGGAGGGGAGGGGCAGAGAGAGAGGCAGAGAGAGAGGGAGAGAGAGAATCCTAAGCAAGCTCTGCTCTGTCAGTGCACAGCCCTATGCGTTCCTTGAATCCACGAATAGAACCGTGAGATCATGATATGAGCCGAAGTCAGTTGCTTAACTGACTGAGCCCCGCAGGCACCCCTCCAGGATCTCTTTTAAAAGCGACATGCCTTGCTTTCAAGAAAGACTTGTCAAGCTATACTTCCAGAATTCCCCCTCTAATTCAGAGGCCCTAGAAAGTGCAAGCTAAGAGCCAGGAGTTATTGACGATTAAAAACATGGAGACAAGAAAGGGGTTGTGGCCTGAGTGAGGTGGGAGAGAGGCCCTCTGATGGAAGCACTGTATTAGGGGCTTTATCACCCTCTGAAATGAAATGTTATGTAATTTAAACATGGAAACCTTAGATTTTCAAGACTTGAGTATCTAAGTTTTATAGTGAGGCTAGAAATAAATTGTCTTCACAGATGAAGATCGTAGTCCCCTGGGCTTCAGCTCTAGGAGCTAAATATTTATGAGGAACCCCTGATATGAAGGTGACATCTCACCAGGATCCTGTGAGAGAAGAAGCTTTCCACGGAACAAAATACTCTGATTCTACTGATAACCGGTTGAGTGATCTTTGAGATAGTCACGTTTCTATGCCCCATTTTCTTTATTTTTCAAAGGAAGATAGATGATCTACTACATCAGTGGCTGTCAAAATCTTTTTTTATTTCTAGCCAAAGTTTACTTCAGTTTTAGCAAACTCATATAATTTCCGTTACTCAACTTTTTAAAGTAAAGCTAGCCTAGTGAAACTGGGAGTTAAAAACTCGAAGCCCCAGGACTCACCTGGCCATATAAACCTGCAAGAAAACCCGGAAATGACTCCAATCAAACAGTCTATAATTCCACCATTATTAAAGCTGATTGGCAGTTTTATTTTTATGATTAAATTCAGATAATACTTTATTCAGGTCTGGTTTCTTGAATGACTTTTTCACAAACAAATACACAGTGACTACTCCATCGCACCTCTGAGAAATTATCAGAAAACAACCTGCTTTGTCCCTGAACTCTTTTACCTCCCACCTAGGGAGCTCTTTTGGGCATTATCTGAGGCCTCTCTAGACACAATTCTTTCTCAGAAAGAGTGGCATCTTGTCTTCCCAGAGAGATTTTTCCTCGAGGAATTTATGACCATTCGCTCTGCCCAGCAGGTCAAGTCTCAACCAAATAAACAAAGGTGCCTTAAAGGGAGATGCTAACAATTTAATGAGACAATTAGTCCTTGTGGCCTTGAGGTTAAGTGCTTTTGAAGATTTCCCGTTACTTCTAAGGGAAATCGTTTCTGACTGTGGCTACAGTTATCACTTCTCTGGCTGTCACTATCAACCTAAATTCTAATCTCATTCTTTAATGAATGACATAACAACCTCTGGCAAATCTTTTCCCTCTCCCTGGAAAATTTGTTTTCCCATATCTCAAGGAGATTGGTTCCCTGCAGTCTGCAGCTAGGAGGCTCCAGAAATTAAGTGTTTGGCTGTAATTTTTCAAAAACAGTCCAGTGATCATCATTAGTTATAATCATTGAAAACTGACTATATGTCATTAACGAAAAACATTAATTTAGAGACTAAACAAGTACTTAGATATGGGAGATATAAACTTCAAAGCAAAATATGCCTTGTATGTAATAAACGTTAAATCGAAGGTGTAAAGTCAAGCCCTTCCTTCGAAAGGGCCTTTTAGTGAATGTAAAATCTAGATTTTGCTGTAGAAAAATAGAGATTTGATTTATGCCTATGTGTGCACTTGTGCAATGACGTACAAGTTTGCTCTTTATCCGTCTTAGTTATTTTTTAGTTGAGTATTTGATGAATTGGTCAGTATGAGGAAAAAATATGTGATTGGTACTGAAACACACTTTGACTTCACTGAATTTTCTTAGAGGAAGTTTAGGTTAAGCACAAGATAAAATGGTACCTGCAAGTTGATGCACTTACAGTTCAGAGGTTTATCTCTTTGATAATGTAATAAGTAATATAATGTCATTTTATTCATGAGAGAACTCATCGTTTATATCTTCTGAAGCTTCAACCTCTCTTCCTGTACATATTTTGAAACTTTATATGTCAGAAAAAGAAGTAAAATACTCCTAGTTGATTTTAGTTTAACAACAAAGGACCTCTCTAGCATCAAATAGCTATATATAATAATTATGTATAATTTAATATCTTCCTCGTTGATGAAAAGTGTATGGGGATGTTTAAAGTGAAAAGAAATGAATTTTAAAAAGCAATCTCTTTAGTACTTTATGCATAGATTCACTCAAGAAGAAAATAGCATTTTAATTATCGATATTATAATCATTTAGTTTATGAAATAATTTCTTTCCTGAGTTTTTAGATTTTTCCATTCAATTTCAACTTTACTTTTGTCTTCTGAGTACCCCTATATAAAATCCAAAGTTGATAGACTTGAGAGAGCTACAAATGAAATTATTCAAGTAACAGGCAATGTTTGTCCTAGGTTATTGATCGAGTTAAGCAATATCTATCAAATTATATGTAAAGTATTATGTAAACTGACATAAATTTTGGAGTTTGCCCATTAAATGAAAAGGTGAATTATTTGTTCTTGGTTTTGAATGTCACTTTACTTTTGGGGTGAACAGTATTCTACTTGTGAGTATTCATCCTTGTTTGGATTCAAAATGTTAACAGGTGTGCACACAGTGCTTGAGGATTTATCACTAAAGAGTGCTTTCCTTATCCTTGCTTGAGCTCAAAGAGTTTAGAAGTCATATAAAACTAAGACTCAAGGTGCACATACTAAATATATTTGTATTTATACAGTGTCCTGAATATGAGAACTTGTCCTATTAATCAGCATAGCTTTATCAGATACTTTTTCATAAGTATCAAACAGAAATGTGATTAAACCAATTTAAGCCTTACTCATCCAACTTAGGAGGAAAAAATCAGACAGAAGGAGATATAAACAAGCAACAATTTGGGATATCCTTGCAGAGGGTGTATCTCCTGTGATGGTCAGATCACAGACCATCACAGGAGAATGATTAGTATACAAAGGAGTGACTCACAGACTTTTCTCTGTGAATGTTTTCCTCCAACTCTTTGTTGTCAGTCCTGATGAGTAAAGTAGAATTTCTAGAGTGGTGTACTCTCTTGCTAGATCACGATCTAACCACATACAGTTAGGAGTTTTGTTGCAGCAGGAGTATGGGGGAATGGATTTGTGGATATAAATAGCAGACTGCTATACTTGGCAAGTATGAGAATTCAGAGAACTCTCCTAACAGGTTGGATGTCCAGGAGTAAAAGTTTATGAGATAAAACTCTGCACAACACAGTGAAGTAAATATGCATGGAAATTAGCATTGTACAATAACTTCCCTAACAAATTTTCTCATAAAGATTTTTAAGTGCTTCTATATGTATTGAAGAAATATTTTTAAAGAATTGAGTTAATCTATTATTTTGATATTTTTAACTGTTACTTATGTTGAAATTTGTTTAGTAATATTGATGTCTTCCTGTAAGTCAGTAAATTACCTAGATATTTTTATTTGGTAGTTAGGGACAGCCATGTGTTGACCACTGCAGGTGATGGAGTTGAAATTACTGATAATCTTATGAGGACTATGAGTGTCTCAAGCAATATCGAGGATCACAAAAAAGTAAAGTATTCAATCCAAGAAGCAGTTATATCATTATTGATATGCTAATTGTATGATCAACATTTGAGTGAGCGTTCACCCAACTAATTTCTTTCTGTTGAGGGACATATCATTTGTTTACTTGACACTTCTCTTTAGAGGAAAGAATATACGCAAAGAGTAAGAAAAGTCCTTGAATAGTTTCCTTGAGAAAATTTGGGGGGGATATTTTTAAACAATGTCCTGCACTATAATACTTCCTATAAAATAATTTTCATCCAGTCACATAGACAAGTCCTAAATATGTGGCTTAGGCTACTTGATGGCAATGAATGCAGTTCTCTCAAGGATACACATAGCACAAGTATATAGTACAACTTATTCAAGAAATTGACAATAATCAATTAAGAAGTTATAAATATTGAATTATTTGAAAAATATATTTGAAGAATAGATGTAAAAAACAAACATTTTATTTTTTTGCTTTGAATAAAAATGAATACTTATTGTCTTTATTTCTTATAGCTTAACACTTAAGCATATCTAAAAGTTTAGCTTTGACCTATGAAAAAAAATATGAAATCTTGAAAGTGAGAACCATTGCTTTTTTATTTTAGTTTTATAATCCCAGAAGAATTAAAGCTGTGATACTGATGTAGATGAAATTAATTTACATAAATACAGAAACACATATACATATATACCTATATATTTTCCCTTCATGATTAAAATCCTTGATCTTCTTTTTTTTAATTTTTTTTCTAATGTTTATTTTCCAGAGAGAGGAAGACAGAGCACAAGCCGGGAAGGGGCATAGAGAGAGCAGCACGCTCTCAAAGCATGCTCCAAAGCATGCTCCAGGCTCTGAGCTGTCAGCACAGAGCCTGACAGGGGCTCAAACTCAGAAATCACTAGATCATGACCTCTGCCAAAGCTGGACGCTTAACCAACTGAGCCACCCAGGCGCCCTTGTCTTAGTTCTTCTGATGACAAAGCAATTTTAGTTTTCCTATAAAATTATAAACCCAAATGGAATCTATCCTTGCATATCATACTTATATTCTACAGGTTTATAATTTCTTTCTTCATTCAACATGTTTATCAATAACCTACAGACTTTAAATCTTTAAAAAAATACTTATTAGGGAATATTCAGTGACAGAGTGTCAAAGGACATGTTTAACATTAGAAAGCAGAATATACGTATGTGACACCATTTAAGTGTATGCCTTTTTCATATCAAATAAAAAGTATATAGTGGGACAATGATGTTTAGAAGAAAGCTTGATGAATGTAAAATGAAAGAAAGCAGGCTGGACAGATAAAAATTGCAAACCTCACGTGGGTTAATATTTTCTTCATTTGTAATATTTAATATAATATTTTAACCTTAAAACATTAAAAATATAGTAAAAGAGAGGCCACAAGAAAGAGAAAGGAATTAAAAATAAAAGGAAATAATGGATGGAATTGAATAGGATAGAATACAATGAAATAGAATAAAATAGAATAGTATAATTAGAAGAGCATAGAAAGAATAGAATAGAATAGAAATTGCCATCTGTTAGAAATTGCTTACTTGGTTACAAGACTGCTAAAAGAGTGAACACTTCAGCTAATTTTAGAACCTGGGCAAAGTCATATTGCTATTGTTCAATTAAACATTTCTGAAAGGCATATCAGTATTTATATTGAAGATTATAAAATAAAAGTCTTCGTGATATTTTTATAATGTCCTTTTAACTGCCCTTTGAAATTTATTTTCTCAGCCATTTTGGATTTCCATTACTTTGTCATTTATATGCTTCAATTTGAAAATCAGAATCTCAAATACAGTGGTCCATCATAACTCACTTGGGAATAGGAAAACAATTTATTATGTTTGAATACATTTTGAAGTAATGTATACCAAATGAATTCTTCCTTTATTAGGGTCATGAGAGAGATATTAGCTTTATTTTCTTAACATTGTATATAAATATCTCCTCAAAAGTTCCAAATGTACTTCATTGTCTAAAAATAAGGTGTCATTGTATCTTTGGATAACTTAACATTGTAACTGAATAATGGTATAGACCAGTACTTTTAAAATATGTGTCCTGATGGAGTACAAGAAATGACAACACACTGCTATTAAAAAATTGGCCCTTGCATACCATCTGGACATTCTGGAAGCCTTCTCTCGTGAGGTTCTGTGAGATAACACTCACTGAATCCCTTTGGGTAGAATTATCAGTATCAACACAAGTTGAGGCAAAGTCAGCTTTCCTTCACCTTGGCTCCATTTGTGCAGTACAGGTTCCTTGTAGAAAACTTGGAAAAAAAAAACAAAGGGAAGAAAATCATTTAGCAAAACATCACTCAGAAATCATCATCAACATTTTTACACATCTCCCTTTCAGCCTACATGTATGTATATATGCAAACTGGAAAACTGAAGTATATGATACTTATTCATACATTTCCTTTGTTAATATACTGAACTTTCGAGGTCAATTTCATCTTAGTATAAGTTGCTTTATCAGATACTTTCCCAAATAATTTTTGGATGAGTTCTGAGGAAGAGGCTAGATGATCATAACTGCCTGAAGCAAGTGAAGGAAGCACCAATACCTGGAGAACAGAAGTTTTAAGTGGGAAAAAGTTCCCTATTTCATAAACTTTTATATATCTGACGTTTGCTTAGTAAGAGAAATATAGATCATTGTTATTAGAAGACTTTTGTGCATGTGGGAAACTCGGTTAAAGACAATAAACTCCCATCTTTGCAAACACTACATAATACCTTTCATGTGTTGATGGAACTCAATATATAAACTGAACATGAAAATGAATAGGTATATTCCTTTCTTGACAAAAGAGGCTAATGGAACTTACCCAGCTAAAACTTTTCACATTAAATTGAAATTATACCTCTAAATCTTGGAGGTAGTGAAAGCCAGGCATACCTCTTCTATGTTAAGACACTGCAAAAATATTGGCCAAAGCAAAGATTTATAAGATGTCACTGAAAGCATTCAGTCTAACAATAAAGAAGACAGCAGGATAGTGAAATGATGGTTGAGATTCAAAATAAATCACATGGTACCGTCATAATTCCATAGCAGTTAGATCGACTTTACCACACTGCATCTGGCACCCTATCGTGTTGTATTTCAAGGGAATAATTGTTCTTCGTAGGTATAACACTTCAGTGTTCAGACTTTGAAGTTATAAAGAAATATTAAGAAAAAATTCCTACAAAAAAGGGAAAGGTTCAGTTAGGTGAATACATTTTTAAGTTTTAGAGAAGATTGATATTTTGTAAACATACTCTTTAAAAAGAAAAAAAGAAGAGTAAACGGATTGTGAGGAAAATTATCTTTTGCTACGAGAAACTGATGACTCATATAAAAGTATTCTCAATAAATAGGCATGACTGCTGACCAAAGCCTGTTTAGTTAAAATTATCATGGAATGAATTCTCCCTTACAGCCTTCAGAAAAAAACCAACCTTGCCAAACCCTAATTTACAGATTTTTGCCTCCAGAACTTAGACAATAATTTTTTTTATCACATAGTTTGTGATACTTTCCTATGACAACCCTAGGAAGCTAATATTATCATTAAGTCAAGGACTTGTTAAGAGGTTACCCATAACTGAAACAAGATATGTAGAAATCCAGTCTGCACATGCACTGACCAACGCACCTGTAACTAATTTTCAAGGGTTTATAGAGTAACTAATAACAGGTATCAATAAGAAGCAACCGATTTGGAGAGTAGGATCTAGTCACACGTGTGTGAACAGAGTATATAGTTAGGTAACTTGATGGAGCCCCAGATTTGATGACTCCCTGGGCTGAGTATCTGTACACTTTTAACTTTTCATTATACCTGTCCCAAGAGTAGAATAACTGGGACCGGATTGAAAAATCAGGGACTTCTGTGTTGATATTGCTCTGGGTGGTAGTATTCAGAATTTTCACTCTGAAGTCAGAACCAAACTGCTTGTAGAGCAAACTAGGCATTGCATAACTCTATAGACATAAGCACCTGTGAGTTGGTGTTTTACAGTTAGAAAAAAAATAGCTAAGCTTGAAATATCTTCACTTATGTAGGGGAAAGGTTTTGATGAGAAGTCATTTTAGGAGCATTTGGGGAGTTAAAAGGTAGCATGAAAATGATGGGGCATGGGGGTCCCTAAAAATAGGGAACCAAGATTAGAAAGTGAGATTTTTGTAGGTAAATATATTTCATGCTGCTCCTCAAAATATACGGATGATCTAAAGTGTTTGCCAATAAAAATAACTCAACTAAGTGGAAAAAAAAAGAGACAGACTTGATAACTTGTTGATATATAATATGCAATTAATGGCCTTCCCATGAACTAATTTTTTATTATTTTTAAGTTGCTTATTAATGATGATCAACTGAGATACTTGGAAACTTCAGATGCCTTTAGAAGAATTAATTTATTTAGGTTGTTATATGTTCTTTTCTAAATGTTTTTGTCATGAAAACAAAGATTCTGCTTCTTTATCTTCCATTACATAGTCAGCAATTATGTTTACACACACACACACACACACACACACACACACACACCTTACCTATCACTGTTCTTAATATAGTGCATTTTCCTGAGTTGAGGAAACCTCTAGAACTCCAGTTTATGAGATGATATGAAATATCAGTGTGGTGAAGAGAAAGTGAATGACCTTAATGAACAGAGAGCGAATCCTTTAATCATTCAGGCACTTTAAACCTCTTAGTTTTCAGCAAATTTAAGGATGATAAAAAGCCATTTTTAGCTGATAGCTAGAT
The DNA here is from genome assembly GCA_030068075.1 of Paguma larvata. NCBI lineage: Eukaryota > Metazoa > Chordata > Mammalia > Carnivora > Viverridae > Paguma > Paguma larvata. Next base: position 39,265,968 of record CM057840.1, read on the forward strand.
CACTGTATGAATTTGGCTTATTACTGAAAATAAGTTCAAGAAATTGAATGACGTTATTCAAGGTCTATTGCCATTCACCTGTTAATCTGAACACATTTTTCTATATCTACATAAAAATAGAAAAATAAAAGTAAAATTTATTTTGCTACTTTCTTACTCCGACAATAAGTAATGATTATGAACAAATAAAAGACTAGTAAACATTCCAATTCCATTTCATTATAAATGGTCAAATTTTATAATAAATACCAATTAAAAATTTTAATGTTTATTTTGATCAATTTTGTACTATTAATAATTTTAATGGTTATCCAATCCTTCATTTTTTAAGTTTATTTTTAATAATCTCTATCCCCAATGTGGGGCTCAAACTCACGACCCTGATATGAAGAGTTACATGCTCTTCAGGGCCCAGCCAGGCCCCCAGTGGTTATTCAATTCTGAAGGAAAAAAATGTCAACACGCAGAGCATCATGGTAATAGAATGTTAAAATTATTTTTAGTATCAACAAAATTTTTCAGAGAAGTATAATAATTTGATAATCCATAAGACAGTCAAAGAACGGAAACAGCGTATTATTTCACTCGTATGTAGAATTTAAGAAACGAAACAAATTGGCAAAGGAAAAAGAATGGGAGGCAAACCAAGACAGACTCTTTTTTTTTTAATATTTATTCATTTTTGAGAGAGAGAGAGACAGCTAAGCTCTGAGCCGTCAGCACAGAGCCTGATGTGGGGCTCAAACTCACAAACCAGGAGATCATGACCTGAGCTGAAGTCAGTGGCTTAAATGACTGAGCCATTCAGGTGCCCCAAGACAGACTCTTAACTATAGAGAACACACTGATGGTTAACGAAAGGGAGGGGTTGGAGCAATGGGTAAAAGAGGTGATGGGGATTAAGGGGTGCACTTGTTGTGATGAGCACAGGGTGATGTATGGAAGTTAAATTACTGCATTGTACACTTGAAACTAATATTACAACATGTTAACTAATTAAAATTGAAATGAAAACTTTAAAAAAGAGATTTTTTAAGCCAAAATTTATAGGATCAAAATTCTCAGGAGAAAGAATCAAACAGTGAAAGAAAGCTTGTGGAATGTCTGACAGTCAGGAAGGAGACTATTCATAAATTTTAGATGGAAGATTATTGGTATCACATTTATTTGGTATTTAGATTCTATTGAATATATTTAAGTTAGTAATTGTACTAACTTTATTTAAAAATTTTTAAGATTTATTTATTTTTAGAGATAGAGACCGAGAACGAGTAGGGGATGGGCAGAGAGAGAGAGGGAGACACAGAATCTGAAGCAGACTCCAGGCTCTGAGCTGTCAGCTCAGATCCTGACCTGAGCCGAAGTCAGTTGCTTAACTGACTGAGCCGCCCAGGTGCCCCTGTACTAAATTTATTTAGAAATTCAATACATGAAATAATTTACCAGCTACACTATTTGCAGTTATTTCAAGTTGCGGTAGAAAATATCTTAGAAGTTAAATTAAAATCTATAAAAGGTACAGAAGAATGAGAGCACAAGCCTCTTAAGACTATTGAAAACATCTGAACAAATGTAGAAAAGTCACTGATTCCTTCTCTTTTCCCCCTTTTTTATTGATTTATAATTCACATATAACATTATCTTAGTTTCTGCTGTGTCACAAAATGATTTGATATAATGTATGTATTCCAAAATGATGACCACGTAAGTCTAGCTAACATTTGTCACCATTCATAGACACATTTTTTTCCTTTGATGATAACTTTTCAGATTTACTCTCTAAGAAACTTTTGAATACACAATACAGTATTATTAACTCTAGTCACCATGTTGCTGCTGTAAATTACATCTCCAGGATTAATTTACTTTATAACTGGAAGTTTGTTTCTTTTGATCATCTTCAACCATTGCACCCACCCCCACTAGTGGCTATAACCCCAGTCAGTTTTCTGTATCTATGAATTAATAAATGCAGAGATTCCCTCCCTTTTTCCTTCCTTCCTTCCCTTTTTCTTTCCTTCCTTCCTTCCTTCCTTCTTTTCTTTCTTTCTTTCTTTCTTTCTTTCTTTCTTTCTTTCTTTCTTTCTTTCTTTCCCTTTCTTTCTTTCTTTCTTTCTTTCTTTCTTTCTCTTTCTTTCTTTCTTTCTTCTTTCTTTCTTTCTTTCTTTCTTTCTTTCTTTCTTTCTTTTATCCATATTGTTGTAAACTGAAGGATTTCCTTTTCTGACTGAAATATTCTACTGTATAAATATGATATATATTGATAAATGTGATATAGATAATATATGATATATATTATTCATCAATCCTTCAATAGACTTTTAGATTGTTCTCATGTCTTGGATATTATAAATAATGCTGCAAAGAATATGGAGGTTCAGGTAACTTTTCAAGTTAGTGTTTTCATTTCTTTTGGGTAAATATCTAGCGGTAGAATTGCTGAATCATAATGTAGTCCTAATTTTTAATTTTTTTAAGAACCTTCGTATTACATTCCATAGTGATTGCACCAATTTACATTCCCACAAGCATGCACAGAGATTCTCTTTTCTTCATATTCTTTTTTTTTTTAAATTTTAACATTTATTTATTTTTGAGAGACAGAGTGTGAGCAGGGGAAGGGCAGAGAGAGAGGGAGACGGAGACTCCGAAGCAGGCTGCAGTCTGAGCCATCAGCACAGAGCCCGACGCGGGGCTCAAACTCACAGACCATGAGATCATGACCTGAGCTGAAGTTGGCCGCTCAACCAACTGAGCCACCCAGGCACCCCTTTTCTTCATATTCTTGCCCAATGTGTGTTATTTCTGGTCTTTTTTATAATAGATGTTCTAGCAGGGTAATGTGATACTTCCTTGAGGTTTCGATTTGCATTTCCCTGATGATTAGTGAAGTTGAGCATCTTTTCACCTACCTGTTGTTCATCTGTATGTTTTCTTCAGGAAAAAAAAAAGTCTATTCAGTTTCTTTGCACATTTTCTTAAGTGGATTGCTTGTCTTTTTTTTTTTTTTTTTTTTTTTTTTGTTACTGGGTTGCATGGGTCCTTTATGTATTTTGGATAATAACTCCTTTTCAATTTTATGGTTTGCAAATATTTTCTCCCATTCAGTAGGTTGCCTTTTCATTTTATTGGTGGTTCCCTTCTTTGTGCAGAAGCTTTTTAGTTTTATGTAGTCCCACTTGTTTATTTTTGCTCCTCTTGTCTTTCCTGTTGATGTAAAAGTCAACAAAATATCAATAAGACTGATGTCAGGGATTTAACTGCCTATGTTCTCTTCTAGGGGGTTATAGTTTCAGGTATATTCAAGTCTTTAATCCATTTCAACTTAACTTTTCTGTATGGTGTAGGATAGTAGTCCAGTTTCACTGTTTTGTATGTGGCTGTCTACTTTTCCCAGTACCGTTTATCGAAGAGACTGCCGTTTCTCCATTGTATATTCTTAAAATTTTTTTTTTATTGTTAACGTTTATTTATTTTTGAGAGACACAGAGACAGAGCATGACCAGGGGAAGGGCAGAGAGAGAGGGAGACACAGAATCTGAAGCAGGCTCCAGGCTCTGATGAGCCGTCAGCACAGAGCCCGATGTGGGGCTCGAACTCACAGACCGTGATATCATGACCCGAGGTGAAGTTGGCCGCTTAACCAACTGAGCCACCCAGGCACCCCACCATTGTATATTCTTGACTCCTCTGTCATAAATTTAATTGTCCATACATGTATAGATTTACATCCAGGTTTTTTTATTTTGATGCATTGCTCTATGTGTCTGTTTTTATGCTAATTCCATTTCGTGATTATTACCATACTTTGTAATATAGTTCGAGACCAGAAGCATGATGCTTCCAGCTTTGTTTTTCTCAGAACTCCTTTGGCTATTCCTTTGTGGTTCCATAAAATTTTAAGATTTAATTAAGAACATCATATTACACAAATAATTTATTGATGTTTCAATGACTTACAAAGTATCTGCAATGCACCGAAAGTAGTGCCACACTCTACAAAAGTAAAGCATGGTCTTTGTCCTCAAAGGACATAGGAACTCTAATGGAGAGCTAATAATATAAACAATGCATAACATACAGTCAGTTAGGTATCAGAGATGTGTACACATTGCACAAATCAAATGAAAAATATCAGAATTTTATAGGCTGAACTATAACACTGACTTATAGTCAAGCAACTTCTCTACATATATTTTATTGAATTATTATTTTTTAAAGTTCATTTATTTATTTTGAGAGAGAGAGAGAGCACATGAGAGCAAGTGAGAGATCAAGAGAGAGGGAGAGAGAGAGAATCCAAATCAAGGTATGTGCTATCAACGCAGAACCTGATGGAGGACTCAAATTCACAAATTGTTAGATCCTGATCTGAGTTCAAATCAAGAGTCAGAAGCTTAACCAACCTGGCCACCTAGATGCTCTGAATTAGATTATTATATGCAAATTTATAACATAAATATTTAATAAATATATTTGAGTTAGCAAACTTTTGTCCATGCAGTTTTACTATGACTTTTTAGGGTGGTTTTGGGGTTCATGTCATTTTCTGTGGTTATACTTTGAATAATTTACTGTGGTTAGAAATAGAAATAATTATTTGAATTCTTTATATAGGAAGTTTTTCTTCTGTTGCCTAAATTCATTCTCTCCACTTTTCCAGAATGAAAAATGCCCTGCAGGTCTGGGGGCTCTTTCCCCCTTCCCAGTGCTTTCCTTCTGAATGAAGGACTTCTAGTTATTTCGTGGTACTGTCCAAACTACACCATCCCCAAAGAGGAGAACGAGGGATCCTGTTTATCTCAGGAACCTTGTGCTAGACACCCACTTTGGGTAACTTGAATGCCCTACTTTAAACACTCTTAGCCTTACCTTTTCTGGTTTCCCAGAGCTGGGTTGCAATGTTCTCCTTCCGCCACTCAGACATGCATCTTCTGGCCTTGAGGTCAAATATTCCTCACGGTTCATTCAAATTGTTTCAAAAAAAAACAAAAGTAAAAACATCGTCCAACAAAAAAAGAAAAACAAAGAAAGAAATCTTTGCTTTTCAGTATATGCGATATGTCTGTGCCTCTGGTTTGGTTGGCTCCTTGTACTGAAGGTCAGACTGCTGATGAGTAACCGCTATGGCCCTAGTACTGGATATTATCTGTCTGCTTACCTAACTCACTGCATCAAAATCTACTCCCAGGACCCATTTCCCTGGCGTCTGTAGCCCTAGGTGCACCTTTCTTTCTTGAGAGTGATGAGAGCCCTAAAGATGGTCTCTCAACAATAAATATAATTTTGCTTTGACAAATGCATAATTAAAAGACAAAATGCTTTCTCAACTATAAATGTCTTTAAAATTCAATGAACTATTTGAGTCCTTACCTCTCCAACGACCTAGGAAATTACTGATAGTAATCAACATTTTTCTGAATTAAAGAATCATTGCTGACTATGGTGTGCTAAATATGCTGAAATATCTGGTACCATTAAAACGATGTTATGAGACATTTGGTATCATTTCCACCATCATAAAAATGGAAAATAGGCACAGAAAGAATAAATAACCCAGGGTTCATTCAGTCAGTCTGTGGACATTTACTGAGCATCTACTATTTGATGTATATAGTTCTTGATCTAGAAAATAGAGTCGAACAATCGGAAATAGCCTCTTCTCTAGTATAGCTTTTTGTTGTAACATGTGGCAATGCAGACTTTGAACTCTGGCAGTCGTGGTTTCCAATATTTGGTGGTAGCTACAGGGCTGCACTGTCTATGCTGTGGCAACGCTGGTCCTCTGTTACGAGAAATAAAGATAGGATGTCAACACAGAGCTCTGGTGATCACATATTTAAGTCAGCCAACAAAGAAAACCTCTTCCGTAGAAGAATTCTACAGTCTCTTTGAAAGTTGTCAGTAATGTATCCTTAGATTATCTGAGTTCTTTTCTAGCTCTGCTAATAACAAGACATGTAACTGGACGAGGTATTCCAGTTTTTACTATTTTATTTTACTTTTTTGGGAAAAGGAGCGTAGCAGACCTATGCCACCTAGTTTCAATTTTGTTCCTTTTCAGAAGATTTTCAGAAGCACAGTTTATTGATTTGGTTACCTAGATGCCTATAAAGTTCAGACCTCATAACTAGCAACAATAAGTTACCTTCTGTTAACTTAATATAAATATGTTTAAGTCGAAATAATAAGTGTTTAGGCAGAATTAAGAATATTTCTAAGACTTTTTGTGGAATTTTAAAAGATTATTTGTATAAACCTAGGATATTTTTAATGAATAACACTGACCGAAAATTCTTATATTTTTAAAGCACATTTTGCACATGAGAATGAATTCTGTGTTAATAAAAAGAGGAGCAGTGCCTATCAGTTCATTTCTTGAACATAAAAATTCAGTTACTGATAATTCATTAGGAACCAAGCTTTGGTTAAATGGAGCCATCCGTTGTTAATAGCCTGTGGTGCAGTAAGGCTCACTGTGAACAGGTGATGATTACAGTGCTTAGCACTTCTGGAGAATGAAAGTATAGTGACTGTAATCATTCTAAAAATTACTTCATAAATGTCACACTGTTAATTACAGTTCAAAGAATTAGCATCTGGTTGAAGTTATAGGTGTAGCTTTGAGGAATGGATATTACAGGAAATGCATTTAAAGAACCTTTAATCACAACATAAAATGTTCTCAGCCCGGCTTAGGGTACCCCTGTACAGTAAGCCGCACCTGGTGTTTACTACGGGTGCCAAAGTATAACAAGCAATTGGTACTGGATTTTCTTCTAGGGAATGAAGGAAACAGTATCATTTTGTATTTTAGACATGATGGTTCCTAAAAGAAACTAAAACTGTGAGACCTTTAATGAATTTTTAAGTTTCAGTAACATTGAAGGTGTTACTCGGCTATAATAGCTTGTTCTGATTTATAATCAATATGTAAATGAGATATGAAATGATGAAAGAGCATTAACTGCCATTAACTTGGTTTTCATGTAGACTGTGTGAGAAAAAAGTGTTTATGAAGAGGCATTGTGAAAACCATTCATGCTAATTCACTGGCAGGGAGGCATTGTAAGGAGTATCCTGAAGGCACTGGCTCCATCCTGAATTTTTGATTTGGAAGTTACTCTTTGAAAAGAGCAGTGGAGAGATGGTCCATAAACAGTTTCACACAGGCTATTTAGTCTATAACAAATGGACTGCAGCATTTAAGTTCAGTGAGAAAGATGTCTTTTCTCCCCCTAAATAATGTTGGCATAAAGCCTAACATTTGGGGAAAATAGACACAGTTAGAAATGTAAAAATAAACATTTAATCATAAAAGCAAGGAACAAAATATGGTTTCTTTTTTAAAGGTGGACTATTTTTTTTTAAATAAAAATGATCTTAAATTTGGAATCAATGAAAAGAAATGGATATATCTGACTCCATAACCTAAAAGTTCTGCCTAATAGAAATAAACTAACAGGGGCGCCTTTGTGACTCAGTCAGTTAAGCGACTGACTTTTGTTTCAGCTCCAGTCATGATCTCATGGTTTTTGAGTTCAAGCCCCACACAGTTTGGTATTCTCTCTCTCTCTCTCTCTCTCTCTCTCTGCCTCTTCCCCACTCATGTTGTCTCTCTCTCTCTCATTCTTTCTCTCTCTCTCTCTCTTTCTCTCAAAATAAATAAATAAACTTAAAAAAATACACTGACAAAAAATGTAAACAGGATACATATGATCTTACCAAACTTAAAAACATTAGAACACATATAATAAAAACCATTCATCTGTATGAAGAACTTTTAGTTGTTTTCAAACAATATGAAAAAAATAAAGAATAACACCAAAGACCAAATATAAGCAGTGAAAAACCAAATGAGATTTAAAATAATATTAATTTGCAGGTATATTAAACAACAATAAAAAGATAATTTTTATAAGTAATATTGAAAAGCATAAGATGATTGGGTATTCAGAAGGTTGTGACAAAGTGGGGCTCCAAGTGGGAAAAAAATTCAAATAATGATCATAAACATTAACAATGGATATTTCTATGGTAATTAAAATATCACTTCGAGGAATCTACCCTACAGAAAAACAAAACAATCTTCTAAGCCAAGACTTATATAAAATAGGTTAACATTTATTTTTTAACAAGTAGCAGTTTTATATGTATGAAAATAACTGGGATAGTATTTAGATTAAACTTATGTTATACATTTATATTTTCTAACAATATGAAGTCGTTAAAAACCTACTTATCTATGATAATAACTATGAAGACACTTTCATAGTGTCTTCACTATGAAAAATTGGTTATACTGAAAGGATGGACAGAATAGGCATTAACAGGAATTATCTGTGAGTAATATGATTACAGGTACTTTTAAATTCAATTTTGCTTTTTATTTCAATATTGCAAGTTTATTTTCATGGGCAAATATAATTTAAATATTTTCCATTATATTTTTTACTTTTCATAAAGTAATGCATTTTCAACTAAACAAATCAGTTTAAAAGTTAAAGAACTTATCATCTACCCCAACACAGGTGCCTCCTCAGAGGTGACTCTTATTCTATGTTGTGTATTATTTTCCTGATATTTGTAATCATTTGTACACACAATTTTTTCTCAAAAAATTATATATATATACACATATATACTTTATATAAATATATATATATATATATATATATATATATATATATTACTGATCTTTTTACTCTTTTTTTTTCCTGCATAAGGTTTCTGGCATGTAATTAACAAATTCTTTCAATAACTTATTTGTTGAGCACCTATTAGGTATTGGCTATATATTTCATGAAGGGAAATTTGAAGTGAAAAAATTACAGAATAAAAAGTTAAGAATTATACATAGAGCATGTCAGGTAATATTAGAATGTCAGGTGCTATAAAAAATGAATAGCAAACAGATTCTCTCTCATGGTGGTTAAATTGACGGAAAAGACCTCCTGTTTCTCTTGAACACTCTTTAATTAGATAGTTGATCATAAAGCTATACAAACTTCATCCTTGTTAAAGCCAGCACTTACATCTTTGTTAAATACAAAGCCAATATTTAGTTAGCTTACTTGATCTGATATTAACATAGTTAACAGAGTTTTCTTTCCCTTTCTCAAATTTGTGTTTGTGTGTGTCTCCATATAAAAAGACAGAGAGAGAGAGAGAGAAAGAGAGAGAGTTATGGGGCACTACATACTCTTCTCATTTTGTTTTAATTCATGGGCTGCCCCTTACCTTTCTGATTTGTGTTTCGCCTTATTTTTTGTACTTCAAATGTTGGAATGGCTCAGGTCTCAGCTATTGGTATTTTTTTCTGCTTTAACTATATTCCATCCCCGTGTGATATATATGTGTGTGTGTGTGTATTTTTTTCAGATGCATTGCTTTAAATATCATCAACATACTGAAAATTTCCAAATTATATTTTCTTTCTGAATCTAAAATCCCCTGAATTCTAGCCTGGGTCTGTCATTATCTATTTGATATCAACGTTTGGATGTATAACAGGCATCTCAAAATTAACTTGTCCACATATATATCTTTACCAACTCAGAGACCCACAATGTACTCCTTCAACACCTTTCTGATAAAATGTGTAATCATATCTCAAAGCAGTGACAGTAAACTTTGAAATTCTTGTCAGGTCACATGACTCCTTTCCTCGATATGCTCCTTTCAATTGCTGTAAAGACACGCTTAATGCATCACCCACCTCCTTTTGACCTCATCTTTTATTACTTTGCTACAGGTTTATTCCAGATCAGTTATGGGGAGATTCTTGATGCTCTTAAAACCCATCAAGCGTGCTTCAATCTCAGCCGTTTTCACTAGCCACTCTGTAATCCGGAGTCACTCTTCCACTATATGACCACACTCCTCCCCTCCTTCTTTCAGGTTTATCCTCAAAAATTACTTGACAACGAAGCATTGCCTTACCCCTGTATTGAAGGAGAATGCTCATACAAGTGTGTGTACATGCACATTCATACGCCTTCACACGCACACATACAACTCAATACTGTGTACCGTAACCTTTCAGTTTGCTATTCCTTTTTTCTATAGAACTTAATACTATCCCCAATTCTGTGGATATTAAAACTTTCACATATAGATCATAAACTAGTAGTCTTAAAGTATTTGTATTAAAATATGTCAACCAAAAAGATAACTCTCTGGAATAAACAAGAACATATTAATGGATAAAAATGGAGCTTCTATAAATGAGAAAAAAAATATAATTGCTGATATCACACATTCAGTAAACAGTTAAACCAGGAGATTACATTCAGGGTAAAAGAGAATGAGTATAATGGGAGAGACAGCTGAAGAAATTACACAGAGTTTGTTGCGGAATGCCATAGAAAAGGTCAGCGAATATGGCCAAGATGGCCTTAGCATTCCCCTAGATGAGCTAAAATTTAGACTGTTTTCTTCCTCATTATAGGCTCTTGATTTCCCTTTTCTTTAAGTATTTACTTTAGAAAACTTGTAATTGTAAATTGTTTCTCTGATCTTCTGAGATGTAAACCTCCCAGACCCTTGTAAGTTTTACAACCCAGAAGTGTCTTTCTCAGTGACCTAGGAGCCCTCCTTTTGTTGGAATCATAGCCCTGTCTCTGGGTCTCTGTGGGAGACTAGGAGCCTAATGTCCATAAGCGTCATTTAGAAAACATGGATGGCCTTGCCAACAATGACCAACCCCCCTCCCAAACTTCTTCATTAGCTCACCTCAGTGTTTAAAAATCTTCCTGCCTTTTGTTTCAGTGTCGAGTTGAATCTCACGCTCTGTTGCAGTTTTGAGCACTATCGTAATAGTCTTGAATAAAGTCTGCCTTGCTTGTTTAACTCCTTCCCGTGCAATTTTTCTCTGACGAGATATATAAGCTACAACAAGAACCTCTAAAACATGTATATAGTTCAATTAAAAAAAAAAACAGAATACAAAGAATGAAATTCCTAAAATTAGAATTGTGGAGAGATAGTGGTTAAAAAATGTCCTGTTCAGGGGTGCTGGGCAGCTCAGTCAGCTAAGCAATCGACTCTTGATTTAGGCTTAGGTCACGATCCTGAAGTTCCTGAGATCAAACCCTGCACTGACAGAGCCTGTGGATCCAACTTGAGATTCTCTCTCTCTCCCTCCCTCTCTGCCTCTCTCTCTCTCTCACTCTTAATCTCTCTCACAAGATAAACAAATAAACTTAAAAAAAAATGTCCTGATTAGTTAAAGTCATTATTTACAGACTCAGGAAGCACACTCACCAAGCACATTAAAAAAAAAAAAAAAAAAAAAAGGAAAACCTAGGGCACCTGGGTGGCTCCGTCAGTTATGGGTCCAACTTCAGCTCAGATCATGATCTTGTGGTTTGTGAGTTGGAGCCCCGCATCTGTGCTCTGTGCTGATGGCTCAGAACCTGGCGCCTGCTTCAGATTCTGTGTCTCCCTCTCTCTATACCCCTCCCCTGCCTACACTCTCTTTCTCTCTCTCTCCAGAATAAATAGACATTTAAAAAAAAGGAAAAATAAAGAATAATTATCTATTATTCAGATTATATGTTTTCAAAATATTTATCACTGGAGATATTTGGTTTAGGCAAAATTTATTTTGAGACTGTAGAACAGTCATCATTTTTTCTAAAATGCCTTTCATAAAATATATAGAGTTTTAAATCTGTTTTATGATAAAAATCTAGGTTTATGAAGTGCATTTTAATAAACAGTGGATATTTCATTTTTATTATTATAGTTTAATGAAATTTCCAAATAATTTTAATTTTTGCCTTAGAAAATGTGATGAATATTTTGTTGCCAAATCATTACACTGGCAATTTTTTCAGTCATCCCTCTCGATGGTGTCTTTAGCAATCAGCTGTGCAGAGAATGGCTGTTAGGAACACGTGGCACCTGATCCTAGTGCTTCTTAATCAACTAAAGTATTTCCTTAGTTTTCTGTTGAAAATGGTCACTTTCTATGTTTTATTATTTATAACATATTTCATGTAAATTATTAAGCAACATCATTAACATTAAACTCTAGGGTATATTTTCCAATGACCTTTCCATTTTAATTTTGCTTTTCTGGCTTATTTGTTCATATGTCTATTAAATATATTTTTTTGAGATATGACAATATGCAAATTATAAATAATTTATATCATGTAGCAGTTAATATAGATAACGCACCATAATTTTAGGAACAGAAATACTTTAAAATTATAGCATTAGCATAATTAATTTATATTTATTAATTATTATTCTATTATTTAATCAAAATGGGTGTTAATTACATCATATGTTTTAAATATTTATTTTAATTAATGCACAGTAAATATTTTTGAGATTATATGCACATAGTCTTGCATTTCAACACTTTAACAGTTAACATGGGATAAAATGGTCTCAAATCTTTTAAAAAATATATTGCTTAGAAGATATTAATGATATCCATGTTTCGGCCAATGTAATTTTATCTAATTACATTCCTGGAAGTACTTTCACAATTGATTCTGGTGATAAAGCCAATGGCTAAGAGGACGCAATGATCGAATTTGAGATAATGGTAATAATGATACCTCCCACTGAAGTATTTAAGAATTATCTTGTGCTGTTCATTCTAAAGCATCACACTGTATTTCCACCCAGTCATACATTTTTGCAAATATATTATATAATAGCTTTGTTCCATCTCTCTGGTGAAAGTGCAGTAGAGATTGGCATATAGACATATAAAGTGCTTTGGTGTAAGCTTCAGTAACTTTTCCATGATGTAAGTGAGAAAAAAACAGTGCTCATAAAATAGAAATATTATCATGAAGAGAACAAAAGGCCGTAAAGTGATCTGAAGTGCCTGCAAGAAATATATTAATACTCTATTCCTTTAAATATATATATTTAGGCAATACAATATAATGTAAAAATTTCATATAAACTTTTTCATGCCAGAGCTGTTCCATTGGTAAGAAAGGAACATGTGCAGATGTATAAATACAGTATTTCTGCTACATGAAAGGTTGTGACTTGGTTGGGGAAAAGGCATCGCAAGAAAAGAAGCCTTGGGTCAGAAAGCCGTGTGCGTGTATCTAATTTGAGATAAATACAGGATTGGTCCAAAACAGTACACCAAGTTATTTATTTAGTGGAAATGCATTTGAGCAAGCACGGATTTGAGAGATAGTTACTATAGTATTCATTAATACTTGTGAAGACAAGGACTAGAAGACATAGCACTGGTGATATGCTGAATAATGTTCGAAAACCAGGCCTCTGGTGGGAAGAATAGCCTTAATTTCTCAAAGCTGCCATTTTCCATAAAGTAAATATTGCTGCCATGACCAGTCCCAAGATGCCAGCGTGACATGCCTGAACACAGCCAGTTCAAGCCAGGTCAACCATGTCACCACATATGACAATTAACATTTATATATATATGTGGAATAGGAGCCGTTAGGGGGGAAAAAAAAGAAAAAAAAGAAACTGGAGTACACCTGGAGATCAAAGAGAAGAAAACTAAACAATGCTCAGTGTGTGGGCTAAGAGGGCAAGCTTTTATGTCTGGAGTTCTGGGGGATATTTTTATTGCATCGCATAGTATTAAGAAGAATTTATATATTTTAAGTGATTTCTTATGTAGATTGTTCACCTGTATGGATTTTGTACATTAACATTACATTCAGTATTACCTGTGTTATAATGAGTACACTATGAGAAAAGTGTGTGAGACAACTTTCAATAAATAGTAGCTGAAAACATTTATCCTGCAAATCACATTCAGATTAAACAAGGTATGTTTTGCTAAAGAAACTTATTAATATAATCTATGAAAAAATAATTTATGTCTCACATTCCTTCTAATAAAATCTAATTTTTAAAAGGTATGATTGGGGGGCACCTGGGTGTCTTAGTCAGTTAAGCGTCTGACTCTTGACTTTGGCTCAGGTCATGATCCCACAGTTCACGAGTTCAAGTCTTGCATTAGGTTCTGCACTGAGCACGAAGCCTGCTTAGGATTCTGTCTCCCTCTCTCTTCCCTTCCCCAGCTTGCTCTCTACCTCTCTCTCAAGATAAATAAAAAACTTAAAAAAAAATAAAGGTATGGGGAACCTGGGTGGCTCAGGGGATTAAGCGTACAACTTATACTCAGGTCATGATTTCAGTTTGTGAGTTCGAGCCCTGTGTCAGGCTCTGTGCTGACAGCTCAGAGCCTGGAGCCTCTTTGGATTCTGCGTCTCCCTCTCTCTCTGCCCCTCCTCCGCTCGTGCTCTGTCTGTCTCCCTCTTTCTCAAAAATTAAAAAAAAAAAAAAAAAAAACATTAAAAATTAAAAAAAATATAAAGGTATGATCTGGAGACTCTTAAAATATTTAATAAAAATGTATTTCATATATACAGCTGTTCTTCAGTTAATAGTTTACACCATTTAAATTCTTGTCCTGCAGCAAGAGGATTCTACCAGATACTGGAATCTGTTGGCAGCTTGATTTTGGACATGTCAGCCTCCCGAACTATGAAAAACATCGGTTGTTTAAGCCACCCACTCTGTGCTTCCTTGTTATGGCAAGCCCAAGATGACTAAGACACAGACTTACTTGCCATTGCTTCATATGATTTAGTTGCAACTTGTAAAGCCCAAGATACCCATGGAGAAATGATTAAAAATTATACTAACACTTCATTTAAAAAATGTAATATAAGGAGCGCCTGTGTGACCCCGTTGGTTAAGTATCCACTTCGGCTCAGGTCATGATCTCATGGTTCATGAGTTTGAGCCCTGCGTCAGTCTCTGTGCTGACAGCTCAGAGCCTGGAGCCTGCCGTGAATTCTGTGTCTCCCTCTCTCTCTGCCCCTCTCCTGCTCATGCTCTGACTCTCTCTCTTTCAGAAATAAATAAACATTTAGAATAATGTAATATATAATAATGAATATCCTTTCCTATATGCAAAAAAAAGTATTTAATTAAGAAATATTTGAGGGGAGCGCCTATGCGGCTCAGTCACTTATGTGTTCAGGTCCTGATTTCAGCTCTGGTCATGATCTCACGGTTAGTATCATTGAGCCCCACAGTGGGTCCGCACTGAGAACACAGACCTGCTTGGGATTCTCTCTCTCTCCCTCTCTCTGCTCTTTCCCCTTGCACATGAGTGTGAGCACTCTCTGGAAAAAAAGAGAGATAGACGGGGAAAACCATATTAACAATATTAACAATAATAGAAAATCATAGCTAAACATGTCTGTAGGATACATACCCACACATCCATCTACCTAGTGTTATTAAACATAAAGTAAACCGAAACATATACTATAAGTTATGTGGAAACACTCACTATTGTGAAAATGTCAGTTCCCCTAGCTTTTCAGAAATAATCATGATATTTAACAGTGATGATGACTGTAAGCACTATATACTGCACTTTTATTGAGTATCCACTAAGTACCTATGGCTGAAAGTGATGAATGATCTCCCCACATTAATTCTCTTTGCAACCTCACCCTTATGTTAAATCAGACACGTGGCTATCTGTATTTATGTCAATGTCTTGAACTTAGACTAAGAGCAGAGCTAATATATACAGCTTCAGGGTCATTTCATAAAAGATAAAACTTCTTGCATACGATGGAAAATGGCAAGAACTGTAAAACAGAAGAAGCATATTGTGCATAGCAGTCAGCTGCCTCTGGACTGTGTTCATCCATTTGACTACTTTTGGAGTGTTATATGTTAAAAAGGACCTCTCTTGTCTTATATAAACCAGTTACTGCGGAACCACATCATTGTGGCAGTACAGCTTGGACTTCTAATTTTGTATATATTTTAAGAGGGAAGAAGTAATTGATTGTGGTCAGAAAATGATCAGAATACAATCAAGAGACATGCCATTAAGAGTCCCTCCCACGTGACCACCCCCATCCCTCTTACTAGGACTTACCTTGTATACCAGCAATTTCTCTCTATCCTTAGTCTCCTCATGAGAAGTGGAGTTCCAGGGTCAGCTTCTCCAAAGTAGAATAATTTGTTCCTAATGTTACTATATCACTGCTAGAGATTTTATATTTAAGTAGGGCTTATTTCTGATTGGCCCAACTTTTTATCTCCCCCAATTTATCAAACAAAGCAAATCAATTTAAATCTGTTTCTTATTAAGTATTTCTAATGGGGTTTACTTTACAAATGAAGTCTTATCATTGTATGCTGAGCACATACAACACTAGGTTGAATGAATACTTACTGTCCTTCACTAACCTCTAAAACTGTGATAATCGCCAACTTTAAGAAATTCTGCTAGACAATAGACAAGACAAGAAAAGGCCAAATGAGATAAATACTGAAGATTACCCAGGTGTAAAGCATTTTAACTTATGTGTTAATCCATTGATGCTTACAGGAAAACAACATGATCTATTTTGTAACTGATAATTCCATGAGTGGAAGAAAATGTGAATGGATCACGATTTCCCCCCAGTGTAGACTATAGGAGATCATTTGTCTTTCTGTTTTCTAAGGCGAGGGATTCATCCAGAATGACCTAGTAATAGAGCAAGTCTTTAAGTTAAAAGTGACAAATATTTAAAATATATTCCAATATTCCTCTGAGAATTCTTATAGCAACACATAATATAATTCAGGGGTGCCTGGGTGGCTCAGTCGGTTAAGTGTCCCGACTTCGGCTCAGGTCATGATCTCACAGTCTGTGAGTTCAATCCCCGCGTCAGGCTCTATACTGACAGCTCAGAGCCTGGACCCTGCTTCAGATTCTGTCTCCCTCTCTCTCTGCCCCTCCCCCGTTCATGCTTTGTCTCTCCTGCTCTCAAAAATAAATAAAACATAAAAAAATTAGATAATCCATACCAATATTTACTCTTACAGCAATAAAAATGCAGATTGTGTGTAAGCATACTTCCTGATGTTTTATTAATAACTGATGAGGGAGAATGGGGCAAGCCAAGGGCAAAGTACAGGCTAACAGCACTGTCCCCACCTCCCCCCTCCCCAGGTGGAATATGTATGATATTCCTTGGACATTCCTGGCTGCCCAAGAACAGGGGAAAGGAAAGAAAGCAAATGGTTGACTGATAGAGATCACAGTCATGCAGGACAGGAGTCTCCTTCAGTTTATGGGTAACTTTGTCAACTGCAAGAAAAAGGCAATCTTATCCATAGTCTAATCCTTAGAAACCCGTAGCTCTGTTTCCTAGAGCCCTAATATCACCCTCATCAAGATGTAAGGTGTTTAAGTGCTTGGCAGTGTGATGTGGGAAACAACGGGCAAACGAAAAATTAAGTTCCCTTACTGCATACAGCCCATCAATGAGTCCTTGAAACCTGGAGAGTGACCTTCCTCTAGGAGCTCAGCTGCCTCGATGATGACACTTTGCTAGGGGCGAAAAGGAATCTTGGCTTTACATTATCCTGACCACCCAAGATCCTGTAAATCTAATCTAACATATAAAACTTCCTTTGGAAACTTTATCTCAGCTCTCCCAAGATGTATGCTGGCAAGCATAATCCAATCTCATGGCCCCAGATATATAGTTGAATGGTCTCGTGACTGAGGTTTTGCTAAACAGTAATGTAATCAATGGTATTTTTCTAACATAGCTAGCCCCTTAAGGTCCTGAAAACCTTGCTTCCAAAATTCCTTAGAGACTTACTCTATCCCTAACCCACTCCCAACCCTAGGGTATATATCTACCCGTCAACACCCTTAGCAGCTCTTCCTGCCCATGCCATGGGCCCTGTCCCCATGCTTTAATAAAATCACCTTTTTACAACAAAGATGTCTTCAAGAATTCTTTCTTGCCTCTGGACCCCCCACCATCACCCCAAAACTTCATCAATGAAAACAAAAACAAAAATTGTAAATAAAGTAAAAAAATTCTCTCTACTCTTTTAACTAACCTGGGAAACTCTTCATAGGCTCTGTCTTTGCTTAAAATTCTTTCTGGAAAGGAGCACCTGGGTGGCTCAGTTGGTTAAGTGACCGACTTCAGCTCAGGTCATGATCTCAGGGTCTATGAGTTCGAGCCCTGTGTCAGGCTCTGTGCTGATGGCTCATCAGAGCCTGGAGCCTGTTTCAGATTCTGTGTCTCCCTTCTCTCTCTGCCCTTCCCCTGCTCATGCTCTGTCTCTATGTCTTTCAAAAATAAATAAATGTTTAAAACAAAAGAAAAGAATTCCTACTGGAGAGTTTATTGTCATCCCATAATTCTTAGCTTTGGTGTAAATGAAGAACTTCTTTTATCCTTTTATAGTAAAAGGAATAGAAAAGACGTATTCTGTTCTCTTTATAGTAAAACGACACAAACATAGTATTTAATAACTCGAATACATGGAACATCATTTCAAAGATTGTGCCCAATAAAAAAAAAAAAAAAAAACAAGCAGGAGGATTTGAATATAATGTAGGCAGGAGGAGGAGTCTCCTTGGCTGCATAAAATTGATTAAGTGTATGTGTCATAATTGCTCAGAATCTGTGGCATTCTTTCATACATTTAGCTGTTGCTTCTTTTTATAGTTCACACCACTTAAATATTTGTCCACAGCTTATTTAATTTTGTCATGAATACTATCTCAGATAAAAATTAAAATATAGCATTATGCTCTCTAACAAATATTAATTTTAAGTTGTCCTCTTGGTTATGTGAGGAAGCTGGGAATGTGCGCATTTCCCTAACATCTTTGGAAGACAATATTTTCCAAATCTAAAAACTTTAAATATTAACTTTTGGGTTAATTGACTTGGAAGTTAATATGGATTTAAAATATTAATCATTGCAGTCAGATGATAGTGGCTTCTTCTTTTATAATTTTGATGAGGGGAAAACTGTGTTTCACTTTAGACAAATACCCTAACATTTAGTTTAAAATATATTTATTTTATTTATTTTTCTCAAAAATAAATAAATTTTGTATGAAACATACAAATTTAAAAATCTACCTCAGCAAGATATTAATTTACCTCTTGCATTTAAAAATATATTTGAAGTAACTTCCAAAATCTATATAATATTGAAAGTTCTTTACTCATAATAGTAAAACATGAAGATAAAAGTCCAACAATTTCTAAAAAATGTACTATACACATGTGCTTTGATATTGCCTTCATTATCACTGTACTTTTATAGATTTTCACAAAAGAATTGATAACATAGAGTGTATCTTAGAGCACGTTTGATTTTTCACAGTATCTCTCTGCCGGTAAGCTAAACAATACTTATGAAGCAACAAACTTTTTTTTTTTTTTTTTTTTTTTTAATGATCTAAACCCTAGAGTATTTATGTCATTCTAGCTCCTGGGCCATTCATTTGCTCCCCATTATAGAAAAGACTCAAAAGTAGCTTTATACTCGCTGCCTGTATTTCTCCTTTCCCATTCTCTCAGAGTTTATTCCTATTATGCCATATAATTTCTACTTATTAATGACAACTGTCTTTATATCGTATATACATTGGTGCATTTTAATTCTTAGAGATAATTGATCAGCTTTTCAAGGTTTGAGTTACCAAATCACTTTACAGTTTTTGAAACATTCACTTTCTGTTCAGTACCTCATTCTCTTGGTCTTTTTTATCTTAGCAGTGAAGTCCTCAAATTCTTTCTGTCTCCTCTTCAGCTAAAATTTGGGAGTGTCTAGAGTTCAGCATGTGGCATTTTAGTCTTTATGCAGTGTTGCTATTTTAACTATTTATTAAACGCCACATGTAAAGGTAATTCTCAAATTTATATCCCCAGTCAAAACATCTCTTCCAAACTCTAGATTAAAGTAATGCAAGTATTGTAATGAATATAAATGTCATTTAAATTTAGCTAACATGAATTAATTAATACAAAGAGATATTCAAACTTAATCCATCTAAAACAAAAAAATGTGTTTTTTGCCACAATAATTTTTTTCCTTGCCTAGTCTTGTACAATTCCAATAGAAATGAAACTATCAATCATGAAGTAACTGAAGTTAAAAAAAAAATAAAAACATAATATAAATCTGAAAATCAATTAATTCTTCTTTCTTGCATTCATCTTCCTTACCATAAACTAGTCCTGTTAACTAAAATTTCAACTTATTCTTGAAATCTGGCCCCTTGTTAGTACCTCTACAACTATCACCTTGGACCATCACACTATCAAAAATTCTACTTTATTCTATTTTTATCCCCAGCTCTAAATCCAGTTCTCCATATGAGACAAATCTGATCAGGTTATTCCTCACTACTGTGTTTATAGTTCACTGACTTTCTGTCACACTCAGCATGAAACTCAAGTGTTTCGCCAAGGTCACCAAGACCCCTTATGATTTGGCCAAACCCCATTGTTATTTCAATCTCTTCTTTTTTTTTTTTTCAATCTCTGTATTGAACTCTCCACCCTAAGCACATTAGCTTTCTAATTATTCCTCAGTTAACACTAGTTCATTCTTGCGTTAACACCTTTGTATTTGTTGTAGTTCTGCTTGGAATATTTCACCCTACATTTGTTAATAAACACTTAAATCATTTATTTAGTTCTTTTCACAAATTTCACCTTCTCAAAGGTTTCACTCCTAAGTTCTGCTCTCTATTTTTTTTTTTACCTTCAAACCACATATTAATACATGGAATAATATTTATTTTTATATTTGCCTTTCCCATGTAAGTTTAATAAAGAAATTATATTAATCTGTCTTAACCATCTTCTTTTCCCCAGTGTCCTGAAGAGAACTTGAAATAAAGCATGTTGTGAATAAAGAGTGCCTGAATGGATGATTTACTAAATGAATTAATACAAGCAACTTGTTATTCTTTTTTTTTTTTTTAATTTGTAAGTTTACTCACTCAGAGAGAGAGAGAGAGAGGGTGCGAGCACACAAGTGGGGGAGTGACAGAGAGAGGAAGATGAATCCCGAGCAGATTCTGCACTGTCAGCCCAAAGCCTGATGTGGGGCTTGAACTCAGGAACCATTGAGATCATGACCTGAGCTGAAGTCAGATGCTTAACCGACAAAGCCACCCAGGGGCCCCACAACTTTTTATTCTTAAATAAACATAAACAACCTCATTCATTATAAATATAATTTTTATTTTTTTTTTTGGCATGAACATCAATTGTGTCATCATAAACTTGAACATGCATTCCATTCAGATATATTTGACTTGCAACCCACTCAGCATATTGTTGCTACAATGATCTTTCGGATATATTAACATGCTATCGTTATTCTCTAAAGTTTAAAAATGACATTATATATCTTCAGGACAGAGTTCAATCTATTTTTCATAATTTTGAAGAATTTTGAACATTTGCTAACCCTATATCCGCCCTTACTTCCCTCCAAGATTTTATCCTGAATAGTGTGCTTGATGCTCACAGACATGATTGCACTTTTGGGTCTTCTGGTCCACCCCCAACCCTGCCAGTTTGCTGCTGTATAAGACCAATATTGTCAGACATATTTACAGTAAACTATTAAATGCATTTAAGAGTTGCAAAGTGTGGTTCAAAGATTTTGGTGGGAGTTATTTAAAACCATTGCATAAACATAATTTGAAACTTTGATATAGAGCATACATTCTTTAATTCAATGCAGTCCTCATCTCTCTATTTCCTTATTCTTGACCCATTTTACTAATTTTCACTTTCCATTGATTTTAGAAGTCTTTTGTATTTAGGGCTATCTAAGATATCTAAAATAATTTTTCAAATACAGTGAGTAAAAACTAAAAAATTAGAAAAGACATATATCATGATTATTTGAATGTCCATTTCATGATTCACATAAATACTATGATTGTTGATATAAAAATTCCAAAATCCACATGTAGAGTGCATAATGTGCTTTAATGTGGGCTAGACTACGATGGCTGACTGCAATTAGCGGTCTGTGATAATCAATGGGATCTGCGGATTCTTCTTCACTAGGAGATCAGAATTTTGTATCAGTGCTCACATGCCCATGCCCACTGCTCTCAGCCTGGTAGGCTGAGAGAATTTGCCACATCTGTTAAGAAAGCTCCCCTGTCCGTTCTTTTTTTTTTTTTTTTTCCTTTTGTAATACCTACCTGACCCCTTACTTTTGCAGAGTATTGTGTCTGCATGCCAGGAGCCACTACCTGTAACATACCAGATATTTTGGAGTGCTTTTCTGAATTTGAGAATTGGAAAGATTACTTCCTCAGCATCCCAACTGAGGCCCTTTGTCCTCTTTTGGTTTTAGGCCTCTATGCATCAATTTTTTCACATCGTCATCATCAGTTTTACCTAACTTGTGTTGCATTCTAGTGCTAGGAAGCTACCTGATTTTTAAGGATTATTTAAAGCAATTGTTCATGTTTGAGGTCTTTTTTTTTAGCTCTCTATAAATATTACCTACTAATCTTTTACAACAAAACCATTGGAAATGCTCTCGTTTACAAGACAGTAAGTTCTGCCACCTGCCTAAATTTGGGGTTTCTAGGCAGAGATGGGTCTTGTCTGCATTCTTATCAACCACTCTCTTTGCAACACTTCAAAATGTGCATATGCTTAAAAATACTTATTGAATTGAATTGCAGCATAAGTAAAACTTTTTATTTATTGGTTATTTTTTTTCCTTTCCTAGTAAATTATAAGCAACATAAGAGCAAATTTCTTCTCTCTTATTCACCCCTATTACAAAGGCCTTAGAAATTAAATTTGACACATATTTTACACTTAAGAAAAGTTACATAAGTTAATAAATATAAATTTAATATTTGAAGCAATCAGTCGCTTCGAGATTTACATTTATTTAGTTTTAAATAAAGGACATGCTAGATCACATAATTTCAGAGAAGAAAGTATATATATGCAGTCGAAAGGGACCATTTAATCTGTAACCAAGCACAGATTATGTGGTTGCACTGGTACCTAGATGATATTTGAGGAATTTTGTCCTTATGAGATTATTTATCAGTGATAAATAAAATGGCATTTGTCAAAGATTAGCTAATGACAGATCTAGACCAGAATCCTGGTTACCTAATTACTTTTTATTTCCTTTTCTTGCAAAGTCTAACTCTGAAGTGTGTGTACATGTTACATGTATATCTGTTTAATTCTGTGTTTTTATGGTGCATCAGTGAGTCTGGGATAATTATTTGTTCTGTGCTTTGTATACAGTTATCTTGATAATTTATAATTGGTGGTCTTTTCCACCTTCAGGGTTAATGATAATGCCTTTAAAAATTATCAATGTTTTGGTAATTTTTGCTTTTTCTAGGGATAAGAATGATGTGAAATTTCTTAGAAAAAGAAGACTAATAAAAACCCATTTATGCCTCACTAGTTTAACTTTTATTTGCACAGAAACATGAAGTTAGTAGTTGAAGAAATTTGATTAAAAAAAAAAACACTTTAAAAGGTATATTTATTTATAAGTTAAGAGTTTAGATATAATAAAGAGGCAGTTATCTCAAGTGAAGCTTTTCATTAAGAACAATACTAATTTCCTTTGGGGAACGTGGGTGGCTCAGTTGGTTGAGTGCCCAAACTTTAGCTCAGGTCATGATCTCAGAGTTCATGAGTTCAACCCCCACACTGGGCTCGCTGCTGCCATCTCCCGGGGCCTTTCAATCTTCTGTCCCCCTCTGTCTGCCCCTGCCCCGCTTGTGCTCTCTCTCTCTCAAAAATAAATAAACATAAAAAAAGAACAATAAAATTTTTCTCAATTTGTTTCTGAATTAAAACAAAATATATTTAAAAATCCCCAAAATATCTATTACAACACAATGTACCTTCAGTAGCCCCAAAATATGCCTTATATATTTACAGATTTTTCAATCTTCAAAATAGATGCTCTCCTAAATACTTTGGAAAAGTGTGATTATATATTAAATATTCATATTATTCATGCTTTGTCCGGAATATATATTATAATATTGAATACTTCCTTATATTTAAAGTTATTTTATCATAATTAAATTTTGGTTTAAAAATGTGAAGAAACATGAAACAAAATGGTTCAGAATTGTCATCATGGCTAAATACGGACATGAGAAAGAGCATTGTACTGCCATAGTCAAAATCATATCTATAGTTCTCTTTTTATTCATTTAAACTTATCAACACTGAGTAGATCTCACTTAAGGCTCTACATTGAATTTCAAGTAAACTTCAAAAGGAAGACGGAGACATTCCAAGAGACCAGTGAATTGTTTCCGGGAGTGTTTCTGATGACCACATTAATCTGCAAATAGCTCCACGGATTTAGTTTTATTCTCAGAATTTATTAAGGCAACTGGAGTTTATCAAGCAAATTAAACAAAGCACATCTTTATAAATGCATGAATTAGGGGATATTGAAAGAAAAATCCTGTGAGACCATTTGTTGTTTTGTTCTTTTTTGTTTGTTTGTTTTGTTTTCCTCGAAGCATACAAGATAAATTGTCTTCTACACTGTACATAAGCATTATTTTTGTAATATTCACCAGTTACTATATTGGGAATAATTAGTAGAAAGTATTATCTTCCTAATTAATTAATGCAAAAAGTGCTACAATATGCTGTAAAGCACTTCTAAGTCCTTGCATACATTTAAATTTTGCAAATGCTCTCTAAAGGATACAATTTTATATGACTCATATTCCCCTAAAATATGTAAAGTATTTTACAATAGTTTAATGACATTAAAATGCTAATTAATGATACTTAACAGAAATCAAGGGCTTTCACATGATGGGCTCAAAGTGGCAGGGAAATAGCTAACTTATTAGAGCATTACAACTCTATTTTAAAATTGTACCTTCAACGCATATTTTTAAAGATAGCTTGGGAAGACTTAAGAGGTAGTGAATAAAATAAAAATCACTAGGTTTTACATTTTACTAAGAACGAAAGCTTTAGGAAAACATGGGATAGAAAGCTGTTATTATCCTGGTACCAAAACAAGGTTTTTCCTGATATTTTTAATATTTAGCCTCCACTTTCTTTTGGTAAAATATGATATGCTTGAAAGAGAATTTCTTACAATTTAACAGCAAAATAACCTTACAAATTGCATTCAAAATATTTGACATCTGTCATTTTTATTTTGGTCTTCTGTATTTAAACTTATTTAGATGATAATTGAGTCGGTAAATTTTCCTCTTAATGATATTCATTTATTTTTATAAAAATTAAACTTTCCAATAAAATCATTAAAACTTGAGATAAATATGGGACATGTGGGTGGCTGAGTCAGTAAAGTGTCCAACTCTTGGTTTTGGCTCAGGTCATGATCTCACTGTTCATGAGTTTGAGCCCTGCCTTGGGCTCTGTACACATGGTCCACCGCCTTGCTTAGGAGTCTCTCTCTCTCCGTCTCTCTCTGCACCTTCCATGTACTCTCTCTCTCAAAAATTAATAAATGAACTTAAAAATATTAAGCCAAATATAAAATTAACCCCCAATAATAACATGTATTTGTCAACAAGAATGACATTATTAATCAGACATGTATACTATTGGTATCAAGGAAAGAAGTAGTTATAATATAAATAGAGTAAGAAGAAATGGTTTAAATTGTTCACTAGTTACATAATTTAAAGTAAGGAGCTTAATTCCTCTGAGCTTTGTCTTCATCACATATAAAATAGTACAAATACTATCTAACCTCATATGTAGTTTTGTCAGCTAATAAAGTATTAGGTTAAACCAAGTTGGACATCGTGAATAGATACACAAAGCAAAACATTGCTTATACTTTTCAGGAAACCATGTGAATTTATAAAATAAATATTCTTAGAATATAATTAGAGTCTCAAATGACTTCTTTTTAAAATTTTTTCATTAAGACTTTACTTTGAGAAGAGATTTGAGGTTCTCAGCACAGTTGGAAAGGTACAGAGATTTGCCATACGGCCCCTGACCCCAGTCATGCATAACTTTCCCCATTATCTGCATTCCCCACCAACTGGGAAAAATTGATGAATTGTTGATGAATCTACGTTAACACATCATAATAATACATCATAATAGTTGAAATCCATAGTTTACCTTAGGGCTCACTCTTGGTGATGTATATTGCATAGGTTTGGATGTGTAAGTGTTGTGGTGTCTCACAGAGTATTTTCACTGCCCTAAAAATACTCTCTGATCCACCAATTCATTCAGCCTCCACCCTCAACCTATGCCAATCATTAATCTTTTTACTGTCTTCATAGTTTCACTTTTTCCACATTGTCATATACTTGAATTCATATGCACATAGCCTTTTCAGATTGGCCTCTTTCACTTAGTAATATCCATTTATAATTCCTCTATATCTTTTTATGGGTAATAGCTAATCGCTTTTGGTTGCTGAGTAATTTTCCTACATCTGGATATACCACAATGTATTTATCTACTCACTTACTAAAGGAGTTCTTGATTGCTTCCAGGTTTTGGTATTTATGAATAACTCTGCTGTAAACATTCATGTGCGGGCTTTTGTGTAGTTATTGTTTTTCAACTCTTTGGGTAAAAACCAAAGAGCATAATTTATGCATTGTGTGGAAAGAGTATGTTTAGTTCTAAGAAATCTCCAGACCCTCTTCCAAAGTGGCTATGAGATTTTGCATTCCTACCAGTAATGAATGAGTTTTATTGCCCCACATCCTCTTCAGCATTTGGTGTTGGCGGTGTTCTGGACTTTGGTCATCGTGATGGTTGTGTAGTGGCATCTCACTGTTTTCATTTGCATTTTCCTGATGACTGTGATGTGGGCATTCTTTCATATTTTTTATCTGCTATTTGTATATCTTCTTTAAAAAACTGTATGTTAAAGTTTTTGCCCTATGTTTCAATTTGGTCTTACTTTTTATTGTTGAGTTTAAAAGTTGCATATTTTGGGTAACAGTGGTTTATCAGCTACATTTTTTTTTCTTTTTTAAAAGTTTATTTATTTTTGAGAGAGAGAGAGAGAAAGTGCAAGCAGGGGAGGGGCAGATAACCCCAAGGAGGCTCCATGCTGTCAGCCCAGAACCCAAAGCAGGACTTGAACCCAAGAAATATGAGATCATGACCTGAGCCAAAATCAAGAGTTGGATGCTTAGCCAACTGAGCCACTGAAGCACCCTGATCAGCTATGGTTTTTAAAAATATTGTCTCCCATTCTGTGGATCGTGCTTCTGGTGTTGTATCTAGAAAGTCATCACCATACCCAAGGTCATCTAGTTTTTCTCCTATGTTATCTTCTAGGAGTTTTATATTTTTACATTTTACATTTAGGTCTACAATCCATTAATTTTTGTGAAATTAATTTTTGTGAAGGGAATGAAGTCTGTCTAGATTCTTTTTCATTTTTGCATTTGGAAAAGACAAGTTTTGCTCCATTGTGTTGCTTTTACTTCTTTGACAAAGATCTGTTGATTACATTTATGTGGGTGTGATATTGTGACTTATGATAAAAAATATATTTATTTGTACTTTATCCTCTGTTTCTGGCACATAGCTACTAAAAACCTGTAGTTTTCCATATAAGAGCCCTAACGGGCATCTTTTTTTAATGCTCTTTAGTTTTGTTCCCTGTTCCTGAAATAACTCCAGAGTCCTAAAGTTAGACACTTAAAGACACCTAAATTGTTGTCTTTTGTAAGATCTCCTTTCAGTCATACCCAAGTTTATGTTAATGAGGCGACTTTTGAAAAACTTCTTAGGTTGAGAGCTGGTTGCCAGGGAAACCAACGGTGTGTTTAGAGGGTTGGAATTTTCAGTCCCATCTCAGATCTCAGGAGAACGGGCATTTTGGGGGGTTGAATAACTCACCAACGGCTGAAGATTTAATCAGCCATGCCTATATAATGAAGACTGCATAAAAACCCAGACAGATGAGATTAGATTTAGAGAGCTTCCAAGCTGAAGGCTTGAACATTTGGAGATGTAAGGACTGCGGTGCATCCACAGAGATCATGGAAGCACGTAGTCCCTTTTTGCATTCCTTCTTTTAGGTACTCTTCCATCTGAGTGTTCCTGAGTTATGTTCTTGTAAAATAAACCAGTAA
Organism: Paguma larvata; assembly: GCA_030068075.1. Taxonomy (NCBI): domain Eukaryota; kingdom Metazoa; phylum Chordata; class Mammalia; order Carnivora; family Viverridae; genus Paguma; species Paguma larvata. The sequence continues at coordinate 39,293,917 of CM057840.1, forward strand.
CCCAGGAAGTAAAATGCTTTCATACTGCTTTAGCAAATTGACGTAACCCAAGGAGTGGGTCTTGGGAACCTCTGATTTATAGCTGATTGGTCTGAAGTATAGGTAACAGTTTGGACTTACAATTGGCATCTGAAGTGTATGTATATAGTGATCTGACAGTCTTCTGGGACTGAACTCTTAACTTGTGAGATATGATGTTAACTCCTCCAGGTAGACAGTGTAAGACTAATTTAAATTATAAGACATAAGCTGAGATGCAGAATTTCTTGGTGCAGGAAACCTCCCATGAACACATTTGGTGGCCAGAAGTGTCAGAAGTTTAGTAGCTAACAGTAGAGGAGACAGAAGAAGAATGCTAGTCCTCTTCAGTGGGTCTATTTCTGAGTTTCTGTTCTATTCCATTGATCTCTTTGGCCACTTTACCAGTACCATACTGTCCTGATCACACTGTGACTTTATATAAAGTAAGTCTAGAAGTCAGATAGTGTTGGTCATCCAAATTAGTTCTTGTCCTTTAATATTGCATTGACTATTCTGAGTCTCTTGTCTCTCTCTATAAACTTTAGAATGAGTTTATAAATATCAAAAAAAAGAAAGAAAGAAAGAAAGAAACTTGCTGGGATTTTGACTGGGATTGCATTGAATCTATAGATCAAGTTGAGAACATCTTGACAATACTGAATTATCCTGTGTGTACTGGATATCTCTCAGTGTGCATTGTTTTTCTTTTTCAGTTAGACACATGTTATTTGCAAGTTTATTACCTATATGAATATTTAGATTTGGAATCTTTTTTCCTTATTTAACAATTTTTAAAGTTTTTGTGAATTCAAAATTTCTCTCAGTAGACTCAAATGGAATTCAATGATAGTTGAATTCATTAAATTTAAATTAGTTTAGTCAGTTAAAGCTGACTGTTTACTAGAAAGCAGAGACATGTCAAATTAGAACCTAAGTTTTTTGGCCGATTTCCATTACTTTTATTTGAAATTATTTACAACTGAATACAACTGCAATATTTACCCTAGTGCTTAATTCATTATTTCAATGGATGCAACATCAAGATGTTCTATAGTAAATATAATCTAAATGAAACTATTGTAGCTATTTGATTTGGGATATGTAAGAAGATTCTTAGATAACTCAAAATATAAGTTGCATTTTGTATGTAAGTTTACTTAATACGTTTTGTTTTAAAATCTTTTGGAGACTCTGAGTTAAAATATTACCTAGATATGGTCTTTCAGATGCCAAATTTTAGATGAAATGCTTACTTTTCATAACGACCTACTTCTTCTTTGAGAGTGGTGATAATTTGTATTTATTTAACTGACATTAAGATAAAGGCACAATTGGTTCTCTGTCAATCAAAATTTAGTTTCAATAAGAATTTCCTACTACAATCAAATGAAAATTATTTGCTTCTGCGAGTCCAATTTGTACATTAAATTTCGGACATATTCTGCTCATTTTCTTTAATATAAGTTATGTAAACTTATTTCAAGTAATTTTTAAGTCTTATAACTTAAATAAGATTTTAAATTCATGGACTACAAATGAGATAAATAATCTCTTAGCCACTTTCCAGCTATGCATAATATAAACTAAGTCAATTATTATGTGTTGTATACATTATTACCATTTTTGCTAAACCCTAAAACTAAAATTTTAAGTATCAAACAAAAATTCCATAAAAGTTATTATGTACTACATTTGGTTGGAATGTTATGGTGATCCCAAGCATCAGTAGGTTCTAGAAATAGTTCTATGTCTCTGTAGTCACCTCTTACTCATTTTCTCCTGGGAACTCTGTCAAAACATCTCTTTCTTAAAAACTCTTTTCGCATCCCTCTTGACTTGTTTCTCTTTCGTCATGTTCCCTCCTATTTCATAGAGAAAATAGATGCCTTTGGTACTTGTAACTTCACTAACCTATTCCTAAAGACATCTTCCTAAATTGAAAATAATCATTAAGTAATAACCTTGATTGAAATCCTTCAATTGTGTCTTATTGTGGTTATAAGTTTGTCACATGTGCTGTCGATGGGATCATGCAAAACATAGTCCAACTGCCTTGACTGTCTTCATTATAGAAGCTGCATCACTAAGCAGCTAACATGTCAGTCTCCACTGCAGCTAAAATAGCAACGTTAACACTGTTCCAGCCCATGGAAGATAGTGAAATTTGTGAGAAGGAATAATGCTTCCTCCCTTTTGAAACAAAGATTCAAAAACAAAGAAAAGGAAGAAAGAAAGACCCAGATTTTTAATTAGAGGAAGATATTTTTAGCACAACTCCCAAATAATACAGTAATACAGTGTTAAATGTACTAAAACATTAATAAATATTAGATACAAGGTTCTAAAATATTCCTGGCATTGTGCTAATACATGCTATATCACACACAAAAATCATAGATGGTAGAGTTATCATTATTTTCATTTTACGCAGGAGAAAATATATTTGAAACAAAGTTAGTAACTGGCTCAAGGTCATACAGTTAATAAATAACAAACTTGGTCACATACTCAGACCAGTATACCTCCAAAACTTATATTCTTAGATGTTACTCATCATTACTTCTGTTTACTAGTCTTTTTATGACTTTGTCTCATGCTAACTTCCTCAGTAACACACTCTTCTCTCTCTTTCCTTTGGGATTTTGCAGATAATCATTATTCTTTCTTACATCTTCCCTTTCCAACTAGTGACTATCCTGCTATATCTCTAATTGCATTATTATTTTTTTTTTAACTTCAGGTTTTGATTTTAATTCTAGTTAGGTAACATATACTATAAAATTGGCTTCAGGTATAAAATTTAGAGATTCATCACTTACATATAAAATCCCGTTCTCATCAGAACAAGTGATTATACCCATCCCCCATCCACCTCTCTTCATTACCCTCAGTTTAATCTCTATATAAGAGTCTTTTATATTTTGCTTCCCTCTCTCTCTTTCTAACTCTATCTCTCTTTTTCTCTTCTCCTATGTTCATCTGCTTTGTTTCTTAAATTGTACATAGAAGTGAAATCATATGGTATTTGTCTTTTTCTAAGTGACTGATTTCCCTTAGCATAATACGCATAATCCATGTCATTGCAAATGGCAAGATTTCATTATTTTTGATGATTGAATAGTATCCGTGTGTGTGTGTGTGTGTGTGTGTGTGTGTGTGTGTGTGTAAACACCAACTCTTCTTTATCCATTCATCAGTTGATACGTATTTGGGCTCTTTCCATAGTTTGGCTATTGTTGCTAATGCTACTATAAATATCAGGTGCATGTGCCCCTTTGAATCTGTATTTTTTAATCCATTGGGCAAATACCTAGTAGTACTAATTGCCTCATAACTTAATTTGCTTAGTGGCTTTGCTTTGTAGTCTTATAGACTTCAGTACTTCTCTTATCATTAGACTTATGATTAGACTTTAAAAAATTATTTTATGTCATAGTTTAAGAAGCTGGCTCTGACATCAGTGCTATGCCACCTTTGTTGTTGTATGCCAAATATGTCACTCACGTGAGTGAAGAAAGAAACATACTGCCCTAGGGGAAAGAAGATTGCAATCTGGATATTTGGGATTTAGTACTCACCTGAGGTAGTAGCAAAATGTTAATTCATTTTCTCACATATAAATAGATTAAATACATTGGCTAAATTTTTCTATTTCCTTTCCAATGTGCTATATTTTTGAAACTATTTAATTGAAGCATAATAATAAAAGTGGGTTAACATTCATCAGTGTCACACTATGTGAGATAAAATATATTTTAATATAGTGACAATCGGAGCAAGCCAATGGAATGATCTAGAATGTCTTTTACAAAAAATATATATGGGTGTGTGTGTATGTATACTTATACACATATATGTGTATATATATGCATGATATCTCTACATATGTAGATATAGGCAGCTGTGGATGTGTTTTTGTGTGTGTAGCATTATATATAATGGTTTTGTGAAACTTGAAGTACTAAAATAAATTACATGAATCTTTAATATGTGTAAGTTGAAAGGCAGAAGTAAAAGACAAAAAAGTTTAAAGTTGGAAATAGTGTAAAAGTTTTCCTGTAATACCTCATAAAATCAAACAGAAAGTCTAAATAAAATGGATTGATCATAGCTTTAAAAAACTAAACTTTTTTCAAAATTAAAAAGTTCAATTCCATATTTTTATACTTTTCATTTAAACATTAATTAACATGAGGCAAAGTTGTTCCATATCCCCTAGGGACACAAGGTTAAATTGGATTTTACCATCGAAATAACTATTTTTTAATGAAATGAGTAAAAGTAAAAGTAATAAAGTATTTTCATGTGCAAAAATTAATTCATATATTAAATTTATTAAAAATTAAGTGGGTCATAATATAAAAATATTTTTATGCAAAGAGTTAGAGTATTTTGACAGATGTTAAAATTATGTTAATGGTAAAATTAGGATTTCAGACAGCTAAAATGTCTTACAGTTTTACAGTTTAATAATTATTCCAGTATCTCACATGTTACTTGAAATATATCACCTATAAAATGTTATTAGTACTGAGAATTTCTACTTTATGAAATTCAGGAGTTGGTGTGTGATTTAGATGCATCCCATGCTGTATGAAAACAGTGCCCACCTCACTTCCTCATTGGGAAGTTGCCTGAGTGTAGTTGGTGCTCAATGGCCCCTGTCCTCAAGGCCGCTATGAAAGGCGTCATTTTCCATCCATAATACGAGCCTTCAAGTTTATTGACAGACACATTGGCAACTGACAGATGGAAAAAAGCTGCATAGGAAAAATTACAATCTTTTTAATGTTTAATCACTGTGCAATTAGATGTTTTGTGTATATTAAATACAAGTTAGGGGCACCTGGGTGGCTCAGTCGGTTGGGTGTCCTACTTCGGCTCAGGTCATGATCTCGCGGTCTGTGAGTTCGAGCCCCATGTCGGGCTCTGTGCTGACAGCTCAGAGCCTGGACCCTGCTTCACATTCTGTCTCCCTCTCTCTCTGCCCCTCCCCCACTCATGCTCTGTCTCTCTCTGTCTCAAAAATAAATAAAAACATTAAAAAAATTAAAATAAATAAATAAATAAATACAAGTTAGATATTATATATGTTTCCACATATAACTGTAAAAAATTAAAAATTAGATTATCACAAAATGTAGCTTTATTAAAAACCTACCTGATGAAAAATATGCTGTTTGAAGTTGTAACCTTATTAAAGGACATTTTGGTACGATTTGAGAGAAAAAGAAACATAAGCTAAGTATAACAAATGTATTTTATTTAGATATGTCTCAGTTAAATTTCTAAGACTGTCATTTGTAGACTTTCACTTATTACTTGGGTGATCCTAGGCAAATATTAAAACTTTCTGATCTTCAGTAATTTTTGTTTTGATTTATTTTAATTTGTGTAATGGGATCTGTGAGGTCAATTGAATGAATACATAGAGAATGTCTACCACAGTATACGATATGAGTCAACCCCTCGTTACTGACATGAAATACAGGGAGGCAGCAAAACAAAATAAAAAGATGAATTTTATGAAACCATTTTTTTGTTTGTTTGGTTTTGGTTTTGATTTTTTTTCTTTTTTTTTTTTTTTTACTGTTTATTTTTGAGAGAGAGAGAGAGAGAAACAGAGTGTGAGCAGGGGAGAAGCAGAGAGAGATGAAGACACAATAGGCTCCAGGCTCCGAGCCATCAGCATAGAGCCCAGTGTGGGGCTCAAACCCACAAACCTGAGCTGATTACGACCTGAGCTGAAGTCACACTGACCCCCAGGTGTCCCTCATTTAGATTCTTAAAAAAAATGCAAATCAAAGTATCTATTCAGAGTAGGCACTTAATACACATAACTATTATTATTCTGATCATGCTAAAGTGACCTAGGGATTTCCCCAGTGGTTCATTTACTAATCAAGTACATTATAATGTCAAGAAGTTACTTTTCATTCCGAAATAACTCCTAGCAAAAGAACTTGAGAATTTAATAGTATTTTCATTTCCAGAGCAAACGTGATAGAATTCTGACCTGTGATTTCTTGATTACCATGTATTACCTACTAGAGAAATTTGGGCCATATAGTCCAACACTAGCAAACTTCCCAAGGTTGTGGAGATTGGCACTGAGACTATTATTCTGGAAAGCTTATGAAGAGCTCAATAACGGATAGTGGACATTGGGCTCTACCTCATACTTCCAGATATGACAAAGTGGCTACAAACTGTCATTTACATGGGGACACCATTAGTTGGATTGTATGCTGGGTAAGAGATAATACTTGTGGCTCACCTTTATTCCTTCAATCCCAGGCTACAGGCCTTTACAGAACTAATTTGTAGTTTATTGTCCTAGGCCACTCATAACAACGATTCTCAGCTATCCCTGTTGGGATGTATGCTATTCGCTGTTTGCTTTCCATGAGAAAGCAGCCCAGATGGCTCAAATTAATTTTCATGGTTTGCATTTCTTTTATATCTCAAGTTATAAACCGGCTCTCTTTCATCATTTTGTGAGGCATATTTGGACAATCACAAGAATGACAGTGTCTTCTTTTCCCTTGTCTTGTATTAGACCATGTCTCTATAAAGGCCCAACTGCATCTCTGGCTCTCTATGTCCCTCTTTTTATATGTACTTTAATAACAATCCCCAATAGTTCAAAATGTCCTATAGTTATATTTGTTTCTCCAATGGAATGTTTTATTTTGTTTTATTTCCGACATCATTTTATTTATTTTTTATTATTTTTTAAAATAATTTATCGTCAAATTGGTTTCTATACAACACCCAGTGCTCAATCCAACGCGACATCATTTTAAAGTATAGGATTTCATTCCAGGCTTTCAGATTTTGTTTAAAACAGCAAGAAAGATTTTATAACACTGAAACCACATTCCACCGTAGTGGAACTAGGGCAGGACTATATAGATGAGGGGCACCTGGAAGTGGATGCCTTTCTATTTACCACCACGTCCATTACTGCCTACAACCTCATCAAACCGCAGGGTAGTTCCAGCTGTCATTTTACATCATTTTTGCATCATTGCTTTTCTTTTGGTGAAGTTGTATTCCTCTGTATCCATGATCATTGCAGAGGTACCTACTTAAGCCTGGTAAAATTCAAAACAGTCAGAGAGACATCTCATAGTGTAGATTATATTTCCCTGCTCAATCCACTACTGTATTTGGTTTATAGTTCCTTGTTGGAAAAACACATGTATAAGAAAGCAGTAAATGATAAATCAGCAAATTAGTCTGATTTGGGACACAGGCAGTGGGGGAATATAGTGTCACAATAAAGAAACAAGGAGAGGTCAAGAACATTAAATGCTATTTAGTAAAATATGTTGAGAATGGAAAAATGTGTATTAGATTTTGTGACATTAAGGTTTCTTAGCAAACTTATGAACATCATCATTTTATTAGAGTCCCGGGTAAAGTCAGATTACTGTAAATTGGAAAGTAACTAGGAAGCAAAGAAATAGAGACACTAAATTTGATGTCTATTGATCAATCAAAGGCAAATTATCAGGAAGTGTATTCACAGTTTTCTGAAAACTTTTTTTAACTGCTATTGCTTTGTTTGAATCTGTATTTTAATAGCGAGAAAAATGAAATTAAGCAGTAATGAAAGATAACTTTAAAACTCAATTCAGAATATTATTTTCAAGTTATATAACATGATTTCAAGTTTTGAAACATAAGGTAATAAAGTAATAGAAATAAAGATGCCCAAATAATGTGTTTAAAGAGATGTTAAATGACAAATGACAAATAAGGAGATGGTATAATGGTAACTTATAGTTTGAATATTTATGGAGAAAAGTTAATATTTATGGAGAAAATTACATATATATATGTAGAAAGAGGGCAAAGGAAAAAAAATACCTTGTTTTGATTGGAACCCTTAATGAGAAAAAAAAAAAACATTAATCTTCCAGTTCATAAAATAAAAATACTTCCGGGCCACTGGGTGGCTCAGTTGGTTGAGCATCTGACTCTTGATTTCAGCTTAGGTCATGATCTCAGGGTCATGGATCAAGCCCCACATCAGGCTCCCTGTTCAGCATGGAGCCTGCTTAAGATTCTCTCTCTCTCTGCCCTTCTCCCATTCATACTATCTCTCTCTCTCTAAAAAAAAAATAATAAAAATAAAAAAAACTTCCACTAACATTTTGAAACTTGAATTTATAACTCTAAAATAAGTCAAAACAGAAAAGTTTAAGTAGTTTGGTGGACACAACAGGCTACTGTTGCAACACTTTTAAATTATCTTCTCAGGATGCCTGGATGGCTCAGTCAGTTAAACATCTGACTTCAGTTCCGATCATGAGCTCATGGTTTGTGACTTTGAGCCCCATGTTGGGCTCTGTGCTGACAGCTTAGAGCCTGAGGCCTGCTTCAGATTCTATATCTCTCTCTCTTTCTGCCTCTCCCCCACTCATTCTCTTTTTTAAATAAACATTAATAAATAAATAAATAAATTATCTTCTCACCATGATTTCTCCAATTATTTATTTCATATAACTTTGTGTCTGTGTTTTTGTAAGTTATCTCAAATATTGTTTGGAATGATAACTGTTTTCAATATTGTTACAATAAAAACTAAACTAATTTATTCTTAATAATACCCAAACTATCACACAATATTCATAATAATAATTGTGCGGTAGCTCAGCCAAAAATGCACTGTATTCAACTTTAACTGTGTTTCCTAGGTTAACACTTTCCTGATTTGAATGACTTAATAAAGAGGATTGGAAAATTGTTGACATTAATTAAGCTTGGAAAGGGTAACATAACTCATAAGTAAGACTTGGTAAACAAATACTTGGCAGTGTATGAGAGTACATGCCACTTGGAAACAAAATTATATGCAGGCTTCATATAAAAAAATAATCAGTTGAGGAACTGAGACTGAATTTCATTTCCTTCCTAAATTGAGTTAGAACAGTGGAAACCAGTTCCAGCTTCATAGTTTAGAAATTAGACTGCCAATATTATTTAAAAAAACATGAAATCTTTGATAATTGCACTTCATAATAAAAGTTGGCCCTTTATGACTAACAGGGATACAGAGAGTCAACTAAACAAAAGAGAAATATGAATTCCATCAAACCATTTTTTTCTGTTTGGTTTTATTTTTTATGTAAATTTTTTAAATGTTTATTTACTTTTGACAGAAGTAGAGAGAGAGAGACAGAGCACAACCTGGGAAGGGGCAGAGCACAACCGGGTAAGGGGCAGAGAAAGATGGAGACAGTATCTGAAGCAGGCTCCAGGCTCTGAGCTGTCAGCACAGAGCCCGATGTGGGGCTCATAACCCATGAACTGGAAGAAAATGACCTGAGCCAAAGTCAGGAATGCTTTCATTTATCACAAAATTTCACTTTGGATAATAGATTATAAGAAGTATAGAAATTTAAATTCAATGATCATTTCACCCACATTTTTATTTTCTGATTTCATTTTTAAGATGTCATAACATTTTTTAGTTTTTATTGTATGCCTCCTTGATTTTCCTAAAGAAATAAACGAGTAAAAGCTCTAAATGAAGAAGTAAACCAAAGTCAATGTTCATGGTATACAAAGGGCATATATATGATTCATGTTAAATTATATTATTAGTAAAATTATTTTTACATATTTAAACTCTATCTTAAGGATTAAAAATGTTAAACTTAGGGGTGGCTGATGGCTCAGTCAGTTAAGTGTCCAAGTCTTGATTTTAGCTCAGGTCATGATCTCAGGGTTTGTGAGTTTAAGCCCCACATTGGGCTCTGCACTGTCAGTGCACTCTCTTTCTCCCTCTCTCTGTGTACCCCCCCCCATTTGTGCTATCTCTCTTTCTCTCAAAATAAATAAATAAACTTACGAAAAATTTTTTACAATGTAAACCTTAAGGTAACAGTTGAGGGGCGCCTGGGTGGCTCAGTCAGTTAAGCAACTGACTTCGGCTCAGGTCATGATCTCATGGCTCCTGAGTTTGAGCCCTGCATCAGGCTTGTGCTGACAGCTCAGACCCTGGAGCCTGTTTCAGATTCTGTGTCTCCCTCTCTGTCTCTGCTCTTCCCCTGCTCATGCTCTGTCTGTCTCTCAAAAATAAATAAACATTAAAAAAAAGATAATAGTTGAAAAAATCATACAGAAAAAATTGGAAATGGGATCTTAAATCTTTAAGTTCCTACCCATAATACAAATTTGTAACTTGAGAAGGAAACTTTTAATACACAAGTCTTTTAACATTCATTGACTGATTACACAAATAATTTCAATCTTTTTTTTTAATTTTTAAAGATTATTTATATTTGAGAGCGAGACAGAGCATGAGTAGGGGAGCGGCAGAGAGAGAGGAAGACACAGAATCTGAAGCAGGTTCCAGGCTCTGAGCTGTCAGCACAGAGCCCAACACGGGGCTCGAAACTCACAAATAGTGAGATCTTCAATCTTATAACCATACTGGCAAAACAATTAATCAAAGACCTTGCTGATTTTAGTGGCTTTCAGATGCAAATAAGACTCAGTATAAGTACCACTGGTTTTCTGTAAACTTACAGATTTAGAGTCAGTAAAATGTCTGTATGCAACTTTGTGATAGACACATACACCATATGTGTAGTGGTGGGTAGTAGGGAAGTTAAATTGATTAACAATATTGCAGGTAGGGAGCATACTTTATAACTGGCCTCTTGAATGCATGGTGGAACATTTATGATCTATAATGGGTCACAATGAGTGGTAAGCAGGGAGGAAGAAAGGGAGAGAGAAAGCAGGGAGATTCGTAATTGCTTACTCTGAAGTTGACTATTTTTAGCAGTGTTTAGTATGTATATATATATTTATACATGTATATATATGTATATATACTTATTAAAGTGAGTTAACACACAATGTTATGTTAGTTTCAAATATATAACATAGTGATTCAACAGGTTTATGCGTTATAACATGCTCACCACAAGAGTAGTTATCCTCTGTCACTATACAATGTTATTACAATACCATTTAGTAAATTCCCTATTCTGTACCTTTTATTCCTATGATTTACTCATTTGCAGTGTTTGATATTTTCTTAAAGTATTTTTGTAGCTCTCAACATCTCTCAAATATGTGTATGTACTGGGTGATTTATATCATTATTTTATCATCAGCCTCAGGTTCTGGAAACATTCTTGATGTTTTTATGGAAGATAAGTAAAGAGCTTTGTTAGGTCATATGGAGGACTAGAAGGGCAGTTGGAATATAAAATATTGTGCAAACAAGAACATAAAGGGGTGGTGCCTGGTTGGCTCAGTTGGTAGAGCATGTGACTTCTGATCTCAGAGTTGTGAGTTCAAGTCTAACACTGAGTGGAGAGATTACTTAAAAATAAAAAAAAAAATAAAAACATAAGAGGTTTGTATTAAGGCATTAGCATTATGTGGTGGACAGGTGCAATCAATAATAACCAAACATCAGTTCATAATATTCTCCTTTCTCTCTCTCTTTCTTTCTCCATCCTTCTCTACCTTCCTATCAAAAATACTCAAAAAAGCCCCCAGGCACATTAAAGCCGCCAGACATATTTACTCCTTTCATTGCCTTATTTTATTCTCTACTCATCCCCTTCTCTTATATAGCTGCAACAATAAGGAATTAGACATAAACACAATTTGCAGGAATCTCTTACATCAGTTCATTAACTATAAACACTACAACACAACTCTACTAAGATATGAATATACCAAGAGCAATAATACTTCCCTCTCAAATTCTAATTAATTTTTGCAATTACATGTTTAATCTATTTCGATCAAGGTAATACAGCATCATTGCACAGCTTTTTAAAATGACCACTGCACACCACTCTTATGATAGCCAGTTACATTCTCCTAAACTTTTTTTAGCATTATGAGAAATATTCTATGAATTCTATATTTTATTTCAATATCTGTATAAATTATGATTCCCATACTTTATCAAAAGGGGTTTTCTTAACTGAGATGTCAGTTAAGACATCCGATTCTCTTGAGCTATATTTTCTCCTTTATTGCTCATTCTTTTTTATAGTTAATAAATAAGAAAACACATTTGTTATTAAATGATATCAATGTAGTAAAGCCACAACTTTGTATACTAATTTGCTCTCCCTTTTTATTACTATACAAAAAAAGTTCTCAAAGCTGTAAAAAAAAAAATCAAAAATCAAAGTTCCTATAAACAAGTAGGCTTAAATCTTGCATTTGCTTCTACCAGTTTCTGCTTTCCAGAAGTCTAGAAAAGAACTAGCTTTCATTGGGTATTGCTTTTTAAAAATATTCTGTTTTAAATAATGAAACAAGGGGCACCTGGGTGGCTTAGTCGGTTGAGCGTCCATCTTCGGCTCAGGTCATGATCTCGCGGTTTGTGAGTTCGAGCCCCGCGTGGGACTCTGTGCTGACAGCTCAGAGCCTGGAACCTGCTTCGGATTCTGTGTCTCCCTCTCTCTCTGCCCTTCCCCCACTCATGCTCTGTCTCTCTCTGTCTCAAAAGTGAATAAATGTTAAAAAAAGAAATTTAAAATAAGTAAGTAAATAAATAAATAATAAATAAATAATGAAACAATGCGTATTGCCTTTATTTTGCAGATATCAAAACTAAATTTAGAGCTGGGCATATAATAACAAAATTAGTTACATCAAAGAATGTCCCCTGAATCTAAATTTAGTTCATTCACTGATCTATTCCAGTGCAATCAGGTGATATAGATCTGTTAGTTTCAGTCACGATTTTGGGTTTTATAGTTCTGCTGACTATAGGTGTGGTTCACTCACAAACACCTCTTGTCAAGGGGTAATTTATGGGTTTCTTAACCCATTCCATTTTGTATGGAAAATACTTAACAATAAAGAACCAAGAATGAATGATAATTCTATAATTTCAGAGTCAAATTAGATAATGCGGTGGCAAAAATTAGCAGAGGAAATGTTTAAAATTAAATTATAGTACAAGATAAGATGACTACTCTTTTTAATGGAAAAAAAAAAATTCATTTCTGAAGCTCTCCAAATAGGGAACAATTCCCAGTAAAGTAAGAACTCAAGTAATACTGGGAGAGTCATATTGGGAAATTATTGGGTGCAAATATCACATGATAGACTTCAAAATGAGTACGGTTTAACTTGTCAGCTTAGAAATAGAGAGTTTGCTTAAATAGATTGATATGATGAAATATCTTTCTTTAAGGATGATGGGATAGTGGATTCCCAGAAATCTGAGGACATTATCGTCTTAATACAAATCATCAGACTCAAAAATGTAATCGGCTCTACTTTGACTTAGTTTTATATTTCAGTGATGGAGAAGTCTCTCTCTAAAGTTGACTTGTATTTTAGAGGCAGTTCTATAAACTTGCAATCTAAGGTCAACCTTTAAAATCTTTTTTCATTGTACTTCCACATTCCAATCTTAATTCTACCCTGAGTAAATGAACACTGATTTCAAAACTAAATCCGCATTATCAAAACTCATCAAGATTTAGGAATTCCAGGATTCTATAAAAATCCTGGTAATTAAAGGGGCGCTTGGGTGGCTCAGTCAGCTAAGTGTCCTTTTTCAGCTCAGGTCATGATCTCACAGTCCAAAGTTCAAGCCCCATGTGGGGCTGGGTGCTGAGCTCAGAGCCTAGAGCCTGCTTCGGATTCCGTGTCTCCTTCTCTCTCTGACCCTGCCCCTCTCCTGCTCTCTCTGTCTTTGTCTCTCAAAAATAAAAAAAAACCTTAAAAAATTCTGGAGGTGTGCCTAGTGTCTCAGTCAGCTAAGCATTGACTTCAGCTTAGGTCATGATCTTGTGGTTCATGAGTTGGAGCCCCACGTCAGGCTCTGTGCTGACAGCTCAGAGCCTAGAGTCTGCTTCAGATCTGTGTCTCCCTCTTTCTCTACCCCTCCCCTGTTCACACTTTCTCTCTTTCAAAAATAAATATATTGGTAATTATAAAGCATTTATCATATTCTTTTCAAATTATTTTTTCCAGGGTAAAGATCTCAAATCCTTCAAGTATTCTGTGTTTTTAATCTCTTTCCTGGTCTATAATGTTATTTTGAATATATTTTACTTTTTCTCTGAGCAGTGCTGCTGCATTCGGAATCTCAAACAAAAACCATGAATTTTCAAATTCTCAGAGAAGAGTAAGATTTTTTTTCCTATTCTAAATTAATTATATCTACATAAAAGGTTTTCCTGTTGACTCATGCAGAGATCACTCTCAGGTCCCCATCAGAGGCAGTCATGAGAGTTACACTGATAAGGGACAATTAAGTCATGAAATAAGGTTAAGAGAACCAAACTGTATAGTAATTATAATGAGTGACAGAAAGAAAATGGATGTCATATTAAGAGTTCTGAATTCTAGTTCAGAGTGGCTCTGTTCCATTCTAAATTGTGTCACAAAATTATCACGTGACCTTGGAAAAGTCACTTCACATTTGAGGCTCTGTAAAATGAGGTTTAGAAAGACCAGGGGTTCTCATTCAGACAAACACTGGCAACTCCTGATGAGAAATGAAACATGTCACTGAAGAAATGGGTGGTGTGTGTGAGGAGTGCGACATAGAGGAAAGGTTGGGGAACACTAACTAGATAATCTCTAAACTGTTATCACTGGATTTTATTCACAACTTTATTTTCCAGATTCTCAGATGCATTATTAACCTCTGCTGCATGAAACACCAGTATATGCTGATGTTAACATGTGCTTTTTCAAAGGTTTCAATGTAAAAACGGTTTTAAGTTCTATGTACTCTATCAAACTTATGGAATTTCAGTGATCCACATAAAGAAACCTCTAAAACACCATCTCAATGATGGCATTCTAACAGATCTTTTCTGTCATTTCTATCGTGTCATCCCAAGGGACACCGTGAATTTTGATGTCATCCTATATTAACAGATGGTCAGGATAGCATGCCTATATTAACCTAAATAAACAACTTCAGTGCTTTCAGTCTTCAAGGATGAAAGCAAACATATTTTGTAGGTTTATATTTATACAGTGGAATATTGTGTTTGGATAACTATAGATACAGATAAAATATCAATGAGAACACCAGGTAGTGTGCGCTAAGTGTTTATATATATATATATATATATATATATATATATATATATATATATACAGACACAAATGTTATATGTTATATATAATGTTATATATATAATAAATATAAATATATATAATATAAATATATACATATATATAATATAAATATAAATTTATATATTATATAAATAAATATAAATAAATAATAAATATTATAAATAAATGTTTTATAAATATATAAATAAAATGTTATATATAAATAAAATAAATGTTATATATATTTATATATATAAAATAAATGTTTATATATATGCATATATATAAATAAATATAAGTAAATATAATATAAATATATATAATATAAATATAAATTTATATATTATAAAATATTTATAAATATTTACAAATATTTATAAATAAAAATGACAAATACTTGTCATTCATATTCATACAAGATTTCAAGTATATGACAATAGTTAAACTTATAAGAATGGGCACAGACAGGGGTGCCTTGGTGGCTCAGTCCGTTGGGCGACCAACTTCGTCTCAGCTCACGATCTCGAGGTCCGTTGAGTTCAAGCCCCGCGTGGGCTCTGCACTGACAGCTCAGTGTTCGGAGCCTGCTTCAGATTCTGTCTTACTCTCTCTCTGCCCCTCCCTTACTCGCACTCTGTCTCTCTCTCAAAACTAAAAAATAAAAACATAAAAAAAAAGAATGGTCACAAACGGTTACTGTGAAAAATTCTAGGTGTTACAAATGGTATAAGAAAATAAAATTCAGGAATTGTTTTGTCATCAGATTTTTTAAACCATTTTTCCTCCATGAAAAACCTTCCATTGGAATTTAAACACTGTCATGTGTCTGAAGCCTTTCTTTAAGGCATAGGTTTCAACTCTCATTACGTTTAGGATTTATTATTATGTGTTGAGGCAAAAGGGAGTGCATAAAGTAGGAGAGCAACGGCCAATGCTTTTTAGACGTGTTACCAAGAACAGATTTGTGGAGAGAGCTCAAAATGTAGAGAAGCCTGACTCTCTCCTGAAGTGCTCTTTTCATTGAAGCTCCCAAATAGAACCCTGTTTTTCCGAATCCTCCTGACTTCATCTTCAGGACTTAGGTTGATTGTCTTCCTTCCCTGCTTCCATACTATCTTCTTTTCTCCTCTCATAAACATTTTTAACTATCGGATGAAGCAGTAAACCCTTGCTTCTGTTTTAAAGTAATGCAATTTTCTTGAACACCCCCTACCTCTCCATTAAAGTATCTGTTTTCTACAAAATTCCTCATCATTCCTCTCAATCAATTGAAAGCTTAGGTAACTGGTTTATAGCTCTCCTCTCTACAGGAGAATTATGGAACTCTTGTTCTTGGTTACTGATTTCAAAGTGTACCTAGGTAGCCAATACAGTAAACCATCTTCTCGGTTCCCTGACCTGTTCACCTCAGGACCTTCTCCTCCAGACTCTTAAAATATACATTTCCATGGGCACACCTTCAACTTATTATATGAAATATTCCTACTTCCAAAAGCAGCTGTTTCCCTCCCCATACTTCTTTAACTGTTCTTAAAACTGTTCTTTAAAATAACTGTTCTGTTTCCTTTGTATTTTCTCATATGCTTCCACTATCAACTTTTCTTCACGGCTCCAGCTAGAATGCCAATTCTCACCAGACCACCCCCCAAACACTCAGCCTGGCTAATGACGAGATCTGAATAATATCTCACAATGAGGAATATTTGGAGCACTGTAAATTCATCACATCATCAGTGGATCTCTTTCCATTGCTATGTTATTCATGAACATATGCAAAACATCTTCCCAGTCTCTCTTTAGATATTTTAAATTTTCAGTGTATATCCTCTCTTCATTTCTTTTATATGTAACTTCCTGAGATTTAGTTACTTCTTCAACTTTATTTAACAAAATCTAACGATGTACTTTATTCCATATCTTTCTTATATATTTATTTTTCAAATAATATTTTGCACTCTCTCTTCTCTTATAAATGTCTTCTAGATCTTATTCACTTCCACATTCTAGAATTTTGTGTACATTGTAATTTCTCCCAACTTCACCTCATACTAGAGTCCCTCTCCACTGACCCCAACTTACCAGTACTTAAAAAGCTGGAGCCTTCCTTGATCTCTTTAGAATTCTTTGTGTTCAGGTCACTGTTTAAGCCCTGCTCCCATTTTCTCCTCTCTTCCAGAACCAAATTTCTAAAATAAATTGTCCACGACTGTGGTATACAGATTTTTCGTTTCCTACTTCTTCAGTCATTTCCATTCTGGTCTATCCCCTTCTAGTACTCTCCTGAAATCGCTCATGCCAAGCTCACCAGTGGATAATTTGGTGAACAATTTTAAGTCTCAAATAAATACTCAGAAATATTTGAAATGACTGCCCTTTAAGAACGAATCTTTCCTCATGTCTTCTAGGACAACACTCTTTCCGTGTCTGCCATTTATATGTATGGGCGCTCTTTTCCAGTCTTCTATGCTGACCTCTTCTCAGAATGTGGGCAATTTTAAGAATTTTTTCAAAGGCGCTCATTCGGTCCACAAAGAGATCTGATAAACTTGAATTTCTGTTATTAAGCTATATGCAGGCAACATTTGGTCTGTTTCCCCAGCCTCCTTTCTTGAGTTGTAGAAATGTTTACAGATTCAGAATACTTAAAATATACACATCATAACACCTTCCAACCTTCTTTTTTAGTTCTGTGTATCTCATTAAAGAGTAATAACCAACACAAATTTTCTCAAACCAGAGTCTGTAAGTCACTTTTGTTGCTTCCTCCCAATAAATCATAAGTCATATTTATTTTACCTCTGTGTAAACCCTTTTCCGTACCCACTGCCACACTCTTAGGCCCCAGGATGATAATTTATTCTCTGGGTTATTACAACATGTTCCTAATTGGATAATCCCAAAACCACTCTTCTTTACTCTAATCACGTCTTCAAACTGCACCTTGAGTTATACTTTTAAAATGAGTATCTGAGTGTGTCATCTCTTCTTATCAGACTTTTCAGAAGCTTCCCATTTTCTTTTGGCTAAAATAAAAAAAGTCGTTAACATTGCTTACAATACCCTTCATAATCTGTTCTCTGCTCACTGTTCCTTTTTTATTTCCTGTCAGATAGAAAACGGCCTCACACATTTGTGATAGATTTTGAAATAAATGCTAGTTCCCAGCTAGTGAGAGTTCAGTAATTTTATTTGAAGGAATTTTGTTCATTCCTGGAATGAATACTCTTTAAGTTTTAGTCATTGAAAATAAGTTCAGCCAAGATAGCCAAGGAATGACTTCATTTTTAAAACATCACCTCAGCATGACATTTCTCTAAGATGGAATATAATAATTTAGCCTACTTATGACAAATGTTTTTTAAAAGATATTCATCACTGTAAAGGACATATAAATGTGTCCTTGTTTTGAAAAATGTTTTCTATTTAGTTTCAAACTCCTTACCTCAACCACATTTAAAAGGAGCTCAAAACAAGATCTAAAACAAAATTCAATCATGGAGGGAAAGGAATTGGTCAGAATTCGTTAATTGTTTAATGCATGGTTGGAAATTTGTTTAAGTGGAACACTGTCCCCATATTCAGTATCAATTTAGAAGTAAATGTATATTTCTAACCTGTAAGAGCTCAAATTTTTTCTTGAAAAATATCTTAGATTTTTATTATAAAACATTAGTATAATTTGATCATTTTAATTTCAGTAAATATATACTCAATGCATAACTGCCTTAATATTTACTTTCTTCTGTGGAAAAAGTTATTTTATTATTTTACCTAAAATATTTAAATTCTCATATAAAGCATTTTATTAATCATACACAATAATATGTAAAATAATATCTATAAACAATGGCCTTTATAACTTCCCTTACAGCTAGAGAAAATCAATAATATGCATGTGAAGTTTTGGTTTAGAAGTTACTAGAAAGCTCCTTATTAGGAGCCAAACATTGTAAAATCTCTTTTGCCCCATCTCTTTCTCCATTAGCTGCATGTCTGTCTAATACCAAAATATTGGATAGAACTCCAGCAGATCTCTGGTGTGAATATATGATTGTTTGGATGAAAGTCGCTTGCTGAGGAGAGAGAAGCAGAAAGAACAGAGTTTAGCGACTGATCCTGGGCTGCCCTCCACAAATTTAATTTTATGTTTAAAGAAAAAAAAATATCTCCTCCCTCTGTTGAGCCATCATTCTTTCTCATTTCTGTTCTTGATAGTCAAAACCAGTAATATTTGTGGTTATTTCAGAATGTTTGATTTCTTTAGTGTTGTTAACCTTAAAAATAAAACTATCAGTTATTTTCCCAGCAAAAATGGATTGTTCGAGACAGGCGGAGCATTACAGTTTGGGACATGCAAGGTAAAGCAAAACAATAGGCAAGTCTGGAGCGCAAAGGACGAGAATAATATTTTCTAGAGAAAGGGGGTAGTGTTGGGGAGTGTTGTAAACAAAAATCCCACTGGAGTAAACTGAGAACTTGAAGTATAGTGGCTTTTCATTGGTTGAGTTCTAACAATCTCTCAATTGGCTAGGCTGTTGCCAGGGAAAGAGAAAATCTTTCCCTCCAACTACATAATGAAGTACAGGCTTCCTCTTGTTGGAAAGAGACGGTAACTGTCTTCAATTGATGAAAAGTGAGTGACAGGGCAAGAGCGCCCTTCCTTCATACCTCTCAACTCCATTTTAAATGAGGTTTCCTTCATTCAGTCTCCCAGTGTCTGTGTGAAAATAGTTATTCTTTGGGAGTTTTGACTAAATAAAGTGTATGCAATCTCAAAGTTTATGAAAGCAGTGAAGTGGGTTTGAATTGTTAAAATGCAATAATTCCTCCAATTAGTTTTGATCTAGAAAATTATATTCAAATTAGTTTTAAAAAATAAACCATGCCTTGTCTTAATATACTCACTCCATGCATTTTTTAAATGTATTTGCTAGTTTAGGTTTTTATACCTACGGCAAAAGGAAATGGTTGCATTTAAATTTTAAATTCATTTTTTAAGAGTTTTACCTATTTCCTTCTCACTGACATACATATACTACTTATTATTACTTCACAAGGGATGTTATTCATTTATTCTTATTCCGAAGCATCATAGGATTGATTCTGTTCTCATATTATGTTGAATAATTAGGACCTAAGGTACATAATAAAGACAAAATTTTTACAATATATGAAGCATTGTGCTATGTATCTGATATATTTTAAATCCTGTAATTCTAATAATAATCCTTCTTGGTAGAAACTAGTTATACACAATCCTATAGTGAAATGAATAAACCAAGAAACACAGAGTAAGCAATTTACTAATTTACTTAACAGAACTAGGGTTGGAATGGTGCACTTAGGTCTTAGAATTTACACTCTTAGTGACCACTCTCTTCACTTACTTTTTCCAGTATAGGGTTAATTCACAACAACATGAGTAGATACTCTAACTAGATAGTGTCTGTCACTTTGAAAGTTAGTTGAAGTGAGGGATGCTTGGGTGGGTCAGTCGGTTGAACCACCTGCTTCAGCTCAGGTAAGGATCTAGGGGGTCCTTGGGTTCCAGCTTGAGTCAGGCTCTGTGTTGACAGCTCAGAGCCTGGAACCTGCTTCAGAATTTGTCTCCATCTCTCCATCCTTACCACGCTCATACTCTATCTCTCTCTCAAAAATAAATAAACATTAAAAAAAAAGAAAGTTAGCTGAAGTGAATATATCACTAAAAGTATTCCCCACAAGTCAAAAAAGAAATGCATTGAGACACAATGCAGTAAACTCTAATACTGTAGAAAAAAAATATTTTTCCTTCAGTCACATTCATTAGATTTTTTGCTTATATTGAAGTGATCAGATGGCAAAAGAAATTACCTTGACAATGGCAGTAGCAAAAATCAAGAGTATCAGAGAGGACTTACAGACCAATGAAATAGATTGTACATCATTAATTCTAATTCTAATAATAGTCACTAGATTTTCAATGCCATTATATGTGGATGATTCAAAACGAATTTTTTTCCCTGTTCAGAAGAAAAAATGCCTGCCTTAAATTCTGTCCAAAACGTACTTCTCATAGATATTTCCATACTAATTTATATGTAAAAATTATAAACTTTCATTCCAAACCCTACCATGGTATATATACACAAAACTCCTATATGATACTGTTATTTATATTAATTATGTATTTGGCCTCCATTTATAGTTCTGGTCAAGGTTCTCAAACTCTTGGAATTTTCTAAGTGTAGAGAATGAGAAAGGCGTCTTTTATTATGCTAACGATATGACTTTTAGAAACCATCTAAGTATGGGGGATGGTTGTCAGTGAAGCCGACCAAGTGATTAGTTGGTTGGAACTTTCAGTCTCATTTTCTGGCCCTGAGAGAAGGGAGAGAGAAAGATAGGAGGTAGAACTGTTAATGGCCTTCAGTTAGGTTCTAACAAGAGGTCTGGAGGCCAGCCAAGAGGTAATCATGGCCAGGTATTGGGAAAGTCAGAGACTTTCCCTGGCAGAATTCCAAAACAAAGCTTCTAGAAGCTGTACCAAAACAGGCCCAAGATGGCTGACAGAGTGGTCAAGAAACCCCAGACCAAATAAGGAAGAGAAGACATGAAACCATAATCCCTACTCCCATTAATGAATAATCCACCTTGTTAACAACTGTCAGTAAAAGATAGAAACCTAAATCTCAAGGCACAATGTGCATGCTCTCTCGCCATGGTCTGCTCCCATTTCTTCAGACCGTGCTTTTGCTTTAATACACTTTCCCACTTGGGGTCCCTGGGAGGCTCAGTTAAGCATCCAACTCTTGATTTCAGCTCAGGTCATAATCTCCTGGTTTGTGAGTTTGAGTGAATTCAAACCCCACATCAGGCTCTGTACTAACAGCACAGAGCCTGCTTGGGATTCTCTCTCTCCCTATCTCTCTGCCCCACCCCTGCTTTCACATGCTGCATATCTCTCTCAAATTAAATTAATAAATGTGAAAATAAATAAATAAAAAGACTTTCCAACTTAGGTCACTCGTTTGCTGTGTTACGTCTGTCCTTGAATTCGTTCTTGTGATGAGTCTGAGAGCCATTGGCAACATCCCAGGGATGGGCTGGGTCGAGGCCTCAGGGCCCAGGGTCTCCTCAGTTCACCTGGCAACAGAATTAATCAATAAAAGCTAATGGCTTAATCAAACATACCCGTGTAATGAAGCCTCCATAAAAACGTAACGGACAGGATTTAGAGAGCTTCCAGAATGGTGAACACCTGTAGATCTGCGGAGAGTTGCATGCTCAGAAAGAACATGGAGACTCCATGCCTCTTTCCCAAACTTTGCCTTGTGAATCTCTTCCATTGGACTGTTCCTGACTTATATCCTTTTATAACAAACTACTAACTTATGTTTCTCTCAGTTTGTGAGCCACTCCAGAAAATTAATTAAACCCAAGGAGGGATGTGGAATATCTGAATTATAGCCCGTTAGTCAGAAATACAGGTGAACAGCCTGAATTGCGATGGCATCTGAAATCCGAGGAGGGGGTCATAGTAACCTTCAGTCTGTAGCAGCCTGGTCAGGAGCACAGGTAGCAAACAAGGGCTTGTGAATGACTTCTGAAGTGTGTATGGCAGTAAAGTCTTCTTGGACTGAACCCTTAACCTGCGTTTGAGAATTGCTTGGTGTTGTGTGGAAGCTACAGACACACACACACACACACACACACACACACACACACACACACACACACACATTGGAAGTGGGCCCAGGAATCCAAAAGAACTCCCTTTCCTAATAATTTAACTTTGATCCTAATTGCCATTCTATTCACGACATTGGGTCACCTAATATTAACAAGTATTCCAAATTAGAGTGAAGAGTATCCAAATTTACTCTTTCTCCCCTCTTATGCTATCTACAGTGATTTTTCAGGACACCATTCAGTACCAAGACAAGACTCAAACTAGCGACAGACTTAGATACAAATTTAATAATTTGTCATGCAATAAAATATTTAACCTTTTGTTTATGCAGTCCGATTAAAAAAATCATCTCAAAACTAGAGGCGATTGAACTTGATTGTGACATCTAAAAAACCCTGTATTAGATTACCAGACATAAGTACACAGAAAGGTAAAGGATGAGATATTTATATTTAAAATGTTTTTTTTTCTAAGTTTATTTATTTATTTTGAGAGAGAGAGCATAAGAGCATGGAAGGGACAGAGAGAGAAGTAGAGGGAGAATCCAAAGCAGGCTCCACACATTCAGAGCAGAGCCCAATGGAGGGCTCGAACTCACAAACCACAAGTTCATGACCTGAGCCAAAATCAAGAGTCAGATGCTTAACTGACTGAGCCAGTCAGGTGTCCCTGAGATATTTATATTTAAAATGATATAAGAAATATATTACTGGACCGTTTCCTCTCTAATGGTATGATATGCTAATAAGAAAAAAAGAAAAACAGTCATGAATATTCCATTTGAACAAAATGAGACATCTATTACGTGAAATACAATATGTCAGAAATATGCAGTGACCTCCAAAGAAGACTGTGGAAAGGGCTAACTGAGGATGCTTACAATCTGAGGGATGATCAAAAGGTCTAATAAAACCACCTGACAAAAGAATGTGAATAGCACACACTTAGGAATAAAATCGACTGTCCTTTATTGGACAGAATTGGAAGAGGTTTGACACTTAGTAGCAGAAAGCAGAGAATGTGGAACAAAATAAAATGATTATATATATATATTATGTATATTGTATATTAATATAATATGTACTAATATGTATAATTATATTAATTATATTATATATTATATTATATATTATATATAGTTTAGTTATATATAGTTTATTTTATAGTTATCAGTTGGTTGTAGGAAACGGCTATAATTATATAGTTATAGTTTTCAGTATAGGTACAAGAAAAAATATCCAAGCAGAGTACATGTTCCAAATGATAAATTACAGAATCATCTTTTCCGTAACCTTAAAATGCAAGTTGTTAATTTCATATAACATAACCCATAATTTCAAATAATATACAATGTATTTTCTTAAATGATTAGGAAGGTTTTAACAATTTTTCAAAGCCTACCGGTTTTAAGGCAAATTAAACAGATAATACCTGAATCACAAGGAGTTTGTCCTCAAATTCGATTATCTATAATATAGTTAAAAATTAAACCTTGTCCTCTTGAGCAGAACATTGTATGCCTCAGATCCAGAGATCAGGATAACTTTTCAAAACACCAATGTGTAGCCTTCAGGTATTATTTTGTAAGAAACAAGTTATCACTACCATTTTTCGAAATTGGTAAACAATCTTAAAAAAGCACATGACCTATATTGTGTTCAATAAGGACAATAGTGGAGTCATAAGTTAGAGTTTTGAGAAAAACCTTTCTAGGTATACTTATTATTGCATAACTATTTACCAACATACAGTGTATTTATTCATAAATTATCTTTTCAAGATAGTCAAGAATATCTGTAAAAAGTCAATTTCGGAAAATATGAAAAATGACATATTGAAGTCAAGCATTATTTTGATATTTTCCCAGACTATCATAGCTATAAATCATATGTATGCATATGGATATGTAGAGAAGTTCTTTAATGATACTTTTTAACACACAATGTAACTTCAATTACATATTTTTAAAAATACATTTTTTGTATGAAAATTAATATTATAATATCTTTTTTTAAGATGTTATACTCTATACCTGTCTCTCCAGATAATAATTTATCACAGTTCATTTTCACAAACTATGTGATAGCATTGTTCATTTCTGTTGGAGTGGAATTGAGAATTTCAATATGAATTATACCAGTGAAGAATTTTACCATTTTGAATGTCACTAACAACTCTATTTTAGGATTTTATAAAATATTAAATGAAAATGAGATTCTAAAATGGCCTTAAAACCACAGCAGAATCTGAACAATAAGAAAAAAGAATTTATGAATTACATGGTTTAGCGCAGGATCAAATAATAGTTGTAAAGAAAGTAGGTGGCCATCTTTCATCTCTTGACTAGTCTGTTTCCTAGGAAACAAAGACTGAATGATTGCACAAATGACCCTATGCCTGTGGATTTAAATTGATGAAATTATATAGGACTCTAATCTATGTGAAAAAGAAAGGTAATTGTTAGAGTGACTATTTATTAGGCAAAATGGAAAAGTTTAAATACTTATTTTACTTTGCAAGAGTTTTTTAAAAATAAATTATCAAAATCTTTTGTCTGTATTATTAAAGTCCCTATCCTATCAGATCATAAGATTATAATATAATGAGTCAACCAGCATACTGATTAAACAGCTTTGTTTAAACATATCCGTGCAGGAAGTTATTTATTGACTCAACTCTGACTCCTACCAGAAGAGCTAAACTTGATTCCAACAGACATCCAGATGGTATCAGTAGGATATCGTTTTGACTAGCAGCAAAGAGTTTATTAAATGGCCTTTGTCTGCTGGACTTCCAGCAAAACTAATCCTGCATAAGCAACCACAGAGTGCCTTCACAGAGTTTGACAAATACATCTCTCTCATAAATTTTACAGCATATAAGAGCTTGGTGATGCATTACTTGTGATCATTATAATGACCTTCTGCGAAAATACCAAGTAGTCACTAAAAGGATAAAAGTATTTGCCTCCTCTTGAAAAAATAACCTTGATACCTCACAGAAATTCTTGAAACAATTTAAAGAGCACTTTTTTCATAGAGATGTTTCTGTTTACAAGTTTGTTGCTATAAGAATTGTTTGTATTTCTAGTTTATTGTTTCCTCTTGAGATCTGTTTTGTTATGAGATAATTGAATAAAGCCCTGTGATATGAAGAAAATAAAATTAGAAGATGACAAAAGACTTTATATCTAGAAATGAAATCTCTACAAATGGATATATATATGTGTGTATATGTATATATATATATATATATATCAAAAATATCATGATTAATAATATCTTACAATAACTTCTTTGGCATACAGGATGCATTTATTTATTCACAAATATTTATATGGAAGATACTGTTCTAGGTTCTTGAAAAGATATCTCTATCTCTATCATTTATATTTATCATTTATCTATATATCTATCATCTATCTATATATCTATCATCTATCATGTATACGTTTATATATAATTGTTGTCCATAGAAGATTTAGAAATGGTCCCTTTTCTATCCAACTGGGAAACAAATTGGAGGTTTACAACTTCCTCCTATGTTTTGATAATTTGTTAAATCATCTCACAGAATCCAGGGAAATATTTTTTTTGACCATTTTATAATAAAGGATATTTATTATCAAGAATTCATATGGATAGCCAGATAAAGAAGTTCACATGCAGGTAAGGGATAATACAGTTCTAGAGTGCTGACATCTTTCATTTTATAGTTGGGGTGTGTTACCCTCATTCGAAGATTCATTCATCAACCTAGAAGCTCATGAAATCTCCTGGTTCAGAGGTCTTTATAGAGTTTAATTCCAACTCTGCCTCTCCATTTCCCAGAAGTCAGTGGGTGGGGCTGAAATTTCCCACTCCCTAATCACTCTGTAATTCTGATGTCTGGCTCTACCCTGGAAGTATCTAGGAACGTCACCCTAAGTCACTTCAGTAGCATAAACTCAGGTGCTATGAAAATGGGCTCATTATGATTAACAAAAGTTACCTTTATCACTTAGAAAAGTCTAAGAATTACAGGAGCCCTGTAGCAGGAACCAGGAATACCAAATACATTTCTTTTCATACCACAGGAAATTAATATCGACAGAACTAACACTGTTGATGTGATTCTTGATCACTTGGTTAAGGTAGTGTTTTGTTGTGTTTCTCCATTATAAATTTACTCTTTTTTTCTTTCTTTGCTTACTGTACACTTTGGAAAGAAGTCACTTTGCTCAGCCCACACCCAAGGAATAAGGAACTTTGATCTCCTTCCTTAAGAGTGGAGTATCTAATTCTGATTATTCGAAAAATTCTGCACGGGATTTTGTCACCCTCTTCCCCTAACAACCTATTTATTTATTCAGCATTTATTTATACCAGTATTGAAGCGTTTTCAGTTGGCTACTCTTCTCACTCACATGTCCACCATTTTTTTGTTTACTAATCCTTTACTTTCTGGGACTACCAGATGCTCCAGGCCCGTCTTATATAATTTTTGGTGCTATTATAAATGTCATTTTGAAAATTTTCAAATGTAAAATGTTCATTGCTGGTATATAGAAAAACAATCACCTTTTCTTTGTCTGTGTGCGTGTGTGTGTGCGTGTGTGTTAACCTTTATTTATTTTGGAGACATAGAGACAGAGCATAAGCAGGAGAAGGACAGAGAGAGAGAGAGGGAGATACAGAATCCAAAGCAGGCTCCAGGCTCTGAGCCATCAGCACAGAGCCCGATGCAGGGCTCATACTCACAGACTGTGAGATCATGACCTGAGCTGAAGTCGGCTGCTTAACCGACTGAGCCACCCAAGCGCCCCAACAATCATCTTTTGATTATTAGCCTTGGATTCTGTGACTTTGTTATATTCTCTCATTATTTCGAGGAGTTTGTGTGTTGACTTTGGGGATTTTTACATAGACAATTATGTCAACTGTGAATAAAAGATTTATACTTCTTCTTTTCCAGTCCATATACCATTTTTTTCCTTGTTCCATTGCAGTAACATGAATTTTCAGTAAGATATTGATTAGAAGTGGTGATGGAGCACCTGGGTGGCTCAGTTGGTTAAGCATCCGACTTTGTCTCAGGTCATCTTCTCATGGTTTGTGTTTGATGCCCACGTGGGGTTCTGTATTGACTGCTTGGAGCCTGGAGCCTGTTTCGGATTCTGTCTCTCTCTCTTTCTCTGCCTCTCCCCTGTTCAGGCTCTATCTCTCTCTCTCTCTCTCTCTCTCTCCATATATATATATATGTGTATATATATATCAAAAATAAATAAATATTAAAAAATAATAAGTGGTGAAAGAACATTTTGTCTTAATCCCAGTCTTAAGCTGAGAGCGTTCAGTTCTTCAAGATTAAGTATGATATTATCTACAGTTTTTGTTGTAGATGCTCTTTATTGAATTGAGGAATTTCTCTAATCTTAGCTGAAATTTTTAATATTTTTATCATGAATAGATCTTGAATATTTCAAATGTTTTTTGTCATTGACACCATTGTATATTTTTTCTTGTTTATCTTGTTGATGCAATAAACTGTATTATTCGATTTTCAAATATTCTATCAGTCTCAATTAACTGGAATAAATCTGATTTGGTCAGGATGTATAATTTTTCATATACATTCTTGGATTCTGTGTGTTAATATTTTGTTGACTTTCACATCTGTGTTCGTGAGAACTATTGTTTTATGGTTTTCCTTTCTCTGATTTTAGTATTAATCATTAATCATTAATGGTGGTTTCATAGAATGGGTTAGTTAGTGTACCTTCTGCTTTATATCCTAGAAGAGATTGTGGGAGACTGATATAACTTTTTCCTTAATTAAACATTGGGTAGAATTCACTAGTGAAATTATCTATGCCTCTAGCTTTATTTTTTGGAGGGTAATCTTTTGTCAATTCTATTTGTTGCATAGATGTAGGCATATTTTGGATACCCATTTCCCTTTGTGTGAGTGTTGCAAGTTTTTATGTCTCACATAATTGATCCATTTCCTCTGCTTTCATAGTTCACAGTATTCTATTATTTTCCTGTTGTAATATCCATGGGCTCAGTAGTGATAATGCCTCTTTAACTCACAATATTGATAATTTGTGTCTTCTGTCTTTTCTCTCGAGTAGTCTGCTAGAACTTTATCAATTTTATTGATCTTTCAGTTTCATTGATTTCCTCTATTTTATCCTGTTTTCACTTTCATTAGTTTATGCTCTAATTTTTTTATTACTTCTTTTAGTCTGTTTTCTTCAGGCTTAAAATGTTTTTCTTCCTCTTTAGTTTTTTAAGTGAAGCGTAAGTTATTGACTTCAGATCTTTCCTCATTTCTATTATACATATTTAATACCATACATTTTACTCCAAGCAATGCTTTCTCTCTAACCCACAAGTTTTGGTATGTTGCAATTTTATTTTCATTTAGTTCAAAATAGGTTTTTAAAATGTCATTTAATATTATTTCATTGATATATGTTATTTAGAATTACGATGTGTAATAATCAACTGGTTTTTTTGTTATAGATTTGTAGCTTAATTTCATTATGATTTGACAGCATAGTTTCTTTGATTTGTTAAATAAGAAACAAATCTGGACTTAGATTAAGGATATATTTTATTTAAAAGGATTATTCTAAAAAAATAAAGAATTACTGTAAGAGTGGGGAACTGGGATGAATGCAATAGGGGTGTGGGATTATGGCAATAAGGTGAAGATCCAGACTGAGACCTGCAAGAGTTTCATAGATTAAGCAGGAAAAGGTTAAGCAGGAAAGTCTCTTGTAATGGGAGCCTGCAAATGCAGTTAGAAAGGACCTAGTGTGAGGAAGTGGTATGAGCAAGGGTGGAAAAATCAAACTGCAGTTAAGAGATGCTTTATCCTCAGGTCAATCCAGACTTGGGAACTCTTCAGGATGGGTTGTTTGCTGGCTCAGACCCAGAGAGGATCAGAGTTCAGGAGCCTGGTGAATAGAGAAAAACGTAACCAAATTTTGATGAACAAAAATTTTGTTCTGATTACTTAGTGGAGACAAAGAGTCCAGTTAAATATTTATGAGGCAAAGATGGGAATGGGGAGGGTCTTTTTCTGGCCTTGCCATAGATAAATGGGGGGGGGGAATCCATGACTCTTACCTAGCTCATATGGGGAAGGATGTTTTACAGTAAGCCATTTCCTGTAACAAAAAAAGAGTAGGGCAGGTGGGGGATTTATTAGCCTTCACTATTTTCTAGTAGCATTGGACCCAGGGAAATTTCAAAATCGTCAGCTTCTATTCTTTTAAATTCTTCAAGCATGTTTTATGACCCACACTGCAGTCTGCCTTGGAGAATATTCCATGTAAACTTGAGAAGAATGTGCTTTTTTGGTTTTCGTTGAATGGAGTAGTCTATTAATTTCTATTGGATCATCTTGATTGACAGTGCTATTCAGATCAACTAAATCCTTACTGATTCATTGCCTACTGGATCTATCAGTAGTCTAAAGAAAAATCTCCAACTATCATAGTAGTTCTATTTATTTCTCTTTTCAGTCTTACCGATTTTTGCCTCAAGTAACTGATACTGTCTTTTGCATAGAATTCAAGAAATTTATGTCTTATGAATAATTGACTCATTTATAATTTAATATGCTCTTTATCCTTGATAATTTTCATTGTTCTTAAGCTGGCTTTGTGTGAATTTTATATATCTATTCCAGATTTCTTTTGATTAGTCTTAGCATGATATATCTTTCTCTATTTTTTTATTTATAATAGATCTGTGTTTTCATATTGTGTGAATTTATTATAGACAATATTTCTCTGTGTCTTTTAAAAATATTTTCAAACATTTGCTGCCTTTTAATTGGCAAATAAGGACCATTAACACTTAAAGAGATTATGAATATATTTGGATTAATATCTGCCCTGTTTGTAACTGTTTCCTATTTATCACAATTGTTCTTTGTTTATTTTCTTCCTTTTTTTCTTTCTTCTGTAGATTTAAATGAGCATTAGATTTGATTCTGTTTTATCTCTTCTCTTAGGATATCAATTACACATTAAAAATTAGTGATTATCTTTGAGATTGAAATCTACATTTGTAACTAATCTAAGTCTACCTTCTAGTAATATTAAACCACTTTATGTGTAGCACAGATACTTTGTAGCAGAGTATTGCCAATACTTTCTTCCTTTCTCTTCTGATATTGCTGTCATTTATTGAACTTATCCATATATTATAATCACCCAGTATTGTTACTATTGTCACTTTAAAGTTATGTTTTCAGGGGTGCCTGCGTGGCTCAGTTGGTTAGGTGTCCGACTTCAACTCAGGTCATGATCTCGCGGTTCGTAGGTTCGATCCCTGCATTGGGCTCTGTGCTGACAGCCTGCTTCAGATTCTGTGTCTCCCGCTCTCTCTCTGCCTCTCCCCTGCTCGTGCTCTGTCTCTCTCTGTCTCAAAAATAAATAAACATTAAAAAAAATAAAGTTATGTTTTCAATCAATTAAGAATAAGAGGAATAAAATATTCTGTTTTACCTTTAATTATCCCTTCTCTAATACTCTTTCCTTTTTTGTATAAGTTCAAGTTCCTGACCTATGTTATTCTTTTCCTCTCTGAAGAACTTCTTTTAACATTTCTTATAGGGTAGGTCTGCTGGTGATTTCTCACAGTTTTTGTATGTCTTAGAAATTTTAGTTTTTCTTCACTTTTGAAGGGTCATTTCCCTACATATAGATTTCAAGGCCTGCAAACTGGTAATATTATACAACCGTATTATTCTGACTCATTACCTGGAAATTAGCCACACTGCTAAATCTGTTCAAAACTTTTCACTGATTGCTTGGTTGACCCACTCATCTTTTAATAGGTTATTTCTTAGCCGCCATGTTTTTGGATATTTTCCAGGCTTTCTCCTGTGGTTGATTTCAAGTTTCAAAACATTGTGGTCTGACAGTGTGCACCATATGATCTCAATTCTTTTACATTTATTCAGAGCTTCCCTGTGCCCCAGAATGTGGTCTATCTTGGAAAATGTACCGTGTGCAGTTGAGAAGAATGTAAATTCCTTTGCTTCTGGGTGAAGGACCCTAAAGATGTCTGTGAGGCCCATCTGTTCTAATGTGTCATTCAGGGCTATTGTTTCTGCGGAGATTTTCTGTTTTGTGGATCTATCCAATGCTGAGAGTGGAGTGTTAAGATCCCCTACTATTAGGACATTTTTTGTCGATGAGGTTGTTAATGTTTGTAATTAGTTGTTTTACAAATTTGGGTGCCCCCGAATTCGGTGCGTAGATATTTACAATTGTTAGCTCTTCCTGCTGGATGGTCCCTGAGACTATTATATAATGTCCTTCTTCATCTCTTATTACATCATTCATTTTAAAGTCTAATTTGTCTGATATAAGTGTGGCTACTCCGGCTTTCTTCTGACTTCCAATAGCATGGTAGATAGTTCTCCATCCCCTCACTTTCAATCTGAAGGTGTCTTCAGGTTTAAGATGAGTTTCTTGAAGACAGCAAATAGATGGGTCTTGTTTTTTAATCCATTCTGTTATCCTGTGTCTTTTGATTGGCGCATTTAGTCCATTTACATTCAGTGTTAATATTGAAAAATATGGGCTTACAGTCACTGTATTATCTGTAAGTTTCATGTTTGTAAGTCTGTCTCTGGCAGTCCGTGTTCTTTGCAACCTTTCCTTCATAGAGTGCCCCTCAGGATCCCTTGTAGTGCTGGCTTATTTGTGATAAATTCTTTCAGTTTTTGTTTGTTGGGAAAAACCTTGATCTCTCCTTCTATTCTGAATGACAGGCTAGCCGGATACAGAATTCTTGGTTGCAGGTCCTTCTTGCTCATCACATTGAAGATATCCTGCCATTCCTTTCTGGCTTGCCAAGTTTCTGTAGATAAGTCTGCTACTACCCTTATATGTCTGCCTTTGTATGTTAAGGTTCTTTTATCCCTAGCTGCTTTCAGGATTCTCTCCCTATCTTTGTATTTTGGCAGCTTCACTATGATGTGCCGTGCAGAAGGTCTATTCAAGTTATGTCTGAGGGGAGTTCTCTGTGCCTCTTGGATTTCCATGCCCGTTTCCTTCCTCATGTTGGGGAAGTTCTCAGCAATGATTTGTTCAAGAACCGCTTCGACTCCTTTCTCTCTCTCTTCTTCCTCTGGAACTCCTATGATACGGATATTGTTTCTTTTGAGTGCATCGCTCAGCTCTCGAATTCTCCTTTCCTGTTCCTGGATCAGCTTCTCTCTCTTTTTATCTGCTTCCTCTTTTTCAATGATTTTGTCTTCTAAGGCACTAACTCTTTCCTCTACCTCTTCAATCCGTGCTGTGGCTGCTTCCAGTTTCCCCTGTATTTCTTCTAATTTCTTCTTTAATTCTTCCTGCCCGTTTTTAAGGTCCTTGAACTCTGCCACGTGGGACCCTTTGCATTCATCTAAGCTTTTTTCAAGTCCAGTGATTAGTTTTATGATTATCATTCTATATTCCTGTTCTGTTATGTTGCTTATATCTGTTTTCATTAATTCTTGAGCTGTCACTGCTTCTTGTAGATTGTTTTGAGAATTCTTCCGTTTCGTCATTTTGGCTGGATGTGTTTTGGATTGTTTCTTGGAGTTGCCCTGGAAAGGAAAACAGAGGTTTAGCTGGGCTGTGTCTGTTTTCGCCTTTGTTCCTTATTAGCTGTAGCACCTTTCCCCTCCAATTCTTGGAGTTGAGAGAGACTATGGTTTCAGTCGTCCGCGTTTAAAGGGCAAGCGAAATACTGGAGCCCCCTACTCCTCCGCCATGTTGCCCCGAACTCTGTTCAAAACTTTTGAAAGCAAAAGCAAATTCAGGGGTTTCCCAGAATGACAATCAGACTAAATAATTTGCTATAAAGATTCAAGGTATTTACTGAACTTATTATTATCATGGATATATTCATCACAGGGAAATAATATAAATTAGAACCAGTCAAAGGAAGGAATGCATGGGGAAGAGTCTAGAGGGGACTAAATAGGAGCTTCCAGTCATCTTCTCCCATGAAGTCATGGGTAGGATTACCTTCCTCCGGACACACCATGTAATGATATACACAGAATATTGCCAGTTAGAGAATCTTATCGAAGTTTTGAGATCCAGAGTTTCTGTTGAAGTTTATGATTGATTGATTGATTCATTTGCCATGTGGTTGAACTCAGTCTCCAGGTCACCCACTTTCTGGTGGTCAAAAAGGCATTCCATGGCTGAGTAGCTCACCATGAATTAACTACTCCCGAGCATTAATTATCAGGTGTGACCCAGAGGGCCCAATGTGAATAACAGAGCCACCCTTATCAGTGAGCAAATCCAAGGGTCTAAAGCTTACCTCTCAGGGCCTGGAGCCAAGGCTAGACCTTTTGTTGGTTGAGGCCAAACCCCTTACTACAAAACAAAAGTTATAATTTTTTTTCAAATCTGATTATTGACAAATATATAGATTATAAAATTATTTATATATCCAGGTAGTAATATAGCTAACTAATACATCAATTTCAACTTGGAAGTCCCATTTTCTCACATGTATGATCTAACGGTGGCACAGGGCAATAGTGGAAAAGCAGAGGATAGCTCTCTTACTGGGTGAAGAATTATGCAATCATTTTTGAATTGCACTGAATTGCATAGATGGCTATAATCCGAGGGCAAGTTTTCAAAGAGAAGGTAGCAGCAGAAAGAAATCCCCCCAAATCTGCATCATTACTTCTCTCATTTCCTTTGTGAAACCTCAAACCACACATGTTCAATACTCCAAGAGATTTATTCAGTGTACTGAATCAAATGTTAATCGTTTCTAGAAGCACCCTCATTGATACACCAGAAGTAATGTTTAACCACATATCTGGGCACGCAGTGGCTCAGTCATGTTGACACATATTAATCACCACAGGAACTATATCTTAAAAACAAAGTCTATGAGTAAGGGGAAGACTAAAACATACCTATCTTACCAAAGATTAACAAATCTTGTGATCTGCAAATATTTAAATATTTGCTAGAAAAAAAACATGTTTTAGAGCAATGCAACATAGTCAAAAATTATAATAATCATCTACAAGAGCCAATATACAATAAAATATGTGAAAGGTAGGTATATATGGCTTTAAAGAGAAAAGAGTGAATGATAAAGTCATTCGCAGACATCACGGGCTTAGTAAACGAGACCTAAAGTAATTATAATTAATGTGTTAAAAAAGGTTAAATGATAGGTTATAAGTTAGAGGTAAATAGGTAGAATTTTAACACTAATTTGAACCTATAAAAAGATGATATGAACACTTTATATCTGAAATACGATTTCAGCAGCTAAGGTAGGTGTTATCACATGTAGAACACAACATAAACAACATGGATTTGAGGCATTGAAGATAGAGGACTTAGTGCAGGAGGAAAAGAATGGGGAAGTAAAGAATACACTGTAAGAGACATGTAACACTTGGTTACAATGTCTAACATATGAGAAATTTTAATCTCACAAGAGGATAGATCAGAAGCAATATTTGAAGTAATGGTGACTGAGCATTTCCAACTGAAGAGACTCAGCAAGCCAGATAAAGGCCTTTAAGGTACAACAAAAAGAAACACTAGACAAACTGCCTGGCCAACCCACAAAATTGTAAGAAATAATAAAACATTCCTATTTTGAACCATAAGGTAAGGGGGTTTAATATACAGCATACTGCAATAGCAAGAACCTAAAATATGTGCTGTTGGCACCAGTTAGTCTCAGGAACTTGAAAGAGTGTTGAGAAGACTCTTAATAGAAGATGCAAAAGGAATCAGGAAATTGCAATTAGAGACTGAAAGCGCTAATGAATATTTTGTAGTGGCAGAACAAAATTGTCTGGGAGCTTGAAAGCTGGAGGACATACTAATGAAGTTGTGAATCTGATTAAGATGATTTCCAGGCAGAATGTTGGAAATGTCTACCGGCTTTGACATTGACTTGCATATAATAAGATATGGAAAGAGAGATATGAACAAAAGAAGACACCGTTTAGTTTCCAGACAAAACTTGGAGAATATATTGAGAGACAACAATATGATCTATTGTAAAATAAGACAGTTCTAATGCTCAGACTTTCAAGCTAGCAAAATATTCAAGGCTAAAATAACCTTAAAGTGAAGATCAAATTAAGGACATGATTGTAAGACTTCCGTTAATATTTCAGGAAGATATAAAGGGATACCTGGGACCCACTCAACTAAATACCAGTGATTCTGAGAATCTTAAAGGGTTTATCTCACAGCAATTTGACACTCTACCCAAAGCAGCCATGATCTATGCTGAGAACAATTATGAAGTGGCTTTAATGGTCATGCAGTGAACCACAATCAAATTTCTAAGAAAGACAAATTTATTAAGAGATTTGATTCAGATTTATCTAAAAAAGCCTAATTTTCTATAGATAGGAAGGAGTTTTAGTAAGATATCAAGTGTAAACATGGGCCATTTCTCATTGTACAGGAAAGACATTTCCAAAGGTAGAATCAAGAACAGAGAAAAATAAATTGTTATGAAACGACACTCAGAGAGCAGGATTGTGCCTAATCAAAGGATAGTCACTGCACCCAGAATTGGATAACCAGTGGTATGTGACTGACTGGATTTCAGCATTGCTGCGATTCAGTGAGGGTCATGTACTTCCTTTTCTCCACATAATGAAAATGACTACGGTGAAATCAGAGGAATATATATATTATCTTTTATTTCCAAGATGAGGCATCAAGATGAGCCATAATGGGGGCTTTATCAGTATTCGGGCTCAATGCAAAAGACTAGATCCTCAAGACAGATACCATAATTAGTTGAGTCTTTTTGTGGGTGTTAGGATTTGAATTTAGCCTACATATACTTCAAAATTACAACCAGAGAGCAGAGTGTTAAAAATAAATATGGTCTCATCCAGGGCACCTGGGTGGCTCAGTCAGTTAAGCATCCAACTCTTGATTTCGGTTCAGGTCATGATCTCACAGTTCATAAGTTCAAGCCCTACCTGGGGTTTTATACTGACAGCTCAGGTCCTGCTGGGATTCTTTCTCTCTCTTTCTCTCTATCTTTCTCTCACTCTCCTCTCTTTGCCCTTCCCCTGCTTGTGCTCACTCTCTCTCAAAATAAACTTAAAAAATAATATGGACACATCCTTTGCAGAACCCCCATCAAAGGGTAGAGTCTACTTTTCCACTCCTTAAACATGTTTAGGTCTTGTGACATGATTTTCCCTAATTGAATGCACACATGTAAGATCCTGTTACTTTTGACTGTAAACATCAAAAAAAAAATAAAGCTTTTGCTATCATTCTGTTGAAAGTAGGAGAGCATCATGCTGTGAAGAAGCCCAAGATGAGAAATTACAAAAGAGAGAACCCAGCCATTTCAAACATCCCAGCTGTGGCCTCAAGTATGTGAGTGAGATTACAGTAGATCAGTCAACCCCAGTCAAGCCACCGGCTGAACTCAGTTGCAAGGAAATTTGAATTCTTTAAATACTAAAAAATTGAATTTTAAATTTCAAATATTCCCAAAATAATATGATAGGCATAGATACCATCACTGTTGAATTCTGTCAAATATTGAAAGAGGTTATATTTTCAATGCTACATAAATTCTGTAGATATAGAAAAGAAAGGAAGGTTTCCATATCCATATTATAATGCCAGCATTCCCCAGATTCCAAAACCAAAGATATCACGATTAAATGTGTATCAGTATGCATCAATAACATAGAAACAAAAATCACTTATATAATCTTACAATATTGATTTCAGCAGTAAGTAAGCTAGTTAATACCTGTAACCAAGTGAGTCTATGACAAAAAAAAAAAAAACTTACTTTCACATTTTAAAGTCATCAAAATAATTCATCATATAACATATTAAAATAATCATATGAACATATTAAAAACGGAGAAAAAAACATTTAAAAATTTAACAAAGTTTTCATACTGTTGACAAAAAGGAATAGAATGAAAATTCTTCAACCTGAGAAAAGTTTACCTGTGAGAGCCTTACAACCAAACTCATTCTCACAGGAAAAAGTGCAGGAGAATGACAAAGATTTCTGTTCTCCCTGATTCTATTCAATATTTTTAAAGAAGATCCGGGGAATACAATAAGTCAATAAAAAGAAATAAAAGACATACATGTTGAAGAGGAAGTAAACTCACAAACACATTTGTAGAAATCCTAAGAAGTCAACAAAATGCCTATTAAAACTAACAATTTTAGTAAGGTTATTTACAGGCATACCTTGGAGATATTACAGTTTTGGTTCTGGATTACCACAATGTAACAAGTAGCAATGAAATGAGTCAAGAGTGCCTGGGTGGCTCAGTCAGTTAAGCACCTGGCTTCGGCTCAGGTCATGATCTCCCAGTTCGTGGGTTCAAGCCCATAATCACGCTTTATGCTGACAGCTCAGAGCCTGGAGCCTGCTTGGGATTCTGTGTCTCCCTTGTTCTCTACCCCTCCCCCTCTTGCACTCTTTCTCTCTAAAAAATAAAATAAAAACATATTTTTTAAATAAATGAGTCAAATTAGATTTTTGGATTTCCCAGTGCATATAAAAGTTATATTTTCACTATACTGTAGTCTGTTAACTCTGCAATAACATTTTGTCTAAAAGACCAATGTCTATACCTTCATTAAGAATACCTTATTGCTAAAAAATGCTAGCCACCTTCTGAGCTCTTAGGTATTATAATCACTAATCACAGATCACCATAACAAAAACAGTAACAATTAAAAATTTTTGGAATATTGCAAGAATTGCTAAAATGTGACACAGAGACATGAAGTGAGCAAACGCTGTGGGAAAAATGGTGCCAATAGACTTGCTCAATGTAAAGTTTGCCACAAACCCTTAAATATGTACAAAAAACTCAGTATCTGTGAAGCATAATGAAGTAAAGCACAACAAAACAGGGTATGCCTGATATTCATGGACAATTTTTAAAAATCAATCATATTGCTATATACTGACACAAAAACTTGGAAAATAAAATTAACCATACCAGGAAAAAATCAGTGATTTAATATAAGTATGAAAATATGCTTTCTCCTTCAGCAGAAATAGCCACTACTTCTTTGATTCTAAATATAAAACCTATTCATTTTTTTCTAAAAAAGAAGCATATTCACTCAATTATCAACTCTTGGATGAAATAACTATTATTTGCAAATTACATTAGTTCACAAGAGGCTTAAAAAATAATTGCACATAATTTCATACATTAGGGAACTTGAATCATGGAGTTGAGCCAAGACATATATAAAGATCTAATATATGTAGAAAATGGCATTACTATACCATTAATTCACTCAGGCAGCAAAAGCTATAGTCGTGGATATAGTGTGGGACAGGTACCACAATAGACATATATACCAATGGTGTACAATTGGGAGTATGGATATAAACTCTCAGATTTTCAGTCCTTGAGTTTTAACAGAGATGCCAAGACACTTTAGTGGGAAGAGAAAACTCTTTCCAACAAATGATTCTGTGATAGATGGATAGACACACATAAGTTACACACACACACACACACACACACGCACACACACGCGCACACACACTGAATTATAGACTTAAAGCATAAAAGTATACTACTCTTGTACAAACCATGGGAGTACATCTTTGACCAGATGTTAGGCAATTGTTTCTTAGATATAACCCCCAAAGCATAAGTGAACATAGAAAAAAATAGGGTTTCATCAAATTGAAAACTTTTCTGATACAAACAGTACCAACCCAGAGAATGAGAGAAAATGTGTAAAATATATACCTACGAGGAGACACATTTCCATAAGAACTTTAGCAAATCAATAATAAAAAGGCAAATAACTCAAACTATTTGAAGAAACATTTATACAAAGGGGATATATAAGTATCCAATAAAAACATGAACATATACTCAAAATCATTAGTTAATAGGTGAACGCAAAGCAAAACCATTATTAAATGCATGGGGCGCTTAGGTGGTTGATTAAGTGTGGAAGTCTTGATTTCAGCTCAGGTCACCGTCTCCTGGGATCGAGCCCTGTGTTGGGCTCTGCACTGACAGCATGGAGGGAATCTCTAGGGATTCTCTCTCCCTCTCTTTCTGCCCCTCCCCTTCTCATGAGCATGCATGCTCAATCTCTCTCTCCTCATCTCAAAATAAATATTAAAAAGCATCATGAAATACCATTTCATACCCATATCATTTTTTGATTTTTCTGTGTCAAAAAGGTAGAATTTGCAAGTGTTTCTGTGAATGTGGAAAAATTAGAACCTTAATTAATTTCTGGTGGGTATGTAAACTGGTACAGCCACTTAAGGAAATACTTCCTCAAAATGTAACCACATAGAGTAACCACATGACTTAGCGATTCCTTTCCTAGGGAAATACTCAAGATAAATGAAAACATGTGCACACAAAGACATGCACATAAGTGTTTATCACAACATTATGCACAAGAGCCTACATGGCTATCAACAGGTGAGTAGGTAAGAAAAATGTTTTATATTCTACAAAGGAATATTATTTGGCAAAGAGAGAGAGAGAGAGAGAGAGAGAGAGAGAGAATACACTGACATGCTACTACAACATGGACCAATCCTATAAACATCATGTAAATAAAAGAGGCTGCATATTATATGACATCATGTATGTGAAATATTTACAATTGGCAAATATTTAGAAATCTCAGTCCATTAGCTGCCTAGAGCTAGTGGTGGAGATACATGGTAAACTCTAATGCATATGAGGTTCATTTTATGCTGATGTCACTATTTCAGCATTAAGTCATGGTGATGGTTGCACAACTTGGTAAATATATTAGAAACATTGAATTGTACAGTTTAAATGGGTTAATTTTATGGTATGTGAAATATGTCAATAAAGATGTTAAAAACATGATAAAGTTAAAGGTAGAATTAGTGAAAGAAAGCTTATGTCTGCATAAAATA
The DNA here is from genome assembly GCA_030068075.1 of Paguma larvata. Taxonomy (NCBI): domain Eukaryota; kingdom Metazoa; phylum Chordata; class Mammalia; order Carnivora; family Viverridae; genus Paguma; species Paguma larvata. The sequence goes on from CM057840.1 coordinate 39,334,636, forward strand.
CTTAGATAAACTATAATGAGATAAAATAAAAGGGATTTATGAAAGAGAAGTTACTGTATATGAACCATACTACACTTTCAAGAGACTTTCTACCAAACTTTAACTTCTTGTCTATCACAACCCTGATCCAGTTTGTTTTTACTACTCTTTTTAAAAAAATGTTTATTGATTTAGTAATCCCACGCAAACTCTGCACTGCCAGCACAGAGCCCTACGCAGGGGCTCCATATCACAAACGGTGAGGTCATGACCGGAGCCGAACACAAGAGTCCATTGTTCATTGAGCCAAATATCCACGAGTCTATATCGCTATAAATCAATGATTGAGTCAACAAACAATAAACGAACAATATGTTATCAATGTTAACTCCCCGGCTTTGCTGATGGTACCGTGGCTGTGGGATGTGAACAATCCAGAGACAGGATGAAGGACTTGTGACCATTTGTTATACTTTATTTGCAACTTCTTGTAAGTTTGAGGTTATTTCAAAATGAAAAAAAATTTAAATCTCTAGTTTTTAATTCTTGCTTCTGTCTTCTTAATGGAAGTTTTCTCCCAGCGTAATCTCTACTAGTTTTATGGTAGAAATTGTATTTATAATTTTCGGAAGTTTGTATTTTTAGCATTTCCCTCAACCTGCCTAGTATGTTTAAATATAAAATGCATAGTTTTATTTGCATGCTAAGTAGTCATAATAAACTGCTATTTATTGTCGGTCCTTAAAAATCAATCAAATTCCTTCCACAGTGATCTCCTTCTCAGTGAATGGTAATACTACATTCCCTAAAGCTCAAACCACCTTGGTTTCTGCATACCTCGTCCTCCAGTTTCTCCTTTCAATACCACCTTGAACATATCTCGACTTCTTTTTTTTTCACATTTATTTATTTTTGAGAGACAGAGAGTGCAAGCGAGGGAGGGATAGAGAGAGAAGGAGACACAGGATCCAAAGCAGGCTCTGGGCTGTCAGCTGTCAGCACAGTGCCTGATGCGGAGCTCAAACCCATAAACTGTGAGATCATGACCTGAGCCAAAGTTAGTTGCTTAACTAACTGGAGCCACTGAACCTATCTCGACTTTTGACTACCGATTCCATTTTGACTATTTCGCAAGCTCCTGCCCCTATCATCTCTTTTCTGATTACTGCAATAGTCTCTTGCCTCCTACTGTCAATATCATTAATCTAAAATTATTTTTCCATAGAGTAATCATAAATCATAAGCCGGAAAATAGCTTTTCCCTCCATACAGGCTATTTAAGTTTTACTTATGCTATATTGCAAGATTCATTTGCCTACCTCCTACCTCTTCATCACCATGTGATACAATTCTCCCTTTCTCATTCTGCATCAGTGGGGATAGTCTGTTTTCTGTTCTATCAAGCCAAACTTTTCCTACCTTTTTTAACCTTTCTTTTAGGTAGTACCTCCCCATACCTTAGTTAAATATTATTACCTAACAATTTCTATTTCTTTTATAGGCTGTGATCCAGTTGGAAATTATCTTGTTTACTCTTTGATCGCTTGTTTTTTGTTCATCTCTATCCACTCAAATTAATCTTCATGATGGCAACAAAGTTGACTCTTCTGTTTACCATCTCTCCATTATACCTAATTAACGATAATTCAAAACTTTTCTGAGGAAAGTACAAAGTTGGGATGTATATATTAACCTGTATCATTTTGAAATGTATTCCACATTTCTCTTATACTATTTTTTTAAACCACGAGGTGATTCATTTTAAATGACAGATACATTGTTACATTTTCTCGTGAAGAATGCAAGCATATTAAGCTGAGAGAAGTGAGAAAAGGGAAATTAGCTTGTTGTCTATTTGACTGACTCCAGTTACTTGGCATAAATCAGAAAACAGAAAAGGGATACTGCCAAGAAAAGAGTGAAAATGTGCAGTCTTATCACTTCTTTGCAGGTGGTCATCATTCATAACTCAGTGTGACTTTCTTTGTTATTATGTGGATGGTGGCCAAATGGTATATATTGATGCATTCTAGAGAACTTCACCTTTATTTCAGTTAAAAAACAGCAACTCAACAACAACTTTATGTGAGCATTCAGTTACAACCACACACACAAAAGAAAAGTAAAAACTATCATGTTTTAACCTAAAAAAGAAAAAAAAAAAACCTTATTTGCCAAGAAAAAGGGAATTGCTCTTGCTAGGACTGGTAATGATAGTGGCAGACACATTCTACAGATATTTAACTCACAGCTACTACAAGATAGTCCTCTCCCCCTTCAGGAAGCACTCTTCCTTTAGGAGGCCAAAGAAAAAGTACTTAAGATAGCAGAGACTGAACTAGATATTTCAATATTTTCTGTCCAAGCAAATGTAGCATCACGAAACTGCCTTTGAGCCACTATTAAGGGAATAGTCTCTTCAACAAACCGTGTTGATTACTGCACAAGTACAGCAATGAATATCCCCCATAATGCCGTTTGCTAGACAACATCCATTCTTTACTCCAAAAGAAGAGTATCGACTGTTTTCTTCCTGTTGAAAATAATAAAGAGAACTTTTATCTCCTTTATCTCTTAGGATTGTGTTTTTATATGAGGCCCCAGATGCGTAAATGTGTCATAATATGCTACTTTCACAGAATTTCTTCTTTTGCTGGAAACTTCTCTTGGCACTTAGTCATTATCTAACCTTGTTCATTCATTCTTTAAGTCAGTCATTGACTCAGTGATCACATATCCATTGATGTTCTCATACTGTCAAGTTCTCTAGATGTCGAGAATAACATTGTGCAAAAAGTCATGCTACCCTCACGCAGCATAGAGTTTAGTGGGGAGATGGGTATTGAGTAGGTAGTCACTGAAATTAAAGTGCTATAAAATGCTTGAGAGCAGATAATTGGTGGAATTGACCCCAATGGTGATGGCAGGGGTCTCCGTTAGAAAACTTTATGCTGCCAATAGAAGCATTAGGAGGAAATTTGGATGAAGTATGAGGTCTGTGGTTATATCCAGTTTTTTAAATGCAAACAAGTCTTAATATTTTAACATGAGAGGCAGGCATTGTGCTTGATAAGAGTTCATGATAAGAGTTATAAGTTCATGGTTCCTACCAGGACATCAAAGAATGCATGTCTTAATGCAAGGTCATAAGAAAATTTTGTAAATACATTAAGGGGCTCACTTTGCTTTTCATGTTTGCTTAACTGTATTTAGTATTTTTTCTTTCATTAATTCTGCTGCAAGCCAGAAAATTCTCATCTCTGGAAATGTTATAAGTAAGTAAAACCTTATAGCCTCTACCCTTACAGACTTTATAGTCTATACAACAATATGCCAGTATATTTTAAAGAAGGAAGTATTCTATTTACACCAATATTTTATCCACTTTTCCTTTAAAGAATGAAAATAACAAATATCCACAAAATAATTTAGAGCAGAAACTTCTCTCTATAAGATTTTCTCATATAAATTTTCTTATAAATAGAGCATAGTAACCTTTCTTTAGTCTCCCATTCAGCCAGTTTAAATGTAAAAAGGAAGAGTATCTTGTAAAAATAAATACACATCTTGCTGACCAAAATAAAAATTATATTTCAGAGGTATCTCAAATTGCAAACTTTTTGTTGTTGTTTGTGTTCAACTTGACACTGAAGACATTGCTGCTACTAATACGAATATATATTCTATACAGTTATTCTGGGAGTTTATTTATAGGTGCCGGCAAGGAATATTTACCTACTTTTAACTGATGAATTATTTTTTCTATTTCTTAAGGTTGTTTTCCTTGACTGTTCAGTACTGAGAGGATGGTTATGGAATAGTGAGAGATACCTTCTGGCCAGTTAAATGACTTCAGCCAACCAGAATTAAACTAGGTGGCAGATATTATAACCTCAAAGCCTACATTTCTATACATTCTTATACGCTGCATTTGGCTATTTACAAATATTCCTTTGTTTGACATTTTTCATCCAAAACAACAAAGCTATCATGATGGATAAGCCTGTACACATTTTATAAGAAAAAAAAACAAACAAACTGAGAATGTAATCAACTCACCCAAGTTCACAGTGATTGCAAATAGTGGAGTAATAAAAAATTCAGGTTTCATGAATTCAGATCTGAGGATGATGGATTAAGTCACTCTACAAGATATGAAATCGAATGTGATCATCACTAATTTAAGTCTTTCAAAACTGTGACAATGACAGTAGAGAAAGGAAAAGCTCTTAAGCCAATAACCTCTTTTGAAACATATGCAGTTAAGTGCTTATACTTATTACTTTGGAAAATATATGATTATGTCAAATAAGCCTAAGAAAAACATAAAGCAAAGCAAAATGTCTCCTTCCTAATAGTTACATGTGCATCTATATGATTTCAAATTTTCCACTCTCCTATAGAGTTATTTATAAAGGCATTATGATGTACTATAAAAGATTACTTTTCAATTTCTCTTTTTGATACCTGTGGTCATATTGTCCTTACAACCCTGCTGTTATTCCGAAAGCTCACATTTCTGAGATAGTAGATCATCCACTACATAGAAATTATTTTATTTGTGCCAACAGATAGATTGACACATACCTAATCTACTCTCAGCTACATGAAACCTCTCATTTTCTTCAACGCACACTTTATATCCAGTCAGCTCTGACCATCTCTTCTAGATATTGAGTAAACACAGTGGTGGAACTTGCTGTAAGAATGACAGCAGTACTCTGACCCATGCTCAAATCGTTCTTTGTCCATGGATTCAGTCAGTGAACTGGAACGGTTTAAGAGTTGGAAGTCTTGTTTCTGTTGACAAGCTTTTCAGCTTGATGCCTCAGATACACAGTATGTACCAGTTTACCATTTTAGAGATAAGGGCCTCAAAGGAGGAAAAATAATGATTCAACTCCTCAGATAAAAGTTTGAAACCCTCTTTATGTAAAATAAATTGCACATCTCTTGGTGATATAAGCCATCTAAAGTGAACCAAGAAAATGTGCTCAATCATGAATAGCTATTTCACTTTATAATAGGATCTCATAGAAATTCTATGAACTCAAAGCAAGAGAAAATAAAGACAGTGTTATATGTAAAAAAAAAATTAAGTATTTTTGAATCCCTCAGGAGAGCATTCATCAAGTAAATTTCAAATCTAGAGATTCAAACTTATTTTTTTTTGTTTTTATTCATTGATACATTTAAATGTATCAGCTTCCTCTGTGTGTACACATTTATAAATCAATATGCATTATTAAATATCTAGCAGCTGTCTGTGCCACACAACTTAGAACTCTATGGAGATCATAATTGTTGTTATTGTGGTTTCTGTCTTTTTTGTTTCAGATAAAACAGTGCATCAGTGATTACTTATCAGGATAGGCTTTATTCTATTCTTTATTTTGTTCTTAACACTGAAAACATTTCTGTAAATACTCATTTTCTTGCTGATTGAATGAATGAATTACCTTTAAAAATTCGTATGTTATTAAATTTGGAGGGTGAAGAAGTTTTGGAATTCCCTGGAGGGAAGGCTGTGTTTTTGGCAAATATGAATGATCTTTACAAAACATATTATATAAACCAATATATTCTGTTGAGTTTTGTTCAATGTTTCAATTAGTAGTAATTGTATATAGGAAAAAAATAACTTCGTCTTTGGCTCACTTCTCTCTAAAATGACATAAGGGCATGTAGTCTATGTTTTAGCATTGTGAGATTTTCAGGTTTAAAATAGTTCTACTGATGTTTTTCTACAAGAAAGGAAATTAGTACTGGAATAATTAAATCATTTGCTCAAACTCACAGTCCATTAATAGGAAATGGAGTAAAACTAAATATTGACTCCTTTTGTATCCATTTTTAACTATTCCACACTGTCCTACTTAGGGAAATACATGAAAATTATACAACAAACATAATACTACTGAGATCATAACAGAGAGCAGAGGACTTGGAGTTGCTGTTTTACTAAAATTGCAGTTTCTCAGCTCAGTCTGTAAATATTATATATAGATATTTAATTCATTCTGTCTGTATTTAATAAATATTAGTGAAAATGGACTTTGGCCAAAGTATGTTTTTTTTTCTTTTTAATATTTATTTATTTTGGGGGAGAGCACAAGTAGGGGAGGGGCAGAGAGAGGGAGACAGAGGATCTGGAAAGGGCTCTTTGCTGATAGGCTGATAGCAGAGAGCCTGATGTGGGCTTGAACTCACTAACCCCGAGATCATGATTTGAGCTAAAGTTGGACGCTCAACTGACTGAGCCACACAGGTGCCCCGGCCAGAGTATAAATTTCTGTAACAAAGGAAATATAGTAGTGAAAAGCATATGCATATATTCTAAAAGCTATTGATAAAGCCTATATAAAAACTAAAACATAAATTCCAAAAACTTATAGTAGCATTCTATTCCAAATTTTAACTTCGGACTTTAACTTGTGTGTTTCTGTTGGATAATGATCATTAGTGTAATTACTGCTAATATTGTTAAAACCAACCAACAGCTTAAAACCAACCAATGAACTAATAAGCAATTAGCCAGTGCCTCATTTTTTATTCTCCTTTCAAAAGCAAATAAATGACACAAAATATTACCTATATCTTTTTTCTAATTTGATCTCTCTCCAAACCAATATTTCATGCACTCCACAATATAATAGAATTGTTCTTACAAAGTTTAACAATTATTTCCACTTTGCTAATTCCAATGATCAGTTCTCAATTTTTATTTTAATTTATAATCTTACTTCCTTGATACTTTCTCTCATTTTGTTTTCAAGGTACTGCATTGTGTGCTCCTTGTCCTAACACTCCTCATCTCCATCACTTCTTTCTCCTCTTCATCCTGATGTATTAACGTGAGCTCTTCTACCCTCTCCCACCCCAGTGGGCAATATTGGGGCTCAGTCTTTGTCTTTTCTCTTTAATCTATACTTTACCTTTGACAATACCATCTAGTTTATGAGATTAAATATCATTTATATGCCAATAATTTACAGTTTCAGCTGATTTTACACCCAAACCCCAGACCTATGTACTGAGTTGCCTAGTTGACGACTGAAGTTCTATGTTTAGTAGATATCTCAAATTCGATGTTTGAAGGGTAACTTTTGATCTTACACATCAAACATATCCTACCTCACTTCTACACACACACACACACACACACACACACACACACACACACAATAGCCCCTCGTTTTAATGGCAGCTTCATTATTTTAATTCCTGGGACAAAAAATTCATCATTGACCTCCTTCTTTATTTCATGTCCTCTAATTTATCAGCAAATCTTTTTTTTCTCTAGCTTCATATATTGGTATCCTATCACTTCTCAATTCTTGTTCTCCTTTCTACTTTTTTTTTTCACCTCATTCTATATCTTGCAGCCCTAAACTTGAAGGTTTATATCAAAGAAAGTACTGTGTATAGTATGGGGTGTGTGTGTGTGTATTTAATGCTGTCTTAACCCAAGTTGGAGGCCCTGACACAAGAGACCAGCCAATTCCCCTGTGAGCAGCTGATTAAGCTCACACTCCAGCCACATCCCTGATTGGGTTTTCATACTCTGAGCCACTATGAGGCTGGGACCAGGGAGCATATAAGTAGGGACAGCTCTTTGTCCCAGAGTCTGCAAAACTATTCAAACTATCCAATCCACAGAGAGCCCAGGAACATACTTAGCTATACCATACTGGCTATATATAAGCTGCCCCTGTAATTCCAGCTTGTAGCTATCCTGTACCTAAGTACAACCGTCTATGTGGCCCTGCTGGGCATCCTTTTTTGTTTGTTTGTTTGGCACTGTAAGGAACCAAGAGTTTCTCTTTTCACTTATCCAAGTGCCATATGTTGTATCCTATCATCAAAACAATCTTTAAAGGGCATAAAAACACTCACCCTCTGACTTTATTTTCTTCAGAATAGATAACTGGCACGAGAACCAGGGTGGGAGGAGAAATTAGTTGGAGTATTAATTCCCAGCTCCTTCGTCAGTAGAATAGCCTCAGAGGGGGCTATGTTTCTCTACCAAAGGGCACAGCTCCTGGAACACGGACATTTTTTTGCAGCCAGAAGTTTCAGTGGGTTCTGTTAACCACTTATCCTCCCTGGCCTTTTGGTACAGGGGAGGTATTTTCTTTCTGGCTCATCATACCTTGTTGATTTCCTTCCTTTAACTCAGCAAGTCGTTTTTGGTAAAAGTTTTACTCATTGCATTATATTTATTTTTTTAACTTTTTAAAATGTTTATTTATTTTCAAGAGACAGAGGCAGAGTGCAAGTGGGGGAGGGGAACAGGGAGACACAGAATCTGAAGCAGGCTCCAGACTCCGAACTGTCAGCACAGAACCCGACACGGGGCTTGAACTCACAAACCACAAGATCATGATTTGAGCTAAAGTCAGATGCTTAACTGACTGAACCACCCAGGTGCCCCTCATGGCATTATATTTAATCATGATTTTGAGAGTGTTGTTTCCTAGGCAGACCCCAACCGATACTATTTCTGGCAGGCAAATATGAATCGCCCTCATATTTGCCTGGATTATAGTTTTCCAACAGGTATCCTTGTTTTTCCTTCTTTACAAGTCCTTCTCAATGGATAAACCATTGAAATATTTCATTTGTTTGTTTATTTTTGAAAAGTTATAGTAATCTTTTAAAACACACTTGGATCACATTATTCCTTATTTGAAAGAGCCCAAATATCAATCGGCTGATGAATGGATGAAAGAGGTGAGATAATATATATAGATAATAATCATATATATAATTATATATATTATGTATAATTATATAATATAGTATATATACATATCTATATTATATATAATCTATATAGATTATTATCTATATATATTTCACTTCATATATATAATATTATATATGATGTATGTAATATTACTCATGCATAAAAATAATGAAATCTTGCCACTTGCAATGACAATGGTTGGTGTTAGATTTTTGTGCTCTGTGAAATAAGTCTGTTAGAGAAAGATAATAACTGAATTGTATCTTAAAGCAATATAATTACATAATGATATATCCACATATAACTTCTATACACACTTTATAATGCTTAAGAACTACCTTGTTAAAATTGTTAATTTATGTAATTTATGAAAAAAATTAATGAATTTTTTAGATCTTTATAATTAGGTTGTTAATCAGAAATATTTATTAGGGGCGCCTGGATGGCTCAGTTGGTTAAGCGGCCAACTTCAGCTCAGGTCATGATGATCTCGCAGTCTGTGAGTTCGTGTCCCGCGTCGGGCTCTGTGCTGATAGCTCAGAGCCTGGAGCCTGCTTCGGATTCTGTGTCTCCCTCTCTCTCTGCCCTTCCCCTGCTCATGCTCTGTCTCTATGTCTCTCAAAAATAAATAAACTTTTAAAGAAAAGAAGTATTTGTTAAGGAAATTGTCTATGTTAAATTTGAATACAGTCACAGGTAATTAAAGGCATAAAGCAGTTCAAAAAATAGGTCAAACACTAATATATGAATTCTTTAAAATAGTTATTAATATTTCTCAGAGTTACATACAGAAAAATAAGATTTGGAAATTGACTTGAAAACACTTAAGAAGAAGTGGATTTGGACGTACACCCTGAGTAAAGTGATAGTACACTTTAAGAAATAAGTTACTTCTAAAGAATGTTTCATTTGCACATAGAAAGCGTCCTTGGGTTTCAGCTTCTGCTTGGACTGTATACAACTAGAAAGAGCACTTCCCATCTTTAAACAGAAACAGTCTGAAAAGATACAACCTTCCTTGAACCCATCAGACAGGGAAGAGTGGGAGACAGGGGGCAGCTTCCATAATGGTGCAGGGTTGGGGGAGGGACACCAAAGACAGTGAGACCTGCACAAATGTAGATCATTCCTCACTTTTCCCCTGAACAAGAGCCTTCAACATCGGATGAAGGGCAGTTAACAGTCACCCTGTGGGCAGTGATGGGGACCTGTTGGATCTGGGGGAAGTTAACAATCACAAAAATGAAGTGAATAAATACAAATCTCTTCTACAACCCCCCTTCTGTTTCTCTCAAAATACAAATATGCACCAATGTTCGTTATTAAAACCTAAACAAATAAAAATATAAAGTTTAAAAACCATCACTCATTTTTCTCTTTATTGCTCTATATACTTTCTTATTCCTCTTCTAATTCACTCCTCAATTCAATGCAATCTGATGTCACCCCCTCAGCCCTCCCCTGGCAATGATGGAATTAAATGCAGCTACCCCCTTGGGTTGTTAAGGTCAATAGATGTATTTCACTCTTTATGCCTTGCTCTTTCTATGGCACTTGACTTTATGGAAATCTTTGTCAACTTTGTTTTTATATTACCCATTTATTTAACTTCGTTGGTTATATTTTTTCTTGCTTTTCTAGCTACCCTATTAAGTACTCCCTTTCATTCATTTGTATGGGATTCTCTTCCTCTGCCTAGTCCTCCTCAGAGTTAGAATCTTAACTGCCTACTGTTCTCAGACCATCTCCTTTGCGATGTTTTTCTTGTATTTCTATAACTTCATCTACCACGGAGTGCAGGTTAATCCAAGGCCTCTTGTGTATTCTTTGATTAGTGTATTAGCTTTTTCAACTATCATGTATTCAATGCTTACTATGTATGAAACAGTGTGTTAGGCAGAAGGCATGGGAAGATGAATTAAGATATACTTCCTGTTTCCAGTAAGCTTATAGTTTATAGAGAAAAGTAAGTTATTTTAAAATAACAAAATAAATATTTGTGATGCTAGAGATCTATATATGGTATAATAAAAGCACAACAGTAGAGCTGATGAATTCTTCCAAGAGGAAGAATGATCAAGAATGGTTTTTAAAAGGTGGTAATGCTGGCCTTCAGTTGGAAATGATGACTTCCTTTTGTTTCCAGGTGAATTAATTGGGTAGGGACACTAACTTCTTTTCCTGCACCCATTCTGAACACTCTTCAACTCAATATTCACACAGTAATGAGACTGCTTTTTTAGAATGAAATTTCAATCATAACACTCCTCAGTTCAGAATCCTTCAATGATGCCTATTGCTTTCTAAGAACATAATGGAAGTATAATGAGCACATGACTTGTCATAGCTATTTTCTCATATTCACATCATCCCTCTCCATTCTTCCTCATTTCAGAAATACTTTTCTTACCTGTAATATGACAAGTTCTTCTTCCTTGTGACCAGAGTGCTCTTCTCTGATTTTGTTGCCTAACTAACTGCAATATACCCACAGGTCACAACTTTAACTTCCTCAGAGAAGCCTCCTATGACTCCCTACTCAACATCACCCCTCTTTTATGCTCTAATAGCATGACAAATTTTCCCTTGAAAGAAATTGCTTCTATTGTAATCCAATACTTATAGTGACAATTTAGTTTAGGTCTGTCTTTTATCCCCTATTCTATGTTCCACAAGGCACAGGTGATATGGGCATTATATTTAGTTCAGCATACAAGTCTCCATGTGATGTGTACTAGACACTCATTAAATGTTGATCAAATCAAGGACAAAAATCAACACTTTAGATTCACCATTCCATGAATCCTTCATATATTTTAGCTTAACTGTTAATGAAATAGACATTTTCTTAATAATCTTCAAAATAAATAAAATAATCAGGTAAAGTATTATATGTAATATATACATACATGAGCATAAGGACATGAACATTCGCCAATATTCTACTGAGTGATATAATATAGAGGGGGAAGTTCCAAACTTGAGAAGTTGGTAATAATTAATTGTGTCTTGTATTCACTTTACTAAAGATAAAGAATCTCAAAGGCAACATAAAAAGTAAAGCAACCAGTATTCTGTCAAGTCTTTGTATATTAACATTGGAAATGTTTAAGTAATTAAATTTTTATGGTGCTAGCATGTACACTGACATAAGTCTGTAAGATTAAGTTATTCTCTTGATAGGAAAACAATTAAAATAACTTTTATGATTTTTTTCATTTCATTATAGCTTACCAATAGGTGATACATCAGAGAATGAGAAAATGAATTAACATTGATGTCATAAAACCAATGCAAATTAATAAATTGTATCTTTATTGTTCATGGAGAAATCTTCTAGAATGATGGAAATATGAATATGAATTTACTTAAGAATGTATTTTTACTTGGAGCAATAATAGTCCTCCCTAAAATATATGTGTACATGATAAAGCATAGTATAGAGGTAGAATAATATTCTTACTACAAGTCCAAAGCTTGAAATTACATTGCCCATGTTTAACCACTAGCTACATCACTTAATAACTGTGTGACCTTGGTTAAATTACCCTAACCTCTCCTATTGCAGATTCCTTCTCTATAAAATCTTGATAATAAAAAAACCTACTTCATATGGTTCATTAGCTCACCTAATGAGATAACCAATGAGAAAAATTTAACAAAACTCCTAATACATAGTAAGTACTTAAATGTTAGCTATTATTAATATCACTATCTATCCAGTAGTGTATGTAATAAAATACATATTATCTTCAGTTAACCAGATTTCTTGCAACACAAATATGTAAGAGAAAGCCTAAATGAACTCGGATGTGGTAATGACATTTTAGACTTAACACTAAAGATATGATTCATGAAAGAATTAATTGATAAGCTGGCCTTCATTAAAATAAAAACAGTTTTTTCTTCTCTGTAAAAATCAATGTCAAGACAATGAGAAGACAAGCCACAGACTGGGAGAAATATTGAAAAAGACACATTTGATAAAAGGCTGTTATACAAAATATACAAAGAACTATTAATAAAAAAAACTCAACAATAAAAATTCAATCTGATTAAAAAATGGGCCAAAGGGCGCCTGGGTGGCTCAGTCGGTTAAGCAGCCGACTTCAACTCAGGTCATGATCTCATGGTCTGTGAGTTCGAGACCCGCGTTGGGCTCTGCACTGACAACTCAGAGCCTGGAGCCTGCTTCAGATTCTGTGTCTCCCTCTTTCTCTGCCCTTCCCCTGTTCATGTTCTGCTCTATGTCTCTCAAAAATAAATAAACGTTAAAAAAAGAAAAATTAAAAAAAAAATGGGCCAACGACCTTAGCATACATTTACCAAGGAAAACATACAGATGGCAAATTAGCATATGAGAACATGCTTCACATCATATGTCATTAGGATAATGCAAATTAAAACAACGAGATATCACTATATGATTATTAGAATGAACAATATCTGGAACTATGACAACACAAACTACTGGGATGCACGTGGAGCAACAAAAGCTCTTGCTCATTGCTGGTAGGAATGCAACACGGTGTAGTCACATTAGAAGACAGTTTGGCAGTGTTTTACAAAACTAAACCATATTCTTACCATATGCTCCAATACCACAGTCCTTGTAATTTACAAAAAGGAGTTGAAAAGTTATGTACATACAAAAACCTGCACATGGATACTTGTAGCATTCATAACTGCCAGGACTTAGAAGGAACCAGATGTCCTCCAGGTGGTAAATGGATACATAAACTGTGGTCCATCCAGAGTGGAATGTTATTTAGCATTAAAAGGAAGTGAGCCACCAACATGGAAATACATGGAGGAAACTTAAATACACATTTCTAAGTGAAAGAAGCCATTACAAAAGGCTACATACTGTATCATTACCACTCTATGATATTCTAAAAAAGGCAAAATATGGAGACAGTAAAAAGATCAATGGTTGTGGGAGACGTAGGGGATTGGAATGAAGAGATAGAGCACGGAGCATTTTTAGGGCAGTGAAAATACCCTGTATGATGCCATCATGATGGACACATGTCATGGTACATTTGCCTAAACCCATAGAATATACAGCACCAAGAATGAGCCATAATGTAAACCATGGACTCTGGGTGGTTATGGTGTGTCAGTGTAGGTTCGCCAATTGTAACAAATGTACTGATTTGGTGAGGAATGTTGAAAATGAAGTAGCCTTTTGTCTCGGAGGAAAGGGAAATCCCTCAATTTTGCTGTGAACCTAAAACTGATCTAAAATAATAATAAAATCCTATTTTAAAAAAAAGGAAGAGAATATAGATCTTAGTTTCCTAACTAATGGTGAGACAATTACATTGTGTATTTTAAATCTTTGTTAAAAAAAAAAAAAAAGATGTCAACTATGAACTCACAGTCATTAAACTCACAAAATATGTTCCCAATCCAGTTAAATTCTGAAATGGAGGACTTTCTTTTAAATAGAGTTTACTAGTTTGGGGAGATTTCTCTTATGCCAAAATAGTGAATTATATTGAAAATGGGAAACTAAGTACTTGAGGATTATTTTACCAAGACCCATTATAATGAGAAAAACATTAGTGAAAACAACAAGCCAAGCAATAAAAATAACAAAAAAGAAATGAAAATAACTTTAGAATTAAAGAGAAATCAAAAGGCATATGAGAAAGCTGAGTTACATACCCACTCAAGTAGAAAAACACAAAGTGGTTTACACTGATATTGAATATTCCAATTTCTTCAGTAAAAAAACAGATACTCAGTTACATCAATAAATCCAGAATTGGTCAAGTTTATACTTAATGACTGAATTACAGTAACCAAATTCTCAACGCAGTGAAACATAGCAGGAATCCAATTTTTTATTTTGTCATGGTAAATTTTCTGGGGGAGGCCGTGGGCACTAAAATGGTAAGAGGCATGAAGTTAAATCAAGAAAAGTGTAGTAGTAAAATGAATGAATGATCTCAAACTCAAAGAACACACTGAATATTTACATTAAGAAACACAGAAGATTATACCCAAAGTATGATCTCCCAATGGAGAGCACTAAATATATCTCATAACATGTTTTTCCTCTGTTAGAAACTGTATAAGAGTACGGTTTTCTTTGAAATAGTCTGTGACACTATAACTGACTTTGTTTATACTTTATTTAAAAAAATATCTATACACTGGTTGTGGTAAACCCTTGTAAAATTTCACATCCTAATCCCCAAAACTTATGAATATGTTATGCTCTATGTCAACGGAGAATTAAGATTGCTAATCATCTGACCTTGAAGTAAGGAGGTCACTGTGGATTATCCAGGCGGACTCAACGCGGTTACAAGGACTCTGAAAAGTATAAGAAGTAGGCAGAATTAGTGCTCGCTTCGGCAGCACATATACTAAAATTGGAACGATACAGAGAAGATTAGCATGGCCCCTGCGCGGGAGGGGAAGAGGGGAAAGAAAAAAAAAGACACAGAGAGGGAGGGAGATAAAACATAAGAGACTCTCAAAGACTAAGAACAAACTGAGGGCGAGGGGGATGAGGGAGGGGGGAGAGGGGGTGATGGGCATTAAAGAGGGCACATGTTGGGATGAACACTGGGTGTTATATGTAAACCAATTTGAAAATAAACTATTATAAATTAAAAAAAAAAAAGTAGGCAGAAATAGATTAAGTGCAAGTTATACAATGTATGAAAGACTCCACCAACCACTAAGGACTTTGAAGATGGAAGGGGGCACTGGCTGGAACAGACAAGGAAATGAATTCTACCCTAGAGGCTCTAGAAATAAACTCAGCCTTGATGACAATTTGCTTTTAATCCAGTGAAAATTACACCAGATTCCTGACCTATAGAACTTCAAGATAATAAATTTATGTGTTGTGAATCATTAATTGTGTGATAATTTGCTGCAGCAGGAATAGGAATCTAGCATACACATGTGTTTAGCCTCTAGATTCCTAGGAATATGTCAGAGTTTTCAAACTCCCCGATGGACATCCTGTTCCTCAGAACATCCTTTAAAATTTTTCACTGAACCCTTGTATTCCCCAGTCGTTATTTGAGCGAGATGTGATGTGTAATAATTGCAGTTGATATATGTTCTAGCTAATTCTCTGGGAATTGGAATTTTCCCATGGAAGGAACTCCTCGTAAGGTCAAATAGTGAAAACTTCCTGCAAATAACGTTTCTGCAGGGATGTGCAAAACAAGTTGGAGTGATGTTGTTCTGGGAATAAGGCTTTTGGTGAAACTGTAACATGGCGTCAGTGTTGCTGTTTTTCCCCAGTTACTGTGATTGCAAGGTTACTGGTATTTAAGTATATCATGGAACTGGGGAGACAGGAAATGAGGGTAGGATAAGTACAACGCCATAAAATCTCACTGCTCAGCCATTCTGCAGGTTCTCTTCAATAAACAGATTGCAAATTTGGTTAATTTCCATAGTTCTGAAGTTGATATTGACAATTCATCAGTATTTGTGTTGCTTTTATTGAAGAACAGATTTAGAGAGGTTTTCATTTCACAATACCAGAAATTCTGCCCCTTATGTTGTATTGTCAATAAACAGAGAGATGATCAGAGAGAGAGAGAGGAGAGAGGGGTAAAACACACCCCATATATTGCATTCTTTTCTGTTCAATTTAGGCATGTATACCCTTGGTGGTTTACTAAATTTTCAGGAGTAAAACAAAAGTATAGGATAAAAATATGACATTGGCTATATTTGATAGTGGATCATTTAGAACATGACTTTTTTGTGAGAGAAGTGTATACTTTGGCATGATTTTATTGTGTTTGTTATTTTAATCCCACTATAGTTAACACACAGTGTTACATTGCTTTCAGGTATACGATGTAATGATTCAACAATTCTATCATCAGTGCTCAGGGTTCATCATAAGCGTACTCTTAATCTCCTTCACCTATTTTCACCCATCCCCCCACTTCCAGTACCCATCTATTTGTTCTCTATAGTTAAGAGTCTGTTTCTTGGTTTGTTTCACTCTCTTTTTTCCTTTGTTCATGTTTCTGTTTCTTAAATTCTGCATATGAAAAAAAGCATATGGCATTTGCGTTTCTCTGACTTATTTCATTTAGCATTATACTATCTAGCTCCGTCTGTGTTGTTCTAATGGCAAGATTCCATTCCTTTTTGTGGCTGAATAATATTCCATGGCATATATTTATACACATATATGGCCTACTTTTAATCCATATGGACACTGTGGATTCTTCCATAATTCGACTTTTGTAAATAATGCTGCAATAAACATAGGATGCATGCATCTTTTTGAATTGGTATTTTGCATTATTTTTTTAAAAAATTAATGTTTGTTTATTTTTTAGACAGAGAGAGAGAATGAGCAGGGGAAGGGCAGAGAGAGGGAGACACAGAATCTGAAGCAGGCTCCAGGCTCTGAGCTGTCAGCACAGAGCCTGACATGGGGCTCAAACTCACAGACTGTGAGATCATGACCTGAGCTGAAGTCAGATGCTTAACCGACTGTGCCACCCAGGTACCTCTAGAATGTTTTTGTATCTTTGAGTAAATATTCAGTAATCCAATAACTGGAGCATAAGGTAGTTCTAGTTTTAGTTTCTTGAGGCACCTCCATACTGTTTCCCTCAGTGGCTGCACCAGTTTGCATTCCCACTAACAATCACAAGATTCCCTTTTTCTCCACATCCTCACCACACTTGTTGTTTCTTTTGCTTTTGATTTTAGCCGTTCTGACAGATGTGAGATGGTATCTTATTGTAGTTCTGGTTTCCATTTCCCTGATGATCAGTGATGTTGAACATCTTTTCATGTGTCTGTTGGCCGTTTGTATGTCTTCTTTGGAGAAATGTCTGTTCATGTCTTCTGCTCATTTTTAATTAGATTATTTGCTTTTTGGGTTGTGAGTTGTATAAATTCTTTACAGATTTTGGATAATAATCTTTTATCAGATATGCCATTCACAGATATCTTCCGCCATTAAGTCAATTATCTTTTAGCTTTGTCGTTTCCTTCCTGGGCAGAAGCTTTTTATTTTCATTTAGTTCCAGTAGTTTATTTTTGCTTTTATTTCCATTGAAATAAAATAGGCATGATTTTTTTTAACGTTTTATTTTTATTTTTGAGAGACAGAGAGACAGAGTGAGCAGGGGAAGGGCAGAGAGAGAGGCGGACACAGAATCCGAAGCAGGCTCCAGGCTCTGAGCCATCGGCATAGAGTCCGATGTGGGGCTCGAACTCATAGACGGTGAGATCATGACCTGAGCCGAAGTTGGCCGCCCAACCTACTGAGCCACCCAGGCGCCCCTGGCATGATTTTTTAAAGGTAAATTACCAGAAAAATATATTCCAGGTTTTGAAGGCATGTGCAAGATAATATAGCAAAACCCAAGGCTATAGTGAATTTATATTGGGTGTGGATAGAGCAACGGTATTTACTTCCTTCTACTTTCAGATTATTTTATCGATAAATAAGTTACAGAAATATCTATTTATATTTAATTATTTATCTGTATAAAGCTCTCCCCCCATTGTCTTCGTGAAGTTTTTCAACCTTACAATTATTTGCTGGTCTCAAACTGTCTCTCATGTCCACTACCGACCCGTTGATTTCCTCCACATCAAGTCAACAATATGAATTCATAAAAGAGGTTTCTTTCCTTGCTGTACAGAGAATTCGATTATAAAGTTACTGAGACGGTGAGCTTTTAACCCACTGTTATATACTAATTGCTAGAAAAGTGTCATATAATAATGGTTCACGAAATTTTGTGAATAAATTGATAAGTGAATAAATATTTTAATTAAATCATAGGTTACTATTTAACATTTAGTAATATTTAACATTTGTCAAACAATGTTTTGAATATAGAAGGTACAGTTTGACAG
Source organism: Paguma larvata (assembly GCA_030068075.1). Classification (NCBI taxonomy): domain Eukaryota; kingdom Metazoa; phylum Chordata; class Mammalia; order Carnivora; family Viverridae; genus Paguma; species Paguma larvata. The sequence continues at coordinate 39,353,237 of CM057840.1, forward strand.
GAATTTCATATTGATGGGAATTGAGTGCAATATGTTTTTCTATGGTTTATAGTAGAAAATTGCTTTAATAATGCATGAAATACTTAATTCCCCATAATGTTATTAAGCAATACTGTGACCCAGAAAATGGAATATAACATTTTGTAAAAATATAAAGAAGAATATTAGGGGGCACCTGGGTGGCTCAGGAAGTTAAGTGTCAGACTTTGGCTCAGGTCATGATCTTACAATTTGTGGGTTTGAGCCCTGCATCAGGCTCTGTGGTGACAGTTCAGAGCCTGGAGCTTGTTTTGAATTCTGTGTGTGTCTCTCTCTGGTCTTCCCCCTTTTGCACTCAGTCTCTCTCTCTCGAAAATAAATAAACATTAAAAAAAATTTTAAAAGAGGAATATTCAAATTGAAACATATATTTGAACTTTGGTGGTATTTGTTCAGCTCTATTTCTAACTGATTTATGGGTAGACACTGAGGAACACAAGGCATTTCATACTTACATTAAAATATAATATTCAATAATAAAACTTATTTTTACCGAATATATTGATATCACAAAACTAACGAACATCATATTTCTTTTTTCATGAATATTAAATTAACCATCAGTGTTGATGATATGCCCATTGTCAGGTAAATTGTAATGATTTAGTTTGTTGCTAGTCCAAATGTATGCTAATATTTCATAGGCAATGATTATTAAAAATGTTCTCTACAAGATTACAAATTTAGTTCCTCTCTTGAGAACTCTCATCAAAAAACATGTGTATTTGTTCAATACTTACTTAAATTTAGGGCCTTTTCTTGATAAGTAGAATGAATATTCTCAATGTCTGCTATAAAATTCTACTGAAAAGATGTTCAGTTTTATTTTATAACATTTAACTGACAATAATTGCCTTTTCTGACATTCTGTTTACTTTGGGAGGTCACTGCTAGAGATACATTTTCTGCGGTCAATATTGTAGTATGAAGAAATCGGTAAGCAATAGCATGCAGTACAATAAAATGCAATAAGTATGGCCTTTCTTGAAATCTGCTTTATAATTTACTATGTTAAAAGACCTAACATGATTAGACAAAACAGTCATCTCTATAGGTAGTTATTTGTGAATGGCTTGTTAGTATTAGAGGTCATTTTAACAAGTCTTAGTTCTCCTTTTCTATTTTCTACAATAATCGCTTTATTTTCTTCTTTCTCTTTTTTTTTAATGATTTTAAACACAGAGTGTATGCCCACTGGATTCTCAGGAATTCCAGATAATTTGTGTTCAGTAAAGTTTATTGTTGTATAAGAAATAATGTGAGAAAAGTATCCCAGCCCATTCTCTTTAGGCTATAATACAATTTCAATGGTGAAAAATTAAGAACTTTAGAGCTCAGAGTGTCTCATTACAACCTGAGTAATATATAATGTGAAACACTTTCTACCTTTTGGTTTAAGAAGAAATTGCAAATAAGTTATTCTTTAATGACAAATCAGCTAAAGGGTTTTGATTTTTATATATCTAAAATGGAATTTTCACTTTATATACACATCTAGAATCTAGTGCAGAAACTGTATGCCATATAAATTTAATATTATTTACTTCTATTATTCGCTAATTTTATTTGCACCATTATACAATGCACATCTTAAAAATAAAATTTGAACTTTTAAAGTAACACAGACTCAAATATATGTATAAAATTAAATGTCCTCTTGTTTCTACCCCAAATTATATCTCAAATCTCTTAATTTCTTTTAAATTCCACTGCCACTACTTTAGATTCTGTTATTATTTCTTCCCGGACGAGAGAATATCCTTCCTGTTCTTTTTCTAATACATCTGCACCTAGAAGTCTGAATCATTGTTTTACATTTTAAATTGATAATCTTATTTGAGCATCATAATGCCTTCCAATTGCTCCTAAAATCCCATCTCTAATTCTGGAAGTCATGAATCATTCTTTTTCCTTCCTCTCTGATCTCATTATGTGTCATACCTCCTCTGGATTAGTGTACTCCTGGTGGCACAGGCCTGCTCACAGTTCCTTAAATACTGAAGATCCACTCAACTCTGAGTCTGTGCTCAAGCAATTCATCACCTGGAACTTTCTTTAGCACCTTGACTTTTGTTCTCCTTCAGCGAAGGATGACCTCAAATTTTGCCTGTCTCATTATTCTTTCCCAGTCCTGTCTACTTCTATAGCACCTATTTTATTTTTACGGTTTAACATCTTTTTCTACCAATGATTCATGAAAATAAATTTTGTCAATTGTTCTCACTGTAGTGCCCCAGGAACTAGCGCAGCATTTGGCAAAATATGCTTGTTAAATGACTAAAAGTATGAATAAAGAAATTGATGACCACGTATATGATGCCTTCTTCTGTTGTACCTTTATTAAGGACTCCCAGCTACCCTTCTCCTCTTTATCTCTTTTTTTTTAAGTTTATTTATTAGGCACCCTACTTTTCTCTTCTTAAATGAATCAATAATTTTCTCTCTGTCAGTGTATCTCTGTTTCTCTTTGTGGAGTTTCAATATACCCTTCCCTAATGATTTTTTTTTTCATTAACCTTCACACTATTATTTTAATTAAAATCAAAACAATAAAAATAATTTAAAAAGTACTATTTCACTATGCACTAATAAATATCATATTTATGATGTCTAAACTTAGAAAACCTCAAGCTTAACTAAAGCTTATACTGAGTTCCACTCTCTAAACTAATCTTTTAGGCTGTATATATTTCCTGTGAGTATTTTCTCTGTTTAGAGATAGTTTTCTTCCAACTCTGTCTTCAGAAGTCTGATCTTTTCTTTCATGTAAATCTGAATACAACTTACTATATAAAATCATTTATTCCTACAAAGTTATTTTTTAATCATTTGTTCATTATATATCTTACCTGTGTAAATACATCTTACATCTTCTATTACCTGATAAATAGTGTTTATTATTCTTATGATAAAAGAAAATAAATTCAAACCCCCCCCACAAAATTTATAGTAATTGAAAATCTTGATACATAAGAAGCACAACAAAACTTCTTCATTATATTTTTCAAACATCGTTCCCCAAAATCGTATATTCAAAGAATTTAGTGAAAATGTTTCTTACCCTGGTCAATTTACTTACTTAATCTTTTCCTTTTTTAAAACATTCAAGATATAATTAACATATAGCATTATATTAGTTTCAGGTATAGAACATAATGATTCAATATTTGTATATACTGCAAAATGGTTACTACAATATGTGTAGTTAACATCTATCACAACGCAGTTACTTTTTTCCATTTGTGATTAGAACTTCTAAGATTACTCTCCTGACAATTTTCAAATATGCAATATAGTCACCATGCTGCATATTATATCTCAGAACCCATTTATTTTATATCTCTTTTCTTGTTTGAGGCCTTATCACAAAGTCTAATTTTCTTGGCATGATTTTATCACCTGTTGAAGATTTTGAAAATGTAGACAGTGTCTTCCTCTATAGACAATTGCCATGTAGCTATGTAGACAAAGGCCCAACCTGTTACTCAGAACAAAACTGGGTCTCATCATTGTTCCTCAAGCCTTTTGCTCAACATCACTACAAAGGTGTAGGAGTAATAACAGTTCAATAATATTTTAATGAATCATTAGAATTTAGTGTATTCAAATAATTTATACTTATGAACTTATATACTTAAAAACTTAACAAACTTTCCTGATAGGAAGTATTTTTTTTTCAAGAGAAGAATTCTTGATCCAATATCATCTAACGAGATAATATGAGAATATTCACTTCTGACACTATACACTAGAAAAATTAAATTTCCCCAAGGGAATGCTTATTTCAAAAATCTTATTAAATTCCTTTTGCATACTATTCCATGTGTATACAAGAATAGATGTACTCAAATTTCCACACACAAAAAAGAAAGTTTTAGAAAGTACTTTGCTTTGCTTGCTTGAGATGTTTTGGAAATTAATGTTCTTGTTATTCGTGTGTTATATGATGGCATTTGGTAATATAATCTTAAAAATGTAGTGACACATAAGCTATAGACTCGACAATAAGCTTCCTACTGATAAGGCTAACGACAAGAGAATATCAGGTTTTCCATTAACTTACAGTTTTCTAACAGAACTAATGCTACTAAACACGAGTACACTGATACTACTCTCATGCAGCATTCATTGTGTTTATTCTAAAGTTGTCTAGTATTAAATCTTTATGGCTACAATTTTTCTTCTTTCCCATCAGTCCTGCCCAGTAAGAGCACATTTATCTCCATTGACAGAGGCTTTGGTTCTACTATGACATCACTAAAAATGCTTGTTTAAATTTCAAATCCCAGTAGAAAAAAGGTCACGAAGGTAGAAAAAAGTTTACTGGATACTGCCACCCCACTCAAAATCAAACCCCAATCAAAATCTTCAGCCTATACAAAACATTGTATTAATTATTTTTCTTTGAAATGAGTATCCTTCTGCATCATGTCTTCCAATAATATTTTGCCCCTCCTTCAGAGGAAAATATCCCGAACATGTCTATTCCTCCATAATGTTCTCATTGATGCTAAAAGGAAACAAGACTTACTCTTCTTTTGAAATCTTTGAAAATTTATTCAGTCTGTCCTTTATTACATAGGTCATATTCTGCCTACTTTTTCAACATATGTCCCCCAATTCGATAAATACAACAACATATGTCTTTCCCATTCGATAAATAGTATGTATACTGTGAATATTTTATTTATTTATTTATTTATTTATTTATTTATTTATTTATATACCTTCTAGTATATTTTACGTAAAATTTCTTCTTAAAGGTTTATTAAATCAAGGTCTAGCGATATAAACACTTTTATATAATTAGTCATATGCCATAGAATCCTTAATTTCTTTCCAAGTACCTTTTCATTATACAAGTGTATCCCTGCTGAATTAAATAAGCTTGAGCATACCTAAATTAAGTCAAATGTTTCTTAGTTCATACAAGGCTCATCAGGTCCTCTTAAGGATGTTTCAGTTTCAAATAACATAACACCACATTAAAACTTCTTTTAAAAATTCAAATAAGTGATACTTCACTTAAGAAAAAATCTGCTCTCAGGCATTCAATGGTTGAATGAAAACAGCTTAGCGATAACTAAGGCTTCATTTGGGCTACTGTGCGATTCCTTGGCATTTTCTTTGTCTCTGTGTCTACAATTCAACTGTAAAGAGGCACAGGCTCCACACCTTCATAGTGTGGTGCCAAAAGCAAAAAAGTTCAGAGAGAAGGAAAGAGAAGATAACTCTATTGATTCTTCCAAAAAGAGACTAAAGTGTTTTCATAACTCTTTAGCAAAATTTTCATTACATTTAATTGACCAGAGCTGATTCAAATGCCCAACTCTAGAATAATCATTTGCCAAGGAAAACAAACTTAAGCCTTTAAAACTAATTTAAAGCAATCATTACTCATCCCCTAATGCAAGTTGCTATCAAAAGAAAATTGGGATCTCCTAAAGTACATAGGAATGTGTGTAAGATACAAAACTACCCTCCTGCCACAGTGTACGACTCCCTCCCTCACCCTTCCTCTATAAAAATGTCCCGTTCCTTTGTTCTCTGGACTCACTTGGTTTTGTCATAGCATGCTTGCCCTAAATTGCAATTATCTGCTACTCTCAAATAACTCTACTTTTGCTGGTAAAATAATTAACAGTTTTATTTTTAAGCCTAACAATGGCTACACGTTCCTGAAAGTTATTTAAATTGTGTGACCAGAAAGAGATTTCTTGGTTTTGAGTCTTAGAATGAGATAAAATAGATCATCGACCTTATTACTGATGAACTTTAGATTATATATTATAAATCCTTGAACTGTGAGAATTTTGTAGGTTGAAACATAATTATCATGGTGTTTTCATAATATGTTATCTTAATAATCTGGAACTTTATTTCTTAGAATTCTGTATGGTACCAAGTTAGTATTGTAACAAGATACATTTACATGGCATTTGTTAAATGGAAATGTGTTAGCAGTCACTTTAAAAAAATAATTATTTAATTTTGAGAGAGCATCAGCGAGGGAAGAAGCAGAGAGAGAGATACACACAGAATCTGAAGCAGATTTCAGCCTCTGAGCTGTCAGCAAGGGCCCAACATGGGGCTCAAACTCACAAACTCCAATATCATGACCTGAACCAAAAGTCAGATGCTTAACCGACTGAGCCACCCAGGTGCCCCTGTTAGCAGTCACTTTTACATTGTGAAGGTCTTTGTAGGCAACATACACTTTTGAATCTCATGTATGATATTACCGAATAACTGGTTCAACTGGTGGTGTCAGATTACAATCATTCCTTTATTCTTTCCACTCTCATCTGATCTCCTCTTTCAGCTTTTCCAAACGTTGGATCAGATGTAAATATAACTCTGCACTAAAGAGCTCTACTTTATTCCACAGGTTTCCTATATCATTAAATTGTTCATGAAAGGTGGATGTGGGGTTCAGTTTTTCTTTTCGGGTTTCACTTTATTCTTGTCATTTCCAATTTGTTCTTGTTCTCCCCGTTTTTGTTCACCTTCCTTTCTCAAGTGCCAGCCCGAATGACTTCCTGCACATACTAGATGCAGAAGCAACACACACCACTTGATCAGATTATACAGCTGTGCAAGTTTTAATTCCTATAATGAATTCCTTAACGCACATCACATACAGTAATTTTGATCAAACCCACCTGATGCCATCAAACAAGAGGTATTATAAATTCATGAATTTGAGAAGTTAATCTTTTCTTCCAGTTGAATGAATTTTAAGAGTCACTCTTTTTGTCTTAAAAATAAAAAAAAAAAAAAAATCAGGAAACAAATCTTTCATAAAATTCAGCAGAGCTGCTTAGAGAGACTCAGAGCTGTCATGTCAAGATCCAGCACTGAGCGAAATGACAGGCAGCTTTCAAAGCAAAATGCTACAGCAGAGAGTATAGCAGCTCTTTTTGGATAACAAGCAAATGCAGCTTTCATTTTCTTTCTGTGCTTACTTCATATGCTTAATATTTCAAATAATAATTGACAGTCTCACTTCTTTCTCTTTCCCACTCTATTGTAAGCTTCTCCATATAAGAACCTGTGTATTTGTATCTGTATCATCAATCCTGAGCACACGCTGGGTTCTCAAAAATAGAAGTTGAATAAATGAATACTTTAGCAGAATACGCAGAAGGTAAATTCAACTTCACAAATACCTCCACTACATGGGTCGGGCTAGTACATGCAGTACAGAAGCAGAGTGACTGAAAGAAAATTAAAAAGTCCGTGGGAACAGCAAATCTGATATAAAAAGTAAGAGTTAAGAGTAAAGTTAAGAGACATTAATAATTCAGAGCACATAACCTCTATATGAAAGTGAGAAAAGAGAGAGAAGGTGAGAAAGAGAGCAAAAGAGAGGGCTCAAATAAATGAAAGTATAAATATATATAGAATATTCTTAATATATATATATATATATATATATATATTCTTAATTTGACATAGATAAAAGCTTTACTGATTCCTAATGATGAATGAATAGTTACCATTCAGAAGAATTTTACAGCATATATAGATGGTTAGAAAAATAGATTGATGATAGGCCATCAAAGTAATAATTTTAATTTCGACTTAAAGATTCTTTGAGACCTGTCATAAGTAGATTTCCAAAGAAGGTAGACTACAAATGACATCGGATGGCAAAATTACATTACATTACATAATACTCATCTTATTCAAGGCCCATTCTTTCTGTACTGACATAAATTATTTTCTTTCCTAATTAGAACATCTTTATTGTTTGAGAGTTATCCTGAACAACCATAAATCTGCAACATTTAGAACTTCTGCTTCATAAATGTTTAAATTACGCATACATCTCAGACCTTGTGTTTTGCTTTTATTGAAAATTAATTAGTTAATTAAAAAAATATATATCTAAGAGAGCCTGATATAGCATTATGAAAAACAGTAAGTACAATTAATTTATTGTCTACTTGACTTACAGAAATTTCTAAAAATAACTTTTGTTTCCCAGTCTTTATTAGTCTAGGAGGTATGCTCTATTTCACAGCTGTACTTCTATATTTTTAGAATATTAGAATTCAAATGCATTTGCATTCATTTTGTATACGAATAGACCAGAAATTTGTAAATATGCTAACATATAAATTCAAATGAAATACATGTTTTAATATTCAAAGTAAGTAAAGGAGATAGGGAATAATGTAGTTTCTGATGATTAGAAGAAGTAGCCAATCTAGGCATAAAAAGTGAGAAATTGATGGTTAATTACATACAAGAAAATGAATAAATGACACATATAAGTTTATAAATAGTGCTTAGTATATCATCTAGAGATTCGGTCATCTGCAAAAATCTGTAACATGTCTAAGTATGTAATAGCCACTGGAATATGCATGAGTGCTGTTTGGTTTTGAGAAACAGAAAGCTGGGATGTACTGATATTGCCAATGGCTTAAAATTCTAAGAACCGTACCTAGAAAAATAATTTTACAGCTGATATAAAAAAAAGTACTACCTATGTTTTCTTCTAGGAATTTTATGGTTTCAGGTCTTACATTTAGTTCTTTAATCTATTTTGACCTTTATTTTTGTGTATGGTGTGAGAAAGTGGTCTAGTTTCATTCTTTTGCACGTAGCTATCCAGGTCCCCCAAAGAGACTTTTCCCGTTTTATATTCTTGCCTCCTTTGTAGGAGATCTATTGACCATATAATGATAGGTTTATTATTGGGCTTTCTATTCAGGTCTATTAATCTATGTGTCTATTCTCAGCCAGCACCATACTGTTTAGATATGTCTCCTTTGGCAAGGGAAATAAAATAAAAATTAAACTACTGAGACTACACCAAAATAAAAAGCTTTGGAACAGAGAAGGAAACCATCAAAAAAACAAAAAGACAACCTAATGAATAGGAAAAAATATTGAATTACATATTTGATAAGAGGTTCATATGCAAAATATATAAAGAACTTATTACAACTCCAACAAAATATCAAGGCAAAAACATGGAGAGAAAGGAATGCTTGTGCATTATTGATAGGAATGACTGCAAGCTGGTGCAGCCACTGTGGAAAACAGTATGGATGTTCCTCAAAAAATTAAAAATAGAATTACCATATGATCCAGTAATTCCACTACTGGGTATTTACTCAAAGAATACAAAAACACAAATTCAGAAAGATATATGGACCCCTATATTTATTGCAGCATTATATACAATAGCCAAGATATGGAAGCAACCCAAGTATCCATCAATAGATGAATGGATACAGAATGGAATATAATGGAATATTACTCAGTCATAAAAAAACAATGAATTCTTGCTCTTTACAACAACATGGATGGATCTAGAGGGTATGGGTATAATGCTAAGTGAGTAAGTGTGTCAGAGAAAGATAAGTAACATATGATTTCAGTCATGTGTGGATTTAAGAAACAAAACAAGAAAGAAAGAAAGAAAGGAAGAAAGAAAGAAAGAAAGAAAGAAAGAAAGAAAGAAAGAAAGAAAGAAAGAAAGAAAGAAGGAAGGAAGGAAGGAAGGAAGGAAGGAAGGAAGGAAGGAAGGAGAGAAAATTAAAAAAAAAATTTTAAATATAGAGAACTGATGGTTACCAGAGGGGTGGTGGATGGCGGGGAGGGTAGAATAGGTGAAAGAGATTAAGAGTACACTTGTGACGAACTCTGAGTAATGTATAGAATTGTCAAATGATTATACTGTACACCTGAAACTAATATGACACTGTATGTTAGTTATGCCTGAATTTAAAAATTAATTTTATAAAAATGAGAACCAACTTTTCTATTATTCTCTCTCTTTCCTTTCGTGATAGGAATGGTTGCTAAAGTTTCAAGTATTATAAGCATATTGAACGCAAGAGAAAGTGTTAAGATACAGAGCCAGCCTAATGTGGCACTTCTTATGAGGAAAACATTTAAAAAGGGCTTTCCATGGACCAAATAATCAGAGTCGAATTTCTTAGTAACAAGGGTCTGAGGAAAACTTTTAACTATGACTCAAAATTCATATATAATAGAGAATTGATAAATTTGAGTATATTAAAAGACAAAAATAAAATTCTACATAATTAATAAAAAATAAGCAGAGTCAAAAGATTAAATACAAACCAGAAGAAAATACTTGCAATACATACCATAGAAAAGCTCTACAGCCCCTAATAGAACTTTAAAAACATCAAGAAAAAGGCCAAAATGAAATTAAAATGAGGCAGAAGGCATGAACGGACACATTATAAAACACAGTCAAAGGTACTCAAAGATGCTAACTTCAGTCGTAATATGAAAAATGTGGCTTCAAATCACACCGAAATACCATCCCTTATCTATCAGTTCAGCCAATATATAGAAGTTTGATAATTCGCTGTGTTTATTCTGTAGGAAAAGAGGCAATCTCCCATATTGCTGTCAGAATTTCAAATGGTATAGCCTCATTGTTATTGTTAAAGGCAAAATTAAACATACTTTAAAAATATGCCGTTGCGCTTACCTTAACTGACAATCCGTGCCCTATGCCCATGCATGTATTAGATTTTAATTTTTTTATGTTTCTTAAAATTTAAGGTCATTGAAAAGATATTTTCCTTCTAATATATGTATATAATGTTATGTGACTTGCAGCACAGTGACAGAGATGCATGATTTTTTTTTTAAAGGCACACTAGATTGTTCTGGTTTCCACTTAACAGGAGTAAATTTGCTATTGCTAGGGTTTTAAAATAAAGCTAAATATAGTAAATGTTCCATCTAAATTGAACGCTCTGAATTTGTCATAGTTGAATAGTCACAGCCTGGATGATAAATGACTAAAGAAATTTTTAAAAGGACAAAGATGAAAGGAGAACTTAAAAGTTTTAACAAAACAATGGGCCATTTTTAACATTTACCTGGACTATGTTTGTAAATGACTATTGAAAAGACCTAAATACATCAAGTAAATGCTATAATTATCTATTATTTGTATTATTAGCATGTAGGAACACTTTTATTTCTAGGTAATAAAAGTTATCATTAAGTTCTAAGTTTCACATTGTGTATTTTTTCATCACTATGTTGAATATAAAATAATATTAGTTGTTATAAAAGGAAAACAAAACAAACAACAACAAAACAACCCTTGGATTAGACATACAATTTTATGTGCCCTAAGTATAATATACTTATTTTAATGAATAAATTCAATGAACTAATTTTTTTCTGCTGCCTGAATTTCTTCAGTGGTTGGCTCTGGTTCTTAGGAGAAGGGCCAATGTTTATAATATGTTCTAAAATGTTCTGCCTCACCTTGCACTTGAACACACCCTCACCTGAAACATTCCTGAATCTTGGCCTGATGTCTGCAAGAGCTAAAAAGAGCCTTCTTTCAATCCACAAGCGTGCAATGCTTTTTATCATCTGCTTAGTTTAATTATGCTGACCTATGTACTTGGAATGTTTCTTTTCATCTACCTCCTACTCTATTTCTACTCACATTTCAGTGTACATACCAACTGTTACTTCCACAACCAAATCTGCCAGGGCTCTATAGGCTTAGTTGAGTATCCCCTTGCTATATGCTTTCATATTCATCTCTACTTGATCACCACAGCATCTGTCAAAACTAAGTCCTTTACAGTTACTTTCGTGTCCAGTTAACGGTGTTGTGTATGTTCTAAGTCAATGGTATTTAATGGATTAGCAAATAAAAACTGACAGTCAGACAAAAGCAAAAAAAAATATGTTTTCCAGTTGTAGATATTAATGTTAGATAAAATTAGAGTTGCCAAAAACATTATAATATCATGTAAGGTATTTTCCTACATATAGAAAACAGGATTCTAGGGCAGTCCTCACAAGCCCCATTCTGAGTAACACCTTGTATAATTCCCAATCCTTGAGTGTGAAGATATCCCTTCTGTGATTAAGGCACATTATATAACAAAGATAAAGGAATTTTTAAGATGGGACCAAAGTCCCAAATCAGTTGCTTTGAATTAATTGAAAGGAAGGTTACTCTAGGTAGGTTCGAACCAATCAGATGAGCCCATAATAGGAACTTGATCCTTCTTAAAGAGAGTAATTCATAGCAAGAGACATTGCCGCTAGTCTTGAAGAAGAAAACCCGTTCAACCAAATGTAATCTGCATATGGAGGAAAACACATCACAAAAACTGGAGAGTGACTTCTAGGAACTGAAAATGGTCTCCATCCAGCAACAAACAACCAACCAACCAAACAAAAGGGAACCTGTCATATGGGTGCAATGAAATAATTCTGTAAATGATCTCAGGGAGCTTGGAAGCCGATCTTTACACCATTCAAACCTCTGGATGAAGACACAAATACAGATATAGAGCAGAGAACTCCATCATTCCATGCTTGACTTCTGATCCCAGGAAACTCTGAAATAACAAATGTTTGTTTTTTTAAGTCATTAAATGTGAGGTAATTTTTTAAATTTTTTTTCTGCAGAAAATGTACTGTATCATTATGTGGAAGAAAAAATGATAAAATAAAGAATTACTGCTGTGGAGTTCATCACTCTACTCCACTTCAACTTCACAAAGAAATCATATACATTTTGTTATATTTAACTGTCATGTGGGAAGTGTGCATAGTTTTCAAAACTAGTAATTTTAACTTGTTCTTTGAGACAACATTCTATCTTAAATAATGCCAAAACTTATAAATCAGCATACAAAAAGTAAGATTCATTCTAATTTGAAGTTAACACTTTTTTTTTCTTTTTTAAGATTTTATTTTTAAGTAATTTCTACCCCAGATATGGGACTTGAACTTACAACCCTGAGATCAAGAGTCCCATACTTCTGGGGTGCCTGGGTGGCTCAGTTAAGTGCCTGACTTTGGCTCAGGTCATGATCTTGCAGTTCATGGGGTATGAGCCTCATGTTGGGCTCGTGCTGACAACTTAGACACTGGAGCCTGCTTCAGATTCTGTGTCTCCCTCTCTCTCTCTCTCTCTCTGCCCTTCCTCTGTTCGCACTCTGCCTCTCTCTCAAAAATAATTTTTTAAAAAACATTAAAAATAAAACAAAAACAAAAACAAAAACAAACAAACAGGTCATACCCTTCACCAACTAAGCCAGCCAGGTACCTCTGACATACATTTAAATATTTCACAATTTTAACATAATGGGCTCCTGAAGTACAAACTCTATGTCTGTGCATAGAAATATGTTTACTTTCTATGAATCCAAATTTGTAGTTTCTCATATTGATTTAAAATCTACTAGAAAATCACATGCAAAATTAGGATAGCCATAATACAATCTAATAAAAATTTTTCAAATTTTCAAATTATATCAAAATATTTGAATTTCCATTTTGTTGATGAGTAAGGAGCAGAGATTGAGGAGTAAGGGACAAAGGGAAAACATATAGATGGTTATATGGGTGAGGAAAAAGAAAGGCAACTAATATGATAGTAAACAAGTTACATTATATATGAAATATCTTGCATTTTGTTTGGCATACAGTAAATATTCGGTATAAATTAATTGTTTTCTCATCATAGAGTTCAGTCTCAAAAACTTTTTTTTTGTTGTATATTTACTCAGCATTATAACATTTCCTTCAGACTTCTAGAGATCAATTATCTTAATTTAATTTCTAAAGTATTTGAGTACTGAATGCTACATAGACCATGAGAAACTATAGGGCCAATATTTAGAAGAGGGAGAAAGCATAGATATGCAGGCTAATTTGGGGTCTCCTCTCCCTTATTGCTTGATTCACTGAATCTTTTAGAAACTGTTGAGAGGCAAGAAAGGAGCAGAATTTTTTTTTTTTTTAATGTTTATTCATCTTTGAGCAGGGGAACGGAGGTGCAGAAAGAGAGAGACACACAGAATCCAAAGCAAGATCCAGATTCTGAGCTGTCAGCACAGAGACTGACATGGGGGTCAAACTCACGAACCACAAGATCATGACCTGAGCTAAAGTCAGACACTTAACTCACTAAGCCACCCTAGAAATGTGCAGAATTTTTATAGGCTCACAGGCTATGGAAGACAAGAGTTGGAGTTCAGGGTTTAGAAAGGAGAATAATCTTTGGTAGACAAAGCAGTACTTAGAGTGGGACCCCAAGAGACCCACCTTAGAATCATCTCAAATATTGACTAGACACAGGTAATCTTGGATTCCTTATGGCTCTTCTGTGGATATTTTTAATTATTTGTCCAATGTAGTAGCCACTAGCTGCATGTGGCTATTTAAGTTTAAATTAGTTTTTAAAAAGTTTGTGTGTCCGTTTTTGAAAGTTAGAAGGTTTAAATTATCAAATCTAAGCTTATCAATCATGTTTTGTTTATTGTCAGAAGAAATATCAGATAATTCAAAACAGAGTTCATTAGTTGATTTTCATAGCGAGGTTTATTTTCCTAAAATTATATCATGTCCTTGGGATGTCACAGAAAAGTCCAACAATTTTTCTCCAAAAGAGGGTGGTGTTATCTCTACTAGATTGCCTTAACCCTATTTTCTACAATGAATGAATTGCTTCACAAAACAATTGTTTTTACTTGCTCTCCTTTTTTTGTTTCAAATTCCATGATACCATATTACATTTAGATGTCATATTTCCTAAAATTAAAATAAAATAAAATAAATAAAATTAAATATAAAATAAAATAAAATAAATAAAAGATGGTATATTTCCTTAGGCTCCTCTTAATTGTGATGGTTCCATCTGATTTTTGTAGGAACCATGGAGGTAAACTGAAAAGGCATTTGAAAGAGAGGTTCTGCATCCTTTAAACCTTTGATGTGACATTAAACTCTACAGATCCTCCCAAGGTATAGTATTGCTTTCGATTTACTATCTTGATCAAGGATTTGGGAACCTTAAGGGATTTCCACTTGGTCCTTCCTGTCATATGATAAATGCGTGTTTATGGTAAATCTTTGGAGATTTTTTTCTGCCCTCACTTTCTGTCCTGATCAATAGTCAAATATTTTCTCACATTGTTTCCTAATTTAAAAACAAATTGATTAGAATATTGTTGATGCTTTAATATTGCTTGAAACCTAGGAATTACAGTTACATGTTGAATCAGGAAAAAATATTGTAAAATATAAAGATAGTAAATCTTTTGAAAATATTTTGTTCCTATCTTTTAGTAGATTATATTGAAGCATAAATCTTTCATAAAGAATGAGCTAATGATGCACACAACATAATGTGATTAGATCAGCATTTAGCAAACTATTAATGCATGTAATAATACTACTAAAGTTTCCATTAAAAAGGACATTCAGAGTTCTAATTTTGGTGAAGACAAGTTAAATAAACTTAAATTTGTTTTACTTCAGAAAATTCCATAATATTTAATATGATAATAGAGACACAAGTGTCCAAGTTAGGTATATGTTAGGAAAACAATTTTTTTTCATTTATAATAGTTTATTTTCAAATTGGTTTACATAAAACACCCAGTGTTCATCCCAACATGTGCCCTTTTTTAATGCCCATCACCCCCTTACCCCCCCATCCCCCTCACCCTCAGTTAGTTCTCAGTCTTTGAGAGTCTCTTATGTTTTATCTCCCTCCCTCTCTGTGGTGGGAATGCAAACTGGTGCAGCCACTCTGGAAAACGGTGTGGAGGTTCCTCAAAAAAATGAAAATAGAGCTACCCTATGATCCAGCAATAGCACTGCTAGGAATCTACCCAAGAGACACAGGAATGCTGATGCATAGGAGCACGTGTACCCCAATGTTCATAGCAGCACTTTCGACAATAGCCAAATCATGGAAAGAAACCAAGTGCCCATCAACTGACGAGTGGATAAAGAAGATGTGGTACATATATACAATGGACTACTATGTGACAATGAGAAAAAATGAAATCTGGCCATGTGTAGCAACATGGATGGAACTGGAGGGTATTATGTTAAGTGAAATAAGTCAGTCAGAAAAAGACAGATACCATATGTTTCCACGAATAGGTGGACTTTGTGAGACTAAGCAAAAACCAGGGGGAGGGGAAGAGGGGAAGGAAAACAATTTTAAAATTGTTCGATGATAATACTTGTTTTAGTTTAGTTTTGTGTTTTGTTTTGTTTTTTGTTTTTTTGTTTTATGTTAATTTATTTTTGAGAGAAAGAGAGAGAGAGAGAGAAACAGAGGGCAAGATGGGGAGAGGCAGAGAGAGAAAGAAACAGAATCTGAAGCAGTCTCCAGATTCTGAGCCCAATGTGGGGCCAAAATCACAGACCGCGAGATCATGACCTGAGTCGAAGTCAGAGCCCAACTGACTGAGCCACCAATACTTCTTTTAGTTTTAATTCATAAATGCTCCTTGATTTATTTTTTAAATGTTTGAATATAGTTGACATATGATGCTACATTAATTTCAGGTGGACATCATAGTGATTCAATATCTCTGTATGTTATGCTATGTTCACCAGAAGTGTAGCTACCACCTGTCACCATAAACACTATTATAATATTTTTTACTATATTCTCTATGCTGTGCCTTTTATTCTCATGACTTATTCATTCCATAACTAGAAGCCTGTATCTCCCACTCCCCTTCATCCATGTAGCCCATCCTCCCCACCCTTCTACCCTCTGTCCATCATCAGTTTGTTCTTTGTGTTTATGGATCTGATTCTGATTTTTGTTTGCTTATTCATTTGTTTTGTTTTTTAGATTCTACATATGAGTGAAATCCTATGGTGTTTGTCTTTGTCAGTCTGACTTACTTCATAGCATAATACCCTCTAGATGCATCCATGTCTTTGCAAATGGCACTAATTAAAAAATACATATGCACCTCTATATATATATTGCAGCATAAATGTTCTTTTATAATCATTGAATTAGAAAAAAAATGTTTTGGAGTTTGGTGCCGGTTTCTGTTTTTAGGTATATTCATTTAATTAGGGCTCAAACTGAATATTAACACCTTTGAATAGTGCTGATAATTGCTTCAAATTTTTCTCTTCTAAGTTTCTATACTTCATTGTATCTGGTTGTGTTTCATTATGCTTAATTTAGCTTTTCTATTCTAAGTATCTAGTTTTTTTCATTATGCTTAATTTAGCCTACAAAGAATGTCCTATATTTGATAATTGTGTTTACTACTTTGTTCATTAAAATTATTTGATCAGAAGTCATTGAAATCAGTAACTATGAGAGATTTTACAAGGTTAAAAGTGATCCAAATTTTGTAGAGTACTTTATAAGTAAGAATTATCATTATGTTTAATTATAGATGAAAGATATTTAGTAAGTTTACTAAGAAACAAGTCTACAAGTCCAAAGAATGTAAAGTATATAATTTTTAAGCACCATACTTTTAAGCAACATTCAGTAACAATGGATAATTATTAATGTTGTTAACATGGAAGGACCTCTTTGACAATCTTTTAAACAGATTAGCTAGGTTAGAAAATGAACTAACTCCATTTAGCATTTGCTTTCATTCTACCCAAACAAGAGAACGGCCACTTAGGTTTTCTTTGAGCATGGAAAGGAACCTAACCAATATGGTTACGATTGAGACGATAGCGGTTGAGATGCCCACTGGCTAAGGTTGCATTCTGTTTTGAAATTCAGTAATTCTTTTATTTCCACTGCATGTTTCGTGAGTTCCATGATCTCTAGAAAGTGCAAGAACCCACTTCTTAAATTTCAGTCTCACTGGAAAATCCATGAAGCCATTTCCTCTAAGCTATTCCTTCTCCCCTGAGGTACTGCCACAGATGGGCTCCAGGCCACAGCTTTTCTGAAGACCAGTGGTCTTCAATACACTCTGAAGCATTACGTCATCACCTGCTTCCTTAGGAAGTCCTTTGAGATACACCTTTTATTTCCATTTCTCCAATATTTTCTTGCAAGCTTTTTGTTGAAGAAACTATGTGTAAAGTTTCTCATACTCTGGATATTGCAGATTACACACCCATATTTTCCTTTAAGACATTCTTTGATATTTGTATTTACTGTAAATTGGTACTCGATCTAGAGGTCTCCTGTCCAATAGTGGCTACATATTACCATTTAAATGTAAGAATAGGTACTATAAAATATAATATTATTATTCTTAAATGAAGTATAGAAATAAAACAATAAAGGAAGAATAATAGATTCTAGCAGATTACCGTGAGGTTAAAGATATTTTAAGAGGTTCTCTTGTCTTTAGTTTCTTCTTTTTTTAGTTTCTTCTATTTTTAAAAGCATAGATATACTTCTCTAAATTAGGTTATTTAACATTAAATACAATTGAAACTTCAGTTTCTTAGTTACACTAGCTATATTCAAGTACTCAATAGCCTCATGTGGCTAGTGGCTTCCATAGTGGACAGTGTAGATATAGAATATATCCATTATCTAAAAAGTTTTATTGGACACACTAATCTAGAGGCTTGATATGCTTCATATTGTTTTCCTTTACTTACAAAAAAAAATACTCCGTAGGTTGTGTTGCAAACTTACAGTCGGGAAGGTGGTATGTACTATTTATGTTTACTTTTTTTGTGATGTTATTAGCCATTGGTGATCATTGCCTAGGTCAATGAAGTTATTAGGGTTTGGAAAATGGAAATATATCAATATTCCTTCTATTATTGTATCAGATTGTTCCATAATGACAAACTTCTATTTATCTTTAAATAATTGTTTATCGTGAAGTACAGATAATGGGAACAAAGGAGAAATAAGATATAAATGTTTTATTATTTCCCTTTACTTATCATTTTCAAAATAATGTTTTACTTTTTTTCAGTATTCCTCAAGGTGACTGATGAAATATTTTCTATATTATTATTGACTCAAGGATTTAAAATGTGATGCTTTTAATGAAATATAGTTATTATCTTCATTGTGTGCTTTTTTATCTTTGGCTGGAGAGAGCCTCTTCAAGTTGGCTCCTGAGTCTGTTCACATGATACAGGAGTCTTTGATAGTTTCTTTGTATGGTAATATTTTCTAGGAGTATCTTATTATGTGGATTTCCTGCCCTAGACCTGATATATGAAGTTATTTCTATAAACTCTGGCTTCTTTTTGTAAGAATGACTTTTAGAGATGACAATCATAGTAACTTTTTCTGTTGGCTTATTCAAAAATCTCTGAGGCAGGGGCGCCTGGGTGGCTCAGTTGGTTGAGCGTCCGACTTCAGCTCAGGTCATGATCTCGCAGTCTGAGTTCAAGCCCCACGTCGGGCTCTGTGCTGACAGCTCAGAGCCTGGAGCCTGCTTCACTTTCTGTGTCTCCCTCTCTCTCTGCTCCTTCCCCACTCATGCTCTGTCTCTCTCTCTCAAAAATAAATAAACATTAAAAAAATTTAAAAAAAATCCTGAGGCAAAATGAATGTATAAAAGCCTACCTGTTTCATTGCAATGCTAGTGGCCCAGGAATATACACAAAACAAAAATGTATACTCAATGAAATCAATGTAACAATACTACATCTGAGAAGACTAGAATTGCAAAGTTCAAGGACTGTAGCTTTATCTATAGGGCTGGATATTGGGTTAAACTGGCTATTTAATAAAACTGTAATAATTGTAATTAGTTTTTTGAAGCTTATCAATAATAAAATATATCTCTATACACATAATCTTTTAAAGGTGCTAATGAATTATACAAATAATATATTCCAGATTATAAAATTTGGAAACAAACAAAAAATAGAAGAAGAATTAACGGAAATATGCTACAGAGAGACATGATTAGGTTGAAGAACTCTGATATCTGAGGAGATTTGAAATCATCAACTCCACCACATTCTTGCTGTGTGAATCAGAATCAGTGTCACTAGCATTTAAACCATAATGATGAATCCTATCCCATTGAGTTGAGATTAGCTACCGTAACAAATCTAAAACACTTAGCATAATAGCACTTGCAAATAGTAAGGCAAAATTATTTGTATTGATATTGATACTAAGAAATATTGAAGGATAATTAATATTTATTACATACACTATAAATTGTCTGTGCCTTAAATTGAACATGACTAAAAAAAGAATATGTACATGACAAAATGAACAGACTTTTGATGAAATGGTGTCGCCTTCATAACTTCTTTTAAATGTATGTAAATTGTTCACATGGGTTTTAATTAAGAATAGTTATGGTTGGGAAAAGGACACAAAAGTAGGAAGTGTGATGATTCCAGTGATCACCTTAATACACCTCAGAATCCGGCATGTCAAACAGCGTTTGTCTTTATACAGTATTTCATTATGAAAAAATTCTATGAAGTTAATGGGTTCTCCCTCCATGTCAGGTGAAATCAATGTCAGCATTATCGCTAGGACAGGAATCATTGCTACATAGTTTGCAATTCTGTGTTGCTAAAATGTAACAGATTCTTCTCTTTTTCTTCATTTGCTGTGTCAGAGGAGTGGACTCAACTCTAATATAGTAGAAAATATCACGAATAGAGAGTTGTTTTACCAGCTAAAAATATACAATTGATATTTAAGTAGCATGTTTTTGTAAATCTTTCTGGTGTTGGTAAATTTAAATGTAAAAGACGTTTGAAAGGGATTTAGATACTCATCAGTCCTCCTTTCGGTACCTTAGGACAATTTATTAAAAATTGAATGTATCTCAGACACCAGTTTCTAGGTAGGCAATCAGTGATACTAAAATTTTTGGTGCTAAAGTGAATGGGTGGGCCCAGAGGAGTGGTGTTTAGTAATTGTGTAATGGCCACAGCACCAAGGTATAGGGCCTGTTTCATTAAGTCTTATGGAGAGAAAATGTTTTGATGGACACTATAACCATCATCCAATCTAAAGATATGAGACATTTAATCTCTTATGTCAGTCAGTTTTAGAACGTAAAAGAATGCATTAAGTTGTGTTGAGAGCTCTTTCAATAAAGCGATGCGATGTGTAATCAACATCGAGAGCGTTAGTCCATTATCACCAAATGGTGTTACTGTCTCTAAATTCTGACGTATTGTTTGAAAGTAGTGGTTCTTAACCTTTTAAGCTACAGTTTAAGACCCAGAGATGCGAAGTTTAAAGAAATCCTATTGCTTCAACAGGCAAACTGTGGGGACTATTTACCCATAATTTAATAAGGACCATTTTCTACACTGTTCTGTCACACTCATTACCAGAAATGGAGCCCGTCTTTCCACAATGCTACTGCTCATTATGGGAAAACACATACCAACATTTGAGAGAGTTTATTCACTAGTCTTGGGCTATTAACAAGGAGAGGACAGGTTGAATAGAGGACAGGTCGAAGAGAGGACAGGTCGAAGAGAGGAGAGCAAAGTATGGGACAGTAATAATAACAACAACAACAACAACATGGCTGCTGCAAGGTGGCATGGTGGCTTACTCAATTGGAGTCTCTGCTTCCATTTAGTTTCTTGTCTCTACTGCTAGAAAGTACACTATATTCTTTAAATTCTGTTATGGGCTGCATCGTGTCCTTCCAATTTTTATATTTTGAAGTTTGAGGCACTCCCAGTGTCTCAGAATGTGACTATAGTTGCAGAGTCTGTAAGAGTTAAGAGGTAAAATGATATTATATGAGTGAACCTTAATCCAATATGACTTGAGTCCTTATACCAAGAAATTAGCATACAGACACACACAGACGGAAGACCATGTGAAGACACTGGAGAAGGACAGCTATCTACAGGTCAAGGAGGCAGATTTTAATAGAAACCAACTGTACTGACAACTTTTTCTCAGACCTCTAGCCTCCAGAATAGTGAGAAAATAAATTTCTGTTGTTTAAGCCACTCAACCTGTGGTACTTTGTTAAGGGAGCCCTACCAAACTAATACAAACTCTGATCAGGAAACATTTTCTAGCATCTGACATTCTTCATACTCAGAACCTTAAACTCTTTTTCTCTGCCCTTTTAATCCAGTAAATCCTATCTCGTCTTTTCAGAAGACCATCAGCCTCTTCTTTCCCCATTATCCAACCTCCTGATTTTTTTTCAAGCCTTACAATCTTATTCTGTTCTCTGAAACCTTCTATTTTGATTTTCAGTATAATTTGAAAGCAAACAAGAAGCCTGAATTTTAACAAAGCTAATTCTAAATAAGACATTGTGAATACCTCAAACTGACTAAAAAATGAAGTGAAAACATTGGGGGAGGGGGGACAATTATCATTGACAGATTTTAAAACTCATTACAAAATGCCACTTTAAAATTATTTCTTTTTTTTAATTTTTTTTTAAATTAAAAATCTATCATCACAGAGCCCAACACGGGGCTTGAACCCACAAGCCATGAGATCATGATATGAGCGGAAGTTGGACATTCAAATAACTTAGCCACCCAGGTGCCCCATCTGGAAACATACTTTGGTGGCATTATATTTTAAAATATTTTTTCACAAAAATCAAATAATTTAAATGTTTCATTAAGGTAAATGTTATTTTTCCCTTCATTAAATAATATTCTAAATAGGAAAATGAGAACTAAGACTGGATGTAGAATTATGATCCTAAGAATCTACATTTAAAACACTACAGTAAGTAGGAATTAAATGTTTGCTCTGAACATAGAATCTTGTAATACTTATTTCCAGTGTCAGTCATGATGTTAAGGACCCTGAGTTACCTCTCAGGCATAAAGTAATTCTCATGGATCAAGCCACAATGCAAAAGCCCGAGGAAAATACATAATTGTTCCCATACACAAATATTTTTCTTCACAACACCGGAACATACATTCCCTCAAGATAAAGGAAAACCAAGAGCAATAACAAAGTAAATAGGGAGTTGAATACCTTCTAATATTTAAAATGTCAGAGTTAGGATCCCATAACTCATTTATAGCCAGTGGGGTAGTTTTGTTTTTTCTAAAGATTAAAAAATTGGAAATACAATGTGAATTATATCTGACACACAGTTATTTTAATTTTTTTTTGTATATAAACAGACTTTATGGATTTCCCCACTACTGGCTGATTTAATTGTTTTAAATACATAGAATACTAATATATTTCCAAAAGTCAAAACTATCACAAAAGGGATAGACAAACAGATCAGTGAAATAAATTAGGAGATCCAGCAATACAACCACATAAGCATTTTCAATATAAATTTGGCAAAGGTGCAAATACATTTTACAGAGTAAAGGAGGAATTCATCAAATGACATAAGACAGACTAGATATATGTATGATAGAATACCAATCATAATACTAACTCCATACTATCTATGACAACTGTGATTAAGATGGAACATAGATATATGTAAATAAACTAAAAAGTAAAACTACTGGAAAGTGACAATGAGGGGTGCCTAGGTGGCTCAGTTGGTTGAAGCATCTGACTTCAGCTCAGGTCATGGTCTCCCAGTTCATGAGCTTGACTCTGTGCTAACAAAAAACTCAGAGTCTGGAGCCTGCTTTGGATTCTGTGTGTGTGTCTCTCTCTCCCCCGTCCCCTGATCATGCTCTGTCTCTATCTGTTCTCAAAAATAAATAAATGTTTAAAAAAATTAAAAAAAGAAAAATGAAAGTGACAAAGAATGTCTTTGTGAACTTGAGGAAGAAAAAAAATTTCTTAGTGAAC
Source organism: Paguma larvata (assembly GCA_030068075.1). Classification (NCBI taxonomy): domain Eukaryota; kingdom Metazoa; phylum Chordata; class Mammalia; order Carnivora; family Viverridae; genus Paguma; species Paguma larvata. The sequence continues at coordinate 39,376,770 of CM057840.1, forward strand.
AAACCACTAATCATAAAATTTTAGATATATGTCAGCAGTAGGAGAATCTGCCTTGTTTGAATGGACATCTCTGTCCTTGAATTCCTCAAAAGAAGATTTACGTGGGGATCTCGGCTAGAGTAAAAATGATCAGAAGGAAAGTAGCAAGCACAAAGAAGTTTATTAAAGCATCAGGTCCCTGAGGTGGAATTGGCCATAGGTTGTTTGGGATTGGATATTACCAGGTCTTCTGGGCTGGAAGGAACTGTAAGGTACAGAGGGGTGGTATCTAATGAAGGCTGTCTTCAATCATTTGAGAAACTCTTCCCACAGGTTGGAAGGGGAGATTTTGACCCTACAAGGTTGTACTGGAACCATCATGGCTGCCTTTCTTCATGAGGGACTCTGAACCCACAGTTCAAATGCATTATAATGAGTCTAGGAGTTACCCTAGGCCAAAATGGAAGAGTAGAGAATATATTCTCCACCTGTGGCTCTTGATCTGTTCTTTGAGTCAGTTTCAAAGTTTTGCAAGCCACAAATCAGGATGTTGTTCCCTGTCTTTTAGTGTGTAGCTTGTTTATCACTGTCCTTGCCTTCACCTCATGTTTCTATCACTCCCCTCTCAAGGACTTGGGACTCTGCCACTGCTCATATCTAGCTTTTACCTGGCAGATACACTGGACTTAATCAAAATTAAAAGCATAAATATATAACAAATGCTGGCATCCAGAGTGTATAAAGAACTTCTAGAAATCAACTAAAAATAAATGTAAAGTACCAATAAAATGGGCAAGAGACTTGAATAGATATTTCTCAACAAAAGATTAGGAATAATCATGTAGAGAGGTGTTCAATATCACTAGTCAGCAGGAAATGCAAATTAAAACCACAGGGAGATGTTCTTCACACCCACTGGAAGAGCTAAAATTTAAAAAGACTGACAACACTGTGTTTTTGAGGATGTGGAACAATGGAACCGTCACTCACTGCAGGTGGGTAAGTAGAATTATTCAACGACTTTGGTAAACATTTTGGCAGTTTCTCATGTATTAAACATACAGCTACCTAAGGAGGAAGAAGATAAAGATGTTGGGGGCTGGGAGGATGCCTCCAGGAGAAGAAAAAGAAAGTGGCCGAGTCTAAATTCCTTTCATCGTGATGACTGGTCCACAGGATTCTAAGTGAAGTCTTTCTTGCTAGGTGGATGAGTTTTATCCAAGAACTATTTTTAACAGAATATTCCTGCTTAAAGATGACTTATGCAAATACGCTAAGTCTATGGATTTTCAAAACATGACTTCCTGAAAAGATCTTGTAAACTCAGGTATAAAATGGAGATGTTTTTAGGATTAAAATCTCTCCTGCAAAACCTGCTAAAACTCGCTTAGTATCCTTAACCATTTTTTCAGCGGGGAGAGAGAGATGTTCATGCAGAGAAGAAGGGCTTAGGGCAGTCGTCAATAATGTAAGAAACACCTTCCTACAGATTTGTCTATATCCTTGAAATTATTAAAAATGTTTGATACTAGAAATGATTTTTTAAGATTTATTTTATTTTTAGAGAGAAAGAGAGAGCAAGAGAGAGAGGCAGAGAAAGAATCCTAAGCAGGCTCCACATTCAGTGCGGAGTCCAATGCAGGGCTCAATCCCATGACCTGGGGATCATTACCTGAGCCAAAATCAAGAGTCGGATGCTCAACCGACTGAGCCACCCAGGTGACCCTTGATTTCAGATTTATTTTAGTCTGATATGACTAATAGTTTGACTCTTTGTACTGGATCAGTAATCTAGACCACTAATTCTAATTCCAAGATATTTAATCAAGAGAAATTAAAACTCATGTCAACAACTACAAAAACTTTTACAAGAATGTTTTTGGTAGCTCTAATCATAATAGAATTAAACTGAAATCAGTTTTCAATAGTATTGTGGATAAAAAGATATTCTTATAAGTGAATACTACTTAAAAAATGTATAAACTACCTATAGGCACTACAACATAGATGAATTTCAGATTGCATTATGTTCAGCAAGAAGGTACAGAAACAAGAGAAAATGTGTGATTTCATCTATGTGAAGTTTTAGAACAGGAAAACTAAACTCTGGTGATAGAGTCAGGTCAAGCAAGTGTTTGGAGTAGAAAGAGAGGGAAGGTTTTGCATCATGTCAATGTTTTATATCTTTTTTATTTGTAGTTTATTTTTATTTTTTTAGGTTTGCTTATTTATTTTGAGAGAGAAAAAGAGAGAACTCAAGTGTGCGCTTGAGTGGGGCCGGGGCAGAGAGAAAGGGAGACAGCGAATCCCAAGCAGGCTTTGCAAAATCAACACAGAGCCTGCTGTGGAGTTTGAACTCAAGAACCATGATCATCACCTAAGCTGAAGTCAGACGCTTAATCAACCGAATCATTCCGGTGCCCCTATATCTTTTTTAATATAGATATTTTTTCATAATTGCATATAATTGCCAAAATCATTGACCTATCACTTAATAGCTGTGCATTTTACTACATAGAAATTATATAAATATAAATAATGAATTTATTTATTTATTTTAGTGAATAATAAAAAAAAAAGACACAGAGATGTATACTCAGAGAAGTATAATTTCCTTCCTTATCATTTTCACACTATTTCAATCCAGTTTAATGAAAAAAAAATCCTGTTTCATTTTTCCGGTTTTTCTTAACAGCAATACAATTGACACAAAAGCAGATTATTGAGCAACCATAATGGGGGTGGTGGTACTAGTATTTCACAAGACAAGAAAAATTAAGTTCGATGTACTTTTTTTTAAACATTTATTTATTTTTGAGAGACATAGACACAGAACTTGAGCAGGGGAGGGGCAGAGAGAGAGGGATACACAGAATTGGAAGCAGGCTCCAGGCTCTGAGCCATCAGCACAGAGCCTGACACGGGGCTTGAACTCACAGACCATGAGATCATGACCTGAGCTGAAGTCAGACACTTAACTGACTAAGCCACTCAGGCACCCCTAAGTTCAATGTACTTGAAGGAAAAATAGTAGTTTACCAAAGGTACCATTTTTACTCTCTCCTGGCTTGAGACTCAAGATCTCACATTTTCTAAATGACTCATTTCCATCTTTCTTACTTTAAGTTTCTGTCAGTACACTTGGGCTAAAATAAACAAAATTTAAAAGCACTTTTATAAAGGGTGTTATTTATCTAATTCACTAATTGTGCATAATGTCGGCACAGAATTTCTACTATAGTCAAATAATGTGTATCAACTTACTCATATTCAATAGAAGTTGGAGGGTTTCTTGACTCCTGATTTCTTGAATATATTAAATATTTATTTGAGTGGAAAGACAGAACTTTGGAATAAGATCTATACACAGTAATTTATCCATTCTTATACAACAGTTTGAAAATAATCTTTAGTTGTCTTGTGCCTATTAAACTGGGGTTGTAACTCTCTCTACTTGGGTTGCTGAAGGAATGGTTTCTGATCTGGTTCAGATAGCCTCTGCCCTCTCTTGTGTTTTTTTATTGTTCCTCTTGTTAGCTACTATGTTTTCCCCTATCTGCCATTTTTGGGGGCATACGTATTTAAGTAGTGCATTGTAGTTAGTATTTTGTATTTGAAATTGTTCAAACTTCACTTTAAGCGTGACCTTATTGGAAAATTTCATCTTGTTCTGCAAATTTAATAGCATGTTTAGTCTGTTTAACATAATAATAAGGTAGCTTTTATTTAAACAAAATAGCTTTTAATTTTATGTTTAACTCTAGAGTTCTTTTTCTTTCCTATTTGTGTTCTTTAAGAGCCTAATCATTGTTTACTGCTTATTGTGTATATGGAAACAAATTATAATTCCCTCTTGAAGGATGAGCTAATCACATAAAAAGGTTTCCTTTGTATTGTCATTCTATTACGGTTATATTTTACTGTTCTATCATCCAAAGTCCACAACTCTGTTGTTTTCAAGTGAATCTATGAGTTATGTCATGTAAGACATAAAATTACCTATTATATTTTAGTTAGCTGTGTCTCCAGTGTGAAACCATTAAGGACAGGATTAGGATTAATCTCCCCCACCCATCAGAGTTCCTAAATTATAGTAGAAATATAGAGCATCTGTTGTTTTTAACTCCATCCAATATTTATAGAATGATTGGCAACTGTTCTTTTGGAAATTACTCCTCTCCAACTCTCAACCTATGCTATCCCTAGTCACTTGTTTCTTACTTTGTCCTGACCAATCAGGACCAATCAGAACATTGCATGCAAAGTCCGCAACTCTGTTGTTTTCAAGTGGCCACAATGACTAAATCAGTATTGGTCACTGGATCCAACCCAGAATGAGACTCATTACTATGATATAGCAAAGAGTGCAAGCCATGACTTTTGCAGTTTCATGAACCAATCAATTTTTTATTTTCTTTAGTTTAATTTAATTTTAGTTGTTTTTCTGCAATTTGAAAGTATAAGAACCCTATCTAAGCCAGATTTATAGATTAAAATAATACATATCTTCTCCACTTTTTAACATGTAAATATAAAAGAACAGTATTTATAGTCAAACAACACGAGCTTCTCTCTCGACACAATTGCCTTTAAAACTCTTTATCTTCCAACATATTGATAGAAACTTTCTGCTGAGAAGTAAGATAAACCATGGCTGTACAATAAAATATTTTATAATGAACTTTGCTATAAAAAGACTCAGATAGACTAAGTTGATTTTATATGCTTAATAATTTAAAATTTATTTAAATAGAAGCATCTACATATGGAAATCTATATTCATAGTTTAGAATCTGAATGTAAGAAGAGTGAAAGTGCTATGCTAATTTTTAATTACATTTCAGTAGAAATGATTTTAGAGAAACAGAGAAAGCATTTTAGAGCAAATGTATATATTTATAAATGTCACCAATTAACCTACTACATGATAAAACATTATTATTTGCTGGTGTTCAAGGGAAATGTATGATGTTGTGTTACATCCGAGTTTTTCCTTTCTGTATTGACAGTTGAACAGAAAAGTTTGTTGTATGTCATAGAGATAACCATACAGAGTAAAAAAATTTGTTTGATGAACTTGTTACTTAGAAGAAAATTCCAATTAACGGTGAATGCATATTTTCGCTACGTGCTCTATAGCTTTCTTCTGAACTGAACTGAGAAACTTACATGACAGATTTCTTTTTATATTGTTTACTGAAAAAATTCAGTGAGACTGAGTCAATGTAATTTGTGTTTGTGCACTTAAACCATGTTTGAATATATATTTTTTCTTAGCTAACTACATACAAGGGATTAAGGGAAAAAGTGAGTTATTTGGAGGTGCGACAACCAAATATCTTGTCACTCCATTTTATAAGAAAATATAGTCTTCATATATACCAGTTTATTGTATTATATGTATATTTAAACTCTGATAACAAACCACATTAAAAATACTAACAATGGCTTTGTGTACATACATATTCTTTTTTTCCCAATAACAGCAAAATGCCTTAATTCTTGTGGAAGTTTTGTACTGTATTTGATTGAATAGAAATATAATATACAGTGTGTACTCTATCAGAAAGATGGGTCATCTGAGAGAAAAGTCAGAGATTTGTGATTTTTAACACAGTATATATAAGGCAAAGAGGCTTACAGATTAATCCTTTCAAAGATGTGATTATTACTTTTGGAAGGTTTAAATCAAAGGTATTAGCCAAGTCAATAATAGATGACATACACAAAAAACTGAGGCCTTTTCAAACAGAAGAACTGAGAGACTTTGTCGCTTGTGTGTTTGATGACCTCTATCTTGGAAATGCTAGAGTATCTATTGTCACTTAGTAATTAACCTTAAGCATAGGTGGTCTCATTCAAGACAGAAAAAGATGGCCTTTGCTACCTTAAAGCCCTGACCACTAATCCAAATATTAGAAGAGTTTATTTTCTGTGTGTAATTTCATGCCAAGTGAACGGTCTTAAAAACTTTTCTTACTAAAGCACTCATTCAAATTCTACTTCAGAAAAAAAAAAAAAAAAGTAGATCTAATGAAACCTGTTCTACATAAGTGTGATTAAATTGAAAAACATTAAATGATTGCCTGCGACAAAAATAGAGTGTATTTTAAAATTAGTCTTATAAAAAAAAAGAATCTGTAGAAAAGGAATATTTGAACACTGATGGGAGTTTCAGTAAAACTTAGTAAAATTAATCATAGAATTACTATGAGCTCACTGGCAAGCTTTTCTTTCTTTTCTTTAGAGTTTTAGAGATTAATGTAATAAAATACCAATACAAAGCAAGATGTCTCAAATAGTGGAGGGGATTTTTAACATATTTGGAATTAGGTTCCTGTAAAACTCTGATTAGAACTCCAGACCCTCTTCCTCAGAGGGGGCAATGTGTCCATCTCCAAATCTCCCAGGGGAGAACCCCAGATACTCATTTTCAATCCAGACATTCTGGTCTAAGGTTTGAATTGTTTTAATAATAAAGAAAAATTATGCTTCAAGCTCTATTTTTTTTTATGATAAGCCAGAAACTACTTCATACTATCTGCTACCATCTCTCAGCTTGATTATTTCAAACGTACTTTCCAATTAGATTGTATTTTGCACATCCGTCATTCATTATGCACTATGAAAGTTTGGGAGATAAATCATTTTATTTTTCCTTTATATTTTTCTTTTCCAAATTCATCCAACTATATTTTACAAATCAGCCCATTTCAAAGGACAATTTTTCAGGCTGGTACCTAGATTTTTTTAAATTTGAGAGTAAATACTAGAACTACTTTTGTGTTTGTTTTGTTTTGTTTCCCATGAGCAAGTTAATGAAAGATGGATCAATATCCTCAGTGAAACCTAACACTTCCACCCTTGGGCCTGTCCTGGGGACTGTCTGAGATGAAGACTTGAAGGCAGGGATATTTAAAAATTCCAGTACTAATAAGTGGTGAGTGGGTTGGTGATTGTTTATAAAGTGTCTTTACAGCTAACTGGTAAGTGGTGGGCACATTATGGAGTTAACTGGTAGGCGGTGGGCACATTAACAAATTGGGTCAAACTGTTCAGCCGGGACTCTATGTAAGGACACACATCTTGCTATCTGCATCCATTTTTTGTACTTTATTCTCAGAATTTTTCTCAACTGATTTTTCTAGCCAGTCAAAAGTGATTGATCAAAAGCTATTTTATTGTAAGCTATTTTCCATTCCGATTCTCTAATGACACGTGTAGTGCATAAACAGGATAAATCGAGGGACAAGTGAGCAGATTTTCAAGCACAGGCCACAGTTCAAATGGTGGCCCTGGTGGATGTGCGAGAGGTGGCATGGGAGAGGCTGCAAAAGACTGTCAGGGTACTATTTTTCTGTTACTGGTGTTTTACCTTTCTCCTGGATTCCCTACTCCATTTCCTTAAAACAAAAGTAAACAACAGAAAAAGATGCAATATCAAATAGTCCCCTTATTTCAAAGTTTTATAGTATTTAAATTATATCAGAAATTATTGCATTACTACTACTTAATTTGTATTGATTTTTTTTTATTTTACTCATTTTCATATAATTATCTTTTGAATACTGTCTATGTACAAGGCCTCAACACTAGTCCATTCTCAACTTATATAACTCAATAGCATTCATTTGGCTAATCTCTTCTGAATATGGAAACTCACTGTTTATAACTCGGTGTTTTTGGATGATTTTGAGCTTTGCTTCAGTTCCTCACTGAACCTTGTGCCTTGTGTATAAAACTAGTTTATTTTCAAATTCTTTGATCGTAAATTCCTACTCTGCTAAAGTGAAAATTGTACCATATATCACCAAAATGTATGATTTTTTTATGATCTTATGTCCTTTTGCAGGCACTAAAAATTCTGTCTGGGATAGTGGGACCTTCTGTTTGTTGGGTGTTTTGTTTTGCTTTGTTTCTTTCCTTTCTGCTGTTTGGTCCAGGTATCCCTGTCTTGTCTCTGCCCTCTTCATTCATCGTAATACCTAGAATGTTATCTTGAATTTTTCCTGCTGTTGAGATTTCCAACTGCCTTGACCCTAGAACATGTAAGATACATTCAGGCAGTACAGTGAAATTACCTACATATCTGCTCATTATTATATATCAAAATAGAAAGAAAATTACAAATTCATAACATAAGGAAATGCATTGTTTTGTCTTAAGAATATAAGCCCAATGTTTTTTCTTGTCTATACGTATTATTAATGAAGAAATCAAATATAAATGATAGCATTAATGTCTCTTCTACTCTTCTGCCTTAAAACTGCACTGTTTGTCCCTTCCTTTAATCCTTTAATTCATAGGTTATAAATACTTGGAGAAGAAGAAATATATGCCTTATCTTCTTAATATTTTTTGATTTACATGTCCAAAATGAATACAATTTGCAGTATTTGTTAGTTGATTTTTCTCACATCTAGTTTATTGATGCTTTATCCCATGGATTTTATTGTATTTGGTCTTTTCTCAAAATTACTTACGTAATTCTCAAAACCCATTTCATCTTTGCTCTTTTTATGTCAGGGATATCAATTCCTTTGTGGGGCGCCTGGGTGCCTTAGTTGGTTAAGCATCCAACTTCGGTTCAGGTAATGATCTCATGGTTCATGGGTTCAAGCCCCACGTTGGGCTCTGTGCTGACAGCTCAGAGCCTGGAGTCTGCTTCGGATTCTGTGTCTCCCTCTCTCTCTGTCCCTCCCCAGCTTGTACTCTCTCTCTCTCTCTCTCAAAAGATATTAAACATTAAAATTTTTTTTAAATACATTTTTGTTTTTCATTTTTACCCATCAGCAATCTCTCTTATTTGCATGGCCATTCTCATTCTGGATAGCTTGCATCTGCTTAGATAAGTAATACAGTTCCCAACTTGGCTCTTTCAGTGGCAGTGACCTTTCAGACCATTCCACTTCAACCACCTATTCTCAAGGTCTTACTCTACATCTTGTCATTACTTTATATGCATTATTTTAAGTATCTGCATTTTATGAATCTGGAACTCTGATCATTACCTTCTAATTTTTCAGCTTATTCTCTTTAGAACCTACAGCAATAGTGCTTTGTCCATGTGGGAACGTAGCTGCATTTTTCACCATCCTACATGGCATTCATATCCTCTCTTCCGTCCTCATATAGATAGGATAGATCATTGCTATATTTAATTTTTCAGATTAAGTTGATCATTTTTTCTAATGAAAGCTTCACCCCAATACATTACTGTCAACAAAATGGGTGGGTATTTATTATGATGAATACATAAATAATCATTATTCATTTAAGAAGCAAGTGGTAGCAGACTTTATTTTCATATTAAATTTTGTTAGTATTTTATTAAGATTTTGTCAAAAATTATTCAGGTGTTTATAAAGCCACACAAACTTATTTATTCCATTTAAAAATATAAACATTGTAAAGAATAGACAGAGAATTAAATTTGTCAGGATCAAATTTTCAAAATTAAAAAAAAAGGTTTTACTATTGTGTTTAGTGGAAACAAACAAGATATTATTTTTCTGATTATTGCAGTAAATAAACCTAGGTGCCTTCCAATTCTAAGTGCCTTTCTCCAAGTATCAGACTTCCCACCCACAGAGTACATACTGCCTTCATGCTTATACCATTTATGTTCATTCTTCTAATCTTACTACCCACTTACATCAAAGCAAGTAAAGTTATTCATTTTTCTATTATCTTAAAGTAAATAACTTCCCAAGAAGTTAATGAAGAATTCATGTAAAAGAACCTAGCAATTTAATTTAACTGCAAACTCAGTATGGACTAATATGGCATCTGAATCTACCATTTTCTTAGATAAACCGAATAAAGAACAAAAAAAAGAAAGAAAAATCCAAATTAAGACTGTGAAATGGCCCACCACCAAGTTCCATTGAAAATATTGAGTCTGTAATGAGATACAGCTAAAGAGTTAAATAAAGAAAAATAGTAGCACCTGGAATACAGAATAAGTGGAAGGATTTGAAAACTAAAATTATGGATCCAGCTGCTCTGGGGAATTAAAATCAGGGAGTCTCATCTAAATAATTTAATTTCCATTTGGATGATACAATCAGTGTTGTAATTAGATAAGACTTGGATTTAGGGAAAGAGATGGTTTATTTTGCACAAGGGAGTGCAAATTGAATAAGATTGAAGACTATGGTTGTATTTTATATGGAAACGGCCACCAATTGTTCCTACATGCCTGGTTAGCATACTACTTCTGTCGAGAAGAGGAGTTCGTTTCCTTCCCTTTAAATCTCGACCTGATTGCAAAATGTGGGATAAATGACGTAATTTTTTTCTTCCAAAATGGAGAGGAAAGAAAAATGAAAACGGTAAAGAGAAAAATCAAGACCAGAACTGTGAGGAAAGCCAAAAGTACAAAATGGCTAGAAGAAGATCCAGAAAATAGACACAGAGTTAAGACCAGAAATCAAGAAACAAAGTTTTCAGAAAGAAACCATTGGGGCTACAGCAAAATAAAATGTATCCATACAGCAAAGGAAACCATCAACAAAATGAAAAAGCAATATACTGAATGGGAAGAGATATTCACAAATGATATGTCTGATAAGTGTTTAATATCCAAAACATATATAAGTAACTTACACAACTCAACATCAAAAACCAAATAATTCTATTAAAAATGGGCAGAAGACCTGAATAGACATTTATCTAAAGAAGACATACAGATGGCAGATTCATGAAAAGATGCTCAACTTCACTAATTATTAGGGAAATGAAAATAAAAACCACAACGAGTTATCACCTTGTCATAATGCCTAAAATAAAAAAGACAAGAAATAACAAGTGTTGTCAGGGATATGGAGAAAAGGAAACCTCATGCACTGTTGGTGGGGATGTATATTGGTGCAGCCACTGTGAAAAATAGTATAGAGATTCCTCAAAAAATTAAAAATAGAAATATGATATGATCCAGTAATTCCGCTACTGGCTATTTACACAAAAAATACAAAAACACTAATTCAGAAAGACATATGAAGTCCTGTGTTTATTACAGCATTGTATACAATAACCAAGAAATGGAAGCAGGCCGATTGTCCCTCCATTGATAAATAGATAAAGAAGATGTGGTATATATACATGAAATGGAATATTACTCAGCATAATAAAGCATGCCATTTGGGAAAACATAGATAGACCTAGAGGGTATTACGCTAAATGAAATTAGTAAGACAGAGAAATACAAATACCATATGATTTAAATTATATATGAAATATGAGAAAATTAATAAACGAAAAGCCAAAATAGATCCATAAATGTAGAGGTGAGAGTGTGGGGATCTGGGCAAAATAGGTGAAGGGGAGTTCGAGATACAGGCTTCCAGTTATAGAACGAAAAAGTCATAGGGGTAAAAGCTACAGCATAGAGAATATAGTCAATGATGTTATAATAGCATTGTATGGCAACAAATGGCAGCTATATCTGTGGTAGGCATGACATAATGTATAGACTCGAATCATTTTTTTTAATGTTTATTTATTTTTGAGAGAGAGAGACAGACAGAGCACGAGCGGGGAAGGGGCAGAGACAGAGAGGGAGACATAGAATCTGTGAAACAGGTTCCAGGCTCTGAGCTGTCAGCACAGAGCCCGACGGGGGGCTCAAACTCGGCAACGGTGAGAATATGACATGAGCCAAAGTCGGACTCTCAACCGACTGAGCCACCCAGGAGCCCCTGAATCATTATGTTGTGCACCTGAAGTTAATGTAACATTGTGTTTCAACCATACTTCAATTAAAAAATTAAACAAAGTTTTCAAGAAACATGTATGCAATGGTATGGGAAAAAAAGGAAAAATAAAGTTTATGAAAGTGGTAATTAAATGTGACAATTTTTTCATTCAATACACATTTATGACTACTCTATAAGACTCTGCAGAAGTCACTGTTCTAAATGTTTGGAATAAGGAGGTACTAAGATACAACTCTTGATCCCAAGGAGTTTATGAACTAATAGAAAAAGACATTTTTATTTTTTTCCTTTTTGCTTATTTACTCATTTTGAGAAAGAGAGAGAGAGAGAGAGAGAGAGAGCAAGCAGAAGAGACAGAGAAAGAGGGAAAGAGAGAGAATCCCAACCAGACTCCGAGCTGTCAGTGCAGAACCCAATGGGAGCTCAAACTCACAAAGCACAACCGTGAGGTCATGACCTGAGCCGAAACTGAGTCAGCTGCTTAATCGACTGAACTACCCAGGAACCCCAGGAAAGGACATTTTTAACTTTAACAAAAAATGTGTTACTTAAGTGAAAAAGAGAAAGTGACGTGTAAATGGGTGAAAAATAGAATCATTTAGTAAAGTATGTACATTCCTCATTCTTGGTGATTGATTGTTCAATCCGGAAATTGAATAAAATAAAATAGGAGTTAGAAGGTGATCAAAATTTTAAGTGGAATCTTTTCTATTATTTTTAATATTGGAGAAACTTGAACATAAATATACGATGAGATAAGGCAAGGAGGTTAAAGATAAAGTTGAAAGGTGGATCATTGATGTAACAAAGTCTTACAGTAGAATACAGTGGAGGTATTAACTTACTTTGGAAAAGAGCTTTTTCTCTGAGACAGTGGAAAGACGTATCAGTGGTACAGGAAAAGTTGGTAGTCAAATAAGGTCAACAGATTTTTCCAAACAAAGTGATAGTCTCAGTATTTTCTGTAAAAGACTAGATTCTGTAAAATGTTAGATTATAGAAGGATTCATAAAACGTTAAGTCTTGGAAAGAGTTGTTCTGAGGGTTAGAGAGAAAAACAAAAAACAAACAAAAAAAAAACTGTCCAAAGTTTTATAAGGGCACGAGCAAGAAATAGCAGGTGGCCAATTAAAGAAGTCATCAATATTTTTAGTTGCAATATTATACACACACACATAAACATTCTAAAGAAATAAAATTTTACGTTCATATGAAGTAATAAGTACATTAATGAGATTAAATGTATTATTTGGGGAATGAGGAGATCTTACTAGTTAAAGGATGATAATTTTTAGTGAGAAAATTAAAATGAAAACTGTGATGAAAGTTATTATTAACAAATAATGTGTGTTTGTGTGTTTGTAGGCATACATATCCAGACACATAAACAGATATATTTAATAAGGGAGATCGGGGAAACATATTTGCAAGACGTGTGACAGAAGATCCAGTAACAGTAGCAAGTAATGAGTATAAATATTACTGTATGTCCAGGACAATTCTGAACATTTTAAAATATATCCTCTATCTGATGCTTATTAGAAACATCTGGGGTAGGTGCTATTTTTGCCATAATTTACCGTAGAGAAACCAAGCCCAGGATCACAGTTAGTAAGAGGCAGAGCTATGAACTGAACTCTAGAATACACCACAGTCTATTGGTCGTCCATATTAGTATTCGGTCTCCCTAATATCTTTTGAATTTGAGAAGATAATGATTTTTAAAACTAAATGTGCAAAAGATATATAAATGAAGCCCGTAAAAAGTCACATAATAATCTATGAAGAAATATTGAATCCTATTATTAGTTAAAAAATACAGTCAAAAGACCAAAATGGCAGAGAAAAACTAAGAATGTGACAATATGTGGTGCTTATAAGGATATGAAGAAGTGGATACACATAGTTAATGGAATGATAAATGCAATATTGTTTGTATAGGCAAATCTGAAATAACCAGTATATGTATTGTTAGGGTGCTGATGGAAATAATTGTGAAAATTCAGGAATATGAAATATTCAGAAATAATTAAATACGAATTAGGTTTACTATTAAACTTGGGAAATGCCTCTAATTACAAACCATGAAAAATAAATTGTTAAGGGGTAAAGATAATACCTAAGTTGTGTAGCAAAATAAAAGCAAGTAAACAGTACGGGATGAATGGTGGTTACAGCAAGCAATTATTTGTGTGAATACATTTACCTTTAAAGGACTATTAGAGGACCGATGTAGTAAAGGATTCAGACAGGAGTCTTAACTTGATTACAAGTGATTTAAGAAGAGAAAGTAGGGTCATCGATCTTTATAAAATATAAATTTGCATTATTTTCCTAGTTGTATGGATATAAATTACTCCTCTTTGATTAATGGAAATTTTAAAATGAAAACAAAAGGAATGGCCGTCCCAGGGAATGGAACTGGATGGTATTAAAGGAGTAGGGACAAAGTTTAGGAAACAGTGAATATGTCAGCTTCCCTGGAGAAAATGGCCAGTTTAGATACAAACTGAATGGTAACCTCAAGGAGGTTGAGACCACATTGGAAAATGAATTTAATGTCATGAAAATGAATTTATGAATTTTCTTGTAGGTTCTTGGGAATCCACTCAAGAATTTGATGAGAGAATTGAAATAATCAATGCAGTTAATTTAGTAGGTCACTCTGAGATTATTTAGAGAGATCACTTTGACCAGAGATATGATTTTGTATCATATATGCAGTTATGTAAGATTACTCTGAAGATATATGGATATATTGGAATGGGAAAGTATACCCTCATGAGACAAGGTACGAAAGACAGTTGTTCTTCCTACACATGAGGTGACAGAGACCATTATCTTCAGTAACGTTTAGTGTCTTCACATAAAATAAAATTATTTATTTTGCCAAATTGCGAGTAGCTTTGTAATTTCTTTAAAATCTACCTTTAATACTCTGGTTTCTCTTCAGATCGCATAAATCTTTCGCCTTTTACTAAAATCTACCTTTAATAACAAAGCAATGAGTGGAATTTTCATATATATTTTATTCAAGTCTTCTAATTCAGCTGGTCCTAAATGTTCCTACTATATTTGGCAGGGACAGACATCATCATAATTTTATAAAATAATGCTCAAAAGAGAAAATTCAAAACCCATTTACATATGTCTTTGAAGTTTGTCCACACCGTTCTGTAGTAATTCTGTGAAGGAAGATAAACTCAGCTTATGAAAAAGAAAGAAAAGAACTGAGCCATTTAATCTTCTTATATTGATAATTGCAAGCTATGATAATTCTTTACACTGTGTGCACCTACTACTTTCACAGGACGAGGCTTAGACATCCTTGAGTATTTCAATAAAAATGAAATTTATATTAAAATAGGTGTATTTTTATGACAAAGTTTATACTTTTATTTTTCCTTTCAATGTGGTTAAATATCTTCCATATTGAGATAATCAAATGATTATTTTGACACAGTACACACTTGGAATATTCACACATCCATTCTTCCGTACCTTAATTTATGTCTAGATTATGTTCGGAGTCAAATGCTTTAATAGTGGAAGCCGGAAAAGATTTTCCATTCATGGATTTTAATGAGTAAGGATGGAAAATAAAATTTCTTTTAAGGATTAGGCAAAGGATTCAGTATGTATTGTATTAGAAAATCTTATTGATTTGCATATAAAGTATAGCGCTTAGTGTGGTATTAAAAATATATACTTTATAAAGAATAATAGAAAATGTTTCCAAGCTTATAAATGAAAAATGGAGAGAACATCTGGTTGAGAGAGCAATTATATCTACTTGCATTCACATTTTAATATCTCTATTAAAGTGTGTATTCTAAAAATGTATTTCTCAAAAACAACATTTGTTAGTGACAAAAAAATGCAGCAAGTGGAAGAGTACTTTTTAGAAGGTGAATTTTTTTCTATTCTTTAAGAGTTTGAAGGACGCCTCTTGTGATTTAACACAGACCTAGGGAGGAACAGTAATCTTAAATTTGTGCCTCTCCACTTCTTTCTTCCTCTAGGATGGGACAACTATCTACATAATCCCAGTCTCAAATTCAAGACCTCTTTCAACGGAGTGCATAGTTATTGCACTATTTCTTTTTTATATATGTAGAAACCATGACATGGAGTCAGGATTCCTATCCTCTGTAACAGAATTCTGTTGACTTAAAAATATCCTTGCTATCCTTTCTTCAATAAGATGTTAACAGCCAGGTAAAGCTCATATCCAGTTCTCCTAATCAAGACTTCCAATGACTCAGTGATGTGTAGACCAGAACACAATTCCAAAATCTGCCAAGTCCAGGCCCACTTCGTTCTTGGAGATTCTCGCAAATGAGTGTTTAGTGATTCACAGAGCCACGTGAATATACTCCCCCGTGATCCAGTAAAGCTACATCCATGAGATTTATTTTACCAAAACCTGATATGTTGTTCAATCATTTACATACGTTCTATCTGAGGAAAGTGTTCTATATATTGTATGAATAAGCTATTTTGAGAAACTTAATTTACTGAAGAGGGATTCATTTGTAATAACTGTAAGAACAAGTCACGTTCAGAGTTAACCAGAAAATAAATAGGAATTTACTTATTGAAATGCAAGATACTGAGAAATATCTGTAAGTCTATTTGAATTTTCTTACATTTTTATACCACATGTTCACCCTGTATCTTTTCACATTAAATGAACACCGTAGCCTACATTCATATAGAAATTCTTGCATGTCAGATAAATAAAATACTCAAAAATTGCGTTGCTTTTTCTGCATTATTGCAACAAATAACTTGGAAAAGGTAATATTTCCCACTGTGGGAATAGATTTAGACTGTACATTTAATAGCCTCTAAGATGAATGGGAAGATTTTACTGTTGTTGTTTTTTTTTTTCCGTGTGTATGTGTTTATTTTAGTGTAGAAATCCAACATTGATTTACAAGGTTATTTTCACTGTCATAAACATATAAAACTTGGTTAAACTAATGCTCACCAAGTAGCTATACCTAAAATGTTAAACTAAATATTGAGAATCATTTTAAGTGAGAGATATTAATGAAGAAGTGACTTGGTATTTAATCATGCCCATGCAGTGAAAAATATAGCTACCTCCCAGTTACTTACTCTCACTCAGACTCTCATTAGCTCAACTCTGGGCTCCATCTCTGAAGTGTAAGGGGTAAGCTTCAAAACATTTGGAAAGAATTATCCTCTCCACCTACAAGAGAAGGATGTTGACATGCAATAATTAAATGTTATACAATATTCTGCTATTTTCTTTATATGCGTGGCCTCATTCTTTTCTCATAACAACAATTAAGATGAAAAAGATAAAATACAATGCACATTTTACATACCAGGGACTGAGGTCCAGATACTTAGGAAGTATTAAAACCAGGTTTCAATCTGGGCATTCTCATGTCAAATCATTTTCTCTGAATTCCACCCCGAAACGATGCAAACTAAATAAACATTTTTAGCTATAACCTTAAGGGAGCAATAAAGAAAGTTGCAATGTTTATAGAAACAGAAGATAAAGTGTTTCTTTAAAAGGCCTCTGTAAATCCGGGTGCCTGGGTGGCTCAGTCAGTTGAGCATCTGACTTCGGCTCAGGTCACGATCTCGTGGTTCGTGGGTTCAAACCCCACATCGGGCTCTGTGCTGACAGCTCAGAGCCTGCAGCCTGCTTCAGATTCTGTGTCGCCCTCTCTCTCTGCCCCTCCCCTGTTCACACTCTGTCTCTCTGTCTCTCAAAAATAAATAAACATTAAAAATAAAAAGGCATCTGTAAATATATTGGATATCCCTTGGACCAGATAAACAAATTTTATTACTATTTAATAGGTTTTCATTGTTAACTAAAATATATATTTTATTAACACTTCAATAGTTTTATTTGCTTGTTTTGAATGTTTTTGACATCTTACCATAATTTGTGGAATCTTCCAACTGCACTAGCAAACATTAGTTTTTATTTGATAGCTGAACTCATCATATGAAGTGATTAAAATTTATAGGTACACTAATGAAAAAAGAAACGGAAGACAGACAGTTGAAATTTAACACATACAGGAACAAGATCCTAGGTTTGACTTGCATGAGTCAGAGTTGTTGCTGACATCCTCACAATCATCTAGAATACGCGATGGAATTTACTGCTTTAAACAAAATAACCATATATAATTCTGCTCAGTAAAAGAGAAAGAGCACAGAAAACTTTACTTGACCTGCCTAGGAAATATATGGGGGGGGAGGGGAGGGTGAAGGAAGGATAAAGAAAGAAAAAGAAAACGAAAAAGACGAGGACAGAACAAAGACAAGGGAGAGAGACAGGGAGAAAGTAAGCTAGTTTTAGGTTTTCAGACATTTAGACATTGGCAAATAGGCAGCTGTCCCCTGAGAAAAAAACAAAACTAAATAAATCACACCAGACTAATAATCATCTGGATTTCTACTTGAAAGAAAATTTTAAATCATGGAGCAAAGAGAGGGATTCCAGGCAAAGCACGACAGTCTCACTTGAATGAGGTAGCAAATATCATGGAGACTGATGAGGCTGGAAGAAAAGGTACAGCTCTAGACAGTAGGGTGTTCTGCAGAAACAGAGCCCAGGAATTTTCTGTTTAAGAAGCCAGTTAACTAATATCAGTTTCATCATTTTAAAGACACATGTTTTTGAGACGTAGCATGACAGTTCCATTGCTGAGGCTAGTTTAGCCTCACAGCTAAAGTGTGGTCCTTCTGATGACACTATCGACAGTCCTGAGTGATTAATGAGGAGGTAACTTCAGGTACATGTGGTTTCACTGACAAATTCTATCAAACATTTCTCAAACTTTTACACACACTGTCAGAAAATAGAGGAAGAAGGAAAACTTTAAAAATGATTCTACATATAAGGGAAATCATATGATATTTGTTTTTCTCCATCTGACGTATTTAACTTGGCATAATGGCTTCAAGACGCATTCATGTTATTGCAAACAGCAGGATTTCCTTTTTGCTCGTGGATGAAAACAATCCCATTCCATGTCTATATACCACTTCTTCTTTATGCACTCATCCATCAGTAAACACGTAGGTTGTTTCTATGCTTTGGCTATTGCAAATAATGCTACAATGAATATGGGGTGCAGAAATATCTTCAAGTTAGTGTTCCCATTTGCTTTGGATGTAGTAAAACAGAACACCCAGAAGGAGGATTGCTGGATCATATGGTAGTAGTAATTTTTGAGGAAACTCTATACTGTTTTCCATAGTGGTTCTGCCAGTTTACATCCCCAAAAGTATAAAAATGTTTTCTTTTCCAACATCCTCACCAATACTTATGTCTTCCTTGTCTTTTTGATAACAGCCATTCTAACAGGTGTGTAGCGATATCTCATTGTGGTTTTAATTTGTATTCCCCTGATGATTAGTGACGTTGAGTATCTCTTAGTGTACCTGTTGTCCATCTGTATGTCTTCTTGGGGAAAAAAAAATGTCTATAAAGATCCTCTGCCCTTTTTTTAACCACAATGTCCTTTTGTGTTGTTGTTATTTATTTGCTATTGAGTTGTCTTTAATTATTGCTTAATTTAAATGTTGCCAAATTTGGCAATAGGCCTACACTATTTGGCAATAGTCCCAGATGGCAAACTTAATTTGCCTTTAATTCTAATATAGCATACTGGGACTTAAAAAATAGATGACAGATGATAGATAGATAGATAGATAGATAGATAGATAGATAGATAGATAATTAATAGATGATAGATAGATGATAAAAGATAAAAGATGAAAGAAAGAAAGAAGGAAAGAAAGAAAGAAAGAAAGAAGAAAGAAAGAAAGAAAGAAAGAAAGAAAGAAAGAAAGAAAGAAAGAAAGAAAGAAAGAAAGAAAGAAAATAGAAAAAGAAAGAGAAAGAAAGAAGTGGTAAGTGGGAAAGTAAGCTTTAATCATAAAACACTTATAGCTACTTGGATTATACATTCTGATATGACAGTTTCACAGAAGAGCAATTCTTAATTTTTTTTTACCATATTCTTTGAACTTTCTTATCAAATACCTTTGCAACTTGCAGGGAGTTGAGATGGTGGAGTTGTAGGGGGGCCCTATGGTTGCCTCATCCCTCAAGCACAGCTAGATAAGTATCAAATCATTCTGAACACCTAGGAAATCAATCTGAGCATGGAGACAACAAACTGTAGGACTAGAGGGAGGAAAGAGGCCACGTCATGGAAGGTAGGAAGTGTGCCGACCTGATTTGGGGAAGAAAAAAACCCTGAGTGCTGTGTAGGGGAAGGGACCCTGATCATGGAGATGGGGTGGATGGGAGAGAAAGAGAGAGAGAGAGAGAGAGAGAGAGAGAGAGAGAGCGGTGCACAGATGATCACATAAGAAAAACATTTCCTCAAAACATTTTCCTGACTAGGAAAATAGGAGAGGCTGATTATATTATATTGTTGTCAGGTACAGATATATTTATTCAACAGTTGATAACTGTATACTAGGAGCTTATCAAGAATTTTGATAGGTTTTGAGAACACAATGATGGCAGTACCTTCTATAAGTAATAGTGCATTCTAACTTTTGTGTGCGGCACTTGGATTGGAGACTCCACACCCAGGAAATAGTGTTCAATTATAGTTCAATAAAGATTCTGCTTAAGTTTCAAAATAAACACGATATATAGTTATGAGAGTGACAGAACACCTAAAAAGAATCCGCATTACTAAATGTTGTTGTTTAGAGCACAGATAACAAGTCTCATCAAGTGTGTGACCTTCTAGAAAAACATAAAATTTATAAAAAGCCCTGTGGGAATTGTCTGTGAATCAAATAACCAGTGGAATCTCATTATGCTAAAACCTCTCTGTTAAGTATCATTATTTGTTCTTCTCCTCAGTGTATTTTCCGTTAGCTCCCTGTTGCAGAAATCTCATACTGATTATTTGCCTTCAGAGTAAAATATTGAACTGGAAACATTTTTATAATCTACTCTTGTTGTAAATTGCTGTTGACATCTATGTACTTGGCATACATAATTGCCCTAATCTCTTTCTAGACCTCCTAAATGCCCTGCTGGACTAAACTGAATTTAAAATACATTGACTACAACGGCTGCTGTGATTCCTAACAGGTTTGCATTGACACCATTACTGCCTGACATAATATTTCCGATAAGCTATTTATTTCATCAAATATATTTGACAGGTTTATGTTTATGACACCATATAACTATGTTGAAAGGGGTTTTTATATCGATCTAATTAGAATAATAATATATTGATATATCTGTGTTATCATTTCTATTTCTTTTTATACCAATACTCCAGTAGCTTTCATATTCTCATACTAGGGTGATTTTTGATTACATTGACAACGGAAGAAATCCACATTAAGTTGCTATTTTCCATCTTTATATATTAAATAGCTATTTACCAACAAATAAGTGCTGGTTTTAGGAGTTACCTTTTGTTTTAAGATGCTTTTAATGTGAACAATTATTTGCTTTATGTTTTTATTATGGTCATCATATCCAATAACTTTCTTAAAACAAAATAATACTAAATGTTAGACATAATTAAAAATTTATGACCTCATTTATAAACTAAAATTCAGTTAATTAGAAGGGTTATTTAAATCAAAATGCATAAGTTACCTTCCATAACCAGAAGTATGTATTTATAGTAGAAAAGGAATGGTGACTATTAGTCTAGTGTCTGAAGAGTAAAAAAAAGAAGCAAGTATTTGCAGAAGTGATTGGGAAGCTTTTAAGCCTTTTTTGGTATAAATTGCAGGTGGTTACCCTACTTACCAGATCCACTACTTAGCTTCATACCTATTTTGTTTAATTCACATATCACAATTTTTGTTTAAATTTTTAATAATCAAAAATCAAAAAATAATATTTTGTGACATAAAAATTATACTAAATCCATGTCAATTTCCATGAATTGGAATATTGTTTCTTTTTTTTTAATTTTTATTTATTTTTGAGACAGAGAGAGAGAGAGAGAGAGAGAGCATGAGTGGGGGAGGGGCAGAGAGAGAGGGAGACACAGAATCGGAAGCAGGCTCCAGGCTCTGAGCTGTTAGCACAGAGTCCGACGCGGGGCTCGAACTCACAGACTGTGAGATCATGACCTGAGCTGAAGTCGGACGCTCAACCGACTGAGCCACCCAGGTGCCCCTGGAATATTGTTTCTTTATTGGAGCACAGCAACACTCATTCTTCAGGGAATATGGCTATGCTTGCCCCATAACTACATTGAGTTGTTAAGATAGAGAATGTATTTCCTGCAAAGACTGAATTTTTACTACTTCTACATTTTCATTAAAAAAATTTGTAAACATCTAAATTAAAGTATAAAGAGGACTCTTCCCTCTTGTACATTCCCTTTGGTTTGAAAAAAAAAAAAAGAATCAAACTTGACCATGCTAAAAAGATAATTATTTTTAAGTTTATTTATTTATTTCGAGAGAGAGAGAGCGAGAGCACATGTACTGATGGGGCAGAGAGAGAGGGAGAGAGAGAGAGAGAATCAGGCTCCACACCATCAGCATGGAGCCCCATGCTGTGATCAAACTCATGAACCATGAGACCATGACCTGGGCGATCCCAAGAAAGGAATTTATTTTAAGGATACAGGGATGATTCATGAAGTAGAAGAAAAATATTAAGACTGTACTTCAAAAAGATACCAGAATCTCAGTTTAAATAGCCATTTTAAGACTTTAACTCCCTGTGCATATACTACATTTCATTTTTTCTATTTAAAAAAGATGTTTTAGGGCACCTGGTGGCTCAGTTGGTGAAGCGTCTGACTCTTGGTTTTGGCTCAGGTCATGATCTCATGTTTCTTTTCTTTTTTTTTTTAATTTTATAATAGTAAATTTTCAAATTGGTTTACATACAACACCCAGTGTTCATCCCAACACGTGCCCTCTTTAATGCCCATCACCCCCTCTCCCCCCTCCCTCACCCCCCTCACCCTCAGTTTGTTCTTAGTCTTTGAGAGTCTCTTATGTTTTATCTCCCTCCCTCTCTGTGTCTTTTTTTCCTTCCCCTCTTCCCCTCCCCCTGGTTTTTGCTTAGTCTCACAAAGTCCACCTATTCGTGGAAACATATGGTATCTGTCTTTTTCTGACTGACTTATTTCACTTAACATAATACGCTCCAGTTCCATCCATGTTGCTACGCATGGCCAGATTTCATTTTTTCTCATTGCCACGTAGTAGTCCATTGTCCATATGTTCCACATCTTCTTTATCCACTCGTCAGTTGATGGGCACTTGGTCTCTTTCATGTTTCTTGACATCCAGCCCCACACTGGGCTCTGCACTGACAGTGTGGACTCTGCTTGGGATTCTCTCTCTCCCTCTCTCTCAGCCCCTTTCTAAATGTATTAATATTATGAATGTTAAGAATATGTATCCCCTTTCTGAAATTAGAATATATCTAGTAAAACTGATTAGGGACCAGATTTTAAATTCCATATGCAATGGTATAAATTATTATCGGGCTTCTAAAGAGAAAAGACTTACAATTTTAGTTTGACCTTTCTTTTTTTTTTTTTTTTTTTTTTGTTCTTCCAGTGTGATTTAATTCAAAATGAATGGGCAACATTGCAAATTTCTGAATAATCGTAAAATTGATATTTAATATTAATGATAATATTCAAAACTCTTCCTAAAATTCTGCTTGTTTTGAAGCTAAGCAAAAATAACATTATGTATTAACAAAAAGTATAAAATTTTAAATTAACCACCTAGTTCGAAAATCACATGTCTTGAACTTTGATTTATTATGATTCCAAGAAAGTTTTTTTAATATTTGAATCAAACTCAGATCTTCCTCAAATTTCATCTGTTTGAAAAATTTATTTTAATTGAATTGCACGCAGTTTTCTCAGTTTTGTCCCAGTGGTTTTAAAATTTCCCTCAGCAAACTTTATCTCATCAATAGTTTGGAGTTTGGATTATTTTGACAGAAAGATGTATGGGTTTTGTAAAGGAATCAGCTGCCTCTCTGGATAGCATAATTAACTATTTGAAATGTATATCAAAAAGATGTATAGCTTAACGAGAATGATGCTTAATCTTAATAAATAATATGTGTATGTATATATACATACACACAATAAATATATGTATTTTGAAGTTTTATATAGTGTGATTCACTATTGTTATTTTGTATATCTAATGAATTTATTATGCAGCAAGCAAGAGGAGAAATAATTTCCTTGGCTGATTTACATATTCAAATTCTAACAGATAAATTTATTTTCATGGAACATTACATGAGTGAAAACTTCATCCGTACTACCTCATGCTACTCATATAAACGTTAATGACACATAGCAAAATTATGGGTATTACCTACCATTCTACCAATTCTTCTTTATTTCTCCTGCTATATTAAACAAAAGATTTCCCAGAAAATAAATTAAGAGATAGAGTTTGCATATATTGTTTTAATGTATCTTGTCATATGCAGAAGGCTCTTTCCGATTTATTTTAGGTCTAATGGGCAAAGGCTGGCACCATAGCACACGATATACAACAATGGCTTTCAAATATGTTTGTCTACAGTTCATAGTAAGAAATATATTTCAGATTATGATCCAGAGTACATCCCCTTGTAGATACGCATGCAGATATGAACTAAGAAAAAGTGTATGAGATGTGCGATGCCCTCTCACTGCAATTTCATTCTATTACATATTTTCTATCCTTTTTTTTTCCATTTTTTAATACTGGTTGCAGTCCACTAAAGAGATTCTACAGATCCAGTTTAAAAAACAAAAACAAAAACAAAACACGTCTCTAGAACCATTGATCTAGAAGTGTAGAGACTGCAACATCATTGTTTCTACTGTGATTTTTAATTTTATTTTTAGATTTTATTTTAGTTTCTAATCTGTGTAGTTCACATTTTAAGAAGAGAAAGAAGTACAAAACGATGGCCATATACGAAGGAGACTGCCATCCATACGGTGGTCCAGACCACCGTGACTGTGCCATTTGAAAGGCAATTTATTTAACCATTAGAAGCTAGACCCAGCCTTCCCGAAATGTTGAAAAGCTCTCTGCTACTCTGAGTGAAAGGCCAGTGACATTTTTTCAGCTGTAGAATTTTTGGCATTCTCATCTCTAGAGCAGATAAAACTCAGAAAAATCTTCTACTCCCATTCAACTTTGAAGAATACAAATTTAAATAAGAAGCGAAATTTCACAGCCGAAAATGAGGGGGAGTGTAGTGAGAAGGATATTGCTAATTTATTAGACCTGTCACTTATATTTCCACTCTCACTATGACACTGTTTTAAGTGTCAGTGAAGCATGAGGATGAAAGACTTTTGAAGCAGTATCAAAGAAAAATAAGTTCTTTGACAAAGAATACGGGTAACTGAATGTTATATTTTCTCAACTTTCACTTTCAATGCTGTTTCATAATATACCACAGTTTATTAATTAACCTAGCACTTTTCATAAAATTAATTACTAAACCACTTGTGAGTTAGTCATTAACACATAAATGCAAAAATGTTCTAGCAAATGAAATATAATTTTCATAAGTTGTTAAAATCATTGAAATGTGATATTAAATTGAAGAAAATTTCTGATATCAATACACACTTAAGATATAGAAAGTCGTGAAATCTGGGCATCTTTAATTTCAGTCAAATCATAACTTATTTATTTATTTATTTTAATTTTATTTTATTTTATTTTTGTGAGACATAGAGACAAAGCGTGAGCAAGGGAAAGGCAGAGAGAGAGGGAGACACAGAATCTGAAGCAGGCTCCAGGCTCCGAGCTGTCAGCACAGAGCCCAACGCGGAGCTCGAACTCACAGACCATGAGATCATGACCTGAGCTGAAGTCAGCCACTTAACCAACTGAGCCACCCAGGCACCCCTCATATTTTATTTAGAAGTGAATCATAGTTTGACATGTATAGTTTGCCAGCCTTATTATTTTAATGTACACTTCTTTGAATCTTATTTTATAAAAAACAGAAAGACAATATATCTCAAAGCTCTTACTCTTCTAATGCTTATATAAATGGTACATAAGAATCAGTTTTAGTCAATCACTCACCTATAAATCGACCAAATTCAAATTAAATTTTGGATCCACCCTTTTGCCTCTATAGACATTACCTCAATAATTATCTTTATTCAGTTACATTAAGTAGTTGCTTTTACATTGTGGGATAGATTTTTAAAACTGTAACTGTGGGTATGCTTAAGTATTACTTTCTCTGTACGACTTGAAACTTTATTTCTTTCAATGATTTATGAGACTCTCCTTTTCTCCACAACATTTCCAGCAATAGGTATTATAATTTTTTTTTAAAATTGTTAATTTTATAGGTATACATTGATGCATCATTGACACCTTAATTTGCATTTATGTGAATTTTGAGAATTTTGGTTGCTTCTTCATATTAAAGTTAGGTTTCCACTAACATTAAAAATTTTTATTTATTTTTGAGAGAGTGACAGACAGACAGAGTGCAAGTGGGGAGGGGCAGAGAGAGAGAGAGAGAGACACAGAATCTGAAGCAGGCTCCAGGTTCTGAGCTGTCAGCACACAGCACAGATCCCAATGCAGGGCTTGAACCTGTGAACCAGGAGATCATGATGAACCAAAGCTGGATGCTTAACTGACTGAACCACCCAGGCGCCCCAACACTTTTCTTTTAACTAAACAGTCTATATTCTTTGGATTTCTTTCCCCTTATAATCTATCATGCTAATGTTCTAGAAAATTTAGATTTTTATATTTGTTAGTCCTATGATTTTTACATCTGACACAAATATTTCCCTATCTTAGAATTGTTCTAAATTTAATTGTTATTTAAATTCCACATATACTATATTTTTATAAATAATTTTAATGTTTATATATGAAATATATGTATTTTCTCTCTACAGCAGAGAATAACATCATCATGAAATTATCTACTCTACCTCACTCATGCTCTCTCTCTCTCTAAAATAATAAAAAAAAATATACAAAAGAAAATATCTACTCCAAACTTGTATGTTCTTCTCTTATTTTAATTGTGAAAGTATTTTTATCTATTTGCATTTGTATAGAGTAGGGATCCAATTTTACATTCTTGCAGATTGATATGAGCTTTTGTTAGTTCCATTACATAGATGGTTGCACTGATTTAAATAACTGTTTTACTATATAAAAACTTCTGATGTATACTGGTATTGTTTTTGGTGCTTTTTTTCTAGTCTAATTCACCCAGATAATTACAGATACTGAATGACAGTTAAAAAGATTTCATTGAGTACTTTACTATATATTATAGACTATTTTACTATGTATAGCAGAATATGTTTTGTTTTGTTTGCTACTCTCATTGGTTCTCCCTTTTTTTAGTTCTGAGCCATTTCTTCTAAATCAAAAAAATTAGCGTCTTATTATAATTAATTAAATTTAAAAATTAATTTTAGAGAAATTGTGATTTTATGGTAGTGTTTTCCTTTAAATTAAAAAAAAACATAGTATATCTACTCATTTTAAAATGTGTTATTTTATCTCTAAATTTTTTATATAAGCCCTAAAAATTCCTTGTTATATTTATTGTTGGATGTGTGATAATTTTCATAATAAATGTTAATGTGGTATACTTTCCATTTTTGTTTTCAGATGCTTAGGGAGAAAAAGTATTTATTTTTGTTTATTTTTCTATCAAATTTTCTTTCATATCTAGTAATTTT
Organism: Paguma larvata; assembly: GCA_030068075.1. Taxonomy (NCBI): domain Eukaryota; kingdom Metazoa; phylum Chordata; class Mammalia; order Carnivora; family Viverridae; genus Paguma; species Paguma larvata. Next base: position 39,404,194 of record CM057840.1, read on the forward strand.
TTCTTAATAAAGTGTCTTGGTTTTATAGGTATGAATTCATATCATAAAATATTTCCCCATTATTATATAATATTTCTTTTTCATTGATAGTTTTTTAATTTGTTAAAACTTCCCAATATACAGAATGATGACATTCTTATTTTGTTCTTACATTTTAATACTTAGAGTACCCTACATATACAAGTGTTAAAAGAGTGATTTTTAACCAAAAGATGCATAGCACGAATATATAATTTGATGTATAGTTTTGATATCTTTGTTGTAATTTTGATGAGAAACAATCCTAGTTTAGGATGCTTGAATATTATTTAATTCAAAGATATTTTATTTCACAAATTTGCATTTATGTAGAACATCCTTATTGAATTTCTGCCTGTTTGATGTATCAATTACTGACAGAGAAAGATTGACGTCTCTAACAATAGGAGTGGGTATGTCTCTCCTTTCAATTCTAGTAGTTTTTACCTTATGTATTTTGATGTTCTGTTATTAAACATATATATTTTAAGATTTTTTGATAATTGTACCTTTTATTATATCCCTCTTAATTTCTGAAATCAATATACCTAGTCAAGCATTCTTTTTATTACTGTTGGCATAATATATTGTTCTTTATCAATACTTTGACCTATCTGAATGTTGATACATAAAGCTGATTTATTTTTAACAACATATAGCTGGGCCTTTTTCTTTTTCCAATCAATAATGTCAGTCTATTTTTTAATTGATATATTTAGACTATGTGTGAAAAGTGGTTGTTTTTATACTTTATAATTAGATTGATATTACCATCCTTATAACTTTTCCCCCCACATTTATAACTTTTTACTATTAATTGCTTTTGAGTTTTCTTTCTTATGTTCTCTATCTGCTTCTGACTTCTATAGGTTTTCATTAACAATTTCACAAAATTCCAATTTTTTTTCTTAGTTTACTAATAAACTTCTTTGGAAAGTGTTGTGGTGTTTGAACTAGAGTTTATAATATATATATATATATATATATATATAAATATATATGTAAATATATATATATATTTAAGTTATCTAAGTTCACCCTCAAATAATACAATACCACATCACTTCACATGTAGTACAGACACATCTTATAACAAAGTCTTCCCCAGTTCCTTTCTTCTCCCTTAAAAATTGCTATCATTCATTGCATATATCCATTTTCTAGAATCACACAATTATTGTGGTTTGGCCCAAGTATTGCCTTTAACAAACAGTTACCGTCCAATAAATTAAAACAAACAAAGTATTGACCTTCATTTTTTCCTTCTATTTTTCTCAGTATTTCTATATGTAGATTCTAGTTTGTGGCCCATTTATTTTCCTTTGGCTAAAGAACTTTTTAAAACATTTCTCATGTAGAGGCTCTTGAGTGACTCAGTCTGTTAAGGTCTGACTCTTGATTTTAGCTCAGGTCATGATCTCAAGGTCATGCTCTCACAGTCATGAGATTAAGTCCCACATCTGGCTTCGCAATGGGTGTGAAGACTGCTTAAGACTCTCTCTTTTTCCGTCTCTCTGCCCCTCCCCACCTAAAAAAAAAAAAAAAAAAGAAAGAAAAAGAAAAAGAAACACAAGTCTTATGTAGCAGTTCTGCTTGCTGATAAATTCCTTAGTTTCTGTTTGTCTGAGAAAGTCTTTACTTTCACTTCATTTATGAAGGATAATTATGTGGGATATAAAATTCTAAAGATTTTTTTTTTCAGAATATTATATATTTTGCTTATTCTTTTCGTATTTGCATGGTATCTGACAGGAAATGAGCTGTAATTCTTGTCCTAGTTCTTCTACAGTAAGGTATTCCCTGTGTATTCTAAGGTACACAGAAAGGAGAAAATTTCCACTTTGGATGAAAAATAACACTACCTCTAGGACAACATTGTTTGAGATGTAGTCACAAGCTAAGAGCATATTCCACTTCCTCCTGTTTTTTGTTTGTTTGTCTGTTTGTTTACCGAGACTGCTGCTTCTGACCAGGTTTTCTGTATCAGCTAAAGAAAAGCAAACAAAGCAAAACAAAAACAAAAGGGGTTTTATTCTACTTTTCTTTCACTTGTAAATAAATGATCTAGTTAATCCACAATTTAAAAATATGTTTACAGATTCTGATTTCATAAGATCCACAAAAAATACATGCATGATGATTTTGTGTGTGATTTCTGTAAATACAGATGTTTTTGCTAATGTTCCTTGATGGATGTTCCTTTGGAACAGTCCACCCATGGGTGCCAAGTGAGAAAGAGAATATTACATTGTCTTAGGGTGTCATTATTCATTTTTTAAATGTTTTGAAATTTTCTCTAGTATGGCTAGATATTATTTCCAAAATAATATTTTAAATATTATTATAAATAATATTTTAAAATTCTGTGTATGTTGCTATAACTTACTTTTCCACACTCCTCACAGTTTAGTTTTATGTGTGTGTGCTTCAGTACAATATATACTTCCCCGAAGTCTGGTATAAAACCCAGGTCTTCTGATTGTTGTACTTGAATTTAAATGAATTGAAGTGAAAAAGAAACATGGCTGAGTTATATATAACTTTTCAGTATAAATTTTCCTCTTTTACCAACAAGTGCCGGTTTTAATATCTGGTATTTATACCCTGTGTGGCTGTTTGGATTATATTTTTTCTAATCCCCACAAATCAGTTGTTTTCATTGCCATAGTGCCACTTATTCTCTGAACATTGTCCTCATGAAGAATAAGTGTAAACTACATCGACTGTTTTTGGTTTTTATTTTATAATTTTCCTTTTAGTCTCTGCCACTAAAGGCCATGCTGACCTATCAACCCTGACTTTGGAAAAAAAATATCCAGAAGTACAGGGAGCAATACAGACTTTGGATCCTGAGTCTACATTTACTGTATGTCAGGACAATTATAAGGCAGGTATCTAAAGGAACGCTTTAGTGACACAGGGACAAAAAAAAAAAAAAAAAAAAAAAAAAACTCAAGCCAGAGTGTCAGAGAGCAGAAGAAGCTTATAGTCAAAAAGTAAATAAGTTACTAAATACTCTTACCAAGGATTTTAATTTTCAAGGCTGTTGTCCTTGACCTAGAGAGCACGTAGCTGAAAATGTATGAAAGCTTAGCTCTGATGCCGACCAGAGCAGAATGCCTCTAAAGTAATTTCAAAGTGAAAAGAAGAAAGCAATAAGCACAGTGGTTGGTAGATTGGAGACTGTGGGAATAGACGCTCAAAGGAAAGTCTTCTTATCCAAATGAAGAGAAATGAGAGAACAGCACTGCAGACGGACGTGCTCTGGTGTAGCCAGATCTGTTTTGACTCAGCTTATTTTCCCCATCACTGAGAAGGGGCAGCTGTGCCATCAATCATAGTCAGATCATTTTTTCTCTGTTAAATAGACAACTTGTCAGGTAGGTAACTAAATGTGTGTTATGCTCCAACAATGTCACTTAGAACCAGAATCAACACTCTGAGCATGACTTTCACAATACAACATTTCATTATGAAGCCGGTAGTGGTTCCAAATAAAGCTCCGAGGGCAATTTCCCAACAGCCATTCAGTGAAGTCAATGTCGGTTGAACTTTAGCAGAATGGAAAATGTTACTTCAACAAAAAGTCGACCTGATTGAAATAGTTTCTCTAGTAGCTCATTTATTCACACAGAATACTTATGAGAGGGGACGCTGCATTGTTTAGAGGATCACAATTAAATCTATACTTTAAACCTAAAACTAAGCTGTTAAACAAGCAAATTATATCTTAAAAGCAAATGGATTTTCAAATTAGTATTGAGTGCAAACTGTGTCATACTGGCAACGTGTTTCCAGGAAGAGGTTCACATTAAAGTAGATGCTGCTGCGTAGAAATGTCTTGAGAAATGGCAATTTGATTTTATCACCAATCTTAGCAGCAAAGTATCTTCTACACTACTGTTCTCGGTGAGGCAGTTCCAAATTTCCTCAAATAACTTTTCCTGAATTAATGGGTGGTATCCTATAGCACTTGGGTGTTCTTTATAGTCTTTGGAAAAGGTAAATATTTCACGGACTTCTTGATATCTATGGGGAAAATGACATTGTAGTATTGAATATTTTCCTAAAATATATTTGTCCTTTTGGAGGATACTATGCAAGGAGGTTACAATCTCCAAAGGAAATTGTATGATATGTGCAAAACATTCACCAACATTTCAAACATAACTGGTTGAAAGTCCCAGCCTGATCGTTAAATAATAATAATGACCTAAGATACTTATTAATTAGGTACTCCATCATCGTCACTGCAAATTGAATCTGACAGTGTCATTCAAAATTGTCATCTAAGCATCTAAGCAGCAAATAAGATTGAAACTAATGTAAGGGAACTATAGTATTTAGACCTCTTTATCTCTAGGTCATATTCTCTCTATATATATTCTACTCTTTCCAAAAAAGAATGGGAGAAAAGACAATGATTTGTGGAAAAAATGGAATTAACACATACCCCCTACTAGTATTACAATGTTCTGTCTATATATCCATCCTTCTATCTGCTTACCTGCTCATCATCTATTGTCCATCTAAAACTGTATTTCCTTTCTTCTATGGTTTAATTTCTAAAGGATTTTGCCAACAAATATTTCAATTAAAAACGTCTACAAGTCTATTTTGGTTTACACTTACAGTACCCCTTACCCTTAATTCTCAATAATAATAATATATTTTTAATGATGAAACAAGTATTTTACTTTGTGCAGAATTATATTCTGTAATGTGTTTGTGAACTTCGAGTGTTGTTAATTGGAGCATATGCTGAGTGTGATAAAATTGTTATTTAAAAATTTCTGTAATGTTTTAGTAGGAAGAAAAATGGTTTAATTTTGTGGTCAGGCCATACTTCCGTAAAACTGGAATACTTAAAGCATTGGTTTTAATATAGTGAGTTACTTAATTAGCAATAATCAAAGGAAAATAATATATTGAGCTGTTGCTGCCAAAAATGTGTATTAGACTCTTGAGGGAAGAAAAATAAATATAAAAATAGAAAATATGAATAATGTTCTCAAGATTATAATCTAGCTATGAGGAAAAAACCAAACATATGCAAATATTAGCAAGAATTAGTATCAAACCATTTTATTCACATCTTTTTAATAATCATTGAGGCTCCAATTCTTTCTTCACATTCTGCCCTCTTGATTCTTTCCTGCTAAAGACAAAGCTGGCCATTGTCTAAAATAATCTCTAAACTATTTAGCATGGCATACAAAGCCTTTCATACATTTGGCTTTCCTAAACTGTCACCCTGAGTGATTTTTTAATTCCTATATGCACTTTTAAAAAGGTGTACTAAAGCACTTTTTATTCCTGGAAAATATTTTGGCTTTAAAGTGTCCTTAACTTTCAGTATCTCTTTATATACTTTCCGGCTTATCCACTTGTTTATCTCTTTGCCAGGACACAGCTCTCGGACTCCCCCAGGCAAACCTCGGCAGTCCTCCTTCCTCATGGTCTTTCTGTGTCTTTCACACACCTCCTATCAGTACGTGACACTGCCATGGCCTTCTCTAGCTAGCGGACTGGAAGTGGCTTGTAGGCAAAGACAATGTCTAACTTGTTCACTCCTCTTAAGCAGACATCTCATACATAGTAGTAAGTACTCATTATTTAGTAAATATTTATTACTAAATGAATCATTTAAAAACAATTCTGGCATAGTATAATTTTAATTAAAAGAGGGAGTTATATGTATATACATATATATATTTAAATTCAGTAATATTATGTTGAAGTGCTAAGTAAAATGCAAGGCATGGTTCATACTGCAGAGAGCTGACGCTGTGAAAAGTTCAACTGATCATATATAAAGTGTTTTTTGCAAGGCCATTATCTCTGTGATTCTATTATTACACCCTCCTTAATGCTCAATATTATTTAGGCCAGGAGAGCACCTGTGTCTCGCAAGCGTTCAAACTTTATACGAGTTCAGAATACTGAGGTATAAAATTCTTACATCGAGTTATTTCTTTGTCTTGAGAAATATAATTGTTCAACAGACCAGAACACTAAGCAGCATGATTAGCATATTCTTTTAAAGCCAGATAGTGTAGGAAGTTGAATAATAAGCAGAAGATGGTTTGATGAGCATGGGACCATTAGGACATACGAATGTTGAACTCCATCAAGCTAAACTGTGCTCTACTCATCTGCATAATGGAATTAGGAATGTCAGTGGACTACCCTACCTGGTTATTGGCTGGGGTGTGCACCTTGCCTAACCTGGCCAGTGCTTGGGTGGTCAATTTGTACATTTGTCTCTCTGCATTAATGTCTAGCCAACCTCTCTTCCAATTATCTAGTCTTTCTTTGGTTAATTCAGACTAGTCAGGTTTTACTTAAGTACCGTTCACTGAGATTGAGATGCTTGCTAACATCAAAATGTATTCAATTCTCTCTGGAGGCATAAGCAAGCCTGGAAGTTCAAAACCTGCCTTTACTCTGTGTCTTTCCTGTATCAACTTTATTTTCAATTTCCTAAGGGGAAAGGAATTTCTAATAAAGTAATATGGAAAACAAGAAGAGTAGCATATGATGTATATAGTTATGTTAAATGGACGTATTTAAAATATCATGTTATATGCAGTGTGTTTTCTTCTACATAAATAGTGGTAATTTGATAGCAAACTTGCATGGGTTGACATATGTTGCAATGGGTTATTTGTACACAAATGCCACTATAGAAAACTTTTCCTACTTCATGTTTTATTAAATACTATAGTTAGTATGGAGCTACTACTTCATAAATGACCTCACACTCTGATATGGAAGTAATTTGGCAAACCAAGATAGGAAAAAAAAAAAAAAAACCTCAATGTGACAAATGAATTGTGAGCAGGCAGAAAGCAGAAACAGACACCCAATGGGGGTTTGGAACAGGTAGGAAGGAAGATATTCTATTCTTCAAAAGCACTATAGCACTTCAAAACTGCAGTAATGGAAAAATGCTTTTTAAATCAATACTTGGGCTTAAAATTAAAAAAAATAAAACCTTAATTGTTACAATAAATATAAACAATACAGAGGCATATAAAGAAGATACAGAGACCAAAGACAGGATGCCCTAAGATGACCCATTTTGTCAGGTAGATTCTTTTTTTTTTTTTTTTTTTTTTTTTTGAGCTTAAAGCAATCAAGACCCTGTGGGCTCAAGAGAAACTTTTGCCCCTCCCTTAACTGTATAGAAAATCAACTTGGAAGGGCTATCCAAATTAAGGGTTATTACCAGAGATAAATTTTATCAGAGTAACCCATCTATGTGGCAAGGGGAACATTTGTTTACCAAGTGTTTATTCTTTTTCATTTTCCTGTGAATTGCCTTCCTTTCCTTTGAAGGTCCTGACCCCTACACCTTATCCTTTGTTCAGAATAACACATAGAGCATATTTTGCCTGAGTGTCTCTGGAATTTCCATATCTATGCGGATATATATGCTATTAATATAATCTTTTCCTCTTATTCTACCTCATATCCATTTGATTCTTAGATCAGTTACAAAGACCTTCAAGGGGCAGGAATTCATTTTGCCTGACACAAAATATCAGTATTCTCTTCCTCCAAGCCTAATCCCATCCCATTAAGCAATATCAATAGTTTGGTTTATATATTTTTATTATTATTTTTAACTATATCTATATAGACATCCATGAAATAAGAAATATATATATGAGGAGAATGTATAATTTATTATATATGCCATATGAGTGAGATATGGTATATAGCATAAAATATGAAGCATAATATATACTTTATTTATACATTATATAATACATGTAATATTAACTTTATATTATTTCCTTACTTATTTAAATGTGTATGTGTATATATGAACTACATACAGATGTAGTATATATAAGTATATATTCCTCACTTAAATATGTAAAATATTTTTGAAATATTTCCTTACATATAATCAATAAACTTACAAAATCCTCAGGTAGAGTACATATTGGTATACATCTGAAGGTGCTCCCACTTATGCTGACATCTGCAATAGCATTAGACTATATATTCAGGTAACGTTTTTAGCATGTTATCATTTATAAAATGAATTTTCCAACTGTAGACTTGAATTTTTTTTTGAGCAACCAAAATATAGGATGTATTTGCCAATTGCATGATTTTTTCACTAGGTTTTAAGGGGCACAATGATTTACAAAAACACTGTTAGCAGATGTGTGTGATATAACTTTATGTCAGTTACACCAAAGATACAAAATTATATCTATATGGTAATATGTCACCCATCCTGATTCTGAAATTGATTTTCATTGTTATATAAACAACACTAGTAAATCACACATAAGTTATTTAAATTTTTATTTAATTTTGCCACTACTCAGTGGATGTTGTTTCAAACTTAAACTCTTCTTTCTCTAGTACCTCTTGTGTCAATTTCAACCATATAAAAATTAATTTATGTAAAAGTAATTTCACACAACTGAATAACAATCATTCAGAATAAGAAAAGTGATGTTCTCAGATCCTAATATGTACCTTTAAACACAACTTAATTCTCATTTAAAATTTGAAGTAGCTTCTGAAAGACAGTGCAAATTTGTGTGTGTGTGTGTGTGTGCGCGCACGCGCCCGCACGCGCATATGCGTGTATGTGGATAATTCTCGGAAGGGCAATAAAGTAACTTGGATTTACCTATTTGGTGCCTATATAATGAAGAATGTCAGGAACCAGTGTGGTTTAGGAGGTTTCCCATGATGTCCATCAGTATCTCCCTTCTGAAAAGTACCAAAAAATGATAACATCGTTTAGTATGAGAGGGTGATATTTCCTCTATCCTACATAAGCTTTGAATAAAAGCATTTAAAATTCAGTTTAGTGATATTGATCTCCAGGACACATAGAAGTACTATATTTGTGATCCAAATACAGCTTTGTGACAGTCAGTCCATGATCTCATTTGACCAGAATGATACTACTCATCACCTGCTGAAGAGAATTCCATACGCACCTCTGATGGGAATCCTGTTTTCATATCACCATGTATTTTCTAAGAACAATATTTGTGTGGAAAAAAAGTGTTATCCACATTGATTTCATAAGACGTGTTTTTATAGCAATGATTGCTAATTTTAAGGGACAAAATTAGAGTGACCTCATAGTAAGTCTTCAACTATGAAAAATATTTTATTTCCTCATGGGCATGTTAAATTTAGATAGAAGCAAGGCAAAGTAGAAATAAGTTTAGTATATGGATGATAACAAAGCTTGATTCAATTCTTAATTAGGAAGTAAGAAAAAATACTAGTAGTGATATGGATCACAGATTTGTGAGGAGCGTGAAGTTATATTTGACTTCATTGGAGTCCACCCCCAGTGATACCTGGCATTGATATACAATGTAGGAATGATCTGTTACCTGTTTCTATCAAGTGGGAAACACAAATTTATATTCTGAAGTAGTACTCTGTAGTCAGTGGGCATATATATCAATTTATACTGTCTATATATATATATATATATATATATATATATATATATATATCATGATATTATATCAACATATATCAATTTTCTGATGCAACAGAAACTCTTTCAATTATTGCTGATTTTATTACATACTATAACAAAAGATACTATAATAGCAACATCCTCTTGTAAGTTAAAGTTTCTAATTCTTTTTCTTCTTTCTTTTTTTTTTACCTCTTTCTACAGATATTTAACCTCATATTTCCTCTCAAACATTCTGGATATTTTTTATTTAAATTTATACTTCTTTTATTATTTGTGGATTTTCAAAAATTCTAAGTGCTATTTTTTTTAATTTTGTTTGACATCTATTGTTCATACCTTCAAATTTTTTGCGTGTGACTTCGAATGAATTTTGATGACATATGTATAAGCTTTTCCAAATTAAATTCTCTGTCTAAGCTTCTCTTGGTCGGTAGCAGTAATTCAGCAGTGTTAGCACAAGAACCCTGAATAAGTTCTATGGTACAAAATATAATCACATGCAATAACTTCAGTTAACTAAATTATCTTTGTATTTTAAGAGCATGAACTATGTTTAAGGGAGCCAAAGAAATGTTAAAAATTTCCTATAGATCCTATAACATTCCATGTCAATGTTACCATCATAAACAACTTTGAGATAAACACTCACCTTTATGTTTATGTTTATGTTTAGGTATCCCTGAAGACAGTAATGATTTAGTTAGACAATGATGATTTAGTTAGTTATTACAGAATTGGGTTAGCTTTGCCATAATAAATTATTTCAGTATACCCCATCTTTTATGTGTTATATCAAGTGATTTAACTTAGTTATTTTTACATTTTCTCTATTTATGTAACTTTATATTAAAATTAATAACTCAATTTAAAAAATTATCCTTCTATAAGTACACAAAAGTATAAAAAGGTAAATTTTTCCCAAAAAAGTTAGTAACTATAACTTTTTTTGCAAAAGGACAAATATTTCAAAAACATTTAACTTGTTTAAATTAAGCATGCAGTTTTATATTAATTTCTATGAAATTTTAAAACTACATTTAATCTATTTTTGACATTTAATTTCACATACTAAAGATTTCTATGATGTTTGGAATGTATTTAGTCTGTTATATAAGAAAATATCTCATCCAAACAAATTGTATACGTACTCAAATAGAAAGTACGTTATGCCATTTTTTTGTTAGCAATTACTTTTCCTGCAATTCGATTCACAAGTTGTTCAGAGTACATTTTCATGTCTCTGCCTTTCTAAAACTGCTCCTCGGTTTCCTGCTTAAAAGTTACAATTTAGATTATGAAAAATTGGATGAGATAGGAGTGCTTCAGTGTAACAAATTGGTATCTAGGGCAACTTTAAAATGAAACACCACAGATAAGACCTGCCTTTGCTTTCAGAAAATTGCTGGCCTGACCCAGGACATGCAATAATAGCACCTTCCTTAAATATAGCCACACCGTTACGTTCTCCTATTGGTCTTCTCTATCTGTGATGTGAAAAAATCTGATGATATTTTGAAGAATAATCTCTGTAATATTTCAATTACAGAAATCCCAGGCCCATTGTATGGCATGACTTAGTTTTTGAAAAAAGCAGGTTACAATAAAATGTTACAAATATGACTAACACCCAATCCGAACGGGAGCCACTATTCATACTATACATATGCTTTATTATAGCATACATATTATATTATGTCATATATTATTATAACATATATATATATAACTTTTAAAAAGTTATCAATAAGGATTGCTGGGCATTTTTTTGTTCTTTTTTAAGAAAAAACGTTACAAAATTTACCTATGTTCTTACCTATTTTTTAAATTTTTTTTAATTTATTTATTTTTTTGTAGAAAGAGAGAGGGTCAGAGAGAGAGAGAGGGAGAGAAAGAGAATCTCAAGCAGGTTCAGTGCTATCAGCACAGAGCCCAACACATGCATTAACACACAAACCATGAGATCACGACCAGAGTCGAAATCAAAAGCTGGAGGCTTAACTGACTGAGCCACCCAGGGGCTCCCTTAAATTCTTAACTTTATTTATAGTCACACATTAGAAATATTTTAGAAATATTTTTAGTTTATAACTGAATTAGTCTTGCCGATTCTAAGTGATCATTTGAACTAATAAAAATCTATTCATCATATTTATGGCATAAAATTATGTTTTGGGGCACCTGGATTGCTGTCGGTTAACCTCTGACTCTCGACTTCAGCTCGTGTTATGATCTCAGGGTTCGTGAGATTGAGGCATGTGTTAGGCTCTGTGCTGATAGTGCTAAGCCTGCTTGGGATTCTCTCTCTCCTCTCTCCCAAAAACAAATAAATGAAATAAACTTAAAAATGCTTGCTTCAACACACATAGGCTTTCAAAAAAAAAAAAAGCATAACTCTTTAAAAATTTAGGCACCCCACAGAAGAAGAAATGAATGTTGTGTGCTCAGATGACTACTAGCCCCGACAAAAGTGAATACAGGTACAGACGCACCCACCTGTAGCTTTCAAATTGAATGTCTCTCACCATCGCTTGAAAGGAAAAGTATCACAATAATATATTTGCTTGCAAACATCTTGAATCCTGCATCCATAATTGCAAGGGTGCCTTTGGCGAAAGCTAACTCTGCTCTATGGAAAAGAGAGCATGTCCCCCGACTATCATATTTTTCAGTTTGCTCAAAGAAATTTTAAATCAATCCTCAAAGAATCATTAAGTTTTGCTTATCAGTTGTTCAAATTTCTGTTGGGAAAAGCTACTCTACCTCAAAACCTTTCTCTCTAAATGTAGAATTTTGTACTTCACAGATGGGATAAAGTACTTTACAAATAATTCTAAATTACGTTGTGTTTTCATGCTACTTAAATGAGACATTTCACAAAAGTAAAATGCTGCATTTGATTAGAATCTAACCTGTCTAAACCATTTAAAAAAATATCTGAGTTGAGAGAATAATGTCTTCATTTTGGAGGAACATAAGTTGTTAGTATTAGACACATTTTTATTTTGATGTTAATGCAAAACTCTTATTTTCAAGTTAATTAAGACAGTGGTCATTATAATGCATTTGGTTATTTTAAGTGTGGTTTGCTGGAAAGTTTATCTTTCATCCAAGTTTTTGTTTGTTCATGTGAACAAAAAAATGCAGTCCGGACTGAGGTTCAAGTTCAGGTAATATTGCCAGCTTCCAATGGTATCATGTTTCCTCAAGGATTTATGACCTTGAGAAATTGTTAAGCATTTATTTTCATTAGATTTTATTGAAGATATTTGCTGTTTTTTTAATACTTTATTCAGTGTTTTCATGATTATCTATATTTCATATACATGAGACATCAATTAAAATGTTCCAATATCATGTTTATTGATTGATATAAACAAAAATGTACTTTATTTTTATGCCATAAATCAGGACTCGAGCAGCTACTATTTTAATAACAAGTTTATAGGTAAAAATATATCCATTCAGAGAAGTTATATTCAGAGTTTTTGAGATAAGTAAACACGGTGTAAGAAGAGAGAGTGGATTTCCTAAGCCGGAGTTCTCAGCCTCTAACCTAAACGACACCTACTAAGTGACTAGAAAGTTTCCAGGAACCTAAAATGCCTTCCCTCTCTATCACTTTAACTTATTTGGGACTCTATTTTATTCTTCCTTCTCTCTCTCTCTCTCTGTCTCTCTCTCTCTCTGTCTCTCTCTGTCTCTTTCTTTCTTTTAAAAATAACATCTTCTTCTCTCCAATTCCCAAGAGAGAATATCACTACTCTCTCTCTTTATACATATTCTATATACACCATAACTAACAAGTTTCCATGTTACAATCCATTATATACAGATAAACTCAAGTATTCACCCAGCTTAACTTTATAGACTCAAGGGTGAGATCTAATTGGACCATTATTGTAGCTTTTCTCCTGTCTTAGTTTGTTCAGGTTCCAATAACAAAACACCATAAGCTTGGTGGCTTGTAAACATGAAATATTTCTCACAGTTCTGGAGACTGGGGTTTCCAGAATCAAGCCATAGGCAGATTTGGCATCTCTCGAGGACCTGTTTCCTAAACATCTGTCTTCAGCTGTGACCTCCATGAAGGAAGACCAAAGGAGTTCTTTTGGGCCTCTTTATAAGGGCATGAATCCCATTCATGAGGACTCCCCATACCACCACCTTGGAGTTTAAATTTCAACATATGAATTTTGGAGGGACATAAACACTCAGAACATAGCATTCTGCCCTGACTCCCCAAAACCGGTGTCCTTTAGGATCCAACATACATGAATTCCATGTCAATGACCCTAAGAGTCATAGCTCATTCCAATATCAATTCGAAAGTCGAAAGTACAAAGTCTTATATTTTAAAAAATCTACTCCCAAGGCTCTACACCGCTCTGCACCCATGACTTTGAGTGATCCTGCACCCTAAGAAGGATCTATGCCTACGCCTCACACTTGTGGTGGTTTTCTGAGGTAACTCTCCTGTGATTCTGTGCCTTAATCCAAGGCTCCTTCAGTCTAGAATAGCCTGCCAGAGGCTCTACTTGTCAGAGCATTGCCGTAGCATGGGCTCTCTCTGCGCTAGCCCCACAGGCCTGCCAGAGGTCTGACACTCCGGGTCTGTGTTGGGAGGGGCTTATCCAATAATCTCCAAATGCCTTTGGAGTCATTTCTCCATGCCTAGATGAAGATCTTTTACCTCCCGTTGATATGGTTGATCTGTACAAATCTCCTTGTCAAGTTGCCATACCCTCTGTTCTCTCCTGAACAGGCTTCTGCATTTTTTGTCCAACAGATGGGCTAAGAATTCTTCAAATCTTTAACTTCTGTTTTCTTTTGATTAACAATTTCGTCTTTAAATTATTTCTCTCTTCTAGTCTTTTCTTCAAAAGGTCAAGAGAAGCCAAGTTGAACTTTCCACATTTTGCTTAGAAATTTGTTCAGCCAAATGTCCAATTTCATTGCTCACAAATTCTACCTTCCACAGAACACTAGAACATGAATGCAATTTAGCCAAGTCTTTGCCACTTTATAACAAGGATCACCTTTCCTCCAGTTTCCAATAACATGTCCCTCATTTCCAGCTGAGACCTTAACAAAATGACCTTTACTGCCTAAATGACCTTTCTAGAAGTGTTCTGTTTTCAACCGCTTAGTCATTCTCTAAGAAAATCGAAGCTCTCTCTGTAACACTCCTCTTTTATTTCTGAGGTTTACCAGAATCTTTTTTAACAGTTTATTCACATAAACGTAGACCTTTCTAGGGTGCACATTTGAACTCTTCCAACCTCTATCCATTAACCACTTCCACCTTTGTAAGTTTTGGTTCTAGCAGCAACCCTACTTCTTGGTACCAACTTTCTGTCTTGGACCATTCAAACAAAACACCAGAGACTGAATAGCTTACAAACAACAGGTATTTATCTCTCATAGTTCTGGAGACTGGGAAGTCTAATAACAAAGCCCCAACAGATTTAATGTCTGATGAAATCCTACTTCCTCAAAGAACACAGCTAGCTTCTTGCTGAGTCCTCATGGCACATGGCAGAAGAGACAAGGGAGCTCTTTTGGCCTCTTTTATAAGGTCATTGATCCCATTCGTGAGGGCTCTCACCTCATGACCCAATCGTTTCCCAAAGGCTGACCTCTTAATGTCATCACTTTGGAGGTTAGTTTTCTAAATATGAATTTTGGGGTAATGTCAATATTCATACCATAGAAGCTTCCTCGATAATACTCTAATGGGTATATTCATTTTTGTATCTGTGTTTTTGGAGAGAGGGAAGACAATCGTATTGACTTAACAAAGCTGATAATAGCTAACCCTTATTCACTTTAGTGATACTATGGTGTTAAGTTTAAATATCAAAAATGTTTGGGGGCACCTGGGTTGCTCAGTGAGTTAGGTCTCTTACTCTTGATTTTGGCTGAGGTCATGATCTCACGGTTCGTGAGTTCGAGCCCTGCATTGGGCTCCATGCAGACAGTGCGGAACCTGCTTGGGATTCTTTCTTTCCTCTCTCTGCCCCTCCCCTCCTTGCTCTCTCTCAAAATAAATTAAAAAAATTTAAAAGCTTGTTATATTTGTACAAAGAGGAAAAAGCAAAAATGAATATAATTACATTTGATAAGTTTTGACAATAAGATGCATCCATGTGACTGAAACTCATTTAAAAATATAGATTCCCAAAACCCATAAAAGTTTTATTTGTGCACTTTCCAGTCATTTTTACCCCAGTCCCTTTTACAAACATTTTCTTATTTCTATCACCATAGACTTTCTGTTCTTATACTTCATATATGTGGAGCCATACATTATATATTCGTGTATCTGTTTCCTTTTGTTCAGCATAATATTTGTGAGACTCACTCATATTATTCCATTTATGAATAGTTCACTTATTTTTATTGTTGCATAATATCCAGTTATATAAATATTATGCAAATTTTTAATCTATTTACTGTTTGTGGACACGGGTTGTTTCCAGGTTTTATCTACTATGAAAAAAATCTGTCACGACCATTTTTGTGTAATTCTTTTTGTGGATATAGATTTTTGGAGCAATGATATGATTCTATAGAGATGTAAGAGAAATGAGTGGAAGGGAGAGAAAGTATTCATCCAAATATAAGAACAATTTTTGGAAATCATCTTGAGTTATTCAAAAAAGATAAAAAAAATATTATGATTCAGATATTTATGCCTAATTTAAAAAATCAAATATAAGCCGAATAAAGATCTGAGAACTCAGAATGCGGTTTTGCACTGGTGGGGGCGTGGCTACTTACCTTCTTCGTGCTCTACCAGCTCTATTATTTAAAAATGAGAGGATTATGCTATCATACATTTAGTAGATTCCATTCATTTAGCTGGTGTTCTAAAACAGGTCATTTCTCTAATACCAATAATATATTTTATACAAAAGTAAATTGTGGCACAAAAATAGTTAAAAAATACAACTGGAATGTCGACCATATTGAGAGGAATTTATACTTACATCATAGAGTTTGGAGGAAATAGTGATTGCTACATACAAATTATGTAGTAGACTTTCCACGGAGAATACATTGTTGTAATGTTTGAATAACTTTTTTTCATAAAGAAATGACATGATTTTTAAATGTTAAGTGATACTCTGTTTCAGTAAATAATAGTCTCATTTTTATTTAATTATAAATTTATTTGTTTTAATATTTTAGAGAGAATGAGAGAGAGAGGGGCAAAGAGAGAGAGAGAGAACCTTAAGCAGGCTCCATGCGCAACACGAAGCCTGACATGGGCTCAGTCCCAGAACCGTGGGATCATGACTTGAGCTGAAATCAAGACTTGGACGCTCAACTGACTGAGCTGCTCAGGAGGCCGTGCAGTCTTATTACCAGACATTACCACAAATTTAACCTTGAAAGACTGCATTTTACAAGTTTCACAAATAGCTACAATATGCAATTCTTTCGGGCATTTTAGCACACAACTGATATTCATATACAGACGGACATCCGTGTTTCATATTAAGGAAAGAAAAAAGATGTTCCCAATGGATCCTATAAACCACATAAATAGAACTGGTATCTATGAAGGTATTCAATCATGATTTGATAAATTCAAAGTTTTTATTTTTTTCCGCACAGCACGAAATTGTAGAGTGTTATTTAACAAAGTGACTTTGGCCTGTGTGAATGTCCTTTCAAAATGTTCTAGTTAATGTGGCTTAGCAGCAGGACTTTTGCCACCAACTCAAACTAAGGCAAAGAACTCTAAGAAAGCGCAATTGTTCTGTAAGAGTCCTCTGTAGGAAGTAGAAAGGAACAATGTGTTGAAATGTAAATTTCATTCAGATCCTTACAAATCCTGCTCTATAGGGATTTCCCTTTTCAAAGGGATCTTCTGTATTTACTACTCCACTTGTTAAATTGTAACTCCCTGGGCCAAGATTTGTAAATGATCAGAGAACTGTCACCATAGGGCTAATTCGGGCATGTTTCCACCTTCCTTACATTGTACCTCTTTCAACCAAACACTAAAATACTGTCTTTGGAAAGTGATGTGTAAGAGACAGTAAAAACGCAGGTTTTAAAATATTTCTAATGGCTTGCTATTATAAAAAGTTAAAAACCAGAACCATTCTTAGGAAAGATAGAAGCCAAGGATACATCCCATTGTATGTCTTTCTCTTCAGCCTCCACAGTCCAATCCAATGTATTTATAAAAATAAGCTAAAATAAAGGTGGGGGCCAATTATGAATTTGAAAATAATTTAAAAGGCACATTCTTAAGAATTATAACCTGTTCTCAACTGCAATAATGATGGGGGATAAGGCACAGATTGATACTATAATTTTTATGAACCTCAGATATTTCTTTTGAACATCAGATGCTGCAGATAATTTTATCCTCTACCTGGTGTGTTCACATATATAATGTTTATTAACTGTACTTGAGATTAGTGGATTTCTGCAAGTGTTTCTCAGAGACCTAAGGGTTCCATTGAATTGTATCAGAAGCTTCTAGGGTATGAAAAAAAGGAAGATTTTCTTTGTTTCCAATTCAATTGGCTATCAAATCTGTTTTAATCTGATGTGCTGATAGTATTTTCACATAAAAAGAGAATTATATTGTGAGTATATATGTATACACTGAAGACACACACACACACACACACACACACACACACACACAACAGTTGGGTATGAGTTTACCATGGATATCATGGGGACTGAGACAGGTCACCCCAAGAGGAGCCAGTCTGGCATGAAGATTATTTTGAGCAGAAGGCAACTGAAATCCTGTATGCTCAAGAGAAACCTTTAAACACATGTAAGGATATAAATTGGGGGTCTTTCCCAGAATAAGTGTTATTAGCGGAGATAAGTTTTATCTGAGTCACCCATCTGTATGGCAGGGGAAAAATCTCATTACCAAATACCTGTTCTTGTTCTTATCACCCTGTGAATTGCATTCCTTCCATTTGAAGTCCCAGACCTCTACCTCCTTCTTCTTAGCTTAGGATGACATACATACATCATTTTGCCTGACTGTCTTTGGAATTTCCATGTCTGCATGAATTCTCTCTCTGTATACAAAATTAAATTTGATCTTGTCCTATTAATCTGTTTAATTCCAGGTTGACTCTTAGACCAGCTAGAAGGACTTTGAAGGGAACAGGGCACTCTGCGTCCCCAACAATATTCCAACTACGATATGTGTGCACCAGCCAATCACTTTAATATTGCATTATAAACCTAGAAAGGTCTCTAATTATAAGGAAAAAATCCACATCTATATTAATATCCATATCTGTGTGTCTGGCTAAAATGTAGCTTAGACTAGTAATTAATTGCCAAGCTATAATTCTATTGTTGCTCTTGTTGTGATGAATATGCTTCTATTACTATCTATAACTGGCGTCTGCTGTGCCTAATGTGGGAGCCATGGAACTTTTGAGAAGCAGTCGTAATTGGATTTATGGTGTAAAGGTATCCTTTTTTTGCCACTGCTCTGTTAACAGAATGCAGTGTCAATTGAATTTGGAAGCATGGAAAACCATTGCCAAACTACTTTGAAAATGCAAGCAGGAGATGGAAGTTGCTTGAACGGTGTAGCAGTATTGAAAGTGATGGACAGGAGTCACATTATGTACATATTTTCAGAATAGGAAAAATTGACTGGATTGAATACATTGACTGGAAGGAAAATTTGACTGGATTTTCAAGAGATTAGATATGGCATATGGCAGCATTGGAGTTCCCGAGAGGTAAAAGTATTAGTTAAAAGTGTACAACATAATGATTTTATATGCCTATATATTTAAAACAATGACCACAGTGAGTTTAGTTAACATTTGTCACTGTCACTGTAATTGTTTTTTCTTGTGATTTGAATTTTTAACATCTCTCTTAGCAACTTTCAAGCATATAATACAGAATTATTGACTATATGTTACATCCCTGAATCTTTTTCAACTTACAGCTGGAAATTTCTTCACCTTCACCTATTTTCCCCACCCTCTATCTCCTAACTCGGGCAACTACCAGTCTGTTCATTGTTCTATGGCTTGGTTCTTTAGATTCCATAGACATGCGATATTATATAGTATTAGTCTTTCTCTGTTTAATTTATTTCACTTAGCATATTGCCCACTCTTTGTCTTTGACTTTGACAATTTAATTATAATATGTCTCAGTATAGTCATTTTTTGGTTCAGCCTATTTGGGATCTGTTGAGCCCCATGAATCTAGATGCCTATTTTCATCCCAATGTGTGGGAAGTTTTCAGCCATTATTGCTTTAAATATATTTTTTGTCTTTTTTCCTTCTGATATTCCCATATGTCTCCTTTACCTGTGTCCCATAAGTCCTTTATTTACATTTTTTTCTTTTTTTTTTCTTTTTTGCTTCTCTGACTGATTAATTTCAAATGACCGAAATTTGATTCACTATTCTGCTTGGTCAAGTATGTTATTGAAGCTCTCTATTGAGGATTTCAGTACAATTATTGGATTCTTTAAATCTAGGGTTTCTGTTTTTGTTTTTATCATTTCTATTTTTTTGTTAAACTTTGCATTCTGTTCATGCATTGTCTTCCAAATTTTGTTTCATTGTTTGTCTATGTGTTCTTGTAAATCAGCACTTCTTTAAGAGGATATTTCTGAATTCTTTGTGAGACAGTCTATAGTTCTCCATTTTATTAGGGTCGGTTATGGGAGTTTAATTTCTTTAGTCACGTTTACCTGGTCCTTCATGATTGTTGAAAGGTAGGCACTACAAGCCATGGGCACACTACCTGTTTTTGTGAATAAACTTTATTGAAACACAGCCATCCATCCCCATTCATCTATGTTTATCTATGGCTGTTTTCATTGGCAGAAATAAGTAGTTGCAAGTGACAGAAACCAGATGCCTGAAAACCTACTATGCTTACCAGCTGGTCCTTTAGGAAAAAAAAAAAAAAGAAAGTTAATTCTAACCTATAGACATGTTTCCCAACTGTCTATCTATCTCTATAGGTACATGCTGCTTCCTTTTTTAGGAAAATGAAACGGGGTTGGTTTTGTAAATTTTTTAGTAAGTAAAATTTGATGGAGGTGATCATTTGTCAGTAGACATTGAAAAAGACTGATAGTTTCTTTTTTTACTCTCTCTGAGATTACATTCTTTTTTTTTTATTACTTTAACTTATTTATTTAAATTCAAGTTGGTTACATACAGTGTAGTATTGGTTTCAGGAGTAGAACCCAAGGATTCATCTCTTACATATAACACCCAGCGCTCATCCCAACAAGTGCCCTCCTTAGTACCCATCACCCATTTATCCCATCCCCCCACCCACCTCCCCTCCAGCAACCCTCAGTTTATTCTCTGTATTTAAGAGTCTCTTATGGTTTGCCTCCCTCTCTGTTTTTATCTTATCTTTCCTTCCCATTCCCTATGTTCATCTGTTTTGTTTCTTAACTTCCACATATGAGTGAAATCAGATGATATTTGTCTTTCTCTGACTGACTTATTTCGCTTAACATAATACATTTTAGTTCCATCCACATTGTTGCAAGTGGCTCTTGCCTGAAGTCCTCTAGTCGTGACTTTCAAATTTTAGTACCGTGGTGAAGGGAGACCAATGAAAATGCTCCAAATCTATCCAACAGCTTTATGTTTATTTCTTTATATACATATATAAATATATATTATATTATATATAACATAATAATAATATATTATATATATTATATATTATAATATATAATATGTATAATATATATTATAATATGATATAATTACTATATTAATTAATTAATATTAATATAATTATTATATTATAATGTATGATATATAATATATAATATATAATATAATATATAATATATAATATATAATATATAATAATATATTATTTATAATATAATATTTATACATAATAATATATAATTATATATATTATATTATAATATATAATATTATATATATATTAGCTATACACACACACACACACTCATATATATATGCACACACACACACCACATATTCTTTATTCACAAGTCGATGTGCATTTGTACTCTCTTAGATATCTGACACACAAAGAATTCTAGGTTATTCTGTTGCAGAGGCAATTTGGAGTATAACCAAGGTACTTCAGTTAACAGCCAATCCTATGTGATCTTCTAGATGAATATGGTGATCCCAGCCAGCAACATGTGGAGCAGAAAAATGTCCCAGCTGAGTTAGACCAGCCAGTCCAAAGAAATGTAGAAAATAGTAAGTCGTTGTTGTTTTAAGCCAATAAACACTGTGGTGGTTCATTATTCATCAATATGTAACTGACACATAAATTAATTCATAGAATTGGGATGTTCCAATAACAAAATTCTAAAACGTTGACTTAGCTTTGGGTCTTGGCAACAAGCATAAGGTAGAAGAAAGTGAGTTGACTTTGAGAAAACTGGAAAAGCAGTGTGGTAAATATTTCTGGGGAAAAGTGACCATTTTAGGTAGTACTTCCATAGTTTTATACCTACTAAAACCCATTTAATGTTCTCTGTATTTCCCACTGTAAATTAGCTATTTAAATCTTCCATCCTTAGTTCTTTTGTGTTTTTGGAATGTGTAATGTAAAATTGGTCAAAATGAAGAGATACCGATGTGCTTCAAAATTGGTGGTAATTTTTGTTTTCCAGAATGTTCTTGGTTATGTTAGACTAGTACTTTTATATTTAAAACAGAAGTCTGGCTGATCAACTTTAATAGATCAGTACTATGATTTTAGATCTCAGTGCTATAGAACTTTTTCTTCATAATATCTTCTCTTTAGTAAAGCAGCTCAATGTAGGATCACTTTTCCTTAATGAATTTTTTTTGTCTAACCTGTAGATTCAGATATGATTACATGACTATTTCTAGTCTTATTCCAGGAGACACTGGCAAATAATAGAAGATTCCACTAGGTGGGGTGGAAGGGTTGTCGCTGTGTCGGCTGGCTTTTTTTTCACTGGTGGGCTGCTCTTGCCTGAATTCCTCTAGTCGTGACTTTCAAATTTTAGTACCATGGTGAAGGGAGACCAATGAAAATGCTCCGAATCTATCCAACAGCTTTATGTTTATTTGTTTATTTTTTAATATTTATTTATTTATTTTGAGAGAGAGAAGGGAGGGAGGGGCAGAGAAAGAGGAAGACAAAATCCCAAGCAGACCCCAATCTGTCAGTGTACAGACCTAGGGCTCAATCTGGAACCATGAGATCCTGACCTAAGCTGAAATCAAGAGTTGGTTGCTTAACCCACTGAGCCACCCAGGCATCCCTACATTTATTTTTTAATTAAATGCTATAATTCATTTTGCTCCGGAATCTGTTTTCCTAATAGGTATTAGGATGATTTTGTATGGTTACAACTTAGCTATGATGATTTACATTTATCAGAAGTTCCTTTTATGCATATTCTAGGTTAGCATGGAACACAAGAAATATTTGTATTAAATTGAAATGATGAAGGTGAAGTAGGAACCATTACAGTTTTAACCTCTTATTGGTCTTGTGACCATCAGCAAATTCCTTAACCTCTTTCTGCCTCAGTTTTTACATTGGAAAAATAAGGATCACAGTATTATAACCACATGAGCCTGTTGCATCAGTTACGATGTTTAACCAGTTAAACTGTAATTGATGTTATTTATTAGAGAGATAATGAATTCACTTTGTGGCCTTCATTCAATTTGTTTAGATCCTCCTAATGCTTATGTAATTATAAATGTGTTAAAATCCTCTCCATTCCAATGAATATTATTTCCTATAGTTTCATATTTAATTGAACATTTGGAGTAGAGGGATATACCATTTGAACTAACATAGCTATTTATCTCCAAATCGGAAAAGGAAAATCTACTTTTTTTTTTAATTTAGCATATTGTGTAGCACACAGTAGGCATTCAACATGTTTTTCAATGATTTAATAGATTATTCCATTTAAAATTATATAATAATTTATGCTCATGTCTCTATTTTATATTTAGGAAAATTTGTGCAAGTACTAAAAAAATTCTTGTTCAAAAATAATAATAATTTCTTAGTGTCCCAAGTGATGGAACGAAAATTTGCTGTATTTGATTATATCTTTATAGCATTCTACCTATATCATTCTCTAAGCCTTTGAAAATGACTTGAGGCACACTTAAAATTCTGTAGCACAAATATGTAAGGCACAGAGGTTGTTGAATTACCTCTTCTGAAATCAAGAGAAAGAATAATTATATCCTTATTTCTAGCTTAAAGATATCTCTAGAAACCCCACTGACTAAATTAAATATAAATTTCCAAAAGCTACCTGAAGGGGTAACTATAAGCTATTCTAGGTGAACAGGTCAGTTGGATAAGATTTCAGTTTTTTCTTTAGTCAGAAACATGATTTTAACTACAGATATTTATTAATGTTGAATAGGAGTATCTAAAATATATTGTTGTCTCTCTTAACTGTGTATAATATGAGTTTCTTATCCATTTATTTAGCAACCTTCAGTACCTTCAGTAATTATTTTGAGGAACAGTTGCCCTCTACTGAGACAGTAATACACCCTGGCTGATTAATTACAAGTGTGAATGGGACGATGACTTAATATACCACACCCCAGAAGGGGAAACCCAAAAATTAGCAGTTTTGTGATTAGAGTATGCAGTCTACTGGTTGGGACCCGAGCATCAACCTTTCCCTTCTCCTACCAATAGCGCATAGGTTTTACATCGAGCCAAATTAATGTCTTATATAATTTGGCCATGGTATAGGTATGATTAACCCACCTCTGATCACAGCAGAAGCCCAAGTGACTTGAATCAAGTTCTTATTGACCAAGATGTTTTATTTAGGTTTGGGTTTACTTCTCAATGTAAGTCAAAAGATTGAGGCGACTGGCATGGTTATGCTATGTGGTTGGAAACACTTACAGCATATTTTTGTTTTTTCCCCTTATTTGGTTTCTTTCAATGAAAGGAAGGAAGCATGAAAATAAAGTTGTCTCACCTGGCAAAGGTGCAGACTATCACCTCTACTCCAGTTTGCCACTCTGATGACACCACTGACCTCTGAATCACTTAGTCTGGAACCAGCCTTCCTCTGAAATCTCTATAAAATTCAATATTTTTGCTCTCAATTTTGGTTTTAAATATTCTGTACCTGGTTTTATCTTGTTTTACGAGTTTATGATTTTTTTTTCTCCCCTGCTGTGGTAGGCAGAATAATGGCCCCACATGGATATAACTTCCCAATCTCTGGTACCTGTAAATACCACCTTATAAGGAAAAATAGGTTTTGAATAAATTAAATTAAGGATCTTGAGATGGAGAGATTATCTTAGATTATCCAGGCAGGCCCTAATCGCAATCAACGATGTCTTACAACAAGCAGAGGGACATTAGACAGACGAAAGAGGAGAAGATAAGGTGAAAACAAATGGACAGAAATTGGAATGGTGCAACCAGAAGCCAAGAATACATGTAGCCAATAGAACCCAGAAGAGGCAGGGAATGGATCCTCCCCAGAGTCTTCAGAAGGGGTGCGACACTGCAGACACCTTGATTTGCCCCAGTGATACTAATTTTGGATCTCTGGCCCCTAGAACTGTGAGGCACTAAATTTCTGTTTGTGATAATTTGTTACAAAATGTGTACTAATTTGATAAAGCAGCCAGGAGAATACAATACACTTACAAAGAAATTATTTCTAATTAACATAGAGACAAGAATCAAGCAGAGACCTAACACCAAGGACTCTGTTCCACAATTCATCAAAGGAAGTAGGATGCAGACACCAGACACAAATAGTGTTCAAAAAACCATATATATGTAATCTCATATATATATATATGTTCAACATATATACGTGTTCAAAACCTCTCTCTTTTTTCTATATATATATATAGAGAGAGAAGCATTTTGAGAAATCCCCTTGTTTCTGATAAAGATCTCCGTCTCCTTCCTTCCTCCCTCCCTCCCTCTCTCCTTTCTTCCTTCTTCTTCCTTCCTTCTTCCTTCCTTCCTTTCTTTCTTTCTTTCTTTCTTTCTTTCTTTCTTTCTTTCTTTCTTTCTTTCTTTCTTTCTTTCTTTCGATAGAGAAAGAATATTTAAGGGCAAGGAAGTTGTCTGCATTGGCCTCTTATTAATTTGGTTTTGTCTGTAAGATAGTTTGATATGGATTGCTATTGCTGTGTTTCTTAGGATTTCAATCTTTTGCTTTATTCTGTCCCATCTTTGTTTATCAAGGCTCAAATTATCATTTTGACTTGCCTCACAATTTCTAGTTTTCCAAACCCCTAAGAGATCAAAAGAGTACTGCGATTGTTTACACCTCAGTGTCGGTCTCTCCTGTACACCATTCTTGACGTTTCTGAGTGTGCTTGAGACACACCTCAAATTCAGCAGCACAAATAGGAATTTGAATGCATTTACAAGGGAAAGAGAAGGAAGATTCAGCACCACTCTGCCCCCACCCTGCTCGCACTCTTGCACCCCTTCTCTCTCAAATTAAAAATTATATATATTTAAATTTAAATATTTTAGCATGAACTTTTGTATAAAAATCAAGATACACTTTTAGTCACTTCTATCAATTTTGATCTTCATATCATGTATTATAAGTGGTGTTAGAACCTGTCAGATACCCTGCCCAAAGGCATCTACCTCATTCCCACCTCAGTGAAAAAATACCAACATTAATTTTGTGTTTATTCTTCTGTGTATGTTTAGTACATATTTCTGCATCTCCCCAATGTATAGTACTCTCTTACTATTTTTCGCCACTATAAAAATAGCATCAATGCACACATCATTTGTTTTTCTTCCCTGTACTTGCTTTTTCCTTTCAACATTTTTAAACTTATCAGATTGTTGTTGAAAATGAATGCACCTGGGTGGCTCAGTCAGTTGAGCATCCGACTTCAGCTTGGGTCATGATCTCATGGCTCATGAGTTTGAGCCCATCAGCCTCAGTGCTGTCAGTGCATAGCCCGCTTTGGATCCTCTGTCTGCCTATCTCTGACCCTCCTCTGCTCATTCCCTCTTTCTTAAAAATAAAAAAAATATTAATAAAAAAAGGAAGTGGTTGGACTAGCCTATAGCAGTATTAATTCCTTTTGTTTCTCATCTTCTTATTATCTGATTGTAATTTTGCCTATATAATAGGTATTAAGTGGCAATTTGTTGCTTTTTAAATTTTTATTTCTCTGATTATTGTTGCGGTAGACCTTTATGTTATTGTTTTATTTACGTTATACTTTTTCTTCCAAGAAATAGCTCTAAATCAGCTACATGCTTTTGTCATTTTTTTACTTATTTTTAATAGATCTTTCATATTCTCAGTAATATCTATTTGGTGGTAAGTATTTCAAATAGCTGCTCTGAAATTGTGTCTTGCCTCGTAGTTTTGTTTATAGTTTCTTTTGTTATGCAGAAAATTTCATTTTTATTGCAAATGTATTTTGTGTTTTTTTTAATCTTTATGATGGACCTATGCCTGAGAAATCCTTCTCTATTTTTTAGTCAAAGATATTTCATACATTTTCTTCTAATTTAGTTTTACTTTTTAGTTCTTCATTACACCTCCAATTTATACTCAGGTTTGATGTGAAGTGGGGAGCTAATTTATCTTTATATGAATAACTAGTTGTCTTAGTACAACTTAATTTAACAAATAGTCTAAACTCACTGCTGACTTGTAATGTTGCTTTGGAAAAGAATCAAGGGTCCGTATATGTGTAAGTTTGTTTCAGGGTACTTAATTTATTTTCAGTGGTTGAAGTTTGTGTCTCTGTTTAGTATTACTATACTTAAATGCTGCAACTTTATAGTATTCTTTGATGGAGCCACCATCATTTCATTTCTTCCATCTCATAAGGTTTTTTATCTTTTCTTTTATTCTTTCATGTGGCTTTTAAAAGTTTTCTGAGGTTCCATTTAGTCTGAATTTGTGTTAAATATGTAACTAAAATCCTTAAGAGACAAAGGATGACATTCCATAATAATGATCTCTTTTTATTAATTTGAAAAATATATTTGGAGAAAATAGTATAATTTTATTCACAGACTCTTTGTCAGCTTTTAAATTTTAGCTTTAAACCAATATGGTAAAGTTGAAAGTAAATACTCTATTGATCTATTTAGAAAGTTTGTGTACAAATTCTAAATTTACCATTTTGTTTAAGCTGGAAAAACTTAACATCATTGAACAATAGATTGCTTATTTATAAAATAGAAATAGTAAATGTATCTACCCATAAAGTCTTTGTAATGATTAAATGAGTTGATAAATAATATAAGTTTCTTATAATATCTCTTACCTAATAGAATTACTCAATAATTAATTATTTTTGGTCCACGTTGACATGCTGGCATTCAGATGGTAGGAACTGGTATATACTTTAAAAAAATATTGGATGGGGCACCTCGGTGGCTCAGTTGGTTAAGCTTCTGACATCAGCTCAGGTCATAATCTAATGGTCTGTGATTTTGAGCCCCACATCAGGCTCTGTGCTGACAGCTCAGAGCCTGAAGCTGCTTCAGATTCTGTGTCTCTCTCTTTCTATCTGCCCCTGCCCCGCTTGCACACTGCCTCTCTCTCTCTAAAAAATAAACATTGAAAAAAATATTTGACTACCTCTAGAGTGGTTGAAATGAGCTTCTGTGGTGAACTTGTTAAATATACTACCACCCCTCCAACCTCTTAATTCCTGTTTTTCTCCAAGATGTATTTATGTACAACAACCAAAATGACCAAGGACTCTACTTCTGTTGGTATAACTTGTGAATAGTCAGTGTGCAATCAGAATATTAGCGATTTCGTTATTGCTTCTGTTGTTATTGTGAATTATCTTTGTTGTTAAAAATGTATAACATCATAAATTGTTTTAGGTTAATCTTTAACCAAGTAACAATAAAATTTTATCTTATTAATTACCAAATTCTATTGCCTTAGATTTTTATGATATAAAATATATTTTAATAAGGACAGTTTTGACTCTTCTTTACTGATTGATTTATCACTTATTCAACTATGCATTTACTTTGTCTCATTGAATTAGCTATAATTTTTTGTATAATATTTAATTACAACAATTTTAAGGAGCACTTTTAGAGTTTTTCTTCCTGAATTCAGTGGAGATTATATTTTAGTAGGCTTTGATAGATTCACTATATTCTTAAGTGGCATTTACTTTTGTGATTGAAAATTCAGTTTAATGAAATGGTGTTACTGGCATCTATTGAATCATTCATATTATTCTCTTCTATTTTCTATTAATACATCACATCAAGCCATCCTTGCATTACTTGATTCACTTTCTGTATATGTGCATGCACACACTGCTAAATTCAACTTTCACATAGATTATTTGAGATTTATATATATATATATATATATATATATATATATATATATATACACATATATATCCATAAGGGACCATTATTTTAATATTTTTCTGGTTTTTCAATAATGGTCTCATTTGTTTTGTAAAAAAAAATCAATCAGCATTTCCTATTTTTCTACCTCTTTGAAAATTTGTTTGCTTGTTTGTTTGTTTTGAGAGAGAGAGACAGAGAGAGAGAGAGTGAGCTAGGGAAGGGCAGAGAGAGAGGGAGAGAGAGAAAAAAAAATCCCAAAAAGGCTCTGTGCCATCAGTGGAGCCTGACATGGAGCTTGACCCCACAAACCGTGAGATCATGACCTGAACTGAAACCAAGAGTCAGACGCTTAACCAACTGAGACACCCAGGAGCCCCATATTTTTCTACCTCTTAAACTGCATAACACTGAGATACTTTGACAGCTTTACTAACACTTAACAATAAAACTCTGGGCTTGGATTATTTGCAGCAGAAATAGTGAGCATTGATTCTGATTTGAAATTCAATTTATTAAGTAATCATTGCTTTCTCCATTTGTTATTGCTTTTGAGTAATTTTGACAAGCCACATTTATGAAAAAGTCATTCATAGCATTTAAGCTTTCAAATATATTATTTAAAGTTGTTATAGACATATGGTTTTTAAGACATCTGATTCATGAGTAGTGATAAGCCACTAATGTGTATTTTGCCATTATATCCCATTTATCACCTATCTAGCTAGCTATCAGTCTCTCATCCATATTTTGATCTATATATTCCATTATATGTATTTCTATGTCTGTCATATATATGTATATTTATATAGGGTGACATATATCCATTATAGCTTTCTATGTGTCATTAATCTTATTTCTACAGATAATGGATTCTACCTGTGTTGCAAATGAAGACTTGCATTTTTTTTAATTGTTTGAAGTTTTGATTTCCCCAACCAAAAGTAAAAAGAGCAGAAATTATACACTTATAAAGTTTTTAAATAAATAAAAATTTAGATTACAGTTGGAGTGGTTTTTCCCTAATCTTATTTTTGGGATTGAGAATTTATCCAGCAAAACTGCGAGGCTGCTGCTGAGCTTCCTGATGTTTGTCAACATTGGTTTCTGTGAATTGTTTCCAATTCAAGCTATAAAAACTCAGGAAAATGTCCAAATAGCCCTCAGTAGCTATAAAAAATTCTGTAAAAGCTAATAAAAATGTCCGTATCCCATAATATATATATATTTTGTATTAAAGATGTCATGGCTCCTTCTCGGTGTTACCAGGAGCTGTTTCAGGATCTCAGGATTTCCTCAAATGCAGAGAAGTGTTTATTATGTGATGAATGTATATTTTGACATTTAATATACTTAATTCTTTAAAAATAATACTTTATTGCTATATTCTGTTATTTTACCATTTTGAAATGATTTGGCATTTTTAAAGCAAATTTTAAAAAAAGATTTATATTTGTGTACACACACACAGAGTCCTGGGTATATGTGATTTAATTTCTTTCATGTTTGTCCTCAAAATTTTGTAAGAGATTAGGGTGTAATCTCAGTAAAAGTCACAGCATTACGTGCTGTGAATATTTTCTTACCCGTTATGTGTCTTCACCACAGGATAGTTACTTATGGAGATGTATCAAGAAACTGCAAATTTCTAGTTTTATCATTAATTCTTTGTCGTAAAATCCTCTTGATAGCAAAATTTTCTGCAGTCTGATTTCTTGAATGTTATTTACTCATCTTACCTTCTTTATGTTGATATTTAAAGAAAATAGTCATGAATTTGACAAATATGTACTGAACCTTTACTTTGTGCTGGACTCGTTTTAGGTGTTTAGGATAAATTAATAAGCATAATGAAAATCTCTGCTTCATTGAATTTATATATGAACTTAAATAAGGGGAATTAAATATAAAGACTAAAATAATAATTTATTGTATAGACTGTTATAATTTAAATGAATGCTGAGGCACCTGAGTGGCTCAGTTGGTTAAGTGTCTGATTTCGGCTCAGATCATGATCTCAGAGTTTGTGGGTCTGAGCCCTGCATCAGGCTCTGTGCTGACAGCTTGGAACCTGGAGGCTGCTTCAGATACTGTGTCTCCCTCTCTCTCTGCCTGTTCCCCACTTGTGTTTTCTCTCTCTCTATCTCAAAAAATAAACGTAAAAAAATTTTTAAAAACGTTTAAATGAATGCTACAAAGAAAAAAGGAAAAAATGGAGAGTATGTAGTTTTCTTAGTACAGTCAAGAAAAAATAATATATTTGGATCATTTGGGCAGTGCTACTCAAAGTGTAATCCACAACCCAGAGCTAGTCCCTGGATTGTTTATTTCCAATTTGTATCAGTTATCTGTATAACAGGCTATTCCAAAAGCAAATGGTTTAGGACAATAACTTATCATGTCTATAGTTCTGAGGATCCAAGCCAGGTTTCATTTATATTCTCTGGGTTTGCTTATGCATCTGTGATAAAGTAGAAGGTTGGCTAGCATTTGACTGGCATAGAATGACCTCAACTGGGGAAGCTTAGCTCTGCTAATGTTTCTCACATTTCCCCAGTACTAAACTGGGAATGTTATTATATAAAAGGCAGAGGAAAAAGAAAAGAAACGGAAGTGTGAAAGTGTTTTCTTTTGCTTTTCTTTTTATTTTTTTCAGACTTTGCGTGAATTAAATCTGTTTTCATCCTTTTGGCAAGTCACGTGACCAAGAGAAGAGACAAGGTATGATAATTTGATTAGAACACCAACTTCCAAATTAAAATATATGACATAAAGTACTTCAACATAGGATCATGACCAGGATATGATAGCTCTGATGCAAGTTAATGAGAAATAAATGATTTACTCGAGCCATCTGATCAAAATAATTATAATGTAGAGATACTAATGTTAACATATAATAAACTAATTCAATTCTATATCTATAAATATTTATTTTATGATAAACAACTAGATAGTAGATACTGTGTGAATTAAGATAGCTATTACAATAAAATGCCTTTCTTTTAAGAGAACTAGCAACACATTTCTGCAAAAAAAGTTATTGTATTGTAATAGTGTCACAAGACTGGGAGAATGGTAGAAAATTAATTCTGATGGTGTGGTCTCGAGAAGGAAGTAGAAATTGAAGGAAACCTTGAGAGATGGTATATCATACCTTGCAGGCCATCTGTCTAGTGCACATTAATCTCATATTCTTTATTATAAGAACCATAATGTGATTCAGAGTGACCATGTTCTGGGGAAAAACAAAACAAAACAAAAACAAAACCATAGTTTTCTTATCTCTCCAGGTGATTTTTCATGACATAATCTTACCAATGAGGTAGAAGTGGTTGTCTACAGCTCTAGATTTTCAAATAAGTTATTGATTTTTGGTTTAAAAAGTACCAACAATTGCATTTAGAGAAGCACTAATAACACTAATAACACTTTTAACAAAAAAAAAAATACTTTTCAATAGCTCTTCATGGAAAACTTGAAAACCTTACTGAGAGAAAATAAAATAAGATCTAACTAAATGGAGTAGATAGGACAAGTAGTTGTTGAGATGTCGATATTACCAAAATTGAGCTATTGACTCAGTGCAAATCTAGTTAATCTCAAGAGAAATTTTGGAATACATTAATATATTAATTCAAATATCTACACGGTACAGTAAAAAGGCTACAAAAGCCAAAAAATCTTGAAAAAAAGAACTCCTTGTCTTTACGTTTTAGAGAAAACTTCGACAATCAGAACAATATTTTATTGGTGAAATAATAGAAAAATATATCAATAAGAGAGAACAGATTGTTCAGAAAGAGGCCCACATATTTATGCTCAAATCATTTTGACAAAAATGCAAAGACCAATGGGAAAAGAAGTCTTTGAAACAAATGGAGCTGAAATAACTGTATAAATGTATTAAAAAGTGCGCTGAAGTCTCTACCATACACAATTCACAAAAATTAAGTTATACCTAAACATAAAGCTAAAGTATAATAGTTCTGGAAGATAATATAGCATATCTTTGCAACTTTAATGTAGCAAAGATTTTATGAAGACACTTAAAGTATTAAACTTAAATAAATATATGATAAAAATTGAAGTTCAATGAAATTCTCATATATCTAAGTTGTGTATCAGATAGATAGATATAGATGATAGATGATAGATAGATAGATAGATTTTTTTAAATGTTTTATTTATTTTTGAAAGAGAGACAGAGTATGAGAGGTAGAGGGGCAGAGATAGAGGGAGACACAGAATCCGAAACAGGTTTTAGGCTCCAAGCTGTCAGCACAGAGCCTGACGCAGGGCTCGAACTCATGAACAGTGAGATAATGATCTGAGCCGAAGTCTGACTCTCAAGCGACTGAGCCACCCAGATGCCCTGATAGATGGATATAAGTAGATAGATGTTGCTCAATAGAGACATGACAGATATGTATATACAATATATTATTAATTTTAATGAATCCAATAAGATAATAGGAATGGCCAAAATTTCGGACAGATATACACAAATAGCCAACATGCACATGAAAACTTGCTCAGTCCCATTGGTCATCAGGGAAATAAGGATGAAAACCATAATAATATATCATTACCTTCACAAAAAATTACTAAAATTACAAATATTGATATAACCAATAAGAGGCTCAGTCAATTCTGAGGATGTAAGATAACTGAAACTCTCATATGATTTCTAAGAAGAAATTAGTAAATAAGCCAGGAAGATAAACGGCTTCATAGTGGCCATTACGGGAAATTTTAGAGAACTAGAAATCTAATTACTAATGCTGTCCACTTTCAAAACATTAGTCATAGGGGCACCTGGGTGGCTCAGACAGTTAAGCGTCCAACTCTTGATTTTGGCTCAGATCATGATCTCACGGTTTGTGAGAAGCCCTATGTTAGCCCTCAGTGCTATAAGCACAGAGCCTGCTTGCGATTCTCTTTCTTCCTATTTCTCTATCCCTTTCCCACTCATGTACACTCTCTCGCTCCTCAAAATAAGTACATAACATTTTAAAATATATTCAAAACCTAAGTTATAAAATCAATCAATGACTTGCTCAGTAGTCAAAATAAAGTCTAGGTCTTAACTATGACCTACAATGTCTCAGGCATATGAATCCTTATTTGACTACTCACTTTTTCTGTTCCTCTTTCATTCTCTGTATTCTAGCCTGTACCGATACCCATTTCCTTATACACGTTTTCCTCCCAGACTCATAGCCTTCAGATATCTTCTATTCTCTATCTAATACTCTTTTTGCTGATCTCCATATGGCTCTCTGATTTCATTCATCTCTCTCCTTAAATTTCATCTTTACAGAAATAACGTTCCCGGCATCTGTTCTTTATAATTTCAAAGACTAATTATTCTAAATATACATTATCACCACTCTTATCTGTTCTACAATTTGTTTTGTATTGTCTGTCTTATCTCACTAAAATATGAGCGCCGTGAGATTTTAACTCTTTCATTTACTTTTGTATTTCTAATGACTAGAGTCGTGCTTGGCACATAGTTGTCACTCATTAAGTGATACTGAACCGAAGGGATGGGTGGTAATTTAGAGTTTGGTATCTGGGCAAATTTCCCTTCTATGACATATGGTTAAAACTTTGTAACCATCAATACCTGTATTTTTTAAATTATTTTGTACATTTAATTTAAACACAAGATTTGTCTTCCTACATAATCTAATCCACAATATGGCCAAAGTAAATTATTATGAGGTAGCATCTGGACCAGTTGTATTGATATTTTTTTTAATTATGAATATTCACACATTTTACCAAGGCTCTTAATTATCCTTAGCAGGTGTTTTCAATACACAAAGCCTTCTCCATCACATATTTGGAATTTTATGGCTACTTCCACACTCATGAACATTTGGAAAAAAATGAATACTACAAGACATACATGGTTGTAACTCTTAGAACTTTGAGTTAAATTTGAGATGTAATTTTATTTAGAAATCCCGAAAAAAATAAATTTCTGCCAATTAAATTTAGACCAATATTTCAAAGACATAATTACCTCCTAATTAGAAAAAGAAAATTAATTCACGCATAAGAAACTGTGTTTTCTTTATTCAGTGGAATTTGTAACATTGCTACCTATAGAATACTTTAGAATATTATGAACATGGCAATTGATACAAATATACATGATATAATTATCTTGGTTGTAAGGAATAGAAGGTAACTTATGCTAATTAACATAAAATTAATTAAAGGGATATCAAGTAGCTGCAGACATTAGGGAGGAAATGAAAAGCAAACCCAAAAATGGGATCCTTTATTTTGAAATAGTAATGCATGAGAAGATCATAGTGAAACTGAGACAATGAGCCTCTAAATTTTGTTGAGTTTCCTTTATCATTGGAAGAGCTCTCCCAACCCCAAGTGGAAACTGCTTTCCCATCTGTAGCAAAATTGCCTCCCTCTTTCAAGAAGCAGCCTCCCCACCCCTGGTGGTATTGGCCTCTCCACCCACCATAATATCTTCTTTTCCAATGCTGTCTGAGGAGATTAATACTGTATTGCCAAAAAAAAACAAAAAAACAAAAAACAAAAAACAAAAAAAAAACTGTAATGATTTTTCCTGAGGCAGTTGCTATCCAAAACAATGCTGATCCTCCTCAGAACCCTGACCTACACTTCCACCTTGCTATCGCTGGAACCAAGTTCCTGCAGGCCCCTAAAGTTGTGGTACATATAACATGTGACCTGTGAGTAGGTATGTTACATTTCAAAAGAACTACCTGACGGGGCACCTGGGTGGTTCAGGTGGTTAAGCATCTGATGCTGGGTTTCAACTCTGGTCATGATCTCTCAGCTCAAGATTTGGGCCTTCGGTAGGGCTCTGCACTGACAGTGTGAAGCCTACTTGGAATTCTCTCTATCTCACTCTGTCTCTGCCCCTCCCCTGCACATGCTCTCTCTCTCTTTCTCTCTCAAAATAAACATTAAAAACAAATATATACAGACAAAAATCAGAGGAATATGTGTGGGAATGGATAATAATGATATGAGATAATGGTGTAAAAAATATAAAGTTGGACAGGCCAGATTTAATAATACTCTGTTCACAGAACGGAGGTTCATTGTTTGTTGTTTCGGTTGGCTGAAACATGGATTGAAAGGTGGCCTGCAGTGAATGAGTTAGAAATATCGTAACTGTCTTGGTTTAATGTAGAAGAAAAGATCCAAAGCTTAAAGAGATTGAAATATTAGAGCATATTTGTCATTTCAGACATACTCACACATACTGTGAGGGTCCAGAAAGCTTTTCACTGGTACTCTCAGGAATACAATTATGAGAGGAGCCCTGGCATCCTTCAATAGCGTTGTGATTACTCTGTTTAGGCCCAACCACAGGGTGAGAACTGCAGTCACTGAGGTAGGAAACTAAGATGCCTGGGTGGTAGGGTGACGGTACTCAACGGTCAGAGCTAAAGTGAGTGCAGTTTCGGTGATAGCAGAGTGAAAACAGCAGCAGAATAGTCTGATTCACACAGACCTCGGCTTTGGCCAGTTGGTTCTGTTGTGCCTGGAATTTCTTCCATCTGACTCATCCTACAAGCAGAGATGAGGCACAATGTGTAGCCGGCATCTTTGGTCTTTGGAGACACATGTTTCTCCTTTGGGTATTCCTCCAACCCATTTATCAAGAGACCAGAAAAGCTGCTAGTTTTGAGCAGGGTGCAGAACAAGACAAGGCTGTGCAGTAAGTCCAGACTGCTGTGTGAGCCGCCTGCAACCGGGCCAGGTGACCCAGCAGACTCGATGGTGACTGAAGTATAAAAATGACAGACACGGATGTTGTTTCGAGCCTTTAGTAATATCCTAAAGGCGAATAACAGTGCAGACCCTTAGGATTTGAGAGCAAAAATTTGCTATCCTCCACAAATAACAACCATCTTTTTGAGAAGCAGTTCTTTACCGGGGCCTCTATAGAGACCAAACACTTAGCCATGGGCCACCATGGGGTCTGAGCTGCCCATCATGAGCTGGGTGTTATATGAGCCTCCAAACCATAAAGTTGGCCATGCATAGCATCATTCCACCATCAAATGGAAATGGCATATATGTGACAGAGCCTACGCAGGCCCTAAAGGCACAAGCGTGTCACAAAAAGAAGTAGCCCAAATGTCCATAGTCCCCACTCCTGCTATGCTGTTTTCTCTCTCCCAGCCTGCACCTGTGGCCTCAAGGAGAGTTCCTTAAGATCAGTTGGCAGGGGAAGAGAAGACGCAGGCTTGGTTTAGAGATGGTTCCATACGATAGGCAGGCACTACCTGAAAGTGGACAGCTATAGTACTACCCCGCTTTCCTGGGACATCCCTGAAGGACGGTAGTGAAGGGATACTCTCCCAGCAAGGGGAGCTTCTAGTAGTGCACTTGTGTTTTCAC
This sequence comes from Paguma larvata, assembly GCA_030068075.1. Classification (NCBI taxonomy): domain Eukaryota; kingdom Metazoa; phylum Chordata; class Mammalia; order Carnivora; family Viverridae; genus Paguma; species Paguma larvata. The sequence continues at coordinate 39,441,459 of CM057840.1, forward strand.
TTTATAATATGTGCTTCTACACCGATGAAAATCTGAGCTCCTGTCGCTCTTCTCTAGTACCTCCCTGGGGCATAATGCGTAAGTCTTCCAGATGGATGTGCTATCAGGTCTCTGAGTGCTGAAGCATTTCATTAGCGTATCTCATGTCAACACAGCACTCAGCACGCTCGCCTTTAGTGCGGCACTGAGGGCTCACAGCCTGAACTTGTGGCTGTCCTGCAAGGGATCCAGGGGGCTCCATGCAGAGGTGCATTTAACATAGCAATAAAGCTTTGTGCTTACTAACTTTCCCTGGGTAACCTGACACTATGCCTTCATTTCAAATTATAAAATGCCATGCTGTGCCTTTTAACTTTACTTTTAAAAGAGAAAAATAAATGAAATTACTTATATAAAGATATGTTGTATTAATAAGAGTTGTGGCAAGCAAATAAATTATAGGAACCAAAGGATATTTCTCCTCAAAAACAGTAGTAGTTTCATACCAACATAGATACAAGTTCATTAAAAGTCACTTAGTGACGAATTAGAAACCCACCAAAATATTTTTGGTCAATTTTATTATCATTAAATTTAGGTCTTACTAATTTTTACTTTGGAAGATTTGCTTAATGTACTGTAATTGATATCTGTGAAATAATGGACAAGTATTTAGAGAGAGATTTCTTAGGAGAAAGAAGGCTGGGGATAATCAAGATGTAAAAAAAAAATTTAAAAAAAAATTGGCCAAAGGGTTTTAGCCACACGACACAATTCTCCGAATCACACCAGGAGTGATTACCTAAGGAAAACAATTCAGGAACCCATTCACTGCGTCTAATTTCACCAATACCCACAATCATACTGGGAAAAGCGTAGTTGAAGCTAGTATTTATCCGAGTAAAAAGTAGCTTTATCTCTTATTGTTCAGAGAACTTAATACTCTTAGAGATAAAGATTTAGATGACAAGATTTACAACCAGAAGAGACTTCAGATAAAATATATGCTTCTGAAATCTGAAGCCATCAAGCAAACTATTTCTATAAAGAGGTTAATATTGAATGCTTTATAAATACAAACAAATACCTTTAGTACATATATTTTTTCCTTTTATTTAAAGTCATAAAAATGATGCTGTCATGTAAAGATCTTTTTTAAGTTAGGGGCGCCTGGGTGGCTCAGTCGGTTAAGCGGCCGACTTCTGCTCAGGTCACGATCTCACGATCTGTGAGTTCAAACCCCACATCGGGCTCTGTGCTGATGGCTCATCAGAGCCTGGAGCCTGCTTCGGATTCTGTGTCTCCCTCTCTCTCTGCCCTTCCCCTGCTCATGCTCTATCTCTATGTCTCTCAAAAATAAATAAACGTTAAAAAAAATAAATAAATTAATGTTTGTCAGGTACATGTTAGAAACACGTCTGGCAAAGTAAAATCCAGTAACAAAATGCAGACATTATTTTCAATAACATTGATTACATTTAATACAATTATTTAGTGAATTTTATGTTTTTTTAATAAAATGATCTTATTAAATCATTTAGTTTTTTTTTTTTTTTGTTTTTTTTTTTTTTTTTTTTTTTTTGAGAGAAGTGAGAGAGAGAGAAAAAACGGTGGGGCGGGGCAGTGAGAAAGGGGGACAGAGGATCCGAAGCAGGGTCTGTGCTGACAATAGAGAGTCCAATGTGGGGCTCAAACTCACAAACCGTGAGATCATGATCTGAGCTGGAGTCGGGATGCTTAACCAACTGAGCCACCCAGGTGCTCACTAAATCATTTAACCTTTTAAAAAATACTGTGCTGTAATCCCTCATAATTTGTGTTTGCTTGCACTAGACAGGATGCAATGAAAATAAAGCTCCTAGTGAAAGGAAAGAAGTTTCAGCCATGACCTAATGTCTATTTCTAATACTGGAAATCAGCTACATTTGCAATTACATGAAATTATTCAATCAACTAAAGTGTTTCGATTTACCTGTGACCACAGCGTTTTTGTCTGAGAACTCATGTTTAACTTTTATATGTCAAAAAACTTGCTGTTCTTGTTGACATACGCCGCCATATAAGATACTCTTACATTTTCGAGTAACTAACATTCAGGAATTAGTCAAAACTGAATTGAAGGATTCTTTTTTTCATCCTTTATTAATAATTTTCCTTAGATTTTAGTTTTAGTCTACCGTTTCATAAGAATAAACACTCATGTCCAAAATACGATAAATCCTTGCTTTCTGGTATAAGTAGATGTTAATATATGTATATATATATATATACATTTGTGCATTTGGATATGTCGTATAATACATCAAAGTGCTATCTGGTTTACTGAGAACTTGTGCTTTGTATTTTGTGTGCTTTAATGACATAGTCTCATATTTGCAGAAACACACCTGCAAGTGTTGGCAACACAGTGATGTTTGCAATGACAGACCATCTCAAATATGTTAAAATCTACATATAATCCAAAGATCTGATTGGTATTCTTTATAATATTCTCCGTAATTTTATTCTAAATAAATTTAGACTTTTTTTGTATATTTAGAATTTTCCTTGGTGATTTTATTGTAGATTCTAAGAAATATAAAATTGCATTTTACAGTATAGCTATTTGCGTAATATTTCCTTCCAAATCATGAATGTGCTACATCTAAAGATCCAGATGTATCTGTTCAGATATTATATATTGAATTAATTCTAAGTTTCTAATTAGGTCTTTGGGTTTTTCTAGTTCCTACAGTGATTATCATGTTGTGATTTATTTTAATAAGCATTCCTCCTGGTTTCTGCCACCCATGCTTCATCACGGGAAAGCATAAACCATTGGTTTATTAACACCTTTTATTAAGAGGTATTAGTGGACTGTACTTCTGTGACATAAATATTCCTTATGCAAAATAGTTACATTGACTGTATTTAAGGTGGTCCGGGCGGTCAATATTTACCAGAGGGTCAGGTGTAGCCTTTGAAAAATATTTTTAGGAAAATTCAGAAGGCATTATTTCAAATATGCTAATGATCTAGCATAAGTTTTGTATATTCAGAAATACTCGATGTAGTGAGTTCCTAGGTTCTTTATTTTTTACATTTAGTTAGAAATAGCCTCTTGAATATGAGTGGCTCATTGCGATGCAGGCAACTTCTGTTTAGTTTTACAACAATAATGTGCCCCAAGGCCTTATTTTGTTGAGGGTTTAAAAGCACAGGAAAACAACCCCAACCCTGAGTGACCAGGTCTGCTTCCTCCCTTAAATCAATTGTGTTGTTCTCCTGAGTTCAGCAAGACAGGATCATCTGCCCACTCAAGTCACTAACTGAAGTCAAAAAGGACCCTTTTTTTTTTTTTTTTCTGTTTTCTCAGCATCAAGTCTGGCTGAATCCATCTTGTAAATATTTCTTCAACCCATCGTTGTTTTTTCTTTGCTCATTGTCGCTTTGTCATAACCCATATCCTTGGCTTATACTACTTTCATAGGTTTTAAATTTGATTATTATGACCAACCCATATGGGACCCCTGATCTTTACTTTTGCTTACCTCCTATGTGACCTCCACACTGAGACCCAAGTGCCAGGCACCAAATCAATCAGCATTTGTCATCATTCTTCTTAAAATCCTCTTAGGACATGGCACAGGCCTCTCTTATTTTTCTACCATTCTCTCTCACCTCTCTGTCACATTCTTACTTCAGTGCTATCAAACTACAGAAGTTTTCAATTCATACATCCTTTTTCCATGCCTCAATGTGTTTCTGTTCGCTGTTTCTGGAAAGCTTTTAATCTCCTTACTGGGCTGTCATTTTTTTTTTTTTTTTTAATAACATTTATTTATTTATTTTTTGGAGGGAGGAGCAGAGAGAGAGGGGAAGACAGAGAGAATCCCAAGCAGGCTGTGCTTTGTCAGAGCCTGAAGTGGGGCTTGAACTCAGAAATCTTGAGATCATGACCTGAGTCAAGGTCAAGAGTTTATGCTTAACTTACTGAGCCAACCAGGTGGCCCGAGGGCTCTCTCAGACTAATTCCTCAATTAGGAATTGCTCAATTTGTTGCTAAGAGCCTTCTTTGGCAAATCTGACCTATCTTGGACTTCTCAGCCTACATAGGTGTCTCTTCTCCATTATCGCAGTTAACATGCACATGTCTGTGTTCTCATACCCTGCCTGTTCTGGGTTATCTATAAGCTGACTTGGAAGGCTGATACTGTTTCTACCCCAAAGTGCCTGAAGCAAAGCCATATGTCACAGTTTCACGATTAGTTTGAAAGGAGCTTCCCCTCATCCCTGTTTTCTCCCCTCATGCTATTCTTTCCCTTCATCTTTACCACATGTTAATAGCATTCTGAGGTCTTTTTCAATCTATAGTGTCTGACCTGAAATATGTTTATTTATCTTGAAAGATGTATCAATATGTCTAAGAAAATTGTGTGCAGAAAAACAGACACCGTGTGTATAATATTCTTGCTCCTTCAGAAGAAATTGCTAAAAATTAAAGTTGTAATTATGTACCATGTATAAATTTTTTTCTAGGATTAAAGTAGATCATAAAATAAAATATTAAAATTGCGTCTAAATGACAGTTAACTGATGGTTCTTAAATAGAGTTAAAATCTATCAGTTGTTAGGTATATTGGAAAACATGGCACTGACCCAAGTTTCTGGTGTCAAGTACAGTATTATTTCATCAGATGCAGAAAATTATCTCATTTAAATTCAGGTACTATAATAAATTATGTTCTCTTTTTAGAATAATCAAACAAATGTTGATTCTGTTAAATCATGAGTGACAAATTTTTGAAATAAATTGAATCTAGGTAAAAAGATGGATAATACCAGTGACAACAAATTTGATTTTCTTTTTCTCAGGGAACAAGAATGTAAAATTCTACCTAGTAGTATTTTATATATTTTTTTTCTTCATAAAGATTGCAATTACATTTGTCCCAGAGAAAGAAAGAATTATGTTCATACATAAACCTGTACGCAGATGTTTAAAGCAGTTTTGTTTGTAATAGCCAAATACCGGAAACGCTGAGATGTCCTTTAATGGGTAAATGCCTGCAGACTGCGGTGGCCCATCCCTGCCACGGAATACTACCCAACAATAAAGAGCAACAGACTATTGACACATGCAGCAACCTAAAGGTTTCTGCTCAGTGAAAAAGTCAATCCTCTAAGGTTACGTACTGGATAATTCCATCTCTATAACCTTCTTGAAATGACAAAATGGTAGAAACAGAAAATAGATTAGTGGTTGTAAGAGGAAGTGGAATAATGGGGTGTGGTTAGAAAAGAGAAAAATGAAGGACGCTTTGATGATGGAAATGCTCTGTATCTTCAAAGTCAGTATCTGTATTGTGGTAATCATGTCGCACTACAGAGAGTCCTGCAGGAGGTTGAATGACACGAGAGACCTCTGTATTTCTCACAATTACAAGGGAACCTATGATTATATCAGGATAAATTTTAATTTAAGAAAGGTAATTTCATTTATGATTTAAAAATGATAAGGTGGGCGCCTGGGTGGCTCAGTGGGTTAAGCTGTTGGGAGCCGTTTTGGACTCACAGGTTGAGACCCCTCCCTGCGTGGGAAAGATTGAAGCAAAGCTCCCGCCAGCCAAACTGGCACCTAGTTTTACCTCCCTCTAAATAATCTTTCAGGCCTGGATTTCTTGAACTGCTCTCATTGGCCTAAGGGATATAATGCTCTTTGGTTTTATGGCACATGGAAAAGGGGACCTGGAGTGCGATGTCTTGATGGATAAAATCTGAATGAGAGTAACCTGGCCAGAAGTAACCTTGAAGTTGCCTCTTGGGGTAGGTTACACAAATTGATCATATAGAATAGCAGTTATGAGTTGGCTAGAAATTAGTAGGCGTTAGGCCCCAAGACTCCTTGAACCAAACTAGATTTTCCCTGCAGGTATAGCATTGTGTTAATCATCCCCTCAACCCCACCATAAAACCTCAAGGCACATCTCCGTAAAGCTTCTCTCGGTATTAACAGACTGAAGGGAAAGATTGTAAAGAGAGTTAGGACCTTCCCTGGAGGTTAGCCTCGCCCAAAAGTTAGAAGCACTGCTTATAGATAAGGTACAAACTAAGGTAGCTACACATATCTTCATTGATCAGCAGCAAATATCGAGCACCTCCCTGAGGTCAACATTTCACAAATCCTTTTGTAAATCTCATCCCCACACTCCCTTATACCATAAGCCTATAGGTGACTACATAGGTCTTGTGACAACAATGTATGTTATAAAGAATGCCTTGTCACTGATGTAATGTCACTCGCTACCTTTAAAAATAAAGATACTGAGACCAGCAAAGCAGAGATGCCAGAATTGCCAGGGCTGCCTGCTTGGTCATCAGATTCCATCTCACTCGTGGCTCTCTCACTTCATTTCGCCTGACCGTCCGTCCTTCGTGGACCCCTAGATTCGCCGGAACAAGGACCCGGCATTAAGCGTCTGACGTTGACTCAAGGCATGATCTCACAATTCATGAGTTAAAGCCCTACGTTGGCTCTGTGCTGACCTCTGAGAGCCTGAAACCTGCTTCAGATTCTGTGTCTCCCTAACTCTCTACCCCTCCCGCGCTCATGCTCTCTCTCTCTCTCAAAAATAAACAAACATTAAAAAAAAGAATGATAAGGAGAACTTTCCATCCTCTCTAATTGTTCCTTAAGATATGTAGTAAAACCTCGATTGTAATATGTGCTTTGAACCCAAAAGCACAGACAGATATGAATTAGGAAGACTACTTTAAATCTTATGCTAACCTAATTTTAAAAATATATTGAAAATGTAGATAACAAACTATGCTAAGTATGTTACTTAATTTTTAAAAATTTTAAGTGTTTATTTATTTTTGAAACAAAGAGAGAGAGAGAGATAGCATGAGTGGGAGAAAAGCACAGAGAGAGGGAAACACAGAATCCGAAGCAGGCTCCAGGCTCTGAGCTGTCAGCACAGAGCCCACTGCTGGCTTGAACTCACAAACTGTGAGACCATGATCTGAGCCAAATTTGGATGCTTAACTGACTGAGCCACTCAGGCACCCCATTATTAAAATAAGATAATAAAAAGTTAACCACATAATAAACAAGTTTTCCTTAAGCATTAGTGTAATAATTGAACATTTATACAATTTCAACATGTTTAAAACTCTCTCTTTTACTTTTTTTTCCCCATAACAATGCAAGCATTTGTTACTTTACACTATCTTGGAAACAAAAGTCACAAAAGGACATGAAACCAAATAAGTTAGTGTTGTTAATATAAAATTCTAACTAGGGACACCTGGGTGGCTCAATTGGTTAAATGTCTGACTTCCACTCAAGTCATAACCTCACAATTCATGGGTTTGAGCCCCACATCAGGCTCTGTGCTGATAGTTCAGAGCCTAGAGCCTTCTTCAGATTCTGTGTCTCCCTCTCTGCCCCTCTCACACGCACTCTCTTTCTCTTTCTCTCAAAAATAAATAAATAAATAAGTAAACATTAAAAAATAATAAAATAAAATCTGACTAAACAAGATATTAACTCTTTACCAATGTTTCATAAAAGGCAAAAAAAAAGATTTATTAAAAATCAATGATTTGTGAGACACTTTGCTTGTTGGCAATAACATAATAATATCTGAAAAATAAGTTGTTATCAACAAAGACAATAAAGTGTAAAGTGACCTGATATGAACTACATGCTATGGAAAAGGGGATTAGGTAGTGGAAGGTGTGTGTGCGAATAATAATCCTTAATTCCAAACCAAATACCTAAGATGAGAATATTTCTTTTAAATCTCTGATGCAGTCTAACAGTTAAATGAATGAGATAGAGCCCTAATTCAATCATATTAGTTAACTACCACACTGATCGTTCATATTTGAAATCAGATTTAAAAATTAGGTGTTTGAATGACTTTTCAATCTGTAAACTGAAATGTTATATTAAATTATTTGAGAAGAAATTTTTCATGTTAAAACAGTATAATTGCCTCAGAAACTTGAAATTTCCTGATCTAGTTTATGTTATTTTTATTTGGAATATGTATTACTTGAGTTATCCATTCCTTCATTTATTCTTTTACACATAAATTCATCTAATAAAACCACATATGCAACAATAATCACTAATATAATCCACTTACCAGAAGTTTCCTAAATGTTAAACACCAACGTAGACAGTAAAATTACATAAATTATGTCTATTTTTCACCTTTGTAAAGCTTATTTTTCTTTTACAAATGAGAAACTGGTGATTTTGGTGTCAGAGTTGTGCCTCTAGTGAGAAACAAACTAGACTAATAGAATTCTAAATTATTTTCTCTTTCCACTCTATTGTGGAAATACTCTAATGTATTGTGTACATTTGCAAATATGAACTGTGGGGTTTATATATATTAAACAAGCATTCCTGGGGATTTTTCTTAGTAAGAGTTTGTAATATTTAATGGGGAAATAAACAAAATCAGATGACATTAGGAAAATACATTATTGAAATAATTAATGTTAAGTTTTCTAAAGTCTTTCATTTAATGATTTCATCAATAGTGGTAATGTTACTAAAAAACAAGGAATCTTATTCTCTCTGGTCTCCTGTTCTGCAATTAGAACATTGACTCTTGGAGTGATGAGAACATAAGCTGCATGATTCGGTAAACACCAGCTTTTACCCCCGATGCCAGTTTATCTACTATGGTAGTTGATTAAACAGGCCTTGCCCAGCTATAACTGTGAGCTGAAGCCTCGCAATTGTAGCTTGATGGGATGGATAAGTCCAGGTAGAATTATCCATTCTGGTATTCCTAGATACACCAGCTTGACCTCTTGGTGTGATCAAATGTTGGAGAAGTGATGGGCTTCAAGACTTAAGATTGTTCAATCCTTGCATTTAAATAGGAGTAATCATTTTAATCAATGAACCATAGCTGATTTCTACTGAGTTCTAGAGAAAGCCAGTTCCTTTTCCAGAATGACAGGCATTTTTAGGTCATAGGCAAGTCAATATTTACCTTTCATTAGGAAGGTTGTTTAATTTTTAGAAGACTGACTCTCTCACCTGCCTTTGATGGATCAAATGTGGTAATACAAGGTTCCAAATATATGCTCTAAAATTTAATTACTGGTATACACATAAATAGGTTATAATAATTATTAGAATATGTATAAAATAAGAAACGTAAATGATCTTAAATTAACAAATGAAAAAAATGAGATTCAAAAAATATAAGTGAATTGTCCACACAGAAGTTAATGACCTAAGTACTAAATCTCCACTTTATTAAATCTAAAATAGTCTTATTTTTGGTGGCCTACATAAAAAATGTAGTTTGAACTTTATGTATGAAAAGTAACAGTTTTCAATATAAAGTGAACATATATACTTTTTAATTTAATTGAAAACAAATTTCTGACATAAGATGTATTGTTACATTGCAGAAATATTTGATAAAACATGTAAAAGTTTTCCTCTTAATTGGATTTTACTAAAATTTAGAAATTAACTCTTCAAAAATACAAGCTCAAGAAGAACATAAGTTGAGCAATGATGCCGAAAATATCATGTTTAATATGATTATCAACATAAAGAAAAAGAACATTACCTGCCTAAAGCAATGCTTATTATCGTTCAGTTGTATTTGATAATGAGCTAAGTGTCATGGGAACCATAAATCATTACTTCTTATTATGAGGAAGAGTATTGTAGTAGATGACATTTCTTACATGGGGATTTTTTTTTAAATAGCCGTTATGATTTTTCCTCTCATTTAATTATAGGAAATATGGAATATAACACATCTTGGTCGGGGGGAAGGAAGTAACATTGTACAACAATTAAATGCACAGATTTGGAAATTATACTGCTTAGGTAGGAATACAGTTCCCAAAATTAGAGTTGTATTTGGTAAAATATCTTTGTCATTATTCTACCAGCTTCATGTTTTTCATCTGTAAAACTGAAATAATAAGATTATAAAATTATTGAACCGATGGTTTCTTTGAATAAAACGAGCAACATGAAAACAGTTAGAGAAAAAGTTTGAAATTGAATATATTCCTCGAGAAATGCTAGCTGGTATAAAAGCTTTGCTTGTTTTCAATTCTTTTTAATTTTGTTTAAAAAAGATTTATTTATTTATTTTGAGAGAGACAGAGACAGTGCAAGTGGGGGAAGGGCAGAAAGAGAGGGAGACGGGGAATCACACGCATTCTCTACGCTGTCAGCACAGAGCCTGATGGGCTCAAATCCACGAAACTGAGATCATGACCTGAGCCGAATCCAAGAGTTTGTTTTTAAATGAGGAAGAGAGAGACATCTAGATGATTTTTTTGTGCTGTAAAATAGAAAAATAATTCCTTTTAATTTTACCACCAAAAAATTTGATAAAACATTGCATTATTTTCAATTGTTTCATTTCGTACATTAGAACTTTCATTTTCTCATTCTATTAATTATTGTCACAAATATAAAATTAAATATATGAACATATTTTATTATTTTTAAGTTTAATTTCAGATTCATAAACATTTAATGGCTATGGTGATATACTTTAGAGTTGAATATTTTAGAATTCTGATTATAATTTCCCTATGCAGTGAATTGTCATAAAATATCACAAGGTACTTTTCTTTTTAATACTATTGGATAATTGATTATAAGAGCTTTAAAAAATAACACTATCCATGTGTTTTGTAGACGAGAGTTATGAAAACTTCATGCTGACCTCTAATTTCTGTGCATTATACTTACTAATGTTAAGTATATGCTATCAATAGTGAAAATCAAAGTGAATTTTTTGACTAAAGAGAAAACAATATAAGGGCCAAAATTTATGAAATTCCAAAACATTTTAATTATTTATCCAAATACATGATTGCAATTAACAGGTTTTTAAAATATTTTTAAGGTTTATTTATTTATTTATTGACAGCAAGGGAGAGAGAGAGACAGTGTGAGTGGGGAAGTGCAGAAAGAGACAGAGAGAGAGAGAGAGAGAGAAGAGAATCCCAAGCAGGCTCCACACTGGCAACACAAACCCCAATGTAGGACTCCAACTCATGAACTGCAAGATCATGGCCTGAGCCGAAATTGAGTCAGACGCTTAACCGACCAAGCCACCCAGGTGCCCCCATCTAACAGATTTTAAATCTTTCTTGAGTTTAATTGTTATTCAAATAATATATAACAGGGGCGCCTGGGTGGCTCAGTTGGTTGAGAGTCCGATTCGGCTCAGGTCATTATCTCACAGTCTGTGAGTTAGAGCCCCGCGTCGGGCTCTGTGCTGACAGCTCAGAGCCTGGAGCCTGCTTCGGATTCTGTGTCTCCCTCTTTCTCTGCCCCTCCCCCACTCATACTCTGTCTCTCTCTGTCTCAAAAATAAAAAAGCATTAAAAAAAACAAATAATATATAACAAAAATATTTTAAAATGAACAAGTTTAAAATTGATAGCTTAAGAGCTGTTACTGATGTTTCGAGTAACAGTAAGTCATTAATTTTATTTATTTATTTTTGGCTGCATAGTTTCCCATTACATGAATATTCCAAAGTGTTGCTATCCATTCTGCTGATGGACATTTGGATTGATCCAGGTGAAGCTTTTATGAATGACGCTATCAGGAAATTATTTTACATTATGTATCTTGCACATATGTATGGATGTCTTAGGTATATACCATGGATTAGAATTGTTTGGTCATAGGGTATCCCTATCTTCCACTTTGAAGATATTGCTCATCAATTTTCCTAAAATGTTACAATTCACATTTCCAACAGTGTGTAGATGTAGTCATTCCATATGTTTTCCAATTCTTGACATCTTCAGCTTGTAAAAACTAGCTATTCTAGGGGCACCTGGGTGGCTCAGTCGGTTAAGTGGCCGACTTTGGCTCAGATCATGATCTCACTGTCTGTGAGTTCGAGCCCTACGTCGGGCTCTGTACTGATGGCCCAGAGCCTGGAGCCTGCTTTGGATTCTGCGTCTCCCTCTCTCTCTGCCCTTTCCCTACTCATACTCTGCCTCTATGTCTCTCAAAAATAAATAAACATTAAAAAATAAAAAATAAAAAACTAGCTATTCTAGGGAGTGGTATATGTGTGTTATGTATAGCTATGCCTCTTGTGGATTTAAGCTTTTTCTTTTCTTTTTTTAATTAAGGGAAGCTCTATATCCAAGTGGAGATGGAACTCACAACTCACAACCATCAAGAGTTGCATGCTCTATCGTCTGAGGCAGTTGGGCACCCTTGTGGGTTTATTTTATTAGTTTATTTTATTTTAATTTTTTAATTTTTTTTTGAGAGAGCGAGAGAAAGAGAGAGAGAGAGAGCACAAGCAGGTGAGGGACAGAGAGAAGGAGAGACAGAATCCCAAGGAGGCTCTGGGCGATCAGCACAGAACCTGATGTGGGGCTTGAATTCATGAACTGTAACATCATGACCTGAGCTGAGATCAAGAGTTGGATCTTAACCAGCTGAGACACCCAGGCCGCCTCTGTGGGTTTGTTTTAGCCTTCCGTATGAATAATGATGTTCAGCACCTTTTCATTGCTTTCTAGTCATTTGAAAATTTATTTGTTGCCTGCACTACTATTTTTCCTTGTCCTCGTTTTCATCCTCCTCCTCCTCCTCCTCCTCCTCTTCATTATTATTACTAACAATTATTTGCTAAAGCCTGAAAAACCAAAGACCACCAGGAAAAAGCATGAAGGCTGTCAAAGTCATATTTACTGACCTGATCCAGCAAGGGAGACAGCTTCAAGGGAAACAAAAATGCCACTCCACAAGAAAGGATGGGGAAGCATGTTTTCTAATGTTCGGCCTCTCACCACGTGACTCTTTAAAGTCTAAGGGAAGCAGGAGTCATTCTGGATTGGTCCATATCTCCAAGATGGGCTTAGAAGTAGGGATCAGCTAGGGGTTGGGCGCTGTTGCAAGGGAAAGACAGCTTAGTGATTAGGTATCACCAGTAATGGATAGGACTGGCAGAGTGGCTGTAAGGTGTCATTGATAAGAAAGCAAAAGTCATTAAAAGAGGAAGTCATTATGGTATTTCACAGTTGCTTCACGACCTTAAATAAATAACAGTTCTAGGTTTTGCAGCTGGCTTTATCTGTGTCTGCTCTCCTGGTGTGATTAATGGCAAGGATACTTCTCTTTTACAGTCCCTAAGCTGACTTTCACTCTTCTAGTCCCAGACAGGTTTTTACTTTTTCATTTTGTATTTTTGATACAAATCTTTGTTATTTTATGCAACGAGACTATCATCTCCATTCTTTGGTTTTCCTTTTTCTTCTCTTAATAATGCCTTGTGATGAACAGGGGTCCTTAACTTTAATGAAGTGAAATTCATTAATTTTTAGTTCAGAGGTAGCGTTGGGTTATCCTATTGAAGAAATGCTTGCCTGTGCAAAGTTCACGAAAGTGTTTTCCTATATTACCTTGAAAGATAATTTTTAATTTCCCATTCATGTCAAGTCTACAATTCATCTGGCATTGATTTTTTGAATACAATGTAAGATACTAATCTAGATAATGATATTAAGCATTTTTCTCCTCCTTGCATATAAATACCGATATTGTCCAATAACTTTTATTGGAAAGATTATTCTTTTTCACTGTGTTACAATGCCTTTTTTTCCACATAAATCTGGTGACTATATATATATATATATATATACATATATATATAGGTAGGTCTGTTTCTCTACTAAAATATTTTCCATAGATCAACTTAGTTATCATCCTTCTACAGTTATCATACCATACTATTTATGGTAGCAATGTAATAAATCTTGGGACTGGCTAATGTAACTGCTTTAACTTTATTCTTATTGTCAATTGTATCTTTAATTTACCCTTTTTGCCAATTTGCAACACACACACGCACGCGCGTGCGCACACACACACACACACACACAGAAATCACAAAAGACTTTATAGGATGATGACAGGAATTACATTGGATCTATAGGAATCTAGATACCAAGTGAAGGATATCTCCTAATTTTGAAATGTCAGTCTTTCTATCTTTGAGATGGTATAGCTTTTTTTATTCATCTTTACTTTTAATTTCTCTTAATAGTATCTTGTAACTTTATGTATAGATCTTGCACATATTTTTAATGTTTACTGCTAGGTTTTAACATTTTTTTCATAATTGAAAGATAAATGATATCATTCATTTTCTCATTGTTTGTTGCTGGTATATAGTAATGCATTGTCTTATTGCACATTGATCTCTATCTAGGTAACTTGTTAAGTTGGTTTATTAATTTGAGAAGATTTTTATTAGTCTTATAATATTTCTTACAATTCAGTCATATCCATGAAAATGACAGGCTATATTTTCTTCATGTCTCAGCTTTATACTCCCTTTTCTTCTATTTCACTTAAACAGAAGCAAGGATAATGGACATTCCTTTCTTTTTTTTCCCCAATCTCAAATGGAGCACTTTTAATATTTAATAAGTATGTTTTCTCTAAGTTTGTTGTACCCAATATTTATTAATTTAAGACATTCTCTTCTATATCTATTTTACTAAAATTTTGTCTTAATATTACTTTAAATAGTATCAAATATTTTTCATGTTCTTATGTGTTTCTAGTTTTAATAATGAAATATTATCAACCAATTTTTTCTAATTGTTTTTATTGTGGTAAAAAAACATGTAACATAAAATCTATCATCTAAACTATTTTTAAATGTACAGATCAGTGCGATATTAAATATCTTCATAATGTTGTCTTGCCTTCACAACCATGCATTTCCAGAGCTCTTTTCATTTTATGAAACCGCAGCTCTATCCTCATTAAACAACATCTTTCCATTCTCCCATTTCCCCCACCCCTGGCATAACCATAGGTGTACAAATATTTCTTTGAGACCCAGCTTTCATGTCTTCTGAGTACTTACCCACATGTGGGATTACTGAATCGTATGGTAATTATTTTTTTTATTCTTTTATTGAGAACAACCTATGGTGGTTGTATTATTTTACATTCCCACCAATAGTACATGAGAGTTCCAATTTTCCCACATCCTCATCAACTCTTATCTTCTGTTTTGTTTTTTTTTTTGTTTTTGTTTTTCTCTTTTACAATAGCCAACCAGCTGGAAGTGAGATGAACACTGCTACTCAAGTTTCCTGAGCTTTCCTGATTTATTTCATTCTTGAGTCTTGTTAATTTAACACTCTTTTGTAATTTGTGAAAAATCTAGTATCATTCAAATATATGTCCTTTTCATTTTGATAGGTAAGATACATTTTTGTTTTTGCAGCTAAAATAATGCCAACGTCTCTATACTGTATTTCTGATCTTCCTCTTGATGACCTCATTTCTTCATTATTGGGATGTCGTCACCTCTAGCCCTGCAAAAAATGCCAATTTTTCTAAGTGTTATTTCATGAATCCATGTCCCTGTACAGATGGCTATGATTATTTCAGGGAGAAAAATCCCAGTTCTCAGCACCAAGCTCAGACAAGAATATCCCTTGCTTTCCTACTCTTCCATGCCCAACCATTGTTTTTATGAACACAAACATTCTGCTATATGTCAAGGTTGGAAATAAGCTTTCTGTAGCAACTATTTTTCTCTATCCAAACTCACTATTCTTCTCAGATCCTTACTCCTTTCCTTAACTTAGAATTACCAGTTTACTTCATTCCTTTTCTTTTGATAATTTTATTTTAAAAGATTTGTTGCCCATGTTTGATACTGTGTCTGAGTGGAGACATTGCAGTGCGAAACCAACATTTAATCCCGGGACACAGATTTTGATGTATTTTCTTTACTCAAAAGACTCTGAACTTTCATGCAGATCGATCCCACTGCATCCCTTCAAATCTTTGCAAACCAGAAACTTCAGGGAGTAGCAATCTTAAAAATGTCATATATGAACTTACTGTGTCAGGTCTCTTATAAGGATTTACCTAATCACTTTAAATTAGCCTCAAGAATTCACAGAGGTCAACTTCTCTTGATTAAAACTAACCAGAAACAAAAGCATGCAAGGAAATTGAATGATTTTCTTCTTCCATTATTCTTAAAACCTACACTCCTGGAAGTATATTGCTCACTGTGTCTCCAAAGTCATGGACTGCCATGTTTAATACCTGAGTCTAAAATGAGAATAGACGGGAAGAAAATATACTTTTCAGTTATTTTCCACACTGCGTCCTCTTTCTATCCTACCCTAAACTTCAGCCCAGTGAATTTTGAACCAGAGTTTCATCGCATCCCTGTCATGCGGCTGGCACTCCTGCTGGAGTTAATCAATGATTATTTCCCACCAAAGTTTATTTGCAATTTCTGAAACGATAATATGCATTCTTAGTGCAATAATTAGTTGTAAGTCAGTTTTACCTTTACTGGGAATTGATAGGTGAAAAGACCCAATTTTTAAAAATTTTTAACATGCAATTATGTTATAAATAAAGCCAAACATTTTCCAATGTGGCTTTATCATTTTTCATTAAAACAACAACTATTTATGGAATATCTACTATTTTTAGAAATTATCTTGATGAGAAATGTAAAATATATGTATGCTACCTCTCATAATTCATAGTTTTGTGAAAATAAACTTGTAGTCTAATGGAGGATAAGTATGAAAAAATTACTCCAAACCTTTGTATATTTAATTTGCTACATTTCTCAATATTAACAAAAATTATTAAAATTAAATTATAACTATTAACACTTAAGGACCATACTGTAAGTCAGGGATAATTTGGAACTGGTAAGTAGTCTTGCAAAGAAAACTATCCATTTTTTATATTCCAATGGCTGGACCATCTAATGATAAAATTATTATTACTGGCAGAGAACATAAGTTAACATTAATGCTTTAAAACCCCTGACAAGGTTAGTGCTACAAAACCAAGCCAGTTATTTCACTGATTTATTATTACATAAGTAGAGTATGATTTATTAAAATTATTTATAGGCCTTCATTCATGCATTATTTGATAATGAAGTCACAGAGTATGTTCAAATTATTATGCTAATCGATGATCAGTTATGTTAATAATATTCAAACGTATATACATAATTTACACAAAAAATTAAGTTCATTTGGTAAGTTGCATATATGGCTTCTAAAATATACGCCTCTGGATTTATTATTTTTAACAAATTGATGATAAAAATGTTGAAAACTTTTGTATAGTGAGTTAAAAATGAGATAAAGAAATACATTGCTTAAAAGTTTTTAAAACTTGTATTATAAGTGTACTTTTAAAGTTCTTTTCTGTTTCTTTTAGAAGTGAAACATCAATAACATAGTCATTTTCACATTTAAGGTCCACGTAGCCTTTTTGCCTCTTACTTTACTGTGCAAAGTCAAAGGTGCTGGAAGGGCAGCCCACACTTCCTGCTGTTGCACTTGAGCCTATGGCAATTATTTTCATTCTAGGTTAATAGGGCACCAACGTCCAGCATATATTTTGACAGCTGAAACTTTGCCATTTAAAGGTTAGAATCTCTTTTTTTTTAGAGAAAAAAACAGAGAAGCACTTCCATCTTATGAGACATTTTCTTCTCTCCAAAACATGTGAGAATACCATTAAATCATAAAACTTGCTATTTAAGGTATCACGGTTTCTTGTTGTATTTCATGATGCACCTAATAATTAGTATATATCCATTGTCAAAATTGAATGTAAGAAATGTGATAGGTGGGGGTGCCTGGGCGGCTCAGTCAGTTGGGCGTCTGACTCAGGTCATGATCTTACAGATTTTGGGATCCAGCCCTGCGTTGGGCTCTGTGCTGACAGCTGTCAGTACCTCCCTTTCTCTCTGCCCCTACCCTGCTCTTCTCTCTCTCTCTCAAAAATAAATAAACATTAATTTAAAAAAAATTAAAATGAAAAAGAGAATAAGTGGCACCTGGGTGACTCAGTCACGATCTCAGTTTCCTGGGTTTGAGCCATGTGTCGGGCTCTGTGCTGACAGCTTAGAGCCTGGAGCCTGCTTTGGATTCTATGTCTCCCTCTTTCTCTCTGCTTTTCACCTTCTTGTGTGCTCTCTCTCTCTCTCTCTCTCAAAAATAAATAAATAAAATTTTAAAAAGGAAAAGAAATTTGATTTTAAAAACCCAAAAATACTTGAAGATGTTTAAAACACTAACCATTATATTATCTATTACTCAAAATCATCAGTACTTAGGGGAAAATTAAAATAAATTTAATATTGAGGTATCGGACTGACGAAAATTCAAATGTCAATGGTACTAAGTACCTTAAGGATGTGGGTATATAGAATCATTCATGCACCTCAAGTAAGAGGAAGCTTTTTAGAACTCATGACTTCAAAATGTTAATTAGCTTGATTGTAGTAATCATTATACAAGGTAAAATTATGTCAAAACACCACATTGTACACATTAAATATATACAATTTTTAATTTGTCAATTACACCTCATTAAAGATGAAAAAAATAACATACCTGGAACTCAGTAGTGTGACTAACTTAATTCTTGCTAATTGAGATGCAGAAAAAAAATGCAAAAGAAGAAAGGAAAAGTAATTGATTAAGAAATACTAAATTATAGGGGTGCCCAGGTGGCTCAGTTAAGTATCCGGCTTTGGCTCAGGTCATGTTCCAATGGTTCATGAGTTTGAACCCCATGTCAGGCTCTGTGCTGGCAGTCCAGAGCCTGGAGCCTGCCTCAGCTTCTGTGTCTCTCTCTTTCTCTTCCCCTCCCACACTAATGCTTTGTCTCACTTTTTCTCTCAAAAATGAATAAACGTTAAAAAAAATTAAGAAAAAAAGAAATACTAAAGTTTAGATAAGACATTAGACAGCATATGAGATCATACAACGAAGAGAAAATAAAAAGAAGAAAATATTACTCGTTAATAACAATTCCTTTCCAACATACAGTTTTATACATCTCTCTATATAGTCATCTCCTATCCTCATCTCTCTTTCTATCATCTATCTAGCTATACCTATAGTTATGTATTTTATAGCCTTATACAGATTACTCATATATACGTGACTTCAAAATAGTGTTCTCCCAAGTCACAATAGATTTAATAAAATTGTCTCTTTTTTAATCAGCAGGTTGTCCTGGTGATATTTGAAAGAGTAGAAGTCAGTAATTTTGTTAGTCCCTGTGAAATGCAAAAGAAACTCAAACCACCATTCAGAAACAGTTTTATCTTCTGTGGGTCCTCGTCCTAAACATGAGCATCTACCTGATTGCAGTGTTGAGGCAAGTTTCACAATAATCTGAGCTCTGATTTCTAGTCATCGGTCTTCCTAATGCTGAGATTATTTTGTCTCCTGCATGTGATAAACCTCCTTTGGGAATTAATTGTCTGATTAGATTTGAAAACTTATATCCTTAATGAAAAGCTACTTTGTGGCTAATATTAGTAACGCAGCGATCATCCCACAGAGACAGATGGACCTTCACCCAAAATTTAGTTTGAATATTAAAACTGAATCACACACACCAAGATAGCATAAAAGATTTATTGTTTACATAATAACACTTTCTAGAGAGAACAAGGCAGACTTCCTAAACTGGTTTAAAGATAGCTTGGGAGGGAAGGAAAGGAGCCTGACTTTGGTGTTTAGGGGGATTAGGAAATGGGGCTGAGTTCTGTCTGTGGGCAGCGGCTTGCACTAGTGTCTAGGAGCACAGGAGAAGAGAAAAGAGATGGGTAAGGCTTAGAAGTTGTTAGCTATCAAATATCGAAAACTGGAGTCTATTACACAAACTGTTTTTCTATCTGATCTTTTCAGTTTTTAACGTGAGTCCTTAGATGAAGTTCCTAAACAGGTCCAGTGTTGGATAAATCCCCTTTCATAAGATAAACGTTGCCTTGGGATACTCACTGAAACCTTTGCAGCAGGATTCTTGCAAACAGTTGTGACAGGAAGGCTTTTCTTTCCAGGAAGCAACTTTATTCCTGCTGGCACTGCTCAGTTGGGTTCCTACCCAAAGAACTGAGCCCCGAACGCCACATGGCATAGTTTTTTATACATTTTCTATTTCTTTGTCTCTCATATATGGTAACACGTAAACATGCAGTCTGATTAAGTGGTCTCATGTTGCAAGGTCTCCTGAGGGATGTTGTCACCTAAGGAATAGCCAGGTTGCCTTGAGTTTTTTTGTTTTTTTGTTTTTTTTTTTCCATTCCTTAGGGAGGGGTCCCTTCCACACCTTATGAGAGAAGTCAGGCAATCTTCCAATTCCACGACTAAGAGACTGATATAGAAGCAATAGGAATCTCCATAAGGAGACTCAGTTTCTGAACACTCTTTAACCAAGAAACATATAAACATATCTTTAAAAAAATCATTTTGAAACTGACTATTTACATTAAAATGTCTTTTTTTTCTACCCCACACAACGAAATCAGGTTTTGTAGCTTCATTTATTATTAAATTACTATCCACATTTGTTTGAAAAGTCTATTGTAGAGGGCCAATACTGAAGAATAAATCATTGTGTTGGCTTATATTGAATAGCTTCATAATCAAAATGAAGCCCATTTTATTTATAAGAAACCCAAACTTTGAGGATTTGGTGACATTCCCAGTGCTGGTACTACATGTTGATGACAATTTTCCTAAAAGAGAAGACTCAATAAGAAAAAATATTGAGAATTATAAACATTTTTGTAGGGGTGACTGGGTGGCTCAGTTGGTTGAGTGACTAACTCTTGGTTTTGACTCAGGTCATGATCCCATAATTTCTGAGTTCGAGCCCCACGTTGGGCTTAGTGCTGCGGATGTGGAACCTGCTTGGAATTGTCTCTCTGTACCCTTCCCCTGCTTGCTCTCTGTCTCTCTCAAAATAAATAAGTAAACCTAAGAAAAATAAACATTTTGTAAAGCATGCATAATCACTATCATGTGGGTCTGGATTGTATGGCTTTTAGAAGATGGAAGAGTGCTATCACCTGAATAATTTTTCCCTGCTCTGCTTTTCCCTAAAGCTTCGTGGAACGTAAAAGTATAGCACATGTTATCTTTATGTTTTGTCACTGTCTTTCATATTTACTCACGATTTTTTTTTACAAAGTGTACTTACATTTAATTAGTTTTCCACTTAAGTCTTTCCATTTATTTCAGTAAATATCATTATTGCTCTGAACTTCTCACCAGAGTGATAATTTTGACCTAAGAAAGCCCATAGCTTTTCTCACTCCTTCACCAATAAACCTTCCTATGTGTCCTAATGCCCTCTGACTTGTATGGGCATGAATTGCCCCAGGCCTTCGAACCAAATTCTGCCACTCAGGTATAAATAAAAGATAATAAAGTGGTTCAGGAGAGTGCACGTAACTCAAGGGTGAGCCTTCTGAGCTGCTGACAAACAGAGTACAAGGTCCGTTGCTTTTTCTTTATCTCTTTCTATCAATAAACTCATGGCAAAGGGAATTTATTAATTTGTCCTGGAATGAGAGAACTTGTTTAAGAAAACTGCAAAAATCAAATGGTCCAAAGTTCAACTCTCTAACATTTCAGTTTTGTTCATTCTGGCACTTATTAATATGCTACTTTAGCTTGATCTAAATATCTTACCCAGTGATTTTCAGATGACCTTTAAGGAGTAGATCTGTGTATGATGAAAAATAATAGCAGAAAAAAAATTGGCTTCTCTTCAAGCTTCAAAAAAATAAATTAATAAAGAAAAAAAATGCCTGACTTTGTAGAAATGTAGTACTTCTTTGCAAGAAGCCTGCAGGTATGTAATCTACCCTAGTAGGAATTCTAAAACTGAGTTGTGAATTGTTTAGGCACACAGAAAAATAAGCTCAGGACTTACAGTGTCTCAAAAGATAGAAACCTGCTTTCCATTTATTTTTTGGGAAGGTGGACATGAGATTTGTTTGTAATAAACAAAGAATATTTGCATTTTACATGTAATATTTTGAAATAAAAAACAAATATTTATCCCGCCCATATAAAAATTAAAGACATATCAACAACAAAAACATATGAGAACTTTCTTCAGTCATATTTGCTCTGTTCAAGATAATCTATATCTAAAAGAGGTTCTCTAATCTTTCTTTTTACTGGGAATGGAAAATGTCTTAGTTCTGCAATTCGAGAAAGTGAACTATTAGCTCCTGGACACAGGAGTCACACAAGCAACACATCTCCTGGACTTTGCCAGATGCTAATGGGTTCTCCTTAGTCTAAGTTCTCTGGCCCAGACACCTGCTTCTTTCATTGTATTATAAACATTTATTTATAACATTTATTTTCTCTATTAATTCTCTGAATTTTGCTTCTGTGAGATTTCATTTACTAGACTACTGCTTCTTTCATGCATTGACAGTGTAACTCTGAACTATGTGTTATCTGTCTAAATTGCATACTTTTACCAAAGATAATTTAGAATTACAGTTGCAACTTCAGGGAACTTTAGATGTGAGTAACATTGTTCATTTGAATGGATTACTGGTGAAAATTACCACAAACATCTAGTGATGCTAATGGACTTCATTCCTTTGATTGCCATTATAACCTTTCTAAAGGACTTTCTTAAAAGACTCTTATCCAACTCCATTAAAAATGTAAAAACTTGGGGCACTTGGGTAGCTCAGTTGGTTGAGCGGCCAACTCCAGCTCAGGTCATGACCTCGCTGTTTGTGAATTCAAGCTCCAGACTTCAGGCTCTGTGCTGATAGCTTAGAGCCTGGAGCCTACTTCAGATAATGTGTCTCTCTCTCTCTCTGCCCCTCTCCAGCTCGCACTCTGTCTCTCTGTCTCTCTCTCAAAAACAACCATTATTTTTTTTAAATGTAAGAACTTTATATCTATTTCTCCTTTAAATTACTCCGGATCATAAATTGAAACAAATGATCTTTATCTCTCTCTGTTTTGTAATTTGTCCTAAGTTATCCCACTGAATTCTGTTCCATTTTTTACCTATGACAATACATAGAAAGACTTAAATTAAAAAATCAAATATCTGAGCCCTTGGGTGTCTCAGTCATTTAAGAGTCTGACTCTTGGTTTCAGCTCAGGTCATGATCTCACAGTTTGTTGGTGAGTTTGGGCCCACAGGTGAGACAGTGCATGCCTACTTGGGATCATCTGTCTTCTTCCCCTATTCGTGCTCTCTTATCTCTCTCAAAGTAAGTAACTTTGGCTGAATCTCATGATTCAAGAGTTTGAGACCTGCATCAGGCTCTGCAATGATAGCTCAGGGCCTGGAACCTACTTTGTGAATTCTGTGTCTCCCTGTCTCTCTGCTCTCCCCTGCTTGTACTCTGTCTCTCTGTCTCTCTCTCTCAAAAAATAAATAAAACATTAAAAAATTTAAAAAGTAAATATCAAAAAATAAAAAAATAATAAATAATTTTAAAATGCAAATATTTAGTGATTCAATTTCAAAAGATTTTTGATGACTAATACCTTAAAGTAAAAGAGCAAAATACATTGGAAAAATATCTGTACATGATAATGATAGGATTTGGTCATATGGATATCATTTAAGGAGAACTTCTAATTCAATTAAGTAAAAGAAAATAATTATCTACTGCTGTGTAGCAAATTACCAGAAAACGTAGTGGCTGAAAAATATTAGCTTCTCAGGATTTCTGTAGCTCAGAAATTTAGTAGCATTTGAGAATGTGGTTCTGACTCAAGGTATCTTACTTGTTTACAAGCAAGATGTTAGTAGGACTGAATGAGCTGCTTCAAAATGGCTCACTCACATGGCTGTTAGCAAAAGGCCTCACATCCTCACTGGCTATTAGCAGGTGCCTTAGTTACTTGCTGATCGACCTATCCATAGACTACAAGACTGTCCTTGTGACATGACAATGAACTTCCCCAGCATAAGCAATCCCAGATAGGAGAAGCCCCAGTTTCTGGAAGTCACATATCATGACTTCCACATTCCTATATTTGTCTGACGTCAGTCACTGAGTTCAGTCATACTAGGATGAAAGAAATTAGAAATTGCTGTTTGAGGTTAGGAGAATCACAAGAATTATGGATATATTTTCAAACTACCGCAGCAATACTTTATTCATAGTTCTGACAGGTAGGTATTGATATACACAGGCTAATATAGAATAAAGAGAACATAACCGGAACTCTCTGCTCACCCATTCCAATTGGTTTTGGTCCTCCTTCCCTTTGGTCTTTTACTCCATTGTCACTTCTCTGAGCTTTCTCAGTCCATAGACGTTCCTAATGATATTCACTACATTTTTTTATACTTATGATTCCTTCTGCTTGATGGCATCTCTTGGTCTGGGTTTAGGAATGGGCTGTCAGAAATCCATGTTTATTAACTATCTTGGACACAATCACACTTGTTTTTTCTATTGCAAATATACTAAGATAGTGATAGAGGACAAAATATTCTTCTTTGTATTATAAACATTTATTTATGACATTTATTTTCTCTATTAACTCTCTGAATTTTGCTTCTGTGAGATTTCATTTAATAGACTACGCGTTGAATGAATATTTTTTTTAAGTAAGCTCTATGCCCAGTGTGGAACTTGAACCCACGATTTTGAGAGCAAGAGTCACCTGTTCTACCAACTAAGCCAGCCAGGCACCCCTCAGTGAATATTTCTTGACTAATGATATTTCCTTAAAACAAATATAGTATATGTTCCATCAACATTTTTTGAATGATACTAATATTTATCCAAAGACCAATTTATTGTTTTCCACCTAAGGCTTAATAAAATATTTTCAATACATTGAATAATTAAGAGCACCAAGAATTTCTGAAACCCAAACCTAGAACTTTTGCTGCTATCTTAAAGCATTAAAACATATTAATGACTAATAGATAAGTCTAGAAATATCAGGTCGTTGTGATGTGTTTGAAGAATATATTAACAGCTGTTCAACATTGTGAGAGGTTTTTTTTATTTCTTTGTACTGTGAATATTTTAGTTGCAAGGAGTCATTGTTAGTGATAATACTTGAAATGTCAAATGTGTCTTACTTTTCATTGTTTAAAGATGTCTCTCAATAATGGGTGTTTCCAGATCACTTGTTTTACATCTTAGCCTCTGCAGTGACTAATTTCAGCATATTCAAACTACAGCAAAGCGTTTCTCCAGCTTATATAGTTGGAAGAAAATTAAAATGGAATTTTATGGGTTCATTTCGTGTTTAAAACACATTTGATTTGAATACTCAGTAGGAAGCGTATTTAGTGTTTTATCTCTCATATCTCACATTTTCCAGGTTTTTGATATTACATCCAAATTGTGACACAACCAAGCAATCCAATTGTCAAATATTCTGTAGTAAAGTTCATGAACTAAATGTTAGCAAAGCATTTCCTTTCTAGTACACACTCAAGGAGTCTCCAAGAAGTATTCCAAAGTCTGCTTGGTAATAATATTTTATTGTCATTTTTAATGCCAAGTTCATGCACATTTTTTACTACATTGCTAAATTATATATTCCAGTTCAGTCAGAGGTTTAAACATTATATATTCCAGATTGTGATTCACACTGTGCTGCAAACAGCATTATGCCTAGTGCAGCTGTCATAATGGAAGTATTATAAAGTGCTGTACAGATATAAAATGTAAACTTAAACTCTGCAAAATTCACAGAAATTAAGGACAAGCAAGGAGAAAGTTAATATTAAAAGTTTTGCTCTAAGATAGTCTTTCTACATATATAATAGATGTTCTGAGTAAATTTGTAGAGATTCTACATACATTCATCAGTCTATTGTCATTCATTACTGAATGACAAACATTGAGCAAATACTCTTAAATTTTTCACATACAAAAGTGAATAGGACAGTCAAATTCCTCCCCACATTCTGCTTCTATGCTAGTTGAAGGAACCAGATCTTAAATAAGTAAACATGTAAATATATAACATGATAGGGGTTTCTGAAGTTGGGCTAGGGAGAGTATCTTATTTTGAAAGATATGTATTTTGTATCTTATATGATAGTCAAATAAGTTTTCTCATATGCAACTGTTTTTGAGCAGTGACCTGAAGCACTAATGATATAAGCAGATATCTGTATAAAGAATGTTCCAGGTAGAAGTCACAGCAGGTGTTTCCTGAGGTGGAGGCAGGTATAGTGTCCTCAAGGACTAGTGTGGAAGCTATTATGGCTGGGGCAGACTGTGAAAAGGACAGTCAATGGAAGATGTTCATAAAGAGAATTGTGTCAGCATTATGAAGGACTTTTAAGGTCATTGAATGTTTTATACAGATTTATACTCTAGAAAAGTTTTAGATTTACAGAATAATTGAGAAGGTAATAGAGTTCCCATATACCTATCCCTCACCGATGTCTCCAACTCCTATCCATGACTACCATAGGAATCATTGTAGCCTCCTGCTCTTGTTCTATGTAAATTCCTACTCCAACAGAGTAGGCTGGCTCTTACTGTTGTTTTGCTTCATTTTTAACACTAGAGTCTCTCTCCCTCTCTTTCTTTCTGTATATGTGTGTATGTGTGTGTGTGTGTATATATATACACTCTCATATATATTGTTAACTATTACCCTCATGAAGGAACTTAATTGGCTAAAGTAATTTTATAAAGTCCCTGTTGCTTTAGGATTGTGTATGCTCCTCCTTTCCAAAGTTAGTTCAGCAGTTTTCCCCATCCCACCCCCACCTTGTCACTGAGGATGTTTCATACATTCGTAAATATAGTGACATCCTCTTGTCATAGTCTGAATTGTTTCCTGTGACCTCCCAGCTGCCTAAGGTTTTTTTTTTTTTTTTTGAATTTGCATACCTTAAGGTTCATCTGTGCAGAGAAGTATATGAGTTTTAATAAAACGATACCCTATTTTCAACATTATAGTATCGTACAGAATAGTTTCTCTCCCCTAAAAATGTTTTTCCCTATTCACTCCTATTCTCCTCTTCCCACATCCTAAGCAATCACTGATATGTTTTCACCCTTTCTAAAGTGTTGTCTTTTCCCGAGTATCAAATAATTAGAATTACGTATATTCATGCATTTTAGGTGTCTGTTTTTTCTTTTCTTCTTTATTCTTTTTGTATAGAAGTTATAGCTCATTTCTTTTTATTACTGGAAAATATTCCATTGTATGGGTATGATAGGGAAAAACCTGTTATAAGATGGCCCACAGGTAAGGAAATTCCTGTCCCTGATCGAAGACTCCCCCTTCTGGGATCTTCTTCCCATCCTGCTTGTTACAGGACAAATTACTACTAATGAGGAATGTAGAAGTAACAGACTTTAAATTGTTCCCTCTGCTTATGCTCAGGACTCAGACCTCTGGAGAGTGATCTCCTCTGAGCCCACCAGTGTAAAATATCCTCCCGCCTTCCAAGATCTCTGAGTGCTGCTTGGTTCTTCCGCCGGGTGATCCACACCAGATTCTATAATAGCTATATCACTATTTCTTTATGCATTCATCCATTGAAAGATATTTAGGTTGCTTCCAGTTTTTGGCAATTATGAATAAGTTGCTAAATATTTTCTTCTAGTTTTCTATGTGGTTTTAAAAGCCAGTTGGATAAATACCCATTTGCAAGATTGATGTGATTATGTTTATCTTTTTAACAAACTGCCAAAATGTGTTCCAAACTGTCTGACAACTTTGCATTTTTATGAATGAAAGTAATGAATTAAAGTTCCTGGTGGCTACTCTACCTCACTAGCATTTGGTATTGCCAGTTTTTATGGATTTTAGTCATTCAAAAGTGTATATGGGCATCTCATTGTCATTTTAATTTCTGATTCCTTAATGGCAAATGATAGCATCTTTTTATATAGTTATTTGCCATCTGTATATCTTTTTATTTTTTGATGTGGGATTTGTTCAGATATTTTGCCCATTTTTTAATTGGGTTGCTTGTTTTCTAAATGTTGAGTTTTAAATACTCAGTACATTTTAGATGCAATCCTTTATCAGATAGGTGTTATGCAAATATAAGGCTGTGGCTTCTTTTTTGACTCTTAACTGTATTTTTCACGAAGCAATTTATTACTATTAATACAATCAAATTTATCATATTTCCCATGAGTTTTGCTTTTGGTGTATCTAAAAACACATTGCCAAATTTTGGCATATTTAAAAATATAATTGCCAGAGGTCATATAGATTTTCTCCTCTGTTTTCTTCTAGTAGTTTTAAAATGTTTTTTCTACTTAAAGACATTATCCTTTTTGAAGTATTTTTTGTGAAAGGTTTAAAGTTTGTGCCTCAATTTGTTTATTTTTCAAATTAACTGTTAATTTTTCTCGCACTATTTGGTAAAGACTATTTTTACTCCATTGAATTATCTTTGTTCCCTTTTAAATGATGAGTTGACTATATTTTCTGTGGTTTATTTCTATAGCATTCTGCACTGCATTGTTGTAAGTGGTGTTTTTAAATGTCAGCTTTCAAATATTTATTGCTAGTATAAAGTAACACAAATGAATTTTTTGTAGTGACCTGTTCTCTCATTACCTTGCTAAATGTATTTTTAGTTCTAGGTTCTTTTTTTTTTTTTTTTTTGTAGAATTTTAATGAATTTTATACACGTATAATCGTGTTGTTTGTGAGTAAAGACAGTTTTATTCCCTTCTTTTAATCTCTATTACTTTTATTTTACTTCTTACAGTAGTTAAGACTGTTGAACAGAAGTAGTGTGAGAGGACATTTTCACCTTGTTACTGACATTAGGGAGATGACATTCAGTTTCTCACCATTAAGTATGATCGCAGCAATATTATGATAGGAGAAGATAAGATAAAATAGGCTGAGAGGGAAAGGATGGGAACTGAGGTCCCTGGGTGAGGAAAAATCATATTTTGGAACAATGCTGGGACCCTCTGACCACAGCAGCCCCCCTCAGGCTTAAGGTCCCTCTTAAGAATGCAACAGACACCACCTCTTCCCCTCAGGTTCCCCTCAGGAATTTTATAATCAAAATGCCTAATTAACCATAAAACTTATGTTTTAGGTGGTACAGTATGACCAGTCTGACTCCTCACACAATGGAGTTGAGCCAATCAGGAATGGACAAGCCAGCACCTAGAGTGTTCCAGCCAGTGAAGGTAGGACCTGAGAAGGAACAAGGGTGTAGGCAAGGGGGTGGTGACCAGAACCTTATAATAAGGACACTTACCTGCAGTCTCAGGCATTCACTTTTGAATGCCCCCTCTCTGTAAAGAGAGCTTTCCTGCAATTCCTACTTTCTGATCTTACACTGTAATAAACTTTTGCCTGCTGCTCATTTTATTCTGTGTCCACCTCTTCATTCTTTGAAGTGGCAAGACAACAAATCTTGAGTATCGAGGTAATAAAGTCCTGCAACACTATGTTTTGCATAGATAGCATTTATTAAGTTAAAGATGTTCCCATATATTCCTAGTGTCCTGAGAGATTTTTATCATGAATGGTTCTCTGCATCTATTAATATATGACTTTTAAAACTATCATTTTTATAAAGTGAACTGTCTTAAACTCTGAGTCTAGAGTTCTCTCTTGTTCAGCAATGAAGGAGGATGCAGGATTTAAAATCCAAGATAGGCTCCTTTGCTCCTTTTTTATTAGGATCAGAAGGCTTACAAGTGTGATGGGTATGCACAAAGAGACAATGAAACCTTAAACATTAGCTCATGGACATGAGACAAAGGGGATTTTGGAGATATGAGGTGTTAGGGATTTGAGTCAATACAAAACAAGATTCTGGTGCTGGGTGGAAGGTTGTTTATAGCAAGCATGAGGTGCCACCTCTGTTTATCTGAACTGGTCTAGAGGACAAGAAAGACAGAGCATGCTACCTCAGGGTCAACATGACACCTTTCTTTTGCTAATTAGCTCCTCTCCAGGCAACTTCCCACCACTGTGGTCTATAGAGCTATTTACCTGTTTACCTAATTTGGTCCTTCTTTCCTGTAAAAGCAGCTTTCTGCTATTGTACTAAGTGGGGGGGGGGGCGCATTTCCGTCCTGAATACCAATTTCATATACCTCATCTTGAATGTTTTCATCCTGAGATTCCCTATTCCTATACCTTTGTCTTACACTTACGGGGCATTTGCCCCATATATCTAATCTTGTTTTCCCCAAACTTGGGTGTGAGCATCATATGGCTTTGTAACTCTTTATAACTTGTTAACCCATTGGTGCAAGCCCAGGGAACTCCTAAGCTTATTCCCCCATGAACTACCTTGATAAATCTTCGAATGTTAAATAAACCTCGTGGTCCTGATGTATTTCCATTTTTATATCACTGGTTTCAATTTGTTTTTTTTGGTTGTTTGGTTTTTTGGGTTTTTTTTGAGGATTTTTGTGTCTTTGCTCATGTGACATATGAGTCTGTGGTTTTGATTTTTGGGCAATACTAACTTTAGAAAATAAGTTGGAAAGGGTTTTCTTTTTCCTTTTTTCTATTTTTTTGGGAGAAATCATGTATAATTAGTATAATTTCCTCCTTTAATATTTGGTAGAGTACACAGATGAAATCATCTTAGGCATGTGTTTCTTTTCCTTTTTTTAAGAAAATGTTTTTAACAACTAATTCAGCTTCTCAAATGGGCTACTCAAGTTATGTATATCTTCTTGTGTGACTTGTTTGGGTAGGTATGTCTTTGAAGAAATTTGTCCATTGATTTAAGCTGGCAAGTTTATGGTGATGGAGTTGCTTGTAGTATCCCACTTTCAGCCTTGAGATGTTTCGGGAACAGTTACATCTCTTCTTCATTCTTAATGTTGGTAATTTGTATCTTTTTTTCTTAGCTCTACTAGAAACTTGGTAATTTATTTAGTCTTTCAAAGAATCAGTTTTTAATTTCTTGGTTTGTTCAATGGTTTCTTTCCTTGTTTCTCTCTTTCTCTCTCTCTTTCTTTCTTTCTTCTTTCCTTCTCTTTTTCTTTCTTTCTCTTTCTCTCTCTCTCTGTCTCTCTCTCTCTCTTCATTCTTTTCCTTTCTTCCTTTCTTCCTTTCTTTCTTTTAAAGGAAGCAAGGCTGATTTAACATTTGGATGTCACTCAATTTATATCACCGGATTAAAAATAAAACCAAATAAGTAACACCAAGATAAAAGTTTGAATAGTACATTGACTCTAATGTTTCAAAGAATGCAAATAATAATATAGATCTTATTCACCTTTACTTTTAAGAGTTAACTAAAAATTCAAAGGCATCAAGAATATCAAAATGCCCATGTCTTCTTTTAATAATATCTGTGTTTTAGAGTTCAGAAATATTTTGGTTTAGAATGAGATTTACAAAAATGAAATTTTTCCAAGTTTATCAATTGATAAATACTATTTTCAGTAGTTTGAGAGAATTAGTATGATGATAGATCCTCTACTAACATAAATCTGAATGATTTAACATAAACTTATTAATTTAAGAAATGGAAATGTTGATGTATTACTAGAAGACCTAGAAAGATAATTTCCAAAAATAAATATACTAATGATAATTTACATTCCTAAATATGTATAAAGGTTAATAATAATAAAAACAAAAATAGAAACAATATATACATATATAAGTATAAATTTAAGAAAATATGTTGAAACATTAATAAATTAATTGTATTAAACATTTTCAAAAAGTTTGAAATAAATGGACAGATATATCATTGCTATTAAATGGGAGCCTCAATGAATAAATAAACAAATTATCTCCAAATGTTCAATAGGTTCAGTATATTTCTTTAAAATCCCCAAGTTTCATGGAGATTTACAATGTGATTTCAAGATCTCTAAGAAAGAACAATGCCGTGAATAGCCAAAGGTTGAAATGGTGGATCACGTGGCAGGATTTTGCCCACTAGATATCAAGAATTATTATAAACCTGTTTTAATTAAGATGGATCTTTAAAATCAATAAACAGAAATTTATGAAATTAATTAAACTTAATTTAGAAAGATAGTATTACACATAAGATGACAAAGATATTGCCAGGAATAAATGTTTATCTACATGGAAGCAAAAATTAAATGGGGTTTCTAACTTTTTTCTATACATTAAAAATATATTGTCCAGATGGGTTAAAGATTGATGTAGAAAAACAAAATTTTTAAACTTTAAGTTTTCCGTAGAATATCTTATAATCTCAAAGCAGGAAATGGCATCTTAAATAAAACATCAAAAATGTAACTATGAAAGATAATTTTGAAAGATTCAATTTTATTAAAATCAAGAACTATTTTATTAATTTTTATTTTATTTTTTTAAGATTTTACTTAAATTTTAGTTAATATACATACAGTGTACTCTGGGTTTCAGGAGTAGAATTTAGTGATTCATTATTTGCATATAACATCCAGTGCTCACCAGAAGTACCCTCCTTAATACCCATCACCTGTTTAAGCTATCCCCCATCCACCTCCTCTCCAGCAACTCTCAGTTTGTTCTTTAGAGTTGAGTCTTTTTCTTTTTTCCTTTCCCCATGTTAATCTGTTTTGTTTCTTAAATCCTCCATATGAGTTTTAATAATAAATAAATATAATAAGTGTATCTCCTTCAATTATGGATAAAATATTTGAAACATGTCATAAAAGATATTAAGATTATCTGTCATCATCATCACATATCTTTATCTACATAAAGAATTACTACAAATTATTAAGGGAACAATTTGAACCTCTCAGAACATGCATAGAATATGTGGATGGTTATTTATAGAAAAGGAAATATGAGTGGCTCATACTGTTGATCTTCTATGGTAGAAACTGCCAACTATGGCTCCATTTCACCCAGGGTTGATTCCTCCCTTTGTACCTTTTGTAATGGAAACCACCAAAATCAGTGTCAGAAGAATCATGATTATTCATGTAGAAGACCCACCCATTCTTGTGTCTATGCATATTCTTGAGACTAAGGGATCTTGACAAGGAGGTGTGAGTGGAAGTAACATGTGTAAGTTATAGGTCAACTCCTTGAAAGAGCAGCTCATTTTCTTTTCTTCTTTTCTTCCCTTTTTCTTCTCTTCCCTTCTCTCCTTCTCTTCTCTTCTCTTCTCTTCTCTTCTCTTCTCTTCTCTTCTCTTCTCTTCTTTTCTTCTTTTCTCCTCTCCTTCAAACTGGAATTTAGATGTCATGCTGAAAATTATTCCTCAACTGTGGCTGAGAGAAATCCCTATGAGATAGATGATAGAGTCACAAGGTAAAGAGAGCCAGAGTCTGTGGATAACCTCATGGAACAGAGGAACCTTCCTTCTCTGGGCTACCCATCTACATTGTGAAAACTTTGTCAAAAAAAAAAATCAGGGCCTAGCTTGTTTGAATCACTTTGAACCTTTGTTACAGCACCATGCTTTAATTAGTTATTAGAATCGGGACTGGAAGTAAACAAAAATATTTTGGCATATATTATTCTGCCATGGCAAATCACTTCCACTGAAATACCGTAGGAGATTGATATCTACAAAGCCTGTTTAAAACAAAACAAAACAAAACAAAAACTTTAAGCATTGGTATTTCTTTTCAATTCCTTCTTGCTTTAGCAAGATAGTACAAGCCGGATTAACAAACCAGAGCACACAGGGAGGGCAAATCACTCTATGAAGATGCTTTGTCTGACTGCAGCTGCAATCTAAATTGACTGAGAATCCACTAAAGTTGAGACTTGCAGGGTTATAAAAGCCAACTGCTCTGCCCACTGAACAGCAGTTGATAAGATTATGAAGCCTACACATCAATGTGCTTGGACATAAAATGGTAGCCAAGCCAGCTGCAAAGATCAGATTATGTATATTGTCTGTTCACTCAACCTACTTTTTCAGATGCCCTTGAGGTAGCTGCCATTAGAATGAGTACAGATGTCAGTAAATACAAGAGAGTCATCCAGGCTTAAGAAATAGTCCACGTAGATGTTTGATTGCATTGGAATTTCTTCTGCATGGAACTGAATGGAATAAAATAAATCAGGAGCCTCCTGAGTTTTTGAGGAAATTGTTTTATCCAAAAAACCTTAGCTTTAAAGGCTGCTGTTTCTCAATTCCTCAGGCAAACTAAGTCTGGAAACCTGACTAACATGGGGTTCACTGTTACAACTTTGCCACTCTAAGAAAGGCATACTCTTTATTTTTATTTTAGATGTGGGCATAATGAACATGAAAGATCTTGTCATAGAGGAGTCAAGTACCTTTAAAGAACTTACTCCAACACTGAGAAAGGCAGGCTTCACAATATCTATCTGTTAGATTTTGTAAGTGACCAGAGACTTTAGTATGTACGCCTCTTTTCCTTTTCTCAACTGAATTGTTATTGCAGCTATTCTATAGTTGAGAGGTGGGAGGTGGTGATTAGAGGTGGATATTTTTGTCTATTGACTTATTGATCACAAAATCATAGGATTTATATGTAAACCTTTGGATAAAACTATTATCATAAAGAGATCGACATGATCAAAGAAGATTAAATAAGATAGTAATAGAAAACAAGATGAGAATGAGGTAAAGTTGTGTGGCACCAATCTCATAAGCCTCACTTTCATGCATGAAAGCATATCAATTCCAAAAGGCTGGGAGAAATTAATTAATCAATACTTAAAGACTGGAAGCTTCCAAATGCCTGCTACAGTTTGCTCGGGTGTATAAAATCAATACCAATCTCACTGTATCAATTACTACCACTTTGAATATAGAAAGTTTCACTTTCATAGCTGTCTTCATACAGTAGATCCTTTAAGTTCTATGAGCACTGTTCTATAGTGATATATAAATAGGATAGAGTTGGAGGATCCCAACTCTGATACTTACTAATGCATGAATGAAGTTGAGCAAATTTATCTTCTAAACTCTACAAAATGATAGGATAATGATATGACTTATATTCTTAGATTCATCATAAGTATTAATTCATCTAAAATTCTTCCTTGATCTTTGCTATGAAAAATGTTAGTTGCTAGAGATCTTTTTGGAAGAGGTTGAGCTGTTGTGTATTCTTAGTCCTACTTGGCAATTTATACTGAATATTTGCCTCAAAGTGGCTTTAAAAATTTCAACAGAATATAAGCATGTTTGAATTTATTAGCAAACTTTTTTTGAAAAATTGAAACACAAGAACTCTTAATGAATATTATTTGAATATATGAATGAGTAAATACTTTATTTTCATGGCACTCAACCTCTGTTGACTGCTGATTCACAGTCTCTCACGCACACACAAATGTCACTGAATCTTAGTATGGTATTCAAACTGTAATGTTTCACCTTTCTAGTACTCTCATCCTACATATAAATACACTTTGTATTTTGAAATAGTTGAAAAATTCAATGGCCTACTGCCTCACATTCTATTATTCTAACTTCACATCTTTTCATTCTGGGGAATATATTTATGGAAAAAAAAACACACTTGATTCTAACTTTGCAACAATAACACACACAATCCATTATTCTTTTCTTTCAATCCATTGTAATTTTTGACCATTTTCTAAAGTAACAAAATTAAATAAAGCTTTGATATAAAATTTGAAGATTATATTTTGTAGCAAATATATTATGGAATTCAAAGATTAATTCTGGTAGTTTACCCATCAACTTCCCCAAAGCCTGGTTATTTTCTCTTCTTGAAAAAAGTATAAGTGCAATATCTCTGCTGCTGATGGAAGAAACAATAATAATTTTGAATTTTGCAGCATCATTAAGTTTGTCACACATTAAATCCTGTATTACTAGAGGTAGAGAGCTTAGCTACTTTACTTGGAGCATGTTAGGCTCTGGTGACTTTTCCTCCTACACCTGGTTTCCCAAGGATCAGATTCTAAGCCCCCTCATCAATCGTCCCCAACATATTTTCTTCATTCTCACATGTCCAATTTACTTTAGGAGTTTATTGTTAAAAAGCCTTTTATCTCATCTGTTTCACACAAAGCTTCTGGAAGAGCTATCAAAATTTTTAGTGCATTTATTACTTTCCATTAAGTCACTCTATATCCACATGAATGATGTTGAAATGGCTGACAGGTTTTCTTACTATTGAGATTATTACTATTGAAATGCCAAGGTAAGCTCTACTTAGGCCAATGTGTTGGGACTTGTTGTCACTCTCCAGCATTCTTCTCTCCAGGAGGTTGGCTGGGGATTCCTGGAGAATTCTTTTCCTATAGTTGCATAGAAACAGAACTTTATGATTAGCTAGGATACACTAAATTTGTAGAACAAAATCCATACCTAGGCTTAAGGTATCTCAGTGATTTTGATTGCTACATGTTTTGGATTTGTGCACTTACATCAAGATTTGAGTGTTTGCCTTTTTAGCCAAAATTCTTATTTTATAATTTTCTCAAGCAAAATTGCAGTAAAAAACTTCAGTTATTTCTCACTGCAGGTAAATGAATAGTCCAGTATCAGCAAAATATTGCACTACAGTATTTAAAGATAAATTATCCAAACCATCTATAATACTTAAAGCAGTATTTTGGTCCCATCTCTTGAAAAAACCCCGTATGCTTTAGAAGTTACAACTGATGTTATAAAAATAATGTTATAGGGGCACCTGGGTGCCTCAGTCGGTTGAATGTCAGACTTCGGCTCAGGTCATGATCTCACAGTTCATGGGTTCGATCCCCAAGTCAGACTCTGTGCTGACAGCTCAGAGCCTGGAGCCTGCTTCACATTTTGTGTCTCCCTTTCTCTCTGCCCCTCCCCTGCTTTTACTGTCTCTCTCTGTCTCAGAAATAAACATTAAAAATAAAATAAAAAAATAAAAGTAACATTATAGCATTAAATTGCCATGTTATTATTTGAAGAGTTCATAATTAATTGATCATTGGCTAGTCGATGTTAGTATTCATTAAATAGAAATAAAAGAGCAAAAACCTAAACCACTAAACCTTATTTGCCATTTTAGTATTCTGAAATTATTTGAAAAATATTTTATTTTCTTATCCTAGAGATCCAAGACACACAAGTTTCAACTTCTTTAGTAAACATTTGAGATTTAAGAAATCTTATGATAATGCAAAATATAATAACAAATTAATTGTTATAACTTTTGGATATGTTATACTAAAGAATTAGTAAATACAATAAAAAAGAATAGAAATTAAGTCTAAAATACAAAATAAGACTTATTATTTTGAGATTCCTTAAATGAAACATAAGATACAATAGTCCTTAAATTAAAAATAAACTGAATCTGTATTAAACTGGCATAACTTGTTTTAGAATACAAAATCATCAGTGAAGGATAGAGTTTGAAATAGCTATTGCTCAGATTGCTAAAACCAAAGCAAAATAAAGTATATCATTTGATGGAAAGGAGTCAGGTAGAGATTTGGAAGTGATTCTACTTTTATATATAGCTATAATTTCCATTCATTTTCTCCATATTTACCTTCTTCTGTGACTTAGTGAGAGAAAATGTGGCCATAGGTATAAATTCAAATTCTGGCCATATCATCAGGATAATCTAAAATAAATCCTCAGAAAATTGCCTTGAAATTAATTAATATTATAAATAGATATCTTGTTATATCATATCTACACAAGAGAAGGTATTTTAGAAACTTTTGGTTTTGGTTTTTATATGTGAATCCTATCTAACACACACTTCTGCTACTGAAGAATATTATTCATTTTACATAAATGTAATTAAAATTTTAATCCCATCAAAAAATGATACAATCTTTGGAAACACTTAAATGAAACTTGGTTTTCAAAACATATTAAGCTTAACTGTTTAAAGAGGCTGTATTAGGAATCTCAAGAGAAACGGAACCAATGGGCTATATCTATATATCCTTGTTACAGATATATAATACCTTATATATTATAATCTCTTTATTGATTACATACAATCTCTTATATATTATATATTTATTATATATATTATAGATGTATAATCTCTTCATATTATGAAGATATTTATTACAGGAATTAGTTCAAATAGTTATGGAAGGCACGTTTCTCACAGCCTATCATTTGCAAACTGGAAAACCAGATATGCCCGTGTTATATTCAGTCCAAGTCCGAAGCCCCAACCAGCTGATGGTGTAACTCCCAGTCAGAGGCCAAAGGCCTGAGAATCAGGTGTGTGTATATGTGCTTATTTGTGTGAGGAGTGCTGCCTGTGTAGTCCATAGTCCAAATGTCCAAGACCCAGAAGCTCCCATGTCCAAGGACAGAAGTAAACAGGTATTCTAGCTCAAGGAGAGCGAAACTGAGAGTGGGGGAGGGGAGCGTTGGCTCCGTTTGTTCTATTTGAACCCTCCAGCCATTGGATGATGCCCACTCACGTGGTGATGGCGATCTCTTTTACTCAGTCTACCAAATCAAATGCTAATCTCCTCCAGAAACAACCTCGCAAACCTACCCAGAAATAATGCTGTACTAATTATCTGGGCTTCCTTTAGTCCAGTCAAGTTGACACATACAATTAACCATCCTATGAAAATATGTGCTGTCAAAATAACTAGGACATGTGCAGACAGAAAAAACTGTACTTTAGTATAGTATTGCTTAAGTGACAAATGATTATACAGATTAAAAAGAACCATTGATCATGGCCTTAGGATAATATTTTTAAAAATTGCTTTCCTTAGGTTACAGAAGGGCAGACTGTTTTATTCTCAAGGTAATTTTATCTAGGTAAATTTATCTATCTATCTATCATCTATCTATCTAACTTATTTAATTTAATTAAAATTCTAGTTAGTTAACATATAGTGTGTTAATTATATTTCAGGAGTAGAATTCAGTGACTCATCACTTACATATATCACCCAGTGATCATCACAAGTGCTTTCCTCAACGCCCATCACCCGTTTAGCCCACCCCCCAAGTGTATTCTAAA
This sequence comes from Paguma larvata, assembly GCA_030068075.1. NCBI lineage: Eukaryota > Metazoa > Chordata > Mammalia > Carnivora > Viverridae > Paguma > Paguma larvata. The sequence continues at coordinate 39,480,131 of CM057840.1, forward strand.
AAGAATATGTATTCTGATACTTTAGGATGAAATGTTCTGGATATATTTGTTAAGCCTATCAGTTCCAGTGTGTCATTCGGAGCCAAATCTTAGATGATCTGTCCATTGCTGTAAGTGGGATGTTAAGGTTCCCTGTTACTATTGTGTTATTATCAGTTCATTTATGTTTGCTATTAATTGTTTTATATATCTGGGTGTTTTAACTTTGGGGCATAAATATTACAATTTTTAGATCTTCTTGAATAGACCCCTTTATTATGCTATAGTGCCCTTCATCTCTTACAGTCTTTGGTTTAAAATCTAGTTTGTCTAATATAAGCATGGCTACTCTTGCCGTTTTGATGTCAGTTAGCATGATAAATTGTTCTCCATTTCCTCACTTTCAATCTGCAGGTGTCTTTAGGTCTAAAATGAGTCTCTTGCAGGCAGCGTATAGATGGGTCTGGTTTTTGTATCCATTCTGATACCCTATGTCTTTTGATTGAAGCATTTAGTCCATTTACATTTGGGGTGATTATTGATATGTACCTAGGTAAATTTAAACTTAAAACTACGTTTTAATAGTGTATCTTCAATTATCTGGAGAGTTTGTTAAGGTAGCTGCAGTTAAATTCTAACTCCGAGCACTAGCTCATTTTGATTCATAGAGCTTTTCTCTGTTCTTTTTTAAGAATGTTCTTAAAATCTTCCTACTCATTTATTTTTTAATTTTTAACTAACAATTTTTTTAAAGAGAGAGAATGTGATCAGGGGAAAGGGGCAGAGGGCAGAGAGAGAGAAGAGAGAGAGAGAGAGAGAGAGCAGGAGTGGAGTGGGGCCCAACCCAGGTCTCCATCCCATGACCCTAGGATCATGACCTGAGCTGAAATCAAAAGTCAGACACTCCACCGACTGAGCCACCCAGACATGCCCACCCAGACATGCTACCCATTTAAACTCGTATTTTTCTTTGATAAATGTTTGAACAAGGGTAATGTGTCTACTGAAAGTAGATTGCATTTTTCCTTACAATTGTATCCACTTACAATACATACCTATATTTCAAATACAAAGTACTCAGGAGGTATTTGTGATACACAGCAAACTGTTACATAGTTTTTGTTTGTTTTAAGTTATACAATGGCTGGTGTATTTGATTTGTTTTCAGAGTTTTCACTCTTTTGGGTTCATTCAACTACAGATTTAAGAATTAGATTTTTTTCTATGAAATTATATCTGTTTAGTTTCCTCATGGAATATACGGTGAAACTAGTTAAAATTACTTGCCCAAATCTAAATCTTGGCTAATGCCAGATGTCAGATTTCCTACTTGATTCTAAATCATGTTCTGTTAAAATTATTTTTCATTCCTCGTGTTGGATTCCAGAGTCAAAGAAATATAATCCTATGAGAGTTTTAAGATAACCTAAGCAGCTTGTCCAAAATACATGTCCCAAAACAGAGAAGAGACAAATGGAACAAAAGTTTTTGTTTTTGTACTTCCTCTTTTCTTTCTTTCTCTTTCTTTCTTTCTTTCTTTCTTTCTTTCTTTCTTTCTTTCTTTCTTTCTTTCTTCCTTCCTTCCTTCCTTCCTTCCTTTCTTCTTTCTTTCTTTCTTTCTTTCTTTCTTCCTTTCTTTCTTCCTTTCTTTTTTCCTTCCTTCTTCTTCCTTCCTTCCTTCCTTCCTTCCTTCCTTCCTTCCTTCCTTCCTTCTTTTTTTCTTATTTTCTTTTCTTTTTTTTTTTTTAAATGAAAAGCATATATTATCCTCTGAAGCACACAAACATTCCTGACCTTACATCCCATTGGCTAGAAGGTGCTTAATTAGATATCGCTGGTTTCAAGAAACTCTGGGAAACTTAACCATACAACAAATGGGTGACAGTGTCCTGATTGGCTTAAAAATCATGGTTCATGCCTGGAACTATGTGATAAGTAAAGTCAGAGTTCTGACGACAAAGCAGGAAGGAGAAATAATTTGTAGAAACAGCAGAGAATGTCTGCTATAAACATTTATTTTTCTTAAAACCCCAGCACTAAGTACCGCATCCATTTGTACAAGCCTTGTTCACCTAATGCATTACTAAAGAATAATTTACTAGTGTATCTGGACCTTTCTCTGTAAATCATATGTTCGAATTATGTCCAAAATATTTTACATGTCACTTGAATAATGTTTAAAATGTTGCTAGTATTATGTTGCTAATTATAAAGGTTTGGAGACTATGCTATGGCTAGTAGAAAAATCTATTGAATCAAGGTAGTTTCCACTTGTGTGGATAGACCCATGATTTCTGGTATTGGTATTTGCAAGCCCTCACCCCTTTACAGAATGATGTATATGTTGCATAGCAAATCTGATAAATGAATCCTTTAGTTACATGCAGTTAAACTGTAAACATAAATATGGGTAATGTTGATATTGCATTTTTATTCAATGTTAATTAGATTTATCCATGTACTTTAGGTAAGATACACAAACATATACTTTCCTGCCTCCCTCTAGGAAAATGTAAGTTTTGTGTCAAAATGCCAGCATTTATTACCTGGAATAAAAAACCGAAAGTGGTTGTATGCTTTTAAAAATTATTCTTCCTTTAAGTGCTTTAGGTACTCATGATGCATATTAAAAGGAGATAATTATTAGCATCATAAATTTATATGACGTATTTCTAAGTAAGCATTTGATTTCATCAGTTCAAGGACAATTTTAGGTTCCATATAATCTGTGGGTTATGGAGGCAATAAATACACTGCTTCCACAGATGAGGTGACATTTTAGCCAATGAGAGTTTGGATGCTGAACATGACATTTCTGCCTTCTGTTAAGATCAAAGTGACAACTATGTCCTTTCATCTGAATTTACAGACTATAGGTAGGTGATGATCCTTAACATCTATGCATTATTTACACTGAAATGAAAAGTGCCCATAAATACTTGATGGGATGACTTTGCTTGTTAGTAAATGCTGGGGTACCTGAATTTACTTGAAGTACTTTCTGTACTTGGATTAAAGTAAATTTGCATCTGATTGTCTCAAATTAAATTCTAATCTTAGATGACAAAATATCATTCCAAGTAACAAAGCACATTTCAAAGTTTTAATATCTTTATCCTTCACCATAGGGCCTATATAGTTATTAAATAGATTTGACAAGGCTCTACAAACTAGAATCAGAGGAACTGGATTCGCAGCCACATTCTAACATTTTATAGTTCTGTAAGCTTGGGAAGTTTATTGAACCCTCAGAAGTTCACTTAAAAAACGATTAGTGCACATAACCTAAAATTTACTGTTTTAACCATTCTTAACTATACTGTTTATTGTCATTAAGTACGTGCAGGTTATTGGACAACTATAACCATTATTCCTTTGCAGACTTTTTTTTCCTCTGTGTAACTTAATTTTTATACTAGTTGAACACCAAGTCCCTATTTCTTCATCATACAAGCCCCTGGTAATCACCAATATACTCTATTTCTCTTAGTATATTTTTACATACATCATATAAGTGAATTCATTCAATATTTGTCCTCCTATTACTAGATTTTTAACTTAGCATAATGCCCTCCAGTTTCATCTATGCTGTCCTGTATGGCAAGATTTCCTTCTTTTTTTAATGGTGAATAATATTCCACTCCATGTATATACCTATATACTACACTTTCTTTATTCATTCTTGCATCGATGGAGATTTAGGTTGTTTCCACGTCTTTGGTGATTCTGAACAATGCTACAGTGAACACAGGAGTGCAGACATCTCTTCAAGGTCTTGACTTTAATTCTTTTGGGTATATACTCAGAAGTGAGATTTCTGGACTGTATGATAGTTCTATTTTTAACTTTTTAAATGGTATTTCTGTTTTTAATTTTTCGAGGAACCTTCATATTATTTTCCATAGCTGCTGCACCATTTTTCACTCCATCTGAGAGTCCACATGAGTTCCAATTTCTCTACATTCTCACTTTTTATTTTTGTCTTTTTGATAATAGCCATTCTAACAGCTATGAGGTGATATGTCACAGTGGTTTTTATTTTCATTTCCATGATGATTACTGATGTGGAGCATCTTTTCAAGTATCTGTTGGCCATCTGTATGTCTTTTTTGGAGAAATATCTATTCAAATTATTGACCCATTTTAAACTTGGTTATTTGGTATTGAATTATAGGATTTACTTATATATTTGGATATGATCCCTTGTCATATATAGTTTGCAAATACCTTATTATTCCTAAATTGCATTTTCACTGTATTGATATTTCCTTTGCTGTGAGGACTTTGCTAGTTTGATGTAGTCTCACTTGTCTATTTTTGCTTCTCTTGCTTTTGATGCCACATCTGAGCAATCATAGTGAAGACCAATGTGAATGAATCTCCCCCTGATGTTTTCTTCTAGAAGTTTACACTCTCAAGTCTTATATTTAAATCTTTAATCCATTTCAAGTTAATTTTGTGTATGTTGTAAAATAAGAGTCCAATTTTATTCTTTTCAGTATGAACTTTTCTTTTCTGAACTATTTATTCAAGAGACTATCCTTTTCCCATTGTGTCCTCGTGGTACTCTTGAAGATGCAGTTTACTGTATATGTGTGGGTTTATTTCTGAGCTCTCCGTGCTGTTCTGTTGGTTTACATGCCTGTTTTTATATCACTACCATACTGTTTTAGTTACTGTAGCTTTGTAATGTATTTTGAAATCAGGAAATATAATGCCTCCGTCTAAAGGCTGTTTTAGCAATTCAGGACGTTTTATTCCATGTGAATCTTAGAATTTTCTTTTCCATTTCTGTAAAAATTGCCATTTGGGATTTTAATAGAGATTGTGTTGAATCTACAGATGATTTTGCATTTATAGATTTTAAGATGGATATTATATAAAAAGCCCACAGCTGACATCATAACTCAACAGAGACTCTAAGAATAACAATAAGGCAAAAATGCTCTCCTCTCACCACTTCTATGACATAGTAGTAGAAGTCCTAGCCAAAGCAATTAGGCAAGAAAGAAACTTTTTAAAATATCCAAATCAGAAAGAAGTAAAATTATCTCTGTTCACAGATTACATGATTTTCTAAGTAGAAAACCTTAAAGACTCCACTAACAAAACAAAACAAAACAAAAAACAAAAACAATAAAAAATACTGTTAGAAGAAATACATTCAATAAAGTTGCAGGATATAAAATCAACATACAGAAATCGGTTTTCTTTCCATACACTAAAAATAAATATTCAACAAAGATATTTCAAAAGCAATCCCATTTATAATTATATCAATAAGATTAAAATATTTAAGGATAAACTTAAGGAAGTTAAAGAATTGTGTGCTGAAAACTACAAAGTATTGAAGAAAGAAATTTAAAAAGAGACAAATAAATGGAAAGATATCACATGTTTATGGACTTGAAGACAATATTGTTAAAATGTCCATATTATCCAAAGGGAAACTCACTTTTAAAGTGGAAGTAATATTACCTATATCACAGTTAGATGTTGATCTTATGATTTGTTAACATCTAATATATAGCATTTTCTAAAATCACTTTAATGCTTTCATGATACTCCCCTTAATGGAGATAAAGGCCTCATGCCTTCTAACAAAAGCAGATCCTTTTGCTTAATTCTATGACATCTGTGTTTTATCTACTCAAGTGCCTTCAAGCAATGGGATTTTGTTAAAGGAAATAAAGATGTCCAAAACTTCATACATAGCCTGGATTGTCACTCAATTGCCTCTGTCAACAACTGCAACAGTTCATGTATTGGAAAAATTTGCTATAACTATAGAGAGTAAGCCTCAGTCACTCAAGTGTTTTCCTGACTTTAGCAAATATTGTTTGATCTACTTTAATTATGATGTCTTAGATCCCACTTCCACCGCTGCCCTTTCTATCTTTCTCTTTCCACCTTCATCGCAAGTATTCTTTTTTTCGTCATGGCTTCGGTTAGCTTAATGTTTCACTATTCATAGCTATCTTTTGTATGTGTCTCCCCTCCTGCTACTGTCATCTTGTGGCATATTTCCAAGCATCTTTTCAGCTCAAAATGTCCCTATCAACTGTCGGGCAATTACTTTCATTTCTAAATTCAAATTATGCAGAGAAAAACTGAGATATTTAGTATCATCCCTGTTCGTGTGGAAATCTCACTGCCTAATTTTTATTTTATTTCATTTTTTTACATTTATTTATTTTTGAGAGAATAGCACAAGTAGGAGAAGGGCAGAGAGAGAATGAGACAGAATCTGAAGCAGGCTCCAGGCTCTGAGCTGTCAGCCCAGAGCCCAATGCAGGGGCTTGACCCCACAAACAGTGAGATCATGACCTGACCTGACCCGAAGTTGGATGCTTGAATGACTGAGCCACCCAGGCAGCCCCTCGATGCCTAATTTATTCACTGGATGCTGCCCAGGATGACTTTGTGCAGAGCAGGGCCATTTAGCACAGTTTCTCTTAGCTAGGGAATATATATATGGTATTAACCTTGATCTATCTATAATATGGGTCTGTGCTTCTGTGTTTTCTTTGGTTCATTTTATAATAGATAAATATATGGCTACTGAGTACAGTTTCTCCCATTCTTATTGTTGTATTATTAATATTACGATCTGTATTAGTTTGCTAGGGCTGCCGTAACAAAGTACCGCAGATGAGATGATATAAACCACAGACGTTTATTTTCTCGCCGGCAAAAAGGGGAAAAGTCCAACATCAAGGTCTCAGCAGGGTTTCGTTCTGAGTTCTCTCTTCTTAGCTTGTAGATGGCTGTCTTCTCTCTTACATGGCCTTTCCTCTGTGCACACTCATGTCTGTGTCCACATTTCCTCTCTTTATAAGGATACCAGTCATATTGGATCATGCCCCACCCTAAAGACCTCATTTACCTTAGTTACCTCTTTAAAAGCCCTAGCTCTAATTTCAGTTACATTCTGAGGGATAAGGGGATAGGACTTCAACACACGAATTTCGGAGGGACACAATTCGGCCGGTAACACCATCCATATCCACTTTATTTTTTAATTTTTTTAATGTTTATTTATTTTTGAGACAGAGAGAGACAGAGCATGAGTGGGGGAGGGGCAGAGAGAGAGGGAGACACAGAATGTGAAGCAGGCTCCAGGCTCCAAGCTGTCAGCACAGAGCGTGACACAGGGCTCGAACCCACAGATCGCGAGATCATGACCTGAGCCAAAGTCGGACGCTCAACCGACTGCGCCACCCAGGCGCCCCCCCATATCAACTTTTAAAGCATATACAAAATAATTTTATCTGTAGTATAGTTGTGAGAAAATCTAAAGCATGACTTACAAAAAGAGGAGTGGTATTAGGCCAATTTAGAAGGTGGCCCGTATCTTTTATTAAGAAAAGAAAAAAACAATTTTGGAAAAAAAAAATGATTTTAGAAACTTAGCCCACCTTGTTCCTAAATTTGTTTTGGTCTCCGAAAAATGCTAATAGGGTTGTGTATACGAATAAAGTGTAATTAACACTGAATTTTGAAACAATGGTAATGAGACTCCAGCAACAGAAAAGACAGACTAGAGGGAGAAATAGTGTTCTCTGATTCACTAACAACTGAATTAAATACTTCCCTCAGGATTAGGCTTCTCTATTGTGCACCTTATACATAAAAATAAAATTTTGGGACGGCCTGCAGCACATTGGGATTTAGGCCGTTTTAAGAAATCTTACATAATTAATGGAAAACAAACACAGGCATACGGAAGCATCATAAATATAGTCTTATGCAAATATTCTATGCCACCTAATTCATAAAGATTAGGGATATGCATGATTCCAAGAGGCCTCGATTGTAGCTAGTTTTCCTCAATATAAAATAAAAATGGCCTTTGCATTTTTAATTTTGTAAAACAATCTAACACAGATGTGGTCTAAAAAATCCATCAATAAAATAAGTATTGAATTATTCGTATTTGTATTAATGATATAACTGAAATGGAATCCACAGAGAGTTCAGACTCGAATGCTCTTCCATTCTCCCCATCCAGGACCTTTAACTGTACTAATCCTTCTCTGACATTACGAATGTCCAACCTGCGCCTCTGCTGTGTTCATACTCTCACAGCAATTATCCTAGAGCTTGCTTAATTCTACTTCCTGCTCATTTCCTGCATGCTGAATGGATTTTGCCTGTATTTCCACCTGCCATGTTACCTTTGCATTGGATGATAGAATTAGCTTTATTGACTTTGACCACGCCCACCTCACAGAAAATTGAAGGCTTTTGTGGTAGATTACGTTAGCGGTCTCAATTCTTTACCCAGCTCTGAGCTGATTCATTTTAGGTTCTCATCAGAGACAGAGTGCGTTTTTCTTTCTCTTGTCTTTGGGCTGTGTACCGTTTTGCTTCTAGGCTTTAGACACATGTATTTTTATTTGTCTTCTTATATCTATTCTATAACCAGGAAAATATTTCCCACCTAAAGTTATAGCCCCAGGAAGAGGATGATAGAAATGTGGAACCAGACCGACCTCAGCTTTTGCAGCCTGAGAATGGTTTGCAGGAAGAAACAGAACTGTCAAGCTAAGTTCATCCTAGATCCAAATCCAGATACTTTCCCAATAATAAGTGGTTGCTGCTTTGTGGTAGTTTGCTATACAAGATACCTAACCGATACAGGTTGTGTTACGACCTAAACTGTCTAATAATTCATATGTTGAAGTCCTACACTATACCTCAGAATGTGACTGCATTTGAATATAGAGCCTTTAAAGGGGTAATTAAGATAAAATGTGGTCACTGGTGTGGGCCCTAATCTGATACAACTGATGTCTTTGTAAGATGAGTTGAGGGGCGCCTGGGTGGCTCAGTCTGTTAAGTGTCTGACTTCGGCTCAGGTCATGATCTCGTGGTTTGTGAGTTCGAGCCCTGAGTCAGGCTCTGTGCTGACAGTTTGGAGCCTGGAGCCTACTTCGGATTCTGTGTCTCCTTCTCTTTCTGCTCCTCCCATGTGCATGCTCTGTCTCTCAATAATAAATAAATGTTAAAAAAATATTAAGATGAGTTGTTTAGGACACAGAGGCATACTGAGGGATCACCACGTGATGACACGAAGGCATTTTTCTTTCAAATAATATGTTTAAGTACTTGTTCATTGTTTTCTTTTTTCTCCATTTTTTAAAATATTCATTTCTTTGAGAGACAGGGAGAGAGCAAGCAGGGGAAGAGCAGACACACACACACACACACACACACACACACACACACACACATACAGAATCCAATGCAGGCTCCAGGCTCTGAGCTGTCAGCACAGAGCCCCATGTAGGGCTCGAACTGACAAACTACGAGACCATGAGGTGAGCCGAAGTTGCCCACTTAACCGACTGAGCCACCCAGGCACCCACTACTTACTCATTTTATTGGCTAAATTCGTAAGGGTTTGGGGATTTCATGGTTTATTATTTTGATAGTATTCCATTGTAGGGTTATTTCTGCTAATGAGAATTAGCAAGGAGTTAACACCAGAGAGATACCAAGAATTTGATCTAACAAAAATAAAATCATAGGTTGCATTAAATAATGCATAACACAACAAGAAATAAATAAAACTACAATAACAAAAACCCTGGTTTTTTTAATCTAAATATGAAAAATATATTTGGGAACAGTTGGATTATCCTTTCGGATTATTAATTAGCCAAGCTTTATTATATCTGGTGCCACTACAATTTACCAAAATGAGAACCTTCTCAAACATGCTACATTAATTTCCATCTCAGAACTTTACAGATCATTTTTTTGGTAAAAATGTTCCTCACCTTGCACTGCTGTTTCAAGACTACATTTGTTGCCAAAAATTCGGACTTCCTTTCAATGGAAATCTCTTAATATTTGACTGCTTGCTGCCTTTTGATACTTCCCAATGTCACACGCGTTCTTTATTTCAGTCTGGGCCAACTCTGTGATCTGCTGTAACCCAAATAGTGTGACAGAAAGTAATGGTGTTCCAGTTCAGGAATAAAACTTCAAGACATTCTGACAATTTGTCAGGAAGCTATTAGCCACTTAGATCAACAGGTCTGAGAGCATCATTCTGTAAGAGAGACGCAGCTGAAGTAGACACATAAAGAGACCACATGAAAGAACGCTGAAGCTCCTGTGGGCCAGAGGAAACCCGAGTCCCTCACTTTGACTCCTAGATGAAACCCCAACCAACACTTGGCATCAGATTGCCAGCCACACAGTTGTGCCTTCTTGGAAATGGATCCTGTCCATCTCTCAGACATTCAAACCATTCTAACTGGCACACCAAATATGTGAATAAAGCAACACTTCCATCTTGGACTGACGTCACATGGTGCAGGGAGGATTTATCTTTACAATGCCTTATCCAAATGCCTAACCAAAGAATCACGAGCAAATAAGATAGCTGTTGTTTGAAGCTTCTAAACTTTGGGTCATTTCTTATACAGATATTGTAGTTTCTTAGAGCTGCCATTAACAGAATACCAGACACTGAGTAGAAATTCATTTCTCACAGTTCTGGAGGTTGAAAGTCCCGTTTTGGGGCATCACAGTCAGGCTTAGTTTTTCCAGAGACCTGTCTTCTTGGCTTGCAGAGGCTACTTTCTCACTGTGTCCTTGCATCCTTTGTGTCTCTTCCCCTTTTCATGATGACATTAGTCACAATAAATTGCGGCCCCACACTTATGACTTCAATTAACCCTAGTTACCTCTTTAAAGGCCCTATCTCCAAATCCTGTCACAATGGGGGTTAAGGCTTCAGCATCCAATGCTTTGGAAAGTGATGGTATACAATTCAGAGTATAACTTCTATGTGTCTCCTCAAAATTCATAACCACAAAGGTGATAGTATAGGAGAAGGGGCCTTTGGGAGGTGCTTAGGATAAAATTCGTGCTGTTATAGTGAAAGGTTCAGAGATCCTTCATCCCTCTCCATCAGGTAAGGGTACAATGAGAAGTTGGCAGTCTGCAACCCAGAAAAGAGACTTCTTCTGAAACCGACTATGCCGAAATCCCGAACTCTGACTTCCAGCTCCAGACCTATAAGAAATAAATACCCATTCTGTGTCATTTCGTCATCGTGGCCCAACTTTACAGATACAGATTAATTAAAAATTAAGGGGTGCCTGGGTGGCTCAGTAAATCAAGCGTCTGACTTCAGCTCAGGTCAGGTCATGAAGTCTCTCATGTGTTTGTGAGTTCAAGCCCCACATTGGGCTCTGTGGTGACAGCTCAGAGCCTGAAGCCTGCTTTGGATTCTGTGTCTTCCTCTCTCTCTCTGCCCCTCCCTCACTTGCAGTCTCTCTCTCTCTCTCTCAAAAATAAATGAAAAACATTTTTTAAAAATGAAAAAAAAATTAAGACCTAGAATTTGGGTCTTTCTGTAACAAAAATCTAAACCAAGTACTACTGACTGACATCAGTGGTGGCAGGAGGAAAAATCTTGACAAGACTATTAGACATACGTAAAAGGGCTATGAAGTAATAGCTATTGGAAACAGGGTACAATGAGGAAGCCAATGTTTTTATTGACAGAACGATTGGCAAGAGTATCACTTTTGGTGATTTAGAAGACAAAATTTTCTTTTTAATTAACTCGTGAACTTGTATATTTGGCTAAGATAATTTTAATGCAGATATTAAAAATGCAAACTACTTTTTGGTTTTTCATGTCTGTTTTATTTTATCTGTATGTAATAAGGTAAAGATAAAAAGAAATGAACTAAGGAAAAACTGATCACTTTCAAGCGGAATCTAAAGAAAACATTTCTAAACCAAGACTTGGTATTAGAAAATAAAAATATTCATTAGTTCCAGTTTCTTGAGACAACTCAAGGTTCTCAAAATAAGAAACGATTTTAATGCAAACATTAAAGATCAGGAAATTACCATCTCCACAAACAAATTCCTACAAGATTTCAGAAAAATCTAAGGTGGTACATCAAGATCCTCTAAATCAGGGAATAAAACTCATAATAATTTTAAGAATTGGCATGCAACCCACAAAGAAGGGAGCCTACCTACTTGGGAGATGTGTTTCTGTACCTGTTTTCACATGTGTGTATATAGTTGTGCTGTGTCTGTTGGAGAAGATTATAGCTTAATAATAGCAAGGGCCCATATTTATAAAGAAAATATATATCAGTTTGGACAAAAGGGTTAAAGAAACTGCTAAATGGAAAGAGGTTTCTAGGCCTCCAATTTCCTACAGGCAGAAAACAGGCCAAGAAAGCTACTCAGCCACAAGTATGTTTTTATGTTTTTTTAAATAAAGTACGACTCAGAGGGAAGACTGAAGAACCGCAGAAAGCACACAGAACACATAGATCATATAGACACGTGAGACGAGAATCACACAAAACCATCCCCAGAAGTAAAATTGGGACCTACTCAAAACTGGTTACATGTGCTTGGCTATATTTAAGAAAGTAAACAAATGGATGCTATGTGTATCTCATTAAATGTGCCTCACTATGAATGAAAACAGTTATTGAAATTGTGCAGTTCTTACTTTAAATATGTTGGCTATTTGGGAGAAAGCAACTTGTCTATTTAGTTAATAGGTATTCAGATGAAGAGGAGAGGTCTTATCCCTACCTGAGCATGAGTTACACAACTTGATCTGGGATTCTTCTAACTTGAGCTTGATACTGTAACAAGATGAGATCTGGAGTGCCTTGGTGGGTGGCTGAGTGTATTTTGCATGTGTTAGGTCATAAGTTAGTGGAGGACAGACAGCAGCTGACTGTATAAGGTTATACTGGTGACCTTAATGAGTAATGGCTCCAGATAGTCACATGTTTTTGGTACTTTCACTGCTCCTCCCTCTCCTGGATCATATGATCTGCTTTAGCTAAGTGATATTGTGCCATTTCTGGGCCTAAGCCATAAGGAACCCTAGCAAGTTCTGCTTTTGTACCTCCAGCAGTAAACAACTACCTAAGAAATACGAATATGCTGATTCCATCATGTTGTGGGAAAACCTGAGACCATTGCGTGCAAGAGAACTGAAGAATGCATCTGATAACAAGGAACATACTTTTCTCAGTTGGAAGTCTCTGCTGAGCTTCTAGCTAATTGCCAGATCTATCTCAATGGCCCTATGAGAGATTCTTCTTGGAAAGAGCTCATACAATCTCAGTTGAGACATTGTAGCTTTTCCTCAACCATTCAAGCAATCTTAGCTCAGGTACTACACAGGTGACACAAGAAATAATCTTAGGCATTTCAGCCCCAGAAGACAGCTCCTGCAGCAAAGCTAAGCTGACCCTGAGATGTCCTGTCAAAGTTCCTGATTCATAATTTAGGGAACAATGAAACAGTTCTTGTATTATTCCACTAAATTTTGAGATACTGTATTGTACAGGAACAGATCACCAAATGATGCTACTAAATGCTGAGAATAGTAACTTCTATAACTGTTTGATTAAAAATATCAAGTTAAGTAAGGAAACCAGTGAGTAAAATTTCTCACAAAAGTCGAAGGCTCTGTAAGACCATGCTAATAAAAAGGACCAATTGTTTTCTGTTATTTCCCTTTAATTCTTCAGTTTTACTCCCATCTGAAAGAATTCAGAATGCAGTATTTTTGTGCTTAAAAAAGGGAGATATTGGGGTAGATTCAAGTATGAAAACCATTTTTTCATGCCTCCCAGTTTCTGTTTCATTTGAGTGTCCTCCCACAAACACTCTGAGATTCTTGGTGTGTGAATTTCTTTGACCAGGAGAACACTTTCTTGTTTTCATTTCCCATTTGCATTCTTCTTATCACCACACAGAACGCTGAGAGTAGGTGGTTGGAGGAGCGGAGCACACACAGAGGCTCCCCCGGCTGGGTCGTCCTTAGCAGCCAGCCTACGCCAATAGCCAACTTCTTGCAAATGTTTGAGTGAGCCCAGCCAAGGTCGGCTGAGCCCAAACTGTGTCACTGCAATCTCAGTGCACTAGAGACTCATGCATAAAGATAAATTTTGCTGCGGTTGTTATGCCCAGAATTCGGGAACCCCAAAAACCACCAGGGAGCTGAGTCCGATGCTAGAACAAAGAGCCTTTCTTCGATCTAGCTCGAGCTCAATCTCCTACCTGCACCGACGCAGCAGTGGGTGGAGAGAAAGAGCGCGCGAGTTCCAAAAACACAATAGTTTTAAAGGGGTCTGGGGGCAGTGGGAGGGGTGATGGTCTTGACCCTAGCCAATTGGCTGAGGAAGGGTCAAGGGTCCTGTTCCATAGGTCACTGGGCGTGGTTCTTTTGGAACCGGGAAGTTGCAGGTTTTAAGCTTTTGCGCAGGCACTGGGGACTCAGGGTGGAGGATACGGAATACAATGGAGTCAGTCCCAGTTTGCCCTTAAGCAAAATGGAATCATCCTAATTTGCCCTTACAGGGTAAACACTAGGTTTTATGGTGGTTTGTAATGTGGCATTATTGTAGCAATAGATAAATTAGCCTAGAATCAAGAGCAGAAGTTCACCAGAAAATGACTTGGCAGGAGTGTGCTAAGAAAAAAGAAAAACATTGTGTGAAGACTCTAAATGAGGGGAGAAACTTGGTGTGCAGGAGAAAAGAGGCCCAAAGTAGGTCATGTTATGTATCTTTTGGAATTTGGGATAAATCATGGCTTTTATGCACAGTTAACTTTAATTAAAGTTTTGATAAACCCGTTTTTGTTCCCAGGAATATAATGACCTGTTAATTGCTTGAATTACTAGGCACCCTGATTCCAATCGATACCAAAATTTCAAACATGACAGGTACCAAAAATCCAGATCTTTATTAGACTATTCACTTATTTTTATATATTTAAACATTATGATAGTCACTGGAAGTGCAATGATAAATATAATCAAAGACTAATGAATAATAATTATTGCGAAAAGGATAATCCTATATATATACATATTATCTCATTAGGCACTAAAAAGAAAATGTGATCGTAAAGTCATTAAAAATGCAAATGTAATTTTTTATTTTTTGGAGCAAAGACAATCTAATTCTGGGCAGACAAAAATATGCATGATGTATTTCAAAACCTAACCTAGTCACGATAATAATTCTGAGGTTGAGGAACTGTTATTTTTTTGTTTGTTTGTTTTGAGAGAAAGAGAGAGAGAGCATGAGTTGAAGAGGGGCAGAGAAGAGAGGGAGAGAGAGAATCCCAAGCAGACTCTGCACTGTCAGCACAGAGCTGCACACAGGACTCAGTCTCACCAACTGGGAGACCATGATATGAGCCAAAATCAAGAGTTGGACACCTAACCATCTGAGCCACACAGATACCTCTAGGAAGTCCTAATTGTATTTTAAAAAATCCACTTAGTATTTATAACGAAGGAATAAAAATGTAATCCTTATGAATATAATGGAACATAACTTTTTCTGTGTCTGTGCATTCACCTATCATTTAACCATTCCAGTGCAAATACATATACATACAGACAGACAGACATAAATGTAGCAATTTCAGATAATAATATGTCATTCAGAAAAAAAGTAATCACTTTTTTTTCTTAATAGATGTTTTATTATGTTTTGAGGTGGTTTGTTACATGGAAATATACACCTAACACACATGTTACATAATTTGTTTAGTCCTTAGCTTTTTAAACTGACACATTGCCCATTTCAGTTCACAAACTAAGTACATAACCTTCATTTTTTTTTCATTCCTTTATAGCATGCCTGTTTAGAGATAAAATTTATTTAGACATTCTTCTATTGATACAGGATTTTAGCAACATTATTTATTAAAATAAAGCTAAAGAGAATATTATTATATATAAGTATTTTCACATGTGTGCATGTATCTATAGCTAAAACTTTGGAAGTGAAATTTCTGGATAAAAAGTACATGCATTTTTATTTTTGATAGATGTGGCCAAATTGCCTTCCATCGAGGTTATAACACTTTGTACTCCTACCACCAATGTAATGAGAGTGCTTATTTCCCCATACTCTGGTCAATATAGATAATATAAATTTTTAAAAATTTATTAAACTTATAGGTGAAAAAGATGTCACTATAAGATTTAATTTGCATTTCTATTATTATGAGTGAAGTTGCTCATCCTCCATACTTTAAAAGCCATTTAAAATTTTTTACATGAACTTTTGCCAACTTTTCTATTAAATTGTTAATCTTTTTCTTATTGTTTTATAGGAGCTCTTTATATTTTAGAAAGAATAGCCTTTTATTTTGACGTGAGCTGCAAATAACTTATTCCCACTTTGTTGTTTGTTGGGGAGCATCATTGAAATTGGTGCCCACCAGTTGACCTGTGAGCTGAACACTGGCTCTTGGAGGCTCCCCACCTCCTCTCCTGTCCTTGGAATGTAGGTTCTGCCTGTCTTTTCTATGCCCAGAGGCTGCTCCCAGAACACAGCTCTGAGATAATGATGTGATGTTGACGGCTCCTGCGAAGTACATGTGACTGAACCCAGTTAAGGCCTCTCTGTAAACGTAAGACTTGGTGGGCTAATTTGTGATTCATTCATTTTGCTGATGCCCAAGACAAGCCTCATATTTAAGTTCCCTTTGGTTGTTGAATCTACCACTTACCAACCTGTAGTAACTACCTCCTTCTTCGGTCTTTCTCTTTCCTCAAAGTACAGGGGCTGGTTTCAGATTACAGCAAGGAAGCTCCTGGGAGGGTTATGAACCAACATTGTTTGACTTTTTTTAATTGAGATATAATTGACATATAATACTGTATTATTTTTAATGTGTGGCATGATTTGATATATGTAAATATTGTAAGACAACACTATAAGTTTAGCTAACATCCATCACCACATATATTTACAGTTTTCCTTCTCATAATAAGAACTTTTTTTTTAATGTTTATTTATTTTTGAGAGACAGAGACAGAGCATGATCAGGGGAGGGGCAGAGAGAGAGAGGGAGACACAGAATCTGAAGCAGGCTCCAGGCTCTGAGCTGTCAGCACAGAGCCTGACGCGGGGCTTGAACTCACAGACTGTGAGATCATGACCTGAGCCGAAGTCGGCCGCTTAACCAACTGAGCCACCCAGGTGCCCCAGAATAATTATTTTTAAAAAATGTGCATAAATAATACAGAGGTCCAAATAACATTATGTGTTATCGTGACCTATTTGGAATAATGCAGTTTAGAAGAAGCCAGAATAAAGTCTTGTCATTTATTTTCTATTGCTACATTGTTAACTTGTCCATTAGTCCCTTCTCTTAACAATATTCTTGCAAGCACTAAATGAAATGATGATGGTCCAAAACATCTTTGGTTAGTTATAATACTGCTGAAACAGAACTATAAAATACAGCACATGCTATCATGCTATCAGCAGACTTTTTTCATTTGCTTCTTGAGGATAATCAATTTTTTTAAAAACATAGAAAACGTTTTAAAGATTTGAGAACAATTTTATATTCACAGCAAAATCCAGTCTCCTATATTATTAACATCTTACATTAGTATGGCACATTGGATACGGTCAATGAAACATCATTGATACATTGTTTTAAACTAAAGTCCAGAGGCACCTGGATGGCTCAGTTGGTTAAGTGTTCGACTCTTGATTTCCACTCAGGTCATGATCTCACAGTTCCCGAGATCAAGCCCTGCACAGGGCTCTGCACTGACTGCATGTAGCCTACCTGAGATTCTATCTTTCCCTCTCTCTCTGACTCCCCTTACACAGCCTCTCTCCCTCTCTCAAAATAAATAAATAAACATTAAACAAATAAATAAAATAAAGTTCATACAGTATTCAGATTTCTTTAGTTTTCTTTCCTTAGTTTTAACCTAATGTCCTTTCTCTATTCTAGGATTCCAGCCAAGAATCCATCATGTCTTCTTATGTTCCTCTTGGTTGTGACAATTTCTCACATTTTCTTCATTTTTGATGAGTTTGACAGTTTTGAAGAGTGTGGGAGAGGTATTTTGTAGACATATAAGTGATTTCTTTTTGTAATTTCTGTTGGTGCCTACTTTGATCATCTAAGGCGGTACACATTGTCAGGTTTCACTATAGTAGAGTTATTTTTTTTCCCTATCCCATATTGTTGATTTTGCAAGGCAGACACTATGCACAGCCCACCCATGAGAATTGGGGAATTATGCCAAAGCTCCTTGAGGGTGGAATTGTTACATATTTAGAATTCCTCTGTGAAGGGTATCTCTATCTCTTTTCCCACTTATTTATTTACTAAATCTGTTATATCAATATGGATCAGAGGTTTTTATTTCATACTGTGGGTTGCAAATTAGCACTACTTTAATTTTTTTGTCTTGCTTAGACTGTTTCAGCATTGACCACTAAGGGCTCTTTCACTTGGTCCCTGTCTCTTTTTGACATACTCTCATCAATACAGGTATTAAAAAACTCACTTTTTTTACACTGCGGCACTATACAGTTCTCTAATCTCAGCTTGTTTATTTCCAGCTCCAGTCTTAGAATCAGATATTTTCTATGGAGTTCTGGTTCTTTTTATTGGAAAATAGGCTTAGAAATGAAGGACTAGGTATCAGTGTGTTCATTGCTACTGAAATATTCTTATATCTAATCCATTTAAGCTGAACAAGTGAGGTACCATATATGTGTATAATAACCCATGTATATACACATATCTAGAAATATTTCTCTATGGATCCATCTGTATCTATAAGTTTAACATGAGTTTATTGTGCTGTCTCCAATTCTATTATTATTAATAGATTACCAATAATGTAGATTTTGTCACTTTCCTCTCTTGTTTATCTATAAATTCTCACTCACCAGTAAAAATCTGGCTGCCCCCATCTGCCCTTTATTTACTTCACTGTAGATTTCCAGTGTAAATGGTAAGCAGCATCAAAATGGCTAATTCACACTGCAATGGAAAACAACTCTATCAAGCAGACTCGAAGCCTGATGCATAGCTGGTTTCGCCTTAAATTCTGCAGACTACACTCATTTCCAAAATTATTTAGCTCAGCACTTTCCTGTATTTACAAAACACTTAGGCTATCTTGTCACAGTCTACGTTCCCTGTTCCCTCCTGAGATGTCCAACCTCCTAAGTGACTTTTAAAATTTGCATACATTAATATTCAGTCTGTGCTGTAATGTCCTATGGTTTTTGACACATGCATAGTGTCTTGTATCCATTATTACAGTATCATAAATAATAATTTCAGAACAACAAAAAATTCCCTGTGCTTATCTATTCAACCCTCTCTTCCCCCCAAACCCCTAGCAATCATTGATGGTTTTACCATGACTATAATTTTGCGTATTCCCGAATGTCATATAGTTGAAATTATACTATCTGTAGCCATTTTAGACCAGCTTCTTTACTTAGCAATATGCACTTAAGAATCATCCATGTCTTTTCTTGGCTTGAGGCTCCTTGCTTTTTATTGCAGAATAACATTTCATTTGATGGGAGGTACCACAGCTTGTTTGTCTATTAACCTATTGAAGGCTGTTTTGATTACTTCCGGTTTTTGATGATTATCATTAAAGCTGCTATAAACATTCACATGTCGGTTTTGCATGGGCATAATTTTTCAAACTAGTTACATACATACTTAGGAGCATAAATACTGGATCTTATGGCAAGAAGTTTTATAAGAAATGGCCAAATTGTTGTCCAAAGCAGCTGCACAAATTTGCAATTGCACAGTAATGGATAAAACTTCTTGTAGTCCTTCATCCTTGCTGTCAGTGTGTCTTCTTATTTTATTTTAGTCATTCTAACAGGTGTGTACAGGAATTTCATTACTGTTTTCACTTATAATCCCTAGTAATAAAAGATGCTAAATATCATTTTATATGCTCTTTTTATGTTTATGTTTTCTGGTGAGGTGTGTCTTCAAATCTCTTGCCTGGGTTCTGTTTGGTTTGTTTTGTTTTCTAATTGTTGAATTCTAAGAATTTTGTGTATACTTTGGGCATGAGTCTTTTGTTAGATATTTTGAAAATATTTTCTTCTGTAATTTTCTTATTATTTTAATAGTGTCATTTGCAGGACAATTTTTTTAATTTAGTAACGTAAAAATTATCATGAATTTTTTTCATGAATCATGCCTTAAAGAGATGTATTTTAAAATGTAGCTCCATATCCAAACACACCTAGATTCTCTCTTATGATTTTTTCTAAAGTTTTTAAATTTTGCATTTACATTCAGATCACTAAAGTCTTTCTTTGTATCTGTTACAATGTTCTTTATCTTAGTGCTTCTTTAAACCTTTCTTAGGCTTCCCATATCCCTGCTTACATTACCCGTCTGTCTTTCATATTGTCTATTTTTTTTCTATCAGAGTCCTTAATGTATTAATTATAATTATTTTAAATTCCTTGGTAAGTCTGCCATTTCTGCCATATCTCAGTCTGGTTCTGATGATTGTCTTATCACTTTCGATTTGTTTTTTCTTGCCGCTTAGCCTGGCTTGTAACAGTTTGTTGGTGTAGTGTAAGTTGTGCATCGGTAAGTATTCCATACTCTTATGTCAAACTTCAGTTTTTTAGTGGAACCATTCAACGACTGTGACCTTCAAAAATGTTTCCTAAGTGTTTGGTTGCATTTTGTTTTCGACTTCTTAGCTAAGAGGAAAAGGCTCAAGAAGGCTGGAGTAGAGAAATGCCTTGCCCCCAGGTAGAATAATGCTCTGGAAAGTCTTTTATCTTGGAAAGGAAACCTTTGATATAGAGAATGCTTTAGGTGTCTTTCCTAATTATTACACTTTCCCATAACCTGCCAAAGACAAAAGGAAATCTTTCTTTGTTCTTTGCTCTGAGAAATTGGTGAAGTTACAGAAGGTAAAACCCTTGAAAGTATCCATGAAGTTTTTTCTCTCGTGTTAATCCACATTCAGTCTCCTGCGGTTCAAAATCATTTAACTCTTCGTACCATTTCATTGGCCCAGTGTCTTCTGCTCCGGATAAGCGAATCTCACCCTGATTCTCTGTATTTTCCTGTCCATCCAGATTTTTTGGTAGCAGCTATTTTCAGGAAAAACGACCAAATTAATAAATATCACATATGGTACATATAATTCTCGAATATGAACTCTCGATCATGTTCTCCCAATTAGAAGAAATTGACTCTGCCTAATATTAATATATATGCCCTTATAAATTGTTTATGAGTGTGGCACTTAAAATGCACATTGATAAAGAATCAGAGTACGGTTCAAGTATGGAATAATGATAACATTTATGAGAATCCTTACTATAGTAAGTGGTATTGTTAAATCTCAAATGTATGTTGTCGTGGGATATTATTATACCTCCTGTTTTACCGGCAACTAGTTTGGAATTTCAACTCTTGACTCTGGTTCCAGTGCCTAGAGATTTTTAAATATGCTTAAGATTTTGAAATTACATTCTGGAAATGGGTCACTTAGTGTCAAAGGTAAAAAATAACAATAGTTATGTAAGTTAAATGGCCATGTTATTATACTCAGTTTTTTATTGTATTTCTAATCAACAGACTTTGTGATTTAAAAATGGCTATCGAGTTGAATATATGATAGAGTCAAAGAATGTATCAAAATCATTAGCTTTGCTCACAATTGCATAAAAAAATTGTGGGACACTTTAGAGGAAATAAAACCAATTATAAAGTATTAGTACACTTAAAGACTTTAAGGTAAAAAACTCAGGTCATGATCTCATGGTTCAAGAGTTCGAGCCCCGCATCGGGTTCAGTGCTGACAGCTCAGAGCCCGCAGCCTGCTTCGGATTCTGTGTCTCCCTCTCCCTCTGTTCCTCCCCAACTCACACTCTATCTCTCAACAATAAATTTAAAAAATTAAAAAAAAAGGTTAACCAAGATTCTATACAAAATAAGTGTTTAGTAGTTAATTAGTTGTTTGTATAATTTTATAATTGATTAAGGTATTTACAAGGCATTGAAGAGATTCTTATCTATGGCTATCTATTTTGTTTAGTCTACAGACAAAAATTCTTTTACTGGAAGCAAAGGTATATATATATCTTAAAAATGATATTTATTTTAGAAAAACATTATCAAACCTTTGGTTTATTTATTTGTTTCTTAAAGTTTGTTCTCATGTCATGGTCAAAATGGGGTAGGAAAGAGGCCTTGATGTAGGTAAGTTGTATTGCAGAAGGCTTTTAAATTTGGGAAGGAGAATCGGGGGGAGAGAGTGACTAATAGCTAGAAAGAGAACAAAAGTTACTAAGAAAAGAGAAGAGTAATTAAGACTGTGGTATTGGTGAAAGAAATGATGAATACACCAATGGGGCTAAGTAGAGAACCCAGTGGTAGACCCACATAAATATAGTTCAACTGATCTTTGACAAGGGAGCAAAGGCAACACAGTGAAGAAAAGAGAATCTTGTCAATGAATGGTTTTGAACAAGTGGACGTCCACATGCAAAGAAAAATTAATTCATACATAGACCTTACAATCTTCAAAAACTAACTCAAAATTGATCAAGATATAAGGGCACAACACAAAAGTATAAAACCCCTAAAAGATAATATAGGATAGGTGTATCTGGGTGGCTCAGTTGGTTAAGCGTCCAACTCTTGGTTTCAGCTCAGGTCATGATCTCACGGTTCCTGAATTCAAGCCCCGTGTCCAGCTCTGTGCTCACATCACGGAGCCTGCTTTGGATTCTCTCTCTCCCTCTCTCTCTGCCTCTCCCCGGCTTATTCTCTCTCTCTCTCAAAATAAATAGATAAACTTCAAAAAGAAGAGAAGATAACATAGATTAAAATCATTAAATACTACTAATCACCTAATTTTATGAGTTTTCTAATATTGTTAGAAAGTTGTTTACTATTTTTAAATTTGTATATTGTTATATTTATACAATTATTAGAAAGTCTGGGATTAACCCATTTGTATAAAACTTCTGTGCTTATCCCTTTTTCCTTAAGGTAAATCTTTAGAAATTTTATTACTGATTCGAAAAGTAGCATTTTAAGCTCTTAATACACATAATAAAAACAGCATCCAGAAAGGCTGAACTTCTTTCTCTTCTCACTAGTAGTGTATTAGTATTCCAGTTACCACACTAATAATACCATTCAGTGTTCATTTCCTTTCTCCTTCCTTTTTTCCTCCCCTTCTCCCTTTCTTTTCCTTTCTTTTTGCCTTTCTGCTACTTGTTTGTCCATCTACATAAGATAAAATAATATGGCTGTATACACTTTTATTGTATCTCTTTAATCATTATTTTGATTATATATTATTATTCATGATTCTTATATTTTCATATTTATGCACTTTTGAATACTTTAATAAGAACCTTAATTTGGATAGAGCCTGCACTGTTTCCAGGTTTCCAGGCAAAATTGTGAGTGTGTCACATTTGCCTTAAGTTTCATTCTTTTTGATAGTTTAGCTCCACCAATCTCCTATATATTTCAGGGTCTTATTTTGCCACCTGGATACTGATTTGCCTACAGCTGCATGCATTAGAGGTAATCAAAAAGTTTGTCCATCAGAATGAGGAGATATGAGTGATCCTTAAATTTTCAGCCTGTGTTGTGATCAAGCTTCAGCATTTAAACCAGCCGAAGGAAGTCAGCACAAGTCTGAGCAGCTGGGAAGCGTTAATTGGAGCTAATTGCCGATTGGAGACTGGCGATTACTATTTATCCTTACCTGTACAAATTGGCCTATAAAAACCACTAGGAAAGGTAAGCAGGAATATGCAATTTAATAGCCTCTTACAGTGACTCTTAGAACAGACAAAGCAAATGATCTGAAGCCATGGGATGGGAGAATGAAGATAAGAGTAAGCCGGAGCACTCTCACTTAATGGTGTATTAGCTGACTCTACAGTTAATGTTGCCTGTAGGCTACACCTTTGTTTCAGTGCACAAACTAGTTCCAGTTCTGTGCTTACTAAAAGAAAATTACTCTCCGAATTTAAGAAAGAACATTTTAGAAAAGATGAAAGCTTTTAAACTGTATTGAAGAAAATACAGTTGTAAAAGGAAAATTAACAAAAACCTAGTCTGAGAAAGGTATTTTTGGTGATGTCATTTACAATATTTTTGGGGGGAGAAAATAATTCCTACTGGCATTAGGAAGCAATTGTTCTTGTTCTTTTAGAAAACTAGTTATATGATGACCAAGCCGGCGGTCATTCAGGGATCTAATAATCGTTATCTATATGTGTTTTGTGTTATATACAAGGTAGTAAAGAATATTTAAATATATTCTTTGACTATATAATGTCCCTATAATATTGGACTTTTGAAGTAGCTTAGTTAGAAAGTTCTTCCCCTTTACAAGCTGGAAATAAAATGTTGGTCTATGTTCATTACTAAATTTTCTAAAATCATTTTTTTTTCAATACTCAAAGAAACAAAAGTGTAGGGCAACCAAATCTATAGAGACCAACTATTACAACTCGTAATACAAAAAAAAAAAAAAAAAATAGTGGGCAGAATAATAACCAAGAGAAGAGAAACTATGAAACAGCAAAGTGCTGTTATTCTTTTATGCAGACAGCTTCTTCTAAATAGGCATATTTTATGCTCTAGAAAGAAATAAGAATTTCTAATCAGTAGCATATTTGGGGAAATATTATAAATATCCAGGGTAAAAATATGGGTGAGTAAATAAATTAGATTTGGTGTGGGGACCATGATTTTGGAAAATAATACAAACAGTGTTTTGTGTGAGAAAGAAGTCAATTTCATTTTGATCGACTGGAATATCCCTAGTTGGAGATGTATGTATATCCAATGAAAAAAAGTATCCAATTGGGTGGCAAGGACGGGATTGAATGATCAGATAGTACTGGCAAATGCTTATTCTGGGAGAAAATTTTACAGAAAAATAAATATTCCATGAAGCGTTTTTTTAACATACAGGAGAAAAATCTTTGAGAAAGAAAAAAGCAACTAGTATGTCTGCGCCATTGTTATATAACAGTTAAACCTTCAGCCCTAACATAATCTTTAACAATGAAAGCGGATTGTTGAATATTTCTCCTGAATATATTTGACATGTTGGGCATATGACTGCTTTATGGTTATGAAAGGGATTACCTTCTAGGACATAGTTTTATTTGAAACAGAAGAGTCCTTGTACATTAAAAAAATGAACGTAATTGCATGAAGATAAATGCATGTGAATGAACAGTGGAATAAGGGTAAATGAAATATGAAAATTAAAGTCTTTGTGGATATATAATGAAGATCATTTTAAAATGCAGGAAATGGATGCTATATGTTTTATACCAATCCCAAGTAATTACAGAGGCAAAATTATAGTAATGATGATGGTTTTAGCTATTAATTTTCATTCAATTAATAATAGTGTATTCATTTAATTGTAATCCAAAGTTCATCATGTACTTCAATATTCTGTTAAAATTAACTCAAATTTTCTTCCTTAATATATGAAGAATCCAGTGCCTCTTCCATTAACATCACTGTTTCTTAAAAAGTGGAAAATATTATTTACCCATGTCTGTCTTCAATTTTCTGGCTCCCCTAAAACTTCAATATCTTTCACACCATGATGTTTATAACTTTACCTTTATCCGTGCTATTCTGACGTCAATGTACAATGGAGTGCATGTTTTCTATTTTTCCTAAAGAAAAAGTGGAGATTTTACCATGATTGGACATTGCAATTCAGCAAACCACAGTACCAGAACCCCTGCCTTTAACTGCAGGTGTTTTACTAATATATATATATATCTATGTAATACTTTTAGTTACTTGGCTTCATCTTTCCATCTTTTGCTTTTCCCTTTTCTTGGTAATTTTTGTTCTCTTTCTAACTATAAGTCACTCTCTCCCCCAATTCTCCTTCCCAAATTTGGAAGTCTTCTGCAATACATTGAGCTACATCACAACCTCTTTCCTAGCCCATTTTGACCATGACATAAGAACAAACTTTCTGAAACAAATAAATAAACCAATGATTTATTAATGTTTTTCTAAAACAAAGATCATTCTTTAAGATATACTTTTGCTCCCAGTTAAATAATTTTTGTTTGTTTTTATTATCTCCTAGCCATAGATAATGATCTTCTCAATGACTTGTGACTATCTTAATCAGTCAAAAAATTACAGAAACAACTGATAAACTAATAAATCCTTTTTTTTTTTTTTTTGGATGGGATTTTGGTTAACATTTTTAATGAGTCATCCCCTCACTATTCACAAAGTATTTGAATTAACTAATTCAATGTAAGATGAGATAAGATCTATTTTTAGTCAGAATTATTGGGGGCTACTGGAGAAAGCAACCCATCATAATAGAGTTTGATAGCAAGAGTAAGCAATTACACTTTTAAAGCTTTTATTTAGTTGTAGGAATATAGATTCAAACCAAAAAAAAAATGGTATAGGACTATGACAAAATTCTTTGAAAGAGAAAACAGTAAAAGTAGTTATCAGACTGCAAATATATAGATAAAGACTGGATTATAGCAAATTTTGTCAAGTCCCAAATCAATTTTCTGAAGATGTCTTAATAATCTATTTTTTAAAATAACTTTAGTATAACCAAACGTAATAATTGCTAATGTGTTGTTAAATTGTTAAGGCACCAACTCTTAGTAAAATTTAAGATATTAAAATAATTCCATTTGAATCATATAGTTATTGGAGATGTTCACTTTTAATTTTCATCAGGTATGTTAAACTTTTAAACTATTGTGGCTTAACTTATTGTATACATTATTGAGATTCATGTACATTTGTGAAACATGTAGGTAATTTATACATGTAATCAAGAATCAGCTATACTCCTTGAATACAATATCTAAAGAGTTGACAATTTAGGTAAAATGGAAGCAGGGGAAAGCAGATAATGACAGAGAGCATCAGTCTTTAGATAGAGCTGGAAGTATTCAGAGTTATCAAGAAGTTTGCAAAGTCTTAAGTGTAAAGCGAATAAGCTCCTGTTTTGGATTGGATCATTCTTAGACACATGATGTGGCAGAAGAAATAGTTTCAAATCATTATTTTACAGCGACAAATTATCTTTGAAAAAAGAAATTGGCCGGTCAAAGATGTGGCAAAAAGCCTAATAACTGCTTTCTCACAGAAAAAGCAAAGACCAAATCATAAACATAAATATCATTCAGAGTTTCATTGAGCCAGGAAAATCCCTTGCAAGATTTCAGGTGAGCTATATCTGCAAGTACAACAGTTGAAAAAGTTGTATAGAATACAACTTAGGCCTAATATAAGTCCCATATAAATAAATGACTAATTCATCATATTCCACAAGTAGCTAATAGAGAAGGAACTCCAACTATGACTAAGAATCACAACAGACCCTGAATTAATCCCATAATGCACTGAAAATAAATAAAAATAATACGTTTATGATCAAAAAAGGCTAATAAACAACTTAAAGGTATATCATATAACAATAAAATAGTTTTTCATTGGATAGTAATAAAAGCTTTAAGTAAAATCTGGTTTTCATTACAAATTGCTAAAATCAAAAGATAGAAGTACTTGCAGATAAAATTCTAGGAAAAGAAAATATAAAAAAAAAAACAAGTTGGCAAGGATAAGGAAAAATTATAGTAGAGAAAATAAAACCAACATGTAAAGGAAGTTTGCACCTGAAATTATAAAACAAAAACAAAAACAAAACAAAACCAAACCACACAAAACCCCCTAAATGCCCAAATAACAGATGCTGCTCAAAATACAGGCAGTGTTATGTAGGACAGTCTCTAGAAACCTAGCACATTTATATGAAAAAGAACAAAGTGTTGAAGGAAGATCTTTTTAATAGACAGAGAAGCACCACAAAGGAGATCCAACATACTTAAAATTGCTTTTGGGGAAAAAATTGCAAAACATACATATTTTAAAAATCTCAAGAAAATGCATGTGATTTGGTTTGTTCAAATTGAAATGTAGAAGTAAAATATAAACTGGATTTTAAAAATTAGGGGCCTAAACATTAGGATTTTGAAAGTATAGCGGCTCCTGGTGGCTCACTTGGTTAAGCGCCTCACTCTTGATTTTGGCTCACGTCATGATCTTGTGGTTGTGCGCTCAGAGCCCCCGCACAGTCTCCCTCTTTCTCTGCCCCTCCCCTGCTTGTGCTCTCTCTCTCTCTATCTCAAAATAAATGAATAAAAACTTTAAAAAATTAATATAAAATAAATGTAAAATATCACAAATTTTTATATTGATTTTATGTTGAAATGATAATATTTTAGATATTTTGAGCTAAGTTAAAATGTTGATACATCAGTATTATACATTTCTTGTTTCTCTGTTTAATGTGGCTTGTTGGAAAAGAACTAAGGGCCAAAATGGAGTCTTTCCCCCCTACGACAGCAAACCAAGACTTAATTGCAGTTTCAACCTTTCCCAAAAAAGATCTTTAAACAATAAATCTGAAATTTCCTCATCAGCCCATGAAGTAATCTGCATAATATGAAACCTGCCATTCCCTTTCCCAAAAAACGATGATCTGGCACAAGCAATCCTTTATTTCCTTTTGCTAATAACTTCCTTGCCTCGGGCTCCGTCTGCTTATAAAAGCCTTCGGTTTTATATAACTCCTCCAAGCACCTGTCTATTATTAGAAGGGATATTGACCAATTCAAGAATTGTTGAATAAAGTAAATTACATCTTCAAATTCGCTCCGTTGAATTTGTGTTCTTTAATATGTTACTGTAAAATATATAGAAATATGTGACTCGTGATAACATTTCTATTGGACATTTCAATGTGGAGTTTGCCCTTTTTCTTATTTATTAAATCCTTCCCTCCCAACCCAATCATTTATGCAATCAGATAGAGATGTCTACCCCATCATTAAATGATTTTATTATTATATTCATGTAAAAAAATGCCTTCCTTTGGGCACCTGGGTGGCTCAATTAAGCTTCAAACTTGGGTTTTGGCTCAGGTCATGATCTAACAGTTCATAAGTTTGGGCCCCGCATCGGGCTGTGCACTGACAGCGAGGAGCCTGCTTGGGATTTCTCTCTCCCTCTCTGTCTCTTTCCCTCTCGCTCCTTTCCTCTTCCTCTCTCTCTCAAATAAATAAACTTAAAAAACAAAACAAAATGAAACCTCCCTCGATTCCTTCATCGACTCTAGTTACCACACTATCTCTTCTACTTCTCAGCTACATTTTTCTGAATGATTACTTTGCACCCCTTTCCGCACCACTATCCCCTTCCTTGGAAAGTATGACTTCTGCACCTATCAATCCATAAAAATTTTAGCCATATGAATTATCGATATAATGGAACCCTATCTTATTCTATCTCTCTAAAGTGTTAATTTTTTCAATTTTTCCTTTACCATAGGTTTTGTGCCAGTCTCAGCCTATCAATACAGTGTTGTGGCTTGACTGTCCCTTCCGGTTTGTATTATGATTGTGAGACACTCTCAGCCATAGCCACCGGGAAACTTAAAAAAAAAATAAAGTTTTATTTCTTACAAAACCTGGAAATTACACAAAATGGTCACTGGTAGAAAGAAAGAGAGAGAGAGGGAGAGAGTCAGCGTGAGAAGGTGTCTGAAGTTCTTTTATTGGGGTCTACAGTGGAGGCTTAGGATTTAGCAAACTCACTCTACTGGTAAATTTAAAACATTAAGAATGTGAATTTAAGATGGAAGAAGGGCACCTGTCTGACTTATTCGGTAGAACATGTGACTCTTGATCTTGGGATGCTGAGTTCAAGCCCCACTCCCGGCATAGAGCTTACCTACAAAAAAATACAAAATGGAGGAAGAGAAAAACCAAAGTGACCTAAATCGTTGGTGATTAAAATCAACTAGATCTCTAAAATGAAAAGAGCTTCAGTGGAGGAAGGAGGCCTTATTCTTTATCTGGTCCTGTAACTGGCAATGTGTGTGTGTGTGTGTGTGTGTGTGTGTGTTTTTTTTTTTATTCATTCAGCCTTCTTTCTTTGAAGAAGATGCCTCTTTGAAGTAGATGTCTTGGCAATCAAAACTTTACTCAAGCACTTGCATTAAAAACAGAAAAGCCAACTCTCAGGGCTTATGCTACACCTTATACACCTATTTGCTTCACATTTTCTGCACTTCAGATCTTTGTTTCAGTCTTTGCAGATAGATATTTCTCTGTGTGTATGTGTTTGTTGTTATTATATAAAGCTATTTTCTTTGTTGAAGTGTGGGAAAAACCTAATTCAAACATGCCCTATTGGGTCATTTAATAATACCAAACCGCTGTGCCTTTATGTCTACTAAGAAGAATTCTAAGTATTTTACATAAACCAACATGTTTAACCTACACAACAACCTTATTAACTGTATTAATTTCTCTTGATAGATAAGACACACAAGGTTCATAAACCATAAATTAATTTGTCAGCAATCACACAGAGTTTAATTAACAAATTATAATCTAAATTTTTTATAACATTGACTTATTTTTGAGAGACAGACAGAGACAGAGCACGAGGGGAGGAAGGGCAGAGAAGGAGGGAGACACAGAATCCGAAGCAGGCTCCTGTCTCTGAGCTGTCAGCACAGAGCCTGGTGTGGCACTGGAACCCACACCAGGAGATCATGACCTGAGCTGAAGTTGGATGCTTTAACCAACTGAGCCACCCAGGTGCCCCAACAAATTATAAACTAATGCTAAGTGACTACTCTAGTGTCTGTGCTCTGAAACCACTCTGCTCTATTTTCAATCCTAGGGAATTCTGGTGAACTGAATTGAGACCTAGCTCTTGCAGAGATTAAAGCAATGGCATATGGATCCTGACCATCTCACAACTTTACTTTCTTCTACACTGGCTCTCTTTACCAATAAACCCTAGAATTTGGAGGCTTCCATGTTCTTTAGTTCTTGTGATAACAGAAGAGAGCACTCTCTTTCAGAATAATATTAATTGTCCCAAAAAAGATGAAATCCATACCCTTTGTTTACTTGCTCACACTGCTTAATTCTATGTCAAGGGAGATGAACCTTTTGGGCTAGGCTGAGTGTTCCAAAGGGCAAGCTTGGAAGATGAACAGCATTTGAAACATGTCACCAGCTAGGTCGGTATAGACAATACCAATCAACTCTTGTCATAACCATGTCATTAAGAATGTTTGAAATAGTAAGGACCTAATAAGTATTAGGAGAAGATAAAGGAACACAGTCTCAAAATTAGAGCTGTAAGTTGCTATAATGACCTGTAGTTCTGATTAGATTAATTGATATCCTAAAATAAAATGCTTGCAGTAAAACCTAAAAGATAATAGAATTTAGCATAAAGATGAAAGAGAAAAGAAAAAGATATATTTTAAGTAATCTCTACACCTAACATGGGACTCAAATTTACAACCCCAATGTCAAGAGTCACATGCTCTACTGACTGAGCCAGCCAGACACCCAACAAAAGAAAAAGATAGTATAGAAAGAATGACGAATGAGTGAGAAAACAAATAAATTAGAGAGAAAGATAAACATTTTAAGTTTAACATTTAAACATTAAACATTAAACATTCTATTTTTAATATTGGAGAATATATCCAGAAATACAATTGCTAGATAGTACAGCAGAGTTTTAACTTTTTCAGGAACCTCCATATTGTTTCCAAACTGGCTGAACCAATTTACATTCCCACCAACAGTATAATATGTATAGTTTCCCTTTTCTCCATATCCTCACCAACACTCATTACCTTTGTTTTCTTGACCTAGGATCCAGCAATTCCACTTCTGGATATCTATCCCAAGGAAATGAAAACAAAATATTGAAGAGATATCTGCACACCCACATTGATTGCAGCATTGGTCACAATAGCCAAGACATGAAAAAAGCCTAAGTCCCCATCAATAGATAAATGGATGAAGAAGATGTGATAAATACACACACACACACACACACACACACACGCACACACACACAGTGAAATATTATTCAGCAATGAGAAGGAAGAAAAGTCTGCCATTTGCAACAACACGGATGGAACTTGAGGTCATAATGCTAAGTTGATATATCAAAGAAAAACAAATATGTATTATATCACTTATATGTGGAATCTAAAGAATCTTAATTCATAAAAGCAGAGAAGACAATGGTTATTGGGGACGGAGGTGGGGGAATAAAAGGGATGTAGTTTAAGGACACAAATTTGCAGCAAGTAATAAGTCCGTTAGATCTAATGCACGGTGTACTGAATACAGATAATATTGTATTATAATCATCAAACTTGCTAAGAGACTACATCTTCATCATTCCAGCCACAAAAAACACATAATTATGTGACATGATAGAGTTGGATCACTACAATAGCAATCATACCACGACATATAAGTGTATCAGATCAGCATCCACAGGTAAAATTCAATGTTACATGTCAAATATGTTTCAATAAAACATATATTTTGAAGGTTATATATGATATAACTTATCATATATATCATATATATATATCATATATTTTTCAAAATAAAACATATATTTTGAAGGTTATATATGATATAACTTATCATATATATCATAAACCCATTACATGTTGAATTAACTAGACTCTATGTTTCCCTTCTTTCTAACATACACGAAATTACAGTCACATATAAAAATATGACATTATTGAAACATATTTAAGTGACTAGGATTTTAAGAGAAAATAAAACACCTTTCAACAAAATGCATGGAAGACATCATCATCCTAAAATTTCTGGTCACATGAGTCTATTTTTGCATATTCTCTCAGGAAATGATCCTCAGAGATCGGTAACTATATAAATGTTTTACGAGAGAGATATACAAACATAATCATGCATATGAATTTCCCTCCATTTACATATTACTTAACATTATTTTAATATATCAGTTTACAGTGATTTAAAATGAATAAAAGTATAATTTTTGAATCGGTTTGAATGTGCAATTCTTTGAAATAGTTGCTGCAGTCAGAAAGAGAAAATCTAGTATGAACTCATTTTTGTGTGTTCTAGCCAGCCTCCTATATTAAAACTTCAAAATAAAATGAATGATTTATGGTCTCTAGAAAAATGCCATTTTTAGATTTGAAATGTCACTTATACTTTTCTGTCCATTCAATTTGTTTCCCTCTTTTGCACTTAAATACATTATTCTCTTACCTCAACCTCCCATAAATATCATGGTTTTATATCAACCATTCCAAGTAGTTTTTACAGCACTACGGGAATATCTTACAAAAAATTGTTTTAAGAGAGCTATTGAATTTACTTAAACATTCTAGTAAAGGGCAGAATGTAGCAATAGATCTACTGAGTTTTTTTCTAGGCATAGAGAGTCTGGAATAGGGAAACCTAGATTCATCAAACAATCTATGCGTTTACAAAACAGGGAGCTAGAAAATTATTTTTCTATTTTGTTACTTATTTAAGACTTAACACAGTTTTTCTATATGATAGTAATTCCTTTTATTAAGGTACATATGAGTGAAGTCATTGACTTAATTCTTTATTTTCTAACATAATATACTTTTAAAATGCAAAATGTTTCAGTTACTAATGGCTGGACATACATAACCCTATCCTATCAATTATATTATTGCATTTGTTGTTTTAGTTTTTATTTTGATTTGATCAATATTTTTAGTAAGTAGATTATGGAATTTCTATCATTGTATGATTGTGAAATGGTAAATTTATATGTGCATACATGTGTGTACCTTTCTGATGAAGAAAGAAAAAATTAATAGCACCTGAATTTTGCCTTTCAATGTGATATTAACTTCCACAATCATTTTTAATACAGCACTACAAGATCTAGAGAGCATTTATATGCTGAAAACTTCTGTTCAGTGGGGTTTTTAAAATTTCACTTAAAATCTAAAATTTTTCACATTATAGCAGGTAATATTCTAAATCAAAATCGTATTCATTGTTAAAAATTCTGGGAGAAGGGACAGTAAATTGTTAAAAACCATCAGGTAGATTTTTTATATTTATGGAATGAATATAAGTAGAAATGAATAAGAGCCATGTAGCTAAGAGTTCAAAACATTTTTTTTATTAAGATAACTCTTCCCAAAAACTAGTTAAAATTTAAAATATTGTCTTGGTCCCATGATTCCTAAAAAAATTATTCTTGAGAATTGAGGAAATTAAAGAGCCCCCTTATTGATGGACTACTCAAGGGCAAAAACCTAGAGCACCCTAGAGCAAAAACGGCTGAATGTTCGTGAGTTGAGTAGGGATGCAGGACAGGCCGGGACCCAGCAGTCCTGCCTCTTCTGAGAAACCACTTCCCATCGCATCACCCATTACCAACAGAATTTGAATCCTCTAAGTTTCCACAAAATAACAAGTGTTCAGACTTGACTTGAGATTTATAACTGACAGCTTCTAATCAAAGTTTCTAATATGTATGCACGCCTAACCTAGGTTATCAAGCCTGAAAATCTACTGTAGCCTCTGTTGTAAGGAGGTCGAAGTTCAATGTATGTTTATTTTTTATTGACTAGTTCAGAACCATGTCTTACTAAACGCTTTGTCTCATTTGTTTCATTTCTGGAAACAAAATGTATTCACTTGCTTTAGTTTGAATATACAATAATATTTCTTAGTAAGGGTTATTTTAAGAAGTCGAGGTCACTTTAAGTGTAGGCCAATGTCTTATAGAGGAAACAAAGTCAGAGGTAGTTGTTTTTGATCAGAGAGCATGCCTGCATTATTCATTTTCTAAGATTCCTTATTAACGACTGTCTTTAACTTAAATATAATCAGAAACCGCATTATTCTTTGCATTTCTATTGTATAATATCAGTGAACTTAGTTGCATACGAAATACTTAAACTGAAAACAACTCAATGAGGGATGAGGTAAGCTGCCAAAACTTATAATTTATTACTGCTGAGGAACTGAATTTTCATAGGCCAGACAGGATGCTGAATGGGACAATAAATCATGCTTCTGAAGGAAAACAATTGTGAATCTTTAATACTCAGACTCACAATTATACATATGATACAGACATATATGAAAGCATAGTAGAAACATTTTCAGAAGCGCACAAATTCCACAAGTTTCGTCCTTGTATTCCTTAACTGAACAAGTTAATCGAAAGTGAATTACAAGAAAATAAGGGAGAAAACTGGTAAGACGGAATATATCAGAGAAGTTGTAACCCAAGAGTACAAGGAAGAAAGGTCAGAGGAAGAAAAACATGCAGCAGGTATGTGAAAAGCATTCACTGTGAATGCAGCAGTAATGGGAGGACCTTGACAAAACTAGAGGTTCTACGCACTAGATGATGAGAATACGGTGAAGGTGCATTGTCCTTAGGTTAATGAGAAAAAGACTATTAGAACTCTAGGAGGGAAAAATATAAAAGAAAAATATGACCAAGCATAAAGCAAAATATAATGTAGCATTAACATAAGGCTAGAACATAATCGTTGTAGTTCAATTAATTATATATAGAACAAATGATTTCAGCCAATATTGATGCTAACATTGTTCTCTTTTGATACACATGGAGCTCCTACATCATTTATAAACACAAAAAAAGATAAAATGAAAACACACAATTTGGAAATATATGAAGTCATGATAGTGTTGTTTGTTGTTTGTGAAATATTTTGCTATGTTGTTGTGGAAATATTATCAGTTAGTTTTCTATTTTTTTTATCAGGGCTCTTAGTTCCTTTTTGATATGGCTTCTTTGTTACTCTAACTCTTCACTGCCTGCCGTAATCACCTCAGCGACTTTTTCTCTGATATTGGCCTTCTTCTTGGTCAAACTTCCCATTGTAAAGCTTTGTTCCAGTCCTTCACAGTCCAACAGGTTTTTTTCCCCCCAGATTTTGCATGAGTTTCTTTTCCTGCCAATCAAACTTCAGTTACAAGTGTATTTATAGAGGTTTTCTGTGAAAACCAGATCTAAAGCAGAAATTCTATTGTATGGTATATAAACTTTGTGTGAATATAAGCCTCGTGTGGATGTAAATTTTTATAATTTGGGTCAATGTCAGGGAGTTGAATCACTGAGTGTTTATAAGTGTATTTTTAGCTGCTTTTTAAAGATATGGCCAGACTACTTTCCCCCACCGGTTATATAATTTTATATTCCCACCAGCAATGGATAAGAAGTCTAGTTGTTCCACCTGCTCAACAACAGTTGGTATTAATGAATTTCTTAATTTTAACTATTTTAATTGATATGTGATGCTATTTATTTTTGGTTAATAATTAGCATTCCTCTAATGATTAATAATGTTGAATATATTTCCATGTGCTTATGCATTATATATATAAATAAATATATTTTAATTCATTATATGTACGAATATATTTTAATGCAATATATGTGTGTGTGTATCCATACATATGGAGTGCCGCTCAAATCTTTGCACATTTCCTTTAAATCAAGTTGCTTATTATCCCATAGCTGAGTTCAAAGAGTTGTTTACATATTTAAGATAGAAGACTTTTGTCAGATACAGGTTTGAACAAAATTTTCTTCCAGTATTTTTCTTGCCTTTTTATTTTTTGGTTCACTGATTTTGAAGAAGAGACATTTGCTTGTTTTAAATTTTGACTGTGTCAAGTTTATCAGTCTTTTTCTTTCATTGCTTGAGCTTTTGTGTCCTATCTAAGACATTTGGCCTACATCAAGGTCAAAAAGTTTTTTTGTGTGTGTTTTCTTCAAGAATTTTTACAGTTTTATTTAGATATCTGACCTATTTTGAGTAGTTTTTCTGTAAATGGTAAGAAAGAAAGATTGTGGGGGTGCCTGGGTGCCTCAGTTGGTTAAGCGTCAGACTTTTGATTTTAGCTCAGGTCAGGACCTCAAGGTTCATGGGTTCAAGTCCCATGTTAGGCTCTATGCTGGGCATGGATCCTGCTTGAGACTCTCTCTCCCTCTCCCTCTGCCTCTTCCCCACTCATTCTCTCTCTTTCTTTCTCTGTCTTTCTCTAAAATAAAATAAAATTTAAATTTAAAAATGTTTTAAAAAAAGAGAGAGAGAAGGATTGTGTTTCACTTTTTCCAAATATTTTTTTCTGGTAACATTTGTTCATATTTAGGGGCTTTTAAGAAATAATTTCCTTTTATGCTTAAAGATCTACAGTCTTCATCTAAGAAGGCAGTCCAGAACATATGGTTTATTAAAAAGAGTGAAGAGGCAGGAGAGGAAGACAAAGCAGCCAGGTCAGATCCTTTAACGTAGATGCTTTAACTTTATCCTGAAACATGGAGAGCCAATGAAGAATTTTAAGAAACAAAATGACATGGTCACACATATATTTTCAAATACACTCTGACTTCTGTAAGCAGGAAGAATACAAATGGCTTGATGCTATCTCATTCATAGTACTAAATATTTATTTGTTCCACTGTCTCAACAAAAAATATAAAAGCATTTACAGAGCAGTTGAAGAAATGGCTATAAATGTATTCAGTTATTCTGACCATTAATCATTGTCATCTTACTATGTTAAATACTCAGTAACTATATTCAGTATGCTCAAATTCTACACTTGCTAGGAGGTAGAAATGAGGGGAAAATATAGACTGTTGAATCAAGAAAATTAAGAGTTAACCTTTTATACATTTATAATTGGTAAGATTTTACTTTAATATAGCATGAACTGTTAAATATAGCCCATATACAATATTTTTGTGTGAGTAAATAAATACAAGCAGCCCTTTGGTATATGTAGATGTGTATTATTTGGAACCAGAACCAGAAAGTAAGCAGTAACTTTGTTACACACAGACACAGATCATTCTGCATTTCCATAGTTGATAATAATAAATCTACCTCTAAAAGTCAATGTCTTGACAGAGAGAAAGAGAAGGAAAGAGAACAAGAAGGAGATGGAAAAAGAGGAAGAGAAAAAGAAGGAAGGAAGAAAGAGGTGACTTTTTTTGTGAGAGGTGAATTATGTGAACCTGCCTCAATTCCAAAGGGAAAACCAAATTTAAAAAGCTGTAATGTACTGAATGCTCCCAATTTATACTCCAAGATTCATTTGCACATTTGCAATGGAGGATCGCTTATTTAATTTTAGGCAAATTTATAAGTAGATGGATTACGGTACTGTTTGACTATGAAATCACTAATAGTTGCCGTAGTTCTGTTTTGAAGATGCTTTACACAGTACAAGTTCATTATCCTGAACTAGGATGTGTGCTCGCCAAGCAAGGTTAAGAACCTAAATATGTGGTTCATCAGAAGAGTTTTAGGGAAAGCTCAGTTTGATTCTATACATTCTTTTACATGTGATTTTTAATGATATCAAGATAATTTATCAGAGATTAAACAGAAATGCCAACTCTGTAAAGTTTGAGTTTTCAAGAACTGGATTTTTTTTTATTTTTTTAATTTTTAAATGTTTATTTATTTTGAGAGGGAGAGGGTCCGAAGCAGGCTCCACTCTGTCAGCGCAGAGCCCGATGTGGGGCTTGGTCATGAACCATGAGATCATGATCTGAGCCAAAATCAAGAGTTGGAAGCTTAACCCACTGAGCTACCCTGGCACCCTGAACTGAACGTTATCAATAAACACGGAGAATGTAGTTTCAAGTGTTCATACTTGCAAAAGTTTAGAATGACATTTTAGCTGAAGAACATAGATAAAAATAACTGTGGTTTATAACATATTAAAGAAATTGTGTTATTTTCTCAGAATTACATACGATTCTAAAATATCACCTTAATGATCATTTTATTTATTTATTTTTTTAAATTTCTGTCTATTTTCTACAATATTTGTTAGGCTTTGGTCAAGAATGGAATTCAATAGGACTTTGGGATTTACACAGGTATTGAAAGACAGATAAAAGTTCAGGAAATTCGTCACTGTTTCAGAAGCAAATAGTTGAAAACAGCTCCCCAGAAAGCTGCTACGATCCTCAACTCGGGGAACAACTACCACCTGTCTTATTAAGCAGCGGCAATGTGGGTGGGTCATGACACTCACCAGAAAGTGATGGTCAAGATTTCCTCTGCAAAAGGATGGCTTGTTCTTCTTCTGCTACCCTCCTAATCTTGTATTCTTTCCTTTCACTGGCAAACCCTAATGTGGACCTGTGGGGAATAGTGCCTGAACCATGTGGTTCTCACTTCTCTTCAGGGATAAAGAAGAAATCTTTAAAACATTTTGGGTTAAAACAGGTGATGCTGGCAGAAAACGAATAATCTCAAGCATTAACTTTTATTTCTCCTTCTAAACAGTAGAAAAATTAAATAACTCACAATCCCTAGAATAAATAATGAAATCACAAGATTATTATTGATGGCAGAATAATTACATGATTACTAATTAAACAGTAAAAAGAATTATTAAACTTTATTTTGCACATTTTAATATACAAATTAAATGATTTCAAAATTTAAAGTTTCTCACCTGATATTCAAAGCATTCTGAAAAGCAGTTTAGCCTGTTTTCTTAAACTTGTCTCCCATTATTTCCTCAACTCTACTGTACTCTCAACACCAGATTTCCTTGCTCATATGTGTTTGCTCATGCTAGCCCACTCGAATAGACTTGAATTAGCCTTATAGAGTAGTTTTCATTAGTCAAAGTTTTACCTATACATCAACTTCATTGTTCCTAGCTGGGCTGAAAATGGTGTGAATCTTATTCAGTTCCTGATTTAAAGGAAGGGGGGCTCCTGAATCTCTGTAGGAGGATTGCACTGTAAATTCAAATCTGGCCTTTCCAAGTCTGTGTGTGCATGTGTGTGTGTATTTAAATGTTTATTTATTTACTTTTGGGAGACAGAGAGAATGGAGGAGGGGCAGAGAGAGAGGAAGGAATAGAGAATCCTAAGCAGGCTCTGGGCTCACAGCAGGGCTCAGTCCCATGAACCCTGAGATCATGACCTGAGCCAGAATCAAGAGAGCGAGGCTTAACTGACTGAGCCACCCAAGTGCCCCGCACCTTTTTACAAAAATGTCTTTATCCTTACTGCACAACTCCCACTGTTTATTGAGTATTTATTACATCTTACTGGGATTAGGGAGACTGCTGCCTGAATGAGACATTTGGAAGTCAGTAATTCGGTGGTTAAGTCTTAAATGATTCTGATAAATGTCCTAGACTAGAAGATTGTGTATGAGGGCAAGAAAGAACGGTGGTATTTTCACTATTTTATTTTTCTCTGTTGCATGATGTAAACCCTAAAAGCCATTGCTAGTAAGTGGAATTTATTTTTTTGTTTCCTCTGAATTGGATGGCATGGGAGACAGTTCTCAGAAAATTTCAGCTTGACGGTCCAGAAGTACTTGACATCTACACTGGGAATGGGTTTGGCGAATGAGGAAAGAGGTAGCAGATACATTTTGATTTCATTCCCCCATTCAGCTTTATCAGGAAAAAACAAGAACAGAAACACTACTTTATTTCTTAACTGACTCCAGAGTGAATTCCTCAGTTGGTTAAAAATATTTGGAGTTGAAAGCGATGTTATCGATTAGCCAATCAGTCATATTTAAAATTTTAGAGATTATACATTTTCTCCCACGGTTGAAAAACTTTCTATTATCTTATTTACATTTATCTTCAATAGTACCCAACACAATGTCTTATATGTATTCATCTAGTATACATGATATAATAGAAACATATTTTTATAAGATAGCATATATACATTATAATGCGTTATATACATAGAAATATAAAACATAAATATTTATAGTCTACATTCTTCTAATATTATACTCTGTATTTACACATATATACATATATATATAAAGGTTCTATATACAGCTTATGTAATTGGATAAACAACCACGTTGTAAAGTAAAGACTAAAGCCTTCCAAGAGACCTAATTTAGTTGGTGGTATGTTTTGGTATATTTCGATATATCACTTGGGAAACATAGTTAATTAGAAATACATGGTTACTGAGTGGCTTCCAGAGGAACTTAAGTTCTCACTAATGTTAAGTTTTAAATTTGCTCAATAGTGTGTGCAGTTCATAGAAAAACACACTTCATTTGCTTAGGACATAGAGTCACAGGGAGAACTTTTGTTTAGAAATGTAAAAGGGAGAGGGGAAATGATATGACTAGAAGCCAGGAACAAAATAATTCCATTTAATTTTTCTGAATGTTATTAACTGTGTCTCCAAAATGTATAATGTAAATTCTCCTAATTGTTAACGAATTGTGGATTTTTTCTTTTTCTTTTTCTTTCCTTCCTTTCTTCCTTCCTCCCTTCCTTCCTTCCTTCTTCCCTTCCTTCCTTCCTTCCTTCCTTCCTTTCTTTCCTTTTCTTTACCTTCCTTTAATATCATCAGTGCAAGATTATGACAAATGCTAAGTGTTGCTTCATAGTAAGTGAGCTGATAATAGAAAATGTCCATTTAGATCCAGTCATTCCTAGTCCAGTCTATGAGACAGATTTATTCAGCACTCTGAACTTGTAGGTATATATATGTATGTATATCTATATCTATACATATATATGTACATATATATGCACAATAATTATATTTTTCTCTAATAACTTCCACTAAATGTCTGCATAATTTCCCTTTTAGTCCCTTAATGCTATTTCAAGTTTATCTCATTAAATTGGGTCCCTTGCAATAAAAATTACATTAGAGACATAAAATATAAAGTGTAGAATATCTAGTTCGACCTATTTCAATGTGAAGCTTCAGTTTCATATACAATCTAACACTAGCCTCCTCTCTGTTTTCAGTACCTGCGAGACTCTCCCTGGAGGCTTAGATGCTGTCTTGTCTCTCTTCACTCATCCTCTTTCTTCACACTCTTCTGTCACTAACTACTCCAGAGTGGGGGTTGGGGAAGGAAAAGTTTGGAAGACATAGTCATTTCCTAATACTGGCATAAAAGTACGACATGGATGGCTTAAAGCAATAGAATTCATTTTCCCAAATTATGCTGCACACCAGAAGTCTGGAAAGAACGGCTTTCTGCAGGGCTGGTTCCTTCTGACAGCTTTGAGGGGGATTCTATTCCAGGGTCTTTCTTAGTTTTATGGTGATAACCAACAATCATTGTCATTCTTTGGCTTGTAGAATCATTACTCCAATCTCTGCCTCTATCTTCACATGATATGCTCCCCATGTGTCTCTGTGTCTTCTTGTAAGAACACCAGTCAGATTCGATTAAAAGCTTACCATACTCCAGTATGACCTCATTTAAATGAATTATACCTACATATTCCCAAATAAGGTCACCTTCTGGGGTACTGGGGATTAGCACTTCACCTTATATTTTCGCAGGGGCACAGTTCAATTCATATAGAAGAAATGTTTACAAAATACGAGTAAAATATCCTTTGCTTAATTGGTGATGTCGTAAGCCTCTCCTAATTCTCTGGTGAAAATTATCTATGTATGATTCTGGGGGAAGGATGCATATCCTTTTCTTTATATGATTCCTAACTTGGGAAATTTGTTTATTGACTAACCTCCTACTCAGCACCTACTTCTTTGGTCTACTCCACATCCTTCTCCACTTGGAACTTCTGTA
This sequence comes from Paguma larvata, assembly GCA_030068075.1. Lineage (NCBI taxonomy): Eukaryota > Metazoa > Chordata > Mammalia > Carnivora > Viverridae > Paguma > Paguma larvata. The sequence continues at coordinate 39,522,459 of CM057840.1, forward strand.
TCTGACAGCTTGCATTCTGGGTGAGCTTGCACCTAACTAATTTCCCACCTAAACTACAAGGAAACACATCCCTTGGCTGACCAAATCATGGGACTATCATCCGATCCTTTGTTTTTTCTTCTTTCTGCCCTGTTATATCTCTCAGATTATTTTTCCACTTGCTCAAGTTCTTACAGAATACTGATCAACAAATTCATTCATGAATAATAACCTATTGGGAAGTGAGTGGCCTAGATTTCAAACAATCACAGGATCTCTGGGGTGTTTGTATTATAATCAGACTCTTTGATGAGGCGATGGGAAATGTTTCATCAGATTTGAAGATTCCTTTCATGTTGAGTAACAAAAAACAGAGTTTTTTTCACTACAGCTTGAGATAAGAGAAGGCTGCCAGGCAGGGTTGCACCTGGGTACAACATACAACAAGCTGGGGCTGTAAGGGGCAGCTTATGTACGACAAGCTAGGTGCAATTAGCTAGATTCTCTAAGCGATTTGTGAATTGCCAATTTGAATAATTTCATAGGCTCTGGGCAAAGGATTTTCCCTGGTTGTCTGGTACCCAGCCCTGGGGCAATTAGGGTGGGTACATATAGTAGCTCAGAATATAAGAGTCCTACAAGGGAAGTGGGTGGATGTGTGGACCCACTTAGTGGGTTGCTCAGAAAGGGGAACTAACTGGATTCACAACCGGATCAACACAGCACAATTCAGAAAAAAATAAAACAAAAAACAAACAACAACAACAAAAACCGAAATCTGTATTATAGGGGAGAACTTCACTCTTAACTACAATGAAAAGGTAAAGGAATAATCTCTCACCAAGATCACCATACCATGATTTATGCTGCGTCTTCTTTAACTCATTAGTCTTCTGCTTGACTGGGTTATCCTAGCATACAGCATCTCCGATATCTTTCTGTTCTGAGGCGTGTGCATTCAGTGCCTCTTGACTGTCTCTTTTAGATCTTGGTGATGCTCCAATCCTACGTTTTCAGCTTCGGAGCTGTCATAAAGAGCTTTTCATCTTTTTGTGACAGGAAAACAAGAATCTATTTAGCATCATTTTTCCGATGGCACTTAGTAGGCTCCATTTCTTTAATAAGATGCATTCTGATTAATAAAACCAATATTCCCTTCCAGAAAAAAGGGTACTGATGTCCTCGGACACAAAGATAGATTTACCTCTCTCTGATTTATCTCCTTCAACTAGGGTATTCTTCAAAATCTTTTATGTTTGCAGCAGATGGGAAAACATCACTGGCCAACCTATTACTGAATAAGTGATAAGTTCAGTTCTCTTCACATGATCAAGATTGAAGGCTCCTCTCAATTTTAAAATTGAGGCTGAAGAATCTCTGATACCTAGTGAGCATTCTTCAGGTGAAACAATAAAGCACTTAGGAAGAGGTTTTCTGTCAACTTCTTTCTCCTATTACTTCACTGTCTGTTTAGTATCTTCAGAGCTTATGTATCTTGAAAAGACAAGAGAAATGAAGGAATGGTGATATTTCTTTCTTAGCACTCTAGAACAAGAATGACTAAAGAGATTTCCTTAGAACATTGGTCACTTGGTTTTTCTCCATATAAATGGAGGGTGGGGGACAAAGGAGTCCCTAGCCAATTTTGCGAACTTCAACAAAAGAAAATCTTCTCTTACAGCTTCCCGACATGAAATAATATGTCAAATGATATGAGGAATTTTGCAGCAAATTAGCCACATAACATAATTTAATTCAGACATCAACTTTTTTTGACCACTGAAGTTTTAAACATACAACATTTCAGTGATTCTAGAGGACAGTTTTTCAAGGTTTAAAACTTTGGACTTGGGAGGCGAAGTGAATTTCTTAAAATAGTATTCTCAACATTTGTTTAGGTGGCAGTATTGACATTTGTATAACTGTATATACTTGAATTTCTTCATGGCTTTTTGGGTTGCCATTCCTTCAGTTTGGTTTTGTGAACTATTGTTGCTGCATTTGTTGAATTTAATTGCCACTTACATTTTTTCTCATTTGTTTCCTGAAATATCCTGTGGAAACCATCTAGTCAGATAAAGTGAAGAACCATAAGTACTTGCAGAATAGATGTCATTTGTTTGGAGGAAGAACCAAGAGAAAATAGTGGAACACTTTAAGACATGCTGTATCACTCACATTGTAGCTATATAAGATGTAAGAAGTTTTAATATATGACCATAGTTATTGCTAAAATTGAATTTTCTCTCCTTAAATGCATGTGAAAGTAACACTGAAAAGTTATATTAAATTTATATACGTGAAATATAAACATTTCCTTGAATAAACAGAATTGATGCAGAGGTCACTTTTATAGTCTATACAATATCTAAGCATGTTTTAACTAAATACACTCACATATATATGCAAGAAAATTATGCATAATAATTTTTCCCTTTGCACATTATATAATAAAATTGTCACAATGTTTTCTTCCAAACAGCTTTTGATTATACCAGTTGTTTATTCTCAAGGCCCAAGACAATAAGGTGGATTCTGATGGCCGGGGGAGTGGAGTAGGGTGTAATATATAACTGGATTGTCAGAGGAGACACCCCTGAGAAGTAGGCATTTGAGCAGGTTTGAAGGTTGAGAGGGAGTTAGCCATTTCTTTTCTTGTTTTTTAATAATTTATTGTCAAATTGGTTTCCATACAACACCCAGTGCTCATCCCGACAAGTGCCCTCCTCTGTGTCTATCACCCCTCTCTCACCTCCCACACCCCCCTTTCCCCTCAGTTTGTTCTTAGTCTTTGAGAGTCTCTTATGTTATGTCTTCCTTCCTCTCTGTGGCTTTCTTTTACCTTCCCCTTTTCCCCTCCCCCCTGGTTTCCTGTTAGGTCTTACAAAGCCCACCTATGCATGGAAACATATGGTATCTGTCTTTCTTTGACTGACTTATTTCACTCAGCATTGTTGGGAGCCGTTTTGGGCTCACAGGTTGAGAAGTAACCTTAAAGTTGCATCCTGGGGATGGGTTGCACCTCCCCCATTGTAGTTGGAAGTATAGTCCTCAAAACAACGCCCTGATTTCTCCTGTTTACAGATAATTAACATTTAAGGCCTTAAAGGAAACACCCTGTTCTCTCCCCCCACCCTACATTTATATGTTAATTATCCTGAAACCAACATAGAAGATTAAGGAAGTTGCCACCTTACTGGTAAAAACGGATTATTGTTAAAGAGATCAAACTATGGAATGTCATTCATTGTTGTAATGTAACTCACTACCTTTTAAATAAAGACACTGAGACTAGCAGGGCAGAGATGCCAGAATAGAGACACCAGAATGGCAGAGACGCCGGAATTGCCAGGGCTGCCTGCTTGGTCATCAGATTCCATCTCACTCGTGGCTCTCTCACCTCATTTCACCTAACCGTTCGTCCTTCATGGACCCCTAGATTTGCCGGAACAAGGAACGACCCCGGCACAGCATAATTCCCTCCAGTTCCATCCATGTTGCCACACATGGCCAGATTTCATTCTTTCTCATTGCGGTGTAGTATTCCATTGTATATATATATACCCCTTCTTCTTTATCCATTCATCAGTTGATGGACAGTCTCTTTCCATGATTTGACTATTGTCAAAAGTGCTGCATTGAGGCAACAGGGCAGCCAGTACCAAGGCCTTAAGGTGAAAAATATTTGACATGCTTGACAGAAAGCAAGGAGCCCAGAGACATTGGAGTAGGGGTAGTAAGGAAGAGTTTAGTAGGAAATGACCTCAGAGACATAATAAGGAGCAGATCATCTAGAATGAACAGCTGTCTCACTTTGCCTGCTATTGCTCTTGTTTTAACTTTGAAAATCCTCTCAGTAAACCCTTCAAGCCCAGTCAATCCAAGACATTTGATTACCCTATAGGGATTTGTAGGCTAATTAAAGTTTGTAAATAGAGGAGTCAAGGATAACTCCAGTGTGTTTGCTCTGAGCACCTGGCATAATGGAGTTACTATCAGCTGAGATGGATTGTGAATGGAATACATTTGAGAGGAAGATTACATTTTGGGCATATTAAATATGAGATATCTGTAGGCAGTGGGTTATATGATTTCTAATTCATAAGAGTAATCTTGGAAATTGTTAGCTTACAAAGAGTATCAAAGTTATGAAACTAGGTAACTAAGGAGGTGTAGATGCAAAAGAGTTTTAAAAAGAGAGACAAGTGCTATGTCATTGCGTACACATCGAAGATCAATGGCAAACTCAGAGCAGTTTATCAATTTCTGATCATGAAAGTACATTAAACTGTTTAATTTTTTAATATTATGTATTCTCCTCAAAGAGACCAAGCTCTCTTTACTTTAACATCATAAAAAATAAATAAACAAGTAATTAAAAAGTCTTGAAGATTCAGCACAGTAAGTTTTCTTCATCGTTCTTTTCTTTCTGGAAACTTTTTTTTTTTTTGGTAGGGAATAAAAAAAGGTCTTGCAGGGAAACATGCTTGTAGTGATATTTTCATTTATAGAACTAATACTATACAATGTAGTATACTCATTCTAAAGTACCTCAGCTATGTCCGTGCCTGATCTCATATACATAGCTTAATATACAATTAAATTAAAATGAGCAGTATGGTAATTGAATCTTTGATGAATAGATTGAGCATCCTATACTTTAACTGAAATATATGAAAATAGATAACCAGTATGACCGATGCACAAAAATAAAATAGTGTGCCTGAAAAAACTATTAGGGTGAAGAAATGCACTACCAGACAAATGTTCTTTGTTAGGTCGAAAGTGGAAGGCATGATCAGAGCTGGGTAGAAAGTGAAAGACGTGATCATCATTAATGATTTAACTGAAAAGTTATAAACCCTTCTTTTCCAAAGCCTAAACAAAATACACGCTATACTAATTTAAGATTAAGATGGAGTATGTTAGAAAACAACAACTACTATATGGCAATAAATTAAGCAAGAAAAGCAGGGTGACAGGAGCACTATGCAAGGTAGCAGAGAAACCTTCATTGAGATCATGTTTGCTAAAGACTTGTGTGGTTCCAGCTGGACGGGACAAAAGACCAAAGGAGGATAGCTGACTATTTTTAGAAAGCAAGGTTAGGATACTTGGAGCAGAGTAAATGAATGGAGAATACTCAAAAGTGAAGTCAGAGAAATAAAGGAAAGACGGATCACATAGGTTCCACTGCAAGAGCTTTGGCTATCATTATGGGGACACTAGATGCCATTTGAGAAGAGGAGACAAAATGTATCTTTAATATAAATTAAAGAGTAGCCTGTGAAAGATGTAACCCGTAACCCGGCTGAAAGATGGGGTTGCAAGCTGTGGTTTTCATCAGAGTGTTGCCGGGGACGGATGTTTAGAAAGAGTCAGGTGAAGGGGATTTTGAAGAAATAGCTAGCAGAGTTTGCTGATGGATTGCATGTGTGGCATAGCAGTAAGAGGAATACGAAATGATTTTAAAATTCTGGCATGGACCATTGGTAGAATTCTATTTTTGATTAAGAATGAGAAGGCTGCAGGCGGAGCGGACATGGTGAGGCAGAGGAGAGGGAAATCTCTGAAGAGTGGTTTTGAGTACATGTATCAGCCACTTTCTGAAAGTTTGTGCCACTTTGCTTTTATAGAAGACCTATGTGAGTATGGAATGGCTTTTTTCTGTACAAGCAAGAATTCTCTTCAGATTTCTTTTGGTTGGTTGAAAACAGTTACTAAAGAAGGTATTTTGCAAAAGAGAAGTTGGATAAGGCAAACTTTCAGAAAGTGGGAGAATGCTCTTTGTTTTATGCCATTTTGGCTTAGGAAAGGTTTCATTAAAATGTTCTACTTGGAAAAAAATAATAAAAAAAAGAATGTTCTACTTTGAATAGCATGGAAACCATGTATATTATATTTAATTGTGAATATTTTAAGTGGACTTAATTATAATGAATAAAACTAAACCCCAGATTATTTTTAAAAATGATTAAAGAGGCATTTCATTTTTAAGTATTTAATTTTAGAATTAGGGTTGTCTTAAGTGTGTTTTATTGTACTTGATTTATTTATCTATTTAAATGTACTTTATTGTGTCAAAGGTTACATTTTTCTAGTTTATTGGTTTTCTCTATCACCTGACCATATAAATATATCTTGCCATATATTTTAGACAATGAAATGCCCCTATTATTTACATTATTTTTCTATTCCTGCATAACAAATTGTATAAACATAGAGGCTTAAAACAACACCCATTAATGAATTCACAGTTTTCATGGATCCTGAGTTCAGACATGAATTCACAGGATCCCCTGTTCAGGGGCCCACAAGGCTGCAATAAATGTGTTGACCATGATGTATTTCTCTTCGGGGGATCTACTAGGACAAGACCCACTTCCAAGATCACTTAGGGTCTTATCAAGATTCAGTACCTTATGGTTGGATGACTGATTTCTTTCTACCAGTCAGCAGGAAGCCACTCTCAGTCCTAGAGGCTGCGCAGGTACTCATCATGTGCCCTGCGCAATAAAATTCACGAGACGTATGTTGCTTTTTTTCAGGACAGCGGGGGCACATCTCATCTTTGATCTTTCAGATGCTCCTTTAATTAAACCCAGTTCAAGATCCCCTTCATTTCAATTAACTGAAAGCCCACCGATTAGTAACCTAATCAAGGGAGTTTATATTCTATTATATTCACAGGTAATATGCACATTTGAGGGGAGGTGATCACACAGGACATTTACACAAGGAAGTTGTGTCAGTAGGGGCCTGAGAGTCCTGCCTGACCATCTATTCAAAGATTAATCATCTCGCTAATGCTAATTTAAACTAATGCTACTGGTAATATCAACATAACACGTAAGTTTATGAGTCATGATGTACTTCTTCACATGACTCAATCCATCTGCAGTGTTTCTGGTGATAATAATTAATGCCCCAATAAGTATATTTAGTTATAAAATTGAGTAAAACAGCGACTTATTAGAAATCACAAAAAAAAACCCAAAACACTTGACCTTTGTATAATTTTCATTGCCAACTAACTAAGCAACATTTTAGGACATAATGCATCATTGGTTCTAACTTTTATTTGAAAGAAGGTTAAAAAGAGGGAATAAAGTTTCTTTATTGAAATTCAATATGCACTTTTATTTTTCCTATAACCTAAGATTAATGAGCATATGAGATTTTGATAAATGGTCTATTAAAACAGAAAAATGACATAGAAAGAATGAAAGACAGCCATTACTATGAACAAGCAGATGTTTTCTTTTCATATTATACTGCAGGCTTTCATCAGACACTCCTAATTACAGTCTGTACACTGGTATTCTTGCAATTCAAACCATTAACCTTCATCTGAGGCACTAGTGTCTGCATAAGGTACGTTGTCACCGCAATGCTCTTTCTCTGTGAAAGTGTAGCCTTGCTTGCAGAATGAAAAGACTATTGAATGGTCTTGGGGTTCATTTTCCGTTCCAATGCAAAAAAAAAAATCCTAAGTTCTTCTCTCCAACAGCTCAGAATGAGGCATAGGCTATATAGCCATTTTCAAGGAGAAGCAAAAATATTTTAATTATAGAATCAGTAATAATGTATTGCTGAAAAATAGTTTGGCTAAAAATGAAGAGAAATACAAAGAGAATTAGAGGAATCATTTAGCAGCTCCAAAAGGAATGATGTGCAATTATAATGTACAATTAAATTCAAGGCTATTCTTCACAAAAGAAAAGGGAAAATGGCATGCCCAGATAACAGATGCTTTGTTTAAAATGTAGTTTTGTTTTTCTTAATTACTACTTAAGATTCAGATTTTTTTTTCCTTTTAGGGTTATAAGAGAAAATAATCACTACTTTTTTTTCCATTTCTATAATATAAGCTTAATAAGATGGAAGACTATTGCATACATTAGTTTGTGTCTGTTAGATGAATCTGAATACAAACTTGAGCAGAAACATTTCTTGATTCATGTTTTCTCTCAATTAACCCTTTATCTGTTAGAAGGAAGGGATGATGGCAATGAGGTCAAAGCACATTTAGATTATTTTCTTGCTTAAAAGAAAGGTGTATGTACTTATCCTGATATATCCACACAGGAAAAATAATTTTAATATATGCAAATGACAAAATATCTTCTTTCCGATGGATTTGATACAATCTGTTTCGTGTATTTTCCCTCAAATGCAAGCAGTTTCATTTTTAATTGGTTTATTTAAATATATTCAAGGTGAAATGCTTCCAGACACATTTACCTCAAACATCCTTAACTTATTCCTCAGATAATAAAGTACATTTGGCAATTACAAAGTAAGTAGAATATTGGATCTGAGAGGATCTTCGAGAATGTTCTAGGACCATTCTTTCATTTAAATTATGATTAGGTTAGTACCCAAATATATGAAGTGATTTGTTATAGCTATTACTAAATAAGTTAATTAATCGATTTTAAATCACTATTTAGCTAGTGAACAAATACAGATTTTAAAACAATATGGCTTTTTTTCCCCTTCCCCTCTCCTCCCCTCCCTGGTTTTCTGTTAGGGTGTTGTGTAGAAACCAATTTGACAATAAATTATAACAAAATAAAATAAAATAAAATAAAACAATATGGTTTCTGAATACCAAGTTCAGTATTTTCTGTTAGTTAAATTTTATTAAAAAAATAAACAAAACTCTATGACTACTATCTATAATCCTGATATGTATTATTTAAAAAGCTCATTTTTTAAATATTTTTCTTATTTATTTTGAAAAAGAGAGAGAGCAAGCGAGGGAGGGGCAGAGATAGAGGGAGAGAGAGAATGAGTCCCAAGCAGGCTCCGTGATGTCAGCGCAGAGGCCAGTGTGAGATTCCATCCCACGAACTATGAAACATGACTTGAGCTGAAATCAAAAGTCGGATGCTCAACCAACTGAGCCACCTAGATGCCACCCAAAAATCATTTTAGTGTGAAAATTTCAGTGTGGGAAATTTTGGGGTAGGATAAAAGTTTAATCTTGATAGGTATTTCTCAGTGGGATTTAGTAATTTAGGGCTGTAATTGCATTGGAGTTTTTAAGAGGTCACTATTATCTTTCATCAAAATAAATAATCTCTACACTTTTGCTATCAAACTGTTTATATGTTTCCTCCAACTCTCTTCTCCATATCCCAAACCATGAGTTTAGATTTCATTAGGCTAGCTACATTTATAAGAAATTTTCAATAGCTTTTGCATACTTAGGGTAATACCTACTTTCAAGCAAGCTTGAAATATTAGGAATATTTGGTTTCATCTGCTAGTGAATTAAATACTTTGTTATTCTTTTAGATTTTTTAGAGTTTGATATTGTACTCTAATCTTCAAATTGTAAACTATTCCTTTAAATATTTAATAATTTTATTTAAATCTTATTCTTGAATTTAGTAACAAATATTTGCTATTTACTGCTTGTTACTACTCTACATGGAGCAAATGGAGATGACAAAATAATTTTAATTTAAGATCCTAATTATGAACTACTGTCCATTGTACCCAGAGTATAGATGGGAAAGTAATTATGTAAAATAAAGTAGTGAAATTTTTGATTTTTAAATTGGGTCAATAGTTTAGTCTTCCTCAAAAGTTACTGTATTAAGTGAGTTAATACATGAAATCAACTTAGCTCAATGCCTTGCATGTAGCAGTCTGTGATATTATCTATCATAGCTATTAAATCTGATAATACAGAGAGTGATAGTGAATGGAATATTTTGTTTCCCAGCCCTTTTACTGTGTGAATGCATTTATTAGTACATCAATCTTGAAAACTAGCATATTATATGTGAATAGTCAAATATGTTTATCAACCTTAAGTAAGTACATTTAGTTTAGTAAATATATATATATATATATTTATATTTAAATCAAAGACCAAAAGTTGTCAATAAATCTTACCATCTTTAAAACAGCAGTCAATAAACACAGAACACCATTGTTTTAAAATAAATGAAACAAAAACTCACTTTCTTTAGAGTGATGGGATTTTATCACTTCTATGAGTCATGGGCATGTCACAGAGATTATATTTACTGTATTGAACAACTTTTACATGACACAGCATGAGTCATGGTACATGCTTTTAAGAACCCTCTCACACAAGTCAGGTCGGTGTATGTGGAAGCATTACAGCTAGATTTAATTATTCAACAATTACATCTAAATGCAAGGTATTTGAGTGTCAATATGCAAGTGAAACTAAAGCATTGTGTGTTACAACACAATGAAATATGATTGAATGAAAAGAATAAAGTAGGGGCGCCTGCGTGGCTCAGTCGGTTAAACATCTAACTTCAGCTCAGGTTATGATCTCATGCTTCATGGGTAGAACCCTGCGTCAGGCTCTGTGCTGACAGCTCAGAGCCTGGAGCCTGCTTCAGATTCTGTCTTTGTCTCTCTCTTCCCTTTCCTCGCTCATGCTCTATTTCTTTCTGTCTCTAAAAAATCAATAAATGTTAAAAAATTTAAAAAAAGCAGAAAGTATTTTAAGAAAATACAATAAACACAGTGGTGATGTCAACAAGTGTAAAAATAGAATGCAGACTCTCCTGTAACTTGCTTCTACACCATCCTCTTCCCCAAATGTCTAGGTTTGTTTGTTCTTAGAAGAGTGAACACTTTTAGGGGCACCTCGGTGGCTCAGTCAGTTAAGTATCTGACTTTTGGTTTCAGTTCAGGTCACAATCTCATAGTTTGTGGGTTTGAGCCCCATTTTGGGCTCTGCACTGACAGCACAGAGTGCTTGGGTTTCTCTCTCTCTCCCTCTCTCTCTCTCTCTCTCTGCCCTTTCCCTGCTTGAGAGCTCTCTCTCTTGCTCTTTCTCAAAATAAACATTAAAAGCAAACAAACAAACAGGCAAGAATGAACACTTTTATAGGTGTGGCTCTGAGTGCTTGGTATATGCTAACTTAGTTCATTCTCTACCAACCTATGCATCTGGAATCGTTAACAGTGTCCCATTTTACAGATGAGAATGTGAAAACCTCGCCCAAGGCCACAGAAATTGCAGGTTAGAACAAGATTTAAAGTTGAGTTTACAGTAACTCCAGCCTTCTTCCTGTCTAATATTACTCTATTTTCCATCTGCATCTTGTTCTTCTGCAAGTTCTGCACATGAAGTCTTCTTACTCCAGCCTGGGTATGCAAGACCCCAATCATCACTGAGTCACTTGATTTCTTTTGTCCGTTGGGTTTTTTTTTTTTACCCATTCATTGACAGTGCCTCATACACTTATATATCTCTCCATCTGTCATTGCCATCATCATGACCCTCCTTCTCTTCATCATCATTTACCATTGATGTAATTACTTCTTCAATTAGCCTGGAAGATGATTGTGGAGAAAATGTCTAAAATTTCATGTCATATCTTTTTAAAATTATAACACTTATTTTTGTCATATGTTATGCTAAGTATTTTATATACATTATTTCAGCTCACAGCAACCAAATATTGGCCATTTAAAAATCATTATTTTGGTAGGAGATAATAATCCTATTTATCTTACTTAGGAAGAGTTGCATAGACTGATATCGATCACACTATGGAAACACTTACACCGAAGTTTCAAAGATAGTTTAGTTGTATGTCTTACTCATTCTAAAAGTGACATAATGTGCCAAAATATATTTGTTTTTCCTCCATCCAACTTTCAATTCAGTATTGCTCCACTCGATGAAAACGTTATTTTCTAAATTTAAACTAGAAATGCTGCATTTAAGGTAATTTAATATTAGGGTCAGATTAATATTCACCAATAATCTTTCGTGAGGACTTCTCATATGCCAACAGTGCAAGATTAGGAATAAATAGACTGTAATAAAACTATGAATGCACTAGATTAAATAAAATTAGAGAGGTTAATAAGAAAAATAATCCAGGTAAAATGAATTTGTTCTAATGCTTTTTGTATTTTTATCACAATTTCAATTATTTTATATTTTTTCCAGTGATGGATTTTTATTTTCTTCATGGGTCTTTGTTTCCAAATGGCAAATCAAATCAAAACAAAACAAAAATACTCCTAGAGCAATATATTTTAAGTGGTGGCTATTCTTCTTAGAAGGAATAATGAAGAATGAATATTTTCCCCAGGTGAATCTCTTGCCTGGGGTTTCTTCTCCAACAGCAAAATGTTATTTTTAAGTCTTCAAGTGCTTCAGGGAAGATAACACCACAGGAGCGTGTGGCTTGGAGATAATGAGCAGAATGGCACCAGTTATACTCCTCACGTTTCATCTTGGCCTGGACATGTGTTAAAGGAGGAAACACAGGGAAGGGGACCATTTGGGAAATAGAGTTTCAAAAGAATAAAAGATACAGCTATTCCAAACAACTGCCCGCCCCCCCCAATAGAGCCCTTTCTTAAACCGCAAGTAGAAATGCATGGAGTTTAGGGTTCGATATTATGAACAATAAAAACAGAACTTTTGGAAAAAACAAAAGATTTATAACATTATATTTATCTTAAAAATCTTCAATTCACTTTTTAAAAATGAAAAGCGTAAAATAACTTTTATCATGAGTAACTAGTGAAAACATGCCAAATGCCAGACAATGGTATTTATTTGTTTAAAAAGTTTTGTTTTGGTTAAACAAACTTCTTTTTTAAGATGTTGTTTATAAACATTGGACACCTTATCTCTGGGTGTGAAAATGCATTAACCAGAAAAAAGTGTTCTTTTGCTTACTTCTGAGAAGAAAAATGCTGAATTGGGAAAAACAATGAATAAAATTTATATACATGGAATTCAGTGTTTTACATCTTTAAAAAATTTCTGAACTCACTTAGCACAATTTCTGTTTATACAACATAATTTGCAAGGCAGGCATTGAACTTTTTATTGCTGCTTTTGTGTGTGGAATAACGTTACTTCCTAAATATTTTTCTCAAATTAGTTCAATTCACAAATTTTAAATGTTACATCTTTCTTCAATTTCTGTAGGAAAACTAACCTTATAGGAAAAACGTAAGGTGTATCTATCCGTATGTGTTGTCTAACTTTATTTGAAGTAGTATACCAAAAATTAAACAATATTATGTTTTTAAGAGAAATAGGTGTCCCAACTACAGGTACTCAAAATCATCTCTTGAGGGGCACCTGGGTGGCTCAGTTGGTTAAGCATCTGACTTCTGCTCAGGTCATGATCTCATGGTTTGTGAGTTTGAGCCCCTCTTGGTTTCTGTGCTAACAGCTTGGAGACTGGAGTCTGCTTCGAATTCTGTGTCTCCCTCTCTCTGCCCCTCTCCCACTCGTGCTCTGTGTCTCTCTCTATCAAAAATAAATAAACATTAAAAATAAATAAATGGATAAATATGTCCCTTGGTACCAATAAATAGAAATTGCAAAATTTTAAACCAAAATATTATGAAAAACTGAAAATCAAATGCAATAAAATAAATTGCATGCAGTCTAGAAATTTTAAAAACTATAATTTTTTTTTCAAATGAAAAAATTAAGCACTAAATTGTAAAATAACCCACATTATATATGCTCTGTTAAGAATGGCCTCCACTAAATCCATATTTCCATCCAGCTACCACTCTGTTTCTCTGTTCCTCTGGGTGGCAAAACATTTCGAAAAAATTATACTCTCTCCAACCCTTCTCAACTTATTCTCTTTTGAACTTACTCTCTTCATTCCCAAAACCCCAAAGAATTTATTCTTGTCAAAGCCATTAGTGAAATCTGTATTGCTAAAACCAGTGGGCAACTCTCCGACCTTATCTCCCTAACTTCTTGGCAGCATGGAGTATTCTGGTTTACTCCATCCTTCGGGCGTGCTGTGTTTATTTGGTTTAGAAACGGCAGTCCAAATATCTTCCACATTAGCTTCTTAAAACATATAAAATTCTGACCATGATATTCCTTCCATATTGTATAATTGTTATCACAGTCTTTTTTAGGAGTTTCTTCTTTCATTTCTGATGATTGCCTCAGGCATTCAGTTTAATATTCTTTTCACTTCTCTTTGTATTCTTGTTTCTGAATTGTCCTGCTCATCCTACATTAAAATGCCCTCTATCTGCTGTGTTTTCCATATATATGTTACATGCCTTGAATATTTCTCTGAAATTGGAACAAATTTATCCATCTTCCTAATCCTCCACTTGGAAGTTATATTTGTATGTATATATGTATTATATATAAATCTATATCTAGAGATCCAGCCTCCCAGAAAGAGGAAATTTTTGGCACTGAAATTTCTTTCAGCCGCAGTTAGAAGTGTCTACAGACTCTAGGATAATTAATAGGTTTCATTAGTTCTCAATGGGAAAAAAGACAACTAGAACTAAAGAACAGAAACAAGAACAATTTTAAAAAATGACGTTTTGTAATCAGGGTGAATAGCTTAGCATCTTAATAATCTTTGTAATTCTTCTCCACTATTTTGTAAAGGTATTAACAAAAAGCAATTTGGATTAGTATTTTTTAGTGCCTTGATATCAATAGGGGTTTCCAAATTATTTAAATTACTGTCCATAGATGCTACTCTCTGTTTTTTTATTTACATGTCATTGATGTACTTAATATTAAATTAAGGTATAATAATAGAATCGGCACAGAGAAGCAGGGAGTCAAGTATGCCTTAAACTTCTAAGTGTACACTTCCAATGGCATGAAGAGGATGACCTGAGAACTCTAGGTGAAAACAATTAGACGAAAACATTTATTTTTCTGTAGGTGATCGTCAGTATACTTTACATAAGGATTAATGAGTTGTCTGGCAAGACACTTAAGTGTAGGTTGGTTAAAGAACTTCTACCAGTGATATTGAGACAGTCATCGAATTCTGTATGCATGTTATTTCATACTTTCAAGTCATTGTGGAAACAATAAAAAAAGAAGGAAGAAGTGGAGGAGGAAGACGAGGAGAAGAAAAAGAGAAGAAAAGCAAAACACAGATTTGCAACCTGTCCTCTTTAGCATAGAACAACTGATATAATTATGTATATGATTGCTTAAATTTCCAATTAAAATATTTTCTAATTTAGTCTTCTGAAATAAAAGCTTAGACTTTAAAATGTGTCCTAAATATTCAAAAGTATACTTTGTCTTTTTATTAGTAGAAAATGTAGTTAAGGTTGATCAAATATACTTGCAAAAGACTTAAATAGTTTGTGTATAACTCATTCTTTTGTGGACTTGGTTTATGTAAACAGAAGAAAAGTGTTTGAATGGACTCTGTTGCAGATAAACATTCAATTGACAAACTGAGATTGATTTATGGGCGATATTAATGGCATAATGACACAGGAGCCTGATTCTTTTGCCTATACTGTGCACCCAGGGATCCTGTGCTTACTAGAAAATTCTTATTTCTTCCATTTAATTTACCAGATCAGCTTGTCTTGGATTTCAACCACTGAAATCAGTCTCACTACATTTTTCTCCCAAGTATTAGTAGACAAACACTGAAACAAAGGCTTTTGTTTTTCTTAGAAATAAATTGCATGCTTTTTCTTCATATTTCGGACATGTGTGTGCACATGTATGGACAGAAGTCAGTTTTTCTGTGTTAAACATTTTATATAAGCAAGAATCAGAGTTCCTCCTCCTAGATCTAAGTCCTATACGCAACCCCCAAAATAAAATGTATTCCTTACAGAAATGTCAGTGCTATTTTATGAGGTTAATACATAAGGTTGAAATATGAACTTATTCCATTCTACCTATTTATTCTTTCTTCTTTCCAAAACCATAACAGAACAATAACAGCAATAAAAAAACAAGAATCATGAAACAAATAAATACTCCTTGTAAAAAAAACTGTGGGTGGGAAGTTTTAACATCATCAATTAACCATTTTATCTTCTGAATTTCATTGTGAGATCTTTCGAGAGCTTGCTTACTTTAGTTCTAGTTTAGTTTAGCATGGTGTTCTCCTAAGGCATTAAAATGCTGTGTATAATGATTTATCTTTCAGAAACCCCCAAAAGTGGAAACCGAGCTGCAGTGCACTTTAGAGCCTCGAAACCTCCTCCAGGCAGAGTAAGATAAACCTCTTTGTGTTTTTTTCAATTTATTCTGCACTTTGCGACTGTACTTCACTTGAGAGTATAAATGTGATATCCTTGCAAAATCACAATGGAAAAGGTAAGTTCTTCTGAATCTAATGATTATAAACTACGAAAGCGGACACAAAATATAATTTATTTAAATGGGTAAATGTAATTCTGCTATATCCCCCTAAAATCTACATTAAATAGTGTCTAAAACTCCCTTTAAATTAAATGAATGTGAACATAATTCTGCAATTTGATGAAAAATCAGCAGTATTTCAGTCCATAGAAATATATCAAGAACTTATTTCTTAGTTAACGAATTACTTATAAATGAGGGTTTCTGTAAAGTTGAAGGTTGCAATAATATAATATTATATTAAAATTAAGTATTTCATTGAAGCAGTTCAAGCAAAGTTCCACGAAGTTTCATGCTGTGTATTACTTTGCATTATTTCTCTTCCATTTCCCGAATATGATTGCCTGTTGTTGTTGTTGTTTTCTCTAGTACAACTATTTTGATTCTATATTCATCACTTAGATTTTATGTGTTTTAAATAACCCCATAATTTAGCCTTAGAATCCTTGTCCAGATCTAATAGAAAGGCACATAAAATACTCTGTGATCCAGAATTTGGACCTGGATTTAGTAGGTGGATGAGATCCTTTGTTTCAGAGTTTAGACATACAAGTCGTAGTATTGAATTATTTAAAAATGGTGTATTTTCAATGTGTTTGAACTTGAGGATCTACTGCCACAAATATTCTAATAATATCAGTCTGGTCATACACACCTCTTTATTTTTGCTCCAGAGCCCTGAGTGAAGAACTACCTCTGTGATAGACGGTGTTACAGGTGACATGGACCAAAACCAAGTTGTGCATTACATTTCCCTGAGCCAGAGTCACTTCCTCAGGGATAGATACATGACCTAAGCAGAGAAAAAATGGATTTCTTAAACCTTTCTTAGGGAATACTAGTTTAAAGAGTTGCCTCTTTCCCCACTGAACCCGATTCTGACTGTGTGAAATATCTGGGGCTGCAGCCAACAACTTAACACAATTCGAGGCTTCACAATGAGGCAAGATTGAAGGGATGTAACAGGAGAGATGAACAGAGAAAGGACAATGGGGCCATTAGTCGAAGCCTGAATCCAATGTACTGAAGCCTGTAATTCTATACTCATGGACTTTGCAGTTTTATAGGTAATACAAATTTCCTTTCCTTGTTTATTTCCCCTCAAACCATTTTTTTCTTAATCAAGTTTTTCTAGAATTTTCTTCATTTGGAATTTTTTAAAGTTTCAACTAGGGGCCCCTGGGTGACTCAGTTGGTTAAACAGCCGACTTCAGCTCAGGTCATGATCTCATGGTTCATGAGTCCGCGTCGGGCTCTGTGCTGATGCCTGGAGCCTGCTTCAGATTCTGTATCTCCCTCTCTCTCTGCCCTTCCCCTGTTCATGCTCTGTCTCTATGTCTCTCAAAAATAAATAAACGTTTAAAAGAAAAGTTTCAACTAGGTAACAAAGATAAAGTATGTGCCCATCATTCCGCCCTTCTTCTGGGTGCCACACATCCTTTTTCTGATCATGTGGCTCATATTTGGCTGGTGTGTGCTTATAAGCATTGTTCACTTGTCTAGAGATGAGAGTTTCCCGGCTCTGTCCTCACAAACAGCTGCCTTTCCCTAGATCTTTTAAATTACAACTAAGGAAGTCAGTCTCACTAGTGGGAAGAGCCATAAAATTTAAATTATAAAAGGTAGAGACAGTTGTGTTTCCCAAGTTGTTTTGCGAGCTTATTCCCAATAAGATTAGGATGCTTGCTACTAGAAAAGGGAATCTTAAGTAACCTAATAATGGCATATGGATATAACTTTATGATATTCAGAAACAGAAGCAAATAAGACTATTTTTAAGTGTTCAAAGGTCAGATAAATTAATAGAAACTCAAAACCTAGGGAGACAACAGAAAACAAAAAGTCTAAACATTGAAAATTAATTAGATTTGAGAGTGAATTCACATCAGGTCTTGGACTATAATTTCAGATGTTGTGCACTAACGTATTCAGTTAGGAGCAAAATAAATGTATGATTCCGTATGAAGCTTGTATGGAATTTCATTGAGGCATGAACACCTAATAGATGATCTCTAGAGATGAAAATAATGAAAGACCACAATGAACAGAGATGTCTCACTGATTTATCTCACTATCTTTTTCATTAGAACACAGAAATAGAATGAGATGGGTGATTTTGGTAAGAAGAGGTATATCACACTTTTCAGCCCCAGTTTGCTTTCCCTTTTCTGCAGTATAACAGGAATAGAATTACCTATTGGCTATCTTGTCTGAAGAAAAAGTTATGGCGGTGTAAAAGGAGAAATCAAATTTGCAGGAAGAAATGTAATGCATCTTGTGTTGTGTTACGGTATTTACTCAGGCATTTACCTCACATTTCAAAGTCGTAAAGTATAATAGGGCAGTGCCGACAGTCATTTGAGGAATCAGGAGTTTCCTTTTAGGGCAGGGATTGCACAAGAAAGAGTGCTGTGTAGTACGTTTAATGGATAACCTATTAGAAATAATATTTGAAGGATTTTAGATTCTTTAGTCACAGTTCTCCTTCATGCACAGTTTCCCAAAGTGTAAATCTGTTATTAGAAACTTGTAATTAAAAAGTATATTACGGGGATTTGTAATCATTAATGAAAGTCCTATGATATGTGGTTAATTCGGTAGCATTGATCTTTGGAAAATAACATCAATCCCCTTGCTAAGCTGTCCTCCTTAGTACAGTATATCATCAACTGGACAAATACATTGCTATTGTTGTGTTCCTCTCCATTTTTTTAAATCTCTTCATTGGAAAATTTATTTTCTAAAGAGAAAATATTTTCCTTTAACTTGTATTAATGTTTCTGCTAGAGGCTCAGAGCAGTTTTGAAGACGGTCTTTACCACCTTTTTTTTTTTTTTTTTTTTTTTAACTGACTGACCTTGGCCTAATTATTTCACTTCTTTAAACCTAATTTTCTTTACTTATAAATATTATTGTTTAAAACCTATTTGATGAAGTAATTGAAAAGATTAAAGAAATAACAAAGTAATGCTCTTGTTCTGTTACCTGACAAAGCAATCGCTTTTTGTTTGTAGACAGAATGGAAGCTGACACCTCATAGAACGTGTGTCTAAAGAGATAAGCATCGGCGTAATATTTTTAAATAGAAAATTACATATATTTAAATTATATTTTGCCTTATATTGTACCAATAGTTTGTGATATTAACTTGGATTAATTCTGATGTTTCTTTTTAAATTGTCGATTAAAATTATATATTGTTTTCGATTTAAAAAATCTTAATTAGAGGAGGTGTTTTTTTTCTTTCTTTTTCCATAGTTAGCATATTCATAGCTACTTCAAGGATATGAAGACAAAAATTTAAAGTAATGTCTTCAATATAACTCTAAGAGTATCTTAAATAAAAATATATTTTCTATAATCTTATTACCTCAGAACGATTCTCTTTCTTGGTACAATTATTCTGGAAGAGACTTTTTAAAAATTCTTTATTTTTATTTTTCTATAATTAATATGATAAATTTAGAGGGTTGATTTGAAATATCCCTTGAAACACTCATGCATAAAGAAAAACAAAGACACTCTTGCCTGTACTCATTAGAATAGTGGTAGGCCTAATGACTTTAAGAAAAACAATGTATGCATATATACGATAAGTGTTTTTATAATGTTCAGATTTTTTTATTTTCTTGTTTATCAGTGGATCAATTTATCTTTTATACCATAATCAAAATAAACTTGATAGTAACCCTGTATTAAAAACAAATGTGCTATACAGATAAACACATCGTAAGAACTTTATATTTTCTCCCGGGTGAATTGAAATACCCAAGAAATAAGAACTCTAAGATATCGTTTATATTTCTCAAACATATTTTTCTCTTTTTTTTCTATTGAACAAAAATTTCAATCTCAGATTTTAGAACTCACATTCAATCCAAAGAAATTTCAAGGAAGGCTTATCGTTGGGCTCATTTTTATTCAAACAATGGAATTAATGCCTCAAGTCATGACATCATAGTCAAGTTTGATATATTAAATTAGCAACAAGAGTAAAGCAAGTCAGACTCTTTTTTTCCAACATGACCCCAGAGCTAGCTTGTACCGCTCTTCCCTAGGGCACTCTGAGCTTCTATGTGAGGATATGACAGTTTAAGATGCATCGCAATGGCCACATGGTTGTGGCAAAAAGGATAGCAGTGCATAAAACCTCAATTTATTTAAAGTCATAATCTAGAGATGCCATTGACAGAATTTAAAATAGTGCAATACCAGTCTATGAGATGAGTGTTCGATTAAAATTGCCTTAGGATTTAGATTGAATTCCCTTTGAAGAGAATAAAATATTTGTATAAATTTTTTAGGATGTGTCAGAGTAAACACAGACATAACAAACATAATCTCTTTCTCTTTCTCTCTCTTTCCTTTGTCTCTCCCTCCTTTCTTTCCTCTCTTTTCATGTGGATTTTGGCATATAATTAACATATTGGTGGTATTATCAACAGACTTAAGTACATGCTGCTTGCTTTATACATTTCAGGAATATTGTTGGATTTACTTAACTAAAGTGAGCTACTTTCTAATCTCCCTTTACTTGTAATATCTCCACATTTCTGTGGCATCTCCAATGTTCTGCATTGGTTTTTCTTGTGAAAATATAAACAATTTTGGTCATGTAACCAAACTGCGGTGTTTATACATATGGAACAGAGTTACCTGATTTATACTGCTGTCTTGCTAGAGAGGTCTAAAAGATTGCACTGAAATAGACAGTTAAAAAAAAATAGAACTCAGTCTTAATATTTGCTGGAAGAATGGTGAGGCCCTGCCAAAGTTCTGTAAAGTCAAACTTATAATTATCATTCACAAAAGGTAAATTTATAGCACTCAAAGTCGGTAAGGCATTTTTAAACTTAAATACATCACTGTAGTACCTTGACATTGAGTATCATAGTCGACTACTTAAAAGTACCCGGCACAATTTAAAGCAGGATATGTCACCTCAGCACTTTATATTGATGGAACGAAATTTCACTAACTGGAAGTTGAAGCATTTTATCAGGCACAGATTGTCCCTACTGTGCAAGTTCAATAGACCCACCTGGTCCTCTAATGATAATAAAGTGGCATTTCCCCACCTCTACTGTGATGAGAATAATAAATGGAGAGCACGGCCCAGCTTCTAAAGCCTCTTTCTTACACTAAAAAGGATTATATTAAGGAGAAAATTTGATTATGAACAACCATAACCCCTAAAGTCAATAAAGATCATAAATATAGCTGAGCAAAACCTGCTACAGTTGTTTTTAAATGACAAAAGAATAATATGCTGTTGTTCTAAAATTTTAACCAAGGTATAAACGGTCCAAACACCTAGAATGATTTAATCCCCAAATGAGGACACTGTTTAGCCCATAAGAAGAAGTTTACAAGTTAAGTAAGTTTTAGAAAATCTTTGACTGTGTTTGAAAATGTAATTTCTAACAAGCATTATTTCCACATTTCTAATGCAACGGCTGCAGTATTATTTATAGTACCGAAGGGTGGTAAAAGACTGGAAACAAATAAAACACATCCAAAGAAAACCATGCTTCATTTACTACAGTCCCTTGTGTAATAGTGAGAAAGAGGAAAAATCTAATCTAGAAATATCTATAAATTGATTTTTAAACTTGAATTAACACAGACTTCCTAATTGGAATGATTCTTGAAGTGCTTGTTTTATACTGTAAACACTTAGGGAATTTGATTAAAGATAATAGCATATTCAGGCATTTTTTTGAGAACGCTTGTGCCTGCTTTTCTCCATCAGACACCATACAAATCAGGCCACTGGCCTCTCATTATATCCTCTTATTATTATTATTATTTTTAAGATTAGGTATGTATTTTGAGGGAGAGAGCAAGCAAGGTAGGGGCAGAGAGAGAGTAGAGAGAATTCCAAGCAAGCTCTGCACTGTCAGCGCAGAGCTGGATGCGTAGGTTCGAACCCACAAACTGTGAGATCATGACCTGAGCCAAAATGAACAGTGGGCCGCCTAACTGACTGAGGCACCCAAGTGCCCCTCTGATTATATCCTGCTCACTGAGCCCCCATGTGTACTCCTCCTCCCACCTCAGTCCTTTCCCTGATGGGCATCTTGACTTTTTTTTTTTTTCTCCCTAATGTGAATTGTACCTTTCCCTTCTTAACCTTTTAGAAACTTCCACTATGCTTATGATAAAATCCCAGTTCCTATTTTAGACCTACAATACCCCGAACATTCCTCCACATCAGTCAGCTTTTCTTTCTGTAGCACACGTTGGTCCACTCACCTTGTCTTTTCAAGTCCTCAAACACACCTCTTCTCGCTTCCTTGGGAGCTCTCAGCGTTTCCTGAATCCTGATGAAGTGCCATCCCTCTCAGTCTCTCTGCACCCAGAGCTAGGATCCATCACTTACACAGAGAAGCCTTCAACGACACTGGAGTTAAGGTGTTTCTCTGCATTAGTCTTTATACTATTACTTATTCTTCCTTCAATTTACACAACTACCAGTTGTTTAAAAATTTTAGTGCGTTTCTGCTTTTTGTTTCAGGACGTTTATCTGACTGTAAACTAACTGAGGTTAAGAAATATGCCCATCCCTTGGGGTGCTTGAGTGACTCAGTCTGTTAAGTGCCCGAGTTAGGCTCTGTTCATGATTTCAGATTTGTGAGTTCGAGCCCTGCTCAAGCACTGTGCTGACAGCTCAGAGACTGGAACCTGCTTCATATTCTGTGTTTCTCTCTGTCTCTCTGCCCCTCCTCGCTTGTGCTCTATCTCTGTCTCTCAAAAATAAATAAACATAAATATTTTTTTTAGAAAATGAAAGAAATATGCCCATCCCATTCACTACTGTATTCATACCGGGCAGCTTCATGACTTACAGAGTCGATGCTCAATGACTACTTTTTGAATTAATGAGTGGTTAGTCAATCAACCCAGTGCAGGGTTAACAGTTCTTCCCCTACTGTGGAAATTGGAAACTAATTTTTACTGTTATTCTTTGGACACTTCTCTTATGTTTTGTATTAGTTTACTAACCAATCCCTGACTCTCACGATTCTATCAAATCCACTTCAAATTGTCTTATTTTTATAATTTATTTCTATGTATTCATTTATTTTATGAATTTTTTTTATGTTTATTTATTTTGAGAGAGAAAGAGAGCCCAGGCAGAAGAAGGGCAAAGACAGAGAGGAGAGAAAGAATCCCAAGCAGGATCTGCTCTCCCGATGCACAGAGCCCGATGCGGGGCTCAAACTCACAAACTGTGGGATCGTGACCTGTGCCAAAACTGAGAGCCCAACGCTTAATCCACTGAGCCACCCGGAAGCCCCTATTTTTATTATTTCGTTTATCTAAACAAGGCATCATTTTGTTAAAAGGACATAAAATTGTAGGTAGAAGATAATTGCTGGAGATATAATGCACAGCATTATTATTATAGTTAATAATATTGACTTCATTATATACATCAATGTTTTAAGAAACCAGAGATTAAATGCTCTCACCATGAAAAAGAAATGATAATTATGTGAAATGAGAGAGGTGTAGCAAACACTATGGTGATAATCATATTGCAATATATAAATGTATACGTTGTACATCTTAAACTTACCTAATGCTTTATGCCAATTGTATTTCAATTAAAAAAAAAACAGGACTGCAATGAACAGTATATACTACTCATTCTCTGGAGTCAAAATTTTGTTTCAAATGAAATTGTGTAAAGTAAAATTACTATGATGGTTATCAGAGTTATAAGCATTCTGAAGATAGACTTACCAGAGTTTAAATCTGGCTTTGCCACTTACAATATATTTTTATACCATTTTTTCCAGTGGTATATCAGAATTGAAAAAAAAAAAACGATCATTTTTTATCATTTGCTTGGAAAAATAACTTGTTCATTTATTCAGCTATTATTTTTCTAGCCTCTTCTATAGCACTTTCTAAGAGGAATAGAATTCAAACCACAGATATGTTGTATATTAAATTTCTAGGTAACCATGTGAAAAATAAATTTAAAAGACAGGCAAAGTTAATCATATGTGTGTGTGTGTGTGTGCAACTATATAATTTAAGACAAAGTATTCTCATTTCAAATTATATCCAGTACAAACATAATTGATGAGATATTTTACATTTATTTACTTTGCTACTAAGTCTTTGAAATCTGACATGCCTTTTACACTTACGGTGTATTTTAATCAAAACTAGGTTTATTGGTTGATACGTAGTGCATTAGAGTAGATTTAGGTTTGTTTTAAGATGGTAAGGATTCAGCAATGAACAAAGCAACTGGATTTGGGCGGAGGCTTATTCTAGAAACAGAAAAGCATTGCATATGTTAATAGTGTCCTGCTTACACCAAGAAAATGCAGAATAGCAGTGACAGCAGGCACTCTGAGACCAGACTGCTGTGCTTAATCCGGCTCTGCCACTTCAGAGTTATGAGACTGCAACCAATTTTCTTAACCTCTTTGTGCTTTAGTTATCACAGAAATTTTTAAAAAGGCATAATAATAGTACTTATCTCAAAGGGATAGTCCTGAGGATTAAATGTATTAATATATGTAAAGCAGTTAGAATAGTGTCTGTTACACAGTAAACAATGCATGCATGTTATCTCTTTATCTCTTGTATTTTTAGTATGATTGGTTGGAGAGACCAAATATTTAAACATAGAGTGGAGGTGAAGAGGATGGCTATGTTATTGCAATCCTAATTAAGGTACAAAAGAAAGGCATGACTGAGCAGGTAACAGCTGAGTAAAGTCCTGAATGATTTCAAGGAATGATCCAGGCAGTCACCAGAGTAAGAACCATCAAGTAATGAAACATCCTTAAGCCTTTAAGGCAGAAGTATGCCTGGCATATTTATGGATTCCAAGGAAGATTCTAGGGAACCGAGCAGAGTAGCCAAAGGCTAGAATTACGATAGATGAGTTCTGGTAAGTCATGGAGGGAAGAGCAAGGAACCACGTATTCCAGATATCAGCCTCATAAGTTCAATCAGTTGATTCCTAATGAGGAAATGCTGTTCACTTTTCCCCTTACAACATTTTTCAGCTTTCCTGGAAGCGGGGTGTAGCCCTGCGGTTGCGTTCTGGTCAATATAGTACGATTTGAAATGGCATGTTCAACTCCTACGCTGTGTCTTAGGGCAATTTGTCCAGGGTGGTGGTAGGCGCATTACTCTCCTCTTTCCAGTTATAATGCTGGCTGGAATGACATTTAATCCTGGAGCCTGAAAACTAGTTTTCAATAGTAAGCTGTAAGTTTCGTTTTGAGGGGAAGCAAAGAGTCCCAGCCTTGATAATTCTTCTTTCATCATATCTACCCATAAGAGAGAAATAAATTTATGCCTTTTTAAAACATTGTAATTTGAGGGTTTTTTTTTTTTTTTTTGATCATAGTCTTTTTTAATCTTATCCAAATACTGTTCTAGGGGCGCCTGGGTGGCTCAGTCGGTTAAGCGTCCGACTTCGGCTCAGGTTATGAACTCACGGTTTGTGAGTTCAGGCCCCACGTCGGGCTCTATGCTGACAGCTCAGAGCCTGGAGCCTGCTTCGGATTCCTTGTCTCCCTCTTTCTCTCTTCCTCCCCCACTCGCACTCTGGCTCTGTCTGTCTGTCTCTCTCTCTCTCTCTCTCTCTCAAAAATAAATAAAGGTTAAAATTTAAAAAAACAAAACAAACAAACAAACAAAAAAAAACAAAAACAAATACTGTTCTAAAGTCATTTACACCTAAAGATTAGCTAGTGTCTATTGACTGCTTATTATGTTCCAGCTGCAAGGTAAGCACCTTGCATAAAATGTCTATGTAAACTCACAACAAATCTATGAAACTAATAGTGTTTATATTTGCATTCCCTGGCAGGAAACTGAGACTTAAAATATGTCAAGTAGAATATCAAAGATTGCCCATCTGGAAACTAACAGAGGTGGATTTAATTCAAGGGTGTCTAGAGATCTGAAACAGTTTGTAATTATTACCCAGCAATATATAGAGACAGCTTCCAGAAGAAGTAATGGCTTATTCCAAATAAGAGTTTTCTGGTGGTACAGTGTAAGGTACTAAGGAAGTCTGGAAAAACTGAGATCGTGGCATTGGATGAATTTAACGATTCTGAGGTTCAATTTTCTAGACTTTTGAATATTTGCTAAAAACCATTCCAATAATATGGGGGTAATTGCAGGTCACTTCACTGATTAAAACTCTTAGAGGATAAAGAAATAAAAATTAAGTATATTTCTCAATTTTTCAAATTTCTGTAAGGGCATTATACATGTATATACGTGTATATATGCACACCGTGTAGGTAAAATTGATAACTTCTATGAGAAACTGGAGTAACTTTTCAAGAACTATATTTTAGAATACATTTTAAAGCTCCTTGAATTGCAGCTGCCTATCAGTACCAGAGACTACAGATACGTGACTATGACCAACACTAGAGTCATATATCTATACATATAGGTATGTGACACATTGTTGGGTAGTACATTCAGGTATAGATGTTTTGTTTTGTTTTTTTCCTATCGAGAGTTCTATAAATCACTTTAAATATTCCGTACTAAAAATTACTACTAAAAATTATTTGTAAGGAGAACTATTTTTATTCTTCTTAATAAAAAAGTAGTAACATTTAAAGTAAAATTTAATCTTATGATCAAATGTCAATTTCTGCGTATGTCCAACTAGTCATGACAGATG
The DNA here is from genome assembly GCA_030068075.1 of Paguma larvata. Lineage (NCBI taxonomy): Eukaryota > Metazoa > Chordata > Mammalia > Carnivora > Viverridae > Paguma > Paguma larvata. The sequence goes on from CM057840.1 coordinate 39,549,275, forward strand.
CCTATCCTAATACATGACAATTTTTTATAAAACATTAAACAGATTTTCCAGACAAAATTTCTGTTGACATTGACTTAGGTTATATAAACCATTAAAAAAAATTATTTCTTCTATGGGGCACCAGCTCAGGTTATGATCTCGCAATTTGTGGGATGGAGCTCTTAGTCAGGCTCTGTGCTGACAGTGTAGAGCCTGCTTGAGGTTCTCTCCCTTCCTATCTCTGCCCCTCCTTGTTCACATGCTCTCTCTTTCTAAAAATAAATAAATAAACATTTTTCATATGGATTCTTTCTTCCTATTTAGAAAATATCACCTAAAATATCTTTCTAAAAATAAATAAATAAACATTTTTCATATGGATTCTTTCTTCCTGTTTAGAAAATATCACCTAAAATATATTTCAAATTAATCTTTTATGTAGATATATATATTTCTTCCCTCATGATTTATTAACCCACCTTCTCTTAGATATCCATGCGAAGAGGCTCTGCATGTTCTTGGCGCATTTTAGGATAAATAATTTGCATTTTTTTAATGTTGATTTAGTTTTGGGAGAGAGAGAGAGAGAGAGAGAGAGAGAGAGAGTGTGAGAAGAGGAGGGACAGAGAGAGAGGGAGACACGGAATTCGAAGCAGACTCCAAGTTCCCAGCTGTCAGCATCAGATCCTGACATGGGGCTCAAACTCACGAACCATGAGATCATAACCTGTCCCAAGCTTAATCAACTGCCCTGACCAAGTGCCCTGATTTGCATTTTTTTAAAGGAGTTTATTTTTTATCTCATTTCTTATTTCACAGTAGAGTTTTCCACATAGGACTCAGTACAGTAAGCTTAGTGGTTACTGATTGATGAATTTAAAAATAATACATTAAAAAGAAGAGTTTGAGTAGGAAATTTATAATATATTGTTAAAAAAAAAAATAGAGGCCCCTAGATGGCTTCACAGTGTGAGCTCCTGGCTCTTGATTTCATCTCAGGTCATGATCTCAGGGTTTGTAGGTTCGAGCCCTGCATCTGGGCCTTGTGCTGACAGCATAGAGCCTGGCTTGGGATAATCTCTCTCTCCCTCTCCCTGTCCCTCCCCTGCTCACTTTCTGGCTCTCTCAAGATAAATAAATAAACTTAAAAAAATTAAATCTTGTTATGATTTAAACAATTATTTTGCAACTTGAAAATGAGATAGATGCTGACTTTAACTAATTAAAGAAAAATATTAACCTAGTATGTACTGGGAATGATTCAAGGTGCTGGAATATAATGGTGACTAAGATAAAGTCTGTCTGCATGACACATTCTGGTAGGAGACACCCAAGTAGGAGGTAACCGTCAACAAACAAAAACCTACCTCAGACAATATCCTATCTGAGGAAAATAATTTAGAATCTAATAAGACTAGAGAGGCTGTAGTAGAGCAATGATATTAATGTAGGGTGGTCTTGGAATACTTTTGAGTAAGTTACACATTAGCTAAGTCATGAATGAAGTAATGAGAGTCAGAGTGACAAGGGAATGAGTGAGCGAGAGAGCAAGCCACGAGATAATCTGAGAGAAGTATACTCAAGCAAAGGAGAGACTAGGTCCAAGTTCATGTAGCAGAGCCCAGCATGGCATGTTTATGGAAGAGCAGAGGCAGTTATGGTTGGAACAAAGAAAATATAAAGAAGATTGGTAGAGAAGAAGATGAACGTGTCAGCTAGAGGCAAAGACACACAGAGTCTACTGGGTCTTCAGAAGGTGTTTGGATTCTGTTCTGAGTGTGACAAGTAAATATTGTTTGGTACAGGGCAGACTACCACAATGACATGAATACTTTGTCATGTGTATGTCTGACGAGTAGTAGAGGATCATCAATATCAAGGCAAGGAAATAAAAAAGTTACTGATATAAGAAAAAGTTGTTGACATAACAAAGAGGACAGATTACTGTGGCTTTGAAATGATAGAACATCTTAAGATTTCAGCTACATTTTGTAAATGAGGATTTCCAGTTTTAGTGTAGAGAGGTTAAAATATAGCCTCATCTGCCTTTACACATACCGTGTGACCACCTATTTCAAAGACTGAACAACATTCCTTATGTAACAATTGAGTTTCCTTTCAATTAACTATCTGTTCTCATTGGTTACAGCCAAGGAAAATCCACTCACCTAAAAGACCAAATTATAGCATTTTATACAGAAGCTCTATAAAAATGGGCATATCCATAGATAAGTGATGTGAAAATAAAATGTAGCAGCCATATTTATCTTTTGGAAATATAGCAAAAATGTTTAGAAAGGTGAGTAATATATACTCATTAATATTCTGTAACATTTTTCCAAACTTATATACCACTGTTAAATTCTATTTCTGCACTTTAACATCAACATACATTTAGTTTATCTCTTACTCTCCAGTTAGCCCTAAAAACTGGGGAAAGATTAGCTTACATCGCTTTCTTTGTTTTCCTCCATAAGCAATGCCTGTGTCTTCCTGTAACTGATTCCAAACTCATCACCCACAAAACTTGAATTTGAATCCCAGTTATATGACATATCATCATCACCATCACAGTAAACATCTAATGAATTAGATAAGCACCATAAAATAGAGCATATAAAAGTAAAAGGCTTAGAACATAATATTATCATTATAATTGTACTTGTTATCAAATTAAATAATATATAATTGACTAGTATATTATGAGTAGGGCAATATGGGGAAAATAACAAATAATTTACTAGTGAGTAATATGTAAAGTAATAAATAATTGAATAATATAATATAAAGATCTTAGAATCAGCAATTTACCATAAGCATTTTGGGCTCTAGGAACTGAAGTTGTATTTCTGTGATGGTTAATTTTATGTGTCAGCCTGACTGAGTTTGAGGGCCCGGATTGGTTAAGCATTATTTCTGGGTGTGTCTGTGAGAGTTTCTGGATGGGATTCACATTTGAAAAGATAAACTGAATAAAACATATTGCGTTAGTACACTTTGTGGGTAGGCTACATCCAATTTGTTAAGGGCCAGAACAAAAGATGGAGCATAGGAAAATTCTCTCTATTGCCTCAGTTGGGACAATGGTCTTCTCCTGGTTCTCAGGCCTTGAGACTCCAGCTGAAATGACATCCAGGGATTTCTTGGGTCTCCAGCTTGCAGATAGCAGGTTGTAAGACTTCTCAGCCCCCATAATTGCATAACTAAATTCCTTATATTACTTTGTTTATAGATATGTAGATATATATAGAGAGGATAAATATGATGTATATGTATATTTATAAATGCTTATTTTGTTTGTTTATTTTACCCATACATACAAATGATCTAAACATTTTCTGTAGGGAAAATCTTTTGAATAATAGAATTATATAAGTATAATATATATGTACAGACAATTCACACACATATATATATATATAATTATAATCAATTAATCAAATGGAAATCTAATTAATACTTGAACATGTGTGTCTGTATTTTCTCAAAACATACAAATATGCACAAATATATCTCTCTGGAAGTTCTCCTGAAGAGTTATAAAATCTTCCAGCAGAAACTCTTCTTTATTCAATAAACTAACAAGCAATAGTCTTTTCTGGGCATCATGCCAAAAAAGTATGATAATGCTGATTTGAAACATGAAGCCCTCTTGTGGAAAGACAGCTATATGCTCGTATATTTCCCAAAACCTCATAGAGAGGGAAAAATACCCTAAACGTATCTCTTACTACACTCATTAAACACTGTGAAACCATCAGGGCAAATCATCATTCATGCTGCACCTCGCTTTGTTTGGCTTTGTTTAGAGAATCTATTTAGAAGCACTTGGAGAAAACATTTGCCAAATTTTTAATCACTTATCAAATTCCTAGTAAGTAGAGTGCTTTCAAACGCTAACAATCTATAAACACAGTTATAAAATCAAACAAAATGATATAGAATCAAACTGACAACTGAATAAGCACTTCAGCTGCATTTGTTGGAATTATTCCCACCCTCAAATGCATCCAGCTAAAAAAAAAAAAAAAAAAAAAAAAAAAAAGAATGCTTTTTGCCTGTTTTTTTAAACTACTGAACTAGAGGGCAGTTGAATAAAAGAGCTTTTATTTTAATATCCTTCTTGAATTAAAAAATTTTTAAAGACTGAAAATGATGATAAATAAACTTTTACAGAATATTATATTTCTAACAAGATTTATTATTATCTAATTGCCAGAGAAATAATAGCTTTTGAGAATGAACATGTGAAAATCTGAACTTTGATAATTGAAAAGAGTCACATACAATTAGGCATTCACTATAAAGTAAGTGCTTACTTATAATATCTACATTTTAATTTATAGTCCTGTTTCGTAATTTTTACCATGTCGGGGTTGTATAAGTGCATTGCCATAAAAGCAAGACAAGCAGAGAGCAGTCCTCTATGCTTACGCATAAACTTGGTAACAACAGAGAAATGTGTGCATAATGGGATTTTATATCTTTTCTATTTTGCATGATTATGTGTTCATCACCTATTTCTCTCAATTTCATGAAGATCTTGAAGAATTGTATCCTACTGAGTTACACTGTATCCTACCATATTCAGACTCATGTATTCAGAATAAAATTGAATGTTCCCAGAAGCAATAGTTAAAACAGCGTTTTTGTAGAGAAGATAGAACTATCATTGAAGGAGAATTCTGTGGCAATTCTCTTTGTAAAAGTGAGAAATTTCCAGATATGAATGATATTCCTAAAACTGTAGAGTTGTCTTACAAAAATGGAAACATTTCAGAGAACAGCTGTTCCAACTTTTATTGATATTACTTATTAAGAACTTAATAATGATGAAGCGTGTAATCAAATATAGTAAAAGTAAATATAAAAAATAAAATTTAAATCATATTTAATGTAGTTTCAGTTTTCAGTTTTTATAATGTAAATCTCCAAGAACATATGGAACATTATAAAGAAATTTACACGTTTTACAAAGAATAATTTCTTTTTTTATTGAAGTATAATTGACATATCATATCCTATACTAATAGGATAGTATACCTCATTGTGATTCGATATTTTTATATTAGGAAATGATCCCCATAAGTCTAGGTTCCATCCACCACCATACAAAGCTATTACAATATTATCGACTATATGTTATATTATTATATTATATTATATTATATATTACTGACTATATATTGCCATGCTGTATAGAACTTTATTATATTTAATAAAATCTTCAAAGACTATGGTATTTGTATATTATATGAGCAAATTCATGCATCACATTTTAATTGAACATCTACTGTGGCCAAGTTCTAGTTATGGTCTGCGGAGACAGTGAAACTGAGAAATGAAACATCACAATCTGACCATATTTTTAACACCTGTGTTTTAACCCCTGTCCTAGCTATGCCCATTAATAGCTGAAAACCCTTTGAGGTTTAGTATAGGGCTTAAAGAGTCAGTTTTCAATCAGAGTTGCACCAAAATGCACTTGGGCCTAAGAGATAGTGCAAAAAAAATATTTACTCTTTTATCCAGATCAGATTTAGTTTAAATCAAGACTGAGACCCCATTCAACAGGCTTCCAAAAGTCCTCCCTTTTGTCACCTGTCTCCCCTTTTCACTACTTCCAAATCCTGGATTCCTACCCTTTCCCACATTTTGGTGTTTAAACGGATAGGTTCAGTTTCATATTACTGTCTCTTAAACATGTACCAATAAGTCCCTGAGTAAGTCTGAACAAAATGGACACTTGGCACAAATACTATGGACATTTATGTCTAAGATACATATATCTTATTGTAAAATATATATATATCCAATATATAATTGGATCTAATGATGAACGTATTGGAAGATAAAGCACAATTTTCATATTATTTGTCATAAAGGAAAGAAACAAATATGTTTATGAAAAATCAATATATTACTAGAGACCTAAAATACATGTTTTGATTTTATGTTCCTGATGAATATATATAGTTATATATATATACATATATATACACACACACACACACATATATATATATGTGTGTGTGTGTGTGTATTTATGAAGTTTGCTTACATTTTTAAGGTAAAGCTTTTCTATTTTATATTTTTTTAATTATATATTTTTATATTTTATATTTATGAGTATATAGGTGACTACTAGAACCTTTGTAGACGTTGTTACTTACAGTTGAATGCTATATATGGACAAGTGGAATAGTGGTCCTTGATACTGTACAAATATATAGTATCTAAATGGATACGTTTCCTTTGATCTTAAATTTCCTACCAGGTGCTTTAGTCCTCCTGGTTTTGGCAGCCGAGGGAGATTCAAGCGGATTAAAGGAGGAGGACATTATTTTCTGAAATGTGATGAGGATAAGGGTTGGCGCCGGGCAGCAGAAGAGTGGTGATATCACCATAGGGAGTGTTTCACCTGCAATCACAGAATGTGACCTGTGGCATGTTAGATATGGCTGAGATATTTTAGTTTTCCAGAATGAACAGATGGGAGACTTAAAAAAAATAAGTAGCAGAAGGGTAAAACACCTGCTCCCAATTTGGGGCAAATACTAAAATTGCGGTTATAAAGAGATTTATACATTTTTGTTCTTTATTCTAGTGTCTTGATTAGAATTTTGTAGTAGAAAACACTTGAGTTGGCCCCAAGAAACTGCAAAATGTTTCTCAAATATAGATTTTACTATTGATATGAAATAATTCTCCATATTAAATCCCCAGATTGTTCTTAGGTCTAGAAAATGTCCTGTTAAAGTGTGATGGACCTTTCTGCCTGTGCTTGACTATTGTTTATGACAACTTCTCCACTGAACTATCAAGTTTAGAACACTGGTAAAGAAGGAACAATCACGTGGGAATACACTCAAACGAAACTTGGATATGATTTATCTGTAATACAGTTTAGAAACAGTGTAATAAAAAAAAATATTGGCATATTGAAAACCTAGCCAGAGTTGTTAGGTGACATTAGAAATTCAATTGAGACAATGTTAAACTCAGAATTATCAGGCTGTCTATAGGCCCTGGGGATCTCAAGTAGTCATTGTTTTCAAACTGGATGGTATAATTAGCGTCTGGTTGGATGATACATAATTACATTTTGCAACCAGCCCTGACACTTATTATCCTATGCCCAGAATTGACACACCATTAGTAGCTTTGGGAATAGCTAAAATCATCTTATCTATGGATTTATGTAAGCAGTATTGGCAAATAGCCTTGCATAAAAATTCAACCAGAATGAAATTTGTGTATTGGATATGATGTACATACGCAATAATATATCCTTTAGACTGGCGGAATTCTTTTTTTCTTTTAAGGCCGATTAATGATTTAGGTGGACTTAGAGATTTCCTTTAAATTTATTAGTGAGGGTTATTTTTATTTAACACTACATGAACATCAAAATAGTTTATGCTAGTGCTAGCAAAACTGACAAAGTGAATCTTGATGAATCTAACCCAAGTTTTAAAAATTATAGGGCCTAGAATACAAAATGAGGATTTTCTTTTAAAGAAATCATCTCCTAGGCATAAGAAATATACACAACTAAGAGATACTAAGTTAATTGGTAAAGTTAGAATAATGAAGTTTTTATTCTTTCCTTACTTGTTCTAAAATTAAAAAGAAACAGTTTAATTCTCAGACTTCCTTATTAACATGCATTATCATTACCGGTTTTGAAAATCCTTGCCTTTTCCAGACTTTTTCCAGGGATATCCAATACACTTGCTACTATGCTTGATACAATTTAATTGTATGACTTTAAAATACAGTTAAAAAAAAAAAAAACCCTTGTAATGTATATTTGTAAAATACGTATGTGACACCAATATGTTAAGGTATTTTTTTGTTACAATAAATTATCATTGGATTGTAAACCATCTCTTAGAAAAATCATTTAATTCTAACTTTAACAAATAGGTACAGGCATTTAAAAGAAAGTGATGAACAATGTGGCATATTTTTTGTCTTTTTACTGAAACAAAATGTTAAAGATCTCCTGAGGATTAAGTAAAATAGATTTCAGGGTAAGCAAATGTGATTACCACAAATTATTAAATGTAATTTAAATAGCTATATATTGTACATACATGACATATATGCTGAAATATATGCAGGATGTTATTTTAATTTGGTATAATGCTGTAGAGAAATTATTATTACTATTATCTGAATTAGATATATATTTTTTTTCTGCAAGCAATTTCTTTTTTTTAACATAAATTTTTATTAAATTGGCTAAGATACAGTGTGTAAACTGTGCTCTTGTTTTTTGGGGTAGATTCCTATGGTTCATCATTTACATACAACACCCAGGCTCATCCCAACAAGTGCCCTCCTCATCGCCCATTAACTCATTTTCCCTCCCCCCATCCACCCTCAGTTTGTTCTCTGTATTTAAGAGTCTCTTATGGTTTCCCTCCCTCCCTCTCTGTTTGTAACTATTTTTTCCCCTTCCAAACTCCCATGGTCTTCTGTTAAGAAGTCTGACTGACTTATTTCACTCAGCATAATACCTTCCAGTTCCATCCACATTGCTGCAAATGGCACGATTTCAGTCTTTCTCAGTGCCAAGTAATGTTCCATTGTATACATAAACCACATTCTGCAAGCAATTTCTGACACTCTTTCCTGAAACAGCCTTCCATAAAATCTAGAACTGAGTTTCAGCTGTTATTAGACTCGAAAGTCTTTTATAGTTACATCATTAATGGCCAGAATGGTTGATGGAACCATATTTTACATATTTTCTCATCTTTATAATTTAAGTGTAATATTACTTCATTTTTTACTTTTTAAGGGATATATAAAATTTAAGGGTTTAAATTCTTTTCAATTTTCATATATTTCATAATATGTGAGAGAGAATGCAAGATTTTCTACAGGGCCATTAGGTACATTTCTTCAACTGGTGTGGAGTTACACTGACAATATCCCTGTAATTAGCTCTAACAGTCTAAGAACAAATAAACTATTTGATGTATGGCAGATTGTAGTCACCAACAATTGTGAAATATAAGGCAAGCACTATTTGGCAATAAGCAGCTCTATGGTTGAAAAGAAAAAAAAAATTAAAACACTTCTAGTGGCAAATTAATCGGGATAATTGAGTCACACCCAAATCCCAGGAAAGATTGAAAATCATTACAAGTATCAAAACTGTGTATATCAAAACTGTGGTTTAGAAACTGTAGAATAAAATAAAGTGGGGATAAAATGGTAACACAAATAATTAAATATTAATAAAAATACTCTAATTTTGTCGGATATATATTTTTACCTTATTCTATTAAGAAAGAGGAGAGAATAGGTCTTCAAAGTTAATTATGGGAAATTGGTAGATTTTGTTAAAAGTTATAAACAAATAAACTATTTATAAGCCTGGAAATAAATGCAAGAATTGTTGAAAGTAGATGCGTCCGGGTTGAGAACATGGGAGGGAAATTGGAAGACACATAAAGACTTGTTTAAAACGCAATGCTGTCACTAATTTATGCTTAAATTTTAAGTATGAATTACATTCACCAAATTAATAATTCCCAATATAGGGTAGGTTTTGTTTGTTTTCTGTAGCTTCCTTTCTCACCTAAGGGCAAGATCTATCATCCTAAAGTGTTTCAAACTTTGTTTTAATATGGTATTTCAGACTTCTGCCTGATTTTGCTCTTTGCAAAAATTAAGCCACTGCTTGGTAAGAAAAATCTTAAAGATTAAATCTTTAAATATAAAGAAGATATATTTAACAAATAATGAAGTTGAGTCCCTAGATATTAAATATAAAGCGACATTAAAACTATAATTAATAATTTAAATTCCTTTCAATGTATTTGTTTTTATTCCTTGTTGTGTTTGTTAAAAATGATTACGAGATGTGGATGTGGAAGAGTGTTCATTAGTGGAAAGGAATTTATTCACCATTCAATAATTAATACTTTTAATGTTTATTTATTTTTGAGAAATGGCGAGAGAGTACAAACAGAGGAGAGGCAGAGAGAGAGACGGAGACACAGAATCTGAGGCAGGCTCCGGCCTCCTCCGAGCTGTCAGCACAGAGCCCGGCAATGGGCTTGAACTCACACACTGTGAGATCAGTACCTGAGCCGTGTCATATACTTAACTGACTGAGCCACCCAGATGCCCCATTAATTTTTTTAATCATTCAATATTTGCCTACAGTATCCAGATATCTGAAAATAAAAATAAACATTGTTTTCTTGCTCATTAGAAGTTTACCACTCTGCTCAGATAAAATCAGATAAAATAAGAGACCAAAATTACAGTGAAGTAGGAAAAACATTAAGATGGTGGAGTACACGGGGTTCTGGGAAAGGACAGGATAGGGGTGTGTAAATCAGTTTGTGTGACAAACTCACTAGTATTAACATGTGCATATTAATTTAATATATTTTCTGTTTCCATTTTTTATAATCTGAATCATAATTTTACATGCATATATGCAAAAATGCCATACTGATAAAATGTGACCTTCAATGCTTAAAACATTGACAAAAATGTGAAAATGCAAAGCATGAAGAGATGTATACCTAAAATAGGAACAAAATTACAAAATATTTTAAAATGATTTTAATGGTATTTAAACCAGTGGCCATTACTATCATTATGTTCTAAGTATTTTAGAAAATACACTTGTTACATGCAAGTCAAATGTTTACACTGCAAACAAACTAACAGTTCCAGAATACTATTAATTAAATTCAGCAACTTGGGGCACTGGGTGGCTCAGTCGGTTATGCATCCAACTTTGGCTCAGGTCATGATCTCACAGTTCGTGGGTTCAAGCCCCACGTCCAGCTCTGTGCTGACAGCTCAGAGCCTGGAGCCTGCTGCAGATTCTGTGTCTCCTTCTCTCTCTGCTCCTCCCCCGCTCATGCTCTGTCTCTCATAAATTAAATAAACATTAAAAAATTTAAATTCAGGAACTTAAACTATGTCTTCAAAAAAGCTGGCAATATCTTTATAAAGAGTTAGAGTCCTTATCAAGGAGAGGTAGGGGACATTAAAGGAAGAATTGAAGAAAAAAAAAGGGTGTGGCATGGAATATAAGTCACCTGCGTTTCGAGTTATGGCTTATATTTGGAATCTACATAAATCATCTACATGATTTCCAATCTACATTTGGAATCAATTCAGTAGCTTAAAAGTCAGAATCCTATCTGTGCTGAAAACAGAGGGGAGATAAGCCGTCAAGCTCTCACATGTAGCAACATTCTAAGCAACGGTTCAGAATAAGACAGATTTGGCCCACCTGTTTGTTCCTTTATCAAACACGCTGTTTGGATATGATTTGTAAGTTACTCAATACTTAAAATATGGGAGATTTTACACGAAACGTCCAGCTTTGAATTTTCTCAGGGAAAAACGTAAAGCACTGTCCTTCCTAGGCCCATGTTCCTGTGTGCCCACTGTCTTAATCATTTTTTATTGGCTCTCTGATCCTGAGTCAAAGTGTCAGTTTCTGCACTGGGTCTCAATTTATTGCCTCACAGTTCCAAGTTCACCCTTTTTGATTGCTTTGTAAAAATGGACCTGGGGCCTTTTAAATATTTTTTCTTTTGCCAGCTGGCACTGAAGCTTTGTCAGTAGAGGGCACTGGAGAGACACTGAAGGAGGAAAAGGCTTTATTTCCTGGTTCCGGAGTGTTCCCGGCACTTGGCACCGGCAGAAGGTAGGCTTCCGGGCACCTGGCTGATGCTGTGTAGTACGGGCTGGCTGGTAGCTAGCACCCAGGAACCAAGAAGTTCCCTTGGTACCATCTCCTCCTCAACAGCCCTCTGTCCCTGAGTGCCTCCAGTGAGACACCACCCAGAACGTTAAAAGGCACATTTCCATCCAGTGGTTCTCTGCCATCCAACCAGCTACTGCCTTGCCCTCTCCAACAAGGCTAGCGCCTCCCTGGGTCCTGTAGCTCTGCCCTGCACTGGCTACTGACATACGGCATTCGTATATTCTTCAGAATTCTCTTCCTACGAGCCAATCCTGTGTTCTCCACTCCCGTGCTCCAGTTAATAACCCCTTTATTAAACTTTCCCTGTTCGAATTACTGTGTGGTTTCACTCTAGTGATTAGATTTCGACCGATACAGTTTCCATCTATCATGGGGCTTGCTCTTGTTTTCCTTTATATTAGATAAATATTTCACTATACCCATGTCTTTATCAAAAGTGAGAATATGAAATTGAAACAAGGGCTTGACTTTTTCAAGAAAAACGTAGGGGTATATTTTCCTGTGGAAAGGCAGTGTATCCCCATGTGTTTAATAATATATATATATATATATATATATATATATATATGTAACCGTGGCCAAAAAAAAAAAAAAAAGTGCCTAAGATTTCAATAGGACTTGAATCTATAGGGAAATATTTTTTTTTTTAAAGCACTGTAAATCTGAAGGCAGAGCAGCTACTCCGAAATGCCTGAGCTCTGATTCTGCTTCCTGCTCCCACTTCCCCATAGTGTGGCTTTGTTGCCACTGATTTTGGTTCAATAAATAGAAGAGCCATATTTCCCTAAGTAATCTTTTGAATGGAAGAGCTAAAAGGAAATTGTTGGTTTAAGTTTCTCCTGATGTGTGTGTAAGTCCCAAGCTTCCATTCCAGTCTGAAATACAGTTTCTTGTACCTGACAAGGTTTTCATGAATAAGACTTGCCACCACCTTTTCCTAAAGGTAACCCCACTGAGTGGCTTGCGAGGCTCAGGGAGTCTTAGGCGGGCTAGGAGGCATGTATTCCCTCATCAGTTGAATTTCTCATCAGTTGATTTTTTTTTTAATATTCTTTATTAAATAGGAAACTTGCATACTTCTTTGTGTGTGGGTTTCTGCCCCAAATCAGTTAACCCATGTGCCATATTGCAATATCATAAGAAGAACCATAACAAGTTTCTGAAAACAAGAAGTAGTAGAAAGTGTGATAAACTGAAAAGAACTATGATGTTTAGTGGTAGTTAAAATGGTAATTAATGGAAACATACCATTATGAAATACAGTGATATATAAAATATAAAAATTGCCCGGAGCCAAATCATCTTACCAATTTAAAAATAAATCTTTTGAGTAAAATATAAATTAAATGTTCTGAACCCAAACAACACTTTCAAAAGGAATCAGACTGGAAATAATTGGACTTAGTTTGGTAAAGACATAGCTGAGAACCAGTCATATGATATATCTAAAAAAAAGTCTAAGTTTTATGTGTCATCTATTGTAAATGAAAGATGGACAGATGGGCATAAATACCATCTAATTATATGAGATTACTCGTTACACTGAAGAAATTTGGACACGGTGTCTTGAGAACTGTGTACGGTGCACTCGCACCCTGAGAAAATTTGAGAAGTTCATTGCATCCTGATCAAAATTAGGAACTACAAAACAAGACTTCCATGGTGTTTTATATTAATATCATGCTTGTAAAATTTTGTTAACAAACAATATGGCAACGTTTTTCAAGGACATGGAAATAAAGTCTTCTTCTAAACTAAAAATTTTATAATAAAGCCAGTTTCAGGTGTTAATTGCATATACGCCTATTCACTCGGACTACAGACTAGTATGTTTACCTGTATATTCAATATAGTTTAAAAATTAGGGGCCTGGGTGGCTTAGTCGGTTAGCGTCTGACTCCCACTCAGGTCATGATCTCATGGCTCAAGAGTTCAAACTCTGTGTCAGGCTCTGTGCTGACAGCTCAGAGTCTGGAGCCTGTTTCAAATTCTATGTCTCCTCTCTGTCTGTGCCCTCCCCCGCTCTGCTCTGTCTCTGTCTCTCTCTTTCTCTCTCTCTTTCAAAAATAAACAAAATTTTTAAAAAATTAAAAATTAATTTTTGTTCAAATATGAGCATACTAGTATTTAATGATATAACTTTCCCATTTAGTATTATAAGCATTTTAACATTTCTTATACATTCTTTATACTTAACATTTTTTGTGTCTGGCTAGTATTTGAGTTTTTGTTGAAAATTTTATGTAAGTTTAATTGTTTACAATACTCAAGATATTATCAATTGTTCATTTCTAAACGTGAAGTTAAATTAGCACTTATTTACAAATGATTTTTTTTAACATTTATATTCCTAGGGAATCTTCACTTCTGACTATGGGTATAGCAGAATAGTTTATATCATATCTCCTGAGACAACTAGAAAAAATGGAGAAAATATAAGCATCCATTATGTGTAAGGTTCATAGAAAAAAAGTAGATTAAGACAGATCCATGCACAAAGGAATAACCAAATGAAGCCACAGGGAGAAGAGGGTTGTGTATAAGTCAAGGAGAAAGACCTTAGAAATCGACCTTGCTAACATCTTGATTTAGTTTTCAGAACTGTGAGAAAATAAAGTTCTGTTGCCCAGTCACGCGGTCTCTGATACTTTATTATGGCAGAGCTAGCAAACTAATACAGTGACCTAGAGCCTCACAAACAAGAAAGGCCTGATGAACTGAATTCCATGGAGAACTGAGCCATTCATTAATAGATGAGTGAGGAGCTCTAGTACCCACCTTTCCTGAGGGCAGTGCTTAGTCTGTGTACAAGAAGGTCTCACATACGCAGAGAGACTCTGAGAAGATGAGAAGAAATCAGCCAGGACTTGAATGACAGGAGAATCAGAAACACAAGAATGATAACTAGATCCAAAGCTCATTCTTGAACAATATTATGTCACACAGATCTTAAAAAACCCAATACCGAACATATAATCAAACATATAAGAATAAAAATTTATATATAAACCAAAAATGAAAGACAAATCAAAACTTTATGTTGAGTCTACAAAACAAATACTTCTGGTAGACCTAAATATTTATAAACGTATTTAAAAATGGTCACTGGATTATTCATAGTAAGAATTTTCACTGTTGCAGATTTTTTCTTCCTTTGAAATTAAACGTATTTTCATCACAAAGTAAAGTCAACTTTAGGACTGAAATTCTTTGAATGTGGTTGATTATACAAGATAATATAAAGTGGCCTACCCATTATACTATATTCCAAAACTTCTTGTGAATCCTAAATATAGAAATGTCTTTTACAGATTTATGTGTTTTTTCCTCATATAAAGTTATCTATGAAAATGACCTGAGTAAGGGGGAAAACCATGAAAATTTGATTTATGAAAACTTTAGAGCAAAATGCTAATCGAACGTTTCTTTTTTTATTTTCTTTTCTTTTTTGACAGAGAGAGAGAGAGAGAGAGCATTCATGTGCAGAGGAAGGGCAGAAGGCAAGGAGAGAGAGAATTTCAATCAGGCTGTGAGCTGGACATGGGGCTCAATCTCATGACTGAGATCCTGACCTGAGCTGAAATCAAGAATCGGGCATTTGACTGACTGAGAGTCCCCCACCCCCAGTGCCCCTACCAACTGAGTGTGGTCAAGTTGGGAGCTTTAGAAGATCTCTCCAAATTAGTAATAAGCAGAGTTCATAGTTAAATTACTAAATTTTACACATTTTAATAAGCCCTTCTAAAGATAGTTAATAAATGTTTAGATAAAATGTATGGAGAAGTTCAATTCCCATCTCCAAGGGAAGTGTACGTTGAGTTGTGACATATAGCCTTGACTGGTTTCTGGTTTCATGATCAAAAGTTTCCAAGAGCCGAGTAAAATCTAAATATTAACTAGAACTATTAAATTCATAGCAAGTAATGGAATTAAGATCTGATAAAGTAACCAAGTGAACCTGTATCTTTTTGGCAATTGTGTCTCGATTATTTCTTCCTAAGCAGTACAATCAGTTCCTTTAGAAAATTTAATAAGCAAACATTTTTTTTTTGTAAAAATGTCTTTTTTCATAGATACATCATAAAAGTCATCTTTAACACTATCTAAATAAAGAAATTCTGAATTATGAAGAAAGACTTCACTGGCAAGGTAACTGATATATAGGGGTACCTGAGTGGCTCATCCTGTTAAGCCTTTGAATCTTGATTTCGGCTCATGTCATGATCTCATGGTTTGTGAGATAGAGCACTACAAAAGGCTCCCCACTGACAGCACAAAGTCTGGTTGGGATTCTCGCTCTCTCTCTCTCTCTCTCTCTCTCTGCCTTTCCACTGCTAGCTGTCTCATGCTCTCTCTCAAAATAAATATTTTTTTAAAAAAGATAGTATATATATATATACATAAGATATAAATATAAATTTATATTTACATATGTATATTAGAAAATACTATTTATATAAGTATATAGATGGAAGATATTGAAATAAATATCTATAGATGACGATTTATAATATCTAACTTACATATGCTACATTAATAACATAAATTTTCTAGCACCCATAACTAAATTTGCCAAGAAGAGCATTAGTGCTTTATAATTAAGTAATTCTATTCCTAAAATGTCTGAGGCTAATGCTATTATGTCATCAAATGACAAACTAAAACAATTGAGTAAAAACTTTGATGCCCTTTATGCAAGAGAAAATAGTCCATGGATTTGGAGAATACAGTCGTAGACCCAAAGCAACTTAGATCAAATGGATCAAAGAAGGATCTCTTCAAAAAAGTCACTTTCTTAAGCCTAGTGGCTTGTTCAGTCTTATGTAACTCTCAACTTCCCCATAAGTGTTAAGCCAAGTGTAGCGAGTGATCTAGGCCGCAGCACAGACACCTTCCTATTCATATAAAAGATCATCAAGAACTATCCTAGTATGAAGAATAACGTTGGGCAGACAGTCTAAGACTATATGTAGGGCAGCTATTGCTTTAGCAATAGATTGAGGTATCTTCAAATGTTAAGGAGAGGTTCCTGATTATAGCCTAATTTAAGTGTACCCCCAGTCAGGGGAGTAGGGATCTGCCAAACGAAGTGAATTGTGAATTTTGAATCACAAATGCCTTCTCTCAGTTCCTGCTTAAGTCTGTAACATAGGTTGAGAGGTGCGGCTCATTGTGACGCTGTGGCCGGGTAGCCCAGACCAAAGGTTTTCACTGTTTTCCCTCTTTAGACACAGCTGCCCATGCATGAGGGGGCGCTGCACTTCCACAGATAAAGATAAACCCAGGAAGAGTACAGGCAATTCTGCCAAAAATGGTAGTCCAACGTTAGAGGTTAGCGGGATAGTGGAGGTACAGAGTGATCAGCCAAGGCTCTGAACGGGAGAAATTACCGCCCTGGAGGCCAGTAAGGGTTTATACACTGCAGAGAGTATTGCCCTGATTTTTCTTTAATTGATAAAGTTAATTTGTATATTGCTACCTACAAAATTGAGGCCACCCTCCTGGCTGGTGTCACAAATCTAAAACTGAATCAGCCTTCCCTTTCCCTTAAGGGAAACCTTGGTGTCAAGGAAACCTAACACCAATGAGAGTTCTCCAACTCAGTCTTAGCTGATTACTTTCCCCTAGATGACTTTACCTCAGCAAATATGGCCTTCCAGTTTTATTGAGAAAAACCCCAATTTCCTAGCCAATCATGCCCCGTTCCTGTGTTGTCTTTACAACATTTTATATAACTCCTTCTTGCCCAAAATTGCTAGTATGATTGCCTCATTCCATGGATTGTTTTCCCTCGAATAAAGGACATCAAATATGTTACTAAATTGCTTTAGTTTTGTCCTTTGACCAAGGCTATCTCACAGATAGGGAAGTATATATGAAAAGCATCATTATGTTTTGTGAGATTGTAGAGATAATGAGGTGTACCGACAGAATTGTAACCACTTCTACACAGTCTGATCTGTACCATATAAATTGACCTCAATATTTCATAAGGCAGAGGACATTTGGGTATATACCATAAAGCAAGCATTAATGACATACCTGTGTTCCTATAGTAGTAATCTCTAACTTACTGAAATTTAACAGTCATGATTAAATTAACAATGAGAGTATATGTATGGGATTCAATATCTATGTAATTGCTTTCATCAGGTAATTGATGAGGTTATAAATTGCCACAGATTTCAATAAAAACGTCTTCAAAATCCATTAATCATATTACATATCAAATGGATTAAATTGTAATATTTCTGAAAATTGTAAGAGATAGTAAGGGGAATAATGTTATAGTTGTTTTTCTCTGACATATCTCCAGAAAACTGTAGCCTTCAAAGGGCAACGTGGCGAGTCTTTGTGTTAATGACCTGGCAGTGCACATGTCTCATATATCAGTTTAGTTCAGTTTTTTCCCTTTCCATTTATAATAATCTTTGTTTTTAAAATCTGTATTTGAAAGAAAATATTAAAATGTTCATGACAAAAATTGGACACTTCAACTGATGATGCTAAGGCAAATAATGGATCCATTAAAACAATTGCTTCACCCCCCCCCAACCTCTTACAGATCAAGGAAGCAAAAATGCCCATTTAAAATGGAAAATTCTGGTGTATCTGGGTGGCTCAGTCAGTCAAGCATCTGACTTTGGCTCAGGTCATGATCTCGCCGTTTGTGGGTTTGAGCCCGGGAAGTGCCCTGTGCTGACAGATCAGAACTTGGAACCTGTTTCAGAGTCTGTGTCTCCCTCCCTCTCTACCCTTTCCCCACTTGTGCTCTCTCTCCAGCTCAAAAATAAATAAACAACAAAAAAATTAAATGGAAAATTCTGTTTCTAAACAAAATACAGTCTTGATATTTTTATCATTTCAATTTCCATTGCGATTTTTATGTTTAATACTAAATGCAGAAACAGAAACAAAAACAAAAAATGAAAAATAACACAAATGAAGGGACAGCAAATATTTATTTAAAAAAGACCTTCATAACACCAAGATACCTCACATATTTTTATCACATTTAAAACCTGACTCTCATTTAATCACAGTTAAGATGTCAGAGAAAGATCGGCAAACAATGCTGGAAACGTTCTCTTAATCATTTTCTTACAGAGGTGTACAAAATGAGGTAAATAATTGGAAATAAATTGTATCTATCTGAGGAAAAAAAGTTGTATGCATTTGATACAGCATATGAAGAACTGTCTTCATCATAAATGAATAAATGTATGTGAATATCTTAGATAATAAATATGGTCCATTCCTAGGAAATAAACAATATTTTACAGCCACCAAAAATAAGAAAGAATCTATGTGTTAAACTTTCACTTATATATATATCAGAGATTAAAGTGTTACATGTAATCCTATATGGAAAACAACATAGAGAATCATTTTTAACCTCTGTTTAATCACAACTTTAAAATGTTACTGTTTGATTTTATAATTGGTTAACTTTTTGAAATGATAAAATGTTGTGTAGTGACATAATATTATCATTTATATTGCCGGTTGGAACCAATATATCTTTATTTCTTTTTATAAAACAGCTAAATAATATGTATCAGGGTGATTTTTGTTGCTGTTGTTAACCTTGATTCTACTATATATTTTTACAAAAATAGTATCTACAAAGAACCACACAAGTTCTGACTATCCAACTTCATGAATTTTCACAAAGTGAACATATCCATGTAACCAATGAAAAGTAATAAGTAAATTAATACAACTCCCCAGTCATTATTCCCTCAAAGTAACCAACATCCTTGCTTTAACACCATGGGTAGCCAAATTTGTTTCTAAAGCAGATGAAGTGTTTCTATTCCCACTGATAATGTCTGAGAAGTCCTGTCCTCCATATCTTGGTCAACACTTAATATTACCAAGTACTGTTTTGAAATGTTGTTGCAAATTTAACCATTTCATTGCATGTGTCTAATTTAAATTTTAATATGTGTTATTTTACTGAAAACTAAGAATGCTGAATACTTATTCATATATCTGTAAATTGGTGGGCTTTCTTCTTCTATTCTAGAAGTATGAATCATATATATATATATATATATATATATATATATACATATATATAACCAAATTTATATAATGTCTCTATATATAGTAATATTTTTCTCTACTGTTTTGCAGGTACATTTCTTATAAATTGATTATGCTATATAATTGTGGATTTCTTCCCATGACTTTATAATAATTCTTGAGTGCTGTTTAAAAATCTCTTTTATGGATGTAGAATGTCAGTGCAGTAAAACGCTTTCAGAAGATTTATTACAAATATATAAACATGAAGACATTACCATAACAAAGATAAAAAAAAATTTCCTCATACCCAGAAGATTCCCTTGTGCCCCTCCTAGCCAATTCCCACCGCCAGACCCACACTGATCCGTTTCTCAGCAAGATTCCATTCTACAGTGCAGGTAACTGAGGAGAGACCAGTGAGGCTGGAGGAAACCAGCCAAGTGAGAAAAGAGATTCAAAGAGGAACTGTGAGCAGTTGTCAAATAGAGCTGATACCTCACGTCAGATGAGAACTGAATTAGAAGGCACATTTGGCTTTCTCGATGTGGAGGTTTTTGCTTAACTTGGTAAGAGAGGTTTCTGTGGAGTAGTTGAGGAGAAAGTCTGACTGGAACAGTTTTAGGGGAAAATGAGAGGAATAAAGAATAAAGCTTAGTGAGCATAATGATGAAACTCAAAGAATTCTGACACCAAAGCAAACAAAAGAGAGGAGGCAATAGCTTACCTCTCAGAACTCACCCCTTGCAACTCTTCCCCCTCTTCATCCTCCATCTGTCACACTAGTGTTTTGCTATTACCAGTCATTCTCCCCGGTGTTGATTTTTCTGTCTCTTAGAATGCCTTCTTCCATATATCCTCTTGCCTAGCTTCCTCCAAATTTGCTTAAATGTCTTCAAATTTTGGCTTCCCTTGTCCATTCCTTTAAAATTATATCTCTCTTTTTCCATGCTCATTTCTTAATCCCACTCAGTGTGGTTCATTTTTCTTTTCCTAGCACTCAATACCTTCTATACACTACACAATTTATTTATGATGTTTACTCTTCATTGTCTGTCTTATCTACTAGAAAATAGCAGGACTCTGGTTCACGGATGCATTATAAGCACTTAGATGATTGTCATAGAGTAGGTACTCAGAAAATATTTGTTGAATAAGTAAATGAAATCAAGATGGAAAATACTGGCTTTGAATAGACCTAGATTTGAAATCTGGTATTTACCAGAAAATGGTAGAAGATGTCTTGCTTTGGAGTCAAAGGAGGGTGGATAAGTGGAGCTATGAAGAGCTTATGTTATATTTTCCCTTCAAAAGGATTAGCAGAAGAGTATTCCAAAGGACATTGCAGAGGTAAGAGGATAAATTAATTAAGTCGGGTTCTTCTATATGGAAGATTGCTCTAATTACTATGCAAAAATATATTTTTGGGGGGACATGATTTTTAAGGTGGAAGACCAGGTACAGACTCATTGACAGATTTTATGCACAAATTCATGCACTGATACTTATAGCACAATGTATGTAGAAGGGAATAAAAGCATGGTTGATAGAAAAAAAATAGTACAAGTCAGCAAAAATGCCAGAGAATTATACCATAGTCTAAAACCAAAAAAGTCTGTGAAAACAAAGTACAAAAGGAAACTTGAAAAACACATGTCAACAAAGCAACAAATAATTGCACATTAGCATCTGGATTTTCAAAAACAGATATTTAAACTGCATATGCAAATGACATAGTTTCACATGCCAATGAGTATTTAGATTTTCAATTATCCCTTTTCATGTAGAAGTATCTTTTAAAGTATGCAAATAAGTCATTTGCATACATAATGTGGACACTCCCTCTGAATATCGGACTTGTTAGGTTGCTAATGGTAGCAGAAACAGTTTACCTTCTGAGAACTGCAAACATCAAAAATTCAATTTGTTTACTGTATTTACATGAAAGACATTTTTGGTTTTAAAATCAAGAATATGCCCCTTTAATGTAAATTTATTTGCTTACTTTTGCTGTGTTAAACTGTACATACAATTTACCATCTTAATTATTTTTTAGTGTACAGTTCAATGGCATGATGTACATTCATACTGTTGTTCAGCCATCACCAGCATCCATCCCTGTAACTTTTTTCATCTTGTACATCTGAAGTTCTATACTAGTTAAAAAATAACTCCCCAGGGCAGATGGTGGCTCAGCTCAGGTCATGACCCCGGGGTCATGGGACTGAGTCCCACATCAGGCTCCATGCTGAGCATGAAGTCCGCTTGAGATACTCTTTCTCTCTCTCTGCCCCTCTCCCCTGCTTGTGCTGTCTCTCTCTCCCTAAATAAAATAAAAATAAATACCCCCCAGACTCCCCTCCTCCAGCCTTTGGTGACCAGCATTATGCTTCTGTCTTTATAATTTTGGTTATCTAAGTACCTCATATAAGTGGAATCATACAGTATTTGTCTTTTTGTGACTGGCTTAATTCACTTAGCATGATGTCCTCAAGATTCATCCATGCTATAGTGCATTGAAGAATTTCCTTCCAACAAAGGTTGAATCATATTCCATTGTATGTATATACTATGTTTGTTTATCCATTTATTAGTCAATGGATGCTCAGTGTGCTCTCAAGTTTTAGTGATCGTGAATACTGCTACTATGAACATGGGTATACGAACACCTCTTTGAGACCTTTCTTTCAATATTTTTGGGCATATACCAAGATTGGAATTTATGAGTCATATGGTAATTCTTTATTAGACTTTTGAAGAACTCCCATAATGTCTTCTACAGCAGCTGTTACATGCATTTAAACTTCCTCCATGTCTTTTTAAGTCTTGATAAGCTTTTTTTTTTTTCCATTGAATATATTCTATTGTCTGGAAGTACTATAATTTATTTATTCATCCACCTACTAAAGGACATTCTGGTTGTTTTGAAGTTTTGGCAATTATGAATAAAGCTGCTATAAACACTTGCGTGCAGGTTTTTTGTATGGGCATACATTTTCAACACATTTGGGGAAATAAAAAGGACCATGTTTGTGAACCAATAAAATCAAAATTTGGATTTTTGAAAAGTCTAAGAAAATTGATAAATCTCTGACAAGATTGAATCAAGAAACAAAAATGTTTATAAGAATTACAAAAATATTATATCCCGTACTTTTAAATATATATTAGATATTATCATGGATATTTTTACATTAATGTATGTGAAAATTTAGATGAAATGAACAAGTTCACATTCAAATATAACTTAAAAAACTGATATAAGAAAACAGAAAATTGAATATTACATATATCTAAAATAAATATTAATAATTAAATTTAAGGTTTCACCAAAAAAAAAAATCACTCAGCTTCAGTAAGAAATTCTTCCAAATATGTATGGCAAGATCCATACCAGACTTATGTAAACTATTCCAGAATTTAAAAATAACACCAAGATCTCATTAAATCTTGCAATCAGATCAGATACTGTTATGTAAGTCCTATGATGTCTCTTTGTTTTTACTAGTGTTGCAACTTTTCTCTTTATTTTTACTGTTTGGATAATGTCTTCAAATGGTCTTTGAATGATTCAGAAAACATAAAAAGGTACATAGTGAAGAATCTGCTCCCTGTTTCCCCCCCGCACCCGCTGTGTCCCATCTCACGGCTGTTCAGTTCATCCTATCTCGCTTCCTCAGGGAACAATCCTATAGAGTCTTGATGACAAGAGTTGGGTAGGGAATTACCAGAAAATAATATCACAAGATAATTTCTTTATAGTCGTAAATGAAAAGAAAAAAAATAAACCTAACCAAATATTACCAAATTATATTCAATGAAAGATAAAATAAATAAACGACATAACACAACATATTCATATTGCATTGATTTTAGCAATGTGAGATTGATGCAAACTTTAAAAATTAATTTAGGTAATTTTAACACATTAATTCGAAATAGGATATATTCAATTGGTTATCCCAATAGGTTTAGAAAAATAATTTGATAAAATTGAATAGCTATTTATGACAAATATATTAGAATACTAGGAATAAAATGGAACCATATTTTATCTAAGAAAAAATAATTTTTTGCTTAATAATGAGATAGTATATACTTTCCTCCCAAACTCAAAACTCAGAAGACAATATTCATTATTCTTGCTTTTATTCAAGGTGTTACTGGTGACCATACCAAAATAAGATTTTAAAATGTACTGTTAAGCGATTTAGATTAGTAAGCAAATATAGCAATGTTATCTGATAAACATTATATACAAAAATTATCAGTGTACACAAAAAAAACTTTTAGAAAAATGAATATGAAGGATACCAAATACCTGAGAATAAATCAACTAAGAAATGTGACAGACTTCTACTCAGAAAATTAAATACTGAACATAAATTACAGAAAGCCAAAATAATGGGGTTGCATATCATGTTAATGTTTTGGAAAAGTCAATACTATGAGATATTAATTATGTGTAACCGATATCTAGATTCAAGAGAATACAAATAAGTATTCAAACAGGGTGTTTTTTTGGTCAAAACTATACAAACTGAATCTAAAATTTAATGAAAATGAAAAGGACTAAGAATAGCCAAAGTTTTGAAGAAAATCAAATGTGGAAGATTGCACCACCAAGTAATCAGTAGTTGTTATCAATGTCTGTAGAGAGAATAATGTAATGTGACACAGGAACAAAGAGAGACAGTTAAACCAATGGAACAGAAGAGAGCAGGAAAGATTCATGCTTGTACGAACAACTGATTTATGAATAAATTAACCCTGTGCAACAGCAAATAAAAGATATTTTTTCACAAATGTTGCTGTGTCAATGTTTTAGATATTTTAAAAAATAACTTGATCATACCATAAACAAATATCAACATAAGTTTTATTGTAGCTCTAAATAGGAAAAAAAAAAACTAAATAGGAATTAGATCTTACACAAATGAAAGGAAACATATCTATATCTTCATGATCTTTTGATAAAGTCTGAATGTCCTAATAAGAATATTTTTTTATTTGGTCATTTGTTTCTCTTAGTAATAATTTGTGTTTTATTTTGCACAAGTGTTTTACGTCATTTGTAAACAATGCATTTCTATGTATTTTTAATTTTCATATATATTTTCATATTTATCTGCCAATCATTTGTTAACACATAAAAATATAATCGATTTTTGCGTATCGATGTGATTTTCTTTTTAAATAAACTTACTGCTAGGATTTTGTTTCTTTTGAAAAAAATTCTGGATTTCTTATAATGTTCTTTGTATATGAACATGCCTTCTGCAAATAGTTGTATTGGTCTATTTGCAATCTCTCTCTCTCTCTCTCTTTATTACATTGCCATTTTTCTGCAGCACAATATTAAACAGGAGTGGTGAGGCACATAGTTTTATTTTATTCCCCATTGTTAGTGGGTATGCATTCAACACTTCTTCATTAAATGTAATGTTAACTGTAGTTCTTCAGTAAATGTCCTTTATCATACTTAGCAAATTATCTCCTATTCTTAGTTAGCTTAGAGTTGTTAGCATGATGTGTGTTAAATTTGGCAACATGCTTTTTCCTAATTTATAAGGTGTATGACTTTGTTCCCTCTGCTATTGTGATGAATTACACAGATTGATTTTCCATTGCTAAACAATCCGAATTGCTGGTGTAAATAAATACAATTTGGAAATGGTGTATCAATTTGTTTATATATTGCTGAAATATATTTGCTAATGTTCTGTTAAGGACTTCTGAATCTAAATTCTGGAGGCTTAATATTCTGTATTATGTTTTCATATAATGTTCTGTAAGATTTTGGTGTTAGGGTTATACACTTTTATAAAATGATTTAGGAGTTATTCCCTCCCACTCTATTTTCTGAAAGTGTGTATTAGATTCATATTATCTCTCTTTTACATTAATTTTTCTTTAAGTGTTTATCCAATTTCATTGCTATATTTACCTACTAATTTGAACAGCTTTATTTGTTAGAAACCCTAGGAGTTGGAGGTTTTATTTCTTATTTGTTTGTGTGGGAAGTATTTGTTACATCATTTATTTAAACAGATATTTTCTATCTCCTTTCATGTCTGATGAATTGAATTTCTCAATGAATTTGTACATTTAATCTAGTTTTTCAAAATGTTAGTATAAATTTCTTCATATTTTGTTATCTTTCTAAAATTATTAGAATTGTCATAATATCACATCTTTTATTTTATATATTGCTGATTTACTGTTTCTATTTTATCCTTGAATAGGTGACTTAGATAGATCAACTTTTAAAATCTTTCCAAGGGGGAGAGTTATAGCATCACTGGTTGGTTTTCTTTGTGTATCTGTTTTCCATTGATTTCCATGTTATTTTTATTTTTTATTGTTTGTATGTTTGCTCCTCAATTCTTAGTATCTTAAGAAAGAAACATGGGGGCACCTGGGTGGCTCAGTCGGTTAAGCATCTGGCTTCAACTCAGGTCATGACCTCACGGTTTGTGAGTTCAGCCCCGTGTTGGGCTCTGTGTGCTGACAGCTCAGATCCTGGAGCCTGCTTCCTATTCTGTGCTCCCTCTCTCTCTGTCCCTCCCCTGCTCATGTTCTGTCTGTCTCTCTCTCAAAGATAAATAAGCATTAAAAGAATAGAGAAAATAATAATAGAAAGAAACATGGATCACTGGTTTTAAGCCATTATTTTCTAAGCAAGAATTTAAAATAGAAATATTTTAACAGCTAATCCTTTGTCATTGTCTCATACATTTTTTATTTGTTGTGATTTAACTATCATTCAGTTCAAAATGAATTAAATATTTCCTGAGATTCCCCCTTTATTCTATGGATTATTGAAAACTGTGTCCTATAATTTCCAAACTTTTCTGGCTTTACTAGTCATCTTAATATTATTAATTTCCAATTTAATTGAATGTATTCAGAGAACATACTCTGTAAAATATACTCTGTTTAATACTTGTTTAGAGTTATCGAATCTACATTGGTGAATTTTTCATGTATTTAGAAAATGGTTATTCTGCATTTTTTTCGCAGTGTTCTGTAAATATCAATTAGGTGACATACTGGCTGATGTTGCGTGTTTATACCCCTAGTAATTTGTGTCTACTTTTTTAATCAATTAAGGACCATAGGGTGTTAAAAAACTCCAACTATAAATGCAGATTAGTCTTATTTTTCCGTTAGTCTTATTAGATGCTACATTAGAAACTGTTATGTATACATGTTTAGAACAATTACTTCTTGAAGTCTTATTGTTTTATCTTCATAAAATATTCCTCTTTATCTCTGATAGTGTTTGTGATAAAATCAGTTTTATCTGGTAGTAATAAAATCACAAAAGCTCTCTTATGCTTAATATTACTATGCCCTATCTTTCCCCCTCTATATTTTCAATCTAGTTGTCTCTTTATATTAAATATATTTTCTTATTGACAATAGACCATTTACATTTAATGTAATTTTGATATATTTTATATGTTCCTACATCCTTTTCTTCCTTTGCTCTTCTTTACAGGCTTATCTTGGTTTAATTGTTATTTTATTTAATATTTTCATTATTACTTTATTTCTTATTTTTGTTTAATACTTGGGTTTTACCAAGCTAGATATTATTTCCTCTATTGTTTTTTTTTCCTGTACCTATTTCTATTATTATAATATATTTCTTCAGCTCATTACACTCTAAATATGGTACTGCTTAATGTAAAATGTGACACTAAAGCAGGATGGCTTATTTGCCTTCCTTCTGTCCTATTATTTTATGTTTAATTCTGTGCATGCTATCAGCCACAAAATATAATATCTTTTTTAATGTCTTTTTAAAATTTTATTTTATAAAGAGAGAGCATGAGCCAGGGAGAGGAGCAGAGAGAGAGACAGAATCTTAAGCAGGCTCCACACTGAGTTCTCTGATGCAGATCAGATCCCACAACCTTGGGATCATGACCTGAGCCCAAATCAAGAGTCAGACTCTTAACTGAATGACCTATCCAGGTGGCCCACAATATATATTTTTAATGGAGTCAGTTGTCTTTTAAAGTAATTAATATGTCATCATTTTTAATTAAATGGTAGTCTGAGTCAGCAGTCCTTTTTTTTTCAGATTTTTTTTAAAAATGGATAAATTTTGGGGTGCCTGTGTGGCTCAGTCAGTTAAGCATCCAACTTTGGCTCAGGTCACCATCTCACAGTTTGTGGATTTGAGCCCCACATTGACTCTGTGCTGACAGCTCAGAGCCTGGAGCCTGCTTCAGATTTTGTGTCTCCCTATTTCTCTGCCCCTCTCCCACTTGTGATCTCTCTCTCTCCCTCCCTCCCTCTCTCTCTCTCTCTCTCTCTCTCCTTCTCAAAAATAAACACTAAAACATGGATAAATTTAAAATATTTACTAAATCACTAAAATAGCAAAGATAAACTCATTACAAGGTAACATAAATAAAACCATTTTAATGAAATAACTATTTTCAAAAAAAACCTAGTGAGAACAGCATTTTACATTTTTTAAAATATCTCTTTAGTGTCTATTGAAGAGAGAATTGTTGGATTATCATACCTGCTTCCACATTTAGTTTGTCAGAGTATCACATCTAATGTGGCTTCCAAAGAAGTCAACTGTATTCTCATAAGAGAATAAAGTAAAAAGTAATTCTGATATGTTGTCATTTATTCTCATCTTGAACTTCCTTCGGCATTTCTTGCAGTGTAGTTCAGACAGATATAAATATCTTCAGATTTCATTTGATCAAAAATTCTTTTATTTTGTTTTTATTTTTAGGGGTAATTTCACAGGATATAGAATTCAGAATTGACTTTTTTTCTCAACTCTTTAAATATGTCATTGTATTTTCTACTTGTTTTCATTGTTTCTGATGGGAAATACTGCTTAGAGTTTACTGAGATTGATATTTTTCAACAAATTTGGAAAATTGTCAAATTTCCTCATTTATTTCCTATTATTTCCTACATAAATTTGTAAACTATTCTTTCTCTTTGGCCTACTGGGATAAGAATTTCACTTATGTTAGATCACTTAATACTGGCCTACAGTCATTTAATTTCTGTTCCACTATCTTTAATATATTTTCTAGCTGCCCTTTAGATTGACTGATTGACTGCTTTTAATCAATGAAAACATTGACCTTTAATTATGTGTATTTCAGTTCACTTCTAAATCCATCCAGTATTATTGTTTCTTTTGAGAAATCCAATTTGAACTATGAGGTATTTCATTTGGTTGTATTTTAGAGTTGTTTTGTTTCTGTTTCTCCTATAGATTTTTGTATATTTTCTTTTTTTTTCATTTTTAGCAATTCTTTATTTATAAGAATGAAACATTTTTTGGTCTCTTATATAATTGGCAAATATTTTTCCTCAAGTTTTAAATTTTCCTTATACATTTAAATATGACACTGTCTGTATCCAAGAATATTATATATATTGGGTAGTCAAATGTACCAATATTTTATTTTATGGTTTCTGCATTTTAAGTCATAGAGAAGCTGTTTTCAAACTAAGATAGTAAAATTATTGCCTTGTTTCAGATGGCTGGAGTATTAGCAGTTGAGTGATAGAGTCACGAGTTCTACAATCCTGAGGTCTGGAGAAGAAAGTGTTGGTAACGTTACTAATCTATAAAATAGCAGTGCCCCACCCCCAAAATAAAATAAATTAGAGAAGTGTAGTAAAAAATATGAGTCAACTTAATGGAAGTTTCAGATTCCACTTCAATGAATGAAAAAATGAGAAAGGACCATAAAGAAAGGCAGAATATTATCCTGTGGAGAAAGCCACTAATTACCTTGTCTTAATTTTCTCTGGAAATTCTATTTACCAGGAATAAACAGATCTCAAAATTATGGCCTCAACAAAGCATTATTATGTGTTGGCTACTGTACCTGCTATGTTTAGAGCTGCAGATTATACTGAAAGAACACCTCAACACACGTGCAACATCTAGAGAAACAGGATTATTTGGTGTATCTCCTGCAAAGACTTAGGAATTTTCTCTTCTGTTAGGTTTGAAATGATTTTATGACTTACTCTGGATTCACCTAATTTGAATCAAATCCACCCATGTAAATACCTGGAAAAAAACAGACAAAGTTAAAAGCTTCAGCTTGAGAGGAGTTTTTGTTTTGTTTTTGTTTTTGTTTTGTGTTTTGGCCAAGTTATAAGGGAAGGAGGATACCAAAAGAAGAACAACTTGGCCCTGCTAAAACCCAGGTTTTGTTTTGCAACCTTTAGTGTTTCACCCTAAGATTAGTATAAGTTAGATATAACTTAGACCACATAGGGACCGAAGACTAGCCTCAAATTTTCTCAACCCAAGGTTAAATTCAGGTGATTTGGAATTGTCATTGCCTCTAGTCACCCATTAGAAGGAAAAGCGTAGGCAGAATTAAGATATTTTCAGAAACAAACAGAAACGAGGAGAGTCTATCACCAGCAGTCATGCACTAAATGAAACACCAAAGATATTCTTCAACCAGAAGGAAATGAGTCAGTTGTTCTATGTATTCTTAAGGATTCTGCACTCGAATGTGCTTCAGATATATTTATAACTAGTTGTTAAAACGTTTATCTCTATCGGGGCACCTGGATAGCTCAGTCGGTTGAGGGTCGGACTCTTGATTTTGGCTCAGGTCAAGATCTCACAGTTCACGAGATCCAGCCCCACGTGGGTCTCCATACTGACCACAGGAAACCTGCTTGGGATTTTCTCTCCCTCTTTCTCTGCCCCTCCCCCATTCAGGCCCACATGTGTGTTTAATGTTTAAATAAAGATTTAAAAAGTAAATAAATAAAGGTTTATCTCTCTCAGAAGAGTGTAAACATCACAAAAAGAGGTGGCTTCCTGTTTGCTCATCATCGCTGACCCACGTTTTGGCTGCATGGTTGATATATAGCAATTACTAAATGATTTTCTCCAGAAGAAAATTATGAATTAATTGTTTGGTTAGTAAGCACTTAATATTTTTACTTTCCATAAGAATTTACCCCTATAAAAGTGAGTTCCCCAGTTTCACATTTGATTTTTAATCAATAAAAGCATCAACATTCCTATGTCTATTCAACAGATTTTAGGATTAATTATTCATGCTCTTAGCTCTTACTTTCTCTGCTCCACTAGCAGACTCCTCCTTTAATACAAAAAGGAAGAATAAAAACAGTATAGACCAATAAAAACAACATTTATAAGTGTTTCTTCAAAATAGAAGAGGCAGATGGACAGGAGATTCAATTTCTAATTTTCATATCACCCATATCTTATGTATACATAATCAAGTAATCAATTTATTTTGTGTTTTTTGTAATTAAGGTCAGTTAATCTTTAAAATACTGGATTAAAGAGTGGCTTTGGTATAATGTCCCTTCATCTATTTTCCAGGAGCCTAAAATTCCCTTCTTCAGAGGGGTATATATTTTTCTTGTATATTATACATTATTTGAAAATGCAAATATTTTCAAACAGAGAACTAATTGAGCTGTCAATAACTTACTTCTTATCACAAAACTAACAAAGTAAAATCTAGGGGAACTGTGAACCAAAAAAACAAAAAAAATCCCAATAATTCTACTTAGCTAGTGTAATTTTTCTTTAATGACTAAAGCGTCATCACACAAAGAATGTGATTTTTGCAACCATGGATAATAAAGTAATTGCTTCTAGTTAGTTTTTAAGAATATTTTTGGTAGAGTTGAAATACTTACATATATATGCTTTCTCCATTTATGATGTTATAAAAATTCTTTATAAATTTAATTGTAGTGATTGTGTGATATAACAGGATATGAAAGTACCATAACACATTTAAGCATCTGCTCATCTGCATTTTGGTTATTTTCATTTTTATTTGCATCATTATGCTATAATAAACATTTTTGCATATAAATCTGTGTATGAAACCTGTTTTCTCTCCCTTAGGAAAATATCTTATAAGTGGAATTATTCGGTACAAGGGTGTGGATATCCTAAATAGCTGCACAGAATGGCCAGATCCATATGTTCTTTAGCCCACTATATTAACTGAGTGTTTTGTTTTTTATTTTATTAGCTGGATGACTGAAATGATCGCATATTTCTAAGCAGACATGGTGTATGTATGAGCACTTACTATATACCAGATAATATATTCCGTATTTTACATTTTTCATCCCCTTTAAACTTTAATAGCACTAATATTGTAAATTCAAGTGGTACTTGGATGGCTCAGTTGGTTATGTGTCTGACTCTTGATTTTGGCTGAGATCATGATCTCATGGTTCCTGGGTTGAGGCCATGACAGGCTCCTCACTAACAGTGCAGAGCTTGCTTGCGATTCTCTCTCTCCTTTTCTTTCTGCCCCTCTCCCAGAGATCTCTCAATATATAACTAAGCTTTAAAAAAAAATAAAAGCATGCTTAAAAAATATAAGGTCAACTACCAGTGTTGCTAATTTCAAATATGTACTCTTTTCATAAGATTACACTTTTTTTTAGATTACATTTCTATAAGATCTATAAACACACATATGGATCAGTACTATCAATGTTGATATTAGACATATGCATGTGCAATTACATATCTAAGCATGTATGTGTGTGTATGTATACAATTGTGTACTTAATAAGTTTGTTTATTTTTTATTGTTTTATGGTTATGTTTTATTTTTTGCATGAACTTAACTAGGCTATTATGTTTCTATTTCAAAGTCATATAACTATATCAAGGTTTCCAGTAATGCTTTAATAAACACTTACTACCAGTCTTTCAAATTTCAATCCAATTTAAAAATATAGCATATCTTAAATATACTTCCTTGGATTTTGTCCATTGGAACTTATATTTTAATAAATATACGCTTTTGCACAAACTGAGACTTATGGTACCATATACTTTAATAAAAACACAAGTCTTTATAAATACCCGATGTATTTTCAAATATAATATCTATTCCAATGTTCAACTTGATGGACAAAGAAGTAAACTGAATGAGTACTTTAATATCAATAAAATAAACTCATAAAATGAAAAATTTTGGGAAAATCTCAGATAAATAATTCAGCATTCAATGCTGTATTTTTTTTTTTTTGTGCAATAAGCCTTGAATTAAAAAAAAAAAAGTCTGCAAATGAACGTAGAACCAGTTCTCAGCTTATGTCATTAAAATAATGTACAGTTTATGTTTATGCCATGTAATCACAGACTTTGGTTCTTGCTCCATAATTCAAAGTATGTGTATGATAGCTGTATCTATCCTGTTTGCCAAGCCACATAAAACATGAAGCATTCATTCAAATGATGCCTTCGTCAAAAACTATATTCAAAGTTAATGAGTTTATTTTTTGTACTTCTCAGTTCCTTCAAGACTGAGTTAGTCTAAGATTTTTCCTAGTTCTTAAGGTAGTCATTTCATATAGCCTTTTATTGCTTCATATCACCTTCCTCCAGCAAAGGCTGTTAATTTTAAGATTAGCAATACATCCCTACAGTCATGTTCATGGTTCATGCTGTTCTCAACACCCAGAAGCCTGCTTACTATTTTCAAACCATAATTCCAAGAGTGAAGATCATTAATGATACTTAAATTGTTAACAACAGAACTTTACTGAAACAATATCCTAAATAGAATAAAATTTGGTAATAGGCAAAATCACCTTGGATCCTACCCAGAAAGCCTTAACCCTGAAGTACTACAATACCTCATTATAATTTCACTTTTAACATGGTTTTCTTTCATAGAATTGAGAATGTTATATTTCCAAGGTTAATGTATTTTGTTTATTTTATTTTTAGAGAGAAATAGATAGAAAGCAAGCAGGTAAGGGATAGAGAGAGAGAGAGAGAGAGAGAGAGAGAGAGAGAGAGGCAGAATCCCAAGCAGACTCTATGCTGTCAACACAGAGCCCAACATGAGTCTCAGTCTCACGAACCGTGAGATCATGACCTGAGCCTCAAGTTGGACCCTTAACCAACTGAGTCACCCAGGTGCCCCAAAGTTAGATGTATGTTTAAATGTATTTTAGCATTACAATGCCAATAAAAAAGCTGGGGAGGCAAACTCAAAAACAAACAAAAAACAAAACAGATAGTAAACTTCTAGTATGGAAAAGAATGTATAGACTTGTTACTCAGCATTCCTTCTTTCTAATTGCAACTGTCAATACAAGAGATAATGCAATCAAAGGAAAAGTCTGAAAGGTAGAAATAGGAAAGCAAACTCCAGAATTGGAAAAATAACATAGTCCGAGACCATCGTCCCTACCCAACACAACAGATGAAGACAATCCCAGCCTGATATTTCCTGATCTCAACATCAACATAAAGTGATTCAGGTAGGCTCATTTCTTCATAGAATCAAATGGAAGTTCTATTGATAACATAAGACAAAGGGAACTCTACAGACAGTAAGACAGGAGAAGCATCCACCTTAACTGTGGGTCCTCAGGTTCCACATCCTTCCTCCACCAAGAGACAGTCTGGTGCTACTGGATTTGGCAGTACTGGCCAGAGGGATCCTGTCATAACAATCAGGAAATGCCTTCATTCTTAGGCACTCGAGACTCCCCTCCTTCGTCTAGTGCCACCAGATGACCAAGCGGCACTGATAAGATGACAGCAGAGGGACAAGAGTTCACAGCAAGTATCTCAGATCAGAATCCCTTCCCCCACACTGAAGCATCAGGGCACTTCCTGGGGAAAATCTTTCTCCCTTCATGAGCAGATGTAGGGAGCACTAGTCACTCTAGCTGCACCAGATAAATGAAGCAGAGAATTATATTTCAATCGTATTTGAAATCATAGCCTATAAAAGTAGACAAGGATCTGAGTGCCAAAGTAAATAGGATAATCACCTATAAAAATAAATGATGTAAATAGAACCCAAAGTTTCCTATCATAATATAGAAGACCTTAAAAACATAATAAAATAGGATATAATCAACATATATAGGCCACTCTACCCAATAATAGCATAATATACTTTTCTTTCAAGTATCCATAAAACGTCTACCAAGATAGATTTTTATCCTAAACAATAAAACAAACCTTGACAAATTTAAAGAATTGAAATTATAGAGTATATTCTCTGCAAAAAGTTCTTATACTTAACACTAAGATATAATCCACGAAAGGGAAATTTGATAAATTCAAAATTAAAACCATTTTTGGACCACCTAGGTGGCTCAGTCGGTTAAGCGTCTGACTCTTGATTTCGGCTCAGGTCACAATCTTACGGTTCCTGAGTTCAAGTCTCGCATCAGGCTCTGTGTCCACCGTATGGAACCTGCTTCGGTTTCTCTCTCTCTCCCTCTTTCTCTGCCCCTCACCCCCTATAATTAGAACCCTATATACAACTATATATGCTGATCAGAATGGCCAAACTAAAATTAGTGACAACACCAAATAATGACAAGAATGTGGAGAACGTGTTCACTCATATGTTTCTTGTGAGTATGTAAAATGGTATAGATACTCAATGCAATGATATGGTAATTTCTTTAAAAAAATTTTTGATGTCTTTATTTTTTGAGAGACAGAGAGACAGAGCTTGAGTGGGGGAGGAGCAGAGAGAGACACATGCACAGAATCCGAAGCAGACTCCAGGCACTGACTTGTCAGCACAGATCCCGACACGGGGCTCAGACTCACCAATCATGAGATCATGACCTGAGCCAAAGTTCTACGCTTAACTGACTGAGCCATCCAAGAGCCTTGTAATTTCTTATAAAAAATAAATATGCAACTACAATTTGCCTGAGGAATTTTGCACTTGGGCATTTATCCCACAGAAAGGAAAACTTACACTCACATAAAACTTGCATATCATGTCGTTATCAGCATTATTCATAATGGTACAAAAAGCAAACTACCCAGATGTCTGTAAGCAGGTAAAGGCATACACAAACTGTGGTACATCCATACTATGAAATTCTGCTCAGCAATTTAAAAAAAACGAATATTGATCCATACAACTTTGAGGAATCTCAACAGAATTGTGCTGAATGAAAAAAAAAAAAGTCAGTCTCTAGAGAAGACATAGTAGGATTTCATTTTTTTAACGTTCTTAAATAGACAAAAATCATAGAGATAGAGAAAAGATAAGTGATATCCAGGGGTTAGGGAAGTATGCGGGAGGGAGGGGGCTGTGATTACAAAATGAAAATAGATGGAAACTCTATGGTGAGAATATTATTCTAGATCTTGAATACATTGGTGGATATGTTAATGGATACATTATAAAACTGCATAAAATACACACACACACATGCACACACACAGAGAATGTGAGTAAAAGTGGAAAAATCTGAATAAGATTGGTAGATTGCAGAGAGGGAAGTGAGAGAGAGATGGAAGGAAGGAAGGAAGGAAGGAAGGAAGGAAGGAAGGAAGGAAGGAAGAAGGAAGGGAGGGAGGGAGGGAGGGAGGGAGGAAAAAGGGAGGGAGGGAGGGAGGGAAATGAAGGAAGACAGGGTTTTATGAAAAACAGTGGTGAATTCTCTGCCAGCTTCCTCCACTCAGCTTAGTGGTCATGATATTGTCAAGTTACGTATTTATCTCATTTTCTGAACTATTGTAGAGGCTTAAGTGGACACTGTGTGAAATTCTTTTCTTTTAGTGTTTGCTTATAGGAAGATGAATAGACGGTAATAAATTTCTAGTGAATAATGAAATCTTAATCCCTGAGTACAGAACCCACATACCCTACTTCCTCTTGAATCCTCAGACTACCTTACATAGGGCTTCCCTTAATTACTATGCTTCCTCATACTGCTGCAAGTCTAAAATCAAATCCACTTTTATCCTTAACATCAACTGTCCTTTAGGCTTCCTAGTCCACGTTAATGATTCTCTATTTTTTTTTTTTTTTTGCCACAAAAGATTGAGAGTGATTGGATTTTTTCTTTACCATTTACTCTTCCTTTACACTCTATTCTAGTCAATTAGAAAAGGTTTGCCAAACTGTTTTCAATGTTTTACTTATGAATTTATTTCTTTATATTTAATAAGTGATGGAAAAAACAACTTTCGAGAAGTTGCTGAGCTCCTGCCTGGGCGTTTTCCGGTTCAATAACCCTGCTCACACAGGGTGTGACACAGATAAAACCTGGAGTTTAGGAAGCCGCCATAGGTTCTTACTGCACTTTTCCAAGGAAATGTTGGCGACCTCCTTCCTAATCACCTTATAAGTACTAGGTTCTTTCTATTCAGCTCTCTCTCTCAGGCTTGCTCCTGACCTGGGATGGATTGCCCGCCCCCTCTCCCTCTGCTCAATAGCGCCCCCTCGTCTCTGGGATCAGCTAGTGGTAAACTTTGTGACTACTTCATTTCTGTGGGTGGTGTTATCGCTGTGCCTTCTATCGAATGATCCCGGAGGGTTTTACTCCCCCAAACCAGGAGTTCGGATACTGGGGGAGCCACCTGCGCCTTGTGCCTCGCCATTCAGCAGTCATAATCTGCATGTTCGTAATTCAAGACACCAGCTCCGGCTTCTCAACACACAGGTCAGTGAGTTGTTACAGGGATATATTACATGCTGTTTAAACTATATTAGTCTTCTGATTGGTATCTTATTTCTTATTTCTTATGATCTCTACCTGACATATTAACATTGCATTAGGTTTCCTACATGGG
The DNA here is from genome assembly GCA_030068075.1 of Paguma larvata. Taxonomy (NCBI): domain Eukaryota; kingdom Metazoa; phylum Chordata; class Mammalia; order Carnivora; family Viverridae; genus Paguma; species Paguma larvata. Next base: position 39,586,639 of record CM057840.1, read on the forward strand.
GGATTTGTACATGTCACAGTCTTATATGGAGTCACTAGGTACTATCGATTAAAGTAAAATTTTCATACCCTAGACCGACTTTATCCATCACTCTGTAATCTGCTCCCAAGCTCACACTTCTTATCTTTTTATTACCATAGCCTGATAATATCCTTAACTATTCTGTCTTATGTCCTTGGCTAGTGCTATTCATTCCTCCCAGAATATCTTTGTTTCTCCTCCACTCCTAAAAAAGAATCTTTTATTCTGGGTTCCCTTCCACCTAAGCCTCTCAGTGAAGGTTTTCCTGTTATTTAGGCTATAAATCTTTCATAATTCTGAAATCCTTTATGGAAATATAGCAAAATTTCTTCTATATTTGATAACTTTAGAGTACTCTGTTTTTATATTTGAGGAGAGGCAATTGCTTTTTAATCCCATATAATAAAAACTACTTTTAATAATTATACATTTGCTTATTCATGTCAACTACAGTTTGACAGAAATCAATTACTGCACCCAAGCTAGTATTTTTGACTATAAAATTTTGTGATTCTTAGGTTATTTGATACATTTAGAAATGTTGGTTTAATTATAATTATTTTGATAACCAGTATAACGTTTTATTAACTTCCGTGCTAGTCACATATAGCTTTCCTTATGAATAGCCTGTAATACTCATTTATTTATTGAAGTTTTAGAGTTTTATGTGATTTCTTCTCTTCCTTTTATATGAACTCATATTATTTCAGACATGGACCCTTTCTCTCTTTGAACTGCAAAATATTGCTTGCTTATAAATTGTATTTACCTACCTTTTGATACAGAAAATAGTTTAGTATTTGAAAACTAATCTGTCCATTTTAGCCTAGAAATACATCCATTTTTTCTAAGGTTGAAAATTCCACCCAAACTCTAGGTTTGAAAAATATCCACTTTTTAAAACTTTAATAGTTTTTTTTTAATGTTTACTCTTTACTCCATCTGGAATTTATTTCAGTAAATAAATAAATAAAGTAAATAAAGTAAAAGTGTGAGAATATAAATTGACACTTTTTTTTTAAGAAAAACTTTCTCAATCATATCAACACCTTTCATTGAATAATAAACATGTTTCCTTTAATGTAAGTTGCCTCCTGTAACATAAATCTAGCTGTTATAATTGGGTCTATATGTAAGCAACCGATTTTTCACCGAGATCTATTTATTCTTGAATAAATATTCCACTATTATCCTTATGATAATTGTATATGTTTCAAAGATTGCCAATTTTTACTTTTTCTTCCTTTTTTTCACCTACTTATTCTCAACTATTTAACTTTGCAGAGTATGTTTTTCAAATGTTTTCTTATGATAGCAGTGTCCTTTTTCTAAAACTAGGCATGTGCCGTGGTCAAGGTGTAAAGCAGATGAGAGCTGGGCCGCTCTGGCTGAATAAGCCTGAAGCTCTGACCTCCAGGATTGCACCGCATCCCATTTGCAGAATTTTAAGTCTCCTTTAGACACACGTTTAAATCTGCCATTTTAGAATACCTTTAATATATTTTTTACAAATTCTCCCAACATGGATTTTTATGTTAGTTGAAGTTGTATTAAATCTATAAATTAATTTAAACAAATTTGACAATTAAAACAGTGCCTGTTACCAATCTATTGCCTCTTGGATCCAAACTAACTGATTACTGGCTTCTCTGTGGTACTACAGCATGTCGCCCTTGCCAGCTGTCACAGTGTTAAGCTTTGTCAGCCGAGGGTGGTAGAAAGGTAGTGGTTTTTTCCCCTTGCTTCTTGTGTTCTTTTCTTGACTTGTTCCTGTGGTGGACAGTAAGCGGCTGCAAGTGGGGATGTCAGTAGTGCTTAGCATCCGGCTTGCTAGTGACACTTGTGGTCCCCTATCCCTTCAGCCTCTGTCAGCCAACTTCTTGGGGCTGTTCCTGGCTTGCAGACCCTCTTTCTCCAGTTTTGACCCAGTGATACCCAAGAGATGGTTACTTCCTTGAAAGTCCCGGTCTGCATTTCCCTCATCGATCTCAGTCTTCTTACAGTGACCTGATTGAGGTTTTCTGACAGCCCGTCTTGGCATCTTCCTGAGAGTTTTAGTGAGACTTGTACGCTTGCTAGCCAACCTACAATTCCTTGTCTACCAGCTTAGTTAGATGACATCTTAGTGGGAGATTTTCTGATTGACAGACCCAGCCACAGTTCCCCACCCTCTAACCTCAACTTAATGGCAGACTAATGAGAAACATCTAGTTCCCCAGTCCCTCCCCAGGTGACTCACTCTGCCAATGTTTGGCCTGCTCTAAGCAGAGCAAGCCAGCAGATTTCACCATGCATTCGACTATAGCGACATACCCTTCAGTGATGTCTGAATTATAGTTTTGATGAGGAACCCCCTTCCAATGATCTTTTTTTTTTAGTACATTTCTTTTGACTTACAGCAGTCTGTAATCACTTTTTTTTATTCTTAATAGCTAATCTTTTGAAAATTGTTAATATTTCTTTATATGAAAACCTTAAAATTACTGTGTGCTTTTTGTCTTCTACCTCGACACTGACTGATACAATATCTTTCTCCCTACTCTTTCCCTTCTTCCTTCATCACTATCTCCTCCTCCTCTTTCTTCTTTCTCTTCTTTAACTGAAGGATTCAATTTCTAATTATTCAAATCTTTAAAAATGTTTTTTTGTGTGTGTGTCTTGAAAACTTCTTTTATTTTTCTTTTATTAAATAACAATTTTTTATAAATGCACACACTATATTTTACTCCTATGCTGTATGGGCTAATTTCTACTCTATTTTTCTTGATATTTATTGATACATAAAAAGCTGATGTTCTGCTTTTAACTATATTTAACTTCCATTATGTCTTTTAACTAAACTATTTTATGATGAGCTTTCATTAATTTTTGAGATTCTCTATTTTAACAATTTCATTATCTGTAAATAATGATTGTGTTTTTCTTTTTCACTATCTTGACAACTGAGAAATAGGCCCTATGTTTTTAAGATAAATATTTTCTGCCTCTACATAAATGATTAAAGAGTAGAGAAAGGAATACTTCTAATGATGGAAATGAGACACATAACCCCCCCACAAACATTCCTTTTTACTCAAAGAAAACCATGCTATTCATGTATGGTTTTGAAGAAACTATTGGGTTTAAAAGCAAAGTTTCCTTGTTCATAGTTATGTTCATACAGTTTTTGGGAAGAAGCTAGTGGGAATCTCAACTCCCATTTTCAAAGTACTCACTAGAAATTTACTACTATTTTGATTTATCTTTCTACAAACAAACAATCCAAGAAAGTAATTCCACATTGTATCATTTTGGACCTCTGAAATGGAAAGATGAAAATTAAACTAACTTTAAGACCATTATTAGTACTTAGCTTAAATTCATCTCCATTTGGGGGCGCCTGGATGGCTCAGTCAGTTGAGCGTCCAACTTCGGCTCAGGTCATGATCTCGCTTTCATGGATTGGAGCCCTGCGTTGGGCTCTGGGCTGACAGCTCAGAGCCTGGAGCCTGCTTTGGATTCTGTGTCTCCATCTCTCTCTGCACCTCCCCGACTCACGTTCTCTCTCAAAAATAATAAACATTAAAAAAAATTCATCTCCATTTGATTTCCTACTCAAAATTTTCCAAGGCATTTTCCCAGATGAGTTAACCAGTATTTAATAATGATAACGATAGCTAACACTTTTTAACTTATTACGAGTGACCATAAACTTAATGTCTTTCTACATGGTACTTTATATGCATTAACTCACTTAAATCCCATACCAACTCTTTTAAATAATATTTTTATTCTTCCAGTTGTGCAGATGAAGATCCTGGAGACCAAGAATATAGTTTTCCAAAATCACGTAGATAGTCAGTTTTAAATCTAAGATTTGAAGTTTGGTAGTTTCTAAAATCTTTATTTATTGCCTCTCCACACGCAGCAAGTGATCCTATGAAACAGTGCTGGGAATATAAATATTTTGCAAATTGTGCTAGCTGCATTATATGAATCAATAATTTATTTTTTTATCTCTACCTTGTTTCTCTAAGGTATGAATTATCATTATATTTTATATGTAAATATATTGAGGTTTAAATACTACATGAGTAATTGGCCCAAGGCCATTTTGTTTTCATTCAGAGATAGTTGGGAAGTGAATCTAGTTTGGGTTGACACCAAAATCCACAGTCCTAACTGTAATAAAATAGAGCTTTTATTCTTGAGGTAATTTCCCAAGAAATTAAATATCACTTTTTGCCCTCCAAACCAAACCTTTATATATATATATTTATTCTACTCAGTATCAGCAGAGAGGATTCCACACAAGTGTCTAAGTGGACATAGGAATGCCTTAAACAGATATAGCTTAACCTTTCAAAAACTGTCCCAGGACTGATAACATGCATATTATTACACCAACAAAATTTAGCACAAGCAACCACCTTTTTCTTTTTTTCTCTGTAGAAAACTATTTGTCTATGAAGTTCTTGTTGAGAGTGGTCATACAATAAATGAAAATCATTTTAAAAAGTGAAAGAAAGCAAAAGAAAAGTAAAAGAAAAATCTGTTTTCAACTTTTCTAGCATCCTAATCAATCTGGTTCTGTGAGAAAAGTGATAACATCTCCCATAAGAAAAATAATTTGATATGTTTCAACTTTTACTGGAAAAATCCATTATCGGTTTACTATCTTCTATTTTAAAGTTGCATTTATGTATGTATCTTCATTTATAATGTAGAAATTAGCAATGTAAGTAATGAGTCACTCTTACTTTTTCCCCTTACTGTCTATCCCATTAATCATTTTCAAACTTATATCTCAAGCACTGTGAATGTTGAAGTAAAAATGGATTGTTTCTAGAGAGGATTAAAAAAAGAACTTTATACATTTTTGTGATTTTAATGTATCTCATTCATAGAATAATCATGGAAAATGTATTGACCAGGAATCGGATCAATCACTTTACTATTACCTCTTCTTTGGAGGAAACAAAGAGGAAAAGAGAACAAAGGAGACCTTCTCAGTTTGCACTATCAGGCTGAGAGCTCCTTTTATTTATCGCCAGGCATGTCTTGTGTATCACTGGAAATACTCTTAAAGTGTATATCGTCTGATAGTCATAGAGCCAGTACAACTTTCTTTTGATTAATGTTCATAGATATATCTATTTGTTTCCTTGTTTTTTTGTTTGTGATTATCTACACCTTCATATTTAAAGTGGATTTCTTGTAGGCAGTGTATAGTTGAGTACCACCATTTCTTAATGAAACCTAAAAATCTCTCTTTGCATTGCGATGTCAAGACCATTTACATTTAATGTAATGTTAATATGTCTGGAATTAAATCTAACATCCTGCAAATTGTTTTTTATTAAACCTATCTTTTCTTTATTACTTTTTGTTTAACTTTCTTGGACTTTACATTACATATTTTAATGATTCAATTTTATTTCAAATATTGGTTTACTAGTAATAGCCATTCTTATATTGACTGGTTATTTATGTCTCAAAATGTACATCTTTAATGATCACAACCCAGCTTCAAATATAACATCCCTTTTACTTTTACTCTTTAAAGAAATTAAAAATTAAAAAAAAACTTTTATATGTGTTCTCATTTTTCCAAAATTCTAATATATTTTTTTTATTTATTTGGATAAATACAACAGTCTGTCTGAAACATTTCTTTTGCCTGTGAATTCCTTTAACATCCCCTGTATTGCTTATCTATCGACAGTAAATTTGTCTTTGTCTGTCTGAAAAGTCATAATTTCCCTTATTTTGAGAGATTTTTTTGCTTGGTAGAACATTCTAAGTTCATAATTTTTTAAGAGAACCTTAGAGATGTTGCCCCACTATTTTCTGGCTTATATAGTGTGTTTGTTTTCTTTTTTAAAATTTTTTTATGTTTTTATTTATTTTTGAGAGAGAGAGAGAGAGAGAGCACTAGCTGGGGAGGGGCAGAGATAGAGAGGGAGACACAGAATCCGAAGTAGGCTCCAGGCTCTGAGCTGGCAGCACAGAGCCTGACGCGGGGCTCAAACTCACAGACTGCGAGATCATGACCTGAGCTGAAGTCGATGTTCAACCGACTGAGCCACCCAGGCGCCCCTGTTTTCTATTACTTAAAAATTAGCTTGTAGTCGTGCCTTAAAATTATACAATTTCTGTTCTCAGAAGTCTGAGCAAAGCTTAACCGAGCCCCCTGCTTGGGGTCCAACAAAGCTAAAACTAAGGTATAAACCAGGGCTGGGTTCTCATCTGGAGGCTCAGCTTGGAAAGTATCTGATTTCCATTTCTTTCTGATTGTTGGAAGAATTCATTTCCATGCTGCTCTAACATTTGTAGCAGATTATTATTGAAAGTCAAAAAGGAGAGACTCTACAGTGAGCTTGTTAGCAAAGACGGAGTCTTACATGATATAAAATAATTACAGGAATGACAACCTATTATTTTTACCATATTCTATCAATTATGAGCAAGTCAAAAGTCTCAACGAAGGGAAAGAAATCTATAAGGGCATGAATATCAAAAGACAAGGATTATTGGGTGTCACATATAATTTCTGATGAGAAGTCACATGTAATTCATATCTTTGTTTCTCTATAGGTTATATTTTATTTTCCTCTGGCCAGCTTAAAGATATAAAATAGAAATATTTGAGCAAAGACCCTCTAGTTATAAATTTGAACCGAGAAAATCAATATTAACTCATACTATGTTTTATCTTAAAACGAAAAAAAAATGACAACAGAAAATCACAAACATATTTTTTAGTTCATTTGAATGAAAAGGACTATAAGAATAATGGCTTCAAAGTCATGAGTTCTTTCCGGTGCCAAAATAATGGACTCAGTACTGTTTTCTATTAAAATATTCATTGGAGAAATGTCTGATTTCAAGACTGAACAAGAGTACCTCAAGATGAGCCTGAGCCCTGGAACGTCTTATCACACTTGTCAAAAAGGCTCCCAATCCATTTGGGATGACTTCCACAAGATGGGAAAATTTGAACTCCGTTAAGGATAAAAGGATAATAATAGCAGTAGATTGAGACCAAAACATGTGTGTATGATTAAATTTATTATGTGTGTATATGTACATAAACACACTGCTATAAACTGAATGTTATATCTCTCTAAAGTTCTTGCACTGAAATTTTAGCCCACCAATGTGATGATATTAGGAGGTAGAGTTTTTGGGGGGTAATTAAGTCATAAGGGCTCTGTCTTCATGGATTAGATTATAGTCCTTATAAAAGAGACCTCAGAGCACTATCCTGACCCTACTGCCTAGTTGGAACACAGTGAGGATATGGCCACCTACAAACCCCGAAGGCTGTCCTTACCGGACACCAATCTGCCATGCTTTAATCTTAGACTTTTTAGCCTCCAGACTGTGAGAAATGAATGTTTGTTGTTGAAACTACACACTCTAGGGTAATTGTTTTACAGTAGTCCAAACAGACTAACACACACACACACACACACACACACACACACACACACACACACATACACAGAGGCTTTTGTTTTTCTTTTAGTAGTATCTAGTGAATCAACTAATTATTTTAAAAATTATAAAGTTAAGGGTAAGAATGAAACATTTATTCTGGGTTTCCATCATAAGCTAAGTACCAGTGTAACTAAAAATTTAATGAAGGGTATTTTTCTATTAAAGAATTTCAGTTACTAAATTAAAAAGCACAATGGAATGAAATATGACAATTTTGCAATTATAAGGAATAGATGAATCTAGGTACTGATCATCAGTGGTTATTAACAATCAGAAAAACAGAGGTATGTACATGTTACAGGTCCAGAAGAAAGAACATTCCATCTCCTCTGAACATGAAATAACTATATAAATTTTAAGTAAAACTTAAATTAAAAAAACAATTTTCTTTTAAAATATTTTTAAGTTTGTTTATTTTGAGAGAAAGAGAAAGTGGGAGTGGGAGGAGGACCAGAGAGAGGAAAGAATCCCAAGCAGGCCCCACGTTGTCAGTGAGGAGCGCTACATGGGTCTCCCAGTGGTGCTGGAATCCACGAACCTTGAGATCATGACTGAGGTGAAACCCAAGAGTCTGACATTTAATCAACTGAGCCACCCACAGGCCCAAACTAACCAGTTTCAATTTTTTGTTTACAGGAATACATTTGTGATACTGCACTCTACAGATGCAAATGTGAAATTCTATAGTAAAATCAACCCAGCTTCTGAAAAAATAAATTAACTAGAAAACAAAACATAGAAGGATTGAGAGAGAATATGTAGATTTAAAGAATGATCAGCTATGTTAGCCAATCACATGTGTGAATGAGCCTGGATTCAGAATAAACCTGTACAAAATTACAGATTTTAAAAATTATAAGGGCGCCTGGGTGGGTCAATCGGTTATGTGTCTGACTTCGGCTTAGGTCATGATCTCATGGTTTGTGAGATCGAGCCCCGTGTTGGGCTCTGTGCTGACAGCTCTGGAGCCTGGAGCAGATTCTGTATCTCCCCCTCTCTCTGCCCCTCCCATGGTCATGTTCTGTCTCTCTCTGTCTGTCAATAATAAATAAGCAAAAAAAATTTTTTTAATTATAATTTTCTATACTGATGATATTTGAAGTTAAAAGTTACTAAGAAATACATGTTTCCATGGTGTGAAGTGGCATTATATTAATATTACAAATAAAAGATGATAGATATATAGGTTGGATAAAAATGAATAATGGAATATATGTGGACAAAATAACATGGGATCTGAAATAAGCTTTAAAATGATACGAAGGTGCATAGAAAGATAAATGAGGCAGGATTTGTCATGAGATGATTATTACTGAACCTGTATGATAACTACATGGATGTTTATGACAGATTTCATCTATTTCACAAGTATTTGAAAGTTTTAATTTAAAATGTTAAATAAAATGATAAGGATTCTTATATAAGAAATTTAGCATAGAATTTTTTCCAAGAAACATTGAGAATATAAAATGACAGCAAGGAGCACTGGGTGTTATATGAAAGTGATGAATCACTAAATTCTACTCCTGACACCAATATTGCACCATATGTTAACTAACTAAAATTTAAATAAAAACTTGAAAGAAACAGAGCACCTGGGTGGCTCAGTTGGTTAAGCATCCAAATTTGGCTCAGGTCATAATCTCATGGTTCAAGGTTCGAGCCCCACATCTGACAGCTCAGAGCCTGGAGTCTGCTTTGTGGATTCTGTTTCCCTCTCTTCTCTCTCTCTCTCTCAAAAAAAAAAAAAAAAAAAAAAACACAAATTTTTTTTTTGATTAAAAAATCCTTCAAACAAACAAGAAAGTAGTTTGTCACAAAAAATAAACAAATAAACATAATATGTAATTAACACATATTACAAACAATGATTTTAAAAAAAAACATAACAGGAGTTTGGCATTGTAAAATATTCCGTGAGGCGGTTTCATCTTTCCCAAATTTTAAAGATGTAGTATAGCGGTGTGCCTAAAAGGATCAGCTGAAGAGTCTGACAATATGGAAAGTTTACCTAAATCCCCAGGCCATAGTGTTCTCACTTAAAAAATGTGTATAATAACAGTACCTGCATGATATAACATCTTATAAACACTGAGAAAATGTTCAGTATTAATTCATAATGTTAAAATAATTCTTCCAGGTATTGGCATCATCACACCTCCAAATTCAACATTATTATATATAATATATGCACAAATAGTAATATTATATTAGTATTCTGTTACGGTCATATTTAACCCTTAAAAATAATTGTGTTTTATAAGAGGTTAACAACTAACTTCGAGTTAGTGAGAACTATTCAAACAAGTACTATTGTGAGATTTTAAATGAAATGACATCTGTGCAAAGCAAGTTGGCCTTTATAATCAAAAGACATTAAATATATACTAGGATATAGATCACTAAACCCTACATAGATCACTAACAAAAGAGTTACCTCCCCGATCGAATAATTATGTGATCTGTGGTTAGTGAAAAACAATAGAGTTAACATTTCATACAAAATCTTATCAAGTTTACCGATTTTTAAAACATCATATTGAAAGATCTGTTATGCAAATCTTTAATAATCAATGAATTAGCAGTAAATTCCAGAAAATAGTTAAAAACAGAAAGAATACGATTCATAACAGTCATTATTCTGGTACTCCTAAATGATAACCCAAAGTTACTAGTGAATCATTGTCATCTGTAAATCAGATGCTGGACTGTAGTTTGCAAAATTATTTCCATGAATTTAAATATCCATCGTGTATTTTTCTGTGTTCCTATAGTGTCTGGAGTCAGTATAAAACGCAGACTGAATTATAACCTTCCGTTTTTCTCTGGCAATATTAAATATTCCACATATGAATAGATAAAACTACGGACATAAATTACACCGTTTTTGAGCTTGTTCCTATGCAAATATATGTAAATTTATGGAGAAAAAAACTGAAATTACAAAAAATTAAAACCTTTCATTTGAAAACATTGTGACAAGGTTTTAACAGTCAATGTAGTTTGGATCAAGAACAATAAAATATTATGGCCTGCTCACGTTTGAAAAGCAAGTTATGTTGAAGCAATCTTCAGTCAATTAGGTCTCACTGAGCTTTTAACCATTATACAAAAAGACAACTTGTAACTAAGGCATAGAAAAGAAATTTGCAATTTATCAAAGGGTAATTAAATTTTATATCAGTCCAGCCTCATTTATCACTATCTGGAATATCACCATTTTCTTAAATGCAGACAATTGAAGGTAATCTTTAAGATTAGTACTTTGTTCAATGAAATTGATCTAATTTTGACTTTTATTGTCTTGAAGAATGAACTGTAATGGAGGAAATTCATTAAACTACCCAATCTTCTCCAATTTCACTTTCCGAAATTGACCATAGTAGAAAAGATCATCCTTTGCCAATTAAAAAAAAAAAAACTTTTTTATCTTTATGATTCTAGTTTATATAAATACATTATCATCCATGTCCTTATTCAGAATATACTTAAGATTATTCTCTTAGTCTCAAATATTGCATTTTAGGAATCTATATTACTAGTGTTTTTAAAGGTTAAGACAGGGGTGCCTGGGTGGCTCAGTCGGTTAAGTGGCTGCCTTGGGCATGATTTCACGATTTGAGTGTTCGTACCCCATGTTGAGTTCTGTTCTGAGAGCTCAGAGCCTGGAGCCTGCTTCCAATCCTGTGTCTCCCTCTCTCTCGGTCCCTCTCCTGCTTGTGCTCTGTCTCTCTCTCTCTCGCAAAAATAAACAAAGATTTTAAACATGTAAAAATATAAAGCTTAAGATAGATAAATAAAAACTGATTTATCTGATTCATTTTACTCTCAATCACATAAACCAATGAAGGTGGAATAGTGTTTATATTAATGAAACTTAGCACTTTTTTGCAAGTTAAAATATGCATATTTGATTATCTCTATTTGATTACATATGATATTTTAAAATAAAAACTGGATACATATTTGCATATTTGAAAAATTACATTAAAAGATAATATTTTATATGGTCTATACTGTATAAAATTAATATAATGTGAAGCTAAATTAAATACATATATAATTTATTTCCATTTCATAGCTAAAATATTTTAAGTGGACTTACTGTATATTCTAAAAGAAGTCGATACACATAAATGAATAATTATTCTCTCATCAATACTATTTTTATTTCTAAGTTCATTTTTTCAGTTCCTTAAATCAGAAATTTTATTCTAATAATGAGGCAAAGTGAATAGTTTTGTCTAAATTTTTCAGGGGCCACAATACATATCTGTTGCTTACAACCTCACTGGGTGTAATTGACTCGTACCAAGAAAAGAGCTGCATTTATAAATTGTGGAATCTTTCTCAATGATTAACAACTTCAGAATCACCTTTGTAAATTCTAAATATAGAGCTAATAAAGTGAGAAACAAGTGAAGTAATATTGAAGAAAATTGAGGATATTGAGAAAACAATTGAAGAAAATATTCCATAAGTACTTTGTTTTCTATAAGCTGTGGTGATTTCAGAGTACATAAGTTTCAGAAGTGCTTCATGAAACACTCTGTAAAGTGCTTTTATTTTTTCACCTTTCAGTGAAAAAGTTGTTAACACATTTTTTAAAAATTTTAACCAGTAACTTTATTTGGGGCTGCCTTAGGTTGCAAAATAATTAAGCAGCCTGTACAGAGATTTCATATATCCTGTAATCTCTCTCCCAAGCTCCCCTATTGTTAAAATTATTGCATTGGTGTGGATATTTGCTACAATTTATGAGGCAATTTTGCTGTGTTATTATCAGCTAAATTTGATAGTTGACATTAATGTTTACTTTTTGTGTTGCACGTTCTAGGGTTCTGACATGTGTAATGACATATATCTACCATTATAGTGTATAGAACTTCACTCTCCTAAAAATCCCCTGCATAAGATCTATTCATTCTTCTCTATTATATATATTAAAAAATTCAAAGCACTAATTAATCAACATTTTTTTTTCTTTAAAAAAATAGGTGGACCTCAGGAAGGTTATCTATTCCGGTCAGTATAGTAGACCAGGTAGTCATGACAATTCCTCAACTGAAAATAACCTTGATTTCTGAAAAATAAAACTTAAAGGAACTAAAGAGTTGTCAAGAAAGTATGGTAGATAGGACAGAAATTTAATGGAAAGAGAAACCAGAAAATTCAGTGGAGCTGCAGCAAAAGGACTCAGCAATGAAGGCATTTGCCAACAGAAACTGAATGAGTTTTAATTTTCATAGGCTCTTGGGACAGAAAGGATGATATACAAAGGAGAATTCCACTAAAGTTAGATAATGTAAAGGGGAACACATAACTAAAATGAGATTTGAATTTCTAAATATTCAGTGTAGGGGTGAATTAGGAATAAGCCCATGTCCCATATCTCTAAAAACTTTGCTTAATTTGGCATCGAGTAGAGAAAAAAAATGCCCCAGAAAATTAACAGCCAGAATCTAGCTCTCACATGAATGTGCAGAATGAATTCACACTACTCCAAGCAAACAATTTAGTTAAAAACAGTCTACTACTGGTAATTAAGTTTTATATTTACATAGAAATATAAATAAAGCACAAGGTTTTTGAACCAGAGATAGATTTAATTACTCACACAACCTCTCAAATTGCACGGACTCACAATGAGGGTTCCCTGGGTGATGCGATGAGAGCCAGGTGTAGCCGGAACGTACAGCGGAATTCATTACGCGAGAGATGAAGGAGGAGAATCTTGAAAGTATGAATCTAGGAGCTTATTTAGCTGCTTACCCTCTCCTCCAGAGGACAGAGAAGGCCATTCTCTTTCTAATGTAAGCAAATCCTCTCTAGGAAGAAAGTAAAAGTCTCAAAGCCAATTAAATTACCCTTTGGAATATAAAGAAATGGCCTTGGAAAACATGTTTCTAAATTTCTCCTAAATTCACTATCGTTGACTTCTCAGTCTTGCTTGGTATTGTACTATATTTCAAACCAAATTACCAGTAATTTCTGTTTAGAAATTCTTGATTGTGAAGAAACATGACAATATTTAGGGGAAATCATTTCTCAACAATAATTCCCTAAGACGTTTTATAGACATGAAAGAAAATTCTCTTAGACTGAACCTATCTTCATCTCAAGACTCAAATAATACCTATATAATATTTTCCCCAAAATGTGAGGTTGCCTTCATAAATACCAAAACACACAAGGAGACATCGCACCATGAATCAGAGCTAGTAAACACAGCACAGAGCAGAATCGTACCAAAAATTCCCAAGTGGAATTAAAAAAATCCAAAATATAAAATAACCACATGTGACTTATTTAAATGCACAGAGATGGAATAAACTTTCAGGTGACTTATATTACTAGAAATTAAGAAGGAACATGAAAATTAATATGATGTACATTTTTGACAAGCCCACTTATATCAAAGATTTAACCTAAGGAAAGTTTATTTCTTGTTCTTGCAATATTTCAGAGTGGGATTTTTGAGTGGGTGGCGATTTAAAAAGTCAGGATGTTTTGCTCCACACAGGCATCCAGGAATCCTTGTGTACCCAGTCTTTTCCATCTGAAGAATTTGTCTGTCAATGTCATCCTGACACTTGATGTCTCGCTGTCATTTAGGAAAGGGAAGGGATGTTTAACGTTGGTAGATTTATGGACCAGAAATGGACGGAATGCTCACCAATTCCTACTTACATTTAATTGCAGGAACTCCATCACATGACCATGTCTAACTTTAAAAGAGGCCAATAAATGTGATGTAACATTGTGCGCTGGAGGAAGAGGACAGGAATCTGTGAGCAGTTAGTGGTTTGATGCCCTTAATACTGATAATGCTTTAGTCCTGCAAAAGATATCTAATTTATGATTTTATGCTTTTAACACAATAATCTCAAAATATATGATGCAAACATAGACAAATACAGAAGGAAAAATTTATTATTTTCCTGTCTATTATTACAGTGGGAATACAACACTGTCGAAGAAAAACTCACTATGAATAGACTACATTTTAACAGATTCGCCCCAAAATCTTGATCTAATGGTGATAGGTGGAAGGCTATAGTCAATAACCATAGAATACACCTTCTTTAAAAATTTAGATATAACATTCGTAAAACCTGGACACATTTAAAACTCTAACGACATATTTTTGGTAATCATTAAAAGGTGACTATGTACACAAAAACTTTCAAAAGAAAACTCTAAAGGCTTTTTACAAATTTCCAGAAACACTCAAATCGTATACACATCCACACACTGGTATAAGCATGTGCGCATGTGGACACACACACACACACACACACACACACACTCACACGCACGCTTTCTATTGCTGCTGCCATAATTTACCACAAATCTAACAGATTGAAACAACAGAAATTTATTCTCTTAAAGTTCTGGTACTCGCAAATGTTAAGTATTAGTGTGAGATTCAAAATCAACAGGGCTAGTTTCTCCTTGAGGTTCCAGGGCAAAACCCATACTTGGTCTTTCCCACTTTCTAATTGCTGCCTGCAGTCCTTGGCTTGTGACCACATCATTACAGTCTCTGCCCCATCACTCCTGTCCCTTCTCTTCTGCAGTGAAATATTCCCTGGGCCTCCTTTAATGAGAAAAAAAAATTATTACACGTAGGACTCATCTAGATAATCCAGGAAAATGTCTTCCTCAAATCACATCTGCTAAATCCTTTTTGTCACATAAGGTAAAGTTCAGTTTTCAGGAATTAGTACTTGAATATTTGCAAAGGACGTTATTTAGCCTAACAATTTCAGAGTTGAGAAAATAACAAAACACCTCCCAAACGTATTTTACAAAGCTAGTGTAAGCGAGATATAGAATCTATCAAGATCAGTATAGAAAGCAATGTTTATATTTAGAATTGAAAATTCCTTAAGCAAACTGGTAGCAAACCAAATCTAATAATGCATTTTAAAAACAGTCATGTTATGAGACAATTTTGTTTTATTAAGGGGTGTGAAGTTGGTTAAAATTCACAAGTCAATTAATAAAACCCTCACATGAACAAATTAAAGAAAAATATTGATCATAAATTTAATAGAAGCAATATAAAAAGTTGAATATAATAGCAATTATTTGGTATAATGCTGCTTAGCATAGTGGAAATGAAACGAAACATCCTTAAATTGATCATACGTATCTTCAAAGTTATACAGCAAGTGCTATACTTAATTGTCAAAAAAATAAGAGCATTTTTAATGTTCAAATTACATATGAGGGCCTAATATTGACATTTCGATTTAACAGTGTATTGGAGATCTCCGGCGATACAATAAGATAAGTAATAATTAAAGGTAGATACAAATTATATGAATCTTAGAGCACCTGAGTGGCTCAGTCGGTTAAGTGTCTGACTTCAGCTCAGGTCATGATATCACAGTTCTTGGGTTTGAGCCCCATGTCCGGCTCTGTGCTGACAGCTTAGAGCCTGGAGCCTGCTTCAGATTCTGTGTCTCCCTCTCTCTCTGCCCCTCCCCAACTCGAGTTCTGTCTCTTTCTCTCTCAAAAATAAATAAACATTAAAAAATTTTAAAAAATCACTTTTAACAGATCAGCAAGAAGCAAATAAGAAAATAAAATATAAAGAGAATAATGAAATTCATGAGGCACAGTTCTAGAGAAATCAAAATAAGAAGTATCAAGAGAAAGTGGAATACAATTCCACAACCTCTCTAAACTGTTAAAAACATTTAAAATAATAAAAAAGATATAGAGAAATCATAATGTCTCTCTACTACTGGAAAAACATGGGCATAAGTTAGTAAAAATAATGATGTATGTACAGGAAGTAGGAATCCCACACTTGGCAATAAACCAACAACAAAAATCTCCTGTACAAGTGCCCTGAGCAACGTGCAAGAATTCCTAGCAGCTCTTCTAGCACTAGTGACAAAATAAATATAAAAATTAGGGTAGAAGAATATTGTGTAATATATCCTTACTATATTCTATTTGTCATATACTACATGTCACTTACAATACACAAGTAAAGATGAACAAAAAGCAGTTAGTGGCTGCCACATTTAAGTGTCTCAGATATGTTTTGTTGAAATAATCAAGAAAATTACCAAAAATACAGAAAAGTATACTCATTAGTTGTTAAAAACAAAATATGTCAAAACTGAATATGCAATCTATAATGATATACATCTATATGGGGTAAACTTATTTTAAATAAGTAAGATAATCATAAGTACAAAATTCTGCCCAATGGCTTTATTTGAGAATGAAAAAATGTAGTTAAAGTATGCAATACTCAAGGAACTTTAAAATATTGGTGCAAATAATAAAATAAATAATAAAATAAAATAAAATTAATGAAGTAAATAATAAGAGTGCTTGCCAGATTTTTATCACAGATATTCTTTTTATCTATTAACACTTAAAAATGTTTTAAAAATTAGTGACTGAACCATAAAGAGCAAGAAAGAGTTCTCTAAATTTTGTAACTAGGAATAAAGGCAAGTTTTAGTATCAAAATTTATCGAGTTTAGAATCCATGCTATTAAAAGCACTAAAGGTGTTTCTAAAATGTATACATTAAAAAAAAAAATCACCATGGAGGGGCCTGAGTGGCTTGAAGGTCCAACCCTGGTTTCAGCTTAGGTCATGATCTCACACTTTGTGAGTTCAAGCCTGCACCAGGCTCAGAGTCTGTTTGGCATTCTCTCTCTCTCTCTCTCTCTCTCTCTCTCTCTCCCTTTCTGCCCCACACATGCTCTCTCTTCCTGTCTCTGAAAATAAATAAATAAACTAAATTTTTTTTAATTAAAAAATTAGAAAATCACCATGGATGAAAATGATACTAGGGACAGATTTTTGACGAGAAATTTGAATATAAATTTCAAATAGTTTTTTAGTGAAGTAAAGAGGATTATGACAAATCGTTGAATCCTTAACATGGATTTGAAATTATGGGACGCCTGTGTGGCTTAGTCAGTTAAGTGTCCGACTTTGGCTCAGGTCATGATCTCATGGTTCATGGGTTTAGCCCCATGTCAGGCTCTGTGCTGTCAGTGCAGAGTCGGCTTAGATCCTCTGTTTCCTTCGCTCGGCCCCACCCCTTTCACTCTCTCTTTCTCAAAAATAAATAAACATTAAAAAAAAAATTAAAAAAGGCATGAGTTTGAAATTAAACAATGTAAAATTATTTTAGGCATAACGAACATCCAAAGCAATGTAATGTTTTTCAGGTAGAAAACACATTTATCTTTTATTTTTCCAAAGGAATCGCCTGGAGTTTGCAGCTAGGAGCATGGAACTTTTAAATGTCTATCATGTTGAAATATTGAGTGTTTTCCAGGTGAATTTTATGTGCGCTGTAATAGTATAGAAAGTTTATTGAATATGCAGTTTCCAACAGTTAAATCCTAGCTTTTTGTTGCTTCATGGAACTATGATTGGGCCAATAAACAAGCATGTTTGGTGAATATGAAAGACAATTCTGTTAGGAGTAAGCTGAGAAGCACATCCTGAGAAATCTTCTTTTAAGGCAATTCATGCTTTCCAGTAAAAAATCAGAATACATATTTGAAATTTTCTAAGAGAGTAGCTCTTAAGGTTTCTAACCCCCCCACACACATACACAGACACACACACAAAAACACACATACATATATACACACACATAGTAACTATGTGGGGTGATGGATCTGTTAACTTTCCTTATCATGGTAATCAGGTCACAATTCCCCCAGATTGATACAAACATTTGTGGAGACACTTTTGCAATTAGTAATAAAACAAGTGATGTCACATCTGACTTGGGGCTATAACCAGAGAAAGTTTTGCATACACCCTCAAAGCAGTGTAAAGAGATGTTTAGTGCAGCTTTACTTTTTAATATAAAAATGGAACTGAAATATATATCCAATAACTTGAGAATTGATCAATATATTTGATTCATGTACATAAGAGAATAATACACTTGAGAAAATACATGAAAAACCATGTCATATATCCATTCTGTTGAATGAATCTCATAAATGTGATGTAGTCACGTAAATAAGGTGTAGAATGATATAATCAGCATCCTTTCATTGACATATAAGGCATGAAAAACAAAAGTATATATTGTTTAAGAATACATACATACAAAATATGAGAAATACATGGGAATTAAAAAAAATTCAAAATAGTGGTTATTTGTGTCTGATACAAACGAAGGGCCCAAGTCAAAGAGTGGTACCCACTAGGCATTAGCTATATTGGGAAATGAATACATCTGTGCTGATCCCATGTAGAACATATTAAATTTTCTTTAAAAGTTAGAGAAAAATAAACAATTTAGAAAAATATAAGGAAGGAAGTTTGAGAATGTTTACATATGATATCATATAAGTTAAAATCTGTGCTTATTATTTATTCCATAAGCTGGTGGTGTCTTATTTATTTACTTATTTAAGGTAGAGCATTTCTTTGGAATGAGTATTCCAAAGGTTACATTTTGGGAAATACTAAGCAAGTAATCTGTTCCAGCAGTCTTACAATGTTCTAAAAATATATAGACCAGGGATTAGTCTCATATTCTACAGAGGATAGAAGCCATTTAATATTGGGGAAAATGGTCCTAGAAGATTTAATAGCTCCTGAGGGTGTCACAGAACTAAAACATGGCACAAATTTTGCCATAAAACTGACCAGCAAAATATCATGCTCTAAGTCACTCTTGTATATGTTTCCAAGGGGACATTGTAAGAGAGGTATTGGGAAGCAATAGCAAGGGATGATTAAAATGTGGATTCTTGAAGAATAGTTCTTGAGTGTGAATCATGGCTTAACTACTTATTTGCTTTATGATTTGGGGCAAGTTAATTAGATCATTGAGCCTTACATTCGTTATCTATAAAATGTAGTTAATGAATGTCCCAAAGTCACAGGACAGTTAATGTATTTCAGTGAGATAAGTCATGGAAACTGTTCTTTTTTGATTTTGGTTTTGGTTTTGGATATTTGTTTTATTTTATTTTATCTTATTTTTTAGTTATTTCTTTGAATATAGTTGACACACATGTTACTATACAGTTTCAGGCATACAATATAGTGATTCAACATCTCTATGCATTATGCTATGCTCACCACAAGCGTAGCTATGGTCTGTCACCATACAACACTATTACAATGTCATCGACTATGATGCCTTTGCAAGGAAACTCGGACTGCACCTGAAGGTACAAAGTGAGTTGCTTCATGCATACATGTTTATTTTACTACCAAATATCTGCAGACCTGATTTTTAACATTATCTGATGATATTTCTCATATTTCTCTTTTAAAATAAATATGAATTCCAATTTAATTAAATATTTCCTCTATTAAAAGTATAGTAATTACTAGGTTTGAGATTGCCCCAAATAATGTTATATCCTATCAATCTGCCACCCAATAGCCTGCCCAAATTCATTCACATTCTGAAATATAGTAGTATTTCACTATTTAAGTCAAATTTCCAGCTTGCTAACCAGAGCAGAGAGGAATGAAGTGCATAGGGCTAAGGAAATTGCCTCTGAGTAAATATAATAGATAGTAGGCAACCAAGAACTATTGACCTAATAGTCATGCCCCAAATATCCACAATATATAGTTAGGAAAGAAGAGCTCAAGTTCATAAATATACGATGATAGATGATAGATAGATACATAGGTAGATAGATACATATAGATACAAGCAGAGGCCACATTTAATTTACATTTTTCTTTCCAACACCAAGTATAAATCACATGAAATACATTAAGTAGAAGCAAGTATCTAATAAGCATTTCTTGAGAAATAATGGCAAAGTGGAAAGGAAACACAGAGACAAGAGCAAAAACAACAGTCTGAAAGCAGTCAAAGTTTCGACAAAGAGTAATATATGATAATATACCCTGAAAACACAGAGTATTAAACGCAAATGAACATTGAATATAATTACATGTACCAAGAAATGGTTAAGTAAGAATCACTGAAATCTGCATTAGCAAACAGCTATTACAATTGTAACATATTTGAGAAAAGTTTATTTAAGAAAATTAAATTTAAAAGAATCTGGAATAAAGTTATATGAAGGCTCTAGGTTGCAAAGCTTTAAATGGCATATTGTTTTATTTAGAGAAATAATAAAATCTCGTCAATGTCATCACAGCATTTAAGTAATATGACAATCCCATGGGGATGGATTACCGTAGTACCTGCAGTCTTTCAAGGTTCTTATAGGTCGATATAGCCGTTTCTTTCAGGGAAAAAGTATATAGTTCCAAATGTAATAAATGTCCACCTTTGAAATAAACATTAAGAAAGTGCTTTGTACTCAAATAGACTTTGTTCTTTCCTTTCTGTATTTATCTTCGAGTAATATATACTTTTGTTTAGGATTTTCTGAAGAAGTTAAGTTTCTATTTCAAAATCTTAAGTATAATTTGCCTTCAATACCATTTCCGATACACTAATACTGCATTTTGGGTAGACATTTCTGGAATGCTAAAAGGAGCTTTGCCATGAGTTTGGTGTAGATAAAAAGAAAAATGAAGATACTTCTGTTAACTCTAACATATAAAGAGCTTGAATAATGACTTCCATCTTTTCCACAAGAAAATTGTTGACAAATTGAAGATCAGTGACTCTTCTTAGAAAAACTGTGGTTGCAGTGCAAACATCACTACAAACTCTGGGCGAAGTTAGAGTCAAATATCTTACCAGGAGCAAAAGCCTCTCAATCTATAAACTGCTAGGAATTATTAAATGACAATTTTTACAAATTGCTGGAGATGGAGCTAGATTAGCGTGAGAATACAAAATTCTTGGAGGCTCCAGCCTTAGAGGCCTAGACATCTATTTAGGTCTCACAGGAGGATATTCGGAAGTTCTCGCAGTTATGTTCCAGGAAATGCCGCCTTCTGGCGCTGATCCTTATGAAACGTACCTAGCGCCTCTACCTAAACATAAACATACATAAACATACCTAGATCCACTCTCCAGACAAAATGACTTTGACTGAGTGCAATTTTGAAACCTAAATCCAGCTGGAAAAATGAAACTACTCCCCACACTCCAGTTTCCTTCATTCTTCCTTTCCAACTTAAGGGGGAAAGCATTGTTCACATGGAACAGGACTTCAAAGTCATAGATTTGGAACACTATAGCCAGGGGACAAGGCTAAAAGAGAAAGCGCGTGGAGGATGGAAGGACACATGGCCCCAAGAAACAGGCCCATAAACATTGATATGGAATCACAGTGTTATAGAATTCTTTCCTGTCTTAACATCTTACCACCTCACTGAAAGGGCTCAAGAATAATAACAGATTTAAAGTGAAAGATCTCTAAGAAGCAGACTCTGTTTCAGGAAGAGAATGAGGGAAGACCCCAAAGTTAAGAGAGGAGACAAAAAAAAGTATACTGAATGAAATGTGAAGCTTCGGGTATCTATAATTAACACAAAATTTAAACATGGGCTACTTTCCATGTTAAAGATTTATTTACCTCAGCTCCCATTTCCCGAAGCTTATCCATCTTTCACCAGAAATACAAAGCATATCAAAATACAAAAAACAAAAGACAAAACAAAAAAAAAAAAAAAAGGAGAAAGAAAGAAAAAAAGAAGGAAAGAAAATGCATTCTAAAGAGGTAAAGGGATTATTAGAATGAGACTCAGATATGACAGATGTTGGAATTATCAGGTAGGGGAGTTTAAGTAACTGATTAAAATATTAAGGGCATTGATGGAACAAATTAGATAACATGTAAGAACAAAGAGATGATGCAAGTAGAGAAATCAAAACTGTAAGAAAGAGTCAAAAGAAAATGTTTGAATAAAAAGCATCCCAGCAAAAATAAAGAATGTCTTTGGCAAGCTCATTTGTAAATTCAACATGGCCAGGAAAGTACTCAGCAAACTTGCCGATAGGTCAATACAAACCTTCCAAACTAAAATGCAAAAAAAGGAGAGGAAAAAAAAAAGAATATTCAAACCAAGAGAAAATATCAAAAGTGTCATATGCATAATAGAAATACCAGACGGAGATGAAAGAAAAAATAGAACAGAAGAAATATTTGAAGTATAATGGCTGAAAACTTGTCAGGATTAATGACTAAAACAAACCACACATCAGGAGATCAGCACAAAAAGGAAGATAAATACCAAACACACCCACACCGAGGTATATTTTAAACAAACTGCAGAGAATCAAAAACAAAAGAATATTAAAGTAGTTCTCGGTAGGGGATGTGCTATGTCTACCTTCTGTGCTGGTGACCATTTTCTATTATTTTGTCTTTTTGTCTCCCTGCGTTGCATTCTGGGAGAATGCATCACCATCACCTTCTCAATCACTACTTTTTTCTTAGACTATGCTATCTATGAGTTGATTCCATCTTTTGATATCTATTATTTTAAAATTTGATTTATCTGTGATTCTTATTTCCAAAATTTATTGACTCTTTTACTCATCAATTTGCTTTTATTTCATATCTACCTATTTTAGTTTTTGTTAATAAAATGTCTATATTCAGTGAATAGATGCTATGTCACATGTATCTACTTGAACATCCTTAATATACTCAATTTTAAATCTTTAACTTCTATATAAAATTAATATAACTTCATGTATTAATCATTATTTTATTGATTTTCTTAGAAATAAATTATTTTAATTTTTAGAGGGGTTATTTGTGTTTTTTTAAATTAAATGTTTTTATTTATTTTTGAAAGAAAGAGAGACAGACCATGAGTAGGGGAGAGGCAAAGAGAGAGGGAGACACAGAATCCAAAGCAGGTTCTAGGCTCCGAGCTGCCTGCACAGAGCCCAACACGGGGCTCAAACTCATGAACCCTGAGATCATGACCTGAGCCAAAGTTGGAGGCTTAACCAACTGAGCCACTCAGGCGCCCCCAGAGGGGTTATTTGCGTTTAAACGCTTTTGTGTTTGGCAAGGTTATTAATATTAATATGACTTAATTCATGTCCAAATGATTTTTAATTCTCTGTCCTCACTGTGTATCATTTTGTGCCTTCCTACTTCTTGATTCCCAGTCCTAGTTCAGAAGGAACTTTGGAGCCCCTCTCAGCTATATTATAGGTTTGATCACAGACCCAATGGGTGGTGCGATAGTCAAAATAATGGGGCTCTGTGCTGACAGCATGGAGCTTGCTTTTGATTCTCTCTCTCCCCTCTCTCCCCCTCCCCCACTCATGCTCTCCAAATAAATAAATAAATAACTTTTATTTTATCTTGTTTTATTTAGGTTTATTTATTTATTTTGAGAGAGACAGAGACAGCATGATTTGGGGAGGGGCCAGAGAGAGAGAGGGAGAGAGACAATCCCAAGCCGGCTCCGTGCTGCCAGTGCAGAGCCTAATGCAGGGCTTGAACTCATGAAATGGGGAGATTATGACCTGAGCCAAAACCAAAAGTCAGACACTTAATCGACTGAGCCACTCAGTCCACCCAAATCAATAAATAAACTTTTAAAAACATTCAAAAATAAATATAGGAAGAGTTTTCTGTATTACCTGGGTAGGATCATCATCCTTACAAGTGGAAGAGAAGGGTAGAAGAGAGACATCTGGGGAGATGGAAGTGTGAGAAAAACTCAGTCCGATTTTGCCAGCTTTGAAGATGGAGGCCAAGAGCCAAGGAATGTGAGCAGTCTCTAGAAGCTGGGATGGAAAGGAGAACAGCTCTTCCCTAGAACCCTGGAAAAGGAACACATCTTGATTTTAGTCTAGTGACTAATTTTTAGACTTCTGACTTTGAGAAATATAGCATTGTAGATTCATATTATTTTAAACACTAATCTTTCGTTCACTTGTTACAACGGCAATAGAAGAGTAACAGAGGTGGTATGCCCCAGGTCCCGTGAAAGACCATGTTTCCCCTCCTATCTCTCTAGGCCTAGAGTATCTATTAGCAATTATAGACATCAGGCCTCTGGTTAAGAAGTCACCGATACCCATTAACTCACTAAAATTCTACAACACTCCCAATAAGTCATGTATCACTACTCACATATTATAATGAAGAAACTGAGGCTCAAAAGTGCTTGCCAAAATTCCAAATCCGTCTTTCTCCACTGCGTGCAGTTCCCTACTGTACAAGGCAAAGTTTCAGGTTGCATAAAAAAAGGGGAACATTACCACTCTCCTGCAATACTTTCTCCTTATTCATTATTGTCATAGTAGCCATGAATTGGTGTGCCCCACTGTTGTGAAACATTATAGTGCTACTATTGTGTCATGATATTCAACTTGGTTAAAATTATTATATTTGTTTCTTTTATTCTTAATTTCCTAGAGATACTCAAAAACTTTTAAATAGCTCTATAGCTATATTTCAGAGGCACCTCCAATATCTTTGCTCCTTTTCAAACAGCCTCAGAATTCACTACAGATTTCTGACCTCCTTTGTTTCAGGGAACTTCTGTGGTTTTTAGGAAGGCCATATCAGCAGATATAGGAAAATATGCAGAGACAAAAATACTTTTGCTTTGAGAGAAGAGGTCACGATTGTTTCTCATTCCTGCTGCTTCACTAAAGTTTTTAAAAAATTCTGAAGCCTTTTTGCTTATCTCAATCTGTAGGATTTACAAGTTCTTGTTAGATTATAAATGCCTTGAGGCAGAGATAACATGTTAATTGATTTATATTTACTTGATTGAGCTCAGTGCTTGGCTTCAGTGAGGTGCTCAGTAAACGCGGAAAGAGGAATTTGTGTGGAAGTCTTGCTTCTGCTTGTCATTGATGAACCGTCCTGTAAACTTCCGGCCACATAGTCATGTTATATATGAGGCTCTGGCTCCCTGAGAGGGCATTTGACACCTGTTCCTCTTGATATCTGTTTTTCATATGGTGTTTCTTACTGTGGCAGCGTGACATATATTTAACTTGCATAGTTAAAAAAAAAAAAGCATGGACAACTACGCTGAATATAAACACAAAATTAACGTATGTCAAACTATATGAAAAAAGAAAAATGTTATCTCCTTTTCTAATTTGTTCTAGTGAACGGAATCCCCAACTTTTCCTTTTATGCTTTTCAATATTGTATATGAACAGGGATTTCCAAGAGAGCAGCGGGAAATACAGAAAATTAGGAAGTTTCACACTCAATTTAAATTTTGGCCGGCGCCTATAATATATTTTTTTTATTTTTGTCTGAATTGCCTTGTAGCTATGAAAATCAGTTTCTCATGTGAGGGCAGCTAGTAGTCAGGAACTGATTTTATGATTGAATGCATTAGGAAACTCAACTTCATTAGTATAATTATGGAAATGAGGTTCATAGCTTTGGGGTATATATTTTTTTTCCCAAAGAAGATTGTATCTGTAGGAGACCGACATAGAAGCATGCAATTCAGTTTAAGTAGTAAATACCTGTGAGATATTAGAAGTTGAAATCTTTGAGATATTAGTATAAGAATTGTTCATTGAAAATACTTTTATTTATCTTGTTATTATGCATTGCTTTTTCTCTAAAAAAGTAAAACATGAAATATGGTACAAATAAGTCTTCAAAACAAACAATAATAAGTGAAATACAATGATTAAAATAGCAGAGAAAGTGAAAAGTTAAACATAATAAAATCCCATATAATATTACTTTTATTTTTCCCTTTATATATTAAGTATACCATTTGTCAAGTTTCATACAATCATCCATCATATGAAGCTTTTGCTTTTTGCTAGTGTATATTTTACTTTAAAAAGCCATAGCCCTGCTTTACACAATGTGGCTTCAAATTCCTCCTGCACTTCTTTCTTTTTGATTCTCTAAAAACGTAGATAATAGCTACCAATGATAAAAAATTGATTTCTCTTGTATTTTGAATTAATCAAAAATATATTGTAAAGAACTGAATGTAAAACATCAAATACCTTTATCATGGATTCTTACTGACTATACCAACAGAAAACAAAACAGGAAGACCTAACAGTTACAGTTTGGTTTAGGAATAGATATCTCCCTAGTCTACCAGGAGAGGAAGGACAATGCAGGATTAAATTTAGCCATGATTGACACACTTCCATGAACAAAGGCAAATGAAGCAATATGCAAGTATAAATGATCTTCCAAAGATCGATGGTTGCAACCTAATTTGGGTATCAGAAATGTAGAAATTATCAAATGAAAATCAATAGCATTTGCATGTTTCTGTATAAAACATATGGAAACAGATGGCTACTGCTCTGCTTTTCTCTCCCTCAGGATAGCATGGTAAATACATGATCCCCTTCATCTACGAAATAATTAAAACTATAACTTATCCATAATCAGTTCCTATCAATCTCACTCCATAAATAATGTCAAACTATTTCCATTCTCTACATCTTCATCATCACCATATTCCAAGTTTCGTCATTTCTATGCTGAAATAGTAACATAGTGTTCTAACCAGAATCTTTTTACTGAGAAAAAGGATAAGGGTTTGTACAGTAGATAAATAAAATTTTATGGAAGAAAATATAAAAGAATTAAAATGTCTTCAATAAAAATTCACTTGATATGCAACATAAAGGACTTCGCTTAATTTAGTGGAAGCGAATATAGACAATATTTTATTTAATCAATTCTAGGTGTACATTTTCTCACTTAAAAAATCTTTGAAACAGATGTGCCTTGTGATCAATGCTGTTACATTTGATAAGATAGAAGTCAAGTGTCTGCATATCACATTGCCTCACCTGTTCTACCAGCTAACATTGCTTCCTGGAGGGAAGGAAATGTTATTGTTAAACGGGAGAGGAAATTTTCATAGTAGCCAAGTAACCAGGCTTTGTTCAGAAAATATCTCATCTGTCCCTGATTTATACTATAAAAAATTTTCTGATCCTACACAGAAAGTTTTGGTAAAAATAGAAGGAATTAATAATAAAGTGGAAAAACATGGACTCCAGATCAAGTTGGCTAGAATGTATACACATGTCCCATGACTAAGGATGGGGTTACAGCCTGATAAATCCATTGTAAGCGAGCAATGTAGTAAGTCAAAATGTGATAATACTTCTAACCCAACAAACTTTATAGGTTGACTTAACCTACCTTAAACATTCTCTGAACACCTACATTAGCCTACAGTTGGGCAAAATCATCTAACACAAAGCCCATTTTATAATAAAGTGTTGAGTATCACTGTAATTTATGAAATACTGTACTGAAAGCAAGAAACAAAAACAAACACAGAATGTTTATATGGGTACAGAATGGTTGTTAAGGATATCAAGTGTTTACCCTCACGACCCCATGGCTGACTGCCAGTCGCTCTGCCCAGCATCACGAGAGAGGATTGTACAGCACATCACCAGCCTGGGAAAAAATCAAAATTCAAAATTCCAAGTACAGTTTCTACAGGATGTGTATTGCTCTCACATGATCATAAAGTCAAAAACTCGTGAGTAGAATGACTGTAAGTCAGGGACTGTGTGTACTGAAAATGTGTCATGTGGCAGGCTAGTGAACTCTCTGTATCAATAAAATGCAGGCAAAAGTAATAATTTCAGGTAGCTTTTGAAGGTTGACAGTAATCATATATTCCACTACCTAACAGATAAGATGTGCTCCACAAATTATATTTTAGTGATTATTATTTGTTAGTGATTATTAAATACATTCAATTGAGAATTTAAGATCCCGTCAGAACTTTAGATAGTTAGTTAATATCACTCACCCATGTGTGTTATTCAATCAACATCTCACTGGTGTTTTCAAAACATAGGTACTGGAAATACAGTATACGTCTGGCTTTTGAGTAATAATCAGGGATCCAAACTAAAAAACAGGTATAAGTAAATATTTATGGTGATAGAATATTGCTATTATAAAAATTACACCCAAATTAAGGTAGAATAAATAAATATAAAGATGCTTAATAACATTTTATTATAATTAATTTACATTCCAATTTTTTATAGTGCTAAAATATCTCAAAGCTTTTATTTAAGCATAAACTTCTTCATACTTTTAAAGGAAAATCAGACATGTTTTTATTTATTCCACGTTTTTGAAATTTTAATTTTAAGACATGCTTTGTATAGTTTGTGTAGCATACAAGATGATGCAAAGTTATTATCTTTTTTTTTTGAGAGACAGAGAGAGTGGAAAAGCGACAAAGAGGGAGGGAAACAAGATTCACGCCCAGCACAGCCCAACACGGGGCTCAATCTCAAGACCGTGAGATCATGACCTGAGCCAAAACCAGGAGTTAGATGTTTCCCCAATTGAGTCACCCAGGCACTCCCAAAGTTATTTTTAATTGATATTTACATCACATGAGAACAACTCAACTCCTGGTCTTATCCAAATGTTGATTTTCTTTTAAGCATAACATTTTACCAACTCTGTGGGTGCATTTATACTTTACTGGTAGTTTGGAGTACTCTTAACCTTTATTTAAAGAATGAGTCCAAACAGTTCCACATGCTCATATTTCTATAAGGAAGGAGGCTAATTGCTTTTAGATACTCAACATTCTAAAAAAGTAAACACTTTAAGAATAAGATTTTAAAAAAAGAAAGGAAGCAAACCAAAAAGCTCTGACTTAACCATATCTCACAAATACTATTTTGCTATGCTCAGGGCCTAATGATTTTGTAAGGCAAATCTAACTTTTTACTGAACCTGTTTCTATTTTTGTTCATTTTGTTATTTGGGGTCTTTTTAAATCTAAATTTAGAAGACCTTCTTTAAGTCAAATTATTAACCAAAAAGATCTGAAAAATAGTTTTGTATTCAAATATAGGCCTGCACCAAATGGCATACAGGGGAGCCAATTCCCATAATGGTCTTTAGGTTCAGGCTACGCTACTGCTTCAGAGGGCATGAATTCGACTGTAAAAATATAGTTGAAATTTAGCAATTTGTTTTCTTTGTAATCAGTTATTTAACCAGCACAAAATTCTGTTAAAGAAAAGCCCCCCAAATACCTTTTTCCTACCAAAATCACAGAGCTAAATTGGTAGATCTAACTAACATTCTCTAAATAAAGCCCAAGGTGATACTTTTTATACCTCAATGAAAAACAATCAAACTGACAAAGGTAATAACTCGCAAAGAGTGGGGCTCAATCCCACAAACTGTGAGATGATGACCTGAGCCGAAATCAAGAGTCAGATGCTTAACCAACCGAGGCACCCAGGCACTCCCTAGATACCCTCTTAATAAAATCTTTAAAACATGTATTTTGGGGGCGTGCCTGGGTGGCTCAGTTGGTTAAGCATCCAACTCTTGATTTTGCTCGGGTCATGATCTACGGTTTGTGGGTTTGAGCCCTGTGTCTGGTTCTGTGCTGACAGGGTGGAGCCTGCTTGGGATTCTCTCTCTCTCCCTCTCTCTCTGCCTCTCCCCTGCTTGTGGTTGTTCTCTCTCAAGATAAATAAAATAAAATTATATATATGTTATATATATACACACTTTTTGGGACTCTCTTATGAGTCAGACTTTGTGCTAGTCCCTGAGGGTAAATGAGCCACCCTAGTAATAATTTCCCATCTGTTTGACAGACAATGAAAACTGAACACAAGAATCTGCCATCACCACTGGGGGTGAGGTTTGGTTCTGGAAGCACAGCCAGGTTAGTTGTGCAGTAGAAGGAAGCTGCCAGTTCTTTCCAGCAACCCCTAGTTACCAAGATCTCTTTCCTACTTCACTGTGTCCAGAGAAGCACCGCATGATTTTTAGGTCCTAAAGCAGCACACTTATACTCAGTATTCAAAGACTAAAACATTTCCTTTTCCTTTGCACATGTATTCGTGTGTTTTCTCGGTTGTTCTGCTGAGATCCAGTGTTACGTCAGGCTCTTCAGTACTGGTCTTTGAATTTCCTGATAGAGTTAGCCTGTGGATTGGTAATAGGGGTGGATTTGGTAGGGGAAACACTTCCAAGTCTTAGTCCATGTGGGATGGGCTGCAGAAAGGGTTTGGGCGTGTCTATTATTGCTTGGGTTAGATGATACTATACATACCGTATGTGAATTTGAGATTTCTTTGGAAACACAATTCTCTCATTGCACCTAAGGAAGATAATGGTAGTAAAAATAATGAACTTTCTGCATGTGTTTAGTATATGGTGTTATTTGTTTCAGGTCTCTGTCAATTAGAACTAATCTACTCTATAATCTTCAAGGAATGTCTTAATAATTATCCAATATTACAGGTATTTTTTTTGGCAAACTTATTCCTGGCATTTCATGTAATTCAGTATGTAAAAGGAGGTAGGTTCATGTACTAAATGTTTGTTTTCATTATCGACCCATAAAATTCCTGTTTCTAATATTGAAAACATTATGCGCTCCATTCTTATGAATATATTGTGGATATTTTTTTAAAAAGTGAGTTAATACAAAATTAAAGTTTTAAAAGTACATCTAAAGGTAATAAACAAAACATGTTAGCACAGAATTTAGTTTAACTGCTTTTAGAATTAAATATCTAAACAGGTATAAATTGCAAATACATAGTCTATAGGTTTTTTTTGATCGTGCCTCACCGATCATGATTTTGAAATCAAACATCTTTGTCTAACTTTTTTGAATTTTTTCAACATTTATTTATTTTTCAGAGATAGAGAGAGACAGAGCAGGAGCAGGGGAGGGCAGAGAGAGAAGGAGACACAGAATCCAAAGCATCTCCAGGCTCTGAGCCGTCAGCACAGAGCCCGATGCGGGGCTCGAATGTTTATTTAAAACAAAAATAGTGTATATAGTGTGGCTGACACACATAAAATAATCTGCAATGAGTCACACTTTTGAATAATCCTTTGCCCTGGACTGCCAGAAGACCAATAACTTGCTTCTGACCTATAGAATAAAAGTGATGGAGTGACATCTCCCTGGTTGAGTTCTGTTACTCGGCAAAGGTGATGGTGTTGTCACTCTCATGCTTACATTATGTTATATATGACTCCGTGACTATAGCAGGACTGGCTACCCTGCTGGCTTTTAAGAAGCAAACTATAATTTGCAAATAGCCTTGGATATTTCTTGATGTAAGTATTCATATTATTCATTATAAATGAGTATGCAATATCAGTTTTATTTTGACCAAATGTCTCTTAAGTCTTTCTTGATGCATATGGAAAACTAATCTATTTTTTTAGCAGTTTGAGTGATTATCCATAAAGCAGTTTTTGTAATCATGTTAGTGAATTTACTAGAGGTTATTAGTGTACTATAATTAAGAGAATCTAAAATGTAAATGAACTATATAAAGAAAGAGAGGTTTGGGCAGTGGAGACACAGACATTGTGGTTTGAAAATGGGGAACACTTGGGTTGCTTGGGTGGCTCAGCCAGTAAAGCAAGCAACTCTTGGTTTTGGCTTAGGTCATGACCTCGCGGTTTGTGGGTTCGAGCCCCACACTGGGCTCTGTGCTGCTAGAACAATCTTGCTTGTGATTCTCTCTCTCTCTAGCCCTCCCCTACTCGCTCACTCTCTCTCAAAAGGAATACATAAAATTTTAAGGAATACTTGGAAATTTATATTTAAAAAAGTAAAAAGAAAAGGTGAAACACCATTTTATGCTGTGGCAAAAATTTTGTTACATTGTTGCTCCCTGACTCAGAGTAAATGGGGAACAAATTTGGAAAGTAGTGTGCTGATTCCTGTGAGGTTGTTATTTTTGTTTGTTTGTTTTTGTTTGTTTTTGTTTTTTAATGAACTTCCATAAAAGATGGATTAACTGACAGTAGAATTGACCTGTCTGTAAGAAAAAATGGGAAAGAAAAAAGATATACCGAGAGAGTTATTTAACCTGTGCCATATAGGACCTTTCACGTATAATCGTAGGGTTAGAGATCAGGTTGGTGGGGTGCCCTGCAAGCCCCTCAGGGATTCGGATGCTTCCCATCTTCGTGCTGTGATCTCCTTAGTATATGGATATAATCCTCTTCTTTGCAAAGTCCCATATTTATTTTGAATTCCAGGCAAGAAAATAATAAGAAATGAAAAAGCCCAAAGGACATACCCAGGTGGACCTACAGTCTTAAAAAGATTTCCCATTCACCTATTTCTGCTTGCATCTATAAACTACAAATCCCTTATTATCCTACTTATTAATAGGGCCATTGGGAATCTATTTTCACCAGCGGATATTGTTACCCCAAACAAGTGTGTGGTTCCAAATTCATTTTCTTTGTGTAGAACTATCTAATAACTTACTTACCTCTAAAAACCCATCTTATAAATATGTCTTTAAATAGATCATCTATCTGAGGAATGGTGGACCAAAAAAAAAAAAATGAATAGATGTAATTTTAAAGACTAAAATCCAAGTCAGTTACTTCACTAATAACTTCTGCAGTTGGGCAGATGATACTCTACCACGGGTCACCAATAATTTTTATTCCCTAAATCCAGTTATTTCTAATAATTGTGTCATCTTGAAAAATCACAATTTCAGGACCTCATTTATTGACCACTATTGATCAATAGACATAACCTAGTAACGCTTCTCCAACAATTCTTCCCTGCATCAGCACATTTCAATCCACTGAGCTCACCAAATTATCACTCTTCTCTTTCTTCTGAGGTCTCTTTTCTCCTTACAGAAGCCTATATCGCTTCTGTAACTTGCTTGTGCCTTCGTCTCTTACTGAAAAAATCTGGTTTAACCTTACCCTGCACCTCCCCTACCTTGTTCCTAATCCCAAGTTATGAGAAAAACTCCATAACCATGCTGATCGGGCCCTTAGAAATATGCAGAATACTTATATATTTCCCCGGTCAGTTATCTTTAAGGTAATTATTTCACATTTTTTTAATTTTTTACTTAAAGCCCCCAACTCTTTCTTTTCACTTTAAACTAGTAACCCAGTGTCTTGTTTCCCTGAGAAAGTAGAATTAACCTAATCCACAAAGCTGCTCCCATGCTGCTATGCATTAAAGTCTTATTACACCCAGACGAGCAGAGATATTCT
The DNA here is from genome assembly GCA_030068075.1 of Paguma larvata. Classification (NCBI taxonomy): domain Eukaryota; kingdom Metazoa; phylum Chordata; class Mammalia; order Carnivora; family Viverridae; genus Paguma; species Paguma larvata. Next base: position 39,620,043 of record CM057840.1, read on the forward strand.
GAAAAGCTAAGAGTTCAGTAACTTTGTAGTCAAAGCCCTCCGGTCATTCTCATGACAATGAAAAACTGCATATTTATTACTCTCACATTCAAGGTCCTAGATGAGCAGACAGCTGCTCTATGACCTCATCTGTGATGATCATCTATGGCTCATTCTGTTCTAGGCAATTGAACCTTTTTTTGTTGTTTCTAAGCCATGCCAAGCTCGTTTTAGCTACAAAATATTGGCCCTTCCAGTCCCTTCTGCCTGAGATGTTTTTCATACTGATCTTTACATTGGGCTCATTTTTGTCATCATTCAGATCTCTACCCAAATGACATCTTTGAGGTGCCCTCCCTGACTATGAAAATGACCCCGTCTCTACTTCATCTTCCTTCAGAGCAATATCGCTATCTGGAATTATGTTTTCTGTTTCTTTATTTTCATTCTCCCCCTTTCAATGGGGCACAGGCTCTGTCTTCTCTCACTGATTGTCCAAATTCCTTAATAGTATCCGACACACAACTGGCACTCAATATATATGTGTCAAATGAGTAACAGTGAGCACCCATAACAAAATAATGACTAAGATGAAAGACTTATTGTGCAACAACACAGACTATTCTAAGTGCTTTACATGTTTCAGTTCACTTAATTCTCAACATGACTCTTTGAGATGAGTAATTATTTCCATTCCATATCTGAGAAATAATAGTTTTGAAAATTTAAATAGCTTGCCTTTTATCACATCTAACATTGTATTTGGTCTTCTGCCACTGCGGAAAATATCTTCATAAGCTTTTGATCATAAAGATTAAATCCCTCTAAACTGGTTCAGTGAGTTGAAGAAGTGAAACAAGAGGATAACACTTTATGAGAAATTTTTCTACTATAAATCTAAGGAAATAAAGTGTAGCTGATCTTGAAACTTGGAGAAGGACCTTGACAGAGAAAAGCAATTCCAGAAACATTTAATGAGAATGGATCTCTTGGCATGGATGGCCAAGAAAACTATCAGTAAAAATATTCAAATGTGTTTTTGTCCTAAAATAAAATAGATTGTAACTTTCCTCTATCTCTCTTAAAGATTTAAAAGAAAAGTTCATATATAATAGCTTTACATTAGTGGTGATTTGAAGGTAATAAGAAATGGGCACTGGGGAGTTTGGGACAGGTGGACAAGTGAAATGTTTATTTCTCATACCCAGTCTACTCTGAGGACTGAGCCAGTAAACAGTCCTTGTAACATATTCCAGAAGGCCAGCTATTTTGGACTTCCAAGAAGGTAAGCAGATGTACAAGTTGTGCCCCTGAGTAATACTCTGGGGCCAAGTACATCAGGGAAATTGACTTTGGAGCAGATTCAGAAATCCTCATATTCCAAATGATTATAGATGAAGGTGTTCCCTAAAGGGGCATGATAACTAAATCTTGCTACATAAAGAAAAGGCCAAAGTTACTAAGCCTGCACTTGGGTTCAATCTGTTTAACGGAAGTATGGGGAGCCCATTATCTTTAAATTTCAAGACTTCTTATTAAATGTGCCGTTTTACTTTATGGCTTTCCTTATATTTGCTCTGAGTGAAAGATGAATTCCACTATTAAAATTTTGGCAGTGCAATCACTTGTACACAAGAGACAGCTATTTGTGCTAACAATAACGGATGTGGGTGGGGGCTACCCTAGTGGATAGAACTCTCGGGAAGAAAAGCACATAAAAGTAAGATGTGAAGTTTAGGGATAAATTTAGCAACTTTTCTTTTAAATTCTTTATTAAAATTATTGTATATAACAATTTTATCATAGTATAAAGATTAAGAATATTTTTGGAATGAGGCAACTGGGTGCATCAGTCAGTTAAGTGTCGGACTCTTGATTTGGGCTCAGGTCATGATCTCATGATTCATGAGATCAAACCGCATGTCCGTGCATAACCTTCCTTGGATTCTCTCTCTCCTTCTCTGTCTCCCTCTCCCACATCTCTCTGTGTCTCTCTCTCTCAAATAAATAAATAAACTTTAAAAAAAGGAATAGTTTTGAAGTGAATTACAGCATATTTTTACCAATTATCAGAGAGAAGTCGAAAGCAGTAATTTTTTTTTTCATTTCATGAGGGCCAAATATCTTAACTTTCCTTTTTTTTTTTTCCATGTGGGCCAAACATCTTTCCTTTTCTTTGTGTTTTTTTATGTTAATTTATTTATTTTGAGTGAGAGAGAAAAAGAGAGAGAGCATGAGTGGAGGGAGGGTGATAGAGAGAAGCAGACACAGAATCCAAGGTAGGCTCCAACCTCTGCAGAGCCAGACGCGGGACTCGAATCCACGAATTGAGAGATCATGACCTGATCCAAAGTTGGACACTTAACCAACTGAGCCATCCAGGTGCCCCCATCTTATCCAATCTTTAATTAGAAACAGAAAGAAATATATTATTAAGCAACTACATCTATATAGCAGCTTATATCAATGAATATAAAATTATCAGCTTCGAGGGGAAATTTGGAATTTAAAATTGTCCCTTTCTGATATACAAGTGAATTCACAGAGAAGAAGAAGATACTTTACTGTGTTTTATTCTGAGATTAACAAAACCACAGGAACTTTACTCCATCTCTCTCTCTGCCTCATCCTTGTTTCTTTCCCTAGTGATAAACCAGGAACTAAGTTAATATATATTTGCTTTTTGATAATTTATTGGTTTGATTTTATGTTCTTTCACAAATGCCTTCGGTATATTCCTGGACATATCTAAGTAACCGCTTAGCTCTGTCACAAGAAAAGAGTGCCCTCGTCCCTGTGCCCTGGCTCAGACTGAAAGTGAAGCTCCATCTTGACTGGTTTATTGGCACGAACTACACCACTTTCCCCAGGATTTTCTGCAAGAAATAGAGATGATGATATAGAAAGGTTTAAGCTTGATAAATAAAGATAAATGAAATATGTCATGTTATCTTTAATTTGTTGGTTTTGAATAGGATTTATTTATCTAATAGGTAAAATATTCATTCTATCAAATTCCTAGCTAAACCTACTGGTTTAAATTGTATGCAATAAATAGTGTGATAAGTAAAGCATCATTACCTATGAATATCTGCTACCTATCTATCTAGATCTATATAAGTGATATGTGTGTGTGTGTGTGTAAGCCAAAACATTATGTATAGGTGTTATGAATTTAAACTATAAGTTGGAGAAATAATACCTGTTGTTAGTGACCTTTTTTACCATCAATGAGACATAAAGTGTGCAATAACTGTCAAGACCAGATTGTACAGTGTATAGAAAACATTGTGAGGTACTCAGAGAAATTATACTCATAAATTAGAATTATTACAGAATGTTATCCGTATACATCATTACTTTGAACAGAGACTTTTTTTTTATTTTTACAATGAGAACAGGAACGCATTCCAGAAAAATATCTATAGAATTGAACATGTTTAGATAAATTAAGAAAGATAACAAGAATTTTATCATGACTGGAGGAGATTCTTCTCCGGGGAAACAAAGGATTAAGCAGGTCCAGTTTATTGAGAACCTTGATCCTGAGAATTGAATAAAAAATAAGTAGATAAGAAGAGTTTTGAGCAAAAATCAAATTTGATTAAAAAATTCACTTAGATTTTACTAGTTGCATACTAAATTTATCTTGGAATATTCTTAAAATAATGTACATAATAATGTATAAGGTTATCATAGTACATATGTGTACATAAAACATGCATAAATATATTATGTATAAATAAAACATATATCAGTTTTAGAAACAAATTCCAACAAACAAACCTGATGCTTGAATTTGGTGTTTACCCCTAGTTCAGAAAGGAAAGGTCTGCATCATTTTATTAAAAAAAATTAATGTTTATTCATTTTTGAGAGAGAGAAAGAGCATGACTGGGGGAGGGGCAGAGAGACAGAGGGAGGCACAGAGTCTGAAGCAGGCTCCAGGGTCTAAGCTGTCAGCACAGAGCCCTATGTGGGGCTCAAACCCATGAACTGTGAGATCATGACCTGAGCTGAAGTTGGACACTTAACCAACTGAGCCACCCAGGAGCCATCGGTCTACATCATTTTACAAGTAAAGGGCGCTGTGGATTATAAAAGCAAACATCTCTGCTCCTCGGTAAAAAGTCTGAGAAACTCTATTCACTCTGCCACTTTTTGCCCAGGGTTTGTATGAATTGCCAGTTTGCACATCCTCTATAGAATCTGACTTGTCAGAAGCAGGGAGGTGACTTGGCTGGTGGAACCAGATTAGATCCCAGTAGGTTTAGGGCCTTCAAATAAGATGTACTTGTGAACAGAGATTGAAAAATAGACCTAGTAGTCCCATATGCTAGGAATTTAAGTTTTTATATAAATATTTTGCTCTACTTGTCATAAAAATTAGAAACGGGATAACAAAATGTTATGTGAAATGAACAACTGATGAGAAAAAAAAATCTGGGTGAGATTAAAAGATTAAAATCAAACTAAAGACACAAAAGTAAAATGAAAATGGGAGGCAGCAGAGAGTAAAATGAGCTCATGGAAATTTGAATGGCTGATGTTAAGAGCCTACTTGCGAGTCTCTTGAAGAGTGCACAGTAAGAAGCCAAAGAGCTGAAAATTATGAGAGAAGAGATGTAGGAACAAAGAGCCATCTGGAAATTACAGGTGTTTCAAAGAAGTAATCGGGATACAAACTAAAATCACACTTGGAATTGAAGGAAATTTTACTGGGCCGAAAATAGCACTAAGTATGCAAATTTAAGTAAAATCGAAATTTATAAAAATAAAACAGAACCAGATGCATTCTGGGCACTTGTGTTTCTTGTAACATAGCCAACTCAATCACCAGAAAACACAATTGCTATAAAAGTTCTAGGAATTCTTAAAGAAATATCAGAAACACGTTTTAGATATAGTTGACCATAAAAGTCTGTAGGAAAAAAAAATCTTAGGAACAATAAACAACAACCGCAACAAAAGTTGGGAAACAAGAGCTGGTGTTTCAGCTGTACTGACTTTTAGGTGATGACTGTTTGCCAACACATGAAACGGAATTTCAAAAATGATTATTTTTGTTGAAACGTAACATATGCAAAGGTGTACGAATGATGCATTTTCTCATGGTGGAATAAACCCATGTAACTACTAATATGATCAAGAAATTGAACATTACATGGGGCACGTGGTGGCGCAGTTGGTTAAGCCATCTGACTGTGGCTCTGGTCATGATCTCATGGCTCTGCTGGCTCTGTGCTGACAGCTCAGACCCTGGGGACTGCTTCGGATTCTGTGTCTCCCTCTCTCTCTGCTCCTCCCCTGCTTGTGCTCTGTCTCTCCCTTTCTCATAAATAAACATTGAAAAAAAATAAATTACAAGCTTTTCACATTCTACATACCAGTTTTATCAAGGATGTGTTTTTCTTCTTAAATTTTTAAAAATGTTCACAAAGAAAAAGAGGCAAGAAAACCTGAATGTTTCCTGAAAATAAGTTACTTCCCATTAGAATCTTAGCAAATACAGTGAGTCCATGCAAATAACTCAAAAATCAGGAAACAAACAAAAAACAATTGATGGGCACTACTGAACAAAAGTTAAAAGTAAATATAGAATTGAAACCATTCGTACTTTCATTGATGAGTACAGAGATGTTTCAGATGTTTCAAGTAATGTAAAGATAAATTATGTAATTTTACATGGGAATAGTTTAAAATCCATTAATTTGCAAGTATAATCTGAAAATGAGTGTGGCAACAGAAGAAAGAAACGTTGGTGAATATCATTTCAGAAGAAGAAACAACAAATACTTTACATTATGACAATAAAATAATTTACTTCAATTATTTTAACAATATCGATAAAAATTAAAGCTCAAAAATTATAAAATTATAACCTACCAGATTATATAGGAAAATATAGAAAACTGTAGGAAAATGCTAAAAAAATGAACAAAAATTTAAAGCTCAAAAATTATAAAATTATAACCTACCAGATTATATAGGAAAATATAGAAAACTGTAGGAAAATGCTAAAAAAATGAACAAAAATTTAAAGGAAGTAATATGAAAACAGCCATATAGGTTATGATTGGATTGTAGGAGATCCAGAGGAAATATTTTATAATTCAATAAAAGCAGGTACTTAATACAACTTAGGTATTAAACAACTTATCTGTATGCAAGATAGATCTTGTCAAACTCCAAGGCCAGTCATTCTTGAGGACCTAAATTTTGTTTTCTTGTCTTCTATTAACATTGGAAATAAGGAAGTGGATATATTTTTATACTGATGGAGTCCAGCTTGTTCAGAATGAACTAATCTTTACTTAACTTACGTGGGCCATTATTATTCTTAATTCATTAAATTTTCAGGGTTTTATATAAAGTACTTTTCTTTTGGTAGAATTTTAAATCATATTTCACTAATGACTTCTTACAACTTCTGTATTTACTCAGAAGATATATGTGCCTCAAAAATATCAAACAAAAATAGTAATCAATAGTCTTGACTTTATAAAGCATAATGATGGATTATTCTTGCTTCTGTCAGTTTTAGTATTCCTAAAATCAAGTCTATAAGATTTTCAGTATTTTTATTTTGAATGATCACATTTAAATTTATTTAAGTAATTGAATTATCTTACTATAATTGTTCAGTAATATATGGTCACTAACATCTCAGTGAAGTCATAGTTTAGATACTTAATTTGAATCTATTTGTAACGGACTTCTAATTACCCATGCATTAGGAGTTATTACTTTAGTGACTACTATATACAATTGTCAAGAATGTGTGAAAATATGGGATTGCAGTTTTCATGTTTCACACTTAGTTCATGTCATAAATACATGTATCTATATAAAATGTTCTTGTAGGTTTCAGTAATTTTGCTCTAAGTTCTCCAGATTCCAGGTGCTCATCACCGATGTATGCTTCAGAGGAGAAAATATGTACAATTAGTTTAATCGCCACGAGCAATCATTGACTAATTTGCGATCTGCTGACAGAATGTGATAATGGTGTATTTGCAAAATCCTGCCTCCTCACCTGAAACCTTTAATCCATGCCTTGCCAATGTTTTCCCTCCTAGTTGTTTTTTTCTTCTTTTTTTTCTTTATTATACATTCTTAAGACTGAAGTTGAGGAATAATGATATCCATTTGTGACATGCTCAAAATAATGACATCAGTCATCATCATCTTTTGCCTGTGTTTTGCCAGTTTATTATTTTTGGCTCACTGTGCAGTAATGCAAAGGAATTCAAGAACGGATCCTGAAATAGTATCTTTTCACATCAAGTCTTCCTGCTGTGACAGTGGAGACATTTGTCCCCAAGAGAATCCTTATTCTCAACTTACTGATGAGGAGGTCTTTGAGGCCTCCCTATTTAGATTACGGCTGCAAACTGAGCTTTCGCTGGACACTGAGCATATATGAATAAAGTACCAGCTGGTGTAAAATTCTTAAACTGGAAATACCGTTTCGAACCATCTGGAGTCTACAACTATGGCGTTGGATTATTCTGGCAACATCTAATTGAAAATGCTTATCTTGACCAACAGTCCTTCAAAATCATGTTGTGACCTATTGCCTGTTTTTGTATCTCATTTTTTAACATTAACTTTTCTACATTGTAATTATTTTTGCATTTTAATAATATGAAAGAAAAGGGGTGCCTGGGTGGTTCAGTTGGTTAACTGTCCGACTTTTGATTTCAGTTCAGGTCATGATCTCATGGTTCGTGAGTTCGAGTCCCGCCTCACCAGACTCTGCATTGACAGCACAGAGCTTGCTTGGGATTCTTTCTCTCTCCCCTCTCTTTATTCCCTTCCTCAGCTCAGGCACTCTCTCTCCTCTCTCTCTCTCTCAAAATAAAGAAATAAAGTTAAAAACATAATGTAAAAGTCGTATAATTTAGTAGATTAATAAAGCAGGATAGGATGACACAGAAATGCCACCTATGAGTCCTGGCTCTTCCTGCGATGCATTTTATCATAAGGGGAAAAGGAAACTGGGCCACTATTCTTTATCAGCCTATTCTGTATTAGGGAATTCTGGGGTGCTTTATGTTAACGTCTAAGATACATAGAGTGCACCTGTCTAGGTTAATTTATTTACACCAGCAACAATTCTGTGAAAAACTCCCGTTTCACAGATAATTAAGGGAATACTCACAAATAGTAGATTACCTTGTATCTAAAATGATTGACCAGAATTAGTGAATTTATATGTAGGTAATCTGAGTAGAGACCATATATTATTAAGACTAACATATACAGGGGCGCCTGGATGGCTCAGTTGGTTAAGCGGCCAACTTCAGCTCAGGTCATGATCTCACCATCTGTGAGTTCGAGCCCCGTGTTGGGATCTGTGCTGACGGCTCAGAGCCTGGAGCCTGCTTCAAATTCTGTATCTCCCTCTCTCTCTGCCCTTCCCCTGCTCATACTCTGTCTCTGTGTCTCTCAAAAATAAATAGATGTTAAAAAAATTAAAAAAAAAAGACTAACATATACAGCCTGACATATTTTCTCTTCTTTAGCACTCGTAATTACATTAAAGGTGGATATTATTATTAATATTTCATGTTAAGGAATCAGACTTTAAGTGGTACGCCATTTAAAATGAACTTATCATCATACTCTACATAATATGCATTTTCCCCTAAATTGCCTGTTTATTCACTGACGCTACCCTTCACCCAGTTTGACCAAGACAAAATCTGAAGATCATCTATTACCAGATTCTGCCAATTTTCATTCTTAACATATTTATTGAATGATTATTTACCACATGGCTGTTTTATTACAGACACTGAACAAGATTACTCAGTGATTCAAAAGGAGAAATGTGTAAACTCTATTTAAGATATCCATATGATAAACAAGCAAACAGATCTTCAGTTGCACATGGCTTCGGTTTAAATAAAATTAAAAAAAAAAAAAGGCCTCTGAGAAACATGAAAAAAGTGAGAGTAAACTACATGACTTTCTTCACATTTCTCCAGTTAACGTAGTTTTCCTCATCCGCTACTATTAACCTTATTCAACAGTACACATCTGGGGCACCTGGGTGGCGCAGTTCATTTCATTTGATTCTTGATTTTGGCTCATGTCATGATCGCACAGATTAGTGGGTTGGAGCCCTGTGTGTAGAGCCTGGTTGGGACTCTCTCTCTGCCTCTCTCTGCCCACCCCCCAAACAAATAAGCATTTAAAAAAATAGTACACATCTCTGGGCATTTCCTTTCTCGTCATTCTTCATGCTGCATTTGGAGTTGAAAATTTCATTCGTCACCTCTCAACTAAAGTCCTTCAATAGTTCCCGATAAAATGAAGTCTAAATCCTTTAGTGAAACATAACTAGGTCACCTTTAGTTAGTACACAAGAAACTGCCTGTGAGATATTCCTGATAGCTTCATGCTCTCTCTTTTCTTTTTTTTTTTTTAAGTTTTTTTTAAGAGAGATAGAGAGACACAGAGAGAGAGACAGACAGAGAGAGAGAGTGAGAGAGAAAATGATCACGAGTGGGGGAGAGGCAGAGAGAAAGTATGAGAGAGAGAGAATTTCAAGCAGGTTTTGCAATGTTAGCTCAGAGCCAGATTTGGGGCTCGAACTCACAAACCATGAGACCATGATCTGAGCCGAAATCAAGAGTAGGACGCTAACCAACTGTGCTCCTGTGGGCCCCATACTCTCTCTTGTCAACCTACACATGACTAGTATCTCTACCTCCCAAATGACTCATTCTCGCCGTCCTTGTCTCTGCGAAGATTTCCTTCTTGTTACCTAAGAAATACCTTAGGAATTTCAAATGAAAACATTTACTAAGCTGTAGGATCCTACATATTATTTTATCTTCCTTCCTCAATGCTGAGGGGAGGATCTGTTGCCCGTGCATGAAATGTAATGTTTTCCTTATATTCCTTATTTATCAAATAATTGTTATAAACAAATAAATGAATGACAAGGAAACACATTTCTGTGTTTACACTGTTAGCAAATGTGAGAGTGAAACTGAAACTTCGCTTAATCACGATCTAAATTATATGGTCTTTCTACTAGATCATACAGATTCTGGGAAAATGATTTTAAACTATTCGTGTTTGTTAGGTCCATATATGTATCTATTTCTTTTCCGCGGTGATCTAAACATATGCAATATTTGAAAATCCTGCACAGGCATCGAAAATAAACTTTTCCTGTGAAGCATTTAATTATTAATTATGAATACAGTTCACCAGTCATCATTAGATGTATATGGGCTATTGCTTGCAACCGTTCAATGAGAAACTAGAACAGTATGAGGTAGAAACTTGTACATTACCAATTAGTTACAACAATATTATTTAAAATTTTTTCTCATATTTTTGTTCTATAGTCACATAGAGAAAGACATTATTATTCACTGCCTCCTACTTGCACTACTGCTATTTTAAGATTAAGTTTGCTTAACACAAATTATTGTATCAATAAATGCTGCTCACAGAATCTGTTCACATCGCCAAAGGCTACCCTTCGTGTCCCTGTGAACATAATTGTAGTAAAAGTGTTTTAATCCACAGGCCCTTATGACACAAGTACTAAAGAAAGAAAAAGATTCTGCTGACAACAGTTTCAAGGCAACTTCCCATACAAATGGGGAGAAACGAGTAAAGTAACCATGGATTTGTTGAGTTTACATAAGGTGAAAGTAACATATACATATGTTTATATATTATAATATATAATATATATACTAAAGAAGTCTTCATTAATTAAGTAATGAATCCAAATGAAGAGCATTTGTCTTCTGTCCACAAACTGTGAACTCTAACACTGAATAAGTTTTGGGGAAAGTGAAAAGTGAATGATAAAAAGGGTATAAAATACATCACATTTTCATCCACATCAGCAGCGTGAAGAAAGGGCGCCCTAAACAATGACATCTATATTAGCACAATATGCATTTCTAATGGCTTAAATGTTGCATCGATATTCTTAAAGCCATTAGTTTAATTCTTCCACAAAGAAAAGTGTGATAGAAACATTAATTACAAAAAAAAAAAAAGTTTTATTATACTGTTGCCTCTACTGGAAAAGCTGCCCACTCACTCTCTCAGTCAAAATTCTTCATTAGTCTTCTGGGTTACTCTAACCCCAAAGACAGCTGGTGGCAAGCTTTCCCTTTTCTTTCCTTTTTCTTCTTCCCTCCCTCCCTCCCTCCCTCCCTCCCTCCCTCCCTCCCTCCCTCCCTTCCTTCCTTCCTTCCTTCCTTCCTTCCTTCCTTCCTTCCTTCCTTTCTTCTTTCCTCTCTTCCAAACTTCCTTATTTTATTAACATTTTCCACTGTATGTTATTTGTGATATGTCAAAGTCTGCATTTAGCACTGTCAGCTACACGAAGACAATACTCTGTCTTGCTTGACTTTAGATTTTTAAACACAGTAAGTACATGGGGTGCCTGGGTGGCTCAACTGGTTAAGCATCCGACTTTAGCTCAGGTCATGATCTCATGGTTCTTGAGTTTGGGCCCCACATCAGGCTCTGTGCTGACAGTTCCGAGCCTGCAGCCTGCTTCAGATTCTGTGTCTCCCTCTCTGCCTCTCCTCTGTTCACACTCTGTCTCTCTTTCTCTCTCTACCAAAAATAAATGAAAATTAAAAAAAAATTAAAAACACTCAGTACACCATTTTGGAAATCACACAAAGAAATATAAACATCAGGAAGTTTAATTGCATAAGATTGTGGTTTCTAGTTCCCATCATAACTGTAGCATCTAAATGTCGTGTTTTAATGCCGATCAGTAATATTGACCTAATCCTCAACTGTCGGGAAAGGAGTTATGGTAAACTGGTGTTGGGAGAACGTTGTCTATGGGTCTGCAATATTTCTGCCTATCATGCAAGCAGAGGTACTGGCTCTTGGTTCCGCACAAACTTTGCAAGGATGGCTATAAAGAAAACAATCTTGGAATATAGAAATGATATTTCCTTTTGGGTTAGAGGGATTACAAATAAGGTGAAATCAGACTCTTCCCAGTTCTTCCGAGTTGAATACTGGAATATCTGGAAAGAAACAAGAAAGTTATTAAAAATCGTGATAGAAAGCATTGTGCACAAATTGGGTCATATTTATATCTCTCGAAGTTGGTAAAGTGCTTCTAATATAATTTAAGTGATGAAAAGTAGTTGAATTTACAATATTCAATTGATATTTATTAAAATTACATAAATATAGCCCATAAGGAGAACAATGTCAATATTTCACCATTCAATATGAAGCCTTATTCCTTAGTTTTAGTAAATGAAATAATCATAAACAGATAAAGTTTAAAAGACAGTAGTTTAATTTCTTACTTTGCCAATGCAATATATTTAAAACACTTCTTCCTTCATCTCACTTGGGTAAATTATTAAGTAGAAATGTCTTAAGTTTATTATTATCATTACTTTTTTGTACATCAGATATTCTATCTTGTTCATCAACTTGAACTGTGATATTTTTAATTCAAGCATGAAGTCATTAGTAATATTGTATTAATACTTCTAAATAATTTGCTGTCTAAGGCTCAGTTTTTTCTTTTTTCTTTTTTTTTTCCCTCCCAACCTAAGGCAAAGTCATGTACCATCACAATGCTCTCAGGTATTATTAATTATTTATCAGTAATGAATTCATACCAATTGTTCTTTCAAAACCTTCTGTTTTTTTTTTTTAATCATTAGATATACTATATATTGCTTTTATGTCTTCACTATTATTTAGAATTGGGATAAGCTTTCACTACATTTAGAGAATGTATCCTTTATCAAAAGGGACTTTCTGAGGCCTTCTCTGCACCAGAACCACAGGAGATGAGACAGCATAAAGACAAATAAGAGAGCAGCCTGTACAATACAAGTACCATTAAGTTTTATTTGTGGCGGCACCTGGGTGACTCAGTCGGTTAAGAGTCGACTTCAGATCTGGTTATGATCTCCAGGTCTGTGAGCTCACGCCCCACATCAGGCTCTGTGCTGACAGCTCTGAACCTGGAGCCTGCTTCAGATTCTATGCCTCCCTTGCTCTCTGCCCCTTCTCCACTCATGCGCATGCTCTCTCTCTTTCTCTCTCTCTCTCTCTCTCTCAAAAACAAATAAACGATGAAAAAAATAAGTTTTATTGTGGCCAAATAATATTGAATCACTTTTTGCAAATTTTCAATAAATACTTGAAGAATTTTACTATGACTCAGAATTTATTGTATGCTTTGAAATTTTACTTTATTGATTATGATATTTAGGTATTTCACTGCCTATTTTATTCAGATATTTTATCTGCGAGGACTAAGAAAATTATATTAAAGTCACCTGTTACTAGTGTGTTTCCCACTAAATATAATTGAATTCTTATCATTTATGTTATATGAAATTCACTGCTGTTTAATTAGTTCAAATATATAATGATTAATATCTTTATAGTGAGTTATAGTCTCTAACATTAAGATCTCTACTCTTGTTTAAAGTGTTTTGTCTTTCTTTATGTAATATTAGAGCATTCTCTTTGCTTATCTTTTTGCCTGAATGTAACTTTGATTATCTTTTTATTCTCATGTCTCCTGATAAATTAACTTTAGGTGTGGTGTGGAGCATTCATTGAGATTTTGACCTGTAAGCCAATCTGAAAATAATTTTCTCTTATAAGAGAAGTAAGCTAAGTTTTTTTTCTTGATATAAAAAACATGTTTGAACTCTTTTCTGTCATATTAATTCACCTTTACTCTTTTCATGTAGTATTCTTTACATGGAGAACATATAAGTATAAATATACACATATTTATTTCTATGTGGTTCCTCCGATATTTAGAAAAGTATTTTCATTCTTATGGTAACATTCTGTACCTATAGCTTAATATAAAACCATGCATCTCATCCTTTCCTAGAAATGTCTATTGGTTCCCTTTTGTAAGCAACAAGATTTGGCTTACTTTTATTCCCTTTTTCCTGAAATGCTTCCAATGCAAAAATCAACGTGAGCATCTATTTTAGTGTACTTTGTTGGCTCTTAAATAAGCTTAATTTTTATTTCCTGATTTGTAAGAGAAACAAAAATGCACTAACTAGAATGAAAAAAATAGAAAATTTTGATAAATTGTACTTCATAAAATTAAGAACTTCTGTTCACAAACACATACACACACACATAATAGAGACATAATTTAGGCAATCCACAGAGCTAGAGAATATATTTTCAAGAATTATAATCAACAAAGGAGTTATGATATCCCTCTATATGTAGGTAAATGATTTACAAATAGATGGATAGATTAGATGGATGAAGGGATAGGTAGACAAATAGATAAAAGATGATAGATAGATAGATAGATAGATCCTGCAAGAGAAAGAGAAGATAATGACAGAAAAATTAATAGACAAATGGGTAGGATAATTAAAAAGCTACCCTACAAAATAACATATTAAAATAGTCAGTAAAAATATGGAAGGATGTCCAACCTTTTAGAAATCAGAAAATTAAAACTACCATTAAATATTACTACCCCATACTATCAAGAGAGAAATCTTAGTTTTCATTTAAGCTTGGCCTAGCCATATGACTGATTTCACCAATGAAGTGTGAGCAGAAGTAATAGTTATAAATTCCTTGCAGAAGGTTTAAAAATCTTTTTTTGATTCATCATGCAGTTGAAGCTCCTTTTTGGGTCTACATCAGCCCATCATCGAAGAGCTACAACGAATAAAGCCTCCCAGTGACATGTTGAATTCTGTAGTTTGAGCAAGAAATAAAGATTTGTTATGGTAAGAGATTTTCTTTCTTAACATCACTTATGCTCTTTCAAGAAGCAAAAATAACTAATTAAAGACTAACATTCTTCAGGAGGTCTTTGCAAAGAAAAGACCAAGAGGCTTCACAGTGGGAAGCCGAAAACTGCTTGATGCAATCCTACTCTACCAAGTGTTAAATCAATGGATGCTGCTGAGTCAGTGCTTTGACCAGAGTCATTGTGTCATATTGCTGCAACGACAACTCTTGGAGTCCAATCCATGGACGCATCATGCTATTATGATGTTCCTTGTCCATGAATGATGACGTGGAAGGAGAGGATTGGGGGCCATTTTTCTGCTACATAGTTTAGCTGAAGCTTTAAGGCTCAGGTTTATCTTTAATGCTCCTGAGGGGCAAGGAGATATTTTGCCAAGTATGCAGTGTGTAAATCCTACAGTTTATATGTAGAGGTTCTAATTTCACTGTCTGCAATCTGGCCCTGATATATCACTGAGCACTACCCCACCCCTGAGAGAAGCTGGCACTTGCTTTTTTTCTCTCTCTGAAAGTAAAACTGTCCCGGATTCTGTACTTCTTATCATAGCCCCTTGATTGCTTGCTAATTAGTGGTACCTACAATGCTCTTTAGAACAAGGCATAATTGCCTGAAAAATGAATTATACCAAGACTAGTACTAACCACCCAATCACAGACTCGGTTGACAGACCCCTACTGGTATATATTTCCTAAAACTATCTGTCCCCTCAATGGCTAATTCCAGTCGTGTAATAGGGATCAGGGAATCAACTAATGGATTAGTGTCTAGAATGCTACTTGTGAAGTACAGGGTACCCAAAGCCTAGGCGTGCCTCTTCCATCACTCATTTGCCCTCTTTCTTGATGCTTTTGAGCCATTGAGAAGTCTGAACTGAAGCCCAGAAGTGGTGGAACACCAGATGGAGGCCCTATTACCTTCTGATTTCCTATTGTTGACCAACCCAATAAGAGCTACTTCTTTTTGCCTTTGCCCTACTATATGTGTTTTGCTTTCCTGTTGATAAAACATGCTATGCCCACTTATGGCTATCTTCATTCTGGAATGATTGCCTGTAAGGGCCCCACAACTAATAGATGGTTGTGACGACAGGATAATATATTGGAGTCGAGGCAGTTCCCAAGTTCTCACTAGGCAAATTGACTTAGGTATGAATCAGAAGCTAGGGAATAATTTGGAAGTAGAAGTCCCATTCATTACCATAGGACATCATCTGAAACCTCAGATTTTTGGTAGCAAAGGAGTGCAGACTATGTAAGAACAATATGTCTCTGGACACACCACTCTGAACACGCCAATCTCCTCTCCTTACGAGGAGTATCACTCAGACCACCACATGTTCTTGGTGTATCTCTCAGCCTTCTTCGCTCATCTGTGTACAAGCTGAATTTGATGTCTGGTAATGGCTGTGGCAAGGGGAAGAGTGTGTAACTTTTCTGATGTCTCTTAAGGATACCACCCTGCCCCAATCTCTTTATGACTTCCTGTCCTGCTTTATCAAATTATGCTAGAAAAGAACTTTCAATGAATCTGTCAAATATGCATTCTAAGACAGACCGCCCTGCAGAATCTGTTTGAGTTTTTTTTTCTCCAAACAAAATATCAGAAATATTTGTCTCATGACATGACCTGCCACTTTTAAACTGACTGGTTGCCTATCATTCATTCATATTTCTGCTTTTGTTTTAAGAATTCTACAGTTAAATTTACTCAATACTTTTTCCAAAGCTTCTCCAGTCATTTGGAGCTTTTATTCTGCAAGACTCTCAAGGAAAAGGTTGTGGGAGCAATATTTTCCGATATCTTACATATGTCTGTTGTCATAATAACTTAATTTTCCTTGGCTCAGACTTTGTTTTTTCTTTGAACTTCTCATAGACATTTTTGCTTATTGATTATTAAAGCTAAAACTCTGATGTCAGCGCACCTGGGTGGTTCAGTCAGTTAAGTATCCGACTTTGGCTCAGGTCATGATCTCATGACTTATGGGTTCAAGCCCTGTGTTAGGTTCTCTGCTAATAGCTCAGAGCTTCGAGCCTGCTTCAGATTCTGTGTCTCCCTCTCTCTCTGCTCCTCTCCCACTCATTCTCATTCTGTCTCTGTCTCTGTCTCCGTCTCTGTCTTTCTCTCTCTTTTTCAAAACTAAATAAGCATTTAAAAGACCTCTGGTGTCAACATTATTTTCTTTCTTTTTTAATAAGTTGATCTTTGTATGCTGTATGAAGGATTTCTTTTTTTTTTTTTTTTTCAAAGTCCAGCAATTCTGTGGTGATATGTCTCATTGTTGACTTTTCTTTATTGATACAGGTACACAGCGTGAAACTTTGTTCCACTTCATTTTTTTTTTGTTTTTCTTCTTTATATGTATTCCAACCATATGTAATTGTCTCTGAACTTTTCATCTATACCTATCATGTCTTCTCTACCCCAACTTGTCACTTTATTTCATTTTCATTCTCTTGGCTTTTCTTATGACTTCAGTTATGTCCCTATGATTCTTTGAGTGATGCCTCTTCTTCCTTGTCATTCTCATAATTATTTTTCTTTTCTGAAATGATGTGTTTCCTTTTCTCCTTTACCTTTATAGTTATATATTACTACATAATAAACTATTTTAAACCTCGGAACACTGCAAACTTAAAATAATCATTCATTGTACTTCAAATCTGTTGTTTTAGCAGGGCTTGGAGAAAAACACATGTCTCTACCCGACCTGGCATCAACTGGAGTGGTTTGCCCAGGGCTGAAAGATCCTCTTCAAAGGTGGTTTACTCGCATGGCGTCACCGGAGTGTTCAGATGGAGCCTCAGTTCCTTTCCATGTGGACGCCTCCATCTCAGCTGGGCTTACGAATAGCCAGGTGCCTTGTTTCCAAAGGCAAGCATTCCAAGAAACAACATTTGAGGCAGTGACAGAGACCATATTGCCTTCTATAACTTGCCTCCGAAATCAAATGTTTTCACTTCTGCTGTACGTTAGTACTAGATACAGTTACAAGGCCTTGCCAAGATTCAAAGAGAGGAACGTAGACTTTATGTTATAATGGAAGAGTGTCAGGGTTCCAGAAGAGCATATGGGACAGGACATAGTGTTGCAGTCATACTTGAGGAATATAATCTGCCACAGTAACTGAAATATTTTATTCCAGTTTCACACTTTCCTGCTGTTTGGCAGTCAACTCTTTTTCTGTCTTTATAAAAAATATTTGATGTGTAATACTTTGTCATAGTTTCAAATCTTTATCTTTTTCTCTTTCTTTATTGATCAACATTTTGTATTTATTTCTATAGATTGTTTTGATGACACAATTCATTTATGAAAAGTTGGATTTTCATGGGCCAGCTATTAGTGAAAAATGCTATTGGTTAGAGATACAGATAAGACTTCCCTTCTTAGTTTCTAAGGCAAGGGTTTATCTGTTATTAATGACAAATCATTTATTCATTAATGAAACTTTCAAGACAAGAATCCAGCCACCTCTTTTGCCACCGAATTTCTGAGATCCTTTTTTCCTACTTCCTCTTGTGCTCAGTGCTGATCTATTTGTTCTTAGATTCACTTGTTTAGTCCCCACTCAGGATAGAGTCCATTCTTTTTATTTATTTTTTTAAGTTTATTTATTTATTTTGAGAAAGAGCACAAGAGGAGGAAGGGGCAGAGAGAGAGAGAGAGAGAGAGAGAGAGAGAGAGAGAATCTGAGGTGGGCTCCTGGTTCTGTGCTGACAGCCCAATATTGGCTCGAACTCACGAACCATGAGATCCTGACCTGAGCCAAAGTTGGACGTTTAACCGCCTGAACCACCCAGGCTCCCCTAGAGTCCATTCCTTTTATAGGTAAATATTTCGTGGTGTTTTCTCACTTTTGCAACACCTTAACACTCTCCATGTTCCCTGGTCCATGAACTACCCTGCAAAAGCATTAAGGATTTTCATGCAATTTTGCTTGGTTCAGATATTTACTCTCATATTCTTTAATAGAAACGTGATTCGCAGACCATAAAATCCATGCATTTAAAGTTTAAAACTCAGAGGCTTTTTTTTTAAGACAGAATATTTATTTTGAGAGATAGGGAGAGAGGGCACACAGAGAGAGAAGATCGCAAGCAAGCTTCACTCTGGCAGCCCAGAGCCCAATGCAGGCCTTGAACCCACAAACCATTGGATCATGACATGAGCCAAAATAAAGGGTCAGATGTTTACCAACTGAGCCGCTCATATGCCCCTAAACTTAGAGGTTTTTGTAAGTTCACAGATTTCATAAACAGTACAGTATCTGATTCCAGAATATTTCCATCATCTCAAAATGAAACCCTTTTCCTCATTGGGCAATGTCCAGGGAAACCACTAATTTACTTTCTGTTTGTATGGATTGGCTCTTCTGAATATTTCATATGGATGGAATCCTACAAGATGTGGCTTTTTTCTTTCACTTTTCATACCTTTTCATAGTTATCCACGTTGTAGCAGGGGTCAGTGCTTCATTGCTCCCTGTGGATGGTTACTACTCTATTATGTCCGTATTCCAATTCTTATTCAACCATTCATCAGTTGATGGGCATTTGGGTTGTTTCCACTGTATTACAAAAAGTATGGACATTCATGTATAGTTTTGTGTGAGTATAGGTTATCAATTATCTTGGGTAAATAACTTTGAATATAATTTCTGGGTCATACGGTAACTCTGTGGAATGTGTTGAGGTATTGCAAAGACACTTTCCAAAGTGGTCGTAGTGTATTACATTCTTACTAGCAATGTATGAGGGTTCCATTTTCTTAGCATTTCATTAAAACTTGCAATTGTCCATCTTTTTTATTATAGCCATCCTCACGGTTATGAAATGGTATCTCATCATAGTTTTGATTTGCATTTCTCTGATGACTAATGATGTAGAACGTGTTTTGTGTGCTTAATGGCTGTTTGTATATTTCCTTTGGAAAGGTATCTACAAAAGTCATTGGCCAATTTTTAATTGGGTTATTTGCCTTTTTATTTTGAGTTGTAATAGTACTTTATATATTCTGATACAAAAGTCTTACCAAGTATATAATTTAAAATATATCAAACACTCAACCGTATTTGTGGGCTATCTTTTAACTTTCTTGAGTGACCTTTGAAACACCAAAGTTTTAATGTTGGTGAAGTCCAATTTATCAATTTTCTTTTTGACTGACTATGCCTTTAGGTGTCATCGCCAAGACACCACTGCCTAACCCAAACACAATGATTTACACCTAGATTTTCTCCTCAGAGTTGTATTTAGGTCTTTGATTTATGTTTTTTTAATTTATTTTTGTATATTTGTATTTATTTTTGAGTTAATTTTATACATAGTGTAAGGCTCAACTTTCTTCTTCTCCTGTTGATACCATTCGTCTCAGTACCAGTAGCTGAATAGACTGTTCTTTCGTCATTGAACGGTAGTGTCACCCTTGTTGAAAATCAATTGATTGGTGATATGTGAGTTTATTTCTAGAATCTCAAATCTATTCCATTAATCTATATGTCTATCATTATTCCAGTACTACTGTCTTGAAACTATAGTTTGAAAAAAGTTTTGAAATTGAGAAGTATGAGTTCTCCAACATCATTATTTTACAGAATTGTTTTGATTTTCCTGGATATCTTGATATTTCTTATGAACTTTAGAATCAGCCTGTCAATTTCTGCAATGAAGCCATCAGGGATTTTGATAGCAGTTGTGTTCAATGTGTAGATATATTTGGAATGCATCTCCGTCTTAATAAGATTAAGTCTTACAATCTATGAACAGTAGGTATCTTTCTATTTATTAGGTATTTATTTTTTTTAATGTTTATTTATTTTTGAGAGAGACAGAGCATGAGCAGGGGAGGGGCACAGACAGAGAGGGAGACACAGAATCTGAAGCAGGCTACAGGTTCTGAGCTGTTAGCACAGTGCCCAACGTGGGGCTCGAACTCGGGAACAGTGAGATCATGACCTGAGCCGAAGTTGGACGCCTAACCAACTGAGCCACACAGGCGCCCCAGGGCCTTTAATTTCTTTCAGCAATATTTTGTAGTCTTCAGTGTACAGTTTTGCACTTTCTTTAATTTTATTCCTAAATGTCATATTCCTTTTGATGCTATTGTAACTAGAAATGTTTTATTAAATTCATGTTTAATTTTTTTGGTAGTAGATTGAAATGTGATTGGTTTACGTTTTAGACCCTGTACCCTACACCTTTGCTGAACTCATTTATTAGCTCTTATAGGTGTTTTTGTTGGTGGATTCCTCAGAATTTTCTGAATACTGACATGCCTTGGTATAGTGTGCTTTGTTTATTGTGCTACACAGATACTATGTGTTTTTGTTTGTCTGTTTACAAATTGAAGGTTAGTGGCAACTTTGAGTTGAGCAAGTCTATCAGTCTCATTTCTCTAACAACGTTTGCTCACTTTGTGTCAACATTTGGTAATTTTCACAAAATTTCAAACTTTGTGATTAAACTATTACATTTGCTTTGGTGATCTGTGATCAGTGATCTTTGATATTAATATTATATTTGTTTTGGAGCACCATGAACCATGCCCATATAAATTGATCAGTAAATGTTGTGTGTGTTTAGACTAGTCCACTCACTGGCCATCGCCTCTCTCCCCCACCCAATCTTTCTTCCTTTCCCTAAGCCTGAAACAATGTTGAAGTTAGACCAATTAAAAATCCTACCATGGCCTCTAAGTGTTCAAAGAAAAGAAAGAATCACTTTTCTTTCATTTTAAATCAAAAGCTAGAAATTATTAAGTTTAGTGAGGAAGGCATGTTGAAAACTGAGAAGCTAGGCGTCTAGTCTAGGGAAAGTGAGGAAATTCAGATAGAGATTTCTGATATGTTCTTGCTATAACCATTATTATTTTATACTGTTGATCTGTATAGCTCAAATGAACACAAAGTTTACAAAAAAACTAAAATGGATGTTTCTTCCAATTGAGAAAATTTTAAAGACTTCTGAAGAGTATTAAGCAAGATGTTAAGTAATTATTAGATATTTTGTCTTCTAAACCACTGAATACAAATAATATTTCTGCTTCTTCTGCCTGCATTAGCTACTTTTCCAATTTATGACAATTTTTCAGATATGAGCAATTATATCTAGTTTATAATTTATTAGTGTTCCAATGCTAGCAAGCTTTTAGAATTGATTGCACATCATTGAATGAGAAAGAAAGAAAGAAAGAAAGAAAGAAAGAAAGAAAGAAAGAAAGAAAGAAAGAAGGAAAGAAGGAAAGAAAGGAAGAGGAAATGAGGAAATGATGAAATTTCATGTAAATTTGGCACACTTAACAAGAATATATATATATTAGCCAATCAAGGCTTGAACTCATGACCCTGATATCAAGACCTGAGCTGAGATCATGAGTTAGATGCTTAATTGAATGAGCTATGCAGGTGCCCTAAGAATTCTTTAATATTAAAGAAATCCTTTCTTTAGAGTTGTAAATTTCTATTCCATTTTATTTTCACTTTGATATTTTACTTATTGACACATTTTTAAAGATATAATTTTTTTCACTAGTTTGTGTTTGTTTTATTTTAATGTTCTTTTAAAAATTATTTAGGTATAGTTGGCATACAATATTATTTTAGATTCAGGTATACAACATAGTGATTTGACACTTGTAAACATTATGATATAGTTACCACAATAAATCTAGTTATTATATCATCTTACAAAGTTAATGCAATATGATTGACCTTATCCCCATCCTATATATTACGTCTCCATGAGTAATTTATTTTATAATGAAAATATTTAAAATGTATACAGCTGTATGGAGAACATTAAAATAACAAATCTAAATGAAATATTTCAGATTTAAATATAATTAACAAGTGATACAAAAATTAGTGATTGTAATACCCCTGGGTGGTTCAGTTGGTTTAGAGTCTGACTCTTGATTTTGGCTAAGATCATGATCTCATGGTTCCTGAGTCGGGCTCCAGATTGATAGATAGAACCTGTTTGGGATTTTCTCTCTCTCTCTCTCCCTCTCCTCCATGCTATCTCTCTCAAAATAAATAAACAAACTTAAGAAAAAATTAGTGACCAGATCCATGAAGATTAAGGCATTTCCTATTCTTTAGAATTTTGTAACAATCTTTCACTATTTCAATAGTTTATACACATTTTTTTAAATAAGGTAAAGCATTTTACTTCCATGAAAATTTTAAAATATAATCCCAACTTTTTATTGATTGTGTATGCATTTTTTTAAACCAGGAGTTGTGAGAAAATATTTGTGTAGATGGTGACTGTTTACCGTGAGGGTTTGGTGTTTTTCTGTTTGCCTTTTTTTTCTTTTTTGAAGTTTATTTATGTATTTTGAGACAGAGAAAGAGAGATTGGGAAAGAGGCAGAAAGAAAAGGAGAGAGAATTCCAAGCAGCCTCCACACTGTCAGCACAGAACCTGGAGAATCCCAAGCAGGCTCCACTCTGTCAGCATAGAACCTGATGGGGACTCCACGTCATGAACCTTGAGATCATGACTTGAGCTGAAACCAAGAGTTGGTTGCTTAACCAACTGAGCCACCTGGTGCCCTGAAGTGGTGTGTTTTGTTTTGTTTTGTTTTTAAATCATATGTGTCAACCTGAATAAGGAAGTAAACTGAGGCAAGTCTGAAATTGCCAAAACAATAAGTTTATTTGAGAATAGCAGAGGAAAAGCAATTTGGGACACATTCTGTAATAGGTTACATGTGGCTTCGTTGAGGATTTGGGGCGGCTGTATTTGTAGGTAGGAAACATAAAGAAAGGAGAGTTCAGTTAGAATCTGTTAAAAGCAAAAATAATGGGAAACCAGCTCTGAAAATTCCCTGAGAAGACACAACCAGTCCAATCATACAAACAGAGCTCAATTCAGCTTATTTTCCAAGACATGACCAGCCCGATGTAGATCATTTCTTATTCATGCCTCTGGAAGCCATAAGTAAAACTTACCAAGGTGGATAGGAGACAACCCCTGAACAACTGTTATTTAAGAAAACACCAAAATTATGTGTTCTATAAATCAGTAATTTATGGGAAATCAATTTCGCAATCCTTAAGATTTATTTTTCTGAAGGCACATGCATGAGATTTTCCATTTTATAACCTTCGATTCCATTTTATGTTAAAATTGTTTTACAGGGGCGCCTGAGTGGCTCAATCGGTTAAGCGGCCAACTTCAGCTCAGGTCATGATCTCACGGTCTGTGAGTTCGAGCCCCGCGTCGGGCTCTGTGCTGACAGCTCAGAGCCTGGAGCCTGCTTCGGATTCTGTGCCTCCCTCTCTCTCTGCTCTTCCCTTGCTCACACTCTCTCTCTATGTCTCTCAAAAAATAAAATAAAAAAAAGTTAATAAAAAATTTAAAAAATTATTTTACATGTGATTACATACATTTGGAATCAATAGATTAAAGTTAAAATGTTTTCTTTTTCTTTTTTTTTTACTACAGGATTTCGATGCAACTTTATATATTAATATGCAATAAGAATTTCCAAGGCAATATCTTTGCCATTTCTCAGATGTCTTTTTTCACAGAAATGTTTCTTCTCACATTCCAATTAAAACCTTTTAGGGAAAAAGGATTATTTAATATTTGATAAAGGTCCTATACAAGGCTCCATTTTTCCTACCCTTATAAGAAAATACCTTTTTTGAGAATGTTTCATTTCTTAGGAAATAAAATTTGGGGGCACCTGGATGGCTCATTTGGTTCAGCGTCCAATTTTAGATTTCAGCTCAAGCCATGATCTCATGGTTTGTCTGTTCGAGCCCGCATAGGGCTCTGTTCTGGCAGCACGGAGCCTGCTTGGAATTCTCTCCCTCTCCCTCTGTCTGCTCCTCCCCAGCCATTCCCTCTCTCTCAAAGTAAATAAACAAACTTAAAAAGAGAAGAAATAAAATTTGTTATTATATCCTAGACATACGAAGAATTTGTTTTCATGCAGCTTACAGTAAGTATATTTAAATTGACCTCTGTTGCCTCACAGACTAGCTGGCAACATAACTTACTACCATAACACATTTCCAGACTGTAGAAAAACTCGTTTTCCCCAAAAACTAAGAAAAGTGTAGACAAATCATTTACTTATAAATCTGATTAGACTTAGATACCAATTTTTTAATTTATATTGCTGATGAATTAAAACTTCTTCCTAGGGACTTAGACAGTGAAATTGATAGGATCCACTAGTAAAATATATCCTTGGAACAAGAAGTAATTCAGTAGTATGCAAAGTAACTGGGTATACACACCGCCTGGCAGGCTGGCTCTAAGTACACTAAACTAAAAATACAATGACCCCAAATTCCATATTCTGAATTCCTGTCGATGGCTTCGTAGACCAATAATGATGTCTTACAGACAAAAGAAAAAGTATTTTACTCACTGAGTAGATTAGGCAAAGTATTAATTGTGAATATTTAGATATTTAGAAATTTTAACTATCATCAGGTAAAAGAAAAAATTATTCTGCTGTTATAATACATTCTAGTAGTTATATCAGGATCTTCAAAGGTCTTTCATAGATGTCAACTTGTAAATGAATTTTATTTAGGCTATCCTTTATTCTAAGGTTAATTTTATTTTTGTGAATTAAATGTATTAAAATTTAACACAGAAATCTCTGATTCCTTTAGCTTATTTCCTAGTTTCTAAAAATCAAGAGTTATGAAAGAAACCTCACCAATTATAGTGCTGAAAATAAAATAATAAATTTTCTTGACCCTACTTTAAAGGAAGACATATTTAAAAATTCTGATCATCTTTTTTACTTCAAGCTTGAATAGAAAAAAAAAAGACTTTCATTTATGAAATGAACCAGAACAGATGTTGACATATTGTAAATGCCTAAGAAATGATAGTTGGTTCAGGCATGACATTAAATAGCTTCATCAAAAGAAAGTGAATGGTAGAATGAGAAGAGACATTGTCACATGAGAACAAGCATAGGAACCAAAGGCATTGGCCTAAAAACAAGAGAAATTATGAAAACATAATAAAATCTTTCAGATGTATTAAAATAAAGTTACATAAAGGGAAGATTAGACTTCAAAGATATAGAGCTTTAGAATGAAGAACAATACATGAAAACTTGATGATTTTTTCATGCAATGCACATTAAAATATTTCTCCAGAGCATTTCAAAAAAATAATTGTCTTAAAAATTTTTTCCTGAAATTGTTCAAGCCTCAGATATTTGGAATATTGCAAAAAGGTTCAAGTACTCAGTTGTGAAATGGATTTAACTAGCATCATTAAGCTTAAGCAAGTATTTGAAATCAAGTTTTTTGCTTTGATTTTCCTACATTATCTACAGTATTATTAAAATAGAATTGTATAAATATAAAACTATAAAATACAAATAAAGCTACTATAATTTAAATTTAAAACCGTAAAATACAAACAAAGCTATTAAAATTTAAATTTAAAGCTATTAAAATTTTATTAAAATAATCTTTAAGTATACTTCCATATACTCTTATGTTGGATTACAAACATGAATTATTTTCACTATTTACTACCTTTGGGTCCATGAAGAAAATGTTATTCTATCTCAAGTCTCAGTTTTTTCAATGTTAAAGCAGAAATTGATGAACATCAAAATGGTGTCATGAAGATTATATATTGATATAAGATTATGTATTAAAGGTAAGCATTGTAACTTAGAGTAAGTGTCTCCATACAGAATTAAGTGGCAAAATTGACCAGGTAGTCAGTCTCACCACTGTGAAGGAGCTAACCACTGGGTTGAGTCGAGATTAAATTCAATCACACTCTCATCCCCAAAAAGTTAGGCTTTTTTGTTTGTTTGCTTGTTACTCTTCCACAATTTGACTCAGACAAATAATTGATAAATATCTCACTTCTAGTTTTAGTTTTGATTTTTTTTAAGACTGAAATCATACCAAGTATATTTTCCAATCACAGTGGTACAAAACTAAAGAACAATAATAAAACAAAGCTGGAATCTACAATGTAAATATTAATTATTTCAGGTGTAAATATTAATTATTTCATATGTAAACATTAATTATTTCATCTGTAAATATTAAACAACACACTACTGCATAAGCAATGGGCCAAATAAGAAATCAAACAGCAAATCAAAATATGTCTCTTAAACAACAACAAAAAAGGAAACACATTATTTCAAAACCTATGAAATGCAGCAAAATCAGATTAAATTAAGGTGAAATTTATGCTATAAATGCTCGTACTAAGAAAAATACTTTAAAAAAAGAAAAGAAAAAATTTAAATAAACAACTTAACATTCCACCACAAGGAACTAGAAAAAGAAGACACTTAGCTGAAATTAAGTAAAGAAAAGAAATAACAACAACAACAAAAAAGAAAGAAAGTGGAGACCAGAATAAACAATAACATAACATTGTGAATAATGACAGTTTTTCCAAAAACAAACAAACAAAGTCAAAACTGGCAATATTTCAATACATTAACTAAGAAAAAAAGAGAGAAGATTCAAAAACCAAAATGGGAAATGGAAGTGAAAACAATACACCTGGTAATGACAGAAGTATGTTGTGTGGAAACAGATTACTATAAACACCCTAGTATGTTACTTATCTAGTGAAAAAAACTTTTTATACTAAAAAAATCTAATTTTAGATTTATATTAAATTTATATCAAAAAATCAAATATCCCAGAAGTAATTAAAACCATTTTATTGCTTTATTTATTCAATGTGTTGATAAAAGATTCCCTGGCAAGTACACTGCCCCATTTTTGAAGGAAAATATCTCACTGAGTTCCTTTTATTTAATTATATGCTGTCAAATCAGGCAATCTTATAATAGTATTACATAATTCGACAAAGTATTTCAAACAAGATTTCAATGATATTATAAGGACAAAAGGAAAGTAATTTTCTTTTTGATAATAAAACGTTTTCTAGAGATCATTTGTGGTATGATATGTGTGACTTTAAGTGTTATTATTATAGTGATTTGTGTGGGTTGATTGATTAATTCTGAAATTACTCATTTATTCATCTACATGGATATAGTTTAATCAAAACAATTATTAATTTCTCAGACATTCTAGACTTTATCTTAATAATTATGTCTTCTATTATAGCTTCTTGTTCAAGTTGAAACCTCTTGCATTCGTTCAGGAGAAAAATTCCATAGAATGCAAAATAAAGGAGCTAAATTACTTCTAAAAATGTAGTTCATTTAGCAGAAGTTTTATTTGAGAACAGTAAGTTTAGAATTAAGTCCCAATAAAGGAAACAAGCCAATGACTAGGAAGAATACATTTAGTCAGAGATAACAGATATATAATTTTCAGATTCTAAAAAAAATAAAAACAAATGAAAAGGAACTACTAGAATCCTATAAGGTCTTCTTTGTTACACAAATGACATAGAGTATTTTAAATTAAGTTCCTGATGATATGGATGCAAAAACTCTTAACAAAATCTAGCAAACCAAATCCAACAGCTTACTTCTATGGTCAGGAACAAAACAAAGATGTTCCCTCTCACTACTGTTATTGAAGATAACACTGTAAGTCCCAGCACAAAAATCAGACAATAAAAAGAAAGAAAAGGCATCCAAACTGGCAAGTAAAACTTTCACTGTTTGCAGATGGCATGATGGTCTATATAGAAAATCCAAAAGGCTCCACAAAAAAACCCCACTAGAACTGAAAAAGGAATTCAGTAAAGTCACAGGATACAACACATAGAATCAGTGTAGAGAAATCTGTTACATTTCTATACAACAATAATGAAGCAGCAGAAAGAGAAATTGAGGAATAATTCCCATTTACAATTGCATCAAAAACCATAGGATACCTAAGAATAAACCTAATCAAAGAGATGAAAGATCTGTACGCTGAAAACTATAAAACACTCATAAAAGAAACTGAGGATGACACAAAGAAATGGAAAAACATTCCCTGCTATTGATTGAAAGAATTTCAATATTAAACCAATTTGCTCTGTAGCATTGTTGATGGCAACTTCCATGGCAACATGGGAAGTACGGGCATTCAGGTGTGTAACGGGCTATAAAATGTAAGCACCATGTTTAGTGGCTCTCCTATTGCAAGAAAATACCGGTGATTGAATAGTTGTCACAGGAAGTGGATCTGTTTCCCTGTATTTACAGCTAAGAGAGTTCATAGCTCATCCAGTGATAGCGCTAGCAGAGTGATCACAGATATTTTCTAAAACTCAACTAGTGATTTGGGAATTCATAGACTGGTATGATAAAATGTCTTATACTTCATAAGTGATAACATCTATGACTATAATTTATACCAAAGAATAGGCATTTTGGACTTTATTTTAGTTGCAGCATAAAAGGAAATAAATGTTTGACTTGATTTTACATTATGTTATTTTGTGTGAGAGATTTTTCATATATTCAGAAATATCTCCCATGTAAAGGCTTCTAATTTTTATTCTGATGCTTGTTTAAGAAGGAGCTATGATCAGACTATGACAAGAATAATTTTTATTTTATTTTTAATTCCATTAATGGGACTGGTGGCAGGAAAAAAATGGAGCTGGAAGAGAAGACGTGGGATTTTTGCTGTTGTTCTTACTGTGTGCTAACCATGGAGTCAAGGCGTGAGACACTTTCACACACGATGTCAAATGCCAGGACGTTTCATTCTCCTCTGCCCCCAAATAAATTTAAATGAACAGAAGCTTTTAAACTTAGCAAAGAAAGACCAGCAGATCCTAATGCTAGCCATCAAAAAGAATGGCAAATTAGGAAAAAAGAGATTAGATAAATTAGTCCATTCTTCATATACACCAAAGTTGACAAAGAACCAGCAAAGATGAAATAAAGTCCTTTGCTGATTGAAAACATTTGCTTCTGGGATCTCAACGTATTTTTATACATATTAAAGATACCTGAAAGAAATGTCAGTAACAATTACATTTTAGTGACAATTAGTAGAAACGTGTGGCTGCTTTCTTTTTTTTTTCAATTAAATATTTTCTCTGCTTTGAGTCACTTTCTGTCACTACACAGATGTGTAGTTTCACTGTGTTTTTGGTATTGATAGTGATTAGCACAGTGCTAGACAAATTCTTGTGATGAAGTAATTATTTTTAGGTCGAAAAAATGAGCAATGATAGGGAAAATAAAGTCCGGGGAAGAGCAATATGTGACTAAGTGGGATAAGTCAACTATGGACACAGCTTTGAGTTTGCAAATTCCCTTTTGTACTGTTATGAGGTTGCGCACTAAAAATGCAACTAGGGCATATGAAATACACTTTTCCCTTGGCATAACTGTTGTAAGATAATGAGAGGTAATAAACATAAAAATAATACTAAACAAATATAAAACTAAATGTAATTCAGCCCGTATTTCCCTCCTTTCTCCTTCTGCATATTACAATTTCCAAAGAGGCCAACTGATAGTTCCCTTCATAATCTGGACGCAACTTCCATACAAGCATTTTATAAGAAAGGAAAGAGAAAAATAGCACTGCGTGCTAACTGCCTGTTAGGCACAATACACCTATGTCTTCAATCTTTACAGTAATTCAGAAAGATTAAAATTCCTTTTATTTTACTGATAATGTGAGATATGAGTGATTAAATAACATGCAGGCATTAACTCAGCTCGGAAGACCTACGCTTTGAAACCAGTTCTGTTTTAAGGCAAATTTTAAAACTGGATAGCATGACAATGCTTTAGAGAAGAAAGGTGGTGATATGCTCAGTGTCCGAGAGAAGTGCCATTCAGTGGAGTTGAATTTCAAGTACATACTGCTTGCTTCCGGGATCATTTTCACTTTTTTCATAATTTAATACTTTTTCTTTCCTACCCACTATATATGCTCCTCCAGGAATAACAAAAATAAAACTCAGCATTGACCATTCTCTGCCCTTGAAGCAAATCATTTAGTTCTGTCTTCACTTATTCCCCACATTTCAAAGTCAGCCTGGCATTTAAGTAATCTGAAATCTGACCTTTACCCTTCCAAAATGTGGAGCCATTCAACTCTACTATTCCAGACAGACATTAAAATCCAGATGCTTACTTGTCCTTGACACCTTCTTTTCCTCTCCACCTGCCTCTTTATTTGCTCTGGCCCCTACTTGTCTCTTCGCCTTGTGCGTTCCTTGAAACTCTTCCCGAGCTCAAAGGCCAGTTAAATCCCACAGCCTACCAGAAGACTTTCTAGATTCCCATAAGGAATGATTTCTATTTCTGAATTATTCTGAGGTATAAAACCGGAGGCTCATTTATCTTGTGACTATTTATTCACCCTATTTGCCTCTAAAAGGAAAACAAACTTAATATTTATCTATAATAACTAATACTCAATTATGGGACATATTGAATCCAGCAAATGTATTTTTATTCATAAAATGAATTTACACGTGTTTAAATAATTTATTATTTTAAAAACCATATACACTGCATTTGCTATGGGGAATTATCTGATGCTATTTTAGTTACTAAAAAATGAAAATTACAATGTAAGCTGTTTCCTAACTATTTAAAAATTGAGACAATCAAGTCATTTATCATAGCTTACCTTTGAACCTATTTTGGTGAGATGAAGACTGTTTTATACGCAAAATAACGTTGTCTCCAAGAGTGGTTTCCAAAACCTAGCCCTCATATTCCTGGGAACTCCATGAAGTGCTTTTAGAAGAAACTGCAGCTGTTGTTTCCTTTCATCTGAGTCAAGCTGCTTATTTAAATTCTTAGAAGAATGTAAGGTTTCCATTGGATACTCTATTATTTATAAAGCCTAAAGAAAATGTTAGACATTTATTGGTTAAAGTTAACCATAACAGCAAAAATAGTCTTTTTTGAAGACTATTTGAAGATACAAAATGAGTTTGTATCTTCACTCTATTTATAGCAGTATATTTAAAATGCATCTATGGGGTGCCTGGGTGGCTCAATTGGTTAAACGTTTAACTTTGGCTCAGGCCATGATTTCATGGGTCGTGGGTGTGAGCCCCACCATCAGGTTACATGCTGAGAGCAAAGCCCCTGCCTGGGATTCTCTCTCTCTCTCTCTGCCCTTCCCCAACTTGTGCTTTCTCTCTCCCTTTCATAATAAATAAATAAACTTAAAACATGGCTTTAATGTTTTTTAAGGAAAAAAAAGAATTATTAAAATTATTCTAGAAAGTCAGTAAGCTTTGGGCAGTATGTACAATGTGAGTGCCCAGAGATTCAGACCAAAATATTTCTAGTAATCTTGGAGTATATAGGTACAGTTTACTATTGCATAGTTTAAAACCAGTGTTTTCATGTTATTAATCTTTATTTAGGACTTTTAGAAGGTATGAACATTTGATTTTTAAACATGAAATATTAGCTTAATATCCTGAATTTTTGTACACATGTAATAGCTCTTCTTTCAATAGCACCCCCTAAAATCAACGTAAGTAACATGATGAGAGCCTATAATGGATATATTATGAAGTACTGAATAATGAAAACAAAATATCCAATAAAACATAATTATTAAAGAATTTTTGGTCTATTTAAATTTATTAAGTTTAAACAAGACAAAAATTTTCATCGAATAGTTTTTCAAAGGAAAATGCTAACTTCTCACATGCTTTGTTATCAACTAACAAATATGAATAATGATAACCAAATTCCACATGTTCACGAATGAACTACAGTTTACATTTTCATCATATAAACTCATATGTTATGTGAAAGTGCTTTGTAATGACTCCATTTCAAAGCAGTTGATAGTTAAATTTAAAAAGAGAAGCTATGGATGGGAAAAAAGCAGAAGGGAGAAAGAATTGACTCTGGCTTAGGAGAAATCAAAGTGACCAAAAAAAAAAAAAAACACAAGACAGAAATATTTTTAGCAGACATTTGAAAAATATATGTGGCAGAAATTGGTATACAGACCGAATTGAGTTTTAGTTGAGTTATTCTTCATTCTGAGGGGATAACCGCATCAGAAAGAAACTATTAAATCTGGACTTCGTCATGCACTGGCGTACAATTGTTTAATCAGAAGAAGAGAAACTCCAACAATAGACCATGTTTCTATAAATATAGAGATTATCTTCAGGCTGAAGTCAGGCTCTCTTCATAACAAGGGGAATCACACGTCCTCGGAAAACAGTGCTGAGGATTTGGGGAGATGGAAGATATTCACTGGAGAAGATTTAAGATGTTAAGTTTGGAAGATCTTGTTATACTTACAACTGACTGGGCCAGAAAAAAGAAAGCAGAATATGGGAATCGATTTTTCCCTTTATAATGATCTAATGTATGATTTACATTCAGTCTTTCTAAGTAAAGAGTAAATCCACTACTTTCTGAAATCAAATGAAGAGGTGAAGGCATAACTCTGGCAAGATGACAAATATGAGACGAAGATTGTTTTGTTTTGTTTTTATCAACTCTGAGAAAATATTATCTGTATAGAAACACTCCGGAAAAGCACAAGTTAAAGTGCAGATTTAAATCCGGAGGGAAAGTTGTGTCCTAGCGGGTGACTCTAATTTATGCTTAAAATAAGCCAGATACTTAGCAGTGCTTTCTTCTCATTTTGACTAAGTGTATACTTTATATAAACAAAAATAAGGGTGCCTGTGTGGCTCAGTCAGTTGAGTGTCTGACTCTTGATTTCAAGTCAGGATTTGGTCTCACAGTTCCTGAGTTCAAACCCTGCACCGGCTGCGGACAGCGTGGAAGCTGCGTGATTTCTCTGGTTCCCTCTCTGTCTGTTCCTCCCCCTCCTCCCTCCCTCTCTCTGTCTCAACAACAAATAAATAAATTTAAAAAATTTACTAATATAGCTATATAGAAAATTTATAACAATTTCAAAGAAAATTATTTGACTGTTAACTGATTACAAATAAAATACCACAAATCAATCAACTTTATCTAAATTAAAACAAGGCACGATTTGATCACAACTACAAATGTGTGGAATATGTAGTATTATGACTTCCAAATTTAACATTCCATTCATTTTCTCCGTAGCAAATATCATCTATATTAGTACTTTTAAAACGGTACACAATTCATGGTCTGTTCATGTTAAAAAAATATTTTAAATATCCAGCTGTAGTCAGTAAGACAGTATAAAACTGACGTGAAAACAGACACACAGATTACTGAAACAGAATAGGAAACCCAATAATGGAGCCACAACTATGTGGTCAACTAATCTTCAACAAAACAAGTATATCGAATGGAAAAATTCCTTCAACACATGGTAGTAGAAAACTGGACAGCAACACGAACGAGAATGAAATTGGGAAATCTTTCACACCATACACAAAAATAAATTTAAAATGGATGGAAGACATAAATGTGAAACAGGAAACCATCAAAATCATAGAGGAGAACGCAGGCAGTTAACTCTGTGATACCGACCATAGCAACTTCTGACTACACGCATCTTTAGAGGCAAAGGAAAGAAAACCAAAAATGAACTATTGGGATTTCATCAAAATAAAAAGCTTCTGCACAGTGAAGGAAACAATCAACAAAACTAAAAGAAACAAAAACTTATGAAATGGGAGAAGATATTTGCAAATGATATATCCGATAAAGTGTTAGTATCCAAAATGTATAAAGAACTTATCAAGCTCAACACCCCCAAAATAAATAATCCAGTTAAGACATGGGTGGAAGACATGAATACACGTTTGTCCACAGAAGACATACAGATGACTAATAGACACACGAAAAGACGCTCAGCATCATTCATCATCAGGTAAATACATATCGAACCCAGGATGAGATATTACCTCACGCCTGTCAGAAGGGCTAAAACTAGCAACACAGGAAGCAAAAGATGTTGGAGAAGATTAGAGGAACTCTCTTACACTATTCGTGGGAATTCAAATTGGTGCAGCTATTCTGGAAAACAGTAGGGAGGTTCCTCAAAAAATTAAAACTAGAAGTGCCCTATAGCCCAGCAATTGTACTGCTAGGTATTTACTCAAAGGATACAAAAATACAGATTCAAAACAACACATGCACACCAAATATTTATAGCAACATTATCAACGAGAGCTAAATTATGGAAAAAGCCCAAATATCCAATAAGTGATGAACAAATAAAGAAGAGGTGAGATAAACTTAGAATATCACTCAGCCATCAAAAAGAATGAAATCTTGCCATTTGCAAAGATGTGTATGCAGCTAGAGTGTACTATGCCAAACGAAATAAGTCAGAGACAGACAAATACCATATGATTCCAGCCATATATGGAATTTAAGAAACAAACCAGATGAACAGAGGGTAAGGAAATAAAGAGAGAGAGAGAGCAGGATGCTTGGTGGCTTACTCAGTTAAGCATCTGACTTTTGATTTCTGTCAGGTCGTGATCTCAAGATTCCTGAATTTAAGCCGCACGCCAGATTCTGTGCTGACAGTATGGAGCCTGCTTGGAATTCTCTCTCTCCCTTTTTTTCTGCCCCTCCCCTGCTCATTCTCACTCTCTCTCTCTCTCTTTCAAAATAAATAAAAACCTAAAGAGAGAGAGAGAGAGAGAGAGAGAGAGAGAGAGGCAAACCATAAGAGACTCCTAACTACAGAGAACAACTGTAGGGTTGACGGAACGAGGTTGGTGGGGGATGGGATAAATGAGTGATGAGTATTAAGGAGGCACTTGTGATGAGCACAGGGTGTTAGATGTAAGTGATGAATGACTAAATTCTATACCCGAAACCAATTTTACCATATGTGTCAACTAACTATGATTTAAATAAAAGTCTGAAATTAAAAAAAATATTGTAAATATCCAGGTAACTATTTCAAGTATATAAAACTAATCCCTATTCCATCATTTTCATGGGTAAGGTAAAACTAAATTAAATCATTAAGTCTTTGTGTCATATGATTACTACCTATTGGGATAAAATAATTAAGACCTCTAAATGATGTCTTAGAAGTTTATAGTTATTCTACTTGCAAATATCATTATGGGAGTTGATTTTGTAACTGACAATACTGTAGCAACAGAATATTGAAATGGCCGTTGCCTATGGTAACGATGTATATGATGATTAAATTATGTTTGAAATGGTTATTACCTGCAAATATATAACTTATGATATAATAAAGAGAAAGATTAATCAAAATTACTGAAAATGAATTCATATTTATCATAAATTTCAAACAAATTCTATTGAAATGTTGACTTTTTTGTTCTGATTATTATATATTCAGTAAAGCAGATGTACAGAAATAATAATGGATGTAGATAATGGATTTCTTTCAAACATGAAGAAAAGCACTTTTGAATATTTGCTTTAAGTTCCATAAAAATAAAGTATTTTTAGATGTTTTGACATATTCCTTGATATGCTTCTCAGTGTAAGAAAAATGCCTGCTCTTGTTAAACACATGTAAAAAGAATATCTTAAAGCAAACTAAATGGAATTCACTTGTTTAATAATTTCTAATTATGATCATGTATGCAAATAAAATTATTCTTCATTCCATCTGATAAGTGACTTTACAAATGATGGACTAAAAAAACAAAGCAGGCCATTTTACATGACACAAAAACAGAACGTATTTAGTTGCTAAATATATCCATAATATACTGTCATTTACTAATGGAACTGAAGGAAGTGAATGCACTACAAGATAAAATTCAACTGGCAGCTCTCTATAAAGCCTCTCCTAAATTCCCATTAAACACTAAAGTACACACACAGAAAATATCCAGGTAAGGACTTAGATCAGTTATTTTGTAATCCATGTGCTGTTTTATTTCTTCCAGGAGAGATTTAAAAAAAAAAGGCGGGGGGACATTTAAATCATTTCTGCAAATTTAATTACCTTGATCCAGAAATAGAAATAACATAAAAAGTAAAATAAATTTGAAATTAAAAAAAATAAAAACAGAGTGTGCAAGACTTTTTCCCCCAATTTGAAAAAAGAAAATGATAAGTGTTAGAATAATAAGGTTTTTGTTTTCTGTCGTTCCAGTAGTTTCATTAAGAATTTTTTTAAGTTAACCCAGAAATATTAAACTCTATTCTATCTCTTCCTTTTGTTAACTAATGTACTTTTAAAATACTTACAGCAATAATTTATAAAATTTATTCATTCATTTTTTTTTCCACCAAATCGTTCTGTCAGTTATTCTAAATTACCAAACCTATGCCTATGTTTTTGGTCAAATCTTATTCCATTTATAGTCTTCCATGCTAATTTTAGAGTTAGGCTTTCTGGCGAAAAGGAATTAAATTCAGATTTTTAGGTGCATCACAGCACCATAAAGATTGAATTTAATATATTAAATCTGGATTTTTCTCTAGGAAATTATTAGAAAGCAAATTGAAATATCCTGAGGTTTGGGGGAGGAAGTATAAAGTTTTACTATTGAAGTATAACTTGTAACAGGTTTATTTTGGACAAAGAAAACAAGGGAGACATACTAGAACAGAAAGAAAGAGTGAATGGACACAAATAATACATTAGCAAATAGCGCCATCATTAACAATTGGCAAACATGGGTAAAGGGTATACAATGGCTAT
Source organism: Paguma larvata (assembly GCA_030068075.1). Classification (NCBI taxonomy): domain Eukaryota; kingdom Metazoa; phylum Chordata; class Mammalia; order Carnivora; family Viverridae; genus Paguma; species Paguma larvata. The sequence goes on from CM057840.1 coordinate 39,657,298, forward strand.
TGTATTATTTTCTTCCTGCCATTCTCTGTCCATTAAAATTATTTCCAAATAAAGCTTTTTAAAAATATGCCTGAATAATTATATGAAACATAGGATGATTAGAGGAAATAAATTCTTTTTAGTTATTATAAAAAGGACTAAATTGAGCAGAGTATATCTTTAAATGTTATTTCTATAATTCAAAATTTTTAAGAAAAGTTGAAAGCATAAGTGTTTTGAAACTTCTCTTATGACTAATCTATTTCTTACTTAATTCTCTATGTTCTCAATTAATTTGGATACTTTTTCTGAATTTTGCTTCATTTTAATTTAAACTACATAATGTTAAAGCTGAAAGAAGACTAGAAAAAATGTATCATTTTACAGAATAGGAAATTAGGTCTAGATAAGCAAAATTATTTTTCCTGAGCTCATCTGAGATTTTTCCTGAGAAGTTTAATGTAAAAGATTACCATTAGCTGTTGATAACGGAGGGATTATGCAGAATTCTTGATATTTTAAATCCTTCTTTCTAAAAAAATGTGTTAGTCTTGATTATATCGCAAGTATCTTTAATAGAAAAAAATCAAGCTTCATTTTTTCTCCCATTTATTCAACATTCAAAACATATGACAATTTTAGGCTTCCAATAATTTTAGGTAAAGACTGGATAGCTTTGCTTTGTGTTTAATTACACTTTAAATGAAATCTAAAATTTATTTATCTCTTAATAGTATTTCTTGAAAATAATATTGAATCTCATGTGTTTGATAACATTAGGGCGTGTCATAAAGTCCATTATTTACGTACATTTCCCATTGTACAATTTTGTCATTAATATTTAATGACAGTTAAATTTGCTATTTGGTTTCTTTAAGAATTTGCTAATTATGGAATGTTAAAAACAAATGGAAATTCAATTCAGAAGAATATTGTTCACACTAATATTTTAATTCATAATTCAAATAAGGAGCTTTTTATTACTAATAGAAATTTTATTTTATACATTCAGTATATACATTATAATATTTATTTTTTATTGTAAAAAATGGTGATATCCAGATCAACTTAATAGAAAATCTGAATTACACTTACCTGAACTTTTCATATGTTCCTTAGATAATTCTTTTGTAGAAGTAATCACTAAATTGGCCTTGAAAGAATTAATAGAGTTTAATTTTCCTCAGCAGTTTATTCTGGTTATGAAAGTCTGATTAAGTGTTTAAGAATAAAATAAATCAAGTAGATAGTCTAGTCTTTTATAATTCTTGCGAATTACCCACCTGTGGACTGTCAGCTTTATAATAAATAGTTCCTCCCAAATTTTAAAACATAAAGTTATTACCATCCAGGAAATGCCAATGCAATAAAAATAAAATTTTAATTATTTTAATGTTTTAAATGTGCCTTCAATTAAAACCTGAGAGTTAGTAGTTGGCAAAATCATGGCCATTGGAAAAAAGGTAATATATAATGGTAGAAATTAAAGTAATAATTTACAATATATGCTGGTTACCGAGTTTTCACACAAAAAGCTTGCGAAAAGTATTTTGATTTTACACAAGAAATCTTGTGAAAATACTTTGGTCTTTGCTATGGACCAAATGTTCGTGCTCCCCTGCTGCAAATTCTGTTGCTGTTGAAGCCCTATTACTCCCTGTGATGCTATTTGGAGATTCGGCCTTTAGGAAGTAATTAGGGTTAGATTAGGTCATGAAGCTGAGGTCCTCATGATGAGACTGATGATCTTTAAAAGCAAAGGGGGAGAAAGATATCTCTCTTTCTGCACACAGCACCAAGAAAAGGCCGCGTGAGAATGTGAGGAAATAAGAAGTTTCTGTCTAGAAGCCAGGAAGAGAGCTTTCACCAGGAACTGGAGCAGCTGACGCCTTGATCTTAGACTTTCCAGCCCCAAAACCATAAGGAAACAAAATCTTGCTCAAGCCATCCAAAGTAGATCTAAGCCTATAGCAGTTTGTTATGGCAAAACAAACTAGCTAAGATAATCTTACACAAAAATCTTATTAAAATATTTTGCCTTAGGTTAAAATAACAATTTCATGTGATACTTTGATCTTCTTTATCCGATTTTAACACGAAGAATTCTTAGTGTTCTTTTAGTGAGAAATTAGTTACAGACTGATGCAAATACATGTATTCATACATGTGTATATAAGTATATATATACTGACATTATCTGTGATCATTAATTATTCGTTTAACTATCCTCAAATATTTATTGAGGATCTATATATTTGTCTGTATATGGGCACTGAAGATTAAGCAAATACATAAGAATAGCTACTTGCTCCTGAAGGAGCAGAAAACAAGCACTAACTAAGTAGATTGATTCAGATGGTGAGACATTCTGGGAAGAAAGTGGAAGGAGGTGGTGAACTAGAAGGCTTTGAGGAAGAGGAAGCTACCTTGAAGATTCATCAGGAAGACAGTCTATGAAACAGTACTATTTAAACAGAAGCTTGATTGATAAAACGTACAAAGCCATGTGATTAGCTGGGGAAATAGTTCTGCAGGATGGGGGAATGCCAGTCACTAAGGCCTCAAAGAGGTTCTACTTCCTGTATTTCCAGAGACTTTTAAACATGTTGAACTTGTATTGGTGTACATTGTTTAAAAAACAGAAATAATATTTCTTAGCAATGTTATACTTTAATTCAATTACCTCATCTAGGCAATATATCCATGTAAGGTAATTAAATGCGTGTCTTTTAAAGATGAAGTTTCCTCAGTTACTTTGCCAGGATCATAGAGATAAAAGCAATAGACCAGGAACAGAACTCCGACTCCGCCCAAAACCCAATGCATGGTCTCCTTTCTCTGCTAAGACCGCCTTCCATACATATTGAGCAACTGTATATAAGACTTAAATTTTTAAGAAAATAATTTTGTTAATTTCATTGTGAGAATTTGAGTAAACACTGTGATATCGCAAAAGCAATCTTAAGGCACAGAAAAAAAATATATAAATTAATCACTAACCATTGTCCGAACAAGTATACACACTTATCAAGTGTACACACATGTACAAGTATGTGCCTTATCAAGTATATGCATTATAGAGTAAACATTCACACACAATAGTTTGACAAATTGTTTGGGTTAAGATGGCCATAAATATGGCATTTTTCTTTTCTACCTGAAATTGTTTTTTAGGATGAAATAATTGTTTTGTTTTGATGAAAATGCTATATTTCTTCTTTCACTTAAATGCATTTGTAGGGCGCCTGGGTGACTCAGTCGGTTAAGCGTCCGACTTCGGCTCAGGTCATGATGTCACGGTTTGTGAGTTCGAGCCCCACGTCAGGCTTTGTGCTGACAGCTCAGAGTCTGGAGCCTGCTTTGGATTCTGTGTCTGCCTCTCCCCTGCTCATGCTCTGTCTCTCTCCAAAATAAACATCAATAAATAAATAAATAAATAAATAAATGCATTTGTGTAGTAATAAGGCAGAAATATTTCTATAACATTTTTTGAGGAAGCATCCCTGAAAAATTTGCTATAAAGGCATAAGTATTATTACTAATAGTAGCAAGGAATGATCTGTATATTATAACTCACAAAGGACTTAATTATCTTAACTTATATTCAAAGGCATTGCATATATATAAATAATTCTAGCTAAGAAAATTTTAGCTGTTCTTGTTTTATTTCAGTAGTCATTAAATACTTTAAGGAAATGGGTAATTAAAAAAAAAACTTTAAAATACCTAGATCCCAGTTTTCAAGATAAAACCAAGAAAATTGTGTGCACCAAAAATATTTCTGAATATTTAGATTCTTTTAATTTTTTTTTCAATATTTATTTACTTTTGAGAGAGAGAAAGCAAGCAGGGGAGGGACAGAGAGAGAGGGAGACCCAGAATCTGAAGCAGGCTCCAGGCTCTGAGCTCTCAGCACAGAGTCTGACACGGGGCTCGAACCCACTAGCTGTGAGATCATACCTGAGCCGAAGTCAGAGGCTTAACTGATTGAGCCACCCAGGCGCCCTAGAAATATTTGTTTTTTAAAAGGTATGTATTTTTACGTGGATAATATATAATCATATACTATAAACTTGAGAGCTACCTATACTTCAATTGCTGGATATGATTTTTTTTAATTATTCATAATTTACATCAAACACTTTACAGATTTTAAAGAAGTTTCCCATACATAATCTTTGTTTCTCACAATAATCTTTTAACATGGTCAAGGTAGACATTCAAGCTGAAGTATATTAAACTGTCAGTGACCTTTCCATGTTTTCTTTTATTACCTAGGAAAGAAAATATAAGTAACAAAAAAATGATTCTAAGACTCCTTAACCCTTGTAACATTCCAGTTTCAGCTTTTGTATAAACCATTGTATACACTGTTAAGTCTAATAAGTCTAAGAAACTACTTATGCTTTCCAAGGTCAGAAAGGAAGTGGGCAACAAAGTTGATTCTGTCCAACTCCTCAGATTCTCTGTTCACGCTTATGTGTATATTCCTAATAAGATGATTAAAACCTGAGTAATAAAATTGAGTTTATTATGTAGTGTAATATTAACAGATATAATTAGAATATTTACTTACTCTAAAAAGTATCTATGTTTTGAAATAGTTTAAATTCACTATAATTCTATTTTGTTAATATTCTTTAACAGATAAATATCAAACAAGAACTATATGCCACACGTGTCAGAATGGCTAAAATTAATAACACAGGAAAGAACAGATGCTGGCAAGGATATGGAGAAGTGGGAACCCTCTTACCCTATTGGTGAAAATGCAAACTGGTGCAGCCATTCTGGAAAACAGTATGGGGTTCCTCAAAAAGTTAAAAATAGAACTACCCAAAGACCCAACAATTTCCCAAGGATACAAAAATACAGATGTGCCAAACTACATGCACCTGATGCGCATAGCTGCATTATCAGAAATAGCCAAATTATGGAAAGAGCCCAAGGATCCATCGATGATGAATGATAAAGAGGTGGTGTGTGTGTGTATACACAGGCACATACAATGTAATATTACTAAGCTACGAAAAATAATGAAATCTTGCCGCTGGCAACAAACGTGAATGGAGCTAAGTGAAATATTATGCTACGCATAATACTAAGTGAAATAAGTCAGTCAGGGAAAGACAAAGACCATATGATTTCACTCATATGTGGAATTTAAGAAACAAAGCAGATAAATTGATGACGATATGGGGAAGGAAAACAAGAGGGCAGGAGAAGCAAACCATAAGAGACTCTTAACTATGGAGAACAAACTGAAGGTTGATGGAGGGAGGTGGGTGGGGGTTGGGCTGAATGGGTGATGGGTATTAAGGAGGGCACTGGGGATGAGAACCGGGTGTTAAATGTAATTGAAGAATCACTAGATTCTACTCCGGACACCAATATTTGCACTATATGTCAACTAACTAAACTTTAGATGAAACATTAAAAAAATAAACACCTACTATGCATAAAACAAACAAACAAAAAATAACTGCATGCCACAAACTCTTACTGATTTTACGAGTAACATTTCTTTAAACCTTACTATTAATAAATAACTATACTGAAAACTTTCCTAGGAATTAGTTTATTTTTTTATAAAACTATCATGAGATGGGTTTGATTATCCCAAATTCATAAATATAATTAGGATAGAAAGTTTAAGTAATGTGTCCTAGATCAAAGATATAATCTAAACTCATGCACTCCGTACTCATTCTTGTAATACCATTCTTGTAAATACCAATGTATCTACAAGTAGGGATTGTGTGATTTCTCACCTACTTCTACACTAATGCCATATCTAAAAATAAACTGAAAACAGCAGTGTGCTCAGAAAACTCAAGAAAAATATTTTGAGACAAGTATATTCAGTCTAAGGAAACTAGTTTTAAAAATTCTAGAATAGTTTCATTCTCTGATCAAAAATAATTTTGGTCTTCCTTTTAAAATTCACCTTATACCTTTTCTTTTTTTATTTTTTTAACATTTATTTATTTATGAGAGATAGGGATAGAGACAGAGCATGAGCAGGGGAAGGGCAGAGAGGGAGGGAGACACAGAATCCGAAGCAGGCTCCAGGCTGTGAGCCATCAGCACAGAGCCAGACGCGGGGCTTGAACTCACAGACTGCGAGATCATGACCTGAGCTGAAGTCGGCCGCTTAACCGACTGAGCCACCCAGGCGCCCCACTTTATGCCTTTTCTTGTGTTTAGGCATCTATTAAAAGGAAAAGGGAATAGCAGCATTGATGTAGCATTTAGTTAATAAATATAAAATAATTTGACGTATTTCATAAGTTCGTAGCCAAATCAATGCATACCATTGCCACAAAGTATATTGATTTGCTGTTGATTTTCAACATGAATATGCATTTTGTATTCTATATCCTGACTGGCAGTGAATTTGATAATGTAATTGTATAATTTATAAAAACATAGAAATAATACATAAAGCATTCTAGCCGACCTTGACACTTACAAAGGACATAGCAACATCCCATAATAACACTCAGCAATTTGCAGAAGTAAAGGAAGAATAGAAAAATATTACTTTAAAATATTCTGTGTATTTACTCAGATAGGAACACTTCAATCCAATTCATAAATGAATCATTGGTGTAGGTGGGCTAATGGACATGTTTAAACTGTTATCAAATTAACTTGAACAATTCCCTGTGACAAGCATTTGTAGCACTCGGTAGTGTGTAGAGGTGATTTCAGTTTGGCATTCTATTTTAAATTCAGAAGCTCCCATGTTCTCCTCAAGTCTGTCAAAAAAACCTTGACTCTCTTCAAGTATGCTCCAAACCTGCACTAAGAATTCTGCTTCCAATTTATCCTTATCATGACGGCGAACCCTGCTCAGGGAGTCTGCGTGTCCACAGAGGGCTTCGGTGGCTGTGAGTAGACCAGTACCTTCTATGTTCATAGGAGCCTGTCCATTCCTACATTTTCCTCAGTGACTCTGGGCTTGAGGTAGTAGAGAAGTATGCTGACGTTTCTAACACCTTGAAACCTTTGGGGCCACCCAAAAGCAAGGTGACATTTAGGAAGTATAGACTCTACACTGAAAGGTAATGCATTATATTCCTAACGATCCATCCTGAGGCCTCCAAGGACCGAATTGTGAAACCATCTCAATAAAAGTGAGCAAATTCAAGTCACTGCCCATTTTTACATCATTAATTTTCAAGACATGCATCCAAAAAGGATAGTCTAGATCATGTCTCCTGAGCTGCTCAATCAATAAGTGAGAAACAGAGATCTGTAATTTTCATAAAGCACTCTAAAATGTATATTTCCTTGATTTTCCTTACTACATCATGGGACTTTTCTATTTTGAATGGATCTCAGTTAAAAACATTTATATTTTATTATTATTTTTAGGTTTATTTATTTTAGAGAGACAGAGAAACAGAGAGAGACAGACAGCGGGGGAGGGCCAAAGAGAGAGGGAGACACAGAATCTGAAGCAGGATCCAGGCTCTGAGCTGTCAGCCCAGAGCCCAAAAAATATTATTCCTTACAATATTATTTTTTTCATTATTGGGACAATACATACTTTTTTTTTTTTCAAAATACAATGTACCCACATGAATTTTTAAAAATCAACAGCATGCAATGACACTAAAGAATTGACCTCTTGATTCTTTTTGGATATCGTTCAACTCTAAAAGTCTATGGTTTGTCTTGAATATATACAATAGTTTTTAATTGTTCCAAACCTATTTCTATTATATCACTTCTGACTGCAGCATTTTAAGTAAGTTATGCTTTGGAAGGAGGAAAACAATCACAGCTTTAGCCAATTTATTTACCCAAAGATTAAAAAATAAATAAAGGTGGTCTGGTGATGACCTAGAAAAGATTTATTAATAATTGAAGCCACTTCTCCCTGGCAGCCACGTCCCCTAAATATGTGCACAGGTGCTGTTGATCTTAGAGAGAGAACCTGCTAGAGTTGACAAAACAGCACAACTTTTGTTACACTCTACCGTCAAGGCTTAGAACGTTATATCAGAAGACATGACATTCACAGTGTATGTTCCTTTCACTTAAGTATTTATGAACCTCAGACATTCTTGTATCTGAAACCAATGTAATATCAACATGGCCGTATTCTCAACCAGAGAGAGAAAGCAAAGTCAGCTCCCAGGTGTCTCTCTATCTCCATCTTTCCAGTAGCAGAGAAAGATATTTTCTTTCAGCCCATGACACGCTGCTGGTTTAATTTTCCTTTACATGGGTCGAATTGACAGTGAGTTTTGTTGTCTAGAACCCTCGATCACAAACTCATTGTACTATCCATCCCCATAACTTACCTATAAAAAAAATTCAAGTAGATATTATTATTTAAAAAGTGGGAGCACCCCACTTGAAATGATCATTTCTTTTCGCCAAGTCCTCTGTCACCTCTAGGTCACTATTGAACCTTGCTTTTCCCACTCATCCGCCCACTGCAATTGCTCTGGATGTGTCAGCAATGCCCTAGGTCCAAACAAATCCTCAAACTCTTTGACTTCTCTCAAGTATGTCAACACTTCGCTGGTTGGAGCTTACTTATAATCTGGGTTTATTCCAGTCTATGTTCCTGCTGGGATTTTTGGATGGTATTTACAATCTGCCAGTGAGATGTCCTTACATGAATTTAGAGAGCAGAAGCAAGATGAGTTCCTGCCTCTGGCAGTGGCAGCGGCAAAGGCATGGGCTTTTGGCAAAACTGGACGTTGGCAGAGACCGGCCCGACTCCACATTTCTCCGCCAGTCAGCAGTCCAGGGGGGTGCAGCAGCTGTGACTATAGTGGGTATCTTCTGCAGCCTTCTGAAGTCTAGGTGTCAGCAGCGACTTCCTGGTATCTGGCCTGCAGACCGCAGGGGCATGACTTAAAGACCTCCTGGCTGCCCTACTGGACTTCTATTCCTTCAGCCCATCCGCTGAGTAAGCACTCCATTCCCTGTGCTGTAGTCCCTTCTGATGAAAATATAGAGCGTGGCTTCTCTTCTCTCACTCTAAGCTGAATATGCAGTATTTTCTTACCTAAAGTGGTTCTAGGGAATCTGTCATTAATGATGGAGATTTGAAATTGTTTTTAATCTTCGTATCTATTTTTATCTTTATAAACCTGATTTAAAGAACAATATGAGATGCATATTTCAATCCTGCAAATTATGTTATATATATAGATTATATGCAAATTATAATATAAATTGAATTCTCATCACTATTAGGTCACTTATATAAAAACTAGAGGGCTAATGGAAAAGAACATCTAATAACAAGAACATGATCTCTGGTGGACTCGACATGCTTTGAGATCACAAACCTCACTGAGCCTTTGGGAAAGCAGAAACAGTCTTCTTTTTTAGCTTGAGGGAGTTAGCTCCTCCTGGTTTGAAGACCTTTTAAGGATCTCATATTGATTGTGATGGACCTCAGTCTTAAATAGGTTGATGGCTCACTAAAACTCTAAACTATACATCTATACCTATATCTGCAACATATAAACAAATTTTGCACCGTATGATTACAGTAAAGACTCTGATCCACTTAACCAGGCCCCGATTTGATATACGTTTCATTTCACCCTGCAAATACAAGTTGTCCAGCTCCCTAAGTAAGGATTCTATGACCCTACTAAAATATACTATTCATCTTTTTTGCAGTTTACCCCCAAAAAGACTCGCAACCATTTACCCATGACATTGTGCACCAAAAAAGATAATATGTAGACCTTTCTAAAACTCATTTTCTAGCTTTAAAGTGTTGTTAATAACAGGAAATAGAGAGAGAGAGAGAGAGAGAGGAGGGAGGGAGGGAGAGCATGGATGTTTAACTCTTACCAAATGCTCATGCTTTCCTATTTTAAAGCTTCAGGTTTAGGTTGATGCCATGGACTAGTTCTAATAGAACCTATATGGTTCTTCTCTCTCTTTTTCTGCCATAACATTCTTGGAGATTCTATGTACCAAATTTCAGAGCTTCAGGATGGCAGCTAAGTACTTGAGTAAACTCTTCTCGTTATATAAATACAAATAATTACCATGTTAGGCCCCAGATATAATGGTAACAGTACAGCCTTTTCTACAATAATGAATAAAGAAATTGCTATACTCAATAGGTTATTGTTATGACAATAACAGCCAAAATAATCCCTAACATCTGTAATAGTGGCTCGGTGACTTGTAGTGGATAAAGAGAAGAGTGGCAGAGGTGGATGATGACATCTAAAGCCAGACAGATGGAGATGTGGTGTACACCACGGCAACCATTTGGTAAAGCACTACTTGTAATAAGTTTGTGGGCAAATTTCCCCGTATTAAACTGGTAGAGGAAAGAGTAAAAAATATTCATAGCATGTAGTAGTTGGGGATGCCTGCTTTTAACAAGTTAGTACAAGAAAGACTTAGAGGAAAACTTGGCAGAGTTCCAAGGCAGAAATGAAAGTGACCTTACAGAGTTGTGAAAGCAGACAACTGCTCGATTCCAGCAGCAAGAAATGGGATTTAAAAAGACTTTGATCAATAAAAGCACACTAAAATTTTTCTTGTTAATGTTAAGATTAGGGTGTAGCTGTAGCCTTCTATTGTTCCAGACAGTCAAAGGCAAGTTGCTTTTAAGCTGAGAAAAGAGGGATAGGGTTAAAAAAGTGGAAAAATAAAGTTGCAAAGAGCTATGTCATCAAAGTGCTTGTTGGCATGTGGAACTGACTCAAATATCAACAGCTTCAAAACATTTTGCAGGGGATATATTTCCAAAGAAACCATAGCTTTTACTAATGAGTTCTGAATTTCTGAGTTTGAAAACAACTCTTTAGGTGTCTCAAATTTTTAGAGTAGTAAATGACTCTGTCTTCCTAAACTGAAGGACACATAGAGCTGAAAACATAGAACACAGTTAATTTTAAGAGTGGATGAGCTTTAGGGAGGAAGGCTGTCGTCTTTGTTAGAATCAGGACCGTACAAAGCCCAAGTGAAATCTGACATTTGGAACAGGAACTTCCACTTGAGAATTTGGATGGTCCAGATTCCCTTGAACTCTGTGCCTGAAAAATGACTAGCTCCCAATCCCCTCCCTGTTCTCTGAATAATAAGATTTGTCTCTTTATCCATTCATCATTCAATGGACATTGGGCTCTTTCCATAATTGGGCTATTGTTGATAATGTTGCTATAAACATTGGGATGCATGCGCCCTTTGGGATCTGCATTTTTTGTATCCTTTGGATAAATACCTAGTAGTGCAATTTCTGGGTCTTGCATTGTTCTATTTTTAAGTTTTTAGGAACCCCCAGAGTGTTCTCCAGAGTGGCTGTACCAGTTTGCATTCCCACCAGCAGTGCAAAGTATTCCCTTTCTCCACATCCTCAACAACATCTGTTGTTTCCTGAGTTGTTCATTTTAGCCCTTCCGACAGAACGAATGGATGAAGAAGAGTGGTATGTATATGCAATGCAATATTACTGGACGATGAAAAAGAATGAAATTTTGCCACTTGCAGCAACGTGGATGGTACTAGAGTGTGTTATGCTAAGTGAAATAAGTCATTCGGAGAAAGATGAATATCTTATGATTTCATTCATATGTAGTATTTAAGAAAAACAACAGATTAAACGAGGGGAAGGGAGGAAAAATAAGATAAAAACAGAGAGGGAGGGGCACCTGAGTAGCTCAGTCAGTTAAGCATCCGACTTCGACTCAGGTCATGATCTCACGGCTTGTCAGTTCAAGCCTCATGTCAGGCTCTATGCCAACAGCTCAGAGCCTGGAGCCCGCTTCAGATTCTCGTCTCCCTCTCTGTCTCTCTGTTCCTCCCCCACTCATGCTCTGTCTCTCTCTCTCTCCAAAAGTAAATAAAAACATTAGGGAAAAAAAAAACACAAAGAGGGAGACAAACCATAAGAGACTCTTAAATACAGAGACAAACTGAACATTGCTGGGGGGTGGGTAAATGGGTGGTTGGCATTAAGGAGGGCATTTGTAGGGATGAGCACTGTGTGTTATATAGAAGTGATGAATCATTGGGTTCTACTCCTGAAACCAATATTACACTGTATGTTAACTAACTTGAATTTAAATAAAAAAATAGTAAAATATGACAAAAAAAGAATATGCCACAGTATTATTTGTGTCTCCTATAAAGTAATCTAAATATTTGGTATGATATCATTAAGAATAACAATATTTTGGGAGGCCCCTATGTGGCTCAGTCACTTAAGTGTCTGATTTTTGGTTTTGACTAAGGTAATTTTCTTGGGATTCGTGAGTCTGAGTCCTGCATCAGGCTTTGTGTTGACAGCGCAGAGTCTGCTTGGGATTCTCTCTCTCCTTATCTCCCTGCCTCTCTCCCGCTAAATAAACAAAAAAAAATTTTTTTTAAAGAATAACAACATTTTTAAAACTGTTTCTGAAGTTTAATTGCTGGATGACTTTTTGTTAAGTGAAATAAACCAGGCACAAAAAAAAAAAAACGTGAAAAAAAAAAAAAAACAAAACACTTCTCTTTTGCTTGGAGTCTGAAAACTGCAAATAAAACTGGCACCTTAGGGGCGCCTGGGTGGCTCAGTCGGTTAAGCGGCTGACTTCAGCTTAGGTCATGATCTCACGGTCTGTGGGTTCGAGCCCCGCGTCGGGCTCTGTGCTGACTGCTCAGAGCCTGGAGCCTGCTTCCGATTCTGTGTCTCCTTCTCTCTCTGCCCTTCCCCTGTTCATGCTGTGCCTCTCTCAAAAATAAATAAACATTAAAAAAACAAAACAAACAAAAAAATACTGGCACCTTAGAAGGCATTGCTTGCCCTCTTTAACATTTGCCTCCATTTCCTCTTCGGGCCACCAGACCTATAACTAGGTTCCAATGAAAACAGGACTCAACTTGGAAAACACTCACCCACCTAAGTCGACTGAACCCTGACTAGTACAAATACCTGGGATTTTTCTCCTAAATATGAAATTCATACAGACCACCATTTACTAGAGCTCTTCACTTCAATGTCCAGAGACACTCCAATTCAGCCCCTTGAAATTTAATTTGTTTTCCCCTTAACATTGTCCCTAGGAATATTGATCCAAACATGGGAGAGTTGGTTCTACTGTATGGATCGCAGATTAGCTAGGGTTTCACCATTACTGACACACAGCATATCCGTTTCATGCAAAGGACTCTAAACTCAGACAATCTGAACTCAAATCCCAGATTCCATGCTTTTAGTCTGTTATATCTACTTAATAACTTTATTGTGAAAATTAAATATAAATGTACAAAAGTGCTTATAACACTGCCTCAAAGATAAGAAGTTTTCAGAAAATGTTAACTATGTTTGTTATTACCTAAAATGGGAAACCAAAAACTTATGTGAGGATACCAGTTATAGTATTTATAGTTTACTGGATATCGTTCTTAAATTTTTTGCATAATATTCTGAAATTAACAAATGCATTGATAGTAAATCATTACTATTTAACTTAAAAAAATACTGATCCAGAAATAAATAATACAAGGAGTGAAAGAGGTACGTATTAGGGGGAAAAATAACCCTAACCATTTGCACATCTTGTGATCATTCATCTAAAATAAATAAAACTTAAAAATAGCTGGAAATGGAAGAAAGAAAGAATATATTAAATGAGTAAAATAAAATGATTAATTTCAAGTTTTAAAAATGAAGTTTCATGTAGTCTAAGAATATCCAGGTAAAAAACCTTAACGGGAAACTCCTCCATTCAAAAAAGCATTACTAATTATATAGTCAGCATAAACATATAAGTGATGTTTACAAAACATGTGAATACAACTCTAAAACTCTAGTGACATGTATGCCATGTCCCTGTATGGGAAAATAATATTTTTAAAGATTCTAATTTCTTTTGTTCTATAAACGTAACTTAATTCTAATCAAAAGCCCCAAGAGATTTTCTAGATATTTAATGAAATGATTCTAAAGTTAACCTATAAAATTATGCATAGATGTATATTTATACAGTTTACAAACTATGCAAAGGGGAAAAATGGTTTCATTTTAAATAGAAAAGATAATAAAGCTACCGTCTCTAAAGCAGTATGATGCTGGTACAGAAAGTTATTTCATTTGAGTAGAAAAAGTTGATTTTTAAAAAAAGATGTTGATACTACTATTAATTTACTATAAAGGAAAATGTCAGAACTATAAACTATAAAATCATATGTTTTAATAAATATATAGGTTAAAGTTTATAGAGTTGTGAGCTCCACGACCTGCTAACGTAAATGACCTAAGAATAATACTGAAAGTATGAACTGAGAATACATAAAATTGACAATTTTAAGTATATGTTAAAATTGTCTTACTCAAAACAAATGATATTAAGTTGCATATTATCTACAGCACATATTCCAGACCTTAATAATTAGGATCTCTTAAGACCAAGAAGAAGTAGGAAGATGACCAAGCTAAGATTATGAGTATTTCACAAATACACATACATGCAAAGCTAGGATAAAACTATTACTGAAACACAGAACTGGAAGAGTGTGAGAAATAAGCTAGTACTCAACAGTACTGAATGAAGGATCAGTTATGATATGCCTTATAAGGAGCATTTTGCCAAAGTGTCGTATAACCTAAATATAAAAAATCATTAGAATTCAAAAAGACTGATTGCTTTTTATAATTACTACTTACTCCTGAAGTAGAATAGTAATTTGACTTTGAAAATGGTTATGTAGAACTACTTTAAAGAAGAAGGATACTTTTTACATTATACTGCTAAATAGAAATTACATTCTAGTAAACGATGGACACGGTATAATCTCAGTGTTGTGGGAAAACATCTATATGCGTATACAGAGAAGACTAAAAATATCCTTCATCAGAAGTCTAAACTTACTTATCTCTGGTGATGAAATTATCATTATTTAATATTTCAACTTTTTTCTCTATATTTATCCCCGTCTTGTCTAATTTGTTTTGCATTGTAGATCCACTTTGCATGGATTAAAATAAACTAAATTCTATAGTAAATAACTTTTTTTTTTATTGTGTAATGTTTCTTTCATCATTCTCACATTCTTACGTCTTATATTCATACATTTTAAATTCTTAACTCTCTTCATTGTATTATAAATTCTTACTGAAACAATACCTCCATTATTATTATTATAAAAAAAATCTTCATAGATTGGACATATCGAAATTTGTAGTAAAAATAACGGCTTCCAGTGTTAGAATCAGCTCTTTTTAAATATTTTCTTCAAGATGGCATAATTCACCTTAGCAGAAACTTAGCATCAAATATAAGGCTCTATATATCTTTATATGGTTACTTTGTAGAAAACTTCAAGAAAAATTTTGAAAGTAACTCAGCATATGGCTATCTACAAAATCGATGACTTGTAGGCAGTTGATTACATATTCAAGTGTGCTAAATTCCACAATGGGATAATGATCATCACAAGAACCATGAACTCCATGAAGGCAAAATTTAGTTCTCATTAATCTCGTGTTTCTATGACCTAGTAAACAGCCTAGGTTAGCACTTATGAATTAAGTATTTGTTGAATAAGTAAATGACTTAATGACTTTGTAAGAACAATGTAGTCATTGGTTCACCTGCTAGTAATGAAGATTATACACTGGTACCTCAAATTGCTTTAATGTTGCATTTTCAAAAAAAAACATAATTAGGACATTTTGTGTCACATTATTAATTTTTTTCTTTAAAAGATTGATATTTTACAACACACAAAAATCAGGTGTTGGTGAGGATGTGGAGAAAAAACTCTCTTGCACTATTGGTGGGAATGCAAACTGGTGCAGCATTTCTGGAAATAAGTATGGAGATTCCTCAAAGTGTTAAAAATAGAACTGCTCTACAATCCAGCAATTGTGCTGCTGGGTATTTACCCAAGGAATACAAAAATACCAGTTCAAGTGTATACATGCACCTGATGTTTATAACAGCATTATGTACAATAGCCAAATTATGGAGGCCAACCAAGTGATCGTCAACTGATGAATGGTTAAAGAAGTGGAATTTAAGAAACAAAACAAACGAGCAAAAAGAAGGAAAAGAGAGCAAGAGGGAAACCTAGCACCAAAGTCTTAACTACAAAAAACAAACTGATGGTCGCCAGAGCAGGGGGCATGAGTTAAATAAGTGATGAGTACTAAGGGGGGCACTTGTGATGAGTACTGGGTGGTGTATGAAGGTGTTGAATCACTACAGTATACACTCACACCGTATGTTAACTGACTGGACTTTAAATAAAAGCTTTTAAAAAAAAGACTCATGCTTTTATTAAAATGCAAAAATACCCCACAGTTCTGAGGACAAAAAGAATTTCTAAAAAAAAAAAAAACAACCACAAGAAGTACTCCAGTAAACTTAAACAGAGTCCCTCTGAGATTACTCTGAAGGCTCTTGTCAGGAATACCACACAGATCCTCTCCACATTAGCTGTCTCTTCAATGGTTTTTCGTACTTGTTCAAGTCAATCAATATTATACAACATCCAGTAGATTCATTGACATAATTCCGACTTTAGGTATGTGAGTAATGTATTTTTCAATCCCAGATTATGGAGGACGTTTGAACTTACTTTATGCAGATTAAGTATTTTTCCCATTGTAATATTTTATTTATTTATGTGTTTAATGTTTATTATATTTTAAGAGAGCATGTGCATGAGCAGGGGAGGGGCAAAAGAGAGGAGCAGACAGAGATTGGGACAGAGCATCCGAAGCAGATTCTGTGCTTAGAGCAAAGAGCTTGTGTGGGGCTCGAGCTCATGAATCACAAGATCATGACCTGAGCCGAAGTCAGATGTTCAACCTACTGAACCACCCAGGCACCCTTCCTATTGTAATATTTTAAAATGCTGTTTTAATTCACTTCTCCAGCACATCTATCACATATTAAAATACATCCTATAATTAGCAGTGGGTGAGTTTGTTAGAAAGAACAATAAAAATGATAATTTTAATAAAAGTTTTGTACAGTGGACGGTGTTGATGCCCTCGTTGCTCACCCCCGTCCCCATGGACCACCCTCCCAGGTCAGAGCTCCTCCACCAGCATCTGTGGGCTTTGCAGTTAAGAGTTTGCCCTTGTAAATTTATTCATATGAATGTCCCTGAGTACTGGAGCTGCCTGTGGATGAAAAGCCAGAAATAATTGGGAATTTTTTTTTTTACCCATCTTCATTCCCCCAGAGTGGTTGTAACCAAACACCGACAGATTTGGAATTGTAAAATCCAGCTCCTTTGCCTCTAGACAGATAAACTGTGCAGTGTAGTTTACTCTCCAGAGCTTCCTGAGGGATCAGGTTGAGCATGGAACTTAATCCGAAATCCCAACCTTGCTTAGAATTTTCTCCTCCTGATTAGAGTAAGGCAATCTTACTCTAATGTTTAAAAATAAAAATATACAGTTGTATTTACACAAAGTGAATCTATATTACATATTGCATCTAAATGTCTTTTCCAGAAGAATCTTTCAATTTAATCTTTTTAGAAATATTTTGTTATAGTTTTCTCATGATTTAACAATAAAGACTATATTTATAAGTATCTCCGTATCCTACTGGGTCCTGGCTAAACCTTCAGAGCATGCAGAGCTTATGATTATTAATACGTCTTCGGACTTTTTTCTTATCTTTCATTCACATTACAGTTCTTATGTACAAATAAAATGCTGGCTCTAAAGTCAGTAGCCAATATGGTTATGCTGAAGAGATAAGGTTTAATTTAAATACATATATACACACATATATTCTTGTTTTGAAGCGAGTGTTCATTTTCACCCTCATTATTTTGGAGAAATATAAAAAATCTCTTTTTACTGTTTGCTTTCCTCGCTCCTTCAACTAGATTGGGCAGATTTATTTCTTGTTCTTTTCACATTAAATAACCGCACTAGTCAGCATCTTCAGATGTTTTTAAAGTCTCATCAATTTAAGTTCTATTGCTTAACACGTCTGACAACTGTACATGCAATTGTATGGAAACTAACAGAAACTTGAAAATCAGTAGTAAGTAGTTAAATAAAAGTTTTACTCTTTAAAAAAGGAGACTCTATCTTTTTGATGGTTGTTTTGAGAATTTGGCAAATACTTACAAGTAACTAGTAGAAGCAGAAAGACTACAACTTCTAAATATTTTCCCTCTCTAGCATTAAATATCACCAAAACATTTCAACAGTAAGTTGTTTTTCATGAGGGATCTTGATCCCGCATAGTAACAGGGAACCTCTGTTACCCACAATTCTGCTGCAATTAGTTAAGGAGATTGTAGACCCATTCAACGATAGTGCCGTATTCTGGTTAGAATGCATGTTGTAGGCTTTGTAACTACTCTAATTCAAAGCATTAGGAGCAAAGTGTATAATCTTTCTGTCCACAATTTCCCACAAATTTCTATAGAGATAACACCTACTTCATAGAGCTTCTATTGAGTATATATTCATGTTCTATAGTGCTCTGTGCCCTCCCGCCCACTACAATGTAAGAGGACTTCTGCAGACGTAACTAGGCAAAATTAGAAGGTGTTCACCAAGCATGCACACTCATGTTTATACTTGTCCTTACTTGTTTTTTTATCTTCAAATTGTTAGTTAAATGTATAGTATATTTAGGTACTCACTCTCTAGGTGCTAAGGACTTTATGTGGCCTACATGATTTCTCGTGGCTTACATCCTAAAAAGTGAGTAGAAAACTTTTTAAAAAGAGACATTTGTAGATTAACATGTTAAAATTTTAATTAGTGTGTGAATATTTCTAAGTTACAGATCTAGGAGGACAGGCTGATTTACTCAGGATAGTAGATGGATGCTTCTTTGAGTTGGTATAATTTACATAGCGATCTGAAAGGTGACTGCAGTTAGCTTCAGTGGAAGTACACAGAAAGAAGACTATGTGCAAAGGCCCTGAGGCAAGGAAAAATTTAAAGATGACTAGGGGAGGGGGAAGGAACATCAAAGACTGGAGAGTTGAGAAAGTGTAAGGTAACTAAGAACCTTGTAGATTATGATACAAAATGTTGGTTTTATTCTCAATTAAATGCAAATTCTCTGAAGGTGTTTAAAGAGTAGAGAGACATTTAAGTGGTATTTATTTAAGAATGTCACTCTGGCTGCTGTGACAAGGAATAAAGATTGGAGTTCCAGGATCTAGTTAGAAGTCCATGGCAAATGTCGGTATTGACTATTAAAATTGAGAGAATACACCACTTAGAGTCAATATTCCTTAGGTTTATTTCTTTATGTTTTTAAATGTTTTATTTTTGAGAGAGAAACAGAGCATGAGTTGTGCAGGGGTCGACAGAGGGAGACACAGAATCTGAAGCAGGCTCCAGGCTCTGAACTGTCAGCACAGAGCCCTACGTGGGGCTCGAACCCATGAACCATGAGATCATGCCCTGAGCTGAAGTCAGCTGCTTAACTGACTGATCCACCCAGGTGTCCCTCAGTATTTCTTAGTTTTAAAGGAGGTAAGTCGAGGGTCGCCTGTGTGGCTCAGGTGGTTAAGCATCTGACTTCTGATCAGGTCATAAGCTCATAGTTCCTGAACTGGAGTGCTGCATCAGGCTCTCTGCTGTCAGAGCGGAGTCTGCTTGGGATCCTCTGACTCCCTCTCTCCCTGCCCCTCCCCTACTCACACATGCTCTCTCTCTTTCTCTCTCATAAATAAATAAATAAATTAATAAATAAATAAATAAATAAATAAATAATATTAAATATATAAAGGAGACAAAACGAGGTAAAGGGAAAACAGAAATAACTCTTCACTTTTGGCAGGTGATAAGTAGTGATGACACTAATGAGATGTGTAGGACCGGGTTAGGTGATAGAGATATATTTGAGAGAGGAACCCAAGTGTTCATCTTTTGGAAATGTTGATATATTTAAGAGATATTCATGTAGAATATTCTAGAATGAAACCTAGAAGAAAAGTTATAGCAAAATGCATGAATTCGTCAATCATCTACTTATACGTTTTATGTCAAAATGTGAAATGATAGCCCTTTATCAGATTGAGCCCTTATTTATGCCAACATATTGAGGAGGAAACAGCAAAGAATTTTGGAAATGTTGGTGGAGAGATGAAAACAATTACAGAAAAATGTGATGTCAGAAAAGACAGAAAATGGAAATCTTCCAGATAATAAAAGTAGTCAATTGCACCAGGTGAGGATAAAAATATCCTGTGTTTACTAACATGAAAAATCTAAACTGCTCTAAGATGATGAGTTTATAGCAAAAACTCAACTGTAGTAGTTGAGTAGTCAATGGGAAGGCATGAAGGAAAGCAGAAGTGGTAGGTGGTATCAAGGAGGTTTTTAGATATTTAAGTTGTGTTGTCTATTTCGTTTTGTTTGGTGAGGTAATAAAACATTATTCTATGCTCTTGAGAATTTTCCAGGATATAGTCTTTCTTAATTCATAAAACTGATTCCTTATTCCTTGGTCAGACTTGAAAGGCTTTGTTTTTCTCCCCCATAAGACTCTTCAATGCTTAATTAAACAAACAAACAAAAACCCAGCTTTTACACCCGATCCCTTGAATCTCTAATTTTTTAAGAGAAAACCATGGGCCATGAACAATTTTCATAGAATTAATTCATTCTTTTAAACAAATGTTTCAGATCTCTGATTCTAAAGTGCACCAATCGGTACGGAGAGGATTTGGGAGTAAAAAGAGGCATATCAAATTGCTCTTAGTCTCAGAAGTTCAGAGATACCTGGAGGAAAAACACAAAAACAAAACCACATGAATCATAAATTTCACTATAATGTAATGAAAACGGCACCATATTACATTTTTTAAGTGCCTATAATTTTCCTTGGCATTTCAACCAAGGATCAAGAACAAAGACAATGGACCAAGGAGGCATATTCTTGAAGGAATAGAAGTTTTGAGCTCTGGAGAGAGTATCAGAGATTCCCAGTAGAAGTAATGCCAGATGAGGTGGCGTGTTTACATGGAACAGCAGAGTGTACTTGTCGAGTACGAATTGGGTAGAATGCCCACCTGGAAACTAAGGTAGCAGCACGAAAATTGGAAAGATAATCTGATGCCAAATATGAAAAAATCATAACACAGCTTAAGGTAATGAGTTTGACAGATAGGTGAGTTATGTAGAAGTTTATGTAAAGAGGGAATAAAGGGATAAGGAAGGAAGATACATATTCTACTTTTTTTCCCAGTCCAAAATTTTTAAGCAGAGAAATGAAATGATCAGATACCCAGTTTAGAAAGATAATTTTGACAGCCAACTTGAGAATATATTACAAGACGGAAACACTGAAGGCAAAATGTTAGGAGTTCATTTTATCTGTTCATAAAATTGATAATAAAGGCTCCAACAAAACTATTGGCAATAGAAATGAAGAGAAAGGCAAATTTCGAGAGATATTTAGGAGCTAGATTTAATAAATTTCTATGACAAATGGATAAGATGGTAAGGGTGAGAGAGAAGTTGAGGATTCAATAAAATTTAAGGAACATCCACCTATAAAACATATGCTAGATGTTTTCATGTGAGTTTCACTGTGCCTTTATGATATAGATCTTATCATCCTCACTTTATAGGTGAGCATATTGAGGTCTGGAAAGGGAAAGTAATTTGCTGAAGATTTTATGGTAACCAATTGCCAAAATCAGTACTTGAGCCTCAATTGTTTTTTTTTTTTTTTTCTTTTTTGTCTCTACCTAGCTTTGTTCCTTATTTCTACTTTGAACTTCCTGACTTTCTCCAGGGCTATAATCTTGGATGGCTCAATAACACTGCAAGAGGAGTTTTAACACATTTTAAGCATTAAAATCAAGATTTTAGACTCCAAAGATGATTAAGTGCTCTGCTAATAACTTGTATTTGTGTAGGGGGTTACAATATCCAAAACACTAACATACAGATTATCTTGCTTAAGCCCCAACATAGCCTTGTGAAAAACCAAGGTGGATTCCCCATGAGGTCACTGCACTCAGATTCTCCATAAATCTCTGTATCTTTGATATACCATTCTCTCTCTCTCTCTCTCTCTCTCTCTCTCTCTCTCATTAAAATCATTCCATGCTTTTCTTTAATAGCACTATTAATAAACTGTAGAGTCTTTCTCCCGTTGAAGTTGTGCCTCTTGGAAAAAGGAGAGCCTATTTTAGTAAAATAAAATCAATGTGTTCATTTTGAAATTAAAACTCATTTGCCTAAAAACACAGCATGATTAGTTTGTCTCCCCAGAAATATGAGTTCTAAATAGTAAACTGCTAGAGGAATTGAAATACACCAATAACTAATAAGTGACTGTCATATAAGCCCAAGAAAATATTAATTAGTCTGTATGCTCACTTTAGTTTCTGGGATAATTTTACCATTTTGATCTTTCCCTGTTTTCACATTTGATTTAGTTTTTGAAATTAGTTTAAATTTAGCTTGTTTGAGGTGGCTAATTTGCACACATATTTAATGAAATTACAACTTTGGGATTCTTCTGATTTTCATGTAGATAACATATCATTGTATCAAATGTAACATTAACGAGGTGGATAAACTAACTCAGATCTCCATGTACAGATAGCATCTAACATAAGTATTTTATTTCTCCTCAACAAAATTTTACTAGAGAATTTATAGATATTTAGGCTGATTGCTTGTTTAAACATATGAGTTTGATTTTCAACTTTAGTTGTATTTACTCTAAGTATTTTTTCCTAGCTGTAGTTTCAACGGGTAGATTACCATTTGCAATTAAATATTAATGAGTTATGCATTTGTTTTTTATTCAGCACTGTTGCTAACTTCAAGGAAATATCACTTCCTTTTCTATATCGGTGGGTTATAGGAAACACATTATTTTAGAAGCAATCTTATGCTCACCCAGGGCTCATTTAGCAACAGTCTCATTAAAGCAGTTCCACTGGCTGGTGAAAGAGCAAAAATGCCCCCGTACTAATAAGGATCTAAAATATTAATTTAAATTTTGAAAAAACAAAAAAGGATTTCCTAGATGAGCTACAAAATTAAATTGACTCATTATAGACTGGACACTTTCATGCAGGGATCAAAGTTGGTAATAACCAGCAGCTAGGAAAGTAAGGGAATCCAGCAGAACCAGAACACTAATGATGTAGAAAACCAAAGGGCAAGGGAATGAAAAGGTCTTAAAGAACTCAAGAAGGTTTGTTTTTAATCTCATTTTGGATTTCGACAGGACTCAGTATGTGTATGAATTTCTTTCACAAATAGCCTCTTTTGAGCGAAACTGATTTCTGTGAGTAGTTGTCAAATGTGACATTTTCTGCCATTTTGCAAAAGTAGAAATTGCTCACTAGGGATGGAAGAGTCTTTGGTAAGTTAAAACTCAGAAATTGGTGTGTTGAGAATTAGGTCTTTGATGCATGTCTTGTGAGAATAAGTTTGAGGATGTCTGAGAACTTTTCTTCTCATGAAATAGGAAGATAAAAAAGTTTCTAAACACCATTTTCTCTATCTTAAGTGACACACATATTTAAGCAGCTTTTCTCATTTATTGCTAGGAAGTAGGTCGTCTAAATTGCACAGATACTGTATCTTCCTGAAGCAGCAAACAGGCTATTTTAATCATCCCTGATTGCCTAAGTTTGCTGAAGAGATGATTTCTTTTCATTTACAACACACCATTTCTGGTCTCTGTGCTTTTATTACTTAAGACACTCTTTAAAATATAGATCTTTATTTATAAACTAGCATTTCAGGCTAACAATACTATGAACCATAATATCAAACTCCTCTGTCAGTTATAGAGTATATTCAAATTGTGACTAAATTTATAGAACAATGTCTGTGATGATATATAAGGACAATAGAGAAGGACAATAATTGCTACCATATTTATAACAGAAAATAGAGAAAAAATAGATTAAAACATTAAGGAGTCATATATTATAAACGGTAGAATATCATGCCATCATTAAAGAAATGCTTAAATGATATTTGAAGTAAAATTATTTGAAAATTCATTTATTCTCTGATTTAAGGTAATTAAGGAAATAAAAAAAATCATGCCAAAATATAATATCGTTACAATATCCCACTAAGTGGTGGGATTCTGAGTGATTTTTGTGTCTCTTTATACATTATGGAACATCTCAAATTATTGTGAGAAAAGATTCCTTGAAAATCAATCAGAAGTCAAACGAAGTTTAAAAACAATGAAAAAGGTAAAATCAAAAATCAAAAAAACTCAAAACCAATGCTTTAATCTCCTTATCACTTTCTGATTCAGACTCACAACTTTTGGTACCATCCATGAACTGGTGAATCTCAATTTCCATGCATTCTCTGAAGTCCAAACCACAGATCTGGTATCTCATTCCGGATGTCTAACAGACATCTGATATGCAACAAATGCAAAATTGAAGTGTCGATATCTCTTCTCTAAGACTGCAGTAGTCTTGTCCTTCTCAATTAGTGCCCATTCCATTCTTCTAGTTACTTGCTCTAGCCAGAATATCAGGATCACTGCTCCATTCAGCCCATCAGCAAAAGTTCATGGGTCTGTTTTCAACATACAAAGAAATTATAAAATCTCACGTCATTCTCGAACCACCATGGGTTATGTTCTAGACTCCCATTGATTTTGTTCTTCTCATTCATCTAACCTGAACAGAGTAACCAGAGCAATAGCATAAAGTATAACTCAGAGCTGATCGATTATACTCAGCATCCTGAAGTATCTCACCATGTCAGAGAGAGTGAAAGTGCAACTTTTTACTATACCTCGCAAAACACATCAGTCTGGCTTGCTAGTTATCCCTCTGACTTCTCATCTCCCACAGTTGTCAGTCTCCTTCACTCCACACAAGGCACATTGGCTTTCTTGCTATTCCAGTAAGAAACTAGGTTTGCTCTTTCAGAAACTTTTTGGTACTGACTTGTCCCTCTGCCTTGAATTCCACCCTCCAGGGACATGCTCTTGGTGAGGCTATAGTTACTTGGGAGCTAATCAAACACTCATCTAAGAGATATTATAACTATATTTTATTGATATGATTAAAGTCCAGAGTCAACTGACTTTTATTAAAAGAGATGATTCCAGATAATCTGAGTGGGCCTGAGTCAGTAAATTGAGACAACCCAAAGGAAGAAGACATTTCCTTCTGGATAGCAGCTTCAGTTCATGCACAAAAGTTCGTTCCACTGTCTTTTTTCATTGCCTTTTCTATTGTTTTCGGGGTTCTCTCGCCAGCCACCACCATCACATAAACCAACCGCTTTCAATAAATATCTCAAAACACGTCTCCCACTGGTTCTTTCTCTTTCTCTGGTTAAACACTGGCTGATTCACTTAGTTATATCTACATAGGTATCATTCCCTTCAAATTTTTTCACGGAATATACCTTTTATTAAGGTCCTGGCCACTATTTGTTATATTTATTTAAGCTTTCCCTTTCCTATTTTATTAGTATAATTTTTATCACCTACCACTATCCACCAGAATAGATGTTTAACTTTTCTTGTGTTTGATTTGTCCCCTGGAATATGCACTCTATGAGGCAAAGATTTATGTGTCTTATTTGTTTCTATAGAATTTTCATTACCTACGATGGTATTTAACATATAACGGTTGCTTAATAAATATTTTCTGATTGAATAAATTATAGAAATAAATTTATACCTGGAATCATTCCTGTTTTCTTATGCATATTTATTAACTGTACTTTTAGTCAATAAAACCTATTATGTTTTTAATGCTTTGTGGGATGTATGCTTAGTGATACTATCACTGGTTTGGTCCTCCCGTGTGTGCTTCTACAGAGACCCATTGAAGTAGGTGACAGAGGCCAAGATTTTGGCCTAATCTTCCCGGATCTGTGAGACCTTTAACAATTCAATGGACCTCCTAAAGACTGTCTCTCTATTGTGAATAACTAACATAGTTACTGTGATGAGTCCATAACAATATATGGGACATTTTATATAGTGTAAAACAGCATTAAAAAGTACTAGTAATTTGAAGATGTTTGTAAATATGTCAGGCAGTAATTAACTTCACAGCATGTATCATAGTATGGCAGTTTGCAATTCAATAAACCTATTGTCTTTAAAATGAGCAATATTAATATGTCTGCTCTGAAAAAAATTCACTCAATAAGTACTTAAAAGAATCAAGGTTCATAGTGTAAAATAGTTTTAATACAATCTATGAGATTATTATTAGAAATGCTTCCTATTTTACAAGTCATGAAACTGTACATTAATTGTGGTCTGTGTTTGAACAAAATGCTTTTTTATCAGCCATAAAGTAAGGAGTTTTATTCGCAGGTACTATATTGAAATAATAGGGACAATGGCAAGTATACTGTCTTCATCTGGCATGAGCACTCTCTTTTTCCTGTTATCTGATGAGACTTCTGAAACCATTGTTAATTCAACTTTGGTCCATCACCTTGTATTATTTCTACCGTTTCTCTAGAAATCAGTTTCTCTCTCTTTTCCTCACCCTTCCTCTTCTCTCTCTCTCTTTCTCTCTCTCTCTCCCTCTCTCTCTCACACACACATACGCACATACACAGACACACAAACACACGTGCGTGTAATTCCAAGTCACAATTTTGTCCATATGATCATAGCAGTTGCTATGAGCCAGAGGAGGAAAAAATCCCAAGTTTAGATTCAACTTAATGGCAGAACTTATAAATATATCTCTCATCTCAGTAATGGTTAAGTGTTATTTTGCAAGCACAAGTACTTTCTTTGATTACAATAACTCTAGCCTAGAAATATAAAAATCAGAAGTGCTTTAGATTTTCTAATTCTAGACAGTAATATTGGGAAATATGTTTATGAAATGAGATATTCTAAATTATGGAGAAACTTTTATATGTAATTTACAATCAGTTGGATTTTGAAGTAGATATAAAATCGTATTTCCTAAATATATGTAGAAAACAAAGTGAAATTATTTAAGCAGGCCTAAAATTCAAATACTCCCCAAATTTACTATCGGTAATATAAATACTATTTGACAACAACAAAATATAGAATGGCAAAGATTTACATTATCTGGTCCAATCCTAATTTATTTTGACTGTATTTTGTTTTGTTATTTATTTATTTATTTATTTTAGTGGTGAAATGCTTGCTGGAACAATATTATTAAAATTCTATAAAACAACCCAAGTTTTGTTGTGAAACATTCAGTTTATTATGCTCTGAATTAGCTTAAATGAATGTACTAAGAGGAGACTTTTCGTCTCTCTTTTAAGACCTGGAATCATCTCGTCATTAGCACATGCCCTCTCCTCAATAAATCCACATCAGTGGTAGAGAGGTTAGAGTCTGAACAGTCAGAGCATACGACAGACATCACCAGATGGCATTGCAAATGAGTGATGTTACTGGTTTTCAATGAAAATGAGATTATGGTAACATGTTAAAGGGCCATCTCAAGGTCCTGTCATTCTCCTCAATGGGGGCATCGCATGCAAATGCAAGACTACACATAGATTATCTGGGGCAGCACCGAGGAGAAACTACAAAGGTCATCCTTAGTCTTGAAACTGAAATCTGACAAGAAAATATGAGCAGACATAATCGATTTGCAATGTATCTCTTTTCTGCCATTATCTAATATTTTCTGTACTGTTGGTAGTATGAGGGTTAAGACATGATCTAGGCATTCCTCGTCTCATGGAACTAATAGTATTTACAACATCCAAACTTCGAACTTACTCATTTACAATGCTTTCAACCTTATTATATTTTGTAGTCTTGCTATATTGTATATACTGTATTTTTAATCTTAATATATGGGCTGGCTTTTTATCAATTTGGAGAGGGATCTGTGATATACATATATGCATTATATACTTATATTTTAATATGGATTTAAACATTTTAAATTATGGTACAGTTTTTATCAAAAATATCTTTTTATATTTTAATATGGCTTATATATATATGTATATATGGCTTATATATTATATATATATATGGTTTAAGAACAATTTTATCACTTTAAACATATTGTTATGGCAAAAGAGGCCAAGTCTCTTGGAACTACCAGTCCCTTCAAAGGCCAGGCTATAAAGATAATGATGACATAAAAATCAGAGGTGTCATAGAAACTTTAGTGTGCTCAAATTTACTACTGGGGATTCTAGAGTAGAAATTTAACTCCTCTTTCTGAGTTATGAGCAGAGAGCTAAAAATATACCTGCTAGATAAAGAACAAATGTTTAAAGCTGACTGTAAAGGCTTTTCATGATACTGAAACCTACTGGTTAAAAACTCTGAGCAGCTGCTTCCTGAGAATATGAAAGAGTGTTACCTGGTATATAACACAAGCCCATTCTCATTTATGCTCCCAGAAGGAAATTTATTCTTACATGTAAAAGAATCTTAAAATGACACTCCTATCCCCAGAGTGAGCTGGCTGGGGTGATAACACAGATCCAAAGTTCTGAATGAGATAAAGAGATAGAGAACTACAGCATCGAGTGACACGTTAAAAAATATAGCAAACAGTAAGCACTCTGTGAGAAAGTAAGTAATAAATGCATTAGAGAAAAAACACAAATCAAAACAAATGTAAATTAAACACTGCTCAAAAGGTGTTTCACTGAAGGGAATTTCTTTTAAAAGGGATAATTTTCAGAAAGATAGGCAAGATTAACCAACAAAGGTGTCAAGGCATTCCTGGGTGAGAAACAATGGAAAGCAGTACTCACCTTCAGCCTGAACGAAATAATGGAGGATCCCATGTTGGACATTATCAGAACACAGTGAAGACTGGGATGTCACAGGAAGTACCCAAGAGTAGCTGGGACTGTGAAAGAACACAGACACTGCCAGACTAACAGCTAAACAAGGAAGACTAAGCAAATATCTAGCCATAATGATGTCTCCTTCTATCTTCTAATCTCCAACCAGCAACTCCCATAGGTCAAAGCAAGCTGAAAACTAGAAACCAAGAGATTCTGAGTGATACAATCCATGGAGATTTATCTGCTGGGGCAGAGAAAACAATACTGAATCTAGAAGGGCAATTCCTTGTTTGATGGTGGGTAGGGAACTGGGAAGTATAGTAAGTCTCTCTTTGCTTTAAAGGACAAATATATTTCCTTCGCATGAGAGCATGAAATTGAACTTTGCCCTCTGACTAGGAAGCCAATCATTTACTTTGTTTTCATTTCGTCTTCTTTAGGCCAAAAGCAGCTGCAAATTACTGTTATACAAATCCCTCTGTCCTGTGTTTCTTCCCTAGATTTTTTTTTCTCCCTAATAATTTTATAAATTGAAAAATTGTTAAATGACTCTTTCTCTTAGCTTATTCTTCAACTCTGTTGAATTTAATTTAAATTTGTAAAACCAGATTTTCCTCAAAGAATCTTTTAGCTCTAAAATCGTGCTTCCCAACTCGTGGGGAGAGGACAATAGAAACTCCATGTATGGTACTTCCCAGACTCTATCTTGTTTTCTTCTTTTCTTGGGTGATTTTAATTTGTATTCTTTCCCTGTAATACATTGTAACTGTGATTATAATAGTTTTTAGTGAATTCTGTAATTTGTTCCAGAAAATTTTTGAACCTAAGAATGGTTTGGGAAAGTCCCTAAATTTAAAATTCATTTCAGAAATGAAGGTAGTCTCTATTCCTTCTAACTTTCTAGTGATTCACCTAAACATATGAGAACAGCAGAATAATACCAGACATTCTAGCACGTGTGTTATTGTAATTGCTAAATGAGAAGATAGAAAGAATGAGCAGAAGAAATAAAGTTCTGAAACATTCTACAATTGGTGACAAACATCAAAATATATATCTGAGAAACTCACAGAAAAGTCCACACAAAATAAATATACATACCCACACAACCAGGCAGTAGTAGTGTAGTCAAACTATTGAAAACAAAGAACAAAAAATGTGGAAGCAGTCAAGAAAAATGGAAACAACAAAAACAAAAACAAAAACAAAAATATTAGTCAAATTTCTCCTTCAAAAATATACAAGTCAAAAGATAACGGATTGAGACTTTAAGTACTAAAAGAAAAAAAATAAAAGACAAGAACAACAACTAAAAACAAAGAAAAAATATGTCAATAAAGTATACTTTATCCAGTGAAAATATATTTAAAAATAATTTATAAGTAACAACTTTCTGATAAAACAAAATCCATGGGAATTCATTACCATAAATGCTATAGAAGTTCTTTGGCCAGAACTATATGATTTATCATACCGAAAATCAAATACACACAAAGAAGTAAAGAGCTCTTAAATTAGAGTAATTGAATGTAAAATAGTGTTTTTCTTGTTTTGAATTGTTTTAAAAATAACAGAATCTCTAAGCTACAAAAAATAATGATTTATTGTGATTTTATGTTATAGGTAAAAGTAAAATATTATGAACAATATCACAAAGGATGTGAGAAGGAGTTGAAATGGGGCACCTGGGTGGTTCAGTCAGTTAAGCATCTGACTCTTGATTCCAGCTCAGGTCATGATATCACGGTTCTCGAGTTCTGTGTTGACAGAATGGAGTCTGCTTGGGATTCTATGTCTCTCTCTCTCTCTGCCCTTCCCCAGCTCACATTCTATCTCTCTGTCTCTCTTGAATAAATAAATAAACATTTATATATATACATATGTATATATGCATTTATATGCATATATATGTGGATAATTTAAAACTGAGAAAAAACACTAAAAGTTTATTTTAAGTGGCACAAAAAATGAATCAATAGAAGAGATAAAATATATTCAGTTAAAAAGTGTTTACTGAACATTTTTAAAAGTCATAAAAGATAAGTAAAATACAGAAAAAATGTTGATAATAGTTATAAAAATATTAGATTTTACTCCAATCTTAATAATTATGTTAAATATCAATGGTCTAAAAACATTAGTTAAAACACAGAGATTATGAAACTGGATTAAAATACAAGTCTCAACAATATACCTGTGTATAAGAAATTGACTTTAAACACAAGTATATCAGTATGTTACAGGAAAAGGATGGAGACAGATAATGTGTAAATACTAGCCAAAAAAAGAGTAGCTGAATTAATATGACAAAAAGATTTCAGAAGAAGGAATATTATTGGGGTAGAGAAGAACACTGCATAATAGTAAAAAGAGCCACTGGTCCTAGAAGACATAAACATTTTAAAAAGTATGCTTTTAACATCTATACGGAGAAAAAACTGATGGTACTGAGAAGACAAATCCAAAAAAACTATCTGACTCTCACTACTTGGTAATACAAGTAACAAGGAAATAGCAAGGACAGAAACGACCTAAAAATATTACTCATCAACTAGAACTAATAGACATTTATAAAATATTTCACTCAACAATAATATAGTCTACATATCCATAGAACCATCACCAAGAGACAACATATTCTGAGTGATTTAAAAAAAAAACTCCATAATTTTAATAAAATTTATACTACCCTATTCAATACAATTCTATACAATCTATTCTATATATTATGGTTTTCAGACCGTAGTAGAATTAAGCTACACAATCAATGATATAAAGTTATCACAGAAACTACAAATATTTGAAAATTAAAGAAAACAATTCTAAATAAACCTTGGGTCAAATGATAGATCAGAAGATTATGTAATATACATTTTAACACAATTGAAATGAAAATACAACATATCAAAATTTGTCGGCTGTAGATGTCAGTCTTAGGGATTAATTTATGGTGTTAAATAAGAGGAAGAAAATATCCAATTAATAATTTAAGCTTACACCTTATAGAACTACAAAACTATATTCAAATCAAACCTAAAGCAAACAATAGAAAGTAAATAATAAAAATTGAGGGAAAAAAGAGGGAAGAGAAAAATAGTAGAAAACCTTAATGAAAGCCAAATAAGACTGATAAGTAAACTAGATAGCATTAATAGTCCTATATCCATTAACAAAATTGAATTCTTAAATATACTCTCTCTTTTTTTTAAGTTTATTTATTTATTTTCAGGGAGAGAGGGAAACAGAGAATTTCAAGCAGGGTCTGTGCCATTAGCATAAAGCCCCATGCAGAGCTTGATCTTGCAAACCATTAGATCATGACCTAAGCTAAAGTCAAGATCAGATGCTTAACTGACCGAACCATCCAGACCTCCCCAACAAAACTGAATTCTTAATTAAAACCTATTTTAAAAACTTCCAATCCCATATTATTTTATTGAACAATTCCACAAAATATTTAAGTAAGAACTAAGGTAATTAAATACAATCTCTTCCCAACATAGACAAGGGTAAACTTTTCCAATTCATTTATGAAGCTGGTATTACTCTAACAAAAATCAGACATATATATTAGCAGAAAAGAAAAAAAGACTGACCAATATCCCTTATGAACATAGAGGTAAAAATCTCCAATAGAATATTAGCAATCCAAATCCTATAATGTACGAAGACAATAATGTATCACGTGCAGGCAGGGTTCATCGACAAAATACAAGGCCAACTCGATATTTGAAAATTAATCAATATAATTAAACATTTTAACACATTAAAAAATAAGTAACATAATTATCTCAATAGATACAGAATAAGCATTTGGCAAAATTTGACATCTATTCATAATAAAAATCTATCAACAAAGTGGGAATACAAGAGAACTTTTATTTATTTCATTTTATTTTTTAGTAATTTATTTTCAAATTGGTTTCCATATAACACCCAGTGTTCATCCCAACAAGTGTCCTCTTCAATGCCCATCAACCACTCTCCCCCCTCCCACACCCCCTTCACCCTTAGTTTGTTCTTAGTCTTTAAGTCTCTTAAAGACTCTTATGTCTCTTACGTTTTGTCTCCCTCCCTCTCTGTGTCTTTTTTCTTTTTCCCTCTTCCCCTCCCCCACGATTTTTACTAAGTCTCTCAAAATCCACCTATGCGTGGAAACATGGTATCTGTATTTTTCTGACTGACTTATTTTACTTAACATAATACCCTCCAGTTCCATCCACATTGCTACACATGGCGAGATTTCATTCTTTCTCATTGCCACATAGTAAGAGAACTTTTAAATCTGATTAATAATAGCTACCTAAAAACTACTGCTAACATCATATCAACACAAAAAAAGTGAGTGTTTTCCCCATATGACTAGGGACAAGGCAAAGAGGTCCATTCTGACAACTTCTCTTCAGGATACTACTAGAAGTCCCACCCATTGCAACAAGACAAAAATAAAAGAAGGAGCCCATATAATGAAAAGGAATAAATAAAAGTGTCTCTGTTCATAGATGGCATAAATTTTAATGTAGGAAATCTTAGAGAATCTGCAAAAAGTTTCCCAGAAGTAATAAATGAATTTAAGAGAATTACACAGTGCAGTCAACATACAGAATCAATTATATTCCCATTTATTGGCAATGAATAATTGGAATTCAATTTTAAAAAAATGCTATTTATCATGGCACCAAAAAATGAAGTATTTAGTTACAAATCCGATAGTTTATTTTCTCTTTTTTCCTATCTATGAAGAGCATAAAGTTCTGTTTTTTTTATAAACTATATTTCTGTAGTTTGGATGTAGAATCTTGTATAACATTATGTATAAATGACCCTATAAAAATACATTTAGTTGTTCATATTAACCATTCTAACTTACAGGACAGTATGTTTTAATGGAGCAGTGGTTGATTTTATGATATAGTTTTATATGGTGACAATTACAAGCCACTGCTAAATAGAGAAGGTAATTTCAAAGGAACTCAATAGACTGTAAGTCAGTTTTTTCTCTCTCTTTTTGCAAAATATACATTCATGTTTATTTTGCCAGACTTGTTTTTTCCTAGGGCAAAGTAAAAACAACATGGGAATTTTTAGATGATGTTTGCAAAACACTACTATTTAAGATCTGCTGGGGGAAAAAGAGTCTAATTTGGCAGAGTTCAGTTCTTGTGAGCAACTGTTCAATTTGACCGATATCAGATGTCAGCCTTTTATTGTCCTTTTTTTTCACATATTTCTTCTCAGTGTTGTCAGGTTGTAAACACTGCTTTTCTCTGGCATTCAGGTTAGACTTTCATCAAGAAAACTGGAAACCTTTTCCATGAAAAGACTAGTATCTTTAGCTAGCACTGGAAATAAAGGAAAATGTTAGTGACAGGCCAAAAATGTGAATCACATTTTCAGTGTCTGGTAAAGTTATAAGAAGACAGATAAAGATAGGCATAAATATTAGAAAATAATTATCCAACCAGCTCATGTGCATATGGATAGGCATATTGTCGTGACACTAAGAAAGCAATCAGGAATTCGGGAAGAGATGATAAAATACAAATTTCCCAGATGGGAATGGGATGATAAAAGAGGTCCATTTAGCATAAAATGCTACCTGTAGATGTGGCTTGAGTATTCTTGAGTTCACAGGAAATAGATCCAGATGATACATATTTGCTTCAATAATGAAGGAAAAGGAACAGATACGGCAGAAAGGGCAATAGAGGCAGAATTGTATAAAAATAAATATAAGGAAAAAAATAGAGACTTGATGGAGAAAAATTGAAAAAAAGAAAAGAAGAAAATATAAATAAAGGACAGGAAGCATTTCGAAACGTAGACAGAAGTAATCAAATAATTTCATCGAATATTGTGTTAATAAAACCATGGCATGT
Source organism: Paguma larvata (assembly GCA_030068075.1). Taxonomy (NCBI): domain Eukaryota; kingdom Metazoa; phylum Chordata; class Mammalia; order Carnivora; family Viverridae; genus Paguma; species Paguma larvata. Next base: position 39,691,864 of record CM057840.1, read on the forward strand.
CTATGGAAAGATGTTACTTTTTAATGGCACATAGCACCTTACTCAGGAAAGGATTATTATAGTGTATAATTATCTTAAATCTATAAATAAAAATATAAGATGCTTAAAAGAGCAGCATATATGAACGAAAAATTAAACTCTAATACTGCATCGTTAGTACTAAAGTAAAAAAAAAAAAAAATCCATGACTAAAGAGATGGAAATGAAGTCCAACAAAAAGAATCTCTTGATAGTCGCATTAAACAAAAGTGGAAATGATAGCAGAAAGCATTATTTTCCTTTTCCTTCTATTCTTCCTCAAAATGGAGCCTAGACCCATATGTTTAATTCGGGGTGGGGGCACCTGTTTTCCTCCTTCTTTACCCACTTCCAGTTTAGGGGTGAATGGGGTGGACATTCTGTGTCTTCTGAAGATTGCATCATCTGGGGAATCCTAATTTAAGAAAAAGAACACATATATAGGAATAAAATTATATATAATAGTATTTCATAGGATCAGAAAAAGTGTAATTATTGCAAAATTGTAAAAGCTAGTAAACACCACAATCAAAAAATCCAATATCAGCTTTTTAACTAACTATCTGACATGTTTTTTATACTATAGCGCTATACATACATACAATTTGGGCATAAATTCCCTAAATATATCATATGATAATGATTTTATGAAAAGAGAATAGAAACTTGATCAGTCTCTCCTTCTAGTATTGTGGATCATAAGATTTTTTTTTAGCTTTTAATATTTCGGACTTTTTTTCATTATAGCTACACTGTATTGATGACCGAAAATGTAAGGCTATCGTCAAATTTGGAAAAAAAAATTCTATAAAACTCTCTAAAATGTGTTGTTAATGGAGGCTGTGTTAGACATCCTAATGTTTTTGCAGTACTGCTTTAGATTTGTCCCTTCAAACTAAAACAAAACAAAACAACAACAACAACAGAACAGTCTCCTAAATGATATTTCATATATTTCCTGCATTAATCCAGTGCTTGGAGAAGCTGATGCCATGACAGGATAAATGTGTAAGAAATTTATCATGAAATTGTCTGTGAGAAAAAATGGGGAAGTAGTCAGTACTCAACAATGATGAGAGTCTTATTGCAAATGAAGGAGAGAAACCAGGAGAAAGGAAAGTTTGATAGAAGAATTTTAGACCACATTGTAGTTGCAAGGAAAGTTTCCCAAAGCTGTCAAGCAGGCACCAGCCTAAGTTGTTGTTCAGAGGAGTTCTGTACTCCTTCCAGGACTTGACTTAACACGCCTCCAGCACTGTCATTGGCAAGGAGCAGTCTGAGGAAGTCAGGTCTTTCTTCTAAAGCTGGGATTGATTTCAAAGTGCAATAGCTGAGCCCTTCAGCCAGGTCAGGTAGCAACTTAACTACGTGTGTAAAGAAAAAAACAAACAAACAAAAACGCTACATGTATTAAAAATAATAATAATAACAAGACTGAGAATACATTCATAAGTTTATGCCTCCTCACTCAACCAAACTAAACGTAAACTCAACGATCTACTGACAGCTTTCCGGAAATTCTTGAGGCCAGTTTAGTGTCACCCAAAAGGAATAAATTGTGATTCAAGGAAATTCAGAGTGGAAATTTTATACAAACATATGACTATATGAACATCTTGTTAGGGTTGTTCGCAGGGTCTAGGAAAGGAACCTTGAAAATTAGGGGGCTTGAAGATCAAGATTCCTTAGACTCATAGTTAATTTATCCCTTGAGCATGTTAAGTGTCTAACTAAATCCTCCTTTTTAAAAAATGTTTTAATTTTATCTATTTTTTTAAGTAGCCTTCACACCCAGTGCGGAGCCCAACATGGGGCTTGAAATTACAACCTTGATATCAAGACCTGAGCAGAGTTCAAGAGTTGGCGAACACTTAACTGAAGGAGCCACCCAGGCACCCATAACTAAAGCCTCTTTTAAATTTAAGTTTTAGAGGGAGTAAAATATAAAAACCTAAGGTATCCAGAAAAGTGCAAAGAAAATGCAAGTCCATTTCCACTGGGAAAGTAACTTGAGATTCTTCATTATCTAGCTCTTGATTAAAAGAAGGGAACAGAATGCCATACAATCCTGAGAAGTATTAGAAAAACAAAAGGACAAGTAAAACAGCTGATGTGATTACTGGAGGGTAAGGAAATTCACAATAAGTTGTGATTTGTATGGAAGGAGTGAGGGGGTGTGTTTATGATCAGTGGAATCTGCAATTGTTTAAAGTTCCTACGGCATGCAATACGAACATCATATTTTAATTGTATAAATTTAAATTTCTACTTTGAAAAATCAATATTTGAATCCCTTGGTACTTTGCCAAAAGTTTTGTTAGTGGATGTCTTTTTTTTTAATGTTTATTTATTTTTGAGAGAGAGAGAGACAGAGTATGAATGGGGGAGGGGCAGAATCCGAAGCAGGCTTCAGGCTCCTAGCCTCAGCACAGAGCCTGACGCGCTCTGGAACTCACAGACCGCGAGATCATGACCTGAGTCGAAGTCGGCTGCTCAACCGACTGAGCCACCCAGGCGCCCCAGAATGTTTTTATTACATAGGACATTTTGGCCTCATCTTCTGCTACATTGTACATAGATTAAAAATGGAAGAAATAGAAATGTTATGATAAGAAGACAAAGACTGGAAAACTAGAATATAAATATTAAAGCAAAAGAAATGTATTTTTAATGATTGATTACTTTATAATTATAGAAATATTTATTTTTTTAATGTTTATTTATTTTTGAGACAGAGAGAGACAGAGCATGAGTCGGGGAGGGGCATAGAGAGAGGGAAACACAGAATCGGAAGCAGGCTCCAGGCTCTGAGCTGTCACCCAGAGCCCGACGCGGGGCTCGAACTCACAGACCGTGAGATCATGACCTGAGCCGAAGTCGGACGCGCAACCGACTGAGCCACCCAGGCGCCCCTATAAAAATATTTAAAAATAATCATTACAAGAGTAAAAATTATGAAATAACAGGAAACGTATTTGTGAAATAAACTGAGTAAAATTTGATAAATTAGTAGGATTGTGTTGGAGTGGAATTTAGCAATAATGGAAGCCAAACTCACTTCATACAACAATGTCAACTGTTAGTTCTCTTTGAAATTGACACATTCTTCTTGAGCTCAGAACAACTTTCTGAACATAAGGATTATGAGTTGCTATAGTAGTTTGCTTTAAGAGAATGTGGAACAAACCCTTGATATTAACCTTTAAGGTGATATAATACCAGCTTGCTATGAAAGTTTAAATAAGTTCTCTCTGAGAGAGGAGTAAGGTGATTGACCCTGCACACCCTCCTCTAACCCCAGGAATTTATGTGATAAAGGAAGAAAACATCAGAGAATTGTGACTGCAAAATCAGGAGCTTCACCTCTCTATGATGTTAACACAGAGCAAGTTGAAAATTCAGAAACAAAATGTAGATGTTAAAGGTGACATATAAAAAGGGACATATTTGTAAAAGATATACAGCATGCATAAAGCAGACATAGGTCTCTCCATATGTATTCACTGTCACTCGAAAATATGCCTGACATATCTGCCCGTAGTGGCTGCTTGAGACTGTCCACCCTAATATATGCTAATCATTTTGTTGGTTATTATTTATAAATGATAATAATACTTTTTGAGATAGCTTCTGTTCTGAAATATCATAAAACACACTAGCTAAAGCAAATTAAATTTAGTAACCTGTGTGGATATTTGTTTATATAATCTAAAGCTCCTATTTCTATGAAGTAGTCTAATTCCACAAAAGCTGAATAAGATCAAAGACCAAAAAAGATGAAGGAGACTGAAAGACCCATGTGATACCCAGTGTTTTTATTTTTTCTTTATTTTATTGCCAGGGTAATGTTTAAAACAATCTTTAATGTACTCAAAGTCATAGTGAAAGACAATTTGCCTAAAGGACAAAGGATAAACAGAAGAGAGTGATATATTACTTCATCACGCTCAGCAAATGCCATTTTGATGGATTAACAGACTCATTGAGTACATTAAATAATCAAAACACTAAAGTATTGAAATACAGGATTGTCAACATGTGTAGATACTTGATAATTACAGAACACTAACCAAGCATTTTGAGTTCTGCTCTGGTTAAATTTAATTTATTTGGACACAAAATTATTTTAGGCTCTTCCAGAGTAACTGAATGTCTTGGTCAAATTATAATGTGAATGGTTAAGAAAATTTACAGTGGATTTTTCAATATAAAAATTATGGTGATGGTAGATAAATTAACCGAGTGATAGATATATAGAGAAGCAGAGATGATGTATACATAGATGCACATGCTGACATCAATGCAGATATATACATGTGTACGTGCATACACACATACATAGAAGTTGTAAGTAGTTTCTGAATTAACTTAAATAGTTAATGTCAGTCTATTTTAATTTTATCTCTTCCATTCATATAGTTCAATTACATAAGCAGTTATTCATGGCAGATACTTACAAATGGAAACAAACCCCATTCTCTTATTCTAGGACAGAATCTCCTCAAATTTTATGCCGGCTTCATCACAATGAATGTAGCTGGAGAGAAGTAAATAAACGACTCCTCCTGGACTCAGAATTTACTCTTTATAGGCATTGTTTTTTTCTTTCTCTTTTGCTTAATACATGAGATGTGCAAAAGGACTTTAAGTTGGGTCTCAAAACATCAGCTAAGCAAACATGGCAGCTGTGTACCCGGCATCGCCACTAGCATTCTTAGGAGTGTCTCTCTCAGCTCCTATCTATTATACAAACACACAGGCAAGTATACACACACACACACACACACACACACACACACACACACACACCATTCCAATCCCCTCTAGCATGATTCCACTAAGTCATTTTATGAGATACAGGGGATTGCTTCTTTTTCATCAGCTAAACTATCTTATCTCACCTGGGAAAGAAAATAAGCAATGCCACAAAATTCAGTATTTAAAACATGGAAAGATCATTCTGTCTAGTAAAAACTCATAACATCTTTGTAATTTTACAACACTATATTTTTATTTTCTGAACAGTGAACACGAGTATGACATACGCTTTCTTTTTCAATGTAAGTGGAGAAAAGATGAAACAATATTCCGCAAAGAAAATTTCCAGAACACAAGCTAAAACTACCTTTACCTTTCATGAGTTGAACCAAGGATATATAACCACAAGACACTTTAAACACACATCTTCTACGATAGACAGTTAATCAATTCTATCGCTTTGACAAAGAAGAGCTTGGGAGGGTAATATATTGAGCAAACCCCAGAACATCCTGCAGAAACTGACAGAAATGTCCACAAAGTAAAATAAATAGTTCTGAATGATTTCAAGTCAAACATACAAACGTTTCAATAAATGCAAGACTATTTGGAAACTCATTTAAGTAAAAAAAAAAAAAACAACTCTGAAATGCATATTTTGTTTTCACTTAAGTATAGAAAGAAAGTAAGAAAGAGAGAGAGAGAGAGAGAGAGAGAGAGAGAGAAAGAAAGAAAGAAAGAAAGAAAGAAAGAAAGAAAGAAAGAAAGAAAGAAAGAAGAAGGAAGAAAGAAAAAGGAAGAAAGAAAAAGGAAGGAAGGAAGGAAGGAAGGAAGGAAGGAAGGAAGGAAGGAAGGAAGGAAGGAAGGAAGGAAGAAAGAAAGAAATAAAGAAAGAAAGAAAGAGGAAGAAAGAAAAGGAGAGGGAGGAAAGGAGGAAGAAAAATAAGAAAGGAGTTTGCTGGTTTCTTAATAACTGAAGCAAAACATCCCTTAAGCCCCATCTTTAAGTTTAAGGTAATTGTAGGAGCACCTGGGTGGGTGACTTTGGCTCAGGTCATAATCTCGCAGTCCATGAATTTGAACCCCTCCATCACCGGCTCTGTGATTACAGCTCAGAGCCTGGACCCTGCTTTGGATTCTGGATCTCCCTCTCTGCCCCTCCCCTGCTCACGCTCTGTCACCCTGTCTCTCTCAAAAGTAAATAACCATTAAAAAATTTTTAAAGATAAATGTTTATTTACATTAGATGGCAGATGGTAGCTGTTCTATTTAATATCTTCACAATACTCACTAAAATAATTAAGGGATCGCTATAGAGTATTAAATGGCTATAGTGACATATTATTGGCAGAATAACTGAGTTTTCCAGGAAGTGAAAGAGATATGCACAAACCTAGATGTGTGTATGAAGAATCTGCAAAATTTAATAATAGTGCAAGTATAAATTAAATGATCATTTTGTGCACAGATTCATATCTAGAAATAAGTCTAATCATGCATGGCCTTTAGAAGAGTAACTGAGACATAGCGAGCATTCAATAAATGTTAGCTATGGATGATGTTATTGCTATTTCAGGTTTGAAATCTTGATTTTTCTCATATTCAGTCTATTTTGAAAGAAAATTACTTCATGGTATAAATCGTTCTATGTATCTAAACCTATTACAATTTATTCATTTAAGCGAAAATATGTAATTTACATGTCCTTTGTTTATTTGTTCATTCTTCCTTTTGCTGTTTCCATCTTTTATTCAAATTGCTACTGATTGCTTACTTTGTGAAAGGCACTTTTTCTTAAGTTATGAGGACACACAAATAAATATAAGTTTTCAGCTTTACATCAAGTAATTTAGAGTTAGAATGTGGAAATAATAGAAAGAGCAGCACGATGATATTGTTTTAGAATATGAAACAATTTATTAGCAATGCTTTATTTGATCACATTTTCTTTGTGATAATAAATAACACATTCCTTCTTATAATAGGAAATTCTTCTTCAAACGCATCCTTCTCTGTTCTGTGAGCATACATCCATATAACTAAAATAGATAGGAAAAAAAGGAAAAAAGAATTATCAGTGGATAGCATTATATATTAGGTACTCTACATGACCATGTTAATAGTTTCTGTTTGGATAAATAATTACTGGGCTTTTGTTTCTCTTTCTTCTAGTGCTTTATCAAACTAATATCAAAGCTAGCATCCTTTCAAACTAACTGCACAAAGTTAGATCTGCTTGACAAGAAGTGGAAGCAAAATAGAAATAAGACTATAGTCGGAAACTATCATTCATTGAATGATGAACTTTCTATTAACCGGGTGGCTTCTAATAATAGCTTGCTCTAAATTACCTGGTTATTCTCATCACTTAAACCGACATCATGTGCTAGAATAGTCTCTTAATTATGAACTACACGTATGACAGTGGTCTTTGTTTAACAACTGATAAATGAACTTCGTGTATTAATCATTCCATATACAATTATACCCCAGGATCAATAGAATTTAATGAACTCTATCCAACCGACGAAATAGCTATAAATTATTTATGTCTGAAAATGAACTGTGTTAAGTTAATCAAGTCATTAGGATCATTTTATAAAATAAATTATGAGACAAAGACAACATGTCTTAGAAAAAATGAGCGACCTCTGCAAAAGGATCTAGCACTAACATGTACTAAGGGCTTTCCATCAAAACGACGTTTTCAAATATGTATTTTAGGTGCTTTTGTTTAACTCTATCATACAAATATATATTATTTTATAAAATATTTCATTAAAGGCATTGAATATTTCTATTTCAGGTCCACAATTTTTCAGAGTGAGCATATAGAAGACAATCATTTTATTTTTCACTTTATATTCTGTATGTCTATTGAAAAACATTGAGAAAATATTAAAGTTTGGTGAAATGATGATTTTTAATTGAAAATTAAATTAATTCATAATAACATTGTCTTGTATGCCCCAATTTTCAATTTTCAGTTTTTTTATCTTTATTTGCTGTAAATTCCCAAATCTGTCTTTAGTTCTATTGTTATTAGCTATATTTTAACTAATTACCTTTAAGTTCGGTACTATGTAATTCTTCTAATAAGCTTGTCACTAACTTTATTTTTATTGTTTAGAAGACATTTTTAAATACATTTTCTTGAATAGCTTTCAATTTACAGAAAAGTTGTAAAAATAGCACAGTTTCTGTATATTTCCCTATTATTAACGTTTTACCTTACTGAGGTACATTTGTCACAAATGAATCAATTTTGATAAATTACTATTAACAAAGTCCCATTGTTTTATTCCTATCTCCTTAGGTTTTCTCTAACCCTATTTTTTCGTTTTAGGATCTCACCCAGGACACGACCGCACGGGTAGTTAACTGTCATGTCTCTTAAAGCTGCTCTTGGTGTGACAGTTTGTCCACTGAATTTTTAATTTCAGTAAATTTATCTTTCATTTCTATTAATATCATATATTTTTCAACTATGTCTGTTCTATGTGTGCTTTAGTAACAGATGGCCCATACGCTCCAATCCAGATCCAAAATTCAAAGACTTCAAAAACTTAATAAGCTATTGAGATTAACTAATTGCTGGTATATAGGTTTAGCTGCATGAACAATACTAATTTTACAACATATTGCTATTTAATCAATTACATTTTAAATTATAAAGTTAATTATATCTCATGCTACTCATAAAATATTTCATAAGTGATTCTATGAAATATTCAGAACATTGGAATTTGAATATCTAAGCATGCATGAGTATTTTATGAGTTTGACTATGTATATTCAAGAAAACATAGTATTTCAAAACAGTTTAAACAATCATTTTATGCTGATTATGTTGGAATATTAGTGATTTTAGGCACAGTCATTTTCAAAGATTTGATCCCATTATTTGTAGGAAAATAGTAGTTTAAAAAACAATTTTACATCAATAATGTTTTTTCAGTTATTTTTACAGAAAATTTCAAATGATATTGTTAAATCAGCGTATATTCTTTACTGCAACAACAAAGATATTTTCTAAAATCTGAAACATTTTACATTATTTCTTTTTATTATAATGAACTTCACTACATACCTAATCTAAACTTCTTCATTCAAAATAAGTCTGAAGATATTTTTAGATCCAGTTTATTTCCCCTAAAAATATAAGCGCTATCCTCCTTGTTAGAAAAACTAAAATTTGTGATTACAGATAACTGTGAACAATTTAATATGAATCTAATCAAAATCATAATTATAACTTAAGAATTAATTTGTGAAACTCTATGAAATAATAATACTATTTTACCTCATTCCTGGTTTTATATTCCTATATAAAATTAAAGTAAATCTCTTATTACTTCCTGAAAAGATTACCAAAACCACCCATGAGATTAGATCAAGCTGGACGTTTAGACCATTGAAAGAGGGAGTATGTTCCCTCAAAAAAGGGAAGAAATGTATAATTTTGAATTAACTAAAATTATTGAAACATGACCTGAAGTGTTTTGAAGACAAATAACAGTTAAGTCTTTTTTCATTGCCTCTTTTCGATTTTTTTTAATGTTTATTTATTTTTGAGAGGCATATAGAGAGAGACAGAGCATAAGCAGGGGAAGGGCAGAGAGAGAGGGAGATAGAGAATCCAAAGCAGGCTCCAGGCTCTGAGCCACCAGCACAGAGCCCGACACGGGGCTGGAACTCACAGACCGTGAGATCGTGAACTGAGCCGAAATCGGCCGCCTAACAAACTGAGCCACCCAGGCGCCCCTCTTTGCCTCTTTTCATATGAACCATTTATCGAATCTTTCCCCAACAGAAATTATTTTTATTTCTCAAAATTTCTATTGGACATGCTTTAATTTTTGCTCCTGAGTTTCAAATTTTATATAGTTAACTATTCCATTCAGATTTCATTTATATTAGTGTCATTTTTCAAATTAAGCTTTTGATTTACATCATTTTTTGCATATGATTTTAATATCCATTTTTATTTCTGGCTACTCACTCATTAAATACTTTATATACTCTTAAATATGTTTGTGGAAATAAACTCTGATTATATGTAAATAAAGGAAATAATCTATCCTCTCGTGAATTTAAAATCAGATCGATTGCCATTTAAAATGAAGTTCATTTTTTATTACAATTTATTGGCTGGCGCAATGCATAAATGACCTAAACATTAGTATACATTTCTTCTTTAACTGACTGTCTGTTTTCGTGTTCAGGGTTCTCTCCACATTATCGAAAACTCTCAGAACATGACGTTTTATTAATAGTGATACACCGTGAAGTGAAGTGCTTTCAGTATCTGATGGCTGTACCGGCCAAGAACACCAGACAGGTGTCATCACCCTCAAGTAACAGATCCCCTATGGCAATAGGCAACCTGAATCTCTTTCTTTTACAATTCAAACAAAATATCTGAAGCCAACATTCTAAAACATTTTGCAATCCCCATCTTTCTCTGCCATATAATTATTCGTTTTTAAAAATAATTTTTAAAAAGTAAAACACTTAAGATATTTATGAGCACAACTCTCCCAGTCGGTTACTGTAGGAAATTTAGGCTATGAGGAATAGAATTTTTAAAACAATTTTTTTTCGATAAAACGAGTTTATATGTAGGCTTAACTAGGATTATGGGCTCAGGAGTTGGACTTTCTTTCTTTTTTTTTTTTTTTTTTAATTTATTGTCAAATTGGTTTCCAAACAACACCCAGTGTTCAAGCCAACAAGTGCCCTCCTTTGTGCCCATCACCCACTCTCCCCTCTCCCACACTCTCCTCTCCCCTCAGTTTGTTCTTAGTCTTTCAGAGTCTCTTATGGCATGTCTTCCTTCCTCTCTGTGACTTTTTTTTCACCCCTTCCCATCTCCCCCTCCCCCCTGGTTTTCTGCTAGGTCTCCCAAAGCCTACCTATGCGTGGGGACATATGGCATCTGTCTTTCTCTGCCTGACTTATTTCACTCAGCATAATATCCTTCAGTTCCATCCATGTTGCCACACATGGCCAGATTTTGTTCTTTCTCATTGCTGCGTGGTATTCCATCGTATATATACACCACATCTGCTTTATCCATTCATCTGTTGCTGGACACATAGTCTCTTTCCATGATTTGGCTATTGTTGACAGTGCTGCTATGAACATCGGGATACACCTGCCCCTATGCATCAGCACTCCTGTGTCTCTTGGGTAGATTCCTAACAGCACTATTTCTGGGTCATAGGGTAAGTCTATTTTCATTTTTTTGAGGAACCTCCACACAGTTCTCCAGAGTGGTTGCACCAGTTAGCATTCCCACCAACAGTGTAGGAGGGTGCCTGTTTCTCGACATCATTTTAGCCACCCTGACTGGTGTGACGTGGTATCTCAGTATGGTTGTGATTTGTATTTCCCTGATGATGAGTGATTTTGAGCATCGTTTCATGTGTCTGTTTGCCATCTGGATGTCTTCTTTGGAGATCTGTCTATTCATATCTTCTGCCCATTTCTTCACTGGGTTATTCGTTTTTCAGGTGTGGAGTTTGGCAAGTTCTTTATAGATCCTAAATACTAGTCCTTTATCCGATATGCCATTTGCGATGGTCTTTTCCCATTCCGTTGGTTGCCTATCAGTTTTCTTGGTTGTTTCTTTTGCCATGCAGAAGCTTTTTATCTTGATGAAGTCCCAGTAGTTCATTTTTGCTTTTAAATCCCTTGCCTTTGGAGACGTGTCGAGTAAGAAATTGGTGCGTCTTAGGTCAGAGAGGTTTTTTCCTGTGTTCTCCTCTGGATTTTGATGGTTTCCGTCAGGAGTTGGACTTTCTAAGTTCAAATTCCAGTCTAACACATATTAGTTGTTTGAACTTGGGGAACTGGCAAGATCTGCGTCTCAGTTATTACAACTGGAATATTTACATATTGGTGATAGCCATCCCACAGGATTCTGGTGAACACTGGAGTAAATAATGGAGGTAAAGAGATGTGAATGGTTTGGGATATGAAATATACTCAATAAATGTTAGCCATTGCATCATGTTACTATGACGAGTCACAAATACATATAACTACCACTGATTACTTACGCTCCATCACCAAATATGTGTCTTTCTGACATTCTAAAATAAACCTCAGAACTAAAACATGCTTTCTTTGTCTCCCTCCCTCAAGCAAACTGTTTTCCTCAATCTTGCCAACATTATGTCAGTACATTTCAAACATCAGAGTCATACTTGCCTCTTCTTTTTTCCTCTACCACCAAGTCATATGAATTCTCTGATAAACACGGTGATCTTAAATAGTACATGACACATGGGATGACTAGGGAATGTTTACTGACTATATTGAGAAAAAATAAAGTTATCCTTTCCTCATTATATCTTAATGCCTGATTCGTTACATAAATCTTAAAAGGTAATGAATTGAACAACATAAAAAATTTAGCATTTAAAATAAATTAGTGACACAAAGAGCAAGCTACCCCCATTTCCAAACAGAATGTAAAATACAAAGGCATTTTCCAGAAGTTCTGTTTTGGTAAGAGTTAAAACAGTAAGGGAGGAAAATAAGAGTGATAACTTCTCTTTCCATCATTCACTCTGGAACTGCCGAGTTTTCCATATAGATGACAAAGGAGTGGTCATCACACAGTCTGTCTTGGCGATTACTTTATGGACTATTATGCATAATACATGGACCAAGTGATGTGAATTCTGTAATGAAGGTCTTCAGGTGACCGACACTCAAGCAGAGACGTGAGCACTCACAGGAAATGAGTGCCACAAGGGAAGACTTGTTGGAATAAACAAGAATTTTATTTTTCTTTACCACTTACCCATAAAGAGTGGGTTTACCAATTTCTTTCCAAAAGATATACATCATGGATAATTATATATTTAGTAAATACATGTAAGTGAACTTAAGGAAAATGTGGTTAAGTAGATTGGACGTAGGTATCTATTATTCTATAGAGATAGTACTTGATATGTATTTAATTATAATGAACTTTATTACCAAAAAAATTATATTATTGATCTCCATAAGATCATAAGTGGTTCCAGGGGGATCAAAAAACATTGTAGGGAAGAGAGATATTCTTCATCTTTAAGAATGTGTTTTTCCTGGGAGCAATGAGTGGCTGAGAAAGAGATTACAACTAAAGAAGTTGTTGGAGTGCCTGCCTGGCTCGGTTAGTAGGGCATGCAACTCTTAATCTCGGGGTCATGATTTCGAGCCCTGCTTGCCGCATGGAGTTTACTTAAAATAAAGTTAATCTCCCCAAAATTAAAAAAAAATGTCTTTATTACAAGAAACCGAAGACTGAAAACTATGTGTCCTACACATATAAATGGTAAGATTTTGTAACGCCGATCCTGTTTTTTCATACACTTTAACAAAATCATACAATTTAACTAACCAAGTTAGTAGGTCTATAAGTAGCCTAGATCGAAAGTATTTGTAGTTCTAAGGTTACAAATATTTTCAGTGAACTCACTGAGGAATTTAAGGAAGAATTAGGAAAAAATATTATTTTTGAAATACATAGTAATGAAAACGTTAAGATAGAGCATTTGAATGTGCTGTACGACGTCTTATATGTGATCTTTGGGAAAGATCTCGACAGGGGTACAAACCTGTGCTCAAAGATGGTAATTGGAAGTAATTTCCAATACCAATAAAGTTACATAAGCAATGTAAAACTTTTAGTTAATTCTAAAACATACGATATGTAATACAAGGCATTGTGGGAAATACAGCTATTTAAGGAAGAAAAATTATGTCATATGGTTCCAAATAGACAAGAAATTAGACATCAGTATAACATATAGCTTGGTGGCAAAAATGAAAAGTTGTTTCAAGATGCTTATCAAGTATCATATTAGATATTAAAAGATTTGTTACTTTAACTGAAATAGTCACACAAGGAAATAGACCGAGCACAGTCCTGACCACTTTTTAACTTTATTTCCAAAAAGGATTGCTTCCTTTAAAGGAAACAGAGACCCAAACAAATAGATTTTTCTTCAGATGCTTCAAATTTGCACCTCTTCACAACTTCAGTAAACACAAGTTTTAAAACGAGTCCACATATTTAAATTCCTTCTAAAATGCACTGTGCAGGAGTTGATGTGCCCTAGTAAAGCAGTCGTCAATTTTATTCCTTTTTCTGCTTATGCACTATCGGCGATGGAGGGAAAATGTAAAAATGGAGATAGATTTGTCATTGTTTAAAACTGGAAATCACCATGTTAGATTCTTACTCCAACAAAAAAGGTAACATTTTTGCAAAGTAGAAAAGCTTAAAACATTCATATGAATGCTGGAAATAATTTAATTAAGCTCAACCCAGAGTGAACAGACACAACAGAAACTTCCATAAATAACTTAGCTTGGCTCAGACTGTAGACTACCCTCCATACAACTAAATAAAGGTAAAGTATGTTCTCATAGCAGTTATATTTTTTACATATGCAATTGTGACAAAACTAAATTGTGACATAGATGCCAGTAAAACAATAGATTTGTCAGAAAGTTTAACAAGAGAGCTGTAATGGATATATCATGCATTTTGCCAATTCCTGTCAGTTTTTATAACTCTCTTTTCTGAAACAATTATTAAGAAATAAAAAGGTTTTAATTTAACATCAATATAACCCAGCTGTTTCTAGCATACTTTGTATTGATAATGATTGGAAGAATAATTAATAAGACAACGGGGTGCCTGGGTGGCTCAGTCAGTGAAGCCTTTGACTTCAGCTCAGGTCATGATCTCACGGTCTGTGTGTTCGAGCCCCATGTCGGGCTCTGTGCTGACAGCTCAGAGCCTGGAGCCTGCTCCGGATTCTGTGTCTCCCTCCCTCTCTGCCTCTCCTGGGCTTGTGCTCTCTCTGTCTCTCAAAAATAAATAAACATTAAAATTTGTTTTTTTTTTTTTTTAGTTAATAAGGCTTACTTTCGATGAAAAGTGCAATTTAATAATGAGAAATTTGTTGACCATATGTGTATGTAATTTCCAAGTAGGAGGAAAGAGAAAGATAATTTGTGATAATAATATATCACGAAATGGATACACCATCTTATGTGGCTTTTTTGTTGTTTTCTTTTTTTTTTTTTATAATGTTTATTTTTGAGACTGAGCGAGACAGAGCATGAGCAGGGGAAGGGCAGAGAGAGAGGGAGACACAGGAACCGAAGCAGGCTCCAGACTCTGAGCTGTCCCCACAGAGCCCGATGCGGGACTTGAACTCATGAACTGTGGGATCATGACCTGAGCTGAAGTCCGGCACTTAACTGAGTGAGTCACCCAGGCTTCCCTGTTATTGTTTTCTTGATGACAAGATTTTTTTTTTTCTGCATCAGAACATACACATTATGACTTATAATACTGGTTGGTATAGAAACTATTATAAGAAAACATTGACTATTTTTTTAAGTTTTTTTTTTTTGAGAGAGAAAGGACATGCATGCAAGTAGGGACGAGAGAGAGAACCCCACGCAGAATCCATACTGTCAGCATGCTGTCAGGAACCCTGAGACCATGACCTGAGCCGAAACCAAGAGTGGGACACAACCAACTGAGGGATCCAGGCACCCCATTGACTATTTTCAATACAGTTTTGATTAAAAGTAAATTCAGAAGAGGAGCTATAAACTTCAATAGCAAGAAACTTTAAAGTATAAAAGTGCATTTGAGAATGTACAACCCTAAATTATAATCAACCTTGTTTAGATATGTAAGAAAGATTAGCAAATATACATTAATAATCATTATATGTGATCTAGACTTTCTGTTTTTTTTTTTTTTAATTAATGTTTATTCATTCTTGAGAGAGAGACAGAGTGTGAGCTGAGGAGGGGCAGGGAGAGAGCAGGACACAGAATCTGAAGCAGGAACCAGGCTCTGAGCTGTCAGCACAGAGCCCAAAGTGGGGCATGAACTCACAGACACCAAGATCATGACCTGAGCTGAAGTCAGATGCTTAATCGACTGAGTCACCCAGGCACCCCAACTCTCTGTTTCTTATCATCATAAAGCAAAATTTCTGTTCTTCTGTTTGCTAAATCTATCCCTATGATATTGAAAGATCAATTTCAATACATCCAAAGTCTATAAATGAGATAATAAATGTTCTAATAAGAATGTTTTATTATATGTGTGGTACGTACATGCTATAATTTAACTATGTTTGCAAAGGATGGTTAAGTTAGTCGCTGGCCTCACTATGATTAACTGGTGTATGTTCAACAACATCCATAGATTAGAATACCTAGCGTGTGCCGAGCACTCTGTAAGCTCTGGTGAGACAATAGAGACAACATATGTAATGTGGAGCTGACATTCTAGTAAGACAAATGAAAGCTGAATAAATTTATAATATATAAATTTAATGTGAAATGTTATAAAGAAAAATAAAGTGGAGTAATGGAGAGGGAGAGAGAGTGAGAGAGGGTCTTATTTTGTATGGAATAGTCAAAGAAAGTATGTGAGAAGAGACAACCAAATGTTGGCAAACGTCCTCTTCACTTTTATTTTTTATTTTTTTTCAAAAAAATTTTTTAGCGTTTATTTATTTTTGAGAGACAGAGAGACAGAGCATGAGCAGGGGAAGGGCAGAGAGAGAGGCAGACACAGAATCTGAAACAGGCTCCAGGCTCTGAGCCATCAGCACAGAGCCCATGCGGGGCTCGAACTCACACACCGTAAGATCATGACCTGAGCTGAAGTCGGCCGCTCAACCGACTGAGCCACCCAGGCGCCCCCTCTTCACTTTTTAAAGTTCACCGGCATGACTCAGTCAGTTAATTTATCCAACTCAGGCTTCTGTCCTTAAATCCGGAAGTCTATATTCAACGGAAGTTTCATTTCCATGCCTACTAGACATCTTCTGCACTTGGCATTGATTGACTCCACTGGTCTAGTTCTTCCCTAGTATTTCGTATCTCTGAAACTGGTGGTATCGTTCACCTAGTTGGCCAGGCCCCAAACTTGGAAACCTTGTTGACTCATACCTTTCTCACATACTCAACATCTAATCCATCAGCATACTGTCATATCTGTCATAATTCTAACCATTTTTCACCATACCTACTGCCATACTTCTATAGAACTTGGCCTGTATCAGGCTTCATCTTGACTTCAGCGAAAGCTTCTCTACTGATTTCCTTGCTCTGTCTTCCTTATCCTTGCCTTCCTTGCCCTGTTCTTCCTTACCTACCAATTTGTCTCCAAGTTTGAATATTTCATCCCATCCTGAAAATCTTTTAATGGCTTCTCTTCTCATTGGGAACCTGATGGAAATTACCAGTCATGATCTCCCAAGCCCCATATGAGCCTGTCTAACCCTCTTCACCTGTCTGACCTGAAACCCTACTGCTTTCGCTTTTTGTCTCTGCAACACCAGCCTCTTTCCCCTTGCCGTAATGTGGCCAGCATGCCCATGTCTTGGGGAGGAGCTCTCCTCCAGCAGATGTTATGGTACTTGCAGCCTCGTCACATCCAGGCCTCTGCTCAAGTGTTATCCCTGGGAGGCCTTTTCTGATGGCTTCTCCGCAAGAACACTCATGCTGTTTCCCTTTGTGCAGATGAATCTTCCTCTGGGGATTTGTCATTGTCTGCTGTCACACTGCTTTATGGATCTATTTGTTCACTGTCACACTTGCCTCTGCTGCCCCTACCCCTCATATCCACCCCCAGTTCAAATATAAGCTCCAAGAGGAAAGGGAAATGATCTCGTTCACTGCTGGATACTGAAATATGAAATAAATGAAAAGTGGAAGAAAATGGTAAGCCTAAAATATATAAGACATTCCAGTTTGGAGTAAACTAATGCCCAAAGTTGTCCAGAGGAATGTCACAAATCATTTTGTTTGTGTCCTTTAAAGGAGGTTATATTTACTTTCAGAGAGGTTACACAGGGAGCACACTGCTTGCCCTCCACACTGAAGAATGCTATCTTTCTCAGGTGAAACAGGGAACATTTTGCCCTCGAAAGAGAAGATTAGATGTTGGTGTCTTTTGATGGTACCGAGATGTTCTAAATTATAGGTTATATCTTAAATTCCTCACATTCAAAGTTGCTGTAAGGAATAAATAAGGACGATATGCCGTTTAAAGACCGTGAGTAATGGAAGATAATTGCTCTTTGATTACAAATTTTATGTAACTTAAAAAAGAGAAAAGTATAAAAAAAAAAAGAAAAAAGAAAAGTATGTTTTCAAGCATAGAAGAAACCCATAACCATTTTGGAAATTCTCGAAAAGAACAGGGTATACATATAGAAAGGAATAGTATGCAATAGTGTACAAAGAATAGTGTTATATATAATAATGAACATAAGCTCATTACTCACAGACGATCATTGATAGTAATGGGGTGAACACACTATTTAATATTTAATAGTTTCATAGCCATCTTATAAATACATATAATTTCTTTAAATATATGCCTATGAGTTTACATTACAAATGTTTCAAATTTTCCATAATGTGAATAAAGGTTATCTTGATATCAGTACATTAGAAATAGTTGTGTTATTATCAATTATTTTCCCTCTCTAGTGGATTTGTCTAATTACCAAATCAAAAACATATTGAAACAGAAAATATAACTGACAAATATCCAAATTAAGAAGCTATTTTTTTAAATTTTATAATAGTTTATTTTCAAATTGGTTTACATATAACACCCAGTGTTCATCCCAACATGTGCCCTTTTCAATGCCCATCACCCCCTCTCCCCCCTCCCTCATCCCCCTCACCCTCAGTTTTTTTCTTAGTCTTTGAGAGTCTCTTATGTTTTATCTCCCTCCCTCTCTGTGTCTTTTTTTTCTTTCCCCTCTTCCCCTCCCCCTGGTTTTTGCTTAGTCTCACCAAGTCCATCTATTCGTGGAAACATATGGTATCTGTCTTTTTCTGACTGACTTATTTCACTTAACATAATACCCTCCAGTTCCATCCATGTTGCTACGAAGTTAATATTTTTAAGTCATTCTTTTGATGTAAAACATAAGTATTTCAGCACTACAGACTTGATTAAATGCATTCTTTTCAAGCAGTAAGAAACAGAAAATCCGCTTTTAAAAGGCAGTACTATATCATTATAAACTTCTATTCCACTACGTCACCAGAGTATAAACAAATGCAAAATTAACAGAATTTAGATAGCACAAAAACACAGATAGTAATATGGCACAGTTTGGTAAAACTCAACAATTATGAGACCTCCCTTATTTTGAAATATATGAGGTTATGCATTTTGATTAAGAACAATTTATATGTTTGCAGATAACAAAGGCCATTATTTAGAATCTTCTACCAATTCTGAAATACTACTTTTCATCATTTTTCTCATCTTTAGTGGCTTGAGTTAAATGCTTATTGATGACTTTTTCAAAGTTAATTTAATAATGATTCTATTCTATGTTGTTTCTATGTCACATAAGCATAGTCGATACAATAAATATTCCTCAACGTTTAATCGAACTCAAATTTTTATTAAAGTCAAATTAAACATCCCGATGAAACACTGAAGTAAGTTCCCAGAGATGATTTCCGTGTAGGTGTATATTCAATATATATTTAAGCCGCAGCATGTTTTCTTAGAGATAAAACTCTTTTTCAGTAAGTGTTTAAATTTTAATTTTCTAACGTATGTCTTGTTTATTTATTATAGACTTAGAGAGAAGCTCAAAATGAAACACACACAAACACACACATACACATACACCTATATCCAAAAGAGAGCGTTTTCTATAATGTGTTTTCATTTAATTTCTTTCGAGGATGGAAAAATAAATTGCTTGAAGCTCTATTTTTGAAAATTTAATAGCTGTTAAAGTGACAGGATTTTTTCCTCATGTTATTTCAGTGCATATATCTTTAATCTTATATCTTAGTTTGTGGTAGCTACATTGAATGACCAACTGACTGGCCATTGATACAATCAAAATAAAGGTATAATTGTTTTATATACATATTTCAAATAATAGACCCCAACTAAAATTATCACCGTATTTGTACTATTTAGATAATATATCTTGGGATTTTTTTTCATATGTAGTTAAAATAAAGGTGTATTATATGGCAAAAATATACATTTTGGAATAATAACATTATGTTTCTACCTTTGCTTATTAATCTAATAATATTGGCTAAGTAAGTTAACATATTTTGGTATTTTTATCTGCAAAATTAAGATAAATTTGGGATATAACAAGAATAATACATTAGTTACTAGTAGTAATGGTTTTCTTTATACTCCATATGATTTTTGTGTCATTTAAATAAAATATCATGTAGGAATGCATTTTCTGAACTGCAAAACATTTTAGAAATATGTAGCCAGCATTCAATAGGGATTGATTTGTAGAATCAAAATGGTTCATACGGCTTTGGTTATTAATCCCCAGTCTTTAACCAAGTCTGGATACACTAACTTTTTCCTGGGCATGGCGACATGTTTAGGACATGGCGTTTCGAATACGTAAATACTTCCATAATAGATGCAGTAAACTATTGTTTTGCTAACAAAATTCTCACTTTGCAATGTTTGGCATATGCCTTACGTTTACAGGTTAAACTTAGAGAATTAAACCTTTTCACAAGCAGTCTCTTATTTCATGCTCACAGAATATTTCCAAGATAAGTAGGGAAAAGTATTATGTGACAGTATAAGGAAGATTATCGCAAATTGCTTCCACAAAAGTTGAGCCATCTGTAGAACTAACCATTGTAAGAGACTGTTAATGATCCCAAAGAACTTGGAAACTCCAAAGGCAGGCAAGAATTCTCCCTTTCATACTGAATATGAGCTAAACTATTTCAAGGTAGTCAATTCAATGAATTCCTATCTATAGAAGAAAGATGCTAACAGAAGCCTGTAGCATTCTAGAAAAGGGAAACCATACCCCAAGCTTTTGAGAATGTTTTTCTATGATTGAAATAAGGGGGGGGGAGTGGGAGAAAGACACTGAAGTAACTGATCTGGATATCCTACTCACTAAACTTCTGACTCCATATGACAGTCATCTGAAAGCATTTTCAAAGTATCAATGAAATTATCTTTTAATTATATCTATAGGCTGTCTGTCAACTATCTATCTACCTATCTATCACCTGTCAGTCTATCTATTTATCATTTATCTATTTATCTATCATCTATTATCTATCATTTGCTCCAAATATGTTTGTTGAACAAGTTTCTGACTATATCACCTTTTAGGTATCTTTAAGCCATACAATTCATTATTGTAAATGACGATTCCTTTAAATGTAGGTTCCCCTGTATATTTTCTAAGTTTGATATATACTGATGAAATTGAACGTGGGGACCTAAAATCTCAGGGATATTCACCATTTAACTTTTTTACATCCAGATTTTGCCAAGCTATGTGTCCCACCAGCATTGACGCCCTGCACATCTTTGATAGGTCCATTTTATTTAAAATTGCAGAGCTAGTATCCAAACCACAGGGCCTATACATTTTCTTCTGTATCATACTGAGTCGCATAAAATTTACTACATTTATCGAAGGTTTTCACTCATGTCCAAGTTTTTCATCACCTGTACTCACGGCACATAAACGACTACATATTGGAATGTTGCTGCTGGACCAGAAATATATCAGAGTGATTCTAGGAATGCAAGTAATCAGTAACCCATGGTTTGTGTCTATAGTTAAGAGTTTGTTTCCTGGTTTGCCCCTCTCACTCTCTTTTTATATATATATATATATATATATGCTAGTGTATATATATGTACATATATATACATATGTATATATACACTATACTCTCTCTTTTATATATATATATATATATATAAATATATATACACTAGCATATATACTAGTATATATATTTAGCAGTATTGTTCATACCGCTAAACCTATATACCTGTAATTAGTCAAGCTCAATAGCTTATTAAGTTTTTGAAGTCTTTGAATTTTGGGTCCTTTTCATAATTTGGTTATTGTTGATACTGTTGCTATAAATATCGGGGTGCATGTATCTTTTCAAATCAGTGTTTTTGTATTCTTTGGGTAAATTTACCTATAGTGCAATTGCTGAATCACAGGGTAGTTCCATTTTAAACTTTTTCAGGAACTTCCATACTGTTTTCCAAAGCGTCTGTACCTATTGGCATTCTCACCAACAATGCAAGAGGGTTCCCCTTTCTCCACATCCTCTTTAACGCTTTTTGTTATCTCGTGTTGTTAATTTTAGCCATTCTGACTGGTGTGAGGTGATATCTCATTATAATTTTGAATTGTATTTACCTGGTGGTGAGTGGTATTGAACAACTTTCCATGTGTCTGTATGTCCTCTTTGGGAAACTGTCTATTCATGTCTTCTGTGCATTTTTTAACTGGATTATTTGTTTTTTTTAGGTTCAACCAATTTCCTTTTTCAAAATGTCATGCCAAAGAAGTAACAGTACTAACTCTGATGTATACAATGTATGGTGTTCCCAAAGACTCAATTTGTTAGTATTACTTTGATTTGTTTTGACATCTTATAAGCAAAATGATCCTTTTAGTTCCTAGTAAATATTTTGCATATAATTAGGATAAATTTTACATTTTTAATGTGGCTCCATCATTACAGCACTTTTAAAATTTATTATTTTCTATTCAACTTTTTATTTTAATATCAGCATAGCTAACATACAGTGTTATATTAGTTTCAGGTGTACAATACAGTTATTCAACAATTCTGTACATTACCCACTGCTCATCATGACAAGTACACTCTTAATCCTTTCCACCTATTGCACCCATCCCCCAGCTACCTTCACTCGGATATGCTGTATTTTAAATGAGTATCCTTTGTTAAACTTACTTTTTTTCATCAAGAACATTTTTTACTTGAAGGATACTTTAGAATACACGATTCTAAAAGATATATATATATATACACAGACACACATTATATATCATATAATTAATTATATGTAATATATAATTATTTATATGTAATTAATGTATAATGTATAATCTATAATTGTTATTTTTAATTAATTATATAATTAATCATATATTAATATATATATATAAAAAACATTCCATCCAAGAAAATTGAATACATATTTTCTTCAAGTACAAACAGAAGAGTTCCCTGGTTAAATCTAAAAGGGACACTAAAAGGGACACAGCAAATATTACAAATTTAAGAAGACTGAAATCATACCAGGTATATTTTCCAGCCACAGTTGTACAAAACTGAAGACCAACAATAAAAGAAAGCTGGAATCTACAATGTAAATATTATATAAAGCACTACTGTCTAAGCAATGTGCCAAATAAAAAAACAAATGGCAAATCAAAATATGTCTCGAGACAAAAGAAAAAGAAAAAACAATATCACAAAACTCGTGAGATACAGCAATAGCAGGTATTAGAGTGAAATTTATGCTATTAAAAAAGCTTAAATAAACAACTTAAGACTGTACAACAAGGAAGTAGAAAGAGAAAAAAGAAAAGCTGAAATTTTGTAGAACAAGGAAACAATAAAGAAAAATAAGAAATAAATAAGAGACCAGAATAAACAAATAACATAATATTGAAAGTAATGACCAGTCCGTCCACCACCAAAATAAACAAAATTGGCATTGCTGTAAGTACATTAGGCAAAAGAGAAATGAGAAATTTCTTTAGTTAAGAAAACTAAAAATGAGAAATGGAAAAGCAATACAAAAGAACAAAAATAAACAAAATTGGCATTGCTGTAAGTACATTAAGAAAAAGAGAAATGAGAATTTCTTTAGTTAAGAAAACTAAAAATGAGAAATGGAAAAGCAAACAATACAAAAGATAATCACAGAAATACATAGTGTTATAACAGATTACAAATTTATATACTAACAAATCAGATAATTTAGAAAAAAAAAGAGTTATTTCTAAAAACACTCAAGTTATCTAGATTGAATCATAAATCTTGAATCCAAGAAATAGGACTAGACTAGACTAGAAGTAAGACATAGACTAATAACAAGAATGAAAGTTGATTTGGGAATCAAAAATCTCACAGCACAGAAAAGCCAAAGAACACATGCTTTCATTGGTGAATTTTATCAAACATTCAAAAATATATATAATTAATGACAATCTTTTTCAAAATCTTACAAATAATGGAATAGAGGAAACACATGAAAAATCATTTCATGAAGCCAGTGCTACCCTGACACCGAAGTGGGATAAAAATAATACAAGAACAAAAATAGTCTCATTGGCCCAATGTAAGTATTGCTACTCTGACTTTCTTTTGACATCCATTTATATGATAAATATTTCTCTACTCCCTCACTTTCAATCTGCAGGTGTCTTTAGGTCTACAAGGAGTCTCTTGTAGGCAGCATATGGATAGATCGTGTTTTTTTATCCATTCTGACACCCTATGTCTTTTGATTGGAACATTTACTTCATTTATATTCAGAGTAATTATGGATAAATTCATATTTAGTGCAATTTAATTACACCTATGAGGGAAGATTTTATTTTATTTTTTACATAAAATGATTCTCTATAGATATTCAACCTAATATGCTTACGGTAATTACACCATTTTAAAAATTGCTTTGAAATAGATTTCTTTGAATGGAGTTTTTCAATACAAATTGTATTGTGTTTTTCATAATTAAATACTTCATAATTTAAATATAAGAATATTGACAAGGAAAGGAAGAGAATACTGCTGATTCAAATGAAAATAAAGCAGAAAAGGGGCACCTGGTTGGCTCAATTGGTCAAGCGTCTAACTCATGATTTCGGCTCAGGTCACGAAATCACAGTTTGTGGGATCCGGCCCCATTTGGCATTCACTCTGACAGTGGCTCAGGTTCTGCCGTTCTCTCTCAAATAAATAAAATTAAACTAAAAATTAAAAGAAAAAAAAAAAAAACAAGACATTAGAGTGTTACTACTCCAACAAGATTGAACTTGTCATTCTACTTATTTATTTCATAGAACACATACACACACATTTCATAGACTCATACATGAGCAATAAAATTATATTTATGTATATGCAACTATTTTTTATATTTGTCATATAAATTAATTGTATTCCATGAGAAGATAAGTGGTATTTTTGTTCGTTTGCACATGTGTGCTTATTTTTTTGTTTTCATAATCTGCAGTGCCTGGAACTAAATTAGTTGTACCAATCTTGTAGTGGGTGCCTGATAAAATTTGTTGAGCGAATGAATACTAGTTATTGAGTTAATTTTTTTTTACTTGGTATTACATCTTGAAGATCCTCAAATACAGTTGACCCTTCATATGGCTGTTTAAAACATCAACACTCACACTGTTAAAATTCCACGTACAACTTCTGACTGTCCCAAAACTCAACTACTGTTTGCCAACTGTTGGTTGGAAGCCTTACTAATAACATAAACAATTGAATAACACACATTTTATATATTATATATTACACACCGTGTTCTTACAATAAAGCTAGAGAAAAGAAAATATTATTTAAAAATGATAAGGAAGAGAAAATGCATTTACAGTACTGTGCTTATGGAAAAAAATTCACTTATAAGTGGACCCACACTGTTCAAACCCATGTTATTCAAATATCAACTATACAAATATCCATAACTGTACATAATGATCTATAGACTGATTTGAGATTTCACAGTTAAAAGCTACACATTTCTATTATATTTTCAGCAGTTATTTGTGGGATTCCATACCGGTGTACTGACATCATATAGACATTGGAGACACAGGTGCAAATACAGATCCCTTCTGCTTTATTGTAACACTAACATTCCAAAAGGTGAAACAGATATTAAGCAGGTAAAGAAATGGGGTGTCTGTGTGGCTCAGTTAGTTAAGCATCCCACACTGCTCTGGTCATGATCTCGCTGTTTATGGGTTTGAGTCCCACATAGGACTCTGTGCTGACAGCTTGGAGCCTGAAGACTACTTCAGATTCTGTGTGTGTCTCTCTCTCTCTCTCTCACTGCCTCTCCATGCTCACTCGTTCTTTCTTTCTCTCTCTCTCTCTCTCTCTAAAATAAATAAGCATTAAAAAATAATAAGGTAAAGAAATGGAAAAAATTAATTTAATGGGTGGATAATGCTAAGAAATAAGCAGATTTATCTGATACAGAGTAATGGGGCACAAAATAGCGACTTTAGGATAGGTGACAAGGGAAAGCTTTCACAGGACATAAATATATGAGTTTAGACATGTAAACTGCGAGAAAATCGGCAGAGGAATTAGGGAAGGGAAGAAAACAGAACAAAAATACAAAATACCTCAGTTAGAAAAAAGTTTTATCCCAGAATAAAAATGATCGCAGTGATGGCAGTAAGAGACGTACTGGAAAGGAGATAGGAGCCCACACTTGCAGAACTTTGTAAACAGTGTTATAAGACTTAAGTTTATGCTAAATGCAGTGGAAAATTCAAAATCACTGGTGCAGAAATTATCTGATTTATATATTTTTAAATCATTCCATTCTTGTATGTAATACATAGTGTGTGTCATACGAGTGGTAGGAAGACCAAAGTGGAAGGAAGAAAGTTTCTTACAAAAAAGGCCATTTAAAACTCTCCGGATCCTTCCTTCCTTCCTTCCTTCCTTCCTTCCTTCCTTCCTTCCTTCCTTCCTTCCTTCCTTCCTTTCTTCCTTCTCCTTTCCTTCCTTCCTTCCTCCCTTTTTTCCTTCATTTCCTCCATCCTTCCTTCCATCTTTCCCTCCTTCCTTCCATCCTTCCTTCCCTCTCTCTCTTCCTTCCTTTCTCTCTTCCTTCCTTCCTTTCTTCCTTCCTTCCTTCCTTCCTTCCTTCCTTCCTTCCTTCTCTTTCTTTCTTTCTTTCTTTCTTTCTTTCTTTCTTTCTTTCTTTCATTCTTTCTTTCTCGTTTTTGAAATTTAATAAGTTAAATGATGGTGCACTGGACATCTATGCACTTATATTTTTGTGAAAATTATTTATTTTTTTTCAAGACGGATTCATATATTCTTGGGTTAACTTGTGTCTTTTGAACTTAATTTTTGCCATTTTTCTTTTGTTATTATTATTATTATTGGTATATATTATATACTACTAATAAAATTATAATAAAATAATAAAAATATTTTCTAATTTTTTAGTTTAATTTTGCACATTTATTTGTTCATTTTGGCAAATTTCTTAAATCTCCTATAGAATAAAGTCAGCTATAAATAGAAAAGAAGATCATTTAAAAAAATAAGTTTTAAAGTTCAAACGTTGCAACCCCTAGACCTTCTTCTTCGTAATTTTAAAAATAATATCTGTCTTGGTTTATCCATTTTATATTAAGAAACTAAAGCTCACAAGCTGGACTAAATAGTAAGTCATGAAAATATTCACAAAGCAGGACATTCAGGCAACAGTGTGTCTCTGAAGCAAGTAATCAGATGATTATTTTGATATATGTGAAGTATCATTAAAAAAAGGTTCTTGCCTTTAATTTTCTGTATTGTATAAACATCAGGATGAAATCAGCACATTGGGAACTCAGATTAACATCACCCTCATACAACTATAAACGTTTAACAGACTTAGAATTTTTTTCTAATTACTTTTTCAATGAGCGACATTATTAGAAAACATGTCCGTTACTATTTCACCTTGACGATCACAGCAGAAATTGCAGTCACATAATACTTTCCCATAAGTGTTTGTACTTACAGAGCACCCATTATTTCTTTCCAAATAAGCAGATTTATTGCCATCCGCATGCTAGAGTTGTAAATAAATTTCAATATGGTATATAAAAACAGGAAATCAGATTCCTGGACCTTGGCCATTGTTTGATTTGGTCTCTTGCTGGAAGTAACATTAATTTGAAAGAATAGATTGATTGCTGACTTGTCGGAAATACCATAGAAGGAAACGTAGGCAGGAATGCAGCATCAAACTCTCCTGAATATTCACTAGAAATGAAAATGTGCACGCACAGCGTGTAAAATTAATTATAGCTATTTTGTTCAATTCTTACACTGTTTCCAAATTATCAAAAGTTAATTATATATACTGCAAAGTGAACATATTAGTTATTCTGTGTTTTAGCAAGTCATTTGAACATATACATAAAATTATATATACATAAAAATATATAAAAACATATATAAAATATATATATAATACACATAAAATATATACAAAAATATACATAAATTCCCCTAAGTTCCCTCTTACAATGTACTATAATATAATGGAGTAGGTACTACATTTTATATATGCCAGTAAATAAAAAGTTCTGAGAAGGAATCTGAGATCATGGAGGAGCGATATAAAAATAGAAATTTAATTGTATTCTAATCCCTTAAATCGGAATGATTGTAAAATAATTTAACAGCAATCGATTCATTATAAAAGTAATCTTCGGCCTCCTACTTTGATTAAAATACATTGCGTTAGGCAAAATAATGCGGCACAGGATGTGGCCACATCTTGATGTCTGGAACTTGTGAAATTGTTACATTACATAGTAGGAGAAACGAAAATAGCAGATGAAATTAAGTTGCTAATCAGCTAACTTGAAAATAGGGAATTTATCCAGGATTATCCATGGGGGGTCCAATGCAATTGCAAGGTTCTTTACAGAAGGAAGAGGGAGTGGAAGAGGGTGCCAGAGTGAAAGGGGATGTGAGAAAGGTTCCACCAGCCTTAAGAAAGAATCCCTTCACCATTACTGTTTTTTTTTTTTAATTACTATTATTTATTTATTTATTTTTATTTATTTATTTATTTATTTTGACAAAGAGAGACAGAGGGTGAACGTGGGAGGGGCAGAGAGAGAGAAAGAGGGAGACACAGAATCTGAAGCAGGATCCAGGCTCTGAGCTGCCAGCACAGAGCCCTACGCGGGCTCAAACTCGTGAACCGCGAGATCATGACCTGAGCCAAAGTTGGATGCTTGACGGACTGAGCCACCATTACTGTTTTTGAAAAATGGAAGGTGGCTAGAGATAAAGAATACCAGCAGCTGGAAAAGGCAAGAAAATGGATTCCAGAAGGGAATGCCATCCGCAAACCCTCTGATTTTAGCTCCGTTCAACTCTCTTCAGGCCTCTGATCTCCAGAACTAGAAGGTAGTAAGTTTGTATTCGAAGCCACCAAATTTGTGGTAATATGTAATAGCAACAATGGGAAATGAATACATACATCAAAATATTTAGTAAATAACTTTATGGGGATGTATTTCATGTTTCTTTTATACTGGTAAGATACGAAAACGTATTTAGTATTGCTGTCATCTTACTGTACATATTCCAAAGGGAAAGTACAGATTGGGGAGAAAATGAATAATCATAAGAGGTCATGAAGTCGACTAGTTTAACACTCATTTTCATACACTATACTACCTAAACTAGTAAGGTTCTTCAATCCATAGCATCTTACTTGTAAATCCTTCTCAAAGTCCAAAGAACAAACTTCTTAGATGATTACATTAAAGAAAATAATCTTAATTTTGGAGTAAAAACACCGGTCATTTCAAATTTAAGACCACAAATACAAATTCATTCCAAATCTCTCTGAGGGAAAAAACAGCCAATTTTTAATGTTTGTGACATAGGTTTTATCATAAATAAGCAATGTCTCTTCTTGAGAAGCTTTTCTTCGTCTTTAAAACCTAATCCTGGTTCTTGAGTTGCGAAGCTGACCCTTTGTGCTGTATGTAGAAAGCGGTATGAGGATATTTTTAAGAAAGTCTATATTTTTATATTAGAATGAGATAGGTAAAATGAAAACGTAACCTTTTTTCTTACTGCTATTTAGCAGTTAAGAGGCTTTGGATTATTTTTACAGTAAATGTTTTTACACAAAATCTTTTCCTTCACAGAAGACCTTAATATCACAAACTCAATAATATCTGCCTGAATACAAATTTTGACTCTTTTATTTGATGTTTTTTTAAACATGCACAAAAAATAGAAACATATTGGACAAATCAACTACAGACCTGTAGAACTGTTTCAAATATAGCTTTGTAATACAGAATTCTAAGTATAAGTAATGACAGTGATTTAACACCGAAGGTGTTTCACATGTGCCTTTAAGTCCCAAGCACAATTTTTTTTATTGGTCTATATTACATGATCATCTGAGAAACAGATCACATTTAAATAGGATTTGGAATGTATTCAGTTTTGGCAGGAACATCACCTATGGTATAGGATAATAGACAAAATGTTTTTAAATGTATCAATTATAGACCCCATAAAGTTACAAATCTTTAAAATTATGGAAACGTACAGGGACTTCAGATGTGATGGTACTTGAATTTACCCTATATACACATGATAATGGTAGCCTGGGAAAAATAGCTACTACTACGAGTAAATTTATTTATTTATTTATTGTGTTAAAGATAGAATAAAAGCATACTTTATATACTGTATGGACTTAATTTTTCTTATGTGTAAAATAATAATTTCCAAAATCCTTTCAGCATTTATAATTCAATGAGGCACAGAGGAGAAAAGTGATGGTATGGTTGGAGAAAATAAAAAATTCATGTTTGACATTTTTTTAACAGCTTCCTTTTGGCATTATCTTCTGCTATAATTCTTCTGGGCAGTGTGCGGCATTTAAGAAAGTAATAGGCATTTCCTATTGATAGAAAGGTAAATTTGTTTTACAACCTATTTAAAATGAGATATGTATTTTTGGAAAGGAAAAAAACAACCTTTGGCAGGTTTCAGGTAAATAATAAAAATACAGATGCACTCTGAGACCGACGGAAACTCTTCCCTTTTCATGAGTAAAGAAGTGTCCTGAAGCACACCAAAACCTCGGAGACGATCTCCAGCAGTCACTAGACCCGTGTTAAGTATGAGAAAATTCACCGCCAATTTTTCCTGCTGGCATTAATCGAACTAAGAGAAAAGGTTTTTTTTTTTTGTATTTGTTTTTGTTTTGTTTTGTTTTGTTTTTAATTATGTACCAAGCCAAGACTTCTAGCCCATATGTTTTGGGAAAATAACAAGAATAAACGCCACAATTATAACACCATTTTGAGACTAGGAAAGCAAAGCAATTCCAGTGTCACTTCTCCATTAACTACCATGAGGTAGCTACTTATTCTGTTTTATTTTGGTTCTCACAGAAAGAATAATTTAACCTATCAAGAACTTTCTTAACCTCTTGAGCAGTCAAGAAAACAAACTTAAGTCGAATCCCTAAATAGATGATTAACTTTGGATGGACTCAGAGGAACCGAGTTGAGGCTTGTTGGATACATGGATGTATGAACATCTATACCATGTACTCTTTAATGTTGTGATTATTATTCATTTAGTCTATCTACATGCACCTATCTATTTCTCTTCCTTTTCCACATCTCCTCTCTTACTCACTGCTTTGTTATTCATTCCATAAATCTTTACTCAGTGGTCCCCAAGTGCCAGATATACTTCCAGGCATAGGGACTACAGAAGTAAACAGATTGGCCAAAAATCATTGATTTCATCAAAAGGAGTTTACATTTTAGTGGAGATAAACAAAAGACAAGAAAAAAAAACCATGTAAAATATATGGCATGTTACCTCGTGTTTGAAATGAAGAGCAAGGAAAGGAGACAAGGAGGGTCGGGAAGCAGACAAGTTGCAATTTTACATGTTAACCAGTAAAGACTTCAGTTAGAAGATACAGTTTGAATATCACCACAAAATTTGTCTTAAAACAGTCATCATTTTGTTGTGTCTCAAGTTTTTGTGAGTATGGAATTTGGGAGGGGCTGGGCGAGGCAGCTGTGACTTGAAATCTTTCATGCAGTTGCAATCAATGAATATGTAATTGAGATATCCCTTAATGTATCCATTTAGACACTATACCAAATAAAATCACAAAGAATTTCTGTCCAGAATGATGGCATATTGGTGAACTTCATTATTGTGTTTCATGTCATTTGTAGAAGACAAGCAGTCATTCTGTGATATGAGTTTTCCTTTTCTTTATTCCATTATGATAGAGCTTTAGCTCTACATATGCCACAGTTCCACTTTCTGATTAGACTGATTTCCTAGCAATAACTGCAGGGAGATGCAGCTATACACCAGATTTGGGGCCAATTGTCCTGAAAACAATTTGACGTCATTTTCCTGGTGTTTTCCTTCTTTATACTGGTGGAAAGATAAGGTGGGGAGAAGAGCTCTTCTGGACCCACAAGCCAAAGCCACTTGCTGAAGATGGAAGAGTTACTTGCCAGTAATGGAGTGTCTAAATCTGTATTGTTACATCAGAAATAAACGGATACCTTTGTTAGAGCATTAAAGACATTGAGTTAATACAGGTGAACACAGGGTAGAAGGTTTCCTCCCAACACCCTCAAATCTAAGTCCCCCACAGTGGAATGTCTGCTTGAGAATGTAGGAATATAAACAACAAAATAAATAGAGATGTTATTGGGTTCTAATCCATAGAATAAAAAAAGTGTCCACAAGACCATCTTACATAGATAAATGAAAAAATAAAAACAGAAGGTGAGGGAAGAAGAAAACTCCTCTGTATAGAATTTTAATTTGTAGATGGAAGAGGAATAATGGGAAATAAAAATAAGTATCAATAAATAGTAACAATTATGACGGGCAAGAACCATCAATGGTGGCTAAAATCAGTGAGCAAAACATGGTGAGAAAAAGGCTATATGCATAGTCTCAAAGTATGTATCCTCAGAAGATGCTAATTTGTTATAAAAGGAAAAACGAAGTACAGCAAGGAAACCTGACAGACAGCACCTTAGTCAAGTGGGTGATTAAAGTGCCAACGCCAGTTATAAGAGATGTTGACATCACGTACACCCTGGTATGACGAATGGAGAAGGGAACGCCATAATTTCAGTGACAACCTTGGGCAAACTGACACACTCAACCTAATCATTCAAAAACTTTAGAGACAAATCCCAAACTGAGAGACAGTTTGCCCAAAAAAACCTGATTACTGGTTTTCAAAGGTCTGAAGGTCATCAAAGACACACAGAGACTGACAAGTTGTCACAGAGTGAAGGAAGCTAAGGAGACATGACAACTAAGTGGGATTCTGGACTAAAAAAAGATGTTGGTGGGACAACTGGTGAAATTAGAATGTGTAGCGTAGTTAAAAGTATTGCTGTAGTAAGAAGAGTTGGGAAAAAAAGGTTCTGGGAACTCTCTCCACTAGTCATGCAAATTTTGCAGGGGGAATCTAAAATTATTTCAAAATTAAAAGTTAAAAAGGAAAAGGAAGACGGCGACGGTGGATATCCAATATTAACCAAGGCCGTCTTAGCATTTCCCGCAGCCTGTACTTTAAACGGGCTTCTTCCAGACTCTAGGCCCCTGACTTCCCTTTCCTTAGAGCATTTACTTCTGCACGTTTTCTACTGTAAAGTCTCGGTCTGTCTCTTTGAGATGTAAATCTTCTCCGTCTTTTACCAGTTT
The DNA here is from genome assembly GCA_030068075.1 of Paguma larvata. Taxonomy (NCBI): domain Eukaryota; kingdom Metazoa; phylum Chordata; class Mammalia; order Carnivora; family Viverridae; genus Paguma; species Paguma larvata. Next base: position 39,725,020 of record CM057840.1, read on the forward strand.
TAAAATACAAGAATATGTCTTTCTTAAAAGACCTGGGAGCTGTCCCTTTGAAATATAACCATCAAGGACACCTCTCCTATGACCCAGTCTCTGTGGGTGGGTGGGAACCTCATTTCTAGAGGGGACAATTAAGCACAGAATGCTTAATCACACGGATTAACCTGCTACTAGTCTTCCTGTACTCTTCCACTAGTTCATCCCAGGCCTTAAAACTCCCCCACCTTTGTTTCCTGGGAGTTGAGTTCAATCTCTCTCCCCTACTGTAATAGTCTTGAGTAAAACCCTCCAGGCCTGTGTCACTTGTCAGGTACAATTATTCTTTGACGGTCTTCAAAATTGCCATTCAGTCTCATTTTATAGAATCATGATTGTATATAATTTTGAGATTTTAAGAGATAACGCTATTTAATTAACTGGTAAATAAAATACGCCTTAACATTAAAACCTGGAGGGATGTAGCATGTGTATTTAATCCACTCTTTTTATTTTTGAATTCTTGTAGTGAAAATGATAGGAAAGCAGGATGCCTAGGTGCTTCAGTAGGTTTCACCACTTACAACCAGCGCTTATGTATATTTGGAACTTAGAGTTGACCCTTTCAGATAGGTTGCTACATGTTGTCATCTGGTAGACCAAAAGGAATATAGGCATTGAAGTCACATGTCATGGTCATCATCAACTGAGGAGTGTCATCTAATATCTTTAATTCATTTTCTTTAGTTGGAAAAGGGAATCATAGGCTATGCTGCGATGTCATTGGAGAAGTCTATCTCATGAGTAAAGTCAAAGCAATACAAGGCCAATTACGTATTAAGTATTTCGGTGTGATGTTGCCCTTTTAAAAACTATAGGAGAAAGTTCAAGAAATTTAGTAAATACCCTTTGACAATTGCTATTCTCACTGAGATAATTATTTGTCTCTGTTTTTACTAGAGGTGACATTAGATTGGAACTTAAGCAGAAAATTGGAGGGGAGAATAAGTAAGTATGGTAAGTTATAGCATTGCTAAGGAAAAAATTCTGTTAAATACCATTCATTAAACAAAATGATACATTTAATAATTAACTTTTAAGGAAAACAAGATAGTAGTGAAGCAAACAAATTTAATGCCTGTTTCAGGTATAAACATTTGTCTCCATAATTAGCCATTCTTAAATGAGTGCTTCCCTATAAACTTCCATAATTATGTGGTATTTCTATAGACCTATTAAACTCTGTTCAAGGTGATCCTAAATATTAACAACTTCTGAGGTAAATATGTGATTGGCTTTATTTTGAAGTAACTGATTATTCAAAGAGTGGTATGACTTTAAGAGAGAAAGTACATTATGTAGAGCATATTGGTTTCCTCAGATGTTTATGGTTGTTAGAAATGGGAAAGATGCTATTAAGTCCAATTAAAATGAGCAAATAATAGAAATGGCTTGTGTGGGGATAAAAGAAATTGCTTTATATTTCTAACATATCATCACTTACCCTGCTTCAATTTACATATTTCATTCTTTTCTGGTAGAATTTGTGTCTAATCAGATACTAGTTGCATACGAAAAAGTCAAAAAGAAAATAAATCATCTAATTTCTAAGTATATATTTCTAAAAATGAATTTCCTTTGTAAAATAAGGGACACAAAATCTGCAAGTTTTAATACTAGAAGGAGTATTTCCATATGTGGGCACAGCAGCACCTATGGGCGTGAGGACACTTCCACTTTGGTAAACTTAACATTGTAAGTCTTGCTCAAATATGAACTAAGTCCAGAGTTTTGGACCCTGAGTTCCAAATCTCTCTCTCTATATATATATCTATATATATATACACACACACATATATATATATAATCTATCTATCTATATCTATATATTACCTATATCTATATATATATCTGTCTATATCTATATCTTATCTATATCTATGTCTATCTATATCTAGGTCTGTGGTGATCCTTCACTTCTCAGTTTTCATCTTAGCTCCTGGTAGTGAATATCAACTTTATTCCAGAATGTTCTCATCTATTGATCTGTTCACAGTTTAAATGATGAGAAAATATCTTATCCCATTGATTTATAGCTTTAACTGCCTTCCTCTCAAATGCATTTTTTTTTGCATGTAAATCCTCAAATATTCTAGAAAAATGCGCCAGAAATGATAAAAACTCACCTTTGTAAGACAAATGGCATAGCAATATACTAAAAACTAAAAGCATGCAATATTCCGAGAACAAGATTTATATACCTAGAGCAATACTGGGGAAACAGAAATTCCTTCCGTTGTTTCTACCAGTTAGTATAAGCTGAATTTTATATTATATTTATAGATTTCATGGAATATCATACTTGAGTGTTATCCATGAAAATAAAATACGCATGATTTCTAGTCCTTTATTGATGGATTAATATTTTCCCAGAAAAATGATGAACACTACTTAATGCATTGGCAGATTAAAGTTCTATCAGTGGTATCCAACGAAATTATCAGCAATAATGGAAATGATTCATATCTGTGGTGTTTATACGGAGCCACTACCCACAGTGGCTACTAACCACTTGAAATTTGAATGGTCTAACTGAGCATCTGAATTTTTAAATTTAAATTTAATTCATCTAAATTTAAATAGCCACATATGACTAGATGTTATAATACTGTCCACATAGACAAGATCATGTTATAGGCTCTCTGATAATTCCCAATCTTCGAAACCCTGTCATAGTTTTACATTTATTTGTTTACTTAGGGAAAAATATTCTATATTCTAACTGTAGAACAAAATAACTATACAACTTTGACTTTGGTATAAACAAATAAGAAAATAACTATAAATGAACAGTCAGACCAAATTTTTTTATTCATATGAGGATACGAAATAAATTTACATCCCGGGTTATTTGATTTATTAAAAGAATAAGTAGTGACCTACTTGTTTATTTGCATGTTGGAGGTGGATATCTTCTTCATGATTCTACTATAACCAGAACTTTTTACATGATAGTTGAAAAATAGAAATACAAATCTTAATTAGTTTCTAATTTGAATTGCTCCAATATTATTCTATTGAGAAGTAACGTGAAGTCTGTAGCTGAACAGTTATTTTTTTTTCTTTTTCTTTTAAGTTTTACTTATTTGTTCTGAGAGAGGGAGAGAGAGAAAGGGAACACATGTGAGTGGGGGAGTGTGACAGTGTGGAGCCTGACTTAGGGCTCAAACTCACAAACTGTGAGATCATAACCTGAACCGAAATCAGGAGTCCCATGCCTAATTGAGCCATCCACGTGCCCCAGAACAGTTATTTAGATTAAGATCAATAATTTGGAGTGTCTGGATGGCTCAGTCGGTTAAGCACCCAACTCTTGATTTTAGTTCAGGTCATGATCTCACGGGTTTGTGAGATCGAGCCCTGAATGGGGCTTTGTGCTGACAGCATGGAGCTGCCTTGGGATTTTCTATCTTCCTCTCTCTCTGCTCCTCCTCTCACTTACGTGTGCTCTCTCTCTCTCTCAAAGAAATAAACTTAAAAAAAATCAACAACTCGAAAGACTTACAAATATCTAAGTTATACATATACATTCTTTTATTTTACTAGTTATTAAAAAAGGAAAAATACTTGAATGAATAAATAAAATAATTGTCAATAAAGTAACACATATCCTTTACATTTGATATTCTGCTTATACTCAGGTAGTAATAGAAGAATGTTAAAAATATAGGGATTGCCTTTAAATCCATGTTAATTAAATAAAATTTCTACTTAACAGCACTATTCTTAAATTTTTCAGGTCATATTCTAAACATAAAAGTAGAATTATATCAGTTGTTATCAGCCAGAAATAGTAAAAAATATTTTTTTTCCAGAACGTAAAGAAAAATTATTCATTCCCCACAACTTTTCCTTAGATGTTTACATTTATACAGCATGAAGCAAAAGTACAGGGCAAATGTCTTCTCTTTCTGTCCACCCTACTTTGTTAATAGTTTGTGTTATTCTTTTAGGTTTCCTTCTTTGTTTAATTAATTTTATATTTATAAACCTCAGTCCATGAATCATAACTTGTATGATTTGCCCACGGCTGTGTAATGTCTATTGCAAACGCTACTTCTCCTGGACTAGGGAGATCTTGCCTCCTCTTCTGGCTTCAGTGCAGGTTCTTGGAAAAACACTGGGACAAAATTCCAGTAAGACACATTCACTGCACCTTCCTGTTCTCATTCCTGGTCCGGCGACTGTTTCTCTTCCTTCAATCTGATGATACCACTGGATGCATGGGAGCCGCCCTGTCTCCCTGCCCCCTACTGGGCCACAGGTACACCCTGAGACCTAACACTGTGCTGCTCAGTACAGAAGTCCTTCATCGCTGTGGCTGCGGAGCACTTGAAATGCACCCAGTTGGATTTTAGCTGTGCGGCAAGTGTAAAATACATACCGAATTTTAAAGACTTAAAAAGAATAGCAAAAAAAAAAAAAAAAAAAAAAAAAGTAAAAGATCTTACTAAATTTTCAGACTGACTGCTTGGTGCAATGATTATATTTGGTTATACTGGGTTCAGTAAAAATATATTGTTAAAATTAATGTTCCTCATTTTTGTTTACCTCTCTAAGTGTGGCCAATATTTTAAACTTTTCAAATGTGGCTCGGTTATAATCTCCCCTGCACAGCGCTGCTTTAAGCATTACTGTCCGTCTAAACCACCACAGAGCCATCCGGTTAGGATCTTGCTGCTTCCGGAGAAAGACGATCTTAGGTTTCCACTGCCGTCAGATTTCAGCACCTTTCTGAGCATCGTGCTGCGTTTTTCTGGGATGTTTAAGAGTTCAAGTGTCAGGCAGAAGCAGAAGCCTATCAGGACTACTACCGGCTTCTCTTTATGGTCTGCGTATGATCCGGTGGGGTTGGGTGAGGGCGTGAAAAGTTTTTATGTTTCTCTTTATGTCTTCTATCAGATATTTTTTTTTTTACTATATTTTTTTCCATAGTCAAAGTAGCCCAGGCTTTTGAAATTAAATAAAAATACAGCTTTTTTTTCTATATACATTTTGCTTTTTGCTTTTTTTCCCAGCTTAAGAATGATGCAAAAAGGTATAATGGGAGGCAGAAATAACATCACACTAAAATAAAAGTTATTGACTAGGGGCAGCTGGGTGGTTCAGTCGGCGGAGTATCCGACTTTGGCTCAGGTCATGATTTCGTAGTTCGTGAGTTCGAGCCCAGCATTGGGCTAGCTGCTGACAGCACAACCCCATTTTGGATCCTCTGTCTGCCTCTCTCTCTGCCCCTCCCTGCTCATGCTCTCTCTCTCTCAAAAATAAATAAACCTTTTTTTAAATGTTATCGTTTAAAAAATCATTAAGCACATGATGTAGATAAAAACAATTAAATAGTGAGGGAAAAAATAAGGATGCTTTAATAAAACATCAACATCATTCCACAGTAACAACAAAAGGAAACACTACAAAACACTGTAAATATTTCTACACATATTTTTCTTCTTCCCCAAATATTGTTTTAAATATCTTGGTATGCAATTAGCTCTTTTTCATTAATCATAAACTGTTGACGTCTTCTTAAAGTCAATATCTATTTTTAGCTATTTTATTTTATGATATACAAATAGCACCTTGTACGTTAGCATCACTGGGGGGGATACACATTGTTTCCGTTTAATTACCATAAACACAATAAACATTGCACACAGCCTTAAGTAGACCAAAAACATTGTAACAGGCCACATGGAATAATGTGACTTTGGTTATAATGGAGTTGGAAAACGGGTCCCAACTCTTTTTCTTTCTTGAACTGGGCTGCACTACTAGTATTCCCTGGTCCAAATATTTTGTCGGGAATTGATTGACAAAAATGTGTGTTAGTTACTAGGGATATACCTATATCGACGCCCTGTTTGGAAATATTAGCCAACCACAAGGGTCAGAAATTTCTTCATCAATATTTAAGCCAGAATTGACCATGGCTACCAGGTGACACCTGCCAAATCACAGCTGCCCAGTAATGTCAAGTAAAGCAGAGACTTTAGGAAGATCTAAAGAAAGATTCTTTTGGAAAGAGTAAACAGTAATCCCAAGAGCCATACAGTAAGACAAGCTTACATTTTAGGAAGTAGGAGGTCAGGGTAAATAGAGACTCCTAAATAAAGGGGAGGCTAGCAGAATTTGTCATCAGAAAATTAGAGAGAAGACAAATCAGGTAAAGATAAATAAGTCAAAGATTTTGGATTTTATTTACTCTTTCCTTTCCTCTATTCCATGTTTTATTTGCTCATAAGTAACTTCTGTAAACTTTTTTTTTCCGACATTAAGTCAGGTAACCTCATTAGAATATTCCTGAGGTTCATGAAATTTGATTTGATGGTTTACATCTGACAGTCCCAAATTTCTCTATGAATTCAACTTCCAAGTGTTTTATACTTACTAACATTACACAATCAATAAAAATTCAAGTACATAATATAGACAACATATAAAACCTTTGTATAACATATAAAAGGGACATGTAAATAGGTGTAGATACTTGGCAATATTTGACTCTCAAAATTTTTATTTTCCCATCATACCTTTCACTTACACAATTATATCCACACACACATATTATAGATGTATGTATAAATGTATTATGTGTGCAAACTTATTAAAAACAAATGCAATATCCCAATAAATAATAGGAATGCCAACAGATTTTATTACCCGGCCATTTCCCACTGAATGTACATTACCAATTCTATTCGGAATAAAGCTGGCTTGAAAAGCCGAACTATACCATTTTGGTGCAACAGACTTTAGATATCAGGCCTGTGGATGCGAATGATGAAGTGTGTTATAAAAAGGATTTAGTAAGTTCCCGGGCAAAAGGATGACTGGCTATACAATGCACCAATATCACCTACCGACTGTTCCACGCAGTACTATCCTAATGTACTGGGAGAAACATATCACTCACGATACTGACAGGTGCTATAAGGCTAAGCTGCCCTTTACCAGTGAATAAAAATAAGCCAAAGTGAAGACTAGAAAGTGAATTTAAAAAGTAAAGTATTTTTACATAGAGTCTATGAAACTTACATTTGTTTAACCAGTAAAATTACAAAGACTTCAATCTATGTTAAATCCATAGGCTGATAGACTTCAGCGGAACAAACATAAAATAATGTTACTGTATTTACTGATGGTATGCATTTATATATTTTTTTCTGAGAAACATTCAAAATAAATTTATACAGCACAAAACATTCCTTGTATTTTGTATAAGTCTGAGCCTTATAGCAATTTAGTCTTCCTATATAAAGTCAGTGTCTATGGGATACCAAGCATCTGTGTTTAAAAATATTGATATTGTTTCAAATAGGAGTTTGGCAATACATGCTTAAAATGTTTACCTTTTCAGATGAGTTTTATTTTTAACTTATAATTTTATAGCGATATAATCATTATATTAATGGGGAATGTGCATGTTAAATGTTGAGTTTCTCAGAGATTCTTATGGAACATAAGAGTAGTGAAATAACAAGAAAGAGTTTAGCACTGTTGTTAAAAGTCCAGGGATTCATGTATGTCGCAGTGCCTAAAGAGAGCTTAAAATATTCTTTACCAATCAAAGAAAACTATACGATTGTCTCTAAGTAGTTTATTTATAACAGAACCAAATATTCTTCCCCTGAAAGTCAATACTCTCCAGAAAAGCAATAGTTATTGGTAATTATAATATTTGTGACTTGCTATGAAAAATCACACAAGTAAATGTAACAACACAAATATAAACCCAGACAAGCAAGAGCTTAAAACAAATATAGGCCAGGGAAATACAATGTGTGAGAGACCTAAGAAGAGATTTTTAACTATCATTTCAGAAGTATAATTGTTAACAAGAAATTTTGTCAGGTATGTCTTCTATACTCCAAATTCAGAGACATACAGAGAAACTATTAAACTAATTTTTAAGAATTTCTTTACTGAAAACTCATTTCATTGTCATGAAACAAGACGAAGGTGCTCTTTACTATCATTATATATTAGATTATACTCATTTTTTAAAGTCAGTAAAAATGTTTTAACAATATACAGTTCTTACGGAGAGTGAGAAGGAAAAAGTGTCAAAATCTGTAACCTGGAATCAGTAGTTTTGATCTGTTTGAGCCCCAGAGTCTAGAGGCTTTGCCAAGAGGCAGTTGTATCAAAGTCCATTTTACTGAACAATGTCAAAGAAAAAATGGTTAATCGTGTTTACTATAAATTTGGAGAAGACACCAAGAGCATATCTCAAACTGATGAATATGAAATCTTTACAAGAACAGGATGAGAAAGGATATTTTTTCATATAGTGCTTCTTTTTTTTTTTTAGATTTTCACATAGCATTTCTAATGAAAGAAAAATCAATGCTCTTTGGAAACAAAAGGTAAGTATGATCTGGGTTTTATGTGTTTATTTGGACCTACCAAGTTTAAAATGGTTTTCTGTATGCAGATTGTATGAATGTTGTCTAAATTAAGGGAAGTTCTTTTTCATCAAGACCCAGTAAGAATATTTTTCTCATACAATTTTCCATTGAATCGTCATAAAGGATATCTACAGTTATAAATAAAATGTTTAGAATAATATAACATTTTGTTCTTATTCAATTGATAATAAATATTCCACAATGCAAAATATTTAAATTAAATAGTTCTTATTCACAACCCTAGTGATTTTCTAGAGAATATGTTTGTGGAAACAAGTGAAGCAACTAATTGGTTTTTATTTATTAATCCACTTAGATGTAATGAAAACACAACAGCAAATAAAATATATTTACACTATGATATGATTAATGCTGATATTACTGTTGTATTCAAAGTAGTCTCATATTTCTAACAAATGTATGAAAATATAAAATAATGATTTAGATACAAGTCCAAATTAAATCACTAGAGACTTAAATAGAAGTAATAAAATATTTTTCTTCATTAATTCAATCAAAATTTATTTATTGACCTCATACTGTGCTTCTGACCTTGGAATAAGTTTAGAATCAAGTGCTTGTCTTATAACCTTGTAAATTTTATTGTGGCAATTTAAAAATAATCTCTTAACTAGGGATGCCTGGGTGGACGTGGTCTGTCAAGCGTCGGATTTCAGCTCAGGTCTTGATCTCAGGGTTCATAAGAATCCATATGGGCGCTCATGGGATCAAGCCCCAAGTTGGGCTCTGCTTTGAGAGCACAAAGCCGGCTTAGAATACTCTCTCTCCGTCTCTCTGTGCCCCTCTACTGCTCACGTGTGCTTTTTCTTTTTCTCTTTTACAGAATAAATACAATACTTTAAAACACTTAAAAAGTTAGTCTCTTTATATTTTTTCAATCTATAGACATATATTTAACTTGATCTGAATGTTACACTGCAGCTTTGTTTTGTTTGTTTCAGCATTTTCAATATCAAATGGGGAAATCTTCAGTATTGTTATTTCTCTTTACTTTCAGCCATTTGTTTGTTTCAGAGAATATTTTTATTTATGTTCGTATCAACTACCTTACTGTTTAAAATAATTTGGTTGTGGCAAAATTTATATTCCACAAATTTCACTTATTTTAACTTTCCATTTCAGAGAGCTATAATGCATTTATACAGTTGTGCAGCCATCCCCACAATCCCGTTTTAGGTCATTCCCTTCACTCTAAAAAGCTCCCTAGTCATCCCCAACTCAAGAGAATTAAAACTGGCAAGAGTGAACTCCGTACTCTTTTCCCAATCTAACAAGAAAGACTTCCCACTTTCACGATTAAATACGATGGTACGTCTTTTTCATAGATGTTCCCTGCTAGGTTAATGAAAGTCCCTTCTATTCCTAGGTTGTTAATATGTTCTTTTTTTTTTTTTTTAATCATGAACGGATGTTAAATATTATCAAATGCTTTTTGTACCTCTGTTGATAAGTTCTTATGAGTTTTGTCTTTTATTCTTTTTCTATGGTGTCCTATGGGGTTTTGAATATCAAAACAACTTTGCATTTCTGGAATAAACACCATTTGTTCATGATACATGATGATTTTTATATTTTGGTAAAATTCTAATATTTAATTAAAGATATTTTTCATTCACATTCAGAGATATGCTGGTTGGACTTTCTTCTCTTGTTATGTCTTTATCTGGTTGGTTAACAAGGTAACATAAGCTTTATGAGATATGTAAGGATGTATTTCCTCCGCCTCCATTTTCTGTTTTATATAGAATTTCTAGGCCTGGACATTTCTTTATGGGAATTTTTTTCTACATTAAATCAATTTCTTTTCTTCATATATGTTTAAGAAAACTTTCATTTATCTGGTAAACATATGTGGATACTTTGCGTGTTTCTAGGAATTTGTCCATTTCATTATATTTGTTGGTATAAAGTTATTTATAATAGCACCATTTAATCTTTTAAATGGCCTAGAGTCTGTATTGATGAAATCTTTTTCATTCTTTGATATTGGTAACTTGTGTTTGTCTCTCTCACTCTCTCTTATTCTCCATCTCTCTCCTTTCTCTATATCTCTCTTTCTTTTCCTAATTATTTTTCAATTTTGTACATCTTTTCAAATAACTAATATTGGTTTTATTGATGTTTTTCTATTTTCTATTTTAACTCACTAATGTTCACTCTGACATTCCCCCACTCCTCTCTATTTGTGTGGGATTTGATTTCCTCTTTCTTTTCTAGGTTCATAAGAAAGAAGCTTAGATTAGTAATTGCGGATCTTCGTTTTAGGTGCCTAGAGTTGCAAATCTTTCTCTAAGCACAATTTTGCCCATATTCCGTATACATCAATACATTGTTATTTTTCATTTTCATTCAATTCAGAATGTTTTCTGATTCCTTTTGTGATTTCCACGGGGTTATTTAGGATTGCATTATTTAATTTCCAATTATCTGGAAATTTTCCAGATTTCTTTCTGCTACTGACTTCTGATTTAAACCTATTGAGATGGAAAATATACTTTGCATAATTTTAATAATTTGAAATGCAATAAGAGATGTTTCATAATTTACATTTGGTTTATCCTGGAGAACATGCCGTATGCCCTTGATAAGAAAAGTGCATTCCTATGCAATTGGTTAGAGTTCTTGCTTGAGAATTGTGGTTGGTAGATTTTTTTTTTCCTTTCAGCATTTCAAACATGTTATTCCACTGCCTTTTTTTTTCCTCTGAGAAGCCAGCTGTTTTTAATCACATTGTTATTCTCTGTACATTAGGATTCATAGTCTTTTGTTGATTTCTCTTTGTTTTTGGCTTTCAGCTGTTTGACTATTATACGTCTTGGTGTGATTCTTTTCATGTTTTCTGAGCTCACTGCATCAGTAGATTAACGTGTTACATCAAATTTCAGAAGTTTTAACCTATTATTTCATCAAGTAATTTTTCTGCTACTTTTAATATTTCTTCTTTTTCTGGTACTCACATTAAATTTACATTAGAGTGCTTGACTGATTGATTCCATAGGTCTGCCAAGCTCTTTTCATCATTCTTTAAACTTTTTTTTGCTCTCTTCTTAGGATTGGACATTTTCCACTAATTTCAAGATCATTGATCCTTTCTTTTGTCATCTCATCTGTGGTTAAGTATGCCTGGTGAATTTTCATTTAAATTACTGTATTTTTGATCTGCAGAATTCAATTTCATTCTTTTTTATAGTTTGTATTTTCTGCCGAGTGTCCCTGTGCGTTGACTCATTGTTTACATAGTTTATTTACTCTATGATCATATTTGTAATAACTGCTTTGAAGTCTTTGTTAAATCAAACACCCAAAACCCCTTATGATCATTTTCTTTTGATCTTTTTTTGAAGTGAAACAGGCTCACAATTTCCTATTTCTTGCCATATTTGTAAGTTTTAGTTAAAAACTGAATATTTTAGATAACATATTGGAGCAATTCTGGTTTTTTTTTTAATATTTTTTTGTGATGGTTGTCTTTTTTTGTTGTTGTTTTGTTTTTTAAAGTAACTTGCCTGAGCTTAAACTAGAATCTGTCTCTCCCATTGTGTTCACATACTTACTATACAACTACTTAGATTTTTAAAAAGCTATTGTGATTATTTTATACCCTATCTATCTAAAGGTTGCTACCGTATCTTCAGAGCTAATTAGCTAGCCAATGTTTTGAACAGGGGTTGCAATTAAACATCTTAAGCACAGAAGTCTTTTACCGTCACTAATCAGTTTGTGAGCTAACAAGACACTAAAAGGTGCACCCAGCCCTCGAAATTTCCTTGGATTTCATTTTCGTCATCTTACCTAGGGTCTCAAATGGTCATTGACAATTTCCTAGTCTGCCAGGAATGTATGGAGAGTTTTGCTCAGTCTTTATATAGCCCCCTCTTTTCTAGGATCTTCCTTTCAAGGTTCTGCCTCGACCACCGATGGCTTTAAACTAGAACTGCAAACTTTAGTTAGCAAGTCCCTAGGTTTACTTCATGCTTTTCAAGAGGACTCTACCACTGTTAGCAGGCAAAGCTGTGGGCCTCCCATGCTCAGTCCAAACGTGGCTTGCTTCTGGCTGAAAAGCTGCTTATTTTCATGACCATCCTCGTTCTGGAAAGAAAGCATTCTTAGAAAAGAGCCAGAAAGAGAGGGAGAGGAATGGTCCCAGACTTCCATCATTCTTCTCCAAAACTTGACATTATTTTTATGAATAAAATGTTTCTCAATTTGTCGTTTGCCTTGAAAATTGGTCAATGTGTGCTGCCCCAAAATGGTTGTTTCTTTATACTTTGTCCAGTTTTAGACAACTTTCCTAGATAAAAGTCACCAACAGGGGTACCTGGGTGGCTCAGTATGTTAAGCGTCTGGCTTCGGCTCAGATCATGATCTTGCTGTTCATGAGTTCAAGCCCCACATCAGGCTTGCTGCTGTCAGCATGGAGTCTGTTTCAGATCCTCTGTCCCCCTCTCTCTCTGCCCCTTCCCTGTTGTGTACACGCACTCTCTCTCTCTCTCTCTCTCTCTCAAAATAAATAAACATTAAAAAAAAAAAGTCGCCGATCTCTTCATACCACCAGTAATGAAAGTTATCAGAACTGTCTGCTTTCGTCACTGTTTTAAGTTGACAATTACAGAGTTAAAAAGCCATAAGGCTGAAACCAAATACAACTATTTTGTTTTTCCTTGAAACCTTTAATAAAAGCCTCTATGGAGACTTTGTAAAACTATTGAATTGGTTAATCATTTATCTATAGGTTCTTTCCTTTTGACTTCACAAACAAACAAACAAACCAAAACAATTACCAAAGTATCAGTTTATAAATATATCTAAATAGCTCTAAGGTCTGATAACACACCAAATAAATGGTATGTTATCTATGAATTGAATATTTACACGATAGCCCACCTCTACTAATCAAAATTATGTTACCCCTAAGTATTTGAATATGGCACAATTACATGCTACAGTTCTAAATAAATGTTATGAAATATGATAATTCAAAGAAACTACTTCTCTTTGAAAGTGACAAATTGCTGTGGAATAAACTATACATTGATGTAGCTATATATTTTATATTATGCATAATTATCTGTTTTGGTCATGAAAAATAATCCTAAAACTTCAATAGGGAAAATATGTGTATTAGCGATTGAATTTGCTCACAATGTGTTACATCAAGTGGTATATAAACAGAAACTCTGAGGAAAGGATAGGATATTCAAAGAGGGAAGTCAGACTAAACATGAGCTGCCAAGTTCCCATTAAGTGGCAAAAAAAGTCCCTAAATCAAAGATTTTTTTTAAGTTACCATATTTGGGAGAATTATGACAAAGGAGATTACATTTAATTGGAAGAAGATGCGGAACAGAGGTAACTAGGAGGCTACAGCTTTGCTCAAGCGAAGGAAGAACAGCTTGTATAAATAGTTTTAATTAAAAGAGGAATATAACTGTGATTCCTGATGGGCTAGAATCCAAGCAAGCTGTAATAGCCAGCAGGGCAAGGAGAAGGAGGAACATACGTGTAAGGCAGAGCAATGCTCACAAAATGTCGAACCAGGAGAAGGATATTGTATGTCACCAACTTACCTTTAAGGGAAACCAATACATGAGGAATTCAGTCACTCTTTTTTTTTAAGTTATTATTTAAAATTCCAGGTTGTTAATAAACACTGTAATGTTAGTTTCCAATGTGCGATATGGTAATTCAACACTTCCATACAATACCCAGTGAAGTCACTGACTCTTAATTTAGATACATATTCATATGTGTCTTCTTTTTAAAACTCACATCCTAGATAGCTATGTGTTGATGAAGATTAACCATGAGTGTTTTAAAAGTTACCTTTTTCCCTATAGAAAAGGGCTTTCAAGAATTTTCCAAAATAACTTTCAAAACATATTTTTTTAAGTGTATGTTAGCATAGATGTAACAGCTGCAAGTAATAGCAACTCAAGAACAAGGATCTAGAAACTCATTAGAAAATAAAAAAACACCTTTTTTTAAATTACCTTAAACAATAAAATGTCAAGTCCATGACCAAGTGGTGAAAAAACTGTTAATAGGGTCCATATATCTAACTAGATCACCTATTATTAGGCCTTTTTTGGGAAAAAATAGAAGATAACATAAAATGGTAAGAATAATTCTTAAGCAATCACTTACAATTAAGAGTAAACTGTCAAAAGTGTTAAAAATAGTAATAAAACAGTGAAATTCCAAAGCAGAGGGACAGTCTTAGAAACACAATAGACCACACAGAATAAGACGTATGTATGTGTCAAGGCTTGAGAGTGAGGGCAGGCAAATCTCTAGGGATGGGAAATATTTTTAAAATAAATGGTCTGGAACCATCGGATATTCCTATAAAAATTACTGTAGATAACTTCCTTGTAAAATTATCTATCAACCTCAGATAATGGAGTACTCAAAGGCATAACATATAAGGTGAAAGGTGACATTATATAACTTGTGAAGATATCTATAGAAGGCAGTCTTAGGACCTTGATGTAGGCAAAGACTTTTCAAAAACTTCTGGAATACTACATCTTAAAAGAACAGACTTATAAAGGAAACTACAGAAAATATAATTGCTTCTAATACAAGAATACCATAAAAAATAAAACAGTCAAGTAATAAAATTTACACAGGTATCTACAACATATATAAGTAACAAAAGATTGATCTTAAGGAGTATAACTATTAAAACCAATACAAAAAAAGACAAAAATATTTTAATATAAAAATTGGCAAAGGATATAAACAGATATTTTACAAAAGGAGAAGCAGAGAGACTAGCTGGCTCTATCAGTAGAGCATGCTACTTTTGATCTCAGGGCTGTGAGTTCAAGCCCCATGTTGGGCATAGAGCTTACCTAAAAATAAATAAATAAATTTGATTTAATTTGAAATGAAAAAAATCCATTATGAAAAGGATAAACAAGATGAAAACACAATTAACCACAAAAGTAACCTGCAAATGTGTGTGTATAAGCGCATATGTCTACACGCACACACACACACACACACACACACACATTATCAGAATGTGGGGTACACATATGTAATATATAATTTATGTGGTATATATTCTATATTCTATATTCTACATTCTATATTCTATATGTGCACCACACATTCTGACAATGCCAAATAGGTCAATACCATTGAAAAAATTCTGTATATGTACAGCACATACAAGAAAATTCATAGCCACTGGTTTATAACAGCAAAATATTGAATTAATCCATATGTGTATGAATAACAGTTGACAAATGTGAAATATTCAGAAATGGAATGCTATATAGCATAAAGGCACTATATGGATGCTTATGTAGGCATGGATACAACCCACAATCACAATCCAGATGCAGTAGGTCATGAGGACTAAATAAAATGCATAAGATACTGAAAATAATTAAAACTGAAATTATGTTTGTTAGAAAAATATACATACTATATAGTATATAAAATATATAGTATATATAATAATATGTAATATATAATTAAATATATGTATATACCACAATGGGAAAGAAAAGTGAAATACTGAAGCCAAAATCCAAAATTGATGGTAGTTATAGCTTAGGAAAAGAGAAGAAAATGTTGAAGGAGGCATATATCAGTGACTTGGAATTTATTAATATATTGATATTATCCTTTTTATCTTTTTCTTTTTTTTAAAATATTTTAACGTTTATTTATTTGTGAGAAAGAGAGGCAGAATGCTAGTGGGGGAGGGGCAGAGAGAGAGGGAGACAGAATCTGCAGCAGGCTCCATGCTCCCAGCTGTCAGCACAGAGCCTGATGTGGGGCTTAAACCCGCAAACCATGAGATCACGTTTAACCAATTGAGCCACCTACGTGCCCCAATATTATCCTAACTCTTAAGATGATGAGTATGTGGATGTATTTATTTTTGAACTATAATTGTGTTCCACATATTATTTTATTGAGCATATTTATGATAACATTGATGAATAAGGAGAATAAAAAAGAGATATTAAGTAAGTAAATGATTGGATGGATTTAATTTTGAGAACAATAAATCTAAAATATCTTGCGGTAGGGACATCTCGGGGCCTTAAGTGGTTAAGCATCCAACTGATACCACAGCTCAGAGCCTGCTTGGCATTTTCTCTCTCTCCCTCTCTCTGACCTTCCAGACTTGAGCATGCTCTGTCTCAAAATAATAAACTTTTTTAAAAAGATGTAAAATAATTAATAAATAAATGAAAAGTCTCGGGGTATACAATTATTCTATACAAAACTACGTGACTACTTCACTCTGAGAAACCTGGCCAATGTTTTGTCTTTTCTGGCACTTAGTATCTTTCACCTCCCAGACAAGATAGGGCTCTATTTTACCTTTAGGCTGGTGCCATAACTCTTTTGGCCACCTCTCACCTGTTCTGTTAGGTACTCTTTTTACCACCGCAGCTTGCAAAGCCTCTGACTTGGATGCCTCTGTACACCTTGATTCTTTGCTTATTTGTGAGTCTTCTAATATTGATCTTTTGCTATGTTTAGACTCCTCACTCTCTAGAACCTTTCATTGCCAGGTGTTACATAATTTCACGAGATACTATTTTATTCTGCTGAGGGGATACCTTGACTTGGCATGATGCCTCTTGGGACTGTGGGTGCCTTGCCTGGCATAGAGATTTATAGTTCTTTATCTTCTTATATTTTTCATTAGTGCTTTATTTATTTTTCTCCCAATTACACAAACCATTATTAAATGTTGTCTATTGTCCCTGCCAATTTCATCCTTACTTAATTGCTTCTCTTTTGTTGCTCATTCGCTATGGTAGTGACAAATCACTGGTGTGTTCTAATTGTTAAGATAATTTCCAAAGAAATTATCTGTAAATAAACCACTTCATAGAGACTGGCTTAAAATGCTTTTGAATTGTTAACTATATAATCACTGCTTTGTATTGGCCCAGCACTTTCTTTAAAAAGCAAAATGTGTACCGTGTCCTTTTCTAACTCTTGAAGTTACAAGACATAATTTTGCATTTAATTTATGTTGAAACAAATTATTTTCACATTGTTTAAAGCATATTAGCTTTGTGTTTCAAAATGGGCCATAAGTCCCTTGGGAACAGAGAAAACATCCAATTTTTGTAAGAGATTCTACCAACCACCTACCACCTCAATATCTAACACTGAACTAGATTGTTTTGTTCAGTTAAAAAACATTAATTATGTCTTTAGTGAATTCCTCCAGCAAGAATACATTGATACATAACAGGTTCTTCAGAATTTATCAAATTGTAATTTCATGGGCTTTTATTCTTTTTCCCTTAATAAAAAAAAATTTTTTTTTGAACTTTAGAACCAATCCGATGAGTTTCAGAGACCAATTATTTGTGGTTTCCAACATCTATTCTCTTTTTCAGAGTGATGGGGTTACACCAACTTTATATCAAGGAAACACTATCAATTAACTAGAACTTTCTGGGAGGCCAAGGGTCTTAGTAAATTGTAGTTTCTTTGAAGGCTGAAACCTATAAATATCTACCCACCAAGGCCATCTACATTGTTTCTGTTTATCCCTCACCAAAGAAAATCCTGTTTTTCAGGATCCTCTCCAATAAATAGCGTTTAGATAGTGATGTTTTACCGCTGCTGCTCACCCCTGGGTTGTCTCTACGTGCAAAAGGTGAAAGGAAGTACAAACTAAGGTTACACTCCTTAATTATAATTAGACACAAGCAGAACAGCAATAATCATTTTGCTTCCAGTTCCTAATAGACTCTAAAGTAAAGGTCATCCAAATTTTAGTAATCAATCTCTAACAAATTTATATAGTACAGCTTCTACTGTATTTAGACAGATAATACACCCTGTTAACTCGATTGTTAAGGAAAGATCCTTACCTGTGTAACCCCGCTCCGAAGATACGTTTCTATACGTAATCAACCAACTATATTTCACAATACTTTTGGGTTCTCAGAACCCGAAACCCAGAACTTGGAACTATGTAAAGAAGACGATAGGATTTCCTGAAAATTATTAACTCCGCTACACAAATAAAACCTTTTTTTTTTTTCATTTTTATTCTCAATAGTCGAATTCTGCATTACATGGAACACTATTATGATCAGCCACACGAGCAGCTGCTAACTGTTGCAGAGGACAACGTTAGTGCTCCCCAGCCCAGAGCTCCCCAATCTTTGGGGCAATTCTTCCTCTGCTTTTGCGTGCTTTTGCTTCCAATGGCTAATAACTGCACATTTTCAGAGCCCTCTCCTTGGTTTACAAAATGCCTAGGAATTTTAGTTACCCTGAGGCAGTCTTTTATAAATGACCCCCTTACAGTTTAGAATTCCTCAGCAGGATAAGGAGACGTGGCTGGAAATCAAAGACTTGTGTGGCTTTCTCTTCTTTCCTGCCCACCTTTCCCTACAACCTGACCCGTTTCTCCTGGGAGCACTCCTTTGTAAATCACATGCCCTGTCTTCTGTTCCTCTGAGTTTGTTTTCTGATAAATTTAAGGAAGCAGACATTGATAAATAATCATTTATAATTTATATGTACTGGATGCTGCCTAAACTTCAATTCGGCCTCACCTACAGTCTGTGGATAACCCAAAACCAGGAACTTCAAGGGCATGGTGTAGAGTTTTCATATAAATTTCACCTTTTCCTGTAAACCCGACTCTGCCAGTATTCACATGCTGGGTGTCTGCTTCTCACTTCAGATACCTTCATTACTTAATTATAGACGGTCTTGGATCTCTGCTTATCCACTTGCTCCAAGCATTGTCTTTGAGCACAGGGTCTGTTCCATGCAAGTCTTTGTTTCTCCCGCTGTGGCACACCAGCTGTTTTCTGCCTGCCTACAGGTTGCAAGATGACTGCCACATTACATTTCTTTAACTCTCTAACCAGAACAGTCCAAGTTTCTGCTTTCCCCCTGCTTTTAGACACCTCTTTATTACTCTTGGTTTGCCTCTGCTTATCAGTGTAGAACAGTTGTAAATCTCTTTTTGAATAAAATTATTCTCTGTATTTAGTCATGACAGAAAAGAGTTTTCTTTACTGTTCGGAGCTGTATCATTTCTCCTTAAACATCTCCCTGGCACCCTCCTGTCATGAACATTTATTGTCGAGGGCCGTCATGCTAGAATTTTGAGAATATTTGAGAATATTTGAGGTACACTGATTGTATACTCTCACACTTTCATAGAATTCTTGAAAAAAATATGTTCTCATATACTAATGATCTTTGTAAAAAGAAGATCACCAAAATTAGTTTTTATTCAGGTGCAACTCTAAATCCTTTTCGGAACAAAATCTGTATAGTCTGTATAAGAAAGAGATTACAGTGATGTGTTTGCCGTACGAATTTGAATGCAGCTTGACTCATTTCTTTCTCATATGCTTAAGATCACTGCAAGAAATCCTACTTCCTTATATTAGGTTATTGACTCTGTGATGTTGTTGTTGAAGTTCTGAGCTAACTTGTGTTTCCACAAGACCTTTTTAATCTGAATTCTAATTTAACTCTCTTTTCTGTCTTCTTATTCTCTCATTCAGCATTTCAATACCATGAACTTCTCCTCTGTTAAATCCAGAGCACATGACAGTAATTATAAATGAGTATTAGAGAAATAAGGATTTAGGCTGGTATATATTACCAAGTCTAAGATGATCAGAAATAAAAGTATGTCTTCATTTTTACTATATGTAGTCCAGTCAGGAACACACTGAAATTGAGGTGTTTGCAGCTGTACCACAGGTGTATAGAATTGACTCAGATATATAATTTAAGAGAAGATAGTCTCTAGAGATAAGATGCTGAAAGAAAAAAAACTAGAATAAAACATTTATAAGACAAAGTTCAAAAATTAGATATATATATTTAAAGATTTCTTTAGTTCTTTCTGCTAGAAAAGAGATATAAATCTCAATGAGTTTTCAGTAACTTATTTACATGTAAACTTATGTTCTTTACATCAAATAATTCAAAATATACTTGAGGTAGTTTACAGAATTTTTAAAAAGTACAACCATTGGAGCAGGGGTACCTTGGGTGGCTCAGTCAGTTAAGTAACCGACTTTGGTTTAGGTCATGATCTCATGGTTCGTGGGTTTGAGCCCCACATCAGGCTCTGTTCTGAATGCTTGCTTGGAGACTGCTTCAGATTCTGTGCCTCCTTCTCTTTCTGTACCTCCCCCGCTCGTGCTCTGTCTCACTCTGTCTCTCAAAACTAAATAAATGTAAAAAAAATTATTTGTAAAAAATTATAAAATAATGTGTTCATGTAATAATGATGGGGATAGATGTATCAGAGAATAAGATAAATTAACTAATGTTTTCAACGCTACAGTGATATAATTTCTTACTTAAAACTTTACTTAGATTTCAGGTATCTTTAATTAAAACTTTTTAGAAACATTAGGCTACATTTTTTTTTCTGATGGTCAAGATAGATCATATCTGAAGACTGATTTTATATGACACAAATAGAATTTTTACACAAACTTCAACAAAGTTCTCCAAAGAAATTAAATATGAGACTACAGCAGAAAAATAAGTCAGAATTCAAAGTTGTCCAGCATCTCTTCCTTCTACCCACCACATACACACCTACAGACACATGCCCACACCCACACTCACACACGCACATCGAGATTGAAATATATTCCTATTTTCCATATCTAATTATTAAGAACTTCAAAATCAGACTACAGTTTAGAAAATCATATTTTAAAAATTAAAGTATAGGGCATTCGGGTGACTTGATCAGTTAAGCATCCAACTTCAGCTCAGGTCATGATCTTATGGTCTGCGGGTTCGAGCCCCATCATTCATGAATTTGAGCCCCAGGACACTCTCTGTACAGACAACTCGGAGCCTGGGGCCTGAATATTAGCATGGAAATGTTTATGTAGACTTATAATAGATATGGAGACCATGGAAAAGTCAAGAAAAAAATAATTAAGCAAAAGTCTGCAAGACTGAGTGATGAGAAATGTAGAAGTAGATAGATTTTAATCAGAGAGTCCTCAGAGTTTGAGGTTTGGGATGATAGATGAGTCAAAGATAGAGTCATTCTAGTCCACGTCAAGGGAAGAGCCAAGCAAATTGACTAGAGAAAGTACAATAATGATAACACTTGAGTTATCACTACAGATATACTATCCTTTATATCCTTTATAAGGATATATAGAATAAAAGAACAGAATTGTGTTAAAATCACTGAGGAAATTCATATAAAGTCCCAGATCTCAGTTGATATAAACGACATACGGAGGAATCTGTGAGTGAACAAAATCCTTCACAGAAGTGCATTCTGGAAGTCTAATTTAAAAATATGTTTAATATTTTAAAATAAATAGGCCATGAATCCTATAAATACTGTGTTCAGCTTCATTGTTACACTGTCACATTTGATCAATATTATTAGAAAATTATCACAGTAAAGACAGCTCGTGGAACAATTACCAGAAATAGTGATAAATCGGTGATTTAAAATTCTAAAAAATGTCTACCCATTATTTTCTTTGAAACACTAAGGTGATTAGGCATTTTAATATATACTTATTACATTAGTAATATCCTAACTTTCAAAATGAACACAAATCTTTTACCGAAATTTCTCCAATGTCTGGAAGTAAATTAAATTTTTACTGTTAATGTAATCACCTGTAATCATTCTTCACGTGATTATGACATTATTTTAGATTGATAACTCATTACATTTTTAAACTTATTATAAAAAGAATATTAAGATATTGTTTCATATAGGTCACTTTCTTCAAATAAGACTCTGTTTAAATTATTAGCATGTATAATGTCAATATATAAACAAAAAACTAAAAATATATTAAGAATAAAAGTTAAGGGGTGCCTGGGTGGCTCAGTTGGTTAAACGTCTGGCTTCAGCTCAGGTCATGATCTCACAGTTTGTGAGTTCAGGCCCCACGTCGGGCTCTGCGCTGACAGCTCAGAGCTTGGAGCCTGCTTCTGATTCTGTGTCTCCCTCTCTCTCTGCTCCTCCCCTGCTTGCTCTCTCTCTCTCTCTCAAATATGAATAAACATTAAAAAATTAAAAAAGAAGAATAAAAGTTAACATAATTTTAAAAAAGCAAACAAAAAATTAAAGGCAAATAATGCAACAGCTGATTAGTTTTGAAAAGGACCACAAAATAGACAATACTGTTATTATATTAAAAGCAGAGGAATCAAAAGAGGAATGAGAAATAAAATATAAATGGACAGGAGATAAAAGAGTCTAAGAATATACTGCTGTGAAGTGCTGAGGAAATGAATGGTTTCTTAGTAAAAACGTGTGTTGACAAGAAGGAACAGGAAACTTTGAGACCACTGCAGAGGGAGACACTTAAGATGGAAACTAAATGTCTATTTTAAAGATTCTGAATAGCAGAGTGCCTGGGTGGTCCACTTGATTGAGCATCTGACTCTTGATTTGAGGTCAGGTCATGATCTCACAGTTTGGGATTGAACCTCAGATCAGGCTCCATGCTGAGTGTGGGGCCTATTTGGGATTCTCCCTCTCTCTCTCTCTATCTCTCTCTCTATATGTGTGTGTCTCTCTCCTGCTCATGCTGTCTCTCTCTCAAAATAAATAAACTTAAAACGATGCTTTGAAAGATTCTGAATAGAAGGCGCCTGGGTGGCTCAGTCAGTTAAGCGTCCAACTTCAGCTCAGGTCATGATCTCCCAGCTCATGAGTTCGGGCTCTGTGCTGACAGCTCAGAGCCTGGAGGCTGCTTCAGACTTTGTCTTCCTCTCTCTCTTCCCTTCCCCCACTCATGCTCTGTCTCTCTTTCCTTCAAAAATAAATAAAAACATTAAAAAAAGATTCTGAATGGTATAATATATAGAGGAGTTAAATCACTATGTTGTACAATGAAACTAATGTAACATTGTACATGAACCATATTCAAATTAATTTAAAAAAAAAAGAAGACTCTGAATATAACTGTTTTTTCACTGTGTTGTAGCTACTCTTAAAACAATAAAATGTGCCACTTGGGTTGAGAGGATTGGACTCTTCTCCTTTACGACCAGTTCATAGCTGGGCCAGCCAGTTGTATGCTTACAGCATATAGCTCATCTGCCACTGAGCAGGTGGAGGCAGCACCACACTGCAGACCTGAGAGTTGATGATCCCAATGCCCACTGATGAGGCCGGATAACACAACCAGAGGAGACGGTGGAATAAATCATTTGTGGAATGAACCTTATTCCCCTTCTATTGCGTTGCACCAAGAAAGAGTTACTCTAGGACGCTCTTTGTGTCTTTTACTCCAGTAAAATCTTCTGGAGTATTCTGTTAAGGTTTTCTCAGGCTTCTTTCAAACCATTAGCTAACATGGTGGGTGATGCATCACTTCCCATTGCCTCTCGCCTTTCCTTACTCCTATTCTTTTCTTCCCACTGTTATTACTTTATATTTGCACCTTCTAAATAAGATACCCATTCGTTCTTTTTTTCATGCTCTGTTATATAGAGGACACAGACTAAGGGATTTAAAAAAGAAAAAAAAAGAGAAAAAAAAAAGAAAGAATATGATAAATATGATTTAATGCATTTAAACTCATAATCCCAAACTTTTCATTTAACAAGATAGAGAATTTAATACCCAAGAATAGCCAGTAAGTGAATGAAAGGAGACTTGCACCAACTGTATAATCCACTATAATCAAGTCATCATCTTGTTTTAGTACAGATATAAAAATATTGTTAATAATCTAAGAATATATATATCAGTATATGTAAATGTGTGAGAAATATGGAATTTATGTAAGTGAAATAAAAAGATGTTTGGGTTTATAAATTCAATGGCATTGCTGAGTGCCAATAAAGATGAAAATAAAGGAAAACTTCTATTTCACAATTTAATTTTAAATAAATACCAAATGACCTAAGGTATTAACTTTAAAAGTTTACTAGATAGGAGATTACATGTACACTATGTGGGTAAAAAAGACCTTCTTATCTTACAATCGACAATAATGGCACAATAGACATATTTTGCCATACTACAAATTAAAAATTTTGTGACAAAAGCAAGAAAAATCCCATTCAGACAAAGAGTTAATATTTACACAACAAAACTTTTAAAACTAAAATGAAGACATTGTGAAAATTCGACAAAAGATATTAAAAATTATAGATAAAAAACTTATTGACCATACATATATGAACATAATCTCCAATTTCTTAGTAGCCAAAGAAATGTAAAGTTTCTCAAAATATCTACACTCATCAATTGGTTAATATTACAAGAATTATGTTTAAAAATAATAAATCAACAAATTTTATCTATCAGTTTTTGATAAGTGCTAAGATGAGGAATCAGTCGCAGTAAGCGTACAAGGGTTAGGGGAGAGAAGAGAGATCTGTTTTGTTTTATTTTTAGACAAGGTAGTCCAAAAGAGTCTCTTCAAGCAGTAAGGAAATGAGGTTGGGGCTGAAGCCCTGAGCAGCTGGACTCTGGCCACTGGTAACAATCCACCATTAAGAGAAGAAATTAACCTTAAAGTACTCCACCAATTTATCAAAAATGAGGTTAGCTAATGAAATGTTCCTTCACTCATAACCTAACCATTTGCTGTGCTTAAATAGCTCTCCTTCAGTCAAAGTTCAAACTGCTCTTGCTTTTGCTTGTTTTTCTATAGGCCAAATGTATTGCCACTATAATTTAGGTTGCAAAAAAGAAAAAGTCAGATACATATCTGAGGGTGAATCCTTCATATAGAGAGCTGTAAATATAAAATTTGAAGACCCAGAAGTGTCAGGGAGCCTAACGATTTCCAAGGAGACCAATGTGATGGGAGCACACCTTGCAGCTGAGACAGATGTGAGAAATGAGATGAGAGAAACAAGTAGGGCCTTGTAGGATATGGAGGAACTTTAAATGTAAGCTCCTGGAGGATTTTGAGCAAAGGAATGGCAAGGCGTGGCTTACAATTAGTAAGTGAAAAAAGGAAGTGACAAAACAAAGTATAAAACATGTTATTATTTCTGTATAAAAATGCACAAGAAAATAAATGAAATCTCTCCAGGTTTGCATGTTTGTAGGAGTCAAGGGAAAGGAGTAGAAAGACCCATACCAACCAGGCTGCCAATATGGCTGCCACAGGCCCATGGGGATGGTGGGTTTGGGATAGGAAACTTTACTGGTAGCGTCACTTGTTACAGTGAGATTATATCACTTTTCTAACTTTAAAACAATCAAAAAGGGAAGAGTTTGAATAGAGTTTAAATACAATCAGTTATAATTGTAGTTGAACAAGAAATATAGTAAAGAACAAACTACTTATAAAGATTATTAATTCAGAATCTTGGATACTTTGAAAGAGTAACAATGAAACGACTTTTACAACTAAAAGATAAACATTTAGATTTGTACTTGAAAGTATTTACATCATGCTAATTACAGTGTACCACTTTCCAGGATTCATATACTTAATCTCTAAAACTCAACTTTACCATGTTTAGAAATTCACATCTGTAAATAGTTGAGAAGTCTAAGAGATCGTCCTAACATTTTGTATTCTGTGACTTGGCATTTGCACATAGTATTATTTGCTCTACCCATCAGTAAAATGAGAATGATATTCATCTGTCTCAGGGGATTGATATAAGGATTAATTAGATAATGTTTATAAAATGTTTTGAAGATTAAAAGTGCTAAGTATTATTATGCTTATTTCTGCACTACTGACTCATCTGTGTTCCTAAAGGACTTAATCTATTAGTTGGATAGCAATCAACATTTCAAATCAAGCCACTGAAAATAGCTTCCAATCTTTAGCAGACGAAGCCTAAAATAGTTTCCTTTGAAATCGTCTTACTAAATAACGAGAAGTTCTTTTAGTATATTTCACCCTATTTAATACCATCTCCCTAAAATATTATTCAATCAGATCTCAAGTACCCTAAATTATTTCTCCAGTGATTAATTCATTTTATCTAACAAATATTGCTTTAGAATAATGCCTATAGAAGCATAATGAGAATATTTAAAAGGATTTACAAGGAAATCTGTGAATCTTAAAGCTATTTAATAAAACAATGTGTTTTTTTGTCATGTTACTATTGAGATATTTTAGGTAAGATCTTTGAATTTTAATATAGACAGGAAATCTGTCTTCATTCACAATGATAATGATGTCCCCCCAAAAAACTTCTCTCATTCATTTCTATATTCCTTTAAATACATATACTATCTTAATTAGAACCCAGACATTGTTTCTTAGGTGTTGGCTTTAGACAATTTCAGAATCCACTTTAGTGACAAGAAACTGCACAAATTTTGGAAAGAATAGTACACGAACTGTAAAAATAATGACATAGAAAATATTCAGCAAACTCCCATCTTCCACAAGAACATAAGTTCAAACTTAAAATAGTTATAACAGCTAAAAGTAAAATTGTTATGTCAAAAATAAATCCATATTAAAGATACTTTGAAAAGTTTTCCTAAAATGACAAGGATTTAATATAATTTTGTGTCTGTTAAAACTACATTTCGGCTATTTTTCTTAATATAGCATCCATTTTCAGAGCCTCCATATTCATTTTAAATGAATATACAATTTATAATCTATTTTATAATTTCTATTTGAGTTTCCAAGGCTTACAATTAAAAATATTATTGAAAAAAAGATCTAAATAAGTCAGTCAGAGAAGCAAATATATGATTTCATTCATATGTGAAATTTAAAAAATAAAAAAAAAGGAGCAAAGGGAAAAAAGAGAGAGAGAGGCAAACCAAGAAACAGATTCTTAACTATAGAGAAGAAACTGGGGGTTCCTGGAGAGAATGTGGTCAGGGCATGGGTTAAGTAGGTGATGGGGATTAAGGGGGGCACGTGTGAGGGCACAGGGCACATGGGAGTGTTGAGTCACTGAACTGTACACCTGGAACTAATATTACATTAGTTATGTTAACTAACTGGAGTTTAAATAAAAACTGAAAAAAGAAAAAGACAGATATTGATGCTGTCTCCAATAATACCATGTTTCTAGCAACTCATAACATTTTCATACATTGAATTTAAAAACATACACAGAAACAACCCACAAATACATAAAATTACGCTAAAGTCATGAGTACATAGTAACATGTATAGCTGTTAAAAGAATATTGGCTCATCAGCAAATACCATTTTTTTTCTCATGTGCTGTTGTACTATCAGATTTGTTTAGTAAAGTTTATAAAACTACTATTAATGCATTTAGGACACTATATACTTTACTTTGACAGTACACAGTAAATAAATATACAACCTATTACTTACAAAGAAGTATCTGTTAATAAAGTCTAGGTCTGTAATGGCATATAAAGTAGGATGCAAGAATTCAGATCTATTTTTATGTTAATTGAAAGTTTTATGGATATCGATTGTTAAATTTCTAAAGTGGAAAGTGAAAGTGACTAGGATAAAAGATTATAAAATATTTGGATATCACTACTAGTATGTGCATTGCAAACACTTATAAACTAACCAGGACATGTTATTTAGGGGATTGCTGTAATAGGCTTTTATAGATTTTTAAAAGCTCTACAGCTATATTTTATTATTTTCTCTAAATGAGGTTACAGCATTACCAAACCTTGGGAAGATTCTATTTAAAGCAGACTGTTTAGGAAGTGGTGTTAGACTATAAAAAATCTATTAGACATTCACTTAGAATTTGCTCAGGATAAAGGAGTCTGGAAAACATCAACATTTAAGGAAAAAGAATAGTAGAAATAATGGCCACGAAAATCTTGTAAAATTAGGTGCCACAAATACGCAAGAAAAGAAAGTAATTTGAGGAAATGGGGAGTGGTTAACAGCGTCTAATGGTCCAGAAAAGGACAGTCACATAATCTATAAACAGATTTTTAAACAAAACATAATTGGCAATTTTGGCAGTGAACGTTCAGTTGTGAACTGAGGAAGGGAAGGGAAAAAAGGTTGCTTGTGGCAAAGGAAAGGAAAAATAATTATGAAATAGAGTAAAGAATGAATTATAGGTGAGGTAGTGGAGACAGTGAGTACAAACCACTTTTCAAAAGTATGTCAGTAAAGAGGAGACTTCATGCAGTGTGGTCATGGCCATGAATGACTGAATGCGATGGTTAATTTCTTGTGTCAACTTGACTGGGTCAAGGAATGCCCAGATCTCCGGTTAAACGTTATTTTGGGGTGTGTATAAGAGGGCGTTTCTGGAAGAGGTTAACAATGGGATTGGTGAACTGAGTAAAGCAAATGGCGTTCCCAATGTGCATGGGCATCATCTAATGCACTGAGGGCCTGAATAGAACAAAAATAAAAAGGAAGAGTGAGTTCTCTCTGCTTGACTACATGAACTGGAAAATTGGTCTCCTGACAGAAGCACTCCTGGCCCTTAGACTTTCAGACTCTGACTGGAATATACACCATCTTCCCTTTGGCTCTCAGGACTTAAAATTACACCACTGGTATTCCTGGGTCTCTGGCTTGCAGATGGCGGACCGTGGGGCTTAGCCTTCATAACTCCATGAGCCAACACATTATAATAAATCATATATATATATATATATATATATATATATATATATATATATATATATGTATGTATATATTATTGGTTCTGTTCTCTGTGGAACACCTACTATAGATTTTGGTATTAAGAGTTGGTCTCGAGGAACAGAATTTTAAAGATGGATTTTTCAAATTGGTTCTGGATTTCCTGAAATTGACTCTCCAATTTGATTAGATCTAAAGACAAACGACTTTATTTATTTTTTTAACTTATTTATTTGAAGTTTATTATTTTGAGAGACAGAAAGAGCTACTGGGAGAGGGGCAGAGAGACAGAGAACCCCAGGCAGGCTCCACACTGTTAGTGCAGAGCCCAACACAGGGTTCGAACTCATAAACCATGAAACTCTGAACTGAGCTGAAACAAAGAGTCAGACGCTTAATGGACTGATCCACCCAGGCACCTCAGACACAAATGGCTCTATTTACAGTAGCAAAGAGAGCACCGATTGTCCATCGTGGCTGTGATATGAGCTAGCAATAGAGATAAGCAAATATCTGCCTTATAATTTCTAATCAACCACTTACAAGAAGCAAGGAGGTATATGATACATTTCTGGAAAACTAACAAATATAATAAGATTGGCTGCTTGCACCCAGTGTTGCTGGGCAAAGTAATGAAGAAAAGCAAGAACTCAGGGATTTAGGGGCACCTGGGTGGCTCAGTTGGTTAAGCATCCAATTTCGGCTCAGGTCATGATCTCGTGGTTCACGGGTTCTAGCCCTACGTAGGGCTCTGTGCTGACAGCTCAGAGCCTGGAGCCTGCTGTGTAGATTCTGTTTCTCTTTCTCTCTGCCCCTTTCCAACTCTTACTCTGTCTCTCTCTCTCAGAAATAAATAAAACATTAACAAAATTTAAAAAGAAAAAGAACTCAGGAATTTAAATTCCCAGCTCAAGCTCTGGGTAAGTTACCCGAAGGCTTGTATATGTCCCTGAAGTAGACCCTTATCTTATATAGATGCAAAGATGAGATTGCTGAAGACCAGCACAGAATCTCCTCCTTCTGTGACTGGCTGAACTACAAAGCGGGTGGAACTTCCAACCTCACAAGATATTTGCTGCTAAAATAAGGACGTCGATTGGGAAAGAATGGGACCCTATAATTTGAAGGGACTGTGTGGAGAGATTCTGATGAATCTAGGGACATGGAGCTCCTAAATTTTGACAAGTTGTTTTTGTTTGTTTACTTGTTTGTTTTTGTTTTTCTTTTTGCTAGTAAGAGAGGTCTCCCCACACCCAGTGGAAGCAGCTTCTACAACCCCAGTGGTATCAGGCCTTTACATCGCGGTAGCATGAGCCTTTTCACCTCCATAAAATAAGATTAACCATATATTCTGCTTTTTTGGAGGGAACCACAAGGGCTTCCACGGATGCAGTTGCTTTGTGACATAATGCTGACTCTCCTTAGCACACCCGCACCTGACTCTGCTTCTGACCTATAAGTAGACTCTAGTTCCAGTGATGAGGGAGCATAAGGCAAGCTGAGCACAAAGCACGAGCTAACAACACCAGCTCTGCCGCCCCCCGCCTCCCACCCAGGTGGGATATGTGTAACATTCCTCAGTCACTGGCTGCACAAGGACAAAAGAAAGGAAAATAAAACCAATGATTAACTGATAGAGGTCACAGTCTTGCAGGACTTGAGTCTCCATCAGTTTAGAAATATCTTAGTCAATTATAAGAAAACACGATCTTATCGATTGCCTAATCTCCAGAAATTCCCTACTGTCTTAATGATAATGCTTTGCTAGAGGGATAAACTACCTTAGTTTTACAATAGCCAAGCTTCCAGTAATCTGTGAGTCTCCTTTAGCATATATAAATCCCTTTAAGAAACTTCCTCTTGACTGCATCTCCTTCAACTCAATATTGTATAACCAGCCAGTCACCCTTCACATCCCCAGTACAGCTCTTTCTGCCCATGGGTTCTGTCCCTATGCTCTAATAAAATTGCCTTTTTTGCACTAAAGACGTCTTCAAGAATTGTTTCTTGGAAGTTGTCTCTGAACCCCCACCAACATCCCAAAACCCCATCAACTCCAAAATCCCATCACTAGCAGCCCCCTAAAAGCGAGATACAACATATGACCCAGAGGAGGTGTGTTGTACTCCAAAAGAACTACTTTGAGTTTTATAACTATACCAACAAAAATCTGGGGAACATGTGTGGAAATGGATACTAAGCAAGAGGGATATGGTAGAACAAACATAAGATAGTTGACCCTTGAACAATGCAGGGATTAGGGGAGCTGACTTCCCCCACAGTCAAAAATAGTATATAATTTTTGACCCTCCCAAAACTTAACTACTATTAATCTACTGATGACCAGAAGACTTGACAATAACATAAATTGTTGATTAACATATATTTTTGTATGTTGTATGTATATGTATTGTATTTTCACAATAAGTTAAGCTGGAGAAAATAAAACGTTAAGGAAATCATAAGGGAGAGAAAATACGTTTACAGTACTGTATTCATCACAAAAAAAAATCCACGTATGAGTGGACAGTATAAACCTGTGTAATTCAAGGGTCAACTGTGCAACAGTAAGGCTGATCAATAGATGATATAGGTAGATAGATGATAGATAGATAGATACTTTGTGTGTGTAAATGTCTTTGTTTTCTTTTGTTTCTTGTTCCTTCACTATGTAACATAAGATAGGTTGGCTTTACATCATAGTTTTAAAGCACTGTCCATTTTATCTAATAGTATTTAACTCATGGACTAACAAAGAAAAAAACTCTCAAATGAGACAGGAAAAATGAAGGGACCACATAAAAAAGCTATTTTTTTCTTTGTTCCTTTTCAGCCTTCTATTCTGTCCAGAACCTGCACCCCTTCCCCACTCTACATATGTCTACATATAGCATAGTACTCCTTTTAAGGGACAAAGAGATAGTATCTTTGATGTCTCCCAGCACAATAGATAACATCTAAGGAGTGACACAGTAGGGTCTCATAAATATTCTCCAAGACCACTGGCTCCAATCACTTTGACACCAAGACCTCTTGATTCAGGGAATGATGACTTAAGAAGGACATCTGGCCCCTGTCCTTGTTTAGGCCAGTTCTTGGATACCTAAGAGGACA
This sequence comes from Paguma larvata, assembly GCA_030068075.1. Lineage (NCBI taxonomy): Eukaryota > Metazoa > Chordata > Mammalia > Carnivora > Viverridae > Paguma > Paguma larvata. Next base: position 39,757,118 of record CM057840.1, read on the forward strand.
GGTGCACCAGACCACTGTTGCCAATAAAAATCTCACACCCCAAGCAAAGATACTACGACTGATGCTTTTTTCCTGTAGGAGTCTCCCAGATGCTCTGTTTGTATCTCTCTCTATATCTTTCTGTATGTATCTTCAATAAACTCTGCTTCTACATCCTGTTGGCTCCTGTGATTTTCATTCTTCATGAAACCAAGGACCCTCTTGGTTAGTCCTGTGGGACCGTCTCTAGGTCCTTGGACCTGGCTTGCTGACATCATAAGGTCTTTACCTCCTTTTCTGGAGAAGGAGTGAGTGTGTATTCTGTTGTACACAGGATAGTCATTAAGTTATGATTTTCTTAGTTTGTGTACTTTGAGATTAAGTATAATTTAAAGAGGTGCTTATGAGTGCCAAACTGACAAAGGATGAATTTATAATGGTTAATTTTATGTTTCAAATTGACTGGGCCAAGGAATGCCTAGATATCTAATTAAAGATTTTTGAATTGGTCTAGGAAGGTGTTTCCTGAAGAGATTAGCATTTGAATCGGTGGACAAATAAAGTGGATGACCCTTCTGATGGTGGGTGGGCATAATCCAATCCATTGATGGCCTGAATAGAACAAACAAGTAAAGGAAGAGACAATTCCTTCTCTTTCCACCTAACTGAATAAGCTTGAGCATTGATCTTCTGTGGTAAGAACTCCTCCCCTCAGGGGAGCATAATAAACCACTGGTTTTCTTGGGTCTCCAGTTTCAGATGATATGTCACGGGACTTCTTAGCCTCCATAAACATGGGAAAGGTATTGATTTGTTTCTCTGGGGAATCCTGACTAATAATATTTAGGTATTGAGAGTGGTTTTAGAAGATGGGAATTTTAAGAAACGTATTGAAGATTAGTTCTGGGGCTTCTGGAATTGGCTTTCTAATATATTCCTTATTGTCTCTGTTTCTCTGGAGAACCCTCACAATTACACTGAAGAAAGTGGTGATATAAGTCACTGAATTTGGGGAGAACCGGAAACCGAGCCCAGGGTTTTGATTGGGCCATTTCTGTGATTGTGAAGTCACCCTCCAGGATTGATAGCTGGTCTTTTTTCAGAGGGAAAGATAGTCAATTACCAGTGTCTTTAAAGGAGGATCCAGGGAGCAATCACTGCAATGTCAAGACAGGTAGGCCAGTTTCTGTTCTGGTTATATGAGACTCAAAAAATGTGTTTACTCCTAAAGGAGAATGTGAATAATAAGAATTTGTACCATATCTCTTAAGCCTAGAGTATGTAAAGTTGTTAGGAAAAAAAATCAGTTAATATTTAAAAAGACCAGAAAGCAGTATCCTGAAAAGAATGCCATCCTTAGTTAAAACAAGGAGATTAAGGAGACATGTTACACCTAAGTTGAAAAGCCAATGATTTTTTTTTTCCTTTGGTTTGTTGCTTAAATGGTTGGTGGTTACTTGACCTCCGGTCTTGTTTCCTATGGAAAAAGGATGCAGTGTGTGCAACAGAAAGGCTGATAAGCATGGGTTACCTTAAGAAAGTATGGTTAAGAGACACCTTGGTGGCTCAGTTGGTTATGTGTCCAACTTCGGCTCAGGTCATGATCTCACAGTTCATGGATTCAAGCCTCGCATCGGGCTCTGTGCTAACAGCTCAGAGCCTGGAGCCTGCTTCAGATTCTGTGTCTCCCTCTCCCTCTGCCCCTCTCCCACTTGCACTCTCTCTGTCTCAAAAATAAATAAACATTAAAAAATTTATATTGTCAGTATCCATAATGAAGTTGTTAACCTTAGACCTCGATACATACCTTTTGATTTTTTTGAACCATCGCAGCTTATAAATAGGAATTTGGAAAGGATGGAGACAGCAATAAAACCCACAGATATGTTTGGCCATTCCTGTGGAAACAGCTTGGTGCTCACAGGTTCTCACGTCTGATAGTCAACAATTTTACTGGTTTTCTTTGTGACATTAGGGCAACGGAGTTGAGAGCTATAGGGGAAACTTTATCAGTTAACTGTTCTTACATAACAAACCCCCCCCCAAAACTCAGTGATTTTAGACCATGAGCATATGTCATTGCTCACAAGACTACGGCTTGGCAAGGTGTTTCTGCTGGTCTTGCCCACGTTTATTTTCACAGCTGCAGGCAGCTGTGGTATGAGCACGGGGCTCCACTGATATGACTGGACTCCTTCTCAGGTTTTGAAATTGGCAGCAGTCAGTCTGGTCTGGGCTGTCAATTGGCTGGGACGGATGGGCCATGTGATGCTTGTCCTCCAGCAGACTCACCTGGGATCATGCATGTGGTCTTGATCGGGATCTGAAAAAAAAAAAAAAAAAGGTAAGTACAGAAAACTTCCTGAAACCTAGGCCAGAACCAATACATCTTTGCTCCTTCCACATCCTACTGACCACAGCAAGTCATGAAGCCAGACAAGATCTGGGGCTTATGGAAATAGCTTCCGTGTCTTTATGGGAAGGAGTAGCTGCTGTGACAAAATGAGATACTTGGAATAAGTCTTATAAGGGGGCTTTAGGGTGTCGAAATATAAAATGAGGCACATTTTTAAGAGTTTATTGAGCAAAAATCACATGGAATCAGTCAGTGCCAAACTAGGAGTGATTAGGAATGCTCTGTCCCCCAGGAACAAGGGGAAAGACTTATATAGAGAAGGTGCGGAAGTAAAGAAAATACATTATTAATTGGTTGTAGCTTAAAGCCTAGTTGGCTATTTATGATTGGTTGTCCTTAGCACTAAGATTTTGTAAACTTGAGGTATTTACAAGCTTAGATTTTTGTTTGCTTACATAGGCACTCATGGCAGGAGAGCCACCTCGGTCTAATGGCTTCCTTGTTGAATTAATTTACCAAGGAGCTGAGTAAGTATCCACCAACAACTCTTGGTCAAAGAAAAATGCAAGAGAACAGTCTACTCCGTACTGTCTAACATATAAAGTCATATAAAGATAGTAGATAAGAGCTGATAGACCCGTAGCAATATTTGCAGCTAGGACAAGTATCCAGAGAACAAAAGATGCCTTGTGAACTTGAAGGAAGCAAGACTACATCCTAGAATATTTCGGTGAAGACAGAAAAATGCCCAGGGATCAGATGAAGCTGATAATATCTCCAATGCTATTAATATTACATCAAGAAAAATCAATAACAAGTCCTCTATAGTCTCCTCGCCTCAATGTGGCTGTACTTCCATAAGCCGGTAGACAGAATGAAATTCAGAAGGACTAAAAGTATAAAATGAAAATAGTACTGGATATAATTGGAGTTATAATTTGATAGACTGAGAAATACCTGAAAATTATACAACCTTAGAAATACTCAAGTCCTTGTGTCACTGTGCACTAGAGAGGCAGAATCATATGTATAAGGCATAGAGCGAATTCATTTATTAAAAAAAAAAAATGAAGTTAGATTTTTTTCTAAGAATATTTAATTTACTGAGGAAGTTGTACTAGCAGCTAAATCAATTTATTTAATTCATTTCTTAAACATATATAAGTAAAATATGTCAGGCCAAATAAAAGTTAGAATTTTTAAGGCATCTGAGTTTTTAATTGCAAAACCTTTGTTTTACAATTCCACCAAAATTCTTGGGGTGCCTGAGTGACTCAGTTGGCTGGGCATAGGACTCTTGGTTTTGACTCAGGTAATGATCTCACAGATTCATGGGTTCGAGCCCCAAATCAGGCTCTGCACTGGCAGCGTGGAACCTGCTCGAGATCCTCTCTCTCTCTCTCTCTAGTTCTCTCTATCCCTCTGTTTCTCTCTCTCCATCTCTGTCCCTCTTACACTCACACTGTCTCTGTATCTCTCAAAATAAATAAACTTAAAAAAAATTTACAATTCCACCAACATTCTTATAGAAGCGAAACATTTACAAAATTAATAAGGGATTTGGAGTAAGGGTCAATTAGAACTAGATATGGCAAAGTAGCCCTATTTTAGAACTTAAAGAAAAAAAAAGAAAGAAAAGCACCCGGAGGGCAGGCTTCATGGTTAGAAGTGCTTAGCTGATTTCCCTAGTCTTCTTGATTTTGTGGATTTTGTCTACTCTGTGTTATACAGTTCACAGCTATCATCATTTCCCATCTCTCTGTTGTATAAAATAAAATCTGATGGTTATATTTTATTCTAATAAAGATATACTTACACTAATCTACACTCACTTGTACTTCAAATTTCCTATGGTCTCCCTAGTTGTGTGCTATTATCAATATGTATTACTGGGAAGCTTGAGCCCCTACCAGGCACAGAAGTACTGCTATGACATTTGCAATAACCTACTTATTTATTCTCCAATTTCTTAAGTATCAAAATAACCCTAAGATTTATGAGTAACGGAAATAAAATTAGGTTATTTTCCCTTATTTTTCCCAGAGGAATAAAAAACTAACCACTTAGAAACAGCATGTGAACTCGCTTATCATATAGCTCACAATTTGTGTTATTTTTTTTTTAAAACAGTTTCAAACTCTCATTATTTCTGAAGCTTTCAAACTATGAGTGACCAAAATTGCTAGGTCAGTTTTTTTGAATAATCCTTAGTCAGTCAATCATGCAGATTATCAAAGAAGAATGGAAGACGGAAAAGCCACTAAATTTAGACAGTCCAGTCCACAATTTTAGAATTCATGTTTCAACCTGTAATCTGAATCAAGTGTCTATACCTGTTCATCTGTTCCAACATTGACCATATTACAGAGAGCAGAGGAAACAGAAGTGGTTTTTATATTTTGTATTTCTCTTCTTTTATTTCTGTGTGTGTGTGTGTGTGTGTGTGTGTGTGTGTGTGTGTGTGTATACACGTGTGAGTTCTGTTTGTTGTTGTTGTTTGGGAGAGGGAAACGAGGATTCTTACAGCTCCGTATTTAAAGGTTTGGAGAAAGTGCTGAGAAACCATGAAGTTCTCTTGTTTTGGAGAGGTAAATTTCCAGAAACCCTCGTCAGTGGACGCATTCACATATGATCCTCACATTCAGCATCCTGGGGGTGTTTGTTCCTCTAAACAGTGGCAGGAATCTGTGATAGCTAGAAGAGTATGCCAAAGTCTCGCCGGCAATAGCTCTCCTCCAATGGCGCAAAGTCAAAAAGAGTGTTTGGACGCAATCTGTGAATTCTAAGAATTCTCCCTTTCTGTCACATGTCAAAAAGTGGGCATAAAAACAGCCGAGATATATTTTTACGACCAGCCCAGGTATTGGTGCTGCAACCAGGCCGAGCAGTGGCTGCAGTCCAAATTTTAATAGCCATTAATGATGTCATTGTTATATTGTGATCTGAAAAATGTTGTTTAGAATATATTTGTTGAATTTGAGCTACAAATACTGTATTTTATATCAAAATATGTGCATGTGTTTTACTTATAAATATGCTTATGTGGTATTTGACTCTAAATTTGTTTTTCTTTTTTGGAGGGCAGTGGTTGTAGTTGGGGCCCATTTGGGTCCCAAACTCCAATGTAAGACCTTTAATTTTATTCCTCTAGTGACAGGAAACTGTCCACTTTAAAACATAGGATAAACTAAACTTTATGTCCTATCACAGTGACACAGGGAGCCATCCTGGAAATCAGATGGGGAAAAAAGGAAACAGATTTAAGAACTCACAAACTCTAATCAGTTCTGTTCCAAAACAAGCACTACGCAATTGAGAATAGACTGAATTTAGACTTGTAATTTGAAAACTCAAAATGGGTAGCAATTATGAAGTTCATATCTGAATGATCTGCAATCTTTAGAGAATTCCCCATGCCCTCAAAGACTAGTTTTTTTTGTTTTTTGTTTTTTTTTCTTTGAGACTTTTCCCCTTTCAATCTTCTGACCTCTCAGACCGAGTGGGTACACGGTGCATCCTCTTGGCTACCCACCATTAACATCATGGTTTATGCATTCCTCATTCACCTGTCAAGGCTTCACACTAATACTTCTCTCAACACACCCCTTGCCTCCTTTCAATCTGCACTAGACTCCTCTCTATTGGTTCTCAGTCCTGTGGATGAAGTGACCAAACTCTTCAATACTACTATATTTTCTTAAAGTGTTACGTGTACCCATTCTTGTCAGAAAACTTACAGTATGTTAGAAAAAGTACTAGTTAATGTTTTTAAAAGAAATTCTAAGGGAGCCTGAATGGCTCAGTCAGGTAAAGGTCTGACTCCTGATTTCGGCTCTGTTCATGATCTCATGGTTTGTGAGTTCCAGCCCCACCTGGGGCTTTGTGCTGACAGTGCAGAGCCTGCTTGGGATTCTGTCTTCTTCTTTTTCTGCCCCTCCCCGGCTTGCTTTCTATTTCTCTCTCTCAAAACAAATAAAAATTATCTTAAAAAAGTATACTGAAACAAATTCTCATTACTCCTACACACACACACACATTGAAAACTGCATGGAAATTCTAAGGTCCACATTTTTTGTAAAATTTTCAAGGCCTCACATATCACACAATACAGGGAGGGATGCTATTAACAATTGTTGCAGTATGATAAGTGTGATAGATACATGCAACATTAGAATGTATCTAAAACACAGGAGGCAAACTAAGTCAGTACTGGTACTGACTGGATAGAATAAGGTTCTATGCTCTGAAGGGAGGCATAGATCAAAAGTATCACTGTGAGCGTGTTTAAGGATGCTGTATAAAACTCTATAGGTAAAGCGAATGATTAAAAGAATTCAAGCAGAGAGATATCATGATTGTGTTGTTACATAGGTGGCTCAAAAAAAAAAAAAAAAAAAAGAAAAAAAGAAAAAATTCCCAGGTGTTTATTTGAACCCAGCTTGGAAATGTGCAGCAAAACAGAGAATAAGGAGCCATAATAATCAAAAGTATGTCACAACTTGGTAGGCCTGGAAATCAGCCCTTGGTGGAAATAATTTTAATTTGTTCTGAGCTTTGTTAATAATGACCCATATTCTCTATCGTATATGTTTATATTGATACACATATATTTTAATATAAATGAATTATCTGAGTATCTCACAAGCATACAATACGAACACATACCATTATGATCTCAGGGTATCCCTTTAAAAGAATTAATAGTGCTGCTTCTCAGCAATTAATCAAAATGCGTGTAACTGAGTTAGATGATCTATATATCTGTATCATTCTACTTGTATCAAACTATTTCTACTGTCAATTTGAAGCCAATGAAATGCCATATTTTCTTTATACTCAGACCATACTTCCAGTCAGATCATATTATGCTAGGTGCACGTTCCACCTCAGGAATTATTACAGTAAACATGAAGAGTAGCCAGCAGCCGGGAAAGGCCCACGCCTATTTTAAGTAGGCTAAATTTCTAGTCTTGACCAACAATAATATCCCTTTTCAAGTAGATGTGTAATATGATTTCATCCAAATATATAAATAGATTTTACACTAATTATTTCAATAACTATCTTTATCACCCTGTTCAATCCCACAGTCAATCCCAGACCCATGGGAGAAGTAACCTTTAGGCCTCTTGAGGACAACCTCTCCACATGTACCTTGAAACCCAATCTCTTCCTCTTCTAGGAGACTCTCCTTTGTGGCTTCACCATCTTGTGATTCACATCGCTCACTATGTGAAAGTGTTTACCTCACTGGCTACAATGGTTGATCTCGCTGGCTCTAGAATTGTCCTGCCTCTACTTGAACCAGTTTTCCAACTATCACCTGAGTCACTCTGGTTAGGCTAATTAAGAGTTCCAATGCCTCAGTTTCTTCCTCTGTAAATCTGGGAAACAACTTACCACCGCAAGACTTTGTATGGATTAAATGAATAAAAAATACATAAAATGCATTTTGAAAATGCATGATAGATAGTGGATATTGAAAAACAATGGAGTGTTACTATTTTTAAATGATTATTTCCATTTTTATTTAACTATCATTTAACTTAACTTCTGTAATTATTCTTTTTTTCTCTCTCCTTTCCTTAAAAAATAGTTTTTTTTTAAATTGTTAGTTTATTTACTTACCATATCTATTTATTATCTGATATTTGGTCTTTCTTTTTTTTAATTTTTTAATGTTTATTTATTTTTGAGAGGCAGAGAGAGAGAGAGAGAGAGAGTGCGAGCAGGGGAGGGGCAGAGAGAGAGAGAGGGAGACCCAGAATCCGAAGCAGGCTCCAGGCTCTGAGCTGTTAGCACAGAGCTCAATGTGGGGCTCAAACTCACAAACCCATGAGATCATGACGTGAGCTGATTTCGGATGCTTAACCTACTGAGCCACCCAGGTGCCACGATGTTTGGTCTTTCTTAATGCTAATTTTGTAATTCCAAACTTCAAGAAGAGTGGCAACTGTACTATTAGGAACATTCCTGAATGCATCACTCAGGTTTATCAGCTGGTATACTCTACCGCATTTATTTTACCATGTGTTCTCACTCTTTTCTAACACAGATGGACACACACACACACACACACACACACACACACACACACACACACATACACACAGACCCTTGAACATGTTTAACCAACTTTTTCATGATCACACGGTCCGTATTTATAATTGGCATGGATGGGACAAAATTGACCTTTTTACTTTTGGCTTTGCACAATGAAAGAGGCTTGGAACAATTGTTCCCAGTGGTAACAAGCACCTCTAGTCTTTTATAAAATCATAACATCAGGAATCTCCCCCGTCTTACCCCATTCCATAGTTTTATCTTTCTTCTTTCATATGCCATATACATCTATTAACTGTATAAGTAAAGCTACATATTGAACTGTGTACAGATAATATGTCGATATATATTGAAATCATAAATACAGGGCTCTATCCCATAATGCTGGGGTTATGAACTCAGTCAAAATCAAGAGTTGGACCTTCAGTTGACTGAGCCACCCAGGTGCCCCTAGAATGGTATTTCTAATTATAATCTAACACTGCAGAATCCATCTTTGCCTTTTTTCGTTCCATATTCTATATTCTCTTCTTGTAGAGAAGAAGGTTCTGGCTCCCAACAACATCAATATATTTACTCATTACCTCAATGTTACGATACTTCTCAGATATTACAGAATTTCTACATCCAAAATACTATGAAAAACAATCTATTAAATAGAATTCAAAGTTGTTTATTTTATCTCTTCCCACTGAGATATAGAATCAAACTCTTGGGTTCAAATTTCCACTGGATATTCTTTTTCTTTTTTTTATACTCTTTATTTTGAAATACTTACAGACTCACAAGAAGTTGCAAAAATAGTACACATATTCCTGCACGCTCTTCACACAGCTTCTTGCAAAAACATTATCTGACATAACCAGAAAACCCACATTGGTGCAACATTTTTAGCAGGACAACAGGCCTTATTCTATTTCGTCAGATTGTACAATTCATTCATGATACACATTCACTTTTAACACAGCAGCAGCCTGACATCTATCCTAACGCTCAATTAATTTCTCTAGAGAAGGTCATCCCTACCTTCTCTGGGTAGGGGCAGATGCGATGGACAGAAACTTTTCAATCCATATTTAACTTCAATAATCTTGACAGCATTCTCCATGCGATCCTGCTTTTTGTTTGTTTGTTTGTTTTGTTTCTGAGATACTGCTGGTCTGAAAAATTTGTATCTCCTCCTTGTCCTTTTCTAAGATGATTTTTATCTACCCCGGAATGTCAGGATTTTTGCAGTTTACATCTGTGTTCTTTTTTATGTTTGTTTTATTCTTTCCTTACCCTACTGCCGCAAATTAAAAATTCAGTACCTGATTACTGAATAAATAGGTTGAAAAAGTTCCTTTTGCAGAACACTTATTTTGGCCTATTTATAATTGCAGTTTAATTTTTTAATAGATGTTTCAAAGGCCAACAGTTAACAATCCTAATATTAAATCCAATCCTCAAAATGAAGAGACTAATGTAGGTTGAAAAGATTTTTCCCTCTAATTCTTCCTTTAATTCTGAGCTTTGTTCATAGAAACTTGATTATATAGCAGTCTCGAATGCTTTGAATTCTCTCGACATCACTGTATTATTAAGGTTCCTATTAGTCTGATTAAATAAAACCATTGGTTTCCAAGCATCATCCATTTGAATTTTGTCTTATTTCATTTATAGTACAATGGAAAAGAAACTGGAGGGGCGCCAGGGTGGCTCAGTTGGTTAAGTGGCCGACTTCGACTCAGGTCATGATCTCGCTGTCTGTGAGTCCGAGCCCCGCGTCCGGCTCTGTGCTGACAGCTCAGAGCCTGGAGCTGCTTCAGGTTCTGTGTCTACCTCTCTCTGCCCCTCCTCCACTCATGCTCTGTCTCTCTCTGTCTCAAAAATAAATAAATATTAAAAAAGAAAAAGAAACTGGATAACAGAAGGGGGGAAAAAACAAATAGAAGAGATAGGAATTAATAAAAAAGAGAGACCAGAAGGCATATTTGTGATTTAGTTCAGAGTTGGGTTCATTTTACAATGCAAAAACTAACATTCTGCTCTTGTAAAATGTGCTAAACTATATGTTTATATAAGACTTTAGAGCAGGTATTATGCATCTATCATCTAACAATGTCATTACATCTTAAATATTGGAACGTTATTTATAGAATTAAAAAAATGATCTCGTACTGATTTGAAATGAACTGTGCAGACTGATTTACTAAGATATTTTATTAGGTGCTTACCAAACATAAGATTTTTAATAAAATAGTTTGTTTAATAAAATGCAAAGGTTTGCTTCACAAATATGGAAAGAAACGACTTTATATAGTCATTAAAGGGTAAATCAAATCTACATATCAAAATTTATTAATCCACAGCATGGAAAACAATGGGATATGAGTAGAAGACTATGCAGCATACACATGTGCAGTGAAGGTATTAAGTATAAGGTCCTTATTAATTTTAAAGTTTAAAAAGTGAACAATAAAAGTATATGATATAATATAAGGAAACATTAATTTTTATCATAAGCATGAAAATATGTTCAAGATTTAAATGGCTAAAAATAAAGAGAGTTTAGTAGCTCTTAATCTCAAAATAAAAGAGGCCTTGAAAAGCAAACAATAGAAAAGAAATTTTGATGAAGCTCTACCATAGAAAAGGAATGGTGGTTATGCTCTCTCTTCCGCAGCATACTTGTTTTCTGTATGAATTATCTTATCTATGTTGGGTAAATAAGAGAATAATATTAGTCAGTACATGCTTGTAAATATGCAATAATCCCCAGCACGCTAATGTTTTGTGGCAATTGTTAAAAATACTGAAAATCCCACAGAAGCACCTTTCTTTGGTGAATAAGTGGATAGCTGATAATCTTTGAACTGCTAAACTCTCCAATATGTGAAGCTATTTTAGGATTGTTCGTGTATAGAAGACAAGCTTAAGTGCATGTTGCCCTTTATTTTAAAGTAATGATTAACAAAAATACTCCTGGAATGTATTTATTAACTTTGAGGAGGTTTTTCCCTATTTGAAAAAAAATGTCTTTTGGAATCCTCATGGGAAACACAATTCTCGTGATTTAAATGTACAAAAGATTGCCAATTCTAGAGGACAATTTAACTATAATAATACTTGTATTGGGATCATTACATCTTAAATATTGGAACGTTATTTATAGAATTAAAAAAATTCTTATTTTTATTTTTGATAGTCTTTAGTTTTTATTTTTTTATTTTATTTTTTATTGAGTTTTTGCTTATAAGGTAGTCAAGTTTTGAGTAGTTGGAAACAACTCTATTGTTCTCATAGTCTTAATATTTTTTGTATGATTTTTGCACAAGAGGGTTTTTAGGAACCCAGATATACCAGAAACTCCTGTTTAATTGTCATGACTTATAATTGTCATATGTCTTAAATTACTAACAGATGAAGCTAAGATGAAGAGCTAAAAAATATCCACAATGTCAAAACACGTATATTCCAAGAAATATATAAAAATTTAAAGTTTACTACTTATTTAATAGCAAGTAGATAATAGCAGAAATTGTCATGGACTTCTTAGCATGTAGGCAAAACAGAAAAGTTGTTATTTCTTTAAACTTGAATATTATAGCCCACTAAGTAAATTATAAATTCTTCAAGGGCAGTAACTATATGTTTTCTTTCTTTCTTATCCCAGGATGTTTTTCTCTCGTTCTATACATGAAGTACTCAACAGCTGTTTGATTGTTAGATCAAGTTTCAGTTCACATACTATGAAAGATATAGTAAATTTTATGGAAAGTTATATAATAATTGAAATTATATTTATATTTATTCTACAAGCCAATAATCCTATCCCTATGGCTTTTCCTTAAAAGAAACATTACCAGAATTAAAAGTACACATAAAATATGTTAATTCATAAATCAGTTATAAATATATTCAAATATGTAATAATAATTAAAATGTTTAGTAAGTAAAGATATATCAAATGAACAAAATATTTGTTAAAAAGTTACTACTAATAACATACTGAAACAGTATTTTATAAAATAATATCAAGGGGTAAAAGTAGTATATCAAATGGTATCATGATGGTAAATTGTGATTGGTGTTTAGAAAAAATATACAAGGTAATATGCAAAAATTAACACATGTTTTATATGGTAGAATTATTTTAATTTAATCCACATTTTTATCTTTTTATTTTATATTTTGAATAATTTGCAAATGAAATGCCAAAATGCCTTTAAGTTTCAAAGTTGACATCTGTTATCTTTGAGAAGAGCTAGTTTGTTTATTAAAAGATTTTATAGGGGCAACTGGGTGGCTCAGTCGGTTAAGTGAGTGACTTCAGCTCAGGTCATGATCTCATGACTGGCCCCGCATTGGACTCCGATGACAGCTCAGAGCCTGGAGCCTGCTTGGGGTTCTGTGTCTCCCTCTCTCTCTCTGCCCCTACCCCACTCGCACTCGGACTCTGTTTCTCTTTCTAAAACATAAATAAAACGTTAATTTTTTAATAAAAAATTAAAAGATTTTTTAAATCCAAAATAAAAAATGCAATAAATTATATTTGACATTATGCTAGCTACTTGAGAGGTAATCAAATAGATACAGATCCTGATAGATACAGAGAGATAATTCTGTGTAGGTATTGTGTTTTTAATTCTCTCCAGTTAACAGACTCTATAGATATTGATCACCTATATCTATTACATGTGATGATAGTTATCAATATAGATAATTTTCTTATGATTTGTTTTTTTCTGCATTTTCATGAATAATTTATAAGGTATCATATGACTAAAGGCTTATCTTAAGTATCATAACAAGGTACTATGTGAATTAATGTCTTAAATGAGGACTTTTAGTTTATAATTAAGCACTATAATTATTTTCTTATATTTGATACTTTAGAAATTCCACTTTTTAAACATTTACTTATCTATTACCCTATCTTGATGGTATAATTTTAACAATTCCTCATCATTTCTCTTCATTCATTGTATCAAACATATAAATGTATAGTTTTTATATACTACTATTAAATCAAATTATTTCTCTATAAATTATCCTTTTACTTTTTAGTAATATTTTAGTTTTTATATTAATTTAAATTTTTTGTTTGATATTAACATAGTTATACTAACTTTCTTTTGGTTCATATATTGTAGCGTATATATTTTTTCATTTTTTAATTTTCTGCCTTTTTGAAGCTGTGTTTCTTATAAGAAGCTTATATTTGAGATTGCATTCTCTAGATTATTTATTCATTTCCTACTTTTTAGAAAATCTTATGACAGCTATCATTCTTCCACTCTCTCCTTAATGGCTATCCTAGAAATTACAATATACATACTTGATTTACCAAAAGCTGACATTTTACTTCTCCCTGGCCAATGTAAATGCCTTAGAATGGGTTAACTATTCATCCCCATCACAGTTCATATGTTCTTATTGTTTTATTATATAAGTACACACGTATTCAGAATAAGATATCATATTTTTGTTTTATATATCCACATATTCAGGTTCATCTACATCTTTATATTTCACATTCTTTTTCATTTCTATCTGCATTTTCAAACTTGAATCTGTTGTCATTTTCATTCTGCCTGTAAGAGACACTTCAGAGTGTCTTGTGGTCATACATTCATTTAATTTATGTTTGAAGGGTATTTTCAAGGAGCTATAAATTTCTAAGTTGGCAGATGTTCCTATGTTGTGAGTCACCATGTGTCTCTAGTTTAGGAATTTAACCAGATTCTCCCTAGGTCTCTCTGTGTCTCTTTGTGTCTCTGTTTCTCTCTCTCCCTCACTGTATCTTTTTCTCCCTCTCTCTCCTTTTTTGAAAGCCTCTAGACCCCATGTTTTATTCCTACCAAATTTAAAAACTATAAAATCCCTACGTAGCGTCTCATTTTCTCAGCCTCCCAAATTTCCAGAATTGCCAGATCATTTACAGAAAAAGAGACCCCCCAATGCTAGACTCACAGCTCTAGGTGTTTGTTTGTTTGTTTTTTCTTTCCATTTCTGTGTCCATTGTCCCTGTAATTTATACGGTTTTGTTTGCGCTCAGATGTCCTCAGTAGATGGTTATTATTTTTACTCAGCTTTTCTAGTTGTTTTCTGTGGAAGCATTAGTCTGAATTGCCTCATCTTCCCTTGTTGAAAGAAATCATTTGCTACTTGTGATATTGCCTTCATAGGATTCGGCCACCTTGCTGAATGTAAATGGGGTCCATTTTCACCAGATACTTTCCCATTGCTTATTTTTCAGTTGTTCTGGAAAAAAGCTTTTAAAGGCTTTGCTATTGCAAAGAGCGTTACTCTAAATATTTTCGTGTGTGTCCACTAGTGCATATAGACAAGAATTGTATTTGTGTATAAAGCTTATTCTTGGTCTGCATGGTTCTTCCCACCAGAACGGCTTTGCTTCAGCTATTTCTAACAGCCAGAACGTGCTCAAAACCAGGAGCCGTTCTAGGCCTCAGATGGGAATTTCAAGCTCAGATTCTCCACATCAGTGTTCCAAACTTTAAAATCTTCTAGCAGTGCTTCACGTCTCAAGGAAGAACAGTGCCTTTGGATTCCTGCAGTTCCAGAATGTTCACCTTTACTTTGACCTGCTCTGACTCCCACCACTTCATCTCCTTTTCCTAGTTCCTCAGGCCCAGGGATGTATGCATCATCCCCAGCTTGCACCTGCTTTGGCTTCCAGCCACGAAGCCTCCCACTTGATCACAAAGGTCTGACTCTGACCCCCTAGGGCATAACTCATGCTTGTTTATTTGTTCATTTGTTTGTTTGTATGGTAGTCCTTAGAGACCTCTGTTACCTTCATTATGACTTGAAAATGATGTCCAACTGAGGTCTGGTTGTTGTAGAATGGGATAATTCCTTACACGTCCTGTTCTATCATAATACTCCAAAGAATCTTGGCAATTAAATATGCATACTCTTTTCTTACAAAGATCTGTTATATACATGAATTAGTATTTTTATCTACTGCTCATCTCTCAACTGTGGAGCACATAGAGTTCAGTGTTTAAAACTAGGTCATACAGCTGGTAAATGGAGGAACTGTTTTCCAAACCTGGTTCCTCTGATACCTATCATCTGTTCCTTCCACTTCATAAATGCTGTGGTTCCAAAATAATTCTCATGTATCAAATTCTTTAAATATAATTTTTAAAAGGGAGCTCTACCACAGAGGTCAATAAAGTCAATGCCTTAGGATTACTGATTGAATTGATAAGGAAAGTTAGCAAACAGAAAGGAGGAAATTTCAATATCCCCTATTTCATTCTTTATTGACTTTGCAACACTGATAAATCCTAATATCTCAAGGCCTTTAACTATTTAATTGATTGGTTTAAAAATTATATCTATTGTAACATTAGAATCACTTAATAGATATGAATTGTCTCGGCAAATCTCAAGAAACTGGATGAATGAACTGAACTACTGATGTTGGCTTACATAGCATATTTTAGTTGAAAGGCCATCCTGCAAATAGGTATGTGCATTTATATATATGACATATTTTTTTATGAAAAAGGAAATTGACTTTTTTTTTTCCTGTCAAGCACGCTTCAAGTCCCACTGTGGACACTTTATTTTACATACATTCTAAGTGTGTAATAAAGCATTGCTATGTCATATATAAGATCAATGTACTAATTACATTAAATTTGTTAATATCTGACATATATTTATTCTAAAAACTTTGCCAATTGAAGGAAAGTAGAGTCTTTGCTTTTTAAAAAATATAATAAGTTTCTATCGACAATAGAAACCACCATCTGCTTCAGCAAGAGAAGTCCAGAATTCTGAACATGGAATATTTATGAAGAAACACATTATGATTAAATGACACATTCTTTCCCTATATAACGCTCCCTGTGGCATCTATTACTATTAAAACCCTGTATAGACTGTGAGTTTAGGACACACAGCAGAGAGTGAGGAGCCCCTATGGTGCTTCAACCAACTCTCATCATTAATTATATACTCTAAGTGGCATATTAGGAATCTTAGGAAGTGTCTTTGCTACACAGGCCAAAGGATGATTGGAAAGATAAGATGCAAGATGAGAAATCACTGCTACCCCATGAAGTCAAATGATAAGAACATTGTGATTGACTGTGTGCAAGGCCACTGCTAAATTGAGAAAAATCAAGACTGACAGAAAACTCTGGGGTTGGCAATCAGTAAGTCACATTTTGTTACATGTGCGAGCATCAGAATATATTTTATGAAATATATAGCAAAAAAAAGAAAAAAAGGGAGAAAAAATCGAAGAGCATGGTGGAGAGGAAAAATACTTTCAATATGTTTTGGGCTTAAACTTCCTATAGTTTGAAGAAGATAAATGGAAAATATATTAAAGTCTGTAACAGAACAATTGTTATGATTGTAATAAAAAATAGCAAGTTCAATACCTTCAGATAACATTATATGAGGTATAGAAATGAATCAAATCTTCAACTCAGTTTTGAATAATGAAATTGCCACCAGATTTTAAAAATAAAATTAATAATTAATATTTTTAAAAGATAGAATAAAAGTAATAATAAATCACAAGTATATCTTTTAAGCATTTTTCTAAAGTTTATTTATTTTGAGAGAGAATGAGTGCATGTGTGAGCAAAGGAGGGGCAGAGAGAGGGAGAGAGAGAATCCCAAGCAGGCTCCAGGCTTTCCGTGCAGAGCCTGACATAGGGGTCCATCTCATGAACCATGAGATCATGACCTGAGCCAAGACCAAGAGTCAGATGCTTAACCAGCTGAGTCACCCAGGTACCCCACAAGTATATCTTTTAAAAATATAGTGAGGGGCGCCTGGGTGACTCAATCGGTTAAGCGGCCTACTGCAGCTTAGGTCATGATCTCACGGTCTGTGAGTTCGAGCCCCACGTTGGGCTCTGTGCTGACAGCTCAGAGCCTGGAGCCTGCTTCAGATTCTGTATCTCCCTCTCTCTCTGCCCTTCTCTTGCTCACTCTCTGTCTCTGTGTCTCTCAAAAATAAAATAAATAAAAACGTTAAAATTTTTTTTAAAAAAAGTATAGTGATAATAAATAGCTTTATAGAAAAATTTTCAGATGTAGAACCTTATAGTTTGAAATTACAGAAAATTATTTTAGACTCCGAAATCTCTATAGAAACCTTTCGGTTCCAAAAAGCATTTCACAGATGAATAGATCAAATAAATGTCAAGAATCATTTCACATTTATATGAAATATAGAAATAATTTATATTAAAATCATTCAACATCCTGAAGTCATATTAATGTGTGTTCCATATTTCTCTGCCAAACAAATTTTGGTATTTCTCTTAATTGCAATCATTCTTAATAACTTTTTGACTTACATGAACTGTCAGTCCCTTTGTACTTCCTAAAGAATAATATTTCTAAGTCATCCATTCATTCATTTATTCATAGGTAATACCATCTTCTCGCTCTGCTACTTATACAACAGCGAGTAGGCACTGTTTCATGTTCTCAAAGATCTCAGATTTTAGTGAATGAGAGAAAGACATCTACTGTGAAGTGGACACCATTAGAGATGGAGAAATTAAAGGTAAAAACAATGCATGTCATTGGGTGACCTAGTCTGAGAGGAATTTATAGAAGTCTTATATATGCAGAAGTGAACTGTTTAAAGTGACATCAAAATCATAAAATAGTTGGGGATAAATTTAACAACAGGTTAATACGAAGCTATAGAAATCAAGACAGCTTTGTATTGGTTTAAGGACAGATATAGAGTAAGACATTGGAGTAAAGTCCAGAAATAGAGGCACGCATACATGACCAATTGATTTTCAATACATGTACCACAATCGCTTGATAAGCAAAGTGTAATCCTTTCAACAAATGGTGTTGGAAAAATGAGATATTCATATCATATGAAAAAAAAAGTGGACCTCAACTCTTACCTTAAACTATATACAAAAATTTAATGGAAATGGAACAGAGATATTAAGAGCTGAATTTGTAAAACTTTTAGAGAAAACATAAAGGAGAGTTTTGGTACCTTGAACATATAAAAATGCCTTAGACACGAGATGGAGAGCACAAATTATAAAAGAAAAATTATAAATTGGACTTTATCAAAATTAAATTCTTACCTTGGAAAAATATTATGTATGTGTGTGCATGTGTGTGTGTATGTGTAGCTGTATATATAATTTGACCAAATAATTTGTGTTGACAGTTCTGAAAAGAAAAAAGAAAACAAAAACTTTTACAATTTAATAATAAAGACAAAAAGAGGACTAAGGAAAGATTTTTAAATGGGCAAATTATTTGAAAGGCTAGTCCAGAAAACAAGATAGACCATTAGCCAATTCATATTTGATAAAGTGCTTACGATTATTCATCCAGGAAAAGAAAACTAAATCCACAATGAAATACTCATTAAGAGCTAAAATTAAAAAGACTAATAATACCATGTGTAGGTGAGGGTATAGACTAATTTAGGTATTCATTTACGCTGGTGGGAATATAAAATGATAAAGCCACTTTGGCAAACAATTTGACAGATTATAAAGTTAAACGTATATCTATCCTCTGACCCTGCGGTATTACTTCCAGAAATTTACAAGAGAGAAATGAAAACATTTCTTTATTCTATGAAAACACCACGATTGTTGATAGCAGCTACTGGAAACAGTTCAGGCGCATATCAACAAATGAATAAACATATTGTGGTATATTCATGCAATGCGGTATTATTCAAATATAGGAAGTAATGAGCTACTGTATTCATAACAATATGAATAAATCTCAGAATTGGTATGTTGAACAAAATATGTCAGACCGTAGATGCCACTTATATGAAAATTTAGAAAACTTAGCCAAAAACATGTTTAATCTATAAGAGCAGTTTCCTTTGGCCAGGGTAAGGTGGAGAAGTGGGAGGGGTTGTATGGGAACTTTTCGGGGGGAGAGAAGTGTTGTATAATTTGATCGTGGTAGTGGTTACGCAGACATATAATTTGTTAAAACTCTTTGAAATATATGAGTGAGTGGGTGCATTTAAATATATGCAAATGATATTTAAGTAAAGTTGACTAAAAATAATCCAAAGAAATATTATGTTGCTAGAAGAAATTAATTACTACAAAGAAATTTCAAAACATGAGAAGACACCATTGATATATTGTTACATAAAATAAGCAGAATAAAATATTAGGTTAAATATTTTTAAATCCATAGAGTATGAGAAAAAGGGAGGAAAAACCAAAATGTAAAAAGAGTCAAATGCATTAATTCAACAAGTCAAATTCATTAATTCAACAAGTTAATTCTGTACCACATTGCATACAAGGCAGTAGACTAGGTTTTAGGTACACAGAATAAAAAGGTATGTCCTGTTATTCTACATCGACAATTCACATTTAAGTAACTTTCAGAAAAAGTAAATTTTAAGTCTCCATTTTTATTCTGTATTTGTTTATCATATTTATAGGATTAATATTCTAAAATTGTAGGGTTACCAAAAGAGATGGCAGTTCAATTTGTCAAATTATAATGAAAATAAACCCGTAACAATTTGGTGGGCAAAACAACAGTCAAAGAAGAACTCAGAGGGGCACCTGAGTGACTCAGCTGGTTGAGTGTCACATGGGCTCAGGTCATGATCTTGCAGTTTCTGAGTTGGATCCCCACGTGGGCTCACTGCTGTCAGCACCGAGACCACTTCAGATCCTCTATCTCCCTCTTTCTCTGCCCCTCTCCCACTCACTCGTGCTCACTTGTTCACGCTCTCAAAAATAAATAACAAAGCATTAAAAAAAAAAAAAAAAAAAAAGAGGAGCTCAGAACAAGGATAACCAGCCCAGAAAGTCTGGTAACAAGATTCTATGCAGTGGCACCTGGGTAGCTCAGTCTATTAAGAGTGGGACTCTTGATCTCATCTCAGGTCATGATCTCACATGGTTTGTGAGTTCAAGCCCCGCACTAGGCTCTGCACTGACAGCACAGAGACTGCTTGGGATTCGGTCTCTCTCTCTCTCTGCCCCTCCCCGGCTTGCTCGCTCTGTCTCTGTCTCTCCCTCAAAATAAATAAACTTAAAAAAAATAGATTCTATGCAAATAGACATATTGAACTAAATTAAAAAATGAATATGCAAAATGGATAAAAATTAGGAATGATTTTTCATGTTACAAAAATATATTATTCAATTTACAAAGAAATCATTATAAGTCATAGCTGACTCACCTAGAACATTTAATATTTTTTTCTGACCCATTTAGAATGCAATCTTCCCGGGGCGCGTGGGGGGCTCAGTCGGTTGAGTCTCTGACTGGCTCAGGTCATGATCTCTCAGTCGGTGAGTTCAAGTCTCACATTGGGCTCTGAGCTGTCCAGCTCTCAGAGCCTGGAGCCTGCTTCAGATTCTGTGTCTCCCTCTCTCTCTGCTCTTCCCTCACTCATGCTCCGTTCTCTCTGTTTCTCAAAAATGAATAAACATTTAAAAAATTTAAAAAGAAATGAATGCAATCTTCTTTTTCCCCCATAACAGCCCTGAAGTAGGCGGCATTGTTTCATTTTACATGTGATGAAATAGAAACTAAAAAGATCCAAGAAGTAAGCCCAGTGTCCCACAGCTAGGGAGTGATGGAAGAAATTTCACCCTGCAATGCTCATGACCTTAAAACAGTTGAGATTAAAAATTATAGATAATTGACTCACTATAAAAAAGTCAAGGAGGAAATGGGATAAAAACTAAATAGTATTTCTCTTATCCTTCACAACACCACTTCCTCCTCTTTCTGCCCCACCCCACACACCCGTAAAGAAGAATCATGGGAGATCCTCTTTCCTTTTCCATGCTATTCCATAAAAAAAAATACATATGATAGTTTGATTGAATTTACTCAATTCATTAATTAGTTCCATACCATTAATCCTTTAAAAGTGTCTAATTTAGTGTTTGTTTGTTTATTTATTTATTTGTTTGTTTTTAGAGAGAGAGAGAGGGCACAGGTGAACAAGGGACAAAGAGAGAATCCCAGGAGGGGCAGAGAGAGAGAGAGAGAGAGAGAGAGAGAGAGAGAGAGAGAGAGAGAGCGAGCAAATAGTAGTGCTCATCCAAAGCAGGGCTCGTGCTCACCCAACATGGGACTCAAACTCATAAACCAGGAGATCATGACCTGAGCTAAAGTTGGACGCTTAGTGACTGAACCACCCAGGCACCCTAAAATTCAGTGTTTTAAGTACATTTACAGAGTTCTACAAATATCACTAATTTAAAAAATGTTTTCATCACTTCAAAAAGAAAACTTAATGCCCATTAGTAGGCACCCTTACTCCCCTCCCCTCAAACGTCTGGTAAGCACCAATCTACCTTGCGAATTTTCCAATTCTAGACACTTCATGAAAATGGAATCATGTAGTAGGCATCCTTTGTGGTGGGCCCCACTGGTTGGCTCACATAAGAAGTGGCCATGTTGGCAGCAATGTAAGTTATACATAGTCTCAGCAACATGGACTTCCACTCACCAAAGTCAACCTGACAATGGCTACGACTGACCGTCTGATACACAAGCAAGAGACACCAGCACTGAGTTTCACATATGGCACCATTCCCCAGGTTGATCAGCCAGCTACCTGGTAGCATGTTGATTACATTGGACTGCTTCCATATTAGAAGGGGAAGTGTTTTGATCTTATTCAAGTAGACAGTCTGGATATAGATTTTCCTTCTCTGCAACAATGTTTCTGCCAAACGTACCATCCAAGGACTTACAGAAATCCTTAGCCACCATAATGGTATTCCATATAGCATTACTTCTCATCAAGTAACTAATTTCACAGCAAATAAAGTGAGGCTCATGAAATTCAATGGTCTTACCATGTTGTCCAGCATTTTTAAGCAGATGGTTTGCTAGAATGGCCTTTTGAAGACTCAATCATAGTACCAGTTAGGTGGCAGTAACTTGCAGGTTTCAGGCCAAGTTCCCCAGAAGGCTTCATATGCTCTGAGTTGGTTTCCAATATTTGGTACTGGTTCTTCTATAGTCAGGATTCATGAGTAAGAAATCACAGGTTATTTCTCCCTGAAGACTGCCTGTGACTCCTAATCAATTCTTTACCTGGCCATTCAGCCCGGCAGACTACGTGTTCTTTCCCCATCATACTGACCCATCTGATGCATTCACTAATCAGCTTTAATAGCTATGTAATCTGTCACTTCAAATGTCATGCTGGAATGATGGAGCACCTTCTGTCTTGGGAACCATACCTGATCATCAATTTTGTTCTGATGTACTGAAATGCTAGTGATGACGTACCTTGAAAGCCATCCTCTTGAAAGCCATCCTATTTTCTGAGTCTAAAATGTAAAAAAAATATGTATAAAAAAGAAAGAGAAAGAATGGAAATAAAGAAAATAAAAAGAGGAATGGGGAAAGAGAAAGGGCATAAAGAAATGAAGGAAGAAGGGAAGGAAACAAAACCTCTTTTCTCAGCTTTCTCCTAATATAGAGCAGGTTTTCTCACTTGATTAGGAGTTAGGTGTTCAGGAGTTAGGTCCAGACTCAGGCGGTCTTGTTTAACCATATCTGTCACTACCTGTTTTATTTACTTTAATAATTTTCTGGGGCGCCTAGGTGGCTCAGTTTGTTAAACGGCCGACTTCGGCTCAGATCATGATCTCACGGTCTGTGAGTTCAAGCCCTGCGTTGGGCTCTGTGCTGATGGCTCAGAGCCTGGAGCCTGCTTCAGATTCTGTATCTCCCTCTCTCTCTGCCCTTCCCCTGCTCATACTCTGTCTCTATTTCTCTCAAAAATAAATAAATGTTAAGAAAATAATAATTTTCTTATTCTAGTGTTTGGGCTTTCCCTCCTTCTTGGATATTCAAGAGCTTCCATATCCCCCATTTCTCTCCAACTCAAAGTAGTATTTGCCACTCCTTCCTTTGAACTATACAGGAATTGTTTTTGAAATTAATGATTTATCAAGGTTAACAATAAAATACACAAAGTTCCAACAATTATAATCGCTCTTCTATAAATTGTATCACCAATTATCTCTGCAGATTTTGACTCTATGTCTTACACCTGTACTTCCAAAATTCTTTTTTTTCCCATTAAAACTTGTTCAATCTGTCAGCACCACACTAAGATATTTGAGAAGATAAAGCAGTATTAATTTTACATGCAAAAATCCTGATAGCCATAAAATTAATAAATGAATAATATCTTTATCAGAAGCTAGTTCTTTATTTATTTTTAATGTTTAATCAAACAGTTATCAAGGTAATGTTTATTCAGATTTTAATCATAACACATATGGACTCTAACTTTTTTGGTTTTATGTATTTGTATATTGTTTGACCTATCATGACACATGCTATATTTTGTATAATTATAAGATGTAATTCTCAAAATGGTATAAACATATATAATAACATATATAACATAGTGTTTTTATTGTTACGTTTGATTATATATATTTATATACAATATAGAATTTTCAGTTTATATAACTTTTTTGGCTTTCTTTTTTGTATTACCAACTACATTATCCTTGATCATTAAATGATTTTGATAAATATCAGTAGGATTTGACATTTTCATGTTTTCTCACTTAAAATCTTTTTTAAAGATAATTTACTCAGAATCTGTACAAAAAATTACTTTAATCTGGCTTCCTTCTCAATTTAAAATGACAGCCAGTTTCTCACAAAAATTTGAATTGTAATAACAGTAATTGAAACTTTGAAGCCAAATTTCAAAAACCATAGGCAGAAATCTTTAGTGAAGATTACTTCCAAATTTGATCATGTACAATTGAGAATTTTTAATTTTTATGGTATTTTCTACTTGGAATTCAATAGCAATGTAATATTATGCACCAAAATTTGAGATTTATGCCTTTAAATATTATATAATACTTGGGAGAAAAATGTAGACAATACATCACTGAATAGATGTATATGATATATAAATATCTAAAACTAGGGTATGAATTTGCTTTTAAAAGTTTACAGCATTGTGTGTTTTCAAAAACTCAAACTCCAGAGGGGAATATGCATATTTCTTTAAACAAATGGTAACACAATCTTCCTATCCCCAGGGCAGATGTGAAGACACATAATTTATATATTCAAAATGCCTGATTCTAAAGAAAATGAATACAGGAAAAGTCCCTTTGTAAAACAGATTGGTGAGTAATTTAAACTGCATCTTACCTCAGATCTTTTATACAAGGATGTATATTAACAGGAAAGGAAAGACACGCATATATGGGGATGAGGGGGAAGGAAATATAAGGATCCTGAGTGAACATATTACTGTATCAGGCCCATTAATGCTATAAGTAATATTGAAAATACTTAAGGAATTAGTAATTAGCATTGCTTCGAATTTCATCATTTTAATTAGTTCAGTAAAAGGTTAATGTTTACTTGACCGAAACTGATCTCCTGGAAGCTGACCTACCAGAAAAGAAGCTGGCTCTGGCAGAACCCGTAGAAATCTGTCACAGTATAGTGATTACACAATCACTTTTGGTCAAGAACAAGACTTGATCCTGCCAATGAAAGGCTTGAGCTTTTCCATCCACAAATACTGGACTGGCAGGATAGGACAGGGGCCAAGATTCTGCCCTGTTATGTTGCTATTGTGTCTTGACCCTGATCTCATTAAGAGGGGGTACTTTAGGGGTGCCTGGGTGGCTCAGTCGATTAAGCGTCCGACTTCAGCTCAGGTCATGATCTCAGGGCTTGTGAGTTTGAGTCCCACGTCGGGCTCTGTGTTGTCAGCTCAGAGCCTGGAGCCTGCTTTGGATTCCATGTCTCCCTTTCTCTCGGCTTCTCCCAGGCTCATGCTCTGTTTCATTCTCCTTCAAAAATAAACAAGAGGGGGTTACTTTATCACTCATACAGCTTAAGAGATCATGTAGCCTAAGGCTCAGCATCCCTTTCCTGGAGTGTGACGTTGTGCCGGGCTAGATTTCTGGATATGTACTAGGATATCGGGACCCTGTGCACCTGCTACCACTCCTAACCCTGTGCATTTTCCCAATGATCACACTTTCAACAGTCTGGGGATTCGTGTACTTGTCCATTTGCTCTCATTTGTGGGATAGTCAGCTTCATAGCCAAATTTAAGAATAAGCTATGTTATGTTCTTTGAGAAAATAAGAGCTTTGGTTTGTTTTGTTTTAGATTACTCTGGTCACTTAGAATTGCCGAAACAGCAATATTATACCGTGTCTTGCTATTCCTTTTCTTCTCAATGTTTATAGATATTTGCGAGACATTTAATTCTCATTTTGTAACAAACTATCTTCATAAAAAATTAAGGAAAGAAGCTGACAAGATTATTTGATGATATGATACTATACCATGAGTACACTGGTCTGCTGTTAAAATCATCATCTAAGGAAAGCTAACTCAATTATAGATTTACATGGAGTTGGAAACCTAACTCATTTTCTTATACAATAATTAGTGATTGCTATCAGCAACTTACCTGTATAGCTACAAATGTTGGATAGGCTTAAGGTAGGGATATTGCTTCGTCAGAGATGTCAAAGGCCCACCAGAGAACAACACCTAATTTGTGATAGGACCGTTGAGTAGAAATAAAGCAAGAATAGATGAAAAGGCATCTTGTTCAAGGTGAACAAACAACAAGCATAAGGGACATAAGGCATGTGGGAGAGTGACAGATAGAAGAGAACAAAATGGAAGTAGTGTTTTGTTCGAAGAGGATAACAAAGAGTTTTGTACAACCTGCACTGGGAGAATTTGGTTGGGGCCAGGTCATGTGGCTTACAGGCCAAAGTGGTGAACTGCGAATTGATGCTAAGAACATTTTAAGGGCGAAGAATCATAACCGGGGGAACGGCACAGTTGTATACAGTTGTATATTGTATGACAATATAACTCTGAGTATGTAATAAATAATTCAGATTAGATGTGGTTAGGAGGTGTTTTCAGTAGTTCAGATGAGAAATACTGATATCTTGGGCAAAGGTTATGGTAGCGCAGTCAGAAAGAATTGATCATAGCAGAGTGATTTACAGTGTTGCATGTACTTGCTGGTGTTTGAATACAGAGGAAGTCTAAGAAAGTAATTCAAGAATGACTTACACCGTTGGTTGGATGGTGGTACCATTAACTGAGATTGGGAATCGTGGGAAAAGAATAGGGTTTGAGGAAAAAGATGGTGAGTTCAGTTTTGAGTTTATTGATTTGGAATGCTTTGAGACATTCTTCTAATAGGAGATGTTTTATGGTCAGTTGTACACATCAATCAGAAACCAGGCAGAGAAGTCTGGAATGGGAGTATACATGTTCCATTTAATTGCAAATAAGTTTCCCATAAATACGCAATAGAAACAACTGTGGATCATTTAAGCAGCAGTGTGTGTTTATTGGAAGGATTTTTATTAGCTCAAGGGTTTTCTAATATGGCCACAGAACTGGGCTCAGAAAACAATTAAACGCAAAGAACGCAAGGTGGCCAAATTCAGGCAAAAAATCCCCAAGCCCATCCAGTGAGAATGTTGATACCCCCCATCTAATACACCCCCTACCCCTTTGTGCCACAGGATATTGCAAGCGCTGCCTCTGCTATTGGAACTCCAAAGAGAAGCTGCTATTGTGCCTGTTGCTAACATGAAAATGAATCCCCTACCTTTGTGGCGATTTGTCTTCCTAGTCGGAGACTCAGATTGCTAGGCATGTGCATCTGATTATACAACCTAGAACATAGGCTTACACTGGAAAAGTGCATCTTTGTAGCTTCTCTGCATCCCAACTGGTCTCATTTAGTGCAGAATTCTTCACTCATAGGAGCTGGTTATAGACAGTGAGCAAGCAACATTGTGACAAAGTCCCAGTCCAGGCTTTATACTGACTATGTAATAGATTTTAAGAAATTTTTGGGGTGCCTGGGTGGCTCAGTCGGTTGAGTGGGCGACTTTGGCTCAGGTCATGATCTCACTGTCTGTGAGTTCGAGCCCCGCGTCGGGCTCTGTGCTGACAGCTCAGAGCCTGGAGCCTTCTTCGGATTCTGTGTCTCCCTCTCTCTCTGCCCTTCTCCTGCTCATGCTCTGTCTCTATGTCTCAAAAATAAATAAACATAAAAAAAAGAAGAAATTTCTTAAGGAGAGAATATAGTTGAGAAAATGAAAATGCTTCCATGTGTAAGTTCATCTATATAGTTATTCTTTTTTTTTATTTTTTAACGTTTATATATTTTTGAGAGAGAGAGAGAGACAGACAGACAGACAAAGTGCGAGCAGGGGAGATGTAGCGGTCAACACAGAGCCCGACGCGGGGCTCGAACTCACAAGGGTGAGATCATGACCTGAGCCGAAGTCGGATGCCTAACCGACTGAGCCACCCGGGCGCCCCTATATAATTATTCTTATATGGCCAAAAATATCTCAGAAAGATTTCATTGTGACGATTCTTCGTGCCTGTCCCTATACATTCTTGTATATTTGTTTGATTGACTTAACAACCTGACTTTGCCCTTCCGTGATTGCTTTCATGCTGGAGTATAATAAGGGATTATGTACAACAAGCAGTTTATCTCAGGAGTCCTCTCTTTTACTGATACTCTGTAAGTGAGCGTTATCACCACTAATAAGGCAGGAAGGAAGTGGTGAATATTGCTGGTCTATACTGATGGTTAAAAATAATCAAAGACTGGGGGCGCCTGGGTGGCTCAGTCGGTTGAGCGGCCGACTTCAGCTCAGGTCATGATCTCATGGTCTGTGAGTTTGAGCCCCACCTCGGGTTCTGTGCTGACGGCTCAGAGCCTGGAGCCTGCTTCGGATTCTGTGTCTCCCTCTCTCTCTGCCCTTCCCCTGCTCATACTCTGTCTCTTTTTCTCTCAAAAATAAATAAACGTTAAAAAACGTTTAAAAAAATAATCAAAGACTGTGACTTTAAAGATGAGTTAGTATTGAGGTAAATTATTTTTTAGCATGGTCTATATACTATGGACTGAACTGGGTTCCCTACACCCCCAATTCAGATATTGAAGCTCCAACAATCTCTCCCCTCCATGTGACTGCATCGGACATAGGACCTTTAAAGAGGTGGTCTAGGTTAATGATGTCATAAGGATGATGTCCTGGCACAATAGAATTGGTGTCCTTCTAAAAAGAGGAAGAAACCAAAGCTTTCTTTCCACAATGTGAGAGCACGGTGAGAAAACAGCCATCCCTACAGGCCAGGAAGAGAGCTCTCTAGAGAAACCCAACATGCTAACACCTTGGTCTTGTACTTCCCAGCTTCCGGAACTGTGAGAAATAAATGCCTGTTGTTTAAGCATCCCAGTCGATGGTATTTTTTAATGGAGCTTGAAACGACTAAGGCACCATCTACCTTCTACTGATTTTGTCCTCCCTGCAGTTTTAGGAAAAGATGAGAAGACCGGCATTTTCCAACTTTGAATGATGGAGAGCTACCAAGATCAGTAGTTATATTACAATATCATGATAATGTTTGAAGAATTCTCTGTGAATCCATAGAATAAAAATGACCTGTATTAAACAAAACAAGTCATATTTACTTATATATAAAAACACATTTTCTGAATTGTAATGCAACAGTGAATTATATATAATTTTATAAGTAAACCACCTATTTATATATTAGGCAGAATTTATTACTGAGAATATTTAGTAAGAGCTTGTTTATCTAAATATATGTTAATAGTGATATCATTATACTTATTAAAACATTCTACTATCCATGTGTGGGACATGCAGCATGATGAACATTATTGAGTTTACATTATTGTATATTACGTACATATTCACTTGCAAAAATATAATTGCCTTTGAAAAGTTATACATTTTTCTTATACTCATTAAGGACAATGGTGACTTTCAAAAATCTACTGTTATTACTCGAAATTAACAACAAATACTGCATTATTTTCTAGGAGTAAATGAGATGTTTTATGGGCCTCTCAAAGCAAATTAAGACCTTATCAAAGGAATTTAGCAAAAATTGCTAGAAGAAACTTTTTTACCAGAAATATACAGTTATATTATATTACCTATGACCAAAACTTCTACCTTTCGTTCTCAATGTCCTCTCTCAGTTTTTAGTTAATTGTATTGCTTTTTCTTCTATGTCATATAAACAAAACATAATTAAATCTAGAATAAAGTGAGTAAATGTATTATTTTATTTAGTAAGAAATCTTTAGGGCTTTTAATGTTGTTTATGTAAACAATATTTACATTAAAATACTTTTTGTCTCACCCCTAAGGAATATCAACAACGGATCCAGGACAGGATAGAAAATTAAATAGGAGGGTGCCTGGGTGACTCAGTTGGCTAAGCAGTTGGCTTGATTTCTGCTCAGGTCACGTTATCAGGAGCCCCTCCTTGGACTTGGCACTAATAGCCTGGACCCTACTTAGGATTCTCTCCCCCTCTCTCTCTGCCTCTTCCTCTTCTCTCTCTCTCTCTCTCTCTTAACTTAAAAAAAAAAGAAAATTAACCTATGAGACTATAGCACATATATACAAATTGATTTTAAACATAATTCTTTAAACATTATTAACGTACATTGAAGTTTAGAAACATTCTCTTAGTTTAGAATTTTTAATAATTATTTCCTTTTGCAACCTAGATTAAAAGTAATTTTTCCTATAATTAACAATCTCAAATGTTTAATTATATGTATTAATGTGTTAAGCGATAGTATAGGTAAAAGCAGGAACTGCTACATTAGTTCAGTTACAATTCTTCCTAGAAATCAATTAGAATTCATCAAAAAGGAATAATTAGATTGGACAATGTTTGTGGAATTTTTTTGGAACTGAATGACTATAGGGTTTGAGTGTTAAAAGGAAGATGATGGGGGTACCTGTGTGGCTCAGTAGGTTAAGCATCTGACTTCGGCTCAGGTCATGATCTAGCAGTTCGTGAGTTCGAGCCCTGTGTCAGGCTCTGTGCCGAGAGCTTAGAGCCTGGAGCCTGCTTCGGATTCTGTATCCCTGTCTCTCCGCCCCTCCCCCACTCACGCTTTGTATCTCTCTCCCTCAAAAATAAATAAACATTAAAGAAATTTAAAAAGGAAGATGAAAAGATAAAAATTGCATGAGAAAGAAAACATAAGATGATTGCATTTCAAAACCTCACTTAAATATATTTGCATGATAATTTTAATCAATCAAAAATATCCTATGACTCTATAAGATATTTACAATATTTTTTCAATTAAAATTTAATTTTCGATAGCCATTATTTTGTCTTGTTCTCCCATTACTAACTTACGAAAGTCATCACCTTTTAACTATAGAAATTATATACAAATTGGTGGATATTTACAATGCACTGTGACTTCCTTGTGTTTCGTCTACACCTTTTAGGAGAATTTCAGCTTCAAACTTCCCTCCTTTTTGCCTTTTTATATAGTACATTGCAGGCATGTGACCTAGGTCCCATGATTCAGACCCGACTTGAGATTCAATTTTTAAAGTAATAACGAAAGAGATATTTCATTGAATTAATATTCTGAAAAGAATGGGAGTGGAGGCATCTAGATTTTGAAGGTGGAAATTTTCCTGAGTCAAATTTTCAGCACTGCTATGACCCATTAGATGGTATATTGGAAAGTATCATAGAGAAGACCAAGAAAAGATATTTACTCTAAAAGAAAACACACTTTCACATGTAGATGAATTCAGACTCATCACTCCATGTTTCTCTCTCTTGTAAAGGTTTTACATAAGTCCATTCTTGCTCTAATACGATGGGGTAATATTAGGATATTTCAGTTCAGGAGTTGCTTGGTATTCCCGATCCCCCCTCCCCTCAAGGATAAAACAATGCCAATTAAAGTGTTGAGGGTTTAATTTTTATTTTCTGTCTCAACTAGCTATATGGCATAATACCAAGGTGCTTTCTCTTTGCAAGAGCTAAACATTACATAAAATGAATTTTATAAACCTCTCTGTGAGAAACAGATCTTATTGGAATTAGAGCAGGATTTTTCTACCCTAGTAGAAAAATTTTAACCTAGATAATTTTTACTCTAATATATTTAGAAGACCAGATAAAGGGTAGTTTTCTTATTTATAAAGTTAACAAACGTTCTCTTGGCCAAGGTAGAAGAGGAGAGGAAAGGGAGAGAAAGATGGAGGATGAGTATCAATAGAAATCATTAGAAATCTCAAAGAGAGAGATTTCTGCTCCGCTCTTCTCCTAAAATTTTGGAAGACAACTCTCAGTGGGTGCTGTCCGAGGTACAGCAAAGCTTACATTGTTCCATTTTAGAAAGAAAAGGAACCTGAAATAGTACCACTTTGTTTCTCAGGGACCAAGTTTTCCAGAGGGAGATCATTCTGAGCAGCTGACCTCAGACCCAGTGAGGTCTGGGATTAGGATCACATAAGTATAAAAAGGAAATTCCTCTCAATATGGTGGATTAAGAAGGAGCATGACTGGAAATTTCTTCAAAGAGGTCAATGTGGCTGGAGGAGAGTGACTACGGATATAGTAGAAACAGACAAGGGGATAAAAGAATAATTAAAAGTTTTAAGATCTTGGGCGACATGCAATGATTTTGGTGTGTGTTCTAAGCAAATAGGAAACCACTGCACATTTTTTTAGCAGTAGACTTGCATGAGAACTTTTATTCTAATGGGATTACGATATTTGCTGACAGAAAAAGAAAGTCAGAGCACAGGAAAGAAGATAGTGTTGCAGTAAATCAGGTTAGAAATTATGGTGGCTTAGCTTAGAATGTTAGCAATAAAAGGGATGAGTAGTCAGATGCCGGATGTATTTTTAAGGTAGGGTCAAGACGATCTGTTGATTATGCATGTATGAGCTCTGAGACAAAGAGAAAAGTTAAAGATTCCTTTAATTTTTTTCCTGACTATCTTCACGGATGAATTATCATTAAGTTGAGGAAGAATGCAAGTGGAACAGGTTCGAGAAGTGCTGGGATACAGAAGATGAATTTTGAACATTTTAAAATTAGAATGGTTATTATATTTCCAAGATAAATTATTAAATAGTAATTTCTATAGCCTCTGGAAAGTCTACAAAGAATTACCCTGAAAATATAAATTTGGGAGTAATCAGTAGACAGATGATGTTGGGTGCCATGGAAATAAATGAGTTCTCCAAGAGATCGAGTGTAGATATAAAGAAGTTCAAGGACTGTACCTTAGTGAATTTCAACTTCAAAAGTTCATGATGATGGGAATAAACTAGGGAAACTAACTGAGAGACAGCAACCAGAGATGTAGAAATAAGATCAATTACTGTTTTGTTCTGCAAGCAAATATAGAAACTTTTCCAAGGAGAAGTATTGTCGAAAATACTGTTGATTAGAAAAAGAAGATTCAGACCAAGAATCGACCATTAAGTTAGACATTCCCTGTGTTCCATCTATTCATCCTGTTTCTTTCCTACCACTCCCACCAACAAAACACAACCACTGATCAAACACTAATCTTTTTAGTCTCTTTATAACTTTATTATTCCAGAATGTCATATAGTTCAAATTATACAGTGGATAGACATTTCAGATTGGGTTCTTTCACTAAGTCCTATGTCTTTTTTGTGTAAGTTCACTATTTAAACCAATGCATAATATTATGTTGCATGGATGCCCAACAATTTGTTTATCCATTTACCTTTTGAAGGGTAACTTCGTTGCTTCCAGTTGGGGAAAGTAAAAATAAAGTTATAGGTACTTCTGCAGACATACTTTTTTTTAAGTTTATTTGTTTTATTTTTGAGACAAAGAGAGAGGGAGAGGGGAGGAGCAAAGAAAGAGGGAGAGATTGAGAATCCCAAGCAGGTTTCATACTGTCAGTGCCGAGCCTTACATCTCACATGGAGCTTGAACCCATGAACCGTGAGATCATGACCTGAGCCAAAATCAAGTCAGACACTTAACTGACTGAGCCACCCAGGCACTTCTCTGTGGGCGTACATTTTTAACTTATTTTGGTAAATAAGAAGTGCAGTTGATGAATCTTCTAAGGCCATGCTTAGTTTTGTAAGTAATTGCCAAATTTTCTTCCAAAATGGCTGTACCATTTTGGATTACTACCAGCAGTGAATGAGAGTTAATATTGCTCTGCATTCTCTGACAATTGGGTTTTGTCAGCTTTTTTTTTTTTTTTTTACATTTTCTTTTATTTTCCAGTATTTTCTAGTACGTGTGCAATGGTATTTGTTGTAATATTTACTTCCCTAATGACACGTGATGTTGAGCATCCTTTTGTCTGCTTCTATGCCGTCTTATTTCTTCTTTGGTGAGGTCTCTGTTCAGATTTCCCGTTCATTTTTAATTTTTTTCTTATTGTTCATTTTTAAGAATTCTTTGTATATTTTGGATAACTATATTTTATGAGATTGTGTTTTGCAAGTACTTTCTCCCAGTCTGTGACTTACTTTTTCATATGTTAATGATGTCTCTGGCAGACTAAAAGTTTTTAATTCTAATGAAGTCAATTTATATATATATATATATATATATATATATACATATATATATATATATATATATATTTTAATTTCACAAATTGTGCTTTTGGTCTTGTATCTAAAAAGTCATTTCCAAGCTCAAGCTCACCTGAATTTCTTCCTGTTAACTTCTAGGAGCTTTATAGTTTTGCATTTTAAATTTAGGTCTGAGATTTATTTTAAGGTACTTTTGTAAAAATGTTTAAGGTTTTGCAAAAATGTTAAGGATATAAAATTGAGTACCATTTTGGGTACAGGGATATTGTATGGGAATATCCAAAGCCATAGACATTCATTCATTGACAAAAATTTATTAAGTATCAACCACTTGCAGAGCCCATTCTGGATGCTGGCAAGGACTAGAATTCCTTCTCTAACCTAGCAACACACTACCCAACAAATTCCTTCATCTAATACTGACACAATCATAACAACAAACAAAGTTAAGGTTTCTGTCCCGGATGAATGTACAATCAAAGAGTGCTTTTATTTGAGAGTATCGGTCCAGCAGATTGTTATCCATAATCTTTTCTTCTTTCTGGACATAAAACTTGATTTCATTCTACAGCTTCCTTTGCAGTTAGATGTGGTCATAAGAATGTGTTCTGGAAAATGGAATGTGAATGGAAATGCTGTGGGCCACTTGTAGATCTGGCCCATACAATCTCCTAAGTAATCCTCCCTCAATGTTCTGTCTTTCCCACATTTATCAAATGAATAGACAAGGCAACGGGCTTAGTGAAACAATGGGTCATGGAATGGAAGGTGTCTGGATCCTTGAATTGCCGTGTATCAGATCGTTACACCCATTCTGCTGACCCCACTATATTAGGCATTAGACGAAGTTAAAATTATGATTAAATTAAAGACATTGGAGTTGTCAATTTTAAACTTTTACTGACGAAAAATTCACCCTGCTGACACTGTTGCCCCTTAAACACTAGGCAAACTCCTGCCAACAATTGTAGGCAATAGGTAAAAACAGTGACCTGCTTTCAGAAGCTAGGAAGTAATGTAAATAAGTGAAGCAAGATATATTTATTGCTGAAGAGACCTTATGCCTAAAGACACCAGTAATTATTCAAATGTGGGTTTGTCATTTTCTTTCGTGGTGTTATGGTTCTGTCAGTATTTGTAAGATACTTGATCTCCATGACTTTGCTTATCTTATTCAGCATATTATCCTAAGATGTGCTCGGCCCACAGATGACAATAAATTTGTTTTTCCTTCTAATAAAAGGATGATTGATGATGTGAATAGAAGGTGGGATAGAGTCAAAAGTACCTTTGTATTTATCAGTATACCCCCCTTATCCACCTACTAGGACATAAAGACTGTAACTTATTTATTTTTATGTCCCTATAACATTTAGAACCTTGCTTCTTATATATAATACTATCAATAAATGATTGTTGAATAAATGCTCAATAAATATTTGTTGAATTGACTTTTAGGCTTGGTCTCCTTCCATAAATATGAAATGAATTCATTTTATATAGTCTTTTAAAATTGCTTTTGTCTGTAAATTCATATTTTCTCCTCAGAGGCAAAACTCCATGATCAATGTGAAGGATTGTTTTTCTTCCTCCTACAAGGTATGTATTTCTTCAGAATAGGAAGTACGCGCATTACGGAGATTTAGAGTCACCAAGAGAATTGGCAATCAAGTAGCTTAGCTTCTTTTATTTCTACAAGGGGTGAAAGGCCTTAGGAGTTCATGAGACACTAAAATTAATGATGCATCCTAATTAAGTAAATGTTCAGGTTCTTTTCCTGATTGCAGTACTGTACAAAATACGAGGAGAAAATGATCAAATTGCTTCATATCCGTCATTCCATGAAAATAAAAATCCTCCTACATGCTGTCAGTCACTCTGTTGTGGTCTCATTTCGATCTCACATTTCTGGTAATATTTTGCTAATTCTCACTGGCTTCTGTGCTTACTATTATTTTGTGCTTAGTATCTTTTCTTCACACCATCTAATTTTCATATAATCTTCAAACGTAATGATTATTATTTACTTTCTTACACCTGCATCAATATTTGTTACAACCAAATCAGCATGCATCGGGTGCTAATATATGGCAGATTGTATGCTAGTAGAATATAGGAAATGAATAAAGGCATATAATATTATAAATTCTTAAATTGTTAGTTTATTTCCAGAGACTAGAGCTATTGTCTAGTTTCCCCCATCCTGGTTCCTATTCACTCTGTATGTAACCCTGTTGGATGAATCAGCCTGCTTTCTGAGGAAATCGAGTCTCAGCCTGATGAGAGACAGTGGTTTGTCCAATACCTAGAGGAATGGAATGGCCATGAAGCAAGAATGTGCTGTTAAATCTTAAAGTTCCTAGAGAGCAGAGAACATACTACTTATTTTTGAACTCTTTGCATGACTGGCTCTATTAGTTTCCTGTTGCTGCTGTTACAAATTACCATAAACATATAGTGTCTTAAAAACAACAACACAAATTATTAACCCAATAATTTTGTAGGTCAGAAGTCTAAAATGGATCAACAGGGCTTCACTTCTGAAAGCTCTAGGGCGTTATCTGTTTCCTTCTCCTTTTCAGCCTCTAGAAGGTGTCTCGCTTGCTTTCCTTGGCTAATGGTCCCTCATCCCTCTATCTGCTTCTATCACCACGTCTCTTTCTTGACTCCAACCTTTTGCCTTTCTCTTATAAGGATACTGGTGATTATATAAGGGAGACACAGCTAGTCTACACTGCTCTCTATATTTCGAGGTCCTTAACCTTATGAAATTACCAAACTCCTTAAGTTACACAAGGTACCCTCGTCACTCGTCCTGGGAATTAGAATGTGGATATTTTGGGAAATTTTATTCTCTCTACCACACCAAATAATCATTGAAATCCAGATACAATGGAGGATT
Source organism: Paguma larvata (assembly GCA_030068075.1). NCBI lineage: Eukaryota > Metazoa > Chordata > Mammalia > Carnivora > Viverridae > Paguma > Paguma larvata. The sequence goes on from CM057840.1 coordinate 39,793,861, forward strand.
GTGAGGAAGCTGTATCTGATCATCTCTTGAATGTTATTTCTATAAGTTACTTCAAAAATTCTGCAAGTTTGTGGCACCTGCGTGGCTCAGTCGGTTAAGCATCTGACTTCAGCTCAGATCTCGAAGTGATCTCTCAGTTCATGAGTCCGAGCCCCACATTGGGCTCTGTGCTGGCAGCTCAGAGCCTGGAGCCTGCTTCAGATTCTGTGCGTGTATGTCTCTCTCTCTGCCCCTCCCCCACTCATGTTCTGTTTCTCTCTCAAGAATAAACATTAAAAATGATTAAAAATAGTGCAGGTTTATTCATGTCAGTTGATAATGCATTAATCAATATGACCGCTATGCCAATGAGCATGTTTAGGTCTTTGCACTCATAAATATTTTGGTACTGTAAATAATTTAGAAAACAATTATTTTTGTTACTGTCAAAAATCTTAATTCTAAGAAATCTGGTTAGCAAAATGTTATATAAACTGATAGTTTTATGATTCAGCTCATAATATTAGAAACTTTTCTCTTTTCTATGAATATATTTTACTTGCAAAAGTTGACAATTGAAGAATTTACCAACATATATCATATTTCCAACAAGTTAGGAAATATAATATGATGGATAAAAACAGCTTAATTGTTTCTTTTAGTAATCAATAATAGTGCTTTGATTTCTTCATACTTTATTTCCCTTATTTTCAAATAAACAAAATGATTTAATTTATAGCATGGTGAAATGATAATTTAGTATGGTGGAATATAAGGAATTTATAAAAATACGAAATCTCATGCAATAGGAAAGGGTCATCATTTTAAACATGGCTTACTAAGGCCAAATATATGTCAGATACTCTGAAAATATTTTGAAAAATGCTGTCACTTAGTAATAATATTTCTAAGTGTTGGATAAAAATTAAATACAGTAAGTTCTTGTAGGAATATTAAAGATGGAATGTTAGGTTTAATACTTAATTGCATCCATGAAATAAATACTTATGGAGTTCCTTCTCTACGTAAGGTCTTGTACTCAGTGGTGCAGATTCAAAGCAAGAGGGGTGAGCATAAATATGAAAAAACACAATAATGGTTTCTCCTTCATGAAACTGATAGTAGGCAGCTTTCTTCTGAAATAGGTTAGGCTCTGAATTCTATTACATGTCTGGGAAGACATTATTAATCACACAAAAAACACATTCAGCAATTCAAATGCTACTTAACAGATGATTCCAGAATGCTTCTATTATCCCAGTATTTTATATGTGATAGAAAAGTACAACGGGAATCCACCCAGACTTTGGAGACATAAAACCTTATTTCTAATTCTGACTCTTTTACTTAGTTTGTGACTTTGAGCAAATCAACAAGGCTATTTGAGACTGTCGCTGCATATATGAAAGGTTTGTAACCAAATCCCATAGTAGATATTGAGATAATCTATTTGAAGAGGCAGGTCTATAGTGGGTTCTTCAAAATAGTCTATGAATCTACTTATCTTTCTGTTTAACAATTAGAAAATTTTGTTCAACAACAGGTAGGTTTTAAATAAGGGTACTTTTTTTCAATCCTTAAAATGTAAAATAACCAATATATATTCTTTCTCATATGTATTCCATCTCGTACAATATTTCAGATTAGTGTAAATAAAAGAACTTTATATATATTTAAAAGTATGTTCACATTTGCTTCTATTCTTACTTAATCTAAGAATAATAATCCCTTTAAAGTAATGATAACTGTCAATGGATTTCATTGTTGATATTTGTCTCTTAGGTTTGTCATTTCCAAAATAAGTAACTTGCAGGTTAGTCAAATATTTATGTCGACGAAGGAATGAAGAAGAATGGCTTCAGTCACTCCAGAAAACTGAACATTCCTAAGCAACTGAAGTATTATAGCTTTCTCATATTAGGAAAGCTCTTTGTTAATGGAACATGGATTTTTTTTTGCATAATAATGTTTCCATCACAATGTATTGTCTTAGTCTCTCCATTTATTTCATATGGTGTGTGTGTGTGTGTGTGTGTGTGGTTTCAGATGTAAGTTTAATTAACCATCTTATTTTGAGATGATGGTTTTCCTCTTGATACACTTCTAGTTTTTATATTGGTAGGGAAATTTAAAAGTAGAACTGCAGGTGCCATGATAGTATGTGACATTGCAGGTGTTGGAATTATCTATACTTTAAGGTTGTATGGGGGGGTGGCGGGTAATAGTCTAGGGAAGGACCCAGTGAGGTACAAAAACAGTGAGAATCTTTCCTGAGAATGTAAAATTACACCAAGAAATATTCCCCAATCATCAAGGGTAGGGACTAGGGCAGGGGGCGGGGAGCCGGGGAGTACAAAATATGAAGGGGAAATAAAAACTTTCTACAATGAAGAGTATTAATTATCAACAGAATAAACTCCAATAAGGATGCAACTTATTCATCTTTGTACTACCATCTCTTTCATCTATCCCTTACCCCAATCTCAAACAATAGCCGCTTTAACAGCTAGTGTTACAATTTAATTGATTTACAATGAATACTAGCTAAGAAGTTAGGAAAACTAAATTTAAGGTTCCTTGGATTACCAGTTAGTGCGTGATTGCACTAATCAGCCTCTCTGGCTCTGTTTCTTCATCATAATGAATGAGTTAGACTCAATGGCCATGAAAGTCCCTTCAAGTTCCAACATACAGTGGTCCCCTCTTATCTCTGGTTTCCCTCTCCCTGGGTTCAGTTACATACCCCGCAACTTCAGCTTCCAGAAACAGATGATGCTCCTTCTGACAAGTAGTCAGAAGGTCAACAGCAGCCTGATGCTGTGTCACAGGGCTGTGTCATTCACCTCCCTTCATCTCACCACCGAGGCATTTTATCATCTCACATCGTCATGAGAAGAACAAAGGTGAGTATAGTACAATACTCGCAATACAATACATAAGTGGAGAGACACACATTCACATAACTTTTATTATACTATATTTTTTATAATTGTTTTATTTTATTGTTCAACTCTTACTGTGCCTAATACATGAGTTAAACTTTATCATAGGTGTGTATGTATTGGAAAAAAAATCTTCAAAATATTTAGGGTTCTCTACTATCCATAGTTTCAGGCATCTGCTGGGAGTCTTCGAATGTATCCCCTGTGGATAAATGGGGGACACTGGTCTACTTTTTTTGAGATTCAAATATGTTGACTCAGTTTATTTAGCAGCATATTCACTTCATGGAGTAAGACAAGCAGATGCCTGCACACTTCGGTATTTAAGAAACTTTAGGCACTTTCAAACTGAAAGATCTACAACAAAAATAAACATAGAGCAGAGACTAAACTGAGTAAATTTAAATATTCTAATGAGATAAATTATATATGCATATGTGTACCTGTGTGTAATATGTGTCTTTTGTAATCAAGGAACAGTTTGAATTTACTTATCTTACTACACTTTTATTAAAATTCTGATTTAAGTTAACCTTAAAAAATATTAACATTCTAAAAGCATATTGACATTTTTATTCATGAGCAAATTGACTCACGACTTCCCCAAAACAATATAACTTGAACATAGTTTTTAGATTAGACATTTTCGCAGATTAATGGGTAAGAAATTCGTCGGGTGGTACCTATACACTTAAAAGAAGGAGCCAGAATGGAAAACAAAAACATTACCAGCAGTATAACACGTGCTCAGATACCCACTGTAGACGTGCATGGAGATGATCCGGGAAAAGACATGCTGAGTAGAAAATTAAAATGTATAACTTTTGAGACAGATCTAAGTACAAACCAGGTAAAAGCTACCTAAGGGACCTCTATTTTGAGGTTCATCTAACTTAAACCTCTGAGTTAGTATAATGCTCGAATACTTAGTTTAATAAACTTTAACTGCTATTAACTATGTTAAAGAACCATGGGTCACAAAATTAATATTATTTTATCCTATACTTTCTATTCTCCAACTATTTAAAAGAACAACGACCTTGCCTTTATTTTACATAAAAATAAAATTTTTAATGTTGCATTTTCTAATTTAAGTCAAGCTGGGTCCTCAAAAAACGACTGTATTTCTTTGAATCACAATTTAGGTAAATAAGTTTAGGCAGCATATTAAGATCTTATATGAAAAGTATGCCGTATGTATGTACATATCCCACAACTGCTAAGGTTGAATTTGTAACAAATGTAATTCAGGACAGTCATCTTCTTTGTGTGGACCTCAGGTCCCCCTAACCAACATTGTCCGCCTGTGTAAAACAGACATAACACAGAAATGAGCTTTTGGGTAAAATTAGAACACTGATAAAAAAAACTTCTGCTCTCGGGCTTTATTAGGGCTGGAACACGGCCTACGAAGAGAAATAAAAAAAAAAAAGTTATACACTCACACAAAATTTTTTCCCCGGACAATTTTGATGGTAATCACGACTATAGATACTTGTACACAGGGACAGTTTGCCTTGCTGTTGTAATATGATACTTAGCTATCTCTCTTCTGGGATTTCCTAGGAGAGATTTCTAGAAAATTGATACTCTGAAATGAAGTCTATTCTTATCAATGGAATTTTAATGTCAGATACATTAGATGAAGTTAAAACCATCCTATTTGTATCATGGATAGCTTAGTCCTTATCATTAAAATTTGGGAATAACGAGTGTACGGTATAAGGTATGACAATGAAGGAGAAAAAAATAATACAGATATTATACCAGTAAAACACATTCTATAACTCAAAATTGTGATAATTTCCCTTAGAGCAAGTCTCCTTGAGTTTTTCACATCCACACTAGTCAGCTTGACAAACCAAGTTCACACACTTTGCAACATGGATTTTTCTGCACACTTAATGACATGATGTAAGCACAATCAAGACGTGTTTGACTTCCTCCCTCTTTTATACTCTTCACGTAGTGAGCAAATGCAGGCTGGGGGTGCTATAGACTCATGAAAACCAGAGGGCTTTCTGAATTTATAGGTACCACCACAACATGGAAAGAGCTATCTTGGATGCTACTAATTTGTATCTGGTACAAGAATTGGAACAAAGAGGTACAGGTTAGTAAGGGATACTAGAGCTTTAACTTACCTTCAGCTTGAAGCTTACTTATTAAGCTTCAGCTGAATACACATTCTTATTTCTGGAATGGAAAGAAGATCATATTTTAGAACATGGCCAAAGCATATGAAAACCATGGGCACGGGGCTACTACCAGTACCCATTTTCTTTATTTTGAGAAAGAAGAGTTAGTAAGCAGTAAAGTAGATATTTAAATACTCTTCTCATAAGCAAGCAGGAATCAGCTTCACCTGTGTGTAGGTTTTGAATATAAGCACTGAAGAGCCTTAAAGCCTTCGTATTGCCTCCTTAAAAGCCCCCTAGTTCGAAATCACCCTTACATGCTGCTTTTCTCCTAGGAAGAGGGAAAAGAAAATTTCCACTGACCCAGCTCGTGATTTACATACAGAGAGCAAATAAATGAATGGAGTGGGGGATGGGGCAATGAGAAGCAATGTGTTTCCTTTTCAACCGCAGAAAATAAGATTACTTACCAAGAACATTTTTATCCAGGGCAAATGTTTATTCCCTCTATCATTCGGCGCCTCAGTCTCTGCAAGAAATCAATTTCCACTCTACCTTTCCCTCCTATTTCTAAAAAAAAAAAAGAGAGCGAGAGAGGAGGATAATGCTTAAGCTTCAGGGTCCAGAGGCAGACAGAGCAGAGGGCAAAAGACTCCCACAGCGCTCTTCATCCAGATCCAAGCTCGGAGAGGGAACCCACGGGGAGGGAGGGGTCTTCTCTACGGCGGCGCGGCACCGGGGGTGGCGAGGGGGAGTCTCTGCACAGCCAAAATATAAATCACCTACAAAGAGAATTACCAGCCCTTGGTCACACAAGCAATTCTCTGGGGAAGTAGGTTTCAAAGAGGAAAGGGAAGTTCCTCAATTGAAAGAGAGAGAGAGAGAGGGAGACTGGGATTTGGGCTTTGGGTTCGGGCTTGGAGAAGGGATGGGACGGTGGAGAGGAAATGCGAGAAGGAATCGAGCTAACCTTACCCGATCGATCAGGCGATCGCGTGCGCCGTATCGGGATACGAAAATGGCAAGCTAATGCATTCGGCAGCAAAGCCATGTCTAGCACACTCTCCCTCGGTAACTGTGCAGGCGTCACAGGGGACGCGAGAGCCTCACATACTGTCACCCGCTCCCCCAGGAACGGTCCTCGGAACCGCCAAAGCCCCCGCTTCTAAAACAAGGCATTGGGAGCTGAGGTTTCGGGTGCAGCCGAACTGCCTGGAGCCGCGGGCTGCACACTTCTCCCAGGAAGCAGGACCCGCAGGGGCTCCCGCGGCCGCCGCTGTCGCCGCCTCTCGGGCCCCGCGCGCGAGCCTCCGGCACAGCGCCCCTGACTGCGCCCGCCGCTCGGCCTCGGCCGCGTCTCCAGCCCTTGACCACCCCCCCCCCCCGGGGGCAAATCGCTGATGATTCGGTCGTCCTAAAGTGACCACCGTTGTTGATGTGGGGGGTTGGTGTGTTGGGCTTCCTTCCTACGCCTCCCTCGGTTGCTGCGAGGGAGAGAGTTCCAGGGAAATCCTAGTGAAACACACTGATGGGAAACTATTAATCCTAATAATAATGTTCCCAACGCAGGTAACTCTTAAGGAACTGCGAGTGGGGAGATGAGGGCAGGGTTTCCGAAGCAGTGCCCTCTTGAATTCCTATTGGCCCCTTCCCAGCAGCCTAAATCATTCTAGCTGCTGGATCTATCAGGAGGACTACAGCCTTGCTCACTAGTTCTCTCTTTATCTCTGGTCTTCAGCACATCCTTCTACTTCTCTTTGCAGATTTATCTGTATTTCACCTCCTGTTCTCTGGGGTTACAGGGCTTCTATTTTCCCCCACTGTGTGGGCATGCTACACTCAGTAAATTTTCAGGTTGCCTGCCTAAGGATCGTCACAAATAAGCCCCCCACCCCCGAAAATAAAAGGCATCTCTTTCGCATTTTTCTTCTTTTCTTTGGGGGCTCGTGGCTTTCTGTGTAACTGGTTTCTAGTTGGTTACATGCCACCAGGAACTGCTGATTTTTTCAAAGTTCCACCGCCCTGCAGCTCATCACCACCTTAATTGGGAAGATCATGGAATATCAGTTTGAATCCTGGATATATTTTTTCTCACAGTCATCTCGCTTCCCGAAATGTCCTCTGGTAAGTTCTTCTGCGTACATTTTATTAGAAACTTATTGCTCGTGTTATTTTTAATGAGCTTTGTGTAGACAATATCTCATTTAAAAATATTTGTGTTACTTTCAGAACTCAAACATGTATGTGACTGTTAATTAATTAGTATATTAGTTGCAATTGTGCTACTAAGATACAACCATGTAATGAATTATCCCATCACCTTTTACATTATTTATTTCTGTCCTCATTTATATTACAGGTTATAGGAAACATTAACCACCCCTCCCCCTCCCATTAATGCTTCTTGGCACACATTCTAGTGCCATTCGAAAGGTCAAATTTTATATGTTTATCTTAGAAGAAACCTTCTGAAAATTTCAGGGTCTGAGAAAGTTCACTAGTCTCTGATCTTCAGAAGGTTGTTCGGTCAGCATTTCTTCATTGTAAGCAATTGCATGACTGCAGGAGGACTTTTGTAAAGTGTATTTTTATGGGTTTAGCCAGACGCTAAGTGCTAATAGCCAGTCTATGGTAACCAGAAGAGTGGGAGTTTTAAGTGCACCATTTTTTTTTCTTACAGTATCCCAAATCACACATGAACATATTATTTTGGGCATTGCATTTCAAGTCAGGCATCATATTAGGTATATTTCTGATGCTGTGAATTTAGCTGGTGAACAGCTAATCGGACACACAGTACTCATTTGAGAGGAAGAAAGCCATCCGAAGGAAGCACTGATTATCTCGGTTCTAATAAATTGGAATTCAGGGTCAGACTTTATATGAAAAATTTAATTACTTGACTCTTCACACTTGTTCAACCCCCAGACTCAATTTTTAAGAAGTATGTTAAGATGTCAGTGTTTTCAGGTTTTAGGAACATTTTTTTATGGGCTTAACCGACAGTTAGGATTATCCTTCCCCTTTAAGTATAGGTATGTTGAGGAACATTTAAATCTTAGCTTTTACTTCACATATTGACAAGGACACGCTATTAGTTTTAAGTGTCAAGCCTGCGTGTGCTAGTTATCTCTAACGCATACTAAGGTTTCAGGGTTTTCTCTGTAACGCCCCCCCACCCCCCCCCCGCCCAGCCCCCATAAGGACAAGTTCCTGGTTTCTACAATATTTCTCTTTACTGGGGTGGATGGAGGTGAGAACCTATTGTTTAAGCTTTTCTTACTTCTCTTACGTCTTTTCGTTCTTCATTTTCCTTTTATCCTTATTTTTTTTTCTTTTCTCGCTCTCTCTCTTCTTCTTTTTTTTTTTTTTTTTTTATTTTCTCGGAAAGTATTCCTGCCCTCATTGATGGCTGACGCGACGACCTAAGCAATGCTTTTTTAAATTCAAAAGCCCTTTCAGCTCCAGACATAAAAGTACTCCAGCTGCAGCGTCTCCCCTCCCCCCGGCTCAGGATTCAAGGGCTTCCCACCTCGCCGCCCCCCCTCCCCCCGCGAAGCCCGTCGGAGCAGGGCTGAGGCTGTGGTCCGCACCGCTCGGCGCCCCCCACCCGCCGCTAGTTTCTACCTGGTCTCCTTCCCAGGCTGGTCGTCCTGCCTGACAAGTGCCATCAGCCGTCCTGACTTTAGTGGCAGGAACGAGGGCTTCGCATAATACACCAATTCCAATACCCTCTTCGGAGGACTGCTGCTATTGCGCCAGGGTGCAGGAGGGGGCTTAGGAGAGGGGAAGAAAAAAAAAAAACAAAAACACCCAACAACAAAACCAAAAAACGCAACTTTAGTGCAGTCAGATCTTTTCTTCTTAACCTGGTCTCCTCCAGGGAAGCGCAGACGTACGGTGTGTAGGTAAGTGCGTTTTGCTGGGTTACGGCCGGAAACTCCAGCTTGGGGAAGGGGGCATTTACGTTTGAACGTCTCCGCCGCCGCCAAGGACGCGCTAACCGGAGGGCTATCAACAGGCGACTGTGCTGGAGGCAGGTCCGCAGCGCCCGGCGACGCCTCGGCCACCGGGGCGCGGACCGCACGGCGCCCGGGGGCCTGGTGGCCGAGGCCGGCGGCGGGGGTGGGGCGGGGTGGCGGCGCGGGAAGCCGTCGCGTCCCGCATCGGCCCCTGCGGCGCGCAGTGCTCGGCGCGGGCAACTGCAGCCCCGGAGCGCGGCGCGCGCCGGGGGGTAGCGTCCGAGCCTGATGCTCCATTTCCAGCCTGCCTCCGGCCAAACTTGAGCAAAAACCTCTTTTCTGCGTGAAGAGGACAGACTTGGGAGCTCTAGACTCTCTTATCGACGCCCTTCTGCACATTTATTTATGTATGAATTAATTTATTATTTTTAACGAGCTATATCTAAGACTAATCAGGGACGGCGCTCCAGCATGCCTGCTTTGTAAAACCATGATCGCCGTCTTCACTATCTCCCTGCTTAGCTGGGCTGACTCTTGCTCACGGACTTCCCAGGCTCCCTGTTCAAGTATCGCTGACCGTCGTTCCCTCTCTGCCTTCACCAACTCGCAAGAATCTGGGGGGCAGGGGGGCGGCGGGGTGGGGGAGAGAGAGTTGAATTTAACTTGGAGCTGGAGCTTGGGATAGAAGGTCGAAGTTAAAGCAAAGCGTGGAGTTGGCAGCCGTGTGGCTCCTATCAGACCCACTTTCAAGTTGGGCTTTTATTTTTTGTTTCCCCCTTTCTGGAGGTGGGGCGGGAGGCAGGAGGATCTGGGACTGGGAAGGCTCCCCTCCCGGTGTCCACCCTGGAGGGGGTGGTGCTTCTTGGCCGCTGGTTCCCGCTGCTTCTGCAGCCAGGCTGTGGCAGAGAGTTGAAGTCTCTGATGGCTGTTCTCCTAGTCCCCAGGAGTTGAACCAGAGAGCGTTTGACTCTGCACCGGGTCGAGAACGTGATCAGCCCTTTAGAGCAGGGACCTCCTTCTAGTGGGGGACCAGTCTGGAAAACGCTGGGGAGGCTCTACCTCCGAAGAGAAGATGCCCGTTTAGAACTGTGTGAGATGCCAACCAGAGGCTTGAAAAGAGGAAGAGGTGACTGGGGTTGCGAAATCACCCTACTATTGCTTACAAATATTCTAGCCACTCAAATGTATGTAAGCAAGGAAGAAAGCATCAGGGAATAAAACTGTCACAGCAGCTTCGAAGACAGAGGATTCAGAATTTTGAGACTTTTTTTTTTTTTTTTTGCATGCTGTTTAGATTTGTTTGTCATCATGCAGTTAAGCAGGTAAGGACTGAATGTCTATATTTTATTGACAATCATATAACCTGCGTTTGACCAATCCTGTGATAATTTTTCTCTGTTTCAAGCGATGGGATGTATGTATTTTCGGATGGTTCTGCTGTGATGCATAACTTCTTGGTATTCATATTCGTGAACCTTTTAAATCCATTTAAATGTTTAACTTGCATTCACTGAAATGTGTAAAAATGTTACAAAAATTGTGAACTGGGCAGAGGTCAAAGGAAGAAATGGGGAGGGTACAGAGTTGGAGGAAGGGATGCATGACCCTGATGAAGTATGTGAAAGAGTTGTTTCAGAAATGCCTTGAAACAGGACTTCATGTTAAGGTCACAGACCTTAATATAAGGACAATCAGAGAATTATTAAGGGCATCTTGAACTAACAATTTAATTCTGTCTATTTGAGAGAAATGTTTGATGGGGTATAGTTCTATTATTTTCTCAATTTCAAAAAAAAAAAAAAAAGATTTTTGGGGTGGGGGTTGGTTGGGTTTTCCAATAGGACCAGAAAAGAAGCTTGCCCTAAGGCAATGTTTCATATGATCCCAGCATAGAAATGTTTGGGCTTGGGAAACTAGTTGGAAACTGAAAAATAAGCAAATGTAGGAAATTATAGTAAATCTCTCATCTATAAAGCTTTTCTAAATTCCCACTTTTATAGATGTATAATCTTAGCAGCCAATAGATTTCTTCTACAATCAGATTTAACAAAATAATTAAAATGACAACACATAATTTGAACGTGTGAAGTTTTGTTATTATTGATTATGTTTTGTTACGTTTTGCTTACATGTTGAAGGAGTCTGGAGTCCCCACAAAATGAAGCAAAAAAATAGTGAAACTCAATTCTAAAACTTCTATTTATTACTAACACTTTCTCTTCTCTAAGAAATTGCGTTCTGTAAGATTTTCTCTGGAAATATTTTTAGTACATTCATTTATTGATGTGGATTTCTGATCGATAATGTTTCTGCTTGTAAGGCTCACTGATAACATCTTGAAGATATAAGAAAGATAATTGCAACTTTGGGTCATAAAATAGCAAAGTTATAGTGCTTTTCTTAAAAGGGAATTTGATACAGGAGGTAGTTTTTATTCCACTGGAGAAAGTAATTTGTCAGTGAATTCCAATTCTTCAATTCTTCTCAATTCCTCAATTCTTCTATATTTTACCCTCTGGAATTTTATTGTCGTGAACATGTCTAGTGTGTGTGTGTGTGTGTGTGCGCGCGCGTGCGCACGTGTGTGTGTGTATGTGTGTACGGCAACTTTTGGGTAGGTGGAGAAGGTATTTATTTAAACATACATTGCTTTACTAATGTTTTGAAATGAAATAGGCACGATACATATATGATTTATTTCATATAATCAGATTATATTATTCTAACTTCTTATGAGATATTTTCTTAAACTCAACAATATAAGGGAAATGTAGATTTTTTATAAAATACAGTACATCTTGATTTTCTTCATGCAAAATGATTGGTGTATATAGTTACCTAAATCAAGTCTAAATAGGAAGAGACCTGTGGGATTCTAAAAGACTGTGTGTGTTTGTGTGAGTGTGTATGTGTGTGTGCTTGTGTGGATTATATAGACACACATGCATATATAAAACTAACCTTATTGCTAGATTTGTATGTTCTTTAAAAAAAAATGGAATTTCTTTTCAGAATAGTGCCTTCGTGTGTGTGCAAAGAACTTAACTGGTAGGACTCCAAAACTTTGATACTTTGTTATCAGCCTATGCTTCAGTTTCCTGTTTTCCATGCTATTTTGATTTTTTTCATATTCTCTTTAAAATGAGCAATTACTGACTGGAATAAGTGTCTGCAATTTTAGTAATCTAGAAAATTGGGTATTCGGTTTGAAGTTCAGACACAAACAGAAATGTCACACCAATGTGGCAAGTTGAGCATAAATTCATCTTTTGGGAAAAAATACCACAAAGCTATTTGGATATGATGATTATGATTATGAGTAATGAGGTAGACTCCTAAGATTCTTAATATTTTTTCTCTTTATTTCCTAGCAGTGGGTTATTGTGAGACGTAGAGTGAGATGGGTTTAGGATTCCTTCCTCAATGTCGATTCTAGTGCTACCTTAATAATATGATCCTAGTGAAATTTCTGGATCACTCTTCATTTATTTTTCTCAACTCTCACATGGGAAAAATAATATCTACTTTATAGCGTTGTTATAGATAAATGACATAAGAGATGAAGAGGCTTGAAATAGATAAACATGTTCTGAAAGGAAAATATATTTTGAAAGAGATAGCATTTACGTTTATTTATTTATTTATTTATTTATTTTTGTCTTTTTGGATAAAGTTCTCCTTCCATGAAGAAGTAATGATGTTGACAACGTGTTTTTTTTTTTTTTTAATATTAGTATCAAATATTCTTGGTCTATGGTGTCATGGTGTCCAATGAGTTTAAATAATATTTTCTTTTTGTTTTGATATTTTGTGGCTAAAAAAACAAAACCTAAGTTGACGAATGCATTCCTTGAGGCACGCTAATTCTTAATTACATTATAGTTACCTTGGCTTTCATGTAATTCTGGGTCAATAGTCACGTTTACAAAAGTAGCTATTCTTGATTAACTTTTCAGTATTGTTTAGTGAAAACCTGATTTCTTAGCAAATTTATGTTGTTAACCTGATGATTCCTGTCAGTTTAGTTGAAAATAAGGTCAGTATATTCTCATGTAGCAACTTTAAAAATGGAGTGACTCAGAAAATGTCAGACTTTAGATTTCGAGCATTGTTTATGAACTAATATTCAGCTTACCAGAATTAATTAGAACAATTTGTCATTGTTACTGTTTTAATTTAGCAACTACGTGAGTATTTTCATTTAGACATTTAGGAGTGTTACTAAGCTATTTCTCCATTGGCTGCTATGTGGTTTTGTGATTTTAATGTTTACAATTTATAAGTTCAACAGGAGAACAAAAGAAAAAATAATTTGTATTTGAATCTTATTGATTGCCAATGGATGACCACGATTGTTAAAAGAAGGGAAATGTTATTCTGTTCTAGAAAAGAGGAAAAGGAGCTCTAAAGAGGAACTTTTATTGTGAGCACTAACGACCATTCTACTGAAAATATATCTGGAAGTCCTTTTTCTTTCTTCTTCAACTTTCTTTTTTTGTTTTTGTTTTTGTTAACTGATATCAAATAGCCACTCTAACAATTCTATATTGGTCACCAAATACCCTCATTAATAACATTTTAAAGCTTTCATTACTATCATTTCAAGACATATTTGATGAGTTATTAAGAATATTGGTATCCATTACTCATGTGCAAACCTCTCTAATTACAAAGTATCCATAGCTAATGATTTCATAAGCTATGAATCCACATTCTATATACTTATTGTATGAAATGAAGTATTCATGCATACAGTTCTGGGATATTTTTCAATTTTGTATTCAAAGTAACAAATCATGAATAACTAGTTGATGCTCTGTAATTGAAATAAACTCAATTATGATTCTCTAATTAATTTATTTTCTCCTGAGATTGAAAGATAAAACAAATATATTTTTAAAGAGTTGACTGGATTGCCAGGTATTTATCATAAAATTTATAGTTGTGTGGATTTTTAAAATGATTATTTTTAACCAAGACAGTATAAATTCAAATATGGAAAAATGACATGCAACCTAAAAACATATAAGTCCTATAGATTCTTACTTCCGTATTCATTTTTACTTCTTAAGCACAATTTATAATCTCTCACTATTTTTATTTTTATTACATTTACAGTTAAAAGTGTTTTTTTTCCCCTTAGTGTGACCTATTTTTATTTATAATTAATACTTTGGGAGTGTTTGTTTTAACACCTAAACCCTAATTTACTCAGATGTAGACGCCTTTGAAAGCACCCAAAGAAGAACAAATTCTTTTTTATAGCTAATAAAGAAGTTTCCATGTTATAGTTCCAGCAAATTAAATCTATAAAATACACATTTATTGATTAAATTAATAAATATGTTAACATTACATTCAAATGTATTGTAGTTCTCTGCTCCATAAGAATTATTGTCTCATAATGGTGTGTTTCATTTAAATTCCATTATAGAGTTCTGTGAAAGAATACTTATACAGAGACTTCTTCTTCCTGATTTCTGTGAATATCAGCCAACCTCATCAGGATTGAGCTGTTTTTTATTAACTTTTCTGGAGTCTTGCATTTTGTTAATTTTAAAAGCGATCTCTAGAATATTGCACTATTAAAAAACAATCTTGCCTTGGGAAGAACAGAATTGAGAAGGCTAGAGTTTCAATGTCAAATAGTGGCCAGAACATAAGCACACTGCTACTTTATAGATTCATTAAACACTCATTCTCACGACTGGGAAACATTTTCTTTAAAACATGCTGGATGATGTCCACAAATAGAGGGTAGTTTGGGAAAGGGTGATTAAATCACACCAAAAAATATATCTAAAAAATCAAGCATGGGTTTAATCCGGTATCATATTACTGAATCACATATGTTGTATATAATGTGTTCTTTGTCATTCATATTTTATAGGCATATCTTTTAAGGATACAAGTATTTTTTAACTGCTTGCAGATATGCAACTTAATACTGTGTGCAGAAGTTTCTTCTGTTGTAGCTAAAGTGAATCTAGAACAAAATTAATTCAATCACGAAGTCCTGGTGTAGATGATACATTTAAGTGTCTTTCATGTTTTCAGTATGGTAACATTTCTGATGGTTTAAAAAAATCAGCCCTTTAAATGTACAGAGAGAGGGATGACAGAACAGTCTCTTTCAGAAGTAAACAACTTTTAAATAATAATAAACACAGTTGAGATTTTTAGAAGGAAATCATTAAAGGTTAAATACATTTTACGGCAAAGTTGTAAAAAGTGATCTCTTTGGATAATTAACTCATGCTTTTCTCAACATTTTCTTATACCAAAGATATCAATATATAGACCAAGTCTAACTTACACAAAACATTTAAGTTGAATGACTTGGGTTTACAAGTAATCGAAGGTTTGATTATTCATTCTGACCTGTCGCTAATATACAAATACAAAGGTACAGTACTTTTTATAAATGTGATAGGTAGTGTTTTGGAAATTATACGAGGGAGTAATGTGGAAGACAAAGTTTTCAAAATAGCATAAAATTCATCTGCCGATTACCAATCAACAACAGTAACAACTAGAAAGTGTATTTTTTGTTACTTTTTACTAATTTTCATCCAAATGGAGTTTTTAAACAACTTCTTCATTTTAATTAAAAAAGCTTTCTTGGAAAGCACTTCTTATGGGGTGTGTGCTTTCCAATGTGTAAAATATACTCTCGTACTTATCAAAAGTTTCGACAGTCACCCAAAAACGGTATTTTCATTTTTACATTGTGAACTAAGAGAAGTAAATCCAACCTTCTCTGTGAATCAAAACAAAACCCATCGCTAAGAAAAACGGGACTCCTGATAAATTTCTTAAGGGGCACTCCACCCACATACGTTTTAAAATTAAATTTAAAACTTCTTTTTTGACTAAAGGACTTGCTTTGAGTATCTTTCTTACCTTTGAGTGGATATATAACTTATGGATTTGTAAACCTCTTTTTCTCCAACATACAGGTTTTTGCAATGTATCACTCCTCCTTTGAGAACTTTTAGATCAAGGACTGATTGGTGACATTTTAAATATGTAGTTCGCTTTATATTTTGGCTAAAAGCATAACCTTGACTATGTTTGAGTAGTGACAAAACCATGAGAAACAGTAACTTTGAGCATCCACGTTTCCTCCCAGAACTCTGGCTGGTTTTCATTTATGTCTTTCATCCATCCATGAAATGAAGACACTTTACAATCATACAAAGATAGGCCAGAAAGAGTAAGAAAGATCACTCGTGTCATTATGTCTTTTGAAACCTATCCCTGGCTGCTGCTATTTAAGAAAATCAATTTTGATTTAGAGTAAGAATCAGCAACTTCATATAAATGACTGTGATTATTAAAAATATTTCTTTCTCATCAATAATATTGAGTCAGTAGGAGAAACAAAAGCTTTATCTTGCTTCACATGATTCTTTCATCACAGAAGTGAGAAAAAGTTAACATGCATTGCCATATTTTAGATAGAGATTTATAGAGGACCAAACTGAAGATGAAAATTTATTTACTCAGGATTCGAAACTAGACAACTGTTAACTGTTTATGAAAATTTATTTATTACTGGGTGCCTGACTGGCTCAGTCAGTTAAGTGTCCAAGTCTTGACTTCAGCCCAGGTCATGATCTCAGGGTTCATGAGCTCGAGCCCCATGTTAGCCTCTGTGCTGATGGTATGGAGCCTGCTTGGGCTTCTCTCTCTTCTTCTTTCTCTCTGCCTTTCCCCTGCTGTCTCTCTCTCCTCTCAAAATAAATAAACTTAATTTTTTTTAATTTATTGCCAGATTTCAGACTCAGGTAATTCTCATAACGTCAATTTCTATGATCATTGTTTAGAAGGTAATTCTTGACAAGTTCAGACAACACGATTTAAAAAATTACCACCAGTGGGTACTTAATGTGTTGGGTATAGCTAACACTCAATAGTCTCTCTATATTAGACATAGTGATGTCCTATTTATGCTTTCTTATAATACCCTTCCAAATCTGGCTGTTTTTTAATATAAAATTCTCTGCAAGAATAGAAATTATTTTTTCATATAGATTTACTTTGCTTTTCTTTTGAAATTAATATCTGAAATTCCTTATAACTTTCTAAGCTTGAAGAGTTAACATAACATAGTGATAAGAATGGTCCTCAAAAATATTAGATGTTTTCAAAATTATATGTTGGGGGGAAATAAAGCATATTGTTAGAAAAAGCTTAATTAGACAAACTAGAATATATTACCAATACCAGGAAGTATATGGCTAGCTACCATGTAAAAATGTTGGCCATCCCAGCATCACCAGCCACTGGGTAAGATGTGAATTTTTCAATTAGAAACATGGAGAGTTCTGACACACTTTCTTAGATGGTGGTTCGGAAGGCACTGAATAACAGCTGATAAAAATTTACTTGATGCTGGGTTGGTTTGCTTATTGTAGATCACCTCTTTTTACTGTTATTTTGGTTCTTTGAAAAAAATATTTACCGGGAGCACATGGATGGCTCAGTCCGTTGAGCGACGACTCTTGGTTTCAATTCAGGTTGTGGTCTCACAGTTCGTGGGTTCAAGCCCCATGTCGGACTCTGTCCAGACAGCGCAGAGCCTGGTTGGGATTTCTCTCTCCCTCTCTCTCTGCCCATCCTCGGCATGCTCTGTCAAAAAATAAATAAACAAAAAATTAAAAAAAATATTGGATGTATGATCAATGGTGTGTACTGGAGTTAACCTTGGGAACATAACAATGAAAAGATGTAACAATTGTGCATGAGACGTTTACAATTTTTCGTTATTTGTAGTAAGCTTTGTTTTAATTAATGCAGAAAGACAAATTTAATCCTTGGTCACTATTTTATTTTCACACATGTCCAATGTTGTTATTATAAATACAATTCTCTTTGAAAGAAGAGGGATGTCTTATTTCTCAGTATAGAGATAGGTCAATAAAGAATGCATTTTCTATCCAGAGGTCCAAGACAACTGAAGGAACCAGGAGCGTTCTGCAAATAAAACCATAACAATTCTCAAAGTGATAGTTTCGTTGATGTGTTATCACGGTTTCTTTTGTTTTGTTTTGTTTTTAAATGTTAGCTGTTTTTAATGGAAACATTTCCAATGTGTTACACCTTTGTTTTTTAGTAAATCGAATTAACAAAAAAAATAATATTAGACAAATTTACAAATTTAATTTTCTTATTCCATCACATGTTTACTGAGGGCTTCTCCATGCCAGGTTGTTTTGTTAGTGCTACAGATGCATTAGTGAATAAAAACAGATACAAATCCCCACCTGGTGTTGCTTGTACTGGAATTGCAGTAATTATTATATTATACAGGAATTATTGAATAATTATAAGAATTATCCTGTAAATTTAGTGGTATGTGTAACCAAGACTAGAAGACAAGTTTAGGAGTCCACTGACAATATTTATAACTGCACACTTCTAAGTTAAAAACAAACATTTTCATTTCCTTACAAATGAATAAAAAGAACCCAAAGATTATTATTTTGAAATTAAAAAAGAATTTCCTTTGGCTGAATGATCAGAACCTTTTTAAAAAAACTTTAACGATTTTCCTGGACTTTCTTTAGAAATTCCTTAAATGTGGGGGACGTTGTTGGCTTAGCCGTTTAAGCATCAGACTCTTGATTTCAGCTCAGGTCATGATTTCATGGTTCGAGAGTTTAAGCCCTGCACTGGGCTCCTCACTGACAGTGTGGAGCCTGCTTGGGATTCTCTCTGTGCCTTTGTCTCTGACCCTCACCTATGTGCATGCGTGTGTGTGCGTGTGTGTGTGTGTGTGTGTGTACTCTCTCTCTCTCTCTCAAAATAAATAAAAAACTTAAAAAACTTAAAAAAAGTTCCTTAACTGTAATATTTCCTTTTTGTGTGACTTCAGAAACTACACTTCTATTTATGTTTCTTCATATAGTAACATCTAATTAAGTAGCCTATTTCACCTTGTAGCCCTGGTTTACTCCAAGTTAAGGTTTGATCCTATTATAGAACAATGGGTTTATTGTCCATTTGGTTCCAAACTCCAACATTTCTACACTTCGACCCAGCATTATGTCTTATTCTTAGAATATATCAGTCTTTATTTACAGCAGTATAAATGCCTTGGCTGAAGGTGTAAGTTAGTATTATACTTTATTTTTACCCAGGGTTATTATTAAAATTTTTATTTTAATCATTTCTAAAGCTTTGCAAAACTGTGACTGAGGTCATTATCCCTAAAGGCGAGGGAAAAAAATATTTAGAATATTTAGTGCCTTTGTACTTGCATAGTACTTGCACATAATCCTTTTCTTAAGAAAAATATTTCCTCAAATTCTCTTTAAATTTGCATTTATCCAACAAAATTCTTTATTGACAAGAATTGTTTTATTCTTACGAACCAGGGTGTTTTATTATCAGACTATGCCAAGAAAAACAGAATTTTTTTCCTGTTTATGTAAAGTGACCATATTATTAAACACGGATGTCTGTAACCATAATTTCCATTCCATTTCTGTATGTACATGTCAATTATCCTAGCCTTTATTTTCAAATCATTTATTTATTTATTTATTTTAACATTGTCTGTATCCCCTAGGCTGTACTTTTCATCCCTGTGACTTCTTCATTCCATAATGAATATATAGATATATCTCCAACTCCCTTTCAACCATTCCCCCCCACCCCAGCCATCGGTTTGTTTTCTGTCTTTGTAGATCTGCTTCTGCTTTTGTGTCTATATGTTTTGCTTTGTGTTTTAGGTTCCACGTATAAGTGTAAGTGAAATAATGTTGTTTTCCTCAGTCTGACTTATTTCACTTAGCATAATACCCTCTCAGTCCATTCATGTCGACCCAGATGGGAATATCTCATTCTTTTTTTATGACGGAATAATATTCCAGTGGGTATATATATCACATCTTCTTCATCCATTCATCTATCTATGGACACTTGGGTCGCTTCTTTATCTAGCTATTGTGAATAATACTGCTGTAATCATAGGGCTGCATGTATCTTTTCAAATTCGTGCTTTTGTTCTCTTTGGGGAAATAACCTGTAGTAGCACTATTGGATCATATGGTATTTCCATTTTTAATTTTTTGAGGAGCTTTCAGAGTGTTTTCCAGAGTGGCTGCACCAATTTGTATTCCCCTCAGCAGTGCAGGAGGGTTCCTTCTTTTCTGTATTCTGGCCATCACTTATTTCTAGTCTTCTTGATTCTTGCTATTCTGACGAGTATAAGGTAATATCTCATTGTGGGATGGATGGGTATTTCCCCGATGATTAGTCATATTGAACATCTTTTCATGCGTATGTTGGTCTTCTGTATGTCTTCATTGAAAAAAAATCTTACTTTATTTTTTAAAAATGTTTATTTGTTTATTTTAATTTCTATTTTTGAGAGGGGGGGAGAGGGGCAAAGAGAAAGGGAAACCGAGAATCTGAAGTAGGCTCCAGGCTCCAAGTAGTCAGCTCAGAGCCTGACGCGGGGCTCAAACTCACAAACTATGAGATCATGACCTGAGCTGAAACCAAGAGTCAGATGCTTAACTGATAGAGTCACCCAGGCTCCCCTGGACAAAAATATCTTTGTTTTAAGCCGTCTCCTCTTTTACTGTTTTGGTAATCAATGATACCGACTATAATCCATTTTCAGAAGCATTTCTCATACTTTAACATTAGATTTTGCAGTCTAAATATACTATTCTAAACACCTTGCTTCTGAAGTGTATTCTTTATTCTCTGACCAGTTTCCTTAAGAACTAAAATGAAATACAATCAGAATCTCACCAAGATATGTTGTTATATAATCACTTTTGTTGAAACACCAAGATATTTCACATTTAAAATATAAAAAAATAACCCAAAGGACTCTTGAATTTTGGGCTTTTAGGAATCGTGTCCCCTATGTACTGGACAGAATTAAGGAATGGAACTCACCTTCTCTTCATTTTTTCTAATCAGCTCTACCATTAGGTAGTAGCATTTAACTTCTTCTTTATTGGTAGGACAAGATTGTATTGACAGGATCAAGCAGGAGATTAGTTCCCTCTGCAGTATATACTCCTCAGAGGAATACTAACCCTCATTAAGATGGAAAACACTTAAAGCTGTAACTCAGAGGCACTGTATTGCCTGATCAGCTAAAATAAATAATGAGAAGGACCCTCTGGAATGTAGGTTTATCAGAGTTAAATCACTGGAACGAGTCACTTCTCAGGCTAGTCTTAACCTATACAACATAATTTAAACCGACAAAGCTCAATTATTTAAAAAATAAAGGAAAGCAAAAAAGTATAAAAATAAAGGATTCCTAACAGACTAATATAATGACATTCTCTTGCTGGTTTAAACAGACACAGTGGAATAGCCTATAAATTAAAAAAAAAAAAATGGCATTCTGTGCATGTTCCAGAATTTTCCATGTATGTGACAGTTTGTTAAGCTTTAAGGGCCACAGGGATTACTAAAACATAATCCCTGCCAGCAAGTTCTTCCTACACTGGTCATATGAGCAAAGGTGATAAAAAGGATAATAGTGGCATATTGGAAAGTTTTAGAAGATTCATGAAAGGAAGTCTATCTAGCATGCAGTTATTTTAATAATTTTAAAAAACAACATATTTGAAAGGATTTAAGGTAGTTATCAACTCACCAGGACATTTGTTTTTAGATTTTTCTTAAAGTTTATTCATTTATTTTGAGAGAGAGAAAGCATGCATAGGTGGGGAAGGGGCAGAGAGAGAGGGAGAGAGAGAATCCCAAGCAGGCTCCATACTGTCAACACAGAGCCTGATGCGGGGCTCAAAAACAAGTAACCATTAGATCATGACCTGTGCCGAAATCAAGAGTCAGATGTTTAACCAACTGAACTACCCGGGAGTCCCCATTTGTTTTTAAAATTCAAAAGGAATTGCTGTTTCACATAAGAATACATTCCTTATTTATTCATTTATTTTTTTTAAGTTCCTGAGTCAATAACCTCAGGTTTCTGTGATGCTTAGAGTTGTATGATATTTTTTGCTTTGGGGATTCTCACAACTTTTTTTGGCTTTTTATAAATTTGCTTTACTTTTTTGAGAGAAATTGAAAGAATTATTAGTGCATAAAGAAAAGGAACAAAAAACACCAAATTTTTGCTATAATTTCCAGATATACCAGTGACAAATTGCTTGGCTAAAAGTCAGAATGACTCTTTCCCTATTTCTACACGTTACTATTCATTTCAACATATTCACAAAGGAAAAGCAATCATTTTTCTATACTCCTGGTGGTGCGCAGAAAAGAGAGTAGCAAAATTCTGCCTACTTATATGGAAAAAGGCATGCATTCTGTAACATATGCAAGATTTTATATCTTGATGAACTTCTTGACATCTTTGTAGAATAAAATGCCAAATTATACTCCATTAGGCTATTTAAAAATTCATTACCTTTATGTAAACAATGTCTAGATTAAGGAAGAACCATTTAAGGTCATTTGAGGTCAAAAATTATAGAACATAACTGGCATTTAACTAAAGCCATAAATTAATACATCATTACTAAGGTAATTATGTAAATCATTGAATAATGGAGCTCTTATTCTTTTATTAATTTGACTGTTTACGATATATAGGTCATGAATATATATGAAAAAAATATATATATATATGGATACGATGATGTGTTACTTTATCCATATATCTTTGAATATGCTCACCAAACTTGAGTTTGTCATTTCAGACAAGCAATGCCTTTGAAATGATTTTCCTCATAACCTGTAATCTGTACTGCCAAATAATACATTAAAATATATATTTTTAGCTGTAGTCTTGACTTTTCACACTATTGTTCCTTAAAATAATATCTGCTAAAGATGATGCTAATATTCGTGTCATTATCTGCCATTTTTGAGAACATAAAAATTTACCTTAATTAAAATTTATGATTGCATTTCAGAAAATATTAATATCATCTCATAATTTTATTATGTCTCCTATTTTGAGACACCAACTCTGTTTTTTTTTTTCATTTCGTAATATTTTAAAGCAATTTATAATAAGTTTGAGTCATTAAGCCTTCTGTATTAATCTTGCAATTTCTCTGAAGAGCAAATAGGTAAATTAAATCACCCTGACCATGATTATACTTTTTAACCCAATAAATAAAACACATAATTTGAGAAAAGTAGCTTTGTAATTTTTTAGTTTTTAGTCTTTAAAATTTTAAACTGAATCACATTTAACTTTTATTTCATTTTCTATTTCTATCATTTCTATTTTCCATTTAAATTTTTTATTTTGTTCAAAAGCATTTTGTCAAATGGTAACAAAAATCCTAATAAATAACTTTCCAACTGCAATCAGTTCTGATTAGGTTGTAGTGTGGTGTAATAAGGAGAGCATGGTTTTCAGTTTGGGTTCAAGAGTATTGCCATTCGGTCCTTGCTCTGTTGCATGTTTATTCACCTTGAACCTCAGTCATCTAAACAGGCTAATGGTGATAGTAATATATACTGAATTGTGTTGCTACGAGGCGAAATATAGAAATATTGGCAAATCCTTGGCCTATCAGAAGAGCTTGATAAAGGTAATTTAGTGGGAAGAAAATAATGTCATTTTCATCATTGTTGTCTATTTTTCCTCCCAATAAAGTTTGTAGGATTTCAGTTAAAGTTATTCCTAGTACATGACCTTTCAAATGGGGAGAGGCAAGCTATTCAACTGCTGTTTCTGTATTATTATTCTTTAAATTCAGGAGGGACAACACAGTATAATATATATTATGCTTAATAGTTAAAAGAGATCTTATGCTTGACTTTACCTTTGACCTCATGTTCATTTGATCTATCTTTAGAAACTATGAATAATAAAATATAAATGACAAGATCCTAAGTTTTCCACAATTATATGCATGATCATGATATTCTCTAATAATTATACTTAGAGTTAATAAGTATCTTTTCTCTTAATAGTTTTTGAATATTAAAAATGCTTTGCTCTGATACCATTTGAACATGTCATTATGTTCGTGATTTGAGCACCTAAACCATTCTGTCGGGACTCCTTCTCCCTCCTTTCTGAACTATAAAACTCTCGTCATCCTGAGGTGTTGCTCAGATGCAAACTCCTCTGTAAAGCTTTCTTCCTTCCATGTAGCCTGAGTTTTCTTAATCTTGTCATCCATATCACATTAGTTAAACCTCAATTTACTACTCACCATTTATTCATTCCCTTAACCAATACATATTAAGAAACTTTATTTCAAGTACTTTGCTAACTGTACCTAGTTGTCATTAAAATAAGAACAATTATTGTCCTCTTAAAACCAAGTCTGATTGGAGTTAGGGGAGATATGTAGCCGGGTAGACAAAATATATGCATAGATAGATAATGTAAGTGTGCTGTATAGATGAAGTAATGGGATCATGAAGTAAGACCAGTCAGTCTCAAAGAATCACAGACAGCTTCATGGAGAAATGACATCTAGTCTGAAATTCAAAGATAGGTAAGGATTGGGCAGGGGAAGGGATCCAAGTGGAATAATAGTTCAGGTAGAGTAGTAAACTGCATATGCAAAGATGCTGACAAAAGGGAGAAAGGAAGATGGATTTAAGGAATAAAATTATGCTTGCAATATGGTTGATGTTTGGTTGAAAGCTGTGGTGTCATGTAAAGGGGGGAAGATGCAAACAAAGGAAGCATTAAGTAAGGGAAGATAACTTTATAAATTATCTTGAAAAATTTGGATGTTATCCAGAGGGCAAATGACACAAAATCATAAGTGGGGGTAAAAGAGTTATATGTTCATACTTAACTTTATATCAAGATAACTCTGTAGTATAAAGAAAAAGTTGGAGAGAGCCACATGGGTGTTAGGAAGACCAGTTATGAAGCTGTTGTAGCAACTTGGAATTGAAGCTATGGCGGTAGCATTGGGGGTACAGAATGACCCACTCAAGTGAAGCGCATGTGGAACGAAAGCGATAGATTTGATTCTTGGGAAGAACTTGGGAATTGACTGGATATGTGCAATGAATGAGAAGGTGGAGGAAAGTAAGACTTTGGGTTAAAGATTTGAGTACATGGAAGTATCATTTACGAGATAAAGAAACCAGAAGCTGAAAAAAAAAAGGAAAATGTTGATTTTTAGTTGACAGAAGTATTGGTTTCTAACAGAGACTACCCCATAGGCCATGTGTGTTGCCTTACATAAAACTTTCCTCATGTGATTGTAAGTTTCGGAGGAACGAAGCAGTGTTTTTAGTGATGATACCAAAATATATCATGGTATTTTGTACATTGTAGATGATAAATGATATTTACTTTTTTTATTGTGATTTTCTTTGTTAGTAATTCTACCAAAAAGAAATATAAATAATAGCTATTTGGAAAAACTATTGAAAATTTACAGTTAAAAAATATATTAACTCTTTCATTTTTTATTTACTTACACAGTGTTTTGTATATATTTACTTCAGAGCTAACATTTATTCAATATATAATAAAATACCATATATTATATGATATGTGGTAATATAATAATATGCCATATATTTTCATAGATTCTGGGAGTATTATATACTAACATTTATTTTATAATAATAAAATGACTCTAATACTTATACTTTAGTAGCAGGAATTACATTAAATTAGTAACGAAGAATGTGGCTTTTTAATAAATATAATCATTTGGAAATTAGAGACTTTATTTTGAAGATTTAACTTTATATGTATAAATTTCAATATTAGTGATTATGTCTGTTAAAGAGCTATTTTACAGAGCAAGGTAGCAGTTGCTAAAGATGAGGAATTTGGAAACTGGGTGTATGACCTGAAGCAAATCTGTTTTCCTTAGATCCTTGCTCCATACAAAAAAAAATGTATACGGCATCAAGAAAGAGAGAAAATGTAGAATATGTGGTAAAGTGTAAACAACTGGTAGATGAGACTGAAGGGTATATGTGTTTATTGTACTAGCCTCTCAACTCTCTGCGGGTTTTACAATTTTCAAAATTAAAAAAAAAATAAATCTCTTTGATGCAATTACTTTAGGAAGCTTCTTCACATATGCAAAATTGTAAATGGGTTTTATTCCCTGAGAAACTATCTTGAACATGTTAGCAGAAAAATCAGTTGAAATGCAAACCGAAAAGAAGCAATTATATAGTATGCAATATTAATTGTTTAACAAATAGTAATAATTAGTATTCAGCTTTCAACTAGATATTAAATAATGAGATAATGTGGTCTAAAAGATGAACCTCTACGACACGACCCAGTAATCTAAAGGATATGGAGTCTAAGTCAGTAATTCATAATCTTCTTTCTATCTCTGTAATTTCAGCTATACTAGAAATTCATTTTTAACATTATAGGAAATATTTCATGAGTTCCAATATTTTATGATTTTCAAATACATATGATATGTCAGTATTTTGGATAAAAATAATGCATTGTCATGCTGCAATAGGATGAAGAAGAGCAACTGAGGAGGAATGTTTATTTTATACCAGAATACATGCTATATGTATTATGTTACATATTTTTATGCATTTACGTATTTATTACATACTTTACTGTTTATTACTTTATATGTAACATCCTTTGGTGTGTTTCTTCTGCACAGACTTTTTGGGTATTTGCAAGTAAAAAACTTGTGTCATTGGGTACTGCTCCCACTGAATTTTATTTCGTGAGAATTTGTTACGAGAGAAGGCCGTGTACTAACTACCTATTTTTTAAACAATGTGATATTTGAATATTTACTGCTTCATCTTAATTTTTGAAAAGAAGAACTTGATCAGTGTGATTTTTAATTGAATACAATTTTTTAAATATGGACTCATGTTTTTTGCCTTGTTTTTAATGTTTTCTTGATTTTTGTTCTTCATAAAATATACCCTCACATGTTTCAGAACATCCTGTGCAGACATTCTCATTTTCTTAGTTGACCTCTTAGACACCTAGTTAACAATAGGAAATTCAAGATCATTTTGTCATTTCCTCAATCCAGGGTGTGAAATTGGCAAATTCACTTCTTAGTTTAGTAATTCTTTCTTTTGTTGGATCTCGTGATTTCCCTTCCTTAGTAACACCTCTAAGTCCGGCTGTTAACTTCAGCAGTAAGTTCCCAGTAACTTCTAGAGAACCCTACTCAATACTTTTGAGATTGGCAATCTATATCATAAAGTCATTTCTCACAAAAGCATAAATATTATTATTAATCCGAATCAAAGAAAGGAATCAATTAAGGCCGTTTAGTATTAATTTAAAATTTACTACTCATTTACAAATGTGCACTTATTTGCTTTTATGACAAACTAGGTGAATGAAGTATATATTTATATTTTAAGTGAATATTGAGTCTAATGGCCACTTGTCCTAAGGGTCTTTGGAAGCATACACCCTTGCCTTAATGTATTCTGACACTACTTCTCTCTCTGCTTTTTAACTCTTAAAGGTAATTTCTCAAAGATGGCTTCAGTTGAAATGTTGGATATCATAGTTTGGTTATTGTTTATCTCATTTAAAAGACCTTATAATAATGAATTCAAGAGATTCTCCCAAAGTGATATAAATTTGATCAGGATTGATCTTCTCATTATCTCAGTGCTAATGAATTTTATTTTAGAAGAAAACACTTCCAAACAGAAGTGGGAGCATATACCCAAATCAGAGAAGTAGTAGTAACAGAAATAATTAAACCTAATACTAAAACATTTAGGTAGTTTTCCTACACATAATTTAAGAAAATCTTTCCATTTTTCTATGTGTTTAGGAAATATCACAACCATGAAACATCTTCAACACACTTGATAAAGGAACGAATAAAAACAGTGGTTCTGGGTAATTAAATATTGAAAAACTATAGAATTTTAGAGACCATATTCCAGGTCAATTATATACTACTTTCTTTTGTAGGTTTATTTATTTATTTAGAGAGAGAGAGAGCACATACCTGTGCACAGGTATGCACGGGGGGGGGGGCAGAGAGAGAGAGAGGGAGAGAGAGAATCCCTAGCAAATTCGTGCGGTCAGTGCAGAGCCTGACATGGGCTCAATCCCACAAACCATGAGATCATGACCTGAGCCAAAAATCAAGAGTCTGGGGCTTAACTAACTTAGCCACCCAGGCACTCTCCTATACTACTTTCTTACAAAATCATGTTCTGGAACAAAAAGAGTTGGGCTTAATTTTATGTTATATAATTATACAATTTCGTATAAATATTAAATATACCTTGAAACACTCCTAAGCTCCTCCTAACTTGCTAGGCAATATTCTAGGTGCTTTATGTAAGAAAATATGACTTTTTTGAATTAATAATTAAATGTTCCTAAATATATTTGATCGCCATAATGAAAAATATATGTTTAACGGGGGGCGGGGGGTTCAATTGAAAGAACATGTGACTCTTGATCCTGGAGTCGTGAGTTCGAGCCCTATGTTGGTTGTAGAGATTTCTTAAGATAAATAAAATTTTAAGAAATGTGTGTTAATAAAGTTAAATATTAATCATAACATGATTATACTATTCATTACACATAGTAACAATTCTTAGTTTATGAATATAAATGAAATATACTTATTTTAAGAAAAGTGGTATAGTTCTTACAGAAGAAACAACATAATTAAAGGTTATGTATTGAATCATTTGACAGTGCTACATTTATATAAGTAATTGATGGAGATTCAACCTCTCAACTTATACTCCAAATCTTTCTATTATATCAAGTTATCCTTTATTATGAAAAATACTTTTTAAAATGTATTTACTTGTCAGACTTCCTATGTTGTTTACCATAAAAAGGCATTGTTTAATCATCACAGTGGAGCAACTCACATCATTGAGGCAACTCGTATAGTATGTGGGCGTTGGTCTTTCTAATTGTGGAGTGTGTATGACTGAGAATCTGATGACCTAGGTCAGGCATATTGCATCACTGTTTGAGACACTTTATAGTTGCAAAATTATTGCTCTATGTCTTTCATGTATAAATAGTGTACGATTAAATTGTGAATTATAGAGTTATAACTAGAAAGCAAATTAAGAATATCAGTCGCCCTATCTAAACGCCAGAGAAATATAGCAACTATTATAATGAAAATATTGTATTTAATACTGTGCATTTTTATTACTTTCCAAAGAGATTTTCCTGACTAAAAACTCTCACAATAAAAATGTTTTCATTAGTCAGAATTTATATACTACGTAATTCTATGTGGTATAAATAACGATATTGGAAAAGATTGGTGATGGTGGAAAGTAAAATTGAATTCAAATATTTGTAGAGTATTTGTGTAGCATATAGACATTGCATTCGCTGCTCTGTGCGAAGTCCTCTACTCTCCCATACTGGGATTGCACCTCTCGGTCCTTTATTTTTGAATACTTCTAAAATTAATGTATGTGATTTCAGTTTACGTATAATCTGCATTTGTCTTAGTTTTTGTGTGTATGCGATTTTGTAGATATGCCTTTTTATCTGAAGAATAAGACACAGATGCACATTTACATTTTTTAAAGTTCCTAGAACTAGTTTAATTATAATTCTGCTTAAGTAATCAGGGAAGTTTGTCCATAATAGGATAATAGGGAAAATGTCTGAGAAAACACACACACTTCCCTTCCAGCCATCACCCCTACACATCCATCCATTCATCCATCTGTCCATCCATCCACCTATATATAGAAATAGATGATAGATAGACACACACACACACAAATACAAACACACACACATATATAAACACAGTAATTTGTTTATTTATGTATTCTTAAGTGCAAAATTTTATTCCATTTTAATATCTGTATTATGAAAATAATTACCTGATTATCTTTAATCCATTTCTTAAAGCATTATTCTATAACAACTAAAATAAACAATAAAATACACCTAAAACTAAAATTTATAACACAACGTATGGAATAATTAAACATATCCATATTCTCCTGAATGACCAGTGACCAGTGTTATAAATGTTTAAACAGAAAAGATGTATTTGTCAAAACTGCTGATTGTGGCTGTATGACACTGTCATGACAAAGTCTGTTATGGCTCAGTGACTGATTTTCCAATAAATGCAAAAGGACGCTAAGTCTGCAGGACACACAGCTTTGAAAAAAAAAATAAATCATTTTGTCTTACTTGTTATTCATTTTTGCTATCATCTAATTTAAAACAATGATATTAGATTTAAAAAAAATTGCCACCTCAGCACCTTAATTGCTAGAAAAGAATCTTCTAGGGGCTAACTAATTGCCTGTGTATTTTGTCTAGGTGTTGAGGGAAAGCTAAGAGAATGAAGGCTCTAAATCCCCAGTGGAAGCATGATATGGCGGAGCAGAGCTGGTGCTGAATTGTTCTCTCTGATGGCTCTATGGGAGTGGATAGCCCTGAGTCTTCATTGCTGGGTTTTAGCGGTTGCTGCTGTTTCGGATCAGCATGCCACAAGCCCCTTCGACTGGCTCCTCTCTGATAAGGGACCCTTCCATCGCTCACAGGAATACACAGATTTTGTGGACAGAAGCCGGCAGGGATTTAGCACAAGATACAAGATATACAGGTATGAAGCAAAGGGAAAGCAATTATAGAGATATCTTCCTTGAAGGGTGTGTATAACTAAGTTTCTCTAAGGGAAAGTTTCAGATGGGAAAGGGTAATTATCAGAGGGGTTATTATTTACTATTCAAAGTAGTACTGTTTTCTTGTTATTTAAAAGTATTTCTTGTAGATGCAATACATATATATTATATATTCCAATATATGTAAATTCCAATTAACGTTGAGGCTGAGTTTATCATTTTAAATAGCCAAATTTTAAAGTGAATTTTCTTGCGAGTCCTTTCTACCTTATACCATGCTATGTTACCTTTTTTAGCTTAAATGGAAATGGTATCTTCTAGTCGCTGAGAAGTTGAGTCTCCTGATCCTTTTTTCCCTTAAAGGTAATTGTACATTCAGAAGCTGGAGAAAATGGCAATGGGTTAAAAAGAAGTAGCAGATGAATGTGACATGATAGCAAAGGCCAAGAAAAAGGAGGGGATGGAGATATATGGCCTTTAACTTTTACCGTTCTTATATATTTGAATATAAATAAGTTACACAAAAGGAGTCATATATTAAATCCAATGGACTGCCTGCTTCCCCAGCCCAGTGAATCCGTTAAGTAGAGGGGTGTACAAATGGTTGCCCGAATGGATTAGCTTGTATTGATCTTTGCCATAAAGAATGCTTTATGTAAAGTTGTAGTTTGGTTTGTTTCTTCATGATTGAAATTTACAATTCCCAGCAGTTGGTTTTGCATTTATGTAGAAGCAAAATTAAGTATGGTATTTTTGTGTCTGATTCTATGTAGATACTCTTATATAAATATTTTATTTTATGCTGTATGTGCACCAGAGGGCACTGTGCTTCTGGTCTGTATGTAGTCTATTATACATCATTGAGAGAAATTTTATAAATCTAATCAATAATGCATATTTATGGAACAGGCTGAAGGTACTGAACGAGTTCCATGAAATCACACTGTTCCGTGTGTGTGTGTGTGTGTGTGTGTGGACGCACTTGCGCATATGTGCTTGTGTTTAATAAGAAATCCCTTAGTCTAGATAGCCAGGTCACATTCGCAAGTCTACAAAAAGACTTACTCTATTAAAAAAAAAACAACTACATGATAAATATTAAAGATTTTTTTTTTGGAAATGCAGCAAGAAACAGTCAATATAATATGATTCCAGGTTTATTCCTTTTCAGATGTGTTTGTTGGTTTAGCCAGATTTCCTTTACAAATTGTGTGAAGCTACTTGAACTTGAGACTATAAGAATGTCTAATACTTCAGCATTCTGCAAAAAGATTTTTAACAGTCTGTCAAACAAACTAACCCGGAGCATAACTCCATGATCTATTGGCATCTGTATTGAGAGGTCTGAGGTGTTGACTGGTGTGTGATTGTTTGGCTCGTCTTATGTGTGATTGTTTGGCTCGTCTTATTTGTCAATCGGCTGTGAGTTGGGAACATGTCTTGATGTGTCTTTAGAGATTCTAAGTTGAATGAAAGAGACGGTATTTGGATCACCACAGTGAAAGGTAATGAAAAACAATGCCTTGGGATGTGTTTGCAAGGCTCATATATTCCCTTTCATCTTCATGGGAATATTCTTAAAGGCCCATTAGCCCTACACTCCTCATCCTTCCTATGTCTTCATCTTTGTGGTTTGAACAAACATGTGTGGGGCTTGTCTGTTTATAAACTCTGGAATACAGTATCCCTTTCCCCCAGCCCGGACAAGGCTATAACTTCTTACGTTACCTTTGAAAACTTGCCGAATGATATTCATTGATGGTTGATATATAATAAACAATATAATATATTTACAAGGATTCCTTTTGCTTTGGAACAGTGAGCTATTTCATTTATCCAATTAGTATTTACCTAAATTTCAGATATTCTATGCATTTAATGTAATGGATCTGCATATTTCCTTGTGAAGTTAACATTGTTTTAGAGATATTAGAGAATCTCAAAGCGAAGGATTAGAATAGCTTTTTGTTGTTGTTTTTACTTTAAAAAATATTTGTCTTAAAAACTAATTATTAGAGACTTTGACTTTTATAAATATTTGTCCTGAAATACAGAATTTAAGACACATACCTGG
This sequence comes from Paguma larvata, assembly GCA_030068075.1. Taxonomy (NCBI): domain Eukaryota; kingdom Metazoa; phylum Chordata; class Mammalia; order Carnivora; family Viverridae; genus Paguma; species Paguma larvata. The sequence goes on from CM057840.1 coordinate 39,826,505, forward strand.
AAAATTAATATTTCCCATCTTAAGCACTAGATTAATCATTTTAAAGACCAATTTCAAAGAATGATCAGCCAAATTTTACTATGTTTATTTTTACTGTCACAAACTCCTATATTCAGGCTTTGCATTGATATAGTTTTTGCAAGGTATTAGTTCTAAATGTAAAATATAATAAGCCTATTTAAAGAATTAGGTCAGATCTTTTTCAGTTGTCTTCATTTTTTCTCCTTCTCCAGAAACATATTTTTCTTATCACCTCAAATATAAAACAGCAGGATCATAACCATTGAACATTACTAAGATCATAGTCAAGGCTTAAAGGAGAAAAAAGTGCCATTATATTTTGACAAAATGCATTTTTGTCATTAACAAGGCTTGTATTCGTGTTTTTAATTTAAAGTGCATTATAAAGAAATTTTAGATTTTTGTTCTAAAACAGCACTATGAATTAACAAATGATTATTTTATCAGTAGGTCATTGAGTTGGAGGATAGAGAATGAACTTGCTAACACTTTACTAGTTATTTGGTCAACATTAAAAGTTGGGTGTTTATCTTTCCCTCTTAGTCGAAGGTGATAATAGAACCTAAGCCTCAGCATTTTAAGTACCCTCAGTTTTAGAAAAAAGGTTATGCTTGGAGAAATTTTGTGTGCTACAAGGCATATAATAGGAGCACACTTGATGCCTTGATTGTCTGGAGCCTTGTGATTGGTTATTATGCTCTAGAAACACCAGTAGGCTGTATGGCCACCAGCAAAAGTATGATTTCTTTCAGCCCTGGAGATTCTCACTCATCTATCTATCTATCTATCTATCTATCTATCATCTATCTATTTATATTTATTTTTTTAAGAGAGTGAAAGTACAAGTGGAAGAGGAGGAGAGGAAGAAGAGAGGTAATCCTTTTAATGTTTATTTATTTATTTGGAGAGAGAGTGAGCACGAGTGGGGGAAGCACAGAGAGATAAAGGGAGGGAGAGAATCTTAAGCAGGCTCCACACCCAGTGCGAGCCCAACACAGGGCTCAATCTCACAACCGTCAGATTATGAGCTGGACCTAAATCAAGAGTCCAATACTTAACCTACTGAGCCACCCAGACACCCCTCTTATTCTTTTAATAAATTATAAGAGTTCTGGCCATGGGACTCACTTTTGGAACCTCAAACTTAAAATTATCTGGAATCACAGCTATAAGTCTATGGTCATAGGGAGGTGAATTTTATTGCCATAAAAGCGCTATATCACATGTGTAGATCTTCAGATGCAGTGAGGCAAAATAAAAGCCTTTCTTTGCTTCACCAAACTTCTGCCATTCTTTGTTTAAGCGCATGTGCAGGTGAATCATAAGGAAAATAATGATGCTTTACTTATTATCTTCCAAGATAATCTAAAGATATGTCATATTACCACAACTCAGTTTACTTCCTCAAAGCAGATTTTTCAAAAGAAAATTTGAGTGAGTATGGGAAGCAATTGAAATAAATGTTAAATGCTGTGCCTTATTGGTCTTGGGGGTCATATTCTCTGAAAAAATTATATTTAAAAAATGATGTGCAAAGAACAAGATACTCTAAAAATAAATTTATGGACATTTCATATATGACAGGGGTATACAAAATTGTGTTTGGGAAAGGGTGAGCTTTCGAATACATGGGGTGCAATTTGAGTCTCCATATATGGACAGCAGAAATCACATTCCTTCCTCATCCAATATATGGAAATCCACTCTAAGTGGAATAAAGATCTACATAGAAAAGGCAAAAATGTTAAGTTTTTAGAAAAAAACAGAGGAAAATATTTTAATGATGTTGGGATATGTAAGGATTTCTTCACCAGGCATTAAACATTAAACATCAACAAAATACTGATCAATTCAGGTATATTAACACACACGCACGCACACACACACACACACACACACACACACACACACACACACACATGTTACTAGGAATCTGACCACCAGTAGCAGTGGGGATGAATCTCCAAAACAGAATGTTAAGTGAAAGAAACTCAACACAGGATAAATTTGCACACAGTATGATTCTATTATATGAAATTCCCAAAACTAAATTATATTGTTTAGAGATGCATACCTGAAGATAGTGGACAAACCTAGAGAAAAGCAAGGAAATGACTAAAACAAAAATCAAAATAATGGTTATCTCTGTGAGGAAGTAAGAAGGATGAGATATTTAGGGCAGAATATGAGGGATTTCTAAGGTAATGGCAATACTCAATTTCTTAAACTGGATGGTTGCTACACTGGTTTTCTTTAGATTCTAAATATTTATTTTACGGGTGCCTGGGTGGCTGAGTCAGTTGAGTGTCCGACTTTGGCTCAGGTCATGATATCATGGTTTTTGAGTTCGAGCCTGACATCAGGCTCTGTGCTGACAGCTCAGATCCTGGAGCCTGCTTCAGACTCTGGGTCTCCCTCTCTCTGCCCCTCTCCTGCTTGCACTCTCCCTCTCTTTGTCAAAATAAATAAATAATGAAAAAATAATAAATACATAAATGCTTATTTCTTTATTTTAGACTGTTATTCATATAGCATTTTATATTTTACAATATAAAAAATTCTAATATTAAATATTGTATCAACCTTGAATTGGAAGATTGAAATTGTCAAATTAAGTAGATTAATTCTTCCATTTGAGTTGTTCCCAAATTCAATATTTACTATTAAAGTTTATTAAACACTTATAAATTCTATAGAAATGTTTAATAATAGGAGCAATACATACTCCATTACAGTTTAGTATCTAAACCTGCATTAATGTGCAAAAAATAAAGTTTTGCTTGTTGATTATTATTTACAAAGTTCTTCCATAATTTTTATATGTGATATTTTCTATAACCTTTCATTGATGGGATTATTGTATCAATTTCAAAAAGCCAACATTCAGATATTTTAAATAATATGTCTATAAACAACAAAAATTAAAAGAACTTATATTTCTAATTCAAATTAATGACTATTTTCTTACAATAAAAAAAGCCCCCGTAGAAAATTGACTAAATCTTTCTGATGTTCAAAACCCAAACCTACTGCACCACTCTTGTTTTTGTGTTCGTGTGTATTAGTTTTGCTCAGTAAATATATCCTTCTATTTAAAATACATTCTCTGTTGCCAGAGATCTTACAAAATTGTGTTAGACGACTTCATTTATGGTTCCCACTATATCGGGCCTCCCCATCTCAACAACCTTGTGTGTTACCTCTCTCAGTGACTTGAGGCTTGGGCATCCACCTTGCCTCAGTCAGTGTGGCCTCAGGAAATATGATGCAGGCTGTATCTTACAAAGTGCTGGTGCACTGGACTTTCCCTGAATCTGATCTGAAACTACTCTGTGAAAGAGTTCAGTCTAGACCAATAGAAGAGCTGAGGACAGATGGAGGAGCTGTTGGTGTTCTCTGGACCTGATAGCCATCATATGAGTGACCCTAGGCATACCAGGAGAACCTTCTAGCTGGGCTCAGCAAATATTGTTCATTCATTCACAGAATCATTAACAGCAACAACGAAATCGTGTTTTAGGTCTCTAAGTTTGCAGAAGGTTTCCATGTATTATACGTAACCAGTATATGTATTCTTCATCAGGAATATAAATTGTACAGGTATTTATTAATGATGTCATAAGTAATATGAAATGATAAAGATAACATTTATCATAAAGAGCTTCTTTATGTAAGCATGCATGCATTTTTAAATTAAAATCTAAGGGGATTTTGACTTAAAATGTCTCCCATCCAAACAGCAATTACTTATACAATCACTTTAAATTTCCTACAAAATACTATGAATCTATGAAAGGAAGCGGATTTGGGAGGAGAATGAAAACTCATAACAACACAGGACTTGAGATTGATGCACAATGTTCTGCCAGACTGTGAGAGGCATTTCAGTAGTCATAAGAATCAGTGATTAGCATGCATACTTAAATGCTTAAGAGAGATTAAGCCAAATAGTCTTGACAAAGGTGATACCTTAAATACAGTCAGGAGCTACATCATTATCAGCTACCCACTCAGCAGTCCAGAGTTGGCATCTGGCGAAACTATGCAGCCCTCTCTCAACTGTAAGACCCTGCTTTGTGATGTAATCAGAGTATAAATAATTGATTTCTCTCTTTTTTTCCCAAGGTTTTATTTAAATTCCAGTTATTTAACATACAATGTAGAATTAGTTTTAGGTGTAGACTTTAGTGATTCAACCCTTACATGATTTCTTTCTTTCTTACCATGTTTGGAGATGGTAGTTCCCACGAATAATATGATAGGTAGAGAGGTGCCAGTTGAGTAGGACCCATAAGATACGTGGGACATACGTACACTAAAAAAATAAATCATTGTTTATTTAAACTATAATTTAACTGTTTGTCATGTATTTTATCTGCTCTATCTGGTAACTCTAGGAGGAAAGGTACCGACTTTGAAGATGTTGTGTCAATGACAAGGACCCTTGGAAGTAAATTAGGAATAAGAAGAGAATATAATCAATAGAGTTTCTCATGGACATGTTTTGTTCACCCTGTCAGAGAAATTAATGTCAGTGTAACTACTGCATTCGATGAAGATAGCCACACACTGACAGGTAAACCCAAACCTCTACACATCAGTGAGCTCTTCAGCAAACCAGAGAGCAAGTGGGAAAACAGTGGCTCACACATTGTGTCTCTTAGCAAACTCTGCTTATTGATAGAGCTCTCCATTCCACATCATGTAAATAAAATAAGGCAGTAATAACACCTTTGGTTGGCGGTGTATAACAGAGTGCCCGTCACATCGTGGGGGCTCACAAAGGATGTAGAGCACGCTCACAGAAGGAGGAAAGGAACAAATAAAAAATTGGCAGGGCAAACAGAATAAAAAAAAATTACCATAAAATCTCAGTGAGAGAGAGGCACCTGGGTGTCTCAATTGGTTAAGCTCTGATTCTTATTTTTGGTTCAGGTCATGGTTTCACAGTTCTGTTACTTGAAATTGGAAATGCTCTAGCTAAACATAAATTAATTATAAAATAGTGGAATTAAAAAGGAGTAGTGTCAGGGTGCCTGGGTGGCTTTGTCAGTTAAGTGTTCATCTCTTGATTTTGGCTCGGGTCATGATCTCTCCATTCATGAGATCAAGCTCCAAGTCAGGTTCTGTGCTGACAGTGTGGAGTCTGCTTGGGATTCTCTCTCTCTCTCTCTCTCTCTCTCTCTCTGCCCCTGCCCTACTTTCATTGTCTCTCCAGCTTAAATAAGTAAATGAACTTAAAAAAAAAAAAAAGAAAAGAAAACCCTGAGTAGAAGAGATGGCTTCTTCATGATCCCCTCAATATACACACGCACAGGCATTACATACATGTACACTTTGTCTTTCAGTAGGTTGTAAGAAACTGTGAATTCTACAAAACAGGAGAGATAATAAGGAAGAAATGATCTGAAAAGAAAAATGGATTGGGTAAAATAATGTAATAATGGAAATAAATGCAGCAATAAGAATGAAATCTGCATTAAAAACCAATTACACACAGTAAGTGTAAAAATTTTCAAGCCTGGTTATGAAATTATATGGAAGGGTTAAAATATAACTCTTGGAGGATATAATATTTGACATGACAGGTAGTGATTAAATCACCTGTGTTTATTAAGCTCAGTTGATAGAAATAAATACCTATAAGCAAGGCCAGGTTATAGACTGAGTGAAATCATAAAACCTATTTTAAGAATAAAAATTTATATTTATTTAAATTCTGAAAGTAGAAACTGGAAAGAATAAATTTAAATGTTATTGCAAACCTTAAGGGTAACAATTAGTGGATACAAAAAGTATATGAATATTGAAATTTATTGCTACATACTAAAACAAACATATAAAATGTCAAAAAAGGGAAATAGTAAATATAACTTAAGAGGAGGTGACTGCAGAAACACCAAAGATATGGTTAATGTAATGAATGCATATATTTGAAGATCTAAGCATAATTATTGTATTTTGATTAAAACATTCATTTGAAAATGCTACTTGTAGCAAAATTACCAAAAACAAAATTATACCTAGCATAAAAGTTCATAAAAAGTTAAAAGATGATGTATTAATTATCTTATTATCAACATAATCCTATCTAATGAAAAGTATATTATACTAGATCTTCTAAAAAAAGTTAGAAAAACAACTGTCACGTGAAATTTTAATCTACCATTTTTATTCATGGATGAAATAGATCACAGAACAAGAGTGTATGTGTGGGAAAAAGCAGATAACTTGAGTATTGAATTTAGTACACTTGTATCATGTATAAAATTGTACATGCTAAACATGTAATATACTTCTTAAATTTATATATATATACATACATACATATATACATACATATATATATACACACACACATATACATACACACATTTGTGTGTGTGTGTGTGTGTGTTTATTTTAGTCCACACAAAAATTTTTAGCACAATGTATCCCTATATTTTAGAGTTTTTGAAAAATTATCATATAACCTTAAAACTAGTTTCTTTCTATATTAATTTAGAGATCTTAAATCAACTATTTGCTCATCAAATTTAAACTTGAGATTTAATAGCATTAAATACAATTTTATTTTAAAATATATTTAATACTATGTGACATTCTTTCATATTTTTTTAAATGCCAAGTTAAATAAAACAAGGGATTGCTGGAGGGGAGGTGGGCAGGGGGATGGGCTAGAAATGGGTATTGTGTATGAAGGAGGGCATTTAACATGAGCACTGGGTATCATGTAATTGATGAATCACTAATTCTATTTCTGAAACTCATATTACACTATATGTTAATTAACTAGAATTTAAAACTTGAAGCTAAAACATGTTAATTAACTAGAATGTAAATAAAACTTGAAGCTAAAACATAACAAAGAAAGTCAAAAACTCAAAAACCGAAAATAGGGCTTAAATTATTTCTCTATAATTTATAGACATATAAAGACAACAGGTAAATGTTTCTAAATATTTGCTTTATTTCTTGTTGGAAAGTTTTAAACATTTTTTCTTATATTTTCTATAATAAGTATGTGTAATTCTGTGATCAGCAAGATACTTAATATCATTAACAATGTTAAGATGAGACACACTTGGAAAACAACTTCCAAATTAGTAACAATGAAATTATTAGTATTAATCAGGATTATTTACATAAAAGTTAAAAAATGAGTGTACTCTTTGAGTCTTCACACCATTTTTCAAAATAATTATAATAAAGCAACTTTATGTTACAAAGAACTATAAAATGAGCCAGCAGTGTTTTCTGAAACATGCATAAAGTGTAGACAAGGAAAAAGAGATGGAACTAAATATTTTCTTTTCATTATGTGATTGTCCTTTCATGTGTGGCTTTATTTAATCCCCCAAACAACCCTAATATAAAGATTCCTATTTTGCAGATTAACAAATAAGAACATAAAGGTATTGTCCTTTTGTTTACTCCTAGTAAACAAAATAGGGGAGGGGCAGAGAGAGAGAGAGAGAAAGAGAGAGAGAGAGAGAAGAGAGAGAGAGAGAGCAAGAATCCAAAGCAGGCTCTGCACTGTCAGCACAGAGCCTGACGTGGGACTCGAACTCATGAACCGTGAGATCATGACCTGAGCTGAAATCAGGAGTCAGATGCTTAATTGACTGAGCCACTCACGCTCCCCTTATTATTATATTCTATATATTATTCTCTTTCTATATTTCTACCCACCTTTATATTCCTAGAGCAAGCTGGTTGCTCTCCCATCAAAGGCATCAGCTTTGTACTGGGGCTGCTTGATTTCAACGCCAATGCTCATGCCTTTGGAAAGATCCCCTCTTCACTCTAAGTGGGGAGACATGAATTGTTTTCTGTCTTTGTCACTAAGCAACTGTGCTACTACAAACCTATAAATTGATTTCTCACACCTCGGTATCCTTTTTTGTAAAGTTAAGAGTGCACTAGACTTCTAAAGATGAGTCATAAAATTTGATGCCTATAATCCAAAAAGTGAAATGGGAAAACGACTGCAGTTAATTCTTCTATACGTATTCTGTATTTTGAAAAAAAAAAAAATACTTATGAACACTTTGAAAACATAATACCCAAGGATATTCCATATTACTCCACGTTTATGCAAACTTAAACATAAAATTTGTGATAATTTCCCCTCTACCCACCACTCCAATTCTTTTCTATTTCTTTGCATTCTATTGAAGAGGCTATAGTGGATGGAAGCTATTGTTCCCAATTGGTGGACTTTCTACAAATCTTTCCATTGTCTGGTATACTTTACAGTGCAGTGATAAATTAGGGAGACTATTCTAGAGTGATTTTATAAATAAATAACCTAAATGTATTTGATAGTTGATATTTACACAACAACTCTATTCAGTTATATCTCTAATTTTAACATTAAACCCTATAATAAATTAAAAATATTAAACCTTGTAATAAATTAAAAAATTTATTATTAAATTCTAATTCACAACCGAATATACTTAGGAATTCGTACTTTGTGTCCTTTAGCTGACATTTGAAAACTTTTAGTAAGGAATAATATAGAAATATTAATTCAAGGATTTAGGAATTATAATGGACTTTCAGCAAAGCCACTTCTTAATAGAGATTATATACAATCTCATGATTTTAAATAAAAGAAATGCTTTGTCATAATTTCTTTAACTCATAAGTAACATTTTTCATCTAATAGTACATTCATGTTTGTTTCTGTTCAAATAAGAAAATAAACAAGACTGCCAGTTTACACAATTATTTACAGATGAGGAAATAACAATAATGGTTTTTTGGCATTCAAATATTTCTTTGATTATTTTGCCCTCTCTAGTTCCACCTTACCAAACATTCCAGTTCTTCACTGTCATTACCTCTGTGGTCTTCTTCCAAACAAAACTGCAAAAATCATCAGTGTTGTTTTTTCTTTTGGTGTCACTGTTCTGGGACTTTAGAATTGTTAATATGTGTTGTTGTTTTTTTTTTAATCAAGGGCTATTCAAAAAACATGATGTTTAAAAATTGAGGAAAAAAACTGAATTATGATACTTCTTCAAGAATTTCCTTGTCTTTTTTCTTGACTGTGTTTATATTGTGCCTATTTTAGTGGACTGTTATTTTAAAAAGTCATTTACATTATATTTTTCATTGTAAGTAAGTAAAGGTCCTAAATAACATTTATTATGCCTTTTCCTGTCTTAACATAAAATAATTAAAGTAATTTCCATTTAACTGAAATATAAAAAATTCCAACTTTTAAAATATTAATCAAAAGATTAAGATTAGGATATTAATCTTTTAGTTTAACAAGCATGTAATGTGAATCATAGTAAAAGATTAGACCTGCACCTTCAAATGGTACTTTTTAAAGTTAAAGCTGAAATTTTTGCTGAGTACTTATAGTTTGTAATAGCTTTTATGTAATTAATGTATATAGTTAGACCATTCTTTTATAGAAATAGCACTTTTTAAATTTTTTGAGATTACTTAAAAATTTCTTATTTCCCCATTATTTTCATTTAGAATCATAATTTCATAATTTGTCTTAGAATGTGAAAATTATCCAATAAAATTCATTTAGCTTAGAGAAGAGTCTTACCATCAATTAATTAGTAGTATTTACTCATTTGCCTCCTCAGAATCAAGTGGCATTTGATAATATGTAGATTTTCAACAAATTTGGTTGAAAAAAATTATAGAAAGAATGTTCATATATACACTTTTTGGCTAAGTATAGTTGACATACAATATTGTATTAGTTTCATGTATCCAAAATAGTGATTTCTACAGTTCTATATTTTATAAATACCGCAGTAAATGTAGTTACCAAGTGTCACCATATGGAGTCTTACAATATTATTAACTAAATTCCGTATTTATACTTTTTATCGCCATGTTGTAATTATATTATAACTGGAAGTTTCTGTCTCTTAATCCCCTTCACCTATTTCACCCATTGTCGCATCCCCCTTTCCTCCAGAAAACAAGCCGCCAGTTTGTTCTCTGTATTTATGAGTCTATTTCTGGTTTTGTTGATTTGTCTGCTTGTTTGGGTTGATTTTTATTTTCCACATAGTTATAGTGAAACTACATAAAGGGAATCATGTGGTATTTGCTTCTTTCATTGGACTTTTTTTTACTTAGAATAATCCTCTCTAGGTCCATCCATGTTGTCACAAATGGCAAGATTTCATTTTTATGGCTGAGTAATATTCCACTGTGTATGTTTATATCTTTGTCAGTTCATCTTTTGATAGACACTTAGGTTGCTCCATATCTTGGCTATTGTAGGTAATCTTGCAATAAACATAGGGGTGGATATATCTTTTTCAATTAGTGTTTTCATTTTCTTTCTGTAAGTACTCAAAAGTGGTATTACTGGGTCATATGGTCGTTCTTTAATATTTGGCTGTATTAATTTTCATTCCTACCAACAGTGCATGAGAGTTTCCTTTCTTCCATATCCTCACCAACACTTAAGTTTGTTTTCTTTTTGATACTGGCCATTCTGACTGGCATGAGGTGATGGTAGCTTACTGAGGTTTCGATCTGCATTTTCCCAATGATTAGTGATGCCGGTCAACTTTTGATGTGTCTCCTGGCCATCTGTATGTCTGCTTTGGAAAAATGCCTACTCAGGTTCTCCACCAATATATTCTTTTTTTTTTTTTTTAATTTTTTTTGTTATGTTTATTTACTTTGAGAGAGAGAGAGTGGGGAAGGGACAAAGAGAGAAGGAGACACGGAATCCAATCCTAAACAGGCTCCAGACTCTGAGCTGTCAGCACAGAGCGCGACGTGGGGCTCGAACCCATGAGTGTGAGATCTTGATCTGAGCCGAAGTCGGACGCTCAACCGACTGAGGCACCCAGAGGCCCCTCCACCCATGTATTCTTAAACTCCCTTTCGTCTATTTCTCTAAAAATTCTAGTGAACAAAGGCAATATAAAAAAGTATACTATTTATTAAGTATATTTAAGTATAAAACCTACTAGCCTTGAGTCAAAAAGAAAATTTTATGCTCTTCAGTTACTATTAAAGAATTAGTAAAAATGATCTGAATGTTTTATTGGTAGAAACAGAAGATTCCACAATATTCGAAAGTACAGTTGACCTTTGAATACCTGGATTTCAAATGTGCAGGTCCTCTTATATGAAGAATTTTTTCCAATAAATACAGCAAAGTACCATAAATGTAATTTCTCTTTTGATTTTCTTAATAACACTTTTCCTTAGCTTACTTTATTTAAGAATACAGTGTAGAATGCATATAACAATAAAATATTTGTTAATATGTTATATTACATAATTTGTTATATATAATTTGTTATATGTTCTCAGTAAGGTTCCAGCCAAGAGTAGGCTATTTATTAGTCATTACGTTTTAGAGGAGTCAAAAGTCACACACAGAGTTTTAGCTCTGCGGGGGATCAGTGTCCCTAACCCTCCCATTGTTCAAGGGTCAACTGTTATATATATATATATCACACACATATGCATACATATACATACATGCATACATACATATATATGTATATGTAACACACATTACATACACACACACACACACATATATATATATATATATGTAACACACACACACATTCTGCAGGCATAGGGTTACTGTTTGTGTCACCCTCCCCTTTTTTAAAGTAATTTCCTTCTCTTTCAATATAGGTGCAGGCTACCTGTTCTCTTCTTTTTCGACGTAAGTGAAAAGAAGCAGAGAATGGCCTTACCATGCACTTGCATGTCCTTTTCCTAGCAGACATTTCCCAGGCTGCTCACTTAAATAGATATTAGCAGCTAACTAATTAAACTATCTCTCCTGTCAGCCTGCAATTAGCAAAGGCTCTGTTTTGCTGCAGCGTCCTGTGCTATCTTATCTTAAAGGCATGCACGACTATCAAGTACAAAACATAATAGAAAATTATATTTAAAGAAACATACCCCATTAAACTGTGTAAAGTATTTCCTCATAAAATATATCTCTAAAAGATTGACGATTATATGAAGAATGATTTCTCAGTTATCAATAAATCCATCACACATACAAATACTCGTCCTTGTTATTTAAAAAGCAAAGAGATTTTTTTTTTCTGGATTTACCTTTTCAGAAGTAATATTTTTAAATGTAAAATTAAAGATTCTATGGATTTAAAAAATGCCTTTAGAACCCATCTACTCAAGTCATTTTGGGTCTATCGCATGCTTTTTGTATGTCATTATTTGATATGTGTGGTCTTATCTCATATAATGTAATATAAAAACACGTTTAACCATCTGACAAATCTGTAAAAAAAATTCTGTTTTTGAACATTGTAATCTGACACCTTGTTTCATTTCAAATCTGCACATTTGAAAAGAATGTCTCCTATATATTCATTTGCATTGCTGATAATTTTAGCCGAGTAAGAGTAAAAATAGATTTCTCGGTCACATCATGAGAAACCCTCACACAACTAGGTACATTTCGACGTTTTGTAAATGTTCGAAGCCCTTTATCAACAATTTCAAAACCTCAAAGCTCTGAAAACGAGTCATTCTCTCTCAGCACACATGACTTGAAAACCTGCCCTGACCTGGGCAGATGTGAGACTATTTATAGTTTTTATTTTTGTACTTGATGCAGATATTCATATGTGGCGTTGCAGGGATACTGATGGATTTGATTGTGGGTTGATGCCTTTATCCACTGAAGATACAAAATATGGAGAATGTCTACCCTATATTTTCTCTAAAATCTGAAAATTCCTGAATTCAAAGGCTTCCGATAGAACATTGTGGATCTATATTGACCTCCGACCTTTTCTCAAGCTTCTGCATTCAGACAATATTTTGACCACATTAAATGCCAACAACGTGGCTGGACCCCATGAGGTTGTTTCGTTGTCCAGGTGGTGTGATGGGGAATACCTACAGGTCCAAAGGGAGGGCCGAGGAGAGGATGGGCTAGAATGTGCTGAGTGTCAGGAGTGGCACAAAGAGCAGGGGAATTAGGCTCCAGACACTTGGTTCTGAGACCACTCTTCCCAGAGAAAGACCTCTCTCCGGGGATCTTAGGAGTTCTGCGAAACCAGCAGTGTCATCTTGTGATTAGAAGCGGTTGTGTCCCTCCGGTGACAGAGACCCCCGCTCCCAGGCTCATCTGTAAGGAGCGCGCCTCACCCCACTCATCAAGTAATCTCCAATTCTCCTCAACACATTTCCTGGTAACCCTTAGAAATTTCACAGAATACCAACTGATTTGTGAATCTATTAAGGTCAACAATCCCTTCTAAAGATTAAATTTAATACATTTTTCTATTTTTATCTTAACATAAAAATTCAATCTAGGACACTCTTATTTTATTTATATTAATAAATTTATTTTTTTTTTTGAGAGAGAGAAAGAGAGACAGCATGAGTTGAGGGGGCAATGAGAGAAAGACAGAGAGAGAATCTCGAGCAAGCTCCATTCTCAGTGTGAAACCCACGTGAGGCTCTATCCCACAATGCTGGGATCATGACTTGACCCAAAATCAAGAGTCGGAGGCTCAACCAACTGAGCCACCAGGTGCCCCTCTTTTTTTCATTTTAAGTGTGGAAATTATATTCATAAATTCTTTTTCGTATGGTGTGACCTTGTAATTCTTATGCTGTATTGAAAAGTTTTTTATTTTAATCTTTTCTTTTTAGTTGAACTTTAAATTAAGTAGATAGCTTATTTATTTTTGACATATATTTAAAAAGGTTTTTTTAAGTTTATTTATGAGAAAGAGAGAGAGAGGGAGAGAGAGCACGTACACATGAGTGGGGGAGGGGCAGAGAGAGAGGGAGACACAGAACCTGAAGGAGGCTCCAGGCACCAAGCTGTCAACACACTGCCCCGTGTGGGGCTCAAACTCACAAACTATAAGATCATGACCTGAGAAGAAGTCACTTGCTTCACCTACTGAGCCACCCAGGTGCCCCTATTTTTGACATTATATTAATTTAATCCCACTATATTAATAGAGAGGCAAAGGCAACTCATGGCAGGAAGGAGAGAAAATGAACTGGCATTATAGAACTAAAGTTTCAGGCCTGTATCTATCATTTACTTTTTGTGTAAATCTGTAAAATTATATATCACCCTCTGTGCTTCCGAATCCTCATTTAATAAATGGTAATGACAGGAAATTCTATACGTTTCCTGCTCACTTTGAATTTCAGTTGAGACAAAGTTCTCATCATTTTTCTGACAGAAGCTGTTTTATAATGCTAATAATTCTTTAGGATATTGTCACTGCATATAGAAATTAAACATAAATGTATATATATGCCATGGAACTGGCTGCATATTTTTGTTTAGTATTAATGTTTGAATTTGTTTTGAATATAAGTATAAAGAATTTTACTTAGTGAGCACCATGTCTGAATAGAAAGATCTCAGATTTTTCTAGAAAATAATTTTTAAAATTTAAGTGTAATTTTTCAAGATAATTAATCTTAGTTGCTTCTAAAAGGAGAACGTGGAGGGCATCTGGGTGGCTCAGTCAGTTGAACATCTGACTCTTGATTTCAGCTCAGGTCATGATCCCAGGGTCATGGGATGGAGCCCTGGGTAGAGTTCCGTGCCCAACATGGAACCTGCTTACAAGTCTCTCTCTCTCTCTCTCTCTCTCTCTCTCTTTCTCTCCCTCTCCCTCTTCTCCTTTCCCCTTTCCCCCTCTCTCTATAAAATAAAATAAAAAATAAAATAAAATAGAAGGTAAGAAACTAATAAAGAAAGAAAGAAGTTTAAGTAATGTAAGAACGCGAGGATGGCAAGGAGACTTCCACTGTTGACCTTGCCATGATAATTTGATTTTAGTGAGTTATATGAATAGATTTTTTTTTTCTTTATAAAAATCCAAGATAGCTGCTTCCTATGTTCAAACTCTAAAATTCACTGAATGCATTTTATATAAATTATAGCTTTCATGAATATGATGTTTGATGTCTGCCTGAAGAAACATTTTCTAGTAAGATTCTCAAATGTTGTATCAGTACATTTCAGATTAAAGTTATTACAGTTATTCAAAGTATTTTTCTGAAAAAAAAAAAACTAAACTAAAGCATCGCAAGTATTCTTTCCTTTCACCAATGGAAAAATAATTCAAAATGGCAATAAAAATATTTGCCCACATCGCAGGAACTTAATTGACATCTTGTGTCTTGGTTTTGTCCTTATTTATGGCCTCCAGTTGCCTCATTAGAGGAAACAGGTTCATCGCCGATATGATATGACGGTGGTACTATGTCTCGTGAAGACTGAGATTCTCCACCTCCATTCCTGGCATCATGCTCATACTTGAGTCTTTTCCTTAGCACTTTCACTGTTGAGCTGTACTGTTTAGGTGTCAGGTTTATCAAGTTATCTGCCTTCTGGTTCCGTCCTTAGTAATACTCCTTATAGCATTAACTTATCCAAAACACACACACACCAACACAGACCTTATTATAAAAAAATAAAATAATAATGAACTGGTATTTTTCCTACTTTGGAATACAGGTTTTTTTTAATGAAATCTAATGACATATAGCATTATATTAGTTTTAGGTATACAACATAATAGTTCAATATTTGCATACATTGCAAAATGGTCACCACCATAACTCCAGTCAACATCTGCCACCATACGGTCATAGAATTTTATTTTCTTGTGATTGAAGACTCCTAAGATCCGCCCTCTCAGAACCTCTGTCTATGCAATAGTAGTATTAACTGTAATCACTAAGCTGGACACCTCTCTTGATCTGGTCTTTAACACCTGCCTTATTTAGTTAAATATGAGAGTCTTATGCTATGCTTGTGCTATTTTAAACTTCAAAATAAATTAAACAGGAAACTCAAACCACATTAAGGTACTAGGATTATATAAAAACACTTTATGTTAATATATTAAATTTATATTCAATTTCAGTTGAAATACTCTTCATTTCTTCTTTATTATATATTCATGTGAGCATTATATCTACATAGGAGCAATGCATTCCCCCCCCCCCCAGGAACAGTGGATTGTAAAATATAGGGGAAGTCAGTGTCACCATGTCTGTTGCCCCGAATTCTTTTCAGAGCCAAAAGGGAAGAAACATACTCACTTGCATTCTCTTCTCCTTCTGCCCCATCTCCCACGCATACACATAGTTCTGAAAATGATACCTTTAAACAGAGTAGATGAATGGAGTGTCATGCTAAGCAAAATAAGTCAATCAGAGAAAGACAAATACCATATGATTTCACTCACATGTGGAATTTAAGAAACAAAACAAATGAACATGGAGAGGGGCAGGAAAGAGAGTCAAACCATAAAAGAGACTCTTAACTATAGAGAAGAAACTGAAGGTTATGGGAGGGAAGTGGGAAGGGGGTTAAATAGGTGGTGGGTACTAAGGAGGGCACTTGGAACGAGCCCTAGGTGTTATATGTAAGTGATGAATGACTAAATCCAACACCTGAAACCATTATACTGCGTATTAACTAACTAAAATTTAAACAAAAATTTGGAGGAAAAAAATAGGGTAGTTAGAAGGAATATGCGATATGGGGCTTGATCTCATGACCCTGAGATCAACACCTGAGCTGAGATCAAGAGTCATATGCTCAACCGATTGAGCCACCCAGGTTCCTCAGGGCCCTCCATTTCAATAGATCTTTGACTCAGGCCATAGCTCAAATAAAATTGCTATTCACAAATCACTTATTGAATTGGATTTAGTATATATCAGTATTTTCAAAATGTAAAACCTTTGCAGAAATCATTCCAGTGTCTCTAAATCTTAAGGTGCTTATGGGATTTAATGTAAAAACCCCTCAACCTTGGAGGCCTGGGTGGCTCAGCCCTGTTAAGGGTCTGACTCTTGATTTCAACTCAGGTCATGAACTCAGGGTTCCTGAGTTCCAGGCCCCTGACAAGCTCTGGGTTGAGATTCTCTCTCCTTCTCTCTCTGCCCCTCTCCCGCTTATGCTTGCTTTTGCTTTCTCTCTCTCTCTCTCTCCCCCCACCCCCCCTCAATAAATAAATAAATAAAAACTTAAAATAAAGTTATTTAAAAAAAAACATAAAAAACCCCTCAACCTCAATGAGGGTTACCAGTTTAATCTAATAATGGAGTTCCATTGGTAAAATGTAAGTTTCCTCAAAGTCAGGCAGTATGTCATTCCGATATGGTAATTCTGAAAATCTTGTTAATGTAGAATAATACAGACTTGATTTTACCACAGTTTGCATACAGATAGGGGTGATAAGTTAGGAGAGAGAGGGAGTGTGGGAGAGGGTACTGTTGATAGGGTCATCTGGCATAGGCTTTAAAAATAGTATTTAGGGTTCTCTTGAATATTGTTTTATAACAAAACCACAATACTTTAGTTACTTTTATATTTTTTGTCAAAACTTTTAAAGGTTGTATTTAATAATATATAATGATCGAAGAGTGTTTCTAGAATAACTCTGGCACTTGGAGGAGATCTTTGGGATTATTGCTTCAGGAGCTCTTCCCTTTACAGTTTTGATTTTACTGTAAAATTTTGAAGAATGAAGGACAGGATTTTGCAAAATAACCTCTGTATTAATATTTGTTTTAGCATGACTTTTGTAGTTTCGCTATACATGTTACAAGGAAAAGTTCGTAACAAAATTCCGTGAAACATTTAGTCTTTAAAATATACAATTATCCTGAATATATTTTATTGTCTACAATTCTATAAATGTAAAATTAAATGAGTTAGTTATATTCCCGCATAATTTGAAATAGTTAAATTGTATACCAAGAAGTCATTAAATATTTTAAAATATACTTGTGAAAATTACTTAAATAATAATATTATTGGATTTGGCTTCCCAATGTATTATCAGAATAATGTGTTGATAAGACAAAGCTGATTTTATTATCACTGCCACCATTTCCACAACAGAAACTCAATGGTGTCTCAGAGAGGAGAAGGAAGAGTTAGAACAGTTCTGAGATTTTACAGTCCTTTTTATGTTGGTCCACCAATGTGGGTAGTGTGAGGCTTGATTAGGATTGGATAGGGACCTTGGATGTAACAGTTTAGGACTACTGAGTAGAGCAAAAGATGGACTTTGAGACCTCAGGTTGAAAGAGTATCAGCAATAAACTATTGTTTGCTTTGTTTTGAAGAGTCTATAAGTCTATCAGGAAGATTCTGTAGTGAACGATAAAGTTATTTGAAATTTATTTTCCTAGGTAAGAATTTTCTGGAATTATAAAGTCATGCTGATGAGGATGTTAATACAGACAGTAAACTGCATAGAGAGGGTTACGTCTCAGAAGTCTATGGTTTTATTGGAGATGGCCAAAAGAAAGTTCAGAAAGATTAAATTATTTGTGTCTATTAGGGAGGCAAAGGAATAAAACTCAGGCATTTTGACATATAATGTGTCATCTTGGCATTTTGTTGAAAAAAATTAATGAGATCACTTAATTTTTAATAAAAACTTAATAATATGAAAACTCTATAAAAACAAATAGCCACTTTAAGCAATACTGATTATACCAAATACTTTAATCAGTTCTCACTTAGGTGAAGGTCATCTTCATTAAAAGGGTAGACGTGGTAAGACTTACATATCTTATATTGTAATTACTTGATTGTCTGACAATTACCTGAGATATCAGCTTTCTGAGAGAAAACATAATATTTTATTTATTGCCATAGCTCTAGCCTGTAGCACAAGGTCTTGCACATAATATATGCTCAATAAACACAATAACAATACAATAAAAGCTTTTACCAGATGGTACCAACTGTAGTTCACACCAAGGCGTATGCTGATTTTCAGCTGTGGACAATCGTGCCAGCTTTCATGGTGCTGTTTCTCGATATGATTTTCAAACAAGCATTTTTTAATCTTTTATTTTATATTCCATGAGGTGAATCATTCAAATAATTTTATTTAGAAACACAATTTTAAGAAAATAGTTTTCAAATGAATTATTAAGCACTATTATGTGTCACCTATTTGCCATTTATAATTCAAAGATGTTAAGAGACGTATTTGGATCTTCCTTTTTTGTTTTGTTTTGTTTTTGTTTTTGTTTTTAGGTATGATGATTTAATTTGAATAGTTTATCCAATACAGTCCTCATACTTTTTATCTAAGAAGTCACAGTATTATTGTCCTTTTAGGGAAGGTTGTTAACTATACATATTTTAGCTCTGGAATTGTTCACCCAAGAATTGGTACAAGTGTACCAGAGCAAAGTTGGATATTCCATTATTTCCAGTTGCAGTAAAATTTCATGACTTTAATGCTGTGTTTAAGACATCTGATTTCTGGACTTTAAGTATGAAAGCCATGTTAAGTAGGGCATAATTTGACTTGCATGTGAATGAGAGCAGTAGTAAGTTATGGATAGAAAGGTGAGGTTTATAGGAAACTGCTGGGATTTATATGTTTGTGATTTGTAGTTTTGATTATTTCCAGTACATCACTCTTCCCATGTGTATATACATTTTATATGAATGTATATAACTTGTTACTATGTTCTGTTATTACCTTTACTACATTCCTCTTAAAACTATTATTTGGTTCTGATTTTATACTAAAAATGCCCATTTTTAGTACCCATTAGGGCTCATGGGTTTATGTGAAACTTATTATTTTTTTTCAATTCTTTTAGCAATGGAGGTAAACTTTCAAAATATACTTTGGAAGAAAATGCATCATGTTGTGGATTAATATTAATTTAGTTTGCATAATCTGACAGAAAAACAGATAGTTATGCAGTAGGAAATTGCTGAAAGAAACCGTGGTCTATGTGCAAAATGTGTGAGTATGAATACATTCATTTTCCAGTGAGATTTTTTTCATGTAAAATGAAATCTTCATCTTTTTCAGTTAAATAATTTATGATTATAATTATTTTTAAGCAAGAAGTAATAAATTTCTAAGATAAAAATTTCTGTATGAAGTTATCTCTTACATTTGATATAATATTTGAGTGCAACCTTTGCACTCAATATAATATCAAATGTATCAATATAAAATATCAATAGAACATCAAATGTATTTAAAAGGAATTAGTTAGATGGGCCTGGGTAGGTCAGTCGGGTAAGTGTCCAGCTCTTGGGTTTGTCTCAGGTCATGATCTCACGGTTTGTGAGATCAAATCCTGCATCAGGCTCTGCACTGACAGTGCGGAGCCTGCTTGTGATTCTCTCTCTCCCTCTCTCTATCTGCCCCTCCTGCTATTTCTATCTCTCAAAGCTAAATAAACTTTAAATAAAAATCATCAAATTAAGTTAATTAAGCAATATCCACACTATATGAATTATGTAAATAAAATTTTTAATAGAATTCCAGATACATTTTAATTTAAACTTAATAATGTTAATAAAATTCAGAAATGTATTGTACTTTTAGACGTGGATGCTTAAATTAACATTTTAGCTAAAAGAACATACATACCTACATAATATAAATTTGCTGTTTCCTGAGACTTTCTAATAATTACCCCATTATTCTTTAGTTCAGACATATGACTCAGTAGTAATTTTTCTGAGGAAAAAGTCTTGTACAATTATCATTTGAACAGGATAAACATATCTGAGTAGTTTACAGCACCATTAATTTGATTTCTTATAAATTATACAGTGGGATTGAACTGTTTCATTTTATAGATTGGCTCCAACAGCGAGAACCACAACAATTGAATTCCTTGCTTCATAAAGCTAAATTATGGCTTTTTGTCAATACTTTAGCATTCCACTCTAAGAAGAAAATGTTCTATGCCATCACTGTTTTGTATCTGATGATCTTTAAATGTCATTGAGGATGGGAAATTTTCCCTTAGAATGGTTGAAGTTGCAAAGTCTAGATAAAAGAAACTCATATATAAAATTAAAATATATTTTAGGCGCATAATTTAGCTATGAAATTCTGACTTATTTCTTATTTCTGCTTTTCTCCTTTCCCCAAAATTGGGACCCTTTGACCTTTATCACCTGTAGTAGGCATAGTCAGCCCCTTTTATGCATCCTAGCCCAATCAAAATATACATATCTAGAACTATAGCTCAACATTGTAGGACTGAGCCTTTGCCTCCTCCTTTCCCAGTTCAACTTGAACTACACATATTCATATTCTGGTGCCTGGGATTCTACCTCGTTTTTAAGAGTAAATAATAACCATCATGGGCAGTAATGGAACTTAGCTTTCTGCCATCCTTTCCTGTTTAGGTCACGGCATTAGTAATACTCTCTTACTCTTAAATAAGTCTGCTGGCAAAGTGACTAATGATGATTTCACTCATATGTGGAATTGAAGAAACAAAACTGATGACCATAGGTGGGGGAAAAGAGAGTCATACCGCGAAAGGGGCTCTTAACCATAGAGAACAAAGCAAGGTCGCTGGAGGGGAGGTGGGCAGAGGGATGGGTTAAATAGGTGATGGGGATTAACGAGGGCATTGTGACGAGCCCTGGGTGTTGTAAGTCATGAGTCACAAATCCTACACCTGAAACTAATATTACACGGTATGTCATCTAACTGAATTTAAATAAAAACTTGGAAGAGAAACAAAAAAGCAAAACTGACAGGAGATGTTTGACAACCTTTTCTTTCTATGATTCGCCTAACCTCCGATAAGAGTCAATTTTTTTTAAATTTTATAATAGTTTATTTTCAAATTGGTTTACATATAACACCCAGTGTTCATCCCAACATGTGCCCTCTTTAATGCCCATCACCCCCTCTCCCCCCTCCCTCACTCCCCTCACCCTCAGTTTGTTCTTAGTCTTTGAGAGTCTCTTATGTTTTATCTCCCTCCCTCTCTGTGTCTTTTTTTCCTTTCCCCTCTTCCTCTCCCCCTGGTTTCTGCTTAGTCTCACAAAGTCCACCTAGTCGTGGAAACATATGGTATCTGTCTTTTTCTGACTGACTTATTTCACTTAACATAATACACTCCAGTTCCATCCATGTTGCTACACGTGGCCAGATTTCATTTTTTCTGATAAGAGTCAATTTTAAAGTAAACATCTATGTTTGGTGATCAACACAGACATCATCATAAAGAAAAATAGAAGAAATCAGGCCAAAGTGAGGACAGGTTTTATTAAATATGAGCCTAAAACTTCCAGACAATAAGAAAGTACGTATTGACATAAAGATTTCTAGAGTCTTATGTGTCAAGAATTTGGTTGTATTGTTCTTTAAGTGTATATTTAAGATATGTAAATACAGATTATTAACATTGCCTTTTAAAAAACAGTTAGAGGGGTGCCTGAGTGGCTCAGTCGGTTGAGCCTCCGACTTCGGCTCATGTCATGATCTTGCGGTCTGTGAGTTCGAGCCCCGCGTCAGGCTCTGTGCTGACAGCTCGGAGCCTGGAGCCTGCTTCTTCAGATTCTGTGTCTCCCTCTCTCTCTGCCCCTCCCCCACTCATGCTCTGTCTCTCTCTGTCTCAAAAATAAATAAACATTAAAAAAAACAAAAATTAATTACAAGTTCTTCAGATAAATTGTTACAATTAAACATATTTATAAGAATAGATAAACATAGTTCAAATTCAAGCAGCAGAAGAGAAAGTATGGTGAAAAGTCTCCATCCTACTTTTGAACCTCAATGAACTAATTCTCATTTTTTTTTATTACAGACAGAAACAGTGTTAGTATATATAAACCTATCATGTTTTTTTGTATTGGTTGAATTATCCCCACTCTATGTGAGAAACACGATTTTTCAAACTCTTCTTCTGGTGTTGATATTCAAATTATTTACAATCTGTACTGACACAAAATATATCCTTGCACATATGTCTTTGTTCAGATGCATCGATATATCTGTAGAGTGAATGCTAATAAATGGCATTGTTCAATGAAAAATTACATATGTGAAATTTGATATTGCATCCAATGGTCTTATGGGTTAAAGTGGTATTTAGGTGTTAAAACTTATTTGTCTTTATTATGATTGAGCTTACGAATCATATAATCTGTTTTCTTGAAAACCCTTGGTTCATGACTTTTGACTTTTCCCTGTCTTTAATTAACTTTCATGTTTAAAGAAGTAAAGGGGACGTTATGAAACTGAAGTAATGTTTCTAAAAATTCTAGACAAGATAAAAGTTGTGAAAAAAAGTATTTAAACTAAAATGTCTAGAGAGGAAAATAGATTTGGTATTTTAATCTTTTGCTCTTCACAAAATCTATCGGCTTTAATTTAGAAAGAGTGGTCTCTTAATTACTAGATCCAATGAACTCTTCTCAATTTAGTGACAGTATGGGAGTAACTAAATAGAATAATAATTAAAAAGCATGGCCGAGGTTTGAATTATGGTTTGTCAATTTAATAACTTGTAACCTTGAACAAGTCACTTAAACTCTCTAATTATCTGTATCATCATCTCTAAAATGCAGGTAATGATAGTATTTACCTTACAGGTTTTATGTGAGGATTCGGCTAAATAATGCATGTCCAGAAAGAACTTAGTGTAGTGCCTGACATAAAGTAAGTCATGTTTCTGTAATTATGATTATTATTGGCATCTTGTCAACCTATCATATGTTCCTCTTGACCACACCTCAAGGTCTAAACTCATTTCTACTTAGTCTATCGTTGTAGGCACTTGGCTCTCCTCCTGTTTCTCTGATAACTGTTAGAGCTTCTTGCCTTAACCCTCTTTCATCTGTTTAATGAATGCTTCTATTTTTGGAGGCTATCATATTAGATGTGGTATGAGTGTTTCTTAGTCACAGTTCTGATTATGTTATCACTATGATTAAAATCTTTAACAGCAAACTGATTTCAGAACCTTTTTGTTAACTATTCCAAAAGTTAAAATCCAAGGATATATTGTGCAAAAAAAAAAACCAAACAAACAAACAAAAAAAAACAAAAAAAAACATGTCTGCACTTCCGTGTTCATTCCAGCACTATTTATAATAACCATTATATGGAAGTAATTCAAGTATATGTTGACGGATGAATGGATACAGAAAATGTGCTATATACACACAATGGAGTGCTATGCAGTAAGATGAAAATTTTGGGTGCCTCAGACAGTTAAATGTCCGACTCTTGATTTCTGCTTAGGTCATGATCTCATAGTCTTGAGATCAAGCCCCACTTACAGCCCCGCATCAGGTTCCGCCCTGAGCATGGGACCTACTTAAGATTCTCCATCTTTCCCCTGTCTACCTCTGACTCATTTTCTCTCTCTCTCTCTCAAAATAAATGAATAAGTATTTATTTTTTTAAGAAAATTTTGCCATTTGGAACAACATGGAGGACATTATGCTACATTAAGTCAATTACGGAAGGACATATATGATTTCACTTTTATGAGATATCTAAAATAGTCCAACTCATGGAAGGAGAGAACACCGTAGGGACTGTCAGGGGCTGGAGGATGGGAGGAATGGGGAGTTGTTACTCATTGTAACAACCAAACCTTGTTGCAACCAAACCTTGTGTAAGGTTTTGGTTATGCAAGATGAGTAAGCTCTAGGAATCTGTAAAATGTAGTGCCTGTAGTTAACAGTAGTGCAACAATGTGCACTTCAAAATTTGTTACGAGGATAGATTCCATGTTAATTGTTCCGAGCACATGCACACACACACGCACACACAAACAGGAACAAAAACAAACAGAATAAGCAACCTCAAAAACAAAACAAATAAAAAAAAAAAACACAATAAATGCTAGAATGTGTTGGATATGTCCATTACTATATCAGTTATACCTCAGTAAAGCTGTTTTTTTATTTTTTAATGTTTATTTTTGAGAGAGAGAGAGACAGAGCGCAAACAGAGGAGGGGCAGAGAGCTGTCAGCACAGAGTCCAATATGGAGCTCAAACTGAGGAACCTGTGAGATTACAATCTGCACCTAAGTCAGACTCTTAACCTAACTGAGCCACCCAGGCACTGCTGTTTTTTGTTTTTGTTTTTGTTTTTGTTTTTTTAATTAATGGAAATAAGTAAGAGATTTCAGACAACATTTATGAAATTTCCGGAGTGTCAAGAAGAAAAGAGAGTGAGACAATTTGAGCACAGCCTGTTTTTCTTTTTTAGTAGCAACTATGAGTAGATATTTTGGTTGTGAGGTATTAACAGAGAGGAAGAGATGGAGCTGGAAGCCATGCTTTTCTTGAATTCAAGGCACAAAAATTTCTGATATATTTTAGTTTCAATAGACATATTAGCCTTACATTGGTGCTGTAACAAGTTGCCACAAACTTAGTGGCTCAAAAGAACACAGTTACTACTTTATACTTTAGAGGCCAAATACCCTGTCTATTTAAAAATAATTAAGATTATTGTATAAATGTGATAGAAATTAAAGTATTTTATGTTCTTTATGGAGATTGATTCTTACTGAAAAAAGGCTTCCAAATTGATTTTGCCTACATGATTTTTTTCTCATTTGTACATGTAATGCTTCGATGGGTCTTATTTTTTATATTCTATGTTAATTCTAAGTGGGTGGACACAGATACAGAAAGTATTTTAAATAACTTGAAATTTAGGAGAATTTCTTTTTGATGAGAGGATGTAATTGCTCATTTTCATATAAAGTTAAAAAACAAAAGCATACTGCCTAAACAGAAGAGAATGCAATATTCCTTTGGCTAACACAATTTCCAAGCATGTCCGCCTCCCCACACATGCAGCTGAGAGGTATAGAAGTGTTTCAAAACTCATATAAAAATTTTATGTTATCCAACAAACAACCCCAAAAACCTTTGATTTTAAGAATATAACATTTTAAAGACAGAAGAGTGAACACATACACAGACCAAATGTAAATATTAGAGATCTAAATGGGAGAAAATTCAATGTATAGAATGTCCTCTTAGGTCCCAAACAGTATACAGATTATTTTATGTTCATCATCTCTTTCAATTCTCATACTAAGTCCTGAAATAACTTTTACTTAGGAATAAAAGTTTTTAGTTTTATTTAGAAAGCAGAATTATAAGAGAGACTTAAGTAATTTGCCTACAAAATAATGAATACCATGTTAAAACAGAATTCAACATTATATTTCTTATAGCACAGTTTTTTTTTGTTTTTGATAATTAAATTAATCAATATTATCTAAATGATTGTAAACTAAGGAAAATTATGAAGAAAACAGAATGATTTGATTATCCGGACAGGACTTGGTATAAATATCTAAATTATAATAATTCTGTAAGCTTACCATCAGAGACAAACACATTTAACTTTTCATGTATTTCCTTCCAGCATTTTTTCTAAGCATAATTTACAATCGAGATTACATATTTCTTCATCTTAATTTTTCCTAAATTTTATAATATAAATAATTCTGTTACTACATTTTATACAGTTGTGACATTTTAAAAAATGCATCCAATTCGATTCGGTCACATGCTCTCCCATAAGGTGGAAGAAGGTAGAATGTTAGAGATTTTACCATATGTAATCATGCAAATTATAGGAGACATTTAATGGTGCCATACACTCTGTTTTATTATTTTCATTTTATGAGGGGAATGGAGGGTGTTAATATGTGACGGGGAATATTTTACTTCTTCCCTCAGAAATGATCCTAAAAATTATCCTCTGGATTTAGGTAAATGTTTCCAGTACATATTTCCAAACTAAGAGGTACATAGAAACTTTTAAGTCCTCAGGTTATATTGCAATATTGAAAAAATGCTTGCTCCTTCACTTTTGAAGCTGCCTATTATATCTATCAATATATAATTGCGAAACTTTTTTGCAATATGGACATTGTATATGCCAATGCATTTAAATTTTTGCTGATTAAAAATAAAATGCTGGGCTTTTCATTATTTATTGGCTTTTCATGAAAGTCAGATTTATTGGCTTCCTGTTGAAATGAGTACTGTTAGAGAGAAAGATTTTATTGCAATGATTCTGGTCTGAGCCATTTACCTTTCAGAAAGGCACAAATCAACATTGTTTGGGTCTAATGGTTATTGATTTGGAAATAATTCTAACAAGTATAGTTCTTTAAGGTCAAGCAAAGATTTTGCCAACTTAGCTGTTGTGTAACGTTACACAGTGCCTACGTCTCTTTTCATAGGATACATTCTCTTTATTTGGCTTACAGTTTATATTTCTAGGATAAGTGAAATATTAGCCTTTTTCATTTTGCCTTGTTAAGTATGTTGATAGGCGATTTGTAATAGAAGGAGTTGCTCTTATTTGCAATTTAAAAATCCAAATTTCTTTGAAATAACTAATTTTGCACTCACTTTCTTTGTCTAGAACACTCTCCGTTTTCTCCATTGTTGAAACACATTAGTCGCTGGAGATTGACTGCAGATATGAAAGAATTGTTCTTTCGTGTTTAGGAGTTTGGCCATGCTTATTTTGAGACAGTATGTATGTATTTGCCAACAGCTGTCTGTTAAGTTTTGAAGTGATTGATATTACCTTGAACTTGTTACATCGTCTCTGTCTACAAGTAAAGATCTTTCAACCCATTAAGATTTTTTCCATCTATTTTTTTAAATTATTTTCCATGTGTGTAAATTGCTCTACGGGACATCAAATTCATAGGTTTCATATTTGGTTTTGGTCCTTCGAACTATCACCTTGCTTTTTAGTATTTCGAATGTCTTTTTTCTTTTTCTTTCCATTCTAGCATAGCTTTCTTGATATTTTCCTCCTTTCTTGCTGCAGCTATTTGAAGTGTCGGCTCTCTCTGGGTTTGCTTCTCATCTGATTTTTATTTTATTATTGCAATTCTAGTTTTTTGGAAGTCTTCCTGTATCTCATCCGTCTTTCTTGTAATCATATCTGTTTTCTCTCTCTGACTTCCTCACCTCTGGATGAGCTCTTTTAAAGAGGTGATGTCATCTCAGATGCTTCTTTGCATATTATTGGCACAGTCCTGACAGTTCCTCCTGATGTTGGAAAGGGACATCTTTTCAACAGATGACTTTCTATAGCTATTCTCCCAGAAACTTCTAGATTTAGTTCCTTTATCTGTGACATTTTTAATTAATTAAATATTATATTTATTTATTTTTTTAATTTATTTTGAGAGAGAGAGAGCAGGGGAAGGGCAGAGAGAGAAGGGCAAGAGAGAATCCCAAGCAAGCCGAGCCATATGTGTGGCTCAGTCTGACGGACCCTGAGATCATGACCTGAGCCAAAATCAAGAGGCGAGTGCTTAACCAACCGAGCCACCCAGGCGCCCCTGACTAATTTATTTTATAACTGGAAATTTGTACCTTTTGATCCCCTGAACCTATTTTCCCATTCCCCCACTCCCCAACTACCAGTGGGTTCTCTGTATTTCTGAGTTTGTTTTGTTTGTTTGTTTCTTAGATTCCACATATAAGTGAGATAATATAGTATTTGTCTTTCTCTGTCTGAATTATTTCACTTAGCATAATGCCCTTAAGCTCCACCTATGTTGGAGCAAATGGCAAGATGTTATTCTTTTTTCATTGTTGAATAGCATACCACGTCTTCTTTATCCTTTCATCCATCAGTGGGTGCTTAGGACAGTGGGGAAAAGACAGTCTCTTTGATAAATGGTGATGGGAAAACTGGACAGCACATTAAAAAAAAGCCATACCATACACAAAAACTAACTCAAAATTATTAAGGACTTGACTATAACACCTGTAATAATGTAACAATATTAATTCCCTTACTCCCCCTGGCTATATTGCTTTCATACAAAGACTTTTTTTCATTTTAAAATCCCCTGCCAATATCAGAGTTCTTTTGTTTGTCTTTGTTTTTTTATTTTTTGGGGACTGCAATGTGTCTGAATGGGTCTGAAAAGACTGCAAAGGGGCAATACTTACAAAGTTGAGGGACTATAAGGCAGTAACTCATAATATATGTTATGCTGACTTTAATCCTTTGGCTGTGTAACACCACATTCAGAAAATAGCAAAGTAAAATTTAGAATAGAATGGAAGAGCAGCAAAATTGAGAATAAAGGTTAAGACTCAAGAACGTATACACACCCAAGTTCTTTCATGGAAAGAAGCTGAAGAACTATATTTTAAGGTCTGTAATAAGCTGGAACAAATCCAAACATAGATTGCACGTATACCCACTTAAAAAAAAGCCACCCTGTGTATTTATGGAAGTCTCACCAACTAAGAAATGGAATGTAATTTAATATTCAGGATGCAAAGCCTACAAAAGAACAGATTGGGAGCAACACTGAAACTAGGTTAACATAAATTTACCTCGCCTTGTTCAAAATTAGGTTTTGGTGATATAAAATTATAAACTCCCTGGAAAGAAAAATAAAAGCTGCTATAACAATAATCAAAGATAAAATCCTTCTGTCTGGCACCAGTGATAAGAAGTGTACGTGCATATGCCGTGTTTGGGGGTGAAATCGTTGAGAGAAATGTGTGAAGTCAAAAGTTTGACAGATTCCTTTGTAAATGGGAAAGTATCAAAAGACAATATTTCATTCTTTTGCAATGATTTCATTTTAAAACTGTTTTAAATTATGGTATATTTGGATGCATAAATATAGTATAAAGTAGAGGTAAAACTTAAAGGATTAAAAGGATTGGCAATATTTTTCTTGTCAAATTGCAAATAGGCAAAGGTGCAATAGTTTTTCAGACGGTAAGAGTAATTTATCTGTCTGCTGTTAGTTCATGATATATATGGAGGAAAAAGTTTACATTACTGTGTATTTCAAATATCTACGATATTTGGTCAATATTCCCTCTGACTTTATGCTAAATAAACAAACAGGGAATTCAAGTCAATGTAGTGGCTTGGGCTGCCTTAAAAAGACTTTGTTGTACTACTAAAGCACAGAAATGTGGGATAATTTTTGGTAATGGTTGTCCATGAATTGAAACATAGAGCCATGAAAGGGACATAGAGGCTCAGCTTTTGGCCATGAAAAGGTCACCCCCCATACAAGGTCGTGGAGCAAATTTAACCATTTATGACTAGAGTTGGTGCTGTAATGACACCCCAGGGAGGGGAATATTTGCCTCGGAAGCTCTCTGTCTCCCTACAGGAAGCTGGAGCTAAGCTAAGCATAAAGAACTGCTCATCTATAAAGGTAGTGTGAAAGGAATGAGGACCTAGAAACTGCTCCCTTCCCCTGGAAAGAGAAGGATCAATGGAAGATTGCTGCCTTCCTGGGCCACACATGAAAATTGGCACTCTTCAAAAATCAGATTAAGAAACCCTAGTAGTTCAAGACTGCCTTCAGTATACAAAATAAGAAGCCAAAACAGGCTGATAACACCCTAGCATTTTAATCTTTTCTATGAAAGTTAGTAGCTTTTACAAATGATATGTCAAAAGATTTTTTTTAATATAGGAAAGCTATTTTGATTCAGCCAAAAATCGTAAACCTAAAATAAATGCTTCACACTAAAAATACTCAGCCTCCTCTTTAGTTTTTGAATGAGATCCAAGATTTTAAAATCACTCCTTCCTCCCATTCCACTCGTCCCAAATCTAGACTTTAGCTCCTATTTTAGGAAATTAGGCTTAGCAAACGTGATATTTGTGGGAGGAATAGTTCATTTATAAATTCTAGAAATCGGACCTCTGCTCCGGTTATCCGTATGTTTGGAGTCACCTATCACGTCCGAGAATGTTCGTAATGAATTTGCAGCGTATGTCCTGAATTTGTCATTTCTCATGTTGACTTCCCCTACGGCATGCGTCATTTTTCACTGACAGTTACTTTTATGACTTTTGAAGGTTTAAATAATTTAATAACACAGAATAAAACTTTCTAGTGTCTTTTCTGAGGTTCACAGAGAATCTCAGTAATATGATCTCTACAGTTCTAGATTAGTTACTATATTCAAAATCTGCTACCCAGCCCTATCCTGAAAATAACTTGTCAACCAGATTTAAGGAGAACAAGAACACGCATTCACTTACATCATACTGGTCACAGTTCGGGTCGCAGACGCAGTTTTAAATGCCTCATACATTTTCTTACATATCCCTCAAAGTATGCCATGAGTTAAGTACCACGTTAGGATTTCCTCTGCAGGTAAGATGGCAGAGATGTAAAAAGTTAAAATATTCACCTCAAGCCATATAGCTATTAGGTGTCAGGGAACAATCATCTGATCAGAGGCCGGACCGCCTGGGGAAACATGGACAGGAAAGGGTCACTTTCTAGAGATGAGTGATAAGGGGACAATTCATTGAGTAGCTAGAAAAAGATAAAGGGTAAAGTGGCTTAAAAATAACAAAGAAAAAGAAAATAATGTAATAAACTTTCATGAAAAAGACTTCTGAGTAGCGAAAGCAGTAATGGGGAGTTAGGTGCTGTAGCCATCATGCTGGGGATCACACACTCGCGACATCTGACTCTTTTGTGAACCGGGGCTAGTAAATTTTTGAGGTGAGAAAGTTGCAGCTTAGTGAAGTAAAATAATATGTCCAAAGAGTCAGAACAAGTGAGTCGGAGTAACACTGTATGTTAGACTAGATGTCTATGAAAAGTTCTCATACATTTATGACTTTTTCTTAAAAAAAAAAAAAAAAAAAAAGAGAAAGAGAGAGAGAACACACTTCTTTGCAAGCATTAGAGTAATATGTTTTCTAATTAACTCTCACTTTTTAAAAACTTTGTGACTTTGGACTCGGACTCGATGCTTATAATTGTAGTGACATTACATTTTCTCTTGAAACTAATTTAATTCTGTGTGTGCTTGAAAATTCAGTTTAATTACAACTGTGTTGAATTTTGAATTAATCAAGGACTTTATGCACATACATGATATCTAAATGTTTGCTAAAGTTTTAGAAACAACTTTTAAAAATGATTAACTATTTTTATCCTTTAAAAAATGTTTTTCTTTTCTTTTTTTTTTTTTTTCTTCCCTGAACAACTCCATCGTTTGCCTTCTGAATGGTTCTAGAACCAATTCTGACACGTATGGGTGGAAGACATGGTTTCCTAACTCCCTCCAAGCTTTCTCTGAAACCATCTGGGTGTCCTTTAATTCAACTCAGTTCTGACACTGTCTTCCTGGAAATAGTGTCATATCCCAAAGGTTACGTCAGCCCTACAAGACTGCCTACTTCCGGCAACAGTCACAATTCCAAGTTGTCATATGCTTCTTACCAATTGGCTATAGATTGGAGCTTCCCAAGGGGACCTCCCTCGATTGAAACAATTTGCTAAAGCCGCACTTTGGGTTTGAGTAATGTACTAGAGCGCTCACAGAACTCAGAGAAACATTTTACTTACTAGGTTGCTGGTTTATAGCAAAGCTTATAACTCAGGTATAGCCAGATGGGAGGGATTCTTGAGCAAGGTGTATGGAAGTTTTCTGTTCTCTCTGAGGTAACCGCTCTCCCTGTATCTCCACGTATTCACCAACATGGAAGTTGTCTGAACCTCATCCTTATGGGTTTTTATGAAGGCTTCAGTACTAAGCATTAAAGCATTGACCATTGATCCATCTCTACTTCCCTCCCTGGAGCTGGAACAGAGGAGGGTGGGACTGACATGTGGTTTGGTCCCCTGGTAACCAGCCCATCTTTTGGTTACCTGGGAGTTTTCCAAAAATCATCTTATTAACTTTACAAAAGATACTTTATCACTTCAGAAATTCCAAAGGCTTTAGGAGCTCTGTGCTAGAACCAGGAAAAAGACCAAATATATATTTCTTATTATAAATCACAATATCACACCTCCTAATGGAATTCCATATTGAATTATTTTTAAGCAAGTTAGACACATCTATTGTGTGGCAGTATTATATTATTATTTTGACTATTGAAAAACTGAATTTTTCTATTACTGCAAGTAATTCTGCAATATTTAACATGCCAAAGCAGACATTAATTAAAAAAAAAAAAAAAGGAAAACAAAAGAAAAAACAGGGCACCTGCGTGTCTCAGTTGGTTGAGTGTCCAACTTTGGCTCAGGTCATGATCTCAGGGTTCGTGAGTTCAAGCCCCACATCAGGCTCTCTGCTGTCAGCACAGAGCCCGTTTCAGATCCTGTGTCCCCCTCTCTCTCTGCCCCTCCGCTGCTCATGTACTCCTTCAAAAAATAATTATAAAAAAAAAAGTTAGTCATATTTATTATTTACCCATTAAGAGATTTTACTTTTGGGGCACCTGAGTGACTCAGGTAGTTAAGGGTCAAGCTTCGGCTCAGGCTTAATGACCTCGCAGTTTGTGGACTTGAGCCCCACATCAGGCTCCGTGCTGGCAGCTTGGAGCCTGGACCCTGTTTCAGATTCTGTGTCTCCCTGTCTCTCTGCCTTTCTCCGGCTAGTGCTCTGTGTTTCTTTCTCTCTCAAGAATTAATAAACATTAAAACAACTTAAAAAAAAAGAGATTTTACTTTCTTCCATACTTTATGTGGATCGAACTTGAAAATCAAGATAACATTGAATAAATGAGAAAACTAAATATTTAAGGATTTTATTTATTTTATTTTATAAGATTTTTTTAATTTATTCATTTTGAGAGGTGGATGGAGAGGCAGACTCCAAGGCAGGCTTCACACCATCAGTGCAAGACAGATGCGGGGCTCAAACTCAAGAACCTTGAGATCATGACCTCAGCCGAAACCAAGAGTCAGATGCGCAACCGATGAGCCCCCCAGGTGCCCTAGAAAACTAAATATTTAGATTTTTGTCTCTAGTTATGAAAATTGAAAATTATCTGTATCAATCTGAACACATAAACCAAAACAAGGAGACAAATTAGTCATATTAAATGACAAAGTTAAAATAATATAGTAATGACTTTGATGTCATTTATCCTAGAGAGAATAATCTATGGACGGGGCAGGGGGGAACACAACACCTCACAAGATGTGGAACACTCTTCTCTAGGGATTTTGGACAAGAGCTAATTTTGAAGAATATTAGAGAAGTGAAACAGACAGAGCATGATTGGCCCAGGAGGTTAGAATTTCCTTATAAGACTAACGGTAAACTCAGATAAAACAGAGTTGGGAGATTGTGATTGGTGTTCAGTTTCCTTAACAGTGAAGTGTTTCCCGTAAATGCAGACTGGCTTACATTTAGACTCGGGGCATGGGACACGGGCCAGGCCACTGGGTTCCCATGTGTGAATTAACTTTATCAGGCACGTATTCAGAAAATGTGTGTTCGCCATATTCACACACACACCTACACACACTTCTTCAAAGTCTTCATACAGTACTAAATCATATAGATGAGAACATAAAATCTTACAACTATTGA
This sequence comes from Paguma larvata, assembly GCA_030068075.1. Classification (NCBI taxonomy): domain Eukaryota; kingdom Metazoa; phylum Chordata; class Mammalia; order Carnivora; family Viverridae; genus Paguma; species Paguma larvata. The sequence continues at coordinate 39,860,663 of CM057840.1, forward strand.
GACAAATGCTGTCATAAGCAGTATATGTTTTCCCTAAACTTAGAAGCATGTATACTTTGTGATGTAAATGGAGAACAAATTGTTTCTGAGGTGATATACTTGAAGAAATGGAAAAATTGTGCACATTTTGAAAAATAAGTCTTGGAATCATATTATTATGCAGAAATTGTAGGTGAATATTCTACAAAGTATTATCTTTGACAAGAGAATAGATATGTGTGCAAAACAATAACCAGGTTACTCATTAAGAAAACTCTTGTTGGAGCACCATTTTCTTTTATAACACTCACGTGTAAAAAGTATTTTCACCGTAAACTCCTACTACTTCTAACATTACCAGATCTAATAATATTTTAATACATATATTGATGGCCTTAAAATGCTGATGTCCACATAACCACATATCCATACTTTAAGTTCTTAAGTAGCAAATAATAAAATATATAGATAGCTATAAATAATTGTAAATGCATATTGGAAGCTTCTTTCTTTACCTTTATTATAAAATCTATATTTACAAGGACACTTAATATTGCTCCCCAGTTATAATGTCATGGATCTATTGCTGTCCATGAGAGAAATAATTGTAATCTGTTCCCTCGTTGTTTAACATCTGCCCCCTTTTCTTGAAAAAACTTGCTGTCGGTGGGAAAGGCCCATGCTGTTTGGGTGAGTTCTATCACCACAGCAGTCCGACACATAGTAAGACTTCCAAAAATATTTTCCACAACTTGACTGAATGAAGAACTTGAAGAAACTTTGAAAACTTTGGAACTTACCAACATTGGAAAGAAACCACAATATTTTTGAGGCCAGGTAATGAATATAATAAATAGAAATGCTGAGTTTTTAATGATTTCTGAAATATTAAGGATATGTTATGTATTTATAATATAGATAAATGAAAAATAAATATAATAACATGGTTAATGCTATTGACTATATTTTCAAAATTATTTTTAAAAGCCCGAATTCATGTGCCAAAATACTAGGAGTGGTTTATTTTAATTAGTGTGGTAATGTGAGGTTATTTTCCTGTGTACTAATACTTTCGTAAGTTCCAATAGTATTAGCATGTATTATTACTCAAAAGAAGGGGAAAAAAGTATATAAAGCCAAAATTTTATTTTGTCATTTACAGTTATTTAAAATTAATGTCTTTTTGTTTTGAGTTCAAGTTTAAGTCAATATAAATATGTAGTTTTATGGCCCCTACACATAAATGCATATATTCTTCAAAGGGTTAAAAAGTCCCTCTTATTATAAAACTTGATATTCTTAAATATCATTATAGATTTCTTTAGGTCACACTTGAGGTATAGTTATTACAAGTTCTTTTATCATATAGCATTTGAATATTTCTATCTTAAATCAGTCCTTAATCCACACTTATTTTTATTTGACTACTATCAATTGTGTTATACTATTTGCTAGAGAAAATTCTGGTTTCTGGCATTACCACAGTGGGATAAAACAAAAACAAAAATGTCTTACCTTACAAAACCCGTGCTCTATTGAGGGTATATAGTAAACAAATGAATGGGTATATACATATTGTATTATGTGACGATTGTTACTGTAAAGAAAAAGTAAGCAGCGAAGGTGGATAGGTTGTGTTATGTATTTGTGTGCTGGAGACAGGGTGTCAAAACTAAGTGGTTGACTAGAAAAAAAAAAAACAACTCATCACAAGGTCATATAGAAATCAAAGTAGTTTTGTCGTACCTCCAATCTGTTCTTCTTACAAATCTCATAGTAAACTTCCTACAAATTACTTTTATTAATCCAGCAACGTATAATAGTCTGTCAAAAGTAAAAACATAAGCTTACCTCCAGTGCCTACATAATTTTGTGTATGTTATTTATTCAGTTGTGTTTCTCACATAACCCATCCAGCTTGGCTTGACTCAAGTGTCTTATGTTTATTCTAAACATAGGTCCTGCTTAGAAATCTCTTCACCTAACTGAATCATCATGGATTGTTCTTCATTGATTAGGACCCATCGTTGTTTAAGGAACAACAGTATTAGGAAAACATTAAATTTCTAGACACTTCTGACAAGAATTTTGAACCTAAATTTAAAAATATAACCATATTTTAAAAGTTATGAAAAGATTGTATGGGACTGTGATAGGCACAATGGATGAAAACATCAAATCGTTCAGAAAAGGCTATGAGAATCATAAAGGGGACGGAGAAGGTTTTATGTGAGGATTGGCTGAAAATATCAGAAAGTTTGAAGGTAGAAAACATTTACATAGATAACAGATTATGGACAGAGTGATTTCAGGTCTCATGAAATCCTAATCATGAAGATATGCCTTTTACGTTGTGTGGAGTCTAAACAGAAGAAAAAGATATTTATGTACATAATTACATATGTAACGTATTTCCAGAAATGGAGCTAAGATTTGTATCATTGGGAATCAGTTACTTTTCATAAAATATGTTTTGTGACCATTCTTTATCTCGTTGGAGGATCTCCTTTTGTACGACTTATATAAAGTGATACATTTCTACGTAAAATTGAATAAAATAATGTAGAGCTTCACCCGCAGTATCATTTTGTAAAGATTAAATCTTCAATATTTCATGGGTCATAGATGGACTAAGGAAGCTGCTGAAAGGCAGAGTTTCCCTAAAAGCCAATCCAGCTTCAAATAGTGGTAGGAAAAAGTACCTTCTCCTACTTTTCATGAACAGGCTAGTCATTATTATAACATTTTAATCGCATCTAGTATACAAAAGAAGACATTTATGATTTTCAAAAAGGACAATTGTCAGGAATGCCTATGAAAAAAATCTACTGATTAGCAATGCATTGGATTACAGTATGAATCATTTCATTTCTAATTACAATTGGTGTTAGGTGAAAGGTTTGTGCACTTGTCAGTAGAGCAGCTAGTACCAAGATGATATTTGTGTCATTCTTTCATACCTGGTGAGACTCATGTAACACTTATATTTGCTAAAGTCATAAGGGCAGGAAACTAACACCTCTTCACTCCTGAGGTTTCAGCGAACAAGCTTGTTCTGACCTCTTTCTGGTGACTAAAATAGAAACCTTTAGATGGTGGAAGGGCCAAAATCTCACTGGCAGCACCGTCTTTTGATAACATCCTCGTTCACACTTGGCAGTCTCTAAAATCCCGGCTGTCTTCGTTGGATCTTTGAATGAGATTGCTGATGTTGACTGAATAAGTGACGGGATTTGTGATGTTTCACTTTTAAAGAATAATAAGATTTTTGCCAAAGATGATGGTTTGATGACATTTTCTAAAATCAGAGGACTAAAGCCATTTTCCTAAGCAGAAATTTATCAACACCTAACAGCTGACTAAAGTTACGGGAACAATGCATCTGTTAATTATAAATAGTCTAGCGCTGAGACTTTGGCTTGTGTCTACAAAATGTGACATTTTTTAGAGATAAAATAATCGGTCAATTTGGCTATTCAGGGTTACAATAGAATGATTGTTAAAAGTTTGACATCCTCTCCCAATGAAAGTGCAAAGTCTGATCTAACTGCGATTACTACCAAAGCTTTACTTTTTCTTTTTGGGGAATCAGCTTTTACATTCTCCCTAGGTCTGGTAATTTCTAACCTTTTCCACACATGTCCTATACACCTGTTCGGGATGTAGATTCAAGTACAGTAACACAAGCTCTGTTGAGTGAGTGTGACATGTTGAGACAATTGGAGACACAATGGTGGCCAAATGATTGGCAGAAGGTGTCAACTCAGTGGACTGGAGAATTAGAGCAGTTGTGTGTGTCCATTATTGCTTCAAGACACTAACTCATGCTCCTTCTTGAAGAGCTTCAGTTGTTAAGACAGTGCCACCTGCAAAACCATCTGTGTGCTCATGGAATCATATTTAAGATTCATATATATATTTTTAAAAAAAAATCTACTTTGGTCCCCAAATTTGGTTTGCTTGCAAACATATTATACCAACACAGCTGATATTTGTGAAACCTCTTAAGAGAAACAACTTATTTCGAAAAACAGAATGCTTTCAAATGACATTTGCATATTGACCTGGAATTTATTTTTCATTTTTCTTTTTTTTTAAATTTTTTTAACATTTTCATTTTATTTTTGAGAGACATAGAGACAGAGCATGAGCAAGGGAAGGGCAGAGAGAGAGAGGGAGATACAGAATCTGAAGCAGGCTTCAGGCTCTGAGCTGTCAGCACAGAGCCCAACGCGGGGCTCGAACTCACAGACCGTAAGATCATGACCTGAGCCGAAGTCGGCCGCTAAACCGACTGAGCCACACAGGCGCCCCTGGAATTTTTTTTCTAAGTACGGAATTTTTTTTTCATACAGTTGGCAAGATCTGTATGCCAGTATTTTACATTAACTTTCTGTTTCTCATAACCATTGTTCTCTTTATAGTTTGTTAGGAACCTGAAAAATGTATGAGTTTGTTTGTTTGTTTGTTTTGTGTATGTGTGTGTGTGTGTGTGCAAACATATGTATACACACAATCTTTAAGACTAGGAACCATAGAGAGAACACATGAAAAACTAGGGGAGGAAGTAGGAGTTGCCATATTTGTTCACTTGGCATCAGACACCAAAACTGACATAAAATACTTCTGTATATAATTTTAAGTATCCGTTCATTGTAATAAAATACTTTAAAACTAGTTTAGATGCAGCATTCATGAGATAAATGTATTATTTGTCTTCAAACTCAATTACAAATATTACTGAACAGAATTTTTCGTAAGAGTGACCAATGACTTAAACTTAAAATTCATATAGATTTTGCATTTTGTCCTTGTAGAACAAAAAGAATGACAAGAAATATACTGGATTTAGTGTTATTAACTCTGTTAATTCAATATGAAATCGGTGAGTATGCAGTGACTGAATTTTTGTTTTTGAAAATTGGTTTCAGAGTTCTGAGATTCATTTTGAGTTTTCTAAATGCAATGCTGTCAAAACAGTCCGTTTTTCATTTTCACTTTTGTTCACAAAGGAACTCATGTAATTAGATTTTTCTAATATTCGAAGTTTAACTAAGGAGTGAATATTGATTTTAAGATTCACTTTCTCTCTTAGACACACTTAACAGCCTCTAGCTTTCAAGTGGGTGCTCATATGGAAAGTATAGAATTATTCTGATTTTCCATGAAAGTTCTTTAATATCAGCGGCATCAATACTTTAGAAAGGATGGTTTATATGGCAAAAAAAATCATATGATTTAACTCTTTTAGAAAAAGTAAACTCTTACAGACACATTTTCAATAGGGATCCATCATGCATTGCTTAGGTTTGGCGGCAATATAATGAGTAAGTTGAGGTTGCCATTTGTGTTTTTAATCATAGCCGGGTTGTGAACCCACGCAATGTAGAGGATCATAAAGAGGCTGACCTGTGTTAGGTTTGAGGCCCACAAGTTAAAGCAGCAAAAGGTGAGGCAGGCGGCTGGAAGGCAAATGAGAGCCTTACAGGAATCACAGTAAGTCACTCTTCTGGACGGTGCCTACTCAGCTAGTCTCTGGGGGTCTATCCCTTCCATATCTCCCACAACACGTCTCACACTTATTCCAGACAAAGGTTCTCACACTTATTCCAGACAAAGGTATATACAGCATTCTTGGTTCTGACCCATTAAAAATGATAGGAAAGCTCAGTTTTTTTGCTATATTGTTTTTCTGTTTTGCTGACCTTTGCGTAAAAAAGCAGAGATCTGTTTAATTTTGAGATAGATTGTATCCAAATGGATTTAATTTTCAAAGATTTAAAATTGGCTAGTTTTATTCAACGAGTTATACGAAAAGACATTCACCATCATGAATTATCAGGGAACTACAATGAGATATTATTTGGGACCTGTTAGAATGACTCATCAAATAATAATAATAACACGTGTTGTTGAGGATGAGGAGAAAATGAAAGCCTTGTACATTGTTGGGGAAAATGTAAAATGGTGCAGTGGCTATTGTAAACGGTATGAAGACTCCTCAGGAAAAAAAAAAAAAGTAGAACTCTGTTAGATTCAGCAGTCCCACCTTTGGTTATATACCCAAAGGAAATGAAATCAAGATCTCAAAGAGATATCTGTACTTGCATCGTTATTTTAGCATTGTTCACAAAACTCAAGATATGGAAACAACCCAAGTCTTCATCAGCACATGAATGAATAGATGGTATATATATTATATATTAATTTATATTTATATAAATAATGGAGTATTATTCATTCTTGTGAAAGAAAATCCTGCCATATGTGACCACATGGGAGGCCCAGAGGACATTATGCTATGTGAAATTAATAGAAAAATACTGCAAATACTGTATTTTGGGGTCATTTTTATCATAAAGATCAAAATAGAATATTTAACATATGTTCAGATAAATCTGCAATCAGAAGGAAAATAAATATTCACATAATAAAGAGAAGCAAATTGCCAAAATATAAGATACAGAAAGGAGAGTTTAAACAAATAAGGTAGAAAATATGTGAGTTATACAGGGTCACAAAAGCAACATGATTTGAGTGACATTTTAATTTTAAAAAAGAATGAGAAAACAAGTGTGAATTGGAGCATGAAAAAAGTTTTGTAATCTATTTCTCTTTTATCTTCATAAAAGATTTTTATGAAGATTTTATTTAGAGATCCCCCCCCCCCGGTAAATAGCTATGATATTTAAAAAATGTGTATTTTACATTTAAAAATTTCATTATTTAAAGGAATTATTTATTTTAGCTCCTATTCAAGCCTTACTTCAAGAAATTTGCAATCTAATTAATAATATTACACACATGGGCACCTGGGTGGCTCAGTCAGTCAAGCATCCAACTCTTGATTTCATCTCAGGCCATGATCTGACGGTTTGTGCATTCAGCCCCACCTTGGGTTCTGTGCTATCAGCACAGAACCTGCTTGAGATTTCTCTTTCCCTCTCTCCCTGTCCCTCCTCTGTTATCTCTCTCTCGAAATAATAAACTAAATAATAATAATAATAATAACAATGATAATAATAATGATAATAATAATAATAATAAGAAGAAGAAGAAACACATGCACAAACACACACACACACTGAATCCATAAGAAATGAGCATTGGGGGAGAGAGTTAAATACTTCAAAGACTTTGATATAGCCCAAAGTCCTAAACAAAGATGTTTTAGGACTCTGCACTGAATAGGGAGACATTCAAGAAGACATTAAATCGTGATATCTTGAAAGGAGATAAATTATAGTTGAATCATAACATAATGAGGCTCTCTATATCAATGACTTTAGTGTGGATAGTAGAGATGAAGAATAAGGTATTCTTTAGTTAGAAAGAAAGGAGAAACCATACCACTAAGATGTTTAGATAGGATGAGATTGATAGTGTTGAAGGGTTAGGGAGGTCAAGGATAATGAGAACTAATTTGGTGAGTTACTGAGCTGATATCATTTAGGAATTGGGTATGCTTAACCTAAGAACTGGATGCTTGATGAAGGGACTGACTACAATTCCATTTTATTCTAAAACTGGTACACTTAATAATGACTTATCTAGATTCAGAGAGGAAACTTCTGTTTTTAGGCTACTTATTTTTTCTGGTTGTTTTGTTAATGGGTAAGAACTAAATTGAATAATAGTTATAATCTTGTTTTCGAAAAGGAGACGATTATTTTTGTGACAATTATTATAAAGAATGGCCCATCCATACTTCTCAGTATTTCTTTCCCTCACTCCTTGCATCATCTTCTTATCTTCAAATATGACATATTCTTTTTTATTGTCTAGGGATATAAGGTTCTTATGTCTCATATTAAAATAACCTTTGTATTTATAAGTTATATTTTTCTGAATATTTTGTATTTTTGTATTGTTTGCTACTCAAATCCTTCTGTTTTAACTTTAGAGAAGGGTCAATTACATAGCACTAAACAAAACAAAACAAAACAAACCTCAAACAAACTCAAAGAAATACATATCCAAAACTTTTGCTATAAGAAAGGCCAAATGTGCTTACATTAAAAATATTTCAATTTTTGATAGATGACCTCCTAGATAGAAGTACTACATCAACAACAGAAGTATCAGTCATGAGGAGTAATGAGTAGCATTCATACCGCAATACCTATGCGTTGCTGAATAAGGTTTTAAATAAATGTTGATAGACATAGGCATATTATACTGATCAAATACAATTACAGTATAAGAAGAGTTCTACCAAAGTCTTTAATATATATACTCAGGAAAAACAGTTCACAAAATTTGTAATACTATACTTGATTTTTTTGGGAATGAAATCTAATGACATAGTCTTGTTTTGTAAATTCATTTTATAGCAAATTATAATATACATTGTTGTTGTTTCGAGTTAAAAAATTAATGTTTATTTATTTTTGAGACAGTGCCAGAGTGTGAACAGGGGAGGGACAGAGAGAGAGGGAGACACAGAATCCAATTACCTGTCAGCACAACCCAATGCAGGGCTCGAACCCACAAAACGTGAGATCATGACCTGAGCAGAAATCGGACACTGAACCGACTGAGACACTCAGGCATCCTAGAAGTTTTTAATAAATTCTAATTAGTCGACATATAGTGGAATATTGGTTTCAAAAGTAGTAATTAGTGATTCATCACATACGTATAACACCCAGTGCTCATCACAAGTGCCCTCCATAAGTCAATAAATAGGTATATCTAATATTTTAAAAAATCCTGTTAAGTGAGTTTTATTTACTTCAGTTTATGATTCCATTTTAATAGATATTTCAGTGTATTTCATGCAGTTGTTTTTGTTCACTAGAATTTAGGGGCAGTTTACACAATTCTGAAGTGTAAATTTTTTTGCAATAGGAAAACGGGGGAGGACGATAAACCCAATTTTACATTGTACTTAATCTCCTGTGTATAATTCCTGATTTAGCGACAGATATGAGTCTAGGGAAAAATAATCTATATGGTTTCCATATGGAAGGAAACCCTGCAGGTGTCTCTGCTTACTCAGGTGATCCATATTCACAAGTTCTGGTTGCAAACTTGAGGCTAAACACTCCAGTTATGGAATACAACTATATGACAATACTTATAAAATCTTGGACAAAATGGATTTATACCTTTTAAGACTTAGTTTCCTCGTTGGTAAATGATGGGTTATAATAACAAAGTGTAGATGACATGAGAAAATGACTGTAAGGTACTTACAGAGACTGGGGTATATTTAGTGGGGAATGAATCTTTGCCTCAGTATTACTTACCTCAAACTGATATGAGAGACTTCTAATAGGCCGCGGGCTGTTATGAGAATTGGTAGGCACGTACCCCAGTACAAAAGTCCTTCAAATATGCTCATTAAGGTCTATGTTCTACTTCTGTTTTTGAAATTTAGTTGAGATGAACTCCAGGTTATTTCATTTTTATTTCTTCATTTTTGTGTCTTTTAATATTCAGTCATCAAACATGTTTTAGTCTCTAATCTCAGTTGGTTTTGTTGTGGTAAGAATATTTAAAATGAGATCTACCCTCTTAAACTTTCAAGTGTACAACCCAGTCTTACTAACTATAGGTACAAGGCTGTGCAGGGATCTCTAGAACTTAGTCATCTCGCATGACTGAAAGTTTATACCCGTTGAACAACAACTTCCCATCCTCCCCCCCCCCCATTACCTGTCAGCCACTGGAATTCAACTTTCTGCTCTCTGTTTCTATGGGTTTGACTATTTTAATTACCTCATATAAGTGCAGTCATGCGGAAGTGAGACCTTCTCTTCTATAAAGAAGTGGGGCTTACCCTAATGGATCTTAGGCTTATAAATTCCCACCATATGCAACAGGATGGACGAACCCATAGGATGTTATGTTAGGTGAAATAAGCCAGACATAGAAGGACAGATGCTGTTGGGTCCAGGTTATTTCATAATTACATACTATGTCCCAGGTACCATTACAGGAGCAGCAGTCATGCCTAGAATAAATCAAAATTTCTTCTCTCACAGTACTCCTGAACAAGAGGTGCCTAGGGGTATACTAGGAGTATTGGAATCCAGTGGGTGTTTATTAATTAGATAAGAGATTGAAAAGTGGGCAAGTTAAAATTACAGAGAAGGAACTTTGTGCATATTTGTAGCAGCTAACTATGCCTTAGCTTGATATATTTACATAAGTATTCACCTACCATGGATGTGGAGATAATATAAACAAACACACATATATAGAGATAAATTTTCAAAGAGGTTCATAGTTCTTTAGACACCCTAATGAATTTATGCACTGAGTTGCTCATTGTTTGATCAAGGTTTTATATTGTGTTCTATAGAAGTCAATTTAAAAGACATTCAACAGGGACCAAAATTAGGTTGAACTTTAGGAATATATTGAATGTGACTGAGACATAGAAGAATAAAATGTGTACAATAAACTTAGATGATGTGTATGAAAGAGAACATTGTCCGAAGGTCTTTTTTTGATACTGAATCAAATTATATTTAGATTCTTTTATATTGTGCTCATATTCATCTGTTGAGTAATCTTTTAATGTAAAAAAATAAGAATTATACTTAGGTGAAAAATGTTCACTGGTGTGTTGGTTAGTATTCCCGTGTGCTTTGTCTAGTTTCACTTTGCTTCGTTTTTCTATCATGATTCACTAGAATTGGAGCAATTAAACACTAACTAATTTATGTAATTTACAAATCAAGGACTCGAAAATTGATAGCCTTCCGTCACGTAAAAGTTATCCGTTCATTGTCATGTTCCTTGAATGTGTGGTCACTTTATTTAGAGACTGTTTTGGTTTCATATCTTGTTTGGTAGTAATTTAGGTAGGCGAGCACTCCAGGAAGCAGATTTATTTAATGAACAAACTTACATTTGAGCTGATGCTTTATTAGAAAAGAACTGCTCAGCAAGTTGCTGCAAAGAAGGATTCAGCATCCTTGGCAGGCGGTTTCCCTGTATTATCACAAAGTAAAGATGAATTTGGAACTTAACGTTTTAAATACATATTTAATGATCTCTAACTTGCCTATGTAAGTTAAACAAACTGAATAGTTTTGAACCAAGCACTTAGGATAGGAAATTAGTCTATTTATAGTTTAAGTGGGCAAGAAAGAGAAAGTGACATGGTCTCTCTTTAGTTTCACTGTGAAAAAATCTTATTGTCTAATTTTTTTCCTAAAGAGACGGTTGGCAATAAGTATTTCCTCAGTGAAGGCTCTTGGATCTTGACTTGAATACTTCTCGGGGGTCTTTATATTGTTTTATTTTTTTGTAGTTAATTTATTTAGTGTGTGTGTGTGTGTGTGTGTGTGTGTGTGTATGAGAAAGAGAGAGAGAGAGAGAGAGAGAGAGAGAGAGAGAGCACGAAGGAGGGGCAAAGAGGGAGGCAGAGAGAATCCCAAGCAGGCTCCTCACTGTCAGCACAGAGCCCGTTGTGGGGCTCCATCCAATGAACCTGGGAGATCATGACCGGAGCCAAAACCAAGAGTTAGATGGTTCACTGTCTGAACTATCCACGTGTCTGCCCCTCAGTGACATCTTTAGTTGTTAGTGCCATGGGTGTGGAAGACACTGCCAGTTGTCAAACCAATATCCATTCTTCTTCCTGCCTTAATAACACTACTTTGTTGTCTCATGGCAAATTGGGATAGTTAATTAGATATAAGTGGATATTCATAAGCATAGCTGTTAAAAGAGCAGAAATTCATCAGTGTCTTCCTCTTTGCCCCTTTTTATTCTCCTGAAATGTTGGCCCGGCAGCTACCATATGATACTCTAACGCTTCTGGGAGGAAAGTCATGCACTATGAATTGCAGAATAAAAAGACAGAAGATATCTGTGCCCCTGGCAACTTCTAGAGCTGCTACATCAGCCTTCAATATCCTATCTTCAGTTTAATTTTATATGAGAGAAAATAAACTATAATATATTGAACTGATTAAAGGCCTCTGATATTAGCAGCCAAATATGATTCCTAACTGATATACAGGAATAACCAAGATTAATTCAGCCTCAAAACATTATTAACTAAATAAATAAGAAAACTAATTCATGCAGACATGCCATTTCGTTGGGCTCAATACCCACGGGTACAGATACTTGGACTGTGCACTTTAGCCGAGATAATTAGAGGTAGGGATATCTTGTGTTTAGACAGATAAGCAAATACTATCAATTTTGACTTTAAAGTGAAAATAGCATTATTTTTACCTGAAAAAAATAGTACAGTGTCATTGTAAAGGTTAAAATGTTTTAAATTATAAACTACCATTATACTTAGTATTTGTGTATAAGTCCTGTTAATGTCTTTTTTCAGGCATTTATTCATGCAGTTTGGGGTATGCAACATTTATAAAGTGCTGTTCTCAATTAACAATATAACCTAGGTACTTTTTTCTTGTCAGTGAACAAAGATAGTTGTGAGATCACAGAAAATATGACATAGGTCTCTGTCCCTGGTTCCTGACACAGCGCTCCTAGAACCCTTGTACGTTCCAAAGGGAGAAGAGCACTCGGAGCACCTTCTGTTGTAATGACACGGCTCTGGGGTGGGGAGCTGTTCACCACAGAAGACCACGCATGATTAGAAGTTTGGAAGTTCTAGCCCCCCCCCCCCCTGCATTAGAAAGGGAAAAACAACTGGAAATGAAGTTAATAGTTGATCATGCATATGTGAGTAAGCCTGTATGAAGTCCCAAAAATACAGAGAGCTTCTGTATCGGTGAGCATGTAGGAGTGTTGGGAGAGTGGAACTCCCAGAGGCTCCAGCCCCTTCCCTCAGACTTTGCCTTATACATCTCTTCCACTTGGACATTCTTCTGTCTTCTTTATCATATCCTCTAATAACCCATAAGGAAGTGTTTTCCTGAATTAGCAAATTAATTGAATGCAAGAAGGGGTTTTAGAACCTCAGATCTATAGCTGGTTGGTCAGAAGCACAGGTAACAACCTGGATTTTCACTGGGCACCTGAAGTGGAGGTTGGGTGGAGTCCTGTAGGACTGAATCTGGAATCTGATGTTACCTCTGGGTAGATAATGTCAGAATTAAATTGAATTCTTGGACACCTTTTGGTGTTCTAGAATCAGTTGTTGGTATGGGGAAAAGCCTCTGAAGGCTTGGTGACCAGAAGTGTCAAAAGGAAGGGTTTTGTGTGAATAGTAAAGGAGACACACGGGAGAGAAACACAAAGTAGGGAAGAATTGGGGTTTTCCCCACTCGGGAAGGAAAAATATGAGTTTTCCCACTGCAGTAGTGAATCAGTTTCCTGTGGCCGCTGTAGCATACTGCCATAACCTTGATGGCTTCAAACAATAGACATTTAGTCTGTCACAGTACTGGCCACCAGATCTCTAAAATTCGGTATCACTAGACCAAAACCAGAATGTCAGCAGAGTTGTGCTACCTCTGTGGGCTTTAGAGGAGAATCTTTCCTTGCTTCTTCCAGCGCCTGGTGGCTCGGTTGGTAGCCACATCACCCCAGTCTCTGCCTTGGTGGTAACACTGCCTTTTCCTCTGCTGCCCGCTTCTGTTATTTGGACCCTTGTAATTGAATTTGTAGCCCACTTGGAGAACCTAGCGAGATGCTTAATCATAGGCGCAAAGATACTTTTTCTTATATGGAAACATTTACAGATTCTAGAGATTAGGATTACATGTGTATATATGGTGCTTGATTTTATCAGTTCCCTGGGATAGGCATTTAAGTTTCATTGTTTTTTTGAGTTAATGAAACAACAACAAAAATATCACATACACCTCTCCACATTTTTCTTTTTGCTAAGACAAAAGACCTGAACATGGCTTTGAACATCAAAATGCAAAAATGCATTATCAGAAAGCCCTTCAAAAATTATTACTACCCAATAGTGGGTAGAATTAATCTTTTAAATTGTTGTTTATCTTGGGTTGCCTGGGTGGGTTAGTTTGTTAAGCATTTGATTCTTGATTTTGGCTCAGGTAATGATCTCATGGTTCATGGGATCCAGGTCCTTGTCAGGTTCTGGGCTGACAGCACAGAGCCTGCTTGCGGTGTTTTCTCTGTCTCTCCCTCACTCACGTGTGCTCTCTCTCTCTCTCTCTCTAAAAATAAACTCAAATATCCTGTTAAAAATAAAAATAATCAAAAATAAATATTTTTTCTTAATCTGCCAGAGCATGTATTTCATTTAAATTTCTTTTTACTAAAGGTGAATATAGTTCTTATGTGAATTACTTACGTGCATTCTTTGCTCATTTTATTATGAAACTATTTAACTTCCTTTAACTTAATTGCTGGAGCACTCGTAATCGGGATATTAACCCTCTTTAGTTACGTATGTCCCAAAAGTATATTCTCCTAGTTTGTTGTTTAAGATTGTTAATTGTGTTTTTATTTACAGTGTATGATTTTTCCATTTCCTTTACCACAAGATTATAGAGATAGCCATCTATATTTAATGTGCCGATTAAAGTCTGTCGCATTCTCAGGTGTTATGTTACCCAGTTATATGATAAACAGACCTCATCCCATCCCTTACCTTCCCTAATCCTTATTACCTTTTTTTTTGGTCTGTGTTTATTGTTTTTTTTCATGAATTTTGCTGTGCCAGGTGTTATAAACTCAGGAACTTCTTCAGTGCTATCTTATCCTACTTAATCCCAGGTTTCCTAGAGAGGGTATGGACATGAGGGGTGCATGCAAGGTGTGAGGTGAGGTAGGTAGTGGCCTGGGGCTAACAGTAGAGAGTCTGAGGTATAAACAGACTTGTGTCCGTATGTCTCTCCCAGCTCCATTTGTCACATATTGGGTGATTCTGTGAGCAAACTGATTTGCTTATTTCTACATTTATCCCTCGTTCCCTTAGGTTTGAGTTTCTTCCCACTTCTAAACTGGTTTTCAGTTCATCTGCTTTCCAAATGCTTAAATGTGTTCAAAGATCTGATCTGCTGTTATTGTACTGTCTGGAACTAGTCTTCCCCCTTGTCAATTGATACCTTTTAAAAATTCTTAATGTCCTGTTAGCAAAACTTTAGTAGGGAACAATATAAGCCCTTGTTCAATAGACCGTATTTCCCCAAATCTCTATTTTTTTTTTTTTTCTTTTTTGCACACTCCCAATCAGTCTTTTGCCTTAGGCACTTCATGGAAATACTTCTTGTTAAAATGAGAACATTTTCTCTGGCTCTCTCTGATGGCTGAGTCTCTGTCCTCCCCTCACTTTCCCTCCAACAGCCTTCGACTCTTATCAGAACTTCTTTCTTGAAACATTGCTTCACTTGCTTTAAGGACAACATTCTCTTTTGGTTCCTTTTCTAAAACTGGCTGTTTCTCCCTTCTTTTCTGATTCCTTATCCTCTTCCTGTCCACTGAGTCTTCAAATGCTGTGTGCGATCCATTTTCTTTTTCTCTTCCAAGTTTTTATATTCTCTACAGGTGGTTTTATACAATTTAGATAGTACCTGTATCCTCCTCCGTGCTGATTGCATCATATTTATAACTCAACCTTGAACTTTTCCATATCTCAAATATAGTCTTATTTTGTATTTATATGCCTAACGGACATCCTCAACTTGGCATGCTCCAAATAGAATGCCTGATTTTCCCCATCGAAACAAATAATAAAAATTGCTCAAACGAAACTTATTCTTCAGTCTCTTATCTTAGTGACGATCGATACTATTTATTTATTGTTCAAGCCCAGAAGTTTGGAAGCGTATTCTCTTGATCCTCATATATGATCCATTAGAAGATCTTATGAGTTTAACCTTACTGCTGTATCTGGCACTCAACCATTCTTTTCCCCCATTTCTAGCACTACTAACCTGGTCCAAGTCATTATCGCTTTTCACTTCTTCAGTCTATTTTCTTCTTAAGAGCCAGAGAAATATGAAAGGAAAAATGAAGGAAGGAAAGAAGAAAGGATGGGGTGGGAAGGAAGAAGGGAAGGGAATAAATGAGAAAGGAAGGGACCAATTCTTGCCATTTTACTGCTTAAAATATACTAATGGCTTTCATTATATGGACTTCCATGCCTCATGTGATTTTTACTCCTGCCTACTTCTCTGGATTCATTTTCCATCATTCTCTCTCCCTCATTATTCTCCATACCCCAAATCCTAGGTTTTTTGTTTTTTTGGACTTTCCGTTTTTATTTTTCCAGTTCTCATATGGTCTCCTCCTTCACTTCTTCCTGGCATGCAATGAGCGCTCACTAAGTATGTGTTGCATGAATGATATTCAGTGTAACTCTCAGTTTCTGTCTTCGAAAGTGAGACATTCACATCAATTTTCTTTGGAAAATTCTTAGTTAAAGGGAAATTACTTGAGATGTCTGCCAAAGAATTATCAGTTTATAAAACAGAATGTCAGTTTCACTTTCTAAAAAAAAATCCTTTAGGTTTTAGTTTTTTTCATTGTATAAGATATGCAAAATATCTGTCACTAGTAGGTTAAGAAAAAGGGAGCTAAAATATTAGACTACAATTTAGAAAGAGATGAAGATATATTAAGTCAAAAATGGAGTGTTTTGCTTTTTTCTAAAGTAGGTTGTGTTTATAGTTATGTTGCTTTTTATGGAGATACTTATATTTATCTAAAGAGAGAGCAAGCTAAGGACAGAGAGACGTTTTCCATCTAGCATGCAGTTTCTCAACCTCAGAACTTCACTGTTATTTTGGGCTAGGTAATTCTTTGTTGTGAGTGGCTGTTCTGTTTGTTTCCAGATGCTTAATGCCAGTGTTGACTTCTACCACCAATGCCATTAGCAACTCCTACATCATGTCGTATAACCAAAAGTTTCTTTCAACACTGCCGAATGTACCTTGGGGTGAAATCCTCCCACACTCCAGAACCACTGGTTTAATTTAAATCTTTTCTCAAGACCATCTTCAGCAGCAATGTTGGACCTTGCTAACCCATATAGTTAACACTTGGAAGTTGAAGGGTTAAACTCCATGCTGTTTTGACAACCAAAATTTCTGTAGATGGTGATAAATATCCTCTTGGGGATGTGGAGGGAATCCCCTTCACTTGAGAATCGACGATTTAGTATAATTGATAGAAAAGGGTTTACAGGGGCGCCTGGGTGGCTCAGTCAGTTAAGCCTCTGACTTTGGCTCAGGTCATGGTCTCTTCGTGAGTCCGAGCCTGGAGCCTGCTTCAGATTCTGTGTCTCCCTCGCTCTCTTCCCCTCCCCCACTCATGCTCCGTCTCTCTCTCTCTCAAAAATAAATAAATATTTTAAAAAAAGGGTTTACATATATTCCTCTAAAAATAAAATGAAAAAGTTCTAGTAAATAAGCTTCACTGAACGATGTGTTTTATTTGTCATCAGTAATATCAATCTTTTCTATTAATTAATTAATAATTTCAGGTCTTTAATCAGAAAGTTTTCAAATGGAAATGACCCTAGGGTATAGTTCAGCTCTGTCGCTTTATAGGTTAAGCAATTAAGGCAACTACATTAAATGTTTATGCAAGATCAGGTGGACAAGTATTTTCTTAATAAGTTTTATCTGATGTAATTATAATAAGATCATTTTATTTATAAAAATATAGAAGAAATAAAAGGAAACCACAAAATGTGAAAAGTATACATAAACATAGAAAAGAATAGATGTTCTTCTGAGGAGATTGGAACTATATTATACACAGCATTTTCTCTGAGTAAAAACAAAAAGCATAACAAATAAAACAGTACTTGTTTGGTTAAAAAGGTAAATTAATGATTTTTTAATTTAATTATGTTAGTGCGTTCTCATTTCTAGGTATTAAACTTGATATGTTAGAGTTTTAATACATCGAATGTATAAATTGTATGATGCATAAATCTTCTTTTCTTGAACATCATTCCTTTCTGCCTGGATTTACCAAAGAACTGGGTAACAGCAATGCTTTTAAGTTTACACTTTTTGGAGAGAACTATAATACCACTTCTTGAGTATAGAGGGATTCAAATATTTTAAATTGCCATATATAATAGGCGGCGGTGATAATCTATTATGTAAGGTGGTGAACCAGAACTGTGTTGATTTTTAATTGCAAGAACCCCCATCGTTTGTGGATGTGGCCCTCAGAGTTGCTGGGAAAATTCAAACAATGTATAATTTTTATTACTCAATAAATTGATTTGCTGCTTCTACGAAACTGTCCTGCAATGATCAAAGAGTTTCAGACCAAGGACCATGGCTGCTAATACCTTAGACTGAAATATTTTAAGACTGGCTGTAATCTGGCATCTAATTTGACCAAAAGAAAGCATCGATCATGTTCACGTGAAACCTTTGAGTTTGTACTGATCTCCCTTCACTTTCAAGACTTTAATTAAAGTGAATTAGCTATAAAACTTAACTAAATTGATTAGTGAGTGAAAGTGTTTTATCATTTTCATTTGAACGTTATTATTTCTTGGTTTTATTTTATTTAGGTTTGGTCGAGTTTTCATGGAATACTTTTCTTTTTTCTGGAAGAAATTAGACAAGAGATTTGACAAGTGTTTTGAGGAAACTCTTGGCTCATGATGATGAAACTGTTTTCAGCGTATAGGATGCTTGCCTATTATAAATTAACTGGATGTATATCACAGCCCGGCAGCATGTAGCTCAGTTCATCACACAGCTGTATCGAATTATTGCAAAATAAGTGAGGAAAAAGCCAAACCAAAATGCATTGTATTTTACATCACTTAGGATTAAAATCTGATCTGTCAGGAGATTCATCCAGATAGTTCTGACTCTTGTAGTGGTATGAAAATACAGGTCTAGCAGAAATAGGAGGATAACAGGATTTGTGTTAAGCTTATAAAGCATGGTTCATATCGTAGTAAAGGATAATGATGGATAGGTGACTACTCTAAAGCATCTTACTGATTTCTCAGAAAGATGAAAGAAAGCAGCCAGGACAGCAGTTGCGTCTAAGAACTGGTAGCACAAAAATTTAGTGGTAGAGCTGAGCTTAAGACTAGTATGTTCTAACCACTTCTACAGTGTTACTTCTGCAGCTGTAGTAGTATTAGCAGCTAACCATTTCACGGTACTTAAGACAACTTGGAAGACAATTTGAAAATATGCAAATGAAAGGGCAAAATCCGGCTGCCTTTACACTCCAAATCATCAGGTCTTTGTTGAATGTCCCTAGCATGCTGCACCACCTAAGTAAAACGATGAAAAAAACACATTGATCCGGCTGATTAGTCTTCATTCCTATTACCTGAAATATATTTGGATTAATTTTGCTACACTTTTGTCCTTCTTATACAGTGACGGCAGCAAATCTAGCATGGTAAAAAGGATGATTGCAAATGAAATCCCCAAATCCACCTTTGGAATTCAGAAAGCTTAAACTGAAAAGTAAAACAATATTCTTGCATGTTTTTCCTTTATTTCAGAGAATTATATCTGGCAATTCGTTTCCTTCAGTTTGAATTTGTTCCTCTGATTGTGTCTTGCTTGCTAATGTGGTACCACACTAATTTGTATGGTAAGCCTCCCAGCCGCATTCTCTGTGATCCTGCAGGATCATTAGGGCTCAGAACTGCTCATCATTATTCATGCTGAAAAAGAACGTGACAGGCCGATGATTCTTGGAAAATATTTTTTATTACTACAAACTAAGAGAATGTGGTACTATTAATCCTCAGATTCAGGAACCGTTGGTGCAGGGCATGGATGCCCCCTTTATTTCAATAAATCGAAGAACTATTGCTTCTTTTTTGGTTCGTTTGTTTATGTACTTGATTTTCTATATTAGAAATATACTAACCTAATATTACTGCAGGGTTTTTAAAAGCCATGTTTACAGGACTTTATGGTTATTTTCTGTTTCATGGCAACCATTCAGTTGTAAGTTTTGGATTAAACCATCTTGAAAACTGGGAAACATTTGTAAAACTCTACCCCAGACAGTAAAGTCATTGCTGTTAAAAGAGAGGACACCAGACAATCCAGAAAGAAACTTGGCTTTAATGATAATATATAAATGCCACCATAAAACTATGTGTGTTATTAGGTAAGACACTTAATCTTTCTGAGCCTTACTTTGCTCACCCATAAAACTAGGTTAATAATTTATCTTCTCTGGCAATCTCACAGGGCTCTTGAAGGCTAAATGACATAATGTGTATGAAAGAGCCTTGAAAACTATAAAGTGCTTTATAAATTTAACGTAATATTATCATTAATTGTTTTTTACTAAAGATAGCTTTTATTCATTGGTTAATTGCATTCTGTCTAGGTTGCTATGCAAATATGAGAACATTTTTAGTAATTGCTATTCTTTTCAAAGTGAAAGAAGTAAATACATTAATAAATATCTGTTTTATGAAGTTGTGAGGCTCTATAAGTTGATTAAGAAAAAGTGATCACATGTTCTTAGCATGGTTCCATTTGTCCATCAAACAAAATTATTCTAGAAATAAGATATAAATTTTTATTGAATTTCAGCTCTGGGCCATAGGATTTCCTTAGTGGATTCATTTTCCTTCTTTCTGTAATAACCTTTTGAATGTGTCAGATTGTGCTAATGGCTACACAGTAGCTACTGCTATTAATTTTGGTTTGCTATGGACTGAAATTTATTTTATTAGAATTATTACGTGCAAATAACAAAACCATAGGAAAGAAAACTGCAGTATAACCAGTAATTTCATTTAAGGAGCATGGACTATAGTGTTGATAGTCAAAGGTTCATGTATAATTTTACGTTTTCTTCTGCTCAAATTTGGTTGTTTATAAAATTAGTTGGAGTGATTATCTATATCTCTTGGAGGTTTTTCTTTTTGTTTTGTTTTGTTTTTTCAGGATTAAATGAAATAAGGTAGATATGTTATCTGGCACATTGTGGAGTGCAAATGATTTCAGATACATTTCACACATTCCCTTATGAAGGTCTGCTTAAAATACACATGGCTTTCTGAGCCAAAGACTTCTCCACTCCGTTTTCACTTTGCATGGAGATATTATGCAATTACCTATGGGGATGGGAATAATGATTCCAAATCAATATATTTAGTGATGAGCAGGGTTACATTAAAGAGAATTGGTATCAAATGTCCAGAGAATTTAAAGACAGAGACCTCCAAAACACGGAAGAAACTCAACATTTTTCAATTTATCTACAGAATCACCCTTTAGTTCATAATTTCCCTTAGAGAGTGCATTTCTTATTCATATTGTGATCTGCTGATATGTTGATTCATTCTTCTTGCAATTATTAAATCATCCACATTCTCATGTGCAGGTACTAATGATATTCAGTGAAGTCTCTATAAACCTTGTTCTGTGTTAGGCAGTGAAGACAGTTGGCTCATCGCTGTTTATTTGATCATGATGTTGATTTCTCTTCTCTCCATGTATGGTATTGGCAGGCATTTTGATTGTACTCATTCTGTTTTCACGCTGTTAGAAAATTAGAACCAGACAGGGGTGCTATGCAGACCTGCCTTAAGAATCAAGTATTTCAGGGCACCTGAGTGGCTCAGTTGGATAAGCATCTGACTTTGGCTCAGACCATAAGCTCATGGTCCATGAGCTCCAAACCTGTGTCAGGCTCTGTGTTGACAGCTGAGCCTGAAGCCTGCTTCAGATTCTGTGTCTCTCTTTCTCTCTGCCCCCTACCCCCTCCTGCTCGCATCCTGTCTGTCTTTCACTCTCTCAAAAATAAATATTAAAAAAAAAATAAAAAGAATCCAAGTGATTCAACATGCAGAACTTAGTGGGTTAACTGAATACCAATTTAATAAGTCTTTCCCATGGAGCCAGAATACCATATTTTGACTTATATCAAGTTAGATTATAGGCTGTTCACTTGGTTTCTTCGTGTTCACACTTCCCTAGGCTAATTCAGTATTGAACAAGTTTCAGATAATTTGCGTGTATAATTTATTGATTCAGAAGATTATGTTTTCAGGAAAGTAAGAAAAATGTTTTAATAATAAAGAAAAATCTAATATTTTAAAACAATTCAAAGTAAGCTCGCCTTCAAAGAAGTCATGGCTGGAAAGTCGATCAGATTACTTTGGAACTAGAGTGCTTTTTTTTTTTTTTTTTTTTTTTTCTTTTGAGGCTTTACAGATTTTCATTTGGCCTGTTTGGTAGACTGGTCAATCTTAAACATTAAACTCTGTGTTCTGAGGCATGTAAAGCTTGGTTCTGATTTTCTAGAATGGCCTGCATCAGTATATGAACCTACGACTCTTTCATCTGTTCTGTGAATAGACTGGGTGGTTTTAATGGCAAAGCATCCTTCTCTGGAGACACCTTCAAAGAAATTTTAGCATAGACTCTGAAAGGATGTTTTAAAGTAAATTGGATTTCTAAAATTGATAGTTGCTATTAAGTATAAAGATGATGTAACTAATTTTAATTTATAATAAGAAGGAGCTATTACAGAACATTAACATTTGAATGTTCATGTGTTTAAAAGTCTTCCAGCTGATGAGCATATGAATATATTTGTTGCATATATTTCTCTATAATTTTTAAAATGGCCTGTAATTTCACAAATGAAACTATAATCAATCATGTCATTTTTTAAATGCAAAAATATATTACTTCAATTTCTTCAAGTTTAAGCCCCTTTAGAGAAAAAAATATATGCCATACATACCAATGTACATACTTGCACGCATGACATCAGTGTCCATTTAAGAATGTTTCATGTGGATTTTTTTCTCAAGCTTGATATTCTAATAATGGTTGCGATAATGTGTTTTTACTATTAACTACTAGATTTAGATTGTTCATGATAGACTAGTAAGAAACAAACATGTCTCCTGTAAGGGTATTATGGTTTCTCTTTATTCACACCATGACACTTCTACCACCAAATATGTAGATTGGTTTTCTCATGCCAACCAATTTTCCGTCTCTCCAGACACCATCCGGGGCCCTACAGTCTTAACAACCAAGTTAGTACGGACCCCAAAGGTAAAGGGCTCAGTCCCATAAGACTGTGTCCTATTTTACATGCCAGTCACAAGTAGTAGATCCCTCAGTTACTCACACTTGTGTCAACTTGGCTAAATATCGGGGGTTCCCAGGAGTCACTCTTCCGGTTGGATACATTGCTGTAGCAGCTCTCATGTGAATTCACGGAAGCAATTACTTATGCTTTTTCAGATTATTATAAAGTCTATGATAAGTACAGATGAACAGCCGGAACAAGACAAAGTCCAAAGGATTTAAGCCCAGGAGCTTCTATCTGTGATGAGTCTGGATACACCATCTTCCCCACACGTGCATGCGTTCCCCGGGCCAGAAGCTCTCTGAAACTCATAGTTTATGGATTTTTATGGAGGCTTCATCACAGAGGCTTGATCGATTTTAAACTCAGTCACCAGCCCCTCTATCCTTCCCAGAGGATAGAAGTGGGGCTAAAAATTCTAAGCTTCTAATGAAGGCTTGATTTTTCCAGTGACCAACCATCTTCCACATGTATACCTAGTCATTTTATTAAAAAAAAAAAAATTCACCCAGCACACCCATGACTCAAGATATTTCAAGAGTTTTAGGAGCTCAGTGTTAGGTAGCAGAAGCAGGGGTCAATACATCTTTCTTACCTACTATAAATTGGTGAAATATGCATGATAGATATATATGTATTTCTTTTTGTTTGTTGAGTGAAAGGAATGTTTATGGATTGAAAATAAAGATGTATAGCATAATTTTAAATTGTACTTTTTAAATAGGTTCCATTAAAATTAATGAAATTTTATTAATATTTTTAAAATATAGCATTATTTTGGCAACTACAATGTATAAATGGCACATTTGGTAGAAACGATTGGTCTTTTTATTAGTTTGGGTACATTTGACTATGATTAATAGAAATCTTGAATCAAAGGTGGTTCATATTCACATTAATGCCTCTCAACCTTTGATGCACTTGAAAATGCCATGGAGTCTTGTACAGCCCACGGTGTCTATAGACAACTCTAAGTTTCTGATCCGGTTGGTCTGGGTTGGGACCCACGATTCACATCTTTATCAATTTCTCATGTAATGCTGTTCTTGCTAGCCATGGGCCACACTGAAAACAACTCTGGCTTAAACACAAAGACATTTTAAACAGTCTGAAGGTTGGTACACTCCAAGACACAATTTAGCCCTGAATTAGTTTGTTTGTATTTCCCTTGTATTTCTCTATTTGGTGCTTTCCCAATCCATGTTGCATTTGTTCTGAGCTAGGCTTCCCCCAGGGTAATAATATGACTGAAGGAAGCAACTGAGGCAGAAAGGTTCCCTATTCACCTTCAGCAAAAGAGAGAAAGAGTTTATCCTGAATCATGGAATATGAGGTCTTTTGCTAGGACTGATTGGACCAACCTAGGTCATACACATAACTCTCAGCAAATAAAATTTGCCAGGGAGTTATAGAATCTGCTTGACTTATACCAATGTCCCTGCACTGATATCACTGATAAGGGGGTTGGGATTTTCTTGACCAGCCCATACTAATCAGGGTTTATTTATGGAGTTATGGGTAAGGTCTGCTTTTCTGAGTCACAGGATCTGCACTAATTGGGATAGACAACTGAACAAAGTAAGTGTTCTGTTATGATGGTGGAAGGAAGTGGATGGCACTGGTTGGTCGCTTGTAACAAACACTACTACCGTTTTTAAATACTGACCAAGATGTGTTTACAGACAAACCGATCCATAAAAAATGACAGAATATAGATGTGACCGATCACATCTAAGAGGCTGATAAGATAAATAGTTGACTACAAGTATTGTTCTTAAAATACAGAGTTTTGGGACACCCGAGTGGTCAAGCCTCTGACTTCGGTTCAGGTCGTGATCTCATGGTTCCTGAGTTCAAGCCCCATGTGGGTTCTGTGCTGACAGCTCAGAGTCTGGAGCCTGCTCAGAGTCTCCCTCTCTCTCTGCCTCTCCCCAACTTTTGCTCTGTCTCTGTTCTCTCTGTATTTCTCTCAAAAATAAACATTAAAAAATTCAGAATTTTCACTAAATTAAGCCTTCTTTTTTACAGTTATTAAATGCACAGTACCCAATCATATTATTGTTCTTTGCTACATTGCTAGTCAGTAGAATTCATTTTGCCCATCAGCCATTTTTGAAAACCTAAAGCATTTTTCATTTTTTTTTCATTTTACTTACTTTCAGAGAGAGAGAGAGAGAGAGAGGGCACAAGCGGGAGAGAGGGGCAGAGGGAGAGACACAGAATCTCAAGCAGGTTCCACACTCAGTGCAGAGCCCAACAATTCTGGGATTCTGTCCAACAATTCTGGGCTTATGACCCAAGCTGAAATAAAGAATCAGAAGCTTAACTGACTGAGCCACCTAGGCACCACAAAAACCTAAAAATCACGGGTTGTTCTGCGTTCTTTCAAAATTATGTTATATGATTTTTTTATACTCCTTAAAAAAATGAAGTACAATCAACATACATTCTAACACATTAGTTTCAGGCTTAGAGAGTAATGATTCTCTATTTGTGTATATTGCAAATGATCCAAATTCTACTTACCACCCAGTAAGTCTAGTCAACATCTGTCACTACATGGTTAGAAATTGTCTTTTCTTATGATGAGAATATGGAAGATATTACTCTAGATATACAAGATGGTATTACTGACTGTTGTTAATACCGTACATCCTCAAGAGTTAATTATTTAATAACCGGAAGTGTTATAGGTTTTGAACTAATTTTGCCTGTGTTGCCTATGCCCCTTTCCATCCCCACCTATGGTGACCCCTATTTATTCTTTGTACCGAGGAGCTCCAGTTTTTTGTATAGACTCCACATATAAGTGTATTTGTCTTTCTCTGTCTGATGTATTTCACTTAATGTAATGGCCATGAGGTCCATTCATATTGTCACGCATGTCAAGAATTCAGGGCACCTGGGTGGCTCAGTGGGTCTGACACTTGATTTTGGTTCAAGTCATGATCTCAGAGTCTTGAGTCGAGTTCCACGTTGGGCTCCACATTGAGTGTGGAGTCGGTTCTGGATTCTCTCTCTCCCTCTTTCTTTCTGTCCCCGTCCCCACTCATGGGTGCTCTCCTTCTCTCTCTCAAAATAAATAAATAAATAAATAAAATAAACATTAAAAAAACCCACAGATGTTGGGGCATCTGGGTGGCTCAGTTGATTAAACATTCAGCTTCAGCTCAGGTAATGATCTTGCGGTTCATGAGTTCAAGCCCTTCATTGGGCTCTGGGCTGACAGCTCAGAGCCTAGAGCCTGCTGCAAATTCTGTGTCTCCCTCTCTCTCTGCCCCTCCCCTGCTTGCACTCTGTCTTTCTCTGTCTCTCAAAAATAAAATTTGAAAAAATTAAAAGCGACAACAACAACGTATGTCAAGATTTCATTATTTCCTATGGCCAATAATACATCATTATATATATTACATATATATATATATATATTTCTTTATCCATTCATTCCATTCATCCACTGGTAAACACTTAGATTGTTTCCATGTCATGACTATATGTAAATAATGCTGTAATGAACATGAGGATATACATATATGTTTTTGAATTAGTGTTTTCATTTCCTTCAGTTAAAACCTGGAGGTGAAATTGCTGGATCTTATGGTGGTTCCATTTTTACCGTTTTGAGGAATCCCCGTACTGTTTTCCATGGTGGTTGCACCAATTTACATTTCCACCGATAGTGAACAAGTGTTGCCCCTTCTCCACATCTGCACCAACACTTGTTATTTCTTTTTGATAATAACCATCTTAACAGGTGTGAGGTGATAGCTTATTGTGGTTTTGATTTGTGTTTCTCTGATGGTCAGTGCCATTGAGAATCTTTTCATGTGCTTATTGGCTATCTATATATCTTCTTTAGGGAAATGTCTATTCAGATCCTCTGTCCATTTTTTAAATTTATTTTAATATGTTTTATGTATTTTTGAGAGATAGAATGCAAGTCGGGGAGACTCGGAGAGAGAGGGGACAGAGGATCCCAAGTGGGATCTGTGCTGATAGCAGTGAGCCCAATGTGGGAATTGAACTCACACACCGTAAAATCATGATCTGAGCCAAAGTTGGACACTCAACTGACTGATCCACTCGGGTGTCCCAAGCCCCTCTGACCAGTTATTAATTTATTGATCATTTGGTTTTTGTTTCTTTATTTGTTGCTATTGAACTTGTATACATTCTTCGTATAATTTGGAAATTAGCCCACTATCAGATCTATGATTTGCAAAAGTTTTCTCCCATTCAGTCAGTTGTCTTTTCATTTGGTTGATGGCTTCCTTTGCTATGCAGAAGCTTTTTAGATTGATATAGTACCACCTGTTTATTTTTTCTTTTGTTGTCTTTGCTTTTGGTGTCAAACTCAAAAAAAACATTGATGAGGCTGGAGACAAAGAACTTACTAATTTTTTCTTATGATTTTTATCATTTAGGTTTTACATTCAAGTGTTTATTCTATTGTAAGCTAATTTTTGTGTATGGTGTAAGATAGTGTTCTGGTTTTATTCTTTTGCGTATAATTTACCAGTTTTTCCAACTCCATTTATTGCAGAGATAGTCCTTTCCTCATTGTTGGTCACTGGTCATAAATTAATTGACCATATTTGAATGGGTTTATTTCTGAGCTCTCTATTCTGTTTCATTGATGTATGTTTCCGTATTTATGCCAATTTTGTAGTGTTTTGGTTACTATAGTTTTGTAATATAGTTTGAAATCAGGGATTGTGATACCTCCAGTTTTTTCTTCTTCTTTTTTAATGTTTATTGGTTTATTTCCAAAGAGAGAGAGAGTGGGGAAGGGACACAGAGAGAGGGAGAGACAAAATCCCAAGCATGTTCTACACTGTTAGCACATAGTCCCATGCAGGGCTCAATTCCATGAACTGTGAGATCACGACTTGAGCTGGTCAAGAGTCAGATGCATAACTGACCGCACCACCCAGGTGCCCCTGTTCTTCTTAAGACTGCTTTGGCAATTCGGGGTCTTTTGTGTTTCCATACAAATTTTAGGATTGTTTGTCCTAATGTTATGAGAAATGCTGTTGGAATTTTGACAGCTATTAGTTGGATCTGTAAATTGCTTTCGGAAGTATGAAGTTTTTAACAATATTAATTCTTCCAGTTAATGAACATGGATTATCTTTCCACCTATCTGTAGCTTCTTCAATTTCTTTCCATACTGTCATAGTTTTCAGCGTGCAGGTCGTTCACCTCCCTGGTTAAATTTATTCTTGGATATTTTATTCTTTTTGATACGATTATAAATGGAATTCCTTTCTTAATTTCTCTAATAGTTTGTTATTAGTATATAGAAATACAGGAGATTTTGTATATTGTTTGTATCCTGAATATTTCTGAGTTCATTAACTGGTACTAACAGTTTTTGAGATTGAGTGTTAGTATTCGCGATTGTCTTATGATTTTCGAAATTAAATTATATGACATTTATATTTCTAATGTAACCCACATGAATTATCATTCTTTAAAAATCTCTGATAATCTGTAAGATATTTTTAAGATATCATAGTCTATGAATCTCTAATGCCTGATAAATGTGTTACAAATTCAAACATACAAAATACTTTTTTAGCTTTCTTCTATGTCACACCAGGTGTTTTAGTCAAATCTTTACATGGATTTGCGATGTCTGCATCTTGACCATTTAGGATTTAGATGTTGACACTTCTGTGAAATCCACAAATGCTTGTTATTTGATAATGAATAGAAATAGAAACAGTGTAAAAAAAAGGAAAGAAAAGAAGTCTAGTGGTGTTTGATATAAGGAGTAATAGATTGAAAGTGATCAGACTACTACCATCAGGATGTAACTATTTATGCTCTCCACTTAAATAAATTTGAGACTCAGTATATTCATCCGTAAGATATGGAACAGCTGAATTAGATGACCTCAGACATGCTTTAGCAGTTTTAAAAGGGAATGACCCTAATAACGAGTTTTGTTCTTGATCCCAAAGAGTCTAGTAGAGTGAACATCTGATTAAGTAGACAGTCCAGGAGAGGAGGTTTTTACAGTCAGAGAATCTTTAAGAATCATCTTCCTAAGTAGAACACAGTTTCTGTGCTTGTTTTTGTACATGGTACTCAACGCAGGGAACTACTATGTGATATGTGCTTCTTTTTCTGTTCCACATGTACCTATATATACCAGGAGACTAGTAATGAAGAGAAGAGCACAATATACCTATTTAAATTTTTCTATCTGTGAACCCCCTGGGAAATTTTAAATGAGGACTATTTATTGTACTTCATAAAGCTATACTTCAATTTCATGCCCAAGTAGTGTCACTTTCATTTTTAGCTTGAAGCCATTGTAACCTGATGAAGAGACACGTGGGATCACAAATGAGCTCCCTTGAGAAGATTTCTATTTTTAGTCAGAGACTTTTGTAACTCAAAAAAAAAAAAAAAAGAGTAGAATTTTGGAAATATTTTCCATCTTTCCTGTCTACAGGCACTTCTGGGTTTTTTTTGTTTCTTTGTTTGGAAGAGTAGATGTTTGTTGTTCATGCAACTGTGTTTTTAATTAAATATATTAAGTCAAGCATCCTTTTTTTTTTTTTATTTCCTTTTGGCTATCAATATCGAAATATTTTTCTTTGTAGTTCTCAACCAGCTGGGCGTTCTGCCGCACCACTCCTGATGTCATCTATGATGTCATGAGGGTGGCGGCCATCAACATGCAACCCACAGATTGGGCAGTCCCCAGGATCTCTTTAATGGTTCCAGAGAGTTCTCTGGCTAAAGATCAGTGCTGCCTCTGTCAGGCAATGTTGACCATCTCATCAAAAGTGATATTTCCACCATGCTTAATGTTTTTCTGCTTCTTTCTGTCTCTTGATGGTTCCTTGAGAGTTTTGATAATGAGGCTGATGCAGAACGTACCGCTGTAAACTGGGCCTCTCTGTTCTGAATGGTCAGTTTCAATGTAATCCTCAGACATTCCAATCACCAATTGTCTTGGCGATGCTATCCCCATCCTTTTTTTGTAGACAGACCCAGAGGGCCAATCTTCGGGGCCAGAGCAGAAAAGACACTGACTCACCCCCCAGCGCACCTCAAGTATACAACTTTGATTTCATTGGGGTCAAACTTAGGAGGCGACTGGTATCGGAGGATCCTGGATTCTGGAAGACCAAAGACATTCACACCTTTGCCTCTCCTGAGCTGAAAGCCAAAAGATTAATCATCTTAATTTGCATATATCTCACATATCTTAAGAGTGTTTCAGAATTTAGCTTGTAGCTGAAGTGTTCCCTCCACTGTGTTCTGAGACATCGACAATATAAATTAGGACAAATCCCTGTCCACAAAGAATTTATAATCTCTAGAAGAAAAAGGTGTAAAAACAGACATGAACACTAAAACCTGCCCAGTGATGACATATGACTACTTTTTATTCCATTTTATTATTAATTTTCATTTTTGAACTTTTAAAATTTGAGCATAGTTGACACACGATGTTGCGTTAATTTCAGGTGCATGGCATAGAGATTCATCTTCTTTGTGCTGTGCTGTGCTCACCACAACTAGAGCTACCATCTGTCACCATAGGACACTATTACAATATCATTGTCTGTCTTCCCTACACTGTGCCTTTTATTCCCTCAACTGATTATTCCATAACTGGTGGCTTGTATCTCCCTTCATTCATGTTGCCCATCCCCACTCCTCTTGCCTCTGGCAAACATCGGTTTGTTCTCTGTATGTATAGGTCTGATTCTGCTTTTTGTTTATTTATTCATTTGTTTTATCAGGTTCCATATATGAGTGAAGCCATGTGACATTTGTTTCATTGATCCAACTTATTTCACTTAGCATAATATGCTTTCTGTCCATCCGCGTTGTCGCAATTGTCAAGAACTCCTTTTGTATCGCTGAGTAATATATATGTCACATCTTCTTTATCCATCCATCCGACATTGGGAATTCGGGATGCTTCTGTATCTTTGCTGTTGTAAATAATGCTCCAGTAAACATATGGGTGCATATATCTTTTTGAATTAGTGTTTTTGTTTTTCGGGGGTAAATACCCAGTGGTGGAATAACTTGGGTCATATGGCATTTCTATGTTTCTTCTTTATGAGAAAACACCAAACTGTTTTCAACAGTGTCTGTACCAATTTACATTACCACCAGTGGTGAACAAAGTTTCCTTTTTCTCCATATCCTGGTAGCACTTGATACTTCTCGTCTTTTTTATTTTATCCATTTGGATAGGTTTAAGATGATTTGTCTTTGTGGTTTTGATTTGCATTTTTCTGATGATTGGTGATGTTTAGCAAGTTTTCATGGCCATGACTACTCTTTATAAGAGACATATTTGAAGAAAGACACTGGAAAGAGATCATGAGTCTTCTTGGAAGAGTTTAGTTTTAAAGCAGGTAAATTTTTAGCTAAGTGAGAACGGTAGAGGACTTGGTAGCAGAGGTACACTGGGGAGAAGGAGACAGATCCTATTTATGTGTTCATCTTAATTTCCTCACGAGTTATTGCAATGTTAATAATATCTACCTCATAAATGTTATGATATTAGAATAAAATGTAAGTATAAAACACTGTATTTAGCATTTGGTAGGTGTCCAATAATTGCGAACTATTTTTCCATTTGTACTTAACTATATTTCAGACAATTAATAGAAAAATGTCCTTTTAACTAAAATTATGCTGCTTAGTTAGCCTCTTTGTTAACATAAATTGGATCCCTCTCTCTCTTCCTCTTTCAATCTCAAAAATGAGATTTTAAACCAAAAGAGTTAAATCCTTAACTGAAGGAATCGATGAAACAACTAGTAAGTTAATTCTCTTGCGTACAAAGGTTTATGTAAGAAAGACATTCTCAAACTCGGGTTTATCTAAAAATTGCTTGTGTTTGTTTTAGTGCAGATTCCTGGGCCTTGAGCAGTCTGTTTTGGTAGGCTTTGTCTACAACTAGGAATGCGGATTTTTAGTAATTTCTACTGGGGATTCTGGGGCAGGTGGTCAAAGGGTAATACTTGTAAAGAAATACACTGAATGGATTTTGCCTCATTTTTAGCACAAAGTATTCCATCGATCAGCAGAATATCTAGCATTGAGTGTTTAATGGATCATACTTAGTACGAAAATAGGCTAGAAACTGGACTTTTTAGATTCACTTGATACGGATTTATACAAGGTTCATTCATTATTTTTTCCAGCCCCGCATTTCATACAAAAGAGAGCCATCTCTAAGAGGTAACCCTGTTATGAAATTAGGTTATCTTCTCTGCCACCCATAACTTGGAGTTACATGTTCAAAGTAGAGTCTACTTAAATCAAATGTCTACCCTCTGTTGATCAGATGTGGATTCCCAGTAAAGGTTTTAAAACAAGTAGTTTCTCTCCTTTATAAACATACGAATGATCCTTCACACTCTCGATCTCTAAAGAAAATTGCACAGCCTCTCTGTGCTCAAGACATGAACTAATGTCCGTGTGAACTTGAGTGGAGCATTGATTATAGGAAAGCTTGCCTATCCTCCAAAATTTTTCACAAAGAAAAAAAATACATAACTTTTGGTTTCTTTGAATTTATGTGATATTTTGAAAACTGTAGTTTGATTGATAGTAATCTTTCAAAATTAAATCGAATTTTGTTTTTGTGGCTTAAAAAAATACTTCCTTTAACATGCGTCCCAAGTAAACTTACTCCGAAAACTAAAATCTGCACTGAACAGGATATTAATCCCATCCTATAGGGTCATTTAGGCAAAATTTGACAGATTCATATATTCATTTTCTTTTTCTGGTAAAAGGCTATAAAAATCATCTCATATATTAAAAAGATTCAGAAAATGTCAATTATTTTTGGTGTAGTAATATTCAATTTTAAAATAGTATTTACCTCTTTCTTTTCATGAGACAATTTTCTTAGTAAATTGTGGTGAAATTTTTAATAAATTCAGTTAAATCAATTACACATATGGATAATTAATTACAGCCTAAAATTTTCAATCCCTGTATTCAACCTTCAAACAGATATTTAGTTGGGTCCCAAACTTGCTGATTCAGGGAATACAGAATTTAAATCATAATTAGATCAGATAGTTTCACTATATTTTCAGTGTAGAGCGAATTAGGATATGGCATGAATGAAGTAAAGCATGGAAAACTCCATGTTCCAGCCTGCAAGGTGGCGGTTATTAACGGTGAGGTAGTTAAGTCCAGTGCCTGAGTCCAAACGTATGAGGAGGTAGGGAAGGAGAGGGTTAGAAATATTGAGATAATTATGGAAAGTTAGAGAACAGCAGGCATAGTGACCTACTTCACTGGTCATTGGGGGGAAGTATACCCCAAATACCACTTGCCCTGTTAAGGGGCTGCAGAGAGATGAGAAGTGGAGTGGCAGAAGGTCAGAATCGAATGAAAAATCCAAAATGGATCTCAGCTTTGTTTCCAAAGGTGAAAGGTAAGGACCATGTTCACCAAGGAGAATTCCTGAGACCAACTGACTATTAGTTCGGAAGAGCAAACACAGCATCCCCGCATACTGACCCCTCATCTGTCCTTTGCCTCCACATGGTTATGAAAAGTCACACATTCCCTTTGTTTTGAATGAGTTTAGAAGAAAAGAGAAAAGTGAAAGCTTTATACCTACAGAATCAGTTGAAATGCCTAAAGGGGAGAGTTTACTGAAAAAGGCTATATATTATATCATATATAACTCAAATATATGTTATAAATAATATAGATTTCCTAAGTGTTAATTTGACATATTTTTAAAATGCTTATTGGGTGCAATGACTAAGCATGGGGATAAAACAATGGTTATTTAATTGAAATATATCAGAAAAACTGGATAAAGTATTTAATATTTTAATAAAGAATTGAATTATGGAAAAAGCATCATTAAATGGAAATTTTATTTTCTCTGTTGAAACTATTTTTTCCTTCTGTTAGCCTTGCTTAAGAAACTGCTATTTCCAACCCATACGGCCAATAGCAGACTCTCAACACATGTTTTTCCTTATATTAAGCAACTGGATTTAGAAACATTTACACATAGATAAGGCGATATCTCCTCTTCCTTTATTCTCAGCGATAACCTAATAAAATCATGTGTTTAGAGGAGGTACCACCTAGCAACTTCTGGCAAAATGATTGGAAAAATAAATAAATGCTTTTAAGACATTGGTATACAAGAATACTGTAAACATCACAATATGTTTTGATTTTATGATAACTTGTCCATTAAAAACACTGTGTACGAGAGTTCTTCAGTGGTTTTACGAAATCTCTGCTTTAAAAACAACACATTGGGGGCGCCTGGGTGGCTCAGTCCGTTAAGCTCCGACTTCGGCTCAGTCGTGATCTTGCGGTCTGTGAGTTCGAGCCCCGCGTCAGGCTTTGTGCTGAGGGCTCAGAGCCTGGAGCCTGCTTCGAATTCTGTGTCTCCCCCTCTCTCTGCCCCTCCCCTGCTCACGCTCTGTCTCTATGTCTCTCAAAAATAAATAAATATTTAAAAAATAAATAAAAACAACACATTCTAAACATGCTACAAAGACATCTCTTTGAAATGATGTGATTCTGCGTTCATTCAGGTATCTTTCCCTTTCAAAAAGGCAAAAGATTTTTCAGAGCTCAGCTATTATCCCATCATTTAACTCTAACTTAGGTGTATGTCCATAGAATATATTTTCTAAGTATGCGACTCTTGGTATAAAATAAATAAGTAAACATAGTTTATATGAAACTGTAAACATTAGTAGTGAACTCAGAATATAATATTTGAAAAAAGAAATATGGATAACAAAATACAGTTTCTTCTTACCTTTAATTAAAACCTATTTCCTAATTTTCTTTGCTATGTTTAGTTTTAATATCTCTCTCAATAGTAAGAGACCTATGATATTTTAACTATCTAATATAAGAAAATAAGTCCCCTGAGATTACTGTCTGAAATATCCTGATTAAAGAAACCAGCATAGTTTGCAATAATATACATTTAGAGATTTGCTTTTTTTTTTTTTTAACATACGCGTATGCCTATTCTCAACAGAAAAAAGAATTAGTAATTTGAAAAAGAGTACAAGGAACCTATTGCCAGTTGAAATCAGTGTTATGAGAAATAATGGCATTTTAATTGTGCTACTCTGTTTAAAATTTCATTTTTATTAAAAAAGGAAATTATATTTTGTTCTGAGGACTCATTAAATACTCCATAATAATGAGACTAAATAATCATAAGTGAAGAAAGAGGGAAATATTTTAAACTATTATAAAACATTATGGAAGTGAAAGGTTTGACACTTTTTAGAATCATGTGCATGTATCCTGGCTTAATTTGTTTCTTCGAATCAAGCACCAAATTATGATGAGCAATTTACGTACAATATTTCACTTACCTATATGATAAGAGATTCAAAATACAACAGAATTGATGTTAAATATTTTGTATAGATTAATCTTGCGTTAAAGAATAAAATATTGGCTACTTATGCTTATATACTTAGTGTATTCTCAAGCAAAATAGTAATTTTAATGCAGAGAGAAATTTTAAGATAAAATACTTAAACTGTATTTTCTCTACTTATTCTCTATTCCCTAGGTTTAGCTCGAGGGCATGTAGATGCATTAAAATACTTCTTAAAACTGAAATTCTGCAGCGAGTGCACAAAACTAGCCATAACATCCATTTTAGCATAATCAAATGCAAATTTTAGCAACCATTTTCAGAGTAATACATGCACTCAAGGTTTTTCAACATGCTTTTAGATTTAATAGTTCTGAGATGTGAGCTATATATAAGAGAATTAATCTAAAGTATATTTTGAATTCCTCCTTTAAGTACATGATTTTACTAGATAATTAGGAGGAAATACAGAAGGATGTGATTTTATATGTCTAAGATTTTCTTAATGTCTATTGCTTTATTAAACAAATATATGTATGTATTAAGAGTCTGCAGCTTTCCATACATTGTCCTTACATGATTTGAAGAAACTGACTTCAGATATACTTTTTCTTTTAAGTTTATTTTTATTTATTTTGAAAGAGAGAGCAAACAGGGTGGGGGGTGGGCAGAGATAGGGAGACAGAATCCCAAGCAGGCTTCGCGCTCTCCATACAGAGCCCATTGTGAGGGTCAAACTCACAAATCTTGAGATTAAGACCTAAGTCAGAATCAAGAGACAGATGCTTAACTGATTGAGCCACCCAGGCAACCCCGTATATACTTTCTATCATATACTATTTGTGTATCTGGTGGA
Source organism: Paguma larvata (assembly GCA_030068075.1). Lineage (NCBI taxonomy): Eukaryota > Metazoa > Chordata > Mammalia > Carnivora > Viverridae > Paguma > Paguma larvata. The sequence continues at coordinate 39,896,812 of CM057840.1, forward strand.
AAGTGAATTCATGTATTAACAAGGTTTTATGCTAAAGTCTAAAGGAATAAACATTTCATGTTTATTCATGAGTGTTATTGTGTTTCCCTGTCTCGCCAGGGAGGGTTCTCTTCCCTGTCAGACTTGGTCTCACACTTGTATCCTTCTTAGAATTGCACCAAAGTCAGAAGGCAATTATCAATCAATCAATCAATAACCTAGATTGGTATATGTAATACCAGTTCCTACCACGATCTTCAGAGAATTTTGTAGCCATCTTAATCATACTTACTGGTCCTTTGACACACACTATACTATATACGAATATGCATATAAGTGTATACACACATATGCATGCATATAAATGTGTTTAACTTATTTAATGCATGTACAATGTTTTAGAGTCTCTCAGTTAATGTTCGAGTAAAACAAAATTGGAATCATGTACTAAATACAATAATATCCTAATATTATAATTAAAGAAGTTTCAACTATTGAAAAATCTACTTAGATCCTTGACAAAATACTCTTCATACCGGTTGTCTTTTATTTAGACATGTTCCATTCCCAATCTTGTAATCTCACCCTGCTCATAACTACAAACGGTGCATTCTAAGAATATAGTAAGAATATCAAGATAATTAAATGTAACACAAGCATTTGGTTACATTAACAGCATTTCTAAGACAATGCAAAGAATGTAAAACTCATAAAACTTACATCAAAGAAATCTGACTTTGTTTTCCCGATCCCCAAATTCAGTTCTTTCCTTTTATTTTTCTTTGTGCTTTGAGAAGTGAGGTTTCTTTCTTTTTTTTTTTTTTTTTCCCTACACTATACCCAGGTATAAAATAGCAGTGGAACCGGGTAAAGGTATGGCTCTACTGGAGATGGAGGTTTTAAGTTTTTCATTCTTATTCTGACGGACAAAGATATTAAAAGTGTGAAAGTGCAAAGTGAATGCAAGGTATTACAGGTTGGGGGTATCTTACTTTTCTTTCAAGAAGCTTTAATATTGGAAAGGACCAAAGGGAGCTCTTGAGGGAAATCACTGTAAACTTGTGCTGTCCCTACCTGCACTGCGACGTAACGCTCTATGGGCAAGAGAGGCAGACTGTTTGCGAATTCCAATTATACTACGCTGGAGCTGGTTAAACTTAGTCAAGTTACCTCGCTTATTTAATCGCAGCTTTTTTCCATCAGTAAACTGGGAATAATAATAGTATCTACCCCACAGAGTGGTTGTGAGAAGTGACATGGGTTCTGTATATACAACTGAGTTCCTGATCTTTGGTAAGGGGATTGAATATTTTAGACAATGTTATCATTATTATTATTATTATTATTATTATTATTACTACTACTACTACTACTACTACTATTACTATTATCTATACTATTTCAATTATTAGGGCTGTATAGTCAGTTTGGCAATATTTGCTAAGAGTTTTATTAATTTAATCTCATGTTTATATGATGACAGCGTGCAGATCACAGTATAATTTTAAGCCCACTTTCAGAGGAGTATTAATCATTTGGCACCAAAATATTTTTCAAGCTAATCTCCAGGAGAGTCTTTTTAATTGCAAAGTTTAGGGTGTTTGACCAAGCTAATCTCTTATTCCATTTTTAACTTCACACCATCTGCTGTGCTAACCAAGTAAAATGGCAATGCATTGAAGATTAGGGTTATGCACACATTACCATTCCCACTGAAATATTGTAGCACTGAAGAAGACGGATTCTGAAAATTAATTAGTATTGTCTGCCCTTCTTCAAGTATGGAGTGCAAAGTGATAATGTTAACTGTCTTTAATACTTCAGGTGATGAAGGCAGGCATGTTTTGGTCTCTATCATTGACCCGAAGAATCTGGCAAACCGTGTTCTGATGTTAGCACCAGTAGATTCAATTTAATGTACGGTGTGGTTACAACTCACTCATTTCCTACCTGTGGATCACTATTGGAAGCCTTAGTTCCTGGAGGAAAAGTGTCAAAAAAGAACATTTCTGTTTCTTATACTCCCTAAGAAACCTCTAAGATTTTTTATAAAGTCAGTTTACTCTTTTCAAGTTTCTATTTAAATAGAGCTATTTTAAAATCTATTTTCTATATAATATATAATCGTTGTTTGTTTTCTAATGGCTAATCGAAGACTAGCTATTTATCATGATGACAAGTTGCTGTCCTAGTATAGTCAACATAATATACATGCTCTTTCTAATTTGAATTCAAATGCTAATTTGTATCAGCAATTATGTATCAGCAATACATAGCAATAGAATGCAGTATATAGTTTATTAGGCATCTATTTTGAGACATTACTGTGAGGCAGTGTGAAGTATTAGAAATGAATAATCCATATCCCCTTCCTTCCAAAAGCTCGTTCAAGAAGGCTTTCTCATCTCTATGGAGACATTTTCATCAGTGTTTAAACAAGCTGTTTTCACCTCTATATCAATTAACAACAAAAACAACAAAAGACCCTATTGACCCATGACTGCCGATTTCTCTGCACTTTTGAACAGTGAAAGTCATCAAAAGAAATTTATGTACATTTTATTGCCAATACTTCTTCCATTTTCTCCTGCATCCATCCCAGACAGGGTTTGACTCAATATACGCACACCATTGAGCAATCTTACCAACTTCTCCAAGAATTCCCATGTTCCAAAAATCAGGGTTCGATTGACAATTTAGGTTATAATATCTTTTTTTTCCATGTGCTGAAGCCTTATTAATGTTTCAGAGAAAAAGAAATGATCAAAAGTGCCAAATGATATGACTCAAGCTTACATTTGTTTTTTCCCAAAGAGAGGAAAATATCTCTTCCAATTCATAAAATAGAGTCCTTTGCATCAATACAATTGGGTCAGATTGAATCTTATGTAATTTCCCTTGATAATAGTAATTTTGACATTTTGATTGCCAGTTAATCTAAACCTTGATTCTTTTAAAAAATTTTTTTTAATGTTTATTTATTTTTGAGAGGCAGAGTGTGAGCAGGGGAAGGGCAGAGAGAGAGAGACAGGCAGACACAGAATCTGAAGCAGGCTCCAACTCCGAGCCATCAGCACAGAGCCCGACGCAGGGCCCGAACTCACAGACCTTGAGATCATGACCTGAGCTGAAGTCAGCCGCCTAACCCACTGAGCCACCCATGCTCCCCTAAACCTTGATTCTTAAACAACTTATTTGTAAAGCAATATAATGGTGCTAGTTTACCAAAATCTATTTTTGGGAGTAAGGAAATATATATATATTTTAAAATTTATGACCCTTATGATGCACGGTTGGATATTTGATTGAAATTTGGATTCTAGGGAAGCCGGGATGGCTCAGTTAGTTGAACGTCCAGCTCTTGGTTTGAGCTCAGGTCACGATCTCATGGTTCATGAGCTCAATTTCAGTGTTCTCATGCTGAGAGTGTAGAGCCTGCGTGGAATTCGTTCTCTCTCTCTCTCTTTCTCTCTCTCTGGTTCTCCCCCTCACTCTCTTAAATAAATACTGAAAAAAATTAGGATTCTTTTAGGAAGAATACGGGGGAATAAAGGAAATGGACAATCAGAAGTGATGACTACAAGCAGTTTTAAATTCCTTTTTGCTTTTCTAAGATGAATATTGTATCGTGTATAAGCATGCCAAATCTTGGCTACTCATACAAACATATAACATATGAAAATATAATGAAAAACATTACAATATTGCATTTTATCATATTTTTCTCTTTGTTTTGTGCAAAAAAGTATTTTGCCTCGTACACAGTGTTCTTTTTGTCTCAAACGTTCTCTAGGCCCACTTTGCCTTGTTTCTGCTTTATACATTAACACATTCATTCATTGTTTGTTCAAGCATTTGTTAAGCATCAACTGCTGTGCTAGTACCCTACTAAATTCAATAAACAAGCAAAAGCCTCCTTAGAAACTTTACTTCAGGGAAGTCTTTCCTACCATCTCCTGGGCATATAATCTTACAACATTCTGTATATATTCACAGCACTGTTGCATGATTGTGATTATTCAGATTTGATGGATATCCCCCCCAGACTGTAAGCATAGTGATTATGATTTGTTACCACTTTATTGCCAGTACCTAGTCATTTGGTTTCCTAGGTCTATTTTTACAAGTAATTACAAACTAGGTGGCATCAAACAATAGAAATTCATTGACTTACAGTTCTGGAGACTAGAAACCCAAAATCAAGGAGTCAGTAGGCCATGCTCTCCAAAGGACTGAGACAAAGACGTATACTAATCTCTTCACAGCTTCTTGTGGTCGCTGGAGATTCCTGATGTGTCTTGGTTCATGGGAGCATCTCTACCTCTGTCATCACATGGCATCTTCCCTGTATGTCTTTGTCTCCACATTTCTTTCTTCTTATGAGGATACTGATCATTGGACTCATGCTCTCTAGTATGAGCTCATTTGCAGACTGTTTCCACATTAGGTCACATTCACAGGTACTGGTGTTTAGGACTGAAACATATTTTTAGGTAATGTAACTCAATCTGATACCTTGTAGTGTCTGGAATATTGCAGGAACTCAGAAAATATCGTTAACTAACAGATGGAGTGACTTGCTCCACCCTCTGTGGACACTGAAGTAGATAGCAATTTACTACATGACTTGAAATATTAGAATTTCATAAAGGGAAGATATTTTGCTCTTCATTTTTATGGTGTTTTGAGAAATAAATCTTTTATGATTTATGTTAACGTATGTTTGTTCAACCTGTATTTGCACATTTATGATATAGGGGGATTTATTATTTTGGGAATGGTTGATTTTCATTCATTGGTCACCTGTTATTATACATTGTGTATATATGTGTACATACAATTATATACATAATTATATGTGCATAGAATTAGTGAAAATATATGTGAAAGAATACTTTATTTTATTTTATTTTTTAATTTATTTTTTAAAGTTTATTTATTTATTTTGAGAGAGAGAGGATGCAAGGAAGCATACGTGTGAATGAGGAGGGGAGGGCAGAGAGAGAGGGAGGAGAGAGAATCCCAAGCAGGCTCAGCATTGTCAGCACAGAGCTCAACACAGGCTCAAACTCACCCTGTAAGATCAGGACCTGAGTGAGATCAAGAGTTGGTCACTTAACCAACTGAGCCATCGAGGCTCACCTTTTTATTTTAAAGTACTACTTGGACCTTTGTGTTGAGAAGTGACTGAAGTGTTCGAGGCCAAAGCAAGGAGGCTGGTCTGTTGTATTTATCATATGAGAGAGGAAGGTGGTTCGTACCAAGGTCGTAGTCTTGGAGGTGGTGAGAAGCGGCTAGCCCCTGCATACTGCTAAAGATGCTGATGCATTGGACAAAAAGTGAGAAGGACAGAATTGCCAAGGATGATGATAGGTACTTTATTTAAACAAGGGCAGTGATGAGATGCCGTTCATTTAGAGGAGGGATTAATATTTAGAATAATTATGTTTTGGAGGGGAATTTAATTTTGAATCTATTGAGTTTAAAATTTATTAGATTTTCAAGTAAAGGTGTCCAGAAGATAGTTAAGTATTGCAGAAACAGTTCAGCAAAGAAATCACATACAAACTTGTACGTCATTGTAAAGATGGCATTTAAAACTGTAAGACTGGATGAAATTCTGAAAGAGGTTAATGTCAACAGAAAAAAAAAAAAAAGGTCAAGACTAAGCATTGAAACATTCCATTGCTTAGAGATGTGAGATGAGGACAAACAAACAAATGAGACTCATGAATGAGACTAAAAAAAGGAGCCAGGAAAGTAGGATACAAGGAGAGTATGGCGTCCTGCAAGTCTAATTCACTCCACACATTGTAGTTTCTCCAAGAATTCTCGTACAGCTTCAATCACAGACTCGTTCTCATCTTTAACCTTTTTTGATGGTCTCTTGATTTCATTGCCCTTCTTAAATTTTAGTATCCAAAATTAAACAGTGTTCCAAATTCATTTTGACAGTGCAGAGTAGAGTGAGCTTATCAATTCCCGTGATAAGCACACTATAACTCTATTAATGCTGCCTGGGATTAAATTAGCTTCTGCTAGCTTGTCATATTATTTGCTTTGATTAACTGAAAATCCCCAGATCCTTGGCATATGAACTGTTTTCAAGCCAAGGTTCCTCCATACTTTAACTTTTACTATTGATTTTTTGAAATTATATCCAGAAATTTGCATTTATCCTTATTAAATGTCATCATTTGGTTTCAGCTGATTTTGCCTTTCTAATTTATTCTCATTCTAGATTCAACAATGAAGTAAAATAGTTTTGATTTTAAACTAGATGTCATGTCCCAACCTGATAAGCATACATTAATTGCCTTCTGCAATTCATCAATATCAGAAGAGAGGAAGTCTGTAGCTTTCTATTAGAAATGTCTGCAGAGAATATACTGATTCTTCATGGTAAGAGGTGATGATTTTTGCTGCCGATGCTGGTACCTGCAAAGCATTTATAAAATCAAAATGATTAGTTCTGACTTTTTTCTCACTCTAAAAGAATAAGAATGTTTGTTATGGTATAGCTAGGCAATAAAGACATAATAAAATCACTCTCCTGTATTAACGTAGTTAAGAAATGGCGAGCCATTATGGGCTAATATAAGTTATAAGCTCCTTCCTTAGATCAACGGTCATTTAATCCTAGTGTAACTCTAAACTAGATACTGTTAACATCTCCATTCTACAGAAAAGTAAGCTGAGGCTTGAAGAAGTGAATATAGTAATTCTTCTACTAGTCATCAACTTTCAAAAAAACAAAGTCGGCATATCACTCCAGGCATCTGACTCCAGAGCTCCTGCCCTTACCCGGCAGGCTCTGCTTCCTCCTTGCAAATCGGTCTGAGGAGATCAGCGTAAAGTTAACCCACAAGTAATCTCACCGTCAGATAAAATTACTGTGGATATTTTCAGCTGTACATTTTCAAATTTTTGAATGTTTATCTTTCTGTAGACAATAAAAAACTTAATTGTTATTACATATATGCTTTTATTTATTTTTTAATGCTTATTTATTTTGAGAGAGAGAGTGGGGAGGAGCAGAGAGAGAGGGAGAGAGAGAATTCCAAGCTGGTCCCATGCTCAGGGCAGAGCCTGACGTGTGGCTTAATCTCACAAACCGTGAAATTATGACCTGAGCTGAAATCAAGAGTCAGATATTTAACTGACTGAACCACCCAGGTGCTCTCATAAATGCTTTTGAAACTTGTCTTTTTTTTTTCTTTTTAAAAACATGCCTTGAAAACATTCCCATGCCAAAGAGAATGGACCCATAGCAACATTTAAGTTTATATAATTATATTATGTAATCATATTATATGATTATAAGAATTAAGTTATATAGTTTTTTCTTAAAGGATGGCTTATTATTTATCAATGTTTTATCATTTAACTTTGCTTCTAAGTATTTGTTTAATATTTAAACAAGGTTGATAATATCTCATAAGATTATAGACACTCTCATATAGTAGTTTGAAATCACAAAGCCGAAACTTTAATGCAGGGTGCTCCATGGAATAGTGATCTGATAAGCAAATTAATTAGATTCTGTAAGCTTCAGGTTGCTTATGTTTAAAGAATATAGTTAACAGTATCAGCTTCCCAGAGTTGAGGTATAGGTAAAGGAAAGTGTGTCAGAAAAAGATTAGAATCATGTCTAGAAATTAAGAGCTAGTAATTTTACCCTTAGATACGTGTAAATGATCCCATTATTTCTGTAGATTACGACTCTAACAATAACACTTGTGGTACAATAACTATTTATAGTTTTTTTTTAACGTTTATCTATTTATTTTGATAGAGAGGACATGAGCAGGAAAGGGGCAGAGAGAGACAGAGGAAGAGAGAGAGAACCCCAAGCAGGCTCTGTGCTGCCTGCACAGGACCCGATGTGGGGCTTGAACCCACAAACTGTGAGTTTGTGACCTGAGCCGAAACCAGGAGTCAGACACTTAACTGACTGAGACACAAGGGTGCCCTATTTATAGTTTATTCCATCTTGATATACATGTGAAATTTCTCTCCGGAGCCCATTAAAATTTTATCACCACAAAACAAATTTCATTACAATGATATAGATCAGAGTTTTCATTTTTCATTACTTAAAGTAAGACACAGTTTGATTTTCTTAGAAGAAATCTGTAACTCCTTTATGTCCTAGGATTTGCTTTGGCAAAAATTAAGGTTGTTTTTCCTTATATTTTATATACAACTTTAAGTTTTATATGAAATAGTTTTTTTTGTTTTGTTTTGTTTTGTTTAAGATTTGACTTTGGGGGCGCCTGGGTGGCTCAGTCGGTTAAGCGGCCAACTTCAGCTCAGGTCATGATCTCACGGTCTGTGAGTTCGAGCCCCGCATCGGGCTCTGGCTGATGGCTCAGAGCCTGGAGTCTCCTTCAGATTCTGTATCTCCCGCTCTCTCTCTGCCCTTCCCCTGCTCACGCTCTGTCACTATGTCTCTCAAAAATAAATAAATGTTAAAAAAAATTAAAAAAAATAGATTTGACTTTGATGACTACATATACATGACCTTATAGTCATAAAATGCTCAAAAATAAAAGATCAAAAAATGAAAATAATGGTAAAGTGGTTAAAAGGCATTCAGATCGAGAAGTTTTCTATAAGTAACATAATGTGGAACGATATGATATTGCTCCTCTTCGCATACTAATGAGGTGACTATCTTAGTGTTGAAGTGACTACTTGTGTTTAAAGAGAGTCCCTGACTCCTATATTCCTAAAACTGGTTAAAGACACCAATGGTCCTGGGCCCCTTCACAAGAAAAGTTCTATGATTGATTACATAAGAATGAAGAGTTTAATTTACCACAATGTTGGAGGCTAACAGACCAGTATTGATGCACAATGTATCAGTTTAAGGGTGGAAGCAGGTTAGATGTGGTCTTCAGACTAACATCCCATCATTAACCTAAAGGAAATGTACTTGCTTATAAACTTTTATTTAACTCAGATAACCTTTCTTCCCCCCTACATACGGAAAGAAGCAACTATATACAAATGTTTTTCATTATCTGGGCAATGTGTATTTCTCAAATAAGACAAAAATATTCATATTGATATTTCCCAATGATATAGATTAGATTACTTACATTGTACTTCCTCCTTGTCATAGACCTCGCTCTGAACATTGTTTATGAAAAACTGTTAAGTATTTATATAAATGCCGGTTAGCATACATTGTAATATTAGTTTCAGGTGTATAGTGTAGTGACTCAGCACTTCCACACATCACCGAGTGCTCATCACGAGTGCACTCTATTCCCATAACTTATTTAACCACATCCCTCCACCTGTTCCCACTCCGCTAACCATCAGTTTGTTCTTTCTGGTTAAGAATATGTTTCTTGGTGTGCCTCTCTTTCTCCCTCTGCTCATTGGTTTTGTTTCTTAAATTCCACATATGAGTGAAATCATATGGTGTTTGTTTTTCTCCCAACTTATTTCTCTTAGTATAATATCCCGTCACTGCAAATGGCAAGATTCCATGTGAACGGGTAAAGAAGATGTGATGTGTACACACACACATGAGCACACGCACACACACACGGAAGGATATTACTCGCCATAAAAATATTGAAATCTTACCATTTGCAATGCACAGATATTTAACATTTACTAGTTTAAATATTAACTTTTTATTTAAATCATAACCATACTTTAGAAAATTAGCCTATTGTAATGACTGAATGAGTTACTATATGTAAAGAGCTTATAACAACAATTAGTGCCTAATAATCCCTTAATAATCCTTAGCATGTATTACTTTATGTGTCTATATAGTTTTAGAGCATGTGAAAAATAGTTAATATTTGTTTAATATTTAATAACTTAAATACTTTTCACAGACATTAGTATGTCACATCATTATTTCAAGTCAGTGTTCTTATTCTCACTCTATGGATCAATAAAATAAAATATGGAAGTGCTGAGTAACTTTTCCAGGTTAAATAGATTGTAAAATGACTAGGACTTATTCCAAGGGCTTATGATTTAAATTTCACTATTCATGCTTTATTTTGCTCACTAACAAAAGATGATTTAGTCTCTAATACTATAAAATACACGCAAAAAGTACTAATGAACACAAATCTTATATAATTGATATACGATTCATTATTTTCTGGAAAATTTTAGGGAATAGGATCAAATATCTAAAACTCAGACAGTGAATCTTGTCAACTGGGAGATGTTTACACTGACTACTATGCTTTTACTAGGGACATACAACGTTAGATTGTGATTTTTTCTCCTTTTATATGTGCTCATAATTACCAAACGCTGTATCATTGCAATCTAAAGGTGACAAATAGTGTCTTCCATAAATCAGACGTCAGGTTTTATTGTCATTTTAATACGAGAACAAGAAATTTAGGTTCTCCCGAATCTAATGGCCCACTAAAAATGTTAAAAAACTAGAGAATTACTTTGTGAATGACCTCATACAAAGCGCCCGGTTAGATATTTCCCTGAGATGAATAGGGAAGAAAAAAATCCATCCAGGAATGGATGGGTGCCAACGTACTAATTTCAAGGGCCTCCTTTCATATGCCTGTTCCACCTGCACCACTGAGAAGACACAAATCAATACTGTATCTATTCTGAGCTGACAATTTGCCAACCCCACGTGATGAAAGCACTTGAGGAAATTTAGAATGAGGCTGGGTCTACATGACTACAGTGAATTGAAATGACTGCAGCATTTGGTCTTTCCAGATTGGGTTGGGTAACTCCTTCGCGTGGCTTGAACCTGACGGTCCAGAACTAGGCACATTTATTTTGATCTCGCAACCGAGAGAGACTTATTAGAACCATGCTTTAGCCAGTTCAGTGGCTGGTAATTTTATGAAAGCAAATATTAAATGAAAGGGAATTTTTAAGATCTGGGAGCAACTGAAATTCATTATAAAGGCATTTGAATTGTCAGATAAAGACACTTTTGAATGGCATGTTCTAAAGGGACAAAACGTTTAATTAAATATGTACTTTGCTTCGGTATTTGCCGATGGTAGACTGTCCTTTTTTCAGGAAGATTAAAGAATTAGAGACTGACTCCCATCTTCTTTAAATAAATTAATTCTCGGGTAGTGTGATTTTTTTACAGAACTTTATAGTTTTTTTTTTCTTTTCATTTTGTTACACAACTAAGTTGAAATATGAGTTTCTTAAGGCTCATTAAGTGAGTACACATCTCCAATTTTCTCCACAACTATTGAATATGCAGTTGGAACCAAAAACAATGTTTTCATTTGTGATGGTGTATTATGAGGGAGAATGTAAATCCCCGTTGTGTAGACAAGGAAAGATGTGACAGGATTCCTAAGTATGAAGTAATTAGGAAAAGTAGAGAGGATTATAAAAAAAAAAAAAAGGCCCTCAAGACTCTTTAGAAGTATGTACATGCATCTTGGGAGGTTTTTTGTTGTTTGTTTGTTTCATTTTCTTTTTTCTTTTTGGTTTTTGGTTTTTCAATTTTGTATTTCATGTCAATGAAAAGGTGAAATGGAACTGAAAGGTTCATAGTAATGAAAATATTTAGATTTCCCGAAGTAGAAAATAGTTTTACATTTTAAAACAGAAGAGATAAATATTGAAAATGAAGAAGAATTGTCACATGTTCTCCGCAGGATATAAATGGCCTTAAGCAATATTTACATCTATATTTTGTACCTGCACATACAATTTTCTACTACTACTCACTATTTGTGCCTTTTTACTTTCAAATTTACACATCATAAGCTTGACCCAAAGGAGTTAAGCTTAATATAAAACTTTCTAACAAGGAAATTACCATATAAAATCTGAAGAAGTTAATTTCCACAAATTATCTTTATGAAAAGGCAAAGGATATTGAAATAGTCTTAGAAATAAGTACTGATCCATACTAAGACTTATTGGTCTTAGTCCAATGGACTAAGTTATCAGTGTGTGGTGAATGAAAGTGGGTTGGATCATGAATGAGAATTAGCTGATAGATTTAATGAGAAATGTGCTATTCACCACCATTCATTTATATTATTATTATTTGCTAATTAATGAATCTCTGGTAGTAGTTTATGAATATTTTTATATAATTTAGACTAAAAGGAAAGATGGCTAAAGGAAAATCAAGGTCATTGGGATATATGTGAGTTACCAATTAAAGTTTTAAAGATCTTGTAAAGTTAGAGATATCAAGATCTAAAAATAGAGATAAGAAACACAAATGCATGCTTATATTTCCTTCACCGTTATTTTCCTTTAAAAAAGTAAATTGGTCATATCTCATATTAAAAATAATATGGGTTTGCTCTTGAAATTCAAGGCTGGCTTGGCACATGATTGTAAGTAGCCAATGCCAGTGCTTCCACAGATACTGAGAACCTTATTCATATCGCCGATGATTTTTTGTTGGAGGAAACTGTCAAGGAAGCAAAGTATTGCCAACATGAGGAACTAGGACCAAACATACTTAGATCCTTAAATTTCTTAATAAATTTAAGAAAGCAGGTAAATGAGGAAATGTAAGGATTCTTTTTATAATGGGACCAAGACTAGACAGGAAACCTGGCATCCTGAGGTATGGGGAAGAGGGCATTTGTTTAAGAGTTGACACTTGAACTCCAGCCATGGCCTTGAACAAATTTTCAAATATTTTTAAGGCTCATATTTTTCATTGATAAGAAAATGGGGACAACTGGACTTATCAACCTAAGTGCATAGTTTATAATATCATAATGAAGAAGGTTAAATATATTTTTTATGACAGAGTGGTGTGATGGAATGACCTTAGACTTTAATGCTTCCCTTGTCTATTTATTAATTACGCCACCATGCACAAGTTGTTTTTCTCAGTGATGATCGGTCTGTTATCTGTAAGGGAGGTAAACTGTAACAACTGTCTTTAGGGACTGTCAACATCATTGAAATGATGAATCCACACACTTAGAAATATGGCTTACCTCTAATTTAAGTATTTGTTACTTGATAAGATTCCTTCTTAATTCGCTTTGGATTGGGGATGTTTTAATTGACCATGACTGGTCTAATGCTCTTCATCTAAATGTTTTCTTGCCTCCAATTTCTGTCCTGGTACATCTTCTCCTCTGAAACTGAAATATCTGTCTAAGGAATCCCATTCGGTCCCACCCACAGGGTTAAATACAAGCATTTACTGATAGAGATAGATAGCATTTGCTTCTTTAGTCCAGATCTCTCTTCAGAAATCCATCCCGATTCTAGTATCTGTCTACTTTTTTGACATCTTATTTTGGATAAAAAAGCTATTTTGAAATTAATATTTTGAAAATGGAACTCTTGATATTCCTCCAAAAATTCAGCCTCCTCCTATTTCCTCACCATCTCTCGGCTACTTGCTGAATTGAAAAATCTATGGATTGTTCCCGATACCTCCTTTTCCCTCATTAACCACATTCAATCCATTAACACACTTAATCTCCACCCCATCCACTGGCTGCCTCCCATATTTCACTTTTAGCCGAACATACCATAATATTTGGTCTGAACAATTGTTACAAGGATCCAGCAGGGTTCAGTAAATTCACTCACAGTAGCCAAGGTGACTTCTCAGCAATGTAAATTAGATTACGTCAATCCTTTGAATAAAAAATATTCAGTGATTTTGTTCTCTTGTTCTTGGAACAAATTCCAAATCCCTTCCCATAACCCACAGATTTCTTCTTGAACCTACTCTCTCCATCTCTGATCTGTTCTTACAGACTCTTTTACCTTCTCACTATTGTCTAGCTATCTTGTCTCCAAGCACTCTTTCCAAGCGTTCACACTATTTGTCTCCTCTAGAATATGTCTCCATGGCCTTTCTCATGGCCACTTTGTTCTCACTTTCAAGTCTGCCCTACAATGTCACTTTCTCGAAAAAGCGTTTCTTGACTGCTTTATTCAAACTGGATTCTCTGGTTCCTTTTTATTTCAAAATGATTGTGTATTTTTTTTTTTTTTTCATCACAGCACTTACTCTCAAGCTGCTTATTTTGCTATTGTATTTCTCCACTGAGTTTTTGTCTTTACTCTGCATCTCTCACTAGAAGGTAAGTTCCACAAAGGAAATGTCTCAATCTGAGTTTGGTACAGCTATATTCCCATTGCCAAGAACAGTGGCAAGAGTTGAACTTGTGCAATAATAGATTTTACAGGAAGTATGGGAAGGGTAAGTAAAAGAGCCTCTTTTCAAATAGGTATTCCAGTCTTTTTTTCCTAATACTCAAATTAGCTAATGACGGCACGGCCTTCATCATGTGAATGAGTGCATCTCATAAAAAAATTCATATTTTTAGATACAGTGTGTTCATCAGCTTTTGTATTTAAACTTGTGTTTGTCAACAACTGTAAAGGGTCTGAAACTTCACAATACTTGCAGAATAAGTACAGTTGACCTTGGAACAACGCAGGGTTTAAACTGTGTGGTCCACTTATACATGAATTTTTTTCAATAAATAGAGAACATTACTGTAAATGCATTTTCTCTTCCTTAGAAGTTTTGAAGTAATGTCCTTTACTCTAGCTCACGTGATGGTAAGAATGCAGTATATAATACATATAACATAGAAAACATGGATTACTGACTGTTTATATTGTCAGTAAGAATTTGGTCAGCAGTAGACTATTAGTAGTTAAGTTTTGGGGGAGTCAAAAGTTATACGTGGATTTTTGACTGCATGGAGGTCAGCACCCCTACCCCCCTGCACTGTTCAAGGGTTAACTGTAGTTAGCTTGCCACAGCTTCAGAGATGCTGGCTGAAGACTGAATTTCTGGGTCAGAGACAACAGAGAGGACTATAAGTCCTAGCTTTAGCATAGGAGGTGACATGAACGTCATGTTCACACTGGTTCTCTTTGTCCCGCGAGCCCCTCAGGACTTGTCCCCAGGGCTGCTCTGGAGCAGTTCAGATGGACTTGCACACACACTCGGGTTGTGTCAGAGCTGAGTAACCCCAAGGTAGGAAATCCCAAAGTTTAGAAGTGGGCTGCTAGCAAACACGCCTGTACCTTTGTACTGGAGGAAAATATTGTCTTAATTATTCTAGTCAGAAGACAAATGCTCTCTTGTTCAAGGGAAATATGATTTCCAAGTTTCAAAACTGTTTGCGTGCAAACTTTCTTGCAAAGATATTCCAAAAGAAATGCTGTCACAGTAGGAGGAGAAACACCATGGAGAGTTGCCTCCTAACGGTCTGGTGTTGCAGGAGGGCTTCTGTAGGGCCAGAATCATGTCTTCACACAATTCCGTTCAAGGCAGAAAGAACAGAGGCAATGTAAAAAGAGCCTTTTTTTTCTTGTAACTTCTTTTCTTTTCTTTTTTCTTTTCTTTCCTTCTTTCTTTTCCTCTCTCTCTCTCTCTCTCTCTCTCTCTCTCTGTCTGTCTTCCTTTCCTTTACTAGTGATTCAAGTATTTCCTGGGGACCCGCCAGGAGACATTGTATTAAGACTCTTGGCCAGAACTGGATCACATACTTACTTCTAGACCTAAAATCTTTCGAGTAGGAAGGGAATTTTTATGTTTCATTTAGTTCAAACGTGAGTATAAGAACTTCTTCCATTGAGAAGGTCACTTCTTGCTAAGTACATCAACTGTCTTCTTCTGGTAAAAAAAGGAGCAGGAGGTAGAAGGAAGAAGGTAAGAGTACTCTAGGTTAATTATTATTAACAATAATAACAACAACAATAATAAATGGAACACATTTAGTAGCATTTACCATGAGCCAGTCATCAGACTACAACTTCTATTACAGTAATTAATGTTATACCCAAAACATATGTTAATACAATCTCATGAGGTAGGTTTTATTACTGTCATTCTACATGGGAGGAATTTGAGACATAGTAACTTACAATCATGTATGTAGTATGTGGTGAGGCTTGGATTTAAACCTTAGTGATCTGGCCAGGCAATTCATGGTTTTAAGTAGGACCCTATACAACTACCTTCTCACTGCACAAAATTAAATTTATAGAAAAGCCAACATATGTGCTTTGTATAAATATAAACTCATCTTGGAGACAGTCAAAAAAGCTGGTATAAAGGTCTTAAAGTAGAAAGCACCCTAACATGTTCAAGATATGGATATAGGAGAATTTAATGGTGTGAGATTGGAGAAGTCGACAGGATCCAAAGTACACAAGGGCTTGAAAGCTTAGGTAAGGAAATTTGAATTTCATTTTTTGAATGATGACCATCTATTTGGAGGAGTTTTTGATGACAGAATGATATGATTTTATAGTGTTTTTTTTTTTTTTTTTTTTTTTTTTTTTTAATGTGGAGTGCCTGGGTGGCTCACTTGGTTAAGCGTCTGACTCTTGGTTTTGGCTCAGGTCATGAATCTCACTGTTTCATGAGTTCAAGCCCCACATAGGTTCCAAGCTGACAGTGCAGAGCCTGCTTAGGATTCTCTGTCTCCCTCTCTCTCTCTCTGCCCCTCCCCCACTTGCATTATCTCTCTCTCAAAATAAATAAACTTAAAAATTATAAAACTATACTTTCAGGTTTTGTTATTTTACTCTCTTTATAATTATGCTAAAATGTATACCTACATGCATAACAAAATAGCCACTTTAACAATGGCATAAAATTAAGTGACATTAATTAAATTCCCAACGGTGTACAACTATTACTATTGCTATAGTTTTGAAAAATTTTAGCCATCCAAACAGAAACCCTGTACCCATTAAGCAATAACTTTCATTGCCACCATCCCCTCAGATCCTGGCCAACTTGAATTTATTTCCTGTCTCCCTGAATTCGTTTATTTTAGATATTTTGTATAAGTATTTTTACCTGAATCACACACTTTTTGTGTATGTGTGGCATATTTCACTTAACATAGTGTTTTTATTATTTAATTATTTATTTTTATTTTAGAGAGAGAGTGTGTGACTAGGAGAAAAGAGCAGAGGGAGAGAGAGAATCTTAAGCAGCCCCACACTCAGCATGGAGCCTGACATGGGGCTTAATCCCATAAGCCTGGGATCATGACCTGTGCCAAAATCAAGAGCCTGATGCTCAACCGACTGAGCCACCCAGGTGCCCCTTAACGTGGTGTTTTTACATTCTTCCATGATGTAGCATGTATCAGAACTTCCTTCCTCTTACTGGCTGGATAATATTCACTGTATGAATATATATTTTGTTCATCTGCTCATCTGTTGATGGACACTGCTCATCTTTTGATTAGTTGAATGATGCAGCAATAAACACTGGGATACAATCACCTGCTTAGTCCCTGTTTCCACGAGTTGAACTGCTGAGTCATTTGGTAGTTCTCTGCATACAGTTGTGAGAAACTGTCAGACCTCTTTCCATAGCAGCTTCTCATTTCACATCCTCACCAACAATGTACAAGAGTTCCAATTTTTCTACGTTTGCCAGCACTTGTTTGTTTCTCTCTCTTTCTCACTCTGCTCCTTTCCTTCCTTGTTTTTATTATAACCATTCTGGCAAGCAGGCAGCAGTGTTGAATTGTGGTTTGAATTTGCATTTCCTAAATGCGCAATGCTGTTGAGTATCTTTCATGTGCTTACTGGCCATTGTGCATCATCTTTGGAGAAATGTCGATTTTTAAAATTGAGTTATACATGTTTTTGTGTTTTCGTTGTCGTTATTGTTGTCATTGAGTTGTAGGAATTTTTAATATTTTTTGAATATTAAGGCCTTTCAGAAATACAATTTGCAAACAACATTTTCTCATTTTGAGAAATGAGTAGTTTGAGTTTTCAGTCTCTTGGTTGTGTCCTTTGATGTTTTTTTATTTTAATGAAGTTCAATTACCTGTTTGTCATTGTTGTTTTTCCTGTACTTTGGCATCATATTTAAGAAACTATTGCCAAATCCAAGGTCATGCAGATTTGCCCCTACGTTTTCTTCTAAGAGTTTTATAGAGTTCTAAAATTTACATTTTAGAGTGAATTTCTGTATCTGGTATATGGTAAAGGTTCAACCTTAATCTTTTGCATGTGGATATAAAATTTTCCTAGCATTATTTGTTGAGAATGATGTTCTTTCTCCATTTAATGGTCCTTGAATCCTTGTAGAAAATCAATTGACCATAGTTGTGAGAGTTTATTTCTAGGCTCTCAATTTTATTCCATTGGACTACTTGAATATCCCATGCTAGTATCATACTATTTTAGATATTGTAGCTTTATAATACATTTTTAAACAAGGAACTGAGAGACCTCTAACTTTCTTATTCTTTTTGTAAGATTGTTTTGACTGTTCACCTCCATGGAGACTGCGTATGAATTTTAGGTTGGATTTTTACATTTCTGAACATATGATGTTGGGAATTTGATAGGAATGCATTGAATCTATCTATTACAGTGGGTAGAACTAGCATCTTCTAATCCATAAACGTGAGATGTCTTTCCATTATTTAGGTCTTCCTTAATTTCTTTCAGTAATGTTTTGTACTTTTCAGTGTACAAGTCTTATGCCTCCTCAGCTAAATTAATTTCTGACAATTTGTTCTTTTTGATTCTATTATAAATGAAATTGTATTCTTAATAAGATTTTTGGATTTTTCATTGTCAGTGTATAGAAACACAAGTGATTCGTGAGTGTTGATTCTGAGTCTTGTACTTTGCTGAATTTATTAGCTTTAACAGTTTGTGGATATGTGTGTGTGTGTGTGTGTGTGTGTGTGCGTGTGTGTGTGTGCTCATTAGTTTTATATGTATATATATAAGATCTTTTCACTTCCAAATGCAGATAGTTTTACCTCTTCTTTTCTAGTCTAAATGCCATTTATTTCTTTTTCCAAGTGTCAGTGTTCTGGCTGGAACTTCCAGTATTATGTTCAATAGAAATGGTGAATGCAGGCATCCTTGTCTTGTACCCAATCTTAGGGGAAAAGCTTTCCATCTTTCACCATTGCCTGTTATGTTATGTTAATCTGAGTGTTTAAATGCTTACTTTTATTGGTATCTGGAGAAAGGACTGCCAGGACTAAAAGCAGGTGTTCTAGTAAGAAAGATATTGTAATGATTGTTGTTATGGTAGCTTAACAGATGAAAAAAAAAAAAGTGAGCAGATTAGTGATATGTTTGGATGTACAATCACAGGGTTTACAGGGTTTATATCACTACAGGGCAGTGGTTTGGCAAAGACATTACAAGTGCACTGTCCAATACATCATCTCTTGGTCACATCTAGCTATTGAAAATTACAATTAACTAAAATCAAATAAAAATAAGAATCTAGTTCTTTACTTGTGTTAATCACTTTTTTAAAATTTATAACAAAAATTTAAAATTTTCTTCCAGGTTTACTGAGATTTGGTTGATAAATAACATTGTGTATGTTTGTTTGTAGCTTAATGATTTGATGTATGTATATATTGTGAAATAATTACCACAGTAAGGTTAGTTAGCATATGCACCACCTCACATAGTTTCTCTCTCTCTCTTTCTGTGTGTGTGTGTGTGTGTGTGTGTGTGTGTGTGTGTGTGTGTAGTGAGAATATTTAAGATCTATTCTCTTAGTAATTTTCAAGAATACCATACAGCATAGTTAACTATAGTCATCATGCGGTGCATTATATCTTCAGAAGGTATTCATCTTATAACTGGAAGTTTATACCCTTTTGGCCCCTTTCACCCATTCTCTCCTTGTGGCTAGTGGCTACCATATCAGACAATGGAGATTTAGAACAAATTGATAATGGCAGAAAATTCTACTGGACAGCACTGCCCTAAATCCTGTCTGTGTGTTGGTCTCTGCCTTTCTTCCTTTTTCATGGCTAAGAAAGAGAAGGTGAGTTTAAATAGGAAAAGAAATATAAACAGTAGCCTTTAAAGACAGAAAATTATTTTTCTAATGTAACGTACTTAAATCAATTAGCATTCATGCAAGTTAGATGCGTTTGTTTATGTCAGAAGTTCAACAAAATAGATTTGTTATAAATGAATATTCATGACAGTATTTTTGGGTAGACAATATGGTCTAGTGTTTAAGAAATTATGCCCTGATGTCAGATTCCTTATTTGTATTCCACCTCAAAACAGATTAATGAATATTTGTAATCATCTGTCTCTTCATAGATATTATAGGGATATGATATTTTTAACTACTTGTATTGTTATGAGAATGAGAAAATAAAGCTCATAACACAATTTCTAGCACATTTGAAATGCTTCCTGAATCACAGAGAAATAGTTATGAAAACAGGTTATAAATAGATGAGCATATAGATAGATGATAACACGGTTTCATTATACAGCTCTAATTTAGTTATACCTACTTCAAATTCTGAGTAAAATTCACAGATTTAATATGGAATTTATTAAAGGTTCATTTATTTGAATATTCTGAACTTCCTATATTTGACTCTATTTCTGTATTTTACTTAATCAAAACAATTACTGGATGAAAAAGCCACAAAACACCCAAAGGTAAAGGGATTACTTTGCCAGTACAGGTCTTGTTTCTCAGTAAGCTACTACTGTATGAAAAGGTATCAGGTTCATGAAGTATTATGCGTATTTGACACTGCAAGAGCAAGATTGTAATCCTCTCCTTCTTCATAGATACAATGGGGCTATGATAGTTTGGACTGTTTGGATTGTCATGAAAATGAAACCCCCAAAAAATGTGGTTACACTTTATGGTTTGGAAAGTTTTGACTTCCTTAATACTTAAAGATGTGCACAGTCATCAGAAGGGTGTGTTTTGGGTAAAGTTACAAAGATATTTTTGTCATCAGAAAAATCTATGAAACACATGATGTCTGAGGAAATTCTTGTTTTTATTATGAGGAAGAGTATATTTTACTTAAAACTAAGAAGGCCATGAGAGGAATTAAAAATTCTCATTATATAAAATGTAAAAAGAAAATGCTAACATATTTATTTACTTCTATGGTCTCAAATGGCAATGTTTTCAGATATCAGATATTACACAAGCCCTTTTTTGTTTTTTTTCTGTTTTTTTAATATTTATTTAGTTTGAGAGAGAGAGAGAGCACAAGTAGGGGAGGGCAGAGAGAAGGAGACACAGAATCTGAAGCAGGCTCCAAACTCTGAGCTGTCAGCACAGAGCCTGATGCAGGGCTCGAACTCACTAATCGCAAGATCATGACCTGAGCTGAAATCAGACACTTAAGTTACTGAGCCACCCAGGCGCCCCAACAGAAGGCATTTTTGAAATTATTTTGTGACCATTGTGGAAATGAAAGTTGTAAATTTAAAGTGAATTTTCTAAACATGTTGATGAACATATATAATTAGGTTGGCAAGAATGTCTGTTTCTTCAGATTACAGTTATATGAGTGATGAACTTATTACTCAATATATATAATTGCCGATTGGTAAGTTTTGCCCATTTCCCATTGAATTAAACTTTTACTTATTAATGCATAGAGTTATATTGTTTTGTTTTCTTTTTATAAATTAGGTATGTCAGCTTTTCTTATGTACTGTGAATCCTAATTTTGTTCGGTTTGCACCTTTGCCTTTGGCTACCGTGATGGGGAGGCAGTATGGCGAAGCCCACATTGTTATTTATATCAAAGTACAAATAAATGTTTTATTTTATGAATTTTCGATTTTGAAGTAAAGTTAAAACAGGCTTTTCCATTCCATGTTAATAAACAAATTAACCATAACTTCTACACTTTTGTTGGAGATATATAAAAATCATATGTGTAAGTGTATATATTTTGATCAATTTGGATTTATTTTAGTGTGTAATGAAGTGTCAATTGAACTCCATTATTTTTTAGATAACAACGCAGTTTATCACATTGTTGATTTAAAATTCCAATACTACCTAATTTATTTGAAATGCTATCTCTAGGTTTTAGTAAATTTCTGTATGTATGTGGGTCTATTTCTGAACCATTATTTTGATGGTCTGTTTATCCAGAAGGCACTGACCTAATTTTTAATTTTATTTTGTTTTTTAATAAGCTTAACTTGTCACTGCTGCCACTCGTTTTCTTGTATACTTATGCTCATTTGTTTTTCCATACAGCCTAACCATGAGACCTTTATAAGATTGCCTATGTTATATATTTCCATTTATTTCATTTTATGTTGGTGATTAAGAATTTTGGAGCACCTGAGTGGCTCAGTCAGTTAAGAGTCCAGCTCTTGATTTTGGCTCAGGTCCTGATCTCATGGTTTGTGAGATCAAGCCCTATGTCAGGGTCTGTGCTGACAGCATGGAGCCTACTTGGGATTCTCTCTCTCCCTCCCTCTGCTCCTTCCATGCTTACTCATGCTCTCTCTCTCTCAAAATAAATAAATAAACATTTAAAAAAGGAATCCTAAAAAATTTTTCTCAGGTAGATTTTTCACATATTTTGTGTTTTTTCGAAGTTTCTGATTTTATTTTTGTTGAAAATATAAGTAATTCTTTTTCCTTAGGTCTTCGATGGGTCATTGTGTATATATATGAAGGCTATTGATTTCTGTGTTTTAATTTCACACCTTATCACCTAACTGAATTATTTTATTTGTAGAACATTTTCACTTAAGCGTAGTGGAATTACTGGGTTTAAATCATATCATCTGCAAATATTGATATTTTTAGTGCTCCTGTTCAGTGTTTATACTTCTAATTTCTCTCTTTTGACCAGTTACATGAGTGAGGACATCTAGGACTGTGTTACACAAAAAAGTGATTATAGTACTTGCATCTTCTTGACTTAACAATAAAGCCTTCAGTATTAGCCCATGTACGTGATGCTTACTTTTCACATATATATAATACACACAGGCATATAAAATTTATATAGGTGTATGCATATGCATATGCATATGTATTTCATGTATTATATACATATATGTATAGATGTATATGTTTGTGTATATATATGTATATACATATATATGTATTTATATGTGTGTATAATACATACTGTTCACACACACACATATGGGATTTTCATTCTTCCTGGTAATTATGGCCTATAAAGTCACCACAAACCTTGAATTAACAAATACTGAACCTTTGCTCCTAGGGATAATATGTGCATATGTATGTATTTTTTTGTATGTAGATACATATCTCACCTATAATCTTAATTCCTAAAGTAATTCACCCCGGTAGATTATATTTGCTTTATTTTACAAAAGAAAAATCAAGGTTTCGAAGTATAAGTGACCATCCCACTCACAGTACCAGACTTGGCCCTGCCCAACTGGCCTTGGAGCCCGTGTCTTGCACTGCGCTGTGCTGCCCCCTGCTGTCTCCAGCCTGCGGTCGCCTCGGTGGGAGAACAGAAAGACGGCAGAGAGCAGCACCTTGCTGGACCTCAGAGCGGAAGCGCACATTTGGACGAACAAACTTTTCACCACTCTGCATGTGTGCGTGTCTCGGAATGATGGTGAAAAAGCCCCAAGTATTATTTTTAGGGTTACAAATAAATTTTAGCCAGATGGTTAAATTGCCGGTACAGAAGAGGCAAATAATAAGGATATTGGTACTATACATTTATAAGTTATGGTAAGAAATTACCCATCAATTTCCATTTTATTCAGTGGTTTTTTTTGACCAGTAATTAGTATTGACTTTTGACAAATTTCTTTTCAGTCACCAAGAAGGTGGTCATTTGTGTTTTCTTCTCAGATCTATTAATATTGAGTTATATTAATAACCTTCTTAATATTCCACATGTCTCTGACTTCTCAGAATACTTCTCTTGCTCATGATAAAATACTCTTCAAATGAGGTCCTGGAACTTATTTTCTAGTATCTTATTTACATTTTTAATTGATATTACAACAGAGATCGGTCTGTGAAGTATTTATACCATCGTTCGACAATCATTTTTTTTTCCCTATTGACTTACACGTGCTTCATAAAAAGTATTTGAATGGAAATATATTCTCTGGAGTCGTTTAAATGGTATGTAGAATCATCTGCTCTTTACAACATTGTGTTTTAAGGTGATTCATGTTTTAGAAACTGAAATTACCTCATAAACAATTAGGAAGTAGGGGGATTCTGACAGTAAAATGCACTAGTCACGTTAGTTCATGCATGATCTTTTTTTGCGGATCTAGGATATACAACACTAAATAACAACAGCTGAAGGGAAGTTACATGCACACAGACGCCTACGTTGACCTCTCGTTCCAGACACACTTTCTTGTTCGCCTTCCAGCTGGCACAGGTCTTGATCTTGTGACAGGAAGAACCCCTCCTGAACTCTATGGGTCTGCAGCTTGAACATCACAAAGCTACCGCTTCTGTCTGTAACTGGCTGGCTGATGTGCACTATCCCAGTCAGTGACACCTTGGGGAGGTAAGGCAGGACTTGCTGACAGAGAGTCTCTTGCAGACTGCAGTGCCATTGCCCGCAGTGGGAATGGCACTCCCTTGAACTTGGTCAGAGAGGCTGCAGAGTGAGTGTGGGCAGAGCGCAGGACACCAGGCTGAGTGGTGTCTGACTCTCTTCATCCTTTCTAATGCAGTGATTTCTGAAAGTCTTTTGGGTCTCGATGACTCCTGGAGTGTCCTTTCTCAGCCCCCTAGGGCTGCATGCCGGGGTCGTTCCTTGTCCCGGCGAATCTAGGGGTCCACGAAGGACGGACGGTCAGGCGAAATGAAGTGAGAGAGCCACGAGTGAGATGGAATCTGATGACCAAGCAGGCAGCCCTGGCAATTCTGGCATCTCTGCCATTCTGGTGTCTATTCTGGCATCTCTGCTCTGCTGGTCTCCGTGTCTTTATTTTTAAAGGTAGCGAGTGACATTACATCAGTGACAAGGCATTCTTTACAACATACATTGTTGTCACAAGACCATGTAGTCATCTATAGGTTTATGGTATAAGGGAGCATGGGGATGAGAATTACAAAATGATTTGCGAAATGTTAACCTCAGGGAGGTGCTCAATATTTGCTGCTGATAAACAGTGCTTCTGACTTTTGGGCGAGGCTAACCTTGGGGAAGGTCCTAAGTCTCTTACAATCTTTCCCATCTTTCCCATCAGTGTGTTAATTCTGAGAGAAGCTTTACGAAGATGTGCCTTGAGGTTTTATGGTGGGGCTGAGGGGAGCGATACCTGCAGGGAAAATCTAATTTGGTTCAAGGAGTCTTGGGGCCTACGCCTCAATTTGTGTAACCTATACCCAAGAGGCAACCTTGAGGTTACTTCTGGCCAGGTTACTCTCACACAGATTTTATCCATCAAGACCAGGTCCCCTTTTCCATATGCCATAAAACTAAAGAGCATTATGTCCCTTAGGCTAATGAAAGCAATTCTAGAAATCCAGGCCTGAAAGGTTATTTTGAAAGAGGTCAAACTAGGCGCCAGTTTGGCTGGTGGGAGCTTTTGCTTCAACCTTTCCCATGCATGGAGGGGTCTCAACCTGTGAGCCCAAAACGGCTCCCAACAGCTGCAGTCCTTCACCTCCCCCCTTTGTGCCACAGACAAGTACTTTTGTCCCTCCAGACTGCTCCTACAGCACTCCTGCTCACAGACCTGGGAATGGAGCAGCGGCCAAGTCTCCAGTCTGTGGCATTTTAATTCTCTGGATGGGGTCTTGAGGAAGTGGCTGAAATTTAAGTTGCTGCAGAACCCTCAGGGCGCCTGGGTGGCTCAAGTCAGTTAAGTGTTCGACTCTTGGTTTCCACTCAGGTCATAATCTCAGGGTTCATGGGTTCAAGGCCGCATCGGGCTCTTTGCTGTCAGTGCTGAACCTGCTTCAGATCCTCTGCCCGCCTCTCTCTCTGCCCATCCCCGCTCAGTCTCTCTCAAAAATAAACATTGAAAACAAATTAGGTTTTTTCAGATCCCTGACAGAGGGAAGCAGGTGCACAGCCGTTATTCCAGGGCAGCGAGGCGCCAGTGGCACATAACCCTTTGGAAGCCTTCAGGACTTGGGCCCTGACGCTCAGTTCCCACCCCCTGCCCCTGCACTTGACTGTGACTCTCAAGATCAGTGGCTGGTCCAACTCTGTGCCAGGAGACAGAGGCCTCTCCAACTAGAGCCCCGCCCTGCCTCTGCCCTGCCTCTGCCCTGCCTCTGCCCTGCCTCTGCCCTGCCTCTGCCCTGCCAGCCTTCTCACCTCCCCAGCCCCCTGTGACCCATTTCCTCACAAGCCCAGTTATTTTTCAACACAAATTTGCTTTGTGAGAGCGCTATAAAAGCATGTACGTGGAAAGGTCTGTTTGATAATATTTTCCTCTGAATCCACTGTCGTGTATATTTTCAGCGTTGTTCCCTGTCACACCCAAATGTTCTGCTCTCTTTATGGTTTGTTTAGAATTATATCACTCTCTTGATTCTGTTTTTGTCAATTAGATTTTTGTAGAAAACTATCCATTTTATTTTGGCTTTTAGACTTACTCATACAGAGTTGTGTAAAGTGGTCTTTGTAATAAAAAAAGAATTTTCTTTATCTATAGTTATTTCCTTATTTTTTAAATATTTATTTGTTTCCAGAGAGAGAAAGAGAGAACATGAGAAGGGGAGGGGCATAGAGAGGGAGAGAGAATCCCAAGCAGGCTCCATACTCTCAGTGCAGAGCCTGATGTGGGGTTTGAACCCACGAACTGAGAGATTACGACCTGAGCCGAAACCAAGAGCTGGACGTTTGCCCGACCGAGCCATTCAGGTGACTCAATGGTCATTTCCTTCTTGCTTATGCTTTTTTTCTTTCTTTTTTCTTTTTTAAATTTTAGTTTATTGATTAGATTAACACACTTAACCAAGTATGTGAGTGTGTGTGCGCGTGTGAGTATAGATTTAATAGTTACACTCTTGTGAAAATGTTAAAGGGATGGGAGTGGCTCGGAATCATTCTTGCAGAGTCTTCCTTCCTTCCCTCCTTGTTCTGTTCCAATCTCTTCACTAAGATGGTCAAGGGAATGTCGTGACTATCGGCAGGGTGAGAAGAATAATGGTAGAAATGAAGTAAGCAAACAATTCTTTGGTGACAAACTCCAGGGAGAGTTAAAAATATTTAATACATCAGATTATCGACAGTGTACATTCCCTAAATGTATATTTACTCAAGTGTGCTTTTTAGTGATGATTAGTGACTCAATTATTAAATCAACCACTGTCATAAAACCATAACATATTTAATATATGAAGCATTAGAGTGAAATTTGGACCTTAAAGTTTTTCAAAGATTCTAGTCAATATGTTCATAATTCATGTAAAACTTGCCTTGCACCAAACAGTTTTCTAGAAAGCTAGCTACAGAAGGTGTTAAATGCCTTTTAAAATCACAAGCACATGCTTTACAAAAATCTATACACTCTAATGTGGCTCATTTAAAAGCATTTTAGAAACGAGTTGTCTTTTTGAGAGCGTGTTTTTGTCAGACGCTCAGAGAATATATATTTAATATTAATTTGGAAAACTTTGATAATCTAAAAATGTAATGTTTTTTGAAATATTTCTGTGATCACCTTTAAAACTTTATATTAATTATGATTTAAAAAATTAAAACTTGAGCATTAATTAGACCTATTTTACTGGATGGTCTGTTGTTGTATAGTTGATAAAATCTATTTAGTCAAGATAATAGTATGTTATTATTAATTCTATGACAACCCTATTACCCTATGGCACTGAACTATGGCCCTGGCGTCCCTATTGCAATAACATAAAAATATATTTTAAACTCCATATATTCGACACTTAAATGTATATTTCTTGGGGTTCTTGACTGGCTCCGTCAGTGGAGCATGCAACTCTTGATCTCAGGGTGTAGGTTCAAGCCCCAGATTGGGTGTAAAGATTACTTACAAATAAAATCTTAAAAAGAAGTATATTTTTTATTTATCAATAATGGAAATATACTTGTAAATGAGAGAGTTGACTTGGGACAAAGTACCAACTAACAAAATGTCCAATTATTTTATCTAGTCTTTTCCCATCACATGGGAAATTTCTCCGGACAAGCTATTTTAGGGGGTAGGGTTTGCAAGATACACTGGCCATGACCCTTCATGCCTCTTTCATTGGAAAGCAATTTATCCCCTTTTTCCTAGTGGTTTTCTTCTGTTCTTCATAGGTCAACCCAAATTTCTTCAAAGAAGCTTTCCTTCATGTCTAAAATTTTGACATCTATCTATCATCTCTCTATCTAGGCAGCTTCCTCCCTCTCTTTCTCTCTTATAGTCTTCTTTGTAGCATGTATGGTATTGTACTAGGAATATTAATTTTATAATATTTGTTTAATATCCATGTCCCCTGATAAAATGTAAGCTTCATGAAGGCAGGGAAGCTGTCTGACTGGTTCAACAGATATCCTCAACACCTAGGAGAGTAAAGGCAGAGAAGGCAGCTGAGTTATGCATCCATGGACGGACATGTAAATGAACAGATGGATGGATGAGCACAAAGACTCTTTCACACAGTTACCAGCACTTTGCTCCAAGTGGGCATCTCTGATTTTATGGGATGGGACAGCCTCACGTTCTACTGCTACTTCATTCTCAGGAGTCAGGCAGGTGTCTGGTTTGTTTGAGACTTTCTTAATATATTAATATTCACCAAAGTTGATAACAGTCAAATCCAAAATGATCAGACTTTGTAATTAGGATCTCCTGGTGATTTGATGTCTCACAGAGCAGCTCTGATTGTGGTGAAGTAAACTGCTCGTTCTCCCATGTCACCTTCGATTTCAGCTGAGGTGGAAGTACTTTTGGCCAAGCTGAGACTGGGTTAACTTCAAGTGTTTGCAGCCCATAGAGCTGATAACAGTCAGCTCTTTTTGAGAGATTCCATACACAGGCAAATTAATTTTCTAGAGAGTCTTATAACTCTCCTTTCAATTTATTTTTTTTTAATTTGGCTGTATTGGAAGCCCAATTCTAGATTTTAAGCTTTTCTATAAAAGATATTTACAAAGGCAGTTTTTCAAGCACTATTCAAATTATAATTGTTATATAAAATATGATATATTTAATAAATGTTATACTTCACCATCATAACTGTCGAAAATATAATAGTTACATTTTGACCCATGTTTTCACACAGCAAACGTCTTCTGTTTTTCTGGTTCTCGGCTTTTCGATGCTCACGTTTCTGGCTCCTTCCTGGGCTCCACTCTCCCTAGTTCAGTCTGATCTTTTCACGGTATGGAGGCCGATATAACCAGCTCCTTACCTGACAGAATCATTGTCTAGAATCGAAATTTCACTGTATCTGGATAGGATCATATATGAAAGTATTATTTGAATCGTGATACAAGGGCTGGTTCCTGAAACAGGCCAGTTCAGATTTTGCTTGTGAGAGACATCTGAAGGGAAAAACAAGAGTCCTAGAGCACCCCTGCAAAATTAAAACAGAAAAAAAAAATTATTGGATCATTAGACACTTTGATCGACAACTGTGTGGGAGGGGGATTCATTTCCCAGAATCAGTCTGAATACCATTAAAAGCGAATCTTGAAATTGCTCGAATATTTTATCAGAAATGCTAATTTCTTCCAAGAAGAAGGTTATGAATTACTCTTCACGCAAAAAGGAACAATATATTTGGGACATCATTTCTTCTTCACATTTTCTTCTATAGACACCCCGAAGGCCGTGTCTTAAAATTTAATTCATCAGTTTTTCCCATCCGCCAAGTCAAATCTGCACCTCCTCCTGCGTTTCCATTAAAGGTTGTAGCTCACCGTTCACCTGGACGTACATGGTAGAACTCTCGGAATCATTCTGGACCATTTTTTGTTCCTTTATCCTCGACATCCTCATAATATTCATGCCTGTCATTTCATCTGTTAATTTTGTTTAATGCATTCTGCTTCGCTCCATTCTGATTCCTTCCACTCCCCTGAGGCTCTCCTCACCTGCTTGTCAGGTTAGTGCAGCAACCTTGTACGCGGTTAGCAGTAACTCCCACATATCTATCCTCCAAGTTTTGGCCAGAGCCACTTTGAACAAATGAAATCTGACCCCCCACACCCCTACCTGTAATCATTCAGAGATATCTCCATGATCCGTATAATGAGGACAAGTTCCTTAACAGCCTTCGGAAGATTCATGTAATCCTACCTACCTCTCCCGTATCCTGCTTCTTTTAGTTTCATGTTTTGTGGTCTCTGGTAATGTAATAGCTTCCACTGCTACTTCATAAGTTGCCAGAATTAGTCACTTAAAACAACGGAGACTGGCTTTCCATGTGTCTGGAATCTGGGTCTTCTGCTCAAATTATCAAAAATTGAAATTAAGGTTTTGGTTGGGCTATGCATTTTTTCTGCCAGTCAGTGTCCTCCTTCAAGTTCACAGGGTCGCTGACAGTGTTCAGGTTCTTGCAGTGGTTGGGTTGAAGTCTCTATCCTCTTGCTGTCTCTTGGCCAGGGACTGCTCTGAGCCCTTTCAGACTCCTCTAAGTTCCCTTCCCTGTGACCTCCTCCACAGGCCTGCCAACACTTCCATCTCTCTTCCTTCAGGAAGGCCCCAGATCCTGCTAAGAGCTTTTCTGCTTAGGTCAGATATGCCCAGATGAAGTCAATTGATTAATAACCTAATCATAGCAATGACATCTCATAAAGGTTTGTTTTTCTTTCTGGAGCTAAGAGAATAGAGTGGGAATCTTAGAGAGGCTGACTTAGAATTCTGCCCTATCACTAAAACAACAGGTGTGGATTTGTTGGAAATATTCATGTTCCTGCTCATCTATTTCTTCTGATTAAACTTTCCTTCCTACTTTTACTCCTGGTTGATCCTTATTCACCATTGGAGATTTTTCTTAGGCATAATATTCTACAGAATAAGTGCTGTACCTGAGTTCACAGGGTTAACGAAGTTTGCCTCTGATTTGCTGTTATAGTATACTATGCATGCATATCTCCTAGCACGAGGCTTATTATCTTAAGACTATTTATTAGTTTGTTTCCTAAAAGTAGATTATTAGTCAGCTGATGCCACCATAACAAAATACCATAGAAAGTGCTTGAACAAGAGACATTTATATTTTCAGTATTCCGGAAACTGGAAGTTCAAAGTCAAGATGCCAACATGGTCAATTTCTAATGAGATCTCTCTTTCTGGCTAGTAGGTTGCCTCATCTTGCTGTGTGTTCACACGAGCTTTTCTGTGTGAGCAAAGGAGAAGAGAGGGAGAGGAAGAGGGGGGGGAGGGGAGCTCTCTGGTGCCTCATTTGCAAGCGCACTAATCCCATCATAAGGAAACCAATCCCCATGATCTCTTCTAACCCTAGTTACTTTTATAAAGGACCTGTCTCCAAATGCAGTCACATGAGATCTTAGGGCTTCGATATATGATTTCGGGGGACACATTCACTCCATAACAAGTACGGATGGTGACTTCTTCCTCCTTGTAATACAAATGCCTAGTACCCTTTCGATAATATTTTTAACTGAACTAGTCTTGAGGGGCCAAACTCATCATATTTGATGGTTTTTTTTAATGTTTGACCTCTATTATTCAATTAGTTACTACTTTCTATGCTGTAATATTGCTTTATACCCTTCTAAATAATCCAATTCCTCAATTTTAACATTGACTATACCACTTCATTAACTAATTAGTACACAAAATAAACAATATTCCTTAACCTGCCCTGGCACTGGAGGTCAGGAGAGACACAGAAATACTGAGATAAATATCTTTATTTTAATTACAACATTATAGCCTGAATCCCAAATAGAAAGACATGAATATTCTACGGTAGGAGATTAGTCATGCTAATTATATATTAACAACAGTAAATAATGTATTCATTAAGATGATACTGTAGAAAATAATAGTATCAGATAATAATCACCCTGGAATGCTAAGTAAAACTTTGATTTAAAGAGACGATATATTTTTATTATATTTTTTGTTTTCCTATCTAATTCACTGACCCCTTCATATATACTGTGTCATCCTTAAGGAAAAGTGCTGTGTTTTATTCATCATTATGTCCCTGGAACCCAACGAGATTATTTACAGATAGTAAACACTGAAAAATGTTTATTGCTTTTGAGTGAATTGGCTTAAGCAAAGTAGGAGAGATACAAAATGTAAAAATATTTTTAGTAATGCAAAGATACACAAACCATATATTATTGTGTAATATTAAATGCCAAATATGTTACATACCTTTTGAAGTAAAATCAAAACTATCCATATAATTATAAAAATAAATTCACCTTTGGAAACAGACGGAATTAAATTATTTTCTGTGTTCCTTCTAAGTGCAGGAAATTTTCTTATTTTTTTAGTTTTGTTTATTTATTTATTTTGAGAAAGCATGGGGGAGGGGCCAAGAGGGGGGGAGAGACAGAGAGGGAGAGAGAGAGAGAATCCTAAACAAGCTAAACACTCAGCACAGAGCCCAACTTGGGCTTGATCTCAGAACCATGAGATCATGATCTGAGCCCAAATCAAGAGTCAGATGCTTAACATTGAGTCACCTAGACACCCTGACACTTTTCTCATTTTAAAATATTTCTTTACCTGGTATGGTTATCATATTATTCCAATTTTATTAAACTGACCATCTGTTGTTTTTTTTTAGAATTCTTTGGATGTTTTCCTTACTCATGATTTATACAGATCATCTAAAACCTAAATGTATTCTGATGCACATCTTTGTGTATCTGCAGGTGAATAATTCTTTAAACGCTTGCAGCTCTATGGTCAGAAGAAGCTAGAGGAACAGTTGGGTTAGTCTGAATAAACCGTTAACAGTCCTGAAATTGTCAATCATTGAGTTGTGGATTACATTATCTGTATGTTTTCCCTTTTTCCTAACTAAAGAAGCTAGTTATTTTCTTGCTGTGGGCCCCCCTGGATTTATTTAAACCACTATCTTTTGACATGAAGAATAAATTCTTAAATTATCTCAGCAGAGCCTGCAACAAGAACAAAAATAATATATGTCTGTCTGTGATTATATATGCGTGTGTGTGCCTATTTGTATTTACTGGACAATAATAAATTTTATAAGCTGAACAAACAAGGAATAGCTTCTTGCTTTATTTTGAGATCAAAATAGAACTATCAGGCATAAATATCCATTTATCTATTTAACATATTTGTTGACTTTTTACTACCCACTATCATATTATGTTAGAAAGTAATTGTATTTTTTCATATATTTTTAAATGTTTATTTATTTATTTTGAGAGAGAAAGAGCAGGGTAGGGGCAGAGAGACAGAATCCCAAGCAGGCTCCACACTGTTAGTGCAGTGCCCAACGCAGGGCTCGATCTCATGAACTTTGAGATCATGACCTAAGCCTAAATCAAGGGTCTGATGCTTAACCAACTGAGCCATCCAGGCGCCCCTAGAAAGGAATTTTAAAATAGTGAATAAGAAAGTGGTGCCTGGGTGACTCAGTTGGTTGAGGCACGGACTCTTGATTTTGGCTCAGGTCATGATCTCACAGTTCATGAGTTTGAACCCCACATTGCAGTGCCTGCCTGGGATTCTCTCTTTCTTTCTCTGCCCCTTGCCTGCTCACGTTCTCTCTCTCTCTTTCTTTCTTTCTCAAAAATAAATAAACTTAAAAAATAGTAGAAAGACCTATACTGTCTTCTCTGAGGTGTATTCTTTTTCAGTTTATGTGCACTAATCTGTTTAGGGCTCAGTGGTGAGAACAGGTAAATTCTACTCTCTCAGCAAATTTCAGTGAGGCCATACAATGCTGCTAACTATAATCGCCATGTTGCACATTAGATCTTCCAACCTCATTCATCCTATAACTGAAAGTTTGTATCCTTTGACCAAAAGCTGCAACCACTCCGACTCTTTCTTTATGAGTTTTACACTCCCCCCTTATTTTGTGTGTGCAAAGTTTGTTCTTAATTTACCTGTATCCAATTCTACCTCTACTAATTCCTTCCAGCTGTCTTAGAGAGGAATGTTTTTGCTCCTCGCCACGACAAAATCTTCTGTCCATTTTGATCTTATTTGATAAGCTATGCCTATCATATTTTTCCTTTATGGTAATTTCAACGTGTTTTCAGTAGTTCCTATTTTTAACCCTACAATGATTGCATTGGACACTCCATTAGAGCGAGTTGTGTGAATTGGGTCTCTGCACGTGGAAGAGTGCTTAGCACTTGGTTGTTATTAAGCATGTGGCAAATGCTGAATAAGTAAAAATAACTGTTGATTACCTTTAAAAAGTGTAGCAACGGAGGCCTTTCTTGGATGCTGATAGTTCTTCACTAACACATTCATTGAAAGAAGAGTTCTTTATTCTTCCTACCTTCCCATTCACTCAACTCACTATAGTCTTGATTTTGCTTTTATCTCTCTCGTGATATGGATTTGGTTAAGGTTAAGTCGATCTAATTTCTTAATGCAATATGTCATTTTGGCTTTTGACATATTTAAATGATCTTATGCACTTTTAATGCTGCCAATCTCTCCTTCTTCTTCATGAAACTATCCATCGTTTTGTCTTACTTAATAGTACATTTTATTGAATATATTACTTGCTACCTGGTTAGGACCTCTCTTTTTTATTTCCTTTCTTGTCTTTCTTTCCTTGGAATATTGGTCATTGAACATTTTAAAAGTTGTGCCCTTCGATTCATGTCTCTTCATTTCTAAAGTGTCCCTTGCCTTATTTACCTATATGACTGATATTGTTACTTAACATAGCTTATGTTTCCCAAGCCCTCCTCATTCCTAAATTCCAAGCCCTCCTCATTCCTAAATTCCAGCCTTTTTTTTTTAATTTTATAATAGTTTATTTTCAAATTGGTTTGCATATAACACCCAGTGTTCATCCCAACATGTGCCCTTTTTAATGCCCATCACCCCCTCTCTCCCTCCAGCCTTTTTTTTTTTTTAACGTTTATTTATTTTTGAGACACAGAGAGTGAGCAGGAGAAGGGCAGAGAGAGAGAGAGGGAGACACAGAATCCAAAGCACAGCCTTTTATTTCTAACTACCAGCGCTGAATGCAACCCGAGGCATGTCGAACTGAATTTTCAAATTAGGACCCATCTTATTTACCTTGCTCTTGATTTGATCTATTTAAGGTTTATCTGCCCAGCTTCTCGAATCGGAAACTGGAACCCATTGCTGGCCTCCCTCTCTGTCACAAGTTTTACATTTAGTTAGGCTCACAAAGCACCTAAGCAAGAAGTAGAAATTGGTACCTATTACTCAGGACTGTTGGCTTTCATTTTGTAGAATATTATCACAATTTTGTTAATGTTTTTATCAAAACTAAGTAGTTTACTACCATATGTCGTAAAATAATAAATTTAGAAATTCTCCAGTGTCTAGTTTGTGAGTGGCAACCTCGACATGTAGCATCCTTGTACATGACACGCACAAGCAGAGACCTGCAGGGTCCTGTTGACTCTATGAGCATTTTGTGAATCTGGCCTTACCTTTTCCTAGTTCACGGATCCTTTCTGGTTTGCCCACATGATGTATATTAGTATGCACCTCAACATCTCACTGGTTTTGCAATTACGTCAGAGCTATTTCATTAATTACCCCCTTGTTTGATGTTATCTCTTGATCTCAAAATCTTTGATGGCTTATTGACACCTAGCCTCCCATAAGCTGGTCTCACTGTCTTTAGAGAGCCGTCTTCCTCCTCCCTTCACCATGGCATCCACGCTTCAGTCAAATGTAGCTGCTCATTATTCTCTGAACAAGGTTTCTCCCTTATACTTTGAAAGATTTTCACACATTTTCCCCTTCCTTAAAATATTCTTCATCTCTTCCCACCTACTAAACAAATTCATTTCAAGTCTTGGGTGGCACTTTCCCTGACGGCACTACCAGAGTTAGTTATGCTGTTCTTTATGCTTCTTTAATATTGAGTAGATATATAACATTTGCCACATTAAATTATAATGATTTGTTTACTTCCCTATCTCTGTTTCTAGATTGCAAGTTCCCTGACTAAACCACAGATTATTTTTCTTTATAACTGCAGTGCTCGACACACTGCCTGGTTGTTTTTGAAAACATGTAAAACACAGCTGGGAATAGACAAACCCAAGTCACATGTTTCCAACCCAGACAACGATGGAGCCTGGAGAAAAAATAGTGTCATCTTGACAAAAAGTCATTTTGACTTTTCCTCATTGAAGATTATCGTATGGGTAACATAGTCTTGTTACATGCAAAAAATAAGATTCTTTGAGAAATTCATATTCTTTAAAAAGGCATTTTGCATGATTCAGGAGCAATGAAAGAATCCATATGTAACTCATTTTCAGTTTTTAAAGTTCTATGTTAGATATGCTTTATAAAATTTACTCATGATATCTCTGAGTCTTGTTCTGTTTTGCTTTTGTCTAAATATGTTTTCTTAGGCAAATCTGCCTCCCTTCTATGATGGGGATACAGTGAACGTATATCTCCATTTGTTTGGATGGTCCTGTTCTATGCTTGTTTTACTAGTAGAAATTATTAATAGAATTCTCCTTCAATATCATAAGTATTCGGTTTGGGCAATAATTATAAAGTTGCCCTAACTACAGGGGACATTATTAGTTTAATTAGAGTGTCACACAGAATTTTGAAGGACAACACTAAGGCTTGAAAGAGTATTACTGATTATTCCATATTTGTTGGAAGAGTAGAATGCCTTTGAAAAGAATTTGAATAGTAAGATCGAGGAGATTTATTATTTAGTTTCCACTTAACATTGTGGAAAGAATCAACAACTTGACAACCTATTACCACCTTTTTTTTTTTTTAAGGTTTATTTATTTTTGAGAGAGAGAGAAAAACAGCATGAGCGGAAGGAGAGGCACAGACCGAGAGGGAGACGCAGACTCTGAAAAAGGCTGCAGGCTCTGAGCTGTCAGCCCAGAGCCCGACACAGGGCTCGAACTCACAGACCGTGAGATTGTGACCTGAGCTGAAGTCGGTCGCTCAACTGACTGAGCCACCCAGGCGCCCCTACCACCTTTTTTTAAATTTAATACTTTATGGCCTGAATTTTCCTTCCCTTATGATAAAAGCCTTATTAATATATTAACTCAAGTAAATTTGCATATCCTCCACACAAATATCAGGAAGTGTGAAGACTTTAGTCAACTATTTAGTCAGAAGGAGCATGATCCTTTACAAGATTACCGTCACTTCTGACACCAGTTGCAACTCTGGAGGTTCTAAAAACTACTGTCAAGTTTAATGATTTGGTAGAAGAACTCAAAAAACTCATTGAAAACTGTACTCATTTACAGGGAAAAATAGAACTGCCTCAGGTAGAATCTGGGGAACTACAAGTGGGGCTTCCATTGTCTTCTCCCTGTGGAGCTGGGTCATGCTACTTCCTAGCTTCAATGTGTGACAATATGCACACAATTCAGGGAATTGCCAAGCTCACAGGAGCACTGATGGTCAGAGATTTGACTGGTGCCCCATTACATAGATGTGGTTGACTGAGGGCTTACATGGTGGTTCCCAGCCTCTACAGGTACTGAAACCTCGTGACTCAAAGTCTTCTCACTAAGCCGCATTGTTAGTGTTTTTTGATGTGGCCCCTCATCATTCTGAGTCACACTGCTAATGACCGGCTGGCCCAGGCTGGCAGGGATCACCTCTCAGGAGCTGACGGCAAAGGCTAGAATTCTTTCTGGGCAAGGCTAAATTCTTTACTAAACATAGAATTTTTGTATTCTGATATTTCTAAAACGTACTACATTGAGTACAGATACCTCAAGGTCATAAATTCAGTATCCCAAGTGTGGAGATTTTAAACTAAAAGGTCTCAAAAATCTCTATTTAAGCATAGAAGGTTAAAGTGAAACGTTAGTGAAATGATACTACAATCAAAGCACCTCTGAAAATTGTGTTAAAATACCATTTAATTAAAGATAAAACCTTTATAACCATAGTCATCGGTCAAATTAAAATCTACGTAAAGTAGTTGATTCAATGAGGTCAGTTTCAAAATATCTTTAAAAAGAATCACAAGATTCTTTTTTGCAGCTAATTGTTCTGTAAGTTGATAGTTATTTTAATTATCATAACTAACCATATGGATATAAAATAAAAGCTTGGTTATTAAAATAAATTATGATTTGGAGGCCAAAAAAAGGGAAAGGGAAGGGATTGAGGGAGTCATTTTTTAATGTTTATTTTATATTGAAAGAGAAAGAGAGAGAGAGAGAGAGAGAGAACGAACAAGCGGGGTGGGGTGGGGGCAGAAAGAGAGTGAGACAGAGGATCTGAAGCAGGTTCTGTGCTGAGAGCAGAGAACCCAATGTGGGTCTCGAACTCACAAATCTTGCGATCATGACCTGAGCTGAAGTTGGACGCTTAACCAACTGAGCCACCCAGACTTCCTGAGGGAGGATCTTTATCAATCCTATCAGAAGTAGTGCTGATCATTTCCAAAGTCCCTTCCATGGCTCCATGAAACCATTTCTCACTCTGTCTTTCTCTATAAGTGACTATAACCTAGTAATCTAACCTGTCATCTTTCCCTTTCCAGTGCTCTGAGGGAATCTTGCTTAATGCAGGTCCTGGAGTAAACTGCATGTTTATTAAATGAGTGAACAAATGAATGAGTGATTATTTTCCATTCAAACGGGGGAACTAGATTACTTGGTGTGGTATGCAGGGCATTTACTCACCACAGGTGTTACCTTACATGCCAAGAGCGACATTATAGATGTGCTCAAGTTAAGGACATTGTGATGGAGAGATTTTCCTGGATTATCTGACTGAGCCCAATCTAATTGCAAGTATTTTAATGAGAAAGGTAGTTGAGTCAGAATCAGGGGACAAGAGGTGACCACAGACATCTTTTTATTAGAGGTGAGAGAGGAAGAGATATTTAAAGACGTTATGCTCCTGACTTAGAAGATGGAGGAAAGGCCCATGCAGTCAGCCTCTGATGGCTGGAGAAGGCAAGGAATTTAAAAGATTGTCCACAATGAACCCTCAGAAGGAATGCAGCCATGCTGACTCACTTCAGACTTTTGACTCTAGAACTCTGAGGTGATACATTTGTGTTATTTTAAGTCTAAATTTCTGGAAATCTGTTAAAACAGCAATAGGAAATTAATATACTTGGTATCTGCTGCTGTTCATCTGCATCTTTAACGACTACCCACGGAGCCTGAAGGGAAGAACTGGTATTTAAAATGTCTGATAAGCCTTGGACTTCCAATCAAGCTGTAGGCAGCAAAAGACAATATTAGATTTTCTATTTTTGTTAAAGCTAGATTACAAAAGACAATGAGAAGGCATTCACATTCATTCATTTAAAGAATACCTGCACAATGCCTCTCAAGTTTCAGGAACTCTGATTTAACCTAAAGATAGAATTGAACATAATAATCATGGTATGTGTCCCTTACAGAGTACACATAATTGCCGTTCAAATTCCAAACAGTTTGGATGAAAGAGTGGAACAAATTTTTGTTTATGGAAATCAAAGCTTGAAGAGGGATCATTCTTGCAGGCTAATGTGTCAAATAGCTGTTACCTACTGAATAAATATTGACCAAGTAAAAGCAGAAGCAAGTATAATATATACTACCTTTGTATTTTGAAGCAACACACCTAGGTAGGTAGGTAGAAAGAGAGAGAGACAGAGAGACAGACAGAGACCTGTTTATGACTGGGGATGTGGCTTAGAATGGCAGGACGTTCTCTCGATGACTTGAAAATGATTCAAGAGAGTCCTATAAAGATCGAATGGAAAGGCATCCCAGGCAGAGGGAGCAGAAATTAAAATTTTGAATTGTGGGAACAACTTGATGGCCATGAATTGCAGAAAGAATAACTGCGTGACTTAGTGTTCCAATATGAAAATTCCTTCCTGGTATTTCTTAATAAATTGATATGTTTTTCTTAATCTTAGTCCTGAGAACAATCAGCTGGGAAATCAGAAAAATAAGACAAACTTATATGAATGAACACGAAATGCCAAAGTACATAGTGGAAGGTTAAAGCCAACCTTTTGGGGAACCAGGGCAGCTTCAAGTAAAAAAGAAGTGGTCACAATCTACTGTGTCTCAGTCTTGGTTGTAGCTGTTGCCACAATATACTGTGTGTTTTGGCTTTGTATACAGCTAAAGGTGAGTTGTTCTTACAAATAAAGTATGTGCTCAGAGTTTATGTACACACTATATACAAACCCTCTGAGTGTGCCAAGAAATTTGAAGTTTTGGGAGCAAAATAAATCCTTAATTTGGCAATTTTGCAAGTGATTCTGTGCACTGTTTTTAATCTTACCAATAGATATGAATGTTATGTTATTCAGATGTTGCCTGGTACTACTCTCTGGTGCTTTCCACTCTTTGAATATTTGCCATAAGCCACAGTCCTTGGAAATATTAAACTTAATATTATCTTTTGATTAAGTAAACATTTTACATTTCCATAATAATGACGAGAATATAAAGACTATTAGATAATTATTTATCATTTCAGGGATGTCTGAACATGGTGGAAATTCTAATTGCATGTTCACAAAATCTGAAGAAATTGGAAAGACTAGGGTAGCTAGTAGGTAGCTGAATTACATGAGGCAGAACTAAACATAAAACAGGATACATAGGGTCTTGAGTATCATATTAGAACTTTAAAAAATTGCCATTATCTTAAATTAAATGGGAAAAACTGCCAAATCTTAAGCATAGAAGTAATGTGATCCAATTTATTTTCTTTAAATGATTGCTGGCTTCTATTATACAAATAGATGACAGGGGTACATAAACAGAAAACACCCTTAGAAGACCACTTAGAATGGGAAGTGGCTTCGACCCAGGGAGATGGTTATAGTGAGACCGAAATGGGCTTATGCGAGATGTATTTTAGAGACAGAAAAAAACAAACAAACTATTTTCTGGAATATTAGAAATGTGCGAGGAAGCAAAGGATCTGTGAGCTTAGAAACAGAGGAAGGGATAAACTATGGAAACTTAATTTTTAAAGCCTTAACGAAACAGCTCATCTTAGTATTTAATTTTCATGGTTCAAAACTAAATCTGTATGTAGATTTGTTTAGTATGCTTTTATAAAAGTCCTTTTAAGAGTCAGGGCCTCCATTAGATGCTTTCAACATAAAAGATGCCATTCTTGCCTCGAAATGGGATTTTCAACTTTCACACCATGACAGTTCGGTCTGAATAATTCTGTTGAGCAGGGACTGTCTTGTGCACCGTAGGATATTAGCGGTATCCTTGGACTCTACCCATAGAAGCCAGTAGCCCTACACTTCCAGGTGTAATAATCGAACATTACATATTGCTAAATGTCTCCTGGGGGCAAAATTATCCTCAGCGGAGAACAATACCTTTAAGAACACATTAGGGGAAACGAATATATAGAAAACCGTAACTTAACAAAGTTTACTATGAGAGAGGGGTAGTGCAGCTTAGCTGAAGTGGGAGCAGGTGGTCACGGAGCACCTGGGCTTCTGGTGAGAGGAGGGGACATGTGAATAGGGACATAAGACTGATCAGTAGGTCATGACCAAGTCTACAAGTGACTTGCATGTTAAGAGATTTGGATTTGTGGTGAAGGCAGTGAGGAGCCATTGAAGGATTCGAAGAAAGGAGATGATATGGTCAGATTTATATTTTAGAAAACACAACTGAGGCACCGGGTGGCTCAGTCGGTTGAGTGTCTGACTCTTGATTTCAGTTTAGGTCATTATCTGCCAGTTTCATGAGCTCGAGCCCCACATGGACTCTGCACTGACGGCACAGACACTGCTTGAGATTCTCCCTCTTTCTCACTTGCAAGATTATTTAGAGGATGCTCAAATGGAGGGACTTGACCTCATTAAACTAAGGTAGCTACAGGCGACATGAATAAATAGGGACACATTTCAGAGACAGTCAGACGTGTTCTAATACAGAGCATGTAGTGACAAATTAGACATGGCGATGGCGGGACGTGGAGGGAGGATGAGAACAGGTCGAGGTTGTTGGATAGGGTGATTGGATGTTTGGTTATGTGCAACACACTTTCTATTTTAAAGAGAAAGAAATGTAATGATGGGCAGCACCGCACCTACGTATAACATAGCATCAAATAAGAACAACAACAACAAAAACCTTGATAGCCAATTTCATTTGAATTATTTTTGCAATATTCATGTTTCAGTTACAGCTGCTTAAAATCAGAGTTTAATTTTGATAAGTCACCATGCTCATTCTAGGTACCAGCTACTGTCAAATTTTAATCAAACCAAATTGTATGATTTAATGTGAAGCGATGCTGTGGACACGCTTCCAGCACCATCTCCCTTTCAAAATCCATTGTCATACTAAGCCACTAATCAGTGTGGCATTCATGATGAATTTTTGGCTTTTAATATCATTATGGCCACATTTTACATCATGCTGAAGAATACTAAATGATGGTAACCTTTTGACTCTTCATTATGTGAATTTTGTATTACTAATTATAGGCAGTTTTATTCTTACATTGTTGTACCTCTTTCCTAGCCCGAAGGGCCATGTATCTTATTATTTAAAAAGCCCAGCTATGTGTAAAAGTAGAATAGATTTAAAACAAAGCATGTGGTCTGCTGAGAGACTGCATCTATCATATGTTTAACAAATGAAGATTTTTATTTCGGTTTACTTTTTCATGGACAGCCAAGAAAATGCATGTTTCCTGAGTAACGACCACACATATTGTCTGCTCTAAAGCTTGAGTGTCATAGAAAATGCTCTGAACAGAAAGTTCTTTTTTTTTTTTTAAATTTAAGTTTATTTTTGAAAGAGAGAAAGACAGAGTGCAAGCAGAAGAGGGGCAGAGAGAGAGGGAGACACAGAATCAGAAGCAGGCTCCAGACTGAGCCATCAGCACAAAGCCTGATGCAAGGCTCACACTCACCAACTGTGTGATCAAGACCTGAGCCGATGTCAGATGCCCAACTGACTAAGCCACTCAGGCACCCCTGAATAGAGAGTTCTAACTTTTCTAGTTTTTTTTAAGTTTATTTATTTATTTTTGAGACAGACAGAGACAGTGTGAGCTGGGAGGGGCAGAAAGAGAGGTAGAGAGAATCGCAAGCAGGCTCTACGCTGTTAGCAAAAGTCCAATGCAGGGCCCAAACTCACTCATGAAACTGTGAGATCATGACCTGAGCCCAAATCAAGACACTGACGCCTAACTGACTGAGCCATCTAGGCACCCCTAACTTTTCTAGTTTTAAACTGAGAAAGACAGAAAGAAAGTGAGAAGGGAGAAGAGATAGAGATTAGCATATTGTCACAGTGCAATTGCCCTTAAGAGAAAATTGTGCTAATATTTATGTCTTAGCACCAATATCATAAAGGAATTGGTTTTGTTGGGATGCTGGGAGGTGGTGTAGAAATGCTTCAGAATAAAGCATGATAGAATACTGTGTTAAATAGAACAAAGAATATACATTCAGTTAAGAAGCATTGAGATCCCAGAGTGCCTGAGTGGCTCAATCCGTTGGGTGCCAACTTTGGCTCAGGTCATGATTTCAGTGCTCATGAGTTCAAGCTCAGCTCAGAACCTGGAGCCTGCTTCAGATTCTGTGTCTCCCTCTCTCTCTCTTCACCTCTCCTGCTCACTCTCTCTCTCTCTCTCTCTCTCTTTCTCTGACCCTCTCTCTGTCAAAAATAAATAAACATTAAGAAAAAGCATTGAGACATTGCACAAAACGATATTTTGGAATTTAAAAATAAATTCTGTACCATCTTTCTTGGCACTACTAAAA
Source organism: Paguma larvata (assembly GCA_030068075.1). Classification (NCBI taxonomy): domain Eukaryota; kingdom Metazoa; phylum Chordata; class Mammalia; order Carnivora; family Viverridae; genus Paguma; species Paguma larvata. The sequence goes on from CM057840.1 coordinate 39,940,379, forward strand.
CAGCAGGTATAATGGGGTTTTGCTTTTGTTTTTGTTTTTACTGGGTTTTGTTTTTGGTTTTGTTTTAGTAAAAGCTTTAGTCTCTATATTTTTTAAATCATTGAGTCTAGTCCATTTTTAATTTTTTTCTTTTCTTTTTCTTCTTTTATTGTTTATTTTTGAGAGAGAGAGACAGACAGAGCATGAGCAGGGGAGGGACAGAGATAAAGGGACACACAGAATCTGAAGCAGGCTCAGGCTCTGAGCTGTCAACACAGAACCTGATGCGGGGTTCAAACTCACGAACTGTGAGATCATGACCTGAGCCAAAATCAGACGCTTAACTCACTGAGCCATCTAAGTCCCCGCCCCCTTTTTTTTGAGAGAAAGAGAAAAAGAGAGAGAGAGAGAGAGAGTGCATGGGTGAGCGAGGGGACAGGCTGGGAGGGGCCCAGCATGGAGCCCAATGTGGGGCTCAGTGTCACCACTGTGAGATGAAGACCTGAACCCAAATCAAAAGTCAGTTGCTCAATCAACTGAGCCACCCAGGTGCCCTATGTTTAGCCATTCTTATTGATTTAGTTAGTTTTTAATGTTTATTTATTTTTGAGAGACAGAGAGACAGAGCAACAGCAGGGGATGGGCAGAGAGAGAGACACAGAATCTGAAGCAGGCTCCAGGCTCCGAGCTGTCAGCACAAAGCCTGACTCGGGACTTGAAGTCTCCAACTATGAGATCATGACCTAGGCTGAAGTCGGACGCTTAACTGACCGAGCCACCCAGGCACCCCTAGCCATTCTTATTGTATCTAACATTTAGATAAATCTTTATTTTCTCAGCAGGAACATTGTGGATGTTTTATCAGAAAACATTACCTTGTATGATTCCTTTTATTGCAGAAGATTTAGCTTTCATTGAATTCTAGTATTCATTCTTCCACTTTTTGACACACATGCACAAAATGAAATAAAAATAAATTCCTAAGCTTCTCTCAGTGGAATAGGATCACCCAAACATATTAAAATTACTGAATACAGAGAATGGTGTTAGACTAGATTTTTGAAATTCTAAATCAAATTTTCTTTAGCCAAATGACGTATGGGCCATATTATAGGTGTTCTAATTATGTAAATTTATGCATTTTCCACAAGGGATACTTTTTTTCCATATAATTTTTTTTCACTTTTTCAGTTATCAGTCTGATAAATTATCCCTAAAACTTGGAGCAAAGTACAATGATTTTTATTATTGATCATATTCTATTGGATGATTGCTGAAAAGTAACGATTAATATTTAATGTCCCGAAAAGAAAGCATTTTTCCTATGAAAAATCTATAATTGTCAGAAACCTTTACATCTAGTTTATTCAAACCATGGTTCCAAAAGAACTTCCACCATATTAATATATTAAAAGATAATTGTTTATTTTTTTTACCAAGTAATTCATTTACACTGACATATTTTCTGAAAATGGTAAAAATTGGATCAGTACAAAAAGTGCACATTTTAGATAGTACTTTTGTTATGGGAAATTGCTGATCCTTTCTAAAATTCTTCAATCAAGCTGTGGGAATTTATGCTAGCCTACAATGGCCAGTAATTAATGTAAACCTTATTTCTATGATTTTTTTGAAATATATGACTTCTAGGTTAAAAAGCCTGGGATGACAGTGCTGTAATCAACAAGACAAAAAGTATATTTTTCTTTGAAATTGCATTTTTTCCCAGCTAGATAGTAGTTTACTAGTTTATTGGACAATTTTAGTATTGTCCAATATAAGTATATTTTGCAAATGCCAAAAAGTATAAAGATACTTTTCTTCCCAATATGCTTTGCTAGGATTTTATTTTTATGACTGCATAAATATTCATAAATTATTGATCATATTCATTGGTAAAATAGATAAATTGCTGAAGAAATTATAAGTATTTTTAAATTTTAAGCAAAATAACGCTCATGATGTTGACATATATTGGCAATGTTTCCAACATAGATTGCTGTGCCTGGTGTGTCCAATAGCTTGGACTTAATATCTGAAATATGAAATATCTCTCTCTCAATCTAAAAATGAGAAAGATTTATATTGTCTAAGTTGCATTCTTGCTTACTTTGTAGCTACAGTACAAATTGAAGTGCCAAAAGAGACAGGCCTGACACTTGGTTGATTTTGGCTAGGGACATCCTTTCTGGGGCCAGCCTCTGGTCATTGGGAGCCTGCCGACTACGTCATTTGCAGGCATGGGTTCGGATGTTGCCATATCTTCTAAACTGTCTAGAGAGACCAGTAATTCATTTAGATTAGGCAGAGCTACATTGAAAACAAAGAAGCAAACAAAACCTAACTTCACAGTGGTTTGAAAAACTGGAAGTTTATTTGTCTCGCTGTTTGGAAAGTTAGCTAGTGACTTAGCTCTGTTTGTCTTTTGCCTACCATTCTGGTATTGGTGTCTAGTTTTCAAGGTCATCTTATTGTCCATCGTGCTGCTAGAGTACTGGCTGCTATGACATTATTTCAGGCATCAGGAAGATGGAAGTGAGGACAAAAGGGGCTTTGCCAACAGTTTGTCCATTTTAGGAGCTTTTCTGGAAGCCCACCAACATTTAGTCTACCAGTATTACAGCTAAGAAATAGGAGTCTCTTTGCTTGACATTTTGCTATCAGAATATAACAGTGGTTCTATATCTAAGGAGATTTGCAAGGTATTGAATAAACTAATATTACTTTATCTCCTTGTCTGCTTTAGCCTTGTGTTGTAATGCCTTGTAAGCTTGAATGCCTGATGAACATAGTGCTTTTGATTAAGAATATAGCTCTATTATCTTTCCCCATCCCGTTTAGTCTGGAAAACTTACGATTTCCAAGTAAAATTCTATTACTTCACTTTTCCTTGTATTCTCCTTTTCTTTCCCCTACTAAAAGACTGTCTGACCGTAGTTTATGTCTACTCTAAGTCGTAGTAGATTAAGTGGTACAATAAAGAGGATACGATAAAGAAGGACACACTTTTGCTTTCCACAGTGATCTTACTATATAGGGAAAGCCCACTTCAGGTGAAGCGTATATAGTGATGGGCCTTTTCTCTCCTTGTGTCCCTTTGTGAGACTGGAATACACATGTTTCTAAAACATGAAGTCCTACATTTCAAATTAAGAATATCTTTCCAGATTATGGGAGAAAGGTTTCACAGACTCCTGTGGCATATGTACATAAAGAAAACAAAACCCCACATACAGTGTTAATCTTCTTCAGAACCATCCAATCATACTTTCTAATAACAGTGAACCTAATAAGACATGGACTTTAAGTTCCCTGGGCCTAGATTCCCAAAGAACCTCTGATATTTCCTAAATGGCACTAATCAGGCAGATACAGATTTAAATTCTTAAATCTAACTCTTTCTCTTTCTGGAACTATCTACTTACCATATGAATTTAAAGTTCTTCATCTTAAGACATTCCAGAAAATTATATTTTTCTACATTCTCCCGTTTCTTCTTCTTACTTCCTTGCTGACCCACGTTGTACTTTTACTCCAATTTACAACCTACAAGGAATCTAAAAACCGGTCAAATTAAGTGGCTTACGAGGTTAATATTTCGATTTGCTTCTTTTTATATAATGGAGGAATTTTAAGCAGCTCAAAACCCAGATGGGGGTGGCAATCATTTTCTGGAATCCATAATTCAAATACCTATCTCTTAGTGGAGAGTTTAAGGCGTGAACTTTTGAGTATGCTTGCATTGGCCTATCGGCATGCCATTTCATAAAAATTGTACCTATAGAAGCCCAGCTATTACATTAGATGGGCTGAAACTTTAAGTTCCTCATTATTTGTTTAATGCGCCTTACCATATAATAGGAATAAACAAATGTGCTTGTGTGTGTGTGTGTGTGTGTGTGTGTGTGTGTGTGTGTGTGGTATGTCTTGAAGGGCAAGGTGCAATATATTGTAAAATAAGTGCCTAGTTTTTCCAAGGAGGAAGTGAACGAAGACAAAGCCTGAGTGAAGCATGGTTCACTCTGTGTTAGATAAGGCAAAAATGAACTCCGAAAGGGTGTGTCTACTATTCTTGGATACACATCAGTAGCCTAAATTTTTGAAGGCAGAAGCTAAATGTGTACCTACAATCCAATAATTTGTGTGCAAGTCAAAATAGTGATCCCTCTGGGAGATATATACAAATGCTTAGTGTTTGGCAGGGTCATTTAGGTTATAAAAATATGGAACAATAAGGGACTTGCTTCTAATAGAGCAATGGTCTGTGGATAAGTTAGGAAGTCAGCTCCCAGGATTCCTCATACAACCTTTCCGAACGTGTCAGGATAATTTCGAATATACAGTCACTGACACAGATAGGCCGGATTTAGGGACTCATTTGTTTTATTTATTTCATGTTAAGAGTTTTGACCATAGCACTGATTATTTGGGGATGTTTTTCCAGGTTTCTTAGGTCCTCGCAGCATGGTTTGGGGTTGACTGAATAGAATTTACTGAGGGAAGTCACAGGGAGAGAGCACTCTACTCAATTTATAGACCTAGAAGCATCAGACCAAAACATTTATAAGGTATAGAGGTCAAAAAGGACTAAGGCAATAAAATCTCAATTCGAAGTAAAAAACTTGAATTTTCTTCCACTTTCTAAATTCGAGGTCCATTTCTTTCCTCTGAAAGCTGTCTTTCTGAATGGTTACTTGCATTTTATTTTTCTGTTGTATATAATCTTGTCATGTCTATTTGAATTTTATTGAAGTTTTTATAAAAAGCAGAGCAGCCACAGCAATATTTTGGATAAGGTTCCCAAGTTAAATCTCCAATTCGGTCCATTCCATTTCTTTATTAAAATATTACCGTTTTAAGTCATCATCCTACTTAGATCGCATTCTATTTTCTATAGAAAACTTTCAATTCATGACCTTATTCTTTACTTTCTTTGTGATGTAGCTACGTGGCCACCTACTATAAAAGATAAAAGGAACATTTTTTTCTTTTTTCATTTCTGTAGTTCCTGCATTGGTAACTGCAAAACTCTAAGCAAAGAAAAGAAATTAAACAAACTCTGTTTTAGGTATCTAGTGGTCTTTTATTTTTTATTTTTATTTTTATTTTTTTAATATTTATTTATTTTTGAGAGACAGAGAGACAGAGCGTGAGCAGGGGAGGGACAGAAAGAGAGATGTAGACACAGAATTCGAAGCAGGCTCCAGGCTCTGAGCCATCAGCACAGAGCCCAATGCGGGGCTCGAACTCACTTGGCCGCTTAACCGATTGAGTTGCCCAGGCGCCCCACTAGTGGTCATTTTAAAGAGTCATGAACACAAGCCTCTGATGATCCTAAAGTTACCAGGGAGAAAAAAAAAAAAAACAACTCTAACATTCTCTAGTCGAATGAGAAATTTGCTCTTCTTTATGCCTATTTCTGGAAATTGCAAAATTGGAGGAAAATAGGTATTTGCTTTTAAGCAATTACATATTGAATGCCTATTATGTGCTAAGACATGGGAACTAGAAGTGAAAGATTTTTAAGAAATATTCTTTCCTGAAATTTAGAGACTCGTAGGAGGTATAGACATGCACATGTTTTATTCTTACCATTAATGGCAAGTTATGACCAGTTTTATCTTAAGGTATTTTCCATGACCATTTTTTTTAACTATTTTGTTGATTTTCTTTGATTTCCTCATTAATTAGAGGATGGAAGGAATTGATTTTGTGGTTAGAAACACACATAAACACACACACACACACACACACACACACACACACACACAGCAACAGCTTAAAATTGTGTAAAGCACAGATTGCCTAAATGGTAAGTGCACCTTTTTTGGTAATTGCATTTTAACTGAAATATCTGTTAATGCAGTAAAGAGAAGTCTACTTTAGTACATTTTTTTTTTTTACTATTAGATTCCCATGCCTTTCAAAATACCAAATTTAAATCTTGGCTTTATTAGAATTTTCTCAGGGAACTGGAAGAAAATATGAATTTCTAACAAATATGTGAATTATGAAAACCCATACTGGGGGAGGATCAAACAAGTTGGAAAATTATTTTTCTCCAACTTTGGGAAGATAATTTGTGGCATATAGTTTCCTATTTTTTTGAAAATAATAGCATTAATTTCAGCCACTTTAAAATTATGATATAGATGCTTTCACTGTTGGCCTCCATTTCCACCATTATGCCATGTCTCCACCCTCTTGTGTGTATTTTCCCTTCCCAATGGTGCCCAAGCATTACTTTTAAATAAATGAATGAGTTGGAAGTACATAGGAAAATGAAGAAGTGTAGCGTAGTAACTGAAAGGTGGAGTCAGGCAACGAGATTCAAGACGCTGGGTAAATTGCTTTGCCCCCTAAAGCCTCCATCTTCTCAGATATAAGATTCTAACTTTGATTAAGTCTAATTTTAATAGACACTGTAGTATCTATGGTGTTTTGACACAAGCCAAACACTGAAGTGATAGCTGTTATGATGGTAATTACTACTGACTTTGTGTGTGGGTATTGATGCTTCAGATATAAATGTTTTCCTGCCCCTTATTTACCATTCTTATTAATGATTGACTGTAAAATTTATTTAATGAGTCACATTTATTTATTGAGTGCTCTCTGAGTGATTGTCATTGAAATTAGAACACTAGACACACAAAAGTTTTAATCGTCACACTATTTACTTTCTTTGGGGGAAGACAGCCAAGACAGTAATCTGTGTGGCAAACACTCTGAGAAGTCTAACACAGTTTGTGGAACATTTTGGGCTAATCAAGGAGAAGCGATGTAGTCTCTGGCATCTCAGAGAGTGCTGCTAAGAAGCATGAATTCCACACTGAGTTCTCACCACCGAAGTGGAATTTGTCAGGTAGAATGTGGGAGAAAAATTAAAAGGGATCTCCTAGGAAGAGAAAGCAACCTGTAAGAAGGTCCAGATTAAGAGATACATACTAGAATTTTCAGATGCAGGCCAACCAGTTTGACAAGTAATGAGTATTCTTGGGTTTTGAATAAGCATGGGATGCCTGTGACCAAAGACTTTCAGTGAGAAGTTATTTGGGAATCATAGAGAACAATAAAATAAACTGATGAGGAAAAGGAATGCGTTGTTGTCTTAAAAAGAAACAAAAAAATGTTTCAAGATTTGTTGCATATAATCACCCAGGTCTTAACAGAGCCCCTGACATGAATGAAATTAGCCCTGGATAGCCATAGCTTTGAGGCGCTCTCAGTATTTGCCCATAGTATCTGTAGTATACATATGAATAAATATGCACAATTTTCTTATTATATATTTTGGCAACATTATTCTACCTCTATTGAAATACATCTTTCATGATTTTTTCCAGGATATTCCCTTAGGTGGCCTATACAGAAATTCCTTATGTCTAATCATTTCAGCACAATTGATGGTTATTCCCATCAAAGCACGAATATCTGTTCCTGCTTTCAAAAGCATGTTAAGATGATAAGCCATGTTTTCTTAGCTATTTTGTGGTTCAAATGTCTGACACTCTGAAATGTTACTAGTTTCCATTTTATTTAATCTTTCTCTTATGCAAGTCATAATTATTACATTTATTTAAATATGGACATTCTTTATTTTTATATTTTTTAATTTTTTAATGTTTTATTTATTTTTGAGAGACATAGAGACAGAGTGTGAGCAGGGGAAGGGCAGAGAGAGAGGGAGACACAGAATCCGAAGCAGGCTGCAGGCTCTGAGCCGTCAGCACAGAGCCTGACGCGGGGCTCGAACTCACAGACCGTGAGATCTTGACCTGAGTTGAAGTTGACCACTTAACCAACTGAGCCACCCAGGCGCCCCAAATATGGACATTCTTTAGAGCAAATTTGCTACTTTTGCTATTGTTGAGTCGATCGTTTCCAGAGAAGATATATATTTACATATTTAGAATTAATTTTAGAGTGAGAAGATATTTGGAAATGATTTCCAGCGAATGTTTCAAAGAAAAAGTTACTTCATTTAAATTAATAAGTTATCCTTTTTATTGTTATAATAAATGTCCTATTTACTGTTTTTGAGGGGACAAATGATTAAAAAAAGAGTTCCACATATTTTAAAATTATTGTTTTTCTGAGAGCAAAAGAATATCCTGTGCTTGATTTGGTAATTTAATTCCTTTCATGATAAATTTTCCAAATTAAGCTACTGAGTTTTATCACTAGTCTTCTAAACAATTTGACTTGCAAATTTTGAATATTTTTTCTTATTTTCTAATTCTAAATTAACAGTTTTCTATTTTAAGCCACATTACAGTATAAATGAAGAGGCTATCTATATGTAGCTATAAAAGCGATATACATATACATATATATCACACAATTAATAATATCCTATTTCCAAACAAAAGTGAATTAAAAGAATGAAAGGAAACAAAGTAGCAGAGAAGAAGAAATAATTTAAGATTTCCTCAACATATTTTTCTGACTCTCCAGTTCTTGGTTTACTCTCTATCTGAGCTGTGAATATTTGCTTCATTTTATGGATGAACTGGCACTTTTAGAGTTTTTAATATTTAAATAGTCTGGATTTAGAATTCTCGAATCCTTCTTCAGAGAAAACCTAAATGTCCTTTTCTGAAATGATTAAAGTGCAGGACTGGTATGTGAGTGGTGGAGAGACAAGTGGACTTAGTGGGGACCCTTCCAGATGTGAGTCCGATGTTTACAGCTCCCAAAGTGAATCTGGCATACAGTGTTCATATAAATGAACTAAGAGCATGACTAAAATCCTGTGTGGGTTAATGGACTTAATAAAGTGATCTGAAATTCATACCATGATTTAAAAAATCATTATTCATTTGTGACAATTTTTATTACTATGTACATAATGTATATTCAATACAATTATATTAAAGCCAATTACGTCACTCTGACAGTGCTCACTGTTTCTGCCTGAAGTTAGTGTATCGCTAACATCTTGCCCTAGCAGTCTCTTGAATTTCTACTCTCAGAAGGTTATTGATGGTGCATAGGTTAAAATAATGTTAAGTAGGTGAAATATTTGAACTTTATCCTATGACCAGTACTAATTTAATACTATACTTATTACTATCATTTTAAATCTAGATTATCTATTATGTTAAACTTTTCAACTACTTAATAGCTAAGAGTTTTACATGTGATTGATCACTGAACACTTGATATTATACACATTCTTTCCTTTGTGGTCTGATTCTCAGAAGATTTTTCAAGGTGGAGAGGAAAAATGAAGAACGCCATGATGATGATATTCATTTTTTAAGATTTAAGTTATTTTTTAACGTTAATTTATATTTGAGAGACAGAGAGACAGAGCGTGAGCAGGGGAAGGGCAGAAAGAGAGAGAAGGAGACACAGAATTTGAAGCAGACTCCAAGCTCTGAGCCATCAGCACAGAGCCTGACGCGGGGCTCGAACTCACAGACCATGAAATCATGACCTGAGCTGAAGTCGGCCGCTTAACCGACTGAGCCACCCAGGTGCCCCTAAGATTTAAGTTTTAATTAAGTTTTAATGAGAGGGAGAGAGAGAGCATGGATAAGAATGAGTAGGGGAGAAGGGCAGAGGGGGATAAAGAGGAAAAATCTTAAGCAGGCTCCATTCACAGTGTGGAACCCAATGTGGGACGTGATCCCATGACCCCAGGGTCATGACCTGAGTCTAAAGGATTTTAGTTTTTAGGATGGTTTACAACAAAATTGTGGGTGGGAGTAACAGCGATTTCCTATAAGCCCCCTGCCTCCATGCATGAGTAGCCTTCAGCATCATCAACATCACTTATCAGAATGGTACTTTTTTTTTTTTTTTTTTTTTTTTTTTTTTTTTTTTTTTTTTTTTTTTTAGCATTGAATAACATCCCATTGTCCGGAAGTACATCTGTGTATTTATCCATTCATCTACTAAAGGACATTTTGGTTGCTCTCCAGATTTTGACAATTATGAATAAAGCTGCTATATAAATATCTGTGGTCAGGTTTTTGTGCATAAACACATTTTCAACTCTTTGGGTAAATAGCAAGAATTATGATTGCTGAATTTTATTTTTGATTAATAAATTAAAAAATCTACTGAGCACATGTTGGGATGAACACTGGGTGTTTTATGTAAACCAATTTGAAAATAAACTATTTTAAATTAAAAAAAATAAAGAAAGAAAGAAAAAAAGAAAAAAAAATCTACTGAGTAAAAGTCATGAACTGAAAATAGTAGTTGTCTTTGTTTGTTTTGGTTCAACAGAATACTACAAAGTGTGTGGCTTATAAACAACATAATTTATTTCTAATAGCCTTGGAGGCCGGAAGTCTGAGATAAGGATGACAGAATGGACAAGTGAGGGCCCTCCCATGGACTGTGGACTTCTCATTTTAGGTCACTTTGCAGAAGGGAATGAGAGGTTTGTCTGAGGCTCCCTCTTCAGGACATTGATCTCATCCATGAAGGCACGGCCTTCATGACTTAATCATCTCCCAAAGTTCTCACCTCCCAAGACCAACATGTTAGGCATTAAGTTCCAACATATGATTTTTGGGGAGGACACACATATTCAGATCATAGCCATAATAGACAGTCACACTGTTGCTGCTTATATTTGAGCTCAAAGATTTTGGTACTGTTGGTGCTTAATTTAGCACAGTAGTTGAGATGTCACCTTTTTAGTGTCAAGCTGCCTGGATATTAATCTTAGCCCTTTCCAGCTCTGTGACCTCAGAGAACTCTACTCATCCTCTTTACATCTCAGTCTACTCGGCTCAAATGTGGCAATGTTCAAGTAAACTCATAAGAGAAATAAATTATTTCACATAAGCAATTGACACAATGCCTAACAGAGACTTCTCAAATACAGTAGTTACTCCCTAATTATATTCTCAAAAAGAACTCTCTTTATTCAGTAATGGCTGAAGATGTTTTCACAATTGAGATTGAAGGGCATCACATTTGCTCTTGTTGAACATAGTGTGTTTTACCACATACTTGGTGTATAGTTCTCCAGTGATATTTATTGCCTGTATATTTGCTCATGAGCAGAGGTCTACTCATGATATGGTCTATCAGGGCACACTGTGCTTTGTTCTTTTATTATGATTCAATCATTGTGGTAAATGCTTCAGGAGACAGTCTACTGAGCCGTATGACTTATGAACAGGTTTAGGGGAAGAAGTTTATGCTTATTTATTTATAAGGGGAAAATCTGATCTCCATCTGATATTTGAGTATCGCTCTTCCCATTTGATTTTTGAGTGCAGATAATTTCATTACGGTTTCCTTTGGTTGCATAAGGGAAATTAAAGGGCATTTATAGAAGCAGTTTATTGGCTGGTAGTAGAAACTCTCTCCCTTGGCAACTTCATCAGTTTCCCTACCTTAAACAAACTGACTAACATATATAATAACAATAATGATAATGATGATAATGATGATGATGATGGTTGTGATTCTTCTCCTCCTCTTCCTCCCTCCTCCCACTGCAGTGATGCCAACGGTATTCAAATCCTTTCATCACTTGATCCTAACATATGTTTGCATTACTGAACAAACACTACGTACCAGGCATTCAAATAATCACTTTATTTGCATACTTACTGCCATACTCGTATGTCCTATTGCCTTGACAATAGCTATGCAAACTGCATGTTGTTTTCCCATTTTCCAGTTGAGGAAACTGAGGCTTGGAGAGTTTAAGTGAATTTCCTAAGATGCCACAGTAAGAAGCAGAATTAATATTCAAAATCAGTTTATTCTGGTTTAGGAAAACATTTTACTCTCATGTTACTCTGCAGAGTTTTGGCTTCTTTTATCTGTCTCCCTATCTACTCACAAATCTTTGCTCTAAATGTCTGACTTCTTTCTATCTATAACTGCCACAAACACATAAATATTTACCTCCTTAAATACAAGCTATCTTATATTTCTCTCATAATCTTTGTTTATTATGATTTCTCTGGTCCTGATCCTTTTTTTTTAGTGTTTATTTTTTTGTGTGTGTATGTGAGAGAAAGAGAGTGAGAGAGAGAGAGAGAGAGAGAGAGAGAGAGAGCAAGAGCGGGGAAGGGGCAGAGAGAGAGAGATCTGAAGTGGGCTCTCCACTGACAGCAGAAAGCCTGATGCCAGACTCGAACTCACGAACCATGAGATCATGACCTATGCCAACGTTGTCTGCTTAGCCCACTGAACCACCCAGGTGCCCTCTGGTCCTGAAATCTAACCCTCGCGATTCTTCATGCATTCACCAGTTTCTTCTCTTAATTCAGTCAGTCTCTGGCTGACTCCTCTACCTATTTGTCTTAAGTCATCCTTTGACTGATGACAGATTTTCTTTTTCTGAAGATATAATTAAAGAGGACAGTTCTAATCAAAGATGTGCAGTGGCTCTCCAATTCCTACTGAATAAAGCCCCCACAATTTTTAAACTTGTATTCCAATCCTTTTATCACTTGATCCTAACATATTTTTTTTTCCTAGTCCCTATTAGACTTCTATATTTTATGTATCAGCCAAATACAACTATTTGTCATCTTGGACATTCTTTATAAGACATTCCTATCTATATTAATCCATTTTTTCCTGAAAACAACCGTGGTTTCTGGAGATCAGAGTTATTATTACTTATGGAAATAACCACATTGATTTCCTTTACCTCAACCCCCTGGATGACACCATATGGGAGATGTCAGATGCATGTAGAGGAATCTGCCCTGCAGGAGAAGGACCCCATATTGTGAATCTAGAAATATATAGACACTGCATGCTTTTCAGTGGCTATTCTCTTCTAAAAGGAGGGAACCCTTGCTTCACTTATATAAACAAATCTTTTGGAATGTAAAAACCAAAAAGAAAAACCTGTCAGGAGGAAAAGGTGGAAAGTGCCTACCTGGAATACGAACATTTTACTCTAAAGACATAAGTTTTAATACCCTTGAATGGAAGCGGATGGCTCCAGGTTTAATTCCCTTGGGATGTAAGGAGCAACTGATGGAGCAAAAGCAGAGCAGATGATGAAGAGCCAGAGAAATGGCGGATTTGAAAGGATTTGGTCCCACCTTGCTGATGACATTGAAGGTGTGAGAATGGGGTGGCAAGCCAGTAAATGCGGGCTGCCTCTGGGAACTGAAAAGACCAGAAGGGGATCCTCCTGTGGCTTCTGGAAAGAAAGCAAACCTGCCAATGCCTTGCTTTTAGCTCAGTGAAGCCAGTTTTAGATTTCTGACTGGCAAAAGTTAAAGAAAATAAATTTATATGATTTTAAGCCTTTAAGTTTGTGGCCACTTGTTTTAGTAGAAATAGCAAATTTGATACAGTGCAAAAAAATAAAAATGTTAATATTACTTTGTGACAGAGGCCCACATTCATGTGTTTGTATCAGTGTGTACTTCGTGTCTGTGTAGTCATGTATGTATTTGCATATTTGTTTCCAACTCTGTACCTTTGCCACCTTGCTGTCTCTTTTTCTGATTTCCATCACCATCTCAAGATAATGTAATTTTGTAAGACCATGTCAAAAGCCACGCATTTGAAATCTAGAGCGATATTCCTTTCTATGAATATATGTTTGCTCTTTATTCTTTGATTATTTTGTTGTTGTTGCCATCAGAGTTATGTTATATGTGCTTATGGACTGGGTGGCATTAATTACACTTAAAGATGACATTGTGTTTTGGAATGCCTTGTACCAGGGAACACACATTGGAAGAATAATACATTTTAAAGATCTCTTGCAAAGGAAACATGGTGGTTACATTGAGGTTATTAAACATCACAGAGGATCATGTGTAGTAAAGGCAGTTAGAGATTTGGCACTAATCAAAACCTTAAAAAGGATGCATAGTCTCTCCTACTAAGATTTAGTTCCTGTGCAAGTTGTCTGTATTAGGTTATGCAAGTGTCCTCCAGGAGTTAACATGAAAAAGATGGCATATTTGTTCAATTAACCAAAGTGAAGAATGATAATGACTACCCAGTGGCTGACTGCTTCCCCGAGGACTGTAACGGCAGTTGGTTTTCTAAGTTTCTGATGCCTGGACCAGAGATCGTACCTTGTACTGCTGCAGCCAACATCATCTCAAGCAGATAAAAGTGTTAATGTTTCCTTTGTGTCCCTAGTAACATGAACGTGACTTCTACTCAACAGAGTGTACGCTGCATGAGAAAAGAGGTTTTTGTTTTTCTTGTTAACTGATATATTTTCAGATCTACACATTCAAAAATGTTTTCGAACTAATGAATGGGTATCAGAAGCATATATTATCTGCCTCTACTCCCTTAGAGCCTCAAATTCAGAACCCAGTTTACTCTTAGCTGTCTCTTAGAGAATAACTATAGAGAATGAGCTGAGGACCACGTATCTGGCATTGCAACAGCATCCACTCCTGCATTCTACATTTCCTCGTTAAAAGTCAGTCATCTCATCTATAGAAAGATCTTATTCTGATATCCATGCATGGAAAGGGAATGAAAACTTTCATTACGTTACACAGTATAACCATTGAATCTCAAGTAAATAAGCTTCTAGTTTTGGAATGTGTCAGAAATACTTAGTCCTGATGGGCCAATCTGATATAAGGGCCGTTCATCTCTCAGAGCTTTTGGTTCATTCCCATTGCGTTCTAAGGACTTGTAATGAATCCATAGACAGATCACTCATCAGTATACAGGCAGAGCAAAAAGCAATATCATTGAGCTAAAGGGAAAACGTAATGTCTTCAAAGACTATGTTTTGGGGCATAATCCTCAAATACTTGACTATGGAAAAGAGAATCTTGGCTCTTGGGCAGACAGCGCAGAAAAAGTCTCCTTAAAGCCTCATGTGGTTTGACAAATGTCCCTTGGGGAGTGTCCTCCACTTTCCCAATCCTTTATTGCTTTCAAGTTAATAAATCCCCTCCCTGTCTGCTGTCAAAATATAACTTAACTCAGAGGTCAGCCAGGACTCTCGAAATAGATTGTATTGAAAGCCTTCCTTATCTAAGGATTTTATTTACCTTTTATTCCCCCACATTATACAGAAACGATATATAAAATAATAGAATGAGTCACTTTTAAATGTGATTATAAAATAGCCATTTTAACTTCTCTCTCTCTGTCTCTGTCTCTGTCTGTCTCTCTCTCTCTCTCATTTGATACTCAATAACAGCTAGTAAGTCTAGTCAGGTAAAGTTCCCTATGTTTTTGTCATAAGGCACCCATTTAAGAAATTGGACCAATGGACAAAGAAGTCTATTTAGAAAGAAATGTCTTTCCACAGAAGAATAAACCAGCGTCTTTTGCTATCTTAAATTATGTTCACAAAAACTATTGAGAGAGTGTCTATAAGTATTGATCTAAATAGACCTCAGGTAAGTAAAAATATTCACTTGTGATAAAAAATGAAGATCTCAAAGTATACCCACAGGCTGATAGAACAAACACTTAACTGAACTATATTATTAGACAAAGGATTCGGATAATATTCTTATTTTTTTTGGAAGTACGAGGAGGAGGTTAGCAGACAGGCAATAAGACGAGATCGATATGAATATCTAACGCAGGGTGACCCGCTCTGAATGGAATCGTCACACAAGAAACATCTCCATCATCGTTGCTGTTTGAATGGGAAACGAAGAGCCACTCCTCACAGATTTTCATTTACTCTCTTCACGCTCTCCATTGCTTTGCCTGACCTTCTTCCGCATTTAACAGTTGATTCCCGAGCCACCTTCTGATTTTCTCACAGGTCGCTGGCACAATGAATTGAGATGTGATTTGGGTGCAACTTGTACAAATACTATTAAAAGGCGTGTGAGAGTCCTCGGTGTTACCAGGGTTTCTACCAGGCACAAAGGAAACAATTCGATTTTGATGTTTTTCAGTCTAGGATAAGGTTTTTTTTTTTTTTTTTTTTTTCCCCACAAAGATATTCTCAAGTTTAATGATGCTACAGGGCTATCTGCCGTCCGGCTGCTGCTTCACAAAATGTCCTGTGAAGCTTTAAGAGCAACAGGGACAAAGCAGATTAACCAGGTTTGTGAAGCTTTTGAAAGGCCACTATCCTAAGGAAGGTGAGGCAAATTGGTTTGTTGCTGAGCTTTCTTTCAAGATTATAGGTGTGCTGCCGAGGTTCTGCACTGAAAGCTGAAGAAAAATCTTCATTTTTCTTTTCATTCGCTATCAGCCATACTCAGCTCCATAAAATGAAAATATATAGGAAAAAATTAAGATGGCCTCCTAATGTACACTTGCCTGCACCAATCATTCGCTTACATTAATCAATGATCAGACCTTGCAACTATGCACAGAACTATTCCTTTCTATCGGCAAGAATATATTGCTCACTATGTTTTAGCCCTTTGTGATATGGAGGTGCCCCTCGATTCCATTCTTCTTAGTTAAAAGCTCCGTACTAACCATTCCTAAGTCTAAAATTACATTATCTCACAGAGTTCTTGGATAATATCTATAAGGTAGTATAGGTAAGCAAGGTGCAGCTCACCAGGAAGAACCACCACTACTACAAATGTATTATAAGCCGATAGATAAAAACAAGTGTGTGATTAAAATTTATTCTTCCTATTTCAATTAAATATCTCATGTCTTGATGTGAATCTTTTGTTTTCTCCACATACTCTGGGCCTGAAAACATATATTAGTAGGATATATGCGCATAAGACCACAACCAGTAGGAATGCTGGGATAAATATAGTGTTTTCTGTCCTGGATGTTGAAAGCTGAATGGATAAATCATATTTAGCTCTCTGTATTCTTAAATTTTGTCTCCTCAGTCATGCTGTCAATATGTACAAAATTTGTATTCCTCTCAATATCTGAGGTAGAAGCTCCTAACTTTCTCTACTAATCTTAAACTCCTTTGAAAACGAAACAAAACACATTTCCTCTAGAGCTAGCCTTAGATGTTTTATTCTTTCTAGTTTCCTACTAGCCTAGGACACCATGGAAAAAGAAGAAAAGTTGTCTCTGTTGCATTTGAAAGTTTGTATTGGCTCCTTGAATGCTGCCTCATCCTCACTGATAGGTCACACTGAAATTTACAATATTGCTCCTGGACGTCAGATTGAGTTTAATTCTTGGACAATGGGGCAACTGGGTGGCTCAGTCGGTTGAGCGTCCGACTTCAGCTCAAGTCATGATCTCACGGTTCGTGAGTTCAAGCCCCGCGTTGGGCTCTGTGCTGACAGCTCAGAGCCTGAAGCCTGCTTCAGATTCTGTATCTCCCTCTCTCTCTCTGCCCTTCTCTTGCTCATGCTCTGTCTCTATGTCTCTCAAAAATAACGAGTTGACAGGCATAGGAAATTGGAGGGTACTATTCAGTTTAGTTTAATTCCTTTTCCTTGGACAGGAGTGGGGAGCAGAGGGAATCTTGACTTTGTCTGAATATTTAGAAATTTACCACATAGGCATATGGTCTTTAATATTAGACATATAGTCCACAGAGACAGATTACTCACTTAGATCTTTCTCTCCTTGCAAGATGCTTGATGTCATTATTAGTAGTGTAATTTAATATTATGTGTAACTTTTGCTTTTTGCTCACATTCATGGAATTCTAAAACTATTTCATCAAATATCCATTGTGCTTTTTGTGGATATTTTTCTAGGTAAAACCATTTTCAAGAAATGAAAGACTGAGATGGAGAGGGGGAGAAAGGGAATGAAAGGTGACTATGTGAATTATTTTCAGTGTATTAGAATATTATTTATTATTCACTGTGATGTGCTTTAGAAAAAGCATTTTGTTAGGGCTTTTTACCTGTGATTTTTGTCTACACCAGGTTTAATTTATGCTCACAATCAGGAACACTTTTTCCTAAAAACTAGGTTTCCTTTGTGAATAACATACATAGTACTATTTGTCTTGAACAACAGTCTTGTTAAATATGCATGGCTTGATTTACAAAGTGATTTATATTTTCTTGAGTGAAGAATAGTCATTTCTATACCAATGTGGTAGATTGTGCTTTGGGTTTTCCCCTGTGATATTCTAATTTCCTTGATGTTAATGTAGATCCATATGGCTTTCTTCCAGAACCCATGCAAGTATTCCACCCATAACATATTTTATCAAAGATAAATAAACAAAAACTAGGTAATCAGCCTAACTTTATTCCTCAAAGAAGGTAGATGTGGAATCTTTTTTGGAATCCCTCCTTATCCATCTAAAGGATGATAAGTATAACCTAGATGGACCACACAGAAAGCCTATGGATACAACTGAAAGTATGATGTTCAGAAGAACTATTTATGCAATTGTGTACCATTGGAGTTGCTGAACTTTCAATTCAAAGAAGGAAGGAAAGCAATTATGGAATCAGTAAATGTAATAGCTTGAACGAATCTTAATTTTACCATAAAATTATAATTTGGGGAAATAGAAATTAAACCACTTGCCTTAATATACATCACACAGCCAGGTTGTAAAATGCCAGGCTTCCCACGATGATAAGCCCACTATGTCATTATGTAGGCTTTGTACCCCTGGGGATCACCAAGTAGTTCTTTTACTTACTAGGTGTCACGCAGGAGAGAAAGAGAAGGTTTCAGCTCTCACTGTTCCTAGAGATTGCCTACTGAAATATCATAAGGGAAAAAGCCTTTAATTGTTTCAATATATGGTATAGAGAAACTAGACAAGTTTAGGGCACAGGCTTCATAATAATTTTTATCATTTTTAAATTTTTAACATTTATTTATTATTGACAGACAGAGAGAGACAAAGCATGAGCATGGGAGCGACAGAAAAAGGGGGAGACGCAGAATCCTAAGCAGGCTCCAGACTCTGAGCTGTCAGCACAGAGCCCGAAGTGGGGCTCGAACTCACAGACCACGAGATCTTGACTTGAGTCTAAGTCAGACACTTAAACGACTGAGGCACCCAGGTGCCCCCATAATCATTTTTAAAT
This sequence comes from Paguma larvata, assembly GCA_030068075.1. Classification (NCBI taxonomy): domain Eukaryota; kingdom Metazoa; phylum Chordata; class Mammalia; order Carnivora; family Viverridae; genus Paguma; species Paguma larvata. The sequence goes on from CM057840.1 coordinate 39,959,248, forward strand.
CTCACTTATAATGAAGATTTCCAATAGATAAAGTTATATTTTTCATCCGTTGAAATTATTTTCCTGAAAATATCTTGATTTTACTTTGAAAACATTTGGTAATTTCGATTCAGATTTACAATAAGATGTAACTGAGTCACATGTTCTTTGAATTACCCAAGTATTTGGGACTAAGATTTCATACAAGCTTTAGAACACAAGGAACATATCTTATCATCTCATATTAAATAGTTGTCCGACCTAAAAATCTCTTCATTAACAATATGCTGCTTAACACATTTGGTGATATAAACATTTATTTTAAAGAACTGTCTGTTAATTAAAAACTATCAAGTTAAATAATATTTAATTTTATTATTATTATTTAGTGTATGATAAATTACTTATATAGTATCCTATTATTTGTATCTTTGGGATGGAAAAGTCCTCCTTTTCGGGAATCACTCATCCTTTGAGGGGAATAATAAAATGATATAACTGTAGAATAGATCTTTTATGTGAATGATGAAATAAATATCTTAAGATATGCCTGGGAAGGCACCTGGGTGGCTCAGTAAGTTGTGTCTGACTTTGATTTTGGTTCAGGTCTTGATTTCACAGTTTGTGGGATCAAGTCGCACACCGGGCTCTGTACTGACAGTGTGGAGCCTGCTTGGGATTTTCTCTTTCCCTCTCTCTCTGCCTGTCCCCAGCTCTCTCTGTCTCTTAAAATATAAAGAAAATAAACATTGGAAACTATATATGCCTGGGAAGTGTTTTGTGGTGCTAGTTGTGGATGTTTAGTTCATTATATTAATTTCTGCTTTTAATTCTCTCCTAGCTATTTTATCATGATCAGATCCTGATGTAGATATTTCTGCCCAAATCTTTTACCTAATTCTCGCTGCTTACCCGCCCTTCTTTAAGCAAAATAATTATGGTTAACTAAATTTTCTTAAAGACTTATGGAAATCAAAAGAAATAATATGGAAGAATTAGACCGTAAAAGAGGATATATCTTTAAACTGTATATATAATCTAAAAATTCGTCAAGCCCATTGGCCACACCCATCATAGGAAGTCTCTTCCAAGAGATTATTTCTCTCTTGTTTCTGATGTTTCTCTTTTTCTCCAGAGACTGCTGTTTCACTTTTTAACATACCACTAACCTTAAGAAATTTTCCATCTGGGCATGTACATATAAAATCAAATGTCAGTTCATATTTAAGGATTACTAATACAAGCACTTAACATTATTAAATAGGCATGGCAATTTTATATTTTATTATTTTATATTCCCTATTTTAGGCTTGCTTTGGGAGACCTAATTTTCTCTCATTTAAAGATACAGAAAAATCACCACCTGAACAAAATGCAGTGGACCTTAGAGATCAATTTTGTTCAAACATAAAGTACAGAAAGGGCCATGATCAATTTTCAGAGCATTCTCTCTATATAACATATGTAGTGGGTAGAATCTCATTGTATTCAAGGGCAGAAAAATCATGCAATTCTAATAGATAAGAGGAAATACATCCTAGTTCTATTCCTCTCCCCAAAATCGTATATACAATACATGTATATATGTGTAAAATATGTATATATAATACAATATATAATACAATTCATAAAATACAATAAAATCTGCCAACTATGAAGGGAACAGAAAATTTCAAAATGGCATTTCTTATAGAAAAGACGTGAAAAGATCCAGATTTTTCTCTCAATTGTGATAGAGGGAATTTAAAATCAGTAAGTATTACTTACGTTTATTTTTGACCATATGTTTAAATGAGAAGAGTTTACTCTTGAAAACAGCTTAGGAACGGCCTTAGGAAACAAGAAAAATCAAGGGAAAAAATGAAAGTCTAGGACAAAATCAAGTTACTTGCTAGTCAACCCACTTCATTTGTAAAGTGAACTTACAATTGTATCTAGGATTTTCAACTTTTTATGATTTTTAATTTTCATTCTTATTATTTGTTTAACTGAAGAGCTAGAGGTCCTTACGTGTGCCTATGTGTGTGTGTGTGGGTAGGTAGTAGGAAAAGAAGTATGTTCCTTTATAATATTGTGTTAATTATGATACTGTGCATCTAAACTAAGAAGTTATTCTGGAAATGAGAAACCCATTGAGGTCATTATGGAAACCTATAAATATTTGAAGGCTGCCAAGAAGAATCAGTAAGTAAATTAATTATGTTCTCCAGAGGACAGAACTGGAATCAATGAGTTGAAGTTAGAGAGTAGTGGGATAGATTTCAGAAAGATCACACACTATAGATTGGGCTCTGTTATGAGGAATTGATCTCCTTTTCCCAGGAAATGCTTAAGTAGACATTGATGATCAATTGCTATGAATGTTGTTAAGATAATTCCTATTTTATAAAATCATTGGAAATATATCACTCTGAATTAAATTTTAATCCTGCAAGCATTTGATAAACAGAGTAGTAGAAATAGTTTAAAAAATGGCTTTGCAATGTGATGTCATAATTTGATCATTAGCAAGAGGTGTTAGGTTCAACTTCCTCTCTTAAAATGTACATATGCTGCAGTTATTCTACTTATCTTGATTTTATCTTTATTTCTTTATTCTTCACTCATTTGACATTTTAGTAAGTTAAGATTTGGCCACCCATTGCATAGCTGCTCCACTAAGCTTAGGACCATTAACAAATGTCAACAGTTTACCTATACTCTTTATGCATTTCTTCAGAAGAAAGACTTCAAAAAATTAAGTTTCATTGAAACCTAGATTCACTACTTAAAAGCTGTGTACTTAGGGGCACCTGGGTGGGCGTCTGACTTCGGCTCAGGTCATGATTTTACAGTTTGTGGACTTGAGCCCCACATCGGGCTTTGCACTGACAGCAAAGAGCCTCCTTCAGATCCTCTGTCACGCTCTCTCTCCGACCCCCCCACCTTCTCACCCACACTCATGCTCATGTGCACTTTCTCTCTCTCTCAAAAATAGACATTAAGAAAAAGCAAGAAATAAGTAAATAAATAAAATGAAAGCTGCGTACTTAGGGATAGTTTTTAATTTGTTTTGTACTTTGGTTTCCTTATCTATTAAATTATAGGGAAAATTACTTTAGCTGTTGTAACAATTAAATGCTATTGTTTGTGCTAATCAATTAGCACGGGGTCAGGCATATAATAATTATCCAAAAAGTTTGAATATAACCTTCTGGTTACAGCTATTATTTGATAATACTTGATATTATCACTGCCTGTACTTAAACGTTTTTAAGGATAAGAACATGGTTTTTCATCTTTACAACCAAAAATTTTAAACTTTTTATGTGCAAAAATGGCATATAATAAATTTATTTTTAAAATGAGTGTACATGTATAAATATAAAAGAAAAGTATAGCAAGTCGCTGGAGAACCGCTCCTAGGAAAACACACCCGAATTGATGATAACCTTATTTAATTGTTTTGTTAAATCAAGAAGCATATATTCTATTGTGTTTCTTTTATGTCTTTATTCTGAGAAATTATTTAGAGAAGGATCATCTGGTTCATTTTTATGAACTGCCACTAGAGAAATCACCGTGGAGTGAATCACAGTGAACGCATCCCTTACCTTGTTGTATATAGATATGTGACTTTATTTCCCGTCAGAGTTTGCCAAAAAGAAGACACGAAAGATGTAACATGGCAAAACTAGCAGAAGGGAGTATTGTTTCCAGAAGGACTGTCTTCCTGGTGACATTCTGCCAGAAGACATCGCTGAGCTCTGGTAGCGACGAGTCCAAACTCAGCCACTCCTCCCATTAGTGAGAGCACACCAGCAAAGTCAAGTAGGTAGATTTAAATCGACAGCTGAAGCATACTCGGGGAGGTAGTCAGAATGGACATTAACAGTGGTCAATATGAAATAGAAACAAGTCATATTTGGTTACCATACAATATAGCAGTTGAGCCAACTATGAGTTCTTTGATCTGATGATGGACCCGTTAGGTGGGGCAGTTCACCCTTTGGCACCCATCTACCACACTTCCTCCCACTTCCGGTAGTAAAATAACTGGAGATGAACAAGAAATGGTATTATACACACAAACGAATTTGGGAAATTCATAGAAAGACACACACACACATACACATTCATTTATTTCTTCCTTGACATATGTGTTTATTTTATTAATATTTAATATGCACGTAGAAATGTGTATATATTTTAAAATCTTGTTTATTGGTAAATTATAGTTCAAAATAGGGTTGATGTAAAAATGTTATTATACATAGTTGAGTTAACCAAACCAATTATAGAATAAACACACTGGTGACTAAATGAAAATTATTATATAAAAAAAGAATAAACAGAATTAATAACTACAACCAAATCAAGAAAATATTAATGATCACTGATAACAAAAGGATTTCTTTTAGAATTATGGGAATTGAAGCTCTCAGCCTGTCTACAAGATCAGAGCAGTTTAATGACATTAAACTTTGTGTATTAACTTTGGTAAGCTCACTACTGCAACAAATAGAGACCAAAACCATAATTCAAATATAAATAAGGTTCATTTATTTCGTGCATATAATTGAACTGCTGAGTAATTGGCTGTCTTCAATATTTGGCTTCCACATTAGCCTTGGTGTCAACTCCATTTCAGCTAGCTGGAAGAACATGGAAGGTTCAGAAGGTAGACGGTCCCGAGCCAGGCTCTCAGAGGGGCAACATCACGTCTGCTTTTAACCAATGGTAGAAATCAGTCATGTGGCCACTTTTGACTGCCAAAAAAGCTATGCGTGTGCCCAGGAGAATGGAAAATAGTGTGTGTGTGTGTGTGTGTGTGTGTGTACTTAATAGACTCTACCATACACTACATAATAATCAGACATCTTAAAAGCATAATGAAGAGTCTCAGTAAACTATTATCCTAACAAACTTGCTTCAGTTTATAATATTTAGATGAAGTAAGCTTTTATAGCTAAATTAAGATGTTTTCAAGTGGTTATAATGAATAGGTAAGAAAAGTTCATGGGATTGTACATCATTCAATTAAGAGGAACTCATTATTTTTAATGAGTTCTTTGACCTTTGGGGAACTCACAGAGTTTTATAAAATAGTTTAGTTTTTGTTTGTTTTATTTTTAAATTTTTTGAATAATAGGATTCATTTTAGTTGTATAAACTAGATATTTCTGAATATATGGAAATGACAAGATCTGTTACAATTTTTGTGTGTATGCAGAAATGATAAAATATTTTTAAATGTTGGAATGTTAAATAAAAAAAATATATCAGATCAACACAAGGCAAAGTCTTTTTGAGTCTACCGTTTACAAAGGCATGCTATGTAACTGGCTTCTGAACAGATAATGCCTAATGATTTGAGTATTATCAAGCAACTCAGAATACTTTTCTTGAGTAGCCTAGGCTTCATGTCAGTTCCTGGTAAATGCTCCTTTTTTTCGCCTAAACCATTGGTTCCCAACTAACCCTGATTTATAAATTGGCAAGAGCTTTATATCAAATTCCTCAATGTAAAGTTTCAGTATCTTGTTGCTACCACTTCCTCTATCTTTGGAAGTCAGGGTAAGTTTGTTCTCAATACTTTCTGGTATCTTTGGCTGTGCTTCATTATTTTACAATGTTTGCTGACCATGGTTCTGACCGTCCTGTCAGCAAGCTTATATAGGAGAGGCACTGAACCCTTGTGCTGGAAGCTAAACCCTTGCTTTCCACAATTTTACTTTTGTGAAATTCATTCCCTCTTAAACCTGAAAAAAAATGTCTTTTAAGGAAGTTGTAAGCAAGTCAAGAACTTTTCTGTCCAAAGCAAAGGGTCAATCCCGTTAATATTCAAAACATAACTTTAAAATTTATTTTTGCTCCCTTTAACATTTTACATAAACTTCTTCCTGAGCTCAGTCCTTCATATATCAATGCTAGATGTTTTTGACTTTCTTATATTTGTTCTACCGAAGTGCTTTTTATTTAATTTCAATCATTTTGTTCTAAAATACAAACTGAAGAGAATCCATACATTAACTGATATAATAACCTTTTGTTTTCATCCTCTAAATAAAGTTTGTTATCGGATTTTTGTTTATCGAGTTCCACATATTTCTGAATCTTACTCCCTCTAGGATACCTAATGATTACAAGAGACTGCAATTATTAAAAAGCCATCAATATTGCTATTTTTTTTCTGCTTCCTTGATTCTCTTCTAGCTCCAATTAGTTAGGAGTAATTTATTTCACTAAACTTATGACAGAAAGTATCATCAAGATGATAATTGCTTTGGGGCTACAAAATATTTTTGTATAGCTAATTATATAAACATTGATGCCTATTCTTTAAAACATTACAAATGATATTTGTAGAAATATTCGATAATTAGCAGCAATAAATATGATTGGTGAAACAATTTAAACAATTTGTTTTCCCAAAAACGCAAATCAAGAAGAATCCTTACCAAACATTGGCAAATGTTTCAAGGCAATACTTATTATCACATTGTGAGAACATATTGAAGTACTACACTTTCCAGTGATTTTGCGAAGCTAGGTTTTCCCCTCCAATATCTTCTCATTTATTAGTGGTAACAGTCAAGGATTCCTTAGGGGGAAAAAGTGTGTATGTTAGGTGGCTTGCGGTGAAGTTACTGGCTTTAGAATATAGTTTCATTATCTGTTAGAGATAGGTATGTGTGGTGTCAGTCTCCAAAAATTATGATAGAACATAATTTGGGAAAGTGCCAGATCACTTTTCACTCTATTCCTGTTAAATCCCTCTTTATAAGTTAAAACCCCTCTTTTTAAGTTAAACCCCCTTTTCTCACTCTGCCTCTTCGTTTTGAGACATCACACAAATTCTATAACCAAGATCTTAGAAATGATCTTTCTTCTTTGCTGCTTACCGAACCAAACGAGTCGCTTGTATTATAATGAAAAACATGTTTTGACTAGATTTAGCAATGTCTTCTGCATATTCCTTCCAATTTTTAGCCTTGTGACACAGGCTCAAAATAATTTGAATTCCTTTTACCTAGCGAATGGCCATGAAGTAGTCATTGGTACTTATTTAATATTTGTTTCTAAAATATTAGTTTCTATCTTTTGGGGCATCTGTGGGTGGCTCAGTTAATTATGTGTCTGACTCTTGATTTCATCTCAGGTCATGATCTCATGGTCATGGGATTGAGTCTAGCGCTGGGCTCTGTGCTGACAGTGTACGGTCTGCATGGGATTCTCTCTTTCTGTCTGCTCCTCCTCCACCTGTGCTCTCTCTCTTTCTCAAAATAAAGATACAAAAATATATGTATTAAAAAATTCATATATCTTTTAACACCAGAAGCATGCTCGTGTACTAGGTTTTCTTTCTTTAACAATACTTTTATCTCTCTCTCTCTATTTCCCTATCTATCTATCTATCCATCTATCTATCTATCATCTCATCCATCTATCTATGTAGGATTCAAGTTGTCTAACTGTTGCTATTTCTTTCAAAAGGGATAAGAATTTATCACTCACCACTTTTATGCACTTAAGCTGTGAAGCTGTAAAGGGATTTTTTTCTTATAATTTCCTGTGTGTAAGTGAAGGCTTTTCATTTGTGGTAATTATGCCGCTGTCTCATGATTCTGTCATGCCTGTCATGTTTGTCTTGCTTTCTTGTATAATCTCAGTGACATGAGTTATAATATTCAGCCACACTGAGAAGCTGAATAACCAGTCTTAATGCAGATGAGAAAAAAATTCTTGTGTAAACTTTCCACATTCCTTGAAGCATGTCTCTGAAGTACAAACAATTTTGTTATCTGTTAAATATTAAATCATTTATTATTATTTTATTCACTCAGTGGGTAAATCTTATCAGATAAAAAAAAAATAAACTACTACAACATACTTCATCCCTCAAGAGAAGACTTGTGATATTTAAAGGTTTGATTTTTTTTTTCCTTTTGTAAATGTTATAGTTCTTTGTGAGCATCTCCATTGCTCCCATTTGAGCACTAAATATGTCAACTCTATTTTAAAATTAAGCCATCATTTGATAACCAATATTCTTTGAGACTGGGAAAAAAACTAATATTCCTTCTATTATGTATCCAGTTATGTTTTTTTTTAATTTTTTTAAATGTTTATTTACTTTTGACAGAGAGACAGAGTGTGAGCAGGGGAGGGGCAGAGAAAGAGGGAGACACAGTATCTGAAGCAGGCTCCAAGTTCCAAGCTGTCAGCACAGAGCCCGATGCGGGGCTTGAACTCCCAAACCATGAGATCATGACCTGAGCCGAAGTCGGTGCATAACCAACTGAGCCACCCAGACGCCCCCAGTTATGTTTTTAAAAAATGATCGTTAAAAACAATCCAAAAAAAAGCCAATTTAAGGTAAAATTTGTGGCTTTTCTCCTTACTTTTGTTCCTTGTTAAATTCTCACTGAGCAGGTCAGATATATAAAATGATTTAATTATAATATGGAAGCCTATCTGTGTGCTTCAATTGGTAGCTGATCAGGACACCTAGAATTAATTAACATTTTAAATAAGAAATTATTAATGCTTTGAATTAAGTATAATCCTAGTTAAGATCTCGGATCCTCCAAGTATGATTTGGTCAAGTTACTCAATTCTTCCCATCTTCGCATATGTAAAACAGATGTGAGTTACATCATCTATTCTTTAAAGGAGCTGATCAGATTAAATGAAATGATGAATATAAAGCAGTTCACTACTGTTTGAAAAATTAATGAGCATGAGCATTCAGGGCATGGCGATGAGGATGGCGACGGATGACGATGGCTCACAATCACAGGTTCACAGCTTTATGAGAAATGCAACTTTACTTTTACTAGAAGATTCACATGTTTTTAATTTTTTAATGTTTAGTTTTGAGAGAGAGACAGAAAGACAGAGTTCTAGCGGGGGTGTGGAGACAGAGAGAGGGAGACACAGATTCTGAAGCAGGCTCCAGACTCTGAGCTGTCAGCACAGAGCCCAACGCGGGGCTCGAACTCATGAACCACAAGATGATTACCTGGGCTGAAGTCAGATGCTCAACTGACTGAGCCACCCAGGTGCCCTGGAAACATTCACATTTTAATATGAGTTTCCACTTAGCTTGGATGGCAGAAATTTAACCTTGATCAGTGCAGTCAGTGCAGAGTTCCTTCTTCCTTTCTTTGACAAGGGACTATTGGAGAGATTAACATGGCACCTGGTAAGAGATGATGGGAAGGACTATCTCTGGCTGTCAGGATCATCATTTGTTCATGCCATCATCCACTGAGATGTCTTTACCACCTCCTGACTCAGTGGATCGAGTACACTGTGCAATATTCCCTTTTCTCAGGCATGAGAAAGCTATTCCTCTTTGTTCAGGTCTTGTCTGTTTACGCAGTCACATTCATGTTGTTCAGGCATGAAAAGGAAACATTCCAGTCCCTATGGAGCAATTTTAGGCTGATCTGCTTTATTTTTAAAACTTTTTTTAATGTTTATTAATTTTGAGAGAGAGAGACAGAGAGCAAGCAGGGGAGGGGCAAAGAGAAGGAGACACAGAATCAGAAGCAGGCTCCACGCTCTGAGCCGTCAGCACAGAGCCCGAAGTGGGGCCCAAACTCACGGACCGTGAGATCATGACGTGAGCTGAAGTCGGCTGCTTAACCGACTGAGCCACCCAGGCGCCCCTGATCTGCAATAACATAGGATCCAGATTATTATTTTGTTACCCTGAAAATCTGGGAGCAAAGGAATTCCTGGGCCTTGCCATTTTTCCTGGATCAAATATAGACCGAACTTCTTCTCAGATGCCCAAACTTAGGAAGACTTTTTCTATCTATCTCCCATGTCCACCACCCCCAGGACCAAGTGAGGTACAGGAAAAACTTTCAAGATCCACTACCATATTTTGTTGGAATCCAGATTCTCCAGTTTCTAGATACATCATATGATATCCCTTGGTGTCTTTGCTGTAAAGAAAGGTTGAGTTCTAGAAAACGTAGTCATATTGTTCACATTCTTTCTCTTTGTGTTTTGTTCTTAGTCAATTTGTCTCCTTAAACCTCTTTCTCTGTAGGCAATCATATAGTTCACATACGTTTAACTACAGTTCTGTGTTGATGATTCTGAAGAATCCACATCATCCCTGATTATTTCCTCTGAACTCCAGTACAAAATACAGCTTATTTGGTAGATACCTCCTCTGGGATGCCCTTAGGCTTAGTATATGAAAAAAGTGAAAACTTTGTATTCCAAAACTTACTCCTTATCCTATATATTTCTATATTTGCATTATCATTGTCCTATTTTTTTAGAGTAGCAACATCAGAATTTTCTCATTTTCCTTTCTTACCTTCGGGGTGTAGTTACTATATCTTATAATGTGAATATCTAATGATTCTCTTATTGCTTTTTATTTAATTCTTTCTGTGACTTCATCTTACTTATCTTTTATTTAGTCTATTAAAATAGGGTCTGGCAGGTTTTCTTTTAGTCTTCTTCTAGACTTTGTGTTCACTCTTCATATTGTCACCAGAGCCGTTGTGTCCCAGTGTTTCCACATAAGCTACTTATTATTTGTTTTCTGCTGTTCTCTCAGCTGTTAGTGTGCTATCCCTTTCCTAAAGCAACTTCCCTTTAATTTCCTCCCTACTTGTCATTTCCCCCATTCCTCTGGAACATTCGAATTCATAGTAAATAAATACTTCTCCTCTCAATCATCTTTACCCCTTGGTGTTAGAAATGACACCTGCCACTCCATCGAAGCTATTTCCCCTGCAGTCAAATCAAGGAGAAGTGTAATCTCACGCACCCTTCCATAGCTTAAATTCACTCCCCTATACCACTACTATATTATTATTTCCTAACTGTCAATCTCTCCTATGCCCTTGAATAAAATCGTCTGCTGCTTTAAAGCTTAAACCATCAGAGCATTCCACCCTCTCCCTTCTTCTTACCACGATGATCTATTGAACTAAGAGTAATTTTGTGACATTTACCGAAGACCCTATCACTAGGCTCTATACATTCCTCATCAGCCAAAATTTGTTCTAACATCAGGGCTATTTTAAATATCTGTCTGGGCCACACAGATGACATACTTGTTTTTTAAGTTCCTCTATATTTTCATGTTCAGTGACTTTTAGTTTCTTTTTTTCTCTTCTTTTTCATTTTATTTTAGGGAGTGCCCTTCTTATTTACCATCACCTGTCTAACCCATCCACTACCCACTTCCTCCTGATAACCATCAGTTTGTTCTCTATAGTTAAGAGCCTGTTTCTTGGTTTGTCTCTCTCTCTCTTTTCCTTTTGCCTGTTTGTTTTGTTTCTTAAATTCAACATATGGGTGAAATCATATGGTATTTGTCTCTCTCTCACTAACTTACTTTGCTTAGTATAATACTCTCTAGTTCCATCCATGCCATTGCAAATGATGAGATTACGAGTACCATTCCATTCTATGTACGTACCACATCTTCTTCATCCATCCATCGACCTATGGAAATTTGGGATTTTTCAATAATTAACCATTTTTGATAATACTACTACCAACATTGGGGTGCATGTATACATTTGAGTCAGTATTTCTGTATCCTTTGGGTAAATATCTAGTAGTACAACTGATGGGTCATAAAGTAGCTCCATTTTTAACTTTTGGAGGAAACTCCATAGTCTTTTCCAGAGTGGCTGTACCAGTTTGCATTCCCACCAACAATGGAAGAGGGTTCCTCTCTCTCCTAATTCTTGCCAACATCTACTGTTCCCTGTGTTGTTAATTTTGGCCATTTATGACAGGCTTGAAGTGGTATCTCACTGTGGTTTTAATTTGTATTTCCCTGATGATGAGTGATGTTAAGCATCTTTTCATGTGCTTGTTGGCTATCTGTATGTCCTCCTTGGAAAAATGCCTATTCATGTCTTCTGCCCATTTTTTTTTATTGGATTATGTGTTTTTTTTGGGGGGGGGTTTGAGTTTGATAAGCTCTTTATATATTTTGGATTCTAACCCTCTATCTGATATGTCATTTGCAAATATCTTCTTCCATTCCGTAGGTTGCCTTTTTATTTCATCTATTGTTTCCTTTGCTTTAGAGAGTTTTTTATCTTGATGAAGTCCCAATAGTCTATTTTTGCTTTTCTTTCTCTTGCCTCAGGAGACATGCCTAGAAAGAATGTGTTATAGCTGATGTGAAATAATTTAGTGCTTGTGTTCCCTAGGACTTTTATTACTTCAAGTCTCACATTTAGGCCTTTAATCTGTGTTGAGATTATTTTTATATATGGTGTAAGGTAGTGGTCCAGTTTCATTCTTCTGCAAGTTGCTGTCCAATTTTCCCAACACCATTTGTTGAAGAGATTGTCTTTTTACTACTGTATGTTCTTTCCTGCTTTGTCAAGATTAATTGACCATATAGTTGTGGATTCATTCTTGGGTTTTTTTATTGTGTTCCATTGATCTATATGTCTATTTTTGTACCGATACCATACTGTTTTAATCACTACAGCTTGTAATATAACTTGTAGTCCATAATTGTTATGCCTATCACTTTACTTTTCTTTTGTCAAGTTTTCTTTGTCTATTCAGGGTCTTTTGAGGTTCCATGCAAATTTTAGAACTGTTTGTTCTAGCTCTGTAAAAAATGGGTTTGGCATTTTTATAGGTGCTGCATTTAATGTATAGATTGCTTTAGGTATTATAGACCTTTTAACAATATTTGTGATTCCAATCCATAAGCATAGAATGTCTTTTATTTCTTTGTGTCATTTTCAGTATCTTTCAGTGTTATAGTTTTCAAAGTGTAGGTCTTTCACCTCTTTGGTTAGGTTTACAGTCCAACAAGAAAATATAACAATTGTAAATGCTGGGATCACCTAAATATATAAAATGATTAATAACAAACATAGTAAAACTAATTAATAATAACATAATAATAGTAGGGGACTTTAATAGCCATTTACTTCAATGGACAGATACCCTAAGTAGAAAGTAAACAAGAAAACAATAGCTTTAAATGATACACTGGACCAAATGGACTTAACAGATATATTCAGAACATTCCATCCTCAAATGGCATAATGCACATTCTTTAAAAGTGCACATGGGACGTTCTCCAGAATAGGTCACATATTAGTTCACATATCAGGCCTCAACAAATACAAAAGTTTGAAATTACACTGTGCATCTTTTCTGAACACAATGCTCTGAAACTAGAAGTAAGCTACAAGAAAAAAAAAAAAAAAAGGAAATATCATCAGTTTTTAGCAACTTCCTTCATAGCAAACTATTAAATTAATACTTCTTCTAGTCATAGATCTCCCTTTTATTCTCATCTCCTAAATTTTCATCTTAATGCTAGTTTTACTTTCTTAAATGCATTTTTTTCACTCCTCTGCTTATAACTTTTAAATATCTTTACCTTGTGACTGAGATGAAGTCCATTATCTTGCCCATGCTTAAGTGGTCCCTCCAGGAACTGCCCTTTGCCTTTTTGATTTTATCCCTTGCATGTTTACATTCTATTTGTCCATTATATTTTCCTTTCACTTCCAATATATATATAGAATATATATATATTTCACTTTTAATAATATTATTAAAACAACGATAATTAACATACTGTCAGCTCTGGGTATTACACATACTGCTCACAATTTTTCTCTCTTTTTCATAATATGTTTTGAAATTCAAAAAAAATTATTTAAAAGGACTGAAGTGATCATATGCTTATTTGAAGAGCTAGGCTGTACAAGAAGAAAACTTGAAATTCTCTTTTTCGATATCCTCTAGGATTTGTATTCCATTATATGCACCTTGTTCTTTCTTCAGATTGGGATGGAGTGTAAATCTGGCTCCTAATTTTTCCCTCATATCATTCTTGGGCTTCAGACAAGGTGCTGGACCTCTTAGCCTACAAGCAGACCAGGGGTCATAGTACCAGAGGAAAAATTCCTTCACCATGGCACTCCCTTACACACTTCTGTCTTCTCCAGTTTCTTGGGTGTCCACATGTTTTTATGTGCAAGTCATAGTGATCTAGTTTGATTCATCATAAGAATGCAAGAATCTTAGTAAAAAGAAGGTCTCAGTTTAGGAATTTGTAATAGTTTTCTATTGATGCTATAACAAATTACCACAAACTTGGTGGCTTAACGTAATACAAATTTATTATTATTTTTTTTTAAGTTGTTGGAGTCAGAAGTCTAACACGAATCTCATAGTAGAATCAAGATGTCACTAACACTACATTACTTTTGGAAGCTCTAGAAGAAAATTAATTTTCACTCCACTGTTCCAGCTTCTAGAGGTCACCAGCATCTTTAGGCTTATAGCCATTTTCCTCCATCTTCAAACCAGCATCGTCAGGCCAAGTCTTTCTTAAGTTACCATCTGATTCTCTTTTGATTCTTTCTCCTTTACTTTTAATGATATTTTTGATGATATTGGGCCCACTTGGTTAATGTGAATAATCATTCTACCATAAAATAAGCTGGTCAGCAATTATATTTCCCTTTGCCACATAACTTAAGATAATTCATAGGTTCTGGGGAGTAGAATGTAGACATTTGGAGGAAGTGGTAGTAATTTGCTTAATCCAGTATGTGTTTCTCCAAGGAATCTTCTTTTATTCCACATTCTAGATTATAGATTTTTGCTTGTGTTCCAAAAATACTTATATTTATAAAATTTAAATATCACTCATTATACAATATACTATAGACCAAGCCTAAATATTTATCTACCTCTACTTCTAGTTTGCAGAACTGAATGATGGCAGGGGCTGGGTCTGTATTAGTCACTATTATAATTCTCATACACAGAAATATCTCAAGAAATAAACTAAATGAATGAATCGATACACTGTGGAGCGAGCCAAGATTTAAGGTTAAAGCAGCTGAGTTAATTCCTCGCTCTACCACCTGTAAGTTAATGATATGGAAACCAGTGAACATACCAAGTCACCATTTCCTTATCTAAAAATTATTCAAAATATTATGTGTCTTATCTCCCATCATTATCAAAAAATAACATCAGCTAAAACCTATAAAGCCATGTTGTTAATTGACAAGCCTATCTGTGTAAATAGAAAATGAAGTATTATTAGATCAAAAATTGAAACTTTATACTTTCTCAATTCTCAAACACCTAGCCATAACAATTAGTCCAGAAATGAATTTTAAATTATACATTTTATTGAGATCTTTTTATTAATATGGCCTAAGTTTCTCTTTCTAAAAGTGTCTCAGATTATACCTTATAGTCATCTCTCTTTTTTTCCTAGTGAATTTGGATTACACCCTATTCCTAAGCAATACCATATCCAATTATTCTGTACAAAATGATGTATTATTAAATATTATTATAAAATATATTTTCCAAATATACTCAAATACTCATGGCAAAATGTCTACTGTGTTCTGTGTTACCACAATAATATTAATAGCAGTAAAATGTCTATATTATTTCAAATATTACCTGACATTTCTATTCATTTCCATTCTTGGTCTTTACTCAGGAGATTCTATTCCCTGAGATTTTATTCCCATTCTGCAGATGAGAAATCTGGTACAATGAGGTTTTCAGTGTCTACTGGCTCTTTCTTCCCAGAATGCTCTTTTCTTATTTTTTATTTACTGAAATGTTAGTAATCTTTTAACACATTGAAATGTAACCTGCTTTCTTAAGATTTAGCTTCCTTAGTTACCATTAATGATACCTTTCTCTACATTTCTACAGCATATTTTCTGTGTGTGCATTTCCAACCTATTTTATTCTCCATTAAAAATGTATTTTTAACACAGTTCAATCCCAGATAAAATCAAGGTTTAAAATATTTTTTTAAATATCAGAATGTCTAGCACAGTGTTCTCTCTATAAAGTCATCCATTTTAGGTTGAAACTAAATTAGATAATTGAAGTGAAAAATACAAGATCTGTAAGCGGGCTAGGTGGCTCTTAACATCTCTTTCGGCTATACTTTATTTCATAAAATTGCCTGAGACAGAGAAAGGTCAGCCAAGACATTAAAGTACTTAGTCTAGTTTTTCTGAATTTGATACTATGAGCTGAAAAATATTTTATATATTTAGCTTACAAAGTATCTACATAACAGAAGAATGAAACTCAAACATTAAGAGCCCATCAAGGTCAGTTGAATGTAGACTAGGATCCTGCCTTTCCCTGTGTGGGTCTGTGGTATTTACTCCTTAAAATCTCCAGTTTTCTTATCCTTCATATAGGAAGAATTAACTGTATTTCGAAGATTGTTATGAGAATAAAATAAAACATAGAACTTATCAGAGTTCCTGGAACATACTATGTCTCCATAACATTATCGGGGCTGTTATTATAAGGACAAGAAAGTTGCACATGACAAAGCAGATAGAAATACTTTATATGTGGTTAAGATTCAAATATATTGTAGCAGGTTTCTCTCACAGAGAGTCATGGCACCTAGGCTTTTTTTTTTTTTCCAGGAAACAACTTTATTTGTGCCAGTACTGCTTCAGCTGGGTTCAGACTGAAACACTGAGCCCTGAACGCCACGTGGCGTAGTCTTTTATGCACTTTCGACTTCTTTGTCTCCCGTGTATGGATAACGTACAGACATATGGGCCGATTGGGCTGTCTCCTGTTGTAGAGTCATGAGGGATGCCATGTAGCAAAGTTGCCTGCCCTTATCTTGAGGTCTTTTCTCACCCTTCCTTAGGGAGGGGACTCCGCCACAGTATCACATAGTTGGAAGAGCTTTCTTTTGTAGTTCTCTCTACATAGAGAGCCTTCCCTACTTAATAAAAGTTGTTAAATTCTTGCTGTTTCCATGTATCCTGTTTTACCACAATTATCACTCTCACTTTGCCCTCCTCACCAGTCCCCCACTCCGACCTGCTTTCGTTTCATGCTTCTGGTTCATCTATACTATCTCTTACTTAAAAAATTATATATCTATATCTATATCTATATCTATCTATCTATCTATCTATCTATCTATCTATCTATCTATCTATCTGTCTATCTATCTATCTATCTGCCTTGACAGTGAGAGAAAGGGAGAGAGAGAGCGTGCATGAGTTGGGGCGGGGCAGAGAGAAGGAGAAACTCCACACTGTGCACGGAGCGCTATGTAGGCCTCAATCTCATGAACCCATGGGATCATGAACTGAGCCAAAATCAAGAGTCAGATGCTTAACAGACTGAACCATGCAGGTACCCCTACCTCTTACATTTACTTTCATCTTACCTATTGACTGGGTATAAATGAATCAGGGTAAGACACTACCAAATTTTGTTGCTCTGATTTATAAAGCATCTCAACAGCTTCTCATGAGGAAGACTCAAAACACACACACACACACACACACACACACACACACACACACACACAATTGGAAGTACCAATCTTCTGTACTTAATTAGCTAGACAACCAATTTATCCAACAATTTAATTACACTACACTCAAGTAGGTCCAATCAATTATATTTGTACTTGTTTTTTAATTGTTGTAAATTACTTGTGATCTGTGTCCCCTATCTTAACCTGACAATATATGCATTAAATAATTTGTAATTTAAAAATCCTTATGCAATTTAAGTTTCTGGTTGATAACAATAACAATAGCAATCACTACAAGAATATATTGTTGAATTTGAAATGAATGTTTTAATTCAAATTGAATAGAATGCCAATCTTGCTCAAGCGCATAAGCCATATTTTCCCAGAATAGGTTATTGTGTCTGCAAGTTGGCAAAGATCTCCAATTAAATGTTAGAGACTATAAAGAAATAATCCTTCACATATACTGACATTTCCGGCAAAATATCATCCATATCCTTAGCTATCTTTTATTATCTGATGATACAAAATGAGATTTAATTTAAGATTCGAGGTCAGTATTTCAGAGCTTTAATTTAAGAAATTTTATCTTGCTCTACTTTTCAAAACCTTTGTACCTCTCACATTTGAAGGCTCTCAGTTACTTCTGGAAAAGTCGTTTTAGAAGAAAGGCTGAGAATATTGAAAACATCTTAAGGTCTATTTCATTTCCTATTTGGAGACATAATGGCAACTTATGATATAACTGCACCCACAAGGAAGGTATTTTGAACACCTAGAAAAGGCAGCTCTGTTCAGGACTCTGTGGTATATTAGATGTATTTGGGATATCACTGAGAAACATTTGTTTTCCCAAACACCTGTAGAGAACACGTAAGTGTATTACTACAAAATCTTTATTTTGACTTATTTTCATATTTGTTTTTATGACATTTCAAGGCTTATTTTAGCTCTTTGAGATACATATATACGTTCCCTCTCTCATTATCTCTAAATTATAGCTCATTTTCAACTATGCAGGAATTTTTTGGACTATTGTATTCAAATTCACAATAACACAGTTTATAAAGGATCATTATTTTCTATGAAGTTTTGGCACAACTTCCAATGTGGTTAGTTACTTAAACATGAAGATGCTTACATTAATAAATGTTTTCTTCTATGAAGTGACCTTAGGCGCGATTAACATATGTCCTGGAGTTTTCTGGAAAATCTTGATTTTTAACATTCTGTCCCGTTAAGAGACCACGTGCTTTGTATCTATCAAGAAATATGATGAACATGCCTCTAGGCCTAGGAGCATTCATCCCACTGACACCATTTTTATAAGTTTGCTGTTTTCATTTTTAATAAACTCTTTTGGATATGTGGAAATAGACTTGACATTTCCTTTATTTTTCTTCCATGCCTTTACTTTCATCTTCTCTATATTTCTAGCTCTTCTTCTAGTTCTTCTTCTATGTATTCCGTGTCATCAGCTTTTTAAATTCTATTTTACCTAATAGACCAAATCAACCTCTTTTTTTCACAAGGTAGGGTTTTGTTTATTTCCTTTTTTGGAAACATGCGATGATTTAAACTTCTTACAGGGTAAAGCAGTGTTTATTTTATCCATTCAAGATAACAGGGAAATTAATAGTGCCATTTCATCAATACCATTTTCTAGATCTGTGGTGATCCCATTATCTACATTATTCTTTGAATCCTCAAACAAATCACTATTATTTGCATTCTATTCCTGTTCTTTTTGGTTCCAAACTTCAAACTCTTAATTATTACACTTTGCTGGCACATTTTTTTGTATGTTTGTTTGTTTTCAAATTTTACTTTGTACCTCATCACAGTGATCTTTCAATCAACCAGGATTAATCTCTGTTCTATCAATGTTCATTGCACTTGCATTTATACAAGTCTGTTCTCAGGTCTTTCTCTTAGCTTTGAGAGCTTTTCTTAAGTTTCTCACATATGAAAATTCTTGTCAGTTTTCAAGGCAAAGTTTAAATGCTATGTCTTCCATGGAACTTTCCCTAATAATCAAGATTAAAATAAATGCCCCACCTTTACAAATCAAAAACATTTATGATACGTGAGACTTGGCACTTACTGATTTTAGTTCATGGAAACTCACCAGAATTCTAATTCCAGCCTAGAACCAAGAAGAAAGTTCAGGAAAAAAGGAAATGGTTGATTGTATCCGTGGGTAAATATTAAAAGATGTGGAATCCTCCAGAAAATACTACAGTCAAATGAGTAGAGGTGATTGTAAAAGATGCAACATTGATGGTACGGATGCTATTACCTGAGGCCTCTAGTTTTGGTTGAGGTAATAATCAACCCATTCCAAGTGATATTTTCTTATTTGTTTGTATAAAATGGAAAACCTATGTTAGAAATAAAAAAAATCTGTCACCAAAAGCTAAGATAGTATGCCCAATTCCGTGCCATGTTGTGAATGCAAATGTATTCAAAGGAAGTATTTGCCTTTTTTAAAAAAAGAAAAAAAAAAGTGGGCTTTGAAGTATAGGTACAAGGTTTTAGATCAGGCTCGGGCATTAAAAACATTTACCAAGTGAATAAAGAGATGGGAGGGAAATGGAGAATTGTTAGTTGCCTCCCCATCTCTGTTACAAACTATGGAATTCTCCACTAAGGTTAAGGAATTCATATACATTAGCTAGCATTTATTCATTATTGACTTGAATTTTGTTGCTTGTATTCAAACTTAAAGAGCCATTTGGTAGTGCAAACTAGGTTAATCTATTAATTTAATATATTCTCACCTTGTGCATTTAGAATGGAGAGGCAAAAAGTATAGGGTAAGTAATGTTAACTTTGAGAGAAGATGAGCAATAAGGAATCTTGGGGGATAAGGTATAGGCTTTATATATTTTCACAGAAGGTTGTTCTATGATTATATAGTTAATGAGTTAGAGAAGCTAGGGGTGGAAAGAAGACTGAACAAACAGTAACAAAGAGAGAAAGTTATAATGATTACATATAACGAGCTCATGATATTGCTTTAAATTGTCTCTAACAGACAATTTAAACATTTAGAGGACCTCATTGGGTATTTAATTAAGTGCCAGGCTCTGTGCTAGGCAGTTCACATATACTATCATATTTCTCCCAAAAAAGGAATGTTGGTTGATAAAGCATGTCAGAACGAGACTGTAATTATTTTTAGTCATATAAAAACATGTTAGCATTGAAAACACATAATGTGCTTTAAATTATTTTTTTTTTGCCTAGCCCCCGAATTACTATCTTGATCGGAAATTAATGTTCTCAGAAAGACTATATGCTTTGTAAACATGAATATGAACCATCTGAGTTTTTGTCAGAGTTCCAAATGTCAAAAGACAAAATAAAGTTTCCTGTACAGTCAATTGCAAATGCCTTGCATTCATTATATCATCCTCTTACTTATAAACTTTTCCATTAAGGGCTTTTTACTCAGTGTTAATTTAAATAGAGAACCAGTTCAGTCAAGATGGCAGTTTTCTTAAAAAAGAAACAAACAAAAAAGGGGAGTCCCAGTCCCAATATACTAAAAACAGAAGCAACAAATAAGGGGGGATATACGGATAACTAGACATTGGTTCCACTGAGTCCTCCATGTCTTTCTAGCTGCAAACCCTGAGGGCCTTCTATAAAACTGGGCAAAGTTTCATGATCACTACCCTAGAACATTAAAATAACATGCATTAGATTAATTTCAGGTGTATATCTCATTTTTATACAAATATTTGTTTTGAGATTTAAGGTTAGTTTTCATAACTAGGATTAACTAAGAGTCATATTTTCAGATTAACAAATTATAAAGACAATAAAAAATCCTGTTTTAGGTATATATTTTTTTAAGAAACATGGGGTAACTTACCTGTATAGAAGTAATCTAAGGGGGCCCCTGGGTGGCTCAGTCGGTTAAGCATCTGACATTTTGGCAAAATGTGCTATCTAAGACATAGAGTAATTTGCACTCAAGGATTTAGAGAATCTGTGTTCCTCAGTACCATACAATTTGCATGGAAATGATTTATGGTTTAGGAAATTAGGACTGTCAATTGTAATTGACAATTGGTAAGCAAGCCTATAAAATGTGAACAAACATAAATATAAAGGTAATATTTTATAACGGTATCTTATTTAAATAGCCTAAATATTTTTATAAATTTTATGCTAATGATTACCCCATCTCCCTATGAAATGCAACATTTATGCAAACCACTTACCCTGACTTGCTTCCTTTGTCTCATTCTTGTGCCTGCCTATAACCATAACTGTCGTACTATGAATGTTGATTATCTGTGCCAAAATAAGTGATATCTAGCACAAAAAAATTAAAAATAACTCACCTACCCACATAGACAATGGAGAAGTTTGCTATGTTGCAAACTTGATGCATTAGACCAAGGTTCAGGGACATTTTTTCTAAAATAATACACCCTCCTCCATCCTCAACTTTGCCTTTCATTTTTAATGTTTATTTATTTATTTTGAGAGAGACAGAGGGAGAACATGCACATGACCCTGGGGGCGGGGGGAGAAAGGGAGAGATCCCAATCCATAGTGTTGCACAGTCCAATGTGGGGCTTGATTTCAGGAATAGTGAGATCGTGACCTGATCAAGATCTGAGCTGAAATCGGGAGTCAGTCGCTTAGCCGACCAAGCCTCCCAGTCGCCCCCTTCCCATCTGTGGCTTTAGTCCAAAAAGAATTTTCTTACCTTTAAGAGATAATACTGTTTTTCACTATGTTAATATTACTAATGAGTGCTAAAATCATATACTTTTGTTTTTTCTCAGATTTTTTATTTTCTTTTCATTCCTGTCATTCTGATCCTTGATGGGGCTTTTCTCAGAACCAGAATGTTCCAGTGGCCTCCAGAATGACTTATTTAAATTCAGATATCCCTTTCCAGCCCCCATACCTCAGCCTTCCTTTCACTTCCCTAATGATCCTGTCAGCCTCCTGCTCAGTTGCCATCAGTAGCGTTTGTGGCTCAGAAAATATTTCTACTGGGTAATGTGGGTTTATAAACTGTTTCAGATAGGGCAAGTACTTCCTCTCGACTTTGTCTTATTTTCATCGTTTATAATGTAGTGAAAATAATTATACATGCTTTACAGGGTTATTGTGAGTCTTCAGAGAGGAAATAGATAAAAAGTTATGGTCGATTGTAGTTATTATTGATTTCACTGATTATGAGTTGATTATTGCAAAAAGAAAAGAAAAGAAACAAGCAAATGAGCAACATTTTATTGCTAAAGATTATACATATGATATAATGGTATAGGTATAGGTATAGGAGAATTAATGTAGGTCAGTGTAAAATAATGTGAATCATATACTAGCTATTTAGAGATATGCTTAATCTTGAGAAGTTTAAGTGTGAAAACTTTCTCCTACAGAATTCTACAAATTTAAAGCAGAAAATCAGAAATCTAAAAGAAAAGACACTTGTTGAAAGTCCATGCATTTAATGTGATAGCATAGAAAATTAAAAAAAAAAAAAACTAAGAGATAAGTAATGCATTCAAGGTCATAAAACAATTTAGTGCAAAAACATATGAGTATATACATCTTATTTGCAAGTTTCAATTTTTAAAACTTTGTGTTTTTGTTACTTCTCTATAAGATGACTACTTCCTAACTTTTATATAAATGGTTACTTGAATTACTAACTTGTGGAGAAAAATATATTACCTGTGATTTTTCTTTTGATTGCTAATTTTTTATGGAGTCAGTTACTTTTTAAAATATCTAAGGAGAAAGAGAAGGTACTTACTGTGTCTATGTCTGTAATTAGGAGAAATGAGTCATCTTCCATTGATGGGGCAAATTACCGGCAATTTTCCAATTTGCCAGATTTTCATGTATATCGCACGAATAATTGAATAAAGAGTATGAGCCAAATCCAGGGTAGTTAATTTTAGTTGGGTGAATTCAGTGCCATCTGGACTTCTGGTTTTACTAACTTTTAACTGACCTAGTTCTTTCAGAAAAGTCCTGACACCTAATTTATAAAATAGTTATTCAAGCTCGAACTCGAATGAGTAAAAACCGCTTGCTAAATACTTAATTGTCAATTTGGGTTTAACCTGAAAAAATGAAACAAATGGTTGACTCTGGGTACTAAAAACTCATATCTTTTCAGTGTCATCTTAGCAATTCATAATAGCGTAGGCTAATTCCCTCACATTTAACTTATATTTTCTCCCTTTGCAATATTTATTGACTATTTTGTCTGTATTACTCAGTTGTAGCCTTCTAATTAGAATGCATCAGCTTTATAAAAATCATGGTCACCTTCAACTTAAGAGCTACCCTAATCCCATTTGAGACATGTCTTTCTTTTAAAATATTTTAGTTAAATTATCATCAGAATGATCATTAGACCATTTAACTTATGTTTACAGAGACACCAACATGTTAATGTTTCTACAAAATTTATTTTTAATTATTCTTTGGGGATCTCCTTGCCATGATCTTCTCATCGAATTTAACAAAATGTAATTTCCATTTGCGGCTGATGCTCAAACATGGAAAATTAAAATATGTTATCCAAACAATAAAGTTATCATTATGTCCTCCACCAAAAAAATAATGCCTCAGAATTTTCCCACACCGTTTTGATTTTAAGGGTTTTTAACTTATTACTTTTAAATTTTAAAGTTAGATTTATAGATATTTCAAGTTGATACATTAAAGAATACTGTTCTAAGTCTATACATTCAAATATATTTTATGGTCATCATTAATTTTGTGTTTTATTAGGCACGATAATATTCAGCAGATAGAAGCTAAGTATTTCTGCATTCTGAGAAAATAATTGCATTATATCTGAAGATACACAACATTTTACTATTAAAAAGTGTTTTTATTTAGAGGGACACTATGGCCTCTGATTCTTGGCTATTTTTCATATTTTTGGCCTGAGCTACCAACAGGAGCCAGTCTAATCTATGAGACACATGAGGGATATTTCAAATGTGAGGAGTAAGTAACCAAGGCATGTCATAATATATTATACAAAAACTTGGTGTTGCTGTTGTAATTGGTTTTGGTTTGGGTTTTTGTTACAGACTTCATTTTTTTAATTTACAATGTGATATTTTTTTCTTTTATAAAGTTAGTTCGCCAATCTCTGCCACAACTTCTCATCATAAAAAAAAAAAAACTTCAACCTATACACATGTATCACCAAAACCACTTTCAATATAGAAATATATTTATTAAAAAACTATAGATTTGCAAATCATTTCTATAAATGTAATGGAGAAAGGTGGAGTTCTATATCAATATGTCTATATCTATATTATATCTAATTAAATGCAAGTTTTATTGAAAAGTGTTTGGTTTTCTGCTCCATTTTTAATCTGAACCAATAACATTTTCTATAGTCACATGGCCATTTAGTAGATACTTACAAAAATCCTACCCTTAAATGAACACAGAAATCTCCCTCAAGATTACTCCAATTATACTTTCACTAAATTAAACTGTTTATATAATTACAAGAAGATGGTTTTTTGACCTGACTTTAATTCTTCACCAACCTCTGTTACACTTTCAAAAAGCTCTAAAAGATTTTTCAATATCATATATACATTTTTCTTATTTTTTTCTACATATCTTCAGAAAGATATACAAAATTGGTAGGGTTTTTAACTTAATATTTTTCAAGTCACTTGTATGACATTTAGTAACTCCTTTTAATTTAATAGGATTATTAACCTCCTAGAAGTGTTTTGTGTTTCAGAATGCAATTACGTATTTACTATCCATTATTAAATAAATAAAATTAATTTTAAAATATTAGCATCATTATAGCAACTTGTACGTCCAGGAAAATAAATTAAATGTAGTTTTCTTGATTTCTCCTATTAAGTACAACTAAAAAACCTAGTTATTATGTATAAAACAAACCTAAGAAGACTTTGAAAGTTGTAGAGAAGAGGGTGGACTGGCTAGGGATGTTGAAACCCAAGCAGAGGAAGCAAAGGCAATACAATAAAGCAAAGATAGACTTTCCAACAAATGGTGCTGGAATAAACTAGATGTGTACTTGCAATAAAAGAGAATGTAGGGGTGTCTGGGTGACTCAGTGGGTTATGTGTCAACTTCAGCTCGGGTCATGGTCTCACAATTCATGAGCTCAAGCCCCATGTCAGACTCTGTGCTGACAACAGGGCACATGGACCCTGCTTCAGATTCTGTGTCTCCCTCTCTCTCTGCACCTCCCCCACTCACAGTCTGTCTCTCTCTCTCAAATAAATAAATAAATAAATAAATAAATAAATAAATAAATAAATAAATAAATATTTTTTAAAGAGGAGAATGTAGACAGAGATCTTACACTTTTGCAAAAATTACTCAAAATGGATCACAGACTTAAATGTAAAATGCAAAACTATAAAACTTCTCGAGCGCTACATGAAGAAAACCTAGATGTTCTTGGATGTGGTGGCGACATTTTAGATACAACATGGAAACAAGATCAATGAAAGCAATGATTGATAAGCTGGGCTTATTTTAATTAAACAAACTTCTCTGCAAGACAATTATCAGGAAATTGAAAAGACATAAACAAAACATAGGAACACATTTTGAGATTTAGGGCTAGACAATAAAGTTCTTAGATTTTCACCAAAACCATGATCCATATAAGGAAATTTTGACAAATTGGACAACATCAATATTAAAAATTGTTTCACTGTGACAAATCCTGTTAAGAGGATGAAAATGCAAGCTACACACATACGGATATAGAGAAGACACAACACGCGTATTTAGCATCATACAGCAACTTGTACTTCCAGGAAAACTAATAGATTTAAAAAAGGACTATTATCTATTATCTATCTAATCTCTATTAAAATTCATCATTAATATCCAGATAAATATTTGCAAAAGGTATGATCGGATATTTAGTAAAGAGGATTATACACATGAAAAGCTCATGAAAATATGCTCATGAAAATATGGTGAATATCATTAGTTATTAAAAAGTTGCCAGTTAAAATCAATCAATCTCATTGTGATATAACTTCTATCAAATGGCTAAAATCAAAAGAAACCGCAAGAAATGCCGATGAGGACATGGAGAAAGTGCTTCACTTACACATTGGGCCTCAGGTTGCAGAATGCTATAGTCGTCGTATAACGTAGCGACTGCACTTCTAGACATTTATCCGAAGAAACTAAAACTTATGATCACACAGAAACTTGCGCACAAATGTTTATCACAGCTTTATGTGTAGTAGCCCAAACCTGTTAACAACCTAAATGCCCTTCAACGGTTGAATAGTGAAACAAACTGATAAAATTAAACCATATAATGCTCCTCAGCAATAAAACTCAACAAATGTTGATACTAGTCACAAATTAAATGAATCTTCAGGGTATTATTCTAAGTGGGAAAAAGTCAATGGCAATAAGTTACACACTGTATGATTCCATTTATATAACATTTTTTACAACATTGTTTAAAAATATTGTTTATAACATTGATAAAATTATTGAAGTAGGGAACAGATGAGTGGTTGCCAGGAATTTGGGGGGTAGGGAGATGAGGAGAAAACCAGCTTCTGAAAGCAGACAACACGAAGGAACTTTGCAGAAAAGGAACTGTTCTGTATCTTGACTGTGTCAATGCCGGTATTCTAGTCGTGCTGTTTCACTACAGTGTGTGAGATGTAACCATTGGAAGAAACTGGAAAAAGAGTATGTGAGTTCTCTCTCTATTACTTTTTACAAGTGAATAGGAATTTTACCATTACCCCATAATAAAATGTTTAACAAAAAATTGTCATAGAAGCCAACGTAATCATATTAAGAATTGTGCTCAAATATTAATGAATTCTATCAAGGAGTATTTATTGAATGTCTACTTTGTGCCAGATGAATACAATTTTATAAAATTAAAGTATACAATTAATCCTTTTTTCTTCCTTTGACCTTAGGTGTGCATGGAGCGCCCAGATCAAACAAGCACAGTGACAATACTGATAAAATTCCTCACCTCCTCTGGCTAGTTACCTGTTTCTAACAGTAACGAGGGCACCGATAGTGTCGGGCAACAGTCTGAAATATGATAAATGCTCAATAAGTATTTAATCGATGAATTAACTCATGCCAAGATGAAAAGTGCTCCAACTTTCGAGGTATTAACTTCCCCCCAGAGTCATCTATCTAAAAGACAGGAGACGATTCTGGGGAATCAAGTGAGCCTGTGGACTTACAGAAAAGAGCTCTGTGAAAACTGTAAGTCTGGATCTGAAGCTGCTGCATGTTTCAAAACCATCAACTACTCAAAACGGAGTTTTAGCAACTGAATTTCCTCTGTAGGAAATGGAGAGCCTCTATAACCAGAGATTAATGGCAAATCAACTGAAAATTAGTCCTATGTTCATGTTAGTGTTTTCCCCTAAGTCTCTCTAGCCCCAAATTTTCATGTGTCAGTATAACATTGACCTTCTTATTTGACACTTATACTTATTTCCTAAGATGGTGAGTGAAAGTAATAGAGACAGAAAAACACAGAACATTTATCACATAATAATTGCTCAGTAAGAGCCAGCCATTTTTCCTGTTACTTATCATCATAGACGTAACTATCGGGCCTAAAGTGTCCCTGAATATAAACTGTTAATTTAATGCTATCTATTAAGATATTCTTAATGTAGTGACTAATTTTACTTGACGAAAAGAGTTTTGCCTTTACTCATGATGTTTATTAGTAATTTATTCTTTTCATTATACTTGTGATAAGCTTGGGGACTCAGAATATTGACTATTTTTACAGTCATTGATATCTTGAAATTGTCTA
Source organism: Paguma larvata (assembly GCA_030068075.1). NCBI lineage: Eukaryota > Metazoa > Chordata > Mammalia > Carnivora > Viverridae > Paguma > Paguma larvata. Next base: position 39,987,357 of record CM057840.1, read on the forward strand.
TATTTAAAAAAGAAACTCAGACTGATGATGGTGACTGGGCAAACAGTGGAAATTAGAAACTATCAGTTTTATGTATGTGCTTTCATTTTTTTTTTTTTCAATCCTGTAATGTTGAAGTGGAATTTAGAAGATGCTTTGACTTCTTCTTTAAAGACAATATATGTTTTCCTTTTATTTTTCCTTTTGTTTCTTTTTTAATAATATTTTTTAGTTTATTTTACTTATTTTGAGAGAGAGGTAGGGAGAGAGCTTGAATGGGGCAAAGAGAGAGAGGGAGAGGGAGAATCTCAAGTAGCCTCTCTGTCGTCAGCAGGGAGCCCAATATAGGGCTCAAACTCACAAATGGCAAGATCATGGTCTGAGCTGAAAGTAAGAGTTGGTCACAACCAATTGAGCCACCCAGGCGCCCCTGTTTCTTCTCTTCTCCCCTCAAATTGACCGAATTCCCGCTTCCCCCCATCTCCCCTCATTCTGAGAAGTTTTCCTTAGATACTTCTTTGATTATTATTTCACGTTTTTATGTTCCATTTTCTTTTGTCAGAGAGAGTGACTCTCCATGATAATTTCTGAGGTTCATCAGTATTTTAGGCTTATTGATCCACTTCCTTTTCAACGTCAACAATGAAGTTATCAACACCTCTGAAGAAGTTTCTGGTGCCTCTTATTTACCAGTAGGAGTCTTCCTCTGTCATCGTAGTTTCATCCTTTATTATTCTTTTTCTTCCCCTTTAACCAAATATTGCATATGCTCAGTTTTCATTTTCTGTGGTTCTGGGAGGTTTCAATCTTTTCTCTTGTACAAGTTCTCCAACACCCTGGACCCTACTCATTCATTCTTTCTTTTTACTAGGTATGCTAACACTTTTTAATTGAATCTAACTTGTCAGTTTATTTTGCATACTAATTAAGTAGCATGTCTGATTTGTTCTTTCCGTTGTGATGAATCTTCTTTCCAGATATTTCCATTATTTGGATAGATCTTTTTAAAATGTGTGTTTGGTGTTCTGAACGACTAAGCGCTCTAGCAACCTGTTTTATTAAAGCAAATTTTGAGGAGATGGCTTTTTCTTTTAATTGATTGATTATATTCACGATTTTTCACAGGCTTAGTTTTCAGTAAAAGCAGTTACAGTCAAGTAATCAGACATCCCTTTGTAGAAACCGGGACTTTTTTTCTTGTGGTCGGATATTTCTTTTAGGTTTAGTGATGTTCACCTTTTATTGTGGAATTTAAGTTACCCTGTGGGTTTATAGGACTTTATGCCTCTCTGGGACCCTTCTTACGCACTAGAGTCATATTGGCAACCATCAGCTTGGTACTTGTTTGATATAACGGATTTCCCCACCAGCTTCCCAATTTCATCCTTGGCTTTCCTCAACACTGCTGAGTGATCCCATCTACGAATGTATGTCCTTTCTTAATATCTGTGTTTCTCCCTCTGAGACTCTGAGTGTGGAGTTTGGATTATATTATGTCACCTGTGAAAACAGAAACCTTTTTAACCACTCAATTTCTACAATTCTACCACCCTCTTCTAAGAGATATGAATTAGCCCCAAAATTTCTTTAGCTCCTTCTGCCAAGTAGATATTTACATTATCTGTTTCTGGGATACTTGTTTAGTCAGATTCTAAAGGATTAATCTATAGTTGGCATTTTGCTTCCATTACTTTTATATTAATTTATGTTAATATTATAATAGTATTTCTCACATTATTCCCCATATGGTTGCTAAATTCTTCCCATTTTTTCCCTTACCCTTCTTTCCTTCTTTTTCTATATTTTTATCTCTCTTTCTTTCTCTCACCATACACCTTCCACAGTCCGTACAGTCTCACACACACACACATACACACAGATTTTCCATACATTACTCTTCAAGTCCACTTTTCAATCATGGTTGCTCTTAATCTATAAAGAGGTTAAGAACATTAGCTTTGGTGTCAAATCCCCTTGGATTCAGCCTCTTGTTAGGTATACACCTTGGGGGAATAATTGGCAACAAGTATCTCTCACTCACCAAAAGCAGCTAAGAAGAACATATACCTCACAGTTGCAAGAGTTTAAACCTCATAGATTATTTGCTTTAAACACAAGATTATCATCCCAAATGTTATGTTGAGGTAAAAGATATTAGCCAGTCAAAATTTTAAATTATATTAATTTATTTTTCCCTTCTGCTATGATGAAAGCAGAGAGGGACACAAACCATAGAGACTCCTAAGTACAGAGAACGCACTGAAGGTTGATGGGGGTGGGGTAAATGGGTGATGGATATTAAGAAGGACACTTGTTGGGATGCCCACTGGGTGTCGAATGTTAATGATGAATCACTGGGTTCTACTCCTGAAACCAGACTGCACTGTATGTTAACTAACTTGAGAATTAAAAATAAATAAGTAAAGGGGCATCTGGGTGGCTCAGTTGGTTAAGTGTCCAACTTCAGCTCAGGTCACGATCTCATGGTTCATGAGTTCGAGCCCCATGTCAGGCTCTGTGCTGACAGCTTGGAGCCTGGAACCTGCTTCGGATTCTATGTCTCCCTCTCTCTCTGCCCCTCTCTCCACCCACAATCTGTCTCTGTCTCTCAAAATAAATAAAACATTAAAAATATTAAAAAATAAATAAGTAAATACATAAAGAAAGAAATAAATTTAAATTATCATTAATATGAAAATTTTGCTTTATGCCTGCCAGGGTTTAAATTATTGCCTGTTAATGGGTAAAAATATATATTTTAATGGTGTTAGGAGAAAACTGGTCAAATACTGTGTATATATTTCTCTCCTGGTGAGATAGGAATTGAGTTTGTATGAAACGGTCTTCTTCTCTCGCCATGTGGGTGACACAGATGTGAAGGATTGAAGGTTCTCTTATAATGGAAAGAGCAGGACTGCTCTCCCCAAAGCTCACTAACTAATGGGGGCTGTGAGCACCACCGCTATATATTTTGCTGAACTCACAGACGATGGTAGCATTTTCCCCAACATTTATATACAGATATATATAAATATATACAGATGTCTGTAAATATATATATATATAAAAATATGGATTTATAATTTTTAATTTAATAAATATTTATATATATATAAATATATATATATGTAAATATATATATATATACATACAGATTTAGTAGGAGTAGGTTATTTTCTGGTCATTAATGATTCTCGATTTAGCTATTAGTTAACTCTTAACATCTCCCAGTCACTTGAACCCTCAAAGACCATAATTGAAAGTGAATTCTTCCAGTAGGTATGTTTTTCTATGAATTATAGCCAGGGTGTATGCTCACAAATCAGAAACCCCATCACTTTCCTACTTACCTATTTCGTTTTAGCTCACAAGAAGATTTACTCATTTGTTGATTCAGTATGTATTTATTGAGTGATTACTATGGGCCATGGAGACGCCTGGGTGGCTCAGTCGTCTAAGTGTCCAGCTCTTGGTTTAAGCTCAGGTCATGATCTCCCAGTTTGGTGAGTTTGAGCCCCACGTTGGGCTCTGTGCTGGCAGCTCGGAGCCTGCTCGGGATTTTTTCTCTCCCTCCCTCCCTCTCTGCCTCTTGCCTTTACATGCTGTCTCTGCTCTCTCAAAATAAATAAATCAAAACTTAAAAAAAAAAAAAAGAAGAAGAATACATGGCCATAAAAAGAAAGAATAATGCATGTCTGTGCTGAGCCTACTGTATGATGGAAGAGGCAGATATTAACCAAGTAACCTCACAAATACATTAAGTACTAGGAAGGAAAAGAACACTCAGCTGTGAGGATATGTAACCATTTATTGGGGACTGGCCTGGTGTGGTAAGTAAGACTGCAGTTTCTTCATGTGATATCAGTGTCTTTGAAGAGAGTATATAGTGGGTGATACTTAATACATTTATTTTATATAAATTACAAGCAAAGAAGACAGGAAGAGCAATTGCCTTTTAGAAAATAAATTTCACTTTGCAATCCATAAATTCCGAGGGAGCTATCTAGAGAAAGGTAACATTACCAGTTTATGTTTCGCAAGCTTTTTGTGCGTAAAATGATATTTTGACAACTCAAGCTGATTCAGGTTGAAAGGTTGTAATTTGAGGAATAATAATTTATACCTTGTAAATTTAAGAGTACACACTTTTTTTCCTGAAAATTTGTCATAAAAGATCATTCTGGTCTCTCTTCCATACAATGATCTGAAAGACATGAAATTAATAGCAAGTTTATTTCCCTTAATTATGTGGGAAAAATAATGACATTTTAAGAAAAGGTTTTTTTACATATGTTTTAGAACTTATTTAAGGAAAAATACATATTCTATTAAACTGAGTTACTATTTAAAACTAATTTTAAATGGAAAGATTTCATTCAAAAGACCAACACTTTGGTTTCACTGTCTCTAAAAAATTATAATTACTCTAAAAGAAAATGACATTTAATCTTATGTTTTTACTTTATGTTATTCGAAATGAAGCAGCATATGAAGTTGTAATTTATTGCAAGTTCAAGTATTTAATTGGTTAGCTACTTGTCATAAATCATGATTTATGAATGTTTGCTCCAATATTTAAGGTCGGACCAAGATGGCCATCAAGAAATCTTAATGAAGCCGTTGCTTAAATGTTTAAATGTATTATCACAAAGCAGATTAAGTTTTCATTAACAGGTAGCTATTCTTTTGGCAGTAACCTTCCTCCTGAGCATTTAACTTTTTAGTCTATGCCTGGACAAAGAAGAGCCATTCGTAGATACTTTGAGTATGGTTTTATTTATAATTATTTTCTTAATTTTACTCATTAATTCTACTAAGACTTATTACCTTGACCAATGTCATTATATATTTAAAGAATTGACATCTTGGAAAAATTCATGCTTGTAGAGTCATGAATTTTGTGTCCAAAATTTGCTGAGAGACAGTGTCCTTGGCACTATTTTCAAGAGAGAGGGAGGCAAATCATAAGAGATTCTTAAATACAGACAACAAACTGAGGGTCATGGAGGCTTGCCGAGCAGGGGAATGGGCTAAATGGGCGATGGGTATCAAGGAGAGTACTTGTTGAGATGAACACTGGGCGTTATATGTAAGTGATGAATGACTAAATTCTACTCCTGAAATCATTATCACACTATATTTTAACTAATTTGGTTTTAAATAACATTTAAAAAAAGTGTTAAACACTTTGTTTCTTTAAAAACCTACAGAGTTAGTATTATCAGATGTACATTCCTAAATGAAATGACTTTACATCAGTGAGGTGTCAAGAACTTGCCAAAATTCACAGGCTTTTGAATTCGGTGAATTGAATAGATGAGGGTGGGACTTGAAACTTTAGCTCTCTGACTTCTTCTTTTTTTTTTTTTTGAAAACTAATATTGCTTCCTAAAATATTTAAATTAATGTGTGAATGCAGATATTTTCACTAATTAACCAACATAAATACCCTTTAAATTATAAATATAAAGAAGGGACATCCATATTTGTTTATTTCTTTTTTCAGAGAGAAACAGAGTATTTTATTTTAGCTCAGTTGTATCTGTCTCTTGGCTTGTCTACCCTGTTTAATAATTACAAATCTGTATATTGTATTACTGTGATTGATGGAGAATCGTGTTACGCTGTAACAGAAGTTAAACTATAGTTTCAAAATTTAGAAAGAAAAGCTTTTGCCTCTTACTTAATTCCTTCTCTTCGACTTAGAAAGTCGTTCATTGACAGCATACATGTATATATTTTACATCAATACTTTGGCCAACATCTGTTCAAAAGGATGGCTTAATTTAGATGTTAATAACCAATTGTTATGTATATATCTGTGTAGGCACAAACATGTAGTGCCCTTATATTTCTATTAAATGAGTTACCTTTCAGAATAATGACATTGACTACAGTAATTGTATTATGTGGCATCTCAAACTTTGGATGGAACCCTATCTATCAAATTACAGAAAATAACTTAAAGCTATGTAAGGTAAAATTAATTTTCAGTTATTTCATAGCTTTGAAAATTTAATATTTTGTAATAATTAGAAATATACATTACTAGTCACAAATCATTCTTTAAAAGATTCTTGATAACTCCCCTTCCACTTCATTTAATTCATGATACAGACAAGAGCCTATTGCTACAATTAATTCTTGTTGCTTCCTGGGGTGGGGATATTTTGTTGCAGTCATGGTAATTTGTTTTCTTTAATCTACTATGTGTTGGCAGTTCTTGCAAAATACTACAGTCATAAGTGGTGCTTCTCAAAAATTCTGCATGTACACATTTTACCTAAGTCATATTTTTCATTGGGTCTTTTATTCCAGTATTTCATTTGCATAGATTCATTGTGCCAAATGACTAGCCTCATCCAAAAGCATCTTTCAAGCTTTAAAAACTCCGCTACTGTTAATTTTTTGTAAAAGTTGTTTTATATCAAAAGGCAGGAGGGCAAAAGAAAGTGGAACCGCTACCCTGCCAACTGTTTAGCATTCAGTTGCTTTAAAATAACTAGTTGCAGAGCGACAATCACCCAGGCATTAGGAACATTGCCCTTTCACTGGCCAAATAGGAAAGAGCATCATCTGTGAGATACGAAAGCTCTAAGGAAAGAACGTCCAAAGAACCTTTTCTATATGTATCAGCTACACATAATAAAATTATGGGGAACTAGGATGGGTTATTAGTGGCGTTTTTCAAGACCAGTATGATTTTACAGATGTAATTAAAAGGTTATTGCTACTAAAGATTGGCAAGTCAATTTATGATTCTTATGCTGAATTCGTTTGCTGTAGATTAGTGCTTCGGAAATATATTTTGTTTTACAATTCTACTGTGTATGCAAATTTAATTAATATTGATGGAATTAAACTTAAGCCAACAAATGTAGTATTGTGACAAGTGATATAATGAGAGCATTTTAGGACATAGAAAACCAACTTTATTTAGTGTAAATTAGCAGTTAAAGATCAATCTTTTCAGCATCTGTATCATCCGATTTGGCCAATGTTTTTAATGCTGCTCTTCCTTTGGTACTGAACAGTGACAGAGTCTATATCTTTCAGGAACTGGATATATAGGTGTGTAATTCGAGAGAAACTACGGTAGTTGATGTATTTTAAATACACCGACTACCTTTATGTATCCACATAGACTTTAAATACTAATAAGAAAGGTCAAAGACAATATGGCAATGATGTAATCATTATTTAAATGGAGTGTGTTGACGTCATCCTTGTTTTCCAACCTTTTACCTGAGATGGGCACAGATAAAATTATAATAAATGTCATAGAAAAGTAAACATTACATAGATATACATAATAATAGATGCCTGCAAGTCAGAATTTTTAGCCGGCAAACATACAACTCTAATCAGCTAATAGAGGCTTCTTAGAGCCAACAAAAACATTTTCAAAGTAATGTTCTGGCTGAACTGTTTATAGCCCATTTGTGTGTTCCACAAAATAGTGCTGCTTCTAAAGGGGCTGAGTTACATTAAACTCTAATGATCGTGCCTATTTTATTTAAAGACTTCCAAAGGTTATGATGAGAAGATATTTATGTACTGCGGAGGCTTCAGGTAGAATGGAGCATTCACTTAGATGCCCCAATGTTCTTATTTAATATAAACATAATGATCTGGATGGAATCCTTGGATCCTTTAGGTAAAATGCTCTCATTAAGATAATCGTACCCGACAGCACGTAGTCAGTTCAGCATTCCATTGCTTTGTTTTTCCAAAATTTAATGAATGCATAGTCTAGTTGCGACTGAGGTGAATTTTGTCTTCAGGATGGAAAAAAAAACTGCACCCATAAGTTTCTAATTTATATAAAACCATTACTTCCTTATTGCCTTCTCGAGTTACCCCAAAGTCAAAACACTCTGCATTGCTTATTATGTACTAGACGATATTACTAGAAAGCAAGCAAATGAACCAACTAATAACCCCATAATCTTGATAGCTTTGATGACAAAATTTCTTTTCAGTTCATGCACTTGTTCATCCCACTAAGCTGTATGGCTGGGGTTGGGGGATGGGGATTTGAATTATCATTGTTCATCAGGGTCCCTGGCTGATGGGCCAGCATCACCATATGGGTACACACTTTATCAGTCAAAGCCAGTCACATGGCCATGCTGATTTTAAAGGATGCCAGTACTGCAATCTTATCCCGTGCCCAGAGGAAAGATACCCTGAGTATTTGTATTCCTATCTAACGGTCACTACTCCCGGTGTAGTACTTAACCGGCCAGAGAAGACTTCCTTTACTTAAAGTACTCTTATCACCACTTCTCAGGATTACTTCAGTACTCTCTCTCTGGGTTTTCACCAAACATTTGTAGATATTGTAAGAGTGATCGTGTAGCATTACGATACAAACAAATACTATGGAGAGTGAAAATGAGAGACCTAATATCTCAAATCAACATTTGTGGTTTTTACACACACACACACACACACACACACACACACACAATTACACTTTTTGGATATACACAATGAAATGAAAGTATAACATATTACTTCATCTTTATATAAAATATAAAAGAAGAAGTAGAAGGAAAATTTTAGAGAGAGCTCTTGAGTTAAGAAAAGAACTTGCTATACTTACTAACAATAATAAGGTTTTTAAATTAATTAATTGATTGATTAAAATAGTGATGTGTTTAGTTTGTGTTAGCATTAGTCTTAGCTGGGCGATACCTCCAAAGAGTTTGTCCTTTACGTTTGGTGGTTGTTTGACAGAATAATCGATGGATGGCAAGGTGTTTTGTCCAACTGAAATGTTAGAAGGTAAATTGAGATTATAAATTTTATCAGTGTTTACAGAACGAGGCAATAAAAAGTACTTGATAGCTGAAGAAAATTCCTTGGAAAGTTGTCCACAGTATTGGGCTCTGCATAGTCTTACGTGATAAGGGGAAGAGAAAATATATTCAAAGTAAGTTAGATTACTCATACTCACATTGAAGAAAAATGATAAATTGGGTAGAGGAATTATGTTAAGTAAACTTCTGCACACTTGCATTTTTGCACATAAATATTTTTAATTCTTCAGATTAAAATTTATTCATTTCCATTTTATCTTGCTTAACATAATCTGAGTCTCTAAGATAAGAGTTTTTCTTATATTCATCTATAAGGCTAGCAAGATTTTTGGTAATAACAATAATAGTGAACAATTAATACTTTTTCTTATTAAATTAGTGCTAAAAATTGATTCCAGAAAATGACATAAACTTGTTTTAGGTCTTTCATGTTTTATTTTATTTATTATTTATTTATTTATTTAGGACAAATTTAAGAGGAACAAACAGGAGAAAGTAGTAAAAAAGTCAGAAAAAAATCATGGGATGTGGTTTGTATATTCATTAGTTGTTACAGATAAGAAATATTAGAATTGCACTCTTCGAGTATGTATTTCCCCACGTCATCTAGCATGATATACCCAAAGATTTAAACACAGTCTATATGGTATGTAAAATACCACAATTGAATCAGTATTCTTGGTTATTTAAAGTCCAATTAATTCACTTAGCAGCTCACATATTAGTCTATGAATACGGGCATATGAGTTTATAAATTTAACATTTTAAGCCATTGAAAAAGATTTATCAAAATTATAGGTTCATGTCACTCTCTTGACAAGATCACAAACCTTTTTCACCAAATAAAAAAAAAAGTACATGTTCCAGGGTAAGCCTCTAAAGTTCGGAAGTGAACAACTATTATTTAGATCTTGGCTTAATAAATAACTTCTTAGAAGTATTATGTGATTATATAGTTTGAGATATATCACAAAACCTTAAAATGTAAATATTTTATTTTTAATTCTTTTGCATTTATTTATTTATTTATTTATTTATTTAGAGAGAGAATGATTGGAGAGGGCAGAGAGAGGATCCAAAGCAGGCTCCCCACTCTCAGTGCTGAGCCCAATGGGGGCTCGATCTCATGAACCATGAGATCATGTATGACCTGAGCTGAAATCAAGAGTCAGACGCTTAACCGACTGAGCCACCCAGTTGCCCCAAAACTTAAATATTTTATTTTAAATACTCTTCTTCATAATTTTGAATATATACTTACATATATTATATGTAACATTTATAATATTAAATATACATATATGTATATGTAACAGACATGCACAATCAATTTAGGTAATTTTTTTATAAAAAGAAAAGATAAAAAAGTGTTAATATAGGGGCACCTGGGTGGCTCAGTCAGTTGAGCGTCCGACTTCGGCTCAGGTCATGATCTCGCTGTTCCCGAGTTCGAGCCCCGCATTGGGCTCTGTGCCGACAGCTCAGAGCCTGGAGCCTACTTCAGATTCTGTGTCTCCCTCTCTCTATGTCCCTCCCCTGCTCATGCCCTGTCTCTTCTCTCAAAAATAAATATTAAAAAATTAAAGAATAAAAAAAGGTGTTAATATAAACCTGGGTTTGTGGAAAAAAAGACATTCTTACTCTCCTCTGTGGAACATGAATTAATAAAACCAGCATAGTATCACTAAAAGTCCTATATTTACTGAAAACAGAACACTTTGAGAAAATTTTGAAGACAGTATATCAAAGTATCAAGTAGTTTTATTCAGAGTAGCAGCATTAGGATTGCGTGTTAAAAACACGAACTCTGATCCCACCTCAGACCTAATGGCTCAGAAAGCTCTGGGGCGGAGTTTCCACGTGACTGGAACAGGTGCTGGAGTTTGAGATCCGCTAGTAGAACAGAACTGCTTAGATAGCTGATTTGTAGAGGAGACAGCAAGAGTTTCTGAAAGAAAGAGACGCTAAATTGATTTATTGTTAGTCCGAAGTCTTCCCTAGATTCCTTAGTGAATCTTATAATTAATCTCAAAAAGACTGGGTAGATTGTGTGGATGACAAATGTGTGTCACATGAGCAAACTATTTGTAGTCAAGGCCTCCGTCGGGGAGATGCCTCTTGGTCCTGCAAGCATTTACTCTTCTTCATTATTCTGTGTAAATCTCCTCCCTGGTTCCTCACCTCTAGCAACTTTTTCTTCCTCCCCTCAGAGACTGCCTAAATATTAAATATCGCCTCTCTAAAGTTTCCTTCTCTGGTCACTTAAAATAAAATAGGGCCTCACTGTCCACACTATATGGCTCATCACAGCAGGCTGTTTGTGGGAGCTCGCAGCACTTTCCTGTGACATTTGTCTAAAATTTAATTTAATGTCTTTGTTTAATTAATTTATTTATATATTTTTAAAGTTATTTATTTTGAGAGAGAGAGAGAGAGAAGGAGGAGCAGGGGGAGGGGGACGGGGAGGCAGAGAGAGAGGGAGACAGCGAGAATCCCAGGCAGGTCCGCACTGTCAGTGAGGAACCCAGTGCTGGGCTTGAACTTACAAACTATGAGATCGTGACCTGAGCCTAAATCAAGAATTGGACGCTTAAATGATTGAGCCTCCCAGGTGCCCCAGTTTTATTTATTTTTCAAACTTTCTCTAGAATGTGAATTCCATTTGGACATGGACAGTATTGAACAAAGATGATGTATCCTTATCACCTTTCATTGGTGCACTGTAGGCATTAGTTGGAGGAAAAAATATATATATGGCACATATTTATATAATATGTTATTATATAATGTCATATAATATATTATATAAAATTACTCAATATTTTATTTGCCAAATAGTATTTGAGTTAAATAACACACAGAGAAGTGTTAAGTCTGGTAAAGGAATTCTTTCCTGTGGAAGGGATTTGAGATTTTTATCAGACCAACTCAGAAAAATTCCGTACAGTTATCAAGAGATGGAGTTCACCATTGTTCTTTTCTGAAGTATTATTAGGTTATTAGGTTTTAACTCAACAGAAACGCATAAATCTTCGTTTAATGTATAAATCATTTATAACCATATTTTCCATTTCCTTAATTTGGCTGAATTCACCTGAAATGTCATTTTCATAAAGAAATTGCTAATCAAGTTGAATTTAGGTTTCAAAATATGTTGTAAACAATATTTATTGTAAAAGCAATTTTCTCTTTTGGTCATGTTTTTAAAATTCTTCTATAGAACCATAATATTCTCGAAGTTTAATAGGGTCCCACGGTAAAGTGAATAAAGAAAGGAATCTTTCTTTATTAGAGTTAGGAAAATAAATTCATTCTCTTCTTTTTCAGTTTCCCTTGGAAAATAATAAAATATTACCTTAGTGTTTTTTAAATGGCTCTACATTCATATTCTATGAGTAATGAAATCATTTTTATGAGTACATCTTTCCTTTGAAAAAACAGGGGAAGCTGTTTCATTTAAGTGGCTTATTTTTCCTTTATGTGATTCGGTTTTCAGAATATTCACTCCAGTTACATAAATTATAAATGTTGCTTCTCCTACTCATAGCACATGACATATTATTACAGGCGAGACTCATTGTAATGTGGTGACCTCAGCTAAAAGACCAAGTGAACTTTTCAAATGAAAACATTCAGATAGATTGTGTATTTATGAATAAAAATAAATTTACTTTTCAGGGAGTTTGGCCGCTGGAAAGTAAATAACCTTGCAGTCGAGAGGAGAAATTTCCTTGGCTCTCCTCTGCCTCTGGCTCCTGAATTCTTCCGCAACATAAGACTTTTGGGACGCCGACCTACCCTGCAGCAAATCACAGAAAACCTTATCAAGAAATATGGGACACACTTCTTGCTGTCTGCTACTCTGGGAGGTACGACTCTTTGAAAATATTTGTGCCCGTGTGTGCTTGTGCATAAAACTGTATAAATCAACTAAAATTGCGCTGATTAATACAGATAGCTGCAGCTTGAATAATTCTAGAATTCTTTCATTAATTTGTTCAATACGTTTATGGAATTATTACTAAATGCCTTCTATGGAGTTCCCAACAGTGAGGCCAATGTTATTACGTAGCTCATACCTGAAGGCGGCCTACAGCACAATAGCATGCATTAAATGCAGTCTTAGTTATTACACACTGTAATGCAAGGTGATGTGCCAAATTTTATTTGAAAAGTGAATCACAAAGTCAAGTCACAAGCGAAGTCATCGCTTCTGGTTAGAGAGAGCAGGAAAAGTTTCCTGGAGTAAATGCTAAAGATTTAAAATTATGTTTTTAGCACTATTTTAGTATTTCTGATTGTGCTTCATAAACGATATGAAAATATCGATCAGTAAATGTCAATTATGATGTATAACTTAAAAATAGAGATTAATAATGTTACTTCTTCAATTTATAAAGTTGTAAAAATTAAGAAAATGGTGGTTTTAACATGATTAAATATGTTTTATTGTAGTGATGTATAATCCAGCATTTTGAATACACTTAAATGATATTTGGGGAGGTAACGTGTAATAGGGAAAATACGATTTTCCTAAAACTTAAAAATATCCCGCATTTCCATATATTTCATTTTGTACAGGACTTTAAATAATGCCCAACCATTTGTTTAGAAATAGATGTTACTCTTTCCTATAATGATGCGCGCTGAATATAATTGGATAGGGAAGCCGTGTAAACAGTGATTTCCTGCTTCCTTGTTAGTCCCCAGTAAGTTTACTAAATACAGACAGACCGATTCGCACTGATGGGGACGGGGCGTGAAAGGCCACAAGTTCTTCTTTTTTTTCCTGTCTTACAAAATGAGTCATTTCTTTCCTTTACCTGCCAGTCCAGTCTGTCAGTAAGCCATGCCAGTATGATTTTGCCCCAAAATATACCTATGTCAAACCTTTCTGACTTCTACCTCGATATCCTTAGACCAAGTCATCATGTATCTCCTAGAATACTCCTAGGTCCATGCTCCACTTAGATTTGTAGAAAATTTAGATCAGGTCAAATCATCCGTGTGTCAATTAAAACCTATAACTAGCCACGTGAAATCCAAATGTCCTGCTGTGGTTTATGATGCACTAAATGAATGAGCTGACACTGCCTTTCATTGCAGACCTCAACTTTTCTCTTTCCTCATCACGCTGTATTTTTCAGTCAGAATGATCTTCAGGTGTTTCTGGGCAATATTTCTGCTTAAATGTTACTTTCCAGAGAGGGTTTTCCTATCCATACTACCAGGAACAGTGCCCAGCTGTCCAACAGTAGCCTCTACTATTTCATGATCTTGCTTTGTATTCTTCATAGTATTTATTTTATTTTTTAATGTTTTATTTATTTATTTGGAGACAAAGAGCACAAGTGTAGGAGGGACAGAGAGAAAGAAAGAGAATGGCAAGCAAACTGTGAGATCATGACCTGAGCCAAAATTAAGCCTTGGATGCTCAACCTACTGAGCTACCCAGGTGCCTTTCTTCAAAGTATTTTTTTTTAATTTTTATGTGAATTTTTTATTAGTTTTCTTATTTATTATCTGTCATTTATGTATATTTTCTTGAAAAAAAAGGACCTCACTTATATTTGTCATCAATTTACCTCCATAGTTAGAAGTGCATAATAGATTCTCATGAAATATTTCATTTTTTTGTTTGTTTATTTGGATCCTGATTTTTATTTTTATTTTTTTGAGTAATCTCTACCCCCAACATAGGGGTCGTGAGATCAAGAGTCACATGCTCTACTGACAGAGCCAGCCAGGTGCCCCTGGATTCTAATAATTAAAAAAATTATCATTTATTCTTATATTTTTTAATTTTCATCCAAGTTAGGTAGCATATAGTACAATAATGATTTCAGGATAGAATCCGATGATTTATCCATTACATATAACACCCAGTGCTCATCCCTCAATGCCCCTTGACCATGTAGCCAACCCCTCCAGCATCCCTCAATGTGTTCTATTTAAGAGTCTCTTGTTTTTTCCTCCTTCCTGTTTTTATATTATTTTTGCTTCCCTATATTCATCTGTTTTGTATCTTAAATTCCACACGTGAGTGAAGTCATATGATATTTGTCTTTCTCTGACTAATTTTGCTTAGCATAATACCCTCTAGCTCTATCCATGTTGTCGCAAATGGCAAGATTTCATTCTTTTTGATTGCCGAGTAATACTCCATTGTATATATATGCTACATTTTCTTTATCCATTCATCTGTTGATGGAAACATGGGCTCTTTCCATACTTTGGCTATTATGGATAGAAATGCTATAAACATTAGGGTGCATGTGTCCCTTTACAACAGCATACTCGTGTCCTTTGGGTACAGACCTAGTTGTGCAACTGCTGGGTCATAGGTTTGTTCTAATATTAATTTTTTGAGGAACCTCCATACTGTTTTCCAGAGTGGCTGCACCAGTTTGCATCCCCACCAGCAGTGAGAAAGTGTTCCCATTTCTCCACATCCTCGCCAACATCTGTTGCTGCCTGAGTTGTTAATGGTAGCCATTCTGACAGGTGTGAGGTGGTATCACACTGTAATTTTGATTTTTATTTCCCTGATGATAAATGATGTTGAGCATAGTTTCATGTGTCTATTAGCCATTTGGATGTCTTCTTTTGAAATGTGTCTATTCATATCTTTGCCCATTTCTTTATTGGATTATTTGATTTTTGGGTGTTGAGTTTGATAAGTTCTTTGTAGATTTTGGATACTAATCCTTTATATGATATATCATTTGCAAATATCTTCTCCCATTCTGTTGGTTGCGTTTTAGTTTTACTGATTTTTTCCTTCACTGTGGCTTTTTATCTTGATGAGATCCCAATGGTTCATTATTTCTTTTGATTCCCTTGCTTCCGGAGACATGTTGAGTAAGAAGTTGCTGTGGCCGAGGGCAAAATGGGTTTCCCCTGCTTTCTCCTCGAGGACTTTGATGGCTTCGTGTCTTATGTTAGTTCTTTCATCCATTTTGAGTTTATTTTTGTGTATGGTGTAATAAAATGGTCCAGGTTCATTCTTCTGCACATTGCTATCCAGTTTTCTCAACACTATTTGCTGAAGAGTCTGTCTTTATTCCATTGGATATTTTTCCCTGCTTTGTCAAAGATTAGTTGGCCATATGTTTGTGGGTCCATTTCTGGGTTATCTATTCTGTTTCTTTGATCTATATGTCTGTTTTTGTATGAGTACCATGCTGTCTTGATGATTACAGCTTTGTAATACATCTTGACGTCTGGGATTGTGATGCCTATGGCTTTGGTTTTCTTTTCAAGGACTGACTTGGCTGTTCAGGGTCTTCTCTGGTTCCATACAAATTTTAGGATTGTTTGTTCTAGCTCTGTGAAGAAGGCTGGTGTTATTTTGATAAGGATTGCATAAAATATCTAGATTACTTTGGGTTATCAACATTTTAACAATAATTGATCTTCCACTCCATGAGCATAGAATAATTTCACATTTCTTTGTGTCTTCTTCAATTCTTTCATAAGTTTTCTATAGTTTTCAGTGTATAGATTTTTCACCACTTTGATTAAGTTTATTCCTCAGTATTTTATGGTTTTTGTGCAATTGTAAGTGGGATTGATTCATTGATTTGTCTTTCTGTTGCTTCATTATTGGTGTATAGAAATGCAACCGATTTCTGTACATTGATTTTATACTCACCTACTTTGCTGAATTCATTGGTCTGTTCTAGCAGTTTTTTGGTGGAATATTTGGGTTTTCCTTATAGAGTATCCTATGGTCTGTAAACAGTGAAAATTTGAATTCTTCCTGGCTGATTTAGATGTCTTTTATTCCTTTTTGTTTTGTGATTGCTGAGGCTAGGATTTCCAATAATACATTGAAGAACAGTGATGAGATTAACATCCTTGTCATGTTCCTGACGTTAGTGGGAAAGTTTTTCCCTGTTGAGGATGATGTTAGTCATAGGTCTCTCCTACATGGATTTTATGATACTGAGGTATAATCCTTCTATCACTATTTTCTTGAGGGTTTTTATCAAGAAAGTATGCTGTATTTTGTCGAATGCTTTCTCTGCATCTATTGAGAGGATCATGTGTTTTTTTGTTTTTTTTTTTCCTTTCTTTTAGTAATGTGATGCATCACACTGATTGATTTGCAGATATTGAACCAGCCGTGCATCCCAGGAATAAATTCTTCTTGCTCGTGGTGAATAATTATTTTAATGAATTGTTGGAACCGGTTGGCTAGCATCTTGTTGAGAACTTTGGCATCCATGTTCATCAGGGAAATTGGTCTGTAGTTTTCCTTTTTAGTGGGGTCTTCGTCTGATTTTGGAATCAAGGTAATGCTGGCCGCATAGAAAGAGTTTAGAAGTTTTCTTTCCATTTCTACTTTTTGGAACAGTTTCAAAAGAATTGGCCTTAACTCCTCTTTAAAAAGTTTTGTAGAATCCCCCTGGAAAACCATCCGACCCTCGACTCTTGATTTTTGTTTGTTTCTTTATTCACTTTTGAGAGACAGAGAGAGACAGAGAAGGAGCAGGGGAGGGGCAGAGAGAGAGAGTCACACACAGAATCTGAAGTAGGCAGGTGCTGAGCCGTCAGCGCAGAGCCCAACAAGGGGCTTGAACTCATGGACTGCTAGCTGAGGTAAGAAGCGGAACCGACTGAGCCACCCAGGTGCCCCAGGGAGGTTTTTGATTACTAATTCAACTTCTTTACTGATCATGGGTCTGTTCAAATTTTCTATTTCTTCCTCTTTCAGTTTTGGTAGTTTATATGTTTCTAGGAATCTGTCCATCTCTTCTAGATTGTCCAATTTATAGGATATAATTACTCATAATAGTCTCTTAGTTTTGTTTGTATTTCTGCAATGTTGGTTGTGATCTCTCCTCTTTCATTCTTGATTTTATTTATTTGGGTCCTTTCCTTTTTGGGGGGTGTCAAACTGGCTGGAGGGTTTATCAATTTTGTTAATTCTTTCAAAGAACCAGCTTCTGGTTTCATTGATGTTTTCTACTTTTTTTTTTTCCCCCTGATACCATTGATTTCTGCTCTAATCTTTAATATTTCCTGTCTTCTGATGGTTTTGGGTTTTATTTGCTGTTCTTTTTCCATCCCTTTCAGGTGTAAATTTAGTGTTGTGTATCTGAGACATTTCTTCCTTCTTTAGGAAGGCCTAGATTGCTATATACTTCCCTCTTATGACTGCCTTTGCTGGATCTCAGATGTTTTGGACTGTGGGGTTATCATTTTCATTGGCCTCCATGTAATTTTTAATTTCCTCTTTAACTTCTTGGTTAAATCTTTATCTCTTCTACTTTGCATGACAGCCTTGCTAGATAAAGAATTCTTGGCTGCCTATTTTTCCAGTTCGCCATGTTGATTATATCCTGCCACTCCTTGGTCTGCCAAGTTTCTGTGAATGGATCTGCTTTGAACCTGATCTGTCTTCCCTTTTAGGATAAGCAGAGACTCTTAACCGATTGGGCCCCCCAGGCACCCTGTCTAATGTCTTTTATAAAGTTCAGTGCCCTTGTACTCAAATCAGGCTTCATTATGTTTGTGTCAACAATGTGTGGTACCCAGAAGAATTTCAGAATATAAAATACACTCTCCAAATAAGAAAAGAAGCGAGTGACAGGGGAAAGGCAGAGACATAAATTACAGTGACTTTTTAATTGTTTTCATCGTGAATGCCACATTTCGGCTTTCAGAATAGTTTTGTTCTGTATGTTTTTATTTGTTATTATAAGCATGGTCCTTTGGATTAAATCTTTTCTTCGAGTTGATTATTCAATGATGGTAATATGCTCTCTTTAAATTACTTTACTTCAGTTATTTAAAAGTCTTGTCCAAGCATTTACTTGAAGTCAGGATGGAGCGGGGTGGTTTTGGGGGAGAGGAAGAAATAGAATTGCCATACTCACTAGCCTTCTAACCTTGGACTATTCCTTGGATTTAGTGTTCCTGGTATGATCTGTTGGATCTTTCTTTCTTTCTTTCTTTCTTTTTTTTTTTTTTTTTTTTTTGTTTGTTTGTTTGTTTGTAAATGTTACTTATGTTTTATTTCGGGAATCTCTGCTGTTCGATGTTAATAATTTAGTTAAAATGCATGAAATTATTTAAGTAGCTTAAGGATATAAACTATTTGCCATTAACAAATACATCAGGTGGATTTCAGATGTTTTTTTTTTTAATATTGCTGTCATAATTACACTAAGCTTTTTTTGCTTGTTTGTTTCTGTAAGTGTATTTTAGTTTTATAGGTATTACCTAGTTGAAAACAAAATTGTTTTATTCCATTAAAATGAAATTTGTGGTGTTTAACTGGGGCTAATTCTCTGTCTTAACTAAGTAACAACCCTAATAATGGCACACTGAAGCTGTCATGTATATAAGCAAACATTTTAAATGAAAGGGCAGTTATTTTTTGCTTCCTAAGTAACCAGATCTTCAACTAAATTTAAACATTTTTAAAAATGAGTTGAGTGTAAAATACTACTATCAGTACTAAGGTGATGAAAAAGAAATAAATGAAAAAAATGTCTTTTTTTTCCCTGAGTTATTTAGTACATCATATTATTGACTTAGACATAAAACTTTGGATAGCATATTTGAAGCCTTTAATGGGATATTTTATGATAGATAAAGCCAGTTATTGAATTATCTCCCTATAGGGAAAAATAAATTATAAAAAACCTTCTTCAATATATATTACTTTCCACATTTATTTCATCTTATAGCTTCCCGACTATTTATCAATAGAGTAATTCAGCTTGGTTCTATTTGGATAATGATATCTAAGCTCCATCACTGTTTAAATATCTAAAATAAGCTACTCAATTTGAAGAATCAATCTTGAAAAAGATTGCACTACTGGGATATATTGATTTCTAGCTATGGGATATATTTCATGACTGATTTTATAATATATTTCATTATAATACAATATGACAAACACTGAAATAAAAGTGTATCTGGGTACTGAATATAGAATAACAAGACATGAGAATAGGAAAAAAAAAAAGAGAAAGATCTTAAAACTGCTGGCTTGACAGGGGAGAGGGAGGGTGCCCACCATCAACCAGCAAGCCTAGGTTCTGCACCAAATGAAAAGGAGAAAAGACTAAGGAAGATGGAGTCCAAAAATTCACTTAAAATTTTATAAAATGTCGCAAAATATTTATAGTAGTTTTATTTGTTTTAATGTTTATTTATTTGAGAGAGAGAGTACAAGCACCAATGGGGGAGGACCAGAGAGAGAGAGGGAGAGAGAATTCAAGCAGCTTCTGCATTGTCAGCACAGAGTCCAATGTGGGACTTGACCCCATGAACCCTGAGATCATGACCTGAGCGAAAATCAAGAGTCTGACACTCAACCGACTGAGCCATCCTGGCACCCCTGTAGTAATTTTAAATGGGACCCGATCCCCATCTCCAGTATTACGCAGACTTGTGTAAGTCATGGTTATAGCCCTGAGCGTCCTGTAGACACAGGAGCATATGCGTGGCTCCCTATCAACCCAGGCTGTCTAAAGCCAAACACTCTGAAGAGGGAAACAAAGCTTGTGCCCTCTCCTCACAAGCACAACCTGGAGAGAAGTCAGAAGAGGTGTGGTTACTCACATAAGTTGCTTTCCTGCGCCAGCCTCTCTGTTAGCTCACTCACTGCACTTCTGTGGGCAGAATCAGGAATGTAGGGACAATGAGGATTGTTTGGGCAAAATACCTTCCCATGAAGAGGAACGCAGGAAATAGTACTCTTTACTTATTTTTTTTTTACGTATTTATTTTTAAGAAATAAAACCACAATTCATTCTAGGGGCAACTAGATAATCTACTAATATTCATTTTTGCGACTTTGGAAAATATTTTTCACTCTCAGCAACATAAAAACAAGTCCTGTTTGACCACTGGCTTTGAATGCAGAATTATAAAGCCGTAATTAAAATTATAGTGGAAATAGTTACTTTTTTTTTTTAAATTGTAAGGTTTTTATTAACTTTTTTCCTGCAAGTGCTTCTTATGAGAACATATCTTGTCATCACCACAGTGTTCAACTTAAGCATTTAATCAAATATCTAATTTTGTTTATATAAAAATATTTCTTCACTTTAGAATGGAAAAATACATGATTGAATGTCCACAGTAACATTAACTTACTAGCATAGTTATTTATATTAAGGAATACTACCTCAATGGGGCGTGTGGGTAGCCCAGTTGGTTGAACATCCGACTTCAGCTATGGTCATGATCTCGCAGTTTGTGAGTTCGAGCCCCGCGTCGGGCTCTGTGCTGACAGGTCAGAGCCTGGAGCCTCCTTCAGATTCTGTGTCCCTTCCTCTCTCTATCCCCTCCCCTGCTCATGCTCTGTCTCTCTCTGTCTCTCAATAATAAATAAAAAATGTTTAAAAATAAACAACTTTAAAAAAAAAGAATATCTGGATAACCACTTATTGTATAAGTTGCTATAGTTGCAAAGCTTTAGCTTAAAAAGTGTTACCATATTGTTTGTATATGTATCTCTTTCAAGAAATACAGTCAGGCAGTAAGATACACTATAGATAGAACAGCAATTCAATTTTTAAAAATTGCCTTGCATCCCCACGAGTGTAAGATTCCAAATATCCTTGTTGAATTTCGAAATACTCAATTCTCACTCTTCTCTGTGTAAATTGCATCTTGTATAACGTGTCCACAGGTAGTTTTAACCCCACATCATACACAACCCTCTTTCAAAATTGATTAGGGGCTGTGGTTCTCATTTTCATTTGGCCTCGTCTTAGGAAATATAAATTATTTCATTTTAGTTTAACTGTAACATAATTAAAGAAGCAAATCTTCTAAAAAAATATTTGTAATTTGTTTCTTAACCAAAAAGAAGTACTCACTGAAAATTCATGGAACTATTTCTTCTGCGAGAATGCATAGTCTGCTTTAAGAAAAAATCTGAAACAAAAAAGCAATCTTTTCTGAAGTTTATATCCCAGGGAAGTTCTATCCATTCATCTCTGTCTCTGTCTTAATCAGTCTCTCATGTCTCTTTCTCCCTGTATCTCTAATATTTCTCTGGGTTAAAATTATTTTAAAAGCTGAAAATTAAAGCAATATTGGTAATTAAATTTTAATGGTTTATAAGGCAGTTATCTACTAAAATGCTTTGAAACCATTTATGTAAATACGCACAAATATAACATGACAGAAAATGGGATTAAAGTTGCATTTGTGCAATTTCATGTCGATTGATCTTCTTAAAAAATAATGTTTATTTATTTATTTCTCTGACAAATTTATTCTTCTCTTTTCATTTCATTTATTTTTAAAATTTATATCCAAGATAGCATATAGTACAACAATTATTTCAGGAGTTGATTCCTCAATGCCCCCATCCACCCAGCCCATCACGCCTCCCACAATCCCTCTAGCGACCCTCTGCTCTCCATATTTAAGAGTCTCTTATGTTTTGTCTCCCTCCTTCCTTCCATACCGTCCGTCCTTCATCTGTTTTGTACCTTAAAGTCCTCATATGAGTGAAATCATAGGATATTTGCCTTTCTCTGACTAATTTCACTTAGCATAATACCCTCTAGTTCCATCCACATAGTTGCAAATGGCAAAATTTCATTCTTTTTGTTTGCCGAGTGATACTTCATTGTGTGCGTGCGCGCGCGCTCCTGTGTGTGTGTGTGTGTGTGTGTGTGTGTACACACACATAGGCCATCTTCTTTATCTATTCATCCAACGATGGACATTTGGCCTCTTTCCATACTTTGGCTATTGTTGATGGTGCTGCTAAAAACATTGGGGAGCATGTCCCCTTCGAAACAGCAAACCTGCATCTCTTGGATAAATACTTTGCAGTGCAACAACGGAGTCATAGGGTAGTTCTATTTTTAATTTTTTGAGGAAACTCCATACTGTTTTCCAGAGTGGCTGCACCAGTTTGCATTCCCACCAGCAGTGCAGAAGAGGTCCTCTTTCTCCAATCCTCACCAACATCTGTTGTTGCCTGAGTTGTTAATGTTAGCCATTCTGACAGGTGTGAGGTGGTATCTCATTGTGGTTTTGATTTGTATTTCCCTGATGATGAGTGATGATGAGCATTGTTTCATGTGTCTGTTGGCCATCTGGATGTCTTCTTTGGAGGAGTGTCTATTCATGTATTTCACCCATTTCTTCACTGGATTGTTTGTTTTTGGGTGTTGAGTTTGATAAGATCTTTATAGATTTTGGATATTAACTCTTTATCTGAAATGTCGTTTGCAAATATATTTTCCCATTCTGTTGGTTGCCTTTTAGTTTTGCTGATTGTTTCCTTTGCAGTGCAGAAAATTTTTATTTTGATGAGGTCCCAATAGTTCATTTTTGCTTTTGTATCCCTTGCCTCTGGAGACGTGTTGAGTAAGAAGTTGCTGCAGCCACGGTCAAAGAGGTTTTTGCCTGCTTTCTCCTCGAGGATTTTGATGGCTTCTCATCTTCCGTTTAGTTCTTTCACCCATTTTGAGTTCATTATTGTGTGTGGTGTAAGAAAGTGGTCCAGGTTCATTTTTCTGAATGTCACTGTCCAGTTTTCCCAGCATCTCTTGCTGAAGGGACTGTCTTTATTCCATTGGATATTCTTTCCTGCTTTGTCAAAGATTAGTTGGTCATGTTTGTGGTTCTATTTCTGGGTTCTCTGCTCTGTTCTATTGATTGAGTCATTTTTTGGTGCCAGTAAGTTGTTTATTTACTTTAGAGAGAGAGAGAGAGAGAGAGAGAGAGAGAGAGACAGAGAGTGGGGGAGGGACAGAGAGAGAGGGAGACACAGAATCCAAAGCAGGCTCCAGGCTCTGAGCTGTCAACGCAGAGCCGATACGAGGCTTGAACTTGAGAACCACTAGATCATGAACTAAGCCAAAGTTGGACACCTAACCCACTGAGCCATCCAGGCACCCCTCAACAGATCTTAATAATGACCTTCCTGACAACTAAGTCAAAAGATAAATGTCAAGTTTTAGAATTTTATTAATTCGATTGTGTTATTTTTTCCTCTATAGCACTTGGTAAGGTAGATAAACCATCTGTACACTGTTTGACAAACATGCACTGAGTTACCTAACGATGCAAAGACCCGAGACCGTCCTTAAAGGAACACATAGGGAACTGATAAATACAGACATTTAAACTGGTAATAAGTTTATTATGGCTTAGAGCCTCATTACTCGAGTGTGGTTCATGGCCCAACAACACTAGCATCACCTTGGAGCTTGTTTGAACTGCAGAATCTCAGATTCCATCTCGGATTAATGAATCAGAATCTGCATGTTAACAAGGTCTCTGGGTGATTTATATGCACATTAAGTTTGAACAGCACTGTTTAGAGTATCTATATAAATTTAGAGTGTTCTTAACTCTTCCAGAAATCTCACTTCTGAAAATTAATCTTGCTAAAATAATAACATGAGTCTATAACTATACATAACAAAAATGTTCATTATAACACAGTTTGTAAACAACTCCAAAATAGAGGTGACTTAATTGCATTTCACTCAGGGTAGATTCAGTTTCATCTGAATGGGAACTATTTATTTCTGGTTTCTCTTCTTTCATGTCATTGTTTCATAGAGAATATTATGGTATCTGGGCAATTTTGTTTAGAATTTTTTCAGATGTTTTGGGGGATAACTGTTAATAATCATAAAGTCAGTTGCTCTCATTTGGAGTGTTTTGCAAAACACATTATGTTTCTTTGTACAAGCTCTCTAAGACCAGTTATTTCCTTTCCATAATATCTTACAGATGCCAACTGGTGTTAAGCCAACATGTCTGTTTTTCATGCTTTTATATATTTGGCTCTGCTTCTTGTCAGAAGCCTAGTTTTCTCAGATGGATTTTTTTAGGCCTGTTTGATTCTGAAACACTGTTTTTTCTACAACACTACATTAGCGGAAACATCAATATCATCAGGATGCTTACCTTCTAACATGTTAGGCTAAGAAATAATTATCATCAGTTGTGAGAGTAAAATATGCTGTAGAAAGTGAACTATGATTTCAAAAGAAAGCTATCCCCAAATATTATAAGATTTTAGCACAAGGAATAATGTAATCTCTTATTACTGAAAAGTCGGACAATGTTTTTCAGTTAAAATGATACATAAGAAGTAAAATCTACAATTACATTCAACTATGTTTGCATTGCTTATTCCTAGGAGAAAGTTTCTACCCAAATAGCAGTTCTTTATAAGTAAAACTGACGCAAAAGCAAAATAGGCATTCACAATCAGATCTTCCAGTGGAAGGAAATGGAATGACCAGGAAGATATCTTTCATAAATGTACGGTTGTGTGTGTGTGTGTGTGTGTGTGCATGTGTGTGTTTGCTGAACTGAATGCTATACATTATATGTTCGTAGCTTAACCCAAAGGCAGAACAATGACAACATAAAATACAGCCAACCTGTAAGAGTTATTGTCATTATAGTAATGAGGTTGTCTCCTCATTCCAAGAATCAAGTTTAAGAAAGTTCTCTTTGGAACATGCTGTTCTCCTGGCAGAGACAAAAACCTAAAGAGTTTGTGTCACTTTAGAATGTTTCTCAAAAACTTGTACTAGATCATGACATACCGGCTCTCATGTATTCCACTGACCAGAGTGTTATCCTTTCTGATACCAGGTGAAAGGGAACCAACCATGAACTGTTTATAGTCCTTCTTTACAATGGACCATTAATCCATGCATCCATCTTTGCATCTATGATAATGCAGAAAATAATAGCAAAGATAATGCAATCTCCTGCATCACCGTTACAGATTTATCTTTAGGATTCTTTCACTCATTCTATTATCCGTTGTTTTCTGACTTGTTTTGACTCTTTGAGAGCATTACCTTTATCCTCAATAAATGCATATATGAGAATGCAAATTGAGAAAACTCAAGGAAAATATAATAGTGCAAAAGTTCTTTAAAATTTCTCTTATTCATGGACAAAACATAGATGACTTGAAAATCAGGACAGAAAAGTACATTATTGTGAGGTCCACGGCATATCAGATATACCTAAATCACTTCTTATGAACCAATCATAGGATGACATTGTCTTCTGTTTTGCATTCTCCCTGAAAGCATCTTTCAATATGTGCTTTTAATGCCCATCAACGACCACAGGATTTTAGTTGTAAAAGACACAGCTGCATGAATTCCGTGTGAAATAATCGCATCTTTTTATATCCACAGTCATTAATCCTTTTTACTTTCTAACAAACTCAGAATGTCGAATCATTTTCAGAACCACATTTAGTTTTTACAAAATGTGTGGATGCCCTTTGGTACTCATGTCATGGTTATGAACTACAGCTGGCTTAAAAATGTGAGTAAAAATGACATCCGAGCACAAATTTTAGTTGATTGAATAATATCTCATTTTCCAAATCTGAATATTGTGTTATTTATGTAGAATTCATATGAGCTTTTTGAATCAAATACTTGAGAAAGAGTTACAATTAAAGTCCAGAATGCATTCTGCTTAAGACTGACCGTGAAAGTTTCAAAGAATATGGACCATAAACATCCCCAAAACATGTAGTTATAAATAACTTAAAAAGACCAGATATCTTAGAGGAAAGAAATAGGCTTATGTCCAATGTAGGTTGAGTAGCTTTGTTAAAATGTTTTAGGTATTTAACAATCCAAGATTTATAACAGTTGATATTTAGCACAAACTACACAGCTTACATCACACAGTTGTCTGTTGTAATGAAGGGCTTAAAACAAGGTACTCATGAGAGAACAATCAGGGTAATTTAAACTGCCTCACACCCTTTACTGCAGGGAAGGTCTCTGCATCCATGGATTAATGTTCAACTGTAGACAAGAACTATGGGAAGCTTATTAATGGATTCCCTTTATCCAGTTGTTAGAAAGAATAACCTACTGCTATCTTTAATAATCCTATATATCTTGATTATAAGATCCACTGGAAATCAATTTTGACTAAGTCCAGGTTCCCATGGTGAAATTCAATATCTATGAAATGCTAACTTATAAAAATTTAAAATCTTCTCATTTGCTGTTAGGCCCTAATAAAGAAAGTAAAAGAGAGGAAACCAACATTTAGTGTACACCTTAGATGCGTTCCGCCCGGGTCTATGGAGGAATTGTATTGCTCAGTCTTTTCAAACAGGTGAGAGTAGGCCTCTGTTTCCGAGATGGGAAGGTCAAGGGCATGTATAACTTTACCAAAGACCCACAGTAATCAACTTTGGGGCCTATGGGCTGTCAGGATTTACCTTCATATACACCTGACTCCAAAACTCATATTTTCCTTTCTTATATTATATTCCCTTCAAATTAATAACAACAAAGAACAAACTGTAAAACTAGTAATAGACATATATTAAAATTTACAATATTTTTCCTTCGATTTTCTCTGTTCTCTGTAATATATGTTCACTCTCAGGATAGGAGGAAAACACATTTACCTGTACCTTAAAAGCAAATGTAGACCGTTTGGAAAACAAAGGAAATCTATATATATTTTTTAATCTCCAGTAGATAATAAATGGAAACTGCTGTTACTTGGAATGATGATTATGGGCCATTATTCTCTATATACATCTTTGATTGCTTGAGCTTATATTAGTATTTATTTTATCATTCATATGGTAACAATGGACCACTCTGAAATAGTAATCCCTAGCTTTGCGATGTGTCATTTTCTAAGTTATCATGGGACACTCTAACTTATGCAAAATATTCTTGTTTATTTAAGTGTATTTACTTATTTTTGAGAGAGAGAATGTGTATGTATGTGCATGCAAACAGGGGAGGGGCAGAGGGAGAGGGAGAGAGAGAGAATTCCAAGCAGTCTGAGCTGTCAGGAACCTGACACTGGACTCGAGTACACAAACCACGGGATCATGACCTAAGCTGAAATCAGGAGTTGGACAACTAAACGACAGAGTCACCAGGTGCCTCTCTGCAAAATATTCTTTAATCAACTATTTTAATTTGTTTTTTAAAATAAGTGTATGCTACTCCTCTCTGTGTGTGAGATATGACTCAACTGAGGGCCTACGAAGGAATTAATAAAAGTCCTATTAAGGGGTTTTCACCTGAAGAGTGAAGTCATATAGAGGGATACAGTTTTTAAAGAACTGTTTTGAGAGGTATTTATTCTCTATGTGTGGATTCAGATTGCAGGACCAGGGTTCATGGATTTGTAAAAGAAGTAGAAAAGAAAGGCTTCTGTCCATCACAAATAAGACAAGATAGCTAAAATTACTAGAAATGTGCACATATAGAATGAGTTATTTTATTCTAAGTTTAAGAAATTGTGGTGAATAAAAGAGAATAATACCATGCCAGCCATGTTCGAACTCTTACTGTAGTCTAGTCAAATTCTAAATTCTTTATGGATATTATCTGTTTCATGCCTATAGCACCTCTTTGCAGAAGGACTGCTTATACCCATGTTGCATGAGAGGAAATTGAGTCAAGTTATGCAATTCAGGATCATTCAGTTACTAAATAAAAGCCGGTATTAAAACTCAAATCCGTTTGGCACTAGCAGTTGGCATACTTACATCGAAACTATAACAATTAATTCCATATTTTTCTTCCTTCCAGTACCTCATAATTCAGTGAAAGAGTCCATTCTAGTGGTCTAATTATCTCCTCTGCTCAATGATGTCTAGTTTTTCAATTCACGTTGGACAGCTCCAGTAATAAGAAAAGGCACTACTATACAAAAAGAGAGAGTGAAGATGACTCCCCTCCCGTATTTAAATGGCTTTCTTGAAAATCCAGAAGACAAAACTAATTTCTGATAAATCAACTGAACCGATATTTTGAATTTACTATATCACTAAATTGAAGAAAAGTTGATATTATTTTAAAGAACAGGCACTTATACTTCTTTCTATCTACAGGAATCTGTAGAAAACATTGTAAATGCAAGAAGGCGAAGCTTGGATATTTCGATGTATTTGCTAAGTAAAGTCACCTGAGAACTGCCAAATCATCCACAGTTTCATTTTAATCATACTAGTAAATTCATAAAATGTACTTATATGTATAAATATTTTAAATCATTTTCACTTCTTTTTTTATTTATATTTTTAATATTTATTTATTTTTGAGAAAGAAAGAATGTGAGACAGAGAGCACACGTGCAGAGAGGAGCAAAGAAAGAGGGAGACAGAGAATCCCAATCAGGCTCCCCGCACTGTCAGTGCAGAGCCCAACGCAGGGCACCCCACAAACCGGGAGATCATGGCCTGAGCCAAATCAAGAGTCAGATGCTTAACCAACTGAGTCATTCAGGCCCCCTCTCACTTCTTTCTGTTGGCTGCACTGTATTCTACTTTATACATGTAATGTAGTTTACTCGTACCAATTAAGTATCTGAGTTGTTAAAAATATTTCAAATAAAGTCATAGTAAGGAGCTTTTTGCATATTTTAACCAGTGTTTTTTGGGATAGATTCTTAAAAGTAGAATTGCTGAGTCAATCATTGCTAACTACTGCCAAATTTCTCTCTAGTTACATCATTTTGCATTACCGACGGCAATATATCAGAGGGCCTGTTTCCTTCCATTTTGCCAACAGCTTTGGCAAGGTTGTCAAACTTTTGGATTTTGGCAAATTCCTTAATTGCAAAGTGATATATCAATATATTTTGAATTCGCAGTTCTCGTACTATTTTAACCTATATCTCTGGTATTTTCTGCTTTAGGTAAAGGGTTGCCATTAAAACAATTTGGCAAGTTTTGGTCTTTAGTACTCACTATGCAGTGTTTTTCTTTTTTCTCATTTATTAATTTTTGTCCTGAATTCTACAATAGCTGATATCAAGATTGTTAACTTTGCTTTCGTTTAGTTTACCTTTACCAAGATCTTTGTCATTTTTGTCCTTAAACTTATTTAGTAAGACCTGTCTCTTGCTGTATTAGTCCATTCGAGCTGCAATAAAACACCACAGACTGGGTGGCTTAAAAATGGCAGAAATTTATTGCTCATTGTTCCAGAACCTGGAAGTCCAAGATGAAAGCACTTACATGGTTCGGTTAGAGTCATTTTCAGGATTGCATAGTCTTGTGTTTTCACATGGCAGAAGGGGCGAGGGAACTTTTGTGGAACTTCTTTTAGGAAGACACTAATTCCATTGATGCGGCCTCTGGTCCAAACACCTCCCCAAAGCACCACCTCTCAGTACCCTCATCTTGGGGGTTAAGATTTCACAGATAAACTTTGAGGGAACACAAATATTCACACCATAGCACTTGCATCTGTGATACATCCTCATTACGAGTTCGCAGACTCCCACAGAACTCTTGTTCTTTCCACATCCGTGTCCAGGATGTCGGTCTTGGTATTCCCTCCCAGCTGGCACATAGGTGATTTTTTTTCTCTCAGATTCACTGGTTTTTCTGAGATACATTTGCTCAGATTTCCACACTAGTTAATCCTCTTTTTCTGGGAGTAAGTATTGTTTTTTTTTTTTTTTTTTTTTGCTTGTTTAGTAATTTACATATTTATTCACTTTTCTCTTTCAGTTGTCCCCACCTGAAAGCTATTATCATGCACATGACCTAATGCTGTTGATAATTTGACTCACTTATTCATATTTTTGAGGGATTTTTTTTTTTCAGCTGCTGTAGTTAGGTTGCTTGATTTCTGCTATACCTGTTAGGATCCAAATACAAACTGAGAATGTGACCTTTCAGACATAACATTGTTGGGGCGCCTGGGTGGCTCAGTCATTTGAGTGTCCAACTTCCGCTCAGGTCGTGATCTCACAGTTAATGGGCTCGAGCCCCACATCGGGCTCTCTGCTGTCAATGCCGAACCTGCTTCAGATCCTCTGTCTCTCTCACTCTACTCCTCTTCCAGCCTTTCTCTGTCTCTCAAAAAGAAATAAACATTAAAAAAAAACAAATAACATTGTTAATACTTTATTTCTGATATCAGTTGACCTGATCTCTTGCAGATGAATCTAAGCTGTTATTCAGAATTAAATAGTCACCTAGGACGTGTCATTTAAAAATTAATATTATTTTTTTGATATTTTCTAAAACTGGGTCATCAGTTCATAAGCGGACATAATGCCCCCTAAACACTGGGTTACTGAAAAGGCGATAGTAAGTGTCAATTCTGACAATTATGTGCTAGACGAATAGCCAAGAATACGGAACTCTGTAAATAGCGAGGTCTTAAAGTTAAACTTAAATGACATTGATATTTTTTGTCAACATTTGAACATTGAAAATTGCAGCTTAATTATATTATACTTTCAATATTACCTTTGAAAATCCATTGGCAATGCCTAAATCTTCCATGGAAGTTAGTGATTTCCATAGAGCTCATTAACACATAATATCTGTATATAATAACACATGTAGGGAACCTCTGAATTTAATGCCTATCTTTACACAACTATTTGTATATAATGAAACCCGCATTTGCAAGCATACTTCATTTTGGAAACATGCTTTTAATTCAAAGCACTTGTATATCAAAAATGAATTTTTTCATAAGAAATAATGGAAACCTAGATGATTCATTCCACAACCCAAAAAAATTCATATAAAATGATTATGATATTGTAACATAATTCAAAATAACACAGAAAATACAAAATATAAATATGAGGAAATTTATTTATAAAGAAAAATAAACAAATTAACTTGCACTTACCTTTGAAAACCTTCATGGCTGGTGTGAGGGAGACAAGAGAGAGGAGGAGTATTGTGTACGATGACTTTCACTATCGCTAACAGATGTTGACTACAGTATGGTATTAATAAACTCTTGTCATATGCTGTGTTTAATGTAACTGACAATAAGGCTACAGAGGAAATTGTCTTTCTCTGCAGGCAGCCTGACCTATAATGAAGCAAAGCATTCCTAAGGTTCCTCTTATATGGAATAGCAAAGGACTGTCCATAAGTGCTTGGAAGGGACAAAAAATACACTAGTGCCACTTGTGGGCACCTTCCAATGTTCTGAAAAATCACTGATTTCTGCCAAATACCGGGACCTGAGACTAAGCATCATCCGAATATGGGAGGGGATCACCACAGTCCCTCAGTGAACAAAGGAGCAAGAGAGAGAGAGAGAGCGAGAGAGAGAGAGAGAGAGAGAGAGAGAGAGAGAGAGAGAAGAGAGAGAGAGAGAGAACGAGAGGAACTGTTGGCCCCATTGTGATCATGTGATGTTCAGCACCGCATACTCCTTATATTTGAAGACTTCACTCATTTATCAAATTAAAAATTATTAGAGATGTTTGCTCGTCTTGCACAACACTCATAGAACTAGTTACTCCCAATCCAAAATATTACCGTGTATGTTTTCTCTGCATTTTAAAGGTATAATTAAAAATGGCTAGGGACACCTATCCGCCTCAGTTGGGGCAGCATGTGACTCTTGATCATGATATTGGAATTTCGAATCCCACGTTGAGTATAGAGATTACTGAAAATTAAAACATTTAAAAAATGACTAGTGTTTAGCAATATGCTTGGCCACGTTTCCATTAGTCATGTTGATCTGCAGAAAACATTTCTGAGTAAATTCAATTTTGTGTCATGCACCCCACTTAAGTTCATTTTACGTATTTTTCATTCTTAATTTGCTTTTGTGCCATGTGGGTTTTAGGTGAGGTAAACTATATGAAAGTCAAAGCAAACTAGAGAAATTATTCCACAAAAACTAGTTTTTCACCATGTTACTAAGTATTTACCACCTTAAATGCCTCAAGTACTTTTTTTTTTACTGTTTGTTTATTTATTTATTTGTTTGTTTGTTTGTTTGTTTGTTTGTTTGTTTATTTATTTTTGAGAGAGAGAGACAGACAGACAGAGCATGAGCGGGGCAGGGGCACAGACAGAGAGGGAGGCACAGAATCCGAAACAGGCTCCAGGCTCTGAGCTGTCAGCACAGAGCCCGACTCGGGGCTCAAACTCCGGAACACCGAGATCATGACCTGAGCCGAAGTCGGACGCTCAACCGACTGAGCCACCCAGGGGTCCCTCAAGTACCTTTCTAGGTACCACGTGAATGACACAAAAGTAAAATCTGCCCTTTTGTTGCTTATCACTCTTTTGTTTCGTTACGTCTGTGATCTACTCTTCCTCACCTGCAGATAAATGAAAAATTGATTTTAAGTGGAAAAATGAATAATTTTAAATATTATTCATGCAGGAGAGGAGTCACTCACAATTTTTGTGGACAAGCGGAAGTTGAGCAAAAGATCCGAAGGAAGTGATTCCAGCACCAATAGCTCTTTGGTCACTCTGGAGACACTACATCAACTAGCCGCGTCCTATTTCATTGACAGGGACAGCACCCTTCGGAGACTTCACCACATTCAAATTGCATCCACTGCCATCAAGGTATGAATGACTTTACCCTAAAATGATGTCATACCATTATTTTTTCTAGTTCTAAAATACATCTTTGTATAATTGCATGTCTCACTGATTTAAAAAATTACATTATAAAAACAGTTTAACATTTTCATTTGTCATAAGTTTTGAAACTTATTTCGATGAAATGGTCCTTATCTCAGTGGGTGTAATTTTTGACTTTATAATTGACTCAACGTTTTTCATATCCTAATGTTAATTGAAATTCACTTGGACTATGTGTCTGGATACACAAAATCCCTTATAATGTGTATGTGGATAAAGCTTTTTAAAATAACATTAACTTATTTCTAAATATTCATATTTTATAGTATGTTTTTAAAAACCATTCTGACAAGGTACACAACATTGTCAGTGACACAAAAGTCATCAAGCAGCTTGATTTAAGGAATATTTTCCCTAATACTTTAAAAAATACAATTAAGAAGTAAAAAGCATTTGGATATAAGTTTCTAGAAGTTGAGATAGCACAAACTAGAATTAGTGTGTAAATTCTATGAATTCACTAGAATATTTTGCCTCTGACTATACTAAGGTTGACTTTATCAAAACTGAGAGAAAGTGAGAATAAGACCCCTTTAATTTTATTTATTTTTTATTTTATTAAAAAATTTTAGTATTTATTTATTTTTGAGAAAGAGAGAGAGTCAGAGCATGAGCAGGGAGGGGCAGAGAGAGAAGGAGACACAGAATCCGAAGCAGGCTCCAGGCTCTGAACTGTCAGCACAAAGCCCAACACGGGGCCCAAAAGCATGAAATGCGAGATCATGACCTGACCTAAAGTTGGACACTTAACCTACTGAGTCACCCAGGTGCCCCAAGAGGTCTCTTTAATTAAAAAATAGAGAGATGGAGGGAGAGAGATACAGACAGGCAGACAGATGGTAACTCCCAAAACATTAGATTTTTTGACATATTTCTCTGGCAGTTTTAAATCAATATGTTATTGTTTGGTCAATGGCCACCACAAAACAAAGCCATCGCAGTGTGATAGAGTGATATTGGACTAAATTAACAAGAGCAAAATAAAATACAAAGAGCGTTTCTTAGTGTTTCAGTTGTAGCATTTCATAATTAATGTAAAAATCAGTCATTAAATATATCATTTTATTGCTTTATGATTTTAAAATTAATGTGTGTATTTGTTTTATAAGTTATTTGAAAAATTAGTACTTCAGTATTTTATGAATGCTATGGAAACTTTGCACCATATGTATATACATATATATGTATGTTTATATTATGCAAGATGTACAGGAGAGAATACCTTATGGCTTACATAAATAATACTACCTGTCTTCAATATTACTAGTAGATGAAGTTGGGACAAAACTTCTGTAGATGTGTAAATTACACAATTATAATTAGCCTACTTTGACTGTAGGACTTAGGTTGGATAATCAAGTATATAAATAGTATTTATGCTACATAGACAAAAATGTAGCCAACATGAATGGAGATATTTTAGTTAAATTAAAAATACTGTAAGATAGAATAATGTCAGAGATACTTAGCTCGAGGTTGCTGAGGAGAAATAGACTTTCTCAGAAATCAATTTCAATGATATAAACAGTAACTTAAAGTGTATTTTCTAATAGAAAACATCATTATTGTAAGTAAGTTTATTAGATGGCTATTGATTTTTTTTTTCAGCAACAAGTAGAATTTTGCAGTAGAGTATGGTACTTTACACAGTAAAAAATATTCACTCACAGTTTGTGCCAAACTTAACAGAGGGTCACTAGGGGCTTGGAACAGGATATGAATCCAGAGAGGCCTGGTCACAGCAAAGGGATCTTGGGGACAAAAGGCATCTGCTTATCTCCAAGTAGGAAACTACCCAAGTGTGCACATCCCCCAGGAAGACAGGGCTAGAGGATACTGGCCTCCATCATAGGACAGGGACTTGCTGGTTGGCTGGAATTTCATTTAATGAGACACCAGGGACCCCTAACTGCTGGGGAAGCCCTCCACCCCATCAGACAAAAAGCCCAAAAGGGAACTGACTGTCATCAGTCTGTAGCTTCCACTTCAGGGTAGGCCTCCTCCTCGATGGAGATGGTGCCAGTGGTTGGTGTTTGGCCCCAGCTCCACAGGTCCGGAGGGCCTGGCTGTCCCAGGCCTGAGAAAGGGGTGTATTCTCCATCTGCACGTGGAGCAGTTCAGGATTCTAGGGAGTGGGGGGGGGGAGAAAAAAGAAACCTTATGGATATTTCTATGTGCTGTTCTCCCACGAGCAAAGTGTGTGTCATAGAAATCGATGTTTTATTGGTCTAAATATCGAATGCAGGCACTGTTCTTCAGCTCTGGCAATAGAACTGGGAATGGGAAGGCTTCATGAAGCTCATAATCTAGCTGCGGGGTAGAAAAGAGCTTTAAAGAAGTGACTATTTTTAAGTTCACTTAGAGAGAGGGAGAGAAGAGAGAGAGGGAGAGAGGGAATCCCAAGCAGCCTCCATGATGTCAGCACAAAACAGAAAGCAGGGATCGATCTCACAGGTTCATGAGATCATGACCAGAACTGAAATCAAGAGTCGGTCACTTAACTGACTGAGCCACCCAGGTACCCTTAAAGAAGCGACTTTTTAAAATAAATCATCTCAAAGCCACTCTTCTTAAAGGAGTAACCTGGAATGTGGGAGAGTGAACAGCCTCACCTTTAGAGCTACAGGGAATGCTCATTACCCGTTAAACATGGGGAAGCCCTCCAGGGCACATAATGGACATATTTTAAAGTATGTGTAGAATGAGTGAGAGAGGAAAGGAGAAGGGGGGCTATAGGTCAGGGAAAGAAGCAGAGAACAATATGGGAACGACACAGGGATGGGTAGTAAAGAGAAGTAAACATATCTTGTTCTATAACTGAGGAAAAAAAGGAAAAAAAAAGGAAATGAGGTGTGTGCCAATGGCAACAGCGTGGCTAAGAATACACAGTCACGGAATTACACAGGGAGTGCAAGGGTGAGGTAGTTGGGAACAGGAAAGAGGGAGGATGATCAGACTTCGCAGCACTTAATTAGGTCTGGATGGAGTTCTCTTCCGAGGAAGTAGTAATTTCAAGTGACTGGTGATTTTCTGGTGCTGGGTCAGCTGCTGTCTGGGTTACTAGAAAGCTCCAGGGAAAAGCTCCTAAGGAGGGCTATGGGCTTGCTGTCTTGCGTGCACAGTTGTATGTACGTCTGCATTTTTCTGGGAAGAGTACCCTTTATTTTCATTAGTTATCAAGTATGTCCCTACACAGATGAAAGGTGTCCCTCCTCAATTATAAGATTATAATTGCTTAGATGTAAGTTAACAGAATAGGAAGGACTGGGGTCGGGGATAGGGTGGGAGTGTAAGGGGAATCTAAAGGCATTCAACTACTGAAATTCTTCACACTTGAGTACACAGTTCGATGCGAAGTGCTTTTGTAGTATATTTGGATCGAGGGCTGAACTCCTTTACTAAATCCCTAAAGGTTTAGTGCTCTGTTTGTATATTTAAAATTTTCAACTCAGCATTGTGAGATCCACAATTTCTTTGATAAGGCAAAATGTCTTGTGTTTGAAGTGCCATGTAGTAGGTGTTTAATTTCTTGAAAAAAACATAAGAGGTTGTCTGTTGATTTACAGAATTTAGGAAACAGAGTATTGTTAAAAAATAACGTCAAGTGAGATCATTATCAGATAAGAGCAAAAATATAATTAAATCTGGAAAATCGTGCCTGCTTTTATCATGCTAATTCCTGCAAAACCACAAAAGAGTTGGACAAGTAGTGTTAACTATGAGCCAATTTCTATAAAACGGGATAGAATAATTTGTTGTTTTCATCTCTTACAATTACGAATATAAATGTAAGCTGCAGTTCATTAACATATCTGGAAAGAAATAAAGAGGCTCCAACACCTATGTAGCTTAATTAACAGCCATATTATTCCAATTAGCAGCATTTATATTAGGTATTACTTTCCATATTATTTTTAATGCAATAACATGTCGAATACAATTTCTAGATTTGGTTGTTCTTTCCAGAAGGTCTAATTCAATTTACTCAAGTTATCTGAAAGATCACACTGACCTGTTTTTTAGGATTATTATGAAATAGTCTAGTAAATTTAATATTATGCTACTGACAATGAAAATATATATTGGGAAACGTTATCACCCGATGTGGCATGTTTCTTTTCCAAAACTTCCTTAATGCTCTAAATTTTATGTATTTATTTTATGTTATTTTACTTTTAAGGAATTTTTAAAGTTTATTTTTGAGAGAGAGAGCATGAGCAGGGGAGGAGCAGAGAGAGAGGGAGAGAGAATCCCAAGAAGGTTCTGTGCTGTCAGCACAGAGAGGGTGTGGGGCTCTATCTCAAGAAATGTGAGATCTTGACCTGAGCCGAAGTCAAGAGTCAAAACCCTAACCAACTGAGCCACACAGGCATCCCGGTAGTCTAAATTTTAAAAGTTATGTTACACACAGTGAATAAAATAAAAAATTTTATCAAACACTTAAAAAATTTAAGAGAACTAAATTATTATTAATTTCTCAAAATAAGTACTGATTAATGTCTGGTATTTCTGGCATTTTTTTTTTACAGAAAAAAAACCCAACAGATTATTTATTTATTTATTTACTTATTTATTTATTTATTTAGCTATTTATTTATTGTTAAGTTTGGAGAGCACAAGAAAGTGTCAGTGGCGAAGAGAGGGAGAGGGAGAGAGAGAAAATCAAGTAAGCCCCGTGCTCAATTTGAAGCCCAACGTGGGGCTTGATCCTACGACTCTCAGATCATGACCTGAGCTGAAATCAAGATCAGATGCTCAACAGATTGAGCCTTCCAGAAGTCCCATCAGATACACTTTTAAAATTATAGTGTTTAGGAATGTTTTCTAACAAACTTGGGAGAAAGCACAAATAATATATTAAAATTACCTTAAAGGTCAACATGCCAATTAAAACTTCCATCCTTAAATGATGTTTTAGTGCTGCTTAGTTTAGTTACGAGTGTTTAGGGTGATTTTGAGAAGCAGCTCCAGAACTTTGTATCTACATTATTGAAATTATACAGATCCATTAAATTAAAATTTGAAAAGCTATTTATAAAATTAGGCCTTTTCCAAGAAGCATTACTGATACGTAAATTATTTGCTCTCTGAGATAAAAATAAATAAAAATCAGTAAAACCTCACAATTAATTTTTAAATTTTACTTTTATGTGTTCAGAAAAGCTTAAAGAAGAAACAAGATAAGAAAATTTACCTGTAAACCATTCTTAATAATTGGAGGTTTGATTTCTTACATTGGGCTCATTTTCAGTAAGGATTCTCTTAGCAAACTCTTTTAAGGTTTAAAACTTTAAAAGAATGATTTAACTTACACACAAATTTAAGCATCTTGGCACAATGCAGGTACATTTAATAAGTTTGACAAAATCAAGAGCCACCCAGGCCTCCGTACCTAGAGATTTTTAATTTTATTTAATATTAAATACATTTCTTGATAATATTTTTTCAGGTATTTTCACTTTAAATATATGAATATATAATATTTATATATAAATATGATACATATTTATATATAAATATTAATATATATATATATATATGTTTCTGCTTCTAACCAAGATGGAAAAACAGGAACTGGTTCCATCTTCCCATATAACAATACAAAACAAAAACAGAAACAGAAACAAAAATACGAGACAAACAAACAAAAACCCCAAAACAAAGAAAGTCATCCGTGAGGGTTGGAATCAACTTCTTCAAAACTCCTGTTAGCATTGATATTTTTATCCCTTCCCACGAATCACAAATGTTCTTGATGGCCTTTAGAATAGTGAATCCTTTCCAGAAGTTTTCAATTTACTTTGTCCAGATAGATCAGAGGAATCACTATCTATGGCAATGGAAGCCTCTGAAATGTACTTCTTAAATACTAAGACTTGAAAGGCAAAGTTACTCTTTCATCCAAAAGCTGCAAAATGGATGCTGTGCTAGCATGCAGGAAAATATTAATCTTGTACATCTCCATCAAAGCTCTTGGGTGACCAGGTGCACACTAAATGAGCAATAATATTTTGAAGGGATTTTTTTTCTATAAGTAAATAGTGAGTTTACAATATTCAGTAAACCATGTTGCAAACAAATGTACTGTCATTTAAGCTCTGCTGTTCCATATATGGGGCATAGGCAGAGTGAATTGAGCATAATTTTTAAGGTCCCTAGGATTTTCAGAATGATAAATGAACATTGGCTTCAACTTCAAGTCGCCAGCTGCATCAGCCCCTAGCAAGAGAGTCAACTATCTTGTGAAGGCAGGCATTGACTTTGCCTTTCTAGCTATGAAAGTCCTAGATGAAATCTTCTGATACAAGGCTATTTCATATGCATTGAAAATCTGATGTTTAGTGTAGCAAAACTAAATTAATTATCTTAGAGCTTCTGGATAACTTGCTGCAGCTTCTAAATCAGCACTTGCTACTTTGTCTTGTACTTATACAAATGGCTTGTGTTCTTTCTTTCTTTCTTTCTTTCTTTTTTTTTAAGTTTGTTTATTTATTTTGAGAGAGAAAGTGAGTGTGAGTGGGGTAGGGACAAAGAAGAAAGAGATAGAGAGGGAATCCCAAGCAGGTTCTGCACTGTCAGCGTGGAGCTTAATGCAGGACTCAAATGTAGGAACCCGAGAGACCATGACCTGAGCAGAAATCAAGAGTCGGATGGTTAACCTACTGAGCCACCCAGGTGCCCTCAGATGGCTTGTTTCCTTAAACATCACGAACCAACCTCTGCTAACTTTAACGTTTCCTTCTGCAACTCCCTCAATTCTCTCAGCCTTCATAGATTTGCACAGAGTCAGGGCCTTGCTCTGGATTATTCTTTGGCTTAAGGAAATGTTGTCATTGGTTTGACCTTCTATCCAGACCACTCAAACTTTTTTTCCTATCAGCAGTTAGGCTGTTTTGCTTTTTACACATCTATGTGTTTATTGGAGGAACACTTTTAATTTCCTTCTAGAACTTTTCCTTTGCATTCCCAACTTACCTGTTTGGTTAAGGAGGCCTAGATTTCAGCTTATCTTGGCTTTTGAGATGCCTTTCTCAATAAGCTTAATCGTTTCTAGCTTTTGATTTTAACGTGAGAGATGTGTGACTCTTTCTTTTACTTAAATGCTTGTAGGCCATTGCAGAGTTAATAACTGGCTTAATTTCAATATTGTGTTTTAGAAAATAAGGAGGTTCAAAGAGGAGAGACGGGGAAAGGGCCAGTTGGTGGAGCAGTCAGAACACGCACGTTTATAGATGAAGTTCACTGTCTAAACGAGTGCAGTTCGTGGTCCCCCCAAAACAATTAAAACAGTAACATCGAAGATCACTGATCACGAATCACCATAACAAATATAATAATCATAAAAATTTTGAAATATTGTGAGAATTTACCAGAATGTGGCACAGAGATAAAGTGAGAAAATGCTATTGGAAAAAATGGTGCCCAATACACTTGCTCAGCAAGGGTTGCACAAGCCTTCAATTTGTAAAAAATTGAATATCTGCGAAATATAATAAAATAAAGCACGATCAAATGAAATATACTTGTTATTTTACCTAGTTTGAGTTCTTCTCTGGACCCAACTAACAAATCATAATAACAAGACCCAAAATAAACTGCTTTCATGATTTCCCTTCCAGAACAAAGCTCAAGAATTTATAGGAACAAGGCAGCCTGGGAGACTCAGTGGGTTGAGTGTCTGACTTTGGCTCAGGTCATGATCTCCCAGTTTCTGGGTTCAGTCTCTGCATCGGGCTTTGTGTTGACAGTGAGGAGTATGCTTTGGATTCTCTCTCTCTCTTTGCTTGCTCCCGCCACCCCCACTCACATGCTCTCTCTCTCTCTCTCTCAAAAATAAACATTAAAAACTTTTTAAAAGAATATTTATAGGAATATAAACAAATAAGTTCAAAATGCAACAAAGTAAGATTCATAATGTTAATCAGTCAAAAGTTCCAGGCAATGAAGAAGCAGGAAAACACAAACAATAATGAAGAAAACATTCAGCCAAATAAAACTGACTCTCAATGAACACAGACGTTACAGTTAACAGATAAGAACATTAAAATATGTATTATAACTGCATTACCTATTTCCTAAAATAAAAGTAGAGACATGAAGATATAAAAAAGACCCAAATGAAACAGAGATGATGAATATAATATTTGACCTAAAAATACACAGGATAAGAATAAACACCTGCAAAAAGGCACAGGCTAAAATTAGTGAAAATGAGACATAGATTGTGAGTATAGACACTCTCTAAAATGAAACACAGAGAGAAAAAAGAATGTGAAAAACAGTGGACAGTGGGCTGTGGGACAATTTCGTGTAGCCATAAATGTGTGTAATTAGAGTCTCAAAGGAAGACAAGGGTGAAGGGAATACATATTAGATTTCTATTGGTATGTAACAAATATTACCATGAATTTAGAGGCTTAAAATAAGACACATCATCTTTTCAGTTTTG
The DNA here is from genome assembly GCA_030068075.1 of Paguma larvata. NCBI lineage: Eukaryota > Metazoa > Chordata > Mammalia > Carnivora > Viverridae > Paguma > Paguma larvata. Next base: position 40,029,016 of record CM057840.1, read on the forward strand.
GGGAAGGAGAGGGATGGATTAGCTAGTTTCTCCAATCAAGGTGACCAACAGGGCTAGTTTTTCATCTGACTCTCAACTTGAGGAGCATTTGTTTCCAAGCTTATGTGGATGTTGGCACCATTCACTTCCTTGCCAGTGTGAGGGTCTCAGTTTATTGTTGGCTCATGGTGGGAGGTGACATTAAATTATTTGCCAAGTAACCTGTACCATATGGCAGCTCACAATAACTTAATTTTCTTCCACAAGTTCAGCAAGGAAGAGAGTCATTATAAAATATTACAATGTTACGCAGTGTGACTGTAGACATATAATAACATAATCATACTTTCTATCACCTTTGTCATATTCTATGTTCAAAAACAAGTCACAGTCCCCACCTATACTCGGTGGGAAAGAATTACAGAAGAATGTGCCTACCCTGAGAAAGGCATCATGGGAGTTATCTTAGAATCTGTCTGCCTTAGACAAAATTAAAAAAAAAAAAAACATTTGAAGAGTTAATGGCCAATATCCAAACTAGATCAGGATTTAAATCCCACAGATCCAAGAAACTTAAGAAACACCAAATGTGAGAAACCTCAAGAAAATGAAGAAGCACTTCATAATTTAATTGTGCAGAGTGTTTTCACTATTGAATTCTAACAAACATTTTAAGGAAAAAATGATAAAAATATACAATCTTCTTCCAGAACATTCAAGAAGGTTAAAAAATGGACAAACCATTCTTTAAATTCAACATGACTCTGATACCAAAACCACACAAAGATATTACAAGGAAATAAAACAAACAATATCTCTTATTTTTAAAATGTAAGCAATTTGTACCCAACAACATATCAAAAAGATGCCACATCATTACTACCATGGACTTATACTAGAAATTCAAGGTGAGTAGCATTAAAAAATCAACCAATGTAATTTAACATATCAACAGGGAAATATAAAGATGATAATAGATGATAGATGATAGATAGATGATGGCTAGATAGACATCTAAAAGTCAGACATAAGATTCTGATTTTTTTAAGAAATCAACTCTTAGAAAACTGGAAAGAGAAAGGAATTTCCTCAACTTGATAAAAAGCATATTTGAAAAACTTTATGTAGCTAAGATGATACTCTATAGTGAAAAAGTCAGTGCTTTCTCCTTAAGTTCAGGAACAAGACAAGGATTTTTGCTATCACTACTATATTGTAGTAGAATAATACTAATATTCTGCTAGGAATATTACTAAACATGCTAGTAATAAAATGTATTGTAGATTCCAGACAGGACAATCTAGCAATAAAAAGAAATCAAACATTCAGATTTCTAAAGAATGTAAACTTTCTTTATTCACAGAAGACATGAGTGCCTGTAGAAAATCCAGTGAAATCTTTTTGAAAGGTACAAGAAATGAAAAGGGAGCTTGTCAGTTACAGAATACATGTATAATTTATTAAACCAAGTGTATTTTTACTTACTACCAATAGACAATCAGAAGTTGAAATTAAAATTGTTAAAAGATTTGAGGCCTGTATACTGAAAACCAAAAAAATTACTTAAAACCTAATTATTGCTTATTTTACTATTTTCAGTATTCTACTTTAAATATACACACACACACACACACACAATACATGTGTGTATACCCATACATATATGCATATACCCACTCCTCAAACTGTCCTTCCTCTTTGTGTGTCTGTCATTTTCGATCATACTATTGTCTTCTGACATCCATTTTTTTTTTCCCAATGAAAAGTTAGCTATTATTATTATAATTTTTATCTTGAATGCAATACATCACATGTTCTGGCAGATTTTAAGGTTTTCTTTCTATTTTGGACTTTCAAAAGATTCACTATGATATGCTTTGGGGTCCTATTTATCCTTCTGATAAGGATAAATGTAAGAACTGATCTGCTAACATCTGCCTGAAATGGTCTGAAGGCAGCGTCAGTCTTTCCATTTATTTCCTCTGGGACTCTCATGCTAAACTGTTTGATATTGTCCTCACGATCTTATACTGTTTCGTGTTATAATTCTTTTCTCTCTTTGTTTTTCAGTTGGATTAAATTCTAATGACTTGTCTTGAGTTTATTCATGTTTTTTTTTAATTTGTTCAGCCTAATGTAAAGCTAATAAAAATTTTTATTTGGATATGTTATTCATACCTACCATATATTTGTTTATTTTTTTAGTTTCTCTTTTCTGAAATCCCCCATTTGTTTTTGTCCACTGGGTCTAACTTTTCTGCAAGTTATTTTGGGATAGTCATTATCATTATTTTAAAATTCCTACGTGGTGATTTCCACCTCTCATTCATATCTGAGTCATCTGCCTTTGACTATTTCCTGTTTTTCCCACTAGATTGACTTTTCTTGCCTTTTTACATATGACTGTTTTTACCTTTGTGTGTAAATAAAACAAAACCAACCCAGAACAATACAGAAGACATTAAAGTAAAGGTTATTTCCTGTGAAAATAGAAAAAAAGAAAGTGTACCCTTTCTTCTCTCAGGCTTCTATTATGTGTGGCTGAGTCAAACTAATTTGGAATTGGGGTAGACCTGTGCTTTCTTGAAAATTTAACTTGATCTACTAACATCTGCTTTAAAATAGTCTGAAGGCAGAGTCAGTTCTGTCCATTTATAAGGCTTTAGGATCTGGCCAAGAGTGAGATTCAGATGACCACGTTCTTTTCAATCCAACACCAGCTTTCTGAATCATGGGGAATCTCTTTTTGCTTTACAATTTAATTAACAATCTCTTGGATCCTGCAGAATTGTCTTTGGTTTCTAGTCTTGTCTTTTTGTATACTGGAAGATTATTTTTCTCCTCATTGTTTTGTCCCTTGCGTTTAAAAGTTCCAGGTCTGGTACTGGGTCAAAGGCTGGAATGGCTCGTAGACCTCTTTACCAGGTTTTCGCATTTTGTGTCCTGTACTTGGTGAAGGTCAAAAGTACCTTGGAAGGTTTCTCTCAGTTCTCTCAGTTCTGTTACAATGCTCAAACTTTGGGTGGCCACAGCTCATCCTTGGAGAAAGCCTGTATGCCTCAGAGAGTATTTCTCTCAGCTCTGCTACTTTGCATCCAGCCACCTAGGTACTACTCAGTGAAGGCTCATGGCCAGGATGAATGAACACTTACTTGGGGCTTTCTGGTATTTAATCTATCATATCACAAACACAGCCATTAAACTTTTTTTCCCCCTCAGTCTCCCTTTATCTTATAATTTATAGACTATTCCTCTTCCCTCTCGGTTTTATCTGCTGTTAGGAGCAGCCTTGTGTCCCTTTCCTCCCAGAAATAGCTAATTCTTCCCTACATTTCACTTCATTTACAGGATCTACTGCTCTCTTATAGTTAAACAAAAACTTTGAATTTGAGTTTATCTGATTTACTTTCATTGTTAGGGTAAGAATGATGGCCTCTTGTGATTTTCTACATCCTAAATAGAATTGGAAGTCCCTCCTTGCAGCCTCTGTAATTTAATTCCTATTTCCCTCTATCAATGATAAGTATATATATTTGTTCCAAATACTATACTGGATTACTTTAGCTTCTTTTCTCATGTAAGGCCATAGAAACTTTCTGGAGATACTAAGACACTTCAGATTTCAAGTATATACTAAGCACTGGGGTCCAGTGCTATACCTTTTTACCTCCTTAAAAACTTTAGAACCAATTAAGAAGTAATTGTAGAAATCACCAAGCTTGCAGTTAAATTATAAGCCTTATATATTTCAAGTCATCATGTAAAAGAAGCAGTCACAATAGGCTGCCAAACAAGTCTTACCCAATTAAATTTAAATAACTAACACTCCTCTCAAGGCAGCACCTGCTTCCATCAGCATAGCATGTGAAAAAAATAGATAAGATTATACCTTCTCTAATGGACCGTACCCAAGCGATACTTCAGAAAGAGCAAAGTTGAGCAAGCACAGTCCCATCCTTAGATATCACTAATCAAATGTTCTTTTCTCTCTGATGGAAGATATTGAATGTGAGAGGAAAATGGGCTAGGAGAGGGCATCAGGGTTACCCTAACAAAATTCTTGTGAAGGAAACATTAGGCAAAGTAAAATATACTTTCTCTCTAATAGCTTCTAGAACATCTTCCTTAGATTGAATATAACCAATGCCTTAAAGTTCTCAAAGTAATCTTCTATATATAATGTGAGCACTTTTCTTGGCATTATATTGCCATCTAAATAAATCTATTTTATTACCTAGTACATTGTTTCCTCCATGAAAGCAATTAGTTGACATTTAAAAAAGTATAATAAATGTTGATCATACTCACCCTGCCGTCAACCAGGAAAACAAGGCTGCTTGGATTTTGCTTTGTTTTGTTTTGTTTTGTGTCAATATAGCTATCCATATTAGATCACTAAATTTATGCAAAACTTTGTTTGTCACTTAACCTTTATTTAGAGATTGGAAGCAAAACTCAATAGCGTTGTGGCAGGGGTTGTGTGTTTCTCGTAGAACTCCGAACGGGTTTATTAGAAACAGTGATCTGGAACAAAGACTCTCAGAAGCAATACTTTAAATCAATAAACTCTTGAACTCTATTTCTTCCCACGTATAAATTCAAGTAATAGTTTCCAAAGGACTGTAATAGGAGCAAATGTCAAGTGATACCACCAGGAAAGGGTTCTTCCATTTCCCTGAGCCCATGGTGGCTTCCCGCCATTCTTGCCTGGTCTGGTCACTCTGGCAGCTATCCACAGAAAAACTCAAAGACAGGTCTAAAAACCACTGGAGGATGCATTTGTTTGAACTCTTGCCACTCCTTATCTTTTGTCTTAGCTGTAGTGGGTGTGTGTGTGTGTGTGTGTGTGTGTGTGTGTGTATTTGGAAGTATTTATTAAGAGAGTTCTGAAATGTTAACTGATACTCTCCCAGATTCTGGTTTCCTTACAACCAATCAAACTGACATGATCTACAAAATTCAAACTACCTTAGAATATTGAAATAAACATCAATGTCCACATACAGATATTCCTCCAAAAATTAAAATATATTTTAAAAATAACTATAAAAATAAGTAAAGTGTACAAGAAAAAAAAACTTTGCAATATGTAGTTCAAATATTTTGTTGATTGCACAAAGAGAACTTTGATTTTATTTCTTGTGTATTTTTCTTTTTAAAGGAGGAAGCAGGTGATATTACAAATACCATAACATTCAACAAATGGAGGCTATGACTGTTCCTTGAGCCTCTTCCTAATTTAGGGCACTAAATTAAAAAGACCCAACTATGTTATAATACTAGGTGGTGTGATCTTATTCAATGTAATGCTCATTTTAAAAATATTATTGAGATATAATTTATTTCACATATAATAGATGCATGTAAAGTGTCCTATTTAGTGTTTTTTAGTATGTTCACAGATTTGTACAATCATCACCGCAGGGAAATTTAAAACACTCTCATCACCTTACAGAAAAAGCCCCAAGATCATTTAGCTATAGGCCCCTTCTGCCAAACCCACCCATATACAGTTCTGTCTAGTAAACACTATTCTATTTTCTGTCTCTATAGACATTCCTATTTGGGGTTCTCATATGAATGGTATCATGCAATTTGTGGGCTTCCCTCTTTCACATGTCATAATGTTTTTGAGGTTCATCGAAATCGTTGCATGAATCAGCATTTTCTTCCTTTTTACGGATAAAGAGTATCCCATCGTATGGATATAACACATGGTTTATTCATTGATCTGCTGATGAACATTTGAGTTGTTGCTACCTTTGGGCCATTATGGATAATGCTGCTATCAACATTTGTGTGTAAATTTTTGTGTAGACATATATTTTCTTTCTTTTGGATATATACCTAGAAGTATAATTGTTGGGTTGTGTGAAGACTCTGTTAATTGTTTGATGAACTTTCATACTGTTTCCAAACCTGCTGCACAGTTTTGCATTCCCACTAACTCATCTGAAGACTCTGATTTCTCTATGACCTTGCCAATAATTGTTATGATCTGATTTTTTGATTCGAGACATGCTAGTGGGTGTGAAATGGTATCTCGTTGTGGTTTTGCTGGCACTTCTCTTATTGAACATTTGTCATATGTCTATTGGTCACATATATTTTCCTTGTAGAAATGTCTTTTTAGATCTTTTGTTCTTTTCTTAATTGGGATTTTTTCTTTTTTTTTTTTGTTATTGAGTTGTAAGCATTCTCTGTGTATTCTAGATAGATTTTCCTTATTAGATATGTAATTTGCAAATGTTTTCTCCCTTTCTGTGGGTAGCGTTTTCACTTTTTTGATGTAGAACAAAAGTTTTTAATTTTGACGACATCTAATTTATCTATTTTGTTTTCTCTTGTTGCTTGAACTTTTGATATTATTTCTAAAAGTCCTTTGCCAAATCCAAGATCTTAAAATTTACTCCTATGTGGGGCCCTTGGGCTCAGTCAGTTAAGAGTCTAACCCTTGATTCAGGCTCAGGTCGTGATCTCAAGGTTCATGAGATCACGTCCTGCATCGGGCTCTGCAGAGACAGCACAGAGTCTGCTTGAGATTCTTTATCTCTCCATCTCTCTTTCTGCCCCAGCCTCACTGCCTCTCTCTCCCTCTCCCAAAATAAATATCATTAACAAAATTTACTCCTCTTTTCTGAGGTTGAGAGTTCAAAACCTCTCTTTTTTGCATGTGGCTTTCCAGTTGTTCCAGAATTGTTTGATAAGACTACTCTTTTCCCCATTGAATGTTTATGGCATCCTTGTCAAAAATTAGTTGACTTTAAGTGTATGAATTTAGTTAAGAACTCTCAATTCCATTTCGTTAATCTTTATGTTTGTCCTTGTGTCAATACCACAATGTCTTGATTACTATTGCTTTGTGGTAATTTTTGATATAAGGAAGCATGAGTAACACTACTTAGCTCTTCTTATTCTGGGTCCTTTATAATTCCATATGAATTTTAAATTAGGCTTAACAATTTCTTCAAAACAATAACCTGGGATCCTGATAGGGATTTCTTTGACTCTGTAGATCAGGTTGGGGACTATTACCATGTTACTAACGTTCAGTCTTCCAGTCTATGTATATGTATATGGGTATGATTTTTCATTTATTTGGACCTTTAATTTATTTAAACATTTTGTCATTTTCAACATACAATTTTGAACGTCTATTATATTTATTCCTAAGATTTTTTTTCTTTTGATGCTACCATATATTTCATTTTTGACTTATTCATAGCAGGTGAATTAGTCAGGGTTCCCCAGAGAAACAGAACCAATGAGAGATTTTAGAGAGAGAGAGAGAGGGAGAGAATGGGGGAGAGAACTAGATTTATTATAAGGAATTGGTGTGATTGGAGACTAAGTCTTACTATCTGACCTCTGGTTGTTTGGTTCCATCAGCATGAAAAGTGTTGGTGTCTTTGCTCTTGGCAGCAATGTAATAAAGAATTAGAGATTAGTGTCCAAAGTGAAAGAAAAAGACAATTTTATTAAAGCAACAGTACACACTCAGGGTGGGGGAGGGCAGACTGAAAGGTGGCAACTGCTCTGAGGCTACAGTGATCTTTCCTTTTATGTGGGCAGGGTCTTGCTTCATGGACAGGGTGGTTTCTAATGAGGGCTGCTTCTAATCATTTGGGGGACTCATCCCACAAATTGGGAAGGAAGCTTTTGGCAGTGCAAGATTTGTACTGGAACATCATGGCAACCTTTCCCCATGGGGGGCTATAACCACAATGCTGATTTATGTTAATGAGTGTATAACCAGCTATCCATCAAGCTGAGAACACCTTCTCTCTGGACCAGGCATGTGTCTCGTTAGGGAGAGTCCCTGTAGGGTATGACATCCTTCAGTGAAGATGTTGGCCCATTTTGTTGACCACAGGGGCATTCCTCTGGTGTTCCTTCCACTGTGCATGTCTACCTGATACCTAACACTTCCAGTAAAAGCCCAAAGACCTGAGAACCAGGGAGCCAATGATGTAAGCCCCAGTCTGAGGGCAAAGACCATGAACCAAGGAAGCTGATGATATAAGGCCCAGTCGGAATGCAGGAGAAGATGTATATCCCAGTTCAGCAGTCAAGCAGAGAGCAAATTCTTGCTTTCTCTCCTTCCTTCCTTCCTTCCTTCTTCCCTCCCTCCCTCCTTACTTCCTTTCTTTCTCTCCTTCATTTTTTTTTTTCTTTTTCCTATTCAGGCCCATAATGCATTGAGGGATGCACACTTACATCAGGCAGAGTTATCTTTTCTACCCAGTCTACTCACTCAGATGCTAATCTTATCTGGAAACACCCTCACAAACCAACCCAGAAATAATATTCAGGCAATTATCCATGCACCCCATAGCCCTGTCATAAAATTCAACATTACGGCAAGTGTATACCAAATGTGGAGTTTTTAATTGATTTCTTATTCTGAAACTTGGCTGAATTTGTTTATTAATTCACTTGCTAGTGGATCTTATGATTTTTTATTTTTTGTGCATAAGATCATGTCATCTGCGAATAGAGGTACTTTTACTTCTTCCTACCCAATTGATATCATTTTCATTTCCTTTTCTTCCCTTGTCACCCTAGCTAGGACCTCTCATAATGTTGGATACAGATAGCAAGAGCAAACATCTTTATGTCGTCCCTGATTTCAGCAAGGAAGCATTGTTTCTTTTTCAACCTTAAGTATGATGTTAGCAGTGAGTTTTTCATAGATGTTCTTGACATGTGAAAAAGGCTCCTTTCAATTCTATTTGATAAGTGTTTTTATAGTGAAAAGGTGTTGTGCTCAGTGTTTTTTCAGTGTTTATCGAAATAAACATATGCTTTTTATTTTTTTTCTACTGATATATATTAAATTAAATGATTTTCCAGATATTAAATCAACCTTGCATTCTTGGAATAGACTCCAAGTGTCACGATGTGCATTTCTTTTTAATGCTGTTTTGGTTTGTTAGTATTTTGTTGAGGATCCTTACACCCGTATTTATCAGAGATATTAGTCCATAGTTTTCTTGTGATGCCTTTGTTTTTGATATCAGGCTAACACTGGCCTTGTAAAAGGAGTCAGAAAGTGTTCCTTTCTCTCCTATTTTTGTGGAAGAGTTTTTGAAAAATTGGTATCGAATATTCTTTAAATGTTTGGTAGAATTCAGTGGTGGAGTCATCTGGACCTGGGCTTTTCGTGTGGGTAGATTTTTTATTACTACATTATTTTCTTCACTTTTAGGTTTATTCAGATTGTCTGTTTCTTCTTGAGTCAGTTTTGGTAGTTTGTGTTTTTCTAAATTATCTTCTCTAAATTATCTAAATTGGTGCACATTGTTCATAGTGATCCATGATAATCCTTTTTTGTTTCTATAAGGTGAATAGTAATTTCCCCTTGTTTACTTTTGATTCCAGTTATTTGATTTTTCTCTCTTTTTATCTTTGTCAATCCAACTAAATGTTTGTCAATTTTGTTGATTTTTTTCCAAAGAATCGGAGTTTGATTTCATTGATTTTCTTCATTTTTTAAAAAACTTCTCTATTTCATTAATCTTCACTCCAATATTTATTATTTCTTTCCTTCTGCTTCATTTAGGTTTAGTTTTTCCTTTTTCAGTGTTTTCTCTCTTATGTAAGTATTTCTTATTTAAGCATCAACGTTTTTATTATGATGTGTCAACTCGTGGATCTCTGTGTCTGTTAGAGTTTGTTGATCTTCCTGCATCTGTAGGTTGTTTATCAATAAACTTGAGAAGTTATTGCCATTATTTCTATGAACTTTTTTTTTCTTTTTCTCTGCTCTTTACTCTCCTCTCTTTCTGGTATTCCTAGAATGCATATGTTGCTACATTTAAAGTGTCCCACATTTTTATGAGAATCTTTTTTTTTTTTAGTTCTCTTTTTGTTAGCTTGCATGATCTTTCTTGATCTATCTTCAGGTTTGCTATTTCTTACTTTTGCTAATTTAAATCTATAGCTGAGTGCCCCCCAAATTTTTTTCCTAACTTTAGTTACTGTGTTTTTTAACTCCAGAATTTCCAATTAGTCATCTTATAATATCCATTTTTTTAAGTTTATTTATTTTTGATAGAGACAGAGGACAAGCAGGGGAAGCGTAGAGAGAGAGGGAGACACAGAATTCGAAGGAGGATCCAGGCTCTGAGCCGTCAGCACAGAGCCCAATGTGAGACTTGAACTCACCAACTCCAAGACCATGACCTGAGCCGAGTTCAGATGTTTAATCCACTAAGCCATCCAGGCACCCCAAAATAATTTACATCTTTTAAATTGATATTGTCTGTTTGATGTGACATTGCCTTTCCTTTATTTCTTTTGTCATTTTTTCTTTTAGTTCTGTAAGATTTATAATGGCTATTTTAAAGTCTTTTTCTGTAAAATCTGACATTTGATTTCTCTCACAAGTAATTTGTATTCTTGTTTCTTGTTCAGGGTATGGGTCACGGTTTCTTGTTTTTACACATGCCTCACAATATTTTCTTGGCAAGTATATATATATACATATATATATACACACACACACATATATATACACATATATATGTTAATAATTTATGTAGCAACTCTAAGTATTATCCCTCCATAATCTAAACATCTTAACGTTTACCTATTTTTCAATTAATACCTGATATAAAATTATTCAATAATTATTATAAGAACTAGTGAAAAATTCGAATAGCTCAGGCATAATATATGAAAGGAAATATTTTTTTAATGTTTATTTATTTTTGAGACAGAGAGAGACAGAGCATGAGTGGGGGAGAGGCAGAGAGCGAGGGAGACACAGAATGTGTCTCTGAGCTGTCAACACAGAGCCCGATGCGGGGCTCGAACTCACAGACCGTGAGATCATGACCTGAGCCGAAGTCAGCCGCTTAACCAACTGAGCCACCCAGGCGCCCCTGAAAGGAAATATTTTAAGTCCTTTATTTTATAACATATAAAAACAGACTCTTTCAAGATCTCTCTTTCCCTCTGATGATCAGACCTCAACATTTGATACCATTCTAACTTCCAGTAGTATTAAAGTGACAGAATTTAAGACATAGATTGAGAAAGAAATAGATTTCCAGAAAATTCCTAGATATTTAAAAAAAAATAGTCTCCTACTACATGCTGCTGATTTCTAAATCTATTTATATTTATATAATTCCTATGAAATAGATTTGCTAAAAGTCAGGTACAAGACATATGTTCCAGATTTATGGGCCACCGCAGACGAGGGAACTTAGATAGCATTCATCACCTTAATAACTTTCCAACAACATTCGTAAGGCAACCTTTAGGAAGGTAAGAAAGAAGAAAGGGAAGATGAAACAAAAAAGTATGGATGCCTTTATAAAATATGCCTGATGTTAATATAGAAGATGTCTTTTGTCAGCCATTAGAAAAAAAATGGCAATTTGTACTATGTATATGTTAATTGAATGCTAATTGAAATTTCAGGTTTATTCATAATATGGAGAAAAACCAGAAAATGGGTAAAATGTTTTCAAATTATAACACGATTTTAATTTAAAAGACTTGCATCCCCTTGTTTGTTAGTGGCAGAAGAGTAGACGCCAAGCATCAGGGTAGAAATAATGATGAAGTCCAAATGGGATGGTGAGGTCAGTGAGATCACAATGTGCGGAAGAATGGGACTAACCAAACACCGGAATTTTTTATTTTTATTTTTATTTTTTTTGACCACCCGCAATTCAAGACAAAAATGGCGGTGCCTTGGTGGCTTAGTCATTTAGGCTTCTGACTTCAGTTCAGGTCATGATCTCATGGCTTTTGAGTTTGAGCACTGTGTCTGGCTCTGTGCTGACAGCTCAGAGCCTGGAGCCTGCTTCAGATTCTGTGTCTCCCTCTCTCTGCCCCTCCCCCGCTTATGCCTACACACTCTCTCTCTCTCTCTCTCCTCTCTCACTGTCTCTCTCTCTCACAAATAAATAAACATAAAAAATTTTAAAAAGGCTAAAATTTTCAGATCTCTTCAGAAGCCTTTTAACCTTGAAAAGTATGAAGAAACTTGATCAGGAATTATTTTTGTTGGTTTGTCAGTTTCTTTTTCTCATAACCCATCAAGATTTTTATTAGTAAATACCTAGGGTTAAAGAACCAAATTCACTGCTTGTATTTTTCTTTCTTACTGGAGTTTTCCCCCATACTCTCTTAAAATGTTAACGTTTAACTCATGTTCCAAAGGTCTTCTTACTCAGTATCTTTCACTTCATCATTTAAAGCATGTATGCATCCATTCATTAACCCACTCACTTACTCCTTAATTTGAATACTTAACGTGTGAATTCTAGAAACACGATACCTGAGTACAAATTCCAGTGGATCATTAGTCATGACACCTGGACAAATTAAAACGCTCAACTTCTCCCTGCCTTAGACTCACCATTGTTAGAATAGGGATTGTATAGAATTGTGGTGAGGATCGAATGAGTTAATATTTGAAAAGCTTTTCAAACAATATGTAGCATGGAAAAATGCTATAAAGTGTTCGCCATGAGTATTTAACATATAGTTATTGAGCACTTATTATATTCCCAGAGTAGCTTATTTATCTTCTGATCTCTCCACCCGGAGCTCAGTACCAGATAGGAGCTCAATAAATGCTAATTGGAATTAAATGAACCCAACTCAGCACGAGCAGAATTGATGATGTTGTAGCAATCAGAAACTGCAGCAACCCCAGAGTTTCACATCGCTAAAATTAGGTGAGTGGTTGCAACTAGAGCACGGATGCTGAGACAGCTTTGAAAAGTTTCGCAGGAATCCCCAATAGGCCTTTATCTTTCAACATCCTCATATTTCTCCTGCCTCCGAGTAGCAGGGTAACAGCCTTTCTAACAAGCAGAAAGAGAACTCAAAACCCTCTTTTGAAAGTGCTTATTTTTAATAAGAACACACAACTGCTCTTTGATAATAATTCTGTGTATCCCTCTCCCTGTTCTCCAAATCGTCCAGATCACAGCACAGCTCAGCTAGGAAGTCTCATCAGTGTAACTAACTGTAAACTCTTTGGCAGAAACTCCTCATCTCTGAACCGCCCGCCACGATAAGCGTGGAGCACATGCAGCATTGTACACGGTTACACTCAACAAATATTTATCAAGTATATTGTGTTGAATTTGTGAAATACCAGCTGCCAGGAATAAAGATGCTCACAAAGGAAAAACTGTCTTCTTAAACTGTGTGCAGATTGACTGTCTGTTGAGTCTGTGTCACAGTGAGTCTGACAACCCTTCTTTAGGTAGAGTGTTGTGTTCTTTCATTTATTGGGTGAATGAGAATCCAATTCTTTGTGTCAACTATCTTTTTATTAATCATTCATGTCTAAATGCATGACAAAACTGGACTATTTTTCCTACTTTGGAGAATAGCTCTGGAAGGTAAAGTAGGAAACTGTGAGTTAATTGGAATATATGGGCATGGTTCCTGAGCGCTCTGGCATTGGGTGGTTTGTTTTCTTTTTCTTTTCTCTTTTTTTTAATGTTTATTTTTATTTTTAAGAGAGAGAGAGAGAGAGATGGAGTAAGCAGGGGAGGAGTAGAGAGAGGGAGACACAGAATCTGAAGCAGGCTCCAGGCTCTGAGCTGTCAGCACAGAGCCTGATGTGGGGCTTGAATTCAGGAACCATGAGATCCTGACCCGAGCTGAAGTTGAACACTTAACCGACTGAGCCACTCAGGTGTCCCTGTTTTCTTTTCCATTAAGAATTTATCTTTTTAGAGGAGTTTTAGTTTTACAGTAAAATTGAGGGGAATATCAGAGATTTCTCATTTAGTGCCTGCAATCACACACGCATAACCTCTCCTTAGTAACATCCCCCCTGGAGTGGTACTTGCGTCACAGTGGATGAACAGGTGCTGACACATCATGATGTCCAAAGCCCACAGTTTACATTATAGTTTGCCCTTGGTGTTTTCCATTCTGTGGGTTTTGTTAAATGTGTAACGAAATGGGGGCGCCTGGGTGGCTCAGTCAGTTACCCATCTGACTTTGGTTCAGGTCATGATCTCACAGTTCGTGGGCTCAAGCTTTGTGTCCGGCCCTGTGCTGACAGCTCAGAGCCTGGAGCCTGCTTCGGATCCTGTGTCTCCTTCTCTCTCTGCCCCTCCCCCACTCGTGCTCTGTCTCTATCCCTCTCTCTCTCTCAAATATAAATCGACACAAAACAATGAAAAAATGTATAACAATATGTATGCTTTATTAGGGTATCATACAGAATATTCTCCCTGCCCTAAAAATTTTGTCTCCCTGTCTGTTCATCCCTTCTTTCCTGCTCTGCACAGACACCCTCATCCACTGATCTTTCCAGTCTTCATAATTTTTACAAGACTCTGTTAAATATCATATTGATTTAAATGACAGAAAAAAATAATTTTGCATTCTACCCCTCCCTTGTTGTCCTGAAATTGATTTATCTACCTGTCAACAGCCATGGTAAGACAGTACGTGTTTTTCTCAATTTCTTCTACTGCATTTCTGGAGTTAGAATTAAAAACTTGAGTATAAAAATATCTTTTCATTTCTCTTTCCTCTACATCCCCAGTTTCAGCATGCCACATAATGTCAAAAAGAGCGAGGAGAGTAGAATGGTGACAAGTTTTGATTCCAGAGTCTCATGTTAGTAGGTTGGTGTTCTCAATTCCACTACCTATTGGTTATGTGATCGTGTTCCAGTTAGCTATCTCCGCTATCAGTTTAATCACCTGTAGAAAGGAGATAATAATAGAGCTTATGCCCAGGGGCCCCCAAGTGAAGTTGGTTATTAAAGAAGGAACCAAATCAAAGGGTAGAAAAGGACAGATTACTTATTAGAACTAAACTGCATTACAATAATCCATTTATTGTAATTTATAAAAACTCATTGAACCGGAGATGGAAGCTGTGCCCTGGTGAATTTATGTGTTTTCACCTATGGTGACTGGAAGGCTGCTGGGGAAAGAGGTTTTAGAACATTCCAAAATTCTCCTTTTCGAATTATAGGGAATAGTAATAATTTAGGGATCCCAAACTTGAAAATCTTTGTTTTTATGAGTGGTCAGATTCAATTTTGCCCAGATTTACCATTAACTTTACCATTAACCAGGGATAATGGGATTATTAGGTCTAAATGTTCTTGCTTGCCTTTTATCTTTTGAACAAAGGGCTTGTTTCTCGTAACTAAGGAGAGAGGAGAAAGCCTGATGCCCCTCTCTTAAATAATTTTGACTGGCAATTTTTGACTGGCTGAGAAAATAAGCAAAATTCTAAAAAAAATTTATCTGCAAAATAAACATTTTACTGACAAATATTTGCAGTTTTGTAGAAAAGTGTATGGCATGAAGTGTGGTATGAGGAACTAACTGGCCTATATACCAGTTACTCTCAATTTAATTCAATACAGAATGGGCACTGCTAAAAACAATTGTGTCTCTGAAATAAGCTTTTATTAATAGAACTGTTGGGATATAAGAAATGTCAAAAAATATGTGTTATGTATTTCATGTTTTATCAAACGCCAACACTTTGTTGGCAACTCCTAAAAACGCACTCCCCTTCTCCTCCTCCAATCCGTTTCCCTCTATGTTTTCAATAACCTGAACTGTTTTCTTCTGTTTATCTATCACATTTTCATCAAATTGTAAATGGTTACAGATAAACTCTCAGTACGCCATTCTCTCCATTTCTTCTCTCGACCTAATTAGTGAATGGGTTCTGCAGATGTCGTGTCTCTAATTATCATTCCTTTTTCTCCATTCCTGAGAGGAACCTAAATCAGGCACTTCCCATCATAAAGCTTTCTAGTTACTCTCCCTGATTTCATTTTATTACGTTTCTAAAGACGTCTGCATGCCATTTCCAGATAAAACCTCTGCAATACTTTCTTGCATCATACTACAAAGTCGCTTAACACTTGGAAGGGTTCTTATTTCCTATTACCTATCACAGTCCACAGAGAAGAGCCTCTAGAACTGAAGGATGCAATGCCTGTGTCTTTCCTATTCAACCATTTAATCACTGACTCGCATACGTTGACATAACAGACAGGATTATCAGTTGGTAGATACTGCAACAGAAGTAAGTAGAGGTTCAAAGCCATCTCAGTAAGCTGGAGTCTAAATAAATGTAAAAAGATGACATCGATATAAGAGTCAAGTTAAAACAAGATACTGCATATTCCTTTTTTTTTTTAACATTTAGTGAATATATTATTCCTCCATCTCAACTTTTGAACAATTTGTCCAAGTAATTAATTAAGACTTAGCGAGGTTTAAAAAGCTATTTGCGATATATAATACCTAATTTATTGTAAGCTGCTTGATAATGGATATTTTCCCCATCACGCCGCTTAAAGAGGAGCTAAAGTTTAAGCGATCGAAACTCACCAGAGGATGTGCTGGACATAGAATTTATATTTCAGATTGCCGCTTTTCCCTCCAGTCGGATTGTAAAAGGTTGAGGTTAAATTACTTTTACATTTTAGAGTGCACTTTAAAGTGCATTAGCTTCCTAACATTTCTGCCCTGAAACGCTACACTAATTTGATATTTGTCCTATATCCTTTCTTCTATCTAATCTAGATAGAAATCTGAGTTGACCTTAATTGTATTTTCTTTACTTTCAAACTACAGTCCTCTATTAGCAATTTTTGGATCATAAAAGGAAAATTTTGTCATCTTAAAAATCATTAGATATTTTCTTTTAAATTTAGAGGTTTCTTTGAGAAATGTAATAATACTGTCAAGTCTAAAATATATAGCATTAGTCATTTGTGACTTACGTAAGTAGAAAAGGTTGGAGCCTATTTTAGTTAGGTGCATGAAAAATGTACTCTCACCTTCACATAACTCAAGAATGGCTAAAGCAATTTAGTTCAAACTCTCAAACAAGTTCACCTTTGGTCCAAGCTAAAGTTTGAAAAATCTCATCTAAAATGGAATCATGCCCAGTGAAAATTATGACCTAGAAAGAAGACAAAAATTTAAAAATAATCCTTTTTTTAAAACTTCATGTACACATTTTTTACTAAATTTAAAAAAATCACTTTTCCTGCTGCATATTTTGATGGAAATCAGTTGCTAGTTTTTATTAACAAATAGTTAAGTGATATTTTTATTTTCATAATATTTGTTAAAACATTTAATTACTCAGTTGAATTCATAAAATTTGAATTTAAAGCAAAATGTGTATATATGATGCTATAATTTCTGGATCTAATAAAATGTTTAGTGTCCTACATTAGAGTAAGGTTGTCTGGAAGTTTACAAATTACCCAATTAACTTGCTTATTTAGTAAATGTTTATTTCGTACCTTTATGTGCTCAGCACTGCTAGGTATTTGGCCTATATAAAAAAGAAATGGCATGATTTTTAGCCTGGAGATATTTAATCTAGTGAGGTAGATATCTAAACAGAGAAAGGCAATATGGCAGAAATAAATTTACTTCAGGACACTCATCGATTCTTATCTGAGGGAGCTGGTAAGAATGTTCAGAAAGTATCTAATCAGGGCTTTGAAAGATAAATAGTCGGGTAGTAACATGGAAAGGAAAGTCCAGACAGAAGGCAAACGCTTTGAAATGTGAAAGAGTGAGGCATGTTAAAAAAAAAAAAAAAGTGGAGAATTTCAGTGGGTCTGAAGAACTTTGTGATGGTTTGTGAAAAGCATTGTTTACCAAAGTTAGAAAGATATAAGCTGAGTTATTTTTCTCAATCTTCACCCATGCCTGTAGCTTTTTGTAGTTATTTTTTTCTAATTTTGATAAATTTCACGTTATAATTTCTAGGTTTAAGGTAAACAGCACACGCTACTTTGATACACTTATATATTGTGATATGATTGCTATTGAAGCAATATTTACCACATTACATGATTATAGTACAGTATTATTGACTAGATTAATTATACTGTGCATTAGATCTCTATGGCTTACTTACTACTCGTTTAGCGGTATGGATACACACTTGTAATGATACAAACTTATATCCTTAAACACCATCAGTCTGGTGCTGACACCCCGGGTTCCTCAGTAACTACCATTTAACTTTCTGTTTTTTTTTTAACAAGTTTGACTTTTGTACATTACATATGTAAGTGATATCATATAGTACCTGTCTTTCTCTGTAGGTTTTATTTCATTTAGCATAAAGGGCTCAAGGTCCATCTATGTGGTTGCAATGGCAGGATATCTTCCTTTCCCGTGGCTGAAAAACATTCCACTGTGTATAAATGCCATGTACTTTTTATCCATTTATCTACTGAGGGCACTAACATTGTTTCCATGTCTTGACTATTGTATGTAATGCTACAGTCACCATGGGGGTGTATATATCTCGCTGAAATCCTGCTTTCATTTCCTTTGGGCATATATATATATATACACACACACACACACACACACACACATATATGTGTGTATATATATATATATATAGAAGAGGAATTATTGGATCATATGGTGCATCGTTTTATTTTTTTTCAGGAACCTCTATATTGTTTTCCATAGTGGCGGGACTAATTTACATTTCCACCAACACTGTTAAAATACTTTTCACCACATCCTTACCAGCACCTGTGTCTCTTTTCTTTTTGATGATAGCCGTTCTAACAGGAGCGAGGTGGTTTCTCCTTGTAGTTTCGATTTGCATTTCCCTGATGATTAGTGACGTCGAGCATCTTTTTATGTGTCTGTTCATCATTTGATGTCCTCTTGGGAAAATCCTCTATTTAGTTCTTATGCTCAATTTTTAATCAAAGTGTTTTTACTTTTGTTATTAAGTTTTATTACTTCTTTATGTACTTTGGATGTTCACCCTTTATCCAATGTGCGGCTTGCAAAAATCGTCTCCCTATTTCATTTTGTTGATTGTTCCTTTTGCTGTGCAGTAGCTTTGAGTTCGATGTAGTTCCACTTGATTTTGGCTTTTTTGCTTTTGGCATTTCATCCAAAAAAATTATCACCAAGACCAATATCAATGAATTTCTTCCCTATATTTTCTTCTAGAAGTTTGTATGTTTTTGATCCATTTGCAGTTAATTTTTATGAGTGATGTGAGAGAGGGGTCCATTTTCATGGTTCTCCATGTGTTTCTGTGCTCTCCATTTGGTTTCATTGGCTTAGTGTCTGGTTTTGTGCCAGTGCCATACTATTTTTGAAATCAGGAAGTGTGATACCTTTAACTTTGTTCCTTCTTCAGGATTGCTTTGGCTATTTCAGGTCTTCGGTGGTTCCACACAGATATTAGGAATTGTTTCTTCTATTTCTGCGAGGAATGCTTTGGTATTTTGGTGGGTATTCCATTGAATCTGTAGATGGCTTTGGGTAAAATGTCCTTTTTAACAATATTTGTTCAATCCATGAACATAAGATGTCCTTCCATTTGTCTGTGGCTTCTTCAATTTCTTTCCGCAAAGTTTTGTAATTTTCGTTGTATAGATATTTCACGTCCTTGGACACATTCATTCCTAAGTATTTTAATGCTTTTGATACTATTCGTGAGTGGGATGGATTTTTTTAAATTTTGTTTTCCAATGTTTCATTATTAGTGTAAAGGAATACCACTGATTTCTGTAAGTTGATTTGATTTCGTAATCTGTCACTTTACTGAAATCATTGATTAATTCCAACAGGTTTTTGATCATTTCTTTGGGATTTTCTGTATATAAGATTTTATTGTAAGCAAATAGTGAAAATTTTATTTCTGCCTTCCTCATTTGGATGCCTTTTATTTCTTCGACTTGCTTAATTGCTCTAGGTAGGACTTTCAATACTATGTTGAGTAGGAGTGATAAGAGTGGGCAAGCCTTATTTTCTACCTGATCTTAGAGCAAATCTTTTCAATTTTTCTCCATTGAGTATAATGTTAACAATAGGTTTATTGTACATGGCTTTTGTTATGTTGAGTTATCTTTCTTGTATACCTAATCTGCTAACGGTTTTTATCATGAAAGGATATTGTATTTTGTCAAATGCTTTTTGGTGTGTGTTTATTTATATGATCGTCTGATTTTATTTTATTGATGTGATGAATTACATTTATTGATTTGTGTATGTTGAACTATCTTTGCATGTCAGAGATAAATCCCACCTGGTTATGGTGTTTGATTCTTTTAATGTGTTCTTGAAATTGATTTGCTAATATTTTGTTGAGAATGTTTGCATTTATATTCACTAGAGATATTGGTCTGTAGGTTTGTTGTTGTTGTTGTTGTTGTTGTTTCTTGTGATATTCTTGTCTGGTTTCAGTATCAAGGTTATGCTGGCTTTATAGATTGAGTTGAGAGTGCTCTGTCTTCAATATTTTAAGAGGAGTTTGAGGAGGATTGATATTAATTCTTTAATATGTTTGTATAATTCACCAGTGTAACTCTCTGGTCCTGAAGTTTCCTTTGTTGGGAAAATTTGATTACTAACTCGATCTCTTGATGCGTTATTGGTCTGTTCGATTTTTTTTTTTTTTTCTGACTCAGTCTTGGTAGGTTGTGTATTTTTGGAAATGTATCCATTTCTTCTAGGTATATAATTTGATAGCATACGATTGTTCATTGTAGTCTCTTATAATTATCTACATTTCTATAGTATTATTTGAAATGTTTTCTTCTTTTCTATTTGTTTAATGCTTATTCATTTTCTAGAGACAGAGAGAGATAGACCATGAGTGGGAGAGGGGCAGAGAGAGAGGGAGACACAGAATCCGAGTTTAGCTCCAGGCTCTGAGCTGTCGGCACAGAGCCCAATGAGGGGCCGTGAACTCATGAACTGTGAGATCATGACCTGAGCCGAAGTCGGACGCTTAACCGGCCACCAGGCACCCCTGTTTTCACATTTCTAATTTTATGTATTTGAATTTTCTCTCTTTTCTTCTTAGTCTAGCTAAGGATTGTCAATTTTGTTTATGTTTTCAAAGAAAGAGATTTTAGTTTTGTTTATCCTTTCCATTGTTTGTCTGATCTCTATTTTGTTTATTTCTACCCTCATTTTTTTTCATTTTTTCTTCTATATTTGGTTTTAATTTACTATTTTTCCTAGTTCTTTAAGATGTTTATTTGAGGTCTTTCTAATTTCTTAATATATACATTTGTTTCTATAAACTTTTAGAACTATTTTTGCATTATCCCAAAAAGTTCAATATGTTTTATTTTCATTTTCACTTGTTTCAAGATATTTTTTATTTACTTGTTAATTTTTTTTAAGTTTTTTGGGGGGGGCATTAGTTGTCTACAAATGTGTTGTTTAGTTTCCACGTATTTCAAGAACTACTTACTTTCCTCTTATTGTTGCTTTTTAATTTTATGCCAGTATGGTCAGAGAAGGCAGTTGGTATGATTTCAATCTGCTTACCTTTTTAAGATTAGTTTTTTGGTCTATCATATGGTCTATCCTGGAGAATATTTCATGTGCACTTGAGAAGAATGTATATTTTGCTGCCAGTAGATGGAACGTCGTATATATGTCTGTTAGGTCCATTTGCAGCTCAATTCCAATGTTGCTACAATAATTTTCTTTGTGGATGATCTGTCGATTACTATTAATGGAATAATGAAGTCTCTACCCTTATTATTGTTGTCTCTCTCTTTTTAAGATCTATAATATTTGCTTAATATATTTTGGTGCTCAAATTTTGGGATTGTATATAGTTATGATTCTTATATCTTCCTGATGGACTGACCCCTTTTCATTATATAATCACCTTCTTTGTTTCTTGCTACTATTTTTGGCTTGAAGTCTACTTTGTCTGAAAAAAAGTATGACTTCACCTGCATTCTTTGCTTGAATTATCTTCTTCCACCCCTTCACTTTGAACCTATGTTATTCTTTAGAGCTGAGATGAGTCTTCTGAAAGCAGCATATAGTTGACTGTTATTACTCTTTGCTTTTTAATTGATGTGTTCAATTCATTTATATTTAAGTTGATTGTTGACATATGAAAACTTATCACTGCCATTTTATCTTTTCTTTTCCCTAATTGTTTTATATCTCCATTTTTCTTTTCCCTAGTGTTAGTACATGTAAAAGTTGGTGGATATCGGTCTTGATTTGTTTATTCCCCTTGCTTTTTAAAAAAATGTTTTATGTCTTCACTCTAAATTTTTGTATTGTGGTTTCCATGAGGTTTGTATAAAACATTTTTTGTAGATAAAATAGTCCTCTTTCAGCTCATGATAGAAATTTATCTTCATTTGCCCATGCAAGCTCCATCATTTTCCTCCTCCTCTTCCATACTTTTGTTGTCATTACTTATCCTTTTTTATGCTAAGTTTGTTACAAAAATGTAGTAGTTACAGTTATTTTTAACACTTTTTTCTTTTAACCTATATGCAGTAAATACGCGTTTAACACCTTATTCTAAAAGAATTATAATTTTCTGATTCTGTCTATCCCCTTACTCAAGGTTTTGTGTATTTTTGTCTCTTCGTTTCAGATAGGAGAACTCCTTTCAACATTTCTTATAAGGTAGGCTTAGTGGTGGTGAACTCCCTCAGTTTTTGTTTATCTGGGAAAATTTATATTTCTCCTTCATATCTGAAGGATAACTTTCGCTGGATAGAGAATTCTTTATTGGCAAATTTACTCTCTCCTGGCCAGTAGAGTTTCTGATGATGGGGGTTCCCATTTTAGTTCCTTTGTTTTTTGCTTGGTTGCCTTTAAGAATCTTTCTTTATCACTGACTTTTGACAGTTTCATGCCTTGGAAAGGGTGTCTTTGCATTGAGGTAGCAAGGTGATCGATAAACTTGTATGTCTAGTTCTTTCTCAAGGTTTGTGAAATTATTAACTATTATTTCTTTAAACAACTTCTCTGCCCTCTTCTCCTCATCTTTTCTTTGTTGTGTACAGATTATGCTTATTTTGGCTCTTCTAATGGACCCTGAGAGCTCTCATAGGGTTTCTTCACTTTTATAAAAATCTTAGCTCTCTTCTTCCGCCTGAATCCTTTCTAGATTTCCATATTCCAGATCGCTTATTCTCTCTTCCTTCTGATCTACTCTATTAACAGTTCTTTCTCATACACTATTCATCTTATTTATTTATTCAAAAGATATGTTAATGGGTGGGTGGTCATTATGGAATAAAATATTTTTAATTGTTTTTATTTTTTGGAATAAAGTTTTTTGGTGAAATATATTTTTCTTATTATAACAGAGAAAGAAACCTTAATTATGAGTATTGACAAATGGAAGCTAAACACTAATGGAAGACAGATGTGTAACAGGATATTCTACATCAGAGAAGGAAAAAAGAAATATGTAATAAAAATTTGACTAAATCAATAAAAATGAAACAAATGAAAACAAAACACAAAGGAAAATAAGAAAGCAATACAAACATAAAGAGGAAAAATTCAAATCAAGAATATCAGTGTAGGGGCACCAGGGTGGCTCAGTAGGTTGAGCAGTGGACTCTTAATCTCAACTCAGGTCATTATCTCACAGTTCTTGGGATTGAGCCTCATGGTGGGCTCTGTGCTGACAGCATAGAGCCTGCTTAGGATACTCTCACTCCCTGTTTCTCTGTCCCTCTCCCACTCATGGGTGCATTCTATCTCTCTCTCTGTCCCTCTCCCACTCATGTGTGCATTCTATCTCTCTCTCAAAATAAAAATAAAGAAACATTAAAAAAAAAAAAGAATATCAGTGTAAGGCAAAATGTGAACTGATTGTATTTTCCCATTAAAACCAACAACAACAGGGCGCCTGGGTGGCTCAGTCGGTTAAGCGTCTAGCTTCAGCTCAGGTCATGATCTCGCAGTTTGTGAGTCTGAGCCCCACCTCAGGCTCTGTGCTGACAGCTCAGAGCCTGGAGCCTCCTTCAGATTCTGTGTCTCCCCGTCTCTCTGCCCCTCCCTTGCTCATGCTCTGTCTCTGTCTCTCAATAATAAATTAAAATGTTTAAAAAGATTAAAAAAAAAAAAAACACCACCACCACCAACAACAACACCAACAACAAAAACAAATAAAACAAAACAGTGACTATTAGAAAGTGCAAATTAATACAATGTGATAAAGAATGTCTAAGCTTTCTTCTAATATAGCAAAAAGGAATTCAAATCTCTCACTGAAAATTGAAAATAACTAAAAGTGGCAGATGAAATAAACAACAACACATTTTTCTATGAACCAGAAAAATGACAGAAAGAAATTCTGAAGCAATGTTGAAAAAGAAACCATGTGAGCAAGAGACACCGAGATAGGCTTATGCCTTGATAGTGTTTGATGAATCGGATGGATCTGAGCTCTTTGTGGTTTAGTCTCATGGGGTGTACATTAGAAATGATAACGTTCAAGTACTATCCGAGATAGGGAGTCTAGAAGCGATGTTCCCATAAATTTCAGACCCCAAAAGCCCACACTTAAACTGAAAATGTTTATTGAAAAACTAAATAAGTGATTTATCAAGAAAAACCCACAGGATCATATCAATCCATGCTGAAGAGGCACACAAATTTCAGCAGTCAATGTTACTCAAACCTGAAAGGCAACAAAAGAAAAGATCGATTAGATTTAATTAAAATCAGTTGATTAATAATAACATCAAGTGTATTTTGAAACGAGTGGTTCTCAATATCTGTAGCGGCACATTAAAACTTTCCAGTAATTTAAATACAAACTTAAAAAAATTAAAAAGAATAAAATTCTCCAGATAGCTTTCTAAAAGTAGCAGTGCCTAGGCTCCAACAAGAGACTGAGTATGTCAAAATTTCTAATTAGTGATTTTTTTTAAAGCATCTCTGGTGATTTGAATGTGCAGTAGAGGTTAAAAGTCAATGTTCTAAATAATGAAATTACAGCTTTCAATGTAAAGGTATTAACATATATGTATTAATTATCTCAAAAATTATACATATAATTAAATTTCAATTAATGATTTGTAAAGGGGATCAGTGGGAGACCAAAAAACATAGACTATAGTGAGAAAAAAAAGACAGCAGAAAGGAGAAGGAGCAATTCACTTCATCCTCCTCCAACTTCACCATTATTTTTTTAACGTTTATTTAGTTTCGAGACCGAGAGAGAGCACAAGTTGGGGAGGGGCAGAGAGACAGGGAGACACAGGATCTGAAGCAGGCTCCAGGCTCTGAGCTGTCAGCCCAGAGCCTAATGTGGGGCTCAAATTCAGGAGCCATGAGATTATGACATGAGCCAAAGTTGGATGCTTAACCAACTGAGCCACCTAGGTGCCCCAAAGGGATTTAGACATCCCTTAAAAGACATTTCTTCAAATTATCTCCTTCTCTATATGATAAAGTTAAGGCCAATTGATTTTGGAAGATTTCTTCTAGGAAAGGGAAGGACTTGATGTAGGACTAGAATTCGGGTTTTTTGTTTTATTTGGTTTTTGTTTTTTAATTCTAAGTTCAAGAAATATCGATCAGGGGAAAACATGATTTGATAGGATATATTTTGTATGATATTCAGTACTAGAAACTAATCACTTTAGTTCTCCATTAATAAACAGGTATAAACTTTGGAATAACTTGGATTTATTTTGTTGTTGAATTTAGGCCTTAAAATTATGTCATAAGAAACAACTCAGTTATTTCCCGTACAACTCATATTTTTATTATTTGCTATATTTAAATTCAATCTATATAATTTTTAAAATAAATGCTCTGAATTTGATCTAAATTTTGAGAGTCTGCTCAATTATATCTATCTATCTATCAATCTATCATCTATCTATCTATCATCTATCATCTGTTCTTTTTAGAAAATTCTTGCATATTATGTACTCATACGTATCAAATGCAACTCTTAAATGCAGTTCTTCATTCCAGATCTACCAACATGGATAAAACACATCATTTTTGATAGTTAGGAACTTTGCCACACTGTTAATGAAAACTGGACTAATTTGAGAACTAAACTTTGAAATCTTCGGTTCCCGTGCCTATAACAAAAACCTATGTTTGTATAAGGCTTAACTATTTTTATTGAAGTAAAATTGACATACAATATGCTGTTAGTGTCGGGTGTTAATCGTAGTGATTCGGTATTTTTACACATTACAGTAGGATCCACGTGATAAGTCCAGGTACCATTTGTCACTGTAAAGCATTATTACAATGTTATTGACTACTTTTCCTATGGCATACATTACATTCTCAGGACTTATTTCTTTTATAACTGGAAATTTGTTCCTCTTAAACTTCTTTACCTATTTCACCCGCTCCCTAACCCCTCCCACGTCTGTAACCAGCAGTTTGTTTCCGGTACCTATCAGTCTGTTTCTTTTTGGTTTTGTTTTATTATTTTAGGTTCCACATAAAAGTGAAATCATACTATATTTTCCTTCTATGTCTGCTTTATTTCACTTAGCACAGTGCACACTAGGTTTACCCATGTTGTCACAAATGACAAGTATGCATTCTTTTTTATGGTTGAGTAATATTCCATTGTATATATCCATCTGAATACATCTGAATCTACTTTATACATCCCATTCATCTTAGATGGTATTTATGGTGCTTCCATAACTGAGCTAGTGTAAACGGTGTTAGAGTGAATATAGAGGTATATATATCATTTCAAATTGTTGTTTTCATCTTCTTCAGATAAATACCCAGAAGTGAATAGTTAAATTTCTGAATTTTATGGCACTTCTATTTTTTTTTTTTTTCTTGAGGAACTTCCATACTCTTCTCCATAGTGGTTGATTCAATTTATACTTCCATGGACAGTGTATGAGGGTTCCCATTGCTCCGTATCCTCACCAACATCTGTTATTTTTGATGATAGTCATTCTGACAGAGTTGAAATGATACCTCATTGTGGTTTTGATTTGCATTTCCATGATGATTAGCGATGTTGAGCTTCTTTTAATGTGTCTGTTGGATTTTTGTATGTTTTCTTTGGAAAAATGTCTATTTAATTTATACATCCATTTTTATATATATATTTTTTACATTAAATTGTGTAAGTTCTTTATATTTTTATATCAATCGCTTATTGGATCTATGATTTACCCATATCTTCTATTTAGTAAGTTGCTTTTCTTTTAGTTTTGTTTTCTTGATGGTTTCCCTCACTGTGTGACAGCTTTTGAGTTTAACATAATCCTATTTGGGTTTTGTTAGCTTCTGTTACCTTTGTCTGGGTTTTTAAAAACTGCTAAGACCAATGTAAAAGAGCTTACTGCCGATCTTTTCTCCTGGGATTCTTATGGCTTCAGGTCTTACATCCAAGTCTTTAATGTCTTTTAGGTTTGTTTTCATATATGGAGTAAACTAGTGGTCCATTTTGATTCTTTTGCATGTGGTTCTCCAGTTTTCTCAACACGAAGAGCAAATCAGATTACCTTGACCCGTATGAAAATGGAAATGCAATTTTTCAAACCTTTGGGACGCAACAAAAGCAGTTCTAAGATAGAAGTTCATAGTGATACAGGTCTACTTCAAAAGGAGAAGTTACAAATCACACCACAGAAATACGAAGGGTTATAAGAGATTAATATGAACAATTAAATGCCAACATATTGGATAATTTAGAGAAAACACAGATAAAATCCTGGAAACACGCAACCTTCCAAAAGTGAACCCAAATATAAAAAAATCAAAATTGAATGATTATAAGTATTGAAACTGATTCAGTAATTTAAAAACGCTCCTGAAACTAACATCTAGGAGCAAAGGATTCACAGGTGAAATTTACCAAACACTTAAAAAGAGTTAGTACTGATACTCTTCAAATTACTCCCCAAATTGAAGAGTAATGAATGTTTCCAAACTCATTTTTTGAAGCTAGTATTACCCTGGTACTAAAACAAGACAATGACAGTGCAAGAAAAGGAAATTACAGGGCATTATCCTTGCAAACATAGATGCAAGAATCCTCAACAACACATTAGCAAATTGAGGTTAACAGTGTATTAAAAGGACCTTGTGCCACAATTGAGTGGGAGCTATTCCAGGGATGTAAGGATGGCACAGCATCTGCAAACCGATCAACATGAAACCACATTAGCAAAACAAAGGGCAAAAATCATACCATCTTCTTGGGGCACCTGGGTGGCTCAGTTGGTGAAGCTTCCGACTTCAGCTCAGGTCATGATCTCACAGTTCCTGGGTTCAAACCTCTCATCGGGCTCTCCACTGACAGTACAAAGCCTGCTTTGGATCCCCTGTCTCCTTCTCTCTCTTCCTCCTCCCCTCTCTTGTGCTGTCTCTCTCTCTCTCAAAAGTAAATAAATATTAAAATCAATCATATGATCTTCTCATTAATGCAGAAAAAATATTTGACAAAATCCAATAGCTATTTATGTTAAAAAGTCTCAACCAAGTGTGAATACATTTGTACCTCGATGTAATAAAGACTGTATATGGCAAGTGTATAACTAACATTATACTTAATGTGAGAAATTGGAAGTTTTCCCTCTAAGATCAGGAAGAGGACAAAAGTGCCCCTACTCACCACTTTTATTCAGCTTAGTAGTGAGAGTCCTAGACATAGCAATTAGGCAAGAACAAAAGAATAAAAGGCATATGAATTAGAAAGAAAAAAAATTATTATTATTTGTGGATGACATGATACTATATATACAGACCTGATGCTTTATAATCGTGAGTGTGTGTGGTCTTTGGACTGCACTCTGAGGAATGCTTGCTGTCAACATAGCTCCATGAAGTCCCAGAGATACCGTGGAGATACAGAAGTCCCTTTAGAAACCTGATAGCTGAAGGTAATAAATAGGAAGAAATAATATAATGGGCATTAGGATTTAGGGAAGAGGAAATGGAAAGGAAAGACAAGAATGCAGTGAGAGTCCACATTGGATTTTTATTATTTTTTGTCTTTAATTTTTTTAAATGTTTATTTATTTTTGAGAGACAGAGCGCAAGCAGGGATGGGACAGAGAGAGAGAGAGAGAGAGAGAGAGAGAGAATCTGAAGCAGACTCCAGACTTGAGTTGTCAGCACAGACCCCAATGTGGGGCTCAAACCCCATGAACCAGGAGATCATGACCTGAGCTGAAGCCAGATACCCCACCGACTGAGTCACCTGGGTGCCCCAAATTTTTATTATTTTATTTCTAAACACATGCTTTAAAAATGACTAAGCTTTGGGTCCTTTTCACCTTTATTATGTTGTCATTAATTTTTATGATAATTATATTAATTATGATCCCCAGCCTGTGTTTCAACTTGAAAAAATAACGAAGAGGGGTGCAGCCCTGCAGAATGTGATTGCAATAATGCTGAGACATTTGTTCAATTTATTCCCTACCCCTGGCTCTTAGAATTTTAATAATTGGATGTAATTCATGTTGATTATAAAATTCTTCTTTCTCATATAATTTTTGTTTGTTTGAAGTCATCTTAGTGCTGACTTTTAGTGATAACCAGTTACTAAAGAATTTGGGTTTATCCGAACTTTTTGTGTGTGAGCTAAAGCAATTATTTTTTGAAAAGAAAGAAAGAAAGGAAGAAAGAAAGGAAGGAAGAAATGACAGCAGACTGTTTCTGTAATGACCAGTTGAAACAAGAAATCCACTTCTGTCTTTTTAATTACTCCTGAGTCTGCTGAGTTTTAGCGTGGTGTGCTTATCGGTTCTCTAGGGCGCTTGTTTAATTGGGTGACAAACGGAAGAGTATGACAGGTTCAGTATGAAAGTTTAGCTGGTCTGTGCACAGGCATTAGTTGTCCTACTATAAAAAGATAACTGAAGTCAGAGCTTTTGATATGCTTAAGGAATTCAGAAATGTTGAATACTGCTGAAACTTCAAAAAGCTATAATGAAAAGTTTCATATTTTTAATCATAAGCAACAAGAAATGTTTTAATATGTAGTTCAGAATAGTAATATTAAGTATGGAATTTTAGAGAAATGATACAAAAATTGTTGGTGAGGTATTTTTTTGAAATAAGATAGTGGGAGTCCTGTGAAATGGTACAATACACTATACTGACTCCTAAGTTAAAACAGAACGTAAAAAATAAAAAATAATGAAAGGGCTTGATTAAGATTAAAAAAAATAATGTTTGTTTATTTTTGAGAGAGAGAAAGAACAGAATGTGAGAGGGGGAGGGGCAGAGAGAGAGGGAGACACAGAATTTGAAGCAGGCTCAAGGCTCTGAGCTATCAGCCCAGGACCCAACGTGGGACTTGAACTCACAAACTGCAAGATCAGACCCTTAACCTACTGAACCAGTCAGGTGCCTCGAGATTAATTTTTAAACACAAAAGAAGCCTACCTCTAATAAGTTACCTCGCTTTAGTATCCCATAATGGCAGGACATTTTGTGGTTGGCGTTTGCTGGTGACAGATTGTCCCGGGGTGTACTTTCCATGCACTGCTAGCGATGATGGATTGGCAGAACCCTTGATTCTGCTGCCAACACTCTCCAATATGCTGTTAGGTTCTTTTACTCCAGTGCTTGAAATTTAGATCTGCACATTTTGTTTTAAGTTTATTTATTTTTGAAGAAGAGAGTGGGGGCAGGGGCAAAGAGAGGGAGGGAGAGAGAACCCCAAGCAGGCTCTAAGCTGCCAACGTTGAGCCCCATGCGGGGCTGGAACCCATAAACCATGGGACCATGACCTGAGCTGAAACCAAGAGTCAGAAGCGTAACCGACTGAGCCACCCAGGCACTCCTGCTTCTGCACACTTTTAGTTATTTTGTCAAACAAAAGCAAATTAAATAATGCAACTGATAAATTTTTATATTATATGGAGCATCAGCTCACAATTAACTACTCAACTGAGACTCCATGTGAGTACCAAATGGACAGAATGGGTCGACTTAGAAATATGCTGATAAAATAAATTATGAAACAGAGATAAATGAAGTGAGAGGCTCTGTTTAGTGGAACTTCTTGCTCACTCAACCTGGTGACAGATCTTGTTTGTGGACGTAGTGGCATTTGCTCAATCTTCAGTGAGAGTGTCTAGCATCTTTGGTTTGTTCAATCTAACTGCTTCCTGCTTATTCCATCAAAGAAGAGAGAACGCTTAAAGACAGGCATATCTTGGAGTGGTTGGATCTAGAGATACAGAAAAGATTTGAAAAAGGAATAACAAAAACCATAAGGAATAGTCCATGGATGTTCTTTGCAATTAGAGGGAAAGGCAATATGGACCGAGGACCCTATTTGAAACCAATTCTTTGTTATGTTAAATTTAGCCATTCATATAACACCTAATTTTGTATCTTTGCTTAAAAGTGACAGCTGACCACTTTATTCTTGAAAAGATTGCGAAACACTCTTAGTTTTATGTGATGATTTACATAAGCTCCAAAAAAATGTGTATATTCTGAACTTGAGTTTAGAAATAAACATTTTTCCCCATTGCATTTTAAAGCTTGTGGTCATTTGAAGTAGATTCAATAACTAAAAAGCAATGAGATTGCAATTCATTGAATAAACAGAAAATAAAATTAGTTTTAAATATTTTACTTCTTCTGTTTACTTTCATTTCTAAAATAAATATAAGGAATGCCACCTTGGATTCTTTTTATTTTTTTAGTGAAGCCACAGAAAAGAACCTCTGGCTCCTAAATTCCCTGAAATGTAATTTCTTTGGTCGGGGAAAGTGGCGTTCATGTCCACGGTGGCTGTTAACTGCAGTGCCCACCTATAACTCTCACCAGAATGCAGGTGACGTGTCGCGGCCCCCAACCGGGTTGTAATCTCTTTGTTGTTCCTAACAGCCCTGTGGCAGTGAAACTTCTCTGTTTTCATTATTAATATTGAATCCATCAGAAAACTTTAAGGCAACTCTAGTGTAATAACAATGTTCCTTTAGACTTCAGTATAATGAAGTACAAAATTCCCATTGATGTAACATGATCGGTTACAGTTACCACAAATGTAGTTTGTAGGAAAATGCTAGTTTTCTAAGTGTATATATATGTAGTTAGGCACCTAATGAAAACCTTTTTTTTTTCTATATAGTTTCTTTCAATTGCTGTGATTTTAAGCTCTGCGTTATTTAAAAAATAAATCAAAACAGCATCTGTAGGAGTGAGCTTATAGATTTGACCTCTTCAAGACCAATCACGTGCCACACATTGCAATTCCACGGTAACTCTGGTTTAAGCACAAAGGAAACCTGATGTTATTTGGCAACCTTGCTGTGACTACATTGTGTCCAGTTTACCTCATACCGTATCACACTGAATGGACACTTTAAGAACCGGAGAAAATTTCTTATTTCTAGCCTCATGTGTAATTTTATATTTTAATGTGTACTCAAAGGACTTACACGGACTCTCTCTACAGGTTTACATGTGGGTGTTTGTGTATTGTTTTGATGGAGGGTGATTTATGGGGTATGAAAATAATATGTCAATCATTATAGCCATGGCTGGACTCATGGTGGCAGGTGTAAGCGAAAACCACACTGAAGCAATTGCTCCCCAAGAAGACATACTGTTTTGTCCCTGGGTAAACTGTACCCTGTCTTTTGTATTACTCTCTTCACACCTTAATAGTTTCTTTCACATGCTATATTTTGATCTACATTGTGTCTCATACCGAACATTTTCCAATGTTCTATTGTTTATTTTTCACAAGCTTTATGAATATACATAACTTAAAATTATTATTAACCATACATTTTATCCTGTTTACAGTATCAGTGTTCCTCCCATAGAATAAAGTCCAGGTAGCTTTTAAAAATGCAGTCCTATAAATGGATGATTCTAATATTAAAAAGTGTGTTATTTATTGAAATAAAGCAGAATGAAATCAGGAGAAATAGTTTTCAGGGTAAAGTCATTTGCATAGATAAATAATTCAACGATGGTGTACACGCCTTTACATTGAATTTGTATTTGATTTGTGTTTGTGTTTCTCATGTAAAGATATGAGTCACCTAAGCATTGATTATATATCATGCACTATTTTAAACTTCTTTTAAATGGCTAGACTAGGTTCAAGAAACACTGGCAATGTCAAATATATTTTAAATCACAATATCAATTGCGTATAATGCACTAAGTGTAATGTGTATTATAATGTAGAGATACAATTAAATTCAGCATTCATCTACTCATGTATTTTTCACTTGAGGACATATAGCATTTTGTATATGAATTTGCACTTTCCCCACAAAACTTAGTATAAGTAACAAAGTAATTTTAAAAATAAACAATGTTCTTGCTACCAGAAGATCTCTATTCCAATATGAACATTTTCATATGCCTTTTGTAATTAACAACATGTTTGAAAATTCTTTCTTAATTAAATGTTAAGCCCCAGAAATATTGCAGCAGGATAAAGAACTCAGACTATATTGAATTGCAGCTTGATATTAAGTGCTCAGTAAAATGTTAAAATAAGAATTAATGACTGACAGAGAAAATATGGTAAAAAATATCTTTAAACTTAATATTCACATTTGAAAATAAACAGAAATGATGCATGTATGAAATATATAATCATTATATATATATATTTGTAATCACATACTATATATAATGCCATATAATTATATAAAATCATAAATTAATATCACACGATAAAATGATCATATATTTAATTATAACTTATATAATATCTAAAAACATAAATTTACTTAAAATTATATGTTTTAGTATCCTATCATGATTTAATTATAAACAATTGGTTACAACATATATTATGCCATATATATATATATATATGTATATACATTTGGCATTGGTATTTTCTAAAAGTTCTGTCAGTTTGATTGGTTTAACCATATACACCTATAAAAGATCCTATTTTAGGACGTAATAAAAACTAAACAGCACTTGCATTTTACTCTCTTAAAGTCTAATGTAGCATAATATAAGAATATGTGGGAAGTTGTTTCAAGTCATTAATAAATTAATACTTAGAGTAAAAGGTAATTTATTTGGCCTCGATCAAAGTTATATTAACCAGCACATTCATGGCATTATTTGTTATTCATGAGAATGACCCAAGATACTATACCATTCTAACTGACCTGTACATCAGTCTAGACCAGTTAAGTTTTTATTTATTGTAACTCTATTGCTAAAGAGAGAGGGAAAGGGAGAGGGTGGATGAATTAGGTTGGTTGAGGCAAGCACACTTTAAAACTCTTACATATAGAACTTGGAAAGCCAGTATGATGCTTAGGATTCATATCTGATGGATGAGTCAGGGGGTGTAAGGCCTAGTCCCAGCTCTAATTTCACTTACGTGATGCTGAGCTTGTTCCACAACCTCTCTGGGCTCCAGGTGTAATGAGATGGTGAGGCCGGATGATTGCTAAGACTCCTGATAGTTCTAAAACTTTTTATCTGCTGGCACCGCTGTATTTTCTTGAAAAGAAAAGTTTAATAAATCAGCGTAAGCATTCTTTTGTTATTTCTAACGAAAACTAAAATATTCATCCACCAATTTAGTTCACATTATTGAATTCCTACCATGTGTCGAGTACCGTGTGCAATTATGAATAGGGAGTTTACGGTTAAATCAGTGAAGAACATAATATAAACACATGAGTGTAACTTTACAATTGCCAAAATAAAACATAAATAAAACTTTGTAGTAAAATAAAGGCTTAAGCTATTAAAATATCTTGAGAGGGTTAAACTCCCAATTCTTGGTATATTTATTCCCTCAACTAATTGTTATGCTTGGGGTATAGTGTTTCTTATGACTACTCATAGGAGTTTATTAGGAAAAGACTGATTGCTTTTTATAAGAAATAATTGTGCTTTTTGAATTGGGAGTACTTAACAAAATAAAAATGAAATAAGATGCTTAAGGTATTCCTAGTGGAAGACTGATTTATCATGTGTTTATCTTTTAGAATAGTCATCACCACGGACTTGAACGAAAGCAAAATAAATATAACATTTTAATATTGTTAAAAATGGATGGGATTGGATTTTAAAAAAAACTTCTTATAAATGAGCTACATTGTACTTATCAATATTCTATTTTTTCATATGCATAATCAACGGTGATAAAAATTATTCAAAAAACTAATTCAAAATACTCTAATGTAACTTTTGAAGCAAATGAAATTAAGAGAAAACAGGAGGAAAAGACTGTAAAGTTTAAAGTCCATGAAAATTTGGTCGAATAAAAGATGGTCTTGAACAACAGTTGCTTCTAGTTTCAACGATTTTAGTGTCCGGTAAACAGTAGACGGTAAATAAATGACAACGCTGGAGAAAAGCAGTTGTTACTTCATTGTTTGAATTTCCAGCATAAACATTTATTATTCTTTTCATTAAAAATGACACATTAAAACACAAAGGATACTGCATTCCATATTTTTTCTTATCATAAGATCAATAAATACTTCACAAGTGACAAGCCATTGTAATGGACAATAAACAGATTCTTGTTCTTTTTATTGTTTAAGAGGTTAAAAAAAAGTCCCTCTATTGATTTCAGATAAAGTTTCCAGGAACATTACCAGCCTTTTAAAAATGTGCATTTATAGATTTGCGATAAGATACATTATTCATATGATCACGCATTTTATTGGATTGTTGATAAACAATAATCAGTTTAGCCAAAATAACAAACTAATGCTTTGCTTCGTTCTGTAAAAAGCCGAGAGCAATACCGTGTTCACAGAGCTATGAATATAACGGATGTGTATGTATAATTTTACAAAGTATTTATTATTTTCTTTTACATTTTTCACTCAATGTGGAAAAGATTTTCTCATATAGTCATACTTGTTTTGAGAGACTCCTTGATTGTCTTCAAACAGATCAGAAAACTTTTTCTATTTTTCTTGTAGTTCCTGTTGTTCTTTTCATGTTTATGCAATTGAACTGCCTATTTTTTTCCTATACCAATATTTCTAGTTGAGTCTATAGAATTTTCTTACTATATTGTGTTCTAATTGTGTATTGATGTGATCTTGTACAAAATTTCTACCTAGCCTCTTTCATGGGTGAGTTTGATTTAGGATGGTTTAAAATTGAGGCCCCTGCTCTCTAATTACAAAGGAAAGTGTTAACATTCAGCACTGATATGAGAAAAAGTATTATGATCTTATAACCTTGACTGAGAGGTAGAGGAGGGATAATTTCAAAAAGTTCACATGAGTTGAGGTCTTCCTGTGCCTTTGCTTTTTAAACATTTACACACACTTTACCTTTACCTTGAAGTGATTACTGTAGCCTGGGCACATGGCAAGCTCGGTTCATGCCTTACCTCACTTTTATTTCCCAACCACAGTAGCTATAGTAACAGTTTACCCAACCATCGAATAGAAATTTGAAGCTTAAATAGATTCCTCGATAGTAAGTCGGTGGAACTACAATAATGCCCGGGCATGTTCATTTAAGTCTATTTTCTTCAAAATGTGTAACAGCATTATGATTTTGACTGCAAATATTTCAAATATATAAAGCCTGAGTTTGAAGATGATGAACTGTAAACAGTACAATTTCATTTAGGAATGTGTTTTTTGATGTTGGTGGTGTTGTCGTTGTTTTGTTTGGTTTGGTTTTGGTTTTGGTTTTTTGCTTGTTTGCTCCTCTTGTTCCACTTTCTTCACTGTTTTAAATTTTTTTAAATTTGCTTCAGATAGTCTTTCTTCAACTAGTTCTCACTGAGTTGATTCCGTTCCTCACTGCACTGCTGTGGCATTAGATCTCCTTTAGAGTACGTAAGACTGTAGGGAAATTTGAGAGTAACTCATAAAGATTGTTTATTTCCAACTGAATTATTTGTTCCATTTTATTTTAATCTAAATAAACTTGACTCTATACTATTGGTTAATATAATTACTTCCAAAGAATTTCTTTGGCTTAGGAAGGTTATGTATTCTTCTTTTAGCCTCTGCAAAGTTCTCCAACTGTGAAAATAATAGGTAGTATTTTATTGAAGCAATAGAGGAACAATATAGGAAAAATTAAACAGATCTTTTGTATCCTCTCTGATTTGTAATGATATATTTAAAACACGGGGGCACCTGGGTGGCTTAGTTGGTTGAGTGTCTGACTTCAGCTCAGGTCATGATCTCGTGGTCTGTGAGCTCAAGCCCCAGATCAGGCTCCCTGCTGTCAGCACAAAACCCTCTTCAGATCCTTTGCCCCCTCTTTCTGACCTTCCCCTCTTGCTCTCTCTCAAAATTAAGCATTAAAATATATTTTTTAAATAAAACACACAATTCACCTAAGTCAATGATAGAAGTAAGCAGCACATTTGTTATATTTTGAAGACAAATTTGTCCTAAATATATTCGAAGTTTACTTTCTACAGCTGGTTAAGTCGCATCTTCCGATTTGTACTCCACACCAGTCCTTCATCATCCATGCCCCTCAACCACGGCAGTTTTCCTCACGGTGCTCAGATACAACCACAGACCACAGTGACACCTCAGTGAGGGCATCATTTTTGGATCCTAAAGCCTACATTACCTTGCTTTCAACATCCTCCTTCCAATAAATAAATAAAATAAATTTAAAAAATTGTTTCCTCATTTAGTACCTCAGTTTTCAAAACACTGAATGCTATTAGTACTGGACTGTCATGAGTCGGTATTCATTTTTTTAAAATCTTATTCATTTTTATGTTTATCTATTGAGTCATTCTTCCATATTTAGATTATAAATGAACACCTTTTTATCAGATGTTCATCTATCAGCTGATGAACAAGCTATTTTGGGTACAACCACATAATTCATTTTTGAGAATTA
The DNA here is from genome assembly GCA_030068075.1 of Paguma larvata. Taxonomy (NCBI): domain Eukaryota; kingdom Metazoa; phylum Chordata; class Mammalia; order Carnivora; family Viverridae; genus Paguma; species Paguma larvata. The sequence goes on from CM057840.1 coordinate 40,066,566, forward strand.
ATATCTCTATAGAAATGTTTGTAGAATAAATTGGCTTCTATTACTGTCTTTTCATTATAATTTCTTTGATAGTATTGAAAACACAAAATAAGTATGGATGCATTTGTTAATGTTGACACTAATAAGACACATAAGGGCCTTAAATATGCAACCATTAAAAATACGAGGTTTGCATTATTGACTGTTCTGGAGTCTGTGAGTTTTTACATTAAATCAGAAAATTATTAGTGAATTCACTTGTGAATGATAAAGAACAAAATAAAATTACAAATCGGGGCTCCTGGGTGCATCATTCAGTGAAGCTTCTGACTCTTGGTTTTGGGTCAGGTCATGAACTCTTGGCTCATGGGTTTGTGTGTGCACCGAGAGCACAGAGCCTGCTTGGGATTCTCTCTCCCTCTCTCTTTGCCCCTCCCCTGCTTGTGCTCTCTTTCTCTCTCTCAAAAACAAATAAACATTAAAAGAACTATAAAATAAAATTATAAGTATGATATGCTAGATTTTTATTATTGTATATTGTGAAAGGTGAGAGAGTAGAACAATCTGTAGATGTAGAAATACATTCAAACTTCTAAATTTATATGCCCATTATTTAAATTCCCTGCATTTATTCTCAAATACACAGTAACTTAATGTAACTGAAGGTCTGTAAAGAGATGAGATATTTCTATTTATCTCTTTCAAGGGTTAAGTGTCAGAAGATTGCCTTCCAAATTCCAAGTACTCATGTGTCAATAAACGTGTGCTTGAAGCCAATTTTATTTTTATTTGTATTTTTATTATAATTGTCTTAAGTTTATTTATTTTGAGAGAGACAGAAACAGCATGAGTAGGGGAGGGGCAGACAGAGAGGGAGAGGGAGAGAAAATTTCAAGCAGGCTCCACATGGTCAACACACAACCTGATGCGAGGCTTGAACACCCAAAACTGTGAGATCATGACATGAGTCGAAAACAAGAGTCGGACGCTTAACCAACTGAGCCACCCAGGCATCCCAAGCCAATTTTATTTTTTAAAAAGTTCCTTAAAATTGCAAATACTGGACTTTATTTCTATTATTGTGTTTTCGTGTATGTTAGGGGACAACAGTTAAACTACATGATAGGACAAATTAAAGATTTAAATTACATTAAACCCTAAATATTTCATCTGATACCTTTTTTCCTTCTTTTATCCTTCTGTTAATCATTTATTTTAAACGTCATGTCTACACACACACATAAACGTACATGTATGTTATACACATCAACATTAGATATGATTTCCCTGAACAAAATAAGGGATGGTCAGTATCACTATCAGAATACAGTGGTGGGGAGTACGCAAAGTTGGTGTGATGTTAGGGAAAAAGTATTGCTTTGCCCGTGATAAACTGCATTCTCAACCGTTGCCTAGTACTCGTCATCAATATCCGTTATTCTAAAGGAATTGTTACAAAATACCACAGAGCTGTCATGGTACAAATTATACATTCACTCAGTGCATCTGAGCCGACATGTCTATCCCTTTGTCTCTGATTATTACCCAAAAGTGTTTGACTCCCAAGTTAGCAATCTCATCTTTGCCATAACTTCTGAAAAATAGGTCTCCACTGTTACTCCTTCTACTGGGTGTTTCCCGTTGAGAATGTTATTCTATTCAGAAGTCAGAATGCTCAAAACCAAGTTCTCTAACACAGTGGACCCTATCTGCAACATATCTTAATGTTATTGCTTATGCTCGAAACCGCAGTTTCCTTTTCCTCTCTCCACCGTGTATATTTTCAGTGTTTCACAATCTCGCCAGGTCCAATTGTTTTACATAATCCGTCTTCTTCAGATAAATGTTATTGCCACTCCTTTATTCAGGCCTTTATCATCTCAGTAATGGCCTTGCTCTCTTGCTTGTTATGATTTTCCGCTCAAACTGTCCCCTTCTTTTTCACTTAATCATGTCCATGAGCTTATACAAGAACCTAATATATGATGTGGATACTATAGTGAACAAATAGGCAGTATTTCCTCCGTTTGTGGAATTTGCGTTCCGCCGAGAGGTGTCAAAGGTAATCATGATAAATGAGTAAATTGTACAGCATCCTAGAAACTTAAAACTACTTTGGAAAAAGTAGAACAAGTAAGGAGGAAAGGAAATAATAGTTGAATAGTTTCAATAGTTGAAATAATAATTTCAAGGTGAATTCATGAAAATAGACTAGTCCAAGTAGTCCTAAGAGAGTGCCATTTGAGCAAAAACTTGAAAGAAGTGAACAGTGAGCTTAAAAATATTTTGAGGAAAGCATTCCAGATGCAGGAACAGCACATCAGAAATCCCAAGGCAGGAAAATAACCAGCATGCTCGCAAAGGGCCAGTGTGGTTGGAGTGGAGTAAGTGAGGAAAAGAGGAGAGGGGCTGAGTTTAGGGAGGTAATGGGGATAACTGGATAATATAACATTTGTTTAGTTCTAGGAAGGGTTCTGTGTTTTACCTTCAGGAAGACGGAAAGCCGTCATGGAGTTGTGAATGGTGACATGAGATGACCTGAATTACTTTTGGAAACCTTTCTGGTTGTTGTGTGGAGAGTATCTTTTTTAAAGTACAAAGATCATTACTGTATTTCCCTGCTTCAAAATATGTTTCTTATAACTTATCCTGAGGATAAATTTCCAGTTTCCTTAATTTCCTAAACTCCTCCTCATCTAATACTATACATCCCAAGACACCCATGGAAAATATTAGTGTGCCACACGTGATTCCATAATTAAGTGGTATGTCTGAGCACTGCAAACCCCAACTTTATAGAAATGGAAAAAAATGCAAGTGGAAGTCATTAAGGAATACTTTGTGTGGGTGTTGGAAAATGTGCTTAATCTTGGGGATAGATAAAATCACTTAGTCAAAGGGGAGAAAAGAAGATGGGGGTGGAGGATGTGTAAGCAAAAGCATAGAATTAAGAGTGCCCGGGTGGAGAGCAAAAGCGTGTGCTTGATGGGGATAAATGGAACAGATGGAAGCCAAGCATATGAGTTTGGACTTTGAAGACACCATAAAAGACAGGAAAATTATAGATTTTTTAAGTAGAATAAAATAATAAAATCAGTTTTTAGACAGTAGCCTGACAGATGGGTCTGATTTATTGAGGAAAAATGAACAAACAAGAAAACAATTCTAAAAGAGTCAAAACTTGCTCTCTACCTAAAGGAGCCTGGCCTTGTCATATATTGAGTAAAATCAATGACCTTAGGTGAGTGATGCTTTTGACCAAAGAGGGCTTCTGTTATTTTCCCAGAAGATTTATGCCTAGCCAAAGGAAAGAGAATGGAATTGAAGACAAAGGGAGTTATTTGTCTTCTCTGTGCTTAGGTGTATGTATTGTTGGTATGTATCAGATCCAATGCCTTTCAGTGATATTTACTGTCAAACATATAATATCAGTGTGTGTGACAACTACATTGAGCTAAAAGAACATGGTAAGTCTGATTTATATAATAAAGTTGATGTTTTGTTTGTCAGGTAACAGAAACACGGACTGGTCCTCTTGGCTGCAGTAACTATGACAACCTAGATTCTGTCAGTTCTGTTCTGGTTCAGAGTCCTGAGAATAAGATTCAGTTGCAAGGTATGTAGCTAAAATTTAAACTTTAAAGGTCATCCAATTTCTCATTATGAACTTAGATATACAGTTATTGAAATATTCTGTTCTTAATTAAACAAATGCAGTCTATAGTTATCACATGTAATTCTCTACTCCTTACTCTTTTCTAAATGTATAGATTAACTTGCCATCAGAGCTTTAAGTTTAATTGAAAAAGATGCGGGATATTTATATGAAATACATTTATTGATTTATTATTAAAATTTATTTATTAAGACGTTATTTTTTGCTGTTTGGGAATCATTGTGCTTCGTTTTCAGACTATTACATTATGGCAAAGCTTCAACCTCTGATCTATCTTGAAAAACAATAGCACAGGAATAAGTGAAGCAACACTTTTCTTTTGAATAATTATTGTTTCTCCTTTTTTCCATTTCTGTGAGTAATGCAGAAACCTGTATCTCTACCTTTCGCCTTTTCTATGTTCCAGGCCTCTGTTTTCAGTTGTGTATCACAGCTTTATGTGTACCCCTGTGATGCAAGGACCGTTCCAAAGATAATTTCAGGGAATTAATATCAAAATCCTCAACTTCCTGTGTGTTTTTTCTCAAACTTCATGTGTATTGGGAGTTGAGTATTTAGGTTGATTGACCTGTTCATCCTCACCATTAATAGTAGCCCTTCTCCACTTAAAAAAAAAAAATGCAAAGCATTAGTTGATTCTGTATCAACATTCCCAGGATAGTTCCTTTGAAGGGTATAAAAGATTTTAGGTCACTATATGTGACAAGTGGAAAAACTGGTCTTGAAGTAGAATTTTATCAGAGCAAGGGAATCATCAATAAGAAATATTCAAAGAAAAAGCGTCAGGCAACAAATTCAGAACAAAACTCCATGACCTGACTATATTAGAATGCACATTCTGAAATGAGATGTCAAAGAGATGCACACAGTACATTAATTTTGACCTAAAAAAAGGAAGAAGAAGAAAGAAATCAAACGTTTTCTGGCGGTGAGGTTTACCTGCTTGTTTGTCCTTGAGATCTGGCTTTGCCAATTAGCTTACAAACAGACCGTTCAAAAATTGAAAAGCAACTATAACTCCAAACTATTGATGATACATGTTATATATGACAAAGACTAACTCATTAGGAAGTGTTAGAAGATACACCAATGTGAATATATTCATAAATATATTAATAATATTCCAATGTTTCCAATCTCTTATTAATTTAACATGTCAAATAGAGTACTTCTGAATGAAAAGGTAAAGGAGTAATGAAAAGTCATTTATTAAGTCTTAGTAATAGCTTTTTGGTAAAATTCCCAGAAACTGAGATGTGAATGATTCATGTGATTGAGTAACAAATACTTTTCCAGATCAGTTGGTTCCTAATGTTTTATTTCAACAAAATTGAGAGAGGACCAGTTTATTATCAAATAGGAGATTTAATGATAGGTCACTATGTATTTTTTTCTTACAGTAAAGATTGAATGATATTGCATCATAAACTTTTATTTCCTATTTTCTTTATGTATTGATGTATTGGAACAAATTTTCTTTTCGTTTTTTTTTTTTTAATATTCTTAAGAGTTTATTAGAGACTAGTTTTACAGGCTACAGGAAGTAGAAGGACCATGTACAGCTTTACAGGAAACAGGCAGGGAGCTGAGAACTAGCTCAGCTAAGAGCTTAGAGTCCTACCAGCAGTCTAGGGCCTTGGTCGGCACGTTCTTGGAGGCGGAGGCCCCGAAAAGGAAACCAGACAATCTCGTGAGGCTGAGAACAAAGGCATAACACACAAACAGGTCTGTGGCAACGTGGCCCTGGGGAGTCGGCCCAGGTCTTTGTGGAGCAACTTCCATAATTCTGTTGCCGCGTGGGTCAAAGTAGGTCTGTGTCCCCCCGGAAGGGGGTTGCAATCCGAAGGTGGCGTGCTCTTTGGACTCCCTTGTCCACGAGGATCCCCACTGTGGGACCCCGGGGAAGCCTCATTCCAGGTGGTGGGCCCATCATGCCTAGAGGCGGTGCCTCTCAGCTCAAAGGTGGGGAAGGACCCCAGAGCCAGTGGATACTGGGTTGGGGCTCCTGCAATACTGACTGTAGCAGTAACTGCCACAGCCTAACTGCCTCTTCCTTGGGGGTCAGCTCTGCTAAGCCCTGGGCCCCCGAATCTCCAATAGGTAGCATTCGGGCAATGCCAGTATCGTTGGGAGGAGTCCCTCTCCTGGCATTGAGACCAGGTTCTCTTCCCGAAGTAGCACCAGACCAAGGACTTCCTTTATTTCTCTTTCTGTTTGTTTTGAATTCTTTGGCATGATCTTCCTGAACCCATCACACACAGAGGATCAGGCTTGTTTAAAGCCTTGAAGGTACCAGTGAAGATACGCCGTCCTGCAGGATAGGACTTATCCTGTAGTCGATGTGGTGCACATCTTGCTGTTCTTGTCCACAGTCGTGCTGGCAGTTCTGATGGCTCCCATTCCCACCAGATTCTCATTGGCAGAGGCTAGATGCCAGACAGTAGCCTCTTCCCAGGAACAGATTTCTTAAAGCTTAACATGTATAAGGATGAAAACCAGCAAAATACTTCTTATTAACCTGTATTTTTAGCCAAAAAGAACCATAAAATAATGAACACCAAAGCCCTGTCAAGTCATTAAAATTCTGTTTTCAATGAGATGGTAACATTTGTTTTCAAAGATTATTTACCAATACATGTATTACATTTAAATCTATTGATTTGTGTGTTACCAGTAATTATAATGATTATATCGGGAGTGATTCTTTAACTCGAAGATTTTCATTATTGGAAAAGTATATACTGGGGTGCAGGGTGGCCCATTTGATTAAGCATCTGACTCTTGGTTTTGGCTGAGGTCATGATCTCAGGGTTTGTGAGTCCGAGCTGGTGCTGGGCTCTGTGCTGACAGGACGGAGACTGCTTGGCATTCTCTGTCTCCCTTTCTCTCTCTCTGTCTCTCTCTGTCCCTCCCCTGCTTGTGTACTCTCTCTCTGTGGATCTCAAAATAAATAAATAAACTTAGAAAACTAAAAAAATATATATGCATTGCATAATTTATGCCATAATATTTTATATTATTTACAATTGTCAGGAATATACACATATTTATTTTCATAACAGCGATATGTGACTGTGATCAGGAAAGATGTTATTTAATGAATATATATTTGAACAAAAATATGTAGGGATCGTGAAATGAAATGATACTTCAAGGAGGGAACACACACATATATACATATGCACACCTCAGTCATAAATTCTTTCTACAGATGTTATTAGATCCCAAATTGCCAGGACAAGATTTCAGTGTTACATAAGGAAATATGATGTAATATTCTTATTTTAAAACAGAATTATTTATTTATTTATTTATTTATTTATTTGTTTGTTTGTTTATTTAAGATTTATACATTTATTTTGAGATAGAGAGCACAAGCAGGGGGAGGCAGAGACAGAAGAGAGAGAATCCCAAGCAGGATCTGTGCTGTCTCTATGGAGCCAGCGAAGGGACTGATCTCACAAACCAGGAGATCATGACCTGAGCCACCCAGGTGCCCCAAAATAGAAATATTTATAACGCAACAAATTTCCTACTCTTGGTTTATTTAATATGTGATGAAAATTTTAGATGGCAACTTTATAATGTCCAAGCAATCCCTTAGTTTTTCATGCTATTTTAGGTGAGCAACCGTGAAGAGCGCTGGGCAGCTGGTCATTTTCACTTTGTTGCTTGTCTTGCTAGAACCTACATTTTTGCCAAAATATGTATTTGCACATTACAAGTGTTTCTTAAGATACACTTTTTTTTTTTGAATATTTTATTGTCAATTTGGTTTCCACACAACACCCAGTGCTCATCCCAACAAGTGCCCTCCTCTGTGTCCATCACCCACTCTCCCCCCTCCCACACCCCCCTCTCCCCTCAGTTTGTTCTTAGTCTTTCAGAGTCTCTTATATTATGTCTTCCTTCCTCTCTGTGGCTTTTTATCCCCTTCCTTCTCCTCTCCCCCTCCCCTCTGGTTTTCTCTTGGGTCTCCCAAAGCCTACCTATGTGTGGGAACATATGGCATCTGTCTTTCTCTGCCTGACTTATTTCACTCAGCATGTCCTCCAGTTCCATCCATGTTGCCACACATGGCCAGATTTCATTCTTTCTCATTGCTGCATAGTATTCCATTGTATATATGTACCACATCTTCTTTATCCATTCGTCAGTGAATGGACACTTGGTCTCTTTCCATGATTTGGCTATTGTCGAAAGTGCTGCTATGAACATTGGGGTACACGTGCCCTATGCATCAGCATTCCTGTGTCTCTTGGGTAGATTCCTAGCAGTGCTATTGCTGGGTCATAGAGTAGCTCTATTTTCATTTTTTTGAAGACTCTCCACATAGTTCTCGAGAGTGGCTGCACCAATTTGCATTCCCACCAACAGTGCAAGAGGGTGCCTGTTTCTCCACATCCTCGCCAGCATCTATAGTTTCCTGCTTTGTTCATTTTAGCCACTCTGACTGGTGTGAGGTGGTATCTCAGTGTGGTTTTGATTTGTATTTCCCTGATGATGAGTGACATTGAGCATCGTTTCATGTGTCTGTTTGCCACTTGGACGTCTTCTTTGGAGAAGTGTCTTTTCATATCTTCCGCCCATTTCTTCACTGGATTATTTGTTTTTCGGGTATGGAGTTTGGTAATACAGCTTTCTTAATGTTTCATTATTTTGTAAATTTCTTCTATATTTATTCACCAAATATTGCTTTTTTCCTTCCTAACTCTTATTCTCGGGTTCGACTAAATATATTTTGAGACCTATCGGCCATGACCTATGTACCTTTTATACTGTCTTCTGTATTTTATATTATTTTGATACTTTTTTCCTACTCTGTATTGAATATTTTTATGACATATTCCCATTTGCTTATTATCTCTTCAGCTCTTTCTAGCCTGCTATTGGCCCATCGATTATTTCTTAACTCGGATTTGTATATTTTATTTGCAAAATTTCCAGTAGATTATCATTTATAATTTCCAGTGCCTTGCTTCATATGCTCCCTTTAGCAGAACACTGTGGGCTCATAACTCAGCTTCCTTAATAAGCATCGGCTCAATGCCAAGTAGAACTTCACTAATGAGTCTTTTAGTATTTTTACTCTATTTTTCCTGTACATAAAAAAAAAAAATCCCCAGGACAGCCTCAAAAATATCCAAAAAGTTTTGAGTGCTTTTCTCTATACTTCATCCACATCCCCAAAAACACTTTATGCAGAATGTCAGTTTTCTTCTTGCAGAGATAGATAAGTAGATAGATATAGAGAAAAACTTAATTGTAAAAACCCAATTTCATAGTAAATATCAGTTAGTTATTGGCCAGATTTTTCTTTTTATGTTTACTTTTATGTACTGATCACTTTGAACATATACCTTTTTTTTTTTATTAAATTTTCCTATGTAGCAGGAAATGATGAAATTGAAATTATATTTTCTTGAAATATCATAATAAATACTAAACCAGTAGAGAACCCTAAACGTTAATTGTATAAACTTCTTTTCATTTTTGAATTTTTGCCTAAGTGATATCAGTTTCACTAAACTCGCATGTAGACAAGTAGGGGATCACATCATAGGGCGGTCTTAATACAAGGCAAGGACATGAACTGTGTGACAATGGAAATCAGTCCATCTGCTTCCTGTAGTCTCAGTGATCACTCCTGAAGAACAGGGTCGGATAAGTTATGCATTGTTTAGAACAGGAGATAAGCAGTGTCAACATTCTGTACCTCTTTTGTCACTGCCACCATCCTTGTCTTGTGATATCTATGTAAATGTGGGCTAATAGTCTGAAAGTAAAATGAAAATATTCAAACGACTTGAAATCATGTGATGGAAAATAAATGCACCTCTTTTTAAAGGGATAAGAAGGTAGGCTCCATCTACATTATGTAAAAATAACTAACTATTCTGAACAATTAGGTCAAGGAGACAAAGAAAGAGAAATACCATATGATTTTTCTGATATGTAGAATTTAAGGCACAAAACAAATGAGCAGAGAGAGAGAGAGAGACAAAGAGAGAGACAAACCAAGAAATAGCTGGGTTAAGTAGGTGATGGGGTGTAAGGAGTGTACTTGCCGTGATGAGCTCTGGGTGATGTATGAAGGTATTGAATCACTGTATTGTACACCTGAAACTAACATAACACTGTATACTAACTGCCTGGAATTAAAATGAAATTATTATTTTTTTAAAAAAATAAGTTAAAAAAAGAGGCAATTAAATAAATTTATGAAAATCACATAATCTGAGGGATTAGACACCCCTATCATTTCTGAGATTCTCCGACAGTGCACAGAATCAGCGCATGTTGAAAAGAATTAGAGGGGCGCCTCAGTGGCCCAGTTGGTTGAGTGTCCGACTTCAGCTCAGGTCACAATCTCACGGTCTGTGAGCTCAAGCCCCACATCGGGCTCTGGGCTGACAGCTCAGAGCCTGGAGCCTGCTTGGGATTCTGTTTCCCTCTCTCTCTCTGCCCCTCCTCCACTCATGCTTTGTCTCTCCTGCTCTCAAAAATAAATAAAAGAACATAAAAAAAAAGAAAATAATTAGAAATATTTTCAATTTTGTATGCTTAGATCATTTTCTCATTCTTTTTTCTTTTCTTTTTTTCTTTTTCTTTTTTTTTTTTTTTTGGCTTAGATAATTTTCTAATGACCTTTTTAAATCCATGACTTATATAGTAAATTGCTGGCCTTTTTCGAATACTTTAAATACGTGTTATACCTTTTTACCTTGTCCAAAAAAACTTACCTGTCTTTTTTTTGTTCTTAAAGGGCTGCAAGTCCTCCTTCCGGACTATCTTCAGGAGCGTTTTGTACAAGCGGCTTTGAGCTACATCGCTTGCAATTCAGAGGGAGAGTTTATCTGCAAGGACAATGATTGCTGGTGTCAATGTGGCCCCAAATTTCCAGAATGCAACTGCCCCTCCATGGACATCCAAGCCATGGAAGAGAACCTTCTTCGAATAACTGAAACCTGGAAAGCCTACAACAGTGACTTTGAAGAATCAGGTAAGATAAGTTTTAATGTAACACTTACGCTTTGCCAAAAAAAAAAAAAAAAAAAAAAAAAAACATAGAATACTATACTGAAATGACTACTTTATCTTTTGGAAGAAGCTGTTACAGAATTGGAAAGCCTTTTATTGTATTTCTATTATTCCTACTTCAAATAGACGTCTATAACACTTTTATTACTAATTATTCTGTATGTTACTGAAAACATATATTGTGCCTTGGGTATTGCTTGGGTGCACTCTCAGCACTAGAACTAGCCTGCTCTTGAACTGATATATTAGTCATTGAAGAAAGAAAACTTTTGCCTTTCTCATGTAAGAATTTAGCCTCTGATTACTCTGCTATCGCTCTAGCCTCTTCTAATAGCCCCTGGGTTTCACTTGGGAGGCAAAGACGCAGAGGGCATTTATTAGTTCTATACTTTTTTACATTAACATGAATCTCATGAATGTTTACCTTCACCGAACTATTTATTTTATAATCAAATTTAAATCAATTCTGATATAGGTTTGTAGGTTTTTGTTTTTGTTATTGTCTGAATTTTTATGAGTGAATAGATGTGCTTTTAATATTGTTTCTTATTGATTATATAACCTGTAACAAATTTCATTTCATAAAACATTGGATTCTAATAAAAGATGAAGGATGTTTCTACATAAAATTGAAAATGTTGATAAAAGCATATGTAATAATACAAGATAAAAGAATAATTAAAATCCTTAGGTTATGGCAAGCATAATTTTATAGTAATTACTCAAAAGTGTTGGGCACAACTAACCTTCAAATGGGCAAAAGAGATTTTAACTGCCAAGAGGTCAGACTTATAGGATTGAGCATTAAAATTCTTAACGTGATTGATTTAGCAAAAAATTCTTAAAAATTGACAACAAAATTCAACATCCATTTATGATAAAAGCATTTAAGAAATTAGACTTGGAAGGGACATATCTCAACAAAATAAATACCATCTAGGACAAGTCTACAGCTAACGTCAGATAAGAGACAATACAACTGATGGTTGTAACAAAGCATCGTCTTTTTGTGGAGTAGAACCACAAAATTATAAAATAAAAGGATAGGCAAATAAATGTAGGAAGGATTAATGAATTTAGTATTTCTTAAGATATACTTTGATCAAAATAGTGTATATTAAGTAACACCTTTCAATTATAAATATTTTTAAATATAAATATTTCTATTCATATAAACAGGAAGAACTGTCTAGAATCAAAGATCTTTATCCCCTTAAAACTGTTGAAACACCTAATGAATTTCTCTTTCTATTTTTAATACATTTATTTTCATTTTTTAAGTTTTAATTTAAAGTCCATTTTGTTAACACACAATGTAATATTAGTTTCAAGTGTACAATATAGTGATTCAACACTTTCATACAATCCTGGGTGCTCATCACAAGTGCCCTCCTTCATCCGCATCACCTGTGTAATCCATCCACCACCCACCTCCCCTCTGGTGACCATCACTTTGTTCTTTACAGTTAAGACTCTGTTTCTTGGTTTGCCTTCCTCTCTCTTTCTCTTCCTCCTTGTGTTAGTTTTGTATCTTAAACTCCACATAGGAGTGAAATCATAGGTTATTTGTCTTTCTCTGACAGATTTAATTCTAACTGCAGCCATGTCATTGCAAATGGCAAGATTTCTTGTTTTATGACTGAGTCTAGCATCTTCTTTATCCCTTCACCAGTCAACTCACTTAAGCTGTTTACATAATTTGGCTTTTGTTGATAATGCTGCTATAAACATATATCCCTTTGAATTAGTATTTTTCTACTCTTTGGGTAAATACCTAGTAGTGCAATTGCTGGCTCGTAGGGTAGTTCTGTTCTTAACTTTTTGAGAAATCCTCATACCGTTTTTCAGAGTGGCTGCACCAGTTTACATTCCCACCAACAGTGCAAAAGGCATCCAAACGAGCAAGGAAGTAGTAAAACTTTGACTATTTGCAAATGATATGATGCTGTATATAAAAAGTCAGAAAGATTACATCAAAAAATGCTAGAAATGGTAAACAAATTCAGTAAGATTGCAGGATGCAAAATCAATGTACATAAATCTGTTGCATTTCTATACAATAATAATGAAGCAACAGAGAGAGAAATTAAGGAATTGATCCTGCTTATAATTACACCAAAAACAATAAGCTATCTAGGAATAAACCTAATGAATATCTAATCTCTAATTTTTCTTTCTAATTTTCCCAATAGAATACTCAGATATCATGTCTGAGACATTTATAATGTTCTAGTCATGCATACCATCTGATGTTAAAAATAATTATGGAATACTGTACTTTTAGATAAATTATAATATATGGTAGGTTCCCTAGGTTTAAATTAAAACAACAACAACTTCCATCTCATATTACAGTGTATAATAAGTTAGATCAGGGAATCCTCAGAGTCTTTCCATATTTGTGGAATTCACATGGGAATGCTACGCTTTTTATTTTGCCTTGAAAAGTTTATTAAAATGGGGGGTGCTGGGTGGCTCAGTTGGTTAAGTGTCAACTTCAACTCAGGTCATGATCTCACAGTTTGTGAGTTTGAGCCCTGAATTGGGCTGACAGCTCAGAGCCTGGAGCCTGTTTCGGATTCTGGGTCTCCCTCTCTCTCTGCCTCTCCCCCTCTGTGTGTGTGTCTCTCTCTCTCAAAAATAAACATTTAAAATTGTTTTTTTAAGAAAAGTTTATTAAAATAAAAATTACCAAAAGAGTATTTGTATTTTGTTTCCAGGTAGAATGTAGTATACTGAAGAAAGAGAGCACTTTCACTGATAGTGACTAGAAAGGAGAATAATTTTTTAGATTATATTTTTGAACATGTAATAGGTTACAACTACAACAAAACTAACTGCAGTAAAATTTCTGACAAGAGGTATAAAATGTGGATTCGCATTTTTCTTTCCCTCCTTTCTTTCTCCCGTCTTTCCTTCTCCCTCCTTCTCTCCTTGCATCACTCCCTCACTCAGTCCTTCCCTCCCTCTCTCCTTCTTTCAGTGCTTTCTTTTATTCATGAACTAACTTAATTCTGCGAACATTTGACAGTTCTTGATTTAGAGTAGAATCTGAGGACTGTGCATTTGGCCACACAAAGAGTGGCTGATGGAAGAATGATAAACCAGCAAATCTCTCAGTGGTTGTGGACACTGGAGTGACAAAATTCTAGATCTGCTGGACCTAAAGAAGTTCAGTTTTAATACCAGGTATTTGCTGAATTTCAGACAGTGCTGGATGCTATAGAATGATTCAAAAGTCTCTGAAAGCAGAATGAAGTTTATCACAGACTTTCAAGAGCTTAGGACAAAAACTCTCTAAAGGGAAGAGCTTGAAAAGAAAACTGGCAAGGATGGAAAACCCTACAGATAATGATGAATTGACACGGTTTCTACAGCCGCTTTTCCCTGGGGCACACTTATCAGTTCCAGGCAGAGTTAGAAGCTGAGAACCTAGGTTTAGCTCCTAGAGAATTCTGCTATTCCAGAACACTGAAACCAGAAGAAAATGTTGCTGTTACAGTAGATCAAAGTGAGAATATTGGAGACTTAAAGGCTTTTAATTTCACGGTCAGTCTCCCCTTTAAAAACATTTGTCTTATTTTGAATCCACCTGTGGTAAATGACTGAAGAGAAAACTGAAAACCTCTGAGTGATAAAATCGAAGCTTTGCAGTGTTGTAGACCTGAAGAAGCAAATACTCAAAAGGTGGATAATTGAAAGTTTGAAAGGACCACGCTTTAACAACAGGGGAGAACCAGAAATAGATTGAGTCCTATACAATTATAGCCCAGTACTAATACAGTTTAAATCCTGATCTTAAGGAATTGACCTTGAGAAGATTAAATCCCATAGTGTCTGTGAAATATGGAGAGGGTGGCCTCTTGAGGATGAAAACATTTTCTAAAGACTGCAGTTGTCTCGATATATGAGGGACATGAAACCTTAATTTACAACATATGTGAGCACACAAGACCTTGTAACTAATGTCAGAGAGAAAAGAAACCAGACAATAGATGGAGATGACTCTGATATTGAAATTAGTAGGAAAGAATATGGATAATTGTTATTAAAATGTTCAAAAGAGTAAAGGAAAGAAATGAAATATAGATGAAGATGCCAAAAGATTCACCAGAGATTTGGAATCTCTAGAGGTAGACCAAAGGGCATTCTAAAACATAAAAATACAGTAACTGAAATCAGTAGCTCAAAGTCTTGTTTTAATAAGAGTTTTGGCACAATGGATGGCAAGATTAGGGAATGTGAAGACAGATTAATAGAATAGACAAGATGGAAGCAGTGAGGAAAGCAATAACAAAATATTGGAGATATGCATAAAAGTCTAACATATTTTTAATCTGAGGCACAGGAGGAGTAGAAGGTAAAATGGCACAAATAAAAAGGAAAGACATAATATAGACAATTTTTCTTAACTGAGAATTCATACAAATCAACTTACAGATAAAAAAGCACAGCAAACACAATCACAAAGGAAGATAAATAAAAAGAAACTCACAGATAGACATATCACAGAGAAACTGTTGAGAACAAAAAGACAGAAAATAGTTTTCAATGTAAATACAGAAAAAAAAGACATTACTCTCAGTGGAGTAATAATAGGTCTGACTTATCAAAAAATCAACAGATTTTGACATCTTAAAAAAAAGTGACTATTAATTTAGAATTATGTACCAGTCCACAGCTTTTCAAAACTGAGGGTGAAAATAAAGATATACAAAATAATAATTATAACGAGATGTGGAAATAATATGTATATGTATATAGAAATTTAATATCTTACCATAGTATAATCATGACTGATGAATGGAAAGAGTTAATATTCTCAGTATTCCAAGGTGCTCCCGTTGCTGAGGATGTGTTAAGAGGTATAATTTGTATTGAGTGAAATAAATCAAAGACATACATTTATCATCTCTAGGATAACTCTAAAATAAGGGAAATGTTTAAAATCTAGAAGAAGAAAATCAAATAAAAATTACTTTATCGCCCCCCCAAAAAAGACAATAAAGTAGAAAACAGAAGAAGAATCATATGGGTCAAATAGATAAATCCAATTATAAAGGGATAAGTTTAGATTATTCTTTTGATAAATTGTTTCTGGTCAGATATAGTCTATTTATAATCCAGATAATATCCATTAAGTGGAGGTTATATTAAATATTATATTTTCTTATTACATTAAATATTCTATATAAAAGACCACAGGACTGGTTACAATAACACAGCAATAATAATAATAGTAATAAAAGATGGTGTGTTATTTACTAGAGACATGCTAAAGACATAGACAAATTGAGATTAAAGGATGGAAAAATATGTAATGTAAAGATGAGCTAAAAGTTCTAAATTATAATACAAGACATATTAATTGAAATGAAATAATGACAATAAAAGTCAATCCAACAGAAATATTTATTATAATTATTAATTTATATGAACTACAAAATTAAAGTTGTACCCCATCCGTTAAATAGTCAAGTTAAACTTTATTTAAGACTATTGTAATTGGGGCACCTGTGTGGCTAAGTTAGTTAAGCATCAGGTCATGATCTTGCAGTTTGCACTCCGCATCGGGCTCTGTGCTGACAGCTTGGAGCCTGGAGCCTGCTTTGGATTCTGTGCCTCCCTCTCTGTCTTTCTTTGTCCCTCTCCCACTTGTGCTCAGTCTCTCTCTCTCTCTCTTTCTCTCTCAAAAATAAACATTTCAAAAAACCAAGACTATTGTAATAAAGAAGAGAGACTTACAGTAGGGAAGAGAAATAGAACTCAAGTCCTCTGAAACAAAAGGCAGGAGGATTTTTAAAACATTGGGATTTACTAGAGACATCACCAGGAAAACTGGTCAACATGATTAAGCTATCTGCCTTTACCAACTAACTGTCCCTTATTTAAGTTTGTCATCCACTTTCCCCCAGAGGCTGGCAAATAGCCTTATTTGGATTCTTATTCTTATTCCTTATTCTTGGATGATTACATATCAAAGTGCTGACTCCCAGATACATGAGAAAGGCCTAATGGTTGGTAAAGGATTTATATCTTAAAAAGGACACAGAAAGAATTTACAAGTGCAAATTTTCAGACAAAAAGGCAGATCAAGGTCCTGTACTCAAGAATAAATCTGTTTAAAATTTAGTCAATGTTGTGAACAAAACCCCAAATATTGACTGTAAAGACAAAGTAACAAAACAAAACAAAGACAATGAAATTTAAAGCTTCTATGATTGAAAACAGCATTAAAAATGAGAAGGCAAGGGGCACCTGGTTAGCTTAGTTGGTTAAGCTTTCGACTCTGGTTTGGGCTCAGGTCATGATCTTGTGGTTTGTGAGTTCGACCACTGAATCATCTCTGAGCTGTTAGCATGGAGCCAGTTTGGAATTCTCTCTCTCCCTCTGTCTCTGTCCCTCCCCTCGTTGTGCTCTATTTCTTTCTCTCAAAATAAACAAATAAACTTAAAAAAATGAGATGGCAATTTATATAAAGAAAGAACATATTTGCAAGACATTTTTCAAACAAAGATATGGATATTATACATAGAAATCCTTCTAATCAACTAAAAAATCAATAAAGAATTGGTGAAAATATTTCAACACATTGAAAAAGTGGAACTCCAAATGGAAAATAATTGCACAACAAAATGTTTGACAGCATTAGTAATCAGAGAAAGGCAAATAGAGTCATAAAACTACCCATGATAGCACAACACACTTACGAGAATGGCTAAAATTAAGAGGAAGAAGAAGAAGGGAAAGGAGAAAAGGAAGAAGAAAGGGAAAAGAAAAGGGAGAAAAAAGAGGAAAAAAGAAGAGAAAGAAAAAGAGAAAGAAGAGGAAGGACGGGGAGGGGAGTGGAAGATAAAGGGGCAGGGGAAAGAGAAGGAGAAGGAGCATCATTCTTAACACTTTGAAAGTGGAAAATACCAAAATGTCTATCAAAAGACAAAGAGAAAAAAAAATCATGGTGTATTTACACAATGGGATTCTATGAAGCTGAGTGAATAAATGATCTACCCAGTATGATATAAATAAATCTTTTAACTATCAAATGGACCAAAACTATCAAGAGAAACCAAAAGTAAAAATATATATACTATGTGATTCCATTTATATGAAGTATAAAAATAAGCAAAGTTCATCTATTCTGGTCCAAGTCAGGACTTTGCTGCTTTGCTGAGGCAAGTGCTGATGTGATGGATGAGGGTCTTTGGTGCTAAAAAGCCATTATTCCTCACTCCAGAGCCTGCTACAATGGCGTGTTCAGTTTTTGAAAATTCTCTGAGTCCACACCTACAATGTGTGTGTCTTACTCTATGCCATAATTGAATACAAATTAAAAAAAAATAAGAACAAGAATCTTGGCATCTAAATAATCAGAGGGACATAATTTCAGAATAACTGAATGAATTAAACATTTTTCAAGCTTGTTACATGTTCTGTGCCAAAATATGTAATTGATGAAAAATTAATCAGAAATATTCAATGCCCAGAGGCTCTGAACTACTAGGTAAAAGCTGGTGCTAATTACAGTCAGACTTTTTCACCTGCCTCTATCCAAACAAAACAAAACAATAAAGTCAGACTTTTTCATCTTAACTCCTACGTGTACTCTCCATCTCAGTTTAAAACCAAATTCTTACTATACTGGTTCAATAGTGTCAATGTTGAGAAAAACAAAACAAAACAAAACAAAAAACAATCAATTATGGAATAAATCTATTTTTGGATGATTTTCTGAAACTATTTCTAATATTGAAAAAAACATATTAATATTAATATTATTTGTTTCAATTGGTATCTAGTGTATTTATTCAGTCAAATCAAATTTAATTTGAGGAGTGACCCTAATTTGCTGTACATTTTCTGATTCATGATAGATAATACCGAGGTGTTCTTTTTTTTTTTTTCAATTTCAATGTAAAGATAAAGAATAAACCCAACCTTTTGATTACTACAATACATCTTGGTAAAACCACATTCACTTACCCACACAACAGGTAAAATATTGTTTTTACTGGACTGCTTTCAAAACTAGCAAAATGTATGAAAGAGCACAGTTGATAGTTTTCAGAAAAGGTTTTTTTTTTTTTTTTGGGGGGGGGAATAAATTTTTTTTTTGCCTCATAGAGACAAACAAAATATAAAAAGTAATGAGGCAGATATGCTTTAGGAAAAGGTTTTCAAATGATGTTATCACCCACAGGCTCCTAGAAGTTGGTAGACTTTATTCTAAATACTTCAATGGTAAGGAAATGAAGCAAATTATATCATTTTCCTAATGATTAAGAATGGTGATTAGGTTATTTTCAAATATTTAAGTTTACTTGACAACGTTTTTATACAAATAAATAACGAATCTAAAATATATTTTTATCGAAGCTGAATAAAAAATCAGTTTACCTTTGTTATTTTATCAGATTAGAATGTGAATCTTAATTTAGAAAATTCTTCCTTAAACAGGTAAACAGCACGAGGTGTGGAAATATATGTGGTTACAGTATATAGTAACCATATAGAATACTAATATCGGTCACCTCACAAAAAGGGAGAAAATACATTTCAGATTTTATTGGATCAGGATAAGTTGTTTGTAAATACCTTTCTGTTTTGCATGTTTTCTCTTATCACCAAGTATAAAATGAAAAATGTTGACCAGATTAGTGTACGATGCTAAGCCATTTGTGTATTCGGCTATATAGGATTCATTTTGTTCTGTAATACAAGCCCTGGAAAATACACTTCTTGCCACTTGCCAAAAAAAAGTCAGAAAATTTTAAAATAGAATGTATTTTTTTTCATATCTTGCCACCTGAGAGAATTTTGATTGTAAGAACTATATTTAAATAAATTCCTTTATTCTCTACATTTATATTTTCAGAAAGATTAACGTTTAATTAAAGAAACAATGGTGACATATATGTAACAGTGATTTTGGTGAAAGGAAGGGAAAGACATAGGGAGATACGAATGTAGACAACAAATGAAATACACACACGCAGTAACAGTCACCAAACACACTGATTAACTTGTTCTATGTAAGTTGATGAAAACAATTTTTTTGCCAATTGCTACCCAGGTCTTGATCAAGAATTCTAACCTAATGAAAAACCTGGCTGTCCTTACAGTTTTATAGATGTATCTAAATAAATAAACTTAAAATTTATTTTGATTTGGATCATGCAACCATTTACTAAAGTTGCCAGAAAAATAACCACTATATAGGTAACAATATAGCATCTTTTCCATATAATATCCTAAGTTATCCTTAATTCGTTTATGGATGAATAAGAAACTTAATTACCTAAGCTATAACAGTGGAATATAATGATACAAGTGATAGCTAATTTTCTTAAAGTAATAACTAATCTTAAAAAATAAAGGCTTGGTTTACATACAGCACAAATCTTTAAGAATTTTTTTGACATGACATCTTTACTCTTTGGAGAAATTGTGTTATCACTTGGTGTGAGGGACACTTAAGGTGTATTGTATGCTGTCAACATAAATCTCTATCAGAATCATGTCCTATTAAATGTAAGGATATTCGTTTAATAAACCAAGAACGACAGCTGGAGGCCACCTGAAAATGGAAAGTGTCAGGTGTTACTTTTAGAGAACGCTGTCCATTTGACACTTCATCTGAAAATGGATAAACTTTCTAATGTTATAATGAGAAAATGTACGGACTATAAAAGCTGGGTTAACCTTATTTACAAATGTTTTTTTTTAATATAGACTATTATTAATTTTCTTTCCCCGAAACAGTTTCTGCTTCAGATGATAGTTAATTATAACTTTACAGAAAAATAATACTTTCCAGAGAAAATAAATGCATCTGAATAAAACATTTGAATAGTAACTAACTGTCCAGTTTACGTGTTATAATCTTTAAAAAAAATCTTGCTGTTTGCTGCTCAGTATTCATTCCTGTTCCCTGATGCTAACGTACCCCAAATTTTCTTTGAGGAACTCCCATTCCTATTCTTAGTACTGCAGCGTATGGTACTTAGCTCATACCGAGGTCTAGAATTGCTCTCTGATTAATGCAAGCAAATCACAAGAATCCATTCCCCTAGCTACATATCAGTTTAAGACACATGAAAAATTGGGTCAATGAGACCCAGAAATATATTTCCTACGAGTATTTGAAGGAGATGAAAGATGCCTATTTTTTCCACAATAGCTATGGGGAATGGTATTAATTTTTCTTCTTGGATATGAAAGAACATAGTCATAAGACCTGTAGAGAGGCATCTTGCCACCATAGGAATTTTTGAGCCATGCAAGATGGGAAACATATTTCTTTGGTTGCATCCTTGTGCTGTTAAATCACTCCTGCTTCAAGTTCACTTTTTCTTTAGTTTCAGTTACATGAACCTGTAAACTTCCTTCATTGTGCAGTGACTTTGAGATGATCTACCCTTCAGGACAGCCTAGTAATGCTGCAGTAATAAATAACCCCCAAATATCTTTGGATTATAACACTAACATTTATTTCTTTCAAACTTGACTATAGCAAATTTGCTGATGATTTTGCTCTCTGCCCTCATTCTAAGCCTCAGGCTGACAGACCAGGCCCCATGTGGAAAAGTGATCACCATGGGGAAGGAAAATAACACAGCAGGCTATGTGTGCGCTGAGTCTTAAAGCTTAGCCAAAACGTGATACGTAACACCAATGCTAAATTTCATTGGTCGAAACACGTTATCCTTGCTTACCTAATGAGGGCTTTGTTCCTTAAAAGAGATCCTTAATATTTATAAAAAGTTGTCATGATTTAACACTCCACTGTTCAGATCACTATTCAATTTCCTCCTCTTCTCAGATGCACAACACACATCCCCATGAGAGACAGAACCTAAGTCCCATCTATTACTGGATTGAGCTCGATGGAGTCACACTTGGCAACCTTGTAATCAAATCCAGATGTGGTTCATTTTTTTACAGAGACATGAACTAAAAAGCAAGTTTTGTGTCCCAGACATACCGTACACCAAGGTAGAATCAACCAGGATCATTATTGAAAGCACCTCCCCCTAGAAAGGTGAAAAACAGGGAACGCACAGCAAACTTGTTGGTAACAATTATTACATTCTATTTGGAAGACATTTTGAGGACCCCAGACCTGGGAATATCCCTTGATTTGTCCTCAGTTTTTCTCTCTGGGAGTGGCTCTCTTGATGTTTCCAAATTCCAACATATGTGTGATCTTTCTATTCCATTTCCTACTGAGCCACATGTGAGGTGAGAATTGGAAAATGTGACTGAGGAACAACTTTCTCAGTCTGAGTTCTGCCCAAACATTGGGAATTGAAGGTCATTTTAAATCTGAAACTTTTTTTTTAAACCCAGAGTCATGGGTTCTTTGGCAGTACAAGTTATGTAAAAAATTGCTGGTCTTTAATCCATTTGAATTCAGTCAATTCCATAAGCTAACAGCCACACCGACAGTTTTTCCTAGAGAGTTTTTCCGTATTTATGTTTCTTTTCTTTTTCATCCTATTTCTCTTCCTACGTCTCTCATTTGAATCATGAGATTTTCGTAGACTTCTTTACTTGTGCTTTGTCCAATCAGGAACATATGCTGAGTGCTACACTTTTTGGGGCAAATTCCATAAGACAAATTAATCTATTCTGTGGTCGTGACCAAAAATGTGGAGGCCAGACCCTAAATTTTACATTTGTTATGAGACATCGATCATTGTAACTGTGTCAATCGTTTTAATATTGGGAGTTGAGAAGCAGTTGCCTCTTTCAACTCTGCCTGCTTCATTGCTTCTCTATTTATTCTGTTCTTTTTCTGCTTTTAAACTCACTAATTGGTTTCTAAGTTTGAGGTTGTATATCAGACACAAAACGTAGGTAATGCCATAAAATGCTATAAAAATGCACAACGTTGAAGTCTGACGTTTACCGTTTATCTTTTCCTCATACACTGTCCATCTTGAGTGGGCCACAGAGACTTCTTTATGTCTCTTGCCTCCAGGATGTGGGCTGATGCTGCAGCCTCCACTCGGAGGAATGTGTCACTGTGACAGAGGATAATACCTTGTCAGTCCTTACAAGAAGCAGCCATTGGCAACTGAACATTCTATTTTCTGATATTTTCCCTGGTGCTTCGAGTTTATTCGCTACATAATCTTCATCCCCAGTTACCACAGACAACAGTTTTACTAGCTGTTTTCCCACTCCTTAACTCGGATGGTCATTATTCCAGCTCTGATAAAGTGTCCTTGACACATTCATGATCGACCAAGTCAATGTCACAACTGTAGACTTTTCCTTCCTCCATCACACCCCACCCCTTCCATCCCTGGTTCCCATTTTCATATAAATCAAGATCAGCTTGGTCACACTGCAATAACAAACCTCTAAAATCTCAGCTATAAACAGAGTTCGCTTCTCGCTTATACAGCGTGCCCACACAGGTTGGCTGGAGTATTGGCACTGCCTTGTCCTCGCTCCCGGATCGAGGCTGAAGGGCATGTGACCGCCTGGAGTGGCTGCTTATGGAGGCGGTGGAAAGAGTGCAGTCAATAGTCACTGGCTCTTACATGAATTGCTGAGAATTCACATTCATTCCCAGCAATTCACGTTACCTCTGATCACATTTCATTGGCAAGCCTAATTTCAAAGGAAACGAGAAATGCCATTTTACCATGTGTCCAGAAAAGAAGAGAATCCAGAATATTTGTGAAGACTCAAAATGTCAGCCACAGTTGGTTTTTCAGATACAACTAAAAAATTCATAATCTGTATCATCTAACTGTATCCTCATAGGCGGAAATATATGTTTTGTCCGTGCTATCTGAAATTCTACAGTCTTCTGTATTAGCAGGGAAAGGATATGTTCATATTGTTAAGCGAGCTTTGACACATTCAGTCCACTACACCTATTGTTTTGTCTCAACTAAATACATGAACATTAGATAAACAAACAAGCAAGCTATGTGATCATTAGCAAGTCATTTAATCTCTTAAAGCTTTGGGTACCTCATTCATCCTTCAGTTACCTTGTTTAGATTAAAGGAACTATAAGTAAAATTCTTATTCTAAATTAACTACCATATATAATATTGCCTTCTAAGGGGTTAAGCTTCTTGGCAATCATATGCTTATATTTATAATGTAATTGTTTTAGAGGGATTGGTAACTAGACTACAAGAACAGGGGAAAGATAATAAGCTTTTACAACATGAAGTCTCAGTTGCGATTCTCACAGTATCTATATATGTTTTAATTTATTGTGATAATTTTTTATTGGATATATTGTAACTTGCAGATAACCTCAGAACTAGACAAAGTGTTCAGCTTCAAGACTGATATAGCAAAATCAATTCGATTTTCACTGCTGTTTGTTCTGACTGGTCAGCATTTCTCTTCTGATTCATCGATGCCTGGCTGTATCATGTTTAATATATTATGAATATCACCTTTGCCATTACCAAATTTTATTCTGTACTTCAATTAATTTTTTAACATCATCTGAAATAAGATGGCTGCAGAGTGCCAAGCAGGTGTTTTATGTAACGATTCCTGATTTAGATCCCAAAAGGCTCTCTGCCAGACGCAACCTACCTGTTCCAGTTTGCCTGATGTATTTCCATCCCTAGATCAGGGTCATCATCCCAACTACGTAAAAAAAGTTTGATGTTCCTTGAGGGCAGAGAACATCATATTTCTTTTTGTCACTACACAAAAAAATACTAGTAAAGTGTGCTATATTTAGTAGACACATTATACATCACGATATATGTTGATTGATTGATGAATGAGATAACAAAATATATGGGTGGCCAGACATCGCCCAGGAATTTATTTCGATCTACCTCATTCACTGCCTCTTGGAATGTCACAGTGACTGTAGGACTATTCATCTTTTCAATAGGTAAACTCTGAAAAGCAATTCTAAAACACAAAAATACTTTACCCCTTATATCGTGTTTATTTTTCACCTAGATATTTTGAGGGAGGTTTTTGTCTTGTTTTTGATCACTCAAATCTGAATAAGAGCATGGACAACTGTCAAGTATTTCTCCTCATAATAAGATGATAGATTATATAGATGCGCCAGAACACAAAGATGTAACGCTTTTTCCATCACTTTGAATTTATTTGTTATGAAGAATTATCTCTCAATATATGCCTGTGTTTGTTCTAAAGCTATCATAGGCAGTATTTATTAGAACTCATAATTTGGTCATCTGTCTGGTTTAGTCTAAAACAAAGCATTCAAGGCTTTGATTCGGTATCATAAAAATAAAATTAGCAGTGACTTCATTGTTTTATTGTTTGTTTTCTCGTATAGACATAGACTGTGGCAAAGAGAGATTAATAAATAATACTGTGTGTTCAGAGAATTTTTACTTGCTACCGTATGGCCAGTTTTATAAGAATATATGTGATGACTTTTCAGGGTTGTGTGTGCTTAATGCTACCATTTGAGTCACTTTGATAAAAATGGTTATTCATCTCAAATATAAAATTTAGGAAACCAGGACAAAGGGTTTGAACATTCAGTGCATTCATACCTCTACAGTTGCCTCATCACTAAGATTTTCTTAACATCCTCTAATGTTGTATACTAAGTACTTTATATATTAACTATTCAGTTGTATACATTTAATATCTAGTTGGTATTCCCTTATTATGACAAACTCATTAAGTAATTCTATTCATCCATTTTCAGAGATTGTCCTCTGTGTTTTAAAATTTCATTATTTTGCTAAAGCAAATGAATCAACTCTTTATATGGATGCAGAGTTAATTTTGTTGTCTTTTACATGAAATGTTTTGTCAGTTATTTCACCGAGAAATGAAGACAGCATGTGTGGATTTTTAACCCGGGTTGTTGGACACATGCATATAATCTAATGGTAGAACATTAGAAATTAACATAATGTCAAGATATGCGCCGTAAGATATTTATGTGGTCATCAAATCTTTAAAATTAGATAAGGGAGCCTGGGGGCTCAGTCAGTGAAGCATCCAACTTTGGCTCCGGTCATGATCTCACGACACATGGGTTAAAGACATGCATCAGGCTCTTGCTGACAGCTCAGAGTGCGGAGCCTGCTTTACGTTCTGCATCTCCCTCTCTCTCTGCCCTTCCTTTAGCTGCACTCTGTCTCTCTCTCAACAATAGATAAACATTAAAAATAAAATAAAATAAAATAAGATATTTAAAGCATATAGCAAAATTTCCAGATTGGCAAATGAAATTGATATGTAATCTAAAGTTGTCATTCATGCTCTTCAGCAAATATTTCGGGCTCTCATCCTTACGGGCACGTAAGTAAATGGACCTTGCCTCACCGTTGAAGTTAGATATGGCCATGTGACTTGTTTTGATGAAGGAATGTAAGAGGAAACAATGCCATTCTCCAGAGGAAGGCTTTCTGCGCCAGACATGATTTGTTAGTTTCCTTCTTCCGCCAAAGCAATCGATGATGTTTCAGATGGTAAAGACTCTGGCAGGTGCCGCTGAGGGGACGATGGGCAGTGTAACTGCAGTCACCCAGTAGTGGATCCGTGACATAAGCAAGAAATAAATCTTTGTTGTGAAATCTAGCAATATTTTGGCAATATTTGTTATTTCGGAAAAACGTAGCCTATGCCGACTTACATATAAGAAAATTCGGTATTTCACTGTAAATGAAAGAAACATAGAGATTAGTGTTATATTTCTTTTTTTTAATCTACTTTTAAAAAGTAGCATTGTGAGACTTTCAGTTTGATGGCTATCTATAAGAAATCATAAGTATTTCTTATATTTTCCAAATTTATTTTAATACAAGTTTAATAGAAAGTATATACACCTTTTAGACACATTTTAGACCTTATGTACTTTACTCTTTAAAATAATCCTACAGGACCTTCTAGATAGCTCAGTTGATGAAACATCTGACTTCAGTTCAGGTCATGATCTCACAGTTCATGAGCTTGAGCCCTGCATCGGGCTCTCTGCTGTCAGCCCAGAGGCAGCTTTGGATGATTTTCTGTCTCTCCCTCTCCCTGCTACTCCCCCATTTGCTCACTCTCTCTTAAATAAAGACATAAATAAATAAATAATCCTGCAAAATACTAACATTATGTTCATGTTTGGCTTTCATTTTACAGATGAGAAAGCCAGGGCTAACCCATGTTGTCATTTGTTCAACACATCTAATATGTGGCAAAGCAAGAATGCAAGCTCCGAGCCAGAGTTTGCAATAAGCCCTTATGATCAGAACTGAATACATGCAGGAAATGTACAAGATAAGCACAGGGAATGGCATTGTCATTTATCATTGTGTGTTGTATGTATTTATATGAAATATGATAATAATATCTAATTCCATATGTCTTAAATTCATCTAATTGCTCACAGTGAATTTCATATATCATCATCTGCTGGTTTATTTATGGAATGATGGAAAGCTCTAGAGCCAAAAAGACACTGTTTTTATTTAAAGTGAATTGCAGGGCGCTTGGGTGGCTCAGTAGCTTAAGCATCCGACATCGGCTCAGGTCATAATCTCACAGTTCAAGAGTCTGAGCCCCACGTGGGGCTCTGTGCTGACAGCTCAGAGCCTGGAGCCTACTTTGGATTCTGTCTCCTTCTCTCTCTATTCCTCCCCTGCTCATACTCTGTCTCTCAAAATTAAATAAACATTTAAAAATTAAAAAAATAAATAAATAGAGTTGCATTAGATGCAGGGCGTCTTCAGTCACTGTTAATATTTGCTGTCTGCATTTCAGCAAGGCTCTAATTACTTTTCAAGGTGGTGATCTAAGCTGGAACACTAATTTAATGACAGTATTTCTATACCTCTGATTTATTTTCTGAAAAAACATTTTTATTTTTTACCGTTAGGATAATATAATATTTTATTTGCATTGATAATTCCAAGCCTGTCCAGGACAGCTCGAATACTCATAACAAGTATTAAATCCATTTGCAGCAGATATCCATCCTTTATTTAACCAATAATTCCTTCACCTTCTCCATTCTCTTATGGTGACACCCATAGCATGCACATAACATCTGCCACACGGCTAAATGGCCTGTCACAGAGTCTCATTTAATTTTTGTTATCTTGCGAGTATGATCTTAACAGCTAGCTGTGAAGTAGAAATAACCCTTCTGTTGGCAAAAGTCAGTGCTTCATTTAAGGAGTTGACAAAGTGTTAGTGGAAAGATCTCGAAGTTAATTGGCAGCAAAACAAATGTGTGGTGTTATGTCAGATTGTCAGGTGGCTGTGTTGTGTGAACTCTGAACAGGTATCATCCCGGGAAGGTTGACCAAATTTGTCGCACTGGCCATGCAAGATAACACACATAGAATAAAAGATAAATTTCCCCAAACGCCACTGAAGCATGAAGGCAAGCCTCAACTCTTAAACCTGACAGGTACTTTATCGGCCAATTTGTCAAACCTTCTACTTAATGAAAAATTCTCTGTCTCATACAGTATATTGTTGATTATTTAACTTCTACATCCAGCGATGAGGAGCTCTGTGTATCACAAAGCTGAAGAGTATGAGCTTGAATGGCTGTAATGATAAGATTACTCTTATTTATTTTGAAATTTTATGTATTCCTCAGTTTTCTGCAAAAATAGCCTGAGGTTGCTAAAATATATGTAACTCTACTTCCGTCTAAGAGACTTAGTCTTCCTCCACGTGGCAGTACAAATGTCCCTCTCTCTTCCATAGGGCGGCCTTCAGCTGTTCGCATACAGCTACCACATCCTCTGTGTGTTTGTTCTAGCAAATGCAATAGTCCCACTTCCTTAGCTAGCTCTTTGTTTCCAAACCATTAATAGTTCTCGTAATCCTTTTGGGATAATTTCAGTTTGCCGGTGGAAATCAGAACTGAATACAGTGTACAGTGATATAAATGTGGCTCCATTAATGTAAAATAAATAAATAAAATAAAATAATTACCGCTTTTATTGTGCAGACTAAGAATCTTTTCACTCTTTGACATCTTTGTCATACTCTTCGCACACGCTGAGTTGCAAGCAAAATTTCCAACAGTTTTTCACAGAAATTGTTTGTAAATCAGATCCCCTCTCTTTTTATTTTATCACACAGAGACACACAGACACACCAAACACACACACACACACACACACACACACACACACACACACACACACACCGTTTTTTTGTTTTGTTTTGTTTTTATATAAATGCTGGACTTCACTTTGTTTTAGTATTTCTGTCATTGTTGCACCCCCGAGCTCTCTGGATTCTGACTACATCATGGTCTAAAATTGTCTTTTATGCTTTCCTCATTAATCATTGAATCATTAACTGTTTCTTGTTTGTTTGTTTTAACAGAACAGGGCAACTAGCAGGATCCTGTCATAAACGACAGTCCGGGATTTCCCTGGAGTTTGAGAATAGTTCCATATTAATTTTAATACTTTGCATTGCCCTTTTACACTTCATTCTTGGTATACCTAAAATAGCATTCCATGGTTTCTATGTTTTTACATATAACCCATTGAGTAAAATAATGGGTCCTAATTTAGCTTTAATTTGAAAACGGCACTCTTGCAAGATTCTTTTAGCCTGTGGATGATCTTGCTCTAGGCCATGGTTAAAATTCACCATCTAAGTACAGATACATTAGGATATATTTTTAGTCTGATAATATTCTCTACCCTCTGGTTCTGCACTAAGCGATTATTTATAATTTGTCTTAATGTAAAGTTTTCCTATAGAAAAATACCATCGTAGCATTCCATTCTTCCTATAAGTCCTTGAGGCTCATGATGGAGGTACATGGTGTCACATAGTATTCAACTTTGTTCTGGGTTTTGAAGCAAAGGGTCATGAAACAAAATGTTTGGAAATTGGAGGAACATTGGCTCCAAACCTGGCCTGAAACATATTTGGAAGTTCGGTTAGCACACACCTGACATTTTTAATAACATTTTTAAGTTCGTATATAATCAACACCCCAACTTTGACTTCATCATTTCTTCTCCCCATTCAGGGACATAGTCGGCTTCTGAAAATGTGTAAAGCCCAGAATACTCTTTTACCCAACTCCTATTCATATCAGAAAGAACAGGGAAGGTAACAAATGATCTCAGAATCTCAGACCCCTACGGCACACATTTATTTATCCTTTGTGCTGCATGTGTACTATAAGTCAGCTGTCTGCTACTCCCCACTCGTCAGAGACCCAGGCTGACAGAAAAGTCTCTCGTTTGAACAGGAAAACATTTCCCATGGTCGTGACGGGCAAAAGAGAGACCTAGAGGAACAGCCCCGGCATCAAATTCAGCTGATGGCAGTGTTTAAGAAGGAAGACAACCAGCTTGAATTGATCCATGCTTAATGTCCAAAAACTGACAGTCCTTAAACATTATCAGAATTCTTTTCATTTTTAAGAGAGGTTACTTGCTATTCTCAATGACTCTTTAACTCTGAAGATTGTGGATTATATAAATTGATGTAAAGAAAATCACAAGGTGTGAGATAGACGGTACTTTGGGTTATTTGGCAGACAAACTCTGCAATCTCCTCCTAGTTTCACAATCTTTCAATGTGGATAAATATATTAGAGATCAAATAGCATATCTTACCCATCCAGTAATTGAATTCCTCCTCTATAAGACTCTGAGCATTGATGGGTGAGCTTCCTAAGGTGATTCGATGGCTCACGCTCTTTGAAAATAGCTACTTCAATTTTTAGATAGCCTTACAATTTTTTCCCATTAAACTCCACC
Organism: Paguma larvata; assembly: GCA_030068075.1. Classification (NCBI taxonomy): domain Eukaryota; kingdom Metazoa; phylum Chordata; class Mammalia; order Carnivora; family Viverridae; genus Paguma; species Paguma larvata. The sequence goes on from CM057840.1 coordinate 40,096,983, forward strand.
AATATATATTCACTGGCTGTCTGCCCACTCACACCAGTTCTGTCCTCTGGAGCTACACATAACGTATCCTAGTAACTTTTCCATTTAGTTTTTATTTTTGAAGTGAAATGACTTATTACCATAGTGTCTTATATTTAGAGGCTAAATATTCCTTATTACTCTACCTTTCTTTCCCTTAAAGGGTGGCTTCAAATTTCTGCATCGTCCTACTTAATATCTATCTCTTAATTCTCCTCTTAACGTTGGTTTTACAGACATTTTTAGGCATAACTTACTCTGCACAGAATGACAAAAATCAACTTGGATCTTACTTATCTAGAGAGTATTTCCTGACAGCTTAAGTCTTGATGAGGTCTCTTTCATCAAGCCAAAATTTAAATAGCTTTTGTTCAATATCAATTTGCGTTAATTAATTCACATTTTACTTCAAATTAATACCAAATCTGAAATGATATCTGTGTACCCAAACTTTTTAATAGTTTAATTTAAAAAAGAGATTACTTTGATATAATGTAATTAGCAATTGCATTTAAATACCTTCAAACCCAGTATTTATTATAAATGTCAATTTACACTATTTTATACTCTTTATGATTTGGTAGTCTTATTTATGTGAAAATGTTTGGCAATGCTTCAGTTCGACATGCATTTCTAATTATGCAATAAGGACGGCAACGGATACAATGCCAACACGTCCTTAAGTTCCATCTTTGATAATTCTTTTCTTCCCTGATATCTTACTTTCTGCTAAAAATGCATACTTGTATTTTGAAGTTCTCAGAAGAAGTACAAGGTATTTATCCTCAATAAGGTCTCCAAGGAGAAGCTACATCTGTTCAACAATTTTTACAACAATGCTTGAACTTCTTAGTGTTTTTAAATTCCAAGCCAGCTTTGATGATAACATTCTAGTATGTGAAAATCCTTCCCAGGAGGGTGGAAAGCTGTAGAGGAATCTAGTTAGTTGAAGTTCCAAGAAATAGATTTTTAAAAGAGAAATACATTTGTAATATGTTTCTTTTAAAAATGTTCTTTGTTCTCTTTTTATATCTTAACTCCACCCCATCCATGTTCCTTTGGAGAACCTATGCAAAGTTTTTATACAAAACATCCTTGAATAAATATGTTTTTTCTTTAATGAATTATACACCATTTAAAAGTACTATTTATTTCTTTTATTTTAGATTTATTTAAAGTTTATTTATTTTTTGAGAGAGAGAGAGAGAGAGAGACTGCAAACTGGGGAGAGGTAGAGATTGGGAGAGACTGAATCTGAAGCAGGTTTCAGACTCTGAGCTGTTATGACAGTACAGAGCCCAATGTGGGCCTCGAACCCATGGACTGTGAGATTATGAACTGGGCTGATGTCAGATGCTTAACCAACTGAGCCACTCAAGCACCCCTAAAAGTACTATGTATTTCTATAACATGGCAGTGATAACTTCATCTTGCAACAACAAGTTCTAATAATACTCTAGGTGAGAGAGAATGATACATACGGTTGAGTAGTAGAATTTTACCAAGGTCATCCTGATACACAATCGAGGAAGAGTGAATGACGTCAGTATGGTAACACATATTTCAGAAACCACTAAACCCATGGAAGATTGTAAAACTTGTAGCTGCTTAGGCCATGTTTACCATCATAAGACCTAAGTATAGTGTGTCTTTTCATGCATTTTGTAAGTGATACTGTTTGTTGGGTAAATTGCTCTCATAGTTAATAGTACTTTTCTTCCATTGTCAGATGAGCAATTGATCAAAATTTAAGATTTAGGAACTATAGCAGTGTCTCCGCAGACATATATAATTTGCTAAGATCCATTTAAAAGTAAATGTTTCCTGCAAGTCTACATGCCCAGGAGGGTGATTCAATAGGTGCCCTCCATTTGGACCCTATGCTTTCTCTGGGTAGAGACAGATATATGAACCATATGATGCCTGAGTTCAAGAGTTCATGTTCCGTATATTCCATTCCACTTAAATTCTAAATTCACTTCGAGTCTGAAATTGTCTCAAGATGAAATACATTCAGTTTTGGAACCAGGCAGAAGGCTCAGAAGATGCAGGCATGGTTTACAAACAGTAACTGTTTATTGAGGAATAGGTACTGAATAAGCAGAAGAGATAAAATGATGAAGATTGTGTGCTCAAAGGATTCAAAATTTGTCTGCGAAAACAGATTTCAACCGGTGATGCGAAAATAAATGAGACACAGGTGGGCTCTGGGTGGGACTTGTACAGGAAGAAAAATAGAGGTTGATGTGTTGAGGAGAGGAAGTGAGGAGAGCTTCTGGGGAAGTGAACACTTCAGCTACCCCCCGAAGAATAAGGAAACATTAGCCAGGCTAACTCCTGCCATGATCGGGAACTACATAATTATAAAATAAAAGGGGAAATGATAGAAAGCAAGGTGATTTATCCATTTATCACTTGATGAAGGGGTTTTTTTTTTATTCCATAATAAAAATGGTTGCATTGATTCTTAATGAAATAGAATTTTTGGAAAAGAAAAAAACAGAAAGGATAGGGCTAGAATTTCATTTTAGGCAGACTGTGCTTTGAGCAGAAGAGTAGGTTGAATTTATGAGGAATCTGTCACTTTAATTATCATCTCTTCTTTTCTTTGTTTTGGCTTTCATCTTGGTCAGTTTTCTGCCAACTTGTGACAAAGGTGGCTACCAGCATCATCAGAATTTTATCCTATTAACTTAGCCTAAGAAAGAAAGATTTTTTCCCCCAAGTATTCCAGAAGAAGTACTGGATTGAAGCCTTGTAATTCTGTTTTGGGCCCTGAGCATAATGCTGAAGTAATCACTGTAGACAAAGGGATTGAAGTTGAGGGAAAATGCTCTTGCTTACAAAGTCTGGAGCATTTGTTTCTCCTCTTGCTTGGTCTCAGAATTTGTGGTGGATAAAACAGCACTTCAGGATTATTCCCAAGTCCATTGCTTCCCCAGGGATAATGGAATAAGAGGAAAATGGACCTATAATGAGGCATTGAGACGCCTGTTTGATAGCATACACTTTATAGTTGTGTTTGTTCTAACAATGGATCTATTTTAGGCCTAACCCCGCTTGCATTTATTTAAAAGAGAAAGTACAGAGTTAGGCATACCCATGGTAATTTCGCAGGGATTAGTTAGACTCCATTCACAGAACAGCCTCCTTAAATGAGTCAGGTATGTTTCTAGAAACACTGTTGACTGGAATTAAATTATTCTTTCTGAAATACAAAGTATAATTTTTTCCTGAAAATTTTCCCAAAGGCTAGACATGGCCAGAACAAAAACAAATGAAACTCTCATTTAACGTGCCAACTATGGTGGAGACGTGGAGAAATGATAACTGAAGCACTTGAGTTCTGATTAGGTTTATCTATAGCTTCCTTTTAAAGTCTCAATATCAAAACCTAGGTCGTGTGCTTCTCTGTTGGATTTTTGGTTCAGGATACTGTTGTTATTACTGTTGCCTATGGAATACAAACACATATGTAAATATTTTGGGAGGAAAGATGTATACGATAGTTCCAAGGCCTCTCAATATTCATATGAAATATCCGGAAAGTTACTAAATCTCACAATAGTTGAATAGCTCTCCAGTATTGGGCAAGGAGTTTGACTATTTTGTTTATAGCACATAAGTCTAAATTGATACGCTTCAGCTGGTGACATACCTAATGATGGCACACTAATAGAAGGGGACAGGGTACTGTTGGTGGGTGAGTGCAATGTAGTGGTCTTGAAGGCTCAGAATCTCTTCTTCAAGGAAGCATGACTGAAACTTGGAAGCCAGGGTTGGGATAATATATTAGTGACTGATGTCGAAGCCTGCTTTGTAGAGTGAGACCCTGTTAACACTTATAAATCTGGGTTAGAGAAGGATACAGGAGAGTTGCCAGAGGAGTTGTGAGAGCCTCCATAGGATCTCGAGTAGAAAGCTCATGCTTACATCTTCTTGGCAACTATCTCCAATAATTACTTGACATGAAATATTTTGGACTGAGAAAGTAGGCCAAATACAAAGTTATTAGTGACGTGTAGCTGAAGATGGGCTTAAGATAATTGAGTAGAAAAAAAAAAGTAGGTACAATTAATGCATTTTTTCAAGATCTTTTATTATGAAAAAAAGAAATAAAAAGAGAGAGAGAAACTTAGTGTGGAGGACTGAGGAAAATAAAGAGGCTGGTAAACATTATTTGATTAGCAAAGTCACAAGTCCTATTCTCACACCTAAAAAGGGATGAAACAATGAAGAGAATAAGGTAATTAACCAAGAGAAAGGGGATTATGAATCATGTTTTAGGGCTTGTGGCCATCAATGGACACCAGCATAGGTATATGTATATATTTTTCTATGAGACAGAAAGAAAGGAATTCTTCATACCGCTAATACATAGGAAAATTGGAAGTAAAAAGAAAGAAATTTTTCAAGTTTAAATCTTTTTTTTTCAAGAAGAGGAATGAGGATTGTCAAGAATAATTAACAAGGGATATGTAAAAATTTTACTATAAAATATAAATATCCAGTATTTTGTAAAATTATGAGGTTAGTATTATATTCTCTTTACTGGTGGAATGATTTTGGATTTTTAGATATAAAATAAAATAAAATTAGATGAAATATGAAGAAAAATGTAAACTATAAAATGCTATGCAAAACTTAGTTTTATTTATTTTTATTGTTATAAATACTGATATGTGTTTCAGGTTGTAATGGAATCTACACGTGAGAAAAGTGATCATCATTTTAGTCTCAACAAAATTTCGGTTGGAGACCTAGGTGTATCTAATCGCGACTGGGCATAAAACGTCCATGTAACATTTTTATATGATCATGTGATGACCCTGTCTGTGTGAGATTAAAACAGTGACACTTAAATGATGAAATTTTTGTTTGATATTTAACCTGAAACCAATCATGGAAAAGAAATAGACATCGTTTGTACATCTAGAGTTCCGAATAACCTTGTAAACATAGTTCAACATATTGTTTTTACCCGAGAAGTGACTGGAGAGCTTTTTTTGAATTATTTATGCTAACCATCTGTTCTTTGCGTATCATATCTTCCAGAACAGACAAATCTCATGGCCTTCAGACTTTAGCTACTACTACTTCTAGATGAGCAGCTGTTTTCTTATCAAAAATCCATACTGAAGCTGTTTATCCTAAATTGGTGAATTTCATTAGTATCTCCAGGGCTCCAGCTGAATTAATCTATTTAAACAACATTCTCCTTAAGAACAGGTGCTTAAGTGGCTTATCCCAATTCTATCATTTTAACAATAATACTTAGGGAAAAAAGAAAAAAAAAAAAACAACTTTTCACATTTTCCTTGAAAACAAAATAATACGATTGCTTTCACTTGCTGCTACTTTTTGTCATGAAAACAGTATACAGTTGCCAAACATAGGGTCCTCATGGCATCACCTTAATCAGAGTGGTATCAATCTAAAATGTTTCCAATGGATGAATGACATTAGAGTAATTTAATTATTATTTTAAAAAGATACATTGAAATATCAATGTTTTCTGATCACTCTGTTGATGTTCTAGAGCCGCTATAATGAAGTACCACAGACTTGTTGGCTTAAGACAATAGAAATCAATTCCTTCCCAGTTCTGGGTGTCAGCTGCTCTGGATGCTCTGGAGGAGAATACTTCCTTGCCTCTGCTAGCTTCTGATTGCTGCCAGTCTTTCTTAAAGACTTATCACTTGCACCACTCCGATTTCTGCCTCTGTGGTCACATTCCTTCTCCTCTTCTGTGTATGGAGTCTGCCTCTGCTTCTCTATTATAATATTAATTTGACATGATATGTTGGTGTTGAGAACCAAGATCAGGAATTTAGACTAATCACCTCATGTTATCAAAGGAAAAATAGGAGAGAGAGAGAGGGACCTCAAGTCTCCTTTACGAAAACTGGGAGAATTAAAAAAAATAATAATAATGTTCATTTATTTTTGAGAGAGAGAGAGACAGAGAGCCAGTGAGCATGAGCGGGGGAGGGGCATAAAGAGAGAAAGAGGGAAACACAGAATCCAAAGCAGGCTCCAGGCTCTGAACTGTTAGCACAGAGCCTGATGTGGGGCTCAAACTTGAGAATGGCGAGATCATGACCTGAGCTGAAGCCAAAGTCAAACTCTTAACGGAATGAACCACCCAGGTTCCCTTTAAGTAAGTTTTTGAGATTCCTACAAACCCTCTAGCAAAGGGTTGCTCTCCTTTGGAAAGACTGTGTTGATGCTAACTGGAATATTTAGGAGCAGGCTCTAACACAATGCCCCTTCCTGAAAAGGGAAACCTTTCTTCAGACTGATATCAAATAGAACACTGTTTACTTTTTGCAACTAAATTTTGTTTTAGAAACATTAATTCTTCTTATTTAAGTAACAGCATTTTTAATGTTCCTTAGTGATTCAATACACTCATCAACAGTATAGATTTTTTTTTTTAAAGCAGAAGACTGACATGCTGAAACTGTTATTTGAAAACAAACACAAAACAGTTTAAAGAGTATTTTCGTTTAAAATTCACTTTAAAATGTCTAACATGCTGAAGCCTCTTTTTTAAGCATAAACAAAAAAAACCTCTGTTATATAAAAACCATGTTTTATAAACATTTCCTGTGAAGGTCTGAAAAGCAGGTCAGATAATAAGGGTGTTGGGTACCACATTTCTATAACACAGCTTCAGAACAGATTTGTAACAATTGGTTGTAAATTAGTGAAAAATTAAGTCAATTTGTGCAATAAAAATTATAAAAGAAAAATCCTGACATTTGATACACAGTGACGAGACCATTTGGTATAACTAAGATGTTACATATACTTCTATCTTTAAATCTGTATTCCCTTTAAACATGCATTTGTCACGAATGTAATGAAACACTAGGTCCCAAACTGTTTCTTTCACAACTCATGAGGGTCCTATAAAACATGGATTCCTGCATTTCCTCTCTAGATATTTTTTTTAATTTTTTTAATGTTTATTTATTTTTGAGACTGAGAGAGATAGAGCACAAGTGGGGGAGGGGCGGAGAGAGAGGGAGACACAGAATCCGAAGCAGGCTCCAGGCTCCCAGCCTTCAGCCCAGAGCCAGACGCGGGGCTCGAACTCACAGACCGTGAGATCATGACCTGAGCCGAAGTCGGACACTCAACCAACTGAGCCACCCAGGCGCCCCTCTCTAGATATTTTAATTGCTGTGAGATGGACCCTGGACATTGGGTTTTTATAAGAGCCCGGGTGATGCTAACGTTTAGCAGAGTTTGGGGAGAGAATTGCTGCTTGAGGGAAATACGTGTTGTTGTTGGATCTGAATGACTGATGATTGATGAATTCTTACTGTCAAGTCAGGGAGAAATTAACGTGACTATTTTCTATATGCAGTTAAATGTGTTCGCTGTGATTTCCAATCCAGTTGAACTTTAAAGTATCATTATCTTCTCTGTGCTTGTAGATAGCTAGCTTATAATGCCTAAAATATTTCCTCTTTGGATTTAATAATTATTTTCCATTGAAGATAGTACTTGAAAAATTCCAGCATCCCATCCTCCTTCTTTTTAATAAAGAGAACAATTTTGTGGAGAGAAAAGTGTCTTTTTAACATAATTAGATGATGACCAAGTTATTTATAAATACAAAGATCAAACCATATTAAACACAAAGGTGATTATGTACAGTGATTTTTTTAATATCTGTAAGCTTAAATAATCATTATTTTATTTGAAGAAAACCACTCTTTTCCCCTATGTGTCATAATTCATCTAATAAGTCATTTTCTTTAATGGTTAAAATGATATTCTAAATTTTGAGACACAAAAGTTGGTATGCTTCCCAGTAGAAATATGTGATCAGGGGCGCCTGGGTGGTTCAGTCGGTTAAGCATCCGGCTTCGGCTCAGGTCATGATCTTGCAGTTCGTGAATTCGAGCCCCACATCAGGCTGTGTGCTGACAGCTCGGAGCCTGGAGCCTGCTTCAGATTCTGTATCTCCCTCTCTCTCTGCCCCTCCCCTGCTCACACTCGGTCTCTCTCTCCCTCAAAATGAATAAACATTAAAAATTGTTTAAAAAAGATTAATAAAAAGAGAAATATATAATCATTGGAGGGTGGTGGTTAGAAGATCTTTCTCCTACTACACACACTTCACCCAAGAGTTTGGAAAGGCCTTGGCCAGAGAACCCTGGAAACTGAGTGTTAACACCATCTGTGCTTTTCACCGAGTTGTGAGCTGTTAGGCACACAATTTAACACTAGTTGATTATCTGTAAAATGAAGACGCTGGTCTGTTTTAGAACTGAACATGATCAGACCTTAGGACTCATCTGAGGAGTTATTAAAACATACAGAATTCTTGTTTCCTGGACCCGCTGAAATTTAAAATTAGAGAAATTTGATGTTTTTAAGTATATCTTTTTCTATTACCATACTACTTCACCAAACACCATTTCTGAATTTAGAGCAATTATAGTATATATGTTATATAAGATAATGTGAAATTCTGCCCATCCAGTTTTTATTAAGTAAACCAGTTTTAATTATCTTATTTGTAGGAACATGGGGCGCTATTATTGAAATGTGAAATAAGCATGGCTTGTGTTTTCTGAAAGGCACTCAACATAGTGCTTGCAGAGGAAGCAGAATGAATAAACTGTGCGGAAGTACCAAGTAGAACCGTTGATAGCTACTGAATATTAAGCTCACAGCTTCGAAACTTTTATCATCCACCCTTGCACTAGATGTGCCCTTCATTATAGCACTTGTACCTCACCTTTGTTTTAGCTGCAGTCGGGGAAAAAGAGTAGGTGCTCCATAAATGTATTTGAAATAAATTTACTTTTAAATATGTTTTTAAAGGGTATTCATTTCACATGTAGACCAGATTTTATGTTACGTTCGTTGGACAACCCTTATTAACTCCATTACTTGAGTATCTTTTTACAGTTACATTTTTGTGTCCATACCCATAGATCTGAGTATCATAGTCTAATGGGTGGTATAATATACATTCAAGAGAGTAAGAAAAATGTAGGAGACAGTGACATGTGCATTATTTCTATTCATTGTGTTTCTTCCTAATCTCTGTAAATAGAACCTCCTAGAATCAAGCGGGTAGATCCCTGTACCGGCTCAGTCAACTCTCTACCAACGTAAAATTGTCTAGTAAGAAAATATCTCAGAGACTCAGTTTGTTGTTTTTTGTTTTTTTTCTAAAAGTGAGGATTTGTCATCATTAACAAGGAAAATATAAAAGGACTTAGCAGTACTTTTCTTTGTTACTCCTGCTAAAACTCGGTGTTCAGCTAAAACACCGGATCTTATATATAAAACATATGCGTGACTCCAAAAGATACAGAGGACAGCAGACAGGCTAGGGACCACAGGACGTGAGGAATAGCACAGGCACGAGTCCTGTAGTTGTGTTGTTTTTGTAGTTGTTTCTCTTTTTCTTTTTTGTGACCTTATATATACAAAACTGGATGCTGGAATCTCCAGAAACATGAAAACTCCAATGTGTGCAAACAAAAGCAGTTCCAAGAAAATGCTGTTCTCTCTAGGCAAAAGACCCAGGAAAGGGGAACTTAGAAAGAGAAAACGTGGGGGCACTAACTTCCTTACTCAAGCAAAATGCTCCAGAAAAGTCTGAAGACCTAACCCACCCCTGTCTACAAAGGCTAAGTTGGGAATCTCGATTTCTGATCTCACCAGGCCATAGGGAGCTTCTTCTAACCCTCTCCCGAGGGGGTGTTATGAAACACCTTGTGATAAGCCCACACCTCCAGTCTCGCTCTGTGGTAATGATGCCCTCTTTCTCATGGTATCAGAGGGGACTTACGGGACAGTCAGGACTGTCACATCCAAGGGACCAACAAGGCCAAGTCCCTCAGTGTCAGAGAAGGATATGTGCAGAGCAGTAATGAGACAACTATGCTTCCTGGCAGGACTCTATCAGCAGAGATGCTTTGTGAAAACTGATCTTCCACCCCCTCCAGCAGCAATGAGAGAAGCCCGCTCTCCCAGCGGTTCAATGTAGAACAGGATTGGAATTTGGGCTTTTACCCTGATTTGGCATTAACAAACCGAGCCCTCTGTGCTTGGCAATATCAAGAGCAACCTGGTAACATACACTTAAATAAGATCCAGTGGTTTCTAATATTATATCCACAAGATTCACATCTCAATTGAAACTACTTATCACATGAGGTATCGGAAAAATCGCAACTTGAATGGGACAAAACCAGTAACAGTTTGCAACCAAAATGATACAGATTTACCTGACAAAGATTTTAAAGCAACTATGACAAAAATGATTGACTGAGCAGTTATGAACATGCTTGAAACAAATGAAAAAAAAAAAAAAAAAAAAACAGTCTCCTTGTGAAAAGTTAGGCAAACTGCTAAGGTAGAGGTAACAGTTCTCACAAGACTGCACTCATTTTGACACCAACAGTAAGGCTGAGAGTTTTCCAAAAACATCCTCACTTTTGATAATTCACTGGAAAAATTCACAGATGTCACTGAAAACTATTATACTCATGATTATACTTATTTACAAGAAAAAGATACAGATTAGTCAGCCAGGAAAAACGTGAATAGGGCAGAGTCTTAGGAATTACTAAACTTGGAACTTCTGTTTTCCTCTCTACATGGAGTCATTATGCGTTAGTTTCCCGACACTGATTTGTGAAAATATGCATGGTGCGTTTGTTACTAAACAGGGAAACCTAGCTGAGCCTCTATGTCCTTCATTTTGTTTTGTTTTGTTGTGTTTTGTTTTGTTTTGTTTTGTTTTGTTTTTGAGAGAGAGTGTGTGCATAAGTGGGGAGGAGGGGACAGAAAGAAAGGGAGAGAGAGAATCTCAAGTAGCCTCCATGCTGTTGGAGCAGAACCTGAAGTGGGTCATGATTCCACCAACTATGGGATCATGACCTGAGCCAAAATCAAGAGGTGGACGCTTAACTGACTGAGTCACCCAGGTATCCCTCTGTGACCATAGTTGTTATCAGGGTTCTAGCATGTAGGCATAATTGTTCGATGGCTCATGCCACTCATCTCAGTCCCCAGGTCAACTGACTCTGTGTGAACCAAATCTGCAACACTTCATCACATTGTTAGACTTTCTGGTGTGGTCAGATGCCATCGTAAATATTTTCTGGTGTGGCTAGTCCCCTCCCTAAATAACATGGTGGACTATCTGTCACAACACTTTCTTTGCTCCTGGCGAAGAAAGATACCGCCAGCAGCCATGATGAAGATTTCTTCCCAGAAATTTAGAGCAAAGATCCTTTTTTTTTGGCAAATATAAGTGTTTTATTTTACACATTCCACAAAAAAATAAAAGTTATAGAGAAGACCATAAAGAATTTTCAGAAGCGAGGAAGATAATAACTAAAACAAAATGCTCAATAGATGGGTTCGATAACGGAATCACTGAACTGGAAACTAGAACCATGTAAATTACCAAATCTGGACACCAGAGACCAACTTCTAAAACAAACAAACAGAGCTCCAGGGAACTGCAGTATTCTAACAAAAGATTTAACTTTCTTGTCATCAGAATCTTGCAAGAAGAGGAGTCAGAAGGAGAGGGCAAAAATTATTCAAAGACATTATAGCAGAAATTTTCCTGAAATTGGCAAAAGACACAAAACCTACAAGTTCAAGAAATTGAAAGAACATCAAGCAGAAAGGACACAAAGAAATCCATGCTAAGACACATCATAGTCAAGCTTCTGAAAACTATGGTTATATATATATACACATGCCAAATAATGCAAACTTACATTTCACTTCTAGGGATACATGGTTTGAATGACCTCTTAAGAACTATGGAGGCCGGAAGAAGTGACACAGTGTTTTTCAAGTGTCGGTAGAAAAGAAATGTTAAGCAAAATTCAATCAATATGAAAAAATATCCGTCAGGAATTAAGGAAACATTGAGGCACTCTCAGATGAAGAAAAATGTAGATACATTTTCACCAACAGAGCTTCCCTGAAGCGACAACCAGAGGGAGTTTTCTAAACAGAAAATAATAATAAAAAAAAAAAAAATCAAAACAGCACGAAGAAGAGAGAACAACAGAAACAGTAACATATAGGTAAATACAGATCACAATAGACTTCCTTTTTCCTCTCGAGTTTTCTAAATTATGTTTGATAGCCCAAGGGGGAAAAAACATAATACTGTCCGGTGTGGTTCTTCATGTATGTAGACCACATATTTAAGACAATCATATTCTCAGAGGAGAAAAGTAAAAGGATTAAAGGGAATAGGGAAATGTTTCTGTAATTTTTTCAAACAGGTAAAACCTCCGTACTAGCCCACTGTGGTACGTTATGTGTGTATGATATATACCTATCATGACCATTTAAAACAGACGTGCAAAGAGAAGCATTGAAATACTATAGGTAAAATAAAATTCTAAGAAATGTTCATGCAATGCCCAGAAAGGCAGTAAAAATGGAAACAAAGGAAAAACAGAGAACAAAAAAGAAAATAAAAAAATAAAATGGCAGAGATAAGCCTTCACATATCATCAATAATTTCATGAAATGTAAGTGATTTACTTTACTCGTATTAGACAAAATCTGTAAACAACCATAACGTCTCTCATCATGTTAACGATCAAGCAAACTATAGTGTTCTTCTTACCCAGAATAAGGCACGAGTAATTGTATCCATATACACAAAACTTGTATAAATGTCAAGGGCATTATGCCAAATGAAAAAAAAAAAAAAGAGAAACGCCCTCAGGAGATCACATGTTGTCTAACTCCATTTGGATAACATCTTCAAAATGGAAAAGGTTGTGGAGATTTAAAGTTGGTTATTGTTTGCCAGTGGTTAGGGATGGTCAAAGGAAGAGGGATTGCTTGACTACAAAGAAAGGGGGATACCTTTGCAGTGAGAGAATAGTTCAGTATCTTGATTGTGGTGAGAATTAATATACCTCTCTTTGTGATAAAGTAGCATAGAACTACACACACGCATTGGACCTGTGTCAGTGTCCTGGCTTTGATATTGTGCTATATTGGCAGAAAACGTACCCATTAAGAGAACTGAATCAAAAGGACACATGTTTCTGCCTGTACTATCTTTGTAGCTTCCCGTGAGATTTTATATTTAAATAAAAAGTTAAATAAAGGGGACTTAGCACTAAATAATAGTGTGTTAAATATAGTTTACCTTATATTTAGAGAACACAGCTAATACCTTAACTTCTAAAGTCATTAAAAAACAGGCAGAGATAGACTCTGAAAATTTTGAGCTAATTATATGTGATTTATTAAGTAATTTCACACAATAACTCATTTAACCTCATAAATCCTTTTAGGATGTTACTGTTATTACTTGTGAGAAAACATAACTTTCGTGGATTTCTTACCTATTCTGCAAAAATTCTTAGTCTTTGAAAAACATGTGCTCATACTAGAAGAATTAAATTTGTTTCCCCGATTCAGTAGTTAATTGCTGTGATCTGAAAGGAAAATAAAACTTCTATCTTCCCAAGAGGGCCAAGTGGTTACAGCCCACACTGGGTTTCTTTCTTAAACCCCAAGGTTCCAGGAAGACAGCAGAGACTCACTCCCTGCATCTGAACATTTCAAGGAGGGGCAAAGATCCAGAATTGGCAGACAATAATGTAAAATCTGAAACACATGGGCTATCTGATTTCTGGAGAGATTTAATTTATGTACCGGCATTGAGTTCAGATTCAACCCCATTCGTTTCCAAGGAGATGTATTCAGATAGGAAAACGGACAGTTGCCTCCTTCTTTGTGAACAGAAAAGGTCATTTTCCTTGGACCCTGGCCAGGCTGCTTGTAGAGAAAAAAATATCATTAGCACCTTCAACACGGCGCACCAGAGGTAAGGACTAGGGCGAAGGGGGCTGACACATCATTATTTACTGTGAGATATTTCGTAAGAAATCTATCTCTGAACCAGAACACCTCATGTGCTCATTCAAGATAAAAGTATTAACAATGAATATTGCAAACCCAACATTCCTCCACCTTACAGAACAGGAAACAGATACGCTCAATTCCCTTTCCCAAGGTCATATGGTTTCTGGAGGGCAGTGAGGGGACTAAAGTCTAAAAAGACTGCTCCAGAGTCTCTTCACTGAGCTCCCTTCTGTAGCGGAGAAAACAGTAATTTAATTTAACAAGATCACAAACTAATATTCGATAAGGGATCCTGAGTCTTTCTCACAGTAGATCTATTTTTGCTAGAAAGATGATTCGCTTTGTATGCAAAGCAAATTTTATCTTGTTTTCACCGAGCAATCCCTTAGAGAATTTTTAATTGGATTGATGAAAATTCACGATTCTTTTTAATAATTTAAAATAGGGCAATAGAGTATTCATAATTACCACTTTTTGTCAGGAACAGACTCTGGGTTAGGAGCGTAGACAAAAAGGAATGTCAAGACCCGGGTTGCCACAGATATTCGGAGGCCTGGGAATATCACATTTAAGATTACAAACAGTCACTGCGAGTTCTCAATATAATTATGTTTTCTTTATTATTTTGCAAGGGTGTTAATTGCCTACTAGTGATTAACTTCCCATGTGACTGTCAAGAAATGTAATCAATAGTAAGAGCAAAGGGACCAAGTGGCCATGGCTTCTGTGACCAATATCCTTTTCTCATCTCTGGCAAGGTGTTGCTGTTTTAATAAAATGAACAGGTGCAAATGTGCGAGGTTACTTCAGAAAGCCACCAGCTAAATCAGTTCATCTCATGGTTCCGAAATTAAAATGTAGCCAATCAGAACTTTGAAATATAATTGCCTCATTTTCAAACTTAAATACATTATGAGCCTCCTGCTAGTGCTGCACCTGGCAAATCTACTTATTAAAGTCATGAAGGGAAGAGTTTGCTGAGACGTTTTAAATATTATGCTGACACTGTAATAAAAGAAAGGAGAAAGGTAGGCATGATCTAATTCTACTGATGTCTGCCCAGTTTGGCATATCCTGTTATTCCTACAAAGCTGATAACCAAATTTCGGTCATGGAAATAGTTCAAACGATTTTGTGCAAAGTAAAACTTATGAAATTTAAATATATCACCTCGTTTACAATTCTTCAATTTCTCTTGACTTTTTTTATTACTCAGATATTGTCTTCTGATTTAACTCACCCAATTTGTTTAATAGTTCTCTGTTTTAGCAAATCCATTTTCCTTCATCTCCATAGTGGTTTTCCGTACATTTATAGACACTGTGTGAGTAATGGGTGGGGGATGGATGAAAGATGAAACTCAGTCTCTGTCACTGTGTTGGCAAAACAATTATAGGTGTTCTGAGATGTGATTAATCTTCATCAGCAAGCAAGGAAGATACAGAATCGGTGTTCAGATTTTTGTCATCAATATTTTAACCTAATTTCTTAGATAGCTTCTCTTCCCTTTCTTGGATGTTATAAATAATAATAAAATGTTAGATTTTAATTGATTAAAATGCATACTTGCAAAGTTTGATATTGTAACTAGCTTTTATGAAATGCAATTACTCTGAAAGAATATCTTTATAATCCATATGGTTATAATACTAACAATAATGACAGCACACGGTAGTATCTATAAAGAAAAATATACGCGTGCTGAATATGGGAAAATTTACAAATCTAAATATAATAAAAATGGGGAAACATAATGTACATCAAAATATTATGTACCAGCGGTAACACATGATAGCCCATTGTTCTACATGAGTTAGGAATTGTAAGTCCATAGTACCATATGCAAAACCTTTGAGGAATATGTGTTACAGAACTTATAATATCTCAGCTCTTAGAATAATAATATGATTTTTAAATGATTATATTACATAACATTCCAACTTGTCTGGAACTGACCAGACACATGTTCCTTCAAGAAAGATTTGTTTCTGAAAGAACTTAGGTAATATCAAGGTCGGTTGTCAAAATAATTATAAATTCTTGCTTGAATTTTAGAGCTTCCTGGGATTTAGTATTGTAAATACGGGCTTGCAAAACTTATCACCAAAATTTATAATTTTCTGTGTTTTTCCATTATATAATAATTTTACTTTTTGTCAGAATTATACATGAAAATTATGGATTTTTTTTCTAAAATATAGCTTGACATTGAGTCCCTCAAAATTATTGTAGTAACGAATACATTATGTTGTATGTGGGTTTGTCGTCACTGCATAACTGTGTCCGTCCTGACCGCCACAGGAGTTGTGTTGTGGGAGAGGTAACTTCCATGATAAATCACAAACAAACAAACAAAAAGATTTGATATTGGCCTAGTGGTAAAATGATGGATAGTAAGGAAAGATGTCAGCCTATGTCATCTTTCGGTAATGCTGTCATCTGTACCTGTACAGGGGAGGTCACTTGTCTCATGCAATTATAGCTCTAGGGAAAGGAGTTAAAAAGCAAAGCTTCATGTTACATGTTGATGGCAAATGGCTGTGTTTGGCCATCTGTTAAAGAGATAGATGAACTCTCTTCAAGACATGAAAAGGTTATAGCTCTTTGGGGGACATAAAAGGGACAAAGTCCAGAAATTTCAGGCTTTGAGACTTAAAATAACTGTTTCTAGTATCCAAACATTACAAAGTGAAGAATGAGAAAGCTTAAGGGACACATGTTCAGTAAAAGATCAGAATAAGGATAAGGATCTGGTCTTCCGTTAAATTTTTGATAGCTTCAAGGGCGTCAGTCCCCTTTAAATCTAAGACAGGCAGAAAGGCACAAATGTAAAGGAATGTAGCATATCTAAGAGTGATCTCTGAACAAGAACTATGAGTTCAGTTACTGGTAAAGGGGAATCATAAAAGGAAGAACCTCTCAGAAAGTACAACCAGGGCCTAATCAAGGAACACTTTCCCCCTCCAGAGTAAGGAGTCCGTAATGTACCTTGGAAGGTTTCAGGATGGCTGTGCACAGTGACTTCTTTGTGTCTTCTATTCATGCTCTTCACAAATGGTAGGGATTATTGTCATCGTTTTGTTCCTCTTACACCATTTATAGTAGGTATAAGAAGCAAATAAATAAATCATCTTTTTAGTTTATTTGACTTGTAGACCAATGGAATCCATATCTGAAATTGATTAACAAATTAGTTGACATCTCTCAAATAACTTGTCCTTTTCACTTGGTAGGTGATGGGATATTTGTGTCATCTTCCCTGTGGAGAGTAGAGTAGAAGGAAAGGGGTATGTGATGATCAGAAGGGTAGATTTCTGAGATAGTAATGCCCACCCAGAACTTCATTCGCTCCCTTGTTTTTCTTAGTCTTCTCATAGTTACATGGTGCAAGCGATAAGTCTTAACAAATAAAGCATCACTGAAAGTAAAGTGTGTAATTTATGGACTAAGGCAGTAAAAACTAACAAAACACATGCCACTTTCTCTTCCTCCACTGTGAAGACCAAGAAGGACTTGTGTTCCAGGGTATGTACTTAGAAGAAGGTAGATCCTCTATGAGCCTAGGACCCAGGAGGACCCACTGCTGATCCAATGCGAGCAAAAAAGAAGTGTTGTTATTGTTTTAAGCTGGTAGGTTTTTGGGAATACATTTTTATAGAAGCAAAATGTAGCCTCTCCTGACAATTACGAGATAATGTAAGAGAAGATAGATGGTAAATTGATTGAAGGTAGGTAGATAAATAGATAGATAGACAGATACTGATAATAAATAAATACATAAATAGATTTCTGTTAATGTCTTTAGTGTCCTATAAAAATAAAAAAATATACACTATTTTTTATGTTTCCTTAATCTGAAATAGAAAAAAGAAAACTATATTTTTGGAAAATATGAGAATTGTCCCTAAAGGTGTCTTGAATAATTACATTAACTGCATTTATTTTACAGAGAAGAAACATTTCTGGCCAACACTAATGTTTCCATGAATTCCGATACAAATAATCACTCCTTGAAATTAAGTAATGTATTGTGAACAAGAAAAATCCATTGGAACATAAAAATAAGTGTATTTTCATTTTAGGTCTTTGTATTTTGCCCCAGTATATGAAAGATGGCAAGATATTTTTAAGTAATATATCTGTGGTAAATTACTATCATAATGCTTGCACAATAGTGAAGCATCACTTTATTGAACATTTATTTGGGAGCCTGAAATATTAGTTCTATTGTAGATCAATCCCTCTGATAACAATTTTACTAGCTTTGCAATTTGCTATTTCAATTTAATATTGCCAGTGGTGTTAGACCTGCTATTACTTTTATTGCTTAGATTACTATTGAAAATATTGTTGTGAGAAAGAAGTAATATTGCCGTGATTTTATTATTAGACCACTTTTCTTAGACACAATGCCAGGATTGTACAAAAGCATCAGGCTCTCAGACCATATGGTATCATTTATATCTTTTATGACTGGCTCACAGAGTTCTCCACTAAGAATAGTGATGGCGATTTTCAGAACGATAATCATAGAAGCTTACCACTGCACCAGATCTAATAAATATGATGCTCCAGTGTTGAAACTTGGCAGTCCATTTTTGGGGGAAGAAAACAAATAATAGCTGTGTCAGTTTTGTTTTTCTGCCCCAGGTAATTCTAAGATAACCTATGACTTAAAAGAGAGAGAGAGAGAGAGAGAGAGAGAGATTATTAAAAACATGCAGCAGCTGTTAAATTTAAACTAACCTATGATTTTTATTTTGATTATTATTTGGGTTATTTGAAAATGAAACATTATATGTTATATTCTTGGGGAACAAATATCTCAAATTCCTTTTCCTTCAATTTAGTAGCATAACCACCTTCTGATAAATACATAAATTATGATATTACTTCATACTGTGAAATGTCCTGCTTCATATCATTATTACATTAATGTTATTACAAATAAAATCATGTAGTCATTTTATATATTAGTCACATATTGTATGCATTCACTACCTAATACATAGGCTTTGACTATAGCAGGTTATATTTATATTATTTTTCAGAGCTGCACTTCTCAAAGTGTAGTCAAGGAAACCTGGCGTCCCGGAAACACCTTCAGGAGGTCCACAGTATTACGCCTCTTGTTATGATGTTATTGAAATGTTATTGCTTCTTTTTTCCCTCTCATTCTCTTATGATTGTATAGTGGAGATGTCTAGAAGCGTCGTGGTGTATGATATTGCAATAAATTGAATGCAGAAACAGATAGGAGCATCAGATGTTTTCTCTTAAGTGAGACATTAAATAAGTTTGTGAAAAAATGAAATAAAGGCAATATTTTACGAGAGATATTTCATCTTAAAAATATGGGTATTTTTCAAGGTATGTTGTTTATATGTAAGGTGTCAATTACTGTTATTTTACATGAATTAATAAATAATCATTTAACTTAGTATGGCAAATACCTATAAAATAGCCCACATAAACAAGAGCTCTCTAGGGTCCTCAGTGATTTCTAAGAATATCGGAAGCTCTCAAGATAAGAAGTTTAGGAACTATCATTCCACACTTTTCCTTGTCTGTCCTCAGTTACAATAATCTGTGTGTTACGGAAGTGAGGTAGTAGTTCTGGAGGAAGTGAGGAGACATAGAACAAAGTCTCTCCCTTGCCCTTGGGTTTTCTCTCATGGTTGCAACACCTTAAGATCTGCATTTCACTCAGGAGGATGCAGGAAAGGCCTGGAAGGAAAAAGAGCAACACCTAAATCTGAAAAGCAAAACTTAATCCCTACCCCTGCCCGCTCCCCCACCCCGTGCCCCCGCAGATGGCTGCTTTTGTAACCCTGGCCAGAATACTATGCATCTGCCAGAGGCTACAAGCGCTTTCATATTTGCTTCCATTTCTGTCAACAATAAAATCCATTTCTGTAAGAGGACAATGGATAGGACAGGAAACCAGCCACAGCTGCCTCACCCACTTTCTTTATCTGAACTGAGTAAAATAAAGCCGCTAAAAGCATATGGGAACCAGGGGCTCGAAATGGGAGATCATGCTTACGTGAAGAAAGAACTTGGAAAGGGAGGGAATGAATGGGATAAACAGAAAATTAAAGAAATATCTAAATCCACTTAATCTCGAAACCCTGGAATGGATGGAAAAGCAAGGCTTGGATAAGTCCACGCGGCTGCCTGTATCTGGCCACTGTGAAGGTGGAGCCCATGGAGAGGTATTTGGAACTTGCTGCTTCTGGGCAAGCTGCCATTTCTGTGGAAGCTGCTAAATCTGTAGAAGCCACCATGTCCTGAATTTTCAGGACTCTTTCTGTCACGTGTCTATGGTCATAAACTCTGAGAATAATGGTCCCCACTTCATATCCTCCTTCCACCCCCCGCAAGTTTCTCTCACCAACATGCTCTAACCTGGAACTGTCCGGAGAAAGGGACTTGGTGAAAGAGCTCTCAGCTTTGGTCTAGTGATGATGCTGCCAAGTTCATAATAAACAATTGAGTACAACGGCCAACAGTATGCGATGTGTAAATGCCGTAGTCGGAGATGTTTTCATTCGGAATAAATAGAATAAGCACGAACCATTGGCAGAATCACATATTGTTTTTATTTTAAAAAGTCAAGTTCCTGACAAACTTAAGTAATGTGATGAAAAATGTATGGGAGGAGCATAATAGAAAATACATTTGGTTACATCGAATCCGGATTTAAAAAGTGTTCAAAAATTAAGTAATATCAGGAAATACTTTCAATTCATGGCATCATAAAATAGAGAATATAACATCTCTTAATTCTACATAAAATCTAATACATAAATGAGGAAGGAGTTAAAGATAAGTATACATCCTTGATTACTATATTATACACAGTAATTCCTATATGAATAATTATATATGTTAATTTTATACATACAGATACATATAAATGTACGTTTACACATTTATTTGTTACCACAGGCACTGACTCTGTCTTACTGAATATTTCATCATGTTTTTTTTTATTTTTATCCTAGCAGATACTTTAGTTGCATGTCAGATTTTTGTAGAAAGGAAGAAAAATAAAAGCAGATTTCAAATGAACATCATACAGCTACATAGTGGCCTGGCTTCTCTGTTTCCTAGTTTTGTGTAGAAACATTCTATGTGACTGTTGGAGTAAACTCCTCGTCTTGATACAGTTTCCCTGTTATTTCTGTGTAAAATCTTGTTTGCATTCTTTCCCCCCTCAGAGAATACAGTATTTGAAAGGTGTATTTAGTCTTTGTAACTGTGTGGTTTTCCAAAGTTCTAAAACAATGTATTAAGGTTCTATCAAATGACCAGGGACTCAGATAATTTCTCTATAGTGCATTGAGAGTCCTACCTATATTCGGAACTATACTTTGCATAAACTATATCAGAATAGCTTAATATCCGGTAAGCTCATTGGTAGCTTATTTATAAATTCGCCAACTTGAACGTTATTAAGAAATGGTGATTTTGTGGGGCACCTGGGTGGCTCAATCAGTTAAGCATCTAACTTCGGCTCAGGTCATGATCTCACAGTTTATGAGTTCACGCCCTGCATCGGGCTCTGTGCTGACAGCTCTGCTTGGGATTCTGTGTCTCCTTCTCCATCTCTGCCCCTCCCCCACTCTGTCTCTGTCTCAAAAATAAATAAACATTAAAAAACAAACAAAAAAAATTCAAAGCATCTTAAAAAAAGAAATGGTGATTTCGTTTTTATAGTTTCAAAAATGGTCTTGTTTGAAAACACTTTATACTCATTAAACAATATATGAATGGTATCATCTTAATAATTATCATATATTTTGTGTATGTTTAATAAACTTAAAATGACAACACAGTATATAAAATGCAAGTAATGGTTGAAAGTTACTTAAGCACTAATTCACCTTCTCTGTAGACCCGAGCTCATAGGGAAAGCACTATACTCTTTCGGCCTCCACTTTCATCGTTGTAAAGGAATAGAAACTGCTGCAAAAAAAATGGACAACTGGTCTACAGGGGAGGGTGGCGTCAGATGTGCTTTTCCAACATCAAGAGAAAGTGAATATTCTTTGCATATTTCTGGCTATTGAAAGGGTAGGAAATAAAGTCTGTCGTTTCTCACCACAATTAGTTACCCTAGCCCGGGTTTCTCCATCTGACAGTAGGCACACAGTTTCTAATGAGCTCCTTACCCTAGGCAGACATTGCTTGCATGTTCCGCAGTCTCTCTGTAGGTATCACTTACAAAGCTTCATACCTGGAGGAGTTTCTTCGACATCTCTAAATCATGGTTTTAACATTCATACAACGGACGTAGCAATAACGACTATGTAGAGTTAAGAGAGTTAAGTGCCTAGAGCAGTCAGTACTCGATACTTTAAAGATACTGAATGTAAATGTCCTTATGCAATCGTGAATATGCACTTTTAGTTTTGCTTTTAACCCATGATTACATTTTTGCAAGACATTTTGAATATTTATCAATACTCTGAAACTTACCTATACTGTAATTTCACCACTTGAAATTCATTTGCCAGTTTCTCATCCATAAATTAAGAAATTTATCTATGTTTTTATTTTTTACTGTTGCTTTCAACCTGAATTCCCTTTTTCCATAGTAATATTCAGGCTCAGAAGTGTAATATGCATCTTATTTCCTTTCTGTTTCCCCACACGGTTAACTCGTAGTTTCATATTTTACACGACTAAACTCAAACTCTCCTTTTCCAAATGATTTGTTCTGTATATGTTTATATTTAGCTTCAACCATTTCTCTCTGAATCTTGTGGATTGGTTAAGCCTTTTAAGAAATATGTACTTAATTCATAGTATATGTAATGTACTGTCTTAGGCTTTTGGAAAGGGAAAATACAAAGAAAAATGAAAGGTTGCTCCAACCCTCGGAGAAATATAAAATGATCCCTCCTTTTATATTTCCATGAGTCTATTATTTTCCTCATAGTTGGCTCTGTGCTGTAATTCCATAATTCAAATTAGTTTCACATCACATCTCAATAAAACCAGCCTGTCCTGCTGCACTGGTATGAGGCTGGATGTAATAACATTTGTGAAGTCTACCAAAGAAAGGTGCTTTATATATAGGGAATAGTATCCCCCCCACCATTAACTCTCTTATGTTGATTAAGACAGGAATCGTACATTTTTTAGACTTGGTTCTTTGTGAGCTCTAATTAATAACTACATCAGTTAAATAATTTTTGAACCTTGCTAAGGTACGTCTCCTCAACAGTGAAATGCAGAATAGAATAGCGCCCATCTCCAAGGACCGCTGTAAGGATAAAATGAGATAATCCAGGCTAAGTGCTCAGCACAGCATGCATAGAAACACTGAATAAGTTATAAGAAGAAAAATAATAGCTAGCATTTACCACTAATTATGTAAAAGGCATTTTATTAAGTTTTCATTGTAATTATCTAATTTCATTTACACAGAAAACCTATGAAGAAAGTACTATTGTTATAGCTACAATAACGATTCTTATTGTAGTTTTAACACTTAACTAGCACAGTGATAGGCATGCTCTAGACATTTAATAAATACTTGCTATACTTTTGTTAAACCCTTTTATAATTACCTTTAGGCCTCTATTAGCTGTAGCTATCACTCAGCATTCTTTCAAGAATAGAATCTGCAGTAGAAAAAGAGTTTGTTTAAAGACATGGATTGGATAGCTCACAGAATCTGCAGGAGGACTAGAGATCCTGGCTCAGAGGCCATGCCAGGAACAGTCCCTAAATCACATAGCAAGAGTAATTTCTTGAGGACATCAAGGAGCAAAAGAATCAACAAATGATACATCCGATACCCCAAAACAGGTTTTTGAACTCATCATTAATTCATTTGACACAACTTCCAACATTTGGACGTCTTTGTTGTAAAGGGAGTTGAAGAAGCAGTTACCTGTTCTTCATTTTGGAGAGAATATCCAAATGTGCTCAAGGCCACTAACTCAGAAATGTCACTCAGGCATTGAGTGCTCCCATTTTCATAGAATTGATTTGCGATCCTCGTACAAGGCTAAGGGATGGGCTAGCAGCCAAGCTACCTGCTACCTGGATTTCCAAGGTTTTCAGTATGATGTCATTAACAAAATACGTCCTGTGGCATGATGCGATGATCTATGTTCCCACGATATAAATCGTATCACAGAGGCTGTGAAATGAATGAATCCTAGAATAAAAGGAGAAATGAGAATGTTTAACTTTTATACCTGACATAGGAAAGAAAACTGCTTCCAGTATATTCTCTGTTTACAATGAGAGTGGAAACAATTTGTACCAGAGGAAAAGCTTTGTCCCTAGTGCCAGGAGTCATGCCACCAGTAAGCTGCCACATCTGGAAAAGCATTTTAATTAGAGTTGCTCTATGATTAAGCTGCGGCCAATGTGGTGAGTTAATTGGAGATGGAATATGACTACTATTCTCACAATTTTTAGTATCAAATTGATCTCTAATTCCTGCAATTGTTTCGAGCATAAAAAAATAAACAATACCCCTTTGGATTTAGTCTTCTGGTAGGAAAGGAAAGCTTCATTGTATTCTTCTTACCTTAATAGGTCTTATTTCATAATACGTTAGGGAACCAACGTTTCTCTTTCTAATTCGTTACTCAGGTACTGGGAAAACAAAGATGGCATGGGTTAAGTTCCCACTGGACCTAATTTGAGGGGGATTCAGGGAAAAGCCGATTTACTATCTTAATTCTATAAGGCTACCCACTGATTCCTGGAATATTCTGGCATTCAGGAGCCGTAGGAATTAATTCGCAATGTAAATAAAAGATTTGCCCTACTTAAAGTTTGTTACAGGAGTTCCGAGTCTTTGAAATGATTCAGGACTGGGAATTCAGTAGGGCCTCATTCTTCTCTCTCATGATGACGCAAGTCAGGTCTTAGTCTCCAGATTTAATTTTTTTTCAATTATGCAAATCGAATAGGACTTCAGGGCACTGGTCCTATATTTAAATCCTTAGGGACCATGAACCAATTAATAAACTATAAAATTCCTACTGGTTAGACCTTTTTAAGTAGCACACTAAACTTGTTGTGTATTACAATACCTATTGTATACTACAATACCTAGGCTTCAGTCACAGAGTATTAATTGTATCCTCATTGAAATCAGAATTTTCCTGATTTCACACAGCTTTTCACACTAACTGGCAACCCCAACCTACAGAAAATAGCCACATTATTCGGCAGATATGTTAGCATTCTTTTTCACCAATGCATGTAATTTTTTTCTCCAGTAAAAATTAGCTAATTCTTGATAGCTTATGGGAAAATTAGTTTTAGAGTAGTTTCAATAAACTCCCCTGGGGCATAATGTCTGAAGAACGTGGGGCATGGTGAAATCTGGCTTCCCAGGGAAGGTCATTCCTTTGATGAAGGTTATTACTACAGCTGAAAGCAAGACAGCATTAGTCAATCAGACAAAGAAGAAGGTGCTGTGTCTTGGAGTTGAAGAAGCAAACATTAATGATTAATGATTTGAATTATTCTGAGTTAATTTCAGTCCTTCCAAATACCTACCTTCCAGTCCCCCTGTTTCCATGCCTTCCCAATCAGTGTTCTCTCTAACTTTAATTTAACAGATCTAGCAGGAATTTAAATTCAATCTTGGGATCAAAGTTTGTTTTGAAGCCCTACAGCTGCAAGAGATAAAAGATTCCTTTAGCACACTCTTTGAAAGTCTCCAACATTCATTCTGTTCTTTGAGAAGAAAGTGTAGGAATCTGGGCTCTTTAAGCAAGCATCTTTATTTGCAGTAACCAATTCACCCTCAGTCTTTGAATTTTTCATGTTCTTCATTCAGTTCTGTGCGGGTACATGTCCCAAATGCTGTTTCTACAACATTCTAGATGAGCACAGGTGGTATTTCTGTTGTCAAATTTCCATTCATAATACCATATAGATTTAAAAAGATCCATGCCTCAGCCAGCCTAGGACACCAAGTATATATTCTTCCTATTGCCCACGAGAGCGATTGCCGAACCACTTCTGATACCAGTACTTTATTAGCCCAGATTCTTTGCTGCAAGTAAGGAAAACAGATTTCGGTCAAACTAACCTGATAAGGAATTCATTAAAGGATAATTGTATAGGATATGGAATCTTCAAGTAATCTGGAGAAGCATACTTTTGTGACACACAGTCGGGATGAAGTCAAAAATCTTGCATAAGACTTATTTAGTGAGGTCGTCACCGCTAACTGCAATCAATGCTAGATTGCTCTGAGAACTACCTTTACTGCTGTAACCACTACTGCCTGAGAGAATTGCTCTGACATCTTTGCTGTTGCATCAACAGCTTAAGATTCAATCTGGATGAGTACACCGGATTCCTATAGCTTTTATGCTGCATCCACTCTGTATCTGTAAGGGCACTGAGAAGGTGAGGTCCTGAGTCTCGCAGGTTCTGTGGTTAATGCTCTGTTTGGGTAATTTCTCAAACATTTGAAGAGGAGGTCATAAACAGGATCATCCAATGAAGGAGAGATTAATTGGCTCACCATACTGAAGTATTGTAATATGAAAATATGCTATATCTTTCAGAGAAAAAGAAAACGGGAAAAGCACAACTTATTTCTACACAGCTACTAGGGATGAGGATCGGTTTTAGATTTATGCCATCGTGTACCCATCACTTTGTAGCCTCATAAAATTGGCCAGTTCACAAGTTATTGAACAGGCTTGTCATTCAGTTTATGCAGCATTATAGTATTTTGTCAATTTCAGTACAAATTCTATACCCATGACTTACAGGATGATGCGAATAGACTTCACTGGTATGTGGCCACTCAAAGCCATGTCAATGATTTGGTGTAAAAGTTGGGAAAATTCTAAACTGATACAAATCATTCAAATAGTCCCCATGAAATGTTTGGATAAAAAAAATCCTTATAAAAGTAAAAATTGAATAATTACAGTCAGCATTATGGAGTGGATCACAATTTATGTATTCACCATACTCCCTCAGGGGTCATTTCATTTCAATCCTTGGTAACTTTCTGCCATTAAGGACACTGTTTGCATGAATTTTCTTTCTCTCAATTTTTTTTTTTAATATCAGTCTATCTTCCTACACAAATCCACTTGTTTCTGGATTGTGTTTTTACCGATGTAAGGGAACGATTTCTGTCATGTCAAGGTTTGCGATTAATTTGGGCAAATATTTGCTAGCAAATATGAGAAGATAAAAGAATTCATGCTCTCTTCTAGAAAGCTGGCTCTTGAGAAACAAAAAATAGCTTTATAACCAGGTCTTCTGATGGAGCAATAACTTTGATGACGTTGACGGATGCAATTTCATGTTTATCTGTCAGCTTTGGAGTTAGTATAAGTATTGACCTATTTTAGATGAAACCAACAAATTAATAAAAAAATATATAGCCAAAGAAACAGGATATTTTGCCATGTGTTCGGGGTGCAGTACTGCATTCAGTATAAGGAAGCATTATTTGTTTTATTTGCTTTTTCTTACAGAAAATGTGTGTTACTATAGCCAGTCGTTATTAATACGTATTATTTCAGAAAGCCCTGCATTTGCAAACATAAGCAGGAGATGAGTTCAAAGGCATTAAGTAGGTAGTGCCATACAATCAGAAATGACGCTTCTTTCTGTTTAAGAACAGTGTTTCATAGATTCGTCACATATATCTGACACACAATTTTTTGCCTATTACCTTCCTTCATTTTAAGATGTCCTGTGTCCTTGTTCTTTGCATATTTTGTCAGATGTTGTACAATATTTTATTACTATAGTAAGGCTATCTCTATATTTTCATAATAATTAAACTTGTCATCCATATCGAATTGTCATTTCTACTGAAAAGATACTTCGATTGTCTCAGTATGTTAATTGTCCAGAAAGAAATGCATAAAATATGAACCAGCAGGCTTCTACTTTTATATTAGCAAGTAATTAAATAAGATCATTTTATTTAAATGTGTAACATATAAGAAATGCACATAGTATATTGACAAGTCGATAGTATTGTATGACTATCTTTTTATATTGATTCATAATACTTATTTAAATTTTTAGCAAATAACACACTGATATGAATTCATAAAAACCATAAAAGCACAGTTTACTCCCTCAGTCCTTCCTAACCTTAGTCGAACTTTCTAATGGGAACAGTTTCTGTTTTGGGTTATTTTGATAGATTTATAACTCAAGAAATAATTTCTAAATAAATAATAAATGAAATAAATAATGAATGAAATAATTTCTAAATAAATAATAAATGAAATAAATAATAAATGAAAAATAGCTGCTTACTTTTCTATACTTTTGAGAAAGTAAATTATATGTTCTCAACGCTCTAGAAAATTTAGAATGCTTTAGAACACCTTTGAAAATTTATCCTAAATCAGTTTGAACATAGATTCTGAATATTTGAAAATATGTAACTATATTGGTCAGTGCTTCTCATGCTCATAAGTATAGGCAGAAAGACAATTCAGGACATCCATATTTATGACTGTGAAGCATGAGTATAGAGTGTAAATACATAAATATATAAGATCAATATGTAAATGAAGCACTGTTAATACAAAGTTTTGCTAACAGTTATGAGATGAAAATCATCTGCATTCTACATCCATAGCTATGCCAATAAAGTTCACATGAAGGATTATTGGAGGAATTGTATTAATATTTAAAGCACTTAAAAGAGTTCCTGTCAATGTAAGAACTAATGAAAGGGACAGAGAGAGATGGGGAGGGGAGAGAGTGAGTTAGTTTCAAAACTAGCTAATTAAGTATCAAGTCTTAACTAGAGTCACTATCAGGGGAAAAGGGGAAAAAAAGAACGAACCTTGTTCTACTATTAAAAAAAATAATTTTAATACTTAAATGAATAGTAACAGTAGAGAGTTAACATGATGCCTAGCTAGTCTTCTAGAAGTTATTTCGAAAGTGTCACCTTGCCTGCCTAATTCTCTTTGACTCCACAGATTCATTAACACAATGTATCTCTCTCTGTATTATTCTTTGCTTCATATGACTTATTTTTCTTAAGAAAAGGGATTGACGACAAATTTCTGCCAGCAAGAGGTTGTTTACTACCCTTATAATTGTTGTTGTTGTTGTATCATTTTCTTTCTCTATAGTCCTCAAAACACTGTTGAACAAAAGTACTCAGTTGGTACCTACTTAACAGGTATTTCCAGATTAGTATCTCTCTAATAATCTAGATACTAAATTTAGTTTTACTGGGCTATTTTTGTACATGAATCTGTCCTCTTTTATAAGAGTATTCACCCCAACATGTACAGCTAGTTATTATTTGCCATTTGAAAAGTATTTTATCTTTGACACGGCTTCCGGGCAAATACTGTAGGCAAAAATGTTGTGAGATGTCCCTTAATCATTGTGGGTTTTTTGTAGTTATGTAAATCATGGCACTTATATAATAATTCTAATGTACCGTTCAAAATTTTGCGTTCATATTCTATAAAAAATGAATTTTACTCATTGCCAAGCACAAAAGAAAAGCTCCACAGGAAAATTTCTGGAGATTCTCTTGACCTCTAGTAGAATGAAGTTCAGAAATTAACAAATTTATTTTAATATCAAAAACTACTTCATGTCAGTTGCCACTTAAACAATAAGACGAGACTTCATCCACACTTGCTTTCATAGACTGACACTCTGTGTGAAACAGGTGCCCGGTAAGTCTTTTGAGTGACTGTCAATAGTGACTCTTAATGACTTCATAATGAAGTCATTATTCAAGTGTCATGTGAAAACTGTTTCTTAGAAATTGCATAGTGACAGTTTTCAGCTGACAGACACTATTACATATATTTTGATACTACAAAATGCATTCCATTTTAAAATACTACTTGAATAAAATTTACTAATTTAGAAACTTTCAACAGTGTATTCCAGCAAATAAAGAAATTAATTAAAATATGCATAACCATGAAACAATAAAGTCTTATCAAATGTATTCAAGTTAAAGATGACAGCAAAATGAATGATTAGTTTTCAAAGTAGTGGCATCTGCTCTGTAAATATCCAAGAAATGCTTTCCAATTTCCATGCATCGACTCCTTTATTCAAAGGAAGGAATTTCTCAAAAGAGACATATGGGACCAAACAAAATTTAGGGTACTGTGAAATTGGAATTTTAAAATGCATCTCTTATTCATACCCTAGTTACTTAAAAAAATGATTTGAAGCATATCAAATGGATATATCCTCAAAAATCTTCTTCACAGGCGTGCCTGGATGGTTCAATTGTTTAAGCATCAGACTCTTGATTTCAGCTCAGGTCATTATCTCACGGTTCATGGGTTTGAGCCCCATGTGAGACTCTGTGTTGACAGTGCAGACCCTAGTTGGGATTCTCTCCCCTTGTATTTCTGTCTGCTCCTCAAAAGAATAAATAAACTTGCAAAAAATCTTCAACGTATTTTTTGCTATAAAAATCATTTTTTCTTCTTCTAGTAAAAGTCTATACCTTCTATATCCAAAAGATGCTAGCAGTTTGTATTCGTTTGCTGTAGAAGAAATAACAATTCCAATATTCATTAATATAATTTTCTATTAATTGCCAAAAAGTTGTACTTGCCAGCATTGATGAAATAGTTTGGATCTGAATATTGAAATAGCCCTAATACATAAAATAAATATAAATTATGTATATGTGTTAGTGTAATTCCCTTTTTCCCAAGTGGCATAGTTTAAAAATAATAATGGGAGATTTTATAAAACAGTGTGTTAGAAACACAGCTCATATCACATAACTGCTATCGACATACTTTGTCCAAATTCAGTTAAATAAAAATGACTGCAAGTGAGCATTTGAAACAACTATTTTTGAATTGGATATTTAAAACTAAATGAACTTAAAAGAATTGTTTATAACATCTTAGAATTTTAAGTTAAATGAAATTATGATCATAGCATTTTTATTTTAAAAGGAGGAAATGAATGTTCAGAGAGACTAAGGTTTAATGTGTACCATATAACTTTTTGGTGGGTAGAATAGTGACTAAAATGCCACCGAAAACACTTTACAAATCTTGTGGTGTGTTCGTGTGTATAAAACTAGCCATATTCTACAGGGAAATGAAAGTAACATGTAATTCTTAGCAAAACTAATGCTTTTAAGTAATAGAAAAAGCAATAAAAAGGTGGATTTTTTTTTGTTTTTGTTTTGTTTTGGTTTGGTTTTGAGTCCCTATTTATATTGACTTTGTAACTAACAGAGAGATGGGGAAAAGGCTCTACTCTTTCCTGTGTGTGAAAATGTTTTTATTGAGGTAAAATATGTATAAACAACAAAAAAAAAAAAAACTGCCATTTTATCTGTACACTACAGTGGCCTTAATTACACTGACAATATTGTGCAACCATCACCACTGTCTTGTTTTAAAAAGTTTTCATCACTGCAAATAGAATTTCTGTATCTAATATGCAATAATTATGTTCCATTCGTTCTTCCCTCACCCCTGGTAAATTCTAATCTATTTTCTATCCCAATGAACTTGACTGGTCGAGATATTTCATATAAGTGGAATCATACGATATTTTGCCTTTTTTTTTTTTTTTTGGTCTGATTTATTTCACTTACATATATTCAAGGTTTATTCATGTCCTACCATGTATCAGAATTTAATTTATTTTTATGGGTCAATGCTATTCATATATATATATATATGTTACCATATGTATACTTACCTATGGATGTGTAGTTGGGTTGTTTCTATCTTTTGCCTATTGTCTCAACTATCTTTTATATTTATAATAAACTTTTAGATGATTGCTTATTTTATTTAGTGTGGCATCAATTTTTGTTTCTACCATTGGTGAATCAGACATTTGAAAAGAAAACAATTTCAGGTATAATAATTATTGGCACAAAAGCGAAAGCCAAAATTAGAGCTTTAATTTTTTTTATTTTTTTTCTCTTTGGTATATACTTTGTTTCAAATTATTTTGCCTTGATACATTAGAATACAGTTAAAGGGGATACTCAGACTGCAATGTTGAATATTCAAATTTCTCTTTTAAAAGCTTTCTCTCTTTGAGCATTAATATAATAATTTAATAATGATTATAATATATTTTCTCTACTGAGTTAATGAAAATATTTCTTTAAAATGAAACAATTGTAAAGAATTATTACTAATGCCAAAAGTGAAAACCAAATTAATGACTACTATTTGTGGGAGAAAGTTCATTCAAATACCATCAAAGAAGAACATGGAAAAATTAAGTCTGGCTTTAACTTTCTGGCCAAAGTATTTGTTTTAGCATAATTTATTTTTATTATCTTCTTCCATTAAAATTCTATTTTCAGGGGAATAAAAAAGAAAACAGCTCAAAAGCATCAAAAAAAAATCCCAACTTGCTACTAATTTGCTACACACAAATCATAGATTATATTTGTTTTTAATATGAACATATTACATGTGTTTGGAGAAAAGGAAGAATAACTGTTTTATTAAAGTATTGAATTTTAACATTTTTCCAGATGAATTCAAGTTCTTTATGAAAAGGCTACCCATGAATTATTTCCTCAACACATCTACGATAATGCATTTGTGGACAATGGATTCTAATTTTCAGCGCCGCTACGAACAACTGGAGAACAGCATGAAGCAACTATTCCTAAAGGCTCAGAAAATTGTGCACAAGCTCTTTAGCCTTAGCAAGAGGTGTCATAAACAACCCCTCATCAGCTTGCCAAGACAAAGGTAAGACATGTGTGGCAATGTAGAGAACTAAGGACACTGGACAGTGAGCTGTATTTGTTTTCTAATCGCAGATGTGGTGATATAAATAGAAGTGTTATACTTTGTATTATTAGAGATAATTTGAAAGCAACATTTTCTCTTAAGCCTCAAAATAATAAATAGTATTTTCCAAAGTAATAATCCAGTGGGGAACCCATATACTGACACTTCCTTGTTTTTCCTTTTCTTTTATTATGAAAATCAAGAAATCATTTTGGCTGCTTTGTATGGTAGTCGACGAATCACCATCACCGTATTACAGTGAACAGAAAAACACAAAACCTACAGCTCTTTTGTAGGCATAGGATGTAAGCAGAACCAGAAGTAAAAATTTCTCAATTTGTAATTTTCAAATAAAAAAATTTAAAGTTTCTTTTCTTTGAGCATTGCTCGTAATAAATGAATATGCGTAAATAAACCTCAGTCTATATGAAAATATCTGTAAAACTTGTAAAAATTTATATGAAAAATGACAGACTGGCAAAATATTTGTGTCTGAGCTAATTTAGGGAAGCACGGTTTTTGGATTTGCTATTTTGGAGTTGTCGATCGATCTGTGCAGTGAGAAGCTATATTTATTTATGTGAAGTCAGGTTTTAAAAATACAGCAAAATTGGGTTGCCTTGGTGGCTCAGTTGGTTGAGTCTTCGACTCTTCATTTTGGCTCAGGTCATGATCCCTGGGTCCTGGGATGGAGCCCTGTGTCAGGCTCTGTGCTGTGTGGAACCTGCTTAAACTTCTTTCTTTCTCCCTCTGCTTCTTTCCCCTGCTCATGCACTCTCTCTCTAAAATGAAATTTTAGAAAATACAGCAAAATATAAAGGTAAGGAAAAATGTAGGAAAGTATCATCAAACAAAAAAGCATCTGTTATCAGTATCTCTGTTGTATAATGTTTGCATTATGATTTGAAGTTTCAATGTTTATGAGGAAAAATAGATACAGGTTTTTTCACTGAAAAAGAAAAAAAAAACCCTGAAAGTCCACACATTTTTAAAAATTCAATTTCAGGGGTTCCTGAGTGATTGAGTCAGTTAAGCATCCAACTGTTGATTCTGGCTCAGGACATGATCTCATGGATTCGCGAGTTGGAGCCCTGCGCTGGGCTCTGTGTCAGCAATGCAGAGCCTCTTGGGATTCTCTGTCTCCCTCTCTCTCTCTGCCTCTCCCTGTTCCAGCAGTCTCTCTCTCTCTCAGGATAAATACATTAACTTATAAAAATGTTTAAAGTTCAATTTCAAAATAAATCATTGACATTTTTCTTAACTCAGTGGATTTTAGGCTATTCAAAATACCTCCAAATATTACCACTTGAGAACATTTTCATTGTCCCAGAAAGCAACCCAGTACCAATTAGCAGTCCCTCCCCAAACACCCAGCCCTAGAATATTTGCCTCTAGAAATTGGTAATCTGCTGTTTGTCCCAATAATTTGCCTATTTTGGACATTTCATCTAAATGGAATCATACAGTATGTGGTCTTTTGTGATTGATTTCTTTTACTTAGTAAAAGTGCTTTCAGGTTCATCCATATTGTACCACATATCAGTAGTATGGGTATGTCACATTTTGGTTATCCATTAATTATTTGATGGACATTTGGGTTGTTTCTATTTTTTGGCTACTATGAATAATGCAGCTATGAATATTCATGTACATGTTTTTTAATGTAGAGATATATTTTTAATTTTCTTGGGTATATACCTAAAAGCGAAATTGACAAGTCATAAGATAACTTTATTTTTAACATGCTGAGGTGACGCCAAAGTGTTTTCTAAAGTGGCTGCACCATTTTATATTTCCACCAGCCAAGAGCGATAGTTCTAATCACTACACATCTCTGCCATTGCTATTGTCTGCCCTTTTGATTGTAGTCATCCTAGTGGGTATGAAGTAGTACATTTTTCTGTTTTGTTTTTTTTTTAATATTTATTTATTTTCGAGAAAGAGAAAGAAAGAGCATGAGCGCAAGTGGGGGAGGAGCAGGGAGAGAGGGAGACAGAATCTGAAACAAGGCTCCAGGTTTTGAACTGTCAGCACAGAGCCTGACCCAGGCCTCAAACCTATGAACTGTGAGATCAGGACCTGAGCCACCCAAATGCTCCACATTTTTGTGGTTTTAATTGACATTTCCCTAATGACTAATGTTGCCGACTGTCTTTTTATGTGCTTGTTGTCCATTGTGTATCCTCTTTGAAGAAATTTCTCTTTAAATTCTTCGCAGTTTTTAATTGTCTTCAATTTGTATTATTGAGTTTAAGCATAAGTTATATATTTGAATGCCAGTCTCTTTTCAGCTATATGATATGCAAATATACCCTTCCATTCTGAGATGTATTTTTTATCGTCTTCATTGATATTTTCTTTCTTTTTTGTCAGTCCATCTAAAAATTTGTCGATTTTGTTGACCTTTTGAAAGAACTAACATTCAGTGTTCTTAATATTCTTTACTATTTTCCTCTTCCTTATTTGACTTTTCCACTATAATCTTTATCAGTTTATTCCTCTGTTTGCTTAGTGTTTATCATGATTTTCTCTTTCTAGTTTTGTAGAGAAAAGAATTAGTTTAGTGATTTGAATACTTTCATCTTTTTTAGTATAGGCTTTCACAGCTCTCCAATTCACAGACACCAAGTGCGTAATAAATATTTCATAAATACTCTGTGTCATGTTTTCTAATACTGTAGTTCAACTTCCAGAATCATACAGCAGTGAGTTGTCATTTTATATGAAATATTTCCTACTCTCTATAAATCGGATTGCCTGTTACAAAAAGCATCCCATGCTCTGTTTGTTTTGTTTTCCTATTAAGCAAGCGAATACCTTCCTCCATTCTATCAAATGGACCTGAGACAATGTATTAGTTAGTTAGGGCTGTTAGGGCTGCTATAACAAAATACCCAAGCTAGAGTGGCTTATCAACAATCACAGTTCTGGAGGTTAGAAGTCCCAGCGAAGGTACCAACGTATCCCTCTTCAGGGCTGTAAACTGCTGACTCCTCTCTATGTGCTCGCATGGTGGAAGGGGCAAAGGATCTCTTCGGGGTGTTGTTTATAAGAATACTAATTCCATTCACAAAAGCAAGTCCATCCTCATGACCTCAGCACCTCCCAATGGCCCCACCTCCTAATAATCATCTTATGTAGGGGTTAAGATTCCAACATAGGAATTTTGAGGAGACACGAATATTCGGATGGTAGTTGACAGGGCTGGTGTCTACCTATCAGTAAGACCATGAAATGTAAGGGGAGCTAACCATCTCTTGTGCAGGAATCCTGTCCCTTGTGGATGACAAGGTCGCTGGCATGGAGACCCACTCTGGGGCAGGGCATTCGAGTACCGCTCCAACCCCATTTTCACTCGCCCTCTAGATCCAGCACATTTCTCTTTCTGCCGTTTTGTTATCCAATTTTCTGTTTTTCTAATTGAAACATGAGTCTTTCTGCCCCATATGTGTCACCAAGTACTTACCATTCTATAGTACATTCAAGAAAAATAGAAATTTTAATTTTCCCTGGTGAAAATAAGACTGGCATTTATATCTGACATACTGGAATAATGTGTAAAAATCCTTTAAATCCTATTCATTTTTCCTTTCAGTTTCTTTTAAGCCCTTTTCAGCCTATTTTCTTACTTCACTTCTCTTTCTCTTTTGCTGAATATCCAGACATTTTTTTTTCTTTTAACTTTTGCTCTTTATTGACCCTAATTTCTTAAGTATAACCCCTCTTGAAAAACCCCTCACTGAAAAAAAAATTTTTTTATGAAGAGTGATTTGGTGCTCCTAGAGAATCACCGTACAGGTCTTACTTATCCTCTGCAAAATAGAGCCTCTTCACATTGGACCAACTTTATTTCATGCATTAGAGGATTACATATAACAGTTTTTTTTTCTTTATTTTTCACAATTTTAAAAATATGAGATAACAGATTATTCTTTCAATAATTTTCTCTTATAACATCACCTAATTCAAGTTGGTTTCCTTCACATAATAATAGGGGAAATTTTTAAAAGATATAAAATCTGGTAAAACCTTTGATCCATTTTGAAAATGTCCTAAAGGCAATAAAAATGAAGTATAAAGATGTTATTTGCCTGTGGTGATATCTATCTTCGACTTGCCATAAATCTTATTTGAGATAGAGAAGTACTTTCAAAGTCTAATTCTATAAACATAGTTACTTTTTTTGTTTGTTTTGATAGTTAATTTTGTCAAAGCCCATGTATTATTAGAGTATGTTGATAATCCTCCAATGACCCATTATTGCACAATGTTGAGGAAGGCAATTTGGGAGAATACTGGCCTGAGGGACGGGGCAGTGAAAAAGCAGAAGTTGTAGCCAAGTCTTAATGGCGCATTATGTAAACTCAAAAAGAAATTAAAAACTACATAACATTAAAAGCAACGATATAAAGTAAATATAGCTACATTGGGGGAAAATCATATTTTACTTGGCATATGAACCAAATGGAAGTCTGTGAAGATAAATTGTGACTTCCTAAATTATGAATAGTAGAATTATAGAAGTGAAAATAATTTTAGGTCATTATAGGACATTTTTATAAGTAGTCTTCATGCATTCAATAAAAGCCATCAGGGCTTCCAATCTTTATCTTGAATGAAAATATACAATCTTGCAAACAAAAAATGATTTATTTTGTTGTTTCTTTAATAATTAAGAGAGACAAACTTTAATTACATAAAATAATTCATATCTTATGTTAGAGTATTCATTCCTAGACAGCATAAATTAAACATGCTTAGAAAAGGCATTTATACACAAGCATTTCTTAGACGACTCTCAGCTTGGACAAGAATAATTATAGGATTTTAGGTACTATACCCCCACTAACAAAAGCAAAGACTGGAGTAGAACGTATTTCATATAGATCATTTTTTTCTTTTTTTTTTAAATTTTTACTTAAATGTTTCTTTGTTTTTAAGAGAGTGTGCAAGCAGGGATGGGCAGAGAGAGGGAGGAGAAACAGGGGGTTGGAAGCAGGTTCTGTGCTGACAGCAGAGAGCTGGATATGAGGCTCAAAATCACTAACTGAGAGATCATGACATGAGCCCAAGTCAGAAGCTCAACAGACTGAGTCGCCCATGTGCCCCTAGATCATTTTAATTTTAACGACCTTTATTTCAATCTTGAAAAGTCACACTATACAGTGAGTTGAGAAAGTCATCTCTGTTGTTTGGGAAATATGGATTTGAAAGCTCAAGACTCCTCCCACCTACCGTCGGCCATGTTTGTGGCTGTTTGAACTCAAGTTCCAGCCATGCACTACTCTACCCTCCTCTCCCACTCTCCGGCTGATAGCCTGATTTATACTTTCCTTTTAGTTGTGCTATATACACAACAGCTTGAACACTTATTGCTAAAAGCCTGTATTTACTAAAAATTAAGATTTAATTACTTTTTAATAGACTTAAAATTGTTTTAAAACTTATTCAAATAATTATTTTTGCTATATTGTTTTACATAATATTTATCTTAAAATCTATTTCACAGCCATTTACTTTTTCGTGATTATTTTGTTATCATATGCAATTATCAATTCAAACCATTTTTGTAAATGTATTTTCAAGTATTGTCTTGGTGGGTCAACTATGTAGTTTAAACTAATCATCAGTAATAGTGGTATGGAGTTTAAATAATTAGTATCAAAGAATCAATAAATTCTGTAATATTTAAGTAATGGATCTGTAATAGAAATCCTTAAGTTGGTTAACTGCTTATAGTTGATTTCAGGCGACAAAATTGTGACAGAGGAAACACCGTCCGTATCACTGCAAAAATTAAAATATGGCAAATTTAGTTGCACACTGTTTCCTGAAATGACAATCCAGAGCTTAGTTCATGAACAGAAATGCCCCTGGTCCTTGCCATCTTTACATTGGCCTTTGGAAAAACAAACAGGGACGCCTGGTTGGCTTAGTCGATTAAGCGTCTGGCTTCAGCTCAGGTCATGATCTCAGGATCCGTGAATTCGAGCCTCCCATTGGAGTCTGTGCTGACAGCTCAGAGCCTGGAGCCTGCTTGGGATTCTGTGTCTCCCTCTCTCTCTCTACCCCTCCCCTGCTCATGCTCTGTCTCTCTTGGTCTCAAAAATCAATAAACATTAAAAAATATTAAAAAAAAAACAACAGTGATACAAGAACACATTGTATCTAAATTTATTACTTTAATTACATTATTCACATTTACCAATGTACTGGTTGAAACAACACCCTGCCCAAGTTAACAATTCTTAAAATAGGGGGGAAATCAGAATTAAAAATTTTTATCATTTTCTTCAGGCAATGTTCACTTTTAATTATATGCTTTATCCTATCACCATTCCCTCTTTATCCTTAAGAGAAGAAAAGCAAACTTGAGTGACAAAGCGTTCCTACTTCCTAGCATGAGGTGTGATATTCAGGTGACATGTACATAAACCATTTTGCTGCTTTATATGTTTCCATTGTAGCTTTTATGTTATCTTAGTGGCAAATCCTCTAGCTGAAATCTTCTATAATGACTTTGACCAGCAGATGTCAAACCACTTGGCCTCAGGATCCCCTACTTTTAAGAATTATGGAGAAATTCAGAGCTTTTGTGTGTGAGAGATATAAATCCAGTATATATGTACATGCATAGAGGTACATATATTTATATAGTAAAAATTAAAATAGAAATTTAAAAAATATGTAGTTTTTTTAGAACAGTAAGATCATTGCATGTTAATATACATAACATTTAATTTGAGTGATTTCTGCACATTTGCATAATATTTGGCCTAAGAGAAGATAGCTGAATTCTCATAGCTGTATCTCTATGCAATTGGTTGCAGATTGTAATTTTGTAATCTCACACAGATTTGTGGGAGAAATGAGTATTATAATAGGCTTTTGAGGTAACTGTGGATGCTAGTCTTTGCAGGGCACCCAAAATTCAACAAGTAGTAGATTTTAAACATTTAGATGTAATGTGGAATCAAAAACCATGTGATTAACATTTTGACACCTGTTATATTAAATTATTTTGTCTATCTTGAGGCTCAGATCATGATCTCACAGTTTGTGGGTTAGAGATCCATGTCTGGCTCTGTGCTTACAGCTCAGAGCCTGGAGCCTGCTTCGGATTCTGTGTCTCCCTCTCTCTCTGCCCATCTCCTGCTTGCTTTCTGTCTCTCAAAAAAAAATAAATAAATAATCATTAAAAAATAAAACTATTTTGTCTGTCTTGAACTTTGAAAAGGATATTTAACCATGCATATAAAATCATGCACCAGTCATTTGGAAAATATCAATGCACTTAGTTGTGAGGATCTTCCAAATGTTGACAACGTATCATTATAAAATAACAACAACAAAAAAATAATTCCTTAATATCATCATTGGATTCATGAGAAAAGTCTTTATGTATTGGGAAGCTGTCACTCTCATAGTTGCAGTTAGAAGTTTTGAAATTTCTAATTTTCACCTGAAAACTATACTCTTACCATTTATATTAAATATGTCAGTGGTTTGTCTAGAAGCTATAGGTTTTCTTTCTTTCAGTTTTGATAACAGATCTGCCAAATATCCAAGTCTGAAGAAACTAGTTGGTCTGTCAATTATTCTTTCAAGTAAAAGTGGTTTGCTATGAAAAAGTGCTTACCTCAGCTTGAGACTGAAACAATTGCACAGGTGTTTCGCCTCAAGGCAACCATTCTAGTTCCTTCTGTAACACAAGTGCTTTATTCATATTCCCATTTTGTTCTGACATATAGATTTGTACTGAAAATTGAGATGCAGTAAACTTTTTTATACTACCTCACCAAGAACATTTTTAAGTGAAACTTGCCTTCTTTTTGTTCTACAAGTATGTGGCACAAAGTAATATATGACTACTAGTCCCGCAGTTTGGTTCTACTGCCTGGCTTTGTGCTAAGTCTCCAGCAATACTTTATCCACCATTGCTTTAGGCATCAATGCAAATGTCAACACAATGCAAAATAATAATAATAATAATAATAATAATAATAATAATAATAATAATGCTTTAGTATTTCTATGAACTAGATTTCACCTTGGGTACCGCCAATAGGATCTTTCTCCACTTCCCCACTACCACTCATCCACATCCAGAGCTATGTGGACCACACCAAGAATGACACTCTGGATCAATTTCACCTCCTCATAAGGACCTAATAGACCTGCAAGACAAGTTGTGGGGCTACACTGGTGATGAATTATCTTCTTCCTTTACTTCTCTTTCCTTATTAACGCAATTCCTGGTTATAGCTGAACTCATGTTACACCACGCCTCTTGGGTTTTCCTGAACCTAGAATGGATAATTCTTGTAAAATAGATGTTAAGTGGAAGGAATACACGAGACTTCTGTCTTGGATCCTTAAAGGAATAGGAATACATGCCACCTGCCTTCTCTTCTTCCCTCTGGCTAAAATTAAAATGTGACAGCTCAGAACTAAAAATCAGAACATGAAGGAACTTGTTAAGGATAGTGAAGCCCAATCCTTTTGAAGCTACCAAGTCCACGATTGGTTATGTGTGTCCTATTATTGAGAGAGGAATAAAATTGCTTTTTTTTTTCTGAGCCAATATTATCTGGCTTATGTTACTGTAGCCAAACTTGCATCCTAATAATGAAAGGACCTTACTGAATAGCCTCCAAGTCCTTTAATATTGCAGAATCTGTGATTTAATTAAACATGGCATTTATATGATTAATACAAGGGACTTTTGCTGAGAACACTTTTATATGAAACTGTAGGGAAAAGTCAGGATATCAATTTCCTTACACAACTATGTTACAAAAGACATTTTTAAAATTATTTTTGTATGTGTGTTTCAGCCACTCTGTGATGACTCACAGTCCTATGCTAAGTAATAATGAAGCAGTATATTTAAAGAGATTAATATTTAGATACCTTCAATGTGTGACGAGGAAAGGTAAAAGACACACATAACAATTAGAAAATAGTCAGCACATGGGAAATGCTTAAATAATTATTATTTAACTTTCCAAAACAGAAAATACTATTTCTTATGTGTAGCTATTTCCAGTATATTAACAAGTGAGTTTCATAGTTAAAATTTGTCATAAAGATAATAATATAAGTGCTATAAGGAACATATTGTTACTTGTATAGAATGACACGCAGTAGACTGGATTCTGATTCAGAGAATCCAGGGATATAAGATTTCAAAGAAGAAAGAAAGTAGAAAGTGCCCCAATTTTTTGGCACAGAACCACCTCTATACAAATTTCATAGCAGACAAAGTTGCATTTTCTTTCATGCCACTTGCTTTTACCTGATTCTTGGTGTGGTTTATAATTCAGGTCTCATGGCTGGAAAATGTCCTTATCTTTTCACCATAACACTCCTCCTTTGACCTTCAGCTCAGAAATCATTTCATGATCTTTCAATTTATGAGATTTGGATACATGCTAGCTGAAAATAATTGTTTTAAAACTAAGTTATATTCAGGCGTAAAAATTACTGGTGCTTTTCAAGTTTTATTTGCTAGCCATAGCGGTACCCAATCTGATCTATTTTAGATAGAGTTAAAAATATTAAAATGAAAATCTGAGATTATAGTGCTGTGCTTGCTCTTTGTCTTTCTCTCATGTATAAAAGATTATCCGAAGTAATCAAAGATCTTGTCACCTTGACATTTTATTGAGAGTGTGCTCTCTACAAGTCACAACCTTTGGAATGAGGTCCAGATTCAAGCCCAAGAAGCAGCGTTTTTATATAGCTGCTTTTGAAAACATTAATTCAACCAAAGGGCTTTGCTCTTCTTGGAAATTCTGTGCACTTACGTGTACGCGTGCATGAGTATGTGTGTGAGAATAGTGCAAAATGAAAGGTTCTCAGCTCATGACAAATTTTAAGTAAAAATCTTACAGTATTGTCTTATTTTGTCTCTAAATTAGTTTATTCTCTCAAGTGAGGAAAATGAAGGACATAATCTAGGGTATAACATATATTACAAATGAAAAAGATTTATTCCCTTATTATTTTTTTTTTGTTTACTATGAAAATGTCATTTCAGTACCTTCTACTCTATTTCCTTGACATCACAACACTCTGCTAAGCAAGATTA
The DNA here is from genome assembly GCA_030068075.1 of Paguma larvata. Taxonomy (NCBI): domain Eukaryota; kingdom Metazoa; phylum Chordata; class Mammalia; order Carnivora; family Viverridae; genus Paguma; species Paguma larvata. The sequence continues at coordinate 40,139,751 of CM057840.1, forward strand.
AGGATGTCATTCCCAGGGGCGACTAGGTGTTCAGTCAGTTAAGTGTCTCTCTGGCTCTCGATTGGGCTCAGGTCATGATCTCATGCTAGTGAGTTTGAGCCCCCTCCTCCTTGCCCCTCGTGAACTCCTTGCTGAGCACGGAGCCTGCTTAAGATTCTCTCCCTCTCTCTTTGCCCTGGTCATACTTGCACACACAAGCATGCATGTGCTCTGTCTCGAAATGAATAAATCTTAAAAAAAAAAAAACCACACAGAATGTCATTTCCAACACATTTTCGCTTCTAATAACTCATTGGACTTTCTGGATACATAATCAGAAATTTGAACAGTAACAGTGTAGACAGCTATATTGAAAGAGAACTCTTTCAACACTTAGGCTAACTTGCTTGAAAGAAAAAGGGTCCTATCAGGAAAACCTTGGAAATAAAGTATCATAAGGTCTATAATATCCAAGATTAAGAACTCCCTTTAACAGCACTATTTAGAGTCACAGTGCTTTGTTAAACAATCAGAATCGGTTCCTTACTTATCACCAACCACAGGTTGATGCAACAGAGAGAGGTTAAAGGGCCCTGCTGCCAGGCACCATTTTCTCCTCACTAAGGAGGTGATGATCATCCTTCCTTCTTGTGTTTCACTAAATAACTTGCATCTTGTGAGATGTTAATGTTTGTTTCCTAAAATAAATACATAAACATATACTTCCTTAAGAGAAGCCATAGCCAAGCAAAATTGGAGACTATAGTTACTAGAAACTCTACTTGGAAATCAACGATATATACATACATGTCAAATACTCTAAAACATCCTGCAATTAAAATAGATTTGTTCAAACAAGGACTTTTCAGAACATTTTTTTTTACGTCCTACAATTGTTAACATCTCAAAGTCTATGGCTGGAAAACACTGTACAATCGTTTTAATCCAATTCTTACAGATTCTAGAATTGCCATTGGTTGTGACCTAGTCGCCTCGATCACAATAAAATATTTGATAACTACCTTGAGCTTAAAATGCTTTTAGATCTTTGTTTTCTCAACTTCTCAGATGTTTTCTGAGCACTACGTACCAATCCTTGGCAAATAGCCATTTTAAATACTTTTCTCTGAAAGTCTTAGAGATTATTCTATGTCATCTCTATGTAGGTATAACTTGAAATGGTCCTAACAAATTAAATGCTAATTCATTTACCAAAACACTTTTTTAAAAGAAAGTGTTCTGAGATTTTTACCCCAATATTTTGCATGAGGTGGAGATTTGCATTTATTGCAAACTTTCCTGTGGTGGTTAATTATTACACAAAGTCAGGTCTCGGAGGGAAAAATGTTATAGAGTGCAAGGGAATACACAGATTATTTGTGATATCATTTTAACCACCAGTGGTTTGTATATGGACCGCAAAGTATGAATCAATACAGATCCCAAGATGCTAGTATTTTTCCCAATCCTGTAATGTTATTGACAAACAAATTCTTAGAATGGATGCACTTTCAATTTTTAAGTATGTTTAAATCAGGGGTGAGAATCAGTCTCATTTCTATTTGTATCACTTCTAAGCATTTACTTATATTATGGAAGAAATGGATACAAGTTTACTTAATAAAATAAATGGGAAGTTGGACTTCAGCCACTGTTGGGATTATGTGGTGATTTTATTATCTCAAAGCGGAAACTGTCTTATAAATCAGAATTATTATGTTATCCATGAGCCTTAATCCCTGATTATTCTTCCTTTCAAGTGTTGAAATGAGAGGTAAACACTGTGATGTAGGGGCAATCTGACAAACTTAAAGTAGAATAGAATTTCAAATCTTTTTCAAATCTTTTTTCTATCTTTTCCTATAAAGAATGTTATAGTATATACATAAAAGGAGAATAAAAGTGTTTTTTTTTTTATATTATGTGAAAGCCTTTTCTTATGTCGGTTTTTATACAGGTGATATTGGAAAATTTAATGTGTGTGGATGTTGACAATACATTATATTTAAAAAAAATGTGTGTGAATGGAATTGGTATGTTAAAGCTGTCACTAGTAAATGCATGAGAAAATAGTATTTGTCCTACACTACTAATTTAAATTGTAGAACTTATAAAAATAATTTGGTGTTGAACTAAAGACTGAAAATTAAGTATGTCTTATAAATACTTCATTTTTACAATCAAACATGGGGGAAAATCTTATTTGGATTGTTTTCATAATTTAATGCTTATTTTGGAAGCACCATGTAGGGGCAGTATGCAATCTTTAATCTTCACACATGTTTTATAATCTTCATATTAAGGACAAAAATACAGAAAAAGCCTTCTTCATGTCCTCTCATTGCTGTTATTTCATTACCTATATTCTTTGCATGCATGCGTATGTATATGTACACACACATATGCACACACAGGCGTGCACATAGATACCAAGCTGTATATATTATATATTATATATATTCAGTACATGACTAAAACCTAGAGTGCTCTTCCCTGATCATTTTTAAAGTAAGATACTATTTTCTAAGGTCAAATGGTGTTATGAGTCAATAAAACTAAATATTACGAAAATATATACCAACTTAAGTCCCTAACACTGAAAAAACAAACAAACAAACAAAAAATCCCTTCGAAGCACTTCATTTGAGACAGCCACTGCAAGGTATAAAGTGAGTGAATAAATTTCAAAAATCAATGCCAGTTGCAGTCAAAATCCTCTATCTCACAACCCAGATGCACTTCACAGAGCAACAAATAGAACAGCACAAAAGAACATTGATGCGACAAAAGGATACAGGAGAAAGCGAAGGTCAGGTTGTTGTCGTTGTCCTTTGTTCTATTAAACCCAGCAGGAAGACTTCGTGTAAAGCTTCTCAAAGGAAACTAGAAAGATCAAGTGTGAGGTAGTACCTTTTATTGAGCTGAAGCAAAATTACTTCATACAAGTACGGAAGTTAGCTAGAAACAAATCTAAACACAGAGTAGTGAGAATATAATGAAAGCCTACCAATTTATGGGATATATATACACTCATATGTATACTTCTATTATCCCTAACATTACCTTACACACACACGCAGACACACACGCCCGCCCGCCCGCAATGCTCACATCCTCGAATATATATTAAAAACAAAAGGATGGGGCACCCGGGTGGGTCAGTCAATTAAGCATCTGCCTATTGATTTAGGCTCTGGTCATGATGTCACAGTGGTGAATTCAAACCCTGGTAGGGCTCTACACTGCACATGGAGCCTGTGTAGGATTCTCTCCCTCTCTCTCTGCCTGTACCCCACTCTCCCATGTGCTCTCTCTCTAAAGGGGGAAAAGAAGGATATTACATGATTAAGATCTTAAGATGTGACTTTTGTTTCATAACCTAATCTAAATTACTATAGAAAATTAAAGTTATATCACAACCTGAAGTTATGGAATCTTCCAATTCATCTGCAGGAATGCGGAGAGATTTTTTGAGATATGCACTGCAGGAAACAACCAGAAATGAGGGCAAAGCTGATCTGTTTGCAAATTACCATACCCAAGTGAAACAGAAGCCTAAGTGGTAGATAGAGGAGACACTCAAGTGGAAGCCACCAATACTCTTTAATACAGAGCCAGGGACACATTATGACAAAGGGTGATAATTCTGAAGTTGACTTGCTAATGAGAACCATCGTAATTAGCTAGTTAGTAGCTAACAGTTATTAAACACAAACTATTGTCAAACTCTTCTAAGTCATTACCCACTGTTGCTCATTTAATACAATGTTACATGGGGCGCCTGGGTGGCTCAATCTGATAAGCAACTGACTTTGGCTCAGGTCATGATCTCCTGGTTCACGAGTTCCAGCCCCATGCTGAGTTATCAGCACAGAGCCTGAAGCCTGCTTGGGATTCTGTGTCTCTCTCTCTCTGCCCCTCCCCCACTTGTGCCTTGTGTGTGCATGCTTGTGTGCATGTGCATTCTCTCTCTCTCACTCTCTCTCAAAAATAAACATTAAAAAAAATAGGTGCACCTGGGTGGCTTAGTTGGTTAAGTATCTGACTTTGGCTCAGGTCATGATTTCGGGGTCCTGTGAGTTCAAGCCCCATGTTGAACTCTGGGCTGACAGCTCAGGGCCTGGAGCCTGCTTCAAATTCTGTGTCTTTCTCTCTGTCCCTCCCCTGTTCATACTCTGTCTCTCTCTCTCTAAAACATGAATAAACATCAACAAAATTTAAAAAGTAAATAAAATTAATACAATGTTACAAGGTAGTTAGCATTATTGCCCTAAAATTACAATCGAGGAGACTGAAGTTTCCATAACCTAACTTTGCTGAAGATTACTCAGCTAGTGGCGGCAGGGCTAGGATTGAAACTCGGGCAATCTGGCTACAGAGCTTGGGTTCTTGGTCACTATGCCGTGGTGCTTTCCAGGTTTGCAGAGTTTGTTAATAACAGGGCTCTTATCTTCTGCTAGCCCCTTCCTGTTAAGAATTTCAGAGGCTATTGAATTCATGCAAAAATACAAAGTCATGAAATGAAATAATCAGAAAACAAGAAAGCTTTAGGAAAATAAACAATAAACTCATTACATTGAAAACCTACATAGAAGCAATGAACTGTAAGAGGGAACAGAATTGGTTTATTAGAATAATATCTTAAGAAACTAATCCCGTACTATCAAGAAACAATGGAAAATGATGTAATTTATTTCAAAAAGGAAAGATGCATGAAGGGCATGGAGTATGCAAATAGTAGAATTTCCAAAAGGAAAAAACTAATATCTGATTGAGTAGAATCAATGAGAATGAGAGACACAGAGACAGAGAGAATTTTCCTGTTAAAACTTGAATCCATTCGAATGAAAAAAGATGGAGCCGTCCAAGTAAAATTGATGAAAAAGGGGTGCGTTGTGAAGTGTTTTCTGAGTAAACATCGATCATTTTTAGCTACCCCATTTCAGTTTTTTCTAGGTAACTATGGAGTTTAAAGATTTGTCCCCTTTTTAAAGCCAATTTATTGTGTGCATGGACACAAAAGATAACACAGGAAGCACCTTCATCTCACAGGACTGACTCTGAGGTTGACAACGACGGCATTTGTCTGTCATAGATCCAGACTGTGTCTTCTCTGGATGGGGGTACTGAAGCAGACACAACTGGTGGTTCCTCCTGGATCACAGGTTGACTGCTCTCATTCCTATCTTTCCTCCCCAGGGAGAACCAGAGGAACACAGTAGCTTGTAAGATAGCAGGTAGCACATGAATATAAAGCCCAATACAGCAATCCAGTCTGCAACCCTGAGAGGGAGGCTGATTCCTAGCTTGTCTTTCTCTCCAAGACTGTTACAGAAAAAGTTCTTATTTTGTTTTCTTCCCTGGAAATGTAGCCAAGTGAATATGAAAGAGAACTTTTTAACTTTTTTAAGTTTAGTTATTTATTTTGAGAGAAAGTGTGAGAGAGAGAGAGAAAGAGCTCCACTCTGTCAACATAGAGCCCAAGATGGGGCTTGAACACATAGACCATGAGATCATGACCTAACTGAAACCAAAAGTCGGGTGCTCAACCGACTGAGTCGCCCAGGTACCCCTGAAAAATAACTTTTTTTTTAATATTAACACTAAATACTAAAGTATGGGAGATCAATCAATGGTGTTATGTGAGAAAATAATAATGACCCAAAAATGTTATGCTTAGTAAACTCACTTCCTATATAAGAGGAAGAAAAAGACATGCTTACATTTGCAGGACCTCAGATACTGTAATCTCCAAATATTCCTTCTGAAAATAGTATCTATTAAATGCAGAGATTAGTAGAATAATCCATTGAAGAAGGTATATAAACTTTTACCTAAGACACAAATATAATTTTTATTAGATTTAAGATCAAGAAAACAATGTATGTTGTTGCTATTGTTTACTCTTACTTAGAAACATCTGCTAGTAAAATAAAACTTGAATGTAGAATTAGCAAATATAGACATATTACTATTTAAAGGAAGATATGATTATTATTCATAGATGATATGCTTATTTATCTGGTAAGGACCAGAGATTCAACTACAGTAGAGAACAAAACCAAATCTAAACAACGTACTTTAAAAATTGAGTGAAGTTGCTTTTTACAAATAAATAAATAAACAACAATCTACAGATAAATGAACAAAAACCAGTAAGAAAATATTATAGAAAAGAGTCATATTCACAAAAGGACATATTTGAAATTCACAAAATATTAAACTTTATAATATAACTAAGGAAATAAACTAAAACATAATTAGGATATTACTGGATATCTTTAAATAAATGTAGAACCCATTCATATTTTGGAATTAAAAAAATCTTATATAGGTATTATTTCCCACAGTTTAAAGTGACATCAATCAAAATCTATCTGGAAAAATTAAGAAGAAAAGTAGTAAATAATATCTTACAGAGAGATAGTGAGATTAAGCTAGCACCAACAGATGTTAAAATCTATCCTATAGTTCTCTGACTACACTGATGAGTAGCCACTGGAAATTTCTTTCTCTCTCTTTCTCTAAAGTTTACTGACTATGATGTGTAGACAATAATAGTACCTACCTTACAGAAGTATGAGAGTTCAACGGCTTTATATATGTAAAGTTCCAGCATTTATTAAACACTCAAAAGTATCTCTTTGATAATGATACTGATGATGATGATGGTGATGATGATGATGATGATGCTACAGTAATTAAGTGGTGTCAAAATGTAACAAAGTCAAGCATATATAATGATTGGATGATGATTATAACAATCAAATGGACTTGTCAAGGAGAAAGCATACAAACATATCTATTGTAAGGTTAATTTCCCAATCTTAAATATTTTTTTAAATAAGAGACTTATGAGGTCATGAGACTTATGATTGTTTTTATAACAATCCAATGAGGTTAAATATTTTGAGTAAAATATTTGGGGTACAGCATTTTAAATGACATTCTTACTTCACTGGAAATTAAACTCTACCCCTGATAATCCTTGGATCAAAAAAATCCAAGGTCTAACTCTAGAAAGAGCAATAAAAGAATGAATCATAGCAATACCTCTTAGACCATAACAAATTTTGGACTCGAAGTAAAACTTATAGTTTTAAATGCCTTAAATATTAAGAAGAAAAAATTAAAAATTAATGTTACTTAGACCTGTAATCATTTATTTTCTAACTCAACAAATACATATTTAATAATGTTATAGATACAGGTGGTGTATCAGCCTCTAAAGTAAAAAGAATTTTATATATTTATACATATAAGAATAATTCTATATATATACATATTTAAACATATTTATAATATATATCTATATATACTATATATTCATATATATGTACATGTATATATATATTTGTATTTGGAAACTTGGAGTTTATGTTTTAGTGAAGTGAGAATAAAATAAACAGGTAAATTTTATTGCTTTAGAAGGTGATGGGTGCTCTGGAGAAAACTTAACCAGAAAGATAGAAAGTTTTAAGGATGTTGTGTGTGTGATTTCTTAATATCTGTTTCTAATATTCATTGTTAGTACATAGTTCATTGTTAGAATGAAAAAGAGTTCATAATTAGAATATAACTGATTTTTATAATTTCAATTTTGTATTCTGAAACTGTACTGAATTTATTTATTAGTTCGAACAAATTTTTTGGTGAAATCTGTAATTTTTTTAATATATGTCATTTGAAAAGAGACAATATTACTTCTTACTTTCCAATTTGGATGCTTTTTATTCTTTCTTATTATCTAATTGCTCTGGTTAAGTCTTCCAGTACTATATTGAATAAAAGGGGTGAGAGTGGAGATTTCTTACTGTGTTCTTGATCTTAAAGGAAAGGTTTTAGCTCTCCACCACTGAGTGTGATGCTAGCCGTGGACTTCTCATGTGGGCCTTTATTACTTTGAAGCCTGCTCCTTCTATACCAATTCTTTGAGATATTTTATCATGAAAGGATGTTGAATATTTTCAAATGCCTTTCTTTTTAAGTTAATTTATTTTTGAGAGATATAGAGAGAGCCCGAGTGGGGGAGGAGCAAAGAGAGAGGGAGAGAGAATCCCAAGAGAGAGGGGGAGAGAATCCCAAGCAGAGAGAGAGAGAGAGAGAGAGAGAGAGAGAGAGAGGGAGGGAGAAGGAGGGAGGGAGGGAGAGAGAATCTCTGCACTGTCAGTTCAAGGCTCAAACTCATGAATCCTGAGATTGTGACATGAGCCAAAAGTAAGAGTCAGTCGCTTAACTGACTGAGCCATCCTGGCACCCCTCAATTGCTTCTTTTGAATCTACTAGGGTGATCACATAAGGTTTAGCCTTCATTTTGTTAATGTGGTGGATCACGTTGATTGATTGGTGTATGTTGAACCATCTTATTGTAGTCACCAAGCACCTAAATGCATACAGTTTAGAAGCCGGGCCCTGAGGCAACAGCTGTGAAATACACAGTCATATTTCTTTCAGGGAAATCCGAGAGACCGGTATATTTGGCCTGCTCCCTCTGCGCTGAGCCCTGGGGCAGAACTGAATTGAATGCTTGCACCCCCAGTAACAACTTTACTGTTTGCTACAGTCCTGTGGAATTGTGAAGCTACCCTGTTGCCTTTTAGAGCTAGGTAGTTTGAGGGGTGGGGTGTGCTGGATGGCAGCTGAAAAGACTTTACATTTGAGTAGGCCATAGGTGAGCGGGTTTCTCTTTTTTTCAGACTTTGAGAAGCACCTCATTGTCTTCATCTGGTTCTGTGCGTCCTCCCCTCTGTCTTCTTATCTGTTGTGGTTTAATTAAATTGAGGCAAGTGGATGCATGGTCTGGAGCAACGTCAATCCCAGGGTGCGAGAGATAGTCTGATACGGGGCTGAGTCTCACTGTGCTCCAAGAGCCCAAATCTTTACAAATATAACCAACTAACCCTAGGCTTCTAGTCTTTTACTTCCTCTGTTCCATGCTGGTACAAAATTTCGTGAAATCTTCACAGATTTGAAAATGTTTTCATTTTTTTATTGAAAACCTCTTGCAAATTGCCTTATTTTAAACTAGGAAATGTGTATGTACCTCTCTTCCTCCATAATTTTTTGCTCAGAAAAATATAGGTTTCTCAAGCCAAAATTCTAAAGTACCAAAGCGTCGTTAAGGAAACTTTGTTAGCAGTTACCCAGGCATATTTCCAGTCTTTTCTTTTTCTCGGGTCTCGAGTTCATTCATGTTTCCCCCCCATTAAAGTTTATCCCTGAGAAAAAATGTGAGCATTTCAACAGATTAAATTGTCTGAAGAATACTTCAATTCCATATTTTAAAATTTCTATTTTGAGTTACATTTTCCTATGTATAAAAATATTTTTAAGATATTGTCCTTTCAAACACCATTAAACTGTTAAAAACTATTAGGACAAAAAGCAAAACCCACTAAAATTAGCATGGAAACAAAAATCAACAGATATATGTTAAAATAGAATTTCTAAGCAAAATAGTAGTATGAATATCATCATTTCTTTCCAAAACCCAACTACATAAAAATTAAAGTATTTCTTAGTTCTGTTCTTAGCTTTAGTTATATCTAAATTCTCAATTTTCTGGTTTCTGACTGGAGTGCTACTGAATTTTCCTATTCCTGTAACTAATAATGTTAAGTATTATTTCATATTCTTATTGACTTTTCATATATCATGTTCTGTGTAATACCTGTTCAAATGTTTTGTTCATTTTTCATGAACATATCTTTTCTTATTGAGTTGTAATAGTTCTTTGTATATTCTGATACAAATATTTTCTCATAAAGATAATTACAAATACAGTCACCCCACATGTGTCTAGCCACTTAATTTTCTTAGTGGTATCCTTCACAGAACAGATTTTAAAAATGTTTTGAAATCTCATTTATCAATTATTTACTTCTGTAGTTAACATTTTTGAGTCATAAGCAATCCTTGTCAATCAAAAGACTGATAAGGTTCTTTCCAATATTTTCTTCTGAGAAGAGAGGGTTTTTAAAAATATTTTATATTGTCTTCCTGTTTCATATTCATTTCTTACTCTTTTCTTATATACATAGTTTTCATAACTATATCATATCTGATCCTTCCATTAACTCTTTGAGATATACAAAGAGGTATTTATTATTATTCTGTTTTCCAGGTAAGAAAAATGAAGATTAAAATATTAAATGATTTTTCAAAGGAGTATACTGTAAGCGAATGGTGATGATAAGTCTAAAATCACCCTAGTCTAGTGTAATTTTCTCTAGGTTGCCGACAAACATCTCCAAGTACCAAAGTCTCAATCAAGAGATCTTGGATTGAAATCCCAGACGTAAAGTCATCTTGATTCTTGGAAAATAGCCAAGGGGTATAGCAAATCAGTGAAGACAAAGAAATTGTATTTTCTAATGTAAGAATCATCAGATCTATAAAAATATATTAATACCTTAATGGCAAAATTGTCACAAGAAACACAAACCATTGGCACTCGGTATGTTTTTATTAGGAAAATAAACTAAGTACAGTATCAAAAGTCAGTGCACTGAAATTAAAAGACCCATGAAAAGCAGGCCTCGTTTAAAGAGACAGGGAATGAAAACGCCAACGCGAAGGGATCCTTTCAAGAATATTCATAAGAGAGCCAGTGTATCGTTCTGCACCTGTTGTTAAGAGGAGGTACCCGTGCTCAAGTTCCAAATCGAATTGGCTTCAAAGATTTTGAAAAACAGCTCTCTGTTTGTAAGTTTTCCTCTCTTGTGAATAGAGATTCTCTTTTGGAGAGAGGAGTGGCAGACTATAGGGGCTTTCTCTGCACGAGGCACCTGTGAAATTTGGCAAACTCAAGTGTCTTGAGCTGCTGGTATGAATAGCTTTACAGTATGTGGGTGAAGAGGCAAACAGTACTTTCTGGTGCAAGAATCCATGGAATGCTAATTTTGTTATCCCTGAATTGAGTGACTAAAGCAACGTTTTTAAAGTGTTGGTGTGAAATACGGTTCACTTCATCTCACCAAGTTTGAAAACTCGTCCTTCGGCTTTAACTTCAACATGTTATTTTGTAAAGTTATGTCTGGCCCTAAACTTTCTGGTTTTAGCAAATAAAATGAACTCCTTGGTGAATCTAAAGTTAACTCTTATGTCTGCAGTAGGACTCCTAGTTAGTAATATGCACACATGCAGTCCTGAATGTATATAGTGTGAATAAGCACATAGATAAGTTACTTTTTCATGGCTGATGGCCCCAATGCCAACAATAAGGGTAGAATGTTGATGATAGCATCACATACAAAAGTAGGTTTTGTATCTTTTAATCTGTATAAGAATCTTTATTTTAGATTAATACAAATGCATTTTAAGTACAAATCAATATGGCTTTGAATATTAGTGAAAATTATATAGCATAATATAAATAAAACAACATATAAAAGAAATAAAGTTTAAGTAGAGAAATACGGCCACATGAACGAAATGAAAAATACTCAAGTTAGCCCAACTTTAATGTTCTTTTCCTGTGCCTTTACCTTATTTCCTCTCTCTATTCGCTTGGCAAATTTCTACACGTTTTTCAAGACTCTGTTGAAATGTTACCTTCTTTCTGAAAACTCCTAACCACCTTCTTCTCCAACAGGATAAGAATTGCCTTTCTGTCCTCTATCTTCCTCAGTTAGGACTTATGCCCTTTTTTCATATTTATTTGCCACATGCTTGCGATGTGAACCCCTCAGAGACAAGAATTCTGTTTTACCGATTATGTAGCCCTTTTGTTTCACATAATGAACATTAAATACACATTTATAGTAGATACAATATTGAGTATAAAAAAGAGAGAGATAGCATTACACATTGCCTGGAGAAAACCTTAATCGTGTGGATTTATTTCATACGCTATATTGTCACAGCTTGGCTTAGCTGACTCTCTTATCACTCAGCCGTCGGTTAGCATCGTCTCTCATTATCTACCGTGACTTGAAATGTTTACTGTTTTTCTCAAGTCACTCTGTGCATCTTTCCTGCTAATACTGTTTATCATCAGATTTGATAGGATTTGCTTCAGATTTAAAATGTAATTAAGAGGGGCACCTGGTTGGCTCAGTTGGTTAAAGATCTGACTTCTCCCCTGGTCATGATTTGATGGTTCCTGGGTTGGAGCCCCGCATCAGGCTTTGTGCTGACCGTGTGAAGCCTGCCTGGGATTCTCTCTCTCTCTCTCTCTCTCTCTCCCTCTGCCCCTCCCTTACTCATGTTCTAAATAAATAAGTAAATGAATAAACAAAAAAAAAGAAAAAATAAAATATAAATCAGACATAGCATGACTTTGAGAGTCACATCCTCAGATGTAAAGAAAAAAAAAAGTGTCATTTTTTTCTTATGATACAATCTTTTGACATATAACCATCTATTGTATCTAATGGAAAAATTTAATCTAAGCATGTTAAGGTATATTTTTCTAAATCTAACAGTCAACTGTGGTCTGTATTTTCATCGCTTTAGGTTATAAAATCTTCTCTTTAGGATTCTTCCTCTCTTTAACTTTTGGGTTGATTCTAAACCTAACATGGATTTTCTATACCCCATTCTTAATGGCCTTTTTGTGGAACTCCAGGCGTGTTTGCCTGTCCCTGTTTGTTCCCTTGGAAATGTATGTGATTCAGACTTAGGTTCTGGTGGACAAATCTACACAGACCCCTTGTGTCATCCTCCTTATTACATTCAAGTCATTTGGATTATTTTGTCCCTCCTTAGACCATCTGGACCCTAGGGGGCGGGGGCTGGTTGTTTTGCAGTCCTGAGGAGGCACATCTTTCTCTCTGTACCTGTCTACACTGGGACAGTCCTACACATGTGCAGGTGGGCAGCGGGCTCCCTTTGCACCGATGCCTAGGCTTACGAGGGGTGCCAGCACAGTCCTCTGGGAACAGCACCTACACCCAGGCTCAACACAGGGTCCAAAGCATGAACACTGGCCAACATCCCAGCTCTCTGGGTGTTTCTCCAATTCTCTTCTCTGGGACGGGCTATCAAATCATTTTCTGACTTACACCGACATCCCAATATTTCTTTTTTCACTTTAAACTGCGATGTCAATAATTTAATACTTTGGTTCTTAATTTATGCAGTGACTTCTTCTTTGCCTCATTACTCATTGCTATGTTTAGCTGACTGCACTGAGAGAAGGGATCTCAGAATACTAATAAAGAAATTAGTTTGGGGTTGAATAGGCTCTACCATTCAATAACTGTGAAGTGTTTTCTTCATTTCTATAAACATAGGTTGCACCGTTTATCAGAACAGGGCGAGAGAGATGTGAGAATTGAAAGAAACTTCATATATAAAGTAACTAGCACATAATAATACCCAGTATATTTATGATTAAATGGACTAAACATTCACTACCTTTATTTCCTCTCTTTCTGAGCAGTTTCCATTTCCATACCTATCATCCAGTCTTCTCCAGATTATAAAATGGTTTTACCCTCCCCACCCCCATCGTTCCTCCCTGTGTTCTCTGTATTTAAGAGTCTCTTATGGTTTGCCTCCATCTTTGTTTTCATCTTATTTTTCCTTCCCTTCCCCTATGTTCATCTGTTAAGCTTTCCAATTTTGAATTATGAATGAACTCATATGGCAAAATAGCCTTTGTCATTAGAGATATCTATGGAAATTAGTCTTTTAGAACTACCACAAAAAACTGTCAATTTAAACTGAGAATTGGTAATGCTACTATCGTAGAATTGTTAAATAAAATGTTGCTCATGCTATATATTTTGTTAAAAGTTCTTCATGAAACACTTTTATGGAAATACTTCTGGGAGTGTTCCCTGTTTCACTTATGCTCTGGTGCTTTTTCATGTGTTTATAGAATTAGTTCACTAGTTTTAGTACTGTGAAGGTGACAATTTTCAAAGTTTTTGTCATTTTTAATGTGTCTGTACACTTGTGATGTGGATGCTTATGAAGGGGCAACAGAAACTACTTGGGGAAATTAAGGTAATATGGTAGGAGTAAGCAGAACTCCTAAGTTAGTATAACTGCCTCTAATCTGGGAACAATTCCCCTGTGACATATATTCAGAAATGATGTTGCTAGGCCATAACACACACACACAGACACACATATATATTTTTCAACATGACATAGTTGTTTAGTAAATATTTATAAAATTAATTATTATATTTTTAATCTTTTAAAAGCTTATTCATTTTTGAGAGAGACAGAGAATGAACATGAGTGGGGGGGTGGCAGGGGGAAGAGAGAGAAGGAGACACAGAACCCAGAGCAAGCTCTAGGCTCTGAGTTGTCAGCACAGAGCCTGACACAGGGCTCGAACTCACGAGTCATGAGATCATGATCTGAGCCAAAGTTGGACACCCAGCCAACTGAGCCATCAGGTGCCCCTACAATTAATTATTTTAGTACTGTGTAATAAACTATCTTAAACTATATTTTTGTCCTGTGGATCATACAAAGACCCACGTTAAAACAATAACAAATTCTTGGAGAATAAATTTATAGTCTTTTTATAAACTATAAAGTATTAGTTAAAATTACTTTAAAATTTAACAGTTTAAAATAATAGATATCTATATCATACTTTCTGTGAGTCAGGATTTGGAGAGTGTCTTCGTTGGGTGTTGTTTTCACAGAGTATCTCATGACATTGAATGCTTGTCTAGGGCTGGAAGGTACTCTTCTTAAAACAAACAAACAAGCAAACAAAACTTTATTTATTTTTTTGAGAGACAGCAAGCATGAGTGGGGAGGAGGGGAGAGACAGAGAAAGAAGGAGAGAGAAAGAATCCTAAGCAGACTCTGGGCTGTCAGTGCAGAGCCTGACGAGAGGCTCACTCCCATGAACGTTGAGATCAAGACCTGAGCTGAAATCAAGAATCACACAGGAGTCGGACACTCACCTAACTGAACCCCTCAGGCACCCCTGGAAGATACACTACCACGCTGGATTACTGACGTGTGTTGAAAGCAGTTCTCAGTTCTGTGACAAGTGGACTTGTCAAAATGCTCAGTGAGTGTCCCCCTGATGTGTCAGCTCGCTTCGCCCACAGTTAGTGATCCAAGAGAGAGAGCACATAGGAGTCACAGAGTTTTTTATGACATATTCTCAGAAGTTATAGTCACTTTCATCATTTTCTGTTATATGCAAACTTAACCCTCACTCTAGGAGAAGAGAATTAAGCTCAACTTATGAAGAAAAGAGTGTTAAGCAACTGTAGACATGTTTCAAAATCACTATAAAACCCACAGGTTACAGTGAAGTGCTGTATCTTATAAGCGCTGAGTGAATACATGTTTCTTATTTTTGGTTTTGATTCAGTAAATAACATTAAATATCCACTTTGTGCTAAACGTTTGGCTAAATAATGGGAAGAGGAAGGTAAATAGGCTCAAAGTTGTATATGGAATTAAATTAGATAGAAGAAAATATGAAATAAACAACTTGAAATACAATTCAATGCAGATACATTGAAATGCATTCCGCTACCACCCAATAATGTAATCCAACTATGTGGGATAATGCGGTCCTACATGACACGGTATGATAACTACAAAATTTGTAATGGCACAGTACGAAGGTACTCAACATAGGTGAAATTACCCTATGTAATAAAATAAAGTCTTCACAATTGTAATTTGAGTTAGTATTGAAAGAGTGATCACATAGGCACTCGCCAGATAAATCACCCATCTTTTGAAGTTTCTATGCAGAATGGGCATCATATGCAATGTGCAGAAGCACAAAGACTTCACGTGTGTTCGGAAATCCATGAGTATAAATCCTGGCAAATTTAAAGTGTAGGTCCTGAGTGCTTCACAACTTTCACATTAGAGAATGCCACAAATTAGTATAGGCACTTGAAAGTCTTTCTTTATCGCCAAGTAGTTTTCTTCTACACATTAGGCAAGATTAATGATTCAAACCTCCGCTACATATTTTGTGTGCATTTTCTTTGTCATCCCACAACGCTGTGTTGTAGGTATTACTATCTCAGTTAAAAATGACTAACAGTTCATACATCTCCAAGAGCAGTTGTAAATGACCAACCCATGAATCCAACTCCAATAATGCCCCGGATATACTGTAGTTTCTAGTTTTAGGGGAAAAATTGGGGTAAGTGAAAATGGACTTGTAGATAGGAGCAAGGTCATGGGGAACTTGATTAGGCCACAATACAGAGCCATTGATTACTTGAGCAGGGGGATGGTACTACCAGTTTTACTTGCTAGACAGTTCACTTTGGTGATAGTATAAAAATAAGGAAGAGAGGTTGAAATAAAATCAGGGGACATCCAGGCAAAAATTGACAAACACTTTCACAAAGTAAGAGGATAAAAATGAGGCACATTTAAGGAATAGAGTAAAAAGACCTTAGCAACTGAGGTTATGCAAGGATGTGGGAATCAGAAGAAATTAGAAACATGTGAGCATCTACCTTTGCACCTGGGTTGACAGAGATATTATTTACTGAGTCGGATGGTCACAGTAGTTGAAATAGATGGTGTCTTCTGTTTTGTTGTTACTATTTCAGGGATCTTCAATAAGAATATTATAGATTTCTAGCTAATCTGAAATTTTTATCTCATAAATCTCCGGTGAAGGTTATAGTCAACACATTCTATAACTACTTCATTGTAAGCAAGAGCTTTTGCACAGCTTTCAGGAGCAAACTTCTGGAGTTAGATAACTTCTTCACCTTTATTATGCACCCTGAGGCAAGTAACCTGACCTCTGTTGAGCTCAGTTTCGTTACCTATAAAGTAAAGATAAGAATCTGTGTCAGTTAGGGCAGGCTACTTAATAGAAGGCTACAAATAGATCCACAATGTATAGTAAACAAACATAATAGGAGTTTGTTTTCCTCATTTAAAGAACCCAAGATGGTTCTATGTTGGTAGCGGGTAGAAAGCAGGATTGATTTGTTGTGGAAACTTATTTACTATGCTTGACTCAGGGATCTTGAGTTATGGAGGATTTGCGTTTTTAATGAGTCGCTTCCAAGGTTATCCAAGATGTTCAAGCCAGGAAAAGGGACAGGAGTATGTGCAGAAGCACTCACCACTTGCCCCTTAAGAGCCTACATCAGTTTAGTTATCTCTTCAATCTCCACTTCCTGCCAAGAACTTGTCACTTGTCTAGGTCATAACTGGATACAGAAATGACTGGGAAATGCAATTCCTGGGTGTATCACCACTTCTTGGTGATACCTTAGAAATGCCCTGCTAACTTTTGGATTGTTGTAGAAATTAAGTAAGACTATATATGTATAGTGTTTATATATAGATATAGATATAGATATAGATATATAGTGCTTAGAACAGTAAGTGCGCATAGTAAGTGTTCAACAAATACTAGGTATTATAAGCAGCCATACTGTTTACCTGCTTTGCTTAGGATCTTCACAGCACATTTTTCTTTTCAAGAGGTGGTTAAATTAAAGCTTAAAGGTAAATAAAAGCAAATAAAGAGGTTTGAAGCCACTAAATCTGGGTAATTACCTATTTATCTCATAAGGAATCAACAGTGTTTTGATGAAAGACAAATTGAAAAAAACAAACCAACCAACCAAAAAGAGAGCAAAGAGTTGGCCAGTTTAGATCCCTGTTTGCTCAAAAGGTAGCATACGGCACAGGGCAGCCAGGCTGAAAAGACTGAAGAAAGCTTTCTTTTAATTATTTTTACAGAGAAAGTCATATGTACAGTCAAATAGCACAGTCAACTCCTTTGTTTGTCCTGACAAACCTGCAAACTAGAAGGATAAAGTGACATCTAAAACCAGACAAAAATCTTTATGGCAGAAATAGCATTGATATCTGGATATCCTTCCAGAAATCTTTCCTGAAGATATACTTTGCCACCGAACCCTTTTTCCCTTGCTTGGCAACTCCTCTTTGTGGACACAACTGCACTCAGAACTGTATTCAGAAATTCAGAAGATAAATCATGCCTCCAAAACAGATGCATGAACCCTGAGGGATTTTTCTCTAAAGAACGGGATTTTGTGCACCATGTTGTTTTAAAATTAGGACTGCCTTCCTTATTCACATGCTTAGCATCATTATTTACCTCTTCTTCTATCTCAATTTTAGAACTATAGCCTTTTCTGTGTTCTTCATTACAGTCTATGGAATTTACGTAACCATTTCTCTATACATCCTCTGTGACTTTTGGAAGAAAATGCTAGAGGATTAAGAAAGACTACTAATGAGGCAGCTAAAAACAACCTTTGTTTGCTAACGTCATCTACAGTTTAAAAGTCTTTCTGATGTCAGTAGCATTCTCATTGTTCACATGCGGCATGCTGCTCCGAACACAGATTGGCTTATTGTCCTTAGTGTTCAGAAACTGCACCTGTTCTTTTTAATGGTATTTAAAGAACATAATGCTGTAATTATCTAGTGCATGAATTACAAGTATCCCCAGAACTGGTAAATAATATAACACTACAAACTGAAATTATGGTTCAATGCTTATTTGCATGTAGATGACCGAAAATATGTCTCTCTGCACACTCTTCATCTTCTAGACAATAAAATTACTATCACTTCACTTCTAAAAGATACTTCTGCTTTTAATTATTGGCTGAGCTGGGTAAATTTCAGAATTGGTTTACATAGAGGAAGCTGTCAGTAAGAATGAAGAGAATGAAGGAGTGGCGTATGTTTGTTATTAACCTTCTAACACTTCTGTCCCTTATCTTGATCCTTATTTAAAGAAAACTAATAGAGTGGTTTTGCGTGAATAAGATCATCATATAAAATTGAAACTGATTTTTTTTCATGTTTTGAAGGAAATCGAGCTATGTATAAAAGAAGGCCTAACAAAAATTCTATTCTGACTTCCATGTATAACCATGATAGACTTTCCTGCCCAATCGGATCAGACCTTCCAAGTGTTTATTCTAATGAAGTGATAATAAGACACAATTTAAAAATTGTTCAATTATTTTTGCATTTTGTACTTTCTATTGCAGAACTGGAATTGACATAAAGGCTTTCTTTGATCTAGTGTAAATCAAGTCTTGATGAATAAACATATTTAGCAAAGGTTAGCAGTATGCTAGCCATATATCCGTGCTTTATCCAATATACTCCTCACTCACATATGTCAGACAATTTGGTTTGTGTGGTGGTTTAGTCTTTCTCCTGATTATCTACTCCTTCAAATGTACATAAAGGCATTTAAATATTTATTTGTTAAACTGGTGAGCCATGGAAAATATCAAATGAGAGTTAATCCTGGAAAACTATTTTATTAACAAACAATGTGTGTTGAATGTGACCTTGTAACTATTCTTTCTGTTTGGGCTGATGTCAGGCAGATTTCTCTTCTAAAACATTTAGTTGTAGACCAAGTTGATATTTAAGTTTCATGAAATCAGGAGACTGGATTATCTTCATCTATTAACCAACAATGGTCCTTTGATACAGATAAATCAATTATCTATCTATCTATCTATTTATTTATTTATTTATTTATTTACTTTTATTTTTATTTAATTATTTTAATGTTTAATAATTTTTGTGAGAGAGATAGAGAGGGCACATGAGAAGGCTAGGGGCAGAGAGAGAGGGAGACACAGAATCTGAATCAAGATCCAGGCTCTGAGCCGTCAGCATAGAGCCTGATGTGGGGCTTGAACTCAGAATTGCAAGATAATAACCTGAGCCGAGGTCAGTTGCTTAACTGACTGAGCCAACCAGGTGCCCCTAATTTACTAATTAGAAGCTTCAAAAAGTAGTCTGTAGCTGATAAAATTGAATTCTCAGTTATGTAACACATAATATTACATAGCTGTAGAAAAAACAAATTAAATTATTGAATTTTAAAATAATACAGTTAAAAGCCATTTTATAGTCTAAAGTCTTTTTTTAGGTTTATTTATTTATTTAGAGAGAGAAAAACACAAGCTGGAGAGGGTCAGAGAGAGAAAGAGAGAGAGAGAGAGAATTCCAAGCAGGCTCTGTACTGCCAGAGCAGAGTTCATACCCATGAACTATGAGATCATGACCTGAGCCGAAACCTAGAGTCAGTTGCTTAACTGACTGAGCCGCTGAAGGGCCCCTGTAGTCTAAGGTCTTTAAAGATAAGCAGTTAATATTTTCTGGGGACTTAAAATGCGATTATCTTTTAGATATAGCATCTGGTTAAATCCTTACCACAATGGCATAAAGTGGTTATGTAAAGGAAGAAACAAAGTTCGAAGAAGTAAATTATGAAAATCACATGACTATTAAGTATGAAGTTTGAGATAGAAACATTTACTGATTACCGAATATCCATGTGACCCCCACAATGGCTTTTTTGAGCTCCATCGTATTTAAATGAGGCCACAAGACTGGTTACAGCTAATGGATTGAGAGGAGCAATAAATGGTGTGTGTCACTTCTGAACCGAAGCATTTAAAAGTCAGTGAACGACCCTCCAGCTTTTCTCCTACCCTATTCATCTTGGAGACTTCATGTTGACATGGTGACTAGGTTATGCTTCTATAGCTTACGAACTCTAAATGTCAGTGATGTAGCACAACAAAAGATTGTATCTTACTCTACCTGTGCAAAAAGAGCCAGCAGGCTCTCTGTTCATTGTGATTACTCAGATACCCCAGTTGATTGGTGATCCGTCTGGGCCCATGCTTTCATGACTGCTGAAGCAGGGAATGCAATACTGAACCATGCACTCATTTTTAGGTTTTCCTTTTAGGAGTGACATACATCACTTTTTTTCGCATTTCCTTGGCAAATTATGTGTCTGAATGTGTCAGAGTGGCTATGCCAAACTACTTAGCTGTTCAAACAAATGATTGTCTGGGAAACAAAAACAAAATTGTATAATTTTTAGAGAATCCGTGTGTTCAAAGTTGTAAAAAACAAAGAAGATAGGATGAAAGTCAAATGCATGATGGTAGTACTGACATTCGATTATATAACATAGGAAAAGACTGTTCTTTTACTTTATAAAATGTTTTATGTAACCCAACCTTTTATATTTTATATGAATGAATAACTAAAAATATTTTCAAATACTTTAATATTGCAAATTAAATTATTGACCTCATATATATTTTCATTAGGTAATCTTTATTTACACACATAAATGTAGAAAAAATGAATGCTATTCCAGTTTCAAGGACAAAATTTAGAATAGTTATTCAAATATATTGGAACTCCTTCAGTTGATGAACAAAAGTAAATAATTCATGTAAAAACATATAAAATGTATCAATTTATATTACAATTTATTAGAAAAGACTCATAACACTCCAACTTACTATTTTATGAATACTTGTAGTTTTACACCATATTGTGTGCAGTTCTGACACTCAGTGAGCTTATGATTCATAGATTTAAAAAACAAGTGGATTCTGGGGCACCTGGGTGGCTCAGTCCATTGAGCATCTAACTGGGGCTCAGGTCATGATCTCACAGTTCTCTGTCAACACAGAACCTACTTCGGATCTCTTGTCAACTCCTTCTGCCCCTCCCCTGCTCTCTCTCTCTCTCTGAAAAATAAATAAAATAAACATTAAAATAAAATGAATTCGGATTCTGATTAAATTTAATACTTTGTTTGTATAAGAGCCACACCACCCTCTTAATGATTACCTTAGTAATTCTTTGTTAAATATTTGTTTTCTTCAGTGTCCTATAAATCCAATTAAAGTAGAAAATGTGTATGTTTGAGATTGTTGAATCTCAGCACCTATTCTTTTATGTAATATGCATTCTAGAAGATAGCAAGGGGAAGACAGAAAATAAACAATTAACAAACAAATACATAAGACAATAATAAGACTGAAATCTATGTGGGGCGTAAACAGGTGGATGTAGTAACATTTGACTAGGGAAGAAAGTGCCATTTTCCATAGAAGAGTCTCTGAAAAGTAATACCGATTTGAGTAAAGATGGGAAGGACAGAGTAAGAGCTTGGCTTATAGTTCTGAGAAAAGGATATAGCAAATGCAAGACGTGGAGCATTGTCTGTAAGCTGAGAATTAAAAGATCCGACGCTGAGGTATCCTGCCTTCAATAAAAACTACAGATAAGTAAATAAACAATTATAATACTAGTTGACAAGTTTTATGGCACAGATACATTAACGGGATATGCCTCTGGGATACGCAGGAAAGCACAGTTGAACTGCACTGTGGTAGAGCTGGGGATGTGCAACTGATTCTCTGTAAAATCGTAGCTAGCGCTCTCAATCCATGATTAACATGTGGAAAATGCAGAAATACAGTTTAATAATACGATACTGTTTTTTTAATCAATGTTTCTCTGCAATGAATCATTTCTGGGCCCACTGTTTAGTCCAATTTTGTCAAATATTCTGCACATAACATGGTCAATGAGTGTACTCATTTAAGTTTCCCAGTCAAATGAATTCCATTGGTATCAAGCAGGATATAGGATAGGCTGCTGTGAAAGGAAAGACTCAAATGATAGTCTACAGAGTCTACAAGTGTCTTTCCCTCTTTTGTAAGTAGCCACGTAGGACTTTGAGGACTGGTTTCGTGACTTCGCAATGTCGGAAAGCCACCTTTTTCAGCTGTCGCTCTGCCATCTCCCATACCCCCAGGGTTCACGATAGCTCAGCTCTCTATGGTGATTTCATTCAAGCAGCAGTGAAAAAGACATGCAAAAGGGAACACTCTTCTTTCCTTTGAAGGAATAACTCAAAAGTTATATATATCATCTCCTCCATTACAACCCAGAGACCAGAACTTGCTCGTAGGTCACTTCAGCTGCAAGAAAGTTTAGGAAACATGGTTTTTGGCTGAGTGGCCACGTCCTCAGCTAAAAATTTCATTACTGCACAAAGAAAGGAGGAATGGATATTAAGAAACAAGTTGTGGTCTTTGCCATACTATCCCATCACGATTTAATTTTCAAGTGTTAGATTCATTTCTGGAATTATAACAAATTCCTTGAGATACAATCAAATGAATTGTGCAGAAAATCAATTACATATTCTGAATAGCTACCTCATTCTCACTGCTTATGCCTTCATCATTATCAACAAAGGCCTCATATTTAATAATTGTTAAAATAAAACATGCAACTTATTCTTTAAGAAGAACAAAGATACATTTTAAAGATTTTTTTTGAAAGGAGCAAGGATATATGTACATATGTACATGTCTTTCTATAACATATTATATATGAATACTTTTATCTGTTCACTTTTATTTTTTGAGAATGTGCTTGACGGTGGAGCCCTTTATTCCATTTTATTTTTAGTGCTTTGGAACAGCATGACCTTTATTCAGTTGAAAGGACCCTAGTCAGGAGTCTGAACACTTATGTTCAAGGCCTTGTTCTGCTACTAATTATCTGCACGACCTTGGGAAATTATCCTTACCAATCTAGTTTCAATTTCCTCATCTGCCAACCGAAGGTGTTGGACAAGGTGATCTCCAAGGCCCTCTTCTGCTCTAATTTCCATGATTCTGACTCATGGTACATTGTGAATGCTGATCTAATTAATTTTCTTAGTCACTTTCATGACACTCAATGGGATATATTTTCTCGTGATGTTCAAAAGGCTGATTTCTATATACGTAAAGATTTCAGTTAAATATACACACTAATTTTGGCTTTCCTGAAAGGAACAGAGGTGAATTAATGATAATGTACACTAATTGCTGGGGACAGCTGCTCTCTCAACTCTGTGTGCTTCTTGCATCCATTTCGCACATCTCTGCCTCCTTTGATAAGCTACACAATGCTGTCAAGTTAATTTATTTTTTATTTATTTTTTATTTTCTTGAATGTTTATTTTTGAGAGAGACAGAACATAAGTCGGGGAGGGGCAGAGAAAGAGGGATGCACTGAATACAAAACAGGCTCCAGGCTCTGAGCTGTCAGCACGGAGCCCAGCCCAGGGGTCGAACCCAGAAACTGTGAGATCATGATCCAAGCCAAAGTTGAAGTCAGATCCCCAACCGACTGAGCTACCCAGGTGCCCCTCAAATTAATTTTTATACCCACAGTTATGTGCAATGCTTTATGGTTAAGACTATTTCTCAAATACATAGCATAAACAAATGAGTTTTCTAAAATAGTGTTCAAACTATTTAAATTGGAGTTATTTCTTAAATATCATCCATGCATCATTTTTATGTATGCTGTTATTTTCATTGTAAATAAATATTTACCGAGCAGCTTCTATATGTTGCATTTATTGCTGGACTTCAAGAATTAAAACCTAGGGGTGCCTGGGTGACTCAGTCAGTTAAGCATCTGACTTAGGCTCAAGTCATGATCTCACGGTCTGTGGGTTCAAACTCGGCGGTGGGCTCTGTGCTGAGAGCTCAGAGCCTGGAGCCTGCTTCAGATTCTGTGATTCCCACTCTCTACTCCTCCCCTGTCATGCTCTGTTTCTCTCTCTCTCTCTCTTTCAAAATAAATAAACATTAAAAATTAAAAAAAAAAAGAATTAAAATTTAAATATTGCCATCAGCCCTCAAAAGTTTAGCACTACTTTGGGGCTTAATAAGGACATACACTTTGTGTAAGGACAAAAATGCTTTAAATGACTTCAGAATCAATGAGTAGTTAGGGAGCTGAGGACAATTTGGGGATTCTACCATGTTTGTCCATTAATATAAGAGCAAGACTTAAGCAACGTTAATGCAGCTACCTAAATAAGGGAAATGATTTAAACAAAGGTGTGGAAGTGAACATATTTAAAGACAGTGCTTGGAGAGAGATAGTAAATACAAATTCCAGGCACCATATGAGACCAGATTATAAGGGCCTCGAATGTTGCATTGAGAGCTTTGCAATGGGGAGTCAATGTGTTTGTGGCGTTTTTTTTTTTCCCCCTCCTGCTGAGTGATGTGGGTGTTCATTTAGAAAACATTTTTTTTTTTAAGTTTTTCTGGTAATCCAATTGCTAGATTCGGTGGCATGATGATAGGGCTAAGAGGCAGTGAAAATGATGAAAGCATAACATTTCAAAATAAATGAACATGGAGGAAATGTCAAGAAATGTGTAGGATTCTGAAGTTTTATGCTACTTGCAAGCTTCTGTGTTAGCCTGGTACCTCTCAAAGGATGTTGGCTAAGGACTCAAGACTCCTAAAGGTCTTGATTACTACTCATGGCAAAGTAAAGCAGGGTAAACATCACTCGATTGCATCATCTCCCCTTGCCTGAGAGTTACACAGAAAGGATGCGATGGGTCCAGATGGATGCTTTACAAGCGGTAGGGTTGCATCGCAGGGGAGAAATGCAGCACCAAGGGTCTAACTCCTTTTGAGGAAAAAATAAACGTCATAATAAACAGTAAACAAGCTAGTTCCCCTTCCCCTGGGACAGCTACAGAATAGTCCCCAGTAGGCTGTAGTAGCCTTCATCTACTTAGCTGCCTATGTGACTAGCTATAGAAATGTTTATCATTAGGAGACAGATAATCCTTGCACCTGGAACATTCAAAAAGAATGTGCTGGAAGCTCAGGGCCCATGGTGACTATGTTCAAACAGAATTCCAAACTGATCCCCTGATATACCTAGACTTTTAGCTTTGGAAAAGCATGATCACAGATTCATTTTATAAATCTCAGGGGCTGGCTCCAGATCCAATGGTTTATCTATCATCTATGTATCTATGTATCTACGTATCTATCTATCCATCATCTATATAAATATATATCATCTATCTACTTATGTATCTATTATCTATCTACCTATCTTTCATCTATTATCTACCCTATATCTCTATTTGCTTCCTAGGGCTGCTGTAACATATTGCCACACTCTCACTCTCGGTGACTGAAAAAAAAAAAAATAAGACATATATTCTCTCAACACTCTGTAGGTCAGAAATCTAAAATCAAGGTGTTCACAGGCTATGATCCCTCTTCTGG
This sequence comes from Paguma larvata, assembly GCA_030068075.1. Taxonomy (NCBI): domain Eukaryota; kingdom Metazoa; phylum Chordata; class Mammalia; order Carnivora; family Viverridae; genus Paguma; species Paguma larvata. Next base: position 40,165,577 of record CM057840.1, read on the forward strand.
AGAAGAATACTGCCTTGCAACTTGCTAGCTTCTGATGGTTGCCAATAATTACTGGTAACTTTTGGCTTGGAATTACATCACCCCAATCTCTGCCTTCATTGTTACATGGTCTTCTTCCTTTTGTGTGTCCATGTCTCTCTGTCATCTCTTATATAAGGGTACCCATACAGTTGACCCTTGAAAAAAATGGATTTGAACTGTGGGACTCCACTTTTACATGGATGTTTTTCAATAGACAAAGTCTAGTACTGTAAATTTATTTATTTTTCTTTATGATTTCATAATATTCTTTTTTCTAGCTTACTTTATTATAAGAACCCAGTATATGATACATATACAAGATATGTATTAAGAGACTCTTTACGTAATGGGTAAGATTTCCAGTCAACAGTTGTCTATTAGTGGTTATGTTTTTGAGGAACCAAACTTGTATGAGGATTTTTGACTGAGTGAGGGTCCAACACTTGTTCAAGGGTCAACTGTGTCCGGATTTAGAGCCTACCAAAATTCAGCAGAGACTCATCTAAGCTTAACTAATTACATTGTAAAGACCTTTTTTCCAAATAAGGTCACATTCTGAGGTTCAGGGGGAGATGAATTTTGAGGGGAGATGACACAACCCACTATACCCACAACATCTATATTGATGTCTAGCTCATGAATATATATATGAATCAATATATGATTGAACAAATGAATGGATTTAAGACCATGTAGTTGGATGAACAATGGATCCAATTGCAAAAAAAATTATAATATAGGAAGATTCAATACTAGATATGCTGATTTAACTTGATTAATGGGACTTAAGATGGAAAGGATCTACCTTCCGTTGGAAGAAACATGGGTGTTGTCTCTCTACTACTTACTATCTCATGTAATATATGGTTCTCCTGAATAGTATTACCCTGGTGTTCCCCTTCACTTATCCATATTTTATTCATTCTTTAAGCCTCAGTTCAGGGACCATCTCTTTTTGGTTATTTTCACCCATGTGACTTGTATTTTTATAACTTCTCCTACACTTATTAACATAACCTATGATTTGCTTTTTATTTAAATTATATATTTACTTTATATTTGTATGCATTTCTAGTGTAATAGGCACTTGAAATTCACAAAAAAACTATTTTTAATTCCCATTTTGCTCATATACTATTATCTAAAATTGATACTAGACACATAATTAGAACTTAATAAGTACTTGCTAAACTTTCATATTTATGCTTATACAAATTTTCTATAAGCAGACTAATTCAGATTTTGTGTACAAGTTAATACACTTCAAGACAGGGGAACGAAGTAATACCAGTTTTAACATTTATTTATAGAAATATTGTTTTCATAAAGAAATGTATATGAAAACATTTCAATAGCTTTCTCTATGCAAATTCCTTTTAAACAGCATTTGATATTTATCCAACTTTGACTTTTAACATTTTTGCTTTATCTCTAATATTAATATACCATTTTCATTATCTTCATATCCTCAAATAATGAAACACATTTTGTACAGGTTTGGAGATTATACTAGTAACAGTCTGCCATGAACAAAGCAAACTACAGTCCTGGCCCAGCACACTGTGTGTCTGGTTAACTTTTGAGACTTTTTTTTCAGCCTTGCAAATTTGCCTCATCTATTTATCGTTGCATTTTTAATTTGATTCCATAGCATTTTTACCTTAGTTGACAACACATACTGTACTATTAATGGTCTCTTGTTTGCATTTTCCTTAGTTTAATTTCAATTCTGTATTATAGCTTAATATTTGGTCTACAGACCTAGAAATGTATTATGTGGCTACTGTATGTACTTAATTCAAATTTTATTTTAAAAGGTGCTATATTTTGGTGTACCTGGGTGGCTCAGTCTGTTAAGCATCTGACTCTTGATATCAGCTCAGGTCATGATCTCATGATTGTGAGATCGAGCCCCGTGTTGGACTCAGTGCTGGGCATGAAACCTGTTAAGATTCTCTCTTTCTCTCCCTCTCCCCCCACTCCACCCCAGCTCACACATGTGCACACGTAGGCGCATGCATCTCTTTCTCTCTCTCAAAAATATAATGAGAACCAAAAGGTACTATCTTTTGTATACAACCTGTTTTATGCAAATTCTATAATAAATAAAAGTAGCTTTGTAAAATTGTATTCAAATCTTGTCATTCTGAGAGACATTAATTATAACGACAATATATGTCCTAGGGGAAGAAGCTTTTAAAAATTTCTTTGTTATATGTTGCATTTTCTAATACACATATTCCATATAACACATTTGTTTCTAGTCTTTTTTCATGGAGTGGTAAGATTTTATTATTAAATACTCCATCGTGCATTGACTACAATGAAATAAGGTTGCGGTAGGGAAGTAATAATGCCGAAGAAGGATGAGGGAGAACAGAGTTTTTCAGAATTCTCTATTAGAATTCAGAATCACTCACTTATTATCACTAGCCTTCAGGCTCTTTCAAACACACCCTTCATAATGGCCAGAGAAAGCAGTTAACCAACTTCCTTTCCCTGCGAAGATAAAATAACTGAAAAATATCAAATAAAACACAAACAACCGATCTAACAATTGGAAAGAAAAGGTTAAGGAAATGCAGCAGTGAGATATTTACTTTCTACATTTGTTGGAGTCATAAATCGACTCATGAGTTTGTTGCAAAGTGATATGGCAGAGAGCTGTTCTCTAAGAATCAGCAGATTGCGTGATTGGCCCTGGTCTCCACCAGAGCAGCACTGAGGAGTGGCCCGCAGGTGGCCCCCGGCTGGAAGGTCTGCGGGCAGCATAAGGGGACTCCGTCTTGAGTGCTACTCATTCCAGGTCTTGGGGCTTCCATCTAGATTTTTTTTAAGTTTATTTTTATTTATTTTGAGAGAGATAGAGAGCAAGCAGGGGAGGGGCACAGAGGGAGGGAGACAGAAGCCCAAGTAGGCTCCTCGCTGATGGCACAGAGCCCACCAGGGACTCGAACCCATGCATCGTGATATCATGACCTGAGCTGAAATCAGGAGTCAGACACTTAAACGACCGAGCCACACAGGCGCTCCTCTCTAGAAGATTTTGTAGCATAAGAAGATATGTGTAAGGCATTAATCAATCAGAATAAACTACAATTCAGTCTCGTCAATGCTGCTTTCTGAGTCCCTCCCATAATTTTAAACCCCATAACAAAGTTACCTGAAATCTACATTTGGTATAAGTGAACTTTGTGGATAACGAATGTCTAAAAAAATAGAAGGAATATTTTTTTCAGTAAGTTTAGTCTAATGTAATATCTTAAAAGTTTAGAGACTATCAGGAGGTACTGACATGTAAAAGATATAAACTTTTACATTAATTCTTATATAGTATCATGGAAATGAATCTAATTGAATTTTTGTTTTTGTTTAGCCACACACCAGAAATCAGAAAAGTATAAACAACAATTATCTTTTGTTTCTCTTCTTATTTCAAATACTATTTCAATAGATTTTTAAAGTTCAGATTTTAGCTCCTATTATCAATGTAGAAACAATGCCTTTTGTCACAGACAAGCAAACCAGAAAGGACCTGAGATAACCTATTGGAAGATGCTTTGAGTTGATGAATACGCCAGAAATAAATAATTTCAGCTCAGTAAGCGATTCATGAATGAACAAATAAATGAATAATTTAGGTTTTCTCTATTAAAAGATGTTCCTCTCCATCTCCTCTTCCTCAGTGCTGGCATCCGTTCTTACCTCTTCCGTGTATCAATGAGTGTTAAAATTGATTGAGGTTTTTTAATTATCTGAAGGAAATACCATTACCTTTCATTGTGCCTTTAAAAAGAAGCCAGTTTTATGGAAATGCAGTATTAAGTAGTGCATGAGAGTATCATATTGCCTGTTTAAGTCCCAGCTCAGCCATTTCAGGGTTCATATTCAAAATTCCTTCGCTCCTCACTGTAATTCACTTTCCTCATCTGCAAAATGGAGAAGTTATCAGTCCCTGTCTTAGGTTCCTGTTGAGTTTAAATGAGTTAATAAGGGCCAGGTGTTTAGAAAAGTACCTGAACATAGTACACAGTGCATACTAGCCACTATGATAAAATTAAATCCTTATAAAAATACTTACCTTTATCAGAATTAAAATATAAATATCAGTTAATAAATATATATCTTAGTTGCCCAAAGTAATTATTCTAAGGCTAAAATTTAAGGAAAACTTCACAGTAGTTTCAGTTAAGCTGGAAACATAACCAAGTCCTTTCTATTATAACAGACAGTCTTGGTACTATATTTTCATAATTACTTCATTTGAATTACTAACTTATTTCTTCCTTTCTTTCTTTCTTTCTTTCTTTCTTTCTTTCTTTCTTTCTTTCTTCAAGGAAATATATCTTATAATGAAAGAATTACAAACAGTAAAGCAATATTTTGGGACAGGGTTCCTGATTTATAATGGTTCGATTTATGATTTTTTGACTTTATGATGTATAATGATACAAAAGCAATAATCCCTCAGTCGAAATTGTACTTCGAAATTTGAATCGTTTTTATATTCCCAGGCTAGCCATATAAGGTGATGCTTTCTCACGATGCTGGGCAGCTCCCCGTCAGCCACATGGTCATGAGCTTCGACAACCCAGACACTTAACCATACCACATCCTGTTTTTTACTTTTCCTACAGGATTCAAAAAATTACTGGAGATATTCAATACTTCATTACAAAATAGATTTTGTTTTAGATACTTTGCCCAAGTGTTCTGAGCATGCTTAAGTTAGGGTAGGCTAACCTGTGGTGTTCAGTACTATTCAATGCTTTTCTGGCTTATGATATTTTCAGTTTATGAGAGGTTTATCAGGACAGAACTCCATCATAAGTGGAGGAAGTTCTGTGTTTGTACTCATCTATGTACTTCTAAGTTTGTGCTAGTTAGGAGGAAGATCTTTGCTCAAATCCCTAATCCCCCCTTACTCATTATCTATATGACCTTAGGAAAGTTATTCAAACTCTGTCTCAGTAATCTGCTCTATAAAAAAATAGCGTTAATGCCATTTCCTCAGAGTAGTGAGAATTACATGTATATGTTAGGTCAAGTGACTAAAATAGCTACTTAATAAAGTTATATATCTTTCTCTTCTCTCTTAGATTCCTTGTGAAGGCCCGTTGTGAAAAGCTGTGTCTATTACAAACTCATTTCTTAACCTAATTCCAGTTGTATACTTTACCATACAACATTTTATTTCTTATTTGCACAGGAAGAAATAGAAATCTAGGGTTGGACAGAATGCCCTGGATTGGCTTAATTACACTATACAGGTTGTTTCTTAATGAAAAATTTTAGATCCTAACACAGCTTGGTTTGAAAGCTGAGTTATATGTTTGTGTGAGTTTGTGTGTATGTTTATGATTTGAAGGAAGAATATTAATATAACATAAAAATAATGAATATTCAGAATCTCTTAGGAGATTTCATTGGCTCCTGTGCCCAAAAAAACCCATGAACTTGAGTCTAATCATACATTTGATGCCAATTAATCATACAGGTAATTAATAAGGGATAGAAGAACAAGTTCCATGGCACCATCAGAAGACGTAGAGAAATCTATTATTCAAATTCAGAATGAGATGTTTTACAAAACTGATCTCATGTCTTCAAAAAGTCAGTGGCATGGGGGAAACAACGACTGAAAAGAATGAATGAATATGAAGTGAATAGAATCTCTGTCAATAACAAAAAAATATATGTTTAGACTTTCAGAGAAATTTGAATACATTTTTGGGGTAATAGTGGGATTCCTAGGGTACAGGGCCAATAACAAAGAAAGAATTCTTGAAGATGTCTTTGGTGCAGAAAGGTGGTTTTATTAAAGCACAGGGACAGGCCCCTTGGGCAGGAAGAGCTGCGCTGGGACCATGAGGAGACTGGTGATATACTAAGGAGTTGGGGAAGGCAAAGTCCAGGGGAAGAATGCTAAAGAAGACTCCCAGGGTAGTGCAGGCCTAGTTATTGTCAAGCTAAGCTTGTTTTCTCCCTCCAGCAAAGCGTAAGACTGAAGACCATAGGGAGTTCCTGGAGTAACAAGGTTTACTCTACCAGCCTCAAGTATTTGTCAATGGGCTGCAGGTTATAAGGAAATTTAAATCTATCTGCCGTTTTCCTTCTGCCTTGGTTTCCCACATCACTGTGGAGGGGTGATGATGGGGCTCCAGGAAACAGAGTCTATGAGTTTCTGGAGATTAGGCTATTGAAAAGATTGCCTTTTTCTTATAATGTACTAATGTATTTGTAAATAGGTGGAGACTCAGGTCTTGAAGGATTATGATCTCTATCAATTAGCCATTTGTTTTTCCCCTTTCCTTTGTTCTTGGGCAGCCAAGAGTCCCGGAGGAATATCACATATATCCCACCTGGGGGTGGTGGCTGTTTGTGACCTGTCAGCTTGCCTTAAGCTCCCTCATCATTCCTCACTGTCAATAAATTATGGTTAACTTTTGTTATGTGATCATTGCAATTGTGATTACATAGCTAATATTCTTCTAACATTTTTTTTAATTTTTTAACGTTTATTTATTTTTGAGAGACATAGAGACAGAGTATGAGCAGGGGAAGGACAGAGAGAGAGGGAGATACAGAATCTGAAGCAGATTCCAGGCTCTGAGCCATCAGCACAGAGCCCAACGCCGGGCTAGAACTCATAGACCATGAGATCATGACCTGAGTCGATCTGAGCCACCCAGGTGCCCCTATTCTTCTAACATTTTAATTTTTTTAAGATGCATATTGAATTGCACACAGGTATTTAAGAGTGAAATTAAAGATTTGCTTTAAAACCTTCTAAACTATCCCAATCTACGTCCCTCAGAAAACATGTAAAATAAAATGTTGGTAGTTGTTGAGGCTGACTAATGAATTAATACTTACTTGAGTGGAATTCTTACTGTTGGTGTGCATTTAAAAATTTCGAACTAGAAAATTGTTTAAAATTAATTTAAAAAAGATTATAGTGTCCTTAAAATTAGTTAGTACATTCTTCAGGCTCCAAACAATTTATAGAATGGGAACTTAAATAGCTATAAAACTGCATGCATTGTTATGTGCACATTTTACTTTATACTAACACAAGATTTTTGTAGAAATTTGTCAAACAGAAAGGTTTAAAGGCGGATACTACAATTTTAAAACCTTTAAAAATAAGTTTCTTCTTAATTTACCTTGAATAACAATGAGACAGTTAGCTCTAAGATAGAACAATTGGACTACAAAGGCATTTAGACCCATTAGTTCCACATTTTGCAAAGGCATTATATTGAGAAGGTCAAGTATATTCTCCATAGAGTAGGAGTTTAAATACCCAAAGTAGTGGCAATTGCTCCCTTTTAACCAAGTATGACTTGATTTAAAGAGGTAATAATCTTTTGAAGTTGGAGAATAACTGTGAGGATTATGGCGTCCTTATATCCAAAGCAGTTTTTAGTTTTGGTTTTGTTTTCTGTTTTTTGGTTTCGTTTTTTTTTTTTTTTTTTTTTACAATCTTACAGAAAACCAGGAATCTGTCTTTGTGTACAGAATTTTCGAGAAACACAAAGCCCTCAAATTCATTGAGCAAAAGGAAAACATGAATGTATCAAGGTATTTCATATGCAAATAGTTAAGTATAGCTTCAACTCATTCCTTCAGTTCTCTTCAGGTAACTACTCAATAAATAAAAACTCATATTTATCTCACATAAATTTATAATTAGAAAATCTATTAAGAATGGTAATGGAAATATGTTCATTCAAAATTGTGTTTCGTCCCTTTAGAATGTTATATTTACACCAACTGCTGACATTGCAAGAACATTTGACGCGCTTACCCCAGGGTGGGTATCCAGGTACATGGCAGTCATGCTACTTTGAATTTAATTTGTCAAACAAATAACAGAAAGGACAGCAGGTGTTTTTGTCTAACCCCATTGGTTATGATTAGAGATATTACAAAACGATGAAAATTAATGTTGACATACCACTCCGAAAGCTAATTTTCTCGTGTATGTGACGTGCCATAGCATATCTGAAATGTGTGTATTCCCACTTGCCAGAACAACATATTATTTGTTGGAGCCTTTGGTTCCAAAAGCAGATGTTGTCTACTTCAATCAATTTTCTGGTATTAATGGTAGCTTTTAACTACATCTGTGCAAGGCAGATACCTCCAATTAGTATTTTTCAAGAGAAACATGAAGTTTATTCTGAGGAGAAAGTTATGGCTGCCAGAATCCATTGTAATGTAGCATCATGTAGATAAAAAACTACCAAATATAAGTAGTACTGTACACGGCTTTAGGGAACAACTTCATTTTGCCTTTGATTTTACACTACACAGGAAGCAATGAATGTTGATTATTGGTCTTAGTGGAATGGAATGAAAAAAACAGAAATAGAGTGAAGGGATTAGCAAAGTTAAGATGCGCCAAAAATCTCCCCCAATGGCTGTGAGCTGTTTGGGGTAATACAGTTGCTTTGTTTCTTAGAAGACTCCTCAGAGAAACATATACATTTACTTCAAATCTCATTTCCCCATTAATGTGTAAGGAAGCCAGATAGAAAGCTGAATAGAACGTGATCGGAAAATTAATTTCATCTACTGTGTTTTATGTGTAATCAGAACCATTAAGCAAAATAGTCCTAAATCAAATATTAAAGCTACAATTAAAAATTATCTGTCACCTTTGCTTTTCTACAGCTCTCAGTGACTGTGACGTTCAGGGCTTCTCTCTTACTCTGAATGTCTTCACGTGTCTCTGTGTCTAGAAAGCACTGAGCATAAGGGGTTATTAAGTCATCTGAAGTTATCTGATTTAATTGTTGAACCTTGAATTTATTGCTAACATGTAAAAACATGAAATTTCTTTCCCGTGTTCCTCTTTTCTTTAAGAAACTGTGGAAAATAATAAACTCAGACATTGATATAAAACAAGAGATTTTTGATATGGATGGAAGTAATATTCATTTAGATTTCAGGCAAAAGACAGATGGATGCTCTCTAAAGCATGTTATAAGAAGCTAGGATCTAGAAATATGTGTCAAGTCATAGGTAAGAAACCTATTCAAAGATTGACCCTTCTCTTTGCTCTTCAAGTTTGCTTTCTTCTAAAATTTCTCCCGAGTGGAATTTTTATTCCAAATACCACTGCGCTTGCTAAAAAAAAAAACTAAATGGACTGAGATTTGATTGTTGAAGCATAGAACATAAGGTTGGGAGTGACAGGAAAGGAAATGGGTAATAATTTTCAGGCAAAGGTATTTATATTTTGCTGAGACATGTTTGTGCTATATCTAAGAGAACCTTCTGAAAGTTGAAGATAGGCACATGGAACAGGCTATGCTTCTTTGTGTCTACTAAATATGCCTCTCACTTTATAATTTTTCTAAAGAATTAGTTAATTTATCTGTCAGTATAATTTATTGAATGCATACTATGAGCCAGATAGGGTTTCCGGGAATATAACTGTAAATAAGTGACATACAAATTCCTGCCTTCCCTGGAGCTAATATTCTGGTGAATAGAGACATTTAAAACAACATGAAAATTAATGCTCCATAAAAATGAAGCAAAGAAGGATGATAGGGAGGACTGGGGTTGCCAACAGTTTTATACAGGATATCTGCAGAAAGCCTCAGCTAAGAAAATAGGAGTTTAAACATCTGAAGGAGCTGAAGTAGTAGACGAAACAAATGTATGACGAAGGGAGTTCCGGGACTAGGAAAAGCTAATCAAATGTAAGTGACCAGAGGAGAAGGAAGGAGTGTTCTGCTCAGGAAGGGACGAGGAGGCAGTGAAGCTGGTGTAGAGCTGGGGTGTGGGAACGGCATCTCCTGAGGTTAGAAAGCTGTAGGGGGCACGGTTATGCAGGCTCTCAGAGGTCCTCTAAGGACTTTTATGCTAAATGAGATGATTGGAAGGTTTTAATCCGAGGAGTGGTGATCCTACCTGAGGCATTAATGGAATCATGATGTAATTAGAAGAGGAATTTAGGAACCAAATGTACATAGGATAGTTGGTGCCACCTCAACCTGACTGTTCTCTAGATAATAATAATATATCTGAAGGCACTTAGAGGAGAGCAGGAGGGGACAAATTTGACCGCATTGTTTGTAATGCTTTTTAGGAAGAAAACATAGTATGCTACTTTCTTTTCATATGAAAAATATGCCTTGAATACTGAAATGGAAGTTGTAGGTTTAATTTAATCCTGGGTTTTTTTCCTGGGGAATGCAGTCTCCTGAGCACAATTCTCACCGAAACAACTGTGGCATTGATATATGGTGACACGCTTCTTCCAATTCGGAGGACCAGGAAGAGGTTGTACTTCAGATCATTTGCAGGAGTGATATATGTGGGAATAAACCGAAGTGAGAAATAAAACATTTCTTGTAAGAGTCCAAATACATACTATCGAAGACACTAAAATCACACTCTTGATTCACTGGAAAAGGAAAAGCATATTGATTTAAAAAATTCAGTACATATTTATCGGTTTACTTTGTTTCACAATCCAGAACTGCACATGGATTCCCCAAATCTTTCATTGCAAAACCGAAAAGCATTCTGGAATATATAGAATATTCGACTTGGCTTATGTGGTGGCACAATCAAAGGAGTCATAATATATTAAGACGTAGAAATACTTAATGATTTTAATACTGTCAGTTAATGACATTATTTTTTTTTGAAATTCTTCTAAATCCTTATGAACCAAGAAAACAAAATATACTCTCAACATTAATTAGACATTGTTTCAAAAATAATTGAATTATAGGGATATGGCTAAAAGAGACTAAAAACACTGACTTAATTAAAAGAAATTTTAATGTTTATTTTTTTAGAGAGAGAGAGACAGAGCTTGAGGGGGACAAAGGCAGGGGGAAGGCAGAGAGAGAGGAAGAACCAGAATCCAAAGCAGGCTCCGGGCTCTGAGCTGTCAGCGCAGTCTGACGTGGGGCTCAAACTCACAAACTGCAGATTATAACCTGAGCCAAAGTCAGACACTTAGCCGACTGAGCTACCCGGGTGCCCCTGACTTAATTTTTAAGGCTTTTTTTTTTTTTTTAACCTATCTCCACCTCCAGGCTTTATTTTAGACAAGCATTGAAAATCTTTCAGGTGTATTCAATTATGCCTGAAGAAACCATATTCTTTCTCAAGTTTTAATACTTTTGTTGATTGTTAAGAGTTTTCCTTCTTTGTTCAGTGACATAAAATCACTTGCCCATTAAGCCAGTAGATTCAATGTTCTGTTTCAGATTGTCAGTCTTTATATATTTTAATTCCTAGAAGTTCCAAGAATCTAGCTTGCTTGAGTTTTATTTTAGAGTTCCTAATAATGAGTTGCCTTTTGTGGAATTTCCTTCTAAACCTTTGTACACAAATTACTTAAAGTTGCCCCTAAGAGATCCCTCCATCCCTAAGTGCAACTGGTTTCTTTTATTTTTTTTTCTTTTATTTTTTTTTCCAGAAACAAGATAAGGGGCTATTTTGTTTCTAAGTTTGAGTGCTTCCCTGAAACTTTCATCTTGTTCCTAGTAATCCATATGCTGCTAAGAGTAACACAAAACGTGGTGAATTGAATGCTAAAAACAAAGATTTTTTTTTTTTTTTTTTTTTTTTTTAAGTAACAGGAATTATGTAGAAGGTTACTGTTGGTATGGTTCTGCAAGTCCATGCTGTAGGTGTTGCTGCTCTTGGTGTTTTTGTTTTTGTTTTTTTTTAATTTTGTTTAGTGTTTATTTATTTTTGAGACAGAGAGAGACAGAGCATGAGTGGGGGAGGGGCAGAGAGAGAGGGAGACACAGAATCCGAAGCAGGTTCCAGGCTCCAAGCTGTCAGCACAGAGCCCGACGCGGGGCTTGAACTCACAGACCGCGAGATCATGACCTGAGCAGAAGTTGGACACTCAACCGACTGAGCCACCCAGGTGCCCCTCTTGGTGGTTCTTAACTGTGGGACCAGTTTCCATGCTTTCATTTGTTTAGTTTTGATTTTTTTGCCTTTCCCTGCAACTTTTCTTGCATGTCTGTTGTCTTCAAACCATGGGGTGGTTCTCGATGCTTCAGACATCAGAAACAAGTTCAGGGTCAGTAGCAAGAAAGGTGTAGCAAGCCGAAACTATTGACTTCTTTCAGAAAAAAGAAGCTACTTGGATTCTTCCACATCAGACTTCTGTTTGTATCAGAACTGTGTCATGTAGCTACTGCTAACTTCACGGAAAACTGAGAAAGTAGGTTGTTTCTGGCACACCGAACAAAACCAAGCTTCTGTTTATTGGAATAAGGGACCCGTGGATGTTGCATAGAGAATTGACAGCAAATAAAACATCCATTCTTAATTTATATATCCTATTGTTGTTTCTCACCTCCTCAGCTTGCCTTTTCCTCTTACACAACCAGATGTTATAACATCTGATATAAATTAAGATGACTTCGTAAGTAAAAACAGACTAGGGGCGCCTGAGTGGCTCAGTCAGGGAATCATCTGACTCTTGGTGTCTGCTCAGGTCATGATCTCACAGTTTGTGGGTTCAAGTCCTGTGTCAGACTGTGCTGACAGCTCTGTGCCTGCTTGGGATTTTCTCCCTCTTTCTCTGACCTTTCCCCACTTGTGCGTGTTCTCTCTCTCTCTCTCTCAAAATAAATAAATAAACCACCTCGCTTTAAAAAAAAAAAAAAAAAAACAGAACGGGAAGAAATCTTGAATAAACTCCTGTCTTTAGATAAGGATGTGATTATCATAAAGTCCAAACTACTCCCCATCCCTGGGTGAAACATTCCATGAAAACAGTTCATGATTATTTTCCAATAGGCTTATCCTGTGCTAGAAGAATAAGGAAACATGACTAAAAATGTTTACATAATAACAATTTAACTTTCAGAGTCAAAGACCAATTTACTCCTGGACCCACTTAGGTGTCGTTTTTCTTTCATGGAAGATGCATATGACCTAAAAAAACTATTTATTATTGTTCCAAACAGAAACTGAGGTAGGACCTACCCTTTCTATAGTTTAGTGGATAGAATAGCTCTGGGACACACTGATCCAAATTACTTCAGAATCTCCTTCATCTATGGGTGCCTGGGTGGCTCAGTCGGTTAAGTGTCTGACTTTGGTTCAGGTCATGATATCATGATTTGTGAGTTTGAGCCCCGCATCAAGCTCTGCAAAGCCTGCTTGGGATTCTCTCTCCCTCTCTCTCTGTCCCTCCATCACCGGCACTTTCTCAAAAACATAAACACACACACACACACGCAACAATAAATAAAGTTAAAAAAACACAAAAAAAACTTCAGTTTAAAGAAATCTCTTTTGTACAACATGATTCCTTTTCACTGTCACATACTTTAACATAATCTATAAAATAATGGTTTTAAGATTATTATAAACACCATGATGATATTAAGGTGTCAGGGTGAATTTTGTTTTCTTCTCACTTTCTGTTGGTTAATCCTGAAACAGTTTAGTGGCTCACATTCTGTCCAAAGCTTATGTGGACTGTGGAAACATTTCAGACCACTGTCACCTGAGGAGAAGGCTGAAATCACAATTATCTAGATAAATTTCCTTTCTCAACCTCTTTTCATATGTGCCTTTTATTGGGTCAGTAACATCATAGATAATGTAGCAGAGTTGTGAAGAGTGTGACGCTGGCTCATTTTTATAGACAGTCTGTGCTGTCACTCAAGAGGCAGAGTCGTTGCAAGGGCTAAATGTTAATATATATACGTAAAATGTTTAAATAGCCCATGGCATATAATAAGTGCTCTTTATGTATTTGTGATTATTACTTAATGGTGCGCATGAGGAGTGTGTGATTACTTTGGTGGCTCTGAGACCTGGAGAGATTGTGGTTTTGACCTCCAGCATACACTTTCTGTAGATCTGATGAACCATCTCTGGAATGGCATTTGTGAACCCTTGGCTTGCCAATTACATATAATTTTATAAGGTCAAACTATTTGTATGAGAATAGTTACTTATTCTATGTCTCATATATAACCACACCAAAGGAATTAAGTATCTGATTTTTTTACATCATGGGCTCAGCAGTTATTGGCATTGCAATGTCTTTTTCCTTTTATCTTCCAAAGGATTGTTTGGAAGATAAAATTTGTTTACTTACTAAATAAATTTATTGCTGAAAGAGAATACATGAGAATGGTAATAAATGCAAAGAAAAGCAAAGGTAAATTAAAATTACTTTGTAAGCAAAAATAAATAATAAGAACTAATTTCCAAATAATTGCAATGTGGATTTGCAGTTCGAAAATTAAATTAAGGCTGAACCTGCAGCACTAAGGAGGGGACTTGTGGATTTTCCCCCTGCCAACAAAATGGATTAAGCTCCTGAAGTGACTTAAGTTTCTCTCTGCCTTTCTGCCCGTTGATAAGGAGCTCCCATTTGTATTGTTGTGGTTCACCCTGCAAGTCCGAGAACAGTACATCGTGAATACCCATTTGATTTGTGTCACTGCTGAGATCATCCAGTGTGACTCATTTTGTCCCTATCAGATATTATTTTGGTTAATGGAACGTCTTGTGTGCTGAGAAAAAAGGGACTTTCTATATAATGTGATTCTGCGTGGGAACCCAAGGATTGAAGTGATTGTTCTACCATTTGTGTTCCGAATAGACGTGGGATGGTCATTTGAGGTAATTCATCATTTTTCAAAGGCTGATTTGGAAAATAATGAGGCCGAAGAAGGCTAGACTTGCTTCTGTTTTCTTGTTTTGTTTTGTTTTGTTTTTAATTTTTTAACGTTTTTTTTTTTTTTATTTTTGAGAGACATAGAGACAGAGTGTGAACCGGTGAAGGGCAGAGAGAGAGGGAGACACAGAATCTGAAGCAGGCTCCAGGCTCTGATGAGCCGTCAGCACAGAGCCCGACATGAGGCTCAGACTCACAGACCGTGAGATCATGACCTGAGGCTGAAGTCGGCTGTTTAACTGACTGAGCCACCCAGGTGCCCCATTATTTCTGTTTTCTAAACAGTCATTTGATCCACATTTCTTTTCCACAGACTTAAATGTAATATTATCTTGGTAGAATAATTAGGAGATACCACCTGTCTTAGTCCATCCAGGCTGCTATGACAGAATTACCATAGAGTAGGTGACTCGTACAGCAAACTTTTATTTCAAACAGTTCTGGAGGCTAGAAGATCAAGATCAAGGCAGAGAAAGACCTGGTGTCTAGTGTGAGGTCACTTCCTCCTTTATAGATGGCCGTCTTCTCACACGATGGAAACAGGCTGAGACAGCTGTCGAGGGTCCCTTTTTTAAGGGCACTAATTCCATTCATAATGGCTGCATCCTCATGATCTAATTACCCCCCAAGGGTCCTAACTCCTAATGCTATCACATTGAGAATTGGGATTTCACCATGTAAAATTCGAGTGGATATAAACCCTCAGTCCGTTATAATTCCTGTATACTTTTCTTTCTGATGAACAAAATTATGTGAAATAGAGCCACAGGTTATTGTTACATATGCAAGCAAAGAAAGCCAACTTTTAACTCATCATTCCCTAAACCATTGTACAAACTTGGCAACATATATCACATGCAGACACAAACCACATATTCCCTTATTCCTAAAAAAAGGGATTTTTAGGGCCGTGAGCACCCATTTTTTTCTGAGATTATGGAATAATCATTAACCAAATCTATGGTTCAGAGTATAGTACTTTATCCCCATCACTAGGCGATATTTATCTAAAGCCATGGCACTGAACATGTGACTTTGAGACACAAAGTCACTCCGTGTGACTTTGACACAGAACTCTGGAAGGTGATTCTGTTGGTCTTTGCCAACCCCCCCCCCCCAATGGTCTGCTCTCTGACAGCCATAAAGCTCCAGAATTGTCGTTTACATTACCACCTTAAACATGACCAGTTCAGGAATTATAGTCCAGTCAACAAAATTCTTAAAGAATAACATACAATCCAGGATGCTATATTGTTATTTGGTGACCTAGCTGCCGCCTAACTTATAAATCTTGTATAACTTGGTCAGTCAGATTCATTCCTTGAAGAAACTTATATGGGAATCCAAATTATTATCATAAAAGTTCTTAGTGATTGTGGAATAAAAGCAAGTATTTTAGTTGATTGACTTTCTTTCCTAATAGCATTACATTTTGATATCTGGATACATGAAGGTAACAAATACTAATTTACCAAGAGGTCTGAGGCCACTCGCCATTTTGTCAGGGCGACCTCATGCTCAGATGATGCTAGATAAACTTTGATAACTATCACTTTACTGAATCCCCAGCTTTCTTTGTCCTCATGTTTCCATCTATTTTATTTAGATATATAGTATTAAACATATGCAAATGCAATTACTTAGTCTGAAGTTACATTCTTTTGTTCCAGTTTCTGAGTTAGGAGATAATCTATTTTTTTTTCCAAAATTACTTCATATCTATCTTGTCTCCGTAGTACAGATTAGTAATTAAATTAGCAGTCTGAAAATAATCTTCTGCAGTATCATATTTATAATTGCCATAAATTCAATGAAACCTTTTCAGTTTTGTAGTGAGAGTGCAGCATTGGTATTCGCACTATAGAATGAATGTCATTCTCATGCTACTCACAGTTGTTCAATAATTTGAAAAGCATAAATAATATACATAAGATGGATGTCTTATAAGTTATAACTATAGTGCTTTCAGATTTCAAATTTCTTTGTGTGGTTCATAAAAACATGATTTTGCCAGTTTCTTGTCCTTTATTATCAAGGTAATCAGGGTTCAGTTCTTGCCAAGGGGAAGCCAAGAGTTGAAAATACGTGTAAAGGGAGGCACCTGGATGGCTCTATCAGTTGAGCATCACACTCTTGGTTTCGGCTAGGGGATGACCCCAGGGTCGTAGGATGGAGGCCCAGGCTGGGCTCTGTGGTGAACGTGGTGCCTGCTTAAGATTCTCTCTCTTTTGGGGCACCAGGGTGGTTCAGTCCGTTAAGCATTGGACTTTGGCTCAGGTCATGATCTCGGGGGTTTGTGAGTTCAAGTCTCGCATCAGGCTCTGTGCCGACAGCTCAGAGCTTGGAACCTGCTCCAGATTCTGTGTCTCCCTTTCTGTCTGCCCCTTGCCTGCTCACACTCTGTCTTTCTTTCTCAAAAATAAACATTTAAAAAATTTAAAAAGAGAAAATATTCTGCCCTCCTCCCCACCCCCTGCTTATACTCTCTCTCTAAAATAAATAAGAACTAATAATAAATAAATAACTACAGTTTTAAAATTAAAAATAAAATAATTATTTTGTGTTTTTGAATGTATAGATTCTGCATTTTCCCTTCTACTAACAACGAGTGCAAGGCAAGCACTCGTTTTGCTCTCTTCTTTTGCTAGATGTTCGTCGCTCTTGCTATTGCTGTTTTCTTTTTAATCTGAGTCTAGATCTAAAGTGTCTGTCTTTCTAAATATAGTGGATCTCTCATTCAGATTCTTGCCTGTTAAGTGTACCAGACTTTGTCTTTGACACCCAAGAGCCACCAAAACCTCTCGATCAGACAGATGCACGTCTTCCTTCATATTGTTCTTTTACTTCTATTTCAGCCTCTGAAGTTTCCTGCATCTTACTCTTCTTATCATAAATGCATTAAATATAATTATTACCAGAATTACTTGGCATTTTGTGTTGAGAAGTTTTTCCACAAACATAAGTCCATAATTCAATTTTGATATAGAAGTTTTGTTGAAGGGTCAGGAAGGCATTTTGTTGGTGTCTAGGAATTGCAACAAAGTTATAATCATTTTCTTTTTTCTGAGGAGCTTATATTCCAATTAAGAAAACTAATATGTAGGGGCGCCTGGACGGCTCAGTCAGTTAGGTGTCCAATTTCATCTCAGGTCGTGATCTCACCATTCATAGGTTTGAGGTACACATCAGGGTCTGTCCTGACAGCTCAGGGCCTGGAGCTTGCTTCAGATTTTGTGTCTCTGTCTCTTTCTGCTTCTCTCCAGCTCTCTCTCTCTCTCTCTCTCTCTCTCTCTCCCTCTCTCTGTCTCTTTCAAAAATAAACATTTAAAAAATTTAAAAAAGAAATATAACATGTAGAAAATTACATTACTTCAGTTGAAATAATGAGATACAAATCCATTAAACCACAGTGTATGTTTATGTACGGTTTAATTACAAATGCAGTAATATAGATACTGATACATTTGTTCAAAGAATTAAGTTGTAGTTAATTAGATTGTCAAAAAGAGGCTGTTTAGAGTAAAAATGGTTCAATATGCATCTTGAACTGGTTAAGCAGAGGAGAAAGGACATCCAATTCTAAAACAGGAAAGTTCAATGTAGTTGAAATTGGGCATCAGATAATTAGGGAAGGAAGCAGGAACAGTCTAAATGGGGAATATATTTAACTGAACATGGAAAGTTAGGTGTTGTCAGTTTGTAAAGGGATTCAAAATTAGGCAAAACACATTTTATATATGAAAAAGATTGGGGTGTAATGAAATTAGAAATGAATCAATTTTAAGGTTGGCTTGTTAGTACACACATGTAATAAATGACAAAATGAGCAGGTGTGAGGTTCTAAAATCCAGATTCTGGCTTTCCTTGAGGCACAAAGGTTAAGCTGATATCACCGTTGCAGATAACCATTGTATTAAGAGAGAAGTTCAGAGACGGTCTACTTGGAAGGATGGTCCTCAGACAAACACAGGTGTGTCGTAGGCAGTTCATGCCGTAACTGCATTCTTGGGTATAAAGAATAGATGCATATCAGATTGGGCAAATCATATTTTGTTTATTTACTTGAAGAATATGCTTTACATGTAAATAGTATATTATTAGTTTTATAAAAACATTGAAATCTATTAAATGATTTAAATGGTAGAGAGTTAGTAGAGAACATTTTATTATGCTCTCTAAGTTGATAAGAAATTGGTCATGAAACATATTTTTAAAAGAACAGCCATTGTGGCGCCTGGGCTGGCTCAGTCACTTAAGCATCCAACTCTGGATATCAGCGCAGATCTTGATCTCACGGTCGCAGGATCGAGTCCCCATTGGACTCCACTGGGTGTGGAGCCTGCTCGGGATTATCTCCTTGTCTCTTCGCCTCCCCCTGCTCATGCTCTCCCCTCTCTCTCTCTCAAAATAAATATGCTCTAAAAAATAAATTAAAACTTAAAAAAGCTAGATGTAATAAAAATGACTTTTTTTTAATGTTCATTACTACTGGATATCAAGGAAAACATATGAAATACTAACAAAAGATACAACGCAGGACATTTCCAATTCAGTCTTAAATTTGCTTTTCAACTTCTCTCTTGTTCACTAAGTTATTCACTCATGTAAAATTTATACTAAATTTGAAGTAGGAGGATCAGAGATGAATACACTTGTGAAGTATGAAATGGAGTGGTCTCTTTGTAAGTATTTTATCTTAAATCTCTAAATTATATTAGTTAGATTTTCAAATTTGGATCCATAATTCACAAGTTTTAAGACCAATAAAGGTTTAGAAGGCCACAATGGGGAAATTTAAGCATAGATATTATAAAATGATTTAGTATGTTATGGTAGTAAAATGGTGAAGTAAACTATATATATTTTTCTTCACAGGATGTGTCATGTAGTGACAGATACAGACGATTTGGTAATAATGACTTAACGTGCTGGATGAAAACCAGGGCGTCACGAATGCTCTTAGGAGAGACCGCATTTCCATCTTTGCCAAATAATTGCATTTGTGTCAATATTCATCAGTTACACTAACTACTTTTAATAGCTGAACTTGCACATAATAAATACATTTTAAACCTTTTTTTTTTTAATTTTATGTTTATTTTTGAGAGAGAGACAGTGTGAGAGAGGGAAGAGCAGAGAGAGAGGGAGACACAGAATCCGAAGCAGGCTCCAGGCACTGAGCTGTCAGCCCAGAGCCCAGTCTAGGGCTTGAACTCCCAGACCTTGACCTAAGCCAAAGTCGGATGCTCAACCAACTGTGCCACCCAGATCCCCCACTTTTAAACACTCTTTATCTTAATATCTAATGTGGCCTAATGAGCAAGATATTTCAATTTTTGGAATTTGGAAGAAAATGAAATGTGAACTCTGATGAGGAAAATATCGGGGTTCTTTTGATAATATCTCTTCTTTACTTACAATAACATAATCGTGCTTATTTTTGTGTGCCTCACATTTCATACCCTGAATGTGTGTGACCTGTTTCTTTTCATATCTCATGTCACAAGTAAAGAAAAACATATCTATTGATTTTTTTGAACTATAGTATCAAATGCAACACCTTTGGGGACAAAATGTTTCAGTCGCTCCCTAAGAAGGAAGCAGATTGGTCTGTGTTCACCATACAACGAAATGAATTACGAATTAGTTGTACTGAAATCTTTTAGTTTGATGTTGCCCCGCTCAATAATTTTTGCTCTTGTTGCTTGTGCTTTTGATGTCATGTCAAAAACAAAATCACCGGGAGTAATAAAGACCAGGGATCTATTTTCAGTTCTATTACTTTACTGGCTGTTGGACTTGGGACAAGTGTAAGTTATTTAAGCTTTTGAAAAGGCATGCCTTTATCTATAAATTGGGGCAACAAGTATCCTTACTGAGAGGATTGAGAATCATGAGAGTAAATAAATAAAGCCTGTTATAGTACTGAGCTTGTGATAAATCCTCAATGAATGTTACTATCAGCTAATAATTTCTTTAAAATATAACAAACACCTACATCTGCTCCACTCACTTTTTCATTGTCCTTCTGCAAGCAAAAAATATTAGTAGATACTTCAGTTTATGTAAATAAATTTAAATGCATGTATTAATGTGTCTATAAGTGTCTAGATACATGTCGCTATAACCACATAGTGTACAGCTACTTCCTTGGGAGACTCATAGCTGAGGGACATTTTGGCAATCACATTCTTTTCCCTGGGGTGTAAACTTATTTCCAGAGTGAGACTATTATGCTTTGGGAGCGTCAACACAAGCCCCAGTCCCCATTGCCAAGGCTGAGATGGCCAGAACAACAGAACTGGAAGATGGCGAGTGACAGAATATCATTTGGTATTATCTGCCGGTGACTGAGCTAATAATCAGCTTAAGATTGTTTAAATAGCTGTGGGTGCTTAATCCCAAATTCATATTTAGTTTAAGGTTTAAGAGTCTGAGAAACACAAATCTATGAAGGCTGAAATGGAATGCTGTACGCAGAAGAGTGATACTGAACTTCAAAAAGATACTGAAATTATATTGTTTAGGTTTTAAGATTTGGATCTACATTGCACAGATTTGGAGAGCAATAAAAGATTAGAAGGTTGAAATAAGGGACCTTTGAAATAAGATTATTAGTGTTCAGAGAGGATTTAGCCGTGAGAGGAGGTAATTGTTTTTATATCAGCATATGTTCTAATACCTCCGTGCAAACCATTACACATCAGAATATATGTCTTGAACTTGAGCGATATGGCCTTTACACACATTTTAGAGTTTCAAAACTTTCACAAAGAGGCTGTACATGTACTTCTAAATACAGCCTTAATTGCATTATCAATAACTAGGTCTATTCTGTTAAAGGTGAAATGCTGACATATGTTGTAATATTATGCATGCGATACATGAATTGTTATAGATAAAATAACATTTTCAGTTTTCTGGAGGAAAAAAGGATTTGTACTACAGGAACTGCATGAGGTAACATTTCTTTAAAAGAATACAGTAGTAATAACAGTGATAAAAGGAATGAGCGTCTACATTTATTTACCATTTATTCTGTGCATAAGCACTCTTAAGTACTTTCGAAATCGTGCTTTAATTTTTACAACCAATATTTTATCCCCAATTTATATATAAGGTAAGTGAAACAAGATTCAAAGTTGATAGTTTGGCTCCCCCAAAATGATAGAAGCCAATATAGTGTACTGTCACTCAAACACCAAAACTTTGCATCGTAATTAAAAATTATTTTATATTTGATGCTGTCTGCCTATAGCGATACATGGGTGTCTTCCCTAAAGTCTTTTGTTAAGCACTTTTTCTCACTATCCCGTGGAACAGCACTTTAAACATTTAAAAAATATTATTTAAATTTGTTTCTCTGAGTTTGTCTTCATTATAATAGTTAATAGATATGTAACAGAGAAAGTCATTAAAACTATGAACCTCAGTATTTTTAAATTTTAAAATGAAGTTAGACTTTAGAAGCTACTGTGAAGAATTTCCATAATGATACAAAGTAGCTGGCCCATGATATGGGAGATATTCAGTAAATAATTAATATTACTGTAACATAGTAGAATACATTTATTAACAGTCTTTGGTGTTTGCTTTGTTTTAGTGCATGCACATGGCAAATTTTTCTAGTGTAGGGTTCACAAATTTTAGCATGCATGGTGGCCACAAGCCCCACATGCATGCAGATTCAAAGCCATCTGCTGCTGACTCTTCTCTACGGAAATCTTAACTTTTCTCTGCCTTTTTTTTAATATTTATTTTTTAATATTTTTTTAATATTTATTTATGTTGGGGAGAGCACAAGTGAGGAAGGGGCAAAGAGAGGGGCCAAAGGTTCTAAAGCACTCTCTGCATTGACAGGCTGAGCCCGATTTGTGGGGTTCGAGTCCAGTGAGTTCGTGGGGCTCAAATTCACAAACCACAAGGTCATGATCTGAGTCAAAGTTGGACGCTAGACCGACTGAGCCACCTAGGTGCCCCCTTTGGACATATTCTGACATGCTGATGGCTAGCCGGTATTTACAGAGCCCCTTGTAGTTATTTGGGTTGTTACTTTTCTTACAGCACATGTGTACATAATGTTCCCTGGGACTGCATATTCCCCAGGCGCTTCTAGAAACTCTTAGAGTATCTCTAGAGTGAAGCCCAGGAATCTGTTTCACTTAATACCATTCAAAAGAGATACGCATTCCATTCATATTGTTTCATTATGAACAGCTACTTCATGTGAGACCCTGATGACAAGGTTTATGTGTTACGTCTCTTCACCCAGTGAAAGGCTGACAAGTACAGTCACACATGAACACAGGAAGGTTCAGACAGGGCATTCCCCAGGGCCCTGCAGAACCAAACTTTGAACCAATGTTTCTTTGAGCTTCTGCTCAAGATTAAGAGACTAAGTGACCTGTCTCAGGTCACCAAGTACAGTCCGGCCGCAAAATGAGGTATCCATCTTCCAGCCTCAGATAATACGCATCCCGGGGAGAAGAGCAGATCTGAAGCACACGGAGAGCATTCCATGTCGACCCGAGACAACCGGTTAAACAGCTGTCTAAAGTTCTCACATTAGGCTGTCATCGGAGTCCTCAGGTATAAACATGCTATAGGCGTTTTAGCTTAAATTTTAACTTAAATTTTATGTTTTAAGTTAACTCTGGAAGGCATTTTTTCTCTTTTTAATACTATCCCATAATACTATCCCCTTTTGTAGAAATTATTTTCAAAATGCAAACTCTGTTCCTTATGGATAAGGAGTTCCTCCCCCTCCTGAAATGTTACATATCACAGGAGATATCGCACGTCAATGGCTTTGTTTCAGTGCTCTCTTTCATTTTTATTTTTTTTTAAGAGAGCAAGTGAGTGGGGTTTGAGAGGCAGAGAGAGAGAAGGAGAGAGAGAATTTTAAGAAGGCTCCACACTCAGCACACATTCCTCTGTGGGCTCCATCTCATGACCCTGGGATCATGACCTGAGGTGAAATCAAGAGCCGGAGGCTTAACTGACTGAGCCACCCAGGCACCCAGGTGCCCCAATGCTGTCTTCTTCTATTTCTGTCTTCTGTTCTTCCATAATCCATAGTTCTTTCACTTTAATTTCTCTCTCTCCCCTCCTTACTCTACTCCCTCCTTTCTCCTTTCCTTTCTTACTTCCCGTATTTAGTAAATCTTATTGAAGTGCAAGTAAGTAGATGTCATACATGATGTCACATGCTTGACAAAGAGCAGCAAAAAACCTGTCAGTGGCCCATCTTTTGACACTGCATCTTCTGCCCTTAGCCCTAGGTGCCACCAGATAGCTTGTGTGAATAAAAGCTATATACCAGAATAAAAAGAATGTAGTACTACTTTGCTTAAACATTTAGGCATGAAAGGAACACTTTTTAAAAAATATTCTATACAGCCTACTTTTGATTTTTATTTCTTTTAAATTAATTACATTAATTTACAAACTTATTTAACCATTAAACTTACTTAAATAAGTTTAAAATGGTAAAAAGCAGTTAAATTTTACTTTGTTGGGAAAAATAAAGCTACGTGGTTATTTGGGTAAGTGAAGAATGCAAAGTGGCTCCCCTCTTTATTTTCGACTCCTTCTTTAGCCTAGATTTTGCCAGAAGCAAAGAAAAGACCGATTACTGAATTTATTTTTTTCCTTCAGAAATCTATTCCCTACTTGTGAAACACAGTCAAATGGTCAAAAGATAGGTAGTAAGGGAGAAAGGATGAGAAGCAGAAAAGAAGAAAATCCACACGCTAGCTCTTCCGTCCCAGGGTACGGGAGCTTTGACAGCGAGCCAAGTTATCAATATTCATACATGACAAGCTGAAACCCGCGAAGCCAAAACACATTCCTTCAGTAATGCATCTGTGGGGACGTGAAAAGGATTGGGAGAGACTGAAAGCTGAAAAAGCCATTGCTTTTCTAAAGTGTCCAAATGCTTCTTTCTACAGTGCCCTAGTTTTGTGAGCTCTGTCTTTAGCCTTAGGTCTATTTATTCCATTTTTTGTGTGTTTATTTGTCTGTCCTTGCGATTTGGAAACATGATTAGAGCTTACAGTGAAAGATGAATTGGCTCAGGGAATTTGTGCTTCGGTTTCAGGGAGGAAAATATAATATTCAACCCAGATAGGATATATATTTTATGTTCTTTATATTAAAAAGACAAAAGTAGAGTTACAGAAGACAGAGAGAGAGAGAAAGTAACGAGGAAGGAAAAAGGAAACACAGAAAGAAGGAAGGAAAGAAGGAGGGAAGGAAGGAAGGAAGGAAGGAAGGAAGGAAGGAAGGAAGGAAGGAAGGAAGGGGAGAGAGAGAGAGACAGAGAGGAGGGAGGGAGGGGGGAAGGAGGAGGGAAAAGGGAGAGAAGAAAGGGATAGAGAGAAGCCAAGAGAGAGAGAGATTAATGGCCTGTGAAAGAGAAAACTGAATAAATAAATGTATCAGTAACTACATATAAAATTAGTAATAATTTTTATATATCTAGACTGAATACAGAAAGGAATCAAGTGATTTCATAAACCACAAGAGGAGGCTTTTTGCACATTTCTTCTGTGAGGAGAAAACACGAGGCAGAGCTAGAGGAAGAGAGATTCTCATATACAGAAGTACGACTCAGGAAGCGGCAAGGAGCCTGACGTCATTGCTCTTTCACAACTCTTGGGTGTACTCCTGGCAGAGTTTTTCTGAGAACTTATTTTTAAATTATCTAGAGAAAGTTAGAAGTGAATTGAATAGGTTCAGTTTTCCAGTCAGTGTTTTTCAGTGTGGAGAAATAATTAAGAGGAAAATGTTTTCTGCTTTGGTTGGGTTTGGCTTAATTTTTTTTTTCTTTTTTTCTTCTTGGTCTATAGCAAACAGTTTCATTTAGGGAAGGTGGAAAAGAAAGGCTGTTCGTATATTTAATTGTACAACTGCCAAAGTGTGTGTTGTGTAACTGCACTTCCTGCATCTTGAGAGCTGGATCTTTTCAATTCACTTACGCATTCTTTTTAGGACTTTAAATTTTACCCAAAATTACATTTATGAAGAAAATGTCTATTAATTCATCTGTCCATTTGATTGAAGATTCAGTAGACACTAACAGGCTGTGATGTCCCAGCATGCTACTTGGTACTGGGATATATATTGATAAACAGGTTTACATGGTTCGAGCAAGCTGGATATTATATTTAACAGAATAAATGGAGTACAGACAAGTAGGTACCAGTAATATAAAATTTTAAGTGAAAAAAGTTACCACGAAAAAAAGAAGTAAATGTTATCAGAGGGAAGAAAGGAGTCATTTCATTCATTTGTTTGGGAAAACAAGGAAAAACTCACTTAAAAAAAAGTAAGTGTTGCATAGCAAGGGGAGGTGGGCAGGGGCCAAAAATGAATATGCAACATAAAAGCTCAAATATTGTTCTGAATATCTTAATATATTTTATTGATTATTTGCACAGGTTAAAACCTGTGCGTTACTAATCTTCTCCACATACGAATTCTTTGACACAGCAGCAGCATACAGGGGTAAAGGATTGAGTGGAACAGATAGATTTCGCTGAAAATCTCATAGGTACTAAATAATGAACACCGGAAAAGCAAAAGATATTAAAAATAGATACACTGTGCAATATTCTAAACAGATGCATGGAATCTGAGTCTATTTCTCCCAAGAACGCAATATGGGAGACACTACCATTCCCACTCTCCACGCGAGAGAACAGTAGGTTAGGGATGCCCTTCAGCTTTCCCCTGAGCATACCGCTAGCGCGAGATGGCAGCGTGACAAAAACAAAGGATCATCTGTTGACAAGACCGCACATTTCCCTTCATCATTTTACTGAGATTTTAAACACACCGAAAGAGTTCGAATACTGCGGGGGAAAACCGGAAATGCAAAATCTTGCATTTGCATCATGATTTGTCTAATTTCTGGGTATAAATAAGAAAAAATGTTAATGATTCAAATCAAACACATAAAACTGACACACTTAACCCTTATGAAAACAACTTGGAGTTGGTTTTAATGAGATATTTTCACCAATTTTGTTGAGCAGCCTGTAAGAATCAAGTCAAACATGTTTTAATAATATTTTCCTTCTCAGCGGGTACTCGTTCTGTCAATGTTGATATCACCCTGGGATTTAAAGGCACTGATTGACATTTTAGAGTTGCTTATTTTTCTTTCATTTTTATTTTGCTTTCTATTTAGCTTCCTACTACATTGGTGCTTTAAGAAGCTAAGAATGAATGAGTGAGCAGTTCATGTATATGCTCTAATTCTACTCTAGATATTTTATGATAATATCGCTTTTATTTCCTGTTGTCGGATAGCATTTCAAAACAACAACTGACCCAATTATGTTCACAGTCAGCCTCCAAGTACCCTAGTGAAATGACATGCAAATCCCATTGGAAGGTATTCCATGCAGTACTCTAGATCTAATCTTGTGCAGTGATGAGTGAAAACAATTATACAATATAAACAAATAGCATATACAAATGTTATATAAACATGTATCCGTTTTCAATTATAAGCTGTATAGATCTTTTTTTCTCAGTTAAATAACTGGAAATAACCTGAAGAATTGATAGTGAAGCTTTCAGGGCTAAGGTTAACTTCGTTGGGGGTACACACAGAAAATGTCTTTGTATTTATACAGACCCGTGTTGTTTTGTGTTTCTAGAACCTCAACCTACTGGCTCACTCGCATCCAGTCTTTTCTCTACTGCAACGAGAACGGCCTCCTGGGCAGCTTTTCGGAAGAGACGCACTCGTGCACCTGTCCGAACGACCAGGTGGTGTGCACCGCGTTCCTGCCCTGCACCGTGGGCGACGCCTCGGCCTGCCTGACGTGCGCCCCGGACAACCGCACGCGCTGCGGCACCTGCAACACCGGCTACATGCTGAGCCAGGGGCTCTGCAAGCCTGAGGTCGCCGAGTCCACCGATCACTATATCGGCTTCGAGACCGACCTGCAGGACCTCGAGATGAAATACCTGTTGCAGAAAACGGACAGACGAATCGAAGTCCATGCCATTTTTATCAGCAACGACATGCGCCTCAACAGTTGGTTTGACCCCTCCTGGCGCAAGCGGATGCTCCTCACCTTGAAGAGCAACAAGTACAAGTCGAGTCTGGTCCATATGATCTTGGGCCTCTCTTTACAGATTTGCTTAACTAAAAACAGCACCTTGGAGCCAGTGTTGGCTGTGTACGTCAATCCCTTCGGAGGCAGCCACTCCGAGAGCTGGTTCATGCCTGTGAATGAAAACAGCTTTCCAGACTGGGAGCGGACTAAGCTGGACCTCCCGCTGCAGTGCTACAACTGGTCGCTGACTCTGGGGAACAAATGGAAGACATTTTTCGAGACAGTGCACATCTACCTGAGGAGTCGCATCAAGTCGAGCGGCCCCAATGGCAATGAGAGCATTTACTACGAACCTCTAGAATTCATTGACCCTTCCCGGAACCTGGGTTACATGAAAATCAATAACATTCAAGTGTTTGGTTACAGCATGCACTTTGACCCGGAAGCCATTCGGGACTTGATCTTGCAGCTGGACTACCCCTATACTCAGGGATCCCAGGACTCAGCACTTTTGCAACTTCTAGAGATAAGAGACCGTGTAAATAAACTCTCCCCACCTGGTCAGCGTCGTCTAGATCTGTTCTCTTGCTTGCTTCGTCATAGACTCAAGCTGTCTACCAGTGAGGTGGTGAGGATCCAATCTGCTCTCCAGGCGTTTAATGCGAAGTTGCCAAACACAGTGGATTATGACACGACCAAATTATGTAGTTAACCATAAATGTCAAGCACAACCCAAAATCTTGAAGGAGTTTTTACAGTGCTTTTGTGGAACAGTTTATGTTTGGAAGAGTACATTTAAATTGTCTTTTCAATATCTGTCTTATATCAGTCAATAACATTGGATGGCAATTTACACACATGAACTTGCTGACAATGAATATATTATACTGCAGTTTTGGTTTATGAATGAAATAAATACTGACACCAGTCTAGAAGACATTCTACTTTTTACAATAAATTTCATTTGTAATTTTATATGTTCCATGGCAATGCTTTTGTGCATTACATCCTCTAGAGGGAACATAAAAAGATACCAATAAAATTTTGTAGCTGAACAGTTATTAAAAAGAAGTGCTGTGGGATTCCTTTTTTCCATGAAATGAGTTTTATTTTGATATAGCTTGTTAGAACCTGGGGAACATTCACCAAGAGTTTTTTAATGGAAACATTTGAAGGTCTCCTTCAGTAGCCTTTAGAGAAAACCCAACTAGGCAGAATGTTTAGTATTCAGTGGTATTTTTATGGTCGACAACATAATGGCAGTGGTTCCTTTACTACCGTGCTTATAAATCATTCCAAGAGACACCATCGTTATTGAGATAAACAGACTATTTTCCAACTAAACACGAGAACATTCTGACAAACATACAGAAAAATCAGTGTGATTATAGGCTCATGGAGAAAGTAAACCCTTTATTTCCTTGGCAACTTGCTTTGTCTTGCTTTTCTGTCTACATTCTAATAACCAATCATCAGCATGCTCTGAATGATCATTTTCATTTCAAGCACTGAAAACCCTAGTTATTCGAGCACTTTACCAAAGTCAGTAAAATAACATTTCTAGAATTCACAAGTTGTAATGTGTTCATATAA
Source organism: Paguma larvata (assembly GCA_030068075.1). Taxonomy (NCBI): domain Eukaryota; kingdom Metazoa; phylum Chordata; class Mammalia; order Carnivora; family Viverridae; genus Paguma; species Paguma larvata. Next base: position 40,194,959 of record CM057840.1, read on the forward strand.
AATAAAGAAGCAAATAAGCAATTCGGATGTAAATAGACATTTTGTTTGTCTCTCAGAGAAACCGCTATGACTAAAATATATTTTGAGGACCAAACTCCTTCAATGTAAAACTGATTTTTGTTCAGATTTTTGGCTTGAAATTTAAGTTGAGCTCCCATATTACACATGATATAACCGTAGATATGTAATTTGTTCTTTTTTTCTAGAAACCTTAAATGGCATTTTTGTTTAGACATATGAATGTATCTGTAAAGTGTGGTTATGGTATTTGTCACTCAGCACTTGTCTAAACATTTCATAAACATTTCTTACAATTGGAACACTGTTCAGCCCAGCTTTCCTGTTGATTTCATGGAGTCATTTCTCAGAGCATAGGGAAGGGAATCCATGGCATCAGTGAAAAGGATAAGACTGATGACAAAAATATTACACAGATATTCTAGATTCTTGGGCTGTTTGTTATCGGTTCCAAAGCATTTTAGACAACAATCCAGACAACAAATACTTATTCAGTTTACCATAAGCAAGACATTGTTTTTCCACCCAGTATCTGAGTAGCTAATTTTCTTTCATTTTTCACTAATTTTTTTCTGCTATTCAATAAAAAAAATATATGCAATTATTAAATGTCATATTTCTGATATCATAACAGACATCCTCTTCATTTAATTCTGACAACAGTAAGTTATGGATTATTATACCCATTTTTTTGTGGAAAAAATGAAAAACACAAAACAAATGCAGTGTTGTTTGTCAAATTCCCCAAGGTCACAAACCGAAAAAGTTGAAAGACCAAGATTCCAATATAAACATCTTTGGAATGAATCTATCATCTTTTCAGTGCATCACTGAGCTTTAAATGAACGATTATATTTCTGTATTTAATCCCATTATATGCAAAGGCTTACGGCAAAATAAGAATCACTTACAATATCAAGGTCTAAGTCATTATAAAACACATATCCTCACAGTACACTTGAACAATTAAATAAAACCAGAATTTATCATCCCTCTTCAATCATTCACAGAATGACCAAACTTATCAAATATAAACAATGTGTTTCAAAAGATATTTGCCATATGTCATAATTGCCACTGGGACTTTTTCCGGAAGAGACTTGGAGGCCCAGAGGTCTGGCCTCTGTGACCTAGAAACCACCAAGCAACATGTATGGTCCCCAATTGACTCTGAACAGCAATGACTCCTTGGAACTTAAGGAAATTGTCAGTAATGCGACTTCTTTTATGGCTCAGTTCGCTCTGATGTAGCTGCCTTAGGAGAGAGAAGAGTCTACAATCACAGGTAAGAAAGTACATAACTAGGCTTTTGTCCTGGGACTTCTTGTGCCTTGCATGTGTTGGCACAAAAGTCCCATTGGATATGATCAAATTACCTTAGTTTCAACAGTCTTGGTAACACTGTCAGTGAATTCTTTATATTTCTGGGTCAGCTTTCCCTCTCAAAGTGAAGAAGTGATATGAATGTATTTCTCTGAATATTTTGTCTAAGGTAACATAAATACACTATAAGTAAACATGTCAAGCAAATTCTAGTGTGCTTTACAGAGTTAAGGGATAAATAATCAACACATATTTTTATATTTCTATTTCTCATGTATTACCAGCTATTAGAGAATGTCCAGGAAGCAATAGACAATACAATCTAGTTTATACAAAATGTGTTTGACACATTGTGTTGTGTATGGGGAAATATGCAGCCTATAAACATTTTGTTTTTCCCGAATTGACTTATATGCAAACATTTTTGCTTATTGTTAGTCCAGGAATTTGAAAACAATTAGTAAAAATAGTTTTATTGTCAAAATCTTATCCAGAGCAAATGATCAGGAGGTGTATATGCAAAAAAATATTTTAAAAGGTGGGGCGGGGCACTTGGGTGGCTCAGTCACTTGAGCATCTGACTCTAGGTCTTGGCTCAGGTCACGATCTCATGGTTTGTGAGTTCAAGTTGTGCATCGGACTATGCACTGAGAGCATAGAGCCTGCTTGGACTTCTCTCTCTCCCTCTGTCTCCCCAGCTCCTACCCTACTCATGCTCTTTCTCCCTTACAATAAATAAGTAAACATAAAAAATAACATAAAATAAAATAAAAATAAAAGGGGCGATATTTGATTTTTTTTTCCAAAATTTCTACTTTAGGTATCTAAATTAAGGACTAAAGGAAAATCTTCGTTTCCAAGCATAAGTTGTTCCGGAAACATGCCTGTAATCCAAAGCACTTGTATATCAAAGTGAATTTCAAAAACCATTGGCTCCGTTGGGATTGTGTGACATTTGGCCTTATGTACTACTCATATTGCAAGATATTGCTCTTTTATCAAGTTAAAACTTATTAGAAACCTTTGCTCTCATCTTGTGGAACACTCACAGAACAAGTGACTCACAGTCCAAAGTTTTACTGTACTTGAATTTAATAAACTCAATGAAACTTGAAATTCTAAAAATCAGAAATTTACTGTAAATACACTTCCTCCTGAAACTTCTCTTAATGTTCTAGCTATTTTGATGACTGTCAAAATTTAACTTGCCTCCCTATCCCTGGAGTCTCTCTCAAGTTGAATTTTAGCAAGTTGAATCAATATTCAAATGATCACTGTCAGAAAAAAATAAAAAATAAAAAGCTAAAGTAGCTCATGGCTTTCTATAACAGCATTTTATATAAATTTAATGCAAGAAAAGTAATTTTTTCTCTACTTTTTTTATGACTCATGTGAAAATAGGAAGAAATATTTTGGAGGAACCAGGACCAGGTACTGCTCTCTAATCATATAATTCCTTCTTTGTGAATGAACCTCCTTTTCTTTTTATGAGGGACATCAATTACATCTTTGTATCAACAGACCTAAAATTTATTCATTTAAGGAAAATCAACCATTTGCAACAATTTGAGAACAAAATAAAAAGATGTACGTTTGCTAAATTGAGAGTTACAAAATACAGAAATTCAACTGAAAGGAAAGTTGAAATTTTGGAAACCCGGTAAAAAACACAACTTAGTTTTAAAGAATAAACTTTGCTTTAAATTTTAAAAAGCTACTTATAGGTGTCTCAAATCGCTATGACTTGGAAAAAAAATAAAAGTACTTTGAAATGAATCAAGCTCAGAGAAACTGTAGTAACAGTCTCATTCTGATATGGCGCCTCTATCATTTTATTAGAATAATGATCCTTGAGCAAAATTGCATTTTTACCTTTGGTCATAAGTATGGTATTTATAATTTGAAACCACGGAGTCACCGATGATAAACTTGTGGGATCCTCAGGCGATAATTGTGCAATCAGCTGATTTTTTGACATCTCAGGGTTTATGTGTCGCCATGCGCACTCACTGCACTGCTATTCTACTGCTATTGACTCTCCACTTTCCTCTCTTCCATCACTATGATCAGGTTTATATTTCTACCTTCAGGCTTTCCTGGAAATAGAAATGCAAATTATAATTCAATCACTCCATAATATTCTAATAATTGGTAAATATATCTTAAGTGGAAATTTTTACCAACATCTCCGTTATCTTTACATTACCTGTTTTAATGAATCACGAGTGACTGATGAATTGGAATATCCATGTCAAGTCATTTGATATTGACGACATGCAGTCAATTGTGGTAAATCGGTACACATAAATGAAATTCAATCTGAAGCAAACATTCCACATATGATATTATCTCCTCTGCTGGCAGTCAGACTAACCGTTTAATCACTGGTGCTATAGCATTCTGTGATTATGTAGTATAGCTATCACATAATAACTATCCCTATACTATCTGATTAATTAAATACTTATGCAACGCTTACCACGAGTAAGGCACTATTCTCAACGTGTAGTGAATGCAAGGATTTCCAGGTAAGGTAGTGACCTGACCACAGACTTCTAACCTGTCTCTCTCTCCAACCAACATTATTAAGAGTATAAAAAAGCCTTGAAAAGATCTTCAAAAGTGCAATGATGAACAAATCAGAAAAAAATTGGCGCATAAAAAAGATTTGTAGCAATAATATAGAACATGACTCTCAAAATGTCAACAGTAATGCATTTAAAATTTAACTATATACAACAAAACTGAAATCAATTTCATGATTTACACAAAAGTATTTGAAAAAGTTCTCTATACAGTCTTGATTTTTGAATCAAAAATATAGTTTCATTTTCATTTATAGTACTGTAGACAGATTTTTTTTAAATATACCAATTTCAAATCATGAAAGTAAGGGAAAAATAAGTAAAAATTCCTCCATACAAAGAATATGCTCTACAGTTATGTAGATTCTATTATTAGTGTTTAAGAGATCAAGGATAATTAACATAAAATATTATAAAAATAAAAATAATAATAAATGTTCAAAACGCTTTAACTAAACCACCAATGATGAGTTTGTAATGGAAACAAAAAAAGGCATTTATTTTTATAGCAAAAATAAGCTATTATGCCCTTATTCCTGATATAATTGGATATTTTTCTTAACATAAATTGAAAAAGTCTTAATGCATAATAAGAAACTATAATGTTAAGGACAGAAGCTTAATTGGATAAATATAAGAAATAAAATTTTAAAACATTATTGTAAAGAAAAATACAAAATGAAATTGATAGTCTGGGAGATATATATAATGCTATCAGTGGCTCTCCCAGGTGACTCAGTCTGTTAAGCGTCTGACTTCAGCTTGGATCATGATCTCACCATTTGTGGGTTTGAGTCCCACATCTGATTCTCTGCTGACAGCTCAGAGTCTGGAGCCTGATTCAGATTCTGTATCACCCTCTTCTCTCTGCCCTCCACCTCCAAGAATAAGTAAACGTTAAAAAAAAGGAAACAAAAGCTCTGATTTAAAAAAAAAAATTACATGAAACCTTGTGTAAAAATGTACACTTCATTCCAAAGTAATGCTTAAGTTTACTTCCAGTTAAACAAGATTTAATGGAATCTTTTTTTTATTATAAATATAACACAATAATTTAAAAAACGTGTTTGGAGAAACTAATGGTTGTGAACAAACAAATAAATAATAAAATAAGACCAATTAGTGGGAAGTTCTATCAAAAGACATTAAAATGTATAAGTGGTAAGAAAAATGTAATATTAAGAAATATAGAAGATGTGAAAATGGAATTTATGTTAAAATTGTCATTTTAAGGAGAAGGTGGTTTCTACTGGCTGGGGCATTTGATTTTCTGTTTGGAAAAGAGATTCATTAATAAAATTTATATCTTAAAGTGAAAGCAAAAAAAAATTAAATTTTAGTGTCTTTTGGTGTTAACAATATCAACAGAAAATAATGTAGTTACTAACTGGGAGACCCTAGTGGTTAAAGGTCATTTCCTAGGACAGAGCTGTCCAATAGAAAGATAATTTGAGCCCTGATTGCAAGGGTCACATGTAATTTAAAATTTTCTTATAACCATATATTTCTTTAAAGAGTAGAAGAAAATAGGGGCAACTGGGTGGCTCAGTCCATTAACACTTCTGAATCTTAATTTCAGCTCAGGTCATAATACTCGAGGTTCATGAGATCGAGTCCTATGTCAGGCTCCATGCTGGTGCCAAGGAGCCTGCTTGGTGTTCTCTCTCTCCCTCTCTCTCTGCACCTTCCCCCCCATCTCTCAAAAAAAAAAAATATATATATATGTATGTATATATATATATATATATATATATATATATATATACGCACATATTAAAAAGTAGAAGAAAAGAGAAATGTTAATATATTTTAATTAAAATATTATACTTTCGGGGCACCTGGGTGGCTCAGTCGGTTAAGCAGCTGACTTCGGCTCAGGTCATGATCTCATTGTTCATGAGTTCGAGCCCCGCGTTGGGCTCTGTGCTGATGGCTCAGAGCCTGGAGCCTGCTTCGGATTCTGTATCTCCCTCTCTCTCTGCCCTTCCCCTGTTCATGCTCTGTCTCTATGTGTCTCAAAAATAAATAACGTTTAAAAAAATATTATACTTTCAAGTGTAATTAACAAGAAACATTATCAGTGGGATATTTGTATCATCTTCTTTCTGGTATCATCTCTTGTTAATTTGCCATATATTTTACATTTACATCTCAGACTGGACTATCCACCTTTTCAGGGCTCAATACTCACAAGTAGGCAACAGGTACTGTTTTGGCAGTGCGACTCCAGCCCGTGACCCTCATTCTCCCTCTTTCCCCTCAGCAGCCTCACCTATGAAGCAACTTGCTGGGTGGCAGAGTATCTCGTCACCTCGATTCAATTTTTTTCTCTGCATTTTATAAGTTTTCTTTCTATCTTTTCATTATCTTTATTTAAATACTTTTCAGGCTTTCCTGTGTTACACAGTGGTTACAGCCTGAACTGGCTGATTAGCAGGATTCTCCTTGCTCACCGATTGCTCCTATATCCTACCTCTAAGCTTCCTCCTCAATCCCAGGGTTGATACAGCCCCTGTTTTCAATTTATGTTTAATTTACGGACTTAAACAATTTCTCTTGCTTTTGTACTTGTTAGCTCTGCTTAAAAGGACAGCTGAATAGTTGTTTATTTAGTCAAATTTAAATGTTTGTTAAAGATTTCTGCCCCCCCCCCCAAATTGCTGAGTCTGTGGTATTGATGGAAGTCCACAATGCGTCGTCTTCTAATTCCTCTTGATACTTTTCCATTCCATCTTCTGTCTAGTCACCAGCATGAACTTTTACATTGTAAATCTTTTTAAAAGGTAATGTTACACATCTCTCTACAGAATAGAGATGGAACCATTTATCTGGCATGTAGTTCCTTTCTTAACCTAGCTCCTGGCCATTTCCCTATTCTCCTCTTTCAAAGTATTTATTTCGTGTCAAACTATAATCTATATCTATATCTATAATGTAATCTATATCTATAATCTTCATCTATATCTCTAATCTATGTCTAGATCTATAAGGATATATATGTATTCAGTACAAAAGCAACATGCTCTTTCATACTTCCGGAGTTTTTCTTATGCAGCCTCCTGCCTTCTGTCTGCATCATTCTTCCATCCTTTACCATTGATTGCCTCCTAAAAAACAAAGTAATAATAATTGTCACGCATGAGTTGGATAAAAAAATTATCTCATATTTGAATTTATTTTTCCTCTTTCCATTGGTAAGATGAATCATTCCCTTTTATAGTCCAACTACAAGTAGTTAAGTTTTTTATATCTTACCCTACAATTTTCATATCCCTATTAGATTCTATATTTTTACTTTTATTTTTTTAATATTTATTTATTTTGGGAGTGCGTGAGGTGGTGAGGGACAGAGAGAGGTAGAAAGAAAATCCACAGCGGGCTCTGTACTGACAGGCTGCCAGCAGCGAGCCTGATGTGGGGCTTTAACTCATGTACCACAAGATCATGACCTCAGCCAAAATCGGATGCTCAATCCATGAGCCACCCAGGTGCCCCTAGACTGTAGATTTTTAGAAGGCAGAAACGGTGCATACTCATATTTTTTTTAATATTGACCATTATTGACAATGCTGAAATCAAGTCTTCATTATCCAGCACAATTTGTAAGTTTAATAACTGGTGGTTCTGTGAATAACTGATATAAGGGGTTCTGAATTGAAATATCCTAAAAAAATTCCTTGAAGGACCGACGTTAGTAACTGTTTTAACCTTGTGCATTCCTTATATTTTACTAAATCTGAAATCAATAGTGAACAGCATAAAATGAGATATTTATTTTGTCTCCCTCTCTCTGTCTCTCCCCTGCTCACTCTCTGTCTCTGTCTCCGTCTCTCCCTCTCAGAAATAAATACAACATCTTAAAATTTAAAAAAATATATATATAAAAAAGGAAAAGAGAAACTTAGCTTGGACTCACTCTTACTGTCCTCCATGCCTGTGAATGGTCATTAATGGAGCTTCCTGGAAAATCACGTTTCAAGGAGAGCAGGGCCCTGACTACTCTGAAACGAATACTCTGAGGAGACCCTACATACCCATACTATATGTTATGGAAGAGAAAAATACATTTCTCTATTTTTTGAGTCATTCCATTTTAAGTCTTCTTAAATTGTTATTTAGTTTTCATTAAACTACAGTAGCACATTCTATGCATTACTTTTTCTTTCTAATGCATCCTCTAATTGAATATCTAATGTGTTTTTATAGTAATGGGAACAAACTTTACAATTTACAAAAACACAGAAGTGCTTTTAGTTTTTTCATAAGAATATTTTCCAAAAACACAAACCTTACATCTCTTTTACGGACTCAAACTGTTTTGCTGTTATTCTTTTGATTGAGCTATTTCTAAATTCTTTATACAAGGATAGCAAGTAATCAAAACGACCGTCAGTTACCTTACGCTGTCGTAATAACATACAAAACATAGTGATTATTTTGGCAATAAGCTCATTTTGCTCTATACTAAAGGACTCGATGTTGCTATAATTTTTGTGTTTATGTAACTTTCACACACATCAGCCTGTCATTTGGATACCTAGCATCACATAAAATTGTCCTAACAAAATTTTTCAAAAAAAAAAAAAAAAGGGATTACTCTTAATTAGGTAGTTACTAAAAGGAAGTTATGATATCAAACTGTGCCTGAATTAAGACTGCTTTCCAAGAGTCATTTGATACACTCAGTGATTAGAGAACATGAGATTTCTGTACTTCTGAACATATGGTTTGATCAAATATGATTTATACTTATGAAAACAGAACTCCACAGGACTACTGCTAACCTAATTTTGCCTATTGTGTATCAGAGATTTTGCGTATTTTGTAATTATTGGAAATGTTTACTTAATATTAAATATTACGAGTTTCAGAGAGTCTCATTTTCCTAATGGCCTTGGTGACATTCATCTACCTAAAATGGAAAGGTTTTAGTTTGTTTTACTTCCGTTTACTCAGTTATTGAACTGTATATTCATTTAGCTAACAACAAGAACAACAAAAACATGTCAAACACCAACCATATGCCTATAGTTTTGCTAGGTTCTGGGAATAAAACAATGGAAAACATGGACATTGTGGCTAAGTACACTGGCTATAGGTAACATTCTTTATTTCCTTCCCTTAATATTAGAACTCCTGAGTTTTAGCTGGCATTGGCTACCAGCAAGATATTACATTTGTTAGTAGTCTTAGAATAAGTTGTGGTCACATAGCCACGTTCTGGCAAATACGAGGTGAAAAGAAAGAATGTGTACCTGAGTCATTCTCTCAAGGTCAGATACGCAGGCAAATGTGCAGGGTTTAATGAAGAGCAAAAATACAGGGATCTTGTTAAACATTATTAAGAATTTCAAGATGGTGACAGTGGTACATTCAACCAAACATGGGACCCCTCTAAGTGAGGTGTCTTTGGAATCTGCCGAGCCCTTGGGATCTAACTTTGTTGGCTCTAAATAAGAATGTGGTTAAGTAGTCTTTGTACTTTTATTCCTTCTGTACTTGTTGGGATACAAAAATTAGATCAACGCCTGGAAGAGGTAAAAGTCATGTGATGAAAACGAAACAGCTACCCGTTATCCCTGGGCTAGCTACTATTTCCTCATTGTCATGTGAGATAAAAATAGAAATCTTGTATAAGCTATTGCAAATTTTAGCCCCTTTGCTACAGCACATGGTCAGATGCCAATGTTCCATACATATATTTTCAAAGGCCATCTTGTAAGTTGATCTTTATTTTATTTCAATACCCATACAGTTGAATTTTTAGTATCATTCTGCTTAGTTTCTTGAAATATAAATTAAAACTGAATAGGTAAACTGTTAGAAAGTTTTTATTTAAGTGATCCTAAACTCCTTTAATATGGTTGAGCATATGTTCATTGTACCTTGCTATATAAAAACATGTTTCTCTGATATTTGATTTCATTTAATGAATCATTAATTTCATTAATTAATGTTGATGTCAGTTATGTCACACTGTTGCTACATATAAAATTACTTACTGTCTCCACTTCACCTGACTTTATTACTCTCATTATCATTAATATCGGAAATCATGCTGAATACATAGTTTACTCTAGGCAGTTGTGAATAAACTGCTTGGGTCGGGGGTGATATAAAGTATTCTCATCCTCTTTAATGACAGTAAAATCAAAATTGTGTTAATAAGGAATATTCTTACCTACTTCTTTCTTAACTACTTATAGAGATTGACAGATGAGTGTGCAGACATAGAGATGGTAGATGGATAAATAGATAGCAAAACATTGTAAAAAATGTGAAAAAGAGCAAAGTTTTAATGCAGTAATTTCTTTTATAGCAATGGGACCCTTCCTTCTAACCGAAAGCTGTGTATATAATACAAATTTAAAATGATCCCTCTACTGGGGACATCAGGTTGAAGTACCATGCAGAGGGCAAAGCCCCAGTCATTCAACAACACCATTGACCTCTGTGGTGACAACTGACTGATTTCCATGGGCTTCTAAGAAAAAAACTACTATTTTAATAATAAATTGTAGTCAGGGACTTAATTTTGTGTGTGCGTACTAACCATTTTATTGCAATGGAGTGGCCACTTAACTTCTCTGGGACCTGGGTTCTTCCCACGTGAAGTTATATCTATGTGTGTTTTAAGTTTGTTTTCAGCTTCAAAAGTCTTGTAACTTCATGTACAAATGATTCAGATAATAAAGATCTCTTTGAACATGGTTGGAAAATATTGATGGTGATGATGGCTGCTAGCTGAGCCTTGAAATATGAGTAGGGCTTCATAAATTAAGGCAGTGTGAGAGGACAATCCACATAAAGCAAATGCCATTTAATCTGGGAGTGCAAATGCATGCCCGGTAAAAAGGGATATATGTGTTTGTCATGGCTTGAAGGTTTATTTTCACTTTTGATCCAAATCATTTGATTTTGGAAGACTAAAAAAAATTTTTTTTAAAGACTGCTGAACTGAACATAGTGATTTACTCAGTTGTTCAGAGAGGTTGAAAAATTAATGCCATTTTCCTTTGGCAAAGGCTTCTGTACACAATCAAATATATTTTGACATTTGCAGTAACAAAGCCACGGTTAAATTTGCCAATTCAGCAGTTGCTAAAACCATAATGGCCCCATAATGACAGAAGGGTGAGATGAAATAAAAAGAATATACAATGAATGATTCATCAAATTAATTCACTTTGTACAATAAATTGAATTCCTGAAAATTTATTTTTGTTTTGTTCATTATAGAGATTACCAAAAAGTATACATAAAATTTAGAGATAAGATAGCTTTCAAAAAGATGAATCTTTAAAATCAATACAGAACAGATTCGTCAGTCCATTTTGATTTTTTTTTTTTTAATCTCAAAATAGATTAATGTAGTGGTACCTAGTTGGCTCAGTTGGTTAAGCAATCGACTCTTGATTTCATTTCAGGTTATAATCTCACAGTCATGAGATCCAACCCTGTGTTGGGCACCATGCATGACGTGGAGCCTGATTAAGATTCTCTCCCTTCCTCTCTTTCTGTCCCCCACTCATGCTCTCTCTTTGTATTTCAAAAAATAAAAAATAAATAGGTCAACATAAAAGAAGACTGTAAGCTTTTCAACTGCATTGCCATTTACAAAGGTAGAATGTCTCAATAAAAGTAAAATTTCCTATATGGACTCTAAAGAAAGAGGGACCCCAGAACCCTGATTCATCCATAGTTATCAAATACCATCCTGAAGCATGAGTGCCCTGTTCAGTCTATTACCTCTTCCTTTTTTTTTTAAAGATTTTATTTTTAAGTAATCTCTACACTGAATGTGGGGTTCAAACTTACACCCCTGAAATCAAGAGTCACATGTTCTACCCACTGAGCCAGCCAGATGCCCCTATTTCCTCTTTTAAATATTTGTTTTCTATGTTAACATTTCTGAAACATGTTACTCCAATAGGAGGCATTAACATGGTAGGACCTATTTTATTTTTTTTTTTAGTTTTCCAAAACTAGCAATTTTTTATTGCTATAAATTGAATGTTTGTGTCCCTCAAAATTTATATATTGATACCTAATCACCAGTGTGATGGTATTTGGAGGTGTGGGCTTTGGGGTGAACTTCACAATGGCAGGACCCTCATGAATGGGATCAGTGTTTTTTACCAAAGAGACCCTAGGGAGTTCCGTCATCCCTTCTACTATGTGAGGACACAGGTAGAAGACAGTCATCTATGCACCAGTGCACAGACTCTCCTGAGACACTTCTTCTAGCACCTTGATCTTGAACTTCCCAGCTTCGACATCTGTGAACGATAAATGTGTATTGTTTAAGCCACCAACCCTACGGTATTTTTGTTATAACAGTCTGCAAGGGCTGACAATTGTAAGATTGGCAAAACTTCTTAGAATCACTCGTGTCTTATTAAAGACCATAAATTTAGCTTATGCCCAGAGTGATAAGTACTTCAAGTCTACTTTATTTCTTAACAAACATTTTTATACTAAATGCCTGGTATAGTTCTAAGTATTCTATAAATATCAATCCATTTAGCTCATAGAACAACCAAGTGACGTCTATTTAAAATCACTAGTTTATAGCTTGAATAAACTAAGACACAGAAAAGTAAATAGTGTACCCAAGGTCGATCAATTGGTAAATAAAAAAATAAGACCTAAACAGTGGCCTTTTTAGTTCCAAACTCTATGCTCTTAAGTACCGTACTTTTAATCTCCTTTTTAAAAAATTGGGATATGATATATGCATTTGTACTTAGCAACTTCATTCATATTCTATTTCACAAATAAATAAATAAATAACGTTTAGAGGCCATAAATGGCTCATGTTGTTAGGTACAGAATAATAATTTTAGCAAATTTTTAAAATGTATTAATTATCCATTCACTTCAATTACTTCATTTGTTGCACTTCTGTTTATTTAAAATAATTGAGTGTTTACGCATGATAGTATAAAAACTCTGGAAATTAATTTTCCTTCAGCCATATGCAAATTACTGCATACTTAAAACTGTAACCAAATTACTTTCTCAGATGCTAACCATATCCCATGGGTCCTTAATTCTTAATTTCTTTCTTTCCCAGCTACTTTTTTTTTTAATCGGCCAACATCAATCATTCATTCCACGGCTTTTATTTGTATGTTTGCATTCAAAGCACAACTCGTATCCATGTGAAGTTAGTAACTGTTTTATTTTCCTGTGGCTACGGTAACAAATTACCACATACAGGGTGGCTTAAAACAATTTAAATTTATTTTCTTACATTTCTGAAGCCCAGAAGAGAGAAATCGTTATTATTGGGCTGAAATCAATGTGCTAGCAAGACCATACTTTCTAAGGAGACTCTAGGGGAGAATCCATTCCTTGTCTCTCGAAGCTTCTGGTGGCCGCCAGCACTTTTAGCTCCTACAAACATCAATCCGATCTCTGCCTCTGACTTCATTGTGTGTGTAGTCACCATTCAGCCTGGCTAGATATGCTGGAGACCTCTCAAGCCCATTCTGGCGATGCATCTTCTCCGGGGCTGTCCATATTATCTCCTAGTTGAACAGATGTGTCTCTTTCTACTCATGTGTGAGTCTATGGTAATATATATATATGGTTATATATATATATAAGTGTCTCTGGTGTTATAACAACCATGGTCCTGGAGCTTCCCCTAGTGTCTATGTGTGGTAACTCTTGGCAAACAGTGGTGCTAGACCACACCATGGTGATGTGGTTTTTACTCAGCGGCCCCCAAGCTGGTGCCCATTCTTTCAACAATTAGATTGAGGTAAAATAGAAACCAACCCTCAGGCAGCCTTCTGTGAAAAAAAAAAACAGGACATTAGACGTTCCATGCTTTTTCTTTCTCCAGAAAGAAGTCAGGAATTGGGAGTTTTCTCCTGATTGTGTATCAGGGTGTCAGAGGAAGAGGCATGGCACATAAGTGCCACAGATTTTCCTACTAGATTCAATTTTCCTACTAGGTTATGCCTTGCTTGAGAGGTAGGAAACTCTTAATTGCTTTTGGGTTTCTCACAAGTCAGTTGGTCCATGTATTGTAGTTAAGTCATTGTCTCTATGGGGAAGGAAGATGTGGAGTTACCTATTCTATCATGCTGTCACTACCCAAGTGTTCTTTAAAGTCTGTATACGTCAGTCCCTGTGGTTAAAGTTAGTGACGTAAGGCCTGAAATGACATAATTCTAGCCCTCGAATAGCCCAAAATCTAAAGAAAACATGAATATTAACTGAAATTGTAACACCGATACAAAAATTGGTGAATAATGCTATTATAAGTAAAAAATTGGAGGTCTAACAACAAGAGTATCTAAAAGAAAACATCCACCCTGTGACCTGTGACTTGAATGCTCAACAGAAATTTTGTAGTTGTATGAGTGATACATAATATGGGAAATACACATGAAAATAATCATAGGCAGCAGGTTACATTTGACATTTTCTTTAAAAAGCAATTCATGTGGGCAAGAGGAGAGAGTGAAATTAGTTTGGATTTATAAATGTGATTCAGTTTTAAGCAGAGAAATAAAATAATTGGAAATCTTTTTCAGCCAAGAATAGATGGTAGGGTAGAGATGAGATTTAGAAGGATGAAGAAGGAAGCAGAGGAACGGTTTAAAATGTAAGAGTTGATGGGATTGGGAAATTTATTTTAAATTAGTCATGAGGAGTTAGGAGTTTAGATTTAATTCCAAAGCCCTATCTTGATTGTTTGATCAAAAGGGGTATGTATCATGAATAGGACAGGCAACGTGGCAGCAGGAGAAGGCTGGCAAAAAGGATAAGGCGTTTAGTTTGGACTCATCGAAATTAACATTCCTAGAAAATTTTAGTTGAAATTATCGAGGGACACAGAGTATTACACAATGCATATGCATGATTATCAATGTATCTCAGGTAAAACTGTGAACAAGTACATGCAAGGAAAGAAACTGGCAGAGGGAACAAAAATAAAGAAGTGGCAACAAGTAATTTAAACAATGAGAAAACTTGGTTTCTTCCTACAAATCAACAAATAAAAGAAGAGGCTTCTCAGGAAAGGCATAGGCTGTGGATAGCTGCTGGCAGGAAGATTGTCGCACTTATGACCTTAGCCAGAGGAGTTCCAAGGCCTAATCCGATTGAAGATGTTCTTCTTTATTTTAAAAAGGGATGGAAAATAAGAAAGTAAAAGTTAGAAAACATAGTTTCTTCTTAAAGAAGGGTGGCTATGCTATGTAGGTTAACGGTCAGTTTTACTGGCCTCCTGATATCGTCAGAAGGGTTGTCAGAGGTGTCAAATGCAGTGTGCAGGTGCTTTGGAATACACTCCCGATGAATGAAGAACCAGAGCAGGATGTCTGCACATCTTCCAGCCTAAGTTAACTCATGTTACTATTATCTTGATTTTGTACCAATGCTAATGCTTTTCCTGGTCTTTGGCTTCCCTGGAACAATCTCCCTAATTTTCAGCCTTTCAGGAAAATACAGAAAGCAGAGTATGAGGAGGAAGGGTTAGCCCTTAAGGACTCCTTAGGAAGGAATGGAATGGTTCCCGTATGTAAGAAAGGAGTAGTTGTAAAATTGCTATTGTGCAGTTGTAGTTTAAATGGGAAAGCCCATGGTCATGCACATAGGCTAAGATAAGGAACCAATGGAAAGAACGAGTGTAAACTCTGAATAAAAAGTGCAGGGGTCCAGTTCCAGAGAATCTAGGGGTCCCTGAAGGATGGACGGTCAGGCAAAAGGAAATGAGAGAGATGTAGTCTGATGACCAAGCAGGCAGCCCTGGCAATTCTGGCATCTCTGTCCTGCTGGTCTTAGTTTCTTTATTTAAAGGCAGTGAGTGGCATTACATCAGCGACAAGGCATTCTTAACAACATACATTGTTGCCTCAAGACCTATGTTAATCATCTATAGGTAGATTAGGAGTCATTCTATCCATAATCTTTAACCATAATGGAGGAGGTATTATTCACTTGGTAGACACATGGTCTCTAATGCTTGTCTAAGTTCTTTTCCTTTGTGAGTGAGTGAGCCTATATCATAAGGGCTCCTGTCTATCTATTCTTTATGGCAGTTTCTGTAAAAGTATTTTGTTATTGCCTTTTTATTATAAGGGAGCGTGGGGATGAGAATTACAAAACGATTCGTGAAATGTTAACCTCAGGGAGGTGCTCAGTATTTGTTGTTGATCAGTGAAGATAGGTGTAGCTACTTTCATTTGGCTACTGTTCTGTACCTTATCTATAAACAGTGCTTCTAACTTTGGGGCTAGGCTAACCTCCGGGAAAGGTCCTAAGTCTCTTTACAATCTCTCCTATCAGTCTATTAATCAAATACTGAGAGAAGTTTTACAGAGATGTGCCTTGAGGTTTTACGGTGGGGCTGAGGGGATGATTAACACAATGCGATACCTGCAGAGAAAATCTAGTTTGGTTCAAGGAGTCTTGGGGCCTAATGTCTACTAATTTGTAGCCAACACATAACTGTTATTCTGTATGATCAATTTGTGTAACCTATCCCCAAGAGCACAACTTTGAGGTTACTTCTGTCCAGGTTACTCTCATTCAGATTTTATCCATCAAGACATCGCACTCCAGGTCCCCTCTTCCATGTGCCATAAAACCAAAGAGCATTATATCCCTTCGGCCAAGGAGAGCAGTTCAAGAAATCCAGGCCTGAAAGATTATTTAGAAGGAGGTAAGACTAGGCGCCATGTTGGCCTGAGGGAATTTTGCTTCAAACATTTTTTCCACACAGGAGAGTATCTCAACCTGTGAGCCCAAAATGGTTCCCAATGAAAAAGAAACTAACAGTTTGATTGAGGTGAAACTAGAAACACAAACATTGCCAGTTTAATTACAGACAATAACAAGATTTTGAAATGAAAAAAATAATAAAATTAGGAGTGTAGTAGAAGTCATGTAAATACAAATGGACACATGGAGATACATTCTGAGTCATCCTGAGAACAAAAGTGCTGATCCGGAATTGGTATTGTTAAAAGGCAGGGTTGCATTTGGAGAATTGTCTTATTATGATTAAAGTATATTTTAGGTGACTACTAACTTAACTGTGGATGCAAAAGCTTCAGGCCATCCAAAGGAAATCCTTTCTCATTGAAATGAACAGACTGAGTGTAACAGAGAAAAATTACAAGGAAACATAAAGAATTAATGAGGGGCTTGAAAGATATTTTGCCCTAGTCGAACTTTGATATGATTGATACATATCATTAATTTGGTAAATGATGAGAATGTGCAAGAATTTCTTGATGAATAAAAGTTTCATGATCGCCTATTTCCAAAAGGATTCCATTTGGGACAAAATGATTGAATATGTTTTCCCAGAGGCATCATACAAATTTTGTCTTCACAAAATCAACACCAAATTCTCAACTAGAGTTGTGTATTGTATTCAAAAAATGTGGAAATGAAAAATACTTTTATGACTTGCTTCGGAAGGTTTCCGTTTCCTGAGTTTACTTGTTTTTAAATTCTTATTAAATAACTCAACTGTGAAAAGGAACCACAGAAGGTAGATTGCTCATTTTTTTTTTAACTTTGACACACATTGCTTACTGTTTTTAAGCCAGGCGAGTGTTGTACCATTAAGTACATGGACAACTGTTAAAAACATTGAATTGATTTTTACATAAACCCATAGGATCAAAACATATTCATAACTCTAAATACAAATAAAAAAAGAATTCCTCTTTCTTTTTTAAATCATCATCTAATATCAATACTTCCTATAAAAGCTTGAAATATGGTGTGAAAAAGCTACTCTTTAACCTTATTGAGTTAAAAATAATATTTCAAGGTCAGTGTGGAGAAGTATATTATATTATTTGCAGATTTTTAACATGTACTGAATGTTCAAAGTTGCTAGATGGGAACTAAATAAATCACCTTTTTCAAGCTAATGGAGCTGATGTTTCAAACCTCGTGTATTGACATCTGAATTACTATTGGTTACAGAAACCTGGGGCTGTGTTTCAATGGCCAGGAAATTTCAAGTAGGATTCTAATAAGAGGAAAACAGAGCTAGGGTAAATTAAATGGCAATTGACACTGTTTGAAATAATGAAACAACTAAGTGGGACTAAATTCTAAAACTAATTTTAGATAGATGATTCGGTTTCTTTAAATAAATTTCAAAATACTGTGTTTTTTTGAAACAGTTTGTAGAGGATGTAGAAGTAGTAACTTTTGCTTGTTCATATTATAATGTGGAAGTACATTTATAATTTAAAAAAGTGATAAGAAAGGTATACTTTTTAGTTGAATGGGAATAGTCATTACTGGTAAAATAATTTTGCTACTCAAAATACTCCTAATAGTATCCACCAGAACTGCAGACAGAAAGAATCCAGAAGAAAATGGATTCAAAATGCAACATTTGTAGTGACAAACACTACCTGATATGTCTGCAATAACCTTGTTTACTTTTCGTTTAAACTTACACGTCATTTTTTCAAAGAAAGTGCTTCAATCGAAGAAAGATTGAAAACTTGATGAGAAATATATTAGTTCTGGCAACACTGTGATAATACTGGCAATAATTTCAATTACTTAAAAAATAGCAGTTTACTTTTTGCTCGTGAAATGATGCCATGTGGACGTTATTAATTAGTGCACAGCACTTCCACAAGCTGCCCACAAAGTTGGTTTGTGGACCAGACTCCTTTCGTCTTGAGAGCACATTAGCTTCTAAGGCCTCAAAATACTTTACATTAAGTTTGCAAACATTCTCTAAACTTAGAGAAAGTGCATGCGCTTCATAAATTCCGAAGTCAGAGATTGTCACTGGAATTAGAGAATAGTCCACTCTCATCTCAGATATTCTCAATATCTGAAGAACTTCGGTGGCTCCCGGATCACCCTCAGATTCAATAATTCACTTGAAAAAAATTATAGGACTAATTGAAAGCTGTGATATTCACAGTTCCAGTTATTACAGCAAAAGGATACAGCTTAAATACAGTCAGGGGAAGAGACTGTGAGGAGGAGTCCAAGCCTGTTCTAGGTGTGCAAGTTCAGAGGATTTACAGAAGTGACTATTGATTGAGGAATGTGTGAGACCAGTCACTGGCTGTTCCACTGGAGCTTTCAAAATATCTAAATAGCTTTGAGTAATTGAGGACATTGGGATTTATTATAGATCCCCCTTCTAAATACCACCCTTCGACTTCACACATGTAAGCCTTAATTACCAATATGACTGTATTTGACATTAGGGTCTTAAATTATGTAAATAAGAATAAATGAGATCATAAAGATAGGGGAATAATCCAATAAAAAAGTGTTTTTGTAAGGAGAAGAGACACCAGTAATACCTACTCACAGAAAGAAGACCATACGAGAACACAGTGAGAGGGTGGCCATTTACAATCTAAGAACAGAGACCTCAAGAATAAAAAGAAAAACACCTGCTATCACCTTAATTTGGACTTCCAGCCACTAGAACAGTAAAATTAAATTTCTATTTTTTAAGCCATCCAGTATATAGTACCATCTTATGGCAATCCTAGCAAACTAAGATAGTACCTATCCCTTCACATTTTGACATGGACTTAGGAGGTTACATCTTTCTCAGAGAAGCCCTAGGTCAATATGGGACTAATCGTATTAAGTTAGAAGGAACTAAGTAATGTATGAGGCAGAGATAAAACTTAATCCAGTATCCTTCTTGTCCCATATGGCATGTATCAGTTTGAAAGATACATTAACTCCCAAAAAATCGTTTGGGAAAGAACAGTGGTAGCTGAGGAGCAAATTTTCTGTACCTGCCAGCTTCTTGGAAGCATGAGGCTGAAGAACTCGGACAAGGATGCAAAGTTTCCACTGAGGTCGAAAACCTCATCAACGAGGCAAGACAGTTGAGCAATTACAATCAAAGTCTTGTCCCAAGATAACAGACCACCAGCCAGCACTCAAATCCCAATGAAGATAGTCTATACTAGACAAGATAGCCAAGTATTTAGACCCCTGACACAGAGGTGGAATAAATATAAAATACAGTAGAGAAGAACCAGGGACTCCACGTTGTGTTTCCCACATAGTCAGAATAATCCAATGCAGTCTTACTCCTGCACACTTAGACAAAGACTTAAACTACAATTCAAAACTAATTTATTATTCAAGCATGCCAAAAATGCCCCTTGCTTAAAGGGACATTACACCCACAAAATTAAGGCAGAATAAATATTTTAAAAAAATGTAACTTGATGTCAAGTATTCAATCTTCTGAGGTTTTACTTTGCACTTGACAATATCTGAAAGAGATGTGCATCATGAGAGTTTGTAAAGATCACTAAATGATTTCATAAGAATTAATGAAATCATATCATCAAACAGCAATAATATTGGCTTAAGAACAGGTAAGCATAAATACAGATATACAAGCACGTGCACACACAGCTCCCCAAACCCAGTTACTGTGCCAGCTAGTTCTAGTAATCGTTTTAAATCATGTCTTTTCAGTAACTCTCAGATGTTCTGGCCATAGGTACAGGTTTTGAGGATCCTCTGCCTTGTTCCTCATGCCAGTATGTTCAGGAATGCCTTCTATGTGGACAGTTTACATTGAATACGAAGAATTCTATCTCTACAGCGACACACATTTAATCAAAGTCAAATGTTTTCTGAGGAAATTTGTATCAAGAAAACGTTCCCTTGTATCATGATGCTTGTTTCTGCAGGATTTGTGGCATTCCCATCAGCTTAAGAACTAGAGAATATTCTGTCCCTCACTCTCCAGTTTGTAAGTTTTTGTCTCCATTATTCTGAATTTCCATTCCAATCCTTCTACATTGGTGTGCTGCACACTTGAAAAAGTTTACAAAATTCACATGCATGACATCGAAGTTTAGGACTTTACTTCTTTTAAGGTTGATAACGTCTCCCCGTCAGATTTTCCTCTTCTTTCTTTCTTTGTCTCACTGTGTCTCATGAACATATTTTCTTCATGAGTTTGCATTCATCAGTTGCTTCAACTGGTTACTGAATGGAATTAGTTTGAGGCAAAAGTTGGGAGGGGTTGACTACTGACAATAAAAAATACCCTTATATATCTCTAATATGATTATAGACATTTGTGAAACAGAATAGGTGTGTAGTTTGGGGATAAAGTCACCTTTTTAGAAGTTAAAATCTCTGTCTCATGATTTTAAAAAAAAATCTCATTAAAATAATGAGAATTACACATAACAGCTTTTGAGAGGATTGCAGAAGCTGTGTGCCTAATTTGCAAAGTTACAGAATTTCCCAGCTTAAAAGCACTTAAAGAAGCTTGTCATGTTGAGAGGTTGGTACTGTAAAGGCCAAGTTAGTGCAGATGGCAGGTAGAAATACGTGCAATGTATGATCTGGGAATTAAGTAATGGAAATAAATAGTGGCATAATGCAGAAGGTATTACTGAAAAAATCAATTTGATGAAACAATTGCTAAATGTTTAATAGGGTGACTATTTTAATATTATCACTCCCAGATAGCATATTCAAATTTTGCACTATTTCTCCCATGTTTCCTCACTTTTAGATAGCTTCTTCATATTAATAGTTACATTCATTGCTCTGAATTTAGAGATATTTGAACTGAAAATTTAAAAAAAAATAGCATGTTATTTGATTTTAACTAACTTTTTTCTCTTTTTGAATTTTATTGTCATTATTATTATTATTATTTTTGAGAGAGTGCACAAGCAGGGGAAAGAGACAGAGGAAGAGAAAGAGAATCTTAAGCAGTCTCCATGTGGGGCTCAATCCCACGACCATGAGATTATGACCTGAGCCAAATGTAGAGATGGACACTCAACTAACTGAACCACTCAGGCACTCCCCATGCATTTTTTTAAAGTTGGCTACACACCCAACGTGGAGCCCAATGAGGGGCTTGAACACCTTACCCTGAGATCAAGACCTGCCCTAAGACTAAGACCTGGTTTCTTAACCAACTGAACCTCCCTGGCACCCCTTAATGGGCATAGTTTTTAAACACAAGTTTATTCTATATTTCTACACCTAAGAACATCCTATAAAATGTCTGCATGATACACTATTAATTAACTGCATTGTATTAATTTCTCTTTTTTATAGTATATAACAGTCATAAAAATTATTGATGGAAAAACGTCCTTCATATTTCTAATTATGTCCTTAGAATATATTTCTAGAAATAGAAAAGCTTGGAAAAAGTCTCGAATATATTAATGACTTATAAGATACATGGAAAAAAATTGGTTTCAAGAAATACAATAACAATTTATTTTTCAGCCTCAATGAAATTTATACAAAACTTTTACAATATTATTTTGTTATTGAAAAAATTAAATTCAATAAAAGCATAAATGTTAACATAATCATAACTGTACAGAGTTAGAAACTAAATAATTTATTGTAATCACGTCATTTTATTGATGACTGAGTTCAAAACCAGTTAATTGAAATCAGTAGTTACATGTTACTTAGAATACAGGCATATCTGAAATCTAGATTTTTCTCCTTGAGCTACATGGCATTTCAAATATCAAGTGATATTTTGTAGATATCTTAGAATTACAAATGAAGTAAGTGATATCCTAGACCACTGCCAAGATGAAACTGTATTTTCACAGCTAAAATTGATTTCTTATTGTATCTATCTTAGCTGACAACTTGAAAGAACATCTTTATAAGGATGAGAAAACAACGGAACTATTTTTCCCAAAGTGACTAATTATTGGAATTGGGCTGACCTTGAAAGGCTAATAGACTCTGTTAGATAACTTTTATGGCTATATTTAATAGATGTAATTATTTAACAAGATGTTTGAGTATGTACTGTATGAATAAGAAATTATGTGACTCTTTTCATAAATGAAAATAATAGTTTACTGTAGACACTGCAGTAAGATGGTGAGAGTTCGAGACTACACTCACAGAACTGCAGCAGACATTTTTATCTATCTCAAGAAACATTTTTATCAACTTCACCTTGCAATTCTTGCCAATGCACATATTCAATATTTATGTTTTCCTAAAAATATTTTGATATTATCTTCAGTTAGAAATAATCCAGTTTTGTTCTCACATTTGCTGCAATCTATTTTTTTTTTCTTTTTTTCTTGCCAATCTCCTTCCTTTCCATCTTCTATCACTCCAAGCAGTGATGCCTTTCATACACACACACGCAACACACACACACACACACACACACACAGAGGCATACACACACACATGTGTGCACACACACAGATAAGGGATTGTTTCCTTTTATACTTTACAAATATTGAATCATCCCATATAGAACCTATTTTTTTCTTTCAATACACAGCGTAACACAAAAAAGCTTACCATTTGCTGGGCAAAAATCTGCCCCATTCATTATAATGAGGTAACTGAACTTGGCCTAAATCTTGTATGTATCATCTTTGAATTATGGTAATGGTATAATTAATTTTTTGATATACAGCTCCAGAACTAAAATCATTTGGCTTTTGTATATGTAAACTTCTAATTATAACATATGTTGAAAATTTCCAACAAGCAGAGATGTTAAGAGCATCTTTAAATGTGTTTCTTGCTATGTTTGTTTTGGGAATTGCCTTGTCAAATCTCACTAGTTCATTTTTCTTTTGGCATTATTGCCTTTTCTTAACAATTGGTAGAAGTAGTTTCTATATATTGATGAAAAACTCTTTATCTTTAATATGTGTCTTATAGTTTTCCAATCATTTTGATTTCCACTTATTTATTTTCTTTATTTCTGTGTAATACTTAAAAATGGATTCTCTATTCTTCTGTATCTTCTGTATTTTCTAGTATCCTTATACTACCAACCATAGGTGGCTCCGTCCGTTAAGCATTCAACTTTCGATTTCAGCTCAGGTCATGATCTCACAGTTCATTAAATTGAGCCTCTTGTCAGGTTCTGTGCTGACAGCTCAAAGCCTGCTTTGGATTCTCTCTCTCTCTTTCTCTCTGCCCCTCCCCTGCTTATTGTCTCTTTCTCTCTCTCTCTCTCTCTCTCAAAATATAAATAAACACTAAAAGAACATGTTTTCTACTTAAAATTCCTTTAAAAATGTAAGTGATATAAACAATAAAAGGAAATTAATTTGTTTTTTATTAAGTTTTTATTTATATATTTTGAGAGAGAGAGAGGAAGGACAGAAAGAGAGAGAAAGAATCCCAAAGAAGCTCCACCAGCAGTGAGCCCCACCAATGGGGCTCAATCACATGAACCATGAGATCATGACCTGAACTGAAATCAGGAGTTGGAGGTTTAACCAACTGTGCTGCCCAGGTACCCCAACCTGTGTGTTTGTTTTCCATGAGTCCAGGTCTTTGAAAACATATGGATATGGAGTGGGTAATAAGTTGTATCCTACTTTTTTTAAACAGTTCATTGTAGCTCTGAAAGTTTTGAGAATTTAAAGATAAGTTAAATTACAGTGATTTCAGTAGAAGCCATATATAAATTTACATATTCTAAAACTTATTAGACATTTAAGTTAAGATAAACGTATGTCATATCGTGACAAGGCTTTAAGAGATTTATAACTAGCAAAGGAATGCCATTCTGCTTCTGGGCTTCTGGTTTTGATATCAGCTAGCTCCTGAGTATTTGGCAATAATTATCTTGAAGACAAAGGTTAAGATTCAGATAATGTTTCAGGTTTTCCAATTACAGCGAGCGTGTGTGTGTGCGTGCGGTGTGTGTGTATCCCACCCCTCCCACCCTCACAAGCACAAAGGAGTGCTCTTGACAATAACAATTGTATTTCCCCAGACTCTGCTGGTATGTTGAATCTGTTTGAGCTCAGAGTTAGGCCATTATCCCAGATGCCCTTCTGATGATCCAGAAACAAAGGAGAACATCGAAACTTCTCTAGCTCAGAATAAAATGGCTCTCCTGGTTCTAAATTAACCAAGCAACCCATCCATGTCACATTATTGAAATAAGATGGTCATTAAAACATTTACTCTGGTCTTTTTCCAATCTCTTGTATACTCTTCCCCCACTGAAATTCAAGTGTAAGCTTTACAAGTGATACATAACAATGTATCAATGTACAAATGATAGATAAATACCACTGCTTAAAATAAAAAGACTTAGATGCAAAAGGAGACTAGCTTTCACAGAAAAATGCAATTTCAGAAATAAATATAGAGTTAGCACTTATCATAATTCAAAGAAATATGTCATAATATTAGTTGGAAAAAAAACAGGAAGTGTAATATTCCTGAATTCAGAGGCAAAACTGAAAAAGTGGACAGGATGATGAGGAGAACACACGGTACTCATGAGCTCCAGTGGACGAACGAGATGAACTAAATGGCACAAAGTGTCTGAATGACAAGGAACTGTGCAAGCTCCACTCCTGGTTGTCCAGGTCCAAGTTACCTATCTGGTCCTAACAAAACACAATTTCTACGAAGAATACACAGGCACCTGGCTGACCCAGTGGCTTAATTCTTTTTTTTTTTTTTTTAATTTTATTGATTTTTGAGAGACATAGAGGCACAGCAAGAACAGGGGAAGGGCAGAGAGAGAGGGAGGCACAGAATCGGAAGCAGGCCCCAGGCTCTGAGCCATCAGAGCCCGACACGGGGCTCGAACTCACAGATCGAGAGATCATGACCTGAGTTGAAGTCGGCAGCCCAACCGACTGAGCCACCCAGGCGCCCCCAGTGGCTTAATTCTAACTTCTCGACTTCGCTCAGGTCACGATCTCGCAGTTCGTGAGTTTGAGCCCTGCGTTAAACTCTGTGTTAACAGCATGGAGCCTACTACGTCTCCCTTTCTCTGCCCCTTCTTCCATACCCCTCAGGATTAAATAAGTAAACATTATAAAAATAAACTAAAAAAGAATATACAAATGAAGCAAGTCATGTGCTTGGCCAAATTGATCAAATAAAACATTTTGAAAAATTTTGTAGTCAAATAGAGAAGTTATTTAAGTCTCTTCATATGTGACTTTAATTTCGATCTCACTATAAAAAAATCTAGAATTCTTGCATGGACAGTAATAATAATAAGTTTTTTACCCTTGGTGAAATATTTCTGTGTCTCTTGTTCCTTTTGTGTGTGTCAAGTGGCACTTACTCTCTCAGCTTAATGAGCTTAATAAAACTTAATGAAAGAAGCTTCAAGCTGAATGAAGCACTTTAAAAGGCAAAACAAAGGGAAATAAAAATTGGACAACAGCTATAGACCAAAAGAAAAAAAAAAAAAAACTGTTCTGGGGACAGAGTGTGGATAGGGGTTAAATCTTTCACAAAAAATATTTAGAAAAAAGAGTAAAATTTACTTGACAAAGTATGCAGTGTTCCTACCATTAGTTAGGTGAGCATTATCTTGTAACATAATCTGAATTATATATACACAGATAAATAGATATACATTTACATTGTATATCATAATTCTGCATACATTGGAAGCTTTACTGCAGGGGTTTCAGCCGGGCTCATTTGGTTAAGCGTCTGACTGCAGTTCAGGTCATGATCTCATGGTTCCTGAGATCAGGCCCCATGTAGGGCTCTGTGCTGACAGCTCCAGAGCCTAGAGCCTGCTTCAGATTCTGTCTCCTCCACTCTCTCTCTCTCTCTCTGCCCCTTCTCTGCTCATGTTCCATCTCTCTCTCTCTCAAAAATAAACATTAAAAAAAATTTACTGCACAAAACTACACAGAATAAATTACTATTTTGGGATGTGTTAGGACCAAAATGAGGGTCGAAGTCTAAAATGTTTCTGTATGGTGGGGTGTTAGGGATTCCGGGATATTTGTAGAAGGCAAGGTAAGCTAAAGGCAACTGACATCATCCCAGAGTTTAAAATTCAATCGCATGGACTTTTCTGAGGTTAATTTTTTCATGCAACCTCTCTTTGTGAAAGTACCTTTGTTATATTTAATTACAAGCAGATTTAATGCCACATTAAAAATAAATAAATACAAGGAACAGAGACAATGAAAACTAAGTTAAGATTAAAAAACACCATAAAGTCATTGGACATATTTAAAACATTAATAAATCAGTGTAAGGTAAAAACAAACAAACAGGGGCGCCTGGGTGGCTCAGTCGGTTGAGCTCCCGACTTCGGCCAGGTCATGATCTCACGGTCTGTGAGTTCGAGCCCCGCGTCAGGCTCTGTGCTGATGGCTCAGAGCCTGGAGCCTGCTTCAGATTCTGTGTCTGCCTCTCTCTCTCTCTCTCTCTCTCTCTCTGCCCTTCCCCTGCTCATGCTCTGTCTCTCAAAAATAAATAAACGTTAAAAAAAATAAAAAAAAAACAAAAAACAAACAAACAAATAAAAACAAAACCTATGACGTGTCTGAATTACAGATTTTTTATGAAAGAATACTAATTCTAAACTTAACAATCCAGATTAACAAGGTGTCTTCGAGGTGAACATATTGTATTAACATAAGACAAATGTTAATTAATGATATCCTGCTAAATTTTTTAAACTGAATTACTCAGTGTGGTCCTAAAGATGAGAGCTTGAGCCCAAGTTTGCATGGTACGGCCATGGTAAATAACTTCTCAAACCTTAGCATCCTAGCTAGAAAAATGAGGACTATCCATGTCATTTCTCCCATCTCTATTGTTGTTTAGAGCAACCCATGAAATTTTATGCACAAAAAACTATAAAATCATACACACGGTTAGTTACTATTCTTACTTGTCTTCCATTCTAGATCGTAACAGCACATATATGATGCCTTTCAAGACACTGTGGAGCAAATATAAACATGCTTTTTGTACTGCCTTTGTGAATATAGTATTTCATTATAAACAGAGAGAGACTGAAATATTATCAGGACAGTTTTTTGATAAACATGACCGGCTCTTAATTCAAGCTGTCAACGAGTATTATAAAACTTTGAATATTTCTTTCTATTTTTGACATGGATAATTAACAGATGAAAAATCAACCCAAATTCATTGAAATGAGAAACAACTTTAAATAATGTTGTGGTTAATTGGAGTATTCAACAAACAGCCTCTCACCTTCCCCTCTGTTTTGGAGAAAGAAATATTTTCCCATCCAAGGGACTCTGGGATAGGTCATATAAGTTCCTTTGGATGACAGTATGAGGGCAAAATAATGTGAACAAAGGATCAAAGTGCGTTCTAATGATTTTTCCAGGATTTGGTTTCTAAAACATCCCCTAGGCAATTGCTGTTACTCAGTCTGGGACTCAGACTGAGGCATGTACTTAACCCAACAAAAACCTGGGGTGTGATTCACAGTCTAAGGCAGAGCCATGTGACCAAGCCAGCCTAGATCAGCCAAAGTGCAACAGTTGCCTTGAAGACACAGGAACAAGCTTGCTATTTTAAGATGTTTTTAAAATGATGGGCATTAAAAAAGGGCACATGTTGAGATGAACACTGGGTGTTTTTTGTAAACCAATTTGAAAATAAACTATTATAAATGAAAAATAAAAATAAAAAAAATAAATAAAATGATTGCTACTCTATATCACTGCAGCAGTAAATGACTGATGCAAATAACTAGTCCAAATGTTCTAAATTCAAAAATGGATTAAACATTAGCATGTAGAAGATAATAGCTGTGTGTTGGAAGATAATTCTTTGGGGGAAAAGTCTTTTCTATACATTTGATCATAAAAATTTACCAAATGCACACAAAAGGCATAATTATCCTACATCTGTACAATTATTAAGTATCAAGAATAAAAGACCGATATAACACACAGATTAAACCTGAGATTAAGTGGGACTCTGTATATAATTATATATATTCAAAGCCTTAGAAGTAGTTTGAAATTTTGCTAAATCTGATAATTTTCTTATCAACTACTCATTGTCTAAAGAGAATCCCAAAGTAAACTCGCTTAATCACCAAAAATTACATATTATAAAATAATATAAGAGTAAGGATTTACTGTAGTTTCAAATTCAGATACAACAGATTTTCCGATTTGTATATATTGCTGAGATGTGGAAAAGGGAAAGAGAGTATTTATATAGATTACCAATTCCAATATCAATTTATAAATTATATAGTATATTATTATATACATATTCCATTACAGACTTCAATTAATTTAGATTCTGGAAGGAAACAGAAGGAAATGTTGTGTGCCAGTGTATGTTCACTGACACAAGTATGTCGGCTGCATAGTTGGCCTTCTGACTAAATATTTCCTCTTGTATCTAATTTTCATTCTATATTTTAAGCTTTTTTTTTTTTTTTTTTGCTTCTGCTTTGTATTGGAATATGGCTTTTCTCCACGTGGACTGTCATATTTGACAACTAAGATATCTGTTGAAGCAGCTTATCCATATTTTGTTACACACAATGCGAGTGCTTTCTCTCTGCAAGATAAATGACTTATCACAGCTCCTGCCATCGTGTAAAACACAAGGATGTTGTGTATAGGCTCAACGGCCCGAATTTTGGAGATTAAAAAAATAATGGTGGTTTTGAAACATTGCTTATAGAAATAACGAAATCCTCTCACTGAATATGGCTATACCAAGAGAGATTTATTGATTTGACTATTTTATCATTTCCATGTCTAAATCCCAGAGTCAACCCCCAATCCATCAGTTACTAATAAGAATTTAAGCACACGTTTTGTTGAAAGACCAGGTATATGTATTCAAAATACTTCAGTACTCAAGATTAAGTAGTACCTCCTGCCTTAATTTTTTTGAAAAAGCTCATGTCAAGAAGAAAGGTTATGACATATTATTTTTTCATGTTTTTCTTCCTTCATTCCATGTATCCATACACTTATTCATATATGTGTAAATTCATTCATCAAAATTATTTGTTGGGTTCTAGATGTTTAAAAAATCTTATATGTAGATAGATACTGAAAAACAGTTTTGATTTAGTTCTGTGTAAGACTATTCTGATAGTCTTACACACCAAAATTTCCGTGTTTGAAAATCAGGAAGATGTGGACAGTGTTCCTCATGTCTCACCACTTGAAAACTTATAGACAGTATTTTTTTTTTTAAGATTGAATGAATATATCATGGAACAAATAGGAAAATGTATAGGTGAAAAAACAGCTAACTTTAGGGGCGCCTGGGTGGTTCAGTAGGTTAAGCATTCGACTTCAACTCAGGTCATGACCTTGAAGTTTGTAGGTTCAAGCCCCACATCTGGCTCTGTGCTGACAGCTCAGAGCCCAGAGCCCACTTCGGGTACTGTGTGTCACTCTCTCTCTCTGTCCCTCCTCTGCTTGTGCTCTCTCTCAAAATAAATAAGTAAATGTTAAAAAAATAGCTAACTTTAGGATATTGCTTTATAGCAAACAGAACACCACCTTATATGTTTTTTACCTAAGCATGAAATGTTTACTCATTTAAGAATACATTAATGAATAAATACATATCCTTAAATAGTTATTAACTGCTCATTTTCTATTGTTTATTTGCATACTTATTCTGAAGTCAGCAAAGGCTAGGGTAAAGAGACTCTAAAGAAAAGTAAAATCTATACAAAAACAGATAGACCCCCTTGTGACCTATTTATTCTTATTCTTCAGGAGGCCAAAAAGAGGTATTTGCTCAATGCTAACAAAATAGATAATATTCCTCTTCTTCTCCTATCTTTCTATTCTCCAAAATTAATACATTATTTTAGATTTATATACAAAAGTGAAAGGAAACTTCAATAAATGTGTTTATTGGCAAGTGTAATCATTACAAAATTGAGCAGCCTTCATAATCTCTCAATACTCTGCTGTCCCTCATCATCATCACTAGCTGAACGACAGCGGTCTGTAGAGAGGCCAACAAGTAGCACTCTCCACTTACACACGAGAAAAACCGAACTCCGAGAATTACACTTCTTCCCCATGGTCCCCGTGGCTAGTAAATCCTAATCTTGGAAGGCGAAGCCTTGTTTTATTATATGAAGACCAGTATTATTCAAATTAGTCTGTTGTGTCAATGTTGTTTGTCGTCTGTACTAAGATATCCTTATTTTTTCTTTAAATTTTTGCTTATTTTATTTTATTTTTATTTTTATTTTTTAGGGAGAGAGAGAGAGAGGCAGAGGGGGAGAGAGAGAATCTGAAGCCCCAACATGGTGCTTGATCCCATGACTCTGGGATCATGACCTGAGCCGATCAAGAAGTGGATGCTCAACCAACTGAGCCACCCAGGTTCTCCTAAACACTGGAGTAAAAATAAATTCTTAGAGTAAAATGTCTTTTATTTTTTTATAATTTTAAGTGTTTTGTTTTGTTTTGTTTTGAGAGAAAGAGAGCAAATGGGGGAGAGGCAGAGAAATGGAGATAAAAGCCCAAGCAGGCTTGATGCTGTCAGCGTGGAGTCCTATGTGGGGCTCGAACTCATGAACCATGAGATCCTGACCTGAGCCAAAGTCAAGAGTCAGATGCTAAATGGACTGAGCCACCCAGATGCCCAAGTACAATATGTTTTATTGGTTGGTTTCTTTAAGATGGCAATATAGGTTGATCCAGACTTTAGTTCTCCTCACAAGAAGACCGCCTGGCAACTATCTACAGACAAGGTAACATTGTGAAAGTCCTAGACTTTAGGGGTGAGGCTGAAGCCCTTCCACAGGCTATATTCAAAGGATGAGAGGAAAAGCTTTGCTCTGACCACATCGTCCCTACCCCAGGCTGGCACAGCACTGCAACGAGAGGGACACCTGGGCCTACATTTTTTCCAGTGGGAAAAAGAAAGTCCAAGGTGGACATCTAGCTCCCCCAGCATGTACATCACTTCCCAGAAGCTTACCTACTTCTTACAACATGGGGATCACGGGGGGAATCTATGAGGCTTGACCACTGGAGATCCGATTATGATGGAGAGAGGGGCGTGGCGCATGCAGCAACCGGCACTTGCATGTTGGCAGACTGAGTTCATACTTGCAGTACTGTCCAAGTAGAAATCCTAACCAGTGAATGCCCATGTCTGTAAAGGCAAACCATATCTGTTCTCACTAGTCAGGGAATTTGGTGCACATTTCTGAGTTACTGGGACCCCGAATAAGCCTTCTGTCCTTATAGTGTGTTCGGCAGCCCCACCCAGGCATGGAAGCTAATTCGTATTCCTGCTTGTTGCTGTCTTTAGCCCTCAGCCTTATCCAACCAGGAAACCTGGCCAGAACGTCCAGGAAGTCACATGACAGAGCAGCATTTGAGCTGGGAGCCAAGTCAACAACTAGGCCTGGGGAATTTGTGTACAGTTCTACCTAATTTGTGACCCCAAATAAGGAGCTATAGTAGTTTTGGGACCCTGTCTGTTGCCCCTCCAGGCAATGAAGCTAATTTGTAACCCTGTGTACTGCCGAGTAGAGTACCCAGTCCAACCCAACTAGGAAACCATGCTGGAGAATCCAGGTACGTGCAGAGCCCGTCCTGGCACCATGATTAGGCAGGGAACCAAGGCAGCAGTCCTATCCAATTGTTCCCAGCCATCAGCACAGCTCTGAGTCTCACCCCAAAGTAGACCCAGATAGCAAGCCCCATCTACCCAAGGACTCTACTCGCTGATTCATCCAGTACCACAAATAGATTGAACCTAAAAAGGGCAAAATTGACATTTACTATAATTAAATTGTCATAATTTAAGGATGAAGAGAAAATTTTGTAAGTAACAAAGAAAAAGTGATACATTATATCCAAGCGAAGACCCATAAGAGTATGGAAGATTTATCAACAGACTCTTGACAAGCCAGGAGAGAAGGGGATGATAGATTTAAAATATTGAAAGAAAAAAAAAAAAACTATTTACCAAGATCACTATACTTGGTAAAGCTGCCTTCACAAATAAAGGAAAGATAAAGTCTTTTTTAAAAAATAAAAGCTGAAGGACTTCATCATCTCTAGACCTGTCTTAGAAGAAATGTTAAAGAAGATCTTCAACAACGGTCAAATTAGGGAATGTCCATCAGCTGACAAA
This sequence comes from Paguma larvata, assembly GCA_030068075.1. NCBI lineage: Eukaryota > Metazoa > Chordata > Mammalia > Carnivora > Viverridae > Paguma > Paguma larvata. The sequence goes on from CM057840.1 coordinate 40,227,772, forward strand.
TGGATAAAGAAGATGTGGTTTATGTTTACAATGGAATACTACAGGACGCTGAGAAAGAATGAAATCCTGCCATTTGCAGCAACATAGATGGAACTGGAGGGTATTATGCTAAGTGAATGCAGTCAGTCAGAGAAGGACAGATTTCTATGTTTTCACTCATATGTCGATCTTGAGAAACTTAACAGAAGACCATGGGGGAAGGGAAGGGGGAAAATAGTTACGAACAGGAAGGGAGAGAGGCAAACTACAAGAGACTCTTAAATACAGAGAACAAACTGAGGCTAGATGGAGGGGGAGGGAAAATGGATGATGGGCATTGAGGAGGTCACTTGTTGGGGTGAGCCTGGGTGTTGTATGTAAGCCAATTTGACAATAAATTATATTAAAAAAAAGAAATGCTAAAGCAAGTTCTTCAAGCAGAAATAAACAGATACTAATTAAAATTACAAAACACATGAATGTGTATAAAACTCACTGGTAAATAAATTTATTTACTCAATGGTAAATATATAGTCAAAACTAGATTCTCTAATATTGTAATGGTGCATAGTATACTTATAAATCTAGTTTAAAAGTTTAAAAAGCTAAGTAAATTAAAAATAACCATAACCATATTATTTTTGTTATTGCATGCACATACATAGAGTAGCCTGGGTGGCTCAGCCAGGTAAGCGTCTGACTCTTGATTTTGGCTCAGGTCCTAATATCACAGTCTGTGGGACCGAGCCCCACATCGGGCTTTGCACTGACAGCACAGAACTTGGGATCCTCTCCTTCTCTCTCTCCGACAGTAAATAAGTCAACTTTAATTTATTAAAGTAAACTTTTACTTTATTATAAGTAACTTTTAATTTATTAAAAATATATATAAACTTGTAATATCAATAATCTAAAATGTGAGAGGGGTGGTAGTAAAAGTATAAAACTTAGGCATGCTATCAAATTTAAGATATCAACCCAAGGCAGGGTATTATAGATGCAAAATATAAATAGAATCAAGATAACTGCAAACGAAAAACCAGTAGGATTTACATAAAATATTAAGAAATAGGAGACAGATCACACTGCTACAAAAAATCATCAAAACACAAATAGAGAAGATCTAAGAATATGCTGCGAATGATCCACTCACTTTACTTTTAAAGATATACTTACACTGAGAGTGACAGACTGGAACAAGACGTTTCAAACAAATGATAACAAAGAGAAACCAGGATGGCTTCCCCAATATCAGACAAAATAGACTTTGAGCTAAAAATGGTTACTAAAAAAAAGACACTAGAGGTTATTATCTAATGATAAAAGGGTAGATCCTTCAAGAAGATGCAGTAGTTGTAAATATTCACCAACATTAAAGCACCTAAACATATTAATGTATAAAGCAAATACTAACAGAACTAGAAGAAGAAATAAACAACAATGCAATGATAGCTGGTGACTTTAGTACTCGATTCTCAACAACAGATAAATTATCCAGACAGAGAATCAACAAGGAAACAGTGGATTTGAACAACATTGTAAACTAAATGGTCTAAAAGACATATACAGAACATTCTATACAATGACCACAAAATATGTATTTTCTTCTCGACACCACTTGGAACATTTTCTAGGATAGATCATATGTTAAACCTCAAAACAAGTTTTAGCAAATTTAAAAGGATCATAATCATACCAAGTATCTTTAATGACCACAGTGATATGAAATTAGAAGTCAATAACAAGAGGAAACTGGAAAATCCACAAATACATAGAAATTAAACAGCACACTACTGAACAACTAACGTTTTAAAAAAATAAATTAAAAGGGAAATAAGAATCTTGAGATCAACACAATGGAAGCAAAATATTCCAAAACTGATAGGATGCAGCAAAAACAGTTATAAGAGGGAAATTTAGAGCTATAAACTCGTGGTTTAAAAAAATAGACCTCAGTGACACCCGGGTGGCTCAGTCGGTTAAGCATCTGACTTCGGCTCACGTCATGATCTCCCAATTCATGAGTTCAAGCCCCACATCAGCCTCTGTGCTGACAGCTCAGGGCTTGGAGCCTGCTTCAGCTTCTGTGTCTCCCTCTCTCTCTGCCCCTCCCCTGCTTGTGCTGCTCTGTCTGTCTTTCTCAAAAATAAGTAAACATTAAAAAACTAAAAAAAAAGAAAACAGAAAGATCTCTAATAAACAACGTAACTTATCTATCTAAAAGAACTAGATAGAGAACACACGAAGCCCAAATTTAACAGAAGTTAGGCGAAAATAAGGATTGGGAAAATATAAATAAAGAGAAAATAGGAAAACAATATAAAAGATTCACAAAGCTGAGTTCATTCTTTGAAAATAAATACAATTTTGGCAATCCTTTAGCTAGACAAATGAAGAAGAAAAGGAGGAAGAACCCAAATCAATAACTGATAGCATAAAAATACAAAGCTTCATAAGAGACTACTATGACAACTATACACCAACAAAGGAGACAAATGAGAAGAAATTCTAGAAGAAATGAAAAAAAAAATCCTAGAACCATACAGCTTACCAAAACCAAGTTGGAAAGAAATACAAACTCTGAACACATCAGTAAAGAGTACTGGATTGAATAGATAACCAAAACCCTCCCAAGAGAGAAGAGTCCAGGAGCAGAGAGCTTCACTGATAAGTCCTACCAAGCATTCAAAGAAGACTTAATGCCAATTCTTCTCAAACTCCTCCAGAGCACATCATTTTTTTTTTCTGTAAGTTTCCATTGTTATTTATTTTCTGATCTGTGTACTATTCTCCTCTTTTACTATCACTGATTTTCAGTGAATATCGGTCTACTGAATGCTAACCAGTAAATGCCAAAAAGGAATAAGTAATGTAGAATAAAATAGGTATCGTTACAAAAGAAACTTTTAATCTGTTGTTGTGTTATGTTCAACAGAGAATTCTACTATGAAGTATTTTGTATTATTTGACCAAATTCCATTAATGACATTGCAACCTCATGAGATATTGGTCGTTTAGTAAATACTTATTTTGATCGCCAATAATTGCTAGTGACAATTTAGGAAATCTCTCAATGAAACTGTTGGTTTTCAATGATGTACTAATCATCTTCCTTATGCCTAACTTTAGAACAGATGACACGATATAATTGTAATAATGATCTTTTACATTGACCCTCAATGTACAATCACAGGATTGTCTCTGTCTTCAGAATTTTGTTTGTGCTTTCTGGCTCAGAGTCATTTGTTTCTTTCCATGGGGACCAATCTTCCTTTTTTTTTTTTTTTAAATTTAATTTAAAGTTTAGTTAGTCAACATACAGTGCAATATTGGTTTCAGGGATTGATCACTTACATACAATGCCCAGTCGCTCTTCACAACTGCGGTCCTTCATACCCATCATGCACCTAGCCTAGTGACCTTCACTTCCCTCCATCATCCCTCAGTTTGTTCTCTATCTTTAAGAGTCTCTCATGGTTTGTTTCCCTCTCTTTCTCCCACTCCCATATGTCCATCTGATTTGTTTCTTAAATTCCACGTAGAGTGAAATCATACGGTATTTGCCTTTCTCTGATCGACTTATATTGCTTAGCATAATACATTCTATCTCTATTCATGTCATCACAAATGCCAAGATTTCATTCTTTTTGATGACTGAATACACCAGTATTCAATCTTAAAGGACATTTGGGTCTTGAATCTAAAAATCTACTACTTTCCAGTTTACTGTATTCCATAATCATGGCATAGTTTTGTATCCTTTTTACTTTTGAGATATAAACTGATTCCTATTTTTCCAAGTTTATTTCACGTTCTACCACTTCTATGAGAAAACTCTACTTAGATGGGAGCCTGACATCACTAAACATTTTATTAAATTAATTTGGAGGTTTGAAAAGGTGCATAAAAGATGAATTTTGCTGACATGCATACATCCTTCCTAACCAACCCGCAGTCCTCAAAGTAAGGCATCTTGGGCTGGTCCACAATGAACAGAGTTTCGTTTTAGAGCAAATCTGATTCCTGTTGCTACCATCGAAATGCAAAAATGCCCTAATTGTGTGTGTACATGTATGTATCAGGCTATTGATTTTTTACGGTGAACAACGGAGTGTTTAAATCACACAATTATGATATTTTTCCAGCTCAGAGTTACTTTCTTCTTGTATTTAAGCTTCCTCAATTCCATTTTCCTTGGTCCTTGGTCTTCTAAAATCGATAATATACATAATGGCTTATCGCATCTTCAGTTCTAACATGTGTTTCTGTCATCTTCTCGCTGGTTGTTTTAATCTGTTTTTTCTCTAAGTTCTGAGTATGTGTAGCTTTTACATCACATTTTTTTTTTCCGTATGCTGTTTCTGATCTAAACTCAAGAACACTAATATTCACTCTAAAACTATTTTTATTTGTTTAAACTATGTCCCTACTATTTTTTGTTTTTATTTTTACTTGACTCTCAATCAACTTCCTTTTTAAATCAGCAGTTTTCTTATTGCTTTTTTCCTCTCTTATCATATATAATCCATCTCTCTCAAATTTAATAATGTGCCAAGTAGATACCTTCTAATATTTGTCCTGTATTCAATGTTAAATCTATTTCAAAATAGGAAAGCTGTGTATTAAGAATGTCAAAGTTATATTTTCCTTTATGTTGTAGGATCATACCATAACCCATACTCTGATTTTATTTTTCATTAGCCCTGTTTATCCATCTGTGAATGAGAGAACTAGTCAGGCCTGATGCTTTCCATAAATAGATGTATGGGTTATCTTATCTTTCCTTCCTAAATATTGTTTTCTTTAAGAATCCTCCTTGCTGGCAATTTCTGTTAGGCTGGTTAGTATACACTGCAAACTCTTGGGTATTTTTGCAAATGTCTATTTAGTATATGAATCAACTCCTCTAAAAAAGAATCTATTTCTTCTACCATTAGAAATGTTCAGGATTGGATTTCATTTCTGCATAATATGAATGAGTCTGCAGATTAGTGTTCGGTCTCTTGATTTAAAAAAAGTAAATGAGAACTATAAATCCCAGGGCATATTGTCACAACAATTTATTAGTTCCACTCTCTTTTCATTGTGACCTTCCACACAGGAAGTGACTTGTCTTCCTACATAAACTGCAGTTTTATTACCAAGAGTTGATTTTCTAGGCAGTTACTGACTGGGAATGAAAGAATGCAATGTTCCCGGCTACCCTGAAAAAGCAGCTCCGTATATATCAGTGGGGGAGAGAGGCATAGGGCTTGATGAGGCCGAATCTCTGTAATGTATAAAGATATAAAGGAATCGAGGTAAAGGAATGAGATAATCTACTACATTCTAGTTCATCTACTTGTCCTACTATGTTCCTCAGGATGCCTATAAATAAACTTGTGCCTTAGAACTGGTACAGTGAAGACTCTGAACCAGACAGCCTCAGTTGCATAGAAGCCTTGCCACTTTTCTAGAAGAGTGATCTTGGATAAATTATTTTACCTGTTGCTACTATAATTTACTTATCTGTAAAATCCAGTTAGTATTTATATCTCTCTCATGAAGGTTATAATGGTACTCATGAAGATTAAATGAGCTAATAGTTGTAAATGTTTAGAGCAGTATTGACACACAATACATTCTGAGTTACTTAATGTTTGTGTAACATATAAATATGTATCTATCAGATTTATATCACTTATCTTTTTTCAGTGAAAGGTGAAATGTTTAAAATAGATTTTTCTAGTGATATTTAAAATCGAGTATCTCCTAGGCATTTATTGACATGTATATTTAATAATACTTTAGTCCTCAATGTATAATATTTGTATTAGATCTAGATTTAGATCATTCAGACATTTATCTAAGTATCTCCCAAGAGAAATTCCTGAAATACCAACCCTTTAAGTTTTTTTTTGTTTTTTTTTTTTGTTTTTTTTTTTTTTATTATTCCCTTTTGAATTGTAGCTCATATAAAGCAACTAGTGTAGCACTCAGGCAGTGATTTTTTTTTTCCATGCTACTTTCTGCAGCATATTTTTTCAAGCAGAAAATTATTTCAAATGAAGCAAACTCAGGATAGGGCTACCTGTAGAGACCTGTAAATAGAATGTACAGGATGTAAAAATGTTGTACTTAGATATTCAGATAAATATTTAAAATGAAGAGGTTCTCCAGAGAGTCATAATCAAACTCAGACATAATCAATCAAAAATCACCTTGTGCAGTGGAGTATTATTTGGCACTCTCTTTTCCATAAATTTAGGATGCAGTATGTTCATCAGGGTTCAAAATTCCTTGTATGCCCAATATTCTTTATCATGTCATGTGTGTGTAATATCTTTTCTTAATTAGTTTAGGTAATAGCCTCTGAAGTAGTATTTCCTGAACCCGATATGGGACAATTAAACTCTCCGATCAAGTTTCCCTGGTCTCTCTTAAGATCTTCTTTAAAGCAAATTTTTCAAAATTGGTTTTGTTTTCTTTGTTTCTTAATGAAACTGCTAATGAGAGTTTTCTCTTAATAGTTGTATAAATCCTGTTGAACATATGTAATGTCAACTATGTTTATTCAGATAAGTCCTGTTCATTTTATTTTAAAAATCTAAAGTTATTGATGGTGTCTATATATACACATCAGTTTAACTATTTGGATGGAATTTGCTAATCATTAACCTGTCGCTACATGTGTGATTTTAGCAACATTGCTCAAGGAATCCATTTTTGGGAGGAGCAAAATCAGGAAGAGCTATCATCTATTTTGTATACAAGACCAACTTTTTGTTATAAGTTCTAGTATTATTTTAATTTTCTATTTCTCTTTTTTCCCAGAGGAATAGATTAAATATTTTAATAAATAAACTTTATTGAATAAATTGAATTTTATTATTGAATAAATTGGTTTACTAAACAAAGTCACTGTTCCATCTAGGAGCTGTTGTAGAAATAGCTTAAAAAATGATTTCCAACACTTGTCAAGCACATAATTATCCCTTCTTAAAATTGCATTTTTAGCATTGTGTGTCAAGATATTTCAATCTAAAAAAATGGATTTGAAAAACCAGAAACTATTTGGAAGAAGAGTTTTAGGAAAGGGAACATGTTACTGTGGGAAGCAAACATGGGTATCAGGAGGGATCCCAGAATGGAATCAGTGATCATTGTCAAGAGACTACAGTCAACCTCATGGGTTCACAAAATTGATCTTGTTAGAACTCTGAATTGATCAGAGGCAGCAAAATTGGCTTAGAACTAAACTGATTGAATTATAGGTAAACCAGAAGATCAATTTAAAAGGAAAAATATAATTTTCAAGAGATTTGTGTCATTTGGAAAGTACTTTATTTACTGAAAAAAATTATCAACCAATATTTGTCAAGTCTCTCCTACATGTCATGCACTGGGCGTACAGTATTTTAAAAAGATACACACGTTCTGTAGTTCCAACGACATTTCAAATTAAAAGGGATAATGGCTAGTATGCTACAGAATTTCAGGAAAAATATAGTGTAACATGGGAAAAACTAAGTTATATACTTTAAGCTTTACGAGCCAAGAGAGCACAGTACAAATGCCTCTACCACATAGAAATGCTTCTAAAACCAGTTGAGTCCTCGAGGCAGGATTTTGCCCAGTACTATGTTAAAATGCTGACTGTCAATATGTTTCTCTCTCTCACTTTCTTTTTTTAAAGTCACAAAACTCCTTTCAAAGATCTCACAAATATCACCAAAAAAAAAAAAAAATCCCATAGCTATAAAACACTGTTTCTCCAGCACTGCCTGCTGACCCTCCATTTCCTCAGGTTTATTTTTAGAGAACCTAGTGGGGGTATTTCCCGTTTGCTCCTCAAATTGGTCCCCTTGGCTCTATCATATGATCTATCATTTTCCTCCTTTGTTACTCTACCTCTTGTACATGTACCTGGTGTATTTCTATTGCCCTTTGTCCCTCAAAAATAGCGTTATTGAATAACCCACCAAGATATTACCACGGGGTATTATATAATGTTCACAATGTCAATGTTTACATTGAAAACATCAGTTCCCAATGTCCCACCAAACTACTGTATGCCATTGACCCGCCTCCACCAATATCTATGTCTGGTTTACGATGACTGAATACAAAGGGTTTTAACAGCTGCAGAGGCCAATATTATTAATCACTTATTTTTAATGTTCACAGTTTTTAATTTAACATGTGTCAAACTTCTTGTGTGTGCCTGCGTGTGTTTGTTTGTGTACAACTTGTTTTGTTGCAATTTTTCTACCTAGGAGTAAAACACAAACTCTGCAAAGCTGAGGAGCACCATTTGGAGAACACTACTCTGTCCTTTTAATGTCCCAAGCTCTTAAATTTAATTAATTGTGCACCTTATATCTCTCTGCCTTGACTCTTTCCCCGAGGTTGCTTTCCACATGTAGTGATGGTGGGCTTGTGCTGGGAGCTCTGGATATTTCTGAAATCTAGGGTAACCATAAATAATTCTTAAAATTAAAACCCTGTTATGTGACAGCTATATTAATTTAGAATATTTTTGTACAAATATATTTCAATACTTGAACAATCTATCACTTATATATTGATTTTTCTGTATCTGATATGATTCATTATATTGATTCATTATACTGTCATTCATTTCTCTGGTTTTAGAGAGTTTGCAAGCGACTTCACTATTACCTTTGTGCTTTCAGCCACGAATGTTTGCAATTTAGCAATTATTTTACAGTAATTATGTTTACTTTGAAGGCTTATTATCACTTGATATGTCATATTCTTAAAAGTATATACATTTTTGTAAGTATGACTTTATCATATAAATTTAATTTTTTCTCTAAAAACTATTTTGCTTTAAAAGATTTTTGCTCTAAAAGATATTTTTAGTTATGTTCTCTTTCTTTTCTTCTTTTCCAAATTCATTGGGATATAGCCAACACATAACATCACATAAATTTAAGGTTTTCAACATGATCTGACATATGTATTTATTGTGGAATGATCACCACAAGAAGTATAGTTAACATCCACCACATCGCATAGTTACAAATTGTTTCTCTCATGATAAGAACTTTTAAGATCTACTTTCTTAGCATCTTTAAAATATACAATACGGCTTTGTTCACTATAGTCATCATGTGGTATGTTATGTCTTCACAAGTTAATTAATCTACAACTGGAAATTGGTGCCTTTTGACCACATTCTCCCAGTTTTCCCAGCCCACACCTCACTACCTCCAGCAACCACCAATCTGATCTCTGTTTCCATGAGTTTATTTTTTAAGTTCCCACATACAAGTGAAATTATACAGTATTTGTGTTTCTCTGTCTCCTTTGTTTCACTTACCATTATGTCCTCCATGTGGTTTCTCGATGTTACAAATGGCAGAATTTCTTATTTTTATGGCTAAACAATATTAATTTATAAATGTAATATAATATGTTGTTATATATAAAATATGATGTTCGAATAGCAGAATTTTCTTATTTTTATGGCTGAATGATATATTATAAATGCAATATAATATATTATTATATATAATATTATGTGCAATATATAATGTATATATGTGTATACAAAATACATTATAACTATATAATATATAGTTATATAACCACATCTTTACCTATTTGTTTGTTGATGGAAACTTAGGTTATTTCCATGTCTTGACTATTGTACATAGTGCTGCAGATAATATAGTGTGCAAATATCTCTTTGGAAAAATGATTTCATGTCTTCTGGATATACATCCAGAAGTGGAATTGCTGATTGATAGTTCTATTTTTAATTTCTTGAGAAATATTCATACTACTTTCCATAATGGCTGTATCAATATACATACCTACCAACTGTATACAGAGGTACCCTTTTTCTATTTCCTTGTCACCACTTTTCATCTTTTATCTTTCTGATGAGAGCCATGCTAATAGGTGAGAGGTGATATCTCATTGTGGTTTTGTGGTTTTAATTGGCATTTTCCTGATGATTACTGATGTTGAGTGCCTTTTCATGTACCTTCTGGTCCTTTGAATATCTTTGGATAAATACATGTCTCTTCTGATATTTTGACTATTTTTAATCGGATTGTTTGTTTTGTTTTCTTTCCTGTTTCTTTCTTCTCTTTCTTTCTTTCTTTCTTTCTTTCTTTCTTTCTTTCTTTCTTTCTTTCTTTCGTGTTTTTCTCTCACTATTGAGTTCTATGAGTATCTTCTACATTTTGGATATTATCTTCTTATTAGACATGCGGTTTAAAAATATTTTCTTTCATTCCATAGGCTTTCTTTTCCTTTTGTTGATTATTTTGCTGTGCAGAATCTTTTTAATTTGGTGTAATTCAATCAACAAAATGGAAAGCAACACACAGAATGTAAAAGAGAAATATTATATGGTTTCTTATGTGGAGTGTAAAACATCAAATCCATAGAAACATAGAGTAGAATGATCATTGCTGGGGACTGAGAAGTAGGGTAAATGGGAAGACATTGGTCAAAAAGGTATAAACATTTAGTCATAAGATGAATAGTTTCCAGAGATCTAATGTACAACATAGAGTTCTGGTTAACAATACTGTATTTTATCTTCGCAAGTTGCTGAAAGAGTATATCTTCAATGTTCTTACCATAACAACAAGATGGTAATTGTGTGAGCTGAAGGATGTGTTAACTAACCTTATTATGGTAATCCTTTTGTGATACACATATAACAAATCATTACATTGCACACCTTACACTTAATATCATTTGTCAATTATATGTCAATAAATTTGGAAAAAAAATTTAATCTCTCAAAAAATTAAACATAGATGAAATGTGCCTCAACATAATACAGGCCATATGTGACAAGCACACAACTAACATAGTCAACAGTGAAAAGCTGAAAGTTTTTTCTCTATGATCAGGAACAAGACAACATCCACTGCCATTGTTTTTTAATTTAACCCTGGAAGTCCTGGCCAGAACAATCAGACAAGAAAAATAATTAAAAAGCACCCACGTTGTAAATAAAGAAATAAAATTGTCTCTGTTTGCAGATGAAATGATATTATATAGACAAAACCCTACAGGCTCCACCAGAAAACTTGTTAGAACTAATAAGTGAGGTAAGTGAAGTTGCAGGATAGAGAATCAGTATACAAAAATCAGTTACATTTCTACACATTCTCAAAAAACCATTAGAAAGAGCAAAAAAAATATTTAAAACAGCATACAAATACTTATGAAAAAAATTATGCAAGGAGTAAAAGATCTATACAACTGAAAACTATAAAACACTGATGAGAGAAATTTGAGATGATACAAGTAAATGGATATACGTTTGGTGTTCATTGATTAGAAAAATTGGAAAAATTAATATTGTTAAAATGGCCTTATGACCCAAAGAGATTGACAGATTCATTGAAGTCCCTATAAAGATACCAATGACACTTTCTGAAAACCGAAAAAAAGAAAAAGAGAAAAAATTCTAAAATATTGTTTTACACGTTGTTGACTCTTAACAATATTTGTTTAATAAATAACATTTAAGAAAAAAAACAGCATCAACAGAAGAAAGATTTAATCAAATGGTATTAACCGATAATTATGGGGAAAATATTAAAAATGGCAAGTATGCATGAAAAATTATCTGCATATCTTTGTGCATGTGTGCTCACACACACACACGTGTGTGTTCATGCACATAAAAGAGATCTGAGAAAATGGCTCTCAGAGAAGATAAGGCAATTATTTTCAAAGTTTTATGGTTCAGCTTTCTGTTTTAGACTTGTAATGGCCCAAAAGAGATCCTTCCAAGGCTAGATCAGTGGAAGAGAATTTATGGTGTTAGGAAAGGGCTCAAAGAGAATTGTCTCAGTCATTCTCAGAAGAGGCTGTGAGTTGACCCGTGACGTTGATATCTTTGAAACTACTAACACAGATGTCTCCTCCCTTTTTCCTTTCTCTTACCTGCAGAGCAACTCTTCTTCTCCTTCCATTTTGGAAACGCATGTCCTACCAAAGGACTATAAAGAGTAACTAGCTCACAAGTGAGAAACCAAAAATCTAATGGTTCTTCTAAAATAATGACCGAATGTCTTTAGCAAAGAATCAAACTAGGAAAAAAAAAAAGAAAAAGTTGAGCTTGAAATGATAAGTTACATGAATTTCATTGGTGAAAACCAGACATAAAAAACCATGTATGTGTTTCCAGAAGGGAATTGCCTGATGATGATGTCTGAAGGTTACCTCAATGCTGGAAAGAATGTATTTTTTGGACATAACATTTCCAGCCCCTAAAAAGATGATTGCTGAGAATTCCTTGCAGATATGTTATAAATACAACAAGGGTACACAGACTGCTACTCTTGAGTTGACAGAACATGGCTGGAAAAGTAATATTGGAAAATGCTATCCCGCTTTGTGTGTAATCCCTGACATGCTAAATGTATCACACATACCTGTATAGTAATGATTAATGGAGAATATGCAGTAATCCAAGACCTAAATCTTAGCCTGGGGAGGATAATTTATGGAAGTTGTTTCATTACCAAAGAATAATCTGCTGAAGAAATTAAATGCCTTGATAACGTCCAAGAATCATGCTAGAGTTTATCTCTAGACTCCTGTGTAAGATGACATGATTATAAAAATATTTCTGAAATCTCATTTACACTAACATAACAATATTAAACATTATTTTAATGTATAAGTTTTTTTTCAGAATTTTGTTGAGATAATTTAATGTAAGTTTGAAAAAAACACTTTTGCAAGATGGAAAAGTTTATAGAGTATAAAAGGAACAAGAAAATATCAATTTTTCAAAATTACATATCGCTTTATGGTCGATAAGTGTTGTCCCACAATTTATGAATAAGATGAATAGTGAAAGAGTAAATAAATACAAGCAGAGAAATCATTGATATTATAGGTTGTATTTGTTGCATACTGTTTCTGGAACTGAATAATATTCGAGAGCTAAACAAATGCAAGAAGTCAGATATTACACAAAGCTCTAATAGTCTTCCTTACCATTAGAAAAAAAAAAAAAAAAAGAACAGTGTTTCTTCTGGTTTCTTCACTCTTTGGTCCTTTATCCTGCCTCCCCGTCTCTGAGTGAGTGGGCATAAGTTTAGAACCTCTGGGCTTTGCTGAAAAGCCTCCACATTAATTACTGCTCATCAGCATTCATCATGGTGACAGATCCTGTTAGCAGTGCTGTTTATTTTGTTCTCACCTTTTCTGCTTGGCTGTCAAATGGAAGAATTTTATGGTTCTTGAGGGAACAATCCTTCTCTATGACCAGCTGCTTTGAGGAAAAAAAAAATATCTTCTCTTCAGTCTTGTCCTGGCTTTGAAAATTCTTTGTCAAAGAAATGGCGCAAATGCAGCAATTAATAGTCTCCTTTAATTGAGTTCATTTATAACAAAGCGGAGTTAAACCAACCAAGAAGCCACTGAACAAAATCCTGAACTCTAATAATATTTCAAGTGCTTTTCAAAGGTAATAACTAAACTTACGTTGTCCTGTGAAGACTGTTTGGATATTGCTAGACTTAAAGTATAAGAAAACACTATTACTTCGTAAAAATTACTTGTGTTGTTTTTGTTTACATGCCGGCAAATGATGTTAGGGTTCTTTTGGATTAATCAGTATTTGTTGCTACAGTCTCCTTTAATTGTATTCTAAACTCTGTGTTTAATAAAGATCCGTGCACCCTTTGCCAGCTTTTTAGGCTAATCAGAACAACATCTTTGCTTCTGTAAAGAATAACTATATACTAAGAAGTGAAGACTGAGCTTCAAATAAGCAGATGCATTAAAAAAAAAAATACTGGAAGGGTACCAGGAGAGATCTATAACTTCTAGTAAGGATGAATTTAGCAATTTTAGAAAAGTGCTCTACCAAAAACAATTAAAAAATAACTGGATGAAAAGATCTTAAATATCAAATAGCTAACAAATAGTTGAAAATTACTGACCACAATACTGAAAAAGAATTTTCAAGAGGTAAACCCAGTAGCAGGACCATCTTTTGACAAGAGGAAGGAGGAGTGTGGAATCCCAGAGATGGCTAGGATAGAAGAGGGCTCGTGGCAGTCCTAGAGGGATGAAGAAATAAATGTGAGGGACCTTAAAATCAGCAAGTGCAAATCAGACAAAAATTTTCTCTGATAAGGATCTCAGTCTTGCTTAGGGTCATTGTCTCTGCCTAGAAAATTTCAGGATCCGGAACTGGATTGAGATGTGCAATTTAAAATAAAATTTGAGTATTCTATGGGAAAAAAAATTACATAACTTTACCCTCTAATTGATTTTGTAAGTGTTTTAGTTTTCAGAATTAATGTCTATCATACAAGCAAAGATATTCAAGCGGACAAATATAGAGGACAATATGAGTAACACACAGCAGAAGACATGTTGTACTAGATTAATGTGCAAAGATTGTAAAAAAAAGCATGGTTGATGTGATCATAGAGTTAAAAGCTAAATTTTAAAATTTCAACAAGGCACTGGAAACTGTAGAAAGAAGAAGTAAATTTTTGGCAGATCCTGAGTAAAAATTTTAATCTTAATATCTCAATGAGCAAAATTAGAATTTAGTGGTTTAACAGGAGTGTGACTATAACTTAATAGAGAATTATTATATTGGAAATAGCCTAAAACAAAATATACAGAATGAAACATCAAAATCAAAAGGACTGCAAATATAAAATAAGAATTTAATAAGCTTAAGAGATGCAGAAAGGATCTAATATCCCTTGAGGTGGGGTCCAAGGAAAGAAGATACAGAACATAGCAGAGATAATATGTGAAAACATAAAAACTGAAATTTTCCCAAACTGATAAAAGATATCAATCCACAAATTTAAAGAATTCAACAAATCCCAACCAACAAAAATAGAATAACCCACGTCTCACCTATGTAGTTTCTATGGAGAAGTTTTAACATATTAGAAACAATAAAGAAAATCTTACCAATAGCCACTAAAGAGAGTAGAAACCCTTATACCTACCCCACATAATTTTTCCTTGTTTTATTTTAAAGACTCTACAGTTTTATTGCTATAGTAAATGTGGTATTATCTTCAACCGCGATTTGACGTAGTTTGATTATTTCTAACGCTGCTTATAATAGGCGCAGAATGTACATGGCTAACTGGCTCGTAATTAGTCTTCAAGGACCATGTCCACCATTTCTTGTGACCATGAGTCCAAGCGGTATTCACGCTACCTAAGCTGAGTGAATCATAATGTTGTATTCCTTTGATGGATGCATTAGATCCTACTGGGTAATTTGACATATGTCAAACCAAATCTTTAGAATTTTTTCATGACACCTCTGAAAGAAATGGATCTAAACATATAAACGTGCCTGTTACTACCAGCATCTGGGTCATACCACGTGAGCTAGAAACAGAATATATAAATACAAGAGAATAATATGTAAGAGGTATATATATATTTTAAGTTTGTTTATTTATTATTTATTTACTTATTTGTTGAGAGAGAGAGAGAAAGAGAGGGAGAGAGAGAGAGACAACAAGGAAGGTGACAGAAAGAGTTGAAGAGAGAGAATCCCAAGCAGGCTCTGCATTCATCTCAGAGCCCAATGCAGGACTTGATCTCAAGACCAGGAGTCAGGACCTGAATTGATATCAATAGTCAGATGCTTAACTTATTGAACCACCCAGGCACCCTGAGAGATATGCATTTCTACAATAATCAGCTTTTTGACAACTTCCACCTTTATTCTTCCTGAAATTTAGTTATGTGAGTTCACAAAATATTGACGAATGTATGTATGTATCAATTCATTTTGCTAAAGCTAATGTAAGTTGTAGTTTCTATTGCTTGAAAATAGATTGGATTGATATATTTGTGCCTTTTTAGAAAATTATCAATTTTGTCACAATACTAAAAACAAAATAAACCTCAACCCTAAATTATGCACCTAGATTCATTGTTCTTTTCAAAAATGCATGTCGTGTTCAGCATCATTTAGTCTGCCAGCTGTCAGTTTATCACCTCTTGACCCAAATTTACCTTGCTCTGCCCTGCTTTGCAACGCTCGAAGTAGACCCGGTAACCATTTCTTTTGCAAGCTGGCATAATGTTTGGCTGTGCCAGTAGGGGGCATGGAAAGGACACTGAAAATTGAGAAAGAACTTCTCTTTCTGGTTCATTATTTGTTACCATTTTCTACTTTTTTGGGGTTTTTTTTGGAAAAAAATAATTTTTGAATGGTATTTTAAAGTCTTTGCTAACTCAAAAATTTGAATTATCTATGGACTTTTATTATTTATTTTTTTTCTTGATATTGGCCATATTTTTTTGACTTTCCTGTATATAATGATTATTTTTACTGTTTGCTTGACATTTGCATTATAGTATCATAGAGACTTCTGATGATACCTTTACCCCACGGGGAATGGCCGATCGCCTCAGGTCTGTCAGGAATGGAGCCAAGGCAGGGCTGGGCTTCCATTTTGGTTAAGACTTAGTCCACATTCGATTTATTTCCTTTTTTGAATATGACCCTCGTGGGTTTTTGCTTGAGAACAGGATGGATTTCTATTTCCAGAGCCCTGAAGGACTGTGAAGTGCAGGTTTGCCCTTGAGCAATTTCTAAATTAATTTTTCACCCTTTATTCCTGTAGCTCAAACATTTGGCTGATATCTTGCAGGGCCACCTGGTAACATCTCTGAGGCAGCCTTACCCTCTGAGTACTTCTGTCTCCCAATCGCAGTAAGGATTTCATGTTGACTTACCAGACCAGTCTGCCTCAGAAATCAGCCAGAATATTAGGAAATGCATTGTCCCATTTGAGGTTCCTTCAGTTTTCAAGCTTCCTTAACAGTCCTGTGTGACCATAATGCACTGTTGGTGTGACTCCACAGTTCTGTCCCTCTGCTGGGGGCAACTTGGAACCTCAGCTTATGCTCAGAATCAAATACTTCCTAGGGGACAAACACGCCACCTGAGAAGGACTCGTCTCCACAGATTTCATGTAGAGTGAAATACATAATTTTTATAAATTATCTGACATTCCATATTAATTTTTGTAGGGTGTGGAAATTTTGCAATCTACCACAACCTACCAGAAAGCACAAGTTTTTACTTTTCTTAATGAGATATATTTTCATGTAATAAGATGCACTCAAACTAGATAAACACTTCGAAACATTTTGCCAATTATGTATAATCCTGTGACCATAAGAACTGTGGAGACTTACATTACTCTAACATACTTTCCACACTTCACTAAATAAGATCTCTTGGTATGCTTTGATTTAGTGTTTTCTCTTAGAGATTATTTTGTTTTCTTATTTAATTTCTTTTCCTGAGTGCTATCAACTCTGATTTCACAGTTCTTGTCTTTTTTTTTTCTTGTGTATTTCTCTTTGTTCTTTTTTTTAATTTTATTTATTTTGAGAGAGAGAGAAAATCTCAAGCAGCCTCCACACTACCAGCACAGAGTCAAACACAGGACTCGATCCCACAAACCATGAGATCATGACCTGAGCCAACATCAAGAGTCGGCTGCTTAACTGACTGAACCACCCAGGTGCCCCGTACTTCTACATTTTTGAATTTCTGAGTTGTGGTATCCTGTTATATCTTTCATCGCTTATTTAATTATAATTAATTAATTAATTAATTAATTTTGAAATATTATGTTATATATGTTCTCCCTCTGTAGTTGGATTTTTGGGAAGTATTTTTAATTTTATTAGCTAATTAATATTGATTATCTCCTGTTTTATGCTTATTATTTCTTTTTATGGATGATGATGATGATGCCTACTTTTTTTAATTTGTGTTGATTTTTTCTGGACCAAAAATTACAAGTAGTTCTAAAGAGATGGGAACTCTCTAGGGGCCCTTTCCTGTTGGTAGGTAAATGCAGTTTCTTAAATACATGGCACCTTTTTTAGATAGAGAAGTTTTGGTAAATCTGATTTTGTATGAGACCCTTACTCTTCAATTTGTTTTTTTTTTCTTCATCAGTCCTCTAAGTGATGCTTCCTCTTCTAAATTTCTTTCCTCTCCCTCAAAAGTAGTGTCTTCTAAACACTATTGTGACTGTGACTTACCAGCCATGCCTTTAGATCCCCTGGTCATCGGTGCTCTGATCCACTAGTTCTTAGACCATTTCTCAACATTTCCTCTTGCAAGGTCAAAACTTTTGCCTCTGCAGGCGACATTACTTATTTATCCACTCTTAGGACTCTGCTATATTTTCCTTATTTTCACTTAATTTTTACTTGTCTCTGTGTAACAATAAGGAATCCAGAGTAAGGACTGCTGTTTTCTAATATGATTTACATATTTTGTAATATGGTTCCCCAGAGAAATGGAGATAATAGGATATGTATGCTGAAGAATTGAGAACCAGGAGAGCTGCTGGTATAAGCCCTAGAACCCAAAGCCTGAGAACCAGGGTCTCCAAAAGTCAGAGGACAGGAGAAGAATATCCTAACTCAAGGAGAGAGAGAGAGAGGTGGTGGGGGGGGGCGGAATTCACCCATTCTCTACCTTTTGTTCTATTCAGACCTTTACAGATTGGAAGACCCTCATCTGACTTTGGTGAGGGAAGATCATCTTTATTCAGTATACTGATTGAAATGTCAACCTTTTCTGGAAACATCTTCTTAAACATATTATTTTAAAACCTCTCTGCAGAGCCCTTAGCCCAGTTGACACATAAAATTAACCATCACATATAGGTAAAACAAAAAATTCGAAGAAGCCTCCTACTTTTGATTAGGTATGAATTTTGGAGGAGGTGGGAGATTTTTTACCAGATTCACATTTCCACCTATTTTCTTAATTTTATCTGGATATTTGGCAATTTAGACCAGTACCCGAGAAACCAAATTCTTCCCTCATTTCTACTTTTCCTCAGTATTTAACTCAATATTCACGATGTTCAGGCTACCCTGGATGTTTTCCATCTACAAACTATGTAAACCCATTGTAGCCTCAAAACCTTGAGTATCTTATTCCCTCTGCCTAAATGCTCATGCTTCAGATCTTTGAATACTTAAATCCTTCTTATTAGCTGAATCTGTTCAAATTTTACCCGTTCTCTCAGAATTTTCCGGACATCCTAGTCAAAATAGCACCCACTCCTCAATGAAATAATCCTTATTTCCTTATAACTACCATAACTTCTTTTCTTCATAATACTTATTACTCTTTGAAAATGTATTATGTATACAGCTGTTCATAGATTTTAGCTGCCTTCTCCAATAGAATGTAACTTAAGATGAACAGATATTTGCTATTATTGTATTTTCACCACCTAGAACCATTTCAACACACAGTAGGTATGTAACACATATTTGTTGAACAAATAGATTTTGTCAGATCTAGTTTCATATATATATATTTTTTTGCTATTTGTAAACAGTAGTACTCTGAGCAAAATCCAATATTTCGCTGGAAAACAGTGTCAACTCTGTACTCCATTTTGATTTATCACATGAAGAGTGTTCGCTGTTCTGGAAGTAGGATTACTGAATCAAATTGAAACTTTGAATTATGATTCAATTTATAGTTTTTGTATAGACATCATCTGAAAGTTATTTAAACTTCTGTCATTATCAATAAAGAAGCATTTTATGTCATTCTGACCTATGTGTAAGTTCAGAGGGAGACTTCCTTGCTGACAAGCATTTCTTATGTTGTGGGCTTTCCAAGTTTCTCTGCATGATTTCTCTCTATGCACAACTTTCACTCTGCAGGGAATATTATTTACCCAATATTCTTTACTCTACCTCAAAGCTATAAGCACTTTCAAGAAGCTCACTAACAAGATATAAACATAACATTTATCATTTATAAATGTTTTGCTTTTCTTTGAAATGCTTTCTCCTTAAACTTAAAGTCTACAACAAATCTTAGTCTTTAAAGATCCATAACAAAGGAAAAGGAGACTATAATGAGAAAATTGCACAACACTCTGGGTACTCTTCCTTTGAGCTCTGCGGGGTTCTCAGTTTTTCCAAGACATTTGAGCCAAAAGAAGAAGAAGCAATTTTGGCTGCTCCTTCTCTGAGCAGTATTCCTGGGGCAGAGTACATTAAATAATGAGAGAGAAAGAAAGAGAACGGGAAAAAGAAGAGACGAGAAATCTCACCATTGCTAGTCTACTCTTGTCACTGTGTATTGTCACTTGTCATTTCTGATAGCAGCATTACATGAACATCTTGGTGCCACACTGTAGAGTCACTAGACATTACAGATGTTACAGGGTTAGGAAAATTCAAAAATACAGGCTACTAAAGGACAATAACATAGAAAATAATTATTACTCAAGACATGTAATAAGAAAAAATGTAGAGGATGTACATTATTCAGAGAACATTGAAGTACTTAGCCATTTGTACGTGATTCCTCTAACCGAATATTGTCAGAATTATTGAAAAATGCATTTCATCTATTAATTCAATATATACCTATTTCACTGTAATGCTACAGCTAATAGAAAATCTGAGAAACCAAAAACACACACAGAATATCAGGTCCTTGAGAAATTAATTTGATTTCAGTATTTTCCATATAAAAGAAAAGTATAATGAAAAAAATTAAAGTTACTCACCATTTGTATTATTCAAATACAAATATAATGGCACTGTTTAAAACAAAATATTGAGTACGACTTGAAAACGTGATCACATCTTACTCCTCAGAACATATCCTTGGATTTTCTCACAGTTTGCCCTCCTGCATCTCCATATTTAGTCCGAATTCCTGTTAATCTGATGTATTTATTGTTACTCGGTCCATTCTGACCTCCTTGAATGTAGTTATGTTAGTCCTTTTATCTTGAAGGCTTTTTTTTTTTTTTAGAGTTTTTATTTTATTTTTGAGAGACACAGAGACAGAGCATGAGCAAGGGAAGGGCAGAGAGAGAGAGATACAGAATCTGAGGCAGGTTCCAGGCTCCGAGCCGTCAGCACAGAGCCCAACGCGGGGCTCGAACTCACAGACGGTGAGATCATGACCTGAGCTGAAGTCGGGTGCTTAACCAACTGAGCCACCCAGGCGCCCCTATCTTGAAGGTTTTTAGGTATCATTTTTTTTTCCTAGACTAACCTAGTAACATGGCTGTTTCAGGTGATTTATAAAACTATAACTGTAATTAGTCTTATGTAAAAGGATTAGAAACCATACAAAGTAATGAACTGTTGGATTAGATCCTAAGTGTCCTTTCACTCTGCCTGTGGCAGTGCTGGTGAATTTAGCTGCATAAGGTGGGGAAAACTGTGTGGAGGATACCCAGCACGAGAGATACCCGGCCATGATGGAGCCAACACGAAAGGAAAGGTAATTAAAAAAATAAAGAGGGGTGCCTGGGTGGGTCAGTAGGTTGAATATCCCACTCTTGATTTTAGCTCTGGTCATGATTCTAGGGCTGTCGGATGGAGCCCCGCATCAGGCTAAGCTTGGAGCCTGCTTGAGATTCTCTCTCTCTCCCCTTACCCCAACCACTTGTTTGCTTCTGCATTCTCTCTCTCAAAAGAAAAGGGGAGGGGCACCTGGGTGGCTCAGTTGATTAAGTGACCAGCTCTTGATTTTGACTTTCGACTTAGGTCATGATATAGTGATTCATGACTTTGAGCCCCACATCAGGCTCTGCACTGACAGCATGGAGATTCTCTCTCCCTCTCTTTCTGCATCTCTGCCTCTCTCTTTTTCTCTCAAAATATATAAGCAAACTTAAAGAAAAAAATAAAATCATGATTCTTACACATTTTTAAAGAGGAGCACACTTTAGTTTTATTTTAGACGCAAAGTTTTTTATCCCCTCCCCCACAGCTGTCTCTCCATAAGAGAGAAATCACTTGTATGTCTACAGAAAACAATTGTTTTGTATTGCTATCAGTTATCTAACAACTTACAAAGTTACAAAAGGGTTCCCATATTATCAGACTCAGGTAACCTGGAGAGTGTGTTACAGACCATACATACATTTCCATTAAAGCACAAATTTTCTCTTACGAATGTCAGAGTGATAGTATAAAAGATGCCAGTTAACTCTAACAGGTTAAGACAGAGTAAAACCGAGATTTCTCACAGGTTGATAACATGAACCAGCATTTCTACTCTCAAGGATTAGAGAAAGCATGGATCATTAGGAAAATTTAGGAACTGTAATGATGACTTTGTGTTTATTTACCTTTCCTCATAGTTTTGATTTATTATATTTCATTTAACTTGGATTTGCATCACCAATTTGAGAAAAGTAGAAAGTAAACCAGACTTTCCATGAACAGAGGAAATGAGGGAACAGAGGCAGTCACTTATATATTTAAGAACAAAAGAGAGTCGTACCTTCACATAAACCATTGGAATATCCTCCTTTTGGCCTGCGGCCTAGAGCACATGGACAGAGTTTTAGATACTCTCTTTTCTTTGGAATCATGGCCTCTGGTTTTGGCTTTAGTGGGTGTTTGCCCAATCTGTCTGGTGGAGTTAGTCCAATTCTGAGGGAAAGTGAGGAGGCTGACTTCACATTTATTGTTTAATTGCCTCCTAGCTCCTCATCACTTTGCTGTGGAAGTCTGGCCTGAAGATGCCAATAGGGAAAGGGAGATCACAGTTCTCTCCAAATAACATCATTTTCTAAATGACTATTGACATTATGAAGCTATTCAAGCTAACCTATTAAAAACATAAAAAGGCAATCAAGTTAGCTTACTAACATTTACAGCAATATTCTATTCAAGAGATTGAGAAGCTGACTCGTCAGTATGCTAATGCACACCTCTGACAAAGAATACTTGACTACAGAATCCATACATTCATGAAGAATTCCTACATACATGTGGTGTATAGACTGGGTTCTTCACAGCACATACCTAGTTGGAGTTAATAAAATAAGAAAATAAAATTGTAGTCAGAGGAAAGGTAGGTATGCCTACT
This sequence comes from Paguma larvata, assembly GCA_030068075.1. Taxonomy (NCBI): domain Eukaryota; kingdom Metazoa; phylum Chordata; class Mammalia; order Carnivora; family Viverridae; genus Paguma; species Paguma larvata. Next base: position 40,250,639 of record CM057840.1, read on the forward strand.
TAGCTGTGTGTATTCACCTTCTCAGTGTATTTTATCTGCATTATTCACAGGAAATAATGTAATCTGTATCTTCCTATTGGTATAATGGGTTTTGTTTTGTTTTGTTTTTTAGCAAAATAAGTCTGTCAGTCAATACCATCTATATTATAAATGCAGCTACTCGTCTTAAATAATACTGCATAAGATTTGTTTTTCTCTCTTGAACATTACATATAAGTTCTTTAATAGACTTAGAGAAAAAAAAAAGATGTTAAAATGATTCTCTTTCCTCATAAGATGTATTCTAATACTGTTTTTGAAAGAATAAAAATGTAACTCGTTGTTTCCTTTTATCCCGTGTGATGGCTCCCTTGCTTGCAAGTTAGATATTATACAAAAACAGCATTTAATGAAGTACTTAAGGACAATAATATATTTGAATTATTAAGATAATGTCAGATACAAACACCGAAAAATGTATTAATGTTACACAAACCAAGTGTTTTTTTTTTTAATTTCTACTTCACTATCCTTTAAATGTTTGAAATTTTTTCATAAGATATCCTTTAAACCTTTCAAAATTTATTTTTTAGAACCTCTTCTTTCTTTGGTGAGAAATGTCATTATTATACTCATATGGACACCCCTATGTTACGCAGGGATCTCCATGTATAGAGACCTACTTTTATGTACTTAAGACTCTCCTAGGAGTGATATTTGATGACTGTATTGTTTCCTCTCTTGTTCCTGAGGTATATCCTCTTTTTGAAACATAAGATTTTTTAACTATTAACGAATATACTAAAAGAAAGCTGTAAACCTAACTTTCATGAGTTTGAATCTCTGTTTAAGATTATCCATCAAGTTGGGGCGCCTGGGTGGCTCAGTCGGTTGAGCGTCCGATTTCGGCTCAGGTCATGATCTTGCAGACTCAGGTCTGTGAGTTCAAGCCCCGCGTTGGGCTCTGTGCTGACAGCTCAGAGCCTGGAGCCTGCTTCACATTCTGTGTCTCCCTCTCTCTCTGCCCCTCCCCCACTCATGCTCTGTCTCTCTCTGTCTCAAAAATAAATAAACATTAAAAAATTAAAAAAAAAAAGATTATCCATCAAGTAATAAAATATTATGAAAATAATGTTTTATCAATTGATTTTCATTAGAAGAATCCCCTATCCTATGAATAAAACAAAAGCAAGTGGTCACATAATTTTTATTTGGGCACCTCTTTTGAATGGGTTTTAAAGTAATTTTATAAATAATTTAAGGAGGGTCACCTTGGTGGCTCACCGACTCTCGGTTTCAGCTCAGGTCACAATTTCATGATTCGAGTGAGTCCTTGGTCAGGCTCGTGGCTCCATTCAGGCCTCCTCACTGAGAGCTTGCTTGATATCTCCCTCCTTTCCTCTCTCTCTCTCTCTCTCTCTCTAGCTCACTCCCTCACCTTGCATGAGCTCTCTCTTGGTCCCTCAAAAAGAAATAAATGAATTTTAAAAATAAGAAATAATTGAAGGATAGTATTTATTTGATATGTTTTCATTTTATGAAGGGTTTTGCATTATGTTATATCAAATTTTTAACACTTTTGTGAATGAATTGACAAAGCATGAATTAATTCTTCAATACTATTGAGTTAATTTATTTTAGCTAAAGACCTAATATGGGATTGTAGAGAAAGTATTCTTTACGTTTTTCAACAATTAGGGCTTTCTGTGAAAATTTTACTGAAACTTCTGTGAACTAAAAGACAAGCCTTGAAAATTAAATTATGATCTACTAGATAGAAAATTCTAGACTTATCCCAAGAGTTTTATCCCAAGAGTTGTTTCTGGTTACATTTCAAGGGGATAAGACAAAGACCACTGAGCTATCCCAGGGGTTCTGAAGCTCAGGGACACTAATTTGAGTTTTTCTCTGGAAATATAAATTTATATTCCAAGGATAAGAACCCAGGATCCTTCCCTTTTGAATTCCCAAAAGAATAGTTTACAATAGGAGCAAAAGATCCCTCTCCATCTGTAAGTAAGAAAGGGAAGGATCGCTGACTCACTCCTATATAATCTCTTAGTTTCATATATTCAAGGTCTCTTGCCTACAGCACGGACTCCATCCGGTATTTGTGGGTGATCTTTTATCCTGTTAGCCATGTGCTCCTGGAAGAGGAAACTGGGGCTTGGAGAATCAGCATGGCTGTAAGCAAATGCAACTCTGCTTTGCTCCAGAAACCATGTGTTTGAATTTAGAATAATATTAATAAATACATATTTAAAAACTAGGCACACAGTGTTTCTATTTAGATCATTATTTTAATGTATAATTGCTATGGAATGAATGTTTTTGTGCCCCTCCCAAAAAATTGCATGCTGAAACTCCACCCTCCACCATGTAATGGTATTAGGGGGCAGGGCCTTTGGGAGATAATTAGAATTAGATGAGGTCATGAAGATAGAGTCGTGGTGAAGGGGATTCTGGACCTTATAAGATTCATGACAGACCTTGCTTCTTCTGCCCTGTTCATTGTCACGTGAGGTTACAATGAGAAAATGGCTACCTTTTTCATCTGGTGAGAGCCAGAAGAGGGCTCTCACCAAAACCCAACTGTACTAGCACCCTGATTTTGTCTATAAGGCAATACGTTTTTGATATTTTGTTATGTTAACCCACACTTTCTAAGAAGATAGTTGTTAAATTCCTGGGAAAAATATTTCCAGGTCTCTTGCCCATGGTTTAACATTTTAACACTAACTAGTCTGTGAAATCACAATGAGAGCTTACATTTAAATGTTATCAGATCTCAGAAAGAATGTCTACAGAAGAGCAGGCTAGACAAAGTTTGTAATGCTTGCTTAAGAAAACCAGAGTTCTGTGGCATTTGTGAATTGCTCAATAATTTTTTACATATAAAAGTAATTTCCAGAATATCCAAAAGGTGATGGAAATATTTAAAAATATTTATTAAAACTGATAAAATTATGTCAGTGAATTCAAGTGTTCCCAAACATCACCATGTCCTTCACAGTTCATTATCACTTCAAGGTCAGGTCCTTCAAGTGCCAACGTCAAACAGTCTCTCTCGACTCCAGCCTTATGTGAGAGTGGCAGTGTTCAACTCAAGATTTTACCTAATGTTCTTACTGAGTTCCTTTTGTTGTAAGGATAGAAACCATGAATATTTTTCCCATATGGCCACATACGAAAACTCAGAAAGGAAAGATTAAATTGTGATTGAGTCAGATAGACTCAGAGACAAGTGAACCAACCACCATAGCTTGAGGAGGTGAATTTCTGGAGAGAGATTTTTACTATTGGTTAGCACAGGATGTCACAAGACAAAAGAAACTGAAGATGTTAGGACTGAAGAACTCGATATTTGGGATATTCTTTTGGACTTTATACAGTACATGTTTGTTTTCTTTCAGGCAGTTTTGAATTTCCACAAGTTTTAAGAAAGAAAATCCAAAAGTTCCCGACAGATTCTTTAAAATCTCTATTTGAGAAGCCAGTTGATGAAAGTAACTGTAGAAATGATAATACAAAATTTAAAATATAAATGTAAAGCCACTTCAGATACAAGTGTCCCTGGATACACAGAGAGTATACAAATCTATATTTGTGATTCAGAGGCCACTGCTGTATGATAGATTTTTTTTTTCCTCAATGGCCATGAATCTTTAAATCACATGTAAATTTCTATAATCCAGACCATCACTTCTGTAAATTCAATCGAATGCATCTTTTGAAAGCTGAAAGACCTACAAGTGTAGTAACTAACTGAAAGACGACATGGCCTTTTCTGGAAACACTGCCAAAAACGGGACATGCCTTTGGATCTCTGCTTTCCGGGCAGCATCTTCAAAGGAAGAAGCGAATGATTCATACTAAGCAACCTCAGGCTAATTCTCTAATTAGGTGACAATTTAGATGCAGTGCACGCCCTAAGTGCTATGTGGAGTACGAAGTCCAGACTGGGGAAGATGCCCAACTGTGGTATTGTAAAGAGAGCAGATGGCTGGGAAAACAAGTTTTAGAATTATTTCGGAGTTCTAACTTTCAAGTCAATTTGGCATTATTATTTAAATTTAATTCTTGGGATTTTCATTAGGAAAACCATGCAAATATTTTCTTTTCTCTAAAATAATTTACCAAGTAGATCGGTAGACATGCAATCAAAGTTGCACCATAGCATAAAATGGAAATAATTTTGCCTCTTTACTCTGCTATGTGAATGCGACAACTGTAGAATTGGAACTTTAAAACATTTAGTCTTGTTTGGATGTGTTACACATACGTGCATAATGTGTACATTTTATTTATCATTAAAATATACCTGCTACAAAAAACATTGTGCCTCAGTTTGCATATAAACATTAAGACGACAATAAAAATGATGTTTTAAATGTTTATTTTGAAAGAGAGAATTTGTGAGCAGGAGGGGGGCAGAGGGAGAGGGAGAGAGAGAATCCCAAGCAGGTTCGGCTGATATCATCCCAGAGTCTGACAGGGAGCTTGATCTCACCAACGAGGAGATCCTGACCTGACCCCAAATCAAGAGTCTGAGGCTTACCTGACGGAATCACCCAAGTGCCCCTAGAAACAATGTTTTAGAAACTGTACTTTCAATCAGTTACAGTGAAAGATAAATTGTATTTTGAAAATAGTTTTCTAGATAAAGGGACTAAAAATTCTCTGAAAATATTGGTACAGTACAGGATTCTTAAATTTGTAATTTGTGAATCTTAACTCCTATTTCTGTTTGCTGTGTGTAAAAGTTGTACATTTTAATAAACATGCTAATGCAATAAAGAACAAGTAGCAGCACCTTTGCTGACATTTATTTGGACTTATCCCTTCGTTGGTATCTTTCTGCTTTGCCAGTGTCTTGTTTGCCTGAAAGTGAAATTCTGCCTTGCAAACATCTTTGTTCATTTCCAAACTTGGCTATCCCCACCTTCTTCATCACAAGCCTTTCTGCTTACATTCCATTCATTTGGTAATTTTGTCACACCTCAGTATTTCTTTCTCAGTAATTGGCATTTAAAAAATATGTTAATAAATATCTGCGTTATATTTAAAAAAAAAAAAAAGCACAGAAATTTCAGGAAATGAGACTACCGGTTACTCTCAGGAGGATATATTATATGGAAAGTAGATTTTCTTACCCAAAATCAAAACTGAAGAAATTATGAGAGCAAGAAGAGAACACAAATTCAAGAAACAAATGGAAACGATAAGCTTACAGTCAGACAATGCAGGAGACAGGGGCATGTGGAGATGCATAGCTTCGGGCTGAGATCAGAGGGCAGCTAGAAGCAGCCCTGAGAGGTTAGGATGAAGAAAGTCTTTTAAAAATCGGCTTTTGCTTTTACTCCCCACATTGTTTTGGAAAAATGATTGCCTGACCTTTTGCTGCAGAAATCAGCAACACCAGCCGGTAGCGGGGTCTGCAGGATATCAGGGCAGTGCAGAAAGTTTTGGTGGCGTAAAGAGTTGATTTAAAAATGTGTCCACTGTCCAGAGCTTTGCTTCTAGAACTTTCACTTCTCCCTTCTCTCTCAGGCTGAGTTGTACCCAGGAAATTGTTTCTGCATATGCTACTCCTCCTTCAAAATTTGAAGATAAAACCAAGACCAAAGGAGTTTGCCTGTGGAAGAAAAAGTATTGAGGTAGGGGAGCAAGAAAGAGTGACCATGCTGGTTCTGAGGCGTCGGGAGCCTTCTGCTCTGACGCTATCTTCTCTTCCCCTTCAAACTCATGGACAGAAGCCATGACCAATCTTATTATCAAAATAGCATGTTCTACTGAAAGCACAAATTTATAGGCTAAACTACATAACTAGAAAATATAAATAAAATACATATTCAAAGTAAAACCTCGAATTGCAAGTAACTCGCTCTGCAAGTGTTCCACAAGACAAACATTTCTAATAATTTTTAACTTGATAAATGAACTGTGTCTTGCAATATGAGTAGTATTTGACCCTGAATGTCACATGGTCACAACTGAGCCAATGGTTCTTGAAATTCTCTTTGATATATAAGTGCTTTGGATTACAAGCATGTTTCCAGAATCAACTACACTCACAAACCTAGGTTTTATTGTATCTGAAAAACATATTTCACCAAAGGAAAGTTATATAAAGAGAAGGACAAACAATTAAACATAATTAAATATAAGATTATTTTGTAAGGGTAGAAAGAAAAATACTAGCAACAGAGAAAAAAAAGTAGGAAATAAAAAAGACCCAAATGTTCTGGTTTCCAGTTTTGCATGTAAGGAGCTTAGAAGTTACTGCTCCATCCTAACAATAATTAAAAAGCTGAACAGACTGAAAAATAAACAGCTCTTCTTGGATCTGTAAAGAGGAGAGGACACGGGGCAAACCACTGACCCTTAGAATGGAGAGAGGAGAGAATATGGGGTATCATGGCTTAATGGAGCAGACTTGCCAGAACAAACTGATTTAAGGGAACCAGTATTGGGTAGGAAAACCTGAACTGCAATTAAGAAATAGCTAGAAACTCAGTATGCATACCTCCAGGAGTTAAAAACTCCGGGGGACCCAGTCATAGGAGGGTTTCACAATATAGCAAGACTTACCTCCAGGAGCTTGATTTGATTCCCTCAGAAATATGGAGAAAAATCTTGTCAGTCTTCTAGCAGGAGGAGAGGAAAGTCACCATTTCGAAATAGGCCAGAGGGTTCTATTTTCCTGAACAAGGTCTGCCCTTAGGGGACAGCAGTTAACCAGAGCCTAACTGCTAAGGTATTATCAGAGTTTAAGTGAACGGAGGAATGGGGCCCCTGGGTGGCTCAGTCGGTTAAGCATCAGGCTTCGGCTCAGGTCTTGATCTCCTGGATCAGGTCATGATCTCGCAGTTCCTGGGTTCGAGCCCTGCATCGGGCTCTGTGCTGACAGCTCGGAGCCTGGAGCCTGTTTCAGATTCTGTGTCTCCCTCTCTCTCTGCCTTCTCCCACTCGTACTCTGTCTGTCTCTGTCTCTGTCTCTCTCAAAAATAAACATTAAAAAAATTAATAAATAATAAATGAACTGAGGAAGAGAAATATCCAGTCTAGCAGGCACTAAGCTTTCACAAGTTGGAAGAGGTAATGTCATTCTTGTTCCCTCCAGCCACCCTGCCACCCCCTCCCTCTTCCCAGAAGGGAAAAAAAAAAAAAAAAAGAAAAGAAAACTAAGAAACACTTGGGAAGGCCCAGCTACATAGGCTCACCTCAGGCCCAAGACATAATCGGGGATCTTTTACCCAGTACATCATTTCCAGATATCAAGAAAAAAGTTACAAGGCCCATCAAAAAGCAATGAAAATCTTCCACAAAAGGGTGTAGAGAGAAGATCTTCTGGAAACCAGGAAGAGCACTCTCACGAGCATCTGCGTCATTACACATTTGTGGTCCAAGTCCCTCAGGCTATGGAGCTAGGTTCTAGCAGCCAAGACTGACCAAACCAAGCACCTCACCCAGCACACTGAAAAGCATTCTAGCATATTCATACGAGATACTGTGGGAAGCCCTAATTCACTTCATGGAGTAAATAATATTTCATAGAGTGTTTTCTATTGGTTATTAACAAATAATACAACGATATTGTGGCCACATGCCAAATTAGTTTTCACAGTGGTTTCATAATATATCTTGAACTTTGGATTAACATATGTTTTTGAACTCTACAATGAAGGTAGGCTTTTAGTCTGACAGAAACCAACTGTGATTTGCCTAATTAGTTTAACAATGAAGACCGGCTGTCTTAATTGGGCTGTGTGAGGGGATCAAAAAATTATTAACAAATATTGCATTGGCAAATGTAAATTAGAACGAAAAGTATTCCAATTTTCATAACCCTTTCTGAGTACATAAGATTAAATAACATGTCTCTAGGTGAAAAAATAACAGATGTAATTAATAGTCAGTTGATAATACTTGGTAAATCATTTTTGGTGGACTTCCCAGAAATTGGGTCATGAATGATTCTGTTGGCATGCTAACGATTTTTTTTTTGAAAGCCAGTTGATTTTCAAATCTTTGCTTTTAACAAATTGAAGACGACCTCGTTTAATTGTTAGCTGATATCTCATAAAGGTAAATTTATTAATTAGTCACTGTATTACTTTTGCATGCAATTAAAAAAATTAACTCAGTAACATTTCTGTAATGAAAGTAATATATTCTCATCTATTTATATGAACAATAACTTTTGACTTTTAAGCTTAATTTTACTTAATGCTGCTGAAACTCAATTCGATCTATCAATTTTTAATATACATTAATGGGTATATTGAAGACTGGTGGCACCCATCTCATTAAGAGATACACTTTAATAAAATCGTGCTTTTTGTTAAACATTGGTTTATCTATATTTTATACACTATTATTATATACTTATATTTTATTTGTAACAGAATTATTATTTTGATCAATTGCATACTACTAATAATTATAAGATAACTGAATGCAGATATAAATAAGAGTCTTATTTACAATGGAAAAAATAATTAAATTTCAATTTACATACTGTTTTTCAGAAAATATGATAAATAATATACTAATGGGCACATAATTGAAAATCAAATCCAGTGTAAAAATTGGGTGATGATAATGGCTATGCAATCATAATAGTTTTTAGATTCCATTGGATATGCTTAATTGCAATAATTTTATTGGAATAGTATAGTAAAATGATTCCTCACGTTATAATGAAACAGTTCTATACCTTTTGTAACAGCTTGAATCCCAGACTGTCTTTCCAAATCAGTCTTTGTAGCAAATAACCTTGAAGATAGAGACAGCATCTCCTTCTAGCATAGAGGTCACAGTGGCGTTGGGAAGAGTCTAATAAAGATAATATCTCCCTCCAGAGCACTCGCGGGCAGTTTGCTAGCCCACTGTTATAACATCGGGGGTTTCCTGAGGTCACAGTTTCTCGGCTGCGTGTGCAGCACTCACCAGTCCCCTCAACCCCCACATAGCCTCCATGGGACTTACAAACCTGAAGCTTAGGCTTTCTTTCCAGCCAAAAATAATGAAGATCTTTTGTCTTTGACTCAGGAGACTCATGGCTTCTGCCAGCATCCATAAAATGTTGCCATGCTAACTTGTCAGCTTGCAAATAGACTAAAACCTTAGACACTTTGCAGCTCTTGACAAAATATTTATAAGATTTATAAAAATCGAACTATATCCTTTGCAATTATTTATACTCATGTTGAAATGTGTGTGTGTGCACATGTCTGTGTGTGTATTATTGTATATTTCCCTTTTTCTTTTCTTTCTTTTTTAATGTTTTATTTATTTTTGAGTGACTGCAGGTGGGGAAGGGGCAGAGAGAAGGGGGCACAGGCTCTGAAGCAGGCTCTTGTGCTGACAGCAGCAAGCCCGATATGGGGCTTTAACTCACACACCAAAAGATCATGACCTGAGCTGAAGTCAGGCACTCAGCCAACTGAGCCACCCAGGTCCTCCTATTTTTCTCTTTTTTAACCCTAATAAGCTCTAAATAAAGGTCGGAATCTATACAATAATTCTAACTGATATGTGCGTTAGGGTGCAATATTATAACTGTCTCAATTTCCAAAAGATAGTTAGATATCAATTCAGTGTTTTGAAGACAAGTTATATGTGCATAGTCAGATTATGCTAATTCTGTCTTTAATAAAAAATTTTCTGACATTTTCATTTCCATTCTTGCTTGCAAAAATTCTGCCATTTCAACAATTTTGTAGTGATGAATTTAGAACTAATGCACAACACAAAAATAAGCATAATGGTAAATAAATTTTAAAATATTATATTATTACTCTGGATGAATGAGAATCTGGTATTGGTTTTTTAAGATTTTATTTTGAGAGACAGAGAGAGCAAGAGGGGGAGGGGTCCAAAAAGAGGGAGACAGAGAATCCCAAACAGGCTGCACACTGTCAGTGCAGAGCTGGATGTGGGACTTGAACCCATGAACTTTGAGATCATGACCTGAGACGAAACCAAGAATCAGATGCTTAACCAACTGAGCCACTCAGGTGCCCCATCAATTAAGTATTTAAATCAGATACAGTGTTTTTAAATTTATTTATTTTGCAAGAGAGAGCACTCCGCAAGGGAGGGGCAGAGAGAGAGTGAGAGAGAATTCTGTGCAGGCGCCATACTGTCAGTGCAAAGCCTGATGCGGGGCTCGAACCTATGAACTGTGAGATCATGAACTGAACTGAAACCCAGAAATGGACACTTAACCAACTGAGCCACCCAGGTGCCCCTAATCAGATACACAATTCTGTATTCACATAACAGATGTGTTAAATTCTGAGTTGAGATGCAAAATGAATACTGGTAAGAAAGAACTCCACTCTTCTCTGTTGGTAAACAACAATAATTAAATCTCCTTCAGAATAGCCTATAAATTCACTATCCGAGTGGTAAGAAAACCTTAGAAACAGTAAGGAGAGAGAGAGAAAAAAAAAAACTAACCAAATTAAACAGTAACAACCACAAAGATAAAACTGACTTTACTTTAATAGCAATTATAAACTATGTTTCTATCTTCTTCCTGGGTTCTAGTGATATATTTAGAAAAATACATTTGCAAATGCATGCAGGTTTTTGGATATCTATTTCTTTATTGATATTTAAACACAAATATTCTTAGAACCAATTAAAATATTGTAGATTTTTTTTATCAAACGAAATGGGGACAAAAGATGAATGATAAATGCTTACAATAAACAGCAGCTAAAATTGTACATACAATTCATATCTACGCAAGGAAAGATTGAATGCTCCTTAACCGAGGGTTTTTTAATACTTAATTAGTCACTGTAGGGGATGCTGTAACACACACTTAATGCAGATTCTGAGTCCTTTCTGTCAATAAATGCAATGTTTTATTTTCATATACTCACCAGCAGAAATACATAAACACAGAATCAATAGCAAATAATCTAGCAAAAATGAGGTTTGAAAAAGTGTATGTATAAAATACAGCGAGTATGCAATCAGGTAAAAGTTATTTAAATGTCTTCCTCCTCTTATTCTCTTTTAAGATTGATTAATAAACGGCCTGTGCACCTTTGGAGTCGTTGCCTCTACATAGCTCGGCAGGCAGAGAGCTGCACGTTTCAGTCTTGTACACATTTAGAAGAAAATGCACTTGCCTTGAGACCATAAAATCAGATCTCTCTAATAATTGAGATCAAAAAGCTCCTTGTGAAAAATAAATGCCATTACTATGTTGTTACCTCGTGCCACGAGCTAAAGTATTTCATACCTTTCTGTTTTCATTCATAACAAGAAAGCTATTTAACCAATATTTGGGGACATTGCGATAAAGAGCCTCAACTTCAGCAGGACTGCCACAGAGCAGCTTTGGGGAGCGCCTGTACAATTACAGTCTGCATCCGCACCTTCAAGTAGTCCCAGCAAGCTGAAAATCTAAGGGAAAAAAAAAAGTTTTTATGTGCAAATTTCCTAGATTGCTATTCCTAAACTATTTCCTTAAAATATTCAAGACGCAGCCTCTCAAATTTCTTTACCAGCATAAATATTTCTGGTAGACTGGTGGGAGCAGCAAAAAAAAAAAAAATAATCTTAAAGGAACATAAATTTCAGGTACATCCATTTGATTCAAAGCAATGGGTTAGCCTTTGAGGAAAGGATGACTTTAAGAAGGCAGCCTTGGGGCAAAGTACTGATCGTTGTATTCTGACATAAAATGTAACACCTGCAACTGATCATTTTAAAAATACGTTCTTCTCTATACTTGAAGATTATTTTGAAATGCTTCATTCATGAAATAAATACTAATAATGACTATAAAAGACATAGTTAATTTTTTCTTTGACTAAATATAAACAGGCCAATAAAAAAGACATACATTTTTTAGTTACATGAATATAATTTTCTCCCATTTAAAATAGAGTTTACTTTTTAGAGTTGTTTACAGTTCATAGCAAAACTGAACAGAAAGTTCAGAGAATTCCCATATTCCCCCTGCTCTGCTTCAAATACCCACAGCCTCCTTCCCTATTGACATCCCACACTGGAATGATACATTTGTTGAAAATGATAAGACGACACTGACACATATCCTCACCCAAAGTCCATACTTTAGGTTAGGGTTTCCTCTTGGTGTTATACATTCTATGGGTTAGGACAGTTATTCAATGACATACTTACAGTCTCAGTGCCTGACAACTAGCTTTTCTGATTATAACATAAGTGCCTAACAGTAAGCTGCTGATTGTCAAGGCATTCTTTTCAAAAAACATATATCTCAGATAAACATATTGCCAGCGACACAACACTATGAAAGTCCAGGCTGGCTCATCCATGATCTTCCTCTTTCAGAAAACCCTGGATGACCTAAGTAACAAACCGTTTGAATGACCCTGCTTTTCCCTTCCCATGTTTTAATTCTAGCTCTTCTGTTTTATTTTATTGTATTTCTTTGCTCTTATGTTTTAAATTGACCAATAAAGAGTGAACTCCACACCCTAGGCACCCTACCCTTGACCCCACTAAAGACAGAACCTCAGGTTCACTCTACCTTTCTGAGCTTTCTTTGTATTCTCCAGGACTTGCAAGTAAAAATTCTTGTTCTTTCCAAGTACCCAATGCTCGTTGCTGAGGTACATCTTGCAATCATAGCGTGCTATGCGTGTCGGTCCATCCACAACACCGACTTTGGTTGGGGAAATGTCTATGGGGGTTCACTGCAAGTAAGGAGCACAGGTCTAGGAGAGTGCTTCCTGAATTCCTCACAAGACCATCACGATACGTAGTCTGAGACCAACAAAAAACACATGTGTTCCTCATTTTGGATCATGCAGAACATTTTGGCTGCCCTTAAAATCCTCTGTGCTCAGCCTATTTATACATCCCCAGGATGTATAAATCCCTTTACTATCTCCATAGTTTTGTCTTTTCCAGAATATAGTTGGAATCATGCAGTATGTAGCCTTTTAAAATTGTTTTTTTTTTTTCCACTTTGTAATATGCCTTTAGGTTTCCTCCATATCTTTTCATGACTTCTCATTGATTGTTTTTTTAAGAACCGGACAATATTCCCTTGTTTAATGTACTAGACGTGCATGACCCATTCACCACTGATGTACATCTTGGTTGCTTTGGCCATTGCTTGGGCAATTATGAATGCGGCTGCCATAAACATCCGTGTGCAGGTTTTGTTTTGCTAAGTTTTCAGCTCCTTTGGGTAAGTACCAAGGAGCATGGTAGCTGGATCATACAGTAAAAGTGTGTTTAGTTTTGTAAGAAACTGCTAAACTGTCTTTCAAAGCGGCTGCCCCTTCTTGCAATTCTTCCTATAAGCAATGGATAAGATTTCCTGTTCCTCTCATCCTTTCCAGCATTAGATGTCGTGAGCGCTCTGGATTCTGGACATTCCAATAGGTGTGCGAGGCTCTCATTTTTCTAATTTGCATTTCCCTGATGACATGGAATGTGGGGCATCTTTCCCTGTGTTTATTTGCCATCTGCATATCTTCTTGGTGAGGTGTCCGTTACGATTTTTTCCCCATTTTTAACTGTTTTTGTTTTCATGTTGTTAATCTTAAGAGTTCTTTGTAATTTTGAATAATGGTTCTTTATCAGTTGTGTCTTTTGCATTCATGTAATTTTTTGAAAAAGGGAAAATAGGCCAGAGGAAAAGCTCCTGATAAAATTTTTCTGCCAAGTTTAGGGAAACTTTGCACACAGAGTGACGATAGATGTAACTAATTTTGTTTCTGCCTGTTTACAATCACTGTGCTCTCATAGCCTATTGTAAATCCACTATTAAAGGAAGGAACATGTGATTATATGCTGGCTGTAGACAGGACTGGCACCCAGAATCAGTTTGATTAATTATGAACCACTACAGCTTAACATTGGAAACTTAATTCTTAGCTCAACTGTTTGAGTAGAGTTTGACCATGTAACTTAGAGTTCTCAGAATTTACTTTTATGTAGAATACATAGATTATTTAAGGGAATAATAAAATCAAGCAAATTAGGAATTTGAATTTTTATCACATTATTTAAACAATGATTTTATTAAAAAAAAAAAACAACTCCACAGGGAATTGCTGTCATTGATATTATTTAAGATAATGAAAGAAGTGACTGATTTTAGGCAGTTTTATTATTATTTTAAAAATTTCCACAGTCTTATTCCTATTGCCTACATCCAATGAATATTCTTCTCCTGTACTCTCTAGTGGATTTATTAATCATAAAGTTACACACAAACACTTCAACACCTTTCCTACAGTGGAAATTCATACTAACAATAGCCCATTGGAAATGAGTATTTTGGATAGATATCCTATGTAGAACATATGCATCCATGTGTGTGTGTTGTGTGTGTTGTGTGTGTTATACAATTTCAAGATATTTTTGAGACATCTTGCACTTCTATTTATTTTCTTTATCTATCAATTTTCAATGAAGTAGACAACAGGCAAACATAGAGATTTATTTTGCAAGATGTTATCATCTGAATGTTTATATCCTCCCAAAATTCATGTTGAATCCTAATTCTCAAGGTGTTAGTATTAGGATGTGGGGCCTTTGGGAGGCTATTAGGTCATGAGGGTGGCTCCCTCAGGGACGGAATTAACACCTTTATGAAAGAGACCCAAGAGTGCTCTCTCATGCTTTCTGCCACATGGGTATGCAGTGACAAGATTACTATCTGTGAACCCGGAAGTAGTTCTTCACCAGACACCATATCTGTGGATGCCCACATCTTGGACTTTCCATACTCTGGAACTGTGAGAAATGAATTTTTCAGGCCCCCGAGTCAATGTACTTCTGTTATAGTCATAGCAGTCTGAGTGGTCTAAGACACAGCGTTTTTGTTTTGTGTATGTGGGTGGTGGAGGAAGTTGAAAAAAAACATCATTTTCTTTATAAAACACTTTAATCTGGTGACATGAAACTGTCTGATTATTTGGAGAGCTCAAATCCACTTTCATCAAGAAAGTAAGCTCATTCCCCTTTCCCCAGGTTGAACACCTTTGGGTTCACCTCAGAAGAGCACACTTAGTCTTTTTTCTGTATTTAGAAAACTGCATAAACAAACAGATTCTTCAGTAATTATTTCATATGTTTTTTTTTCCATGTTTATTTATTTTTGAGACAGAGATAAACAGAGTATGAGTCAGGGAGGGGCAGAGAGAGAGACACACACACAGAATTGGAAACAGGCTCCAGGCTCTGAGCTGTCAGCACAGAGCCCAACGTGGGGCTCAAACCCATAAATTGTGAGATCATGACCTGAGCTGAAGTTGGATGCTTAACCAACTGAACCACCCAGATGCCCTCATATGTTGTTCTTAAATTATCTTCTCCAATTTACTACCAAGTATAGCTCAATGTGAATGTTATTGCTTCATTTGTGAACTTTTACTTTTCATATCTTTCCTGCAACTTTTCTTAAAATTTTGTTTTTATGCTCCTATGAATGGTTATTATTACAATATATCCAAGTCAACCTAATTATTATCTTTATCATGAAAAGTTGTTGGAAAATATATTTTTATACTAAGACAGACATTGACTACATTACCTATAGGATAGGTTGTAGACCCAAAAAAAAAAAAAAATACCTGGTTTTGGCTCCCTCTCATAATAGTTAGGTAATCTTGGATGAATTATTCTACTTCACCGTCCTCAGTATGCTCATCAAAGCAATGGGATAAAAATAATCCAGCTCACATGCTTATAGTGAGAATTAGTCTATTTAAAGCTCAAGAAAGGACCTGGCCCATAGTAAAAGTTCAGTGTAATGTTAGCCCTTGTGATGTCCACCATATTTACACTTCTGGCTTCGTCGCTCGATGACCTACAATTGCTCACTGAAATGTTCATCAGTTGCTATCTTCTATGGCCTTTAAGCTATTTTTGAAAACGTTGAACACTTTTTTCTTGAACTACTTTCCTTCTTGGTTTTCATAACACAGTTTTTCATAACATAGGTCTCTGGTGTCTCTTTCTTTTTTATAAGGACACCAATTTTATCAGATTAGGTTAAATCTTTTTTAACATAATTATTTTTTAAAGGCCCTGTCTCCAAATAGTCACATTGGGGGTTAAGGCTTCAATAGATGAATTAAAGGCTGGAAAGTACACACGTCCAGCTATAAAGTCAATAATTCATGGGATGCGATGTACAGCATGGAGACTGTGGTTAACATGGGATTCTAGACTTGGAAGTTAACAAAAGAGTAAATCTTAAAAACTCTCATCAAAAGAAAAATGCTTGTAACTATGTATTTTGATAAATGTTAACCAGATTTTTGTGGTGATCATTTCTCAATCTACATTAATATTGTAGCATTGGGTTATACACCTGAAAATAATATAAAGGTATACATCAATTATTTAAAAACTAAATAAAAAATAAAAACTGGATAATGTTGAAATTTAGAAAAAAGCCTAACTGCAAAAAGAACATTAACCTTAACCCACTTAACAGATTGACTGAAATTTAGGATATCTCTTCTATGTTTAATTAGCTTTAGAGAGACAAAATTTCTTGGTACATAATTGTTGCCCAGTAAGTTTATTTTGGAAATGAAAGAGCGATTAAGTAAACCCTTGCAAAAAATGCCAAACTATGCATATTTTATTCATTTTCTGTTCTTTTGATTTGGGGAGGGAAGGTGCTAGTAGTAAATAGAGATTTTAAAATAAGGAAAGAAGCATTTTCTCCAAGAACTTATATATACTTATTAAACTATTCAGTGAATTTTTTTTCCTATGTTTGTTTTGCAAAGCTCAACATTACTTCAAAATTCTGGAATTAAGGAATTTATAATCAAATTTATAATTTATGATTTATAATCAAATATTTTTACTGTATACACAGTATACAATACAAGAAATATGCATTTAGCTTTTGCAACTATTTTTATAGACTTCCAAAATAGCTTGGATCTGTAATTCTCTTAGTTTAGGCTGGATACATTAAGAATAATTCATTGATGCCAACTCCCCTTTCAAAAAAAAAAAAAAAAGGTTACCAAGCTCTTACTCTGTATAAGACATTGCACTGTGCTCTGTGGGTGATTCAATCATAAATAAATTATTCTGGTTCTCAAATATGTGTCTATTGGGAGAAGTAAAACATGAAACCAAATAACTTAAAGACAGAAAAAAGTGATGAGAGCCTTTAGGGAGCTCTAAATTAAATACTATCAGAGCACAGATGAAGAGAACAATTCTAGTTAGGGAAACGCCATAGAGGGGGTGTGTCATTTCATTTTTAGAATATACAGGATTTTAGACGGTGGAGGTAAGGACATGGAGAAATGTGAGATCAACGATTGCTTTGGAGAAAAGCATAAAGAAAGGCATGATGGTGGAGGCAATTAGAAGCATAGCCCCAGGTTATTAGGCAATTTAGTTGCCTCCTAAATGTAGAGACACTGGGTATATCAAGTGTAGACAAATATCAAGCACCTAACAATTAGGTCAAAGGGTTTTAACTCCTTCTAAAGTGTGGTGGAAACTTACCATTATTTGAGTGGACTTTCAAGACATTTCCTAGGAAGGAACTAAGAGTTTAGAATAGAAATGAACAGAGGGGGCCAGATTCCAGAGATAATTGTCTTTATTATCATATTTATTTTTAATGACTACATTGTTATAGATACGGGTACTATACACAAAATGACACACATCTTTATATAGAAGAGTTGACTGATATACTTTTTGCACTTTAGTAAGTCTTGGCTTATATCAATAAAATAAATTCATAAGAACATTATAGTAGGATGCATGTATAATATGAAAAAAGGTAAAATGGCTACCTCACAAGGAATTCTCAGTGTGAAGGAGGATGCACATAAAAGGGGAGCCCTCATCTCCACCAGTAAGATGGAGCTTTCTCAAACCATGGATAGCTAATC
This sequence comes from Paguma larvata, assembly GCA_030068075.1. Taxonomy (NCBI): domain Eukaryota; kingdom Metazoa; phylum Chordata; class Mammalia; order Carnivora; family Viverridae; genus Paguma; species Paguma larvata. The sequence continues at coordinate 40,268,524 of CM057840.1, forward strand.
AGAACACCTCGTCCAGGTAGAATTAAGTCATCACAGCACAGGTGAGCAGAGACTGATGGAGAAAGTAGATGCAACATGTTTACAAGGAAATCTTTTTATGGATTTTCTTTTACTGTTCTTGAGATGGAGACGATGAGTTCTTTTTGCCTTATGTGTGGTTTCTATAAATTCAGACAAAAAAGAAAAGTCCTCAGCAATCACTTCTAATGTGCATGTGGTATTGATGCAAATTTGCTTCAGTTTATTAAACTGTAACAGGATGGTCATGAATAAGACAATTTAGAAAATAGAATCCAAGATGCCTTTGTCTATGAATTACATGGCTTGCCTTTGGATACAGAAGAATTGTAGATTTTGAAAATCTAATACAATATTTTAAAATTATGGATAATTTTTAAAATATGCAAATGTCATTGGACTTTGTCCAACAGTTCTTTTATTTCCCTCTGTTAAGCAAGTCTCTTTCTCTCTTTTTTATTGTTTATTTATTTTGGAGAGAGAGAAACAGAGCACTAGCAGGGAAGGGACAGAGAGAGAGAGAGAGAGGGAGACACAGAATCTGAAGCAGGTTCCAGGATCTGAGCCATCAGCACAGAGCCCAATGCGGCGCTCGAACTCACGAATTGTGAGATCAAGACCTGAACCAAAGTTGGCTTAACCGACTGAGCCACCCGGTGTCCCAAGCATGTCTCTTTTGATGAAAATGATCAAAAAGCCTTATTAACTCCTTATATTTGTGGAAAACAATATCTTTACCAAACTATAGAGAGGACAGGGAAATGAGAGTAAAGACTAGAGATACAGTGAATGGAGGGAGGGAAGAGGAAAAGAAAGACAGGGAGAGAAGAAAGAAATTATCTTTTCCTTTTCCAAGTCCCTTTTCTGGAAATTGCTAGGGGAGGACTCAGCTAAGGCCAAATAAATGTAAATAACTAGATATCTTCAAGGCTTGTAGATAACTCACTGAATTATTCATTTTTATCTTTATGTTTTGCATTTCAAAGATAAAATTGAAATATATTAAGCTCTATATTCTTCCTATCAAGTTCCCAATGAAGGCTCTTTTTAGTTCAGGAAAAAGAGTAAAAAGACACAAAGATAAGATAAACAAAGAAGTTAATTAAATAGAAAAAAATTACTTCTAACACTTGTTATCCAACTCTGTAGAACTGATAGTCTAATGTATTTTAAAAATAATAATATGGAAAGGGCCACGTGATTTATAAATCACTGAAAATTTAGAGTAATACTCTGTGAGGACAAACCAAATATCTTGTGCTTTGAAGTTTAATGTATTCTTTCATGTGGGCTAAACAAACATCAGCCAAGAGATCATCCCAATATTTGAATTCAGATTGTTCTTCTTAAAAGCCTATACTCAAATCACTTGTGATCTTTCAGTTAAAATAATTTGTGTTTTCTAGGCTTCAATATTGATACTTTTTGAAACACACTACATGTGTTACACACGTATACTTTATATTCCGCAGCTGTTACTTTATACAAAATTTGAGAAATCCACAAAGCAAATACATAGATAAGTTTAATTTTAAGAAGCTATGGATAAAAATAAGAATACCCCCCCCAACCATTGTGTCTTCATGTTGATACAGTCAGTCAGTCGGGACCTCTTTCCCTAGCATCATCCTACTACTAAGAAGAGGATTAATTTTTTCCCTAATAAACATCTAGTATAGTCTAACTATAGTCCAAATTTGAATACTTTTTACTGCATAGTCAAATTACAAAAAAAAAAAATTTGTCTTTATTTGAAATATCTATAAGTGCTTTATTTCTAGATGAATTAGATTTCTACGGAAATAATAAATTGAAAATGCCCCTGTCAAAGTGCTTCACAAATTTTTTGTTATATTCATGAAATAGATTTTTCCAGATCTGGTGGTAGACAACCATTATAGCACTGTAGTCAAGGTCATGAATTTAAGAATGCCAACTGTTTAACTTCAAAGTCCGACTGTGCCCTGACTCTGTGACCTTGGGTCAGCCACTCCATCTCCCTCTGATTAACTCCCTTGAGTCTAAAATGAGGAGAAGGCCATGACAACCTCAAAGGGTAATCTCGAGGGTTAAATGAGACTACACCAAAGGCATACAGTGCAGTGCATGGCACATTGCTTGTCTTCAATAAATCTTAGCTATTGTTATTTTCAGTTTAGGTCAGAAAATTAGGAAATGATTTAGGGAGTTTTCTTAATGTTAAATAACAATACCTAGAATTGCAACGAGTCTCAGGGATTAAATAATCATCCACTTTGTTGTTAGACAACTTTAGAGACAGAGTCGGAAACATTTACTCCATAGTTTAAGTTGATTTACGTATTGGGAATAAAAATATAATATATTTTTTCAAAGATCAAAAATTTAAAAAGATGTCTTTTCAAACTCCAAGGTACACAAAGATACAAGTAATTTATATAGTTAATCTTGCATATAAGTAAGCATCATGAGAAAAGAGAATGGAAATTGCTGATGAGAAGGGTCTTTAAAGATAGGAGAGCCATGATAGTGTTTCAATGGAGGCCAAATTCTGCAGCTGGACTGAGGAGAAGGAAAGAGACAGGCAGGTGTCTGGACTATGGCCTAAGAGGAAACAAGCAATACAGCTTTGAAGCATATACACCCGTTCATATACATGAACCCCCCCCTCCTCAAAAAGAAAAAAAAAGAAACATCTGTTGCTAGAAGGTTTTGGTGATTTCAAGTCTGAAGAATGAAATTGTCAACATCTGGGTTATTGCTAAAAGACCAAAAATAATTTAGGTTTCTTTTGGCAAAGTTGTTATAATTTGGGCACTGAAAAGGCATGTCTACCTCATAATGCAAATACATGGAAAAGACAAAATATAATTCATATTTATGAAATGTAAGATATAACACCAGCATTACAAAATATATAAAAGTATATAACATCACACACTAGATAAAATGCAACATGATATATAACATGTTTTATATTTTCTTTTCAAGGTGATCTCTGGCAAAACTAGGAAATAGAACCCAAATGGGAAGAAGTAGCATGTATATCCATGGTCATAAGAGTCTTAAGTATTCATCAACACCAATGTCATTGTAATTATTATCTATTGTCATGTGAAAATTACCCCGGAATTCAGCAGCTTAATGACGATGTTTATTATTTCAGTTTGGAAGGAGCCAGAATCTTGGAGTAGCTTATCAGGGTAGTTCTGTCCATCCCCAGTGTGTGGTTGTCTCAAGGTTAGTCCCGCTGAAGATCTGCTTGTGAGCTAATTCACATGGCTACTGGCAGGCCTCCATTCCCGAGGGTTGCTAGACGGAAGTCCTTCTCAGTTGCTTCTGGTTCTTGGTTGTCCCCAAAGTGAGTTTTCTCCAAAGAGAGCAAGAGATAAAGCATTCCGGGCGGAAGCCGTGGTGCCTATTTATAACCTAGTCTCCAAAGGGGCACACCACCAAAGTCTTCAAGTTTTGCTTCACTTGAGAGGAGGAGAATTAGGGTCCATTTGTTAGAGACAAAGGTAGTAAATAATTTGTGGACATATCATTTTTTTTAATTGATGAGCTATAAACCTTGTAACAAAAATAAAAAAGCAGATGGGGGTTATATTGTGTTTTCCAGAAATTATGGATTAACAAAACATTTTAAACGGGGAAGCCCGCTCTGTCGACACAACACGTTGTGAACTAGGAACTAAAATTCCATAATTATGCTATTAATTAGAATGCACTTTACCTAAACAGGTACAGTTTATCAATAGTACTAACTACCAGGTCAATATGAAAAAGGTGACAGGCCAATCGACCAGGTGATGTCTGGAAAGCAAAGCTAAAAGGATACAATAAAAAAGAACACGTTTTCAGGACAATTACACTTTTGTAGAATCTATGAGCTTGAAAAAAAAACCCATTGGTATAAAAAATATTTTTTAATATGTATTTATTTTTCAGAGAGTGTGACCAGGGGAGGGGCAGAGAGAAAGGGTAGAGAGGATCCAGAGTGGGCTCTGTGCTAACAGCAGTGAGCCTGATGCGGGGTTTACAAGCTTATAAACTGTGAGACCATGACCTGAGCCAAAGTCAGGCACTTAACTGACGGAGCCACCCAGGTGCCCCCATTGAGTGTAACTCTAGCAGGCTGGTCTGCTCTGGGACAGGCTTAGGTTTGCTAGCAAATTTCACATCTTCCCCCAAGAAACAATTAGTAACCTGTAACTTAAAACCTGGGATGAAGTTATAGTAGCTGGGTTCATTTTTTGTTTTGTTTTGTTTTGTTTCGTTTTCTCGCGACTGATAATGTTAATATCATCCAGAAAATACAGAAATAAGTACGTGTTAATGTACTGAATTATGAGAGTGTTTTAGAACATATGGAGAGAGTGAAGAAGTTAGATCTTTGATATTATTTTCATATACATGTGTTACAATGAGTACTATAAAATTATATTTTTACCCTTTAGCTGTTCTTTAATATGTGTGAACTGTTCTTAAAAAAAAAGCCATGCTAACTTCATAATTATAGATGAAAGCTCCAAATGAATTTTACTTATTTTAGTCAGCAATTATTATTTTTTCAGTGTGTTTTAGTTTTACCAAATTTTATCCATTTGTTGTGTAAGTAAAGTTTAAATATACAAGAAACACTTGGTAACGCATTTATAATATTTATAAAGAAACATAGAATATGTAATTAATAGTAAATATCCCTCTCTATGCTCACAAGATTCTCAAATGTCAAGAATCGAATCAAAAGTTTTGGTAAAGACAACACATATACAAGACTTAAGTAAATAACCAAGCTCTTCATTAAAAATAATTGATCTCGTCATTAGAAATAAATATGGTGGAGAAGCTAGTACAAAAGTTGTAATGAAAACACAAATGAAAACTATAAGTTTTTTGGTTATACTATCCAAGTTATTATTTAGGCTCCTTTGAAATCTTTCCATTTAGTCAAAATCTGAATTATTTTAAGACCACAGTTTTATAACGAATCAATAATCTAAATAGCCACATAATAGTTATATTGGTCTTTAATTTAGTTGTTATTTCTGGTGTTTGTTTAATTAATTAATTTTTTTAATGTTCATTTTTGAGAGGGAGACAGAGCATGAGCAGAGAGCGAGAGAGACATAGAATCTGAAGCAGGCTCCAGGCTTTAAGCTGTCAGCACAGAGCCGGATGCAGGGCTCAAACTCACAAACTTGGAGATCATGACCTGAGCTGAAGTTTGAAGTTAGATGGTTAACCATCTGAACGACCCAGGGGTCCCATTGATTTTTTTTTTTTTTTTTTAGCATGGTGCTTTTCCTCTTTTTCCTATTGCTGCAGCTTGGGCCCTTTGCCAACAGAAAACCTGAGACTACAAGCATCAACTTCTTCAGGAATATTTGTGCACTTTCTCTTTCCAATTTAAATAACTGATCTTTTTTTTCATGTTTCAGCTAGATTTAATAGTGCAGATAAAATCAAATAATAAGTAAACTCATATCTTGAAATTTAATGATCATATTCTGTTCTAAAGACTATTCAATGTTTCAGGTTTCTTTCCTCTTAATGAGTTCAATCATTTGACATGCCCTGTGCATATCTCAACAATCCAGTGCATTTCTAAAAGCTGCATAATTCAAAAATAATAATGTATTTATTATGATACAAAGATACTACTGACCATTGATATGAACATAAGACCGTCTAAGAAAAATATCTCCGTTACAGTAAAGTAAGCTAGCAAGAGAAAATAATTAAATTTAATTTGGTGGTGGATACAAATTCCGGATTGCTAAGAAAACAGAAATTTGACACTTAAAGTCTATGAAGAGCTAAAAAATAGTCTATATGATTTTTAAGCAGGAGTCTGCAACAAGGTTTAAGTTTTTTTTTATAAGGTATATTGAAATACTGCATTTAATATACTAAGCAAAATGTGACCATACTGTGCATCCAAAACTGTTTGTGTTTTTCATCATCAGTTTTTAAAGTTCATTGTAACTCATGGTTAATTAAAGAGTGCCCCTTTATCAAGGCTAACAAGTCAATTAATTATTGACTGGGGTGAAGAGTTGTCCATTGGATAAATGCTACACAGAGTAGAGGTTAAATGATGAGTGGGAGGACACTGAGCTGGAGGAACCGCCAGCCCCGGCATAGTGAAATGATGATGCTTTAATTTCACTTTTGCCACATTCTAAGAAGCCCATATTGAAGCGCATGGAGTTAGGAATGCAGCAAATACATACGACAGAGGAAATTGTCAAGAGATTGAAAGACACAGGTGAAAGCTGGCATTTGCTGAGTTGGTGCTGTTCAGACAAGCTACCAACTCCTTTTCAAAGCCTTCATTAAAAATTAGTTTCAATACTTAAGAGGGCCAATTGGGTGCAGGGATTTGGGGCTGCTGTATAGTGCTTTCGGAAAACGAAGACAGAAAACTCTCAGACATTAGAACTAATATGTAAGTTCAGGAAGGTGATGAAGTACACTATCAACTTACACAGTTAACAATGTCTTTCTAGAATGGCATTTTCCAGTTAAAAATATAATAGGAAATAAGACTTAAGCCATAAAAACCATGTCTCTAGGAAATAACCTACTGCAAATGCAAAAGAATAAAAATCCAAAGTAGAATTAATGCAGAGATACAATTTGCATAAAATTGTCATTTTATTCAAATTATTTATAAAATCACTGCAATGCCAATGCAATTTTCAGCAAGATTGTTCAAAAAAATAAAGATTTTATGAAAGATTAAAGTTCAAATAACTAAGTAAATTTTATTTTAAAAGGAGGACTTATTAGGACAGATTTTTAAAAAATCAACTAAACCATATCAATGAATATTGTGTTATTCTGTCCCCGGAGAAATGGAATAAAATACATGTTCAGAAGCCAATCTATACTGATATTTTATAGATGAAACCAAATATTAGTAGAGAAAAGATGGATAGTTTAGTGGATGTTGTTCATAAACAGGTGCATTAAATGGAGAAAAATAAAGAATAGTGACTCACGGTATACATAAAGTGAACCCAGACATACACTAAGTGAAAAACATTAAGATGAAAAAGTTATCCATGAAACGTTTTTAAACCAACTCCCCTCCAAAATGGGATAAAATGCCTTTTCTGGTTACATTAAAATTAACAATCAAAATTAACACGGAACTTCTATAAATAAGTTAGTAGGCGATATGCCGTGAGAATATATTTGAAACAGTAAAGTAATGAAGGTAAAATAATCCATAAGAAAAAAGTTCTATCACAGAAATAAAATGAAAGACTCAAAATTCAATAGAAAAAAAAGTGACAAAATGTACAAATAGGCAGCTTACACATGGGACACAAGAATGACTGACAATTTTTGCAGTAGTCATAAACATAGAAATTTAAAAATTATATACCATTTTATACTGACATGACTAGAAAAACCTAAACTGAATTGTATAAATTCATTGGTGTAGATGGAGAGAAATGAAACACATATACAGTATTGGACGTATGTAATTAGTAAAGCCATTCTGAAGACAGCAGAAGGTAGTGAAATTAATTATGAGTAAACCTTGTGACCTGCAATCCAAATCCTGAATAAGCCCCAGAAACAGAAATCCTTGTCCAGTTCCATGAGGAACACGGACAGAAATTATCTTCGCAGTAACAATATTGTTAGCACTTACCTAGGAAGGCAACTTAGACGTCTCTCCATAGGAAACAGCAGTAAAACATGGAGGAAGCCTGCAGCACAATGCTATAGGACATCTTGAAATAGTCAAACATGTACTCATATACAGCTGACTTTTAAAGAAAGGCATATTGCCATAAATAGCACCTCACTTGGATATGTCTGGAGTCTGGAAGTGTGACTACCCTGTGTTGTCTAACAAACGGACCTTGGACGCTTGTGTTGGGCTTCCAGCACAGAAGCTCAGCTTACACATACACTCTTGGCTGAACAACAGTCCTCCCTGTCTGGGAAGATTGTCCTCTTCTACTGAGCATGTAGCTCTGACAGGGACACGTATGGAATGGTGAAGGAGGAAGGCGACATCTTCCAATGCAACCAAATCAGCTGCATCGCTCGCAGTGAACGGGCTGACGGGCGTCGCAGCCAGATCACTTTCACATTCAAAATTTTGTCTTTAAGTGTTAAGAAAGAATGTTATTCTCAAAACACAATGTCATTTTTATATAAATAAATAGTTTTTGTATGACTACAAAAATAAAAACATTTATTAGTTTGCTAAGATACATGTATAAATATAGACACATATATACATACATATACACACATATTTACATATATAAACATATACACATATTTACACACACATAAATGTATATAATAAGATGACAGTAGCTGGGTAGGGATTATAAATGAAGAGTAAGGTAATTATAATGATAATAGTAATAATACTAAATAATAATAATAATTTAAGTAAAACAAAGACCTTGTAAAGCCATTGATGATGATGTGGATGCATTGAGGGATGTCGTAAACATGTCTGAAATCAAAAAAGAAAGAGTGATGGGAGGAGGCTAGAAGAACAAGAGGGAAGAAGTAAGTCAAGGAGAGAAGAAACGAAAAAAGAAAGGAAGACCTTCGTATCTCCTTTCTTTGAAGAGGGATATTTATGTCTGAAGATATAGTCTCTATATGAAGATAGAATTTTTTTAAATTTTGTTTTTTTGTTTATTTATTTTTGAGACAGAGAAAACCAGAGCATGAGTAGGGCAGGGGCAGAGAGAGAGGGAGATACAGAATCTGAAGCAGGCTCCAGGCTCTGAGTTGTCAGCACAGAGCCCAACGTGGGGCTCAAACCTACGAACCATGAGATCATGACCTGAGCTGAAGTTGGATGGTTAACGAACTGAGCCACCCAGGGATCCCAGAAATTATTTTCTTAATTTCAATTCCAGTGTGGTTAACATACAGTGCTGTGTTAGTTTCAGGTATACAGTATAATGATCCAACAGTTCTACACCTACTCAGCAAGACGAGTGCACTCTTAATCCCCTTCACCTATTTCATCCATCTCCCCAGGCACCTCCTCTCTGGTAACCATAGGTTTGTTCTCTCTAATTAACAATGTAGTTTTTGGTTTGTCTCCTTTGTTCATTTGTTTTATTTCTTAAATTCCACATATGAGTAAAATCATATGGTATTTGTCTTTCCAAACTACAATAATGCTATTATGCTTGTGATTATGTACCTGAGTGCCCCTTGATTCCTCCAAACTTGGTATCTTGTATCTTGGTCCTGTATCTGTCAGCTCTTGTCTATCACACGAAGAGACCTGCCTGATAGATGCTAGTAAGTTACCAGTTCAACACTGGTTGTATCTTGCTCCTAGACTCCTTTTCATGTTGACTTGTCTGACCGAGCCTGTAATAATCTTTCAGAGCTGCTTAGAGAAAAATGCCTTAAATGTTGAAACTCTTTGTGAAACTTGATGAATGTAATTACATCTCCTTTATTCTACTCCTATTGAACTGATTGCAAATTTTTGGTCTAGTTTCTACACTCATCACTTTGGAAACGCATCAACAAATTAGACAGTTGGGCTTGTTTTCATATTTGTTATTCCAGGTTTTCCCTTGTCTAACTCAATGTCTTGGTTGATGTCTTCCACCATTCATACGAAGTTGTTATAGATTTTGACACGGATATGGATGACTTTGTTCATTCCGTGAAGGGCTGAATACAAAGGATAGTACTCTGGAACTAGTATTGACTATCAAGCTGGAGGTTGGCCAGGGTTGGTGAGACATGCAGGCTAGCAGGCAATCACTGGTCTTGGCAAAAGTACATAGCACTTACATCATGAAGAAATAGGTGTTCCTATTCCTCTATAGAGGATTACAAGAGATAATTTCAGGAGTAGGAGAAATCTGCAGCTCTATCAAGGCAAGTAAACACACGATAGCAGTGTCTATCTGCAAGGGGTTTAAGCCTACTCTCCACTGTGTGATTATAGACAAGGTTCCTATTCCTAAGAAGATGAAGGAAAAGATCAACATTAGTACAGGAGCAGCTGAACTGCTAGGTATTGTGTCCCAGTCAGGATTCAGAAGCAGAAGCTACTAGGATGAGCTAGGTATGGGAAATTGGCCACTTGTAAGGGATTTGGTCTCAGGTTTAAGGCAAAAGCTCAGCTAAGGTAGGTATGCACATGTTTGGTCTCAGACAAGAAGGGGTGAATTAATACTAAATGCCAGAGAGAGGGCCCAAGTTAGAATTCCTTGTTTCTCTGGCTGATGCGAGTTATGGAGGAAGTCAACAGGAAGAAGAGACCTCTGGTTTGACAAATGAGCTGGACCCGGGCAACTCCCAGATGCTCCCCTGTTTTTGGAGTGTGTGCTCTTCTTGACTTCTCCACTCCCAGAAGCTGCCCCAAGGATGCAGCCTCGAGAGAAAAATGTGGTGCTGAGACAGTCCAGACGGCGTACAGCTACGCCTACGGAGGTGACTGAACTCAGCTAAGGCCTCCATATAAACGTCGTGAATCTGGTAGGTGGGTGCAGAGACCACCTTGTGCCTGCCCCAGGCAAGCCTCTGCATGTAAGTTCTCTTGCTTATCAAACCCCTTACCGATTTGGAGGGATCTGTCTCTTTCTTCAGTCTCTCTTAGCCTTCTGTGTATAGCAGCCAGCTTCAGATTTCACCCACAAAACTCCTGAGGATGTAAATTAACACAGGCACAATTCTAGGGCAAGTGATATCGAACATGGTAAGCCGTTTTATTCACGCCTGTATCTCTCTCTTTAGGATCGTGTTTGGCTTAGAATAAGAACTCAATAAATATGTGCTTAATGTTGAATAGCTAAATACGGGAGGAGTAGGAAGAGATGTTTATAGACTGCAGAATTCGGCAGACACAATTCACCTGACAGGAGTGAAGTTGAAAATTTTCGTAGTGGTCCCATTGCACATAACAGCACATAACAGGCCAAGAGGCCATAATTGTTTGATATAATAAATATCTTTTAGTATTATAACTTAACAGTAAAAAACTATTCAAGTGTTTTAAACTGGCAAATACTTATTTTGAAACATTTATACTAACTTTGTCTAGTATAAATCAATGCCATGTATATTTTTGGCTTAATACAAATATCACTAGAAATAAACAATCAGAAATTAAGATAATTGGAAATTAACTCTTTACTGTCATTTAGTTACGTTTCTTTGAGGCTGTAATTTTTTTTCTTTTATTAAGTCACTTAAACACATAAGCAACATAACCATTTAGATTTTAGGAGCAATGTCTTACCTGAAAAAATAATTATTTAAGTTATTAAATCTATAAAAATGTTTTTCCCATGAAAAGTATTACTTTTAGGAACTCTTTCACTCAGACGCAATGATTTTTTTTTCCAAAATAAAATTTTATTTCTTCTCTAATGTAGCTAGTATTTCATTATTGATTTGGATTTTTAGGTAGAAAATAAACAAGAAATAAGTGCAGACCAATTTTCTGTTTTTACTTATTACTGACTTGACTTACATCAAGCAATATCAAGGCAGGGATAAACTTTACCAAAACTAATCACTTGAGCATCCTTTTAGTTACAGGATAATGATCATCTCAGTCAATTTACTGCACAAAAATCTATTAAATTGGTTGATATTCTTTACACAAAAGATAGTAGTGAGTGGGATGACTAAATTTTTCTAGTTTTAATGCTTTTATTTTTCATGAAAGTGGCTCTACGCTACCCATCAAGTAAAGTACAAATCTTACTCCTACTTATGTCTGTAAAAGAGAACAGAGAAAAATATTACCTACTTTGTTTGTTTCAATTGCTCCTCTTACTGAAAATGCTGTACTAAAGGATTAGTTTATTATCTAACATAAAAACAAGCTTACAGTTTTAGAAGAATTAATGTTTTAATTATTGGTTTATTCCGAATGCCAGCTACCCAACACTATTGTAAGTACACTACCAGTTAAGCACGTGAACTAAATAACAGGTCATTTTGAGGGAGGAGGGGTAAGTCTTGTAGAAATTTTAAAGTTTGATGGATTCGAATGTTGACTGCCTAATGGCAGTGTAACTTTGAATGTGTTACATAGATCTTTGCACTTCAAATGAGTAACATCTTTTTTTTTTTTTTGTCGGTATTGCACTAAAGATTAAATAATGAAAAGAGAAAGTGATTTATGCTGTAGCATGTGTTATGCTATAATCATTATATGACCGCCTACTATGCCTGCATCATTCTCTTTCAAAAACATCTTTCTCACTAATTTCTTAGTCTGTTTTTTGTCCACAATCTTTCCAGTTTTCCAGGCTCAATTTTTCAGATTCATCTTTAATTCCTCCCTAGCTCTCTATGAATATGAGTAGGCTGATAAATCATTCAAGTCTACATCCATCCATGAGTTAGCTCTCTTATCTTTCTCATCTCCCAATGCAGCACCACTACTTTGTTTTAAGTCATAGCTCAGGATTGTTGTCATTGTTTATTTGTCCTTACCTTGCCTCCTGGCATTTTACTCATGTTATTACAATCTTCTGTACGCAGCAGCCTATTTTAATTTTTCCAAAATGTGTATTCCTGATCATCTGATTCTTCTAGTCCTAAAATTTCTCTAGCTTGACATTATTTAATAACTTACTTACAAAATGCTACTTTGACATTTGAATTCTTATAGACGATAATACAAGCTATATTCTCGGTATATGCCAGCAATCATGAAATGTCCTCTAGGTACCCAAATCAGTTTGGTTTTTAGATCTCATCTTGAAAGTCACTCAGGATAATAATTTGAATCTGAAGTCTGTAAATTGATAATGTTCTTATCATTGTTAGCTTTCAGAGAGCTCATGCATGATGGATTATTCTGTTTTGTTTATAGAGAATCTCATAGGTATCTAATTTGCTAGATTTCAAGCTCCTTGAAGTCAAAGTATATGTGACAATAACATATTTTAGCGATATTTTTCAAGGTATCAGGCACCCTAAATTTTCTTTTAATTCCAACAGAGCATTTTTTTATTTATTTTGCCAGTAAGCTTTATATGCATAGTATTTCTCTATTGTTTACTATATTGAAGAGCAGCCATAATATTATTTTATGAAGGGAAAGAGAATACTACTTATGATGATATATAGTCAGTCCAGTCCATAAACATGATTGTGCCTAGGCTGCCATGGGGATTGGGAAACAAGAACATCTTCTGAAATAAACTCTGCCTTTAAGTGCTTAGCCTAATAAAAAGACGCGGACACAGTAGCAAATCAAAGCTAAAACATCATATATTTAACATAAATATGTGCAAAGAGAAGTAAAGGCTCACATGAGGAGAAAATAAATGCTATCTGCATGGTCAGGAAAGTTCCATAAGAAGGCAGTGAGTGTGTGAGCTCGGCAAAAAAAGGACATGCATACTCTTGATATGACTAGAGTTAGTTGCCAAAGGCACTGAGACATTCCAGCATATTCTGGCATTGTTGAGTGAATAGCTCAAAGGTTATGAGGTAAAGTCTAAAGCAGTCGCAAGGTGGCGGGTGATGAGCCTGGGGTCACCCCATCAGGGAGCTCCTGGTAGAGATGCCCTAGAGTCTAGAAGGTGTCCCATAGCCCATGGAGGTGGGGACATGGTCTTTGTTTATATACAAGCTGACGTGGACCAGGCCTTGTTTGGGTTCACTTTTAGGAAAAGCCGTAGTTAACTCATCAAAGCTTTGCTATATTTGTTAATATATTTATTTTGCAATTGATGAAACCACCTAAAACTGTAAATATCTCACAGTCATTTTCATACCTTTCAAAGTGACTCTAGGCTTGTCACCTCATTTAGAGACTCACGTAATGTAAGGGCTAGAATCCAACCTTTTCAGTGTTTCATTTACTTCTACGGAGTGGGGAAAGGGTGGGTTTATAGCGAAAACTACAAAATTCCATTATTTTTTCAACCTCCAGAACATGGTAAGCACATTCTGTAAGGGTAATTAGCTCACTTCGAAACACCGTCCTTCCGCTCGCCTTGTTAGTATTTGACATGCGTGTTTTCCCTCACTTCAGTGTGAGTACGTTTGATAGAGAGCAGAAGGAGATCTGGCTTTGATTTGATTGTTTTCTCAGTTTCATTCTGCAGCAGTTATATTTATGGGCTTGCCTATATCTTGTCCCTGCTTGATCCGTATCTCAAACCTGGGTTAAAACGGTCAGAAATGATTTTTTACAGTTCACGGGTCAGACAAATATGTGCTTGATAAGTTTTCAGAATGAGTCAAGGAACACACTTCTTAGGAGGCTGTCAGATACGCTCTGAGGAAGAAATATGGAGAAGAAAAATGAAAACTGATAAGATGTGTTATTTAAAATAAATGTTTTTCTCTGAAATGAGGATGTTAGAATATGAAATAATTCAATAATTAGAAGGTAATTGATACTAGTGCCCTCATTTCCTTTTTCTAGAACCACAAATTATATTTATTTGAAATCTTGGGGCATACGATTATCTGTCATCTCATTAAAATTTTAGGATAAGTCTGAGCTTTGTAGGTATGTTTAGATAGACATGAATATAAGTTCATTAAAACACAGGAAATATACTATATACAAAAAAAGGTAAGGTCTAGGGTTTGTTTGTTGGTTCTTTATATATTAGACAAGAGGCCAGACCATAATACCACCTTTCCAACCACACATGGCATGTAGATGAATATGTTACCACATCTGCCTGGCAAGCATTGGAGAGTGTGGACTTGGGAAGCAGATGAGTACTGAATGCTTACCAACTGTCTATAAAAGAGAAAAATATTCTAGTATCAGTGAGCATAATTGCTGAGAACTTTCTAGAGAGCCCCTGCAAACAGTTTTGACTTTTTATTTAAAAATACATAAATTATCGCTGTAATCTGTCCCTTTGCTCTGTGCGTGTTCACTCGAGCCGAGTTACTATTTGAGTTCCAGACACTCTTTAAACGTGTCTGACCTGTCTGTCGTATCACTTTCGTGGCTTAATTTGTGAGGTCATGCCTGAATACGTTTTTGGCCAGATCATGGGTCCATACTCCATAATACTTTAATTCCATTTCTCATGCTAATTCGACATTTGAGATACAAAGCACAGCAGGGTTACTCTCCCTAGGTAAGCTTTTACAAAAATAATTGTGAGCCCACTAGTCATGACCTTGGTTTTATCTATGCTCAATTTTTGATCTAAAACTTCAGTGAACATCAATTCTGAAACCATTTCCAAGTACACTGAGAAATAGCATTTGAAGCTTGGGACCATAAATTCTCCTTTAGATATTTCCCTGTTCAGGGTAGATTGAGTAGGATTAAAGGGAGCAGCCATGCACTCAGGGTTAAATAAAAAAGGTATTACACTTGAATGGTAATTTAGGCAGGACGGATGTTTTTCGTATTACAGACACAGGGGTAAAGCATGGCAGGAAACTATTCAGCGGGGAAGATAAAGGGAAATGATGCTTTAAGCCTCCCTGACCCACAAACAGAAAGAAAAGCCATTATTAACTGAAACCAGGAGCAAGCGTTAAGGCAGGGGACAAACAATCAGGCTGTGAATTACGCAGGTAAGTTACCTGCAGTTGGCATTCACCGGGTAAAAAAGTTCAATGATGAGGCACAACGACAACCAAGGTTTGCTTATGTGGTTAATGAAGAATATTAAGCTGGGTTTTAAAAATAATAACTAATACAGAAGCAGTTGACCAAGGAAATGTAAACCAAAGCCAATAAGTGATATATTTTGCACAAATCAGATTAAAAAAAAAACAAAACATAAATCGAAAAACTACAAAGTCAGAGTGCATATTGGCAAAATACTTTAGAAATTAAGTTGGTAGGGGCATCTGGGTGGGTCAGTAGGTTGAGCATCAGACTCCTGATTTGAGCTCAGGGCAAGGTCTCATTGTTTATGAGTTCAGGCCCTGCACTGGGCTCTGCACTGACAGTGCAGAACTGGCTTGGAATTCTGTACTCCTCTCTCTCTGCACCTCCCCCACCTTGCTCTCTCTCTCTCTCTCTCTCTCTCTCAAAATAAATAAAAATAAGCTTAATAATAAATTAGGTTGGCATTAAATAGTAAATATATCTAATGTTATTTGGTTTGAAATTTCTATAAATGGTACTATACTATGTAGACATGTATGTTAGGAGCTATTTTCACAAACATTTATGGTAACATAATTTATGACATTAAAAAATAAAAGTATTGCAAATACTCATGGATAATGTAAACTAAAGTGGTATGTTTCATATATTAACATTCAACAGAGAAAATTAATCATCTCCCAGTGTATGCATCAATATTTTTAATCTTAGATATGTGAATCTGAGGAGGTAAAGTTCAAAAACAAGCAAAACTTTATAACATTGGGGTTAACGATAAAATTATAAATAAATTCAAGAAACAGAAATACAACATTCCAGATAAGAGCTGCTGGAGGGATGAGGGTAAATTAAGGCAGGATATTTACTTTTGACTGGGGCATAGGGATTATGAATACCTCGTAATTTGGACAGTTTTAAAAATGAATTAAGAAAGAAATTTTTTTTGACATTCTGTTACCTATTGTACACACCATTTGTTACATCAAAATTTTATGATTAAAAAGTCTTTAAAGCAACAAATCCAATACAAAGGGTAATTTTTCTGTTATTAGAAAAATATTGAGAAAAAAGTCCAATCTTACTTCCTTTCACTTATTATACTCAATGAATGATATATACTAAAATGAATGATCCTAAATAAATACCAAAAGAAAATATGTGTTTAGAAAGTTGAAAAGAAAGTTGGATACGTGAGTCGAAGTTACAAGCCTAGGTTGGGTCGGATTGCTTAAGAACATATTGCACATGATTCGTGTATTGGTCGTCCTAACCAGGTGACGGAGCCTGAGAAAGGCCGAAGCATCATTGCCCTGCCCACCTTGTCTCGCCTTGTCAGAGTTTCACATCTGGTGGGAATCCAAGGAAAGCACACGGTGAGGAGTATCTCTTTTCGGTTTTCTTTTGAAAGTCCATTTCTGACAACACATTTCAAAATATATATAACTATATTTTTCAGTATCATTATAATATTTCAGTACCTGCCTCAGTATTTCAGGAACCGATGAGTTATGATTCTGGTTAAGAAGTAAACTCAAGGGGAAAAAAGTAAAGGCTAGAATCAGCTACAGCTGGAAATCTAAAAAGAAAAATATCTAGAATGACTTCAAGATAATTTTTACTTGGATATTTTTGAGGAAAAAAAAAGAATGAGGAGTTGGGGTCTTTTGTATTTTTCCTTTTACTCTTGACTATTTCAGAAACTGTCAACCAAATACAGGTAAAATGTGGATAATAGGAAAAACAGGTGCACCTTGCGTGGCTCTGAAGGTTAAGCATCCAACTTAGGCTCAGGTCATGATCTCACGGCTCGTGAGTTCAAGCCTGCATTGCTCCTCTCCCCTACTCTGTCTCTCTCAAAAAAATTAAAAAAATTAAACATAAAAAATAGATAATACACTTTTTAAAAATACACTTTGATATGAATTCTCAAAGCAACCGTCTCGTAGTCTCAACTGGAAGTAGCCTGAATGTCTGTCATCAGGAATATGAATAAATAATTTTTGATCTATAAAATAATGGAAATATACTGATCAATAAAAAGACATGAACTATATACATACACAATAGCATGAAGACATCATCTAAACACGCTGTGTTAAAAGACATGTAACCAACAAAAGAATGTATTTTGTGATTCTATAAAATATAATTCTAGATGATGACATACCAAGAAGGAGAAATCATGGTGTGAAAGTCGTCCACCCCACTGGAAGAACTATTGTAATACTAACTTTATACACCAGTTTATGATGATGATAAAAAGCAGATTAAATGTTAGTTGGCTTTATCATTGTTTTAAATTCTCTACTAACATTGCACCACTTACTGCCTGCCCTCAGGACAGATTTCCTCGACCAAACTTCTCCCTTGGTACATTATTATTCGAGAACAAACATTGACATTTTCCTTAACAAACTCTAGTTCCTTTTCATGAGAAATGGTGGTATGGGCATCACTGGATTCTTGCTTTTAGACATTTTTGGAGGATAGAGACAAAGAAAACATATATGAAAAAAAATGGATCATGAATGCATAAAAATATATCTAACTCTGTTTTTAAGTTACATGTTTTTTATAGAAATCTTACATGCATTCTCCTTTCCCACACCTCATAATCCGATTTCTCAATGATATATATAACTTATTTGTTTTATTGCATGCAAACTACATACATATCAGTTTTGGAATAATAGTAATAAAATATACATTAATACGGTCACTAAATAATGACCAAATATATTTTAAGAATTACATATATATTTTATCAACATAATAATTATATATAGCACTTTATATTGATATATTGTATATATTTATATATTATATAAAACATACATTAATATGTAATTAATATATATTGTCTGTAGGGGTATGCAATCAAATTTTGTGTTTAAAATCAATCGAGGTGTGCCTGGTGGATCAGTCAGTTAAGTGGCCAACTCTCAATTCTGGCTCAGGTCATGATCTCATAATCTTGAGATAGAGACCCACATCAGGCTCCGTGCTGGGCATGGAGCCTACTTAAGATTCTCTCTTTGTCTCTCTTTCTGCCCCTCTTCCCCTTCTAAAACAATCACTTGAAATAGGGACCTAACAAAATTTCATTTATTTCAAGTTACCTCTGATTTCTATGGATTTTTTTATTTTAATTTAGATTTATAATTCTGTAAATATTTACAAATTCCAAAATTAAATCTAGATGAAAAAAAGCTGCACAGTAAAATTTTGAATTGCGAGTAACTTGTTCTGCAAGTGTTCCAGGAGATGAGCAAACATCTGTAATAAATTTTAACTTGGTAAACGAGCAATGACTTGCAACACAACACCAAATGTCACCTGATAACGACTGAGCCATGGTTCTTGAAATTTGCTTTTATATACAAATACTTCGGATTAGCAGCATGTTTCCAGAACAAATTGTACTCACAAACCAAGGTTTTACTACCTTTTCAGCCAGAAATATCTACATGAAATTCCTTTAAAAATGCATCAACTTTGAAGCCTTCCACATTTTTCCATGTTACGTCCTCTGCCAAGAACCTACTTCAACTTTGTCTAGTCAACTACTTCATATTAATTGTTCCAGATTCAGCTCAAACTTTGCTTCTTTTGGATAATTACTTCTTCACCTCATCCATGGGATGAGTTAACACTTGATCTTAGCCAAAAGGCTGGGAAGCAATTCAGGCAGGATGAGCTAAATGTACTTGATAAATGTTTTCCCTCTCTGCTAACCTAACAGCGTATGAGTATCTCACTGACCACACGTCATTCCTGAAAATAGATGATATTCTTCTCTGTTTTCTCAATAACTTTTAATTCCTTGAAAGCTTCTTTATCTACTTATTTCCAGGCCTATCTTGTGTGGTTTCAAAAAACCAAGCCCAGCACCAAAGGATAACTATATACTAGCATTATGCTATTTAAAACAAATTTTGATGAATCTAAAGACAATTCCAAATAAAGGAATTTAACACACTGTGACTGATAGAACATATTTTTTTAAATAAGTGTGTTATTCCAAGTTAAATTCTTAGAAAATTCTATTTATATTTTCTTCCCAACTTTAATAAGGTTATCATATTTATTGGCAATTGTTTTCTGAAATGTTAGCTCTATGTAGCTATATTTGAAGCAAAACTTTACATATTTGATTTTTATCCTTTTCCTGAGCTTATTATTTTAGATGCAACTTATATTTTAGATTTCATATATTCAAATTTATCTCTCTACATTTCGTTTTTGTGACTCAGAATATTTTTCTATTAATTAAAGACAATAGTTAATTTTAACTATTTTAAAAATTTTTTTAATGTTTATTCATTTTCGAGAGATGGAGAGTGACAGAGCATGAGCGGGGAAGGGGCAGAGAGGTAGGGAGACACAGAATCGAAGCAGGTTCCAGGCTCCGAGCCGTCAGCACAGAGCCCGAAGCGGGGCTTGAACTCACATACCGTGAGATCATGACCTGAGCGAAGTCGGCCGCTTAACCGACTGAGTTACCCAGGCGCCCCTAATTTTAATTATTAAATCTTAAATTTATTTTGATGCAAGGAGGCTTGTGAGAAATTAAATTTATATACTTTCCTAAATAAGTTTTCAACAAGTAGAACTTCAAAAAGAATAGATAATGTGGGTGCCTGGGTGGCTCAGTCATTTTAAGCATCCTACTTTTGACTACTGTTCAGGTAATGATATCACAGTTCATGAGTTTGAACCCTGCATCGGGCTCGCTGATGGCAGTGTGAAGCCTGCTTAGGATTCTGTCTCTGTCTCTCTCTGCCCTTCCCCTGCTCGCTCTCTATCTCTCCCTCAATACAAATAAAACTAAAGTAAAAAAAAAAAAAAGGAATAGATAATAAAGATTTCAGAGATAAATACAACCCAATTAAAGATCTTGAACTGAGAAAATGTTGTGACCAATAGTGATGTAATATGATCGACTGTATAAAGATTCCTTATGGGCTATTAAGTTGGTAGACAAAAACAAAAGAAAAATAAAATTAGTCATATAGTATATGGTATTGTTTTATGTGGTATTAAATATCAAAATGTGTAATCCATATAAATACAAGATAACAAGTTACTGAAGGTACTTGAAACTGAGTGTGATATATTCCAGCTGTTTTAGGTAAATTATTTTTCCAGGTTTGTAAGGCCATTTTGGAACATGTACAGAACATGCAATCCAAAAGATCATTGCAGGTGTACCAGTGAAAGCATATGAATAATTTGTCAGACCAAATGAAAAACATATGAATAATTAGAATAAATAAAAACTTCCATATGCTTTAACGGTAGGTAGTCAAACATTATTAAAGATAAATATTATTATTATATGATAGTATTGCTAACTTGTAAATATGGCAAAAATGATGTTCTTTGATATAAAATCTCTAATCGCTGATTCACAGTACATCAATCTGGATGTTGTCTTTGCCTCCTCTTCCCTTGCCCTCTCCAGCGTTCCTTGAATTCCAGCGTCCTTATAACCACCCCTTGATTATCATTCCCAAAAGCCACTCCCCAAATTTAGACCCTTATTGTTTCTCACAAAAATTCCAATAGTAATGTCAGCAGAGGTCTAATGGGAACCTGAATTTCACTCTGCTGGGCATCCTCTGGGATGTCAAAGAGCCAAGTAAGGAAACTCAGCGTCCACGCCAGCCTGTAGTAATGAGACATTGCCTCTTCCCCTACAGACATGGCGTTATAGGAGTCTTGATAAAACAGAAAATTTAAATTAAATACAGATTCTGATAACATAATATCCAAAATGCCTAGGGTGCAAAAGAAATAACTTCTTATACCAAGAACCAGGAAAATACTACCACTGGAGAAATTCACCTAAGTCAGAATGACACAGAGAAAAAGACAAGAGAGAGTTTCTACTTCTGAGACAAAGCAGCCTTAGAGAACAATATTAACAGAACCACACCATCTGCTATGATATGGAAACTCAAAATTTCACTCCTCTTAGGATATTTGACTTTTAAGATCAAGCTCTGGTAATAATTATAATTTTGCTCCAATAATATATTCTGGGTCATCACTATGAAAGTAGAGAAGATATAATCACATAGAGTTAATTTACCCAGTATTTAGAAGCTTTCTTTTTTTCCAAAATAATTTTTCTGTGATTAATGTTAGAGGATTGAATACATGGTGCATATATTTGAATTAAGGAAAGGGGTTGCCAAAAGGTCTAAATGTACCTTAGTCCTATAAATGGTTTCCCTTAAATCTAGGTCATTGAGGTGATGAATTTTTCACTGAATCCAACAAAGAATAACACTTACTTGTATGTGTCATTTTGACCTCCTTTTGTATTTTACAAACTGTTTTTTTATTTATATTATTTAATTTGCTTTACCTCTTCCTCAGGGGAGATAAGAGAATATATGATGCACAAACTACAAATATCTGTTTGAGAATTTTACATATCTTCATTTGTCATCTTGTTCTGATAGGTTATGTATTTATTATACTTTAAGGCTATGACTACTTGATAAGAGTTTTAATAAATATGTAACCATGAACATTATGAACATGGTTATTTTTCTTAGTATTTTGATTATATTTAAAAAATACACAGATGCTGAGACAATAGTTTGCTTGACTCACGTGAACCCTTTCCATAGATCTTCTCCCTTAAGGTATAAAAGGAGCACAGAACTCTCAGGTAGACCCTTAATAATTAGTATACAGAACATAGTAGAATACATAATTACCTAGAATCTAGCAAACATGATAGACCAAATACATGATTATAACATACAATTATTAGGCATTAGATACAGAAGTCACACATACAGACCAAGAGGACAGCGTGAACCAGGCAAAGTCAATATCATTCTTCTCCTTCAGCAAATCAACTTTAGACACACACAGTCTTAACCTTCAAGACAATTTAAGCATTAACCAAACAGCTTTGTTTATTAATATTTTTAAAATATAAAACAAGATTTCTTCACTTATCAGGTTAAAAAAAAACTATTAACATAGAAATGGTCATTTTTGAAGAACTCTGTACAGGCTCTTTAATAGTTACCTTAAAACTTTTAAAGTGAAATGCTTTCAAGATTTATTCCAATAAGGTATCTTAACTGGTAAAAACTGTAAAGTATGATTGTTTATTTGATACAAATGACCCCTTGAACTCTTTGAAATGAATGTAAGAGTATAGATAATTGCGTTTCACACTCACAGCTATAACCCTCAGTGTGTACGATCTACTTAGAATTGCTATAATGTTACATTACAGTCCATTTTATACCTAATGTTTTCATTCTAGCATATCCAAATTTCTCTGCTTAACAATTTTAAATTGAACTGTAAGGTAACAACATAATTCAGGTTACTGGAAGTCAATTAACTCTGCATGATACTTGAGAAAAAATTGGCTTATACAATTGTAATTTCAGAAAAATAAAAAGCTTCATTTTCGTCTGTAAAGAGTAGCTCACATCAAGGAGTATTATTCTCCTGGAGTATATTTTTGGCTCCAACCTAGCAGAAAATAAAGATACATTTTTCTCTTTTATGTTGTGTACTCCCCAGTATCCCCTTAGTTGAAGAAACTTCCTCTCAATATTGTAACATGTGCGATGCTTTGGTTTGCTCTAGGGAATACCGTTTTAAAAAAGATTAAACCACTGATGACTTTAGCTTTTAACCTCAGTCATAAATACAAGTACTCTACTATATCCTGACAATTTAAATGCAAATAGTCTTTAAACAAAACTAATCTTGAGGGCTTTTGTGTAGTGAATGATAAATGGAAGGGAATTTTATAAAGTGCGATAGTGAGCAACTGTCCTTTCTTTTCACATCAATCATCTCTCCACGTGGATCAACAATTAAAATAGCGCAGAGCCTTTGAGGGAGTCTGGGAAAGCAAGTTCATCATTTAGCCGCCCGTGGCATTACCTTGGGGAGAAGTAAGCTGATCCAAAGGGTAAGTGTTAATTGAAAAACGTGTAAAGGAAACTGAAGATCCTTCCTCGAGGTTTGCGTACCTAGAGAACCAAGTCTAAGTCGTACCTAGAAAGCCTAATAGTTTTACCTAAAATAGCACTTGCTTAATACAAAGAGAGTATACAACAACTATTACAGCCGAGCCCTTTTATATCGAAGAAAATAACTTATATTTTCAAAACTTAACTTGCAGCAGAGTTTATGGCTATTAAAATTATATCTTACCTACATCTAACAGAAAGGAAACCTACCTTTGGTTATTTTAATTGTCCATGACCTTAGTTTTTACATATTATAAATTTAAAAAATATGAAATTTATGTTCAACCTTTTCCTTTACTTTCAATGATTTTTTGAGACATAGAAAGTGATAGCAAATACGTAAAAAATTAAAAGTAAAAGAAGGGGAGCCTGGTGGCTCAGCTGTTTGAGCCTCCGACTTGGGCTCAGGTGGTGATCTCATAGCTCGCAGGTTGGAGCCCTGCGTCAGGGTCTGTGCTGACAGCTCAAAGCCTGGATTTAAAAAAGCACCACAGTCCAAGGGGACTAAGGAGGTTTGAGAAATGATCTGCATCAAAATACACAGGACATGGAATACAATTTATGATCCTGGACTGGTCTCAAGCCAGGAAAAATAGGTATAAAGGTCATTATTGGAACAACTGATGGAAGTTGAATAGGAACCGTGGATTTGATAATAGTATTGCATCTATATTAAATATTCTGATTTTGAAAATTGTAGTAGAGTATATTCTTTTCTTTAGGAAGTATATAATGAAATGTTTAAATATTTATTTTTTTAACGTTTAT
Source organism: Paguma larvata (assembly GCA_030068075.1). Lineage (NCBI taxonomy): Eukaryota > Metazoa > Chordata > Mammalia > Carnivora > Viverridae > Paguma > Paguma larvata. The sequence goes on from CM057840.1 coordinate 40,292,890, forward strand.
TTATTTTTGAGAGACATAGAGACAGGGTATGAACAAGGGAAGGGACAGAGAGAGAGAGAGAGATACAGAATCTGAAGCAGCTCCAGGCTCTGAGCCGTCACACTGAGCCTGACGCGGGGCTCGACCTCACAGACAGTGAGATCATGACCTGAGCTGAAGTCAGCCACCTAACCAACTGAGCCACCCAGGCAGGCGCCCCTGAAATGTTTAGATCTAAGGACCATAATTCTACACTTTCTCTCAACTGATTCAGAGAAATTAATATATTTATATAGTAAATATATTTATGTTTATGTGCATGTGGGTACTTATACAAACAGAGTTAGTGGGTAATAAATAAGCAAATACAGCTAAATCGAAATACTTGGTCAAACTGCAAAAAGAGTCCTTAGGAGTTCTTTGTAATATTGTGTCAATTTTTTATGCTTTATTTGAGATTATAGTTTTAAAAGTTTTGAAGGTCTAAACTAGTATATTACTACTGAAGTGAATTGATACAGATGAGAATGCACTTTTATCATAGAATCGAAGGCATCGTTTTATCCCCATGTCCCAAAGAACACTAGAAATGAACGAGTCTTGTATAAATCAGTTAGAATTTAAAATAGACACAAGCAATTAAAACTTTAAAAAGAACTCTTTTGATATTTGAAATAATATGGAATTGAATCGATGGACTAAACGTATTATTTACTTCATCTCTGATTATTTGTATTAATTTTAAGTACTATTGCAGTAACAACTTGTAGCACATACAAACAGAAATTAGTCTTATTAGAGCCTCATTCAGTAGGTGGCATTTCTTTCCTAATGGAATCCACCATTTGGCATCAGTGTTTGATTATAATAGCACGCATAATATCAGCCTAGAGAGCTATATAAACATTGCTGGCAGTTCTTTATCTCGGGACTTGGAAATAAAGAGAGAAAATAATGAGCATAACAGAATGAACAAACTGGAAGAAAACTAGTTACATTTTACCACTCATTTAATGATACATATACATATATATATATATATATATATATATATGTATATATATATATATATATATAATTTCCAGTTGGGTTTGTATATCCATCTCTAGTTTCTCCTTACAAAGAACTAGAGAAACTCTTTAGCTAATTTTAACACAGAGAAGAGTTTATTTTCTGGCATAGTTTTGGAATCTTTTACTTCCAAGTTTTAATTTAACTTTCTATGCCATTGTTTTCCTTTCCTTTTCTGTATTTCAATTGGTAAATCATTCAACAAATGATTACTAAAACCTTAGATGTTCCACAGTAGCAATGAAATAAATAATAATATAATTTCTGCTCTGGGAGTTACAATGAGGAGAGAGAGAGAGAGAGAGAGAGAGGGAGAGAGAGATGGAGCACATCAGGTTATGATGAGGTCGTGATTTTTGTCAGGGTTTTAGTACTATTTGGAAGGCATTCATAATCAGCGGGCAGTTGTTTAAAGTTGACTTTAAATATAGTGTGATCACTTTGTTGTTAATGAGAGTTGTTTCTTCCAATACACTCTTTGAATATTGCTTCTGCTCTTTAACCTGGGAAGGACTGGCCTGGGTTTACATTTTGTTCTTTCTCTAATATGAGAACTTTCTGCCTTTCGCCTATGATGTTGTCAGTTTGCAGTAGTAGGGGGAATTATATTCTGCCTCATTTTTTTTTTTTTTTTGGAAAAGCATCCCTCATTAGACAGAATCACAGTTTTCAAAGCCTTGAACTGCTAAATATCTCTGTCTGTGTCCCCTTACATCCCCGCCCCAGAGAAGTTCAGTTTTCCCTTTTAATAATTTCCTTTCTAACATTATGGAAGCCCCAAGTTTACCATGTCCCAAATTAACAGCAGTTACCACCACCAGGTACAGGATAAACGCCACACTATTTCCACCATCTGCTGTCCATGCCTTACCTTGGCAACCCCTTCTCATCTTTTAATTTCTTCTAGGAAATATAAAGTCCCAAGCCCGCTCCTCACACATTAGGCAGACATAGGAAGCTCCAAGAAGGCTTTATTTTCCTGCATCTATTAAATCTCAAATGTTTTCAGCTTAAAATAAACAGTATAGAAAGTCTGGGATTCTGAGAGGGTCCCCATAATACCCACAAGATAGCGCATGTATTTTGATAATTCATTTTATTATTTATTTTGAGGAGAGGAGGGGCAGAGAGAGAGAGAGAGAGAGAAAGGGAGATAATCCCAAGGAAGCTCTGTTCTGTCAGCACACAGCCCAACATGGGGCTCAGTCACACAAATTGTGAATCATGACCTAAGCTAAAATGAAGAGTCAGATGGTTAACCAGGCTGAGCCATCCAGGAGCCCCTCTTGATAATTCTTTACGTGTTTATTTTCTCTGTACCTTGAAATTATAGAAAGTGTACTGATCTTCACACCCTCTAATACCCTGTCTCCACTGATCACACCAAAATGTAGTATGATGCCTGGAACACATTAAGTTTTCTTTGAATTCGTATTAGTAACTAAGAACTTCATCTAGTCTTTGACCATGTCTTTTCTAAGTAAAAAATGTGTGAGTATTGGATTAACACAGGCCTGCATTTGAGTTTGGGCTGCAGAAATTATGAACTAAGAGGCCTTAAGAATCCTGATTAAATTCAGAATATTAGTTTCCTGATGGTAAAACAGAAATATTGATATTACCTTCCTTGAAGACTGCTATCAAAAATACATGAAAAATAATGTGTATAAAAAACTGAGGTGGAATGGAATAGCAGAAGCCTGACCAACCATGCATAGCTTAGTAACAACTAGAAAAAAGGAAACAAACAGAGAAATGACTGAGATGCAGTTACAAATTTGAAATTATCACTATGTAGGTGGTCTTTAAAGTCACATGATTGGCCGGAACAGTGTAGCATAATTTTATACAAAGATAACAAAGAGTTCCACAGATTGAATCCTCAACATCCCAATATTAAAAGAGGCAGGATTCACAGAAGCTAATGAATGATAGGAACAGGAACGGAGAAAAAGGAAGAGAGTATTCTGTTTAGAAAAGGAGGTGATAAAGTCTATCAAGGACCAGGAGATAAAATGCTGCTCAAATACTGCTCAGGCCAATACCAGGGAGACTGATAGTCGCCCATGGATTGAGTACTAAGTACTGGAGATTTCGATAAGGGTTGTTTTGGGCGAGGAGTGCAGGTGCGTTCCTGGCATCTCTTATACGAGGGTAGATTTGACCCAATATTGAATCTGGTTGAGTTCTTAAGTAGCAGTAGGAAAGAAAGCAGAGTAAATGTGGACAGGTGCATAGACAGGTAAGTAGAAGTTTCCGAGAACTTTTTTCTAATTACTGCAATTTTGTCATTTAAGAGTAATGTAAAATCGTCATCTGAAAATGGAAATGGGATAAAGGATTTCCTATTCTTTTTCTTTAATGTTTATTTATTTTTGAGAGAGAGAGAGTGAAAGTGGGAGGGGAGCAGAGAGAGACAGGGAGACACAGAATCCTAAGCAGGCTCCATGCTCTGAGCTGTCAGCACAGAGCCCAATGCGGGGCTCATGAACTGTGAGATCATGACCTGATCTGAAGTCAGGCACTTAACTGACTGAGGCACCCAGGTGCCCCAAGAATTTCTTATTATTAGGTACATATTTTTCTGTTTAATCTTTCTATTGCATTTGTAATATTCCTACTTTTCCCAGAATTTACAGAAAATCTTTTCCTTTACGGTCTATCACATATTCTTCAGCAATAAGCCAGGAAGTTTGCATTAGGGAATTTATTAATTTTAACTTCTTTGGTTTCTGAGGAAACCTACCATTTGTTGTTTTCTTTCTTTTTGTCAGTGAATCAGATTTTCAAGTAATTGTGTGTATAACACCACCACTTCCACCTCTATTAAAGACCTTGTCCTATTCATAACATGGAGTAATTAAATTATGTTAATAAATATACAAATGCCCATATTATAGTCAGATGCAAAGAAAGAAAACACCATGTAAAAAGTAGAGGAAAAGAGAGAAATAATGTCTACATACACACACATACATACATATATGACACACAGTACACATATGTATGGGTGTATATTTATATATATATTCATATAAAATTTATATACATATGAATACGGAATCAAAACTTTATGGGACAAAAGAAAATTGCCAAATTTATTAGCAGCATCACCGCCCCTGCCAATGACAAAACATCAATGAAGGCAATACTCTAGGCTAACTGTTCTCTGTACCTGGCACAGTGTTAAACTTTTTTAAATGGATTAGTTCATTTAGTGCTCAGAAATACTCTCTGAAGCCAATACTGTTTTTATTTCCATTACACAGATGAGAAACCTAAACCTTCAAGTAAGTTCATACAGCAAGTGAGCAGTGCAACTAGAATCCAAAGTCAGACAGTGCTTGTTTGCATACTTACTCATTGCTATGCTGAATATTTAGAATATACAGGATAGTAAGATAGATTTGTTGGAGTGCCATGAGAATGACTTCATCAATTTCAGCAAAGTATTCTTCTCAATACACTGGATGTATTTTTTAAAAGCTCACTGTAATGGAATGACTTTTGTTCTCATACGCAGAGATGAACTGATACTTAAGGTATGTTCTAGCCACTGGTGTGAAGGATTAATGACAATGTCGGTCAGTAAAGAACAGGTCCACCAGCGAAAACATTTAATAAAGTGTTTCTCCTTGAATGTTATGATGGTATCGCGCCTTTGGAAAAAGAAGATTGATGTGAAAACAATATCACTCCTTATACTTCCTAAATAAGAACTTTCTATGATGAACACTTTTCTCCAATCAAAAAAAAAAAAAAGTTTCTTACATCAATATAGATAGACCTTCAGGGAATGTATAATATTAGAATTCTAATATTTCTAACATTAAGTGCACATTATTGGTCTACACTTTTCTAAGCCACTTTACTTTTATAACTCTGTAATTTTAATAACAGTACTGTCATTTGGTATTTTAATTATTCTGGTTTAAGCAAACTGAGACACAGAAAGTTTGGGTGATTATCTATTCAAAAATTACACAAGTAGTAAGGGGCAGCTCCAGACTAAAAGAATTATTTGTCCATAATCTTATTTTCAAGAGTTTAAGTGTATTTCGAGCATATTTGTCTGTATAAAATATTCTCACAAAGAGCTTTGAGAAATAATAAATCCTGTATATTGCATAAGTTTCAGTCAACAACACCTTACTCCATCATTTCAAATCTTAGGATGTTTTATACATTCCGGTATTCAAGTTCTGTGTCTCTTCTTGTATCGTCATTCTACTTTAGTAATGACTCTTGTTAAAAGAAAAAAAAAAAAAAAGGTCTATTCAATTCCAAAAGAATAATCACTAAAGGGTTTTACAAGAAATTCTCATTAAAATCTGTGTCAATTTATCCATTATTTTTATGCCCTTAGATTACATTTCTGTGTCATTCCATTGTTAAAAAGATTACTGACTGCTATATGCTCTTTAAGCAGTATCAATTATACAATCAATTAAACAGTAGAGATTATGGGGAGGAATAACTCTTATAATATAGTCACATTTCTTTACAATTGGAAAGTTAGGTTAACAATATAAGAATGTACTGTACTTCATAAATTTTCATGGCATTTTTTCTGTCCCTTTATCCATGTGTTTAGACAGTATGCTAAAATGCGCTCGATCCATTCAGCCATGGAACAAAACTACATTTCCAGCCTTGAATTATTGTGCTCTCAGAGGAGACAGGATACTTTTACTTTGCAAGGTAATCATTTGTTGGGAAACTATGTTCTTAGACTTATCATATTCTATAATAATGGATCATTTTATATGGAGGAATTGATGGACGATTTTTTAGTGATTCATTTGGGACTGCCTGCAAATGACAAATAAAACCAATCAAACATAATTGCAGATGGAATACTACATCTGAATTTTAGATATATGCGTGGCGTTGGCACGAGCATCTGAAATCGTCTAAGTTCTTTATGTTCAGGTAGCTCTAACTGCCTCAATAACTATCTGCTTTTATGACAAACAAAGACATGAAATGAGAAGCTTCATAATTAAAATGCTTAACCATCCAAATGCTTTCAGCATTTTACTCAAAGCATTACATTTTCCCTGTAAATTTGCTACAAAAAAGAAAGCTGGAATCATGGCATTAAATACTAAGAGCTGAAAAATGATTCAAAGCCTCAGCTTTAAAAAAAAAAAAACTCTGAGACCACATTAAATTAACTAGCAATCTGTCAAAAAGTTTTCTGTATATCAATGATTAGAAAAGCCGCTAGACACATATGACATATACAGACTCCTAAAACTGGGGAAACAAAATATCACATCAAAATTATCAGTTATTTCTATAACATTTTTACAAAGATTCCTTCAGTTAATATACGAACACTGTGTTTTCAAAATGGTGACTACAATTATAGATATTTATAGTCAGAATAGAAACAATCAAAACTAGCATTAATAGCTTATATAGTCACATGCAGGATATCTTTAAAGGACTAGAAGGTACTAGAGAAGTACTATTTACCTCAAGAAAGCATTTCTTATTATTACAAAATACAATTCCTAATGGCAATTTAGATTATAAAATACAAATGCATCAAAAACGGTACATACATACATGAACCAATATCAATATTATTATGTGAAAATAAAAGCAAATCTTTTTAAATAAAGACTCATAGCATAAAACAATAATAGCATGCCAAAGTTGAATTGGAAAATCATTCCTATTCTATAAGAAATATTTTGAAAACATAGATATAAAAATATTAGATGTAGCTTTATTTATAATTTACTCTGTTTTTATATATTAAATTACTGTTTAAATATGAAAATATGTAACACGAACTATATAAACCTAACCATGGTCATTAATTGTCCATAGAATACCAAAGGTATGAATTAGCGCTTCAATCAAGTACTCAGGTAGTATGTGTGTTTCAGGTGAGTGATGGCAAGGAACACAGTCTGCAACAAATAAATACCCTCCATTGTTGCAAAAACATTGTTGCAATACACTGTACACTATAAATTCCCAATGTTGAAACAAGATTTTAGAGGAAAAAATGATTTAACAACATATATGTAAAATCAGGGATATACCACATGTTTTCACAGGAGTTAGATTATTTGAGAATAACATGAAAATGGGTTTTTATCAGTAAATATTTCAGTCAGTAAATAAAATCCCCAACATTGTTATTTAAATACTCACAGGGAAAGGTATAAATTGACTCAACTATACAAGAGAGGTGAAAAATGACTGGGAGTGTTTCCTCACATAGTTTATATAAACTAATCCAAAATAAATGTAAAAGATTACTTCTTTTTCTCTGAAAGTATCAACAATTATAAATATGGTTGTAATTTTCCTTAAAAAAACAAGAAATATAAATTAAAATAGTGAATGAATTTTTCTTACAAGCTGTTGAGTGAAAAGTGGATTTAATTAGGAAGAAATTCAAAACTGTAGAGAAACTCCTTTAGAAATTTTAAAGGGATTTATGAGGATTATAAAAGTTTATAAATTTCATGATGCCTGTTTTTTAGTATGCTAACTTAGATTGAGAAATATGGTATTCACATCGGTCTTTATGTAATTGTACTGTTAATGTATTTTTACTTTTAGCTTCTGAGTGTAATAGCCAGCCTCCAAGATGGCTCCCAATGATCCCCACCGCGTGGTACTCACGCCCTGGAGTCTTTTCCCATATTACATGAGTTTTGGTCTGTGTGACAAGTAGAATATGGCAAAAGTGATGGCGTGTTATGTCCCGAGATTATTTTATTGTCTTGGTTGCTTTCTCTCTTGGAACAAGTGTGCTCTAGGGGAAGCCAGATGACATATCACAAGCAGTCCTTTGGAAAAGTCCACATGGCAAAAACTGAGCTCTTCTGAACAACAAACAGCCAGCAAGGAACTGACGCCTCTGCCTACAGCCGTGTGAGTTAAGGTAGAAGTAGGTTTACCAGTCAAGTCTTCAGATGATGGTAGTGTCATCCTACGGCAAAGTGTACTTTCATAAGACTCTGAGTCAGAATTATCTAACCAAAGCTCGGTCCAATTCCTAACCCTAACGAACAGTATGATAAAATAAATGCCTGTTGTTTTGTGCAGCTGAATTTGGGAGTAATTTGTTAAACAGCAAGGCATAATACGAAGAGAAAAGTAATTTTAACCAGATGATGAAGAAAAAGGTTAAGAAGAAAAAAAAGAAATGCATAATTACATAAAAACTTGTTGCATGGGAATACACATTCACTTTCCAACTTTCCCAAATAACGTAGCACAATTTAGACAGAATACAACAACTTAAAATATAATAATGATAAATAATTATGAATCTATTACCCAAGTCCTGAAACATTTGTGAATGACACATATGTACCCCTGTGATCCTCCTATATTCTGTTGCTTATAACGCACATACTTTCATATTTACATGTAGTTTTATCACCATATAGAGCGATAAATATTTGTGTATGTATGTATAAATTCATACTAATGTATTGTTTGCTTTGAAAGTATATTAAGAAAGTATCATGCTCTATGCAGTCTATTTGGATTTGTTCTTGTCACTCAACATTATGTTTCCGTGATTTGTTCATGTTATTATATCAAATAGTCATTTTCCCTGTGAAATAATATTCTGTAGTGTGAAGATATCAAACCTACATTTATTCATTCACTTTTCCATCTGTGGGCATTGGGTCTGTTTCTAGATTTTGTTATTACAAATGAAGCCATTATGAGCATTCTCCTATGTATCTTCTGGTTCATTGCAGCAAGATTATGTCCATTCATAGAAGATTACAATTGTTAGGCTAGCATATGGGGGTGCTCAATTTTACAAGATAATGCTGAAATGTTTACCAGAAATTGTATCAATTAACACTCTCATTACCAAAGATTAAGAAAGCTCGGTAAGGGAAAAAAACACTCTAATATTTGATATTTGGTATTTTCAGATATTTTTTTGGTGATTAAATGAGTATGAAGTGGAATCTCATTGTGTTTTACTTTGCTCTGATTAATCATCAAGCTCATGAGACACAGTGTCGCTTTTTTTGTCACTTTTATTTTTTTTTTCTGCTGGGAAATGTCTACTGTTGTCATTTGCTCATTTTTCCATAGATTTACAGGGTAGGTTGTTTAAAAAATGGTCGTAACAGTCTCTCTTACCCTAATGGCCATTTGCCACTTCTTCCAACAAGAGTTGGAGTCTGTGTTTTCCTCCTCTCAAATTTGTGATTTGTTTTGGTAACTTAAAAATAATAACTGCCAGTTTTTTGTTTTGTTTTGTTTTGTTTTACCAACAAGGATGGGTTTATTCAGGAATATAAGAGAATTGAAATCTGGGACAAATAAGCTTCAGTAAAACTGGAGGCAAGTCTAGGAGGAAAAGGAGAGGTATGTTTCTTTAAGGAGAAAAGAGGTAAACTGGGAAGGGTATGATAAACTGAAAGTCCATTGGCACAAATTGAGAGTTTGAACTATGATGGCTTTTCATTGGCTGAATTGTTGCCAGTGGGGATCAGGAAAGCTTCTCTTCCTCTGACTGGAATAGAGAAGAGTATTCATATGCAAAGTCAAATCCATCTCTTCCTTAGGGTGTGCAATTGACTACAGGTGGTATAATGTGAGACTCTCCTTGCTGAAACCTCCCCATTTTAGTGAGGTTTCCCACTACTAATTTTCAAAGCTTTGACAAGTAGAATGAGACAGAAGTGATGCTATGTGACTTTGGGGGCCAGCCTTAAAACACCCTCAGTACTTCCCCTTTCACTCTAATGGAGTGCTGAGCCATCTTTTAAAGCAACCTGACCACCAGCCTGAATGGAGAAGCCGCAGGGAGAGACGATCTATAAGATGTGAGATTAAAGTGAGAGAGTCCCAACCATTCAACCACGCAAGTGCAGGTGGCATATATGTAGTCATGTCATCTGGAATTTTTCTGCTCTTGTCTTTCTGCCCAAGTCAACACAGTGTATCCCAAAGACAAGTCATCCCAATGGAGCACTGTCTAAACAGTGGAACCATGAAAAACACATGGTCCTTGTTTTGATTCACTAAGTTCTGAGTGGTTTGTTATACATCAAAAGATTGTTAAAACAGATTTTTATTATATTCTTGATAATTTTATACTAACATTTCATAAGTTACATGTGTTGCAAATATTTTTCCAAGTTTATAGCTTGGTGTTTTACTTTTAAAAATGTTTTTGAACTAAATATAACCACATTTAAATTTTATTTCTTTAATAATGAACACTCCGCATCCTGTTTAAGAACTTTTCCACTTCCCAAAATCAAAAATATATTCATTTATATTTTCTTTCAAACCCTATAGAGATTTGTTATGGTATTTCAAGTTTTAAGCTAGCTGGGTTTGAATTATGAAAACATTGTGCTGGAGGAATTCGATTTCACTTTCTTCCCATCTGGATCACAAATTTTTGCGGCTCATTTTTCCACCTCTGCCCCAAATCAAAGTGGCATATTTGTGTGGATCTATTTCTGGGTTCACTATTCTGTTACATATGTCATTTGCCTATGTTTGTTCACTTTTAACAGTGTCTGAATTATTATAACTTAGAATAAGTCTCAGGATTTCATAAAAGCCTTTCTTCTTCCACATTCTTCTTTTTCAGAAAGGTTTAAGCTATTTATAGTCCTCTGTATTCTATATAATCATTGAATCTGTAAATCAGTTTGAGTCTGTAGAGAAGAAATAACATCTTTACGATAGTCATTCATTATGTCTATTGACATGGGACACGTCTTACTGTTTGAGAGCTTTAATGGTTGTTCAGTAGATTTATAATTTACCTCAAAGGTCACAGATGTGTGCATCTTTTGTTACAGTAATTTCTAGGAATTTAATTTTTCTCGCTGTTTAAATTTCTAATTGCTGTGAATAAACAAAGCTTTTTTTCATATTTTTCTTATGAAAAATATCGCTATTTTATCCAATTATCCTCAATACTGATAATATGTCTGTATATTCTCCCTCTCCCCCTGTAAATAACCACATTAACTGCAAATGATGATTAATTCCCCTTTTTCTAATCCTTGGGCTTTTATGTTCCTCTTACCTTGTGCATCACCTCTTACATTGTTGAGTGTAGGCACTCAGGCCTGTCCCTGAGTGTAAAGGAATTGTCTCTCACAATACTCATTTAGAGTTACATTAATTGTGAACATTTTTACCTATTTCATCAGGTTAAGTAATTTTCTCTGTATGCCAAATATTCTAAATATTTCTGTCTATGCATTAAAAATAAAAAGAGCAGGTGCCAAATTTTATGTGTTTTTTTTTTTTACTTTAGTGAGATGATCATAAACACTTTTCCTAAAATTTAATAAATGTCTCAACCATCTATTAATTCTTTATTGTAACGTTTTTTTTTCATTTTACAAGTATCCTTTTCAGTTTTATTTCCAAATCTGTCTTTCTGACATTTTCTCTGTTGGATGTTTAAGAAACTGCATAAGTTTGTTCCCCAAGCACTTCATACATAGATACACTATATTCTGTGATTGACCTTCCAAAAACAAATAATCCTTGGAGTTAAAATCAGTTGCTTGTTGTGTCTTTTAGAACTTCATTTATGGTCGTCAGGATTCCTGAGTGCTTGGCCATCTTTGGCCATGAGTGTATTGCTTTATGTAATTTTGTTTGGCTTCTGGATTTTGTATTGAAGCTTTTCTCCAGGGAATGCTTGTTTCTACTAGTGACTTGGAAGTGGTTATATGAGGTTCAGTTTCTCTACCTTATTGCTGTTCCGAAGTTTACTGTCCCCAAACCAGTTGGTGTTTCCTGAGGCAACCCTATCCTCCCTTGTTGCTTCTGAATCTTGGAAGGCTCCCTATGGATTTCTGCACCCTTGGTACTCAACCCTGCATTACCAGCCATTGATGTCTTCTTTCCTGGCTGCCCGTCTCCTGACTGTCTTGCTGCATGCCCTGGGATGCTTCCCACCCAGACACTTTTGTTTGTTTGAAGACATTCCTTATTTTTAAGAACTTTAAGTGTACTTTTAAAGGTTGACAAGTGCTAATTGAAGAGAACTGAAGAGAAAGCATTGCTAGTAGACTTCCCAGTATAGTTTGGAAAGTGCACAATTTTAACAAGTTTTTATTCATCTTATATTTTAAGCATAAAACAAGAAAATGTATCTCTCACTGATGCCATATGGCCACTGATAACTGTGAGGGAATTCAGGACTTAAAGTTACTCATAGATGTCAACTGGCAGAAGTTCTATCTTAATAAATGGCATAAAATTTTGGAAGAAGAGAGAAAAAGAAAAAAAAAGACTGGTCACATGACAAAATTTTCATATAGGATGATACATATTATGTCAGCTCACAATTTTATTGGTAAATTAAAATCAAATGGAAATGCCTTAGTTAAAGTAGGTAGAGGTGTGCCATGTTTCTAAAGTGATACCATGACACATTTGTGGGTAATTCTAATGAGTAGAATATTCTGTCCTTCTATGACAAAAAAAAAATCACTCATGCATGGTATACTGACCCCTCTTCAGGGAGACAACCCCCAAATCCATCACAACTCATTGTTCTCCATGATCTGGCTGTTTGGAAAATCTTACATCTGGTCTAAGTCTGGAGATTTAGGAACTAAGAAGAAAAGTAATAAGTTCTCCACAAACCCGGTAAAAGGTGATAGCTTTGGGACAGGATAATTATAATAAACACTCACTTTTTGGAAGAAAGAATCTGAGCTATACATCCGTTCCTTTTTACAGCAATATTTAAATTTCTGAAGACAAATACTAGGGGAAGCCTTTAACTTCATATTCTGAGAAAGGAGAATGTTTTTAGATTAGACAGACTGTTATCCCAGAGAATAGCTTCCTAGTTCATTCTGCAAATCAGCTTGTCATCATGCATGGTCCTTTCCCTTTTAAATTATCTTTTCAACTCCACCTTTATGTGCTAAGCATCTTTTTCAATCTACCCTGTGTATAGAAGGTAGAAAGCTCAAGGAAAGGTTTCAAGTACTGAACACTTATGTTTTTTTTTTTTTATATATAATGTTTATTTATTTTTGAGAGAGAGAGAAACAGAGACAGAGAGAGACAGAATGCAAGTTGGGGAGGGGCAGAGAGAGAGGGTGACACCAAATCCGAAGGAGGCTCCAGGTTCCGAGCTGTCAGCACAGAGCCTGATGTGGAGCTCTATTCTACAAACTGTGACATCTTGACACGAGCTTAAGTCGGATGCTTGGCCGACTGAGCCACCCAGGAGTCCCAGTTAATCCAAGACGGTGGTTCTTCATGCAGCAGGGCAACAGTCTTAGAAATATGCTAGGTTTATTATTTATTTGACTTCCAAAAATCACACCCACAATTCACTGGACACATAACTGGATTGCTTGTATATACCTTGAACATATGCGGTCTCCCTGGGAAAGCCACAATTTTTGTTTCCCTTTGACACTTGTTTTACCTGTTTTACCGAAAAATGTTTCTGGGCATCATATTAATCCAGTTAGAGCTTTGAAATATGGTTGTGACAGTTACACCATTATTTTATGCTTAATAATAAGCTAAGTGTTCATTGCTAAAAGCATATCTTTGCCTATTTGACTTTAAGAAGTTGTTTCTCCCAACCTGCATGTCTCTGAATTTCTTTCATGGCCGACAGTTTTCTGAGCTCATTTATTTCCTGGTAGTGTCTTGTCTAATATAACCAATAGTTACCAGCCTATACTCTTCTATGCTCTTAAATTATCTGTGTCTCTTTTGCATCCAGCAGGTCACTTGTTTTGGCAAATAACATTTTATTAAAATACAGTGTCATGCATTTATTTACATATTGTTTGCAGCTACTTACCTGCAATGATGAAGAGGTGAGTAGTTGCAACAGAGCTCCTATGGCCCACAAAAGCTAAAGCACTTACTGTCTAGTCTTTTACCAAAAAAAGAAAAAAAATTACCCCATCCCTCATCTAAAGCTCCAAGCTCATTATAGAGAGGTGGTTTAGTACATTTTTGCCATTGCATAACACGAATAGCTCTGACAGCTTCCAACTCCATTCACTCCCAAACTCCACTAACACTTATCTCTCCATTCTCTGACTGATTCCTAGGGTCATGCCACTTATTCGAGGTTATATGCAAACCACTTTTGGTCCGAATTTCTCTGTCATCCGAAAGAGGCCAGGTTATGCTATGGAAACAATCAATCTCAAAGTTCCTCATGGCAGAAAACAATGAAGTTTATTCTTTCTTCAGGCCACATCTCTCATGGGTTATCACAGGAGCTCTGTTCAGCATCTTTATTCAGTCACAATCTAATGTAGGCCCCATCCTGATGCACGCTCCCAGGTGAAGAGGGCAGACACAGAAGAAAAGTGAGTACGGTGAGAAGCAAATTGGTTCTTCAAATTTCTGCCAAGATATACATTGAGCCTTTTTCACACCACACTGGTTAAAGTCAATCCAAGTCCATGCCTGAATGAAAATCATTGAGAATTGCGATCGTGTTGTATTGTGAATGCTAGTGATCCGCATTAGAGAAAAGCTGGGTTTTACCACAGCTGGGTAGTAGAAGGCGCTGCGATGACATTATTACCTAGTGCAGTCTAGGAACACACTTGTTGATTAAGAAACAAGCATATGGACTCACACATAATAAAAGGTAACTGTTCACTCTCCGGAGGGTTTACAGAATTCTTTGCTTTGATTAGCTGCTGTTTTATTTATTTTTTATTTTTTAATGTTTATTTCTTTATTTTGAGAGAGCAAGCAAGTGTTTGAGCAAGGGTGGGGCAGAAAGAGAGGGAGAGAGAGAATTCCAAGCAGGCTCCACGTTGTCAGTGCAGAGCCCCACATACCACTTGAGCCACAACCTGTGAGATCAGGACCTGAGTCCAAACCAAGAGTCTGAGGCTTAGCTGACTGAGCCACCAGGTGCCTCAATTAGCTGCTATTTTAAATAAGAGATGGAAGAAGATAAAAACAACCTAAGAAACATAAGCTAACATTATCCTAAGTTTTAAATTAGAAAAATGATGCTTATATTATATTCTGAATTTAATGCCTTACTAACAAAGAATGAGGAATTACAGAGACCACCTTTACTGATGACAGCTGCATGAATATAAACTCTCTCCCACTTTATCCATGAAAAGTAAGACACTTGAGGGGTTTGGGGAATGCTCCAATTACTCTTAACCTATATAATATTACAAAGGATCTCTCTGAATTTGGTAAATTATTATCTTTTTGATTACACTCAATCATATTTCATTTGGGGAGGTCAAAATAGCAATCTATCAACTAAAGTGAACCACCCTTAATTAATGATAATCATAGCTTAAATTTCCTCTCCCTAAGAGAAGCTCTCAGCTATAAAAATGGGATGGTTTTGTATCTACCGAAATGGCTCACACAAATTTTGTATTGAGAAAGAAAAGTATTTATATATTTGGCCAATTAAATTGTCTTATGTCTGTAATCTATTGATTTGTCTATTTGATTTTTTATTCATATTCCCTTACTATCTGTATTTAACACAATGAGTTTGTCATTACTAACTTAAATTAATAAATGAGGCTATTAGGATTTAGGTAATAAGCACATAGTAAGTGCTCTGTAGACAGGATTATAGTTCTGTGCCACATTTTATCTATCCAAAGACTGAAATATAAAAAGAGGAAAAGATAAACATATTATGCAGCTTAATATTATAAACTGAATTTAGTACAATGTATCAATTCCTATTTTCTTTTTCTCTTCGTTGTTAGTCATATTTTATTGACTCTTTGCATGTTGTATAGATGTAGACATAGATATAGATATTTGTTTATTTTAAGATATGATGGATACCCTGAATAAAAGAACCACAGAACCTCCAGAGAAGTGGGGATCTTTATCTTTGAATAGTGTTCTCTCTTTCCTCTGTTAGGTAAGGGGAGGTGAGGTCCATTCACCACTCGGGCAGCATGCTGGCTGTAGCTTCTTTACATTTTTGTCAGACTTTCATTATACCATTTCTATCTGGTTTGCGTGCAACCTTCCAATTTCTGATCGAGAATGTGGCATATCTTCATTTCCACAGCACCGAAAGAATTGGAAGATCTGTTCTTCGGGAGGTCCTGTAGAGTTCCCACAGACACAAACAGTTGTATATCTCAGAAGGTAGAAGGTTAATGAGTTATGTGAGTTAAACTATTTTAGATAGTATATACATTTTAATTAGGAAGGTTGCTATTTATTGAAGCATTTTAAATAAACAGCATCTGTGCTCAATACTTAGGTGTTATTCAAAATTTAACAACTATTTTTTTTCTATTTTGCATCAAAACTTCTTGTTACATAAAAGTGAGATGACTTTTAGGTATTTATAAATGCATTTTAAATCAAGGTGTATTTGAATAGTGTACAGGGGAAAGAGGATAACAAAAAGAGCCAGCTGTTGGCCTTTCAATTAAGAAAACAATAAGCTTCAATGTACTGACAAAGAACCAACAATCCAATCACGACAAAGCAGCAAACAAAGCAAAAACTGTAACAGATGCTGTTTTCAGTGTTATCAAACACTCTATATAGAAGGAACTCCCTTGAAAATTTAGCAGTGAGAACATGCCAATTTTTGATTAATTCAGATTTTTCCTCAGCTCTCAAGAGCTCAACCAGAAAACCTACTTGCCCCTGTGGTGCTTGAAGTAGAAGCAATGATCAAGTAATTCAAAAGAAATAAAACTTTGAGTCCAGATGGCTATAGAGCAAACTATAAAACTTCCAAGGAAAGTTTAAGTGCACTCATTAAAAGACCTTTCTTTCCATATGATGAAACAACATTTTATTACCTACTCGGCAAACTTTAACTTTCATTGTTATCTCCAGTGCTTTTTGACTTCTGCCTACTAAGTAGGCTCAACATGATTCTATATCAGCAACTCTGGGGGAAAGGTTCACTAGTGCTCCTTCATTTAAATGCAACATGTTACAACATGTTCCATTCTGTGTGTGGGGGTGTGTGTGTGCGCGTGTGTGACTATTTAAGGATCCAATTAAAGTTAAGGTTACTCAGAAGGATATGTATATTTTAACTCAGGAAATTTTGTGTAATATAATAGATAATATCCTGAACCTAAAAACTGATAGCTGGCCTTTACAAAAGCAAGTCTTGAAGTTAAAAAGAAAACCTGCTCTACAGACTACAGGTGGTTCTGAGAACCGATTATGACACAGAAGTCATAGTTCAAATCAGAGAAAAACATTCAACAAGTGATGTTAGAAAACATTTGGAAGAGAATTCCATTAAATCCCTGCTTCACACTAACCCGAATCATTGTTGATGTATTAAATATTATCAATATTTGTATAAGAAATAAAAATAAACAAGTAAAGAAAATATGGGAGAACAAATGTATGCCCTTGTTTTCTTCAAGAACACACAAACACCTAAACCATGGAGGAAGAAAAATGAATCAAAATGTATCAAAATTACAAACTTCCTCATGGGAGAAAAATTACTGTTAAAAATTTTTAAAGACGATTGACCCTCGAGAAGAAATATGTGAAACATTATAATAGCCAAATAATAGCCAGAATATAATGAGAATAATACTATTATTTTTAAAAGAAAAATAAACAAATAATAGTCGTTTCACAGAAGGATAAATAGAAATGAGTACTACGAAATAAAAAACAAAAAAACAAAACAAAACAGAAAAAGGAAATGAGTACTAAGGATATGAATGATGATTCTATTGATTATTAGGAAAATCAAATTAAAACAGCAATGATAAAGCAATATTTTACCCATCTAATTGTCAAAACATAGTTTAAAAAATATTGACTATTAGCATATATATGGGAAAATAGGAAATATTAAATGTAGCTAATGGATTTATATATTGGTCAGATATTTAATTTAATTTTATTTTTAAGTTAATTTTTTAAAATGTTTTTTATTTTGAGAGAGAGAGAGAGAGTGCAGGAGAGGGGCAAAGAGTGTGGGAGACAGAGAATGTCTGTACTGACAGTGCAGAGCTCCATGTGGGGCTCAATCTCATGAACCATGAGATCATGACTGCAGCCAAGTTCAAGTGTTGAATGTCTAACCATCTGTGCCACCCAGGCACCCCTTGTATAGGTATTTTAGAGATCTATTTTGCGATGGCTATTAAAATTAAGAAGACTGTAAATTCTAGGACTGAACAAATTTGTTAGTTGGATCTATACTAGAGAAAACTTGTATATTTGCCTGATATTTGTATAAAGATGCTCATTGCACTGTATTTTCTAATAATGACCACCCTGAAATCAATCTAAATGTCCGTAAGTTGAGGAAAAGTGGCAAAAACTATGATTCAGTCTATGGTTCAGTTAGAAAATAGAGGTAGATTCATATAACTGGACATAGACAGATCTTCACTATTTCCTAAGTGAGACAACAAATTGTAGAACATGAGGTTGAACATTTTACTATTTAGGTTTAAAAAAAGGCAAATAAGCATTGAAAGAAACTGCATATCTACAGCTATACAGAATGTGTAATGTACAGAAAAAGACCTGCAAGATATACAACAAAATAAGAATAATAATTGTTTCAGACAACAATTACTCAGTAATATTTGAATTTTTACAAAGACCATATACTGTCACATAACTTGCTCAATTAAAATATACATTTTGTGTGAAGCTCGTTACAGATTTGAGAAAGTTTAGAGGAACAATGTATAGCAATATAAACATTGACCATGACACCTCCAATGGTACACATTTGAAATGTTATTATTTCTAGGAGGCTTCCCACATACCTGGCATTGTACTACAGGCCGAATAAAGGCATAACTTAAGTTTTACAACAACTCAGTGAATTAGGACTTCATTTTATAGATGAAGATATTAATACCTGGAGATTTAAAAAATTGTACAGTGTTATTCACTGAAGGCCAATAATAGGACCAAGATGCAAATTCAAGCTTGTCTAATTCTTAATTAAACCTGGTTACTGGTCTGTGCAAATAGGAAAAAAACTGGAAATTTAGTGTATTTTCAGTCTATAACAGTTTTTGAGACCTGAAAGTAGTGTATTTGAAAATGTCTTAAACAAAGTTTAAAAAGTCACAGATGAGGGGCGCCTGGGTGGCTCAGTCGATTGAGCCTCTGACTCTTGATTTTGGCTGGGGTCATGATCGCAGAGTCATGGGAATGAGTCTCGCATAGCGCTCCACTCCGAGTGTGGACCCTGTTAAAATTATCTCGCCCTCTCTCTCTTGTCCCTGTCCCCTACTCGTGCTCTTGCTCTCTCTTTCTAAAATAGAAAAAAATTAACGTTAAAAAATTAAAAATTACTGGTGAGAAATGTATATGTGAATAAAAAAAGAGAGTATTAATTGAAGACACTACAGTAAAGTCTCGAAAAAGCTTATTTACATGCATTTAATTTTTTATTAAAATTTCTAAAAGTAGACAGGACAAGCAATTATGAATATCATTCAGTATACTACTCAGGAAAAAACCTTTAAGACAATTATTTCATTATACATTTTTTTCAGAGTATATACAAAGCAAATGTCCCAACAAATTAAAAATAGCTATGACAGTACTAAAGACAAATAAATGTATGAAATATTAATGAGAGAAATAAACTAAGGAAAACAATATTTAGACATAAAATGCTATGAAAGATAAGCAAATGATTAGGTACATGAAACTTTCATTTCTGTAAGTTAAAAATAGTTGAATAACAATGATTTCATGGTTTCATGGTTCAGGCTAATATTAGAAATTGTCCACATACTGTTAAATTTTCCATTTCTTTCTTGAGGGGGTTATTGTTCTGATCGTTCAGTGACTACTTACTGTAGTTTGTCCATTTCATTTACATTTAAATTTTCTTAAAAATTATAATATACATTAAGAAGAAATTCACTCAAGAATATTGGCATAAAAGTATGATCAGTTTTTTTTAATTTTATTTGTTTATTTTTGAGAGAGAGAGACAGAGAAAGAAAACACGAGGAGGACGGAGGAAGAGAAGAGAGAGAGGAAGGCAGAAATCCCAAGAAAGCTCTGCGCTGTCAGTGGAGAGACAGATGTGGGGCTTGAACTCACAAACTGAGATCATGATCTGAGCCAAAATCAACAATCGGGCACTTAACTGGCTGAGCCATCATGTACCCCATAAATTACAATTAATTTTAAAAGGCAATCTAAAGTAAGGAAAAATTAGGAGATCCAAAAATACACAAAACAGAGACAAAGATTATTTATCAGGTTAATAAAGTAATAGAATATGAGATAGCAAAATTTGAATTTCTGTAAGCAAATATGGATATATTAAACAGTATTACAGAGAAAAATTTTAATGTAAGTTCTAATTTAGTCTGACAAATACAGTATTTACAAAAAATAGCATTTCCTCAGTAACAGTTGATTTATTAAATTACATATATGATCACTTAATATGTAATTTTTGAACATTGATCATATGTCAGAAATTCTACGTAGCACTGCAAAACAATTGTGAATAAGACAGAATGCATCTTTGCTGTGACTTAAGATCATTTCATCAAAAGAAGAGATCATACAACCCAACTTCACTCTTGTATTGTCATGCCAAGCTTACTGAAAAAGGTTAGTTTAGTCAGCACTGGTCAGGTTAACGACGTGTTTCTTCAATGACTCTAAACCACACCGACACTAAAACCACAGTGACTACTCTTCACTGAGTCACAATGACCAGTATCCATCCAATAATATCAACCCTGTAAACTCAGTGTCAGGGCCAAAGTGTTGTTAAACATTTTAAATCTCGACCTTGTAGGTCGAGGCCATTTTTTGTAGTCACCATGACTTTCTAGATTTAAATCTGAGCAGATCCAGATTCAAATTTGAGTAAGACGCATCCCCCGTACCAGCATACTTTTTCAATAATCCTCAAAATTATTTTCGGGAGCCAGTGAAGCAGGCAATTGTGAACTATCATACAACAGCATCCCGTAGTAGGTTAATAAATCTATATACATAATTATGAAATTTATAATTTTCAGAGATGTTTTAATAGTATATTTTAATGTGAAAAAAGCTATATTTTATTAACAGACCCCAATATCTTTTTTTCTCTCTGTAAAAATTAAAAAGCCAATAGTAAATATATGAATGTTTAGGAATTAATACATCAGTGTATTATCTTATTTGGAAGTTATATAGATATTCAACAAATACCTGTTATTCAGTTTAGGTTATTTGCATCTGCTTAAATTACTTACTTGTAACCAATTATGTTCAGATTAGATATCAAACAGCTAACCATCATCTTATTATTTTGTTGTTGATAAATTGTGCAACATAGATAATAGCGTGAGCGTGTATGACTAGTAAACCAAAGTAGAAAAAGTTGTATGTTTGCATCGGTTTTAATATTAACAACTCTGAAGACATGTCTGCTTTATTAAACCAGAAAACTTAAAGTAGCTTTTATATATCAAAGATAATCCGAGATCATGTGAACCTGAAAATCATTTGGATAGTTTCTAAATTTTGAGAGTTTTAGGAATACTTAATTTATTTAAGTGCTTATTTTTCTTGAAGCCAATTAAATAGAAGAACACTTTTAAAACTATTGCATGTACATAATATACATATACACATACATAATATACATAAATACATGATATTATGATTATGTTATTACATATATTATTGTACCTGTGTGTATATATATATATATATATACATATATATATATAAACATATATATATAAATATATACACATGCAGAGATCTTATAGCTTTCATTTTTAAATTTTAGCCATGTCTCAGGTACAATAACACAAAATTCAAAAGGATAGCTGAATCCGATTAGTGTTTGTGGCAGATGGACTAAGTTAAGGTTACCTGCTCGGTTGGCCAAAGGATATTACAAAAGGTTATTTACATACTATAAGGATTCTTTTAGGGAAGCTGTTTTTGGAGTTATGTTGTCTTTTAGAAGCTTCTGCATACCAAAGAATGCACAGCATTTTTTCTTCTGAGGAGTTCGGGATCCTCTTCTTTCAATCACGCTCCCTAGAATGGATTATATTCTCTAAGGTAAAGGTTCCCCAAATCGGCAATGACAATTTCAAATTATCCAAAAATTTGCTCATTTTCCAAACAGACATAAGATCCTGTTTCACAGAGGGTATATATATAGGAAGCAGTAGTTTTGTTTGTCTGTTTTTTTTAATGTTTATTTATTCTCCAGAGAGAGAGAGAGAGAGAGAGAGCATGAGCAGGGGAGGGGCAGAGAGAGAGGGAGACACAGAATCTGAAGCAGGCTCCAGGCTCTGAGCTGTCAGCACAGATCCCAACGCGGGGCTCGAACTCACCAACCATAAGATCATGACCTGAGCTGAAGTGGGACACTTAACCAACTGAGCCACCCTAGGTGCTCCAGGAAGCAAAAGCTTTAGAGAGAGGTGGGGAAAGAAATTTCTACCTATAGACTTCTGTAGATTTTTGAAGACCTCTTAACCATGAGGGTTCCTGTTTGTAACAGCTATTCCAAAACACAGGGCATTGCAGGCTTTCCCCGCTTTTGTACAACATAGGGTGACTTAACAAGAAGCCTCAAAATCAAAATATAGATATGTACAATCAGGTTGACGAGTTTAAAACACAAAGATAGCAGAGCTTGGCTCTAAGAGAGACTTAACTCCGGGGGAGGAGGCGAGAAAGCAGTGAGTTCAATGGGTTCTGCGGGTCCAGCATCTACTTGCCCATCAGCCTCCGTATCATGGCGGAGTCTTCTGTGCTTCTCACTTCTTATTCACGAAACTGTCAAAAGCCCAGAAATAGCACCATTAAAACTACCAAATAATAGATAGTATTTACAAAGAGTTGAGTGTGTAAAAAGAACAGTTCACAAAATGGGAGCCTTCAAATTCAAAGACTGATAAGCAGCACCTTCGCATGAAGTTAGACGATGGCTCAGCAAGTGAAAAATGAAGACTGCGTTTACCTTTTCCAGTTGCTCGTTATTACAAGGAGTGCTTCTCCGCGGCAGAAGATTGGTTAAACGTGATCACCACATGCCATTTTTATGAAGATGGCAAGTTTCTTTTGTGGCTGTCAGAAGCATTTACAAGAAATAACCTAAGAAATTTCCTTACGCTCATGAAATAAGAGAGAGTTAGTTTTGCTTATGTGGTTTAAATGGTTTTGTCTGCTCAGGGAATTCTCAAATCTGGTCTTCATTTGTATTTAATTTTAACAAAATAAAACTCATTTATCTATAAAAGAATATATTACGCAGCAGTGAAAACCATCACATTGAATTTATATGCATTTTTCATAAGAATATGCCCATGAAATCCATGTCCATTTGACTGCAAATGAGAGAGAACACACAAAATAGTTTTAAAAAGTCAAAATTTTAAAAAAATAAGAAAGAAAAAAGTAGAAATGTACTTCACTCAACCTCAAGGTAGGGAGTATGGAGATGGTAGTGAGGTCTCATAAATCATCCAAGGTCCTTGATGTTTTAATCTTATTGTTCTGCCATCTTGAGTGTGGTTTTTACCATATTGTCAAAATGGCTGTTTGTGATTAAGCAGGAGGGACACATTAAGCCGAACAGGAGAAAGAGGAATGGATCTCTTCTTCCTCTAAGGTACTGCTTCTCCAAGTGTGGTCTTCGTATGAGCAGCTTCAGCATCACCTAGATACCTTTCTGAGATGCAAATTTGCAGGCCTCATCTCAGATTTATTGCATCAGAAACTCTCGGGTTGGGACCCAGTATTCTGATTTAACAAGGCTTCCAGGTGATTCTGATACAGCTTATTTTCCAATGTTTTAAAGATATTCTGGGAAGTTTTATACAACATTTATGCCACATTCTAGTCATTCAATTTGGCCACAACAAACTGCAAATCAGGATAGAACAAATAAAATCTAACCTAGGTGTCCATGAGAAAAGCCAAAATCCTAGTTATATTAAAATAGAAAGAAGGGAGAATAAACAGCTTCTGCTACATCCACAAGAGATTGCTAATTTAAAAATATAAAACAATTTACAGAAGAAATATATAGAAATCATATCTAACAGTATCTTTATGACTTTTATATATATGTTTACATAACATATCTTTACGTTTTTATATATACATAATGGTCGCATCTTATAGTCACGTAAGATGTATTAAATATATTGATAGGTGGTATTATATTTGTGAGTTTTTGTGTATCCAACATGGGTAGCTGTACATATCCACATGTCTCTACACTTAGATTATGGGTTGAGTGGAAGTAGAAAGTGAAGATTTCTACGTTTTTACTTTAGACTTAACATTTCTTTTCCAAAGATCACATGCCATCTTTCACAGTTGAAAACAGAAAAAGAAAAAAAAATAGAGCTTCAAGATACTTAATTGCGAAATTAACAGCTTGAGATGGACAAACTGTAATAAATGAAATAAAAATGTACTTGAAAGAAGATATCTGAATAATACATTTGTTTTTGCCATTATACTTAAGGAAGTTATTGAAGAAGATGGATAGGAACTCAGTGTTCCTTTTTTTTTTTTTTCTTTTTTTTTGTATATCAAATTAGGCCATAAAAGGATGGCATAGCTGCCAGAATTCTTATAATAAATCTTACAAGGATTCACAAACCCTATATAAAAGAAAAATTAAAATTACTCCATTACGTTTCTTGTTAGCAACTATGCAATGTTTTCTGAATTATCCAGGTCAGTGATCTTTGAAGTTTAATCTGCGGACCAGCAACAACGGCATCGCTGGGAACTTGCTAGAAATGCATAGTTGGGGGCACTACCACACATCTATTCAATCAGAAGTTCTATGGGTAGAGCCCCACAATTTGCCTTTTTAAAAAAAGCACTGCAGGTAATTCTAGTGCAAGCTCAAATTTGAGAACCACTGACCTAGATAATTGCTTCACCCTTTTGCTTTGTTTCCCTTCTGCAAACATGTCAGTAATTGCTATGGAAATGTATTGTAATATAGTCAACATGCAATTATCTCTGATATTCAGGGAGCAGAATGATTTGGACGAGAGACTACCATGGATAATCCCACGTCTCTCTTTAGCTGTCAGTTTCTGACTCCGCCCACCCATACATTTTTTGCCAGAGCCCCTAATGAGAACTGTAATTGACTGACTCATGTTTCAGCTCTTTTTCCCTCCTGCCCACTCTCTGGTGAAGGTGCTAATGAGCAGTGAAATAGCCTGAAGGCAAGCAGCAGGAGCAAAAAAGAGGAGAGAGCCCTGTCCCTCCGAATATTTGAGAATATACCATAATATCAAAAACATTTTTTTAAAGAAAACCTCTTTCTCCTGTCTTAAAACTTCCTAACATGCCAATATTAAATTGATTTTAAACACTTTCCAGTATAAAAAAAAGAAAAAAAAATCAGCTCTTATAGTGGTACTAGCATTTTCTCAAGATTTGCTGGCTTTCCCTTCAACTATTAATTGTTTCTCCTTCTTTTAGTCCTGTTCCACTACTTTCAATCTATTCTTTTCTATCACTTCTATCAACAAAGCCTTTCTTTTCTTCTCTATCTCTATAAATTTTTATCTCCCTGTTCAGTTGGCTTTGAATTCTAGTCTATCAAACTACATAAAAACAGATGAGAAAAGAAAGGAGAAGTAGAATAACATTAAATACCAAGCCACTATTATAGGAATAATTCTAAAGGTGTTTCAGGGACTGAAACATCAAATAAGCCTCAGTTTGAAAGTATTATTTGCCTTCTCTGTCTGTATTGCTTTCTGCAACTTAATAGCAAGAAAAAAAAAAACTCCTTTTAGAAAATTCCTTTGTGATTTGGACTAAAAAGAAAAATAAATATAATAAAAATATAATCAATATAGCCATAATAATGACAAACTCTTATATTATTTTGCATTTGATTCAAAAATAACCCTTCAGAAACCAATTCTACTATCAAAATGTCATAAATCTTAGAAAAGACTTTATGAACTTCCCTCTCTGGGCACCTAATAATATTGCAAATTATGTACCTATATATTGCAAACTAAGTATCTAGTACAGTAGAGAGCCCTGGGTAAGAGAATCAGCATGTTGGCCCAATGATATTGATGAGATTGTTATAGTTATCAGCAGTGATGCAGGGGCCATCTCCTCTGTCCATGCGAATAGTCCTTTATTAATCCTAATTCTCTTCCTGGAAGTCTGAGTCATGTACCATATTTGATGCGATTTAACTCATTGATCTTTGTTAGACATCTTTGTTGAAATCAAGGTCTAGCAAAGAAAATTACAAAGATCACCACGATTTGATCATTACCTCCATGTTTTCACATTTTGCAACACAGAAATGTAAACTGGGACACAGAAAACATGAACAGGGTTTCAATGTAAATTATAACGGCTTTTATTTAAAAGTACGGTAACTCGTCCTCTTCAAAATTGTTGCTTTGAGATATCCTTATGTAATGTTCCTGTGATTGTTTAAGATAAACTTGAAATTAAAAAATATATAAAATGGTTTTAACATCATTTTCACTAGTTCTCAATGTTTTCAGAGACTTATCTGTTGAAGTTGAATTTTAATTCTGATAAAGAGTCAAAAATATTTGGGGTAAAATCTGGTGAATAAAATAAGTAAACAAGCCTCAGTAGAAATGAAACCCCATAACACAGAAAGAGAAAGGTGTTCTCTAGTGACTGTGTAAACAGAAGCTGAAGGCAATTCCATATTTAGGTCTTCAGCAGAATTAAAGGAATTAGTTATGAGCCAAGTGTTTTTAGTTACAAGAATTGTCTGATTTGCCCATGTCCTATAAGATTATTGATGAAAGTGCATGACAGATGCTACCTAATGGATTAGTATTGTGCCAAATGTATTCAATTTTGCAATATAATCAATCGTTAACAAAGCTACCATTATGCCACCCTAGCCGATGGAGAGCAAGGGAACCGGGAACACAGCCCACCAAGGATGCTCTGCCTCAGCCCCTGGGAGTAGAGGTCCTGAGGGCCATTCTCACTATAGGAAGATACGAGAAAAATATCTTGGGGGATCGAATCTTGCCCTGGATACATTCTTGAATTTTCTATTTTTGTTTTGTTATTTGTTGTGCATGAATGTGCAGCACAGTTGTCTAAAACAGCTCAAGACAGTATGTTCAATATCTTTTTTAATCTCTGAATTTTAAATAAAGACATATGTGTTTTGCACCTGTCATTTGACACAATGAACAAAGCAATAATGCATTTTTAATAAACCAATATTAGTTTTGCTATTAAATATGTGCAACCCTTAATCTTTAAAGCCAGCAGCTGCTCTTATATAGTGGAACTGTTGCCAGCCTTTATAAAAATAATTCTTACCATTTCTAATTCAGGCTTATCCACATGCTTAGAGAGTTGCAAACATCTGGGAATCCAAAGGTTTCTGCCTCTAGTTAAGTCTAAATCTTGACTATTTTTTTAATACTGTAGATCTTGAAAAGAAAATCCATTTAAAATACTGATATTAAAATGGCCGTTACAGTAGAGACCACTTACTGTTACTGAATACGAGCTACCAAAAAATTCAGTGGCTTAAAACAACATTTTTATTATGCTCACGAATTTAATCGATCAGGAATCCTGAAAAGACATAGCAAGAATGACAGTTTTATGCTCCACGATGTCTGGAAACTCAACTCAGAAAACTAGAAGGTGGGCAGTGATTTAGAACTGGGTTTGGAATCATTGGTTGGCTCCTTCACTTGCCGAGCAAGATCCTGGGTTGAAATGATTTGACACTTAAGACTGACAACAGAAATACCTGCCCCCTTCCCTCTGAACAGTGTGGCTCTTTCAACACATGGCCAACTCAAGCTGGTCAGTTTCATACATGGTATCTCAGGGCTTTGAGTCCAAGTATTTCTGTGAATAAGAGTAGTAGAGTAGGACCTTTTAAATGTAGAATAAAAAAAATGGGGAACCTATTTTAAAAATGCCATGCTACTAAAATAAATAGCTAGTATTACTGAAGTTGAGTGTTTTCATCAATGCTTAATTCTCTTTTATTTAAATATGAGGGATATAGTATCAAAAAATAAGCCAAAAAATAAGCCAAAAATCAGAAGGAAGTCTCTTTCAGCATTCTATTCTATATTAATTATCCACAAATAACACCTCTCATTATTACAAACTAGAATGAGTTATTCAGTATTGGTGTCCATAAAGTGTCATTTATATATAAAATTTTGTTGAGTCTAAATACATGTGTATTTTCTTAAAAATATATACTCCTTTTTAAACTGTTTTTTGTTATATAATTGACATTTATTGACATAAATATCTGCATATATTTAGAATGCATAATCTAATAAAATGTGAAATATGCGTAGGCCCTGTAACTTCACTAAGTCGAGATAAATCACCCCCAAAAGTTTTCTAGTGCACTTTGTTCCCCATTCACTTCTGTAGCTTCAGACTGTGTTCACCTGTTTTCATTTTTTAATAGCTTGTATTTTCTGTAAAAATTTTATGTCCTGTGTGTATGTGGGTATATCTAGTATGCATGGAATGCACTGCCTTTCGTCTGACTTCTTTTCCTAAGCACAATTATTTTGAGACCTACCCCTGTTGTTATTGACATCAATAGTTCAGTGCTTTTCATTGTTCGGGAAATATCAATGGCATGAAAATACTACAAATTGTTTATCCACTCATCTATTGATGATTGCGTTATGTCCAGTTTTTGACGATTGCAAATAAAACTGCTAAGAAGCTTTCATGTATAAGTTTTGAATAGAAATATACTTTCAGTTCCCTGGAATAAATGCCACAGAGTAGATTATCTGAGTGACTTGGTATACGGATATTGACATTTTTAGGAAATCGTCTGCTTTCAAAGCTGGTTACGCGATTTCACCTCCCCACTACCTGTGTATGTATGAGAATATACACATTCATTCCATATTAAACTTCACTTTTGAACACATATTTAGATACAATCACTCATATATGAGCATATATATGTGATACTAATCAAGTATATTTATATTGGGAGTCGGGGATAATCCCACACATTATGAATGTTCAGCAAATATGAATTTATTATTTTAGAGGTGATTACTCTTTGGTTTAAGTTCTTTAGAAGAATACATATTACAATTTTCACACATGTGAATTTTTATTGTTTATGTGGTTATTAACATTTTTGCTATCCAAATCTCGCTTCATTTCAATATGTTTATTAAGGTCTTCACGTTTCCTATTTTAAAAAGGAAATTTTTGCGTTAATATATGATTAATTATTCACAATTTTCTTCAAGAGATAACATAAATTTTATAATGTAGAAATTTATCTGCAAAATCCATTTGGGAGAGTTGAGCGTTTTATGGCTTTTCCCTTTGGTTTTCTGACAGTTTTCCTGCTTTATAGGATGTATTACAAAGATTTGATTATATCAAACAAATAAGATGAACAATTTGTTTTTAAATCATAATCTATACTTACTGGAAAAAATTTGGTCTTTTAGAAATAATGATGTTTTCTGACAAAGTTTGTCCATATGCATTTACGCTGCTGAATTAATGAACAATTCTATGATTTTTTGCCAGCTACAACAAACACATTTCTGAGTAATTCTCAAAAAACTTCAACAAACAGTATTGAAACAGTCAAGGAGAATCAAGTTATGGATGTTCAGTCTTTCATATCAATTATTTTCAGTTTTTGATTAGAGGAGTAGCAGAGAAGAAAAATTGATTATGGAATCCTTAGAAATTACAAGAAATTACAAGAAAAATTACAAGAAAAAGTTACAAGAAAACTTTAATTACAAGAAAAAGTATATAAGTAAACAATAATCTAATAAAATGTAATTATATTAGAAGAGAATAAAGATGATGGATGAAGAAGACATATTAATTTATATGTTCAAATATACTAAATATGACTAGCAAGTACCTAAAATAAAAAAAGCAATGTTCTGAAAGATATCCTTACAGAGAATGCTACTGAGGTATAGAATTTTAGGATGATTGATAAACAATTTGTCTTTAATCTATATTAGAGTAATATGCTTCAATTTGTGATGAAAATGTCAGCTGTATGTCAGTAAACTAAAAGAAATTAGTGATACTACGATGCCAAAAATCCTTAAGATTAATTTATAAAACGCTAGTTTTTGGTGAAAAGAAATCTAAATAAAATTAATGGTTTAAGTTTTATTTAGTAGAAAAAAATAATTATTTTTCTTCATTTCTCTGTGATGCACTACATAATATGCATTAACTCTATGAAAAAACATTCTGTTAAATTAAAATACGTTGATGATCCATTATCTCATAACAACCATATAAAACCGTGTTACTTCTTTCCTAATGAACAGTAACTCTTGTCATAAATCTTTATTTTCTTTATTCTTTCTTCAAAGTAAGCCTTTGATAGATGAAATTCAAAGCCTGTATTAACTTACTGCCTTACTTGGTGCCAACATGTTGTGCTCCTACCTTTTGTAGAAGCATATTACTTTTTTTATTAAGAACCTGCCTCATAATTATTTTGCCTACCACTTACATCAAATATTTTGTGTAGTAATGTTAAGTAAACACCATGATATGTATCCTATCCACTCCACTTTATAACCCTCATTCAATTCAGAGATATTTTTTTCTTACTTAGTCTTCTAAACCCAGAGATGCCTCAGTCCATATAGTACTTTGAGTGAATTAAGAAAGGAATCCTATTTGTGTGGTCACAGCCCTGCCAAAGTCCTCAGCTTGTCAAAAGCCCCCCTTATCCTCTTGGCCATGTGACCTTATACAGGACACAACCTCAAACTTTATGTCATGGTCCTCATTCCATTCCTCTCTAAAGGACATACGTCTTATCCTCATTTCACAGCATCACTTTGTGCCACTTTTCATTTCAAAACACTTGTAAGTCCTGTGGCTGGATTGCAAAAGAAAAACGAAATGAAGCGGAAAAAAAAAATATATATATATATATATACATATATATATATATATATATATATATATTTCAAACAAACAAACAAAGAAAAACATCTTTAAATCAAATTAGACCATAATTTTCCTTTCCGAGTGTGTTTACAATTCGTCTACACATAGCTTACTATGCAGTCTAAGGATGGTGCAAGTGAGTGACTACAGAGACCAAGCAGGTGACTGGGTGGAGTGAAACAAACAGTATCAGGGGCCGTTGCTCAGCACACAGATAATTTGTCATGTAGAACGGGGAATAAAGGCTTTATAGATTTTAGTTTTCAAGAGAAATCAGACATCCATTATACTGTGAAATCAACTAGCTCTTAACGTTAGCAATTAATTCAAAGATTGAAAGAAACAGTATTTGGTCAAGAGTGGCAGATGGGCTAGGAGACCTCCAGCCACATAAGACTACCCGCAAGTGATTTCTGGAAGTGTCTGCTTTCTCACCTCTGTGCCTTTTCTCCTGTTATCAGGTTCTTTCCCTACACTGCCTTTTCCCATAATTCCCTGTACTATTCTCCTTAAAGCCTGAATTCAAATTTCACCAATATGATGACTTACTCTTACATAGTGTCTACTTTTCCATCCTGAGGGTCCAAAATTCCATGCTTAAGTGTCTGGCAAAGCCACAGAAAATTAAAGGGACCTATGGGATATTTAACTCTTTGAGATAAATACTATGATACTTGATATCTGTCAGACACAATTCAAAGTACTAGCTTGAGAGAATTTACGATTTCATTATGAGATTAAGCCATGACCCTTTCAGTCATTTCATATCTATGCAAAGTTGAGTTTTTGGCAGTTGCCGTGACAAAATAAAATAATGGTGCAAAAATCACTATGGAAGAAAAAAGAGGGTAATCGTGTCCAATGTGGTTCTAAGGTTTGTGATATATTCGACAATGTACACATGCAAGTAGTAAGTAATTTTGGTTATTTAAGAATTACTTTTAATTTCAATTCAAATCTACGTTCAAACCAATACCAAGTTTTTAGGACATAAATATTTAAATGTTTATTTATTTATTTATTTTGAGAGAGAGAAAGCATGCATAATTGAGAGACAGCACATCCAAGCAGGGAAAGAGGGCAGAGAGAGAGGGAGAGAGAATCCCAATCAGGGTCTTTGCTGTCAGTGCAGTGCTCGATGCTGCGCTCCCTCTTTCGAACCTTGAGATCATGACCTGAGTCCAAATCAAGAGTCTAATGCTTAACCGACCAAGCCACCCAAGTACCCCTAAGACATAAATATTTATAAAACTGTTTGGACCTAATTAGTTAATAAACGGAACCATTAGGAAATTTCTTTTAGTTCAATAGTATCACTAAAAAATTGCTTAGAAACTAAGAGCCATGAATAGCACCTTCTCTTTCTTTTAAAATATTTTCAACATTTTTATTTATTTTTTTATATTTAGTTTTGACAGACAGAGTGCGAGTGAGGGAGGGGCAGAGAGGGTGGAAAACTTAGAATCCGAAGCAGGCTCCAGGCTCTGAACTGTCAGCAGAGTCCATGTAGGGTTTGAACTCACAAACTGTGAGATCATGACCTGAGCCGAAGTGAGATACTTCACCCACTGAGGCATCCAGGAGCCCCCAGCACCTTCTCTTTCTGCACTGACATGGTTTTAAATGTAGACTCTTTTGGGAATTCTTAAAAGTGTTTGTAGTACTTGTTACCAAATTTAAATATTTGGTCCGCTATAAAATTTAAGATTTTTTCTATTATTTTTTAAAGTGTCATTGATATTTTGATAAGGCCTGCCTTGAAACTATAAGTCACTTCGGGTAGTATGGCTACCTTAAAGATATCATGTCTTCCAATCCCTGCAGTTTTAGTTGTGCGAGAAGAATACATTATAGACATTCACTGCATTGCATTGTGTCTATAGTTAACACTACTGTACTGTGACTTAAAAACATTTGTTAAAACAGGGATACATATTCTACCTTTTTTTTAAAAAAAGAAGATTCATTTATGTTTGAGAGAGAGTACAAGCAGGGAAGGGACAGAGAGAGAGGGGACAGAAGACCCAAAGTGGGCTCTGCGGTGACAGCAGCGAGTCCAATGTGGGGCTCAAACTCAGGAACTGTGAGATCATGACTTGAGCCAAAGTGGGAGGCTCAACCGGGCCACCCAGACACCCCTTATCTAATATAGTAACCATTAGTTACATTTGGTTTTGAACACTTGAAAAGTTGCTAGTGAAACAGGGGAACTAAATTTTTAATTTTAGCTTAAAGTTAAATAGCCACAGAGGGACAGTAGTTACCATGTTGTGCAAAACAGACTCAGTTGTCTCCTTGGAGTTAATATATGAGCAGAGCCCGAATGAAGTCGAGGGGAGGGTGATTTTTCATAAATCTAGAAGAACATTTCATTTGGAAAGAAGAGCAAAGACTGAGCCAGCTCGTGCTCTGTTGCTTTGTGAATGGTTTAAGAAGTT
Source organism: Paguma larvata (assembly GCA_030068075.1). Taxonomy (NCBI): domain Eukaryota; kingdom Metazoa; phylum Chordata; class Mammalia; order Carnivora; family Viverridae; genus Paguma; species Paguma larvata. Next base: position 40,326,321 of record CM057840.1, read on the forward strand.
TGCTTGTCTTAATATTTGCCCACTTCAGATTGACCAAAAAATGCTGACTTGGCTGGTTGAAACAAACCATCATGTGATTCTAGAAATAAAGCTTTTTCCCTCATTTTCAGTATATCATGAATGTTGTTGGTTACCTTGAAATATAAATACCAAATAAATAAAAAAATAAGAAAAAATAAGAAAACTGCATTTGTTAAGAGGGTAGATCTCTTATTAAGTGTTCTTACCATGAAAAAAAGGGAGACACAAGGAAATTTTAGCAGGTGATAAATATTGCTATTACTTTGATGGCTGTGATGCTATCATGGGTATATGCGGGGGTCCAAAATCACGAAATTATACATTAAAAATGCGTAGTTTTTTGGTATATAATTAAACCCCAATAAAGCTGTTAAAAATAATGAAGAATTACACACGTGGAACCTCTGATTTGTGGTGACTCCTAATTTCTTATTCCTCTCCGTGTCCTTAAGTGTGTTGGATGGGAGGGGCCGCTGGGTAAAGTTGTAAGGCTGATAATTTTTTTTTTATTGGTATGTTTGGAAGATTCTCATTACAAATAAAATTGTCGACAAATTCGGTTTTGGCAGCATCGGAACACACAGGAGCACTGGGAAGTAACTTTGCTATAACTTTTATCTGAAACGCTAACAACTAATAACAAGAATGTCAGCATTTTTTTTTCTCACCTTCAGTCATGGTTCTGAAATTAATACTAGCACAATCCTGCTGCTACTAGTACCGTTACTATTAGCAGGAGATATTTTTAGAAATGCATCACATACTCATGAATTCTTTATTAACGCAATATCAAAATTAACTATTTTTTAATGTTTATTATTTTCAAGAGAGAGAGAGAGACAGAGTGTGAGATGGAAGGGGCACAGAAAGAAGGAGACACAGAATCTGAAGCAGGCTCCAGGCTCTGAGCTGTCAGCACAGAGCCTGATGTGAGACTCGAACCCACAGACTGCAAGACCATGACCTGAGCCAAAGTTGGATGCTTAACCAATTGAGCTTAACCAACTGAGACAATTTGGGGTGCCCCCAAAATTAACTCTTTGTTTATAGGATAGAGATGAGGGTTGTGAAAATCACAATAAGGGAAACATAGCTTGTGTTACAAATTACATTTATCCATGTACTCATTTATCTGACTGATGCATACTGAGAACCTATTACATGCCAGGCAATGTTTTATTCATTAGGGATACAGCAGTGAACAGGATATAAAAATCCTTGCATTGAAGAGGTGTATATTCTAGTTGGAGAGATAAAAAATGAACAAACTAGAGTATAACATAGTGCCAGTGAATGAGAGCTATCATACTGTTGATATAATAAGTCATTTGTGAACTAAATTACATGTAAATAGCAACTAGTAATTATTAAGGTAACCATTTAAATGCAAAAAAAAAAAAAAACTAATTGTGCAGTCTTTGGGGAGAAATAGATCTTCTTTAACAACTTCCCACATTTATTTCTGTGAATTATTAGGAGATTTCATAGTTAGCCTCAATATAATTTCTCGTTTTATATTTTGCTTGAGTTTCTAACCAGATTCCTTAGGTCCTATGTCAGTGGCATCAGTGACACGGCCAAAGGCTGGGAGTCCCAGATCTAGTCTCGCGAAGGTCATCAAAATTGCTGTGCAGTCACTGCACATGAAGCTGGAATGTTTCCAAAGACATCTTCAGACACTGCCAAGATGGCAGAACTTGGATTGCCAAATGCAGCAATTACATTTTATATTTTCAACATGTGAGAAAGATAAAAGGAAACCCCTTTTTAGTTTTTAACAAATCTCTAATTTTAGGTTGGATACCCAAGTAGACAGTTCTTAACATTGAGATTTTGGTAGAGTATATGGGGAGAGAATAATGGGAATAAAAGTGAAACATATAAATATCCATAATTCTATAGAAAAATAAGTCTCAAAAATACTGCACCTTAATAATAAAATGTAACTATAATCAATAGTTCTTTAACGGCAATACTCAATTAACTTAAATATTGTTAACTTTACTTATTACACCCAAATTCATTCCGAGGAATCAACCTGTGTCTATCCATTTATATAACAGTCCGCATACAGATTTGCATCTTGGAAATGGAGGCTCCCAGGCAATCATATCGGTAGGAGGTAATGGTGCCGTTATACTCTCTGTATGCAATGGTAAATCTCCAGGTAAGACTTTTAAAAATGAGAAACACAACTTTTCTGTGAACATCCGAATTCCAGAATTTCTACCAACATCTGATTTCCAGAATTTGTACTGTAATTTAATGGAATCTAAACTCTTTGTGAGCAGGCTATAAGTATATTCCCTGAGGAAAATATTACCGTCAGACATTATTAAACCCATTCTAAGACATTTCATTTCTAAACATAAACATAGGTTGTATTATATTATATCACATTTTGTATTTCTCCCCCTATAGTTTACATGCCAAAACTTTCATTCTAGTGTATTCTTTATAAATTTACTGAAATCCGACCATGGAGACACAGATATACTTAACACCAGAACATTCTGAGAGCTAATTCTGTCCTGTGAATTAAAATCATTCCTACCATTTAAAAATTTATCTTAGGTGTCCATCTTTTTAAATAATGCATATTATAGCAAAACGATATTTTATTAAAGAAGATGAGTGAAAATTTATAGTTGTGTGACTTTTGTAGTTCTAAGGAAATTTCTTCTTTTTTTATATGTTTATTTCTTTATTTTTGAAAGAGAGAGAGAGAGAGAGAGAACAAGCAGGGGAGGGGAAGAGAGAGATGGAGAGAGAAAATTCCAAGCAGGATTGGAGCTGTCAGCATAGAGCCTGATGTGGGGCGTGACCTCATGAACCGTGAGATCATGACCTGAGCTGAAGTCAAGAATCAGACGCTTAACCCACTGAGCCACCCAGGTGCCACAGGAAGTTTCTTCTTAATGCTTCTTTCTTTCTGACAAAAAAAAAGAAAAAACAGGAAGAAAAAAAAGAAAATGAACTCAGTAGTATAGTCAGAGTAAATATAATCTGTTAAAGTACACAAAACTATAAAATATTTTCTACGAGTTTAGCAACCTTTCCCCAAGTCAAATTTTAATTGTAATAAAAGAATAGAATTTATTCCGAAGATACCAGCATTTTTTTTCTGATATTATTAATGTAAAACTACTTCGTGTACAAGAACATTCACATTTTGAGTACAAAGAAACAAGCTTTTGCTTAGTCTAGTCAAATGTGAACATTCTTGTTTAATGGATCTATGTCCAATAGCTTATGAATATTTATAGATCTTAAAGCAAAGAAACGCACAGCTCCTTGAATTTTATCATCACAGTTTTGTTAACAAGTCAGAAACTCATGTTCTCCTATGAGGATCTAGACTCTGATATACTTTTGAAAGATTGGGCAAAATAACATGTATTAAATTTTAAGCAAATAAGAAATTTTTGCAAGTAAAATGTAAACTACTTGACTCTATCACTTGGACTCCCTAGACTTAAAGAAAATGCTGTTTAAATTTTTATGCCGGAATGTTTTAAGTTAATTTTTATCTTCTAAGACTCTGACACCTCATGCAAGCTCTTAAAAATTTCGTAAAGAATTTAGAAGAACCAGATACATATCAACTTCAAAAGAAGAAAGAACACGTTTAGGTACCAAAAAAGTATAGAGACATTAAAAGTAAAGTATTAAAGTGTACTCTCTCAAACTTTTAATTTGTTAAATGTCTTTGTTCATAATATCGATGATATATTTTCTGCATATTAGTATCTGAGAATAATTATTTAGAGGATATGATATTTACTATTTTGACAGAACAGCTTTTATAAATTATGAAGAATTTTCATCAAAGGTAGTATTAGCATTAATTTGTAATTACAGTTTAGCACACTTCTCTACGTAAACACTACGAAATTTCCAAATTAAAAAGTATTAAAAGTGTTGACTAATAAAATTATCTTGTCTGCAGTGTGCTCCCAGGCATTATTGTCATGCATGGTGAAAATTTATTCCTGTCCTTGATGTTTGCAGGTTAAAATCTTATACAATATTAACTATAGATCTCTGGCTAAAGCTATGAATTGGTTTCAAATTTAAAGACACTTATTTATAATAAAGAATATATACTCAGGTATAAGATATTTCAAAAATTGATTATCTAGTTTGCATTTATAGGATGATCTCTAGGTTTTGTCATTTTTTTCTCAGCTTTTTTTTGTTGTTGTTTTTTACCTAATAAATACCTATGATCACTTTTTTGCCTTCGTTTACTGTATTTGAACATTTTGGATGATGTACATAAAAAACATATAAAATAAAATAAAATGCATATAGAATTGCAAATTTATCTTAATAAGTATTGATTACCTAGCAGAATCACCAGAAATAACTAACATAGCAAAATCAGATTGTTGTATGCTTAAATGGTCATTCAAGAGTAACAAGCCAACAAACCAATCAAGAAACTATTTTGAATGTGTTGGGGTTTAGTTCTCTCATTCTAAACCGATGCTGTTTTCATCACATCTTTAAAATATGAGTCCAGTAGCTTTTAGGGTTAAATATTTTCCTTTAGTTTCATTTTTAAGCATATTAAGCTTTCTTCATAGTTTTCTGAAAATCTTAAGGATTTTGTGCTGCTTTTGTTCTCTTTAATTTGGAGTTACATTTCTCTTAAGGCTAAGTTTTTCAATTAGGAATAACTTTACCCTTAAGCTTATTATCTATTTGGTATAGAATATTTCAATTTTAATTTCACTAATCAGTGCATTTGGAAAGATCCCTCAAACCTTTTTCAAAGATGGTATGCTATTTAAAGCAACTTACTTTCTCTAAAACTATGCTAATATTTTATTGACTTTTTCTATTCTGCAGGTTCAAATAGAAAAAGAAAAAACACATTCTCAAGATTCTTGCTACATTTACATTTCAATCCCTAAGGACTATTTAAATTTTTATTGTATCGTATTATTAATTGATTTTTTTCTCTATGCTTTTTAACTTAAAAGAACAAGTTATCTGTTACCTAATAAATGTTTAGGTCTTAATCCCATTCATTTGTTGAAAAAAATATCTTGAAGATTTGGACAATAGCAATATTACAGTAATGCAAATCCTTGTAATCTCTGATTTGATTGGGCCACTGGTGGCCCCTGGACCTAAGCAGAATTTTCTGGTGACCTGCGATGTGGCCTGAAACAAAATGATGAGTAGGCCAAATCAAGGAGGGGCAGGGGGAGAGAGAAAGAAGATAGAGAAATAGATCAAAACATCCAATCATTAACACCAGAGCTGCTGCTATGTGGCATTAGGTTAATAAAATATTTTTAGTGTTTTGTTTATTTTTGAGAGAGAGAGAGTGACAGAGCACGAGCAGGGGAGGGGCAGAGAGAGGGAGACACAGAATCCGAAGCAGGCTCCAAGCTCTGAGCTGTCAGCACAGAGCCCGACGCGGGGCTTGAACTCACAGACAGTGAGAACATGACCTGAGCCAAGTTGGGTGCTTAACCGACTGAGCCACCCAGGCGCCCCTAAAATAATTTTAAGGTAAGAAGAGTATATACTTACTTGTTCCTTGCCACCAAAATTATCTACCAAAAAACTTAAACAAAGACTACTATTTAGGAACTCAAAATTCAACAAAAAACAACAGCTTTATTAACAGTATTAATAGAATCAGAGAAGAAAGTATATAGTTTCTGATAGCAAAAATTCTCAAGAAAGATTATTAAATTTTACTTCTTTCTTTTCCATATCCAAATAGAATAAGTTAGAGTGAGTTATATAAAGATGAGATTTATTTTCTTGTGCTGCTCAACAGCCTATCTTAAGCATCAACAAACATTTATATATTGAGTAACTTTTAATGTCTTCTTTCTATTTTTCTTTTCTTCCTTAGTTTCAAACTCTTCCTTCCTTCGACACTTCAACAAACATTTCTTGATCATATTAGGTATAAAATAACTTGTGAAGTAAGAGGTAACAAAACTTTTAAAATTTCTACACTCTTCAAAAAATTTAGTCTGGCACAGGAGTGCTGACTCATAGGGGCACGTGTACCCCATTGTTCATAGCAGCACTTTTGACAATAGCCAAATCATGGAAAGAGACTAAGTGTCCATCAACTGATGAATGGATAAAGAAGATGTGATATATATATACATACAATGGAATACTACACAACAATGAGGAAGAATGAAATCTGGCCATGCATAGCAACATGGATGGAACTGGAGGGTATTATGCTGAGTGAAATAAGTCAGTCAGAGAAAGACAGATACCATATGTTTCCATGCATAGGTGGATTTTGAGAGACTTAGCAGAAAACCGTGGGGGAGGGGAAGAGGGGGAAGGAAAAAAGACACAGAGAGGGAGAGAGACAAAACATAAGGGACTCTTAAAGACTAAGAACAAACTGAGGGGTGAGGGGGGTGTGGGAGGAGGGAGAGTAGGTGACAGGCACAGAGGAGGGCACTTGTTGGGATGAGCACTGGGTGTTGTATGGAAACCAATTTGACAATAAATTATTTAAAAAAATAAAAATAATAAAAAATAATAAAAAAATATAGTCTGAGAGTAGAGGCAAAATAAAACAATCTATGTTTGAAAAAATAAAAAGAATAACAGAGGTTGGGAGGGAACATTTAACTTTGTTCCTTAAATTTCCATTGGAGAACCCCAACTGGATTAACATTACTAACTTATTTCCACCCTGACATTTTGTTCTTATCCCGGTATGATCTATATAACTGGAGAATTTGGTAGGTGGAAATTGGCCCACTCTGCTCAGGTCTTTTTATTGTTTATTTTTTCTTTGAAATTTAAATTGTGAGAACTTGCATTCTCAACAACTCCATTTTTAAATGTTAAAGAACTCATTCCTACAGGAGGAGATTTCAGTTGTCCATCAAGATCACTGACAGTTTGTTTAATTCGTAGACAATTGTTAACCAATACACTCAGAATCATAGATGATATTATATTCTACTTTATCCCTATGTCTATCCCTAATTACCTCTTAGAGAAGAAAGGGTGCTATTCATTAATCTTTCAAAATCTTAACAACAGAAAAGTAAAAAGTGAAAGGATTTTGGTATGACCAATGTTAAGGAAGTTTTTGATGTCATATTTTTACTGCAAGTGTATAAATGAATATCATGACCTAGTCATTTTCACATCTAAGCTATTTTAGGAAGTGAAAGTGTGTGCAGGCTTGGGGAAGAGGCAGAGAGAGAGGAGGGAGAGAGAGAGAGAGAGAGAGAGAGAGAGAGAGAGAGAGGGAGAATCTCAAGCAGCTCCACACCAGAGCCCAACTCCGGGCTCGATCCCATGACCCTGCAATCATGATCCAGATCATGACCTGAGCCAAAACCAAGAGTTGGATGTTGAACCAGCTGAACCATCCAGGTGACCATAAGTTATTCTCCATTCTTGAGCCTCCTGTGAAGAACCTCACACAATCATTGATGTCCATTCTCACTCAACTGGCTTTGAAAAATTGTATTCTAGCATTTATTCATGGAACATATTGCCATGTATTTTAGCATTTTCAATCATTTTTTTTCAAATCTTATTCCTTTATTAAAGATCATTCTAGTAATTACACATTATAAAATCAGCACTAATATAAGTAATAATACTCATAACAGATTTTAAGACAAGAATAGTCTTGTCATAAAATTCTGCAACTTTTGGAAGTGGTAGAATAAATATTTCAAAACAAATCTCCTGTAGAGAAATATCTAGAAAAATCTGGACCACACATATAGATATTAACAGTTTGGAAGTGTCAAAGAGATTTAAAAAAATTATAAATTTGTTGGTCCAGGATACGGAGAAATGAACCACATTTTTCTGGGGGCATTTTCTAATTTTAGAAAAGCAACTGAGAGAAAAACATTACAGGGTACCTTTGCTGTGCTCTAATCAAGAAGTGATAGAAACACTTGAGATGAATATATGCAAATGTATCTGTCATTTTCTTGGCTGATTGTCCTGGTGACTATGGAATTGAGTGACTATACGTATTCTTCCACATGAGTTCCTGACTAGAGCTTCCCTGCCAACCTACTTTAGAAATGTAATAAGAGTGAGAAACAAAATGTTTTAAACCACTGAGATTTAAGGTTGTTGGTTGCTATAGCATAATCTATCCTATTCTGACTGATGCATCCTGAATTTTTTTAATTGCTCTGCTTGTAAATGTGACTTCTTTTTAACTTATTAGCTTTTAAAGTTAACAGAATGAGCAAATATGTTATAGCACATGGACTTATGTTGGTGAGTGCACCTTTAGCTTTTAATTAAAGTGGAATTAATTATAATCAGGAGCTTCTGACTTCTGGTAATGGAGAAGTACCTTTGTCGTATTTATCATTCCAAGATAGCAACGATGAAATCAAGAAATTATATCTAAGAAAAAATAATTGAAAGTAGTATAGAGGGATTAAAAACAGGCAAAAACTGGAAGATGACCACCATGTATTAGTATTAGCCTTGCAATTTAATATATGAAATGTTAGTAGAAAAATATTGATTTTTCTACTTTTTTGTTGGGATAAATGCCATCTTCCTTTGGATGCCTTGGGAAGACCTCTTGCTTAGCACTCCCTGAGTTCTGCACATCAAACTCTTTTCTATGGCCACAGTACCTGAAGGATTGGAAGTATAGTGGATAAAATATTTTCGATTGGCACTTTTTTCTTAAATAAATAAAAAAAATCAGTAATGTGTTATTAGTCCAATTCTCTTGCACCTATTGGGAAAGGAGAAAGTTCTCGATTCTCCCTTAAACTATTGTATTATTTACTTTTACCCATAGTATGTAATACCTTATAACATACTATATAATTTACTCATTTATCATGTTCTTTTATATTTATTGCCTGCTATATCTCCACTAGGTGACAAGTACTATGTATGCTATTGTTGGTTTAATGATTCATCCCACGTACCTAGAAGAGTGCCTGACATATATAGACACTAAAAAATATATTGAATAAATGGACATATATAGTACTTTGATAGCTCCAACCACAATAACAATTCAATTTAGCATTGTGAGAATTTTGCATTTCATAGCTACAATAGGAGCAGAAGGTGTACTCACCTGTTATAGAAGTAATATGGTTAACATTCATGTTGATTTCATTGACAACGGAAACTTTTGGGGTTCTAAATACATATTTTTGTGACTCTTCATTGGCATCAAAAGAAAAATAGCCATCTCCTCAAATAATTTAAATAGTATTTCAATGAAAGAAGACTCTACAATTTAAAAACATGCTTGATGTTACCTTTCCAGAGTGCTGCTAAATATACAAAGATCATGAGAAACATTTTCTTTTTTAAGTGCATGCTAATGCTGCTTATATTTTAAAATCGTGTCTTCCATTTTATCTAGTTCCATCAGGTCAAAAACTATATGTTGATTTTTCTAACTAGAATTCCTTCTTCTTATGCATGTCATTACAACTACAAATGGAAAATTTGTGCTTATCGTTTTGTCTGAAATGTTATCTAGCAAGCAAGAATGGACTTACTAACATCTGTTCAAAGCAGCAAAAAATTTATGACCTACATTGGCCCAAGATGGCAGTCTGTCTGTTGAAACAGAAAACTGAATAAATGAGCTGAATAGTAGAATCAACACAGCTGACGGGCAATTTGGTCAGCTACTAGATTGAATCGATGAATTCTCTGAAAGTGATTGATCAATCACCCTAGCTTTTACAGTAACCCACTTTACTCCCTGATGATTTAGCAGCACGGGAGACAAAAATGGCCAGTGGCAGTGTTGGCATCTAATTTAATGGAACCATGACTATGTTTCTTGTGGAAGTTTTTCTCTCTCGGGAATAGAACTCACTGAGCCCAGTATTATAGGGACAGGGGTGAATTTTACTTCAGCATATTATTTGGCTTTATAGTGAGAGAGCCACATTCCCATCCCTTGATTGCTGGACCCATGCATACTAATCATGGGAGAAAGACCAGTATATACTGAGTACTAATTTAAGACATATATAGCACCATTAGAAGTGTATCGTAAATCTGAGGATTTTTCCCCCCTCCAAGATGGTCTCATAACTAAGACTACAGCAGTCCATCTCACAATTTTCTCAAATAGCTGCCTCTGATTAATGAAACATGTAGTTGCACCAGGAGTTCTTGGTTGTGAGCCAATTTGTTCCAATTCCTTTATCGTGAACCATGCCCCTTTATGGGTAGAGATGCTGTGTGAGATTCTGTGGCATTGGATACAACTTTCTGTAAGTTTATAAATGGTGGTGCTTGTAAAAATACTGCGGGCAATAAGGAAATTCTGTACTTCTGGGGACACATATTCCAAATCATTGCTCTTTCCATGATGAGAGGAGTCCAAAACAATCGATCTGTCAGGATGTTTGGCTGGCACTCTGCAAATTATGCCATGTAGATTTTGTCATCGGTCTCTGTCATGCACAGATTGGCACTCAGCAGTGACATAATCAGATCGGTCTCAGTGCAAAAATATCGTACAGTTGAGCCCTTCCATAGTTTCCATCTTTGTCATCATGGCCGCAGTGTATATGCCCACTGAGTAAGCACCAGTATGAATGGAGTGAATAGTAACATTTCCCATCTGTTTATTGAGGGTCTCATCTATTTTATAACCTACCATGTTCATTTAACTGGGCCACTCGATCATCATAGGTCCAGTCTGAATAAAAGCCTGTAGCACCGTAATAGATAATTCTCAAAAGCTCGTAAGAAATACTCTGTAATTTGCGAGAGTATATGAAACATCCACAGACTGCCTTTGAATGCAACAGGCAAGTGGTTGCTGACAAGAAGCCAATGAAGCTTCAATGCAATTCAGGTTCCAGCTACTTTAAAGAAAATTAGGTTCATGGTAAGCAGTGAATTCCATGAACCCGAGTCCATTGCTGCCGTTAATTTTCTGTAAAATAAGTCATTCTATAATTTCAAAGATACAGTTTTAACAAAAACCTTGTGGGCAATTAGGTAAGTCCATACCCAGAGTATATTTTCCGGAAGTACAGATTTGCTGTCTAGGTCCTTAGTAGAATCTGTCCAATGTAATCAACCTGCCACTAGGTGGCTCACTTTTTCCTCCCGTGAGCATGTCTATGTCTGAAGCTATGTTACAGGTGGGGCACAGAGATAAACTAAAGATTGAGAAGTGTGACTAACTGAAGGAAAAAAAAAAAAATGACCAGAAGTTTTTCTGAACCCTATGTAAATTTTCCTTTCCAGTATGATTTTGGAAGATGGATCTCTCAAATGGAGTCTATTTTTCCCTCTCTTAAATCTGAACGAATCTATAATTTGCTTTGACTAAAGGGATGTTAAGTAATTGGGAATTTCTCACGTTCGACATTTGGAACATGTCTGCCACATTGTGAAGAAACCACAGGTACCGTGTAGAATGTTGAGTGACATAAAGCCTTTGCACCTTGCAACTCAACCACTACCCAGCCGACTATGAGACATGTGAGACCATCCTAGATCTTCCAACACCAGCTGACCAATCAAATCACTGGACATTCATCAATGAAACAAGCAAAGATTAGACAATTCAGCTCAGAGAAGAAGAAATGCTAGCCAACCTACAGAATTATAAGAGAAATAAATGATGCTTGTTTTGATCCACCAAGTTTTGAGTTGGTTTATTTTTATAGTAATAGATAACTAATGAGGGCACTTAGGAGTGACTAGAGCCAGGTCAGGATTGATGAGAAGAAATCCATATTGTTTAACCTATACATAACCTCCATCACTATCACAATGATGTTTTTGTACATGAGTCCATTGGAGAAAGAACAACATCCACAGAGCAGCTTAGCTAGGTCGCCAGATTATTGAAAACTCCCAACGATCCCCTTTGATGACCATTCACATGGGACAAGATCATTCTCAGATTTTCTGACCTTTACAAGAGGTCCATCCAGACTTTTTTGCCATCGTTTTTATAATGTTGTTCCTTCCAAGCCTTGGACATCGAGCTATATAATTATCACCTGTGCCAAGTACTTGACCATTCAGAAATATTTATCAGACAATAAGTCAACATAGATCTGTATATTTGGCCATCTCTCTTTCCAGGCAAAGTAAACAATTAAGTGTACTTTTCACAGATATGCAAATTAGGATTTCCCATTACCACACTCTTTCAGAGCTTGAATGGAGCTATAATGCTATCACAATCCAGTTGTAAGTGGTCCAGCTTATTGTACAAAGCCTTTTATAGTATAGGCCTTATTGACCATGATTCTAGCTCCTGTACATTTGATGTTTTAATATCTGCCCAGATGCGTATAGTGGACCAGCTGTACTCTGAACAATCCAATAAGTCACCCAAGGAGTCAACTGCCTTTTCTTCTCCTGCCCCCTGACACATACCTCCTGGTGAGAAGTCTTCCTCCCACTGGCAGGATTTTTAATATTAACCATCCAACCCTGACTTCACATCTCCAACCACCTGTGTGTCAGGCTCTGGTAGTTTGGTATACTATGTACCTGCCCTAATTACATCAAGTCCAAGTACCAGACAAAAGGTACAGCATCCCCTGTACCCCAGAGCCTGTTGAGATTATTGAAATGAGCCGATTCAAAGTCTTCTTACCTTGTCTTACTTGTTCCTTTTTGTGGACAATACAATACAATAAAAGCTCTTAAACAGCACCTCATTCTTCACCCCCAGCCTGGTGACAAACACTTGTGTTTCCTCATGATGTCCTCTACGTCATGGCAAGACTCATTTTCTTGGGGCTATATCATGCATCAAATGTTCTATTAACACACAATGTTTTAAAACACAGGTCCATTTTATTTTTCTTCAATTAACTAGCCATATGCACTTCTTTCTGTGACTATATACAGTTTTGAGAAGAGTAAGAAGATATATCCGAAGTATATGCCTTGGAGGTTTAAGCCATTTGTTTATGCAATTCACGTGTGCTCCTCCTACTGAAGACGGATCTCACATGTAATATTTGATGCATGCTGTGTGAGTTAGATAACAGTTCATCATGGGAAGCTCGGGTCACGTTTTAGGTTAAAAGCTAAAAGTCAGGCAATCACTCTACCAGGGCCTCGTACAAATTTGTAAGTGGTTCTTGAAATTAAGGATAATTCTATTCATAATGTGATATGATGTGCTCCAAAATCCTGAAGTTATGATATGTGATTCACCCATAGGGGTTGCCAAATGTTCCATAGAACATCCCTACATGTAACAGGTATGTAGGGACCTAGAATCTCTTGAATCATATGAAGAATTGGCAGAGCAACTGTCACATAGCCCTGACCTACTGAACAACCTTGTCTTGCATAGGACCCTGCTTAAAACTGGCAAGATTTTGGGATGCCTGGGTGGCTCAGTCAGTTAAGCATCTGACTTCAGCTCAGGTCATGATCTCATGGTTCCTGAGTTCAATCCCCTCCTCAGGCTCTATGCTGACAGCTTAGCTCCTGGAGCCTGCTTCAGATTCTGTGTCTCCCTCTCTCTCTGACCCTCCCCCACTCATGCTGTGTCTCTCTGTTTCTCAAAAATAAATGATCATTAAAAAAATTTTTAAAAACCTGGCAAGATTTTTACATATATATATTTATCCTGGTAAAAAGTCATATCTCAATTTGAGGAAGCATAGGAAAAATGGCCTATGGTGTACATTTTTAGTAGTATCATTCTGTCTTACCCCAAGAGAACACAGACTCTCTCTCCTTCATTCAGAACATTTGTCTGTGAACTGATTCATATCTGAAAACGTTATGAACTATCATAACTTTTTGAGAATGATGAAAGTACGGTGTCTGTGGACCATTCCTAGCAGATTTTAATCATGCAGTGAGGCTTTAATTATCAAGGGAGACTTGAGGAAGATACATTTCCATTTCAGTCCCAAAAGTTTCTTTGGGGACAAATAATTCCAGTTATTGCTCTGGCTCTACCACTCATTAGAACAACTCTATGGTCTTTGTATCCAGAAGCTAAGTGCAACCAGCTGACCTCTGCTTGTGCAGAACTCCGTCATCAGCATTGAATTCAGGGAGCCCTCTGGAAGAGAGGTATTTATCTCCATCATTTCTGGCCTAGAGAATGATATCACCAACCCTTTCAAAGATATTGTATCCATCCTGCATCAAAATGTTGCAGAATGGTGGGATTTCCTGGGCTTTCCTGGAGACATAGATAGAAAGTAAGAGAAAATATTTAACAAAATAAATTCATAGCATCATTTCTTTTTTTCTAAGCTTCTACATTGCATCCTTGGCATTTTAACAAGAAAATTTTGACATATAAACTTTCCTTAATATAGGTCACTGCTGAGCCTGGATTTCAGGCAATCAAGCAAACTTCTCAACTGCTTGAAGTACACAGCAGGTCCAGAACCTACAGTCACTGCACCCATAAAAATAAATGCATCCTGATTATACATTAGTTTTTTTCCACTCTCATCTAATACTTTTAGAACATATATATATGTATATGAAATATTTAATATATTATATGTAAGTATCAATTAGCAAAATCTTATAATTCTTTTGGTATATGTGGTAACTCCTTGTCAGACAGTATTCAGTTTACTAGGGAAGGTTAAGATTGGAAACTACTTATAAATTATGCTTCTAGACTAGAAGCAAAGACATTTGGCATGGTATGTCTTGAGAATATTGCAAGGGAAATAACTAACTTAAGTGAAGTCTTAACAGAGTTTTGAAGCAAAATATATTAACCTTCTTAGATTGGGCTGCTTCTGTCAGCAGGATAAACTTGGCTGAATGTGAGAACTCAGGATACGGAACTCCACGAGCATCTGGCAAATTGTGTCCATTCGAGGCTCCCATTTTCTCTTAATCAGTGCTCGAGCATTATCCGCACACAACTTGCAACACTTTGATTTGAACTTGGTTGTAATTGTAACTCAAGTTCCAGCTAGATCAGACTCTAAGTGAGTTTTTAGAAATCTCCATCCTGCAGGTACTAGAAAAAAACATATATGTATATACACATACATTACACATATATTAAAAAGTCACAGAGGATTTCTGATTCCTTATCTAAGCCTTAAGCTGGGTTTTGAAGCCCCAGCTAGTAATTTACTTTCTCCAAGTTTTTAAGCATGGATAGAAGCCAGAAAGTTATTTCACTTGATAATCTTTGTCTTTATATTTTCCCTGCAATATTCTATTGCAGAAGCTACCTCATCTCCCAAAGCCTTGCTTTCTCCAGGTCTTCAACTCCAGACAATATGCACTAAAGGTAACAAGTAATTTTTATCAAAGCATTTCATGGGCTACTGGTCTCTCGTATACTTCCGACAGTGATCCTATTCTACACCAGAAAACAAGCCTCAAGGTCCCATCCTCAAAGTTCTGTTCCTCTGGAACTGCTTCCGGTCCCAGATTTCTATCAGTTGTGCCTGGTTGGGAACACAGAGCTACTTTATGTTTTAAGGAAATAAATGAATTTAATACGAGAATTAAGCCTAAAGAAATATGAATAGAGTTGGGAATTTAATAGTTTAGAAAAAAACAGTCACTGATAACCTCAGCTTAATGAGCAGAAGAGGCTGGTTTGCAAAATTTTACTGGGAAATTATGTAATTCTCAGAAGTCTCTCAAAACTGTTGAGCAGAGGGGCACCTGGGTGGCTCAGTTGGCTAAATGTCTGACTTCAGCTCAGGTCATGATCTCTCAGTTCACGAGTTCAAGCCCCGTGTCGGGCTCTGTACTGACAGCTCAGAGTCTGGAGTCAGCTTGGGATCTGTGTCTCCCTCTCTTTCTGTCCCTCCCCTGCTCATAATCTGTCTCTCCTTCTCACAAAAATAAACAAACATTAAAAAAAAGAAACTGTTGACCAGAGAAGCCACTGTATTTTTTGTAGTTGCCCATTTGTCTGACCATGTAATCAGTGGATAATAATTCCCTCTCCTCACTTCTACCTCCCAAATAATAATTCCCTCTCCTCACCTCCACCTCCCCAAACTGATGCATGTACTACTCTTATATGGAATCTTAAAAGGGAAAAATGTCCTTGGAAGTGCAGTTTCTGGCTTCTCCTTTGAAGTGTAGTTCAGTCCTTAGATGTGCTTGGTAGTGATAGAAAGTTGGCAACTGACTGTACACATTGACTCTCTTCACATTGGATATGTATCACGGAAGGTTCAGCCACATGTCTCCCGCTAAGATGTCCTTGTCACCAATCTCCCAAGTTCCTATTCAGCTGAAAAATGCTTGGCCACTGCTAGTGAATCAATGCAGACTCATACTTTAAACTATCTATCATCCCAAATAATGTAAGCAACTAAAGGTTCTGCATGAAATTCTGCGACTGGAAGACATTTCTTTCTCCATTATCTTTCAGGGACACTCCTCACTTCTTACCGTGTGGATATCGCACCAGTCACACAATTCCAAATAACGCCAGCACACAGTGCCGATCCATCACTAAACCAGACTCATTTTTTTCTTTTCTTCCGTTCTCAATTACCTGATCATATTGAATTTCCCTGGGTATGTGGGTTGAAGGAAGGCTGGCAAGGCAGCAGGAGCAGAGCCCGGAAAGTCTAGGCCAGCAGTGGTGAGGTTTGGGGCTGGCGTTGCATGGGCTATTTCAATTTTACAACAGATTGCTGCCGTGCATGACCAATTCATGATGCTGTAGTTTAGATAAAACTCAGTTTATGATGGGAAATTTAAGTCGCATTGTTACTGGTGTCCCTTAGACATGTTTACAGTCTTTATGGAAGCATGGAGGCAAACCAGAAGCTACTTTTCGAATGGAAAACAATTGGTCTGTATTCCGTGAAAACTTTAAGGGGTTGACTAGATTTCCCTATTGTCAGAGGCTCCACTTTGCATCACAGACATCAAGACCGTTGGCTGGTGGGGGAAAAGTGCGGGTGCCTAGACTTGTCACCATATACTCTGAATTTACCTAGAAGATGAGTCAGAACAGCATCCTCAAATATCTTCTGTTTGAATTAAATTTAAAAAAATATCCCATCAAACAGGGTATCCTTTCTCTGTTTGGAGTATGAGAAGGTACAGCAACCTTATTTTTTCTTAAATGGATTGTGTCTTCATGAAAATCTAGGAACCTCATGGCTGTGAGAGGCTCTTACACAGGCATGGGCCTTACTTTCCATTCCCCACTGTGCATGAAAGTCAAAAGGGAATCTAGACTGCTTTCTACCTCCTGCTCAGCAGCACCAGGGTAATGTTCTGCCAGACACTAAGAAAATCAACGTCATCACTGACTACAGCAAAGACAAGGGATTTGATAGACCAAGATGAAAGACCGTGAAAGTGGCCATCCTGCCACGTGAAGGCAAATTGCTTCCACTTTTTTTGTCGATAGGAATTTAATTAAAATCATGTGTTTGATCAATGCCTGCATACCAGTTACATAAACTTTATTTGCTCCAGTAAAGACACTGCATCCAGAAATACAGTTGTAACTGGGATTATCACTTGATCAGTTTTGCTATCATGAACATTCTTCAAGGAGCATGTACTTTTCGTACTGGACAGATAGAAAGCTTGAATGTGGTGATTGCAGGGAGTTCCAGGAATTTGGGGAGTTAAGGAAAAAAATATGGTCATAAAGTCACAGTATGACACACGGCTTTATTTGGGAAATTTTTTGACATGAAGCAGTCTAAATACCTTCTTGCCTTATAGAGTGGGGTAGGATGAGAAATAAAAGCCCCTGTTTATGTAAGGACAGCATATAGCCTCCAGACATGTGAGGGAAGTCCCTCATGGCAGGAGACAATCCAGAGGCTAAAGTTCAGGGCTTAATATCCAGAAGAAGAGAATAGTAAGTCAACTCCAGGAGAGAGGGGAATCAAAGATGAGATTTATATATCTAGGTGGTGTCTCTTAGCAGCGCAGTGGGGACTCTTTTTTTTTTTTTTTTTTCTAGTGTGGACTCTTGGGAAGAGAACTCTAAAAGACACCAGTGGCTTGGGAACTTTATAGTTTCAGACATTATCTGATTTATGGCTAACACATGTAGGGGAGTCTTCCAGGATATGCAAAACAGGCGAGCTTTAAATGGCCAAAGATCTGCTTACCTGTGCTATGTTTAAAATAATTGGATGCATCAAAATTTGAGTTTGACACTGGTAGGCTTTTGAGATTAAAAAAATCAGCCTTTATATAGAAGTTAATAATTTAGGGGCCAATACACAGAGGCCATCTTAGAGTCATGTATGTAATAGCTTTATTATAACCACTGTCCTCGCATCTTCCATGTATTCCCTGATGATTCTAAACACTGCATGACACCCCAGGCATGCAGTATCACTTTTAGTTTATTCATTTGGTAGTTAAGCAATCAGAGGGAGGGGCGGTTATTCAGGAATTCTTCCTTAATCGTTTCTTGATTCTCTAAGTAACGGTAGTAAGACAAGGATTTGGTCAGTTACTAAGATTATCCTCTTCCAACATTTGTTGTGCATAAAGTGAAATAATTGTGGGGCGGTCTACGGTCTCATCCATAATGAGATGGATTTTGCCAGAGGCATCTTTTCTGCCCCATCCTGACTGGTAGAAAGTGAGGTTTCTGGTCTTCAGAGATATGTGTGTCTTAAAAGGCAGTAGCTTATAACTCTCAGAAGGGATGAGCAATTCATTTTTCACAATGCACGGGGCCTTAGCCAGTGACAGCAGTTTCCTCTGAGGAAAGCTCTGGGGATGAGTCATGGTGTCTAACTATTACAGCACTGTAGGATCCTTCCTTAAACATTTCTTGTCTCCCTTTAATGTAGGATATCCTTGAGTAAACTTACCTAAGTATGGGGACTGGATAAGAGGGCATGAATGCCCAATTGATGATACAAGTTAATTTTCTTCTCACCAGGCATAAAAATTTTGCTCCATAATATAGCAAGCTTTTCCATTACTACGAATCCAATAACCATTTAACCATTACCACAAATCCCTGCAGGTCTCAAAACAGTCTCGATTACCTTCTCACCCCATAGCTTGATGTGGCTGGCTGTAACTACTTTGTCACTGGCTGTTAGGCACCACTACCTACCGTTTGCAATTGTAAGATTTCATTATTTCTATTGATATCGGTAAATGCAAATCCGTAGCGGCACCCCTTCTAACATCATAGCATAATCTCTTAAATATAGAGACAGTCACTGCAGAGCTATTCACGGATGCTTCTTCTCACAAATAACTTTTTAACACATGCCCTAAGTCCGTCTTTATGTTATATTCCTAGGGCAGCGTTGCAGGATTCTGAAGGTTTTACATAATGTTTTCATTCCAACATTTCCACCTCCTTAAAACTTCATACCCCTTCCATTATGGATGTTATGTTATTTCAAATGCATTCGCTTTAGGCCACTGTCAATGTTGGGTTTCTTGCACACTCAGCAATGCCAAATCCACCGTGAATGCACTCCTATCAATACATTTGACCTGTCTGTTTCTACAAAAAGGCTTCTGGGATCCTTGGAATTCTGCTGAATCTATAGATGAGACTTGACATCTTCATAAGGATAATACTACTGATATATGAACGCACAATGGTTCATATTTTTAAGCTGTAAATTAGATTTCACTGAAGGGAGAATTCCAAAGACAGATTTTATGATGAAATAGTCTGTGTTTACTAAAATGAAATACTCTTATATTAATTTAACCAATGTGTTGTAGTTTTTAAATACGATTGATATTTTATATGGGCCTTTTGTCCCATGACTTTGCTGGGAGGGTTTAGTTCTACTATTCCTTTTGTAAGATTCCACTAGAGTTTCTATAAGACAACCACTTTATCTGTAAAAAAAGTTACTTATTTCTTCCCTATTTTTATGGTTTCTATATATTGTTCTTGCTCTACTGTATTGATTAAGACACCTCATACAACATTAAATAGAAACAGAAAGCAGACATGGTTGCTCTCCTCCTGAGCAAAAAAGCATTTCAGCATGAAATTTTAACGCTTGCTCCAGCTTTCGGTAGAGGTTCTACCAAATCGAAGACTTTCTTCTCCATTCCTGATGGGCTGATGGTTTTTTTTCATAACAGTGGCTTTAAAAAGGTTTTTTGAAAACAAATTCTATTTATTACTTTACTCCCTTTGTCTCTTTATTAGAGAGTAATTTTCCAAATGCTAGCCTGACTACACTTCATGGATAAACCCACATTTGGTCCATCATGCACTCTCCATCTCCTCTTGATATCAGTAATTTGTATCTTCTCACTTTTTGTACTTTTTCTTTGATCAGCTTGCCTGGGTTCTATCACAATCTTTCTGAAAACAAGCTAAATAAAATCTATGTTTAGTTTTAAATTTTTACTTTTTTTTAAAATTAGGAGTTTTATTTTTAAGCCAATTTTAATAGTGTGTATGGAGCTTTAAATAGGCAAACTATATTCTCCCAATTTGTGAATGTTAATCCCATGAATTCTTATCTATTTCATATATATATATATGTATATATATATATACATATATATATATGATTTTTTTTATTTTGTTGATTGCCAAGTTTAAAATATAAGGAAAAGCTGTATATATACATTTTTGATATTTTAATTAAAGTACTTGCAAATGTTAAAAAGAAACACCTATGTTTGAAATCTTTCTCCCCATTTCCAAAGGTATCTTTTGATAGCCATCTCCCAGTATTTTAAGGGATTACTGTACACTGGCTGTGAGTGGATGCTATCTCCAAAGATCCGAAATATATCTTGACTCATATTTTTAAAAGATTTCACTTGTATAAGTTCTTTACCATGTAAATGTATCTAAGTGTCACAATCTAGTTTTGATTCAGATCTGTCTCAGAGTGGACTTATTGAGTCTGCAAACCTGGCTTGTGTTTTTTCTTCTGTTTTTGAAGATGTAGATGAAATAAGGATGGGCAGAACCCTTGTGTTGGGCCCCAGTAAACGGAGTGGGGGACTATTACAGTAGGAAGGGCCAAGTGAAGTCCCTACACTTGTCTCCCTCTTCAAAATATTAAACCAAAGCATATCACTTTTCTGGAAGAATTAGCAAGATTAATGCCACAGCTGAAACTATTAAAAATGAAGCAGAGAAGAATCCCATCACATCCCTGTTGAGCTTGCTTCATTGGACACTGCAGAAGCTGAGAGATGTAGGAGAATATTAATGAGTTACCATGAACCATCCCATGTTGTTGCCAGTCACAGTTACTGTTCCAAATATAGTCTCTTTGCTAGAATAAGTCTCTGTAGTCCCCAACATCCGGTGTGTAGCTGTTGGCAGGCAGGTCTAAATTATGCTTACTGGACTGATAGGCAGAAAATTTTACACACACCACAGCTGTTTTGATAACACACATGTGTGTCAGAAGTGGGAAATCAACCTCGTTCTTATTACCAAAACTATCTAGTCACCTAAAATCCAAGAGCAAAAGAAGCCACATTAAGTTTTTCAGGTATGAAAGAGTTAATAAAAGTATTAAAGTCTGATAAGAATGTTAGAAGAACAAGAGGGAAGATTATGAAGGATGATTCTGAAGGGTAAGGAACCCAATAAGAAATTTTAGGTAAGCTACCAGATAACTCAGCCAGAAGCTCCCAAGCACTGTCTTGGAAACAGCTACAGCGCTAAAGAGTCTGTGTGAAACTCTCACTAATTGAATGTGCGACAGCCAAGCAGGACAATCCCCAGGACTCTTTGAAACGATGAAGTGAAATCTCCCATTTGTTCATTCGTTTGGTTGTGACAGCTTCCAGAAACAATGGCTTCTCTTGCTCTTCCGTCTTCCAAAGCTCACAAGTGTCTGTCCTTGGCAAAAGAAACATAAGGAGAAAAGGGAATTAGAGAAATGCAGAAGAGACCTTGGAAAGATGTGTTAATGACGCCACGTTGACAATAGCCAAACCATCACAAGTAGAAACTAAATCGTCTCATTTTACACGTGAGGAAATGGCACAGAGAAGTTAAGTAACTTATTGAACATTACACAGCTGTTAATTGGCATAAAAATTTATTTACTTGTTTGTTGGTACGTACACTTCACAAAATGGTAAGATTTCCCTCGATTCTAAAACAAAACTCATATCTTGCTTATTACTACAGCTTAAGGGTTTAATACATTTGCAGATGTGTGGTAAGCATAAATTAGTATCTGCATGGGACACCTGGGTGGCTCAGTCACTTAAACATCTGGCTTCGGCTCAGGTCACGATCGCATGGTTTGTGAGTTCAAGCCTTGTGTCTGGCTCTGTGCTGACAGCTCAGACCCTGGAGCCTGCTTTGGATTCTATGTCTCCCTCTCTCTCTGTCCCTCCCCTGTTTGCACACTGTTTCTCAAAAATAAACATTTAAAAAAAAATAAGTATCTGCTAAAATGTTAGTGCTGATGTTATATTTTAAGAAAAAGACTAACAATGTTTTTTTGTTTTTTCTCAGAAAAGTTGTTGAAAAACTCTTTACTTGATTTTTTAAATTGACATACGACATTAGGATATTTTCAGGTATACAACATAATGATTCAGCATCTGTGTATATCATGAAATGGTCACTACAATAAATCTAGTTAACACCCATCTCCACACATAGTTACAGATCTCTTTTCATCATTCCAAATTGTAAGGATTGCTCATCCTCTATCTGCTTTCCTTAAATGAATCTGGAGTTACTTCTAACCTATATTAAAACTTCTGATCTATCGTCTAAACTTATTAAAAGTTCAAACAGGCAAGGTATCTTGTTGCTAGTGATTTTCCTATGTTCTTCCACAACTCCAAGCAGGCTTCATTCTGAAGTAGAAGCGCTACTGAGTTTTTATTCTGGGCATCACTTCCGCTTTTTATTCTCGTGGTCTTTTTCTCCATATACGGTGAATTGATAGATGAAGCGCTCCTCCTTCAATCTGTTATCTCTTATTTTTTTCATCAATTTTTTTGTTTAAATATATTTATTTATTTTGAGGGAGAAGCAGAGAGAGAAGGAGAGAGCGAATCCCAAGCAGGATCCGTGCTGTCAGTGCATAGGTCCACGCGGGGCACGATCCCACAAACCACGTGACCATGACTGGAGCCCAAGCCAAGAGTCGTCAGCTTAACAGACTGAACCACCCAGGTGTGGCTCTCTTGTTTTTTTTCTTGTATAACATTTATATTATTTCAAAGTTCTCTAGGAATTTTTCAAATGTCTGCTCATATTCTCTGACTTACTATTCTGTATTATTTAACTTGCTATTTAATGAATGCTTATGACACATTTCAAATGTGGCAATTATGGGAACGATTTCAAACAAACTTACTGATCTCAGATTTGTGGACTTTCTGTTCTCTCACATCTTCATAAAAAAGGAACACCAGATGCTAACTCTGCTCTTTTTTTCAGAAGGGTCTGATTTCGATTTCTTAAATTGATTACTTTTTTTTAACTACTTAATCACTTTATGTAATCTTATAATTTTGAGGAGAGCAGATTGGAATGAATGAAGAATTTGTTTGTGTCCTGTCTTGACTCAGCAGGCTTAGTTTTGTCAGATCTTTCCTCAAAATCATTTAGGAGAGCTTAAACAAGACAGAGAAACTTAAATGTATTGTAGTTTAATAACTAAGATTAAGGATCCAGGTGCCTATATAGAAAAATAATGAAAAAGGACAAAACGGCAAATCTGCCTCCTTGTCAACACTTAATATTTGTATTTGTCACGGTAATTTTAGGAATATGATCCTGAGACGTGCAGCCATTCTCAGATGAAAGTATCATCGACGGGTCAGCTGGGACAAACGATATTTGGCCACATTAAATATAAGGAGGAGGAAAAAGCATGTGCCACGGGAGACGACTGCCACGGGGACACCGGTACCGGGTTCTCTTGATGAAAGTGCCTACGGCGTAAGTTTTGCTTTCCCTCTCATAGTCGCACCATAAATGTTCTAAAATCCCATTCTACTGCGTGTTATGAGGGCTGGAAAATCGCTTCTGGGTTTACTTGGTTGACCATTTGTTTCTGCGTTTGTTTTTAGATTGCTAATTGCAATAGAATTGATCTTTCCCTCAATCATGTTTCTCTTTTACTAACCATTCCCAAAGTTGTCTGATAATCAAAATAAGTGAGACAGACAAAATAAAATACACTCTAGTTCTGCTGTATTTATTTTTTTGTTTATGTATTTATTTATTTATTTATTTATTTATTTATTTATTTGAGAGACTGAGAGAAAGCATGAGCAGGGGAGGGGCAGACAGAGAGGGCGAGAAGGAAAATCCCACATAGGCTCTGCGCTCAGAGGGCAATATGGGGCTTGAACCCACGACCCGTGAGATCATGACCCGAGCTGGAGGTGCTTGCCCACCTAAGACACCGACATGCCCTGCTCTGCTGCATTTTAATGAAACTCTCCAGCTGGCTCCATCTGTCATCTAGATTTGGAAGCACTAGTCTTTTTGTTTCAGATGTTAGTTTTGGGCCCATACCTTGTGTTTGATTGTATGCGGTCCTAGTTCCTGGGGCAGATACAGGTTCCCTTCAATTTGTATATATCTTTGGTTAACTTAATAGAAATTGAAAGGAGAAGGACAAACAATTCCTCTGGACTATATTGTTTATATTGAAGAAGAAGCTATCAATTTTAATAATTTATCTTTAGAATCTCTTTCTCAATGAACATAGGTACTTTGTTATTTAAGATAATCCTTAGTTTTTTTTATTACACCAAAAATCTAATGTCATTTATTATAATATTAAATAATAAGAGTGACAGTATAGAATGATAATTTTTACGTAACAGTTGCTCTAAATATATTTTATTGTGGCAGATCACTTGTGAGATGGTAAGCTTTTATTTTTAGAAAACGATTAAAATCAGACATGAGAGTAAAATACTTAAAATATCTTTGATCTTTATTAGAATCTTCATGAGATTTTCTTGCCAAGTTGATGTGACATTAAAGGATTTTTATCAACAAACTCTTGTTTCATGGAAAAAATCTTATTTTTAGATTTTTTTTAAGTTTTAAATTTAGAATTTAATTAGAAATGCGAACTTCATTAAATATGTTTTTTCAACTTGGTAATTTAATTTAGTTATATTATCTTTGAACTGATAATAACTTGAATGATCATTGCTATTTAGAGTAACATACAAATTTCATGAAATATTTGATATAATGTAATCAAGTTTTATAGATGCTTTCAAATTAGATATAATTTCTGTTTTTTTTTAAAGTGTGTGCATGCTTTCTTTGTGTTTCTATTTCTTTCTTAGATTAAAAAAAATAGTATATCCTTAATATTTATTTCACTTTTCAAAGACTGGGAGAAGTATGTGTATGCAAAAATCTACAACGCCAATTGAATTTCTGATTTTTAATTGTTTTTTACATTTTTGGGTTTTCTTGGATATAAAGTTTTGCGATGTTTATGTTTTCTTCCTGGGTTGCAGTCTCACTTATATAATGCTTACTGCCTCTATCTCTATTATATTTTCAATAAAAATTATTCACTGTTTTCTTTTTGCTGTTAGACTAATAATAAATATTTATTGAATGGTTATTTATTGAGTATTGACTCTGTTCTGGGAACATATAAAGAGTGACCTAAGGACACCTGGGTGGCTTAGTCAGTCGTGTCCGACTTTAGCTCAGGTCATGATCTCACAGCATGTGAGTTCCAGCCCACATCGGGCTCTCTGCTGTCAGCACAGAGCCTGCTTTGGATCCTCTGTCCCCCTCTCTCTCCGCCCCTCCCCCACTCTACCCCCAATAATAAATAAACATTAACAAAATAAAAAGTGACCTGGACAGAAAATAAGTAGTAGAAAGGCTTGCTGTGTTCTGGGAGCTGGCAGATCAGAATGGCCAATTCTTAGCAAGTGGGAGAGAAACTATAAGATATGTAAGCAGATGGTAAACTAAGGACAAGTCTGGGAGGGCTCCGAAGGCTTAAGGAAGTTTGGGTTTTATCCAAACTGCTGTGGGAACCCAAAGACGGTTATAAGCAGGAACTGATTGAAGCATCTTTTTTATATGTTCAAAATATCTCTGTTTAGTAAAATTAATTGTTGCATAATTAAGGCTACTCAAAAGTAAAAAACAAGAAGAACAATTATGACTTAAGTAGGGTAGTCCAGGCGGGAAAAAATGGTGGCTCGGACCAGGGAGATTACAAAGCAGAACAGGGAGATACATAAATGAATATGAGCTATGTTTTGAAAAAGAAACCCCAAGGTTTTTTAATTAATAAGATATGGTAGATGGGGATAAGACAAACTTGGACATTTATTTGGAATTCTATGTAGGTGGCACAGGCATTTCAGAGGTTAGGCAAGCCAGGAATAAGGATGAGTTTATTTGGTAAGTGAAATAAGTCAGTCAGAGAAAGAAAAATATATGATTCATTCATGTGGAATTTAAGAAACACAACAGAAGAACTTAGGGGAAGGGAAGGAAAATAAGATAAAAACAGAGAGTAAGCAAACTGTAACAGACTCTTAGATACAGAGAACAAAATGAGGGCTGCTGAGGGGAGGTGTGGGGACGGGCTAAATGGGTGATGGGCATTAAGGAGGGCACTTGTTGGGATGAGCGCTGGGTGTTATATATGAGTGGTGAATCACTGGGTTCTGTTCCTGAAACCAATACCACACTGTGTGTTCACTAACTTGAATTTAAATTAAAAATACAAAAAGAAAAACAAAAAAGAATGGGTTTATTTGGAGAGCAAGGGGGATCAGTCTCAACCCCTGAGTAAACTATATTAACTGGGAATGTCAAATAAGCATTTGCGTAAGTGATGTAGAGAGCAAGAGTAAGATCTTAATTTGTGGGTCATTAACATCTGAGCGAAGTGTAAAATTGCGAACTCTCATAGCTGTAAGAGTAGAAAGCTTAAAACGAAGACAAGGGTCATAAATAATACTAACATGAACACTGAGATGCAGAAACTTTTGCCACATACTTACTGTATGTCAGGAAATGTGACTATTTACGTGATTTGCATCTTATTTAAACTTTGCAACGACCAAATGAGGTCCATACTATTATTACACCTAACTTACAAATGAGCAAATTCCATTCATAAGAAAGTTCCGTTCATCAGAAAGTTAAGATAAGGATCACACCAGACGGTGGTGCCAGCATTTGTAGCCAGCAGCTGTGATCCCAGGGTCAACACTCCTTTCCGCTGTAATAACTATCTCCAGCATGTCTACATACCCAGCATGTCTACATACCCAGCTATTCTAAGGAAAAGAGAGAGAGAGACAGAACTTTTTTGAGGGGCAAAGAGGATTACAATTCAATGATCAAAAAATTTAGGCATTTTCTTTACCATCTAGGAGCTAAGATTCTAAAGAGAAAGACAAATGAATTCATGATCACAGTAAAGAACACAGACTGTGAGAGAGAGATGCAGAATTCTAGGATAACTCACAATAGAAACGCCCTGTGTGTGTGTGTGTGTGTGTGTGTGTGTTTAATTATTTATTTTGAGGGGCACCTGGGTGGCTCAGTCGGTTGGGTGACTGACTTCGGCTCAGGTCATGATCTCTCGGTCAGTGAGTTCAAGCCCCGCATCTGGCTCTGTGCTGACAGCTTAGAGCCTGGAGCCTGCTTCAGATTCTGTCTCCCTCTCTCTCTGCCCCTCCCCTGCTCGCACTCTCTCTCTCTCTCAAAAATAAAAGAAAAAAAATTATTTATTTTGAGAGAGAGAGAGAGAACCCCCGTGATCATGATATCATGACCTGAGTGGAAGTTTGGCACTTAACTGACTAAGCCACCCGGGTGTCCCCTTACAATATGAACTTCTAAACCCTGTAGGGGAGATTTTCTGACTTAATACCTGAGAAGTACTACCGGATACATGAATAATAAATTATTAAATAAAAAGTAGCAAACAAGACAAAGTAACAAACACTGATTCTGACCACTTCCTTATGTAGATGATTATTTTTCCAGTATCAATGACGACGACAACATGATGTACTCATATACAGCACTTTCTTCCTCCAAGGCGTGCCCAGGAAATGCTTCATTATACTATTCCGTTAAACCAAAAAAAATTTTTTTGGAGAAATATTTGAATATGTAAAAAAGCCATGGTCTCAATGGAATGTTAACATTAGATTTAAATCATCTGTGTGCCATTGGCATAATATAGTAGGCACCATGATATTATGTAGAGTATG
Organism: Paguma larvata; assembly: GCA_030068075.1. Taxonomy (NCBI): domain Eukaryota; kingdom Metazoa; phylum Chordata; class Mammalia; order Carnivora; family Viverridae; genus Paguma; species Paguma larvata. Next base: position 40,354,470 of record CM057840.1, read on the forward strand.
GCTAATTTCCTTTTTTTATGTTAATAGAAATTCCACATTTTTTATTTATTTTTATGCTATACATATTTTGGTCAAACCGAATTATTTAAATGTTTTATCAAGTGAGAAGTGGTATATCCTGAAATATTGACTATGAATACTTCTTTGCTTTTCATTATTTATAATCAAATGACTTTTAGTGAATATGTCAAATGATGCGCAATGTAATTGGAAAGGACAGTAAACAGTTTGCACGCATTTCCCTAAGCACGCGTCTTCCACGCGTTACACTGTAGAGGTTTCCAGTGCTACTGCGTCTTTTACTCTCTGGGATGTACAATTCATTACACGTGCTTTGAGAAATCTCAGCATTGTGAGCAGGGCTATAAAGAATATGTCAGCATTTTAATCAAGAAAAGGTCAGAATATTCCTGCATATTTTACATTTTAATTTAGGAGTAAACATACGAACTGTGTGCGCCATATATATGGGTCACCTGGGTGGCTCAGTCCATTAAGCATCTGACTTCAGCTCAGGTCATGATCTCGTGGTTGGTGAGTTCGGACCCGCTTCAGGTCCTATGTTGATAGCTCAGAGCTTGGAGCCTGCTTCGGATTCTGTGTCTCCCTCTCTCTCTGCCCTCCTCCGCTCATGCTCAGTCTCTCTGTCTCCAAAAAAAATGAATAAATGTTAAAAAAATATAAAAATATCTCAGAAAGTTCAGGAACATATATATATGTATATATATTTATATATATTTATATATTTTATATATATTTTAATATATTTTGTTTGTTTTTTGTTTATATATATTTATATATATTTTATGTATTTTGTTTGTTTGTTTCTTGTGGTTCATCCAATAAGTGATAACTAAAATATTCTCACTGTTTATGAAGTAAGAAAGACACAGTACAGTGTTAATTATAAGCTAATTGCAATAAGAGATCTTTACTCTTTAGTCAGAAGGAGAGTTCACAATTTTGTTTTTCAGACTATGTGTCTGTAATATACATACATAATTTAGACAATTTTTTCCTGAAGAATGTGAGTTCAAAGAATTAAATACCTCTCCTAAACTTTGGCCAGAATTGGCTAAGATATAGAAGATAACTTTCAATTCTAACCACCTCAATTTACAAATGAAGAATAGATGCAAACGCTTAATTTATCTCTGTACACAAGAAGGAAGTTGCGGAGTGAAGAATGAAGACAAAGACCTGGAATTGTTTATAACAGCTCCCATCTGGCAGAGGAAAGATCCATTACAAAGTAATGATATAAATTTTATCTGGAAAATAAACTGCCAGTCATAAAAATTTTAAAGCTTGATATTTCTTAATACATAAATTAATTCCTAAATGACTAAGTCAAATATTTAATACTTATTCCGATTCCAGCCTATTCTGCCAGTAATGCGTCACCCTCGTGCAAATCATCTCACACATGACCAGTGAATAAGAAAAAATATTAGTATAATTTAGAAGTCAAGTCATTTTATATGTTATTTGTTCAGTTACGTCAATGTTTTAAAGCTGTAGTTAATAAGCTTTTTCACAACGAAAAGGCAAATATGAAACAGAAATGATATCCTTAAGTATAAGTTAAAAATTGTTCAGACTTCCCTTTGTTTGGGGGAAATAGTAGCTAGTTTATTGCTTTAAGGTATCCTTTGAGTTGGGGCACCTGAGTGGCTCAGTTGGTTAAGCATCTGACTTTGGCTCAGGACATGATCTCACAGTTGGTGAGTTTTAGCCCTATGTTGGCTCTGTGCTGACAGCTCAGAGCCTGGAGCCTCCAGATTCTGTGTCTGCCCCTCCCATGCTCATGCTCTGTCTCTCTCTGTCTCTCAGTAATAAATAGGAAAAAAAAAAAAAAAAAGACATCCTTTGAGTCTGCTATGTTAAATTATTTTGAGAAGTTGAGAGTCCAGATGAGGAAAATGTGAAAAAATTTTCTCCATATTGAAAAAAAAATGATGGGGGCTCCTGGTTGGTTCAGTTGTTTAAGCGTCTACTTCAGATACTCTGGTTGGTGGGTTTGAGTCCCGCCTGTTGGGCTCTGTGCTGACAGCTTAGAGCCTGGAGCCTGCTTTGGATTCTGTGTCTCTCTCTTTCTCTGCCCCTTCCCTGCACTTTCTCTCTCTCTCTCTCCCTCAAAAACAAATAAACATTACAAAAAAATTAACAATTTTTAAAAATGATGAAAAAGTAGTGCCTATCTGGTCTCCTATAGTTTTGGAAGTGAATCACTTCAAGGATCCACATTCGATGGACAAAGAGGAATTCAAGTTTTCAGGCTACGGAGGGAGGTGATGCTGCCTGCGAATGCCAGCGGGGAGCCGCCTGTGCTGCCCTTTGTATTTGGATTCTCTCTCTCTGTCTCTTTAAAATCTCTACAGTTATAGAATTGTGTGATTTTTCAGTGATCTGCTTCTAACCTTAACTCCTTTCTTTCTTTAATAACCCTTGTTATTTCACTGTGCAACTTAGCAAATACGAGATTATTCAGGAGAATCTGTCCAGCGTTGCAGCTGAGGTGCTTGTGCAGGATCCTTATCGGCAGGCGCTGAAAAACAAGAAACGTGACGCTAATGTGTCCATGATCTATAATAATTACTAGTTCCCTTCTCCCTTCTCAACCGTTCGCTCCTTTTCAGATGCACCAAACTCTCGTGGCCTCGGTGTCCTTGCATATGACGTTCTCTCCACGGGGACCAGCGTCTCCACCACTGACACCGTCTAAGTCCTTCAATAGACAGATCTGCAATGATACGAAACTTCCCCGGGGAGGTGTCCTTCATCTACACCATGGATTTTAAAAGCCTGGACTCTGGAATCAGAATCTTTTTTTTTTTTTTTTTAATTTTAAAATATTTATTAAATATTTATTTATTTTGAGAGAGAGAGAGAGAGCGAGCAGCTGAGAAGGGGATGGGGAGAGTGACGGGGAAGAGAGAATCTCAGGCACGCTCCTCACTATCAGCGCATAGTCCAACATGGGTCTCAACTCACAAACCCTGAAATCCTGACTTGAGCCAAAAGCAAGAGTCTGAAGCTTAGCCCACTGAGTCACTCAGGCACGCCACGAATCTTTTTTTTTTTTTTAAACGACTACTTAGAGACATTTACTTTAATTAGACAAGTGTCTTAACTTCACTCTGCCTCTAATTTCCCCATATGTAAATGGAGATAATAATGGTAACTAATTGAAATCAATGCTGTAGGCATTAAAGGTTTTAGCATGTGTATAGAACTTGTAATCGTGCCTGGCACATATAAAGTATTCACAAAGTGTTAGCACTAGCGTTGGGTTTTAAACGTTCACAGTTATTCATGTTATCCTGAATGCACACACAAGTTGTACACCATGACACAAATCTACTACCTCTTAGCAAATAGGTGTGTCTCCCCGCCGCCCCTTTGCCCTAGTCTTCACTCCTGAGAAGTCCTGGGAGCCAATGATGGGGATTTTCCTGCATGAGCAACTAGAAATCCCCCAGTAAGGCCCGAGGAAAACTTTTCCTCTGCTCACAAAGCTGGTCCCCTCTCCCCTGAAAAGGTCTTCCCTCTCCTCCAGCCATTTGAGATGTGAATAAAATCTCTGCAGGTATCTGAGAGTTCTCTTTCTTTCAGCTTTAAGACTGGAGTTTCCTTCGGTGTCTGGGCCTTATTACTCATTGATGTATAAATACTTAGGAAGATAAAGCTCCGGTCTCCCTAGGTACTTACTTATGGACCTAGTTCAGGGCTATAACTGTTCCGACCTCTCTAGAAGAAAGACATTGTACTACATTTTGCATCAGAGCAATTCAGTAGACAAATATCTGCTCGTATATGAGATGTGTAGGGCTTTTCCCAAGAACATTGAGAAACTCAGGGAAGTTTGATCTTTTAAAATTATTATTACTGTGGGTATTAACAGTAGTATGCATTTTTATTATGTTTTCACAGCACACTTACTTTTCATAATGTTTACCACCGTTGCAGTTTTACATCTATGTTGACTGTTTCTTGCCAAATGTGTGCAAGAACTACCACCAGTTGTAAATCCCACGACGAAGAGGGTCCCAGAATGCTTTGTTCCCTCCTTTGTCCTCGGCAGTCAATTCAGTGACTCACTCGGGGAGCACACGCCCGTCTTATATGTTAGGACCCCTCTATCTGATGCAACGAAACACTGCAATGCTCAAATTGAAATTGACACATGTGAAATAACTTGCTTTAAAGTATTTTTACCAGGTCAAATGATCACTCATGAATGTCTTTCTAATTTAAAAGTGTAGTAAGTATATTAATATATTGGCTTATAAACACATGGGAGAATTATAAATATCTTTATTAAAGACTCAAAGAATTTATATTTTCTTCTATCTCCTCCATATTGTTAAATCCATTAAAATATTCAGAGTGTCTATTAATTTGTGATTGTGTTTAATATGTATTTCAGCAAAAAGCATTTAATAGTTGCTGAATAAACTGGATGGATTAACGAATCAACAAATTATATAAGCAAACTGAGTAAGCAATTTATTAAGTTGTCTTAAATATGTAAACGGTTATCATTAATAATTTTATTAGTGTTATTTACTAAAATTATCCAGAATCATTTTGTGTTCCCTAATTTCAGCAAGTTAAAATTGGACTAGCCTCTCTCTAGAAGGTATGTAATTATATCTAAAAAGGATTTATACTCCTTTTTACTTAAGCTATAAGATTTTAAAATCATTTTATTAAATTATATTATGGTTCAGAATAGTACATTTAGTTGTACGTACCACTGATGAATTATCAGAAAGTCACCATATTTTGTACCTACCCCCACATCAGGAAACACCGCAATGCCACCAATGCAAAAGGTCCTGTGTCACCCTCTCAAAATCTATACTCTTCTCTTCTCGAAGAAAACCACCCTCCTGTCTTCTAACAAGGTAAATTAATTTTACTTTTTATTGAGCCATATAAATAATTATATAATATATTCTTTTGCTTTCACCTCTATCAAACATGTTTGACTATAGTAACATTAATATTCATATTTGTCCACATCATCGCATGCAGCAGTAATTATTTATACTTATTGTACATACCATTGTCTATCTAATTTACTGTTCATGGATAATCAGACAGGTTTTAGCTTCGTGGCTATTAATGATAATGCTAAAATTAATATCCTTGTATGTTTCGTTTGATGCACACAAGAGTATCAGTGTATATCTCCAAATGAGGACTGATTAGGTCATAGTGTATGTGTTTAACATGGGAAATGGGGTCAAAGGGTTTCTAAATATAATTTTGCCAGTTTACAATCTCTCCCACATAGTATGAACATTTTTGTAGTTTATCTTTTTCACCAACACTTGATATTTTGTTTTTTCTTAATTTTGCCTTTCTAGTGGCATATAGTGGTATCTCATTATTTTTATCTTTATTTTTTTTAGAGAGAGAGAGAATGAGCAGAGGGGAAGAGGAGAAAAAAGAGAGAGAGAGAGAGAGTGAGGGAGGGAGAGATAAAATGAGTGAGAGAGAGAGAGACAATGTAAGCAGGCTTCTCCCTCAGCACACAGCCCAACCCTGAGATCATGACCTGAGTTGAAATCAAGAGTTGGAACTCAACTGACTGAGCCACCCAGTGCCCCTCTCATTATATTTTTAATAGAGCATTTACTTGTTGACTCTGGAGGTTTGGTATATTTTTGTTTGTGTACTGATGTTGGGATATCATCTTTTGAGAAATACCTGATGAAGTGCCATCCATTTTTTCATTGGCCTGTTTATCTTGTGTGTGTGTTGAATTCTTTTTATATTCTAGATACAAGCTCTTTGTTAATTATATGCATTATAAATTTATTCTCCCACTCTCTAACTTTCCATTTTCCATTATTAACAGTGTTATTTGATATACATTTGTATTTAATGTTACCCAGTAACTTTCATTAATAATTAGTATTTTTGTCTTGTCTTTAAGAAACTGTTCTCTGCCCAAGGAGGGAGAAGATAGTTTCATATGTAATTTTCTAGAACTTTTATAGTTTTACCTCCAAAATTTAATATACAGTTTAGCTGGAACAGTTATATATCTGTCTAACTGTCTTTTATTGAACCCTTCACTCATCTTATTCAGCAGAAACTTTTATGCCAATGGAAATGGTTTATATCATTGTAATCTAACACAATAACTACTAGCCATATCCTATTAAGCATTTGGTATGTATATAAATATATATTAAGAAACCGAATATTTTATTTTGTTTTACTTTTATTTCAAGTCATTAAAAGATAAATTTAAATAGCTACATGTAACAGGTGGCTACCTTATCGGACCACACAGTAAATTCTGTTCCAACCACCTACTTTTCTGTATTTCACACCAAACTGAAAATTACTGTACTCTTATAATACAGTTGGGAGGTGTCCGAGATCATCCTCGGGTTCATAAGCAAATAGAAAGTCTTGCAGAACTCAGAAAAAGCTGTTATGTGGAGCCTGGGTGGCTCAGTTGGTTAAGCATCAGACTTCGGCTCAGGTCATCATCTCGTGGTTCCTGAGTTCAAGCCCCATGTCAGGCTCTGTTCTGACAGCTCAGAGCCTGGAACCTGCTTTGGATTCTATGTTTCCCTCTCTCTCTGCCCCACCCCCACTTACACTCTGTCTCTGTCTCTCTCAAAAATAAATAAACATTAATTAAAAAAGAAAAGTCTGTTATGGTTCATTATGATGAAAGCATACAGATTAAAACAAGCAATAGGAAAAGGCATACTGGGCAGGTAAAGAAAAGAATAGATGCCAACCGGGTTTCCCACTGTCATCTTCTAGAGAATCGTATGAAGAATGGGTATTTCAGCCGTGATGTCTGGCAATTCTCACGGAATACTTCGATGAGGAAATCCATATACTAGTATCCAGAGTGTTTTACTGGGAGTTGGTCACGGAGACATGGTTGACCACCACATCTACCGTGGACTTAATGGCGTAACCCAATTCCTCAAGGTAAATAAAGACACTCTGTCAGGAAGGCTTGGAGGTCATCCATCTACCAAGACTTGAGGACAAAGGACTGATTTTTCTTTGAGCAACTTTAATTCTTTACTGCACATATATTCATCCTGAGATTCAATGAATTATGCCCAACTTTATTCTTCTTTCATCCAGATTTTCTTTGACATTGTTGGACCTTCAAATTGTCATGAAAAACTAAAGTCCATTTGCAAATATTCTTTTCTTTTTAATATTTATTCAGTTTTGAAAGACAGAGAGAGATAGAGTGTGAGCAGGGGAGGGGCAGAGAGAGAGAGAGAGAGAAACAAAATCCGAAGCAGGCTCCAGGCTCTGAGCTGTTAGCACAGAGCCTGACGTGGGGCTTGAACTCAGGAACTGTGAGATCATGCCCTGAGCTGAAGTTGCACGCTTAACGGACTGAGTAACCCAGGTTCCCCATTTGCAAATATTCTTAACAGACTTGGATTTGTTGAGCAAACGTGGAAATAAAGTAAGAGATTCAATAAAGAAAATTACAAGGTTTTAAAATGTTCCTGCTGTCTTTACATTTGGCATGGAGTTAAAGAAGGAGAAAATTAGTATAGAGTTTAGAGAACACTTTATGAGGAAGTTGATGTTTTAATCAAGCTTTAAATAATGACAAGCTTAAAATTGTTGAGGAGTAGAAAGAAAACATAGTGGTCAGGGGTATGACCTACAATTACCTTGAAAAATTGTTTATATATAAAATCCATCCAAGTGCTACAATTTGGAATTATGATACAAAAATATTTCACTTTGAATAATCAGGGAACATGGCAAAGTCTTCCAAATACCATCCTACTGTTTGAAAAACCTGAGTGTTACATTTAGTGAATCAACTCAATCACAGGGCTCAATCATACCCAACACCACTAATTATTTAGGCAAAGTAAAAGAACAAAGGGAAATCATATTCAAAATATGAAATTAATTTCATCTGATGCTTTGTACGATGTAATAATTGTGAAGATGTGTGTACCTTCCCTATGTTAAACCTAACAAATATCAACAACCTGTACTTACTGTCAGGCATGTTCTAACCATTTGATCAATTTAATTAATATCTCTACTGCTGAAAACAATCTTATGAGAGTTGTTGAAATGCATATTTTCTCAATTCACAACACAGTTAATATATGTATTTCCTTTGTATGTAAGTTTAGAATATCGTGAGTCTATTTCTCTAGTTAATTGGATGCAGTGATCACTGATTCACTCATAATTTTTCGGAAGGACGGGAGCACCTGGTTTTCTTTCTCAAGAGCTAGTATAGGGAACTGGAGATCTATAAGCCTCCAGAAAGTTAAATTATCCTACATAATACGCTTAGGTATTACCTGAACACAAAATTTTCATCCTTCCTCAAAGAGTACACAGTTCACTAAATCTGCAGTCAGTATTGTTATTTTACATTGTCCACTATGTGATCTGCAAGAATTACTGTTACAACAGCAAAAAGCACTTGAAAAGTATCTGAAATTATTTTTTGCTCCGTGCTATATATTTCTCTATCTAACTCTGACAGAGTGCCATTTGTATAAACATATTTATGGCTGTGTCAGTTCATATCAGGCATATTGGGACAGTGAGAAAATGTAATCTAGATGGAGGAGAATTTCATGTGATTCTCAAGGGTCCATGCCCTACTGTAATGCATTAGAAATCACTACCAGAATGTTGTAACCTGCATATCATCGCATCTCATGAGACATTTGTTAAAATAATAGAAGCGCCTGAAGCTTCTTTCATTCTAATACTGTCTTTGCAAAGGACCTAAATGAATGGGTTGTTAGGGGAATATAGTTTAGTACTTGCTAATTATTATTTTTGGAAAAGAATGCCAGAAGAACAGAAATAATCTTGACACACGTTTAGGTCCCCTTATGGTGACTGTTGATTTCGATGTTCCAAAGAAACCCTAACCATTTTTCAAACATTTCATATCTTTGTTCTTATTGCCAGTGTTTAAATTTTTCATGTCTAGCTCACAACATTACGTTAACTTGTGAAGATAAAACATGTCCTTTGCCTTGTGAAGCATTTTTAGAGAGTTTGTACGCATTACCTCTTTTAATCTTCATACCCTGGCATGCATTATCATTCTGTACACATAGGGTAGAGTATAATTAAACAAAAATAAATGGTTCAATAACATTATGTTTTCTTCTCCTTAGGAGATGCTATGGTTTTTAATTAAACAAAGAATAGTCTAAGACCATGAGAACAATTTGTTGCTAATGTATGCATTATACATTATGCATTGCATGGATAATATATAATTATAAATATCTTAATTCAACTTTTTAAATAACACCAAGACATTTCAAATAATAAATTATTTTAATGCAATTGTTTTTCTTTCCCTTATACAATTAACATAAATTGCACTTTTTCACTAAATAGCCACCATGTATTATCACATGGAGCTTCTAAAATTATGCCTATATTTTACATCTGTTTGTACAAGGTATGATTTCTACATAGCGTATATTTATTCCATCTCCTTTATATCAGATGTTTCTAGAAGCTGATTGCATGTCTTCCTCTTCATGCTATGTTTTCTCTCCCTCTCTTGGATACTGTGACTAGAAAACAATGAATTTTATCTTTCAATCTAACTTCTTAGAACAAGATGGTAATATTTTCAGATGGCTATATGAACAAAAATTTTGAATAATTGTATTTCTGAAGAAATACCTGTTCCACTCATTTCTCAAATTCTCTTATTGTTGGTTAGGTATTGGATTGTGCTTTTTGTAATCTCACCAACCTTTTGTGGCTATTGAGTTATCACATGAAAGATAATCTTAGAGAAAATTCTAGAATGAATCTCACATGTCAGGTCAAGGCAACTAATGTTTCACATAATTTTAAGTAATATTATCTACCAGTAAGTGCTCATATGTTTTGACATTTTTCTATCTTAGTATCTGTTTTTATGTCCTCTTCAATACTCTTTTTTATTTCTTTTTTAAAATGCTTCCCCTTTCTTAATGCCAGATATTATTCCTTCTGATTGATATACTCATTTCATCTCATCTAGTGGGCAAAGATTCATAGCAGTTTAACTAATCACTCAAAATTAATTGATTGTATAATGTAATGGCTTGATATAGATAATGTTATTTCAAACCTACAGTATTTCATCTAAAACAAAACAACTTTAATTCCACTGTAAGTCACTAATACATACTCCATGTTGTAAACATAGAATGTTCAGAAAACCATTGACATCAAACTTTTTGCATGATCTCACCACCCAGAAGTATGTCCTGATAGCCAAGGAAAGCATTTTTAGGTATTTTATTCTGCTTCTTACATCTTTGGGATAATGGAACTCATATGGACTACATTTTCTAATCTTTTATTTTACTATTTTTTTAATTGGAAGACAGTCTCTTTATATTTACAACCTTAAGAAATCCCATGAAAAATTTCAGAATTTAATTAAAGAATATTTCTTTGTTCATGACACAATATATTCAAAGATCGGGAGGTTGGTCTAACATTTCACTGAAATATAATGGCTGTCGTGTCTTTAATACACATTTCTGTCATTAAACAAACTTATGTATGGCAGACATTGTTCTAGAAAGTGGGACTACATTGGTGAGCCATTTGGATAAAAACTCTACTCTCAAGAACTTTATACTCTGATGGAGGAGATAGTTAAAAATAAATATCCATGGAGATGACATAATTTAAACAATAAAATGTGCCGTGAGAAAAAATAAAACAGAGTAAAAGGTAAGATAGTGGAGAAACATGATTTTCTGAAGAGATTTCCCCAGAGTAGGGACGTGAATCACTAGCAGGATAAGCCATATTGATATATTATATTGATACGCTAAATACACAGAACTCACTTACATTCATCATGTTATTTAACCCACAAAACAACTTATTAGGTAAATATTATTTTTATACAATTGAGAATTGATGCTCAAAGAAATTAAATGCTATGTATGAGAGCTTGCACCTGTATGATGCAGGAGACAGACTGTGAACGCAAGGTTAACTGATGGTAAAGCCTGTAGTCTATACACTGCCATATTTTCAATGGTTCCACTTTCTGTTACTTCCTTTGGTAAATATATTAATTTTCCGAATTAAATAAATTTAAATAAATAAAATAAATTTAAGCCCCCAAAATTGACCACTGTTTCCTGTGCTTAGACCTGGTCAAGAGGCGAATCAACTCTATAAGCATAAGTTTGCATCTAGAATGGGATATGTTTTGTTGGTGTCAAGTGTTGCCACTTTGGAGTTGGTTCAGTGAAGGAACCCCTGAGCCAGACTCAGTCATTGAGAAGCCCTGCCCCGAAAATGTAGGGTTCGCACCAAGGGAGAGAAAAGAAAAAATAATCTTTGTTCCACTTGAATTGGTGGTTCTGTTTTCTTTGTTTGTTTGTTTTGTTTTGCTTTGTTTTTGTTTGCGTTATATTTGATGACGAAGATTGAATAAGAGAGAGCACTGCTCTCCTAGAAAAGCTGAATGAGGCCGACTAAGAAGAATTAGGAAATAAAAACCAAAGAAAACTAACATGTTCTGTATTTTGAATAACTCCTCTTATTTAGTTTCTAGTCTTTCCTAAGGACCAGCTATGTTTCTATCCGGATATCAACATCCCTTTATACTTTAAAAAATGCCCTGTTTTCCTTAAGCTAGCTCAAGTTAATTTCTGTTATTAGAAATCTAAAATGCTCTAGCTAAACATAAATTAATTATAAAATAGTGGAATTAAAAAGGAGTCATTAAAAAGGGCGCCTGGGTAGCTCAGTCAGTTAAGCTTCCAACTCCTGATTTCAGCTCAGGTCATGATCTCACGGTTTGAGGGATCCAGCCCCACACAGGGCTCTGTGCTGACAGTGTGGAGCCTGCTTGGTGTTCTCTGTCTCCCTCTTTCTCTGCCCATCTCCTGCTCTCTCTCTTTCTTAAAATAAACACTCCTTTTAAAAAAAGGAGTAGTAGCTAGAAGCAAACTATAAGAAATTGTTTCAGTCTACATTTTACTTAAGAATCTATAATAATGAGAAGGAAGAAAAGAAGTTGAAATTCGTTGTACAAGTCATGTATAAAAGTTCAGAGGAAACCACCAGTAGAATCAAATATTTTCTGAAGTAGCCAGAGGGCCCTTTGCCCAGATATAAAGGAGAAATTCTCTATAGATGACTTTTATCCAACATATGCAATTTAAATAATATTAAGCCAATGGGCTCCTGGTGGCTCAGTTGGAAAGTATCTGACTTTGTGTCAGGTCACGATCTTGTGGATTGTGAGTTCGAGCTCTCCCGTTGGGCTCTATGCTGACAGTTTAGAGCCTGGAGCCTGCTTCAGATTCTGTGTGTGTGTCTCTCTCTGCCCCTCCCCGCTTGTGCTGTCTCAAAAATAAGTAAATATTAAATACATTTGAAATAATATTAAGCCTGGGTGTTTATTTGGCAAGACTTTTTGATAATGAAATTTTAGCTTTTTTTTTTTTAAATTTTAATTTTATTTTTGAGAGAGACACACAGAGTATAAGCAGGGAAGGGGTAGAGAGAGAAAGAGAGAGACAGAATCAGAAGCGGGCTCCAGGCTCTGAGCTGTCAGCACAGAGCTGGATGTGAGACTTCAACTCAGGAACCGTGAGATCTGAGATCATGACCTGAGCCGAAAGTCGGTTGCTTAACCACTGGAGCCCAGGAGCCCCAATTTTAGCATTGTAAATGCAGAGTCAGACGCCATGAGTGACAAGGCCAGTGGAAGACATTTTTATTTAATACAGTGTGTAGCTAGGAAATTCATGTTACTGATTGGAATTTAAGTGACTGACAGCTATTTTTTTGGATAAATAATTTTAAAAAGTATGTATCTGATTTCAAGAGCCATTTTATGTTTGGGCAAAGCTGGCCTGTCGAACAGGAAAGTCATTAGGTTAGAGCTTTAAATGGTAGTAGTTCACTGAAGAATATGAACTGAGAGGTGTGTGAAGAAAAAAAAAAAATGTTAAGAGTTAATAAGAGCAGGCAGTGGCAAAATGACCTTAGCAATCAAATGTATGATTACCAGATGCCAAAGGAAATTGAAATTACCTGGAACAGTACTTTTGAGAATTAAAAAAAAAAAACAAAACAAAACAAAAAACAAAACAAAAAAAAAAAATCCACAAGCAAGCAAACTAAAAAAATGACTTCCCCGAAGCGTAGAGTGAGATGTTACAGTTAAGGTATCATGCGGCAGACTACCACAGTTTCCTAATTTCGTATGTTTTCAACAAACCAAATCATTGCTCAAGCTTGACGCACAGTGCATTGTGGTCCAAGGATTATGGACTTCAGTCCGTGATGTAATTCCATGTTTTCCTGTTTCATTTTCCGTCTGTAAGACATACGTTATGCTTTTTTCATCTTATGAGTTTATCAAAAGAGAATTAAGTCAATTTTTCTCTGTTTATGTTTACTAAATAGCTGCAATTAAATATTACAATGCTGGATTTTTTTTTCAACAAACGTAAGGTATAAACAGTGGCAACAGAGTGGAATATGTTAGTTTTATGATGTGCTAGGAAATGAATTTATGTTCCTAATTTTAAACAGTTTAGACTTACATTATTCGTTTTGTTATGATTATATTTTATCGTTTATTAGTATGTGCTGCATGCCTGCTATGCGATAATTTATTATTATGTTGATTGTTATTATATTTAAACAACTTTTTAAAAATGGATCCTGGTACTTTTTATATTAAAAATATTCATATTCTTAATTACTCAATACTAAGCTCATTGAGACATTTCAGTATTCCCTAGATTAGAATTAAATTACATTTAACTTCTATAAGGTGGCTAAAAGATACCTAGTATACCCGCCGTGCTCTGTTACTCTCTGGCCAAACCGAACGAAGCAATGGTGCCTTGCAACAAGAGGCAATATCCAGTTGCAGGAAGCAGTAAGTACTCCTACAAAGCACAAATGCATGATTTAAAAGTGATCTAATTCTTCTTAATTTTTTTAATGTTTATTTATTTTTGAGACAGAGAGAGACAGAGCATGAGCAGCATAGGGGCAGGGAGAGAGGGAGACACAGAATCTGAAGCAGGCTCCAGGCTCTGAGCTGTCAGCACAGAGCCCCCGCGGTGCTCAAACTCACAGACTGCGAGATCATGACCTGAGCTGAAGTCGGACGCTTAATTGGCTGAGCCACCCAGGCGCCCCTAGAAGTGACCTAATTCTTCTTAAACACATAAGTACTTAAGAACATTAAAGTGATATTTTAGTTGTGGTCCCACATATAGTCTAGCTGACTGTGAACTTGGAATTTTTTTCTTCTAAAAAAAGCTCAGGGGCACCTGAGTAACTGAGTCAGATAAGCATCCGACTCTTGACTTCAGCTCAGGTCATGATCTCACAGTTTGTGAGCTAGAGCTTGGGCTCTGCACAGATAGTGCGGAGCCTGCTTGGGATTCTCTCTCTCCCTCTATATCTGCCCCTCCTTTGATTGTGCTCTCTTTTTCTCTCTCAAAATAAATTAAAAAAAAAAAAAAAAAAAAAAAAAACTTAGCCTGTCTGCCTCCTGAATCGCTATCATTGATGCTACTGATTCCCACTAAGTTACTCTAATTCTGGAAATTCTTTTTAAAAATATAAATGGGAAATGGTGAAAGGTAGGATAAGGAATATAGCCCACGTAAACCTTTGGCATACTTTACCTCAATCTACTACATGAGCAGCTCACCAGAGCAGAGACAGAACTCTGGGATAATAGGGCCTAAGGCAGAGTGACTTTTGATAAAAACAGAGAAGGAGAATTTGTGATGATAGGATCAGAGACCTGCACACCTAAAACTACGTGGTCTCTGGAGCAGGATGGAAGGCTCATGCTTGGGATTGTCTAAGAGTCCCTTTAGCCATGCAACAAATTTACACTGCAAAATCTTACTGAAAATCTTCTTTCCCCTGGTGTGTTATTAAGATACATTTTAGAACAACAAGGGTGTTAGAAACCATTAGTCACAGAATTATAATGAAGGTGGGAAATAAGATGATACAATATTTTGCATGTCTTTAATTCAACTGAAGCATGATGAAGTTTTCCAATGCTTATATTGAAAACTTACTTTTATTCATTTTTTTTCTCTTCTTATAATGTTCCAGAAACAAAGTAATGCATTAAGATTAGAGAATTTCTTTGAGACATTGATTCTAAACTTTGGTACCAGTTAATTATTTGGCTTATTTGGAAAACCACTTCTTTGGTTTTCTTCTCCTTTTTCTTTTGATTCTTTCTTTAAATTCACAATTCAGTCTTAATTTAAGTGCTAGTTAATAAAAATCTCTGGGGTGGGACTGAATCATGAATCCCAATCATGATTATGTATGCCAAAAATCAAAGTAAGGTTATGGGATGTCATGTAACAATGCTGGAGAGACACCAGTAAAAATGCAAGTATAATATAGAAGTTGTGCTTGTGACAAGAGTCAAATCAGGTTAACACACAAGATACTGATGGGGTTTGACCATACCTCAGAGTCTGGAAAGGCATATTGCAAAGTTGAAAGAAATAGAACATCAAATGATGTTAGAATATAGAGTACTGGAGAGAGCTTAATAAGAAATGAATAAGCTTTACAAACCTAGGGAGGAGCCTTTGCAAAAGTCTGAATACTGGCAGGACTGGAGAGAAAACTGTTTCTCTGACATTGACAAGACATTCAGAAAGCAAGATAGACACATAGTGTCACATCGACAGGAATCAAAGGATAGAAGTTTTAATATTCCTTCTGAGATTTGCAGAAAACAGATGTGTATTTTTTTAAGTTCGTTTAGTTTGTTTTGTTTTGTTTTGTTTTTTTGAGATACAGAGACAGAGAGAGAGACAGAGAGAGAGAGAGAGAGAGAGAGATGAGAGAGAGAGGGAGGGAGGGAGAGAGGAAAAAGAAGAGGGGCACAGAGAGGAGAGAGAATCCAAAGCACTGACAGTGCAGAGCCCGACAGGGGCTTGAACTCAAGAACCGCAAGAATATGACCTGAGCCAAAAATCAAGAGTCCAACGCTTAAATGACTAAGCCACAAAGGCAGTCAAAAAGATGTATTTTAAACAAAATTGTTTAGTGACTGAATCTCCATTTTGGATGACTCTATCAGACAGATGGGGTTTAAGGTGGTATGTTTTCCAAGACAAGAAGATAAATTACTAATGAAATATTACTTGCATAGTGATGCAAAATAATTATGTTTTGCTTAGAATATTATGTATGAAAGACACTCTTTTTTTTTAAAGTTTATTTATTTTTGAGAGACATAGAGGCACAGCATGCCACAGGGGAAGGGCAGAGAGAGAGGGAGACACAGAATCGGAAGCAGGCTCCAGGCTCTAAGCCGTCAGAGCCCGACACGGGGCTCGAACTCACAGACTGTGAGATCATGACCTGAGCTGAAGTTGGCCGCCCAACCAACTGAGCCACCCAGGCGCCCCTGAAAGTCACTCTTAAAGCAAGTGCACATTTACCTTATATTAACAGAATCCCATTTTACTGAAGTTGGTATTTAAATGAACAGCAACCTCTTTTTTTTTTTTCTTTGCTGGTATATATGCAAATGCAGTCTAAATTCTATTAATTGCCAACTTTACAATAGTTACTTTTGCTCATAATACTCATTAATGGCTTCATTATGCTATACATTCATTATCTTTCTGCTGAGTGGGAATTTTATAGCAGTGCTCTATCAAAAAAAAAAAAAAAAGACCTCTTTTCAATATCCATAGTACGGTTTGAGATTTACTATACACATAGTCATGAATCAACTTTAAAAATAAAATAAAAAATAATTTTTATTTTATTTATTTATTATATTTTACTTTTTTAAGGGGACTCTTCCATATCCTGAGTCGTTCTCCCTTCCTCCAGATTTGAGAACCATGTTGGCTTACAATAATTTCTGGGGTAAAACTGCTATCCTTTAAACATAAAGCCAGCTTCTCCAAACAATTAATATTGAACTAGAGATCACAAAACAGAAAAAAATACATCTGACAGAGAACTTGATATTAGGCAATTAATATTAGTGAAATGTATTTTATTTTTTTAAGTTTACTTATTTATTTTTGAGAGAAAGAGAAAGCACAAGCGGGGGTGAGGCAAAGAGAGAGAGAATCACAAGCCGGCTCCCCATTTCCAGTGAAAGCCCAACACGAGGCTTGAACTCACGTACAGTGAGATCGTAACCCTAGCAGAAACCAAGAGTTGGATGCTTAACCAACCCGAACCACCCAGGCGCCCAATATTCAGTGGGGGGGGGGGGGGCGGGTAGTTTTGTTCAATGTTAAAGAGTGAGTTGGGGAATTCTCATTATAGTAAACTAAATGTGTTTAGAGAGCACACTTTTGGGTCCTCAGCCACCATTGAGTGAGGAGCAGCTAACTTGACCTGGATAATAAGTATGTTATAGAGGTTGTTATATTAAGTCTAACTTTAGAGCAAAAGTCATGGTTTTTTAAATCTGAAATTAAAGAGGCTTGAGAGCCTCATCCAAGTTTTTAGAGCAGGGTATTTATTTATTTATTATTATTTAAATTTTTTTAATCTTTATTTATTTGAGAGACAGAGTGCAAGTCTGGGAGGAACAGAGAGAGAGGGAGACACAGATTCCAAAGCAGGCTCTAGGCTCTGACCTGTCAGCACAGAGCCTGACATGGAGCTCGAACCCATGAACAGCGAGTTCATGACCTGAGCCAAAGTCAGATGCCTAACCGACTCAGCCACCCGGGTGCCACAGAGCGGGATATTTAAAAGACTAGGGTTGGGAGGAGCATGGTGTTTGAGGACCTGGGAACATGTGAAGCATTATGTATAAAATCTCTAGGAAAGAAGCATAATTTTAAAATAATGAGTAAGAAGTCACGTATAAACCTTCTAACTCCACTCTCTCTCCTATCAATTTACATCCCTGATTTTCTTCTTTATTATTTCTGTATGTTTTCATAGATAAAATATATCTATATAGATTTGTCGGTTCATTACTATATTATAAATGTATGATATATTTATTATCTTTATTTGTCCAGTTAAATGTAAACTCCAAAGTCACTGTCTTCTTTTTAATTTGTTTTATTACTCTATGCCCGTGAAATAGAAGGATGCCTGGTAGATGGACGGTACCTATTACATTTCTGATGAATAACTAGATGAGTAAAAAAGAAATAAATGTACGAATGCAGTCAGATGGAGTTCTTACTTTACCCTTGAATAACAGAGAGCCAGCTAATATATTTTCTCTGTGCTAGTTTTCAAATACTCCCTTCTATCAGTTGCATAGAAATTAACATAATCCCTAAATCCAGATTATTTTGTTTGTAACTGGTAGCATTCCTTCTTATGTTGATAGCCCTTCTAATCTTAGTTTTTTTTAAAAAAAAACTTGTCTTCTCAATGTCTTTTCCTGCTGACCCATTTGGTCCCAGTGTGTTCTTTCCTCTGACTGACTCATATGACACTAATGTATTCTAGTTACAACAATTCTAAGCAATCAACAAGATGAACGAAATCTATAGTCACTGGAATTCAAGATCTGAGTTGACATGTCTGCTTTGTTTACACTCTGTATCTAGTGCTCAGTACAAGACCCCGTTAAGGGGATGTGTTTGATACGTGCGTGTTGAGAAAGAGTGAAAGATGAGCCCCATGCAGTATTGCTCGGGGCTCCAGAAGAGATTTAATGAAACCTTATAGAAAATCACAGATAGGCTCATCACATTTAGTTTTCCTTGGAAGGTTAAACCTCCAAAATTATTCTCAATTATTTTAATATCTTAATTATAAATATATTATTCAATATTAGAGATGGTACAATTTTTAAGGAATTACAAAAAGTTTTGAATGGAAACATTGACTTATTTAAACCTTTTTATTTTTATACTGTATTTTTATAAATATCAAATAATCAGAAATATCAGATGGAAGAGCACCTATTTCATAAGATGATTTCAAAAGGATTTTTTTTTTGCCCAAACTAGAATCGGGTTTTAGAAGAAAATAAATATTTTATTTAGAACCTTCATGACACAGCTTTATCTTTATAATGACAGAGATATTTTTTTTTGTTTTTTTTAGCAGAAACACGTGGCTTTAACTTTATTAAATTTAGAACCACTTTCGAGTTATCTAGAAATTTGCACTTTGACCTCCTTTGAAAATGTGAGCTATAGCTCTTTTAAAATAATACTGCTGCCATCAAGCATTTATCTCAAACTACAAAGACCCACTCGTTGAACATTTAAGCTAATTATTAATGTTGAAGGATTATATTCAAATTCCCCATTAGTGCTTCTCTATTACTTTAAAAAATACTTGTTTAAAACACCAGCCCAAACTCTCAGTTGTGATACTATAGCACAGGAATAAACACAAAATAAGTCTTCGCCTCTATTATTAGTATTTCCATAAGGTGACCTCTAGATGTTTCAGAATTTGATTTGGAGTGATATCATTTCTAGTTAATGCACCTTTTCCCAAAAGTACTTTAGATTTCAAAATAAATTATGTGAGAGCTTTTACTATAACATGGCTGGCTTTGTACGTATTTAAATACAAGCTGATTTCCTGCTTTCTGAAGGAAAGCTTGGAGGACAAAATACCCCATGCCTCATGCTTGGACATCTGCATTTACTTGTATTGATCATCACCGGCCACGACAACGCCTCATCTTGGTAAGCACTCAGGAAACGTGTTCTTTACTCGGTAAACATTTCAAGGAGACACGCAGTTCACAAACGTGTGTGCATTTCTATTTGTATTTATATACATACACTTAAAATGTCATTGGGAAAAATTGACTTGGTAAATGTGTCCTGCATACATCATCTTCATTTTCAAATTTTTATGATTATTTTAAGGCATAAAATATACCTGGTCATAACCTGAGGCAAATGCAGACAGCGCCTGCCCTCTCACTATGGGACATTTTCCCCCTAGATGACAGGCGGATATGTCACAGGACGAGATGATTTATCTCCTCTGATTTCATCCTGTAAAGACGCCCGATACAAGGTGAAGTGATAATTTTCCTCAGAGTTAACATGTCCAATGTCTCATTTTTCATTCCAGTCCTTGTGAAATGACATCGAACACTAAATTGGGAACTAATTTTGGTTGTGAGATTTGGCCGCCTGCCCACTTCTCTGGGAAAACAAGCAAATTAACGGTACTTTTCAGTCATAGAAGTTATGCGGTACTTGGAGCTGACTGCTCAGTACAAGATTTTTTCTTTTTTCTTTTAACCCACACTGAAAAAGCAAAAAAAAAAAAAAAAAAAAAAAAAAAAAAGTCAGTGATTTTACGAATAATATATTTTTGCCTGAAAATATCTTTGATCAAAAAGAAATGTGAGGGGGCGCCTGGGTGGCTCGGCGTCTGACTCTTGGGTTAGGCTCCGGTCATGATCTTGTGTCAGGCTCCGCGCTGACGGTGCAGAGCTTGCTTGGGATTCTCTCTCTCCCTCCCTGTCTTCCCTTCCCATTAACTTTCTCTGTCTCTCTCAAAAGAAATAAACTAAAAAAACAAAAAAAAAAAAAAACATGCAAAGTGTAATTGTGGTAAAAAATAGGACAGATTAGGGCGAATTGTAGATCAAGAAATGTTTGTCATTATATTTGACTGCAATACTAAAATATCCAATTAAATCAGTATAATTTTAGGGGGGAAAACCTCACAAATGTTTGAGAGTAAAATTTCAACCATTCAACATGGTATTTTCATTCAGCAAGAAAACTTGTTTGTAAATATTTGTCTAAAGATGGAACACAATTTTAAAATTTACTTTCCGAATGCATTTATTTTAGTACACCAATAGGGTGGTGAATTCTAAAGTGTGTCTGGTTAGGGAAAAGATTTATGTGATAAAATAATTTTTAACCTGCAGAGTTACATATTTTCTCCTGAATGAGTGAAATTGATCATGGCTTATAATTTATTGGGTAAGTGTATCAGTAGTGAGGCACTTAAAAGCAGGGAAGTTACAAGACTTGAAGAAGTCATATAAAGATAAAATAGGAATATAGAAAGTTTGTGCTTTTTAAAGCCTATGATTATTTTATAAGGTGGAAAAGCTAAAAAAAAATCTGTGTATTAGTTGAATTGAATATAAGTTAATTAAATCATTGGTATCTAGGAATTGGGGAAGTCATTTCTGTGAGCCCTGACATCATGAAGGTCATAATCTAAATAATCTAAATAATGTGAAAAGTATTTATAGAAAATAGTAGAGGGATATCTAGTGTTTATTGAAAGCTTGCTTTTTACAAGTAGTAGGTGAAATTCTTCACGTGGATTATTGTATCTCCATGAATAGGGATCATGAATTGCATCATTTTATGGCTGGGGAAAATAAGACCTAACAAGGGAAAATAATATGAATAATAATGTTATAATTAATAAAATATTAATTTATTAATTAATATAAATATTAATAATTAATTAATTAAATTAAAATATTATTGATAAAATAATAAGAATATTATTTTCCACTAAGTAGAATCTAGATCTTCATTTTTTAACCTTAAACTAACACAAAACAATGTAAGATTCCGTTTTTAAACTTAAAGCATTGTTTTTTAACCTTCATCTGATAAAAAGCGAAGTAAGGTAAGTGCATACAAGTTTCTAGTAGCACGAAGGGGAAAGGTGAGGGAACTACAAAGGAAAAAGAATGAGAGGTGTCATGTCAGTTGCAGTTTTAAGGGGGGGTAACATTTCCTCAAGCTGGAATTCGGAAAGGGAAAATTGTTTCAAGCAGATTAAACTTGAGGAGCAAAGGTAAGTGAAGACGAAAGTTTTTCTTCTTTGCAATAACACATTTTCTAGACTGTCTGGAGCCTACAGAATTTGAAAAAGATCAAGCCTAGAAAAAAATATTTTCAGCCAGATCCTTGGCTTAAAATACCATGCCAAAACTATGCTAAAAAACAGAAAGGGGTTGTCGGGTGGCTCAGTTGGTTAAGCATCCAACTTCAACTCAGGTCATGATCTCACTGTTTGTGGGTTTGAGCCCCACGTCAGGCTCTATACTGACAGCTCAGAGCCTGGAGCCTGCTTTGAATTCCATGTCTCTCTCTCTCTCTGCCCTTCCCCGCTCATGCCCTGTCTTTCTTTGTCTCAAAAATAAAACATTTAAAAAATTTTTAAAAAAATAGAAAGAATGCTATGTCAGTACTCTTTTTTTGCGTCAACAATGACATTTCAGATTAGTGGGAAATGAACAATTATTTGTCCAAATTGCTGGAAAATTGGTTAGTGATATCAAAAATAATTAATTTATGGGTCTTCCTGACCTATTCTAAGTAAGTTAAATTTGAATAGAAGAGTTAGATGCCATTGGTCTAGAGTTCTTCAAGTCTATCAATTTTTTTTCCTCTTTGTTTTTCCCCTTTCTTAAGAAGATGATTGTAACAGGCTGATTATTGGTCCTAATTCCCAGAATCTGTGAATGTCATCTTATGTCATAGCTAGGACATTGCAGATTAATTTAAGGATCTTGATATGATGGGATCATCCTGGGTGATTAGACTGAGCCCTACATGTAATCACAAGTATCTTTATATAAAGGAGATAGAGGGAATTTTGAAGGGATGTGAGAAAGAAGTCCAAGTGACCACGGAAGTAGGACAGAAAAGGTAATGCGATATGTGGCCATGAGCCAAGGAAGGAAGACACCATCCAGAAACTGAATGAGGCAAGCAAATGGATTCTCTCCTGGAGTCTCTAGAGGGGTGTGGTGAAACCCATTACACACTTCTAGCCTCTAAAACCGTAACATAATATATTTGTACAGTTTAAACTGCAAAATTCATAATTGTTTGTTATGAGCCAGCGGAAATTAATGTAAAGCCATTCATAGATGTCTTCATCGTATCGTTATAAATTTATAAGTTTATAAAACACTAATGTATTCAGTGTGAATTAATGAAAAATAATACAATATAGGTAGCTATAATTTTTCCGATTAAAGAATGTAAAGCCTAAAAAAGTATAAAATTAGTCTGTGCAACTATTGGACACATTCATTTACATAAAAAATTAAATATGCATACCTTTTAAAAGCATGGAATTGTGTAGAAGCAGAGCCAATATTGCAATGAATATTTCACATGGTTACCTATGTAATACATGGAGAGTTTCTATAAATTAAGGAAAAAAACTATCAATAGAAAACCTTGAAAACTCTTTTGAGCATGGAGTTCATAATTCAAGACATGTATGGTTCTTTGAAAGAATTAACAAAATTGATAAGCCACTAGTAAGAAAAAAAGAGAAAAGACCCACATACATAAAATCATGAATGAAAAAGGAGAGATTACAACCAACACTTCAGAAATATACACGATTATGAGAATATGATGAGCAATTACATGCCAACAACTGGGGCAATCGGGAAGAAATCGATAAATTCCTAGAAACATATAAACTACCAAAACTGAAATTGAATCGCTAGTCAAAACTCTCCCAACAAACAAGAGACCACAGCTGGATTGCTTCCCAGAGGAATTCTACCAAGCATTTAAAGAGAAGTTAATACCTGTTCTTCTGAAACTGTTCCAAAAAACAGAAGGAAAACTTCCAAACTCATTCTATGAGTCAGCATTAACTTGATTCCAAAATGAGACATAATTCAAGGCATGCGAGTGATTATTAAACAATAAAAGTACACTCTGGTTATTAGGGATAACAAATTAAAATCCAGGGAAAGCACTTTTAATTCTACCAAAATGGTGTACCTTTATCATCTTATTTCAACAATATATTTGTAAAATCTCTAGCAAGTTTATGCTAGAATTACTGCCTCTTAGAACTCAGTTTCCTCATTTGCACTTCCTGTTGCTAACCTCCAAACCTTTGCAATCAACTTGAACCCTACATTTTTCTCACACCCTGCATTTGCTCTTTCAAGGAATCCTGGGTTTACTTCCAAAATATGACTTCCCATACCTACCTCATACAGAGCTGAATGTCCATGATTCTTGCTTAGATTTTCACTCTAACATCCTAACTGACCTGCCTGCCTTGCCCTGTGCATTATTACAGTTTATTGCGGAAGCAAAGACCAATGTGACCTTGTGACACTGGTCAGGTCAATTCTTCATGACACAATCATCCAGTAGTTCTCTGCAATGGGCTCTGAGGCCCTACGGGATTTGGCACTCCTCCCTTTATTCTCCTCCTAGCTCTCTACCTTCAGACATGTTTACCCCCTCACATTCTCTGAGCATCCTGAGTTTGCTTTGCCATAATGGGTTCTTGCACTGGCTCTTTCTGGATTTTGGAACCACTTTCTTTTAAAATAATTTTATGATTTACTTCCTCTCATCCCGAAAACCCCGTAATTAAATGACACTGCTCCTAACCATCCCATCTATAATTGCAAGTCCTCCAACCTTCAAAATGCCTGTTACAGTCTCCATTTGATTTTCTATACTACTTATAATATTTTGCTTCTATATATTTATTTATTATTTCAACATGTCTACAGTATATATATATATATATATATATATATATATGTCTACAGTATATATTTATTATATTCAAAATGTCTTCTTTACACTTTAACATCAAGAAATCTTGATGTAGCTTGTAATTACTATCAGCTCGATATCATTAGGGACCCAACAGTATGAAAAATAGATTAGTTACGCCTTCTAATATTATGAAAATGGAAGCATTAAGGCAACCTAGATTTGAAACGATGCTTATTTTTCCCTTGTTTGCCTCCCCTACCAAAGGTAAGCTTCATGAATGCAAAGATTTCTTTTTCTTCTCTTTTGTTTACTCATGCATCTCCGAACCCAAGAAAACTTTTTGGTACATGGAGAAATCAAGTAAGTATCTGTCCAGCAAACTTATGAATTAGTGAAAAGCAATTATACTGCTTCATTACATAGTAAATATTCAATAAACATTGGCTGTTCTAAGAGTAATCCTCGAGAGCGTGCAGAAGTATGGTTGCTAACACATTTTGAGGTAAATATTTGATCAATAGACAAAGGATCTGTCCAATCTTCTAGTTAGTCTCCTTTCGTGCTATTATTATGTTATTAGGAATATCTTAAAAATTCTAGTGGACGAGGATACAAATTTTTTAATTTCTAATTAACTAAAATTTGAAACTTACTGTCTTCATTTGAAGAAGTGACTGCATTTTTTTTTAAATGTTTATTTATTTCCGAGAGACACAGAGGCACAGCATGAACAGGGGAAGGGCAGAGAGAGAGGGAGACACAGAATCCGAAGCAGGCTCCAGGCTCCGAGCCGTCAGCACAGAGCCCGACGCGGGGCTCGAACTCACAGAGCGTGAGATCATGACCTGAGCTGAAGTCGGTCGCCCAACCGACTGAGCCACCCAGGCACCCCTGTGACTGCATTTAAAATCCTAAATAGACTGATGAGTTTTCCAAATAGTATTGTACCAAAAAAATGTTTCTCTCATAAGAAAATTTAAAGAACTGAGAACATGTAGCTCGCTATTACTTTTACATTAACTTTTTAGGTATATTATTTATGGTCCAATTATAAAGTCATTAAAATCTCTAACAGTTTAACCTTTATATTTCTTAGATAGGTTGGGAAAGGAAATTTGTATTCAGTAAGCTCTCTCAAATGCCAGAGGAAAGAAATCTGGTTCATTGAACTGTAGTCACGGAGAAAAAATGCCTGAATCTGATCGAATTCTTCTCTCATTATTCCAATCTCAAGACAAAACTTACAACTTACAGATATTCATCTCTATCATTCAAAATGAAATGTGACTTCCTCAATCAAATTTTGAAATCTCGCATGAGTATTTGTCACTGCCCACTGACCCCTGAAATTTTACGTTGCTTCCAAAACACTATCTCCATTTAAAAGCTTGTATTATCAGCAGTATCTCCGTCGAATTTTGCAGAATTAATTATTTTCCAAATAGAATCAAAGTAGCAATTTCACACTTTGAATTTTGAGAGCAAAATGAAAATACAGTCATCAGTGCTGAGATTTTCATGACATTCAGTCTGAAAACAACTTAATGTGTTTTCACATTATATCTTGCTAAATCTTTTTTATTTTCTTGTGAGAATCATATCCAGTAGAGTCAGAGGGTGCTAAAAAGAGCTATAAATATTAGAATACTTCGTATAACGAATTAAATAAGTATTGGCTTTAAGTTGTTTTTATCAATTATTAAATCAATGTGCATGAGATATTGCTATTTTCCTTTGTACGTTGACATAAAAAATATTAATTAGTATAATATTCTCTTAATTTATATCCCACATTCAACTCCAACTTGATCCAATTGCATCCAGATAACACTGAAATTTAAATACAGGTAACAAGTTTCAAGTATTAAAGTCTATATTTATTTCCACTTTAGTTATCAACTGCTGTTTCCACCTCACTGGGCTATATGAGACTACAGTTGATAAATTAAGCTATAATGCTGTACATATTTTTAAGTTGTATCAAAACATAAGGATAATTATAATTAAACTTATATCTGGCTTCCCTATCCTTCTACAAACTTTATTAATATGTTACATTTTAAGTTGTTTTATTAAAGTATTTTTTACATAACATAAAGCTAATTTATTTTCAGTATACAATTCAAGGATTTTTATTCATTTTACTGAGTGGTTCGACCATCACCTTGGGTTGGTTTTAGAACATTTTCATCCCCTCAATAAGATCCCTCATGTCCATTCATGTCATCCCCATCTCATCTCCAGCCTCAGGCAACCACTAATTTATTTTCTGCAACTTAGTTTTGTCTTTTCAGAACATATCATATTAATAGAATCATATATAATATATGACCTCTCATGTATGAGATCCTAACATCATATTTGAAGTTCATAGCATGTGACGTTATTTCATTTTACTGACGAATAATAATCCAGTGTATGGATAAACTACGTATAGTCTCTCCACTCATTGCATTTTGATTATTTCTAGTTTGTGGTCATTATGAATAATGCTTCTATTACCACTCACATTCAGGTCCTTGTGTAGAAAAATATTTTCATTTTCTTGGGTAGAGAGCCACCGGTCAAAACGCTGGGTCATGTGGTAGCTTCATGTTTAACATTTTTAGAAATTACTATAATTTTTTTTTAGTGACTGCATGACTTTACATTCCCACCAGCAATTCATGAGTGTTTGTTTCTCAATGTCCTCACCAGCTTTTGATACTGTCTGCTTTATCTATTGTAGCAACTTTAGTAGGTATTAAATAGAATCAAATTGCGGCTTTAACTTTCTTCCCCTAATGATATTCAGCACATTTTATTTGCTTATTATCCTTTCTTATATTGTCTCTGATGAAACGACTATTTATAGTTTTTGCTCACTTTCTGTCGGTGTTGTGTGCTTATTATTGAGAAGTAGGAATTAGTTGCAAAATCATTTATAAGTTATGTGTTTCTCAAATGTTTTCTCGCAGACTGTTGGCTGTATTTTTCTTTTTCTTAATAGCTTATTTTGAGGTAAAAGAGTTTTGAATTTCGGTGAGATCCAGTTTTTTTTTTTTTTTTATGAACTATGTATTTGGTATCATCTCTAAGCAATGTTTGCTTAATTAGGTCTCATGGGTATTCTCCTATGTTTTCTTTTAAAAGTTCATTTGTTTGAACTGTTGCAGTTAAGTCTATGATCCAGCTTAAATTAATTTCTGTGTACGGCTCGAAGTGAGTTTTTTTTTTTTTTTTTCAATTTTTTATTTATATATTATTTGAGAGAGAGAGAGAACATGAGTGGGGAAGGTGCAGGGATAGGATCTTCAATCTTGAATCTGCTTGAGCGGGCTCCATGCTGTCAGGCCAATGCAGGGCTCCATCTCAAGAAGGGTGAGATCATGACCTGAGCCAAGTTCAAGAGTCATTTGTCAAAGGACTGAATCCCCCAAAAACCCCACGAGGTGAGGTTTTAAGTTCATCTTATGTGTGGATATACAATTGTCCCAGCATCCCTTGTTGGGCAGAATGTCTTTCCCGAATGAATTAACATGACACCTTTGTCAAAAATCAGTTTGACACTTTTGGACACTTAGTCTTTTTATTGACTTATGTATCTATCTTCCAGCACGTCATTGCTTTCAAGCTGTAGCTTTATTAAAGCTTTTGAAACCAGGAAGCAACATTTCTATAACATTACTCTTATTTTTCAAAAGCATTAATTCCTATTCTAAGTGTTTTTCATTTCCATATAAACTTTAAGAACTACTTGTCAACTTAGGAAAAATAGCCCGCTAGAAAATTGATTGGCATTTCGCTGTATTTTTTTTTTTTCTCAAATAAGTACTCTGAATTGCTGAAAGATTTCAGTTAACTTTTAGAATTCTGAAAAGTTGATTTTCATCCTTCTTCAAGTATTTTTATTAATTTTTGTGGCAGAAAGAATTACAGTGGCCTTCACATTGCTATTAAAGTTCTGTCTCTTTCTAAAACAGGTATGTTTAATAATTTACCTATAGAATACCAGATAATTACAATAGCTAATACTTAACCTTTCTAAATGCCAGGTACTGTTGTAAGTACTTCACGTGTATAAAATCATTTAATCCTTGCAACATTCCCAGGGGCTAGAAAGCATCAACAGCCTTATTTTATGTACAAGAAAACCAAGCCGCAGAGAAATTGAACACCTAGCCTAATGTCAGTGAATTAGTGAGAGGGCCAGATGTGAAACCAGTAAATACATTTCTAGATTCCATTCTAATAACCACGTTTCTTCCAAATTACCACACACAGTTTTCAAACTACCTTCGTAGACCATGTGATACTTTGGTCTTATATGATCCTCAGTGTCACCCAGACCACCCATCCCCCAATCAGTCACTCATGTCTTCAGCGCCTTTGTTCATGTTTCATCGTATCACCTGCATTGTTTTTATCAGTGTTAACCAATCGTACACATAGACCCTAAATTCTATTGTTTCTTTAAGGCTTTACCAAATACTATATAATTTGCAGAGAACACTTATTCACAGCAAGCCATAGAGCATTATTTAAAACTTATAAAATGTTTAATTCTGTCTCTCCAAGTTCATCATAACGCTCTTGAGGGCAAGCCTGTATCATATCTCCCATCATTTCTAGAAGGAATTACGCATTATAGGTTCTATGAAGATTGGGCAAATGAATACACATCAATTCTTGAGAAACAGCCTTAGCAACAAATTGTTTGTTCTGTAATCTTATATGTTATCTTAATTCATTGATTGAGGTCTGTGATATGGAAAACACTCTGTTAGGAACAGCTTAAAGGCATCTACATCGTATATGCATTATATTCTCTTAGTAGCTATATATTTTCATGCACCTTGTTTTTTATTGTTTTGTTTCTATGATCCTGAAGTAATGGCATGGTGAACTAGAAAACTAGAAAACTTAGAATGGCCTTAAACTAGAAAATGAAGTGCTCTATCAGCAGTAATTTATATCATAAATATAAATTATAATTTATTTTCCACCATTTTTGTTTTCCTTTTCATTTTTTTACATGCTATACATTTCTGACAACTTACTTTAATGTGCAATATTTCATAACCTCAGGTAAGGCACAATTCTAGAATTAAATTTCCACATTTTTAATATTGTATATAACATATTAAACACATGCATTCAGATTTTTGTTTCTTGAACTTGTCAGTCCATTTATTGCCCCGAAGTCTAGTATGTATGTGGAATATATTGAAAAAATAAAAATATACTGAATAAAAATATCATGCCCTATATATTTTAAGGGGCTTTGTGATGAAGATAAATGTATAATGATAAACATTTATCTTCTCATTTGATGACTGTTGTTTGGAATCCACTACGTAGTGTTTAGTTTTCGAGTTTGATACACTTATTTTTCACCTTTAATTTGCAGGAAAATGTGGTTGTAATATTAATGTTACATGGAATTTGAGACAGACAGTATTTTATGAAACCACTGTCTCCTAAAAGAATACTTATGCTTTGGACATGATAGAAATAGAAAACGCCCCAAAGGAGTTTGAGGTGGAAGTTTTTATGTTAAAGATATTTGTAGTTGACACTCAGTTCAGAAAGAGGAGTTTAGAGCATTTAAAAGCCAGCCTACTCAAACCAGTTTTTACGGAAATAACTTCCACCACGTTCACATCTGGTTCATCTAATTAAGTTCGCAACTGTTACACTTTGGCACTCACATTTTAGAGGACTGTACTTGTCAACACAGTATTTCATTTACTTTGCTTTTTTAAGGGATCGTATATAACCCTTAGGATTTGTTTATTGTTGCTGTTCTATTTGTTTAACCTCATGTCTTAAATTCCTCTAAATGCTAAAATTGTCCTTTTTAAATTTTTGGAGGTAGACTCTCTAGCTAGCATCACATTGTTTCCTGTTTCTGGTTTGCAATTCTATTTTCAAAGTCCATATACCCTGTGAGTGTGATTTGTCTCAGCATGGAACACCACGCTTATTTCAAAGTAGACTCGCTTCATTTTTCTTTCAAGACTTTCAGTGTTTCTAAGAATCTGCTCAGCAGGGAATAGCACTTTCTGGAAAGACTGTATTTTGCTGCTTCATCTGACAATTTCTGTGTTTACACAATGAATGACATTCAGATGCAGACTGGAAATACTCTAATTTGGGTTGTGTCTTTCAATCTTTTCTTCTTTCAGAGTATAAATAAAAACTCAAACGAAGTTCAAGTATCTTTTAAAACAATCAGTTATGAGAGAGATGCTAGATCACCAGGTGTTGCAGAAATAAAATTGTTAAACATAAAACAAATGAGAAAATCACAGGAAAAATTATAATAGAAAGGCATCTATTCATTTTAATTTCATTATTTTTCTAGTGTAAATTAAACTCTCAAAATAAAGACTATGAATGTATACAAGAGTCGACAAGAGTGTGAAAATAAATTATTAAGAGAGTGAAAAACCTACTGTATTTTATAAATTAGGTAAGTTACAGGTGTTAGGTGAATTTTTAAATAACACAAATGGTGATAGAACTTGGGTCTCTAGACTCCTAATATGATGCAATTCTACTATCTCAGAGATAATTACTGGACAAAGGCAGTTGAACCTTTAGTCTTGACTATGTCTCATTCTAAACATGTTATCTGGAGGCATATATGTGAATCATAGCAAGCTTTAATCTCTTCATCATAGAAAGATTATAGTTGTTGAATAAATCACTAGTTTTAGCAAGAATTAAATGAAAATACAAATAAGTTGAAATGAATAAGCATGATTAGATAGATATCATTTATCATTAGTTGTTATTATTGCTAGGACCTTCTAAAGTTTTCCTTTGCAAAGGGTTCAATTATTGGTAGTTAGAATAAATAAAAGTATAGCTTCTCAACAAGTCATTTGACCAAACGCAGTATAAGTAGTGACAATCTACTAGATTATTCACATTCTCTCTCTCTCCCTTTTCTGGGGATGGCTACTTTCTCCCAAGCTACTCAACTTTACAGGTGGGATTTATTAGCATCCCTGATTTTTATTGCTCCTGATGGCACATTTGGTTGGCTGAGGTAGTATATAGATAGGTTAATCAAAAGTATTATCCACTGAAATTGGAATTAGAAAAGAAAAAAAAAAAAAGAGGGGGGGGGGAAGCTACAGAGACAGAGAAAGAATTCTGTTTCACACAGGTGTTCGGCGGCTGCAATTTTCATCATGTGGGCCAGTGGTGGAAAGGAGGTCGGTCCATTAGCGGAAACAAATGATGAAGCAGCTGTTAGAAGAAGTGGACAAATAGATCGAGAAGGCTCTATATCTCTGTGCTTGTCTGAGATCCTGCTATTTCACAAGTTCTGCGTCTGTACCCTTGGCCTCCATGACCCATTCTTGAATCTCTGATTATTAATTGCCTTCTGTTTACGTTAGCATGAATGTTTTCTTTAACCCGCAACTGAGAGCGTTAATGTAAAAAAATAACCTGCAGCAATCGATGTCACCTCTGTTGGTTTTCTAGGTCTGCTGAAATGAAGTACCATAAACCCAGCTTAAACAGACATTTATTGTATTTTCAACATTACCAATAGTATATCGAGGTTAGGTTTTTAATTAAGAGGGAATGATGACCAGAATCTCTAGATGGCGATATTGAAATCAATGCGCTTGAAAATCTTGAATTTTCACATTCTTTTTAGACCCGTAGGTCTGCAAAAGTAGCCCCGTCCATCTTGTTAGAGATTAGTTTTCTCTCTTCCTTAAACAACATGCAGAAACTTCTGCCTTGTGAGAAAATCCCTTTCCAGGATCTTTCCCTGTCTTTCATTGTCACCAGAGCAATATTTAAGGTCAGAACAAAATCTGCAGATCTCTGGGATTGGTTCTCAGAAAATAGCGTTTCAGAAGCAAGATACACATCAATGCTATCGATGGTATCAACAGTATTCGTGGCCCTGCCACATAACTAAACTTTTAAAGATCTAATTGCTTGTAGCATACCAGCACTTCCTCTCCAAAGTAAAGAATGCATTTCATTCTACACCTATCACCACTAATCAGGAAGTGCAGGTCCTAGAGGTTCCCTTCTCTATAGCATCTTCCACATTGGGGAATACTACTTCGACTCGTTTCCTGGTTTTCAAGGAGTCTATCAGCTTTGAGAGAGACCCAAGGTGAGAAAAAGCTCTGCAGCTGACAACACCACAGTGTAGATCCTATGACATTAGATTCCTTTTCCAGGAAAATACAGCTTCAAGTTTAGGGTAAACCTCAAAAAGAGAAACTCTAGTAGAATTACTATGAAAAATCCCCTAGTACTCTGGAGCCTGGCTATGCCATGTGCAGCAGAAAAGTTTACACCAGTTGAAAAACAGCAGGTAATTGATTGGAGTTCAGAAAAGTAAGTATTTTGTTTGTTTGTTTTTTGTTTTTTTAAATGGATGGTAAGCCTATTATGTGGGTATGTGCGAAAACTGGGTGCTACTTCATTATGTCCCTACTCACTGGTGGTTTTGAAAGTCAGTGATGAACAGAAACCTGGACAATGGGAAGGGTTCTAAGTGATGCACCTGCTCATCTACTTTGGGAAAACAACGTCACCCACGTTAAGAACACATATGGACTCACAGGCGAGAGCAAATAACTTTAATATAACTTTACAATATAGGCGAGAGCAAATAACTTTAACTAACTATACTCTCATGAAACAATTGAGACATCATAGAGAAAGATGTCTGAAAGAGACATATAAATGGATCTATTGAAAAGCCATGTTGTGCATTTCATTGTCCACTAGAATGTATCCACCATGCAAGAGGTGATATCTATCCAAACTCCAGTTTTTCAGGTGGGGCACTATTCTGGCAGTGTTTTGAACTTCAGCGAAGGCTCTCATCCATCAGTGTCTTCCAAAGTCTGTGCTCTCCAGGTGTTCCCCTACTGTGGCCAAATGGAGCTGAGGCCAGGTTACAGGTTTCTGCTGGTTTCACAGCCCATACTGAGGTCTGCTTGCATATTATTTAACGTGCATGTGGACGAGACTACTCCTGGGATCGTTGGTGTTTGGAGCTGAATCCCATAGTTTCCACGGAGGCACGTTTGTTCATGGATGGGTGCCAGTTATTAAAAGGGGAGCAAAAAGGAGGGACACCTTATGCCACCATGATACGGATGTCACTCTGGTCTGTGAATACGAAAGATTGGGAAAGAAGGGAAAACATGAGAGCAGATAGATTTCCATTCCTTATTTTATTCCAGTCTCAAACAAAACTTTGAAGTAAGGAAAATAAACCACTTTTAATGACTTAAACGATATAGTTTACCTGAACCTGTCTGCGAAGACTATCTGGACAATATGAACACAGTTAATGGGTAGTACTGTCTGTCCCATGGGTTCAAAACATTAACATCTCTGTGGCAAGTATATCCCAATTGTGGAAGTGAAGTCTCTGACAATAATCTTTGATGTCATTAACAATAACAAGTTAATTTCCCTTGTTTGAATCTTCAACCAAGGGCAAGTTTGTCGGAGGTCAACATAAATAATCCTATTTCTGATTATTGTTAGGTTTTTAGTATTCATCTTTATGAATTTCATCATGATAGAAAGATGAGAAACTTTGGATCAGAGACAGATTTCTCTTTTAATACCACACAATAAATTTTAAGTCTATTAGCCCCTCTTGCCTATGCTTATACCTAGTGTGGTGTCATGAGAGCAAGTTCAACGGTCCTACATGAGTAGTTAGATGCCCTATAAGGTAGGAACAAGAGAAATTATCCTTCTCTGCTGATGTAGGGTAAAAAGGCAATTGTCCTCCTCCCTTCCTGAAGGCCCTCATAAGAAAATTTAACTAACTCCAAACATTTGGTACATGAGTAAAATCTCCCCAGGAGCCAGATAGGTCTTGGTGTTTCTGGATTTCTGACCAAACTGTCTCCAGATTATGGGCTTAATCCCTTTTGACATGCAAATGTTATATAGATATTATTCCAGCCTTCCTGGTGTCTTGGGTTTTGACCTTGAGATATGGTCTAGGTTGTAACCATGGCATCTTAAAAAAGAGAAAGAGAAGTTTTATGATCCATTTTGATCAGAGTCATTAAATAAACAAATGGCTCCAGATCTAAATTTTATGGTAAGTGAAGACATTTCTTGGAAAAAAGAAAGCATTCTTTTTAAATTTTAGAGTACCTATGTTTCCATGGCTCAGAAACTAGGGCTTTTAGAAGAAGCAGGGAAGTTTTATTATCTCCAACTTATGTAGATGGAGATTATAGCTTTTATATTCATGTCTATGAGCTTTGTTAATAGAAATCCAACAATTAGAGAAAGAAGTACTCATTCCATTTTCAAAAAAACAAATATCTGACTCAACAATGGTGAAATAAATACACCAGTCAGGGAAAATTTATTCATTTAAACATCACCTTGTTAAACTAAATCATTTTGTGAGTTAACCTGATTACTACTTAAGACAGCAAACTTCTTCACTGTTTTTGCCAAAGAATTCTGGTACATATAGTTGTGTGTGTGTTTTTTTTTTTAATATTAAATAATCATTTTAAGTATTGTATTGCATACTTTACATAGACTTTAAATCATCTTATATTAAAATATAATAAAATGTTAAAGTTTTGTCTTACGGCCTTAGGACATTTAGTATATTTGACTAAGTAGTTGTATTTTAGGCAAAAGTGACCTCTATTATTATGAGACACTTTTTTTAGTGTAAAAAATACATACGGCATTTTAAAAAATAATCGCTTTTAACTTTTCCATTGAAAAATGATTTAACATCTTAAATTTTAATGTCTTTTAATGAATTACTGTAATGTTATTACTAAACAATAGAACATTTAAAAGAAAGGAATATCTGTAAGTTTTGGAAACACAGCGATGGCCAAATTGGATGGAAGATTTTCATAGGTCTTTAAATAGTTTAGATAATTCATATTTATATATGTTAAGAAGAGCCAAAAGTATGTGAAAAGTTATTTTTTAAAAATATAATTCAATATAGTCTAAAGAACATATTTGAAGAAGTTCTTCTTGATAGTCTACAATCGAAATATATATTTGAAGAAGTTAAATGAAGAAACACAGTGTAATAAATATTTTTAAAAGCATTTATATCATGTAGGAATTATTGCTGACAGAGAAAAAATAGTTACCTTAAAATATAGCAAAAATACACATGAAATTCAAAATAGCTGGAAAAAGATAAATTTAGCAAACTGGGTTGAGTTTTCATGTGTGTCTCAAAGAAGTAGAACTTTATCTAAATCGTCATTTCCTAGCTTGAAAAAAAAATGTCAGCATGTAAGACAAACATATCTGTATCAGCCACATTTATATAAAGTCAAACTGTGAACTTTAAATTGGAAGAAGCTGAAAATATTCCTTTTTTTATTGATCTAGAAATTGAAGTCAACTTTTCTTTCAAAAAATCAGATTCAGTACCTATGTTCAAATAACAACCAAGATCAACACATTTCCTAAAACTGTTAGCACGGACAAAACTCTGCACGAATCAACCTTCAACTTTTTACCAAAAAAGGATTTTTTCACAATATGAGAAAGGACTCTGCATGCTGAAGAAGATAAGCCATTCATCTATTGTTATTACGATTTCTGCTCTCATATTTTCCATGGCATATTGAGTTAAAATCAGCTTTCTATGGCTTTTGTTTATTCTGCTTATGTTTTAGTTTGTTTTTTTTATAGTATAATGGCATATATCGCAAATCATTAATTAGTAACTAAAGTGTAGTATCATCACCTTTTCAACAGTGACACAGAGGCTGCTAAAAGCTTCTGAGAAGGATAGGGTTGGGGATAGTAATAGTTTAAAAGAATGTGAAGCAGAAAGGATAAGATTTCTCAAGAACTATGAAATGCTAGAAAAAAATAGAGCAACTTCTCCAAACGTGATTTTCAGCCAGAATTACATATTCAGCCAAGCATTAATCAAGCATAAAGACATAAAAACATTTTTAATTCTAAAAATACTTGGAAAATTACTCTTATGTACACATTCTTAGAACACAAGCCAAAAACACAAAAACAAAAATGAAAATAAAAAAACAAACAAAAAAGGAAATGGAGAACCAGAAAATACTATCTAAAGCACTGTAGGAAAGTCAAAGGAAGTATGAGATTAGAATCATGGCCAAAGTGCAGCCAGCTGAGGTGTAGTAGAATTTCTATCCTAGGCTGTAGCAGATTCCAAGAAGTTAGGCCAATGGACCGTAAGTTCTTTTAAATCAGTTTCTATTTAAAACCATAGCTCTTTTCCCTGCTGAATTTGTGGTTAGTGATTATTTTAAATATATATTCTTTTGATTGGCTCATGAAGACCTTAAAAATATCTTCAGAAATTCATTGATAGATGTGATACCATTAAATGGTTTGGGCATGTACTTGCTGATTTTGCATAGATTTTTCTTTAACAGTATCAAGAAAATGACAAGGGTGAGGGATGGGTGATAGGATCATGGCTGGCCACCATTTTGAAATACCTGTTCCTCTATTTGGGAATATTCTTATGTTACGAGTTTCTGTCCTCCCATGTACAAATTTTTAAAAAGTCATGTGTCTGGCCATCCTTTAACTATGGCAAATACAGATTATCTAGGTTTTAATAATTAAATGCATTTATAAAGGATTAGTGACAAGGAGAGCAGACAAACTCTAGACAAAACTTCTATTATTTTGCTAAAAAGAGTGATAAATGTGACAAGGATAGTGAATTCCCCGTAGTTACAAGTGAAGACTTTTAATGCATGTATGTTCTGTAAGTTAATATTATTTTATAGAATTAAAATAGTAAAGTGATAAGTTTAAACGTGAATAAAAATCAATCCCAGAGACCATAGAATGTTTCCAGGAAAAGTATTTCTTACCTCAGATGCCTTTGCCATTGTAATGATTTTTCCACATTTTTACATGGAAGTGATATTGTTTAATCTATTTTCCCCTATTTAAGTGGCTGCTAATATATCATATAGCAATGTTTAGACTTGTGTTGCTATTTAATAGATTAGCAGAACATAAGGATTGAAAAGAAATAATTCATATGGATTTTACTTACATTGTATATATTTAAATTTAAAGAGCTAAAATTATAATTAGTTCAGTGATTTTTGCCTCTTTCTATTTCTGAAAGTTTATTTATAAATTACTGTCAGATAAATAATGTTTGAGAATATTTATAGAATTAATAAAATAGTTATGCATGAGAACATTGCTTTATTGAATGACCATGAAAACTTGAAATCATAAACCAGCAATACTATTATGTATGGCAAAGACATCAAAAGAAGAATCATTGATCGAGTTCCCTAAAATTGAGAATTATATTTACTTAAAGAAGTTATGCTTTTAAATAGCAAAATATACCTAAAAGCAGGGCTACACAAATTTGTTACAAAATAACAGCTGAAGTGATAACTTTTTCTCCCACTTTTCAGTGGAAATTCTCATTTCACTGTATCGAGTAGAAGTATCAAGTAGAGAATCAAGTAAACGGGATTTGATTTTTAGGTCAGAACTCTCTTTTCAGTAGACTTCAGGTGATTTGCCATAAAGTGGACTCCTCCTTAGTGGAGAATCTAGAGATAGGGCCTCTTCAGGGAGGAAAAGCCAACACGATCTGGGTATCAAATGGGGAAACTTTCTACCTCTCTGGGTGCCATCAGATTTACTTGACATGTGATTGAGCAAATGCTGTGATGTACTCTGAGTCTTGTCCTCCCCACCCACTTCTGCTCTCCTCTTTTCTTTAAACATTTCTCAGGGTCCCTGGGTGGTTCAGTTGGTTGTGTTTGACTTCAGCTCAGGTCAGGGTCTAGTGGGTTTAAGTCCTGCATTGGGCTCTGTGCTGACAGCTCAGAGCCTGGAGCTGCTTCAGATTCTGTGTCTCCCTCTCTCTCTGCCCCTCCTCAGCTTGCTCTCTCTCTCTCTCTCTCTCTCTCTCTCTCTCTCTCTCTCTCTCAAAAATAAATATTAAGAAATGTTTTTAAAAATAAATAAATATTTCTCAAATAATGAATGATTATCCTTTCAGATTTAGATTATACATTTACTCCAAGAAAGTTTTCTATTGCTACTTCCAGGCATTGAAACCCATTTGTCAATCTTGACAGTGGAAGTTAGGGGTTGAGAGTACCGGCAATGGAGGCGTGGTGCTAAATAGTGCAAAGCTTTCTTAGGTAACTATTTAACATGAACTCTGACAGTAAATGTAAGGAACTTAAATATTAAATATATTAAATTGTGCTATATATGCTGACAGTCTTTACTCAGAACCAGAATCGGTGCCCAGAAAATTTGAGTCTATGCATTCTCATTTCTCTTTAATTATTACAGGAGATGAAAAGAACGAAGCTGGTTTGAATTGTTTCCTTGTCACTCATGTGAGAAAAAAGAAGATTCTCTTTAGTAATATATTTCTTTCTCAAATCCTTTGAAATTGGTATTTTGGGAGACTAGAGAAGATATTATACGGAAGAATAATAATAACAGCAACATCTTCACAACACTCTTGAAAACACCAAAAGGACTAAGAAACTCAAAGTTTACATCTTTTGATGAAGGCAAGCATGTACGAATAGAATAACATAATTTCAACAATCTTTCTTTTATGAGAATTTGGTAACATTGGTGATCCCAACAATGTCGATGAATGTCTTCTCAATGGAATTGATACTAATAATTGTATTAATATGAGTTCCCACCTTTTTAAGAAAAAGACCCTGGAATCCATCATTGGTCTAAATTATTTTAAAATAAAAATTAATAAATACAGAATAACCTGGTTATACTTTAAAGTTTTTAAAGCTTACTATATTGGAAAACTTGATTGCTGACAAATCTTGCAAAAAAATCTGAACTCAACGGAAACAAGTTAGTTTGTTTTTCAAAAAAATAGAGTTTAAAGAATTGCTTTAGAGAATATATTAAATGCAATGATGTTTCTTTGATTTTCAAACAACTCATTTATGCTAGATATGCTTCTTACATCACTTAGCGGTACAAGTATACTTCTACATTGTCTGCAATAGTCATCTTATTTATCACCTCACTGAAGCTTTATTAAAAGGTATAGTTTGATGTATTTCCTCTCTCTAAACTCACATAAAAAGGCTTCAGAAGTTCAAAATAATTCATCACTGGGCAAAATGATCGGGGTAAATTGCATTGGCATCAGAGGTGTCTTTAGAGATAAAAATATATGGCTAATAGCCAGTTAGCAAACATCAACTGAAAATAAAATATAAATGCAGAAGTTAACCAATTAAGTATTTTTGCATTGGTTATAACAATTGCATAAAAGTAACAGGAAATAGAATATTTCTAACGTTAAAAATTATTCTACACTTTTTTGACTACAAATTTGCATATGCATACTTAAAATACTAAAATAAAATCTAATATCTCCCTAGGGTGCTCAAAACTGCCAATTATTTTTTGTTCGTTTGTTTTGTTTTTTAAATGTTTTATTTCTTTTTTGTTTGATTTTATTTTTTTTTGTTTTTTGTTTTGTTTTGTTTTGTTTTTGTTTCTTTTTTGAGAAAGAGAGAGAGAGAGACAGCATGAGCAGGAGAGGGCAGACACAGAATCCGAAACTGACTCCAGGCTCTGAGCCGTTAGCACAGATGTGCTAACTCTGATGTGGGGTTCGAACTCACAAACTGCAAGATCATGACCTGAGCTGAAGTCAGGCGCCCAACCAACTGAGCCACTCAGGGGCCCCCAAAACTACCAATTCTTAAGGATTTTCAGGTTATATTAATATCATTTTGCTGCTTTAAAATGTGATCTCTTAAAGGCCATTGAATATTTCAGTAAATTTTGTTTTTGTAATGAAGTTGGAAGACCTAATTCAAAATTTTTTTCCTCCATGGCCAAGGTTGTCTATTTGTTTCTTGGGGAAAAAAAGAGAGATAGAGAGAGATAAAGACCATGGTTCTTGTCTTTTAAGAGATTTCATTTGATTGAAATAGACAAAAAAAAATGATCAATCTATAATTCTTTCTAATGTAAGGATGGTTGTGCAGGTTTTGAATATATGGGAGCAGGGAGGTGGGTCAAGGAGAAGAGGGGTTCAGGAGAAAGTCTAATTTTCTGGTAGGAATTGAATATGAAATCCTTGTTAAATATTTTTAAAATATTACAGAGAAGTATAGAGAAAAAGTCTTATGTAATTTCATGGATCAGAGATATAGGATAACATTTGTAATGGTTATTTCATCTATCTGTGTCTATCTCTGTGTCTATTTTTCCATCCTTCCACCCTTCCATCCATCCATCCATCCATCCATCCTTCCATCCATCCATTAATCCAACCATATATCATTATACTCCCACATTTTTTCTTTTATAAAAATATCTGCATTTGGAATCATCCTGTATATATATTTGAATGCTGTTTTTGCTTTAAAGTGCAATTATGGGGGCGCCTGGGTGGCTCAGTTGGTTAAGCGGCCGACTTCAGCTCAGGTCATGATCTCACAGTCTGTGAGTTCGAGCCCCGCGTCCGGCTCTGTGCTGAAAGCTCGGAGCCTGGAGCCTGCTTCAGATTCTGTGTCTCCCTCTCTCTCTGCTCCTTCCCCACTCATGCTCTGTCTCAGTCTCTCAAAAATAAATAAATGTTAAAAAAATAAAAAAATAAAAAAATAAAGTGCAATTATGCAAACATTTTCCCATAGAATTAATATCCATGAGGATATGAATTTTATATCTCTATAATATCCAACCTTTTAAATACATGAAATTTATAAAATTATTTTATTTTAGTAATAATTACTATAAACTATTTCTAACAATTTTCTTAGAATATTTCTAATTATCAAGAAAGAATAAATTATTAGAAATAAACAAATTTTCGTATGGCTTTCCTGCCTACTCTAATGAAAATTTAAACCATTTTATCCCCCTATCTGCCATATGTGGTTGGTAAAAGATAGTTTCATTCTTAAACGTGCAATGCAAGACATCTTATTAAACATGTTTTTTTTCACACTTATATCTTCATTATTCAGCACAGTGCCTTGAATACAGTAAATACTTAACAATATTTGTTTCCTTAAATCATTTCTTTAGCATAAGCCACCAAATTGGAGATGATAGAGTTAAGTGGTATTTATTGGGATGATTTTATCTAGAATTCTTCATTCGAAAATTTTATTATAAACCTATTATAAACCTAATTTTTTAATGAAAGAGTCTCTGTATTATTTCTTAAAAAAATGTAAAACTAAATATTATGCTAACTCCAAATTTGAACTGAGTTTAATTTGATAGAAAAAACTTGACAATACAATTTCATTATTCAATTCAATTTCAGATAGAAAGATCTTTTGTCTATCTATATGTATTATAAAATAAAAATGTAAAATGTTTATATGTATATAATGTGCTTTTCCAAGACATTTCACATAAACGTCTGATTTATTGACTTTTCATAAAACAATCACAAAATCTCTACAACACTAAAACACTCCTGACACACTGACAGTTAACCAGCACTGAGTAGTCCTTGCTCCTTTTAGGCAGTTTCCTAACTGTTTACTAACTGTTTACTTTCATTTATTTTTCTTATATAGTTGGACCAGATAAACCTTCAAATTAGGCATTCCTAAGCTATATAATTCCAAAGCAACTAGTTTTACAGGAGTTTACATTAATTGATTTATTTAAAAGCAAATAAAAATGATTGCCTAATTGGTTATTTTATTGTGTCTGAAACATAGATGTATGCTTTCTAAACTCAAGGCAATCTCACTTGATACTCTAATATGTATCCTCTATTCTCTGTATTCCACCTTATTTCATATAATTCCAATAATATCCATTCAAAGTCATCATGATATAAAGACTTGAAGGCTAGTAAGGAGATCTACTAAAATATCATGTCTACTATTGTGCTCTAAAATCTCTAGATGCCCCCTTTGTCTTGTACATAAGAAATAGAACTCTGGCATTTACCTACAACCATAAAAATTAAGTTGTGTTAAGTATAAGATCTTAAACTCAGGAAGTCTGAAACTCAGGATGACAGTTATATGAATTTGCGTTTATTTTCCTTCTGTTTGGGGATGAAATAGACTATCCCCAAGCATGTTTAAATTGGTGTCTTGGCAAAGCTCTTGGATTGGCAAATTGAAGAGTTTGCTAATTTTGTACCCCCAACATACAATTATAAAACTGTAACAAACTGGGGGATATATAATTTGGGATATATAATTCATCCCCCACATAGATTATCTATACAAAGAGCAGTATTTTAGAATTGTATTTGTATTAATTAGTTACTATTTATAACACTGTCAATAATAATCTTGAGAGTTAATAGACAAGTGTTTAACATTAAAGACGGTACACCATTGGGGTTGTAGTTCCCACAAATGACTTTCAGAGAACTTCAAAGGGCATCAGGAGAGGCAGCTGAGCCTGGACACTGTCTCTTCAGTTTGCTATCTCTCCTTAAGCATTCGACGTGAAAGCTCTCTGTTACTCAGAGTTTCACAAAAGAGCCGAGTAGGCTAGGTGTTTTACAGAAAAGCAAATGAGTGATATTTTCCCTTAGGTATTTATTTGTGAGGAAGCTGAGCCTGTTTATGAAGTCATAGACAATATATTTCTGTTACATGTGGAAACTGGCAGAAGAAGAGAATATGTTGTCCTTTATAAGCTTGCATGAGAACCCACGTTTCTAGAGTGTCACCAAATATACCAAATCCTCACAAATTGCTTCCCAAAAATGTTTCTGAAATATTCTCATATTATCTTTATGTATTTTTAAGTACAAATGATTTACTTATGCTCAAGGAGGAATCTCTCTATACATTTATGAACAGTAAATTTTGAAGTAGATAAAATGAAGGAAATTTATGATGGTAAGATGTCCGAGGAAAAAGTAAGAAACCTGGATGAGAAAAACAAATAACTCGCATATATGTTAATAAACTTGTTTTATAGAACTTATTCAGATGTGCATGATAATTTTTCAGATAACGAATGAATGCCATTTTGAATTTATTATGATTGATCACACAAAGCCGTATGTAGGTCCATTTGCTGATCTGAGAATCTAATTGATCACTGGGAGAAAACAGAAGAGGAAAACTTTAGAGATGATAGAAACGGAGTTTCACTGAGCATGTGCAAGTGTGATAACATTGTCACTTTATATTTTGGGGGTATGAAAATTGAGTTACTATGGAGCTTTAAGAAAGTACACTCCCTTCTATTCTCATGAATATCAGATAGACTGGAATTCTATATCTAGCAGCATGGCTAAATAGAACAAGTGAAAAAATGAGCATGGGTAAAAAAATCATAACGATAGGATAATGATTAAAAAGTAATGGCTAGGAGTGTCTAGATGGCTGAGTCGGTTAAGCAACCGACTTTGGCTCAGGTCATGATGTTGCAGTCTGTGAGTGTCAGCCCCACGTTAGGCTCTGTGCTGTCAGTTCAGAGCCTGGAGCCTGTTTTGGATTCTGTGTCTCCCTCTCTCTCTGCCCCACCCCCGCTTACACCCTGTCTCTCTCTCTCTCTCAAAAATAAATAAACATTACAAAAATTAATAAAGTAGTGGCTAACATGTCTTTAAATAGGTCAGGTAATATTTAAAAATATTTAAATAATCAGAAGTGCCTAAAAAGAGCCTGAAAATACATTGCCGCAGAAACAGATAATAACAGAACTGATGATTAGAAATGCTGAAACTGATTTTTGACCTTCGTATCTGTTCAAATCACTTTTGAATGTGACACTCTTTGAAAAAAAATAGGAAGTTTCTAATGAAAAGGGAGAAAAGGAACACTGAGAAATTCTCTCTTTTTTCTTTTATTGCGCTCTTGCTCTATTTAAGTTGAATATCACAATAAGGTGTTAAACTTGCAATGGAATGCCTTATGTTCTTCATCAGCTAACTCTCTGAAATTACTTGTCATCAAAATGCTTTATGTCTATGCAAAATCATCAAACTAAAATGCAAAGTGGAGTGGGATGCTCGTTTGATGAGGTCTATATAACCTCTAGATTGGTTGTTTTCCTATGGTTAATTTTAAAACGTAAGTGTTCTAAAAATTTAACATCAGTATAATTTAATAAACAAATTTTTATTTTTTAAATGATGTTTTAATTTAAATCAAAATCTATAGGGGTGCCTGGATAGCTCAGTAGGTTAAGTATCTGACATCGGCTCAGGTTATGATCTCATGGTTTGTGAGTTCGAGTCCCACGTCGGGCTCTCTGCTGACAGCTCAGAGCCTGGATCCTGCTTCAGATTCTGTGTCTTCTTCTCTCTTTGTCTCTCCCATGCTCGCACTCTGTCTCTCTCTCAAAATAAATAAATAAACATTAAAAATTTTTTAGAAATAAAAATAAATCAGGGGCGCCTGGGTGGCTTAGTCAGTTAAGAGGCCGACTTCAGCTCAGGTCATGATCTCATGGTCTGTGAGTTCGAGCCCCATGTCGGGCTC
The DNA here is from genome assembly GCA_030068075.1 of Paguma larvata. Taxonomy (NCBI): domain Eukaryota; kingdom Metazoa; phylum Chordata; class Mammalia; order Carnivora; family Viverridae; genus Paguma; species Paguma larvata. The sequence continues at coordinate 40,399,414 of CM057840.1, forward strand.
TGTGCTGATGGCTCAGAGCCTGGAGCCTGCTTCAGATTCTGTATCTCCCTTCTCTGTGCCCTTCCTCTGCTCATACTCTGTCTCTATGTCTCTCAAAAATAAATAAACGTTAAAAAATTTAAAAAGAATAAAATCTACAAACTCTACAAAGTCACATTTACTCTGTGGCTTTCAATGGGAAGGTTACCTATTGCAAGGATACCTCGTATCCTTCATTAACTAAAAAAGTGCTTAAAAGCAACAATTAACAGATTTATACACATATAGTAAAATCTCTGTAACTACTTCACAAGTTTGTGGTTGAAAAAAGACTTTCATGATTACTAAGATTAACTTGCTATTATATTTATGAGAAAATTGAAAATCAGAAATTTTAAATAATTTGATCGAAGTGTAATTAGTTTTAGAACCTATAAATATTTACTTCCTCTCCTACTACACAACTGCTTCTCACCTGCGATCCGTGGACTCACGTGGTCATGCAGAATCTCTCAAGGAATTCAATATCCTGTTGGATGTGTTAGTCTTCTTCTGCACTAATATGTTCCACTCCAAATGATCTTATTTTAATAAATATCAATAAATAGCAATTGAATTTGCCAGTTACTCAGGTTAAAAATGGTACAGTTATTATTTACTTCCATTACTATTTAATATCACACAAGTCATCTACTAGAAAATTCCCAGATCTATACCAGAGGTCAGCAAATTTTCACTAAAAAGGGCAAGATTGTAACTGTTGTAGTCTTTGCAAGCAATGTGATCACTGCCACGATTACTTGAGTATGATGTCATAGTATGAAAGAAGCTATAGACAGTACATTAAAAACAAAACAAAACAAAAAAAAATGAGTGTAGCTGTGCTCAAATAAAATTTTATTTGGAACACTGATATTGACCCTGATTTCAGCCAAGGACTGTAGTTTGCCAACCCTTCAACAAGTTTTCAAATGTATCCTGAATGTGTAAACCTATTCTTAACATACCTACCTCTATCCCTCTCATTTTTCAAAGCAAGTACTATAATATTATCCCATCTGGATACGGAACCCAAAACACAAATTCAAGTGCACTGAAAGGTATATGTAAAATTACATTTTGATTCAACTTTTTGAATAGGTGGAAAATCCTTGTGATTCACAAAGCAAAAAATTGAAAAAGGTATTGTCTGTGGAATGTGTCTGCCTATATTTCATTCTCTATCTTACAAACAGGTAACCACTGTTATTGTTTTCCTGTGAGTTCTAAAGATCTAAATAGATAGATTACAAACATGAACTGCTTTTTGACAAATGATAGCATGCATATAAAATAATCTTCTCTGTATCTTTTTTTTATTAATAAAGGTTATACAGTTTTACATTTTGTTATATCATGAGCACATTTGTTTTTTGTTATGGCTGTATTATACTCCATGTCATTGGCGTTTAGTCAACTAGTTGCTATCGAGGGGTGTTTAGGACGTTTTATTTTCTTTTGAGATTAAAAATAATACTACAGTATGAGGTGCCTGGGTGACTCCGTCTGTAAAGCGTCTGACTTGATTTTGGTTTAGGTCATGATCTCACGGTTTGTGAGCTCTAGTCCCACGTCAGGCTCTGCGCTCTTAGCACAAAGTTTGCTTCGGATCCTCTATTGCCTCTTTCTCTGTCCTTCCCCTGCTTACTCTCTATGTCTCAAAATATATAAATAAACATTTCAAAAATAATACTACACTGAATATTATTACACTTATTTATATATGGGAATAATATATCCCTTTAAATATATAACCTATATATAATATGTTATATATTAATTTACAGAATATATTTATTTACATTTATGTATAACATTATATATTTTTATAATTTATATATATATAACTCTAATACCTTTATATTTCTTTTTTATGTATGGAGTACTGCAAGGAAATAAGAAATTATCTATATCTTTATTTTTTTTAATTCCAAAATAAACAGATATAGATATAGAATTATCGTTTCGGCTACAAAGTAAGCCCTTACTAATACTAATACTGTACTACTACACTAATTTTTTAAGTGTACATGGATACATATATAATAATATGTTTTTGTTTTATTAGTACATATTTTTAAGAATACATACTGAGAAATTGCCTCTTAATTTGAGTTTTGGATTTAAAGATGTTTTGAATCCATGGTATGATTTTGATGAGAAAAAAAAATGGTTGCTATATTCTACTATTAAAGAGATAGCAACAGATATAGTATATGTACATTCTGCATTTCTGCCAAATGAATTACGGTAATGGAGAGTCCACTAAGGCTTTAATAGAAATACTGGTAAGAAAATTTAGCTATCAGTGAGGACAAGTTCATTGGCATGCAGAATTAAAAAAAAAAATGGGGGGGTTGGAACAGCTGGTTATGGCAATGCAATTTCAGCAAAGTATCAATTGTGACATCAAATAAATGTTGTTAATTTGAATATTATTAATTTAATACTATTTATAATTAACTTCTGAATTGGTTTTGGTTATATAGCATATAAACATATGAAATTTATACCCAGGTCTATGTTTTAAACTTCTAAATAACTTTAAAATAAGTGATAAAGTCACATGGAAAATAACCAAATTTACATATAACTATATATCCATATTTTGCCTATTAAAAGACAACTATCTATTACATAAGTTTGACCAGTATTGTCTGTTGTTTCTTTTTTTTTTCTTTTGAATCATTTATTTGTTAAACCAAAGGCAAAAGTACCTTTACCTTCAAAGCATGTATCCTTGGATCATTTTTCTGTAACTTCTCTTCGAAATGCATAAAAATAGTATTTCTACTAATTTATTTAGTACCAAAACAAAAATCAAAGAAAACCTCACTAAAAACTAAGTTCTCATTTTTATTTTATTTACATATTAATTAATTAATTAATCTATTAATTAATTAATTAATTAATTTTGAGAGAGAGAGAGAGGAAGAGAGAGAGAGCATGAGCCGGGAAGGGACAGAGAGAGAGAGAGATAATTCCAAGTAGGGTCCACGCTGCCAAGGCAGAGCACTGTGTGGAGTTCAAAATCACAAACCACGAGATCATGACTCCAGCCGAAACCAAGAGTCAGACGCTCACCTGACTGAGCCACAAAGATGCCCCTAAATTATGATTTTTTAAAAAATTTTTAACATTTATTTATTTTTGAGAGACATAGAGACAGAGTGTGAGCAGGGGAAGGGCAGAGAGAGAGAGGGAGACATAGAAACTGAAGCAGGCTCCAGGCTCTGATGAGCCATCAGCACAGAGCCTGATGTGGGGCTCGAACTCACAGACCGTGAGATCATGACCTGAGCTGAAGTCGGCCGCTTAACCAACTGACCACCTAGTCACCCCATTTCTGATTTTTAAAGCCTATAAAAAGCAGTAGTCAAAAAATAGAATTGGTGCATTTTTTTATATACAGATACGGAAAAAAGTGATTCTATAAGTTTGACATCCATGGAAAACTCCTGTTTTTTGTGTAATTAAAATATGCCTATTTTAAATATAATATTTTGATATAAAATTAATATATAAATTTTACATATAAATTCCCAAAGGAAAAAGAATAATACCATATTATTAATCCTGATTTCAAAGCTTATTTTTCCAAGTGACTAAAACTGATAATAGTAGGCTGCTAAGTTGTGTGTGTTCATGCAGTAAAAATGCAAAATAACTTGTAAAAAATAAAATGTCATAGAAACCCAAGTTATTATTATCATTATCAATATTAAAGCAATTGAGTGGAAGGAAAAATAGTGAGCTATTTAAATGTGTTGGGCACTAATATAAGATATAAAATTCTTCACTCTTTATAAAATCAGGCATTTAGACACTAGAATCCCATAATAGCAGATATTCAATTTTTCTTAACTTTCACTTATTATCTGGATAATTAGAACTGTATACGCTCCGACAAATTCTCTAGTCTCTCTATGGTTTATTTTCTTAATCTATAAAATGAGTGATAATTTGTCCTCAAAGAACTGTTAGGAAGTTTAAGTAACTTAGTAACTACAGGGCCCTCAGAAAGTTGGCACTGTGCAACAGAAGGAATTCTGGAGCAGGAAAAGGGCAGAATTTGATATTCATTAGAAAACACTAGCATTTCTAATTAATGTGGGCTTTCTTCTTTATTTCATATGTAAGCTAAAAACATCCTATGCATCCATGCCTTGTAGAATTGTATATTCAAGTCCCTTTTTATATTGCAAACAAGGTAATTAATTTTGCCATGGATTCAAGATAGTCCAACTTATCTACCCATTCCTAACATAGCAATGTGAAAAAAATACACTGAGTGTTATTCACCATTAAAGTAATACTTAAACAAAGAACGTGTATGAGATTTGCAAGGCCAAGAACACGGCACATTATTCTCTAAAAGAATTGGTGCAACACATGCAACCATAGAAAAGATTCACAGGGATTTCTGGCAAGCTCATGGACACCCTTGCTTGAGGGGGATGACATCATCATCGTCAAACTCCTGACCTTTGTTCCCCCAGCTCTTCCAATGGTTTGTGTGCCCTAATTTCTTTTTTTTTAATTTTTTAAATAAATTTATTTAATTTTGAGAAAGCACAAGTAGGTGAGAGGCAGAAAGAGGTGAGCACTGACAGGCTGACAGCGACCAGCCCGATGTGGGGCTCAAACTCACAAACAGTGAGGTTATGACCTGAGTCGAAGTCCATCACTCAACAGGCTGAGCCACTCAAGTACCCCATTGTGTCCCCCAATTCTTATTGTTTCTGTTGGCCTGACCAAAACTTGCCTACAATTTGATCATGTAAAAACAGGCTAATTGTTTATGAAGTTAGCTGGTCAATCAGTTAATCAACATTAACCAAAGTGCAATCATAGTTGAAGTCCTGCCTTATGAGACACAAAAATTACAATAAGTCATTCATGAATATATGACTTCATTGCCTATTTGGTGATTGCTAAATTACCATCCTTGTGCTTATCGTTGAGTCTAATTTTTACATAACACTGAAAAGTAATCAAAAATATGACAGGTTTTGATCCAGAGCTCATTACTTACAATCTTATTCTGAGCACAAAAATATTTAACATCTAAATAAAGGCCACTAAACAATGTTTTCCCTTTAACAGGGGAAAATATGTCCATCACTAAATCATCATCTTTCTTGGAGGGTATGAATAGTTTACAAATAAAGTAACACAACAAAAAAATAGCCAATGCATTTTAGCTTCCTTTTAACCAATGATTTGTTTTTGGAAATATGTATGCAACTTAACTAAAAGAATCCTTAAAACTTAATCAAATCCTAAAAAAAATATTGTTGAGGACCCTAAAGGATGTGACTAACATATAAGAAAGTTAAGACTGGTTTTGTGCAGAATCACACTCTACCTGTAGAGCCCCCTATGAACAGATGTGTTCTTAATTTTATTTGCAAAATAGACCTTCTTTGCTTTGCTCAAATTAAAATCTTGTCTTGTTTCAATACAGCCTAAACCCTACCGTTTCTCCCACATCCTGTGTTACCTCACACTTGTCTTTGTTCAGTGAGAAACTGCATTTTCTTAATGAAAGAATTCAGCTTTTTCTTTTGCAGATTTCAGTGGAATACGAGGTTTTCCACTAAGATTCTCTTGGTAATCTTGCTCATTTCATTCAATGGAACCACGAGACCTGAAAACATAGCATCCAACTCACGGACCATGAGATCATGACCTGAGCCTAAGTCGGACGCTGGACTGGCGGCCCACCCAGGTGCCCCGATCTGGCATTTTTTATTCGCCATGATTCTGACAACTCATATTGAATTCCCCACAGGGGAATCCTTTCTCATCTACAGGACTTGATGCTTTTTAGCCTCGAACTGATGAATGCTGAGGTCCTCTCAGAGAAAGGACTTTTGCCTCTGAACCCTTCCTCATTTTACCTGAGTAACCTCTTTTTGATCTAGGCCGTCAAGAAACAAAAGTCTTTTATTTAACTTCCTTTTCCATAGGTTGAGACTTAAGTTACTCCTCAGAAAGGCCTAACATGACCCTTCCAATGACAATCCCATCGTTAGGTAACACAAAATATTATCTAGACTCCATGAGTATGTGAAAATATTTATCTTTAAAATCAAAAACATCCTTCTAGATAAATCACTTACATAGACGGATTAAAGAATTCCCAGCATAAGCAACCGCAAATTAGGACTGCAATTGAGCTTCGATGCCGCTGTGCCCCCGGTTTCCCGAACCACAATCCATGTGCACGATAACCCTTCTTGCCTATCTCCCTCTATTCAGTATTTGAGAATAGAAAATTTGATAGTTTTTAAAAGCTTTTATCAAGTGCTAACTCTATAAAGTGCTTACTTTCTTGAAATAAAAAAAAGTCTTCTCTCATGTACATGAATGAAAGATACTTATTGAAACTGTCAGTTATCATGAATTTTTTGAAACACTTGAATTGCTTTATGTTTCAAATGAGACAAGATATTTACAAAATCCTTTTCCACAGTGGATTTTTACAAACAAATTACCAGTGTGGGTTTTTAGGAATGCCTATGTGAGTTCAATTTAAATGAGAGAACCAGACAGATGAAGGTCAATGAGTCATACAATGAACTACCACTGAAATTTATAATTTAATTAAAGAGTACAAGATTCTTTTATGAAATGGCCTCTTCCTTTTAAACGTAAGAATTCAAAAAAACATGGATTTAATATTTGCTCAATGAGATCAGTAAATGAGCAGGACTCATTAAACAGGCCTGTAAGTGCGAGTGCATGTGTTGAGTTTTTGGTTTTTCCTCTAATATTTCTGTTAATAAAGAAATCAAAACATTTCAAAGTAAATTTTAATAAAAGGATTACATAAAAGATACATGCATTTTAATTTTTGGTCTCTGCAGGGTAGCAATGTAGTGGGATGATATTGTCCATTGTGATCTACCTAGCTTATAAGAAAATTGTGCTCTTTGTCAGTTCTCTGACATTTAACATAATAATAGACTTCTATTGCTCATGGTGACTCATTAGAGAGGGGTTTATGGAATTCCAGGACATAAGCCAGTTGCAATTCACATGCATGGCATGATCATTAATATCAGTATCTCATTTTTTTTTAATTTTTTTAACTTTTTTATTTTATTTTTGAGAGACATAGAGACAGAGCATGAGCAGGGGAAGGGCAGAAAGAGGGAGACACAGAATCTGAAGCAAGTTCCAGGCTCTGAGCTGTCAGCACAGAGCCCGACGCGGGGCTCGAACTCACAGACCGTGAGATCATGACCTGAGCTGAAGTCGGCCGCTTAACTGACTGAGCCACCCAGGCGCCCCTCAGTATCTCATTTTTAGCCTGCATTCTGGAAGCTCCAATGCCTATTTTCTGTAATGTATGTGGAATGCTGGTAAATATATATGAATATATGAATATGAATGGTACATAAGCAGTTATAATAGATACATATGTATTTGTAATTCTGGATCTATGTTCAGGCCAATATAACAAAGCAGGATTCCACTAAACATTGATGCTGACTAAGTAGACCTCATCATGGAGCCTCAGCTTCCCCTTCAGATCTGCGCGTCCCTTTTTTCTCTCAATTGCTCCTGTAAGCTTATGCAAGCTGCTCTTCAATTTTCAAAATTTTTTCCATTATGTCTTTAGGGATTCATGGTTGGTCATCGGAGAGCGCATGATATTCCAAATCTCTTCTTCCCACATTCTTTTCTTGGTGGAAATGAAACTTGAATATCTTTCAAGACACTATTCCCCTTGTAGTCAGTGATGGCTGTGTTCTTTTACACATTCCACATGTTAGAGGTCCTGGAGGCAGGGCTCGTAACGCTCATGCTCCTCGTGGTTCTGTTCAGGATATTCTTCATCTGCAGTCACAGAATTACCCCAGTCTTAAATTTCGTGACTCCAGATTATACCACTCATGATCCATCCTTTTTACTGTCATACACACACGAATGCGCAACTGAAAAACTCTGGGTGTCCCTGGCAGGACACTTGTCCCTCTTTACCTCCTCACCACGCTGTCAATCTGGTCACTACAATCTCTCGGTTCATCGCACATCGTTCATAGGTGATTTTAGGGCCTGCCTAACCGTCATGCACTCTGACGTTAATATTGCCTTAATTTCTGATTGTTTAAAGACCTATGCATATATAATTTATCCAATAACTTTGCTACTCGGTTTCTTGATTGCTAGCTTTCCGATAATTATATTCTTCACTCTACTTCAGTTGTTCTCACCACAGAAAATCCCACTGGATAACTTTGTTTTTACCAGTATCTTCGACATCCATAATCTAAAGTTCAAGCATTCTGCTTTGAAGCAACAACTTTCTATCTTGTCTTTCAGTTTAACTTCTTCTCATTTAGTTCGTCCAACTGTAGCCACTTATCAATCACACCATCCCTTCTTTTAAATATTTAAAATTGGTATTTAAATGCCATGTTCTCAGTGAGTTTTCTTTCTTTCAACACAGAATTACGACTTCCTAGCAGCTTGGGTCTCCACAGTCTCTATGTCAGTTTTATATTCAGCCACAACATCAATGGCGGATGTATTATAAAACTGATGAGGTGGGGAACCTGGGTCGTTCAGTTGGTTGAGCTTTGGCTCAGGTCATGATCTTCGTGAATTCAAGTCCCACATCGGGTTCCACATTGTGAGTGGGGAGACTGCTTGGACTTCTCTCTCTTTCTCTCTGCCCCTTCCCCAACAACCACATACTCTCTCTCAAAATAAATAAATAAACTTAAAAACAAAAAAAGCCTTATGATACTTACCTTTAGAATCTCTCATTTGCATTTTATGTCCTCTTTTGCATAGCCCCTTCCAAGTTCTTCTAATTTTGCGTTTATGATTTTTGTTATTTCCCTTAGAAGTGCCATCAAATTATATGTGATGTATATGTAGATATAGATATATAATATGAAAAGACTACACAAATAGTGGATCTTCTCTTGCCTATAACTTATTAACCATCCATGTATATCGCTCCCCCTTTTGTCCCGTTATGTGTCGTGTCTTTCCCTGTGTAGAATGTAAGCTTCATGAGGACAGGCATTTTTGTCTGTTTTCGTCACTGGGATACCCCTAGTCCCAAAGAGAATAACTGAGATACGGTAAATGTTTGCGGAGTTAATTATTTTTTACATTATTGTAAGTGTTGTTGCTTTATTTATTAAGACAGAGATACAATTCTGTTAAACTGAGAAGCCAAAACAGAGTTAAATGTCAGGTCCTTAAGTTGCCAGAAAGGAAACTTTTAAGGTACAAGACACAGAATGGAAATAACTTATGGAGCACATCAGTCAAGAACACAGAACCAAAAGATACAACTGCTGTAAAGAGAAGAGAAAAAAAATTATTTATGCTTAAAAAATGCAAAGCGAATGTGTAGTACAGTTGACTCTTCTCAGCGCAAAGGCAAAGTAGCAATCTGTGCGTGGTTGCCTGGCAACGAAGCTGCGGAATCCATATAAGTGGAGAAAGTTCAAGGCAGTTTCACAGAGGGCAAAATCGTACTTCATTCAGAGTCAATTCTAATTAAGCAAAGTAGTACAATATAAAAGCACCGTATACTTCCCCATACTTCTTGAAGATAGTACATGCACATTAGGACAGTTCGTATAAAAGGTGAGAATACAGATGTCTTTTTTTTTTTTTTTAAGTTTCTCTGTGTGACATCAGTAGAATACATGAAACAGTATGCATCTCCCTGAGCTCTAGGTGACTATTATTACAGTTGTCGAGGTGTCAAATTAACAATAAGAAAACAAGAGATTTTCCCAGAAGCTATGTCCCATTTATTTAAAATCAAGTGCTTCTGTGGTCGATTGATGAAGCCAAAGGTTGTGTGACTTTGCTGTAGTTTCAAAGGACATTAAAGAATGAGTTTTAAGACTCCAGCATGCAAGATGTATTATTCATAAAGAGATAAATCATCCAGTGATTAGAAAGAAAGAAAACTTAATAAGTGTCCACTATAACATATGTATCTGCTAAAATGTCTTTTTTTTTTTTTTTCTTCTCTGGTTCACTGTGTATTTCTGGTTATGGAAACCATGGGAATAGTGGTTTCATATAATTCACCAATTTGGGAGATGCTTAGGGTAAGGCTAGAACTTTTATTTGCCATTAGAATATGGGAACATTTTGAACATGCATAAATGTAAGGCAGTAGGGAATTTAGGGTAAGAGAACCACAGGACAGAAAATCTCAGAACACTGAAAAATTTACTTTGACTAGGGTAAATATATATGAAAAGATATACTAAAAACTATGGCTGAACATGCAAATTATCATCAGAACAAAGGACGATTATCCTGACACCCTAGTCTACAGAGTTTGCATTCGATTCTACAGGCTGAGAGAAAGAAATGAGAACATTTGAACAAGGATGTTAAATGGTAGAATCTGTGCTTCAAAAAGATCAGTCTGTCAGATGAAAAAATGCTAAACTGAAAATCAGAGAGAGCAAAGGAAAAGAGCTCGTTAGGGAACTGTAATAAGACTCGTTAAGAATAATGAAATCCAGGCTGAAAAAGACGGAAATGGGAATAAAGAGAAATTATCCCCACAGTGCTTGGCACAGGCTAATCCTCTCTGGTTTCCTCGCCCTGGAATGATCTTTGCACGTCTGGATCCTTGTCAGAATTTGTGTTTTATCTCAAATGGCATCTTAAAAAGGCCTTTCCTGACAGACTGCCTTCACAACTCTCACTTCGTGGTCTTGTTTGATTGACTTCACAGTAACTACCTTTTTCTGAAATCCCCGTGCTTATTTTGGTTTTATCCATTTATCGTCTGTCTCCCCTGAAACCACTCACTAGGGTCGAAGCACCAAAGAATCGGGATGCTTTTCTCTTTAGCTCACTTCTGATCCACAGTGCATTCAACAGTCCCTGGGATGTTCTAGCCACTCACCACATGTATGTTGAGAAATAAATGAAAGAATGGAGAGCAATCGCTCAGTAGATGATTGTTGAACAAATGGATACACCACTAGGACGAATACAGTCTCATGAATTCATGGAGCTTAAATTATAACAAATTATTTTTATCTATTCAACAACAAAATGTATAATTGCTGCTTAATCTTAAATTAAGTTTGTAGAACTTCAAATGGATTTCTTAAACGACTTTGACTGCACTGCATACATATGGTGTCTGTAGTTGCATCTGATTCTCAAGATTGCCAGCTTATTCTGTCTACATTGCTTCACTTACCTGAAGACCCCGTTTCCTTATTTATAAAAAAAGAATAATAATAGTTTTAAGTATTCAAGATACCTCGCTTTTTAAATATTAAACAAGCAAATTCATCCAACCTGAGTTTGAGTCGCATGTTGGGTGTAGATATTACTTAAATAAATACACTTAAAAAACCAAAATGACCTAACTATTATTATGAAAAACCACCATGAGCCATTGTGCAGGGGAGAAAAGCCCAGATTCAGAGTGAAACTGCCTGGTTATGAGTTTGTTCTCGTTTGCTGTTGATTTCTTCCCGCTGTACTCTTCTCATCCATGTTAGCATTATTTCCTCTTAAACAACATAGCAGAAGAACGAGCACAGACGGCTTGGTTTTGAATTGTGACTCTGCCACATATGGGCTGTGTTTTGTGCATGTTACTTTAGACTTCTGTGGTCAATGTACTAATCTGTAAAATGCATACAGTATCAGTGCTACTAAACAGGGTGGTTATGAAGATTAAAGGAGTGTTGTGTCGCCAAGGTCTGGGAACGGTGCCAGCACATGTTCTCCCATTGCCATGTGAGCTCTTGAAGGAAATGACAACTTACAGTGGTATTAAAGGGGTTAAACAAGTTAGTTTACAAAAATCACACAACACAGTAGCAGAGTAGAAGTCCTCAAAACACACACACACACACACACACACACACACACATACACACACTCTTTCCTAATATATATTTTATTTTTTAATACTATTTATTTTGAGATTCAGAGAGAGAGAGAGAGAGAGAGAGAGAGAGAAAGGGGCAGAAAGAGAATCCCAACCAGTTTCGCTGTCAGCTCAGAGCCCGACGCAGGGCTCGATCCCACCAACCTTGAGATCATGACCTGAGCCAAAAGCAAGAGTCAGATGCTTAACGGACTGACCTACCAACCACACTCCTAACACAAATTTTAAATGCAAACATAATGGAGACTCACATTGGCAACGAGCATTCAAAACTTAGGAAAGCCTGAAAGACACTGTGTAATTTATAAAACTTAAATTATTAACTGCCTTTAATTAATACTTTACATGCAAATATTGACTATTATGTAAAAAAGCACACATATAGATTCCTGGTGTTCAAGTTTGAATTTTCAAAACAGCTTTTGTCCCCACTTTCATTGAAAACTATAATTGACAAATAAAAATTGTAGGTATTTAACATGTGCAACACTACACACACACATGTACACGTAAAATTGCCATACCAAAAATAATTAACATATCCATCACCTATTCTTCTTGGAGGCAACTATGAAGAGCTGTATAACACTATAGTCATTACCTCTACAGTAATACCATTTATAGACAATGCCTTATGAGTTTATAGGTTCAAGTTCAGAGGGTAGAGGTAATGTAAGGGTCATGGGCATCTACACCGGTTGGCCATGTAATTTATTTATACCTTCAGGATTTCTTCAAGGCCAATAACATCCACCACTTCCATCTGATGACGGAGTTTGCTGCGTATGTTGCCCAATCTTACAGCTTATTGGATTGGACGTAATGAAGTTCGTGTTTAGCAGCTCAGGTGCCATACTGACTTGATGGCTCGTAGTCACGTTTTCAGTTTCTAATAGGCTCTACAGCAAGCCAAAAGCTGTTTTGTAAAAAGAGAACAGTTATTTTCAGATTAAGGTACAACTTTGCTTCAGTGTACTAAAGGTGTGCACTGTATTACTCTACAGAGTCTGCCGATGGCTCTAGGTAGCACTGCCGTCTGTAATAGGGACTGAAGCTGGGCCTCATGGAGCAAGTGGAAGAACAGCTTCATGTTGGCCTAGATCTCTCACAGACATATTATTAGCTGAGCCCAAAAAGAAGTTAGAAGTCAAGGGAGATCAGTTAATAGAGCTCATTAAGTCACCTCCATCCCTACTCGAAGCATAAAGAAAAGTGAAAATTGGTGGACAGCGTATCTCAAAAATATTCCTCACGTTAAAAAACAAAACAAAACAAAACAAAAAAAAACTATCTCATTCATGTTTCAGTACTGTGGTATATTTTTAAGATCCATCAATAAACCAACCCAACAAAAATCCTACCATCGCAGATCTTTCTTTGAAGTGGGAAGAGTGTTTTTGTGACCTTGAGCACATTACTTCATCCATGGAAACCTCTGCTGCCTATGTGTAAAATGGGAATAATAATTGTTCCTACTTCAAAGGATTGTTGGAGCATTAAGATAAGATTAAACATTTAACCCAATGTCTGAAAAACACATACATTTAACACACTTTAGGTGTTAACATTGCTGATAATTTAAGAAAAACATTTAAAAAGTAAAAGAGAAAATAGAAGTTTGTGTGGATTTGCTGACATAGTATATCAAGATTCTGAGGTGTCTGGCTGATATTTAGGACACTTTCTGCATGCAATCAGTACTTAGCAAATATCCGAGCACTATCGCCCATCAGATGACTGCACAAAGAACCCTTTAACAATTAATTGACTTTTGGAAATTATTCAGAACAAGGAGAAGTTTCAGCATACACGGGTGATAGGTTAAAAAATGATAAAATTAGCATTGTGTCAATGCAACCCTTAAAGTACCAGACATAAAGTTTGACAGTAGTAAAACCTCAGGCAGATGAATGTTAGAAATAAATACAAGATAGAAAGACTCTCCATGCAGGAGGGAAACATTTTCAGATTCTACCAATTCAAAGACAGCTCTCATCTCACCGTAACTCAGACCAGAAAATAAATCCACATCTGCTTTCACAGCATATACCTTTGAGCATACAGAATAATTAAAGAGGTTCTGAAGTGAGGTTCGCAGAGAGAAAAGCCATTCTTCTATAAAAATGAAAAGCAAACACTGTGTGTGTGGAGTCCAGCTTGAACACTTAAGCTTTATGTAGCCAGGACAATAGTTACTGGAAACCGGAATGTCTAGTACTCCAGAAAGGCTACAGAGGAAGATTCTGAGATTAAGTTGTGAATTTGGAGACAGTTCAGATGAAGAAACTGAGAATTTTGTACTAATGTAATATGGATTGACCATTACAAAGGTAAAGAAGACAGATGCAATTAAATGAAGGGAATAAAAAGAAAAATGCAGGCATATATTTGCTACCTGGTTAAAGGTTTCACCAATACGTCAATGAGGAAGCATTAGAAATAAAAGCTGAAGTGTGAATAAGGCAAGTGGGCCTTTCTTATACTTGCCTAACTTCCTTTCACGACCTTGGGGTATATAATGTCCAAAAATGTTTCATGGGTGGGCCTGAAGAGAGCCAAAATATCAATCAAATATGTTAATGTATAAGAATGTGGAGGCACCTGGGTGGCTCAGTGTGTTAAGCATCTGATTTGAGCTCAGGTCAGGATCTCACAGTTCATGGGTTCAAGCCCCACATCGGGCTCTTTGCTGACAACTCAGAGCCTGGAGCCTGATTCCGATTCTGTGTCTCCCACTCTCTGCCCGTCCCTTGCTCATGCTCTCTCTCTCTCTCCAAAATAAATAAGCATAAAAAAATTTAAAAAAGAATGTAAAGAAGATAGAAATAGCTTTCTTTAAATACTCAGAGCATGTTATGACCCAAAATAATAACAAAAATCTCTTGTACATGCAAATGTGTAATTAGTTGACTTTTTTTCAAATGAAAAGAAACTTAATTTGGGGGGAAAGCCATCCCTCCTTTTGCCGCTGTTCATATGTAAATGTAAATGTCTACCTACTCCGTCTCTTCTATTGAGGATCAGAATGTAGAGGAGGAGGTGTGATGGTTCATAGTACTCGACTCACAATCACGGAGTGGCAAGAAACTCGGTGGCAGAAAATAAAGAAAAAACAAAACAAACGAAACAAAACACAAGTCAAAAAACTTGTTTCTCCCAGTTGCAAATTGAAAATTTCTATAGAAATCGTTTGGTTGGCTTCACTTGGGTCGTATGTGTATCTTTCGGAAAGTCACTGTGTACATTTGAATGAGGCAATTATCCTTGGCCTAGACAAGAGTCTTGTTTACCCCTGGGAACAGAGAAGCAGAATATCTCTATAAAAAGACAGGCGAGAAGTAGCAGTGCTAAGTACACAGTGTAATGGTCTTCGGAAATCCCTAAAAACATGTCTGTAGCTTACCTTTCATCCATTCGGCAAATATTTATTGAATGTCTAGAGTGTGATGGAGGCTATGCCATCTCACATTTATTTGCACTTCATCCTGACACTAGATGCCAAGACGATCTGGATTCGCCATCTTTGCTAAACAGACCTGTATTGCCTGTATCTTTAATCACTCAGTGTCTTCCATCTGAAAGCACATTTCAGTGTATTTACCAAATTGAATTGAATTGAATCAGGTTAATATTGACTTTCAAATTTCTATCCATCTCAGATTCTGTGATTCTTCAAACATTAAAAAGAAAATCACAAGACTAACAGTAACTTTACTTCTTTTTCTCCTTGTATTCTTCTTTGCCTGCTTTCTGTATTTTAATTGTAATAGACCAGTTTGCCCTGAATTCTCTTGAAATGTATCAATAACCCAAATTCAGCATGTTTTCTGATATTCAGGAAAGCTCATATAAGTTTTGGCTGAGTCTTGCTGCCTCTAAAAATCTATAGTAAAACAATGTGAATAACATCCCAGAGCAAAAAGAATGAACATTTAAGTATTCCCTTCACATTATCTGTAGACGTTCACATGAAAGTAATTCAGGATTATTTATCTATGGAAGACACTAATAAAAGAGAAATTTTAGACAATGAATTTAAAATCTAGAAGTGGTGTTAAATTATTTCTTGTGTTGTTTTGAGATTTTAAAATTATTATGCCGGAGGTGGGGATACAATTTATAGAACAATCTCCAGAAAGAGAATTAGCTTATGCACTAAAATTTACATTTGATACCTATCTATTCTATGCCAAACTCTATTCATAAATATCAAGGATATCAGAATGAACAAGACAAGGATGGACAATTCTGTCATGGAGTTTACAATTTAGAAGGATAAACAAACAACAAACGATGATTAAGATTATGTCAGACAGTTCTAAGAGCTATGAAGTACAACAGCCAGTGAATGGATAAAAACATTGGAAGTTGTATACGGTAGTTGTTGTTAGATCAAGATAAGGGATTCGGGTATAATTCTGAGAGTGAATGGAAATTACAGGTTTGCAAAAAAAAACAACAACAGTAATTTGATCTGGTTATGCTTCTTCTTTGTTCTGAAATCTGTATTATCTTACATTGATATAGTCACTTAGTCCTTCTTTTGATTAGTATTTGGATGATATATGTATTTTTTACTTTTAATGTACTCATATCATTGTATTTAAGATGAATTTATTACAGACAACAAATAGTTGGGTCATTTTTAATCTATTCTGACCATCTTTAATTGTATTTTAATTGCTGTATTTTTTATTGTTATTTTATTTGCTGTGCTTAGGCTTTTAATGCAATTAGACTTTTACTATAATTATTGATTTGAATTTAGGGCAACCATTTTTATTTGATTTCTGTTTGTTGCCTTTGTTTGTTATTACTCTTTCCCATTTTCTGCCTTTTTTGAGACTTTTTCCACTCTCTTTTTATTCCATTTTAATTCACCAACAATATTTTGTACTATATCTCTTTGTATAGTTTTGTTTTTAGCATTTGATTTAATGATTATAATATACATGTTTAACTTTTGAAAGTCTAAGTAGAACCAGTGTTTTATGAGTTCAAGTGGAATGTTAATCTATCTTCGCATTCACTGACTATTCTCTTCATCTCAATTTATCTATTGAGCCCAAATAGTGAGAATTTGTTGTGGTTCTGGGATAATTTTTAGGCGCTAATTTTTTGGAGTATTTTATAATAGTTACTTTCAAAATCTTTGTCAGAAACTTACATCCACGTCATCTCAGTGGTGGCACATATTGGTGGTCTTCTCTCATGTGAGTTGACATGTCCTTGTTCTTCATTTTCCAAATAGTTTTGGATTACATCCTGGATATTTTGAATACTGTCTTACAGGATTCTGCCTGTCACTTAAAGGTTGTGAAGAATGGCATTTCTGTTTTAAAAAACAATCAGCCCGGTTGGACTCAGGCTGCAAATACTGATCAGCCTGTAATGCGCTCTGCCTGCAGTATCTGTTCTGTTTTAAAGTTTTTGCAGTGTTATTTGAATATGAATTGAATTAGTGGTCAGTCTGGGACCTTGATAGTGATATAGCTTTTTGTTTTAGTTTTAAGTTTTGATTTTAATTCAGTTAGTTAACATTCAGTTTCATATTCATTTCGGGTGTGCAATATAGTGATTCAACACTTTCACTCATCATCCTGCACTCATCACAAATGCAGTCTTTAATCCCCATCACCTGTTTAACCCAACTGCCAACCCGCTCCCCTCTGGTAACCATCAGTTTGTTCTCTGTAATTAAGAGTCTGTTTCTTGGTTTATTTCTCTCTCACTCTTTTTTCTCTCTCTCTTTGTTTCATTTTTTACCTTTGCTTATATGTTTTTGTTTCTTAAATTCCATAATGAATGAAGTCATATGGTATTTGTCTCTCTCTGACTCTTTTTGCTCAGCATTATACTCTCTAGCTCCATCCAGGTCATTGCAAATGGCAAGATTTCATTCTTTTCTCTGGTAAATACTATTCCATTGTATATGTATGTCATCTCTTCTTTATCCATCCATCAATCAATGGACACTCAGATGGCTTCCATATCTTGGCTATTATTAATAATGCTGCTCTAAACATAGGGGTTCATGTATTCCTTTGATTTAGTGTTCTTATATTCTTTGTGTAAATACTCAGTAGTGCAATTACTGGACATAAGGTAGTTCTATTTTTAACATTTTTAGGAAAAGATTTTCATAATGGCTGGACCAATTTACATTTCCTCCAGTAGTGCACCATAGTTTCCTGTTTTCTATATCCTCAACAGCGTTTGATATCTCTTGTCTTTTGGATAATAGACATTCTAACAGGTGTGAGCTGATTTCTCATTGTGGTTTTTGATGTGCTCTAATAGACTGGCTCTAGTATATATATATATATATATATATATATATATATATATATATATATATATATACTAGATATAAAGACCTTCATCTGCATGTGAGGACATAACGGAGCATGCTCTGACCCTGGGTCCAGTGGGCAGGTTCCTAGTTGCATGAGTATCGTTGGCTCTGGATCTGGGGACAGGGTAGGAGCAGATGTTTCCTGATGTTTGGTAATTACTATGGGGTTCTACAGATGCTACAAGAACTGTAAAAGTTCTCAGTGGCACCTCCAGGCTCAACAATCAAGGACCAGGGGAGGCAGCCATGGTCGATGGTATCATAGTTTGCACACATTTGGCTGTGGGAGCCCACTGCAGGTGCTCGTGTAGTAGCAGGGGTCAGTTGTGGACACACACACACACACACACACACACACACAGGGCCAGCAGCAAGGGCCAGAGTCAACTGTGGGCACTCTAGTAATGCATACAAGCCATGGCTGCTTGCATGCCCTTCTGTGGCTTCGCGGTTTTCTGCATATATAGCAGTGGAGGTTCATTACAGGTTTCAGACTATAGGGACACAGATACATAGATGGAGGGCTAGCTGCAGGTAAGCCCAGCAGTACTAGCCAGTGAAAGGAAATAGGCTTATATCTACATTCACAATCAACTGTAGGGGCCCTGATTGTTGGTGTACGGTATTGTGGCTGTGGGGTCTTGCCATAAATGGACACACAGCAGTGGAGGCAGGTGATGGGAATCAGTCTGGGGCATGCAGGTGCACAATGGAAGGGCTAGCTACAGGTGAGCCCAGGGATGCAGGCCAGTGTTCACCTTTGATCAACCACAGGCATACAGACAACAGTGAAGGCCAGTGATAAGGGTTGGGTCAAGGGTGTTCAAGTTCATGGTTGGAGGGCCTAGCCCTGAGTGCCAACATGAAGAGGGGTCAACTTCATGGATCCAAGCTGGTGTCTTGCACTCACAAAACCACAGAGGCCTGTACTATTTGTCGGTGCAGGCCCTGGGCTTCTGCTGGGGTTTGGAAGGCTAGCTGGGAGGGACTCATCTAGAAACTCAAATATCTATTGAGTGACAACCAGTGGAATCTGTAGGGTGTCCGCAGTGATTGTCCCAGAGATTGGCTTTCCCAATGGCAAAAAATGCTAGAATACTTTGCAGAACATGTTCCTGTGGCTCTTGACTGATGAATTGGTATCCCCTTGTTTTTCTTCTTTCCAGCTAGCTCTATATGTCTCAACTTTGCCAGTCTCTTGGTGGGGTGAAATAAGAGGGGTTACTCCTTTAGTGCCCGTAAAAAGCTAGAAATTCTGGTCACTCACCATGCTCTCTCTTTCCAAGCAGGGGACCTCTTTCTAGCTGGATTGTTTCCTTTTGGTGTTGAGCGGTGCTGGCCTGGAATGAGATAAAACAGGCAAAATGAAGCTGTTCTTCCTTCCCTTTTTGAGTGTTACTCTCAGGGTTTTTGATCCACTGTGTTGCTGAAGTTTCTTACCTAGACTCCTAAGCTGTTCCAGAACTGTTTTAGTTAAAGAATACCTACTTGTTGATCTTAATCCAGGACTGGAGCCCAGGGTCTCCTCCTCCACCATTCTGTTGTCACTCTTTCTTAACTCTTATTGACAACATTATAAGTCACTTCGGGCCCCCCTAACCCCAGAAGACCCTCACACAAGGCTCTACCTGAGTCCATGTGCTTACTATAATGCTATGCTAAGTCTCAAGTTAAATAAAAATAATCGAAAGGATCGAAAAGTAGTCTTTAGGACATACAGCATTAAAGTTGAAATTGGAGATGTGTCCAGATAGGAACATTGGATGGTAATTTTTGAATATTTGACAAATTTTTCAGAAAGGTGCAGGAACCTGGCATATTTTCTTGACCAAGAAAATGACATAATGAACAACAATTTTGAAAAATTTATCTAGAAGTGTAATATGTTCTAGAAAGGGGAGAAACTAAAGGGTAAAACAGTATATTTGGAATCAATACAAGTATAGTTTTACTATTGGGATATAGGGAGAATTAGCCAGACTAGGGAACATTTGGCATTTTAAAATTGAAAGACAAGAAAATATTCCAGCTATATTGATTTTGAAGGGTCATGGAGACAGTCAAGGAAGACATTATCTGCATATTTTTAAAACTTTAAGAGAAGAATCCAGATAAAAGTCTGAGACATTTAAAATATATAGACATCATAATACTGATTGAAATGAGGGAAAAAGAGAAAGAAAATCAACAATATTGCTGGAAAACATAATATTCTAGGTGGAGAGGACTGTGTATCCTAATATCTGTTTATAACATTACATAATTTTTAAGTAAAAATGCTTTTGGCAGTTTGAATGATACTTTGTAGTATATGCTTTCATCATTCAATTGCATTTTAGAGGGATTGTTTTGCTTCCATTCCAATATTTTGAAATTTCACTGTGTTATTAGACTTAAGTGATTTAAAGTACTACCTCAGAGCTAGGAACCTCTAATTGTCTTTTTCTAGAATCAGGGTAATAATAATGTTAGAATGTTGTTTAAATCCTATTCTGCCCTAAACCTGCCTCCCACATATTGATAATACCTCGTGTTTATGTGTCAGATGCTGTATTTCCTTTTGTGATTTTAAGAAACACTTTGAATTCTGAGAAAATGATTTAGTGAAATTATTGCTTTTAATCATAGTTGAATTTAGTGTTTAAATATATTAAACTTATTATGCAAAAAAAAAAAAAAAAGGATGTCCAACTCTAGTAATGAATGGTTATTTCTTCTATTATTATTTAGAGTCAACCTTAGGAAGCAGGAGGACATGGTAGTTATGCCGAGGAGAACAAAGAATGATGGATGACAATGCCAAATAGGATCTGTGCTCTCATCTTATAGGCTTTTTAGATAAAAGAAAATTGGCCCTTTAGACTCAAATATGTGAACAAAAATATATATTTTAGGTAATTGGAGAATTCTCGCATTTTCAGTTAAAAATATTTACTTTCATTTACCAAATGTGAAAATGAACACTATAAATAGTGTTACTGAAAAAACATACATAAATAGCCAAAAATGAAGATTTTGAGTTTGAAATTAAAAAGTTTTTTTTGTCTCCAATAAAACAAATGCATCTCATTTTTGATAGTCAAAGAATATATGCACAGTATTTTTGGATGCTGAAATAGATCATTCATACTATAATAGAAACTCTAATTCACAAATATTAATGTGGAAAATCATTTCATTTAGAATAAATTCACACATAACATTCGTAGAAGCCATTTACTAATAAAAATATTGGGGTGCCTGGTGACTCAGTCAGTTGAGCTTCTGGTTCTGGATATCAGCCCACATCATGATGCAAGGGTCATGGGACCGAACCCTGTGTCAGGCTCCGCATTGAGTGTGGAGCCTGCATAAGATTCTCTCTCTCCCTCTGTCCCTCTCCCCAGCTTGCACTGTCTCTCTCACTAAAATAAAAATAATAAAAAAATAAATAGGGTCACGTGGGTGGCTCATACCGTTGAGCGTTGGACTCTTGACTTCAACTCAGGTCATGATGTCATGCTTTGTGAGTTTCAGCCCTGTGTGGACTGTCAGTGCAGAGCCTGCTTGGAATTCTTTCTCTCTCCCTCTCTCTCTGCACCTCCCTTGCTTGCTCTCTCTCTCTCTCTCTCTCTCTCACTTGCTTTCAAAATAAATAAATGCATTTTAAATAAATAAATAATATATAAAAATATTTTTTCATTGTCATTACTAAGAATAATAGAGAATACAGAAGTTGTTCAAATTTAATTATTTTTTCCGAAAACATTATATGCAAATAAAACAGTTTAGATTGACGTACACAGGGATGCGACAGCAAACTTCTCTGCACTGGTATTTAAATATGCCCGAGTTTCCGACATGAGGGAAAACTTACAGAATGCTGTAACACAAACAATGCCGCGATAAAATTTTACTGTTTTGTTTTCATCATCTGGATTATCTTCATTAAGTAAAATCAAGACGTATCAAAACTTTGAGGGTGGTACCCATAAAAAGTAGGTGATGTCAATAGTTTTGATGCGATGTCAAACCACGTGACAGATGTAATTTCCTCTTGGCTTGAGTGTCTTTATGGACCAGTCTAGGTCTCATTTGGATGAAACTCAACAAACTTCATTTCTATTTTTATTTTGTTTTCTCACATAAACCTCTGTTTATTGCTTTTGGAGGTTAAACTGAAACAAGTTTCCAGCAATTCTCCAAGGATTCAGGTTTTGAGATCTATTTGATATCTTTATATTGAAGAAAACACATTTTTCCTTAGGTAACGAAGGAAAGTGTTGCTAACTCGAACTCGGATATCTTTTAACCAAAGAGGGTAGCATTGTGCATACTTGAATTCCTCTTATTTATCATTTTAAAATAAAAATCAAACAAGAATAACAGGTAAATTTTTAAAATATTTGAATTTGTATTAAAAATAATTCAAACTCGAAAGAGAATCTGGCCTAAGGCTTTTTGGTACAATCTGTATATAATCAAAGAGGGTTTTATCATAACTATGTTTACTTATGATGATAATTTTTCCTGAAGCTATTTGAGATTTCCTATGTAACAACTAACAGGGCATGAATATCCCTGCAATATGTTAATCATGTAGTTACTTTACATATATATATATATATATATATATATATATGAATATGTGTATACACTCTGTCTCTCTCTCAAAAATAAACTTAAAAAATTAAAAACAAAGAAACATGTCTCTTTTCTGTAGTTCGTAGGGTAGTTATGTGGTCTGCAGGTATGTGCTGGTTTGCAATTTCACATTTAGGTGTGTTAGCTCTTAAATATATATTTTTTCCCTCCATAGCTTGCAAGATACTTGACCTTGATCTGTAAAGATTTTAGTCATTATTGTGTCCTCAGAGACTAGTACAATCTCTGGCTAATTGTGGGCCCTTTCCTCCCTGGGACTCACGATGAGCCAGACATGACCCACACCAGGGAAGAGGACACTGGCTCCTGCTGCTGTGACGGGTACCTCTGCCCCAATCTACTTCTCCACCTCCTTTTCTTCCTCTTCTGTGGACTTTTCT
This sequence comes from Paguma larvata, assembly GCA_030068075.1. Taxonomy (NCBI): domain Eukaryota; kingdom Metazoa; phylum Chordata; class Mammalia; order Carnivora; family Viverridae; genus Paguma; species Paguma larvata. Next base: position 40,422,725 of record CM057840.1, read on the forward strand.
ATGTCAGCTGTGTTGTTTACAGTTTATTCCCTTTTTATCCCTTTTCACAGAGAAATGCAAATCTAAAAATTTAAAAATGTATATTAATTTAATAAATCGGTGACAAATATCACATCAGCTAACATCTTACGAATATCCCATGATTCTAATATGTAACTAATCTGATGCTAATATTATGTCAGACTTCCCTGTTTCTTGTGTATGCACCATTATACTTTCTTCTAATTATCTCAACCTGGCTGACAGTAATCACTAACGATGGCAATGATTGCCAATAAGAAACACTTACTTAGTAAGCCTTTATCTATTTATATAAATATACTGTAATAATAAATAACTGAATACATAATAAATTGGGGAAAGGGATAGCTTTTCTTATTTATTTATTTTTATTTTGTGGGGGACGGTTTAAAGGAGAATTTGAATTAATAAACAGAAGGAATAAGGGAAATAGAAAATCATCTTTGAAATAATACTAGCATAGGGGCACCTAGATGGCTCAGTCGCTTGAGTATCTGACTTCGGCTCAGGTCATGATTTCATGGTTCATGGGGTCGAGCCCTGCATTGAGTTTTGTGCTGACAGCTTGTTCAGAGCCCGGAGCCTGCTTGGGATTCTGTGTCTCCTTCTCTCTTTGCTCCTCCCCCGCTCATGCTCTGTCTCTCTCTGTCTCTCAAAAATAGATGCTAATTTTTTTTATAAAGGAAAATACTAGTATAAAATGAGCATTGAAAATAAGAATCAATGACAGATAAATCATAGTCTCAAAGTATCTACCCCTAAGAGACTAGTTCATTAAAAGGGAAAATTAGTCACTCCATAGCGGGGAAACTTGGGAGACAGCACCTTTATCCTGTGATCAAAGCTAACATCACCACTAAGATACATAGACCCTGTATACCTCTGGATGTGACACACGGAGAAGGGTTTCACATTATTTCTGTTTTATTCTTCCCGAAATGCACAAACTCAATTTAATCATGAGAAAACATCAGACAGATTTCACCTAAGATTTTCTCGGGGGCATTCTACAAAATCTCTGGTCGGTATTCTTCAAAAGTGTTAGGATCATAAAGAGAAAAATTGATGTACTGTCACAGATGATAAGAGGCTAAGATGACGTGACAACTAAACGCAGTGTGGATCTGAGATTGAATTCTGGGCCGGTAAAGGACGGTAGTGAGAAACCAGCGAAGCTCCAATGAGCTCCATAGTTAATTAATGATGCTGCATCACTGTAGATCTCCGAGTTTCCGTCAATGCACCGTGGCTATGTGGGAGATTACCACTAGGAGGAGCCTGGGGAGGAGGAATCGCCGACTATATTTGCAACTGTTGTAGAAATCGAAATAATTTTAAAAGAAAAAGTTTAGGCCACCTGGATGGCTCTGTAAGTTGTGTCCAACTCTTGATATCAGCTCAGGTGATGATCTCACCATTCTTGAGATCACGACCTGCGTTGAGCTCTGCATTGACAATGTAGAGCCTGCTTGGGATTCTCTTTCCCCCACTCTCAGCCCCTCCCCCATTTGATATTGATACATTACTATTAACTAACATCCATATTTTATTTAGATTTCTTTAGTTTGTACATAGGGTCCTTTTTCTATTATAGGAGGTCACCCTATATTCAGTAGTCATGTTTCCTCAGGCTTCTCTTGACTAGGAAAGTCTCTTGTTTTTCATGACTGTCATAGTTTGAGAAATACTGCTTAGATATATGATAGGATGCCCCTCAAGTGGGATTTATCTGATTTTTTTTTTCTGCCTAATGAGATTGCAGTTATTGGTTGTGGGGAGCAAAACCACAGAGGTAAGTGGCCAGCGTCATGTCTTATCACAGACACATACTGTTGACACGGAGCCTTCAGTGTAGAGACATGTGTGACCTGACTGAGATAGCATTTGTCAGATTTCTCTGTGGTAAAATTACTCTTTTTTTTCCTCCTCTCTTTTTACATTGTGCTCTTTGGAATTAAGTCATTATTGCACAGCCCACGTTTGAGGAGTGAGAAGTCTCCTGTCCTGTCTCCTTAGCACAGAGCATCTTCATAAAATACTTGGAATTCTGCTGCACGTGAGAGTTGTCTCTTTCCCACCTCTTCTTTATTTATTCACCTATTGTCAGGATAGATTCACAGGTATGTAGATACTTAATACTAAGTGTTAATTATTAGTATTAAACATGAACATTTAAATACAATATAACATTTAATATTTTTGATAATTAAATATTAAAATATCGAAGTAACGGGGGGAACTCTACAATCTTTTCAATAAGTCTCACTTCTTGTCTATGTCCCCTTGACTCTGATCTTCATAAATATTTTTCAGCTCCCTGCTCCCCACCACCCAACCCACAGGCAAGATAGGCAGACCAGAGTGGAGCAGGCTGGGGCTCAGAGAAATACACACTTATTACAAGTGGGAGAAGCTTCTGATGGTCTTTGCCCCTGGAGAGAGCAGGTCTTTGTTAGGAAGCCTGTTCTGGGTATACTTTATAATTGCTACTTTTTCCCTCTCCCTACTACGAGGGGATATTCCTTGGCTCTTCACTGCGAAAACATGGTAGAGTTCCTGGAGGTAAAATCCAACAATGTCTGGGAGGCAGTTAGGACCATGGATCCCAGAACTTTCTTAGTCTCAAGTCAGTCCACACTCAGCCTTCTGGTATTCTTCAGCATCACCATTTAAGTGTTCTAACAGTTTATTGCTTCGGTGGTGTCTGTTCCACTTACGCAGTTATCGGTTGTGACTTTCTGGATTTGCCTGTCTCTCCAGATTCCAGGGACTTTGTCCTAGGACCTGAACTCCTTAATGGATCTAAGAAAAGTCATTGATTTTCAGTTCACTCAACTTGTTTCTTGTTGTATGGGCGGAAGTAATGCCACCTATGCACCTTACATGGCAGAGAAATGTAAAACAGAGAGAGAAAACAGAAAATCAGACTTACCATTTTCCTATCCTTTTTTTTTTTTTTCAGGGACATATTAATCTTCCTTACTTTTTAACCACTCATTTTCTTGCTAATTTATTGAAAGTAAAAAAAAAATACAGGCAACTTATTGGCTCAGTTGGTTAAGTGTCTTATTCTTGACTTCGGCTCAGATCATGATCTTTCTGTTTGTGAGTTCAAGTCCTGTGTCAGGCTCTGTGTTGATGGTGCAGAGCCTGCTTGGGATTCTCTCTCTCTGCCCCTCTCCCATTTGTGTGCATGCATGTTCTCTCTCTTTCTCTTAAAATAAATAAATAAACTTTAAATTAAAAAATCATAAAATCTTCCCAAAGGAAATTTCCCCAATGTATTCAGCCTTCAAGAGATCACTTGCTTTTTACTCCCATGTTTATTTGGTGATATTTAAATGCAGCTACTTGTACATCTGGCATACAGGACTTTGTGAATAAATATCACCAATACCAAGGAAGCAAAAATTTAATTGCCTGAGGATGAAGGTACTATACAGTGTATCCTAAGAAGTGCAAGAAATAGCATTCTGAATCCTTCTATCTCTCCACCAGTTTACAGAGGGAATGGAGAGTAATAGTTTATTCCATGAGTAGGCTAAATAAACAATGGTAAAAAGCATTCTGCATTTTCTTTAGCAATTCCTGTAGAATCATCATTTTATTCCTAGATGAGAAATATAAGAATTTGAATATGGTAACAAAAGAATAATGGGTACTCTTGCTTTCAAACCAATCATTTTGATTTCTAGAAAAAAAAAGTTCATTGAAAAGAGAAGCAGTTTTGTGTGCAAACAGACTATCACTCTATCTAAAATAAATAAAATAAAAAGGGAGGTTCCTGGGTGGCTTGGTTGGGTAAGCCTTGGACTCTTGACCCCAGTTCAAGTCATGATCTCATGGTTTGTGGGACCGAGCCCCGTCTCAGGCTCTGTGTTGACAGTGCAGAGCTTGCTTGGGTTTCTCTCTCTCCTCTCTCTGCCCCTTACCTACTTGGGCTCTCTCTTTTTTATCTCTCAAAATAAATAAATAAACTTTAAAAAATAAAGATGAAATCACTAATCTTTTTTTACATTCTAAGAATATTATTTAAGAAAGGATGCATTAATGAAGCATTAATATCAACAATAAATAAGATTCTTAACAGCAAGTAGATACTGCCTTATGCTGATAATTCATTATGAAATGCATTTTAAACACAAAAGCAGATAAAGTTAACGCACTGTTATTATCCAAATACTATTACACTTTAAATAATTTAGTAAATAAACACATTATTTTTGTGATTTTGTGCTTAAATACTTTTTACAAATAAAGACAAAATTTGAAGCAGACTAGTTTTTCTAAAGGAAAAATTTAAAACTATTTCTCATTTTGAAAATATAAAATAATTATTAAGTATTTTTCATTTTCTTAACATTGAGGAGCAATTACAGGAGATTAAGTAACAGAATCTTAAACGTAACTTTAATTGGGGCTCATTTAATATGAAGAAATTCAGGGAATATGTGAATTATTGTGTTTGAGACATTAAAATGTGTAAGAAGAAAGGTTAAAGTAACTTCTCATCTTGATACATTTGGCAAAACATCTAACAGATGTTAGCCGACTTGCAGTTTCCAATTAGAATTTTTAAACACACTTAAGGAGGATAACCAGTTTTGTTTTTAATTAGTTAGAAAGCCATTATTTTGGTTGAGTTGGTTTGTTTTATAAAACTTTAAAGAGAAGTCATTCCGTGTTGTAGGCTAAAGCGATTCCTGTGCGATTAGTAGTTCTGTTCTAGTTTTAATGATCTGAAGACTTCTGTTTCTTCCCGGAGTTTCTCAGAGCTCCCTGCATTCCCTCACCCAAACAAAACCAACCCCAGCCTGGCTCCTCACCCTAGGAACAATGACTGAGCATTCTGCTTTAGGCAAAACAATGTATTTCTTGTAAAAACAGTCCCTGACTTACAAGCTCTCCACCTTCAGGAGAATCATATTTCGGGTTTGGAATAGTGATCTTTTCCCAGGCTCCTGATATGCAGTATGATGGTTGTAATTCTGGGCAGTGCTAGTCAGCCGTGCTGTCATAGAGTGAGCAAATGATACAATCATTCTGTCCCCATGCAAACATCCTGGTTTCCATTTTCAGTCGTTTTCAGTGAACTGCATGCAATATTCAACACTTTATTACAAACTAGGCTTTGTGTTAGATGATTCTGGTCATGTGCAGGCTAACGGAAGTGTCTGAACACATTTACGATAGGTTAGACTAAACTACGATGCTCCACGGGTTAGGTGTATTAAGTGCATTTTCAACTTAATGATATTTTGAATTTACAGTGGGTTTATTGGGACATAAGTCCATCATAAGTCAAGGAGGATCTGTAGCTTGTGTCTTCAAATACAAGTTTCATTTCCATAAACAACTTATTTCTACCAATTCCTACCCAATTCATATTTCTTTTAGCTTCAAAGTAGAAGTGCTCTTGCTAATGAAAAATGGTAACTTCCAAATGGTTTTTCGTGGACCATTTGTTGTTCGATATAGTTACTTACTGAAAAGAGTTAAATTTTTCACATGAGACCATTTTTACCAACCAAGGATCTTCTGTTTCTCAAACCAAAACAAACAAAAAACTATTTCCTTCTCTATTTTTATTGTTTTTTGTTTTCTACTCCTCTGCCCAAATATATGTTTTTACCACCTCGAACGTTTTTGAAGCAAATACAGTTGCATAGTATCTTGAGAAACACGATCGAGAAAAAAAAAATTTCTCAGTCTGGGTCACCATCCACTGGGCTACTTTGCTCTTTGTTGCCCATAGAAAAATCTGTAGTTTATTGCCGACATGTGTCATTTGCTTCTATTATACATAGTCTTGTCTTCACAACACCTCAACTTCTAAATTTATGGATTCATATATGTGCGATTTCATTACATTACTGATTATTGAGATTTTATTCTTTATTTCCTACATACGAGACATTGTGTTCAGTGTTGAAGAGTAGCAGAATATGGCATCCCAAAATATGCCACTCCAAATATGCCACTTTGACATAATGTTGATTTTGAGGCAAAGACAATTACAAAGAAGCAGGTAAAAGAATAGCTCTCTGCATCACCTCTATTTGCCTAAAAGCAGGACAAAAATATGTAATGGTGTTCCCACCGTGTCTCTAACAGTAAGGGCAGAAATCAATCATGAGAGACAATTCTACATCCCCGTCAACCTTGAGAAAGCACCAGAGAAATCGGCATAACTAACAAACTTTACTAACAAGACGCCATCCACCATTGGTGTCCCCACATATTTACCCTCCCACAACTTGCTGCCCCCAAAATATTTTTTTGTTTCATTCTCTTTCTTTCCTTTTTTTTTTTTTTTTGGCTTGTTACTTCTCCAAAAATGAATTGTTCTTTTGTAAAGATGCTATATATAAGCCTATGTTCTAACCACTTGTCTATTTAGGCTGCTGTTATAACCATAAAACCATGGTCTGGGTGGTTTATAAACAATATACATATATTTTTCATGCTAAGAAGTCTAAGATCAAAGTGCAAGCTGATTTGGTGTATGTTGAAAGGCTTCCTGGTTCATAGATGGCTATCTTTTTGCCATGTTCTCACATGGCAGGTGAGAGAAGCATCTCTCTGGAATCTCTCTAATAAAGGCACTAATCTCATTCATGAGGGCTTCGCCCTCATGACCTAGTCTTCTACAAAAGGCTCCACCTCCAAATGCCATCATAACAGGATTAAATTTTAACAAATAAATTCTGAGAAACATATAAAACTCATTCCACAGCACCATACCTTTGAGCTACTAATCACTGAGTGCTTATCTATGTGTGTGATGTACATATTAATTAAATTCCTTTTTAATCAGTTAAGGCAGTGGAGTGGTCTGTGACCTTTCCTGGTTTATCATGGACTCTATGATGCCAGTACAAAGTTATCTTGGCGCTTGGAGGTTGTGAAAGCTCTAGTTCCTTGGTGTCCACAAGTGATTGTACAGGAAGGTCTGGTTCCTTAATCTGGGCTTGTGCAAGACAACACTGGTCTTTCTTGAAAGGAGGGCAAAGTCTATGGATGCACAAAGGGAGGTCAGTGAAGTCAAGGTGTGACCTTAAATAGAAAAATAAGACATTTTGCTAAAAGATAGCTGGGCTAATCAGGAAGCTGAGGCAGCTTCAAACAGACTCACTGGCCTCTGTGGCCTGAGAATGTTCTTGTCCTCTATTCCCCAAGGCCGGTGGTCTGTAAATCTCAACAAAAATAAATTAGTTCTGTTACAAATTAAGGGCCAGGAGGCAAGGGGTCTTATGGCTTGAAGCAAATTAACCCTATAGACCAGCTGGAGAGCTGTTGTAAGCGTACTGTGTTACCTATTGAATTGCCTACTAGACAGGTCTAAATGGAGGTCTTCATACAATACTTAATCAACAAGTTTGAAAGCTAATTCTTAATCTTGACTCCTTTTTTTTATTATTTTATTTTATTTTATTTTATTCATTTATTTTTTAATTTTATAATAGTTTATTTTCAAATTGGTTTACATATAACACCCAGTGTTCATCCCTTTATTTTCATTTATTTTGAGAGAGATAGAAAGCAAGCCAGGGAGGGACAGAGAGACAGGAAGACAGAACATGGAGCAAGTTCCACACTGTTAGTGCAGAGCCCAGTGCAGGGCCGGAACTCACGAACTGTGAGATCATGATCTGAGCTGAAATCAAGAGTCTGGCGCTTAAGTGAGTCACCCAGGTGCACTGTCTTGACTCTTTTTTAAATCTCAACTCTTGCTTTCTATTGTGGAGATAAGTGAAGATCATTCAAATGGGAACACACACGGGCCGTTTATTCCGAACTTGCCAGAGCAATAATCCGCTACACCACTTGTAATTGGCAAAGGCTCAAGACATGGAAAAGTGGGAAATATTTATATTGGGAAATGGGGAAGGTGTCAGGCCTGCCCCGACTGGAGGCTGTTGATCTGGGAGAGCTGGAGGGAAGATAACTAGAAGCAGAGTGTTTTCTTTTAAAAGAGAAACAATTTTTATCTCACTTTCTTCAATTGGTCCTAATTTGGGAGAAAATGTAGGGAAACTGTCAGTTATCGATCAAGTCCCGACATTTAGGGGCCAATTGCTACAGAGCTCATGGAGTGGTTTACTGCACTGGTTGCTGGAAATTTTAGACCAAAGTTCTATTTTTATATGTGATCTGATCATTTCCCATTTGTATATTGTCTTTTATCGTTAATGTCTTGCCATTCTTTCTGTCATCCAGGCTCCTCTAAAAGTAGAGTCATCTAAATGTGTTTTTGTTATCTCTTAACCATTTTATCAACTTTACTTCTTAAAATGTTTTGGTCTTTTTCAGTTATATAGTTCTAAACTATGAAATCCCATGGCCGCGTTTTTAACTCAGGTCTTTGATTTCTTTATTTAGAAAATGTACCAGTGTTCTCACTGGTTACTCTTCTTTAGAAAATGTTCTCAGTATTCTATTTTCTACACTACTTTTAAATAAAGGCAACGTAATTTTGATTAAGTTGTCTTTCCCACCGAAGAGTGATCCATCTTTGTTCGTGGGGCATAGCTGTCAATTCCGTGTATTCTACATAGCTGTCTTCCTTGTATGGATCATAAAGTCAATGAATGACATTTATTGGATGAACAAGATTGAATAAAATGAATTAGCTCTATCTAATCCCCCTTTTGCTTTTCCCCAAATCAACCATTTTTTTGGTCATACTCAAGACATTTATTTAATAAAATGTGAGTTCATTTGAAATTTTAATTTTTCGAAGGATATACTTTTCCCCTAAGATTTGCCTTTTACTCTATTTACTGGCTACATTTTTAGAACTAAATAATTCTAAATAAATGAAGTATTTCAGCAATAGTCAAGTGATCCTGGTGGATAGTACTTACAATAATGTCAGCAACAACTGTGTCCCATTGCCTGGATTTCTGGAGCCCCAGGCAGTCACTCTGAGGCATTTCTCCAGGTCTGGCTGTCAGTCATCTCAGTGCCAGAGAGTAGACAGTCCTGCTATTATCACAGCAAAGAAAGGGCAGCTGCCATGCCGTCTCTACTTATTACCATCCCGGGAGCAATGCCCTCACCCCCCGAAAGGTATCATTTAACAAATTACACTTAGAGTGCACTTGACCCTATCATAAGTTTCTCTCTCTCTTTTTCTCTCTATTTATTTATTTATTTTCTAATAAATTCAATAGTGGGCCTCCAAACTAACTGCTATAACTTAGTAAATAAGAGAGTATACTCAACCATTTTGCAAGTTTTATAACATTTTGACTTTTATTTTGGCTTAGAAGTTGTTAAAAAAGGAGACAAAAGGCCCCAAGTAGTGTCATTTGTGCTAAACTCCATTCAGCAAACCAAGCTTAACACCTAACCTCCATGCAGTTTCAGCCTCTCCCAGCAATGTAACCTTTCCCAGTCAACCTGAAATTACCTGACCAGCACCAGTGAGGAAACATGCGGAGATTTACATGACTGTATGGATTCAAAGTGTACCAAATGCGGCCCTTCTAGAAGCATTTTCCAGATCTCTCCTCCACAGCCTAAGCACACGGTGGTTGTCTTTCTGGTCTCACAAAACTTTGCCTCTATCGTGACATGCATCATATGAACTAATCTTTCTCCCTTAGCTATTGTTATTTCCTTGAACATCAAAGACATCATTTTTTGTTGCTGTTGTATGCTCTTTTGAATGTAGGCCATAGAAAAGCAATAAATAGGGGCCCCTGGGTGGTTCGCTCAGGTAAGCCTCTAACTTGAGCTCAGGTCATGATGTTGCAGTTCTTGAGTTCCAGCCCCGTCTCAGACTCTGTGCTGACAGCTTGGAACCTGGAGCCTGCTTCAGATTCTGTGTATCCCTCTCTCTCTGCTTTTCCCTGCTGTCTCTCTCTCTCTTTTTCTCCCTTTCTGTCTCTCTTTCAAAAATAAACATTTAAAAATAAAAAAAGAAAAGCATTAAATAACTGAAATTGACAGTATTGAATATTTTGTTTCTCAAGAAACAACAAATTAAAGGTGTTTTAATATATCATATTACATATGATAATTTGCAAAAACACAGGAGTTAATTCATAAGGATATATATTAGGTACGGGATGTTTGCCTTTTTTCCTCCATTGCTCTTATGTATCTCATTTTTCCAATGAGAAAAATTGAAGAAAAATCAATATTCAAGAGGACCTGAGTTTGAGCTTTCTAAAAACAATAGAAAAAAAGAACATTGAGAAGAATATAGTTTAGATATCTTTGTTTTCAAAACTAGGAATGTTAACTCTAGTATGGCAAATAGACTAATCTCTATCCCATCGAATTTGGAAAGAATCAAGTCTAACAACAAACAAACATACATGTCAAATGTAGCTATGACACGGTTTAATTCTATGATGGTTTGTAATTCTGGTCCAATATACTTTCCAGATAACAAGAAGTCTATCACTTTGATGAGGTTTCTTATTCTTTGTGTTTTATTATTTCTAGCTTTGAGACAAAAGGTATATTATACTCTGGGACACAATGATTATATATATATATGTATATATGTGTGTGTATATATATATGTATATATGTGTATATATATCTTTATATATATAAATTATATTTATTTATATATAAATTATACATAGAACTTATTTATATATAAAATATATATTTATCTTTATCTTTGAAACATATTGAATTAACTAATTCCCTAAGCTCATGATTACATATCATATTTTTTACATTAATGTGACATATGTCACAATGTCAGTCATGTTGATTTCATGAATTGGAACTCAGAAAGCATTAATTTCAAGGAGGAAAGGGAAGTGAGTGCACATAGTAATGAAGGACTTCAAGATAGCCCCACCCCCAAATGTGCCGCTTTGTCATGTGGGTTGTTTTGAGTTCAAGGCACTTCAAACCCTTAGGGCTCAAGAGAAACTTTTATCCATTCCTTAATCACATGGGAGAAGATAAATTGGGGGTCTTTCCCAGAATAAGGATATAAACAGTGATAGATTTTATGAGTGACCAATCTGTATGGTAGGGCAAACATTTAATTACCAAACCTCTGCTCTTATCACCCTGTAAAGAACATTCCTTTCCTCTGAAATCCCAAACCCCTACCCCCTTTCTTTAGTTCAGAAATACACTCTCTCTCTCTCTTTCTCTGTATCATGTCAATTTGATTTCTAATCTAGCTAGAAGGAACTTTGAGGGGTCAGGAATTCTTGCTCCCCAACACCAAAAACTTTTTAAAGACATTTTCTTCTTGGATCTTTGCAAAAGTTAGAATTGTGAAGAAGGAAGACACAGACTCGTATTTGTAAATTATGTGAGATAATATTTCCTCAAATAACGTCTTGAAAATTCAAGGCATTACTACTAAAATTAAAACGCCTTGTTAAAACCTTGAGAATTGTCAGAAAACTAGAGAATAATGTGTCTCCATTGTTTCAAAATCATTCTTTGGGGAGAGTTTATGCATTCGTGTAAGGAATCCGTGCTACTTGTTCTTATATAGATACCCAGGGAAGGTCTATTATATAAGAAGTAAGAGAGTAGCGGTGTGTAGAAAGTTGTAGAATACCTGTTTCTCAAACCTTCTACTATGATAAGGCGGATCAACATCTTGCTCTGACTGTAGTTAATTGTCAGGCAGGAGAAATTTAAAGTGTTACAGAGGCACCTCAATTGAGAATTTACATGAAGCTCTTTTTATTTGGGTGGGAAAGAACTTTCTAGATAAATCTTCGTTAGGGTAGTAGCAAGCAAAGGTGTGAAAGATGAGAGCGGGGTTGGGAAGGAGAAGCAGAGAGTAGGGAGGTAAAGTTCAGGTCTTGAGAGGATGTGTGAATATTCCCAAGGTAAAAAGAAGATGATACTTGCGAGGAAGTAAATATTGCCTGCTAAAGAGAGAAATTTAAAAACAAGGGAGAGTGGAACTAATAGGCAATTATAGGAAGGTTGTAGGATACAAGGTTAATACAAATTTAATTTCTTTATTATCTAACAGCAAGGGACATCTGAAATCTGAAATTAGGAACACAGTGTCATTTACTTTAGCACCAATAAAAGTGAAATACTTGGTTATAAATCTAACTAAATATGAACATGATTTATATGAGGAAAGGAAAACTAGCCATCCAACAAACGAATCATATATTATCTGACATAATTCTCTATTTTAATTCTATGAAGTCAGCCAAATAGTGTTTTTATTATTTCGGGATGTATTCATTAAATTAATGTGTTAGCTATAAAGTGTATATACACACATATATACACATATACACACACACACACATATATACATGTTTCTTATTTTTAATTTTTTTAAGTTTATTTATTTTTGAGACAGAGACAGAGAGAGAGCTGGGGAGGGGCAGACAGAGAGGGAAAGAGAGAATCCCAAGCAGGCTCTGCGTTATCAGCACAGAACCCGTGTGGGGCTCGAACTCGCAAACCAGGAGATCATGACTGGAGCTGAAACCAAGAGTCAGATGCTTCATTGACTGAGCCACCCAGGCACCCCAAGATACTTGTTTCTAAGACAAAGATATAAACTAATCAAGAATATGAGAGGCATCTTCCCTGAAGCAAGAATCAAACCAGAATATGTATAATAATTCATCGTAGTTAGGTGAGGATGTTCACAATGAAAATATCAGGGATCAGAAGTTACAGAACAAATGCCCTGTGGATTTGCTATGCTCTAAAAGAAAAATACATGTGATTTGTTAACATAGATAGATAGATATAGAAATTGAATAAATATAAGTAAATAATTAGAAAACTTTAAAGAAACAGTATCACTCTTTACTTATAAGAGTTTCTGTATCACTCTTTAGTTATAAGAAGGCTAGAAACTCATTTCTGATTAAAAACATATAAACCGTATGGGGTGCCTGAGTGGCTCAGTTGGGTAGGCATCTGACTTCAGCTCAGGTCATGATCTCACCACTCATGTGAGCACTCTGTGTTGACAGCTTGGAGCCTGGAGCCTGCTTTGGATTCTGTGTCTCCGTCTCTCCGCCTTTCCCCAACTCCCACTGTGTCTCTGTCTCTCTGTGTCAAAAATAAATAAACATTAAAAAATTACCAAAAAAAACTTGTAAACTGTAATATTTTGAACAATATGAAAAACACGTGGCATTTATTATTAACAACATAGCAAATACCACTTTTACCTATATTCATAACAGTAAATTACACCAATAAGAGGAAACAAAAACAAAAGAGAAATAGATATACATATATATGTATACATATTTGTACATATATATAGACACACACAAATATTTGTGTATGTGTGTATGTATTTATAGGTGAAACTTGAAGTTAAAATTAGTTTTATTATTAACAGGTGATATTGTCTATTAGTATCCTCTCCCAACAACAGCTGCCTCTCAGAGGAACTGAGACACAAAAGCTAAGCCAAGTGTGCAGAAAGGTGATCAGAATCAAAGTCCTCATTCTACTCTCAACAGGCCTCCTCAGATACAATATGTAATCAGTACTATAAATTCTCATTTAATAGAAATGAAAGACAAAGTGCTAAACCATACACAGGTTTAAAAAATAAATTTAGGGGTGCCTGGGTGGCTCAGTCGGCCGACTTCGGCTCAGGTCATGATCTCACGGTCTGTGAGTTCGAGCCCCGCGTCGGGCTCTGTGCTGCCGGCTCAGAGCCTGGAGCCTGCTTTGGATTCTGTATCTCCCTCTCTCTCTGCCCTTCCTCTGCTCACGCTCTGTCTCTATGTCTCTCAAAAATAAATAAATGTTAAAAAAATAAATAAATAAATAAATAAATTTAAGAGAATGCTCTTATTCTGGGATAGAAAGAGTCTTTAAGACTCTTGTCATTCTCTCATAAACTACAGAAACATTTTTCAATAAAATTCGTCACTGTTATTTTGAGAATATTAAAAAAAAGCATTTAAAAGAATGCCTATTATAACAGAAAAAGAACAGCCAAAAGATTTTCAAAGTCAAGATAAACAAAGAGGAACTTTCCTTGGCATATTTTAAAACATGTTATAAATCTACTTTATGTAAATAGTTGGATCTTAAGCAAGACAATGGAGAATTCAATAAAAACAGAGATGTATGAGGGAGGGAAGGAAACCCTTAAGCATACAAAATTTTGTAGAAACCTGCTTGCAACACAAATCATTTTAAAAATGAGGAATGTTTAAAATTTGCCGCTAAAATGCTTAAAGCATTCAAACATACACACGCTATGCTGACCCCCGGCCACCGGCGTGTGAGTTATGTAAGTCCAGAGTGTGGCCGGAAAGGGGGTCCGTTCTCTGGCCACGATGAACTTACACACATCAAGCAATTAAAAGAAATCACAAAGAGTTATATTTTACAATTTATTTCTCAAATTTGTAAATCAAAATCTCCTGACAATTGAAATAACATGAACAAAGTGATAGACTTTTCCACAGATATGCCAGACAATATTGATGCTCTAGGAGACTGTGAAAAGCAAGGTACTCAGATTTTTCTATGGGAAAGTTCAGGATCAGAAAATCCACAAAGAAGAACTGCAATGGGCAATAACATAGGACAAAATGTTCAAATTATTATTGGTAAAAACACATCACAGTGTGCGGAGAATGGTATTCATTGCTCCAATATACATTATCTCACATATTAAATGGCATTTTTAACTTGCGAAATGAAGAAAATGTTTTGGAAAATAAGATGTAGGGTTCATGAGGGGATCATAAATGTCTATATTTATTGCCCAATGTTGCAGAGTAAACCACTAACCTGTCTGGAACGCAATGTTTCCATTTTTATCAGTGTTTCTTATGGAATACAGATCCCTGGATAAAGGAACTATAAGTATTTGAAACAAGAAAATAATTTAAGATTCAGGTAGTCAGTTAAGTAAAAGAATGCTTATCACAGCGCTACTGTTTAGTAGCAAAATATAAGAAACAACAAGAAAAATACCTTCTAATGGTACAAAATAGTAGAAGTAGTAAAGTACCTAGTAATGGGATTATGTTTACTTAAATCAATTTTTTATGTATCCACGCCAGCTAATTAAAGTGATTAAATAATGTTTTGATGAAATAATGTGAAATGGTGTTTCATGAAATAGATCATACAACTAAGTCATCAATTTTGACACGATTCTACAAACAGGGTTCGATACAATGTCATATAATCTAAATAGAAGAGATATGTATATATAATTAGTATATGCATAACTATAATTTATTTAAATTATGTAAATATATATGTTAATATATATGTCTACACATTTATGATAGATGCATTAGACAATTTTATTAACAATGCATATCTTTAAGTGGTTAAGATATGACTGATTAATTTTCCTCTTGGGAACTTTACATACTTTCTAAATTTAATAGAGCTAATTTTCTAATTTTCTTACAACAAATATTTATCAGTTTTATAATATCAAAAAATAAACAGCATCTTTTAATAACTTGATTACATTTTATTTCTTTGAATCGTATTCACTAAGTATAAGGGGAAAAAAAGACAGCTAGAAAGACAAAGTTCAAATCTTTATCTTCTTTTTTTCTCTTAATCTTCAAATATTGTGACACGATTCCCAGGTGTTTGTCAGAGTAGTTCTGAACAGAAAAGTACATTAGGCCAAATCCTTGAAACAACAGGAGTCACACTATCTCAACGAACTGCCTAGGTCCTCTGATTTCTTCTGGCAACAGAAGAACAGGGAAGATGTAGTTGGACAAATTTTATATAAAATTAATATTTCGAGACTCCTTAAAAATGTACAAAATAAGTCTTTGCTTCCAATTCCAGCTGTTGAAACACTATCTAGAAGAGAAGACCAGAATTAGGCCAACATCTAGAATATGTGTTTCAACCCAAGAACAACTTCCAATCAAAAGTACAGTCCACTACAGGCTTAGACAGAACGTTAGCACCCCATCCAGGAGTGTGTACGAGAGTGACATGTTATTTCACAAACTCTACACTTTAATGATTATACACATATTTATCTTTACAATATATTTACTAAAATATGCCATTCCTCAAAAACTAACATAAATCGCTGTATTCCCATTACAGGCTACATAAGCTTGTGCTTGTAATGCACAGAGTTCTTAGTTAAGGAAGATGAAATCTAGGTGATGTAAGAAGAGATTTAGTAAATGGCAAACGCAGCTCAGCGAGTCATACAGAGCGCTTGGAACGTCTATCATCTAAACGTTTTTATTTTATTATTATTTTATTTTATTCTATATTTTATGAGAAAGAGAGGGCATGAGCAGGGGAGAGGGGCAGAGGAGAGAGAGAGAATCTCAAGCAGGCTCCACACTCAGTGCACAGCCCTACATAGGCTCCACCCCACAGCCCTGGGATTATGACCCAGCTGAAATCAAGAGTCGGATGCCCAACTGACTGAGCCACTCAGAGGCCTGTTGTCTATGTATTAAATAACAACTCTCAAATAACAGCTAAGAAGCAAGCTGAAAAGTAACTGTTTCTTCTGCCCAGTGCAAATGATTAGACAGCCTGGCAAATCAGGACCTCAATGCCATAGTTGCTGACTCTAGACACCTGCTGTCTCTCCTAACTACGTAGGAGTAAAATGAAATATATATCATATAGAAAATAATGATTGTGACTTGTCAGATTTAATACAGATATAGAATGATAATGCATAATCACAATAATAGAGATTATTATTATTAATTCATTAGAATGAAATGATTATGCTATATATATATGTATATATATATATCTGCATTTATATAATATGTTCATTTCTACAACTAATTGTGAGCATTGTTTTATATCTTTCTAAAGAAATCTTCAAGCAAATATGGTGCACATACAAATACAAGGATTATGTTTTATTTATCTATTTATTCCAGACTAAAACAAATAATACTTCCTAAGTTTAAATATTAAGTGTACTATACCATATTGTTATCTATAGACACTACATTGTATAGAAAATCTCTAAAATTTACACATCAAGCATAACTGAAACTGCACTTCAAGCTCTTATGTTAAGTACTTTGACTACCACATACACACACACACACACACACACACACACAAGGACACTGGGAAACACTGGATATGTTGGATAAATCTATTATCCTTGATTGTGATGATAGTATCATGGGTATTTGCATATGCTCAAAATCATCAGAATGTATTTACTATGTATGTATAGTTATTTGAGTGTAAGTTATATCTCAATCAAGCTGATAAAAATTAAAAATTAGAAGCTTAATAAACCTAAATTTAAAATCATTTTATCCAAGCGTAATTTATTACCTTACATCTAACTGAATAATGGTAAAATTAAAATTTATATTTGTTGTTCAAAAATGAGAATTCTTCCCAAAACTCTTTATAAACTAAATAATTTTAAACCAAGGAAAAATTACATACCATACATAATACTTTTGTCAATAAAATTTGATTATTTTAAACATATATATTATTCTAAATAATTGACATATATTTAGAATAATAATTTATATGTTTAAGATAATCAAATTTATTGACAAAAATATTGTTGCTTATTACAGAATTTGGGGAATATTTTTGCTATTACAAAATAATAATTAACATAAAATTCTATGATTTCTATATTGTGGGAGATAAAGCTTCCTTAGCTTTCTCAGTGTTCCTATTAAAGCCTCAGTCTCCTAAGAAATTAAAATGTATACTCCATAAAAGACTGAGAATGTTTCCTTTCACTTCCTGAATAAATATTTTATTTTTCACATACTATGAGATGTAGATCTCTAACCTAGTGTCGGAGCTCTTGCTCCCATTCAATAAACATTTTCCCTATTGCTCCAAGAGCCAAATGTTACATTCCCAAATAGGCAAGTAGGTCAGGGCGTTATTTTCCTTTCCAAGAAAACTCTCTCAAAATGGGGAGAAATGATCTCTTTCCACTTTATAAATGTAGGAAATTCATATTTCCCAGCCCTCACTTACGGAGCGGGCTCACCATGAGTGTAGGAAATTTTTCCATCTGGCTCTCATAATATTGGTCTTCTGGGTTTCAGTGTGGGAAAATAGATACTACAATATTGCTTCAGGTGTTGATTGTACTATGAGTATAATAGAACTCTTTACTCTGAGCCAAGTTCACGTTCCTGACACATACTGTGTAAGTAGGCTGACATCTCAGACTGTACACAGCTTTTGACAACATATATTTAAATGCATCAATATTTAATTTAAATAGAGTCAGTCGTTCATAGTGAAGCCATATATATACATACATATATACATATATATACATACATATATACATATATATGTATATACACACATATGTGTGTACATACATATGTGTGCATATAATATATATATATATATGTAATAGTCATTTTGCAATTATTTTCTCAACATTCTTAAAAGGTATATTTTCCCAAACTGTAACCTTGTAAGCTGTGCTAAAATGTATCTTTATGGCATATAAAAGCCCAAAACATAAAGATTTATAATGGACATGTTGGACATTTCTTAACTACACTAGCATAAAAAAAAGCAGCATTATTTATAATGACTTAAACTTCATTTCCAAGTTGAGGTCTAGGGTGTATATTACACAATCATTACATAGCTTTTGTTATTAATACGAAGCAAAACAAATTAGTAATATTATACTAACATTTTTCAAGTGTTCTGGATTACTTTTTAGAGAGTTCCAATATCAAAACATCTATGATTTACTTTGTAGATGGAGCATGATGGGAAATCTATCAAGGGCAAAGAATAATTTTTTTTTTACAGTGAATATTAAAGTGAAATGCTTGATTCGAAAACAGCTGTAATCGTGCCATAAATCCATTCCTCTGTAATATAAAAAGGTTATATGCAGTGCCTCAGCTATGAGTACTAATGAAATAAAGTACAGTACCATAATTCTGATTATTTTAAAACTCTGAAGTTGATGGGATTAGCGCAAATCATACAGCTAATAGAGACTTCTATGAATTCATATTTCAACATCATAAATCTTATTAAACACTTGAAGTGTTCTTTATATAACTTACAATCAAAGTTCTATTTCTATTTACATTTTAAAACTGTATTTCTAGCTGTGCATTTCATATTCTGAGAGCCATGATAAATGCAAGTCATAATCACTTCTAAAGGAATCAATGATCCAGGCACTATTACAAGCTTACTGTGTAAATCTAGCTATAATATATCAACTTGCATATTTTAATTTAATACTCGATAAATTGTGGATCATTATAACTCTCTTAAATACTTTTCCATGTTCCAACTACCATGCAATTAAATTCTAAAATTAAGAAAATATATTTAATGTACTGTTAATCATGCTTTATAAAATAAACTTTGAAAACTAAAACTTCTGTGACCAAGTGGAAAGATATGTTGGCAGAGAAAATATCAAAATAGAGTGTTACGTTTCTTTCCCCTTCCTGCTAATTAACTAATCCTGCTATCAATATTTAAGATATGTACTTACTAACTCTTGGTTTATAATCAACACATTCATAAATAATGGCAAACTGTATAATAAATTTCCACCTTATGCACATTGTATGTAGATAGGTACGATGTATAAAATATGTATTATCAATGTCAGAATTCTGAAATTAAGATATTTGTATTTTTTTAAAAGAATTGCCTATATTTCTCGCCTTCTTCTCTTGCCCTCTCTGTCTCTTCTTGGGGAACACGCTCAGAACAAGTTTTTGTCCCTTTCACTTACTTGAAACTTTTGTTACCCAAACTCCATGTTTTCTAACCCAATGGTCATTTCATTATTGTCCACTCAATAGATCATTCAGGAATGTTTAATCCAGTTAATTTCTTCCTCTTGGAACACTTTTGTCCTCTTGATCTCTGCTGCACAATTCTCTTTGTATCTTCCTTCCTCATCACTGGTGGCACATCTCTGTTCTTCCTTAAGGTGACTCCTCCTTCTAACCTCGAAATGTGGGGCTGTCTCAAAATCCAGCCTTGGATGTCTTCTCTTCTTAATCTGTGCAATCTCTGTAGAACTTTCATCCTAAATTATTGGTATCTATATATTTATAAGTCTCAAGTGTCCTCCTCCAATTCTAGCCATCTGAGAATTCTAACTTTGAATATCCAAATACAGTAAAACTTTGAGTTGTAATAACTTGTTCCGAGTGTGTTCCACAAGATGAGCAAACATTTCTAATAAATTTTAACTGGATAAACAAGCAGTTTCTTGCAATATGAGTAACAGGTAAGGCCGAAAGTCACATGACAACAATGATCACAGCTGAGCCAATGGTTCTTCTCTCCCTCTCTCTCTCTCACTCGCTCGCTGCAGGATTGTGGGCAATCACCCCATTGCTAGATGCTTGGTCTCAGGCCATGGTGTTTGGCAGAAATAAGTGAGTTTTCAGAACATTAGAAGGTGCCCACAACCGGCACCAGTGTATTTTTTGTCACCTCAAAGCACCTATGGACAGTCCTTTGCTCTTCCTTATAACAGTAAGCTTAAGAATGCTTTGCTTCATTCTTGGTCAGGTTGCCTGCATATATAGACCATTCCCCCTGCTACCTTATTGCCAGTTACATTAAATACAGTCTATGACAAGAGTTTATAAATACTGTACTGTAGTCAATATCCATTAGTGATGATGAAAGTTATCCTACACAGTAACCCTCCTCTCTCGTCTCCTTCACACCAGTCATGAAGTAAGTTTACAAAGGTAAGTGTGGGTTAATTTATTTTCCTTTATATTTTGCGTTTTCTTTATTATCTTGTATTATATTACAGTATTATAAGCATTCGTACATGATTATCTTTGGGTTGTGGAACGAATCATCTGAGTTTCCATTTTTTTCTTATGGGGAAATTTGCTTTGATATACAAGTGCTTTGGATGACAAGCATGTTCCTGGAATGAATATTGCTTGCAAATGAAGGTTTTACTATACTATGATATCCAAGTATGCAGATGTCGCATGTCCAAACCTGCTTCCCCCCCCTTTTCTATTCTTAGTAATAGGCATTATTATCCCTTTGTTAGAATAAAATTAGCGATTGTTCGATTCTTTCACTACCCCTCTCTTTGACATCCAAGTTATACCAATACCCTGCCGACTGCACGTTAAGAACATTTCCAAATTCCGTATTTCACATGTTTTACCACCGCTTTAATCCAAGTGACCCTCCTCCTTTACCTAGACAACTACAGTGAGCTCCTAAATGGTTTCTCCACTTTAATCCTCCCCAAATACTTTCTGCATGAAACAACTGAAGTATCTTTAAAAGTATGAATTGAATTTGTCAGCTCCATATGAACCCATTTATAATAAAGCCTAAACCTTTTACCAGAAAATCCAGAACTGGCAGGATCAGGCTCTTGACAGTTTCTCTCATGACATAAACCATCACTTTCTCCTCACACACTGCTGTCCAACCACTCTGACTCCCTTCCACTATTTTCGAAATGTATCAAATTAATTCTTATCTTGATGTCTTCACATTATTTTTTCTACTTGTCCACAGACGGATTCATTTACCATTACAGCTTCTGTTCTATATTCTCTTCTTAGAACTTCCTGAATCCCCGCTATCTAAAATATGATGTCCACGCAAAGTCTCAATCACTATCATATCTCTCCTTTTATATCTATTATCTAAAAACATCTTAAAATTATCTTGAGTTTACTTGTTTACTTTTTTTCTTTTTGTCAATTACTCTAATAGTTGCTCCAGGAAATCACTGGCCATGCATGACTGTCCACGGCTGTTATCACCAGAATGTGAACATAGTAGGAACTCAATAAATCTCTATTAAACTACTGGATATAGTGCTCAAATTCTCAATATAGTCAGAGACATGAAATTAAAAAAAAGAAAAAAGTACCATGATTTTTCACTTCAAAATAAATGCTTCTATGGTAACCAAGAAGATAAAAGTTCTAGCAGTAACTCAATGCATTGCATATGCATTTCACAGGAGGAACAATAAACTCTTTTCAAAAGTTAAAGAATTATCTTTTTTTTTAGTTTATTATTTTATTTTTATTTTTTTAGTTTTGAGAAACATAGAGACAGAGAGCGAGCAAGGGAAGGGCAGAGAAAGAGGGAGATACAGAATCTGAAGCAGGCTCCAGGCTCCGAGCTGTCATCACAGAGCCCGACACAAGGCTCGAACTCATAGACCGTGAGATCATGACCTGAGCCGGAGTCTGACGCTTAACCGACTGAGCCACCCAGGTGCCCCTTATCTTTTGTTTATGTGGCAATATTTGTAACTGATGAGCAAATGTGTTAAGATAAATCCAATTTCTTAAAATAAAGGATGCGACAAAGGTAATGTGAATAGATTTATGTCCCTTTCCAACTTGCCCTGTTGTTAATTTATCCCCGTCCTTTCCTTCTCATCTACATTCTCACTTATTGCATGCTGTTATTTCTGTTTTTATCTGTTTATTGACCAACTCCTTGATTTGACAGCAAGCTCTAAAGATATTAGCATATACTGTGGTTTGCTACTGTTGATACACGGTCAAGCATGGAGGCTGCATATAAAAATTGCTCAACAAATAGTTGTTGAATAAATGAATAAACAAAAAAAAAGTGACTGTAGGCCTAAATACGTCATACTTTATCATTAGTTATCACTGAAACCTCATTTTTATAAGACCGAGCAAAACTACATAAACTTCTTACTTTGGAGAAGCGATTTTTCCTTTCACTGACCATTTATAGTTTTTAACTTGTACCTTGTTTGAAGCAGTAATGATATTGCCAATAATTTTTAAACATCTTGCAAAACATTAGTATGTTCTTTGATGTCAGAATTCTATTTTTTTTTTCGTTTCGCATTTATTTTTTTGTTGTCTAGAGAGAGAGACCAGGGGAGAGGAACAAAGAGAGAGAGAGAGCGAGAAGGAGGGAGAGAGAGAAAATCTTACGTGGGCTCCAAGCCCAGTGCAGAGCCCACCATGGACTCCATCCCATGACCCTGGGATAATGACCTAAGACAAAATCAAGAGTCAAATGCTCAAGCAAGCCACACAGGCACCCCCAAATTCTATTTTTATGGAATATATTTGACAACTAGTATTGTGAAAATTTAAAGTGTACAGTATTTTTTTGGATACATTTATATATTATGATTACCACTGTAGAGATATTTATCATATTACACAATTATAGAACAATGTCATTGTCTATATTCATTATACTATGCATTGAATGTTTATGGTTTATTTACTAACTATTGCAAGTTTGTACCTTTAAAAGCATTAAACATATCCCCCCACTCCTTAGCCTCTCCTAACCACCATTTAACTCTCTGTTTGTTATTAGTTTGACTTTTATGGATTCTGCATGTGAGTGACATCATGCAGTGAGTTTTCCTTCTCTGTCTGATTTGTCTGACTTAGCATAATGTGCTCAAGGTCACAAATGGCAAAATAAATGGCAAGAATTCTCTTGATCTTTACTTTATCCCATAAAATTCCTATCATATGATATGCTTCTCATATTCCACAAAATGCTTATCGTACTGCAAATATTTTTTAAAAATAATTAGCAAAGCAAATTGAGCTATAGCAGAAACAGTTTAAACAAAGAAAGGGTAAATGATTTGGCCAAGTCATCCCATTTGTAAATGCTAGAATTTGAAGCTTAAATACAGGTTCTGACTTGTATTTCCTGTTATTCGTGGCCAAGTTTCTGTATATACTGAGTTAAAGTGCAGTGATATATCAAGAGGCTAATCCCAACCCTGACTACTGTCTCTGAGTATCAGTCTTCCTGATGTGGAACATATATATATATATACTTATGTACTTATATGTATATTATATATATATAAAACATAAACATAGATATTTATATATTATTTATATACTTATATATATTATATATGCATATACGTATATATACTTATATAAGTATATATATGGATATGTATACACTTATATACATACATATATGCATATGTATAAGTATGTATATAAGTGCACTTATATACATATATGTATGTATATAAGTGTATTTAATGTATTTAAATACATTTGCTTGTCTTGCTCTCAGGAATTATTTGATGAAACAAATCATTTTCAAATTGCTACTTTGAGCTGTATAGCAACTGGTTCCTGACCATGGATGGATAGATCTAAATTCAGTAAGGTTTCTATTCTCCACCCAGGAAAACTGGGGTAACTTTAACTTAGTCAAGGCTTCTTTTCTATGTTGACAGCAAAATTTTGATTATGGAGCTACTGTATTATATATAAACTCAAGTAATATTTTATAGAAATATTCCAGAAGAGGGATGGAAAGAAGGAAGTATTACTAACTTAAAAAAAAAGGAGGAAAGGAGGCAAGGAAGGAAGGAAGAAGGAAGGAAGGAAGGAAGGAAGGGGAAATGAAGAGAAAAGAAAAGAAAGAAAAGAAAAGAAAAGAAAAAAGAAAGGGAAGGAAAGGAGAGGAAAATAAAGGAAAGGAAAGGAAAGGAAAAAGAAAGCAAAAAAGAAAATTTAAAAAAAAAGAAGAAAAAGAAAAATTGGTCCACTTGGTGAAGAAAATAGCACATTGGCCTAAAAAATAAAAAGAACATTTTCGTAGAAAAAAATTAAAGAGTTCTATTTCTCTAAAATGGGAAATAGAATTGATTCAGTTAAAATTTACAGAATGGAAGTAGATAAAAATAAAAACTAAAACTAAAGTTATCATGGAAGACTTTGATAAAACACATTGGTGTTCTAAATTTCCTCCAATGTTACTGAAGCACTTCAAACAAGGTGTTCGGAAACTTTTTCTGTAGAAAGCCAAATAGTGACTATTTTAGACTTGCAAGCCATGTGGTCTCTGTTGCAACTGTCCAGCTCTGCCTGTGGCAGCCACTACAGTAGCCATAGACAATACATAAACGAACAGCCATGGCTGTGTTCCAATTAAACTTTATGTTCCAAAACAAACAGCAGATTAGACTTGGCCTGTAAATGGTGGTTTGCCCACCACTGCTTCAGACAATAATTATAGCAATTACAAATTTTTCAAATGTTTTCTATTTGTTTGCTGAAAACGTTGCACAATGAAGAGATGCTTAATAACCCTGAACTGAGTTTAAACTACTGACATTAAGCAGAAAAAAGTAGAAATTTTTCTCCCAATGGAGAGAGAGATACTTATGATAGATAAAGTAAGACAACTGTATTAACTGAGACACTATCTACCCCTAGTGATAATGGTTTGAATACTTAGCTTGAGACAAACAAATAGCAACATGTGAGGAATCTACATGCAGCGGATGAATTCCATTTGGTCTGGAATGTGTTCTATCAGAAGACTAAACATTCCGTATAAATGGTAGGCAGTTGAAAAGTTTTGTATACACTGACTAATAATCATCGTGTATTGTGCAAAAGCATAAATTAGGCTATTCCTGCCTCATGGCTTTTGTACATTCTGTTTTCTTTCCTTGGATTTCCTTTCTTTCATTCTTTTCCATGGAAGCAGTTCCAGCATTGCAGTATTAACAATAAAATAGGGCATAGGAATTCTACTAGAATGACAACAGCGTTGACATAAGGCCATATCCCAATTCCTTCCTGTTTCTCATCAGTATCTCAGTCCTCAGAGAGGACTTCCGTGGCTTCTTAGTGATACTCCATCCCCTCTTGCTCTCTAATCCATCATTTTGTTGAATTTCCATCAGAGCACTTTTTCCTATGTAAACTATCTTATTTATTTGTTCAGTCGTTTGTTGTTGACTGCTTCCCAACTAAAATGTAAGATTCATGAGGAAGGCTATCATTTGTCTTATTTGCAGTGGTGTTTTTAGTGAGTGGTATGTGTTTGGCATTAAGTGAACACTCTAAACTCTCTAAACACAGTTACCTTCTTTTTTCCTAACACGCTCAACCCCCATTATAGGAAAACTATTTGTTGTGGAAGACCTAAACAATTTTTACTTCAGACTGGTTAGAAATGACTTGGGTTTTCTTCAATGTTTTCAATAACGGGTTTTAAGTGAACAAAAGAATGAATGAAAGAGTATCTTTCATCTTCATAGACTAGATATCCTTTAGGCTAATGGATAATTTTAGACCTCAGAAATCTGCCTACTGTAGCGTATAGGCGACTTTTCCATCCAAACTTTGGGCTATTTCTCAAGTTCATGTTAGTGGTCCAGTATGAATTTCCAGCTTCTCCTGATCTGTTTGGAATAGCAAAGAGAAAAGCACATTGATTTTAACTCAAGCACCAATTCTCATAGACTGATAGTGGCTTCTTACTTTGAGCACTGAGGTGAGAAATATTCTGAAGCTACATCTGAGTTCAGCTGGAGAGAGTATCTTGGAATATTAGTGGTACTCTTTAGGGGAGAGGAGAGATTGGGGACGTGATATACACGTTGCATATTTCACATCATTTAGAAGGAAGCATAATATATTATTCAAAAAGAGTTTTCAAAAATCAAGGATAGTACTATTGTTTAAATAACACTAGTGCTTTCCTTTTACATGCAAATGGATTTTACTTTATTCTTTCCATCTTTCTCTTCACTGTTAGAATACAGATGTCTAATATATTTCAGTCTTACATTAGTTATTAATATGAGTATCACTTGCTTGACCAAATTCTCAGATTCAAACAGACATAGATAGATGAAAAACAATGAACTATGTATTTTGATTCTATTTGGTGTTAAATTTTAAATAGTTATGTAATAGTTACAGTAAAAACAAACATTAGATGATGAAATATTAACAACAAGGTTGAAAATATGAAAACATAATTGAATGACAATGAAAACGACATTAATATCAAATAATGTCTGGGCATTTGTACTACGATTACATTATTTATTATGGATGGTAATGTTTATATGGCCATCTGTTCAATATCCAAAGTGCTCATGTCATTAAGGCACTAATTCAATATCAGATGCTGAAAAAAATAAATGCATACATCTTATGTTCCAGCTATTTCCTTATGTTTGAAAATATGAAATAAAAATTCTTCTTACGAGGTGTAAATTATATGTGATCATTGTGAGAGTTATCTTCAGTCGTAAAACTCCTGACTCTATTTATACTGCTTTATTTCCATGCCACTAGGTGTGAAATCTACGATATGTAATTTGGAGTCTATTAAGTCCAAAACAGAGAAATGTTGTGAGGTAACAAAGCAAAGACCTTGTCTGGAAGATTTTGAAAATACAAATCTAGGATTATGGTACAGTAAGAGATCATTGTCGCACAAATCCACTGGCTATGAGGGATTTTTTAAGTGTATTTTTATTTTTATTTTTTATGGTAATCTCTAAATCCAATGTGGGGCTAGAGCTCATGACCCTGAGGTCAAGAGTCACATGCTTTTGTGACTGCAACATCTAAGTGTCCCTGGCTATGAGTTTTGAATCAGAAAATCAAAACTTCTGGATTAGAGAGACGTCATAGGCTACTTATTCTAATTATCGTTTGCTTAAATTCCCTCATGAACATCAACATTATATTGTTAACTATTACAAAGTTTGGAGATTTTACCTTCGAATCCAATTTTTTTAAGTCAACAAAGAAAATAACAAGTCATCAAAAATAACATCATTATAAAAGCATGACAAACGAACAGTAAAAAGAAAATTAAGATGAGCACAAGACTAGTTATTTCCCAGAAATTATAGTTGACAAATATTGATGGGCTACCCTACATGGTTTTATACACACACACACACACACACACACACACACACACACACATACATACAGATCCATATTTGTTCCATTTTGCCTTCATTGGTGAAAATGCACACCTCTCCGAATGTAAGTCTGTAAACCATTGAGGTATTCTGACATAGTCTTTATCATGTTTACATGATTTAAAGTGTCAGAAATGTCTTTCAAATGTCAGGCTGAAATATAATTTCTTATAAGTTTAACTTATGACTCCAAGTACTACCCGTTGGGATCACACAACACACATCTCTTACCTAAAGTTTTATCAAATATTTGAGAAATATATCACATTTCTTATATTTTATGTCCTGGACCATAATCTCCAATTCTCCCAAGACTTTCTAGTCCTTAATTACCATTGTTCTACTCCATGAACCCATGCAAATTTTTTTCCAATGTCTCTCTTAAAATGTGATGCTTATATTGACATAAATTGAATGGCAAGGAAAAGTAACTACAATCTAAGTATATGTACTCCAAAAAATCACTATGTCCATTCTGAAAAATATCCAAAGTAAGGAAAATATTTATGGAGCATAGCCTGAAGGGTATGAACTCCATATACTTATTAAGCAACTCTAAAATCTGTTTTTGGGTTAAATCAGACAATTAGGAAATTCCCATAGGATTACCTTAACTTCCTTGTGCTTTGGCCATAGAAAAATCAGAAAAAATTTGAAGAACATTAAAAGAAACAGTCCTTGGAAGTTTGCCACTCTTTTCCACTCCATATTTGTATTTGAATATGTTTATCACTTTATCATCCCAAGTCCATTTAGAATAACGCTTTCCTCTTCAAATTGAGTGCAAAAACTCTTGGAGCCGTATTTTCAGCCCATCTCTTGGAGGAAGGGAGTATGTCCTCCCACGTGTTTTGGATGCAAGAGTCACACTTTTCTTAATCTCACTTTCAACTCTTGACTTCCTCGTTTATTTGAAATATTAAAAGATATTTGATTTTTTGGAAGAACAAATTGAGTAGTGAATTAGAAAACAGAACAACCATAAATAGCTTACAGAACAAGACCCTGTACTAGGAAAAATAGACATTTTAGGCATTTGTTAAATAGATACTTAGTGAATGCGGATGGCAAAAAGCTAGATATAATATGGCACATTTCCAAGCGTTACAATCTAGTAAAGAGAGATGAGCAAGTAACCCATAAAGAATCATAGGACATTCATTGGGTGAAATGTGAGATTCTAACTAGGATATTTAGAAAGATCGGGGTGAAGTTTGTAAAGCTGCCTTGAGAAAGTCATTGTGAAGTGTTTTGAGGGATAATTAGGAATCAGTTAGGTAAAGAAAGAAAAGGGAAAAGATTCTTTTTTTTTTTTCATTATAATAGTTTATTTTCAAATTGGTTTACATATTACACCCAGTGTTCATCCCAACACGTGCCCTCTTTAATATCCGTCACCCCCTCTCCCCCCTCCCTCACCTCCCTCACCTCCCTCACCCTCAGATTGTTCTTAGTCTTTGAGAGTCTCTTATGTTTTATCTCCCTCCCTCTCTGTGTCTTTTTTTTCCTTTCCCCTCTAGCCCTCCCCCTGGGTTTTGCTTAGTCTCACAAAGTCCACCTATTCGTGGAAACATATGGTATCTGTCTTTTTCTGACTGACTTATTTCACTTAACATAATACTCTCCAGTTCCATCCATGTTGCTACACATGGCCAGATTTCATTTTTTCTCATTGCCATGTAGTAGTCCATTGTATATATGTGCCACAACTTCTTTATCCATTCGTCAGTTGATGGGCACTTGGTTTGCTTCCACGATTTGGCTATTGTCGAAAGTGCTGCTATGAACATTGGGGTACACGTACCCCTATGCATCAGCATTCCTGTGTCTCTTGGGTAGATTCCTAGCAGTGCTATTGCTGGGTCATACGGTAGCTCTATTTTCATTTTTTTGAGGAACCTCCACACCGTTTTCCAGAGCGGCTGTACCAGTTTGCATTCCCACCAACAGTGTAGGAGGGTGCCTGCTTCTCCACATCCCCGCCAGCATCTATAGTTTCCTGATTTATTCATTTTAGCCATTCGAATCGGTGTAAGCAAAGGGAATATGATATCTATCCAAGGGTTGCAGTAAAAAGCGATATGTGATTCCTGGCTGGAGAGCAGAAAGAGGAAAGCAGTCTCATGATTCTGACCCCTATGCATTGAAGGACAAGGGATGACAGTTTGCCTTCCTCCTCTTCTCCTTCTTATTAACTGCCTATTTCAGAAATGTTATTGTTGCTTAAATTCTCACTCCAACACTTAGTGACTTAAAATAACAATGATCTATTATTTCTCATGACTCTGTTGGTTGTCTGGGAAGTTCTTGGCTCATCTTTTCTGGGTTTTTCATTTAGCTGCAGTCATCTGACATCATAACCAAGGAGTCTCCGTCACCTTCTGTCACTTTCACCTGACTGACAGCTTGGACACTTTGGTTTTCCTCCACGATCTCATTCTCCAAAAGACTGGTCTGACTTTTTCACTGTGAGTTGATCTCACGGCGCTAAAAGCCAAAGATGGATCCTGCAAGATTTCTTGAGGCCTAGCCCTAGAATGTGCATGGTGACAAAGCATGTCAGGAGGCAGTCCTGATTCAAGGCACGAGAAGGTGGGTTCCATTTCCCATTAATGAGCAGCCAAATCTCATTCCCAGTGAGCATTGCACAAATTATTATAGTCGTCTTTGACAACAATCCATCACACTGTCACTAACGAATCTGGAATGTCATTGAGATAGAACGAAAGCCAGGAGGACAATTATAGGAAGTTGCCATGCCCCCAGTAGTGAAAAGGTTTTAGAAGGGATAAATTAAAAGGAAACTGAAAGGAAAAATAAAACATATCCCAAAAAATGGGATCATGTGTTGTGATCATTCACATAGAGAATATTCATTCTCATCGGAGGCACATAAATCACAGATATAGAGTAGGCAAAGTCCTGCCTAACAAAAAGCTATACAAAAAGAAAATAAAATGATTAATAAGTGCTGCAATATAAACTATAAAAGACTGTTTTTTATTTTATCTTATTTAAATTCTATAACTTCTCTAAAAAGCAAATCTTATTATTGCCATTTTAAAGATGAGAAACCTGAAATTAGGTCATTTGCCAAAAGCTTTGGCCTTTCTCCCTCTAAATGAACTAAAGCGGAACAGGGAATTTGGTCCTCGCCTGAGAATTGAGAAGAGAGAACATATGGACCGTTTCCAAGGCTACCTTTCCTTCAAGTGACATTGAAGCAGCAAGTGTGCAGTACAGAGAATATTCACACACCCACACACACAGATACCAGGGGGAGGATGCAGCTCCCCACAAAGGTGCCTGAAATTCAGCAGTCAATGTGGAGTCTGGGGACCCTTTGAGTTAGAGGAACAACGCAACTTCAGGATTACTGCTTTATAGAACATCGGTCTTATCAATTCTCAAGGATCTACTTCTACAAAAGGGAGTTCTCACTTTGTTACACTCTTCCAAGTTCTATTACCAGATTTCCAATTCTGAAACCTTTACTTTTTCTGTAATGCTAAATTGTCGCCCAGTGGAAATTCTGATTTCTAAATTCCCAGAGAACTTGGAATTTATTTCCGTAAAAATTTATTGCATCCAAGATAATGGTAATATATTAACGATGTAACATCTCTGTGTCTCACCAATAAATTCTATGACAAATACACTCATCTGTAAAGATCTCCGTTAAGTCTAGCTTTAGTATCATGCTTTAAAATTATTTAGGGGGAATGATGTATAGTAAAATATTGTGAGCTCAGGTTAAAAACAAAAAACAAAAACAAAAACTATGTCCTCAAATACTTCCAAGGTTTCCATCATGAATTTGAAAATATTTATATGACATCTCTTAGTAAGAGGACTATTACTTTTCCAGGTCACTCATATCTAAAATTATAACAAAAAGCAAACACCGACTTCTCCTTGGTTTGAATACTAAAATTACAAGCTTCCTTATTTTTGATTCTTTGCTTTTTGGACTTATCTCCAGGGAACCTCTGCTTCACCACAGATTGAGTAGATTGACCCGATGCCCTGAAGACTATTTGTCTCTATGGAACTACACTCATTCATCCTCAAAGGCACCTTTCCTTTCAAAGCCACACAAGTAGAGAAGTTTTCAGACAGAAAGAGAATTCATCATGTATTTGTCATACTGTACACAAAATAAGTCATCTGACATAATGGAGCAAACTGTTAGTTGTAGGTTAGCTCCCTCCACTACAGCATTACAATATGATGTTAGCACATGATTCTTAGGAGACAGGTAGGATTGATGGCAGAGTAAAATATTTTAATTTTCAATTTACACAAATACAGGACTCAATCTCAAAAACACTTCGCAAAATAACTCTAGTAAGATAGCAGTACAATACATGAATATTTATTCTATTTCTACCAGAAGTTATTTTTTTAATGTTTATTTATTTCAACAGAGAGAGAGGGAAAGAGAGCATGAGTGAGGAAGAGGCAGAAGGGAAGAAAGAGAGAGAGAACCCCAAGCAGGCTCCATGTTGTCATCTCAGAACCCTATGGGGACTTGATCTCACAAACCATGAGATAGTGACCTGAGCTGAAATCAAGAGTCGGACACTTAATTGACTGAGTCACCCAGGTGCTCCCTATATCTACCAGATATTTTAATGCCTTTTTCTTGGGTTCAATCCTGAATTATTTAAGCTCAGAAGTGTTAGAATTTGGATGTGTTACAATTTATTTTAATTAATTAAACATGTAACTTTAAGTTAGATTCTTTCAGGGATTTAAGTTATTTATTGTTTTATATCGATTATTTTTCTCTTACGTAAAAAATAAACTTCTCTTCGTTTTGTCTTTTGGCTACAATTTGAGCTACAAACTACATTGAAATTTATGTAAGCAAGCTTACTGTTTTAAAACTCGTCCCACGAGATGGCAGAGAAAGAATTTGAAAGTGGATCCGATGAACTCTAGTTTTCTTTAAGCAGCCTAAGGAGATACGGAATCATGGATTTCAGCCAAGAGAGGAAAGAGAGTAATGGGAAAATAAATTAATTTTAGAAGCTATAAAGGAATAAGTACCAGTAATTGGTAGATATAATATTAGAGTAATTTAGAAATACACATTTTAAACATTATTTTTAAATGAGAACTCCTTAGAAGCTTTCTGCAACTATGCTTAAGCTCTTAAAGACGTAATTATCATACAATCATTTTCGAATAACTCTGTTCTCCTTGACTTCCAAAAGAAGTTTGTATGGAAAATAGTGGGTCAAATTTTTCAGAGTTTATGTATTGGAGCAAGTTCTGTATGGAATTATAAATCTCTACACTTTTCGTCTCTGTCTTTTGATACAACCATAAGCTTTTACTGTTGCAAGAATATCACAAAATGTTTTTTTTTCCTTAAACCCCTTAAGAGCAAGATGCTTAGATGATGCACACTCACAACTGAAAACGTAAACATGCATCAATTATAAACAAGGACATCCTACTGTATAGTCACCATGCAGCCATTAAAAAGGTCATTAACACTGTATATTACTACCATCTAATCCAAAGACTCCATTCAAATTTTAGAATTTTTTCAATAATGTCCTTTTTAGGAAATGGAATCAGAGCAGTATCACCTTCGACACTTACTTGTCATGCATCTTTAGTTTTCTTTACTCTGCAGCAGTTGTCTGACATTGATGACCTTGGCATTTTGAAGATTATAGACCAATTATTTTATAGGATGTGTCTTAGATAACATTTAAGTGAAAAGTCTTCATTTTAAACTTTAGGTTGTATAGTTTGGTTAGGGATCTCACACAAGCGATGCTGTGTTGTTCCCATTCCATGCTCTCAGGTGGTACCCAATTGCAATCTGTCTCATTGCCTATGATGTTAAACTTAATACTTTGATTAAAGTGTTCCCTGCCACGTTTCTCCATGGTACAATATTCGTTTTGTCTTTAGAAGGATCCTGCAGGGAGGTAATTGAGACTACTTCGTTTCTTATCAAACTTTCACCCAGTAGTTTAATATCTATTTCTGCTTCTCGGATAATTAATCATTACTGTGATGGCTGCCAGATGACAATTATCCATTATTCATCATACCTTCTCTACAATCTCCCTTGACATACCATTGAAGGAAAGATTTTCCATCTGAAAATTAATCCATTAATTTATTTATTCGTTAAAAAATAATAATGGGTTCCTATTTTCTTTGTTCGTGATAATCCATTCCTACCATGACTTGTTTTGCTGACCAGACTATTCCCAATTTTACCTGTGGTTGATCCTTCAAGCTGGCTTTGTGTTGTTTTTGATGCAACTTAATATTTCTCTGAGAAAGTTCTTCCTTTTTAATATAATAATTTATTCCAGGCTTATCTTCTATCTTCCCTGT
Source organism: Paguma larvata (assembly GCA_030068075.1). NCBI lineage: Eukaryota > Metazoa > Chordata > Mammalia > Carnivora > Viverridae > Paguma > Paguma larvata. Next base: position 40,456,803 of record CM057840.1, read on the forward strand.
CTCAATCTTGAAATCAGTAATTTCCATATAGAGTTCTGGTTCTTTATGGTGGACAATGGTACTTAGGAAACAAGATATGGACGTAAGTATCCTCATGATTGAGTGACTGCTGCTCCCAAGCTCATACAGCTCATATGTGGACTGAGCTAAAGAATATATTTATTCTCCCCCTCTTCCCACATATTTAAGTCTCTATATATTCAAAACCATAACTTCATACTGATGCCTTTAACTTAACTCAAAATCATAGAAATCATTTTAGCGTTTCCCTTCCCATGTCTTCTTTGACAGAGAGAGACTTGGCTTCCATTAATCTTAATATGTTTACTTTTTGGATAAGTTCCTCTTGCATGTAACCAATTGCAATCCCTTCTATGCAGATGGCCTTCCTACCCTGCTTGGCTTCCAGTACTCCATGGCGGGCAGCCCCCTCTCTGCATTCGGCCTGACTTTAACTAACATACTGGATGGGCATCCTCCTTACTCCACTTACTCTTAACTCCTGGACTGTGCCCCCACTCAAGTGGAAGCAGATTCCCACCTTTCTTGATCCCACCTAACGACTTTTAGAATGAACTATTTAGGAAGGAAAAAATGAGGTAGGGCAAAAAGGCAGGAAACAAGGAAAGCCAAAGTTCAGGCAGGAAGGCAAGTGGGTATCAAAATTAGTCGTTAAAAGCAAAACTTTAAGAAACTGACTGTTCTCCCATGATTGTTTTGTGGAACTCTCTGGAGAAAAATAACTTGAACAGCTGTTTTTCATCACACATCATATTCATATATTCCAGTATTGAAAGACAAGTAATTTATAGTTGTTGGACTGCATTACCTATCTATTCAAACTTTTCAGGGGCGCAGGTAGATTTTCTAATGTGCCAATTCTTCCCTTAACATGCCCATTCTAGAACAGTCTACAAACAGCAAGAGTAATATAACAAGACTTCAAACATATTGACTCTGTCTGACCTTTAACATCTATGGTCCGTACTCAGTGACTGGACAGCCAATCTAATGCAGTATATAGTTCTAACATAGTTCATGAAATAAATTACTGATTAATAATCATGGGCTAATGTATTATTCTTTGGAGATAGTTTATATCTAAAGAAATCTCCATATTTTTCATATATTAAAAAATCAAGGATGGCAGTCATAGGGAAAGATCAATCTTTGTTTGGCTGTTTTTTCTTTTTGTTATATTGACAAAATGACTTTTCTAAATATCTTTCAAGTCCCGTTTTGTGGCAACAGTATGCTCCATGCATGTAAAAGTCCAATTCTGTTTGAAAGCAATAGGTGTAGGCTAATTTTTAAGTCTTTTGCCTAATGTAAGTGAAGATTTATATTCCCATGTGATCCATTTGCCCTAAGAAATCTATAAAGTCATGGTCAGACTCTCAATTCTGAGTTACAGTCAGCAGTACAAGAAGCAGTACTTAAAAAAAAAATCCGCAAGGCAACAGCCGTAATAGATATTTTATTATTGTTAGATTACTTGGTTTTGGTTTAATCATTTTCTAAGGGAATGACAAATTATGTTTTCATAACAACCTCAGAAAAAGTAACAGGCAGCACTGTGTTTCTAATTTTGAGTCAGTTGATTTTATAATGTAAACATGGGAAGATTTTACAGCATGTTGGGAGAAAATGATTTTGCTAAACTTGAAATTCTACTGAGATTGCTGTTTAAAATAATCAGCTGTAGGGATACTATATGAGAATGTAAAAAATCATGCTGACTTGTTTTTAGATGAGTTTTTTAAAAAAAATTTTCGAATCTGCAATTTATGAGATGAAATTATTAAATTATTTTGAATATATGCCCTTGGGTGATAACAGTTGCCAACAAAAACATAGCTTACAACAAGAGTTCCATTTCACCAATTTCAGTATATGAAAAAATATATATATATATATATTCCACATCAGGTAGAATTTATTTTTTTTAAATACAGACTTTATCATGTAAAAAACATACTAGATACTTAGACAAATTTAATTCATCTGATTATAGGAAGGTCTGATTAAAATGAGAAATATTGGAGTATAGGATAAGTTGTTAGTCATAAAAGGAATCACAATTAGTATGTCCCTTATAGTCAAGTGTTATATTTTTATATTGGAAGAAACAGTAGTTAAAATGAGAAAAGCTTGAGCTTTGGAGTAAAATTGTTCTGGGCTCTAAATCCCATCTGACACGTACACTCTTTGTTTCCTTAGGCAAGACCTATCATCAGGTTTCCTCATCTGGAAGAGGTGTAATACTATTTTTTACCAAATAGGCTCGGAGTCGTTTCATGAAGTGAAGCATGTAAATAATACAGCAGAGTGCCCAGGGGGTATGTGATGCCTCACTCCTGCTGATAACTGGGCCAGTTAGGAGATTATTCAGCTAAAATCAGTGCTGCACCCAACGCTGTGTATTAGCAACATAAAATCCATTCACAACCTCTTTTAGCTTCCTTCTTCTGCTTTAGAGGCTGTGAAGCCTCAAGGTTTATGTTTCCAGTTTCCTGTTTGCTAGAGCTAGTCACGAGGCAGACTAGACAGACGGGATGAAAGCAAAACATAGGACTCATGGAAAAACATGTTTAAAAAGACAAACTTGGATAACTGAGACTTTCCGCCCCACCCCTTTTTTTTCTTTTCCTTTCTCTTTTGAATATCTGGAATGTGGGTGTGATGTTTGGAAGTGTTCAAGTTACCTTCAAATTTATAAAGATAATTGCTTCTGTCAAAAGATGGCAGGGAGGAAGAAAAAGAAATTCGAATTATTTTATTATTGTTATTTTCATTTTTCATTTCATTTATTTATTTTTAGAGAGAGAGTGAGTATGTGAGCAGGGGAGGGACAGAGAGAGAGAGAGAGAGAGAGAGGGAGAGGATGCCAAGCCGACTCTGTTCTATCAGTGCAGAGCCCAGTGCGGGGCTCACACTAACAAACCATGAGACCATGACTTGAGCCACCCGGGTACACCAAGAAAGTTGAATTCTTGATAACACTGAGATAACACGGGAGAAGCAATATGTCTGCAATTAATGTATTAAGTAGTCCAAGAAACTCTTGTCTAAATAACATTGCAATTGACTCTGTTTTGAGTTTCAGGAACAAACTCCAATGTGTTTTTCTGAGCAATAATCTTGTCAACTAGTCCTATTTTCTCTCTTCTCAGGACAAATGCAATTCAGCTTCTCAAGGGGCTGTTTACCCATCAAGATTGCCTTCGAAGTCCTTACCTTCCTGTGCTCACTAATCCTAAACCATCACAAATTGAAATTTGCCCACTCTCAAATAGTCCCCAAGATTGAAAGAGCCGTATTAAACTAGACACCAAAAATCTGTACTTATTCTGTCAATGACCTTCTTACTCTAAGTAGCTACTAAACTGTTTCCAAGGTGGTAGTCTTTCTTAGGCATTGAGTACTAAACTTTATTTTATGAGAAAGGTACTTTTGTGAACACTCACTGCAAGACCTTGGGCGCACTGATGAACTATGTTAAGCCTCAATTTTCACATATGTAAATTTGTCACCATAGTCTTATCAGCTTTTGGTAAGAAAAAAATGCATCTCTATATAATAAATGTAAACAACTAAGAGCATTCGTTCAAATTATGAAGTAATTATGAAGGAAAGGATGCTTTCCTCCCACATTTTCAAAGCTTCATGTTTCCTTATGATTGTTCCTTTTCGTATCCAAGCTCCCTGAATCCTCTGTTCTGAATTGCTTTCCTCTTTCTTCATCACCCAAGGATTTTTGCATTTTTAACGATATAATCTAATGAGTATAAATGACAATTGAATGATTTATTCTTTTCCTCTGTCAGGGAAGAAAAGACAAAAGCAAAGACCCTTCAAAGTCGCACTCATGCTGGGTAAACATTTATCCATCCGTGTATAATTCTAAGGTGTCTATATTATCGTTCAGTGCCCACCTGCAAAGGGTCAGATAGAAAATGGACAATCGGCCTGCACAAGGCAACATATTCACATTCAGATGTATTAGAGAATTAAGAGAATAGACTTTGGACATTTTGCTTTACTAAAATCAGGACTCTTAGCCCTGCAAGTTCATCACTTTCATTGATTTCCCTCTTGTCTGAAAGCCTTCCTTTCAGCCTGTTTCTTTAACTTACATCAGCAAAATGACAAGAGGGCAATTCAAAGAAACTTCTCACGATATTATTTTTCATGCATAAAGGAAAGAATCTTTCAAAACAAAATACTCAAAACATTATATTCCGAAGGTTTGCATGTTTAGTTTTTGATGTTTTCAATTATGAAATAACATGTAATATAATCTGTATATATTATCTATGATTGTATTTATGACAGAGGTATATAGGTTAACAAAACGAAAAATTGATTTGAAATAGATGAGAATTAGTTCAAATTAGATTGTTTTAATTTGTTGTGGTCCAACCTGTCTTGGTTTAGACCAGTGTGTAGACTCATACTTGGCACTGCTGACATTTGGGTTTGATAGTTCTTTGTTTGTGGAGGAGGAGTGTCCTGTGAATCCTGGGATATCCAAGCAGCAACCTTGGCTTCTACCCACAACGCCCAGTAACAGCTGCCTACTCACTTTGGTGACAGACAAAAATGTCTTCAAACATTGCCAAATATCCTCTGGGGCAAATACAGATTTCATATTTGCAAATGACACTGATCACTGTCACGTTCAGTATTGGGAGCTTCTTGTACTTCAGAAACCTATTGCACAATCGTGAGCATAGGATTATGGTTTAAAGATTTTTACTTTCTTATTTGTGAACTCTCTTGCACAATTGTAGGATGCTTGTGCTACTTAAAAGTTTCAAGGTATCGACAATCAGATTGCGAGAATTAATAGATTTATGTGAGGACACGTGCCTGGGGACATGAAAACGAGCTGTCTTAAGGAGAATTAGAAAATCATTCGGGTCACAGTGGCTTCCCATCCTTCTTTCCTTCAGAGGTATATATGGCTTCTTTTTCCAGTTTCTCTGCTTTTCTTCCAGTCTCGCTACCTCCTTTCTACTCTAAATTATGGTTCTTGTTTACTCATTGATTTTATTGCCTAATAGATTCTGGTTCAGGCTCTCTCAATCTTTTTGTCATTGCTCTTAACTTCTCTATCTCTCACTAAATTCCCCAAAAGAGAGGACCTGAGAGCATCTGTCCATGTTCAGTAAGCAGAATAACCTTATGAGGCTGCACCATAGACTACAGGTCTGCCTCTACAGAAATGTCTTTTGGCTGAGCATCGTGGCTTGATTGACTATGGTCATTTCTTAGAAGCCTGTCTGCTGTGGTTTCTTTCAATGCGAGCTTTAGGACAAGGAAGGCACCCTGAGTCAGCTCAGGTTTAGACCATTATTCCAGGCATTTATCTCACCTGCCTTATCTTGAATAGAAGAGACTTGGTGATTCCCTTTTTGCCACTTGAAATTCAAAATCTTAGGAAAGGAATATTATTCCCCCTTTAACTTTTAGTGGTGTTTTCTTTGTTAGAGGAAGACTTCAACAACTGAGGTCATGAGGACAGTGATGCTTAATAAGCTACTGCCCTCCTACGGTGTTCTTTCATTGAGAAGGATCACGCAGATGCATCGTCCTGGTGCCAAGAAATTACGATTGTCCAATATTGCCATATCAAAGCAATGTATTTCACATTATAGATTGACTTTTAAATAGAAAAAAAAGCACCTTATGATCAAATAGATATGTTCAATCAAATAGTTTCTTAAATATAATTCATTATAAAAACAAAAATCTCAGAAGTTTAGATGATTTGAAGAAGCAGGACATCATTGGGATGATGACCATAGTAAGGACAGTTTGTAAAGTGCCTCAAGGACCCGGAATATTCATATCAGTATTTCAAGACGAAGAGAGGCAGATGTAAGACAGAAGAGGAAACTAGCCTTGAATCAATTATGTATCAATTCTCAATAACTTAAAGGTGTTTAGAGGGACAACATGCTTCGATTTAAGGTTTTCTTACTTCAAGCTATCTTGATACTGAACGACAAAACAGATGTGTGCATTTTAATTTCTATTTTTTCTCATGATTATGAAAAAACTTTTATAAGTTGAATGTGCCGAGAAAGACTAGAAAACTCTACATATACGCACAAGAAGAAATACGCTTATTTCTCTCTACGTATGTGTGTTTCCACAAGGAACATGGCTAGAGCTTTTGGGAGACTATGAACCAGGACTGGGTACTTCCTTTGAGTCCTTTGGGGAAACTGTTATGTTCAGGAAATACCCAAGATATCCCTCTACTATCATTCAGATTTTTCCTGGATTAAGTTCTCTCTGAATATATACTTTTACCACCTTAGAATATACTAGAGAGGAGGACAAATATTCTAGAAGTTTTATGGTCTATTTTTCCTTATAGAAAAAATTTAACATTACTTTGTTTTTTTTTCCATTAGGACCATTCTAATAATTTATGAAATAATTTTGGAAGACATTACCAATTGGACCAAATGAAAAAAACTTGCTTACTCTCAAAGAAGAAACAATATTGTCCAGAGCCCAAAGGCAGGACGATAAAAATATAAAGCACTGGGCACAGATTCTCATTTTGAGAAACTGTAGCAAATGACTAATAGAGAAAGTTATGTTACTTCAAAATGTAGAGGAGAAACTAAGTTACATTTTTTAATGTCCTATGGAATTCACTCATAGTATTAGCTAATTAATCCCAAGCAATCAACTTGGATTTCAAAATGTGTTTGAACATTTTGAGATGTGTCCTGCCTTATGTATATCATCACATACATAAAAAATCTACAAATGCATACTTGCAATTCTTTAAGCACTACATTTTCTCTTCATCCTGTTTTCTATGAAAAGCAGAATTCCTCAAATTTAAATCTTCCTTGAAAAATGAAAGATAAAATTTCCATCCTTATATTTAGCATCTTTAATCATACAAATTCAACACTTTATCTGAAAGACAAGCTGCTAGCATCTATTTTTATAAAGTTACCAACTGTGTTAAAACAATAGTCAGTACAGCCGTGTTTTGACATATTTTGCCATTGTCATGAAAATTCAGTAGCATTTGGTCAGATGACTGTCCCTTAGAAAGTACTGTGAATATCTAATAAATCACCCTCTGCCTGATAAATAAAATTATTACATTGTCCATTCATTTAAAATGTTATTATAAGTAGATAAAAAAAACACAATACAATGAGAAAATGTTAAAGAAAAATGTTGAGAAAACTTTTAAAATAAGATACAATGAACACTAAAAACTTTCATAGGTAAAATGGTAAATAAAAGTAATTTATCACTAGGGTTTTATGAAATAGAAGGCTTGCACAGGAAATAGAATGAAGAATGAGTATTCTGTTCAAATTTGATTAGGGAGGAATCTGCCAGATCTCCTCCCAGTAGAGTTTTATTTCATACATTATGATCAATAATTAGCTTATGTTATGCAATTTGAGACTATGCAAATGTCCTATTTCTCATCATCCATATACCCTCAAGTTTTAGTATCTATTGATGACTTTTGTGTACATCAACTCTTACTGTGTTTTTTTGCCTAATGGCAATATTTATATTTACATCATTCCTTTTATATTTATTAGTTGGAATGCTCTTTGCTTCTGCCTTCTCAGTTGGCATTAGAAAATATACATAGTTACTTACACGTATTTGCCCATACTTCTATCTATCTATCTATCTATCTATCTATCTATCTATCTATCTATCTACATCTATCTATCATCTATCGATTGATCTATAATTTATTGATCTATCGAACTATCGATATATCAGTCTGTACTTATCTATAATGATATGAGTTCTTTTGTGACTGAGTGTTGACATTGCCCATTACTTACTCCTTGACTTGCTTGATCAAACCATAGTCAGACTGCTGTTCTCCCCATGTGTCCCTGAACTTTGGTTTATACATAAATTAAGAAATTACTGAGACACAGAATTTCATCTTTTAATGGTCCATTACAAGAACCAGGTGACCAAAACTCTTGCAAAATTGTCTCTCTCAGACCATCCGCTCAACCACATTCTCTTGCCCCCTCCCCTACAAACTTCCCCAGTCCTGCTTATCTCTTCTTTTGGAGATAAGAAGAAGGCTCTCTTGGGGTGCCTGCCTGGCTCAAGCGGTTACGTGTCTGACCCTTGGTTTTGGCTCAGGTCATGATCTTGCAGTACAAGGACCACATCCAGCGTTGCACGGACAGTGTGAGGCCTGCTCAGGATTCTCTCTCTCTCCCCTCTCTCTTCCCCTTCCCCATTTACTCTGCCTCTGTCTCTCAAAATACATAAATAAACCTAAAAACAAAAAGAAAAGAAAAAAAGAAAGTTTCTTTTTTCTATTTGACTTTGAGACTTTGCTGATCTATTCCAAAAATTCTCTCTATTGCAATGGTATTTTTGAATAAAGCCCCCCTTTACATAGGTTTGGAGTTGTTGTTGTTGTTGTTTTTTGTCTTGTTTTTTCTTTTCATTTGACAACTGATATTATTGACTCCAACCAAATACCGCACATATCTGGAATATTCAGTTAGATTACTTATATCAAAAGTATTATATGATATTTTACAATTATTTTTTAATATGTCTGCAATATAATACAATTTAACTCATATTAAAACTCCACAGAGGTGTTTTGTTTTGTTTTGTTTTGTTTTTCCTATAGCTGATATGATTTCCATCAGTACATCTATCTTTTGTTAGGGAAAAAAACCTTCTGTCAATCTCATTTACACTTACCCCAATTTAATAATTACTTAATCTTTTTATAAAATTCCAGGCTTTAACTTAAAGGAAATTTCTCACTTTCTCACTTATTGTCCTCATTCTTTCAGTTCTCTCCCAGGAAAAACTGCCTCCAACCCTGTGATGGTACAGCTGATGCCGAAGCCAGTTTTTCATGGTTATGGGAGCACTGCTTACCCTGCCAGCATCGTTGATTGCTGTCTACAAATGGTATAATTTATGCTTCCATATTTTTTTAGCATAATCAAATGCCAAGATTTTTTCCTGTATTATTTTTGTCTAACATGACTGCTGATGGTGGCAATCATTAGAGTGAACGTTTTGCTCACCGTCCAGCACCAGCCCTTGCTGTGGAATCCTCCAGTCCTTCCACTGGACTTCGAGAAATGCTCACTGACTCTCAACTCAGCATTCATATCATCTGAAGTTTTAAGTAGAACAAGAAAGCTAAACTGAAGTTATTTCAGTTATTTTGCTTTCTGGATGGATAGGTTCTTGTGACTCTGTTTCAAGATTTGGGGGGTTCAGGGCAGGACGGCACAGGAAGCCATAACTGAATACACACACACACACACACACACACACACACACACACACACACACAGGGACATTATTTAGCGTGAAAAATAAAGACATTCTGCAATATGTCACGTTAGAAGTGAATCTCGAGAACATTACACTAAGTGTAATCAGTCAGTCACAGAAAGACAAATACTGCATGATTCTACTCATATGAGATGTCTAAAATAGTTAAATTAACAGAATCAAAGAGTGGAATGATGGTTTCCAAGGGGCAGGAGGTAAAAGGGAGTGGCCAATCAAACGGCATAGATTTCACCCAAGCAAGATGTACAATAGAGACCATTGTACAACATCAGACCTATAGCCAACAGTGCTGTATTTTACATTAAATATTTATTAAGTCTCTAGATCTCATGTTAATTGCTCTTACCACAATGTCATTTTAAGAAAAAGAAGAGTGGGAATAGGTAAAATGTAACATCTTATTACACATGTAGGAAGCTGAATAGTATCTGTGTCTGTATTTCTGCATGTTTAATTCTATACCCCTTCTCACCTCCCTTTTTAGCCTACCCACACCAGAACATGATGCCCTAGGTCAGCTAAAGAAACATCAGGAAGTTAGGGGCATAAACACAGAAGAATCATAACAAAAATGAAAGAGAATATCCTTATTTCATATTAAGAAAGCACAAATTAACTTTCTCTGGCTACCTATCTCATCTATCTGTCTATCCATCATCTATCTCCATCCATCATCCATCTCCATCCATCGTCCATCCAGCCGTCTGTATTTATCCGTCCATAGAGTCGTAATAGCAAACCCATTCTGAAATAAAAATGGACTGACAGAAATAAGATAATGCAAAAGAGATTAAGTGGTTTATGTGAATAATGATTTCTTTGACTATAAAGGGTTCTGTCTTTACTTTTACCAAGTTGGAAATTTCACAATAATTTGCAAAAAGTACCTTACTTTTTAAAAGTCAGTTGCTACTTATATAGAAGAGTCATAAAGCACTTTAAAGTTTTATATTATAAAGGTTTTGAAAGAAAAATGTCCTTGGCCCATAATTATGTTTCATTTCATAACCTGTTAGGTCTTATATCTCAGGTGTAGTTAAAGACCTGAAAGGGTAATTTGCATGTTTTGATGGGAAAACTTAGGATGAAATTTTAATATCCTCCTGCATTTGATTAAAATAAAGGTGAAAACTTGAATCGGTGCATTAAATGTCTATAACTCTCACTTCTCAATATACAGGGTTTTATAGGTTTAACCACCAAAATAATTCCATGTCAGACAGGGGCACAACTTAAGAAGTCATTCCTACCTGTTTCAGCACACCTGGTCCAAGTTCCCAGGGGTGCTCAGGAATGCAGTCCATTTGGTGTTTTCATTGGACTATTAAATTTCACTCAACTTTTTCATGCCCCAGGGTGAATTGGCAAATTTATCTCATTTCTTTCTTATCATTTTTTTTATTTTGTTGCTTAAATATTTACATATTTTAAATGTTTAGCCAATCACTATTTGTTGAGAACCGACTGGGGACCAGCAATGTTCAAGTTTCTAAAAAATACGCTAATGAACCAAACAGATACAAAACTGCCGGCCCTCATTGAGTATTCTTTCTATTTTATATCATAAGCGCACATTTTATCCCCTTTTCAGCCAGATATCTTCACCTGAACACGCAATGGATTATTCCATAGCGATCCTTGTATTCAATGGAAATTCGGAACAGTTGCAAGTAATATAGCGGTACTTGGCCGGGAATAGCAACTTTTTATTTTCTTTGACACAACTATTAGCCAAGTCTGGAATGGGCTTTAGCTTTTCTAGGTCTAGATGACTTCCACTGGTCGCATTAGGAAAATATAACAGCACCAGCAAATTGAAAAGAAATATTTTTCTAACCTAAATATTTTTCTTGGCAGGTCCAAGTGCCAAAAACACCCAGAGCGCATGTGTGTGCGCACACACACAACATACACATCTAGATATACAGATATTCCTACAAACAATGTACAAACTGACAATAATGACAGTTTGAGAAAATACTGGCTTTGTCCAACAATCCGGCTCTAGCTGTAAATGGTATGAGGAATATACGAAACGGTATTAACTAGCTTCTCATTGCAAATCATTATTCTTTTTTTTTTTCTTTCTTTCTTTCTTTCTCCTTTCCTCTATTCATTGTATACTTTTGCACTGGCCGTCCCACCACTAACAATGATTCTTCTACTCCCTCTGCTTTCCCAAACTTCCACAATTAAATTATTCCAGACTAAGAAAAAGAGATTTCTATGTGGGCGGTTTTGAAACAGACTACGTGATATGCATGTTGCCTGTCTGGGGAAATCACTGAGTATATACTAATGATATATGTACTAATTAATTGTGGTGTAATTTACACACGAATGAGCTCACTTACTATAAAAAAGCAATGAAATATACAAAGGACCACAGATTCAAAATATGGTAATCAGTTTAAGTGTGGTGTCTGCTACTGCAGAGTGTATACAGTGAATTAATTATGTAAGTAAGGTAAAAAACAGCACCTGTTTCATAGTAAATAAGAAATATTAGACAGATTAATTACTAATAACATCACAATTATTGTAAACAGTAATAGCAGTAATAATAGTAGTAGTAGTATTTTAAAACAAACACTGAAAGAGGTTACAAATTGGGTAAAGATAATGGTTCTCTTCAGTACATGACTGTAAACGCATTCATGATTCAGACACAGACAAAGGTCAAAGTTCTAAATTCACATTAACAATGCAGTTTAGGTATGCAGTCATATGGAATATTTTTTTCTTTTCTTTATAAATAATTCAGGATTTCTGGATTTAAATGGCATAAACAAGGAGCTCTTGGGCAGTCTTTCCAAACTTCTGACTAAAATATCTATGGAAACACGGAACAGGATGAAAACTTACAACCTTAAAAACTTAAAATTCCGTACAGAGTACTGTCAGATACTGGGAGGAATTTTTGCAAACTTATTATAGTTATGAAGCTGAACTTCGGAGTGAAAAAGTCTTCTCTGACTAAGAAATTTAAGGGCTTTATCAACCAGAAAAATAATCACATCTGATTTATCTTTAAAAGCATGGTGCAAGTTAGGGCGCCTGGCTGGTTTATTTGAGGGAGCATGCAACTCTTGATCTCGGGGTCATGAGCTCAAGCCCCATGTTGGACATACAGCTTATTATAAAAATAAATGAATAAACAAACTAATCAATCAATCAATCAATAGCATTGCACAGGTTAAATATCACTTTTTCAGAGAAGACATTTTCCTTCTCAAATAATGAGTCCCTTTTTTTTAAATTTTTTTTTAATGTTTATTTATCTTTGAGAGAGAGAGACAGACAGAGTATGAGCAACGGAGGGCCACAGACAGAGAGGGAGACACAGAATCTGAAACAGGCTCCAGGCTCTGAGCTGTCAGCACAGAGCCCGACGCGGGGCTTGAACTCGGGAACAGTGAGATCATGACCTGAGCCGAAGTCAGACGCTCAACCGACTGAGCCACCCAGGCGCCCCAATGAGTCCCTTCTTAAAATGCTGTTTCTTTCAGACTGCTTATCTGAGTTTTAATTTCATATGTCAAGGTGACTACCTCTGTCTTACCCTCTTTCTATCTCACAGTGTTTATGCTCTTTTAAGAGCAAGAGGAAGATCTATTTTTGATCCACAGCCTATCTCCAGAGTCTTGTGCAGTGCCTGATATATAACAGAAATACAATAAATATTTTTTTTTAATTTCTTATTTTATTTTATTTTTTTAACAGAGAGAGACAGAGTGAGTGGGGGAGGGACAGAGGGAGGGTCAGAAAGAATCTTAAGTAGGCTTCATACTCAGCATGGAGCCCAACTCAGGGCTTGATGTAAAGATTGTGGGATTATGACCTGAGCTGAAATCAAGAGTCAGGCACTCAACCAACTGAGCCACACAGGCACCCGATGATAAGTATTTTTTTTAATTATCAGTCTTTTTTTTCCATCAAAAATTTCTTTTTTTTCCTAATTTTTATTTAAATTTTATTTAGTTAACATATAGTGTAATGTTTGATGCAGGAGAATAATTTGGTGACCCATCAATTACATATAACACCCAGTGCTTAGCACAATTGGCCTCCTTAATACTCCTCACCCATTTAGCCCACTCCCCACCTGCCTTCCTCCAACAACCTCAGTTTGTTCTCTATTGTTAGAGTCTCTTACGGTTTGCTTCCATCAAAAGCTTTAAATGATTAAGTAAAAGAGAAAAATACAGAGGAGGGTAGAATAACAGTGCATCTCAAAAGCCATCATCTCCGCAAAGCGAGACACTATAATAGGAACCAAAGCATTAACGTCATAATAGCAATCCATAGACATAATAGTAGTTTTTACCATAGTCCAGAGAATAAAAGATTCAAAAGGGATCAAAAATTTGGAGAAATCTGTATATCAGTAAAGCAAAGTTTTATGGGCTGGACTACCTGTTACACAAAGGTGATTGGCTAGCACCGTACCTGCCATAATTCACAGATCTAAGAATAGATACAGTGTGGCATGAGCAGAAACATGGAAAACTGCAAAATTTCTTGCCTTTCAACCCCACCGAGTTCTGAAAACATCTTCAAGAAGCAAAGTGCTAAATTGTTATTGCTAAAGATCCTACAGTATGAAAGAAAATCTTGAGAAATACTCGCATAGTACAGGCTAAATGGAGAGAGAGAAAGGAAAAACAAGAGAAGATAACAATTGCAAAGAACGTGACAGATAGATCTAAACTGAGGTGGTTTGGAGGAGGAAATTGGAACAGTAAGTGGAGAGTAAAATTTGAAATGTTTTAAGAGAGAAGATCACAGGAAAATTCACCACAAAAAAAAGATGTTAATTCTCTCAAAATTAATCAACAAATGTAATGTAAGTCTAATAAAGTTTCTGACAGTCTTTCTGAAAAATGACAAACTGATACTATCTTTTAAAAATAGCAAATGGATAAGAATATCCTAGAAATGATTTAAGAAGGAACATAAGCTTAAGAAAATTGTAATATCAAAATTATAGCTATAATAATTGGCAGTGTGGAATTGATAACAAATGGATTGACAAATGAAACAGCAGAAACCACACAAATACCTATAACTCTATAAAAACTTAATTATGACAGACCTGGTATTGCATGCCAATGAGAGTTGGGTCTTTGGTAAAGTATAGGAAATGGTTGGTGTCAATTTGGAAAAAAAAAATGAAAAAACCTAAAATTAGCTATGTCACAGCATATAATAATATCAATGCCAAATGGATTAAAGACCAAATGTGAAACACAAAATTAAGTTGAAATGTACTTAAAGGAAAAGTAATAAATTCTCAGACTGAAAAAGCTAACAAATATTGAATAAGAAAAATAAAAATGAGTCTACATCTAGACTTAGAATCAAATAGCAGTTCACGAAGAAATATCTTAAAGGCTAACAAAGGACTCAATATACTACCTATCGTGGAAGAACAATTAGATTGACAGTGAATATCTCATGACCAAAAATATATTTCAGCAAAATATTAGATTTGCTGAGCAAATATTACTTTCTCTTTAAAGTTTTATTACCAATTAAAATATAGTTCATAGGTAAGAGAAAAGTAAATACACATGTAGACATAAAACTAATAGCATAATTTAGTCTATACAGGTCTTCATTACAATTTTATTAAGGATATTCACTAAAACAAAAATAAGTTCCTGGAAAAAGGTAGTACATAAGAAACAATGATGAGAATGAATATTGATAAAATATATCACCATATTTAATTAAGAGTAAAACAAATAAAACCTTACAATCTTGTGATACCAAAACAAAATTTTGTAGAGAATTTAAGGAAAAATATGGAAGAAGATGAGGTAAGTAGAATAAAGATAATAAAGTTAATGACAGAAATATTATTCCTCACCCTCGCTGCCAGTGTTCTCTTTAATAAACTCATTCCTGACACTAAGACTTGAAAGGAGATAGCATATTATAATCAGGCAGTTCACGGATGTAATTTCAAGTGTGCTATCCTCATATAATACATACAACAGAGATTCAACAAATTAACCTGGAAATAATTGAACTAATGTAATTTTTTAAATAATGCTTCATTGTGTTAACATTAATTATAATAAATCTCTAAACATTTTAAAAGAAATCTTGTTGCAAGTAGGTAGAATAAAGTGTAACTTCAGTTTTCAGTACCCTGATAATGCAAATTACAACAAACTAATTAATTAAAATAAAGTCAGAGAAAGCAAAGCCAGTAGCAGGTGGGTAGTTTAAGAAGATAATATTTTTAATTGAAATTTGACCATAGCTCATCAATATTCTATGATAGGACTAATAAAAATTGTAACTGGTTACTGTCCTAAAGCTGAGTTTATATAATTCTAGTAAAAACCAATAATCTGAGAATTAAAAACATGTAATTTGGATAGATATGCAATTATGTTACTAACATGTATAAATCTCCAGTTGTTAGTTAAACCGTACCCCCAAAAACGTATTTAAGATAATTTTTCTTTAAGAAATGTGTGCTCTGTTTTCATGTGAACAAACACCAAGGAATACTTACACTATTCTTAATCATTATGTATTTAGAAATCTTAAATAAATGCAGCATTTTTCCCTACACTAGTACACTTAGAAATAAGACTACTTTATCACTCTTGAAACTATCAAAGACTCAAGAGGAAAAGCCTTAGACTGTAAAAGAGATGGGATTAATAATTTATATTTGTAACTTTTGATTCACATTCAACTATTATTTTTCTACTCACTGAAACTCTATATTTAAAACCAACGCTAGTGGAGATAGATCGACTTAAAGTAATGCTGATTCATAAACACTTCAATGAGCCAAAAGTATGATTTAATAGCAAGAGAAGTAGAGCTTTGAATGGAGCAAAGGAGAAAATTGTATTATTAAAATGCTTGCCAAGAAGGTGAGCGTGTTCAATTGACTCACATTTCTTGGGACATTTACTCAGAAGTATCCCATATTTCTAAAAATCAGGTCAAATTTGTTATTGCATTAATGCACTTTTGTGATTAATTTTACTAATGAAGAATATCCATTTTCACAAAGCATAAGGAAAAATATATCACTTTTAGAGAGAAGATATTTACAAGGTCAATTGAGTTATTAAATAATAAAAGGTGGATGCATTGTAGTTTTTAAGAAAAGATAATTGTTATGCCAATAAGAAAAACAAAAAAAAATTTTAGGTTTTATCTGATTGTAAACTTAAGCAGCGTAATTAGTAGAAAGGTAGATTTAACCAGGTCCAGGTATTTCAATCATAGCATTAGCCAATTTAAAAGTGTATAAAAAAAAGTCAGTATTAAAATTTTGATGGTGCGTGGTTTTAAAGATTTACAGTACCACATATCATAAAATAAAATATATTAGTTTACTATAAGCCAAGATTGTATTTTATTTCATTTTAATGTAAATGGTTGGAACCTATAAAAAATTGCTTCTCATTTTGCCAGAGCAAGCGTTAGAACTTTAACCAGGTTCAAATTATAACTATATTTTCCTTAAAAAAAAAATCCAATGCTGATTGTATCAGTTTCTCCTTACTTTAAATTTAATTCTGGCATATTTCTTGAAGTTTCAAAATAGAAGAAATTCAAGATGCTGCCATTAGGATCTTGAAGCCGCAGTGTTAAAATGTGGCAGTGATTCCTCTGAATCCAGAGTGTGGGCCAGACTCCGCAGTAGAATATAGTAGTTATTGAAAACATCGTAGAATTATACTCTATGAAAGGAAATCTAATAGAATTGGCATTTCTGTGCTTGTTTTTTTTCTTTTCCTTTGAGGGGCAGAGATAAATTTGATATCCAGTGCACATAATTATTTTGTGTATATATTCAGCATATGTAGAAAGACGGATGATAGAACTATGACCTGCAAGGGTAAATCAAGCAAAGCATTACACAATTATTTAATTTACATTAATAAAAAATAACTGAACAACGAAGTTGAAAAAGATGTTAAAGTTCCTTAGGATACTGGAATAATATGAATAAACATATCCTCGAAGTACATGGATTTCTTTTTTTTTAAGTTTATTTATTTATTTTAAGAGAGAGAGAGAGCATGAGCAGGTGAGGGGCAGAGAGAGATGGAGAGAGAGAGTCCCAAGCAGCTCTATGCTGTTGCACAGCACCTAATGTGGACTTGATCTCATGAACCCACGAGATCATGACCTGAACTGAAATCAAGAGTCAGACACTTAGTCAACTGAGCCACCCAGGTGCCCTCAAAGGACTTTAATTTCAATGAAAGCTTCCAGCGTCTTATCTGGTTTCCTCTAGCCAGATGCCAGTTCACAATGTGTCACTGACAAGCAAAGAGCACAGGCTTAACCCATATTCCATCAACATTTGGCGGCAGGCTTATGGGCTTCGGTAGACATGATTTTGTTGTAACCTATGTATGTTCTCCATGAACTCACTTCCTCTCTTGGTGAGGCTACCATGACCAAACTTTTGTTGGTCATGGTAACCTCACCAAGAGAGGGAGCGAGTAATAGTTCCTGAAATTTTCTGAAAACCAGCTGTGAGCACAGATGCCTGTGGTGATCCTATTACCTTTAGCTTTTGTAATCATTTATAGATAGCCCATTTATTGTGTGAACACTCTTCCTGCTTGCAATATCTATAAAGACTGTGGTTGTCATGTTTAAACGCTGATAAATACAAGCGGGAGTCATTGTTTCCTGTGGGAGGTGGGGATAGCACATGGATTAAGAGAGACTGTTAAATGAAAGTGACCCCCCTCCCCCCGGGTGCCTGGGTGACTCCGTCAGTTGAGCATCCAACTTCATCTCAGGTCATGATCTCGCGGTTCCTGTTTGAACCCCAAGCCCTACTTTTTCTCCGACCACACCCTCATGCTTTCTCTCTCAAAAATAAATTTTATACATACACAAATAAACAAACAAACAAACAAACAAATAAATACATGTGACCCTTGAATTGAGGTTGCAAAATATTCCACTTACACATGAAGGAGTGAACACTTCTAGTCAGAGGAAAAATATGCTAGCCATGGGACTTGAAATGCCATGAGTCCTGACTCACCTTCTCCCTTTTAGACCACAGTGCATTGGCTGTGCACCAAGTCTGACGGAGTGGGCAGCTTTGCCCCAGAAGTTCTCCCAGGTAAAGCCTCTGTAATTGCCTATGTTTAGATCTGAAAAAAATGAAACATAAATGTTAACTAGGAGACAGTTTCCTCCTCTTTCAAGGCCAGCCAGGGACCTGATCAATGCGTTTATTGTTACAAACCCTCAAAATGCGATCCTGACCCTGGATTGTGCCTAAGTGAAGAGCACGCAGAATACCTTCTGCTGGTATGTGGTGGTAACTGGGAGAGTTCATGTGTGGCTTGCAGTGACTCATGATTACCGCTGCTAGGAATGCAGTGTAGGTGTGCATGAGATGACTGTGGCACCTAGTCACCATGGCACTAACAATAATTAAAAAATAACAAAGTAGGAGGTAAATTGTCTGCCTTAGAATAAACACGTTATAAAGAAACCTATGAAAATTTGTAAAGACTAGTTGTATTTTTTTTCTTTTTAAGGGGGAATAACTTCAATCTATTATTAATTTTATGAGCTCACTCCAAGATTTAATTGACAATAGAATGAAACATAAGAATCATGTAAATTCGTTGATATTAATAGGGCAAATAAATGCTCTGTATATGAAATAATAATAGGGAATGGGTAGAATAATACATACAGAGAAAAAAAATCACCCCATGACTTAATGCTACCCTGATAACAATGGCCACATATTTCCAAAATAACTTTTCTGCAAATACATCTCAGAGCTCAGTCTACTATATTTAAGATAGTAGACTTAAATATACGACCAAATAGTCTAGATTTCTTAAGGACAGGTAATCCACATTAGTACTAAAAAACTGTACAGTCAATAGTTTCTAAAACGTTGTCACTCATTTTTATTCAGGCATAAATATGGCCATAGAAGATATGCTAAAAATACTAAAATAACATTTTTTCCCTCTTAGTTGTAGCTAGACAAACATAAAATCAAAATTTTTGCATAAACCACACGCCATCATAGTGTCATTGATATAAAATGGGTCTTTCCAGAAGAAGTTAATAAATGAGAACTTAAGATAAATTTTAGCTTGATATATACTTTGTACCTTCCCTTCCCTTGTACCTGTTTTATTTTAATTTTCTTAATTACATACTTTATTAAGAAAGCATTTATGGAACTTTTACTGTGCTCAAATAACTCTTTTTTGGTGTTATACTATATAAAATATTAACTAGTTAGCTTTACAGCTATACACCCTTTCTCTTTTCCTTTCCAGAATTCATGTGAAAACTATGAAAAAAGTCACATACAAAATATAAATTCCTGAGATATAAAAGTGCAGGTGTATGTCCTCTGTGCACCTGGGTCTCAAGGAGGAATCCAACCTCTCTCCCTCACCTCCCGTTACTACTCGGGTCTTGTGAGGGCTTTCGAATCCTGAAATCCAAATTTTACATTAATTACTTTCAGGACTGAGGCCCAAGCTTTCATTTGGTGCATAAGAGACTGGAATATTTCCTTTCCCAAGAGGCAAGTTATAGAACAGTTTCTTTATAATGAAACCAAACCAATTCAAAACAAATAACAATAACAAAAATAAGAAGTAAACTCTCCAAATGTTAATAGATTCCAAAGATAGCATCAGGGGCAAATAATTTGCTTCAAAATCTCAGCACTTATTAGTAACAAATAATTTCCACCAAACATGACACGTGCTAATTTGAAATAAATTTTCAAGTTCTTTCACTTACAAGTAGATGGCATAATATTTCACCTAAATATAAACATTCAGGGCCTATGGGTTATTTTTACAGAAACTTACAGAAATGTGATGCTTTATTATGATCAAATATAAATACGTTTTGTACAATAGATGACAGTTTAAAATATCTCTTTAATAAAAATTGCAAATTACCTGATGTATATGAATCTGGGAATTGCGTTAAAATTACTTTTGCAATAATCGTTCTGACATTTATACTGAGAATTACAGACCCTTCATAAATAATCTCATTTGATTCTTATGCCTACTTTGTGAGGTATGTAGGGCAGGAAATAGCTTTGGAGAGGTTAAGTGGCTTGTCCAAGGTCCAAGTATTACGAGGCAGCAATAAATCCAGAAATTGGGTTTTTTGTATCAGGTCATTGCACTTTCCACACTAATCCTCTAATGGACCTGACACACACACACACACACACACACACACACACACACACACACTATTGATTAATATAATGTGATGTATAATAATATAATATAATATAATATAATATAATATAATATAATATAATATAAATATGATATATTCATATAAATATAAATGTTTTTCTCATTACGAAATAAAATAATTTTATTCTAGGGAATGAAACTAAGAAAATTAAATTCTGATAACAATTGGTAATACTTCAACATTTAGTTTGTATTTCTCTAAATAATATAAATAATGCATATTTATGTTATCTTTATTTTTAAGGAAAATATCTTGTGTTTGGTTGCATAATAGTTTAAATGCTCTTAAAGAAATAATCTTGCTTTTAGTACGAATAAAATATAAACTCAAATCAGGGTCATTTTCCTCTAGACCTCCTCCTTATATCTTAAGGAACATTGTTCTGTTCTAGTATTTATCAGAAAAGCCCCAAACAGAAGGATTTTGGATCGTTCTGGGACAGGTGCAAGCAGGCTCTCCTCTGGTCCTCCTGCGACAGCAGCCTTGCCCTCTGAGTCCAAGAGGCGGCCTCCAGTCCTTTGCAGCTGTGGCTCTGCCTTCGGAGTCATTCTTTATTGATTCCATCCCTTCTTTGTCTCTTTCAGCCCAAACTGGCAACATTTCTTTTACTCTAAAATTCTCAAAACCTGTCGAGCTCCCATGCAATTCAGGGAGGTTCAAGTCTTTGACAAGTGGGTCTTCCCTAGAACTTTTGTGGAAAACCACATCTCCATTCTTGATTGCTGCTGAGATATTTGACTGAATCCATGTGTCACACACTTAACCTCTTTAGCAAAAGTTGGCCAGAAATACCTCTGGTGTTCCCTCCAGAGCGTGCTTTCCCATTTTTTGCACACGGATAGACCAAGAATTTCCCAAGTCTTCAAGTTCTGGTTCCTTTTTGATTCTCGCTAGTACACATTTGTAGACATGTAATTTTAGGCTCCCTTTGGGAACAAAACAAACGAACAAAAAAGAAACAGTTTTTCCACACTTTCTGTGTTTTGGGTGACCTTCCATGTTTTGAGAAGTAGTTGTCAGGGTTTCTTTTTTGTATAATGACCTTCAGTTGGGATTTGTCTGATATTTTTTCTCATGATTAGACTGGGATTATTTTTTATTATTTTATTAAGAAGAGTACAACAGAGGTACACTGCCACTTTAATCACACACTATCAAGGGTACATACTATCAACATGACTTAGCACTATTAATATTAACCTTGACCATCTGGCTGAGGTAGTAATTGTCAAGGCTCTTCAATGTGAAGTTATACTTTTTTACCCCTTTCAAACTCTTCAGCACACAGTCCACAGTTGGGTGCAAAGTATCTAGAGTAATTATTTGGAATTCTTCTTCATGGGAGATTTGCATCTTCTCCCTTATTTATTTATGTATTATATCTTTTATATTGTTATAGGCTCATGGATACTTATTTTATACTCTCAGTAATAACCCAATACTACTTACCTTGTCAGAATGTCCCCATTTTAGTTCTTATGACTCCTTTTTAGTCTTTCTTTGTCCCTTTAACACATCTCACTGTAGGATTTTTGAACACCTTATGTTTTTGCACCATACAATTTCCAAGCTCATTTATATAATTTTGGGTCCATTTCTAGAATCAAAATTTCTTCAAGGAGTTCTATTTACTGGCAAATGCCATTAGAAACTAAAATGTGTATGGTGGGCAATAGTTTATTTCTGCACATGAAGTTATATTTTAGGTTCTTAAAGTTATACATATGAAATATTAAAATGAATTAAAAGCCCATATTCTATAAATAAGTACTTTTTTAACCTTTGGATTCAAATCTTTGTTGATTTTATACCATGTGAATATCTTTGTCAGAATTTCATTCACCTCTTAACTTTGTTACTAGTGTCTTTTTCTATATAGACTTAAAGTGTATGTAATGTAATCAAATGGATCTTTATTTCACTTTTTGGCTTCTGCTTTGTTTCTTTTAATGAAATTTTTAGTGCCTTCAGAATATAAACATATTCAAGTGCACCATGTTAAAATATTTTAAATTTCATTTCTGTATTAAGTCTTTAATTGGACATGTTTTAAAGTACAGTGGGAAATAGGGAACTTATTTCATGTTTGTACAAAAATTATTGTCAGTTTTTCTAGAACTATTTATCAGATAGTTCACCAATCATAAACTAATTTGTAGTGCTGTCTCTCTCCTCTCTATCTGTCTCTCTCTCTCTGTCTCTCTCTCTTTATATCTCTCTCTCTGTCTCTCTCTGTCTCTCTGTCTCTCTCTGTCACTCTCTCTCTCTCTCTCTCTATATATATATATATATATATATGTATGGTTATATATACATATATATATATAAATGGTTATAGAAACTAACCATATATATATATATATTTTCAACATAGAAAATGTTCCATTTTCTCATCCTTTCTTCATCTATTAAAATATTTTATTTATTTTGAAAAGCTCACCAACCAAAGGGTAAAATGAAACATGAAGTTTTAAAATAAAATGCCACATGTATAAAATATATTATTTTATATTTTATTTCATTACTTTTCAATTTAAACAGATTTTTAAAAATCATAGATATAGCTAGTTTTGTTAGACCAAAATTAAATTTCATAGATCTTTATGGAGACTTTGTTTAAAGACATTTCACCTGACACATGAACTTGCCTTTCTTCTCTTCTGTAATTTTATTAAAATCATGTAAAGAAATAGAAAAAGATATAAACCAATAATAAGCGGAGTCAGGACAAGATCAGTGGACAAAGGACTTCTGGATTTGGGGAAGATAAAACTCATAAAATTGTGTTGGCAAATGAAAGTAGAGGTAATGAAAGCTGGATGAAATCAATCTTCCCGGGAAAAGTTTTTGGACTCTGAGTCTAAGAAACAGTGGAGGAAGGTAAAGAGGAAGGATGAAAGAAGGAAAGATTAGAATTGGAAATGGATGAGTTGATACAAAGTTGTTTTATATTAATGTATAATTTACCCTACAGGCTCCATGTAGCACGCAGGCAGCCTAGCCTAAAGCTTACCCACAGAGTGAATAAACCAATATCCTTGCTTAAGGAAATTAAAAGAAAAAAAAAAATACAAGGAACATCAGAAAAGCTTAGTGGGTAATGACATTTCATGAGAAATCCCTCCTCATCATTCCATTTGAATCCTGTGAGAATAACAAATAAACTCAATGCTCTCCTAAAAATAAGCATTTCCATGAAAAAGAAAAGATCTTCATTTCCTCCTTTGAAAAAAATTATAGATTATGAATAGTTATAACATATTTTCTAAAAAGTTACTACCATACATAAAAAGATTTTTATTTACCAGCATAAATCAGAATAAGAAAAAAACAGAGTGAATGACTTCAGATGAAATAGATATACAAGGAGACCATCCCGAAGGATATTAAAAATATATATTAAATGTTATCTTCAAAAAGGGGTAAATGTATGGTATACTCAAAGAGAAGCAAAAATAAAAGAAGATGTATCCCTTAAAAGCTAAAACATTTGCTAAAATGAATTAATGATAACAATAATAAATTGAGTTTACCACATGAAGTCATGGAGATACCAGGAGATGTAGAGCAGAAAGACAGAGATGGAAATTGTCAGAAAATTCTGAGAAGTATAGAGCACAGACATAGAAGGCTGGCTGTCTACCACACACTTAAAGATGTCTCAACTTTGTAAAAAATAAATGGAAGGAAAATTATCATAAGATATAATAAGACTCCCTAAGAAGCTATCTGGTCTTCGACTTTTCTGTGTTAGTTTTTGATTACTGATTCAATTTCCTTATTTGATTTTGTGTGTTCACATTTTCCATTTTCTTGATTCAGTCTTGGTAGGTTGTATGTTTCCAGAAATTTACCTGTTTTTTCTGGGTTATCAAATTTGTTGACGTATAATTTTTCTAATAGTCTCTTACGAACTCTTTATTTCTGAACCATCCATTGTAATATTTCCTCTTTCGTATCTGATTTTTTAATTTTAGTTCTTTTTTTCCTTAGTTTAACTTAGGATCTATTGATTTTCTTTATCTTTTCAGAAAACGAATTCTTATTTTTGTTAATTTTTTTCTATTATTTTTCTACTGTCTGATTGTTTTATTTTTTCTTTAATCTTTCTAATTTTCTTCCTTCGACTAACTTTGGATTTGGTTCGTTCTTCTTTTTCTAGTTCCTTAGGGGTGTAAAATTAGGCCCTATATTTGAAATTTTTTAAATGTAACTCTTCATTGCCATAAACTTGTTATTTCTCAGTACTGCTTTTGCTGTATCCCAAAAAATAGTAATATGTTGTGTATTCATTTCACAAATGAATTTCATCATTTGTATAAAGATATTTTTGAAATTCTGTTTTGATTTTATTTTTAAGCCGATGGTTTTTCAAGAATACATTGCTTAGTCTCCACTTATTTGTGAATTTTTCAATTTTCTTATTGCCTTTAATTTCTAGTTTTATTCTACTCTGACCAGAAAAGATATGCGATATGATTTTGACCTTAAATTTGTTAAGGCTTGTATTGTGACCTAACGTGTTCTGTCTTGGAGAATGCTCCATGTGGACTTAAGAGGAATATATATTCTAATGCTGTTGGTTGGGGAGTTCTATATGTTTCTATTAGGTCCTTTTAAAATATTGTGTTATTTAAGTCCACTGCTTCTTTAGTAATTTTCTATCTGGATGTTCTATCCACTTTTGAAAGTGGGTTATTGAGGTCTTCTACTAGTTTCATATAGCTGTTGCTTTCTCTCTCAGATCTGTCAATACTTACTTTATATATGTAGGTGCTCTAATGATCATTGTATCTGTAATTTACAATCTCTATGTCTTTCTGCTGAATTGATACTTGTATCATTATATAACAACGTTATGTCTCTCTGTCCCCACTCATGCTCCGTCTTTCTCTCTCTCTCAAAATTAAATTAATTAAAAAAATAAAGTGAGCTCTGACAGACAGTTGGGTCTTCTTTTTAAAATTTATTCAGCCATTTTATGCCTTTTGATTAGGGAGTTTAATTCATTTACATATAAAGTAATTGTTGATAGGAAAGGATTATTGCCACTTTGTAACTTGTTTTCTGTTTGTCTTTTACCTCCCTTGTCCCACGTTTTCTCTGTTGCTATCTTACTTTATGGTTTGTTGTGTTTGTTTTGTTTTGTATTGATAGACAGATTCTTTTCTTTTTTTCTTTTCCTTGTATAACTTTGATAGATTTTCTTTGAGTATGCTTCCCATGGGGCTTACGTAAAACGTCTTATACTGACAATAGTCTATTTTAAGTTGATAATAACAACTTAACTTAACCTGCATACAAACTCTCGACACTTTTACCTCTCTCCCACCCATTTTACTCGTTAATATTAAACAGTTTATATCTATGTGTACTGCATATCCATTAACAAATAATTGTAGCTGTGATTACTTTAATATTTTTGACTTTAATAAATTCTGTTCCTTACCACTAATGGTGCCTGATAAAATATCAACCAGAAAAAAGCAAAACAAACAAACAAACATACATGTAAAACAAGACAAACTATAGAGTACTCACAAAATTAACGTAATGGGTATATTCTATGTCATATTTTGGGAGTAGTAATCAAATATTGTTGTTTCAAGAATGTAATGGTTAAAACTCCACTTGTGTAAGCATAAAGTGTCCCAAATTCAAATTCACTACTATGCCTCAAGCTTCTTACTCTTTACGCTAGGCCCCTCAAGGTTCTGAAAAGTGTCTTTAATGTTGTGAGGAGACAAGTTCCATCCTATTCTAGTGCACTCCTGGGTGGCAGAGAAGAACTCCCTCCTCTACACCAGAAGATCTGAAGTGTTATGTTTGTGATGTTGACCCTGGAGTGAACCTGGTCTCTCAGCGACCATGAGTTTTATGACGGCCCCTTGCCGTGGAGGTAGAAGTCAGAATATGCGGTTCCTTTCTCTAGTATTATGCTGAGAGAGAATTGTCCAAATCAAACTGGCCAAGACTTTTCTATTTAAAATTCTTTTGTTTCTTTTGCCTGATCTTTTCTACAAGGTCGATGCTAGCAGAGATTTGTGCCATAAGGAAGCTGGTAGCTAGTGCTGTTCTACCAGTGAGGCTACACACACACTTGATAGTCAGGGAGTCTCTCTAATTTAAGTGGAGGGATCAGGGGGTAAGGGACCACTCATAGACTGAATACGTATCGGAAGATCATATCCAGGGAATGGCATCAAAAGTTAGCAGTGTCTGTTTAACTCGCCACCAGTGAGACTTCAGTGAAGCCCTCCCCAGCTACAGAGTATTTTGAATAATTAAATTTTACATAAGAATATTTAACCTTAAAGATCTAAATAGGAATTAAGTTTCTTGCAAAGACAGCAGTTGTGGAAGACATACAACAAAATAACTAATAAATGACCAGGATCTCATTATATCGGTGAATGCCAATTAATCAACTGTAATGTTTGTGTAGATCATCTCTCGATCTGGTTCTTACTAGGTGAAAGCTGACAAAACATTATGAGCAAATAGACAATTGTGATTTTCACTCAAAAGCATTTCTAGGGACTGTGGGTGGCTCAGCAGTTAAGCACCCGACTCCTGATTTCCTCTCAGGTCATGGTCTCATGGCTCTAACGTTAGAGCCCCGCCTGGGCTCCACACTAACAGGGCGGAGCTTGCTTAGGATTCTCTCTGCCCCCTCCCCCCGCCCCCGTTCATGCGCTCTCTCTCTCTGTCTCTTTCTCTCTCTCTCTCTCTCTTTTGTTTTATTTATTAATTTTGAGAGAGAGAGAGAGAGAGAGAATTTCCAAAGCCAATAGTGAAGAAATACAAAAATGCCTCTCGATCATGAGCAGTTTAAAAGAAGCTATACCGATAGGAAATCCTACAAGGGGCAGTATAGGGTTGGCATTAAGAACACATGGCAAGGAAAAGGAGAACCCAGTCTTCAGCCTTGTAAAATGCATCCTATAAGGGAGAAGCTAATTAGCTAAATTATCTGTTCTACTTTGGACCACTCACTCTGGGGATCCCTGGGCAATATTTCACGGACTATACTTGGTCAGAGTTAAGCCAAAGGTAAAGTATTTTAAGATTACTACCTAACTTTGATTACTTTATTTTATTGTTTTGTTCTTGGACTAGTGAAGCCTTACTTATTACAGCGGACCACCACCACCACTAAGCTTTAAACAGGAACAGTGATCACAGTGGTAATTTTAGTAATTGTATTTCATTGCCCATATGGCACTATAAAAAACACATATAAATAAGCAATTTTTTCAAGTCATATGAGATCTAAGAAAAGTGACAAAGGAGAAATCTGGACGTAATTACTCAAGTACTAATTTTTTAGTACAATAAAGACAGGTCACATTAAAAAAAAACTTATTTGGCTTTAGTTAATCTGGGGTATGATTGTGATAGAAATTAGATAATTTGAACTATTAAATTGTCTTCGTTACCATTGCACAGAGATATAGATGCAATGGAAAGCCATGTGAATAACTTACCTTTCTAAATAATATTTTCAAGAACAATAGTAAGTTGTCTACGATTTACTTCATGATAAGATAAACATGTCCCTTGTGGAATCATGTCTACAAGCTTTCTAGTAATATTAAATGTCTCCAACTAATTGGAGGCAAAGCATCAGCCTCTTCCTAATTTGATTGCTAAGACATGAGTGTGTGATCAAAGAAGTAAAATGTGAACAGAACTCTTGAATACAAGTAGCTTCATTTAGAAAAAGAGATAATAACAAATAAAGAATATTTATCACTGGCACCTTGTGATTAATATTTGATTTACAGTGTATGTTGCATCTAAATCTCCTCCATTACTTACGCCTATTAGCCTTCTTCCTACTGTCATCACTTTTCATCTCCTCACCATCCGAAGAAATATATGACGGAGATAGCTGCCGCATATCCCAAATACTGTGGTCTATTTAACTGAGACAGCAACATTCAAGAGCACTCCGATGCTGACACAGATTTTAGTAAGAAAAATTTCACCGGGGAATAACTCTCCTTGCCTAACTATTGAAGCCAGCACTGTTGAAATATAGGTAGGCGATGCTGCAGTTATTAAGATCTGAACCATATCCTCTGTCAGGGTCCCACAGAGGTAAAGGTTGGGGTGTTTCAAGGGCATTTTGGAGAGTTTCAATTTACCTGTGACAGGTAACACTACAGGAAACCAGTCACGTATACCTGTAACATGCGGAAGACAGATGAGCCTACCCCACAGTGCATCCCATTTGGCTCACAGTTTATTATGTTCTTATTCTTATCATGTAAGAGACGCGTCACAATTTAATGATCACCAGCCTACATATTTCAGCATCTTCAGTCATAAATGCCATCTATCACATTTGATATTCCACTTGGCTGTTCTAGATCCATTCAACATGCAGCAAACATAGTTGCAAGAATTATTGAGATTTATATGAAGATGCTTTTCAAAATCTCCTAACTTCCTTTTGCCTCTCGATTTTGTATTCTATCTTAGCAAGACACTCTACGATCTATTTTCAATTGTTCCACAATAAAGGAATAACTAGATCTTACCTGGATATCAGACAAAAAGTGATATACTTGATTCTACAATCACAATTTTATTACGATACCATTTATAGTCATTACATATGTGACGTTAAGGCCATAGAATATTTAAGCTTCTTTGGAACTCCTTCCAACAATATGATTCAATTCTATGAATTGAGAAAATAAAACATCTCAAATAACTGGTTTTTTAAGCCCAGCAAAAAATAATTGACTAGTTTTTCACCTTCTGTATAGATACATATTTAATATAAGCTTATTATGTTATGCATGAAGAATAGGTTGTTAAGCAAAACCCCAAATAAATGAAATTTGGAGAAAACACATCGAATTATCTTTTAAAATACTTTTTTTGAACTTTTATATTTTTCAATTTTGTTTTGCAGTAAAATTTTTATTTAAATTTTAAAATTTAATTTATTCAAGAAGTATACTGTGTGACACTGGTACTAAAGAACCTAATCTTCTACAAGAATTCAAAACGAAAAAGTGCAATGATAGAGTAGGGCTTTATGTTCATGAAATAACAAATATTTTAAATCAACTGCATGCAATTTACCACACCAGACATTGGGAGATTTCAATTCACTTCAGTAAAACATACTGTCTGTGTGCCTTTTATATCCCAGGCATTGTGTAAGATAGAAATTAAAGAATAAGACCTAAGAACTTCACTCAAAAAAGTTAACAATCTCATAGGGATATGTAATAATTGATAAAGAAATAGAAATTCAGGGATGACATTAATAATGCAGGGATGCTCAACTTTACTTGAGTAAGTAGAAGCATGTTCCCAGATACTGGATAGTTATATTGGGTAATGGTACAGAGTTCTTTTCTTAGTGACACTTGAAGAAAATACTCCCTTCCCCCCAAGATTTCTTTTTCATCAATGTATAACAAAATATTCTTTATGTTACATATCTTAATAAAAATCAAATTTCATTTTTGTTACTTAAAATAATGAAGTTCAGAACTAAAGACATCTACTAATAAAAACAAATATAATTTCTAGATTAAATATTTTATAAATAAGCACAAAGAATATTATGAATACAATATACAAAGTATATATGAAACAATATTTAAACCTTTCCTTCAAAATATATTTTAATTTTATAAAACAAGATCCTCTCAGGTCGTGATCTTGCAGTTCGTGGGTTCAAGCCCCACATTGGGTTCTGTGCTGAGAGCTCAGAGCCTCGACACTGTTTCAGATTATGTGTCTCCTCCTCTCTCTGCTGCTTCCCTACTTGTGCTCTGTCTCAAAAATAAACATTAAAAAATTTAAAAAAAAAAAGGGGGGCACCTGGGTGACTCAGTTGGTTAAGTGGCCGACTTCAGTTCAGGTCATGATCTCACGGTCTGTGAGTTCGAGCCCCGCGTCGGACTCTGTGCTGATGGCTCAGGCTGATGGCCTACTTCCGATTCTGTGTCTCCCTCTCTCTCTGCCCCTCCCCTGCTCATGCTCTGTCTCTATGTCTCTCAAAAATAAAATAAAAACGTTAAAAAAATTTTTTTAAAAAATTAAAAAAAACAAAACAGGATCCTATCAAGTAAAATGTGACATAACAGAGCAAACAAACATAGTGAGATATGAAATAACATCATGATGACATTAACTATTTACAAGGCACAACTTAATTCAGAAAAAGAAAACAAAAAAGAAATAAAGTCATTCCAACAATAGAATTTATGTGGACACGGGAGAATAAAGCTTCTCTTTGTATTTGACACATTAGGGTCAAGTAAAAAACAGAATGTGAATCTACAAATCCCAGTAGAGTGACAGACTTAACATGCACTATGGAAGCCAAGGTTCTAAGAGACTCTCAGGTTTGTGAGAAACACACAATGCTCAGAAAGTGTTAAAATTCCAGTAGTAGCATCAGTGTGTCTTTGGTATATATCACCCCCTGTGGGAAAACAGAGAGTTTGCCCATCTTCCTGCTATTCAACTACAGAGACAGCCCTTTAGCCATTAAAGAAAAGAAAATAAACAGAAAGAGGATGGAGCTTTATGCTAATGAATTTGACTACTAATTATTCTGTATTTGCCAAACACAACAGACATTAAGGATAATGAAAAGATTCTGGAATAAACTCACCAAATTCAATGAATTTTATCCAAGTCAGTCTCCTGTGCTCTTGTGATTGTCTGGGGCCAAGTGGTGGCAGCAGTAGCTAAACTTACTGCCATCTACAAGCCGGACCAGCTGCCACAATTCAAAGATCCTGAATCTTCTCGTGAACTCTCTTTCCTAAACTTTTGATTTTTTACTCTGTCACAAACCACAATTTCACTTTGGCATTGGTTATATCCTCATTTTTTCTGACTGTGCAAACAAAGGAAAAAGAAAAGTAATTAAAGTGTCATTTACCTTTTATCCCTCGCTTTTTATGGTATACTGTAACCATTAGAAAAAAAAAAGCAATTAAGCTCTCAGTTAATGTATGAACAAGGAAAAAGATGGATGATAGATAGATAGATAGATAGATGTTTTATATGATTAATCCCATTGAGTAATTTACTCAGGTTAGATACATAATCAAAAATAAACTTTGTTGTAAATTACATCTCTTATTTTTTACTGAAACTGTAAACCTGTTTTTTATGATACTGCAGCACAGTATCTCAATTGCTTATTTGGTGATATAACGGTACCATGGTGAAAGGTGAGCAAAGACTTAGATAAATAATCACCAGTCCTGAGTCTCAGTCGCCACAGACAAACTTGCTTAACTATCACTGATTTAGAAAAACATTATTTTAAGATTCATCTTTGGTATTTTATTTTATTTTTAATTAGTTATTATTATCATTTTCTAGAGAGAGAAAGAGTGTGTGTGTGTGTGTGTGTGTGTGTGTGTGTGTGTGTGAGCAAGGGAGGGGCAGAGAGAGAGAGGAAGTGAGAAAATCTCAAGTAGGCTCCATACCCAGCAATGAGCCCGAAGCTGGGCTCAATCTCATGACTGTGAGATCATGACCTGAACTGAAATCAAGAGTCAGACTCTCAAATGGCTGATCCGGCCAAGTACCCGTGGGTAGAGGTAGGGGGTGGAATCTATTCATTCAGGATTAGAACAACAACCCTTGTTCTAAGTGAGCAAAATGGATATGTTTTCTCTCCCGTGAATTTATAATTTAGTGCAGGAGAAAAATAGAAGTAAATAAAAAACATAAATATAATAACTACATATTATAATGAATGCTATGAAGGAAACTCAAGATAGATACTAACAGGGATCCCCTCCTTTACAGGGCAATCAGAGGAATCTCCACTCAGTGAAACTGCTGAAAACTGAAGAATGAGGGGCGCCTGGGTGGCTCAGTTGGTTGAGCCGCCGACTTCAGCTCGGGTCATGATCTCACAGTCTGTGAGTTCGAGCCCCGCGTCGGGCTCTGTGTTGATGGCTCAGAGCCTGGAACCTGCTTTGGATTCTGTGTCTCACTCTCTCTCTGCCCTTCCCCTGCTCACACTCTGTCTCTATGTTTCTCAAAAATAAATAAATACGTTAAAAAGTTTTTAAAAAAAAGAAACTGAAGAATGAAACCTGTAGATGGAGGAGGAGTTTGGGAAACCACATGGCCCCAGGCTAGCAGAGAAACACAAGTGTCTAGAACACAGCCTCCTCCAAAGATGGGGGTGAAGATCTGGCAGAGGCAGAGTCAAAAGTTCTAATTATGGCAATAATAGCTAGTCACTTTTTAGATCGTTTTATGCTAAGCACCAATGCTAGGTATTTTGATTTTCATAGGAACTCTACAGGGAAAGTTTTGCTATTAATCCCAGTCTGTAGAAGGAGACATACAAGCTCACACAGATGAGGAGCTATCTCATAGTTACACAGCTGGTTGAAGAGAAACCCAACTCATTCATTCATTTAAGAGAGAGAGTGAGGGTGAGCAGGAGAGAGGGCATAGGGAGAGAGAAAGAGTGAATCCTAAGCAGACTCCATGCTAAGCCCAAATGAGGGTTCCATCCCACCTCCCTGGGATCATGACCCAAGCCAAAATCAAAAGTCAGACTCTCAACTGGCTGAGCCACCCCGGTGCCCTGAAACCTAAGCTTTATACTCAACCAGTATATACACGTGTTCTCACTCTTACATTATTAACCCATAATGAGATTTTGCTGAGCTCTTGTTTAACGACAAGGACCAAGCTGAACTCTTGAACGTACATATATTTAATACATACATATATATTTAAATCTTTAGAGTAACCACATGATACAAATACATTTTAATCCCATTTTGCAGATTAGGGAACTAAAACCTGGAGAGGCTACATGTATGTTCTTCACAGTTACTCAGATAAATAATAACTGGAACCAAGATTTGGATTCAGATACATTTTGGGGACTCCTATAGATACAAGAATGACTATTTCATTTCTTTATCCAACATATTAGCTTTTCAAAGAAGGGATTCATGCCTGGAACAACACAGGGGATCCGAAACACTCATTTACAACATCCTTGTTCTCTTTATGATTACTGTCCACTCCCATTCTGTCGTTCACTGAAGACTCTTCCTTGGGTATAGACCACATAGCAGGACACAGTAATTACCAACCATCCCCAAATTTACAAAACCTCTTTGAAGAGAACATCAAGACAAGACCTGGAATGCTCAATTTCAGAGATTCTCTCAAAAAAGCTGCTATATGGGGCTTTAGAGTGTCCTACAGCATAAAGATGTTTTTTTCTTGATGCCACAATGTGGACGGGAAGGAAGAGAAGACCTCTCCTTTCAAAAGAAAACTACTGAGAGAATTTTCCAACATTAAAAACATGTTTAAGGTTTTCTCTATGCTTGCCTTTTTCATCATACACGCACATGCACACACCAATTATAAAGTTAAACCACTGGGAAAATATCATCAACATATTTTAAAATGTATTTCTAGTTTGTTTCAGAGAAATCTTTAATATTTATTATAGAAATTGCATATTATTTCCCATAGATTCTAAGCAAAGGCATTAAACACTAATTTACATATTAATGTATCATAGGGATTCTTATGCATCCAATGTACCAAGTACCATTCTCCTCTAAATCATTTTACCTAATTCAAGGCACTCTGTTTCTTTGCATATGTTTGTGTATGTGTATACAAGGATTCAACATATAATACTAATGGTCTTCTATTTATCTACATCTCAACTTACCTGCATGATGAAAGATGAATAAATAAAAGAAACAAAAATGATCTATCTACTCCATCAGTCTCACATTACATATGAATAAATTAAAGTCCAGAAACATGACTTGCTCAAGGTCATGGAGCTAACTGATGGGATAGTGAGGATTGGAAATTCAGTATCACTAAGGAAGTGATCTTTCTGTTAGGGCAAGTTCTCAATTTGGGGGTGATTTTTCCGTTTAGGAGATTTGAAAATATCTGGAGATATTATTGATTGTCTCAAATGGGGGGTTTAGTGGATAAAGGCTGCTAAACTTTCTACAATGCACAGTACAACCTGCACAAAAATAAATGTCCAGCCCTAATTGTAAACAGTGCCAGGGTAAAGAAACACCTTTGTAGAAAAAATGATTTTTCAGGGTGCCTTGGTGGCTCAGTTGGTTAAGCATCTGACTCCTGGTTTTGGCTCATGTCATGATCTCATGGTTCATGCTCTCTCTCTCAAAATAAATAAACGTTTTTAAAAATTGAAAAAAATATTTCACTTACAGAAAAAATAAAACAATGAAAACAAACATAATTCTAACACATCGATAAGATTAACTTTTACCCACTGCTAAATTTCAGTAACAAGTTTTTTTTTAGTGCACGTGGTTCATTAAATATATAACTGCAAACTGCCAGTGCTCTGATGATAATACAGTGGATTATGAGATAATGAAATGTAGTAAATTCATTTACTGTAACTGTATAGTTATGGCCAATCTTCAGATCGTGTAATTTGCATACAGCAATATTTAGTTGTTGGGGAAGTAAATGAAGAGAATGATTGGTTGTATTTTTCCATAGCTCACATTTTGTCAGGTGTGTATGATAAGACATCCTAGTGTGTTGGCAGAGTTTGGAATGCAATGTTTATAGAATTAGCTCATGGAACCTTCACTTTGTAAGGTGGGAAGTAAAGCCAGAAGAGAATAAATAAATACCTCAGACTAATTCTACAAAGGATGTTTAATTTGGTAATTACTGAACCAATTTATTTTCAAAGTTTTAGAGTGTAAGCAAGAGAGTGAGTAGCAAAGTTAGTTAGCAGGGAATCACTGGAAATGAGGTCAAGGAATAAGAATGCAAGAAAATATACCAGCATTCTCACACATTCCGGTAAGTACTCTCTATGCCTATGGTTCAGACAGGTGTCATCAACTTCACACAGTGTGACTTCATCTCTTGGTCAGAGTTAAAAGAGGCAGCTCTTGATGTAATTTAGGCAAATTGGTTTATTTCCCAAGTCTTTGAGCTTTGACCCAATCAAATTATATCTAATAACTTGAAGCATAAGATGAGAACTTTCAAGTTGCCAATGAATACTTTTCTTCCCATGTGCTGCAGATTAGGAGAAATTTTTAAAGGAAGACATAAGGAATAAAACATGACCATAGAGAGAAGAAAAGTAAAAGACAAAGAGCCCGCTCCAGGGAACTTCTGTTCTTGGACTTCATGTGATAATATCCTTATAATGAATTAAACTTTAAATTTGCAATGAAGAGGGTCTGAACTCTCACACTACTATTTGAGTCACTCTTTCTAAGAGACACAGATATTATATACAATTGTGACATACAAAAAAAAAATAAGGTTGAGGGGCACACGGGTGGCTCAGTCGATTAAGCATCTGACTCTTGGTATCGACTCGGGTCATGATCTCATGGTTAATGATTTCAGGCACCAGGTCAGGATCCTCAATGATAGTGCAGAGCCTGCTTGGGATTCTCTCTCTCCCTCCTCCTATGCTCCTTGCCTACTCTCTCTGTCTCTGTTTGTCTCTCTCTCTCAAAACAAATAAAGAAACCTTAAATAAATAAATGAGGATGGTGAGGCCCGGGTGTTGTATATAAATGATGAATCACTAAATCCTACTCCTGAAACTAATATTAACTTGAAAAAAATAAGTAAATAAGGAAAATGTTGTACAGAATTCTCTTGATGAGTGTTTCATGTGCATTTGAGGACCACTTTGTGAGAGAGTATATTTTGTATATTTAAAGAGAACTGTGTGTCCTTCAAGGTTTAATTTCTTCAGCTGGCGTATGTCTTTCAGAAGTTAGTTTTCAATTATGGCTATGTCTTCTCCATAAAATGTAAAGGTAATAGTTTCACATGACAAGATAATGTCTATAGAAATATGTGTCTATCATTTAAGTTCTTTTACAGGAAGAAATAAAAGTTGACTGCTGAGTTTATTTATTTGTTAAAACGTTCTACTTATTGTCCTGCGCATGCCTGTCATGTGCTAATAACTCATTTATTGTTAAGTATCTAATGACAGAGGAATTTAAAAAATTGAGGAAAATAAGGGAGACCTTTATAATATGTGCACTCCCACAATGAAACTTAGGCCATATTTCTCTGGTATCTGAAACTATCTTATATTTTTTAAAGTTTATTTTTATTTTGAGAGAGAGAGAGTAAGAGCGAGAGAGGGAGCAAGTGAGGGAGGGGCAGTGAAAGGGGGAGAGAAAGACATCTTAAGCAGGCTTCTCATTGTCAGCGTGTGGAGCCTGAGGTGGGGCTTGAACTCATAAACCATGCCATCCTGACCTGAGATGAAATCAAGAGTCAGACACTTAACCAGAATGAGCTACCCAGGAACCTTCTCTAGTATTTGAAATTATTTTTTAATGGAAAGGGATTAGAACTGAGGTGGGTGGACAATCTGCTTATAATTAGATGATCTGTGAAATAAATGTGCATGTGAACCCTAAGGCAAAATGCATGTTTAGTTACCCCTTCAAATAATTACAGTTGAAAAGATTCACACAGAAAAGTGATACATGGTGTTATTTTCCCCCAAGGCAATGATTTTCTTAGTAAATGGAAAAAGTAACTTTCAAAAAAAATTCTTGTGAACAATTACATATAAGATGCATATTTTTGCTCTGTTATTATACCTGATTACTAATTATCGATTAATTGCTATATTTACATATAAAATTTGATATATTTTATGTATTTTTCAAAAGATTACATGTAAGGAATTCAAAACCTAAAAATTCTATAAAGTGTGTAATGCAACTTATTTATTTTCTTCTTGTTTCATGTAAGGTATAGCACTACAATTCTTTAAATTTTTTTAATGTTTATTTTTTAAGAGAGAGAGACAGAGACAGAGCATGAGTGAGGTGAGGGGCAAGAAGAGGGAGGGAGACCCAGAATCTGAAGCAGGCTCCAGGCACTGAGCTGTCAGCACAGAGCCTGATGTGGGTATCGAAACCCATGAACCATGAGATCATGACCTCAGCCAATGTCAATGCTCAACCAACCCAGCCACCCAGGTGCCCCATAACACTGTAAATATTAGGGTGAGTTCCACTTTTTGGCTGGGTGATTTGGCATCATAATTTCCTTATACTGTATTTACAATTAAAAATAATTTTGAATATTATAAAAATATACTGGATTATAAGTGAACATCAGTAGGCAGAGAAATACTTAATTTTAAAATGCATCATAGGGATGCCTGGGTGGCTCAGTCGGTTGAGCGTCCGACTTCGGCTCAGGTCATGATCTCTCAGTCTGTGAGTTCGAGCCCCACGTCGGGCTCTGTGCTGACAGATCAGAGCCTGGAGCCTGCTTCACATTCTGTGCCTCCTCTCTCTCTGCCCCTCCCCCCTCATGCTCTGTCTCTCTCTGTCTCAAAAATAAACAAACATTAAAAAATTTAAAAAATAAAAATAAATAAAATAAAATAAAATGCATCATAGTCAATTTTCATCTATCACCACCTGATTTAAAAAAAGGTACAATATAGTTTTTTTTAAACGATCAGAAGAATTAGACCATTTAATTCTAACACAGAATACAGTAAATCAGTAAAAAATTAATAATAATATTTTGTCAATAGTTGATGTTTTTCACAAATAGCATTAAATCTTTCACAATAATGCAAATGTATTTTTCGAAAAGACAAGTTGGTAATATGTGAGTTATTCAGTTCAATATGTTATTTTAAATGTTCAAATAAACATGTAGTAATAAAATATAAATTATCAGCATGATCCAAAAGAATGTAAAATTATATTAGTCAGAGATTGCAACAAAATCTCTTGGGAAATAAACCCAATAAGAATCTCTCATATTTTATCTCCAGGGTAGTATTCAATCATAATTATTTTTCTGCATTGACTTTATTCATTATTTGGGATAAGGCTGAAACAAAAATTTGATATTTTACTAACTTTAAAAGTTCTAGCTAAATATCTATAGAGAAAACGAACTGATCACATTCGCCCCATAGTCATTTTCTAAATGGGTTTCTCTAATAATTTTTGACTATTTTAAATTCTTCTTAAAAGTTAGTGATTTTAAGTATAGTATGAAATAATGCTAAAACTATTCCATTTTGTAGAACTAAAAACCTCACACAAGCTTAAGAGATTTATGTTAAAAAACTTTTTCCTGGATTGCAATTTTATAATATTCATATTTATTTATAAAATAAGAGCAATGTTAAATATCGGATATGAATATCCATATGCATTATTAATTTGAAATCTTTTAGCTGTAGAAAAATACTTAACTAAATAACATGCAGTCTCCTTAAAGTACGACAAATAGAAGTGTCAATGGAGAATCTGAATACATAGAACAAGTGAATGATTATTTATATTTACCTTAATAAGATTAGTAAAAAGTGTATCACTTTGATTCCCATTTCTTGGTTAAGATTTGCAAGTCAGTTCTACTTTTCTTTTCTTTTTACTTTTTTTTTTTTTTTGAATTACACATAAAAAAATTAGTTTCAGGTATAAAGCAGAAGATTCACTATTCGTAAGTACTGTGAAATGATCACAACAGTAATTCTCCTTAACATCCATCCCCACACAGTTACATTTCTTTTCTTGTGATAACAACTTTTAAGGCCTACTCTCTTAGCAAGTTTCAAATATACAACACGGTATCATTACCTATGCGCACAACGCTGGACATAATATCTTCAGGAATTATCATTACATAACTGGAAGCTTGTAGCTTTCCACCACCAAGTTTGTACCCCTTAGTCACCAATTCGTTTCTACAAATATTTTAAGCTAGATTTTTTGTATAATAAGTTATAAGTATAGAGAAATCTTCAAATCAATAAAAGTTATATAATGATTAATTGCGAATAAGAAAATCTGGCTTTAACCATCCACTGGATATTGGAAAATGCACCCCCTTTCTGCTTGAATTTCCACAGCTACAAAATGTTGAACTTGATTGGATATACACATTTTAGCTTTACTATTTTTTTCCTGAGTTCACAGATCATATTTTTAAATTTGGAGTACACTGAAGTGATCTGTGGTCACTGATGGATGGCAAAATATTTCTTTTTATTTCTGCATAAGGAAGATTTATATTAAACACTTGTGGAATGTAATTATTTCTGTGTAATTAAATTGGTCAAGTGAAATTTTATTAGCTGGGTATATTACTTCCATTTGCTTTTCTAAAAGTTTACTATAGAAATTTGGAATGTTCATTGAAACCTAATCCCCCTTTCCTCCCTTCCACTCTCATTTTCTTCCTTTCCTTTTATTTCCCTTTCCTACTTTTTTAAACTTATATATACATGTATATAAACATATATTTATGTGTTTTGTGTACAAGGTAATACCTTGCCTCAAGGAGCCAACCTTTATTTCCTTGAAATAAAGTATAAACTTCAAAAGAAAATAACTACTGTCTTGTAAAAAAATTCATTAAATTTGCAGTCCTCATAAGAATAAAATAAATCAGTCCTAAAACACCCTCTTTACCAAATTTTTCAAAATATCTCTCATATGATTTGGGATATCTTTTAAAACATTAGATCACATTAGACACTATTTTTATTTTATTTTATTTTTAGACAATTTGTTTCTCATTTTTGCTGTTAATAACTTACCTCAAAGTAAACTTGATTTTTTACAGTACCAAATGCCATATTGTTCTTCAACCTAGAAATTCCCAGAAGCCCATAATGCTTTTAGAAAATTACTGAACAATTACCAACCTAACTTAATGACAGACTGTATAGAGAATCAGAATTTCAGCATTATTAAAATAAATTAACAACTATAATAAAAACTCTTTTATTTGTAAATGTCATTCTACGTTGAACACATAGAATATAGTAATTTTATAGATTCTTTTCTTGCAAAATTATTAACATGCATCTCATCAGCATTCATGTATTTTAAAAAGCTGACTAAGGAAACTGATGTGTTAACACAAATGGAGAATTTTTTAAAGTAAGAATATAAGGGGTGCCTGAGTGGCTCAGTCGGTTGGGCGGCCAACTTCAGCTCAGGTCATGATCTCACGGTCTGTGAGTTCAAGTCCTGCGTCGGGCTCTGTGCTGACAGCTCAGAGCCTGGAGCCTGCTTCAGATTCTGTATCTCCCTCTCTCTCTGCCCTTCCTTTGCTCATGCTCTGTCTCTATGTCTCTCAAAAATAAATAAAAATGCTAAAAAAAATTTTAAAAATGTAAAAATTTAAGATTAAGCTATCCCATTTTCAAAATTTTCATGATGATGGGGGCACCTGAGTGGCTCAGTCAGTTAAACATCCAGCTCTTGATTTCAGCTCAGGTCTTGATGTCAGGGTCAAGGTCATAAGTTCAAGCCCCATCTTGGATTCCATGCTGGGAATGAGGTTACTCAAAAAAAAAAATTTCTCATGATAACGAACACAGAAATAATAATAATAATACTACCTACGTTTGTTCGTTGGCTGGTATGCAAATATAAGAGTTAGGTTACTTAAGCACTAAAATATTTCAGTTTTCTCAGGGACTTTGTTTCTTATATCTACAACTCTGTGAACTTAATTTTTAGCTTGTACAGCATGAGCATCTGAGTCTGTAAGTAGGGAAGTTGGTTTATATCACCTGTCTCATTTCTGTAATTTATTCACATAACTCACAGAATCTCCAATTGTGTAAACATTCCTGGAATCCCACTGAATTGTCTGTGGTCACTTGATTCATTCTCTTGTCTTATGTTTTAAGCAAAGTCTTATATTTGGTGTAAGTAAAGTGGCATTTAAAAACGAAGTTGAGGGGCGCCTGGGTGACTCCGTTGGTTATGCATCTGATCCTTGATTTTGGCCCCGGTCATGATCTCAGGGGTTCATTGCATGGAACCCTGCTTCTGGCAGAGGAGCCACTTTGGGATTCTCTCTCTCCCTCTCTCTCTCTTTGTCCCTCTCCCTACCCCACTCACAATGTTGCACAAGCACACACATGCTCTCTCTTTCAAAATAAATAAACAAACAAGTAAAACAAATAAAAATGAATAAAATAAATAAATTAATTAAATAAATAAATAAATGAATGAAAATGAAGTGAAATGGAGATGATTTTATTTTACTCTTTGATACTAGATCATCACCCAATATGGATAACAACGCAACTTGTTCTTACATATACAATTCTTACATATTCTTACATATATGTACATTAAATTTTTTTTCTTTTGGGAGCTGGAGGGCACCCTGGGGCTGGGCTGAGGACTGATCTGGTGGGGTGAAGTGTAGAATTCCCAGGAGGGCAAACAGGGCACATTTGGAGTTTGCAGGGTGTGCTATGTGGCTTGGAGTTCGTGGTGGGACTGTGTGCAGTTCCTGTTAAAAGGACCCAGGAAGGATTATGGGGATAATCTAAGCATCGGAGTTGCTTAAAGAATGCTGGACTCAGGCCGCAGGTGCCGCAGCCTTGGTCACTCTTCTCAGCGGAAACCCAATATCCTAGCATTTCGGGGGGTTCTACGAGGCCCAGCAGGAGAGTCTTGGAATGAGAAATACCTGAATGTCCCAGATGCCAGAGTCAACCAAAGGCCCTAAACGGGTCCTAAACTCAACCAAGGGACAAAAATTCCAACAGTATGACGCCTGAGGCTTGCATTCATATATTTTTAAATAAACTCAATTGAAATTTGTCATCAATAGAGGGTGTACGTTGCAGTACCTTTAGGTTGCAGCCATAAAAGTAATAGGCAAACATTGCTTAATATACACTCCTGTGCATACACATTAGATAATAGTAATTGAAAATAATTATCTGCAGACTAAAAATATGTTCAAGTGAAAGCATGGAAATATGAATATCCCTCCGTATCTGCTCATCTCTTTGGTTTTGCAATGATAATTTGATGGCATTTAGTGCTATTCGCACTGACGTTAGCATTTTAAAATATAATGACTCTCCATCAAATATGATATTTTTCCAACTCAATTTTTCAGTCCCACACAATATCCTTTATTTTACCCAATTTGGAGAATAGATCTTACATTGTTATTCATTTAATTTATATAGGAATTTATATTCAGCATGTAAATTAACTACTTAAATGTTTTGGTATAGATATTGCTGATGAAATTTGCTTAGGATCAAGACATTTATTCCACACACACAAAAATGGGCTAAATATTCTTTTATAGGTCTTTCTATGGTGTCTAAATAATGCATTTTTAAAATTATTCTCATGAATTTGTAAAGTAATTATTTCTTGATATCACTTGCTTCTATACTTTATGGAATTGAATAATTATGTCTTTCAGCTTTCTGCCAATACTGAAGAACCTCATTTGCATGTTACTTGCTTTAGTTGAAGAGTGAAGAATCGATCTGTATTTTATGTTCTCACTGATCTAAACAAAAATGTTCGATCTGTAAAATCATCAGTAGCAAGCAGTGATGACTTCTATGCTCATTTATGCAATACAAGCATGTCAGTTGCATACTATTTGCAAAACATTGTTCATTGTTGTGAAAACCCAGAAGTAGACCAGATATGGGTCCCGATTCATGAAGCATTCAACCAGAAGATGGAAACATGATAATTACATACACAACTAAAATGCAAGTTAGAAAATAATGGGTAACCAAATGGACTCCCAAGATATTACAGGTGAGAAAGAGTCCACTCCTAGGTGTAGAGAAAAACTAAGACAGATAGAAGCTTGGTTTTTGAAAGAAAGATCAGGTTTATAAATGTGGGGAAAGAAAAGAAATGGAGTTTCTGGGAAGTCTAACCTTGTAAAGTCAAGGATATTGTCTTCTGGAAATCTAGGCAAGTTGTGGGAAATCGAGAAAAGTTTGTTTGTTTTAGAGGTAGGTTGGTTGGTGGAGAATATTGATCAATGAAGTGGGAATGCGTGGAAAACGTGCTTTGATTGAGGAAATCCAAATATAATAGGGGATTTTTCAAATGTTATATTTTAGCCCAGAAGCAACCCCTCTCACACAGTAATCCTGTGA
Organism: Paguma larvata; assembly: GCA_030068075.1. Taxonomy (NCBI): domain Eukaryota; kingdom Metazoa; phylum Chordata; class Mammalia; order Carnivora; family Viverridae; genus Paguma; species Paguma larvata. The sequence continues at coordinate 40,500,400 of CM057840.1, forward strand.
TATTATGTTACTTACAGTAGACTTCTGGACACATGGGACCCCTTGATGAATGTTTACATTTATTTTACTTTTATTGAGATTTACCTTGTATTCGTTTATAAAGCTTTTCACAGTTTACACTAGCTTTGTAATTTCTCTGTTTCTATCTTGTTTATCAACACCTTCCTCAGTAGGAAATGGAGGGATTAAGCATTGTTGGGGAAAATTGACATTATAATTTTTTTTTTTTTTTTTTTTAAGACAGAGAGAGAGGGATATCTCGGTGGCTCAGTCAGTTGAGTGTCCGACTTTAGCTCAGGTCATGATGTTGCCACTTGTGAATTTGAGCCCTATGTTAAACTTTTGCTGACAGCTCAGAGCCTGGAGTCTGCTTAGGATTCAGTGTCCCCTCTCTCTCTGCCCCTCCCCCACTCGTGATCTATTTCTCTCTCAAAAATAAATAAACATTAATTTTTTTAAAGAGAGAGAGACAGAGCATGAGCATGGGAGATGGGGGAGGGGGAGAGGAACAGACAAACAGAACACCTGAGAAAGAATCTGAAGCTGGCTCCAAGTTCAGTGCAGAGCTCCACACAAGGCTCCATTCCAAGAACAATGAGATCATGACCTGAGCTGAAGTCAAGAGTGGGACCCTTAACAGACTGAGCCACCCAGGCACTCTGACATTAACTGTTTCTAAAAATTATTATTCTCTATGGGGCACCTGGATAGCTCAGTCAGTTTAATGACCAACTCTTGGTTTTGGCCCAGGTCATGATCTCACAGTTCATGAGATCCAGCCATGCATGGGTCTTGCTCTGTGCTAACAACACGGAGCCTGTTTAGTTAGGATTCTCTCTCTCCCACTCTCTGCCCTTCCTCTGCTCTCTCTCTCTTTAGAAGTAAATAAACATTAAAAAATTATTATTCTCTGTAATGTTAATATGAATTTTTGACTGGTATAGCACTCCAAAGTTGAAAATATTCTCATTAATGTCATTTCTGTTTAAGAAATACTAGAATTCAAAATCTGAACTCAGCAAATCAATACCAGTCAAAACTAAGCTGGCATGAGAATAAGAAACTGAACATAAATGGCTAAAATATTTGTGTTTAACTCATAGAAGATATAGAAACCTATTTAAATTCTAATGTTAAAATATTATATATGCCAATCATAAATTCACTACATACAAAGTCTTTTCAGAATATCATAAAAATATATTAACTAGAGATTAGGCTGTCATAGTCTCTGGTATACTGCTATACAATTTTAATCAAATTATCCTTTATAAAAGATCATTGGTTAAAATTAAAAGTTTAGAGTGACTGACTGCTTTAGAATGCATGCATTTTTTAAAACATCCTCTGTAAAAACATAGCCCTCAATTTCAAATTTTTTATGTTCATGTATTATGTAATTTTAGGGAATTGTGAACATCAATTGCAATAATCACAACATTCAAACATTGCAAACCATTTTCACATAAGTGCTTCGGCTATTATCAAGTCCCATCCAGGAGATTCACCATCAAGACTATAATACAAAAAAAAAAAAAAAAAAAAGGTTAGGGTCTCTAGGTGACTCAGGTTAAGCCTTGGACTCTTGGTTTCACTCAGGTCCTGATCTCAGAGTTCATGAGATTGAGCCCTACAGTGGATCCTGCTTGGAATTCTCTCTCCCTCTCTTTCTGCCCCTCCCCCACTCACATGCACAGACAATAAGTAAATAAATAAAAAGACTGTAATGCTAGCCACATTTAGCAAATCTAAATATTACCAAGCCTCTAAGCTCTCCACTTGTCTGGAACTTGTGTAATGTCCTCCCCCAGAGTGTGGGTGTGACTCATATACAATTCTGAGTTTAGAACATTAAAAGATAGAGGTTTCCATGTTGAGTGCCCTCTTTCCCACATCTCACTCTCTTTCTCACTCTCCCTCTACGTCTTCGTCTCTGTCTCTCTCTCTAATAACTCACTTGGAAAGAACAGAAGTCACATCTGTCATGGCTCAGTCCTATGGAAAGGCCACCTGATTAGGAACTATGAGTGAGGTTAGAACCATGAGCCTCTTTCCCTCGCCATAGTGGAGACTTCATGAGACAGGTTGACTCAATACGAAAAGCTTGGGACTAGAATTGCCCACCAAAACTCCACTCAGATACCTGACCACCAGGAAGTGTGATAATAAATGTTTATTGTTTTAAGTGCCTAAATTTAGAGGTAATTTACGTGATAGGGACAAATTCATATAGTTCTCTAGGGACAAAAATGGGTGACTGAAATATCTGTAGTAAATTTTTACTCACATCCTACAATGTTGTTTACAAAGAGGAGATTTAAATAACTCTTTTATTATCATTTTTGTCTAACCAATAGAACATTAACCATTAGAAGTAGTCAAAACAAAAACAAAACAAAAACTTGCTTGTTTCTCTCTCCATAAGGTATGGTCTTAATATTGCCAATTACTTAACTTTTCAAATTTTGTTCAATTAATTTGTGGGGAAATAAAACCTCTCTGGATTCCACAGTTTCCTGAAAAATAATCACTAGCTTCCTGATACTCTTCACATACCTCATGGATTAGATCTCTACCTTTTTGTTTAGTTAACTGCTCTGATTCAAAGAATGATAAGCTTGCTTTTTTTCCCTCAAGGACAGAGTCAACTCTTAGAGCCTAGTGTCTATCCCTAAATTAAATCTCCAGGTACTTGGAAGAATGGGTAGTTTTCTTCCAAAGTATTTGAATGTCAAAATCAATGAAGCCTTGAAACTTGGAGACAACTCCAAGTTTTAAAGACTGAGAGGCAGAGAACTAGGTCGCTCTTGAAGAAATTATATTGACACTATCAAAAGGTTTGTAATTAAGATGCAGGGTCATTACTTTCCCTAGAATAACCTTTCAGAAGAGGAGTGATGGCAAGTGCTTCATTCATTTTTATAAGCAGAGAAAAATCATTTCCCCTTGCCCTTCGTCTATAGAGAATCGGGTTAATTGTATAGGAAAAAAAACAGCAACATCTTGCATCCCATTGCCCCAAAGATGAGGTCTAGGACAAGGAGGTGCTGACACACTATTATTTATTGTGAGGAATTTAATAAGACATATGTTTCTGACCTAAAACACCTCTTGTGCTCATTTAAGATCAAATTAATAAAGATTAATATTCAAAACCAAACAGTGTTGCTGTTTAAATTCTAGGCATGTTCTGTTTGTTCTTTCTAATATAGATGGACTCGAAGACAGTGGTCCTGAAGGATAGTTCTTTGGTTGAAGTGGGATAGACTTTCGATTTGATGTCTTAGAATTCATTTTAATTTTAGCATATTAAAGAGTATGAAATTCTCCTTTGTTCAAAAACAGTTTATGTTTAAACTTTAACAAGTTTTTCTCCATGTTTGATTTTATGGTTTATTTTATGTGTGTTTTTTTCTCTTCCTTATGTATACATGACATAGTTTACACTTGAGTATATTTCATGAATGAAATGTAGACCAAATCCATATAATATTAAGCAATTTCTTCAAAAGTTGATAGAGATAACAATGACAACAATGGTAACATTTGTCTTACTAGGTACCAAAACACAGCTCTACAATCTTCCCACGTAGTGTTCACTTAATTCATAAAATTACCCAAAGAAGAGACACATAAACTTGGGAGTTTTATGATTTCCAGGCGGCACTACATTTCCTACGTAATAGAATATAAGCACATGCAAGCGGGTTCCAGCCTCTGTGCAAATATTCACTAACATCATACTACTTAGGTTTATTACAAAAACTATCTGTTTTTAGGGACACTGTTTGGGATGGCATTTCCTTCGGGTTTTAACTTATGTTGCTCTGTGTTTTACTATTCACATGCAAGAAGTTGTGAAAGAGATCATTCCATTAGCGTAAAATGCAGTCAGGCTTCATTTATATCTTTGAGGAGTAGCTGATATTCATGCAAACATTACGTTAGATACCAGGCACTGTACTAAGTGTTGAGACAGACAGGACCTATTGTCTGGGAAGTAAAATAAATATCTAAACCTTACAGTAATAGATGCATAAGTTTTTAAGAGTAAGTTTTAAGATTTTAGGACTTCATCATAAATAGAATATAAAATTACTATGAAGTTTATGACCAGAGGAGAGGACTAGCAATAAACTTAAAAGTTGTGGAGCAAATTCTGTTGTCCTCTAAGACGCAACTGTAGTAATCAGTCTATTCTCCCCTTATCTGTATTTGTATAAAATATTTCGGAAGATCTATCACTCTGCATAGTTGACTTTAGTGATTTTCACCTTGAAATTTTTCAAAGTTGCGAGTAGAAATTAAATACTGTATCTCTAGAAACGTTTTACTACCTTTTCCACAAACTAGTGGATTTATTAAATATAAGCACTTTGAAGGAAATTTGCAAAAAAAAAATGTTGTCTGAAACAATATACATCTACTTTTTTTTCATTTATTTATTTATTTATTTGCTATTTATTTATTTATTTTATTTCTGAGAGACACAGAGACAGAGCGTGAGCAGGGGAAGGGCAGAGAGAGGGGGAGACACAGAATCTGAAGCAGACTCCAGGCTCTGAGCCACCAGCACAGAGCCCGACGTGGGGCTCGAACTCACAGACCGTGAGATCATGACTTGAGCTGAAGTTGGCCGCCCAACCAACTGAGCCACCCAGGGGCCCCTAAATCTACTTTTTCAAAACAGTATAAGTAGTAGTGTGAAACTATTTGAAATATAAAACTATATTAGCAATACTGATGCCAATTTTTTTCATTTTAAAATATTCAATGGCAGGACAAGTTAATTTAAATTTCCCAACATCTTTGCTTTATTAACATATGTTGTAATATGCTTTATACTATTTTTATGTTAGTATTGCATATGGTTTATTCATGTGCTCGCACTTCAAATTGCCATGATTATTTATAAAAGAAAAAAAATATAAGTTGAGTGATGATTCAGTACAATGTAAAAAAGTTCCCCTTTGGTCAAGTTTAGAGTCTAAAACTGACAAATAAGTTGATAGACTTAAGTGGTCAATGGTTGATACACGTTTGATCATTGACAGGAGAGAGCAAGGAAACAAACATGAGCCTACTTTTACTCTATGTCTTTCTTTTGGGTCCAACCTGTTGAACTTAATTGTGTAATCCACATCACATGTGCTGAAGAAAATTATTTTCTGAAGCATTAGAAGCATTTCCTTTGTTCTCTGAAATATAATGTCCATTAATAAGCTTAACTGGTGAGGAAAAAGTGACACAAAGGGGGACTATTTGCATTCTGTATTATAAATTTCCTGAATGTTGTCTGGAAGGAAGAGACCTGGTAACAGTACATCTTGGAGAATGGAGATTTTTAAATCACAGATTTATGAAAACAACAAAAACCTAAAGATTTTTCCCAGAAATGTAGAAATAAAGCTTCTGGCCCTTGTCATAAGGTTTAACAATGAAATCAGGAGCGTATTACTCTGATCTAAAAAAATTATACTTGAGAAGTTTCTGGTTGGCATGGCAAATCTGCTAAAGATGTAATATGTGCACCAGTCTGTTCTTTTAATATTCGAAAGGGGAATTTTCACAGTACCCAACTTGTTAGTGATTGGGATAAAATTTAATACACAGAATTTTATGCTGATAAATTTAGAGCCTAGAAAAATTATTCTTTGGTAAAAGGAAAAAACACACACATGCACACTGCCCTGCACCCATATATTCTAACACACACACACAAAACCTGATGACTGTGACATTAAAAAAGGTGGTATTGACATAAGGTGATTTTTTTAAATATAAAAAATATATATACCTTTTAATTGGAGACTAGATCTTCCTTGGGTGCTCAGAAAAATATAAAACAAAAGAAACAAACTACGCTCTCACTGTAGGAATTGGCTGGGTATTACAAAATTAGGAGTTTTCACCATAGAAAATCATGAGACTGGAACAAAAATGAATAGAAGAGAGAAGACTCCTGAATCTAACAACCCTCCAACAGAGATTAAGGAAGGCAGAAGGAATCAGAAAAAAGACTAAGGAGTCGCTCCCAGAGAGACAGGAAGAAAACTGAACGAAGGGTGTGTCTTGGAAGCCCAGAGAACTCTTAAGAAAAAGCCATCAACTGTGTATAATGCAGATGCTAGCTGAACTCGTGAGGTAACGCGGGATTCAGGGATGTGGGTATCACAGGTGACACTGATGCTGGTCAGTGCGGAGGAGTGGTAGGGGGGAACACCTGACTGGAATGGGTTCAAGGAAAAAGAGACGAGAAATAAGAGCCCATAAAGACAACTTATTTCAAATAATTTTAATATAAAGAGATGGAGAGACAAGGACAGAAAACACAGCCAACATTTGTTTGTTTGTTTGTTTTGTTTTTCAAGGTTGAGGTAAATACTTCCATACTTTACATTACTGTCAGAATGACTAGGCCTTCTAGAGAGAAAAATGTTTGTGCAGGAGGAAAAGAAACAGAAAAGAAATGGCTCGAGTAATGCTCCTCAGTAGGTAAGAGAGGATGGAACCCAGTGGGTTCGCTGGGTGTCTGGGAGGTATATTCATACAAAAGAAGAGTGTGCCGATCAAGGAGACTACGAAGACGTCAAAGGAGGATTTTCAAAGGTAAATTATGTTAGTGTGATATTGAGACTTACTGAGGAGAATTATCTAAAAATTCTCTATGGGATTAGATAAGTATCTTGCATTTCTTAAAAAAAATGTTTAATTATTTTTCTCTTCTCCATTTTCTTTTCTCTAAATATCTGATAAGGAGACCAAATGAAAGTCTAATGAGAAAATAATTAGATAATTTCTAATAATTATTAGAGGGGATATAATTATTTAAAACAAAGACCTACATACAGAGTCTAAAAAAAAATGCCTGAAAGAATGTGTAGAAAATAATTATAAGAAAAGGTACATGGATAGGAGCAGTAAGGAAAGTCAGGAAACTCCTATCCTGCCGCGCAGCATTTTACACTGGGAAACAATACTGAATGAGGTGAGTGGGAGGATGGAGGCATGGATGGATATAAATACAGTCATAGATATGGAAAAAAAAAAAAACTAATACAAGCTGGTGGAACAAACTGATAACAAACTATTGTAAACAAATACAAGCTAATACAAACAATGAGAATTCCAAACAAAATGAATGTGGGATAAATTCCTAGAAGATACATTAAAAAACCAAAGCCATTATCATGGCAAAGTAAATGCCCTACAGTTATGATTTCCTTACCTTCATTTCTCCAAGCGTGGTAAAATTTTATATTATATACTAGCTCCAAAAATAAGTACTGGAATATTGTTCCTTTGCTATGCTCTGAATTGTTCCAAACATTCAATTATTATGAGTTGGTTCCATCTTTCCCATATGAAATTATTTGATGATTGTGTTTGTATGTGTGTGTTGACTGGTAATTGCTAATTTAATGTCCAAATGGTTTTAAAAGTTTATTCATTACAGTATTTATTTTTGTGTCAGTTTTAGGAATGTATATTTTTCAAGAAGTTATTCATAGTGTGTTCCTAATTGTTACATTTTTACACTTTTGAATGTATGTCTTTTCTTATGGAGTAATAGTTTTTATCTGTGAACAGTTTTTAAATGTTACTATTGCCAGAAGCTTTCTATTTTTCTTTATATAAAGCTGTTAGGCTTTGGACACTTCAGTTTTACTTTGTTTTTCATTTCATTATTTTCTAGATTTTTTCTTTAATTTTACCTTCCCTCTAATTTCTTTTTAAGTTACTTTGTGTTTCAATCTCTAATTTGTTAAATGGTTAATTTATAGTTTTTCTTCTCTGTTATATGTATTTAAAATGTTAAGTTCAAATGGAAAGTTTTTCTTGTGTACAATAATTTCGTTATTTTTAGTCTAAATAAACTCCTAATTTTCATTACAACTTCATCATTTATCGGCAAGTTATTTTTTTCAGTGTGTTGTTTACTTCCCAAATGTTGTTTGTATTTCGTTCTTCCTCATTATCTTTTAATGGTTGAATTCTATTTCGTTTTTGTCAAAACATTTTGCATGATACTCAAACTTTGATATAAATACAGACCACTTATATTTCTCGTTTAGCTTTCCGAAGAAAGCAGGCAAAGAGCAGAAATTCAGTGTGAAAATGAGCTGAGAATACACATTCTTCAGGGATTTGTTTTTCTTATTCCACAAACCCAACATGGGATCATTACGTTCTTTGCCAGTCTCCAGTCATTACAGGGATAGAGGGTGAGTCTGAGTACCTTGAACCAACCCAGAGTTAGGGCGTTAAGGTTTTTCCTTTCTTCCTTGTCCTGTTTTAAAGGTCACAGTCTCATTAGTAAGATGTGTGAATATTTCTGTGCCTGTTTATCACTTTGGTTTGTTGTTGTTGTTGTTGATTTCTTGCCTTCTCTTTTGGTCCTGAAGACTTCTACTACATACACTCTCTCAAAATGATGAAAATGAAAACCGACTCTTTTTTCCAGGTAGAATAAAACAGGGAGAATGAAAACCCCGCTATGGCTTTTTATTAGCTCTGGTTTGAACATATATCCACCCCGTAAGGAAACTGTTCACTTAATCCCAGTGGATCCCCACTGGAAACCGTATCTCAGAACATTTTAGCCTCCTTTCTTGGTGCCAACGCAAAACCTTGTATTTTGCTACATATGGAGTTTTGAGAGCACAACTTCACTTCAGTTGATCCAATGAAGTGCCCTGAAAGATGCCGGAGGAGCAGAAAGCATGTGAAGGGGCGCACTGAGGTAATGATGAGGCAAAGGTACTCTTAGAAGTGCCTTCTTTGGCAATATATTGCTAGATGATATCTTTGTGAAAAGTCTGACCCATGGTGAAGGTTTAAGTGAATTACAACGTATCAGACTTGGATTGTCTACTATCCTGTTCCTGTCACTTTTACAATACCTTGAATTTCTTTCCCAGGTAGAAACATAATTAATTCACAATTCTCCACATTGCTTTGAAAAGGAATATATTAAAATAACTTCATCTTCACAGAAAATCATCAACCGATACATTCTTCTATAAATTCTTGCATTGTCCAAATGGAGACCTAGTATGTGAAAGTTAAATTTATGTAGTATGACTCACAAAATAAGCCAAAGGCTATATTTTAAGTAGAAGATAATAAACAAATATCCTATTCTATGTGACTAACTCTGTAGTTACCCAGATTTTACAATATATGTTGTCTTACATTCTGTAAAATATAAAACTTAAGTGTCATTGCAATAATACAATCTTGGCCACAAATCGGGATTGCCTGCTTTCATGTTGTGGTTCTCATGGCTTTCTGTGTGTATAATTTTGTTTGGTTTGAGAGTTTTTAATTCACATCTGAAAAATAAATCACACATGATCTCTGCAGAAATATTCACAGACTTTTGTAATTAGTGGATTGAATCCTCTTTAATAGAGTTTACTGTTTTACACATATCTCTTGAATTTTACCACATAACAAGATGTTAATCCTTTCTTTCTTCATTGTCTTCCTTTTAAGATAATACCGTGCAAGTGTTCCAAATTAAACATATCTTATCATTGTTGCAAATATTGAAGTAATTTAAGATGTTAGAAACAAAGGTTGATATTGACATAGTGTCTTGAGCTAAGGAACAAGCATTAGCTGATGTTTACTTTAGAGGTTTTAGGTCTTACGCTTTTCATAATAGATAACATTTCTAATATTAATTTTTGTAACCATTATGAATAAAATTTTAAAAAGCAACTGCATTTTATTGTAGTTTTGGATTTTATAATGAAGTATTTTTTAAATTAAGAATACAGGAAGGAATAAGAATAATAAAATCCTACTTTCTGAGATTGGCATGCAGCATTTCCTCTTAGTTTTTTGTTTTTGGTTAACTTCATGTATCATGTTAATTAACTATTATCTTCTCTATGTACAACTGAATGGCAACATTAAAAAATGTACTAAAGCATTTTTCCCGCAGAATAGTGTAAAAATTTTTATTTTTAGCTGCTATTTAATAATGCAAATATGTGTCAGATCAAAAACATATTTGTTCTCACCCAGTGATGCGCTGGTCAACACTAAAGCAGCACTTCAAAGAGCGGAGCGGCGGATGTGATGTCACTGAGTGTGACCTTGGGAAAGGAGGCTCCCCAGCAAGTCTCCCAGGGAGGGTGAGCCCTGCTCCTCCACACCACAGCTGTGAGACCTACGAGTTGCTTTCTGGCTTTGTTATGAGAAATATATTTCATCATGAATATCTTTACGAAAGCGCTTTTATTTATGGGAATATTCTGTAGAGAAGATTCAAAACAAAATGATTCCTCTTTGAAAGCCAATTTTCTTTCCTTAGGGCTATATCAATAACAACAAGGAAATAGGAGATTATACCAATAAGTAGCTGTTGAAATGATACAGAGAGTCATTTCTCTCATTTTCTTTTGTTCTGGAAATAGAACTGTGTTTGCTCACATGAGTAAATGACTGTGTACTTCAGGAATTTTTAGCACTGTTCTAAATTCTAACAACAGTGACTTGTTTCTGCCAGGTTTTATAGGTAGATTAATGAGATGTGGCCACATACATTCTTTGGTGTTTGGGTGCTTCATTCAGCAATGTTTGTGAGGTTTTCCATGATTTTATGGAAATGTCATTGTGACTCTACCACAATTAATTTATGTATTTTAATGTTGATGAATTACGTAGTTTTCTGTTAGATTATCACAATGACTACTTCTGTAAATACTCCTGTGAACATCTTTTGGAAAAAATACGTACTAAATTCTGTGGGTAACATACCTAGGAATGGATTCACTGCTTCTGAGTACCTTTTTACTTTTAATAGATATGTCAAGCACTGCACCCAAGATTTTCTGCCAATTTAGACTCTTATCATAAGTATATGAAAATTAATTATGTATTTTGTCTCTTTTCTTTGTTTTATACAAAGGTTATTAATTTATTTTGAGAGAGAGAGAGTGAGCGAGCAGGGAGGGGCAGAGAGGAGAGAGAGAATCCCAAACGGGGTTCGAACCGATGAACTGGGAGATCATGACCTGAGCCAAAGTCAAGAGTTGGTCGCTTAACCAACTGAGCCACCCAGGTTCTCCTTTGTCTATTTTTATTATAATCATTACAGAATTTATTTAGTAGTATAGCTTTAATTTAAAAATTCCTAATAATGAATGAAACTGAGCTACTTTTCATAGGTTATCAGCCAAATGTTTATAATATTGGGTAAAATATCTTTTCAAGTCTTTTGTCTGTTTTTTTTTTTGTTGTTGGATTTTCTGACATTTTTTTAAACGTTTATTTATTTTTGAGACAGAGACAGAGCACGAGTTGGGGAGGGGTAGAGAGAGAGGGAGACACAGAATCTGAAGCAGGCTCCAGGCTCTGAGCTGTCAGCACAGAGCCCGACGCGGGGCTCGAACTCACAGACCATGAGATCATGACCTGAACTGAAGTTGGTCGCCCAACTGACTGAGCCACCCAGGTGCCCCTGGATTTTCTGATATTCTTATCAATTTGTATTAATTCCTCATAAATAGACATAAATATAGTGTGTATGTGTGTCTCTCTCTATATATATATATATGCACCTACATGCACATGCTCTCAGTTCATTATGCGTATTTTACATATATTAGGGATATTAGTCTAAATTGTATACGTGCATGGTAAATCTCTTCTAGTGCTTTCTATACTGCCTTATCAGTCTCCTGGTGGTATCTTTTAATGAATAAAATACTTACTTTTAACATAGTCCAGTTATTTTTTAATAGTGCATTTTGTATTCTATTTAAGAAATTTGTGCCATCTCTAAAGCCGCTTATATAATCTCCTGTGTTTTCGTCTAAAAGTTTTTTCTTCTTTGCTATTTACATTTAGATTTACCCTTCATCTGGGATAGACTTTTTAAATTTTTTTAACGTTTGTATTTATTTTTGAGAGACATAGAGACAGAGTATGAGCAGGGGAAGGGCAGAGAGAGAGGGAGGTACAGAATCCGAAGCACGCTCCAGGCTCTGAGCCTTCAGCACAGAGCCCGACGCCGGGCTCAAACTTACAGACCGTGAGATCATGACCTGAGCCGAAGTCGGCCACTTAACCAACTGAGCCACCCAGGAGCCCCTGGGATAGATTTTTAATTGTAGTGTAACTTAGGGGTCATGACGCCATTTTTCCAAATTGTTAGTGACTCAGCAAAAGGTCAAGTGTTTCTCAGTTGAACTTCAGTGTTATCAGTTGTCATAACTCAGGTTATCTCTGTTTGAATCTTTTCCTGTGCTGTTCATTTTGTTCTATTGATCAGTTTGTCTATCCCGTTCTTCTAACACACTGCCTTAATTACTATAGAATAACAATAATTTTGTTATCTGGTAGTGTAAGTTCTCCTGGTTTGTTCTTCTCCAAATTATTTTGAATATTTTTGGTCCTTTATATTTCCATATGTATTCTAGAATCAGCTTGAGAACTTCTGGAAAATGAGCCTTCAGAGATTATTAACATTTTTATAATTTTGAATGTTTTAATATATTTCTCCATTTATGGGAGTTTAATTTCTTTTATGCCAATACTATTCTATTGTTTTTAATGCAGAAGCTTCATATTTCTTCCTAGATTTATTCTTAAATGTTTTTATGCTCTAGCAAATTATATATTTTTTTAATGTTTATTTATTTTTGAGAGAGAGACAGAGTGGTAGCAAGGGTGGGGCAGAGAGAGCGGGATACACAGAATCCAACGCAGGCTCCAGGCTCTGATCTGTCAGCGCAGAGCCCCACATGGGGCTGGAAGCAACAAATCATGAGATCACGACCTGAGGTGAAGTTGACCCTTAAATGACTGAGCCACCCAGGTGTCCCAAATTGTATTATTTTTTAAATTATATTTCTATTTGTTGTTGACATATAGAAATACAATTGAATTTTGCATGCATATATACAAAAATTTTTGTATATGTACCTTTCTAGATTGTGATCTTTCTTTTGAATTCCTATGTCCCAGCTTTGATTTCACCTCAGAGCCTCGTGCTTAATTAATATTTGTTTATTTAAATTTACAATTCAGTATGACCTAGCTTCCATATTGTAAATATACTGTTAGGAGGTCTCAAGTTATGTAAGAATCTCAATACTGGTGATTGTCATGGATGGGACAAAATAGCGGCTCTTGTTGTACCTCCTGGAACAAAACCCACTAGTTTCAAGTGGTCTAAGCTTTGTTGATGTTACTTGTACAGACCTGCATGACTTCATTCATTCAGAAAGGTAAGCCGGGCACATTATTCAAGAGCGATAACAAGCTAACTGGATAACTGCCGGGCACCTAGTTTACCCAATTTGTTCTCTCTGACCTCTGACCAAGTCTTTGATTTTTTCTTCTTCATATTCTTAAATGCTGGCCTCTGAGGAAGCATTAGGAATCAACATCCATTTATTCTAACTCACTCAGCCCATTTTAGTTAGCAGCTAGCAAACCCAGAAGGAGTCTCTATGAGAATAAGCCAGTATCTCTCACTTACCAGCTCTGTTGCTCCGCCCCGTCCCAAGTCCATTAGCATACAGAATAAGCAATGCATTTATTCATTTATTTATATGCCACATGCTTTCTCTGCTAAAATAACTTATATTTTCATATGTAAAAAATCTGCTGTTTATTTTATTTAAAAATGAGACTTTTAATTGTGCAGGAAGGATTATCAATTGAAATGTGAGTTAAATGAAACTAATTATTTTTTATTTCTTGAAAAATAAGCCTCTAAGATCTTGAGGACAATATATTATATATGTCTTATTAAGACGTAGTAAGATATATATAATAAAATGTAGGTCTTTGTGACTTTCTAAGCAAAAGGAACATATAAAATGATGAGCTATAATTGTTTACTGTGTTTTAGTACCTAAGAGTCTAAGTTCCCTGTAATCAACTTCACTTTTAACCAGAGAACCTTGTCCAAGTATAATTACTTTGATTTTGAAATCACGTTAAATATAAGAAGAAAGGGGAATTAATGAAGCTCTAGTTAAAATACATGGCTACACTTCACTACTTCTCTGTTGATATCTAATTATTTTCTGCTGGTGGAACAAGTCCAGACTAAACCGCATCATTTTTGTGTACGAAGTCCGCAGAATGCACTGCGTCAATTCTTTCTGCACAGCACCAAAATCCGGATCTTCTGTTTAAACAGGAGAAGATGACGTTTTAATGGTTCGAATGCATTCTGATGAAAGTATAAAATGCACGGCCATTGCAGTCAGACTTTAATGCATACTAAATTTCAGTTAAAGACTTACAGAAAAATAGTTTTGTTTTAATAACCCTTCACTCAGAGGGACAAAATGTATTTTGAAACTTAAACTTAGTCTATCTTGTTTTTTCTCTTAATGTAGTTTTCTAGTTATATATGCCTGTGCACCATGGTAAAAGTAAACACTCATCGTTCACGTCCATCAGCCTTCACCCAACACACACACATGCACGCACACACACACACACACACACACATACACAAATGTTGTTTTTCAAGCTTTTAAGCCTTTTACAGACTGACAGAGATTTGAAAGCCTTGGCTTTCACTTTCAAGAGCAAAAACACTTAGAGAAAAGAGGTTTTTATACTCTAGAAACCTTGACTTACAATCTTAGAATGAAAGCCTGAAGGAGGAAGTCATAAATCCATAAACATTATATTAAAGAAATGCAGGAAGTTACTGCTTCTTACAAGATAAAAACCATTTTGGGAATGGAAAAGAGAAAGATTCGTATCTTGGCAAAAAGAAAAGAGGTTGCTTTTTGTTTGTTTGTTTAAGACTTATTTTTTTTTTAAAGAACAGTTTTGGGTTTACAGCAAATTGAGAGGAGAGTAACAGAGATTTCCCAAATGTCTTCTCTCCCACACAGGCGCCGCTTTCCTCATTACCGACATTTCCCGCTGGAGTGGTGCATGTGTTGCAATGGACACATCATAATCACCCAGAGCTGACAGCTTACATTAGACTTCACTCTTCTCCATTCTATGGGTTTGGACAAATACATAATGACATGTATCCATCAATATGATATCATACAGAATATTTTCCCTGACCCTAAAAATGTTCTGTGCTCTTTCATCTAAAATACTTCACTCCACACTCAATTGCCTTTATTCAATTTAGTTACCTTTATTGTGTTTCTTCTCTGAATGAAGCTCTGGTTTTGTTAATGAAATCGTGGAGTCTAAATATTGATTCTTTAGGAATTTAGTTGGTGGAAAAGACAAACTAAAACAAAAGACAAAAAAAAGCCGACAAAAAGGAGACATTGGGACAAAGTGCATACAGTTGTATAATTCATTAGAAAGTAATGAATGCTATGGAGGAAAACACTTTAGGAAGGGAGACAGAAAGTTTCAGCTGGGTCAGGGAGCTTGGCACAGCTTTAAATAGGATATTGAGTGAAGACGCCACTATGAAGTTAACATTTGGGATGAAAAAAGATGTAAATGACGTGAGGTGATGAATAAAAACACCAAAGAGGAGCTGTGATTTGTGAAAGAGAATTGAGCACAAAATTCCTGCTTGGGATTCTCTGTCTCCCTCTTTCTCTGCCCTGCCCCCACTTGCTCTATGTCTCTCTCTTTCTCTCAAATAAATAACCTAAAAAAGAGGTCAACGTGGCATTTGCATTTTAGAGCATTAAATCCACCACCACGTGGAGGATAGATTGAAGAGAAATAGTTGTTCAAAGGTGACTGTAGTCATCTAGATGAGAACTGTGAACACAGACTTAGAAGACACTGGCATTGCTGTTTGGTAAGGCAGGAAAACTAGAAGAACAGCAAGTTTCATGTAGCAGACCAGAAGTTTCGTCATGATACTGTTGTGTGTAAGACATAGAGTGATAAGGAGTGCAGTCTATGGAATTGGAGAGGCTGGGACCAAATCCTTGCTCCACCACATTTTGGATACAAAACTTTGGGTGATCCCCCTGGTCCCTGGTTGCCCCAGTGGGTGCTTTGTAAGCGTGCTCTGACGATTCAATGAAATGATGAAATGATGCATGGAGCTATGTGTACAGTGCCTGGAACTGTAATGGTCATTCCACACATGTTATTTATTGGTGGTGGCGCTAGCTGTCACTGATGAAGGTGATGATGATGCATCTGTTATTGATGACTTTAAGTCAAGGTGGAAATCAAGAGCTTTGGACTAGGAAGTGGATTTGAACTAGAGGTTTAAAAATGCATGCTATACAATTATGATTACATAAATTTATATAAATCTTCAGGATATTCAAGGCCCACCAGGTACATAAAAACAGTTGCTTCTTGCCATATATGACTAAGAATGCTTGACATGTAATGGAAGGATCGCCTGGCACTTAAACAATATTGCAGGAACAGAGACTCGAGCTACCAGTTTAGTCATCTCGTTTTGGTTTTGTAGATCCATAATTAACTGAACTCCTAAGATGATGGATTTAATAATAGATAATTTCAAAATAAACTTTAATAAACATCCACTGTAGTATATTCCACCCACCTGCTATTGGGAAATTATGCTACAATTTGCTGTATGTCCAGGGTGTGACTATTATTCCTTCATCTAGCATTTGTGACTGTCATGGTTCACATGCTTGAAAATTATCACATGCAAGATAATTATGTGATCATATAGACATTTCAAGTTACTAACCCCGTTTTCAATATTCATTCCTAACAAAAATTATAAACAGTGTCATAGATGTGGTGCTAAAATTATTATGAGAAAAAATATCTTATATATAGTATTTTCTCATAGTTTTTCCTAAACCTTTGATCACTGATGTATCATGGTCAAAGAACATAGGAGTTATGGAAGAATGTTTTTTAATAATCAGTCTTTGTATGACCTTTTCCAAATTTCCCTAAGGTAGTATGCTCATCTATTTCTAATTAAGTTTCCTTATGTTGCATCCTTAATTATGAGTGGGGAATTTGAATTTTTTAATTTCTTATAATACTTTCTCTTTTTTAATCAGATATATCACACTTTGAATTGCTTAATGACCCAGAGCCTACTTAAAAATAAAGCAGTATAGTAATGTAGATATAATAATGAGAGATTATAGTAGCTTAAAATAGATTTAGTAGAACCATGTCAAAAATTAAATTAATAGTGCATCCACCCATGCTCCGTTGGCAAATAGAAAGTAAAATAGAATTTAGAGTCTGATACAATTGGTCTATTTCTTTCATGTAACTATTTCCACATAAGACCGTGTTACATGTTTTAATAGACAGGGAAAGAGTTAGGCCAATAAGAACATCAGATAAAGACAGTTCTATTTAATTGGTGATTCAAGTTAACTAAGTAAAGTAAAGGTGCTTTCACAGAATCATTTGATTGGTTGAACAAAGTAACTCATTCTTTGTAAATCTAGTACTTGCTAGGCTTCTGGGATAAGTTATGGGATACAGTGGAGTTGATTGGATAAGTAATTCTAGTCTGGAAAAAAGCTTCTGAATGTAAAGGTTAGTCAAAGGAAAATAATGTCATCATAAATTAATGAGATAGCAGCTCACAGCTCTTGTTTCTTACTCCTACCTACATTTAGATCGTCACTCTTGTCTCAATATTAGTGTGTGTGTGTGTGTCTGTGTGTGTGTGTGTGTGTGTGTGTACCTCCTTATCTTCACCATGAATAACACATCGCCACCAGATAGATAAATAGATAAATCAGGGTATAATATTCAAAGGAAAATTAACATAAATTTCAAGAAAAGTAATGCAAATATTAGAGCAACTCTATTTGTCTAGCAAAAATAGATGCTTGATACAAAATTACCTCTGAAGACATTTATTAGAGATCTCCAGAGAAACAGAACTAACAGGTTGTGGTTTGAAATGCAGTTTGAATCCCAAGGTAGTCTGCTGCCAGAATCCTTCTTACTGGGAAAGGGCAGTCTTTGTTTTCCTAAAACTTTCAACTGATTGGATGAGGTCTACCCATATTATGAGGAGTACTCTGCTTCACTTAGAGTCCACCAATTTAAATGTTAATCTCGTCTAAATAACTACTTCAGGAAAGCATCCGGGATAATATCTGGACAAACTTCTGGGCATCATAGTCCAACTAAGTCCACATAAAGCTTGTGATATTTTCACCATGTGCAGACGGGGTGGAAATAAAAATAGTAGGCTTTATATAAGCCACACTTTTGTGGCAATGGAAAGACTTAAGTAAAATAAGCAACACATTTAGCATATTTTTAAAGCTTTGTGTGTCTTTTCCATCTTTCCTACTATATTTTTACTTACTTAAAATGCATATGTATGAAATAATATTAGGTGATAGGTATGATTTTAATACATATGCTACACATTTTGTCATCAACAGAAAAACGTTTAGGAAATGAAATTGAAACATATATCTTGAATGAACTTGTTTTTAATATTAATGATTTTATATTTTCATTGAGAATAAGTAAATATAAAAGAATGAATTTGGAGTTGAGGAAATTTGATGTTATTTTGAATAATTACCCCAATCAGATAAAATAAAGAATAGATTTTGCTTTAAAAATTCAAAAGCAACACTCTTCCTCTAGTAATTTTAGCCAACTCAGTAACATTAACAGTTTCGCCTTCATTTGAAAATAATGCCAAACAAAGGAAAGAAGAAACCTTGCCAAGTTTCAATTGGCTTTACACTAAAAACATAGATAAGCTTGTCTACTCAAATTGAAATATTTTTCTTTGTGCAGATTACATTTCAATGCATCTCTAGATAAGATAGTTCATTTTGTTTTCTGCCAATCCTATGGTTAATATCCATTTCTCAACTTCATTAATAACCATTCTAAACAAAACACTCAGCTTTAAAATACATTATAGAGATAAGCCTGATTATTCTCATAGTGACAGAAATACTGAAAATGGTAGGAACAATTTAAGAAATCACTATTGGTCGAAACACTGTACCTGGCTATTCAGTCTTTTTGTTTATAAGTCATATTTCTCACTATGCCCTCTGGAGTGTCCTTCTTCCCAGACTCCAACTAACTGTGTAAATTTGGGTACATTCTCTAATGTTCCTGTGTCCATTTATTCGTCTAAAATGAGAATACTAATATTTTATTTTTTGCGAGTTTAACATAAGTCTATACATGGACCACACTGAGAATGTTGCTAGATATGTGAAAAAACTTTAATCACTATAATTATTTTGTTAATAAACATCCTCTCCATCTCTACCCAGATTGCCTGATTTATAGTCTTTTCAAAACTATGCTTATATAGTCTTAAAATAAATTATTTATTATTTTTATATGTGATCTGGGATCTCTGTAAATTTTAATTTTGAAAATTTGCCCTATGGAAAATGCATTTACAGAGCTCAAATATAGGGGTGTATACTGTATGTATCTCTGGAGGTTGGCTGGCAATGGATAAATATTAATGATACACAGAATGTGTATCTTCATGTCTCTGTAGAGAACAATCTATAGTTTGAAAGGAACAAAGGTAAAACAGATTTGGGCTAATATTTTGCTATGGAACTTGAAACAATTCCACTTTTTTAAAGACACGTTAAAAAAGGAACCCCAGGAGCATGGGCTAAATGGGTGTTGAATATTAAGAAAGGTGCTCCTTGGGATGAGCATTGGGGGTTATGCGTAAGTGATGAATCACTAAATTCTACTCCTGAAACCAATATTACTCTATATGTTTACTAACTTGAATCTAAATACAAATTTGAAAAAATGGAAGCCCAAGATTATTCATACTATACTTTACTATTAAAGAATAATCTAAAATTTTTAGATTGGAGTATAAGGAGAGGTTTATTAAAAAGATTCACCTGTGAGAGACATATGGATGGACTTTTTTTTTTTAAGTTTATTTATTTTTGAGAGACATAGAGACAGAGCATGAGCAGGGGAAGGGCAGAGAGAGAGGGAGACACAGAATCCGAAGCAGGCTCCAGTCAGCACAGAGCCCGTCACGGGGCTTGAACCCACAGATCATGACCTGAGCTGAAGTCCGCTGCTCAACCAACTGAGCCACCCAGGCGACCCTGAACTTTTGAAAATAAATGGTAATGCATAAAAAAAAAGGTGATTTTTAAAATTCAGTATATACAAATATGTGTATTTTGCTATCACACTTCTTTTTAAAATAAGTGTGTGTATGTTTATATTCAGATAAAACTAAGACTGAAACTGAGCATATAGACACAACTTGTTTATTAGTTTTGTAAAACTAGGAAGGCTCTAGGCATGAAGACAATCTTTGATCAGGTTAACCAAGGAATGCTTTTATAACTCCTAACTTAAACTAGAAGTATTTATTGTTATTGAAATATTAAATTATTTTTCCTTTATTGCAAATTCCTCTTCTTCAGTACTTCCCAGCTAATCTACTTTCCTTGCCTTTCCTAATCACTAGATTTCCAACTCTACTGCTGGTCTGTGTTGGGTTTCAGCTGTGTTTGAATTTTTATTCCCTGCTCGATGGCCTGGTAACTGTTTCCAGGAAGTAAATTGGTAATATTATTACTCTCACCTTTCTTATCTTCCTCGACTCTTAACTTAGTTCTATACAGTCCTGTTTTACAGCATCTGTAAGAACTATTTTCATACAATCTTCCCAATTTCCTAAGTTAAGGCGCGAAGTAAATCTGGTTACTGTTACTCATCTTATTCAGAAGTGAAGAGCTATAATTATCTTTTTTTTTTTTTGTGAGCTCAAACAGTTGCAGATGGACATTAATTTCTTTAACCAATGTGAGAATCTATTAATAATTGGTTTGCGTTGCCTATTTATAATGATTATGGTTACCAAAATGTTACATTGCTATTTTGTAACTTTTGTAATTTTTATTTACCATGATTTCTATTTGCTTCTTTTTTTGAATTCTATTTCCCTCGCTTCTCTGATAGTTTACATTTCCTCTTTATGCATTTTACGGAGTGCTCTTAAAATTTTCGCATGCATAAATGCTTTAGCAAAGTCAAAGGTTAAGGAATATATTTCCCTCACATGTAGCAAAACCAAAGATTTCTTTGAGTCTGCCTTACTGTTTTTATTTAGGAATTTAAGTCTAACTTGTTCTAAATTACTTAAAACTCGGTATGCTTTTCCATATATCAAACTATTACTGATATTTGCTAATCATTACGTCTTGCTTTCTGATAGAAAGTCTATTACTTTTCTTTAATATTATTTTCCTGTTACCATTTCTATTTTTATGTACTCATTATAGAGTTATATGAATTTGTCTTCCATTTCATTAACTCTCACTTCTGATTTATATCATCACGTGATTTATTTTAAATTTTGTCTCCTATCATTGGTTTCACGGTAATTCTTTGGAAAGTAATAATTCTTTGGAATTATTCTTCGGAATATTTCTTTGGAATAATAATTCTTTGGAAAATTTGGCTAACATGTTCCCATATTATCCTGTTATTTACTTTTATTTTTCATCTATTCTTACTCTACTTGATTTTTTCAGAAATAATTGTTCACATCTTTCAAATTTTTCTACTACTTCAGGCCAGAGTTGTTTATTCTAACAACCAGTGCTCGCTTCATAGAGATTTCTCAATATTTCCAGTGCTTAAAAATTTCTTATTTTTTTCTTTAAAATAATGTTTTCTAAGATTATGTGTTTTGATGTGGTTGCTACGAAATACATTTTTCCAGTTTTACAGGATAAGAATGGAAGAGTGTCCATTTTCTACTATTGTCATAATTTTTGCCTAGTCTCTCTTTCTCCCATGCTTTTTCTACTACAGTGCCTCTCATGTCTTTCATTTTAAATGTAATTAATTTGCAGAAATTTTATCTTAAACACTGCAAATTTTAATTACATTTTTGAAAGTTAGTTTTACAATAAATAAAAATGGAAATGTTAACCAAAAAAAAAAAAACCAAAAAGGTATTAGTAGTATATGACCACTACATGTTCTGCGGAAATGATCTACTGACATAATAGTGGTTATCCATTGACCCCAAATCGTCTAACATTCCCTAACTTATATGATGATAGATTAAAATTTCATTTAATGGAATGTAAAGGAAATAAAATTCATAGTTTTTAAATGCAGCAGCTGTCATCCTTGAAGAACTGGAATATATTGTAAAGTTTAGTTTGGAAGTTAGATAACCAAGAGTTGAGGAATGACACTTAAGTATGGAGAAACAGTATCCTCGTGTGTGTAATAGGTTGTTTCCTCATGTGTGTAATTGCTCGGGATAGGGTTGGTGGGAGAAGCAAGATAAAAGCATAAGGAAGAGATATGAAGTGATTTACATACACCCTATTTTCACTTTTTTTTTTCCTTTGGAATTAGAACTTGCTGAAACAGGCTTACATTTTTGTAGAGAAAAAACTACTAACAGGAAAAAAAATAAACAGATAATCATAACAACTAATCTGTAAGAAAATAAGTTTATGTTACTTTAAAGTAATATTTGGATATACTTAATTTTCCAATACAATTAAATGTTTTACATCTGTGGTTTGACGTTCCAAATCTAAGGCTGTCAGTTCACTTTCTCTTATGTCCTAGTAGAGAAGGTTGTCTCGTCGCTCCCATCTCATGCCCTCTGAGAGTCAAAAGACCTTACTAAGGTTTTGTTAATCTGAGAGGAACTGTTTCCAACTGGTAAAAATTTTTCCTTATGTTTTTTGTTCAACCACCATCCTCATAGCCTCCCAGCTTGCTCTCTCTTTTTGTGGAGAACCTAATTTTTGGGGATTGCCTTTTTTTTTTTTTTTAATGATCTATTTCCTTATGTCTGACCTCCCGTTCATAGTTAAAATATAGTCACCTGTATTAGATGATTAATCGTTAAGAGATGGTATTTTAATCAGGTTGGCATATTGAGATTATGAATGAAAATAGCAAGAAATGAGCTCAAGTGGCCACATGAGATTTAAACACGAGTATTAATTTTGGCTCCATGGATAGAAGAAAAATGTACCTGTTATACTAGATACCTGTGAAAATGCAGCTCAAACTCTTCTGTCAGGTAGGAGGCATTAAGAAAATTGGTAACCCTTTAAAATAATTGTGCTATTAATCACTGCTGAAATCGCTGTTGAAATCCCAAAGAACTAGTTATGACATGCACATTAATACCAAATGAGTTCATCATGATTAATATTGTGACAATAAATACCAGAAGAAATTAATAATGATCCGCTATTATTTCAAAGCCCCGCTACATAATTCAAATATTTTACCATGAAATATAAGCACTTTTAAGGTACATGCTACACAGAATTTTTTTAATTGTGTTTTTATCCAACTTAGTTTAATTTTTTTTAATGTTTTTATTTATTTTTGAGAGCAGGAGAGACAAAGCATGAGTGAAGGAGGCCAGAGAGAGAGAGGGAGACACAGAATCTGAAGCAGGCTCCAGGCTCTGAGCTGTCAGCACATAGTCCGACGCGGGGCTCGAACTCACAGACTGTGAGATCGTGACCTGAGCCGAAGTCGGACACTTAACCGACTGAGCCACCCAGGCGCCCCCCAACTTAGTTTAGTTTAGTTTAGTACTTTTTAAATATTTTCATTTTATAAATACTTATTACAAGAGAATATCATTTCTTCTCATTTCCACCCCGTAAGTGGTGACTAATGCATTTAGACAAACATCGTGATTCAAATTTAAGTAATGGAATTTTGATTTTCTAAATATGAATTTAAATTAATTTAATTTAAATAAAAATAAATTGAGTTAAATTAATTTAAATAAAATAATTTAATTTAATTTAATTTAAATCACGAAGTCTTTACTATAAACAGAGAATTGTGTCATTATTTTTCTCAAAATGGCATACATTTTTCTCAAATTATGAAAATTGATATAATGAGTAGCATTAAAATCCCCCAACACAATGCCTAGCTATTCTTCGTACATGATTTTCCTAGCATAAATCTTGGTAAACTTTTGCATTAATATAATAAGTCAAATATGTAATTTGTAAATATTAATAAATCTCAATAAATCAATATTATTGCTAAGCAAACTGTTTTCATGAGTCAATCTCAATTTTAAATAATTGCCCATTTGTCAAGTTTAATTTTCACCTCTGCACTCAAGGAAAGTAACCGTGATCCCTCACCTGCCCCTGTGCAGATTGCTTACTCCTAAAATCGCCTTAATCTTCACTGGTCTAATACTCTTGTTTCTGCTTTGCTACTTATCGCCCGACATTCTTTCTCTTGTTCTAGGAACTGCCCATCGCACTTTGCACACCTTTTATAACATGATTGTACCCACTACCTAATACTTGCGTTTAAATGAACGCAAGCTTCAGGAAATGTTACACACCACATAGAGAAAATCAATATGTATGTCTGATACTCTTTTCCTTATAAAACCCTTATGCAGAATGGCAATTCTTTCACTCCCCAATTTTCAAATTTGCCATTCCTGGGCCGTGTGGAGTTTCTCAAGGTATCACACAGCACTAACAAAACAATCTTTCTTGCCTCCACAGACAAGAATGTCTCTGCCTCTCCTTTTCCTTCTCTCCTCTCTTATCTCTTCTCACCTGGCCCTGTGTGTCTTACCATGCAGCTTCTAGCTACTCTGCTAGACTGTGGTTTTCTTTTCTTTCTTTTTTTTTTTTTTCATTCTGATAAGACTTTACCTCATTCATTAAGAAAATCCATATTCTTCCACTAAAATGGTATGCAGCATTGCTATTCCTAACATAGCACGTGGCCTGGCAAACCGGAGGCCTTCGCTGTGTCTGTTGGCACCATCTTAACATCAATGCTATGATTGTCCCACTCAGTGCTTCTGCTTTTCACTCCACACATCAGACAGGAAGGGAAATGTATCCTCCTCTTTTTGTGGGGAGCATTGGAAATGACATAACAGGGAGTTCAGGCATTTTAAACTTCCTTCTACATGGCCCTCTCTTTCCCTCATTGCCAGCTACACTTGCCATTCCTAACTTAAACTGAGCCACAGCATGTGAACAAATTTAAGCAACAATGGGCATGATGTATTTTAGAGCACGACAACCCTCTGGTCCCTAAATGTTGTGGGAGAGACCAGGTCATCATTCTAGAACCTTCTAGTTGCCTTTTAAATGAGACTAGAGTCCTTGTTGTCTTGCCTCTATTGTACTAATACAACTTTATTTCTCTGAGAGTTCTCTCAGACTAATGCAAATAAAAAAGATGCAAAATAGTGTTGAAAATATAGAGAATGGAGACCAAGAATATATATTCAATTTCAAATTAGACTCAATCATGAAATCCTGCTGCTTTAAAAGAGAAAAGCTCTCATAATTTACTCCCGTTTATTAATCTTTGTTACTGCATTAGCACAAATAAGAACCAATATTATTTGGATAATGAAATTAGATATCCAATATCCTGTAATACATCAATCTCTAAATGCACATAAAATCATTCTTTAATCCATATAAAGCATCAATTAGATGATAATTATAAAGACAGCATTGAGTCAGCAATCAATAAAGTTGTGAATAAAGCATAAATAAATGAATTACTAATTTTTTGTAGTTCATAATTGAATATGACTTTATAAGCCTCTAAAAAGGGGTGGCATCTTTTCAAGGATGTGGTATTGCAATCTTCTTTCTATGCAAGGGAAAATTTTGTTCTTGGTGAGGTTTCCAACTAAGAAATTATTTTCCTAATCAAAATTATTTTTCTAATCTTTTTATCACATTAAAAGAAAGTAAAACAGCATAACTTTTGTTACATAAGCCCTCAAATCCCCAGACTAAAAAGCAAGCATGCACCCTGGACACGGCCGAAACATGTCTGGAAAACAAATAAGGCAGCCATCCATAACTTTTCAAATTCTATTGGAGATAAACAGCCCTTTTCAACTTCAGAAAGGAATAAACACTTCACACCTGTGATGGGTACTGAAGAATTGCATGAGCTAAGAAAACAACTTTTCCTCAAATCGCAATATAGTTCCTAACGTAAGAAAGGACAAATCCCAATTCAGAGAGAGCACTTTAGGGGCACAGAAACCAAAGAGTAGAAATGAATAGATATGCATTTGAGAAATAAAGAGTGTGGGAAGAATAAAACGCTTAGGTGAATAAATATTTGAGTGTGTTTATTTCATTCATTTATTTATTTACAGAGCAAATGTGAACATGGGAAGGGCAGAGAAAGAGGGAGAGAGAGAATCTCAAGCAGGTTCCAAGCTGTCAGTGCGAGGAGCTGACACAGGGCTCGATCTCAAGAACCTCGAGATCATGAATGGAGACAAAATCAAGACTTGGAGGCTTAAGCAACTAAGCTACCCAGGCATCCCATATGTTTCATTTTAAATGATCTTAGAACATTAAATTCATCTTTTAATTCTGAAAATTTAAATGGTCAAATCTAGAGAGCGCCATCATACCGGCTCTTATACTCGGTGCATTTAATACTTACAAGACGCTGACCTTTCCCTTTTTCCTCACCTTTGATTTGAGAATGACATATCATTTCCCACAGTTCTTACGTACCATGTTAACATGGGAAAGTCCTGTGTCCCTTTCCTTGCCCTTTTTAACAGTGCCGTTAAACAGCTGGACTGCGTGGTGTTAAGTCCTACCGAGGTGATGCCTTTGGCCTTCCAGCCTCTGGTTATCAGATCTAGAATATGTCTTCCATTCCCAAACTTAGACTTCTTCTCGGATCCCTTGAACGTGACTTTCCTCTTTTGACATCAGTACTCTTCTCCAAACTTTGAAGTACCCAGAAATTTTACTTTCCTTGTACCATGCATCTGATTTAGGAGGCCCAGAACCCTGGAAAGCTGCCCTACGTGATTGAACCATTCATGTGCTGACTGTGTATGTGCATGAATCATGGAGGTGAAATTGTGATTAGCTCAAAGTAGCAACAAAAAGAGATATTATTTTACAAATATAAAACAGTAATATATCAACTATGAGGCCTGGAGGAACAGAAAGGGATAAACTAGAATATTTTTAAATCATCTGAAATCTCATCTTTCTGTTCTCTACATGAGCTTCATTCTTGTCTTTGTTCCAGTTTTTAAATTTAAATATATTTAAAGCTTTTTGTATAGTAACCTATTTTTGTTAATAACCTTCACAAAATATGCATTTTACTCAAAGCTATTTTTATTTGATTGATTTTTATTCTAATATGTGGAAGGTTCTAATATACTTCAATAACTCAATATTCATTTGGGTTGGTTTCAATTCTTAGGTAATATTAGAAGTATGTGAAACCACCATCCAGAGACTAAAATGCATTTATTAAGTATAACTTTCTGATAAAATGTATACGATTTAGAAACTATACAAAAAGGGAACTGTTATGTCAGAGTTTTTATAATTTTTAAACTTTAGGTGGTATGAATTTCTAGAAATGTTATATATCTGTATATGACTAACTACTGATAATGTACATGTTAATACTCATTTCCCACTATTTATATAATTGTAGATATTATAATTAGAAATCTCAATTTCAATTTAACTAAAACAATATAAAAATTAATTGCCATATCAACCTATAGTTATTTGATTGCAAGGACATGTGAATAATTGCTATATTTTTGATCTGATTATAAATTCATTTCATAAAATATTTCATCAGAATTTGTCTAATATTTTTGGGGACCATTTTGATTTTTCACAAATATATGTTTTATGTAATAATTGATATTTTAGAGTATTAATTCTGGGTCTATTGGCACAAATATTGCCACAGTTCGTAACTTGGATTCACAACTTATTTTGCCATTCATGAATTTTATTTTCCATTATAGTTTCTATTTTCATTTTTACATTCATGTTTAGAACACCTTATATAACAAAGATATTCGGTGAATATTCATCTATGTTTTTCCTAGTTTTTCTAGGTCATATATATGGATTTTTTATAAAGTATCATTAAAATGTATTTGATGCATGTAAAATAATATGTACATATATATCACCTACATAGTGCATTAAAATACATAATGATAATAAAATTAACAAAATACTGCCCCGTTCAAGATTTTATTTATTTTTAAAACACAAAAGAGGGGCTCCTGGGTTGCTCAGTCGGTTAAGCATCCGACTACAGCTCAGGTCATCATCTCACGGATCGTGTCAGCTGTGCTGACAGCCCAGAGGCTGAAGTCTGCTTCAGATTCTGTCTCCCTCTCTCTCTGCCCCTCTCCCACTCATACTCTCTCTCTGTCAAAAATAAATAAACATTAAAAAATTAAAAAAAATAAAATACAAAATTCAACTGAGTAAAATGTGAAGATTGTATTGGCTCTATTCAATGATTCATGAGTCTGGCAGCACCCAACATAGCAGTTAGACTTGTAGACAATGAAAGACTTGTAGACAGAAAGAAGTGGAAACAAGGAAGTTGTACTAGGCCAAAAAGTAGATTGGTTATTGCCGGGTGACTTTCCCCATAAGGCATGGTAGGGATTTATCAGGCAGATCACCTAATGCTAATCATGTGGTTCCTTATTGGCTAGTTTAAGATTTCATTTTTGGGAGAGCCAAAAACAATCAAGTTAAATCTCAGTTTGATATATGGGGCTTAGCATGAGCAACCCCTTCTGGGGCCTGTTGTCTGTGTTTAACACTATCTGTCTCTCTATCTACCCAAATTTGCATTCCTTAACAGTATATTGTTTAATTTTGATTACTCTTTTTCTTCAAAATATGTTGGCTATTCTAGACCTATTTATTGCCGTTCCATATAAACTGCAGAATCAGTGTGTCAATATCTACAAAATCGGTTGCTGAGCTTTTCACTGAAATTGACTTGAATCTGTAGAATGAATTAGGAAGAATTCACATCTTAATGATATTAAGTTTCCCAATCATGAATATGAAATATCACATCATTTATTTACATCTTTTTGATGCCTTCATCAGAGTTTTGTAGTCCTCTACATACAAGCTTTATACATATTTTGTTTGATTTATACCTATGTGTTTCATTTTTTACATACTACTTTAAAATAATTTTTGTTTTCAAGTTTCAGTTGTATATTGTCCTTATAAAGGTAGGCAATCGACTTTAGAATATAAATCTCCTATGCTGTCCCTTGCTATACTTTCTTATTAATTCTAGGATATTTATTTATTTATTTATTTATTTATTTATTTATTTATTTATTTATTTATTTTTATCATTGGTGATTCTTTGGGATTTTTCTACATAGACGATCCTGTTACATATGATGAAAGACAGTTTTATTTCTTCCTTCCCAATCTTATAAATAAATTTCCTCTATACATTTTAATGCAATAGCTAGGATTTGCAGTACAATGTTGAATGGGAATGGAGAGAGAAGTTCCTTCATCTTATTAATGATCTTGGGAAGAAAATGATGTTTTTCACCATTATGTTTAATATGTGCTGTGGGTTTTTTGTAAATGCTCTCTATCAAGTTGAGAATGTTTTCTCTATTTCTAATTTTCTGTTGAGGCAAATTAGCTGACACTGGATAATTTTTTAGTGTGGATCCAACCTTGTATGCTTTAATGAATTCCACTAGTTTGTTGTTGTCGTTTTTGTTTTGTTTTGTTTTGTTTTGTTTATAGTTCATTATTGGATTCAATGTGTTCGTATTTGGTTGTGGATTCGTGTTGCCATGTTCGTGAGAATTACTGGTCTATAGTTTTCTTCTTTTCCAATGTCCTTATCTGATTTTCACATTAGGGTTAATTCTGGCCTCAATAAAATTAATTGGGAAGTGTTCTGTCTGTTTCAAATTTTTAGAAGAACTTATGGACAATAAGTATTATTTCTTACATGTTTCATAGAATTCACCAGTAGAAATACTATCTGGACTTGATTTTTTCTTTTGGGGAAGGTTATGAATATTAATTGAATTTCTTTAATAGAAATAAGGTTATTCAGTTTGTCTATTTTTAATGTTGTGATTTTGATTGTGTGCTTTAAGGAATCGGTTCTTAATTTCATGCCTGTAAGCAAATTTGTAGGCATAGAGTTGTTCATGATACTCCTTTATTATCCTTAAAGGCCACGGGACCAGTGATGATTGAAGAATCTGGCTCCAGGCTAAAATCTTAGTGCATTTTTTTCAAGATTGACCATCAGCAATTACAAAGGTTTCGTGACAAGCCTTATGGGGGACCTGCCTTCCCCAGATCAAACTTGTTCACAGCCAATGAGATACAGTTTTCTAGAGGGAGTTGTAGTCACTCAGCTCCTCACCTCCTAGCCTCAATTTCAACCCTTCCCTGCTATGACCAACCCTGTTCACATGAATATTGAATATCTGTGTTTCTCTCAGCCCAGGGGCCTCCTTTTGAAGGTTTCTTAATTGGATCCTCTCCTAAAACACTTTTCAGTCACTTCGGCCAAGGCCTCCTTATGGTGGTACCTTGACTAGGACACTCTTCTCCACTGTGACTCAGTTTAACTTGTTTCTTCTCGTTAAGAGAGATGTGGTGATTTCTAAACTCTTTCTAGATTGGATTAAAATCAGAAGTTCTGTAGGGAATTTTTAATGTATTGATATAAATTAATAGGATATACCGTTTTGAAGTTTTTCTTGAATTACTTTCAATAAGTTACGATTTTAAAGAAATTCATCCATGTGAAATAATTGTTTAAAATCCATTGTTTAAGGCTGATCACATCAGCACTATTGTCTTTAAACTCTCTGTGAAGTTTATAGGTACAATCCCTTTTGATTTGATTGTTCACTTTGCCTTCACTTATTTTTCTTTAGATGCTAATTTTAGACCTTTTTTAAAGAATGAGCCATATTTTTTTTTTTGTATCTCACAAATTTAAGTTACTTTTCTATTGAAGCAATATCTGCATTTTAAAAATAAAACCTCCATTTTTCTTTTTTATATTGCGCTTTAACATCTTTGGTTATGTGTTATTCAGTAACCTTTTCTATTATAAATATAAAAACTCTAAATTTCTCTTAAAGTACAATTTTGACTGAATGCTATAAGCTTTTCTTTATTCCTATTGTAATTTATTTTAAACTTTATTTTATTTTTAATTTTAGACTAATATTATTTAGTAATATATTTTACAAATATCACAAGGATGTTTTATATTATTATCATTATGCTATGCTACCTTGCTAACATAGAATATACCCTGTAAGATAACTATTTCTGATTTTAGGGGAATTTGCTTTATGACCTTTGGAGTGCTCCTAATTCGTCACACTTTATGGACACTGTTAAAGAATTTATATTCTCTAACTTTTGGACTTAGATAAATAGAGGGAAAGATAGATGGGTAGATAGATATCAGTTAATTTCACTGTATGTTTGTTTTCTGAAGTGTCATATCTATAAACCAACTGTTTCTGTTTTATCAAATCCTGAGGAGGATACATTGGAACATTACCACAATGGTGTTGGATTTTAATTTTGCTCTAGTTTTATATAGTATATGTGAAGCTGTATTTTTGAGTGCAATGAAATTTAAAATTTTAATATTTTGGGAAAAAGAAATATTTTTCATTACATTATGATTCTTTTTATCTTTAAGAGTTTTTTTTTTTGTTGTTTCTGGTGCAAAAAATTATTTTTTTATATTTATTCATTTTTGAGAGACAGTGAGAGACAGATCATGAGCAGGGGAGGGGGAGAGAGAGAGGAAGACCCAGAATCTGAAGCAGGCTCCAGGCTTTGAGCTGTCAGCACAGAGCCCAACACAGAGGGGGAACCTATGAACCATGAGATCATAATCTGAGCCGAACTCAGATGCTTAACCTTGAGCTGAAAGAACCTTAACTAGCTGAGTCACCCAGGTGCCATCCCAGAAAAGAACATTTATCTGATACTAATGAGGCTATCTGTTTTTTTATCAGAATTCACTTGGTAAATCTCTCCTTTCCTTTTAGCCATAGCCTTTCTCAAAATTAATATTTTAAACATTTTTCTTTTGATAACATTTACTTAAAACACATCTATCTTTAAATAGTAAACATAAGCCTTTTAAATATATATAATATGTTATATTTGCTTTCCTTTCCTTTTAATATGCTTTCTCTTTGTTAGCTCTTAAGGGATTTTATTACTTATTATATATTTTATTGTCTTCTTTAGGATTAAATTTTAATCTTCTATTAATTTTCTCTATTATTTCTGTAGAACTTAATGCTTTGATATTTTGAAATTTGTATATGCATATTTAATGCAATAAACTTAAATTTAATAATTCTATCATCCCAAGTAATATATAAGTAATACAAAATAATTATAATATAATATAGTATATCAATATAATAGAAGTAAGAATGCTTCGATTATAATGACTTTTCCCTTTGGCTTAATAGCCAGTTTGGTCTGTACTTTAAATTTATGTCATATTTTAAAATTCCATGTATTAGCCTCATTACTGTTGCTCTTTTATACATTCAACATTTACATAAACATATGTTTACCAGATTTATATTTTTAATGATCCCTTTTCCTATCTCCAACTATATATATGGACTACATATTTTAGAATTTCATTAGTTAATCTCTCTATAAGCTTCTTCAATTTTAAATATGAAAATTTTAATTATTTGAAGCTCATTTCTCATAGTGTTACAAGATAAACTGAGACCTATTAAATATTTTAGAAGTTTATTTGAGCAAAAGTCAATTTGCTTTGAGGAGTGCCCAATGTGGCAAACAGAAAGGAGCTCCCAGGACCTGCATGAAATGAAAGACTTTATGGGCAGAAGGGAGCAGGAGCAAGGAAGTTCTACTGGGCAAAACAGCGGGTTAGTTATTGCAAAGTTATCTTCTGTAGGGGATGAAAGAGGTTTATCAGACAGATTAACTACCTAGTGCTGATCAAGCAATTCCTCATTGCCTGGTTTAAGATTCCATTTGTGGGAAAGTCCAAACTAATTAAGTTATTATTATTGATATGAGGCTTAGCATGAACATCTCTGTTTTGGGCTCGTTGTATTATTTTGCGCAACAGGCATATTTACCGAAACCTGAATTCTAGTTTTACAGTTGTTTTATTTTTTCTTAAAATGTTGACTATCGTTTTGTTGTGCTCTAGTTTCTGTTCTACAAATAATGATTCTGCTGTGAGACCCACAGTGTTAACTATGCAGAGATTTCATGTTCTCTTCGGTGATTTTTCAGCCCTTTATGTAGAACAGTCATGGTCCACGGACATTAATAGCCTTGTTTTCATGAATTTCTTTTTAATTATAATCAATTTTTTTTGTTGTTGAGAGAGAGAGTACAGTATATAAGTTAGAACTCAACTTATACCCTTTTATTTATTTATCGTTTTCTTTTGGTTACATGAAGGAAACAGTCTGAAAAAAGTCATTCAAACTAAAGCAAAGCCCTGCCTGTATCATTTCACAGAATCCTCACCCAAGAAAAGACCTAGCTTAGAAACAGACATACTCATAAAAGCAACCACTCTGCAGTATTTCTTACATAATATCATTTGATGAACAAGAGGGAAAGACATAGGGGAAAAAACATTATGTAAAAGACAAAGATAAAACACACACATAGACAACTCTGACCTTGGGGGAATGAAGACAGATGTAAAGAACTTAGTAAAATTTTAATTACATTCTTCATGATTTTGAAAAAAAAATATTCATTCCTAAGTTTTGAACACGACGGTATTTATTTATTTAGAGGGAACATTTTGAGGAAAAGGAAGCAGTTATAAAGATGAAAATATATTGCTAAACTAATATAAAATTAACTTTACCTTTCTAGCTCACGGTCTTCAATGGACATAAGCCATTGCCGAAGAGTTATTTAAACAACGGACTAGAAGAAATGGTATGTAAATAAAATGACTTATCTCATCAATAAAGTTTTCCTAATTTTTCCTCATATTTAGTAATATTACATTTAAAATAAGATTCTCTTCTTAATATACAAACCTACAATTTTATAGGGTGTTACTAAAACCATCACAGTTTTTTTTTTCCTTTAGTGACTCGAAACTTGAATTTAGAGCACAATTCCAATTTTTATTAATCTTATATGATTTACTAATGCAGTGAAATTCTGTGCAGCCTGAATGGGCCTTTAAAATGTCAAATTATAATCAGGGTTTATACGGAAAATTGAAAGACTGCGAGGTTCTTTAATCACAATGCATTGTCAACTTATTTCCTGCTTCAGGACCAAATTTATCTTTCCCATGCAGAGCCTTAAATTTCTAACACTATAAATGGCTGAACTGAGTAATAAGGAGATAATATAACATTGCATTTTTGTAGCATTAGCCTTTATATTGAAAAGCTATTGCCAGAACAATAAGAATTGTCAGGTTGGTTTTTATTATTAGATATTAATTACTTATCATTAAAAAAATAATTATGACAACTAAAAATCATGAGTACTTCCTACCTGGAACATAGTGTCCTCAGCTGCTTATAAGCAACACGCATATCGGTAACCATTATTATTCCCACTTTACAGATGACGACTTACAGGATCAAAGAAGAGAAGAAAATTCTTTGCTCGAAGTTACAGAACCAGGACTGGAGGCCAGATCTATAAGATTTCAAAGTACATTCCCTTAAATATGCTCTTAATAAACCAAACTGCCAAGGTATTGTGTACATATAAATGTTTTAAATTACTATATATTTCCTTTTTTTTATTTACATTTATTTATTTAAATTCAAGCTAGTTAACACACAGTGTAGTATTGGTTTCAGGAGCAGAACCCAGTGATTCATCACTTCCATAACACCCAGTGCTCATCCCAACAAAGGCCCTCCTTAAGGACTATCACGCATTTAGCCCATCCCCCCACCCACCTCCCCTCCAACAACCCTCAGTTTGGTCTCTACATTTAAAGTCTTTTATGGTTTGTCTCCCTCTCCGATTTTATCTTATTTTTCCTTTCCTTTCCCTATGTTCATCTGTTTTGCTTGTTGTTGTGTTGCTTAATGTTTATTTGTTTTTGAGAGACAGAGACAGAGCAGGAGAGGGGGACAGGCAAAGAGAGAGGAAGACACAGAATCCGAAGCAGGCTCCAGGCTCTGAGCTGTCAGCACAGACTGTGACATGAGGCTCAAACTTGTGAACCGCGAGATCATGACCTGAGCAGAAGTCGGAGGCTTAACTGATTAAATCTTTAAATATTTAACGTACTTTATGCCATTACTTGTATTTTGATTTTCTCTGCAAAACTCACTATAGTGTCAACAAATGTTGGTTAAGAAAAAATAATCACTGGTTTTGACACAACTATCATTGATCATTGACTTTGATTAACATTGATTGAATTCAGTCTTTATTTCCTGATAATGCAGCCAAGCCAACATCGGAAAGGCATATCCCTATGAAAGTCCTGGGTACATACTGAACCTCAAGCAGAGCAATTTCCACAATTATCAAAGCTATTGTTTGTCCTCATTCTGTAATGAAAAAATTCAACAGAAAACATTTGTCCCTCTTAAGATAGTTTTTTCATTGTTGTTGTTTAAAAGAACAAAGCCAAAACAATTGTTAACTTGATGTATGACCTTAAAACTTATGGCAAACAGCCCTTGAATGGATGTGTCATATTCAGGTTATAACCCAATGCTTGTAAGAAATTATTCTCTATGCATGCACATCTTCTTTTACAATGGTTTATTATTAGTGGTCAAATTATTCTAGTAATACATTTCCTCTAATGAATACATACTTTCTTAATTTCATATATTGAAATGCTATTTAAATTGTCCTAATTTTATTTTTCATTGGAGCACTTAAAACTATTTCTGTTTATTATATTCTACTTGTGGTCTTTGGTGGACTGAAATATTCTTTAAAAATATGTATGACAAAATATGTCAGTAATTGTTTGGAAAACAGCCTCTGTCACATGAAAAACTGCAAATAATAAAAGTTGCTACAATAGAGAGCTTGTTAAAGATCGGCTCATTTTAGGTTTCATTAACAATGCACTGGAGATATAATGCAGAGTGTTAGAAATCAATCTAGACAAAGTCATTACTCTTCAAATACAAGGCTTTCTAGAAATATTTATGACTATAATAAGCACATTGTTTTCAGAGTAATGGATTTTATAGGTTAGAAAACATCATTTAGAGATATTTAAATATTGCTGTAAAAGCATTTAGCTCTTACTGTGGACATCTAATAAGACATAAAGGTTTATTAGAAGATCTATCCTAAGAAAACATATATTTTTGACATACAAAAAGTAATTAGTTGTATTAGAAGTTTTCTTACTTCCTACTTAATCAAGCTGACTGAGTTCATTAGATCATCAATTTTGTGAATAAACACCGTATGTTGATTGTAGCATGTCTATCCTTCATAAATAACTATATTACAGCCACCTCTTTTGCTCGCCAATTAAATTTATTAACATAATAAGATATTATATCATTGCAAGTAAGAATATGAGCACAACAGAGTTACATTAGATTTGTTTTTAAACCATTAGTCTTTCCATGGCACCTGGGTGGCTCAGTCAGTTAAGCTTCCAACTTTGGCTCAGATCATGATCTCTCAGTTTGTGAGTTCGAGCCCCGTATAGGACTCTGTGCTGACCGCTCAGAGCCTGGAACCCTTTTCAGATTCTGTGTCTCCCTCTCTCTGTCTCCACCCTTCCTCGGCTCGTGCCCTCTCTCTCTGTCTCTGTCTCTCTCTCTCTCTCTCTCTCTCTCTCTCTCTCTCTCCTTTTCTCTCTCTCTCTCCCAAAAATAAATAAGCATTAAAAATTAAAAAAAAAAATATTCTTTCCAATATGGAAGTGGGAAACCATAATACATAACACAATAATTAAACAGGAGAAAGTAGAAACCCATGCCAGAATAAGCCAATAGAAAAGATTATAAGTAAAACCCGGAAGATAAATTACAAATATCTCTAGGAAATGAAAAGTAAACAAATAGCTTTAAAATATATATGTAGTATATGTCTGTATCTGTGCAAGAATTGTCTTAAGAAACACATCTCAGGGGCGCCTGGGTGGCTCAGTCGGTTAAGCGTCCGGCTTCGGCTCAGGTCATGATCTTGCAGTTTGTGAGTTCGAGCCCCGCGTCAGGCTCTGTGCTGATGTCTCAGAGCCTGGAGCCTGTTTCAGATTCTGTGTCTCCCTCTCTCTCTGCCCCTCCCCTGCTCATGCTCTGTCTCTATGTCTCTCAAAAATAAATAAACGTTAAAAAAAATTAAAAAAAAAAAAAGAAACACATCTCAGATTATAATCTTCAATGTTTTTCTTAAATTTCATTTGAATTTCAGAGCTGTCAAATGTATAAGGACCACATATGTTCCTTGCTTCTCTTGTAAAACTGTGTAGTGAAATTATTTTTAAATTAGAAATAACATTTGAGACTGCAGAGTCATATTAGAGATAGAGTAGATTTTGACATGTGCCACTCTAATCCGTAGGAACAACTATTCAAATGAAAATCACGTTGACATATAGATCTTTAAAAAAAAATGGACATATGAAGAAATATGTCTAGTTAGAACCATAACTGCAATTTCTGGTTATTTTAGAATATCAAACTTCTAATATATTCTAAAATATTCTCTTAGAAAGCATGTCATTAATATATTTATAATAATGATTAATGTGATCACCCAAGGTATTTGTAATTAACAAAGAAATGGGTGACTTATGAGTGTATCCACAACCTGGTGAGATATATATTATTTTGGAATTGTTTCCTTAAAATGATGTGGAATTTCAGGTAACATTACTGCTGTCAGTTCCTTGCCAAGATAGCCTCTCAGTAGCCCAACTAAGTACATAGCAACTTGCTTCATAAGAGCAAGTACGCCAGAGGAGACAGAGATACAGGACTAAGCAAGATGGAAGTCAGGCTTTTATAATTTAATCTCAGTGGCGGCATCCTATCAATTTTGCAATATCCTACTCATTAGAAGTAAGATGGAAGGGCTAAGCCACACTCAGTAAGAAAGAATTGCACTACAGCTCCTCTGTTCAGGAAGCAGGAGTCTCTGGAAGCCAACTTAGAAAGCCCATCATAAAACTGACTAAAAAACAAAAAATGTTCCGGAAAATTTAAATATCTTTACCAGTCTTTTTTTTCTTTTTTTCATTAACTTATTACTGGTTCATGATTGAAACTTTCAATGTTTCTCTACTTATACCTTGTCAATATTTTTATTAAGATTTTCTACACTTTAGGGGCACCTGAGTGGCTTAGTCGGTTAAGCGTCCGACTTCGACTCATGATCTTGCAGTTCATGATTCCAGCCTTGTGTTGGGGTCTGTGCTGACAGCTCAGAGCTTGGAGACTGCTTTGGATTCTGTCTCTCTCTCTCTCTCTCTCTCCCTCCTCTGCTTGCACTCTGTATCTCTCTCTCTCTCTGTCTCTCTCAAAATAAATAAATATTAAAAACTTTTTAAAAGACTTTCTACACTTTATATTTCTTTTCGACATTGCAGCCTTTACAGAGTGAGTTATGTGCTGTACTGTGCTAGTAAATGCTTAAGAATAAACTCTCTGAAAATAATGTATGAGTTTATTATATTTTGGTACTGGTATAAAAGATATATAGGACACAATTTACAAATAATAATAAAAATGCTATACCTTATTGTAATCCCATATAACCAATTGATTTTCACAGATGCTTTTTATTGATTTTTGTTGACCTCTGGTATCTGTAGCAAACTTATGCTTGCAATTTAATCATCATCTGACAAAAACAGACTACGAGTAATGCATAGAGGTTTACTCTTATCACTGATAAGTGAGTGTATTTTTGATGTAAATATTACTTAATAATTATGCTTACTTAGAAAGATGAAAATAAAATAGTAATAACGTTTTTGGAAATTCCCTCATTAGTCAGACATGAATGATTTCTTTGCCATATAAGATGATACTGTTTGATTTCTAGAAGAATATTTTCTCAATCATTACTCTGTGTATGTGCTCGTGTGTGTGTGCTAGTCACGAAGTAATGACTCCAGACAAGGTAATGTTTTAAGTTTAATATGCATTATTAACATTTTGTCATGATGTACTTAGGTCTAGGCAATCAACACAACAGGGAATCAAGGTCTGATTTCCAGTGTTTTCCAAATCTCATGGTATAAATATCACCATCATGCCCGATGTCAGTCTACCAACATGATGTCCCTTAATATAAAGTTGGAAAGGAATGTGCACGATACTATTGCCTAGTATTTCATAATAGAGATATAATAAACATAAATAACTTTGATAACGCAGGTTATATTTAATGTAGGAAACATAAAAATCTGATGAATGAGTTTTGAGTATTTGTCATTTTGCCTTTTCATGTGTTGTGTGTTCATACAATTTAATTTTAAATAATGGCTGCATTTTAAAACAGACTTGTAAAATCTGTAAAACTTTAACAATGTACTTCAATGAGCCAGGATAAATCTGCTCTAAGACACCACTGGTTATTTATGCCATTAAAAATTATATATATATATATATATATATATATATATATATATATATATATATATATAGCTCAGAAAAGGCTGTTTTGATTTTTACTCATAAGATTTTCTACCAAAAGAAGTAGCTAATTATAAACAGTAATTTTGAGAAGAGTAAGAATTTCCAATTTCATTTCTTTAAAAATGCTTATTTATTTTGAGAGGTGGGGAGGGACCACCTACATGTTGTCAGCTCAGGGCCTGCCTCAGGTCTCCATCCCACCATCCATGAGATCATGACCTGAGCCAAAATTGAGTCGGAAGCCTAACAGACTGAGCCACCCTGGCATCCCTCCAGTTGCATTATTTTTATTGTTACATTATTTATTTCAACAAAGTTTTTAAAAAAAATGTTTGCTACAATTATTCTCAGGCAAACTGTCACGAAAATATGAAGAAAGTAGAGGCTGTGGACACCTACTAATTCTGCTTGCCCTCATATTGTCCCGTTTCTTCATTTGTAACATGAAGGGAATTAGTATTCATCTCATAGGTGGTCGATAGATTTAAGTGAATTAATGTAGTCAAGTACTTATAGTGAGATTATAGGAGTCAAGAAAACAAGCAATGCCTAGTATGACCCAGAGACAATTTGAAAGAACCACTGTGTTATTTTGAGAAATGATCTAGTTTTATGCTACAACCCGTGGCCCCTCTCTGTGTCTACAGGCAGACATACACGTCCAGAACAGAGCCGTGCGATAGAGTCGGCAGATGGATTATTCTACCTGAAGCGCTGCGTGTGGAGCCAGGACTCAGAACAGATTCTGAAGTAGCAGCTGTACCTCATGCAGGAAGCACCACATTTTATATCATTTCAGTTTAAAACACTTGGGAGAAGCATTTTCTTCAACGTAGAGAAACAGGCTCAACAAATATTTGTGGAATTTAATATTCTTTCCCTAAAGCAAAATAACCCTGCCATGGTAAAATAAGCAATCTGTTTCTATATTGCAATTGCAATATGTATCTATATATTGAAATATATTGCCCATGTAATTCACAATATATAGCGCCAGTAAATCAGCCCTAATTCCAAATTTATTTGAAATAAACTTCAACTTGTCAATGCTAAAATGTTCTGTAAGCATCAACTAAAAAAATAACTGTAAAATTTACATCCTATCATTTTCCATGTAGTAGAGGAAAACGTATTATGTTAAGTACTTTGTATCAATAGAGACAGAAGCAGTTTCAGCAAAACTGCACTTTGGAGCCTACATCACCATGTCTGTAAAGATTAGGACTATCATTAACACTTGTTTGGGGGACAAGCTCATTCCCTTGAGCATCTGGGGTCAGGTTCATTCCCTTGAGCATCCAACTCTTCGTTTGTCTCAGGCCATGATCACGAGTCCCACATTGGGATTCACTCTGACAACACAGAGCCTGCTTGGGATTCTCTCTCTTCTTCTTTCTGGCGCTCTCTCTCTCTCTCTAAAAAAAATAACATGTTAAATAAAACATGTTTCTAACAACCCTAATATATGCCCTTCAATTCAATATTTAAGTATTAGATTTTAAATTTTTTTTGTTAGTTTGTACATAGGGCAAGTAATGGTATGCTAAACATGCCATTAAGTCTCATTCCAAAGTTAAAATGTTGGTCACTAAAATCATTCACCTAAAAAGTAAGATCAGTAAAAATTAATTCCCAATCCTGGGAAAGTACAATGAAGTATATGTTTTACTTTCAGTCAAAAACCATATCATCAGATAAATAGAAGAGCAAACCAAAAGTATAAATTACGAAAGAAACAGAGAAAAGCACACTTCAAGGTGAGTTCATGACACCCATGATGTTAGTCATAATCAGTTGCAAACAACTCTAAATTGTAGGGTCATAGAATGCATCCTATCCACCAGTTCCAGTGGGACAGAGTCTGATAGGTTGGACCTCAGCTCTCCTAATCCTTTGGCTTTGGACAAGTACTTAATTTGTAAGTGCTTCAGTTTTATTATCTGTAGAAAAAAGAAAATTATAGGATTTAATTTAAGGGGTCAGTGTAAAGTATACATACGTTTGAAGATGTAAATCATCTGGAAAAAGCTTAACATTATCGAAAAAGTCAGTAAAAGTGATTTTGTACATTATTTGCTGATATGTAAGATAATACAATTGGTTATTTTGTCATATTATTCAAGATCTAAACCAGAACAACAGCAAACTCTTTCAATTTCTAAATGTAATTCCATTTGCTTGTAACATCAAACGCTCATTTTATAATCAGATTATATAAAATAAACAAGCTGATTCTATAGATTTCACGTATCAGCATCAACACCTTTGAAATGACTATGCTTGTATCCTTGCAAAAGGAGTGCATGCTGCAGAAGAAATGTATACACAGTATAATACACTACAGCAGAGTATCTACGCTGTAAACTGCTCATGTGTTTTGTATCTTATCCTTTATGAAGAATAGTTAAAATTATATTTTAAACTGTCCGCTGAAATTACAAACATTTATAAGATCGAGTAGAAAGCTATATATATCTAACCAAAGCCATGTGATATAAATACAGAAACCCCAATTATATATTTAGTAGAAAGTAAAATAAAAAGCAAATATGCACCATGTTAAAAGAAAATGAAAATGCAGGCTTTTCCCCCAGTACAACCCAGACACGCATTTAGTATAAAAATCAAGGAAAATGCCAGTGCTCTTGACCTTGTACTGAAAGAAGGAAATTCTAAAAGCCACATTGTGAATACGCATTTAGTAAGACACCATTTCTTTGGCTTAATTATAAACTCAGAAGAAAAGAGCTATGATTTTTGTAGAGGATAAGAAAGATGAACTTGTTTATATACAGTACACTTAATGAATGCTATGATCTATTAGATAGACTTTGCAACTTAGAGAAAGAAACACTTGAATAATATTTAGGAAAATCCAAGTTAGTTTAAGCAGGTCATATCAATTATTTTTTGCCTTAGTTTATTTATCTGCCAACTGGAAGTTAAATATACGTGCCAATACTTATTAATGTTAGGCTACGCATCAAATATCTAATAGGTAAACTTGGAAAAAGTGTAAGAGTTAATCAAGTAAACTGTATTATAAATATATGGGTGTTTCTGAAAGATGTTAAAAGTAATTCTCCAGAAGATGCATCGAGTCAGAGTACTTTTGTTTACACAGCTCCACTTGGGTATACCAAAAAAAATGTGTGTATTCCGAGTTAATAAGTTAAAAAGTGCACACCATGAAAACAATTTGATTTTGAGTTTTCCATGTCAGCAAGACAGATGGTACTTTTTGAACCCTTCCCTAAAATGTATATTTAAAAAAGCAAACACAACTAAGCAAAACAATCAAGAGAGGTTCTATTCTTTGTGAAATGTCTGCTTATTGAAGCGCATGTTGGGATTGGCTGGGAAAAGTTGTTTTAGAAATATAAAATAGAGTATACAGATACCCAAAAAATAGGAATGAAGAAGCTTTATCTTGTTTACATGTTAATTATGATTCAAAACATAGAGTTCATACAATTACAAAAATTCAACTTACTTGGCTGCAATCTTCCTCAAGGTAATGATAATCATGTACCACAGGGCAGGGCCCCGGGGTGGCTCAGTCGGTAACCATCCTACTCTTGATTTTGGCTCAGGTCATGATCTGAGGGTGAGATCGAGCCCTGTGGAGGCTATGCTAACAGTGCAGAGTCTGCCTGAGATTCTCTCTCTCTCCCTCTCTCTCTACCCCTCCCTTGCTCACGCTCTCTCTCTCTCTCTCAAAATAAATAAATAAATAAACTTTAAAACAAAACAAACACAGAGCAAATGATAAACCAGGAAAAGTATTTGCACCTCATAAAATGATAGTCTTCTTGTATAAAGATTGCCTAAATTAGATACAAATAAAATAAAAATACCAAGGAAATTATTTGCAAGTGATAAAAAAAAAAAAAGTTTGCAGCAAATAATATAAACATATTCCTTAAATATGTGCAAAGTTTCCTCATTTTTGTAATATTTTAAATGCAAAATAAACTATATAAATGTTATATTTTTTAATTACCAGAATTACAAAGCAAAAAATGAGATTGCACACACTGTCAAGGCTTTGGGAAACAAACATTTAATATGTTGGCAGTGCAATTTACTTTTGCCTTGTCTACCAAGAGTAAGCATACGTACGTTGAGCTAGTAATCCCACTTCTGGGAATTTATTCCACAGGGATAGATGATTATATACTCATATTCGCTTATGGAAAGTTATACTATGCGGGTATAATATTTGGACATATTTAGTAATTCAGTAAACATTGCTTGGATTATAAATATTTGAATCCTCCTAAGAGCCATAAGTTGTAAACAGGTTAGAGAAATGTTGGTATATACAAGACATCTCCAAAAAAGAATGGAACAGTACCTTAGGCACTGAAATGGTATATAGCTAGCCAATTAAAGTACAAGATAATTCACATCATATGCTACTTTTTAATGGTAATGTTTATGGTGGGTGGGAACCAGGTATACATATTTCTTATATTATATTGCATTATATTTACCATTACATGTATGAAGAAAGTCTAGAGGGAATGGTAAGGAAAAAAATAAACAGTAATAACATGATTACCTATGTGGGAAGAAACAAGAAATAGGAAGATGAAGAAATAGGATAAGAGATGGATTTTTGACAATACATTCCATATACACATATTTATATACACACACACAAATACACCTATATATACATATGTTACCCTGTGAAGCTATAATCTATTTTTATTAAATTTTGAAAATTAAAAACTAAATCAATAATTCTGTTTAGTAAATGCAGAGAAACAAGCTCATCTAGAAAAATAAATATGAAATGATATTTAATAAAATGTTGATAAGTGTAATGAGTAGGGAAGACTTAGAGCTTCTTCTGTAATGACTTCTAAGGCTGTTTTCAATATGGAAGATCAGGCAGAGCACTTTTCATGAAAAGTAAAACATAACTTCCCCTTTATGAATAATTCAGCACCTGTGCAGCCGAAACTTCATCTTGATACTCTGCCCTCTCTTTTACTAAATTCCTTCTTCTATCTCTGCTGCCCCATGAGCATCCTCATAAAATCATCATCATTAT
Source organism: Paguma larvata (assembly GCA_030068075.1). Lineage (NCBI taxonomy): Eukaryota > Metazoa > Chordata > Mammalia > Carnivora > Viverridae > Paguma > Paguma larvata. Next base: position 40,544,865 of record CM057840.1, read on the forward strand.
CCCCTTTTGCCTTCTGCTGCTTAGGTACTTTATGGAGACCAACGCTGAATTGCTAATACGGCGCTCTGAGAAGGGTTCCCATTTTACAGATGTGGAATTGGAATAACAGAGAGGTTAATAAATAGGTGAGGGTCACACAATGTTAAATGGTGGCACCTAGATCCCAGTTAAAGCTCTCAGTGTCCCTGTAACACACAATTATATCATACAATTTTTTAAATATGTGGAAAATTACAAAGAATATTTGCATTAGGCAACTACCGTCTTATATGATCACTGGGATCAGGTCGTGGATGGAAGGGAGCACCTACTAAACTTTGTGTATCAATTGCACATCCTTGAGGCTCGTAAACGAGTGCAGAATCCTGCAGCTGCTAATATCCCATAATAGGATAGTAGGCACTCGATAGATGCTTGCCGGAATGGTTGCACCTGTTAGAAGATAATAGAGTGTTTAAAACCACATGGATAGTAGCCTCTAACAGTACTATACATTATATCCTATGTCAGGCTTAACAGGGTCTACAAAGTCAACTAAGAATCAGGTAGTCCAAGGGTGCCTGGGTGGCTCAGTTGGTTAAGTTCCCGACTTCTGCTCAGGTTATGATCTGGCGGTTCTCGTGAGTTCCAGCCCCATGTCAGGCTCTATGCTGAAACTTCAGGGTCTGGAGTCGGCTTCAGATTCTATATCTCCCTCTGTGTCCCTCCCCACTTGCACTCTGTCTCTCTCTCTCGAAAATAAATAAACATTTAAAAATTTAAAAAAAAGAATCAGGTAGGCCAAAATTAGGGTATTTCCTATGGTTTACCAATAAGTATACACTCAAATTAATGTCTAATAGTTTATAACAATTAATAGCCTCACTTATAAGTTTTGAAACAATTATAGATGTTTGCCTACTTATATTTTTTATACTCTGCCTTCAAACAGTTAAATTTAATAATATCTGCCCTCATAAAACATCTCCTGTTCTTTTACGTGTTTTGATGAGAATCACTATTCTTGGAAGTTAAAGTTCATTTATCATGTTACGGTCCTTTTTATTTTTGACTTTATTGAGATATAATTGACAACTTAGAGATATTTAAGGTATACAACTTGAATATTTGATATAGGTATATATTATGAAATGATCATGGCAATCGATATTAATTAACATATTCGTCACTTCATACAATTATCATTTTTCCTCCCCTCCCCTTCCCTCCTCTCCCCTCCTAATTTTTTTCCCTTTCCTTTCCTTCCTTTCCCTTCCCTTCCCTTCCCTTCCCTTCTCTTCCCTTCCCTTTCTTTTCTCCCTTCCTTCCTTCCTTCTTTTCTTTCTTTCTTTCTTTCTTTCTTTCTTTCTTTCTTTCTTTCTTTCTTTCTTTCTTTCTTTCTTTCTTTCTTTCTTGTGAAAAAACTTGAGATCTACTCTCTAAGCAATTTTCAAGTACAAAATCATTGTATCGTAAACTACTGTCACCGGTCTTCTTTCATGACTGAAAACTTGTATCTTTGACTGTCTCCGCATTTCCCTGTCCCCCCACCTTCTGCCAACTACCAATCTCTCTCTGCTCTGATTTCAACTATTTTGAACTCCACATGTAAGTCAGATCATACGGTATTTGTCTTTCTGTGTCTGGCTTATTTCACTTAGTATAATGTATATCAGCTTTATTCATGTTGTTGTAATTACATATTTCCTTCTTTATTAAGACTGAGTAATATTTCATTTTATGTATATATGAAAACGGTGACTATATGAGATGTTGGATACAAGAAATATATAGATATAGATATAGATATAGATATAGATATAGATATAGATATATATTTAGGCAAGGAAATACAAACTCAACTGAATAATTATTAATTGGTCTCCACGTGGGATATTGTTAACTAAAATTGTCATTTGGGAAACTTATAACTAAAAAATTAAAGTAGAAAAAGCCATTTATATATATTTTTCTTTCCAAAACAGGTAGGATATTTTTTTCTCAATATTCTTTTCCCACTCAACACAGATCTTGGTTGCATGTTCGCATTACACAAGATTTGTAATATTTTCTCTCTGCTTCCAAAATGAAAGATATTTTGCTAAATATTACAATTTTATGACCTCTGGATAAGCCTCATTGTGACAGATGCGATGCCCTCACCATGCTTCAACTAAGTGAGCAATTTGTAGTTTAATAAGTAGTTTAATAAGTTTCTCCATTATCATAATTAAACCTTTTCCCTAGTGATACCAAAAAGTTATTGATTCTTTCATCTTCAATTTTGAGAATTAAGGGGTGCTGAGGTTTTGTTCAATGGCAGAATAAAGGGAAAAGAAGGCAAGATCTTTGAAGTAAAGACGTGTTGCTTGTTTCCAGATGGTGAAATGACGTGGGCTCATCTCTGTGGGCGGGCGGTTCTCCCTGCCAACAACAGAACCCTCTCCTCAGTGTTATGTTGGCACTCAGCCAGGTCTTCGGTGTTGGCCCCTGCAGGGAAACACCTCTTTTCTTCTCTCCTTCCTCTTCCCCATATGATTATTATAATCGTTATGTCAGAGTTGGGATTTAATCTTTGTATTTATTTCCACTGACTCTGAATTACTGGAGAAGAGAAAATGCCATTCAAATTTAATGAAAATAATTCAGTGAATGTAGTGGCTACTATAACATGCAGATTTACCACAAGAAATATTACTTACTACTCTTATATTCTCATCTATGGTGAAAGTCCAGAGAAAATCTGATAAAAATCATTGTGAAGTGCACAACCTTAACAATTTAAATTTCAAAGTGATACACTTTCTCTGTATCCCCAGTATACGCTTTTTTATAAAGGAAAGAAAAGAAGGGCACAGTGACACATTAGAAAAAAATTTAGGGCATAAAATTTACAGGTTTTCGTGCAGACTGTAAAGTGGGGAGGGTGAGAGAATAGGGCAGGGGCTGTAACAACTTTTTAAAGTAAGGAGAAACTCAGGTTTGGAGGAAGGTTTTGTGAATTCAGCGATAATCATGTTGAATTGAACTATTTGAGACATGAGGGGATTGCTCTCAGCAGAATGGAGTCCATCACCCAAAGTTGCACCTTTTCCTGAGATACAGCTTGCACCCATTGTCTGGTAAATGTGGACCAGGAGCCCCTTGCCCCATCCGAACACATTTCTGAAGAGCCAGACCAGTGCCGAAGTTCCATACGGAATTGGCTGATCCTGTGTCAGTTTATCTGAGACTGGGTATTTGGAGACTCAAGTTTTTCAGTGCTAAAACTGAGAATGTCGTGAGCAAACTGGAATGGATGGTCCTCTGTAGCAATTAAATTATAGAATAAATTCTTTCTCTGCTCAATCCTTCCTGCATTATCTAACCAGTGTTGTCTATGAGAATACACCCTGCTAATCTGCTGCAACAAATTTTCACCTCAGAGCCCATTTCTTGGCAAATCCCACCTAAGCTGGGAAAAGAAAAAAAAAAAAAAAAAAAAAAAAGCATGCACCCTATAAGAAAAGCATCTGGTGCTATATCCAGCCTTCAGGGTCCAATACTTAATAAATATATATGGGTCTCCAGGAAACTCAGAGCAAGTATCACTTTGTCTTGTTTGTATCCCTTCTTCCCATATGTGTATTTATATATTTTTTTAATTTATATTCCCACACTCCAAGCATTTACATTATCTATAATACTGCTTTGTCATAGGTAAATATTTTAGTTTAAATCTCTTGAATCTAGCATTTAGATTACTATATGATCAAACGCTAATAATGTATGCAATTAATAGGTGAAAATTAGAATAAGGCATTTTGAAAAAGTTAATATTTTTCTTTTTTTTATATTTGAGTTAAATATTCATCTAATATTTATTAGATTTTGTTTCTGCTCCCAAATTCTGCAAGACCTTCATGTTGTTGTTGTTGGGAGAAGAGATTGCATTTTACCAGTCTCACCGCTTAAAACTAGCATTTCGCTAATACAATCTCTATACTCTCTGGTTTCAAAGACAAAAGTTTCACAGAATTGATGGATATACCATTATTGTCTTTCTACAAAACAAAAAGATATAATTGAAAAATTCCTACATGCTTTCTAGTTTTCTTTGCTGTGCTTCTCTTGAGTGATTTTAAGACTTTAAAAATGTTGCCAAACCATCAAAATTCCCCAGTTACTTATATTTTAAGAACTTGAAATGATCGTTACATTGCTGTCATTCTTTGCACACGTATCAAGTTCATATAAAGTCATACCAGCAAAATGAACAAACATGGGAGTTAATTTATGAAACTGATACTGATCATTCTCATATTTTTATGGACAATTACCTTGAGGTCTTCTCTCCTGCCTTGTCTCACAAACAACTTTTCTCATGTACAGGTTTCAAATGTTTACATTCATGTGGCAAGTTGTGTTGTCCAAAAATGACTTCAGCAATATCCCTCATCCTGCATGATCTCCATTATGAACTTACCTTTCCCCAAACAAAACTGGTGTCTAGGCCCCTCTTATTGAATCCAGGTTGGCTTGCAACGACGCCAGTCCATTGAATATGGCAGAAGTGGTCTAAATGACTTCCAATACAAAGTCAGAAACGGTCAAACTGTTTTTGCCTATATCTTTTAGACAACTGGACATTCTTCCGACCATCTTTGGACACTTGGATTTTTTTTTGACCCTTATGAACACAAACTCTATAAAACAAATCCAGCCACAGGGAACCATCAGGCTGGAGAGCTGTATACAACAGTTGATAGCCAGCATTAATTGCCAGATATCAAAACTGTGTGGGAAGAAGATGCCTGGAATAAGAGAAGCATTTCCTATGCATTTTTCAAAAGGTCACATAGGAATAGTAAATTTGTCTATCTTAATTATCAATATGGGTCCAAGTTTACTGATAAATTTGCAACATTCAATTCTAATTACAAATTTAATACCTATGAATAGCTCAGTGTGCATTTTCATCTCCCTCATATAGATAATGGAACTAAAACATCACTTTTAGAAATATTGTCATAGTATTAATTTAGATTATTGTGCAAGATAAAGTAAGCCTAAAAGTGAGAGATTTCTGCCTAATTGGATTATATTTAATTCTGGGTCAAATATAGTAGATTTGTTCAATTCAAATTATCCTTGGAGTGGCTGGATATGAATCTTCAATTAAGAGTATTGAATGAGTTTGATGTCAACTCAAAACCACAAGTTATGAAATCAATGAGTCAAGTATTTAATTAAATTAATTTTGGATGGCACATTTGACAGTTATTGCTTAGTGTGTCTTAATAAATCAATGATCTATTCCTTCTATAGGGGGAAAAAAGTTCTGCTCTTAAAATAAAATATACAAAACTAAGGCTTATTTAAACACAATTATTTTTTATCTTTCCTTCTTTCTTCTTCTTCTTCTTCTTCTTCTTCTTCTTCTTCTTCTTCTTCTTCTTCTTCTTCTTCCTCTTCTTCCTCCTCCTCCTCCTCCTCCTCCTCCTCCTTTTCCTTCTTCCCCTCTTCTTCTCTTTCTTCTTCAGTTTGGTTGGTTGGCTTTATGTTAACAGCATTTATTGTTTCCAAGGGGAAAAGCATTGAGGGAAAATATATATGATTATAATCTTATGAATTTTAATTTTCTAGAACTCTTTTTTCAAATTTCACTTATGAAGAGCCATTTCATTGCCATAAATATATTTATGAGGGTCTTTGTTCCTGCTTTTTATTACTTAAATTCTAGCTAGTTATTTTGGCAGAACATTTTCTAGTACAGCAAGCTAATGTACTGTGTTGCTTAAAAATTATAAGTATTGCTCATAATTAGGGCTATTTGTTTAAACTGATTTTGCACCAGTATCTTCAAAGCATTATCATGTTTTCAAAAATGTTACAAAAATGAAATAGCCATTTATGATTGAATGAGTTGTGATTAATACTTACAGGTATTACAATCATTAAAAAATTACTTTGTAAAATTTTGCTATGTTGATAATTTATGAAAATTTACTGACTTTCCAGGAAAGCGATGGATAGGGAGAATATAGTTGAATGACATGTATAAAGTGCTGGGAGAAAACACACACACACACACACACACACACACACACACACACACACGCAATCACAGACACACTGTCATTTCAAATCCTATCGCCAGTGAAATCATTCTTGAAATAATGAGGATGAAATAAATACATTTTCAGATAAGTGAAAACTGAGAGAATTAAATACATATAGCGACAGTGTGATCCCTGTAGCCCTTATTCTTTGGCCATTATTATATATTTTATTTTATATCTAGAATTCCCCAATAATACAATGCTGTAAGTTGTCCCACAGCCTGATGCCCTTATGTAATGTTACTTTTCACATTTACTCACAGGTTAATTGTTATTCCTTCCTGTGAAGTTAAGTTAAATCTGATAAAGTGTCCCTCTCCTCTGCAGAAATCCCCTCAATATTTTTTTTCTGTAGTGCAGGTCTACATGTAATGAATTCTTTGATAAAGTTAGTGTTTAATGTTTTATATTTAAAATTACCACAAAACTTTTAGAAGAGACAGATACATGAAGCTAGTGCATTAAAATGCTGGGGTTATACTGAATGTATATAAAAAAATCCTTTGAAATGATATGACTTATATGGAATGTGCAATAGTAAAATAAAAGCCTGTCTTGAATTGGAGTGATTTATCCCATTTTCCCAGGGGATTGGTCCAAAATGCCTGACCACAGGTGTTTCTTCAATTGTCATTCATTGGAAAAAGCCACCAGGTACAATATCCCTTAAACTCTCCTTCCATCCTTGCTGTACAGAAATCTAGTGTCAGTAAATAAGACAGTATGCCAAAGTGTACAGCAATACCAAGTGCCTCGAGACTATAGCTGCTTCAAAGTAAGTATGAGATCATGAATTACGTAATAAAACTATTTACTGCAAATCTGCACCTTTCCATTTCTACAGGTTTTTATTCTCTATCCATTCAGCAAATATTCATTAAAATATCCAGTCAAGTCAGCCAAGATCTACTCATGTGATCAAGGTGATTATCTAGGTTTTTCTCAATCTTTTGTTTTGTTTTTGATTTTGCCTTTTTTTCTCCCAGCTTTTTTATTAATAGAAGTATCTCTAGATTATTATTTTACAGAGAATTACAGCTTTCCAGGATTAGATTTTCTATATCTAAAGTGCCTTGTTCTTTTAACCACAGACTAGTCCCTGGATCTTATTATTATTTCTGTGATATTTGAAATATTAATATCATTACTAATAGTTAATGGATATTAACTTATTGCTGTTTTAATTTTGAATTTTAAAGTAAGCAGTTCAAGAAGTGGATTATACCATATACCATCTCCACAGAGTTTCCATTTATTTAGTTTCATGCAAATAGTTGGATACATATGAATAACAGTAGGATTTATTTTAATTTAAACCATTAGCAATTATTTCTTTTTTAAAAAACTTTCTTTAATGTTTATTTTTGAGAGAAAGAGAGGCTGGGAGGAAAACAGAAAGAGAGAAAGCAAGTGAGACACAGAATCCAAAGCAGGCCCCAGACCCTGAGCTGTCAGCACAGAGCCCGACATGGGGCTTAACCTCACAAGCGGTGAGATCATGACCTGAGTTAAATTCAGACGTTTAACCGATTGAACCACCCAGGTGCCTCAGCAATTATTTCTAATATGTGTTCATACGTTCTAGAAAATAATAGAGTTATTAGCATATATGAAAAAAGTTACATAGTTTACATGTAATAATACGCAAATACTTAAAATCTTAAGGTATTTATAGCAAATTTCCATGTATCATATATGATTTTTTAAATTTAAGCCAATTATGTGTTTTATATATGTAAATGTTCATAGTTCATATTTTTATGTGATATTTAATATAAACATATTTTAAATTCACACTATGTAGATTCTCTTATTTTAGAAATATCCAATCTTTGAAATTAATGAGGAAGATATATGAAATTAATGGTGAGTAAATAAATTAATAAGTAATCTTAAACTTATTTCCTGAAAACTATTTCGTTGATTGTCAAACTCTCTTTATTAATATATAAAAATTTAGTCTGGACTTACTGGTAAATTGAGGAGAATGAACTTAACTTAAATCTTTTTGGAGATTGATAATTTTAACAGATGACTTAAACTATCAGCTGTATTTGGCCAAATCGTTCTTGCAGCATTGTGTGTAATTGTTTCTTTGGATGTGTATTGACGGGCAGTATGAAGCCCCTATAAAGACCTATAATAATAATTCAGGTTTGGAGTAATAAAAATTGAATTAAACAAAGACTGAAAGGAAAGGAAATAATTGCTTAGATTAGTGTAATATTAGAAGGGGAGGAAACTGGGGGTTGTGCAGATGCAGAAGTAAATTAAAAGAAAATACCAGAGTGGATCATCTCACTGAAAAAGAAACCACAGAATAACACCATAGATGGAGAGAAATGACATACCATTTTTTTTTTTTTTTTTGAGTGTGTTGATATCTATGTGGACCTGGAGCACAAAAGTGTCTGAGACAAGCATTTGATTTCAAAAGTCATTATAACACGTGTGGCTGTTGAAGTCATTAGAAAGTTTGGCATGAAGATAAAACCATCTTAAGAACAAATTTAAGGGTGCCTGGGTAGCTCAGTCAGTTAAGCATCTGACTTCAGCTCAGGTCATGATCTCGTAGTTCGTGAGTTCAAGCCTCACATCAGGTTCAGGCTCTGTGCTGACAGCTTAGAGCCTGGAGCCTGCTTCAGATTCTGTGTCTCCTTCTCTCTCCGCCCCTCCCCCAACTCACACTCTGTCTCTCTCTCTCTCTCTCAAAAATAAACATTAAAATTTTTAAAAAATTAAATGTCCTGAGATATAGCAACAGTTATCATTTGAACCAAGGACATGCAAAAATGATAGATAGCTGGAAATATAGGTAGAGAGTGATAGAAATAGATAAATGATATAAATATACAGATAGAGATAGAGGCAAAGATAGAGGTAGATTTAGAGATAGATGATAGATGATAGAATGGACATACTGACATAAGGAAAACTAAGGGAAAGTGGTCTCACAGATGTTATGTGAAAGGTGCAATTACTGTTCTGAATAGTAAGAGATTCCTAATAAACATGATGCTGCTCCTGAAATTTGTTGTGAAATCATTCAAAAATAATCACCATTGAAATTGTGCATCTGTAAAGAAATACTTTCACAAATAGTAACTATTAAGAAATTGCTGGGGCACCTGGATGGCTCAGTCAGTTAAAGATCCAACTCTTGATTTTGGCTCAGGTCATGGGATTTGAGCCCCGTATCTCTCTCTGTGCTGAGCATGGAGCCTACTTAAGATTCTCTCTCTCTCTCTCTCTCTCTCTCTCTCTCTCTCTCTCTTTCTCTCAAATTGGAAGGAAGGAAGGAAGGAAGGAAGGAAGAAAGGAAGGAAGGAAGGAAGGAAGGAAGGAAGGAGGGAGGGAGGGAGGGAGGGAGGGAGGGAGGGAGGGAGGGAGAGAAAGAGAAAGGAAAGAAGGAAGGAAAAAAGAAAGAGAGACAGAGAGAGAAAGAAAGAAATTGCTGGAACAGACTTGTCATTGTGAACCATCAACAAAGGCACCATTATCAAAAGCATGAGATAGAATATTGAGCTAGGACACTATTCTATGCTCATGTTCTCCCATCGCTGTAAGAAGAAGTGATACCTGTTTTTAAATTCCTCTAGAAGGAGACTAGAATGTATTTCTTTTCCATTAAAATTCCTAGTAGGCATACAGAGTCCACAGTTGCCTGTGGACTTCAAATAAAGCTATGTTTATTTTCATACATGCATGTTTAGATAGCAAGGAAGATAAATATAGATATTTCAGATACAGACATAGATGGATTGATGTCATGGAGTAATAAAAATAAAACTTTTCAGACACAAATATATAGAGAATAGAGACAGAGACAAACTAGAGCCCAAGATATTAGGAAAAGCATAATATTTTCTATATTTTAAGTCATAAGACTTGTTTTTGGCAGTCACACCTGACACCTCCCTGCAGTGTTTACTGTGATCAGTACATTTGCCCAAATTACCATGTCTATTGTTCTCATCAAGTTTCAGGAAAGAAAAAAAAAAAAAAAAAAAAAGAATAAGAGATAAGAAAGTGTACTGACCCTTGACGTAGTTAAAGGACTTGTAAAGAAATAATTTTCTTCTCTTTGCAAAGGAGGGATTCTTCTCCTTCCCACAGCCAAATGATAGATTCCAGAAGATTTACTGTAAAACAGCAAAGGTTGATCCCGTGAATACAGTGTGTGTACAGTAACCTTGCTCGCCAGCACCTGCACAGCCCTGTGCACAAAGGTGTAGAGACTGCAGCACTTACACGCCTTCCGTCAGCACAGTTTGCATTACTCATGATAGGAGAGCTCAGCAAGGAAAGTAGCTGGGCCTGGGTCACCGTGGCGATGGTTCTGAAAGAAGCACTCACCAGGTAAAGGTATCTTAATACCATTGTATGTGAGACACACCTCACATGGTGAGAGCTGGAGAGGAAAGAGAAGAGAAACAGGGAATCTAGCTAGAGCTCTGTTTTCCCTACCAGGGTAGGGAGGGGGCCTCCATGGACTTCAGAAGAATCCATTCTGCACCCCATCGTAAAGGCCAGCCAAGGGCTCATCTGTCAAGATTAGTCAAGCAATACAACTGGCACCTGGAGGTCCCTTAAGGAGATTCACCTCTTCTAACTCTTGCCCCCAAACCAGAGTGGGAACACATGGAATGAGACAGAGGAGAGTCAACGAAACACAGACAATTTTTCTCCTCGACTTAAGCCCACTGAAATACAAACGAATGAACTAAACTTCGACTAAAAGTTGAGAGTGAGATTTTAATGCAAATAAAACTGATTTTTTTTTTTATTATGGAATGTCTATTCTATTATGATTAACTGACGACTTATGAAACAAGGCTCATTTGTCATCAGATGGAAGAATAAGAAAGCTTCTTACATAGCACAATAAGGAGACCAGTGTTCGAAAAATAAAACAGGTCTGCAGTTATGCCCCTGTTTTTAGAGATTCCTCAAGTTAATACTGACTTTTGTAAACTCCAGTACATTTTTATCACTAACTTAGAGCATAATTTTGTATTTATTTTTACAAGAATAAGTAAGACCCGATTATTTTTCAGTATTTTTACCTTAATATTTTAATTAAGATTTACTTGTTAGTCAATAACCAATTTAACACAAAAGAAAGATTTTATTACATGAATCAATTTTTTTTATTTCGGAGGAATTATTTCACATTGAATATAATTTCCTTTTAACTAATGTGATTATAACTCTACGATTTAGTGCTTAAGGATATTTTCAGTTGGCACAAGTGCAATCTGAATTAATGAGATAATTATACAAGTTCTTTACTTCATTTTCCCTGGGTAACGGTGGACACTAGTAGTGGTTTTCTGTCTCAAACACTTATCACATCAATAATATGTCTTCAGGACTATTGATCAACTTATTGCTATTTGCTTCTAAAATATGGAACTATAAAAGTCATCTGATTCCAAGGTCTACTAATAACCTGTAACCAAAATAAAATATCAACTATATTCAAAGAGCTCATAAAATTACTTTTAAAAGCAAATTGCTTAGGAAAGTGTAATATATCACATTTTTAAATATTTTCCTCAATTTCTTAAAATTAGATACAATATTAAAATGTTGAATTTTAAGCATACAGGTTTTAGTCAGTCATAGATTTGTCTTTAAAAAACAAAACTGGGTGGCTTAGTCGGTTAAGCATTCAGCTCTTGATTTCAGTTCAGGTCATGATTTCAGAGTTCGTGGGCTCAAGCCCTACGTCAGGCTCCATGCTGACAGTGTGGAGCCTTGAGATTCTCTCTCTATATATCTCTCTCTGCCCCTGCTTCCTTCACAAGCTCTCTCTCAAAATAATTAAAGAAAAGAACAAAAAACAAAAACTGACAGTTTTTCAATACAAATATATCTATCTGTGTTTAACAGTATTTAAAATCTAATTATTCATGCATGGATTTTTAGAAATATAAATATCTACCTATGCACGTCTGTGTCTGTCTGTCTCTTTGTCCATCTCTCTCATCTGTCTAGTTGCCATGTTCTCCACTATAATGTCAGGATCTAATCAAAGAAATTAAGGTGACATTGTCACTCTTGCATGATTATTCTGCTCATATTACAGCAGTGTGTTTGGTCGGCCTCCTCACCCATTCTTCTGTCTACCTGATTTTAGGGTCCATTTTCTAATCAAGAAGGTATTAATAAATTCATATTAAAACCATCATTGTTTTGTGTGTTTTAACAATGTAACCATTTTCTCTCTGTATCCAAAAAAATATGATTCTATATTTACAGTCTTGTAATTGTAGGAAATTATAAGAAAACTAACTATATTGAAATGTTAATATGTCTTTAGCACTACACTAGGTACATTATGAAATAATTGTATTTAATCTGAACATGCACAGTTACTATTATAATCCCCTTTATACAGACAAGGAAAATGAAGTACTGATTATTTAAGAAATACACCTAAAATACATAGGTGGAAACAGCAAAACTTTGATTTAAACCTAATTTTCTCTATGAAGACTTTAAATCCTACATTTTAAATCATACTTCAAGTTGCTTAACATTTTTGAAACTCAGTTTTCTCATCTGGAAAGTACGGCATATATGCCTTTATTCAGTTAGTTATTCACTTAGTGTCTACTATGTCCTAGACCACATTTGGGCATGAGCACAACTATTAGACAGAAATCAAAAAGACTATGTGTCTGCCTGTAAGGGTGTGACTTTCTGTAAGAAGATGCATAGAATGAACACAGAAATAAATTACTAGAACAGGTCATGTGGTGATAAGGGCTTTGATGAGAATTAAATCAGGATAAGGAAGAGAGAAGGTATTGCAGTGGGAGTACAATTTCATATAACATGAGGAAAAAACGCTTTGCTAAGAGATATTTAACAGTGAGTCTGTTCTAGTAACAAAGAAAAACAAATTGACTTTAGGAAGATGTTCTAAGAATATGATATTCATCACCGCAGCCAAAGAAAAGTGAGCAAGGGGGGAAAGAGTAAAAGACTATTTCCAAGCGATGCCAGAGACTAAATAATGCACGGCCATGGAAGACATTATTATCAATTAATATCCAGGAGACTGAAACTCCACAGTAATTTGAGTATGAGAAGTTTAAAGACTTGTTATCTATTGCAGGATATTATCTACTGAAGGGCAAAGAAGACACTAAAAATGTACAAATAGCAAATATAGGGCCAGCTACTGTTCCTTCTAAGGCTTCAGGCAAGGACTCAAGGAAGGAACAAATCTGGAAGAACCCCTACCCACCAGAGCTGACACGGGGACCTCCTCAGAAAGCGTGTGATTGTGGTCGACTAGATAGCAGAGACGTTTGCTGATGCGCTATGCTGGTAAGTTCTCTGGAAAGTTGCTACCTAGGTGTGGGGGATGTGGGGGGGTGAGGGGATGGGGGCGTGCTGCAGGCAGCTGTTCCCAGAGATCTGACGTCCACTACTGGTCCTATGGTCCATATGAGATCATACTGGTCCTATGGTCCATATGAGATCATACTGGTCCTATGGTCCATATGAGATCATACTGGTCCTATGGTCCATATGAGACCATACTGGTCCTATGGTCCATATGAGACCATACTGGTCCTATGGTCCATATGAGATCATACTGGTTCTATGGTCCAAAGGTGCAAGCCAAGACGAACACAGAGAACGAGGGAAAAAGTCTCACCCTTTTCAAGCATCCCACCAGCAGATGCTACAGATCAATTTTATCAAGGTGTCATCGACAAAACAAAACAAAAATGTCCCATGATCACCAGCAGGGTAAAGAGGGTTAGGTGTGGAGCTGATGGTAATTGACACCATTGTAAAGAATCTGGCTTTTGGGGCGCCTGGGTGGCTCAGTCGCTTAAGTATCCAACCTAGGCTCAGGTCATGATCTCAGGGTTCATGAGTTCGAACCCCGTGTAGGGCTCTGTGCTGACAGCTCAGAGCCTGGAGCCTGCTTCAGATTCTGTGTCTCCCTCTCTCTCCGCCCCTCCCTTGCTCACATTCTGTCTCTCTGTCTCTCAAAAATAAATAAACATTTAAAAAAAATAGAGAAAAATTCTGGGTTTTGTGGCCCTCATTTGTTTTTGTTTTTTTTTAATTTTTTAAACATTTATTTATTTTTGAGAGACGTAGAGACAGAGTATGAGTGGGGGAAGGGCAGAGAGAGAGGGAGACGCAGAATCCAAAGCAGGCTCCAGGCTCTGAGCCGTCAGCACAGAGCCTGACGTGGGGCTCGAACTCACAGACTGTGAGATCATGACCTGAGCTGAAGTCGGCCGCTTAACTGACTGAGACACCCAGGTGCCCCTGTGGCCCTCATTTGAAGAGTGATGGAGGGGGGCCTCGCTGGCTCAGTTGGTACATACGACTTTTGATCACAGAGTCGTGAATTCCAGTCCCACTTTGGGTGTAGAGATTACTTAAAAAAAAATAATGGAAAATCTGTCAGTATTTTCAGTCTGAAAATGTTTTAATTTTTATTTATTTATTTATTTTTTAATGTTTATTTATTTTTGAGACATAGAGACAGAGCGTGAACAGAAGGAGGGCAGAGAGAAAGGGAGACACAGAATCCGAAGTAGCCTCCAGGCTCTGAGCTGTCAATACAGAGCCCGACGCGGGGCTTGAACTCACAGACCTCGAGATCATGACCTGAGCAGAAGTCAGAAGCTTAACCAACTGAGCCACCCAGACACCCCTATTTTTATTTTTAAAGATATTTTTACTGCGTAGAGAATTGTTGGTAAGTCATTTTTTTGTTTGTTTGTTTTGTTTTGCTTTACAGTGAAGTTCTACTAACTTCTGCTTTCATTGTTCTGGCTTTCTTTTTTTCTTTTTTTTTTTTTTTTCTTTACGTTTTGTTTTGTTTTGTTTTTCTTTGTTTCATTGCTGAGAAATCGTCTGCCTTCCTGATTCTATTGGCTAATATATTTCATCAACTTTGGAAAATTGTTAGCAATTAGCTTTTAAATATTTTCTATACCATTCTTATTTTCATGTCTTTTCTTCAGTTCATAAATATCTTCAATGACTCAAACACTCATATGTACCGCATCCTTCTCCATATATGTATCTTTCTAAATCTGTATCTATATATGCATGCAATATTTCTGTGCATACTTTTTCTAGTTAGTTTTTATTGACCTCACTTGCAGTTCACTGCTTCTTTACTTAAACTATGTATAATTCACTCTTAAACTAACCTGTTGAGCTCTTTTTCCTTCTTCATATTTTTCATCTTTAAATTTTTGTGTGGTTTTACTGGAGTTATTTTTTGTGGAAGTTTCCAGGCTAATTTTATCTCCTCCAACATAGTATCTATAGTTTCTTTGACATCTTTTTAATTTTTTTTATTGTATGTCTGTTGATTTTTTTCTTTTTCTCACTGTGTATGTTGGCTTCATTTATCCATATCTCTTTATGTGCATTTGCAAACTATGGTATGTGAACATTGTTTTTGACCGTTTAAATGTTTATTTATTTATTTTTTAAAATTTTTTAAAGTTTTTTTTTTAACGTTTATTTATTTTTGAGAGACAGAGAGTGAGCAGGGGAAGGGCAGAAAGAAAGGCAGACACAGAATCTGAAGCAGGCTCCAGGCTCTGAGCCATCAGCACAGAGCCCGACGTGGGGCTCGAACTCACAGACCGTGAGATCATGACCTGAGCTGAAGTTGGCCACTTAACCAACTGAGCCACCCAGGCGCCGCTAAATGTTTATTTATTTTTGAAGGAGCATGCGAGTAAGGGAGGGACAGAGAGAGCGGGACAGAGGATCTGAAGAGACGCGGGTTCTGCGCTGACAGCAGCAGGCTGTGGGGCTCAAACTCACAAACAGCGAGATCATGACCTGAGCTGATGCCGGAGGCTCAGCTGAATGAGCCCCCCAAGGTGTCCCTGTTTCTGAGGGTTCACAGACTTGAAAATGATGTTTTCTTCCTCAAATGATTATCGTTTGCTCTTGCAAGGAGGATAAGGGCACTCAAAGTTTTGAATTACTTTAGTATCAACAGAGTTTAGGATTCTCTGAGCCACTTGAGTGAAGAGCAACCAGGCTGCATGCGGTAAATTGGTTTAATTTAGATGTCTTTATACTCCTTTAGTATACTTACAACCTTTAGTAGCCTAAGCCAAGCTGCCTCCTCAGACCTTGTGGACGCTAGCCTCCAACTTTTGCTCATTAACCCTCCAGAAGCAGCGGGAAAGACATCGTCGCCCCATTAGAAACAACACGGTTCCAGGGCAGAGGCAGCCCTCATCTCCTTGGAATTCCTTTTCTCTCCTATACTGTAGCCTATTCATTCTTTTTATTTCATTTTACTTTTTTTTTTTTTTTTTTGCATTTATTTATTTTTGAGAGACAGAGACAGAGTACAAGTGGGGGAGAGGCCGAGAGACAGGGAGACACAGAATCCGAAGCAGGCTCCAGGCTCTAAGCTGTTAGCACAGAGCCTGACTCAGGGCTCAAACCCACAAACCATGAGATCATGACCTGAGTCAAAGTCCAACACTGTACCGAGTGAGCCACCAAGGTGCCCCTCTAGCCTGCCGGTTCTTGACTGTTTGTTTACTTACATGTGAAAAACAGTTTGTATAATTTGTATTATTCTAAAATACCTGATTTGCAATGATCAGAAGCATAAGTCTGACACATTTCACCACAAAAAATATTTGAAATTTCTTCTCATCTGTAAACTCTTCGGACATTGACCTTTATTATGAATTTGGCAAATTGATGCTGGTGAAGGAGAAATAGACTGCCAGCTGGTGAGCCACAGTTCAACAACAGACCTCAAAAGAAATGGGAATTGAGATATTTATTACTCACAGGTCCTGCAAGAAGGGCCCAGCTTGTTTCAAAGGGCTATACTGGGAGGTCAAGGCAGGGTGCAGGTAGAGGGGCAGGTCAAGGGCATACGTAGCCTTTGTAAGGGTCTGTGAGTGGAGTGCCATGGGGACCCTTGGCTAAAATTGGAGTGGTCGATTCAAACCAAAAGATTTTGATTTTGGTGAGCCCCACAGGCATCTTCTCGGAGGAGCACACAAAGGGAGGAAGATGAGGCAGGGGAGACTGTTGATGCCAAGAGTTGTTAGAGAAATCCTATCAGGAACTTGCATTTCCTTGTGACTCTGGGAGTTGCTATGTGGGGAAGGCACTTATATGAAGGGCTGGCGTCAGTTGAAGGCCATTCGTGCCGACTGCTGGGCCAAACAGAATAAAAGTTGAGACAGCAACACCATGGAGTAGCTTAGCTAAATTCCTGACGACTTCAAAAAACCATCTTTTAAAAACGTACTTGATTTTGTCTGACAATACTGAACCGGAACAGATAAACATTGTGTTTGTTTCTTTGTGTCATTTTTAAAACTTTTATCTGTTAGATGAAAGTGTGTAAAAGTATTTGAAACCGCCAGTACAGAGTAGTGCATACTAGTAGCTCTGTGGTGAAAAAGAAATGGCGATATTTGTTAATATAATATTGCAGCATATAATTTGACAGCATTGTATACAGATCTTCCTCGACCTACCATAGTGTTGCATCCTGATAAGCCTATTGTATGTTGCAAATACATTTAATACACCTCACCTACCAAAGATCAGAGCTTAGCCTAGCCTACCTGAAACATGCTGAGAACACATACATTAGCCTACGGTTGGGCCAAGTCATCGAACAACAAGTGGTTTCTAATAAAGTGTAGTTTGTCGAATAGAGCGATGAGAATGAGAACCAGGATGCTCGGACGGGTACAGAATAGTTGTCGGCCCTTGTGATCGCCTGGCCGGCTGGTCGCTGCGCCTGGCACTGCCCACCATCTAGCCTGGGCAAAGGTCAAAGTTCAAGATCCCAAGTACAGTTTCTACTGAATGTGTGTAACTTTCACACCGTCTTAAGTCAAGCCATCATGAGTCAGGGACCGTATGTACTACAAGGAAAATATGTTCGCATTTATAAACATGAAGCTTCAGATTTTTTTTTTCTTCAAAGAATGGCATTATGTTAAAATAAAGTAGGTAAAGGGCTCTGAGAGTTATAACTTCTCTGGGAGTTCTATCTTCAGGAATTACTAAATGTGGTTTGTAAGTATTTCACATGTCTTAAAAACAGCTCAGGATGTGTTGTTATTTTCTTTGCAGTGCAAACCCAGGAAGAAAGAGTGACTAGTCTAGATCTGGCAAGATATTCTCACTCTATCAGAAAAGTACTTGAAAAAGAGATCTTGTGCAGAGACTGACATAGACATTCACTTAACTGAATTATTTATTATACACATGTTGAACCCCTACCTGGTACTCAGGTATAGGATCCCAGGCATGCAACTGACGACACGCATGATATAGTATTTCATTAAGCTAAAAAGATAATGATTATGATGGCAACTCTAATAACAAAGTTCCCTGTTGACCTTCAGAAATCAAGACATGCTTTAAAGGTTATACGAAGATTTGAACTGTGGCGACTGAACTAGAGACAATAACATGTGGTCAGTTGTAAAATGTAGATAAAAGATAAAGGACAATGCAGAGATTTTTCAGATAGTAAAAAGGGCCAAAATAGCTCGAAAGTATCTCTTATGATCCCATAACCTTTGGCATCCGGAAGCCACAGTGAGGGAGGGGAATCAGGAAGAACTGGTAAATACAATTTTAAAAAATCATGGGGGCTCCTAGGTGGCTCAGTCAGTTAAGCAACTTTAACTCAGGTCATGATTTTGCCGTTTGTGAGTTCCAGTCCTGTATTGGGCTCTGTGCTGACAGCTCAGAGCCTGAAACCTGCTTCGAATTCTGTGCCTCCCTCTCTCTATCTCCCCCTCCTCCACTCACATTCCCTCTCTCTCTCTGTCTCATTGTGTCTCTGTCTCTCTGTCTCAAAAATAAATAAACATTAAAAAATAATTTAAGTCATGGGCAGGGACAACTGACTGGCTCAGTTGGTTGAGCATCCAGCTCTTGATTTCAGCTCAGGTCATGATCTTACGGTCATGATCTCAGGGTCATGAGTTAGAGCCCTACATCAGGGCTCCGTGCTATGCATAGAGTCTACTTAAGATTCTCTCTCTCTCTCTCTCTCTCTCTCTCTCTCTCTCTGCCCCTAGCCTGCTCATGTGCACATGGACTCTTTCTTTAAAAAAAAAGACTCTTAGGCATATGATGCCCAATGCTCTGAGTAGACAGATTGTCTTGTCTCTGTCATGAATAGAGTTGTTATTTGGTTAAAGACACATATCATTTTGAGTCTGAGAGAAAAGCATAGCATCCTCTTTTTTTAAGAAAGATCTTCGCAGTGTTTGCTCTGTCAAAGATATCAATAATCTCAGGTTCTTAAGTCAACAGCAATGCTTTCCATTTTTTTTTAGTTGAATAAATTAGAAAGCAAATTTCGAAATCATGCTTCCATAATACTGCTGACTTGTGGAAGAGCTGAGATAATAAGACAGGATTTTATAACTCCAAACAAGAAATATATATTAGAGCAGTAGATTTTCTGAAATATTATTAGCTGGCAAGCAAAACTATCTCAGTATGGGATAAGGATGGAGATATAAGGAAATGGAGATAAGGATGAAATTCCATGGGCTCCCAATGAAAGGATTCAGAAACTTTCTGAACCGACTATTTCTCAGTGATCAGTTCTGGGCTTGACAATTTTTTTAAAAAAGACCACACACAGGCATGTATGCAATACATAGCAGCAGCAACAACAACAACGCACACACACGATTAATATAACATTTATTACAAGTTTTTACCACTGAACTAATTTGACGGAACTTTGATAATAGATTCCTGTAATCATGCAGGCTTTACTATGACAAATCAAATTATAACATTGATTTCATGATTTATGCAAATTAAGAGTTATATTTTAATTGAAAAAGCAGTAAAACTGAACATTTATTTTAAAAATGACCAAGCAATTAATTAGGAAGTACTGTGTTAGTCATGCAATCAACTATTTGCCCAAAGAATATTGTGCAGGTGTATACATAATTTCTAATGAAATAAATAAATATAATCATTTACATCATGTAGTTACAGTTTTATTTGATTTTTTAAAATTAAGTCAAAGCTGTCAGTCCTAAAGCATCAAACTCGGTGACTGGGAATTCCGATTTTGAATACAGTGGTTTGGAAATATTTTTAAGTCAAATATTTATGATCTCATAACACCTTGTAATTTTTTCAGAATGAGAAGCCAATAACGAGTTCTCCCTCTGTCGATTATTAAGGACTGTTCTCTGTATCATCTATTTCTGTTGTCTGCAAAAGCAAGCACTGTACACTGATATTTTAAATGGCATTATCTCATCTTAAGAAATCATATCTCTTCCACGCATCTTAATCCTCTGATCAATGGTTAGAAAACTTGAATATGAGTAAGTATCTCTAGGATAGTCTGAGAGAGTCATATTTAATTGGCTGGACCAGAAGCTTTTGAATTTTTATCTAGAGTCCTTAGAGATTAATGTACAAGCAACCTCTCAGTATGAAAGCTGCTTCAGATGTTGGTCATGGTTTCACTATTAGAAACTCTTCAACTTTAACTGTTACCTACCCAATTGCTTTGTTTCCCCTGAATATTTTCTTTCTCCAACATGGTTCAGAATTTCCCACATTGTGCTCATTTTTCTAAGTTTCTTTTTTCTCGGAAATAAAAATAAAAACAAAGCATGCCTGGGTGGCTCAGTTGGCTGAGCATCCAACTTTTGATTTCAGCTCAGGTCATGATCCCAGGGTCATGGGATCAAGCCCCGCGTCAGGCTCTATGCTGAACACGCAGCCTGTTTAAGATTTTCTCTCCATCTGTCTTTCTCTCCCCCCAACTTGTTCTCTCTCTCTAAAAATAAAATCTTAAAAAAGAAAGAGAGAAAGAGAGAAAGAGAGAAAGGAAGGGAGGGAGGGCGGGAGGGAGGAAGGAAGGAAGGAAGGAAGGAAGGAAGGAAGGAAGGAAGGAAGGAAGAAAGAAAGAAAGAAAGAAAGAAAGAAAGAAAGAAAGAAAGAAAGAAAGAAAGAAAGAAAGAAAGAAAGAAAGAAAGAAAGAAAGAAAAGAAAGTTAATGTTAGGAGAAAAGTTTTATTTAACAAAATAAGGCAATATAATCACAAATAGGTTTTGAACTTAATTCTACAGTTACATGATTTGCATCAAATCTCTTTGTAGTAACAGTAGGCCATCTCACATGCAGGTGGCAGAGCAAGTGTGAGGGCCATTGAACACAGCTAATTTTGCTAATGCATCACAATTACAGAAACACCTGTGCTAAATAACCTTGTCCTATTTCCATGACAATGAATAGTGTTCAATAACCCTCAAAATATCTCATTTCATGCTGATTCAGATTTTCTCTAACCATTTTCTGTGACAGTACTTCCACAACATAGATGTCTTTGAAAACCCAAATTCGGTTTGTTTCCATACATTTATTTCAGAAACTTCCTCCTTCATTCTCTTTGGGTAAGAAAGCACTTGTAAATATTCCATCGTTTTATGCTGCAGAAGGTAAAAGAACATAATTTGTTTCAAAAAGGCAGCACAAACATCATCGCTTGTACAGGAGGAACATACTGTTAAATCGCACATCCAGACTGTCTTGAATCACAACTTCCTGTTTAATGTTCCAGAAGTTACCCATGCCTGATGATGTGTTAGATAATCATAGCTTGTAAATGAGGATTAGCAATTAGAGTTTCATTTACCTTTACACCAGAGTGGTGATGTATACCTGTCCTTCGAGGATCTTTATCCACTTCATAGAAAAAACGAGACAAAAGCAAACCCAAACTGCTGATCTCTAAGCGTATTTTACTTAGAACCAAAACCAACACGTGAAACTTAATATTCAGAAATTACTTAAATCCATTACTCGGGTGCAAAATTAGTACAATATGTATGAAATATGGAGAATACATTTAGAGATAGTTTCATGGTTATTAAGTCAAGTAAACACTCATTTGATAATATTTATTTAAGAGCAGTGCTGACAATTATATTTGAGAAGGGCATGATTGTATTCAACATCAAATTTCTAAGATGAAGTGCATGAAATTATGTGTATGAAATTATAACAGATGTGAAAAGGTTTGGCAATGTGCAGTAAGTGTACTGATTTGTGGGCCTGGCTCACGGGAGCTGTCCAAACATGTTTGTTAAGCAACTCTCTGACAGAATGAATGAAAGTATGCTATAAGCAAACCTCTCTCAGGGATGAAGGAAATATATTCTATATGAGTGCATGAAATCCTCATTTCATTTCCCAAGTGCAAACACTTTTCTATTTAGTAGAGTAAGACATAATTTTTGCTTAATTTCTATATTTATCTTATATTCTGGTATAAACGTTTGTTCTGAAATGCACTATAATTGGCTGCATTTGTCATTATGAAATAAATAAGATATAAGTAAATATTTTAGGATTTAAAATTAAACTATAATACAAAAAATAGAAAAACTGATTTATAATATGGTAGTATGAAATACATTTACACCTCAATTTTTAATTAATTGTTATTTTAAAAGCATATACAGTAATAGTTGCCATCCATACATTGGCAATTTATGACAAATTACCGATACATATTTTTACATGTAAATCTCTACGAAGCTCTACAATCCCAAAATAAAGAAGAGAGATTTAGTTTTAACATGTATCTTACATAAGAGTAAAATGCAACACTGTTAGTATTGCATTGTCTACAAATTTTTTTACTATAAACATATAATTATACTAAAAGAATTAATAATAAAGGTAAATCAAGGGTTTATTTTAATTAAGAAAATTAAATTGGTACGAGTTAATTGAACTGAATTAATTAAATTATAGGTGTGTCAGTTTATCATAGTTCATTTTTTTTTTCGTTTTTAAAATAGTTTGCCTATTTGTGAGAGAGAGAGACAGAGGGCTAGTGGGGGAGAAGCAGAGATAGAGGGAGACACAGAGTCCAAAGCAGGCTCAGGCTCTGAGCTTTCAGCACAGAGACTGACACGAGGCTCAAACTTGTGAACCACAAGATCATGACCTGAACCAAAGTCAGATGCTTAACTGACAGAGCCACCCAGGCACCCCTAGCATATCTTTGTTAAAGTCGCACTCACTGCCCTACAAAAGGAAGGCTATATTTGCCATAGTGTTTTGAGCCAAAACCTTAAATCTCTGAAGTGTAATTTACCATGTAACTCAAAGACTTTTCCATGCGGCAGAGTTTGGAGTTATTCTGCCTGAAGCCAAAAAACATCAAAGATTGCTGGAAATCTCCAGAAGCTAGGAGCGAGGCACGTAAGAGATTTTCCCTGAGAAACTCTAGAGGGTACCAATCACACTGGCATCTTGATTTCAGAGTCTGGCCTCTTGAACCACGAGAGACTTAAGTCAATATTTTTTTTTAATAAAGTAAATTCTGTTCCCAAAATTCCATGTGGTATGATGTATAGTGTAACATACAAATGTCTTCTTTCCTCCTTCATTCGCTGACACTTTAAAAATAAGACTAGAAAGTTAAAAAACAAGCAAAAAACTCATTTCATGTGCCAGACACAAGGATTAGAATTGGGTATTCAGAATCAAACAAGGCAACAAGCTTCTTGTTCTTATTAAGCTTACATTCTATGAAATAAACATTTTTCCCTATGAAAACAGCTGCAATGTTTTTGTTGTTATTTTGTAATGTTTTAAATATCAAATTTTGTCTAGATGATTAGTTAGTTTATCGATGAAGAAAAGCAAGGGAAGGGGATGCCAGCTGAAACCAGTGATTTAGTGTTCAGTAAATTATTCATGATCCATTGCAACTAAATGCAATTATTTGAGTCAAACATGTTTTTAGGATTTTCTCATTTTCTTATCTATTATAAACAACTTGTTTTCAAAGACCACACCCAGTTGTTGGACATAACTAAGATGAATTTCTAATGAGCCTAAGGAGAGGCCATCTTGTTGCTATTCATTGAGAGTCTCAGCCTTCGATAATTCTTTGCAAGTGTGA
The DNA here is from genome assembly GCA_030068075.1 of Paguma larvata. Lineage (NCBI taxonomy): Eukaryota > Metazoa > Chordata > Mammalia > Carnivora > Viverridae > Paguma > Paguma larvata. The sequence continues at coordinate 40,568,920 of CM057840.1, forward strand.
GGGGACATCAGCAAATCCCCTGCTCAGTGTGCCTCAGTGGGTGAGTGTCTGATTTTGACTCAGGCCATGATCTCATAGAGCCCGCATCAAGCTCTGTGCTGACAGCGCAGAGCCTGGAGCCTGCTTCAGATTCTGTGTCTCCCTCTCTCTCTGGCCCCCGCCCCACTAGCCGTTTGTCTCTCTCTCTCTCAGAAATAAGCATTAAAAATAAATCCACTTCTAAATTTCTACTCCCCCAGGTAAACATAGACACACAGGGCCCCAGACACACAGATAGAGAGAGGGTAGAGTGAATTAAGTTTTTCTGTTACCAGCCTGAAATAAGAAAGGCATAAATCATTGAGACTGATACGCTGGACATAAATAGCCACAGGGCTTTACAAATAATCATAGTAGAAAGAAGGATGCTGTTTTATCAGGGTTCAAAAGAGGGATAATGATGACTGACATTTCATTCCTGGAACATATGTTGCTAAGAACAAAACGAATACAAACTCACTAAATGCATATCAAATTTAGTTTTATCCTCAATGGAAAATTATCAAGTGGCATTCTTATGTTTAAATTGTCAAATATTTAATCAATGAGTTACAGGTTATTATTCCCCAATCCCCTCCCCCTTTGGTTTGGAAACATTTGTTTGGATATTCAGATCCTACGTCATAGATCTCCTGTCTTCCTCTGAAGAAGTGCTTTTCTAGGTGAAGTAAGACATTGACTCAGGAGCACAGCTGGAGGTAGAAGCCCTTTTCCACCACCTGGGGCATCCAATGCACCCAAAGCCATCCTCGCTCATACCGCCTGCTTGCTGCAGGGGAAAAAATGGCTATTACAGTTGCTTTGGGTCTAAAGGTGATCTGAGAGGCAGAAATAAAAGTCAGTCGTATTCAAAATCAATCAATCATCCATCGCTGGGTCTCATTCAAACCAGCCTTTCCCTTCGTTTTTCAGTGTGCTAGAGTCATAACAGATTGACTGTGCCTTCCCCAAGCACAACGACACAAACTATTCCCTTTCATTTATTCAGTGCAAGAAATTCAGTATAACCTGCTCTTGGAAAGATGTCAAAAAATAAGCAACTGTTGACTGAATTTTGTATTTATGTTGCGGATAAAAATAACACCATGGTGGCAGACAGGCGTGCTATCCAACTGCCGCTCTTTCTTTTCTCTATCATTATTTTTGAAAAGTCATACTTCAAACGCATCCTTACAATAATGATTCCCCTTGAACGTGCTGTGCAGTATATTTATATAAACTAAACTCAAATTTTAGGGCTTTTCATACCGATCTTGAAAAAAGAAAGAGTAAGGATCATTGCTCATTTATCTTTCTAAACACAATAATTCTAAACTGCTTGATTTTAAGACACATCCTTTTTGAATATACACTTCATCAATTTTCATGAAAAGAGAGCATTAAAATGTCATGCATATGGAATATTATTGCTCTGAGAAAGGATTCTGAAGGCAAAAGAGATGTATCTGAGTAATATCAGGCATATTTATTTTAGTGAAATCACATAATCATTATATACCACTTAACAAACGATCTGCCTAAATATTACCGGTGAAGGTTAATTAGGGAGAAACCTATGTAAATCACTTGTTTGCTATCACTACCACGCAATATAAACACTTACAATTAAAATGACTTCAGGGGAGCCTGAGCGGCTCAGTCGGTTAAGAGCCTGACTCTCGTCTTCAGCACAGGTCATGATCTTGCAGTTTGTGAGTTCGGGCCCCCCATCCAGCTCCATGCTGATAGTGTGGAGCCTGCTTGGGATTCTCTCTCTCCCTCGCTCTCTCCCCCAATTCCGCTTGCACACTCATTCTTACTCTCTCTCTCTCTCAAAAATTAATTATACATTTAAAAATAATAAAATAAAAGGAATTTCTAAGCATAACATTTTCTTATAAAGTTACTTGAATTTTTGAATGAAGTAAATAATTAAAAAATAATTGTAATTCTCTGTATAAATGAATTAGAACACAAATTTAAGAGACGATTTTTAAAGTTTTAAGCACATGTTTATGTCCTTAATTAAACTATGTGTTATTGTATTTATATTTAATGCCATTTTCAATATCGTTTCACATAATGTAAATTTAATTTTTCATAAAAACTATGAAAATTAATTTTTATGACTTCAAAGAGGACTGTGAGTGGTCTCCACATTTATGTTTCACTGAAAATAACAGTTTCCAAGGTCTACACAACATCGTTTTCCACCTGACTGAGTAAAGATAAGCAGGGTTTCCCCATGTAATATGTTTGTAAAACTTTATTAAAGAAAAAAATAACCACGGTAACAGTAGTTCAGTTGTGAGTCTATTAATGTCAGTTCCCCAATCACTTTTCTGAATACATGAACATTCTATTATAATGTGATCAGATAGCTTTTTTGTATTACTTTGTAAAGTTACAAACCCAGGATTCTTGTATGATGTGAAATTGATCTGTTGGACAAATTAATTAAACATATCAATTAAAATATGTACTATATTTTTATACTCCATCAATCACAAATATTAAAAATAAGAGTGTGTAATTTACTTTTTCTCGTCAAAGATTGTCTGCATAGCCATGTGTTTCAATAATAGAAGGATCCTACCAAGGGGGAAAAAAAACTTTTAATGTTAGGCACTTGGGCTTTAAGGTGTCAAAGAATTGGGAAAGGCAGAAGCAATCGGGGTTCCTGAGAGAATACCTATCGTTAACATATTATACACTGGGGTGGGGCGCCTGGTGGTTCGGTCGGTTAAGCGTGGGACTCTCGATTTCAGCTCAGGTCATAATCTCATGGTTCATGAGAACCGTGAATTCTCTCTCTTTCTCTTTTCTCCCCCTCTTTCATCTCCTTTCTCTCCCCCTCCTACATGCACGCGCATACTCTCTCTCTCTCAAAATAAATATTTAAAAAAATAATAAAAATACATTGGAACAGAAATATTCTGTAATGTAAGCCAAAAGAGGTACCCCGTATAGCATCACCGAAAGGAATATATCTAAAATAAATAATATGAGGTTTGGGTTAGAACTCAGACAAGAATGAATTTACAGAAACTTGAGATTTTTCTGTGATCGTTACAAAAATAAAACTCGAGAGTGCTTTTTCCAGCTGTACTTTCACAAGATGTCTTTCCAAATGACTGGCATAGATTTTTTATTTAGGTAGATACATGAAGTTATTGGAGCCCTACATATTTAGTAGCTAACTGGTTAGTGGATAACCACCTCAGTGTCTAACAGAGATCTCAAAAAATCTATATTAAAATCTAACATCCTGATCTCTATCCTGATCTCCCAATATCTGTTTATTTTCCTATTTTCTCATTTTCTCATTCTCGGTAAACTTCATTTACTGTTCCTGCCTCTTGGGCCTAAGGTAGATAGATGATAGATAGATAGATAGATAGATAGAGAGAGAGAGATAGAGAGATAGATAGATAATAGATAGATGATAGATGATAGATAGATAGATATAGATGATGTAGATATAGATATAAAATGAATATTTTGACCATATGCCACTACCACCAATGTTCAATATATCTACCCTAGACCCGGCCTCAAGATCTCCTCTCTACATTATTATCATCTTCTAATGCATATCCTTGCTTTCATTCTTGTCTTGATCTATCCTTCTTTTTTTAATTTATTTTAATGTTTATTTATTTTTGAGAGAGACAGACAGAGCGTGAGCAGGAGAGGGACAGAAAGAGAGGGAGACACAGACTCCAAAGCAAGCTCCAGGCTCAGAGCTGTCAGCATAGACTCCATCACGGGGCTCGAACTCACAAACAGCAAGATCATGAGCTCAGCTGAAGTCAGACACTTAACCGATTAAGCCACCCAGGTACCTGATCTGTCTGTTCTCAAGATGGCAGCCACAATAACTGTGTACTGAATACTGTATATTTTCCTATTGGCTCTAAATTTAAATATGCGTGTGTGTGTGTGTGTGTAATATATATATATATATAATATTGGCTCTAAATTTAAATATGCATGTGTGTGTAATATATTTATATTATATATATATAAATATATATATATTTTTTTCTTCAAATATTTTTGTGCTCTATGTAATTTATAAAATCTGTTAAATATTGGTGATTAAAATATTTAAAAATATTAAATAATACTAACCCAGCCTTTCTGGAGAAGCCACAGTGTTCCCAAAGTACTTACTATGCAGACCTAGCCCTCTTATACACACTCTCTGGTATAGTTTCTGGTCCTGGAGATAAATTGATACATTTCTTAATACCTACAGATCCTGAATGTTTCTAGCCTGTCTTAAGCTAACCTGTATATACGCACACATGATGGAGTGAGAGTGAAATTTACTTTCTCTTGGGGTGTCCTTAAGGCCATGATAAACCAAACCCGCAGCCCAGGAAGGCCATCCTTTCTGGAATCTCGGCCATCATGCAGACAGAGAGCTATGAAATTGAAGGAAACAGTCAGTAGTGATGTTACTTCTTTAAAAACTTTAAGTTTTTCCTCCCAAAGATCATGTTTGTCTTCATTGTTTGATGCTAGTGGTATGTGTTCACGATCCCTTTGCACGACATATATAAAACCTGTGTAATGCGTGACTAAAAAATATTTTCCTCCAAACACACACAGAAATGATTGAATATTTCGTGAGGGATGGCAAAAGGCAAAAGTTCATAATTGCTTATAGATTTCACAGAAAGGGGGAAATTTGTTTTTGCACATTAATAAGTCAGCCAGATTTGCTATCAAGCTTCAGGGCTATCAACACAGAAAGCTTTTTTGTTGTTGTTGTTCTATTTACCAATGTTGATACTACTGACAGATGAATTCTGAAAATTTGATTAACTGTGTTCATAATAAATTTATACTTGGTGTGTGCTTGTTTATCCATTAAGTATTTATGCAACAGTTGGTATTTTTGAGGTAATTTTTAAGATGATCAATCAAAAAGGAATCCCCTGACAAACGAAATAAATTAAACATGACATTCATGCATATTATGATGCATTTCTTAGATTGACCAAGTGTATTATGAAGGTATGGTGGTATGTTAGAGACCAAATTCAATTCATAAATGATTTCATATTCATTGCCTATTCACACAAGATATTTCTGCAACAGTATATATTGTACAGATAAGTACTAGTGTGTTTCAACATATCTTTTCTTTTTAAATCAAATCTACTGAGATTTAAATTATATACAAAAAATGTTACTGACCTTTGGGTTCAGCCTTGACACGTAAAGAGCTTAGAAGAGGTTACCAAGCTTCTCACAACAAATAGCTCAAGAAAATGAAAATCAGTGGTTTCTCTTGGACCCATTAGAGAACCGAGGCATCAAAGCAAATACCAACCATGAAATCTGGAGAGACAGGAATCTAGAAAGTCACAGCTGAATTCTGCTTTTTCTGGAGCAGGGGCTCCTGGAGCCATAGCTGGGAGGAACACTTAAATCATAACTTGGAGGGGGCCTGGATGACTCAATCGGTTGCATGTCTGACTCTTGATATCCTCTCAGGTCATGTTCCAAAGTTGTGGGATGGAACCCAGCATGGAGCTCCGTGTCCGGTCCCCACGCTGAGTGTGGAGCCTGCTCAAGATTCTCTCTCTCTCCTTCTGTCCTCTCCCTTGCTCATGCGTGCTCTCTGTCATTCTAAAATGAAATTAATAATAGTAATAATGTTGATAAGCTCCGGACACTGTGTGAACTAGCTTGCAAGTTAGAGACTCCTCAGCAGCAGCCTTGGGGAATCTATCATACTTGCATGAAATTTGCCTTTAGGAATCTTGATAGGTTTTCATGACTAAGATTTGAAATGACCAATTCAGGCAGATGAGTTTTTAGATACAATAACATAGTAAGATCCATGAAAGAGATAATAGGTAATTTTGACTTTATTAAAATTTACAACTTATGCTTTGCAAAAGACTGTGTTAACAGAATGAAAAAGACAAACAGCAGAATGGGAGATAATATTTGCAAAACACCTAATAAAGAACTTGAATCTATAATATGCAAAAACCTTTTAATCCAACATGAAGAAAACAAGCAACCCAATGACAAATAGGCAAAAGTTATGAACAGACACCTTACCGAGGATGATGTACATGTGGAAAAAATAAGAATAGGAAAGAAACTCAACGTCATTCATTGCTATGGAAATGCAATCTATTGCAATGATGTTATACCGCTACACACCTATTACAAGTACATTGCTAGGAGGAATGCAAAATGGTGTAGCCACCTTGAGGAGAATTAATAAGTCTCCCACAAAACTAAACAGAGTCTTACCATGCAATTCAGCAATCCTGGTTCTGCGTATTTACTAAACCGATTTGTATAACTACAGATAGTTACATACAGACATAACTGTAGATCAGTATTTATACATAAGTTGTACACACATATACCCTTTCTCTGACCACTGAGAAAATGTAGGAGCAACTATAATCTGGTAGAAAAAATCACAACTTGTGCCTGAAACATGGATTCTAATACCTTTCTCCAATGAAAGTAACTGGGGCTTCTTGGAGAAACAGTTGACTTATAACATGAGGCAGGAAATACACAAGATGAACTTGAAACCTCCTATAGTTCTATCAAGTAAGGAAGTGCTCAAAAATGTGATGGAGGCACATTAAAGAGATACAGGGCGGACTCTTTCAGAAGAGTTTTCCCAATGAGTTCTAGCGGAAGCTAGACACATGTTAGCAACAAAGTAAATAAAGTAGTAATAGATAACCTCACATGTAAAATAAATATCCATGATTCTGTACTGACATAAATTATTTAATAAATAAGTAAATGGAGGAAAAAACACTAATCTCATAAGCAGAAAATTCCAAATAATTTTTGTAGCTAGTCCACTTTCAAGGAGGTGGAGCATAATTCCATACTGCTTGAGTGTGAATCCACTTAGGAACTCCCTGCCAAAAAATACTGAAAGTCAAGAGGGATAAAAGAGTGATTTACAGTGGGAAATCTAACAAATACTACTTCAGCCAGATAGTCAACGCTAACATCAACAGTAATGAGTCATATCGCTGCTATGTACCTCTGGTGATATGTAATCAAAACTCAACTTACTTCTGTGGTCCTGTTGCCAAGTACTTCCCACATTTCCCAGTCTAATCATGTGAAAAATATTAGACATCTTTCAATTCAGCAACATTTAGCAAAATAACTGATCAGGGCTCCTCAAAACTTTCAAGGCCATCGAAAGCAAGAAAAGGCTGTGAAACTGTTACAGTAATGTAATATTGCACCCTGGTGGAATCCTGGAATAAAAAATAAATAAATAAAAATAAAGACATTAGACACAAGGAAAGAAATCGTGATCAAGTAAGGACTTCAGTTAATGCTAACTAATTCCTATAGGTTCATTAACTGTAACAAATGTAGCATATCGGTGTAAGAAGTTAATAGCAGTAATTAAATGCTGGGTATATGAGAACTTCCTAGAGTATCATCACAATATTTCTAATAATCTAAAACTTTTCAAAACAGTTTATTTTTACCGTGCAACAACTTAAGTGTACATTTACTGAACTTTGACAAATAGACTTTTCTCTGTGAAAGTCCTAGTGAGTTATATAATATTTTCATCATAAAATTCATAAGAAATTTCATTCAAAGACAATTCTAGGCAACTTCCGATCTGCTTTCTATCACTCTATATTAATTTTGCCACATGTTGAATATCTTATAAATGAATGATACCATATGTACTTTCATAGTTTTTCTCCTTTCACATAAAAGTGTTTTCAAAATTTAATCATTTTGCCATGTGAATGTTTTGAGTTTTTTTCTAAGATATATTTCTTTGCATGGATATACCACAACAAGTTTATCTATTCATCTGTTGGTGAGTATTTGTTTTGTTTCAGTTATTTTAACTACTGCGAATGAAGTAGCTAAAATATCTATGTAAAATTTTTCATGTGGACATATGTTTACATATATATTGGGTAAATGCCTAGGAGCGGAACGGCTAGGCCATATGGTATGTGTATGTGTGTATACACAGCCCAACTGTTTTCCAAAATAGATATAGCCTTTTACATTCCTTTCAGCAATGTAGAAAAGTTTCAGTTGCTCCAATATTTACCAACACTTAGCATTGTATCTTTTTTTATTTTGTTATTCTGTTTGTGAACCCCCCTCCCACCATTGGCTTCAATTTGCATTTCCCTGATGAATAAAGATGTGAACATCTTTTCATGTGTCAACTTGCCATTCACATATCTTCTTAGTTAAGAGGGTTTTTCTATATTTTACCCTTTACCAGGTTCTTTTTCTTCTCAGTTACTGAGTTATAAAACTCCTTTATAGGCCCTGAATACAAATTTAATGTCAAATTTGTATTTCGAATATTCTTCCCAGTCAGTGGTTTGCCTTCTAAATTTATGACATTTATCTTTCAAAGGAGGAAAGTTGCTTGATTTTTTATTTTTATATTTGGATAGTTTTATATGTTTCCCTTTATATACTCACCTGTTTTAAGAACTCTTTGCCTATCTAAGTTCCTTGTCTCCCGTATGTTTTATTCCTGTACGTTTTTTAAGAAATTGGATTTAGGTTTTACACTTCAGATCTACTATCTATTTTAAGTTAATTTTATAAATGAAGTGAGCTGTAGAATGCGGATATATGTATATGTGTGTGTGTGTATATATATACATATATATTTTTTCCCAATTGGGATTATTTTTTCCAAAAGCATGTACTAGTAACATTTGTTTAAAAAAATGTTTTCCCCATTTGGAGTGCCTGGGTGCTGGGTGGCTCAGTCGTTTGAGCGTCTGACTCTTGATTTCGGCTCAGGTCATGATTCCAGGGTCATGCGATAGATCTCCACAAGGGGCCCTGTTGTGTCCGATGTTGGGTATGGAGCCTGCTTAAGATTCTCTCTCTCTCTTTCTCTCTTTCCCCGTGTATACCCCTCTCTGCTTGTGCTCTCACTCTAAAAATAATAATAATAATAATTAAAAAAAATAATAATAATAAAATACTTTCCTCATTGAATTACTTTGACACCTTTTGGGAAATCATGCAACCATATATTTGTCACTATCTCTGGAGTTTCTAACCCGTTCTATTTTCCAAATGTCTATCTTTATTACAACAGCACACTCTTCGATTATTATAGATTTGTCTTAGTTCTAAAAATCAGGTGGTTTAAGTCCTCCAGCTTATTCTTATTTTTCAAAATTGATTGGATGATTATACATGCTTTGGATTTTCACATGGATTTTAGATTCAGTACATACATTTCCATGAAAACATTCTACAGGAATTTTGATCAAGATTGTGTTGAACTTACAGATAGGTTTGAGAAAAATGCAACATTTAAACATTGAGCAAATTAATTCAAGAACAGAATACATGTTTCCATATATTAGTTCTTTTCTCTTAATGGGGTGTCTTAGAAAGTGTGTGATAATCTTTATGTTTAAGCGTAATTATTATATTTTAAGTTATGTATTCTTAAAATGCCCTTTCCAAATATTTGTTGCTACTGTATTGAGATAAAAATTAGCATGCCATACAGTTTTTTTTTTTTTTTGTACTCCAGGATTTCACTTAATTACCTTATTCTTGATTGTAGAGAAAAACATTCCTTTAAAATGTTTTAAATTAAATATAATATTAAATGTACGTGTGTGTGTGAACGTGTGTCCATTGTCGGGTTGCAGAAGGGCATGGTTTGGTACATTGCATTTTCCCATTCATATTTTCTACTCCCTCTGAAATGAGAAATGTACGTTTCTTCCTTCTTTATTCTATTATGCTGAATTGTATTGATATTTTTCTTTCTCTTTGTGTTGCTTTTCCTGAAGTATAAGTTATGTTCAGTAAATATATCCCTCTCAATGTGAAGTTCTATTATTTTTGATGAATGATTTTAGTCATCTAACCACCACTATAATCAAAAAGAGTACAATTACATCACCTCAAATGTTCTTTCATACATTTTAGTTAATACCTGTCCCAACCCCCAGGTTCTGGAAAACGCTATTACATTACTGTTACTATATATTTTTTCAGAGATATTATCCAATTGGAAGCATATAGTATATAACCATGAGACTGGCATCTTTCACTTGGAATAATGCAATTATGATTCATCTATGTTTCTGTGCAGTGGTAGGATTTTGTGTTTGTTTTTGTTTTTGTTTTTTCTTTTCTTTTTATCTTCTTATTGCTACGTAGTATTCCCGTGGATAGATATGCAGGAAGTTGTTTCCTATTTACCAGTTGAAGGAATTATGAGTTATGACCACGTTTTCTGCACTTATGATTAAAACCTTTTATAAATATCGGCATAGTTTTTTTTTTTAACTTAATTTTTCAATTCTCTTGGGCATATACCTGCCTGACTAATTGTTCCTAAGTTGTGTGCTAAGTGTTTTCTAACTTTTCAAGAAAGCGTCAAACTGTTTCCCGAAGTCTGTATTTTATTTTAATTCTAATCAGCATGGTTTGAAAGTTCCAGTGGTCTGCATCTTTGAAAATGCACAGTATTGTCAGAGTTTTTACAATATGTTTCCTTGCTTTCTTTGTAATCTCATCTAGCAGGTATTCAGCGGTATCTCATTGTGGTTTAAATTTCTATTCCCATAATCACTTATAACGGGGAGCATTTTTACATGTTCATATTGGCCATCTATGGTTCTATTTTGATTAAGTATTTGAAACTCTTTTTCATATTTTAGATACAAGTCTTACCAGATATATTTTACAAATATTTTGTTCTATTTGTTCATAGACTTCATTTTCTAAAGGTATCTTTTGAAGGGAAGAAGTTTTAATTTTAATAAATTCTGAGTTATTACATTTTACTTGTATGGATTTTCATTTTGTGTCATTTCTAAGAAATGTTTGCCTATTTCAAGTTATAAGATTTTCTGCTATGATTTTTTCTAGAATATTCTGGATTTTGAGTTTTACATTTAAATTCTGTGATCCATCATTGAGCCAATTTTTACGTATGATGTAAAATTATTTTGTTTTGTCTCTTGTTTTTGTTATTTTTCCCTTTGGGAGATAGGTATCCAATTCTTCTAGAACAGCGGTTGAAGAGACTATCCATTCTCAACTGTGTTGACTTTATAAATTTGTCAAAAGCCATTGAACTAAAAATTGATTCTCACTCTAGCCATATCCCAGACTAAGGTTTGGATAAATAGACTCCTCATTTCAGTTGGAAGAGCTACAAAGTTAATAGAAAAATGGTATGCATGCAGAAATGGAAGGAAATTATGGTTATATATGCGTACATGCATGCAAATTTCTATATGTGTTGTGTGCATGCTTACACTGATGATATATTAATGTGCTTGCTTGATTTCTTCAAATTAATACCTTGACTATGAAATTATTGAAATTAAATTTTTTCTAAGACCTTTATGCCACTTTCTATACATGAACTTTGCTTTATTTACTTTATAAATTAATTTAAAGATTAAACTGATTGAAATGTAACAGATTTCCAAATCGCAAATTATATTTATCTGTAATGTTAGCACTGTGTTTTCATTATATTAATCAACAAACTTAAACACAGAAAGATGTAAAGTTTTTTAAGAAAGTTAATATAATGAAACTTAAATTTTAAATAATAACCTTTGTTTAGAGCACGATATTCTCTAATAACTCTATAGATCTGGTCAACTGAAGAATTTGTATCTATTTTATCGTTAATTATGTATTTTACTTTATATTATTGTGTGTGTGTGTGTTTTAAGTTCAAAAATCCTCCAAATAAGAAACAACCTCAAATATACGAAAACATGAAAAGATCACCAGTGACTACAAAATATAAGATACCTCAAATTTTAAGCAACAAAATCTTATATTCATCTCAGTTAATACATGCAACTATTGTTTCTTATTGCTGCGGTTATCTTAATACTACATTTTAACCAGAACTATTGAAAAGTTCTTCTTTTATGGCTTGCATTGAAAGCCATTTTAAGGCTTTGGCTGCCAAGACCATTCCAGAAATAAGTTATCCAAGTCATATGAAAAAAAAAAAAAAAAGAAAGTGGAAATTAGCAGTGTTTGGGGTTTTCTAAACCAAAACACATACAACAAATAGTTCTTCTAAGCATGTAAATAAATTACACTCCATGGATACTGAGATTCTTCTACTGAAAATTTTGTGTTCTCAAATGTATGTGACCAGATAATTATGTAGTATAATGTTTTTGACTGATTCATATTTAGGAAAAAGTTCCTGAAGGGCCTTATGTTTATAGGCCATTATAACTAGCTATGGTTATGAATTCTTCTCATGGAAGAAGCATTAAAACCATCACCGCCACACTTACATGCATTGCCTAAGGAGTATGGTTATGAAAAAGAGTTCAGTTATACAAAACAAAGGAAATACCCAGAAATGCTTTCTTTAACTGAAATTTTTAATACCAGGATCTAGTTTCCAATATATTTAGGAAATACCAGAAAAAGGGAACTTTGCCTCCCATGTTGTGTTCAGTTTAAATCATAAAACATTTTCTTGAGGGCATTTGTTGGGCATTATAGGTAAGCAATAAATCACAGGAATCTATTCCCAAAGCCAAGAACACACTGTATACCCTGTATATTGGCTAACTTGACAATGAATTATATGTACTTTTAAATTTTCTAATATTTATTTATTTATTGAGAGGGAGAGAAAGAGACAGAACATGAGTGGGCGATGGGCAGAGAGAGAGGGATCTGAACCCTGCTCCAGGCTCTGAGCTGTCGGCACAGACCCTGACGCTGGGGATTGAGCTCAAGAACTGCGAGAGACCATGATCTGAGCTGCCATAGGACGCTCAATCGACTGAGCCATCCAGGTGTCCCAATAAATTACATTTTTTAAATAAATAAATTTTAAAATATCGAGTTACAGTTTATATAAGTGGAATAGGATGTACTGCGAGGTTTTCTTAATAGTCCAGAAATCAAAGCCAAAGCTCAAATTTGAAGGGGAGAAATCTTAATGCTTCATATTCTAAGTTCAGAAATAAAGAAAATTTATGGTTATCATTTCTTCAGCTTACTGTGAGGAGAGTTATCTATTAACAATGCAATTACTCTACACTGTATTAAGAGATGGTTAGGAAACAAAAAAATAGTTTGGGGGAGATCGGTGTCTATGAAGGTCATTTTATTGGGCATTTTCTTAACCTTCTGTTCAAAAAGCAGAATTACAGACCTATCCCTTCCAAACTAGGGCTGGGAAAGAGAGAAATGCAGGAGTCTGCATGGTTGGACTGCCATGTGAAGGAGATCAAGGACTCCTCTTAGTAGGCTTCCCAATTTCATAGAAGGTAGAAATTGGCTACTACATGGGCCAGTAGACCTCAAAGGTGGATGCTCCATGGAAGGTGGATGAAATTAGTCGCTACGGATTTGACTGGAGAGCAAAGTCATGGGGACCAAAAGGTACATCCATAAGAGGACTGCAGTGTAGTCTCAGGGGTTGGCGGTCAGCCAGAATATGTGTTCACACCTCTCAGAAACTGGGAAAGCCACTGACTGCTTCGAGGAAGAGAACCCTTTCTGAGACATGCTAGACCGACCCTCTGTCTTTACAGGAGCATAAAAGGACTAAGAAGTTGTGAAACTTTCCAACTTTGTATGTTTTTTTGTTTTTCCTTCCCCAAGACCAAATAGAAAGAAGGATGAAATCAACATGTAAATGGAGAGAGGAAAAAAGCAAAACTTTGGAGAAAGCTGACACTTGAGTTATGGAACTAATAGTGTAGACCTTAAGTAGCAGAAAAATCTAATGTAGGAAAGTATTTTTTTATCTTGCATTTTCTGTTATAATTGTGTTCATTTTCTTTAAAAAATGTTCTACAGAAAAATATCTTGTGCTGCTATTAATTAACAGGTTAATTACTTTATTTAGATCATTAAAAAATTACTTGGTGAAATTGGTGGTCAACAAGGACAAAATATACAGATTAGTAATTTCTGAAAAGGAAATTCTGCCTTTTAATTGGAACGGACAATGTATACACTGACTTTTTCTAGAAATATGAAAGAATCATGGGAAATCTTTGAAAGTTCCATAAGTCATACATATTTTATGTTAAGGATTAAGTGGCATTTAAGGTAGATATATTTATAATTTTTATTAGAATTATTTTACACACATTCATTTAATTTGTTTTATTTGCAGTCATATTCATATTTTTCACATATTAATAACTATTCATAAAATAGGTGATTTTGGCAGTGGTGCAGGACTCTCTCATGAAGTTCTGTAGAAATCAACATTTATTTGTGCATTTATATGATGGAATTATTTGCTGTTTTATGTCGAGAGAAAATTCTTTTTCTTCAGATATAGTAAAAGGACAAATCATTTTTAAAGAATATAAACTATTCCTCTATATTTAAACAAGATGAAAATATAAATATAGTTAAATGAGTCATAAATCAACAGAAAGTAGGAACCTAGAAATCAATATCATTGACTCTTCTATGCTTTTACTTGTTGTTATTAATATTTGCAATAATTTAAAGGATTCCAATATTTTTATGTTAATAAATACATTTTATTTCAGAATATATTTAAATAAACATATTTTCTAAGTTTCTCTTCTCTTGAGAATAGTCTTACCACTCAACTATTAAATAGATCAAAAGGATCACAAATACATTTAGAAAATTCGATGCAATGTTTACAATCTAACCTTTGAAAAAGTGCCAAAATCTAAATAAATGAGAGTAATATCAAAATTTATATAATTTTTCAAAGTTTTTAAATTGATAATTTTTATTTGAGGGACAGGTATTACTTTTACCTATTATTATTAATCTTTAGAAAGTAAAATACTCCAGATTGATTAAAATGACAAGTTTCATAGCCTCCATATGACCATCCATTTTCTGCTAATGACTTTGTTACGGTTCCAAAAATACCTGTCCAGGAATTTTCTACTAATTTTGAGGTGTGTGTTTTTTTGGTTTTAAGATTATATCCTAAATATTTCTCTACAACTTAGAAAAGTTCATTTTACTTTAGTAAGCTTCATTCACTAAGTTTCCATATGTATTTGTGGTCTAGGATATGATTCATTTATTAGACCTCTGTTTATCCCTAATTTATCCTAAATGCTCTCATTGGAACAGTTTTATAATAATTTGATTCTTACCTTGATAATATTTTAAATGCTTGCCGACATGAATCAATACTTCCTTTCAGTTACCAAATCTTAATCATATAATTCAACCTTTTTAAAACAGAAGTGTTTTCAGGTATTTGAAAAATAATAGTAGAATGTAGAATAGTTATTGTGTTTTTCCACAATGTAAGCAACATTTGATTATGTTACATATTGTACTTGAAACGCTGCTCACATGACTCAACCCCCTGAAGATGGTATACATTTTTTTTTTTTCCTCTTCTTTGTATTTCTCTATGTCTCCTAGCAGTTCTGTGATTCTCACTTGTAGTAAGAAGTGGAGTGGAAGATTTTGTCATCACAAAGTAGCTGACTTATCCTGCCCGGAACAGAGCTGATTAGCAGGACTGGGACCCAGGCTCATATCCTTTTATTTGACATGTTCTATACTAAAGTTAATATCTATTCTTTATTGACAGCAGGAAATATCAAAAAGCAAAATATTGAACAGTTAGTGATTTTATTTTAACTGAACCTTTACAGTCACATGTGAAGCAAGTGTAAAATCTTGGACAGGATAGTCATAGAGAGTGTGGGATTATCGTAGAAGTACAGAATTGCCAACTATTTTATTCCAATGAGAAAGATAATCACATCCCTGTGGTAAGTGTCGTACTGATTTGAACACCCTTTCTCTACTCCCTGAAAAATGTGACTATTGGGTCCTAGCAAAATAAGTGAAGCTTAATTTCTTATGGTATTTTTTTAATGCTCTAAATTTTTACGTGGCTACATTTCTGAATCCCAAAGTTGTGTCTAAAATATTTTCATTTTTACTGTTTTTTGGTTAATTTTTCAGCAAATACTTTTTGCAAAAAAATGAAACCATTGCCTCGTCTATTTTTACATTTATGCCTCATTTCTCTAATTTCTTCCTTTAATCACAGTGTCTACATCTCTAATTTCGTCCTTTGTCTAATCAAAGTGTCTACAACTTTGAGAATCATGTCAAAACAACAGTATTAGGGGCGCCTGGGTGGCTCAGTCTGTTAAGTGGCTGACTTCGGCTCAGGTCATGATCTCATGGTCTGTGAGTTCGAGCCCCGCATCAGGCTCTGTGCTGACAGATCAGGGCCTGGAGCCTGCTTCAGATTCTGTGTCTCCCTCTCTCTCTCTGCCCCTCCCTTACTTGCGTTCTCTCTCTCTCAAAAAATAAATAAACCTTAAAAAATAAAAATTAAAAAAAAAACAATGGTATTAGACACATATCAATCAATTTAGATTAAGTTATGTTGTGATAACAAATGACAAATCTTCAGTGGCTTATACGTTTTCTTCGGATCTTCATGTTCATCCCGGCTTAGCTGAGAATTCTCTCTGTATCTGCTGTATCGCAGGCCCAGTGCCAGAGGAGTAACCCTTCTCTGGTAAAACTGTTCTCACAGTAAAGGTACAGTTAGAATGAAAGAGCTGTAGGATAACTCTAAAAACTATATTCTACTTGGAAATGGCATAGTCATTCCCCTTCCGCATCATTCCAAATGATCGTATCAAATCAGCAAATTATTTGATCAAGTGGGTAGACAGGGGCTGGGGAGAAGGGGGGCAATGTCTGGCAACAATACAATCTGCGGTATCATTCTTTCTTC
This sequence comes from Paguma larvata, assembly GCA_030068075.1. Taxonomy (NCBI): domain Eukaryota; kingdom Metazoa; phylum Chordata; class Mammalia; order Carnivora; family Viverridae; genus Paguma; species Paguma larvata. The sequence goes on from CM057840.1 coordinate 40,585,706, forward strand.
TGCACCCATGATATGATAGAGTATCTTTCAACATTAAGAATGACGGTTCCTGGTTTCACACACACACAAACACACACATATTGATATAAAGTAAAATATAATTATATAAATATTGATATCCATTTATATATACATATCACAGGAAAGAATACTCCTCCTGCTCTTTTTTATTAAGATAAACCTCCACTTATATTCCAGTGACACAGCAATGCATCTCATTTTAGTCACATGTAAGTTATATTACTGTGTTTCTAAATATTCCACCACCTGCATTCTTGGAATAAACTTAATTAGCTCATGCTCATAATTCTTTATTATTTATTTCTATTAGATTACACTTGCTAACATTTTATTTAGGATATTTTACTGATATGTTGAGGCAAACCCGTATCTTGAAGTGTTTTCTTTTCTCAAGGAGACTCTGATTTTCTTAGATGTTTTTGGACAGATTTTGGTTTTTGTTTTATGCTGACTTGATTAAAGATTCTGGAAACTTTCCTAGAACAGTAAAAATAGATTTTAAATTTTTTTTTTGAAGTAAAAATTTCACTTTGAATCTCTCTTAACAACTTTTGTGCAGACGTGTGGAGACTTCTAAACATTTTTTATATGACTTCAATATTCATACAAATATATATTTTTTCTTTTTTTGGAAAATCATCCATCCAGATTTTTTTATTTTTTTAGAATTAAACCGTAACATTGTGATTTTTCTAACTTCTTTGGTGTCTGTCTTAATGCCTCCATTTTTATTTTTGATGTTGTGAGCTGTGTCAATGTTTGTCCATTAATTTAGCTAGTTTTTTAGTAAAATTCCAAAGGGCTACATTTTTTACTCATTTATTAGGCATTTTTTTCCAGGTGTTAATCATTAATTCTCCATATTTATTATTATTAAAAATAAATTTATATGAGTTAGCTTGGTTATATGGCTATGTCAAAACTTACTCACCCGTATTTTATTTTTATTTTATCTTTCAGTTTACCTTTACATTAAATATACTCTGGTACATATTACATTAAATATACTCAGAGTATATTTAGGATATTTAGGACACGAGTCTAATTTCCTTATTCTAGACCTGCCAGTTATTAAGGACAAAGTTGGACATTTTCCTAAGGTTACTATTTATTTATTTATTAACATATAACATACAAGGACATAAAGATAAATTATATATGGTATACACATCACTTGATATTATGGTTTCAGAACACCATAAACGCTTTTTTTTAACGTTTATTCATTTTGAGAGACAGAGCGTGAGTGGGGAATGAGCAGAGAGAGAGGGAGATACAGAATCCGAAGCAGGCTCCAGGCTCTGAGCCATCAGCACAGAGCCCGATGTGGGGCTTGAACTCACGGACTGTGAAATCATGACCTGAGCCGAAGTCGGCCGCTTAACCAACTGAGCCACCCAGGCGCCCCCATAAACACTCTTAAGTGAGTGCTATTATATTTTTCCACCTGCAAACTTATATTTGCATAATGTATGTCACGTGATCATTTAAACATCTTTAATGAACAGATTCTCCACTTTTAGTCAAACTAAGATCCAGATCAATTTAAAAAAAAAAAAAAACCCTGTTGACTCTTTGGTGGTAATCATAGTTTCAGTTTTCCCTTCTACGTCAAGAGCATGCATTTCGTTCTCAATTTTCATATCACCATGGCATTGATAACATGTATTTGTCTCACAGAAACTCTGAGGATTAGCTTTTGATAACATCTTAACCCAGTTTGGCATCTCTAGCTACGCTTAAGTGTCAAGATAAACACCTTCCAATATGACTTTTTCTAACACTGGAAATGTTTATGTAACTGAAAATATACCAACCGCTGCCTACACACGGCTCCTGAGAGTCTGAAATATGACTAGTGTGACTGAGAACCAGAAATTTAATACTGTTTCATTATAATTAATGTAAACGCAAATGTAAAGAGGCAATGTGGCCGGCGACGCGCACATATTGGACCACATATAACTAGGCTAAAATCATTGGTATCTACAAGACTCAAGCAATTCTCTGAAGCTTCCCAATTACTCTTCTTAACCGATGTCAAAACATGAATTCTGCCAGTCGTGCTCTCCAAACTCTTGAACTGTCATTCATTTTTTAACCTGAAATGTATCTTAGTGGATAAACGTATACAAAAAAAAAAAAAATCATATAAACCTAATAGGAGATCATGATAACTTAAAAGTTTCCCTTAAACTCTTTGATATGGTTCAATAAATAATCTTGTGTTTTTAGTGTAATCTCTATATCTTGATTTTATTATCTGGAAGATGCTGATAACACTAGGAAGACCTACTTCATATAATTTTGAACCAGTCAACTGAAGTAACGCATACATCATATCATATCATGCTTTACAAAGCATGAAGCCAGGATAATGAGGTGGCTAAAAGCATGAGCTTGGAGGTCAAACCAGTCTGGGCTCAATGATAGTCCTGCCATTTAATAATTGTATTACACTGAACACACTATTTAACTGCTCTAAGTTTCAGATTTATCATCTGTAAAATATCGCCAATAATGCCTAACTTCAAAGATGTTTGTGTAGATTAAGTCAGACAATGTTGATAAAGCCCTCGGCACAGAGTGCAGAGAGGTTGGCAAAAGGTAATAGCTTCAAGGAGCAGCTGTGTTAGTGCGGTTGCTATTGTTGTTACAGAAACATAAATACCAGTCCTTTCTGTAAGCATTTTCTAAAGTGCCTCTTTCCAAGGTAAAAGACATATCCTTCAACATCTGAATTAAAAACAATTTGAGTGTACTTGGCTTTAATTATAAAACAACTGCAGAACATAGAAAAGATTGGGTATTAACACTGACTGGCTCCTGGCGGTGCTCAGGCATTCGTGGGCTACAGTTTGCAGCCATCTGCTAGTTCAGAGCCCCCTTAGGGAGTAAGTAGAAGGAGTAAAGTCTGCCGATCTTAGAAATTATGATTAGTCGCCTGGCATCACAGCCATCTTTGTCGCCTGCTTTTTGTCCAAATTTTACATGGCAAGGGTCCCAAATAAGTAAACTTTTGTGAACACCCTAATGATAATTAACTAAGTGCCTGGCTAAATGACTTGGAATTTTTGTGGTGAACAGACACATCCTCAAACTACTTTAATTTTTAGAATTGCTCTCAGGATATGTACAAAACTAAAAGAACAGAAAACTTTCTCACTTGAAACAGTTTTAATCTCTACCTAGCTGGACATAAAGCATTCTCCTGTTTCTCAGGAACTTGAAGGTTTTGGAGAAACAAAACAAAACAAAACAAAACATAGCTCTGGCAAAGCTACAGTCACAAGTATGTATTTGTCTCCCTTAGCATTCCACAGTGAGGTTGATTGAGCCCTCAGTCCCTTCAAAGTTCACTTTACACTTCTGTTTATTCCATGGACTCGGATGAGGCAACTTCAGCTAATTTTTTTTTTTTTTTTCTCTCCACTTCTACCTTTCTGTGTCATCCGGCTTCTTTCCTGTCTGCTTGAGATGTAAACGCCTGTATGTTTTGATATTTTAAAAATACTCACTCTCTACTATAGGGTCCTTTTATAATCTAATTTATACAAGAGAATGATGAAACCACCTCCTAGCCATAGATCAGCTGCTTTGGAGGGCCTGTCCCGCTGTTTACATGGCTAAGGTTAGAGCAGCAGGGTTTCTGGTTCCAAAGAACAATTTAAGAATAGAGAGACCTCCAGAGCTATACAGTTAGCTAGCACTGCTCTTGACATTTCAAGTTTAAATACTATTTTTCCTTTTGAAAGAACAAAATGTGACAGTTTATGGTTTGCTCAGACTCTGGTCTAAAATTTTGCTTATTACATAGCTAAAAATGTATGCACATTTTAGGTTGTATAAATTTTTACATATGTGTTAATTACATATCAGATATTTTCTATAATTACATCTAATCAATTTCTTAATTTTTAATCTACTATATAAGGAAAGTACATGAAAGCTAACATAATTTTTATAAAGAATTATCTAGTGCATTTGGGAATATGTTATTTTCATAACAATTATTTCCACTGCATGATTTTAAAAAAAGTGTTTATTTATTTTGAGAGAGAGAGAGAGAGGGAGGGGTAGTGACAGGAGAGAAAAAATCCCAAAGAGACTCTGTGCTATCAGCGCAGTGACCCGTATGGAGGGGCTCAATCTCACAAACTGTGAAATCAAGACCTGAGCCAAAACCAAGAATCTGATGCTTAACCGACTGAGCCACCCAGACCCCCTTTCACTGTATAATTTTTAAAATCAATTCTCTATTTCAAAACCTTATTTCCCCAGAATGAAGTTTAATAAGGTAAGATTCATGAATAATATCTACTTGCAGGAAATATTGCATTACTGGTCAGAAAATTAATCAAGGTGGAATATTTACTATTTTGATACTTAAATACGATATAAATGTTTTTATTTAATTTACATTACATTGAAATCACTCCTAATTATCTAAACCCAAAGCTGAAGCCATATTACCAGTAGATTTGGTTCTTTGTGCGATCTAGTTTCTATTAAAGAAAAATTTCCTCCAAATATTTCTAAATACTTTGTATCAAAATTTTACGGGGTAACTCATAAAGTATAATACGTTTCCTAATTAAGACAAAAAAAAACTAAACTTTTTGTACCCACCCAATCACATCTACATTATATACATTTGCATAAATTGTGATAAAAATATGTAGAAACATAAAGTTTTATCAGTTAACATAATCTCTCTTCTATTCAAACAACGACAGCAAACATTCTATTTTATTTATTCATCTTTATTGATGTATAGTTGACTACAATATTATACCATTTTCAGGTGTACAACGTTTTGATTCAATGTGAAATGATCACCATAGTAAGACTAGTAAACACATGTAACCAAACATAGTTACAACATTTTTTTCTTTTCTTTTTTCTCATAATGAGAACTTTTTTTTTTCTCTTTTTGAGAGAGGGTGCAAGGGAGCAAGGGGCAGAGAGGGTGGGGAAAGAGAGAGAGAGAAAGAGAGAAGGAGAGAGAGAGAAATGTGTCTCACCTAAAGTAGAATTAAGCCAATATATGCCTGCCTACCTTTCAGAATTGGTATGAACCAGTAACCTATGCATACCTCTGGTTACGTCTTTATTTGAATGAAGGGATCTGTAGTGCTTATCCTATGCCTGTTTCACTACCGTAGGTTGGGTGTGTGTAAGGCATTTAACGTGGCTTTGTTCACAGGTTTTCAGACTGGGAAAACATGTACTTACGGATCTCTACTGAATGAGTACATCTAAGGTGCCTCATATAAACTTAGACCCAATCTAGTTGGTGAGATCTTGGTTCTGGAACCTGAGACAGATGCCATAATAGGGTGTGAATTTTGGGGGTCTTGAAAGAGGGATGGCTGTATTTTGTATGTGGGAAAATGTAATTGCTGTGACCAGATGATGAACTGTGACAAACATGGCCACAGCAATATGTATGGTCTCACACGAACCTCCAGAATTTCCCCAGTATCTGCTAAGAGATGAAGTTGGTCTTTCCTCCCCATTGAAACTGGGAGCAGTTTTGTGATGGCCTTGATGATGAGAATGTGGCACAAGTTATACTGTGTGATAACCACGGCTACATAATAAAAGGACATAAAGCATCTGTCAAAACGGTTGACCTTGTAGCTGAGACACCATGTTATGAAGAAACCGTCCACATGTAAAGGCAAAGGTCAGGTGCTAAGCCAGCATTAAGATCACTCTAGCCCCTATCGTTTAAGTGTCCTCTCTAAGCCCTGCCAACATTGCAGGTTTGCAGATGACAAAAAAAAAAAAAAAAAAAAAAATTGTCATTGTCCCAAGCCTCTAAATTCTGGACTTGGACGTTAATGGGGAGTAAAAAAGGGAAATGTAAAAAGAACTAATTTTAAATGTTATACAAATGCTTACAGCACTACTTAAAAAATAGGCACAGTTAAAACAAACTTGTTAATTAAGGAAAACAAAAAAAATCATGGCACCACTTTTTAAATTACTAAAGAATTACATTAAAATAGAGAATTTTAAAATATTTATATTATCAGAATTGCCATTCAAGATGTGAGGATGAAATTAAGTTTAAGAAATGGGTGTTAAGCTGTAAGTTCCATGTTTGGCTCCGAGAATAGGTAGTAGTTTGATATTAGGGAAGTCAATTAACTTCCGTAGTACTTATTTCCCTTATCTATAAATACCGTACCCTTTAATTCTATTATGTATTATATGTGGTAAATTAATGACCCACACATAGCCAATTAACCAGATGCATCCCTTCGGTCCGGTACATCACAAATGATTAATAAAATATGGGTTGAGACTTATTAGACCCTTCTTTACAAACTAAAATTTAAATATATGTGTATATATTTTCCTTTTCTACAAAGAGTCTATTATATGGAGAGAAACAAAATTAAGATTGTATTCTACCTATTATAATGGCGTTCCTTGTAAGTTTTGATCATGAGACACTTATATGATTCACTTATCTATTTCATTACTTAGAGCTGGCTTGAAACAAAAAGGAAAAAGGAACTAAATACATATTAAAATATATTACTTTACCTAAAAACCACTTTGGTTCTGCTGCCGACCTTCATCAGGGTCTTTGCTAATTAAATATTTTAATGTATTTATAAATTAAGATTAAATATTTTTACATATTGTTTATAAAATAAATTTTTAAAAAGCACTGCACCCTCCTCTTGCTGTTCCTCTCATGCTCTAAATTTATAGCTAATTGTCACGAGTTATAAAGTTCTGGATTACACTTCCCCCCACCCATGTCACCTCCCAGCTTTTAAAAGAGATTAACAATTTATTATAGCAATTTAGCAAAAGTACTGCTCCTTCCTGTCAGAATTTACTGGCATCTTTGCTCACAAACTGGACGTAAAATATGTCAATGTGACCCTTTTCGGTATCCTTGATGGATGACATTCAGCGCACCCTTCCTCTCCTCTGCTTTTATGTGTGTGTTTGGTATATCAGATAAACCTGGGACATCCTTCGGTTATTGTAGTGAAATTCTTGTATTTGCAGAAAACAAATTCCCCTTTAAGAATAATAGAAACGAAGCAGAAAAAAACTTGATGGAGATAGATTTTATAATCTGCTAAAAGATAACAAATACTAAATGATATTTGCTAATCACATCTGACTGTAAACCAAGTGATTTATGGGGCTCCTGGGTGGCTCAGTCTGTTAAGCGACTGACTCATGATTTCAGTTCCATCATGATCTCACCCTTGGTGAATCTGAGCCCTGCATTGGGCTCTATACAGACAGTGCAGAGCCTGCTTTGATTCTCTCTCTCCCCTTATTCTCTCTCTGCCCTTTCTCTGCTGATGCTCTTTCCCTCTCCCTCCCTCTCTCTCTCTCAAAGTAAATAAATAACTTAAAAATAAGTAATTTATAACTAGAATAAAAGTACACAACAGAACTTTCGAGAGTGCGTCCTCAAGAAAAGTGGCTTACATACTATCATTCTCTATGGAACTTCTTATATCTAGCCATGTTGTCCAAAAGCAAGATCAGTAGTGTTTTCTCTCCAACCTTCTCGCTCAGCTTTGTTCCATATGCAAAGATATGAACCCCAGTGGGAAATAATACCCAAAGTCACTAAAGTCTTCACAGTTTGTTCATAGTGCTATAACTGTTTTCCAAACGATATCGACCATGTGTGCCCATCACCTTCATATCCTGATTTGCATGATCCTAATAACCTTTAGAAGCACAGAAGACTGCTATTGTTTTATTCTTCTGTTTCATAGCCTCATGGGATGTTAACATAAGCGGTCTTCACAATGCACATGCCAGTAAAACTCATATATCAGGAAGTTTATGCTCTCAATAAAATATTTTATCAAATAAAATGTATTTGATATAATGGAAAAAATTTTAAAGAGATGAGGACGTTATCTGAACAATTTTGAAGGCAAACAGTTTTATGGTAATGATATTTATCTGGAAAGCTTTAAGTACACTTTGTTAAAAGATTGGTAAATGTTTTTATTTTATTATTTTTTGTGTGTAGTTTAATGTTGTAATTCAAAAGCTCTAACGTAGAGGAAACTTAATTACAAATAGAAGAAAAACGGTAGCTTGTTTGAAGTAAAATTTGGTACAACATAAATATGTACATCAGTGCATTTTTACACATATTACACACTCAGAAATAGACAGTAAATCCTTGGTTTGCAAGCATAATTCATTCCGTAAACATGCTTGAATCCAAAGCACCTGTGTATCAAAGCCAATTTCCCCATAAGAAATAATGGGAACTCAGATGATTTGTTCCATAACCCAAAAATATTTATGTAAAAATGATTGCAATACCGTAGTATAACACAAAATAATAAAGAAAATATAAAATATAAAGAAAAATAAACAAATTAACCTGCATTTACCTTTCAAAATCTTCGTGGCTGGTGTGAGGGAGACAAGACAGAGGTTATTGTGTAGGACGACTTTCACTATCACTAATGGAATCACTGCTATCTACGGCTCAATGGAATCTTTTTCTGCACGGGGGGGTGTTGCATATGCTCACACGGATGTCGACTACAGTATAGTATCTATAAACTCTTGTCATATACTGTATTTAATAACTGACAATTAGGCAGCAGAGGAAAGGGTCTATATCTGCAGGCAGCCTGACCTAGAATGAGGCAAAGCAGTCCTTAGGTTCCTCTTGTACGGAAAAGCAGAGGACTGTCCATAGGTGCTTTGGAAGTGATAAAAAAAATTACACTAGTGCCAGTTGTGGGCACCTTCCAACATTTTGAAAAATCACTAATTTCTGCCCAAACACTGTGGACTGAGATCAAGTATCTGAGCATGGAAGATGATCACCTAGAATCCCACAGCGATTGAGAACGACGGAGAAATACCATTGGCTCAGTTGTGATCATGTGACTTTCGGCATCACATACTACTCATATTGAAAGCCATTGCTCATTTATCAAGTTAAAATTTATTAGAAATATTTTCTCATCTTGCAGAACCCTCACAGAACAAGCTACTCCCAATCTAAGGTTTTACTGGGTTGTATCTGGAAACTTAATTCTCTGAGAAACTGATTCTCTTTGTCCTCCCCTTCCTTCCCTTTTTTCTTCTCAAAGGACTTCCTTCTAAAAACTAGGATTTGGATTTCTTGGAATACGATAGAATTTTCTACTTCTAAAAATACTATTCTAGAGCATAAGAAAAAATTAAATTGCCATAATTTAAAAATAATCCACTTTTCGTAACTATTCATCAACAGAATTATCTTTTTCATACACTCAAAATAAATATGGGAAGCTCTATCTTAAAGAACCATTGGAGAAATAAACAAAAAAAATGTGCTTCACTCACAATTATTATTGACACTTTCTGAGAGCTTTTTTAAACCAAAATTATAAACTTACTTTACTCTCTTGCAACTCTTGGCATTTGAGGTAAGGTCTATAAGGCTACATGCAAGAATCTTGTGAAAAAATTTCAAGTTTTATACCCTAGGTTTTGAAGCAACTTTTCAACATTTGTTCAACTTTAAAAAAAATGATTCCCAAGATTTGAGATACAACATGCTTTCATTAAAACTATATTGTAACTTTAATCAAAATTGTATTGTTTTGTAAAGTACATATAATCCATGGTAATTAAACCTACTTCTCAGTCTATAATTAGTATTTAATAGCAGCATTTAGTTCCTTTAAAACATTAATACTTTATGAAATTGTTTCCTAATTTTCTGAAGTATTGATGAAAATTAATTCCTGCAGAGATTTTTTCTTTTAACATTCTGGGAAGCTATTGTTCCTCAACAAATACAACACAGAGACATTTTAAAGATTATAAACATTCCACGGACTTCATATTGGACATTGGAAAATCCAAATAGTATGGATAATATAAAATATTAAAAATAAATTTTAGTTGTATGAATTACAAAAGATTTTATACTAGTATTCTTTATGAAAGTGATAATTTTATAAAAAGAAAATACAGTAGTGCTTTCTCTTTGATGCAATTCCATTCATTTATATAGGATATTTGTTGTATAGTTTTATCTTTCTACTCATTATCTACTGGCCGCTTGTAACTTATTTCTCCTGACATTTTCTCCAAGTCACCTCTCTTTTCTTACATTAAAATGCATTTGTTACTATGTATTAAATGCATAATAATGGAAGATCAAATCAATATTGCAAATCACAAAACCTAGCAACTTATATTCTGCATAATATTCCTCAAACCTAAATGAAAATTGCTCCTTTGGATATTAATATTGATAATGACCAATAATGTGTTAGATACCATGCTAGAGCTCTTTCTTTGTATTTCTTTTTATCCTCCTAGTAACTTTATAAGACTATCCATTATATTCCTTATTTCATATTATTTCTTTTCATTTGAACAATATATTTTAATTTGGTTTGCCAACTAAAACATTGAAATATTATCAATACTCAAGAGTGTATTTTATTGACCTATGACATGAATGACCATTATAAAAGAAATTAAATCGTTCATATGAGCATTGTTTTCCCCAGCCAGATTAAAGTTGCTTGGTTCCAAATTGATGACACCTTAGGATCACATAACAAATATCACTGCAGTCAGATTATTTTGTTCCTCTTCATAGTTAACGTACCCAGATTAAGATGGAAGCAGCCTCTTGAAGACAAAGATCTTGTTTGTAATGAATTATAGAACATGGAAAGAATATATTCACTTGATTTTGAATGTCATTTTGTAGGTTTCAGAGTCATGCTTTTTAAAAGCATGCATATTCAAAAAAAGTACAAGCAGAACTAGACTATAACTATCTATAATCTCTATATACTTGAAATATATAGATAGAATTGAAAGAAATTGTTCAGTTTTGAATTATTTCTGTTATTTTTTCTTTATGCTAACAGAGCAACAGGCTATAATTAATGAAATAAATATCTAGAAGTCATGAAATGAAAAGCGTTGTTTATTAATGTCTTGGAAAATTCAGTCAGAAAGATAGAATCAGTGATGATTTAAATTTAACGATAAGTTAAAAGGACTTTGTAAAACATAAAAATCATATAAATGAGGCATTTTAAATAAATATATTATAATTCTTGATAGTTCATCAGAAATCTAGGATTTTAGTGCACTATGAAGAAGTAATATTTTAAGCTCACATCTCTTATGAGCTGTCTCACACAAATCCTTCTCACAGGAACACACGCACCTACCATTTATTGAGACTGAGTCGCGTACTGGATTCTGGCTTGATTAGCTGACAGATCTTGTTTCAGAACTTTAGACCCAGAGTGACTATAAAACAGGAAGAAAATATAGTCAAAGAAAACAGCAATAAACAACTGAGAAAATAAGAAAAAACTCAGTGAAGATATTTGATAATGAATGGATAATTGTTAAGATTTTTTCACATTTGCTGGTAAAGTCCCAGCAATACCCACAGAGAAAACTTAAAAATGGAGTATAGATTTTATAGATATGAGGTTCCTTAAACTGTTATCTATAGCCATGGACTTTGTTTTCGACATAAGTGCTTTCCATCCATTTTATTATTCACTGGAGTTGACTCTTGAACAGCACAGGTTTGAACTGCACAGGCCCACTTATACATGATTTTTTTTTCAATAAATACAGTACAGTACTATGAATGTTACATTTTCTTTTCTATGATCTTCTTAATAATTTTTTTTTCTCCAGCTTACTTCATGATAAGAATACAATATATAGTTCACGTACCCTAAAAACTCTGTGTTAACAACTATTTATGCTATCCGTAAGGCTTCTAGTCAACAGTAGGGTACTAGTAGTTAAGTTGATGGAAATCAAAAGTTATATGAGACTTTTCAACTGCGTGCTGGGGAAGAGGGTTTTGTCCCGTGTGGTTTGGTTCAAGGGTCAGTTGTAGTTTCCTGGTAAGCGGATCTGGTCTGAAATAAAATAATTCAGCAGTAATACAATTCTCCTCTCTCAAAAGAATGGCTGTATTCTTGCATTTTTTAACACTACGCACCCAATAGAGTACATTGCTCTTTCTCATTAAATTAATGCGGTCACTGCATTATTATTAATGATATGAAAACTTGTACTATTGACTTTCTTAGAAACATTTGCTGCTTATGATTTAGATATAACCAAATAAATGTGCATAAATATGCCACTTCCTTTCCCTTTTGTTTTTTTATTACCAGATCACAATCAATTTTATTTTCTCCCCAATTCCTTTCTTTCATGTTTTGTTTACATTTTTCATTTCTGCACATTTCCAACCTTAGTCTTCTGAAGATAAAATATATAAACTACATAAATTGGAATAATTAAGTTATATTTTAATATTTAAATATTTTCTCTTAATTAGTTTTTTAATTTCTTACATAATCAAGTGTCTTCTAGATACACATGACAAACCAAGCGGATGGTAGGCTTTTTTGTCTAATCATACTAGAACCATACAAAATTATTGTAATAAATATAAATAAATTGGCACACACTCAAACTTATGAAATCAAAATTTCCAAGAGAAGAAAACTAGGAATGTGCATTAAAAATATCTCCTTCAAGTGATTCTGATATAATATGTGAGACAAGTTTAGAATCTACAGGAATATTACCTCAGTTTGCTCAAAACAAGAATGGGTAATGCTTTGTATTTCCCTGATGATGAGTGACACTGAGCATCATTTCATGTGTCTGTTGGCCATCTGAATGTCCTCTTTGGAGAAGTGTCTATTCGAATAGGTGGACTTTGTGAGACTAAGCAAAAACCAGGGCAAGGGGAAGAGGGGAAAGAAAAAAAAAAAGACACAGAGAGGGAGGGAGATAAAACATAAGAGACTCTCAAAGACTAAGAACAAACTGAGGGTGAGTGGGGTGAGGGAGGGGGGAGAGGGGGTGACGGGCATTAAAAAGGGCAAATGTTAGGATGAACACTGGGTGTTATATGTAAACCAATTTCAAAATAAACTATTATAAAATAAAAAATAAAAATAAATAAAAAAGAATGGGGAATGCTGCAATAAGAGTGATTACAAAGAGTCTGAATGTCTGGCTGACAAAAGTGGTGGAAAATGGTAAGGATTTTGCCTAACACAAGAGAAGTAAGTCAATCTATTAAGGGAGGCACGTTCTGAGAATTGACCTCTCTCCAGCTGCTGAGCTCTATTTTCATAGGAGAAATAATACCATGGTCACTGCAGTGATTGGCATTGAGTAGCCTTCTTTCACCATTGCCATTTCCTAAGATACATTTTACAGTTCAGTTGTACTAAGTAGCCTTCATTTATTACATTCAAGAGTTACTTTGAAGATTTCGTGGGTTTGGTTTTGTTTGGCTTTCTTCTGGAATACAATTTTCAACTCTCTTAGCCTGCTAAGTTGTTCTTGTCACTAAAGACCCAGATTGGGTTGGGTTACATGTCTTGCGATATTCCTTGACTAGCTAAGCTTACCTATTACTCCTTAATCCTATATCTGCTTTGATCATTATACTTACTGCATTACATTGAAACTACTGTTTGCATATCTCTGTCAATACGAAATAAGCCCTTCGAGGTATATGTGGTATTCTTTTCCTCTTTGTAGCCCTCACTTAAGTTGAGTGTATTGTCTCATGTGTGATAAACTTCAATAAATTCTTGTCTAAACATTGAATGACACAAGATAACAGGCACAATTAATTTTCATAGAAGAAGCCTACTGATAGATTAGAGACCAAAGAGACCTAGGTGACAGTAATTTGAGAGCCAAGAAAACATTATTACCATAGTGAACGTCGTTGTCAAATACTAATAGATTATCCATCAATCTTAATTATTGCACTTATTTATTTGGTTAGCGTTAAGTCATTCATCACTAACCATAAAATATTTTTCCTTGTCAATGCTACAAACAACAACAAAATAAATGTCTTCTCTTCTTCTATTTTTATTGTCTTTGTGCAGATTTTTCTTTTTCTCTAGGATTTTATGTTTCAAGTGACCAGATAAACCTTTATTTTGCATTGCTTCTATGTTAGTCTTCTCAGTGTGATTTGGGATTAGCCTCATTGATGAGATTTGGGAATTGCTTTATTTGAATCAGTAACACATTTACATATTCTCTCTAAAGGCAAAAAATCTTCTACACATGATTAATCACATATGTTATACGGATTTAGTAGCTTCAATCTCAGATCTTGTCCTTAGTTTGTGAGCATAAATCATGAAGTAAATTTTATTAGTTAAGATACCCTGTAATAGCCTTGTATAGTCCTAACTTGTGTTCAGTAAGGTTAAAGGTAAAAAAAAACAAAATATAATTTATTTATATTTCATGAACAGAACGAAGCTCCATAACTAACATTTATAATATCATCAACATCTCTGAAAACCTTAATGGCTCTCCATTATCTGTAGGTCTATATTTGATATTCATGTCTATGCATGAAAATTTTTATACTGTTTTAATTTCTCTCAATTCCAAAATGCTTTACACACAAAATGACAAAATTTAAAAAAAGCTAAAGAGTTCTCACAAAATATAATGATATTCAAGTGGATATTAAATGTTCCAACACTTCACGTAAAATCTCAACAAATATTTTAAAAATTATGAGAGATTCAGCTTATTTTAAAATATCTTATTGTTAAAAAGATTTGGTATTAAATGTTACAAGAGTAATCTGAGTTGTTTGCAGTCAGTTTAGAAATCCAGAAAATTAAGGGGGAAAGTGGCGTACATATTGGGCTGCTCTGAGATACTCAGAGCTATGGCACAGTTCATTCCAGCATTATTGTCATGGATTCTTTATCCTAATATTGATTCTATGGTACACATCACATTGCATATGCAATGTAGTATTATATTATTCAATTCTAAGTTATGGAGAATTTGATTAGGTGTGTTATATAAATTTAAAAAATGCAGATAGGGAGGAGAGATAGAGAGATTGATTTATATAACGCAGCCTTTTTTTCACTTTTCACTTGATCAATAAGTTTATGCCCCTGAGTGAATTTAGATGAGAGACATTGTTCTAGATTTCTTTCAGACAGTCTCCATCCCACATGCTTCTTCAGACAGTCTCCTGCTCCACATGCTTCTTCAGATAGTCTCCTGCCCCACATTGAATATTAATTTGGTGTTAAACTATATGCATTTATTATGCAATATGTCCTTAAAGGAGAAATCATATACATTCGAATTTCGTGCAAATAAACAACAGTCTATTCTGATGCTAGAGCAACAGCAGACTCTGTTGGACCGCTATAAAATCATATGTGTGAACACAATACTTTATAGGTTATTTAATTTTTAAGGGGATATTTGACTGCATCTCATTTGAATTTTATGTTAAGATTTTAGGATTTCACCCTTATAAAGCATATGTTTTAGCTGTTTTGAGTTTTTAGAAATACTATTTTGTATATGTAAAAAAAACTAAAAAGTGACTATAGAAACTTGATGACTACATCATTTTTAAGGTGATGAATATTTTATACTAAAATGATATTAAAATGAAATTATTGTTGTATTTCTTTTCAATATCTCTTGCGTGTATTACATACTTACTCTTTTTTTTTTTTGACAAACGATTTGTGTGTATCTACTAAATGCTAGGTTATTTGCTAAAGAATGGAATTTAAGGTGTGGATAAAACATACATGGGGGCGCCTGGGTGGCTCAGTCGGTTGGGCGGCCAACTTCAGCTCAGGTCATGATCTCGCGGTCTGTGAGTTCAAGCCCCGCGTTGGGCTCGGTGCTGACGGCTCAGAGCCTGGAGCCTGCTTCGGATTCTGTGTCTCCCTCTCTCTCTGCCCTTCCCCTGTTCACACTGTGCCTCTATGTCTCTCAAAAATAAATAAACATTAAAAAAAGATTTAAAAAAAATAAAAAACATACATGATTTCAGACCTCAAGAAATTCACGTTAGATTATCTATCTGTGTATTTAACCATGATACTTGTGAGACTTTTAGAAGATCTTACATAGAGGATGACATTAACAGAAACTTGATAATCCTAATGTTTACCAGTGAGTCAACAAGGAAATAAGATTGCTTAATTCATTCTATGTAGACTTCAAAGTTGCAAAAATAAGTCACATCTCTTTGCAATCAAATGTTTATGCATTTTTAGCTACCACTTGATTTTTGTAGAGTGAGCAAAACAATTTATTCTTCCATTACAATAAATTCAGAAGAGCAACAATAAATCTAATATTCTAAATATTAATCAAGAAAGTCAAGATATTAAATCAGAATACCGAGGTCAAACACATGGCCTTCCAAGAAAGGCATAGAAAACAGTATTCTTGAGAAAGAAAGGCCCAAGAGAAAGAATATACATTTTATTTTGTTACCTTAACATAATAGAGTTTATCCTGACTCTAAAGTTCGTAGGATTCCAAGTTGAATGAGTTACAATATGGAGGGAAAGTAAATTTATGTGGCTATTTAGTTTCTGAGTTCTTTCAAAATCAAAAAAGTTCATATGAAGTTTATAAAGAGTGATATAAATTGCAGAACTATGGGAAATAAGTCGTCATTACCCACCTGCTCTGTGGATTAACACAGAGGTTTTGTGTATATTTCAGATACGTTTCCTTAGCATTTGGGACACCAACGGTTGTCCATCCCAGAGTATGGCGGCCGTACACATCTACCGACTGCCATGATATTTATGATTTGAATTTAATTAATCCTCACAGCAGTTCTTGAAGATGATTACAGTTATCTTCACTTAAAAAATGAACAGGATTAAAAAGAGCTTACGTAACTTGCTAAAAGCCATGCAGTGAATTAATTGCAAAACAAGTAGTTCCGTTTAAACCCATCTGAATCCAAACTCAGATTTGCCTTACTACACTTCAATTACAGCACTTTTTGAGAAAAGACATTTTTACTCTCTTATTAATACCATCTTTAAATATTTTTCCTCTAGAAATAATGCATGAAGAAAAACATAAATATGTGGGTAATTAGGTTAATTACTTAAAGAAATTAATGAGGCCACAGGCTAATTGTGTACAGATCACTAGCTTTTGAGTGCCAACAATAATATTCTTCATAAGTCACAGAGAAGATCTATTTCAAAAAAGTATATGAACGAGAAAAATAATTGCCACTTGGTTTAATGAGTATCACCAGGAGCAACGAAAAAGAAACACTCATAATTAAATTTGAGAAACATAATGGTTAAAATATATGATAACGAAGAACACATTCCTTATTAGTTAAATAAAAGCTGTCTCAAAATTTTAAATACAAGCAAAAATACCTAGAGATAATAATGAACTTAAACAGCTTTGTGGCAACTATAGAAAGGAAGATGTGGTAGAAAAGCAGTCATGTAAACATTATTATTTAAATAATTTAGTACCATTCCATTTGCCTTTGCATATTAAAAAGTGTACATGAATTTCTAATATCAGGGGACATACATTTCTGAAACCCAGATAAACATAATACATTACAACAGAAGGTCTGTTTTCCCTAGTAAAAAAGAAACTGGATGATAACCCCAAAAGATACAAAAATTATTTTTCTAATACCTACTAACATTTTGCGCATTAACATTAAACATGTCAAAGAGATTTAAAATGATCTTTAAATGATTAATGACATTTGAGGTACTTCCTTTTCCTTTGGGAGCAATATTTAAATCTTTACTCCAAAAAAAACACTAAACTTACAAGCAATATTAACAGCATGTAAAGTGTAAATTAAAGTATTTAAATATATTAAAATACAAAGATTGGGAAAAATGAAGAAACATTTAGCTGCACAAAACAGCATATGAAAAATTAAGAAAACTGCAGAGAATGTTTAAAGTATGTATTTAGCAACAGTCTGATGCCTGCCATAAATAAAGTCCTTCTCATTAAAACACAAACTGTTCATGGGGAAACAAAATGCATGTTATAATAGGGAATGATCAACATAATTTTTCTCCTTGAGTACTTTACTTGTGCCCGGGAATTTTATCGTCTCTCCTTTTATGTCCATATGCCCTTGATAATTTTTTATAGCTTTTTTTCCTCTAAAATTACTTCCCTAAGGAAGTAGAGATGGTTACACCACATGTAGCATTCAATATCAAACCATACAGTGAAAGTTACGTTTAAAATATATTTGGAGTCTTAACAGTATTATGTAGTAGTAAAAAATAGCTCAAATATGTTTTCTATGAGGTAAAATCATTACTAGGATTTTTTAAATGTGCTGATAAAATGTCTTGTCTTCTCACCATAATAAAACCCACTGTGGTACAGCGACAGACAAATAAGTTTTAAAAGGAAAGAAAAAACTCAAAGCAAAAGATTCCTGAATTTCGTTCATAGACAAGAAAGTGTGGGGCATCTGGGCGGCTCAGTCGGTTAGGCGTGCGACTTCAGCTCAGGTCATGATCTCACAGTTCGTGGGTTCGAGCCCCGCACCAGGCTCCATGCTGACAGCTCAGAGCCTGGAGACTGCTTTAGATTCTGTGTTTCCCTCTCTCTCTGCCCCACCCCTGCTCATGCTCTCTTGCTCTCTCTCAAATAAATAAACATTAAAAAAAAAAAAAAAGAAAGTGCATAACATATTGTTCAAATTCTACCTTGACATATCCTTAGCATTAATGTGCAAGTGTCTCAAAGGTGTGGCTGACCTCGTTCTTTCTCCTTCTCCAGTTATGAAACCTGTGGTAGTTTTGGACTCTTGGACTCATCCACAGAACTGTGGAAAAGAGTCCACAGATAGATATCCTAAAAACTTGTTTCCACAGTATCAAAAAGATTTTATATTAGCCCTCTGACTGATTTCAGAGTCCCTTATCAGGTGTGAGACAATCAAGACCCACTAAACATTCTCCATATTGGCTATCTTCATTATCAAATTACAAGATTGTCTCTTCGTTTAAAGTTTCAAGCCAGGCTAATGCTGACCACAGAGTCCTAAAATTTTCAGCATTAACATCTCCATATTGGCTATCTTCATTATCAAATTACAAGATTGTCTCTTCGTTTAAAGTTTCAAGCCAGGCTAATGCTGACCACAGAGTCCTAAAATTTTCAGCATTAACATCACAGTATTGAATATCATCATTTGTTCTATTTTGAAAGTAAGAAATAGTTTAAAATTCTATAGCAAGGAGCATTAAGTCATGTGTCTACCTCCTTTGTATGTTTACTGCAGAAAATGTCTTTCCGGGAAATTATGGCAAGGATTTGTGGAGCAAAGTATCATGAGAGCTTTAAAATGGCAATTACAGCTTAACTACACAGGCTAACAATGGCGGCACCACGTTTACATCAGCCGTTCTAATGTCTTCATTGTGATACTGTGTTTGTCTCCCAACTTTACCATCTGTCTCCTGGTTTTAGTTGGGTCTTTTCTCATCCAGCTTAATAATATGATTTTGATGTTTAGCACATAACACCGAATAGGATTCCTGCCAATCCTTTTCACAGTCTTTTTCAACATAAGTCTTTCAAAATTTAACGCCTACTAATATGTGTCCTTCTGGCAAGGTATGCACAACTGAAAGAAAGTTCCAGTTGCTGGATTTAAATCTGGCACAATATCCTTAAATTCCACTGAAATCAAAAAGATATGAAAGTAGAAACAATCATAGTAAATTGGGGAAACTTACGCAAAGCACAAAATATTATGGGTTGTTTTAGTCCCTTACAATTAATTGCAGAATTATTTTTCCTTTCATCATTTTATTCTTGACAAGCTAGAATTTTAAAACCCTTGAGGAAAGTAGAAGACTGATCGCTGGAATAATCTGTTGAGTTGGACTTAACTTCTGAAATTATTTTAAGTCCCTTTAGATAGTATGTTTAGTTTTGTGCCAAGAGGAACCAGAAGCCCACATCTGTTTTATACAGGTGGTTTTGGGAAAATACATAGATGAAATTTTCATGTCTGTGTGTGATAGTTCCTTGTGGAAAAATAGGAAGCGATAATAGACCACAGAAATAGGTCACGAGGAAGTATTGAATATCATCATTTGTTCTATTTTGAAAGTAAGAAATAGTTTAAAATTCTATAGCAAGGAGCTGAAAGAATTGAATGAAATGGTAATAATATTAGGAGAACAGCATGCATGAATTTTGTTGTTATCATTGCTGATGGATTTGATGCCAAACCTTCAAATGCTGATTCCAGAATGAGTGCCCTCATTTCCTTACCCTTGTTCCAAAGTGTGTGAACTCACCAGAAGTCAGTCACAACTAAGGGGTACATGTGTACTGCCACCACCTCCGCTGACATACAAACCAGACAGAAATATTAATCTGCATCAAAGCCCATTATTCATGAATAAGTTTCAAGATTGAGAATCTCACTTACCTTCTGCAACCGAATTATGAGTCTTTGGGAGTTTGCTTCCTCCTTTTAATCTTGAACTGCCTCTTACCCCAGGCATCAGGCTTATTTTGTTTACTTAAGTAAACTTTAATAAATGTGTATCAGGCAGGATGCATTGTTATAGGAGCTGGGGTATAAGTGAAAAATTAAGACAAATTTTCCACCTTCAGGGAGCTTTCAACGAAGCGACAGGTGATAGGAACGAAAAGAAAGCATACATGCTACATCAGACGATGCTCAGTGCGGTAAAGTAGAAAAAGTCATAAATGGGATAGAGGACATGGTAGGAGCTGCAGTGTTACACACCACGATCTGGAAAGACCTGCCTATCTGGTGTGAAAATATTTGAACAAAGACCTGAGGGAAGTGAGAATGCTCTTAATTGTGACATTCATGGAAGCACATTCCAGGCAGAGGGAGAGAACAGTGAAGAACTGTGGGAGGGTGCTCGGTGTGTGGAAAGAACAAGGGGGAGGTTAGTGGGTGGAAGGTAAAAGATTGTGTACAAAGAGATTAAGTTATCGATGTCCCAAAGGAAGACTCGTAAGAGTCCACATGGTGGAGATTTAGTCCCACTTGTGGTCTCCTCAGATGCCTTTTCACATTTATTACTAAGGATTCTTGTCATGCCTTTCTCTTTACTTTTTAGAATTCCAAACTCTGCCTGCACCTGACACAATTTAGGTTTCTGAAACCAAAGGCTCATTTTCTCAATTTTCATGCATGTCTTAATTTTTGTTCGATTAAATGAAAAAAATTTTTTGTGGGTGGGGTATGAGTATATATTGAAATGAGAAAAGTTATAAAATGATTATGTAGATTAATTTTATTAATTTCTCATAAATTATGAGGAAGGAGGAGCAATTGCCTATTACAATTAAACATATTTGAAACTATGAAGCTGAGGCCTGAGACAAGAGATAGTTTAGAGGGCTTAGTGTGGGGGCAGCCACTAAGGAATTAAGAGAAACAATGAAAATCCTTCCAAGTAATAGTACATCGCTGAAATCTCAAAGCATAACATTTGAGGATGTCATGCATATACACACATGTTTTTGTTTAGTTGTAGCAACATTTTACAATCAGGGAAGAAAAGCAGAGTAACCAGTTGACGGACATACTCAAAGAATTTAGGTGCATCAACAACGTGAATGAGCACGCAATCAAGCCTCAGAACTACTGTAGCCAAGAAGATGCTGAAATCCTGAGCTGAAGTAAGACGTAATGGGCAGATTGTAATCTTAATATAGAGAAAGTGATGTCTGTCATTTGCTTGGATTGAACATTCTCAATATTAGGCACTTTAAATAGGAAACAGACCTATTTAACATGTACAAAGGACTTGTGACAAAGGTAGCCAGAAACAAATTAAAATATTAGAATTTGCATACAGCACTGAGAGTATAATGTTTATGACATGACAGTTATTATAATAGAGCTAAGATGACATACAGAAGAATGTTTATAGCACCCGAGTAACAAAGAACAATGTCTAGGGCCAATAGAGATATCTAGAAGTCGGGTTCACTTTTCTTCATCGCCTAACCTATTCAGTTACAAGGTTGATACTTATATGCCTAAATGTTTTATGACTATTATCTTCACTGGTTTAAGTTTTATAACCTGGTCTAGACTCAAGTGTAATACTACTTGTTGAAAAGGTACATTCTTTAAAAAGGAGATCAGATCAATGCTCATAATTTAAATTTTCAATATGAACAAAGGAAGTCTTCTCCAATTTCCTTAGACTAAGTTAGGATCTCTTCTTTTTTCTTCGATAACTTTGTATTTATATCGTATTTTACATGTTTTATGCATTATGTAGTAGGTGTGTGTGCCTCTCCCTAGAACATGCTCTCTTTAAAAGAAAAAAATGCATTTAATAAACAGAGAAGCATATATGTAAATATGCAAACAACACAGTTACTACCCTACGTCATATTCCATTTTCTAAGTGATGCTTTCTTAATGGTTTTTAAGACACACAGGTCTTTTTGTTGGCCTTTTTTTTCCCTTTCAGTGTCTTACAGCACCAAGAGATTCAAGGTTCTAATTACAGGCACTCATTAATAATTTCAAAGTAATGTAAGTATTATGTAATACTATCATCACCTTGGTGACAGAGTTACATGCCATTACTAATTTTATTACACATACTTAGGCCAGTTGGTATTAACACCCATGAAGGGGATGGAGTCCTTAAAATATTCTTGTATATTAAGAAAGCAGAGAGCATCAGGCAGAGGTATGAGTCATAATAACATTTAAGAAACAGAGAGGAAGGTGAATATGAAGTAAAGTAAGAGAAAAATCAGAGTATTTTGGTGACACAGAAGAAAAAAGAGTTATAAATTAAGTAGGAGAGGACTGTCAGATGTACAAAACATTGATGAGTCAAGCAAAATGAAGTTTGCATACTCCTCTTCAATTTAATGTCATGGAAGTCACTGGGACTTTAAGAGAGCTCCTTCAGTGGGTTGGTAGAGTTATAACCCTGATTGCAATGTGTTGTGTAATGAAAGGAAGATGATGAAAAGGAGAGGATATGTTTAAAAACAAAACCTGCCAAGAAATGGTTCTGTAGAGAAGAGACAGAACAGGTAGTATCCCAAGCAGGAAATGATTTGTCTATTAATAAAGATATCAATATCTAAGTAAAGAATGGATAGATTTAAAGATTTAGAGATTGAATTTGTTACTGGTAATGATAAACGTGCATCATATTCCTTTCTATGTATACCTTTAATTTGTATTCCTAATTGCATTTCTGGTAAAACTCAGCCTCCTGCTATTTCATCTCTGTTAGTAGTTCATGGATTTAAATTTTATTATATGAAGTAGAATATTAGGTCCTATTGTCAGAGCTAGGAGATTAGAGATTTGAGATGTAGAGGAGTTTTGAAATAGTAATTTTGGAAATTTGAAGAAAACAATGAATAGGAAAAGGGAAGAATTATGGAAGAATGTTGAGAGCCCAGTGTGAGTCTGCCCAGTTACATGACACTGTCTGGAAATGCTGAGCAACCTGGTCAATTCTGAAAGGACTATCCATTATCGCTTGGAACATAGGGACTATAAGGGTCGTTTCTATTGCTTATAACATAAGGCATAAAGATAGCACTCATGGTCACTTAATCCCTTATCATTGTCCCTAATGCAATTTTACACTTGAACGATCTTGAGAGAATAGCTGTTCTTTCCACTAGAGTATGATGCTTTCCTAATGAACACCTGTGCGTGGTATAATAAATGATTCATTGAATTGCCCACACCAGAAATCAAATTCTGATCTATGGGAACTATTTCACAATCAACCAACCTCTACTAAAATATGTATTGTTGCCTGTCTTGTGGAACTAAAATAAAACAGAGTGAAAAAGAAAAACTGTCTTTTTTTTTTTTCAGTGAAGGAAGGAAAACTAAACATGAATATACAGTATGAGAAATAGCCATTTTATTGTTTGTACCTTCCTTGGTTGTCATGGTGATCTAGGTAAAAGCTGATATGTAATTACACGCAAATACTTGTATGTATATATGTTATGCATAGAAGAAGTAAAAGAAGTAAGAATATCAAAATGTCATTAAGGTAGCCTTGGAAGGTAATGTAAGCCTTCTCCCCTTTTAAGGGAATGGTTCTTAATTTTTAATGTACATATAAATCACCTTTAGAGTATCTTAGGAATACAGACAATTTTACTCAAGTTACTTGGGAGAAGAGGAAGATGAATCCACATTTTGAATTATCACACCAGTTTGTACTGATACTGTGGTACTGAAATTATACTTAGAGAAATAGAGTATCAGAGAGCTATTTAAAATATTTTATGGTAGTATATACTTTATTATTTTATTTTCATGTTTTAAGTTGTATAAACCATATTCGAATAATGTATTAAGTCAGAAAAGAAAGTAATTTCTTTCAATTCCACCTCAATCCACTTTCCAAGCCTTCCTTAGATAAACAGTGTTAATAATCTGATGCACATTGGGGCACCTGGGTGGTTTAGTCATTTAAGCCTCTGATTTTGGCAGGTCATGATCTCGTGGTACATGAGTTTGAGCACCGCATTGGACTCTGCACTGATGGCTCAGAGACTGGAGCCTACTTCAGATTCTGTGTGTGTGTCTCTCTCTGCCCCACCCCTGCTCGCTCGCTCTCTCTCTCTCTCTCTCAAATAAATAAACATTAAAAAAAGTTAAAAAAAAATCTCATGTGTATTTTTAGTATTTCTATCTATAGACACATATACCAATTATATTTTACAAAAATGACTGTACTTACACATTCATGCATGGTATTTACTTGAGAAAACTCTAAACCTATGGCAATGTACACAGATAGGGGCAGGCCATGAACTGCTCAATGATTCCCCTAATAATAGAAATATGTGTGAACAGGCCAGTGAAAGACAAATAGAAAGATCTAGTAAATTCTATTCTCACCACTAGCCATTCAAGAGGAACAGCAAAAAGTAAGAGAGTAATCTGCAGCTTCTAACTCACTGGGAATCTAAGGGATGGAAAGTTGATTGATAGGTCACCTGAATTTTCAAGATGGCCATACTCTTACTGGACAAGGCACTGCACTGTTACATGCCGACTGCAAATAGTATTCAAAACGGTGAAGACAGGTGCAAAAGAGAAAAGAAAGCGACTGTCCAGATGGACAGGGAGATGGGCGATAACGAAGGACAATCTCAAACAAAGTTGTTTGAACACACAATGAAAACAACAAAAGAAATCTCTAGAGTCGCAAAACTCAAAAAGCTATTTAGGAAAGGCTAATGACTTCATACTAAAAGTATAGCAAAGACTTATTGTATTTTAAGTAGCTAATAGAAAAAGTCGTGGTTGAATTTCAGTATTAATGGCAAGTTACATTTTTCTTGCCGTTTTCAAGAACGGAATTTAATTTGTCATTGAATTTCGAAAATTTAATTATAGTCTGTCTGAATGTGGGACTCGGAGAATTTTGAGTTTCTTGGATGTTTATATTAATGTCTTTCATCAAGTTTGGGGAGTTTCCAAACATTATTTCTTGAAATATTCTGTCTTCTCTTTTTTCTCACTCTTCTTCTGAGAATCCCACAATATACATGTTGGTCTTCTTGATAATGCCCCACAGATCTCTTAACTGATATTTCCATTTTTTTCATGCATCATTTTTTAACACTCTCCACATCTTTCTTTAGTTCTTTGAGCATCTTTAAGACAGTTGTTTTAAAATCTTTATAAAAAAGATCTGCTATCAATTCCTTTTTATGCACAATTACTATTGATTTATTTTTCCTTTTGGATGGGTCATACTTTCCTCTTTCTTTGTACACCCTGTGAATTTTTTGTTTAAAACTGGACATTTAGGGACGCCTGGGTGGCTCAGTTGGGTAAGTGGCCGACTTCAGCTCAGGTCATGATCTCACAGTCTGTGGGTTCAAGCCCCGCATCGGGCTCTGTGCTGACAGCTCAGAGCCTGGAGCCTGCTTCGGATTCTTTGTCTCCCTCTCTCTCTGCCCTTCCCTTGTTCACACTCTGTCTCTATGTGTCTCAAAAATTAAAAAAATAAAATAAAAAAAATAAAACTGGACATTTAAATCTAATAATGCAATAATGTTATAACTCTAAAAACCAGATTCTCTTCCTTTCCCAGGGTTTACTTTTTTTTTTTTTTTTTTTATTCTGATACTTAGCATCAGTCTGAATGCAAACTTAAGGTTTTTTTAGGTCTTTTCTGAACTTGCATCTTTCCCTGGGCATGTGTGGTTACTCTCTAATATTCCTTATACATGCAATTTCTTTTGAATATCCTAATATTTAATGTCTGGTTCCCAAAAGGAGAAAAAAAGCGGGGGGAAGGGGGCAAGCGGTAAAATAGAGTACACTGATCTTTTAACCCTCAGAGATATTCAAAAACAATGACTGTAGCCTCTTTGCCTGCACTCTGTGAACAGAAGCAGCAATTAACAGAGCACTGATCCCTGTATTTGGAGGATAGAGTTCACTTTAACCGCCCTGCCGCCACCAACCCCTGTTGTTAAAGCTCTCGGCAAAGGTTCTGCACAAGGCAGGGATGGGTAGTTGCTATTGTGCTAAGCACTAAAACTGACCATAATTTACCATCAAGTCTTTCTCTAGAAGTTGTAAGCCTTTAACAGATATCACAGATCCAAAATAGTTACCCGGATTCCACCAGTGCAATTTTCATCTAGGCAGGGAAACACATTCCTGGAGCATTCTATTCATCCATCTTCCCAGAACCCTTGGGGTAGCACTTTTGAATTTATGTTTGTTTCGATGAGCCATTTATATATGATATTATATATATATATATATATGTAATCTATATGTACTCTCAATATAAACATGCAAAATACATACTTCTTATTTTTAAACACACAAAACCTCAGAAATATTTAGCATCTGTAATTAGATCTATTAGAATATTTAAAGACTTTTAGAAATGTTTTTAATATTTTTAATAAATATATACTTTTCATTATAATAATTCACACTTGTATACAAATGTATACAAATATAAAAGCATTTAAAATATATTCACTAATTTATTCTTCACAATATGAGAAGCATACACAGAAAGTTTTAACGCTCTCATCTTTAAAGCGAAGATATCAAGGGTGCCTGGGTGGCTCAGTCCGTTGAGTGACCAACTCTTGATTTTGGCTCAGGTCATGACCCTAGTGTTGTGGAATTGAGCCCCACATCAAGCTCCAGTGGGGGACCCTGGTAAAGATTCTCTACCTCTCCTTCTTTTGCCCCTCTCCCCAGCTCTTGCTCTCTCTCTCTCTCTCTCAAATTGAAAAAAATATAAAGTGAAGTTATCAGAACCTAATGTTTTACTGATGAAAAAACAGGGCCTTGGAAAATCAAAATAGTTTGAATCCACTGAAAATTAATTAGCAATCATAATGTGGACATGACAAGAGAAAGTTTGTATTCCTACTCCATGTCTAAGCCTTGCTCTCCTTATTGCCTCTTGCTTTAGTAGAAGATAGCTTATGTCTTTTCATTTCAGAAGAATTTGACACATACGTAGTCTGTTTGTGATCACTGTGAAAGGCAAAAGATAAGATCAAAACAAAAATATTGATGTCATAAATATATTTTCATGTAAATAAAAATTTCTTTACAGAGTCATGTAACTTAAATATTTGCAAGTCGTCTAGCTAGATTTCATCTTCAAAATATATGTTTTCTATTTACCTTAAAATTTTTCAAAAACTCTTAAGTACCATGATTTTTTTAACTACAAAAAGTGATGCCATTTTAGAATCCTATGTGGATTTATTTTTAATTTGTAAAAATTTGTATTTTTAATTCATAAGGTTCGATTACATCTTATCTCTATTAAAAAATACTGAAGCAGGGACACCTGGGTGGCTCAGTTGGTTTAGCATCCAACTTTTGATTTTGGCCCAGGTCATGATCCTGAGGTTGTGGGATCAAGCTGGTTTTGGGTTTTGCACTGAGCATGGAGCCTGCTAAGATTCTCTCTCTCTTTCTCTACCCTTCTCCTCCACTCTTTCTCTCTCTCTCAAACAAAACAAAACAAAACAAAACAAAATAACACACCAAAAAACCTAAAACATTCATTTACATCACTCAGATAGATTTGTTTTAATACATAAATGCCATATTTGAAAATTTAGTAAATGCTTTATTTCAACATTATATATATCATGGAAAGACATAGATGTGAGAATCTCTAGGTTTTGTATTAATAGTAGTGTTAATTACATTTTTATAAAACAACTCCTTAAATGTTTTTGCATATGTTCACATATTTTGAAACAGCCCATTGAAAATTTAATATCATTAAAAACTTTGTAACTATTTTTCTACCAAAAGTTTTCAAACAACCTCCCTAAGAAATACTTAGTAAAATGTAAATTGTTCGTATGTATAGTATTTAACCAATAGTCTTTTATTTGGGAACTAGTAACAAAATCTGATGCAAATATCATTGCAATTTATGAATGGGTTATAGTAATTAAAATGATTGCGATGATTCTCCATTTGTTAGAATCTACATAGAAAATAAGAAACAATATCTCTGTTTATTACATGGACACATTTAATAATGATGGTAATTGTTATGTTTTAGAGTATCTAAAATCTATACTAATATGATTATCAATGAAAGGTACTACCTATTGGTTTAGCCCCGTTTAGATACTAAATAGCAAACCATCGTAATATTTTTAAGGAAAATTTATATTAGTGAGGATACTTCTTACTTAATATGCTACAGGCAATGAACTGTTTTTTGACCTCTGTATTATTATGTGTTTTATAGATTATAAAATTTTCAATGGGTAACTAAATTAAGAAATTAAAATATTAAAGTCTAGCAACTTTCAAAGTTGTACCTGGAAAGATAAGCTAGAAATCAATCTTTGAAGACTTGAAAATTATGCATCCTAATGTTGATAGATAGCAACTTTATCTACAGTAGCCAAATTATGGAAACAGTTGAAGTGACCATAGAGTGAAGAATGGTTAAAATGTGTGTATACACACACACACACACACACACACACACACACACACACACACTGAACTATTACACAGCCTTAGAAAAGGATGAAATCTTGCCAATTGCAAAAATATGGATGGAGCTAGAGAATATTATGCTAAGTGAAATAAGTCAATCAGAGAAAGACAAACACCATATGATTTCACTCATATGTGGAATTTAAGAAAAAAATGATCAAAAGGAAAAAGAAAGAGAGGGAGAGGCAAATAAAGAAACAAACTTAACTATAGAGAGCAAACTGGTCGTTACCAAAAGGTGAAGGGATGGGTTAAACAAGTGATGGGGATCAAGAAGTTCACTTGTGATGAGAACTGGATGATGTATAGATGTGTCGAATCATTATATTAGTGATTAGCGTTCAACTTCGTCTCAGGTCATGATCTCACGGTTCGTGGGTTCAAGCCCCGTGTCGGGCTCTGTGCTGATAGCTCACAGCCTGGAGCCTGCTTCAGATTCTGTGTCTCCCCCTCTCTCTGTCCCTCCCCTGCTCATGCTTTATCTGTCTGTCTCTCAATAATAAATAAAATTAAAAATACATACATACATAGATATAAAAAACTATGAAATTCCATATGATACTTAACGGTGGATACATGACACTATGTATTTTTCAAAATATGTAGAAGGAGCACCTGGGTGGTTCAGTCAGCTGAGTGTCTGACTCTTGATTTTGGCTCAGGTCATGATCTCGTGGTTCATGAGTTTGCCCCACTCTGTGCTGACAGTGTGGAGTCTGCTTGGTATTCTCTCTCCCTCTCTCAACTTTGAAAGTTGTTATACTTGAAATTTAAGCACTATTCCCAAAATTATTTATTTATTAAACTAATAATTTTGACCATCCTAGTATGCACTCGATAAGGTGCTAATCTGATGTAAATGGAGCTTGTTATAAAATATCTGCCTCTTCATCTCTCTACACTGATTAACCTCCTTTCACTGATATAATTGCTATCCAACCTTTACAACTCTATTTAAAGGGTTATGGAAATCTTCTCATAATAATCTACTTCACAGAAACAGAGATGAAATAGCAGAACGCTAGAATTTTATGCCAGGAATTCAATTATGAATACAAAATAAAGGTATACATGGAAGGAAAATATAATGCATGTTTACTGGAAACCTTATAAGCTAAGACACACTTTTATCATATTGAGTGAGGCATTTAAGAAGAAAATTATGACTACACAGAGATTTGAGAATGGCGATGATTTTAGTTTTTGCATCCTACATAGTAAACTGAATGAGTCGTCCTATAAATAACCCTCCTCTCATCTCCCTCACACCAGCCACGAAGGTTTTCAAAGCTAACTGAGGGTTAATTTGTTTTTTTTCATTATACTTTGTATTTTATTTATTATTTTTATTATATTACAGTATTGCAATCATTTTTATATGAATATTTCAGGCTATGTAACTAATCATCTAAGTTTCCATTATTTCCTATGGGCATATTTGCTTTATTATATACAAGTGCTTTGGATTAGAAGCATGTTTCTGGAATGAATTCTGCTCCTAAACCAACGTTTTACTATATACAGAGTTAACAATTCCTCTCCTTGCATTTTTTTCTAAAACACTAGATTCTGACTTTTGCCTTCACTATAACACCAAACTATTCTTCTTTTTTTTTTCTTTTTAGCTCTAAAGCTATTCTTAAAAGATTAACAAATAACCCCACAGTATTGGCTCTGATAGACAGCACCCTTTTCTCACATTTACCATTTCATTCCTTTTCAGTCTACACTATTATTTCTTTTTCTTCCAGTTCTCTTCATCCTGGGAAGCTAAGATATCTACCCTAGATCCTCTATAGACATTCTCTCAATTGGTAATCTGAAATGCTTTCATAGCTCCAAATATCATCCATATTTTGCTAACTTCAACTTTTTGTTTAGGAAGACCACTCATCTGAAAACCAGGCACCTAATCAACTTCTCATTTGGATGCCTAATACTTTGCTCCACAAAGTCTGGTATAAGCATGAGATGCGTCAACCCTCCTTGGGAGTATGTTAGAAATGCATTTTATAAAGCCCTGCTCTAATTCTACTGACATCTGCGTTTTACCAACATCACAAGATGATCTATGCATATACAATTTGAGAAGTATCCTCTTACTGGATGCTAAATTTATTATTTAAAATTGAAGTCCAAATCTTTCACCTTCAGTGGATTTACCTACTGCCTTCTTATTTTAGTTGAAGGAAAACCCTTGGTTACAATTGCCAGGGCCAAAAAAGTTCAAATCAGTCATATCTTCTCTGTTTTTGTTTGTTTGTTCATTTGTTTGTTTGTTTTCCTGACATACTTTATTCAAGCCATTAGTAAATTCTCTTGTCTCCTCCACCAATATATATTCAAAATTTTCTTCTCTCACCTCCTTCATAGCTTCTACTCTGTTCAGAGCTCCTAAAATCTCTCCCTGGAATTATCAAACACATTAAAGAATCTCCTTTCTGTCTCTCTACAGTATTTTCAATACATGAATGAAATTCCATTTAAGATAAAAATCGAATCACCCTACCCCTCTTTCCAGAATCCTCAAGTGCCTGTCTATTTTACCCAATGTAAAATCCATAATCTTATACTCACCTTCTATTATGATTATACCTGGACCTGAACTCTGACAAAACTTTATCTACACTTAACTGAGGCCCAAACTCAACCAGCTTCCCTGCTCTTTGTTTTCTGCTCCAGACATTTCTTTTTCTTAAGTTACTGGGGTTGGATCTTCTCATCACCTGGAATCCTGTAACTCCATATCACCACTTGATGAACTCTCTCACTTCCTTCAATCTTTTGTTCAAATGCCTTTTACTCAGAGGGGCCTATTCTGCCAATCGTACATACTTTATACTTTCCTGAATTTAGGATGGCTGATTCTTATTGTGGTCTCCTTCCAAATGCCAGCTTCATGAGTAAAACAAAACAAAACAAAAGAACACAACAACAAAAAAAAACGTGTCTGTTGTCTTTATGAATCTATTTAAAGTACATATTAACAGTGATAGGGACATAGAAAGCTGTTAACATTTGTTGAATAGAGAAAGCTTAAAAAAAGTGGATGTTAGTCAAATCTGGATTTGGACAGAGAAGTTTGAATGAATTGATGAAATTAAAAACTAGACCACATATTTTGTTAGGTACAACTGAGAGGGAAACTGAGCAAAATAGTCAAGTTAGTCAGAGTCTTAGTATATGTTTATCATAGTCAGTATTTGTTCTTTGCCCCCATGACATCTATAATCCATCATTTCATTAATAGCACAAAGTTTTTGCTTTGCGAAAGTAATCTCACTTACATTTTCACCAATCTTTATCTCATTTCAGTTCTATGGCTTGTCTCCAAGCATAACCCATACCCATGGGCAGGCCACTGACTCAAGTATGAGTAAGTAACCAGTCAGAGTCAATACATGTGATTGACTAGTGTTTTATTTTATTTTATTTTTTAGAATTTTATTTTTTTTATTTACATTTGTGAGAGAGAGAGAGACAGTGCATGAGGAGGGTAAGGGCAGAGAGAGACAGAGACAGAATAGGAAACAGGTTCCAGGCTCAGAGCTGTCAGCACATAGCCCAATGTGAACTCACGAGCCCTACGATCATGATCTGAGCTGAAGTCAGATACTTAACCAACTGAGCCACCCAAGTGCCCCTAATTTTTCTTAAGTTTATTTATTTATTTTGAGAGAGAGAGAGAGAGAGAGAGAGAGAGAGAATGAACATAAGTGAGAGAGGGGCAGAGAGAAAGGGAGAAAGAATCCCAAACATGTTCCACTCAGCGTGGAACCTGCCACAAGACTTGATCTCTCAACCGAGAGATTATGACCTGAGCTGATAGCATGGGTCGGTCCCCTAACTGACTGAGCCTGAAGTCAGGCTCCCCAAACTGCAGTGGAATTTTAAAGACAGAGGTGCATATTGTCTTCCCCATTCATGGTGGTTCAGGACATGAGATCTGTAGCCCCAATAACCATTTACCATCATATGGGAAACTGACTCGTAAGAAGATGGAGGTATAGGCACTTGAAATCTCCCATCGAGCCAAGCCTAAAATAGAGCCTACATCTTTTTTTTGGGGGGGGGGCATGAGATAATTTTTTTTAAGTTTTTGTCTAAAGCTATTTGGTTTAGGATTTTCGTTACTTGTAACAAAGATTCTTAATTATGATATGGCTGTGATAGGAAGGAAAAGCATTTTGGGAAGGTAGAGAGAATATGTGTTCCAGGGTTTTTTTTGTTTGTGGAATTAGTTTCACTTTTTTCCTTAGGGTAGGACATAGCTTAGACTCTTTAGGCAGTGAAAATGAGAAAATAGAAAGAGAAAGTTTGAACATATGGAAGATTGATGGGATTCTTAACGTAGTTGAATATACAAGGGAGTAAATAGAAAGAATGGAAAGGAAGGGGCTGATAATAAAGTTTCACTCTGGTCTGAATCATTCATATCCTTTTTGGTCCTATTTTTATTATGAATATTTCAAGCTCATTGAACAGAATCCATGCCGACCTATTGAGTTGTGTGCAGTGCCAAGCACATTTTCTATGCTCAATAAATGTTAAACCATAATATCGCTGAAGAAAGACATGTAATAAGGAAAAAGACTCTATCTAGGAGGAAAACTAAGCATTTGTAGTACTATAAATTAACTCCTTCTTTGAATAATTTCCCTATTGTTTTCTACTCTTCTTGTTAGGTAAATAACATCTTCATTCATTAAGCATATATTCAATGTGAGGAAGCTACTCTTCTAAGAAGCGTGATAATACAAATACATCTCTAAAATCAGTCTAAGAAATTAAACATGAAATGCTGTTCACAGTTCTATGGACTAGTGAATAATACATTCATAAGTGTAGACAGATGTTGAATTACATAGTCATTTAGGGTGGAAACAATAACACTTTTGCCTGGAGTGCTTAAACATGGATTTTTGGAATAAGCATGATTTAAGCTGGCTAGAGCTTGAAGGATAGGGTAGAATTTGGAGAGGGAACAATATGGGGGAAAGAAGTAGCTTTACATAAAAGGGTAATGGTGTGATAAAAAAGTAGTAGAGGAAAATGCAATGAAAATTTTATGTATAAAGTAGCAGAGTTTCACTGAAGTATATTCTCTCTGTAGGAGAAAAATGGAAAGTAACGCTGGGAAGATGGTATCTTCTAAGGCCTTGAATTCAATGGTGTAGTGTTAACATTTTCTTTGACATGAAGAATCCATTTAAAATTTTGAGAGGAAAAGCTCTAAATGAAATGTAGTTTAAGAAATTTTAAAAAATGAGGTTGCTTCAGCCATAAAAAAAAGAATGAAATCTTGCCATTTGCAATGACATGGATGGATGGAGTTAGAGAGTATAATGCTAAGTGAAATAAGTCAGTCAAAGAAAAACAAATACCATGTGATTTCACTAATATGTGAAATTTAAGAAACAAAACAAACAAGCAAAGGGAAAGCAGAGAGAGAAAGAGAGAGAAACAAAGATACAGACTCTTAACTATAGAGAACAAACTGATGGTTCCCAGAGAGAAGGTGGATGGATGGTGAAATAGGTGAGAGGGATTAAGGAGTACACTCGTGATGAGCACTGAGTGATGTGTGGAAGTGTTGAATCACTACATTGTACACCCAAAACTTATATAACACTGTATGCTAACTGTACTGAAATCAAAATAAAATGATAAAATCTGAAAAATAAAATTAGTTGTTAAGTTCAGGATAAATGGGATAGATTAGAAGCAATGGAACTTCAGCCATGGTAATAAGCTAGACATAAGGAAATAAGAATAAAAGAAATGGAAGATTTGGTGAGAATTAAAAGAAACTGCAGATTTAGTGACATTAGCAAACGAACGTGGAGGATAAGGGACTGGGAAGTTGGTGATTATTTAGATCGGGCGTGGGGGCTTGGAACAGGAATATGGAGGTGACTGTTATGAAATGATGGTCCTCTTAAGATATTTTTTTGGCATAGGTACTCAATAAATATGCTTTTCAATTTCTACATTTTAACAGATTAAAACTGAATATTGGTTAATAACTGCATACTTTATTGAGGGGACAGATTTTTTAAAGAAATGTTTGAACTAAGGCTTAAGAAAAAAAGAAAAGTCAGCAACTCTCAATACCTTTCACATGTCTATGATTTGTAACTTAGGAGATCAGTTTCATATTCAGGTAGGTTTATTTACATGCTGGGAACCCTAGAAGGGGGAACATAGTAAATCCTCTTGCAATTTTTAGCAAAAAAATGTATATTTAAAAAATAACCCATTTTCATGACAATTTTGTACATTAAAGTGAGAAAAATGAATTCATGTCATATCGCTTATAAATTAACCAATTTTGATGCATAATCTGTGAGGAGAATGGGGCTCAATCATAGCTGTAATATAAAACATTTGGTTAGAGGGGTATTGGGTGGCTCAGATGGTTTGACATCTAATTATTGGTTTTGGCTCAGGCCATGATCTCACGGTTCGTGGGTTTGAGCCCCACATCGAGCTCTGTGTTGACAGTGTGGAGCCCATTTGGGATTCTCTCTCTCTCCCTCTTACTCAGCCCCTTCTCCCTTGTGTTTTCTCTCTCTCTCTCTCTCTCTCTCTCTCAAAATAAATAAATAAACTTTAAAAAATATTTGGTTTTAGTAAAAATGATTACAACCTGGAAATAAAGATAACACTTGCTTTATTAGAATAGAGAAAAATACAGGAAGTCCTCAATTAATTGGGACTGAATTATGTGTGACTATTGTAGACAGGGCCTGAAGCAATATTTCGCTGGTAGGTTAAAATAAATTATACTGGAGGCAATAAAATGTTTAACAAATTGAACAAAACAATATAATGTTCTTTGGTCTCTGTGGTCACTAACTACTAAACATCAAACATTTCAAGAAACCACTTCTCTATAAGCGTTTTCCTTTAAATTTTACTCAGAAAACCTATCCTGAAGTGAAATTTGGTGTGGGCTCTATGTCATAAGAAAACAATTTCATCAGTGATAGGAATTCATTAAGATGAATGATACCATATTTTTGCCTTCAAAGAGCTTACCATTTAAGTAAATGAGATGAGAATTTTTACTTATACTTACATTTATTTTTCTATTTTTTCCTAATACCATAATGATCCAAATGAATACCATGAAGGGGTTTGTGAGCTATGAACCAAGTGCTTTTTTTTTTTCCTGTTGGTTTTCAGTATAGTAATATTGGGCTTAAAAACTTTGGTCATAAGTAACAGAGACGTAAGGTCAATCTTTAGCTTCTCATTTCCCAGCTGTGTGACCTTGAAATACCCCATACTTGGTTTTTCTCATGACTTTAGAAAAAAGGTAAATCTATATTTATAGGGTTAAAATTAGTTTCAGAAAATTTTCAGATGTAGTAATTTAATAATTAGGACATTATTTTTGGATGTAAAATGCCTCAATAAGTATCTCTGTTATCTCCACACTGAAATTAGCAAAATTTTAAACAAAAGAATATTTCATAATTATAAATGTAAAATATCTCCCAAAGAATAAATCCATAAGGACTACACCTTAAATTAGTAATACTCCCTTATGAGACATATATATTTATTTTAATAAATGAATTCAAAAGAGAGTTATTTTGATTTAAATGAATTTTTCTTATTACAATCTTATTTTATAAGTAAATACTTTGATATATATAGTATAGTAAATATACTGGTATTTAATATTCACACTATATTTATTATTTGGTATTACATTTAGTGTTTAGTTATGTTTATGTTTAGTGTTAGAGTTTATTTTAATCCATTTATTCACTTTGGGTCATGTATGTCAGATATAATATAACCTTTAAACCATCCCTTTTTTAATGGACATAAGAAAACACATAATTTTTAATTTAAAAATTAAGAAGGTGTATGATGCGCCTGGGCGGTCAGTGTCTGACTTTGGCTCAGACCATGATCTCACGGTTTGTGGGTTCCAGCTCTGCGTCGGGCTCTGTGCTGACAGCTCAGAGCCTGGAGCCTGCTTCAGATTCAGTGTCTCCCAGCTCACATTGTCTTTCTTTCTTTCTCAAAGATAAAATAAAACAATTTTTTTTAATTAAGAAAGCATATTCAACTTTCCAATGTAAAATTTCTAGTTGAAACTCTTTCACTAGAATCAGGATTTAGTTTTATTTCCTTTCAAGTAGTCTTTTTTAGACTGTGAAATATATTAGATTAATTATTCTCACCCTCAATTGGTATATACACATCACTTCCTCATTAGCATGAGACACTGACGTTCTAGAAACAACCATCGTGACAACTGAGTAACACAAGTGCTCTGTTTGTGTATGTGCTGGCATCCTCCATGTTCGCCTGGAGAGGTATTCTCCAGCCCTCATCCTGCTGTACCGTTTGAAGCTGAGCTTATGGGCTGAAACACTCCCTTCCCCGGCCTTCGGTTCAATTCCAGTGGGGCCAGTAAGAGCCAGTTACCAGGATTTGGGGGTGGGAGAAGAAGGTATTTGACACCGTAAGTTAATATTAAGATAAATGTTAGCCTTGGCATTCAGTTCTTTTGTTGTTTTATTTTATTTTGTATTTTTTTTTCAAGGCTTCTGATTGCCTGTGCTGCTTTCCTTATAACAAAGTTTTCACTTTCACGTCAGTTTCACTGGGGCGCGTTCCCTTCCACGTGAGATGAGGCTGATTTTGATTTATGGTACACTCTCCCATTCTTAGTGATGGAGAAAATTAGCATAGTCAAGATGGATATTTTCTCAGCATGAGATGCCATTTTGCATATTGCTGTTCCATTTTTATACAAGAAGCCTCTGCAGAGTTGCTTTAATTTTTATAAACAGAGGAAAGGCTGAGGAACTCTATTACAATTCAGCCTTGGAACCGTTAGACATTACTTTAAAACAAGTCATCTTCACAATCACATGTAACTTTTAGCAACGCATACGCTGTACTGTGAAATGTAAGATAAACGTGGAGACTATATTCTCATAGTTTTGAAGATGATTAAATGTCATATTATATGTGAGCCCTTTGGAACAGTTTCAGGCATACAATATATGCTATAAAAATGTTTCTATAATTCTTAAGAGAGCACACTCCAAAATATTCAAATGTATATTATACCAACTATTTCTCTAAATGTAATTCAATTAGTACTAAAAATTGCAACCCCTATATTTAGTAATTAAAAACACATGTATAAATGATGAGTCAAAAAAGAAATCTTAATAGGAATAAAAAACCTACTCAGAACTAATGGATTAAGGAACCACTACATATAAAAAAAAGTTGTGATACAGCAACCATGTTAGGGAAAGGGGAATTTGTAGCATTAAATTCTCATATTAGGAAAATGATAAGAAAGAAACTAAAATCTTGAATGCCAAACTTAGATACTTGCAAAGCGAATCATAGCAGTATAGATACTAATTAACTATGGATTCATTCAAAATATATTCATCAGGCTGTTACTCAAAAAATAAGTAATTTTATATAATATATAATGCACACTAATACATGTATGATTCTCTTTTTTACACTAATTGTGGAGTTCTTGCTATGCTGACCAAGTCTTTATTTTACTGGTCACATTTTTACCTTCTCTGTATGTTTTTTTAAATACTGTCAGTAAAAGCCTTTCCTTTCTGCCTTAGGCTATTATGTAGCTGCATTTTATGCTCTGTTTAAAATGGCATGACTAATAAAAATCAGTAATTTATTGACAAAACAAATGACTACTGTATACACTGTAAGCAGAGTTAATAAAATGCTTTATTGATAGAATTTATTTTACCCATCTGAGTAAGGTGTAAGGGTAAAAATCTTCTCTTGAAGCCTGCCAAGATTGTAAAATTTACATCACTTGGGAGAAATCAACCACATTCAAATCACCTTCCAAACTGTCATCATGGCTTTTATGTCCTGGAAATAATTGGGAAAAAATTATTGTAAGAAAAAAAAAGATGAGTTACAGGGGAAATGTGTATAGCTAGGAGAGTTTAAACAAAGGTTTGCTTTGGCTGTACATTCTTTATGAACTTTTATCAATTCATTCCCAAACTTTCTATTGAGCCTGAATAAATGTACTTAGTCCTGTCAACATAAGGCTTATGAAGAGATTCCAGAAAAGAGATACATACGCAAAACCCTACAGTAATTACTACTAATTAGTAATTACTACAGTAATTATTACATGTATGCACATGTACACAAACATGTATATGATATAGTCAATTTGATAGGTTAACACATTTTCGGTCTGCCTCTGAAAATCATTGACTGTATTTAATAGGCTTATTCAAATTTGAAAAGTAGTTTAACAAATAAACCAGGTAAGTATTTTATTTTTATAGAGATAGGCTCCTGAATTTTATTTTGGTGGTAATTTCCAAGATTATACTCCTTAACAATTATATTTATATTTTATAATAGAGGGTAAGGCCATAAAGAAATACTATTTTTTTTTCTGAGAGAGAGAGAGAGAGAGAGAGAGACTCTTAAGCAGACTCTACTGCCAGGATGGAGCCCCATGTGGGGCTGAATCCCATGACTGTGAGATCGTGATCTGAGCCAAAATCAAGAGTTGGACACTTAACTGACTGAGCCATCCAGGTGCCCCATAAATACTTTTAATTTTTTTCTCCTGGAGTACCCCAAATGGCAAAGGAGTATAATTACATAAGTCTTTCTTTTCTACACCAGGTCTGGGAACAGAGTCATGAGGTCTGTTGTTACTATTTTTAGAATCAAATGTGCTTTATCTATGAAATGTGCTTTAAAAATCTATGAAATGTTTATGTTATATACAATGTAGTTTTGTTTGGGAATAAGATAATATAATTTGATTTTGCTTACTTCATGCCATGTTCCTTGCATAATATTTTATTACATATTATTTCCGTAGTCTTTGAGTAAGTATGAGTGTCAATGACCCAATATGATTATCATTCAACTCAGTATTCTAACATTGTAGAAATTTGACATGTCATATGAATTGGACTGAATTTTACACATGAATAATCCTTCTGGTTCAATTTGGTCTTGTCATAGACTCTAAGTCTAAAGTTCTCTCTCAGCCAGCGAGAAAGCGGACGCAGGATGAAAATAGGAGACATGACTAATGTCTGGGAAAAGACAAGAGCCCCAAATAAGGGTCCTTGCCCCATTTTTATTGGGATCAGAAGACTTATGGATGTGATGGGCATGCACCGAGAGACAATGAATCAGAACACCAACTCATGGGCTTGAGGGAAAGGGGGTTTTGAAGATACACAATGTTTAGGGTTTGAGTCAATACGAAACAAAATCCTGGCACTGGGCAGATGGGCAAATGGTTGTTAAAGGCAGACAGGAGGCATCCTGTCTGTTTATGTTAACTAGCCTAGGGGATAAGACAGATAGGGCAAAATATTTCAAGGTTAACGAGGCACATTTTCTTTTGTAAATCAGCTCCTATCTGGGCAGCATCACCCAAAGCATAGTGCAGTGGTCCATAGACCTATTTACCTGCTTACCTAATTTGATTCTTCCTTCCTGTGAAAGCAGCTTTCTGCTATTGTACTAAGTTGGGGGGCGCTATGCCCTGAATGGCTAATCTTGCTTACCTCATATACTTTGCATTGGGTGCCTTTGCATCACTCTCTATACTGGGGCCTTTGGCGCTCCCTCTCTATTCTGGGGGCTCTGCATCCCCTCCCTATTCTGGGGTGCCAATCTTGTTTACCCAAACTCGGGTGGGAGCATCCCATGGCTTTGTACTTCTTTACGCCTTATTAACCCATCGGTGTAAGCCCAGGAAGTCCTAAATTTATTCCCCACGGGCCCTAATTGTTGCTTTTCTCTGTGGATATACCAGTGTTTTCTGATTCTCATTCTTATGTTAGTTCAGACTAAATCTTTATTGCAGTTTGGGACTAGTATTTAGTTTCATCTCTCCATCTGCTTTGCTTTTCTTCCACTTTGGTATCTAGCCCATACTTAGCTTAGTATAACTTTTTCCAATGCTAACTTCAGAATTTATAAGTAACCACTGAGATATTTCACCATATGCTTTTAACCCATCCTAAACAAGGAATTACTCATTTTGAATAGAGCAACGGCTCGATTGCTATTTTTTTATCCCCAGTTTAATTCTTTCTTTGTAAATCTTTATCAAAATCATCGGAAGAAAGATCAACTGAGTTTGCTAAATAACTATTTGGTTCTACTGCATCCCTGTGACAGCTTTTTCTCCAGGGTGGCATTAAAATAATAATCCCTATCTTGAGCATAAATTATTCATGTAAGTCTGTATATACCAAATTTCATAATGCCTCTGTCCACTTTTTCGACTTTGTTAAAAAAGATACTGTGAAAAGTTTAGTGATCTCATTTTCCTAAAGTGATAGTCTGACAGTATATTAGCCTAAAAAGAAAATTTTACATTGCATGTCCTCTTGTTAGCAAAGCCATCTTAACCTCTGGGAATCAATTCCCTTTCTAAGTGCTCCCTTATCATTTCTCACAAGTAATCAAAAATTATTTTCTGTTTAAACGTAGCAAACTTTGTATTATAATTTTTAAAAAGTCTGACTTTTAAAATATTTTGAACAATTCTATTTCTAATTTGCAAAAGTGTAGTGACAATCTCAAATTTTGATATGTTGTTGAAACTAGCAGGCTTAAATAAAATTGACAAGCACTTCCAAGTCATTTATTATAATTGTTCCCATCCGACAGTAGGCCTAGTTAGAGTGGTGCCAGATGTCAACACCTTTCATTTATTTTCAGAACAATAAACACAGTTTTGAGAAAAGTCATAAATATAACAGACTGTGAAGAAATCTAAGAGAACAACATAAGTTTTGGGAGCACTGATGAGTTTCAAACATAAATAACTTTCCTGTTTGTTTTGTTCTTTTGTTTTTCCCCAGTAATTTACATATTAAGAGCTGCTCCTATGGACTTCTGGACTCAGAGTGTTCTGCAGATACTTGTGGTGGCAGCTTTACCATTAACTGACATACAATTTTATAACATTTAATTTTTTATTTCTTTTTTTTAATGTTTATTTATTTTTGAAAGAGAGAGACAGAGTATGAGCACGAGGGTCAGAGTGAGAGAGGGAGACACAGAATCCGAAGCTGGCTCCAGGCTCTGAGTTGTCAGCACGGAGCCCGACGCGGGGCTTGAACTCATGCACCACGAGATCATGACCTGAGCCGAAGTCGGACGCTCAACCAATGAGCCACCCAGGTGCCCCTATAACATTTAATTTTTGGAGAGGATTTATTTTGAGAAGAACAGAAAGGAAATTATTTTTTCAAAGAATGTTAGATTTAATTAATTTCTTTGAGTAGATTAAATCTTCTCCAGACCTTTTTTTCATCTCAATATTTCATATTACAATTGTATTTTCTCCCCTCCACTATTCTTTCTTTTCTACTTCCCCATCTTTTTCAGTACGTGGGTTGGGTGAACTATTCTTTCCTCTAGGAGCGGTGATCGGATTGGATACTAAGATTGAAGAAAAATATTTTTGTTCCTCCAACAAGAAGCTATGAAAGTTATTTACTAATTTTGCTTTTCCTTTTTTATTCTAAGGCTTATTTATTTTTGAGAGAAAGAGTGCGCACATGGGGGAAGGGTAGAGAGAGGAGGGGGTGGGGGACAAAGCTTCGGGAGCAGCCTACACACCAACCAACAGCAGTGAGCCTAATGCGGAGTAGCAAACCAAGAGATCATGAACTTAGCTGAAGTCGAATGCTCAACTGACTGAGCCACCCAGGGGCCCCACTAATATTGTCTTTTCTAATCATGACAAACAACAATCCAGAATTGTGCTTATTATAGTGTGTGTAACCTATATGCCCTCTTGAATAAACATTTTGGATGAAAGAACAGTGTCGTTATGAACATTTCCTAGCTCTCACTCTCACACACACGGCACATCAGCCCTAAGGCATATATGTTTGCACACTTGTGCACGTGCGTTTATCACCTTGCTCTGACTCGTATTATTTTGTTTTGATCTAGAAAGAGTTAGGGGTGACATAAACATAATATTTCAAACAGACGCTCAACAAAGATTAAAGATATTCAAGAAAAAATAGGTGTAATGGATATATGAGTGTGATAGCAGTTGGAGGAAACAGAACAGGTATGTTGTGGTTTGGGATTTCCTAGCAGATGCATTTTGTGATGATGATGAGCGTAAGCTACTTTCATAATTATAAAAAGCTAAAAAAGTAGAAATGAGGGTCCCTGCTATTGAGAAAAACACTTTACTCTGATGTTGATGAAGGCATCTAATATTTGATATATGCAGTGTTTAAAGTCTCTTTTGAGGTAGATTTGCACTGTCAGTTTAGAAAACCACATTTCCCAGAAATCCCTTCTTTGAACACTCCCAGGTTATCATGGGGAGTAGGTCACAAGGGACATTTTGGGTAAGAATTTCAAGGCATAAGGGAAGCAGCAGCTCCTTGATTTGCCCTGGAAGGTGTATACAGGGCAGGAGAGCTTTTGCAGCTCACACACAATGCCATTTATCTTCTGGCTCACGTGGTTTTGTGGGCAGTTACAGGGTCCACAGCCACTCCATCTCTGGAATCCTCTGCTTCAATTTCTTGATTCCTGGTCCAGCTTCATGACGAAGGGCTCCATGCTGTGCTGGAGGATACCTCCATCGGAAGTAGGAGCCTTGGCGGCAGTGAGAGATTCAGATTTAATTCCTAATTGTGGGTTCTACTCCTACAGGGTGCCATTTTTTCTTGTTTTCCACATTTATGTCCATATTTCCTTATAAACTGTATGCCCTGCACTGAATCAGTAGCCTTACATAAACTGTGTATTTAGTCCTATGATTGTGCTGGGAAAATTCCATTGTCATAAGTGTTACATG
The DNA here is from genome assembly GCA_030068075.1 of Paguma larvata. Lineage (NCBI taxonomy): Eukaryota > Metazoa > Chordata > Mammalia > Carnivora > Viverridae > Paguma > Paguma larvata. Next base: position 40,629,481 of record CM057840.1, read on the forward strand.
TTTATACGTACATGTACACAAGGATATCAGTAGACCCTGTCTCCAAGATTACAATCCCTAAGACCCCAAATAAATGCTTTTTGGTTGCTTTATAGCATCGTTGTCTTCTCGGTCAACATGTACCACTTCAAAATTCAATGTTAGAACTTTTAGCTTTCTAGTTCTACTTTTTTTTTTCTATCTAATGTTTTAACTCTTCACAATTTAACTCACAGTATTTTGTTCTGTTGCCCTCTATTACTCCGAATTATCCATTTACGTTGCACATCTAAGAACAATCTATATGGTCTGTGCTATTCCTGCATAATTTCATTTTGGAATTGTTCCTATTCAACGACTTCCTTGCCATTGATTTCCCGCTATATCGCCACAATAATTCTAGTGTTTTCAACCTTGTTGGTCTAGATCTCACCTTTAAAATGCTTGTTTCTTTGATGACACCTATATTCTTGCTCATGCACTCATTGTGAAATTTTATCATCTTGACTTTTTCATCTCTTCTATGACCTCTTGTTAATTAATCTCATTATGTATGTGTTAAAGCTTGCTATTAAAAATAGCAAGTGCAGTTTATCACTGGTTATTTTCTAAACTAATAATGTAATTGGCTGTAGATAATGCAGGAAGTCAGAGTACAGTGTTCACAGCAAGACAACTCGATGGGTTGTTCTGTTTAATCCAAATGCTTACATCTAAGTTTTACTACTCCATCCTGTGCCTGTCCCCACCCGGCTCCCACTACAAACAGCAAGTAATGAACAGTACTTTAGATCAATTTGTTTCAGACATCATGGCAATACTATATGCATTCAATTCTAGTTAGGATATCAGACAGAACCTCAGAAAACCTTTTGCATGCAACCAAAGGAAATTTTTATCAGGATGTTTTATTTTTCCAATCACTTGAGATGAGCTAGATACATACAAGTAGAGAGAAACTATCTTAAAAACACATGGGGCAATCAAAAGAGATGCTTGATGTGGCTATTTTAAAAAGGAGTCATTTGAAAGACTGTATCCATGCATCTGAGTGGAGGAAGTTTCAGTGCGAGAATTTGGCAGTGGTATTATGACTACTATAAATATTGTTTCCAGTTGAGCTTGTATTGAGTTATTAACATGAGAGAGGAAGAATGCTATATAATATACAAGTGTTCCCTCTTTTAATATAGGTAAAACCTAAATGAACTCTAGGAGTTTAAAAGCCGTAAAATTCTGTTAGAATAATCAGTAAAATGGTAGCCAGAGGTGGAAATAAGACCCCATGTTTTCTAAATATTTTTACCAAACTTTGTAATTCATTTTCAAACTTTTCTTGGAGGGTTTTTTTTTTTTTTGGTCATTTTTATTTATTTATTTTTAAACAACTGATAATTTATTAAAAAGGTTGTTTGAAGAATCTGCAATGGTGACTATACCACAAGGAGTCCCCATGGTAAGGAGATTCTGAGTCTTGGGAGGCAAGTGAACTAGTCCTATCACTTTGAGATTGTTTTCATTTGAGCCTCTGAGCAAGTGGGCACACACCTTCACCCAGAATTTTACATTGTGGAGGGTAAGAGTAATCTTAATTTGGTCAGTCACCACCTCAGTTTCCACAGGTGTCTTCCCAGTGTCTTCAAAAGCCATGGCCGTGGGTGCCTTCCTGATCAACTTATTTTTGGGGAGAGGAAACAAGTGGGGAGTCAGGAGCAGGCATGTGGTGCCCAGAGCTCCGCTGTGGCTGTGACCAAGTCTTCCTCAAAGAGCTTTTGGTCATTTTTACGTGAGTTCTGTTTTTCTTTTAGAAAATTAATACCTTCTTGGTACAGACCCCTAGTTTTTACAGGAGGGAAAATTATTTAAATTATGTACTTTTACTTTCACCCTATATTTTTAAAAGCACCTTAGCTGCATATTTTTATGGCATTCATATGACAATGCACAGAATTAAGTGTTGGAGGTATTATTGTTCCTATTTGATATAGGAGATAAATTAGAGACAAAAATGTTCGATTGCTCCAAAGTCACATAGTAACTTTGCGATATATATGATAGCCATTATTTGACACTCAGGCATCTAGAAAGTTCATTTATAGGCACTTAACTAAATCTCTCTTCTGTTTTCCTTTCATCCCATGGATGTAAGGAATTCTGACTTGAATTCTCAATTGAAAGGGAAAGAGCTTTTGCATGCTATGCGTTACTAACAAGTAACAAATATTATGGGCATAATATGGAAATTTCATCAGATTAAAGAACATCAAAAAGACATTTTTTTGATATTATGGCTATAAATCAGTTTGCCGAAAACCACTATTTTTAGAAATATTTAAATTTTTTTGGATTAATTTTTCATGTGAAATTTTGACAAAGCAGTGTGCTTTATCTTTCAAGTATATTTACAAAAAATTGTAAAAGCAAGTTATCTCCCCTATAAGTGTGTTCTTTCTGCTCATACAGATATGGGTGGATTTGATCTAAAACTATGTTTTATAGCACACTTTTTGATGTATTTATTATTTATACTTGGGTTATGACCCATCACTTTCTAACCTAATTTTTTCCATCAAAGAAGATTCTTAAATAATAAAAGTAACATTAATGTCACTCTTTACTCTTCATGAGTCCTAACTTTTTGTTGTATAGAAAAAAAAATGCATGGATAGGTATATGATAGTTAGTGTCTGTACCTAGGAAGAAGTTAAGAAATACAGTGAAACCTCTGATTGTGAATATCTTGTTCACAATGAGTGGTTGAACTCATTGTTCACATGAGTGTTCTGCAAGACAAGCAAACATTTCTAATATATTTTAACTTGGTAAACAAGCCTAGTCGTGCAATAAGAGTAGGACGTGAAGTCGAACGTCACATGATCACAACTGAGCCAATGGCTCTTGAAATTTGCTTTGATAAACAAGTGCTTTGGATTACAAGTGTTTCTGGTCTGTATTATGCTCGCACACCAAGGTTTTACTGTAAATATAGTCATCTACAAAAATAATAGCAATTGCAGTCACAGTACATGAAATGGTCAATGTTTAGTTTTGTTTATGTTCATTTTGTTTTGTTTTTTCTTTATATATGTTAACCGCATTGTATTTTATTAGGGACAAAGTGTTAGCTTTTTGGAAATTCAATCAGAACTTCAAAGGAAAACGTAGAGTTTGGTTCAAGTCTTCACAGAACTAACTAGACCTTAATTTGTATTTTAATGGTTAGAAAAAATATATAATAAAAATAATGTTTGTTATGTCTATTCATTTAATTGCAAGTTAACTTTACCTATATTTAAGTTTCTTAATGTTCTTTAGTGTAAGGAGAATGCCTTTCTTTGGATTAGTAGATCCAAAGTGCCTATAAACAGTATTTATTTGAAACATGTTGACAATTAATAAAGGCAAGGTATTAATTTACTAATAGCTCATTCTCCTGTGGGCAGTATTTTCCAATGAAGAAACCTTATTTACACCAACAGGCATTTACATATAGGCTAGGTTCTATTGTGTTAATTAATTACATTAATTAATATTACAGTTATCTTTGGAATTTTCCCTTATGGGACTCTCTGGAATAATTAACTGTCTTATCTTTTGATCTAAAATTCCTTTTTTTGTTATATTTTATGATTTTTTACCCTTCTTTGTTTAGCTAATTGAAAACAAAATTAATGCATTCAAATTGTATTCATTCTTCATTTAAACTGAGAGTGTACTTAAATTTAATTACCTATAATCCCAAACCATTATTTAATACAAAATTCAAAGAATCAAAGCAATTCAAACTTTGCCATTCTTATATTTTCCTCCAGCTTAAAATTATTTTTATCTTTTTTTTAAATACATAACTCTTGTTAAATATATATATACCTATTCAAAACATGGAAAGTAAAGCAATAAAGAAAATATTAAAGAGGGGTGTCTGGATGGCTCAGCCAGTTGAGCATCCCACTCTCGATTTCAGCTGAGCCCATGATCTCACGGTTCTTGAGGTTGGGCTCTGCATTCACAGTGCGGAGCCTGCTTGGGATTTTCTCTCTCCTTCTCCCACTTTTCCCCCACTTGCTTTTCCCCCACTTGTTTGGGCATGCATTCTCTCTCTCTCTCTTTCAAAATAAATAAACGTTAAAGAAAACATTAAAGAAAAATATTTCCTAACAAGAAAAATTATTAAGTTAAATATACTTAATTAAGTATATTTATAAACAAGATCAACCATATAAGGTGAAAAAAATAATTATTTAGGTAAATTATTGGTGATGTATGTATCTATATGTGTTATTAACTTTAAAAATCTTGTCCAAGAAGAAGAGGATTTGTTAATCTTTAAGACCCATTTATTTCTTACTAGTAAATAAAATAAAAACAGGTTTATCAATTAACAAACATCGCTTAATAACTGAAAAACAAAAATAAATTGATATCATTTTATCAACATTTTAAATATTTTTTATAAGTACTTATTCACTAAAGTCTGAATGTGTTGGAAAAAAGGGCCTGAGTTTTAAGCCTATTTATAGAAAATTATGATATGAATTTCATCTTCCCATGATCGTGAACAAGTATTATTGGTATTTTTTTCACATGTGAAATATATACATTATGAGATACAAAATAGAAAAAAAAATTAAAGATTTATATGGTTTGGCTAAATCAATGAGTCAAAAAATGCAGACTACACAGAAAATATTGAAGAGGGGGCCCTGGGTGGCTCAGTCAGTTAAGCATCTGACTTTGGATCAGGTCATGATATCACATTTTGTGGGTTCGATCCCTGTGTCAGGCTCTGTGCTGACAGCTCAGAGCCTGGAGCCTGCTTCAGATTCTGTGTTTCCCTCTCTTTCTGTCCCTGCCCTCCTTGTACTCTTTCTCTCTGCCTCAAAAATAAACAAACACTAAAAAAAAAAAAAAAAAGAACTGATTAAAGAATTAATGTCCCATTCGTAGAAGTACTGTTTAAAAAAATTGATCACTTTTGAGGCATGAGCAGATTACACCTAAAGTATACTTTGAAATCTTGGTAACTACATAAGAAGAGGACTATTAGGAAACAAGTGGATTAAGCATCTGTGAGCTACTGGGAACTTTGACTCCGACTTGAACTTCGACTGTACTAGGTAAATGGAAAAGAGGAGATGTTGGGGTGACATGATTAACTTCATATATTTGAGTGTCTGTGGTACTGAAAATTGATTACAGCATTTATTTTGATTTCAAGGTAAGTCTGAGAATAAGGGTGACAGTCACTTTGGTATTTCAAATGCAGATGAAGGCCATTGACCTTCACTCCATGCTCTTCAATACCTTCTAAATGTGAGAAACCAACATGGCATAGAAAGAAGTACAGGCATACCTCAGAGATATTGCAGGTTTGGTTCTAGAAAACTGCAATAATGCCAGTCAAATGAATTTTTTGGTTTCCCAGTGCCTATAAAAGTTATGTTTACATAAGATTTAGTGTATTAACTTGTCAATAGTATTACATCTAAAATAACCATGTGCATGCTTTAATTAAAGAATATTTTATTACAGTTAAACAACCGACTCTTGCTTTCGGCTCAGGTCATGATCTTACAGTTTGTGAGTTCGAGTCCCACATTGGGCTCTGCACTGAGACTGCAGAGCCTGCTTGGGATTCTCTCTCTCTCTCCCCTTTTCTCTATCCCTCATGTGCTCTCTCTCTCTTTCTCTCTCTCAAAATAAGTGAAATAAACTTAAAAAAATAAAAAAAATATTTTATTACTGAAAAGAGCTAACCATCATTTGAACTTTCAACAAGTCATAATCGCTAATCACAGATCACCATAAGAAATATAATAATAATGAAAAAGTTTGAAATATTGTGAGAATTACCAAAATTACCAAACAGGAAGTGACCAAATGCTGTGGGAAGAAGGTACTGATAGATTTGCTGGATATACGGTTGCCACAAACCTTCAATTTAAAAAAACACTATATCTGCAAAGCAGGAAAAGCAAGTCCTATAAAATACGATATGCTGTATGTTAAAATTTGTGTCAGATAATTCGTATCATAGACCTAATAAATGTGTGGATCTTGGAAAGTGATTTATGTGTCTGAGGATCAGTTACATTATATAACAATATATGATTTATTCATAGGTTATTAGGATTAAAAATGTCAGTGAAGTGGTTGAAAGATTACAGTTTCTTAGTAATTTTATTGTACTTACAAAATTCAACATTTTAATGGGGGTATGTTATTAATGAAAAGTATGCTTTAATATTTCAAGTAAATATTTTTTACACCTAAAATTCTTACTTAAACTACATTCTTATATTCCTCAAATATCATTGCAGTATGAACTTAGATGGTTGACATGTAAAGAATTGCAAGTCTCTCTGGTGGAACAAATTGTCTGTAAATTTGCTCATTCGTGCAAGAAAGTATATCACACCAATCAAATTGCAGATATAATGATGAAAAAGCAAAACTGTGCTATGAGTTTTGAACAGCTCTTTAATTTGACAGTAGTTACCTGACTAGAGATGAAATAGACAGAATTATTTACAACTGCAGAAATTGCTAGTGGGTTGAAATTGACATTGAAGAAGCTTACCCTTTGGCAACCCCCTTTGGCAATAGTGCCACCATGTCACTATACATAACCCTGCTGGGATCAGTTGTCATGCCTCCAAAAGACACTGTTGTTTATATCACAAAAAAGTAATGAGAGGAAAAGATTTTCTGCTAGAACATGAGTCATTTCTAAGCATTAAACTAACAAAGCTTGAACTGAGTCAGAGGAGAAGCACGCTGTGGGAACTTGCATTGAAGCTGCACATCAGCAAAATGTCTTGGCAGGAAATGGCCGGACATGTAGAAGTACGATCACTGTCTTCTTTATTTGCCACTCTTGGGAACTCTAATATGAAAGTGACTAATATGGTATAATAGTTCCCAGAACCAATTAATTAATCATAGCATGCCATTAATAGATACATTCCTTAGGGAGAGTATTTCATGCTCAGGGAAATTAAACCATTTTATTATGATAAAGTTTTCCTGGTCAAAAGTACTTCAAATTTACGTTCTCACACTGTTAACAAGGTGGGGAATTTCCTAAATGAAGGAATTATTTTCATATGTACTACAGGTGATTTCTGGAGAAAATTAACTTAAAAGCTCAGGAGGAGTAAAATTAGAGATAGGTTTTTTTTTGGGTTTTACTCGTGCTTTGCATTAATTAAAAATGTTTAATGCATTGTTCCCATTTTTGAAACACCAAATGGTGATAGAGTCAATATTCCATTAAAACACATCCAATACCTGCTTTCATTTCAAATAAATAGAACAGAAGTCCAGTGTCTAAGTTGAAAAGTCTGAAGTTTGGTTATCTAGTAGTATATCACTTCTTTATTAGTCATTGTTAGTCATTGTTTTTCTTTCAGTTACACTGATTTCTTTTTTTTTTTTATTTTTTAATGTTTATTTATTTTTGAGAGAGACAAAACATGAGCAGGAGAGGGAGAGAGAAAGAGGGAGACATAGAATCTGAAACAGGCTAGGCTCTGAGCTTGTCAGCACAGAGCCTGACGTGGGACTGGAATTCATGAACTGTGAGATCATGACCTGAGCTGATGTTGGAGTCGGACACCCAACCGACTGGGCCACGCAGGTGCTCCTCAGTTACACCGATTTCTTAATTATCAGGCAAAGTCATGTCTTTCAAGAATTTGACTTTGTTCATATTATTGCAAATTTCAATTGTTTCATTGATAGTATTATTAAATAACTAAACAAGTGCAGAAAGTACATTAAGTTTATTTCCTTTATTTTCTCCTCCCAAGGACATGTGTCCTTATGATATAAACATTTTTCACTATTCTCAGTGCAATACATCACCTAGTTAAATAGTGTCCAATACTCTCAATCTCATTTGTGAAAACATTATTAAAGTTTTCTTAGTTTGTTGTTACCTATACTTTTTTTTTTCATTTAAAAGGAGAAATTATACTTCAAAGTTTATTTTTCTGTAGGACTCACCATATTTTTCTAGATCACTCAGATCATCAAGGGTCCAATCTTGTCCTCTATTATACCATATTATAGGTAACTGTTTTACCTCTGGCACTTTTCCTCCTTATATACCTCAGGATACGAGCCTCTGACCCGATGATCAATGATTATTCTCTGTACTCATTTTATAGCTTCAATGTACCGTATGGTCATTATTTAGAAACTTTAAATGTATAATAGGGAAATACTATTTCTCTTACATTTTCTCTCCTGACCACTAAGAAATTATTTTTCCTCCTCCACACCTACCACGTTGATGGGCAGGATAATTCCTGTGATCAGTAGCTACATATGTCCCCTAGTGCGTGAGGCAAAGATGTGATGAACACGGGTGGCATATCATGGTACACCAGCACCAGGGAAAAAGTCTCAGCATGAAAAAGAGAGACCTTAGAATATGGGAATGAAACTTGGTTTGGGGCTCATATTATGAATCTCTAGTCAGAAACTGGACATGCTAAAGAATTGAATCTTTTCTATCCAAATTCTGTCCTCCTTTGGGCCATGGCTAGTGCAGAGGACGAAAAATAATTCTCCCTTTATCTTTGTAGGTTCCTAGCTGAGACTCCCCTTGTAATAAAAGACAAGCTTACAGGAAGAAAACAAAGTGGAATAACACGTTTGTAACCGGGGAGGGAGGGGGGCATGTTGGACTCCATATTGCTTCTATTTCTCTTGCTGCTGTGACCTATAGGTTAGAAACTTCTGCTTAGCCCTGCATGCAGGCATGTTAATCATCAAAGGGATTTTGCTTACAGCTAAGGTTTGCAAAAACCACTCTCTATGGAAAACTTACCTCACCGGAGGAGATAGGGAAGTAGCCAGACTAGATACTATCCCAATTCCTTCAAGACTGAGCAATGATCATAACTCAGAGAGGATTAAAACAATGTCCCACAGAGTTAATGATGTTTAAAGTAGCAGAAAATTTAAAGCTTGTGTTTCAGAGAACTGACTCCTCCTTAATCAGCATTTGTATCTTTTCAGACCCCACTAACAAATCCACCACTAGCTGTCTCCATGGAAGCCTGGACTCAAGGTCAACTGAAATGGTTCCAGGCCATGAACAAGCAAGCCCTCGCATTGCTTACCTAGGGTAATGAGCCCAAGACTCCATCCAGTTTATACCAGTTCTCAGAGCATGCCCATAGCCCTTTCTCCTTGTTCTAAAATAGTCCTGAGGTCAGTGCCTAAATTTTGCCTCATTCTGGTGTTAAGTTTCCACCACAAAGTGAACCCTGGAACTATACTACGTAATGTGCGCCCATTGTGTACGCTCCATCTTTCTTCATGCATAGTCTCAAATTTCCCCATCCTTTTTATCAATAGGTATGTAATCTTAATCCCTATGATTAGAAAAAATTTGTTCTCTCCCACCTAGGGAAGTGGATCTGAAGCTTACCTCATCATCTTCTTGTTCGGTTGCCTCTCAAAGTCTTTCCTTGCTGCATACTTGATGCCTGGATGAGTGGTTTTGCTACACATTAGGCACACAGATCTTGATTCAATTACATATTATTTACCTACTGTACATGGGAGATGCCCAGAAAAATGGAGTAATTCCACATAATGACCCACCCAACCCATCCATCTTAAATATCATTTCTCACTAAAGACAAATAAAGACTGGGCTGGAGGAGCCAGGTGTTCAGGCACAGTCCAGTCAATAAGGATAAGGCTGTTACTCAAATGCAAGTCTGTGCCTTTTCCATTGGTAAGAGATTTTACAGATTTAGTCATGTTCCTATTCCTGGTATAGAGAAAAAGTCACCCTTACAAATGGAGATTTTCTTATAAATGTAAATATCTCTTACAAAAGGGAAACTTCTACTGTTTTTTTGAGCTTCTTTGTGTCCTTAGTTTCTTAAAAATAATCAGCTAAAGGGGCTCAGTTGGTTAAGCATCTGCCTCTTGATTTTGGCTCAGGTCATGATTTCACGGTTCCTGAGTTTGAGCCCTTTGCTGACAGCACAGAGTTTGCTTGGGATTCTCTCTCCCTCTCTCTCTTGCTTGCTCTCTCTCTCTCTCAAAAATAAATAAACATTAAAAAATATTAAAAAATAATCAACCAAACATAAGCCTTATGCAAAAGAGGCATATTATGTGGAAGAAAATTCTGCTTCCTTTACCTGAGAGATTATGTAATTTAATATCCAAAGGTAACATTTTTGAGGCTGGAAGCAGTGTTAATAATTATGTTAGCATTACAAGACTAAGTCCGTACTCTTACATGGTCTTTGGATATAATCTCACTTTACCACAACACTTTGTCAATAAGCCTCAGTGAAAACACTAGCTCATTTCCCAACATTTTAGAGCTTATTCTTGGATAGCCCCCTTCATTAAGCATACGCTAATTATTCTTAATAAAATGTGATCCTAGAAACAGACCAAAATTAAGATCTTTACCTATATAACCTGATTTTTAAGTTTTAAATAGTAATAATGTGTTGACTTTATTTTCAAGCTGTTTAAGCTTGGAACAATAAAATACTTGGAATAATAAATACTAATAAAACATTAGGACTAAAACACAAAACATAAATTAAAATAAAATAAATAACAAATAAAACAAAACCACCGGAGGCTACTGCCAATTCTCTACATGTACCTTTCACTCATCGGTCAAAGGCTTAACTAAGGGCTTCAGTTTAAATTTCCTTAAACCCAGGGAGGATCCTCAAAAGTTATTGTAAATAGATTATCTCTTGAACTTAGTAGAAAGAGGGAAATGAAATTCCATGTTATTCCTTCCTTGCCAAATCCAGATCAATTGATCATTGATCCTTACTTGCCCGGGGATAGCTATTGCCTTCTCATTTCTCTCATTTTCAATCCTAAGAACATGACTTGGCTTTCTGCCTGCCTGGAACACACAGGTTGTCAGTTCTTTCTTTGGGCTGTCTTTGGGAAAGACTCTATATCTTAGAGACTTCTAGGATGCCTCTTGGGTCCATGGGGTTGTTTAACTGCCAGAAGAGTTTGCTGTTTGTTTCAGCAGACACCTGATAATACATTTGGAAAGAAATAATTTTATGATAAAATATTTATTTAGGCAAAGTGGAAGCTGATGTTCAGAGCCTGATAAGAATGTTTTTAGTCTTTCTGCCCTAAGTTAAATATATCCAGAGGGCAGGGGGGAAATATTCTAACATAAATGAATGGGTGTATCAGTCTTTTGATATAAATTAGGTGGTGATTCTTTGAGGAATTAAATATAGCTCTTCTTGTTTTACAAATCTAGTCTTTACAGGATCAGAGGTATAGCTTTAGAAACAAATCAAAGTCCGCCAATTCTTTTTCCCATCTCAAAGCCTCCTCTATTTATCTCAAAAGGCTTTAAATATCGGCTTTACAGAACAAAAATTCTTCTTGGAGGAACTTCACTTTTTTCGTGTGACCTCGAGATGTAAATATTCCACAGGGTTTTCTCTAGAACTCATCTTGTCCATCTCTTTGACATGCAAACTTCAAGGAGACAATTGTTATAAGGACAATAAAAGGAGGAAAGATTATTTGAAAAATTCAACTCCTTTTATAAAAAACTGAGTTTTACTTTATATTCATTTCATGGCAGTAATTTAAAAGATGGAAATTCCAAGGTTTCTCTTCGTGTCTCTCTGCATGTCATGTGTGTCTATATATATGTGTATTACAGATGCGTGGTATTTTCTTTTTTTTTTTCTTTTTCTTTTTTTTGAGAGAGAGACAGAGAGAGAGAGACAGAGTGTGAACAGGGGAGGGTCAGAGAGAAGGGGAGACACAGAATCTGAAACAGGCTCCAGGCTCTGAGCTGTCAGCACAGAGCCCGACGTGGGGCTACAACTCAAGAACCGTGAGATCAGACCTGAGTCAAAGTCAGACACTTAACCAACTGAGCCACCCAGGTGCCCCATGTGGTATTTTCTATGTCCAGATGATATTGACAAGATTAATTTGCAAAATAGTTATAATTAATTGTAAATTAAATAAGTACTTATATAAATTAAGTTCTCAGATATGTAATAGAAACTTAATCCAAATGAATCTCAGGTTCCTGGGATCTGGTAAAAATATTTGATATTAAAGCTAGTTTAAGCTTGTTGGTTTAATTAAAGCAGTCATGTCTTTAGAGTTATCATCGTTAATACTTTTATTCTACCTAGGCTTACTGAAGGTCACGTGAGGTCATGTTGTCTCTTGCAGAATTTGTCAGCAGAAAAGTTAACTTCAGAGGATAGGTATTTAATATCTCATGAAATTTTAATTTTAAACCTGTGGATTATTTTGAGCCGAAGACACCTGAGACTCTGTGGGCTCAAAAGAAACTTTTGTTTCTCCCTTAAACACATAGAAGAATCTAAATTGAAGTAGTTCTTTCACAGAATAAGAAGAGAGAGAAATTTCATCTGAGTGACCTATCTCTATGGCAGGGCAAACATCTAATTACCAAACATCTGCTCTTCGTATAGACCTGTGAAGTGCATGCCTTTTCTCTGAGATCCCTAACCCCGACCCCCTTTTCCTTAGTTCAAAATGACATATATACCTCACTTTGCCTGACTGTCTTTAGAAATTTCATGTCTGTATGGATTCCCCATATGTATACCTATTACATTTGATTTTCTCCTGTTAATGTATCTCATGTCAATTTGATTCTTAGTCCAGCTAGAAGGACCTTTATGAGATCAGTCTTACTGCCCGACAGTAGTTTATCTGTTAGATAATGATTACTTATTATATAAGGATCGTCTTAGAAAATCAAACAGAAAATCATATATAGCAACATAGATTTTATTTTTATGTAAGGAAAAATAATTTTCAGAGTATTACAAAATATAAAGTATGATATAATGGTGGGTGGTAGGGTCTACAACCGAAATACTTAAGCATATGGAAAAATAAAAACCCTTTATCAGACAAAATGTTTATTCATTTCAAAGACTATTCATATCGAAATGTAATAGTTGTCTTTCTTAGGAATAGTTGTGTTTCCATGGCCATCTCTGATTATTTCTGCAGTTAACCCTGGAGGAAATCTTAACACTTCTCTTCAATACTCAAAAGAATATTTCGAAGAAAAATTGAGATGCAAAATTTTTGTTGAAGGTTTTATGATATGGGGAGATCGCACTGCATGCGATTATGTAGTAATTTATACCCAAGTACCATTTTAGTATTACTTCCCCCAAATGTCTTCTGCTCCCTTGCTCTCATTCTCTAGGTTTTTCCTGGCCTCCCATGTGAAAAATATATAATAATGGTTAAGAGAATTTAGGAATGTGATAAACTAGTGTTGGAATCCAGAAACTGTCACTTACTCTGAGTAAGTTGTTTAACCTCCATTAACTCTGATAATAAAACCTACCCCGCAAGGTTAAAATGAGGATTAAATAATATGCCTGTAATGTGTTTGGCACAACATCTCACTCACTGTATTGATTCTAACAATGGTGACCAAGATGGCCTGAGGCAAGCAGAGAGGAAACCCTTCGTCTATTTCACATAAGCTACATTATTCTTATAATAAATAGCATGATACACAATGTAATTAGAAATGGGATTAAAACAAATTTCTCAGCTTAACTTCCAATCAAATTGCCATTCCTAAATCCCTCTGCTATAGATGTTAGATAGCTTTATAAAAAAGGACTCAAAATCCTGAGTCGTGTCGCTTTTCTCCTGGGTCATCTTTCTCCTTAGGTTGTTCTCATATTTCTTTTTCACTAGCATCCCAGAGAATACACTAGCCTTCTTGATTATGTTTTAACTTGATTTATCTGTCAAGGTGCTTTTGGTCAGTATATTAACCAGCAGAAGATTTCAAGGACTATTTATATCCATGCTCCCTGATTAGTAGAAGTGGTTATGACAAAGAGTTTTCTATGTGTAGACTCATGCAGGATCTTTAAGATGCTTCAGGCTTATTTTTCATGCTTATTCTACAAATTTGTGTATGATATTCTGCAAATTATTTGACTGTCCTAAGAAAGTGCAAATAAGTAAGCATAAATCAAGATGAAAAGATTTCTTAAAATGCCTGCAAGCTTTAGATCAAAATATTTCTTGACCTTTTAGGCATTTAAGTAGATATTTTGGAGGCAAAGTTTATGAAGCCTTTTTAATGCTTTAAGGTCCTTTAGATATAAAAAGGAAATAATAAAGCTCATCAATTACCAACAGAGATTTTTCTCTTTGTTGTTAGGTAGTCTATGAAAGAATACCAAAGTTCTATTCCAACAAGGTTTCAAATACTTTTTCAGTATTAAAAATCAGAGTAAATTCCCAAGAAGATATAATATAAAGAGTGCATTTTTAAAGTCACCATATACTATTTCATCAAGATGAATCTTGCAGGACAATTCAGAATTATCCTTGTTGTGGTGCCAGATACTGACTTTGTTTCTGGCATTAGAGAGTAACAATAGTCAAAAATCCTTAGTTTCATGGGATTTATATTCCAGTAGATTAAGAGACATTGGTATTGGTATAAACACATATATATACGTACATATATATGTGTGTGTGTGTGTGTGTGTGTGTGTGTATGTGTGTGTGTATATATATATATATAAATGGTATGCCAGGTCATTCTAAAACAAAAAAATCAGCAGAGAAATGTAATTGGGAATGCTTAGAGAGGGGAATTGAAACCTTTAGTAATATAGTTAGGTAACAACACTTTAAAGAAAATTTGAGTAAAATGATGAAGAAGGTGAATTTGTGTATTAATTTGGCTGCCTGCAGAAAGAGCATCCATTTATAGAAAATGAGTACAAGACAGGGAGTCTGCTCAGATTGAAAAAAAAAATCCTCCCAAAATTATAGCAACAACAACACAAGTAAACAAACGAAGCGTAAGAACTTGGAATGGAACAAATGAGAAAAGAAATCTTAATTGAGGGCACCAAGGTAACGTGGACTACATTAGATTGTAAAGGGTCTTAGAGTCTTTGGATAAGCTTGGATTTTACTTTGAATGAGGTGGAAACCAAGTGAAAGGGACCGAGCAGTGGAATGTGCCAATCGCTTTCATTTCTTTGTTGACAATTGGATTGACATGAGTCAGTGTGAAAGTAGTGAGATATGGAAAATCCAAGTGAGTAGTTGGTTTGGAACATGGAGGTAAGTGTAGAGGTAAAGAAGGAAAAATTTGAATTATCGAGTTTTCTCAAAAGATTGACTGTCAGATACTCAAGAAGAAGGATCATGACGACCGAAGTTTTTAGAAGGAACAATTGGAAAGATAGAGTTAACTTTATGAAAATAGGAATGCTTCATGTGAAGATTTTCATAGTTGAGGACATACTTTGTTTGAGATCTCCATTGAATATCTAGTTGGAGATACTGAGTAGACATTTGGGTATATAAACCTGGGAGAATTGTGTCTAGAAACTAAAAGTTAAAAATCATTGTCATATTTTCCCCCCAGACATGTTATCTACAATGTTGCAGGCAAGAATTAGGCCAACAGTTAGGTTTCACCAATATTGTAGGTTTGGCAGTAGAGTTCAAGTTACATAAAGCAAGGAAAAAATAAATAAGTTGAAGTTGCATATGATCTAGTGATTTCACTGGTTGAATATTAACTTTAATTTGTCTGAGGAATATAGAGAAGAAAGTTGAGGTACTTCGGATAATAAATCTTTTATAGAAAGAGTAGGTCATTCTTCATGTTTTGTTTTGTTTTTTAACATTTTAATTTATTATTGAGAGAGAAAGAGACAGAGCATGAGCAGGAGAGGGGCAGAGAGACAGGGAGACACAGAATCTGAAGGAGGCTCCAGGCTCTGAGCTGTCAGCACAGAGCCTGATGTGGGGCTCGAACTCACAAACTGCGAGATCATGACCTCAGCCGAAGTCGGACACTCAACCGACTGAGCCACCCAGGTGCCCCTCATTCTTCATGTTAAAGCTAACAGTTTTTTGGGTCTAAGAATGTGAGGAAAAATACAAAAAATAGTAAACAGAGAGAGGGCGTTAAAAAATTGAGATTGGAGAGTGGTCAAAAGGAGTATCTATTATAATTCTTGTTTATTTTTAGAAAAATGATGTAAACAGAAAATTTTAAACTACATTTCATACTTACGTAGATCTTAATATCAATTATCCAAAATAAAAACATTTAATTTTTTTTAAGTTTATTTACTTTTGATTGGGGTGCCTGGGTAGCTCAGTCGGTTGAGCATCGACTTCAGCTCAGGTCACAATCTCACGGTCTGTGGGTTCGAGCCCTGAGTCTGGCTCTGTGCTGACAGCTCAGAGCCTGGAGCCTGCTTCAGATTCTGTGTCTCCCTCTCTCTGCCCCTCCCCTACTCACACTCTGTCTCTTTCTCTCAAAAATAAATAAACATAAAAAATTTTAAAAACTTTTAAAGTTTATTTACTTTTGATAGAGAGAGACAGTGTGAGTGAATGGGGGAGGGGGAGAGAGAGAGGGAGACACAGAATGCAAAGCAGGCTCCAGGTTCTGAGCTGTCAGCACAGAGCCAGACTCGGGGCTTGAACTCACGAACTATGAGATCATGACCTGAGCCGAAGTCAGACGCTTAACCGACTGAGCCACCCAGGCGCCCCTCAAAATAAAAGTGTTTATATAATATAAACTTTTATAATATTTACAAAACAAATAGCACATCTTTTAAGAATAGAAAAATAGTCCCATTTTTTAGATACACAAGTTGGGGAAAAAAATGGAGACATGAGCATAACAAATTGAACATGATTATTACCAAACAGCAATACATTGACTGATATATATATATATTGAGTTGTCAATCATATTATAAAATATTTAAGAAACATAATTAAGTTATAACGAATTATGCCTAACTTTATAGAAAATAATTTTATAACCATACCCTATCACTTATATTTGCATGATATTTAAATACTTTTTGAACATTTATCTAACAATAATCTTCACACAAAGATATTTAATGTTGATGGAACAGAATCATACAAATAAGAAAACTGAAAAAAAAATTTAGATTTCCCAGAGTCACTCAGTTGTGTTCTCCATAACTGGAAGAAGTACAAAACTTCAAGCTGGCAGGAATGTAGGACACCATAATTTGATTTAAAGTCCTGAATTTACAGGGGCCCCTGACTGGCTGGCTCAGGTGGTTGGGGGCCCGACTTTGGATCAGGTCATGATCTCACAGTTCATGAGTTTGAGCCCTGCATAGGGCTGGCTGGTGTCAGCTCAGAGCCTGCCTAGGATCCTCTGTCTCCCTCTCTCTGTCCTGGAGGCTCTCACTCTCTCAAAAATGAAAACGAACAAAAGAAATAAGATAAAATCCTGAATTTACAGAGAAAAAACTGAGGACACAATGGTTAGTGACTTACTCAGGTTGCTTCCTGACCACATTTAATCTCAGGAAACTTACTTTTATAACGTCATTTTTTCACTGGATACATTGTACAGGAATTCTCATTAAGATGTCAGTTTATTTGGGAGAAGAGCGAGATTGGATCCACATAATACAAGTCTATCCATCAATTTACCTCAAATTTTGTTTTTTACTACCTATATTATGTTTAAAGACAACTGAAGGGCATGACAAGTTGAGGATGGAAATAAAATGAGTACACACAATTTGAGTTTGTGTCTCTAATATAGCAGAATGCATGTTTATCTTGACAGTTTTGTCAAGACTCTATAGAGATAAATGTGAAGAGATAATAATAATAAATATAAAATAATAAAGATAAAAGATAAAATAGAAGTTTTAGTACAGGCATTAGGGCAAACTAATTTGAATTATAATGTGTGATACACCTAGTTAATATACTTTCTTCTCTCCCAAAACGTTTGAATAGTCTTTGATTTTTGCCCTTTTTATTTGTTTCTGTAATAGCACCAAATCAGATGAGTTTGCTTTTCATTTGCATAATATTGTATCTAGAAAGGAAATTCGATGCACATTAAAGATTTGGAGGCTAGTTTATATTTATAATCATCTTTTTAATCACTAGAATGCTATTATATATCAACCAACATGTGTAAAACTTTTTGCTTCACATAAAGCAAAATGCAGTAAATATCATGTAAGATGTGTTTTTCATTCCAGTTTAGAGTCTACTATCATGCCACTATAACTTCAAGAAAAATAAGGACTTTGGGTGCCTTGCGACTCAGTCGGTTGAGTGATTCACTCTTGATTTCAGCTCGGATCATGATCTCGGGGTTGTGGGATTGAGCCCTGTGTCAGGCTGAGCGTGGAGCCTGCATGAGATTCTCCCTCTACCTCTGCCCCTTCCTCCCACTTGCATTTGTTTTCTCTAAAAAAAAAATAGATATATATAATTAATTAAATATAAATTAAACATAAAGAGAAGAAAAATTAGGGCTTGAAAGCATTTCGAAAGGGCTCTAAATTTATATTTTAAGAGTAGTGATGAGAAAACATACAACCGAAATTCCTTCAATTAGTCGTTATATGGATATAAATACAGAGAGTTGAGGAAGATTGCTTGCTTGATTAATTGATTGATTGGATTGCTGGTCACACATTATTTCTTTATCATTGTTACTAATCTTTCTATCAATGTTGTTCCAATAAATAACCCCCTCGCATTCCTACAGAGCGCTAGCCATTCTGTGTTCTCAAATATTCTGCCATGTTCACACAACACTATATTGAATGCATCTATAAAAGAAAAAAAATATATATATATAATGGAACTACTATATCTTTTCATCTATGAGCTTAAAAGATATTAAAGCAAGAACAATAACTTCCCAAATCACAAATTGCCACTGAATAAAAAAAAAAAAAGCCAATTAGTATAAAACTCTATCTGGGGGGAAAATGAAATGCTTAATTTCGGTATCTTCAAAAGATATTTTTCAACAGGTTTCTAATTAATCACTGCAAACTTCTCATTAATGAGTTCCTATTTCAGTTCAAGGGAGGTAGTAGAATAGTAGAACCTATTTAACTACAGAAATAATTATAGTCGAAAGTCTA
Organism: Paguma larvata; assembly: GCA_030068075.1. Taxonomy (NCBI): domain Eukaryota; kingdom Metazoa; phylum Chordata; class Mammalia; order Carnivora; family Viverridae; genus Paguma; species Paguma larvata. Next base: position 40,648,452 of record CM057840.1, read on the forward strand.
AAATGGAATATTCTGCAAGAATTTTGTTGTTACTGTGGTAATTGCTTTTATGGTAAACTGTCAGCTAATCCTGCTTACTAGAACAATGTGTGACCGTATATTGACTTTTACTCTATAACTTAGGCTCTAGTAAAATATTAGTAATGTATTATAATATGCATCAATTCTGTCAAATGCTTGTTTGAAAAATAAAAAGAAGCAAACCTGACACAGCTAATCCAAGATATTGAGAAAAAGTTCGTTGTCCAAAATATAACAATTAGGATTTACAAATTTTGTCTAATGACTCTAAGGTTTAGATGAACTGAGCACAGAATGTGGACCTAGCCTCATATTAAAATAAAACAATTAGAACAAAAATAATAATTAACTTCTATCACGTTTTAATAGGTATATTAATATTTTGCAAAACGTAATAATATTTCCTAAATTATAGTAGATGATATCTGTATTTGCTTGTTTCACAGATATTATTATAAGTAATGTACAATAAAATAATTATTTCAGTTTTAAAAGAAAAAAAATTAAGAATGTCATTTGTTTTAGGAACATTTTTTCTCAGTGTACAACATATATGTATATGTGTACACAGTTCTATATATGTTGTATACACAATTTTTCTATTCTTGATTATAATTTAAATTATATTTAAAATTATATAAACAATATCTTTTTATACTTAAGTAAATTGATATGCAATCTTATATAAATTTCAGGTGTATATTATAATTTCATATTTGTATAAACTGTTCAACACTTTTAAGTATAGTTACCATCAATTACTATACAATAGATCCCCTTCACCCGTTTTGCCCTCCCCTAACCCCCTTTCTGTTAACCACCAAAGTGTTTTCTGTGTCTCTGAGTTTTGTTTTGCTTTTAATTTCTAAATGTAAGTGAAATTATATGGCATTTGTCTTTCTTCCTCTGACTTACTTCACTTCATGTAACACTTTTAAGATTAATATCTGATTTCCTGGTTTATCCATTCAATTAGCAGCATGTCATTTAACCGCTATGTATCTGTGGTGTTTCAGGATTTTTTTCTTGTGATTAACTTCTGGTTTCATCGAGTCGGGATCAGAAAAGTTGCATGGTATTGCTTCAAAGAAGCTTCAGAAATCAGTAATTTTATGTGAGAATATACATTTTAGTATAAGCGATATACACAATTAATATTTGTTTTATCTCTACATGGAGTTAAATAATCAAAATAATTTCATAAATGTTACTTGATTTGATTTGATAATGAACTTTTTGTAGACCAAAATTACAGTATCATAGACACTACCCTCTTATTTTATAATTAAAATTTTATTATATTCCTTTGTCTTTCACATGACTATAGCTTTTGTAAACTATGCTGAGATATAAATATATACACATTTACAATTATTTTTATGTAGGTTAGCGAGGTTTGTAGTATTTGTTCGGCATTAACTTGTCAAAGATATTTTTGATTTTTCTAATTAAACTGTATGTTATAGGAAGCAAAATATATAAGAAATATTATTTAATTAGAACTTCATTAAAATATTCTTGAAAATATACATTCTTTCTGTTTAGCACCAACTGATCTCAAATATCACAAAAAAACTTGATCAAACCTCCAAACTAAAATAGTGAATTACTCTTTATTACCAAATAATTTACCAAATATCTATCTATATCTATATCTTGATCTACTTATATCTATATGTTTTAATGTATTAAAGAACCATTAGAGATTAATAGATTAGAGAATTCATTTTTACAAGAAAAAATAATATTATAACCCTATGGTTTACATCAGTGCTTCAATTTAAAAGAAAGATAAAAATATTTTATAATATTGAAAATTGGTGTGTAAGTTTCAAATAGGACAAATTTAACTGTAAGATAATAGTTATATAATTATTTGAATAATTTTGCTTGATTAAAATACCTCAAAATTGCTCAGAGGTGTTTAGAAGAGTATGAATAAAGATTCCAACATATTTCTTTTTATTTTTTAATTTATTTTTAATTTTTTAATGCTTATTTATTTTTGAGAGGCAGAGTGCCAGTGGGGGAAGGGCAGAGAGAGAAGGAGACCCATAATCTGAAGCAGGCTCCAGGCTCTGAGCTGTCAGTACAGAGTCCAATGTGGGGCTCAAACTCGTGAACAGTGAGATATTGTCCAGAGCCAAAGTCAGTTGCTTCCCTGACTGAGCCACCCAGGGCCCTCTCCCCAGCGTATTTCTATGTATTAACTATTACAGAAGGCAGAATTCTAAGATGGCTTCTAATATATTCTGTCCTCTCCCTACACTCCCTGCATATTCGTTGGGATTCTGAATATGATGAATTTTACTTCTATGATTTGATTATGTTCTATGGCACAGTTGATCTCAAGAGATTATACCTGTGATTCTGATCTACATGCATGTGTTCTTTATTTGTATTATTATTATTATTATTATTATTGTTATTATTATTATTATTAGAGAGAGAGAGAGTCCACTAGTGGGGAGAGGGACAGAGGGAGAGGGAAAGAGAATCATAATCAGGATCCATGGTCAGTATGGAGACTGGTGTGGGGACTGATCCCATCACCCTGAGATTGTAACCTGAACTGAAATCAAAAATCAGACACTCAACCAACTGAGCTACCCATGTACTCCATACATGGGATCCTTAAAAAGTTTTGTTTTTGTTTTTGTGTTTGTTTTTGTTTTTTTTCTGGTTGGTTACAAATTCAAAACATTACAGGGTTTGTTTTGACATACCATAGTTAACTTGAAGATTAAGGGAGCCCCACGTGGAAGAGAATGCAAATGACCTTTAGAAGTCTAGAACAATCCATTGCTTTTATCCAGCAAAGAAATGAGGACTCCATTCATACAAACATAAAGAAGAGAGTTCTAAAAATAGAATGGATCTGGAATAGTTTTTTGTTTTGTTTTGTTTGTCTGTGTGTTTGTTTGTTTTCACCTATGAACACCTTGATTTCAGCCTCGTATTATTCAGAGCAGATAACCAAGCCATACCATGTTGGACTCTTGACACACAAACATTGTCAGGTAATCAGTGTGGTTAAATAGCTAAGAGTGTGGTAATTGGTTCATAAGTACCAAAACAACTGATATAGCTATATTTTTGAAAATATACGGGTAGTTTTCTTCTAAAAAATTAATATAATGGTTGCTGGTATAATTCAACATTAATATCTAATAAACTGGATTATATTTTCCTAAAATAAAATTATTACTTCCTAGTAAACTAAAAGACCAGAATTTCCTGGTTTCCCTGCCAAACAGAAAAACACATTTATTTAACATTTTTCATTCTCAGAGAATAAGCAAGAAAATTTTCCTTGAGCTCTAATATAACATGACACTTTATGCATGGCACAATAAGCAATATAAATAGGTATGACATAAGAGGAACTTTCTAAGGAAAAGGAAACAATTCAAGAAAATTTTCTTGTAAGAGTTGAAAAGATGATCAGCAAGATAATACCCATGTATTAAAGTTTTATTATTTCCTAGCAGAAATACAAAGACAAAAATATCACAATAGTCTTGCTAAATGATGAATACAACTTATTATAGCTTTAAATAAGGATACTATCATGCCTCGATCTGAAATGAACAAAAATATAGAAGAAATTCCAATTACAAGTGTCTGTACAAAAAAAACCCTATCAAAATAGAGAGGTTTTGACAATCCATGAAACAATAGCTCATAGGAAATCTGAAAGAGAAATATTTCAAACGAGGGAGAATTGATTCTGAGCAACTGTTGTTCAACATATTACACAAATTCTCATCATCCCTGCCTTCGAAAAACTTATGCTATATTATCTTTATAATCACAAAATACCTCCTAAGAAAATATAACCCTGAGTAAAGATTGAAACAATCATCCAATTTAAAATATCCAAAAAACGAGCATAAAGCAGAGACATAAATTCAGTAATTGCAAAAAAATTCATAAACATGTATTTATTAACTCTTAAGTTATTTGAGGTTATAGAGTAAACATCAAGTTTTAAAGACATTATTTTATGCTTAATTTCATGTAGTAAACTTTGTGACATGAATTTCTAGTATTAAAACCGTTGTTTTAAAACTAAAACTGTTGAAACAGTTGTTCAAAACTATGATCTCTGTGTAACTCATGTATTTTTAAGAGAATGATCCTTTTAATACGATTCAAGCTTATTTAATAGACAGTACACTCATATACATAAAATAAATACATATTTAGATTAAACTTGTTATTCTTTATTGTATAATGCATAATATATAAACTACTGTTAGTCTAAATACAGATGGTAAAGGTTAGTTTATTTTCTATAGTACAGAATTCTAAAACCTTTTAAATTAAAATGTTTACATGATGCTAAAATGCAGTACTCTTTGGAAATATAATAATTTACCCACAATAACTCAGAATTTTAATTTTAAGGAAATTTACTTTTGGTAATTCTGGAAGAGATTTTTGGTGGATAATTTCTTCTTTTTATTCAAGTATAATTCATATAAATTGTTATATTACTTTGAGGTGGCAAGCAGATGTTTTCTAGGTTCTTTCAAGCCATCATATTATATATTTAAGCTGGGTACTTAATACCTATGTACCATAAAATTTAATTGTTTATTTATTTTTTTAAAAGTTTATTTATTTTTGACAGACAGAGAGACAGAGCACGAGTGGGGGAAGGACAGAGAGAGAGGGAGACACAGAATCCAAAGCAGGCTCCAGGCTCTGAGCCATAAGCACAGAGCCCGATGCGGGGCTTGAACCCACCGACCGTGAGATCATGACCTGAGCCAAAGTTGGCCACTTAACCAACTGAGCCACCCAGGCACCGTGCTGTAAGACTGTTTTCCATGTATCTCTCACATTTCTGCCTATCTTCGGAACAGATGTAATAACTGCCCTTGCATTCCATCCTGCATTTTCAAGGATGTGTGCATAGCAAACAACCTTGGAAGACCGAGATCATTTTGTTTGCTACAGCAAAGAGCAGTATAATAAAATAATGTCTCTTTTATAGGAAAAGATTGGTCAGGTTTGCTTGCAGTCCAGTTTGAAAGATAAAGAATTCTTTAATTCAGAATTTCTTTCCTGTCACAAACCCCATTGCACGTGAAAGTATCTACTGGCCCTTGAGGCACTGTCCTGTGGGAATTGAGTTTTGGAAAACCAACACAAGAATAAGATGATATTCTGCGTAACTCTTGTTGCTGTGAGTAAGAAGTCATCCTTTGTGTCTGACCCAGGAGTCTCGTGACTTCTACTGGCATCCATGAAATGAAAATCTTTTGGGTCCTAGACCAATTCCACCGAGAGTAGGGGATTTCTCACACCAACAAGAAATTCTCTGGGCACTAACTGGAATCCTACATTTTAACTCAGTTATGACACCATCTACTGGGAAACGATATTAGATCCCGCAGGTTAAAGGTTTAGTCCTACACGACCACTCCCCATGTCTGCTTCAGATGCTTGTCACAAGCTCAGGTTCTTACATGTGCCGCTGACCAACTGGTTATAAATCAGAGGTTCCCCCAAACTCCCTCTTTTCACTCAGTTAATTTGCTAGAGTGCTTCACAGAACTCAGAGAAAGTTTTTGCATACTATATTACTGGTTTATTATAAAATAATATAATTTAAGAACAGCTCGATGGAACAGATGCATAAGGGAAGGTGTGGAGAAAAAGCACACAGCCTCCATTCCTCACTGAGAGCATCATCCTCCCAACACCTGCATTTGTTAACCAACCTGTAAGCTCTTTGGGAGTTTTATGGAGGATGCATTACATAATGTGATTGATGACATCATTGGCCATGGATTCCGTCTCAGGCCCCTCTCTCTTCCATGGAGGTCTAGGGGGAGAACTGAAAGTTCCAACCCTTTAATTGCATGGTTGGTCTCTGAACAACCAGCTCTCAGGCTTGAGTGCTTTGCAAAAGTCATCTCTTTAACATAACAAAAGATACCTTAATTGTTCTCATCATTTAGGAAATGCGAAGGGTTTTAGGAACCCTGGTGCCAGAAATGGGGGTGAAGATCACCTATGTATTCCTTACTATAAATCACAATATCACAGAGAGGAGGCTAGCCTGCCAGCATAAAAATAGGAGAAAGTCACAGGGCCTTCACACTTATGGAAGTTTTGGCAAAGAGGATGGGTTGTTAATGAAGACAAGGATTTATTAAAGAAAATGGATGAGGATTTGGTGGGCCTTTTAGGAGCTGTGAAAAGATGTCCTGGCAACTTCTAGTGAATGCCTCAGCCAAGCTGTGGGTGAGGGAGAGAAGAAAGGGTTTGCCACTGCACAGTTGCCTTACTTGCTAATGACTGTTCAGAGCCTGTTCTGTTGAGGTAGGATTGGAACAACCGCTTACGTGATACTACGATACTTCGGCTTGTCCTCCATCTCCCCTGGGCAGGAAGAGGAAATAATATCATCATGACAACAGGGCAGTAACTCTTATAACTCCGGCCAAAAAGCAGTGTGGCTGTGGCTGAGTCATGAGTTCCTGGAGCTAAAATTAACAGTGTCAGTGATAATGATACAGAGATTTGGCTGGATGGAAAACTTCACAGATTTGTGCAGGTGAATCACAAGAAGCCACTAATTTCCTCAAAAAAGAAAGTAAATGAGGTAGAGCCATTCTTTCCCTTAATGTCCCCAAGTTCCCTTGTCTCCCTCTATCATAACCTAGTGCTGCAGGGAGAGAAGTGAGTAAAATGGAATTATTTTCCCTACGGAGGATCAAAAGTCGGCCCCTGACTAAGCTGGAGAATCTCGCATAGGAGAGAGATTCAAATGTGCATGGTTTTGCTGCATGCAGGAGCCCAAGTCACAGTCTAACCTGGTTCCATGGCGGTCTTTTGTCATGCTAAATTTAACTAATGAGGTTTGGGTAAGATTTTCACTGGAGTAGGGAAGCTACTGTGACTTCATTGGTGCAGTCCTCTGGGCCAACTTCATATACTGTTTTTGTCATTTCTAAGATTTAAGTGAAAGAAAAATTAAAAAGTATATTATATATTTGTACTACCCTCGCACACAAATTTAAGATGTGGACTCCAGGTGGAAGAGCCAAACGTGGTGTGTACCAGTGAGACATACTTCCTTCCCATTTGTCTCCAGTGTGTGTGTGTGTGTGTGCGTGTGTGTATTTTTTAAGATTTAGCCTTTACCCTGTGGTAAGGCTTTACAATGCTTTTACCCTGTGGTATCCGAAACTTTCACTATAAAATGTTGTGTTTATTGGCATTTCAAAGCCTCCATCTCAATGCACCCTGGGCTGTGATATTATTATACTTCCTCCAGTAGACATGGCTAAAAAGCCTCAACAACATGCAGAGAGCCCTGACCAAGCAAAGCTTTATGGAACTACTTCAGTGATTTCGTAAAAAATAATCTCTCCGAATGTCAAGGAAAAACTGTTCTTTTTCCTCCAAAACCAAAAAGGAGGGCTAACACCTTAATGGACTCTTTGGGAATACACACACAAGGTGCACCAGGTGTTGGGGACCGTGTGTACCTCAGCTAGACAATATGACATTCCAAGCAGCATCCTTAGATCAAGTCCCAAATCAATAGCCTATGTTGGCATTGATAAAAAAACCAGAAAAAAAAAAAATGACCTCAAATCAATATGCTCTGTTACCTTTATGGTTAGAGTAGGCAGTTAGGTTTTAACTAGATGCCTGGAGGTCAGCAAAGGGGGAATTGTGGCCTGCTGTCAGCAAAGTCAGAAACCTGTCCTGGCAGCTCTCCCAAAACAAAGCCACAGGAAGGGGGATCAAAGGCGGACAACCAGGTGCAAGACAAAGATGGCCAGAGACCCTGACCAAGTAAGGGAAAAAAAGGTGAAACATGGCTCCTGAGAAATCTCTTCCCCAAGGATGATTCCATCCCCTGGTAAACCACGGTCAATAAAAGATAGAAACCGAAACCCCAGGTAGGGCGTGCAGCTGTCTCTTGAGCTTATGGGCTCTCACATCTCAAGAGGGTACTGTCCCTTTAATACACTTGCTTGCTTCTGCTCCTCAGCCTTGGTCTGGTCCTCCTGGAATTCTTTCTTGGGAGGAGACAAAAGAGCCTCCGGCAACATCCTGGGATGAGCTGAGTGAATCCTCAGTCCGCTCTACCACATTATTAACAACCATTCTTATTTTCACTTAAAAGATTTTAATAGTTGTAAAATACATTTATTTCTTTCAATAAAAAGTTACTATACTTTACTATGAATCAGACAATGTCTTAAGTAAGACACAGTATTATTGTTGTGATCTAATATTTTTATTTATTAAGGAAAAGCATGGGAATATAAATCAGAAGATGGGTTCAAATTGTAGATATTTCACTGATTGTGAGTTTTAAGGCAAGCTACGTATTCTCTCTGGGTCTGTTTCCACACTGGGTTAAGTGGTATCAGGTACGTACAACTGCTATACAAGCGGAAAAGCACTGGAGACATGTTAGCTCAACTATTATTTCAAAAGCAGCAAGCATTTTGTATTTACACACACACATTTCCATATGTATTACCGGAGAATCTACTCAAATATGAGATGGTGCTTGATCATTTCCCAGGGTATTAAACTCTATTTTTAAAGATCATCGTGTTTTCTCTCTAGTGTCTTATAGTCAACACTGTTGGGCATATAGTCTCACTTTTCCTGGTTTATGGGCAGGAGACTGAGGTAGTTACTTCATCCACGTACCGCGCTCTGTGGGTCCTGTGCTTGTTTCCCTCTCTGGAATATTTGACCTGAGAAAGGAAACAGAAAATGAAATGCAGTCACTTTGGTGAAGTGGATCTTGCAGGTTAGACTTTAAAACACGTCTCAGCAGCATAATTTACGTCGCAATGAATTTGCTTTCCTCCTTTAAAAAACAGATCAACATATAGTCCATGGTATTTTAATTTATACTAAAAGTAAAATACTATAAAATGAAATTCAAATCGTTTTGTTTTGTCTTTTTTTTTTTTTTTTTTTAGCCTCAAGGTGTTCAGAATGTCATGCTATTGCTCATAGCTTATACATCGCAGACTTCCGTTTTGCTATTCTAAAACAGGTAGGGTTGTTTTCACACCATGGATACTCCAGGGACAAAGTACAGTCTCGTAATTGTATTTACTTCCTGAAAAGTATTGAAGGTTATTAGTCTGGATAAATGCAGAGGCAAAAAGGATAATGGGGAATGACAACATGATTTTAACTGTCCATGTTTTTGTCTCAAGAGTAATCATGAAGAATAAAAATAAAGTTTTTTGAAGACATCACAATGTTCAATTTCAATGCCGTGCAGACATCTGTATGTAGTTTATATAAAACAATACATGTTGTAAAATTTTAGGTGCTTTGTAAATTTTATCCAAGTATTCACTTTGCAAAAGGGAATCACATTTTTTTATTGTGCTTATTCCAGACTTTTTCACTATCTCTCTCTTTTGATTTCAAATTGTTTTCCTCATGAATTCAATAGAAAGAAAAAAATACCAATGGGATGGCCAAAAACAAATATGTGGTCAAATTTTATTTATTTTTACTAGAACAGATTATTCACACTCTTACAATGATGGATGCATGATGAAACACAGAGTGAAGTTGGTCTTGAGATATTTCACGTAGATGCTATAGTCCATACCAAGTAAGAAGCTGTATTTAATATTAAGCTATTCCAATGAAAGAATGTATATTTATAGATCTATAGAAAAATATTACTCCTATTCAAAAAGAATATTACTATAATAGTATATGGTTTTACTACATTAGCAAGATAGTACTGAGGTAAATTTAATAAATGTAATTTATTTAATTGTATGATAAACACAATTAAATGTAATTAAAGATATCCTATAGACATTATAAAATATAATTTTATCATATTAATGAGTACATCAAAATATTGGTGACTATTGTTTTAGACTGATTATTTTAGTCCTTCAAATGTGATTTTTTTTTAAAGTGAATGTCTGATTTGAACTCAAAATGCGTAAAAACAGTTCCTTTAGAGGAACAAAGCTCAAATAATGAGAAGCAATTCATCATGAGTAAATTCATAATATTCAAAAAGAATTTAAAACTTTTGGTGGGAAATAGAAGTTTTCCCCATTTATGTAAACAAAGGGTCACCTACTCCTGTGCATACTGATTCTAAACACAGAAGCGACTGTGGTTTGGGATCCCCGCAGAACAGAACAATTATAAAGCCATCAAGTATGTCCTGCCAGCACGCCATCACTCAGATTCAGTAGAAAATCAATTTGGGAAGAAGCAGGATACAATTTCATATGCCAAAAAGCCTTGTACCAAACGGGTGTGCAAGAAATTACAGTCAAAGGGCATAGCGTCCCCTCTCCACCTAGAAAATAACTTTCGAAGACACATCTTTGTATTTTACGAAGAGCATAACCTGAAAATAATCAGTGGGTGCTATAGTATTAGACAATTGCTTCTCTCCATTCACATATTTAAAATCAAAATTATTAGACAGTTGTATGATATAATAGTCTGAGTACTTTTGTCTTTGGCTTTACACACATGCCTATTAACTCAGACGTGGTCAGGGATTTATTATGTACTGGGATAAACCATGCTTTTCAAGAATTTAAATACTTGTATAGAGGCAGATTGGGTAGAGCATTGAATCTATACATCACACATCTTTCGATGCCACATAATAGTGTTCAAATTCACTGTCTTTGTATTTCTAGAGAAAGGCTGTGACAACAAATCACTTAGAAGAACCATAAGTGTTTCATTACTAACCTTATTAAAATGTACATCACGGGAGGAGATTTTATACAATAAGATAAAGGATTATTGAATGTGCAACATTTTCCCTTTTAAGTTTCTCGTGTTCTAGAAGTAAAAATAATAATTAGAAATTCTTTAAATAATAATTATAATCTTTGTAAAAGTTTCTGCTTCAGAAATTATTTTTCTTTCTTCTTTTGAAAATGTTACATATTTTATAAAAATTAAGCAACTGGTAAAATTAGCATATTAGAAACTTTTAGTTACCGTTAATAAATACCATCTAAAATAATCTAGTCTTTTAAAATATTGAGAGAAAACTACTTTGATGTTTACATGGTAATTCAAATGAAATTGGTTTGAGTCTTAAATGACTATTTCTCATTTGCCTATGCAATCAATATAAGACTTGACATTAACCATTGCATATTTGTATCCTGTGAACAGAGAAAGATTTATTTCAGATAGAAAGTGTCTGGTATTTTCCATTTATAACTTGTTACAATGTCATACTTGCCTATGAATGCCACTGGAGAACAAAGATTTCTTTTTCAATATTTTAATAGATATAAGAGGTCAAGTATGTATCTAGCTTTTATTGTTAATAACAAAATGTTTACTAAAACACATGGTTAATAATAATAGCAATAGTAATAAAAGCAAAGAGGACTGAAATAGTATTTATTATTTGCTGGACATCGTCAATTTTTTGCCATAATACTTATTTTTATTTTTATTTCATTTTAAGTAAGCAAAACTTCTATGTATCACTCTACTGGTATATTTCAAAAGATTTGGCCATGGGTTGACTATAACTTCTGCTTTATTTTCTGAGAGATGAACTTTTTTTCCAGTACAAAATGATATTACATTAAATATGTCTCTTCAAAATTATCGTATTTAATTAGGAAGTTTTTCAGTATCTATTTATTCTTTTTTCTTCGCTACCTCCAATCATAGAAGGTCACATGTAATCCTAGTAATCAGGTAATTTTACACTGAGGACAGAAATACACCTCACTCTTAAATTTCACCTTTCTTCACCTTCAACAAATAAAGTAAATTAAATATTTTGAGAACTGTGTACTTTAATTCCTTGTGAATTTGCTAGATTGATGTGCTTACAAAGTGTACCAAAATCAAATACTTTGAAGTAAATTTGAACTAGCTGCTTATCAGAGTTTGTGGCCACACCCAAACATCAGGCTCTTTAATAAGACACTAGCATGAGTAGTCTAGAAAAAGAAAAAAATTCAGGCACCTTAGCAGAATTTTTTCAGAAGTATTGAGTATTCTGTGTCAAGTTTGTCTTGGAGAAGTGTTATCCTTGAAAATGAACATGAAGTAAGTAGCTTAAACCACTGAACTCTATTTTCTTAGATAAAAACACAAACAAAAACATAGAAATCTTTTAAGTCCTCCTATAATGTATGAAAAGGAGATAAGCAAAATTCCAAAGCAAATAAATATACAAAGCCAAAATAAAACCTCAATACTCAGTTTTCTGGAAAAGATTTGGATGAGGAGCTAGAGAGAGAGAAAAGAAATGTTTATCAAGACTAATTATGTATTTGGTGTGTCACAGGCATTTTGTTAACTAACACATAATTCAGATAAGGATCTGTTTTACATCTACTTAAAGACTGGTGAATTGAGAATATTTTGTAAATTTCAAAATGTCGCTAGGAAAGAACTAGGGATGATACTACTATCTTTATGAGAACAAAACTAATATTTAAAAGTTAGGCTGTCATAATTGGGATTGAAGACTCTATGTTTCTAAATGAGAGAATGGCTGGAGATAACATTAAGGGAGAAGCACGTGAAGGTTGTTAACCTATTTTGTATAAACTTGATGTAAATTAAACTATTATTTGTATACTGTTTATTAAAACAGGTTGATGGTATTTAATTATATGCACACACACACACACACTCACATAAATACATATATGGGAAGAAGCTAAGTTTGTTGAATTCATATTAGACCCTCCTCTAAGATTTAGTTTTCCACACTTGGCCACTCGATGAGGGAGTGTGGGGCAAGCTAAGAGCAACCCCTCCCCACCACCAGGGAATATGTGTGATATTCCTCTGACACATCTGGCTACCTGGGTACCCAAGAACAAAGGAAAGTGGTTTCAATGCTTGCCCGGGCGATGTGGGAAACTAAGGCAAATGAAAACTTACATTCCCTTACTGCCTACAGCCCATTGACAAGTCCTGAAAACTGGCAGAGGGACCTCCCTCTAAGAGCTCAGCTGCCTGGATGATGATATTTTGCTAGGGAAAACGAGAATCGTAGCATAACATTATCCTGACACCCCAGGATCCTGTAAGTCTACTCCCTTTATCTAAACTGCCCCAAGAAATGTGCGGCAATCATAGTCCAAGCTTATGGTCCCTGGATATACATCTGAAGGGTCTCATGACTTAGGTTTTATTAAATGGTAATAAATACCATTTCCCTAGCAACAGCTAGCCCCTCAAGGTCCTGTAAACCTCGCTTCTAATATTCCCTGGAGACTTACTCTATCCTTAACTGCCTCCCTACTCGAGAGTATATAATGAGTTACCGTCAGGACCCCAGTGCAGCTCTTCCTGCCGAGGGGTCCTGCCCCCGTGCTTCAATAAAATCACTATTTTTGCACCAAAGACATTCTCAAAAATTCTTTCTTGACCATTGTTTCCAGACACCCCCACTGTCACCCCAAAACTTCATCAGAAAGAACGAAACACAGGGACAGGAAGCTAACAGCCTACTCATCCAACAAAAGAAGCCTACATTTTGATGCTTCTAAAATACATGTAAAATTCATGTAACTAATCTCTTTAAGTGGATTTTTTTTTCAGTAAACAAAATGTATTACAAATAATTTGATTTTCCAAATGAGCTAAACACGTTCAGTACTCCTGTCTCTCTGTGTAACTTTTTTCTTTTTTTAAGTCTACCAGTTTTTGTGTGTTCTGGTGATCTGTGCTATCTGGTGATGCCCTTGAGACCACAACATTTTGTTTAGTTTTCCTTTTCTGAATAATTTCTCAGTTTGTACTCTTAATTTTGCCTTTCACCATTTCCATGACTCCTCATTTACCCTGAGTCCGAAAATGAGAAATTTTGAGCAACTCTTTCATTTTTTCTCACCATTTTATTGTCTATGTGTTGGCAAGGAGATAATTAAACATTTTGTGTGTGTGTGTGTGTGTGTGTGTGTGTGTGTATAGAGAGAGAGAGAGAGGGAGAGAGAGTGTCTGTGTTTTGTACCAAAATATTATCATGGTTCCTATTTTCATTCAGGTGACTTTTCAATGTAAGATACAGATATTAGATAGTAAATATAATTATTAGTATGTGTGTGTTTAATATATGGTTATGAATAATAAACTGCTTTTCATCAAACCATAAAAATTAATCTAGGTTCCTGACAAAAGTTGGAAAAAAATTTTTCCCTCTTTTTTTTTTAATTTTTTAATGTTTATTTATTTTTGAGAGAGAGAGACAGAGACAGAGTGTGAGTGGGGGAGGAGCAGAGAGAGAGGGAGACACAAAATCTGAAACAGGCTCCAGGCTCTGAGCTGCCAGCACAGAGCCTGACCCGGGGCTCGAACCCACAGACCGTGAGATCAGGACCTGAGCCTAAATCAGCTGCTTAACAGACCCAGCCACCCAGACGCCCCTCCTTTGAGTTCTACGTTATCACCAAGACCAAGCCAAATACATTTTGTAATCCGTAAAACTGAAAACGCCCTTCATTTTACTTGATATTTCCTCAGATTCTAATATTTAAACGTTAAACTTGCTACATTTCATTTAGCATGATAAACGATGAAGACAAAAACAAAGATCGCTAGCACCTAAATAATCTAAATTCATCTTATATAATGAAAGTGTAAGTTTGAAGTCTCTCCTATTGTAATTAGTAATGCCATCTTGGAAATTTTAGCCTGTAGTTTGGCTTCAGGAGATATTATTTTGGCTTTTTTCATAGTTAATCAAATACAGAAGCTATGCCATAGATATCTATGAGGAATCTGTATAGTGAGAAATATATGTAACTGGTCCTTATTTAATTTCAATTTCCAAGCTAACCAGATAATTTTTGACTTAAACATAATTGTAAAACAAACAAGCAAGCAAACAAACAAAGCTGAAGTTGCATTAGAAACTGTCTCAAATTTGAGGTTATTTTCAAACCGCTATATATGGATTAGTGGGTTTTGCTTCATAGGGATTAAGTAGTTGCAGGCGTCAGAAATTTAGCAGTTCCTTAAAAGTAATATCAGTATAGCTTTTCGCTCCTTGAATTGTACAAGCAATAAAATTTTCATGAGCATTATCACGTCCCCTCTTATACATTAGTTAAGATTGTTTTACAGAGTTATGCCATAAATTAATTTCTGGTGAAATGTTTCTCAGCATTTATAGAAAAGAAAAAAAATAGGATGTGTCTTTATCAACCATGGAGGAATCTAGATGAGGAAGTATTAATTTTGGTGATTTCATGACCACCTGATGATTAATGTGGTTAGGGCATGGATAAGAAAGTCCACAGGGGGCCCCTGGGTGGCCCAGTCAGTTAAGCGTCAGACTTCAGCTC
Organism: Paguma larvata; assembly: GCA_030068075.1. NCBI lineage: Eukaryota > Metazoa > Chordata > Mammalia > Carnivora > Viverridae > Paguma > Paguma larvata. The sequence continues at coordinate 40,663,805 of CM057840.1, forward strand.
TGGTCATGATCTCATGGTTTGTGGGTTCTAGCCCCATGTGGGGCTCTGTGCTAACAGTTTAGAGCTTGGAGCCTGCTTTGGGTTTTGTGTCTCCTCCTCTCTGCCCCTCCTCCACTCATACTCTCTCTGTCTCTCTCAAAAATAAATAAACATAAAATAAATTAAAAAAGAAAAAGAAAAAGGAAATCCATAGTGTTTGGAGTCTTCTACTGTAATGAGGCAGTTCAAGATCCAGATACCAGGGTTCAACTTCCCGAATTTTAATATATTTAGAGAAACAAATTCAAAACATTTGCCAAGTGACTAAAGTTATTCAATAAAGCACATTTAATACAAAGAAAATTAACACATACAATAAACTGTTTCCTTTAACTGCCATCGTCAAGTGAACACGTTGTTTGCTGTTTCAATTATATTCTTCAAGTATATATTGACTTCTGCATCATCGTATGTATAAAATTCAAGTTAATCTCAAGAGTTAAATAATACATAACAGCAAGACTGGAGCTATATAAAGTAGCAGGGTCTGAAATGTTACCATAAAAGTAACAAGGTAAGACATCAATTCTAGTTTTGCCTTCAGCTGTGCTTTTTGCACTGCTCCTGATTAAAAACACAAAATTACACCGGGTGTGTGCATGTGCACGTGTGTGTGTGTGCGCCTACATGAGCACGCATTTGCTTATGGGCTTGCCTTTGCCCAGCGGGAGGAGAAAGCATGGAAACCAGTTCAAATGAAGGGGAATCAAAGGAAACCGAATAAAAAGCCAAAAGAGGTTGTAAAATTCTGACCGATTATTCTTAGAGAAATCACTTGGAGCTCAATGCATTTGAAGTTTAAAAGGATGAAGTATCAGGCCTTCACGTATCTCCATGAGCTATCCACAACGTAAATTATAAAATAGATCTCCCCTTTTTGTCATAGACTACGCTTCCAGAAAGAAAAACAAATGAAGAAGCCCATGAGGGTAGAGACAGACAGCACCTATTTTTAGGGCAATAAAGTTTCCTTGTATTTTCCTTCTGTCTCCCTCATCAGATTCTCCTTCTTCAGGGTCTGTCCTCCCTAAGCCCGCATTCCACCGATAGTTCTTCTCCAGTCGTCAGTGTTAGGGCAAATTGGGACTCCAAAGACTAGGAAGTAGAAGATGGACCAATCAATCAGGTTCCACCTCTCACCAGACCAGCTGGGACCAATCCTTAGAGCACCCGTATCCACCCAAATAGAGACACCTGTTTCTGGCCTTGGAAGGGAACAGGACCCTGACCTCAGCCAATTGGCTAGGGCCACGACCATCGCTCCTCCCACTACTCCTTTAAAACTCTTGCACCTTTGGAAACTCTCTCTCTCTCGGCCCACCGCTGCGTTGGTGCAGGTAGGAGATTGAGCTCGAGCTAGCTCGAATAAAGGCGCTTTGTTCTTGCAGCGGGTTCGGCTCTCTGGTGGTTCTTGGGGTTCCCGAATTCTGGGCGTAACAGCCCCTCTGCCTGTCCCATACCACAAGCTTTGTAGCATTCTTGTGTGTCTCGGCATGAATTATTTATTTGATTTCTGTGATGCACTATTTCTCCCTAGGTAAGATCCTGCAGCATATACAGACCCTATTCAGCATATACCAGGGAACTATGCTCATAATACATGCTCAGTCAATATTTGCTATGTAAAGAAAGAGATTATTTCAGCTAGGACCAATTAATCTCATTTATTTGCAGGGATAATACCAGATATTTCTCTGCTAAATAATCTCTAGCTTAATTTAAGATTTGATATGCTGAAAACGGTTTATTATATTTTTTTGCTAGTCAAAAGCTGTTTAGCTTTTTGGGCACATCTTTGCCTCAAAGTTAAGATCCATTTGGGCTGAATATTTGTAAAGAAAGTAGCTCTTATAAATATCAATGCTTGGCTCTAGAATATACTATCTACATTCATTAAACAACCAAGAAAAGTGGTCATTATTTTTCAACTTTAGAAAGTTGAATCTTAGACACGTAATGGTAGAATTAGGTTTTAAGCTCAGGTTATAAATTTATGCTATTTTTACTAAAATATTCCGACTCTCTTGGACCTTTGCCTTGGCTTCTATACTTAGTTTCAACCTTAAATTTGTCATGTTTTTCACTCATATTTCACTGATCTTAAATTTCAGTGTGATAAGACAGGGGTATAGAGAAATTAAGTCCCAGGAGGACCTGTCATCAGATGGCAATGTGATGTGTTCAAATCTCAGGTTCTTGTTTATCCGTCAAATTTAAGTGAAGGAGGGGCGCCTGGGTGGCTCAGTCGGTTAAGCGGCTGACTTCGGCTCAGGTCATGATCTCGCGGTCTGTGAGTTCGAGCACTGCATGGGGCTCTGTGCTGACGGCTCAGAGCCTGGAGCCTGCTTCGGATTCTCTGTCTACCTCTCTCTCTGCCCTTCTCCTGCTCACGCTCTGTCTCTATGTCTCAAAAATAAATAAACGTTAAAAAAAATTAAAAAAATTTAAGTGAAGGTGAAAGTTGTTAAATCCCAGGTTCTGTATCTTTAAAAAAAGCAAAGTAACAATATCAAATCCACACATTTATTCTGAGGAATAATGGAAAATATGTAATAGTTCTTTAAGGGGTCTGGTCCATGATGAGTGATAAGTAAAAATGTCCATTATTATTCTTTTCATCATTATTTAATTTATTGATAGAATGATTGCAAAACGGAGTTAATTTTACTTTTCAATAAAAACTAGTTATTTTTACCCTGGTAACCAGTTAGTCTAGTCCTTTCCCTTCAAATATGTTTGTAATAGAAATTATTTTCTGTATAAATATATAATAGCTGAAATCATGAGTAAAGCTTTTTGTAACTTTCTAAGATCTAAGAATTAGTTGGCTTTAGCTTGCTTTTTCAATCCCCAAATTAACGTCAAGGTATGTAGACATAAAATAAATTTTCTAAATATGGAATCAATAAGAATTCAAAGACTGAGACAGCTCCATAGTTTTAAGAGTCCTTTTTAATGGATTTATTCTTTCTCTGTCAGCCTTTGCCAGCTATTTTCGTATAAAGGTTAAAAGCTTTCCTATAACAACCGAATAGTAAATGACAAGACTCAGCTTTACAACCAAGTGGTAAATAACCATGTGGATCGACCATGACGTGGATTTAGTTTCTTTTATAATTTTAAGTATGTGATGTTTGGTCTGTTTAATTTAGTATGAATAAATACAGCTTCTATGATGATGATATCACTAAAATTATTAACTGTTTGTTTTAGCTTTCAGAATGTTTATATGGGTTTCACAGTTTTACAAAACAGGATTACTTAAAAAATATTTGAAAGGTAAATAAGGTGTAAAATGCTCCAATTTTAATCTTAATATTAGCTATTTAAGGAAGGTAAGCCTCTCTGATTCATAGACAGATGGAGTCTCCTAATAATAACGTGGACAGTTTCGACTTGTATACACCATGTCCGTGGTAAGAGTACCGCCATTACATCTGCAGAGACGACAGCTTCTGTGCATGTAGAAGGTGGTTGTTGGGAGCCTTTTTGGGCTCACAGGTTGAGACCCCTCCCTGCGTGGGAAAGGTTGAAGCAAAAGCTCCAGCCAGCCAAACTGGCGCCTAGTTTGACCTCTTTCAAAATAACCTTTCAGGCCTGGATTTCTCGAATTGCTTTCATTGGCCTATGGGATATAATGCTCTTTAGTTTTATGGCACATGGAAAAGGGGACCTGGTCTTGATGGATAAAATCTGTGTGAGAGTAACCTGGCCAGAAGTAACCTCAAGGTTGCCTCTTGGGGATAGGTTACACAAATTGAGGCGTAGGCCCCAAGACTCCATGAACCAAATTAGATTTTCCCTGCAGGTATCGCTCCCCTCAGCCCCACCATAAAACCTCAAGGCACATCTCTGTAAAGCTTCTCTCAGAATTAACATACTGATGGGAAAGAGTGTAAGAGACTTAGGACCTTCCCCAAGGTTAGCCTCGCCCAAAAGTCAGAAGCACTGTTTATCAGCAGCAAATATTGAGCACCTCCCTGAGGTTAACATTTCGTAAATCATTTTGTAATTCTCATCCCCACGCTCCCTCTTACCATAAACCTATAGATGACTACATGGTCTTGTGACAGCAATGTATGTTGTAAAGAATGCCTTGTCACTGATGTAATGTCACTCGCTACCTTTAAAAATAAAGACACTGAGACCAGCAAAGCAGAGATGCCAGAATAGACACCAGAATGGCAGAGATGCCAGAATTGCCAGGGCTGCCTGCTTGGTCATCAGATTCCATCTCACTCGTGGCTCTCTCACTTCATTTCGCCTGACCGTCCGTCCTTCGTGGACCCCTAGATTCGCCGGGACAAGGAACGACCCCGGCAGGTGGTCAAGAAATAAATACTAAAAACAGTGAGTAAATCAGGGTCCTCATCATCTGTTCTTCATACATTACGTTATCAAAGGCAATCTATTATCTAAGTAAAGTTATTCATCAGTAAGGATTTATTGTCGGAGGGATGGGGATAATAGGAAGTTGCTAAAGAGGTACGTACTTTTTATGAGATGAATAAGGTCTGAGGGTCTAGTTATAGCATGGCTACTATAGCTGATAACACTGAATTGTATAATTGAAATTTGCTAAGAGCGGACAAGTTATATGTTCTCAGTGAAGAAACATACAAGGTAAATATGTGAGGTGAGGGTGAGGGACGTGTTGATTAGTTCTCTGGAGGGAATCCTTTCACAGTGTCACCATGTAGGCACATATGCAATCTCTCGGTACACTTTAAATATCGTACAGTGTTATTTGTCAATTATAACTTAATAAAGATAGAAAAAGAGTGTTAATGTGTAATTCCTCATCTGTATAGCATCCATCCAGGCCGTTCTTGGCTCATTTCAAAATTACTGCAACAGGCTAGTCGTGTCTTTATGATGTAACTTTGAATAATCAGTAAATCCTAAATACAACAGCAAGAATAGCCTCCTGCGAATCTCTATTCCCTTTGTTTTTGCCATACTAAGCAAACTACAACATTTCCTTAAAACTCATCAGCTCGAGTCCAGATGGTTTACTCCGCTTGGCAGTTTAGGGCTGCCCCTAAACTGCCCTGTTCTTGATTCAGGTCTTTTTTTGTTTTGTTTTGTTTTGTTTTGTTTTGTTTTTACATTACTTCTCAACACAGATCACTCCAATTCATTCACAGTAAACTTGCTGAGTTACAACTGTACCATATATATTTTATACTATTATGTGAGAGATAACAGGGAAAGTTTTCCTAATTTACTGAATATCTCTCTTGTTCATGTAGTAGTTTCAAAACAAAACAACAACAAAATAAAATGTTAAGTGTGTATTAACTTTGCCAAACGAGAGGTCTGGCCTTTGCACGTGGCTTCCAGGAGATGCTCTCTGAGCCCCTGAAATGTCCTGCCTGATAAAGTGACTTTGTGTTCCTAGGGGCATTGGACAAAGCTATTTAATCTAACAGTGTGATTTAGGTGGGGACTCTGGTATCGACTCAACCTCTGGAAGGGGTAGAGACTAAGGTCAACTGCATGGGCAGTCAACCGTACAGGCATGACCCACCCCTCAGTACAAACTCTGAAAACCAAGGCGTAGGTAGCTGCCCTGGCTAGCAGTATACCATGCATATTGTCACTCTGAGCTGTGCCCTTGTAATTCCACTGGGAGAGGACAACAGGAAGTTCACACTCAGTGACTTCTGGACCCTGTCTTAAATGACTCTTCCTTCACATCTTTTGCTGTATTAAACTAGAGTCATGAACATAACAGCTTTACTGAATTCTGTGCAGATTCTGGAAAACTACTGAATCTGAGGGTTGTCTTAGGGGCTTATAGTTGGCGACAGAACTGAAGGGGTCTTGGGGACTTGCATACTTTGCATATACAAATTAAAAACCCCAATAGAAAAAAAGCAACAAAGAATGGATTTGTACCACCTTCTTCTCCAATCTTCATTTCTATTCTGTTGTCTCTTCCCTAGCTACCTTCTGTTTATATAGTTGGAATCTTTCTCAACATTTATATAGAGCACATCGGCTCAAGTATGCAATTACATATAATCACGGAGAGGACACCACCTTCTCCAATAACCATTCTTTGTAAGATATGCAGGTTTTAAACTAAGTATTTACATGCTACACTCTCTTTAAGTCCACATTATTCCTTATGTCTGGTGTTTTACTTCTTGAGGGCCATCTACAATTTTTTGGCTAATTGGACCTTCCTAAGCATTCAGTATTACTTTCGATGATTCTTCATGGCAAGCTCGTACAGAAGACTCAGGACCCTGGGTCCCCTTCGTATCATTTTGAATATGTTGCTCACTCACCTGTGTTTTGTTTTCTATTTTCTTCCCATGTATATATGTTCTTCTTCAATACAATCTATACCAAATTGTTCCCCAGATCATTCCTTAATTTTTCAGTTACATTATTAAACAAACAAACAAACAAACCTGGAGCTTCTAGTATGATTCTCAAATTGAGGCAAAATATTTCAGATGTAATTGCTGTTCTCAAGAAAGCACAACTGAAGTCGGAGATACATGCACTGCATCTAGAGAGGCGATGGTTCCAAAATGAGCTGTTACATGCTGAGATCCAGACACTGCTCTATGAGCAAAACAAAGCTTGTTTCATCTGTCAGTTTCTTTATTTCAGGGTGGAATGGAGAACAGAGAAATTATGGTTAAAGTATTTTCTTTCCTCTTATTGGAGCTGTTTAATCCTCATCGACCTGACTCTACCTTCACCAATTCCCATCATGAGATTCTGATATTTGATTAGAAGTATTCAAATAAGTAGAACCACGGTGTTCTGGAACTTGAAATGATGCACAGAAGCAGGCTTATATAATTATAAGTCAATTATAGAATTGGGTCTAAAGGAAAAGTAAGAAGAGACTTTTGTGTGTAAAGTAGAGAAACTTCAGGAGTCTAAGAACCATGTATGTTTGGTCAATTCTTTCCAGCACATATGGATGAAATGGGCGCTCATCAAATATCTTTTTGGTTGAATAGATGAACTTTGTCCAGAGTCATGGTTTCGATTGCCAGAAATGTGATTTTTCTTACTTCTGTGCTTCAAACGGTGTTCCAAATTATGGAAAAGAAAATGATCCATATAATTATGGCAAGGGCAAAACGAAGTAAATATACTGATCAGGCACAATTTGTCAAGGTCTATTCTCGCTTTTTATATGGATTTTCTAATTTATCTTTAATGGTACACGCTATCCATATTTAAACCAAAGAAAACAAGACTTTGTGTTTTTCTTATTTTAAATGCTGTATTAGACAAGTCATAATAAAAACTTTTCTTAATAACACAGGTCTCACACCTGTGAGCACACAGCTCTAACTTCCCCAGAATTAGTACAATTTAGTAAGCGAATTCATTGCATTCATAGCATAGCTTGTGAACTTTTGCTTCATATTTTTCTTGCTGTTTTACATTTGCATTCATAATATTAATGTCCATGAGGGGAAAAAATCGTTCGAAAAGTATTTTTGCAAACACCAGGCCCTCAAGAGATAGAGGAATCTGCATCTCTGCTGTGATGATGTCTTTAAAATTTTTTTAATGTTTGTTTATTTTTGGGAGACGGAGTGACATAGTGCAAGCAGGGGAAGAGCACAGAGAGAGGGAGACACGGGATCCAAAGCAGATTCCAGGCTCTGAGCTATCAGCACAGAACCCAATGTGGGGCTCGAACCCAGAAGCGGGATCATGACCTGAGCGGAAGTCTGACTCTTAACCGACTGAGCCACCCAGGCGCCCCTCTGCTGTGATGATTTTAATCTTCCAAGGAAAGTATTTAATTTATATTTAGTTGTTATTAAGGCTGATATATTTTTTTGAAAATTTTGCATTAGAAACATGGCTGCACACTTTTGGCCAAGCTCTGAAACAGTGAAGCTGTGGGAGGAAACAAAAATTAATAGCGGAGCAGGCGTTCCGTGACGACCGCGGGCCTTCATTACGAAAATCACACACGCGCTTCCGCGTTTACAGTTTCTTATACATTAAGTAGCACAAACACACTGCATGGTTCATTTAGTCCCTAATTTTTCACTTGGATAAATTATCTGAATGTTCTCAATCATATGCATTAATCCCGGGGAGAAACAGCACAGTTTATTTTAGAAAAAGAATTCATTTCCAGATCCTGTATCGAATCTATTTATTATTCCCCAGTGCCTCAAAATCCCAATTATCAATAGAGTTGAAAGCCAAACCAGAGGCAAATGAAGAATATTGAGAAGTAAAGAAAAACTCAAACAAATCAGATCTGAATAATGTCACACCGTTTTTTAAAATTAACCATTGAACCATCTTTTCCTGTTGCTCAACTTCCGCCTGCCAGCCTGCCCCAGCTTCTCCTTCCCCAGCTTCCCATCTCCGCTGTTCAGGCACAGCGGCATAACTGTGAACGCTGTACTGTTTTTCCGCGATTTACTGAAAGTTACTTCTTTTAACCCTCCTGGCTACATTGGCTTTTATTTTTCTTGCATGTACTCTTGGAGACTACTAGAAATTTTATAGATTCCTCCAATAAACAACACACGACTAAAATGTATGTAGTACTATTCTATTACACTGAAGTACAAAACATATTTTATGTATTCTAACAGAGGATATTAAGTAAATGATCTAGAAATGTAAATATAGAATACTTTGGATGAAATTTATTAAGTATATTTAATAAGTCACAGAGGCTGGGGCACCTGAGTGACTCAATCAGTTAAGCATCTGACTACGGCTCAGGTCACGATCTCATGGTGCATGAGTGCGAGCCCCATGTTGGGCTCTATTCTGACAGCTCCAAGTCTGGAGCCTGCTTCGGATTCTGTGTCCCCCTGTTTCTCTCTGCTCCTCTGCTGCTGGCACTCTCTCTCTCTCAAAAATAAACATTAAAAAAAATTAAAAAGTAAGTCAAAGAAGCTGATGCAAAGTGTATTATATCAAAATACATCTTTTTGTTATCTAGATATTTATATAAAGATATTTTAAAATTGCATAATGTTATATAATTGTTGGCAGAGATGTTAGTGACATGGCATTAGGTGGTAAAGAATATAATGTAAATGTCTCCCTGGATTGGTTTCTATAGATTCGTATGGATATTAATATACATGTACATATATATTCATATATGTTTACAAAGACATATGTTGTTTAGAGTGGGAAGACAGTGGTATATTTCATACCAATTTCTCTTAATCTGGTCTACGACTCTGAGCCATACACTTCTCTGGAGCAAAGAGAATTCTTATGCAATTCCTGGTCCCTGAAATTAATGATCTACAGATTTTTAAACTCATTATGCACAGGAGCAGAGATCATTGCGTCTTCCATATGTCTTGAAATAGCTGGGCCCTAAGGTAACCTAGCAGCAAGGCATCAATAGCACACAGGATAACGCATAACACAAACATGGTAGAACAGACAGCAGAGAAGGAGAGAACACACATAACATAATTAGAAGAGGCCCCAAACACTAAAAATTTGCTGAGATCCTGATGTATGTGCCTCATATGACTCAAACATTCACCAAAAGAAATAGCATATTAATGGGTAAAGACCTTGAGATTTGGCATGATGAAGGAAGAGTTGTGAGCACTGTGTACTGTGTGGAATATACCTACTGATAGACAATCTGCGATTGCGTAGTATAAATTCTAAATAAAGCTGCTGAAACAGAAGGGACATACTTTCAGTGAAATACGTCTAACAATGTGGAGATAAAACTCATGTATTAGTATGGATCTAATGAGAAGAAGGAAATGACTCAGATATTTGGTGAGGTTTATGAATAAGATAAAATAAACATAACAGGGTATTGCAATAATGGAATTGGTTAATAAGAAACAAAAGGAAATCTCAAAACAAAACAAAACAGGAAAAGCAGATGTAGGGAGCTGCCAGTTCTCCTGAGAGAGGGATCCACAGCCTGAGGAAAAGATCCAGACCATGTTTGAAGGAGCTCAGGTGTGGCTCATTACGTGTGGGGAGCTCACTATGGTGCTGCCCTGAGGAATGTGGAAGTTTGCTCCCCGGATCCTGTGGGCAATCCTAACTTTAAGGTATTTAGGAAAGCTGTTCCTGGGGTCGTTTCTCTTCGGAGACACTTCACTAGAAACCTGCTGAAGGGAGGTGTCAGAGACAAGTGCTGCCTGATGTGTGCTGCTGACCACACAGACTGCAAGAACCGGTTCTGTTGAAACTGTGAGCGATGAAGGGGCGCCCGGGTGGCTCAGTCGGTTCAGCATCTGACTTCAGCTCAGGTCGTGATCCCGTGGTTTGTGATATACAGCAGGGGCTTGTGATAGTTTAGGTGGGTATGTAGGAATTTCTTTGGTAAATATTTGTTTTCATAATCTAGAAACCAGCAACGAAGAAGACGATGACAAATTATACTTTATTTTTTAAACTAAATGCTGAAGATTTCAAGAAAGCAATAAATGACATGATACATGAGATGGAAAACCAACCAGTATTTTCATTAGTTTGCAGTAGCAGAATTCTGCTTTTAACCATGTTGGGAAAAATCGTTTAAAAATTAGTGACCCTACTTTTACTTCTGGCGAGATGGAGCAACATAAACCAGATCTACTCTCCTATCAGAAACAACCAAAATAAAAGTCAAAATATATGACACAGGAATTTTGATATTCTAGATGGCAGGGAATGGTACAATGTGATCTCCGGGAGATGGAGGATAAATGAGGTGAGCCCAACATTGGTACAGGCTCACTGCCTTCAGAGAAACTCCATGACGCTTAGGCAAGATAGGGGAACCATGCAAAACCCAAGAGACCCTCTGAGTTGAGGAGATTAAGCAGAAAGTGCTGGAAAACCAATGATGCTGCTAGGCCTTGCTGGTTTTCTTTTTCATCCATATTTTTGGTATCTTTTGATAAGCAGGTATTTGTAAATTTTTCAATAACAATGTTTTTAAATAAATGACTTCATTATTCTGCATTTTCAAACCATGAAGCTTGTTTTTTTTTTCCCTCTCTCTGTATTTTCTTGTAGAATGTTTATTATTTTGCCTAAATTTAAACCTACAATTCATCTGAAATTTGCTTTTCCATATGGTATGAGGTTGGGGTCAGTTTTAATGTTTCCATACACATCCAATTTTGCACATACATTTGCCTAAAGTTAATTATTTTGTCATCTCTTCAGTGACATCTCTATGATAACCCTAGTGTCCATGTAGGTGTAGGTCATTTCTGGAATTTATAGTGCTGTTGGCTTAGCACTCCAGTCACTTCCACCCAATTTCACGGATTATTTAATTCAAAGTTGAGCCTCAGTCTCTTCCAGGCGCTGTCTACTTCCAGTTTACCTTTTTCTAGGTGGCAACTCTTCAAATCTTTAGGCTCTCAAAGAAAATTGAGCACGTTTTATCAGAATTACATGTTTAAGGATAGACTGTTGCTCTGGGGGAGTCTTCGCGCAATGATTTTATGCACATAAGTCATTGCTGGTAATACAATCAGCCACAAACTCCTGAGAAACTATTTTTGCTGATAACTTTGTAGATCAGAGTATGTCAAACATTTTCTTCTCTTTGAGAAAAAAATGCAATTGGGGCAATGGAAAAATATACACTCATATACCTAAAATGGAAAAATAACCAAAACTCTCAATAAAGTATTTCATTATATGATAGGATGTATGATCAATATATGGTTCCTCCTTGGAAGGAAATTCATGCTCAGATAAAAAGTTTAATTTCTAACAACAAACAGAAGTCATTTCCCTAATGATCCCGATACATTCCTGAACAAGTCTGACATTCAGTTCGGAAAAACACCAAGTGTGAATACTGAAAGCCTTATTAATTTTTTGTCAATATTTTATGCTTCAAGGAATTTTACTTTAGCTTAAATGTGTCTAAAAAGCAGAGGTTACCGGTTTTATACAGTATTAAATGAAAGTAAAATTTCAGATACATTTCAAAACTTGTCTCATCTCTACGTATGTGATTGAGGTGAGGCTTTCTCCATTGCAAAGGATATTTAATCTTATTTCAAAAGTTTGTGAGAAACTGTTGTTATCATTTAAAAAATGTTTACTATGAATAGATACTGATGTGATATTGCTAGAAGACAATCAGAACAGTCCATCGTGAAGAAATGATACTCTTTTGGGTTCATTATGAAAAATAAGTATAAAAATAATAAATTCTCAAATTTGGATTCCGTATGGCACTGAAAATGCATTGATGTGTTATAACTATAATAATGTTTTTGTGGCACGTTTCAGAAAAATCTAGTCTCTAAGTTTACTCATAATATCTAGTTCTGACCATTAAATGAAGAAATAAGGGGCATTGTCACACATTGTTTAACTGACAAACTTTCAAAGGGTGGTTTAGCAATTCATATAGATATTTAGATATGGCATACCATTTAGTCCAGCAATTTCATATCTAGGTAGCTATCATGAAAAATGTCTCAAATTATTTTCCAAGAATAAAATAATTAGGACAATAATCGCATATATTTTTTAACCAAATCAAAAACAGAAGAAGACATTTAAATTTCCATCCTGGGCTCACATTGGGATCATTTAAAGAACTTTAAAAATAGAATTATTCTTGAATTTGCCTTCCCCCTACTAGAAACAATAATTTAACTGATCTTTACCAGAGATCGGGTATTGTAATTTTAAAAAGTTCCCTGAGTGATCTTATTGTGCAGCCAAGGTTGAGAATGCCTGATGTAAATATCCACCATGCAATCAAGAAACAATTATACTATGGACCGTCATGTGATTTCTAAGTTCATTATGATGTATCATTGTATGTAATGTATTGCTAAGTTATATTGGTAAATAAAAGGAGTCTGGCATTCAGAAGGAGCTTGCTTTCCTCTTAGAACACTGTGTGTATGTTTATGTGTGTGTGTGTATATATATATATATATGTATATATGAATGTATGTATACATTATGTATACACTGTATGTGTGTATATATTCATATATACACATATATATATGAATATGTGTATGCACACCAACATCTACACAATGTGCCAGGGAAGGTCCAGACGGTGAGTCAGGGGTGCAGAAATCAGAGAAGATAAGGGTGTAGTTAAAAGAAGGATTGGTAAGTCTGCCAAATAAACGTTTGTAAAAATGAGACCTCTTTGTCTCTTTGGCAACTTGGGTGCAGCCTAAAGTTTGCATTCTAGCTAAAGTTCATTGGAGAACTTCCTAATCGAAAACCAAAAATCAAAACAAAAGATGATGTTTATATAATGCTATTGCATATATGGCTTTGCGAGAACAAGTAATTCCAGCTTAGCCATTTGTACCCCATGGAAGGCTTCCTCATTTTAGAATTAGGGTACTCTAACCTAATAACCATGCCTTCATCTGCTAATGGGAATCCACAGTTGACAAGCTCCAACCACATGCACAAAACTCCCAACAACCTCCACATTTAAGAGAAAGACAAAGTGGAAAACAATCAACATTCAAGAGCAGAGGATATCACATCAGGTACTTCATCCTGCGTATATTGGCAGATGATCAAAAAGTTTTCAGACAAAGAATATGAACATATTGAATATTTTAACCAATGTAAAATATAACAAAGAAATATTCATAATATCCGAATGAACATATGCAACAATGTCCTAATTGAATGGTTTATTTGTTGGAGAAAATAGCTGATTTTTATCAATGGAATGTTGATTAACTATGATGTGTCCAGTTGATGGGATGTTTTGCAGTTGCTAAACTAATCAGCAATGTTTATATTTATGAAAGATAAATAAAAAAAACATGAATGTGAAAACATAAGTGAAATGTTGTAATAATATCATTATAACTGTGGTAAGCTGTGAAGTGATGAGTCATTTTATTGAAATATCACTTGGGAAAGCATTTCTCTCTTTACAACTTTAAGAAGCTCTTCCTAAGATAAAATACTTAAACATTAATTTGTTAAAATATTGAGTTTTTTCCAAAGGGGGTATATTTCTCAACCAGCACGTATATTTAGAATATATTCTTTTTTCTTTTTAAAATAACATATTTAAATATAATTTGTCATAAAAATCATCCATACCATGAAATCCCCCTGTATTAAGCTTACAATTCAACAATTTTTAATGAGGTCATTGAGTTATGGAACCATCTCCATAATAAAGTTTTATAAGATTTTCATCATGCTAAAATAATCCCTCATGCCACGTGCTATTAATTCCCCTTCCCAGTTCCAGCCTGAGATAACTACTAATTTTCTTTCCATTTCCAAAGAATTGCCATTTTGGACATTTTATACAAATGGAATCATACGGTACATAGTCTTTTATTTCTGCCTTTGAAATGATATCTTGCTTGAAACACACACACACACACACACACACACACACACACACGCACATTTGAATTCTCAAAATAAAATATTTCACTTAAATCTCGAAAGCTTTTAGTTATTCATGATGGCATAGAAATGGTGCTGAGTCATAGTAAATGTTTATGTGAGCCCAAGAAGATAAATTTCAATTCCTATCTCGGACAGGTCAAATTAAATTTGTGGTAGTGCTGGGGTTTTTTTAATGAAATGAAAAGACAACTCTGTTTTGCCAACTTGCAATTCTTCAGATTTCAGTGACGTGTGAATGCTTGTCTATATATGCACGTGTTTGAGTGTTGTAGCCATGAATTCAATAGTATATTTTTCAGGTCTCCTTAAAATGTAATACACAGAAAAAACAAAACCCAATTTTTAATGGCTAATTTTAATACTATATTTATATAAAGTAATTGTCGCATTCAATAGCATAGCATAGTGTAGTGTAGTCTAGCACAGTATAACGTAGGTGTATCCTGCAAATGAAGCAATGTGAGGCTTTAGACTATTCTTCCAGCATTTAGTATTTATTTAGAACAAATAACAGAATCAATACAAGTCCCCACCATAGTCCAGCCTAACCCAATCATGAGGATGGGCTGAAGTCAGTCACTGAACGTGACCTCAGGAAAGTTCTTCTCTCTGGCAAAGGTAATACTGCATACCTGGAAATACTTGGCTCACAACAGAGGGAGGACAATACAAATGTGCACAGGCACACCCAATTGAAATGACATTTTTATAATAATATTCTGCATCCTATTATGAGCTTCAAAATTAATATTCCCAAGTTATTTAAAAGAAAATCCAATACTCAATAAAAAGTCATGTGATTTAATCTCAGTTTATAATCAGTAGGTTACTGAGCCTTTCGCAAAATTTCGTATCATGACAAAAAATACAACTCTTTACTTAAGATAGTGCATATTTATCCTTCAAGTCTTAGGTCAAGTGCAATGATAGCCGCTCTGCATCCCCTAGGCCGAATTAAATGCTGGTTTCCTAATCTATAACTACATTTTATTTCAAATGTGTTTGTCAGCTTTGCCATTAACTGTCAATATCTTCAGAATGAAGGCGCATTCTTTTCATCTTTATAGTTCAAAATGCCAGACACAATGCCTGGCATTTAGTAGGTACTAGAAAATGCAAGGTTAATGCTTAGGTGATAATCCGCGATGCCTCAGGTTATCGATGGCAGTAAAAGCATCCTCCTTTCTGATCAAAGTGCGGTTATTTCTGGTGCCGGGTTAGAACAGTGGTTACGTAATCACTCAAAGGGGGACAACTTTAATAAATTTTATTTTGAATATGCCAGTAAAAATCCTCTAAGAGATCTTTCCAAAATCTTTTAGACAGTTTTTTGATCCCCTCTTTGTCAGACATGCTCTTCTTTCGAGATGCATCATTTGTCCCAATTGATGATATTTGGCTCTTATCTCCACACCCCTACCTTCTCCTTTTAACAGACAGGACAGAATGCATTTTTCCCCAAAATCAAACTTTGCAGTTTGAAATATTGTTTAACACTGATGAATTTATACTTACTTACATTTTTTTTTCCTTTTATTTTCCTTCCTGGTATCTTTATTTTCCCCTTTAATTCAGAGTACATTTACATCATTCTATTTGATCTGAATACAGTCACATTTGATATATCAGATGTACTCATTATCTAATTTCTTTTTTTTAATTATTTTTTTAACATTTATTTATTTTTGAGACATAGAGACAGAGCATGAGCAGGGGAGGGGCAGAGAGAGAGGGAGACACAGAATCCAAAGCAGGCTCCAGGCTCTGAGCCATCAGCACAGAGCCCGACGCGGGGCTCGAACTCACTGACCACAAGATCATGACCTGAGCCGAAGTCGGCCGCTTAACCAACTGAGCCACCCAGGCGCCCCTCATTATGTAATTTCTAATTTATTCAAGTGTCATGATATTTTACCAAACAATTCCCATCTCATTTCACCATATTGATTATACACCTGAATATACATGTTCAGTGTGATATATATTCTGGCTTTCTTCCTATTAGCTTCTGTTTGAGTTTGCCACTACCTTTTATTATTGTATAGTTCAGTTCGGTTTCTGTACCCTCATCTTCTCATTATGTCTCTAAGGTTATTGACTCTGAACAGCTGTAAGCTACATCACTTTCTGTCAAGAAAACTTTCTTATTTAGTTAGGTTTTGTTACCTGACTATTTTTTCTACCTTGGTCTCCTTTTAACTGTCCTGATTCCTGTCCCCAGCCTTCTTTCCTTCTGTCACTGATAGTTGTGTTACTGATGCACTTTCTCCTCTTCATTTAACTTTTCTTTAACAAACATCAAAAGAGAGTTTTGTCTATCAGAAATCTATAATATATGGAATTAGGCCTCTCCCTTACATTTCCCTGGACCAGGTTTTTTGTTTGTTTGTTTGTTTTATTTTTAATAATACATAAAAGAAACAATTTCTTGTACAACATGAAATATGTGTTTGTTATAACATCCTACTGAACAAAAAACAATATTGAATATCTGGATTTATTTAAGAAAAGATGCAGGAACTGCAGAATCTTAGAAGTTAGATGAGGGTGGAATTGAAGAGTAGCAAGTCAAAAGGAAATCTATCATCGACCGTGAAATGGAATCTTTTTGTAAGTGATAATCATCTTAATGGAATCATCTCTTTCAACATCAAATGGGAATGGTTTTGTGCACAGTATTGAATGTTTTTTTTTTTTTATTGCTCTTGTTTGAGAAAAGAAGGGGGGAAAATACTTTTCTTAAAAATCTTTGCAGCAAATTCTAAGAATATAGGGATTGTTTTAACCCTTGAGGAAACCTCAGAAATCATCAAGCCCTTATTATTTAAAGTTGACTCACCAAAATAGTAACATTGTCTTTGTTAATTTGAATATAAGGCTATAAGAATGACTAAACTGATCAGATACTCAATATCTGTTTTCAACAATGACTTCAAGAGAGTTTATGCAAGTGTGTCTGTCTTCTTTCTAACCTCAAACCATGCATAGTGAGAATTTCTTTCATAGTAATGTAATAATGCCATACACATTTTTATATTATCAAGTCTATAGTATTAAGCCTTTGATGTAGGATCATCAACATTTCATAAAGCAAATATTTATTAAATCTCTACTACTGGACAGTAACTGGAAAAATTAATATAACACATGCTTATAATTTTTAAATTTAAATCCCAGAGTCTTATATTATGAAATAAAGTAAACAAATTCTTAATTTTATTCAAATCTGCTTTGGGTTTATGTGATTGAGATGCAATCAAATTATACTAATTGTTGTGGTATGTTAAATAATGAAGGTAGGTGTTTTCATATTACCTTTTACTTAATCTTATGAAGCAATGTCACCATGCCCATTTGGAATAGGAAACAGAAGTTCTGAGAGTTTAAGTAACTTACTGGAATGTAGTTAGTTATGTAACTACAGTGATATAAATTAGTTCTCATAACTAAGAAGTGGGTGATCTGAATCAAAGACAATACTGTCTTTCTCCAAAGCCATATCCTTTCCTTACTTCATCATTAATAATTATTGTTTATCCTCAAAAAGAAGTTATGCTCAAGGAGCCTGGTGGCTCAGTCGGTTAAGCATTTGACTCTTTATTTCGGCTCAGGTCAAGATCTCATAGTTTGTGAGACTGAGCCCCACAGAGAGCTCTGAACTGACAACACAGGGCCTGCTTGGGATTGTCTCTTTCTCTATGCCTCCCCTGCGCTCACACACACACTCTCTCTCTCTCTTTCAAAATAAATAAGTAAACTATAAAAAATAAAGAAGTTATGCTTTAAAAATGCTTATTATATATTCCTGCACTATTTGAGCAAACAGCCAATTTTCCAAAACTGGACTAGCATTTTCCAGAGTATTTACCTTCTACTTCTATTCTCTCTTTAAAAGGAACTCTCCTGATGCAAATTTCCTCGTATTTCCTTGAAAACAGCAATATCACCTCAGCTAATTCGCTATACTGTTTTCAGGATTGAATAAATGAATATATGTTGGAGTTGGAATAACATTTAATTATACGTCTCTCCTCTGTAGCTTCTGAGCAAATTCAGAAAATGGACATAAAAGTTGAGTGCTTTAGTGCTCACAACTAGATGTTTTATAACTGGATTGTAGATAAAAGCTTGGAATTTAAGTCAACGAAAAAGCCTGCTTATAAATTTGATGTTTGCACCAACTAATATTTACTGTAGCTGGTAATGTACTAAAGTTCATGCACATAGAGCCTTGCAGACTGCCACATGCTCTGTCAGACACAAAACACCAAGAGCTGGAAGAGAAGAGACGTGTTCTTTGGCCAGCCACCAGAAGGTATGGCATGAGCTCTGTCCCAGTTTCCCCGTTGTTTACAGAGCAGAGCAGAAAAAAAAATAATAATATTGTGACCCTTTCCACACCAAATCAGATGCAACCAGAAACTCAGGCCAGACACTTTGGTAGGAATAGCTAATTCTTGCCCAAAATCAACCCTTGTCTTCTTACACAATTAAAAAAAACTGAGAAAATGACTACTTTGGTAAAAATATCTGTTTTACTAATGTGGCAACTTTTTATGTTTAAACAAATGGCCAAAAGGCAAACGTTATGACTAACTTTGGGTTTTGTTCTTATATTGAAAAGAGTAAGGCTGGGGGCATGGGCTAAATGGGTGATGGGCATCAAGGAGGACACTTGCTGGGATGAGCATTGGATGTTACATGTTAAGTGATGGATCACTAAATTCTACTCCTGAAACCATTATTACACTGTATATTAACTAACTTGGATTTAAATATTTTTTTTAAAAAATTTACAAATAATAAAAGAGAGCCCTTCTCTTCCACTTCCCTTCGATCCACTCTATATACGTACTGGAATGCAGAAGGAAGACATCTTTGATTATATATTATGACAAAGTCTAAGGATGGAAAGAAAGGAGTCTGGAAACCACATTCTTTGAATATAAGCACTGGATTGTCTGTCCTATCCCATGTTCAGGGTGAGAAAATTTCTGTCCTGTCAAAAGCATTATAGTTTGGATGTTCTTGTTATAACACCTAATATATGTAAGAGCAATGGACATTGCTCCAATATTTAAATCAGATAAGATACTAATGGTCTCATAAGCAGGAACCACTAAAGTGGTTCTTTCCCCAAAGGAAAAATATTCTACTTCTTAGGATGGTCTTTACCTGTAAGTAACAGAAAATTCGACAGTTTGAGATTAAGATGACTAATAAATAACACTAAAATTCCCTGCACAAGATCTGAAACAATGGAAAGAAATAAGGAGCCAGGCATATGGTTAATAGAATATTATCAGAGGATAAAGGATTCCTGTTTCTGAATGTCAGAATTAGATAGATTGGTCCAGCTACAGGTGGTATTGTAAAACAACAGGTCTCCTTACAGTAAAATCACGTTTCCTGTTGACAACTGTTTCCTAAGAAAATTATGACAGAGTGGTTGAACATATGTTCAAATCTTTGTTCCAAATACACCAATCATGTAAGTCATTCATTCTTCCCTATAAATGAGTGAGTTAAGAAATGAAGGTTGGGGATATTAACTAGCAGATATCCCTCCATATAGCTGGAAACATCAGGTGTCAAGAATAATTTTGTTTTCTCACGATACTCTGCAGCTCATTTTCTGTCGCCCTGTCTCCAGAAAATATTAAGCCTACAATCAAACAGAAATGCTGTATACTGGAAAAGTCGAGGAGTCTTTTTCATAGCCTTATGAAGTTTTTGCATTCATACAAACTATTATTTACTATAGTCCCCGAGGACAAGACTAAAAGGCAGAAAAATGCATCGGAACTATTTGTTTACTAAATTTATTCCATGAACACTTTATTCAAGTCTGAAAAATGTACTTCCAATTATTATTTCTCCTTTCAAATTATATCTGCCTTTGTTTTCAGACGTGTTGCATTCATGGTTCAACGATGAGATTCAAAGTCAGCATGAGAACGCTGATTTTAAACAATAACTATGGTGGCTTTGGACCGTGTCAATTTGGCTAAGATAGAATTTTGTTTCCCAGAATTCCTTTTCTTCCATTATTCCAAGTCAGAATTGGCCAAAAGAGAAATATATATGAGATTTGGAAAACAGACGTGAGACATCATCCATATTCGTCCTGGTGATTAGAAGGAGATATAGCCAGTAGGTTGGCGAAGACTCTCAGTCTCCCCCATGGTTAGGAAAAGATGCAGTAATGCTATCAGGTTCATGCTAGTCCTCTTTCCGATACTTTTCATGTAACTCTTCTTTCTGGTGATGAACAATCCCAGCCCTGTCAAGAGACACAGACAACAGTCTTCCATAGACTTCTCTACCACTTACCTCTCTTCTGTGATTCTACTCTAGCAGGTGCATATATCTAGTTTTTCAGCTTCTCTGCAAGTTCCTACTTTTCTCCATGCTCCGGGGTAAATAAGGGCTGGCTAGTGACTTTTCTCTGGTACGTCAGCTCTCTATTCCAGACCATAATTCTTCTCTTCTTCCCTTAATTGTGTAGATTCTAACTACTACAATAAGTCAATTACTTTGTAGTGCTCAGAGTGTTTCTGCTTCTCTGATCAAACATGCAGTAATTCAAAAGCTATGTAGACTAGTCCCAAATTTGGATATAAATCCCCTACCATTATTGAATTCTTAGAGACAAATTCAGTTGAGAGACTAAATCCCTTTGAAAGTTAAATTTCAAATCATAAACTTCAAAATGAGGTTTTGAATCAAATTCTATTGCCCTTGTAATTCAAGGTCAAGGACACTGAAACCTACATTCAAACTCTCCAACTACTTTTTCTCATTCTCAGCTAGAAAATTTCTTGCATAACTAGGTTGAATCAGGTTTCTGTAGCAAATGCAGCATGGACTCTCTTCCCTGAATAGTTGTGGTATTTCTGGGACCTTAGATATTATATGGGTTAATGCCTACCTTCTCATAAGTCTTACTGAAAAGAAGGGCAAATGGTTTATAAAGAACACAGATCATGTTGAAGTGAATGAGTGTCTATGTCAGTTAGTTAGAGCATAAGTAGCTTAAAAAAAAAAAACTTTGCAGTTTGAAATAATTATATATTCACAGGAAATTGAAAAATTAGCAGAGAAAGTAAAAAATAAAATAGCACAGATGTCCCATGAGCACTTCACCCAGTAGGTACATCTTATCTAATTATAGTAAACTATTAAAAATGGGAGTTTAGAATTCATACTTTGTACATATTTGTATATACAGAACTGTGAAATCATCTGCACGATCAAGATGTAAAATACTCCATCTCCGTAATCATCTCCCTAGTTCTATTCCTTTACAGTTTTACCCACCCCCCAACTCCTTACAGTGCTTAAATCCTGGCAAACACTAATCATTTTTCCCATCTCTGTAGTTTTCCATTCCAACAATGTTCTATAAATTGAATCAGACAGTATGTAATCTTTAGAAATTGTTTATTTTTTCCATTCACTATAAGATCCTTGAGGTCCATCCAAATTGTGGTGCATTATCACTAGTTTGCTCCTTTTTATCACCAAGAACTAATTCCTTGTACGCATGTACCACTAAATTGTGGAACTATTTACTTATTGAAGGACATTTTGTTTTTTTCCCATTTCTTAGCTATTAAAATAGCTGGTAATTATTGTCTACCATTTTTTTTCTTTTGGAAATAAGTTTTAATTGCTGTGGAATAAATACACAGGAGTGGAAGCAATTGTCTTATGATAGTATAGGCTTAGTTTTCTAGAAACAATTTGCCAGAATGGCTGTAATTTTTATGTTCCCATCAGCAATGTATAAGAGATTCATTTGCTTTGCATCATCACCAACATTTGGTATTGACATTACTTTTAATTTTAGGTGTTTACATCATGGTCTAATTTTCATTTCTTTAATGGCTAGTGATGTTGACCATCTACACGGTTGCTTTTTTGCCATCCATATATCCAGTTCGATGAAATGGTTTTTTGTGTCTCTACCTCTTTCTTGTCTTTCTGCCCAACCAACAATCTAATTAGATTGTTTTTTTTAATGGGTTGAATTTTAAGAATTATTTATATATTATAGATTCAATTTCTTTGTCAGGTGTATAGTTTACAAATTTTTTCTCCCAGTCCGTAGGTTGGCTTTTCATATTTTTTGCAGGATCTTTTGCAGAGCAGAATATTTTAATTTTGATGAAACCAAATTTAGGACTTTTTTTTTTTTTTTTTTTTTTTGTATTTTATGGACCACGCTTTTAGTGTCAGTCAGCCATGTTTGATTAATTAAGTTACAGGTTTACATTTTATATTTAAATCTATAATTCATTTAAAGTTGATTTTTGTATAAAGTGTGAGATATAGGCAAAGGTTTGTTGTGTGTGTGTGTGTGTGTGTGTCTGTCTGTCTGTCTGCCCCCCATTGTTCTAGCTTGATTTGTTGAAATGATTATGCTCTCCATTGACTTGGTTTTATCCCCTTGTCAAAAAGGAGTTAATCTTATTTAAATAGACATATTTCTGCATTCTCTATTTCATTCCATTGATCTACATATCTGTCTGTCCTCCAAAATAATGAAAATGTCAACCTTGAAATCAGAGTTTCCAGCTTCAACTATGTTATTCTTTCCATTATGACATTGTATCATGAGGATTAGGTTTATAAAAAAAGACCAAAAAAATTGATAATAAAACTACACAATAAATATTGTTTGCCTTTGTCAATGTTTTTATAAAGTTGAGGAAATATCCCTCTGTTACTCTTTTTCTCGTGTTTATTCATTTTTAAAAAATTACAAATTGTTGTTTCTGATCAATAGGTGAATTTTCAAAATTTTTTGCACCAATTGTTATAATCATTTGTGTTTTCTTCTTTAGCCTGTTAGTATGGCAGATTCTATTGATTGATATTTCAGCTATTGAAACAGTCTGGAATAAATACCACTTAACCTTGGCATATAATTCTCCTTTCATGTATTACTGAATTCTATTTCCTAATATTTTGTAAAGGATCTTGGCATCCAAATTGGTGAGACATATAGGTTTGTAGTTACCTTTTGTCTTATGTTTATATGATTTGGGTATTAGATTAACACTCGTTTAATAGAATGAGTTGGGGAGTACTCCTTTCTCCATTCTCTGGAAGAGGTTGTACAGAATTTGGGTTAATTCTTTTTTTAATCATTTGGCAGACTTTTCCAGGGAAACCATCTACAGCTGGAGACATCTTTTTCAGTAAGTATATAATTATAAATTAAATTCCCTTAGTTGTTAGACAGTTATTTGCATCATTTATTGATATTGAAAATGACATAGCAGTTTCTACTTTTAAAATAATTAGTTCATTTTACCTCATAGGTCAAATTTATATGTGTAGAGGTTTGTAATATCCTTTATTATCTTTTTTGTTATCAGCAGAGTTTGCAGTGATATTGTTTCATTCTTGATACTAGTAATTTGCATTTTCTTTGTTTCCTTTGCCAATCTTGCTAGAGGGTTGACAATTTTATTAATCTTTACAAAGAATCAACTTTTTGTTTGTTGAATTTCTCTATTATTTTTCTGTTTCAATACCACTGATGTCTGCTCTTATCTCTATTACTTCATTTTGTCTGTTTGATTTGAATTTATTTTATTATCCTGTAACAGTTGAAGATAGGAGCTTAGGTTACTGACTTGAAACTTTTCCTAATAGAAGCATTCAAGGTTATAAATTTCCCTTTCAGCACTGTTTTAGCTGACTCCCACAGATATCGATATATAGGCTTCATTTACATTTGGTTCCATGTATTATTTTGTTTTTTTGTTTTTGTTTTGTATTGCCCTTGAGATTTCTTCCTTGGCCCATTGATACTTAGAAGTATGTTTTCAGTTCCAAATGTTTGGAGATTATCCTGTTATACCTGTTATTTAATTTTAATTTAAGATTGTAGTCAGAGAATGCACTTTGATTTTAAGTATTTTAGGTTTTTGAGTTTTGGCACAGTATTTTATCTTTCTCAACATGTATTGTGTGGCCAATTGAAATAAATGTGTATTCCAAAGTTGTTGGAAGGAATATTCAATAAATGTTGACTTGATCATTTTAATTGGTAGTGTTTTGGTTTTTGCTATATCCTTGATGATATTCTATCCAATTTTTCATCATTTATTGAGATAGAGCAGTAAAATCTCCAATTATGTTTGTGGATATTTATATTTTCTTTCGTAAGTTTTTCAGGTAAGTTTTCTGGTGCATTTGCATTTAATATTGCTATGTATTGGGAGGGATTGAACTTCTTATCATTATATAATGTAGTCTCTATTCCCAATAATTTTATTTGCTCTGAATCTACTTAATCTGATATTATAGAGCCAATTCTGCTTTCTTTCTTTTTTTTTATTTTTTTAATTTTTGTTTTTTGAGATAGAAGGAGAAAGAGACAAAATGAGAGCAGAGAAATAACAGAGAGAGAAGGAGACACAGAATATGAAACAAGCTCCAGGATCTGAGCTGGCAGCAGAGCCCAACGTGGGGCTCGAACTTCACAAACCACAAGATCATGGCCTGAGCCAAAGTCAGATGCTTAACAGACTGAGTCACCCAGGTGCCCCAATCCTGCTTTCTTTCATTAATGTTTGTTTAGTACATCTTTTTCTATCCTTTTAATTTTGACTTCTGATATCATTATATTAGATGAATTACTTTAGATAGTATTTAATTGGGCTATATCGCTTATTTTTGTATCCACTTTTTAAGTTGGTCTATATAATCCATTCGCATTTGATGTAATTATTAAATGATGTAGCTAAAGTCTGACATTTTATTTTTTTGTTTTTTGTTTGTTCCGTTTGTTGTTGTTTTTTTTTTCTCTTTTCCATTTCTTGCCATCATATGATATACTTGAACATTTTTTTAAAACTCATTTTGAATGACTTTTTATGAATATATTATTTTAAAGCCTTTATTTAATGTTTGCTTTGGCTTTTATATTATATATACAAAACTTACTAAAGTCTACTGGTATTGACATTTTACCAGTCTAAGTGTAAAAATTGTGTACTTCTATGTCTCCGTACTTTCTCCAATTTATAGTGTAGCTATCAGAAACATTTACTTTCTCTATATTAAGAACCACATTTGATATCGGAGTATAAATTGATACCATATGATATTTGCTACAATTTCAGAAAAGTATATCCTACCCATAGAATGCATTCCAGACTAGATCGTACTAAGTGCAAAGCATATGTTTTTCTCACTGAGTGTAAAATTACTATAGATGCTGGTTTATATTTCAAAATTTTACATATGTACAGAATGCTTGGAGATTTTTTTCCATTTTATAAATGAAACCTTAGGACCATAGAAGTTTTATAAATTATTAATAAGGTACTTAAGATAAAAAAGATGTTTTATATCATACAATGATGAGTTAACTTTTCTTCACTCTGTAACATATCTTTCAATACTGGTAATCTGTAAAAATAATATTTAGGTCCATAAGGCTAATAAAATAATTTTATCAGAGAATTCAAATTTACTATAACTATTCAAAGGTTTCTTAGTGGGGCTTTTGCTACCTCTTAAACATATATTTAAGTGTTTAGAAGTGTTTAACACTCAGAAGTGAGACACATCGATAACTTGTAAATACTTAAGTAATGTCTTGAGAATCAATACAATTGCAAATTATCCTCTTTCCTGACTTAACTAATGAACAATATATATAAATGTTTGAGGCCTATGTGGCATCAAGTTATCATAGAGTAAAAATGTAATTTTTCATTTATATCTTCTCAGTATAGAAGAATCGTATTTTGAAAAATATTATGTAAATGTTTAAGGCATGCTAAATGACTATGTTTACATGAAAGCCTTAATAAGGTCATAGTAAGTAAATATTATTATTTAGGATAAAATTATTGTTCCAAAATAATACATGCTAAGTATTTTTTCTAAAAATTTTATAAAGAATAATACTGTAGGCAAAGCAGGTTTGAGCTCTGGCATGTAAAGTTCTTGGAAGTCATCAGTCCCATCCTCACAGGAAGATATCTGAACAAATTGAAAATCAATAATGCTTTTAGATCCACCAGAGAATTGAAGTCATAGGCTAACCTACAGAAAGCCAAAGACATAAAGTCTTAAAAAACATACAGAGAAAAATGACTTTCCCTATAAGAAGCACCAACAAAAAATAATTACACTGAGTTCCTCATCAGAAACCATGCAAACAAGAACAGATTAAAAAGAAGTATTTGAAGTGTTGAAAGAAAAACACAAAGATAGAATTCTGTATTAAGTAAAAATATTCTTGAAAAGTAAAAAATAAACTTTTTTCAAATAAATAAAAAGTAGACAAAATATTTTATTTTTCTCATTCTTAATAATAATGACCTTATAGATAAAAGCTTGCTCAAAATAATAGTAGAAACAATGTATTGGGAAATTATAGTATTTAGATAAATGGAATGAATGATAGTAATGTTACACAGATAGGAGGGAGAAGTTGGGAATATTCCATTATAAGGTACTTATAGTATAACAACCATGAAAAACAAATTTAAAAGAAATATAACATATGAAGAAATGGGAGAAAATAGAGTCATAAAATTCTCAATTAATACCAGAGAGGTATAACTGACGTACAATATCCTGTTAGTTTCAGGTTTATGTTATATTAATTTCATATTGTTATACATTATAAAATAATCTCCATGATAAATCTAAACCCTCACCATACAAAGTGGTTATGATATTATTGATTTTATTCCATATGCTGCATATTATCTCCTCTTGACTTAGTCATTTGATAGCTAGAAGTTTGTAACTCTTATCCCCTTCACCTATACAACTTCTACTCCTAACCCCTCCCCCCTCTTGTAACTGACAGTTTGTTTCCTGTGTCTAAAAGTCAGTTTGTGTTTTATTTTGTCGATTCATTTGTTTTAATTTTTTAGTTTTTTAGATTTTATATATGAGTGAAATCATATGGTATTTGTCTTTGACTTATTTCACTCAGCATTATACTCTCTATGTCCATCATGTTACAAATGACAAAATTTCATTCTTCTTTATAACTAAGTAATATTTACTTGTGTGTGTGTGCGTGTCTGTGTGTGTGTCTGTGTTTGTCTGTGTGTGTGTGTGTATCACACATTTTTATCCATTCATTCAACAATGGATACTTAAATTGCTTGGCTCCTGTAAATAATCCTGCAATGAAAGTAGTGGTTCATGTATCTCTTGTAATTGGTATTTTCATTTTCTTTGGATAAATATCCGGGAGTGGAATTGCTGGATTCTATAGTAGTTGTATTTTTAATTTAGGGAGGATCTTCTACACTGTTTCCATAGTGATTGCAGGAATTTATATCCCTACCCAGTGCACAAGTTTTCCTTTTCCTCCATATCCTCATTAACATTTGCTCTTTTCTGTCTTTTTGATAATTGCCAATCTGGTGAGGTGATATCTCAGAGAAGTCAGACACAACAGATCACATATTATGTAACTCCACTAATAGAAAGACAGAGAGTAAATTATTGACTGCCTGGAGCTGGGGATGGAAAAAGGGAATGATTGTTAATGGGTAGGAAAGATCTTTTAAGGGTGATGAAAAAGTTCTAGAATTGGATTGTGGTGATGGTTTCCCAACTCTTTAAATTTATTAGAAATCATTGAATTGTAAAAATATAAAATAAAATAACCCACAAATAATAACAACAGCAACAACACACCAGAGAAAACAGAGAAGAAGACAATGTGGATAATAACTTGAAGTCTCTTTTTGGGATAAAAACAACTGTGAAACATAAACTCAGCCTCAAAAAAAATAGTATATCTTGGAATTTGGGTTGTTAAACAAATAATTATTTTAATTACATCAATGATTGTATTATCATATAAAGCAAAATATACTAAAAATCAAGAGAGGGACTTGCTGCTAAAGAATTGCCGTGGACAATTGCAAATTGAGGGGGAAACCATTTTGCTAAGATTACATCAAATTGTGATTGGTCTTTAAATATGTACTTAGCTATGCTAAAGAATTTCAGCTTCTTTGGTTTGCAAATTGTAAAATATTGATTTCACAAGAGAGAACATGTTAACAGCCATTTCAGATTATATGTAAAAATCAATATTTTGTAATAATGACAATAATGGTCACACATACCGGAAAGAAGGGGGAAAATGTAGGCTATGGGGAATTTTTGTTTGAAGCCCAAGAGGTCATAATAAATGGAAATCCTCTTCTACGGATGTGAAGATGAAAGCAGTTCACACAGAGTTGAATCTGAATGAATATAGAAAGAGGCAATGTCTTTTGCTTTCTAAGACTATGAATTGGAGCTTATATGTGTGGACATGTGGGTTGTGTGTCAGTTTGAGAGAGACAAAGTCAAGGACAATGGAAGATAAAACAGAAACAAATATTAAGAATCTGTGTAAGGCACAATGACAAAAGATTGACAATCATTTTAGTACAATTAAAGAGAGAAAGAAAATTTGGAAATATTTCAAGTAACCCAAAGCTAACGTTAGCAGGGAGAGTTAGGATTTTGCTTCTGACTTTAGAGTGAATTTATACCATCAGGAAAGGGTATTTGCTTTAAGGCTTTACTACTGCTCACAATTTAATATCATAATTGTTCATAAAATGATAAGGTGCCACCAAAATAGTATTATATTAGTACGTTTACTTGTTCATAGAAACCAATATATTTCATTGTAGTTGCCATTATAGTGTTGTGCTTTGTCATGATCAGTCCTCTTTATTTGGGTATGGAGTATATTTGCCTGCTGAGAAGAAATAAATTATACAAGAATTAAGGTATCGTAAGAATGACATTCAGAATTACAGAGTCGACGTGAATAATGAATACAAATATTTACTAAGAAATGACCATGATGGAGTTTATTTGCACACTAATATCATGCGGTCAACAAGAAAGAAATACACATTCAGATACTCAATTTTATAATTTCAAATAGTTTTGTCTTGAATATTTTATAGCATACAAAAATGATTCTATAGAATAACACAGTGTTAAAAATTTACCAGTATTTTGGCATATTCATTGTCCAATTAATGTGTGTTGCATAAATTTTACAATTTAATATTCCACTGTCTAAAAGATTGGTTTAAATGGGATTGTTTACTATATTGAATTGAGCCAGATAACTTAATGATCTTTTTATAGTCCTCCAAATCGATGAGATTCCTAAGACATAATAGAGATAAACGCAATTAAACAAAAATGCTTTAAGGCTGTTATTCTCAAATTTATTACTTCTATAGCTATAAAAACTCTCTTCATTTAAAAGGCTTTCAAATAAAAGTTATTTAGAATATAACACATTTCCCCCAAATTCTATACCAAGCAATAAAGTAAAAGTGCTAAATATGGAAATTACAAGAGACTAATGACATTTATTAAATGAAATATGTAATGTGCCAGATAGTAATGTGACTTGTACAAAATAGTAGGAATGGTGAGCTTAAAAAGCAGAGCTTCTGACTTTAGGATTCTTTCCATTATGACATTCTGTCATGATGATTAGCTTTAGAAAGAAAGACAAAAATGTTTCTTTGTGAGATAGAAAAAAAAGAGAGGGAAGAATATTAGTGAAGATATAGAAAAATTCTAGCATTGGGATCAGCAGCTGAAGTTAACTCAGTTTTGTAAATTTAAATTATTTCCGTAAAACAGGCTAAGATTACCTGAAGACAGGGCTTACTGATAGTGAAATGCTTTTAATAATGTAACATAACAACTCCTATAATTTTAATAGGAAGAGAATCTTTTGTAACTAAGCCTACGCATCTTAGATTCAAACAGAAAGCAAATGGTATTACTGAATTCTAGTTTTTACCTACAGATATGATTACATGTGAACAGAAGGGATTCTAGGGTTGTAAGGGATGATCAGGTAGAGCCACAAAGAAGCTCACGGACTAATGGGAGGTTGAAGCTGTGTGACTTGATCTCTCCTTCCAAATCCAATATAGTTGCTATGAAAATAAGAGAGGATATGAGAAAAAAGAAAAAAACAAAAACAAAAACAAAATGGTGACCAGAATTAGAAATTAGAAAGGGCTACTGTTTACCTATGAGAAGGACAATCTTCCCCTCTTGACAGAATGGGTGGACCTTGAGCATATTGAACTAAGAGAAAGACAAGTACTATATGACATCATTTATATGTGAATCTGAAAAAGCCAAACTTGGGGCATCTAGGTGCTTCAGCCAGTTAAGTGTCCACCTCTTGATTTTGGCTCAGGTCATGATCTCAAGGTTCGTGGGTTTGAGCCCCAGGTTGGGCTCTAGGTTGGGAATGGAGTCTGCTTGGAATTCTCTTTCTCTCTCTCTCTCTCTCTCTCTCTCTCTCTCTCTCTCTCTCTGCCCCTCCCCCACCTCTATCTCTCTAAAAAAATAAAAAATGAAAAAAAGAGTAAAATCATATTACAGTTTTCATGATTGGGCCCTATGTGGAGTGTTGGGTTCAGTTCCAGAAAGCATATTTAGTCTCTTTTGTATGTCTTAATTGATGAAGTATCTGAAAACTTTAATATTAAAACAAGAAAGAAAGAAAAAAAAAAGAAAAAGAAGAAAGAGATTTGAAAGAACTTAAGACATTTACCCTAGGGAGGAAAAAAAATGACTTTAGAGGAAAATATTGACTTCCTTCATTACCTGGGAGACAGTGAAGTTTTTGGGGTGTGTGTGTGTGTGTGTGTGTGTGTGTGTGTGTGTGTGTGTGTGTGTGATTCCACCGGAATGATAGGATAGATTGAAGATATAGTTGAAACTATAAGGGGATGTTTTAGGTAAATTTGTGTAAATATTTTCAAAATAATAAGGTCTGAAAATAGACTGTTTAAAACTAAATGAAAATAATGTGTCCCAAACATGGAGAAAAAAGAAATATTCAGATATACAGTGATATTTTAGAACTTAAATCACTGATAATCTCTATTCTTAACTTTTAAAAAGTTTTTCCTTATTTGTGTAAACAGTGACAGTTTTGTATTACCTGGGGGTTTTTTGTTTGTTTTTTATTTTTTTTTGTTTGTTTGTTTTGCTTTACTTTTGCTCACCCACAGAATTGTACCTGGATGTCCACTATTCACTGAAATAGAAGAGTGTTGAAATGTTTGTACCATAGCCAAATTACATTGTGAGTATAGGAAAAAAATAACTGGAAAGATTCTAAAATACAATCAATTTTCTCCCTATAAATCTAAAATTAAAATTGTTTACTTACCTAAACTTGGCTAAAACAGGGAATTACTACATACACTTGTCATTATGAAGTGTAAATGTGTTTTTTTCCAACATATTAAAGTAATGTGGCAAAATATGTGACTTTCTAATTCCTTGAAGATCGTTATCACTGCAAATCTTTAATTTTATACTGACTGTTTCTAATTCCTTTTCTTGCTTTAATCTGTCTTCTTTATATTGAATCTCAAGATCCTATGGAAAGTCCTTTCCTAGGGGAGTCTGCTTCTGAATCCATTTTCTGTACATCTATCCTGGTGAATAATGTTGGATATTATTTTTATTTTTATTTTTCAATGTTTATTTATATTTAAGAGAGAGAGAGACAGAGAGACAGAGAAGGAAGGGCAGAGAGAGAGGAAAACACAGAATCCAAAACAGGCTCCAGGCTCTGAGCTGTCAGCACAGAGCCCAATGAGGGGCTCGAACTCATAAGCTATGAGATCATGACTTGAGCCGAAGTCGGATGCTTAACCAACTCCACCATCCAGGATATTCTTGAGGAAAATAAAGAGGTCATGAGTAGTGGCCATGTGTTCTTTTTGTAAACTTTTGCTTTAGGACCTGCTCCTGTTCTACTATATCCAATCCTGGTAGAGTTCTGGATCAACTATCTCTACCATATTCCCCACAGCAAGAAAGTATGAGCCAAGGTGCAGGGTTAGATGGCTCTATTTGCTTGGGCATAGTAAGATAGAAATGACGTCATACAGGCTTTATTGGTACCATAGCAGCCACACAACCCTACTCCACTCTATATATTGGAGCCCTAACTGGTAGAAGGGCATAGTTCTTGAATATTTAGTTATTTGCCTTTGATATAAGGTAGAGAGAGCTTACTTGGGAAGGAAACAAACATGGACCAAAGCAGAAACAGGAGAGAGAGAGAAATAAGGTATATTCCTAGACACACTGTTGCACTCTTAGATGCCAAAGGAGTTATGTCAGATCAGCCCTTGGATCAACCACTAATACAAGTCAACAACAAGTCTCCTTTGTTTATGTTGTTTGAGTTTCGTTTTTGGCCCTGGTACTTGAAAAAGCCTTGACAATATAGTTCCTATACCTCAAATGCAGAGCTCAGAGCAAGTCCTCCAAACCTATTGGCTCTTTGTTTCTAGTCCTCTAGAACCCATTCTAATTGATCTCTACCTTTCCCTACCTTTCCTAGCCCAACCAAAACCAAAAATGCATTTCACACAAAATGTGTTTTCTCAAATCTAGAGGTCATTTTGTTTTCTTTTGACATATGATTTTACATGTCAAGGTCTAAGATGAGAAAACAAAAAAGATAATTTGGCAAAATAATTATTTTATTTTATTTTTTTTTAATTTAAAATAGTTTATTTTCAAATTGGTTTACATAAAACACCCAGTGTTCATCCCAACATGTGCCCTTTTTTAATGCCCATCACCCCCTCTCCCCCCCCATCTCCCTCACCCTCAGTTTGTTCTTAGTCTTTGAGAGTCTCTTATGTTTTATCTCCCTCCCTCTCTGTGTCATTTATTTCTTTCCCCTCTTCCCCTCCCCCTGGTTTTTGCTTAGTCTCACCAAGTCCACCTATTCGTGGAAACATATGGTATCTGTCTTTTTTCTGACTGATTTATTTCACTTAACATAATACCCTCCAGTTCCATCCATGTTGCTACACATGGCCAGATTTCATTTTTTCTCATTGCCACATAGTAGTCCATTGTATATATGTACCACATCTTCTTTATCCACTCGTCAGTTGATGGGCACTTAGTTTCTTTCCATGATTTGGCTATTGTCGAAAGTGCTGCTATGAACATTAGGGTACACGTGCTCCTATGCATCAGCAATCCTGTGTCTCTTGGGTAGATTCCTAGCAGGGCACAAATTAACCATATGGAGACAGAAAAGGTAGTGGAACAGATCAATGAAACCAAAAGCTGGTTCTTTGAAAAAATAAACAAAATAGACAAACCTCTAGCCAGGCTTCTCAAAAAGAAAAGAGAGAGAACTCAAATAGATAAAATCGTGAATGAAAAGGGAGAAATTACAACCAATCCTTCAGAGATACAAACAATCATCAGAGAATACTATGAAAAATTATATGCCACCAAACTTGGCAATCTGGAAGAAATGGACAGCTTCCTAAATAGCCACACGCTACCAAAACTCAAACGGGAAGAAATAGAAAAACTGAACAGACCCATAACCAGTGAAGAAATAGAATCAGTTATCAAAAATCTCCCAGCAAATAAAAGCCCTGGACCAGATGGCTTTCCTGCGGAATTTTACCAGACATTTAAAACAGAGTTAATTCCCATCCTCCTCAAGCTGTTCCGAAAAATTGAAACGGAAGGAAAACTCCCGGACTCATTCTATGAAGCCAGCATCACTTTGATTCCCAAACCAGATAGAGATCCAGCAAAGAAGGAGAATTACAGGCCAATATCCCTGATGAATATGGATGCAAAAATTTTCAATAAGATACTAGCAAATTGAATCCAACAACACATAAAGAGAATTATCCACCATGATCAAGTAGGATTCATCCCTGGGTTGCAGGGCTGGTTCAATATTCGCAAATCAATCAACGTGATACATCACATCAACAAAAGAAAAGATAAGAACCATATGATCCTGTCAATAGATGCAGAAAAAGCATTTGACAAAATACAGCACCCTTTCTTAATAAAAACTCTCGAGAAAGTCGGGATAGAAGGAACATACTTAAACATCATAAAAGCCATATATGAAAAGCCCACAGCTAATATCATCCTCAATGGGGAAAAACTGAAAGCCTTCCCCCTGAGATCAGGAACACGACAGGGGTGTCCACTCTCGCCACTGCTATTTAACATAGTGTTGGAAGTCTTAGCATCAGCAATCAGACAACAAAACAAAATAAAAGGCATCAAGATTGGCAAGGAGGAAGTCAAACTTTCACTTTTTGCAGATGACATGATACTTCACATGGAAAACCCAACGGAATCTATTTTATTTTAAATTGTATCTTTAATTTACATACTCAACACTAATGGTATTGATCAAAAACTAGATTTAAAATGTACAGTGTCTTTGCTTAATTTTGTACATCTTCAGAGGATTTTTTTTCCCTGTATGTTGTACATTTGCATGGCCTTGACACTCTCTAGGAAAGTCCCCTGGTGAACCGAACTTAGAATATAGGTGTAGAATGTGGTAGAATATTAAATTTACAGCACCTGAAGATTCAAGGGTTTTTATTTTTTTTTTTGTTATTTATTTGTTTGTTTTTGGTCACTCATTTCCAACCAAGAAAATGGATTATTTCTCAATGAAACATAAACATTCAACTAATTTCTGCAATTCAAACACATATACTCATTTCTGCAGGCTCTGGCTACATTCAGTGGTTTATTTTGTCACCCTCCTTTATTTATTAAATTAACTACACTCAGTGACTTGTGTTGTCGGCTTTAGCACCATGAGGTGCTAAGCACCTCAAAACCTCCCCAACCAGCACTGAAGTGTTTATTTTTCCCACACCTCTTAAAGAAGTAGCTAATACTAGTGTCACAGGGAGGTCATAGCATCCAGTGAAGTCAAAAATGCTCCTTCGAAATAAACCAGTTTCATGATGGCAGTAACATCTAATTTGAACTTGCCTACTTTGTCTGCTTTGCACTGTTTGGTATACAGATATAAGTTAGCAAGTGTAGTACCGCTGTAAGTTCATAATTGAATTGATCATTCTCATAACGGGTAATGTCTCTCTCTTCCTTCTATAACGTCTATTCCTTGGCTATAATGTTCTGTAATTGGTATCGAGCTATTTCGCTTCATGTTGAGAGGCACATACATATGTGAGGACAAAGCGGGGATGATAATGTTTCATATAGAAAAGCCAGGTGTATTTACTTAAGTCTCGGAAAATGACTTTTATCTTTGGCAATTAAGTTTTTTCACACACACGTATCCTCTGCCTTCATTATGTCCACCTAAATTGAAAGTCAAATTTTGCAAAGTATGTAATCAGATATTTAACATCTTTTCTTACTATTACCAATTTGTAAAGTGATAAAATGCTTATCTGAAATTTCCACCTATAAACACTTTATTATCAAAAACCCAGCTTAAAAAATATGCCTTCTGGGAAATATTATTTACTTTAGATGGTTTGAAAACTTTTTATTTTTCATTTAGCTTCTATAACTTATTTTTAATTTATATATTGTGATATTAATCTTAAAATTTTCATATATGTGATGTAATACTAAATTATAAACTAATTGGAGGGAGTGACTTCTACATATTCATTTCCATTTGTCTTTTCATTTTGGAATCTGGAATTATGTAAACATTAATTAAATATTTGAATTTAAGTGCGATACATTTATTTTTGCATCAACTGAACATTTTTGGTTGAGCTGATACTTACTTAGAAAACAATTTTATACTTTCAAATAAAACTGATATTGTCTGTACTGACAGGAAGAATGATTTAGATAAACACATTTATGAACACACACATACGTAAGGCAAAGTCACATGCTACCATACCTACACAGTAAAATTTGCACTTGTCCATGTATGTAAATATATATATATATATATATATATATATATATATATATATATATATATTTTATAGTAGGCTCCATGCCCAACATGGAGCTTGAAGTCATGATCCCAAGATCAAGAGTCACATACTCTACTGACTGAGCCAACCCATCACCCTTTGACCATATATCTAAAGGAGCCATGGTCCTAACCCTTTTATAAAAGAAGTTAAAAAAGAAAAGCCAAAAGAGGGATAAGGATAATGAAAACGCAATTCTAAATAAAAGATATAAAGAGGAATAAAATATGTGAATGTAAAAAGAGGAAGTACCAGGAGACTTTAAAAATTTTCATGCTAAATTTTTATGCTATAGAGGGATAGAAACATAAAATTGAAGTATGCCAGAATGTCCTAATATCT
The DNA here is from genome assembly GCA_030068075.1 of Paguma larvata. Classification (NCBI taxonomy): domain Eukaryota; kingdom Metazoa; phylum Chordata; class Mammalia; order Carnivora; family Viverridae; genus Paguma; species Paguma larvata. Next base: position 40,700,392 of record CM057840.1, read on the forward strand.
CTCATTATCGGTTTCTTCACGTATGAAATGTGATAGCAGCAACACCTCTTACGACCGCCGTAGGGTGTATGCATGTGTCCACACGCACATATTTATTGACATATACTGCTATGTAGTGATAAACGTTTATCAAATAATAATAGCCTACAAAAGGACATAAAATAAGTCACTTTAAATTCTAGGGACAAATATTTCCTGTTTGTGAATGAAGGTTACAATTGTTTGATCATCTTATCTTTCTAGTAACACTTTCCGCTTGCCATGAATAGATACTAATTCTAAGAGGACTGTAAGGTAGCAGTTGTGCTTTTTGGAACATTCCTTCAGTGTCCTCATTGTATGACAAGACACCCGAACATCAACAACCGTCACTGAGGATCTCTGAAGTGGGTACGCCTTTGTCTTCAGTAGTACCTTAGTGACCTAGGGAATTCTTGGGACACAGAGAGCGCTCCTGAATATCATACCAATAAAACCATATTTGAGTATCATGGTTACATGATATAACACTGTAATTCTAGCCTCTTTCTGAGCGTTTTTATCTTCTATTGCCCACATTTTTAAAATGACAATTACGAAAGGGTGCCTAGGTGGCTCAGTCAATTGAATATCCGATTTCGGCTCAGGACACGATCTTGCACTTTGTGGCTTTGGGCCCCATGTCGGACTCTGCTGTCAGCTCTGAGCACACTTCTGATCCTCTCTCTCCTTTTCTCTGCCTCTCTCCTGCCCATGCACGTGCGCTCTGCTCTCTCTCTCTCAAAAATAAACAAATATTTTTAAAAAAATAAAAAATAAATAAATGAAAATAACAATGGCAATTATCCCCTGGCTAATTGTAATGATATCAAATCAAATTATAATTATGTGTTTAACTTAAATCCTTAGACTCTTGAAATAATAAATATTCTCCTTTTTTACAAAAAGCATGTTTAGTACTTAGTGGTTAGATCCGCCGTTTAGAAAAATAATGCGTGTATGTTATTTCCTAACACTTACCTGACCATGCATTCAATATGGCATTACATAAAATTTGATTTACACAGTTAGTCAAATTGATTTCATAAACCTAATTAAGAATGATTTTTATGATGATCTTCTAAGAGGTCATTGCATTGAAAAATATTCCTTAGGGTTTTGCCAGACAGATATTTAATGTTCAAGTACTTGGAAAAAATGTCATCAACGGCTTCAAGACATTAAGCTAGCCTATTTACTTTACAATAACATCAGTGGGAGTAAAATCCAGCTATCATCTCTACCACTTTTCAAGTCTTGCATTTTCCCTTTAGCTCAGCCTGTTAAATGATACTGCTTTTATTGTGAAATATTTCAATAGAGGGCTTTAAGAAATTAGTTTCCAACACTTAAATGACCTAAGTTGCCCTAACACAAAGAATTTTATTATGATAGGAAAGAATGATTTTGGTTCCCACACATCTATTTATGCTACTGTTCAGAGCAAGAGCATTGTGAAACTAAGCACTTGATTATAGTGAAACACCAGCAAAATACATATATGTTCTTATATAATGCAAGTTATTTAAACATGTTTTGTTATATTCAACATTTCCCTTTTAAAAATAGTTTTAAACTTTGGTGTACACAAGAGAGGTACTTATGGGGTGGTGGGAAAGAAAGAGTTAAATGGCTGAACATGCTACATCTAGGATAAGGGGTGAGGAGATAAAGATCTGTTAAAAAGTTCTGCCAAAATTCTAAGATGAGAAATAAAAATTGTGGCTGAGATATGTATCTAGGTCCTCTCTTCTCTCTTTCAATATCTATATAAGATGATAGATGGACAGAGGGATGGGTAGATAGATAGATATTCCAGTGGGATTATACTGGATCTGTGTGTGTATCTATCTATCTGTCAACTATCTATCGTCTATCTATCTACCTACCTATTTATATAATCTACATACAGTTACCTTTATGTATATCTATCTATATCAGTATCTATCTAGGAGCACACTGGATATCTCGATAGATAGATAGAAAAAGATCTATATATCCATATATATAGGTATCTTACAAGATATCTGTATCAATATCTATCTATCTATCATCTATCTACCTATTTATATATATCTATATATTGCAGTGATATCACACACACGCACACACACATATATATATAATCTATATCTAGATTTTATATATATATATATATATATATATATATATATATATATATATATATAATCTAGTGATTTTAGCAATGTGGTCCATATTCATTTGCATCAGAGTTATTGGTACTTAAATAGAATTGCTTTGGAAAATGAGACCTCATCATTAGCCTAAAAGGTGGAGAGATCATCTTGTATTGGGTCATCACCCTTTAAAGTAATCAATCAGTTGGACGTAAACCATACACGCTTATAAAATAGAGCTGGTGGAAGAAAAAAATGACGACAGAAAAAAACGATAAAAACCTAAAGGAGATGAACCTGAAGTATCTAAATTATATTAAAATGTGAATCTTGAAATATATTTATAAGCATACATATGTTTCTACCCTAGATCTAAAACATAACTGAATCAAAGAGAATCAGCATAAATGTTTGGAAATGTGTATCTTACATTTTAAATAAGGATATTTTTAATAAGGACCGTTTTCATATAGAGTCTAAAATAAATCCGGAATTAAATCTACTATCTTCTCTCAGCAAAACCTAAGAATTATACCGGCTGGGAGAGGAGTTCGAGCGTTGAAAGCAAAGTTGAAAAATAAAAATATTCCACAAATGTCTTTTTATTGGAGTGAGAAAATAGTAGAGTGGTTCTTCAATCATCTATCCAGATGTGAGAAATTGGTATCACTTATTCATCTAATTGTAGAGAAATATGTGTTTAAATGTGAGCCTTAAGAAACATAAAATTATAAACAAGGACCTGGAAGACAACAATAGAATTAATAGATTCACAACAGAAATAGAGGAATAAAAAGCATCATAATCAAACTACTATATAAGAAAAATAAAAATAAATAAACACATAAAAGGAAAACCATTAAGAAATATAAATAGGAAACAGTAAGTCAGATCATGGAAACATATTCACTTGTTCCATAAAAGTAAACAGAACAATAACTTCTATTAACAACAGCTATGTCCAGATCTAATAAAGACATTTAATATATGCTGGATCTTAGTCAAAAGGCCATGAAGCAATAACATAACAAAGATATTAAATGTGTTAAACAAAATTGCGTATAGAAATTTATTTTTAAAAAGTAAAAATTAAGAGATAGAAAGGAGGAAGGGTACAAAAATATATAGCAGGGAAATACAAGCAAAAAGATAGTAGTACCCATATTAATATCAGAAGATATAAGAAACAAAAGACACGGTCATAAAGATATATAAAATTATATGAAAGAAACGTCACCAATGCTTAAACAGTTTGGAAATGCGAAAGAAACTTGATGAAGAAGTCATAGCCTAAATTTAATACACCTTTCCCACTCAAAGGATTACTATCTGGTGGCCAAGAGTTAGAACCGAATATAAAAATGATATTTTATTTCATTAAAATGACCAGAACTTGTCAAAATCACGTAAAATGAAGCAATAAATAAATAAATAAATAAATAAGCAGTGCAGCAACTTGGAGCAACATACTTGTGAAATGTAGGGATTCAAACGCCAAATTAAGGGGAAAAAATTGAGTGAATTGCACTGGAAAATTGCTGTGTGGGACAAAAATTCGCTACATCCTCAGCGCCGTTTCCTTCTCCATACTTATTACTCCATAATAAGTGACAGTATCGCCATTCTGAAATTTCAAGTCATTGACTTTAGCCATGACATAAATGGTAAATCTGTCTTCTTTATTGGGTAAGTAAATTTCTCTAAATACAGAAATGGTGAAGAAAAAAACCTTAATTTTGATGAATTTGAGCTAAATTAAAGGTACTATCTTATATATGTTATATAAAATGGAATAGTTAAAAGAAACTCACCTATTGATTTTATGGTTTTAGTGTAAAGATAAAATGTATTTTATCTTTACATTTAACTAAATGTATTAAATATTTTCATGTTAAAGACAGCTTAGTTCATTATGAATATGAGATATAGCATTTAAATTACATCTTGGTTAAACACTCAGGAAAGCTTTAGAATATTTCGGCTTGGAAAAGTTGTAGATATTAAAGTGTCAAAATATATTAAGTTCATATGATGTCCATTTAAACTATACACATGCAAATATAATATCTATTTAAACTATGCAAATATATAGTCATGCACTTATAAAATTGTTTATGTTTTTATTTAAAAAATACAGATAAGAATATATATTATGAAAGAAATACATATATAATTCACGTACTCCAATATGAATATATTAGTATATTCATATTTAAAATATATACAATTATATTTAAAATACATAAAAATACAAAAGTATACAAATATATATTCATATTTAAAGTATATACAAGCATATTTAAAATATATACTATATATATTTGATTTACGTATTAAAATATAAATAATACATATTAATATATTCACATTTGAAATATGTACAAATACACAAATATATTATGTAAGAAATACATATATAATCCATGTACTCAAATGTTAATATATTAATATGTTTACATTTATCATAAGTATCATATAACACATGATTTTTGAAGATGATCTTCCATTTGGTATATATTCATATACAATATTCCAGAAATGCATTTTATTCACCCAAAATTAATTATATGCCTTATATCTATAAATATATTTTGTTACATGATAAATATATTAATAATTAAGTTACAAATTGAATAGAAATTAAAATAAATATTTAATTTATTGAATTAATAAAATATTAACCAATTAGAGAAAATAGTTCTCTTTTAAGGTATGACTTCATATATATGTAAAGAAAACATTTTTTTAAATTTTTTAATGTTTTTTTACCTTTTAGAGAGAGACAGAGTGCAAGTGGGGAGGGGCAGGGAGAGAGAGAGAGAGAGAGAGAGAGAGAAAGACAGAGCATGAGTAGGGGAAGGGCAGAGAGACAGAGGGAGACACATAATCCAAAGCAGACTCCAGGCCCAGAGTTGTCAGCACAAAGCCCGACGCAGGGCTCGAACTCACAGACTGAGGAATCATGACCTAAGCAAAAGTGATGCATAATTGACTGAATCACCCAGGCGCACCCAGAAAAAGTTTCTAAGTTCAATTCTTAAACTTACATGTCAGTAACTTTGTATTTATAATATTAAAAAGTGATTCAGAACTTTAAATCCCTCAAACTGCATATTCATTTTTCCTGGCTGTCTGTTAAAAATTGTAAAAGCAACATATATTGACATACTTATTTCATAAATAGTAATATCCAGTATACATAAACATGGCAACACAGATGGATAAGGGTATTATTTTTTGTATGTGTGTTTGTGTGTGTGTGTGTACATAGAATGCATGAAGTTGGAATAAGCATCTAATATACCCATGATTGGGAAAAAATGATATTTTGCACTTAATGAAACAATACAAACCTTGATTTTGTACAAGGTTTCTTTATAGCCTTCCCTATCTTCATCATTATGCAAAATGTACTCAGTATGAAGGTGTTTAGTATCCGTTAAAAGCTAGGAAAAGAATAGCATATATTACTATAGTGTAGATAAAGAAATTAATAAACATAAAGACAGAAATTAATAAGATACACGAAGAATAGAAGTATAGATAGATAAATAGAGAGGCAGTTTATTTTGAAAATCGGCAGAAGCTAATTCCTTATGAGAATTTTAAAGCAAAAACAAATATAAAAATGAAGAAAATTTAGGATGCAAGACACACAGAGTCAGACAAACAAAAGATGAAAAGAATTTGATGATAATTCTACGTATAATAAATTTGAAATATTAGGGTAAATGTGTGATTTCCCATAAAATTATAATTTAAAAATGTGACCAAAAGATAGATTATATTTGAATGGACCAATTTCCTTAGAAAAGATTGGAAACATTTAAAAAAGTTACCAGAACTGATGACTCCAAAGCCCAATTCTGTGTAACATCTGAAGACATAAAAGTATTCTAGGGGCACCTGGGTGGCTCAGTCGGTTGGGCATCTGACTTTGGCTCAGGTCACGATCTGTTCGTGAGTTCGAGCCTCGTGTTGGGCTCTGTGCTGACAGCTCAGAGCCTGGAACCTGCTTCAGATTCTGTGTCTCCCTCTCTCTCTGCCCCTCCTCCACTCACTCTCACTCTCTCTCTCTCTCTCTCTCTCTCTCTCTCTCTCTCTCGTTCTTCCTCTCTCTCTCAAAAATGAATAAATATATTTTAAAAAAGTATTCTAGATACAATAAGTATAATAGTTCCACAACTTGCTTGAGATACTATCTTAATTACCCAAGGTTGATAAAGATAATTTTTTTAAAAATGACTATAGACCAATCTCAGTTTTAAGCGCAAAAATTATGAAGAAATGAAGCAAAAGGTACAGGAGGCTCACAGACCACTGATACAAGATGAGTTCTAGAGAAGATACAGCCCACAGTTTTCCTGACATATTGTAAATATTACCTGATTGTGTGTGTGTGTGTGTGTGTGTGTGTGTGTGTGTGTGTGTGTGTGTGAGTGTGAATGTGTGCCCTCTGGAATTTGTAGAAAATAAATGGACTTCAATAAAATGCTTTTCTGGGATTAGTACTCTACTCCTTTCATTCCCTCATTAACTTTATTCTTTCAGTGTCAATCGATTAGAATATAAGAGAATTGTATCCTCCAGGGGATCTAACAAAAAATTAAAAAATGGCATAGATGTAAACTGATCACTTTTCAGTTGGCAAAGTTCCAGCTTTCAAAGTTTGGAATTTTATTTTAAATAGTGCACTAGACTGCAAATGAACATGTTAGCGTAGGTGAATTTCAAAGGACTGTAAGAGACGATGGAATTGCTGAAAACCGTGTCCTACGTCTTGCGAGAGGTTATTTTGATGGCTTCCAAGCTGCAGTGGATGCTGTGATGAATTGCTCATATTCCCCACCAGGAATGAAGGACTGACTCCCCACCTTCTCCTTGTCAGAAAGGCTTCATGTGTCAATGATTTAAAGGATTGCCTCTGTTGAAGAGAGCTGCCCACTCTCAAATAATGCCCACTTCCAGTGATTAATCAATGTTGGGTTACGAATGCCCAGGCTCTATGTCAACCTTGAGACAATTCTAAGGGGGACTCCCAAGTTAGGAACTCCCCACAGAGACAGCTGAAGTCTCCATTCAGTGTGCACACAGTTCAACTTCTGCCCAATGTGTTACTTTCCTTTCCCCTTCCCTCCACAGGCGTTAACTCAAAACACTCGCTAATGAATGTTCTGCATGCGAATCTCAATCTCTGAATAGGTTTTCCTAGAAATCAGATTTGCAGACAGTTCCAGGTGCGGCTTAAAGAAACAGCCTCTGGAATAAGACTTTGCAACTAGAGTAAAGACCCTATGACCGATGACTGGCACTGGGTGGAACAGACACCTTCTGGCCCAAGTTTTTAACCTCCGGAGTTGGTGAACTACAATGGTAGAAGGGAATGCATTAGCAGATGTGATATATCACACATTTGAGAAAGAAGGGGGAAATGTTAATTACGAATTGAATGGAACTGGGTGTCTAATACACAGTTTGATTAAAATCTGAAAAACATAACTAAAAGCTCAGTCTGGTAATTGAAAATAAAAGCTAAGTGTGAGAGCTAGAGGTCTTCCTGGAGGCACAGCAGGCCAGGAAAACCCAAGACACAAGGAATCACACGTAGGTTTACACGGAGAGTATCTAAGCTTCCGATTAAGGCCTGTCTCCTATTCCAAAATGGATCTTGGTTAGGAATGAATGGTATTCCAACATATTGAATGAGGTTACATAGATTGAGGCGCTCAAAGACTTTAAATTCTCAGAATTCAGAGGACCTCCTAAGCCTGAACAGATGGCTTATATCTTCATATTCATCTTTAGCTGAAAAGAATGCAGAGGCCTCCCTTGCATGACCTAGGCCAATAATTTATATTAGTAAATTAACTATTAACTAAAGTTAAGTCACTACATAACCCAAATGTAGGCATATTCACCCTGAAAAGAGGGAAATGATCATAGGTCAGGGATCCGTAGGGCCTGATTAGCACGTAATAGCAAATCTGGGAAAGTCTACAGGCAACTGAATCCCGAGTGCGCTTGAACAAGACGGTGAAACTTAAGGCTCCAAAAGAGAGAATGCATTGATTTGGCGGTTCTCTTCTAGCATACAGGATTAACACCGTGGTGACGTTCTCAGGAAGGGGTGCAAGCGTGCTATATGGATGACTAAAGATAGAGTTCCTGGAAGCATGAAAAACTTGATGCCTTGTATTATATGAGGGAGAAATACTAGAAATCTAATTGTAGATGGAAGAACTAAAGAAGGAATTAAAATGTTCAAAGTTGAGAAATGTTGGAGAGAATAAACTATGTAAGACCTAAAAACTCACCAGTGGACTCTGTTCCCTGAGAGGTCCCAGAAGATACATAATTTGTAAAGTGTAGGCAGTGGCATGGTGATAGGCACCACTGTATCCTTATACTGCGGCCTTGCTGTAGGTCAGGGTTGATGCAGGAGCTTTTGTTACAGACGTGGGTTTACTGACAAATGCCAGTGATTGGATCCATAGCAGTAGCTGGCAAGAGGTGACACTTAACCAGCCAAAAAAGGTTTGGCATAATCATTAGTATGTGTATTAATGTTTGAGGGGCAGCAATGAGATTTCTGAAGAGTCATAAAAATGTTTACTAGAAAATTCTGTTCCAGTGAAAACAGACAGATGGCCAGGTAACAGGGGCAATCCCCTACCTGTAAATTAAAAAGAAATCAGTGAGGGTTGGTGAGAAAACTGAGTGCTATTACCCACCCACCCCACCACCATTCCTGGTTTATCCCCCTGCAGAGCCATAATCCTTAACTTTGTACCCAACTTTTTGTTCTGAAACTCATTGTGCGAAGAAGTGACTGACCCCAGAGGGAAAAATCTCACAACACCACAGCAAGTATCCATGGTAATGATTTGCACAGTCCTTCTTGAAAGGGGGCTATTACTATTAATCAGACAAATATACACTGAAGAGAAAGAAATACACAAAGATTCCAAATACAATTGGACAAGGAGTTCAATTTGATATTAGTACCAGGGAATCTGAAGTGTCATTACAGTCTCACTGTTATAATGGAAACATATAAAGCTAGGATATAACTTTAATTTAAGCCCCAGTGTAGTTCCCACTGGTTTAACTGAGTCTGCAGACCCACGGGGGGCTCATATACTCGATCCCAAGAAGAATAATTGGCATATACATAGTTGGTCAATGGCACAACTCTGAAATGTTCTGTAGATGGGCTCTAGGAGGTATTATGTTGGAGAAAGTTATATGCACACCTTAAAAACTTCTCACCTTCTTCAGCCAAGATAATAAATCAAACACAGTACAGTCTCTAGTATCTGGACATTCCTTCTTCTTAGTATGTGGAAAGTTGCCAAAGAACGCCAAGAAATGCCTTCAGAAACCATAATCTGTCTGGTCCCAGGGCCCCAAGGGTCCGAACTTTACCCGTCACAGGATGAAGGCTGGAAGGAGTAGGATTAAGAAGACAGAGGACTCAGATATCCGTTTATCATGAGTGCCCTGCCATAGCAAGACCATGTCTTTTATTGTAGCAGGTGAACAGTTTAATGCAGAAAAATAGATTACTTATGTACAAAGTGCGATAATACATATCTAGTTTCCTACTAGCCTGATCCATTAGGCTTACGTGATTCTATAATAGTAAACAGCTATACATGCATAATTAGTGCAGTTGAAACAATCAGAGCAATCAGAGCACAATATGACTCAAGAATTTCAGTATGTTCTAAATGGTTAGGAAATTTAACTGGAGACAAGAAGCAAACTTTAAGCCTTCTCTGGTTTGCTGCCAGGTCAGTTCCTTCTCAGAGTTGTTTAATGCCTGACAGTTTGCTGCCACACCAACTCCTGCCTGTAACTGATCAGGCCATCCGCCTTTCTCCTGTCTCCTCATGGGGCTCCTTCAATAATTCTATTTAGAGCCCGCTTGAAGTTGTAAAACAAACCAACTATCTCTAAAGAGAAGTGACCCACAGAAGAGATGGGGCAAGTTGTACGACTTTTGGCAGAACAGGAAGAGCAGGCAGCCACCAGAGAAGTAAGAAGGGCACGGTTGGGAGTTTTACAGTGATTTTAAGGCCAGGAGTGGGTTGATGTGAAAATCTCTGGGCAGCCACAGACACAAGAGAATCCATACCACCTACCTTCCCCCCTCATGGACTTCTACTTAGTGATCACAGGACTTGGGATGGAGGAGGAAAACCAAGAGAAACCCCTTGGGTGATGCACACATGCAGAGGACATGCCTGGGTTTGAAGTGGAGTCATGAAACTAAAAGAAATCTGCCCCTGTTCTGATTATTAATTCAGAACGATTCAGCCGTCTTCAGAATGTGAGCATGGGGTAACACATTTTCTCGCACCAGGATCCTTCACTGAGCAGGAGATGGAGTTTTCTCTGCTGGGGGAAGAGCTCGCTATCCCACACCTAAAATTTGCCCTAAACACAAGGCATAGTGGTGTGGCCCATGGGGCAAGAGGAGACCCCACTCACACTGGCCCCAGGGCTAAATTTGAAGCATTACTGGGAGAGAGGTAGAGGCACATTGAGTACAAGGCAAATGTGGTTGCTGGGGAAGGGCCAAGAGCCGAGACAGCCTCACACTGGAGTCTCGGGTTCCCAGGGTCTGCCAGGGACAGAGGGTGAGCAGGAGGACGGCAGCTCCTCTCTCCCCCTACCCACTGCCGACACTTCAAACCCTGGACCTTTGCAGTATTGCTTGTATGGAGTGCGAGCCGCCTGCAGTCTTACCCCCGAAGGAGGGATGGAGGACTGAGAGAGACTCCTGGTGGCAGGCATGAAGAGTGGCTGAAATCTGAAGACAGTTCTCCTGAAGGAAACCCTCCTGTTCCAGGCCCCAAAGTAGCGCGAAGCTGAGCAGTCCACCACTAGGTGACGAGCTCTTAGTGCACTGGCCGTGATGAACTGAGGCCGCAGCAAAGCCCACTCCCCGCCCTGCCACTGACCGCATTGACAAACACCCCTCCTTAGGGGCCTGGCCCAAGAAGAAGCATGCCCACATCTGGGCATAAATATAACTACCATTTTGGTGGTTAGACATTCGTCTCTACTAGTACTCGCTGGCTATATCATTATGAAAAGACTGGTACTTATACTGTGTGCGTGCATGTAGAAGTACATGTGCATGCTTCTAAATGTGTACGCACACGTGTGTGTAAACGTGTGTGTGCGTGTACACACACGTTTCTCACAGAGCTACATGATCTGTATTTAATATGCATGGAAACATTTTTTTTTAGGAAAAAAACACACATAAAAGTAAATCCATTCAAATTTATCTCCAGGGCAAGAAATTCTGAATAATGTCCAAAATTACATATATTAAAAATCACACAATAAATCAATATTATTAGAAATAAAGTCAAAGAGTTCCCTCTCCTGAACCGCTGGCCCTTTGGGGATTTGAAACTGCAATCAAGGACATACAGAATTCATTTTTCTTTCCAGTTTTATTGAAATAGAGTTGACGTAAAATGAACTGCACATATTTAAAGGGCACAATTTAATAAGTTTTGCTGTATATATACCCCTAAAGCGATGACCACGATCGAGAATTTCTCCTCCTATGAAGTCATGATTCCTAACGCAGTTTCCAACTTTTGGATCCGAAACTCATTGTGTGAAGTAGTGAGTGAGTCCTTAAAGGAAGAATCTCGCAACACCACAGCAAGTACCCAGGGTAATGATTTTCAGTCCTTCCCGAAAGGGAGCTACTACCATTCATTCACATCCTTGCCTTGGTTTTGATCATAGGACGAAATCATTCAGTCGCTCATGATTAACTGGGTTGTGAGCAGTAGGTATGGTATGGACATATCATATTCTGTAGCTGGAAGTATTTCTTCAATCTGAATTAGACTGAGGAAGTTTCCTTCTAATGCTAGTTTGTTGGCAGGTTTTTGAAAGGAATGGATATTGGATATTAGCAAATGCTTGTTTAGCACATATTCATTTTTTCCTATAACATTTTGTCTGATTTGTTATCAGAATAATACTAACCTCAAAGAATGATTAAAGTAGTCCCTTATTTTCAAATTTTGGAATAATTTATACTGAACTATTATTTTCTTTCATTAAAGACTTGGTAGAAACCCCTGGTAAAGGCATGTGTATCTGGAGTTTTGTTGTTCATGTTATTTAACTAAAAATCTAATTTTTAAAATAGAGATGTGTGTATAGTACTTATTTACAATTAGGTTTGGCAGTTTCTCTCTTTGTAAGAAATTAGAAAATCGTTAAATTTATTAAGATAAAGTTGCATATTATTATTCTTATTGTTGTTGTTGTTGTTGTTAACAGCCGGAAGATCTCTAGTCATGCGCTTCTCTCATCCTTGATGCTGGAAATTTGCTCTTTCTTTATTTTTTGCTGATTAGATTGGGTAAGTTTTATTAATCTTCTTGATAATTTCAAAGAATCAGCTATTGATTTCAGAGATTTGAATGACGAGAATTTAGCATGCCGTTGCTGGTTTTAAGACGAATGGAGCTGTATACAAGGACCGGAGAGCAGCCACACAGAGCTGAGAGTAAGTCTTGGTCAACAGTCAACAAGGGGGTCTTACAGTTGAACTTAATTCTGCAAATAACAGCATGTTTGTTAGAGAATTCCAAGCTAGAGAAAGGAGGACAATTGACTAACACTTTGACTTCAGCTTTGGGAGATCCTAAGCAGTGAATTCAGAGAAACCAGCCATGCCATCCCAGACTTCCGAGGTAGAAGACTGGGAGATGATAAATGAGTGTTATTTTAAACCTCTAAATTGTAATTTGTTATGCAGCAATAGAAACCCAATGGATAGACAATATTAAGTTACTGTAATTGAGACTGTGTGATATCAATGCAAAGACAGACATATAGCTCAACAAAACAGAATAAAGTCTAGCAATATACAAACATAAATATACGTGCACCATATACATATGTATGTATACATATACATGTTTATATATGTGTATATAAACAAATTCAAAATCAGATAATTGTCTAAACTGATGCCAGAGCAATTCATTGGTATAGAAAAATAGAAAATATCTCGAAGAAATTATTCTGGAACAATCTTATATCTGCATTATGAATTTAATAATCTCACCTTTATATTATTCCTTACTTAAAAATCGATTAGTAAAACTAAAAGAAAGATTCTGAATAGAAGCAAGGAACATTTCTTTGTACCTTGAGATAGGCAAAATTTCTTAGGAAGGACCCAGAAAAAGCAAACCATAAAACAAAGGGAAGGTTTGGGCTTATCAGAATTAAAACTGGTGTAAATCAGGGAGTCTGGGTGGCTCAGTCAGTTAAGCAGCTGACTTTGGCTCAGGTCATGATCTCATAGTTTGTGAGTTTGAGTCCTGCTTTGGGCTCTATACTAACAGCTAAGAACCTGGAGCCTGCTTCAGATTCTGCATCTCTCTCACTCTCTGCCTCTCCCCAACTTGTGCTCTGTCTGTCTGTCTCTCTCTCTCTCTCTCTCTCTCTCTCTCAAAAAAATAAACAAACATTAAAAAGGATTAAAAAAAATTTGTATAAATCAAATTGGGAAAGTAAACAGGAAACCACTGACTAAGGGAACATTTTTGCCACATATTACACGGGGCATAGACACAGGGCTAATGTATAAAAATATGTAATAAACTCATACAAGTCAATGATAAAAACACAAACGATCCAGTTAAAAATGGGTAATAAGTTTGAACAGACATTTCACAAAAAAAAGGACATACTCACTGCAAAAATGATAAACATAACTTGGTGAGGCTTGGAGCAACTGGGACTCTCATACATTATTGATAAAAGCTTAAAATGGTATAATCATTTTAGAATACTTTTTGGCTGTTTTTTAGATTGAACATATTTCTATCCCATTACTCCCAAATTCCCCTTCTATCTAACGTAAATTATAGCATAAACTCACAAGTAATCTTACACAAGAATTCTTCTACGTTTCATTCATAAAAACCAAAATTAGGAATAGCCTTAATATTTGTCAACAAAATAAAATATTGTAGTATGTTTGTTGAATCGAACATGATTTATAAATAAAAAGGAAATCCTGCTGTTATCCACTGCTGGTAAATTCATATGGAATCATTTTTTAAATGAAAGAAACTTGATATATAAAAATACAGGCTACGAAACTGTAGAAGAAATGAACTAACCTACAGTGATAGAAATCACACTTGACAGGCTGGAAAAACAAGAAGTACCAGAATTGGAAGGCTTGATATGAGATATACAGTCCGGAGAGTGGAAAATGGGCAAATTATTAGGTCTTGCATATCCCATCACAAAAAGTAAGCACAATTCGGGTAAGTCTCTGTGTTCTGGAAACAGCACATTCCCTATCCAGCTAATAATGCTTCAGCCAATACATTGAGTGGTGCAAGTGACAAAAAACGTTGACAGCTTTCAGTAGTATCCAAATCAGGAAAGGGCTCTGCAGCAGCTTCGGGCTAAAATATGAGTAGTTTCACTTCTTGTACTATATTATTGGAAGTATTTGTGCTGGAAAAAATGCCATGTGGAGTTAATGGCAAGCCCCAGTAGGAGAAGCAAAATGAATACTTTCTGTGTTCTGGAGTAAAGCCAGGGCATTTCCAGTAGGGGATTATATAACTTATGGAAAATTGTTTTTGACACACTGCTATTGAAATGGAGCTTCTGCCCATCAGACACAAAAAAGATCATAAGGTCAAAACTTCCTGTAATGAGCTGAGTATCATTCACCAACCACACCATAAAGACAAGTCTATCAGCAATGTGTTAAAAGTCAGAAGCGGAACATCCAGGGTCAAATAGGAGTAGGACCTGAGTATAAACAAGTTCTACTTCCAGGGACAGGTCACTCATATGATCATGTCATCCTTCACAATTTACCAACGATGAGCAGTACCTGTGTCTACATGGGCATACACAGGGGGAAATAGTCCAAATTTAGTTCACAGTTGTGAGGTGGCTTGGAACGTGGGTAGAGGTTAAAAGTTACTGTGACCACATGATAAACTCACTCCGGAAAGGCACTCATAAGAGAAAACTTCTGAAATGCCAGAGCTTCACTCCTGATCATCCACTTTGGATGTATATAGTCTGATGTTAGAATTTACATGGACCTGGAAGGAGAAAGAAGCTTGGAAAGAGAAAAATGACAAAGTCAGGAACAAAGGAGTACAGGGTACAGTGTTGTGAATGGACACGTAAGACTGGACATGCTCTCTTTGTGTTCTTGTCACACTCAAAGCATTCGCCATGGAAGAGACTCTAAATGACTTGGTAAACAATGTAACGTGGCAAGTTGACATGACCCATCTCTGTCATTTGCCAATCTGTTGCTGGCATATTGAGCATGAGTGGGGTAACCATGCTGCAGGATCGAAGACCATACTTGGGCTCAACAGTGTGGGGTACGAGCTAACAATGTTGACATATCTAACACTGTAATTATTTGGGGACATTGCAAACTGCACCCACAGAAGATGGCAAACTTAATAAATACACGTATTCTGACTACGATACTGGCCATTCTTTGATCTCTCGCCATCTTTTCAGGCCTGCTATTCCCTGAGACACAACAACATGTAAATTAGGCTAATTAATAACCCTGTAATAACATCTAAGTGTTCAAGTAAAAGGAAGCATTGCACATCCCTCGCTTTAAGTCAAAGCTAGACATGACTGAGCTTATTGAAGGAGTCATGCCAGAAGCTGAGACAGGCCAAAAGCTAGGCCTTTATACCAAAGAGTTAGCCAAATTGTGAGATTAAAAAAAAAAAAAAAAAGTTCTTGAAGAAAATTATAAGTGCTACTTCAGTGAACACATGGAAAATAATAAAGGGAAACAGCTTTACTGTTAATATGGAGACAATTTCAGTGGTCTGCCTAGAAGATAAATCCAGCTACAACCTCTTCTTAAGCCAAAGCCTAATCCAGAGCAAGACTCTAACTCTTTAATTCTGTGAAGCCTGGGTGAGGTGAGGAAGTTGCAGAAGAAGAAGAAAATGTTGAAGCTAGCAGAGGTTGCCTCATGAGGTTTGAGGAAAGGAGCCATCTCATCACATAAAAATACAAGATGAAGCAGCAAGTGCTGATGCAGAAGCTGAAGCAAGTTATCCAGAAGAACCAGCTAAGACAGTAATGAACTGTCACTAACTGAGAGATTTTCGATGTTTATAAAATCATTTTCTATTGGAAGAAGATTTCATTTAGAACTTCCACAGTTAGAGAAGAGAAGTCAATGCTTGGCTTCAATGCTTCAAAGGAAAGGCTGACTCTCTTGTTAGGGGCTAACACAGCTGCTGACTGTAAGTTGAAGCCAGTTCATTTGCTATTCTGAAAGTCCTAGGGCCTTTAAGAATTATGCTAAATCTACTCTCTCTGTGCTCTCTAAAGGGAACAACAAACTCTGGCTGACAGTATATCTGGTTTACTGAATATTTTAAGCCCACTATTGAGGCCTACTGAAAAAAAGATTCTTTTTGAAATATAAACTTTCACTGACAATGCACCTGGTCATCCGAGAGTGCTTGATGGAGATGCACGAGGAGATTAATATGGTTTTCATGTCTGCTAACACAACATCCATTCCGTAGCCCAGGGAAAAAGGACTCACCTCAACTTTTGAAGGTTATTACTTAAGAAATACATTTTTTAAGGATATAGTTGCCATAAATAGTGATTCCTGTGATGTATCTGGGTAAAGTAAATTGAAAGTCTCTGGAAAGGATTTACCATTCTAGATGCTACTAAGAACATTCGTGATTCATAGGAAGAGAACAAAAGATTGACATGAACAGGAATTTGGAAGAAGTTGACTTTGAGGGGTTCAAGACTTTACTGGAGGAAGTAACTATAGATGCGGCAGAAATAGCAAGAAACCTAGAATTAGAAGTGGAGCCTGAAAATCTGCATGAATTGCAGCAATCTCAACTTTAATAGAAGAGGAATTAGTTTTTGTGGATGAGCACAGAAAGTGGTTTATTTTTTGTTATTGTTGTTTCAACTTTTTATTTAAATTCTAGTTAGTTAACATAATGCGATACTCATTCCAAGAGTAGAGTTTAATGATTCATCAATTATATACAATACTCAGGGCCTATTGATGGACATTTGAGCTCTTTCCATAATTTGGCTACTGTTGATTATGCTGCCGTAATCATTGGGTTACATGTGCCCCTTCAAATCACTATTTCTATATCCTTTGTTTAAATACCTAGTAGTGCAATTGCTGGGTTGTAGGGTAGTTCTATTTGTAACTTTTTGAGGAACCTGTGTACCATTTTCCAGAGTGGCTGCACCAGTTTGCATTCCCACCAACAGTGTAATAGGGTCCCCCTTTCTCTACATCCTTGCTGACACCTATTGTTTCCAACACCTAACTTTAGCCAAGGAAAGTGTTTTCTTGAGATGGAAACAACTTACGGTGAAGATGCTGTTAAGACTGTTGAAATGGTATCAAAAGATTTACCACATCTACTCAGTTTTTAAAGCAGTGACAGAGTTTGAGAAGATTTACTTTAATTTTAAAAGAAGTTCTACAGTGGATAAAATGCTATCAAATAGTATTTTATGCTACAGAGAAATCGTTCATAAAAAAAGAGGCGACTAATGTGGCACACTCTATTGTTGTCTTATTTTAAGAAATTGTCACAGAGACACCTGGGTGGCTCAGTCGATAAAGCATCCAACTTTGGGTTAGGTCATGATCTCACAGTTTGTGGATTTGAACCCAACATCGGGCTCTGTGCTGACAGCTCAGATCCTGGAGCCTGCTTCAGATTCTGTATCTCCCTCTCTCTGTACCCCTCCCCTGTTCATGCTCTTTCTCTGTCTTTCAAAAATAAATAAATGTTAAAAAAATTAAAAAGGAATTTGATACCGCCACCCAAACCATCAGCAACCACCACCCTCATCAGTCAGCAGCCGTCAACATCAAGGTAAGTCCCTCTATCAGTAAAAAGATTATGACTTACTAAAAGCTTGGATAATATCATTCTTAGCAGTAAAGTATTTTTAATTAAGGTATGTACATTTTTTCTTGACATTATGGCATCATACACTTAATAGACTACAGCGTAGTGTAAACATAATTTTTATATGCACTAGGAAAACAAAAAATTCCTTCAACTGGTTTTTTTGGTACTATTTACTTGATTACAGCGGTCTGGAACTGAAGTGCAATATTTCTGAGGTGCACCTTTATGTTTGGATATTCCTTTATATTACCTTACCTTTTTTTGACAGTAAATGGACAAGCACAGCACATGGCTTGAGAAAGTCCTGATGATCAGGAACCCAAAAACCTCAAGAATGAGGATATGGCTCCTGCCACTGTGGAAAAAGAGATGCTAGCTGAATCAGGGAAACTGAGGGTAGACAACGGAGGAGAGGGATAGTAATATCAGTTGCAGTTCCTAGACCAGTGGCACCTGACATGGGGGGGAGTATGGTTTGTTCTTCTCAACTTCCTTAGCTAAGCTCACCACAGAAAGGTATGCTTACTGTAATGTTGGAAGCACTTCACTTGGAATTTGTATAAAGAAATGGATCCAGGCGGCACAATGGATGTATTATCGTGAATGCTGTTCTATGCTACTTAGTGGTCCCTTCAGAAATAATGTCCTCCCCTAGATGCTAGGAGTAACCCCTAAAGAAAGTCCTCAGCTACCAGCCCCCTACAAGCATTGCCTCATTTGCGTTAGCCAGTCTTATACTTCCTTCACCAAGTGGCCCAATCCAATGACCGATTAGCTTGAAGTATGAGGAACTGGCTCCCTCACTTACAGTAGGGACCATCTACGTGACCATCACAGCCTCTGAAAGCCCCATCTAATGGGGGTACTCTTCGCTATGATTGTATCTCACCAAAACCTCTTTTTCCACTCAACCATTAAATTTTCCTTTCCCTTCAGTAGGTTGTGACCACAAAAGCATGCCTGAATGTTCAATCCTATCTCAGGTAACCAATCTATGATGATGCCTTTTCACTGTAAAAATATGAACAGATTTCAAATGTAGTGAACAGAACATTTTATATCTCTCTTTTAGAGCCGAAAAATGTTCTGCTTCCTAACTGGTCTTCACACAGACGGATAGAAGATAACACAAAACAATTAATCTCAATAAAAGCTTATTTTCTCGATTACTTACATACATTCAGTGCGGAAATACAGATAAAGATTGAGAGTCAGGTAGGCATCATTAATTAATATAATATGATCCAAATTACTGCACCTGGCCCATAAGTAACAGTTGTTTTTCTAACATATGTTTCAAGTTTATGTACTCTTTCCAATGATGAGAAATTTTGTTCATTTTTGCTAGTAGGGATACAAGATACATATTAACAATAGAAACTATTTAGGCTATAAATATGCTTAAGGTTTTATCTTATATTTTGATAATGGATAACTTTGGATGGCCATTCAGCATGTAAACCATTCTCTAAACCAGACGTCAATTAATTGAATTGTTGTTCAGTATCTTTGCAATAATCGAAAGGAACCATTTATGGTTTCTGGTTCCCCAGTCCACTTGGTTTCCTGACAATTACTTTTGTATGTGTTGAAACCTCGTATATTCTTAACCATTCTCTCTAAATATAAATTCTCTAATATGGTGCAATTTCTTCTTTTTATAAATGTGTTGCATACAGTACTGACTGGGAAGGAAAATAAAAAGTAATGTGGGTGACAAGAGAATAAATTCTATTTCTTGAGAGACTATTTTACTTTTAGTATTTAGTATCCATAAATTTATTTCATACATTAAATTAACAAATTTCATATTTTCATGCCTACTTTATAAATGAAGAAACAGAGATCCAGAAAGGTTTTAAACAACTTCACAAGGTGTCTCAGAATCATGCTGTTTTTACTAAAACAAACATTGCCTAGTTTCACAAATCCCTCCAATCTTATCAAGGGCTGATAATCGAATTGACACTCCCACTCAACCAGGTATTCAGTGAGATTTTTCATCAAATGTAGCTTGTTGATAGTTCACAGAAATTTTCTTTGTCTGAACTCGGATTTCTCACATATTTTCTTGTGAAAACTCCCCACAAGAAACATGTAAGCAAATATGTTCAATCAGGCCCTGAAAACAAACAAAAAACTAGCACTGGATAGTCTTTATTTTTGTCAAAGTAAAACATGAAAATGTTTCAGCACTGTTTCCAACACCTTCCAGAGACAGACATGAGAGATTTCAACTCTCGGATCATCGGGATCATGTTAAAAGTTTCTCTCTACAAAGCTTAATAAAACAATTGAATGGAATAGCATGAAAAATCACTATACATTAATGTGTCCAAGAAAGTCTGGAAACCAGCTCTTAGTCTGTGTTGGCAGGCATTTCTCCTACCCAATCATTTTTTTTCCCCCATTGCTTTAGAACATTCAGGAGCCTGGCCTCAGCTTCGTTGTGCCTTAGTTAATAGCTAGCAAAGGTCAAAAGAATCTTTTTTTCTTTTCAAATGCATAGTTGAGACATGTTTGTACTAGATTCTGACTTTATTGAAGAAAGGATAACTTGGGAAGAAGGGTCTATGCTAGAATATATTAAAACCCTGCTCCTTCTTGCTCTGTGACCTTGTGTAATAACCTCGTCAGTAAAATAATGCAATGTTTTCAGGGATATTTTACAGATTAGAAAAACTATCTCCAAAGCATTTTAAGTCTAGGAGAAGGAACCATGGAGACTGAGGCTATTATTTTTTCTTGTTACTGTTACGAAACTATTTTCAGTTTGAATGCATTTATCAATGCTCTTTTACTAAGACAGAATGTATTAAACCGAAACAAGAAAAACATATAAAAGTAACGAGATGAAAAATAATTTGCGATAGACATTTTTAATAAAGCTTCTTTTAAGAATGATGCAGGCTTTTGAATTCTATTTAATTTCGGCAGAGGTCAGTCCATCTTCACTCCTCCCGAGATTAAGATGAAGTGTCTTCTTGAGCAGTTTTAATCATTGGAACCTAGGTGACCTTAGAACAAAAGCAACGTTTAGCTAGAAATTTTGCCACACGTCAGCATTTTCTTTGAAGTTCGGAAACGCCGAGCTTACAGATGCCATTCATGGACCTCGTTTACTCTTTAAGGAGAAAAAATAAAAACTTTTAAGAAACATTTATTTCATATAAGTAGAGATAAAATGCATTTTAAAATATTTTCAGATAATCTGCCAATTCTTACATAAAATACATAATTTTGAAATATATGTTACAGAAATATCCATTTATACTACTAATAAATATATTAGTAAGCCACCATGTTTGGGAAGTGGGGCCAGTAAAATACCGGTGCTTACACCAACCCCGAGCTCTGGAGTTGATAGAAGGAGGCAAACGATAACTCTTGTTACATACGTGAGCAAATAAATGAATCTGTTAAGCTTATAAACATTGAATCTTTTAAGATCCTCCTGCTCTTGGGTGTACTCAAAAACTGGACCTGACACACCTTGATAAAGACCCACAG
The DNA here is from genome assembly GCA_030068075.1 of Paguma larvata. Lineage (NCBI taxonomy): Eukaryota > Metazoa > Chordata > Mammalia > Carnivora > Viverridae > Paguma > Paguma larvata. The sequence continues at coordinate 40,722,047 of CM057840.1, forward strand.
GGGAGCCTGGGTGGCTGTCAGTTAAGCGTCAGACTTGGGCTCGAGTCATGATATCATGGTTAGTGGGTTGGAGTCCCGTGTCCCGCTCTGGGCTGGCAGTATGAAGCCTGCATCAGATTCTGTGTCTCCCTCTCTTTCTGTCCCTTCCCTGCTCATACGCTCTCTCTCTCTCTCTCTCTCCCTCTCTCTCTCTCTCTCTCTCTCTCTCTCAGAAATAAACATTAAAACAAAACAAAACAAAAAGACTCATAGATCTCAGGCAGCCAGAGGGTCTTCTGTGTCTAATAGAAGAGTCTCAGCCTAATTAATGGATATATGCTTAAGGAACTTCAAAAATTAGTGAGTTCTAAGATAGTACAAATAACTCAGTTGTTTTGCAAAAGGTTGAGAAGTGGTTTTCTTAGTATAAGTAAGCATATAATGAACTTTTATTAATGTCTAGTAGATGCAAGCAGTGTGTTTGTATTAAATAGTCTTATAGGCCAAAATAAAAGTCACCTGAACACTGTGTCATGCTTGGGCAGGTTCGTATGGAATACCGTAAGTCAAAGATGTATTTCTTCCTTTCTCTGGCATAAAATATATCATAGACAGACACACTAAAATCATCTTTAAGTGAGTTTTACATTATCTCTGATCCTGAAATTAAAGGAGTAATGTCTAAACTAGAATCTTAACAAGCATCTATGAGAAATATTAAAGACCCGATTGCACCACACTATTGTCTAGAAATATGCAGTGTTTAGGGCTGGAATGTGAGATAGATGAACAACCACAGTTTGGGCATGTTATGGAATAAGCAGCATGGCCTTAATTTGGGGACATGAATTAAGGGTAAAGAAACATGTGCAAATTGAATAAAAATATCTATACACATACGATCTCAAGTAATTCACAAGATTTAGCTTCATCAAGAAGAAAGAAACTGGATGTCACATTCCGGCAACATTTTTCTAAACTGGCATATCATATGAATATTAAATTTGACACTCTCATAAAAGCTCGCAATTTTATTTATAACATGTCACTTTCTAATTGCTTTTTTAATACTTTGCCTCCATAATAATTTCTTTATCCTGACAATTTTTACAGACTAAATATGAAAACACTTCAAAAGAAATTTTTTTCCCTGTAATAGGTGAGGGATGATAGCCGGACAACCAAAAAACAAGGTCTTACACTTCAAAGAAATTTTCTCCACTGGAATGTGGTAAAAACTGTTAGCAATCTTTTAAAAATTTAGTATGTCAGATCGATCTGTACACGTGTAATTGACTCCAGGTGTTCTCATATTGCTTTCTCTCTTAATATGAAGGTATAATTAGGAAATTGAGAAATCATCTAGAGAAATATAATACCTCTTAGTATTTCTAGATAGTTCATTCCAACTTTTCTCCTTGATTGATGACATATTTTAACTTCGACATCAGTTGTGGTGAATATATATGTATTTTTTCAGCAGCTATATTTACTAGAAGTTATTATACAGGATCTCTGTGACTTTTTATTTAAATTCATTGGCCTTTGTGATATCCTTTAGAGAATTACTGAAAAACACTATCCTTCATGTTTATCCATCACAGTGCTTGAAGAGAGCAACCATACTTTCGTGTGTGCAAGCGTGTGTTTGTGCACATGCGTGTTTTGTAAAGCTGTCTAACAATAATAGCACTACCTTTATCTTGTGTGTTATGATCCTATGCTTTCTCTCGAAACTCATGGCCTGGGTATACACAACCCCTTGCAGTTTCTAATACACAAGGCAATTCTGTCCCGTGTCCATTTAAAAATACTGCCTGAAGCAAGATTAAGATTAGTGCAAACCACAAAATTATATATTTTAATATGAACACTTACTAGGTCTACCTGTGAATCATGGTATTTCTTTCCTTGAGTTTTACCTTTATTTATTCTTTTTCTTTAGAACTCAAATATTGACTTTGTACATTTCTCTCAGGTTTTCATAGTCTTTTAAAAACCTGACCTACTCAGACCTTTAAATGATCTGTAATACTTAATGTTCTCAAGGGAATTATTGAGAGCAATATCAAATATGAAAAGATTAGGTATTTAGGCTCCGAGAAGACAAGTTCCTTGACCAAGGGCAAGTCTAGAAAATGGCTTAGTCCATGTGAAAAAAGCATGATCCATGTGAAGACAGAGACTTCAGGAAGCTGAGGGAAAGAAAGAGCAAAAGCAAGAAAAACAAAGCTGGAATTGTGGAATTCAGAGTCCTCGGGTGGAATATGGTGTTTGGAGAAACCCATTTGATTTAGGAAGTGTGATCCTGATTCCACGGATCCTACAGCACTATTAATTGTCTTAAAAATTGGGGGATTAGATTAGGCTAATCCTTTTTCAAAACACATTTTATATTACTATCAGCTGACCTCATATATTTTAGGTCTGCCAATGGCTTCTCGTTGCCTAATGGCCAGTGTCTGATAGACGCAATCCTCTTCACCTATTTTCCTAAAGCACTGGCATTTCTATGGAAACTCTATACTTTGTTATCAAGGAAAGTTCAATTGAAATTCTATCTTCAATGGATATCAGCTGATACTTAACCTTTCTAAAAGTTTATTTCCTTATATGTAATAAGATTCCATTTTATTAACGAAATTAAAAATAACAAAATGAGATTCGGATGCTGTCATGGAAAAAATGTGGCTGTTGCATGACAGGGTTACTTGCCTGACTGCTAGTTATTAGCTATGTGATCTTTGACAAGGAACTTGGTCGCTTTAAGCCAAATAAGAACACTTAACTATAGTGACTTCATGTCTTGTCTGAGATGATAAGATAATGTCCTTAAAACGCTTTGCACACAGTGGGAGCTCCACAAATGGTGGATATCACTGTTGTTTTTGTTATTAGTACTTTAAATTACAATAAAACTGCTTGATAACAAGAAACTTAGTATTTGCTTGCAACCTGTGTTCTTGTTTTGTTTCCTTCCTTTCCTACTTACAGAGAACTGTCTTATAAATCTCATATTTTTACATGAGAATCTGGAAAGCTAACAGATAAGAAAGAGCTTGAAAATTTTCAGATATTATTATTACAATAACCACCTAAAATCTGTTGACATATTAGTAAGAAAAAAATAAATTAGGTAGCGGAGAGAAAGTCCTATCAAGAGCTTCACAAAGACATCAAACCAAAAGATACAAATGAAGCATCTAGTTCTTTAAGCTCAATATTAATAAACAATTCCCACAGGCATATTTTGCATATTCTTTCTGCTTCAATTAATTGCCATCTATTTTCATCTAAAAAATTAATTCGGATTTGGTGTCTACAGATAATACAGAGAACCTTATCCTCCTGATCTATATAGATTTAAATTTAAGAATGTTGTTATGTGCAATGAACACATTTTCAGTTAAGATATACAAGCGAACATGTGATTTTAAACCAATGTGAATTTTTTTGCTTGGGCTGTCAAGTAAAGTAATAGGTGCATATTATAGAAATTTTGATATAGCACCATTATAATAAACCAGTTCATAAATAGCCAAGCTTCAACAGTCTATAAGTCTAGAAGTGAGGATTAAATGGGGCAAATCTGTTCTTAGTTTCATCTTCTTACTTGTTCAGTTTACTTCACACGATTTTTCAAATGAGTTTTATAAAGGTTCCTAAGAGATACATCTTTGGTTCTTAAATCTTTATGTTACTGTACCATTACATGACTACATAGCACTTAAATATGAAAAAGAAGAATTTTTCTACAAGATTACTGTTTTCATCCAAACAGCAATTATCCGTGTGCTTTTTACCATTCTATGAAACAACTTCTGAGAGTTACCGAAGTTTTCTATTCAAAATAAAATAAAATGAATTACTCTGGTAATTACACCACTTATGTACTTCAATCATTTGGTGATTTCAAGGCATTGCCTTCTTCCCAAAATGTCATATGCTCCATATTTTCCTATTTATAAATTTAATGTAAAAATCGGGTTTACATTAAAAACATGAGCTCCTGAAAGTTTGCTAGAGAGAACCATATGAATATTATAAATAAATGTAATAAGTTTTTGCTGATGTCTTTTTACAAAATCTATTCCATTTTATTTGGATATAATTGACATAACGTTATGTATTCTTTAAGGTACACAGTGTAATTTAATATGCACATATTGCAAAATGATTACCACGATGCGTGTTAACACTTCCATGATCATATTGTATATTTGAAAGCTGCTAAGGGAATAGATTTGAAAAATTCTCACTAAAAAACAAAAAAAAAGAAAATCGTATACTCTGTTTTAGTTAACATATACTTGTGAGCCATGTCAAACTGTGACCCATTCATGCCCATTTCCTACATTTATCTTATGTAATTTTTTCTGGCATTTGCTTTTTGAGAAGGAAAGTGGGAGAGAAATTTAAGGGATTTGAGGAAGTGCAGGGCGAAAGTCATTACTGAGTACTTCTCCTCATCACAATCCCTAAAAAGCAGAGAAGGAAATCTGCTCTACACCGTCTAACGGCTAAGGGGCCGGCCTTCTGTCTACACGGTGCTTTGGGCAATTCATTACCTATGTGACTGAGTATAAAATACGAAACATCTCTATTTCTCAACTTTGCAGTTGTGAAATAAGTATATTAGTATTTTGCTGCCTCAGATTGCTATGAAGACAAATTTAGTGGCTAGAGGCACTATTTCAAATTACAGTAACATTTAACAATTTTTCTTGCTTAGAGTTAGAGTGTCTTATAGACAATAAATTTATGAATGTTAAGAAAGATTCAAATTTTACATAAATACACACACCCTTACTCCTAGGATAATAGAAAGACCTGACGAAATACAAAAGAATAAATAAACACACACAGAATCCTCCACAAATGGTTCACATGGTGGACACCTGGTGAAAGCTTTTGAGGAAACGGGATATCAAAGAGCTAACAGGCTGCGGCACAAAGCAGAGATTCTTAAATATCTATATGAGATATTTATATTAAGATAATATATATTTATATATATTAATTTTTCTATATGTTTTCCAAAACAAGAATAGGTGTATGTTAACATGGAGGAGAGTATGTACTATTTAGATATTCCCTGATGGATGCCTTTTTGTTCAGAGAATTCTCCTTAAATTTTTTCTATAAAACAAGGATTTCTATAAATAAATTATAGAGAAATATATTTGTTTAGAAGCCCCAACCAAAGGGTAAAGAAAATTACAATTGGATGTCACCATGGACTCAGGAATTCTGCTCCAGGAAAAAGAATAAAAGCAGTCACACTGTCACTCCCTTTCTAGAAGAGACGCCCTATTGTCCACTCCCTTTTCCAAGGGAGGTGCACCTGTTCTGGAGTCCTCAGCATTTTGAGCTCTAAAGATTTCCACTTTTTAGCAGCAGGCCAAACATGTAGATGCGGTGTCCAGATACTTCCTCGTATAATATTTGGAGAGAATAACATTTCACTGAGTTCTTTTATAAGGTATTTTAATTTTTCTGCACATTTTGATAAAAAGGATCAAATTATAGTACAACTCAGAAAAGTATGGCATCTCCAGATTAGACAGGCTGAACACAAACATTTGGATCCTCACCCACTACGCTTCTGGTGAAAAAAATGAGCATCGGATAAAATTTTCTAGGGTCATCGAGTATTCAAGAGGCTTTCTTGAACCCGAGCAAATAAACCACCAGGAGACTTTCCCTAATTCCACAAATTGCGTTACCTGAATCACAGCTCTAACCCATCAAGATATCTTATTTTATCTTTGAAATTATATATCAGAATGCTATATTTTCTTACTTCAGGGTCTAACAGGTACTAAGATAACATATCCAACGATTTTCATCAGAGCTGCATTAAACAACATCATCAGTCTTCCTTTAAAAATCCAACAATAAACTATGTGCCCTGGCGAGTGAGTCAAGGCAATTTGCTTTTCTTTACTAATATGCATAATTATATAATCTCTTTAAAAAACTTAGAATTTTTACAAATAAGCCATATGGAATACATTACATAGTATATAGCTGAATCTAAGGTTTTGCCTATAAGCCTATTATAACTTACTTTTATATCAAAATATTATTTTTAGAAAATAAACTCAGAACATTGTTAAGTGTACAATATTGGATTTAGTATAATCCCTCCCAAATGGGATATGTGCACACAATGATTAGTATACCCTGTAATCATGTTGTTGCCAAGAAACATGGACATTTTTACTGAATTTCTCGTGTTCCTAGACTATAGTTCTTAATATGTCCTATTAATAGTCAGTGACTTGATATGGTTTCAGTTGAACTAAAATCACTTTTTAAATTTAATATCAATGTTTTCTTTGGGAAAACAGTCTATTCATGTCTTCCGTCCACTTTTTTTAAATTGGGTTATTCATTTTTTGGGGGTGTTGAGCTTTATAAGTTCTTTATATATTTTAGATACTATTCTTTTGTCAGATATGTCACTTGGAAATATCATCTCTTATTCAATAGGTTTCCATTTAGTTTTGTTGATTGTTTCCTTTGCTGTGTAGAAGCTTTTTATTTGGACGAAGTCCCAATCGTTTATTTTTGCTTTTGTGTCCTTATCTCGCGAGACAGATGTAGAAAGGAGTTGCTCTGGCTGATGTGAAAGAGGTTACGGCCTGCCTTCTTCTCCAGGATGTTGATGGTTTCAGGTCTCATACATAGGTCTCTCGTTGATTTTGAATTTATTCCTGTGTATGGTATAAGAAATGGTCCAATTTCATTCTTTTGCATGTTCTCGTCCAGTTTTCCTAACACCATTTGTTAAAGAGACTGTTTTTTTTTTTCCATTGGATATTCTTACCTGTATTGTCAAATGATTTTTCTATATCTAATGAAAGGATTATATGATTCTTGTCCTTTCTTTATTAATATGGTGTATCATGTTGATTGATTTGCTAATACTGAACCACTCTTGCAACCGAGAAATAAATCCCACTTGATTGTGATAAATGATTTGTTTAATATATTGTTGAATTTGGTTTGCTAGTATTTTATTGAGAATATTTACCTCCATGTTCTTCAGGGATATTGACCTGTAGTTCTTTTTTAGGACTGTCTTTAGTTGCTTTTGGTATCAGAGTAAAACTGGCCTCATAAAATAAGTTTAAAAGTTTTCTTTACTTTTCTAGGTTTTGAATATTAAAAAGCTGTAGAGATCAAAAAGTATGGTACTGGCACAGAAATAGACACAAAGATCAATGGAACAGAATGAAAAAAAAAAAAAACTAGAAATGAATCCACAACTCGATGGTCAATTAAAATTTGACAATATAGATATGAAATCCAATGAGAAAAATAAATAAAACAGTCTCTTTCAACAAACGGTGTTATGGAAACTGGACTGCAATATGCAAAAGAATGAAATCGGACCCATTTCTAACATCATACACCAAAATAAATTCAAAATCCAGGAAAGACCTACAAGTGAGGCCTGAAACCATCAACATCCTAGAGAATGTAGACAGTAACCTCTTTGACACTAGCCATAGCAATTTCTTTCTAGATGTGTCTCCTAAGGCCAGGAAAACAAAAGCAAAATATCAGGGCTTCATCCAAATAAAAAGGAAACAATCAACAAAACTAAAAGGAAACCTAGAGAATAAGAGAAGATATTTGTAAATGACATATCTGACAAAGGGTTAGTGTCAACATATGTAAAGAACTTATAAAACTCAACACCCAAAAGATGAATAACCCAGTTAAAAAAATGGGCAGAAGATATGAATAGACATTTTTCCAAAGAATACATACGGATGGTCAACAGACACATGAAAATATGTTCAACATCACTCATTATTAGGGAAATAAAAATCAAAATAGAATGAGATATCACCTCACACCTTCAGAAGAGCTAATATCAACAACATAAGAAACAATGGAAGTTGGCAAGGATGTCGAGAAAGGGGAACTCTCTTGTACTGTTGGTGGGAATGCAAACTAGCATAGGATCCGGCAATTACACTACTAGGTATTTACTGAGAAAAATAGAAATAATACTAATTCAAAGGGATACATGCACCCTGAGGTTTAAAGCAGTATTATTTACAATAGCCAAATTATGGAAACACTCCAAGTGTTCATCTACTGATGAATGGATAAACAAGATGTGGTATATATACTGAAGCGGGTTCTACACTGACAGCAGGAAGCTCCATGTGTGGTTTGAACTCAAAAAACACGAGGCCATGACCTGGACCAAAGTTGGATGCTTAACCACCTGAGTCACCCAGGTACCCCTAACTAACTAGAATTTAAAGAAAAATTTGAAAAGAAAAGAATAAAGCAACTATCTATACTGACAAAAAAAAAGTCAAAAGAAAAAAAATAAAATTCCAGGCAAAAAATAGAAATAAAAATTTGGAAGAGATAAATAAATATTAAATAAAAAGACTGAAGAAAAAATTTATAAATGAAAAACTATTTGGCCATGATGTCTTTAATCCTTAAAAACATTACCCACCTATAAACAAAGGAATATTTGAGGTTAAACAATATTCACAGTTCTATATGCTTTGAAAAATAAGAAGTTAAAAACATGAAAACAATGTATAAGGAAAAAAAACTAACAAATGGCAATCAACTAACACCAAAAATTTAGAAATTTTTCCTTGAAATAAGCTGTATACAGAACAATATATAAATATAAATTTATGTATACATATGAATCTGAAAGTTTTTATTTGTATCTGCAGTACTTGATGTGATTCTAACCTTAAGAATAATTCAAAAGTGTAAAAATTACAGACATTGTACATCTTTGTGGTGTTGAAAAGGATATAATAGAGACTATTTGTTTCTAAACAATAGCAACAAATGTTTGTCTTACATAAATTTTCTACTATTTCTCTGTAATATCAGAAAAGTAATTAGACAATTGAAAGATGTTACCAAAAATAAGACAGAAAGACTGCTTTGTTATTGTTAAGACATGCCTTCAGGATAATGAGAATTAAACTCACAAAAGGACATCTTGGCAAAGTGCTCCCCATTGGATTTGATTCAGATAATAAACATAAAAGAAAAGAATAGTTATTTTAATCTTGGAAGAAAACATCACATCCACCCTTCCATATTAATTCTAATTCCTGTCATTTAGGGTATACATGAATGTAACTTGGAATCTGTTGGGAAACATTGAACAACAATTAGGAGGGATTTTATTTATCAATGTTCATATAAAAATTGTAACTCCTCTGACAGAGCTGCGTTTGTAATCAGTCTGACATCATACTTAGGATAATCATTCTACCAACATTCCTAAGTAAAGTACACTTTTAAAAATTATAGAGCACTAAAATCTAACCAAAGTATTTTAAATTAAGATGGCATTTGAGGAACTTTCAATTATAATATGAATTTGTACATAAAGATTTTAATAAACTCTAAGCTTTGGATTTGTCATGCGATCTTAGATTACACACTGAATACCTTTGTGTCTCGGTATTTTCAACTTATCAAGTTAGGGATTTTAGCACATTTTATACCAATGATGAAGTTCCCTGATTCACATTAATTACTAGTCAAATTATTTGAATATATAGCTTTTTTAATGATAATAAGAAAACAATAGACTTCAAGAGGCTGATTCTAGGATCAGCCCCATTTTAGTGCTGATGTTGATTTAGAATGACACTCAATAGACTTAGATTTGTCCAAAAATATCAAAATCAGAAAAAACACATTTCGTGTTAGAAATTAAAATTCAGGACAAAGGGGTTTTTGAATGAGTTATTCAGTTGAATTTCCTAGGAATTTGGCACATGAAATTAGAATATCTTTTTGCAGATTTTAAATACATATAGATTAATGTAACTTTTATTGTTTGTTTTCTTCAGAGCTTAACAAATTTCCGAGCATTCAGGATATTATGCAATTATTTTCTTTAACTCAAATGGCTATTTTAAAAACTATAGTTATAGGGGTGCCTGAGTGGTTCAGTTGGTTAGCCTCAGATTCTTAATCTCAGCTCAGGTCATGATCTCACCGTTTGTGGAACTGAGCCCTGTATTGGGCTCTGTGCTGACAGCAATGCACCTGGTCGGGAGTCTCTTTTCCTTTATTCTCTGTCCCTCCCCACTCTGGCTTACAAGCTCTCTCTTGAGACATCCAAAATAAATAAGTGAACATAAATAAATAAATAAATAAATAAATAAATAAATAAATAAATACATACAAACTCAAGTTATAATTTTGTAGTTTTTAGTAGTTAAGAGGTATCTTGTTACTTTTAGAAAAAAAAAAAAGAATTGACTAGGGTGTTTGTCTATAAAATAAATATACATAATCTCTACATGTTTTAAGAATTGTACTTTTAAAAATAATAAAATAATATAGAATTTCTATTTCTAATAGCAGTAAAATATAAAACAATCTCTGATAAACATAAATATGGAAAGCTTTTGAAGAAAATTTTTAAAACATTATCAAGAAGTTTATTATTTCTGTAATATATTAGCTTAGCATCATTCCATTAAACTAACAAAAGCATCCTTTATTTGATTTGAAAAAACCGTACAGCATGTAAAAATATCAGAGCCACTATACAAAAAAAAGGACTTGTTGCCAGTTTTTATTTTTCAAAAAAATTTTTTTTAAATGAGCATAAGATTACACATAAAATATGATCTTAGGTAAGAATACCCAGACAGATAAATGCAATATATTATATTCTGAAATATTATTGTAATTACGTTTGGATTTCGTTATGCGTTAAAAATGGTATTTTAAATACTAAGAAATGGATAGATTATCTAACCAGCTGTCCATAATAACTGGTTAGCACTTGGAGAAAAATAAGAATGCTCTTTACTTAATTTTTAAAACTCAACGAAGTTGCATAGGCAAAATAATTAAAACATTACAAATTAAACCATGTAATAAGGAATGGTGAATGAATATTTTGTAAGCTTGGAATGGGAAGAGTTTTCTAAACAAAACCCATCAGTTCTCAAAAACAAGAAGCCATAAAAGGAAATATTGATTATTTTGACTATGCCCAAACTTGAATATCCATTCAATGTAAGATGCCACAAATAGCAAAAAGAAGATGAAAATTCAGTGAAATATTTTCAACACATTTGAAAAAGGCTGGTTTCCTTAATAAAGAGATATTGCAGTATAGTAAAAAAAAAAAAAAAAGGATTGATCAGAAATAGAATATAAATGACCAATAACAATGAAAAAAAAAAGATTAACTTTTGTTGTAGTTCAAGATATGTAAATAAAGCAATGATGATACAATTTTAATCATATTGGAAAATTATAACACCTCAGTAACTATCAGAATATTATAGTAAGTATCAAAGTTAAGAGGCTGGGGATGCCTGGGACTCATTAGGTTAAATGTCGGACTCTTGGTTTCAGCTCAGGTCATGATCTCAGAGTTCTGGGTTCAAGGGCCATGTTGGGCTCTGTGCTGAAAGCAGAATTCTCTCTCTCTATTCATCTCTCTTTTCCCCTCCCTGCTTGTTCTCTCTGTCTCTCTCTCAAAATAAATAAATAAACTTTAAAAAATAAATATATACATTTAAGAAGTCAATACTCTTACATACTATTGATAAATATGTAATTGTACTGTCAGTTGGGAGAACATGTAATGATACTGTCATTAGGAGTATCCATCAAAAAAAATTTTGTAATATAAATCACTTTACCCTTCAATTCTACTCCTTAAATAGATGACGCATAACTTTCCAAAAGTATGCAACAAAGCTTTTCCTTACAATTTTTTGAAATATGTTTTAAAAGTGAAATGATTTAAATACCTACAAGTATGAAACTGGTTTAATAAAATCCATTAATGTTATACAATTCTCATATTACAGTATCAAGCAATGAGAAAGAAATACACGTTGTGAAATGGGGAGATTCCAAGATATATTGCAATTGAACACAAGAAAAGGAGCACAATTTTATCACAAAAAAATTCTGAAAAGACAAGAGTAAATTCTTTTTTTTAAATGTTTTAATGTTTACTTGTTTTTGAGAGAGAGAGAGAGACAGAGTGTGAGTGAGGAAGAAGCAAAGAGAAGGAGACAGAATCCGAAGCAGGCTCCAGGCTCTGAGCAGGTCAGCACAGAGCCCTATGTGAGGCTTGAACTCACAAAATGCAAGATCATGACCTGAGCCGAAGTTGGACACTTAACTGTCTGAGCCACCTGGGTACCCCCCAAAATAAATTCTGAGTGATGGCTTCATCTAAAGACTAAAACACAGGGGCAAGGTGAGGAAATGCAATGAGCAGAAAGTAGGGAGCTTAAAAGTATATGTTTACAATGAACATATACCTAAAAATCACTAGGTTTGAAAATCTTAAATGGCAAAACCAGAACAAATATTTATTGCATATTACTCTCTAACTTCCCCATTCAATACTGCAGTTTCTCCCAAACTGACTCCTGTAGCCTCCTCTCTCTTCTCTTTACCCTTTCCCTCTATATCACTCGTTATCACTTACTCTCTCTCTCTCTCTCTCTCTCTCACACACACACACACACACACACACATACATATTGCTATAAAATTTCTTTATTCAATTAGCTCCCTGAATCAGATAACTTTATTTCCAGCACCTAAAATATCCCTGCCATATACCATATACAAACATGCTATATATTTGGTACATAAATGATTCATGTCGCTCACTTCACAACTCTGAACCATTTTACAGTTTATAGCATTAACTGTGATATCTTGAATGAGCCTCTTCAGTTTCTATCTACAAAATCCAATCTGAGATCACTGCTTTTATTTTAATTTTTTTATTGTGTATCTTTTTGTTTAAGTTTTACTCATTTATTTTTAAGTAATCTCTTCATCCAACCTGGGGCTTGAACTGACAACCTCAAAACTCCCATCCCCTTCCAACTGCCAGCCAGGTGCCCATGGCTTCCCTTGAACTCTCCTGGCTCTGGCTACCCTGCACCTCTCTCTGTTTCTTAACTGTTGATCTCTCGTTCTTACCTCAAGGCACTTCAACATTTAATTCCTTCTGCCTGGAACATTCTCTTTCCCATTTATCACCTACTTTTCTTCTATTCATCCTTCATATAAAAATTTAAATATAACTTTCTTAGAAATAACTTTCCTGGTTAGTTGGTGTTAAGTTTTTTCCTCTTTCTTAACAGTCAATCATTTTACTTCAGAGATTTGAGCATATTTACAAACCTTATTTATTATGTTTGCTTTTTCCCCATATTATATCTTTAGCTCCATAAAAGCTCTTAAAGTATCATTCTACCATTATATTTTGGTGAAGTGACTCCCATATAGCACTTTCAATAAATGCCTATTAATTAATGAAAATATTGCATACTTTGTATCTTTTATATTCAGTACTATGTATAACAGTACATGATGTGTGAAGTGTAGGTTAAATACATACTTTTGAATAAGCTGATCTATTTCATTCATTCGGCCATTAATTTTTATCCCTATCTCTCTGCAGTTTAAGGTTAAATGTCATTCTTATCCAATTAGGAACACAAAAGTCTTTCAACAAAAGTAGACATAAAAATAATAACAAATGCATAATTGTAATACTAATATCTAAATTTATCAACCATTCTCTATGCTCCAAGCCCTTAGCTAATTGCTGTAAATACATTATCATATTTAATTACCATACTTATTCTATGATTTAGATATCAACCTCATTTTAAATAATGGATACATTTAACAAACTTAAATACTTGTCCTCATTTATATTGTTAATAAGTAACAGAGCTGTTCTGCTTTAACCACCAAAATCTGTGTTCTGCAAACTCGTGCCTCTTCATGTTGTCGTGGGAATTCTCACTTGCAGTCTCTCTGTGTCTCTCACTCTCTCAAAGTGGCCAGACATTAGTTATCTTTCCTGTTTTTTACATATCTTTAAACAAAATTCTATCACATGTTGTAAATTGTTGGTAAACATTGAATGCCAGAGATGAAAAACATATTCAGATTTTTTTAAAGTAAGCAGTACTGTAACCATGCTTCTGTCTTTTTTTTAATTTTTTTTAACTTTTTTATTTATTTTTGAGAGACAGAGAAAGAGCAGGGGAAGGGCAGAGAGTGAGGGAGACACAGAATCTGAAGCAGGCTCCAGGCTCTGAGCCGTCAAGCACAGAGCCCGACGCGAGGCTCAAACTCACAGACTGTGAGATCATGACCTGAGCCAAAGTCGGCCACTTAACCGACTGAGCCACCCAGGCGCCCCTCAGATTTTTAAGTAAATCGTAGACCAACATGGACTACAAAGATAAAAAACAACGGAGACTCATCAGCAGTATGTAAGATGAATGGAGAGGGGCAAATCCATGAAAGAAACTGGGAAATATTTGTATTTAATTTTATTTTGTTATTTTTATTGTTGTTATTGTTATTGTTATTTAGAAAGGAAAAAAACAGCACAAGTTGGGGAGAGGGGCAGAGGAAGAGAGAGAGAGAATCCCAAGTTGAGCATGGAGACCAACGTACCACAACCCTGGGATCATGAACCCAGCCGAAATCAAGAGTCTGCTCAACTGACTGAGCCACCCAGGTGCCCCATATGCTTAATATTTTAATAAATTGATTTCTATTGATTTTCTACACTTATGAGAAATTATCATTTTACACAATAAGGATCACATCTACTGATATATCCATGAGCTCCTAGGAAATCTTGTTCTTAAATTTTATCGAACATAAGGAATTAAAAAAAAAAAGAACACAACAGAGTCTTTTTTTGGTTTGCATAGGTGCAAATTTTATGTAGTGATAGACTTAAGATAGACAACTTCAAATTGATGCTTATTTCAGCATATGTCCACCTAGGAGTTATCTCTTAATGCAATTTCCTCAGATATCTCTCCTGGAGATGAATATTCTCTCTAACTGTGGCTCAAATATGTTCTCATAAAAGGGCACTTAGAGCTGCTTTGGAAATTGCTATGATAATTGCCAAAATATTTGACCACTTAAAATCTCTTGATGAAATTATCCTAATCACATTCCCCCTGCCTGTGCTCGGTTGCTCTTGCCCTCTCTTCGGCTCCGACACTAGTCTGTCTTCTTTCAGCCTGGACAAAAGTGAAAATGAAATTTCACAGGCAACAGAGCATCTATCCCTTTTTCTAATAAGTACAATTTAAAAGTGTAAAGTATGTAAGAGAAAAATGTGTCCTCAGCTGACTAACACCGACTGTGTGAAAGTGTCTGCTGCCTTTCGCGTTCTAAATGACTTTAGACATGAGAAGGAAACACGCAACCCAGCAAAATCTGCTTTAGAAAAGATTTGGGTCTACGTCGGACATACCTTCATGATTTGGCAATTTTCCTAACTTCACATACACTCTGCTTTCACATCCTAAAATGGATTTTTTAATTTTTTTAATGTCTATTTACTTTTGACATAGAGACAGAGTGTGAGCAGGGGAGGGGCAGAGACAGAGAGGGAGATATAGAATCAGAAGCAGCTCCAGGCTCTGAGCCGTCAGCACAGAGCCAATGTGGGGCTCGAGCTCACAAATCATGAGATCATGACCTGAGCCGAAGTCGGTGCCCAACCAACTGAGCCACCCAGGGGCCCCCATAAAATGGATTTAATAGTACACATTAGAAAGACATTTAGAAAATAAAAAGGCGATAAGGCGTTTTAAAAAATTAATGTTTATTTATTTATGAGAGAGAGAAAAAAAAGCATGAGCAAGGGAGGAGTCGGAGCAGAGAGAGTCGGAGGAGACACAGAACCCAAAGCAGGATCCAGGCTGCAAGCTGTCATCAGCACAGAGCCTGACAGCGGGGCTCGAACCCACAAACCCAGAGATCATGACCTGAGCCGAGGTTAGTCGTGCAACCAACTGAGCCACCCAGGGGCCCCGAGATATTGTGTTTAAAGTGTACGGTATATACTAAACCCTCAAAAATACAACTTCCTTTTCATTTCCTTCAATTTGTGATCTTCAAAACCCATGTTTTTAACCACCCCCCATTTAAAAAAATAGAAGTATGATTGATGTATGTTATTAGTTTCAGGTATATGGTGTAGTCATTCAATATTTGTATACATTGCAAACGAAACACCACAATATGTCCAGTTACTATCCATCATCATACAAAGTTAATACAATGTTATGACTACATTCCCCAAGCTGCACATTTCACCCCCATGATTTATTTATTTTAAGTTTGTATCTCTTGATCCTCTTTATCCATCAGCCGCCTCAACTTCCCCCCCCCTGGCAACCACCACTCTGTTCTCTGCATCTATGAGACTGAGTTTTGTTTTGTCTTTTTTATATTTAACTTATAAGTAAAATCATATGCTATATATGTCTTCCTTGGTCTGAATTATTTCACTCAAAAAAATACCTTCGAGGTCAGCCATGTTTTTGCAAATAGCAAAATGTTATTCTTTTTCATGGCTGTATACATGCACACACAGTAGGTCTTCTTTGTCCACGCATCTGTCGATGGACATCTAGATGGTTTTAATATCTTAGCTATTATAAATAATGCAATAAACATACAGGTATATATATCTTTTCATATTACTGTTTTTTTTTCTTCAGTAACCACTCAGCAGTGGAATTGTTGAATCACACTTTTATTATGTCTTTTTACTATTTTTATTTTGTGGAACTTCTAAACTGTTTCCATAGTGGTTGCACCAATTTAGCTTCCACCAACAGTGTGTGAAGATTTTTTTCTCCACATCCTGGCCAACCTTTGTTATTTCTTGTCTTTCTGACAATAGCCATTCTGAAAGGCATGAGGTGATATCTATCTCGTTGTTTTGTTTGTATTTCCCTGATGATTAGTAATGCCGTTCCATCGCTTCATGAGCTTGTTGCCATGTTGATAGTTAACACTCATTAAGAGCTCACTGTACGGCACTGAAACATTTTAATATAGAATCATTTCTAAGTACTCTGTTAATTATACATAAGAAATTTATTAACCTGTAGACTCCCATTATTGCCATAATCTTAATACACATGTCTGTAATAGTTGTTTTCCCAGGTCATGAAACTGGTAACACGTCATAATCTATTAAAGTCTGAATGTCTACTTATCATTTAAGAGGTAGCTCAAGGTTGGTTCAGCAGATCGGCCTTCCCAACATCCCCAAACTTTCTTACCAATCTCAACCTATCAAAACAAAATGCACTAACATTTTTTCCTTTAATATACTTACCAAAATATGAAAATAATATTTTTTACCTTACATGGTTAGAACTGTCTGCAGGCAGCTATCATCATGAGAAAAGACCTGTTATAACTCTAGTGCCAAGAACAGATAGGATGTTAATTATGTTTCCTGAATAGCTGAAGGAAAATAGACAGAAAATAAGGAGAATAATGGGGAAAATATATAAGAGAAATAATTACAAAAATTAATTATTAATAAATGGGTTTATAAGAATCTAAAGATTGCTACATGGGTCCCTTGATAATTTCTATGAGATGATAAAGTAAGATACCAGGTGTGTGTTTATTTTTTTAACTTTGTTAATGTTTATTTATTTATGAGAGAAAGAGACAGAGCGTGAGCAGACGATAGGGAAAGAGAGAGGAGACACAGAATTTGAAGCAGGCTCCAGACTCCAAACTGTCAGGACAGAGCCTGACGCAGGGCTCCAATTCATGAGCCAAGTTATAAGATCAGGACCTGAGCCAAAGTCGGATGTTTAATCGGCCGAGCCTCCCAGATACCCCAAGGTACATTGTTTTTAAAATATTTTATTTAAAATATATGTCCTTAAAATATGCTACAATTATAATAGGTTTTATATTAGTGAATATGATTAATATCATTCCTATTCTAAATTAGAAATGATTTTATGCAGATTTTTTAATGATTTATTAGTGATTATTTCACCCTGAAAATAAGAAAAGTTAACATAATTATCATTGTAATCAAAAGGCATTTTGACAGACTATATTAGGATTTCCTTTCCTTGAGGCCTGGGGGAAGAAAGTAGTAATAGGTATAACATTTAATTGTGTTCACATTTTGTTTTAAAACATAGAATAGACCAAAATAATTTCCAATAAGCCGACATGACTTAGTTAAAATATTTGCTTCTTTACAATACCAAACTCTGTCTGCATAAGACTGATGTAGTAATTGAGCTACAAATAATTAAACTTCTAGTCTTATGATCAGGACTTTGGAGAAAAAAAATCAATATTTTTCATGTAAGTCAGCTTCAAATAAATCAGATTAGGGAAGAGTCCCATGAGCAGTAGCTCTCGTCCTAAAGGGCAGGGAGAAGGGGAGGGAAGGCTGTTGTAGACCAGTTTTCTCATCCTGGAAACACAGTAGAATAATTTGTGAAGCTTTAAAATTATCAATATATCATCACCAACAGTATTAGTGATTTAATTTTTCTGGAACTAGGGTGGGCATTTCTATTTTCGAGAGAGCTTAACTAGCAAGTGCACAGGGTAAGTTGGTTTCGGAACCACTGGCTTATAGGGAACACATTAGAACTCTTAGCTGGAGACAGATGTAAGGCACTTCTTTGAGAAACTATTTTGGTTCACACCCACTGTGTTCCACAAAACATTAGCCAAACTATAGTCAAAACCATCATTGAACTATAGTCAAAAAGACTATGAATTGAAGATAGGGGCTGTGATGGGATAGGTAGGTGTGTTGTTTTTATTTCCTCTCTAAAAGCACACATCGGGCATGCTATCTCTCTCCCCGTCTCGTTCTGAATTGCTTTATATAGTTGTCTTATATTGATAGACTAAAGTTGAAGTAGCTATTTTATATTTTTTGTATTTATCAAAACAATAATAAAGGAACTTACAATCTAATATTTATGAGATGTGCAATGGTAATTCTTCAATTGCCATTAAAAGAATTATGTTTGATTTTTAAGTACTATAAAGAAATACACATAGAATGCTATAGAGTAGTATATAACACAGTAGTCTATTCATTTTTAAAGACTTGAACAATATATATTATATATACACATTCTTAAACCTCTACATTTGAAGTTTTACAGACAAAAGCTAGTCATACCTAAATAGTGTATTTAAATGTTTCCCATAGCACACAAGTCATTGGACTAATATTCTTTCTCCAATTAGCAAGTTATCTGCCTGACGCTTTGCAGTAACAATTATAGCCCAAAAGAACCTGACTTGTTAGGCCTTCATTTATGTTATCAACATCTGTTAATTATCAGCAGACTCTTTCCATACCTACTGTTATTATAACAGTAAATCATGTTACAATCTGTTCTAGCTCGACACGATTATTAGTTCCTAATTATCATTTGAGCAACTTAGCGGGAAAGTGATTCAGTTAAGGGGAAAAAAATCAGAAACAATCACTGAAGACTTTGAGGATGCAGGGAAATTTGTTGTATAGTAGAGGCTGCGGGGAGATATGAAACCTGTGGATTCGATCCGAAGAAATTAAACACAAAGAAAGAGATAATTAGATCTCAAGCATATCTAAATGATATGATGGCTGTTAGAAAGATCTAGGACATAGAATTAAGCAATCTTTGTGGCTAACTGGATTTGGGGACTGGTGAGGGAGATGTTTACATTATTTTCAAGTTTCTAATTGGCAAAATTTCGTGGATAATAATATGTCTACAACTCCTGTAATATTCCATTTCATACTACTAGGTAGGATATGTCGAATTATTTGTCATATATCTCATGAATAAAAAAAACTAAGACCTAGATAAGACTAATCACACACATATCTATTTTCCTTTTCAATTAATTAACAATAACAGCAAAATTGTTGAAATTGCAACAGGGAAATGCAGCAGCTTAGTATAGAAATACTTTCAGTACAATTCAATTTAGGATTACAATATCTTCATCATAATATATGTCAGGGCTAAATGACACTGTACTTACAAGGCTTTTTTAAAGATTTAGTTGAGGTATGAAGTTAAGAAAATACAAAAGTAAGATTTGATAGAATTGAACACTGGGAAGTCTTCCCAAAATACAGATCCTGTTGGAGAAGATTCGGAGGAATTGGGTAAATTAAAAGAATATTGAAAAAAATGATGAAAGAAAACTTTTCAATCACAGAGTTTCAGTTGCATTAAAAAAAAGTACATTTGAGATTTTCTTGGCTCAAACTTGGATAAGCAGTAGGTGTTTCTGTGGAAACCTATTTATAACAGAGTCGCATGTTAGGGAAAATGGGAACAAGATGTTCTTATTAGAGCTATTCTCCTTTCTTAATATCTCTATAACAAAAAGAGTTGTTTGTGATCTATATAAAATAGATTTATTTTATCCTTTAATTGAATTTTAAGAAGTTCACTTATAAATGCATGACATAGGGGCGCCTGGGTGGCTCAGTCGGTTAAGCGGCCGACTTCGGCTCAGGTCATGATCTCACGGTCTGTGAGTTCGAGCCCCGCGTCGGGCTCTGTGCTGACAGCTCAGAGCCTGGAGCCTGCTTTGGATTCTGTGTCTCCCTCTCTCTCTGCCCTTCTCCTGCTCATGCTCTGTCTCTATATCTCAAAAATAAATAAACATTAAAAAATTTAAAAAAAAATAAATGCATGATATAAATGCATACAGATAAGAAATATTAGTGCACCCTATAAGAAGAGTTCAAAATTTAACCTGTTACATCCAATGTAGGACAGCATTTCACACAGATAGTTGTTGGTGTTACTTTTTTGTTTGTCATCACTTGTTTATGTGCTAATTTTCTTTTATTCAGGTAAATTTATTACAGTCACTGTCAGTGTAAAATTTGGTGAATTTTGGCCAATTTAAACAAGTCTGTAAGCAAACATACAATCAAGATATAGAACATGCTCCTTTCTCAGAAAGTTTAATCATGTTCCCATCAAGTTAGTTTCTGTCTTCCAGAGACTAACATTGTTTTATTTCCATCAAATTTTGCTTATCCATCAACTTCATATAAATAGGATCGTTCAGCATACATTGTTTATATGTCAGTCCTTTATACTCAGCATAATGCTTTCGAAAATCAAAGTTTTTGTGAGAACCAGATTTATTCCATTGTATAATAACAATATTTTTACTCACTCACCTTTTGAGAATGTTCTTTTTTATTTCTAATTGGCTAAGGGTTTTTTCTATGATTATGAATAGGTGTTGAATTTTTAAGCTGATTTTAATGCATCTATTGAAATAAAGGCTTCTCTCTAATATAGCAACTTTCATTGATTGACTGAATTTTGAACGTTGAATAAATTCTGCATTCCAGTACAAATCTTACTTGGTCACGTTCTACTATAGTATGTATGTATGTATGTATTTTTATTTGAGAGAGAGAGAGAGAGCTTGAGCAAGGGAGAGGAGCGGGAGAGAAAGAGAATCTTAAGCAGGCTCCATGATCGGTGCAGAGCCTGACCTAGTGCTCGCTCCCATGACCTTGGGATCATGACCCGAGCTAAAATCTAGAGTTGGATGCACAACTGACTGAGCCATCCAGGCTCTCTGTACTATATTTTTATATAGTCCTGGATTCTAGCAAAATATATAAAGAAATAATACTTATTCTACAAAACTATACCAGAAATTAGAAGGGGATGAAGTGTTCCTTAACTCATAATACAAGGACAACATTATCCTAACACTAAAATCAGATAGTCATTACAAGAAAAGAACCTACAGACTAATATCCTTCATGGATATAGACACAAATGTCCTTAATTTGATTTTATAGTATGCCAAATCAATAATATCCAAGATGCAAAATACATCATGACCAAGTACCATTTTTCCCAGGAATGCAAGGTTGGCTTATTGTGTATTAAGCTGAATTTCCCATTGAAAATAAGTTTCTGAATCTCTAGAATCTGTGAATTTGTTGTCTTATATGTTCAAAGAAATTTTGCAGATGTGATTAAGTGAGGCATCATGAGATGGGAAGATTATACTGAGTTATCCATGTGCCCCCTAAGTTTTAAAAAAGTATCCTATTAAGAATAGAGGGAGATTTAACTACAGAGCAAGAATGTCAGAGTATATAGCATAAGACTCAGTCAGTTGCTGGTTTTAAAGATGGAGAAAAAGGCCATGAGCCAAGTTAACGAAGGCAGTCTGGAAGAAGCTGGAAGATGCAAAGAGACAGTAGAGCTGCCAAGAGGAACAAAACCCTGAATACACTTTGGTTTTAACATGGTGAGATCTATTTCAGACTTTCATCCTCAGGACAATCAGAAAATAAAAATGTGTTGTTTCAACACAAAATTATGTTGTTTTAAAACTAAGCTTGGGGCAATTTGCTAGCATAATAATAGGAAACCACATTAATTGATTAAGAAAAGACATAGTTTTGTCTTAAGAAATGCAGAGATATTTAAGTGTATGTGCAAAAACTAAACAAAACACAAAGCAAACATTCATGTTTATTTAAATGTTTTCTTTTTTCTCTTATGTCTGGAACGAGACAAGGAATTCTACTTTTAGCATATTTATTCAGAATTGCAACCGTGTAATAAGGCCAATAAAAAAAAGTGTAGACTTCAAGTTATGGTTATGTCAGGTACAGCATGGTAACTATAGTTAAGAAGATTGTATTACATATATGAAAGTGGCTAAGGAGAAAATCTTAAAAGTACTTATCACAAGAAAAAAACATTTTGTCACTATGTATTGTGACAGATGTTAACTAGACTATTGTGGTGATGATTTTACAATGTACACAAATGTCAAATCATTATATTGTGCACCTGAAAGTAATATAATGTTTCATGTCAATTATTCCTTGACAAAAAAAAAAAAAAGAAAAAATGCAATAGATTGGAAAATAGAGGAAATATACTTTTTTGCAGTTATTATGGCTGTCTATCTAGATAAATCCTGGCAAATCTATAAGGATCTAGTAGCAAAGTCAATGAGTTTAGCAAGGTTTCAGGAAACAAGGTCATGAGAGGAAATTAGTATTTCTATGTGTTATTAACGGGTAACTGGATACTGTACACTTAAAATTGGTGTTTTTATTCCTGTAAGTTATACAAAAATTAAAACTGATTTAAAAAACTAAATATTTTAAGGTGCTTAGAAGAAGTGTTTAATGTTCCCTGCAGATTCACAAGTCCTATATAAAAAAATTCTGGGGGCACCTCAGTGGCTCAGTCGGTTAAGCATCGACTTTGGCTCAGGTCAGCATCTTGCGGTTTGTGTGTTTGAGCCCCGCATCGGGCTCTGTGCTGACAGCTCAGAGCCTGGAGCTTGCTTTAGATCTTTAGATTCTCTGTCTCCCTCTCTCTGTGCCCCTCCCATGCTCATTCTCTGTCTCTCAATAATAAATAAAAGTTTTAATAAAATTTTTAAATTGTGATAATATTTGTACATTGATGTCTCTCATCTATTATAGTTTGTACATTCAAGAAATAAAAAACACTGTATTTCATATTCTTAAGAGGAAACAGAGTGGAATGAAGAAATATTAAATTAATACTAAATTAATATTTTTACTATATGCCAGATGCCAGACGCTGTTCCAACCCTTACAGAAATATCTGATTCAATCTAGAACAGGGAAAATTACTAGTAGCTAGTCTCTACCACAACCATTAGGGACAAACGGAAGCACAGTGTGTACAAGAATTAATGAAGATCACCATGGCCCCTTGCCCAGTCCAGCATTTTAGATTCCATCATTGCTCTTACTGAATTTTCTAAGCTATTACAAGTAAATACCTTATAAAATGTGAAGATAGTTAATAATCAGACCAGATGATTCATCATTCGAGAGTAGTTTTAAGATTAATAATTTTTAAATTAAGATATTTCCAATTTTATTCAAGTAAAGCAGAATCTCTCTTCCAGTTTTGTTGAGAAATAATCAACATATATCACTGTATAAGTTTAAAGTATACGGCATGATGATTTGATTTACATATATTTTAAATGATTATCACAATAGGTTTAGCTACATCCATCATCTCATAAAAAGAATCAATACAATAAAAGGAAAAAAAGAAGAAATTCTACTGATGATGAGAACTTTTAGGATTGACTTTCCTAACAATTTTACTCTATATAATACAGCACTGCAAACTATAGTCATAAAGTTGACATTAAATCGCCAGTACTTATTATTCTTCTAACTGGAAAGCAGAGCCACTTTTACTTTCTTTCCAGAAATGTAATGTCAAAGGAAAGGGGGGAAAGTTCAGAAAACGAGACATGAATGCATGTTTTCATTTAGTATTTTTCAGCAAATGTTCCAAAGCCAATGTTAGCCCACTCTTAATGTGGTTTTCCCTCAGTTACGTTACAATTTAATTCATTATGCTTTTATTTCTTCTTCAGGGACACCACCCATGTTATGTGTGCGCCGGATCTTACAATTCAGATTTTTCTTAGCCAATTCAGTAACGGGGCTCATTGTACATTATAAGATCTGGGATTTGCATTTCAGGAAGTGCAATCACACCGTTACTCTGGGATGCCATCGATGTGTAGGTCTCTGGGTATATTTGCATATTTTACTTTGACATTTTATTGCCTTTTGAAGAAAATGCTAGAATTATAAAATCTACCAAAAATATACTATTTGTCCAACATACATTCTGTTGTTATGTGCATTATTTTATAACAGAGATAAAGAAGTTTTACTGGTAAAGCACAGAAGCGACAGAAGATAGTAAGTTCACAGGAAACCAACAAGTGGATCTCCAAGTGTCATTTTTTATCGTGAAGTAATTTTCTCTCTATATAAAGGCAAATATCTGAGCCAATCACTTCCTGAATAGTGCTATTTAACAAATTTCTTCATCAATGAAATAGCCGGATATAGGATGAAGCTTTTCTTTTCTGCTAATGTTTGCCGAGTACCTTTATCATGCTTTCTATGAGCTTAATATTATTTGATACGAAGTCCAGGATTAAACTGATACCCATTATATGCTCTGAAAAGAAAGGAAGATTTATCTCGATCATTATATTCAAGCACATTGCTAGATTTGTAGGACCAATTTCCAGGTAAGGGACGGTCCAGGAGAAAACAAGGAATACCTCATTATCGCTTTTTCTCATTACATATCATAAGCTTGTATCTCTGCTGGGAGACCATTCTCCGCCTCTCTGGCACCTTGACAGTTCTGGGCATTAACAGATGTAAAAGCCAGACAGAGTGCCCCCATGTGGACTGTGAACAGACTGATTATTTTAAATTTTTTATGCTATTTTTATTTTTAGAGAGAGACCACACATGCACGTAAGTACGTAAGCATGGAGCCCAACGCCAGGCTCGATTTCACAATCCTGGGATCATAACCTGAGCTGAAAACAAGAGTTGCACGCTTACCCAACAGAGCCACACGAGCACCTCAAACAGATTTATTTACATGTGGAGATAGTCCAGGTCAAGTTCTCTTTCCTTCTCCTGGAGGTTTGCTTATATTCCAGGGGAAAAAAGAAAAAAAAAAGGAAAGCATGTTTCTCATAGGCAAAGTGCGGACAAGTTCATCAGTGGTCCCTGGTAAGATCAAAGTTCTCTGACCCGAGTAGATCTCAACTGTGACACAGATCACAATGTACTCAGCATCTACGTAGGCACATTCTGCATTATTCCCATGATCAAGGGCAATAGAATCTAATATGAACATGAAGTTCGTGTTCTCTTTAGTGCCATGAGGAATATTCTGTCTAAATCTAAATAAATTCATTGTTTTATCACTAACACTCTATTAATACATATGAATAACTATATGTTAATAACTATATAATATTAAGATTCTCATCACTAACTAAATTAATACATAGAGATAAGTGTATCTTACACACATTTCAAAACTTAAAATATCTTATAAAGGCTAACAAAACCCCCAGTAATAATAATTTGTAACAACAATTTGAATGAGCACAGCTTAAATTCCGAGAGTATGATTGAATAAAGCAAGAATCACACTGCACTGAAAGTATAATACTCCAATTCCCATACACTTAAAATTATAAAAGGCAAGCATAACGCAATATAAGAAAATTTTCTTTTTTAAATTTTTTTAATGTTTGTTTATTTTTGAGACAGAGAGAGATAGAGCATGAGTGGGAGAGGAGCAGAGAGAGAGGGAGACACAGAATCTGAAGCAGGCTCCAGGCTCTGAGCTGTCAGCACAGAGCCCGACGCGGGGCTCGAACTCACAGGCTGTGAGATCATGACCTGAGCTGAAGTAGGTTGCTCAACCGACTGCGCCACCCAGGCGCCCCTACAAGAAAAATTTCTAAGCAACTATCAGTTGGAGAGCAAAAGGATTAACAGTGGACCTTAAATGCATTTTTTTATTTTCCCTGGAGACAGATCGGGGTGAGGGGAGAGAGAAAGGGTCCAATAAAACTCCCTTAAAAACATGCTATTAACAGACTTCACAGTAAAAGCAATAATGATATTTATAAGAGAGTCCCTACCTAAGAAATATTTTTCATAGAACATATCTATTCCTTCTACAATTCTTAGGCTAAACAAATCTGTAATGTATAGATTTCTTTGTTAGCTCTTTACAAAATATTAAATAATGCAACAATTAGAGTATAAAATGGAAGATGTTTCTTAAATGAAATATTTCCTTTTTGTGCAAAGTATCATTCATTATCCTCATATATAAATGCTAGTTCACATCTTATACTGATGTAGTAGGAAAGGGATGGGGAGGCCGAGGTGGCCGTTGCTGACTTATTTCTATTTTACTAATACTTCACAATTGCTTGTGTCCTCAAAATGCATAGTAATACATGACACTGGGTAAAGTGTCTGCTTCTTATAAGTCTAATTGGTCTCAGATCTAAAGCAGATTATTATTTTTTGTTTAAGACAAAGAGAGAGAGGGTGAGCAAAGGAGAGGGACAGAGGGAGACAGAGAGAGAATCCTAAGCAGGTTCCACACTCAACGCAAAGCCCAACACAGGGCTTAACCCCAGGATACTAACCCTGGGATGGTAACCTGGGTTCAAATCAAGAGTCAGATGCTCAACCAACTGGACCACCCAGGCACCCCTAACACAGATTTTGTTTTAATTCAGAATATCTAAGGCAAATAATTTTGAAAGATATATATATCACACCTCCTAACAAAAGAGACTACTTGTTAAGTGAAAGAGCTCTTTGGCCACATGTTTAAGTTTCAACTCAGGTCTTCCACTCAAGAGATTCTGTGACCTTGCGCGATATGACAAAAACACAATATGACAGTATCTAGCATGCACTTAGAAAACAGAAACCATACTAAGCATTCTGAGAGAGAAAATTTAATGTTAAGAATTGCTTTCAGGTTTTGGATAACTGAAAGAAATTTTGAATGCTAAACATTAAAGTAATATGAAAATAGTAACTACTAGAAAGAATCATGATCAGACTAGGAGAAAAAATGAAGTGTGAATTGGAGTTATAAGATTCTAGACATTTGGAGAAAGGCCGTGTGGATCCAAAACCCAGAACTTTAAGGATGTGTTTCTGATGTTGGCACCTTTAACGCGTAAGAACATGGCTGTTTCTGGGAGTAACAAGCAAATCTAAAGAGTAGAATCACCTTTCTCTACTAACCTGGAGTATCGCCAAGGCAACGTTGAGAAATATAAGAAAACAGGAAGAAACATATCCCCTCCTACTCCCTCCTGCCTTCTAGTTTCTCTAAAATACTTCAAATTGGCAAAATTTATAGGTAACCAGATGTTAAAGTTTAAACCAGCTTGCATAATCTAACCCTTGAATCACAGGATAAAGAAGGGTAAATTTGGTGTTTATATGAAATAACAGCTTCATAATTGGCACGATTTCTATCTCAAAATATTGTTACGATGAAGAAATGAGTTTAATGTGAAATCTGGCTCTCATTAAGCACTTAATAATTACCTTCAGTTACTAAGGTATACAGCTAAAATTTTTTTAAAGAAAAATTGAAACTTGGCAAGAAATACTAATCACGAAAAAAAAGGAAATTAGCACAATAAAATCAGTTATCCTGTCTCTTCTTGACGTTTGTATCTATAGTGCTTTGAACAATGCCTGGCATTCAGTCGGTGCTCACAAAAATGTGTTCACTAAGTTTTTGAAAACATCACACATATTAGTTATTGCTATTTAACAACTTATCCTAAAATTAATGGTTTAAAATAATACATTTTTTCTTCCATAATATCTGAAGGGAAAGAATCAAAGAATTATTTTATCTACATGGTTCTGGATCAAAATCTCTACCATCAGTTTGTTAGCTGGACACGTAGTCACCTTGAAGTTTGTCTGGGGGTGAATCCACTTCCAGACTCAAATGACCATTGAAAGTCTTCAAAAGATCTGCTTCAAACCTCACTCATATGGTTGTTAGAAGGAAGCTTGGTATTTATTCAATGATGTTAAAAACTTATGTTCACATAAAAATCTACACACAGATGTTTATAGCAGCTTTATTCATAATTGCCAAATTAGGAAGAGGTAAGATGTCCTTCGGTAGGTGAAGAGATAATAATTGTGGTTCATCAAGACAATGGGATATTATTCAAATGCAAAAAGATATGAGCTATCAGTCCATGAAAAGTGATGTGAGAACCCTAAATACATACTACAAAATGAAAATAATCAATCTGGAAAAACTACATACTGTGAATCCAACTACATGACATACTGGAAAACACAAAACTGTGGGGACGGTAAAAATACTTAGAGTTGCCAGGTTTGGGTTGGGGAAGTAGAAGGATAAAGAGGTAGAAGAAAAGGATATTGGGTTCAGTAAAAATACTCTGTATGTTACCATAATGATGAATATATATCAGTATATATTCATCAACACATAGAATGTTAAAACCGAAAGCAAACCATAATATAAACTTTGGACTTTGAGTGATTAAGGTGTGTCAGGTTAAGATCATCAGCTGTAACAAATCTACCAAGCTGGTAGGGGATGATAATAATGGAGAAGGCTAGCTATGTGTGAAGGTAGGAGGTATATGGGAAATCTCTTTAACTTCCCCATTAGGTTTTTATGAACCTAAAACTTTTCTAAAAAATTATCTTAATAGGAGCACCTGGATGGCTGAGTTCATTAAGCACCTAACTCTTGATTTTGGCTCAGGTCATGATCTCATGGTTTGTGAGATGTGTGCAGTCAGCACAGAGCCTGCTTGGTATTCTCTCTCTCGCTCTCTCTCTCTCTCTCTCTCTCTCTCCCCCTCTCTCTCTCAAAATAAATAAATAAACATTAAAAAACTATGTCAATAAAAAAGAATAAAAAATTAAAATATTTCTAAAAATATTTCT
This sequence comes from Paguma larvata, assembly GCA_030068075.1. Classification (NCBI taxonomy): domain Eukaryota; kingdom Metazoa; phylum Chordata; class Mammalia; order Carnivora; family Viverridae; genus Paguma; species Paguma larvata. The sequence goes on from CM057840.1 coordinate 40,751,253, forward strand.
ATATACATTATCTTACCCTAAAAACACATATCTGGGGTGTCTGGCTTGCTCAGTCGATTAAGTGTCCAACTTCAGCTCAGGTCATGATCTCACAGTTCATGGTTTGAGCCCCACATTGGCTGACAGCTGGGAGCCTAGAGCCTGCCTCGGATTCTGTCTCCCTCTCTCTCTGCCCCTCCTGTGCTCACACTCTGTCTCTACTTCAAACCTAAACATTAAAAAAAATTTTAAGTTAAAAAATAATACATATCTAAAATGATAATTTTACCCGGTATATATTTATGCATTTAATTGGTTTCTTATCCTTACCTGTTCTTCATATAATACTATTATCTTTTTTTCTGACACATGTATTTCCAAATAGTCTTATGACTTTTTAATTGTCAGCTATTTAATTTAAGATTTTATTTTGATTTTTGGCTAATAAAATTGAAAATATTTACCTTTTGATTCATTCTACTCTATGGAGCATATTATTAATTTAAAAAATTGGATTTCCAATGCTGTCATCTGTAAATCTGAGAAAAATTTGTGCAAAATGAAATCTATTTCTTTTTATCTGCTATATATATATTTTTGTAAATATGTTAATGTTTTGTTTTCTGTGTGTGTAGATGTTCAGCTCATATAGTTTCATAGTTTCTCATTTGCCTTCATGCATGAAGGCAGTTGTAGTGGTATCAACATATTTTTTTAAAATATGAATTAAAAGATGGATATTGTTAAGTCAGGCATTTTTCATAGTTTTCATAAATACAAAAATAGTATTACTTTAGATGCAATAATTTTTCTAGTTTTAAAAAATAGTTGTCTGAGATTTAGTGTTCTACCTGAAGTTCTCTTATTAGTCTTCCTTGTAACTAATCTTTATTAAAAAGATACTCCAAAGAAGACTAAGTAACCATTGTACTACTCAGTAATCATTAGAGAAAACATTTAAAATTTACAATATTCCTTTGTAAATTAAGGTGTCTTATAAAAACACAGTTACTTGTAACTCTTGCTGCTCTTGAAAATTCAATGGCTGTTGACTGTTATGTTGCATAACATGTTTAATTTAAAGTTAATTTTATATAGCTAGTGTGGAGTTCTGAATTTCAGATCAAAGGGGTGTAACTAATAATCAATTCAATTCAATTTTCCCACTTGTACAATTTATTTTCTCACTTCACTTCAAAGTTTGGTATAATTTATTTCCTATAAGTTCATGTTAAGATCACTTAAATATTTTACTTATATTCATCCAAATATACATATGAGATATCTTGCCAGATCATATTGCTTCAAACACAGTAACTTTTGACAATTTCAAAGTAATTGAGGAAATGGAAGATAGATTAAACTGATATTTTATAGAAAAAGCACTAATATCATATATAAGCATATTCTGTAGTTTTAGTAAAAATTATTTTTTTGTATCTAAGCTGTAATATGGTAATTATTGCTAAAACTACACAGGTCAAAATAATACATTTATGGGCGCCTGGGTGGCTCAGTCGGTTGGGCGCCGGCTTCGTCTCAGGTCATGATCTTGCAGTCCGTGAGTTCGAGCCCCTCGTCAGGCTCTGCGCTGACAGCTCAGAGCCTGGAGCCTGCTTCAGATTTTGTCTCTCCCTCTCTCTCTGCCCCTCCCCCACTCATGCTCTGCTCTCTCTGTCTCAAAAATAAATAAACATTAAAAATAATAATAATTGGGGCGCCTGGGTGGCTCAGTGGGTTGAGCGTCTGACTTCGGCTCAAGTCATGATCTCGCGGTCTGTGAGTTCCAGCCCCGCGTCGGGCTCTGGGCTGACGGCTCAGAGCCTGGAGCCTGCTTCACATTCTGTGTCTCCCTCTCTCTCTGCCCCTCCCCCACTCATGATCTGTTTCTCTCTGTCTCAAAAATAAATAAACATTAAAAAAAATTAAAAAAAATAATAATACATTTAAGTGTTCCCTTCAATAATACTATAATTGGAAGACATAGGGAAGATTAGCATTGTCCCTATGCAAAGATGATGGGCAAATTCATGAAGCATTTCAAATTTTGTGCAGTTCCCCATTAGCCCTGTGCAGATTAACTCAGAAAAAACAATGAGTCCAAGTAAAATGTGAGACACTGAATAATAAAATTGTGATATTTCACTAGAAATAAATTTCTGTAAACACTAGAAATACATGAGTAAAAATAATAATAAGTTAGTAAAAATAAGAATACATTTATGTTTTTAGGAACTGTAAAAGCAATCTACATGAGTTAGAAAATAATATACAACACTTGATTTTTTTTACTTTAAACCTTGAATTTTATACTTATCTACTTTGCATACATTTGTTTTCTGAAGTTTCCAAATTAAATTGGCAGTGTCTAAAAGTCTTATTTGGGTCACTTGTGAGCAATTTTGTTTGTGCAAGAGAAAGTTTATAATTGTGCTACCCAAGTCATCGTTCAATAAATACACTAATTTCTCAAATGTGATATGCATAATTTTAAAAAATGAATGAAAAATTCATTATTTCAGAAGTTTAGTATCTGGTTAGAAATAAATGAATGTCAACGTTTTCTTTCTAGTTTGTGTTCAAGATGTGGTTGACTGAACTATTGATCTTGATTTTTTTCACTTCACAGTAGGTATTATACATCTAAGCACTGGCCATGGGCTCATGTGGCCAATTGCTTTTCCCAACCTCTTGACTTTGGGCTTGACCAGATTATTCATTTTGGTCAATTTAATGTTGATGGGTGGGAAACAGAGGCTTCAAATGCACTCATGAGTTTGGATTTCGTTCCTGACCTCTGTCGTTATGAGAAGACATTTTTTTCAGTCTTATCTAAATACTTTTTCCCTAGTTAACATAATGAATATATTTTCCAGTATTATATTATCAAAACTTCATATTTGTTATTTCATGTTTAGTTTTCAACTTATAATTTATTTTATTTATTTAATTTTGGTTTGGGGATAAAGTATAAAACAAAACAAATAATTTGTTTTATTTTCTTTTTTAATGTGGTTACACTGATATACCTATGCCATTCATCAAAAAGTGTACCCTGTCCATATTTCTTTGTAATGCCTTTTCAACTTCTTGCTATTGTTACTTATGATGGTAGGTCTGTTTCTGGAGTCTATATATGGCTCATTAGTATACAGCTATCCATATTGTACTCATTATCCTTTTTTCCTTTGAATTACCATGGGACTTTTGTCAAAAATTCATACTCCAACATGAAACAAACTAAAGAAATTGATTTTAAGTATTTTTTTTATCTTTAAGTGACCCTAAGCTATTCTTAGTTCTTTCTATTGCCAAATATATTTTAAAATCAGTTTCTCAATCCCAGAAAAAAATATTCCTATGAGAATATCATTTAAGTTTATCTGCCATTTCCTTCTGCCTTTGTTTTCCACATCACTATGGAGGGTGAGGTTGGGGCTCCGGGAAAAGGAGTCTATGGGTTTCTAGAGACTAGGCTATTGATAAGATTGCCTTTTTCTTGTAATTTACTAAGATATTTATAAATAAATGGAGACTCAGGTCCTGCAGGACTATGTTCTCTTGTCAGTTAACCATTTGTTTTTCCCTTATCCTTTGTTCACGCGCAGCCAGGGTTGCCTGAGGGATATCACACATAGCACACTTGGGCGTGGGAGGTGTTGGCAGTCTGCCAGCTTGCCTTATGCTCCCTCATCAATATCTATCTGCCAGAGAATTAGGACATTTGGAAAACTGAACAGAGAAGCAGGCAAATTTTATCACTTTGGTCTTTCTGTAATAATACATAAAAGTAGAAGTGGACTCAGTAATCTCTACAAATTTTATATCATTGAAGAGGTCAGTATTATTAGACAACCAGTCATAATAATAACAACAAAATATCTAGGAGAAAAATTTAACTCCTAATATCTACCCAATTTTCTGTTCACTTGAAAAGTAAGAATAATTCTGCACTGAGTCTCTTATTCACTGTTTTGTTGTTGTTTGGGGGTTAGTTCTATTTACATGTGCAAATAATACAGATATATTGTAATACATCATCTAAAAGTAAATCTTTAATCTGAAAGAAAAACTATCATAGTTAAAATATATACGATTAATTATTATGATGCTTTAATTTCTGGAATGTGACAAAGGGCGAGAATGAATTACGGCAGATAAGAGAAATTGACTGATTGTGTCAGCTAGTATTTAGCATTTAATTATTTGAAATATATTTAATAATTTTATTATTAAAAGGAATCACTAATTTGAGTTAATAGGGAATCATTTGAATTAACCTGGAAAAAGGCATAGGATAGTGTTCATATGAAATGTGAAGTTCACTGCCGTGTAATATTCAAATGTATTTCTACAATTGGAGTCATGCTCTCAAAACGATCGAGATATACAAGTGTTTTTGATTCTACATAAAACTGTTGTGACTATTTCTATAAATCTGACACAGTTAAATAATCTGGCAAATTAGCACAGCTACATGGTGACAAGCAATTGCTTTATATGATTTTTACCCTATCAAATGACTGCTTGAGTTAATTTATTAAATTAGACATTGTTTTGATTCCATATACACGAAGATATCATTCAGTTAATCAAAATAAGCATTTGAAATATTTCCTTTCTCTTTAAACTCTCATTTTCAACTTCATTACATTTGAAACAAAGATAATTATTACAATTTGGAAACCAACTTGTGTATGTAATATACATATATTTGAATACAGTGATACATTAAAAGTTCATTTACACGCATATAATAATTCAGAATATGTTGATTTTAATTCTTTCTAAAAAATATTCATATATCTTCCCCTGGAATATTTTATGCTGTTCTAGTCAGTAACATTTTATGCAGGGACGGATTGCCAGCTGAATAACAAAGATGATCAGGGTGAAAAGAATGCTATTTTGTGAAGCAATTTATTATTAAGAAATTCTTTTTCTGGAAAGACAACAGAGATATAGATGATTTTATGCCATATAAAGGAAACAACGGTCCAAGATATACTTCCTTATACCGTGGAAGCAGGAATTATTTCTGAGAATATCTGTGTGCCATGCAAATTACAGGATTGGAAATAAACCAGGCAAAAGAAGAGGGCAATAAATTTGTATGCTGTGACCGAGCAGCCCTTTAGGTTGAGGAGGGAAGTAAGGAATTGCCTGCAGTTAGGAGTTTGTCTTTGAAATGACTGGTGCCGTTCTGATAAAAACAGTCAGAGGTTATTAACAAGCTTGAAATATCATAGGTGCTAGAATGAATAAATGGATTCTTAACTAGGAAATTGACCTAAAGAATGCTTAAAAAGAATTATGGGAACAAATCAGGTAGATCATATAGAGAGTAGTGTTGTTCTGAGTAGCCGAGTAGTTGACTCCAATAGTTACATGTTTAGAGATGTAAATCTCAATTGCCTCAGGAGCTGAGGAAGTAGAAATGAAAATACAGATCTAGGAACCTGATAGGTAAAACAATGATGCCAGAGTCAGTAGGTAAACTGTGTAGGGGCTGATAATAGTCTTTCAGAAATAGTCTTAAGCAAAAAGTTTTAAGGAGAAAATTACAGTTCGTTTTGTTATCTGTGTGAACTGTAGAGTGATATGTTTTTAAATAATGGCTAGCACAAAAACGCTAGTCTTTGAAAACAACTTTTCACCGCAAACAAGAAATGTCTTCTTTTTTTTGAAAATGTGAGTTGTAAGTAACTGCTGAGCTCTAAGAAAAATGATTCCAATTTGGGATCGTTAGCCCTGGGATAGTGGTAACGGCATTAACAAGCATCGGTACGTTCCTTATCATGAAGGAAGAAGTGTGAGGCTATACGAAGACAAAGTAGGTCAGACAACATGCATCATTAGTGTTGTTTGTTGTCACAAATAATAACAAGGAAAGGTCCACAAGGAAAGAGGATTGATTTAAATGATAACTGTGATGCCCATTACCCAGTATTTCTGTTACACAGCTACCTAGTGTTACCTGCAGATTGCTTTTCTTCTGGCATGAAACATTAGTATATCAACATAAATCTTAATGTAAGAGTCTTAATTTAGTTGCAGAATTAATGGTATTCAAAAGTATTTAGATCATGTTTTTTAGTTGCAAAAGAGACAAACTGCAATTAAAATTCTACATTGATGCTCAGAGTGTCACAGAGGCCAAGTAGAGTTCTACCCTTTCGGCACAAGCTGCATGATATGATTTTGTTCTTTACTCTGAACTGTAAGCCTTGCTTTTATTCCCACAGTGATGGCTGTACTCCAATTACTGGGAAGTAAATGGATGTTGCATTATAATTGCATAAATTTGTAAAACTGAACACTGGTAATCCTTCGACTAAGGAATTGACATTTTGAGGAGAAAAATAGATTTTGATATGGTAGGAAAAAGCAAAGAAATGAAGACAAATTAAAAAAAGTGCAGCCTCCTAAAGGGTGAGGAGTGGTGGTTACTATGCCACTAGTACCTTCCATTGTGCACCTGCTAATACTGCTGTATGGAGCCAATTGCCACATGGAAAAGAGCTTTCTGAATGTGTTAGAGAGTCAGATATATTCAGCTAACAGAGAAGTCTACTGTTGGAGAAACAACAGGATGAAAAATAAGACTCAAGACAGGCCAAACCTGAAAAGCGGAGATGTAGAGGTTGTGTCATCTGTACCAGAGTGATAAAGAGATAAATATTTGAAAAGATTTTCAGGAAGTGGGAAGAGTGTGCATTAAATTACTATACAATCAGAGGGATTTGCATTTTATGTGCTGTAATGTTCAGAGTTGTTTGGTGTTTCCACAGCTCTAATACACTGAGTTAATCATGGTACCTGGCTGAAATAACTCCCACGTGTGTCCTAGATCCAGGTCCTCTTTCTTGAATGGACTTACTACTTATTCAGATCAAAATTCCTATGTATAAAATGTTTTACAACTTAATTTTGTATTTGAAGAAACAACGTCTAATTATTAGTGAATCTCTAATAAACTTTGAAAAAGTAATTGATAATTTTTGTATTGGTTTATACTTCTTAGTAACAAAGAAACAATTTTTTAAAAACCTGATTTTTTATTTCTGTTTCCTAGACACATGTGCTTTTCTGAAATAGGGAATGGAGAAACGTGCCAAGAAAAGCATTATTATTCATATACAAAATTTTTAAAATTATTTTCATAATAATGTAGAAGCAGTGACCAGTTGAAATTACATAGCTCAAAGTTTGTTCTTCCCTAAGGTATTCACTTCAAAAGTGTATATGCTTATTTAAATGATGCTACTTTGTGCAAAATGATTTTGAAATTTAGCTTCTGTAACTGCTTTTAGAAATATTTTACACTATTTTAAACAAAATATTATTATGCAGCCCGATTATCTTCCTCTACAGACTTACTTCCTATTTATTTATTTATTTATTTATTTATTATTTATCCATCCAAGATAGTTAACATATAGTGTAATAAGGGTTTCAAGAATAGAATTTAGTGTTTTATCACTTATGTATAACACCAGTGCTCATCCCAAGTGCCCTCCTAAATGCGCTTTTTTCATTTAGCCCACCGCCCTACCCTACGCCCTTCTAGCAACCCCCAGTTTGTTCTCTGTATTTAAGAGAACAAACATGGTTTGCTTCCCTCTTATGGTTTGCCTTCCTCTCTGTTTTTATCTTATTTTTCCTCTCTTCTCCTATGTTCTTATTTTCTTGTTTCTTAAATTCCACATATGAATGAAATCATATGATATTTGTCTTACTCTGATGTATTTAATTTAGCATGGTACATTCTAGTTCCATCTACATTGTTGCAAATGGCAAATTTTCATTGTTTTTGATCCCCAAGTAATATTTCCAAGTGTATATATATATATATATATACACACATATACCACATCTTCTTTATCCATTCATCAGTTGTTGGACATTTAGGCTCTTTCTTTAATTTGGCTATTTTTGTTTGTGCTACTATAAACATCGGGATGCACGTGCCCCTCCAAATCAGCATTTTTTAATGCCGATTCAGCATGTTGAATAAATATCTAGTAGTGCAATTGCTGAGTCATGGAGAGTCTTTATTTATTTATTTACTTATTTATTTTTTGAGGAACCTCCATACTGTTCTCTAGAGTGGCTGCACCAGTCTGCATTCCCACCAACAGTGGGAATCCTTTCTCTGTATCCTCGCTAACATCTATTGTTTCCTGAGTTGTTAATGCTAGCCATTCTGACAGATGTGAGGTGGTATTCATTGTGGTTGTGGTTTGTATTGCTTTGATGACAAGTGATGTTGAGCATCTTTTCATCTGTCATTTAGCATCTGGATGTCTTTGGAAAAATGCCTGTCCATCTCTTTTGCCCATTTCTTCACTGGATTATTTGTTTTCTGGGGTGTTGGGTGTGTAAGTTGTTTATAGATTTAAAATACTAACCCTTTATCTGCTATATCATTTGCAAATATCTTCTCCCATTCTGTTGATCGCCTTTTAGTTTTGTTGATTTTTTTCCTTTGCTATCCAGAAGTTTTTTTATCTTGATGAGGTCTCAATAGTACATTTTTCCCTTTGTTTCCATTGCCTTGGGAGACATGTCTCATAAGAAGTTGCTGCAGACAAAGTTAGATTGTTGCCTGTTTTCTCCTCTAGGATTTAGGTTTTTCATCCATTTTGAGTTTATTTTTGTGTATGATGTAAGAAAGTGGCCCAGGTTCATTCTTCTGCACGTTGCTGTCCAGTTTTCCCAACGCCATTTACTGAAAAGACTTTCCAACTTTTTATTGGATATTCTTTCCTGCTTTGTCGAAAATTAGTTGGCGATGCACTCTTGGGTCCATTTCTGGGCTTTGTATTCTGTTACATGGATCAATGTGCCTGTTTTTGTGCCAGTACAATGCTGTCCTGATGATTACAGCTTTGTAATACTACTTGGAGTCTGGAATTGTGATACCTTCAGCTCTGGTTTTCTTTTTCAGGATTGCTTTAGCTATTCGGGGTCTTTTCTGGTTCCATACAAATTTTAGAATTGTTTGTTCTAACTCTCAGCAGAAAGCTGTTGTTATTTCGTTTGGGATTGCACTGAGCATATAGATTGCTCTGGTTAGGATAGTCATTTTGACAATATTTGTTCTTCCAATCCATGAGCATGGAATTTCTTTCCATATCTTTGTGTCTTCTTCAATTTCTTTCATAAGTTTTCTATAGTTTTCAGTGTATAGATCTTTTATCTCTTTGGTTAGGTTTATTCCTAGGTATTTTATGATTTTGAGGTGCAATGGTAAATGAGATCGATTCCTTGATTTCTTTTTCTGCTGCTTTATTGTTAGTGTATAGAAATGCAACTGAGTTATGCACATTGATTTTATATCCTACAACTTTGCTGAATTCATATATCAGTTCTAGCAGTTTTTTGTGGTCTGTCAGGCTTTCCATGTAGAGTATCATATCTTCTGCAAAGAGTGCAAGTTTGATTTCTTGCTGATTTGTATGCCTTTTATATCTTTTTGTTGTCTGATTGCCGAGGTTGGGACTTCCAGGACTATGTTCAATAACAGCGGTGAGAGTGGACATCCTGTGGTGTTCTTAAGCTTAGGGCAAAAGTTCAGTTTTTCCCTATTGAGGATTATATTAACTGTGTTCTGAATATATCTGTTAAGCATACCTGGTCCAATGTGTACAGACTTATCTTAAACAAGATTTGAATGTTTCCTCAAAATCAAAATACTATTTTCCATAACTAAAATAATTATTAACAATAAATGTAAAATTCTAGAGGCATTTTTCTGAGAAATCACAAGAATAATTTTAATACCTGACATTTCCCTAACAACTGCACCGTGTTTGTAGGACTTGGTAGGATTACACTGATTAAAAATATTCATCTTATTTTTATTCATTTTTATGTTTTAATGCTTATTTAGTTTTGAGAGACTGCAAGAGGGGGAGGGACAAAGAGAGGGAGACAGAGGGTCTGAAGCAGGCTCTACTCCTACAGCAGTGAACCCAGTGTGGGTCTTGAACACTTGAACCAAGAGATCATGATCTGAGCTGAAGTTGGATGCTCAACCCACCGAGCCACCTAAGAGCCCCTAGGTATATTTATTTTAAGATGAATAGCAAATTAGTACTTCATATAAACACCTCTACCAATTCTTTCTCAGTGGAAAATGTATAAAAACAGATCACATGCCAAATAAATAGTAAGAGTAGCGTGTGTGTGTGTGTGTGTGTGTGTGTGGGTGTGTGTGGGTGTGTGTGGGTGTGTGGGTGTGGGTGTGTGTGTGGGTGTGTGTGTGTGTGTGTGTGTGGGTGTGTGTGTGTGTGTGTGTGGGTGTGTGTGTGTGTGGGTGGGTGTGTGTGTGTGTATCCAGAGACTTTTCTACATCTGTGCATTACTATAGAATTTTTATGCATCATAGTTATATTTAGAGCCTATTTATTTAGAAATTCATTTAACAAATGCATCAAATGCACCACCAAACCTGAAGGAAACAATAAAATTCAATTAATAATTCAAGGATACTGAAACAATCACAGATGATTCAACTCTTCTTCCAAAATGTCAAAGAATTTAAATTTTCTGCAATGTAGGAGTTGGGATGTGAAATTAAGAGCAAGGGAAGTCTTGGTAAAATAGAGCATCGTGTTCTTCCAGATAGATAAATAACAAAATAGAAAAAAATGCTTTAAAGCCCTCTTTTCTTAACCGTTTGTCCCCAAATCATAGATAAGAATTGCAGCTCTTAAATTCACTTGGTATAAATATGGCATTAACTCATTAATAAACAAATATGTATTGAGGAACTGTTTATAAAATATAAGATAAAATATTTGACACATTATCAAGAAGAAATGAATAAATTCATTATAACTGGAATTTTATTGTGTTCTGTTGATCTAAGAATATTTAACCATATTGTAAAAATTCGTATTGCTTTTTTATTATAGGCTACAAATGTTAATTTGGAAAAGAGACACAGTCTAGTGTTAAATGCAACTATTTTGAGAATGTAGAGAAAAAGCCCAGAGGAATAAGAGGCACAGAAAAGAAACAGACTATTTAAAAGAGTAGTAACATATCGACCTGTACAACTCCTCATTCATTGGGTAAAGACATGACACTGCGAACTAGATTAGACAACTGAGAACGAATGCTTCAAAGCTTTTACTCCCATACTCAGAATGGGCACTGAGAATCTAAATCACACCTCATGCCCACATTAGCATCAGTCGTCTCTTCAGTTGTTATTATTAGTACTTCTTACTCTTCCAGGACTGCTCTTCCCCACTAATGGTTCCGTGGCTCATTATAGGTACTTCTTGGAAAACCAGTAAGTCTTTTTTGGAAAATTTCAACAAACAATTTAATACCCTAAGATTATTTGAACTTTTCTCAAAATTCTCTCCTAGCTATTTCCAGCAATTCTGGATTTCTGTCTGTGATTCTTACTCAGTTTTTATCAAGCCCCCACATTTAAATAGTGCTTTAAACCCAACTTACAATTCTCTCATTTTTAATGTTTATTTATTTATTTTTGAGAAAGAAAGAGAGTACACAAGGATGGGAGGGGCAGAGAGGGAGAGGGAGACACAGAATCCGAAGCAGGCTCCAGGCTCTGAGTTGTCAGCTCAGAGCCTGACATGGGGCTCGAACCCACAAACCCTGAGATCATGACCTGAGCCAATGTGAGACACTCAATGGACAGAGCCACCCAAGTGCCTCCCAACTTACAATTCTTAATAAATTCGGACCTCCTCCAACTCCCTGGAATATGTAGACACACCCAAAACTTTCTAAGGTGTTTTTTTCCCCCTTAATCAATCATTTCAGCTGCATTTTATCAAATGCAAAAAACTGTTAGCACTAATAAATATATTTAGTAAAGTTGCAGAATATAAAGTCAACATACAAAAATCAGTTGCTTTCCATACCCTAAGAATGTGCTACCTAAAAAGGAAATTAGGAAAACTATACACTTACATACCATCAAAAAGAAGAAAATATTGAGGATAATCAGCTAAGTTGTGAACAACTTGTATATCAAAAACTATGAAATGTTCATAAAAGAAATTAATTAAGAAATAAATAGGAAGATATCTTGTTCTCATGGATTAGAAGATTTAATGTATTGTTAAAAAGTCCAATCTGTACAGAGGTACAGATTCAATGAAATTTCTATCAAAATCTCAATTGCGTTTATTATAGAAATATAAAAAATAATTCTAAAATTTATATGTAGCTACAGAAATCCCTGAATGACCAAGACAATCCTGAGTAAGAAAGTGTTGGAAGCATCGCAATTTTAAAATTACTATATATATTACAGGAGCCCCTGGGTGGCTCAGTATGTTAAGCATCTGACTTCAGCTCAGGTCATGATCTTGCAGTTTGTGATTTCAAGTCCCACATCAGGTTCTGTGCTGACAGCTCAGAGCCTGGAACCTGATTTGGATTCTGTGTTTCCCTCTCTCTCTACCCTTCCCTAACTCGTGCTCAGTCTCTCTCTCAAAAATAAATAAATATTAAAAAAATATTTAAATAAAATTACAATATATATTACAAAGCTATAGTTGTTAAAACAGTATGGTATTAGCATAAAGACACAGATAGAGACAAATGGAAAAGAAGAGGCCAGAAATAAATGTATGCAAATATAAATGTCAAGTGACAACGGACAAGAGTGCCAAGAACGCAAGAAGGTAAAGCATATCTCTCCAACTGCTAAGTGAAATAACCCAGGCATATAATGACAAATAGTGAGTGACCTCATTTACGTGTGTGGAATCTAAAGTAGTTTCAGAGAAGCAGAGAGTAGAACGGTGGTTACCAGGGGCTGCAGGGATGGGCAAATAGATGTTGAGCAAAGGCTACAAAGTCTCAGTTACAAATGACTATGATAAGTAATTTTGGAGATATAACATAGGACATGGTGACTATACTTAAAAACCATGTATTGTATATTTGTAATTGTCTTAGAGGGTAGATCTTAAGTGTCCTCACCATGCATACATGAATAAGAAGAAAAAGAAGAAATAGGAGAAAGAAGAGGAGGGGGAGGAGAAAGGGAGGAAGAAAAGGAGAAAAAAAAGAAAGAGAAAGAAAGAAAGAAAGAAAGAAAGAAAGAAAGAAAGAAAGAAAGAAAGAAAGAAAGAAAGGAAGGAAGGAAGAAGGAAGGAAGGAAGGAAGGAAGGAAGGAAGGAAGGAAGGAAGGAAGGAAGGAAGGAAGAAAGAAAGAAAGAAAGAAAGAAAGAAAGAAAGAAAGAAAGAAAGAAAGAAGGAAAGAAAGAAAAATAGTAACTATATGAAGTGATGCATATATTAATTATCTTGATTGCAGTCTTTGTGTTTCATGTTCTAAGATTTTATTTTTTATTATTTTTTAATGTCTATTTATTTTTGAGAGAGAGAGAGACAAAGACAGAGCATAATCAAGGGGGCAGACAGAGAGGAACTCACAGAATGTGAAGCAGGCTCCAGTCTCTAAGCCGTCAGCACAGTGCCCGACACAGGGCTTGAACACACGAACTGTGAGATTATGACCTGAGCCAAAATCAAGAGTTGGCTGCTTAACCAACTGAGTCACCCAGGCACCCTTAAAATTTTTAACTAAACGATTTCTTTAAGCTCCCATTTCCTTTAGATAAATATCCCTATTGTGCCTGTTTATATTTCCTGCTAATTTTGAATAGCTATAGGATATGTTTTTATATTTAAGAAGATGTAGCATTAAATTATATTTCTTAACTAGATGTTGCCCTATGGAATACTGACAATATCCAAAGATATCTTTGTTTGTCGCAACTAGAGTATCGCTCCTCACATCAAATGGGTTAAGGTCAGTGGTGCTAAAGGGCAGAGTCTCACTAAAAACAGATGAACAAAGAATTTATCTGAACAAAAATGTCAGTAGCACACAAGTTGAAAAATCCAACATTAAAATTATTGTCCGGTCTTGAAAGTTTTTTTGTTTGGTTGGTTTTGTTGGTTTGTTTTTAAATATTTACTTTAATTCCAGTTAGTTAATATGTAGTGTTATATTAGTTTCAGTTGTACAATACAATAATTCAACAGTTCCATTTTTTTTTTTGTTTTTATGGATCAAATCGTTTTAACAGACACGCTTTGTATCACCATGCATACTGTCTGCAATTTCCTTTTACATCAAGACTTTCTTTGGTGTGAGCACGTTAAGTTGCTCCCAATATGTATAATGTAGTAGCTCATTCTGAGAATAATCTACATTGTTAATTGGATTTCTTTGACCAGCCTGTACTTGAATCATCTGCACATTTAGTAACTGAATCAAAGGTTTGACAATATTATGTCATGGAAAGGTGCTTCTAATTCCAGGTGACAAATCAGAAATAGTTTTATGTGCTATTTTTCTCCCCTGTTGATATATTTTTATCTTGGATCATTACTTTCCACAACCAAAACATATTTTGGCTTTTTCATGCATCCCTAAGAAGACAATTAAAATACTCGATATACATTATATGGACAGGATTTCTTTTTAATTGTTCATTGTTTGCTTTCATAGTGATCAGTTATATTAAATGAGCCTTGACGTTAAGGAGCAGCTTGATGTTCTACGTTTAATTTATCATTTCAGGTGATACGGAGTGCTATTTAGGCTTCAATTCAGGAACTGAAAGACCGGTGTTATTCAACAAGAGTATTATAAATGACAATATTTCAAGCAGTTCAGAGAAAATTTCAAAATTAAAAGAGCCTTCTTTGGTCTCAGAAAACATGACAATAAATCTAATAAGAACTTATACGCGTCTACTCTTCTAAAATGAATTTATTCTAACATCTTTAAGATTTTATGTTTCTCAAATAATGCAAGGTACTGAAATCCCTCCAGAGAATAATCATTTAATCTAAATCAGAGTATAAGAAGAGTACCCATAAGATAATAAAGGCAACTGGTACTGACCTCAGTGTTAACCGTGAGCCATGGAGAATGTGGCAAATGAAGCAGGAATGAAAATCTAAAGCAGGGAGTCAATTGCTGCCATGTGGGGACAGATCTGATTTTTCTAGAAAAACAAGTTATCCACATATCTACCTAAAAAATCAGTTGATTTTATGTATTGACTACCAATGATCCTGAAAACACTCAACGAAGACTACAAAGCCATACGGCACCTGGGAGGCTGAGTTGTTTAAGTGTCCAACTCTTGATTTCCGCTCCATGCTGAGCACAGAGCCTCCTTGGGATGCTCTCTCTTCTTTCTCTCTGCCCCTCTCCCCTGCTCATGCACACACTCTCTCTCAAAATAAATAAATAAACTTTAAAAAAGCCTATGAAGTCATACAAAACACAGCTGCCATCTACATTGGGCCAATGAATGATAATTTTTTTCTTCTTTTTCTTTTCATACATTTCAAGACTAGTCTTCAGTATGAAGGCACATATAAAGTATTAACATTTATATGATTCAACTTTATCCGATATGATAATTTTATGCATAAAGTTGGCTGATCCACTGTGCCTAGATGTTTGGTCAAACATTATTCTGAATGTTTCCGTGATTATTTTTTTCTGATGAGATTAACATTAAATTGGTGGACTTTGAGTAAAACAGATGGCCATCCATAAAGTGGGTGGGTCTCATTCAAATCAGCAAAAGTGAAAGACCTTGAGATCAAAATCCAATTTCCCCAGAGCAAGAAGGAATTCGGCCAGCAGGTAACCTTCAGACTTGAACTACATTATTGGTTCTTCCTTGGTTCTCCAGCAGATTTCTTGCCTGCCAACCTCAACAATCACATGCACAAGTCTTTAAAATAAATCTATCTATACATAAATACATATCCTATTGGTTTTGTTTCTCTGGAGAACCTTGCCTAATACACCGATTTAAATAGAAGCTCTGACTCTGATTCCCTCACTTCATCTATTAGTCATAGAAAAGTATGTAATTCATTGTGTTTGATTTAGTCAGATATTTGTGTAGATGTTGTATAATAAACAATCAGAAAGTTTCGGTAGCTTTCCACAATGCACGTTAATTTCTTGCTCATGAATCCGTGGGTTAATTCTGTTTACATTCGTTTATAATTCATTATAAGACTCAGACGAAAATCAGTTCCTTGAGATATGCTCTTCACACAGAAGTAGAAAAGATGCAAGGGGACAAGTAAAATCATGCAAGTGTATTTAAAATGCCTGTCAGATGGGGCGCCTGGTGGCTCAATCGATTGAGCGTCTGACTTCAGCTCAGGTCATGATCTCATGGTCTTTGGTTTTGAGCCCCGCGTCAGGCTCTATGCTGACAGCTCAGAGCCTGGAGCCTGCTTCAGATTCTGTGTCTCCCTCTCCCTCTGCCCCTCCCGCATTCATGCTCAGTCTCTCTCGCTCCTTCAAAAATAAATAAATATTAAAGAAATTTAAAAAAAATTAAATAAAAAAATTAAATAAAATGTCAGTCAGGTAAAATAGCACTCGTTATCACATTCCACTGGCAAAGCGAGTAAAGGCGCAAAATGATAACAAAAAGTAATATGAATGAAAGGAAAGGATTTCAAGAAAAAAAAATACCGTCTACTAAAGTCCTATAGGAAAGAACACATTCAGCAGGGTTGAGACATTGGTCTCTTTACCTTTCGTAGAAGCTTGAGCACTGCAGTTAATTAGACGTAAGTACTGATTATGGTAGCTAATTGTAGTCACACTCACAAAGTAGAATAGTGGTGCCAGAAGTCAAAGTAAGAAACCTCATAGTGAACACAGCAGGTGGACACAAAAGGAAGTTTCATGGTTGACATGTTTCACATGTGTGAACATCATCACCAAAGGATAAGAAAAAATATCCTAACTTTACCCAAACATGTCATTTTAAATAATTATTTGTAGTGAACTCAATTCATTAAAATCAGGACCTATTTATAAAGTGAATATTATATTTTGAATAATTAATGAATGTTAGAAAGCAAGTGTGATAAAAGGACATTAAAAATGTAGTTTATATCATTTTACACTAATCTTTAAAGGACAGAGCACAAAATTAAGTCATAGGATAAATTTTGAAACCGCAATGAAACCAACACTGATTAGATGTATGAAATTAGAAAAGTTACTTGACCTGTTTGCCTCATTGATTTCTTCTGTTAAATGAAAATTGCCATACATCTCACTACCAAGGGCTAAAAAGAAAGAACAAATGAGGTAAAATATGTAAAAATATGTAAACTACTTAGTGTCTGGAATGTTTGGAATGTACAAGCATTATACAATTATTTGTGCTTTTTTCCTCTTTCATATAGATAAAATGTTGACATAAATGAAACACATTTTCAAATAACTGGAAAAAATATAAAAATGCATTCTTCCTTTTATTCCATTGTTTATAAAATATATTTACTCCTGAGTTATTCTAGACTTTTATAAATTATTAATAAGGAATTCACTAGTACTCCTAACAGTCACTGGAATTTTATTTTAAAGTAGCGCTTAAACATATTTAAAGAAGGATCGGCCCGTGTTTTATTTGTCTACTGAAAAATGATATAAATATTTAGTGGTCTTAGAAATCCTGCAGTTTGAAGATACGAAGTAAAACAATTAGTTTAATTAGAAACATACTCACACAAATGTAGTCAATTGAAATTGAAAAGATTGCAAAGGAAGTCTCATAGAGAAAATACCATCTATTCAGTAAATAATGATCAAACAACTGGACGTCCATGTGTAACCACTGGACCCAGATGCAAACCTTAAATTTTCACAGATTTATCTAGAAAAGATCATATACTTAAATGTATCAGTTAAAATTATAAAATTTCTAGAAGAAAATCTATGTGACTTTGGATTTACTTGTGAGTTTTTAGACAGAACACCAAAATCGTAATATAAAACAGAAAATAATTGAGGAGCAGAATTTTATTAAAATTAAAAACTATTGCTCCATAAAAGACCGTACTACATAAATGAAAACAGAAACCAACGACAAAAAGAAAATATATGTACAACTGACATCTTATAAAAGATTTTTATCCCAATTATACAAAGAAATTTTACAACCAATAATAAGAACATTTACAAGAAAATTGAAAAATGGGCAAATATCTGAACAAACTCCTCATTCAAAACAGACAACAAACAGGGCTATCATATATTCAACTGTTGGGGTAGGTGGGTGACTCAGTCGGTTAAGCATCTGCCTTTGACTCAGGTTATGATCTTGTTGTTTGTGAGTTTGAGCCCCGAATTGGGTTCTCTGCTGTCGGTGAGGAATCCACTTGGGATCCTCTGTCCTCCCCTCTCTGCGCCTCCCTTGCTCGCTCCTTCTCTCAAAAATAAATAAGATACATATATAATATACATATATTATATATAGTATTTGTCATCAAGGAATTAAAACAGTATTTGTCATCAAAGAGTTAAAACTTAAACAATGAGATATTACTACATACACCTATGAAAAAGGCTAAATACCTACATATATCATACATACATACATACATACATACATACATATAATAACAAATAAACAAGGCAAAAACTTCAAAACTGACAATACCAACTTCTAGTGAAGATATGTAGCAATAAAATTCATCAGGGGTGCCTTGGTGGCTCCGTTGGTAAAGCATCCGAATATATATTTTTTTTTTTTAGTATTTTTTACTGTTTGTTTTTGAGAATGAGAGACAGCATGAGTAGGGAGAAGGGTGCAGAGAGAGATGGAGACACAGAATCTGAAGCTGTCAGCACACAGTCTGACCCAGGACTCTGACTCATGAACTGCAAGATCCTGTGACCTGAGCCGAATTCTGTTGCTTAACCAACTGAGCCACCCAGGCGCCCCAAGCATCCAAATCCTGAATTCTGCTCAGGACACGATCTTAGAGTTGATGAGATGGAGCAACACATCAGACTCTGTGTTGAGCCTGCTTGGGATTCTCTCTCTTCTTCTCTTTCTCTCTGCCTCTCTCCTGCTCATGTGTGTGCTCTCTCTCTCTCTTTCTCTCTCAAAATAAATGAATAAACATTAAAAAAACGGCTCACCATTGCTGGTCAGAATGCAAAATAGTGTGGCCACTTTGGTAGATAGGCAGTTGCCTAAAAAGTGGATTGTTGCTCTGTTTATAATGGTGCAATATATTATAATTGGTGAATGATAATAGACAACGTAATTATACATTCAAAATATATTTGTGTGTTCTCTATTTTGTAAGTATATTAAAAACAGACACAAAATGGTGTCACATTGGACAAAATTCATAGCAAAATATGGATTAATTAACCCATAATCAAAAGAAAGCATGTGCCAAAATGTAAAAGAAAGTTTTCTTACTTTGTCTAAAATTTCATCCATCTCTCCTACCTTCTTAATTAGTTTTGCTTTTATTAATTAAGCTAAAACATTTCCCCCCAAAGTTTTAATGTAAAAAACTAATATTTTATACATTATATGGTATAATATACTGAAAAAGTTGACAAAAGTATAGTATTTGAAAACTTTTTTGAATAACGTTCATTTTTTCCTAAAAGTTTATCAGATCCTTGTAATTAAGGGGATAATGTAAATGTAGATTTTATGTGTTGAAGAATTCAGCGTCACATACTTGTAAACCAACCTTCTCTAAATTATATACTTAATCATGTTCTCACTAAGTCATTCCCACTGACCTTTTTTTTCTGATAAAAAATTTTAAAAAATCAATATGTAGGGGGGACTTAATAGTTTGGTCATGATAGGTGAATAGCGTGACAAAGTTATTCCCAGTTTGAGGATGTTTACCGCCTTAAAAGTGTTTTAATTTCAGCAAACAAATTGGGATATTAGACAATAATTCTTTCCTGTGTAACTCAAATTTCACTTTTTAAAGCAAGGTCATCTCTGTTTTCAACCAGTGATAGAATTTCTTGTAATTCTCTTATTAATTCTTCTTTCTTAAAGAGACTGGATCAACATAACAGTATTTTTTTCTCATTAATCTTTCTTGCATTCTATTTTACATTAGCTGAGATGTGTAGGCAACTACACTCACAGACTGAGAATTGAAATTCAAAATATTAACTTTAGTGTCTAAAGAACAAAACAACACATGAGAACCACACTATAACAAAGTCATACAAAAATGCGAATAATTTATTTTTAAGAATTATATTTGCATAGACTGTCATATGTAAGATTATATTTGCTAGTAGTGAAAAAAAATGAAATATCATGGTTCAGGGCCATATCTGAGATTCAATGTGGCAGTTGCAGAGTTTTGGTATAAAGGAAAGACTATAAGTTACACTGCTTACAAAGATAGTGCTAGGGGCGCCTGGGTGGCTCAATCAGCTAAGCGTCAGACTCTTGATTTCAGCTCCGGTCATGATCTAAAGGTTTGTGACCTTCAGCCCTATATGAGGCTTCATGTTGACAGTGCGAATCCTTCCTGGAGTTCTCTCTCTCTCTCTCTCTCTCTCTCTCTCTCTGCCCCTTCCTCACTTGGGGGTGCATGTTCTCACTCTTCCAAAATAAATAAATAAACATCGAAAAAAAGAGTAATTAGTTCATCAACACAATAAAACATTAACTGCTTTCACAAGTACTACTGCACTTTCCATTTGGAAAGTATTCTGAGGGTAACAAGATAGAGATTATCTAACACTATTAAGCTGGGAAACAACAAACAAATTAATCATTTAAATCATTATGTCAAATATAAAGTTAAAAAAAGTAAAGAATGGAGAAATTTGGAATCAAAAACATAGCAATTGATAGTGATATATCTTATAAAAGATAATAGTCATTAGGGAAAATTTTATTGAAAGAGCATGGTTTTATTTTTCTTTCCCTTTTTTTTTAATGTAAGGATCAGGTTCTTGAGAAGACAACATGAGTAGGTTTTTATTTAATACGTCCTGAAAATACCTCCATATCAGTACATATTAGCATTGTACTCCATCATAGAACAGATAGAAAATATCACAATCATTTTTCACATTATCCTTACCATTTCTAGAGTGGTAATAATTTTATCAGATTTTATTAAATCTTCTGTGTGTTCTTATGAAAAGGCAACTGTCCTTTCTTAACACTCTTTCATGAATAATCTGGAGGCCAATCAATTCAAGTCAGGTCAAGGAACCAATTTTTACTGCAAAGTTTTCCAACACTGAGAAAGTTTTAATTTCAATTGTTAGTTCAGCAGCTGTTCAAGTTCATGGCTTTCACACATATTTAATGCTTTAAACTTAATGTATTTTTTGGAAATGATATACACATTAACTTTCACATGACCAGCATTGCTGAACTCAGTATTCTGTCGTTATGATATACGGATCATACATCTCCATCTTATTGGATGTTTCTTTTTTTCCTAATCAGAATCTCATGATAATTAATATGGTATCTAGGTGTTTAATTTGCCTGAAGATGAGAGATTGAATCCATGTAGTTGAACTAATTCTTTGCGACATGTGGTTAATTTATCATTTTGGCATCTATATACAGACTTTTTGAAATTGGTAATTAGGATTATTGGTCTATTGATTAGCCCTTCATATTTTTGTTAAATATATTTACATTTTCTGGTTAATTTTAGTCACACACTGACCCATCAAACTCTCCCAGACACTCACATATGTATTGTAAACCATCTGCCAAAATATGTAATCACCTTTCTTATTAATATCTACAAATACTAAACCTAAGTTATCATATTTACTTTTATCGAGTATGAAATCATTCTCGAGTATCATTTGATACTTTGATTTCACCTTTAAACTTTTTGTGTATTTTTCTGAGTTAAGAGACTTACAAAACCATTTTACTTTATGTAACTACACTTCTACTTTTACTAACTGATAGATTTCAATTGCTTGCGTCCGTTCTTATGAACATACTAGAACTTGGGACATAGTTGTTTCAGAAACATCCTGCTGAAATTATGGACTCAGTACAATGTCATAGAGCTTAGTTCCTTTTAGTGGGGGCTTCTTAAAATAGTAAATCTAAGATAGTGTTAATAAGTTACTGGTGGACTCTGGTTTTGGTGGTGCTCATAAACTTTTTATAAAAAGAACAGGAAAAATGCTTTTTAAATTTGATTTATATTAGTTAATTATAATTATTTGATTGATTACAACACGATAAAATGCTTTATCTTTTAGAATTCTAGTTGTCCTAAGATGGATGAGCTTTTGGGATACCACCGCTCCAGCAATGAGTAACAAAGAAAGAGGTACGCACACATAATACACACAAACACACACAAGTATTTGTGTGTGCCAGGAAAACAGAATTTATACACCCAACATCCCATGAGGGGTGAGTTTCAGATAAGTGAATTGGCATTCCGTTGTTATTTGCTAATTCTCAGTTTAAGGTGAGAGGCCAAGGATCTGGGCAGAAGGCAGTTACAGAATTTCCACTGCTAAGACGCAGGGAAGTCGGCAGGATACACCACTACATTTCTTGTTTCCAATCACTTTCCCTGAAGCCACAAATTCACTACTAATAACCTGTCTTCCAAGTACTCATAAATGACAGCCTTGGGATAACATCAATCTCTGTCATATTCAGTCTCTATTATCATGTCTCTTATAGTCTACAATTTGCCCACAAAATCAATGTTGTATGTTTTGTACCCCACTTCCTGGACCAATTCATATTTAGCCTGTGCAAGAGTATGTGGTGGTACAAAGAAATGCTCAAACATCAACAAATATTTATTTTACACTAATGCATATTCTGATGTGTTTCTGATGACTCTGCAAGGCAAGCATGGCTCACGTGGTGACTCAGGATCAGGATTGCTTGGATTTTTCCTTGTTGATTTGTCATCTGTGTCAATCCTTTGTAGGCAATACAGCAGGAGCCGAGTGCCTTGTAATTTTGATTATAGTCTTCTAAATGCTTCTTCATAGATGGAAAAGAATTATTTTTAATTTTTTATTGCCCATAACTATTTCTACAGACAAATATTTCTACAAAGATTCTAAGAAATATGGGAGAGCATATGGGTATTCAATTACCAATAAATATCATTGTTTTTAACTACCAGTCATTACCAATAAATGTCTCTCCCACGATAAACCATGTTTGAATAGTCATTTTAAATATATGATATGAAGGTAAATCTCTTAACTATCAAAATGTTTGATAAAATTGAGGAAAATAGTGAGTTGAAACCAATACTTATATAATGAAAACAATAGAATTGTTTAGGATTGAAATTTGCCACAGATTAAAGCTGGAGCTTGTATCCACTAGTTCTATGTAGGTACATAATTGGTGGAGAGGCCATTCAGTTATTTTTATTTACTAGTTCTCTATCATTTTGTTTCTTGACTATATTACTAAGTGAATTGATTGGGCCATCTCTTTCTCCATTGTCATTGTCTGAATCATAGTAGCAATTTTAGTGGAAGCAGAGATAACAGTGGAATGGTGGCATGACTGGAATTGTGACAAAGTCCTGCCCTTGACTTAATGCTCGTAATGACAGAGATAAGTTAGCCCTGCTCTAGATCCTCACCCACTACCACCAGCCTATCATAGGACCACTGCGTAAAATATAATGACATTGCTACCATTTAACTAACTCATTTTGTAGTATCTTTGCTATATCAGTTTAACTTTTCACCTAGATATTATATACAAAGAAATTAGAGTGTTGTTTGAACATACTTGAAAATACATGTCAATGACTTGCTATTTTGTCATTGGACAACACGGAAACAACGAATGAGGACATTAAGACGTATGATCTTTGTTATATCATTGCAAAATTTGATGGAAATTCTACCTGTAATAACTTAGAAAGTAAATTATAAGCTTATGGAGGCTATAACTCTACAGAAAGTAGGTAGAATGCCAGTTTGCAAGCATAATTGGAAGGAAATAGAATTCTCCTATAAAAGCAGTGTTTTGCATGCAACATGCAATAAAAATTTAGTGAAAGTACAGAGTTTGAGGATCCAGTATGAGAAAAAAACTGTTGTTTATTTTTAAAAGTGGAGTTTCTTCTGCAACCAAAAACAGGAGTTCTGTTACTCAGAGTCTTTCTGAAGTGAATTGCATTATTTTTATTTATGTAAACAATGGTTGCCAGCCAGCTGCATAGATCAAAGTAAGAGTTTTCCAATGGCATAAAGTTATTACCATTGAATTAGTGATTAGAGAGAAAGCTGAGGCAATATGAAATATAGGAGGATATTCTACAAGTTTAAGAACTATGAGCAGTAAAGTTTTTTGGGTGTGGTAACTTTTACATAGAACTCACTGAAAATAAAAGATTATCACTAGCAATAAAGTTATGCTAATTAATTAACTAGCTAGGGAACTTATCGGCCAATGTTACTTTCACATAGTTATGGATTATGTGTTTAAGTTTGCAACAGTGAGACATAGGTGGGAATCATAATTTTGTCTACTAGATCTTGACCTTCACACATTAGACAGGTAACTATCTAACTTTTCCCTTTTCCTGTTGCCCAGATGTAGTGATGACCCGTATTTGTACATGCAGATGACCGCACATTTCTTGGTGGTGGTGGCAGAGAAATAAAATGGAAGGAACATGGGTCACTGAATGATCTTATCAATTAAAAGTAACTACCTGCCCTGAGCTTATGTATTTCTAGACTGTTCTGTGAGAAATATGTGTTTCTATTTTGTCCCTGCCACAGCACTTTGTATCTCTTTTTAGTTCTCTGAGCAGGAGTGTTTTATGTTTCTTTTTAGAGCAGCTCAAACTAAGATAGCTGTTTGTTTCATTAAAAAAAGAAAAGTGTTTCCTGGAGAGGTTGTATCTGTTTTTGCATCCACCACAAATGTTTGACAGTTCTAATCTTCATTTTCCCTCAAATCTGTGTATTTTAAAAACTTTATCAATTGTATAGACAAAAGGAGCACGTTTATCTTTTTTTGTGTGATAGTGAGACTAAATACTCTTTTTTGTGAGTTTTGTGAAAATGTATAATTTTTAATTTGTATTTTATGCCCTTTTCTCACTTTCTATTTCTAAGGGCTTTATAATGAATTTTCATAAACATTGTAAGATTTCTCTTTGTTTATCATGTATGTTTTCATGAAAAGCCTTTTTTTTTTCTATTTTCTTATTATTTGTTTATATACTTTCTATACCTTATGTTACCCTCTGACAGTTTATAGGTTGTCTGGCTATAGGGTAGTTTTTTTTTTTCCTAATTATACTAACATTTTCTCCTTTTTTTTTTTTTGTACATGAGCTTGGAAGACATTCTCTTAGGTCCAATCTGAGAGTAGATTGGGCTCAGATATTCAGTGCTCACTGTGAAGCCATTGCATTGTTATGCAGAAAAGAGACCAATTAATTTACCTTAAGTATCCCTCATTCAAATTAAACATGCCAATAACAATATAGTAAATTAATACTATCTTGAGTAAATTAATAAATGTGCCTAATAATTTACCTGAATTAATTAATTGGCTACATTTATTAAATTGTGGTTGGTGAGCAGTCAAAACCAAACCAAACCAAAAGAAAACAAAAACAAAAACATTGCCCATGTAAAGATCAAGGTAAAATACAGCAATTCATTCAAGATAGATTACTTGTTAACAGTATTGAGGTATAACTGATAAAAAAATAAGTAAACAAACTCACATATAATGCATTTTTGTTTTTTATACAAAACTCAAAGTTTCAAGAACTTTAAAAAGTTTCAAGAAATTTAAAAGGGATATATGGATATATGACCAAAAGAATTACAGAGCGTTGCTTTGATTTATTTTCCTAACAAGAATAATTTCAGTAAGTTTATCTTTTATATGATTTAGCACATATAAATACTTCTGTTAAAGCTAATTTTTAAATTAGTTGTGGAATTGTGTTTTTTTGTTTGTTTGTTTGTTTTTGTTTTGTTTTGTTTTGTTTTGTTTTGCTGCAGTTCAGCCCCACCAGGAAGCATGTTCTTTCTTCTTGCCTTCCGTACCTCCACTGCCTGGCCAAGGTCGGAGAGCCAGAGCCCCGGGGTCAAGCGGCGTGAAGGCCCCATTCTTTCAGAAGAAGGATTCGATGTCCGGTTTTCAGGTGTTATTTGAAGTGTGGATTTTCAAAGAACATTTAGACAAATAAAAGAATAATCTTAGGGGTGCCTGGGTGGCTCAGTCGGTTGGGCGGCCGACTTCAGCTCAGGTCATGATCTCACGGTCCGTGAGTTCGAGCCCCGCGTCGGGCTCTGTGCTGATGGCTCAGAGCCTGGAGCCAGCTTCCGATTCTGTGTCTCCCTCTCTCTCTGCCCTTCCCCTGTTCACGCTGTGCCTCTATGTCTCTCAAAAATAAATAAACATTAAAAAAAAAATTAAAAAAAAAAAAAAAGAATAATCTTGGGATGATCGTTTTTGTGTATCAATTGTATTATTTATTTTTATATAATAATTTATTTTTCAGATAAAATTTTTACCTTAGTGCTACTTATATTTTATGTAATGTTAATTTTGTTCGAGTCTTTATTTTTGATTCCTTATTACTTTTTACATTTTAGTAGGATTATAGATCTTACAAAAGCTTTATTATTATATCAACAATTTATTCGACTTTTACTCATACATGTAAAATTCTTTAATAGACAATTTATTATTAAAAT
Organism: Paguma larvata; assembly: GCA_030068075.1. NCBI lineage: Eukaryota > Metazoa > Chordata > Mammalia > Carnivora > Viverridae > Paguma > Paguma larvata. Next base: position 40,777,783 of record CM057840.1, read on the forward strand.
ATGAGATTATGGGACACCTGGGTGGCTCAGTTGGTTGAGTGTCCAACTTTGGCTCTGGTCATGATCTCAGGGCTCATGGGTTTGAGCCCTGCATTGAGCTCTGTGCTGACGGCTCAGAGCCTGGAGCCTGCTTCGAATTCTGTGTCTCCCTCTCTCTCTGCCCCTCCCCCACTCATGCTCTGTCTCTCTCCGTCTCTCAAAAATAAATAAATATTAAAAAAAATAAAATTAAGATTTCAGAAGTCAGAATTTATTTTGTCTACCTTGACTTCTCTTTGGATACGGAGAAAGCAAAAGGCAAAAAGAACTCCAAAATGAAGTCAGGGGAAGACTATTTGGCTTGCAAGTCCCAACCTGTATCAAGAGACGCCACAGAGAAACAGCAAGCTTCCAGTGAACCAAAGTTACAAAAAACCCCAATGAACGAGACCAAATGAAAAAGATCTATGAAAGAAGACTGGAGGACGGCACAAGACAATGGAAGAGTAAGACTTCGGAGGAAAATCCCTATTCCTCCATTACCTTCCACACTGCCACCAGTCAACCTCCTTCATGGAGACGTCCTGTGGGACTGGTGCCAACAACTAAAGCTGAGCACCAAAAGGCCAGAAATACACAGGATGCTATGTGAATATCCTTACCCTAATCAAATGAAGAACATTCCCTTCACTGTGAATCCTCCAAGATTCTCACACCATAACAAAAAAGATCAAAGATGGACAAGGGGGGATGTCTCTGAAAAGTTTTAAGAAAAAGATCTCTTTTCATGGAATCGATCCTCCTGAAGTGGCTGCTTCCTCTGAGGGTGGGATGCAGGCCCTTGTTGGGTCTGATGCTATCTCAGAGGGAGTCGAAACCATCATTGTGACAACTTCAGCTTTGCCTCCTGGTCCAGAATTGCAGCCAGGGCTGGAAAGATGGAGACCATGGAATCACCATAGGACGCCTATGGCGTCTGGTGGTGCGTGGTCCATGGCAGAAGTCTGCCTGCAGACACAGAGGGTTGGGTTCACCTACAGTTTCACGCAGGGGAAGCCTGGGTGCCTGAAAAACGGGGGAGAGTGTGTGCCCTCTTCCTGCTCCCTGCCTGCAATTTTTCACCCCCATACCTGGAGGACAATACGCTGTGCCCCAAGTGTGTTCGGAGGAATAAGGCGGTAATGAAAAGCCTCCAGTGAGATCACTGTACCAGAGAGAGGGGTACGACTGCGAGGATAATTGATGATAGAAAGGAAACTACCATCAACTCGGTGGTGCTACTGTCAGCTGGATTGGGAGCCGCTCCACCCTCCACGCTTCCCGCTGTCAGGACACACAGCCTGGTGGCTGGCAGACGTTACCCTCCAACCCCAAACAGGGCCTGCTTTCCCTTTGATTTAAAATACTTAATAGTTTGAAGTCACGAGACTGAGAAGGTTAGCAGCCTCTAGAGAATTCATGGTCCGGAGAGAGGAAATTCAGCGTGGAAGCACCCGTGTTCTCCACTGCACCCCTCCACTCCTCCACCAGGCTCAGCTCAGGCTCCTACTTTATAAGAACTGTTAAGGTCACTTCTGTTTCAAAAGGGTAAGTAAATATTTGGTAGTATGATTGACTTTTTCATTTTACTAATTGGAAGGAACTTGGGGTGGGATCTTGATGTAAGGAGCCAGGGTAAAAGGAATTTTCTAGTTCCTATCCGGAAGCTGAAGTAGCAGATCTGTCTGCCCATAAGCACACAAGCTTGGTGCATGTGAGGTATGAGGTATGAGGTCCAATGGAAATGATGATAGGAGAAATCCGGAGCCGGCCTTCCAAATTTCTCTCAGCTCCAAAGGGACACGTAAGACTCCTAAGAGCTGGTGTTGGAGTAACTGAGCTTCAAAGTCAGAGGTTCTGCCAAGACGGTGGCTGCCCGAGGCAAACGGATCTGCGTGAGGAAAGTCTGACTCCCCGCCAGAAAGCAAAACCGGAAGTGGCTACATCTCCAGGGATCCCAGCCCTAAGGAGAAGATGGGGCAAATTTTAAAATACTGATTCACTGAATTGGAATTCATGTACCTCATCAAGTGCCTCGAAATGTAGATTTTGCAAGGTAGGCTTGTAGACAAATTTGGTTATGTACACCTTGACCAAGTATTCAGACTTATCATCAGGAATGACAGAAATGTGTTTTCTGATAGAATATAATCGCCGATACTATTCTTACCAAAAAGATTTAATATGAATCTACTCCTACAGAAGCAGGCAGTCCAGATCATATCTGCTGTCTCAGCATTAAGTGAGTTTACCTTGTTTTGGATGGCAGTTACTTAGGCTTATCCTATGTAAAAACCTACCAATCTATGTACTTAACATGTGTATATTTTACTATATGTAAGCCATATGTAGCTTTTTTTTTTAATTGCCCTGGGTTGAATGATAAGTTATAGTTCCTCTAGTTAGAAGGGTGTTGGTGGGAATAATGGGAAATTTGACTATAGAATAGGGATTAGATGGCATTACAGCGATGTTAATGTCCTGGTTGTCATAGCCAAAGAATTTGCATTTAACACTCGGTTAATGAGAGAATACATAGGTGTTATGCCAACTTCTGTATCTGAAAACTTTTAAATAACTTAAAATACTCAGTTGAATATATGAAAAGATCCTTTTGAAATACAAGTCAGCTCATTAAAAAAATAAAAAATAAAAATAAAATAAGAAATAAAAGACGAGATTACCACGTTGATGATATGTTTTATCTTTTTAGGTTTATTTATGTAAAGGGGGGGGGGCAAGTAAGGGAGGGACAGAGAGAAGAAGAAACAGAATCCCAAACAGGCTTTGCTGTGAGATCATGACTTGAGCCGAGATCAAGACTCATGTGCTTAATCAACTAAGCCACTCATAGTTCTTTTTTTTTTTTTAAGTTTATTTATCTATTTTGTGAGAGAGAGTGCTCCATGCACAAGTGTGGGAGGGGCAGAGACAGAATCCCAAGCAGGCTCTGCACTCTCAGCACAGAGCCCAATACAGGGCTCCAGGCTCCATCTAACAAAACTTGATATCATGACCTAAACAGAAATCAAAAGTCAGACACTTAACCAACTGAGCCACCCTGGCGCCCTGATAATGTAGTTCATTGTTAAGTCAGTTTTCTTTTGCTACTGATTTTTGTTAATGCTATGAGGAGGAAGTAAAAGAAAAAATGAAGGGGAAGGAAGAAGAGGAGAATCAGAATAAGAATATGAAAGAGAAAAGGCACAAGAAGATGAAGCATATAACAAATTTTTTTTTCTTTCTGGTACATGATATTTAAGAAAGTCCAGTAATGTTGCAACCAATAAAACAAATGTTTTTTTAAATCCTTTAAATTTTGTTAAAAATTTATACATGAAATTCTTACTGCACCAAAGTTTTCTAGTCTTGGTTACTAATTTTCTCAATTCTGGTTTTGATGCTTCAGAAAATGGAATTTTTCACATCAAAAAGTATAACCCTTGTTATAAAATAAACAAGTCATGGGGTGTAGTGCACAGCATGGTGACTGTAGTTCGTAATACTGCACTGCATTTTTGAAAGTTGCTAAGAGAGTATACCTTTAAAGTCCTTATCTTAAGAAATAAAAGCTCTTTTGTAACTGTATGATAACGATGTTAACTAGCTGATTGCGGTGATTATTTTGCAATATATACAAATATTGAATCATTGTGTTGTATATATGAAACTAGTGTGAATGTCAATTATACCTCAATAAAATAAGTAAGTAAATGAACAAATGAAAACACATTTCAATGTTAACAAAAATGAGTATAACACATCATATTATAGGTTGTTTAATGGGCCTTGGATTATCGTTTAAAAAATTATTTGTGTATCACACTGTTTTTATATCTGCCATCTCAGTTTCTTTTAAATTCTGCATGTTTTAATATTGCCACAGGATAAATGCTAGTTTTAAAACAAATTTAAAAATTAAATAATCCTGGGGAAACTCTTTATACACTTTAATTTCAACAAATAAAGTTTGGGTAAGTTTTGCACTTGCAAAATAATTTCCCATCACATTTATATAATAAGCACATTGTAAGGACATGAAAACGATCATGTGGGCTTTGATATATGGCCATCGTTTAAAATATATACGCCATTCCAGTTAGGATTAAATGTTATCTGTAGAGAATATGTTTACCATTATTCGTGAATGCCTTCTATTAATTTTTTTCCAGTCTTGCCAGTAGACAGAAATTGGTCAAGACGCTGGGGATTAAACAGTAAACAAGCCAGGTTAAGCCCTTTCTCTAACAGGGTTTATACTCTAATGTGGATGGACAGTGATGTAGCTTCCAAGCAACCCATGCGGTTGCATCCAATTGCCAGAGCTTGCATCATGTTCCCACACCCTTGGCTGCAAGAAAACCTGGAAAAGAGCATCTGCCGTTTTCAGATTGAGCCCCGCTTCAGGAAATGGGAGGAGTTACCTCAAATACCTAATGTAATAAAAGACTATAAAAATTAGTATAAAGACATTTTAAAATGAACAATGCCTACTATGTTATTGGAAGACGTTAAGAGGGTGAGTAGAATGATTTATGTTTTAATAAGTTTAATCCGATTGCTGTGGAGAGATGATTTTAAGATGTGAAAATAAAACAAAAATCAGACAAGACTCTGTTACAATAGTCCAGGTGAAATACTCTAATAAACTTGATAAATGTGTCTAGTATGGAAACAAAGGAGAGACATAACAGGACTATTATGAACATATACTGAAGTTAGACGTAAAATGATGTGCTAACTTATATATAATTTTGATAGAAGGTGTGGCCCGAGGCAATGAGAGAGCAAAGGAACTATGAGGGAAAACTTTGCAGGAACTTAGTAGATTGTCAGCATTTAAAGAGACCTGCTTTTAAAAATGTAGCTGAAAATTATTATATAGTTATGAAAAGTAGCAGTTAAATGACGTAATGAGTAATATATAGCGTTACCACAAGGAGACTTTAGAAATAATTGATTAGTATAGTGTGTAAAATTATCATGTCCAGAGTGTTATAGACTAATTTATTTTTATCATTCCAATTTCAATCATTATAATAAATTAAGTCCCTTCATTTATATTTAGAAATAGTTTGTAGAATAAACAGGACTGGACTATAAAATATCTACCAGAATTGACCCCAAATACTCTTCCAGCGGAATTTAGTAACATGCTCTAATCCTTACTATCTTTGTTGGAAAGATAGAGTTCCAGAGTTCTCCTTTATTACGATTAAACTCTTCACTAGTTACACTTTATCCAGTCTCTCTTGGAAATCATTTATAAAGTATGACCTTCACGTAGATGAATATTTAAAATTGAGCATCTGTGATTGGTAAACAGTGTAGAGCAGAATTCTGAAGGAATTAAGAACATTGTTCTCACTAATACTCTATTTTTTGTTTCCAGGAGAGATCAGTTTTTACATATAGTTAAATCAGATTGTGTCACATTTAAAGTTTATTAAATAACGCACATTGCCCATTCACAAGTTAAATGTCTTGGGGATTAGTGTAAATTTGGGTTAATATCAAATATTTGTAATTAAAATGGCTAGCGCCTTGTAAAACAAAATATATAATTCTGAGAGATCTTATTTTTCACCTTGTTATTTAATGTAAATCAGCTCCAATTGATTTACTTGTTACACTAAAAAATGTAGAAATACAAATATGTATTTTCTGTGTTGCAGTGAGGGATTTTTAAATTTCATAATGTAGACAGTAGATTCTGCATTGATGTCATAAAGCTATATGCCCATATCCATGAACTAACGGAGATAATGAGAGAGCATATTTAAAAACTTCTATATTTTTCCTTATCATCACTTTGATCAACACTAATTAGTTAAAAACCTAAATTAAATAAACATGTTCCCATAAAATATAACTTTGCATATTGCTCACAGCACTTATAAATCTTTTAAAATATTAATTCAGTTCAATAATAAATCAGTTCATGAGGAAAACAGTAGTGTTCATTTGTATCATCAAAGTTAAGAAAAATGTCAGTTTTAAACCAACTTATTTTGATTAATGAGACCTACTCTACTGAAATTAAAATATCAAAAGACTTTGATTTCTGATTCTCCTACTAAGAAAGATTTTGTAGGGGTTACCTGTGTTCAGTTGATAAAACTAATTTTCTTATATGGTCACCTTAAGAAAAATTACTGTTAAAACTCACCATGAGTTTGTGAACTACACAAACGCAAAACATAGCCTGGTAAGAGAATTTAAAGAAACTTTTAGTCAATTTCTTACTTCAAATATAAAAACTTTGTCTCACTTATAAAAAGATGCCATTGACAAGTTTAATTAAATTTAATTTAAAGGACAATGATCTAGTATTTATCCATTAGTTTTAGTTGGAACCATAACTCATCTCCATTTTATAAAGAAAAATTCTTCTCTTTTAAAAAATATTTTTAATGTGTTATTTACTTTTGAGAGAGAGTACAATTGGGGAAGGGACAGAGAGAAAGGAACAGAAGCTCTGAAGCAGACTGCACTGACAGCATCAAGCCTGATGCAGGGCTTGAACTCACAAACTTTGAGATCACAACCTGAGCCAAAGTCAGACACTCAACTGACTAAGACACCCTGGTATCCCAAAGAAAAACTCTTCTTAGTAGGAGAATATCAACCAATATATGTAAAAAAAAAAAACAGAATGAACTTAGAAGATAGGTACTGTGTAATGTCCATGTAATTACACAGTGAAGAATGTTCCATTCATAAATAAAGGATTACTCAAAAGTATGAAATTTGTAAATATGTAAGTTGTCAAAATATCACTCATCCGATTACTAGCAATCTAGATGGGGGGAGTGTGGGGTGGACCATGTTTACAAGGGAGTAATTTGGCAGTAACTACCTTAACTAAGTGATCAATCCTAGCGTCAGTAATAGGAGAGGCTGTGACATTATGTGTGTCCTGAACCTAATGTGACGTAACACGTAGAACGCAATATCTCATCTACAGAGGAACTCACCAAGGATATTTAACTTGAATCTAATCATTTTTAAAACAAACACATCCAACATATGGACCAGTTCACAGAAGAAAATGGTCTATATCTTCAAAGAGTCAATGTAATACAAACATCTTTTTTTTTTTTTTTTTTTATGGTGAGAGCGTTCCAGATTAAAGGAAGCTAATGTTCCTAAGAACATGATCGAATATGTGAAACTTGTCTGGATCCCTTTGTGAAGCTGATAGTAGGCAAAGAAATGAGCACAGTGAGAAAAATTTATGCAGCGAATTAATTAAGATCCTGCTGCACACTCTACTTTTCATAAAGTTCATAACTTGCTCACATCTGCAATGAAGCACCAAAGGGAACAATAAAAATTAAATTCTTAATGTCTACTAATTTTATGGGAATACAAGAAAATTGGACATAGCTTTACAGTTTTGCCAAACTCCCTTGAATTTTTAACTCTAGCAAAGAAATTATGTTTCATGCCTCTGTGTGCTGTGTAGCCCATAATTACACTTTGATTGACATTACTATTGTTAGTTAAATTTGACTACGTGTAACATAATGAAAAATCAGCAATTAAAACTTCGGTTGGTATACTGGGAATGCACATTTTGCATGAAATAACTTTAAAAATATGTGCAATTATTAAAATATAATGTTCATATAAAGAGATTATCATTTTTTCATAGTTTTTTTAAGTAATGACTTAGAATTAAATATACACACATATATGCATAATTCATATGCATATTCATATATGGATATGTATTTAGTTAGATATATTCTAAGGGTCTTACTTATTGGCCCTAGGTTCTGCATCACTTTTAACCTTAAAGGCCGGACTTCATGCACATATCCAATCACACATTGTTATCATGTCCTGCTTTGATTCCTGAGTAGGGTCAAGTATTTAGAGTCCAGAATGTTTTGGTGATACATGGTTATATTTGGCATATATTAAGTTATCACGTACGTGGAAATATATTGGTAAATTTAGCTTGTCCTATAGAATAAAATCCGGTCTCCTCACTCACTAGTTAACAGACAGCTATTATATATAATTTATAGTCACCAAGGCCTTCAAAATATTGTTAATTAATTTTGCAAAATTCTAGTCATTACACAGCTTAATATGTAAAGAGGACATGAAGGTTTTTGAAAATTAACTATCTCCGTGCCCCTTTTTTTAATGTCCCTAAAGCTATATCCTTACGTGCTATTATCTCCGTTCCGAAAAACAGCAACATGGCTAGTCTGCCCTATGTTTGTAATTTCATAACATTCTCCTTTCCTATATATCTTTTAAATACCCTTCTCTATCTGAATTGAATTTTCACTCCGTCTCTACCAGCTCCCTTATCTCAGCCTAAATAGCATAATAATATTTCCCTCAGCCTTACAGAATGTTTCAGATAACTCCATGCTCTCACGTGCTTGTCTGTGTGTGTTCCTCTAACTAGCCTATCGTTATTCACTGTCAGGAAACTGGTATTATTTATTTATTTATATTACTTATGAATTTTAAAATAACAGCTCTCCCAATAACTTAGAGTCTTACGATTTGAAATGATTTGTTATTAATTTTGACTCTCTTTCAATAGTCACTGACCCACTACCTGGAAACATAGCAAATCCAGGTGATAATTAATGAATATTAATATTATGAGTTCAAATACACATATGTACTACGGTTGCACGAGTGTATGCATTTTATATGTGCATGTATATATTCAAAACATATCAGACATTTAGAGATAATCTCCTTAAATCCAATTTTACGAATGGAAAGGACAAAAACAAGTATACAAAATTCCTACAGGTTTAGGGAACACATTCCTTCATAAGCTTTCTTCATTTATCTTTAGACATTATTCAGCTGTAATTTAATCTGTCACTTCACTGCATAATCTACTTCTGCTGTGGCTCGCTCAACTGGTAGATACACACTTTCCTGTTCCAGTCTGTATTACTCGGTTGAGCCCCATAGTATTAGAAATTGGGCAAATGTGCTCACTGCCGTGCTATTTCTTCATCTTTATCCATAATTTATCTTAGCTGCTCAGTTTAGCTCTAGGAATATCCGATGATAATATTCAGTCTACCTTCTGTTTTCTTTGTCTACAATTCCCTGACCTGTATCTATTATTTCTTGGAGATTGTAACCACTGGGTTAAAAATTTGTTCTCATCATAAATTTCGGTATTTGAGAATCAATTATGATCTTTCATCCAGCGTTCTTTCTAACACCCATAAAATGGTTATATCTCAAAGATCACATTCAGACTTTGTCTTTGCTAATAACTACAAATCTTCCTAATCTTCCTAAGCTCAAGTATTGCACTCTCCTACAATTCCTCCTCTTTCTAGCTCAACTCCTTCAACAACAAATCAACAATTTGTGCAATCCTGACTTTGCTATTGTTAAACTATTTAAATATTCTCATAATTTGGGGAAGTCAATTCTACCTAACTGCATTTGTGTGCATATATTCCTATGGCCCTTCTGTTACTGTGGATAAACTGTTCTTGCTCTTGTCTAAACCTTCTACCTCTTAACCCGAGATGGCAATACCATTTTCTCACTCTGTGAAATAAAGCAATGCCATCAGGCCCTTTCTGCATCCATAACTACTCATTCTGATGTTATTCTCTTCTCCCTTCCTTGGTCGTACTGCCTTCAGGCTTTCATAGCCAGCTCCTAAAGGAAACCAATCAGTCGGTAACAGTCAGTCATGGGTACCATGTTTCTAAATATAAGAATCTCTTCTATGTTCTCACCTACTTGATCACTCTGTCTTTGATTTTTTTTTTCTCATGATTTCCAAAATATACCACTCTGATGGTTTTCCAGTCTCCCTTTTGATCTCTTCTGCTTTGCTGATTTCTACACTCCTCAAATTACCTCTAAAGAGTGGATTATAGATCACCTAGAGTCTATCTATGCTGTTACACTTGGACTTAAATTATTACTTCCAACAACTGTATAGTATGCAAGATTGTACTATATCTCTCTATTGTTGGACAAATAGGAGATTTTCATTTTCTAACTTTGCAAACTATATGATGATAAACAATCATTTACATGTTTCTAATAGCAATGTTTGATGATTTTCAAGGATAAATACCAAGAAGAAGATTTAACTCCAAAACAGAAGCAGAACATTTGTTTTTTACTTGCATCTCAAGTAAGAGAATACACAGCCTCCCCCATTACTAGTAGTTTGTCTGCCGCATCTCGGAAGTTTTGGTATGTTGTTTGTTTGTTTGTTTTCATTTTCATTCATCTGTAAGTACTTTCTAATTTCCCTGGTGATTTCTTCTTTGGTCCACTTGTTTTCTTTGGTCCATTTGTTTTTTAAGTACATGTTACTTAATTTCCACAAATTTGTGGATTTCCCAGTTTTTCTTCTGTTATTGATTTTTAAGTTCATCTCAATATGCTCAGAGAAAATACTTGTATGACTTCTATATTTAAATCTATTGACACTCATTTTGTGGCCTAACATGCAGTCTATCCAGGACAATGGTCTATGTACCCATGAGATGTGTATTATGTTGTTGTTGGGTAGAGTGTTTTGTATATGTCTGTTAGATGGTTGGCTTATAGTGTTGTTCAAGTCCTCTGTTTCTTTACTAACCTTATGTCTGGTTGTCCTACTCATTACTGTGAATGGTGTGTTGAAGTTTCCAGTTAGTATTGTAGAACTCTATGTTTCATTCTTCAGTGTCGTCAATTATTGCTTCATATATTGTTATGGTCTGTTATTAGGCATGTAAACGTTTATAATTGTTTAACCTTGCTGTATTAAAACTATTTTAATATGCAATATCTTCCTTTGTTGCTTGTAAACATTTTTATTTTAAGGTCAATTATTTTTTCTGTGATTAGTATAGGTACCTTAATGTTTTCATTACTATTTGCAAGGAATATTTTTCTTCCATCTTTTTACTTTCAGCTTATTTTTAAACTATTTGCGTTTTTGGATCTAAACTGAGTCTTTTTGAGGGGTGCCTGGGTGGTTCATTTGGTTAAGCATCCCACTCTTAGTTTCAGCTCATGTCATGATCTCATGGTTTGAGCTCCACATCAGGATCCGTGTTGATGACACGGAGCCTGCCTGAGATTCTCTCTCTCCCTCTCTCTCTGCTGCTTCTCTGCTCTCTCTGTCTCTCAAAAATAAATAAACTTAAAAAATTTAAAAAAATAAAATGAGTCCTTTTTAGGGAGTGTATAGTTAGAAAAGGCATTTTATTATATATTCTGCCAATCTTTGTCTTTTGCCTGGAGAGTTTCATCCATTAACATTTACAAATTATTGATGAGGAACATAACTTCTTACATCATATGTTTTTCATATGTCTTCATTACCTGAATTACTGTCTTCTTTTATGTTTAATTGATTTGTGTAGCAAAAAATTTATATTTATATTCACCCTTAGCATTTCTTGAAGGGTAAATGTAGTGATGAATAACTTGGCCAGATTTTGTTTACCTGGGAATGTCTTAATTTTTCCTTCACTTATGAAAAATAATTTTGCCATTCTGGGATTATTTGTTGACAGGGAGTTTTGTTTTTCTTCCTTTAAGCACCTTGAATACAACAGCCCACTTCCTTCTGGCTTCCAAGGTTTCTAATGGAAAGTCTGCTGATCTCTCACTGACGTTCTCTTGAAAGTTTCAAGTCACCTCTGTCTTACTGTTTTCAAGACTTCCTCTTTGTCTTTGGCTTTTGGGAGTTCAGTTATAATTTATCTTGATGTGTGACTTTTTGAGTTTATCTCAGAGTCCGCTGTGCTTATTGGACATTTATATTCACGTCTTTCATCATTTTGCACTTTTCAGCCATTGTTTCTTCAAATATTATTTCTGCCCCTTTCAATCTCTCTTCTCCTTCTGGAATACTCTGAATGTGTACCTTGATCTGCTTGGATCAGCTTGATGTGTCTTGTGACCTTGTAGGTCTCTTAGGCTCTGTTCACTTTTCTTCAATGTTGTTCTTTCTTTCCTCAGACCCAGTAATTTCCATTGTTTTATATTCCAGTTTACTGATTCTTCTGCCTGTTCAAAATCTGCCTTTGAAATCTTCCAGTCAATTTTTCATTTTGTTATATTTTTTAGCTACAGAAGTTCTTTTTGGTTTCAGGTTTCCTATCTCTTTATTGACATTTACATTTCGCCCATACATCATTTTATTGACTTTTTCCACATCTTCCTGTAGTTCTTTAAGCATCTTTAGGACAGCTATTTTAAAGTCTTTAGCTAGTAGGTCAAGTCTTTTACAGGAATAATTTCAATTAAGTGATTTTTTTTTTCCTTTGAATGGACCAGTCTTTCTCTTTACTTTGTATGCCTTAAGAATTTTTTGTTGTTGTTGAGAAATGAATATCTGAATCTAATAGTGTGATAACTCTGAGAAAGATATCCTCCTCCTTCTTGAGGGCTTACCGTTTGGTGTGTTTTATTTTATTTATTTTTTTATTTTTTTAATGTTTAAGTTATTTTTGAGAGAGAGAGAGAGAGAAACAGAGACAGAGCATGAGTAGGGGAGGGGCAGAGGGAAAGAGGGAGACAGAAATCAAAGCAGGTTCCAGGATCTGAACTGTCAGCACAGAGCCTGACACAAAGCTTGAGCCCACGAACCATGAGATCATGACCTGTGCCGAAGTAAAACTCTTAACTGACTGAGCCATCCCAGGTGCCCCTATTTTTGTTTTGTTTTGTCTTCTTTTGATTGTTGTAGACTGTTTCTGTGCTGAGGTTCAGATTGAGATGTAATCTTAAGGTCTTCTTTTGTCTTTTCTGAGCCTTTGCCTTTCCCAGGTTTGTGTGGTGACTTTCTACCTTCCCTGTACACACAGTTGTTTTTTTAATGCCCTGGTCTTTAATTTCTGGCTCCCAAAAAGGGGGTGGGTAGAAAAAATGAAGGGGGAGAAATAGGAAACTGGCCCCTTAAATCCCTCAGAAGGCACTTCAACCTAAAGAAAGAGGGGCTTGCAGCAACAGCAGAAAGTCTAATTACAATGGCCATTTGCACACTGTGTGAACCTTTGGAATCAAAATCATTAATCAGTAATCAGAGCACAGCTCTCTGATATGTGGAGACAGGATCTTTTGCGTACCCTGGTTCTCATAAGTTGCTCCTGGAAAACACGAATGGCTGCCTGCCATAGGCTGGGGAATGAGGGATAGGTAGCTGCTACTGTACCAACAGCTGAAATTGACAAAAACGTACTAATATAGTGTCCAAGCTGTGGAGAGTTTAGCTAAGTCACTCATGGTATTGCTGCTTTAGCAATTGTTTTGTTTGGCCAAGTCCACTGCAGTGACATACTGACAGTAGCCCTTCATACAAGTGCATGCATTATAGATATTAGCTAGAAGAGTCAAGATTAAATGTAAATTCCTCATATGACTTCCCCAACAGTCTGTAATCCATAGTCTTCCCTTGTTCCCAGTGCCTTCCCTTCACTCACCACTTAGATAAGATCCTGCTCTTTTGGCTTGAATTGACCAATCTGATCTTAACCCAGGAACCTCAAAGCACTCTATTCATGGATCCTAATTATTAGGCTGTGGCCCAGGTTCTGTCTTTCTGTATCTGCACTCTGTTTTGCATTTCCTTGGTTAATAGTAATGTTAAGAACCTGTTTATGCTCATACTGTCTGGGAGTATTTTCTCTTCTACTTATGTCATTTCCTGCTCATGCTATTTGCACATATATTGATTGTATTTTCTTTTTTAATTAGTCAAAATTACTATATATTTTGTATAATAACATTTGCTTTTTTTTAACATCCTTCAGATGTTGTTAATCACTTGCATCTTATTGTGGGCTTTTATTGTCATATAAAATTTTTAAATGTTAAAAAAATTTCAGTATTTCTTTTATGGCTTTTATCTTTTAAATGTTATTAAAAGGGCCTTCCATACTCCAAATTTTAAAACATTTTCATCTATATTTTCCTTTAGTGTTTTCATAATTTTTGTTTTCTGTCTTTTTAATGGATTATTTATATGTTCTGATTTTAACATCAGCTGATATATTTTTTAGCATGTGAAGAAAGAACAGTTCTATCCGTTGTTTGAATATTTCTTCTCTTCACTAATTTTGGATGACGCCACTATTACATATCAAAATGCATAAAACATAGGTTTGTTTCTTATATCACTTTTTAGTTCCTGTATTAATAGTTACTTATAATTAATCAAATAACATTAACTATAGCTTTGTTTTTATGTCATTAACATATGATATATTTATATTTAATACATATTGCATATAAAAGCTTTCTAATGTTAACCATGACACACATGAGATAAATTATTTTAGGTAAAATGTAATTCAGCGTACTTTTAAATTTGACTTTCTATTATTTTTTTTAGAATTTCTGAATTATTTTTGTATATGAGAACTCTAAAATTGACCTTTCTAGAACTTTATTTGCTTTTTTCAACCTGGTAATCCTTGCCTCTTAATATGAGTTGTGCCTTCCCACATCTTTACTATACTAAAATGGTTTATTTAAGATCAGAGTTATCTCTTCTTGGAAACATTTCACTTATGAAGAAATGACCTTAGCTGTTTTTCTGTCACAAAACATCAGAAGAATAGAGAATGTCAGCAATATTCCATCGAGAGTAAGACGAAGTTGAGATCGTTGGCCATTTCTTTAGCTCACCTGCATTACTATACTGAAGTCACAGTAAGTATATTACATGTTTTGAAAAATGTTTGCTTCATGATAAAAATATTTTTATTAATTTGTGATACCATGAACAAACATGGGTATATATATATGACATTAAAATAAATAACCGCAGGGTATATTTTAGGCTAATAAATGACATTTTAAATAAATAACATTTCTGTATATATGTGAAGAGGATTCATATGAGTTTAAATACATAAAAAAATAATCCCACAGTTCTTACTTCAACTTCAATTTCTTGCTTCGCTTCTTACTTATTTCATAAATATTATGAAGTTAGTGTGAATAATAGCTGTACTAGCAGGAAAAGTATGTATCATTTCTGATTCTTTTTATGTTCTGAATTTTTAAAATTTCTTATCATAAACTTGAGTAGATCCATAAAACAAATGGAAGAAATTGTCAAGCATTGATGACAGGGGCAAAAAGATCAGAACGAATCAAGGCGAGAGTTCCTTCTCATAGTCTGTAGTTCTAGGTAGAGAATCCTGTCTTACTTTGAATTATTCCTGGTACAAAGCATTTAAATTTCTGTAGTTATTTAAAATTTTCATCACTTACAGCATCTTGTAAATGAGTTTCACTGAAGTCATTTATTGAAATGTTAATTAAAATTTCATTTATGGCCAACTACTTCCGTTAAAGATGTTCCTCTAGAATTTGTTTACAAATCTATCAAAATTGAAAGGTTTTAATGAATGAATTAGCACATACATTTAGCATGAAGAAAGCTAAGAAGTGTGACAGTTACAGTCTTCATCAGTTAAGTTTTATAGGAAAAAAGTAAGAAAAGTGTATAATATTTAATTTATTCCTGAAAACCAGCCTGGTTTATACATTCTAGGACTGAAATAAAATATTTTGAGGATAACTTAAATTTTAATTTCTACCTAAAGCTGAAATACTTTAATTCTTTGAATTAGTTATTCTTGATATTGGAAGACAATGATTTCCATAATTATTCATGTAAATGAGATAAGTTTGGAGAAAATTGTTAAGTTGAAAGGAAATTTTATACTTTAATGATTCTTGAAAATTCAGTGACTCTTTTACCAAAAAAATAGAATAGGAACACCAGCTGAGAGCATTTATTAATGACTGAACTTACTGAAACTGACAGAGGGAAAGTAGCACAGATATTAACGCTTGAACAAGTCATTCCAAATAGGAGAAAAATAAGACCCAAAAGGGTGAGTCAGTGACAAATACGGGTCTGGAATTTAGAATTTTCTTATCTCCTAACAAAGTTTTCTTTCCTCATAGGTAGCACCTAAAAG
The DNA here is from genome assembly GCA_030068075.1 of Paguma larvata. Taxonomy (NCBI): domain Eukaryota; kingdom Metazoa; phylum Chordata; class Mammalia; order Carnivora; family Viverridae; genus Paguma; species Paguma larvata. Next base: position 40,793,757 of record CM057840.1, read on the forward strand.
TAGAAGACACCAATAAAAAAGTAGAACAGATAGGTACTTGTTCTTCAAACAATATAAAGCATTTGTATAAGCCTTCTTTTTTTTATAAAATAAGTAAAATAATGGTAAAAGAAAAATGATAATGCTCAGTGCTCAAAACTTTCTTCAATTTAGGATTTTTATGTAATTAATGATAGAATAAAAATAAAATCAGATTACTTAACTTCAGTACTTCCCCACATTATAATATTGAATGATCCCATGAATAAATAAGCAGTACACCATAATACCATCGAGATCACCTGTGAATTTCCTTTTAAGATTGCATGTTTATTTTTTCTTTTAGTTTGAAGTTATTTTTAAACTTCTTTGTCTAATTTCAAGCTCACTCAGTGATTACAGTTTATCAAATCTGATATAATTCATTTACTAAAATTTCCAGAAGGGTTTTATGTGATGGTATGAAGTTCTATGTTGAGGTGAAGATGATGTGCTTAACTCATAAAATATCCGCTTCTCACAGCATTGTAAACTCAGTAAACCCACTTTCGCCTGGTGATATGCATCTGTTTCTATGGTTCATAGAGGGAGTTTCCTGCTGAAATAAAGATGTGAATGTTCACAAATTGAATATTAGTAGAAGGCAGATTTCTTCCCACTGTTTTTGGATAAGATACTGACAATAAACAGTAGGAGGTAAATCTATCTCAATTTCAATTATAAATAACATGCAAGCATTCTTTTCCATCTATTGTTTGGAAAACAAGAAGCTACATGATTTATAGCAGAAGAAAAACAATTATATAATTGAGTCCCAATGAAATTTTATGGTTTTGGTTACTTCTTGTTCTGAAAACTTAAGGATGTGTTCCAATAGAAACTCAAAAAGATGTTTGTGAATAATATTCTTAAAAGAAATTAAATTCATAGAAGAAAATAAAATACCATGTCGTCTAGGTTTTTTTGTTTAAAACTTGTTATTAGATTAAGAGATCCAGTTTAATCACATTGACTTTATTTAAATTAACTAATTCGTGTCACCTTCAACCTAATATGATTGAAATAATTTGCTTTTAAAAGGTAAAAATGGAATTATTTTGAAAACGGTCACACCAAGCTTCATGATAATACAAAATTAAAAGCCAAACATAATCTCTGAACTCAAACATAAATCATAAATATATAAAGACATGATGTGTGTCCTTGGGTAAATTGTAGTTTAACCTTATGGCGTGTATGATTGAAAAGGCATCGATGGATTACTGTAGTTGATCAATAGTAAGTGTATAATGGACAATTTACTTTAAACAATTAATTTATTACAAGAGGAAAATGGGAAATACATGGTCGGTAAGCACGTTAAATTTACTTCTGAAAGTATAATTGCTTTAAACTTCTTAGAAAAAGAAATTATAGATGCTGTACTACAGGCAAATTAGGTTATTTTATAACTGAGGCAAATTGGGGAAACTCATAGGCTCTTGATTCTGGAGTCCTAAACTGCATCTGGACCCAACTCTAAGTCTGAAGACAATCACAAGCTGTGTGATGAGAGAAAAGTCTCCATTTATAAGCAGAAGAACCTCATTCAAGGCTTTCTATTACAATGACTTTGGACCCTAGGATCATTATTGTATTTTAGAAAGATTATTCTCTTAGAGTGAAAGAATGGATTTAAGAAAACCAACAGAGTGTATCTCATGGATACACTTTATAAAATCTATATAGAAAATAATTCTATATTTAAAAGGAAATAATGGAAACCTAGCTAATTCAGGGTGATGACGGCAAAGAGGGGATGGTTAAGAAGGAAGTTAAAGAGATAGAAATAATATTGATAATGGTAAACATTTGCGAACTATTTTAAGATGTGGCAACTGAAGCAAAGAAAGTTTGCGTGACTTTCCCAAGGCCATAGTGCCACTGGCAGAACTGTGATTTGAGTCTAAATAGTTAGCTCCAGAGTCTATGTTCTTACCTTATTTCTTATAAATAACAAACTGCACACATGATAGCTAAACAGAGAGGTAAAAGACAATTTCTATATTTCTGGTCTAGATAAATGAGTGCATATAGTGGTGGTATTCAATAAGTTAATAACCAGATGTGGAAGGACAGAATGGTTTGTCATAGATAAACAGAGACCTGCAGCACACTTATACATGCCAAGTCTGATCTTAGAGTCTCAGTTTCATCTTGCTTCACTCTAGGACTCAGGATGAAAAGGAGTTTCCAACCGAGACAAAGGATTCTTGAGTTCATGGAAAAAATAAATAAAAAAGAGGCAGTCACAGATTATATTATAGAAATAATCTATAATAAATCTAATACATATATAGATTAGTAAATCTAATACATATATAGATTATATAGATTATATGTAATGATATATAGATATATATAATCTATATATTATAGATTATAGAATCTGCTCAGATTTGTTACATGTCATTTAATTTTTAAAAGAAATTAATATCACCCAGATTAATATAAATAAGGTGGGAAGAATTGTCCTCCCATATTGAGAGGTACTAAGGTAAAATCCTATACAGATAGGCCTGATAAAGAAGAAAAGGGGATGCTCTGAACAGAAACACAACTTAAAATATAGAGGTAAGAGAATTCCACCAGGTGAAAGTGTAGGATGAAGTTGAAATGTCTTGAGACAAGAATGAGCTGAGTATTCTCAAGGAAACTGATGCAAGCAGAAACCAAGTTTAGTCAATACATATTGAGTTTGAGATGGCTTTGTGGGCAGCTCAAATATGCACTGGACAGTTACATGTAAGGTCCTTATAACTCAAAATAATATTTAAGAATTGGAAAATGAGTTTCTGAAAGAAAGACTTCCAGGGAAAGGTCAGGGATGAAAGAAAACTAAATAAAGTTATTGTCTAGAACATGAAAAAGACAGTGGGTTCAAGGATGGTGCGGGATAAGTGATGATCACATCTTTAATCGTGAATTAATTTTAGAAACGATTGTTTCTCCTAACATTGATCACACATTTATTAATTTTATTATAATTGGACATAATTTAGGTTTCTTATACTACTAAAAATAATCGCTTATAGCCTATTAAGTTTGCAATAGTATGATGTCTTAAAACGTACATGCCTTGATTTAAAAAATATTGCCAAAAAATGCTCACAATCACCTGAGCTTCCGAGTCCTAATCACTCATCACAGATCACCGTAACAAATACAACAATGGAGAGGCTCGAAATATTGCAAAAATTACCAACACGTGACAGAGAGACACGGGGTGAGCAGATGCTGTTGGAAAAATGGCACCGGTACACTTGCTCGATGCTGGGTTACCACAAATCTTCAATTTGTATAAAAACATGCAGTAAAACAAGGTATGCTGTGTATGTGAACAGAGAGAGCTCTTAAATAAAAACAGGTACTTAAAAATTCCATCAGATTTAGCAGTAAAAGACTCACCTCACCTGTTTTGTTGGCTTAAGCATTTCAATGGAGTAAGAACAGAAGGCTGAATGCATGCAGCCTCTGAATGTGCATGAGAATGCAAGCAAATAATGTGTGCAAATGGTGTGTTAAGAAGAGGCTAGATATAAGTGATAGCTGATAGAGTCTTGAGGCAGATTTCTATTATTGTTAATTAAAATATATACATACATATGTATATAATGTTTGTATATAACTGATCAAATTTAAAATATCCTTAAATACAATCCCCTCACACATACCTCTCCCCCCAAAAAAGTAGCAGCGATATAATGGAGCACTTCCCTAGAGACTCATAGATATGGGGTGTAAAGCACAAACGAAGAGGTCAGAAAGAGAGAATCACGTGTACTTGTACATTTAAAAAAAAAAGTCTGGATACAGGTAATGTACACAAAAGGGAGGAAGTGACACAGAGTCACTTTATAATGCATTCTGTGTCCTCACTGAGGTGTTAGAAATATTCAAGTGAGAAGAGTAAATGCAGAAATTATGGAGTAAATCACATTTGAAGAGTCAGGAAGTTTCTGAATAGTCACTGTGGGCAGTAATAGAGAAATGTCTAATATATATTGAGTCTTAAAGACAACCTCCATTATATTATTTAAGTTCGTGCAAATATTATTTTATGTTTATTTCATTCCCAGATCAAGATTTAGGCCCACAGATACACTGCTAGTGGTTTACTAAGTGCATACATGGCGGTGTGCTGAGTAAAAGAGAGGAGTGTCTATTGCCTGCCGTCCTGACTCTAAAATCAAGCTCTTACTTAGTACCCTATATCAGGATATCAAAGCATTCTGCTCTCTGGTGGTAGTAAAGTATAGAAAATGATAGAGAGTTCATTTTGAATCGAAGAGAATAAATTTGTGGTAGCCCTAGTCTGTGTAATGTTGGGAGCCGTTTTGGGCTCACAGGTTGAGACCCCTCCCTGCGTGGGAAAGGTTGAAGCAAAGCTCCCGCCAGCCAAACTGGCGCCTAGTTTTACCTCCTTCTAAATAATCTTTCAGGCCTGGATTTCTCGAATCGCTCTCGTTGACCTAAGGGACATAATGCTCTTTGGTTTTAGGGCATATGGAAAAGGGGACTTGGTCTTAATGGATAAAAACTGAATGAGAGTAACCTGGCCAGAAGTAACCTCAAGGTTGCCTCTTGGGGATAGGTTGCACAAACTGATCATATAGAATAGCAGCTATGAGTTGGCTAGAAATTGGCAGATGTTAGGCCCCAAGACTCCTTGAACCAAACTAGATCCCTGCAGGTATCGCTCCCCTCAGCCCCACCATAAAACCTCAAGGCACATCTCCATAAAGCTTCTCTCAGAATTAACACACTGATGGGAAAGATTGTAAAGAGACTTAGGACCTTCCCCAAAGGTTAGCCTAGCCCAAAAGTTAGAAGCACTATTTATCAGCAGCAAATATTGAGCACCTCCCTGAAATTAACATTTCGCAAATCCTTTTATAATTCTTATCCCCATGCTCCCTTATGCCATAAACCTATAGATGACTACATGGGTCTTGTGACAACAATGCATGTTGTAAAGAATGCCTTGTCACTGATGTAATGTCACTCGCTACCTTTAAAAATAAAGACACTGAGACCAGCAAAGCAGAGATGCCAGAATAGACACCAGAATGGCAGAGACGCCAGAATTGCCAGGGCTGCCTGCTTGGTCATCAGATTCCATCTCACTCGTGGCTCTCTCACTTCATTTTGCCTGACTGTCCGTCCTTCGTGGACCCCTAGATTCGCAGGAACAAGGACCCTGGCAGTGTACTTCAGGTAAATTCTCAGAAATCCTCAGCATTCTTTCCTGAAATTGAAAGAAGAGAAGACAGAAGTGATCCGAGGATGATGAGCGACAGGTCAGTTCTCTAGAAGCTTGGGGATGAAAGTCATCTGTGGTTAGTGACCAGAGAGTGATTAGATTATAAATCTTTAGGGCCCTGTTGGGTCGGATTAAAGTGGAAGTTGATTGATAGTAAGTAAAGAGTTTCATTGTTCTTAAATAAGCTTAAAACCCAATTGTAATAAGAATAAGGGAATAAGAAATAGATGAAAGGAATAGATTAAGTTTAGACTAAACTCAGGATGATGAGACTTATTGAGAATCACTTGAAATCATTTGTGTAATGAAGTAGGAAATAGAAATATATGTTACTAATTATTTATAATTTTAGAACCTCTGGAGATAAAAGTATTTTAACATATTTAGACAATATTCACATTTAAGAAAGAGATGAAAAGGAAAATTAAATGTTGCATGGATGTGTGAAATGTAGGCTAAGCTATTTTTATTCAAACTATTACTGCAGACTCTCTTACACCTGCAGCTTTTTAAGTCGTATTTGTGATTCACATTTTTAATAGTATCATAATGGCATCTAATTTGCAGAGATTAATTGAAGCTAATATTTAAAGAATGTGAGATTAAAAAGAAACTAAATAACTTTACTCTCTAACAAACATAAAACAGATTGAATGTCCCTGAATAAAATTGTTATTCCTCTCTGCCATAATTGGATTTTCTCCGGTTTCTGCTTTGTGAATTCCTACTCAACTTTCAAAAACAAATTCATATTTTTCCCCTGTAAAGAAATCAATGAACATTCCCAAACACTTCATTTACTGCATCTCAAAGATGAGTTAGTTTAACCGTTGCCATCTACTACCTTTGTAGTTATCCTTCCATTTCAATTGTTATGCCATATATTTTTAGGTATTTGTTCATGTGTTTTATTTTGCCATATGGGTCTTACCAATAATTGGTAAATTCTTTGACTGCAATGATGGTAGCTTATTTCTTTTTGCATCTTTTCACTATCTTAAGTATTTAATAAACATTTGTTTAAAGGTTCAGAATTGTAAGAGACCAAATCAAAAGAACAGAAACAAAAGGGAATGTATGTGAAAATGCATGTAATGGAGTCTAACTGCAGACAACAACCTTTGAAATCTCAGTCCTCCTATATAAGGCCCCACTCATGTCTGCTCAGTGCTCTTCATTATCTTGAATAGGTAAACAACAAAAATAAAATTTAGAAAAGAAAAATAGTTACTTAATGGTGTCACAAAAACTGAATCAGACCCATCACTGCCAAGTGGATGTGCCAGGTCAATCAAACAAAGGAAAGGGAGCTTCTGTTTTAGCACTATTTTATTAGCTTGTATCTGAAGTAAAGGAAACGTTAATTAAAAAAAAAAAAGAATGATTATAGAGGCACCTGGGTGGCTCCGTCAGATAAGCCTCCAACTATTGATTTTAGCCCAGGTTATGATCTCACTGTTGTGAGACTGAGCCCTGAGGTTGGGCTCCATGCTGGGTGTGTAGCCTGCTTCCTCTCTTTCTGCTTGTCCCCCGCTGGCATATGCACTCCCTTTCTCTCCCACAAAAAAGAAATAAAAAAGAAAAGCAGAATAACAACCCATAGATAAACCAATAACCAATAGGAGACATGAAGTCATAGTTACATTATCTCCCTTTTCTCCACAAACCGTCTTTCCTGAGACATAATTCATTGGCTTCTCACAACCAACTGCAAGTTACATCAATCAATCACACTTAGTTCGAGCTATCTTGAAAATGTTATCTGTTATCTTTTAACGTTTAAAGCAACGTCACTGTTGTTTCCATTCCTTTGTATCTTACATTCTCTTGAGAGTTTAGTCACTAATAAAATAGGACATGACATTTACTGAGACAATGGTACATAATTTACCTAAATGTACAGTTGAAGAGAAAATATTTTATTTTACATATGGTAACATTTTCTGTCATAGAAGGAGTTATCCATAGGAAGTGCACATTTTCTCCATTGTTCTAATCTGTAAGAGGGATTTTTCAACTTCCATCCCATGTGTGGAAGAATGGAGTGGTAGAATGAGGCCAATGGGTATGTTTTTTCAGTTGTAGAGTTAAGAATTACAAATTTACTTCCTAACCTAGATTTTCCAACATTATCATAACCAGCAAATAAGGTAATATTTTGGACTTTTTATTTATTCTTTGCCATATATTTTAGTGACTCAGAAGCCAAAAACTGAAGAGATTTATTTTTATTGTTTCTGGAATCCCAATCCTAATTAGTATGAATGGATGCATCCTATAAGTCTTTACTCACTGTTTAATTGGCTATCAGTTTTAGCAAGTAGACTGAAAGAAATAAACATACATTTCTTTGAAATATTTTTCTATATTTTTTCAACCTTGAGAATTATATGGAGGAAGAAACTATTTTCTGGGTGATTGTTTTTATGATGTACCAATGCATAATGGAACAGAATCTTCCCTTGTAAGACTCATTTAGGAATTTTTGAAAACTCAATTCACATTTCACTTTTGTTAAGCAATGTGGTAGCCAGCCTCCAGGATGTCAGTTACCATGCCCCTTTCCTGAAATTCACAGCCCTTCTTGGTGTCCTTGTGTAATTTCTTGGAGACACTCTTATTTGTGCACTCTCTCTGTGTCTCTTTCATTAGTGCTCTGGAGGAAGTCATGTTGTCAGCAGACCCAGGGAGAGACCTACCTGGTGAGAAACTGAAGCTTCTTACCAATCAAATTATGAGTAAACCTGGAAACAGAACCTTCCGTCCAAATATAGACTTCGCAGACTACAGGGTCAGCCAACATTTAGACAACATTTAGTCTCTCAGCCTCCTGAGAGACTCTGAGCCAGAACCTCTGAGAGTCACACATAGATTTCGGATTCAAGCAGCCTCTTGAGCAGCACAAAAGTAAGTGGTGCTGGCCTGGGGTTAGTCAGCAAAGACATGGAGGAGGGGGAGAAGGAGAAGATCCAGAGTTCCATTCTGGAAATGGTCATGTCCATGATCAGAGACAGTTCCTGGAGGGAAAGTCAAAAGGGGGAGGGGGAAGGAGGGGAGATTTGGGCTGGGCTGATAACGACAGAGATGGACCTCTCACTGAGGAGCAGCGTGAGGAAGGCATGGATAACGTGGTGGAGGCTCGTATTGCCCTAACCAAATGATTTGTGCTTTCTCTGCCTACGCACTGGACTACCTTACTTCAATAAAGATTTGCCATTTTTGCAGTTTAAAATACTACTACAACTACTAATAATAAATAGTTCTTGTTAAGTTGTGCAACAATTACAATGCGACAACAGATAACTACTACCAGCATTTAATATTTTATTATAAAAATAGAAAACCTGACTCTCAGTGGAATAATAAAGGAAATTGTGCCATGAATTAAATGTCACATATGTGCATTGTTTCCAGTCTAGGGTTAGAAACCGTACTTTGAGAGAGTCCTGGTAACCGTTAACCCTTCTCTCACGTATATATTTTAGAATCACCTAATCGAGTTTGACAAAAATGGTAAGAGTCATTGTTATTAGAATTACATTTAATTTGTAGCTTAATTTAGTAAGAATTATATACTTTTACAATATTGGGTTTTCCTATCTATAAAAATAGTACTTTTCCTCATTTTACATGAGTTCTGAGCAACTCATAAAGAAATACCCATATGGAACAGTTGCATGATCTTTAGTTTTTCTCATGAAAGTCTTGCATATTTTTTGTAGGATTCTTTCTAAGTACTTAATACTGATGTAGATAAATGCCATTTATGTTTTTACATGCGCTTAGCATGCAGCAAATTGCTTAACTATGTTTTTGATTATAATAAAATGTTGGCATCCTTTTAGGGAGTTTTCTACAGAGACAACTATAAATCTTTGAAATACAGTAGATTAATTTATCTTTAACTCTGATATTATATATTTCTATGTCTATCTCTCTCTCTCTATCTCTCTATCTATCTACCTATCTGATATTATGTATTTCTATGTCTGGCTATCTATCGTCTCTCATAATTATCTACTTATCTACATCTTACTGCATTTGCTAATAATTCCAGTCTTCTCTAGTATAAAGTTGAATAGAGATGAGGAAAGTAAGCTTTATTCCCTGTCTCTCATTTTAAAAGAAATACTTAAGTCAGTTTTTTAAAAGTATAGATCTGTTTTTATTTTGTAAATAACAGTAGTTTTCCTAGTTTGATATTTTTTTCCTTCAACATTCTTGTTGTAAATTAAGATTTTAGTTTAATTCTAATTGTCTTTACTCTGTTATTGTTATTGTTATTGTTATTGTTGTTGTTGTTGTTGTTGTTGTTTGAGAATGGAAGAGAGGCAGAGGGAGAAGGAGAGAGAGAATCTCAAGCAGGTTCCATGCCCAGTGAGGACCCAACACAGGGCTCAGTCTCAGAACTTTGAGAATATGACCTGAGGTGAAATCAAGAACTGGATGACAAACTGACTGAACTACCCGAGCACTCCTATTTTATTACTAGTATAGTTAACACACAGCATTGTATTAGTTTCAGATGTATAATATACTGATTCAATAATTCTATACATTACTCAGTACTCATCATGATAAATTTATTTTTTAATTCCCATCATCTATTTAGAGATTTTTAAAAATAATAAAATAATTTACATGTATTCCACTCAAAAAAGATATATCCATATATTCAATGACACTTTTTACTTTTATAAATAATGCTGCAATAAATATACCAGGATGTTTAAATATCCATTTATGAATGTGTTTCTGGAAAGACTACTGAATTAGTTAATACGTTTCGAAGAATATGTTTTCGTTCTCATTTTTCAGATGACAGACCAAGATTTAGAGAAGCTAAATACCGTGCTAAAAGTCACTCATAGAATGTCGCAGATCCCTGGCATAAAAAGACATATACTTGATATAAAATCCCAATCTTAACCAGTTTGTAATCCAACGTAAACCTGATTTTGCTTCTTCTGTGAGGGCTTCGCAGCTTCCTCCCCTGCACCCTCACGGTGATTGCATGTAAAGATGATTATTGTATTTTCTGATATAACTTTAAACAATAATCTTTATAAGTGATCAACAATACAGAAAAATTACCAATATGGTAAATTAATTATCAATTTCAATATCTCATTGAATACAGAGAAAAATTCCTTTCTTAAAAACTGACTTTACACCTGAAGTGAAATATGGATTTTAATAATTTCTGGAAGTGGAATGACCGTTTGACTTTGAATAAGTCACAAATTCTATGATAATAACATTGCTCATCTGTGAAGTGTGATGGTCCTGTCGGCCTCACGGCAGTAGGAGTGTGAGGAGTGCACATTTGTTTAGCCGCACTTCGTGCAAGGGCCAGTCCTCAGGTGCATCCGTTTTGCTCTCAACGGTATTCTTATTAGATAAATACACTTATTTTTTATTTTACTTTTTTTCTATTTTCCTTCCTTTCTTCCTTCTTTCTTCCCGCCCTTCCTTCCTTCTTTCCCTCCTTCCTTCCTTTTTTTTTTCTTTCTCTAAAAAAGTGTGAGAATCTGTGGCATGGGAAAGTAAAGAAATGTATCGAATGCTTCACAGATAGCAAATGGTAGTAGAAGAATTTCAACATAGGCCATCTGCTTCGGAGTCTGTCCCTTTAACTGTACAACAAATGCCTTGTATCCTGGTTTATGTAGAAGAAAAACTTAACGTATCTGGAAATGTCTTTCAAACCAACATAAAAATAAAAAACTTCTTTTCTGTATTTCTCAAGGAAAAATCTTATTCATATTTGTACCTGTGCCTTTGCTAATTTTATCAAGATCAGCACTTAATAAAGTTTGAGTAGGCGGGCATTGATAAAGCAGTTTTTAATGTTTCTTAAGTTTAAAATAGTTAGCCTAGGAGAATTCCAATATAATTGCCTTGCAAAAAATGCACATTAGGAAACAAGAAATAATCGTAAGCTTTGAAGCCATCAATGTAATAAAAAATATATTTAGCAGGGTATGCTATGATTTTATTGTGTTTCATTTAAGCATGGAATTGAGCATAGCCACCTGCATTCCAAAAAAAAAGTTATAATACTATAATTTGAAAAACATATCAAAATACATAAAAATATACATCGTCAGGATAAAACCTTGTAAGTTTACTGCTCTAATCTTCAAAATCTTTATGTATTATGGAGTGTTTTAAATTACATACAAACTAACAGATGATCATCATGTCAAGATTTTATTGCAGATCTGAAATGAAGCTCCTTTCAAAGTTTTATTGCAAACAATGGAGCACCTTTATAAGCCCCTGGCATAACAAAAGAAAAGAAAAAACAAAACAAAACTTCACAAGGAGATTAGAGTCTCTATTATATTTGCAATGATTATGGTGGTAACTATGTCGCTTCCTTGTGATCATTACCATTATCTTTACTCTCAGAAAACATACGCAGAATGTATTCTGTTGTCTCGAATCTCAAAGAACAGCATTAGAGCCAAGTGAGTACAGGGTCGAAAATATTTAGCAGTGCTAGTCATGATGCTAGTCATTTCGCAAAGCACAGTGCAGGTTTATTCGGAGATAGTGAATCTATTGCCTTGTCCTGCTGACAAAGATTCTAAAAACCACTTGCCGATGCCATCAGTTGGGGTTTTTTCAGATCTCATTTAGATCCAACCCACCCAAACCTCCCTTCTTAGGAGGATGGCAATAATGCATTAAAATGTGCTACGGAAACTTATTTATATAAAATAAGAGTTATGAAATGTTTTTCTTTCCTGCCTGAGAGAATGAAGATAAATGGTCTAGAAGGATTCTGTGCTTATTGCCATAGTTACTGTACTTTTGCTCATGAGGCTGTTTTATTTTCATTTTTTTCTTTTTTAATAAAGTTTTTTTTCATAAGCAATTCAGTGCATGCATATTCGGTTATTTGTGAGTTGAATTAAAAATTTGACTGTTGTATTGTGGAAGACTATTTACACATCGTGTTTCAGACAGATAAGTTTTAAACTCCTTCCCACTATAGTAGTGAACTTTCTGCTAAAAATAGATTTCTTTTTTCTTTTTATGTTTATTCATTTTTGAAAGAGAGAGAGGGAGAGTCGAGGGACAGAGAGGGGGACAGAAGTTCCGAAATGGGCTCTAGCCCATAGCACAAGTCGGATGTGGGGCAGGAATTCACAAACCATGAGATCATGACCTGAGCTGAAATCTCACATTCAACTGACTGAGCCCCGCAGGCGTCCCTAAAGATAGATAGATTTCTTACAGGATATGTCACTTCAGTTTTCTAGGTTCAACTCTACAAAATTGTGTGGGAGTAAAGGGGTAGTAAACAAAGATAACCACTGTAGAAATATTCACGAAATCCCGCCAACCCGAATTCAACCTAAGCAGCAAAAACAACAAAAACAAAATTCCAGAAAATTCCTTCTTAAAATATATTTTAAGAATATATTTTTTCATAATATATGAAATGCAATTAGAATTAAAATTTTCAAATAATTTAAAATTCTTTCTTTATTTTCATTAGCTTTAAAAAGATCATCGTGACTGCTTTTATTCCCTTGGACTAGTCAGTCTGAATTTATGCAAACACAAGACATTTTTGTTCAATATAATTTCTATGTGGATTTACCTAATGCATCTGAAAAATTAATCGTCAGCAGATTTTAATCGCATATTGTAAATATTTGTACTTTTGATCAAATCACATTATGAAATGGCAAATTTCAAAACAAATGTATATTTCAGTTATGAAGCACTTCTCTATGTGAATATATCAAGATATCAACTGTGAAATATCCAATTGTAATGATTACAAAGATTATACCTTTTTTCTTTATTCTAATCTTCTCATAACTTTATCTGAATGAAATTGTTATTTAAGCAGAGATTTCTTTTTTAATGATATGCTAATTAAATGGACAAAACATTCTTACCACAAGTGAGGAATGGAAATGGAAACCATAAATGAAAAACAGTATAGAGAAGAGTACATACATGATTTTTACCAATTAAAAAAGTTGAAAAAAATCCTTAAGTTATTCCAATTTTACATCTCAAGTCCTCTATAAGTCATTAAAATCATATAAGAAAACTTAAACAATAAATTATGCATATAAAGGTAGAAAATGTATGAATTAGCGTGCTCATTATAAACATGAAAAATTGGAATTACAGAAAAATTACAAGTGGTGTATTCAAATAATGTTTAATTTATAAAATAGCATACTATCACAACGTAAGACGTTTTAAGATTATTTAGTGCCAGAAACTTTGACTCTTTCCCATTTTTCACTTATGTCCAACATATTTCTAATTTGTCTACTCAGTGTACTCCAACCTCTTCATCCCTTTGATTCAAAATTATATCATCTCAGCCACAGCAACTTCTTGCTCGACACATCTCCAAACGCAAGGGAACTAAAAGCAAAAATGAACTATTCAGACCTCATGAAGATTAAAATTTCTGCCTTGCAAAGGAAACAATCAACAAAACTAAAAAGCAACTGATGGAATGGGAAAAAATATTTGCAAATGACATATCAGATAAAGGGTTAGCATCCAAAATCTGTAAAGAATTTACCAAACTCAACACCCAAAAAAACAAATAATCCAGTGAAGAAATGGGCAGGAGACATGAATAGACACTTTTCCAAAGAAGACATCCAGATGGCCGACAGACACATGAAAAGATGCTCAACATCACTCATCATCAGGGAAATACAAATCAGAACCACACTGAGATACTACCTCATACCGGTGAGAGTGGCTAAAATGAACAAATCAGGAAACTACAGATGCCGGTGAGGATGTGGAGAAACGGGAACCCTCTTGCACTGTTGGTGGGAATTCAGACTGGTGAAGCCACTCTGGAGAACTGTGTGGAGGTTCCTCAAAAAACTAAAAATAGAACGACCCTACAACCCAGCAATAGCACTACTATGAATTTACCCAAGGGATACAGGAGTGCTGATGCATAGGGGCACATGTACCCCAATATTTTTAGCAGCACTTTCAAAAATAGCCAAATTATGGAAAAAGTCTAAATGTCCATCAATGGATGAATGGATAAAGATGTGGTTTATATGTACGTATAATGGAACACTACTTGGCAATGAGGAAGAATGAAATCATGCCATTTGAGGCAACGGGGATGGAACTGGAAGGTATTATGCTGAGTGAAATAAGTCAGTCAGAGAAGGTCAGATATATGTGTTCACTCATATGTGGATCCTGCGAAACTTAGCAGAAGACCATTGGGGAGGGGAAGGGGAAAAAAAAGAGTTACAGAAAGGGAGGGAGGCAAACCACAAGAGACTCTTAAATACAGAGAACAAACTGAGGGTGGATGGGTGGGGGAGAGAGGGAAAACGGGTGATGGGCATTGGGGAGAACACTTGTTGGGATGAGCGCTGGAAGCCAATTTGACAATAAATTATATTTAAAATTTTTACCATCTCTCAGACTGATTTTTGTTATTATACTTGGTATCTTTGAATCATCTCATTTTTCTCCAATCCAAGTTTTTAAATCAAAACATGAGTAATTTTTTTCAAATTCAAAACTGATCATGCTATTCCTTTCCATAAAATTCTATGTAAAATATTTTGAAATTCCTTCATTTCTCATAAGATTTTGTCCAGATTTCTGAACATTGTTTAAAAGCCTTTGGACTACATATCTGGGCTCATCCACCAGCCGCTTTTTCCACAATGAGAGTGCACCAGGGTTTTGCATCACCCTACTTTCTCTTGAACACTAGGAAATGCTCAGGTTTTGCCTTAGATGTAGCCAATTCTTATTGCCACCATCTTCCTCAACCATATATATGTATCTTTGTATCCCTAATGCCATAATTTCCTCCGGGAGCCCTTCCACATCTATTCATTGGCTGTTGAAGAGAGAGGGAAAATGAGGATCCGAAGTGGGCTCCGCACTGACACCAGAGAGCTCAATGCCGGGCTTGAACTCACGAACCACAAGGTCATGACCTGAGCTGAAGTCAGACACTTAACTGACGGAGCCCCCCAGGTGCCCCACATGCCACTTCTTTTTAATCGATTCTAGCATCTACTCCCGTAGTATCTGGTCTGCTTTGAGTTGGGGAAAATCCAGGTGTTTTAATTTTTTTCTTAACTTTCTTTTTTGCTTTGTAATCATCTGTACTTTAGACTATATCTATTATTCAATGGATTATGTATGTAAGTGAATTTTTAAAAAAAGTGTAACCTGTATAATAATGCAGATGGAAGTCATAAAGTTGACTATCAAGTGTGCATGGCAGTGGCAGAGCAAATAATAATAGGAAATGATTTGGAGTCTAATAGGCCTAAGTTTGAAATATACATCCACGGTTTAACTGCTCTTGGTGATATTTTCTGTATGAGTTTCAGTTTATTCTTCTGTAGAGAAAATGATGTCTAGCTTTCTGAGTCATTAGGACATTTAATTATATAATATATAGAGCAGAAACACAGCCTGGCAAATGTATTCATTCATTTAAAATATATATTTATTGATTCTCAACTAATAGTTAGGCAGTATGGAACTACACTGCAAAAGTCTCAAGGAACCCACCGACAAGTGTAAATAAAAAATCAATTTGTCTCTGCTCCTCTCTGTACTTTTACATCTAGCTTAATCCTTAGAAGGAGAATTTGCTAAGATAATTGTTTAGAGTCTAGACCATTATCTAGGATAAAAAGCACCTACTTTTCATGTTGCTAAATCTGTAAACTGACCTCTCTCTTTCTCTCTTTCTCTCACTGTCTTTTTCATCTTTTCATCTGCTTTCACCTTTCATTATTTCTTCTATTCCTCCCAATTTGGCCTTAGTGCTGGTCTTACCATGCACATTGAGATATCCTACACATTGCTTCAAGTTTGTATAGTACACAGCAGAGGTAAAGGAATAAAATTAAATCCAGCATTAAAGGGAAATACTGACTCCTCTTTAGCTCTATTAATTACATAAAAATTATCTACTCCAACTTGTGCTGGAATTTTGTGCTATCTCTCTGTTTCACTGGAATTAATGAAGTGGAACATTTATCCTCATTTTCTGATGGCCCATTTAAGTATTGCTGTCTTTGCAACCGCACACAAGGCAGATATGATGGTAATGTGGGAAGAGATATTTTTTCATAGCCAAATGTCAGTTAATATCACCCCACCTACGGGAGACTGGTGGCTCAATGAGTTAAGTGTCCAACTCTTGGTTTCGGCTCAAGTCATGATCTCATAGTCATGAGATCAAGCCCTGTGTCAAGCTCTGCTCTCACAGCACAGAGCCTGCTTGGGATTCTCTCTCTCCCTCTCTTTCTGCCTCTCCCAGACTTGTGCTCTCTCTCTCTCTCAAAATAAATAAACTTAAAAAAATATACATCACCTGACATCTACTCTCCTGTGGTTCAAACTAAAGCTTACCTATGTCACCTCTACACCATCATTTGGTTGCTGTTACCCTAATAACACAGTTTTGGATGCAAAGGTGACAGGCTGAAATAAAAGTAATAGAAATTAGTCCAAGAATTATTCTAATTTGAGATGAATTCAATTCTCAATAAACCTTTACACAAAGATGATGTTTTCCAAAAGGTGTTTAAAGAAGTTCATAGCTCTATATTCAGAGACCAGATTTCAACAGTGGCCTTGAATTCACTTGCTCTAGGCATCAAATCATGTTATTTCAAATAAGACTCTTTTGTAGAGCAAAGTTTGAATTATATTGCATTGTTTACTATCATTTTGATAAGACCATTGGCCCAATAATTGTTACCAAGAAATTATTGCCCTCCATCCTCTATATTATTAAAAAAAAATCTTGGAAGTTGTGGGAATAAAGAATGCAGGCACCTGGAATTTTGTGAGGCTGAGTGAGTTGAATAGTAAGCTAAATGGACTTTAAATACACTTTCCGAGGAAGAAAGCTAGTCTGTAAGACTGGCTGGATAATCACAACGTGATGTAAGAAACACAGATATGCTGTCGTGGTATTTTAATTCCATTATTACTAAAAAATATACCTTCTAGGCTTGATTCCTCATAATCTAGTAAATTATCTAAAGTACATTTCCCTTGCACTGTCAGGATAATGGTTAATATTGTTTTTCCTTAGCTCTAAAACTTTGCATTGCAGTTTTTGGAGGGAACGAACTGAAATTTGGCAATTAATGGAATCTTGTTTACAGTGAGCATGAAGAGGTTGGAAGAACTGGGAATGGAGAAATCTCTCTGTATGGCTTGCACACAGATTGATTTCCATATGCTGCTAACCTATTTGTCCATTTGTGTATGGAAACAGGAATTTCCTCTCCTTTCTGTCTATGTAAGAAATAAATTCAGGTAAGGACAAATATTAACTAACTTTTATCTTAAAATCTCTCTCTCTCTCCCTTTCTCTCTCTCACTCTCTCTTTATCACATACACACACACACACACACACACACACACACACACTCCCTTGAAATTCATTCCATGCAATTACATAACACACTGCCCTTGTAGCAATCATCTACCGGATTTCCTTCAAGACTTTAGGAAGACCTCCCTATTATCTGCCACATCACAACTCTTCTAATAATAATTACATAATAATGTTCTTTAACAACAAAAGACTTAGTTTGCCCTCTCTCTATGTTCCTTCAGTTTAGTTCAGAGGAATTAACTATTCATGGGCCCTGGGGCTATGAGCTGAAAGGAGATTCTGGAAGTTGCACAATACTTGGTTATACAGGAACTTTACCAAGCCAGTGTGGAGAGACCACATTGAACATCACAAGAATCTTATTGTCATGCCAGAAAGCCTACAAATATGTGAAGAGCTAGACTTTCCCAAGAGGAAACTTCTAGACTGAGTCAAATAAAGTTCAAAAGAGTCAAAGTCAATGCCAAAGAGAAAAGCTCATAAATTAATTGCCTAACAGAAAAAAACTCAATATTTTCAGAGTAATGCAACATCAAAATGATGAGTATACAATAAAAACAGTAAATTCATGAAAAATTAAGAAATTGTGACTCATTATGAAGAAGAAAACAGAAAATAAGGAAATAAAAGACCTAACTGTATGCCTTCCTCAAAAGATGGATTTTATATATTTTCTTACTTATAATATTTTTATTAAAAAATCTCTTGCAAAAATGGAGAAAGAAGGTCATGGTCTTTGTTGGATACAGACACTTTTTGATGAGTATTTATATATATATATATATACATATATATATATTATTTTTTAAAATTTTTTTAACATTTATTTATTTATTTTTGAGAGACAGAGACAGAGCGTGAGCGGGGAAGGGGCACACAGAATCCGAAGCAGTCTCCAGGCTCTAAGCCAACAGCACAGAACCTGATGTGGGGCTCGTACTCACAAACCGTGAGATCTGACCTGAGCTGAAGTCGGCCGCCCAACTGACTGAGCCACCCAAGCACCCCTGATGAGTATTTTTAATAGTCAAGCACTGAAATATTTCCCTTTGAGAGGGGCAACACAAGGATGTCCAGTACCAGTGCTTATAGTCAACATTGCCAAGGACACCTAAAAAAAAATATAGTAAGATATGGAGAGAAATTAAAGATATGAGAATTGAGAAAAGCTAAACAATATAGGATATCAAATTTATGGGATACAGCTGATTCTGTATTTAAGGGGAAATTTTGAGAATTAAATTTTATATAGGAAATAAATGAATGGTCTAAACTTTACTTTTAAACACCAATGGGCAAATTGGTAATATATAGCAAATTAATAAATAAGAATAAGCCAAAAATAAATATGAATGAAAACAGGCAAGTGGGAAAGTAGGAAAGCAAAAGTTTTGTTCTTTGCAAATATTAATAGTTACACAAATATCTAGCAAGATTGAAAAAGAGTAAAATAAATGATACAAATTTATAATATTAGAAATGGAAGAGGTGTACTACTAAAATTTCAGAGGCAAAAAAAAGCAATATTATGAACAAATAAATGATAAAAACAGCTAAATGAAATGAACAAAAATCTTGAAAGCATAGCAAATAGACTATCTTAATAGCTATAAAGATATTTAAGATATTGAATTTATCAATGCCCTCTCAGAATAAAAGCACCGGACCCATATAATAGAAAAGTAAAGAAACATTTCGTACTCACTTTATAAGACTAGCAAAGTTCTAATATTTGTATCTTATAAGAAAATAATATTACTGTCCAATATTCATTCTGAACATATGTGCAAACATCCTTAATAAAATATTAATGGAAAAATGTAACTATATAAAAAACATAATACATTCACCTAGGTTCATGATTTGAAATTCAAATAATGTAATCTGCTGTATTAACAGAATGTTTTAAATAAACTAGATAAATATATTAATAGACATAGGAAATTCATTTCACAAAATTAAAAAAGAAAGCGCATTACCTAAAAAAGAAATTGTGAAATAGGAATAAAAGGAAACTCCCCCAGTATGAGGAGCAGCACTTACAAAAACCTACAGTTGACATCATACTTAATGGTGCAAAGTTGAACAATTTATGTCAAAAAGCAGAAACCAAACATGAATGTCTACTTTTTAAGTTTCTATTCAATATTTTCCTGGAGGTCCAACCTATTAATATAGGTGAGGAAAATGAGATAAAAAGGATGAGTTTTGGAAATAAACTATTTTAAATATTTCTATTTAGCCGTAGCATGGTTTGCTATGCAAAAGTCTTAAGGAATTTTTTCAAAGCTATTATAATTATTTAATGAATTGAGCAATGTAGCAAAATACAAGTCCAATGCACAAAAATAAATTCTGTTTCTCTATACAGTAACAAGTAAGAAATGTTTAAAACTCTGTTTGCAATAGTTCAAAAAACCCTAAATGCTTTGGAATGAGTTTAATGCAGGATGTGTAACATTTATGCACTAAGAACCAGAAAATATTCCTAGGAGACTAGAGAGGAACTAAGTACTGTGAAGCTATCATTCTCCTCAGATTAATCTACAGATCCAACACAATCCATTTCATTTTTTTCATTTTTTAAATGTTTTTTTAAATTTATTTTAAGAAAGAAAGAGGGAGAGCACACAAAAGCATGAGTGCACAAGCAGGGGAGGGGAGGAGAGAGAGGGAGAGACCAAATCCTAAGCAGGCTCCCTGCTGTCAAAACAGAGCCCAACACAAGGCTACCTCTCCCCAATCCAACCATAAGATCATGACATGACCCCAAAAGAGGAGATGAACGCTTAATCCACTGAGCCACCCCCACAGCAGGATTTTAAATAGAACTTGGCAAGCAGATTCTAAAATTTATACCAAAAGCTAGAGTACCAGCAATTGCCAAAATATTTGAAAAAGAACAAGAGTTACTAAAACTTACTATGCTTAATGATCTTAAAAATTAATATAAAGCCACAACAAACAACCTCTATATTATAGGCAAAATTATAGACAAGACAGCTACGAACAATGGAGACCATTACAAAATAGACATGCACTTATATGGCATTCTATTTTGAGCCAAAGGAATTTAATAGGAAAAAGAAAAACTTTCCAACAACTGGTGCTGGAAAACCTGTTTCCATAAAGGGAAAAATAAATTTGAATCCCTACCTCAGGCCATACATAAAAATTAAAATTATAAACACTTTAATATCTCCTTTGTATCAGATATTTAGTTCCCTTAGATCTACTAATTAGTGCCTTTTAACCTGTTGTAATTTATTTGAGGTCCCGAGTTTATGAAAATATGTGCTACGTGTAACCATTTTAATGCATCTCTTTTGCAAAGTAAATTCCAAGGAAATTAGAAACATGAAAATAACTGATTTATTAATGCAACAAAGAAATTTAAAGATGTACCGATATCAAAGCCTTATTTGATACACTGGGAATAGTCCCTGGCCTCATGAAGATTTAATTCTGACAATAATACATAAACACAAATACGTGAACAAGATAATAAAATAGAAAATAAACATTGTATTTGAAAGAATGATAGGGAACATGAAGTCTAATAAGGCTTGTAAGAAACTAGAGTGATGTGGATGGAGGGTTGCCCTGCTCTTTCAGTTAAGTGTTCAGGGGAGATTTCTTTGTTAAGAGTATTTTTGAGCAGAGACTAGACAGAAAGAGGAGATTATGATGATATCTGTAAGGGAGAAGATTCACAGGCCAAATGAACCGTAAGTGTCATGCCCCAGAGGATGAGAACAGTATTTGTATTTTGGGAACTTGAAAGAGATTTTCTATTCTTGTAGGGGGATGATTGGGAAGAGATACGGACAGAGAGATTGTGAAAATAAGATCTCGTAGCCTTTCAAGTCATATTAGGATTTTAGATTTGATTCTGAGAGAGATGGTGATTTTTTTTTTGAGGAGACAATTGACATGATTTGACATCTGTATTAAAAATAAATTTGACAGCTATGGAGAGAATAGACTGCAAGAGACGAAGGACAAAATAGGAAGATTAATTAGATGGTTAGTGATGAGTCCAGACGAGATATTTGGGTGGCCTAGACTAAATGGCAGAGGCAAAATGATGTAATCTGCATATCATGTCCAAATATATTTTTGGAAATGACACGGAATACATTTAAATAAAAAATTAAGATTTAATTGTAACACATTTCGTTGAGTGTTTACAGTCATAGATTAAAAGAAAGAGCTTTGGAGCAAGCAAGAATCAGTACTTACAAAATTAATATAATTTACTTTGCCACTAAATGTATCTAATACAGAATATGATTTTGTTTGAATAGATATGCTTTCAAATAAATCTATTCTTTTGATAAAGTATCTAAAATGAATGAATAAGTAATTCTCTCACTCTTTCGTGAAGAAGATGATGAAATATGTAATGTAGTTTTCAGTAACTCTCTTTTAAAATAAGCTGAGTTATTTTACCTAAAGTAACAAAATACTGCTCCCTACATTCAGCCACAAAATTGTCAAGGGCTTTTAAGGAGAATGGTGTCCACATATTAGGAAGACAACTGAATTGTTTACTCATCTCTTGCTGTGATTGATATAGTGAAGGTCAAGCCTTTCTTAGCAAACACAATTTATTTAGTTTGAAACATTTAGTTTGAAACACTTAGTTTATATTTCCCCACTTCATTGTCAGAATCACTCTGATAAAAACTAACACTTCTGTTCATTAAACTGGAAGTAATCTTTGTAAAACTTGCTTGTGGATATAAAATTTACAAAGATCCTAATACCATTATGATTGAAACCTTTTCATATGAATCTAAATATAAATGGTCTATTTGCCAAGCTATATATGAATATATGTGAATAAATGCATATATATTTGTTAAATATAAGTAGCTTGTGTATTTTAGTTTGTATTTGTGGTGTCATTTTTATATAGAGTAATATGTCATTTATGCTAATAAAGGGCATTCATCCATCCTTCTTCATTTTTTTCATGCCAGGATAGATTTAAATAGCATATGTATTAATATACATGTATTAAATTCTCATTTAAAATCTTGATGTTTCCAGGAAAATAATTTTCACAGTAATGCTTAAACACACCAGGATATGGATTTTATTTTTTGTTGTTAGTTCGAATATTTTGTATGAATTTGGAGATATTCTCGAAATACGAAATCTCAGTGGCAACCCGAGGAAAGTGCACGTTAAGCAAGATCAAAACCTGTTTCTACTTACCCATCAAGTACCTACTGAGTGTCTTCCCACTTAGGTCTGAGGTCACAACAGTTACCAATGGAAGTGTCTTTGGTCACATGGAATTTATACCACCTTTGAATTATTCATCCTGATGGTTTTAGTATTTACACTTTTTAAATTTTAGTTATAGAGAGAGTTGCCTACACACTAGACTTTTTTCTGACATATATAGATAAGCTAACTACATTCACATGGGGAATAGGCATTCGGTTTCAATAAATATAATGTATTTTGCCTGCTAGATCAATATGGTAAGTGATGTCATTGATCCCTTTTTAAAAATGTATATATTCTGTGGTTTAGACCATTACTGTCTTGTGTCTCACGCCACATTTTTCTGTTCCCCTTTACAGCGAAATGCATTTCCTCAGAAGAGTTATTACACTCAGTTCTCCAATTCTTCATCTCCCAGCTTTTCTTCAAGCCATTCCAATTAGATCTTCACTCCTAAAACTCAAAAAAAAATTCTCATCGTTCTGGCTCCAATGAGGAAATAAGAAATCAAGTAATTTGAACACGGAAAGTTTAACATTGAAAATATTATTTTTTTTTATTTCTTGTTTTTAAGTTCATTTCTTTATTTTGAGAGAGAAAGAGAGAGAGAGAGTTGGGGAGGGGCAGAGAGAGAGGGAGAGACAGAAAATCCCAAGTGCTCAGCCCATCACTGTGGGACTTGATCTCAAAAACCATGAGATCATGACCTGAAACAAAATCGAGTCATATGCTCAACTGACTGAGCCACTCAGGTGCCCTATCATCGAAAAAATTACTAACTGAAGCAGCGGGTTGAAGTAACAGGGTCTCCTAGGACTAAGATAGGGGACTAAAGATACCCTCCCAAAGATACTGCCCAACCTCATTACTGAGAAGTTACCTTGCTGGAGAGAGTAGGACTTCGGCTCCCTGGAGGTCAGAGGACTTGCTGTGAGGCTGTACTGGCAGAACGTGCGGGAATTCTGCCTGTAGGAGTTTGCTGGAAGTGGGCTTTCTAGGGTGTCTTGTTCTTTCCTTTGGAACAGATTGCTCATTTTGCTTGACTCTCTGTATTTGTTTCTCATAGCAAAAGAAAGAAAAAGCAGCCCCTCCCTTTTGCCCTAGCTCTTGGTTATCTCTTGAGATTTTGTGGCTAAGCTGCCTGATTTAATCAAGACAGATACCTGTTGTTGAGAGTGAGCCATGACCCACCAATGTTCCAGAGGTAATGACCTCAGGCAGCTTCTGGTTTCAGGCTGTGGTAACCAGCCTTTCTTTCTGGTTGTTATAGTTTTCTGGACCTAGAAACACAAGCGCCTCTGGCCACCAGGGCCAGGCAATCAAGAGGTGCCCCGTCCCTGTGGACCGTGCTCACCCATGTGTTTTAGCAGAGTCGTGGGAGACCTCTAGTGTGGGGCACGGTCCTAGCTTTTACGAAGCAGAGAAGAGCGTTGGGCTGGGAATCTTGTGCCATCTGGATGCACCTGCCTGCTGTAAAAGGGTAGACGGAGAGTCCTCGCCCTCTCCCTCTCGCCAGCACCTCTGTCCACAAAAAAAGGCCCAACTGTTCCCATCCCTCCAGTAGATTCTTTAAGATCAGGAAACGAGGGTTGCCTGGGTGGCTCAGTCGTTTAAACAACCAACTGGCTCAGGCACACCATTTTCCAAAGCCAAAGATTTGGAGGACCTTTTCTTTCCAGGGCAGGTCCCAAGGGTTGAGATGCCCCGAATCCCTCACACCTCAGGCAGAGCCTCTGGACCTCTGTGATCCACTGGCTACCCTTGCTGGGTGCCCTTGCTGGGTCTCCGCCTCTCCTACCATCTAGATGTGGCCTTATTATACCCCTTGCTGTGGAAAGAGCTGATGAGCCAGTTTTTAATTCTGCTTTTGGTGAGACCTATTATATATGTAGCCGTGAATTTGGTGTGTTTGTGGGAGGAGGTGAGTTCAGGGTCTTCCCACAATGCCATCTTGAACCTCTTCTGTCAATTTTTATTTTAAAATATTTGCCATAACCTGGAAATAACCTGGCATTTTCTAAGCACCACTCGCTATAAATATTATGACAATAAACACCTCCATACATACGTCACTGTAGGTAATTAAGCGTACTTCGGAGAGACAGCTTCCCAGAACTGGAATTGCTGATCCAAAGGAAAAGAGCATGTTAAAATATGTTCGTGACTTCCAAACTGCTCTCAGATATGCTGTAAATTCATACTTCCATTAATTTTATACCAGCTCCGATTTGCCCACACCCCCATGATAATTTGGACACTATCAATTCAATTATCCTATCTATGTGATAGGCAATAAAAACCATGTCATTGCTGCTTCCACCTGAATTTTCTGAGGACTATGTTTCCAAATATTCTCTATCATATTTATGTAGTATGTATTCACTTTTTTCCTGTGAACTCTACTCTCAATATCACTTAATCACCACCAGTTCAAATGGATTATATAAGGAAACAAACTTTGTTTCATATAAAGTTATCTTTTCTTTGTCTAGCTAGCTTAATTAGGAGAGGACAAATCACAAATTTACCAGAACAGTACAATAATGTCTTTTTCACAATAGTAATACAATGTGACTAGAATCACAGTCATAAATATCTCCCAGGACAAAACAAATGCCTTATGTACAGCACTCATTCATTTTGCATTGACAAATCTTTTTTCTTTTTTTTTTTTACTAGCTACATATGGTCAATTTCTCTTTTTTTATGTTGTATCTTTTTCAATTGCACCTAGGAGTCATTTTAATATAGATAATTGAATTGCAGTTAATTCTCCATCTGGCGTTCCAGATTGGTTACTTACTACTGCTGATTTGAGGCTGATATTTTTCATTTATATTACTTGATCATTTTATTCACTGTCACATGTCTAACAGTATGTGACATTTACAAAGCATATCATATGAACATAATTTAAAATTCCCAAAGTACAATTCTGTTTGAAGCACTTGGAAGTCTTACACAAGCCATTGTGTGATGCGGGTTTCAACTAAATTACTGTAACTTACAAATCACTTGTGAAATATAACTGTAAGAAAACTGTATAAATAGATGTTTGGACACGAGCGTGTGAGCTATTATTTTTAGTATATTCCTTTAATATACAGAATACTTTGTTGACATAGCAAACTTTGATAAATTGGACTATATGATGATTTCAAAATCTTAACATTATTTTATCAGACAACAGCAATTTGAAAATATTTCATCATAAGAAATATACTTAGTATTGTGGGTGCAACTATTCTATGCATAAATCATTTTTAATTTCTGAATTACAGTTTTAAAGCACTTCGACTTGGTTAGATTCTGTTAGGAAAGGAAGGGACCCTGTGTTTGGTAAAAGAATTACTTTGAACCAAAGAGAAGGTTAACTTATTACTGGGACATTTAATAACAGGGAAATTAGATACTCTTCAAATCGCGTTTTCAAAATTGTGATAACCATATTCCCATTTTAATGTTTCTGTGAGTACTAAATTAGATAATTCATCAAAAGTAAATTAAATTCAACATGTGTTCGTTATTGCATTACCTGCTTTATCATTTCCATTTCAGGGTTTATGAGTCAAGTCTCATAGAAGTTTGAATTGTTTGCCATTCAACATATTTCAGAATCACCAAGAACCTATGTTCCTCCTTCTATAGACGGCTCTGTAAATTGTGTCAACAACAGACAGTGGGCACCATGTGATCCAGACTGATGATTTTACAGCAAAGAAAACTGAGTCACGGAGGGCTTAACGGAGGAGCCCATCGGCAGGCACTAGATTTTGACCAGGTCACAAATAATGATGATAATCTTGTGTTATATTTTGATATGTATTGATACGTTAAATACAAAAAGGGTTATTTGATAGTATCTGAGTACATAGCGTTTGAGCTAAATACATTAGATTTTGAAATACTGAGGAACATGATTAACCTGTTTTGCTTTTATAATGTATGGGAAATATTACATATTGTATTTGCTCGATTTGAAAATGTATATATATTTATTTTCTCCATTACCTGCATTAACTCATAATAAAGAGCCAATTCCTCCTGATTGGTTAAAATTTATGAAAAAGCCATTGAAAATGTTTATATTATCTTATATGTTATAACAGGTGTCTCTGAACCAGGTACACCAGAAATTCTTTTCAACCCTTAGGAATATCATATATACTTGTTGCAATCATATATATTAAGTAAATTATATATGATAATATAAACACATTATCTCTATGCAGTAATTACTTTATATTATAAGTATATTATAATATATAATACATATATTATATTTATACATGATGATATAAGCACATTATTTCTATTCACTATTTATTATTATTGCCACAGATTTCCCAGGTGCAAGTTAGCTAGGCAATGTACCTTAGTGATACAGTGTTCCCTGTTAAACAGCTACAGGTGGAAATTCACAAGACCTAGTGAGACAATTAAGATACTGCATTAGATTTTGAAAAAAAAATTTACTCAAGTTTTATTTTTATTTATTTATTTACTATTTAAATTTTTAATGTTTATTTCTGAGATAGATAGAGAGAGGGAGAGAGAGAGAGAGAGAGACAGAGAGACAGAGAGACAGAGAGAGAGAGCATGAGAAGAGGAGGGGCAGAGAGAGAGGGAGACACAGAATCCGAAGCAGGCTCCAGGCTATGAACCGTCAGCACAGAGCATGACATGGGACTTGAACCCACAAACTGCAAGATCATGACCTGAGCCAAAGTCAGATGCTCAACATACTGAGCCACCTAGGTACCCCTCATATTTTTATTATATAAACCAGAGAGTAAGTGTTGCATGTTTACAAAATTCTAAAACTGAATGTCTTAATTATCGACTAGAAGCTCCTTTAGAATATCTTGAAATTCATGTCTGCTGTCTACTGGCAGAAACATAAAATCCTTCTCATGGAATCAAAGTACTAATTAGAAAGAAATCCTGAGGCCTTAGAGATTTCCTCTTTCTTAATTATCAAAAGCAGTTTTGAATATCTATATGATGCTAGGGAACTAAGACTTTTTTAAATAATTGCTTTCCTTTAAAATTGTGGTTTTCAGCAAAATTATTGTTTTATTATAATGTTCTTGGTATAAATTCAACATAAAATCAAGTGCATATTTATCTTATTTCTAATTTTTTAGTCCTGAAGTTATTTGATGAAAGTTCAACAATGTCTGTGTTATCATAATGTAACATATGAAATATCTAAAATTATATGTATTTCCTTAATTTATTATTTTAATTTTCATTTTAGTTTGCTAAAATAAATTATATGAATAATTTGCACTGCCATTTTTCATCTGAAAGCATTTTGGTAGCCAAGAAGCACACTAATACAGCAGCACAAACATTGAAACACACACATATGCACACACACGAACCCAAATGTTCAAGTACTATAGAAATGTTACTAAATTAAATATCATAAAATGAAGCAAATTATCAGGGGCTTTACTTTTCCAAAGAGTATTTTCTGACAATCTCTACCAAGGACTGGAAACAAGACTTATGTTAAAAAGACATATGACTGCCATATGTCAGCACTATACATATTTAAAGGATGCTTTCTTCATTGATTTTGGAAATATTTGTTAACATATTTCTGACATTTGAAGTACTAATACTTTTCCTTCTTAAACCAATTTTTTCTTCATGAAGCCTTCAAGTTTCCCATTTTCTTTTTTCTTTTTTATAAATAATGTTTAATTTTGAGGGAGAGAGGGAGAATGCACACAAAGTGAAAGGAGCAGAGAGAGAGGGAGACAGAGGATCCAAAGTGGGCTCTGAGCTGACAGCAGAGAGCCTGATGTGGGGCTTGAACTTGCAAACCTCAAGATCATGAACTGAGCTGACGTTGGACGCTCAACCAACTGAGCCACCCAGGCACCCCCTCACCGTTTTCCACCTTGCTTCCCCAAATGTTCTCACAATGCTTGAGACTTCTAGTTAAGATTTCCACCAGATGAGGTCACAAAAGCACATACATATCTACATTCACAAAAAACAAAGCCATAGAACATACTTATAAATAAGAATAGAGAAACAACATGTGAATTAACTGCTCAAAAATAAAGAGAGATGTTTTTGAAAATGTGACATGAAGAGATACAATCTGTCATACACTGTGGCCACACCTGCCCCTCTCGCTCAGCTGCTCCTACTTCTTTTACTTAGCTGGTTAACAAGCATCCATTTTTCTTAAATAAATACATAATTTCAGTATTAATTTGTATAAGGTCTTTCTCTTTAATCAATTTTTGAAAGAATATATTTAATATATATGAGATTATCAGCCAAATTATTGTTTTGCTAAAGTTCATACTGACATACTTTAGAACAACCGTGGATTTGTACTGTGGCAATTTAACTGTGATGGAAGGGCCTATCGTTTCTAAAATTGTATCCTTGTGCTAGCCAGGGGTTCACGGGGAGGATTTGCATGACATTTGAAAGGTGGCACTGAAGTATCAGAATTATTCTTTTTACCCCAGTGAGTTCAGTGCAAAGCCATGTACTATATAGAAGGTTCTATTCGCTCTTTGATTTTCTGGCTTCTCTTGTAGGCATGAGCAGGCAGAACTCCAGTTCCTCCAGCTCCTGCTGGAAGTTTCTATTATCTTCTTCCATTTCTGGGACAGATGCATGCTTGTTTTTATGACAAATGCTTCCAGGTTCTCCTGTAGGTCACACATCTTTGAAGTCGGAGGCTTGAAGGCAGCGAGTGACCAAAATGGGTTTCAGGCCATTCTCATGAGATCCATGTCTTTTTGCCCTTCAACAATCTTTCCATCTCCTCTACTTGTCCCACTGACTCAGCTCCAGCACCAAATGCAAAAGTAATATCTGCATATACATTGATTAATCATCTCTTATAATTACATTAAATCTAACCCTTAAATACACACACACACACACACACATACACACACATATACACACATTACTACCTATCAATCATATTGACAAGGTGTTTTGTTCAGGATCTCTGATTAAACTTGAAATGATATCGTGGTCTCATAATAATAGAATAAAAGTTCCAAACTTTGTCCGGATGCCTTCTAATAGATACCAGAGACTAAAACAGAGTCCCAGAAAGCTAATCACATTTCCACCATTAATTGACAGAACTACGTTTTGATATTAGAATATCTTAGGGTTAAGATAAATATTCTTAAATTGGGGTGATAGCATGTGTGGGGGATGCTGTCGATGCCTGATGCAATCCCCTCAGATGACTGCTGTACTCTCCGTGCCCTGATCACCCAGTTTCACTGTACTTTGCATCTAACACGCACAATATTTTTTCTGAAGACCAAATTAGGGCTATTGGGACTGTGCTATTTGTATGCGCAAAGGCATGGAATTGTCTAAAGGTTTATAATCCAGTCTACCCAAGCCAAGTTGTGGATTGGTATAAAACCCTGCTGTTTTCCCTCAAGACAGGCCAAATTTTGAGATCTAATTTATGCTCTTGACCTGCAATCACTTCTTCATGAGATTAGGTTGTAGATGCTTGTGCCTGAGTTTTCATTCTTGTTTACATTCTTCCCTGTCCAGCTTCCCACACGACTTTAATAACCTTTTTCTGGAAAAGTTTCTTTTTTATTAATTAATTAATTAATTAATTTATTTATTTATTTATTTATTTATTTATTTATTGTATTTTAGAGAGAAAGTACATGAAAGCAAGGGAGAGAGGGACAGACGGAGAGAGAGAAAGAATCCAAACAGGCTCCACGAGGGTAGCCAGAGGTGGGGCTCGATCCTATGACCCTCAATCCCATGACCCTGGGATCATGACTTGAGCCAAAATCAAGAGTCTGACACTCAACCAACTTAGCCCATAGGCACCTGGGAAAAGTTTCTTAATAAATTAGTTGTACATGAATTCTCATTCTTAGATCAAATTTTAGTGAATTCAACTTAAGATATCATTCAATGAACAAATAATGGTTGGATGTTCATTCTCAAAGAACACATGAAAACAGGTCATTGTAGTAAATGCGACTCCAATTGCAATTAATGGATTTTCTTAGTTTAGTAAGAATTCTGGGAACTAACACATATTTCCCTATTTTTCTTTTAGGAAATTTTGAGAAGCATCTACCTTAAAAACAAAATGGAATACAACCCAGAAAAAAACATTTTGAAAAAATCAGTGACACATAAAAAATAAAATTGTTTCATTATCGTACATTAGCTAATGAAACTATCACTCTACCATAATATATTGCCAATGACAATTAATGGCTTTGACTCAAAAGCTACTTAGTGAATGCCATATGCAAAATACATGTTCAGTTGTCTATGATATGATTGCAACTTGTGCTGTTTTAAATCTTATCCTTATCAGAGGCAAAATGTATTTGACACTTGCAAATGTAGAATTTATCTCTTAATCAAATATTAAATCTATAGGAAAATATTTTCTTTTGTCAGTCATGTGTGCTACAATTTGATAACATAGTGACATAATTTACTCAGGCATCTTTGAATTTCTGTCAGCCTACATATATTTATTTTCAATTTTTAAAGTTGCTTGTTTGCAAGTAATAATTTTATTAAAAATTTTCTCCTCATTATTAATGGATCAATGTACTTAATTATTAATGTGTTTTCATGTAGTATATTTGTTAACAGTTTCTGTATTATGTGATTCCTAGCTCATTTGAAATGCAAAAATGATTCAGTCTTTCAAGGGACAAGGAGATGAGATGACAGGTAATCAATAATTAGGCTTTGTCCTTAAGTTGTTCACCTGTCAAGGATAAAACATGTCAATCAGTGGGAACAAATGCACTGTCAGTTATAATTACCTCAGCAAAAAAGTCACAAGTGTCCCATCAGTTCCCAAATATTAAAGCTAAGTAAGAATTAGTACTATTGAGTGCCCAATTTCATTGTCCTATATTTTACTTTAATTAACAAAAAGAAATATTGAGTTAATTCTACCTCTAAGACCTATCAATTGATTTTTTATAGAACCATTTCCTTGTCCTTGACTTAGTAGTCAAGAGATTTTTAGCCTTTAATTATATCCATAGATTAAAAAACATATACCAATCTATTCCATGGAATGATGTGAATAAGAATGGTTATTGAGATCGGAATTGGAAAGCACTGCCACTACTCATAGGCCCTTGGGCAAATGACTTCAGTTTTCTAAACGTCAAATTTTGCATTTCTGCCATGAACATTAATAATTCAAGATGCAAGGTTTGCTTAGGAATATAAAGGCAATGTATTTGTGAAAGCATCTAACACAGGTGCTATTCAGAAGTGGAAAAACAATTGTTTGAGTAAATGAACACTTTTTATTGATGTATAATTAACATATTGTATTATATCCGTGTCAGGTGTACAATATAAAGATTCAACAATTCTATACATTGCTCAGTGCTCATCACAGTAAATGCACTCCCAATCTCTTTCATGTAGTTCCCCCATCCCCTGACCCACCTCTCCTCTGGCAACCACTAGTTTCTTCTCTGTATTCAAGAGGTCGAGAGTGGCAGGGAGGCACTGGGTGGCTCAGACAGTTGAGTGTCCAACTTGAACTCGGGTCATCATCTCGCAGTTCACGAGTTTGAGCCTTGTTATCAGGCTCCACACCACTGGTGTGGAGCCTTCTTGGGATTCTCTCTCTCTGTTTTTCTCTTTGCCCCTTCTTCACTTGCACTCTCTCTATATATCAAAATAAATAAACACACTAAAAAAAGAGAGTTTTTTCTTTCTTTTTTTTCTCTGGCTTGTTCATTTGTTTTCTTTATATTTTAGAGTGCATTTATTTATTTTGAGAGAGAGAAGGACAGAACACATGAGGCAGGGTGGGGCAGAGAGCAGGGGCAATAGAGATTCCTAAGCCTCCGCACTCTCAGAGGGGAGCCTGACACAGGTCTAGAACTCAGGAAGCATGAGATCCTAACCTGAACCAAAACCAAAATTCAGATGCTTAACTGACTGGGCCATGCGGCCACCCATTTGTTCATTTGTTTTAAACAAAAGATGTTTCATAATTAGTTTAACCCATCCTTTCTGTAAGGAAACATATTAACATATGTTAATTCATATGTTCGTGGTTCAAAAGACCAAAAGCAAAACCAAGTAAAACAAGTTATTTTATACTACAAGGTTTACATAAACGGACACACACACATGCATGCACATACACACAGGAGGTATGGAAGTTTCAGTAAATAATGGAATAATAAATCAATTTTTTCTTCCAGAAGGTAAACCAAATCTTTTATGAATATGATAAATATCATGACCTTAAATCTATGCTTACTTAATAAACTTAAAATCTTTTAGTTTCTGTATATTGCTTTTGTTTACTTGTTTGTTTGTTTGTTTGACTTTCCTGATACCATATACATTTAAACAATTTTCATTATTAAAACATTTCTTTTTATAAACATTTCAAGGTAGATGCAAACACAAACTTTTTAAAAAATGTAACTCATTGAGCAGTCGAAGTAACTAACCTTGAGACGTGTAATTCATCTTGTCAAATGCCAGGCACTGAGTCCCCCCTGGGCCTGTCGTCTAAGGTTGTGAGAATGTGAGGGTTTGAGTACCATCAAGAGCCAGAGGATTACAGAAATAGCCAAACACTTTCTGTCTTTGCTTCCAGACAGCCAACACATATGGTTCCTGTCACAAGGCAATTTTTAGTGACCACTGGAGCCTTTCTAATGGAAATCCGGTGACCTTGAGCATAGGCAGTTTGGCAACATCGGTACTTGTTCAGAAAGATCTTTGAGTAATCTTGAAGTGACACAAAACACTGTAACTTGAGGCAAATTTTCATCGATGTGTCAGAAGGCAGCAATTAAAAGTTAATGAAAGGAAACAACCTATCAATCACTGTGGAAGATGGGGAAGGCATATATTCTTTGATAAAGATGAAATGAAGGGTTAAACCCACATAGGGGGAAAAAAAAGGTGAAGAAAGGGAATGATATTTGTGCTACAGTAGAAATTAGATAACATCACTTGGATACAAGTCTCTGCTTTTTTCCCGCTGTTCCTTAGAAATCGACTTACTGGAATTTTCTTTGTCTGTAGTGACACAGCCAAGGCTGGGGGTAAGGAGCACACCCAAACTAAACTTAGAGGTAAATAGGGTTACTATTTCTAGACATCTTTATATACATATATATATACACATATATATATATATATATGTATATTTTTATATATTTATTTATTTCTTTATTTGAGAGAGAGAGAGAGAGAAAGACAGCATGAGCAGGGAAGGAGAAGAGAGAGAGGAAGACACAGAATCTGAAGCAGGCTCCAGGCCCTGAGCTGTCAAGGCAGAGCCTGATGTGGGGCTTGAACCCATGAATAATGAGATCATGACCTGAGCCAAAGTTGGATGTTTAACCCAGACACCAGGTGCCCCTATTGCTAGGACATCGTGACTTCTATCCCACCCCTTGACTCCTGTGTTGCCTGTAACTTCCATGGATTCTAAGGTTAATGAAATAAGAACAGATGGCAGTTTGCACTGTAAGAACTTTAAAAAACAAACAGAATAAAAGAGTGTTCCATAACCCCAAGTTTTCTGGCATCATGCAAAATTTCAAGACATGTTTATTTTTTTAGAGGTTTATTTATTTTGAGAGAAAGAGAGAGAGCACAAGCAGGGGAGGGAGAGAGAGAGAGAGAGAGAGAGAGAGAATCCCAAGCAGGATCCAATAAGTCAGCACAGAGCCCAATGCGGAACTGGAACTCACGAAGTGTGAGATCATGAAATCAATAGTTGGACACTTAATGAACTAAATCACCCAGGTGCCCCTCAAGACACATTTAGAGTAAATTTTGACATTATATTTTTGTCCTTTATGTCTCTTTTTATACCATTTTGTTTATAAAGTTATTTATATAGTTATTTTATTTATAAGCATGAAATAGTTTTTGTCTCTCCCACCGCAATGAAAGGTCACATTTCTCTCTCTCTCTCTCTCTCTCTCTCTCTCTCTCTTTAATTCAAGTTAGTTAACATCCAGTGTAGTATTGGTTTCAGGAGTAGATTCATCACCTATATACCAATAACACCCAATGCTCATCCCAGCAAGTGCCCTCCTTAATGCCTATCACCTACCTACCCATCCCCCCATCCACAACCCCCCAGACACCCTCAGTTTGTTCTCTGTATTTAGGAGTCTCAAATGTCAACTGAATGATGAATAGATAGAGAAGATGTGGTATATATACACAATGGAATATTACCCAGTGATCAAAAAGAATGAAACCTTGCCTTTTACAACAATGTGGATGGAACTCGAGTGCTTTATGCTAAGCAAAATAGGTCAATCAGAGAAAGACAAATATCCTATGATTTCACTCATATGTGGAATTTTAAAAGCCCACACCTCTTAGTAAGCAATGGTGAGGTTTTCTAGGAACTGATAATTGAGGAGCTTAAAACTAGTTTTTATTTTTTTATTTTTGTTTTGGTATTATTTTGTTTTGTTTTGTTTCTTTGTTTTTTGTTTTTGTTTTTGTTTTAGATTTCTATTGAGAAATATTTGTACCAAATATTTTATTTTCATGTAGATTCTTAGAGTCATAGTATGTAGTTCCACCCCATTAGCACTGGATAATTCCTAATAGACGTCTACCCCAAAATCATGGCACCCAACGGTATAGCTTCGATAGCATATGCACCCGCCCAATTCTCAGGCATGGTTAGAAAAATGTGTATTTAAATGCAGTCTGCTTAACATTTCGAACAGGGGAAATAATAATTCTAGTGTTTATTTATATCCTAAAATTAAAGAAGAATACATGAACATGTCTTGGATGGACAATAATCATAACAAAACTGTTCAAAGAAAGAAAACAAGGAACTATCCAAATAAAGAAGAAATAAAAGGATCAGAAAACAAAGAACAAACTGCTAACTGGCTTCGTATTTCCTTTACTTAAAGTAATTATTCTAATGGATTTCCCTACTTTATGATTGAGCCTTTAAATATTTAAATCTGAAGAAACTGGAGAAATAGGAAAGGATTTTGCCGACCCTTATTTTCCCTATACACAGCATAGTTCTTCCAAGCCAGAAGAAAGGGCAACATCACAGGGCCATGTTCAATAATATTTTACTTTCATGGTAAGAAGGCTGAGGCAGAACTTTATTGGACTGGTAGGTATATTTTTGCCAAGTGATCTCACAGACTATTCCCCTGCATGCTGACACAGATGAGGCACTATTTCCAGAAAAAATGAAGCCATAGATAACACAAGTGCCATTACTTCTTTCTTTTTTTCCTGTGGACACAACTTAATAAAGCTACTGTCAGCGACACTACACACATCTTAGCTAAACATATTTCAAAATTGGTGATCTAGCAAAGCTTTGCACAGTCTTCTGTATTGCCAGTATTGCGGATTCGTTCTTGCAGTATATTACTTATCACTTCAATCTAAGTGCTGGATACATTTTCCAGCATGCATTGACATTATCCTCTTATATAAATTCTCATGGGATAAACTGATAATTTAGAGTCTGTGACTGTGCAAAGCCAGAGCTTCCTGCCAGGGTGAAAGAAGCAGAATATGCTGTTATATGGGCGGTAATACATCTTTATGGAAAGTGTTTTTTGGAGAAGTTGCTATTTTTAGTTAAAAATAAAATTTTGAAGTTTCCATCAAGTTTTTATTTTATTTTTTTTTTATTTTTTAATGTTTTATTTATTTTTTGAGAGACAGAGAGAGACAGAACATGAGAGGGGGAAGGGCAGAGAGAGGGAGTCACAGAATCCAAAGCAGGCTCCAGGCTCTGAGCTGTCAGCACAGAGCCCGACGTGGGGCTTGAACTCATGGCTATGAGATCATGACCTGAGCCGAAGTCAGATGCTTAACTGAGCCACCCAGGCACCTCTCATGAAGTTTTTAAATGCTTCATCTAAACAATACATAATAAGTTAGATTTGGTGTGTGTGTGCTTATAGTGCAAATTTTAAAATAATTGCCAGGAAAAATTTATATATAGAGATTATCTGAATTAAGTCAACAAACAAATATAAAATTATATTACATGTATTTTACAAGCTTATTTTAGTAGCCAAAGTAATTTTTATAACTTGGTAATTCCAAATTATTTGGCCACAATAAATCGAATTTAGAAATTGATTCAGGTCACAAAGCTTCTGTAGAAGAATTTTCATTGCAATCACTGCTAATAATGATTTAAAATATATTGTGTATATATATTTGTGTGTGCATATATACATATATGTATATATAAATTCTTTTTGACTATGGTAAAATATATGTAACATAAAATTTACTATGTTAGCCATTGTTAATACTTTTCATAAGTACATTCATACTCATTGGTTTTGTACCCAATCTCCAGAATGTTGTTCATCTTGCAAAACTGAAAGACTATGTCCATTACACAACAATTCTTCATTTTTCTCTGTCAATAGTCTCTAGCAACCATCTTTCTACTTTCTGTTCCTATGAATTTGACTATTCTAAGTTTCTCATGTAAGTGGAATCATGGAATATTTGTTGCTTTGTGACTGGCTTATTTCACTTGGCATAATGTCCATAAGATTCATTCACGTGGTAGCAGTTATCAGAATGTTCTTCCCTATTAAGGCTGAAAAATATTTGAATATACATGTGTGCATGTGTACATACGTATACATAGTTTATGTATTCATTCATATCATTTAGACACTTAAGTCATTTCCAGTTTTTGGCTACTGTGAATACTGTTTCTATGAATAACGTGCATACGGAGATGTCATACCACTACATACTTAATAAAATGGCTAAAATTTGGAATACCACAAACACCAAATGCTGACTAGAGTGTGAAAATTGGGCAAAAGATGTGATTTTTCTAAGTCACTGCTGCCTTTCTGCTCATCCATTCGAGGTATATTGGTTATATAAGTTGATATATAGGTTATATACTATTGCAACACCCGATTTCCATTCTGACTTTGTGGACTACTACAGTGAATGAAGGCACCTTTCTTTTCATTTCAGATTCCTATCAAGATCAAATTGAGTCTTAAAGCAGAATCTTATTGTCAACACATGACAAATAAATAACATTCTACATTTACCTTCTCAACAGTGTTGGGACAGTCAATCCAACACATATTTTATAGCATTGTTGAAGCGAGTGGCTTCCTGAGGACCTGAGTTAACTGATTGGTGTATATATATATATATATATGTGTGTGTGTGTGTGTGTGTGTGTGTGTGTGTGTGTGTGTGTGTATAGTTATCAGTCAACTGATTGGTGTATATATATATATATATATATGTATATATATATACATATATATATATATATATATACAAAAGTAGGTTTATTCTTAAGTTATGGTCATTTTTTGGGTCTCACTTGAACGTGTGGTGTGTTCTGTGAAGTCATTCCTCTCTGGTTGGTCAAAATTCTAACTTCTCCCCGCTGCATTCATCCTCCTGAATCTCCACTCATCTCACAGGCTGCCAGTAGCTGTTTTTAGGTAGACTCAAGCCTCTGCATGTAGAGCTTTGTATTCAACCAGGACTCAAGGAGATCCCTACCCAGGTTTCTTAAGTTCTTTCTTTGTGCAGCCTCCTTTTCCAAGAACCCTCTCCTGCAAATTTCAGCTAACTCATCAGCTCTGAATACTTATCTTTCCTCTAGTGAGCAATACTGCTGCTCTCTGATTGTGTTGTATTTCCCTGCTCTGTGGTTTGGAAAGTGCCCCAGCCGAAACTTGGGGCAAATGTGGAGCTTACCTGAAATATTTCCTTTCTTTAAGGAATCACACTCCTGTGCAGAATGCTGTTCAGTGTTTGAGCATGGCCGCTGTATTCCACAATTTTTTTAGCTGTTTACGGCAGAAGATTATGGCTGATACATATCATTTCATCATGTTGGGAAACAGAACTATATATAAATTTAAAATAATGCATTTCTTTTTCATAGAAACCTAGAAAACATTATATAATTGCACTTTTGACTCTGATCTATTCACTATCCACAATGTCCAGTCAAATGTCGCACCAAGAAAGGCAAATGAGTCCCACTCACAACTAAGGCCTCATCTAAAATAGTTTTCAGATTAGCGCTTATTAGGCTAACTAAACAATTAGCTCTTTAAAACACCAAACCAGTATTTATAACATATGAATTACTCTATAATACATAGACTTCATTCAAATATATTACTTAATTCAATTTTAACTATCATGCTGGCTCTGAATCACAGTCACTAGATAAAATACGGGAATGTGATCGTCGTCATTGTTATCGTCCCCATAATTCATATTGCAGAGGAAGGAATTGATGACGATGGCGGGTTATTGGTTACATGATGGATCCATTGTCTGAGCCCACTTCTGCTCTTTGAATATATGTTGTTTTTTGTCTATATTAATCACGTATTGTAGTTCATAAACTCCCGAAAATCTAAGGTGTTATATTTCTCATAATTTATATCAGAGCAGAAGTACTTAATAAGTATTTGATTCAATCATAACATAGATGATTGTTTCACATTATTAAAGCAATCAAGTACGCATTGAGTGATGCCCCCACGTCTCAGTCAAGTATGGCTAGCTTCCCTGTTACCCCACGATATCATTTTCAATTCTAAAATATTATAAAAAGAAAAAAAAAGTTTAAAATATAGAAAGTGAAATATTGGAGGATATTCTGGAGTCATGTTTGTTTTTCTATTTAAGAGTTAAATGAAATGTGACTCCAGAAAAATACATTCTTAAGCTGTGCTGCCTACAGTGGGTAAGAGAGGGAGGGGTGTGCAATTCACCATCACTTACTCTTGGGCAGACAGGGTACTAAACATCTTATATATATTAATTCACTTAAGCAGAGGTCATAGAAGGCACTTTTACAAGGGACGAACAAGCTTTTGGCTGCTCTGTTTAATCCATTACATCTTTGCATTTATTTAATCGAAATGATCATATTGTGTAAATAAATGAGGGTTATCATGAAAATTAAAAGTTATGTTGTAACTAATTCATTTTGAAATAATTTAACAGTCATTGGATTTTACACTAATTACTTTATGAGATTAATGAATTTACATAGTTATTTGAGTCTCATTACTTGGCAGAGTTTAGAAAAAAGAAGCTAATAAACCAGTCCAAGAACTTCATTTGGCATGAAGCAGAAAATAAACTTCTGCCTGAAAGCAGTGGCACTTTCACTTTATGTAGAGGGAGAATTGGGGCTCCTGGGCGGCTCAGTCGGTCAAGCATCCAACTCTTGATTTCAGCTCAGGTCACGGTCCCAAAGTTGGAGAATTGAGACCTGCATCAGGCTCTCTGCTGAGCATGGAGCCTGCTTGGGATTCTATCTCTCTCTCTCCTTCACCCCCTCCAATCCCGCTTGAGCTCTCTCTCTGTAAAATAAAATTAAAATAAAAAAGGAGAAGTGATCATACAACCCCTTTCTCCTATTGCATCACTATGAAGAAGACCCATCTGGAGTAGGATAAAGTCATGTATTTAAATGTAGCAGTATTAACTGGGGCAGAATATTCTGTATCTGGGACAGCAAGTTCTAGGCAGAGAAAACAAGTACATAGGGCTTTAGGCAATTATTCCGAGTACAAATGCCAAGGGCTGGAGACAGTGGCAGCAAGAGAGAATTGACCTTCAGATATAAGTTGAAGGTAGTACCGTTTTGGTGATGAGAGAGTTATCTCAGGCATATGGCCCACTCCATTTAATAAAGGTCTTTTTACAAGGATCAAGCAGAATGTAGTGAAACCCCCCAGGGGATAATGTAGCACACGGTCCAGTCACTACAAAGGATATGTTTGTACCCCTAACCTGAAGAGGGAAGGAGAGGGGATACATGGTGAGCAAAGCCCAAAGAGAGAAGAGCAGAACACTATGCCCTTCACCAGATAAAGACAGCCTGCCTGTGGTGACAGTCAGGAAAGAGATCACTGAATAGCCACTTCAAACTATTCCCTTCTCATGCTCAGAATTGCTTATTGGTGCTCTCTAATCTACTGATCCAAATGAAAGCTTAAAAAAAAAAAATGGATGGTTACTGGGCATAGTTTTGCAGGGCAAGGAGGACATTGGTGAAGGGAGAGGAGTGAGCCCAGGAAGTGTACGGATGACATTCAGCTCATTCTATGCTTTAGCTTTCTATTGTTATTGTAACAGAACACCACAAACTCAGTACTTAAAGCAATGTAAATTTATCATGCAGTTCTGGAGGTCCCAAGTCTAAAATGGCTTTCACTCTGCTAAGATCAAGGTGTTGGTATCCTTGCAATACTTCTGGGGGCTCTAAAGAAGAATCTGATTCCTTGCCTTTTTTAGTGTCTAGAGGACACCTTTATCTGTTGGGTCATGTCTCCATCCTCCGTGTTCAATACCAATAGTGTAGCATCTTTGAATCTCTCTCTCTGACTCTGACCCCTAATTCTATTGTTGCCTCACCTTCCTGAACTCTGATTCTCCTGCCTTCCTCTACCCTGATAAGAACTCTTGTGATTTCATTAGATAATTCAGGATAATCTTGCCATCTCAAAAACTTTAATTTATTAAGAACTGCAAAGTAACTTTGGCATAAAAGGTATTTACAGCTCCTAGGAATTAAAGCGGGCATCTTGTGAGGGGGCATTATTCTGTCTATCGCATTTATAGACACATCATATATATACCTGATATATATATATATAGAGGCAATTATGTCCCCAAGATGACATTTGGAGGCCTTCTTTGAAGCCTCTGAAAGAAAAGAACATGCCTTAGACAAAAGTGTTTTCCTCACTCAGTTCGCTTGGTGGTCAGCACTCTCTGGCTAGGCACAAAGTTTACAAGAAGTATAAGACTCCATTCTCTTAGCAATACGTTGCCTAGTGGAAAAGAGAAAAACTGAAATGGATAATTCTCATTACTGCTACAAGGACAGTCCCAAAGAGTAAAGAAACAAAATATAAAACAGTTCTCATTTGGAAACTTGGAAAACTAGGTTGTTTTAATGACACCAGCATACAACACGAAGACAAAAAATGCTGATCTTAAAAACTTTAATAATAGAAAATTTATGTGGGCCATAAAAAAATCACTTATCTAGTAAGACTACACAGAACTGTTGGGTTTTCTTCTCTTTCCTTTCCTTCGTTTCCTCCATATTTTTTTTCATTTCCAATGTATTTATTTCCAATAACTAAAATTGACCTAATAACTCGAAATTACCCAGAAGGTCATCATTTAAACTCTTTGAAATCTGGAATTATCCAACTCTTAAAACATTCTGGGATCTACCATAATTAAATTTGACCATATATATATGGTAGATTTTATATTAACAGAAGGTTAAAAACCAGGGAAATTGGTTTCTAATTGGATCATCAAAAAATAATACAGGGGGCAAAGCAGAAGTGCTAGAACAAAGTGGCTTAGGCAAAAAAAAGACACATGAAAAATTAGGCAAATATCTGATCATTTATTCAGATCATACTTTTTTTAAATTTTTTTAATGTTTATTTATTTTTGAGACATAGAGACAGAGCGTGAGCAGGAGGAGAGCAGAGAGAGAAGGAGACACAGAATCCGAAGCAGGCTCCAGGCTCTAAGCTGTCAGCGCAGAGCCCTATGCAGGGCTCAAACTCACAGACCACGAGATCATGACCTGAGCCGAAGTCGGCCGCTTAACCGACTGAGCCACCCAGGCACCCCTCAGATCATACTTCTAATACGAGTATAAAAAGAGTGTTAGAATTCTAACATTTTGGCTCTCTGCATAATTCATTCCTATGTTCCTAAAACACTAGACCTTCACAAGGTTAACATTGTAGCTCATGGCAAATAAGCTCACCACTTACCACTTATTAATGTAGTTAATATAATGTAAGAAGCTGTTAGATAACTGTACACCGAGTATCCTATGAGGTGATCGAAGAGAAGAATTTGACCTAAATTGGAAATTCATAAAAATCTTTCTGAAACCAACAATGCCTGGATTGAATATTGAAAGACAGGGGCGCCTGGGTGGCTCAGTTGGTTAAGCAGCCGACTTAAGCTCAGGTCATGATCTCACAGTCTGTGAGTTCGAGCCCCATGTCGGGCTCTGTGCTGATGGCTCAGAACCTGGAGACTGCTTCAGGATCTGTGTCTCCCTCTCTCTCTGCCCTTCCCTTGCTCATACTTTGTCTCTATGTGTCTCAAAAAAAAAAAAAGATAAGTAAGAGGCAGGAAAACAAAATCTATTCGAGGCAATAAAAATAGCTTGCAAGATGAGCTTCACAATTTTTATAGTGTTTGGTTTGATCATCCTCACCTAATGTTGCATGAAGAAACACTCCCAAAGTCGGCGGTTAAAATACAGTTATGTGACTCAACTTGGCAAAGGGTTCAGCTGGCTTAGCTTACCTCTGCCCTAGGTGGCGACAGGGGAAATCCTTTGTGTGTTTGCATGGGGTCTCAAATGGCTGGTACAGCAGGGGTTTCTACACACGTTCCCCTAATTCTCCAGTGCTAGCCTAGGATTTGGCACATGGGAATGAAAACATCTCTAGGAGGAAGAGCAAACAAGTTCTGGTACACGAGAACTTTACTAACTTCTGCTGGTGTCACATTCGCTAATGTTGAAAGACCAGAATCTATAGAGAAGAGAACTATTCTGGCACATGGATGCACAAATCATTTGGGACAATTAATTATAGGCAATCTACCACATGTGCCTTGCCAGGGGCTAGTGTAGTTGCTATGCAGAAACTAAGGCACATGAGGCCTTGTGTTGTCATGATAAAGGGCTTAGATTTCATACTTTCAGGAGCTGGGAATTCTTGAAATGTCTTTGAGAATAAGAATGACTAAGAACAATACTAATATCATGTCTTTAATGTAACAGAAAGGACTGACAGTAAAGACTTTGCCCAGGTGACTCTTTATAGGAGAGGATATGAACGATAAGTTCTTTATTTTGTTAAGAGTAGGAATTATATCAGTTTCTTTAGTCAATATAACAAGATATAGATTTGTTCTTGAAGGTATTGGTTAATTAAACAATTATTAAACAGATTTCAAATTTTATTTTTCTGTCCATTTTGTACTTCAGAACTGTGACTGAATGATTGTGCCCAGTCCTAAATTCATATGTTGAAACTTAGTCCCCGGGGTGTTGGTATTTGGAGGTGAGTCCCTCGGAGTGTGATAGATCATGAGGGTCCCTCTTGAATGGGATTAGAGCTCTTAGGAGAGACCGCAGAAACATCTTTGTCTCTTCCACCATGCCCTCAGCAATCGGTGAATCTGCTGCATCTTGATCTTGTTTTTCTCAACCTCAGAATTGTAAGAAATAAATTGTGTTTTATATAAGCTACCCAGTTTATGGTATTTTGTTACAGAAATCTGAGCAGATTAAGACAATAATTAATAGAGTTCGAATAAGA
The DNA here is from genome assembly GCA_030068075.1 of Paguma larvata. Classification (NCBI taxonomy): domain Eukaryota; kingdom Metazoa; phylum Chordata; class Mammalia; order Carnivora; family Viverridae; genus Paguma; species Paguma larvata. The sequence continues at coordinate 40,838,099 of CM057840.1, forward strand.
GTACCTTGATTAGATTTGTGTTTTGGTAAGTTTTATGAGTACCTGCTTTTTGTGCACGTGTAGAGGGAGTAGATCTAGTTGCTTGGCTGCTGTCCAGTGCATATACCCAGCAGTGTCACTGATCCATATAAAAATAGATCATACATGGGGCGTCTGCCTGGCTTAGTTGCCTAAGCGTCCAACTTCAGCTCAGGTTATGATCTCACAGATTGGACTCCATGTCTCTGCCCCTCCACACTTGTGCCCTCCCTCTCTCTCAAAAATAAATAAATCAACAACAACAAAAAAATAGATCATACTGGAAGGGAGAGGCCAAGAGGGAAGAGCAGAATGGAAATTCCCTACTTCTTTCCTTCCTGAAGTGCAGCTAGGTCAGCACCATTTTGCACACCTAGAAAATTGATCAGAGGATTAACACAACGATCTGCATCACTTGAGCCACAGAACTCAGCAGGTAGGCAGTGAGGGTTAGTGAACTGGGGGAGAGAACAGCTGTGGAGGTAGGAAGCAGTTTTTGTTTATAGAGAGGACTGAGACAGAGAGAGAGTACAGGAAAAGCATCACCACCACCCCCACCCCCACCGAAAGCAGTTGGAGAGAATGAGAAAGAATGGAAACACCCTCAAGGGACTGAAGACGAAAGGGATAAAAGAGAAAGGAGAAGAGAGAAGGTTTGATTACCATTAGGGCTCTATAAACAGGGGAGTGCAGAACCGCGAACTCCAAGCTCCATATCTGGCAGTGCTCCGGTGGGAAGGGTAAATCCCCAGGAGCACAGAGGGAGATCCGAAGGGTCCTTGGGCCATATAGAGAGAGGTGGTTCCCATGCCCAGAGGACATTTGGTAGAGGCTGCACAGCATACCCACAAGAAAATGTCCCAGCAGACCCCAGATTAGAGCCAAGTTTGCCGATGTTGGAAAAAAGGCACTAGGGAGTGTTGAAGCTTGGCGCCAGATGTGTTTTGTTATTTACCATAGTCCCTGTACTGTGGCTCCTACAGGATCACGCAAAACTTTTCTGGGGTGGGCTGGCACTGGCCGAAATCTCTGGTCCTTTGCAGTGGTATGGTTGTGTGAATACTCCCCTGATGGGCCGGCACTGGCCATAGCTTGGCGAGACCCTCCACCATAGAATCACAGTGGGTTCAAGTCATGGGACCATCAGAATTGAGGGGTTTGGAAACAGTCCAATCTGAGATAAAATTTCGGATGGAGGTGACGCTTGGCAGGCTGATGGTTTGGTTGTAGACAGTGTAGAAACAGGTAGTGTATGGAAGCTGGAGACAAAGGAGGGTGCTTGATTACTGGTTGGCAATTATACACCAAAAAAAATGTGGAACCTGGAAGAAATAAACAAATTCCTAGAAATATATAAACTACCAAAACTGAAACAGGAAGAAATAGAAAAATTTGAAAAGGCCCTTAACCAATAAAGAAATTGAATTAGTAATCAAAAATATCCAAAAGAAAAGAGTCTACAGCTGGATGGCTTTCCAGAGGAATTCTACCAAACATTTAAGAAGAGTTAACAGCTATTATTTTGAAGTTCCAAAAAACAGAAATGGAAGGAAAACTTCTAAACTCATTATGAGGCCAGCATTACTTTGATTCCAAAACCAAAGACCCCTCTAAAAAGGAGAACTATAGATCAAGTTCCCTGATGAACATGGATGCAAAAATTCTCAACAAATTACTAGCCAACCGGATCCAACAATACATTAAAATAATTATTCACCACGACCAAGTGGGATTTATACCTGGGAATGAAAGTCTGGTTCAATAGTCAGAAATCAATCAATATGATACATCACATTAATAAAATAAAGGACAAGAACCACATGATCCTCTCAATAGATGCAGAGGAAGCATTTGACAAAATACAGCAGTCTTCTTGATAAAAACCCTTAAGAAAGTAGGGATAGAAGGATCATACCTCAAGATCATAAAGGCCATATATGAGAGAACCACCATCTAATATCATCCTCAAAGGGGAAAATCCGAGAGCTTTCTCCTAAGGTCAGGAACAAGACAAGGATGTCCACTCTCACCACTGATATTCAACATATTATTGAAAGACCTAGCCTCAGCAATCAGACAACACAAAGGAATAAAAGGCATCCAAATCATCAAGGAGGAAGTCAAACTTTCACTCTTCACAGATGCGATGATAGTCTATATGGTAAACCCAAAGATTCCACCAAAAAACTGCTAGAATTGATCCAGGGATCCAGCAGAGTCACAGAATATAAAATAATGTCAATACTTCCCAAAGCAATCTACACATTTAATGCAATCATTATCTAAATAACACCACCATTCTTCACAGAGCTAGAACAAACAATCTTAAAATTTGTATGGAACCAGAAAAGACCCAAATAGCCAAAGCAATCCTGTAAAAGAAACCAAAGCTAGAGGCATCACAATCCCAGACTTCAAGATGTATTACAAAGCTGTAATCATGAAGATTATGGTACTGGCACGAAAACAGACACTTGGATCAAGGGAACAGAGTAGAGAACCCATAAGTGGACTCATAAATGTATGGCCAACTAATTTTTGACAAAGCAGGAAAGAATATCCAATGGAATAAAGACAGTCTCTTCAACAAATGGTGTTGGGAAAACTGGACAGCAACATGCAGAAGAATGAACCTGGACCACTGTCTTATGCTATACACAAAAATAAACTCAAAATGGATATAAAACAAAACAAAACAACCTAAATGTAAGCAGGAAGCCATGAAAATCCTAGAGGAGAAAGCAGGCAAAAACCTCTCTGACCTCGGTTGCAACAACTTCTTATTCAACACATTTCCGGAGGCAAGGGAAGCAAAGGAAAAATGAACTATTGGGACCTTCTCAAGATAAAAACCTTCTTCATAGGGAATAAAATAATTAGTAACACTAAAAGGCAATCAACGGAATGGAGAAAGATATTGGCAAATGATGTATCAGATGAAGGGTTAGTATTCAAAATCTATAAAGAACTTATCAAACTCAACACCCAAAACACAAATAATCCAGTGATGAAATGGGAAAAAGACATAAATAATCACTTTTCCTAAGAACATCCAAATGGCTAACAGACACATCAAGAAAATACTCAATTTCACTCATCATCAGGGAAATGCAGATCAAAACCACAATGAGAAAGCACCTCACACCCATCAGAACGGCTAACATTAACAACCCAGGCAACAACGGATGTCGGCGAGGATGCAGAGAAAGAGGACCTCTTTTGCTCTGCTAGTAGGAATGCAAACTGGTGCAGCCACTCTGGAAAATGGTATGGAGGTTCCTCAAAAAAAAAAAAAAACTAAAAATATAACTACCCTATGATCCAGCAATTGAACTACTAGATGTGCTGTTTGGAAGGGACACATGCACCTTGATGTTTCTAGCAGCGCTATCGACAATAGCCAAAGTATGGATATAGCCCAAATGTCCATCGACAGATGAATGATAAGGGAGATGTGATATACATATACAATGGAGTATTACTCAGCAATAAAAAGGATGAAATTTTGCTATTTGCAACAACGTGGATAGAAGTAGAGGGTATTATGCTAAGTGATTAAGCCGCTCAGAAAAAGACAAATATCATATGACTTCACTCATATGTGGAATTTAAGAAGCAAAGAAAACAACAACAAAACTCCAGATGAACATAGGGGAAGGAAAGCAAAAATAATATAAAAATAGGCAGGGGGACAAAACATAAGAGACTCTTAAATACAGAGAACAAACTGAGGGTTGCTGGAGGGTTTGTGGGGGAGGGGATGGGCTAAATGGATAAGTGGCATTAAGGAAGACACGTGTTGCGATGAGCACTGGATGTCATACGTAGGGGTTGGATCACTGGATTCTACTCCTGAATCATTACTGCACTATATGCTAACTAACTTGAATATAAATTAAAAAGGAAAATCAAAAAATAAAAAAGAGAGAATAGATCATACTACCATTGGTTTTAAAATATTTTGACACAGGAATGAGTGTATATCCAGTTAGTATCTTTTAATTCCTTTTCTGTTCAGCACAGCTGGAACCCATCATCTCTTTTACTGACCAGCTGTCTGCATAGTCACAGCACATACTGATATGGGCGAGCAAGTAATAACCAAGGAGGAAGAACAATAGACATATCTCAAGGGCACTTTTGAATAATTTATCCTTGTCTATACATTGAGAGTTTTTTTAAGTCAAGTATTATTCAGAAACTTCTCATACCAACCATTATACTTATCCAATAACTCTTTAACCTCAATTTATTTGAATAAAAAAATTAAAACGGTAATTTTAAAATCAAATGCCTTTCCAGTGAGTAGTAAAAAGTGCTCTCTAAATTATTAATAAGAACAAACTATTGAATTCCTTTAGAGAATGGGCTAATGCATGGTTTAAAATGCAAGTGTCATTTCCAAAGTATATATTTCCCTCCACACATAAAAGCTATAAAAAATAATGTAAATTAAAATTTCCTTTATCCTTAGATCTAAATGTTTTTCAGGGTTTTATGTTATACTTCAAGTTACTCATTTCTAATTTTGGATTATTTTATGTTTTTGTAGTTCGGAGAAGCAGTAAAATTTACCTTATGTACAACTTAAACTACTCTTTGTGTCTTATTTTTAATTAGTAACTTCATATTTAATATTTAAAAAGTATTTTAATATAAAATTATTATTAGTTTTAATTTATAGATTTAGAATAATTTGGTGCAGCAACTATTATTATGATTTTGATGTAGACAGAAGAAGGCTATATATATATATATATGTATATATACACACATATATGTGTGTATGTGCATATACATATATATTATACATATACACACATATATGCATATACATATATATACATATTTTTGCATATATACATATGTGTATATATGTGTATGCATATATATACACATGTATATGTATATACACATAAATATGTATATGTGTATATATTCAAATATATAGTCAAATATGCACATATTTGAAAATATATATATGTTTGAAAATTATGAAATACGTTTCTAAGGAGCTGGTACAACTCTATTTCCTGGATACGGATGGATTGATTTAGACTACCTTTTTGAATTTCCATCGCTTGTTCGCATTATGCTGTATGATATAATTTACTGGGTAAGAATTTTAAAATCAGCAAAAGACTGATTGAAAAGCACAGTTAGTTGGGGTGCCTGGGTGACTCACTCAGTTAAGTGTCCGACTTTGGCTCAGGTCATGATCTTGCAGTTAGTGAGTTCAAGCCCTGTGTCAGGCTCTGTGCCAACAGCTGACAGCCTGGAGCCTGCTTCAGATTCTGTGTCTCCCTCTCTTTCTGCCTCTCCGTCACTTGTGCTGTGTCTCTCTGTTTCTCAAAAATGAATAAAATATAAAAAAAATAAAAAAGCATGATCAATCTATATTAGGCTTATTTTTTAAATATCAATTAATTATTGAAAGAGAGAGAGAAAGACAGAGAGAGAGAATGAGTGGGGGGAGGGAAGAGAAAGAGAGAGAGAGACAGAATCCCAAGGAGGTTCTACATTGTCAACACAGAGTCCGAAGCAAAGCTCAGTTTCAGGAACTATGAAATCATGACCTGAGCTGAAATTAAGAGTTGGATATCCAACTGACTGAGCCCCCAGGCGCCCCTCATGCTAGATTTATTTTTAAAAGAAAAAATGTAAAACCATTGTAATTTTTTTAAATGAGGAGAATAAATATTTATCTGTATGTTAACACTAAGCACATATAATAATCTCATATTCAAAATAAATAATAAAAAATAAAAACTATGTACCATGAAATGTTCACATACTAAACCCTGTTAAGGAATATTTAAAAAGAAGGAAAATTGCATTTCAGGAGAAAAAAGTGTTTATAAACAGGAAAAAAAAAGTAGTGAAAAATTATATAAAAAAAGAACTTTGTAGAAGATACAGAAATCTGTATTTTATATACCTAAAATATGATTTCAGATATGTGTATGCATAAAGTAGGTGAACTACCAAACTAATGGTATAGTTGGTTCTAATGGTATAGTTACAAATATAACTTAGGTTTTAACTCAGCTAGGGCAAAAATATATAGGCCTAGCTACAGAAAAACTAGAAAGGACATAAAATATATGAATGAAGGAATAAACCCATAAAATCACATCTATACTTGCATGTGAAACCGTACATTCTAACTGATAAAAATATTAATGTTCTTCCTATGTCCATTCCTCACTCAAGTAACTATTACCCTTTCATATGAGCTTATATAAACATAATGTTTGCAATAAATATTTTAACGTTAAAAGTAACGTTATCCTTCCTTAGCCAGAGATATATTCCCTTCTCATTACTTCTATGCATTTTTCTTTTCTTTCCACCTGCATCCTACTGAGTGCCAGAACTAGACTGGCTGCTACAGACACTGAGGTGAATAAAATTACTTATGCTCTCAAGTACCACACAATACACCTCACATTCTCATAAAAGATTATTATGATATATGATAAGATTCCCAAGAAAAAGACATAAGCAGTATGCCAGAGAGCAAGATGGAACACACTAATAGAATGGTAACATGCCAGAAGTTTCATCTTTTTCAATTATAAAACTCAAGATTGGCTAAGATAACGATGTTAAAGATTTTGGTTACCTATCTATCTCCACTCCTAGCAAGAGGTCTAAAACAATTACATTAAATCATTTAACTAATTGATATAGTGCTATCTGTCTACCTACATCATTATTACAAAGTATCCAAAGTATCAACATAATTCAGCCTCTCTGCTTTTAATTATACTTCATTTCACATAATGTAAATCCCCAGATCATAGGCACTTTTAGTTCTACAGTCTTGTTGCCTATCACCTGGAAGACTTGTACAAGAGATAAGTTAAAGAACCACTCATGGGCATCAGTTACCAGTTCGAAGAGAAGGATATCTACTGTTCATTGGGTTCTGTGTTACATGCCCTCACCTCGAAACTGTTACTGACAGAAGAAGTCTTGAATAGAGTTTATTTCAGATTTAGTTAGGCAATTAATTATCCCTATGTGAGTTTACAGCTTGGTTAAAGTATCCATCACATTATTACTGAAAAGGAAGTAGCTGTAACGTCTATACAGGAGAGAAAGGAACACACATTTACAAAGAGACTTCTATGAAGTAGAACTGGAGCCAAACTTTTATGAATGCTGTCTAAATTAATCTTTAAGAGGACACTATATACCGTATGGAATAGCCCATGGTTTCTCCTTTGGCATGTCATTACTCTGTTGGGATTCTTTGATATTTCACATGTACTCTCTCATAATGCTGGTGGAAAAGTGGGGGGTAAGAAAGCATTGCCTATGACCACATACTGGGACTGACAGAAAGTAACTGTAATACCATGTTGATTTTCCCCCACAGGTCTGAAAACACAGCTCAGAAATTAGTTTAAAATCTTAACACTGACCTTCTGTTCCGCCAACCATTATAAATCCCCAAAGAAAATGATTCTTCTGACAGTATTTGTATTAGTTTCCTAGAACTGTTGTAACAAATTACTGCAAGCTTGGTGGCTTAAATCAACAGAATTTCTTTTCTCTCTCACAGCTTTTGAGGCCAGAATTCCAAAATCAAAAGGTTGGCAGGGCTGCCCTCCCTCCAAAGGCTCTAGGAAAGAATCTTTTCTTGACTCCTTCAGTATCTGCGAGCTCCAGGTGTTTCTTGGTTTGTGATAACTTTAAACTCTGTCTCCGTTTTCACATGGTTTTCTTCTCTGTGTCTTCTCTTCTTATAAAGATACTTGTCGTTGGATGCAGGGTTGATCCCAATCGAGAATGACCTCATCTCAAATTCCTTAATCTGCAAAGTCTCTTTCTCCAAATAAAGACACATTCACAGGTTCCAATTATGCGTATCTTTTGGGAAGCCACCATTCATCCCACTACCGTAGCTAAAGGTATATATAAAATAATACTAGGGTAAGCAAAGAGTATTATGCTTACCATATATCTTTACTTTTAGCAAGATTGTTATCTTTATTTTGTGTTGTGATATTTACTATAAGTCTTGTTCAATTACAGACCAAAACAATAGTGAATCATCATGTATTTCTAATACTATAACCTCTGGGCTGCTGCTTCACAGTTCCTAGACTAGATTCTAACATATATGCTTCCAATTAAGCTCCCCAAGAATATCCTGCCCTGGCTTCCCTAATCATCCCAGGACAATCCTCTTCTGAGTTTCTGGCAACTTTTTTTTTAAATCAATACGTTAGTGGGGTGAATAGTAATAAACTAGACAAGAGATATACTTTCTTAAATTTGCTTTATGAAGATACTTCGCCTGAGCAGAGATCAGCGCCATTTATTTCACCTTATCCTTCCATCACGGTCTTTAATGCACTTCCGGAAACGCTAGTGTTGGAGCATTAAGAAAACACTTTAGGAGTTGTTTCTATTTACAATGTTAAAAGGGATTTGGGAGACAATGCAGTTTAAATAGGAAGTGTTTGTGAGATGTATGTCAATATCTTCTCTTCCTAGAGTAAAAAAGATGGAAAAATACAACTGCTATGATATTATTTGTTCCTGCTTAAAAATGTTTTGAGGTAGGCTCTCTGTATGACTTATGACAAATCATTGTTTTCAGGGAGTATTCTTAGTTGCAAAAACAGAACAAGCATTGGCTGTGTTGAGAGAAATATAATTTTATATCTTTTTATATTCAATCATCATACAATCAACAATTGGCTAGGTTTAGTGATATTTAAGCAATCATCCTTCTAGTGGATTATATTTTTTTAAAAATACAGGCCATGCAACAGAGTCTTGAGAAAGATAATGAAGGTCTTTCTGTCCCTGTCAATTAAAAGCAAACTGCTCTGATCTTTCTTGCAGAGGCAAAGTAGCCTCTTCATCGTCTTTATGTCACATCCATGATGCATATTAATTTGTTCCAGCAGAGTCACTATGTATAGAATAACACAATCATTTGTATGTGTCTATGAAATATTTTGGTTAGGACATTATAGTTAAAGTTGCTTAACAGCATTTTGGAGGGACACATATATTTTGATATTAGTGTTATTATATTCGATTTCCCACCGCCACATTTTCTATGGGCCAAAGAGACTGAGAGGGAGCACCTAGGTGGCTTAGTGAGTTAAGCATCCAACTCTTGACTTTGGCTCAGGTCATGATCTCACAGTTTGTGAGATCAGGCTCTGTGCTGATGGTGTAGAGCCTGTGTGGGATTCTCTCAACCTGTCTCTCTCTCTCTCTCTCTCAAAATAAATAAACAAATAAACTTTAAAATGCCCTTATAAACATGGGGGACTTGTGTCACTCAGTCAGTTAAGTGTCTGACTTCGGCCTAGGCCACAATCTCACAGTATATGGATGAGTTAAAGCCCCATGTCAGTCTCTGTGCTGACAGCTCAGAGCCTAGACCCGGCTTCAGATTCTGTGTTCCTCTCTCTCTCTCTGCCCTTCCCCCCAATCACATTCTTTCTCTTCCTGTATCTCAAAAATAAATATTAAAAAAACCTTACAAACAAAGTGACTGAGAGTCATTCTGCCTCTTCTACCCTCCATAGTTCATGGGCAGTAATTACCCATCCTACTTTTACCATCTTGGCTCTGCCAATCAGAAATATCAACTTTTTCAATGACATCACAGACCCATTTCAAATAGGCTCTGAGCTATCAGCATGGAGCCCAATGAGAGGCTCAAACTATGAACTTTGAGATCATGACCTGAGTTGGAGTCCAATGTTTAACTGATTAAGCCACCCAAGCACCCCTATTAGCAGCAATTCCTATTGGCCAAGAATTTATTCGCAAAACCTAGGAAGTTTTGGAAGGAGATTGAAACTGGCTTGGAAAGGAAGAGCAAACAAAGATGAGAATGACTGCTAGGCAATGACTGATATACACCTAAACACCTAATAATATATTAGATATCATGAGAAGATTTCTATGAATGGATATGTTAAATTCATTTATGTAAATATACTTGGATTGCCTTAAGAAATTGCTAACTAATGCACTCTAAATTTTAAGAGGTTTGCTGAATAATAAGTTCCTTAGAAATGTAGAAAAATAATCTCTAACTTAAAGAAAATGAATATTAAGTCATCTGAAAAAATATTTTTATAATCTAATAGTCATATATAACCAGGTGTTATATTTATAAAAAATAATTCATAACCACATTTTAAAGAATGTGCTCACATTTTTTGTGTTTAAATGTCCACATAGTAATGTTGCGAAATCAATATACAGTGGTTAGTAAAACTTGAGTAGCAATAGGGGATTTGTTTTTTACACATACTGAAAACCCTGGTATTTATTACACATGACTGAATGTCCAGTTAAGACTATCTCATATAAAGTACTGCCATATATAAGACCATAGAGTCTCCCTCTATGAGGGGATATGGTTTAGATAGGAAGGAATGTGTAAATAATCAAGCACATTTCCCTCTCTAAGATAAACAGCTGGGTATCATTTAACAGACGCTATTAAAGTAGCTAAAACATTTTTTCAAAGCTGATGAGGTTTGGTTTTAAAATACAAACTTCAGGGGTGCCTGGGTGGCTCAGTCGGTTGAGCGTCCGACTTCGGCTCAGGTCATGATCTCACCATTCCCGAGTTCAAGCCCCACGTCAGGCTCTGTGCTGACAGTTGAGAGCCTGGAGCCTGTTTCAGATTCTGTGTCTCCCTCTCTGTCTGTGGCCCTCCCCTGCTCATGCGCTGTCTGTCTCTCTCTCTCAGAGATAAATAAACATTAAAAACATAAATAAATAAATAAATAAAATACAAACTTCAAACAGCTATATGAACAAAAGTCGCAGCGATTCTAGTACAGGGCAATATGTGAGCATATCAGCTGACACATTCCAACCAGGACCTGGTAAATGCAATACTACTAATAATATTGTAATAACAACAACAACAACTAACATTTAGTGACAGTTATTTGATTTATCTTTCCTTTCCAATTTCTAAAACGGGACTGCTAATTAATACTTTATGTTCATAACTTTGCAAGTTTGCATTTGTAAAAATTATTTTTAATTTGCTTCTGTGATTATTTTTATGTACTCGAGCTAGGGTATAAAAGTTCAGTTGTTACCATATATGGGCATACACCTTAGAGATATTGATAATCAGGCTGAATATCACAATAAAGCAAGAATTCTTTTGGTTTCCTAGAGTAGATAAAAGTTATGCTTACACTGTAGTCTATCTACTAAGTGTGAAATAGCATTATGCCTAAAAAAATAACTTGGATACCTTAATAAAAATATTCTATTGCTAAAAAATGCTAATCACCATCTCAGCTTGCAGCGAGTCATGATCTGTTTGCTGTTAGGGGGTTCTGTCTCTATGTGGTTGGCTGTTGACTGATCAGAGTGGTGGTGGCTGAAGGTTCGGGTGGCTGGGGCAATTTCTTAAAATAAGGCAAAAATAAAGTGTAAAACGTTGATTGTCCCTTTTTTCAAGAACAATTTCTCTGTAGCACAAGATGCTGTTCGATGGCTTTTCACCCACAGTAGAACCTCTTACCAAAACGAAGCCAATCCTCCCAAACCCTGCCCCTGCTTTATCAACTGAATTGATGTAATCGATGTAATATTCTAAACCCTTTATTGTCATTTCAACAATCTTCATGGCATCTTCACTCTGATTTGCTTCCATCTCAAGAAACCACTTTCTTTCCTCATCCACAAAAATCCACTCCTCATCCGTATGAGTTTTATCATGAGATTGCAGCATTCAATGAGTTCTTCAGGTTCCACTTCTAATTCTAGCTTTCTTGTTATTTCCACCAAATCTGTCTGCACTTACTTCCTCCGGTAAAGTCATTGAGGAAGGTCGGAATCGACTTCTTCTAAATTCCTTTTCATGTCAATCTTTTGACCTCTTCCCATGAATTGCAACTGTTCTTAGTGGCATCTAGAATGGTGAATCCTTTCCAGAAGTTTTTCAGTTTACTGTGTCCAGATACATCACAAGAATCACATATCTATGGCAGCTTTAGCCTTATGAAATGTATTTCTTATAAGACTTAAAAGTCTAAAGTGCTCCTTGATCCATGGGCTTCAAATGGATGTTGTGTTAGCAGGCATGAAAGCATTAATCTCATTGTAGATCTTCATCACACCTTGGGTAACCAGGTGCCTTGTCAATGAGCAGTCATATTTTGAAAGGAATCTTTTTTCTAAGCAGTAGGTCTCAACAGTGGCCTTTAAATATTCAGTAAACCATGTTGTAAACAGATGTGCTGTCATCCAGGCTTTGTTGTTCTATTTATAATGCACAGGCAGAGTGGGTTTAGCATAATTCTTAAGGCACTAGGATTTTTAAAATGGTAAAGGGGCTTTGGCTTCAATTTAAAGTCACCAGCTACATTAACCCTTAATAAGACTGTCGACTTGTCCTTTGAAGCTTTGAAGCCAGGCATGAACTTTGCCCCTCTAGCTATGAAAGTCCTAGATGGCATCTTCTTCTGACACAAGAGTCTTTCATCCACGTTGAAAGTCTGATGTTTGGTGTGGACCCCTTTATTAATTGTCCTAGCTAGATCTTCTAGATAATGTTGCAGCCTCTACATCAGCCTGTGATGCTTCACCTTGCCTTTTTATGTTCTGGAGACGTTTCTTGCCTTAAATCTCATGAACCAACCTCTGCCAGCTTCAAGCTTTTCTTCTTCAGCTCCTACCTTCCCTCAGCCTTCATAGTATTGAAGAGACTTAGAGCCTTGCTACGGATTAGACTTTGGATTAACGGAATGCGGGGGCTGGCTCTCTCTTCTCTGTAGACCACTAAAATTTTCTCCATATCGGCAATAAGGCTGTTTCTCTTTCTTCTCATTTGCGTCTCTTTCTTATCTCTTTCTTATCGTGGAACAGTTCTTTTAATTTTCTTCAAGATCTCTTCTTTCCATTTACAGTTTGGCTGTTTGGTGCAAGAGGTCTAGCTTTTGGCTTATTTCAGCTTTTGACATTACTTCCTTTCTAAGCTTTGTCATTTCTAACTTTTGATTTAAAGTGACACACATGTGACTCTTCCTTTCACTTGAACACTTCGAGGTCATGGTAAGATTATTAATTAGCCTAATTTCAATATTGTTGTGTCTCAGGGACTAGGACAGCCCAAGGAGAGGAAGAAAGATAGTGGAACAGCTGGTCTATGGAGCAGTCAGAACATAGACAACATTTATAGATTAAGTTTCCTGTCTTATGTGGGGGCGGTTCATGGTCCCAAAACAATTATAATATTAACATCAAAGATCACCGATCACAGATCACCAGAAAAAATATAATAATAATGAAAAATTTCAAAATATTGCAAGAATTATCAAAATGTGACACAGAGGCAAGAAGTGGAGCAAAGGGGAAAATGGCACCAATAGCCTTGCTTGACACGGGGTTACCCCGAACCTTCAATCTGTGAAAAGCACAGTATCTGAGAAACACAACAGAGCAAAGCACAATGATCAAAGGCATGCTCACAATACTCTATTTTTCCTAATAATGTCTGATCAAGAGCTCACTTCTGGTGTTAAAGGCTGATCTTATTACCTGAGGTTTCCTATGATAAATGAAGACAAGAATGAAAGATAGAGAAGCCACAGAGCAAGCCAACAGCATTTCAGCAGAATGTTTCCTTAAAAATCACAATCCTACCTGTATATATATTTACAGTGAATTTGCAATATTACCGACAAAATGTGCACTATGATGTCTGACAGATTTATATAGAAATGTAACCACAGCAAAATTAAAAATACATGTACATTTTTATTACCCCCGAAAGTTCTTTTTGCCCCTTCCTATCACTCCTCCCTCCTCCTCCAGGATGCCCCCTACTGGGCCTGTCCTACATTGTCACATAAAAGGAACCACTCTCCACAAGGCTTTTTGTCTCTGGCTTTGGTCACTTAGCATAACTCTAGAGGTTCATTTGTGCTGTGTCATGATATCAATGTTTTGTTTCTTTTGTATTTTTAAAGTGTATTCCATTGCATAAATTTTCCACTCCATGTGCTTTGTCTGATGGATATTAGGAATGTTCTCGATTTTGACTCTTTTGAACAAAGGTGCTAAGAGCACTTGTGTAGAAAACATATTTCAGACACATGCTTTCATTCCTCGTGTATATGTACTTAGCAGTGGAATTGCTAAAATGTACGATAACAGTATGTTTAATTTTACAAAAAATTGACAGTCTGCATTCCAAAGAAGCTGAGCAATTATGAATTCTCACCAGAATACATGAGATCCTCAGTTCAACATCCTAGGCAGCAAATCTCTTCTCAGACTTTTTAATTTTACCAATTCTAACTGGTGAGACATAGTATTTCATAATATTGTTTTAATTTGCATTTTAATAATAAATAATGTTGAGCATCTTTTCATGTGATTAATTTTCTCCCTATATCTCCTTTGTGAAATGACTGCTTAACACGTTTGCCCACTTTGTAAAATTAAACACTCTCTTATTGTGTTGTAACATTGTTTTATGTATTCTTTACACAAAACCTTCCAGAATTTGTTTTGCAAATATTTCCCGCCAGAATGGAATGTGTCTTTTCATTTTAATAACAGGTATTTTTTAAAGTACTAAAGTTTTTAATTTTCATGAAGTACCTTTATTGTTTTTTTTTTGTTAGCATATTTTATCTCCTCTAAAAGTGTGCTGCATACCTCCACTTCTCAAAGTTTTTTAACAATATTTTATTTTACAATTTAAAATTATTTGCTTTTTGGAGAGTCTGGGTGACTCGGTCAGTTAAGCGTCTGACTAGGGCTCAGGTGGTGATCTCTGAGTCTGTGTGTTCAAACTCTGTGTCAGGGTCTGTCTTGACAGCTTGGAGTCTGGAGCCTGCTTTGGATTCTGTCTCCCTTTCTCTCTGCCTCTCCCCCATTGACGCTCTGTCTCTCTCTCTCTCAAAAATGAATAAACTTGAAATTTTTTTTTCCATTTAGAGTTTATTTTTGTGAGTGGTGTAAGGAAGTGGTCTAGTTTCATTCTTTTGCATATTGCAGTCCAGTTCTCCCAGCACCGTTTATTAAAGAGGCTGTCTTTTTTCCAGTGGGTACTCTTTCCTGCTTTGTCAAAGATTAGTTGGCCAAATACTTGCAGGTCCATTTCTGAGTTTTCTATTCTATTCCATTGGTCTATGTGTCTATTATTGTGCCAATACCATACAGTCTTGATGACTACCTCTTTGTAGTAGAGGTTGAAGTCTGGGATCGTGATGCCTCCCGCCTTGTTTTTGTTCTTCGGTATTACTTTGGCTATTCGGGGTCTTTTGTGGTTCCATACAAATTTTAGGATTGTTTGCTCTAGCTTTGAGAAGAATGCTGGTGTAATTTTGATTGGGATTGCATTGAATGTGTAGATTGCTTTGGGTAGTATTGCCATTTTGACGATATTTATTCTTCCAATCCATGCAGGAAAAAGCCTCTTTGACCTAAGACGCACCAAATTCCTACTCGACACATCTCCAAAGGCAAGGGAATTAAAAGCAAAAATGAACTACTGGGATCTCATCAAGATTAAAAGCTTCTCCACGGCAAAAGAAACAACCAACAAAACGGATAGGCAACCAACGGATTGGGAAAGCATAATTGCAAATGACATATCAGATAAAGGATTGGTATCTAAAATCTATAAAGAACTTACCAAACTCCACACCCGAAAAACGAATAACCCAGTGAAGAAATGGGTGGAAGATTTGAATAGACATTTCTCCAAAGAAGACATTCAAATGGCAAACAGACACATGAAACGATGCTCAAGGTCATTCATCATCAGGGAAATACAAATCAAAACCACACTGAGATACCACCTCACACCAGTCAGAGTGGGTAAAATGAACAAATCAGGAAACTATAGTTGCTGGCGAGGATGTGGAGAAACAGGCAGCCTTTTGCACTGTTGGTGGGAATGCAAACTGGTGCAACCACTCTGGAGAACTGTGTGGAGTTTCCTCAAAAAATGAAGATAGACTTACTATATGACCCAGCAACAGCACTGTTAGGAATCTACCCAAGAGATCCAGGACTGCTGATGCATAGGAGCACGTGTACCCCAATGTTCATAGCAGCACTTTCGACAATAGCCAAATCATGGAAAGAGACTAAGTGTCCATCAACTGACGAATGGATAAAGAAGATGTGGTATATATATACAATGGAATACTATGCAGCAATGAGAAAGAATGAAATCTGGCCATGTGTGGCAACATGGATGGAACTGGAGGATATTATGCTGAGTGAAATAAGTCAGGCAGAGAAAGACAGATGCCATATGTTCCCACGCATAGGTAGGCTTTGGAAGTCCTAGCAGTGAACCAGGGGGGAGGGGAAGAGGGGAAGGGGGAAAAAAAAAGCCACAGAGAGGAAGGAAGACATGACATGAGAGACTCTCAAAGAATAAGAAAGAACTGAGGGGAGAGATGGGTGTGGGAGGGGGGAGAGTGGGTGGTGGGCACAGAAGAGGGCGCTCGTTGGATTGAGCACTGGGTGTTGTATAGAAACCAATTAGACAATAAACTATTAAAAAAAATAAAGAAAAAAAAGAAAAAAAATTTTTAATTATTTGCTTTTTAATTGGATCCCTGGTCACTACCAAGGTATTTTTGGTATCGTTTAAGAGAAAGTGTGGGGCTCTTTTGTCAGCACCCAGATGTCTGGCTGTTTTGGTACAATTTGTTGCAAAGATTACGCTTACGCTTTGCACTTTGTTTCCTTCAATGCGCTCTATGGACGTGGATTTATTTCTGGATCTATAATCTGTATCATTGATCTTCATGTCCATTTTATGGAAATATCACACTAAACAAAATGTGACCTAAAATGCAAATGACGTTACTCTATTATTATTTAAATTTTTACTAATCAAATATTAGGAGCTGACAATTCATTGCAGAGAAGGATAACTGTACCTTGAGTGCAGTTTGACTATGGCCCTTGTACTGTAAAATTACAATTTAATTTATACTCATTTTTGAATGGCCCAGTTAGTAATATCAGTGGCTTATTTGTACATAACTGAGGATCTTTCAGGAAAATATTTTAACCATGCATTTTCTAGAAGAAATGTTATACTCGGTATACCTGGTTGAGGAAAGGTAAAAATATTCCATCTTTAAAACACATAGCAATCTTTAGCAAGTATTTCTCTTACGTTGTATCTTTTTAAAAATTTACAAACTGCAAACTGTATATATATTTTTTCTTAATGTATTTATTAGGAATTACTATATTTTTCAATTGGAAAACTTAAGGTGTTTGGGTCACCAAATTTTTCTCCTAAATGTTTTTTTCTAAATTTTATCATATCTGGATCAAACATGATGTATTACAATTTCATTGTACATGACTTCAGAGTGATTCTTCTTGAAAATTTTTGAAATGACAGAATCGACATATTTGAACCGTTGTATTAATAAATTCACATGCAAAGAATGCACCCATTCTAAGTGTACAATTCAGTGATTTTACTAAATTTATAAAGTTTTGCAATTATCAATATAATTCAGATACGAGGCATTTTTATCATCCAAAACTTGCCATTATATTCTTTACTATCCATGTCCACTCTCATCCCAATTCTGGCAACCGCTGGTCTGCTTTCTGTCTTTATAAATGTCTCTGTTTTACAAAGTTCATAAGAAGGTAATCATATCATTCATATTTTTTTGCATATGACTTTTTTTTTCACTTGTCATTTTTACCCCTTTCAATTTCTGAATAATAGTCCATTGAATGGAGACATATTTTTCATCTGGATTTCAATGTACAAAAACCTGAAATAAGACATTTTCTTTAAAGAGCTATTCTTAAATAGAATGGTCTAAGAAATAAATGATCATTTTAAATGTTAGTCTATAAAAAATTGCAGAAAGCATTCTATTTATCATGTAATCTAATTTAAAACATCATACTTATAATCTCATCAGCCGATCATATATAGTTTAGTAAAAATTGATTATATTTTCCTTTAATATAACATTAAGCACAAGTGAAGGTAAAGGACCCAGGTCCACATCAGAGAGAGATAGAGATCTCACTTGAGAATTAGACACTATATTTTAGTGAAGATATTTTAAGTGTGTAAATTTGATAAGAAATAAATTTAGCTTGATTTTCTCTTCCAGTCATTAAAATGATTTAAAACTAGTTCTACTGTCAACCTGAAAAACACTTAACAGAAGCATAGAAAAGAACTACTGCTGATTTTGATGGTTCCAACAGAAACTATAATGCTGAATTACTAAGGTCACATTATAGCTTCTGTTTGCTACTAAATTTCTTAGAGAAAGTATGATTTACAGGCTTCAGTACTGATCTGCAATAAAGGGACATGAATCAAAGACCTGTGAGAAGTCAAGAAGAACCTTCATAACAAGACACAAAGACCTGATGATTGCACGCTCAGCTCTCTACTAAGACAAACATATCACTATAGTAGGAAGATTATGTAGCTATATTCATAAAGTATTTTTGCTTGACCATAAACTTTTATGCATAATTATCTTAATTTCAGTCAATATTGTCTTTTTAAAATATATTTCAAAAGCCTTTTATGAAACATATGGAAAGATGGTATTCAAGTTTCATCCACCACTAAGCTATGAATTCTTTATGCATACACTTAAAATCTACTATTAAAATAATGACAAATGCATAGGAACAGATAAAAAAAATTCCAGAGGTTTGGTAAAACAAAGTTAGTAGGAAGTCATATAGGTCAGGTTCTAGAAATAAAATATTAATAAAATTGAATTGAGGAAAAAATTTGAGATTCCCAAGTGAACTTCACATTAGAATAATATTTTCAAGACTACATGCAAGTAGGAAATAAACTTAAGTGAATGAATATCTCTTGATAGTTTTTTGGACCAAATAAGATCATGAACTGAATAATCTTCCTTGGAACTTGTTATGACCAATCTTCTAATTTTAGCCATTGTAATTGATTCACAGTGGCATTTCTTTCTGTTTTTTTTTCTTTAATTTTTTTAATGTTTGTTTATTTTTGAGAGACAGAGAGAGACAGAATGCGAGGAGGAGAGGGCAGAGACGGAGGGAGACACAGAATTTGAAGCAGGCTCCAGGCTTTGAGCTGTCAGCACAGAGCCTGATGCGGGGCTCAAACTCACGGACTGTGAGAAAATGACCTGAGCGGAAGCCAGAGGCTTAACCAACTGAGCACAGTGGAATTTCTTAGTGGTTTCACTATTTGTTTCCTTGGTGAAAAATAATATCACAAGTGTCTTTTTATGTACTTATTGGCTGTCCATACATGTTCTTTGGTGAAGCGTCTGCCCAAATATTTTGCCCATTTTTGATAGATTGTTTTCCCTTTTATTGAATTGAAGGATGGTTTATAGATTCTGGACAGTACTGCTTTATCAGATATGTGATTTTAAACTAAATTTCCCAGTCAGTGGCATGGTTCTGTATTCTCCAAATTCTTCATGTAATTATTTCCTACTCTAAAGCAGGGACCCTATGAGGACAGTGCCAAGTACTCTGTGATTATGAGGTAATCTAATTTGGCTGGTAGGAACTGACAATATTCTCAGGTGTGTGTAAATGTCAGACATCATTATCTGTAATCGTCTCAGATGGTTTATTTATCTGGTCTTATGTAATTCTTGAAATCAATAGTTTCTGTAGTGAATCTGCACCATGAGTCAGCCCGTGCTCTGCTGAATACTAAGGGGAGGGGCTGTGGAGCTTGGACACTCTCTTCTGTGTAGCTTTCTTCTGCCTGCTGCTCTGTCCTGAAAGTTGTCCCAGTCTTAGTCTCCTGGTTCTCTCAGCTCAATTTCTTCAACACATGGTTTTCGGTGGGTTCCACCTGGGGTGCCCCTACCAATGCCAAAACCTGGAGTCTCTCTCAAGGCAGAAAATTAGAGTGTACCTTGTTTATTTCCTCTCTCTCAGTAATTATTGTCCCCATGTTGCCTGATGTCCAGCGTCTTGAAAACGATTGCTTCATGTACTTGTCTTGTCTTGTTATTTCTGGCAGCAGGTAAACTTGGTCCTTTTACTCCGTCTTTAGGAGAAGCTGAAAATTCCTTTTAAATTGGATAGTTAATAGTGTTCTTTTTAAAAGACATATACAGTTAAGGATATCTCTAGGACATTACAATTTTAGATAAATAATATGAGTTCTCTTTTGTTACTCTAGGTCTAACCTGTGGGATTATCATAGCACAATTTAAAAGAAATACCGATGTCTTTATCTGAAAAAGACATTAAAAATGCCAATCTAACTTGATTTCTCAAGGAAGCAGCTCATGGACTACTTCTATCAAAATGATTTCGTTTTCTTTCCTTAAATGGAGTTGGCTAATAGTAAGATATTTTTAGGTATATAAATTTGCTGAGGATTATATTTTCTGGATTTTACTTTTTAATGTAATTTCCTCCACCTTTTTCATCTGACTTAAAAATGAATTTAGTGGTTTTAAATAGATAACAGAATGGATCTCGAAAGAAAGTATGGTTGTGGAGAGTAAAGGGTAATTATGTTAGCCCTTAGACAATTAGAATCATATATTATGTTTCATTCAAGATGATTGATGATTGAATTGTTGTGTGGGATAACTTTAATTTCAGTGATATAAAAAAAAAAAACACAGTTTAACATGGAGTAATTCTCACAAAAGGACAGAAACATGTGTACCTGTAGTATGATCATTCTAATACTTAAAGATTTTTATAATTGAGATTTTAGAACACTGTTTTGTGTGCAATATACCAAACACAACAAAAGCGAGCATTTTTTAACATCAATTACCTGTGAAGAGACAGCAATATAGCACAGGCAGCTGATTTAAAACTATCTTCAGTGTATCATTTGTTTCTTACAGTAACATTATGAGAAGATAAAACTTAATATGTTCCTTAAAAGATTGCTTAAAACATCTCTTTTTATTCTGCGTTGAGTGCAATGAAAAGAGTTTATCATGTATTCATTTGAAAAGAAAAGTTAGATTAAAAGAAGTTATGCAGATATACTTTTCAATTTGAATAAAATGTTATTGTTTTAAGACAAGTCTTAATAAATTTCCTTAAAACTTATAACCACCTTTATATATTTTATATAAAGATAAATTAAGATAGATTTCCAGGTTCTATTTTCCAAATTATTACAACTAAGTTAGAGAATTACATAATTATCATGTTCATAAAACAGGATGACATGAATAAAAATATTATGTATTTTCCACTGTTGAATTCTGTTTTAAGATTCTGTCAAGAATGATTCCAGGCCTACAGCAACTCTTTTTATTTTAATGTTTATTTATTTTTGTGAGAAATAGAGAGAGAGAGAGACAGAGTATGAGCAGAGGAGGGTCAGAGAGAGGGAGAAACAGAATCTGAAGCTACCTCCAGGCTCTGAGCTGTTAGCACAGAGCCCGATGCGGGGCTTGAACTCACAAACCATGAGATCATGACCTGAGCCGAAGTCAGACACTTAACTGACTGAGCCACCCAGGCATGCCAGCAACACTTTTAGTAATAATTTTTTTGTCACAGAAAAGAGGAAAAAATAGACCAGGTCTGTGTTCAGTTTCAATGGGCATCGCATTCCAGTATTTTATTTCAGTGCCTGTGTTATCTATAGACTATGGTGAAGAAAAATAAAAAAATAATTTATTTTCAAGGTTGCCAGGAGCCACTAATTGTTTCAAATTGGTATTCTTTTATAATTATATTTTCCATAACAACACCTTAAACTATAAGGAACACTGCATTTTTACAAACAATCTCACTTCAGGGTGACAACAACAATTTGATGTTTTTGCATTTACTACTTTTGACAATATATTAGTGAGGTCTTAAAAATATTCTAATAATTTTTGTCAACCAATTAAATTAAGTAAATGCTGGCAAATAGTAGTGAGTGAAGATTAATTGAAAGGGGGGTGCCTTGGGTGGCTTGGTCAGTGAAGAAACTGACTTTTTTTTTTAATATTTATTTATTTTTGAGAGAGACAAGGGCACAAGTGGTGGTGGGGAGAGGAGCAGAGAGAGAGCAAGACGCAGAATTTGAAGCAGGCTCCAATCTCTGAGATGTCAGCACAGAGCCCGATGAGGGACTGAACTCACAAACTTCAAGAACGTGACCTGAGCCAAAGTCGGACACTCAACCAGGCGCCCCAAGCAACTGACTCTTGATTTTGACCCAGATCGTGATCCCAGGGTTCAGGGACTGGCTCTGTGCTGAGCATGGAGACTGCTTGGGATTCTCTCTCTCTCTCTCTCTCTCTCTCTCTGTCCCTCTCCCCCACTTGTGTGCACTCTCTCTCTCTCTCTCTCTCTCAAATTAAAGAAAAAGGCAAAAATATTATAAATGGAACTATGATATATTATCTATGATAACACATTCTTTTGCAACATGTCTAATTCTGAATATTTACTTATTGTGAAAAAAATCTGGAGGAATTAATATTTAAACGTATAATTAAATGCAATATGCCTAATAAGTATTAATATCAGGAGACATACATACAGATAGTGATAGCCATGACTTCCATAAAGGTTGTGAAAAATATATACAGTGGGTTTTTTTGTACTATTGTTTCTTAATTTTAGAGAGAGAGAGGTAGAGAATGAGCTGGGGAGAGGGACAACGGAAGATAGGGAGAATCTTAAGGAGACCTCATGCCCAGCATGGAGCCTGATGTGGGGTGGGATCCCATGACCCTGGGATCACCACCTGAGCCAAAATCAAGAGTCTCATGCAACTGACTGAGTCACGCAGACGCCCCTATTTTTTGTACTTTTGAAGTGAAAAAACAAAATAAAAGCTACAGAAGTACATTTTGTTTACATATATTTTCATTCATTAAAATTATTATTTAGCTTGATTTTTAATTTGACTCTGAAAAGAATAATTTATGTGATTTAGGTTACACATTGATTGATTAAAAGTTTACTCTGTTTCTAATACCGAGCTAGTTATGTAGCCATCTCTGTCTTGCCTAATTACTGGACTGTTATAATAATCATTCTTTAAAAGTTACTTACATTTCTTTATAAATGATTAATAAGATCACATTTCTGTAAATCCGGAAACTGTCCTTTTACATTCTGCATGAATGGTATGCATGATAGCATCCAATTTGTAGAGCTAAACAGATTGCGGATTTAAAAGAATCTTAAAATGACTTAAGTCAAATACTAGAAAACATTTTCTTTTTTATTTGTCATAATTTACTCATATCAACATTTTCTCATTGAATGTTAGACAAAACATATGGAATAACTGGAGAAGTAATAGATTCCTGTGCTGACCACGGAAATAGCCCACTCTATGATACTTTTTTTAAATTTTATTTATTTATTTTGAGGGGTGGGGAGGAGCAGAAGAGGAAAGAGAGAGAATCCCAATCAGGCTCCACACTGTCAGCGCAGAACCCGATGTGGGGCTCAAACCCACGAACCATGAGACCATGACCTGAGCCAAAACCAAGATGCAGACACTTAACAGACTGAGCCACCCTGGTGCCCCATCTGTGATACATTTTAAATGATTTTACATATGGTTCCTTATACTGTGGAAGGAAGAAAACAGGATTGAATCAAAGATGCATGGAGAATATTGACAGGTGAAGAGTGGATATGCACACTTATTGGTGTCCAAGCAGGAGAAATGACAGTATATGTATTTTTATTATAACTGGACACCAATAAATTGAGACAAAATCCTCTTGCAACTTAGGACAAAATTAGGCATTTCAGGTTGCTAATGACCTGGAGTTCAGAAGCAATTACTCATACTTGTCCACTCATACGTCCACTTGGATTTGCTTTATCATATATGACTCAGACAAAAATAATTAAAGTGATCATGTCCTCTAGCCTCCTATCTGTCGCTCTCCTTTACAGTGCTTCCATTAGTAAAAACTGTCATGTCTTCACAGACAATCTTCTTTTCTAATTACTAAGTTTCCTTTAAAAAAAGATATTGAATTTTGGTTTTAGTCATGAGGGAGTAACAGACTGTACTTATGCCCTCCCCAGGAATAACCGGAAAGATGGACAAAAATACAGAAATATCAGTTTTTCAGCCACTGAAAAAGAGTCAGAATAAAGTTGTAATTGTTGAGAAAAGGAACTCATTGCTCTGGATTTCTAGAAAGGGTGAAGACACAGAGCCACACAGTACTGTTGGATAGAAGGGGAAGATATGGAGTTCAGGGAGGCTAAGAAGGCTAGAATGTGTGAGGCCGAGTCCCATGATAAACGAAGCATTTTGTAAAGGAGTTCTTGAAAAATCTAGATAGGGATCCACTTGAGTCTTTGGCTAGATACTAATCTGTGAATTTGTAGGAAGAAACTCCAAAATGCAAGACAAAAATTAACTTTCAGGTAAAGAACAACTACATAAGAGCTATAAGTTGAAAAACTCCCATAATTCAAATAGAGCAGGAAGTGTTAGAGATGGCCAACAGCCAAAGTAGAGAGACCTTGTTAAAAATGTAGGACACTCAATGGAAACCCAGGAAGAGTCTCATCGTAATAGTAGAATTGAACTAGCCACAAAGTAACTACCATCTGGTCTGTCCAAAGTAGCTTGAACAAGCCTCAAGTTGGGAAAACTCATGTTCCAATTACATTGCTGCCCACTAACAAAAATTGCAATTTCCATATAAGAAAAATCAAAGCAAAACAAAATCAAACATTCAAGGATGTTTGACCTCAAATAAAAGTATGAGACATAAGAGGGAGAAGAAAAATATGATACATAGCAAATAGGTAAATCAAATAATAGAAGCACAAATGATAGGATTAACAGAAAAGAAAGTGTAAAAGTTATGATAAACATGCGCGAATATTTCAAAGAATACATTTATGTAATGAAGAATTTTAAAATAGCCAAGAGGGTTTCCTAAAGATAAAAATACATTATCTGAAATACATATTTCACTGAAGAATAAATAATTAGTGAATCATAAATAAAATAAAAACTAAGAAAAATCACAGAAATAAAAGAGATGATAGATAGATGATAGATAAATTAGATAGATGATAGAGGGATGATAGATACATAGATAAGACAGAGATAGATAGATAATAGATAGATGATAGATAGAGAGACAGACAGATATGAACAAATTATAAGTCAAATTTGAAACAAAAGCGAATGGTCTAGGCACTAGGCAGGGGCCACTGCTCCAGATGGACTCTGCTGGCTGGCACTCCTGGCTCCCTTTCCTCTGCAAGTCGGTCTGACAACACCCACAGGGCTGAGATTGAGAAATGTGGTAAGTCAAAACTTGAAGAAGACAGAATTCACTGCCTTCGAAAGAAACTATTGAAGAGGAGAAGCAAGGAGACACAGTGCAAGGCGTTGTAAGGAGGCACGTGCCCCCAATATGCACTCCATTCCACAAGCGTTGCTGTCTTCATTTACTTCTTTTAGCTACTTAACTTTGTCAGACACCAAGAGGTTGGATCAAGTTTAAGTGACTACTACCTCTTCTTACCTCAAAGAATCCAGAGCTACTGACAAGGAAGACCGCACCCACCTCTCCCACGGGTCTGGAGGGCAGGGAAAAGAAGGAACTGGCATGTTGGGGAAGGAAGAAGCTGGGTGGGAAGACAGTGGAGTCTAGATTAGAAATCAAGCTGCTCCAAGATGTCCTGCAGGTTGTAAAATGCACTTTAATCAGAAGGCCATTTTTTATTCAAATAATTTAATTATCAGATTGTACACGTTTTTAATATGCAAATAAATGTTTTAAAACTTGAAGTAAATAAAAAGAGTAAATGTTCTACTGTATGTGTAATTAGCATTCCAGAGAGAACAGGGAAAGATGCTAAAAGTAATTGACAAAATAATGACCAAGCTTTTCCTAATGAAATAAAAATTATAAAGCCAGAGCTCCAAATAAACAAATGAACTGATGAAATAAAGGTTTGTACATTAAGATCTTGAGGGAACATCAAAATGAAATTTAAAAATACTTATACTTTGTATTTTTTTATATTCTCTTCAACTATTCTTGACTGGTTTTGTCATTTGTTTACAGGTTTTATTAATTTATTCAAGAACCTCTTTCTGAATTTTTTCTGCATTTTTTTGATAATTTTTCTCTTCTCCTTATTTTGAATTTAACTTTAAGTGTTTTTCAATCTTATGTTGAGAAAACTAAATAACTGATTTTAAATGTATTTCTTTTCTAATATAAGTAAATCTAAGATCTCCCTTTAAGCATTGTTATAGCTGCACTTTTTCCAATTGTGATAGATTATTTTCATTATATGCCATTCAAAGTATGTTCAAAAT
The DNA here is from genome assembly GCA_030068075.1 of Paguma larvata. NCBI lineage: Eukaryota > Metazoa > Chordata > Mammalia > Carnivora > Viverridae > Paguma > Paguma larvata. Next base: position 40,864,413 of record CM057840.1, read on the forward strand.
ACACTCTATTTTTACATGGGGTTTCTTCTTTGACAGGTATGTCATTTAGAATTGCATTTTATGACTTGCAGATATATTAGCATTGATTTTTTTTCAATCCTATTGTATTTAGAAAATCTATTATGTAGAATGTTATGTATGTATGTATTCATTTATATTTTAGAGACAGACAGGGTGAGCGGGGGAAGAGGGGCACAGGGGCACCTGGGTGGTTCGGTTGGTGAAGTGTCAGACTCTTGCCCACCATTGGGATCAAGCCCACCACTGGGATTCTGTGCTGACAGTGCACAGCCTGCTTGGGATTATCTCTCTCCTCCTCTGTCTGCCCCACTCATGAGTGAAAATATATCTCTGAAAATTAATATATTTTTTATTTCATATATTCCTAAAAATTTTGTGGATACCTATCTTATGGTCAGTCCATCACATTGTCTATCTGGTTCATTTGATACGAATGTGAAATACAGAGTTGTTAGTTGGAGTATTGCGAGAATTTTAGTGAAGAATAAACATTGAGAAATACAGTAATGACTAACAATGATAATAGGAAACCGAAGTATATATAGTGATGTCCTAGAAAAATAGCACTAATGGAAATATGAGACACATTGATACTGAATATCGAATCATGATTAAAGCCATGATTATCAGGGCAGACACAAGCATTTGGGCATATGTGTGAGCACACATGTGCACACATACACACACACATCAGCTAGAATCTCTCCGGCATTTAGTTGTCATGTGCACTACGTCAGCAATATGGAGTTTCTCAGTGTTTCATTTATTAGTCCCTTCCTCTTTTCTTTTTACTTTTTTTAAGTTTATTTATTTATTTTGAGAGAAACAGAGAGTTTGACCATGGAAGGAGCAGAGAGAAAGAAAAAGAGAGAATCCCAAACAGGCTCCACGCCACATGTGGAGCCAGACACGGGGCTCAATCTCATGAACCGTGAGATCATGACCTGAGCCAAGATCAAGAGTTGGATGGTGAACCGACTGAGCCACCCTGGCACCCCTCCTCTTTTCATACTTGATATTTTAATAAGCTTATTTAGCAAATTTTCATGCTTTCAATGGAATTCATATTTTGACTTGTAATAGCAATAATCAAATGAAGATATTACATTGTTTGAAGATTCAGGAGAAAAAACTTAAAACGTATTCTCCTTTCTAAAAACTCTGGACAAACTCATACATAACATTAGCTTCAAATAGTTTTTTGTCAACATGACCACCTTCACCTTTTTTTATGTATGTTTCTTGACAATTCTTTTGAACATTTCTATTAAATATGCTGCTCCCAATACACATACACAGTTCATCTCACATTCCTCAGAGTTTTACGGGATAAATGAAGCATTTCCATAAAACTGTTTCTCTCTTTTTTATTAGTTTGTTGGTTGGTTGATTGATTGGCTTAACTGGTATATAGTATGTAAAATTCAAGTATTTTGTGTTTTAGAATTGGCTTTGAGGGAAGTAATCAATGGCCTCTTTGTGGTAAGAAATGAAATGGTATTTCAGTACAAGGTAAATATTTTATAGGCATTGCATCCTATCATGTTCACCCTCCTGTCACAATGGTGTGTGTTTAGGGTGAACGTTAGTTGTTCTAGGGATTTGTATTTGCTGACAGATTACTTTAACGTCTGTTGTAATTTTGAAGTTTAAACCGTTTGGAACATTTCTAAAGAGTTAAGTGTAAGCCACTGCTTGTTATTCATGACATATACCAGCCTCTCAAGCCTTTTTCGTGAGTACTACATAATAGTGTGGTACTGGAGGTCCTAGAGGTCCAAATAGTATGTCTAGGAAGAAATTCTTCCTGTCTCACAACTAATTTTCTGTTCTTTCTGTGGCCCTCATGTCAGTATTTGGAGTCTATATCGCTGATTTTTTGTCGGAACCAAAAATCCTCACACTGAATATTCGTGTCCCTGTCAAAATTCATGTAGAAACCTATCCTCAACGTGATAGTATCTGGAGGTAAGGTCTTTGAGAAATGATTACATCATAAGTTCAGAACCCTTATGAACGAAATTAATGTCTTTGTAAAAGAGACCCCAGAAAGATCCCTCACCCCTTTGGCAATGTGAAAACAGAGAGAAGGACAACCATCTACAAACTATCAGGTAGGATCTCACCAGACACTGAATCTCCCATAAACCTTGATTTTGCACGTTCCAGCTTCCAGAACTGGAAAAATGTCTGTTGCTCAGAAGCCACCCAGCCTCTGGCATTTTGTAGAGCAGTCTGAAGGGACTAAGACAACATAATTTTTCTTGATCACTATATCATCTTTGTTTCAATAACCAAGGATCTAAATATCATCCAAATCCATCAAGTTTCTTTACTTTTCTTTACCGTACTTCCGTTTGCCACTCTCACTCATTTAAATTATTACAACAGCCTGTTAATGGTTCTGCTTCCGGTCTGAGCGTTCACTGGAGCATTCTCTATCTTGCATCCAAGGTGATTATAAAAAGACCGATTATACTTCTTCCCTTTTTAAGCCTTTGCAGAGGCTTCCTATTGCTGATGGGAATGGTCAGACTTTAGCACGGCGACCTACGGCCCTTCACTACCTGTCCCTTAGACTTACCTCCATATCTGCTTAACCTGAAACCCTCGAGGACACTTCTTGCTCCTTTCTAACCTTTACCTCTCAGCTCCCACAATGTCTATTCCAACCACACACAATTCCTTGGAATTCCAAAGAGGGCCTATGTTTTCTCTTGCTTCCAGGATTGTACATAAGGTATTTCATTTTCTTGGAATGACATTTTTTCCTAACAGCTACTCTTATATCTACCTCATAGTAATAATTTGGTCAAGAATTCCATGTTTAGCCAGCTATGGGTCGGTTCCTAACCTATTTGTTTCAATAGTTTCCCACTATTGTATTATTGTTTATTCCTTTTTATAATTGATTACCTAAATGCCTATTTACCTCTTTTCCTGTTAAGCTACTTGAAAGCACAAATAATGTATTGCTCATTTTTTCTATATCCAGCTCCTGCTTACATCAATGCAAAGATGCAAGAAGGAAAGTGTATAAGATGCAGGTTTTGATTATTTTAATTTTTTAAATATTATTTAACATTTATTTATTATTGACAGATTGAGAGAGACAGAGAATGAGCATGGAAGGGGCAGAGAGAGAGAGGGAGACACAGAATCTGAAGCAGCCTCCAGGCTCTGAGCTGTCAGCACAGAGCCCGATGCGGGGCTCCAACCCACAAACTGCGAGATCATGACCTGAGCGGAAGTAGGTTGCTTAACCGACTGAGCCACCCAGGCACCCCTAGTTATTTTAATACCTAAAGGGGCATCTTTGTCTTTTTTAGAATCCGTCCCATAATAATAAATACAGTTCCAAAACGTATTTAACTTAAGCATGGAGTTATTACCATATGATTTAAATAAATACTCTAAGCTCAACCAAAAATCTATACTAAAGTTGCAGCAGAAAAAAAATGCAGCAGAAAACAGTTGAACTGGTATCAACCATAAAATCTCAGATATATCATTTTCTTATCATGACAAAGTGTGTCCCTCTGAACTGTATGCTTGCTGTTTCCTGTCAGTTCAAAAGAGGTCTCCTGACAGCAGAAAAAAGTGCAAGAAAAGTGAGAGAAGTAGGTTCACAGCAGCTATTGACATTATTATGGATTATCTATCATTTTGAGTGTCTTATGCCCAAGCAGATAGGTAGCGATAAAATATTACTGAATACCAACAGAAACAGAATAAAGGGCTTCAACCTTTTACCAGCGTGTAACCCAGTGCATGTGCCTCAGCCATTCTCAGCCGCACTTTCGAGGCGGATATATGATCCACTCAATGTGGTTGTAATGAGGACTCAATTCAGTGAAAGCAGAAAATAAAATTGATGAAACTTACTAACTGCATATGCTAATAGCAATATTAAGAATGATACAATTATTTCTTTGTTTCTGGCTCCCTCAAGGCATTCTGGAAGATCATTCTCTTGATATAGTTAAATCCCTAGCCTTCATTCCTTCATTCCTAGACACCTGCATCCCTAGGTCTCTGTCCAAAGGCACGTCCAGAGAGAGGTCTTCTGGCAGTGAGGATTCCTTATGGGAAGAAAGGGGGAAACCTTGAAGCCAGTTTTCCCCACTCTAACTCAGTACTCAGAATTTTTCCCTCTCTTGCATTGTTTTCCACCCCAATCGCAACTCCTCCCCGACTCAGGGGGCATAAAACTGCTGGAGCCTTCTGTTCAGAGCTCCCTCAAAAGTGAGACCCTCTGTGCTGGTCCAACAGACCTTCAGCATTTCCTTGCTTGGGGTGAAATGCGAGGGCCTTGTTGGCCTTTCTCCAGTTTTAGCATCTTGCCTGTACGAATGCAGGAAGTGATGAGTCTATACTCTTTAATTTCTGACTTGCTGCTTTAGCTGGCTTCTGTGACACCTGCCAGCTAGGCTCTCCCAGCTCAGCTGAGCCCCCGACACCTGCTAAAAGAAAATCAAAGCAAACGTTATATACTCTCAAATTCCTGTATTTAGATAAAATTATTATGAACAAAATATAAAACTAAACAATGTGTCTTACTTCATGAATATTTTATATTCATTTACAAGCATTATAATATTATATATATCAAAAATATATTAAACTATTTATTTTAAATATTATATATTTTATAAACACTTGATTTTAATATTATAGGTTCTTTTAAAAATTTTTTAATGTTTATTTATTTTTGAGAGAGAGAGACACAGCATAAGCAAGGAAGGGACAGAGAAAGAGGAAGACACAGAATCCAAAGCAGGCTCCAGGCTCTGAGATGTCAGCACAGAGCCTGACATGGGGCTCAAACTCACAGACTGTGAGATCATGACCTGAGCCAGAGTCAGACGCTTAAACGACTGAGTCACCCAGGCACCCCTATTATAAATTATTTTAATTCAGCAAAATTTATTGAAAGGATACAGTGTCGTGGGGCACCTAGGTGGCTCAGTCGGTTAAGCTTCCAACTCTTCATGTAGGCTCTGGTCATGATCTCACAGTTTATGAGATCCAGCCCTTGTCAGTCTTTGCACTGGCGGCATGGAGCCGGCTTGGAATTCTCTCCTACCCCTTTTTTCTGCTCCTCTCCTGCTTGCATGTGTATGCACACACCCAGTCTCTCTCTCAAAATAAATAAAAAAACTTTAAAAAAGATTATCCAAGAAAAGTAATGTGGTATATAATTTGTGCTTATTTTCTATAATAGATTATAAATTATTATTCTGTTTGACAGATTTGATCATCAAAATAATCTCTAATTCTAAATTATTTTCTCTTCATTTAAATAATTAATTTTTGACATACATAAATTATATATGAATATACTTATATTTCACATACGCTCAAGTCATTAGATTTCATAAATATTTTCTATCAAAACTTTTTTATTATGGCAACTATATAATCATTTTAAATTGACCTGTGATGTGGAATTTTATTCATAAATTATCACTGGTTTTATTTTAATCTAGTCACAGAAACTCATACTAACGACATGCTATTTAGTGGATCATTTTTTTTGGCTGTTCTTGTTTTATATTACTTATCTACAAAACATAAATAAAGAACTCTCAGGATATATGTTGGAAGGTGACAAAAACTATTTCTTAGTGTAAAACATTGTTTTATTTCAGATTTATTCATGTAAAGGGTTAAGGTTATGTGAATGTCATCTCTTTATGGAGTGCTACACTCTCATTTTATTACTAATTCCCCTCTGCATCAAGTCAAACACTACATATGGTTATAACATTGATTTCTTAATTTTATGAAAATTGCCCTACCAACAGCTGGTCTCTTGAACAAATGAATATGTCAATGGCTGATTACAGATTAATGATATAGCTATTCTTCAAAGGTGCGGCAATTCACAGTCAAATTTAGCCTCATAGTAGTTTAGAATGCTTATTTAAAAGGAACGCTCTTTAACTTATGCATTTAAATATTTTTATTGATATAAAATTGAATGCTTTTGAGAACATAACACATGCACTTCAGAAGAAAAGAGGACTGAAAGAATTTAAATTTAGGATTATTGAAAAGCACATCTGCTTTGAATGTAATGATTTATTAAAACCAGCGTGAAGCAACTGCTAATCAAATTTCCTTGAAGGCATCAGAAAATACTGTACTATCACACAAGCTTATTTCGGGTCCGTTTTTAAAACAGTTATTCAACTTGTAAAAATTTTAAAGTTGAGTTAAAAATCAGAAAGAGCTCTGAAATTCTACTTGCCAGGCACTTGCTGAAAAATATGTATCATTATGCATTTAATTTAATGTAGAATTCTAATAATAGCAGTGGTTCTCTTACATTTTGGAATACTACAATAACATTTTGCTACAACAATTTCTGAAAATGAGTGCTCTTTTACCTTTTCACTTGTCTGCCTGTCAGTTACTGTCATAAATGATCTAGCTCTTTGTCAACGGTTTTTTTGAAAAATATCGTTTACATTGGGTCCTAGTGGTTAGGTAAGTAATGATGAAAGCAATAAATGGGATAAAATTAAAAAATACATGTATTCTCAGGATTAATACTTTGACCATTAGCAGCGTGGCACTCTCCAGGTTTGAAGAGTCTTGCTTCTCTGTAATACTATGATTGACATTTTGAAAGACGAGCTTCATTTGAAAGTCACATCACCCAATATTTGGTTTGAGGAGAACTTCACCGATTAGTAAACATACAAAGTAGTTGGTGCATATCGCTGAATGAAAGACCTCCAGAACTGAAAACTCTCATAAAAATACAATTAATGTGCTCCAAAAAAGCTGTTTTTTTTTTTCACAAAATCACTATTTCTTTTCCTATATGTTTTTAAATTTCCATTTAAGCAAACCTGTAAGTTTTGGTTCCTGGAGCACAAGTTTATTCCGTCACATAATTTGATTCTAGCAATAGCAAAAGCAGCTGCTGAGATCGCAGGAGCATTTTAAGGAATTTAAACATACCAAAAATACAGGGTAATATGTAATCCTGTCTTGTAGAAGACACTCTTCTAAGTGTGTGTTAGGCAAGCCCCCACAAAGTGCCCAAATACACACACACACACACACACACACACACACACACACCTCAAATTTGTAAAGTTACCTATTAGTTCATAGGCTTCCTGTACATCAGTCAGACTTTATAACCCAAGGTCTTTAAGTCTGACGTTGGTCTGAAATATTGTGTAAATGAGGTGACTGAGGAACAGAGAACATAATTTGTTCAAGGTCACAAAATAACTAAGTGATACAGCCAGGAAGACACAATTAAAACATAAATAATGATTAAGGCAATGCTCAAAATTGAATGAGTTGCTAACTCTTTATTCGAGGACTTTGAAAGAGTTACCTTTGAAAGTCCCTGTCTTAGATCCAACCACTGTAAAAATAATACCTAAAACGGGATGGTTTATAAAAACCAGAAATTTATTTTTCACATTTCGTGAAGCCGGGAGTCAGGATCCAGGAGCCAGCATGGTCAAGGTCTAGTGAGGACCGTCCTCCAGGTCGCAGACTGCTGACTTCTTGTGTCCTCACCCAGCAGACTGCAGGAAGAAGCGAGCTCTCCCCTGACTCTCATATATGCACTAATCCCATTCATGCAGATTTCTTCCTCATGACCTCTTCTAATCCTAATGAGAAGAGCTTTCTAGAAGCTCTACTTCTGAAATCTATCACATGAAGATCTAATTCTATCACACGAAGATTCTGATTCTATGACATGAAAGGCAAGGCTTCAATGTACGGTCTTCAAAAGACACAATCATTCAGTTCATAATAGTTCCTAGTCTATACATTAAAAACCATATAATGCTTTGCTGACCGAGTGGGCCAGACTCCCTACTATATAGATATTTATAATCATACGATCTTTGTGCAAGTTATTTGTTGTTTTTTTTTAATGTTAGGCTGCTTTTGTTTTAATGTTTGTTTGTTTGTTTGTTTATTTAGGACCGTAGTAAGGGTGGGCAAAGAGAGGGAAAGAGAGAATCCCAACCAGGCTCTGAGCTGTCAGCACAGAGCCAGCCATGGGGATCGATATCACAAACCAAGAGATCATGACCTGAGCAGAAACCAAGAATTGGATTCTTAACCGACTGAGTCATCAATGTGCCCCAGTTATTTTTTTATTGCAATGACATATTGCTAATATTTCTATCATACTTTCATATTTGCAAATTTTCTTAAATCAATCTTTTATATAACCCTCAGTGTTATACCATTGCTATGGGTCATTACTGCCTATGCTATGTGAAATAACTTATTTATGTAGTATCCATGACCTTGTCAGGTATTGGAAACTTCATACGGTAAAATTGAACATATCCATAAATATGCAGGCATACAGCCTATATTCATATTAAAATAATTATCAGTTACTTCTTCTCAGAAAACTTACACATATGCATTGCATGTGACATGGATTAATACATGAAATTTATTTGGCCAGGGCATTTAATGAACAGCTTATACACACAAAAGGAAACTATGTTGACATGTAAAGAACAACTATATGGTTTTGTATTGACTAACCTTAGTGCTTTAATTTCTTTCTTTTTAAATTTTTTTAACCTTTATTTATTTTTTAGAGGTAGAGAGAGACAGAGTATGAGTGGCAGACGGGCAGAGAGAGAGGGAGACAGAATCTGAAGCAGGCTCCAGACTCTGAGCTGTCAACACAGAGCCTAATGCAGGGCTCGAATTCATAAACCATGAGGTCATGACCTGAGCGGAAGTCAGATGCTTAACTGACTGAGTCACCAGGGCCCCTGTTAGTGCTTTAATTTCAATGTAAGAGCACTTTGCATCAGTTAAATGCCTTGCCTTCATTTGTTTTGTTTCTTCTTGCTTTTAGAGTGTTCTGTCTCCTTCTCTTATGTCCACAGAAATACCTGAAATGCTTCCTGCTTAGTCAGTATAAGCGACCCAGAATTTCGAATAGGACAACCTTCAAACAACTGAAATAAAACATACAGGACGTTTCATAGGGCTCTCTACAAAATCAGCATTGACAAGAAAAGAATGGTGAGTATGATTTCCATGAACATAATAGAACTTAAAGTGTTGATAAAAATCTTTTCACATGATTGCACTGAAAGAAGATCTTTGATGTTTGGTTGAGAGGGGACAAAATACTCATTCTATTCATTGGCACTCATGTACTTCACACCCATGGAAGGCTTTGACTCTTACTAGAGAACAAATTAGAATGTGTTATATTAATAATAGGAAAACAAGCCTCCCTTCTGCATATCTACTATCAAAACTATTCTCATCATTGAGTGATATAATTCAACCAATGTCAATATTTGCCTTTTCGAAATAAACGATCACATGTAATACTATTATTGCTTAAATTATTCATGGATAATGGTTATAGAAATTATCCATCTCTCCCATTTGCACTGGATGTCATTGAAGTAACTCAAAGATTGCCTCTGTAAATAGCCTCTAAGACTGCTGGGAGGGCGGTGTGTTTACATTCCATATCTTTACTTTCCATTTTAGGATGGGCAAAGAATAAGCCATTTGTCAACGGCATGTTTAGGATAAAGGAAGACCTGAGAGAAGTTATCTAATTCATTAGTTCATAACTCTCATGCGCTGCCTGAGTTAATCTTCCTGATTTCAACTTTTCATCCTGCTTTTCAAGTTATTCAGTGTTTTTTCCTGATCTTCTCTGTGTCCAAGGAGACCAAACTGAACAAATTGCATCATCTGAGCCACCATGTCTAGCGGTTTGCTGTTTGTTTTCCTGATGGAAAGCGCTAGCAAGAACTCTGAGGCAGGAAAAACAAATCGGGGCATTTATTTCCTTATTTTTCCCTATCTTTCCAAAGTTCTGAGAGTGGCCAGAATGTATGTCAGACTCCTGTCAGTTGTTACCTTTTCCACAGCTCCAATTCTCTCTCCCAAATATGGGGTTGGGGAGAGTTCCCCCATTTCTTCTCACATATAGGAGTTGAAATGACTTTTTGCAAATTTAAACAAATAAATAAAATACTGCTGAATTGATAGTTGGATAATAAATATACACTGAGGGATTTTTGTTGAAGTCAATTTGTAACTGTCAAGAGAAAATATTTCCTATTTTAAAATTGTTTAATGTTTATTTATTATTTTTGAGACAGAGACAGAGCATGAGTGGGGGAGGGGCAGAGAGAGAACGAGACTCAGAATACAAAGCAAGCTCCAGGCTCCAATTGTCAGCACAGAGCCTGATGCGGGGCTCGAACTCACAAACTACGAGATCATGACCTGAGCCAGAGTCAGACGCTCAACTGACTGAGCCCCCCAGGCGCCCCAGGAGAAAATATTTCTAAAGTATTATTTCAAATCCAGGAGAGAAAACAACACAACTCTATCATTCTAAATGAAGAAGAGAAAGCCAGTGTATTTTGAGGAAAAGGATTCACTTACTGGTACCCATTTTGATTGTTTACATGTTCACTTTAGTTGGTCAGCATCTGTACCATAATGATTAATAAGTAATGGTTAGTATTAACCCTGATTAGAACCATTCTTCCTTCAGGATGCAGTGATCCCCTAACACGCTAATGACATCATCAAAGGGCCCTGGGGAGAGTCAACGCATAATGTAGACGATATTCAAAGATTGGGATGAGCAACAACTTGGGCTCATCTTAAGTGGCTTTCACCTCAACTTGTTATCAGAACAGACAATGGAGGGATGCCTGGGTGGCTCAGTTAGTTGAATGTCTGACCCTTGATTTCAGTTCACATCATGATCCCAGGGTGGTGGGATCCAGCCCCATGTCAGGTTCCATGCTGAGCGCAGAGCCTGCTTAAGATTCTCTCTCCCTCTGTCCCTCCCTGACTAGGCCTCTCTCTCTCTTTCTCTCTCTCTCTTTCTCTCTCTCTCTCTCTTTAAAATAAAATTTTTAAAAAGACAATGGGGAGTGTAAAGGATACAAAGTGGTAAGGTAAACTCACAAGTGGAAGTAACTCCCCCATGGTTAGTTCTTCCTGAGAATGAATGATGCTCTCAGAGCTAGGGGATTGCTGCCTTTCATTACATTAAGAAGGAAAGAGACCATTTCAGTATTTAGGGATTAAATAATCACACAAAAATCAGTTAGTTGATGAGACACAGCAGTGTATTTTCATTTTGTGTTTTCTAAATCTCTATTTTTTTGTCCTTCAAATTGACTTGTTTTTCTCAGATATGTAGCTAAATGATTACAGCAGTTCTAGTCATGAGAAATTTAATGTTTTAATGATGAAGAGAGTACACATCTACCTGTGGCTGTCTTTTCAAAGCATGGAACTGATTTGCTGTTGCCATAAATGTTTGGGGAGTGGTGGCGGGGCCTTGGAATCAAACTTCACACCTTATCGTATTAGATATAACATAATTTTAAACAACTTTTTTGGGGATATAATGCACATTCTGTATACCTCAAACATTTAAAGTATACAATATACCTTTTTAGTATATTCATTGACTCATGAAAGCATCACCACAGTCAATTTTAGAACACTTCTATCTCTCTGAAGAAATCCTGTGTCCACCAGAAGTCGCTCCCCATTTCCCACAAAACTATCCTAGGAAACCGCTAATTTACTTTCTCTCTGAATGAATTTGCCCACTCTGGATATTTTAAGTGATTGGGATCATATGAGGTTTGTTATGACTAGCTTCATTTACATATATATATATATATATATATATACACACATGTATATATATTTACATATATATGTTTATAATTTTATGTATTTATTGATGATTCGACCCATTAGAAATACAATCAATACTTGTTTATAATTATTTTTATAAATATATAAATATTTTAATAATTAATTTATAATTATTCCTTTATATGGCTTTGTCTTACATCAGATAGTTGAAAAATGTTACAAAAATATTTCTATCCTGATTTATTATTTACCCGTGCAGTTATCTTTACCAGTGTTATTTATTCTACTGTGTAGTTTTCAGTTATGAAATCATGCGAGATCATGACCTGAGCCAGAGTCAGACGTTCGACTGACTGAGCCCCCCAGGCTGAAGGATCCCCTTTATTATTCCCTGTGGTGAGAAGTTTCTAGAAACAATATATCTCAGGTTTTTTTTAAATATTTTTGACTGAATTCTTTAATTCTTTTTCTTTGAGACCTTTGAATGACGATGCTACTACATAACCTCCGGTAGATCTGATGAGAAGTCAGCTTGTAATGTTGTCGAGGATGCCTGTGTGAGTAATGTCTTAGAACACACCTTGTTTCAAAGTCTGATACAGTTAAATTTGGGCTTTACGGTTTTGTTTTATGGTTTTTGCTTTTACCTCATCGACTCTTGCTCCCTTGTCTGAGTGGTGGTGATTGCACGGACATCAGCAGTCTGCACCACCATGTCTGCCTGCCAGCCAGCATGGCCACCACCACCACCCAAACCTGCTTCACCAATGACTACGGGCACTTTAAGAAGCTCAGCAATGTTGCTTTCTCTGTGGCTTGCAGCTTTGTGAAGAATTCCTGCATGCAGGATGATGCAGCAAAAATCATCAATACCAAGAAGTTACCTGCCTCGGAGCCCCAGAACCTAGAATGTGAAGTCAAACTATTGTGACTTTGGAAACAGGCAATCATCGTGCTCCTTTATGACAGAAGAAGGGTTTCACAACCTCACATTTGACCTTGTTACTAGCAAGTAGCTATTTGAAGAGACTGTGGCCAGAGGGTAGTACAGTGAAACTGGTTCTAGACACTGTATACATCTAATTCTGGAAAGTGTTAGCCACATCCACCAGCATGACCTTATCCACCAGGACCTAAAGCCTGACAACCTATTGTTGGTCACTAAATGAAAAGATGCCAGCATGAAGCTGGCCTGGTCATGGAAGTGTGGGGAGAACAACAGAGTTAGCTTAATTTTGATGTTACCTCAGGGTATGTGTCCTCTAAGTCCTTGAGGAAAGATCCCTAAGGATAACTTGCGGCTATCTGGGCCTGTGGGGTCTTCTTATATATACTCCTGTTGGGATCATCTCCTTTCTTGCATGAAGATCAGCACAAGCTGTATCAGCACATCAAGGCCAGAGCCTATGATTTCCCATCACAAGTGTGGGATACAGCGACTTCTGAAGCCAGAACCAGAGGCTGACCACAAACTCCACACAATGCATCGCACCTCGCCAGGCTCTCAAGTCCCGATGAGTCTGCCACAGATTCCCCAGGGTCATCCATGATGCATCATCAAGAGTCCGTGGAGTGTTTGTGCAAGTTCAATGTCCTAAGAAAACTGAGGGGTGTCATGCTCATGACCATGCTTTCCTCCAGGAATTTTTCAGCTGCCGGAAGTGTATTGAACAAGAAGTCAGACTGTGTCGTAAAGGAACAGAAACCACCATGGTGTGCAGTTTACAGATGGAATCAAGAACTCCACAGAGAGCTTTAACATCACCGTGGAAGATGAAGACCTCAAAGGGCACAACAGGAGATCATTAAGATAAACCATAGACTGAGGTTGTTAACAATGGGATCCTTGAGGCCTACGGGAAGATTTGTGATTTAAGCCTTGCTTCTTTTGAGCTCCAGTCTCAAGATAATCTCACAGAGGGGACAGATTTCTACAAATTACACTTTGAGAGGCTTCTACCCCGTGACAAGAAGCCCATTCACAGCACCATCCTCAACCTACACATCTACGTGATTCATGGATGTAGCTTACATCCCCTACACCTACCTCACTTGGTACATTGAGGGCAGGGCCAGCCTCTCCCAGTCAGTTGGAGACCCCAGTCTGGCAACTTTGAGATGGCAAGTGGCGCAGTGTCCTCTATCATGCTACAGTGAGCTCAGTCACAGAGGCATTAGGATCTTCCACCCAGCCAGAGATCACTAAGCCTTTGCGGTCAGTCGTTCTGGAGGACATGAGTGACAGTGGCAGTCCTGTACATTTGAGGTTTAAAACAAATTACAAAGTGGTGGCGGCCAAGGCGCTCCCTTGCATGCAACCCTCCCACCTGTCCTTTAGTCTGTTGAGATGGTTTTACATTTAAGAAATAAAAATAGAAAAAAAAGATTGTTAAAAAATGGAATTCATATGATAGTTCTAATTTTCAAAATTTGAGGAACCTCCATAGTGTTTTCCACAGTGGCTACACCAGTTTGCGTTCCCACCAACAATGCACAAGGTGGGAATCTTCACCAGGATTTATCTCCTGTCTTCTGATAATGGCCATTCTGACAAATGTGCAGTGATTTCTCCCTATGGTTTTGATGAGCATTTCCCTGATCATGAGTGATATTAAGTTTTTTTTCATGTGCCTGTTGGCCACCTGTATGTCTTCTTTGGAAAATGTCTATTTAGGTCTTCTGCCCCATTTTTTCACTTTTAAGTCAGATTGTCTAGGTTGTTGTTGTTGTTGAGTTACATGAGTACTTTATGTATTTTGGATATCAACCTCGTATCAAATATCATTTACAAATATCTTCTCCCATTCAGTACAGCATAGAGAATATAGTCAGTAATATTGTTTTAATTTGGTATAGTGAGAGGTGATCACTACATCTGTTGTGGTAATTATTTTGTGATGTATATAGAAGTCAAATCACTATGCTATACACTTGAAACTAAATTGTATATCAGTTATACCTCAATTTTATTTTATTTTTTATATAATTTATTGTCAAACTGTTTTCCATACAACACCCAGTGCTCATCCCGACAAGTGCCCTCCTCAGTGCCCATCATCCACTCTCCCCTCTCCAACATCAACCTCAGTTTGTTCTCAGTACTTAAGAGTCTCTTATGTTTTGCCTCCCTCCCTCTCTGTGACTTTTTTTCCCTCTTCCCCTCCCCCATGGTCTTCTGTTAAGTCTCTCAAAAACCACCTATGCGTGGAAACATATGGTATCTGTCTATCTCTGCCTCATTTATTTCACTTAGCATAATACACTACAGTTCCATCTATGTTGCCCCAAATGGCCAGATTTCATTCTTTCTCATTGCCATGTAGTATTCCATTGTGTATATACCTCAGTTTTAGGAGAGAGAAAGGAGAGAGAGGAGCAGAGAGAATGGCCAGACCAAAAAAAAATCAGTTTTTAATGCCATTTTGGGGGCTTTGGTCTGACTCCAAGAAGATTCTTCTCACCTATATTTTTGCCTGGTTTTCTCTGTTAAAATTTTAACAGGTTGAAGCTAATATTGTTGGTCTCATAGAGCTACCAGCCTCCTCTTAATTGCTCACTACCAAAATTTCCATGGTTTTCAATAGTGCCTTTATGCTTAAACTTCTCCATGGTTCGTTCCAAATACAGCCTGTTTCCCTGGAGAGAGCTCTTTGTTCTTATTGTCTTCCTCTCCTACTGTGTAAATCTTGCACATCATGGCTATGGAGTGGAGTTAGGGATAGAGACAGTGGCCAAGTTGTCTCAGAATGAAACCTTCGTTTTACAAACAGGGCTCAGTGCAAGAGTAGTAGTTCGTGATCTCAGTACGCCCCCACTGGCATTAAACCTCTAGCCTATGGTAATGTTAAAGAAAAATGGTAGGGCTCCTGTACCTGGAATAGAGCTTCCTTCTTATGAATTGAGGATAAATGGCAGAAGGGAGCCTCAGGTCTCTCATTGTCTATTATCTGGAATAGAGTGCCTGCAACAAAGAGCTGGGGAGAAAAAGAATTGCTGAAGTCTTGCATCTCCTGGAGAGACTGCAGTCCTGGAAGAACAGAGAGTCCTGCAATAGTGGCCACACCCACTGGAGGAGGAATTCCATCCAACAGAGCGGGCAAGGTTTGTTTTTGTTTTGTTTTGTTTTTAGCGTTTTTATTTTATTTTTGAGAGACATAGAGACAGAGCGTGAACAGGGGAAGGGCAGAGAGAGGGAGACACAGAATCCGAAGCAGGCTCCAGGCTCTAAGACGTCAGTACAGAGCCCGACGCGGGGCTCGAACTCAACAGACTGTGAGATCATGACCTGAGCTGAAGTCGTACGCTCAACCGACTGAGCCACCCAGGCGCCCCAGAGCGGGCAAGGTTTGGATAGCACAGTGGCCCAAGTTCTCACTCTTGATGTGTTTACCCACAGTTAGTAGAATTTCTTTCTTCTTCTGTTTATGTCCTTAGTACAACATTCAGGGACTTTGAATGTTTTTATTTTGTTGTTGTTGTTTGTTTGTTTATATAATTTCCACCAGTAAAAGCTATTTTTCTTGGGAAAGCGTCCACTGCCATTCCAGATGACATTAAAGACAAGTGTTTGTTGTTGTTGTTGTTGTTTTTTCCTCAAGACAAACACACTACCACAAAGAATATAATCCTCATTACTGCATTTGAATAGTTACATATGAAAAAGATTTTGGGGGAAAGGACAACTGTTCTCTGGAATATATCATGAAATTTGGGGTGTATTAAATAATGAAATACATGTGGAGTTATCTAGCATAAGAACTGGCACATAAATGGTTCTTGACAAATTACTCTTTTTTTTCTGAATATGTAGGGAGGTCATTTTGTGATTGAAATTATTTAACCTGAAATTGATCTCACATTCAACACAGGCTTGAGAGAGCTGTTTAAAGTTTTTTGTTCTGTCAAAAGATAGCAGATGTTGGTAAGAAAATTTTCTGAAAATTATAGTGTCTCATACTTAATTTGCAAAAGTGTGAACTAGGCATAGTTATATATGTTTTTGTATCAATAATTATTTGATGCTAATGTTCACATATATAGGATTTTCTTACATCTGTTATTTCTACGTGGAGAAATGCACACAACTAGTACTTCTAATCCTTACTGAGCCTTCAAAGAACTATGTAGGTGAAAGCAATAAACCCTTTAATATCACATGAGTGCCAGTCTCCTCCTCGGCTCACCCCTATACTTGATTTAGTTTAATCAATTTTATCTTGTTCCTGACCTCTAGGATTGCCTGCAATTTTACTCTGTCTTTTAGATTTGTGCACTGATTAAAGTTTTTTTGCCTTACCCTTGGAACTTATTAAATATGTAACTGAGATTTACCTTTTGGCTTTTCCCACTTTTACCTATTTATGAGATTCGATATTAATTCTGACTTCTCTTCACCTGCCGGGAGAGGAAGTAAAATATTAAACTTATCACTTCATCGGCTCCGTGAACCAAATACCACTTTACACACATTGCAAATTGTTTTAAACCAAAACAATTTTAAAGAATATTTATTTTATTATTTTAATAAATTATTTAAACTGTTTGAATTAGACATAGAACTAAGAGCTAACTGGACTATGGTTTTTATCTTTAAAAGTGCTGTGGGTGTTATAGAGAGAACCTCTCTCAAAACTAGAGAAACTGGGATAGAGATCAAGAAAAAGGGGGAGTAGGAGCCGGACCTTAAGGGATTCCAATAAGAGAATCTTGAATGATTGAATTAGTGAACATTTTGTAAACGAAAATATTAGAATTAAGAAACCATGCCAGAGATTCTTAGTGATGAGAGGTTTATTGGAAGACACACCGAGACATCATTTTTGAAAGACAAGTTCAATTCAGATTGTGAAAGGTTTGAGTTTTAAGAGCTAAAAGTGTCTTGCCTTTAGTAAGTAAACAACTCATATTTTTATATATTTAAATTCAAGTTGGTTAACATATGGTGTAGTCTTGGCTTCAGGAGTAGAACCCGATGATGCATTTCTTATACATGACACCCAGTGCTCATCCCAAAAAGCGCCCTTCTTAACGCCCATCACCCCCCCATCTCTCCGATTTAACCCATCCCCCCACCCACCTCTCCAATAGCATCCCTCAGTTTATTCTCTGTATTTATGAGTCTCTTATTTTGCCTAAACTACTTAACACGTGTTGCTATGACCTTTGCTTTTTTCTGTTCTTAGGTGTAGAGGAAGCTGATACATCAGGGAACTCTCAGTGAATATCGTGAATTATTAATAAGAAAAGACTTGGACAAAACCACAAGTGAGGGGCCAACATGGGAAGTAGCTGTGGGAATGGAAAGAAAGGAGCCAGACATGAGAAAAGTCATGAAGTCAGTACTTAGGAGGGGAAAGAGGAGCATCTAGGGTAAGCAATGCTTTGGAAAACAAGGTAGGCAAAAAATATATAAAGTTGTTGATCATGGGAGTTTTAGATCTATGCACACTATGCACAACAGGCAATATTCTGCAGCAGAAAGGATCTGAAATCTAAAGTAATAAGCAGAGAATGTGGTATATTATATCCAGAGATAATAAAACTTCATAGCCTCAAGTGTGTGCCGTGAAATTTCCTTTATAAAACATTAATTATATGAATGTGTCACATTAAGCAGTTCTTGGAAAGAATTCTTATGTTCCACTCAGAAAGCTGGATTGATTTTTTCTACTCCTGAACAGTGCAAATTTAGTTAAAATATTGCTTCTCAAGGATTTTACTTTCACGTGTAGGGGATTATTTAATATTGGCTATCAATTCAGGTAACAATTATTTCCAATGGGCAATCTGTTCTTAAGATATATGAAACCGATTAGAAAATCCCTGTAGGATGAATATTTAATTATAAACACTCTAATTAATTTAATTTCTCCTAATACTATAGTCTGAAATTTTGCAGAAGTCAGAAAGATACAGTTTCCCATTCAAGACACATGATTTATCAAAATTGCTCCATGTGGAAAAAAAATATCATAATTCCCCTGATTTGGGAAGTTTATACATTTGGCAAAATATAACAGCTCTTGTGATTTATGACTTGAAGTTTATTAATTTTCATGACTAGAACTAATTATGGCCATTTCTACTGACTATTTCCCTCATTAGAAAGCTCCAGTGCACGTCATCAGTCAATTAATGACTCATTGCCTCTCACTATCTTATCCGCTGTGTTGTATTAACTTCGTGAGTAGTGAGGGGCTTAAGTCTTTAGACAATTTTGATTACTACCATTTGTAAGGAAAAGTGACCAAAACCGTAACAAGGTGTTCTGCTTCACATCCAGGTTTTCTCAGGCCTGAAGCTTATGGTTGGGAGGAATTTCGTGAAGGGAATAAAGTTTTAAATTTATTTATAAACATATAAATAAAAGTCAGGAACTCAAAAAGGTCTATGTGAGTGGGAGGTTATAAAAATGTATGTATCATGACAAATCTGCCTTTAAGAAAGACCGTTGTCACTATGATATTGAAAAGGTGAGGAAAAACCCCTTTTGGCAAAGGAAAAAGTTTTCTAATGTGGTGTGCTAGGTAAAGTAAATGCACTAATGACCTCTTTTGTATTGTTCTTAATAAAACCTGAGACTAGAAAGTTGTGTATCTCTGTTCTTTAAGTTTGCAGTACCAAATTAGCTTACAGAAAGAATGTTTACCAACAATTAAAACTTCTCATCCTAAAACCTTGAACGTAATATTGTAGCTAATAATACACCAATACATATTCTGGAAGGAAGAGAATACCCATGACAAAAATAAAAGCGGATATCATCATTACGGGGGAACTATTTGCAATGCATGCATTTGACAAAAGGCAAGTATAAAAAACATAAAGAATTCCTACAAAACAACAAGAAAAAAACACATACCAGTGGAGAAATGAACAAACAATAAGAACAGTTCACAAAGGTAACCAAGATAGCCCCAAAATATTCAAATGATGCTAACTTCATTCGTCATCAGAGAAAGACAATCTGAACCAGAATGTACTATGACTACACCATCACCAGAAATGGAAAATGAAAAGATAGACAATACGAAGTTTGTCCTGGAATGTAGAGTAACCAGAGCTAACATCCCCTGCTACTGAGTCAGAAAATGTACATCTACTTTGGAAGACTCCTCTCTACTAAAGCTCAATGAGCACCTACCCCATTATTCTGCACTTTCATTTCTTGGTGCGTACTCAACAGAAATACACGTATCTTCTCTCCAAGTTACATGTGCTAGAATGTCACAGCACTGCAATTCATAATACAGCAAAACTCTAAAATTCTAATGTCTGTCGTCATTAGAATGATAGATAAATTGTGGATATTAGTATAATCACTACTCTACATAGTAAAATAAATTAGGTAATGATCACCTTTCCAAATACCCTGGCACTATGACCATTTGCAAACATAATTCATCAGTATTCACATAAAGTGATTTTTATTAGAAATATCTAGAGAGATTATATGAAATTATTTAGTTCCTTCACCTTTGCGTCATTAAAAATGATAGTATGACAATAAGATTATAGATCTAGATATATTTCTTTTTTAGAGCACTATCATAAAAAATACTGTTTTTGTTTGCTTCTGATGAAATTATAAATATCAGGGTGTATTTCCAGACCATCTGAAGTAAAACACATTCATTCCCTTCACCTCTTACCTCTTAGAAAGAGTATTTTACAAATATCTTAGGGAAGACTTTCACCTTTAATACTGAATCACACTTTATTGTTCTTGATAACCTAAATTCGCTTTTAGAAGGGAGAAGCCAATGCTTTGTATACTGTAAAACATAAATAAAAGGATAGGATAACAGAAAGCATTACGTCTCTACATGAACTGTAACTGGGTTCAAGAGACTTTAATAAAATAGGTATTTGCAAATATACTTTTCAGTGTTGGGTTTGTTATCTCAAAATCTTCTTAGGCAAAGTCTGAACCTGGTCCGTGTTCTCAGAGAGCAGGGAAAGACTGAAGAAAGAGGTAGGACTCTTCAGATTGATAGATAGGTGGCAGGTTTAATAAGCAAAGGCATTTACAGAGGAGGCTTGCCTTTGTGGCTGCAAGGTGAATATATCTCAACATCCACACACCAAAATCTTAAAGTTTATAGAGAGGCCTTAATGGGGCTCAGTCACAAATTCAGTCAAAATGGCCTCAACAACACCTCACTCTCCCAAGCCTCCATCTTTGAAAATGGCTCCACTGTGGAAGCAGTGGGCAGAATGTTCCAAGGACTAGGGAGAGTGTCCGAGTCTAGATCGCCAGACAAGAGGTTGTTACGTATTCTTACAATTCAGTAGAAGAACTTTTCATTTGGTATGCTTTCTCAAGGAACAAAGGTTCTTTACAAAAAAATAAATATTTACAGAAATTTCATAGATTTATTGAGAGTAAATAATCCACATGATTTGCAGAATGATTCTGAAAATCTTTACCTTTATGTTACTTTGGACTATACTTATTTAAAATAATATTTCTAAGGGCAATACTTACAATATAATTTTAAGAATGGTTTAACTTGAACATGTATTTATAAAATATTAGGAACAAATAACAATCTAAATCACTAAATTAAAATATTATATTTTTATAGTGTAGTCTAAGTATCTTGTAAATACGACCATGATAAAGCCATTGTTTCCTATTCCACTTGATTTCCTGAATTAGTTATATCAGTTACTATTTTACAGCCTGCTGTCATTCAGAAAACACATTCGCAGGGATTACTCACACCATCTCTGTGGAATATTATGTTTCTCTTAATAATGATTACAGAATTGAGATTTAAACAGGTTAAAAGACTTGTCATAGTAGATAAGTGACATTAGGACTATAACAATATTTTAGAACTTAAGTTCTAAAAATCAGAGAACAAGGGCACCTAGGTGGCTCACTGGGTTGAGCATCGGACTTCGGCTCAGGTCATGATCTCATGGTTGGCACGTTTGAGCCCCGTGTCAGGCTCTGTGCTGACAGCTCAGAGCCTGGGGCCTGTTTCAGATTCTGTGTCTCCCTCTCTCTCTGGCCCTACTCCACTAATACTTTGTCTCTCTCTGTCTCTTTTCTTTTCTTTTCTTTTTTTTTTTTTAATGTTTTTTGGCATTTATTTATTTTGAGAGAGAGAGAGAGACAGGGCATGAACAGGGGAAAGTAGATAGATAGATAGATAGATAGATAGATAGATAGATAGATACTAATCCTTAACACCACTTCATGTAAAGCCAGCATTACCATTCTTACAGGGAAATTTAAAATAAGAAAGCATAATTAATTTGGCCAAGATGTTACAGTTAAATTTTTACCCCCATTAAATTCAAATAAAGTTTTCACTGTATTATACTTCTCTCAACTTAAATTATCATATCAAAACTGGCATGCTGTAACTCCTAATAAATATCTTTCTCTTTTTCTTTTTGAGGTTTTCTCCATAAAAGTTATCTTCTTATTGAAAATTGTTTATATCAATTTTTAAAGTGGTATTTAAAGATACAGAGAGGAGGTAAGACTTATGTAACAACCAGGCTAGGCCTCGTGCCCCCAGAAATTTCCCTATATCTTTCTACCAGTGTGCTTTATTCTTTTTTTGTTAGTGAAGGTTTTCTTCTTTTAAGGGATATTTTTAAGATATCGCCCTGCAATTTTAAGTAATATTAACTAATGTCCTACTTTTAAATTAATAATTTTCTGTTCCCCGAGAGGAATATCTTAGAAAGTGACACTGGATGGATAACTACCTGTGTTAATACAATAGAGATCGTACATCTTTGAAATGAAGAGCTATACATCTATACATCATTAAAGCAGTATGAAAAATTAAATAATTTGTGTGTTTCAAAAAAATCTAAATATTCACCATCATGTACAAAAAAAACTTTACATTTCTTGAGTGTTTAATTATTACCTAGATCAAGACTTTTTGCTAAATACTTTTCATAAAATAAATATTGGATCAATTATATGTGAAACATCAAGTAATCCCACATTTTAAAACTTCTTGTCAGGGGCGCCTGGGTGGCTCAGTTGGTTAAGCGGCTGACTTCGGCTCAGGTCATGATCTCACGGTCTGTGCGTTTGAGCCCCGCGTCGAGCTCTGTGCTGATGGCTCAGAGCCTGGAGCCTGCTTTAGATTCTGTGTATCCCTCTCTCTCTGACCTTCCCCTGCTCACACTCTGTCTCTGTGTCTCTCAAAAATAAATAAAAATGTTTTAAAAAATAAAAATAAATAAAACTTCTTGTCAGTAAATACAATGTGAGGAGCTTGATGAAACTCTCTACCAGAGAAACTCTTAATGAGCTATCCAAAATTAGCAATGTCAGTTATTCAATGTTTCTACATATTGGACAAATGGCTCACAATAAATTGAGAGCAGCCATTCCACAAAGTCTAGGGACGTTTTTAAGACCGGTGATAGGCCAGGCACTTCAGACTTGGGATATGACTCTCTCCTGTAAAGAACTATTCCAGTGGCTGGACAACCGAGTGTCTACTCTCAACTACCCCAACATACTGAGGCAAAAGAGCTCTTCTGGGTAGAGTTTGCATCTATTGAACATCTATAAATCCTCTCTCCCAGCCTCTCTGGTGTGGAAGACCTGCACAGAGGGAGAATGAGGTATGGAAGTTGGGTAGCAACACAAGTTTAACCTACTTTCCACGTACATACACACAGCGCCTCCTCCATATGAGAGATCTGGGTGGGGAGTGAGGACAGATGAGGACAAATCCTCCATCCCTAGGATGCTTAGCTCCTGCTCCATAGAAGAGAAGTTCTGTCCTGTCCAGAGAGACCAAGGCAACCCCCAAAGATTAACAACCCCTGATCCTGGCTGAGGGACCTAAATATATCTGGATTACATTGTGACACAATTAATAATTCCAAAACTTGCTAAATTAGTAAAGCAATCAACTAGTTATATCAGTTAGAAGTTAGAAGATCAGGGAAAAATACAGTCAAAAAGGATTATGCTAGAATAAACAAACAAACAAACAAACACATAAATAAAATAAAAGGGACTGTGGATTATAGCCCAGGTATCCTATGTGGTCCAGAAGTTTGTACTCATGCTGAAGACTGTGCTTTCCCAGAAGACAGCGTATAATGAACTCTTTGATCTCTAGCTGAATGTGGAATATACCCACACACTCCCTGAAATACGAAAGTAGTCTCCAGGTCACTCATATTCATAGGTAAACAGTGAAAAACTTATTGACACCCGAGGCTTACACACAACCTCTTATTTATCAGACACTTACTGCTAAACTGTGCTGACACAGGGGCAACCTCTAGGAAATCCAGCTTAAAGATCAAAACAAGAAAAAAGTCTGAATAGGGACATAAAAGGCTGCATAACATGGGGTAAATAGACCTCACAAAATTAGTCAATACAGGAATGGAGACAATGTGATATGGACAAAGGAGGAGACAAACAGGTCAATGCAACAGAACGGAGTGCGAATAAACAGAATTACATAAAGATCTTTGGCAAAAGAGCAAAGGCAATAAAATGGAGCAAAAATAATCTTTTCTACAATGGTGCTGGAAAACTGGAGATCCACACGCAAAAAAAGTGAATTATTACAAGGCAGACTTTACACCTTTCACAAAAAAATTACTTGAAATGGCTCACAAAACTAAGGAAAAATGCAAAACTTTAAACTCCTAGAAGATAACGCAAGAGAAAATCTCTATCACCTTGGATATAGCAATGCCTTTTTAGATATAAGACCATAGTCTCAATCCATTAAGGAAGTAACTTATAAACTGGACTCCATTAAAATTAAAAATTGTTGCTCTGCATAAGGTGTTGAACCAAGCAAATAGAAGGCAAATAGAACTAAGCAAATAGAAAAGTGGACAAATAATAAAAGCCTGACATGAGACAGGAAACAATACCCAGTATGTCTACAGAGTTTTTAAGTGTCTAGGTTTTTTAAAATTATTTTTAAGTTTATTAATTTTTGAGAGAGAGAGAGACTGAGCATAAGCAGGGGAGGGGCGGAGAGAGAAGGGAGACACGGAATCCAAAGCAGGCTCCAGGCTCTGAGCTGTCAGCACAGAGCCTGACATGGGGCTCGAACTCACAAACTGCGAGATCATGACCTGAGCTGAAGTCGGACGGCCGCTTAACTGACTGAGCCACCCCGGGCACCCCTTAAGTATCTAGATTTTAGTGAAAATTCCAAGACATGGAAAGACACAGGGAAGTATGACACTTGTCTAGGAAAATGGGCGTGTAAAAGAAGCTGAAGGTGAGTGGTTTTTGATATCCTGCAGAAGGCAAAGACTTGAAAGCAGCTATGATAAGTATAGGTTCAAAGAACTAAAGGCGGTCATGTTTAAAGGATCAATAGATGATATACTAAAAGTGCTAAAAGAAAAAAAAATTCAATGATGAATCTCAAATCCAGTAAAACTATCTTTCAAAAATCAAGCTGATATAAAGACAGTTTTCGACAACAAAACAAAACAAAACAAAACCCAACACTCAATGAATTTGCTGCTGGAAGAAACACTACAGGGTTGTTGTTGTTTTTTTTTTTTTTAGGTTGAAAATAAGTGACAAATTAATCAGAATACATACAAAACAGAGAACAAACAGACACAAACAGAGAATCTTAATGAAGGTGATTATAAGAGACAGTATAGTAATATATTTCTTCTTTATTCTCTTAACTGATTTAAGAGATACTGTGTAAAACAATAGAGGTAAATTGTATCGTTGGGCTTGTAACATATGACAACAGATGGTAGCTCAAATCTACACATACACAAAATAAGGAATAGTAGAAGTGATAAATAAGAAGTTTACATAAAACACTCTAAAATATATCTTTGCTTCTCTTTCTTCTTGTCACTTCATTATGATGTGTAAGTTTGTCTAAACTAAAACTTATAATAATGTATCATGCTTGTAACAGATGTAATATTTATAACAATAATAACATATAAAAGAATAGAGCTACATGGAAGTAAATTTTCTATAACTTACAAGACTTAAGTTAGCATGTATCTAAAGTAGATTCTGAGCAGTTAAAATGTATATTGCAAGTCCTAGAACACTCAGCAAAGAAACTATGTGCCCGTGCACACTCACGCACACACGCAAACACACATGCACCAACGCACACATTTTAAATTAATTAACTAGACTGACCAGACTAAATGATAGAAAATGCAATTTACTAAAATTAGTAATGAATCTTGAGAAATCATCTACCAACTTTACAGAAATTTAAAAAAATCATAATGAAATACAGTAAGCAGCTGTTTGCCCAAATAGCTTATTTTGATAAACAAACAACTTCTAAATAGTCAAAAACATTGCCAATGGATAAGAAATGAAGAGAAAATCTAACTATACCTATAAGAAAACATTGAATTAGTAACTAAATGTTTCTCCTTAAATAAAAACTAAGGATAATATATTTTCTCTGGTGAATTTTGCCAAACATTTAAAAAAGAATACGTATGTATGAATCATCTCTAAAGCCTTATAAATGCAGAAGGGATGGATTACTAGAACTCTTCTGATTTTTTTTAAGGCTAGTATTAGCCTGATAACAAAAAAGACAATCATAAGAAAAAAGCACTCTCTCTTATGGATACAGATGCAAAAACCCTTAACAAAATACCAGCAGATATATTGTTTTATCAACATATAAACTGATTAATACATTGAAAAAATAGGATTTATCCTAGGAATCATCATGCAGAGTTTTTTCCTTTATGTATATTATTTCACTTAACATAATGTTCTCCAGGCTCATCTATGTTGTTACAAAGGGCAGGATCTCTTTCTTTTTTAAGGCTGAATAATATCTTGTTGCAAATATGTGTTTTCTTTATTCATTTGTCAACAAACCTATATGTTGTTGTTGTTGTTTTTCCATATCTTGGCTAGTACGAATAATGGTCAAATGAATTGAGGAATACAAATGTTTCTTCTAGGTAATGATGCTATTTATACTGAGCCCAAGAATGAGATTCTGGATCATATGGTATTTCTATTTTTAGTTTTTGAAGAATCTTTATACTGTTTACCATAAAAGTTGTACCAATTTTCGTCTCCACCAACGGCATATAAAGATTGTTTTTCTCTCCATCTTTGTCAGTATTGGTTGTCTGTTGTATTTTTGTAATAGTCATCTTGACAGGTTTGAGGTAGTACTTGATTTTGACTATGATTTGCATTTCCCTGAGATTAGTGATAGTATGCATCTTTTCATGTATCTGTTGGCCTTTTGTATGTCTCGTTTGGAAAAATGTCTACTCAAGTCCTTGCTAATTTTTTTAAATAAGGTTATTTGTTATTTTGCTCTTGAGTTGCATTAACCCTTGTATATTTTGGATATTAACCATTTGTTGAAAGATACCTTGCAAATATTTTCTCCATTCCATAGTTTGCCCTTTCATTTTATTGATAGTTTCTTTGCTGTATAGAAGCTTTTCAGTTCGATATTGCCTTATTTATTTTTTATCGTTTGTTCGTTCACATATTTATTTTTATTTTGACCAACTGTGCTTTTGGAGTCATATCCAAATAATCATTGCAAAGACCAATGCCAATGAGTTTTCTTCATGTTTTCTTTTAAGGATTCTATAGTTTTAAGTTTCATGTTTAATTCTTAAATCTATTTCAAGTTAATTTTTTGAGTGGTGTAAGGGATCCAGTTTTATTCTTTTGCCTGTGGATAACCAGTTTTTGCAGCACCATTTATTGAAGAAACTAGCCTTTTTTCATTATGTGTTCTTGGCATCCTTGTCAAAGATTAATTGGCCATACATGTGTGGCATTACTTCTGCACTATTCTCTCCCATTGTCCTATGTGCCTATCCTACTGTTTTGATTACTATAGCTTTGTCATACAGTTTGAAAACAGGAAGCGTGTTGTCTCTAACTCCTTTCTTCTCTGTCTAGACTGCTTTGGCTAGAAGGGTCTTTTTTGGTACTTTGCAGATTTTAGATTTGATTTTTCTACTTTTGTGAAAACGGGCATTGGAATTCTTATTTTTTACTTAAGTATAATAGACACACAGTGTTACATTAGTTTCAGGTGTACAAGATAGTGATTTGACAAGTCTCTCCATGATGCTATGCTCACCAGTATAGCTGCCATCTGTACCATACAATGCTATTGGAATTTTAATAGGGAAATCCCTATTGAATTGAAACTGTAGATCACTTTGAATATGTGACCATTTTTGACAATACTAATTCTTCCAGCTTATGAACATAGAATATGTGTCTTTATAATCTCTTTCATCAGTTTTTTTGTTTGTTTGTTTGTTTGTTTTCAACCTATAGATCTTTAAAATCTTTGGTTAAATTTCTTTCTTTTTTTTAAAGTTTATTTCTTTTTGAGAGAAAGAGATGGAGTGTGAGCAGGAGAAGAAACACAGAATCTAAAGCAGGCTCCAGGCTCTGAGCTGTCAACACAGAGCCCAATGTGGGGCTCAAACTCACAAGCAGTGAGATCATGACCTGAGCCGAAGTCAGACTTGGTTAAATTTATTTCTAAGCATTTTACTGTTTCAATGCTATTGTAAATGGGATTGTTTATTTAAGTTTCTTTATTTTTTATTATATAAAAGAAATTTAAATTTCTTTAAAATTATTTTTTTATTTTTTTAATGTTTTATTTATTTTTGAGAGAGAGAGAGAGAGAGAGAGAGAGACAGAGCATGAGCGGGGGAGGGGCAAAGAGAGAGGGAGACACACAATCCGAAGCAGGCTCCAGTCTCTGAGCTTTCAGCACAGAGCCCGACGCGGGGCTCGAACTCACAGACCTCAAGATCATGACCTGAGCCGAAGTCTGGCGCTTAACCGACTGAGCCACCCAGGCGCCCCTAAAATCAATTTTTAAATGGAATTTTAAAAGGTCTAAATAAATGTAAAGACAATTAATGCTCATTTATTGGAAGACTTAATATGTTGAGATGGTAAAACTAGTCAAATTCATCTACTGTCAATTTCAAAGTCCCCAAAGGTAGGAATTATAGGAATTGACAAGCTGTTTCTAGAATTCATGTGAAATCTCCAGGATCCTCAGTTAGCCAATCCAATCTTGAAAATTGGTGTAATCAGATCAGTTACTTTGAAAAATTGATTAAATCGGAGCACTATGTACAAAAGTATATTAAAATATTAACACTTGATACCATACGCCTGACTGACATAAGATATGATACAGACCCACAGCAGCACAGCAGCAAAACTACTTAGAGAAATTATTTGCATAATATTCTGACCTGTGCATGGAATGTGTGTGGAGTAGATTTTGTATTTTGATATAAAAAGAAAATACATGTAGAAACATTAAATAGATACTTTTATACCTGCTTTGTTTTAAGACAGTTATTTTCTCATTCTTAAAGTATAAATATGAACTATAAAGATACCACTCACTGCTATTTTTGTTTTAATTGGTAAGGCAAAGTATATATGTGGCTTGTAAATGTTCTATACTAAGACTAGAAAATGCACTGATATATTAAAATAATATTGATTCCTCCTACAATAGGATTTTACCTATTATGTCTTGCAGAGACAAAAATAAAACAAGCCATTGTGGCTTCAGAATAAAATAGTGTATTAACATAAGAAGTTTCTAATTTCAAGATCTAGACTTTCCATTCAAATGCTAATATGCTTGTGTGCTAGGCAAATTTTTCTTTCTACAACTGTTATTCCCTGTTCTTATGTCTGTTTATGTTAATTTTCAAGGCAAAAGAGACTTTGAAGATTTAATTAAGGTTATTAATCATACAGTTTTATAATATGGAAATTATCCTGGGTTATCAGCATGAACACAATACATGCTCTTAAAGACACAAGAGGAAGTCAGTGAGATTTGTGGCATGAGGGGATTTGATGTACTTTGCTTCACTCGAAGATGGAGAAGACATCTTTTTTTTTTAATTTTTTTTAATGTTTATTTATTTTTGAGACACAGAGACAGCGTGAGCAGGAGAAGGGCAGAGAGAGAGGGAGACACAGAATCCTAACCAGGCTCCAGGCTCTTAGCTGTCAGCACAGAGCCCGGCGTGGGGCTTGAACTCACAGACCGCAAGACCATGACCTGAGCCGAAGTTGGCCGCTTAACCGACTGAGCCACCCAGGCACACCAGAAGACACCTTTAAAAGGAAGACAGGCAACCCCAAGAGAGAGCAACAGCATAGGAACAGGGATATTAGTCCAACAACCACAAGAAGCCGAATTGGGCCTGCAACATGAATTAATTGGGAAGTAGATTCTTCCGTTGGGACTCCCGATAAGAGCTCAGCTCACCCTTGACTTTGGCTTTGTGAGACCATAAGTAAACAATCTATCCCTGCCACATTGAACTTCTGACCTACAGACATGTGAGATAATAAATAGATGCTGTTTTAAACTGCCAAATTTGAAGCAAGTTGTTAAATAGGAACAGAAAACCAATACACCTGGGTTAATGAGACTTACGTTTTAGAGGAAATTATATATAGAAGTCAGCTATGCATAAGTCACTGGATTACTCATTGACTTGTTTCAAATTATTCTGAGAATGTTAGTGTGTTACACTGCATCTGCTCTTTGTCTTTCATTATTACCATTGAGTACAAAGAGGATATACCATTTAAAATCTTGGCAATAATTAATATTCCTTCAGGCTGCTAATTAAGACTTTTTCCTTTTAAAGCACATGGGCTTATCTTACGTAGTTGAAATGGTATCCACGGAGTCTAACTGATATGTAAAATGGTTTTCAAATAAATGACTTCCATTAATGTGAACTGACCAATCAAATCCCCACCCAGATGACGTGGCATGCAAAACCTGGGGTGACCACCGAATGGCCCCTTCCTTTTGGTATGTGTATCTTTATAATCACTTTCCCTTTAGTGTCCGCAGGATATGTGACTTGTTTCTAAGGAATAGACCATGGAAAAAGTGATGGGACATCACCCCCATGATTATGTCATATCTTGTTAGCAAATTCTAGAAACTGTCATGAAGCAAACTACCATGAACCTTACAATTGTAAGGAAATTAGATATGCCAACGTTAGCGATCTGGAAACAATCCCTTCCCAAACTCGCCTCCAAATGACAATGAGACACTGGCCAACCCATTGATTGTAGAAATCCAGCTAAACTGCAAGACTCCTGATACAAGAAACTATGAACTAATAAACCTGCATTGTTTTAAACTTGCTATTTGTTTTATAGAAATAGAAAACTAATATAGAGGCTATTAACAATGCCTTAGAAAACACTGTTCTTTCCCATTGTAATTCCTTTCCTCTCTTTGCTCCCCAAATATATTCTGACTTTAAATTCAGTGTTTACTATTTATAAATTTCATACAATTTGAGTAATATAATTTACATTCTTTGAGTCTGGCTGTTATTTATCAATATTACATTTATAAGGCTCAAACATATTATATGTAGATATAGTTCATGCGTTGTCCCTGGTAACATATTCTTTTATATACATATGCTACAATATTAATTGTACAGTTCATGGATATTGAGTTCTTGTATGTTACATGAAGTTTTTTATATAACTTCTAGTATATATACAATGTTAAACACTGATAGTAATAAGTATCCTGCTTTGACAAGTCTACCAGTTAATTAACAAATGAAGCTCTGGATTGTAATTGTCAAACTGTACCATACAAACACTGTGAAATTCTTCTGGCTAGACACGTATTTTGCACAACTTTCTGCTACCAATGCTTAGCATAGTAATTGGTATTTATCATTGCTTATGGCAGAAATGAAAAATAAGGCTAGCATTTCAAAAGGGGACTAAACATTGAAAAATATTCTGACTCATATATAATATAATCAATTCCAATTTTTACAAGCATCACATTTGTCATGATTAAACACAGAATAGAGATTCATAAGCTGATGGCAAAGCAAATATATCCGAGCATAGTTCCAGATTATGAGTAATTAATGATACGTATTGCCTTTTGGCCTCTGAGACAGAGTTTATTCCATCTCCAGGACCAGTCACTGTCATTGAATCCATAGTTTCATCATTTTTAGATCTTTGTATCTTTTCAGCTAACAAGGGTAGTTGGCTGACTCTTGAAATCCAGGAAATTAAAATTCTATATTTGACCAGGCATGGAGGCAGTAAACAAAGTATGGAGAATGGGACTTATCTTGGCTATTTAGCCAACCACCTGGTACTCTAATTAGTCAGGCAACATTATTTCAGAAGCCACTATATCTACAGAAAGCATTAAAAGAAATTGAAACATTGGAAGAGATCTTAGAGGGGAAAAAGGAACCAAACGGAAGTGGAATAAATATGAACAATAAGAGCAAAAAGATCACAGATATTAAAACAATAGATCCCAATGAAGGAGGGAAAAAGATAAACAGTTAAGAAAAATAAATGTATTTGAAATGTAATAAAGTTATATAAATATAAAAGTGTATTAAAATGATTGGTTTAATTAAGAAATTAAATATGCTGCTACTTAGATTGATTACTTTAAAATATCACAATCATAGATATTAATGCATATCTTAAATGGGCAATTTTGATAATTAGAAAAATATATCTCAGGTTTTGCTATTGTTTGATTTGACTGAAACTGGAGTGAATGAAAAATTTGTGGTTTTTACCAGCTTCACTGATTAACAATTGGCATATAAATGTAATAAAATGTACATACTTGACATGTATAATTTGAAAATTTTGATGTATGTATTAAACCCATGAAATATCATTTCCAAGATCAAAACAGTGCATAATAGACGTGTATTTTGACACATACTTTTAACACAGTTTCTTTTTACCAAATATTTGCTATTTCATTTTTTATTTCCCCTGGAGAAAAGTGTCGCGTGTGGAATCATGGTAAATATTCCTCTAGAGGAAGTGTTATTAATATAGATACTATTAATGCATTTTTGTGAAAGCATATTTTGTAAATGCATACAATACACTAATTTTAAAAAACAGTATTTTATAATATCCATGGATATAGATCAAATGAATGCAGTCTTCATGGTTAATTGTCTTTAACTAATAGTATATGGAACCAGAGAAGTCCCCTCTATTTTGAACCTTACTTCCTTCGCAGGAAATGAAGGAAGTGCAAACAGATTATTACATGAGAGTAACCGTTTACATTTTTGGAAAAAAATTATAAAATTATATCTGTATAATATATGCAGCTTTGTAAAGGACTTAAGAACACTTATTCCATCATGTAAGAGTAATTTTGAAGACAATAGAGAAAATTCTATTTCCCAAATACTTCTACCTCTACTTTTGCTGATGCCTTTTGTTCAAACCTGTGTGCCTTCCAGAACTTACTGTTATTTTTTAAAGACTCTAGCTATGCTTCAAAACATTATTACATCATATTTCAGAAACCCTTTCATATTCATTTCAAAATTTAATGTTTTTCCTCTTAATACCTTCTTAATATTTTGATAGGAAGAGCAAAGCAATTTTGACATTAATCCTTAATCTATATACACTCTTGAAGCTTTTCTGTATGAACACTTTGCTAAGTTCTGAACTCAGTCTCTCCTCTCATTGCGAGTTTATATATTAGTGAGGATCAGCCTGGGTAACTTTAGCAGCGATACCTTATAGCATAATCAGTAGCATCATAATGAAAATGCTGGATGTTACGTGAATGAAATGTATGGGCATTTAACCTTGATATCAAAGCTGGCTTTCTGAAGGAAGATACATCTGAGCTATAAAACAAATGGAATAGAATTAGCCAGGCCAAACATAAGGAAAGTGAGGTGTATATGAATGGAACACTATCTTCACGTGGAAGAAGATGACACACAAGGCTGACAATCACATGATTGAAATTTACTCAGAAAGGAGAAGCTAAGTGTTCTCACAAAAAATAAAAAGTAACTATGCGAAATGATTATGTGTTAATTAACTCAATATATGTGTATATAATCATCACCTTAAATATATAATTCTTATTTTGTTTGTCATTTGTGCTGTAATAAATCTGAAAACGATTAAATTTCCCCTAAATTCATTGTTCCACAAGCATCTTTTGCATTAATATAGGATATCTATCAGGTCTCTATCATCTATCATCTATCTCTTTTTGTGCCTTTAAGCATATTTCATGTTTTAAAATTTATATACAGTATATCATACTATAAAATATATGATATAGGGGTGCGTGGGTGGCTCAGTCGGTTAGGCATCCGACTTCGGCTCAGGTCATGATCATACAGTTTGTGAGTTCGAGCCCCTCGTCAGGCTCTGTACTGACAGTTCACAGTCTGGAGCCTGCATTTGATTCTGTGTCTCCCTCTTTTGCCCCTCCACTGCTTGTGCTTTGTCTCTCTCTGTCTCTCTCTCTTTTTCTCTCTCTCTCAAAAATAAATAAACACTATAAAATAATAATAATTAAATAAAGTAAAATATTGGATTATATATATATTCCATTCAATTTATTTTCTCAATAAACGCTAGGTTGACACAAGTAGCAGTACTTTATTACTTTTATTTTCTGTATCAAAAATATGCATATATCACATTTTATGTATTCATTATCCTGTTTATTATTATTATTATTTGCTATTAAGTAAGTCCGTGATTTATTCCTATTGCACTAAATTTCTTTAATGTTCTTTCTCTTTTCCAGGATACTTTACCATAATACATTTAAGTCATTTATTAACTTGATACATTTACTCATCAATCTCATATATTAACCTCTTCCAGTTTGTGACAGCTTTCTACATTTTCTTCATTTTTGATGACCTCGATGGTTTTAAGGTATACTTATTGGATATTTTACAGAACGTCTCTCAATTTGGATTTGCCCGATTTTGTTTTCTCATGAGTAAACAAGGATTATAATTTGGGGGGAGGTAGACTATCACAAAGATGAAATGCTATTCTCATTCTGTCGTATGAAAAGTACATGCTATCAATATGACTTATCTGTTGATGTTAAACTCCATCAACTGGCTGAGGTAGAGACTTCATGGTTATCATTATAAAATTAGTTGTAATTTTTACCTCTCTTCTCATTTCCATGCTCTGGACTTTGGAAGCAAGTCACTGCACTCAGGCCATATTTAAGGATGGGGGATTAGCAACCTTTGATCTGTGAAAGCTGCTGATCAGAGCTCAATCATAGAAACTACAAATTGACTTAAGATGTACCTTTTGTTCCTCACTGTTTGACACATTTATAATGATGTGTATCTATTGCTATGATATAAACAGAGTATTTTCACTGTCCTAAAAGTCCTCTGTACCCACCTCACCAACCCTCCCCTCTCACCAATCACAGATCTTTTTACTGCTTTTATAGTTTTACCTTTTCCAAAACATCATATAGTTGGAACCATACATTATATAGCCTTCCAGATGGCCTTATTTAACTTAGTAGTACACATTTAAGGTTCTTCTATTTTTTTTCATGGTTTAAGAGGTAATTTCTTTTTATTGCTAATATTCCATTATCTGGATGTACCACAGTACCTGTGCACCTGCTGAAGGACACCTTTGTTGCCTCCACGGTTTGGCAATTATGGATAAAGCTGCTGTAAACATTCATGTACAAGTTTTATTTATTTATTTGTTTTGTTTGTTTGTTTGTGGACATAAGTTCTCAACTCTATTTATTAAATTTGCAAAGGTTTGTTTTATGGCCTGGATTGTGGTCTTTATTCATAATGTTCCATATGTATTCTACTATTGGGGTGTTATGTAAGTACCAATTAGGTCAAGTTTATTGATAGTACTATTCAGATCATCTATATCCCTATGGACATTCTGCCCACTTAATGTATCAGCTACTGAGAGGTGACATTGATGTCTCTAATCATAGTAGTTAATTTGCTGATTTCTCCTTCCAGTTCTGACAGTTTTTGCCTCATGTGTTTTGACACACACACACATACACACACACACACACCCAAGTTAGGGCATACAGCTTTAGGAATGGTATGTCTACTTGGAAAATTAGCCTCTTTATCATTACATGATATTCTTCGTTATCTCTGGTATTCTTCTATTTGATTAGTCACCTTTTTCTGAGGTCAGTAAACCCACACAAGTTTCACTTTGATTAGTGCTTGCATTGTATACCTTTCTCTAACCTGCAAATATTAACTGAGGTCTATATTTTAAATACTGTCTTCTGGCCAACATTAGATGGTTCTTGTTAGTTTTTTAATCCATTCTATAATCTCTGACATTTAATGTGTTTCATAATTACTGATACATTTGAATTAAAACTGAAATTACTGATATATTTGAATTAAAATTCTCCACTTTGTGAATATTGTCTATTTGTGTTTGTTCCCTGTTTATTTTACTTCCCTCTATTTTCCTGAATTCTCTTATTTTAATTGGGCATTATAAGATTATATTATTATAATTATAATTACATGATTATAATTATAAGATTATAATCACATTATATAATAATATATATTATATTATTTAAGATTATAATTATAAGATTAATTTTATCTTCTGTCTTTATACATCATTTTTCTCTGTCCATTTTTTAGTAATCATAATAAAGTTTAAAATATACATTGTAACATAGTCTAAGTTAACCTTCAGGTAGAGTACAGGTATCTTATAATAGATTATTTAAATTCTCTCTTACCATCTTGTAACATTGCCGTCACCCATCTTACTTTTTCAGTGCTATACTCACTATTTGTACCAGCCTCCACCTGTCGATAGTGATGTTATTGGCTAGTAATGCCAGGGAGCACTCGCCTGGACTCCGGAGAGAACCCTACAGACAATTCCCCTTTCGCAGCTGGTGTCAGAGCTGGATAGGTCCTTGTGGTCCTTATCATGATTGTAAGACACACCTCAGCAACAATGATCAGGGACCTTTGGAAAAACAAACAAACAAGGTTTATTGCACACAACTTCTTTTTTTTTAATTATTCATTTGAATTATCAGGTCGTTGGAAAGACATGCTATTAGTAATGTAAGTGAATGGCAATTACCTGCTAGTCTTTTCTTTTATTTTTCTTCCTCTCTATAGTGGGTTTTCTTCTTAGAAACTGTGTATCAATTGTGAAAGGAAGAAAGGAAACCTTATTTAAAATGGAGTCAGGAGGCCAGAGGGGGTTTTCTCACATGTCACCCTTCATGTTAATTGCACATCCCAACAGGAAGAGACTTACCCTGCGTTCCCAGCGGGAAGAAGCCTGCTTTACTCCTGTGGGAGTTGGGATGAATTTCTCTCCTCCCAGCCCTGAATCAGAGGTCAGGATGTACGTGTTTTAGTTCTCCCTACTTACTGTTTGACTTGGAGATTTTGTCTGACTCTAAATTATATGGGCCTTGGTGTCTCTAAGAAATTAGGGAGGCATCTTTGACTATAAAATTATATGAATCTGTAGTTTTATAAGCAATTAGCAATGCTGTTAAAACTCATGCTGCTTCACATTCTGTGTCTCCCTCTCTCTCTGCCCCTCCCCCACTCATGCTCTGTCTCTCTCTGTCTCAAAATGAAATAAACATCAAAAAAATATATAAAAAAAAAACAACTCATGGTAGTTTTGATTTTATGTAGAAGGAAATTTCTCAGTGCTTTCAACCACTTAGTGTCAAGTATTAATTCACCAACATTATCCTGCTATTTTGGTGAAACTGACACTTTATGATTTAATGGACTCATATTCCATTTAAGAATTATCAATATGGTAAGCTTTCTCTCCTGCCTCAGATGGTTGTGATATTTGCTAACAGGTAAACATGTTGCTTACTATCTTGAGCCCAGAGAATTGCATTATTAAAAGGGACACTGGGTCAAAGTGTTTTGTTACTAAGTGATTCCATATTCTTCTCTTAAGAAGTAACTAGTTAAGAGATAAATCCCTTCTTTCTCAGCTGTTCCATTTCAGATAATCTTGCACAACTTGAATTTTATGTGAGGCAAAAACAAATAAAAAGGCATTTAGACATGTGCTTTCTGTGCGTAGTAAAAGCTGTGCTTCCAATTTACGGTCTCTCGTTTACCCCAAGTCAAAGCCATCAACCTAATTTACACAGACTCCCATCCTAGTTCGGCTCTTTTCTTCTTAAAAATGAGGTTCTAACTGGCACTTTCCTCAAACAATTCGGTTTCATCCTTATGTACACTTTTACAGACTACAATTCTGTTAACTATGTATTTTTTTAAGCCGCTAGGGTTTACTTTGTTGCTGTTTTACGTGAACAATTGCTACGATATTGCCACTGGCCTTCAGTCTTGTCGGTCATAAAAATTTGTGTTAAGATGACTCTGGCTTTCTTGCATCCTCAGATATTTTTATCCTCATGCTTCATTAACAGTGTTAGTGCATGGCTGCCTTTGAAGCATCTAGAATATATATATAAAACAACAGATGCCTGAAAGCAAAATTTTTCTTACTTATAGCTGCTCCTAATGTCCAACTTTTATTTTTTGCCTAGGAAGACTAACCCACCACTAGATTCTTCTGTTTTTCCAAAAAAAATATGTTTGTATATGTATATGCGTACACATAAAGATATGTGTATATATACTATATTTTGAACATACATATGTTATGCATCATATATATGTATTTTTATGTATAAAAATAATGTATATACCTTACTTTTAAGAGCAGCTTTAAATTCACAGCAAAATTCAGGAGAAGGTATAGACATGTCCCGTAGGCCCCCCACCCCCACCCTCATTATCAACATCCCTCATCACAGGGGAACATTTATCACAACTGATGAACTTATATTGACAAATGACAACCTTTCAAAATCCATTGTT
This sequence comes from Paguma larvata, assembly GCA_030068075.1. Taxonomy (NCBI): domain Eukaryota; kingdom Metazoa; phylum Chordata; class Mammalia; order Carnivora; family Viverridae; genus Paguma; species Paguma larvata. Next base: position 40,902,870 of record CM057840.1, read on the forward strand.
TATATCAGGGTTCACTCTTGGTGTTGTACCCTCTATACTGTTGTTTGATTACCTTTTATATTTATAATTTCTTAGTAACCTAGATTTTATACGCAAAGGCTTCATAAAATGTGTTATCACCTAAAAATTATCTGTCAAAACCGAGAATACTAAATAGACTTAATATATTGAGAGATCAAATAGTGCTATATGGATAAACTTTAATTTGTACCTTTAAATCCAAAAATGTCTCTGTTCCTACTCTGTAGTGTACTTGGGTCTTGCTCTTTAATCCAAATTTGCAATCTCTGACAGATAATAATAGTGATTAGTCCACTTACACTTAATTTAATCACTAATACGATTGGGTTTAAAGCTGCTATTTATTTTTATTTTTGTTTGCCATTTATTTTTGATATGTCTCTTCATTGCTTTTTTATTCTTCCATTACTAGCTCCTTTCATGTAAAGCAAATAATTTCCAGTATGGCATTTTAATTCCTTTATTGATTTTCTATTCTTTCTAGGATTTGCCACATGCATCTAAATATATTGTGATCTGCTTCACATTAATACTGACTTAATTCCGATATCATATCGCCACTTTACTCCGCACTAGCTCTGTTTCCAGTTTCTTCTTTCATCCTCTTACAAAGTATTATACTAAGTGAAATAAGTTAGTCAGAGAAAGACAAATCACATAATATCCCACATATGTAGAATCTACATACATTTATTATATACATCTAATATAGATACATAAATGTATACCTATGTGTACAAGCTCATAGATACAGAAAACTGATTGGTGGTTATCAGGGGCACAGGTGGAGGATGGAGAAATGGGTGAATTGCTTTTGTTTGGTTCTCAGTTTAAATAAATTGATTTTAAATGTTACATCTAGGTGTGCCTGGGTGGTTCAGTCAGATAAACGTTCTACTCTTGATTTTGGCTCATGTTATAATCTCTCGGTTAGTGAGTTTGAGCCCCGACGTTGGGCTCTGTGCTGACAGTGTGGAGCCTGCTTGGGTTTCTCTCTTTCCTCTCCCCTGCTTGTGCTCTCTCTCTCTCTCTCTCTTGAAATAAATACATAAAAGTCAAAAAAAATACATCTATATATGTTTTAAAGCTAAAAAAGTATTATAATTATTGCTTTATATAATCTTATATCTTTTAGTAAAATTAAGAGAAGAAATAGTTTATGTAAATATATTCTATATTTACTGACATATTCACCATTCTAGTGCTTTTCATTTCTTCTTGTGAATTTGAGGTAATCACTCTAATTAGAGATTTATCAATTTCGTTGATCTTTTAAAAGAAGCAGTTCTTTTAAAAATTATTTCCTATTATTTCTGCTTTCTATTTCAACATTTTTGTTTTTTATTTTTATTATATCCTCTCTTCTGCTTACTTTGGGTATGATTTTCTCTCTTTTTTTATCATTGCTTAACATGGAAGATAACTGATTTGAGATTATACTTCTAATCCAAGTATTCACTGCTATAAAATCCGTTTAAGCATTGTATTGCCCATGTTCCACAAATTGTAATATGTTATGTTTTCATTTTCATTCAAGTCAAAGTATTTTCTCATAACCTTTAGAAATCTCTCTGTAGCTCTTAAGTTATTTAAATGTATTTGTTTGATTTCCAAATATTTGGCATTTTTCAGATATCTTTCTGTTGTTGATTTCCAGATAAACTTTTGAATGTGATCAGAAAATACTTTGATTGTCTTCAATTCTTTCAAATTTATTGATGTTTGTGTGATGGTTTAGAAAGTATTCTTTTGGTAAATATTCCAAAAGTGTTTTTTTTTTTCTTTAATGTACATTTTGCTTTAGTGTGTTGGGGGTTTATAAATGTCAGCTAGGTCAGCTCGTATTTATCAGGTATTCTGTTTACTGTATGTCTATTTATTCTGCGGATTGCACAGAGAGGAATATTAATATGTTCAACTCTAATTGTGGATTTTTCTATTCATTTTTCTGTCCTTTCCCTCAACTGATTGCTTTATTTCTGGTAATAGTTCTTGTTCTGAATTCAAGACTTTCTTGTGTTAATATAGCCACTCCAGCTTTCTTTGCGTCACGGTTGATCGATTATTTATAGTTTTAAAAAGTAGTGTTAAATTACTTTTTAAACACTAAATCTAATTCTTCTTTTCATTCCTCTGTTCTCTTTCAATTCTATTTTATTTGCTATTAAACATTTAATTTATTTGTACTCTTCTCTGTTTTAGAGAGTCTAATTTCTATTAAAGGAAATCTAAATAAGAAAAAAGCCTACATATTTACTGTCATCTTTACCATTTCCAGAGATCGCTATTTATTGGCAAATCTAGATTTCTGTCTGGAGTCGTATTGATTCAAGTACCTTTCACTTAAATTCTTAAAGCATCTTTACAGCACGTCAGCCTGTCTGACTTGAATAGCTTGCCTTTCGCATCATTTATCTTTTGTGAAAGCTCCTAAACATTACCCCTAAATTATTTGCGTAATCCCAAGATGTATAATTAAAATAAAAGACAGCACAAATAGACCTTAGTTCTGGATGCCAAAGACTTTTTTTCAGACCAAGAGTGTCAGGAACTTAATGTTTCCATTTCTAAAGAGATGTTGACTTTAGAGCAGAAACAGAATATAATGCAAAATTTTCTGAATATTGAAGAGTGGATGATGTCATTTACTTTTCGTGGATATGGAAACTGAGTCTCTAAGAGGTTAATCAAGTCAGTCAAGCTACTACAGACACAAAGAAGTATCCTTTGCATTCCAATCTAGATGCGTTTCCTATACACTATTCCACACAAAGTTTAGAGTTTGAAAAATCGTATTTAGCAGTTATATTTAAATTCTATGGAACTTTAAAGTACCCGAAATACCAGAAAAGGCAAATTTATAACTAGGTGAATAATGTAGACACATTCTTAAGTTTACTGCTTGGCCAAAGATTAGTCATAGACAATAACCAGCTGTAAAGCAGAAAAACAATATTAAAGATTAATAACATAGTTTAGAAAAGTGATTCTCAAGGGGACAGCAGAGATTTGAGAACTATCACTATATTTATTAAAATAAACATACCTTGCCACCCTACGTGGATTAGGCATATTGATCAAAAATGAAACACATCAAAATAACAATTAGAATGAGATAAAAGCAACTTTCAAAGTAAGTTTTAAATTCTGCACCAGGGAATATTGAGTGTATATCCTTGAAAAGTTGAGAATCCTGGCCTAGAGACAATGTCTGTGGGGAAAAGTATCTAGGTTAAAAAATATACATAACACTAATGAGTACATTATTCTTTATTACAGCAACCTCTTACAAGACCTCAGATACAGATAAAATATTTTTATACATTTTTTCTCTAATTCTAAGTGTGAAACAGAATAGAATTGTTTAATGCTTTGTAGAGAGGAATTGAATTAAATTTTCATCTATACCCCCAAAAACTTAATTTGAGGACCATATGGAAATGTGGATAATTTAAGCCCATTATTGTTTTTGCCAAACTAGTCGTGATTATGGGGCGCTATTTCTCAGAAAAGCATGTGAGCCAAACAGAGCCGATTATTCACTGTTTATCCCTAATTTCAACTCCTATGAATATGAGAATCTATTATATATCATCCGTATCCCAATTGTAAGAAGTTAGATTTGAAATATTTCTGCAGAGGGTGCTGAAAATATATCGTGGGTTTCTGGCTGTTTACAAAACATGTTTAATGTCCAGTGAGAACACGACATATAAAAAAATAAGCAAAAGAAAATATAAAAGAATGAAGGAAGGAAGAATGAAAGAGAGAAGGAAAGAGAGAAAGAGAGGCAGGGAGAAAAGGAGAAAGGAAGGAAGGAAGGAAGGAAGGGAGGGAGGGAGGAAGGGAGAAAGAAGAAGGAAAAAAATGCCACTCAAAATGAAGGAAGCATAGTGATTGCTATTTTTGCCGTGTACACATGACTTATCTCCAAGAAAGAAAATAAAAACCATACCGTACATCTTGTTTAAATGCATAAATGTTCTATATAAGTTTGGGCTTGTTCAAAATAATAGCTGACAAAGTGCACTTATTTTAAACTTTTAAATTATATAAATGTAAATCTACAAAAATGGAGAGGTATTTTCATATATAATTATCATCAGCGATAGAGAAAGGATATGATTTTGCTTGATGTCATTTAAATATGGATATTGTTATGCTTTGAATCCATCATTTTTTATGATAATAGAGAAAATAGAGTAAAATTATTCAAATTTGAGCATTTCTTCCTACAATTTAGGGACTACAAATTCATGTTCCTTTTAGAACTGTTAATGACGTTTCAGTCAGGGAAAGCATCCCACATGATTTAACAAAGACAGATAGACAATGTGTTTAGAAATATTATATTTCATGTAAATTTTATGGAGTTTAAAGAATTTTTTGGAAAGATTGAAGGAATTTTTGCCAATCATTTGAAAATCAGAGGAATATAGCCAATTTCATTCATTTCTGTGCTCAATTTGGTTAATCTCTGTAAATAAATCCTAACTAATCCCATTTCTCTGTCAAGTTCGTAGCCAATGGTTTTCAAGATTCATTGTCTACCATATGCTAACACAAAAAGTTTTCCAGAAGGAGATTTGAATTTCTAGTTCAGAGTCCTCATCTGGACATATGTCAAAACATCTGTTCTTCCTTGAGGATAGCCAAGTCCAATTTTTAAGTGTCTATATAAGCTTTCACAATCTCATGGAACATTAATAAAGGCGATATTTCAAACCAGCTTTCAAAGTTTTTCTAGAATCGATCCTGAAATACCTAGTACACATTGAGCAAGTCTGAAGTGCAGTTTGCAGAATAAGTTAAATGCATCATCCTCTATAAATGCATCTCTTTTTTATATTAAAAACTAAAACTATTTGGGCAAAATAAACCAAGGCCATCTATTATCATTAAAATATACTATTTCTTTGAGAATAAATTGTTACATATACTTCATTTAAATTTCTTCAATGCCTGTTTAAACTTTCTGACTTATGAAACCAGTTAAACATATACTAAGTAAGTTTTCTTTATTTTCTGTGATTAATTGATGCATATAGACTTGTCATCTATAAAAAGTAATTTATTAGGAATAGTTTTTCAGTGGGACTTAAAGATATTCCTTCTGAGTAAGAGGGCCATAGGCTAAGTTTGTTATTGATACATGAAGTGCACTCAATAAATGTGTTCATGGACAAAGCAAAATAATTTTTTTTAAGTACTTTATTTTAGAGAGAGAGAGAGAGTGCACTAGCTGGAGAGGGGAGCAGAGCGAGAGGGAGAGAAAGTCTCAAGCAGGCTCCAAACTCAGCATGGAGCCTGACGCAGGACCCGATGAGAAGACCTTGAGATCATGACCTGAGCTGAAATCAAGAGCCCAACACTCAACTGACTGAACCACTCAGGCGCCCCACAAAATAATCTTCATAGGCAAACATGTTACAGTGCAGCTATTTCCATTACAATTGTGCATGAATCAGACTTGGCAATTTCATCTTTAAAAATCTGTAGTATATAAACCCTCTCTTCCCACAAATAGGGGTACCCATTACCACCAGGCTCAAGGAAGTCTGATAACAGTTTTTAATACATGGCTTCTTTCTCCCTTCCTGTAAGAAGTATCATTTCCTGAGGTGGGGAGCACCATTTATCTCATCGTTGTGCTTTGCTTAGGGACTAATAAAATGTTTTGTAGTTTAAACACTGAAAAACATTTTCTTCGAATTAAAATAATTCAGTTTTAAACGTGTTAATAAAATTCAAGTGCTTTTAATGGTTTGGGTATGTGATTGAAAATGATTTTTTTTTTAAGTATTTGAACCTGATTTTCCATTGTTTGGTCTTCTATTTTGTTTCTGAGAGGACCACTTACAGATTAATTAGCATTCTTAGAAATAAATATCCTTCTTTTTCTATGTAGTTGTTTTAAGGTATCTTGAGTCTTATTTTCACCAGTTTCATAAGACTTTAGCAAGTAAGGCTTTAATTTTGTTTCCTTGTTTAGGTAGTTACTTCATACACTCAGTCTGTTCTGGAAAGTTCTCAGACAACAATATCTTTGAAATTGCCTTTTTTAAAAATTCCTTATTCTCTATCTATGTCTAACCTTTCATATTGTATCTCTACTTTCTACATATTTCATTTTTATTTCTTTCCTCAATTCTGTCTTCTAGTACACTAGGTTGTCTTCACCTTTAATAAGCTTTCTCTTATTTTCTCAATGCCTTTTTCTTTATAAGTCTATTATCTTAATTTTTTAATTTTATTTTTTCCACAGTAATTTGTAACTCTCATATGGTTCCACTTATCTTTTTGTCTTTAATAATTTTAATATATTTATTAAAACCTAAATCTTATTCTAATCCTGTCACATGTATTGATTTGGAATATATCTTCTCTTTTCCTTTTGTTATATAACTTGAGAGATTTAGGGATTGTGATTCTAACACATTCTCTGAAAACTTATATGATTGACTTATTGCAAAAAAAAAAAAAATGCATCTGGTGTGCAGCTATTGAATCCACTCCCTACCTCTTCTATCCTGATAGCAGAAAATTGGAATAAGTTTGGTTCACCATTTTAGGGAACACAATTCATCCTGAGAGCCTTGTCACATGTTTGTACTTGTTTCATTATTTGGTGATAGTACTTAAGATGCAGTAAAATCTAGAGATTCCACAATTCCAAAGTACACTCTGAATTCCTGAGTTGATTACAGTGTGCCGATAGAACTTGGAAAGTAGAAGGAAGTAGTAGTAAATACAGGTTTATTCTAAGTTATTTGCATATTAAGATACAATAGAGGGGCCCCTGGGTGGCTCAGTTGGTTAATCATCAGGCTCTCGATTTGGCTCAGGTCATGATCTCATGATTGGTGAGATCAGGTTACATGTCAGGCTCTGTCCTGACAGCGTGGAGCTTCTTTGGATTCTCACTCTCCCTATCTCTCTCTGCCCCTCCCCCCTCCTGCATGCTCTCTCTTCCTGTCTCTCTCAAAATAAATAATAAACATTTAAAAAAAAAATAGGTATGATAGATAAATTCAAGACCCAAAACTTGTGACTTTAGTGAAGTTTCTGGAAAGGCTTGTTACTCTACTTTGCAACCCCTACTATAAGTAGAGGTAGTCTAATATCATAAACAACGTAATAGAGTTTCATATTTAACCCAGGTTTTATAAGACTAAAAAGCTATAGGGAAGCAGAGAGAGGATCCATTTGTTCAACGAACATTATTACAACTCATATCACTAAGCATCAGTTGAGTTCAAGACACAATATATGTAAGTTCTTTATGCAAAATTTTATTAAACCTCTGTTATCCGTAAAGAAAAGTATTATTATTTTACACTTACATATAAAGAAGCTAAATAGATTGGTCCAAATCCCATAGCTTTTAAGTTTAGAAGTTAGTGTATGACACTAAGTAGCTATTGTGCCAAACATAAAAATTTGAGTGTTAAATTCAATGTATAATGTCACAGTAAAGCAAGTAAATGGATACTGAGAGAAAAGAAAAACTTAAATGAAGGACCATAAATTGCAAACTGCTAGGAAGGAGTATTTAGACCGCTCAGAATGGTATAAACATTTCAACATTCAACATAAATGCTGTCTCCTAAAAATATGCTTTATTAAACCTTAAACTCTGTTGCCCGTACTTTCAAAAGTGATATAATATTTTCAAAGAATTCCATATTAAATTGTTGTGCTTTTAATCAGAGTATAAAAATGCCTTGGGGATTACAATAATTTCAACAAATTTTCTTTACTTCAGGAAACTGTTTTCCTGTTTACTCATTTTAAAACAAATCTGAATGCTATGTGATGAAATATATTTTCTAATGCAGAACATTTTCAAAGGACATATCTCCTAGGGAGGAACAGTTCCAAAAAGCAATCAACCTTTCTTTTTAAGGCAATCTGCTCTCACACTTTGGTGTAGAGAGGGGCGGATACATCATTGCTATGAAGTACCTGAAATAAAGAGGTCAAAGAAAATATTTAGATCCTGAGACACTCATATAAAGTCACAATATAAAACTGGTATAATTTATCCTTGCTATACTTCTAAGTTTTTAGGCATTATATTGCAACTAAAAAAATCATTATAGGGGTGCCTGGGTGACTCAGTCGGTATCCGACTTTTGATTTCAGCTCAGGTCATGATCTCACAGTTCATGGGATAGAACTCCCTTCCGACTCCATGCTGATGGTGTGGAGCCTGCTTGAGATTTTTTCTTCCTCTCTGTCTTCCCCTCCTACCACTTGTGCATTCTCTCTCTCTCTCTCAAAATAAACAAATACACTTAAAACAAAAAAATATTGTAAATAGTTAAAAAAAAAAAGCAATGTTAGTAAAGACTGACTTGACTCTTTTTACCTCTCAACTCCTCATCAATCTGAGACTACCAATGTACATAAACTAGGATATCTGATTTCATTTTCTATCTCATGATCATTTAAAAACAATGTAAATAAATACATAATTCATATTTAAAATTAAAAGTTTTTTTTTTTCCACCACGAAAATGCTTTAGTGGTGGTATCAATACAGCAGGTGAGGTTGATATGGGAGAGTGTATACACAGTGAGACATGGCTGTTGGGAAACAGGTTGTGAGTGAACACAGTTCACAAGATTTCCATGCCATACCAGGTTCCAGACAGCTGTAGATGACCTCCTCATCCATCTCCTCAAACTTACTGTCCTCTTCAGCTGTGGTGTCCTGGAACCATTGGTACTGGGACAGCAGGTCATTCGTGTTGCTCTCGGCCTCGGTGAACTCCATCTCCTCCGTGCACCTGAATATGGCCAAGAATGGCTCCAAGATGTGCTTGAATAGTTCCCCAGGGGTCTCGCTGTCGCAGGTGAAGGTGGTGGACATTTTTAGCCCCTGGCGTAGGATGTCACAGAGAGATGTTTTCAAATTGTTGGGGATCCACTTGATAAAATAGCTGCTGTTCTTGTTTTAGAAGTTAAGCATGTCAACCTTAAATAAAGCAAACAGTAATCTAGTTAAACAAAAAACAAGGTTTTTGGGAATAATGGAAGAATTGCAATTTGGGACAAGCAAATATGGAGAGCTACAGGCAATCGCAAAGAGATGAAAGGGAAGCTGGCTTTTAAGTCCTAGAAGGAAATCGGGTAGATTGTTTTGAGTAGAAGTTCATAGGAGGAAAATTAGAGTTTTAGATTGTGCAGCTTCTCACAGGCTGCAAGTGGTGGACATTTTGTTGTTACTGAGGTACATGGAAATCTTCCATCTTCTTGTTGGTCATGTAAGTTGAGAGAAGAGGTACCTGTGTGAGAGCTCTTCCTGCATGCCTTCCTGACTTCATTTTAAGTCAAGTTTCTTTCATTCATTCTTGTATCTGTCTGCTCATCTACATTCTTCATGGACACGTGTTCCCTGAAGATGGCTCTTTTTATACTCTTATGACCTCAAACAGAATTTCACTGTATTTCTGTTTACTTTCTTGTAAATTGATTTTGATATATTCTATTTCAATTTTGTTATTTTGCAACTTGTAAAATTCCAAATTTGTCATTTCCAAAAGTTTATTCTCAATATAGATGATAAATACTGATTTCAAAAAAAATTTTAAATGAAGCCTAACATCAAAAGTATCATAAGGTTTATAATACTTTTGGTAGAATCTGAAATTTGTAGACATAAAAGAGCATTGTATATAAATAAAATTTATTTTTTTAATGTTTCTGTCTTATCCTACAAAGTCGAACATCTGAAATAACATATAAAAGTCATGATTTCATTATCATTAATTTATAATGTAAAAATATTATTTCTACCCAGAAATGTATTAAGATGCTTTTGAATATTCTCTCTGATTCTCATCATTTCTTTGCTCATCATTCTTCTATCTTGGCATCCTCTAATTTCTATTTCCTTTCAATATTCTAATATTAAAATGGTTCTTTTTAATATGTTCTAAAAGGGGTGCCTGGGTGGCTCATTCAGTTAAGCTTCCGACTTCGGCTCAGGTAATGATCTCATGGTCTGTGGGTTTGAGCCCTGCGTCAGGCTCTGTGCTGACAGCTTGGAGCCTGGAGCCTGTTTCAGATTCGATTTCTCCCTCTCTCTGCCCTTCCCTTACTCACACTCAGTCTCTCTCAGAAATAAATAAACATTAAAAAAAATATGTTCTAAAAGAATGTTACATTCTACAGGTAGAGGTGACATAAATAACCCGAATTCAAGAAAGGAAATAAGATGCCCATGAGAGAGTCCAAAGTGCTACTGAAACTGAATAAAAAACAAGTCCGTTTTTAAGTGGATGTGTCTTTAGAAAGGATGGTATTTGATTTGGTCCTTTTAGGATGACAGTCACAACTCTGATCCCCATACTATTTTCTGGGACACAGCTGTTTGGTAATGTGTTCATTAGGGGCACTGATGTGTCCTTCAGTGTGTTTGCTAAATATGGGGGACGTTTTGTTGGTGATTCTCCTACTCACTAGGAATCTACTCAAATTATACTTTCCCTTTAATAAAAAGCAATTTCCAAATGTTTTTTAGACAAAGTCCGAGTGCCAATAACCCTTTCTCTTTATGTAAAAAGTAAAATAAAAGTAAAAACTACACACAGAATATTGTCTGAGAAAATATTTTAAGAAGAAAGATGTTTAATTATAAAAAATAATTACCATTTGGTTTAATCTGAGATTAACTCATTTGATTACTACCTTTATATCAACCCGAAACCTTACACAGTGTGCAAATGCATGTCTGTGATCTCTATTTACTTAAGAAGGAATCTGATCAGAGTAAGAAGAAATTTTTATGCAAATTTCTATTCCTCTAAAATTCATGGATTTACCATTTATATCTTTTCCCCTGATTTGGGGAAATGCGATTACATGATAAATGTCCTTTTTCTTATAGACAATCCATGTTGTTTATCTTATTCGTTGATTAATGGTTATTTGAGGCATGTTAATACCAATTACTTGCTTCAGATTCTTTTCATCTCAAGTTCTCTATGAATGAAGTGCTCCTCCCCACCCCCATATATCCACACCACTTTCTTCCTCACCCTCTGCCAGTCCTTCCTTCAAGGTCACCTCCTCCAAGTGGCTTACCCTAACCACTCTTTCTGTGAGAGCATCCCTTTTACTGTAATATATCTTATTTCTCTGCTGCATTTTTTTCTCCATAAAATATATTGCCTTCTGTCTCACCGTAAGATTAGCTCTGAAAATTTTCGTTGTTTTTCACCACTAGGATATGAGGTCCATGAAACACCCACTGATGTGGCAGGCATTTAATAGGTGTTTTTTAACTGGCTGAATGGAAGGCATTTCAGTGGTGCCAAAACATCTTACAGCAAGTTGTTTCACTAAAGCCTCGTTCTGTCAGTCCTATAGGGAGTACAGCTCTGTCGCAGACTCTCTCAGAGTGCACTCCACTTGTATTGTGAACATGTGAACTATTTCAAGCCAATCAAACTGCATGTCGAAAAGTCAAGCCCATGCCTCCTTATATTCAAAAAGGAGAATACATAATCCAAAGCAGTTTACTTTTTGCAGAAAGTGCACACATAAAAGAAAAAATAGAAGGTGAATCTTCTCACATACTACTGAGATGAGCAAAAGAAGGGTTAAATAAAAAATCTTTACAGCTTTTATTTCAAAAATGAACATGGGATATGCAATGTTTTTAAAAAGTGAATAAGCTAAATGACAGTAGATTTTCGAATGTATTTCTTCCTCCTGATTTCTCCTGCATTTATCCCATATTCTTTTGGTTTTACCCATTTCTTCAATAACTTCACTCAATAACCTCCACTCTGAGAAAATTGCCTTCTTTACAGTGCTTTGATAGTGCTTTCTTCTGAAGACGGATCATTGAAACTGATAAATCACTTCTGAAAAATATATTTGGCAACTTAGCATACCCCTACGTCATTTACAGATGTTTCCATTTCATTTCTACCATTTCTTCTAAAAATATATATAAGTAAAATAATTACTGTAAGCAGGCATCAGAATTCAATGTAGATGGAACCCACGTCGAAAGCTCGCATGTCTAATGATAGATGGTACTTATGCAAAGACCTAGAGTCAATGTACCTTGTTATACGGAAAACCCATTTTGGAAACCTTGCACTTCTTAAATATATAACAGTAGAAGTTGTTCTAATATTTTAAAAGAAATCCATATCTCTATTTTCCATTAGCAAACAAGCAAGAATTTACAATAGAAAAAATAAACCATATTATGTATAATATATGCATATACAATATATGTACTTTATGCTACATACTATATGTTAAATATACAGTCTCATAACTGCCTCCAAGGCCTCAATTTTTCTTTCTCATCAGAATCAGACATGAGTAATTAACTTATTTTCCTAGGTTATTATCTCTCTCTGGATTTCACTCTTTCTGTGAGATGAATCGATCTCCTCCAATTGTTTGTAATTTAGCATCTCTTTACACTTCCATGTTTGTTGTGACTTAGCCAGTCAATTGCCTCTCTGAGCTAATCTTATCTTTTGCTTATTGTGTTTCTCATACTAATTTTCTATATATTTACAGACAAATAAGAACAGAGATAACAATTAGTAATGCCATTTTAGGTAACGAATTGTGATTTGTAAACATTTTACTTGCAGTTTAAGAAGTATTAAATTTTCCAATGATGATCTTTTTTGAATCTCCAATGAGAGTACCATAATACCAGATCACTAATATTTCTTCATGTACGACACACACCCTCATTTCTAGCAAATGTATTTACTTTCTAGTTTCTAGAATAAGTAAAAGACATAATAATTAAGCCTTGAATGATTGTGAGAGATACAGCTTTTCTCCATATTTACTTTGTAAAAGGGACTGAAAGTGAATCTGTGTTTGAATGTCGCTTTGTGCTATTTTTGTCTTCTGTACGTCTTGCTTTCTGACATTAATTGTGACAAATAAGAAGGGCTCAAAGCAGAACAAAGGAGAACAAAGGAGATTATATTCTCCTTAGTCTTCTTTTTACTCTCCAAAAAGAATCTTTTTATAGGAGGGACAGAGAGAATGTAAAAGAAAATACAATTGTGTCACTACTGAAAGATCTATTTGCTAACATATAGAAATTTATTTGTTATTATTATAAAATATCAACACATACCTATGAAATAGTTATTTCTCAAGTTTTATGATATATATACCAATTATTTAAAAAAGCATTCTAAAAAAACACCTGTTATATCTGAAGCATCAAATTAAAAATTTATGCAAATGTTGGTCTCCGTAATTACAATTATTTAAAAACTTTTCTTCAATACTTAATAAAATGACCCTAAACATTTATTTCCCCTATGTCTATCTCTGCATAGATAGATGTTATCTATTTCTGAATAAGAGTCTAGACTGCTAATAGTGTCTACTTTTCAAGGTTAGACTCTTTACTTTTAAGATTATTGATCTCGCATATATTTCTACTAAAATTAAGATTTTCTATCAAACAGTTTTATTACTATCATAAATTGAATATTCGTAAAACTGTAGGTGCTCTCAAGTTACTGGAATAGGTAAATGACCAAATCATGTTGGAGTGTTTTGGTTTTCTTGAGTTTTAAAAAAAGGACTAAGTCCTAATTTTAGTTAGTAAAATTGTGTTGCAAAACATTAAGAACTAATATCTACCCTATCTATTTCAAAATTTTTGCCTTTGAATATCACTTAATTTTAAACATCACTTAATTTTTAAATGCTGATGGGTATAAATTGTACAACATGTTACAGTATGTTATACAAGAACGAAAATGACCTTTACTTAAAGTTGGCAACACTTCAATTAATACCAGGAATGTGAAAAGAAACACTATAAAAAGTCAGAGTCATTAATGGATTAAAGACTTAAATATAAGATCCGAAACCATAAAACTCGTAGAAGACAACATAGGGAAAAAGCAACTGGATATTGGCCTTGGTGATGATTTCTTGGACATGACACCAAAAGCACAAGCAATGAAAGCAGATATAGACAAGTGAGATTATATCAAACCAAGAAGTTTCTACACAAAAAGGAAATAATAAAATGAAAAGACAACCTATAAAAGGCAAGAAAATACTTGCAATCTACATATCCGATAAAATGTTCATATGCAAAATACATAAAGAATTCCTACCACTCAGTAGTAAAACTCCAAATAATCCACCTTAAAAAAAGGCAAAGGAAATGAACCAATATTTCTCCCAAAAAAACATACAAATGACCGACAAATATAGGAAAAGATGTTCAACATAACTAATCATCAGAGAAATGCAAATCAAAACCACAATGAGATATCATCTCATGCCTGTTGACATTTATTAAAAAAAGAAAACGATAATTGTTGGTGAGGATATGGAGACTCATATAACATTGGAAGAAATGTATACTGCTTTATTCATTATGGGCAATATCTTGGAGGTTCCTCAGAAAATTAAAAATAGAACTGTCATATGATCCCGCAATCCCACTTCTGGGTACATACATAAAGGAATTGAAATCAGTATCTCAAAGAGATACCTGAACTTTCATGTCATTGCGAAATAATCCATAATAGCCAAGTTATGGGAGCAAATCAAGTATCAGTCAACATGTGAATGGATAAATAAAATGTGTGGAAACATCAAATGGAATATTATTCAGTCTCAAAAGTAAAGGAAATCTCGCCATTTGTAATGGTATGGATAAACCTGGACATTAAGCTAAGTGAAATAAGTCGGACACAGTGGTATAAATACTACACAATACCTTTCAGGAAGAATTGAAAACAGTCAAGTGTATAGAAGTCGACTACAAAATGCTGTTTTCCAGAGACTGGAGAAAAGCAGAAAGGAGAGGTATTAGTAAAAGGACACAAATTTTGATTATACAAGATGAAGTAATTCAAGATGTCTACAACCATAATGATTACAGTTCACGAAACTGTTTTATAGTTTTAAAACTTGTCTAAAAGTACAGATCTTATGTTAAGCATTCGTATCATGAATAATAATCATATGATCAGAGAAAAATTTAGAGGTGATGCCATAGGCATACGACATAGATTGGTGTGATGATTTCATGTATATACACTTATCTTTAAACTTATAAAGTTATATACACAAATTATGTAGTTTTATTATGGCAAAAATGGATTAATAAAAATCATAGTTATTATAAATTAAATGCGTATTATTGTATTAAAATAAAAAGTTTTCAATACCAGAGGTTTGTTATTAAACAAGAAAAGAAACAATCAATAAGTTGAAAAGGTAATCTATAAAATAGAAGAAAATACTGGTAAACTATATATCTGATAATATATATACATATACATACATATACACAATATATGTGGAACTCATACAACTAAATATCAAAAGAACAAATAATCCGATTTTAAAATGGACAAAGGATCTGAATAGACATTTTTTCCAAAGGAGACATATAAATGGTCAATTAAGTACAAGAAAATGCATTCAACTAACAGGGAACTATCTAATAGGAAAATGTTTAAAAATCATATTCATATTACAACAAAAATAATGAAATACTTAGGAATAGCCTCAAGTAAAGAAATGAAAAATTTAGACACTAACATATGAAATACTAATAAAGGGAAATTTAAAAAGAGATAAATAAATGGAAAGACATTATACATTCATGGACTGGAAGAATTAATATTACTAAAATATACATACTACTAAAAGTGATCTACTAATTTAATTCATCCCTTTCAAAATCCCATGATAATTTCTACAAAAAGAGAAAAAACAATCCTAAAATTTAGATAGAACCCCCAAAACCCGATATAAGCAAAGCAACTTTGAGAAGGAAAACAAAGCTGGAAGCATTATACTTCTTGACTTCAAATCACATTACAAAGTTTTAGTAATCAAAATAGTATGATGCTAGCGTGTGTGTTAGGCCACCAAAACAGAGTAGAGAATCCAGAAATAAACCCACACATTTCTTGACAAAGGTGCCAAGAACAAACTGAGGAAAGGATACTCTTCAACAAATGCTGTTAACAGAACTGATATCTACTTGCAAAAGAATGAAATAGGACCACTATCATATCATACTCCAGAATCAACTCAAAATGTATGAAAGACTTAAATGTAAGGCCTGAAACTGCAAAACTCCCAGAAAAAAACAAAAGGGAAAACTTTGACATGGATATTGGCAGTAATTGTTCAGGTATGATGCCCAAACATAGGCAACAAAAGCTAAAATAGACAAATGGGATTACTTCAGCTAAAAAGCTACTGTACCACAAAGGAAATAATCAATAAAATGGTAAGAAAACCTATAAAATGGAAAAAATATTTTGAGGCCATATATCCAATAAAGACTTAACCTACAAATTATATAATGAATTTATCTGAACTCAAAATACAAATAATTAGTAAATTGTCCAAAGGACACTAAATAGAAACTTCTCAAAGAAATTTAGTTGACTATCAGATATATGAAAAAGCACGCAATATCACTAATCATTAGGAAAATGCAAATTCAAACCACAATAAGAATTAAAAACACCTTAGAATGGCTATGATAAAAGGGACAATGGATAAAAAGTGTTGGTGAGGATATGGAGTAAAGGAATCTTTGTACATTTCTGGTGGGAATATAAATGAGTCCAGCCATTATAGATAACAGTAAGGTAGTTCCTCAAGTAATTAAAAATAGAATTACCAGGAGATTCAGAAATCCATTTTTTGGGTATATCCAAAGGATCTGAAATCAGGATTGTGAAGATACATCTGTATGTTCATGTTCACTGCAGCATTATTCACAGTAGCCAGTTTATGGAGACAACCTAAATGTCATTTGACAGATGAATGAATAAAGAAAATGTTTTGTGGATAGATGGATAGACTGATAGCTAAATCTCTCACTCTTTCTGTGTGTGTGTGTGTGTGTGTGTATTTGCGTGTGTGTCTATCTTTCTTTATATATTATAATATATAATATATACATAATATACACAATGGATTATTATTCATACTTAAAAAATTCTATCATTTTGAGGTAATATGAATAGAACTGGAAGACAGTGTGCTAAATGAAATAAGTAAGACACAGAAAAAGAAATACTGTATGCTCTCACATATGGAGCCTAAAATAATCAAACTCAGAGAAACACACACTAGAAAGGGCCTTGATGGCAAGGAAATGGATGATGTTGGATAAAGTGTAGAATGTTTCACTTATACAGGATAAAAAATTCTAGAAATTGAAAGTACAGCATGGTAAAGATAGTTAATAGCAATATATTACATACTCAAAATTTGAGAACATAGATCTTAAATTAAATCTGCTCACCTCACCTGGGGCTCCTTGGTGGCTCAGTCAGTTAAGTGTTCAACTTTGAATGAGATCATGATCTCATGGTTTGTGAGTTCAAGCCCTACATCGGGCTATGTGCTGACAATGTAGAGTTCACTTGGGACTTGGGATTCTGTCTCTTTGCCTCTCTCTCTGCTCTTCCCCCACTCGTGCTTTCTCTTTCTGCCTCTCCCTCTCTCTCTGTTAAAAATAAGCATTTTTATTTTAAATCTTCTTACCACAAAAAGACAGATATACATGCAGTGGACACCATGCAAAGGTAATGAATATGTTAATTAGGTTGATTGTGGTGGTGTTTTACAATGTATATATATATATATATATATATATGTATATATATATACACATGTGTACATATATATATATATATACACATATATATATGACTTCATCAAGTTGTATGTCTTAATATGCAATTTTTATAGATAAAAATATTTCAGTAAAAGTGTTAAAAAATGCCCCAGGGTTTCTTCCTTGACCAACTCTTAATCTACATTTACACCCTCCATAATTTCATTCAGCTGAATGACTAAAAATACTGTCTTATTTTGATTTCCCAAAGTATATATTCAGCCTGAACGCCTTCTGAATCTAAACTCATTTTTTCCAGCTGTGAACTCAAGAGGTCTACTTGACTGTTTAAAAAGCAGCTCTAGGAGCACCGGGTTGGCTCAGTCGGTTAAGAGCCCCACTGTGACTCAGGTCATGATCTTGCCATTCGTGAGTTTGAGCCCCACATCGGGCTCTGTGCTGATGGCTCAGAACCTAGAACCTGCTTGGGATTCTGTGTCTCCCTCTCTGTGTCTCTGCCTTTCCCCCCCAAAAACAAACAAACAAACAAAAAAAAACAAAAATCAAGTAAACGTTAAAAAAAGTAAGAAAGAAAGAAAAAGAAGCTCCAAGGTAACATGTTCAAATATGAGATACTAATACCCTCCTCTTATACTTGTCAGAAAGCAAACATACAAACAAGAAAAACAGAAATAATGTAATTTCTTCAAGAGGCGTCCTGTTTGAAGTTAGAGACCACTCTATTCTGGCATGTGCTCAGGCTTTGAATCTTAACATAGACTTTGGAAAGAGATGTATCTAATACTACAATCTGCCAGAGTCCCGTTCCGGCGAATCTAGGGGTCCCCGAAAGATGGACGGTCAGGCAAAAGGAAATGAGAGAACCATGAGAGAGATGTAGTCTGATGACCAAGCAGGCAGCCCTGGCAATTCTGTCATCTCCGCTCTGCTGGTTTTAGTTTCTTTATTTAAAGACAGTGAGTGACATTACATCAGTGACAAGGTATTCTTAACAACATACATTGTTGCCACAAGACCTATGTTAATCATCTATAGGTAGATTAGGAGTCATTCTATCCATAATCTTTAACCATAACGAAGGAGGTATTATTCGCTTGGTAGAGACATGATCTCTAATGCTTGTCTAAGTTCTTTTCCTTTGTGTGTGAGTGAGCCTATATCGTAAGGGCTCATGTCTATCTATTCTTTATGGTAGTTTCTGTAAAAGTATTTTATTATTGTCTTTTTATTATAAGGGAGCATGGGGATGAGAATTACAAAAGGATTCGTGAAATGTTAACCTCAGGAGGTGCTCAATATTTGCTGTTGAAGATAGGTGTAGTGCATCAGTGAAGATAGGTGTAGCTACTTTCATTTGGCTACTGTTCTTACCTTATCTATAAACAGTGCTTCTAACTTTGGGGCTAGGCTAACCTCCTGGAAAGGTCCTAAGTCTCTTTACAATCTCTCCTATCAGTCTGTTAATCAAATACTGAGAGAAGCTTTACAGAGATGTGCCTTGAGGTTTTATGGTGGGGCTGAGGGGATGATTAACACAATGCGATACCTGCAGGGAAAATCTAGTTTGGTTCAAGGAGTCTTGGGGCCTAATGTCTACTAATTTGTAGCCAACACATAACTGCTATTCTGTATGATCAATTTGTGTAACCTATCCCCAAGAGGCAACTTTGAGGTTACTTCTATCCAGGTTACTCTCATTCAGATTTTATCCATCAAGACATCGCACTCCAGGTCCCCTTTTCTATATGCCATAAAACCAAAAAGCATTATATCCCTTGGGCCAAGGAGAGCAGTTCAAGAAATCCAGGCCCGAAAGATTATTTAGAAGGAGGTAAGACTAGGCGCCATCTTGGCCGGCGGGAATTTTGCTTCAACAGCTTTTTCCACACAGGGAGATGTCTCAATCTGCGAGCCCAAAATGGCTCGCAACGAAAAAGAAACTAAGGTTACTTCTATCCAGGTTACTCTCATTCAGATTTTATCCATCAAGGCATTGCACTCCAGGTCCCCTTTTCCATACGCCATAAAACCAAAGAGCATTATATCCCTTGGGCCAACAAGAGCAGTTCAAGAAATCCAGGCCTGAAAGATTATTTAGAAGGAGGTAAGACTAGGCGTCATCTTGACTGGCGGGAACTTTGCTTCAACCACTTTTTCCACACAGGGAGGGGTCTCAACCTGCGAGCACAAAATGGCTCCCAACAATAATTTATAGTCATTATCCTTGACCATGCCATTATCTCCTTGATTTTTATCAATAGCATCCTAAATTGTCTTCCTCCTTAAGTTCTACTCCTTTGCCCTTCATTGTTAACACAGCATCCAGAGTAATTCTGCTGTAATATGAATCTTACCTTGTCACTCGTCTGTTTATACCTTTCTAGTTCACACAATGAAAGCCCTCAGTATGTCATACAAGGCTCTCCATCACCTGCCTCTCTTTTTGTATTTCTGAAATCATATCTCATTGCTTGTCATATTTTTTGTTCTGAACAGAATATCTAATAAATGACATTTCTGTTTTCTATATTATTTTAATGAGAAAAAGGAAACATTTTTATTGCATATTCTTTTTATTAGATGAATGGGTTTCCTGTTATGATAAGCATGAGTAGTAATAACAAGCATATATTTGGATGGTCTCATCCCTGGTAGATCATGAATCACAGAAGACCATAAATCAGGAATATTTATAGGCATGCATGTGAACAGACAAAGAAATATAAAACCTACATAGAAAATTGGAAAAATTAAAATCATCTTTCATAGTGAGGCAATTTACTCATTCAATTCACTATTCATTTATTCATTTCTTTAATAAATGGCATTGATTTAAGTATTCAAATATCTCTTTCATTCAGGGTGGCAAAAGTGAAACAGAATTTCCTGCCTAGTCACTGACTGTAGCATGTTATCCCCATGAATGTGTTTTCTTTATTTTATTACAGGTAGAATTTACTATGATGGAAGGTAAAATTAGGAGCTAAATTTTCTTCAGACCACAATTTATAGATAGAATATAGTTTTTATAAGAGATTTTAACTCAAAATTTGCCAATAACACAGAAGTAGCAGATATATAAAGCAAGCAAACTCTGTTTCGGGACTTTTTTTCTCTCCCAGTGACAGTCAATGCGATGGATTTCTTTTTAACATCATTGACCTGGACCATTCCACTAGCTGTAACAATTTATGGTTTGGCCATAAAACATGCAATATTTACATGCTTCGATCAAAGCTAATTGTTATATTCAACCAAATAGTGTATTAGATATATAACCATGTATAGCACTATACTAGATACTGTATAGTGAGAATATTAGATACGTACAGTTTTTCTACTTTGAAGTTTCTATTTATGGTAATACTAACTAGTAGTAAAGGATAAGAATAAATTGTTTTTTAAAAAGAAGGTTTAAATAAATATAAATGGAAAGTAAGACATCGATTTCATTTTTAGGTGATACATAAAGACATGTAGAAACAAATTTGGACTTTTGGCCATTTTTTTCTAAGAAATAATCTGTTCCTAAATTGGATGATTAGAAGTAAATCATAAACATTTACTTGCTTAATCTGAGAAAACTTCCTCAGAGAATTAAACGTCCAGAACTCTCAATTAAAATGGGAGAATAGTATCATGTGTTAAGTTTTAAAAGCCCATTAAATACACACAACCAAGAGCGGACCCTGAGTTCCAGGAGCCCAGGGACCTTAGAGGACGTATCGGTACCTGTTTAAGTTCTTGGAAGATATGGGCAGCAATGGGAATGATATAACTCTACCTTCTTTGAACTTTTACTCCATCATGAATGTTCTGTTTAAGATAAAGTAGCCAACCCTTCCCCCTCGCCCCAGAGATGTGTGTATACAACCTTATCTTCTATGCTAATTGCTCTCAAAACAATTTGATACGTTTACAAAACTACTAATCTATTTGAGGAATATAAATTTACTACTTGAGAAATACAAAATTACTTTTAACAAAGAAAATCTCTTGCCAAGGTCATTATTTCACATAAATGAACCATGATTATAGATACTAATGAGGCCACTGAATTCTTTAAATTCTGATTTTTAGTTATAGCCAAATTTTAAAAATATACTGATACGAAGTTATAAAAACAAAGGCACAAATATTTTTGCATTTTATATGATATTGTTTAAGCAGAAGTTTAGTAACCATTCATGTAGGCGATTTTATCAATCTTGTGTAGTTGATGGCCATATTGAATATGGCCAAAATCTTCGATATTTTCCCAGATAAATTAATGAGCACCTGTACCCAAGAATTATCTGGTATTTTCATCACTGAGTTTGTACACTTGACCACTATGACCATCTTAGCCTAGAGCTGCGGTACTTGTACATTTACAGTCGAAACTGGACAAAGGAGGGACGCCTGGGTGGCTCACTTGTTTAAGCAACTCACTTTGGCTCAGACATGAAATCGCAGTTCCTGATTTCAATCCCGGTACTGGGCTCTCTGCTGACAACTTGGAGCCTGGATCCTGCTTCAGATTCTGTCTCCCTCTCTCTTTGGCCCTCCTCCACTTGCACTCTGTCTCTATCTCTCTTTCAAAAATAATTAAACATTAAGAGAATATAATAATAATAATAATAATAATAATAATAATAATAAACTGGACAACGGAGTACCAAAAACTACCCAGGGATAAGCCTGGAAGCTAACCAATCCTCCATCCCCCAATTTCATAATAGCATTCCTAACTCCTGATGGTCAAAGTCAATTACCTTTGTCACAATCGTGACTCCCCTTATAAGCTGCTGTTCCCTCAGTTCGAAGACCTTTAAGTGCCCTGGTGACCCTCATAGCTAATAGTTCATTGGTACTTTTTTCTTTTCTCTTGATGGAAAAGTCTTGTAAGGAATACTTTCATGAGCATCCAGATGTATAAACGCTAGTATTTTGAGCATGCTATATTTGGAGAGTGGTTTGGCATATTCTGGATTGTGGGCGTGTTTACTTGAAAAAAATCCTTATTTGTATTATCCAAGATTTTAAAAAAAATATTTAAGAACATTTAGCATAATACCATTGTATTTTTCAATTGAATGCATAAAAATATTTTTAAAACATTAAATATCACTATCTGTGGATTATCTCCCTTCAAAACTTGTGTTAGTTTTGTTGAGATATAATTGGCATACAGCACTGCATACATTTAGGGTGGAGAGCATAACAGTCTGATCTGTGTATGTTATGAAGCCCACTCCTTTAGAGTATACTGGTGCTGTTCTATCAGTTAAAAAGAACCAACAGAATCACAGACTAATAATTCCATATATAAACTACCTCTCACATGAAGTTTTTTCTGTTCCCCACTCTCAATATTTTCATAGAGATTCCATGAGAGACTCCCTTGGATCAGGGAGAAAGAAGTGATGTCACATTCCCTAATGCATTTAGGAGAATAATTGATACCAGTCCATATTCACTATGCGCATCTTACTTCTGGAAATAGGTGGAAGGCAGCCAAAATGTACCAGCCTGAGAATAAATTATATCTCATTTCCTAATACCAAATGGAGCCAATATGCTGCAACACTGGAGATAATTATGTTTGCATCAGCAATCATGCCATAGCATTTCACCTGACATACAGAAACTCAATGAGAGCCATTAGAAAAACATCAGAGATAAATCACAAATACCTTCCTTCTCCCGAGCATCCCCAGATCTACCAGTACCTGACTATCACCATTTCTCCCGGAAGGGCTCACATTGTCATTCATTTCTCTTCTATCTCTCACAATTTCGTATCCTCCTTATATTTCCTATGGAATCATGTAATATGCAGTTACAGGTGTCTAGATTTCTCAGTTGTCATGAGGCTTTTGTTAAAGGTGTCAGCACTCATTCCTTTTTATTTTTGTTTAGTTCCCGTGGTGAGAATGTAGTCAGTTTTGTTTATTAATCCACTAGTAACTGTATAACTTGGGTTGGTACTATTTCCTAAATAATCACCTATATATTATAGCAGCCTGCTTTAGTAGAGTCTGTTCAGGCGTTCCTCTTCATGGTAGGTATCCACATTTTACTTTAACTCTTGCAGAGATGGAAATCTATACTATTGATGACTCCCTGATGACACGAATAACCATGGAAGAACATTCTCGTGCAGAGAACCCAAAGAGCAATAGGATTATCCTTCGGGGATACATATGCTACTCAGAAATACTGGGATTACGTGAATATTAATTTGCCTCAGTACCAGCAGATTCACAGATATATACAGAATAGTTATGTGGGACATTTCTAGCAGTTAAAAAAAAAAAAAAAACAGCGGTTATGCACACACTCAAATGCTCCAGTCTAAAATGAACGACAGTACTGCAGTCGTCACTATTTTTCTACATCTTAACCAAAAGTTGATTGTATTTGGGTTTATATTTTTGTTAGATTAGATTGAAATATAAAATTTAATTATTAATTTTCCAACATTATTCCCTTGATGATTTTAGATGTTTCGAGATCATTCCCTGATATGCCCTCTGTCTGGAAACTTTTTCTATTGTGTCTTTCATTTAACTAAATCCTGACTTTGATATAATCATATTAATTAATATCTCTAGCAATGGTTTGGTTTCAATTTGCATTTAAATTGCTTCAAATGTATCATCTCATTCTTAGATTACAAGGATATTTTTCTATGTTCCCTTCTTCTCACTTAGGAGAGTAAATTAATAGTGTATTGAAGAAATACATTTTTATAACACCTATTTTCTTTTTAAATTTACCACTGAAATTTGGGCCCATCATCATCATATATACACATATATACATATACACACATGCATATATACATATGTATATGTACTATTTATGTGATGCTACATATACATAAACATACATATCACATATATACTCATATATGGTAGTTTATGTGTTATGCTTTAATAACCAGTAAGGCAAATCATTCCTAATTCCTCATAATTAATATATTTTGATGACTTTAACAAACAATAAATTTGTTGTGAAAGTCCTCATCCACTGGGAAAAGACTATAGTAGACAAATGACAAATACACACAAAATTGAAAATTAAAAAATTTAAATTAATAAAGATAATGTCAATAAACAATCAAAAGAAATAGTACTCTATGTTCACAGAGTGTTTGGAAATGGCTAAATGCTCCATGTAAGCAGAGTGATTGGGGAACATTTCACAATGCCTGGAATTAAGATACAAAGTAATGAATGAAAGGAAGCCAGGAGTATTAAAATGAAATAAACTGCCCTGAAAAATTGTGCTAAATGTTTAAATTACACAGACAACAAGAAAGAAAGATGAGGGAAAAGACAAAAGAAGCCAGGTCCTGACTCAGTGGACAAAGAGAAGTTTGTATAACTAACCAATTAGTTGATTTGCCTTTAATACCCTGGACATAATTTTTTGTCGTTTTCACTAGTGAATCTTCAGTATATCTGTTTTGTTCGTATGGTTTCAGGTGTCTATGACGATTGTGCACAAAACACACTCATTTCTTTCATTCTAAACTGCAATTCTATTCTATGTCTCAGGGAATATTAGACTTGTTAAATATTTCTGAGAGGATTAATACCAAAACACCCCCGCTTACATTTAGTTTGTTATTTAAGTGACTGATAGGAAAACCATTTTGATTTAGGGCACAAGACACAGGAAAATGCATTGATTTGTCAAATTTTTTGAAATGGAGAATGTAAAATTATAATACGAGTAAAATGAAGAGAACAAAGGAGCCTATGTGTCAAGAAAATCCTTATCTACTAGTTGTTTTGCCGATGTCTGCAACTGTGGTTACCACAATCATACAAGTATTTTCAAACTCATCCGGGTTTATGGATTAAAAACACCACCAGCCGTGTCTGCCTTAAATAAAATAGCCATGATACTATCCAAAGTTACTAGAATAACTCATGATTGATTGATAGCCCGTCTTAAATTCACCTTCCCCCTTTGAAACATAGAAGTTATAGAATTTTGTTGTTATTCCGCGGGGGTTTTCTGAAACACTAAACCTTCAGCTATTATTAATTGCATCCCTAATGTATCAAAAACTATATATTTTTGAGAGCAACATGCAATCTGGCTGGAAAGACTGTTTTATAAAGTTGATTTTTCTATCTTAAGAGTACTAGTTATTGATCCAAATGCCATAAACATCATGATTTAAACTTGTTTATTGTTTATCATTTATCGTTTCTCTTTACTTTAGGGTGAAAGAAAAAAAGTAATGGAGCACGTCCGGAATGCTGAGTTGCTGCAAGAACTGTTAACACTAAGGACAGCGACACAAATAACAGTAGAGCTAAAATGGCTGATAACTTTCTTAGTCACAATCTGTTAATGGCCTCTTACTTTTCAAATCTGTTAAAAGGAATTATTTATTTACACTTATCAATTTTTAAAAGTAATAATATATCTCAATTTCTAAAATATGAATATTTATAAGAAGAAATGCACATGATAGCAAAATCTTACTTCTAAAAAAATCAGTAGCATGGTACTGTAGAGAACAAGAAAGAGTGATATTCTCAATATTAGAAAAAGCCAGAAAACTACCAACATTTTAGGTCATTGTTGAATCTATATTAGGTTAGCAATGCTTGAATATTTCCAGTATTGTAAATTTTTAAATCATTTTTTTTTAATTTCCCAAGTGATTCATAGTTACACTGGGAATGCATTTACATAATGGATTTTTTTCCATAGTTGACAGCAATAGCTAAAACCAAGAAATGCACTTTCGTAACTTTCTGTAGTTTCTAAACATATAGTGTGGATTTTGAAAACATATACACTGCTATAAAACTGATACAACTTGATTCACAATAGTGAATTATAGAAGATTATTGCATATTATTAATGCTAAGTATAATTTTGATGACTGAAAAATTATCCACATATTGGTTTTACTTTTTGAAATTCTATTGGAAAACTATTTAACAAACAGTAGGAACTTCATATTTATCTATCTGTTTATTTGTTTGTTTGTTTGTTTATAATGCAAGCAGGGAGGGAAAGCGGGAGAGGGAAAGCGAAAATCTTAAGCAGGCTCCATGCCCAGGGTGGAGCCTGACAGAAGGTTCAATCCCACCATTGTGACATCATGACCCCTGCCAAAATCAGGAGTCAGATGCTTAACTGACTGAACCTTCCAGGTGCCCCAAAGAGTAGGAACTTTAAAACAACAACAAAAAAATAGTTACAAGGTAAAAATGAAAGTGACACTAATTGATACAGTATATTACCTAAATCAAAATGATTTAAATTGAGATCTGTACGGCAAAGTATAGGCTTTCATAGGCTTAACGATTTTCTAATCCATTTCTTAACTTTGTCTTCTTATCTCAGACTGATAAAATTCAAAAACAGTATGTTCTCTTGATGGAAACAAATATTTTCTTTGATTCGGTCCTGTCTGTAGTTAAGAAAACAACATTTTTTTTCTCATATATAAAAATAACCTGGCTGTTTTCATTATTTTTTCCAAGTATGTTTCCTTAAACTGCAAATTCTACCCATGTTTCAATTCAAATTAATTAAAATCAATTCAATTTAACCAATTTTCTTTCATAGCGTAATTTAAGATATTGAAAACAAACTATAATCTAAAAGGAACCTAAAAACCCACTATAATTTCTACCTTTAAATTGATAAAAGTTTGTCAAATATAAAAGTTATGTACATAAGAAATATTATACAGTTGAATGTGATTAACTGCTAGAGAGAACGATTCAATAAATATGTGTGGTAGAATTGCATTGGGCACAATGTAGTATAAGTAAAAACTGTCAGAGAAAAAATATATTGTGAGACAACGTATAAAGCTTTTGTATCTTAATAATGGTTTTCCAACACAAACAAGCAACACTTTATCCAAATCTATTGGATTGCAGCTAAAGTAGTCCTCAGAGAAAAATTTTATAGTAACTAAATAACTAGGTTAAAAATAAAAAATTCTCAAATCAATGCCTTCGTTTCCAACTTTAGAAACTAGAAAAAAATAGCAAATTTAAGAAGAAAAGAAATCAAGATCAGAGAGGAAAGCAATGATACAGAAAGAAAATTTAATAAACAATATCTCAATGAAACTAAAATCTCGTTCTTTTAAACAATAAAATTATTAAATCTCCAAGCATGCTAGATTGCCATGAAAAAAGTGTCCCAAACTAGAGAGCTAATAAAGTAGAGCTCTATTGTTTCACAGTTCTGGAGGTCAAAAGTTCAAAACCAAACTACTGGCGGGATCACGCTTCCTCCAAAATCCATAGGTAAATATCCCTCTTGGCCCCTTCCAGCATCTGATGGACTTAGGTGTTCTTTGGCTTTGGGCATAGCTCTAATCTCTGCCTCAACCTTCACATGGTTATCTTCTTTCATTGTCTGGGTTTCTGTGTGTTTGTATGTGTCATTCTTCCTGTGTACCTGAGACTGTGTACAAATTTTCCTCTAAATACTAGGACTCCGAGTTATACTGTATTAAGATCCTGGATTAAAGCCCAACCTAGTGACTGTGGGGGAATGAATTTAGGAATTCCCAGAGCTTGCACTGGATGGATTAACAAGTCATGAAGAGTTACAAAGCCATAGGATGCTCACAGCCAAGTTTGGGTAAACAAGATTAGGTAAATTAGCATAGAAAGGGCGGAGCAAATGACCCAGTATAGAGTGAAGGGTACTTCTCAATTTATTTTATGAGGCCAGTATTATGTCAAAATCAGACAAAGAAATGACAAGGAAAGAAAACTACATATTAATACCTCTTATGAGAATGGATGCAAAATGCTCAACAAAATACTAGCAAACTGATTTCAACAACATATGCAAAGAATTATATACCATGACAAAGTAGAATTTACCCCAGTGATGGAAAGCTCGTTTCATATCCAAAAATCAATTTATGCAATACAACTCATATTGATAGAATAAAATTAAAAAAAAAAAAACCCTGCAAAGATCATCTCAATGCACGCAGCATAATTACTTGAAAATAAACAACAAAAAACTAACATACATTCATGATGAAAACATTCAACAGACTAAGAAAGAAAAAAGCTTTCTAAACTTGAGAACTCACAGTTACTATCAGACTTAATGGGAAAAGACTAGCTATGTTTCCTTCATGATGAAGACAAGGAAGTCCAGTCCCACTGCTCGTATTCAACATTGTATTGCAGATTCCAGCCTAAGAAATTAGGAAAAGAGGAGTGGGGAATGGGGAGATGGAAGGCATCCGGATTAGAAAAGAAGTAAACTGTCTCTATCCACAGATGATTTTGTACACAATAATTCTTAAAGAATTCACTAAAAAACTGTTAGAACTAATAAATGAATTCAAGTAAGGTTACAAGATACTGATCAATACAGAAAAATCATTTGTATTTCTGAACACTTGTATTAACAATCTGAAAATATATTTAATAAAGAAATTTCATTTACAGAACCTCAAAAAGAATAAAAATAAGATCTAATGTGGGGAGCCTGACTAACTCAGTTGGAAGAGCATGTCACTCTTGATTTCAGGTTTGTGAGTTCAAGTTCCATGTTGGTTACAGAGATTACTAAAAAAGTAAATAAATAAAAACTTAAAAAAAATAGCATTAAGTGTAACAAAACTATAAAACATATATCTGAAAACTACAAAACATGGTTAGAAATTATTTTAAAGATCTGAATAAATAGAAAAACATCCCATGTTCGTAGATCAAAAGACTTATAATGACAATACCTCTCCAAGTGTTCCAGAGATTCAATGCAATCCCCTATCAGAATCTCAGAAAACTTTGTAGAAATTGACAAACTAATTTTAAAATTCAAGTAGAAGTGCAAAGGACCCCAAACAGCAAGATCGATCTTGAAGAAGATACAAAAAAAATAATAAATAAATAAATAAATAAATAAATAAATAAATAAATAAATAACAAAGCAGGAGGACACACACTTCCCTGTGTCAAAACTTACTACAAAGCAGTGAGAATCAAAACAATGTTGCATGAGGGTAGACATGTACACTACAACCAAGAATCCAGAAGTTACATCTACAGTCAGGTGTTTTCCCACAAAAGTATAAAGATCATTTAATGAATAACCTTTAACAAATGATGCTGAGATCGACACCATATGTAAAAGAATGAAGTTGGGTCCTTATCTCACAACACATACAAAAATTTGTTCACAATGGATCCAAGACTTAAATATAAAAGGTAAAACTATAAAACTCTCAGAAATTATAGAAGCGAATCTTTATGAATTTAGATTTGATGAAGAATTATTAAATATGACAACAAAAGTTCAGTAACAAATGGTAAAATAGATCATTAGCGTTTCCTAAGTAGATCTGCAGCACTTGGACGAAACCAATGGCAAGCAGAAGCATGCATGGCCCAGAGAGGTCAATGGCAGCACCCGAGATCTTGGTTCTTCTGCAGCAGTAGCAGTGTACATGGCGGGGGATGAGGAGTGGACACCTAGCAGCTGAGGCAGCTCGTGAAGTGACTGCTGCCCCTTCGTTGTTCAGCAGTGTGTTCTCCATGGATGGCCATGTCTACACCCCTCCACGTGCCTGCATCAGAACCCCATCTAACTTTACCTGACCAGGAGCCGAGTGGTAGGTATACTACCATAAGGTTCAAACATGATGCTGACAATAATGTCTTTTGGTACCGGATATGGAAGACTTTGAGTGGAGTTGGGTGGAGTCCAAATGTGCCAGGAGACAGTTTGTTTCTGAACCAAGGAAAACAAGAAATAATGGGATGCTATATACCTATATTGCTCTCCATCAAGCTGGCGATGTATCTTAGTGTAATGGGAAACATTTTTAGTATAATGGGAAAGCATCTTATAAATCCTCTTATTTCCTGCATAATCACAAAATCCAAAGAAATCAATCTTCTCTTTGGGGAACCTGCTATACAACAAATGGAAGTTTAAAAGAAGTGGACAAATACCTTGAATGAAACCGGAGGCCAAGAATAATACTGAATGTGGTGGCAGATGACATTGTTTTTGATAAGTTCTCTCTTCTCACTGATGTGCGTGGTGGGGTTAAGATGATCAAGTTAGAAAATAAAAAGTATGTTACTTCTCTATTCTGTTCATAGTTCAGCTGAGCAAGAAAGTGAAAGATTTGAACATCATAAATCATTCTACTATTGGCCACTTCTCACAGTGTCCTACAAAAAGATCTCACTGGGGAGAATATCCTTCAGGATTCATGAGCAAGATTCTATGTTCTCCTTGGAGCAGTTTGGGTTTTCAAAGACAGTTGCTGATGAGGTGAAAGGAATTTTTACAGATCCCAACTTTGACCTTCTCTTTTACTGCATTTCATCTTCTTTTGACTTCCTGGCTTTAAAAAAGTGACATCAGTTTCTGAAGGAAATACAAGAGCATGACTGCAATGTCCACTGAAGCACTGATTTGGCTCGGCTTCTGCACAGCGGTTATATTACTTTTCCTTCTAGAAGAGAAGATGGATTTGCTAGTCCTTATTCCAGAAGGCATTGGACTAGCAACTGAACTAGAGAAAGCAAATGGCTATTCCTTGGAGAGCCCCCAGGACCTGAATTTCAGTTTGGTACTCACAGTGAATCTGAATAGGAAACCAAGAACTATCTCACACTTCCTGTACCTTGTCTGTACCTGACGTGCTGTGTATTTGCTCCTACACATTGAATACAGCTCCTACACATTGAATACAGATGTCGGTATTCTCGATTAATCATCAGTTTTGTCAATTGATGGAATATGCTTTTGCCTTTATCTTCATGTTACCTCAGCTTTATGAATTACAAGATAAAGTCAGTTTTACATCTGCCTTGGAAGGCATTTAAGAAGACATTTACCTACAAAGTTGCAAGCACATTCATTAACTATGTCTTGGCTTTTATTATCACTATCATATTGGCTGGCATGTTTTAGGGACAATGTGGTGTTTGCTGTTCACCTTTATCAAAGATGATTTCAACCTGTGGATAGAAGTGGAGTGAGCATATTTAAGAAATTTAATGAGGAAAATCCCAAGTAGAAATCCCACGCAGACCAAATGTTCTATCGCTTTAAAGAAGTCACTCTGTTGGCTGTCTGCTGAACAAAACTGGGATTTAGTATTTTTGGAAACTTTAGTATAATTTCCTTAGACATTACATCTTCAGCATTCCCCAAAATCTCTTGGATGTTTTCTGTAGATCTCCTTATTTACCCTTATGTTGCATCTGGAAAGAACTTTGTGTACCTCCCCTTCACAACATTGAAACATCTGTCTAGGTCACAGAGGTGTTGACTGCTTTTGGTCACCCTTTTTAATACGGCAGGTCTCCATGCAGGAATGTCCTGTGTTGGCCACAC
This sequence comes from Paguma larvata, assembly GCA_030068075.1. Classification (NCBI taxonomy): domain Eukaryota; kingdom Metazoa; phylum Chordata; class Mammalia; order Carnivora; family Viverridae; genus Paguma; species Paguma larvata. The sequence goes on from CM057840.1 coordinate 40,934,890, forward strand.
CCTTACCACAGTGTTTTCTCATGGACACATACCTGCACCACAGAAGGAACACACCTATCTATCAGAGACGGGAAGGGGGTTAATTTTGTGTTTAATTGTTCCTTGTGTGAATTTCAAATGCCTATGTAAATTTACCCATTTGGAGTCCCTGGAATCAAATTTTTTTTCTTTTTTTAATTTTACTTAAATTCTGATTGTTTAAAGACATCGTATTAAGGTAATTTTCTAATTTAAAGTAAACTTACTTGGCTGTGAAAGTAATACATACATTGGACTTGATTCAAATTATATTTAACCTTTGGTTTGGTTTGATTTGTGTTTCAAAGTATCATGATGAAAGTGAAAAGACCATCCACATGATTGGAGACAACGTATGCTAATCGTTTATCCAATAAAAATTAGCATCTAGAATATATAAAAAACCTTGTATAACTCAGTAATAAAGAAAAATAATTCAATTAAAAATGGGCAAATGTTCTCTAAAGAAGACAAATATACAAATGGCCAGTGTATACATAAAAAGATGCTCAACATTAGTCATCAGGAAGTGGGAATCAAAACCATGGTGAGGGGGACCTGGGTGACTCAGTTGGTTAAGCGTCCACTCTTGATTTTGGCTCAGGTCATGATCTGTGTTTCGTGAATTCAATCCCTGCATCAGGCTCTGCACTGAGAGAGGCTGCTTGGGATTCTCTGTCTCCCAGTCTCTCTGCCCCTCCCCCACTCACACTCTCTCAAAAAAATAATAATCAAAAAATAAAAAAAAAAAACATGGTGAGATACTACCTTAAATCTAATAGGATGACTAGAATAATAATAACAAAAGCAGATAACAACAAACATTGACAAGGAAAAAGAGAAAACAGAATTCATACACACCGCTGGTTGGAATGCAAAATGATGCAGCCGCTTTGGGAAACATCTGGCAGCCCCCCAGACTTTGAAACTTTGAGTTGCCATATGACCAGCAATTCTACCTCCAGATATATTCCCGAGAGAAATAACAATATATGCCCATACAGAGACTTGTACATAAATATTTAGAGCTTAAAAGGCGGAAACAACCAAAATGTTAATCAAAGGATAAATGGATAAACAAAATATTGTATATAGTTACAATGGAAATTTATTCAAAAGTTACTTAAAATGACAAAGAAAGTGTATAATAAAATAGCTATCTTATATTGCACCGATTATTATTAAAGTCTGTTAGTGCTCAAATCAATAAATCTTTACTGTTTTCTGAGAAGTAGTTCAATTTTCATTCTATAGGTAAAGAAACTGAGGAAGGGAGCTTAAATAATTGCTCAACTGCATGGTGCTAGAAATAAGCTGAACCAAACATCCAACCATTGGCATTGGGACCTTAGAATCCATGCTCTTTAGGATACAGAAACTTGGATGATTAATGGTTCCATCCAGCAAACACTTATGTGATGTCAAATATGTTCAAAACATTGAATTCAGTGCTGAGATACAGTCAATATGATGTCATTAACATCAATAACCTGCATCATGGAAGACAATATGCATCATAAATCTGTAATTACAGTGAGATCTGGTATCTACAGAGGTATATACTAAGTGCTAGAGGAACATACAAGAAGACTCAAACACTATGAAACAGATGACAGCCAGAAAAATATATATATAATGTTAGTTTTGGGTCTGAAATAATTGTCCATCATTTAGATAACATGTAGCTAATTCTCTACAAGTAGATTTTACAAATACTATCTACATCCACGCCTATGTGTTCTTTTATTCATTTTCACTCTGTATTCTCTATTCCAAGCATTGTTTTCTGTGTTCTATTCCTATTTTGCAACATGCTTGGCTGGGGCTTTGTTACTAAACTTTCTATGATGCTTTTTAAATACCTACTTCAGATCTTCTATTATAGACTATTAAGTCATTTAGTATAGATAATATGCCTTACTCATCATCCTGTCATATCATCAAGGTCAGTGCTTGGCTTGTGGGTGATTAATAAATATTTTGAATAAGGAAATAATGTCATAAGTGAACAAATAAATGGATAGGACAATTGATTATTTTGCCCATAAACATTATACAGACAATTACTGGTTTGTGTGTAGTAAAAATTGTTTATAGAAGGGAGTAGGAGTGTTTTTTTTTTAATTTTTGGATTTAATGAATCAGGTATAGATAGTTATATAGATATAGATAGATAGGTATATAGATAGATTGATTGATAGATGGTAGATTGATGATAGATAGATGATGATAGATAGATGATAGATAGATAGAACCAGAACATAGGAAATTCCTCGGAAAATCAAAGTTAGAGCTCATCAATTTTAGAGCACTTTTTTTTTTAAATCGTTTTTAGCATTTATTTATTTTTGAGGACATAGAGACAGAGTATGAGCAGGGGAAGGGCAGAGAGAGAGGGAGACACAGAATCCGAAGCAGGCTCCAGGCTCTGAGCCGTCAGCACAGAGCCCGACGCGGGGCTCGAACTCACTGACCGCGAGATCATGACCTGAGCCAAAGTCGGCCACTTAACCGACTGAGCCACCCAAGCGCCCCAGAGCACTTTTGAAGAAGTGAAAATTGAATCACTTAAAGAAAAAGAAAAGACGATGTGGATAAGACATAAGGAATAGCTTTATTTAATTATTCCTGAATAAAAGAAAGGGCTCAAAGAATTTGAAAAAGTTGAATTATAGTCAATTCCACTAACCAAGTTCTCTACTTTCTCTGAAAACCTTCAAAACCAACAATGGAGAATACTAATGGTTGAAAATTATCCCTGCAAAAATATCAGGGAATTTGTGGTAGGTTAATGGATTCCAAATGAAAATGCATTATGAAATTCCTAACCATGTTACCTTAATTTAGTCAGAGATTATAGAATTACAGAAACTGTGGTGAAGAACAGAAACACCAGGCATTTGAGAAGAGAGAAAAGGAGCTGTTCTAAGAAAGAGACAGAAGTTGATAATTAAACCAGGAATTTGAGAGACCAGTTTTGAGCAATGCTAAGATCCAAAGCATGACATTTGAATGCGCAATCAAATTATTGTGGAATTTAAGAATTTTGTGACACCATAAACTAAAGGAAATAGATCATCAACATGGAGATATTTATGTCATCGTTACAAGGCATAGACTAGAGCTGAATATTGAATAAGAAACTTGAGAATCTGTAGAAAACATAAAACAGTCATGGATTTCTTTATGACCGTCAGACAGTTTAACAAAGTCAGATGTCATAACGATCTCTTGAACAACAAGTTCTCTTTAGTTTACTATAATCCTCAGGTAAGAAATGAAATTAAACTTCTCTATAATGGTAATATTTTATTCCCTTTACACTAACATGAATCTCCTTCTCTGACAGAAACCTGCCTCTCAAGGGCTCTTAATGTCACTTGTCACTTAACAAAGCCTGTGTTACTGTGTTGGCTGAAAATCATGTTCAATTTTCACAACCTCTTTATTAATAATCAGAGTATCTCTCAAGAGACAAAATCCTCATACCTCATACCTCATACCTACTTTTAGAAAAAAAAAAGCTAATAGCTTTTACATCCATTGCAAAAGCAAGTCATTTAGGAGAGAAAAAGCTATCTGATTGTTTCAGCCAATTTAAATTAAATTGAAATGCCTTTTTATGAAACTCTGGCTGAATGTGCTATGAAAGATTAAGATGCTTCAGCATTAAGGATGGGGTTAGTTTGAAGAAATACCAGCTTACCCTCTGATTTTCATTTATCAGTTAAATTTCTAAGTTCTGCTTTTGCTTTTAAATCTGTGATCCCATGAGTCATAATTCTACATTATTTCCTTTTTTCCTCTTAATTTTGTTAAAATAATTTGACCCTGGTAACATCTATTGGAACTAATGGAAAATATAACTGCAAAACAATCAGTTAATTGTATGAGAAATATATATGTGTTTCACAATATGAAAAATTCAGAGGGTTTGGTAGTCATAAAAATACTTGTGAGGCACCTATTTAAATAAAGGTATAAACAACTCTTTAGTTTTCTTCCAAATAATTTTACTCTATTTTTTAATCGAAGAATTATGACATTCACTTTGGAATGTTCTGGAAAACAGGAGTCACATAAATTTTACTTGAGGAGGAAGTGAAGACCGATTGAGTTATGTTTCTGTTTATTTGCTCTAAAATACTGAGGAGTTTACATGGCCATATTACTTGTCATTGGAATAACTCAGTCTTACAGACAGCTTAAATTTAGTGAGGATTATAATAATAATATTAAGAGTTACAATAACAACACTGACTTTCTGAACTATGTGGCAGGAATTTGCCAACAAATGTACATGCATAGGTCTAATTTGAAACTCTCAGCATTCATCCTCTAGATATTACCCCACCCTAGTATCGGAACCCTGAACCCACTGCAGGGGAAGCGACACATCCGGGGTTTCACAAGACAATTAGGAGACCCAAAATGCAAACTCAGTTGTCATGTTTATGGATTTATAATCTTGAAATGTGTTAGAATCTCAAGCTTGAGTTGAACCATCTCATTTCAGTCCTTTTCTCCTCCTTGGTTCACCACTCTGAACATGTCCTCGAATAGCCACAAGCATATCACAAGGTTTGATTTGGGGGTTAAAAATAAAGTTTAGCAAGTAAGTGAATTCACAAATACAGAATCCACAAACAGTGAGGATCAACTGCATTTTAAAGACTTAATTTTGTCATCTGTCCCTCCAGGTCTGTGGAAAGCACTATAAAAATCATCTATCTGAGAAGGCATATTATTCTGCTGATATATTGTATGCTTCATCCAAAACAGAAACAGGAGCAAAATAAATATAATTGTTTTTTCATGTATAAAAAGACTAAAAACGTATGCGAGTGATTTTTTGTTTCAATTACGTGCAATGCTGGAAAGATTTTATTTTTAATGTTAGCCTGTTATAGAAAGGGATATTACGATTTACATCTACTAACATAGTCTACTAATCATCCATCGCTGTATAACAAATTACTGAAGGTTAGTGGCTTCAAATGTTATCTTGTGCCCCAGTGGCTCGTCTGATTAAGCCTCCGACTCTTGATTTCAGTTCAGGTCATGATCTCATGGCTCATTAGATTGAGCCACAGTTGGGCTCCCCACTCAGAGCACAGGGCCTGCTTGCGATTCTCTCTCCCTCCCTCTCTGCCCCTCCACAACTTGCACACGTATGCACCTGCACATGCACACTTTAGAGCCTATTTTATCCTTTAAGTGGGGTGGTTTAGCTGGTTGGTTCTGGCGCAAAATTTTTAGTGAGTCATTTGAAGGCTTGACTGGGACTGGGGTATCACCTTCTACTCCCTTATGTGACTATTAGCTGAATGCCTGGATCCCTTGTTTCTCTTGGGTTTTTGGAAGGGGACCTCAGTTCCTCCCCAAGAAGGCCTGTCCATAGAGCTGCTAAGAACGTGACTAACTTCAGTTAGAAAAGAGAGAGAAAATTAGTTTTGTTTGCAGACCACGGAACCTCAGACCTACAGCAATGTTGAAAAATAGAGTAATGTTCTAGGTTAATATATAATTGTGCATTAAATATGTGCCATTTAAATATTATTATATCCCGATGAAATTATAATTTTTATAGACTCCAATGATATTTGCTATATACATATAAATTAATCAATAGTTAAATGAATTAGTTTAAAATATTTTTAATCTTTCAACAGCACTTTTATAGAGGATCATATATTCTAACCTTATGCAAAATAACTTATATTAAATCTGATTTTAGTCAAAGAATTTTGCAATCACATTATGTATTGGGTACTTTCTTTTCAAATCTTACAATATCCATTCACTGGGACATGTTTTCACCCTCACTATTTATGCATGCATCCATTTAACAACTATTCATAGAGTGCCTACTACCTGTCAGATAGTGATAAGCATGGAAACCCTAAAGTATGTAAAACAGAAAAAGAATGTCATCTCATGTCGTTTTCATTCTAGTGAGAAGACACAGATTTTGAGCATATTAACAAGTAAAATATATATTATATTAGATAGTGATATTACACGGAGAAAAACAAAACTGAATAGTAGAAAAAATACTGTTAGAAATGAGTGAACTATTAAATACAATTATTGGACACAAACTCAGTGTCGCTTTCTAAGAAAATATAAGCAGAGAAATACTGAGTTGTAAACACTCCTGACATATTTAAACCATAGCAAAGGAGACTATTTGGCTAGAACAGAGTGAGCAAGAGAGGAAGAGCAGGAAATACAATCATACCTGGATGCTCTCTTTATCGTCGAAATCATCATAAAGATTTCTTTTTTTTTCTTAATCAGAAGAGAAGCCATTGGAGAAAGAAAGAGAAAAAAACACACAAAGTATTAATTACAAGTCTATTAAAATAATTACAGTGACTGATGAAAATGGCCTATGGTGTGATAGTAATTAACTTATACACTCAATGTAATTTTCATTAACACCCCAACATATATTTGTGGATCTAGGCAAAGTAATTCTCAAATATATTAGAAAGAAAAAAAAAAAAGTAAGGGATAGTAAAATTTCTGATGAAGAAAAACAGGATAAGTTCTTGTGCACATAATATCAATGATGATTTTGAACATATAGGAAATTAAACGTGTGAAGAAATGCTGGATGATACATAACTAAACCTAACAGAATAGGAGGCGTACTGGATCAAGGGCTTAGATTATCTTTTATGAGAAAGATGTTAATTTCTTCACTGGCCTTTAAAATATTCATACATTTTAATGCACTGCTGTTATGCTTTATTTTGCCACCAAATTAGAAGAAATACGATAAAATATTGACATTGAATAAAATACATGATGATATGTTGAAATAATTGGAGCGGGGGTCTGGGTTATCCCTCTAGTACAATTTTACCTCAATTTTGATATGCCTTATTGAGTTGGAGCAAATAAAGTACAAACTTCCAGTTATAAGATAAGTGAGTGCTAGGAGCAGAAGGCACATGATGACGGGTAACAGTGCTGTACAATATATGGGAATGTGTGAAGAGTAAATCTTAACTGTTTCTCATCACAATGAGAAATGTTTTCCTTTCTTTTCTTTTTCTCTTTTTATTGCATCTTTAGGAGAAGAGGGATGGTAACTAAACCTATTAAGGCAATCGTTTCACTATATATGTAAGTCAAACCATCGTGGGGTACACTTTAAACTTATACCCTGATATACGTAAATTACTTCTCAATAAAACTGGAAAAAAAAGAGATTAATTTGTAGATAGGAAATTAGAGACTGCAACTAATCTAGATACGCCATGTAATATTGTGATTTATAATAAAAAGTATATATTTGGTCTTTGTTTCCTTTCTGGTACTGAGCTCTTAAAACCCTTGGAATTTCATGAGTCTTTAGAGCTAAGAAGATTCTTTTGTTATGTTAACGAGGCTTATTTTGTTATGTTGGAACCACCTAAAAATGAGCGGTTGGCCTGGAGAGCCAAGCTTGTGGTTAGAGGGGGGGATCTTTCCCTCTCATCCTGACCCTCCTTCTGGGAGGAGAGAAGGGTTGAAGTTGAATCAATTGCCAACAGCCAATGATTTATTCAGTCATGCCTGTGTAATGAAGCCTCTGTGGAAATCCAAAAGGACTGGCTTCAGAGGGCTTCGATGTTGTCGAAGACATGTAGGTCTGAAGAGAATGGTGCACATGGAGAGGGCACCGCGGATCTCCACGCCTTTTGTCATACATGCCCTGGGCCTCTCTTCCTGTTAGCTGATCCCAGTTTCTATATCCTTCTACAGTAAACCCTTGATCTGGTAAGTGAAACGTTTCTCTGAGTTCGTGAGCTCTTCTAGCTTAGGAATGAAACTCAACGGAGGGGTTCGTGGGAACATCTGATTTATAGCCAGTCAGGCAGAAGCACAAGTAATAACCTAGGTGGAAGTGGCTTCCGAAGTGTGTTGGGACAAAGGGTGGGAGAGGCAGTTTTGCGGTACTGATCTTTTACTTGTGGAATCTGATGTTATCTTTGGGTAGATAGTGTGGCAAATTGAGTTGGCTTCTTAGACACATTGCTGACATCTAAGAATCGCTTGTTGGTGGTATGGGAAACTCCCACACCCACACCCACAAACCATACTTGTGCTCTAATTTGCTCAGGCCCTTGAACGCATTAGAATACATCTGTCGCTTTGATGATTGAAAAAAAAAAAATCATAGAGGATTTACTTTATTCTGTTTACCATTCTAAACAATACTCTTGCACTCCAGTATTTTATTTGTTCTCTGTTCTAGTTAATATTCATGTATCTTAAAGGCTTTGAGTTTTTTTCCTATTGAGTTTAGATGATGGCAGGAAGAGACAAAATCAATAAAAAAATATTTAAAATATATTATAGTATGGAGCGCCTGGGTGACTCAGTCGATTAAGCGTCTGACTTCAGCTCGGGTCATGATCTCACAGTTCCTGGGTTCAAGCCCTATGTTGGGCTCTGTGCTGACAGCTGGAGCCTGGTGCCTGCCTTTGGTTTTGTGTCTCCCTCTGTCTGTGCCCCTCCCCTCTTCATGCTCTGTCTCTATCTCTCTCTGTCAAAAATAAACATTTAAAAAATTAAAAAAATAAATAAAATGCATTATAGCAATGTGTTTATTTACCACTTTATAGTTTGTTAATTTGGATTATAATCGTAAATATAGCAGCTTCCATTCTGTAGTTTTTACTTCATGTCAGGCATGACACTATCCATATATGTCATCTCTTTTACTCTTGGAAATCATCATGAATATTTTTGGCTTGTTGAATAAATGACAAGTTAAAAGTGATACTCTTATCTCTCATAAGATGTCATGATAAGTAGTGATATAAGAAAATAGGGAATGATAATAAATTAACCATTTTCTTAATGTATTTTTTTCTATTATAAAACCAGTGAGTAAATGGTCTGTGCACCTGCTGCTAGCAATTTGCAATTATCCATTGCTTGAAACACGGCAATATGCTTCATAAACCAAAAAGTAAAACTTGCGATCAAGAGAGAACACAAAGTAGAATGCAAGTTTTCACTTTCTTTGAGCAGCCAGATGGTTCAGAACTATTTTCTGCAATTGAATATAAAAGAAGTAGAATTGAGACAAATTGACCATTTCAGGTTTATAGCATGTTTTTATGATTTTTAAACAACGAGGGGGAATGTATAAAATTATTAAATCCACATATCGTGTGGAAGATTCTTTCAATAATATACAATACACTTACAGTATGTTATTAGCAAACCTTATAAAATATTTTTATTTGAATGCACTTAGGCTATAGATATACTCTGACAATTAACATGCTATTTTTGCAAATTATCTGTGTATATGTAGAAAGCCAAATGTTCAATTGCTCAAAAAATAGGCATTACGATACAAGAACCGAAAATGAATGACCAGAAGAATGGCAATTTAAAAAGCATAATTTGTGTGGAGGAGACAACAAGGGTGACTGGGTAATTGGTATCTGATTTAATCTTATTCTACTTTCTTTCCTTTTTCTGTCAAGTGCTGGCAATAATATAGCTACATCATATGTTTTGCATGAGAACTTAATTAAATAATCCATTTAAAACAAACTTAACTCTAAGTTAACATTCAAAGTGCCTAGCAAACATTACATAAATATACTGGATAAGAAGAACAAATAAATAATTAAAGAGTACTCAGTGGTTTTCCTATTGATTATCTAAAGGATTTTGCATTCATAGTAAGTGTGTATTGCACAAACTATTTCATTTTATTTTCTAATGCATGGGTAGTCTGAACATATATATTAATACGCAGTGTTCTGAAGATCATCTGGGTAATATAAATAATATAAAAATAATTGAATCCAGTGAATGTAATAAAACAATAACGATATTCTGAATTCACTCTACACTATTTTCAATATTCCTGTACATAGTAACAAAACTAGACCAGAGATGTGAACATGAATTATATGTAAATTGCTGTGGGGAGGAGGGCAGATATAAACACAGTATAGATGTAGTGATTACTCTTATGTTTTTAAATATTTATTTTTGAGAGAGAGACAGAGACAGAGTGTGAGTGGAGGAGGGACAGACAGAGAGGGAAACTGAATCCGAAGCAGGCTCCAGGCTCTGAGCTGTCAGCACAGAGCCCCACGCAGGGTTCAAACTTAAGAACGGAACCTTGAGATCATGACCAGAGCCAAAGTTGGAAGCTTAACAGACTCAACCACCCAGGTGCCCCAACAGTGATTACTCTTTAAGGATTTTAATCCAGCTGTGCAGGGAAGATAGGAAGAGACAGGTAGGTGATTCTAGCAAGCTAATAATCTGGATCTCTTGGAAGGCTAATCTTACATGCATTTGCAACTATACCCCCAGCATAAGGATGATGATGAAGATAGATGATAGATGATAGATAGATGATAGATTAGATAGATAAATAGATAGATGATAGATGATAGATTAGATAGATAGATAGATAGATAGATAGATAAATAGATAATAGATGATAGAAAGACACATGGACTCAGTTCACCGCTCAGCACGCTCCAAGTTCTCACTAAAGACGGTAACAACCTCTACTTTTTAAATCACAGAACAGTTCTTTTGCACTGACTGTTCGTGCTCTTTGAAAAGTATCTTTCATGATTGTCCTCTCCCTGACATTTGTATATTCTCTTTACTCAAATCCAGTTCTTTGGGGCCTGCTTCCAAAGTATCTGGGTAGTTCTTCTTAGGCTCGTTTATGTCAAATTATCTCCTCTTCTCACTATACTATCTTTATGAGGCAAACTCATTCCCCAGTGTATTAATAACAACCGATATGTAAATATTCAGAAGCCTCTGTCACTGTCCAGACCTCTTTTCTGAATTTCAAACCTGTATATCCAGCTGCTTCTCTCCTTCTTCAGGTAGATGCTGCAAAGGAAGCTCTCTGTGAACATGCCTGGGATGGAAAAAGAGTTTCTCCCCTATAACTAATAATACTGCAGAGGATACAAGCTTGCTGAAAGATCTCACCCTGGTCTAGCCATAAAGGATCGTTATTTATTTTTCTGACTACTTTGTTTCAATTTATCATCCATTCTGGGTTCCAAATAGCTATTACCTAATTCACATTTCTATATCCCAACTCCGATCGCCATATTCTGGTATAATGTTGTGTCTCTTTCACCAATCTGATAGTTTCTCAGCAGTTCAGTTAACATCCACTTTTTTTCTCATAAAATGTATTTTCCATACCCTGGGGTTATTAAATCATAAAGAGTATTCTTAAAGAAATAGATGAAAATAAAAATATAGTGGCTTACAGTTACATTTAGAAAAATACTCATATCCCAGGGCGCCTGGCGGCTCAGTGGATTAACCGTCTGACTCTTGATTTCAGCTCAGGTCATGATCTCATAGTTCTGTGAGCCCCACAGAGAGCTTTGCACTGACAGTGTGGAGCCTGCTTGGGACTCTCTCTCTCTCTCCTGTCCCTCCACCTCTCATGCCCACTCTGTCTCTCTCAGTCTCTCAAAATAAATAAAAGAATAAAAAAAATAAACGTTAAAAAAATAAAAGACTCATATCCCTTATAACACTGCTTCAACACACTCCCGTTGGTGTCTTGGAAATCAGCATGCCTTATGATATAAAATACCTTCATGTGTAAAAAACATGGCCCTAACTGATCAGGCCTTATGTGATTCAGCTTGTCCTGCTACTGTTTCCCACGCATTTCACCTCCGGTTCCTCCTGGAGCCCTTACCGGCCATGGCATTGCCCCCAATACTCTGCTTTAAACACTCTTTTCAGACTCATAAACTTAACATCTGTCGAGTTGCGACACTGGCTATCACCCCGGCAGAGGCGCCCCACTGTATGAAGGAAAGCAAAGAGCATAATAAGATCTACCTCTAGGAACTGCCATTCTGAGATGTCACCTGGTCGTGTGGTTTGCAGATGTCGGGGTCACTAAGAAAGGCATGACTCACACAGGCACCGGATGGAACGATGCTTTACTTGCATAGAGAAGACACATCAAGCTCAACTTCAATAGTAAGCGTTGGTCCCCGGTGCCCTCTTGTGCAGAAGGTGAAGAACCCCGTTCTCTCTCTGCTGGGAACATACATAGCCCCGAGGCCGGCCAGGTGCCCTATGACACACACCCTTAAGAAGAACAAAGATGTACACATCAAACCCGGAATGCAGAAAGATATTCCCAAACAAAGCCATATGCCCAGCACAAGCTGTGAAGGATTTTTATCTTCACGTAAAAAAATGTTCCCGGCCTGAGGCAACCTTATGGAACCACGCAAGGGTCAGCGGGCTATGCACGGCGGCCTTTTCCAACAGTGTCAAAAACCAAAGTTGGTACTAAATTTTCACCTTTCTAAATTTCTCAGTGGCATTTGACAGCACTGATCACTCCCACTGTGACATTCTCCTTTCTCACTTTATATCTGGGATAGTATTTTCAACTCAGTTAATTTAGATTTTACCTCCTTGAAGGGGTCTATTCTAACCGAACTATCTGAAATAGCACCCTTGTCATTCTCTTTTACTTCTGTTATTTTTCTCCTAATATTCACCATTGTGTAAACATATATGCAACCACATGTATATCAGATATGTAAACAGATATATAATCTATCTCCCAAAATAGTATATAAACTCATGACAAATGGGACTTTGTTTCTATTTTTATTTTTGTCTAGTTGTGTATGTATGTGTTTAAATAAAATTTTACTTTTAGCACAATTTGGATGTACAGAAAAATTCCCAAAGTAGGAAAGACTGTTCCCATATACTGCACACCCAGTTTCCTGTATTAATATTTTAAGTTAGGGAGGTACATTTGTTACAGTTAATGAACCAATATTGTATAGTATCATTAACTACAGTTCATCCCATATCCGCATTTTCTATTTTTTTCCTAATGCCATCTTTCTGTTCCAGGAACCCAACCAAATGTAATATATTTAGCAGTTATGTCTCCACAAGCTCCTCTTGGCTGCGAACCATTCCTTGCCTTGATGACAGTTCTGAGAAGCACTAGTCACTATTTTGTAGAATGTTGCTTAACTGGTATTTGCCTTGAGTTTTTTCCTCCTTTCATGCTTAGACTGGGTTATGTGTTTTGAGGGGAAAGACCACAGAGATAAAGTGCCATTTTTGTCGTGTCAGTGTTATATGGCATCAACCTTACTTAATACTGTTGATGTTGAGGGCACCTGGGTGGCTCAGTCGGTTAAGCATCCGACTCCTGGCTTTGGCTCAGGTCGTGATCTCACAGTTCATGAGATCTAGCCCCACACAGGGCTCTGTGCTGACAGCATGGAGTCTGCTTGGGATTCTCTCTCTCTCTCTCTCTCTCTCTCTCTCTCTCAAAATAAATAAGTAGACTTAAAAAATATTCTTGATGTAGCGATCATCTGACTGAGAGCATTTGTCAAAATTGTCCTCTGTAAATTTACTATTTCTTTTTTTCCTATTTCCATTCTCGTTGGAAAGAAGTCACTATGTACAGCTTTATCTTACACTTAAATAGTGCATAGTTACATTTTGCTTCCTAGAGAGTAGGGTTTCTGTATAAATTATTTAGAATCTTTCTCCTCTTCTTCATGTATTTAATTATCTAATCATTTGTTTATACCACATTAAATTCATGGGTATTTGTTTTATACTTTTGAAATCTAATCTAACATTAAATTATTTATTTTGTTCCAGCTATGGTCACTGAGAGCATTTCAGTTGGCCCCGTGCTCCTGTGATGTACCCATATCGTTATTTTGGGGGAATTTTTTGGGGTTTTTTTGTTTAGGACTTTCTTATTTTTTATAAGTTTATCTTTGTAAGATAAGCTCCAAGCTCATCTTGTATATTCCTTACCCCAGTTCTAGAATTACTCAGTTTTCCAAGAAACCTGGATATTTTTTTATTGGAGAATGGTACTGGAAACCAAGAGCTAGGCCGTTGGCATACTGGTTCTTCCTGACGTCTCACTGTTTCTAGTATGTTCAAATGACAGAGCAAAGAAATATATGGGTACACACTAACCTGTGTGTATACATCTACCAAGAAACATTTCTATATGTGCCCATCTGTATCTGTATTAAGATAAACATGAGTTTACACTGATGTATCCAACTCTATTCTATTATCACATGGATAATTCTATACCCCTTCCCTTTCTTATATGTAAATTTTCACTCCAACAGGGAGAAGAGTGACTACCATCATCTGCCATCCATTTATTTAATTGTTTGCACTGTAAATGTATAGAAATATCTGCGCCCTAATTGTTAACTGATAGCCCCCTCCAAATTGACTTTATAAACTTGAATACCATGCTTGCTACAGTTCCTTTTCCACCTACTCTTCCAGGTTTCCTGTATTTCCAAAGTTACTTAACTTAGCATATTTTCCCCCACACCCTTCAATGAAATCAGTTCTTATATGTAATACTGTTGGATTGCTGTGATGGATTTTTAATTTCTTCCTGACATCCACAACCTCCTAAATTATGTGTTGTGTTTTTTTTTTTTTAATTTGCATACATTAAGGTTCACTCTTTGTTGCTCTAAAATTCTGTGGGTTTGGACAAATGCATAATGTCATATATCTATCATTAGAGTCTCATAAAGAATACCTCTCTGGCTCTCAAAAATCCAAAAAAGTAGATTCAGATGTTAAACAGTTGAAAAATGCACCACTGATGCAGTTACTAAGATTGATTATATTTATTTTATGGCAGTAATTTTTCTTCTCTCCTGATATCATGTAGTCCTTGAATTTTTTTTAAATGTTGTTACAATATTTGTAATAAGTTGGTTAAATAACTGCTGACATTGTTCATTTGGGGATTGTTCATAGTGCACGTTTATTAACAAGTTCTGTAAGTTTAGTGGAATGTCGGGTAATACTTTTTAGAAAGAAAATCACATAATATCGAAACATTTCCAGACAATCATTTTAAAGCATTCTCATGAGAGCACAAGATTTTTTAGGTAAATGCTTTATCATCCATTATTATTATTATTATTATTATTATTATTATTATTTAAGTCATATCTTTATCTTGTAGAAATGGGTGAGGTTTGTTTTCTCTTTTTGAAAATCATTGCAGGTTACTGCAATATTGAGAGCTATTTGCCAACAACAAAGTACTGGCCAAAAAATGCATGACATTTTTTTTTTTCAAAATACTTTGAGACATTTCACAAGGAAATTATTTAAAAAGAAAAGAAAAAAAAGAAAATTTGTAAGCCTCTGATCAATGAAGATATTTTCACGATTTTCCCACCTCTTTTTTTAGACTTTATTTTTTAAAAAGTTTTTTTAGAGTATAAAATCCACATTATAAATTCACCCATTCTATGTATATAATTTAGTAATTTTTAGTAATTTATAGAGTTGTGTAACCAATCATCACAATCCAGATTTAGAACATGTCTATCACCTTCAAAACATTTCCCGTGCCTATTTTCAGTAAATCTCTATTCCTACTTCAGCTCTAGACAAAAATTAATCTACTTTCTGTCTAAAAAAAAAAATAGAGCATTTTTAAGTGCACAGCAAAATTAAGAGGAAAGCATAGAGATCTCCTATACACCCCTTGATCATACACAGATATTGTCTCCTCCATTATCAACATCCCGCACCAGAGTGGTACATTTGTTACAATTGATGAACCTACATGCACACATCACCATCACCCAAAGTTCATGTACACTTAAATTAACATACACTCTTGTTGGTGTCCATCCTACGGGTTTGAATAGGTGTAGAATAGCACGTATCATCCCTATAGTGTCATACAGAGCATTCTTGCTGCCTTAAAAGCGCTCTGTGCTCTGCCTGTTTGTCTCTCCTCCATACCCTGCTCCCAATCCCTGGGACTGATGATCTTTTCACTGTCTCCGTAGTTTTAATTTTTTCAGAATGTCATAAAGTTGGAAATATATGGCCTGGAGTCTTTCCAGATTGGCTTCTTCCACTTTAGTGATGTAAATTGGTTTCCTTTTCGTATTTTCATGGCTTCCTAGTTCATTTCCGTTTTAGCACTGAATGCTACTCTATTGTCTGGATGTATCATGATTTATTTATTGTTTTATCATTTATTTATTCATTCGTCTAATGAAGGGCATCTTGGTTGTTCCAAGTTCCAAGTGTGCAGGGTTTTACATGAACACAGATTTTCAACTTATCTTTTCAACTTATTCTTAAACCAACTCTTCTCCATCCTTTTAGCTAAAAAATAGTATTGTAGGGGTGCCTCGTGGCTCAGTTTGCTAAGCGTCCCTGACTCTTGACCTCAGCTCAGGTCATGATCTCACAGTTTTTTGAGTTCCAGCCCCACATCGGACTATGTGCTGACAGCATGGAACCTGCATGGGATTTTCTCTCTCCTTCTCTCTGCCCCTCCCCAACTCATGCTGCACCTCCACCCCTCTCTCAAATTAAATACACATTTTTTTAAGTTAAAAAATGATATTGTACATATTTTGTTTAAATAGAATTAAATCATCAGGTCCGTGGCAGAACTAGAATGAACGTATTAAAATTAGCAAATACTATTTCACTCTTATTTTTATGTAAGTGCACCATAGTCATGTTATTTGCTTTCCCCACTCAGCAGACTTTCTTGCATAGTCTACTGTGGGGAGCACCATCCACTTGAGGAGTACTTTTCCAAATTCTGCCCAGATTCTCTAACAATGTGTCATCTTGTAGTTTTTAATCTCCTTACATAGTTTAAGAGTTTCCAAATCTTTTGAGTATTACATTTAATCCCTTTAGCTTAGCAAATAATGGTCTGCTTCTAAAATTGTTTTCAGGTTGTTTCCTTCCACTGACCTCTCTAAAGTTTAACCCTCACATCTTCCACACACCATTATTTACAATTTTCTCAAAAATGCGTACAGCTCTGGGGCACCGGGGTGGTTCAGTCGGGTAAGAGACCAACTCCTGATTTCAACTCAGACATGATCTCACAATTCGTGAGATCGAGCCCTATGTCAGGCTCTGCACTGACCGTGCAAACCTGCTGGGGTTCTCTCTTTCTCTCTGCCTCTTCTCTGCTCATGTACATGCTCTCTCGCTCTCTCTCAAGATAAATAAATACATATTAAAACAAAAACAAAAACAAAAACTTCTTACAGTTCTATGTTTACATGCCCTTTGGTCTGCTAGTAAACTCTTCCTGCCTCAAAAATTTCTTCATGAAGCTTCTTTTCACACAAGAAGGAGTTGTTCAGGCAACTAAGTGCTTCTAAGAAACATTCCCTGATAACTGGGATATGAGATAACTATTCACAGTTAGCTTTTAGTTACCTTTATACCTAACTACCACAATTTCTAGGATGTCTGCATGGCTCAGTTGGTTAAACAGTGGACTTTTGATTTTGGCTCAGGTCATTATCTCACAAATCCTGGGATCGAGTCCAGAATAGGGCTCTGCAATAATGGCACAGAGCCTGCTTGAGATTCTCATTCACCCTCTCTCTCTGCCCCTCCCCTGCTTGCTGACACACACTCTCTCTCTCTCGGAAATAAATAATAAACTTTATAAATAAATAAATAAATAATAAATGAATGAATTAATAATAATGAATGATGAATAATGAATAATGAATGAATAATAAATACCACAATATCATTAACCACGCACTTAAGACACTAGCTGTTATGACAACTTAGGTCGTTTCCATATCTTGGCTATTGTGAATAATGGTTCAATAAACATAGGAGTGCAGATATCTCTTCAAGATATTAATTTTATTTCCTTTAGATGTATACCCAGATCTTATAGTTGTTCTACTTTTAAGTTTTTGAGGCACTTCCATTCTTTTTTTCCTAATGATTATACCAACTTACATTTCTAAAACAGTGCCCAGGTGTTCCCTTTTCCTCCATAACTTTGCTGTTTTTTCATCTATTTTCCTTTTGATGATAGCCATCCTAATATGTGTGAGGCTATATCTCATTGTTTTTATTTGCATTTCCCTGATGATTAGTGATGTTGAACATTCTTCCATATACTGGTAGCCATTTTTATGTTTTCTCTGGAGAAATATCTGCTTTTTGCTATCTCATGATAGGAGTTCCTATAATACATTGTATACTTAAAATTTGCAAAGAGAGTAGATTATAAGAGAGTAAATCAATACACACACACACAAAACGGTAACTATATGTGAGGTGATGGTATGTTAATAAGCTTGATTGTGGTAATCATTAGATATTTATATAAAACTTGTACACATTAAATATATATGTTTATTTCTCAATTATAGCTCTATAAAGCTGGAAAAAGATAAAATAAATTTAAAAGCACTATAAATTTGTTGATATGATCATATATATATATATATATATACATTCTACATGATATGTGTTTGCAATATGGTGGAACTAAAATGTATTTATACAGTGATTTTAATATGAATTTTTTATATTTGTTTTAAAACACTACCAATTTAAACCATTTAAACCAATGTATAGTTTAAAATACTGAAGCGTATTTTAAACTATACGGTTATTATATTACCCAACTTTACCACTATTGATAAAATGATATATATTTAAATGTTTTGCTTTGATACATTGTGGTTGGCAAATTAATCACATAACTGATTACTTTTTGTTGGAAAGTTATAACTTAACTTAAAAATATCAGTTTAATCATATAAAACTATTTCATGTCTTGTGTTTGATCACTGTGTTATCTTTCATAGATGGTGGGATCTTAATTCAGGGAGAAAACGTTGTTATTGCAATTTTTTGTGTCAAAAAAGTGCCAGGTGTGAGCAGTGTTTCCTGATAAATTGAATTCTCTGTTTCTATGATTCCATGCATCATGCTCTTTTTTCACCCCTGCTGACATAGTTTGTGATAGATATTCTATTTTTTATTGTGCCTTTTCTTCTTTTTCTTTTCCTTCCTTAATACCTGTAAGACAGTTTTCCAAGCCAATGACTCATGAAACTAAAGTGTCTACTTCTGATCTAACATACGATTTGCCTGTTGTAGTCTGGCCAATTTAGCATTCATCTCTTACAAAATCCTCATGAAGAAGTCATTTTGCACACTTGAATAATATGCATCTCAGCTCTGTTGGCATACCTTACATCCTGACTTTCAGTGTGGAATGTAATTTGTTCCTGAGCATTAGTTCCTGAAATTTATTTTCAATATATTGGCCTACTTTCAGTACATGAGCCAAGTTTTATCCCATCCCACCCCAAGAGGTAAACAAATCACATTCAGAATAAAGAGAGAAACTCCGTTCACAGTCACTACACATTCCATATTGTTTAATTCTCTAGTTAGTCTAGTATTTGTTTCTGAGAATGGTATTAATAAGCAATTGGCACAAGACCGTGTTATACATGATGCAATATCCAGCTCAAGATAATAGGGCAAATGCTAAACTGTTGTAATTTTTAAAGAGCTTCTTCTGGTCCAGTCATTCATTAATGAACAAAACTCAGATATTTTAAAATATATTTATTTATTCATTGTCTTATGTATACTCAAGAAATTTTATGTGTTTATTTTTGTAACACATTCATAATGTGTTTTCAATTTATTAAATACTTTTTCTTAAATTTAGCATTTTTCACAATAATGATATAAATTAGTGACACCCTAGTGGCATAAAAACAACCATTTTACTATGCTCGGAAAATCCAGGGGTCACTTAGGGAGAATTGAATGGCTGAGGGCTGAAATCTGCACGACCAACTGATACACCAGCTGAAGCACCTGCTTCAATCAAGTGTCTGTCAAGGGGCTGAGAAGACTGAAGGGTCCACTCAGAGTCCTCTCAGCTAGAGCTGGAGTGGACTGGGTACGCATGTTGCTGATTCATGTGATTTGGATGTCCCACAGCATGGCTGCTGAGTTCCGAGATGGCATATTCGGAGATGGAGTCTCCAGGAATTGACAACACCAAGATGACCATGTGAAAGCGGCATGCCATTTGTGATGTAGCCTCAGAATTTATTTAACATCCCTCTTTTATGAGTCATTGTTTAAAGCAATAAAAAGTGAACCCAGATTTAGGATATGGAGCCAAGAACCCACAGCATCATGGGGAAATTTTAATATCTGTGATCTACAGTCTTGAGACATCGGAGAGCTAGAAGCTGGTTTTCCTCGGATGAGGGAAACGGTGCCCAGAGATTTCATTAGACTTATCTAAAACAATTGAACAAGTAAGGTAAACAGCCTCATTCAAATTATGATATATTTAGCTCCAAAGCCTATTTTTTTCAGAAATATAAGATTCAGAGAACTGAAATAAATTGTCAAAAATTGCACAAATAGCATTACAACCAAACATTACACTTACTATACTAGTCTCCGCAAATCTTTGAGGAATATGTTCCAAGATCCCAGCAGATGCTTGAAATTGAAGATAATTTCAAACTCTGTGTGTGTTTTTTTCTTATATTTATACACCTATGATAAAATTTCATCTATAAATTAAGCTTTGGGGCACCTGGGTGGCTCAGTCAGCCGAGCTTCTGATTCTTGATTTAGGCTCAGGTCATGATTCCAGGGTTGTGTGATCGAGCCCCATGTTGGGCTCTGTGCTGAGCATGGAGTCTGTTTAAGATTCTCTTTCTCTCTCTCTTTATGCCCCTCTCCTCTGCTCACATAATCTATCTCTCCCTAAAATAATTTGAAAAAATAAGCACCATAACAGATCGAAAACAATAACTAATAATAAAATAGATCAATTATAATAATGTGCTATAATAAAAGTCATGTGAATGAGTCTTTCTCAAATTATCTTATTGTAATAGACTTGCCCTTCTTCCTGTGATGATGTGAGATGATAAAATGACTAGGTGATAGGATGAAGTGAGCTGAATTATCTAGATATTGTGACTTAGCGTTAGACTGCTACCGACCATCTGACAATACGTTGCAAGAAGGATCATCCATTTCTGGACCACAGTTGACTGTGGGTAACTGAAATTTTGGAACGTGAAACCACAGATAAGATACATGACCCAGACACCCTAATCAAGATAAAACAAAGCAAATATACCTATAAGACATGGTTGGAGTAACTTTTAGTTTCTAGACTCTAATGTACTGTAATGATTGCTTAGTTATGCATCATGTCTGTCTTGCTTCATGGCACTCAAGATGAAGACTAATCATATTTATTTCTACGAAGTAAATTACAATGAATTATAGTTGCTAACCACCAGAGAAATAGCAAATTCATTGCCCTCCTTATGAAGATCTTCTCTTTTCTGGATAGTTCATAAAACATTGATTATAGATAGTTCGAAATGACACCCTTATTTTTATTCCTAAGGTGTGGTAGTAGCAGGGGTCTCTCACTGCAGCCCACCTGCCAGTACTCATTACTTCGAACTAATCTACTACATATAACACATTCGTCTTGGAACATGTCTAGAAATTCTGATAGCTGCTCATCCAATTGCAGCTCAGCATGGCAATTTAAAGAAGGAAAGGTCTACAGGTTGCACCCGAAGTTTGGTGCTTGTTTCAAATGAAAGTACATCTGGTTTTGGCAAACACAGCTGTAAATTTTGGTCCCTAGATATTTTAGGTAATCTTCTGTGACTTAAATTCTTATATTTTCTATCTTACTAACTCTACTTATTTTATTTTATATATTTATTATTTTTTTAAGTAGTCTTCATGCCCAGCACAGAGCCTAGTACGGGGCTTGAATCTATGCCCCTGAGTTCAAAACCTGACCTGGGATCAAGAGTCAGATGCTTAACTAGCTGAGCCACTCGTGGGAACGTACTGTATTTTTTTTTTAAATTAAGTAATAATATACTTGAAATGAAATCAAGTAATAATCTAGCCTAATGTTTAAAGCCACATCAAGGAATAACTTTATCGATTTTTAGAACTATTTAGTCAAACAAAGAAAGATAAACATCACTCGGCAAGCAATGACTATTTTATGGATGGGATTGTAGTTTAACAAACACTTTAAAGTGACCAATAGATTACATGTATGGTAAGGGAGCCTGGGTGGCTCAACTGGTTCAGAGACTTACTGTTGGTTTCATCTCAAGTCATGATCTCACCAGTTAGAAGGTTTGAACCCCTAGGTGGGCTCTGTGCTGATAGTGTGGGGCCTGCTTTAAATTCCCTGTCCCTCTCTCTCTCTGCCCCTCCCTAGCTCACTTGTACCTGTGCTTGCTCACTTTCTCTCAAAATAAATAAATAAACCTAAAATTTAAAAAAAAAATTAAAAATGGGGTGGCTGCGTTGCTCAGTGGGTTGAACATCAGACTTTGGCTCAGGTCATGATCTCAATGGCTTGTGAGTTTGAGCTCTGCATCAGGCTCACTGCTGTCAGCATAGAGCCTGCTTTGGATCACCATTCTCCCTCTCTCTCTACCCATCTCTTGCTTGTGCTCTCTTTCTCTCTCAAGAAGAAATAAACATTTTAAAAAACTTAAAAAATGTTTGCATAAATTGTAACATAATTCTAATTTTCTAAACCCTATTCGCCATGAGACTTATGATTAAAGAGACAAGGGTGATATAAAATTGAATTTTGAAAATTCCCTTACTTTGAGTTCCCACTCATTGTTCATTATCAATTTAGGCCTATTTATGTCTCTTAAACTTCGATACCTCACAGATGACATACAACCCTGGTTAGTGCTGGGGTCCTTGTTCTGGCGAATCTAGGGGTCCAAGAAGGACAGACGGTCAGGTGAAAGGAAGTGAGAAAGTCACGAGAAAAGTGTAGTCTAATGACCAAGCAATCTGGCGTCTCTTCAATTCTGGCGTCTCCTCAATTCTGACGTCCTTGCCCTGCTGGTCTGTGTCTATTTAAAAGTTAGTTTGATCTCTTTAACAACAATCCATTTCTACCAGCAAGGTGGCAAACCTTAATCCTGTATGTTGGTTTTAGGATAAATTTAGGGTGGGGGGAGAGAGCAGGGTGTTTCCTTAAGGCCTTATAAATCCATCAAGGCATCCTGCTCCAGGTCCTTCCCCTTTATCTAAATGCCATAACAAAAGAACATTAATTCCTTGGGGCCAAGGAGAGTAGCTCAAGAAATCCAACCCTGCCATTTTGGCTAGCGGGAGCTTTGCTTTAACCACTTTTCTACACAGGGAAGGGTCTCAACCTGTGAGCCCATAATGGCTCCCAACAGGTTAGTACAATTTAAATAACGATTTCAATATTGAGCTCATTCTTCTTGACTCTTGCCTCAAGAAAAGCTCACTTTCTTATCTGATACATCATCTAGGAGTTTAAGGATATTGTCCATTTGGGTTTAGGATGTAAAGTCCAGGACCCAATTATTGCATTCAGTATGCCCCTCCTTCTATTATTTTTCTTTCTATTTCTATTACATCATCAAAAGTAGAATACCTATGAAACTACTCTTTTAAAATCAAAATCCTTTATAATATCAAGGATAAGAAGGAGTGATAATTTATTCTCTAAATATCTGTGAAATATGTCTAGAGAACTTTGAAAAAGTTAGCAGAGTGCACCATCTTTGCCAACCATAAACAGTATAGCATAGTCTAAATTGGCAAGATGTTGAAAACGAATGAGAATGATATGTTGAGAAAACAAAAAGAAACTTTTATATCTATTTTGCCTTATGAAGGTTATTTCTCTCCAAAGATTCATATGGAATTTATCTAATTGTCACTAAGTTCATAATAATTTTTAAAATAGTATTCTAATTCCATCATAAAAATATTTTATTTTAGTTCTAAAACATACAATTAAAAATAAATATGTAATAGTTTTTCATCATATAATGTCAAGTGATTAACTAATTTTAAGTCTGAATTCAGATATATTGAAAAAACAATTCAATAAGGATAAAGAATTGAAAATGTATTTTAATTCAAATGTATTAATCCCTTGACATTAAATTCTCTCTATCTCAATTTCATTCATTAAAATAAAAATATAAAGGGGCGCCTGGGTGGCTCAGTCAGGTCGGTTAAGCGATTATATGATTTGTGAGTTGCAGTCCCTCATTGTGCACTGCACTGATAGGGCGGAGCCTGCTTGGGAGTCTCTCTCTCTCCCTCTCTGACCCACCACCCTCTCTCTCCTCTCTCTCTAAATAAATAAAAACATAAAAAAAAATAAAATTAAATAAAAATATAAAGTTAACAATGTTATCTACATTAACTATGTAGTATCACTCAACAATTATATCAAAACAAGTAATATACATATTAACCAGAACTCAGTGTTTCTCAAAGTATATTACAATAGTATTTTCTCTCAGAGCACACATTAAAAGTAATTTTATTTTTTTTGGTTTGAACCAAGCACTTCAAAAAAAAAAAAAAAACCTAAAAAAACGAAAAGCCATGAAAATAAAAGTTTATGCATGTGCATGAGTAGATAATTCCCTTATGTGTGCACGGTCAACTTAAAAATTTTTCCCGAAGCTGGTACCTCATTCTTTTGATTCAGGAGATTTGAAAATGCTTGTACTTTTTTAAAAATCACATTTCCGAATTTTGTAAACATGCAGAAGGAAAACTAATAGTTTGTTAGAATTTATTTACATCTAGAAGAATGTATATTGAGCATATGGTGAAGACCAGTTTTGCCACATGAACGCTATTTAGATAAGCTTTCAGGAAAGCAGGCGGCTGGCATGTTTGAAATCATTGACCCACAGAAAGTAGGTTTGAGGCCATTCATAATAAATCAGTGTGTCCTGATTTATAAAGTATGACCATTTAACATTAGACATAAAGTCACTTGCCTGTGCCTACAGAGTAAAGACGTGTATTATTTACCTCTAGAACCTAGCGTCATGCCATTTACAGACTGGCCCTCAAAAACACCACATTACCTTATCAACTTTAGTTATAGGATGATCAAGGTTATTAAATCCTACCCTGGTTCCAAATCAGGGTAAAATAGCCCTTCCCTACTTATATCAAGGATTCCATGATATGACACAAAATGACATGATAATTAGTTGCCTTTGCTGACTTATCTTTTTTGACAGAATAGCCATCATTAGCTATGTCTTTGTTGTAAAGTACAAAGCAATCCACGCTACTCAATGATCAGAACTTATTACATAAAATCCCCTCACCCTTCCTTGTGAATGGATATTACAAATATTCCTGGGCAGCTAAAAGTGTTCTCTTAACATTCCTATCTCTCACTTATTCAGTTAAAAACTAATCCAGGCATGGATGTGAAAGGATTTGGCAGATGAAATTAAGGTTACTAATCAGGTGAATTTAAAACAGGAAGATCAGCCAGGATGATCCAGGTCAGCCCTGCATAATTGATTAAGCCCTTGAAAAACAGAAAAGTCAGGCGGAGTAGCAGAGAGTGGAAGGCAAAAGGAAGATGAGGCACATGGGATGTCAGACAGATTTGAGTTATGATGACTTGGCTCATTGTCATTGGCTTTGAAATGGAGGAAAGGGCTACAAACCAAGGAATGTGAACAGGCTCTGGAGCAAGAGCATGAGCCCCAGCTGCGAGGCTCACAACTAGCAAGAACATGGGGACTTCGGTTTTACAGCCTGGTGAGGTTGGGGTCAGATTCTTCTCTAAAGTTTACAGCAATGAACACTGCCTTCCCGACACCTTGTGAGACCCTGAGGATCTGGCTCTGCTTGCTCGGACTCGGAATTTACAGAACTGGAAGATAACAAATATGTGTTCTTTTACGCTGCTAAATTTGTTAAGTCAGAGTTAAATCATTGCAACACACATAAAGTAGTTATATATACTATATATACTATACTATATCCTATAAAGTAATTTATATTATATAAGAAAAGAAACAGCTGGATATGCTATATTTATTCATGAAAAACACACCTTACACATTTTAAAAACGAAGAGGAATAAAAAGAGAAATGAAGAAACAGAGGTGTAAAACATACTATCAAAACAAAAATAGCAGTAGGCGAGGTTAGTCAGAAAAGGAAGATTTTATTTAAGATGAGCGCAGAATGGCAGAGACTCTGAACTCTGCTGACACGAAAGGCAGCATAGATCTTAAGCTTTGGACTGAATTAGTGGAAATCTTTTGGAAGATGTTAGTTGGGAGGTTGATCAATGGGATGTGTTAAGGGATCGCAGTGAATTATTCTGATTTACACGTTTTTCTCCATAATTAGGGCCATCTGTGATGCTAACGGATACCCATCAGGGTTAGTCTCCTATCCTCTCATGGATACTGGGAGACAGAGTCCCTGTGTACTTTGATGTTTGCATTTCACAGAGATGGTTTCCAGGTTATTGAAAAATACATTTCCTGGGTTGTAAAATTAGCAAGAAGGTGGAAGAAGATATCTATCTATCTATCTATCTATCTATCTATCTATCTATCTATCTATCTATATCAGAAAGAAACCTATGTAAAGTTTTTAGTTAAATCGAGGAGCACCCTCTTGATCAATATCTTAAAGTGTCAGTACTGATGTAGGCACTTAAATTATAACTATATTTATGCATTAGCACGTTATACTTTAATATATGACAACTATGAACTATGACATTATTTTAGGTTCTAATTCTGAAAGTATAACAAATGTAAAATTAGAAATTTGGGGAAATAATTTATCACTGTTAGATTTCCATCCCTTTTTAACACAGCTGGAGTATATTACTAAATATAGTAAGCTGTGATGAGATTAAAATGCACCTGTAGTTATTATTGACGTGTTGCTGGAATGTTTTCAATGGGTGTGGTCAGGAAAACAGTGGCCGAACAGTCCTACTGTATCCCTGACCCAGTAGAAAACAGAGTAGTACCTGTAAGAACATGCAAGGTTCTAGTCTCAGTTAACCATTCTCTTTGGCGGCCATTTCTGAATTTTTAAGTATTTTATTTTGCTTATTTATTTTTCTAGTGGCAAAAATCCCTCACAGGGATTTTTTTTTAATTTTATTTTGTTTACTTATTTTGAGAGAGATAGAGACAGCGTGAGTAAGGGAAGGACAGAAAGAGAGGGAGAGAGAGAGAGAATCCCAAGCAGGATCTGCACTGTCAATGCAAGGCCTAGTGCGGGCCTCGAACCCATGAAACTGTGAGATCATTATCTGAGCTGAAATAGAGAGTCAGATGTTTAACTTACAGAGCCACCCAGGTGCCTCTCTCACAAAATTTTAAAGTGAAAGTGCTGTAAATAAAGTTAGGTACTATCAAACATGATTAAATGGACACATGGTATAAATCTGTCATGTCAGCATTCAGAATTCGAATATGATTTGTCTTTAGAAAATAGAGTGTATTGCTCTAAAATAAATGTGTGGATGTTTGTGAGCACATGAACATAGGACTAAATTATCATTAAGTTAAATATGACCGGCGAATAGTTGAGTATCTGCCTAAATATAGAAGTTAGATTTTTGTTTTTCGCATTAATGACATTAATGAATTTATTGTATTTGGAATAACTGTTAATACAATATTATGATATGCACAGTGCATGAAAAGAGTTTGTGAAGAGAATACATTTTTAAAACAGTAACTGTACCTCTTAAAAATAATGCAGATGGCATTTTATTGTACTTGTAGCCAGCATTGTGGATTTAATTATTGGATACTAGTTATATGTTACTGTTATAACATAACATATAATGACCTCATGTTTCCTTATGTTCAGAAAATATAGCCTGTAATGAAAAGCATAATGTAATCTTGTTCTCATTCATGTTACTTTTATAGTTTTTCCCATGATATGTAGATCATTAATATTATTATACATGCCATTTCCAGTATATTGGTAGTTAGGCATTCTTGAGTGTACTTTACCTGGCATGCATTCCCAACGTCTCCTTCAACCTGAAGCTGTGCTGGTTCATCATGGTAGCCACTCGCCACTCGAGACTGTTTTTATTTAAAAGCATACATTGCACTTCTCAGTTGCACTGACTATTTGACCACTTTGGAAGTGCTCAGTAGCTAAATGGCTAGTAGCTACTATAATGGGCAGAATAGATTAATCAGCATTTTCTTCACTGAGACAGTTCCATTAGACAGTGTCAATTTAAAGAATATGATTGTTGGGGCACCCGGGTGGCTCAGTCAATTAAGCATCTGACTCAATTTTGGCTCAGGTTATAATCTCATGATTCAAGACCCACATCAGGGTCTGCGGGCCAGTGCAGAGCCTGCTTGGGATTCTCTCTCTCTCTCTCTCTCTCTCTCTCTCTCTTTCTCTCTGTCCCTCCCTCTCTCTATCAAAATAAATAAATAAACATTTTTCTAAAAAGTAAAGAATGTGATTGCCAAATCAATTCGATAGTGACTACAGGCATGCAAAATACAGCCTAACTCTGTGTTTTTCATACATAAAATGCAAAACTTAATCAAAATGAAAATATAGGTGGAGCTTTATCCACGCAGTTAAATAATTTTTGTGATGTTATTTTTTATGTGAGTAAAAACCAAATGCACAAGAACTTCTGCAACCAGTTGATATACCTATTACTCTGTGAAGAACTGGTTTGGTCTGAGCGGCAATCACAAACGCCAGTCATCGAACTCCCAAGAAATATATCACAATGGAACTTCTAACACTCATATTCTCATAATATTTTAAAATAACTTAATTAAAATTTTCTTCTTGTTTTTTAAAACATGAAAACATGAATTTTTGCCAATTAAGTGAACCTTCGTGTTTTTAATTCTATGTATTTTATCATTAAGAATAGCAAATGTAATAGCACCAATTCACTTAATTTATCTAAAATGGCAATTTAGTGAGATAATAAGCTTAGGTTTAAGTTTTTCTAGTCAAAACCAGGTACTTAAAATTCCAGGAAGACACTGTGTTAGGCACTGTAGTTAACTTTCCAAATTTGTTCACCCTATGTCACCGAGTTGTAACAGCAAGATGTGATTTAGACAAATGACCTTGCATCAAAGGCAAGGAGGTCTTGTCCTAAGGGGAGTTACATAAAGGACGCTGTGATTTGTTCAATAATACGTGTGACTCAATATGGACTGCTGACTTTAAGGACCGATTCCTGGTGATGCCTCAGAAAGTTCTCCCTTCATCTTATGAGAAACAATTGAAAAATTAAAGTGACTTTGTGACCCAAATAACCCCATATCCTTCTACTATCTGTGAGAGGAAGTGACCTAGATATAGAAAGAATACAAGTTTATAAAAACAGAATTGACATTAAATTCATTTGCACTGTAACTCTGCCTAGCGTTGAACTTTGATGTCTGATGATCAACGACTTTCCTTACTGTATAAACGGTTTAGCTTAGGGCTCTGTTAGTTTGGGTCTCTGTTACTAAGACCAATAAATAGATGGTAGAAGCCTGGATGGATTGAGAGAGAGAGAGAGAGAGAGAGAGAGAGAGAGAGAAAGAGAGAGAGAGATGGATGGATTTCTCCTTGCCTCTGTAGTCCTCATTTGTTCGGCCTGGATTGCCTATCTAAAGTCTTTTACTACTTAGTTTCTACCCATTCTTCAGATGCAACTGAAATATTTCCACTTCCATACAATATTAACCAATTGCATTGTAAAAGAAACCCATAACCAATCACTTTGTAAAGAAACACACAATTTTGTGCAAATGATAAATTTTTTGACTCTGCTTTTAAATCTATTTAAATGCTTTTATCATGCTAACAGAATGTAAACAAAACAAACAGAAATATGTTTTATTTATTTTTCAATCAATATGAATTAATAATGACTTTAAAAACACAAATCAAGAGAGGTGAGGTATGGAAGTTTTGAATAGCAAAATTAACCAGAATGATTTTATACATCCCAAAAGAACAAAAGCAGGGGAGGGTTCACTCATATAGCAATACATAAAATAGTGTACTCAAGTAAATTATTTTATATACATATTGCATTTACTGATATTTGCACAATTGTACTTTTTCTGAATAAAACCTAAAAAAGTTAGAAAGTAAGTAAGTAAATGTTTCCATAGGCTATGCTGTCTGCTTACAACACAGTAAAACCAAATACCAAGCAAAGGAGCCACGTCTAAAAAGTATTTATTTGAATTAAGAAATAATTTTTGATTTTTCATAAAGTCCTAGTAAAACCGAAAACTAATATGAGCTGCTGACTGTGTCCTCTAAATCCATAGGATAAGCCAAGAAGAGGGGATTGACAGTATCCCAGAGTCTAACATAAGCTCCGAAAGGCCATGTTTGCTAACATTGAAAGGACAAGAGTCATGTACCAGGGATGAGGCAAAAGATCATTCAGTCATTCAGAGTTGTATGCATGTGCCCTTCTTCCTCCCTATCTGCTACACGATTAGATGGGGAAAGGCGAACTATCTAGGATATAGAGGGACCCCCTAAGGCATAAGTCACCTGTTAGGTCACAACAAATTATAGCCCTAGAGATTTGAAACATGTGGCATAGCACTTCCCTACACCCCGAACTCACTTTGAGGGTCAAAAGTCAAGAATCATTTTTTACAACTTGCTCCAGGTACACATGGTCACCTAGGAGTGCAGACGCCCCTCATGTCATCCTTTGTACTGATGTTTAGAAGAGCTATGTGACTGTACATTCCCCACTGAGACTTGGTCTCTGGCTCACTCTTCTCCTGTTCTTGTTACTCTCACCCTGTATGTGTAGCTCCTACTGTATGGAATGCCTTTGGTTCTTAAAGGATATTGTCTTTCTTGGCTCAATTTGACTCTTTGGAAGGCCCCTCTCCTACCCTCATGATTGATGGGCTTACAGATTGCTTTTCAAAATACATGTTCTGTGATATCTCCACTAACAGAACTGAGAGTTCCTTCTAAGTTTACCCCTACACTTAGTTCATACTTCTATTATTATACCTGATAGTTTTCTATACATCCCTACAAGAGAAGAGAATTTCCATAAACATATTTTATCCCTTATATCTAACATAATGAGTCACATGGAGTAGGGAGTAAATAATATTTTTTTACTGGAATGAACAACATATAACTCTGAAATACTATCAGAAAAAGACACACAAGGGTACTTAGTCAAATATTCCTGTTAATTATATACACATAAGCAAATTTCTATCCATGTTCAGCACACTATTGTTGCTCGTCTTTATTTTATTTATTTTTTAACGTTTATTTATTTTTGAGAGACATAGAGACAGAGTGTGAGCAAGGGGAAGGGCAGAGAGAAAGGGAGACACAGAATCCGAAACAGGCTCCGGGCTCCGAGCCGTCAGCACAGAGCCCAATGGGGGGCTCAAACCCACAGACCACGAGATCATGACCTGAGCCGAAGTCGGATGCTCAACCAACTGAGCCACCCAGGTGCCCCTGTTGCTTGTCTTTAAATTTTCAGAAACTGATTGAAGCTGCAGAGGTAAAAGTTTTATAATTATTTTTCTTTCAACATATTCATCAATATATTTATACTGAGAATTTGTAGTTATATTATTACTGAACGTTATTTTGGATACAAGTTTCCAAGTTCGGACGACTTCATACTTTCAGTTAATAACACCATGTTTACCAGTCCTGTCCGCTGTGTCACGCTGATGATTTTTCATGGAGAATCCTAATGATTTGGGGGTCCTCTTGTACTTCCTTAATCACAACATGCAACCATCATGTGCTCTCACTGTACTTGATTGAAAGTTGGACCCTGTTGCATAACAACTGCATCAAGACAAGAGACTCAATAGGGCGCCTGGGTGGCTTATTCGGTTAAGCATCCCACTTTGGTTCAAGTCATGATCACGCAGTTCATGGGTTCAAACCCGAGTTGGACTCTGTGCTGACAGCTTGGAGCCTGGAGCCTGCTTCAGATTCTGTGTCTCCCCTTCTCTCTCTGCCTCTCCCCCACCCGCACCCTGTCTCTCTCTCACTCCCTCAAAAACAAATAAACATTAAAAATTAAAAAAAAAGAAAACAGACTCGATTTACGTTTCTTTCTTATTTTTTTTAATGTTTATTTATTTTTGAAGGAGAAAGAGAGACACAACATGAGCGGGGGAGGGGCAGGGAAAAAGGGATACGCAGAATCCTGAGCCGCCCAAGAGCAACGAGATCATGACCTGAGCTGAAGTCGTGGATGTTTAACCGACTGAGCCACCCAGGCCCCCAAATGAGTTACCTTTCTTCAACAGCACAGTGATTCATTTCTGATTGTCCCTTCTAAATTAAACTTACATATTTAACAACTCTTGAAGTAAAAATTCATTTAAATAAATATTTAAGTAATTATATTTTTGGAAATTTGTTTAAATGCTAAAATTGTTTAATCTACAATTAGTAATTAAAAGATAAGATATTAGAGAAGTTCAAGACATGCATGTAATACATAGTTTGAATAAGTGAAGATGCAGTGTACGTTATAAAAGGAATATTAAAATAAATGTTGAAGCATTTTATTTGTATGCTTTAGGCTAGGGATGAATGCCATGTCCTACAAATTGCTTCACAATGAAAGACAGGATTGACTTACATTATCACCAAGTAAACAAATGGAATCTGCTTGATATGTGGCTTGACCAAGAGGTTCAAATGAAGTGGGATGTTCCCAAATCTCTTTACTTGTCTTGCTGTGTCTGTCTCTTTCTTGATTTCTTGGCTCTGCTTTCCTCTACGTTAGCTTAATCTTCAAGCAAGCTTTCTCCATGCAATGGAATGTCCCTACTTTATGTCCCCTTCTTTAATTTAAAAATTAAATATTAGATATTTTTATTCTCCTGTAGTCATATTCTGATTTTAAATGAAAAACAAAAACAAAAGAACAAACAAAAAAACAGGAAACTGATACTTTGGATACTAGGATACTGTCAGTTCAAAGGACAATGTGTAGGGCCAGCAGCAAAGCTGTCATATATCAGATATCAGCAAATATCAACTGTCATATATCATATATCAGCAAATATATCAGAATTGCCAAACCATAGGAGACCGCCCTTCCCCCACTCGTGCATGCTCTCTCTCAAAAATTGGTGATCTGTCCTAATTTTAACTAAGACTTCCAACCTGGTCCCCCCAAATTCCATGTTTCAACGAGAATTATCTATCACACAAACTATAACCGTTACCTAGAGAATGTACTCTAAACTGCTTTATATAACTAACAAATTCCTTCATCCTGACTCTACTTGGCACACCTCCGTACACATGCTCACACCACATACTTGGCTACGTTTAGATCTCTGAAAGTATTATGCCTTTTTCACACATGAACATCATTTCAAATTCTGTCCATTGTATCTGAATAGTCTTTTTTTCCCCTCTTGCTTCCCTTGTCTCTTTCCACCAATTTTACCATTTTCATGACTTAATTAGACTTGATTTTATTAAGGAGCATTCTTTATCCTTAACCCCCAAAACAGGATTAAATGATCCTCACGTGCTCCCATAGCATATGATGTTTCGTAAAACATAGCATTTGTGATTAATGTTTATTTTCTCTTTCTTCTACTAACCTACTGACCACATGAGGGTAGGAAACATACACTGTACCCCACATTATATTCTAGAACTCTGTTCCGCTATCCTTAACTGAAAGTGGAAAGAACAACTAAATCAGTAAATAATTTATAAATAGTAAATTTAATTCTAATATTTTTTTAATTAATAAAACCGATGCCTGTTGCCTCTGACTTGGATATTCTTCTAAAAGTATTTCCTTGGGAAAATTCCTCTACATGCTGAATCTCAATATAAAAACTAATATAAAACATCGAAACAAATGAACAAAACAATATAATACAAAGTTTTATAAAGGCAGAACTGATAGTTTCCTTTCCAGTGTACCCACTCTTGAAGTGAATATGAATTTTTGATAGAATTTAGCAGAATGCTTTCCAAAATTATTTGTTTGCATTTTCAGCAGTTTTGTGTGAGTTGGCTCACTTTCCCATCCATACCACTATTTGTGTTATCACATGTTTTTAATTTAGTCTTACTAGGCCTAAAGAAATACCACGTGTCCACACTACTTTAACTTTGATTAACTGTTAGTGAGTGTATGCATATTTTCCTTTTCATTAGACTTGCTTATGTATAAATTTTCCATTGAATGCTATTGAAGATATGGTGGACAGACTTTCCTGCAGATGGAATTTTTTTGTCATCATATCTTGTACCCTCGACCACCTTAGCTTATTTCTAAAAGGTCTTTTCTTCGTGAAAAGCTGAAAGATCAGCTGGTGGATGGACGAGGGAGCATTGCCTCATTCGTGCATCTGGTAGTTGGATGGTTGCTGGCTGTTTGCTCGCTGGATCACTTCAGTTCTCAGAAAGTGCCTGATGAACTTGAATCTATTCCAATGGAGGTCTCAGGTTTTCAGAAGATAAGCCTCACTTTTCAAGTTCACTTCAAGTCTCTGCTTATGCCATATTTTTTCATGTCCTCACAGCCAAAGCAAGTGACATGGTCAAGCCCAGAAACATTGGGAGAAGGGACCACCGAAAAGCTTTGTGGGAGCTGTGAACAAATTGGAAGCCAATGGAGTGCTGATTTACCAGAGTGAATAAGATGGAGACCCTTTGAATAACATCTGCTTCATTCAGGCCAACTGGAATGAGACTAAAATAAAAATATTCTATAGTGAGGGTGAACGAATGAGATCATAAGTGATTATTACACTTTTAGGAGAACATATACTAGGGGAGACCATAGCTTAAGTTATCTACCCTCTTACCTTGAATCTTGTCAGAGATTGAGGTCAGCAATTGAAGAAAATTTTGACTTATTGGACTTGTAGCTTCAATCTTGGGACATATGTGAGTGCACTTTTTTCTTTTTTTCACAATAAGATAGACACTCCAAACTAATATACTGGAGACATAAAAAGAGTGCACAAACATATCAGTGGTGAAAGGCATGGGCACCATTTATGCATCACTGCAAATACTCTCTGGCCCATCAGTCTACAGAATTGAGCTAGTTCTAGCTCAGGTAACTGCCTTGGCACAAGACTCAGTAAACTCTGGCCAAGATCACATGGGCGTATCCCAACACCTCTTCTCTCCACCTCAGTCTGAATGGTGTATCTCTTTCCATCTGCCAGAAGAATCCTGTTAATGATGAGCTGTGACATTCAGAGGCTACACATATGTAGCCTTGGAATACAGATAGATTGACATATTTTAAAGAGGATATTTTAAATTTGAATATAAATTTGTTAAATCAAATGTTCTCTGTGTTATGCAGTAAATCTCTGCTGGCCCTCACTTGCTGAAACTTCGGATCACCTTTATAAAGTAGTGTAGTTGAGTTTAAAAGTTTGGTTTTAAATTATGTTTTATAACTCTTATAGTTTATAAAAACACACAGTATTACAGAAACTACATGAAGTCATTTAGAATGTGGCCCTGCACACAGTGCTGAGTAACAATGAAAAATTACACTAATCGACTTTGTCATGAACTTAGTGATTTTTCAATACAAATATATGTATGTGCAGGTGTAATTTAAAAAGACTCTCATTATATTTTCTTTATTGAGCTATGTTTTTAAATTTTTTTTAATTTTTTAATGTTTATTTATTTTTGACAGACAGAAAGACAGAGCATGAGCAGGGCAGGGGCAGAGAGAGAGGGAGACACAGAATCTGAAGCATGCTCCAGGCTCTGAGCTGTCAGCACAGAGCCCGATGCAGGGCTCGAACCCACAAACTGCGAGATCATGACCTGAGCTGAAGTCAGACACTTAACCAACTGAGCCACCCAGGCGTCCCTGAGCTATGTTTTGCAAAAGTAAACATGATGAAAAGTAGATTGCATTCACTGGTTTCAGTAGAAGTGACAAAATATTTTGCTTGAGTCTCTGTTGTGAATTTGGGCCCATATGTAATCATTTTACAGATGTAGGCATATGTCTAAATCTTAAACACAACACCCTTTAAAAACACAACACCCTGTAAGCTTGCAAACATGAATTAAGGACAAATTTAGCATTTTATTATTTCTACCATTGTCCTCAAATGTACCACTTTTTTGTACTACTATGGTTAAAGGTGAGTGTTATAAATTATTTGCATGTTATTAACCTAAGACTAACTGCAAAGGTAAAATTATTCATTATTTAAAAACAATTGACGGCCCATCTTAAGTGAAATAATAGCCCAGTGAATCAAATCACAAATGAATTACTACTAACAATTAATTACAAGTTATTTAATTAAATGTATTTATTTAGAGGTGAATTAAAAGAAATTTTGCATAATAAAGAATTAAGACTTTTAATTCATTCCTGTTTATTTACCTTCTTTCTTCACTTCACTCGTCTCTTCACTTCGATCTGAAGCTCTTGGGTAAAAGATCACTTTTTTTTCCTTTTCATTCTCCTCTTCCTCCTCCCACTCCCCCTCCTCCTCACCTTCCCAGTCCCCCTCCCTCCTCCTCTTCCTCTTTGTCCTTCTCCCTCTTTCCATCTTCCTCTTTTCCATCCATGTCCTCCTCCTTTTTCTTTCATCCTTCACAGTGCCTGGCACATATATATTTTTGATAGATAAATGAACTTCTGGCTAAAAGCTTTGGAGGAATGAAGACTGCCATGGCAAATGCCACTTTTAATTTCAATCTCATTTCCAAACCAGTTTGGATCATAATTAGTCAGCAATGATGCCAAATGCAATTTTTGCTCCATAATCATTACTTCCATGTGTCTACTGATGAAGTAATCTCATTTAAAAATTAGGAAAAATACTTATAATCGTATATCTGATTTAAGAACAAAAAGGAAATTACACAATTCAAAAAGCACTTTAAAAAGAAACTGCCAAACATAATACGTCCTGCGTGGTTTCTTTCAAACAATGACTAACTGTCTTTCTGCTACTAAAGTACCTTAGGTATTAGTGATAGTTGTGCCAGGAAGTATGAATCCTCTAACCTCTTAATTTTGCCAGGCCATATTTGTGAAAAAAATTACATCATTTTTATAATGATAACTTGGCAAATAGATTGGGAAAAAAATTTGAAGCCAAAAACAATGACCACATGCATTCATATATCTCTACAAAATTACAAATGGGAATTTTTTGATGTTTTGCTTTTATGTTACATTAATTATAATAAACAC
Source organism: Paguma larvata (assembly GCA_030068075.1). Lineage (NCBI taxonomy): Eukaryota > Metazoa > Chordata > Mammalia > Carnivora > Viverridae > Paguma > Paguma larvata. The sequence continues at coordinate 40,971,872 of CM057840.1, forward strand.
AACATACTTGACAAGCATAAATTTAAGTTGGCAAAAACAGGGATAATGTCAGTGTGTTATTACTAGGCTTAAACAGTATGACTTTCTACAAAGCATATGTTCTTAACGGATGACAGGAATAGAAGCCTGTGAAATATTAGACAATGCGGGTCAAATTTACATTTACTGATGCAACCCTGAATCAAAATAGATGGGACTTTGGTGAGGCCACTTAGAGAATATAGTATGACTTCACACTGAGGGACTCAGTAAACTGACGTCTGAGTCATCAAAACAAGGAGAATCCGGATGAATCAACAGGTAGAAAGGCAGAGCACAACATAAAGCTATGATCTGGGAAATGGTTTTGGACAAAGAGCGTACGGGAATTTCCATGGAGCAGAAGTGAACGAAACTTAAGAGAGGGCTAGAGGTATCTAAAACAGAAGATCGACCCATCATGATCTTGCAGGAAAGCAGCCTCCCCTGGGACACCAGGACACTGCCGCGCGGCTCCAGACCACTTTGAGCCCTTCCTGGGCCAGGGCCCCGTGAGCACCGGAGGTTCTGCAAGAAGGCCCTGATCGGCAAGGTAGGCGGTCTCCGGACCTTCCCCAAATGCCTCAATTGCCGCGTCTGGTGCTGCACTGTCCTCGGCCACCAGGGAGCCACGTGCGAATTCTGCCAGCCCGGGAGTCAGGGCCAAATCGGAAACAGGTGTCACGTCTGAACGCCCTGGAAGATCGCTTCTCATGCTCTGGACTCAGTGCCGGCGCTGTCGGGACAGCCGCACAGATGATGTCATCTGCATCAGTGCTATGTCCCAACGTCTACATGCTCAGGAAGGTGTGGAAGGACCTGGAGACCCAGAAGCAGCCTCTGAGACACTTCAGGCTGCCCAGCCCCGAGGTCGGCTGACTTCTGACCTCAGCGGACATTCCATGAGGGTCTTGGCGGTGAGTATTGGAAAATAAATAAAGTTCAGGACTTTTGTTTTAAAAAATATATGTGTATGTATTTGGGAATATATATGGTATGCAAATATTTATATATTATCACAATTTGATGACTTTAAATAATCCTGTTTTATGATCTAAAATTTGTTAATTAGAAATTTGAGATTTTTTTCTTTGAAAAGGTTGTCGTAACTTATGATTGTATACATATTTGAGTGTTTATTTCTGTCGCCATATCTCTTCATTGAAAACAGCATAAAGCAGAGAGAGCTGTCTCTGGAGTTTCCACAAAGACATATTCAGGGTATAATTTATATCAATTTTTTACTGTTTATGTTCATATTTGTTTAATATTCCCTGCATGAAGACATCTCTGTTATCCTTGGATTTGTACATATTTGCAAAAGTTGCAGTCCCTCTTAAGAAAGAGAATATAAACGCAGTGTCTTGATTCTGTTTGCCATTTACCTATTATTTAACTATATACCCAACTTACCTGACTCTATAACTCCTACACCACAGTTTCTGTACTGGGATAAAGGACCTCACATTATCTTCAACATAATATTACAACATGCTTGCACAAAGTAAGCACTTGACAACTATATTGTGAAAAGACCCCATAAGAAAAGGAGATAGTTAGAATTTGGGGGGCACTGAATTTTCACTCATTTCTAAGTGATACAGGTAATAGAAATGAGAATAAACTTCTGAACATGCTATACGTTTATTCCATATCAAATGCTCTGAGTTCTTTTTTTTGTTCACACTTAAAATTTTGCCCACAGTTCTCAAATTCCTGTATTTAAGTGTCTCAATAGATTTACCCACCTGCATCCCTATCCCTGTATTTGTGGGTTTTCATATTCCTTATTCATATATTCAAAATGTAATCACCTAGCAACTACTTGAAAACCCCAGGCTCTCAGCCAATACATTCCATTAATGTACATCAAGCTCTTAGACAATAACCAAGAAGAGGACTCCATTTCACTCGTCTGAGCCTGATAATCTATAAAATGCATATCTGTGTGAGAGTTTTACAGATTCTTAAAATGTTAAATGTAATTTCCTAGTTAAAACACATATTTTAAATTCATGTTGATACTATTCTTGTATACATCATAACATATCATAATTATTTTAACCGTCAAGACTTTGAAATGTATTCACAATCACCATTACACTGAGGGTAAGTCCACGCATATTTTGGGATGGAAAAAATATCTTCGCATAAAGGACTTAGTAAAATTCCAAAAAGTTTTCAAATGAAATTATTCATAAGCAAAAATAGCTTATTGCAATTATAGTCAGAAAGATGTAATCAGTGAAAGAAGGGGGCTCCAATAGAGGTTTCATCTGCAATAGCTTTATGGATAGTGACAGAAACATCTTATCCCAAGAAGAACAGCAAAACGGAAGTCAGAATCACGTTATCTTGGGAAAATATGGAAGATATCCGATGATAGTAGACAGTGTTTCTAAAAAGCAAAGCAAAATAGTAATAAAATAATGATATATCAAGAGGTGTATTCATATAGCAGTTTAAAGTATACAACACATTACATATTACTTGACTTGGTTGATGTAATAATAACTTTACAGTGGGACAAGACAGTTGTTTTCAACACTCCTTGAGAGAGACAGAAAAAGAGCCCTTTATTAAATTATTGGACATAAAAACTTAAGCCCAAATTGTGTAAAGTAAATATATGCCTATGAAAAACCTGCTCAGTCCTTTTTCTTTGGCTGTGCGGGCTGCGTGAAGACATTATCTCAGCTCTTGGAACCAGCTGCCTCTGTGTACTTTCCGGTTTCCGAACTGGGGCTTCTCTGCTACACTCGCATGTTATTTCCACAAATGCCATTGCTACTCAAGCTCCTCTAGACTGTGACACTTTCTCTGCCTTTCCTGGCATTTGATGACTTCAGCAGTTTTGAAGACTCGTGATCCAGTATTTTGTAGAATGTCCCTGGTTTGGGACTTGTTTGATGTGTTTCTTACAATTAAACTGGAGGAAGTTCACAGACATTGAAGACCATTCTCACCACATCTAATCAAGTGCACCTGGTGTCAATAGGCCATCACACTGCGTGTTAGCGTGGATCACCTTGTTGAGTGTTTGCCACATTTCTCCACTATGAAGTTATTATTTTCCTCCCTTTGCTTACTGTACTCTGTGGAAAGAAGTCACTGTGCACAACCAACACTTACAGGGTAGGAAGTTATGCTCCTTCTCTTTGAGGCCAAATATCTACAAAATTGTTTGGAATTCTGCATGGGAGATGTTCTCTTCTATCTATCATCTATCTATCTCTCTGTCTGTCTATGTATCATATATCTGTCATCTATCTTCTATAGTTAATCATCTATCATCCATCTAAGCATATACTTGTGTTATGTGGACTTACAGACATTTATTTTGCATTTTGAGCTACATTATTTACTTTTTCCTCAAAGGGTTTCTGCTTTGGCCATTGGGAGCTCATTTGGTTGCAACAATGCCCCTCTGACATACACAATTACTGTGGATTTTTGAACATTTCTTCACTTTCTGGCACTTCAATATGTTCCATGCTCATTTTGAATATTCCTTGCCCCAGCTTGAGAATCAACTAATGGAAGTCCCAGTTCCTTTTCATTGATGAATGGTACTAGAAAACATGATCTGGCCCCTAGAGGCATTCATCGCTACTGCAGCATCATTGCTCTGAACCTTCTCAGATGACACAGCAAGTGTGTATGTGTCTGTATATTCACATATGTATAAATATTTCTATGTGTCTATATCTGTATCTATATTAAGCTAAGCTCAAGTTCATATTGATATTTCTCATCTAATCCAGTACCACAGGGATCATTCTAGCCCTCTCCCTTGCTTATCTGTAATTCTTAATTCAAATAATGAGAAAATGAGAAACTTGACCCCCAGCCCTCATCATCTTTAATTAATTGTTCGATTCCAGTATATTTAGTTTCAGAGTTGTTAATCCATACCCCCATGGGAAACAACTTTACGAAGTAGAATAACACAGTGTGTTTATATATGGTTCCTTTTGTCATTGGTCTTAGTTTTATTCATCTCCAGAGTTGCTTAAGTCAGAATCTTTTCCTCCACACTTGCATCCATATCTTTGTGTGGCTTGACAGTTCATTATTTTTTTTATCACTGAATAGTATTCAAATGCATAAAGGTATCACAATCTGTTTATCAATTCACCTATTGAACCATATCTTGGTTGCTATTAGTTTGGGGCAATTTTAAATAAAGCTGTTATAATAAATATGTGTATACAAGCTCAAATCAGTTAGATAAATACCCAGGAACATTCTTTCTAGACACCAAGATAAGACATTTTGAAGTTAGTGAAATACACAAGACAGGGTCATTAAGCCAATTATTGTCCTGTCCAAAATACCAATAATGATTCATTGAGAAATAATTTGTAACAATTCTGTTTTCCTTAAAAATATTTGATGAATTACTGTGTCTAGAATAGTAAAAGTTCCAAATTTTTATGAAAGTTACAGAACTGATATAATTTTTGTGAAACATTTTGCTCATCCCGGATATGGGAAAATCATACAAACATACATGCCCACACTGAATCCAAACAGCAGTCTTAAAATCATATGTTGCAAATTGACTCTTATTTTCCTTGTTTATACTGCTCATCACCATAAGTAAAAGCATCATACTTACTGTGGCAGAATAACATCTCTTCGGAAAATAAACATCTACGGTCATGAATTACAATGCATTGTGAAAATGGCACTTTCTTTGCAAAACACACACACAGACACACACACACACACACACACACACGTATGTTTTCCAATTCTTTGATATCCGTCAATATGATATACAGTTCCTTGGCTTAAACACTGCCAGCCAGCTACAAATTAATGTATACCTGTATCTTTTATTCCGTGTACAGCCTAAAGGAATAATTTAACACAGGTTTTCCTCACAGAAGAAAGAAAGAGGCTTATGTGAAATACACCCTATTTATTTTTAACATCCTTTCAATTAATCAAAGTAGATTTCTAGGTTATTAGGTTTAGTCAATGTATGACCAAAGGCTTTCACATATCAGTTTCATTCCGCATACCACCGCGTATTCTACTCACATCTAGTTTATAATTATACCTGCATTTTAGTATCCTATTTTGTTTCACCTATTTTTCCACCCGACTTTTCCCTTGCCAGAAAGATGTTATAAGTTTTGTCTTTGCAGGCTCATTACAGTTGCTAAAAATGTATTTCTTAATCTTATTCTGTAATAAACAATCTTTATTTTTTCTCCTCTGAAGAGGTATCTGCATGTATGTCAACTGAGTCTAGATCTATGTACTTCTTTTTTTTTATTTAAATAGTTTATTTTCAAATTGGTTTACATATAACACCCAGGGTTCATCCCAACACGTGCCCTCTCTAATGCCCGTCACCCCCTTTCCCCCTCCCTCAGTCCCCTCACCCTAGATCTAAGTACTTCTAAGCAAGCCTCTGTACTGGTGAATAACTCAACAATCTAAGCTATATTTGAGATCATCTTCGAATGTGGATTGTAAAAATATTTCTAAGTATCCTTTGTAAAAATTATAGGCCATGCTATTTAGGAAAAGATATTATGTATTGTCACAAAATTCTGTATAGCAAAAGAGTTTTGAGAGGTAAGAAATTTATGAATAATTATTCATAATTTTATAATGTTAAAATAAAATTTGTTACTCAATTTCTGAATCAAACTGAAAAATACTTGAATCATTATTCAGACATGTATTGAATTCAGAATAACTTCTAAGGAAATATTAGAGTTCTATATACAGTAATTGATGTCTTCACCATCCACTTAACTTCACTGATAATTTTCACTAGTAATCATAGACAACTCTAAATGTCATGGATTCAATAGCAACTCTTAAAGAAACCTGTCTACATGTAATTTACTTTTAGTTGTAGATTATTATTTAGTTTTAATGATTATAAAACATGAAAATATTTTGAGAAAATTCAAAACTTAATAGAACCAATAATAATGATACGTACTCATAATGAGTATTCAATAATGATGAGTGTTCATTAACAGTACTTAAATTAAAATTTAAATATACTAATCTTTTAGTCATCTTCAAGCACTATAAGAATTGGGAAATTATTCCAATTTCAACAAACTTAAGTGGTCAGGAGAAGACTTAACAGCATGAATAATATTTATTTGATTTTAAAAGAGAGGAAATATATAAAATCAGGATAATGTAATTTTGACATGTAGATGAAACTGCAATACCCACTATTAATTTTCTCTAGAGTGCACTTTCTGTAGACACAATCCTAAAAGATTCTGGGCCTCAGCTCTTCATGTATCAAAGACTACTGGTACTTGACAAATGAGTCCATGACACCCTTCTTTACAATCTAAAGCTTTTTATTTATTCTTTGATTCAGAGCATTGAAAATTCAATTGAATCTGTTAATTGTAACAGATTTCATTCTGACATGCAACAGGATCTTGACCACATATGTTGAGGCAATGTAATCATTCATTTGGCAATCGAACTAGTAGTCTCGTTTGATGAACCATGCCATTATTGGAAAGATAGTTTTTGCCACCATAGCTACTCATTTCCTTTGAGTTTAGAAGGGCTATTTTTCCCATTTTCCATATAAAATTTCTTGATTCAATAAGGTTTCAAGAGAAACAACTCCATACTGATTTTCGACAATAAATTATTAAAAATCAAGGAAATTTTTTATATCCTTTAAATACTGGCAGAAAGGTCTATGATGAATTGTAATTTCAAATTTGAAACTGCGTAAGTAAGATTGAAAATATCCATGCAATAAATAATCATCTTATTTGAATAGAAGCAGAAGCATAGTCTTAGCAATGTTATTTAAGGCGATCTGTGATGGTCAGAATTCTTCTGTTAAAAGATGAGTTGGTGGTTTTATATTGCAAAGACATTTATGCCTACATAGTTAGGATAATCCAAATACAAAGATTTAAGTGATATGTGGCCCATTAAAATTGAATTATATGGAATGACTTCTCAAAGGAATCTAGAAATTAAAAGATTTGAAGCTATTATGTCTTAATACAATATTTTTTATGAGATAAAATTTAAGAATTTCTAAAAGTCATAGTATTTACAATACCATTAAAGTTCATTCCTTCTTTCTGAAGAACTCAAAATATTTACCAGAGAAACCTATAAAATAATTGCCAAACTCATGTAACTTTTGTGCTATGTTGTTATATTCCCACTTCAGATTACAATATAGCCAAATAATAATGTTTAGGCAAACCTTTAGTCACCTCATAGATAATTTTTGGCAGTAGGCTAATAAATATAAATAATTCAAATGAAATCCTCCATGAAATTAGTGACTGAAGAAAAAGATGCTAATTGCAATTAAACAGAAATATTTCATTTGGCAGTAAATATTCTTGAAAGTCAATGAGATAATTTTTTGAAACATTAATTTAGTATGTTTTCTCATACTTTGGTGATAGTAATTTTTTCGTCACAATAAGCTATATGGCTTCAGTATATGTGCATTTTATTTTTCAGAAGTGCATATAAAATATATGGGAAATAGAAAAAAATTCAAGTATTTTTGGTTGTCTTTTCATTTTTTTGTTTTAAATCATAGATTGCTTCTTGCAACAGGAAAACGCAGTTTTGATGTGTATTCTGTCAGTAGGGATGCAGTATGCATTTAGTCACAAAAGGAGAAAAACTGAGTTTTATTTTCAATTTTACTAATCTAATTTAATTGCCCACCCTTGCTTATATTTTTATAGTAAGCAATCTGCAAATGTTTACTTCATATGCTACAAGAAAAAAGTAAACCGTATTTTTGAGACTTTTCATATTTAATCCCACACTAATCAAGTATTTATAATTATCAGCTTCATATTAGATTTACTCAATAAAGTCTAATGATTTCAAAATTGAAATAAATTATAATACTATCAAATATCATAGTGTCTATAAGTAATGGCCCATTACTGATTACATGAAATGTACTTTTTTCCTAAAAACTATATTTTTTTCTTTATTTTAGAGACAGAACATGAGTGGGAGAGAGAACAGAGAGAGACAGAGAATCTCAAGCCGGCTCCACACCCAGCATGGAGCCCAGGTAGGGCTCAGTTTCATGACTATGAGATCATGACCTGAGCTGAAACCAAGAGTCAGATGCTCAACTGAATGAGCCACCCAGATGCCCTTAAAAACTATATTTTAATTATTAAAATTAGCTTTCTATTGGTCAATGAAAACTGATTTCTCTTAAATGTCAATATTTTAGCATTGGAGAAAATTGGCAATGTTGATTTTTTGCCTAGCATTATAATAAAGTGATATGTTGTATTGTGAAATAGTAGATAATTGGAGTTTGTATTCACATCTATCAATGGAGAGTGGGAATTGTCTATGGAATACAAAATCGCATACAAAAATGCTTGTGACCATGGTAAGCACAGATGGTCAATGGAGATCCAGTTCCTCTATTACATGCGTTGCTCTTGGTTCGCACGTAAAAGATTGAAGTTAAATCTGGGGAACTTCAGGGGCAGAACTACCTACTTAATTGATAAATCTTGGTATACCTACCTTTAACTATGCAGATGTTTACACGAAGACGTCAGTCTAGGCATAGCGTTCAGCCAATCTTCTCTTCTTTTACTTTGCCTTTCATATTTATCTAATTTCTTGAGAGTAAAGACGCTCTTTTTTTTGTTAGATTACAATTTTCCAAGACATTGGGTTATTTCATAGCTATGAGTATTGGATTTGCAAATTCATTTGGTGATGTTTGTTCATTTAAAATTTTACTTGCTGGGGCGCCTGGGTGGCTCAGTTGGTTAAGCAGCTGACTTCGGCTCAGGTCATGATCTCACAGTCTGTGAGTTAGAGCCCCGCATCGGGCTCTGTGCTGACAGCTCAGAGCCTGGAGCCTGCTTCAGATTCTGTGTCTCCCTCTCTCTCTGCCCTTCCCCTGCTCATACTCTGTCTCTATGTCTCTCAAAAATAAATAAACATTCAAAAAAATTTAAAAAAAATTTTTACTTGCTAGTGGGGGGGTGGTTTCTTTGAGAGTTCTATATTTGTCTACTCGTATCAATTTATTTCATGGTTTGAAAGATGCTTTCACTCAGGCCCACAGATCCCTCAAGGTAACCCCCAATTTCTTGATGCCTCAGTGCTCTAATTTGTTGAAATTGCAAATTATACCTCAGATGCAGTCCTTGAACCAGAAAGCAATTTCACACTGGTCTCATATCTGAGGCTGCTTTGTCCACACTAACCACATTTCAAGCATAGAATTCAATAATAACTCCGAAAAGAGGCAATGTCACAATTTTCATTAAGGAATGAAGAAACCTTGCATGAGTTCCAGTGTTTGCAAAGGGAGGCGAGTTCCACTCCATATGCTCAATCAGCACGTTAGCCAGCAATTTCTTTGCAGGAGTTGAAATCTGACCTATTCTCACACACACTGTTTCTCAAAGCATGTAGGCAAATAAATGGGTCCCGTTTACTACTTTGTTTTTGTTTTCATGTTTTATTTATTTATGTAATAAGAAAGATCCAATTTAATGCAATCTAATAAGAAATCTGAATGTGTTATATTAAACTTGAATAAATTACAGTAAAAATTAATTTATTTTGAGAGAGCCCAAGCAGACGAAGCTGCAGAGAAAGGAGGACAGAGGCTCTGAAGTGGGCTCTGCACTGACAGCACAGAGCCCCATGTGGGGGTTGAACTCACGAACTGTGAGATCATGATCTGAGCCAAAGACGGATGCACAGCTGACTAAGCCCACCCAGGTGCCCCTATTACTTTGTTTTCTTTGTTTTGTTTCTATAGAGATGTCTACCTTGTTTTTTGGGTGTCTATATCTATATCAGTTTCCTCATGCAGTCACACAAATAAAATGTATATAATGTTTATTCTTTTTCTAACATAAGCATTAAGTGCTATGTGTTTCCTTCAAATAAATGTGTTAGCTACCTTGGACAAATTTTAAAATGTTATGTTTTCATTGTCACTCAATACAAAATTCTCTGTAATTGCCACTTTATATGTTGTATTGGTTATTTGGAAATGTGTTATTTATTTTCTAATTACTTGGAAATTTTTTGGATATCCTTTTTGGTATTGGTTTCCAATGTACTGTAATGAGGTTAAAGGGCATGATATATATAATTCAAAACTTTAAAATTTTAATTTATTGAAACTTGGTTTATGGCCCAAAGAAATTCTGGGTTGATGTTCCATATGCACTTATAAATAATGTATTTTCTACAACTGTTGAGATAATTTTTATGTAAATGCCATTAGTTCAAGTTGGATATTCTATGTCCTTATTGACTATATATCTATTCTATCAATTTTAAGATAGAGGCATTGAAGTCTCCCACTATGTTTGTGGATTTGCCTCTCCTTCTCTCTGTTGTGGGTTAAACAGAGGCCCCCAAATATACATTCATGGCCTACGCACCTGAACTCATGAAAATGACCTTAACAGGAAAAAAACGTCTTTGGCTACTTAATTTTAATACCTTGAGATGAGATCATCTTGGATTCCTTGGTGGGCCCTAAATCCAATGACGGATGTCCTTGAAAGAAAAAGGCAGAGGGGTATTTGACACACAAACACACCAAAGAGAAGGCCAGAGACAGACATGGGAGACATGCTGCCATAAGCCAAAGCATGTCTCGAGCCATCAGATGGAAGAACCAACGAGAGATTCTTCCTTAGAGTGTAGAACTTAAAGAGAAGAAACGTTAGTTGTGTTCAGCCATGCAGTTAGTTGTAATTTGATACAGCAGCCCTAGAAAACTAATAAACTCTCCTTGCCATTCAACCAGTTTTTGGGACATGCATCTTGAAGCTCTGTGGTGAAGTGCTTAAAGGTTAGGATTGTTATGTCCAAGTAATGAAATGGCCACTTTATCCTTAGTAAAGTTCTTTGTTCAGAGATCTAATTTAACCGAGGTAATATAGCCACTCCAGATTTACTGTAATAGGTGTTCACATGGTACATCCTACCTCCATTTTGACTTAAAATGCACACGTACATTCAGGTTTCTTATTAGGTTGCATTAAATTGGGTCTTTCTTACTTAGCTGATAATGTCTGGTTTTAAAGTAACATTTTAATGTGAGTTTTTATATATTTGGGTTTAAATCTGCCATTTACCATTTGTTTTCCATTTGTCTCATCTTTCTTTTTTTCTTTTTTCCATCTGTTTTTTGAGTTAAATTTTTTTTTTTACTATTCTATTTAATTCATCCTAGGCTTATCACTGTAAATGAAGTTTTTTTTAATTCCATTATAGTTAATATACAGTGTTATATTCTTTCCAAGTGTAAAATATAGTGATAAAACAATTCTATACATTATTCAGTACTCATCATGATAAGTACCCTCTTAATCCCCATCACCTATTTTCCTCATCCCCCCCATTCACCTCCCCTCTGGTAACCACCAGTTTGTTCTCCATAGTCGACAGTCTGTTTCATGGTTTCATTCTCTATCTCTTTTCAATGATCATTTGTTTCGTTTCTTAAATTCCACACATGAGTGAAATCATATGGTATTTGTCTTTCTCTGGACTGACTTATTTTACTTAGCATTATAACCTCCAGTTCCATCCATATTGTTGCAAATGACAAGATTTCACTCTTTTTTAATGGCTGGATAATTTCCCATGGTGTGTGTATATATATATTTGAGAGAGAGAGAGAGGGAGACAGAGCATGAGTAGGGGAGGTGCAGAGAGAGAGGAAGAGTCAGAATCCAAAGCAGACTCCAGGCTCTGAGCTGTCAGTACAGAGCCCAATGTGGGGGCTCACACCCACAAACCACAAGATCATGACCTGAGCCAAAGTCAGATGCTTGACCACTGGGCCACACAGACATCTCTGCTGCTGTTATATGTACGTACATAACATCCCTTTATTATCCATTTGTCATTTGATGGACAGTTGGACTGCTTCCGTAATTTAGCTATCGTAAATAATGTTGATATAAAATAGGGGTATACGTATACCTTTGAATCAGTGTTTTTGTAGTTTTGTGGTAAATACCCAGTAGCGGATCCTTTGAGATAGAGGCAATGAAATCTCCATTTCCTTTTCAAGGAAACTCCATACTGTTTTTCACAGTGGCTATACCAGTTTGCATTCCTGCCCCAGGGCCTGAGGGTTCCTTTTCTCCACATCATCCCCCTCACTTGTTGTTTCTTGTGTTTTATATTTTAGCCATTCTGACAGGTATAAAGCGGTATCTCATTGATTTGCATTTCCATGATGAGTAACATTGATTATCTTTTCATGTGTCTGTTGACTATCTGTATGTCTTCTTGTAAAAATGTCTGCTCATGGCTTCTGCCCATTTTTTAACATTTATTAAGTTTTGAGAGACAGAGAGAGACAGAACATGAGCAGGGGAGGGGCAGAGAGAGAGGGAGACACAGAATCTGAAGCATGCTCCAGGCTCTGAGCTGTCAGCAGAGAGCCCGACGCAGGGCTCGAACTCACACACTGTGAGATCACGACCTGAGCCAAAGTTGAATGCTTACCCTGCTCAGCCACTCAGGTGCCCCTTGAGTATTTGTTTTTTGAGTGTTGGGTTGTGTCATATCTTTATACATTTTGCATATTAATCCTTTATTAGATATATCATTTGCAAATATATTATTCATTCAGTAGGTTACCTTTCTATCTCTCAGCTTTCAAGCTACTCCTGTCAAGAGTTTACTCTACCTATGTTACAAACCTCACAAAATACTATTAATGTAATTATATTAGTATTATTGAATTTATGTAGTGAGATATTTTTAAGAAGATATTATAAATGAGAGACACATCTTTTATATGTACCCAGATATTTAGAATTTTCTTCTTTGCCCAAATTACTTTCTTTAGCATTTTCATAGTTTATTTATCTTAGTAACAAATACTTTCAGCTTCATGTAGTATATGTATAGAAGTATAAAATAGTCTTTGTTTTGCTTTCATGTTGAGCTAACATTGAGATAAGTGATGCAAACTTAGAATCCTTAAGTGAATATTGTTTATATTCAGTTTTATATAATAATCAAATTTTTATTTTACAGCTGATAAATCAGTAAAATCCAGTCTCACTAAGAGCTAAAAGAATAGCACAACATATAGACTTGTGGAATCGCTATGTTGTGCACCGGGAACTAGTGTAACATTCTGTATCAAATATACCTCAATTTTATAAACTTCTGAAAAACAAGAAGTACTCAAAGAGGATGTAAATATGAGCAAATATATTAAGGCACTTTAGAAAACTCTAATCACAATTTTTTTCACTTAGTAAATACACTTGTTTTTGGAGAAGTCTTATGTTTATATAAAAATTGAGCCAAAGATACACAGAGTTCCTATGTAATTCCCTTTTCCTTCCCCCAGATCTCTCTATTATTGACATTTTGAATTATATTGGTACACTCGTTAAAATTAATGAGCTAAGATTGATAAATTATTATTAACTAAGCCCATATTACATTAGTGTTCACTGTTTGTGTACGCTGCAGGTGTATCCACCGTGACAAGATCATGTAAAATACTTTCACTCTCCTAAAAATCCTTGTGCTCCACCCATCTATCTCTTCCTCCAGAAGCCCTAGTAACTATTGATTTTTTATTGTCTCCAGAGCTTAGCTTCTTCCAGAATTCCACAAGATGGAATCACACAGTGTGAAGCCTTTTAAGATTGGCTTCTTTCACTTAGCAATCTGAATTTAAATTTCCTCTATGCCTTCTTGTGGTTTAATAGCTCATTTATTTCTATTGCTAAAGAATATGCCATTATCTGGATGCACCACAGTCTGTTTATACACTCACCTACTAAAGGACCTCTGGCTTCCATGTTTTGCCAATTATGAACAAAGCTACTATAACATGGATGAGCAAGTTTTTGTGCGGATGTAAGTATGCAACTCATGTGGGTAAATGCCGAGAAGTACAATTACTGGATTATATGATAAGCTTATGTTAAGCTTTGTAAGAAACTTCCAAAATGTCCAGCAGCAAATGAGAGTTCTTGTTGGTCCAGTTTTAGATGTTACCAGGTTTTTGGATTTTCACCATTTTAATTGGTGTGTAGTGGTATCATTGTTGTCTAGATTTCCAAATCTTGATGCTGAACATCTTTTCATATGCTATTTGCTATCTGAATATCTGCTTTGGTAAGGTATCTGTTCAGACATTTTACCTATTTTAAATTAAGAAAATTTATTGAGTATAAAATTTCTTTGTATATTTGGAAACCATTTATTTATCAGGTATCTTTTTTGCAAGTAATTTCTCCTAGTCTATGGTTTTTGTTTTCATTCTCTTAAATCACCCCAATTTTCTACTTACAGGTTTTATACTTCTTAAGGAGTGTTTCATCACTATTTTCTCTGGTGGCCAAATGATAGATCATTTGTTAATAATCGTGATTACAAGACTAGTCTCATTTGTTCACCTAATTTTGTTAATGTCAAAGGTACTTAACCCAGATAACATCCCAATATCTCAGTAGCAACCTTCCGTATTATGGTTACTCTGCTAGAATGGTGGTGTAACTCTATATACTTTATTACCTATACAATATTTGGGTCTTCAAAAAGAAGCTAAAGATAGAAAATAAGGGTCACTCTTATTCAAATAGATAAACTATTTTTTGAGAGATTTTCTTTCCTTTATTCTACAAGTTATATGCTGTACTATTTCCAAGTGGTTTTATATTTTTCTTATAATGTTAATTGACTTTTAATTAAACATAGACATTTAGCAATTATTTGATTTTAATACAAAAATATGCTTATTCATGAAGCAATAAATGTTACAGCTTTTTTTTTACAGCTGTATTTAATTTGAAAATTAAGCAGGCACATAAGGAGCACATTTTGCACAGTTTCATTTCTTCTTTATTTAATTAGGTATAATATAACTTTCCATGTTTAGCTATGATTCAACATTTCTTTCATAAAATTGCCTGAAATTCTAATAGTGCTGATCACATAAATGTTATGAAAATATAGCCCAATATACTCTATAAATGTGGGCTGAATTACATATAAATTTAAGTGTGCAAGGATGGTTTCCCTTTCTTAGTAATCTAAGAAAGACAAAGAGTGGTTTAACTTACAATTCTACCAACTTTATTAAGTGCTAATTAAAAAGGGAGCATTAAAAAAACCTTAAAAATCACTTCAGCCTTAAAGATATTTCAGTAAGCATTTTAATCTCATTCTTAATTTTATTCACATTAGATAATTGTTCTACTTGGGTCTTTTAAAAAACTGATACTAAAAATAAAAAAAGTAACTTTCAAGAAATATTGATAAATATTGGTATCTTTCAATATTTGCTGCTAAAATGGAATATTTAACATTTTTTCCACATAGTCAGATGAGATTAAATATTACCCCTTTGGAGCTCTACACATTTTCTAATTAAGGAATTAATACTTATAAAATTAGTGCTATAAGCTTCTATATGAAAGTAGTGTACACGATTTGGCAGGTTTCTGATGCCAGGTCAAATAATGACATCCAAATAGGATAAGATATGTCAGGAAATTATGCTATAGAAAAGTAGAGAGAGCAGAATGGACAGAGGTTAAAGCGGCATACATGTTTCCATGGTCTGGAGTTGACTTGCAGTGTAATCCCCCCTATGGACTGAAGGCTTTCCTTTCATCAACCACACAGCTTCGATGGGATTTAGGAGACTCTGCAGATGCGACCACATAAGCAATAGTGCCGTCTTCTCTGTTTCCTTGTTTCTGGCTTTGACGAAACTGACGTTATGAGTCCTACAGCTAAATGCAGCTAAGGCATTCCAAAGTCTTTCAAAGAGAAGAAATCTAAAATAGTGATATCCCCAAATAATTCCTTACTTAAGGAGTCAGTCTTTTGTATCCAGAATATTCCAAAACTTTCAGTGACCATCTACGTCGTTGGCTCTTACTGTGCTCCAGTGCAATATTGAACACTGTATATTCCGAGAGACACATGTTTTTATAAAGGTCATTAGAGCTGCCTGCAAAATTTGATTCCAAACAACTTCTGACTTTGTTTCAGACAGAAAAACACTTTGGCTGATTTCTAAACTGAAGGTGATGATGGATTTAAAGTAGGAGTTCTTAGAGACTATGAAGATAACTCTTTTTTGCCATGTACTTCTTTGAACTCACTTTTTTTTTTTTTTTTTTTTTTTTTTTTTTTTGCTTGTGGAGGCCTGCATTAGGAGGCTATATTTGATTTATCAGCTGTATTTGATTTCTTCTACTTTTTTTCCCCTAACAACATGTATCCTGGTATATAGTTTTTCTATGATGTCCAGAAAATTCATTCAGGAAAGTTGATTTCTGTCTACTGATTTTTCCCCACCAATGTACTTAAGGGTAGCAATGTTTAAAATTAAGTGCAAAAATTCAATTCCCAGTACTTCTTTTACTTTCTAGCCAATATACTTGTTTTCATAATATGAATTCCCTTTAAATTAAGAATTCTGAATAATTTTGATTTTTTTATTGCCATCTTTCTATCGGAGAAGCTTTCCAATAGAGAGCTCCCGGAGTCTGAAGTGCTGGCCAGAGCCGTCCTGAGACAGAGTCGTGAACGCTACTGACCCTGTACATAAACACATGAATCAAGATATTCCCTTTCTTGATGCTTAATGTAGCTCAAAATTACATAAAACAAGAACAGATTTGGAGACAACTATTCTGGTGCCCGTCAACTGTCACTAACTGCTGGAAGTGAGAACATCACACGTTAGCCATCCGGATCGCAGCTGCACTTTAAAGAATCTAAGCACAGACCTGACTCAGAAAAAAAAAAAATCCACATACAAAATAAGTACAAAAATATTTTCTCACTTCATTTTTTCTTCCATACTTATTAAGCTGTGCCTCTGAAGTTGAGAGTCAAAGTACATCAACTTACATTTTAAAGATCCCTTGGCCCCCATGCTGGGGTCCCTGTGGCCAGGATTTTACTAAATTCTATGCATACTTAATGTGTGACTAATGATTTGGTATGCGTGGCCTTGTGTATACAGATCAGTTCCTTATCTATCTAAAACCAGCTACTCACCCTGTAGTAACCCCTGGGATAGAATCTACTGACATTTTTCTGTGATATGCTAACTCTTCTAATCCTGCACTTACCTGATTCCAAAGATTCAACCTCACTCTAGACATCAAACATAATCCCTAATATGTGCACCTGAATTTAAATTCAACATGACTATTACTAAATTTATCCACTTTGTTCCTAAACCACTTGACCTTATAGTTCTTATTTTAGTTAATCCATTTTAAATCTCTTTCTCAAGATTTCCGACCTAATATTGATTTTATTTGAATTTGTCACTCGAAACTCTACGGAATTTCCCTTCGGATAAGATTATGCCCTTGTAAATCTCATGGCATAGAGATAGCAAAGGAACAATACGTTTTCTCTATTCCAAAAGGACTGAACCATTAACCATATTCCTCAATCTAGACTCATAAATCCACCTTGGAGCAAAATAAGATAGGAAGAGGTTGGGGACAAGTGAGAGGTGTAAAGGGAAAAGACTCCTCTTGAAAGTAATAAAGACTTCACAAACTCTTTCATGGCAGTTGAATCAGATTTCCTTTCATTATAGTAATAAAACGTTCTCATTCAAACTATTTTATTTAATAAAATTTTAAATGAGTACATAATCATACAGGAAGAATTTTAGTATACAAATTATGACATTTTGCATGGTTGAAAATTAGGGAATAAACAACTTAGAGACAGAAAAGAAAGATTTCAGATGTAGGATTGTATTAAAAAGAGAGCGATCAATTATCTAAAAAGAAATGACAGAAAGAAATTAAGAACAAGTTTACGCTGGGTTCTACTCCTGAAACCAATACTACACTGTACATTAACTCAATTGAATCTAAACAAATTTAAAAAAATAAGTTCAAAGTTTAAATCTACATGATAAGACAAACCTACTTAAAGAGTTAAAGGTCTCTATTGGCATAACGTAAAGGATAATAGTGCTATTACCTAAACAAAAGGAATATTAGAAACAGTGGTTTGGGATACTGGTAACTTCAGTTTTGACCTTGTTGAATTTGCATTAATTACAAAAAGTTAAATTGGAAAAAAAAATGAATAGATAGAGAAGTTTGAAATTGTTTAGTATAAAGATAAAATTAGTGTGGAGAAGTGAAGAATAAAGAATAAATGATTTATTCTTGGAACTTACTTGCATTTAAGAAAAAAAAGAAAAAATAATATTCTTATAGCAAACTTTCCTAATGTTCAATTTTGGAAATATAATGTATGCCATACAATTTGCATTAATATTATTTGAAAAGATAAGAGTATCATAAAATCAGGGGCCTCAAAAAATAATACTGAATTTTGACTGAATCTTGCAAATTCATTTGATAATATTCAGGAAAGATTAATGATTATGAACAATGGCTGTTTGTGGTCAAATGCAACTTCATATTTTATTCCCTGAAGGACTTTATTCAAGTTAATTAATCAATCCAAACATTAGGTTTTCTTCACAAAATAGAAAAGAAACAAACAAAAAACGTCCCTACCTCTGTTTCTACCACATAGAAATTAAATGAGATAATCATTGCAAAATGGTAGCTTGTAGTAAGTGTTGAATAATTGTTAGCTTTTTAAAACTACTGCTATTATAAAGTCTTACATGAATTCCATTAAACTAACTGTAGAAAAACAGGAGAAAATATTAGGCAGCTTTCTACTCATTGTATCTGATTCTATGGTGAATTCAGAAATAAATGAAAAGTGAGTCTCACTTTTAACTGGTTAGTAAACACAGGTTCACTACAACGTCTATATTTTGATTCATGCCTGTCCGGGGAGGTTTACACTTAGGCCGTGACCTGAATAACCAGAAGGATGTGGCTTTGTAAAACCTGAAAGAAGTGTTTTAGTCTCAGGTCTGAAACAATTCCGGATTATTTGTGGACATCCAAGCTTGAAGTGGCTGAAGCACAGTGAGCAACTGAGATAGAAATCTAGGATGAAGCCGAGAGATAAAACACAGGGACAGATTATATGGATCTTTGTAGTTTAGAGTAAAAGCCTGCCATGCTAATCCCATTCTATTTAACTGGCACATTTTAAACACTAATAAAATAAGAAAATAATTTTACTGCTAAAATTATCTGGTAAGAGATAAAAAATAATTGGAGCTGATTTATGCTTCCAAGAGTTCACACTGGATATTGAGAATAGACTCTAGGAAAGTAAGAATACTGGTCAGATGCTATTTGCATAGGTCGTGGTGAGAAGTTATTATAGCCTGGTCCACTATGGTGACAAAGACAATGGAAAAATGTGTTTGTATTTGGTATATATTTTGGAGGTTGATTGGATATGGTGCCTGGAGACAGAGGGGAAAATGTGACACAAACTAAATGGTCAATAATATTTATATCTCGAATAAAAGAATGAGGGGGGCAAAGATTAATCATAGTGCTGAGGCTTGACCAACTGAGGGAAAATGGCACCATTTAATGATATAAGGCATTCTGAGGAAGAAAAATTTTAGAGACTTGCCCTTTTGGTATGTTAATTTTGGATTGTCAGAAATACAGATAGAAATGCCAAGCAAGTAATATAAGAATGTAGCATAGGAGTGAATTCAGGATTTGGAATGTACACATGCTAATATTGGGCATATTGCTAGATAGGCTTAGAGAATGGGATTGGCACGCGAGTCCATAGAGGGTAGCTACAGGAGACAGTATATGAAGAGACCACTAGTACGCAGATATTGCGAAAGGGACGTGAATAACTCTTTCTCAACGAGTAAACTCCCACGAGGACACAACACACTTTTAAAAGACAGACAGGGACCAGGGAGTGTAACATGCTGCGTTCAGTCTTCTTGGTAGGTAAAAATATCTTCAGGTGCTTCACTTGAGTGTTTAAGGAAGGAGAATCAAACACTCAACTCTTGAGAAGAAATAAAGAATGCCTAACGGATCATCTCTGCTATTTATGTGTCACCCAAGTTGGTGGCACTATACCCAGCACCAATTGTCCAGCGTATTGAATTTTGGCTAATTCCAGATATTGGCTACATTCACCAAAACTTTTAAAGCTCTCAATTAGTCCACTTGAACAACTTTCAAAATGATCTTTGCATTGAAAGTTTTGAAGAAAGATCTTTCCCAGCATTGGAAAAAAGGAATAGTGTTTTTCTTAGGATAATTCCAGCTACTAAATGACAAATTTACTTAGCCAATCAGTAAACAAAAGTTGTATGCTTGCTAATACAGCTCTATTTTTGCTTTCAATGTATTTAACACTTCTCTAAAAACACTTCTCTAAAAACTTTTTTCTCAGCCTTCTGTTTAATCAATTTTCTTTGTTCTTCAATCATACCTACAATCCATCTCCCAGTAGTTCTTGTCACTTCAAATACGTAAAGGATTAAAATCGATACAAACACACACACACACACACACACACACACACACACACACACACACTAAGCATCTTAGGCACAATGATCTCTATTGCAATTGAGCTGTACTCATTTGAGTTATATCATCAAGAATTTTGTTTTATAGTGGCACCTGGGTAGTTCAGTCATTTAAGTGTCTTGATTTTGGATTCGGTCATGATCTCACAGTCTTGAGATTGAGCCCTGCATCCAATGTGCAGCCTGTTTAAGATTCTCTCCCTCTCTCTCTGCCCCACCCCGGTTGCATGTAATCTGCTCTCCCACTCTCCAAAAAAACCAAACCAAACCAAACAAAATCACAGCATGTTGTTTTTTAAACAATACTCTATAAACAAACAACATGATGGGAGAAAATATTTGCAAACCACATATCTGAGAAATGTCTTACGTTTAGAATTCAAAAAGAGTTTTCAGAGCTCAACAAATAAGAGCAAACAATTCAGGTTCAATGAAGAGAACACACAGATGTCAAATAAGCTCACAAAAGGAAAATGTAAATTATATCACAGTACGAGGATACTACAAACCTATCAGGATGACTCAAAGTAAAAATACACGGTCAACACCAAATGCTGGTAAGGATAAAGTGAACCGGGGCACTCATATATTGCTGATGAGAATGCAAAATGGGACTACTCTTCTGGAAAACAGGATGGTAGCTTCTCATAAAACCACACACATGATCACCATACAACCCAGAAATTGCAATTTTGGATATTTGGCAAAGTAAAATGAAAACTTAGATTTGCACCAAAACCTCTACACTAAGTTCATTGTATTTTTTTGAAAAACTCCAACCTGAAATCAAGAATAAAAAAAGGAGCAAACATTTGGTTGACACAGCAACTTGAATCTCCAGGAAGCATGTTTAATCAAAAAGGGCGATGTCAAATGTTACTTACAATATGATTCTACTTACATATATTTTGGAAAGGACAAAATTTCAGTAATGGAGAACAACTTAGTGCTTGACAGTGGTTAAATATGGGGCAGATGGTGAAGTGGGGGGTTGTGGGCTTGGTTATAAAAGAGTAATATAAGGTAGGCTTGTGGTGATGGAAGTATTCTGTAACTTTTCTGCAGTGTTTGCACGAAGTTATAAATGTACACAAATTTACATGTTTGATAAAAATATGTGATAGAACTAAACGTAAAACACAAAGTTGTCAATAACATAGTTGTGACATTATGCTATAATTTTGCAAGATGTTACCATTTGGGTGTTTGTAGTCTTTGCAAAGCATCCCTGTATTTGTTAGACTGAATTTGAATCTACTTTCATTTCAATAAAAATTTCAGTTTAAAATTAGTTTATTCAATAAACTAACAGAACAATAAGTGCCTGGGTAGTGGTAAAAAGTATGGGTTAATTAAAATGAGGTTTTAGAAATAGGCAAAGGGTCTATCATAATGACCTCTGTTGATCGTGATAAGGGATTTGAATTTAACTATAAATTCAATTAAATTCTATTGAAGGATTTTAAGATGAAAATTTATACCATCTAATTACATATTAATAGACTATGTTTCTGAGGGAGGAGAGCAGGTAGATAAGAAGATAGTGGGGAAGTTGGGATAAGATTATAATAGATAGAATGGACATAAATAGTGGCTGGGTTAAATGACTGTGGTGTGTAGAGAAGGAGATGGATGCGAGATATAGTTTTGATATATAATGCTGGGGCTTAACTTATTTAGATGTGGGTAGGGAAAAATTTAAATAAAAATGCTTCTTGTGTTACTGATCAAGAACTACATAGATAATGGTGGCATTTACTGATTTAGAGAAGACTATATTGGGAATGCAGTAAAAGAAGAAACAAAGCAATTCATTTTCATGTAAGTGATACATCTGTTTGTATATACTCCTTGCTTGTAAGTGCTCAATATTCCTATACCTTATTTGTCATTGGAGTTTTAATTAGCACAGGTCACATATTAATTTATGTAAATATTGCATCAGTTTTTCCAATGCAAATTGATATTAATTAAAGGTAATTAAACCCACTGACAGATTTTCAAATTTATTTTTTACTGAAGTATAGTTAAGAGACAATATTACATTGGCTTTAGGTGTATGACATAGTTATTTGACAAGTTTATATGTTATGCTGTGCTCACAAGTGTAGCTGCCACCTGTCACCATAAAGCTCTATTGCATACCATTGACTATATATTCTATGCTTTGCCTTTTATTCCTCTGATGTATTTGTTCTGTGAGTGGCAGCCTTTATCTCCCACTGCCTTTTACCCATTTTGCCCATCTTCCTATTCCTTCTCCTCTGGCAATCTGACAGATTGTTAAAAAAAATCAAATATGAAATTCTTGATTATCTTGAAATCTAAGTATGCATTTAAATTATGTGAATATCATATGTAGTGATTAAAATATTAACAAGCAATTTTGAAAATTATCAATTATTTGTTTCATTCCTGGCTTGTAAGTAAATTAAGTAGAGAGCATCTGCTATAAAGTGAACCTTAGAGTAAATGTTGGGAATTTAAAGACAATCTTTCCCTCCAATAGCCCACAGCTGCTGCTGGACCCAGTGATTTAGAACATTTGCTAGAGGGGTGCCTGACTGGCTCAGTGGGGAGAGCACTCAACTCTTAATCTTGGGGTCATGAGTTCAGGCACACGTCGAGCATAGAATGTTTGCTAGAGCCAATTCTTCTAAATTTATATAGATAAAGCAGAAAGCTGAGAAGCACTTTTACTTTTTTCCCAATACCTTTAGCAAAAATATTAAGAGGTCAGGACAAAAATCTCATCACCAAAAAGGAATACCAAACCATTCATAAAAAGCAATGGCATATTATGACTGTATGGCACAACAATAAAAAGCGAACAAGTAAAACAACCCACGATACTACTTAAATAAATTAAAACTGTGCTATATTAGAATTTTTGTCCAGACAACACGTGCAAAATGTTTGGCATGTTTTAAAGCATGGCTACTTTATTGATAATTTTTGGAAATTAGAAAATATACAAATGATTAAAATTATGGAATTTTTTAAAGTTAAAATGATTTTATTTTCCATCTAAGATTTATTAATTTTAAAACTACATGATATTAATTTAAAAATTATCGCTTTGAAGAAACAGGGTATAGAGTATTACACGAGGGTCACTGGCAAAGTACATGAGCATAGGTGCTGAAAAATATGTGAAAATTTCATCCTCAAATCATGGTGTCCAAGAAAATATGATCATTGGTTCCAAACTTTCAAACACAGACACTTAATGGGTAGTGAACAATATCAAGTTGTAAAATCGTATACCTCATTTCAAAGGAATTTTGATAATTATAATTTAACATGCCTACTCATGCTGCTTCTATTCATACGTAAAAATTAAGCAAGGAAAATAATATTTATTTCTGGTTCTACAGGCACAGAATTATTTTTCTATTGCACTAATTGAACTAGTTGTCATTAAAATATTAGCGATATTTTTGAAATATCTTTCTTTTAATAACTGAAACTCATAAACAGGCCTGCACGGATGAAACAAATCAATAATAATACCTTGCTGTTGAATCATTATGTCTTAAGGCAAAATATGTAAAGTTTTCTGCCTTCATTTTCTCATTCCAAATGTTGGACTAATAACCCATGCTACACAAATACAATACCAGATTTAATTTCAAGCATCATAACAGCAACATGTCTTTAGGAAGGAACTTAGTTTCTATGGCTTAGTGTATATTATAAGATACCACTAAAGCAAAAGTGGAAATTTGAGCTGTTAAATCAATTACTGGTTGTGTCTACATCCTGAATGAGTTCATCTAAGAGACTGTAGGAAAGTGAGAGTGAGAAGGGGCTGCCTCGGGCCAAGAAGACTGCACCTCTTGTCTTCCACGCTCACCTCACTGGTCCATCGAGGCTGTAGGAAAACGCTTCTGAACATAGGATTATGTTTAAAAACCTGAGAATCATGATTAATCTTTGATATTTATCCAGTGCTAAACAAAAGCAAAGAAAAATACAGTCACAGAATTAAAATACATATTTTTTGTGATTTTTTTTCTTTTAATAAACGCTTCTTTTTACCATATTCCAAATCCCCTTCCCTCTATATCCTTCAGAATAAGTCTGGTTTACTTCTGAGCATGCTGGTGTTTCATCCGCAGCATTAATCACACAATTTCTTGCAATAACAATAAAAATAAATTTACTCTTTTAAACTGTATTATTGAGAAAGAGAAAAGCAGTACCTGACACCCAGGAGCTGGTTTGGTACTTCAGCTGGGCTTTATTATTTTCCTGTTGAAAATAATACACAAAACATCAACATCAGAAAAGATCAGTCTGTGACCATGATGGATCAAGACAAAAACTACAGCATTCCATAATCATATCTGAACAAAAACAAATGATAAATATTTTCCAAGACACAAAATATCAAACCTCCCCTCTCACAGAGAGTAGGGCTGATTAAATGATACATCTTTACACATTACAGTTTAGCTTCACTCTAGGCTGCCCTTCCAGAGGTAAGATTTCTTAAGAGACTCAGTGGGAATTATCTCTGCATCCTAACAGCACCCTATCCAGTGTGAACCCCTTTGGATAGTCTCTAAAATCACCCAGCTAAAACCCAAATCCTACCATAAATCCTTTGTACCTTTGACACAGATGACATTAAAAACCAAGTCAAATTTCTATCCAAAGGTTTCAGAAAAAATTGATTTCTATACATTTATTTCAGATAAAAAGGAAAATTACATATAAGCTGTTTTTAGGACCAAATCCATCTCTAATGCAAGAACCCAAATATTTTGGTCCTATGTCAGTATGTTTTTATAATGTTCTCTTCTATTAGAATTTGATATTCATTTGCTTAAATTATGAAAACATCATTGCTGATTTATTTTATTCCTTCTATGTGCTCCCTTATCTGGTTTCTGGTAATATGGAGAAATGTTTTATGTGACCCTTAAATTATTATTATTTTATAAGCTTCTTCAGCTCACATACTATATCTAATCTATATGTTTAGTTACCTATGGGATTCTTTTTTGTTATAAGTGTTAACTAAACATTGGAATTACACCATAAGAAACAGGAGCTAGTTGATGCATCAACTAGTAAAAAAAATGCATTATATGCATTTAAATGCAAATAAATCATAAAGAACTATATGATAGTGTATATTCATGATGCTAACAGGAGGAAAGAGCTTGAGCTCAAGTTTGTGCAAGACTCCGAGTGACAGGAGGACTTGAGAATTGTACAGCTTTAAAGGCATATGAAAACTGGCAAAGTATTTGTTAGCAGAAATTTAAAAAAGAAGGGCGCCTGGGTGGGTCAGTCAGCTGTGCTGACAGCTCAGAGCCTGGAGCCTGCTTCAGATTCTACATCTCCCTCTGCCCCTCCCCTGCTGTCACTCTGTCTCTGTCTCTCTCTCAAAAATGAATAAACATTAACAAATTAAAAAAAAAAATAAAAGAGGGATGGCTGGTGTCTCAGTCAGTTAAGCCTCCAACTCTTAGTTTCTACTCAGGTCATGATATCATTGTTGTGAGTTCGAGCCCCGCGACAGGGTCCGTGTTGATTGTGGAGTCTGTTGGGATTCTCTCTTTACCTCCCAAAAATAAATACTTTTAAAGACAGATTCCTCATATTGTGCATATTATATTGTTATAATTAATAATAATCATTATTATTATAATAATGTGTATAATATATTGTTATAATTATAACAATAATTAATTATAACAATATAATATATAATAATAATTATTATTATAGATATATGGAATATAATAATGTAATCACTTTGAAAACAGTGAGGACATTGACCTAACTGGACCAGACAACTGGTTCATTCTATCTCTTACTAAAGTGTGATGCTTATTGAAATGGCTCTACATTTAGCTTAATGACTCCAATGACTAGACATGATACAAAAGAGAATATTGAGTCATAATATCAAGAAGAAAATCTTAACTCAATACGATACTCAGTCAGAATGTTTAAAAAGTTTTTTGAAAGCACAATGATTAAATCAGATTTTTGAGCATAGTAATTCTGTGAGAAAAGAGGAAAGACATTAGGTAGATGATTAGAAGCAAGAGCAATAAATATTTGTTGAGCATTTTAGTTCAATTTCTTTCTTAACACAGAAGAATGTCGGTGAATGAAGAGGACATGGAAATAAAAAGGAATTGAAACGCATAATACAAATAAAAGAAAAATTTATTAGCACAGCTCTCATGAAAACTCATCATTATGATGGTTTGTTTGTTTCATTTAATTCTCATTTCCTAAACAGCTTATATCTTTAGAAACAGTATCATATATTTTTAAATTATTTACTGTTGAAAATCAAATGGAATATGTGTACTCTGCCTTAGGCAAATATTTTTGCTCTGTGTTTATACTGAAATAATAAAAGTAAAATATATACATAAACACACATATATACACTGATATAAATATAGACATAGATATTCCTTTCAGTCCATTTCATGGCTCATATGATCATGCTACTTATATCCCAGGCTTCAATTACAAATCAAAATGTGAGCACTGTAAAAAATGCTTCTCATTCTTCAAATTATATACATGAAATATTTAATTCATTCCCACTGCTTTTTTTTAAATTTTAGTATAAAATTTTGGTTTCTTTTTTTCAAACACATAATTTCTAATGTTTTTGAAACAACATTGTTTACATTTCAATCATCACAGTTCTTGCTCTTCTATTTTCATTTTTCCAGTGAAATTAATGCTCATCAAATGAATGTTATTCCTGCTGTAAAGTTGACTCACGTTTGAAATTACCACATGTAAGACAATGACAGAATATTACAAACAGACTAATCAAGAAATCACATAGTAAGAAGCAATCAATAATATTTTAGGGCATTTTTTTTTTTGCCTTTTCCTTTTCCTTGAAATAATTTTATTTTCCTATTTTATCAAAAATGTTTTAAATCTTTTATTTTTATTTTTGAGAAAGAGACAGAGTGTGACCGGGGAGGTGCAAAGAGAGAGAGGAAGACACAGAATCTGAAACAGTCTCCAGGTTCTGAGCTCTGAGCTGTCAGTGCAGAGCCTGACATGGGCTTAAACCCACAAACTGTGAGATCATGACCTGAGCTGAAGTCAGACGCTTAACCATTGACCCAACAGGCGCTCCAATATTTTCCTATTTTAAGGTGACAACAGTGTATTTCACCATGTGTCAGGGGAAACCTAAACTTATAAACCACAGTCCAGACAGGTACCCCAAACTGTTGCCAATTTTTTCCTCTAAAACTCAGTTGATGATAAACGTATTATTTATGTTAAGTGGGGAATGTCAAGACTACTTCCAAATCCATTATGCGTAAACTGAGGTGAAATTAATAATGCATATAAATATATGTCATGGTTTAGATAATTTTTAGTCTCTTCCTACTGTATATCCTCACCTCTCATACTGCAAGAAATGTCTGTACTGTCTTTTTAGGTCCAATAGTATTTGCCTTGGCAAGATCTCATCTAATAGAATTAAGATCTGAAAAGTCTGGGAAAAGCTTTTGTTATCAACTGCCAGTTCTGCCCTCTGCCCTCAGGAAA
Source organism: Paguma larvata (assembly GCA_030068075.1). NCBI lineage: Eukaryota > Metazoa > Chordata > Mammalia > Carnivora > Viverridae > Paguma > Paguma larvata. The sequence goes on from CM057840.1 coordinate 40,999,926, forward strand.
GTAATTAACAGCTCAAGTTACTCCATCTTTTCAGGTCCCTGTAGACTTTCAACGTTTGGCTGAAGATACCCCCCCGCCCTGCTCTGTGATTGTCCCTAAAAGGAATAAGCAATTCACAGCCTGCAATTTAAGACAGATCACACCAAGTTAAATTCCTCAATGCAGAGATAGAGCAGAAGGGCAGATGTTTAATTTTTACTTGTTGTTTGAAATTTGCTTTTAATATGAAATAAAGTCCGTTACCCTCTTAATTGATTCTGGTCTTTGAGTGTCCCGATTTTTCTTTTTAAACTTATGGGGTGTGATGAATAATTGTGTAGTAGGGGTTACTGAAAGGCATTCCATAATTTCATGTGGAGCCTCAAGTAAACTAAGGGTCTTATATTTTTTTTAGGTAAACTTATTAGTCCAGACTAAAACTTTACTAGTAGATATATCATAACAAATTATTTTTACCAGTACTAGATATTTCGAGCAGTTGTAGCGTTTCCAACTTGCCACTTTACACTGTGGAGTATATCATTTATCCTGTGGTACAGAAATATCAATACTATTTCAATTTCCCAATTTACCTCATCCAACTTCAACCTTTCTACCAACCCACACTATATTTGTTTTTCATGTTTCCAAATAGGCAACATCAGAATAATCAGTAATGTCATAAATTTGTCCCCATCCAACTGACATTCCGGGTACCTAATACAGGAAACAAAATATTTTGAGAATGTGGAAACCATATGCTTTGTAAAGCATAGATGTCTCTGTGAAGTAGTATGTATTAAAATATGCATTTTTACACTCCTCCAAATAAGTTATATCACTTTTATACATATATATACATGTTACACATGCATAAACATAATTGTGTAGTAGTGGTTACTGAAAGGCTTTCCATATGTATCCATATATACCTCAAGGATTATGAATTTGCTAATTTTTATAGAGCTTTGGTAAAATAACAAATAATAAGCCTTTTAGATAAAGGGTTTTAGAGTCATATAATTGAGATGTGGATCCTAAAGCAACCACTCATTAACAGGTGTACCTGATTTGGGTTTCTGTGTGTGCCTGGAACCTCCTATTTTTCTTTCTGCATCCTCCTGACTGCTCTCAGGAAAGTGATCCTTAAAGTGCATTCTGGGATGCGTGCTTATGGATTTGAGGAGCGCAGGGATAGGCTCAAAAAACAAAAGTCCGTTCCTCATTATGGTGACATGGCTACTGGCACAACTCGAACAAACAAGCAGAAACAGCACGCGTGTTCTGGAGCTTTTACGAGATCTCGAAAGTTAATTGTACGCGTTTTTGTCTCAGCTTTATTCTTCAAAACATCACATCGGTAGCGTGAAATCTGCGATGGTGAGACTATAAACACAAAGGAAATTAGCAAAAACTACAAATCTCAGATCTTTTCCCATTCCAGAAAACCGATTTATCAATGCACACAATTGGCCTCAGCAAGTTACTAGCCGGCGGAATGATTATATTGGATCCCGTCTGTCATGGAAACAGTAGTGTTTTGTGCTCATTTAGAAAGCCACATGGATTTACTGCTCCCACATCCACCAGTATCATTACTGTGAACTTAGTGTCTAATCTATTGCTGTCATAATCTATATGGTGTCATATTTTATTATGAGGAGACGTGACAATAGACTTGTGTAAATGGAATCTACTGCTTTTTAAGGAGTCCCATCACCCAGAAGCAGTAGCCTAATAGAAAGGTTGAGTGGCTTGATGAAGACTTAATTACTTCTCCTATGTTAGAGACAACATTCTAAAGGTTAGGGTATATACTGGCTGTAGTATCAGGAGGTCTTAAAATAATAGCCAGTATTTGATACAGGTCTCCTGTTCCCCAAAATACACACACTCAAGAATCAAGTAATATAGTCACATGTGGCCCATGTCATCAATACAACAAACACCTACTTGAAGAATCTTGGTTATTGTCTTTGTGCTTTTGGCCACAGTGAATTTGAAATGCTAGAGGTAAAATGCTTTCTTTAACCAGGGACCCAAAGAATTAGAATTGAGGACTGACTTGTGGGCATCTCATGTGGCAAACCAATAGTATGGCAAAAAATAATGAAATTGTTGACAACAATGTAAGGACAGAAGAAAAACTAGTGTTGTCAAACCTGGAACTCTGTTTCTCTATCATATTACTTAACAGGTAGATGATAATCGAATATTTAACCTGCAGGAAAACTAAAACAGATTGGTTAAACTTGCCTTTACTATTTTATTTTATGGTGGATTGGACTGGAGAACATGCTATCAGTTTGTCAATTTGGTCCCTGGGTACAACTGGAACAAAGTAACTTCTCAATAAATTTTTGTTGAATTAAGAATACACTGTTGGGCGGGGGGACACCAACTGGGTGGATCATCTGTTGAGTGTCTGAATTGAGCTCAGGTCGTGCTTTCGCAGCTTGTGAGTTTGAGCCTCCCATCAGGCTCTGACAGCTCAGAGCCTGGACCCTGCTTCAGACTCTGTGTCCCTCTCTCACTCTGCCCTTCACCTGCTCATGCTCTGTCTGTCTCTCTCTCTCAGGAATAAATAAACATTTTTTTAATTTTTTAAAAAAAGAATACACTATTGGGGTGCCTGTGGGGTTCAGTTGGCTAAGCAGTTGACTTCAGTTCAGGTCATGATCTCAGGGTCCATGGGTTCAAGCCTTGCGTCAGGCTCTGTATTGACAGCTTAGAGCCTGGAGCCTGCTTTGGATTCTGTGCCTCTCTCTCCCTCTGACCCTCCCCTGTGTGCACTCAGCCTTTCTCTGTCTCTCTCAAAATAATAAATAAACATGAAATTTTTTTAAAAAGAATACACTCTTGCTCTTTTTCCAAATCTTCAAGTTTTATTAATTTCATTAGTACACTGTGAGCAGCAACAAACACATTTTAATAAAAGGAAAGAACTGATTGTTTTCATATGCTATTAATAAATTCTACCTGTAGCCCTTCTCTTTTATTTTAGACAGTGACACAAGTTTGGGAGTAATGCTGAATTATATTAAATGGCATATGCAGTCATCAGTATGTTAGAAGCAATAACATAGGGCAATTATAATAAAAATGAATGTTGCCATATTCTCACCCACCTGTTTCTCTGTCATAGCACTAGGATTGATGGTGAGCTATATAATTGTGGTCATATCACAGGTTTTGTTAACCTACAGAATTTACAGCAAGCTAAGGAAAAAAAAATACCTTCAACTTTCCTCCAGTGGTAAATGTATAATGAAGTTGAAAACAAATGAAGCTCTGTTCAGAGACCTCCTTGCCTATTCCTTTGTAACCCAATTCAAGTTTTTTTTCTTACCATGCATGCTTTAATAACCTGATCCTGTAATTATTGTTTATCATAATTATGGGAGAGCTATTGCATTGAGCTATAAAACTGAGGTCCTGACCACCTCATTATTAGAGACTTCATGTTACAACATGTCACATAAGAGTGTTGCTCTTTTGGTCCAGGCCTGAAGGTGATTTGATAATTGAAAATCTGCTCCCTGCAATGTCCCTCCCTCCTTTTCACTGGTATGAATCATATCTGATGCACATGTTCACTTAAAGATATCTGGCTTTTTTAGGTACAGAATGGTTTGCAGCAAGGGTTTACATTAGTGTGGAAATGAGATTTGACTTAGTCTTCCTATTTGCTTGTTTCTTAATTATCTGGTCTCCCAGTAATAATAATATGCAATTCATAGGAATTAAGTTTTCTCACCCAGTTTGATAAGTTAGAGTTATGTTCATTTTACATAGTACTTTAATACAAAAAATTTTCAGTATGGGTAAGACAGAGTTTTTGTCTAATAGACCACAAAGCAAGCAAACAAACAAAAAAACAAAAACTCCGTAGAAATTAAATTATTTTCTTTGCCCTAGTAGTTCCCAAAATAATATTTGTTTAATTTTAAAATTAGGTTGACAAAAGATGATCAACACCTTAATAAGTGTTCTGTTTTTGAGGGATGTTAATAAGGTTCAGATGAATCTGCAGTCAAGATAGAAAGATTTAATAGAGAAACAGAAAGGAACCATTTGGAAGGATGCTAAGCTAATGAACTTGTAACTAACTGAAAACTCACGCGGGGTCAGGTCCTCTAATAGATTATTTGGACAAATAATTTCATTTAACCCAGTGCCAACACTAATCAGTGCCATTACCCTGGGAAATGTCTTTAGAAAGATTAAGTTACTTACATGAAGTCAAAAAACGTGTCAAAGACAGGACTTGAACTCAAGTCTTTCTGAGTCCCCAGGCAGTACGACAGGAAAGAAAAGATGAAAAGCCACCACACAATGGTGCTGTGACTTACTGCTTTGTTCTTAGTTTTAGTAAACATTTACATGAAGAGACATATTAAAGTCTTACAGGGCTCTGGCCTTTTCTTGCTCATACATTTGAGAGTAATTGCTCGAGGAATAAAATCCTCAGGAATTCAATAAAAGTGGCAGCAAATCTCCCTGAACAGGCTGACTCAGGAGATGTGTTACTTTGTGGTAAACATTTCTCTCGCCTGAAGCTTGAGAAGCTGTTCCTTGTGGCAGGAGAGCTTCATAAGAGCTGAAGTTATGAAATTTCCACCGATTTCTCCCCAAGGTAGGGGTAAGCTTTTATAACTGGTGCATTATAAACGAGAGAAAGGGAAGAGAAAACTGTGCAAAGTGTTCTACAATACATTTACAGAATTTTTATTAATCACACTTCATTTGTATCTACAAAAATATAAATCTTCAGGTAGTATTACAGAATCCCCATTTGCAGAAGTTGAATCAAATTTATATAATTTACCTTTTTAAATATAAAGATGAAATTACAATATCGATGTGCTCTTACCCAAATACACGACATTGAGGTTAAACTAGATGAGGAAGTACTCTTTTAAAAATACATATGCACGTGGGTCAATGTGCAGGACCTAAATGCGACCTCACAGCCATGTCCTGACCTGACGTGCAGGGAAACTGGAAAGAGAAAATTGACAAATCAAGTAGGAACCATATTATTAAGATTTATAATAAATGTCTATGTATTATGATCAGAGTTTTGTCTTTTGATTCAAACAAATTTCAAATCATGACTTTTATACTATCAAAAGTTTTTATTCTATATACTCTAGAATGTTGCATACTTAAAACTGAGCAGAAGGCTTCATCTGAAGTCGAAAGGAGTTTTGTAATTTGAGATTTTGTCTCAAGTGTCAGATTAAGTGTGATAACTAATATTTACAGAGCACTAACTTGTAAATACCACATATTCTGCTATGTCTTCAGTCAAACTTCTGATGTAAGTGACTTTGGAGGACACTTAGTGGTATAAGCGGAATAATGCTCCTTCTCTCCCCATAAAACTTCATGTCCTAATTCCTGGAACCTATGAATATTTTACATTACACGGAAAAGCAAAATTAAAGTTGAAAATGGAAATAAGGGCTCGCTAATTAGCTGACATTATGATGAGGAAATTTTCCTGGCTTACTCAATGGAATTATAAAGGTCCTTAAAAGTGAAAGGCAAAGACAGAGCCAGGATGATTGAGATTTTCTTCCAAGTCAGACAGCAGGCACGAACATGAGTGCCCACGTGATTCAAGTAGAGTTCCTATTGCATTTATTGCAAATGGCTTCCTCCATGTACTTTTTTTAACTTTATTTTTTATTAAGTTTTTATTTTAATTCCAGTATAGTTAAGATGCAGTATTATATTGATTTCAGGTGTACAATATAGTGATTCATCAATCAATACTATGCATCACCCAGTGCTCAGCATGACAAGTACAGTCTTTAAGCCCCCATCCTCCCCTGTCTTTTAAATAAAAGCTACTGATTCCCACTGCTCTTCCTATATGCCTGCATTTCACACTTTTCATTAATTATTTCTTTACATTGCTTATTTATTTGTATACCTCATATTGCTCACCAGTGAAACTCCAGCGCACTGCCTAGTAGTTGCTCAACAAATATCGTTTGAATAAGCAAAAGAAAAATGCTGTCAGAACCAAGAATGGCATTTTACAGTCTTCCATTATTGATTTTCCTATTTACCTCATGCTCATTGAGGCTGCTTGCACACTTTTGATTTTTAGTACGATTACTAGAATAATTTTACTCTGTTTAAAATTATAGTGCATTTCTTTTTTTTTTTTTATCGACATTTTATTTGTTTGTTTGTTTATTTTAGAGAAAGAGAGTGCACAAGCTGGGTAGAGGGACAGAGGGAGAGAGAGATTTTTTTTTAAATTTTTTAATGTATATTTATTTTTGAGAGAGAGACTGAGAGTAAATGGGGGAGGGGCAGAGAGAGAGGGACACACAGAATCCGAAGCAGGCTCCAGGCTCTGAGCTGTGTCGACATGGGCTCAAACCCACGAACCGAGAGACGATGACCTGAACCCAAGTTGGACACTCAACTAACTGAGCCACCCAGGTGCCCTGAGAGAGAAAGAGAATCAGAATCAGGCTCCACGATCGAGGCAGAGCCTGATGCAGGGCTTGATATCATGACCCTGGGATTATGACTTGAGCCAAAATCAAGAGTCTGGTGTTTAACTGACTGAGCCATCCAGGAATCATGGTATTACAGTGCATTTCTAACAAATGATCCAGACATCTCAACAGTTTGTTTTACTTTGTTTATTTGTATGAGCATATATTCCTCTGTCTCAATTGGCTCTAATACTACTAATACCATACAGTTGAGAACCAGAGACCAAGGATGTTAATCAGTGATACTTAAGGTGAATTTTTGTGTGTGTATTTATAAAGCACAAAATTAATATTTTTTCTGTTTTTCTTAAAATTATGATAAGGTAGCATTATATGACATTGTAAAATCTTTGATACCAATATTTTTAATGATCTCTTTTTTGTGCTGATACTTTTAAAATGTTTTGAGTTTTATTTTTGAATTACTGATCAAACTTCCATAATTTGAATATATATGATTGTGGCTTATTACCTTTATGTAGCATACATTTAAGGTTATCTGATCATGTGACCAGTTATTAAAATAATAGATGTGAGTGACACTCAAAATATATTGTCAAGTTCTAGCAGAATATTAGCCAAACAACAACAAAATCTGGGACCGGGGAGGGCTTGGCTGTATTCACTTGACTTCTGTTATAACCGTGTTGAAAACTACAATTATATATTTTATATTATATATAATTACATATTACAATTATATTTTGATGACATAATTTTTGTTTGAAACTCACAAAATGTATATAATAAGAAGCCCTATTCAAATTATCTTAAAATGTTTAAGATAATTAATACAATAATGAGCCCTATTCGAAAGTCAGAATTCAATAAGGTGCCCATTTTAATCTGGAAAATGATCGATTTGATATATTATCCAGTGGGCAATATTTTGTAGCATGTATGTGGCTTTGAATAACACACTAAATTTCCAAAAAAGGTTATTAGTCCCAGCATAAAAAAATACCATATTAATTATTAAATCAATTGATAATAGTGTAATCATATAATTTCGATTGACTTATCAGTTATTTTTATTCTTACCATATTGAAATTCACACATGCTCAATAATGTGTTGTTGATTAGAGCAATAAAATTTAGAGAAATCAAGTATGCTTATGTTTTATAAATTTATAAAACGTGCACCCAAAACCCTCTATCACTCAGCTGTAAAATATTAAAATATCACCTCAACATCCTATATTAGAAGGAAAAAAGGCACAAGAGTCTAAATTTCACAATTTTAGAGCAGAAAAAGTAAAGTAATGTATAAGGTATTTCAAAGCCAGAAACTAAACTGACCTCATTATTTCTTTTTACATATTTCTATTGCATAAGAGATAATATTCACATTATATATCAAATGACTAAACACATTTTTCTCTCTATGTTCTAAGATTTGATTTTTAAGTCAGTCAACTTACAGAGTCTCAACGACTATGCATTCAAAGTAGAAAAATTGATCTGGAATGCCTTGTAATATATCTAAATGTGACATCAGCTTACTTTGCTGATAGTAAGAACATTATTAGTAAATGATTATAAAATACAAACAATACAAATAGACACTGACCTTTAGAAATTAACACTGGTAACTGAACTAAACCAAAGTGTTTGACTAGAGCTTCTTACTACATTCCATTCTTATTACTTTTTCTTCTTAGTATGAAAACATCTTTCTTCTTCTAAATTACATGCTAAATCTGATACATTGAAATGAAAGTATATTTTATAAAAGCTATAGAAATATCTAAAATTGAGAATAAATTTGTAGGTAGCCTTGTCCTTTACTGAAACTTTATTCTTAATACTTTAATCATATGGTTTAAAGTGGAATTATATTACAAATTTACTTTTTATTTACATTTTTTTGTCCTTAAGAATTAGGATGCTTTACTCTTTAAATGATTGGAGTATGTGTGCAAAAAATGGAAGTAGAAAAGTTAAGAGGGAAGCATTGAGGGTTCTTCACTCGGTCTTCACTGTAGGACAGTAGTTATCACTTATCCCTCCCCCCAACCAAAAAAAAAAAAAAAAGATGTTTGACAGTTATCTTAACTTTGTGACTTTTTAGAATAAAGTCCTGGAAACTTCTGACAGTATGGTTACGCACAGCCCTAAGATAATCTATGTATTTCAGCAATATTATTCATTTCTTCCAGAATGAAATGAATGTTGAATAAATAATGATTATTAGCAATACGCTACCCTTTAATCTACATAGTTTTAAGTCTTTCCCTGAAACAGTGAGCATTAATTCATACCCCGTTGCAATTATGTAACTAAAGGTCAGATCTTCACTAATTTAGATTGAATCCACATGCACAAAGCAGAAGGGGTCTGGGAAGAGTTCCAACCATAACGATTTGTCAAAAGAATCAACGCTGTCTGTCTACAGACAGTGTGTCCGATATTGCTGGCATTTATAGATTTCTGCAAAGATGTCGTGATCCCTAAATTTAGTCTTAGAATATCATTCTTTGGAAGTTCTTAAATATTATATTTTATGAGTTTATTCCTATTTTAAGTTAATTTTTATAGATTCATAATTTACCATCCTAAATAAGTGTTATTTGTTACAAGAAATGTATTCCAGCATTCCTTTCTCCGTATTATTTATTCAGAAAGACTTTATCAAATGTATTATTTACCTAGCAATTATATCAGTAAATGACAAAATTTGAAATAAAGCTCAGAAGCAATATGCACAAACATGTTTCTCCTACTGTTTTTTCACTCTTCCCCACTAGTTGCTTCATCTCTGATTAAATTCCATATCAGCCATTGTAATCATGGTCTTGGATATCACTTCCACGTTGTGCTGGCTTCTCCTTTTGCTCTATTCCTTTAGCTAAAATGGCAACCTTAGCAGAGGCCAGTGGTCTAACTGCACTTTAACTTCCCATCACCATGGAAAATGGCTGGGTAAAATACACAAATACGATCATCAGCCTGAGCAAATCTTACAGAACTTCCCAAATCCATTCACTGGACTTTGCTCCAAGATAACTATTTCATACTGTTTCTTCTCAAATCACCACTTCACATGCATTCCCTGACTTTACTGTAAACTGAGGACCTTGTCTCCTATTTTAGTGAGAAAATCTACTCATCACGTGGATCGATTATGCTACATGGATCAGTATTCACATATTTAGCTCTCATGATCTCTATGGAAAGCTATCAGGGAATATTGAATTGATCCCTTTTTACTTCAGCATAACAAAATATTCCTTTTTTTCCTACTAAAGAATATTTTTGGCAATTTTCCCTCTCTTGCATCATTAATTGCTCATTCTTCTGATATTTATAGTCTAGCATGTATAGTTTAAAAATATGGTCTTATTATTACTCTACAGTCCACCAAACCTGTTCTGATTCATCATGGTTCTGGTAAGTATGATACTAATTTCTCTTTTTTTTTACATTTATTTATTTATTTTGAGAGAGAGACAGAGAGAGAGACACACAGAGCGAGACACACACACACACACACACACACACACACACAGAGAGAGAGAGAGAGAGAGAGAGCATGAGCCTGGGAGAGGGGCAGAGGGAGAGAGAGAGAAGGAATGTCAAGCCGACTGCATGCTCAGTTTATAGTCGGACGGGGAAAGGGGCTCCATCCCACGACCTTGACCTTGGGATCATGACCTGAGCAGAAATCAAAAGTGGATGCTCAAGACTGAGCCAGCCAGGCACCTCTATGATTCCATCCTCAATTTTCGCCTCACTCACTGTGTCAGCAGCATTTGCCACTGTTGTTCTTTTTCTTGAAAGATCATTTCACCTGCTTCCAGTCACACCACCCTGTCCTTGTTGTCACTCACCACACTTTCTAACCCCACTCAGTCTTTTTACATGATACTTCTCTTTCTCTACTCACTGGATTGCTCCATCAGTTTATTCTTTATCTCTTCCTGTTTTGTCTGTACTTTCACTCCTCCAGTAATTACATTCGGTCTCATGGCTTACTAAGCATCTCAAATTTAAATGGCTCCAATTCACTACCTGATCTCCCTGCCCTAAAACAAAACAAACTGATGACAAGACACTCTTTTCTCCTGCTTGCTTCTCCACGTGTCCCAGTGACAGACATTCGAAATTGCTGTCTTTTAATTGCACAGGTCCCAAGTCCTGAAGTCACCAGTGACAACTTTCCAACCCCTCATGTATAATCAATTGGTGCTTCCTGCTTGCTCTAGCCATTTATCCAGAATCCAGATAATTCGAATTATCTTTGTTCTTGCTATCATCTTCCACACTGACTTCGTTTACATGCACTGTTACAATAGCCTTCCTAAAGTTCTCCCTGGTGGAGCGAAATGGCACCAGCCAGCAACCTTTTCCCGGAGAGGCATGTCCATACTCACTGCCTCTCAGGGAAGCACTCTGAAAAGACTGAATGATCTCCTCTGTGTGTCCCAGGTGTTTTCAGATTGCTTTGTCCATAATGTCTCTCTGGGTTGTTTGCCTGCCTTCTCTCCAGAAGCAGCACAATGTGCTTCGGACCCTATCCCAACCAAGCTTGCTGACTTTTAAAACTCCAGGCCTTAGGGACTTGGTAGGGCTGGGGGCTGCACTGGTCTTTGGAGCTGGGACTTAGGGAGGATTGACCAGGAAGGGCAGTTGCTGCAGAGCACTGGTGCGTGGGACTTGGAGCAAACATGCTAGGAAGCCAGCATCAGGTCTAACTGCTCTTGACAGGTGACTCTGCGTTTACACTGTGGGGCAGGTCAGGGAAATGATGCCCACAGTTCTTCTGTCCCCTGAGAGGCGTCTCTGTGAACCCTACATCCCAGGGATTCATTCCAAGAAGAGCAAACTGTCTCTCCACAATGTGTCCCAGAAATACTTCAGATAGCTGTTTTTACACCTTCTTTCAAGTTTTCTGTCTACCTTCGCTCCAGGTGTAGGGCAGGACCCTCAGGGCTCTATCCCAGCCAAGCCCACTGACTATGAAAACTCCATCTTCAAGCCCTGCTGTTTGCAAGAACCCACAAAAATCAGCCCCTCTCATTTTCCCAGCGAATAGCTTTGGGTAAGTGTTCTTGTGTGTTCCCTTTATGTGCCTCTCTCTCCCTCTCTCTCATCTTTTTTCATGACCAGGGCTCCCTCCCCTCTGCAATACCCCATATTGTTTCTCCCCCCAAAATTATTTCTGCACTTCCTGCCTTCCTCATGGTGGCCTCTTCTCTCCCTCTAGCTGTGGAGACTTTTTGGTCAGTCCTCAGGTCCATCTCTGGGATATTCAGATGATTTGATAGTTATCTAGTTATGTTCCAGGGACCAGACAAGCCTATGGTCCTCCGACTATGCTACTGTTTTAGCTTCTCCCCTGGAAGTGGAATATTGTATGCCTGAAACTAATATTGCACTGTATGCTAACTAATTGGAATTTAAATAAAAGTAAAGGTATCATTCCATTGATTTATATTTTCTATCATTTCTGTTACTAAGCTATAGCTTCTCCCTTGGAAGTGGAATATTGTATGCCTTAAACTGATATTGCACTGTATGCTAACTAATTGGAATTTAAATATAAGTAAAGGTATCATTCCATTGATTTCTATTTTCTATCATTTCTGTTACTAAGTTATAATTTTCTTCCTTTGCGTGGTGTCTAAATGGGGTGTCTCTTGTTCAGATGAGGGTCTTCAAATGTGGGGGAATAATCAAATGGAAGCCAGTGGGGTGGGAGATGAAAGAATTCACATGAGGCAAAACAAAGGAGATGGAAATTTACTGACTACGCTATAAGGGAGCAAGGGGAAGGACAGCAGAGAAGAGGCTATCTGCAAGGAGACAGTGTGTGGGAGCTCTTCTGAAAGGAGGGAGATGAGGAGGTATGGCAATGCATGGAATCTTCTTTTTGGTAACCGTGCCCCGTTGTAAGTAGCCCATTGGTTAGTTAGGGCATGTAGTTATTTTTACGTGGGTCACCTGATGCCCTGTCTGTATTCAGCCTGGGGAGTCACTGTGAGCCCTTTCTACACTCCATCACTCAAACCTCTGTGCCTGAAATCAGCTTTGACACTTTGGAAACAATGCATCTTTTTCTAGACCACGTTCTGAATCTCAGTCTCTTAGCCTTCAATTTATTAAGCCTAAAACTACAATCTATAAATACCCAAAAGGGAGAAATACAGCTGCTAATACTTACATCACTTCCTAATGGTTCAGAAGTGTTTTCTTCTCTATTTTCTAGTCCCTGTAGTATCTCTTAATTCTATAATTAAAATTGGAATTTTGTAATATATTTTTCTTTCCTAGTTTTTCTCATTGGGGGCATTTGCCTGTTCCATTCTATGAGTATGCAGATGTTATATGTACTTACGTAGTGGGAATCTGTGTGTGTGTGTGTGTGTGTGTGTGTGTGTGTGTGTGTGTGCTATTTTCCAATAAGGATAAACTAAAATGAACATCCATTATTCTTGCTCCTCCTCCCTATATACCTCCTTCTCATAATCCTATAATAACTTTCTTCTGAGGAACTTCCATTTACATAGGATTTCAGCAAAGTTTCATGCAACAGATACTTTGACTCCATGAGAAGAACAGATAACTTAGACCTAAACCAAATAGTGTATCTGAAAATACAAGATTTTTAATGGAGTTTTGGAGAAGAGATTCAAACTCTTAACTGCTAGATCTAAGTTTGGGGGGCTAAGATTCCTGAAGCAGCAATATCTTTTTAGCACATGATGTTGGAAAGTGAACTCAGCACAGCCAGGAGATAAGAAAGGGAGAGGAAGTAACAAGATCTTGATAACACTATTTGCGCCCTAGATCTGAGAATCCCTACCCTTAGAATTCTATTCTAACTAGACTCAATATACTCCCTATTTCTTTTTCTGTTTTTGTTTGTTTATTTGTTTTTGTTTCACAGTTTGAGTCAGATATTCTATCACTTTCAACACAAAAGGTCTTAATTAATTAATGCAGTCAATATGCAACTATTTAAGGCACTATTAGTTGGGTATCTTTTTAAAAGTTTTCTACTTTGAAAGTAAATACTATCTTCAGGTTGGAATTTCTAGATTCATTAATTTTGCTAACAGTGATTTAATTAGGACTCTATATTAAAATAAATTTTTCAGCAGAATTAAAATTAATACAAAGGTAAGTAAGAAAACATGATTAATTTTATAAATTTGTTTCTGCTGTGATAATTATTACAGATAAGTATAAAAGTCAGGGAATATTTCCTTGTAATTTATATTAGATAATGCAACTTATAATTCCATAATATTTTTTGTAGGAGCCAAGTGCTTATTCTGAGATTAATATGTATTCACACTGACTGTCAGTAACTATGTTATGGATGTCCTAATATTGTAATTAGTTTGGCATATCTTTCTGAAGATATGTAATTCTCTTTAACAATATTTTATTTACAACTACTTACACATTTATATTAATTACTTGAACATGCAAACGGTCTTCATAATGAAGTTCTTTGCAGTGATTAGAAAATAATTTGAAGAGGCTATAAATAATTAAAAGGTAATCCTCAGGTATTTTAAATGACATAATTTTTTGACTACTAAAAGCACTGAGGGGCGCCTGGGTGGCTCACTTGGTTGAGCGCCCAACTCTTGATTTAAGCCATCGTCTTAGGTCATGATCCAAGGGTCGTGGGATTGTATCTTGTGTCGCGCTCCATGCTGAGCATGGAGCTTGCTTGGGATTTTCTCTTTCTCTCTCTCTCTCCTCTTGCCCCTCCCCTCTTTGTGCTCTCTCTCAATTAAATAAACAAATAAATAATAAATAAATAAAAGCACTACAAATACAAGGATATTGTGAACACAAAGATTGAAAAATAATACATCTTTAAACTTTGACTACCCACAGATCTTAAAATTTTTAAGTTGGAAACAGCATAAATTAAAGTTTCTGAAAAACCATCTTGAATATAAAACCAGCTGAAAACCAATGCATCCTAAGGATCCGCCAACCATAGAAATTCCACCGAGTCTACATAGTGAAATACAAATGCTTTATTTAATAGAAATCTACTTCAAAGTAAATTTAATCTTACTCTTCACAATATGCATAGATTTTTAAAATATTTTCCTAAGAAAATGATGAATTATATGCAACGTTGTCCATTCCACTTTTGTGCTATAATGGAAGGCTAAGATAAAAGTTTTTAACTGTGTTAATCTTCTTATAAGCATTAATCAGATTTACCTTAAGATATTTTTAAATGTGTAAACATGGGTATCTCCATATACTTTTAAATTCAAAAGAGAGTATGAAAGTCATGATTGGTCGTATACCACTGATTAAGCTAGTGATTCCTGAGATTGAGTTTCCAAACAGTAGGCTGTACTGTCTTTGGCTATTAAAAATAAATAAATACAAATTGGGCATTCGAATACTAACTCTGGCAAAATGTATCTTCGCTTTTGCTTACATTTCCCCCAGTCGTCTGCCCTGACCTCTGTGGGAAGGAAGTGTCTATTGTCCTGTGGTGAAAGAGTGCAGATAGTGGAACCAGATGGCTCTGTTTGTATAACCTCTTCCTGCTCAATAACTATGAAATCATGTGGGAGTTACCAAAACGCCTTTGTGCCTGAGTTTCTTCCCTGGTATTTCAGTTTCGTAAATAGCACCTCCTAATAGGGTTGTTGTAATGATTCAATAAGGGAAAAGTGATCAGAACAGTGCCTGCCACACAAGGGCACAGTAAATGCTAACCATTAGAGGTCTTGGCTTGACAATTGCTGATTTCACCCTCCCACATTTACATTTTTATTTCATAAAATCACAGCATTAAAATTTCTCAAAATATATATTCGATTGAAGAAGTTATGTAGTTGATTATCCCCTAATTGGTATGAAAATAAGTTTTAGTAAAGATCTCTTATACTGTACCTATCCCAGACATTAGCTCTCTTTTTCCAAAATTACTATTCAAGAAAGTTAAGTAGGGCAGAAGCACCTCATATAATAGCTTGTAGACCTTATTCCCCCTCTCAATAACTGGTATTGACTCCATCCCTAGTAGAACCTTAAAGAAAACACAGATACTAAAGGGTTACAGTTGGAGGTAGGGAGGAAGGGAGGCACAGGGCAGATAAAACATGTGAAAATGCAACACGGTAAAGGACCCATAACTTCACCAAACACTGACCTAAATAAATGGTTAAAACTAAAACCAAAACCAGATACCAAAAACAAAAACAAAAACAAAAACAAAACAAAAACAAAACAAAAAAAAAAAACAAAAAAAAAACACAATACACATATATTTAGGGTATTGCCGGAAATAGTCCTACGTCAAATGCATGAAGTGGATGAAAGGATAGAGTTAACTTGTGACTAGATTTTGGTGGCTGCCAGCTTATCACCAGGGATGCCTGGAACTCTGGTGTTGACCTGTGGCCAGGAGAAGGATGAAATGTACCGGCTAGTACTTACAAAATGTTGTTTGTATCCAAATCATTCCCTAAAATAGTCTGAACCAGCTCATCTACATTGTTTATCGAAAATGTAGAGAAGCAACTAATGGGGTCAGTTTGGGGTTTGTGGGATCGAGCCCTGCATCAAGGTCTTTGCTTACAGTGTGGAGCCTGATTGGAATTCTCTCCCCCTCTCTTTCTGTCCCTCCCCTGCTCATACATGCATGTCTCTCTCTCTCTCTCTCTCGTTCCCTCAAAATAAATAAATAAACATTAAAAAAAGGAAAATGTATAGATTAATGAAGGCTAGTATCTGGCTTAGCCAGTTACGTAGCTTGGTTTTGAATACGTGGCCATTGGAGTATGAAAGGCTGCTGGGTAAATTTAAACTTGGTCCCTGAGCTAAGTATCTCTTATATATCTTGGTGTATCGAAAATAAAAGACATCTTATCCTACTAAGGAAAATCCTTATAAGGTGCACCTGGAATTCTCAGGCCTGTGTTTGTGCTTTCTCTTTCCTTCCATACAGTATTCCTAGCCTTTGTAAGAATATTTATGGAAATTCAAGAGTACTTTCAATATGCCAACCTGTGTAATTATTGTAGTTATTTAAACAGAAAAATTGAAATAAGCTTTAGGCCCATAATCTACATATGGCTAAGACTTTGTTTGAGGGAAAGAATGATGAATATCCAGAAGATGAAGAGCCTCAGATGTCAGACAATAATCCAGGCCATCATGGTGTCAAGACCACGGGTGGAAGGATAAGCATTTCATGGAGATTTGAGGGCAATCCAGAGCCAGGAAAATGGCTAGGCAGATTAATAAAGAAATCCAAATGGAGCAAAAAACCAGCCAAGAACATGGTATCTTGGCTTCTTCTGGCACCTCTGGAAAAAATTAAAGTAACTTAGAGCCAAAAGCTCCCAGATCTACCAAATTACGCCAACGATCCTATCAGTAAAGATTATTGTAATGGCAGGAGATGCAACTAGGCACAATCAAAATAAGGATATGCTCAGTCGAAGCTACTTTAAGTCAATTTGTAAATTATATGAGCTACTTATTGGTGAGACTTTTCTGAAACAGATTTTCACACTGGTGAGAAGAGTACTCATTCCCTTTCATTTAATGCCACTAAATGAGAGGGGACATTTGACTCACTCAGCATTCTTAATTAGCAGCATAACTGTGAATAAGTAGACAAACAAACTGCCAATCTATTGAGTGGGATAAAGTAGGGAAACATAAAATATACCTTGGCAAGATTAACCAAGTGCATCAATGACTACCAAACTTGAATATTACTTTGAGGATTTTTTTGTGTATTTGTTGCAGCACATATCAGGCCAAGAATTGGAGACAGAATGAGTGACAGATAAAAGCAAGAGAGATATCTATTGCTATAATGCATCTAATAACCAAAGTGGCTTTGATGTCTTAGTTTTGGGTATTTCAAGCATTCCATGGGATTTAAAAAACAGTATGAGTGGAAAGAGAGAGACTATGTAAGTAGAGATAGTAAAGGCAAATATAAATGTACGTATTACCACAAAATACCATTTGCATCATGCCAACGAGCTTGGAAATTAGTAAAATTAATAAAGGAAGATATTGAAAGCCTTTTAGTAATATAGTGATGAAATCATAATCTCCCTTTAAAATAAATGGATGTAGGATAGAAAGCAGAGAAATATTGACAGGAGGGGTATTGATTATCGAACCATCATAATGTTTCTGACCAAAGCAGGAGACAGAAATGATGCAATTAAAATAGTAGCCATGTGCATGGAAAGCATAGGACAGGCACTGTGAGCCTACAACAATGCGGATTGGTGTTGAGGGATATGGAAGGAGAGAGAGAAATTAAAGCCAATTCCCAGGTGCCCGGTTTGGATAATAGAGAATTCACTAAACAGAAAGCAGATTTGAAAGTGCCATTATGCATGTTTAATTAATTAGGCAACTAAAGTCTAAAAGTTTAAATTATCAGTGTGACACAACCTTTAGTAAGGTATAATAATGTAGTTCTGTTGAATTGCAAATTCTATATTATCCCAATGTGCCAGGAGGGACAGAGCTCTAAAAAGGAGAAAAAGCTAAATTTTAAAGGGATTCTTTTCTCAAACATCTCTGCTCATATTATTTAAAATTTAGGATCTCTGAAATTTTTCACGTTTTTAGAATAACAGCTATAATAGAATTTATAAGAATCTCCTTGTAATATATAAATATTCCTGTAAAGATTAAGTAGTTACCATGTAGTTTCCTGTTAATCTGACAGAGTTTATTCAACTAGCTTTACTCAGATTATTTAGGTGATATGAGATTCTCTAAGAAAATTGGAGTTGAAATGATCTACAATAATGGTAAGAACAAAACGTGTAAAGAGGCAAATATGAGAGAATGGAGGATGTGATGGCGGAGTAAGAACTTTTGACCATCTCATGTTGCTACAATTCAGACTTCTTCACTTTCTTTTTAAGAGTTTATTTGTTTTGAAAGAGAGCGAGAGAGAGACAGAGAGAGAGGCCAAGAGCAGTGGAAGGGCAGGGAGAGAGTGGAGAGAGAATTCCAAGCAGGCTCCTCAACTCGGTGTGGAGCCCATTGGCACAGTTGTGAGATCAAGACTGAGCCAATATCAAGAGTCAGGCACTTAACTCAGAGTTACCCAGGCACCCTGAGACTTCATGATTTTCTATATTTTCCTTTCACACTATCTATGGTTGTTTTCACCTTAATATCTTTGTGCTATAAGTCCTTCTATCTAAAAAAAATTCATCGCCATATTTTCACATAAGCTAGCTAAAGGTGGGGATATACGTATTATATATTAACACTATTCAGGGTTCTGCTCAACTATTGCTTTCTGATTACTCAAACCGAATCCACACCCACTGCCCCCGTCTTATGTCATTGTAACAACAGCACCTACAAAGATGCTGGACTAACACAAAATCTTAGTAACTCTGTTGAATAACTAAAAAAAAGAGAAAATTACATCTTTTATGCAAAAAAAAAAAGTCATGTGCTGATACCAAGAACTCAGTGCATTTTAAGTGATATATATTTTTTTGCTATTTTAATATACCAACATGTACTTTGCAGCCTGGGAAAATATAAAGAAGCCAGGCTTTGGAAATGTATATGTTTAGTACAAAATATTGGTTATAAGACATGAAGCAGTTATATAATTTTTCGTAACTCAATTTCCCTGTCTGTAAAAAGGGAGTATTTGATAGAAGTTCTGTGATAATTAAATGAAATACCATACAGGGTAATTATAAGGGCCAAAACACAACCTCACTTTAACCCTTCCCATCTGACCCAAGATTGGACAACTATCTATAACTTAAAATAAGCAGCTGCAGGAAAATTAACCTTTAATTTAAATTAGTCACTCTTAAAATAGATTTTGTAATGGTTATTTTGAAATGGTGTTTTTCTTAAATTTAATTTTCTATGCCTTTTTATGATATACTTCTTCAAAACCAAAATAATCTTTCCCTTTGCAATTCTCCCTTCTAAGATTTTATAAATCCATTTATTTTTCTCCTGGGCTAAAATATTTTTAAGATGTAAACACAATGGTACCTTTATGTTGTCAGTTCAATGAAACAATCATTTATTAGGTTTAGCGAGTGCATTAAAGTTTCTTAGTTAATTGGATGTTGTTTACGCTTTTGATTTGGACTTGGAAGGTGAAAGAGTAAACCACTGCTAAGAGAAGTGTAATTAATTGTGGGGCTGGATCTTCAGCTGGAAATTAATGCATGAGTTCTATGGTCAATCTGTAAAAGTTTCAGGCACCAATTTCAATTTTCTTTGAATCATCTATAAATTAAAGCACTGGTTTCTGGTTGTTTATACATGATGAAGATTTGTGAAATTATTTAAATAATTATTACTGGAGTACACTCCAATTATTACTTCATGTACACCATGATTTGAGAGAAATGCTTTTAGAAAATATTGAATTAATTAACTGGAAAATCGTCTTTTCCAGTTTAGGACTCTAGGATTTAAATCAATTAAGAATAAATAGTGTGTTTTAGGTTTGTAGCAGCTTTATGTCCTCTTCGTCTGAATTCAATGATTTCATTTAGCTCCATAATATTTGTAACTACACTTTTTAGATCCTCTAGGAAGAAAGTACAACACATCACATTTTAAATGCACGGCTAAGAACCACTGTCAGAGTGACCCTGTTGTGGATAAATAATATTGATTCTTTCAGGTGTGCATGGAGAGTGTTTAATTATTTTGCCATTGTTAAGAGGTAGTAACAATATTATTTTATCTTTTTTAATTTTCACTACACAGGCTACTATTATCGTTTCTAATTTATAAAAAAAATAAAAAAGAAAAGAAAAAGAAAAAAAATTACTGTCCTTGTTTGTCTGTCCTAACCATATCAGGTATCTGTAGTCCTGCTTACAGAGTTAATTGAGTTAAATTTCTAAAGGAATAATCAAAGATCTTTTAACAAATAGCACATAAACAGAAAAAAAATAGATATAGCGTTGTCAAGATATGATTTTTCCTTCAACAATAAACAATGAAATCACAATACATGCACACAAGAAACATTTACATTTAAAAATAAGTCACAATTAACAAAACCGAGGTGCTTTATGAAAAAACAGTTGAACTTACACACCTGTCTCTCAATTTTAAATTTGCCTCTTCATTTATTTATTTGTTTATTCATTTATTTATTTTGAGGGGGAAGGAGCAGAGAGAGAGGGAGAGAGAGAATCCCAAGCAGGCTCCGCACTGTCAGCACAGAGCCTGATGTGGGGCTCAAACTGAGGAGCCAGGAGATCATGACTTAGGCCAAAATCGAGAGTCAGATGCTTAACTGACTGAGCCACTCAGGTGCCCTAAATGTGCCTCCTTTTGACATCAAAACACCATCATCTGCGGAATTCTTTCTGTGAACATGATAGCTTCCACTCCATAGGTGCAGAAACAGACAGCAATGACTCGCTACAATTCCCACATTTGATGGATAATTTATATTTTCAGTTCTTAGTATATTAAACATTGATTAAAACATTAAACTAGGATCATACCACAAACTATACAAAGATAAAATGATTTTTTAATTTTTTTTCTGATCAGGAGTTCTATTCTCAAGTATTTCATGTTTATTCTAAATGTTTGCATTTTCCGACATATTAATGCCCTTAGTTTTAGTAAATGCACATACCAAATGCGAATTAGACAATTCAACAACTTGGAATACATCTACTGTCTTAGATATAGCATTTCTTCCAGGAAATATATAATTCCAGGGAATAAAAGAAAAAAACGAACATGAAAACATCAAAAGGTAGTTCACCATGTGAACCGCGCACCGTGAGTGCATTTCCAGCAACTGCAATCTCTTTTGCTTTACTTTTCTACCATTTTTTTAGGAGGAGTTCATGTACTTCTAGTAAACACAAAAGATTAAACAAATATTTATGCAATCTGCCTCTCACAAAGCCCCACTCAAATCGTAAAGGAATAGTTAATGAATACATGCATAAAGCTAATGGAAATGGAAGAGTGAATGGCAGCAACAAAATTGGAAAGGCAGGAAGAAAACAGATAAGGCGCCATTGACGAACAGGCTATTATCTCTTGTGGGTTCGGCTGAAGGAGGCAAATCCACACCGCAGAGTTCCCCAGACAGCTCAGTTTTGAAGGCACCCACTACCTCTAGAAGCTGAATATAGGTCTACAGTCCAAAATAATAGTGAAAGTATGTTTCAATGCTCTTAGATTTTCAGATTTCTTCCCCAACAGCACAAATGAAAGGCCTACGCCTCAATTTACCCTCTGGAAGTGTTGCACCAGGGAGGCTCGGAACTCTGACCTGAGCGCAGCAGGGAGATCGCACTGAAAAAGGAACGTAAGCTAAATGAAACCTTCTATCTTGAACTGAGAACAACCCTTCCCAACTCCAGTCAGTCTGAGAAAACTCACTTGAGCCTCCCAAAGTGGAACACTGGAGAATTCCTCTGTGGAAAAGTGAGTACCAGAAATAAAAAAAATAACAGATTTTCTTAGGTAATGTCCCCTCAAAAACAGAGATCAGACACACTGATAAGAAGCTCATGAGCTGGCATGTTTTAAATAAAACCAAGGAATACTCATTTACTGTCTTGTTCCTCAAAGCTAAATGTAGTTGGCTAGCTAAGATACATCAGGTATTTGAGGATAGTTAATTCCCAGACAACAGAAACCAAATGACAAATAGGAGGGGAAACATTCGCCGAAACCAGAAGAACCATAGGGGGGCAGGAAGGAGTAATATAATGCATCCACATATCTTTGAGTGATAGCCTCGGGGAGGATACCTTATATGCAGAAAAAGAAAAAAAGAATCTGTAATAAGGAACAATAGGCAAACACACCTTGGAAATACAGATATGGACACAGATATAGTTAAAGATACATAAAGATCTCAGAAATGAAAACTTCGATGGGATGGTAAAATTAAGTTAAAGATAATTTCCAGATGCTGTAAGGGGCAAAAAGACTGAGTAAGGGAGAGCTCAGATATGAAATAAAGAAATCACTTTGGGAAATTCCAATATCTGAACCTTTATTCAGACAGAGATAAAAGACAAAATGGAGATGTAGATTATCAAATATTTCATCCAGAATATTTCATAGAACTAATAGATTTGAAACACAAAATTGAGAGACCTACACAATGCCTAGAGCAAGGAACGAAAAGAAATTCTTACCAAGAAGGCACATTATCATTAAAATTCAGAATGCTGGGACAAAGATACATTACTCCAGCATCTGGAAAGGAAGAAACAAGTCTCATAAACAAATGTTTCAGAAATCCAAATGCCATTTGACTCTTAAAAGAAACAATTAAACCTATAAGGCAGTAAAGTAATGCTATCAATGTGCTAAGAGGAAAAATAAGAATTACAATTTTAATTTCTATGTCCAATCAAATTAAAAACCAAGCACAGATATAAATAGATGGCATTAGAGATACTCAAGATTTTGTTTTATTTACCATAACCCACTCTGAGGAGGCTGCTGGAGCACGTGCTCTATCAGAAGACAATTAATCTGGGGCGCCTGGGTGGCTCCCTCGGTTGAGCCCCCAACTTCGGCTGAAGTCATGATCTCACGGTTTGTGGCTTTGAGCCTCGCATCGAGCTCTGTGCTGACAGCTGAGTGTAAAGCCTGCCTCGGATTTTGGATTCTGTGTGTCTCTCTCTGCCCATCCCCCAGTTGTGTGCATCCGCTCTCTCTCTCTCTCTTTCACCCTCTCAAAAATAAATAAATAAATTTTAAAAATTAAAAAAAGAGACAATCTACAAGAGGAAAAAAAATATATGGTTCAAGCATAAGGGCTTCATCACAGGACAACTGATGCTTAACCTTGTAGCAGGTGTAATTTATGGACTGGGACATGGCACATGGGAGCCTTTGGGAGAACAAACGATGTCCTAGATCTTGACCTAAGTAGTAGGTACACAATATTCATAGTAAAACAAAATGGACTATACATTGAGATTTAAGCATTTTACTGTTTTAATTAAATCAATATAAAGTAAATAAAAACAAAACAAAAACCAAAGTATAAAAATGACTTTAATTAAGAGAGAGGCTCCAAAGAAAAGGGTCTTACTAATATGGCAGTGTCTCAGCAGGGTAGAGGAGATGCTTGGCTATGATGAACTTCCCTTCTTCTTTCGCAGTTCTTAACCTGTGTGATTTGTCTTTGTCCATGTGATGTCTCCATGCACAGTGCAGTCAGGTAGCGGGTTACCCGAACTGGGGCATGGAAGTAGCCTGGCCTACACTTAAAGTCACACAATGGCAGTTCTATTGCATATTTTTGATAAATTGCACATGAGGCCAACCCAGATTCAAGGTGAGAAGGAATAGACACCAACTTTTATGAGACAAATGATTTGGAAATAAAATCAATAACCAGGAAACCGAGTATGTTTTTATATGTTTAATGACTATTTGTGTTTTCTCCATGAGGAAACTATTTATGACCATTTCATTTCCACATGGATAAACAATTTTTCAGATTCCATTTGTTGAGCCATGCATCCTTTCCTACTGACCTAATATGACAGTACAGTCATATTTTAAATGTTCGCACATTTAAATAACAGTGTTACGTATGTATGTATGTATTTAAAGAAGTAAGGAGAAGTACAAATTAAAAAAAAGAGGCTTAAATCTCCCTCCTGATGGGCACCTGGGTGGCTCAGTTGGTTAAGTGTCCAACTTCGGCTCAGGTCATGATCTCATGGTTTGTGATTCCATACTCAGAGCCTGGAGCCTGCTTTGGATTCTTTGTTTCCCTCTCTCTCTGCCCCTCCCTCTGCTGGTGCTCTGTCTCTCTCTCAAAAATAAATAATATCAAAAAAAATTTTAAAAAAATTTAAAAAAAATCTCCCTCTTGAAAATAAGGGAATAGAGGGGCCTGGATGTCTCAGTTGGTTAAATATTTGACTCTTAATTTCAGCTTAGGTTGTGGTCTCCAGGTTGGTATGATGGAGCCCCACATGGGTCCCCTCACTCACAGCACGTAGTCGGCTTGGGATCCTCTCTTTCTCTCCCTCTCTCTCTGCCCCTCCCCTGCTCATGTTCTCTCTCTTTCTCTTTCTCTCAAAATAAATAAATAAACTTAAAAAAAAAAAAAAGAAGGGAAGATTTCCCTCCCTTCCTTTGTCTCAGAGCATTTACTTTTTCTAAGGTAAGTTCTTTTTTAACTCTTTGAAATGTATAAAAATCTTTTTGAAGATTAGATCGTTATTTTGTTATCTTTGTGACACAGAACCATCCTTCTCAAGCACTTGGGACCTTCTCTTTGAAATACACACATCGAGGAAGATAGCACCCTTAATTCCCAGTTTCTGTGGGAGGACAGAAGCTTAATTTTGTGCATGCTTTGTTTCAAGTTCCTGTCAGAAAGATATGAAGTTTGTTTCTTCATGAATAAAGTCAATTAGCTAATACAAATGGTCACCCCATTACTAGGTAACATAGATTAAACTATGTGTGACGAAGAGTGCTGTCAGGTCCTCTTATTTGAGGACCTGTTATTGTCTGTCTTCAGATCATGTGTATAATGAGTTCTATTGCTTGGCTATGGAAAAGGGATGAGATTTTTTTCTGTCTTACTTTCTATTAGTTCAGTGCCTGTGATGCACTTCATATTCTGTTTCAGTGCTTATTCAGTAATAAGACTTCTCTTTGCTACCTTATGTGGAGACATTTTGGGGGGATGGGATGCAATTTTGTTTTTAATTACATTTTGTTGACAAAGAGATCTATGGTACCCAGCACAAAACAATTAGAAATTAAAAGAAGTTTGGATTTATGATCAATTAAAATGTGAGGCAATTTCAATTATTTCTCTCTCTCTCTTAGTTCTCAATGTCAGTTAGCACCATCCTCAGAAACTGAGACAAGGTACATAGTGAATTTATACGAATTTTAAGTTTCTGAATTTTTGGAACACAGGAGTTACAAAACTTTAATACATGTCTTTTTACATTAGACATATAGAGACTGAAATACACACTTTGTACTACGTTTTGATAAATGTTTTATGAGGGCATCCAGTTAGGGCACCATAACCCTATCAAGATAAAGAACGAAGGCTGAAAAATAATAATCTATGGTCCAAATTCAGCCATCCCCTGATTTAATTTTTATTTTATTAAATTTTTTTGATGTTTATTTATTTTTGAGAGGGGGAGAGACAGAGAGAGAGAGAGAGAGAGAGAGAGAAAGAGAGAGAGAGAGAATGTGAGTGGGGGAGGGGCAGAGGGAGAAGGAGGCAGAGAATCTGAAGCAGGCTATGCACTATCTCCACAAAGCCTGACATAGGCCTTTAAGCCCCAAACTGTGAGATCATGACCTGAGTCGAAATCAGATGCTCAACCAACTGAACCACCCAGGTGCCCTTCCTTGATTTAACTTTTAAAAATGTTTTATTAAAACACAGGTAAGACCATTTATTTCAATATTTTCTATGGTACTTTTGCTCCACCAGAACAGAATTGAGTAGTTGCAACAGAAACCATGTAGCTCAGATAACTTAAAAGATTTGCTCTCTGGCCTTTCCAGAAAAGCTTCTGGATCTCTAATTTAGAACATTATTATCATTCAAGAATGTTTCCTCATGCCCCTTTGGGGCAGTACCCAGTGAAAACACAATCACCTCTGTTCTGATACTTAGCATAGATTATTTTCCCCCCCACTCTAAAATTTTATATAAATAGAAACAGAGAGAGGAACCTGGGTGTCTCAGTCAGTTGAGTGTCAGACTCAATTTCAGCTCAGGCCACAATCCCAGGGTTGTAGAATCAAGCCTGGTGTTGGGCTTCACCATGTTGCCAGGCATGGAGCCTAATAGGGATTCCCTCTCTCCCTCTCCTTCTTTCCCTCTCTTGTTAATGTGTGTGTGTATTCTTTCTCTCAAAAATAAAATAAAACCTTTAAAAATATATTGTCTCAAAAAGTATATATGGTATCATAGAGAATATATGTTTTTGTGTGCAGAATTCCTCACTAAATAAAGTGATGTTGATAACCATTTCTTTGTTGTATGAAATTTGTTTCTTCATGTTGCTAAGTAGGATTACATGTTAAGAATATATTGCAATTTGTTTATCTGGTCCTTTGAAACAGTGATATTGTTTTCAGCTCAGGCTACTGTTTGTAAACTACTATAAACATACATGTCCTGATGTAACAGTAAATTTATATGTCTATTGTGCACATCCGTGCTATAGAACAGCTAATTCAAGAATGAGTTACTCTTCATAAAGGAAATGCCAAATCATTTTTCAAAGTAGTTTCTCCCTTTTAACCTCCCATGGACAGTGTATAAAACCACCTAAAATATAATAATTTTTCAAGGAAAAAAAGTGTTTGCTGGGTGTCACTGGAACCAGTTGAAACTCAATAGAGAAAACCAAGTAAAGGCATTGAATGCCTGAAGAAAGGCAATGGAAAAAGGGTAGATTTGGAAGACAATAAAACTGGAATTGTTTTGAAGGATTATTTGTGAAGAGTAAAACTGATAAAGAAGCAGAAATATAAGTAATTTTTAATGGTCTATCTGGTAATATAAAATTCTGATGATTCTGTTTTCAAACAACCAGGAGACAAAAACATATCTATGTGGAATCAGGTTGAGTTATCTTTGGAATATGGAGGTGTAGGTATTTGCAGAGCATCTGCCAGCATATATAGTTAAGGAAATTTGGACATAAGAGCCAAGGGCCACTGAGAGTTCAAAACTAGAAGCACAGTATGTACCTGCTCCTTGAACTTAGAATTGGCACATAAAATTTAAGTATAAATTAAGGGGGGGTTGGAAAGAATGCTACTTTTAATATTGGAAAAGAAAGAAAAGTGAAGGGAGATACTTTTGGGTAGACTACTGTGAGTTAGTAGAAATCAGGGATTCTAATATCTTATGTCTATGCCTTTGTTTATGATATAAAATAACTGGATAATAATACCTAGAGAACGGAAGGACATGGTGTTTTTAGGCCTCTGCCCACATGCAAGACTCTGAGGCAGATTATCTCTATCGATACAGGAATTAATTCCTCTTTTCTTCCACAATGCATAGCAGTGTGCACTTATGATGACACCATTTATCCAACAGATACTTTAAACCATGATGTTCTTTATTCGGTTATACTAATCCAAAAAAAAAGACTCTAATAAAAAAACAATTTTACTCTTACTCTGCCATTAATATTACTCTGTGTTTCTTCTAAATGCTGGGTTTTCATTTCCAATTATTTTGCATACAGTTTTACAAATGAGTGTGTGCCAAGAAGGAAATTAAAAGGAGACCTAAATTAATGGCAGACATAATATCTTCCTGAAAAGAAATACAATATTTGAAAGATAAAAATTTCTGCTCAATTAATTTATAAATTAAATACAATTTCAATTGACATACTGTGTCCTAATTGCTAAAAATTCTTAAATCATCTGGAAGAATAAAAAAGTAAGAACAGTCAAGAAAAATTAAATGCTAAAGCAAACTTTCCCTAACAAATATTAAAGGCTATTAAATATGCATGATGCTAAATATGGTGTGCCTCTGACATAGAAATTTTGGATAAAAAGAATATATAAAAATGTAATGAAATAGATTCCATTTTGAAAGAAAATTTATTATGGGGAAAGGTAATATTTCAAAATAAGGGCTAGATGAATCATTCAATAATTGTAATGGGACAAGTGACTAATTGTTTGGAAAAATGATAACCTCATTATTACTTAAGTGGATAGATAAATCACTCAAAATGATATTGAAACAAGTGATTAATTGTTTGGAAAAATATAACAATAACCTCATTTTTAATTAATTCATTATTAGCTTTGCTAACTACTATAATAAACATACAATAAAAGTATAATGACCTATATAATAGCCTATATAATTTTTCCTCATCAGAGAGCAGCTTTCTTCCTGGCTTTATCTCTGCTAACCTCTGCCATACACAAGGGCTTTGAAGTGCTCGTCACCTGCAAACAATAGAGGGAAGGCAAATCCCCTGACACTGGGGTTGCAAGTAAGATACAGTATATTGACTCATATTCCATTGGTGAGGACTAGTCACATAATTAAACTTGGATCCTAATCAAAGCTGTAACACATAAACCTTGGCAGAAAATAGAGGATGAGAGACATGGACTTTGATGAATAGCTGGCCCTATATGTCTCATTTTTGTGCACCAAAAAAAAAAACATACGTGTTACATATTTAAATATGAAATTAACTTACTATATATTTACATATATAGTAAGTATATATATGTTTTTTACACACACACACACACACACAAATATATGATGATTTAGCCAGTCATCTATCAATGATATTTGGGCTGTTTCCCTATCCTGACTATTATAAATAGAGCTGCAATAAACATAGGGGTGAATATATTTTTTAATTAGTGTTTTTGTTTTCTTTGGGCAAGTACCTAGTAGTAGAATTACTGGATCATATGGTATTTCTTTTCTTTTTTTTTTTTTTTGGTAAACTTTATGTATTTATTTTGAGAGACAGAGAGAGAGAATGAGTGGGGGAGAGGCAAAGAGTGAGGGAGAGAGAGAATCTCAAGCAGGTTCTACACCGTCTGCTTGGAGTTCCATGAGGGGCTTGATCTCAAGAACTGAGAGATCATGACCTGAGCCAAAATCAAGAGTCAGACTTTTAACTGACTGAGCCACTCAGATGCCCCTGGTATTTCTATTTTAATCTTTTATGACCTCCATACTGTTTTCCACAGAGGCTGTACCAATTTATATTCCTACAAACAGTGCACAAATATTTCTTTTTCTCCACATCCTTGCCAATATTTGTTATTACATTGCACTTAACTGTGAAATCTAAAAAACAAAATAAATAAGCAAACAAATGAAAAGCCGAAACAGACTTATAAATACAGAGAACAAACTAATAGTTGCCAGAGGGGAGGAAAAGTAGGGAATGGGAAAAATGGGTGAAGAGGAGTAGGAGATACAGGCTAGGAGATTCCAGTAATGGAATGAGTGGGAATGAAAGTTACAGTATAGGGAATAGAGCCAATCGTGCTGTAACCATGTTGCATGGTCACAGATGGGAGCTACACTTGTGGAGAGCACAACGGAGCAGAAGGAATTGTTGAATCACTATAAGGTACCTGAAATTAGTGCAACATCATGTGTCAACTATACTCAAATAAAAAAGTAAAGTTGAAAGATTACTTTAAAAGTAATTAAAGTAGCCTTTAAAAATTAATTCAAAAAGTAAGCCAGAAAAGAAAAAAAGAAACTCATGAATTTGAGGAAGGAAATATTTTTAAGGTATGCATATGAAACAAATCAAAGTCCCATGAACAAATTAAAAGCAAATTAGAAAGCAAAAATATATATATATATATATATTTATATATATATATATATATATATCCACATATGAAAAGAATATGTAGGTCAAAATGTATATGAAGCAATAAGAAAAATCAGTGTGAATACTATTAACAGACAATATGCTAAAGAAGTAATATAAGTGATCAATATGTATATGGAGAAGTATATAATCCATTCACATTTGTAAAAACTTAAAAACATACAATATCTACAGTTCCATTTTCAAATATGATGCAGTAACAAAACCTGTACTTCCCTACCACAATCAAAACTAAGAACCTGAAGAAAGATATAACAATTTACTTTAAAAAATTTAATAACAAGCCAGCAGAGGAATGAGATCCCAGAGAGAAGAGAAACACATTAGGAGAGCGCTACCATTGTCCCTATCTTCTGTCAGAGGTAATTTCCAGACAGTTAGGGGGACCACGGAGCGCTTGGTCTTGCTGATGTAAAGAGATGGAAATCAGAAATGAAGATGCTGAGGTGCCTGGAAGAGGTGGAACAGAGTTATGGAAAGGATAGTAAGTCAAGAAAGAGCTCCAGACATCTGCTTAGCCATTCTTTGAATGTATTAAGCTGTATATGCTTAGAGTGAAATTCCACAAATTCAGGCAAAAACCCCAAATTGGGTTGTGGGGTGGAGAGATAAGCTCAAAAATTTTCAGAGTTCAAAAAAGGAGCCATATTTGAGCTACCGCCAGCCAGAGTCAACAGTCCTCAGTGGTCAGCAGGTGATTTTAGTGAAGTCCTGAGAGATGAACTTTACACATAGTGAAAGTTACTCTAGAACCAAAAGAGCAAAGCTTAAGAGACCTTAAAAAGATTAAAATGATCAAGAAGAAATATTAATTCTTGCCAAAACAAAACTCTCTACCTTCTAAAAGAAGACAAAAAAAATCAACAAATTTAACAATGTCATACATTGATGTTGGACACCTAATAAATATTACATTAGGCTCAGTGAAATCAGCAAAACACAGAAAGGCTAATACTACGTAATCTCACTTATCTGAGGAACCTAAAATAGTCACTCACGGAAGGAGAGAGTTGAATGGTGTTTGCTAGGGGCTGGGGGTGTGGGGATGAGGAGGTATTAGTTGAGGGTGCAGCGTTTCAGTTAAGCAAGATGAATAAGTCCTAGTGGTTATTGTGCAGCATAGCACCTGTATTTAATAATATGTATTGTATTACGTTTTGCTAATAGGGTAGATCTTATGCCAAATGTTCTTATCAAAATAATTCATAATGATAAAGGGAACAGGAGGCAACTTTTGGAGGTCATAGATACCATTATGACATAGATTGTGGTGAAGGTATTATGAGTGTATACTTATCTCTGAATTCACCAAGCTGAATATGCTAAGTATGCACAGGTTTTGTATGCTAACCATACCACAAAACAGTGGTTAAAAATAGTATACACAGAAATTGAAAGGAAAACATGATCAGAATACAGAAAAAAGGACATTATTATAAAAGATCAAGTGGTCTTTCTATAAATGAAATATTAGGAAAATATGTGATTCAGAAATTAATAGCATCTGAGGCAATACAGAAATTAAGAACATAGTATAAATTATTATACAACCTATTTAAAATGAGGGATACAGGGGAAAAAACTGAAAAACTTAAGCTGGGTCTGGTTGACTGCTGAGACCTTACCTTGTAGGGTGAAATATAGGCAATTCGAGTCCCCAAAGGAGACAGCAGAAGAGTAAATATTTGGAAAAATAATGGCTGAAACTTTTCTAAATTTGATAATACATATAAATTCATAGATTGAAGAAGCCCAAAGACCTCTAAGCTTAATAATAATCATAACCCAAATCATAAAGCATCTTCAAAACTTAAATGTAAAACTAAAAATCTCCAAAGTATATTATTACCAAATAATTGATCATGATTTATAAAGAGAATCTGAAAGTAGCCAAAATAGGAGATGTGAGAAAAATCAACGGCACATATGATCAACAAAGTCATAGATCCGAGGAATGGAACAGAATTTCCTTAATCTGATAAAGAGCACCTGTAGCTAACTGTACACAGTGTTGAAGTTTTAAACTCCACCCCTTCTGCTGGGAATAAGACAAGAATGTTAACTCTCACCAGGTCAGTTCAACACAATACTTTAGGTTCTAGCTAGGGCAATAAAGAAAGATCGATAAATAAAAGACATCCGTATTGGAAAGAAGTAATGCTTTAAATGCTGATGCTATGATTATGTATGTAGAAAATCATTCTTTCTAGGGTTTATTTATTTTTGAGAGAGAGAATGAGAAAGAGAGTGAGAAAGAAAGTGGAGGGATTAGTGGGGGAGGGACAGGCAGGGGAACACGGGATCCGAAGAGGGCTCTGTGCTGACAGCAGCCAGCCCAGTGTGATGCTCAAACTTACAAACGGTGAGATCATGACCTGAGAGAAAATCCACTCAACCAACTGGGGAACCCAGGTGCCCCTGCATGTAGAAAATCCTAATCCAACAAACCAAAATAAAATTGACTAGAACTAATCAGTGAGTTGAGCAGGCCACAGGACACATGATCAATATTTAAAAAAAAATCTATTTCTCTATGTAGGCACTAACAATTGCAATCTGAAAATATAAAAATCATTGGTAATAGTGAATGTAATATTAAAATAATTAGTCTATAACACTTAAACTACAAAATAGTGGTGAGATAAATTTTTAAAAGGCCCAAACAAATGGAAGCTAGGATATACTCACAGATTAAAGGCTCAATATTTAAATTTACTATATTTTTCAAATTGATATGTGAGTTCAGTACAATCCAACCAGAAGCCTGTGTAGGCTATACTTTATGTAGACATTGAGAAGATGATTCAAAACGTCTGTGAGTATTCGGAGGACTTGGAATAGTCAAAATAATTTCTTAAGGGAATAACAGATTGGAGGGTTTACATTCTGTGATCTAAAGACTTACTCCAAAATCACAGTGATGAAGACTGTGTGGCACTGATATGAAGACAGATACATAGAAGACTGAAATACAGCACAGTGCACAGATAAACTCACACGTATAGGATCAATTAATATTTATCAAACTATACAGTCATTCAGTGGAGAAAGGATGATTCTTTTCAATAAACATGATTCCAAATGTTGAAAAAAGGCTGGAACGCTTTCATGTTGCTGCTGGGAATTTAAAATTATGCAACTAATTTGGAAAAAAATAATTATTTTTTCTTAAAGTTATACATACATCTCCGGTATGACCCAGCAATTCTATTTCTGGATATTTACTCAAGAGATATAAAAACCTTTAGGCAAAGGTTTGTATACAAATGTCTATAGCAGCTTTTGCATGGTAGCTTCAAACTGCACAGAACCCAAATGTCTGTCAATAAGTTAACAGAGAGACAGATTGTGGTGTAATCAGCAACAAATGTTAACAAATTACTGAAAACATTATGTTGAGTGAAATAAGCCAGGGAGAAAAGGATATGATTCTATTTATATGTAAGTCTGGAAAAGATCGATCTAGTCCTTAATGACAGAGAATCGTGGTGTCTGGGGCCGGGAAAGGAAAAGGAATAAACTCTGGAGAGACCCAAGAAAATTTTCCGAGTTAACCTAAGATTTCTATGTTTATAGTGCTGGTGATTTACAGGAGTGCTCTTGTGAAAGTTCGTTGAGATGTATATTGTATATAGGTGCCTCTTATTGTATGTGGATTATGATTAAATAAGGACGATTTGAAAAAAATGTAATTAACATCTATTATTTTATTTTCCCACATATTTACCATGATCTGGAATCAAAATTCTTCTTTTGAGATTTTTCCTTTTCCCATCTTGACATCTTTTTGTTCTAGCAGAGCCGAAGAAAGAGATCTCCAGGGCAAATAATGGGCATGTAGCCACATCTACAAATATTTATTCAATCTGTCATTAAATTTTCCATTATTTGTCAATTCTTGACAAGGACACTAATAAGGAATTAGACAATTAGATTACTTTTCTGGGAACTTTCAAATTTCTTCTCATAAGAACATCACTTTTCCATTTGGGGACATAAATTATAAAATGTGAGTCTGGGTGTCATATGCCTTTGTCATATGCAAGTTATCCTGAATTGGAGACAATGAAGCTGACTCAGAGAGAAAACTCACCCATGTCAATTGTGGAAAATGGTCCAGGAGCTCTAGATGAGGGGTTGGATAATTAGATGGAAAGGTAAGCAGGCTATTTTTTTTTTTTACTCTGGCAAATAATCTTCTATAGATAGATTTAATAGATGATGGATGGATGGATGGATAGATGGATGGATGGATGGATAGATGATGGATAGATAGATAGATGATAGATAGATGATTAGATAGATGATAGATAGATTAGATGGATAGATAGATGATAGATAGATAGATAGATAGAGTAGATAGATACTTATGAAGGCAACCCATGTTGAAAGTGTAGACAATGTTAAGGTATTGTCAGCAAAAGTATTTGGATAATAATAGGCAATCATAAGGATAGACAACTTATACTGTAGATTAATCTTTGAGATGTAGAGTATCCCTGCCCTTTGGAGTGCTAGTTCAATGCTAAAAATATTTCACTGCTATTTAATTGCTAAAAATGGCCCTTGGAAGTGCTGTTTCATTGCTAAAGTTATAGGTGTCAAGATGAACAAAAAGAATTGGATGATACGTGTTTTCAAAGTTTCTTTCCAATCAACATATATTAAGATTCCTTGATGAAATAGTACTACTAGTTATCGATATGGAAAACTTTTCTTTGGTTTGCCTAATATTAAATTGACATAAAACTGATTAAGAGGAGAAAAACAAATTTAAGTTCATACAACCAGAAACTATATTAAAGAAAAATGAGACTCAAAGAAGTGAACAGAGCAGGCAGGTTTGACACCTTTTAGACAATAAAACAATAAATCTGTGAAGAATTGACAAGAAAAAGGGGTTTAGGGCTTAGAGTGGTAGATGAGTAAAGAAGGAACATATATTTCCTGTTTTCAGGGGGACAAAAAGGGTAAGTGCCTTGCACTGGCTGTGTCTCAAGTAACTTTAATTTAAAACCATTAATATGCCAAAATGCATATTTTGGGGTGGCATATTCTGCTCCCCTTTAATGTATGTATGTGAATATTTGATGCATATATCACATATACATATATGTATGTATGTATTTATTTATTTATAAACAGAATTTATGTACAGTACAACTATGCAGGGCAGCAAAATCTACCTGACATCTCTTTATATTTAGAAAATAATTATATAAGTACAGCATTTAAAATTAAAATCAGGTGTTACTGATGAAAAATGTCAATCAAACACTAAAATAATCACATTTCTAATTACTTAAATTACGGGGATTAGTACTTGAGTATCTATTGATTGAAACTAAAGTTGATTTTTTTAATGCCAAATATGTATCTTAAATTCCAATCAAATCTCTATTCATTTTCATGTGTTTTATATGAAAATCAGATAAATAGAAATAATAGAGTTGAAAGTATTTGAGTTTAAACAGAAGCATAGGATGTAATCCCAGAGAGTTCAACCTAATGTTATGTAAGCACATTTCATACTACAGAGTTTCATAGAGGAGACTGACATTCTGCTGGTTCATTTTGTTCACAGGAGTCTCTTCTGATGACTATTAAAGAAAAATTTCTGGAGTCTCTGTTTTGGTAAATTAAGACTGGTCGTCTCTTTCATCTGCATGTCTCCTATGCATCAAACACTGTAGCATGTGCCAGGGATAGAATTACATACACATCACTTTGTGTCTTCAAACAGGTTACAAACTCTGTGGATTATGCTGAAGTGAAAAAACAATTTACAATATGATGTGACACGTGCAAAATATTGGTGTATGTGACAGAAACGAAGAGCAGTGCCTGGATCTAGAACTAGGCTAGAGAACTCATAGGAAAATAGGAAAAAAGGAGGATTTTACCATATGGCAGAGTAGACTATTCACAGGTACGAATGGTGAAAAAACAGAGAGAGAGCACAAATGCCTATAAACCAAAAACATAGAGTTGAGGATCTGCAAGTGGTTCTATTTACTTGAAGTAAATTGATAATAAGGTCAACAGGGGGAAATTTTGTCCAGGTTTGTCTGGTGGAGAGAGAATAGAAGAGATTGTTCAATATTATTCTAGAACTCCTCCTCATATTCAATGTCACTTTATGGATCCTTCCATTTTTGTCTATAAACATGTTCAATCTTTGACAAAGAATTATTTTTTAAAAAGTTAGATAGAGTAGATAGATACTTATGAAGGCAACCCATGTTGAAAG
This sequence comes from Paguma larvata, assembly GCA_030068075.1. Classification (NCBI taxonomy): domain Eukaryota; kingdom Metazoa; phylum Chordata; class Mammalia; order Carnivora; family Viverridae; genus Paguma; species Paguma larvata. The sequence continues at coordinate 41,036,055 of CM057840.1, forward strand.
TGTAGACAATGTACATAGACATTTAAGTCATTCTATGTCACTCCTGTGGATTTTATTTTTTGCCTGTAAAATGGACATGCAGGACTTATATTCAGCAAATAACTACTTCTGGAAGATACTAATTTTGAAATTACAAACATTTTATACAATTTGAATAATATTTGAAAATTCACTGAGGCCAGCGATTTATATAAAAACATATATAAAAAGTCATTTAGATAGAACCACAGACTGAAAACGTCAATTAAAACCTTGACATACAAGTTATTTTAACATGGGAATATGTGAGGACATTAACTATTTCTGATGTGGTGAAATAACAGAAAAATTCATTACTTAATAGATTTGTGTTCAAAGTCTGATGGAATGTGACACAAAATCATAATGCAGTGTTTAATCTGCTCTTGGCTCTCATCTTCAGTGTTTTTACATAACTGAAATGAAACCAGAATGGTTATCAGACTATAAACATTGAGAAAACATCAGAAATACATCATATGCTTTGTACAGAAACATGTAGGTGTTTCCAAATTAATTAAATTTAATTACACAAAAAGCTTTCTGCACAAAAAATAGTTTTTTTGTTAGTGATCTACCTGTTGCAGGCAATATAAGATAAACGAGATATCGACATTCTCATTTCTTTCTTTTTTTTAAATTTTTAATGTTTATTTATTTTTTAGAGAGAGAGACAGAGTGTAAGCAGGGGAGGGGCAGAGAGAGAGAGACACACAGAATCCGAAGCAGGCTCCAGGCTCTGAGCTTTCAGCACAGAGCCCGATGCGGGGCTTGAACCCATGAACCGAGAGATCATGACCTGAGCCGAAGTCAGCCGCTCAACCGATTGAGCCACCCAGGTGCCCCTCGATATCCTTATTTCCAACTTGTTTTTCTTACTTAAAAATAAATCATGAGCAAAATTCCAAATACACAACATAAATCCAGGTCATTATTTTAAACTATGTCCAAGGTTTCAATTGAATGCTAAATACATAGAGCATTTGAGAACATAGACTTCAGAACAGACTGCTTAAATTCTCATCCAATCTTCCCACTGTTTATGTGACTTGGATATGTTATTTAAATAATCTTTGCTTCAATCATTCTATCTATAAAATAGGGATAATAATGCAACTTAACTCATGCAACTTTAAATTGCTGAGAAAAACACCCGGCCCAAAGAAGGTGCTAAATAATATTTGCTACCGTAATTACCAGTACTAGACATAAAATGTGATTATGCAACTATAACGATGTTGATGCGCTTTTGAATTTTCCCTATTTTGAACTATCAACTCTGACAGTATCTTGCAACTATATTCTTACTTGCAAGTATATATACTTATCATTTTTTGGTTGTTCTACAAAATGCAATGTAGCAAACCACACTCCCACCCGGAATTCATGAGAATATCCACCATGCCCCACCCCATCCTAACAAGCACTGGAAGTTCCCTCTTTATTATTCCCAGTCTAGAGAATTAAAATACTTAATCTGCACATTCTTGAGGGCTAGAGATGTTTGGAGTATCTTTTCACAGGCTGTCATATGGATAATCCTCCTAAAAATTGCCAGTTTTTAAAAATTCCTTCAGAAAACTTTTAATTATAATTCAGTAAAATTATTTAAACATTTTCATATTGACATTGTACCTATCCTATGAACTGAGAAAGAAGAACCATAATATGGGAACCCACTCAATGTCCTTAAACTTCAACTTGAGCAATGATGATAGATGTTCTAATTGTTCAGATATCTATCTCTGTGTCCTTTTATTGTTTCGAGCAGTCTGCTATGCTGAGTGTTAATTATATTAAAGATACATAATTTCCATGCAATATTTTATACCTGTTTTTCAGACACATATATATATGTAATGTATATAATTATACATATATATGTAATGTATATATATATATATATATATGTATATATATATATATATATAATGTTTAAATAAGCCCACATGGTAAATTTCAAGATTCTTTTAGCACTATGTGATTTTTGACTTGGACACTGCATTAACACCTAATTTCTAGGTTAGTAGAAGTTTCACAGCACCTTGTCTTTATGTCTTGGACTTGTAGCATTTTTGTAATTTTATAACCTTTTTTATTTTTCATTTCTTCTGTATCTGAATTTTAAATATTTTGCAAATATTCATCTAATTTTTATATAAATGATATTTCCTGGATTATCAGAAGACTTTCATTGGACAGATTCAGATCTTTGTTCAGATCAGAGAAAGTCTGCTCTATTGTTGGTTTTATTATTTCTTTATATCTGTCCATTTCTCTTCTGGAATTCTTATAATTTACATGATATCTTCTGTGTCTTCCCTTTATATTTTTCGATATTCTTTCATTATTTTATCTTAATTTCTTTTCAATGATTATTACATGTTTTTTCATCTTCTAAGTAATTTGATTTTCTAAAGCGGATATTACTATTTTCAATGTACCTAATAAATTTTTATATTGGAAATGTTGTTTTTGGTTCTAAAACTCTTTACCGTCCTTATAGTGTGTTTGTGTTTATGAGTGTGCACCAATTAAATCGGAAGAATTCTGTTATTTTGTCTATCGCTCTCCTATCTGGTGAGCCTATTAGTTGCCTTTCAATAGGAGACACATGTTCTAGACTTTTCAGTGCTGCCGTCGACCTTTGATTCCTGATTTGTTTTTATCAATTTTTCTTCTTTATGATATTCTTTACCCTCTATAGCCCAGTGAAACTGTTATTCTCACTCGAGGGTCTACATGCCAATAATTATTAAATGCAGTAGTGTTTGCTACTATTATTGAATTTCTATTGACACACATGCACAAGACACTAATATTTTCCCTGCCAGCTAGGTTATTCCAGACACAGAGTCTTTTCTCGACCAATCTGTCTGGACAACTTGACTACAAATTCAGAATGTTCTCGGGCATCCAAATCAGGAAGTTCTCTCCTTATCACACAAAAGTATGCTGGTACAACCGTTTCCTAAGGTGACTCCAATGTATTCTCAGGGCCTTCGGTAAGACAACTGAGTCTGTGTTCCAGATGTAAGAATAAGCCAGCTCTCTTATGTTGCAAAAACAGTCCGCTTTACTTTTTCCTCATATCCCTACATTAGAGTGCATGACTTAGACATTCCCTGCAGGTTCTCCCAGTTTACCTACACTGATTACTTATTCCAGGCACATCGTGAATGAGAATTGATATGTAAAGGCTTTAAAGAATCAGTATCAACATGCCATCTTTTTAGGATTGCTTCTATTTTCTTTTTGTTTTCTTTTCTTTTTTCATTAAGAATTGAGAAGCAAAGCATAACAAGTTGATGAAGTATAGACAGGTGGATGACAAAACAAAAATTTTGTAATCTAAATTATTTTTATCAGTGTGTTATAATTAAAAAGCTCATTTAGGAGTCACATATTGTTTGAAAAAAGGTGCATTGATAATGTCATACATAATAAATTCATTCATTCCTATTTCAAATTCTTAAAATTAATAAATCAATTGATCTATTTATCACATTTAAAACCAAATACTACATGGTATAATATTACATTTTTTTCAGATTCTATGTGTATTCAAATTATAAATACATTATTTTGATGGACTAGCCTAATTGATTTTATCAGAAAATCTCAAGTTAGCTTGAATATGTGTAACTAATTTTGATTTAATATATCTGTGTATGCTGCACATTTTGCTGAATAGACTTGTCATGAGAAAAATATGGCATAAATGTTTGTGTGTATGTGTGAGTATATACGTCTATCTATCTATCTATCTATCATCTATCTATCTACCTATCATCTGTATGTACATATATATGCAACTTTAGTTGATTATTCAAAGCATTTGAAATAACAGACACCTCAAATTCAAATCCACCACACTTATTTAATTATCTTGATATTTGGTATTTTGTTTTTAAATTTAATCGAATTTATTTCCATATCTGATCACTGGCTTAATGGTGATATACTCTATCATTTTCAGATAAAATTAACACTCTGTGAGAAATGTACAGACTGACAGTTTAAATGTCAGTTAGAATTATGCTAATGCAAATTGGATTTTTAAAATAACCATACTGTGATGAGAAAGGCCATTTGGAATTATGTGGCATGTAGTTATTTTTAAATGAAGCTCAAAAGTGTAAATGGGATCCAGCTATAAATGTCATAAGGTATAGAATTTGCCTAAAAAGATTCTTAATTTTTCCCTAATCTTTTGGAATTTATTTCTCTAAATATCAATTATATCATTAACATTTAAACAAATGCCTATTCCTTAAAAACAAAGCATTTTATTTCTTAATTGTCTAACCATTACGTCCCTTAAAAATTGAGTATATAAGGAGATCTATCTGGAAATGAGGAAACAAGTGCCCATACCTACATGTATGCAAATCAAAATGCTGCCGGGACCCCAATTATCTCATTCTCTTCCTCTTATCTCAGTGTACACCTATGGCCACACTAATATTATTTTTCTCAAAGTGGTCTCCCTTACTAATTCCCCATTTCAGCCATTTGCCACTTTAAGTGGAAAATCCTGTTAGATTTTGCATTGCTCCTTCTTTCTACTTCCCTCCAATATCTTAGTTTCATTATCCCATGGTAAATTTCATGCTCCATCTCAGTCCAGTCCCATCATCTGCTGCATGACTCTCGCCCCAATCTGCACCTGGCCGTGTAGATCATCTAGTGTTTACATTCTTCAGACTGCTTAAACAACATACCCCCTTCTCACCTGAGGCACCTAAGTTCCAATTTTGCCCTCACAGACTTAAATTTGCACAACTCCAACAGTGTACCTGTCACCCACACAGTGTCAGAAAGCAAACATTCTAAATTCTTGTTTTGTCAACAGGGAATATTTACTTTAGAGACTTCATGCAAAGTTAAATTGCTAAACAAATACACAAGTAAATGATCTAAGTGTAAACTCTTTTGAGATTAAGTTTAGCTAGTCGACTCATGTATTTTTAGAGGATACTTTTTGTGGGAAAATTTGATGGAAAATCTACAGAAGTGAGTACCTTGATTAATTAATCGGTTGATTGTTTCTAACCACAACCATTGGCTCACTTTTTTAAATTATTTCTTTTTGTTTTCTTTTTTTTTTTTTTTTTTTTTTTTTTTTTATCTTTAAGGACTTGAAGATTGGAACAAACTAATAGTTGCTGTGACAAGTACTCACAGTTATGTCTGAATTACAGAAATATCACTTAGGCTATCAGCAACTGCTCAGATACTCAGTTTGCTTTCCAATTTCTATGAGACCGATCAGGCGGAAACTTTTGCTCATAATTAAAAAGCATAAGAATTCAATCATCAAAAAATAGGAAACGGAGAATCCCTTTCCCTGATCTCTCCTCCTCATCCATTTTATTAAAGATATGGTATTTCTTTCAATTGATGAGGAAATATATGGTGGGATTTATTTTTATTCTAAGAAAAGTTGTCTAAACACTGATCTCTCTGAAAATTGCTAATCTAGGAAAGCATAAAAGGGAAGGGCCAATTTTTAGCCACTGTCTTTGAGAAATCAAAACCCTCCACCCACATGGCCTGCTATATACAGGCTTCATTTCTTAGCACTGGTCACTTTGACAAATAATTTAGAGAGAAAAAAAATCTCAAAATGTTCTGTTATTTTTCTAGAAAAATAAAGAGATATGCATTTTGTGTGTTTTATATAAACTGTATGAGTTGCTGAATGTCTTTATTTGTAATTTTTTGTTTCTTATGTGTCTTCAATATGTACATATTGTTCTAAAACAGAACATCTGAACTGAATTGTATTGAATCCATTTTAATTTTTCTCTGCCTGTATACACAAGAACTGTATTCTAGGCATCATTTCATAAAAGTTGCTTAATATTTGACTAATACTGAGCAACATGTTCATAAATGACTTGTCTTATAAGACAGAATGCTAATACATAACGATTTAATACAAACATGTTTTAATAACTGAAAAAGTAAGTTATTGGGTCACTTTTTTTTTCCTTTTCCATTCACCAAATATTTAAAATTCATTACAGAATATAGGAGAAAAGGAGCTATGAGAAATAAAATATTATTCCTTCTGGTTCAATTTTTAGTTAGCATAAAAAAGATTGCTACGGACATTTAATGAGAAGTCAAATCTTTAATTAAAGATTGTTTGGGGCACCTGGGGAGCTCAGCTGGTTTAGTGTCCCACTCTGGATTTCGGCTCAGGTCATGATCTCATAACTCATGGTCTTGAGCCTCGCATAGGGCTGTGCACTGACAGCACAAAGCCTGCTTGGGATTCTCTTTCTTCTCTCTTTCTGCCTCTCGCCTTGCTTGCGCATGTGCTCTCTCTCTCTCTCTCTCTCCCTCAAAATAAATAAATAAACCAAAAAATATTATTTAAGTCATGATGTAGTAGAGAAAACAGAAACTACATCGTTTATTAACAAAGCGGAATTAATATAAGGAAGTCATTACCAGTTGTTTGTCAACAACTGAAAAGCAAAAAGAGGAATCTGGGGTAACACATGGGTAGTGATTCTAGAACTTCTTTGGCAAACAAAGGAAAGATTTTCGTCCACTAGAATATAGAAGCTTGGAGAAGAGGTTCTGTGGAGCTGAGACGAGACCCTCTCAAGTAGGGGCGCCGCCAGCTGGTGCCAGCACCCCAGAAGGAAAGAGGGGGCTGCATTTTTCAGGACCCTTACTGAGGGAGCCCAAATGGCAGGGCAAACAGACATTGTCAAATTCACATTAGCAGGATCAAGACAACACTAGGAAAGGACAAGACCCCTTCCTCCCTTCTCCTGGACTCTAGAACAGTTCTCTAGTTCACTTACAGAGACACCTGTCTCACTGACAAAGGAATGGGGTGGGCAGAGTCTGAACCCTAACTTCACAAAGCAGAGAAGGATTAGTTTGGGGCCTGACAGATAGTAAATAGTAACGCTAACCGGTACAGACAGCTAATTTATTAGTTGTCCAAAAATATACTCTTATTTTTCTTTCTGATTTTCCAAGCACATGAGTGAACTTTATATATAAAGTATATATATAATTTGAGAGTGAATTATGAAAAGGGCCTGAGTTTGAGGAGCACTTTGTAGTGAATTTTATGGGCTCCTAGACTACAAATGCCACAGTTCTGCAGACTAATGACTATTTAAAAGTATCTTATTGAATAGTATTTCATGATAATATATTCATCCCTCTGTTTGATATAAGAATACAGGTGATCCTATAAAATTTTCTATGGATTTATGACATTATGAAATATATTTGACTCCAGGGAAAATGCCAATAAAGAAGTATATTTAGAATGAATTAATCTTAAAAGTATCTATTTATACTAAAAGTATTATTGAACTTAATCTTTCCTAAATCTGTAGTTTTTATATTTTATCAATATTCTACCATTCCTTTGAGGATAGACTGTTTAGAACAACATTACTATAATATGTGGCACAAGCACCTACATTTGTAAAACTTCTTTCAGAGAAGCTCCTGGCAAAAGGGGCTCAGAATAAATCTGAGTCACTGAGTTTGGGAAACTGATGCCAGCAAGTTAACAGTACTTCACTCTTGGAAAGCCCATTTGTTGCTGTATCCTTAAGAGAAAATGATTTAAACAAAAATTGGCATTTCACACAACACAGGGGAAATACAGCAGCTTCAAGTCTATTTTCCACAATAAGCATCACCCAACATTTGCATGCTTAATGAAGAGTCTTTTGGATTTATTGCTAGAATGATCTTCCTATATAACATTTTCTGCCATTGTGGTCTGTGCCTTGTGATGGTTCAAGCTATCTTCTGTTTGACCAATGATAACCGATATAAAGCTCTTATGTAATCTATGGGATGCTCTTAGAACATAAGAGACACTCAATAATATTATTATTGTGTATGCTGTTATTGTTGTGCTAGAACTTGTTTGAGAGTAGGACTTTCCTGGTGCATTTGTCCACTTGCCAGCCTGTTCATCACAAGTGAAACTGCATCCCGAGAGGGGTCTGAGTGTAAAATCTTAGGTTACTTGTTTTTATTTTGCAAAGAATTCATGCTGAAGAATTCATTACCCAGAAATTATCTCCCAATTATTTAGATATCAATAATAAATTTATGATAATTCAATCAAAGAAAAAATATATATTTTCTTTTTAAAGTTTATTTATTTGAGAAAAAGAGAGTGTGTATGTGCATGCATGTGAGTGGGGGAAGGGCAGAATTTTTTTAAAAATTAAAAAAAATAAATAAAGCTCATATTCTTAATTCATACTGTGGGGACAAAATAAAACATGTGACTGTATCTGAGAATTCTTGTATTTCTTACTCTTATTATCATTTCATGCGTGATTAATAGAGTAAATAAACTACGGTTGCCAGATTAACAAGGAGAGGGCGAGGGCTGCATGCTGTCAGTGCAGAGCCCCAAGTGGGGTTCAATCTCATGAACCACAAGATCAGGACACGAGCCAAAACCAAGAACTGGAGGCTTAACCACTGAGCCACCCAGGCGCCCTGATATTCCTCTTATTACAGGAAGTTATATACTGCAGTATATAAAATGGTGGTATTTGTTTAAGAACTATGTAATCAGCACCTACTATAACCGCTTGATTCTGATTGTGTGTGTCTGTGGAGTGCATGCACAATTTTGTAACTTCTTTCCTCAGCCGTCTAGTAAATAATGAAACCTTAGTTTCTTTTTTTTTGCCACTTCCACCCAGTTTCCACTCTCCATAATTCTCGAGACCATCAAATCTTGGTTGTTGCCTTTAGCCTACCTCTTCTGTCTGAAGCTTAAACTGATAATTCTCTTTTACCCTGACTGAATTCTAAAGATCATAATGACATTTAAATATAGTCAAGTAGTTGTTAGTCTCCATTCCCACACCAAACCAGAAGAAAAATTAGTTATATTTTATTCATAACATTTACTTCAGGGATAGAAAAATAATATAATAATTAAGATATATACCATTTGTTAAAGCTCTGTGAGCGTTTTTGGAATGTAAATATTTTAGGTTTTACATACTATTTGTAGTCTCGCTGCTGTTCCTACTTCTGCTTCTTCTTATTCCTTTTTATGAGTTTTTAAAAATGTCCTGTAATTTGGCCCTTGAGCTGTATAGTTCATGGATCCTTGCCCATATATTATTGCTTCTTTTGCTGCTTATTACATTTTTGAAAGTTAAATTTAAAAATAACTACTTTTAAACTTAATAATTGGTTCTCCTTCATTTATTTAATACGTTTAAATCTCTATTAACATATATTCTGATAATTATGTTATGAGCAATAATGTCTTTCTTGTCTCATCTTCCTGCTCCCAATTTACCCATTTTTCCATGTTAAGGAATGTTTCCTGGGGGACATGGAATCTCTCCATATTGACGATGAAGTTAATTTTTCTGCCTATAATACCCTATTATACAATTTTTTATCTCATCTATTCAAAGTCCCTATAAAACCATAATTGATTGTTATAAGGAATTTCTTTTTGAAAACACAGTAAATTTCTTATCTATCAAATTACTTGTCTTTGCCTTTAGGCAACTTAGTCATTAACTTTCTCATTTTCAATCGTGAGTTGTTCATAGCTTTATTTACTCATCAGGTTAAGGTGAAAGGAAGCATTTACACGTTTCTTTCAGGATTTTGCATCTCACACATTTTAACACTTGAGAAAATATTTTCTATAAATTACAAATAAGGAGGAGCAGCTATAAATCTAAAATTTTAAAAGACATAAAAAGAAAACTATTTAATTACAGAAGATGGAGGAAAGGAGACAAGTTTTACAAGACATAGGAAGAAAATAATCAAAAGAAACTGAGTGTAAAAACAACTATAATAGACATGAGATAAAAAAAAAAGACACAGAACTGTCAGATATGAATGGCAGTATTAGTATCTTCTTTATGTTCAATTATTTAAAATTGATATTCCATTTAATCGTACATATGATGCCATAAAGAAGAACTTTTTATTCCAATTTTATAGGTGAAGACAAATCCACAGGTCATATGGAAGGGCAATGGGAATTAAATCCAAAGGCTACTACAGTCCAAAGTTCACAGAGTGCATTACTATGTTATCTGTTTTGCTACAGTATGTTTTCAAAATAACTCCTAGATTTTCAAATTCTGACTTGCAGTTTGTAGACTCAGTATGTGAACTCCTCATCTCCTCTTTATCTGACAGATATACTTTATGCATCAACAAAATAATGAATGGACTTATATTATTTTCTCTGAATTCTAGATAAATGGGTTTGTTTTCAAGAGAGATGGAAAGTTTTTACTCTAGTGTTTTGATGGAAGTTTTAAGTTTTATTTTATTTAACTTCATTTTAGAAATAAGCATTTTACAAATAAGAAGTACCTTTGTCAGTTACTTTACATATAATATGTAATTTTCATAACAGCTTCTGAAGTTTTTACTATATCACTGGTGTTTATTAAATGAAAAAAAAATCGAGCCTGGAGAGATAATGTAATTTGATCAGATTCATGCGATTATGATTTAAACTCAGAATTATCTGGCTTTAAAGCTCATATCTTAGGGCGCCTGGGTGGCTCAGTTGTTTGAGCATCTGACTTCAGCTCAGGTCATGATCTCACAGTTTGTGGGTTCAAGCCCTGCGTCGGGCTCTGTGCTGATGGCTCAGAGCCTAGAGCTTGCTTCAGATTCTGTGTCTCCCTCTCTCTCTTCCCCTTCCCTGCTCATGCTCTGTCTCTCTCTCTCAAAAAATGAATAAACATTCAAAATAAATAAATAAACAAATAAATAAATAAAGCTCATATTCTTAATTGATACTGTTTTTAAAAACTCAGAAGTGTGGGGATAAAAATATAAAAATGTGACTGGATCTGAGAATTCTTATATTTCTTATTCTTATTCTCATTTCATATGAGATTAATAGAATTCATAAACTAAGGTTGCAAGATTAAGAGGAAAATACAAAATGACAAATTATATTGGACGAAATATTTTGTACTAAAAATTGACTTGTTCTTTATTTGAAATTCAAAATTAACTGTCATCCTATATTTCATCTACCAACTATAGGAAGACTACGAATAAATACACATGCTCAGAAATTGAGAACTAACCATTGTTAGATGTTATCAGCGTATGAGAACTGGGCATTAATTGTGTGCACACTTTTACATTCGTAAAAATTACTGAATCTTTCCAACTAAGGGTATTCAAAAAGAGATAAGAAAGGAAAGAAGGAGGGGAGCCTGGGTGGCTCAGTCTGTTAAGCATTCCACTTCAGCTCATGATCTCAGAGCTCGTGGGTTCAAGCCCTGCATCAGGCCTTATGCTGACAGCTCAGAGCTTAGAGCCTGCTTCAGATTCTGTCTCCCCCACTCTCTGTCCCTCCCTGATCACACTCTGTCTCTCTCAAAGTAAATAAACATTAATTAAAAAAAAAGAAAAATAAGGAATAATTAAAGGAATAAGTAATGAAAGAGCAAAGAATCCAATGTGTAGCTTAAACTCACTAACCATGAGGTCATAACTTGAGCCGGAACCAAGAGTCAGATGCTCAGCCGACTGAGCCACCCAGGAGCCCCTGGATACATTTTTAATATTTATTTTCAGTAACTTATTTTCAGTAATACTCTTATGTATTGCTCTTTTTGTCCCTGTATTTTCTTTTATTTCCTCCTTCTATTCTTCTTTCCATCCTTTGTTTCATCAAACCATCTATTCTTTTTTTTTTCATTCCTTCCCTTTTTTCCCCTCCCTCTTTCTATCATCTGTGTCATCCTGGAAGTCTTGCTTACCACTCCTAGGGCTCTGTTGTTTCATTTAAGGATTAAGATTTTTGAAGTAATTGGTCCCACATTTTCTCCCCATCTCAATTAATTTGGGGATTTTAAAAGATGAAATTATTATAATTTTAGCAATTTTTTGGTTTAATATAGTCAATGCAGTTGATTTGGACTCTCACATAGATTAATTTTAATTGTGAATTTACCCTGTATCTTCCAGTAAGGCCAACTAAGTTTAATAGACAGCAAGGAAATCTTGGGGAAATTTTAAATTCCCTGGCTCTCAGTTTTCTTATCTTTAAGCAACTTTGGTTGTGGTGGAGTTAGACATCCAAGTTCCCTTCTTGAGCCATAAATAAAGTAGGGCAAATATGCTGTTGCCAAGTCACCACTGTATTTGTGAAGTATAGACGCAGTCATTAAATACGAGCACAGGGCGAAAGAAATGATCCACGTGGAGGTGAGGCAGCCCACCTTAAATCTCAGGAAACTGCATTTTCTACAATGAAATCTAATAAGCTTGAGGTTCATAAAGTGACTGGAGGAAAGCCATGCATACGAGCAGACTAGCAATTTAGACGTGGCCAACTGTGGACGCGGAGAGCTTGTACACGGGCCAAACAAAGAAGATCATTAGACAGTATCATAAAACTTCCCCAACTCATAAAATGCTACTATTTTGCTCCTGCAAACAGCAATTTTGCCCCCCTTTTTTTTTTCTGTGTATTTTATGGCATGGGACTTTTTTATGGTGCCAGATACATTTAAATCTAGTTTTTTTAAAGATTTTTTTCTAGCCTTTATATTTTAGTATTTTGAGAGTGCTTTCAGTGTCGCTAAAGCAAGATATATAATGTGAAGTGCTTTATTTAGAACAAAAGAAAAATATAATTCCTTTTCAATATAATAAGGAGACTGATATTTTACTATCTACTTATTTATTCCATAATTGTTATCTTTGTCTCATTTTCTTTCAGGTATATTTTTTTTCATTTGCTACCGAGAGAGTTTATACAAGGTGCTCTGTTGAATACAGAAAACACCCCCCAAATGGCTTTGGTAAACATTCGTTTGCATTCAAGTGCTATGGGATATCTCTTTCCCTTTTTTCATGGCAACGTTCTGGGATCCCATGGCAGAATGAATCTCTAAGTGTAAGCAATTAGTTGTTGCACAGTAAAACTCTTGGCCACCAGTGTTTCTGTGTGTTTTCAGTCTGAGAGCAAATTTTACGGCAACGTCAATAGAGTTAAAAGTTTTCACTTGTTAAGATAATACTTTTTTCTTCTGATAAATTATAGATTTTTTTTATTTTTAATGTTTATTTATTTTTGAGAGCGCAAGCACATGTGAGCAGGGGAGGGACAGAGAGAGAGGGAGACAGAGACTCCCAAGCAGGCTCTGCACTGTCAGTACAGAGCCAGAGGTGGGGCTCCATCTCACAAACCATGAGATTATGACCCAAGCCCAAACCAAGAGAGTCGGATGCTTAACCAACGGAGGTACCCAGGTGCCCCAATAAATGACAAAATTTTAGTATTTTCAGTTTTTCTCTTGAAAACATTTTGATAATATGAGCAGACAGTGTCAATGTAAATTTTGTCAAAGATTTTAAAGTGTTGATCACTATCTGAGGTTATTTTAGAAAAACACAATATTTTTCTCTATATCTCAAAAGCTTAGGTCTTTCATGGAAGCTGAAGTAGTACTGGACAACCCTCGTGCTTCTACCCATCTTTTAAAGACAACTGTTTACTTGTCACTACGGTAAATATATGTATGCCGACAATATCTCCCCTTGTCTGTAATCAGCATATACTAATCTCCTAAAACTTATCTTTCCTTACCATATGAAGTGATATATAATATACACATTCCCATGTTCTGCTAAATGTACAAATTTGGAAATGTGAAGTACTTAACATCCTGTAGGGTACATCTTGTAAAATAATGGTTGAAAACTAGTGTACATTATTTTCTTTTTCTCAAAAATAAAATTCAAAACATAATCAACATGGTTCCTCAGTGAATTCCTTGCTTGAGATCCAGTTGCTAACAGTGTTGACACTTTTCCTCTATCTTTTAACTTTCCATCCATCTTTTCTTATTTCCAGAGATCACATGCCAAAATCATGGGTATAGCCTGTTTCTGAGACTAAGGCTTTTTGGAGGAAATTGAGCTAATACAGCTTCTAGAATGCATACTCGAATGACGACATTGCAGAGTTAGATCAGTGAGAATTAAAACAGCGATTATATAACCATTGCTAATCAAAAATTAGGTGGGTGAAACTCCTAATGTGCAGTAGCATCATAATCATCACGATTTTCATTGCTGATAGAATGAAATGTGATGTAGGTCAAAGGTTCGCTTACATAGTAGTGGTGGTACTAATACAGGAACTGGAAAATGACAAGACTGGAATTGACCGAAATGTGTTAACACTTCAGGAAAGTATATATGTATGTATATGTGCATTAAAAAAAAAAAAAACAAAACCCATAGCTAGGGATAACCAGTGTTAACATCTCACTTTACTCTTTTGTCTGTGTGTATATACACTGTTTAGCTAAATTAGAATGAAAACCATTTTTCAACTTCACTTTCTATCAAATGGAAAATGATAGCATCTCGAAACTTCAAATATACTGGAAGAACACGAGGAGAGAAGACTAGAAGCAAGATGTCTCAAATTATTAGAAGTATTTAAAGTAATATGCAGACTAGATGCAATTAATTATTTTAGTGCCATTTGAGATTTAAAGGTTATACATAATGTAATAATTAATGAAATCTATTAGAATATGAAGCCTAGGACTTGGAAGCATACATGAAACATTCCAAAAGTTTTCTTTGGTTTAGTCGACATTTTTAAAATCATGCTTCTTTTTAATTAAGGAAATTATTGAATTTGTCCTTTGGAAAAAATTTTTGTGGCCACCTACCCTATACAGGTTCTATTTTATATTTTGAAAGAGGTTTCAAAGAAATAGATGGTTAACTTTTAACTCTTATTGATACTTGTACATTAGGTAGCAGATTACATATAAGAAATAAGCATGTTGTTTTTTTCGTAAAGAAGAATTAAAAAATACACAGCATATAAACCAACCCCATTAAACTTGTATTTGATCAATTAATGTACGAATCAAAAATAGCCTATGCTTTTGGATTATAATTGTGAACATTTTGAACAAGTATATCAAGTAAATGATAGGTTAGCAATGAACTAAAGAGGAGATTTGAACTAAATATCTAATTGTCAGCATATTCATTACCATTGTTAAATAACAAATCACCACAACATTTAACAGCTTTAAAAAATGAACATTTTTGGGGCACCTGGGTGGCTCAGTTGGTTAAGCGGCCAACTTCGGCTCAGGTCATGATCTTGCGGTCTGTGAGTTTGAGTCCCGTGTCGGGCTCTGTGCTGACAGCTTAGAGCCTGGAGCCTGTTTCAGAGTCTGCGTCTCCCTCTCTCTGTGCCCTTCCCCTGCTCATGCTCTGTCTCTATGTCTCTCAAAAATAAATAAACGTTAAAAAAAAACACAATATACTTCGATAAATTGCATTTATCTTATAATGTAATTTAAGTATGTTTAAAAAAAAAATGAACATTTTTATCTCGTAGTTGTTGACGGATCAGGATTCCAGGAACAAATTAGCTGAATGATTCTGACTCAGCATCTTTCATTAGGTTGCAGTTAATCTTTCAGCTGGGGCTGGTTTATCTGAACCTTCATTAGGACTGAATAATCCACTTCCAAACTCAGGCACACGGCTATTGGCAGGCCTGAGCTCCTCATCACTTAGATGTCTGCACAAGCTAGATGAAGAAACCTGCCACGTGGCACTTGGCTTCTCCCAGTGTCCTCCCAGGACACAAACATTAGTTCATAATGTTTTTTGGATTTAGATAAAAATCTTAGAAATGGTGGTAGCAGAAAACATCTAAGCGATTTGTGTAGCTCATCTTTAGTGTGTCTGGAGGCTGACCAGTTAATGGTGATTGCACCTTTAACTCTGAGTAGAGGTCTTCTCTTACCACGTGGTTAAAAAAAAAAAAAAATTCTACAGACACTCAAGATCATGGCCCACTTGCTCAACAAATAACGATATCTTTTAGAAACTTTCTCCTATATGAATACTTTATCATTAGTAATTATCTGCACAATTTCTTTGACATTTATTTGTCTCATTTTTTCATTTCTACCTTATAAAGAGACTTCACACCCTTTACAAAAATTTACTCAAAATTTCTTCCATACATTTATCAAAACCATAGAATATACAAGTTCAAAGAAAGAGGTCACATTTTAAAAACTCAAGTAGTTTTTAAAAATAATCCCCCTCTCCAAATATTTATTCTGCAGATTCTACATGTCAACATAGAAACAGTGTTCCCAAACTTGAACTCCTCACCAATAAGTAAATGATTAGAAAAATGTTCAAAGCTTGTTTTCTATTATCCAATACATTTCTAACACTATAGTTGCACTTCGCTGAAAATGTTTCTTAAAATCTCTGTTTTTATCCCATTTTTTATTTTCATTCAGTCATCAGTTTTCAGTGGGGAAATCCATTCTCATTGTACCAAAGAGTCCTTTCCAAAAAAAAAAAATCTCAAATTCTGGTGATGGTTTACTATGTTCTACTTATATATAACATGTCGTCAATAACAATATCACCAAGATAATAGAACTCTTACTACAAGACCACCTGGCTTGTCTGGACATGTGCTTCTCTTGGAGGTGAACAAAGTGTAAGAAGGAAAACAGAAACAAGGTTGTTTTGACCCATGCACAGGACCGACAAGCTGAAATTTCCATCTTCTACTACAGGCCAAATAAGTCACATAACTCAGGCCAAATTCAAAATGGGAAGACAATGAAAAGCATAGCAAATGGTTGAAGAAACAGGGCCATTAATGCCATCCACCACTCAACATTAGAGATAAAATAAAGAAACACACTGCATGAAATAAAATGAACTTTGATCTAAATCAAATCTAATCCTAAATTAGATATCTTCTGTTAAGTGAAAAATAATTATATTTAATAAATTTGGATATGGATATTAAAAGGATACAATTTAAATAATAAAAAACAAAGCCATAATCTAAAAACTTATAAGCAGTTAAACTTTACTGATTAGAGGATGTTAAATTACAGTTTATAGATAAGTTCTTACAGACATCCAAGGGTTATGCATTTTTAGAATTTTAAGAGAAAAATCTGTTAATGAATAGCTAAGACAGGTAGAAATTCCTCACTTATCTCTACAAGATATAAAGAATGAATAATATTTTCTGATGAGGTTATGTTATGAGACTATGAAATGTAATGCTCTGGAATTTGTCATAAAGAAATATTTCTATTAAAGGTCAGAGGATATATTAAAATTGATATGAGCAAAATATAGTAAAGATATATGATATTTGAATGAATGTTAATAAATAAGAAGCAATTCTTCACTGAAATAGGCTTGCATATTAAACAAAGTATATTTTCAAGTGGTTACTTTTTATAGATATGTACAAGTAGGAAAAATATTTTTATCAGTCACCAAATATTTTTGTAAAAATATTTTCAGTGTAATCACAAATTGGTTATTATAGCCAGTAAATGCAGAAAAAATAGTCTTATATATATATAAAACAACTGATGGCTAATTCTTTAACAGTTGTTATCATAATTGACAATGTTTAATTTAAGACAAAATTAATTTTGTCAAATCATAGGTAAAATTTTATTTCTGTCATACCATGTAATCATTTATTTATATTTGTCTCATACTGCTTTTTACTTTTTTTAAAGATTTTTTTAATGTTTTTTTAATTTATTTTTGAGAGCAGGAGAGACAAAGTATGAGTGGGGGAGGGGCAGAGAGAGAGGGAGATACAGAATCTGAAGCAGGCTCCAGGCTCTGAGCTGTCAGCACAGAGCCCGACACGGGGCTCGAACTCACGGACTGTGAGATCATGACCTGAGCCGAAGTCAGACACTTAACCGACTGAGCCACCCAGGTGCCCCACTGCTTTTTACTTTGATCTTTTTAATACACGAAGTGATAAAAAATTTTAAAATACAATGATGTTCGATGAAAAATGAGTGTCTACTTGAAACTTGATGCCTTTATCTCCATAGAAACTCTTTCTGTATTATTTTATAGATTTATTCATATGTATTTTACAGATACATATTTTTATATACAAATATTCATATACCTAAAATTATAAAATACTTAAAAGTAAGCTCTACACTTGAGTTTCTATTCATGAGAAAATGTATCTGGGTGACCATTTCAAGTCAGTACACAGACATTAGCCTAGACTCCTACTAACACTGCATTATTAGTATGGCCATTTCCCTACATATGACTTTTTAATATTCTATAAATCTTCGAAGATGAAATGCATGTAAAAATAATATCATGGTACATTTAACTCAATAATGAAGACATGGGAGAAAACTGTACATTAAAATATCTGGATGTTAAGATGGTTTGTTTTGGGGAAAGTGCAAGAGACTTCTACTAAACTATTCATGTTTCAGAATTTAGCAAGATTTATGACCAGAATCATTAGGTAACTTCATGAAATCAGATTATGAAGCAGAATTCTCTTAGAGTCTGTAAATCTGTTAAACCAACCACATGTGACCATACTACAGTTTGTAGAACCAACACGTTCATATTTAGAACATGTCTCATAATTTCTCTTAATTATCAGGATTTTAGGGCAAGAAATAACCTCCTTTAGATGGATGTTAAGCTGTGGGGGGAAACAACCAATTGCTAAAGACCTAAGAAACCAAGCTATTTATCATCAATAATAACTGCTAGACACTCTTCACAGGGAAGAACATAGAGCCTGATAATTAATTCACTTTTCAGCTAGTCATTTTTATTATCTCTTTATTATATTTTAAGATATTCTGGTTTTTGGCCAGTAGATTTGGGTTTGAGATGTTGATGGCTAAAATCTGTCTACAAGTATGATGTTGGTTCAGGTAGTTCTGTCAAAAGTGCACAGATTCGCTCGTTGTTGCTACCATGGTGTGATGGACAAGCTGTAATGGCAGTGCCAATTTCACAGTGACCCCTGTCTCCTCTGACTCCACAAACTTGTGCGACTTATCTTCCTGATTGTGAGCTGTATTTGGTGACTTGTTTCTAATCAAGAGAATATGGCAAAAGTAACAAAATAACACTTTCAAGTCAGATTTTAAAAGACTCTGGCTTTCCTTTTGCTTAACCCCCGCCCATCTCTCTCCCTCTCTCCTTTTCTTTTTCTCTCTCCCCTCACTCGGGGAAGCAAACAGCCATGTTGCCACAGAAGCAGTGTTATAGAGATAAATGTGGCAAAGAACTGATATCTCCTAGAAATGGCAAGAAATGACCTGAAGTCTGTCAACAGCCTCTTCAGAGAAATTGAAAATGAATCCTTCCTTAGGGAAGCCGTGCGGTGACTGCATCCAGCTGACCCCTACACTGTAGCCTTTTGAGTGGCTCTGAACTATACTCCGGTAACCCTTGCCCGAACTCCTGACCCATAGAAACTATGAGCTAATTGATGTATCTTATTGTGAGCTACTAACATTTAAGGAAAGTTTTATACAACAATAGATAACTAGTATACATGGTAACAATTATGCTGCCATTCTTTAGAAACAGCATTTGAAAACCTGTAAAGAGACCTCTTGATCATGAGACAAGAGAAAATATAAAACAAAATTAGGTGTAATAAACACACATAAAATATTCATGCTAATTCGAAAACACGAACATCTATAAGAATAGTTTTCAGGTCATTGAAATACTATAGGGTGAAGTGAAATAAATATTAAAATCAACAGAAATAGTACGTCTCACTGAAGTTAGTTCTAATCTTCCTAGTCCAGTATCTATGAAAACCCAGAGAAATCCAAAGCCAACAACAAAATGTAGAAATAGTTACATTATGAATATCGCAATTAGGATTTAATTTATAATATGAATGAGTTCTTAAAAAGAGAGAGAGAGAAAACAAAGCACAAGAGAATATTTCTCATTTACTAAGTAAATTAAAAACTGTCTTAAAAGGGTAGAATCAGTACATAACAGGATGCTCTGCTCTAAAAAAGAATGTAGTTTTTCTTTGGAGAAGTTTCTTTGAATGAAGTTTTTCTTCATAATCTTTCTTGCTTATTACAAATGTCCTTATAGTAGGTTCGTGGAAATCAATGAAAAATCAACACTGCCATTGTTTAATACCATAACACTTTCTCAAGTTACACACAGGGGAGGAATGACCTGAATATTTTCTTCTATGTGGGACTTTTGAAGCGAACTTTTATTTGCCTTGAGTTTACCCATCATACGAACAATAGTTTGGAAGAAAATTATAGATGATCTAATATGTTTGTCGAATTAATTCACAAGTATACATAGTCTCATTAAGTTTTATGTTTTTTATAATTCTTTTGCTGCTTTTTTTTAAATAAGACTAAACAGCTCAACTTCCCTAAAATATAAAGAATAATGTCTCTACATATATGGTTCACCATTAAGTGTTTTTTTTTTTTTTTTTTTAGAATTGTTGTCCTTGTGTTGTGTTGATTTTCTATTGAGCATCTAATAGATAGTATAACTAAATGTTTTAACTGATTTTCATGCTGGCACACAATAAAATACATTGTGATTATGGAAACCAACACTCTAACTTTTACACTTCCATACAATCAGCAGTTGAGTTTTAGCATAATAAAGTCTCCATAAAAAGAGTATATGCACTGTTTACAGGTAGACAGTATTACCCAAAACATTTGTTTCAGTAGCATCGTTCATTAATAGTCCAACAAACTTTTAGGTGGATGTGAGAAAACTAATACTGCTGGTTGGAAACAATCTAGTATCTAATTTTCAGTTATGAATTATGAGGAAACGGTTCACTACATCTATTCTTTTGGCATCTTCCCTTACTAGAAACCCTCTCCCAGTACCTAGTGCATTGCTGTGTGCACAAGGCACAGTAAGTGCTTATAAACCAGTCTACTCTAAGATGCTTTATCAAAAAAATAATTGCATTTTTGCCACTATATTGATGCCATTAAATTAAGAATGGAGAAAAAAAATGAACGTGGTCTTAAGTGAAGGAAACATTTTATAATTATCTGATAAACATGAACAAAGTAGATTTTCAATTCCACTGTTTTCAACTCTGAATTAGGTTTTAGTTCCTAATCTAATTTAGCATTCTATTTCTGTAGAAATTTCCTAGATAACATTTCAACTCTCCACTTCACTTAGTCTATCAGTTCCCAATCTTATCTGTGTAATGAAGACCAGACCTAGTCTCGCACGTCGGACTGGGCAGAATGATCTTTTCATTTTGCTGCTTGTCTATGTGATGGCGCCACTCTTAGGGACCCAGTAATTCTACTCGTGCAGTTCATCCTCTTGTAAGATGAAGTTAAAAACTCAAATTTAGGCAATGCTTCGACAAAGCTAACCTGGCTGCAGTTGTAGAGATAGCTCCAAAATTAGCATATCAAGAATATTGTAACTCTTCCCCAAATATTCACTTATTCTTTCTTTCCTTTCTAGTGAAGAAAAATACCCCGGTTGACTAATACCTAAACTCAAATTTAATGTTTAAACCTGCACTGCCTTGAATACTTCTACATCGATCCTCCTTAAATATATTTCAGTTTTCCAAAATCTCTGCACACTTGTAAATGTGTTTAATTTTTATTCAACTGTCTGAATTTTTTTTTAAGTCTATTTATTTAGAGAGAGAGAGATACAGCACGAACAGGGGAGGGGCAGAGAGTGGGGAAGAGAGAGAATCCCAAGTGGGCTCGGCATTCACAGAGCAGAGCCCAACGTGGGACTTGAATCCATGAACCCATAAAATGATGACCTGAGCCAAAAACCAAGAGCTAGATGTTTAATTGACTGAGCCACCCAGGCATTCTTCAGCTGTTTGAATTTCTAAATGTGACATTTTAGGTTGTATATCGTACATTAGCCAATTTTCTTTGGGAGATTTCCTCTACTCTTTTTTGTACAGTGTCAGTGAGAAAATAACTCTGGCTTATGGGGCAGGTCAATTTTTCTCTTCAGCATCGCTACTGCAGGTGAGTTGCACTGACCCATGTTTGCTTGACCAAGCAGGGTATCTCTTTCTCTTTGGGGACTTTGTAGCCTGTGCTTGCAGCATTAGGACAGGAGGGAGAAATGTAGATCATTAACTGTAGTAGAAGTGCAGTGACCAGACTGTATCATTACAAATTTGCCTGCTCTATTTCCTGTTCCTTACACATGAGAAACTTCCTGCCTAATCTAAAACTGAAACTCCAAACCCTCCTCTAGCGTTAGTTCCTTGTATGTATACAATATCCAATTTGTCAGAGGAAATAACTATTGAATTTAACCAAAAAACATAATTTATCTAGAATGTAGCTTTGTTCAATATGCTTTAAAACCATAAATTTCCTATTTTTTCTTCACTATGAAGTTGAAATTGTGTATCACATCTTGATTAAGATAAAGACCAAAGTTTTGTAAATTTTAGGGAAATAATTTTTAAATATATGATTAGGAGAAGATTTAACAAGATCATAAATTAAGGTGAATACTTCTATGACACAAATGAAAAAGGTTTAAAATGGTACAAAGCAAAATAAATATTAAAAATTCAAATATTTAGGGCACTTGGTTGGCTTAGTCAGTTAAGTGTCTGACTTTGGCTCAGGTCGTGATCTCATGGTTCGTGAGTTTGAGCTCCTCATTGAGTGAGCTCAAGACTAGTTCTGGGTTTCATACTCTCTCTCCCTCTCTCTCTCTCCACCTCTTGGGATTCTCTCTCTCTCTCTCTCTCTCTCTCTCTCTCTTTCTCTCTCTCACTAGCACTCTCTCTCAAATAAATAAACTAATAAAAATTTAAAAGACTTCAAATACCCGAAATACATATTTTAAATAGGCTAGATATTATAATTGTAGACTAAAATAAAGAGAAGTATGTTTGCAGTGAGATAATAAAAATAGGAAAACAGAAAGTTCAATATTTAGGTAAATATTTAAAAACAAACTTAGCTTAATGAAGAATTTCCATCACTTCTCTCGATTTCACCTGTAACTTCTGCTCCCTTAACAAAACTGTATATCCATTTACATATAATTAATTATTTGAATTAAGGTGTAGGTTTTATTTACAATAAATGAATAGGGCTATTTCCAATAAATTTGTATTCACCTATATTCATGATAGATACTTTCTGAAATCTGAAATTTCTAAAATCTATTTTTGTTATATCTACTGTAGCTATTCATGACTCTTTGCCTATTTCATTGTACAGAGAAAATACTTAAATATGCCCTGTTAACAATTTAAAATGTAAATACTATTAAAAACATTACGGGTCAATTTTTTGCGATCGATACTTTTTAATTTGCTTAAACCTCATATTATTTCCTTATATGTTGTTCTATGCTTTAGCCCTAAACAATAGGGGAATTAAAACTATTAATTACCAGGGAACGTAATTATGTCAAATCATTTCTTAGAATTGATTATGTCAAACAGAAACAATGCTAGAGTGAGTTGTTTTCTTACAAGCTTCTTACAATAAATATCAGGGAGAAATTTATTAAGAAACAATCTATTCGCAAAGTAATTTGTAAATCATTTGTATCTCACATCACTCCATGTGAGTAGTGAATGCTGCAAAAACTGTGGTTTTGCTTCAATTCGTCAATTAATTTATGATTATTTAGCTTCACACGTAAAATGTTTTAAACATCACAGCCCTTTTACTGCTTAAAAAATTCATGTAAAAACTAGAATTTCCCCATGCAGTGGAAAATGTGTATTGCAAATTAGATTGAGCCGAAGAACAGTGCTCAAACTGTTCCATTATATCAAAGTTGGCTTACTCAGCAGCGAACTTCTCCCGCAAACACTGATTGCATGATGGGAGCTGGTTATGAATTAGAAAAAAGGAAAACACCTATTCCTTCATACCAATACTAATAAACTCATGGTTTCTTTTAAAAACATTTCTAGGCAATCTGAAGAGCTGCAGTGGTGTAAATACACAGAAGACTCTAGAATGTCTGTCTTTAAAATGCTACAGACTCTGTAGCACTCCACACACACACACACACACACACACACACACACACACAAATGCTTTTCCATTTTTCACTATGCCAAATAAAGCAAATGGAAATAATGTATTTTCCTACTGAAATAACTCTCTAGAGAATTCAGTTTCTGAGACCCCGTTTATATTAGTACTAAAAGAACACATTTTTTAAATTGTGTCCTCCTCAATATATAGGCATCTATTTTGGCTTCTATAGATTTAAGTACATTTGAAAATCTTATGATTGTGGATTATATGTAGTTAACTATTTCCAAATGTAACATAATTATTTATAAGAGTTCCTTACATATTTTGGATATAGCTTCTTTTTTTTTAAGTTTATTTTTTGTTTTGAGAGAGGCAGCATATAAGCAGGGGAGAGGAAGGGGCAGAGAGAGAGGGAGAGAGACGATTCCAAGCAGGCTCTGCACTTCCAGCACAGAGTCTGACATGGGGCTCAAACTTATGAACCATGAGATCATGATCTGATCCATAACCTAGAGTCAGATGCTTAACCGACTGAGCTGCCCAGGCATTCCTGGATATAGCTTATTATCAGATATACAGTTTGCAAAGATTTTCTCCCATTCTGTAGGCTGCTGTTTCACTCTGTTGATGTATTTGTTTCTATTTTTAGCTTTTCAGCTTCTTGTCTACTTTTGCTTTTGTTGCCTGTACTTTTGTATTCTAGCAAAAAACCATTGCCAAGATCAATTTTTGATTCCTTACCTTAACAGAACTGTATATCCATCAATCAAGAAGCTTTTTTCCTTTGTTTCCCTCTAGGAGTTCAACAGTTTCAGGTCTTACTTTATGTCTTTAATATATTTTAGTTGATTTTTGTACATATGAATTGCGACACAAACATCCAATTTTATTCTCTTAGCGGTGGATATTCAGTTTTCCCAAAACCATTTATTGAAGACACTATTCTTTCCTCATTGTGTATTCTTGGTGTTCCTGTCAAAAATTAGTAGGCGGTAGGTATATGGGTTTATTTCTGGGGATCTCCATTCTGTTCCACTGATCTCTGTGTCTATCTTTATGCCAATACCATAATGTTTTGATTACTGTAGCTTTGGAATATAGTTTGGAATAAGGAAGCAAAAGCTCTAGCTTTGGTCTTCTTGATCAAGATGCTTTAGTTATTCAGGAGTATTTGTGATTCCATACAAACTTTAGTATTGTTTTTTTTTCTATTTTTGTGAAAAATGCTTTTGGAATTGGAAAGAGATTGCTTGAATATGTAGATCATTTTGGGTAATTCAAGGATTTCTTCCTTCATACCATACATAAAAATTAGTGTGGAATTTATCATATGAGTAAATTTAAAACTAACACTATAAAGCTGTGAGAAGGAAAATAGGAAAAGTATTTGCAATTATAGAGAAGGCAAAGGTTTTATATGGAGCACAAAAAGTAATAATAATAAAGAAATAACACTTTGGCCATCATTTAAAAAACAAACACCTGCTCTTTAAAAGCAAAAAAAAAAAGAGAAAATATTGGGAAAATATTACATATATGTTATATAAGATATAAGGCATATCAGGGTTTATGGCACTTGGCTTTATTGTACTTTGTAGATTTTTTTTTTTTTTTTACAAATTGAAAGTTTGTTACAGTCCTGCACTGAGCAAGTCTATCGTTGCCACTTTCGTAACAGCATTTGTCACTTCTTGCCACTATGTCACATTTTGTATTCTCTTAATTTTTCAAATATTTTTCATCATTATTGTTATATTTGCTTTGGTGATATGAGATTAGTGATATTTGATGTTGCTATTGAAGCCGTTTTGGGGAATCACAAACCCCTCTCATATAAGACTGTAAAGTTAATCAACACATGCTTTTTGTGTTCTGACTGCTCCTCAGCCCTCCCTAGTCCCTGAGACATAATGCTGAGATTAGTCCAATTAAGTACAATGGCCTCTAAGTGTTCAAGTGAAAGGAAGAGTCACAGATCTCTCACTTTAAATCAAAAGTTGGAAATAATAAAGCCTAGTAAGGAAGGCATATCAAAAGCCAAGATAGGCTGAAAACTATGCCTCTTGTACCTATTAGGCAGGTGGTGAATACGAAGGAAAAGTTCTTGAAAAAAATTAAATGTGCTACTCCAATTAATACCCAAATGGTAAGAAATAGGCTTTTTGCTGATTGGAGAATGTTTTAGTGGTCTACACAGAAGATGAAGCCAGCCACAGAATTCCTTTAAGCCAAAGCCTAATCCAGAGCAAGGCCCTAACTCTCTTCAATTCTGTTAATATGGTGAGAGGTAAGGAGCTACAGAAGAAAGGTTTACAGAGGTTGATTCATGATATTTAAGGAAAGAAGCCGTCTCGATCACATAAAAATAGAAGGGGAAACAGCATGTGCTGATGTAGAAGCCAAAGCAAGGCATCTAGGAGACTAGGTAAGATGATTCAGGAAGATGCCCATACTAAACCACAGATTTTCAGTGTAGACAAACAGTCTTATATTGGAAAAAGACGTCATCCAGGATTTTCACAGTGAGAGAGAAGTCAACGCCTGGCTTTGAGGCTTCAAAAGACAGGCCGACTTTCTTGTTAGGGTGTAATGCAGCTGGTGACTCTAAGCTGAAGTCAATGCTTATTTACCATTCTAAAAACCCTGAAACCCTTAAGAACTATGTTAGGTCTACTATGCCTGTGCTTGATAAAAAGAACAACCAAGCCTGGATGACAGCACATCCATTTACAACATGGTTTACTATTTTAAGTCTACTGTTGAGATCTACTGGTGAGAAAAAAAAGATTCATTTCAAAATATCTCTGCTCATTGACAATGTACCTTGTCACTCAAGGTCTCTGATGGAGATACACACTGAAGTTAATGTTATCTCATGCCTGCTAACACATCTATTCTGCCATCCATAGATGGAGGAATTGTTTTGACTTTCGAACCTTATTACTTAATAAGTACATTTTGTGAAGATTTGGCTGCCACAGATAGTGATTTCTCTGATGGATGTGGACAAAGTAAATTAAAAACCTTCTGGAAAAGATTCTCCATTCTAGATGCCATCGAGATCATTTGTGATTCATGGGAAGAAGTCCAACCGTTTGGAAGAAGTCTATTCCAAGTCTCATGGATGACACGGAGGGGTCGAGACTTCAGTAGAGGAAGTACCTGAAGATGTGGTGGAGACAAAAGAGGACGAGGTTTAGAAAAGGAGAGATGTAAAATCCGATCATTTGAGCTGGGGGCAGCATTTTTGCTGAGGGAATCAATCCCTCTTTTGCATGACCTTGACTTGATATGTATTTGTAGGATCTGATAGATAGGATCTGTAGGATAGAAAGAGAAGGTTTCATATCTATAAAAATCATACACTGGGGTGAGGTAGGCGGGTCAGCCTGCATTGAAAAGGGAACTAGGTGAGCATCGAAAGGACACTGATTCATGATGATCACCTGTCCTTCATGAACGCTCCAAGAGGTTTAATTCTGTTAATCTTTACATCAGCACACATATAAGAAGCTACAGGAAGGAAACAAAAGCAGAGGGAATGGATTTCTTTTTCTTTTATTCTTTTTTTTAACATTTTTTCAAATTTATTTTTGAGAGACAGAGAAAGACAGAGTGTGAGAGGGGAGAAGGGCAGAGAGAGAGGGAGACACAGAATCTGAAGCAGGCTCCAGGCTCTGAGCTGTCAGTACAGAACCCGACTCAAGGACTTGACCTCACCAACTGTGAGATCATGACCTGAACCAAAGTCTGAGGCTTAGCCAACTGAGCCACCCAGGCACCCCGTGGACTTCTTTTTCTTAAAGCAAGCAGAGATGGATATTTTATTTTTTGCTGTTGTTGAAAAATAGAGTAAAAATGAGTATATTTGGAATTTTGTTTATACAGGAATTTTAATACAAAATTTCATTATTAACTTCATTTTAATTACAACTATTATTTTATACGCTGTCTCTTTTTTATGTGTGTGGTTTTATAATAGAGTCACTTCTTATTTCATGTTTGTTTCCCTTCAAAAGATTGTATCTAAGTCATCAGTTTACTAAAAACAAAACGAAACAAAACAACAGCAAAAGCAAGTGTGATTAAATAAGAAAACCAGAAACATTTGAAGAACAAATTTATCTTTTTTTATTCGATATAGCTTTCAATGCCTCTATTTACCGTTATTATTTTTTGTTCCTAATTGCAACTGTGAGATTCATAACCAGCTTCTTACTGAATAAGAATTCAGTTAAGAAGTTTTTGTAGACTTTGTTCTAGCTTCCTGCTGAGGTTATTCTCTAAATAGGGAGGAAACATATGTGACCGAGGCCATTGAGTTCTGCAGGGTTTCCACCACTTTAGGAAAGATGGAACATTCTTTAGGAAGAATGTACAAAGTTTGTTTTTTCATTATTCAAGCAAAGCGTGTGTTTTAAATATCTGATTCTCTAACACAAACATTTACAACACTGTTTAAACAAAAGACCTACTTAATTATATTCACTAACTTGCTTTAGAAAGGTGACCCTGGTGAACAATGTTCCCACTGTTGAGTAGTTGTGAAAATACATAGCTTATGACTGTAACAATCTGTATGTTTTGCTTAACATATTGTTGTAACTCATAATTATCGATGTTAGCCAAATGAGCTTCAATAATTTTTCATCTCATATGTCTACAGTTTTGTTCCAAAAATAAAGCAAAAGGTTAATCTTCAACACATGAATTACTAAAAAGAGCAACTCTTAGAAAAAAGTCATCTATTCTCAAATTATAGATTGATTTTTTTTCATGTTTGTTTATTTTTGAGACAGAGAGAGAGAGAACGGAGCAGGGGAGGGGCAGAGAGAGAGGGGGACACAGAATCCTAAGAAGGCTCCAGGCTGTGAGTTGTCAGCACAGAGCCCAATGCAGAGACCTGAGATCACAAACCCTGAGATCGTGACCTGAGCCAAAGTCAGAGGCTTAACAGACTGAGCCGCCCAGGTCCCCCTAGACTGATTTACGGTAACTATTGGGGGCATGTTTATTAAGTCATGTTTTTCTTTAGTGAAAAATGTCAATTGCATCATGTATTCCACAATACTTTGAGTTATTTCTCAGAATCAAACTAAGTCAATTAATGTTGTTTAGGAATTGCAGTTAAGAAAATCTACTTATTCATGTATCTTTTTCATTAGCATCCGGTAAGTATAATTACGAATCTGAGGCCCTAAATTTACAAAAAAAAGAAAAAAATAACTAAAAAAAAAAAACTAAACAAAAAAGAAACCTGACAAAATTCCTTAAATTATTATTGTTAATACTAATAATGGAGATTTTTATTTATACCAATTGCCTTTTTATCATTTATTGATCTATCTATCTAATTTTGAAAATTTATCCAAAGAAAGCAATTGGATTTTGACCTATGTAGTCATGGCTCAATATTGAACAATTTAATTAAGGGGAGCTCTATACACATTGTTGTTGTTTTACTGTGCAGCATCTTAAATTCTGTTCATTGCTCCAAATACTTCCACGTCAGCCTTCCCAAATTTTAATCCTTCTTCCATTAGCTCATTGAGATAGGCATCCTCTGCCTGTGTTTCTTATCTCTGTGTAGCGACGTGGAAACTGTCCCTGTACGATTAATCCCTTTTTTTCTTCCATCTTTTTTTTCAAGCATCACAGTCATGTGCTGCCCATTATCTACTTTCCAAAAACAGTTGTATGATATATTTAATCCTGTGTTCTAGTCAATTGTTTCAGGAAAGAAGTCCAGAAGCAAGGTCTTTTTCATAACACAAGCCAAAAGCTTCCTATGGAGATATTTGGGGAGGAAGGCGAGCACTATTAGAAATAACCCGAAAATATATGCAAACTGAGACTGTCCCAAAACAAGCAGACCATAAGTTTTGTCCATGAATGAATTTATATTTAGGTGACAAGATATATCAGAGTTTCCTTACAAGATAACCATATAATGAGCTTTAACTGTAAGGAGGACTTTTCATTTATAAGACCAGGCTTCCTAAAAAGATGTAGAAGAAAAAGAAAAAGAAATCGTTCTGGAGCGCCTGGGCAGCTCAGTCGGGTAAGCCTCAGACTTCAGCTCAGGTCATGATCTCGTAGTTTGTGAGTTCGAGCCCTGCGTGAGGCTTTGGGCTTACAGCCCAGATCCTGGAGCCTACTTTGGATTCTGTGTCTCCTTATCTCTTTGTCCCTCCCCGGATTGCACTCTGTCTGTTTCTATCTCAAAAATAAACATTAAAAAAATTACAAATAAAAAGAAATCATTCTGAAAAATTCCATGTTTGGTATAAATCTCTCTAAAAGGTCACCAATATGGTGGCTGAATAGGGTAGTATGGATACTTAATTATGGGATACAAGGATACCTAATTGAATGTGAACCATCCCATGTTGTATATTGTCTCAATGAAAAGCATAATGTCATGGTTAAGAGGACCGTGTCCTTTTAACTTTATAATTGGAAGATTGAGCAGATTATTCACTTGGGATTTTAACTGATATTTTTAAACGAATACCATGAAATTGAACCATAGATGAGGCAAAAAATGCCAAGCATATGTAAACTCACCAAGAAACCAGGGGAAAAAGTTTTTAAAAATTCGTAGAGAACTTGGTAATAAGATGAAAATGAAGCAAGAAAAGCCAAGAGGTCATGATAAAATAAAGCATGGATGATAGGAGAAAAAAGCTGACTTGGCTCTGGAGTCAGCGGTTAACAGTCAGTGCTACTTCTAGACCACACGTATTATTGCAATAAGTTCATTTTCCTTGGTGATTGCTTAGGTGCATTTCTGTTTTGTATGAATAATTGTGCCTGCTTTATATAGAAATCTTACTAGCCTTGTGATACTCTTTGTCATACTGAAATCATAGGCTACTAATTATATCTCAAAGAAGTAAACAAATTTATTGCTTGCAAAGCAAAAGAGAACTGTAATTTCATGTACAGATTCAAACTAAATAAGATTCCATCTATCTATATCTATCTATCTACATATCTATATCTATATCTATATCTATATCTATCTATCTATCATCTATATCATTTAAGGAAGAATATATTTAGGTATTGAAAGAAGCAAGATTGTTTAGGGATTGGCTGATTCACCACAAATGTAGATTTAAGAGAATAAGGCTGTTGCTTGGCTAACGTTCAGAACTGAGATGTTGCCACCCATTCACTTATTTTCAGAGGTTTGCACTGTTCAGTAACTCTACCGATTGATTAGTAAAAGTATAAATCTCTCTCTTTCTCCTCTTTCCTCTCCTCTATCTCTCCCTCTCCTTCTGTCTCTTTGAAGATATGTTGAGTGTTTGGACACAGGAAAAAGAACTTGAACTCTGGACGCAGTATTCTTTTTTATTTTAGAAAGTACTTACTTGTTATTCTTGATCCCTCCACCCCAGTTCTGATAACTCCTTAGCAAAGTTTCAGAATAAATAGTCCCCAATTTTCCAGAACTTCATGATTTTACTTGATTCTTTGGCAGGAAAGGTTTGATTTGAAGAGGAATGACTTTTGGTTTCAGTGTTTCTCAGATTGATTTCACCATGCTTTTTTTTTTTTTTTTTTTTTTAAGTCTTATTGAATCATCTTTCAGAAAACTAGTTTCTCAGAAACATTTCAGTCTCTGGATCATAACTTCATAAAACTACTACACAAAACTGGATAAATTTCTATTAGAATGGCAGAAGGGTGGTCTTGAGCTATGTCCCAAGATTTCCACGACTGACCAAAAAAGAAAGTCCCTGAGGTCACCTTAGTCTATCTTAAATAACCATGCTTCCTCTTCTTCAGTTTAGACATAGATAGTACTACTTTTCTTAAAATATTAATCCAGATTAACTTTTCACAATGGGTCAGATTACCCTATTTGGCCACATTAAATTCCATTGATATTCCATTATATATTCCTACTTTGAAGTTTTTAAATTGTTTTTGATCTCAAGGACACGAACTTTTTAAAATGTTAAGTCAGCCAAAAAAATGAACCTATTTTCCCAAAGGCCATTGATTAATCATACTCTATGATTGGTATCACTCTTTTTGTTTGTTTGTTTGTTTTTAGGTATACCTCCTGGATGAGCTTAATGTTTTGAAACCTTTCTAAAATTATACTCCATCAACAAGATAAATAAACCTTTATTACTGTTTCAATTGATGCAGAGATATTTGACAAAAATCAAGCCTCTATTCTTGAAATAGCTGAAAAGCTTTCAGCAAACTAGAACTACATGGGTTTTTCTCAACTGATGAAAAAGATATTAAAAAATCTTAAGCTAACATCATACTTATGAGTGATGCTTCCCCTCTGATAATAGGAAAAAGGTAGTATTGTGCTTTCTTACCTCTTCTACTCAACATAATACCGGAAACTCTAGCTAGTGCAGGAAGACAAGAAAAAGAAAAAATCAATTTGTGTGGATGGAAAGGAAGAAATAAAACTGTCTCTTCTCATAATTTTCTATGTAAAAGCAAATAATCTCTCAAGGAAACTACCAACATACATATTGTACCTTTCAGGGGAGTACAGCAAGTTCTCAATGTAGAACATTGGTAAACAAATGTCAATTGTTTTCCTATGTGCTAGCCATTAACAATTGGAATTTGACATTTTAAAAAACAATAGCATTAGGGGCACCCGGGTGGCTCAGTCAGTTAAGCCTCTGACTTTGGCTCAGATCATGATCTAGTGGTTTGTGATTTCGAGCCCCACGTGGGCTCTTTGCTGACAGCTCAGAGCCTGGAGCCTGCTTCTCTCTCTGCCCCTCTCATGCTCATACTCTGTTGTTCTCTGTCTCAAAAATAAATAAACATTAAAACAAAACAAACAAACAAACAAACAAAAAAACCAAACCGAAACCAAAACAAAACAATAACATTAAAAATATCTCCAAAATTAAACACTAAAGTATAAATGTTACAAAATATGTCTAGAATCAATAAGAAGAAAGCCACCAAACTAAAGTGAAAAAAAATAAAAGAAGATGTAAATAAAAAGAGAACTATTCCATGGTCATGATTGGAGGAGCTTAGTAACCAACACAAAAGTGTTTCTTTTTTTTAAATGTTTATTTAGTTTTGAGGGAGAGAGAGTGCAAGTGAGGAAGTGGCAGAGAGAGAGGGAGATACAGAATCTGAAGCTGACTCCAGGCTCTGAAGTGTCAGCACAGAGCCCAATGAAGGGCTTGAACTCATGAGCCATGAGATCATGACCTGACCCAAAGTCTGGCGCTTAACCAACTGAGCCACCCACGTGCCCCAATCAACTGATTTTTCAACAAAGGCAGTTGTGCTTCTTGCACAAAGGAAATTCGATGGAGAAAAACAGTCTTTCAAAAAAGGAAGTAAAGCAGTTGAATGTCCATATGCAAAACCAAACCAAACCAAACCACAACAAAATGTGCACTTAGACACGAACATTATACCTTAACAAAAAGGAAGTCAAAATGGAACAATGACCTCAGTATCAAGGTCAAAACTATAAACCTTCCAGAAGAAAGGTTTAGGAGAAAAATCAATATGACCTTAGGTTGAACACAAGTTTTAGCTCCAACAACAAAAACATTGTCCCTGAAAGAAACATTGACAAATTGAACTTTATTAAAGCAAAAAACTTGGACTTTGTGAAAGGCATTGTTAAAACAATGAACATAAATCACAAACTATGAGAAAAAGTTTGCAAAACTCTAATCTGATAAAGGAGTTCGCATCCAAAAGTGCAATGAACAGTAAGAAATCAAACATCCAAAATTAAAAAAAAATGGGTAAAATGTATCAATGAGTCACCTTACCAAGAAGATCTACAGAAGGAAATAAACACATGAAAAGATGCTTAACATGATTTGCATTAGAGAAATGCAAATTAAAACAATGATGAGGTACTATTATTCGTTAATCGAGTGACTAAAATCTAAACATCTGGCAAAATTGATTACTTATAAGTATGTGAAGGAATAGAAACTTTTACTAATTCCTGTTGGGAATTCATGTTGGTACATCCACTTCAAAGGCTAGTTAGCAATCTTTTATAAAACTAAACACAGTTTTGACATAACCTTCATGTAAATGTTTACAGCAGTGTTATTCATAGGGGTCCCACACTGGAACCAACCAAGATGTTCTTCAATGAGTGAATGGATAAAATTACTGTACTATATCCGTTCAATGGGTTATGATTCAACAATAAAGGAAATGAGCTATCGAGTCACAAAAATACATAGATCAACCTTACATGCATATTGCTAAGTGAAAAAGCCCATTTCAAAAGACAAAACATTTCACTTTTATGCCATCCTTGCAAAGGCAGAACTAAAGAGGTGGCTTACATATCAGAAGTGGAATGGAGTTTAGGGTCAAGGATAACTGAATAGGTGAAGCACAGGCCATTTTTCAGGGTGCTGAATCTCTGCTCTATGATGCTACAATGGTGGGAATATGACATTATTCATTTGTCAAGATCATAGAACTTTACAACACAAAGAGTAAACTTTAATGTAGGCGAATGTTGAAAAATCAATTAAGAGGTCACAGAGTCTCAGGATGGAATGCAGACTATAACAAAAGACTTACTACAAATGTTTGAAATATTTTTAATGAACAGGATGAGGGAAATTTGCTAACCTAATATCTTTGGAAATGAGCGAAATTTATAAGAATAAAGGAAAAATCTTTACATAAGTACTTTACTCTCATTGATAAAGTTATATCCTACAGGGGTCTGGATTATAAATTCTTATACATAAGTAAATGGATGGCAGGTGCTGGGAACCAGTAGCCTTACTGTTAGTGTGGGTCATTGCAAAGTAGCAAGGAGGAAAGACCAGAATGATTTAAATGATATTTAATTAGATTTGGAAACTTCAATGTGGACTCATATTTATCTTACTATGGATACAGATGCTTACGTGGAGAAGTACATATATATATGTACTATGCATATATAGGGATTAGTAACACAAGTATAACCCCTTGCTCTGTCATCTGAGAGGTTCTAGAAGCACTGGCCTCCAAGTAATCACGCTTAGCACCAAGATACTGCTTTCTGCTACCATTTGTCAATAAACGGAACCAAGTCTCCTTGGCTGATTCTAGAACTAGAGAAGAAATTACACAAGATTAACCTGAAGCAACTTGTAGGGGTAAAAAGTAATGAAGTATTAACAACAATAACAACAAAAATCTTGCAGTGGTGGGTGAGAGTATGTCAAAATTAAATGGAATCAACTGAAAGAGGATCCAATGTCCAAAGTTGTAATTATTGAATACAAAAATAATTAAAGTAGTATTAGTTCACAAGCCAATTTTATGTTTTTATTTTTATTAAATTTATACTTCATTTTATCGAATATTTCTATATAATTATTGAATATTTTCCAAATAAATTTTATTTAAATTCATTAAAATTTATTTGGAAAATAAATATTTTTGTTTTATTTATTTTATTTAATTTACAACTTCTTATTTAATTCTAGTTAATTAACATGTAGTATAATATTGGTTTCAGGAATAGAATTTGGTGATTCATCACTTACATGTAACTCCTAGTGGTCGTCATAATAATTTGCTCTCCTGAATACCCATCACACATTTCGCCCTTTCCCCACTCACATTCTTTCATCAACTCTGTTTGTTCTGTCATCAAAACCCAATTTAGAAATTACCATCCATAAGCCCATACTGATGAACATTTTAAAAATTAAATAAATAAATGACAGAGAATGACTAAATATCATGTTCAGTATAATTCCAAATAATTTAGATAGACACTCTGCCTTCAAGGACATGGATCATAATTGCCCAGTCTGTACCTGTGGCTTCCAGAAAGTGATTTCCTTCCAGGGTTTATGGTATGGAGAGGGGAAAAATTAGTAACTTTAAAGTGAAAAAAAAAACTGGACAAGCAGTGCCTTAGCCAGGTGATCAGCCAAGATGAACAACAGTGATAAATCAGGTTGATAATATGTACTTTTGACAGGATATGACGAGAATACACTTTTTCTCTGTGATCTTATTCCCCCCAACGCATAACCCTGCTAATCATGAAAAAGGATTAGATTAACCCCAACAGTGAGGGAGACATTCTACAACACCTGACCAGTACAACTCAAAACTGTCCAGGTTAGGAAAACAAACAAACAAACGAACAAAAAAAAGGAAAGTCTGAGAAACTGTGACAGTCAAGAGAAGCTTTGGGAGACATGACAATTTAATGTAATGTGGTATCGTCTATGGGATTCTGAAAGAAAAAAAATAAAGTTAGGTAAAAAAAGATGGGAAATTTTTAGTGGTGATAATATGATATGCAAAATCATAGGTATGATAAATATATAACATAAATATTACAGAAATAAAGTTATACTGGGCCACCCGGATGGCTCAGTCAAACATCCGACTTCATCTCATGGTTCCTGGGTTTGACTCTCCCATGTCAGGCTCTGTGCCGACAGCTCAGTGCCTGGAGTCTGCTTCAGAATCTATCTCCCTCTCTCTCTGCCCCTCCCCTGTTCACGTTCTGTCTCTCTCTTAAAAATAAATAAACACTAAAAAAATTTTTAAAGAATTAAAAAAACTAAAATTGTAAATATATAATATTTTCTTCAGTAAATCTGTAAAGATAAAAAACACAATGAAAATGATATATGGCAAAAGCATTAAAAAGAGAAAGTAATAATCACTGTTGTCCTTAAGTGAAAGTTATCTACTTTATTAAGCTATTTGCTTTTCCATGGTTGTTGGGTCAGCAGTCAACTTCAGTGTGATAGCTGCTTCTGGAGGTTTTCTAATTAAGATACTTAATGGTTGTATCTTATTAATTCTTGTTATTTGAAGATAGCTGATGTCATTTCAGTCGCTAAGTGCACATCCAAAGATAAATGTTGTTTAATTTAACTGTTAATTAAGAGAGCCCCACGAGCTATTTTACACTGAAGATCAAGAGCAATATCCCATTGATCAAGGATACATCATGGTCGTGTAGGATGATTAGATAGACAGTTGGAGAGTAAAGGTAGCCTGTACCTATTAATGATTAAAGGAATGATAGGAACGATTATACTTCTTACATTTTCCATGATATTTAGATAGATTGGAATGTAAAAGATTGGAATAAGTTATGAATACAGAGACTTCTAGTGCATGAGCCGTGACTGGTTCATGCCTCTGTAACTGGATCTTGCCTCTATGACTTAATCAGATGTAAGAATTCAGGGCCGTGACAGCTAAGCAAATTATTTAAGAATTTTTTAAGTTTATTTATTATTTATTTTGAGAGAGAGAGAGAGAGAGAGTGAGAAAGCATAAACAGGGGAGGGACAGAGAGAAGGAGACAGAGAATCCCAAGCAGGCTCCACACTGTCAGTGCAGAGTCCAAGGTGGGGCTCAAACTCATTAACTGTGAGGTTATGACTTGGGCCAAAATCAGGAGTCAGACACTTAACCAACTGAGCTACCATTTCCTGATGCCCCAGGAAATTATTTTAAAACACAAGATATCAAGGTTATTTGGTAGTTCGACTGATTTATGTTTTACTTCATTTGTTTTTCATATGTTTTATTTCATTTGTTCTTTCCTTTTTCAATATTATTGGGCATATTCGATACAATCAGTTTCCTGAGTAAGGGGGCGATGCCTTCAGTCATCTATATTAACTTTCCGAGTAAAATGTATTTCTTCTGTACTGAATAAGTAAATCAGAATGGCCCAGGCATTTTTATAGATTTTTAACACATTGTGAGTGTCATAGCTTTTTAAATAGGCAATTCTTTATACTTAAACAGGAACTCAGCATATATTCATTGATGCATTTTCATAACTCAGAGTGAGAGGCAGTAATAAAATTCATTTAGAGATGCTCACTTCTTCCCTAGGATGTGGTTACTGTCCACGTGCCACTTTTCCAGCTTTTCCAGCAACATTTAGGTTACAAGCGAGTCATGAATTGTTACAGCAGAAATCCAGCAGTGTTCAACTCTACTTTTAAAAAGTCGTCTAATGGAGTACTTTAGTAAGTATCCACTTGAGTCTATCTGGCCCCAATACACAATCGCCTAGCTTTGCCAGAGTATTTCATCTTTGATTTGACAACTTGATTTTTCCAAGACTTTTTTTCAGACTCAGAAGCCAGAGACTGTGCATGTAAGGTGAAATCTGGAAGAGTTTTCAAGGGTTTGCCTTTGCGAATAACTTTAGGTAGAACACTTTATTGAGCCTAATACTTTACTAAAGCATCTTCTCCAACTCCTATATTACCTCCTTCATAGTAGGCCAGTGCCCTTATTTTGGAGTGTGTAAGATTTTTGTGAGTATCATAAAGACATGAAGTAATTCATATATTAATGTCTATTTTTCAAACTCAGTATCTGAAGAGGTTAACTAAAACTTTTGTTTCTAAAGCACTCCATGAACTGAGTCAAAAGCATAATGAATATCAGGATATACTTTTAGCCTTGCAATTTCAGCAATTTGTCATGTCCCAAGTTTGGTCACTTGAAATGTGACACTAGATTAGACAAAGACATCTGGATTACTTAGTGCGAAACCAGACTGAAACTGTCCATTATTGTTAAGATGACACGGATCAAGACTTGAAACTAAGTCAGAATTTACTTAACTACAACGGTATGCAAAAGTTAGGTTCTTAACAATATTATTATCATGACTTTGTTCCTCCTTAGGTAAGCGTAACGGTATTTTTGGAATGAAAGTGTTACATAAGTGGATAGAGATATGAGAAAAAAATTTAACAGTGATCAGTTAATTAACTGTCAGGGAGATAACTATTAGGGACTTTCCAGTAGCAATAGGAGTCATACCACATTTGATAAGTCTCCTTTGAGACCTGAGGATGCCTTGATTAATTTAACTGAGAATGCAATTGTTCTGAGGCAAAGATACGCCTTAGAATCTCTGATATATGAAATGCTGTTGAGATGGCACCCATGGAACATGGTCCAACTTTCCATGTACATGAAAATATGGATAGGAAGTTGTTGAAAACATATTTTGAGATCGTTTGAGAGCCTTATCAGTTTCTATATTCCATGGCGTGGGTTTCAATATCATAGTTGAGTCAAAAATATAGAAGCATTGCTATTTCTGAAAATGTCGACAGTTGCTGCCTAAAAATATGTTTATATCAGAAACCCCATTATGAGTTTTTTAAAAGTTGGTCTTGAGAAATTTGGAATTATTTGTAATCTATCCTTAGATAATATTCATCCTTTACTTACCAGATCATGGGTGAGATAATACAATTATTGTTTGACATAGAAGCTTTGTGTCACTTTTCAAATTGGCCAAAAAAAAAAAAAAGTACAGAATCGTGGTAGGCAGAATGATGCTAACTAACAAAGATGTCTACATCCTAATATCCAGAACCTAGAAATAGGTTATCTTACATAGCAAAAAGAATTTTTGTAAATGTGATTAAACTAAGGATTTTGAGATGGGAAGAGCACTGTAGACTACCTAGGTGGTTGCAATAAAATAATAAGGATTCTTGCAGGAGGGAGACTAGAGCGTCATAGTTCCAGAGAAGAGAAGTTGGTGCTAAAAGCAAGGGCTGGAGTGATGTGCTTTGATGATGGAGGAAATAATTATAAGCAAGGAATCCAAGTGCTGGAAAAGGCAGAAACTGAATTTTCTCTGAGTCTCTGAAAGGAACCAGACTTTGCTGACTCCTTGGTTGTAGCCCAGTGACACCGATTTTGGACTCCTGACCTCTCAAACTGTGTGAGTGTAAATGTATACTTTCATAAACCCAGTTTGTGGTCATAGTCATAGCAACAATGGGAAACTGATACAAGAACTAGCCTTAGATTTATCCATATTAATACATTAAGAGAAGACTTGTATGTGTTTTATCAGAGTACCCCCCACAAGGGTACTGCATCGCTTTACAATTCTGGTTTTAGGCTTACACTATGTACCACTGAGTTTCAGTAAATCTTTGGAGCATGTTTGCAATATTTATATAGTTTATGTTTTATTTGTTCTCTCCTATACTTAGAGAAAAGAAGAACTTTAGATTTTGGGTGGGGGGGGAGAGGTATACGTTTTATGTAAAGATCGATAGTTCATTTTAAGCAATAACATTTTTCTTTAGGGCTCTTTGAAAATGTTCAGGCACATATAGGAAACCTTCTAATTTAGTGATTTCCTTTTCCAATATGCTCATTACTTTTGCTGTCCAAATTTCCTATTTAAAATCTGAAAGTATTTCCAAAATTAGACCAGAAACTCCCCTTTATCTTATCAGTATTTTATAGCATAATATTGTGCTATAGTTTCCAAAGTCTAATTTCCTCTTATTGAATTATCCCTTTTTATTGTAATTTTGAATATTAACCAGTTTACTCTTAAATAAAGGCTTCTGAAATGCCTTTATGCTGTGTATTATGCTGTGTACATATTACTTTTCTTGTGCTATGAAGATTTTTTTTAAATGAGGCATGGCAAGGTATATTATTTTTCTACTATTATTCTCTACCTTGTTTTATTTAAATGTTGCTTCTATCTGAGTTAATAAATAATGAAGTCAAATATCATATAGATCATATAAGCTAACACCAAAAGTCTCTAGCAAAATCCTAAATTGTGAAGCAAGATTTTAAACTGTCTTTTTTTTTTCTTTAGGAAAATCTTTAAATATAATATCGAAGATTGTTTCAGATAGGGTTTAAAGTCAAATCTTATAGATATTCCTCCTGGATTCATAATTCTAAGCATTTATTGTGCCAAAACTTTCTTTTTTCCTAAGGAAAAATCTCAAGATATATTGAACTCATTTGGCTCATTTTGTTTAGGGGAAGAATTCGAAGAAATTGTATCTTCATAAGTAGATGAGTAACTGGGCAACTTAAAGCTGGAGAAAGATACATAAAGCTGTCAAAAATATGCATAATATATAATATACATACATACATATATATATATATACATATATATATAGAGAGAGAAGAGGGTTGGTTTCAGAAGATTTGAGGTGGGATTAAACCTTTTATTTGGTTTTTGCTTAGAAAATCTTTGAGAGGGAAAATAATACATTGACAGTGTTAGCTTACAAATCAAAGGAGTCTGATCATTTAGTGTTTGGTATTTTGCTTTTGTACTCTTCTAGAACTGTTCTTAAATGTATTTTTTGACAGGTCATAAATTCACCATAATGATCATTAAAATTTGAAGTCATTTTTAGTGAATTTTTATCATTTGTAAAAAAAAAGTATAAGATCAGGATTATAGTAGAATATACAGAAGAAACAAGAAAATACTGTTTATGGCTTTGACAAAGGCAAATCCATGGGAAACACGACAAGTCAATCAAAACTGTGTACTTATTAATGGTGTCTCATGTTCCCAACCAAACTGAGAGTATGAAATTACTACATGAACAAAAGTCTAGTAATCATAGAACCCAGATTATAAACTAAGCAAAGTGACTTGAGTGGTTTCCATTGCCTTTTTTTTTTCTATTGCACTTATTTTGAGAGCAATCTAGTTACATGTTATGATGTGCTACAGTGAACGTATCATAAACTTTGAATTCACAGTGACTCAGGTTTAAATCCCAAGTATGTTACCCAAAGCTATGTTCCTATGTACATTCCCGACCCTCTGTAAAGAGGGTTAGTGCATTACAACGAGGTTACTAACAACCATGTCAAGATGACTATATTTATTCAACAAGTTAAAGAATGTAAAACACCTATTTCTCTACCTGGCAATTAGCAAGAGTTTTCTCATTAAATATTTGTGTCTTAATCATGTGGGTTAAGGTATATACTAAGTTAAACATTAAGTAAATAGTCTAATGGGAATATATATATTTTTTTCTTTTCTGACTGGCAAATCCATCATTTTCTCTTAGACTGTATAGGATAATTTCCATACTTTCTTGAAATATTTTGAATCCCTCAAGTTATAGTTTTGTTTTTAGTGTTTTCTATTTTGTCTTTGAAAGCCATTTGATGTGAGTGCCTTCGAGGTTTAACTGGACCCATATCTCTCCTCAACACTTTCTTCCTGAGGATTTAGGTTGTTCTTATGCCAATGAATGTCCACTGGTCCACCACTGAATTCCTCTTGAATGGGAACATAAATAGAAACAAGAACCTGAAAACATAGGTCTATAATAAAGAATTAAAATGAATGATAATAACCTGGAAGTATCGGACTTGCAAGAAATATATCACAAAGAAATCTTAACTAAACGTTTTTATTCAAAAAAATAATTTAAAAATCAGTAGCAATGAGTTGTAAAATGCACGTGCATCTTTTCCATTTTTAAATGTTTCTTTTATTTTTGAGCGAGTGCAAGCATGGGAGGGGCAGAGAGAGAGGGACAGAGGATCTGAAGTGGGCTCTGTGCTGACAACGGCAAGCCCAATGTGGGCTCGACTCAACAACTACCATGAGATCTGACATGAACTGAAGTCCGCTGAAGTTGGACACTTAACCAACTGAGCAACCCATGTGCCCCACAACGCAAGTGCATCTTACAATAAGGGTAGCATCAGGAATTCAAAGGAAATGAAAGTGACTTTTTATTCACCATGGACAGCAGTTGAGCTTGATTTTATAATAAAAATATTTTTATAGTTTATAAAATATATATTTATATTTTAAAAATATAAAAATATTTTTTAAAAATATTTTTATTCCTTCTTTGTTCTGCATGATGTTTATCAGTGAACTAATAAATTTAGGAAATTATTTGTGGTTATGAAATATTAAGTCACTATGAGAGATACCATAGAACTAGTTAGTAAAAATAGCAGTCCCAGGAGGGGCTATCATTCTTCCAACCATTGTGATGGCTTATGAAAGAAAAAGAAGAAAAAAATGCTGCATCTTCACATTAACAAAAAGAAGCAGTCATTCTTCTTGTTAACTAAAGATCTCTCCCTCTTCTTTCTATTCTTCGATCCTTTTTATTCCTAACTAAAGGGTTTTAGTAGTTGTGCATGCTCACCCATTTGCCGTTGTTATAAGCCTTAAATAGTTACGTCAAAATTTGAAACCACAGGACACTAACATCACTTAACACAAAAGCTTGCCAGCTTTCAAGAGATATTCATGCTGATTTGTAAAGCTAAAACCAAGGTGTGAACAAAATGTTAAATATATTGTGTTAAAAATTATTTCCAAAAATGTAAAGGGAATATTTATGCTCTCATTTATGGTCTCAAGCTATACATTTAGATTTGCATAGAATGAATAGAATCAAATTCTGCATACTCTAATAATCTGCATCTGAAAAGCTCTCATCAAATGGTAATATTGTACCAAATTATTCATGTATTCTGTGGCATAAATTACTTAGTGCTCTGTCTTTATATGAGCAAAACGCTTTTTGGAGAAAAGTTTTTCTACTTTTAAAAAAGTAGTATTTGGAAAAAATAAAACAAATTAAAAAATAAAGTCATATCTGGAAATAATAACAATAGTTGAAGAATCCATGTGCTGATTTCAGGCTCCTTAAGTATGAATCTAAGTTGTTTGTTCGACCCTAGAAAAAACGCTTAATTTCTTTAATCCTCATTTTTCCCATATTTAAAATGAGTATGGTAAGCAACTCTTCAGGTTTTCTGGACATGAATTTAAAAATAAAATGCACAGCAAATAGCAAGGTATCTGGCACAGTGGAATCATTCAGTGACTATAAGAATTTATTATTGTTGCTACTAAAGCTGTTTTATCAGGTTGCGTTTTTCCAGGAAGCAAAGTCTGAGAAGTCCAGCATTCAGCATGGTTAGTTAACAATGGTCTTGGATCCTGACCTGAGTGGATACAGGCAGGGGCTGAGCTGGAATATAGGCCTGGAGTCAATCTCTGTAACCTCATTGGGAGTTCTGGAGCCAAACTGGCCTTTATGACTTGTTCCAAGTCAGGCCATGGTTCTCCTCCTCAGCAGTCCTGGGATATGGTTCTCCTGGGAAGGCGAGTGGTCCCGGGCATGGTAGCTTTGACCAGCTGAGGCTTCCCAGAGAGCTGAAGGATGAATTAAAAAAAATTTTTTTAGGGGCGCCTGGGTGGGTCAGTCGGTTAAGCGGCCAACTTCGGCTCAGGTCATGGTCTTGCCGTCTGTGAGTTCGAGCCCCGCGTAGGGCTTTGTGCTGATGGCTCAGAGCCTGGAGCCTGCCTCAGATTCTGTGTCTCCCTCTCTCTCTCTGCCCTTCCGCTGCTTACACTCTGTCTCTATGTCTCTCAAAAATAAATAAACGTTAAAAAAATTAAAAAAAATGTTTTCTAAATGTTTTATTTATTTTTCAGAAAGAGAGAAGAGAGAGAGAGAGAGAGAGAGAGAGAGAGAGAGAGAGAGAGAAATGGGGAAGGGACAGAGAGACAGGGAGACACAGAATCCAAAGCAGGCTCCAGCCTCTGAGCTATCAGCACAGAGCCCCCCGACACGGGAGATCAAATCTACAACTGTGAGATCATGACCTGAACAGAAGTCAGATGTTTAACTGATTGAGCCACCCAGGCACCCTCTGAAGGATGACTTTTAAAAGCCCTTTCTTCATATAGGACAATGAGCCCTCTGTGTGTCATATGACCTCGTCCACCACAGTGATTAGTATTATATCAATATTCTTTTTTTTTTTAAATATAATTTAATGTCAAGTTGACTAATATACAATGTGTACAGTGTGCTCTGGGTTTTGGGGGTGGATTCTCGTGATTCATCGCTTACATACAATACCCACTGCTCATCCCAATGTGTCTCCCCTTTCCTCCCACCCCCACAACCCTCAGTTTGTTCTCTGTAATTAAGAGTCTCTTATGTTTTGCCTCCCTCCCTCTCTGTAACTATTTTTTCCCCTTCCTTTCCCCCATGGTCTTCTGTTAAGTTTCTCAAGTTCCACTTATGAG
Source organism: Paguma larvata (assembly GCA_030068075.1). Classification (NCBI taxonomy): domain Eukaryota; kingdom Metazoa; phylum Chordata; class Mammalia; order Carnivora; family Viverridae; genus Paguma; species Paguma larvata. The sequence goes on from CM057840.1 coordinate 41,080,833, forward strand.
TGAAAACATGGTATCTGTCTTTCCCTGACTGACTTACTTCACTTAGCATAATACCCTCCGGTTCCATCCACATTCCCGCAAATGGTAGGATGTCATTCTTTCTCACTGCCAAGTAGTATTTCATCATTAACTGGTACAACTGCTCGGAAAACAGTGTGGAAGTTCCTCAAAAAATTAAAAATAGAACTACCCTACAACCCAGCAATAGTACTACTAGGAATTTTTCCAGAGAATACAGGAGTGCGATTCATAGGGGCACATGTACCTGAATGTTTATAGCGGCGCTTTCAACAGTACCCAAATTATGGCAAGAGCCTAAATATCCATCAACTGATGAATGGATACATAAGATGTGGTTTATATCAGTATTCTTAAGTGCATTTTCAGTAACATCAATATTATAAAATCAAATCACTATAATTGAATTCTTATATTTCAAGTCTCTTAATATTGATTATATGTTGAATTAATATATAATATATTCAATTGAAATTTGAATTGAATATATAACATATTGAAAGTTAAATGTATATTATATAACATTCTCTCTCTCTCTCTCTCTCTCTCTATATATATATATATATATATATATATATATATATATATATATAATTTATATCACAGATATCCTCACCCTAATGATTGGTGGAACACTTGAATAATTGACAATCACACTTTTTCACATGATGAATGATGAAATGAGTCATCAGGCTAGGTTTCTCTGCCCCTTGACAAAAAGTAATGTTGAATCTTGTCGAATATGCCCAGGGAATTTGTAAGAACATATTGAACTCCTTGCATCGAGAGGGAAGAGAGGGTTAAGTGAGGGTTTCTCCTAGCTCTAGGCTTTTGCTTCCATGCATGCTAGACCTATTCTATTGCTCATTGACCCGGCATGAGAAATCGGGTCTTTAAAAAAAAGTAACTTTTGTTGAGGGTTAAGCATGTGCCAAGCAATAGTAAAGCACTCGACACACGTGATCTCTTATTTTAATCTATAATAATTGACTCCCATTTTGCAGAGGAGGAAGCCGAGTTGTGGTTAAACAGTTTTCCAGGAGGATGTAAATGGGGAAAGAATTTGAACCTGGGCAGTCATATCTAAATCACAGGCCCTTCAACAGACTGTTGGCTATTTTACATTCCTGGACTATAAAATCAAAGAAACCCAAGCACCACACTTACATGTCTTATTCTTGACTGTAAGTGCCTTTTTCTCCTTTTTTTTTTTTTTTTTTTTGCTACTAGTGCTTTATTGATATATGATTTACATACAGAAAACTTCATGAATGTTAAGTGTATGCTGTGATGGAATCTGACAAATGTATTCAGGGATGTACTGATCCTCTGGAAAAACAAACAAACAAACAAACAAAGCCTGATTTGTAACATTTATTATTTTCATGGTTTCAATCTTCCCAACATGGCTGATTTCAAGCTAGCAATGGTTTAACAACTGGTCACAAACTTATCTGGATTGTATAAGAACCGCTTCTCAGGAGTGTGGGAACCTCACTCGGCCCATTGTTCACATGTAACCATCTCCCAAATCAAGATAAGAAACATTTTCATCACTCCAGAAGATTCCCTCATGGTTCTTTCCAGTAAACCCACCTAATCACCCTGTCTTAGGCAACTACAATTTTGAATTTATCACCATAAATTAGTTTTGAGCTTCACAGAAATGGAACTACATAGGATAGTTTTTACTTGTGTCTTCTTTCACACAACTTAATATTTTTGAAATATTCATTCATGGTTCAGAAGACACTATTTTAAAATCATTGTGTTTTCCTATAACTCTATTATCTGTGTCCTGGAATAGAATCTATACTTTAAACCATAGTTTTTCTTCTTTAAAACCCCCTTTTTCTTATTTACTTCCTCTAGTTGCTCAGTGCATAACATTAGCCACACAGCACATAGGATGTAAGAGAAACCAGGAAATACTTTGATTCTTAGTATTTCAAAATTTCAAATTGCATATTTTATCAAGATAAGAATTGATGAGAAGTCCTGGAATATCATCAGAAGCTGTTCCCCATTTATTTTCTCTTTTCGTGGTGTGTGGGTGTGTGTGTGTGTGTGTGTGTGTGTGTGTGTTTGAGTGTGTTATGTGTTGTGAATCTGTGAATATGGTTACAGCAAAACCTGGCCACTAGGTAGTATGTGCCAGCCAGACTCAAAGGTAAGAACAGCCTGAATTTGGTGCCCAAGGCTAGAGACGGAGGCCTGTAATTTCCAAGCAGAGGCCCCAGGGCCGGAGTGAGGGGGCTCCCCAGATAAACTGAGGAGTCTGACGGCCCTGGTGCTCTTTACTGTTACTCGTAAGTGCTTTTTATAAAATGATTTGTGCATGTGTGTGTAGGAAGGGCTTAATTACCTAAGCATACATTTACATTTTAAACTCAATAACTATGGTATTAAAATTCTTTTTCACCATCTTACCTCAGAGCATTCCCCAAGCCTTTTATTTCACTAAAGCCTCGGATTTATCTTTTTTTTCTTTTTGTCTTCCTTTCTCTGTCACTGTGGATTTAACTCCTATTTCTTTCAACAGCTTTAAATCAAAACAATACCAAACCCAACAAATTCTGCAAACTCTGCCTCGTAGAGAAATATAGAGGTGTGTGTGCGTGTGTGTGTGTGGTGAGGGGTGTGTTTCTGATAGTTCATTTCTTACCTAAATATACTCTAGTCTGTCTGCATCATCCCTGAGCTACTTATTAATACATTCTTCACAGTGGGGTTCCTTAGGAAGAGGGATTTTATTCCAGCTTTTAAAAGATATATTTCACTTCTTCCCACACATTTAGAACAAAATCTAGTGATTTTTAGGGCTTTATTTAAACGAAAAATTCTTCATTAATTCAATTCTTCATATCATTAGATAATTAACTAACTCTCTGATTTGAGGCAATTTTCTCAACCTTGGTGGAATCTCAATATGCTGGACTTGACCCATAAAATGAAATGGGTTGGAATTAAGAAAACCCAAAGCCTGGAAGCACTAAACTTATACAATCTTAGAATGAAGTTCGCCTATTCAGTAGATAAAGTTAAAGTTAACTTTATGTTAGCCAATACATAATCAACAAAGTTATGTAATTCTTAGTTTTGTTTTCACTTACTTTCACAATAGGGTAAAATCAAATTTTGAATTACTTTTTACTTAAATTTAAACATAACTTGGAAATTTTGATTTTAATAAATAACAAAGACAAAATGATCAAAATTATCAGCTCAAAAACATAACAGTCACCTGGATTCACTGTGAAAATATCTTGGGGCAATTGGGTGGCTCAGTTGGTTAAGCATCCTACTTTAGCTCAAGTCATTGATGTCACAGCCTCGCATCGGGCTCTGTGCTGACAGCTCAGAGCACAGAGCCTGCTTTGGATTCTGTGTCTCCCTCTCTCTCTGCACCCCACTCCCAGCTCACATTCTGTCTCTCAAAAATAAATAAAACGGGGGCGCCTGGGTGGCTGAGTTGGTTAAGCATCCGACTTCGGCTTGGGTCATGATCTCTCAGTCTGTGAGTTCGAGCCCCGCGTAGGGCTCTGTGCTGACAGCTCAGAGCCTGGAGCCTGCTTCAGATTCTGTGTCTCCCTCTCTCTCTCCGACCCTCCCCCACTCATGCTTTGTCTCTCCTGCTCTCAAAAATAAATAAAAACATAAAAAGAAAAAAAATTTAAAAAATAAATGAAATGTTAAAAAGAAAAAAATAAGTATCTTGGTAAGACAATAATGAAACAAAGACCAAATATTAACAGAATTATTTTAAAGTAAAATTGTTAAAGGAACTTGAAATTAATAAAGTATCCAACATTTTTGTTTGTTTTTACTCAAATAGCCTGGTTTAAAGTGCGAATGTATGTTTTAGTGGTTTGAGATGTAAAGGGATTTATATTAATCTCACAGACAGTGGCTGGTAGCAGTGAACTTAATGTTTATTATTTGAAAAATAACAAATTCTTGAACCATCCTTTTACCCCCTCCATCTTGTTACCCTTGTTGCTGAAGGTGCAAAGTTCATAATTTGTATATATTGAAACACTCATTTAGAAGTACCAGTTTGGATAGGACTTATTATTCAGACTAGTTAAAAATACTAAAATAAATTGAAATATGATTTAAGTTAAAAAGTCTTAAAGGCTTGCTCAATATGTAAAAGAAATTCCAATAACTTTAGTGGGTGCATTAGAAAGAATAAAAAAAGATGCTTTCATTCATGTACATTTTCCCCTGACTTCAAGAATAGAAGTACTGTATAAGTGAGACAAGATGCGTTTCCCTGGCTTTAATGTCAATTTCACTTTGCTTAATATGAGAGAAAAATTCAGGCTGGAACCTTAGGGGGAAGATGAAGTAGAATTGAGGTATTCAAAAGCATAAGAAGTAAAGATCAAAAGTATTTTATGGCAAACTCATATTTAATTAAATCTGAAAAAATGCATTAGGAAGGAATTGTAATAAAAGAAAAGATATTCTTGCAAGCTTATCTCCAATATCTACTTTTTAGAATAAAATATTCAAGCTAATGCAATTCAACCTGAAAAACAAACAAACAAACAAACAAGAAACCTTGCCATACCCCAGGTGCCATTTTAAAGAATTACAGGGATAAAAGCCTGATAGACCTTTTTAAAGAGATTTTTTTAAAGATCTGACTGACTCTACCTCTCAAGCTCTTCTGTGCTACCAGAGTGCTATTAAGCACTCCAGAGTCAGTCCATCCCCTGGGTTCTGGAAGACTGTCTTGACTCAAGGTTGACCTAGTCAGGAGGAATTAAGAAATCCTAGGTCACCATCTCAGGAGAAACACTCAGTCATTCTTACAGACATTCAGGCACCATCTTTATACGTTCATTCTAGTAATTGGTCTTAGGCCTTGTTTTGCTATTAGTCCTTTAATTGTACAAGAAAAGACCTCATTTAAGTTCTTACTCTTAAAATGTGTTCAGGGACCTGTTCTACCTAAAGTGTTCCTGACTAGCTCTTGGAAAAATCTGAACTCTGAACTAATGATATGTGACTTAAGTCCTCCCGCCAACTGATAAATATCCATAATGTTAAGCTTGGACTTCTCTGTCTGTTCCTGTATTATCTAGTATGTTATAGCAAATAACATCTCACCTGTTTCCACTGACAACCATGTATTTAACTCTTGTTGAATATTCCTAATGCTATGTATATAGATTAAACCTTTATTCTATCACTCCAAGAACATTGTTTTTTATAGTTTCAAGTTTTTATTTTAGTTCTTATTAGTTAACATACAGTGTAATATTAGTTTCAGGATTAGAATTTAGTGATTCATCACTTACAGAACACCAAGTGCTCATCACAAGTGCCCTCCTTAATACTCATTACCCATTTAACCCATACCCCCACCCACCTCTCCCCCAGCAACCGTCAGTTTGTTTTCTATAGTTAAGAGCCTATTTATGGTTTGTCTCTCTCTATTTCCCCTATTTTCATCTGTTTCATTTCTTAAATTCCACATATAGGTTAAATCATATGGTATCTGTGTTTCTCTGACTGACTTCTTTGGCTTGGCATAATTCTCAATAGCTACTTTACATTCTTGCTAAGTGGCAAGATTTCATTCTTTTTGATGTCTGTGTAATATTCCATTGTGTATGCATACCACATTTTCTTCATCCACTCATCAGTTGATGGACATTTGGGCTCTTTCCATAAATTATGTCATAAATTTGGCTATTGTTGATAGTGCTGCTATAAACATTGGAATGCTAGGATGCCTGAGTGGCTCTGTTGGTTAAGTGTCCATCTTGGGATTAGGTCAAGATCTCAGTTTGTGAGTTTGAGTCCCACATCAGTCTCTCTGCTGTCAGCACAGAGCCTGCTTCAGATCCTCTATCCTCCTCTCTCTCTCTTTTCCCCTCCCCTACTCATTCTCAAAAATAAATAAACATTTAAAAACAAACAAAAAACAACAACATTGGGCGATTGTATACCTTCAAATCAGTAGTTCTGTATCCTTTGGATAAATATCTAGTTGTGCAATTACTGGATCATAAGATAGTTCTATTTTTAACTTTTTAAGGAATCTCCATACTGTTTTTCACAGTGGCTGCACAAGTTTGCATTCCCACCAACAGTGTAAGTGGGTTCCCCTCTCTCCTCATTCTCTCCAACATCTGTTGTTTTCTGTGTTAATTTTAGCCATTCTGGCAGGTGTGAGGTAATATCTAATTGTAGTTTTGTATTTCCCTGATGATGAGTGATGTTGAGAATCATTTCATGTGTGTGTTAGCCATTTGTATGTCTTCGCAAAAATTTCTACTCATGTCTTCTGCCCATTTCTTAACTGGATCATTTGTTTTTTGGGTGTTGAGTTTGATAAGTCCTTTACAGATTTTGGACACTAACCTTTTATCAGATATGCCATCTGCAAATATCTTCTCCCATTCAAATGGTTGTGTTTTATTTTTGTTGTTTCATTCACTGTGCAGTTTCTTTTTTTTTATTTTGATGAAATCCCAATAGTTGATGTTTGCTTATATTTCCCTTGACTCAGGAGACATGTCTAGTAAGAAATTGCTATAGCTGATCAATTTTTTAATTTTTAAAATTTTAATCTTTTAAAACCATTAATTGTTTTGACCTAGTTGGTAGAAATGAAGAGGCATTTACAAGTGAGAGGGTAATGGAGACAGTTCATAGGTCCTGTTGAGTTCTACCATGATTAGCCTGGAAATTTCTTCAGAGGAATCAAACTTTAAATATTGAATTTTGTGGATGAAGTAAAATATGTCCCCAGGATATTAAACTGTTCTAATTTAAATCACGATAATTTTATTCAAAGACTTTCCTAAGAGTGAACAAAAAGGTAGGTAGGAAGAAATTTATATAAAAATTAAATATTATTTATATTTTTGATGAAGGGTTTAAAATGATAAGAATTGTCATTTCTGAAGTTACATTGACTTAAGCCAATTTGGTAGTCTCAGATGATTATGGGTAATTGAAATTTTATATATTCTTAGTGATATATTATAGTGAATATAAATACCAGACCAAAATTTGCCATGGAAAGTCATACAGGCTGTTTCTTAACTTCTGCAAAGATTTTTGTCTTTCTCTCATCTTTTTTTCTCATTATTTGTCTTGCTTTTACCTAAAAGTTTCCTTATAATACATATAATACATATAATGCAACATATTCTGACAGCAAAGTTCACCCTCTAGGCAGGTCAGGTGACAAATTTCTTAAAAGGCTGAAAGGAAGATCAAACATAAAATAAAATCTGAAGTTTGTACCCTCCACTCATTCCAATATAGAGGTGTGGAAATCATTTTTAACCAACTGCAAAATCTGAGCACTGGTATTCAATCCAATGATAAGTCATTTTAATATGCTTTATGATAAATAAAGTTTCTTTTGTCAAGATTTTGGTATTAGCATTAGTATTACCTTATCAAACTCTAGAACAAGGGTTTCTGATTATATAATTTTCAGTTAATTCACAAACACAAAATATGCTTTCCTATCACTGTGAACATTGTTTTTTTTTTTAAAGTCTATTCCAAACTTTGCAACATTGTCCAATAAGGAAAGAAGTAGACAAGAAAGAAACTAGAAACAGAATAATAAGAATATTATAATTATTTAGGTTAAAGATAGTGAGAGCTCCAAATTTGGGCATGCTGGGGAAAGTGCTGGTACAAACGTCAGTGTGGATGAGGGCTTATCTGATGAGAGAAGTTTTGGTGTCAAAGCGTATTCTGATATGTGGATCTGGACTACTCTCGCTGCCCCTACTTTCTCTCTCTCTGCCCTTTCCCCACTCATGTTCTCTCTCTATCTCTATCTCTTTCTTTCTCTCTCACAAATATAAACAAACATTGAAAAAATTTTTAAAAACATTGCAAAATTGAATTTGTGCCAGCATTATTGAGGTTTAATTGACTTGACATAGAATTCATCCATTATAAATACATAATTGATTGCAATCCAGTCTTAGAGTATTCTCATTACTCCTAAGTGATTCCCTATATCCTGTTGTATTTGAATCAAGACCTGTGCCAACCAACCCCCACTCTCATCTCAGTGAGATAGAAACTCTGCTCTAGAATGGTACAGCCAAGAAGCCAGCGATCCTTGAAAGCCCAGATCCTGGTCCGGGGACTATATGCTGGGAAGGGCAGGACATCAACATTTCTCCTCCTACACCCAGCTACCTGGTATTGATGTTATGTTCTGAATACTTCAGCCAGGAGGTGAAAATTCCCATCATCTGCCCAGTTTCCATGGTGGAAGAGCAGCTCTACTTGGGTGTATTTGCTGAGAATCTGGGCCCCAACTGCCCCTGCCTTGGCATGTGAGGTGAGGGTTCCACCCCAAGGGAAGCAAGACATGGACACCCGAATATATTGAGCTTTATCCACCAAACTTTCAGCCCCTAAAGTAGGGCTGTTACTTAGAACTGTGCCATTGTACTCACTTTGACACCAAAAAGGTGGTTCGGATATGGAGTCGGAGGCAAGAAACAAACCCTAGAACAGAGCTCCACTTCTTCCCCAAAAGGACTGAGTTCATAGACCATACAGAAAGAAGTTCAAGCCTAACCATACTCTTACCAACAGTGGAAGTGATGGTGACAGGCTATTAGGAGGTGCCTCATCACGGATGATACAGGACAAACTGTAAAGCAGCCAGTTTGCTAGAGAGAGATAGAGACAAAAAACTTGAAAAAACTTTTCTTCTATAAGAACAAATGTTAAATGCTGATCCAAGGAGCCATCTTTTCCAGAAAGTCCAAATTTAATTGGACCTCTCTGTGAAGCAATTTATGACTCAGAGCATTTTACAAAACAAGAGAGCAATTAGCCAACAATTAGTGGAGTTTTACACTTATGAAGGGCCAGGAAAAGAGTTAGTTGGAGAGCATTGCCAAAGCCACTGGTATCACAGGGTAATAATTATGGACATACCCAAGGATGTGTCCATTGAGGACCAATGTCACAGTCTTTGCATCACAGTGGGGAAATAGATTTCACTAAAATGACTCAGATAGTCAATATGTTATGTAAGATCTCTAGCTTTCAACAAAAATTATAAGACACAGGGAAGTTTGACCTATGCATCCCCCTCCCAAAATTAGGAAACAGGAACTTTCTATGAAATCAACCAGATGTTGGATTGGACAGATAAAGACTTCAAGTATTCATTATGAATATGTTCAAAGAACTAAAGGAAAATTCTGATTGAAGAAGGAAATAAAGGTATGATGACAATATCTCATAAGTAGATCATATTAACAAAGTAGATAATGTCACTAGTTTTTGATACTATAAGTATCAAATGGAAATTCTGAAGTTGAAAAGGACAATAACTGAAATGAAAATTTAACGGAGCAGCTTAACAATAATTGTAACAAAAGAAGAAAGAATATTGAATTTGAATATAGATTGATAGAAATTATACAATCCAAAGAAGAGAGAAAAAAGAATGAAGAAAATTAATATATCTTCAGACACATGAAACAAAGAAGAGAAAAACAACAAACAAAAAACGGTGTAACCAAAAGCTGGTTCTTTGAAGAAATTAAAATTGACTATTCAAAATAAAATCAATCAGAAATGAAAGGGCATTACTACTAGCCTTAGAGAAAAAAAATTCTAAAGAAATGCTACCAAAATTGTATGGCGATAAATTAGAACTACGATGTAGTGCAAATTTTCTAGAAAGGAGCAAGCAACAAAAACTGAAGATAAAATATGCCGTGTGATTAGACAAGGGTATAACAAGTAAACAGACAGAATTAGTCATCAAAAAATACAAGGAAAAGCCTATGGTCAGATTCCTTAATTAGTATATTCTACTAAATATTTAAAGAATAATTAACACCAATTCTTCACAGACTTCAGAAAGATAGAGGAGGAAGGAATACTTTCTAACTTTTTTGATGAAGCCTGTATTTACCAGATAACAAAACAAGATAAAACATCATGAGAAAACAAATCTAGACCAATGTGATCTATTCATATGGGCACAAAGATTGGCAATGAAATATTGGGAAAGGGATTCCAATGATACATAAAAAGAATTATAAACTATGACTAAGTGGGATTCACCCTTGGAATGCAAAGTTTCACATCAAATCTAAGTCAATGTAATAATTCACATCATAGAATAGGAAAAAAAAAAAAAACCCACACATAATCATTACGTTAGACACAGAAAAAAAAATTGAAACAAAGAGACATTACTTCATAATAAGAACACTCAAAAAACTTGGAATAAAATGGAACTATCTCAACCTGATGTAAAAAAAAGTGTACGTTTCATGTGGAAAACACATAGAAAATATTATAGTTAATGGTAAAAAAAATCAGCGTTTTCCCTCTAAATTCAGGAACAGGAAGCGGATGCCTTCTCTCACCACTCCTATTTATCGTTTCACCTGAGTTTCTAACCAGAATAATTAGGTAAGAAAAAGAAGTAAAAAGCATCCAGACTGGAAAGAAATAAAACTATCATATTCATAGGTAATATCATAATCATATCATTTCAGGAATACCAGATGAATATTTTTTTTAAAAATGCCGTCAGTCTTGTGGTATTTTTAATTTCAGTATTCTCCCTCAATAGTTCTACTACTCTTCATTTTTTAGAATCTTCACATAGCCCCAGGCATTCTTGATCACATTCACTTGCTATCGTCAGTGGGAAGAGACAGTCTGCTTACTTTACCATATCTGCAACCGTGAGTTTTTAAACATTTTTTCCTTTCCTTCTTCCTTCCTTTTCTTTCCTTCACTCTTCCTCTTCTCTTCCCTCCCCTCTCTTTCTTTTTTTTTTTTTTTTTTTTTTTTTTGAGCTTAAAGGTATGGAATCCATTTCCCTTATACACCATTCTCTCCAGGGGAACAAAAGTGATCGGGTTAAATCGTCAAACAGGATTTCATGTCTCTATTCAAAACTTTGCAAGAGCTTTCGGCTTCCCTCAGATTAAAATCCAAAGTCTTAACTATGCCTACAAAAGCCTACACAATTTGTCTCCTAATTGTATACCTCCAGATCTCAACTCCTTACTGTCCTTCTTGCTTACCCCACTCCAGCTATGTTGACTTTCTAGATGTTTCTCAACATGCAAAAGACACTCCCATCTCACGGTCCTTGCATCTGCTGTTCCCGTTACCAAGAAAACACAGAGCTTCTGCCCACTTTATTAGAGAGTTTGTGTGATAACAGACGTGCTTTCCTTTTATTATTGTTACAAATATTATTGATCAAACTGGCTTCAGGAATAAGTCAAGCTATAATGTTTCTGAAATTTCAACAGACAGGTTTTAATTTCTGAGCCAGAAATGAACATAATTGGAATAATGTGATATATAAAACAAAAACGATTTTTAACTTGCTGTCACTTTTTATATCAATTGATATTTTAAATGTAAATGTTTTACCTTCTCCCTTAAAACTCAGTCCCCAGAAGTCACAGAAAATTCAACTCCCTAAAATAAAATTCTATCTTCTGCAGATAGCTTATAGTTTTAAAATGTATATGTTATCTCTCTTCTTTCTGTTATTTTATTTTTTAGACATAGACACTTCATTCCTCTTGCATGGATGAAGTTTGGATTATTTATTTAGCACCTGTATCTAGTATTTATCCTTATATTTACATTTGGTTTTTATTTTTAGGTTTTCAGTTTGTCCTTAATCCTGACTCCCCAGTAATAAATTGAACATGACCTCTCCCTTGGCATAAAGTCTCTCATTTCTTTTTTGAGTCAAATATTCAACATTTCTGACCATGTATTGCTGGTTCCCCCAAAATATTAAGGAGTTATTGCTCTTCCTTAAATACATGGGCTTGTTACAAATTGCTTTGCGAATTGAGAGACACGGGGAAAAGGTATTTTTTTCTAGGACATAAGACTTCTACCAAAAAGCCCGAACACATATAATTTTCAGTGATCTCTTCAAAGCTTATTGTAACTCTTATGACATAATTGTCTCCATAAAGGTCAGATATACTGTACCATTCCTGTACAGCATGTTCTGTGTCTATATATTTCATTTGATTTAAATGATGCATAATGAAATCTGCAATTGCATGTATTTTAAAATTGTATCTCTCTAACTCATTGTAGAGATAGCTCTATCACTGATATATATAAAAAAAATTTCCCTGCAATACTACAGATTTCCAGAACAGTTACCAGTGTGAAATTGGTCAATTTTTGTAATTGGTACAATTTTACATTTCACAAAGTTTTCATGTCCTGCTCTTCTCTCTTTAATTTTCAAAACCCAGAAGTATTCAAGAGACTTTCTTGCCAATGTGCGGCTTCTCAACTCTGTGCCTTCAGTTACACACTGCAAAGAAATGTGTCCTCTGCTTTATGTTACTGCATCAATATTTTATATCCACAGCTTGTGAAATTTGTTATTAATGATATAACTCTTCATTATACCAAAGGTGGCATATGGTTACCACATATACATGGCACTTAAAAAAGAAAAAGTTTCCACAGCCCTACTGGACTTCCCCAGAAGTAAAATGACAGCCCCTCAGCTGTGAGGTATAAGGAGTAGGAGTGGTTAATAGACTCTACGTTACACTCTTATGATCATAACAGTCAATACATAGATACATACGAACTAAAGTTCTATCCATTTAAAAATAAGAAATGTGAAGGGGCTCCTGGGTGGCTCAGTCAGTCAAGCATCTGACTCTTGATGATGACGGATCAGGTCATGCTCTCACAGGTCGTGAGTTGAGCCCCAAGATGGGCTTTTCATTGATGGCATGGAGCCTGGTTAAGATTCTGTTTCTCCTCTCTGCCCCTCCCCCACTTGTGCTTTCTCTGTCTCTCAAAGTAAATAAATAAAAAATACAATAAAAATAAGAAATGTGAACCTTGGGATAAATATTTGCAGATTTTTCTAACTGGAATGAAGCAGTTTCTATTATCACGTGCTTTCCTCCAAAACGTGCAGCTACTTTACATGCACCTTTAACATAGAAAACAATCTTCTCTAAATGAAAAAGTTGCATTTTCTTCTTTGGTATTATATTCAAATATCCTTGGTAAAAACTCACATTTGTGTGTGTGCATGCACGTGTGCGTGTGCACGCGCAGGCGCGGGTGCATGTTTCTGTTAAGTATATTAGGTAAAATTTGGTTGGGAATTAAATCTCTTTAAAACATGAATCTAAAATTTAAAATTTATTCTATTATAGCCACAGTATTCCAACTCTGAGGGTATATATAGTCCCGGGAAACCCTAATTTATATGCTTATACAAAGAAGAATGCTTCCTTAAATCTAACGTAACTCCTTCGGTGAGTTAGTTTGTATCACCAGGTCATCACCTTTCCCTGTCTCCAGGTTGCATCCAAGGAAGACTATACTAAAGCCTAACTTAATATATAAATATGAGTTTTGAATTCTTTAAAATTTTATGTTTATATTTGAAAGAGAGAGAGAGAGGAGGGGGGAGAGACCGTGAGTGGGGGAAGGGTAGAGAGAGGAATAGAGGACTTGAAGCAAGCTCTGTCTGACAGCAGAAAGCCTGATGCGAGGCTCGAAACCATGAACTGGGAAGTCGGACGCTTAACCACCTGAGTCACCCAGGTGCCTCTAAATTCTTCTAATAAGTTCCAAGATACCCACTCAAAAATATTTCAACTTTAGGGATCCTCAAAGAAATGTACCCTCCTGTCTTGCTTAGTACTTCACAGCTGAGCGTGTTCTCAGGACTGATTTTCAAGTGGCAGAGAGAAGTACATCATGTAACACTTGTGTCTCCACTCCCAATGCCTTAGAGAAGGGGAAAATATATCTGAAAAATTAAAATTATTCTATGATAGTGCTCAAATTACAAAATATTTTTCAGGATAGAAAATAAAACATATCTAGTGTTTATGCCAAGTAATCTGGTCCCCTGTTCATACTCACTCAAGTACATCGAAGTGTGGGAAATTCTGTGCCTGTTTGTTTTAGTTCATATCATCAGTTAAAATTGGCTGAGATATTATACCCTTTATCAGCCTGTTACTCTGTACTCTCCCTGAAAGGGACACCTTTGCATCCTTTGGCACATTGAGGGGAATTTAGTGCAGGTGGGATAAACATTGTTCTGCAAAGCATTTTAAATTATCCAAGACTTTGATTTTTTCCCCCTGCTATCTCATGCTCAGAGAAAATACAGAATTTTGCACAAAAAGCTAAGATTGATATAAGCATAGGTTTTTTTGGTATTTTAGTGTGTGTGTGTGTGTGTGTGTGTGTGTGTGTGTGTGTGTGTGTTTATATGAGCTAATGTCAAATGTAATAGTCATAGTAAAGGTCTAAGTCTTACATATCAAGTCAGTAAACATTACCAAAATTAAATCCACTTAATTATGTTAGGTGAAATTGATTTTCAAATACAAATTGTAACTTTATGTGCCTATTCTGTTATTAAGAAATTATTCGACTGTAGAATACTTAGGGGCACCTTGGTGACTTAGTCATTTGAGGCTCTGACTCTTAATTTCAGCTCAAGTCATAATCTCAGGGTCATGGGATTGAGGTCTCCAAGTGGGGATCTGTGCTGAGCATGGAGCCTGCTTAAGATTCTCTCTCTCCCTCCCTGTCTATCTCTCTCCCCTGCTCACATACTCTCTCTTTCTTTTAAATTATTTTTTATTTTATAATGTTTATTTATTTGTGTGTGTGTGTGTGTGTGTGTGAGAGAGAGAGAGAGAGAGAGAGAGAGAGAACACAGGTGGGAAGGGACAGAGAGACAGAGAGACACAGTACCTGAAGCAGGCTCCAGGTTCCAAGCCATCAGCATGGAGCTCGACGCAGGGCTCAAACTCACAAGCCTTGAGATCATGACCTGAACAGAGGTGGTCTCTACCCAACTGAGCCACCCAGGTGCCCCTCTCTTTCTAAAATATAAAAATAAATAAATAAAACTTAAAAAAAAAAGAAAACACAGTGGTATATTCATTTCTGAATATGTAAACCCAGAGAGAAGGTGACCCTTCTGACACCTTGTTACCAGCCCAGTGAGCTAATTCCAGACTCCTGGCTTCCAGAATAAGAAGTTGCCTTCTTATTTTGTTGATGAATCTGCGAGTCACTTGGAAGATGCTTTCAGTCTGCACCGTGATCAGCCAGGGAGTAGTGGTTAGCAAGTATATACTCTGGCTAGTCCTAATGGGTGCAGCCCAGTGTATATGCCCAACCTACCAGACCTGCAGGGATGAATGGGCTTTTAGCTGAGCCCATTTTTTCTGTGCTCCATTTTTCTCCTTGTTAGACTTTGGCGCACTGACAATTTTGTCTATTGCTCCAGGTTTCACAGAGCCAATAGCTTTCTCTTTGCTCAACACTAAGAACTATCGTTTTCAACATTTTAAGGCATGAGCTCCTCTCTGCTGAGTTCTAAATAATGTCAATACTCCTGGGCAGAGCTATGGAGGAACTAGACCTCCTGTCTGCTCCTTCTCCTGGACAGAATCTCTCTGCTACTGCACCGGAGCTAGCAAGGCACAGCAAACTGTTAATCCTGCAGGGATTCCTCGGCCACCCTGGCAGGAACTAGGCATCACAGTGGCAGCCCATGATGTCGTCTTTCACGTGTGAGCACAAAACTTCTATCCTACAAGCGGGTTCTGGCAAGATGACTATCAGAGTCCCAGGTATTTCCTGCCTGCCACTCCTGATTTAGAGCCTCAAGCCTATGAGTATAAGTTAGATGGGGAAAGAAGCCCCAGTAGTTTTCTGTTTTGCCTTCCCGAAGTAGAGCTCCCACAACCCAGATTCTTGGGGATGGATTGAAAGATATTCATGGCCTGCTCCTTTTAGTGTGAAATTACAGAAATATGATTATTTATTGTCCACGGGCATGTGTAGAGGCTTAAATTCTAACCTGAGACCATTGTACAACCTGCAAAATACAAATTGAAGTTCAACATGCTCCAGAATATACCTGCTTGTGAACTAGCTAGATTTACCTCACAGAATTCCTGTTTTCCATTCATTTTTAACCACTTAAATCTTCTTATTTCACATTTATTTTAGCAATGCCTTTTAAAATCAGTTTTTAATATTTCTTCTTTTTTAAAAAGTGATTTGCAAAAGGATATTTCGTCAGGGTATCTAATCTGTCAACCTGGTTGAAACAGAAATGTTACTGCTTTTATATTCATTTTTTAATACCCTCTTCTCCTGGTCAAAATATTCATAATTGATGAAAACAAAACGCTTAATTTAGGTACCTCAAAATAGACTTAGTGTATGACCGACAGAATCTGGGTTATTACCTCGTCTTCTTCTAAATTAGATTTTGCTTGTTAGATTTCCTTTCTCTGAGTAGTTGGCTCATAAAACTGATGGAACACACAGTGTCAGGTATATAGGATCCATCCTAATAATTGCCAGAATACTAGCTCTGTGCTGGGGGCACTAAAGATGAGAGACAAACTTAAGTATATTGAAAAGGGAAAATATGTTTTTAATTATATGTTACCAAAACCTATGCAAGGAAAACAGAACAAAATATCTGTAATAAATTCTTTAAAATTATACCATTAAGTTTTTATATTAATTAAATGAGTATAATAAAAATGAAGCTATTTTTTTCTTTAAGTTTTATTTAAATTCCAATTAGTTAACATAAAGTGTAATATTAGTTTCAGATGTAGAGTTTAGTGATTCATCCCTTGTATACAATACCCAGTGCTCATCTCAAGTGTCCTCCTTAGAACCCATCATCCATTTAACCCATCTTCCCACCCACCACTCCCCTCCAGCAACCTTCAGTTTGTTCTCTTTAGTTAAGAATCTGTTTTATGGTTCGCCTCTCTCTTTTTTCCCCCTATATTGCTCTGTTGTGTTTCTTAAATTCTATCTTTGAGTGAAATCATATGGTATTTGTTGTTTTCTGACTGACTTATTCCGC
This sequence comes from Paguma larvata, assembly GCA_030068075.1. Lineage (NCBI taxonomy): Eukaryota > Metazoa > Chordata > Mammalia > Carnivora > Viverridae > Paguma > Paguma larvata. The sequence continues at coordinate 41,097,769 of CM057840.1, forward strand.
TTAGCAGAATACTCTAGATTTATTCACGTTGTTGCAAATGGCAAGATTTCATTCTTTATTGATGACTAAGTAATATTGCATTGCGTGTGCATGGTGTGTGTGTGTGTGTGTGTGTGTGTGTGTGTGTGTGTGTGTGTAGCACTTCCTTATCCATTCATTAGTCAATGGACATTTGGTCTCTTTTCATAACTTAGCTATTGTTGATAATGCTGCTATAAATATTGGGGTACATATATCCCTTCAAATAAATATTTTTGTATCCTTTGGGTAAATATCTAGCAGTGCTAATGTTTGATCATAAGGTGGTTCTATTTTTAAATTTTTGAGCAAGCCCCATAGTGTTTTCCACAGTGGCTGCACCAGTTTGCACTCCACCAGTAGTGTAAGAGGGTTCCCCTTTCTCTGCATCCTCACCAACCTCTATTGTTTCCTGCGTTGTTAATTTTAGCCATTCTGACATGTGTGAGGTAATATCTCACTGTGGTTTTGATTTGTATTTCCCTGATGATGAGTGATGTTGAGCATCTTTTCATGTGTCTGTTAGCCATCTAGATGCCTTCTTTGGGAAAACGTCTATTCATGACTTCTGCCCATTTTTCAACTGGATTATTTGGTTTGTTTTGGTGTTGAGTTTGATAAGTACTTTATATCTTTTAGATACTAAACGTTTATCTGATATGTCATTTGCAAATATCTTCTCCCATTCCTTTGGGTGCCTTTTAGTTTTGTTGATTGCTTCCTTCGCTGTGCAGAAGCTTTTTTATCTTGATGAAGTCCCAATAGTACATGTTTGCTTCTGTTTCCCTTGCCTCTGGCGATGCGTCTAGCAAAAAGCTGCCTTAGCTGAGGTCAAAGAGGTTGCTGCCTGTGTTCTCCTCTAGGATTTTGATGGTTTCCTGTCTCAGATTTAGGTCTTTCATCCATTTTGAATTTATTTTAGTACATGGTGTAAGAAAGTGGTCCATTTCATTTTTTTCTTTGTGTTGCTGTCTAGTTTTCCCCACACCATTTGTTGAAGAGACTGTCTTTTTTCACTGGATATTTGTTCCTGCTTTGTCAAAGATTAATTGACCATATAGTTGGGGGCCCATTTCTGGATTTTCTATTTTGTTCCATTGATCTATGTGTCTGCTTTTGTGAAAAGAAAGCTATTTTTGAGTTTCTACAAGTTTTGTAGATAACATTTGATTAAGCCTATTTCGCTGAAATGTCTCAATAAATGTTTTGGCATTGTATATATCATAGAAGAGTTACATAATCTTACTAATTTATGATTATGTATAAAACTTTTGTTCTTTATGAGGATTTTTTTCTATTCCTCATGTATGGCATAAATAAATATGTAACATATAAAGGTCTATTTAGGATTTCTCTGAGCAAAAAACCGTATTTCTCACATGAAATTTTGTACATAAATCAAAACATGAAAATGTAAATTATATTTTTATGTTAATTTACTATATAACATTTACTTCTTCATAAAGTTTTTAGAGAGTAATGGATATAACACTACAAACTCTATAAGATACTTAAAATCTGAACTATTAATTTATGTTATTTAAGTAACCATAAATGCTTCAAGTATAAATACATTTTTCAAATGTTTAAGGAATAGAAATTAGGTGAATCATTTGAATACATGTTCATATTTAGTACATCACAACATTTAAAAAGTATATACAATAAAAGAAAAAAGCAAAGTTTAAATTAAATCTTCTCCTATTCTGCTACATAATATACAATAAGTAATAGACTCCACGTAGCCCTTTTCAAATAGGCCAAAAAGTACATTGAAAATATCCAGACCATTTAGTCATCACTGCAGTGAAGTGGGCATTGTTAATTGATCCATTTATATGTGTGAAATACATAGATCTACATATTTATTTTTCATTCATAATTTTTAATTTGTTTTATAATTATTTTATGATGTGCATTATATTTAAATATTATCTTAGGGGCGCCTGGGTGATTCAGTCATTTAAGCATCTGACTCTTGATTTCGGCTCAGGTCATGATCTCACTGTTCATGAGTTCAAGCCCTACGTTGGGCCCTGCATTGACAGCACAAAGCCTGCTTGAGATTCTCTCCTTTTCCCTCTCTGCCCCTCTCCCTCTTGCTCACACTTTCTCTCAAAATAAATAAACAAGGATTTAAAATAAATAGATAAATAAATAAATATTATTTTAAAAGAGAGAAACATATAAGTGAGCTATAAGAACTTTATTCTCTATAAAATTGTGTGATTCTCAAAAATGTATTGATATGAATATATAAAAACTTAAGTCATTAATGTTAGTTTTCTATTGGCAGTTATGTCATGAAAAAGACTACACTGATGTTGATATTTAGGCAAATATGATACAAAGTGTCCTTCACAAATCAGAATTTGATGATTCTTTACTCCACAAGTATTTTTACTTAATGAGTATCATTAAAACTCTTTAAATTTGCAAATTTTAAGGTCCTTGTAAGCCAAAGATATTTGTTTCCATAAAAACAAAAGCCAGCCGTATTCACCACGGTTAAATATAAATTTTCTTTATTTCTATTCCACATTTTTCAAGAAACTATTTTAAATTGTGTCACAATGTATGATTCTGACAGATACCTTAAGAAAACGTATTGTCTACAGCATATAGATCAGGAAATGACTTTGAAAGAGATTAAAGAGTTTTCCAAGGTTATTTTGATACCAAATCTCAGATGCAGGTTTTAAACCACCTGGGATTTTTGACATGGTCTTACATTGTGTTCCAGTACATTTAAATTAAAAAAAAATCTAGTTCATTTATTTTCACTGATTTAGAGGCACCATGAATACAATATCTGCTTAATGACAGTTTGTGACCAAAATTATCACGTAGTCATCCACATCAACTTAGACATGAAAAGTGGAAAAGAAAAAAAAGAAAACAGCACTTCCAATCATAGCAATACTTATTGTTACCTAATGTTAACTGCTCCTTCCACATTTCCATCGGGAAAATTACGGTATTTGTAAGACTGCTTGTCTTTGGCTCTTTTATTTCAGGAGATGTGGGGAGAGACGAACTATTTATTTTCATCCATTTACAGTAGACAATTCATTTTAAGGATCATTTCTGGGAAGATTATTGTAATTCTAATTAAACAGCTTGTCAGGAAAGCATTTTCCTTAACAGATCTGTTGTCATTATGATATCAGCCAGACGTGAAACTGACATGCTGATATATCTGCACTTTTACCACTGCCACATTTACTTCTTTGTTTGTTTAATCTCCAGTTTGTAATGTTTAAAATAACACACAACTATATCAAAGAAATACCTTTATCTGTTAATTATGCTATATTTGAAATATCACAAACCTAGAAAAATAAGTAATTATATTTAAAGATGATTACAAGTTAAATTGAGATCTGATTAAAAGGCCAGGCTTCTTATAGATAACAACGAACAGTTTAGTGTTAATATGTTTAATTAAAAGAACCTAACTTATTCCACATGGCCTCGTTATTATTTAAATATGTAACTCACAGAATGCTTGATTCTTATCTTCAAAAGAGGTTGATTTATTATCTTAATTTTTCTCCCTTTTTCTCCCCATATTTCCCTAGTAAGATTTGAAGAAACCAATAAATATTATGGAGGTCCAATATAAAACATTATTGTTTTCTACCCAAAGACTGAAACATTGATAGGTTATACAAAACCAAACCAAAACACGACAAAACTCATATGTACAACAGAAATTCCAATTTTAGTATTGATTTTGCTGAACTGAAAAATATTACTAATGGTTTTCCTATAGCTAAAACTTCAGAATTTATATTCAATGTCAAAGGGTCCAAGGCTACCAGATCACTTCAGAAAATGAAGCTTACCCATTGCATAAAGAAGCAAGATAGTAGAATGTGTATTTACTGCAAGCAGTGTGATTCCTGAAGTGGAAGGAGCTAAAATGAAAATATCCCAATGGGTGCCTGGGTGGCTTAGGTGGTTAAGTGTCCAACTTTAGCTTAGGTCATGACCTTGTGGTTGAGGAGTTCAAGAACCACATCCGGCTCTGTGCTGACAGCTCAGAGCCTGGAGCCTGCTTCAGATTCTGTGTCTCCCTCTCACTCTGCCCCTCCCCTGCTCATGCTCTCTCTCTCTCTCCCTCTCTCTCTCTCTCTGTCGCTCTCTCTCAAAATAAAGATAAAAAAAGAAAAAAAAAGAAAATATCCAAATTTTGATCCTCAAATATAATTAGCAGAATACTCAGTCTTTTATTATAAAACTTGCTCTCAACAGAAGGAAACATCTGGAATGGGTGGTAGTAAGTACTATCCCCAACAAATATCTAAATGTGGTATTTTGTAATGCCAAATTATTTTTATTTATTAAAATTTTTCTAATGTTTATTTTTGAGAGAGAGAGACAGAGACAGAGAGACACAGTGCAAGCAGTGGAGGGCAGAGAGAGAGGGAGACAAAGAATCCAAAGCAGGATCTCAACTCCTCGTAGGCAGAAATCACGAACCAATGAGATCATGACCTGAGGCAAAGTACGACACTTAACCGACTGAGCCACCCAGGGGCCCCTGTAATGCCAAATTCTTAAAGGCATTCTTTCTTTTTCCCATTCTCTCCATCATCTTCCGTGGCAACTGATATCAAGTTTTGTGCCTGTTATTCTAAAACTTGTTGGTTATTATACGTATGGGAGAATTTTTCAGACATACCCTTATATTGTTCATGTAGTCCTGTGTCATCTGTATTCTGTCCCCACCATAGGGGAGGATATGAGTAGCCTGCTCAGGACTGACTCATATGGGCCCTGGGATTGGTGGCATCATCTCTGATAAATTCTGAGGTGAGATGAATTTTGAGAGTGGGGAACACGATATGGAATCTTAGTCATAGCCAGTGAGTGTTCTCATCTATTGACCTGCACAGTCCAAGGACGAAGTGATCACAAAGGAAGGATGATGTGTTTTAAAAACACCATTATTTTAGTCTGACTTACTCTTCCCTCCCATAACTCTACCTCCTTAACTCTTCTAGAAGGGCCAGCTGTGTCTGACACAAACTACTCCTCTTTTTACAACTTGAGGAGTGACTCATTATTGTAAAATGGAAAGTTAATGTGCTCACTGTATTAGGTTACTACTGTACCACTCACTAAAAATAACATAATTAGAGCTTACTGCAGGAGTAGCCAGAGTAGGATTAGCACTGTCACCAACATCACCACCATGATCATTATGTTCCGGCACGGTCTGAGGTTCCCTGATCAATGTAACATGACAAATTAATTAAATGGATCATTTAAATAAATAAATGAACTAGATAAGCTTTATTATTTGTAGATATTGTAATTTTACAAGATAGGGAAACCAAGAGATTAATAGACAAATCCTAGCTTCAGTCTTCAAAGAAAGAATCAGGAGAGAACCTGAAAGGTATAGGAAAATGGAAGAATAAGCAAATGTGTAATTCTCCTGAGAAAACATAAATAAAACATAATATAAGTTGTAGAAAGTAGACTTTTATTTATTTAACATTTTATTTGTTAAGTAATCCTTACACCCAGTGTGGAGCTCAAACTCATGACACTGAGATCAAGAGTTGCTCACTCCTCCTACGAAGCCAGTCAGGCACCCCTAGAAGGTAGACTTCTAGAAGAGAAGTGCTACCTGTACCCACATTTACAAGGGAGAACAGCAAATGCTCAGTATACACATGGAAGTGGAGAGTTGAGGACATGACTGTGTAATTGCAACAGTTTTTCTTTTTTCCTGAGGAGAAAATGTTAAGACCTACAGATGAGGGTCAAATCTAGGATGCTAGTGGAAGTAGACTCCCAACGGTTTTTGAAGAGAGTGAGAATGAGTTGAAGAGAAAATCAGTAAGACTGCAATGGTGATGTTAAGGTTGGGGTTGATGTCTGGAGATTTTTGTGATATGAATATTTTACTTGTGTGTTAGTCATAACTGCTGATGCTAACCAACAGGGAATACATTATATATGTATTTAAAGATTTGCTGAAGAATCATAAAATAAAGAGGTCAAAGGACAAATTAGTTTGGCGGTTTGACAAGCGGTCATTTAAAAAAGTGTCTCAAGAACTCTGAGCTGGATATAGATGAAAAAGACATCAGAGTAAATAGGGGAAAAAAAATAACATTACACCTAGACATATCACTTTCGAATTAGAAAACTAAAGATATAGAAGAAAATCTTGAAATCAGAGAGAAAAAAATCTTATATAAAGGGGAACAAAGATAAAAATCACATCCAATGTCTCCTCAAAAACCATGCAAGAAAGAACAGATTGAAGTGAAATATTTAAGTGCAGAGAGAAAGAAATCAAAACACAAAAAAACATAACGTTAGAATTCTGTATCCTGCAAAATTATCCTTCAAAAGTGAAAGATATATAGGCTTTGTCAGACCAACAAAAATCGAAATTTGTTGCCAGTAGACCCGTTTTGCAAGAAATGTTAAAAGAAGTTCTATAGAGAGAAGAAAAATATAGGTCAGAAACTTTAATCTACATAAAGGAAGATCATCAAAGAAAAATTAAGTGAAGGTAGAATAAAAACTGATTTTTCTTATTTTTAGTTATTTTAACATAACAGTTTGCTCAAAAGGATCATAGTAACAATGTCTTAGATCATGCATGCTTACATATATATGATATATACACCTGTGCGTACATATGTTTATGTATATTTAATCTTGACGTACATGCATAGGTATGGTATATACATAGATCTGCTTATGTGAAATGAATCAAAGCAGTGATACAAGGTATTGAATGGAGGAATTTAGGGAATTAGGATTATTGTGTTACTGTAAAGTTTCATGGGGAAAAAAGAAATAAGCGAAAGGCCTGGAAGTTCTGATCACTTTCATTAAAAGGATTTAGCAGGAATAAAAGAAGAGGAAATCTGGAAGAGGTAAAAAGTTTGTGTTTAGAACATGAGTGGTAAAACCTTGATAGCCTGAACTCAACAACGTCCTGTAAAAATAGAAATCTCAAACAAGAATGTTAAGTGTATGCCAGCTATTCGGAGGGTGGCTAACCTATAGAAGTTGTGATGGCCTGTTGTACCCAACACAGATCACCTGAGGGCATGGGGCATCTAAGCATAATGACTATTAATAAAATAATAAACCTTTATCTTTTAAAAGACCCATGAACAGGAAAACGCAATGACAATGTGAGGTAATTTCAAATCAGTTGTGCAGAATGAAAAAAATTGAGCATATTTTGATGAAAGTGAATTGTGTCAGGTATGATTTTCTATATGTCTTCATACTTGCTAAATTGAAACTCCTCCAGCCCTATTAAATGCCATTTCTGAGAGAAAAATATGCATATGTTCTACATATAACTTTATAGAAATAATAATCGTAATATAATCATTTCATATTCCTACAGGATATACGTCCCCAAAGTCTTCTATTTTGTATGTCGTACATTAAAATGTGCTTTTGCTAAGTGATTAGATGTGATCTGAGATACTGTATCAGAGTCAATGCAAGCTACTGTAATTTTAAGGTAGAAGCTCACATTAAGATATTATAGCCCCTATAAAACACATTTCTATTCCTATTATTTTCACTAAAACACAATTTCTGAAAAGTTGTAGAACTATTGAAAGATTTTTAACATATTATTCAAGGAACATATTCTTGTACAAGAACATGCTAGTAACATTTTATGTTAATTATCTTAAAAACTGAATGAAGGTATTTACTTACATTTTAAAGGATGCAGAATTTCCCCATAGGTTCAGTTTCATATTTTCCCAGCTACTATAATCAGATATACTTTTTTTTCTGTTTTCCCCCTCCATTATACATTATTATAAGACCATAGTTATATTATTTTTTTGTATATAACTCGCTTATATATATATATAAGCAATTTGCCTGATGGTGCACATTTCAATTATCTGCTAGAAAATTTGTGTTTTTTTCATTCAAAAAAAAAAAAAAGAAGAAGTACCTCCAAACGGGCCTTACAACAGCGTCCTAAGAGGGCTGATGATCCCTGTTTCCATAGCCAATATTTAATTCACATTCACATTTAAGGATTCATCAAAATCTGTTTACATTCTCATGATATACGTTATAAAATTTAATGGAGAAAATGGATAATTCCCTCTTCTAGTTAAGCTCTGAAATAACTAATGGAATTAAGGGAGATATTTTCTAAAAGAGTTTTCTTGGTACAACCACCTTAACTTATCAAATTGATCATTGCTATTACTAGATTCTTAACAAAGAGTAAATGGAGTTGTTTATTTCCTCTGTGGGACAAAAATAAAGAAACAGATCAATGTCTTGCCCACCCTCACATAGATCTCTAATGTTTTCACAAAGCAGGACATTCCCATAATTCTCGTGTTTTCCCTTAAGATGAATATGGGTATTAATTGATGAAATGGAAACATCATTATTCTATAGTGGCTTGAATGTAGATGGGAAATTGAAATGGCACTTCCTTCACAGAAGACAGTCATTAAGTTAATTTAATTGTCCCCATACCCTCTAAACTAGCTGAACAAATACATTAACAGGAAATAATTATTTTATGATTTTTCTTTGCCCTTCTAATAGGAGAACGGATTGCTCCACATTGAATTCCGTGCATACACTGTTCATCCTTTCCTTTTGTTCAGTAACACAATATGTCTTTGGGGGTAGCAATAAGCTAGGTTAGAATGAAACAGAACAAAATGACAGAGGAGTAAAACATACGTAATATGTTTTATTCTTCCTTTCAATGGTTTTGTGGATCAGAAATGAGAATTGAGTTGCATTTCAGTGGAAATTTGTCACTGAAGTGAGAAAAATAGTAGAGATAGGAAAAAAGAGAATTAAAACAGATTTGAAGGAGAAAGAATTGTGGGATGACTCCATTTCTTCCTTAGTGGCATTTTGGAACCAGACTTCTCTCTGTGAGTTTCCTTGTGGTAGCAAAACATGACCAGGATTTAGAGAAAAAAAAATGAATCATTTCCACTTTTTGAGAATCGAGAATTTTGTTCCAGGGGTAATGTTTTACCGAGCTCGAAGCTGTTGGAAGGAAGGGAAGAGGTGCTCATGGTCAGAAAGAAGCAGAACAAAGTGAGGCTGGGATATATTCTGAAATGGGATTGTAAGATTGTGCTCTGCTGTATTAAAAAATAAAACAACAACAACAACAACAAAAACAAAACAAAACAAAACAAAACTAACAAAGAAAGTAATATCCATGCTGGGAGAAGAAGAATATGGCAAACAACAGAGCCATTTTATCATGATCTAGAGATGGGTAATAATTAACAGAGTATTAGAAGGAGTAATAGGATAGAAGTAACCTAAACACACTGTTGTGACAAAAATACCAATAACTTTCTGATTTTTCTTGGCCATTATAATAGTTGCTTCAGTATCAAGACATGTCCAGGTCTATGACTGTCAGGACCTGGCAGGAAGCATGATGTCCTTCAGTATCCTAAGAACAAATTTGGGTCCAATGGTGACCAGTTAGAACAATAGCAAATAGTCTAGTGGAAATAAGGATTCATGAATGTTAGAAAGCAGAAGAGAGGATGAAAAGAACCCTTGCTAACCTGGACAAGTGGAATTTGATTATACTGCAGACTGTTCATGCAGAATGAAATCAAACAAAGTTCAAAACGAAGTATATACATTAAATTTTAATCAGCTGCAACTAAGTGACCTGCCAAGAAATGGGAGGGAAAAAAATTAGTTAAGAAAAACCTCTCCTCTCCTTAGAAGCAAAGAGCAGACTGGTGCCAGCCATGCAGTGGAGATTATCTAATCTGTTGAGAGCCTGTATCGAGCAGAAAGGTGCAGGAAGAGTGAGTTCTGTTCTCTGCTTCAGTGCGGATGTCCATTTTCTTCTGCCCTTTGACCTCAGTTCTCCTTGATCCTGGGCCTTAAGACTCAGACACAGACTAATACCACTGGCCCTACTTCTTAGGTTTTATGACTCAGACTGGGACTTATACCATGGGTTCCCTTGGTTCTCAGGCTTTTGGGTCTGGACTAGGTCTCCAGTTTCCAGAATCATGAGACTTCTCAGCCTCCATAACTGTGTGAGCTAATCTTTCATAGTAAATCTCCATTTATCTATCATCTATCGATTATCTATCTATCTGTCTATCTATCTATCTATCTATCATCTACCTATCTATCTATCTATCATCCATCATCTATCTGTCTATTCTATACATCCTACTGGTTCTGTTTCTCTGGGGAATCCTGGCTAATATAGCATATGAAGTAAATCTTTATTAAGTATTATTAACCAGGATGCTGGCTAAATGACATACCCAATTTATGAACATGCTAGCCAATACAATTATTAAAAACTTAATTTAAAAATATGGAAAGGAGGGAAGAAAAGAAAAAAATATGGAAGGGAGACCTTTCAAGTAAAAGAATCTTTCAAATGTGATTGAGAAAGTAGCTTCTAATCAATTCTTCAGTCTTAATTTCAAAAAGAAACAGATTTAAGCCCTGCACATAAGCATGCTACTTAAAATTGCATTCACCAGCCTTCTTTCTAAACCACTGGAAGACCTGGATTTCTTTCCATTCCCCAAAGAGACAATGTCAAAAGTGGTTGTAGGAGCATCTCATCTCGGATTCCAGAGAGAACACATATGTTGAGGATAGCAAAATAATTTGACAACTAGCTCAAATCTCAAAACTATGGAGACACAATAACAGCTTTGCTCTGCTTTTATTTAAACTTTTATGTGATAGAGAAATAATTATTTTTTAAATAGCTCTTTTTTAAGAGCAAGAATATTAATAAAAGCAGTAAAACGTGTCCTAAGCAATGCGCCAACTATAAATAAAATTCGAATAACTGCCAACTTACAAAGCACATTAAAATTTTTAAAAATAAATGTTTATCTGTATGTGTCTGTAAAATCAAGTTATACATATCTAAAACTCACAGACATCCTGAAATTTCTCTTAAAATTTCTTTAGATATTTAATTAATAAGAAAGTAGCTGTCACATTACTTTGTCTTCTTAAATGTCTTTCTTACTAAATCAGCCTATAGGAAATCTTGATAACTGGCTCTGGTGTTTTTGTTTGTTCAGTTTTGGATATTCTCTGCATGGTCTTAATAAATTTAGTAGTGAAGTTGGAAAATTAGGAGCTGATCGTAATAATGAAATAAGATTTTTCATGTTTATAAAATTGCTACTCATTTGGAGATAAAAATACAGACTTTGAATGGTAAAATTATTTCTAATGTTGTTTAGTTTTCCAAGTAAATTAGAGTATTGATAAACAGAAATCAAAAACTCTGAAAAAAGACAGATAATTAAGCCTGAGTCTTAGGTCAAAATTTCAACTGGAAATACATTTTAACTATTCAACTTGCAATCTATTTTAAATAGTTATATTGCTGCTTATGATCAAGGATTAGTGATTTAATTACACAAACCCTTAATCTATAGCAAGACAGTGAAAGTTTAGGCTATTTTCAAATTTAAGAGCCTATGTTTAGAGGAATGTGACTACAAGTCTTTCTCTCCTGAGCAGCATATAATAAATTGGCATGCCCAATACAATGCTACTATACCAAGAATTAGGTAAGACTGAAAAGTCACATTAACAACATTTTAAAATATATTGAAAGTTTGACCAGCATTTCCAGAAGAGAGATAACAATCTCTGGCTCTTTGATTCCTTGGGTATGTATGCCACTTCTCGCCATGGACAGCGGATTGGGCTTAGCTCATAAAGAAGAGCCTTCTGGAGAAAAGAAACTAGAAAAGTCTTATTGCTGCCACAGAGGACTAGCCTGGCAACGCGGTCCACTTTTTAACACATTTCCTGATATATGAGCAGCTTGTAAAAGACTAGGAACTATGGTAAGAATTGAAAATATGATGTCATATAGTGTTTAGGAAACACATTTCTGCTAGGTATTAATTTAACGTAAATTAAAACCACAATATGGTATCATAACACACATACCAAAAGAGCTCAATTTAAAAGCACATACAATAATAAAGTGTTGGCAACAATGTAGAGCCAAGGAAAACTTATGTATTGATGGTTAGGACATAAGTTGTTTGCTAAAAAAGCTACACACACACACACACACACACACACACACACACCATGGTCCAGCAATTATAGTCACTGGACTATAAAAGTTAGTGCTTCTGCCCATCAAAAGACATGTCTAAGGACAATAGACATAAGCCCAATGAAAAGGGCACATGATGAATTAATCCATTTATGTGAAATTTAAAGACTAGCAAAACTAATCTATAATGATAGAAGATAGAACAGCATTAACCTAATGATATTATCAGCTAACAGGGGAAAAAATACTTCTGAGTGTTAGAAATATAAGGCCTTGATCTATGTTGCTACAAAAGTGTAATGTATGAAAAACTCATCAAGCTCTATATTCAATTCTTATGTACTTTTACATATATTTGTTATACCTCGATGATATATCCACATTAACTCTTGAAAAACTCTGGTTTCCTACTTAAAAGAATGAAGGCAACCAGTCAAATTTGTCTTTATTACTCTAATTGTTTTCTCTAGTAGAAAAATCGCCACACCAGCACCCGCAGGATAACTGTGGCCACGTAAAGTATATAAAATATCTCACAGCCACCAAGCCAGTTTCAGTAACGACTCAGACTGGATGCCAGTTAAAAATATAACAAAACACTATTTTCATTAGTTTGTACTACTTGAATATTAGCCCTGATCTTTACAAAAGGCTTAAGAATGTGGCTTCTACAATTGGAATAAATATTTTGAAGTCTTCCTTCACTACATAGCATCTATCTGACCTTGAGAATGTTAACACACTGAAGCTTGTTATTTTTCATATTTAAAGTGAACATATAGGCACCTACCTTGTAAAGTCATAAATGATGTTCAATAATAATTAATCTTCGTATTTAATGAGTTATATAAACTTTCATTTTTCATGACTTACTAATTTAGATGATGTGAAGAGTTCCAAATCCTCTTTTTCTTGTATTCTTTCTACTTCTGCAAAGATTTAAAAACAACAAAATTATCCATTACTGTAAATAATATCTTTCAGTATTACCTACCATCATATAATAGAATGCTTCTATTGGAATGAAAATTTCATTATTAATACATTAAAATGCTGGAAAATATATCTCAATTATATTTAACAAGTTTCACAAAGACGCAAGTATCAGAAAGAGGCTAAGAGATGTAAGTAGTAGCAAAATCCTAAACATATATAATTTAAAACAATTTATTTTGTGTATTTTTAAAGTATAAAGTAGATTTGAAGTTTCACAAAACATATCTTATCAAAAAGTAGTGCATATTAAATAGTTCACTATCTCATAAAACATATTTTCAGTTAGTGATAGTAGTATTTTATTTTAAATACCAATAAATATTTTGCTTTTTGCAATTTAGTGTTTCAATATTATATAATTGTATTATATGGATTTGAAGTTATTTCCTCCACACTATTGAACAAACATAACAAATATCTACTGTTATATATAACTGGTGGGTTGCAAATGTGAATTCAGTGGAAACATTTTGAGAAGGTCCAGGAATGAAGATAAAAAGGGAAAGACAAGGGAAACAAGGAGAAGAGGGCAGAGATGAGATGGGCAGGACAGAGAGAAGGAAAGGAAGTAGGGAGAGAGGGAGGACTCTTATTTCCACACTCTGCAAACTATTGCGAGTCTTTAATACATGATACAATTCCTAAATACATCAACACAAATATCTTAACAGAAAATAGTATACACAGAGAAACAACATTTTACAAATATATTGGGTTTTAGAAAACGTAATAAGCATTGTATAAATAGGAAAAAATGTATATGAGCTATTTAGGAGATGTATATGTTTTTCATCTGGTCCTAAAGGAAAGGTTATCAAAGGCTTTTACAAAAACAACAACAACAACAACTTTTTGCTCAAAAACTAGTTTACAAAGAAAATAACAGTTACACATTTTGATAGAATTTCCCAATTTTTATATTTCACTAACTGATAAAGACAGGGGGTGCCAGCTATCTTATAAAAGGTCTTAAAGTCTTTATTGGCTTCGTCGTCCTGTCATTTAGCTCTTTCCTTCTCCCTCTTTGTTTGGTAAATGGAAGTAAGTGCTAGAAACTTGATTAGGTTCAGCTGATATAAGATACTCAGTATTACACTGTAGCAATGACACGGAATGTCTGGTTACTGCATATTTAATTAAGATTAATCTGTGGTTCGGATGGTGATATTTGATTCCCTCCATTAGAAAGATCTCCTGAAGTTCTTATTAGCTTTATACATTGGTGACCCTTCCGAGAATCAAAGATTCCATTAAAGGGTTACTCTTGACAGGATTTTGTTAGTAAAACTCCACTGATATAAATATTGCTACCTTAGCTTTCTTTGTACATCCATTTGCTTGATAAATGTTTCTCCATCCCCTTACTTTCAATCTGCATCCGTCTTTAGGTCTGAAATGTGTCTCTTGTAGGCAGCATATTTATGGGTCCTGTTTTTTGTTTGTTTTGTTTTGTTTCTTGTTTTTTTAATCCAATTTGTCACCCTATGCCTTTTTTTTTAATAAAGTTTATTTATTTATTTTGAGAGATAGAGAGAGCATGAGCACAGGAGAGGTAGAGAGAGAGGGAGAGAGAGAATAACAAGCAGGTTCCCTACTGTTAGCAAGGGGCCCGACGTGGAGCTCAATCTCACTAACCGAGAGGTTATGACCTGAGTGAAAATGAAGAGTTAGACACTTAACTGACTGAGTCACTCAAGAGCTCCTCATCACCCTATGTCTTTTTGTGGAAACATTTAGTCTATTTACTTTCAAAGTTTTATATATATATATAAATGTATATATATATATATGGCCATCTTATTCCTTGTGGTGGTTTTCGTAGTCCTTCTCTTTTCACTTCTTCCCTTGCTCTCTTCTCTCATGGCTTTCTTTAGTGATATATTTGTATTCTTTTCTCTTTATTTTTTGCATATCTGCTGTGGGTTTTGACTTGTGATTGCCATTAGGTTTGAATGTAACATCTTCTGCATCTAGCAATATATATTAAGTTGATGGCCACTTAAGTTTGAACCCATTCTTTACTTCTCTCCTCCCATTTTAGGTAGATGGCATCATACTGTACATCTTTTTTATTCTGTGAGTCCCTTGACTGATCTTTACAGATATACTTATTTTTACACATTTTGACCTCCCTACTTTTCTTATTCTTACTTATGGTCTTTCCTTTCCACTTTGAGTTCCTTCTAACATTTCTTCTAGGACTGGCTTAGTTGTCAAGAATTCCTTGAACTTTCATTTGTCTGGGAAACTGTTTATCTCTCCTATTCTGAATGATAGCTTTTCTGGATAGAGTATTCTTGGCTTCAGATTTCCTGCCTTTCAACACTTTGAATATATCATGCGTCTCCCTTTTGGCCTGTAAAGTTTCTCTTGAAAAGTCCTGTGATAAGTTAATGGGGTTTCCCTTGTATATAACTGTCTTCTCTTACTGCTTTCACAATTCTCTATCACTACGTTTTGCCATTTTAATTACTATGTGTCTTGGTATATATCTTCTTGGGTTGATTTTTTTTTTTTTTTTTTTTTTACAGGGGGATATCTGTGCCTCCTGGATCTGGATATCTGTTTCCTTCTCTAGATTAGGGAAGTTTTCAGCTATTACTTCTTCAAATAAATTTTCTTCCTCCTTTCCTCTCTCTTCTAGAATCCCTATAATGCAAATGTTTTTAGACTTGATAAAGTCACTGAGTTTCCTAAGTCTATTCTCATTTTACATGTTTTTTTCCCCCTCACATGCTCAGCTTGATAAGTTTCCATAACTTTACCCTCCCTGTAGGTCGATAATTTGTTCTGCTTCTTCCAGTCTGCTATTTATTCCAATCTAGTGTATTTTAGATTATATTGTGTTCTGCCTCTCTGATTGGTCCTTTTTTAAATCTCTTTGTTAAGGGTCTCACTGATGTCTCTTCTCTCAAGTCTAGTTAGTATGATAATGATCATTACTTTCAATTCTCTATCAGGCATATTGTTTCTTTACATTTTATTTTTGTCTCTTTCTATGGTTCTAAAACTCCATTTATAAAGAAAATATTTCTTATCAATTAGGGCAATTTTCCTAGAATTATCAATTATGAACTATTTTCTTTTACTTGACCATTATTCAGGGCAAGAAGTTTGTGCCTCAATAATTTATAGTGTCCAATATCGCCCTTTTTGAGGAGGATGAAGATTAGCAGATTTTTTTAATTGTTCTCAATAATCTTTTTCTCCTACAGTGTACAGGTCCACCATTTGCTAAGTGACTTACAATATCTCCAAATATACAACATCTATTTTCCTATCATTGTCAGACTTGTTCTTGTAATTTATTTTGGCCAATGAACATATGACGACTTCACCATCCAAACAAGAACCTTAAACATAATTGCATAAATTAGCTCAATCTCTTGTGTTTCTATCTTCAATAATGAGATAAGTATGTCTTACATAGGGGTTACAAATTTATCCTCAGCCCTGAAACACAAAGATATGAAGTAGAGCATAGCAAAGTGCACCTGAGCTGGCCTGAGCTGGCCAGATTCTCTCCAACAAACCCAGAAGCATACAGCCAGACTCATCAACCACTAATCTGAGAGTGTGCCCCATGCATGTAGGATTAATGTGGTCTAGTTCATAACACACTCAGCTGTATATGGGAAACCTGCATATGTCAATGACTTTGTCATCACCTATCAGAGGCATGTCTTTGAGGGACTAACATCATTAGCAATACAATTATTATTTTCCAAGGTTGCACTTTTGTCTTAGTTCTGAGTCACATTATTGGGTCTTACTTTCTGTTTGCCACTAGATTTACCCCGATTTATCATTGGCTATTATTGATTTCCCAACTACAAAAGTTAAAATGGATCCTCATTGTAGTAGTGAAATCAAATAGGGCTTATTAATGATTGTTTGATATGCCAATTTGTTATATAGGACTTTTGTATGTGTTTGATCAATAATATTAAAAAAATTATATTACATCATTTCAGATTGGGGTCAAAGATAATTTATTTGCGTTTTGCCAAATATAAAATTTAATAAATTAAAGTTTAAGTTTGACATATGCCACCTTGCTCAAGTCATTCTCTTTGCCCTTAGCCTCTCTAAGATGGATGCCCAGCTATGATGCCAGTATTCAGAAGTTCACAAGAGAGTGATAGCATAGGAGCAAAACAGGGCAACAGTGAAAGCATCCATTAGTTGGACTGCCTGCAATTACTAGGAGGTTAATGGACTCTGCCTGAATGGCAATAATAAAATACTACTAGAATTTTCTAAATATTATTTTAGTGGAGTTGTTGTTAATTTTGGCATTTAACATCTTTAATTGTTTAAAACATTGTCATTAATACTTTTAAAGATGTTATTGTTTTTGCATATCTAAGGATATTAGCTAATATAAAAATATGTTTGAAAGTTCTTAAACTACTGTCTTTGAGGGAAACTGTTTCTTTTCTTAGCTGAAATTTATTTATTTTAAATTTATTATTTTTTAATTTACATCCGAGTTAGTTAGCATATAGTGCAACAATGATTTCAGGCGTAGATTCCTGAATGCCCCTTACCCATTTAGCCCATCCCCCCTTCCACAACTCCTCCAGCAACCCTCTTTTTGTTCTCCACACTTAAGAGTCCCTTATGTTCTGTCTCCCTCCCTGTTTTTATATTATTTTTGCTTCCTTTTCCTTATGTTTATCTGTTTTGTATCTTCAAGTCCTCATATGAGTAAAGTCATATGATATTTGTCTTTCTCTGACTGACTAATTTTGCTTAGCATAACACCCTCTAGGTCCATCCACGTAGTTGCAAATGGCAAGATTTCATTCTTTTTGATTGCCGAGTAATACTACAGTGTGTTTGTGTGTGTGTGTGTGTGTGTGTGTGTGTGTGTGTGTGTACCACATCTTCTTAATCCATTCACCCAATTGATGGATATTTGGGCTCTTTCCTTACTTTGGCTATTGTTGATAGTTCTGCTATAAACATTGGGGTGGAAGTGCCCCTTTGAAACAGCACAGCTGTATCCCTTGGATAAATACCTAGTAGTGCAATTGCTGGATCATAGGGTAGTTATATTTTTAGTATTTTGAGGAACCTCCATACTGTTTTCCAGAATGGCTGCACCAGTTTGCATTCCCACCAGCAGTGCAAAAGAGATCCTCTTTCTCCACATCCTCACCAGCATCTGTTGTTGCCTGAGTTGTTGTTAGCCATTCTTACAGGTGTGAGGTGGTATCTCTATGTGGTTTTGACTTGTATTTCCCTGATGATGAGTGACATTGAGAATTGTTTCATGTATCGGTTGACCATCTGCATGTCTTCTTTAGAGAAGTGTCTGTTCGTGCCTTTAGCCCATTTCTTCATTGGATTATTTGCTTTTAGGGTGTTGAGTTTGATAAGTTCATTATAGATATTTGATATTAATACTTTATCTGAAATTGTTGGAAGCCATCTTGAGCACACAGGTTGAGGTGCCTCCCTGTGTGGAAAGGAAGATGTTGCAAGGCTCCTGCCAATCAAATGGCGCCCAGTGTTACCTCCTTCTAAATAATTTTTCAGGCTTGGATTTCTTGAGCTGCTCTCTTGTCGCCAAGGAATGTAATGCTCTTTTGTTTTATGGCATTTAAATAAAAAGGAAGGACCTAGAGTATGATGATTTGACAAATTACATCTGAATGAGAGTAGCCTGGCCAGAAGTAATCTTAAAGTTGCATCTTGGGGATGGGTTGCACAGATTGATAGCAGTTATGAGCTGGCTGGATATTGGTGTGACTTGTGTAAACCGTAGGCCCCAATAGGGTAAATTCACTCATTCACAAGCAAAGGACAAGCATTGGGAATTCTGTCCTTGCCAGATGAGTTGCACCTACCCCATTGTAGTTGGAAGAATAGGCAGAATGACTCCTGGACTGTTTATAGAAAATTAACATAAAGCCTCAAGGTAACACCCTATTCTCTCCCCTGCCTTAAATTTATATGCTAATTAACTTGAAAACAACCTGCAAGATTGAGGAAATCTCAGCTTTGCTGATAAAGACACATCTTGTTAAAGATATCCAACTATTCTTACTGATGGAATGTCACTCACTCATTGCTGTAAAGTCACTTACTACCTTTAAATACACTGAGACCAGCAGAGCAGAGATGCCAGAATTGCCACAGACGCCTGCTTGGTGATCAGACTACATCTCGCAGCTCTCGCATTCCTTTCGCTGACCATCCATCCTTCGGGGACTCTTAGACTCGCCAGAGCTGGACTCCAGCATGAAATGTTGTTTGCAAATATCTTCTCCCATTCCATCAGTTGCCTTTTCATTTTTGCTAATTGTTTCCTTCACTGTGCAGAAGCTTTTTATTTTGATGAGGTCCCAATAATTTATTTTTGCTTCTTGCCCCTTGCCTCTAGAGACATGTAGAGTAAGAAGTTGCTGTGGCCAAGGCCAAAGGTTTTTTGCTTGTTTTCTTCTCGAGGATTTTGACGACTTCCTGTCGTACATTTAGGTCTTTCATCCATTTTGAGTTTATTTTTGTGTATGGTGTAAGAAAGTGGTCTAGGTTCATTTTTCTGCATGTCGCTGTCCAGTTTTCCCAGCACTACTTGCTGAAGAGACTGTCTTTATTCTATTGGATATACTTTCAGCTTCGTCAAAAATTAGTTGGCCATATGTTTGTGGGTCCATTTCTGGATTCTCTATTCTGTTCCATTGATCTGAGTGTCTGTTTTTGTGCCATTTCTTAATTGAAATTTAAATTGAATTCAAGAAAGAATGGTTATATCAAGTATAGAATTGATTTAATTACTGAGCAATTTTGTGTGTGGATTATAGTTCTTTTTTAGAACATATATCATAATATTATCACATCTTTCTTCTTCGTTTAGTCAATCAAAACCAAAATTACACAGAATCTAAATTTGAACTAGCGTTTGTAATAATTAACATTCTCTGAATCATGTAACATACATTTTAAATAAGAAATAAGGAATTAATGGAAGTGAAAAGGATAATTTATGACATAAGAGAATAGTCGTTTCAACCATCCATGCAGCCACTGAAAATAACTTATTTTTTTTTTTTTTTTTTTTTTTGCTTCAAGGATGGATTTGTTTAGAAATCTGGTGAAACAGTTTGGAAGTGATCGTTTTTGCTGGCTGGATATGACAATATAATATGAAAAGTCACAATTAAGAGGAGACAAAAAGACAGTATAGGAAATTGGATTATATGTATATTTTTTTCATTTTGAAAAGTGCACATGATAGGGGTAAGGGCAGAGCAGTATTGCCTCAAAATCTGAGGGAAGTTTATCCCAAGTTGATGTTTTTTAGCAGATCAGTAGGACATATTAAAGCAAAATGTATGCATTCCAATAATGAGACGTTAATTTCCTGTAAGTGGAATGGACTATGCTGCAAAAGTTCAAGAATAAATTTTAGGGGCGCCTGGGTGGCTCAGTTGGCTGGGCAGCCGACTTCGGCTCAGGTCATGATCTCACGGTTTGTGAGTTCGAGCCCCGCGTTGGGCTCTGTGCTGACAGCCTGGAGCCTGCTTCAGATTCTGTACCTCCCTCTCTCTGTGCCCTTCCCCTGCTCATACTCTGTCTCTATGTCTCTCAAAAATAAATAAACGTTAAAAAAATTAAAAAAAAAGAATAAATTGTATATTTCTAATGAATTTACTCCCATAATGACAAGAAAAATCTCTAAAATAGAAGATGTCAAATCAATATTAATGAAGAATCCATTTGTCAGTAAAGGTTATATTATATGAGTATACATGCATTTGGAATTTGTTGAATCTTGTCATTTGAAGCAAAGTTGGTAAGTTGGAAAATAAATAAAACTTTTATACCGTTTTCACTCTTATTTTCACTATCTACAAGTTGTTAGAATGTCTTCTAAGGATAAATATGTTTTATACAAGTAGATCTGATAACAGGCGACTAAATTTTACATGAAAGGTGAGGATTTAACATATACATACATTTTTAGTCTACTCTAAGCTTATGAAATTATGACAGCTATGCCGTATGTGATTAATTATTTTATGAAAATAAGATGATCGCTCCATACTGTATGTTGAACTTGCTAGAATATACTTTCCTAAAATCACATTTCAGGATAAAAGAGGCCTAGAAACAGTTTAAATTATGGATTTTAGGGTTATGTTAAGCATTGCAATGTAGTACTAACCTTTCACACAGATGGAATGAAGTCTCAGTCTGCCATTTCAGCAGCTGCCCTTCAGGGTGTTTAGGGCTGATATTTAAGCAGACAGTAAATGCAGAAGGGAAATTTCATACAGTATAACCAACAAATACATGTAAAAATTCAACTCTATTACTAAAATTCCATTCCATATCTATTTAATCTTATTTTGAAGGAAATTCTATTTTTTTCCTTTCTATAGCAATAAAACTCTACATTTAAAATCAATTTGTGCATAACTCACTGACACGGATTAAAACTCTAGCTTGTGTGGCATTTTTAGCAGACTGTACAGAATGGAAATGTCACCTTTTCTTTTGGGTGAAAGTCTTTTGGCATTCCCTAGAATAAAATATATAGAGTTTAACATTAGCTTTAAAAAGAAAAATTCTCTGTTAACCTAAAAGTTCACCAAAATGTTAAGTCTACAAAACTATTACTAAATACTAAACTGCAAAAGTATTATTAAATAACAGAATGTCTAAGAATATATCTTCAGTCAAGGGCAATAAATATTTTTGAGGAATATTTGATAATCTGGATACAACCAAAAATAATTTGCTAATACTATATGACAATCTTCATAAGCCACATTATGTATCAATTAATTAATTTCCTTTGGAGTGCCATCTGAAAGTTAAAGACACAGGACTCCTGAGTGTAACAAGTCTACTGATATGACCAAAATGAACTAAAATGATTAATGCAGTCAAGATCCTTGGATCTTGACACTTGCTGTGAGACTTCTCCTATACTGATGAGATTATTTCTCTTGGACTTTCTGAAGCCTTAAAGTGCTTTATTGATACTTAGGCCGAAAGAGCATTTTATTATATGACATTGTCTATTAGAGGATAAACAGAAGAATTATTTTAAATAGTGGATTCAATAATTAACCCATTATGATATGAGTCTATGTTATTTTTGTTTGGTTTTGTTTTTCAAAGGTGTATAAATCCAGTGTCAGACTTAGAGATAACAATTTTGTAGTTTTCATTTATTTATTGATTGATTGATTTTTTTTTTACAATTTGGTAGTCTTTAAAATAAACATTAAAATAGATATAACTTTGGGAGTATTCAATAAAGTGTCATTTTTTAGGACAAAGGAAAGGAAAATACTAACATCTAGAACTTAAACTAAACAGCTGACATGAAAAAATCACAAGACAACAGGAATGACACATGTTCTTACAACAACACATTCCCTAAAATTAAAGGGAAAAAATAGTCCAATTGTGGCAGATTAAAACAGTACCTTCGTTCTAAGGGTAATTAAAAATGGATACCCAGACTATTTACATCCATAGAAAGATGGTTGAGATGAATCATTATTTAAAATTGCTTTTACACTTTTGTTCTTCATCCAAATATGAAGTTATTAGGAATAGCCTATAGTAATAAGGACAGTACATGTGTAGGAGAGGCTGGGTGGCTCAGTTGGTTAAGTGACCAACTCTTGATTTCAACTCAGGTTATGATCTCGCAGTTCGTGGGTTCGAGCCCTGCGTTGAGCTCTATGTTGAGGGTGCAGAGCTTGCTTGGGATTCTGTCTCTTTCTCTCTCGCTCGCCTTCCCCTCCCCCTTGCTTGCTCTCTCTCTCTCAAAATAAATATACTTTAAAAAAATATTATCCTTGTGTAACAAAGATATTAAAACCTTAAAATTAGTCTCGGGGCACCTGGGTGTCTCAGTCAGTTAAGTGTCCAACTTCAACTCAGATCATGGTCTCGTGGTCTGTGAGTTCGAGACCTGTGTTGGGCTCTGTGCTGACAACTCAGAGCCTGGAGCCTTCTTCAGATTCTGTGTCTCCCTCTCTCTCTCTGCCCCTACCCAGCTGACACTCTGATTCTCAAAAATGAATAAATGTTAAAAAAAATTAAACCTTAAAATCAGTCTCATTTAGCCAAAATAATAATTGCCTTAAATGTTAGCTTTCACATCCATGCATAGTTAGAAAGACAATTCTCCTTTCTAAGTTTTTTATATATTTTGAATAATTCTGAACCTAATAGTTATAAAACTTCAATAAGACAGCCCTGTAGGACCTGGGCAACATACACCCAAAAGACTTCAGTGAAACAAAGCCGTAGTTAAATATTCCTTTAATCAATGTTAATTCCATTTGTCATTTTAATAACATCTAAAAATAAATTTTCTGAATTAGAGTACACAACATTACACAAAACATTAAGAGAAAAATCAAAAGAAAAAAAACCTGGAGTGAACATGAGTCAACTAAGAGGAAAAGTATTTATTTGTGACAGTGATTACTAAAGCTTATTCCACATTTGATATATTTGAGCACATGTAGAAGTGCCTAACATCATTTAATAATATACAGAAAATTTTCTGTTTATACAAAAATATCTTAGCAAAACATGCAACGAGTTTTAAAATCTAGGGAAAAACAAAGGTCAAAAATGAATGTTATACACATACATACAAATAATTGGTGTAAGATTGTGAAAGGTCTATGTGACAGACAGCTTCTAAAATACTTTCCAAAGATCTTGTCACCTGTGTGTGTGTGTGTGTGTGTGTGTGTGTGTGTGATTCTTTTCCCTTGAATGTGTGCTGTACTTTCTATTGTTTTTAAGGAGAATAATGAACAAAAATAATAAGATATTAGGTTGCCAGAACTGCGACTTTTGCCTCACATGCCATCTCTCACCTAGTCTTGCTCTCTCACTTGTTTCCTCTGATGGACATCAGCTGACAAGTTGTGAGTGGGCTCCGGCCAGTGAAGAACTAAAGTCCTCAGTCCAACAACATGTAAGGACCTGCTAACAGTTATTTGAATGTCCGTTGGAAAAAGATTGTCTTCCAGTTAGGACTTGAGATGATTGCAGTCTTTGGTGACTTACTTGCAGATGTGTGAGTCTCAGGGCCATAGAAACCAGCTAAGCCACATCCAAATCCCTGGCTTTTGAAAGTGTGAGATAACATTTGTTTTAATAAGACACTTCATTTTGGAATAATTTATTATGGAAGCATAGATAGCTAATACAATCTTTCTGAACACAACAGCCCAAGTAATTATTAAATAAAGTTAATTTATAAAACATTAAATTATTTATACATAAAGAATGACATAAAATCGATAAAAACATAAAAATATACTCTTCAAACACATGTAAAGTATTAATATTCTTGTCTAGCAATCCCTAAAGTCATAAAAATGTGAAAGATTTCATAACAGAAAAATGTATGAATAGATTACTCATACACATATAAATCTATTGTCCAATAAATATAAAAAGTAAGTCATGTCATTAACAATAATATCAATTAACAAATTTTATAACTTATTTTAAGATTTCATATTTGAGAGCAGGTTTTAATTTCATAACAAATTTAAGAAAAGGGCACAATGATTTCCCAGATACACCTTACCCCCACACATCCATAGATGCCTCCATTATCAAAATCCCCCACCAGAGTGGTGTGCTTGTTACAATGGATAAACCTACGTTGACACAATATGATCACCCAAACTCCATTGCTTATATCAGGGTTCATACTTAATTTATGCTGAATAATACTCCATTGTGTGCATGTACCACAACTTGTCTATCTTTTCGCCTACTGAAGGACATATCAGTTTCTTCAAGGTCAAGCTGTTATGGCACAGGTTTAACTATCAAGAGGTACAACTGCTTGATTGTATGGTAAGAGTATATTTGGGGTACCTGGGTGGCTCAGTCGGTTAGGCATCCGACTTCGGCTCAGGTCATGATCTCGCGGTCCGTGAGTTTGAGCCCCGCATCAGGCTCTGTGCTGACAGCTAGGAACCTGGAGCCTGCTTCGGATTCTGTGTCTCCCTCCCTCTCTGCCCCTCCCCACTCATGCTCTGTCTCTCTCCGTCTCAAAAATAAACATTAAAAAAAAGTCTCTTATGTTGAAAAAAGAGTATATTTGATTTTGTAAGAAATGCCCAATTATGTTTCAAAGTGTCTGTACCATTGTGTCCTCCCACCAACGAGTGAGACTTTTGTTTCTCCACATCAGTGTCATCATTTGATGCTAGTGTTCCAGATTTTGGGCATTTTAATAAGGTTTGCATGAGTTAATGATTACAAAACTATCGCTATAATATCATGAAATAGGAGGCCACAGCACAAGGTCCCAAGGGTCCTGCTTGTCAGTATGTATTAGGCAATGGACCATTGACTTCTCAGAAAATTCTCAGGGACAAATTTAAGCAAAACAGTGTGCTGTCCTCATTTTAGGTGGGGCAAGAGAAGAGAATGAAATTGAAGGGATCGAAGAAGAACATACAAATATATCAATAATAGTTACTTCTGAATGGTGAAATTATGGATTCATTTCTTATATGCACATTTTACCCCCACCATATACTTGGTGAGTAGAAACAGGAGAAGTTAATTCAATTTGTTAAAAACCACCAACATTTGGTAATTCTAAGTTCAAATATATTATTAAAACATAACACTACAGATTTCTTATTATGGTTTACATTTTCTAAGTACATTGTTCACACAACAATGTAAAGCAAATTAAATTGAAGAGCTTACATGATTTTAATTAGATTAATTCTGATAAGCTGGGTATTTAATTCAAAAGTTCATTTTCAGCCTGGGGGGATATGAGCTATTTTCTTTTCTCTTATAAAGAGAATACAGAAGAGTATTTCATTCACTGGCAAAAGTCTATGAATATAAGTATTAATACTAGGTCTGAGACCTAGTGATTGACAACATTTCAGCAAGTTCAGAAACATTCTTTTGCTTTATATTAAAAATATATAACCTGTAGCATAATTTACTTTTAAACCTTTGAGTTTTTGTCCTTGTCCCTTAATAAGAAGCAATTGTAGTAATTATGCTTTGGCTCGTCTATATGGGCTATGATAGTTAAGGCACACTCTTTGAATAACTGTCTCAATTCAGTCTTCTATTCATCAATTTTGGGATTTTTTAAATGAGGATGAAAAAGAATAGAAGAAATTAGTGCTTAGAATAAGAATATTTCATAAACCAAATGAAATGTTAGCCATCATTAAAATTTCTAATTGCTTATTTAAGAATACAATAACTAATACTATACTGAGAACATCGGAATTTATCTTAATCATTTTGAAGAAGTCATTAAGACATCCATTATGACACTTAAGGCATTGTATTGAAAATTTTAAATTATCGTATTGTAGCTCTATTATATGAACTCTGTAAATCCAGGTAGTACACTATATTTATATCTTTATTGTCATTAAATTATGGCACATATAATATTTTAATTTTTTGTTGTTTAAATAACATAAAGAAAGGAAGAAATTTACAAAGATGGCAAAGAACCAAAGAGAGGAAAATATTACTTTTTATAATTTAAGATACAGTGAAAGTTATTAGAACATTTATATGCTTTAGTCTACATTGATCAATCATTTCAGACCTGAGTGCTAAAAGTTAATTTTCTCTCTCACTAGTGTTTACATCTGCCTACAGCAAATGATAATGATACTTTCAGTAAAGAAAAAAAATATACTACTCTCTCCAAAGGCTAAATCGTTAATATTTCATTTGAACAATTTCAGGGTAAAAAATGAACTTAATGTTTTTACATTTATACATCTTATTTTCAACCCACCTAGAGAAGTCTTAAGTCAAACCCAAAAAGTCTATCATAATTGACTATATGGACTGCTCTCTCTGGGTTAATGGCAAAGTAGATCCCCAAAGTGAATTTTTCTACTCTTTTGCAATAGCTATTTTATATTGAAATTAATCACTGTGGTAACTAAGATAGAGACTGATCACAGTTGGAAGGAACGCCTGGATGAGTACAGGTGTCATGATGTTCTCTTGGCAGCACAGGCAAATTCACAGTTGATGTGCTCAAAACATGACGCTAATTGAAGTGTTCTCTTCATTTATCCATATTTGTCTTGTATAACTTCATGTGTTGATGAATGATCGGTCAGTGTCAACAGTGAAGAAAGATTATTAGCATATATATGAATTGAGCCAATGCTAATCATGTTGGAATAAAAAAACCTCAGATATTTTAACATCAATATTTTCAGAGAATAATGTAAAATGAAGAAAAACTCCAGATTAATTGAAATAATTATATACATATGTATTCCTGCTCTATTCCTAAAAGTCAGTATAAAAAATTAAACAAAAAAGGAAAATCAGAGAAGAAAATTCAGTCCTCAGTAAAAAAAGAGTCACAGCTTTACAAGTTATGAAAAATAATTGTCACAGTGAAACCTGGGCAAAGTTTTGTAATTAGCTAGAGAAGATATGCGTCTCTACTGACAATGGATGCAAGTATGCGTGTGATGCTACCTAAGAGCCCAACGATCCAGCTTATATGAAATCAACCAGAATCTGAACCCCGGACGCTGTGGAATGTCTCCATCACCCTTCACACTGCAGAAGGGCAAATGAGGAACAGTTTGCCTCAGATGATGTGGCTTGCCCCCTCAACGACAATTTTCAGCTTTCATCTCCTTTTAAAAACGTTTAGGATTCTGAAATGTAGTTCGATATATGTACACGTTCCTAATTGGCAATTGTGAAGTCCAGTCAGCTAAAGATCAATAAATTACAAATCACCCTAACATGTTTTTTAACATTTTGGAATTCATTTTGGGCTAACCATACTTGAGTTAAGAGTCAATGGCAAATATTATAAGAATGTGTTCTCAGTCAACAGGCTTAACTATCTTAGCTTTAGTAAAGAAAATATATACACTTCAACAAATGAGAAACACCACTCAATAAATGAACAAAAGAAACAAATACACAATTGAAATAAAAACAAAACAGCCTGCAAGCTAAGATTGATTTAAATCCTCAAAGAGATAACTGTTAATTCCAAAACCTCCAAAAACTCCTCCAAAAGCAAGGAGGCATGTCAGCCAAAAGAGTTTTCTAGAGTTGATTTCTTCTTGACAGACTCCTAGGAGTTTTGTAGGATTTCTAGGATTCCATTGTACATCCAGGAAAGCGGGTCTGATGATCATCTGTTCTTCTAATGCATATTGAGTTGCTAACTCTGGGTTCTAATCTATTTCCACCATGTTAAAGGCAATCTCTAACTCTTCCCTTCAATATCATATGGTTCTTATTCTCATTTCATTCAGATTTACACTCATTTCTTATGTCATTTAAAAGAACTTACTTTATCATAGTACATAAATGAATAATATCACACCTTTCTTTTACTCTATTTTGTGTTTTCTTCCTAGAATATTTCTGACAATAATTCTCTACATATAGGTAAGTTTTATGAGATTGGGATCTTTGTCTTACTTATAGATGTATCACAAGCACTATTTATTTTTCTCCCTGGGAAAATTATTTTAAGCAGAAACAGTGATGTATATATTCATTTACAATAAAAATATATGACTGGTAAACAATCTAATGTAATAAAATGTTGATTAAAAAAGACATCGAGTAAAATATAGATCATAAAATAAAATTATTGTGATAGAATGACTTCAATTTTACAAAAAATAAACAGGCCTGCTATTAGAGAACAAGAATATTGCTAAAAGAAAACATCTTTGATGTAATTTATCATAAAGACAAAGATGAATTCGAATGTGGTTGGTTGTACTGCAAAAGAATAAGGTAAGATTTTTTTTCTAATGTATTAAACACATTTATTTGATACTTTTTTTATTGTTTAAATCCAAGTTAGTTAACATGTAATGTAATAACAGTTTCAGGAGTAGAATTTAGTGATGAATCGCTTACATAGAACACCTAATGCTCATCCCAAAAAGTGCCCTCCTTAATGCCCGTCACTCATTTAGCTCATCCCCCCAACCCAACAACCCTCTAGCAAACCTGTTTGTTCTCTATACTAAGAGTTTCTTATGGTTTGTCTCCCACTCTGTTTTTATCTTATTTTTTGTTCCCTTTCCCTATATTCTTCTGTTTTGTTTCTTAAATTTCATATATGAGTGAAATCTTATATTTGGCTTCCTCTGACTTATTTCGCTTAGCATTATACATTCTAGTTCCATCCATATTGTTGCAAATGGCAAGACTTAATTCTTTTATTGATATCCTCAAATAAGTTGTCAAGTTAACTTTATGCTGCCAGCCAGTTCTTGTGTATTCATGTTACTATAAGGACACATCAGCTCACAAAGACAAAGTTGAATGTGGTGGTAACTGTGGTCATAACTGATGCACAGAGTGGATGGAGGGAAGTTAGCCTATCATGAGTAATGGAGCAGAAATGATTGACCACTCAAATAATAGAGTTGTTTGGAGAAAATTCTCAATCTTCGTCTTCATCTTTTAGACATGGATAATCAGAAGCTGAGTCCTTAAAATAGATATTCTAATGTCTACATTTTAATTAACTGAAAAATAATTGAACACTATTCTGAGCCAGACATAATCACTGGTGATGATTATGCTTCAGCTTTCATTGGCATTAAAGTGAATGCAGTAGGGGTGCTTGGGTGGCTCAGTTGATCGAGTGTCCAACTTTGGCTCAGGTAACGATATCATGGTTTGTGGGTTGGAGCCCTGCGTCAGGCTCTGTGCTAACAGCTCAGAGCCTGGAACCTGCTTTGGGTTCTGTCTCTCTCTCTGCCCCTCCCCTGCTGGTGCTCTATCTGTCTGTCTGTCTCTCTCTCAAAAATAAACATTAAAAAATTAAAAAAAATATAAAGAGAATGAAGCAATTAGACAATTACTCACATATTATTAAAGTCATTTTGAGATGCTAACCATCAATGTCTATCCTAATATATTTCTCACTGCAGTTGAAAAAGAGATATTCATTTCAATAAGTATTTTAAGATCTGTTTCCTACATGATTTACATTTTGAAAACACCCAAAGCAACTTATAAGGTCATTCTGGGTGGAATGATTATATTAATTAGAGACAAGATGGAAGAAATAAAAAAATCAAAGTCATCTAAAAAAAAAGTTAATGGTGGCACTTGGGTGGTTCACTCAGTTAAGCATCTGACTCTTGGGTACAGCTTAAGTCATGATCTTCGGGTTCCTGAGATCAAGCTCTGCATTTAGCTCAGTGCTAAAAGTGTGGACCCTGTTAGGGATTCTCTCTCTCTCACCCTCTCTCAGCTCCTCCCCCATTAGTGTATGCTCTGTCAGAATAAATATATAAACATTTTTCTTTTAAAAGCAAACAACTGGAGCAACTGGATGACTCAGTTGGTTAAGCATCTGACCCTTGATTTAGGTTCAGGTCATGATCTCATGGTTCGTGAGTTCCAGTTTTGCATCGGGCTCTGTGCTGACAGTGCAGAGCCTGCTTGGGATTCTCCCTCCCTCTCTCTCTGTTCCTCCCTCACTGTGCTCACTCTCTATCTCAAGATAAATAAATAGGCCTGAAAAAAATTAAAGAAAGCAAACAAAAAATTAATGAATTATTTTTATAAAGAGAAGAAAACTGCATTGCATTATACGTGCTTTCTCTAACTTATTTATGGAAATAGTGATAGGCACCTTATTTCTATTCTCTTTCTATACGAAATTAGTGTGGGCATTTTGTGAAAAGCCTTCTCTGATTGCTTTACATTTTTATTTTTAAACACAGCCAGTTTCTAAAGAGAGCTCCAAGGTCACCAACTCATGGCACACATATTTATAAATTATTCTAGGCTATTTAATACTTATTAAATTATTAAAATATACAAATTGATGAAAATATATTTTATCAACAAAATTAAATTAATATTTTAAAACAATTACTAATTATAATACCAGGATAAATGGTATTGCAAAGGATTTTCTCTTAATCATATTGTGAACATAGACCATTGATTAACTTTCCAAAGTTATCAGTTATATGTTTTACTTGATTGCCTTGATTAGCATAGAAGCATATATTATAGTATTCTAACTTAATAATTATCATTTATGCCATGCTCCCTCAAACATGGATAGGCATAGCCAAGTTCTATCTGGAGAAGCAAGCCTAGGTGCAGAGTAGGGGAAGACTGCACAATTGGTTTATAGAGAACTTAATGTAAAAATAATGTTTCCAATCTTTATTTCAATTGTGTATTTCACACTGCTTCTTTTAACACCACTTCACCATAGCCCTAACAATGATCATTTCAAAATATTACATTTAAAACATAGCTGGAGATATAGCACTTGTGTGTGGTATATACACAGATGTCCACATACACACTTGATGCATATTTGTTCATTGTGGACTTCTCAGCAGGTAAGGTGCATTCAATAATTAGTTTAAAAAATGAGGAATCAAAAAGAGTTTTGACTATACCTAAGAATATGAAGGTAATAACTGATTCATACAATCAAATAAGAAAAAGAGGGGGATAAATCAAGAGGGAGGAAATTTATAAATTTTATTTGTGTTCCTAATAAGAAATTAAAAGATAAATATAGTTACAAATTTAAATATTTGAAAAATATGAGTCTTCCTAATTTTAAATTTATAACAAAATCACAAAATTAAGAAAAAAAACAATACAAAACATTTAAAGAAGATACAGAACTTGAAAGCATAATACATAATAAAATAATAATAATATAAAATGGAAAATTAATATTAGACATATCTATCATTTGTGTATGGAAGTGGTTATGGTCTAAACTCATATATTTAAAGACAAATCACTATCTTAGTAACCAAAACATGATGCTAAGGCATATAAAAGAGATCTAAAATAGATTTAGAAACACTGAAGAAAAGAAGAAATGGAAAGGATATATATCATACAAAAGTTAACAGAAATCAGTTATCAGGAACCATAATCTTCCTATCAGAGAGATTTAAATATAGTTAGAAATTATTAAACAATGTATATTAATATAACCTCTAAATGTTAACAGATCAAATTCACAAGAAGATATACCAAATAAGGAGTCATGCTCTATATAATTTACGACCAACATTTATAATAAAAAACATACAGAAAATATGAAGAAAATAGAAATAAATAAATGACATAGCTACATATTGAATTGACTGCTGAAAAAAAATAAGAATTTATGAAATGAAAGACCATAATTCGTGGCGTTACAGCATGGGGGTACAACGACTTGCACGTATTTTTTGGCATAGTCATCCTTTAATATGGCAGGAAACAAACTACTGGTCTGCTATTTTTTTTTTTTTCCATCTGGGATTTACCTCTTTAAGCAATCAAATTTATCTCACCACCTACTCCCACCACAAACCCCTGCCCCTACCAAACAGACCTACCAAAGAAGTCCTCCTAAAATCCTCTTCCTCTTTTCTAAATAATAATTCTCAAGGTTATTTAGACAAAAATCTGCATTTAAGAAGACTACATTCTAACTGACAAAAATAAATGTAAGCTACAAAAAAATATATGCAACATGAAATATATAACATAAAATCAATAGTGGAATCTTAATTCATTTTTTTGGGATTCAGGAAACATGACTAAGGCAGTATTATTTCAAATGAACTTTGAAAAGATATACTCTAGTAGGTTTGTACATCTATTACACAGTAATCATGGAAAATGGAATTTCTATCAAATAAAGAAAAAAATATATGATTCCTGATAGATAAGTGAGTGCTGGGTAAACCATGGAATGAAAACATAATTACACCTTTATATCTGACTAAGAATGAAAAATTTTACCAAACTGTACAATGTTAATTGAATGTTATGTTCAGGGCCAATGAGTTCCCTACCAAATGTCTCTCAAAATTTACAAGGCATATGGGACACCTGAGTAGCTCAGATGGTTAGGCATCCAACTTTGAGTCAGGTCATGATCTTGTGGTTTGTGAGTTTGAGCCCTGTGTAGTGCCTGGAGCCTGCTTCAGATTCTGTGCCTGTCTCTCTGCTTTCCCTTGCTCACATTCTGTTTCTCTTTCTCTCTCTCAAAAAAACACACAATACAGTAAAAATATTTTTAAAAAGTTATACTGCAAAATGTCATTCAACATTTACATAAAAAATTGCAATTCAGAAGACAAGGAGCAGCTTAATCCATTATTGCTGAATTCTACCTCGTTTATAATTTAAATTTTCTTAGCTTTGCAATTAACATAAGGTTAACCTACTCTCTCTCTGTCTCATAGGTTATGTGTCTCTCCATGCTTCTGGTTAGTGCAATAATCTAAGATGATTTGTAAAAGGAAGAAATAGCAACTCATTATTTAAATAGTTTTCACATGGGGGGACCTCTGTGGCTCACTCAGTAAAATGCGTGACTTGATTTCAGCTCAGATCATGTTCCTGGGATCGAGCCCTGTGTTAGGCTCTGCATTGAGCCTGGTTAGGATCCTCTTTCTCTCTCTCTCTGCCCACACTTGTGCCCTTGCACTCTCTCTCAAAATAAATAAATAAACTTTAAAAATAAATAAATAGTTTTCACATGTTGTCTTGAACACTGTTGGTGAACATGAGTTATCTGGATTGATATCTGCGTGACATTGATTTTCCACCGCTTACTATTTGCATTAACTTCTGAATGCTCTTTCAGACTGAAATTCACAATTTGTATGGAGTATTTACTATAAACTCTGGACTAAGTTCAGTGCTTTAAAGATAAATAACATGTATCCATTAATGAGCAAAATCCTTCTGGGGTTGCCTTATTCAGCATGGATTGCTGCTAGGTGATTATTTTCTCTGATGTTGTTTACACTACAGTAATGCAAACAAGATTATGTCTGCTCTTTTAGCATCTGCTTTAAATGATTGACTCATTAACTTTCCAACAACTGATACCACCATATCTCAAGATCGTTTTCTACTGTTTTATTGTTAATCATATCTCTCATCTATCACTCATGGAATCTCTTGGTTTAAGACATATATTTAAGACTTTTACTAATTTTTGCTAAGTTTTTAAAAATTTTATTTTCCCTAGTATTATATTTTTGAAATATTTTTTATTTTTTAATAAAATTTTAAATGTTTATTTATTTTTGAGAAATGAGAGAGTGAGAGAGAGAAAGAGAACAGGGGAAAGGCGGAGAGAGAGAGGGAGACACAGAATCCGAAGTAGGCTCCAGGCTCCAATCTGTCAGCACAGAGCCTGATACAGGGTTTGAACTCACAAACCTCAGTATCATGACCCGAGCTAAAGTCAGACACTTAACCAATTGAGCCATCCTGGCGCCCTGAAACATGTTTAATATCCAAATCTATATGCCTAATAACTTAAATATATTATTTACTCTTTCTAGTTTTCTGTTACAAAATAATATTAGGTATGCATTAATGCCTTCATCTAAAGCATTATTAAAAGTTTCAGAATTGGCAAAAATATCAACCTTTGGTCCTGCACTCCATATCCACACCTGTTTTGATGGGTAATATTAATGACTGTATGATGTGCAATGTTTGTAACAATAATTCATAGCATTTATTTCACTATATTTATAAAACTAGACTGTAAAAATATTTAAAGACTTTGCCCAGTCTGTGAACTTTGTGGCCACTAAAGTATTTTGAAAAATAATGAAAGGTTTTTGTTGTTTGTTTTTATTTCCACTGCTAGTGATTTTCTTTTCTTTATAATAGTGTCTTTGAGCATTGTTCCCGAATTTCCCTAAGAACTGGCAAAATTCCCCACTATCTTTTATTGAAAAATGCGATTTCTTTCATAATTCCAGCTTCTAGGATTACTTCAGTTGCCAAAAATTTCTGAGGATTTTCAGAAATGACACTGTCAGCAGATCTTCCTTTATTCAATACTACTTGATCCATTTTTTTCTCTGTCTGGTGATATTTGTAGATTCAAAGTTTTAAGTGCTAAATTACATTTTACAATTTGATTACATGATAAGTTTAAGGCCTTTAGAGTGGGAAAAATTATTCATAATTATGATAACAAGAAAATATGAAGGTTGAGGATTGTGGCAGGTTACCACCGAGAGTAAGCTGACTAAGGGTATCAACCAAAGTAATTAAATTGAGTATAGATCTTTCTGAAAGCCTGGATAATTTGACAGTGGAAGGCACATCACTAAATGTCTCACTGTGATGTTAACCACTGTCCTCCCATTAGCAACTCCACCTGATTTGAGTCACTGCTGCACCAATTTTCTTATCAGAATGTATCATTACCATTCGGATTTCCTGTTTGTAATATGCTACTTCAACTCTTTCATGCATTTTTATGTCGAGTTGTCTCTTTTCAGTGGTTTGAGAAGATATCTCTATCTCTATCTATCTATCACCATCTATCTATCATATTCAAATATTTTATTAATTGTATATTTTCTGGCATTGAAGTTCGCAGGTGTCATTTCCTATGAATGAAAATGGCTTTATCTCATCTTTACCTTGAAGGATATTTTCATTGTATAGTATCGTATGAGGCAATTTTCTTTCAGAGATTCAAAGATAGCATTTTATTTTCCTCTGGTTTCCTTTTTGTTCTTGATAGGTCAACCCTTAGATTTTTTTAGAGTTATTTCTTCTGTGTAGGTTCTTGTTCAGATTTTGTTCTCTTTTTCATTTGTTTTTTTCACTTTTCCTCCAGTTTATAAGTTTCCTCCTATCTTTGTCCAATACGTTCTTTTTTACTGGAGTATATATGATTATATTAGTTTCAGGTATATAGTAATGATGTGATTATTTGTGTGAGTTGCCAAATGGTCACTTTTGTCAAATGTGTTTTTAATGCCATTCTTGCTTTATTCCACTGTTATTATTATTTGCCAGTTTCAGAATGTTTATTTAATTCTCTTGTAAAGATCCCAGTTGTTTACAAAACTCTATACATTCTTTCTTGTTCTTGAATATATTCAGCACACTGTAATTTAAAAGTAGGGAGTCTAGTCACCTTTAAGAGCGTACTTTCTAACCACTATGCAATATAACCTTAAAAATGTAGGTTGTATATGTTACATACAATATATTATAATGAGAATAAGGAAGTCTGAAAATAGGAGCTGTTAAAATTATAAGGCCACATACTGAACTGACATATCTCAACATGGTAATAGACTTACTGAAAGAGACTGTTATATTTATAGGATGAACTAGGATTACTGTAGCAGTTAAGAAAAATGAGATAGCGAACCCGAATGTTTGCCTAAGTAGCTGAAATTGAATGCAAAAATAATCAGTAAAAATAGCATCTATGCATTGAATACACATTCAAGGACATGTGTTAAGCTTCCTGAAAAAGACAAAACAAAACAAAACAAAAACCCAACAAGGCAGTTCCATAATATAAGCATCAGAGATTATTTAATCTATTAACTACTAGTAAATTTTTACTAGCGAGAGGTATCAGCAATCAGAATTTTCTTTTAATTTTCTCATTAAATTAATTTTCATATCTGAAAACAGGAAATAAAACATTTAGGTTTTTTATGCAGTGCTAAATTTTACAGACCAAAATATTCCAGAAATCATATGAATTTAACTTTTTGTTTTCAGTTTTATAACAATAAAAATGTAATCTTATAATAGTGTATTAAGCAAATACATAAGAATTTCAATATATTTTAGGTTTTAAGTAATTTAAGCAAAAATATAAAAGAAATTTTAAATTTAATATTGATATTTAATATAGTATGTTAGTTTTATAAAATCGATTATAAAACTTAGACCCAGCTTTAAGAATCTTTGTCACAAAACACCAACATCTGATTTATCAGGTTGGTGTTAAGCAATCATTTTTTCTTATTCAAGTTGTGGGGTTTTTTGTTTCGTTTTATCACAGATGAGGTGGTTTTTGTCTGTTTTTGTTTTGTTTTGTTTTGTTTTTTTTAATTGTCTCAAACATCTGACACTATTATGTTAGGGCACCTTGAGTTATATTTAACCATTTTTATATTAGCAGGCAGTTACCTTGTTTAGGTTTAGCATATTAGACTTGGCTGCTTTTTAGCCTGTGATTGCAATGACGGTTTAATTTTCAGAATCTTTGTCGTGTTATTTTGGTCTACTTAGCTTATCTGGTGCCACTGGGGTCCCCTGTGGTCCTCGCTGATGTTGTCTGAGAGGACAGAAGAGGTTTCCTCTGGCTGGGTGTTTCTAGGTGGGGGATGGGAGTGGTAGGATCTCCCTTTGAGGTGCCCTCCACCCTCACCCACCAAGTGCTGCTAATGGTGTGTCTTGAGCACTAGTGGAGTGAGTCAGAATGGCAGGAACAATAAGCCTTCTTAGACTAGGCTACTCACTGTAGCTGAGTCTTCCCTGCCTTCTTCTGCATACCTGCTTTTGCATCTTTCAGTAGAAAAGAGGAGTCTCAGACGTAGAAAGGAAGATGAGTGCTCTCCCTGGCTGCTTATTTGATGGGGTTTCCAGTCAATTCTGCTTGTTAAGGGTCAAGCAGGCTAGGCTTAACAAATGCTTTCAAAATTGATTCTGAAAGGGAAAACGATTAATTTTCATTGTCTAAGTTTCCTTCTGCCAGGAGTCAGAACACACTTCATCTTCCCGTTTTGAGGACAGGGGTGAGTGCAAGATGATCCACGGTGGTGAGGTCCTCAGGTTTCAGTGTCTCAAAGCAGTTTGCGTTCTCCCGTCTAACTCTTCAGTTTTCTCCTTTAGTTGCTATTGTATTTTCAGGGTTTATACATTTGCTTAACGTGGAGGTGTCGGGAAAAACACATCTGCCTAGGAGTTGTTGGTAATACATGCCATAATTTTACATGACCTTGTAGTAAGTGAAGTTTTCTTTAACAAGATTCAACAAAAAACAAAATTCACCTGACTGATTAAACTGAATTAAAATAAAGAATTTATGTTGTTCGAAAATACCATGTACAGACACCTGGGTGGCTCAGTCAGGTGAGCATCTGACTTTTGATTTCGGGTCAGGTAGGATCTCATAATTGTGATACTGAGCCCTGTGTCAGGTTCTGCACTGAATGTAGAGGCTACTTAAGATTCTCTCTCTCTCTCTTTCTCTCTCACTTTGTCCTTCTCCCACTTGGCATGTACACAGATGCTCTCTCTGTCTCTCACAAAAAAAAAAAAAAAAAAAAATCAAAACCACTATGTAGAGAATTAACAAGGAAAAGCACAGAATGGGAGAAAATGTTCATGATATTTGATACACACTATATTTCTGACATACAATTT
The DNA here is from genome assembly GCA_030068075.1 of Paguma larvata. Lineage (NCBI taxonomy): Eukaryota > Metazoa > Chordata > Mammalia > Carnivora > Viverridae > Paguma > Paguma larvata. The sequence goes on from CM057840.1 coordinate 41,136,086, forward strand.
TCATCCAGAATATATAATAAGCTCCATAAGTAAACAAAGAAAAATCAAAGAAAAAATAATTGGGAAGAAACTGGCAAAAATCTGTAGGCACTTGGCAAAAGAGGTCTATTTTGCCTAACTGAAAACACAAAAGGATAAGAACATTTACTCTATATCACCAGACATCATGGATATGCAGACTGGAATCACAATGAGTGATAACTAGTAACCTAGAGGAATAGAGAAATTAAAAAAGCTAAAAATTCACAGTCGTGTTGAAAATGGATGAACTTTAAATACTGCCAATGGGAATAAATAATGGTAAAATCACTCTGGAGTTTTGGCTGTACTGAAACAGTTTTTCAGTATCAATTAAAACAATAGGCACTTCTACTATGTGTGTATGTGTGAGTGTGCATGTGTAAGTATGTATATGTATTATGTGTGTGTATATATATATATATATATACACACACATATAATTTAAAAATTAAAGAAGTATATACATGTAAAGAAAACTAAAAACATAAAAACAAAAAAGGAACCAAAGAAAAAAACCTAAATATTCACAGTTGAAAACTAGAACTACCAATATTCATTTAGCAGTATAGGGATAAATTAATTGTAGTATATTAAAATAATAAAGTGTAGTAATTAAAAATATTGATATATGCATTCAGATAGGTGGATTTCACAGACATAGAAATGACCAACGGAAGCCACATACCAAAGAATATTTAATTGAATTTATGTGAAACACAAGAAAAATAACTATATTATACAAATAATTTATGCTGTCAGAAGATAGAAAAGTACTTAATTCCAGGTGCTGAAAATCTGCTGTAAAGTACAAGTGTATACATTATATGTTTTCTGGAAGCATTCAACATTCAGTATCTTTATCCAGTTGTCTTTATTCCACATTAAAGTAATTAAATACTTGGAATTAATTAAAATAGTTAATTTCTTTTTAACTAATTTAAGTTAATTAGATGAAATTCATTATGTGGTCAAATACTAGAAATAGCACTTCTGTTTATAGTTAAACTTTTATTTTTGATAAGCCACAGGGAACCTCGGATGGATGATTAACAGACATTATTATAATTATTACTCCAAAATAGTAGAAAAAACATGTTTGAACTCTTAATCAGGTAGGATTAGGAGTGGAAGTTTTAAAACTTATTCATCTTCCAAAATAGTTGTTTTACATACCTTTGTTGTAATTATTAAAATTCAACCTGTCCACAGTTAATATTTTCTGAGATTTCAAACAAGGAAATCCCAGTAATTTGAATTTAATTAAATAAATACTATTGAGTGCCCAAACATTGTTTCACTGCAGAACACTTGATTACTTGTCTGTACTCCGCTGCTCTGGCCTTTCTATCAGTCATAAAATGTTTCCCAAACCCTCCTGCCCATTAATACATGAAAAGCTTTATGGTAATTATTTTTTTCTTTGACAGTCTAGCTCAATGATGCATTTCCAATATATTAATTACTGTCATGATGAGGTTTGCAATGAAGGTTGAATACAGTTATTCTCCATTGGCTAAATCAAATCAACTGAGAAATAAATTATCAATCTAGCCCTAATACTGTTAGATAAAAAATATATATCTTAGTAAACCTAAGAAATGCTGATATTATGTAGTCATATTCTAGATGTCAGCAATTTGTTATAAATGTTGAAAAGATATTCCAATACATTTTTCTACTTTAAAATTTATCTTTCTATATTTCTGTGGTATGAGAAGCTACATAATATAATCACATTATTTCTCTTTGAGTTTTTTCCTTGTATAAAAATTAGCTTCTTCTATACATTTATATAAACATTTATTCCTGTTGTAATTTTGTAGCTTAATTACATTTAAATATTCAACATGGATGGAGGTGGAGATTATAATACTAAATGGAATAAGTCAGGCAGAGGAAAAAATACCGTATGTTTTCACTCATCTGTGGAATTTAAGAAACAAAACAAACAAGCAAAGGAACAAAGAGAAAGAGAGAGCAAGAGAGAGAGAAAAAGACAAACCGAGAAACAGACTCTTAATTATAGAGAACAAACTGATGGCTACCAGAAGGGAGGCAGGTGGGAGACTGCATTAAATAGGTGATGGGATTAAGGAGTATACTTATGATAGGCACCCGGCGACGTATGAAATTCTTGAATCACTATATTGTACACCTGAAAATAATATAACATTGTATATTACTGGAATTAAATTAAAAATTTTTAAAAATAAATATGTGATACAGGTTGAATGTATTTTAATGTAAGAGATGAGGCTTGATATTGCTTTTTTCTTACTTGAACTAAAGATATTAGATAATCTATACCTTTGTCGGTTTGAAATTTTACTTCATTATGTACTAAACTCCCATGTATTCCTGAGCCTGGTTTGATTTTTTTTACCTTTATTTGTCATTTTATTTCTGCAAATGTATAGCATGCTGGAAATTATGTGTAAATATCTGGTAAGGAAATCTCACTGTCACACTGAAGTGTTTGTCCAATCTCATCTTACTTTTTCATTGCCAAGATGAATTGTAGTCATATTTTCCTCAACTTTCAAAGATCCCATAATAGTGTTAATTAAAGTCTTTCTTTTTTAATTTTTGTTTTAATGTTTATTTATTATTGAGAGAGAGAGAGAGAGACAGATCATGAGCAGGGGAGGAGCAGAGAGAGAGGGAGACACAGAATCCGAAGCAGGCTTCAGGCTCTGAGCTCTCAGCACAGAGCCCGATGCGGGGCTTGAACTCATGAACTGTGAGATCATGACCTGAGCCAGAGTCAGATGCTTAACTTACTGAGCCACCCAGGCGCCCCAAGTAAAGTCTTTTTGAATTCAAAAGTTAATTTGATAGATGAAATCTTTACAAACTGAGTATTTTAAGCCTAAGCAATACTGCTTTCCCTCTATATAAGTATTTATAAATCCCAAAGTAGGATTTTATAATTGTTTGAGCACAAGTCCTGAGCATCTAGTTATTTTATATTTATTCCTAGCTTATTCTTTTTTATTGCCTTCCAAATCTTGTTTTTTGGCACGTTAGATTTTTCTATTAAGATCTGTAATTAGAGAGCTTTGAAAATGTAATTAAATTTAGTGTGGATTTAGGAGTGAAATCATTGAATCTTGAAGGTTGATTGTAACTTTCCTTTTTCACATTTTTCCACTGACACTGTTACTAACAACTTCTTTAGACCTCAGCATTTTTTCTAAGTCCCCAAAATGCTTTCCAAATGGATATATGACTTTAAATGCTTAAATGACGGTCTTATGGATGCTAGTCCTGTAATCACTATTTTAATGAGACTGAAAACACCAATTTTATGACCCATTTGTAGCCAAATCCTTCATTCTTTTTGCCATCATCACTTGTGTGTGTTCGTGTGTGTGTGTGTGTGTGTGTGTTTATTTTCTGTTTTTTGACTTCTGAGATCTTTCTAGACAGTTTTGAGAAAGGAGCAGATAATCTATGAGCTAGCATCGCTGAAGGGAAATTGTGTTAAAAATAGCATTTGTCCTTATAAAATGATTCCTACGTTCATACGCAAGAAAGTTACTTCATAAGCTTTAATGACACGCAGAAATTTCATTTAATTGATGAATCTGTTGAAATCAAGAGGCTGAAACTTACTGATACTGACTAAGAGTAAGATTGGACCAAAAACCAGCATACACACAGAAGATAGTTTCTGATTTTTCATTTGCAATATGCAGACTTGCATAGTCAGATTGTTGGATGGAAGGCTGAATAACGTTTCTCCTTCTTCTATCCCAGCACTCACAAATATGTCCATGTCCTAATTCCCAGTCCTGTGAATGTCACCTTACATGGCAAAAGGGGACTTTTATGTGTGATTACAGTTCTTTAGATGGGTTATCTAGAATTATTCCGGATTTCAGGGTGACCGATAAGATCATGATGACAATTTTGAACACGCTGAAGAGGAGTTAAATGGCGGGATGGGTTAAATGGGTGATGGGTATTAAGAAGGGTACTTGTTGTGACGAGCACTGGGTGTTGAATGTAAGAGATGAACCACAAAATTCTACTACTGAAACTAATACTACATTACATGTTAACTACCTGGAATTAAAATAAAAACAAAAAAAAAAAAGAAAAAGAAAAAATACAAAATAACCACAGCAGAAATAAAAAATAATTAAATATTAACTTAAAAGTTAAAAAGAATCACAACAATTCTTATACAAGACATACAAGAGGAGTCAGAGTCAAAATGGATGCTGGTGTGATAATGAAAGCAGAGGTTGGAGTTCGACATTTTGGAGATGATGGGGCCACATTTCAAGGGATGCATGTGGCCCATAGAAAGTGAAAAATACAAGGGAACATATTTTTCCTTTAGAATTCCAGAAGGAATAATCCTAACACCTTGACTTTAGCCCAGTGAAACTGAGTTCAGGCTTCTGGCCTCTGAAATTGTAAAATAACAAGTTTGTGTCATTTTACATCATGGACTTTGTAGTTATTTGATAACAGCAGCAAAAAGAAATTAATACAGCTTGATAAAGTGAATGTAGTCTCTGACCAAGTAAAGACGGCATCACCATTGTTGAAGTTATAAAGTGTTTTAGGTCCAGAAATTATAAAACCACAACTGGAATCACCAGTATTTAGTGTGACCACTGTGAGATCAAAGTCAAGAATCTTCTATAAAGATATATTGAAAGACTAGAATCCTAATGTAAGAAATTAATCATTCTAGTGAACATTTATCTATTAATTAGAAAATCACCATTAATTCCTTGTCACTTAAGTTCCTAAAGAGATATATCTGATATCTGGATGTTGCGGCAGCTATGTTCAATTTTGTATTTCAGACAGTGCTTGTATTTTCCGCTGGCATGGTGAAAGAATGAGCTTCGTTTCTGTTTTGTTTTGATCAATGAAGTCAATCTCTCTTATTATTTTAACATCATGATATTATAAACATCTATTTGTGTTTTTGAATTAGCCACAATGAAATAAAGCCCTTAATATTTGAACATATTACATTTGAACATATTAATATTGAACATATCACTATTAGTGTAGCAAGACACCATCCAATATTAGATGCCAATAAGTGTTCATGAATGAACAGATTAATGTACAGATAAACCAAATTTCGCAATTGACTTTAAAAGTTATTATACTAATGTCTAAGTATTATTTCTTGAAATGCATAAAAGGAACTACCAGAAGAAACAAAAGTAAAAATCACTAGAAAACATAAATATCTAAAAAAAGACAACTATCATAAAGTAGAAAAAAACAAAGACACTCCAAGAAATAAGATAAAAAATAAGGTAGTAGGCAAAATAAATATTTTGGTTGTAGCAATTTAGCTCAATTATTTACACGCTACTAAAAATTATTTAACAAAGTACACACATAGATTTTTTGGAAAACAGAAACCGTACTAACAAACCAAAAACATATCCCCAAATTATGGGTGGTAATGTTGATGTTGGACAAAAAGACCAAAGCAAGTAGATGTTGGGAAAATGTTTTGAGAAAGAAGGAATGAAATGGTTGAACAGTGCCATTAAGTCTGATTGTACTAAATTGTTTCATCTCCAGGTATAACATGGATTTCCACAAGCAAAATATCAGAAAGACTGAAACCATCTTTGTCACGTTATTAATGTACAGTAGAAATTTTTATATTGGATAATTCACCTAAGTCATATCGTAGCTTCTTAGCTGATCCTCAATTTCCTATTTAGCAACACTGGTATGGATTTAAGCTTAATAATAACAAGTTGGGGTGCCTGGATGGCGGGCTCTGTGCTGACAGCGCAGAACCTGGATGGAGTCTGGATTCTGTGTCTCCCTCTCTCTTTGACCCTCTCCCACTCACACTCTGTCTCTCTCTCCCTCTCTCTCTCAAAACAAAACATTAAAATAATAATAATAATTACAAAGTTAACACAAGCCTCGCAATTTGCATTATAGACAACAGAATAAGAGGGGTTTACAATAAAAGACTGTTTTCTTGAATACCAAAACGATGTTAAAATTTCTTTCTGTAAGGTTTGTAAGTTTCTACTTTATGTTTGCATATGTTATATGTTTCACGTTTTTCCAATTATCACTGAAGAAACTAAACTATAACAATTTATATATTCATATATGCATGTATATTTGCCTACAGACTCCTATAGATATAAATATATGCTAGATTATTGAGATAAGATAGCCTTTTAAAGATATTTTGATGACTAATTGACTAATGTATACGAAATTGTCACAAATTATTGAAAAAAATAGAGTAACACTTGTTTCTACCTTTTAATACATTTAAACAGGCAACTTTGCTTTTCTTCTTCATGTTTAGTTTTCATTTTTGTACCTACTAAAACTAAAACAAACTCACAGACTGAAGGAGAGACTAAGCATCTTTGTACTTCATTGATTTTTCTAGACAAAAGATGATTTAGCAGTATAGCAGCCTCAACAGGATATTTATTCAAGTTGTCCGAATCCCATTTACTGTATATATATATATAGGACTCATACACATATACACTCATACTAACACACATGTGCACATAGGCTAGTGGGATTTACACCCGAAGGTTTCTAACTTTTATATGCTACTTACTCCACATCAGTGGTTTTTTTTCTTTCCTATTACAAGTGTTCCTCAGAGAGTCTGTTCACAAGCATCTCACTGCTTCAAAATTACTGGGGAAAGAATCTTAAACCAACTTCACTTGGAAGAAGCCTAGTTTTTCTTCACATAAGTGCCTAAGTGCAAATCAAGAAAGCATTTTTTTAAACCTGTACTTTTTGAAAAAGAAAAGAATTTATTTTCTTTTCACTCTTCAGTATAAAAGATTTGATAAATTCTGCTAACCAAAATCTCCAGAGAGCAAACTTTCCAAAGTGTAAAAATTTTAATGCAAATCTCCTTGACTGCCTTTCAAATTTTACATACTAAACACAGGAACCAGTTCCTCATTGCCCAAGAGTTATTCCTAAATTGAATAACAATAAACCCCTGTGGAACTAACTCACTAACGAAATAAATGTACATGCAATTTTAGATTTTATGTCATGGTTCTTTTAGACTTATAGACTTCTTTAAAGAATAGAAATTGCAATAAATTTTCCCTGGATTTTCATTGGTTTGGGAATTATGGATTAGGGGAATTCCAGCAACTAAAACAGCTATATAGTTTTGGGAAAATTTTAGTATTTTCCTTAGTTTGTGAAACAGCAATGGTATTTGTACAAATTTTTCCAAAAGAGAAATATAACCTAATCTCAAAATCCCTTACTGATAACATAGTCTCTGTGCTCGATCCTTTACTAGTAACGTAGTCTCTATGAGCTGAAAGAAAGAGCAAATGCTGTTTTACATCACAACATGTAATACTTATTAAGTATAATTAGTTATAAATTAATATTCATTGTTAATTTATTATTTATAAATATATTTATTATTCATTTTATTATTTATAAATACATTGTTACTTTGTACCACAATTGTTGTTTGGTGGTGATAAAATCTTTGTATATATCCCTCAAATAAAAATGTATATATTAATTAATGACATAACTGTTAGGTATGAGCTAGATGTAAGTAGTGGAAGGAACACTGGGAGGCAGAGTCCTAAGTCCTTGAGGGGAATGATGGAGACATGAACTGGAGGCAAGGATGGTGATAAATAAGCTACCATTCAAAGCCTGGTGGGTGGAGGGCTCAGCATCCTGACGTTGGGGCTGACAGACCAGGAGCCATGGATGCAGAGCAAGGGCTCTCCTCTAACACCTGTTCCCCAGGGTAACCCCTCCAGTTACCTGCATTCGCACTGCCTGAACAGCCCCAGTCATGGGAGATGGGCTGCATGCAGTGCAAACCTTGTAGGGTCAAAAACTCCCCCTGCCAACCTGTGGAAGAAGTTCCTCAAATGACAGGAAGCTGCCTCTATTAGAGACCATCCCACCTCACAGCTCTTCCCAGCCCAGACAGACACAGCAAATATCCAATCCCAAAGCAACTGTAGAGCCCATTCTACTTCAGGGAACCTGCCAGCTGCTCTCCCACCTTGAGAGTGTACTTACTTTTGCTTTAATAGACTGCTTTGTGCTTGCTACTTTCCTACAGGCGTCTTCATTCCAGCGAGGATCCCCAGTAAATCTTGTGAAATTCAAGGACCGAGACCTGTATTCCTACCTGTAATATAACTGCCTAAAGTATTTTTTTCCAGGTGGCATTCTGACTATGTAACTCTCCACATTAGGGGTCCACTAAATTCTAATATCTGTTTTTAATAATACTAAAACTAATAGTGGCAGAATTGACACAGTAGTACAGTTTAGAGGTTACTATATTGTTACAAACATAACTATGTGGAAAAAAAAAAACTAGAAATGGCCACCATTTTAAATAAAATAATACCAGAATCTGACACTGGTACTTAGATCTATCTATCTAGGTATCAAAACATGCACACTTGTTTACTCGTGGTCTTTGATTTTTGCTCCATAAATAAATGAAAGTAAAAAAAAAATATATATATATATATATATATATATATATATATATATAGTTGTCTTAACGAACAACAGTTAAATATCTAAACTTCAATGAGTTGCTCATATTTTTTTCAAATGGACCAAATTATCACATCTATTGGTAACTGCCTGTGAGGGTTAATTTCAAAAGGCCTAAAATTAGCCCAATTTTTTCTAATGAAATAAGAAATGAACCTCCATGACCATGACTCTCAGTCAAGGCATGAAATGTACTGAGTGATAGTGTTTCTTTATAACCATATTCTGAAGACTTCAAAGGTGGTCTGTCCCAACTTGATGGCATTGTTTATTGATTACAGTGAAAATAATGACAATTTTCCCTTGAGCTGAGTGAGGCTACCTTTCCCCTTCTATTTTCTTTGAGGTGACTGTGGAGCAAAAATACACTTGTCTAGCCAGCAAAAATATATTAACCTGTGCAAAATATCTGCCACTATTTACTTACACTGGGGAAGGCTAATATTTTTAATTATCTGATCTTTTTCTTTCTTAATATCTTTTTTTATTACACTGAATATGTTATGGTTCCTTGTGTTCTATGTTCCTTAACATGACATAGTAAAGAGATTGGCGTTAATCTTGTTGAGTCCTTGCATGAAACATACCTTTCTAATTGCTTTCAGGGATTAAATCAAAGAGAAAAAACTGGGAGGACTTTATACTCTGTGGAACAATACTAATATCCATCAAAACATCTGGACTTTTAGTTATATTCATTAAAATTATTTTAATTAATTATTCTGTTTTTATTACTACCTACACTTGTCATTGAATGCAGTACTTACTAGCTACTGAGAACTTGAAATATGGCTAGTTCAAATTGAAATGTTTTGTAAGTATAAAATGCACATCAGTTTTGAAGACTGTAAAAAATGTAAACTATATTGATGATATCTTATAAATTAATTGCTAAATGGCAGTCTTATAAATTAATTGCTAAATGGCAATATTTTGGATGTAGAAGGCAAAATAAAATATATTATTAAAATTACTTCTGCCCACTTCTTTTTACTCTGCTTTTTAAAGTGACAACTAGAAAATTTAAGTAACATATGTTGATTGCATGGAATCGTTACTAAACAGTGCTGCTACAAACAATTTGACTTTGCCTGAAAACAAGTTTATTCTTGAGAGTGAAAATGTTGCCATTATATTTGCATTAAATCTCCATACTTCTCGCATATTTGCTTGAATGAAAGGATAATCAAAGTGCTTTTGTTTCTTAAAGAATAAAATGTTTATTTGCATTATTGTTTCTAACTTTTCTAATGAAAAGCTTACTTTTTTGACGAGTGAATAAAGAAGTGTTGGATCCTAATCTAGAAATACAGAGAAACCGCTATGCAATTAAGATTATAGAAGTAGTCTGTGAGAATATTGAGATGTGTTCCTGATGACGAATATCTTGTTCTCATATTTTTAGCAAAACAAGACATCAATCAAGAGAACAGCTCAAACGTTCACTTGTTGGATGAATAGTAATTGCAAAGGGAATCGTAGAAAGAATACTTGAGCATGTTGTAGGCGTTCAGAGACCTCTTTCAGATCTCAAAAGGAAAGGCAAGGTATTTGCTATAATAAAATCTTGTTTGGAGTAAAATCAGTGACAAAAACATGGTAGAAAAGTGAAAAATAAATCTAGCAAAGAATATCAGCTTGAGAAAGCTGAAAACTCACATGCACATGCTTGGATACTTTTATTATTTAATTTTTCCTGTTTCAATATCCATAAGATGGGAAAATCTACTTTCTGAGTCTATCAAAATGAATTTAATTTATCATATGTATTAGATTCCTACTGGTGCTGTAATAAAGTATCACAAACTTAGTGACTTAAAACTGAATGACACATAACATGAGGTGCTGGAAAGCTGTAGGGAGAGAATCCATTTCCTAGCCCTTCTAGCTTCTAAAGGCTATTTCTATTTTATTTGTACATTTCTATACTAACTCTGATTCTCCTGCCTTCTTTTTATGAAGAGACTTGTGATTACACTAAGTTAAAGAATAATTCTAAATAATTTCTTCATCTCTGGATCATTAATCTAATCCCTGCGCCATGTAAAAAAACATAGTCACAGTTTTATTCTGCCTACCATACCATGTTATCACTAGAACATCATGGGGTATTCTAGAAACCGTGACTATAAAAATGATGTCATCACTTTTAACTCATAAAAGAACACTATATCATATAACTTAATCAATTACGATAGCAATTTTGGTTAAAGCTCAAATATCTTGTATATATAGAAAAGCTAAATGTCAATAAAAACTAATTTAACACAAATCGTGTGACACTTGTCTAATTTTGCTTTTGTTGCTTATTCTTTTGTAGTCCTAGAAAAGAAATCATTGCCAAGTCCAATGTCATGAAGCTTTTTCTTCCAAAAATTTTACAATTTCAAGTGGTATGTTTGAATCTTTAATCCATTTTGATTTGATTTTAGTGTATGGTGTAAGACACTAGTCTTGTTTCACTCTTTTGCATATGGATATCCAGTTTTCTAAATACACCTTGGTAAAAAGACCATCCTTTCCCTTTATGTATTCTTGACAAACTTGTTGAAGAACAGTAGATCGTATATGTGTTTATTTCCTGCACTTTCTGTTCTGTTTCATTGATCAAGAAACAAAATTAAATTTTGAATTTTTTAATTTATTTTTGAGAGAGAGAGAGAGAGAGAGAGAGAGAGAGAGAGAGAGAGAAAATTCATGGGGGAGGGGCAGAGAGAGAGAGCACAGCCAGTTAGCAAATCTAGAGCAAAATAGGTTCTGGTCAGGGCAGAGACTGTCTAAATGCCCTGCCTCTCTGTACCAATGGCCTTCTTATTTCCCCAGGGAAGCAAGATCAACACCTCACTAAAAATGGTTTGGATATCGAGACTGATGAGCCCACACTCTCACCAAGAAGCCATGGAAAGGAGTACTCCTCACATAATGGGAGAGTGAAGCAGGATCCTGGGCTGGTCTGAAAATGGGGTTGAGAACAAGGGTGAGCAAATGGCTTGGAGGTCACTGTGGTTAGGTGCCTGCTAGGGTTTCTGGACTTTCATGGTTTGAACTTCCTGCCAGCACCAGGGAAAAGTGATCCGGCCTCCTACTGTCTTTCCCAGACACAGGATAAAAAGGAAAGGGGAAGTGATGGGGATTGAAAGCTGGTAACAGTAAAATATCGAAAATGGAGCTGGGTTGTTTATGATAATTTGCTCCCAGTACTGATATATTTCTTAACATATTTGCCTAAAAATAAAGAGATGTATGACATCTACCACTTAAGAAGATATGTTAAATATGAAACCAAAGTACCACTTAATTATTAGCGTAGTCTGTGTATTCAGGATCTCTTGGCAGCCTGGTCAATCTGGGCTGTTTCATGAAATGTGGACAAGGTACAACACATACACTCCTTCCCATCGAAACTCAACTGGAACACAACTTAGGCATGAGGGTGGGACTGTGAAGATAAACGCAAGAAAAAGAACAAGAAAGTAATCAGAAGCACTGGTCCTTGGCACAGAGCACTAAACTTGCTACTCCCTAAACAGAGGCTGAATGGATTAACATGTAAAACCTGCAAAGACTCACAATGTAAAACCAAACCAATCAAGGAACCAACCAACAAACAGGCATTATGTAAAACTGAAAGAGCCAGACATAGATGTGTAACATTTCCTGACCTTATTTTGCACAAAATAATAGAAAATGCACCCTAAAACCCCACAACCTAGACATCTTTGTAAAAAACGTTTCTAAGGTTACCACTATCCACAGCTGTATATAGCTTTTTAGCCCTCTTTCAAAATGTTATAATATATATTACTTACTTTTTAATGAAAATTGTAATGCTATATATAGATGAACATTTTTTCTGTATTGTATTTCTGTAACATGATTTGTTAATAAGTTTAAATCACATAGATGTGTCTCACAAATTGCTTTCGTAATTAATTTTACTTTCTTTAAAGGCAGACTATCATTGGTGTCTCTGATTTATTTAAAAAAAAATGTTTATTTATTTTGGAGAGACAGAGACAGAGTGTGAGCAGGGGAAGGGCAGAGATAGAGGAAGGATCGGAAGCAGGCTCCGGGCTCTGAGCTGTCAGCACAGAGCCTGACCTGGGACTCAAACTGATAAACTGTGAGATCATGGCCTGAGTCGAAGTTAGATGCTTAACAGACTGAGTCACCCAGGCGCCCCTCAGATTTGTTAATTGAGCATTTTATTTTGAAATAATTGTAGATTCACATGCAGTTGTAAGAAATAATCCAGAAATGTTCTTACCATTTATGTGGTTTTCCCCAAAGTTAACATCTTGTAAAAGTATCACATGATATCACAAGCAGCACATGGACATTGTTACAGACAACGCAGAGGACATTTCCGTCGCTGCAGGATTCTTCAGGCTGCTCTTTTATAAAAGCCGCATATGCATCTCACTCCCCTCCCACCCCTACTCCCTCCTAAAGCCTGGCAACTGTCATCTCTTCTCCATTCTATCCGTAAGCCCTGGCAGCCTGTGATTTCCATTCTAGAATTCTATCAGTTCAAGAACGATTTTTTTAAATTTATTTTTAAATTCAGGATAATTCTCTGGAGATTTATCAGAAGTGTTGTATGTCTTGAATTGCGAAGCATTGTCCCAAGGTATGCATTTACCACAGTTTGTGTAGCCATTCATTTGTTGAAAGGCATTTAAATTAACTCGTGATTTGGTGATTACAAACAAATGTGTTATAAATATTTATGGCACATTTTTTGAGAATATACGTTTTAATTTACAGGGGATAAATGTGCAATGGTTCGATCATATGACAGTTATAGGTTTAGTTTCTAAGAAACTGTCAAACGGTTTTCCAGGATGGCAGTACCATCTTGCATTCCCACATACCATGTAAAAATGGCCCAATTTGTCTGCATCCTGCTCAGCATTTTGCATTGCTTTGTTTTTTGTTAATATATTTTTTTAGTTTATTTATATATTTTTGAGAGAGAGGGAGAGAGAGAGAGAGAGTGGGGCAGGGGCAGAGAGAGACTGAGAGAGAGAATCCCAAGCACAGAGCAGAGAATCCTAAGCTGACAGCACAGAGCCCGACACAGGGCTTGAACTCACGAAATGTGAGATCATGACCTGAGCCAAAATCAACAGACATTTAACTGAGTCACCCAGGTGCCCCTAATTTTTGATCATAGTCATTCTAATAAGGAAGATGTGTAGTTATATCTTACTGTGTTTTAATATGCATTTCTCTAATGACTAATACTGAATCGCTTTCAAGTTCTTATTTGCTACATATGTATACTTGTGATGGTTAATTTTGTTTATCAACTTGGCTAGGCTATGGTACTCAGATATTTGATCAAACACCAGTCCAGATGTAGCTGTGAAGGTATTTTTTAGTTGAGACTAATATTTAAGCCAGTAGACTTTGAAAAACAAAGTTATCTTTTATAACATGGGTAGACCTTTTCTACTCAGTTGATGTCCTTAAACACAAATAAAATCTGTTGACGACAAGACAGACTTTTGTCTCCAGAATGCCTTAGGATTTGAGCTGCAACATCTATTCTTTCGTGGGTCTCCAGTCTGCCACCGACGAGGCAAACTGACAAGCCCCCAATCACATGAGGCAATTCCTTAAAATAATGCACCCTTTCTGTGTGTGTGTATGTGTGTGTGTGTGTGTACACACACACATATATATATGTTTCTGTTTTTTCTGGACAACTCTTTCTAATATAATCCTCTTCAGTGAAATATCTGTTCGTATATTCTGTCCTTTTCCTATTGTTCAACTGCAGAATTTTGAGGGCTTTTTTCTCATAAACAATTTCTTTATAGAATGGCAGTTTGCAAATATGTTTTCTTGTATGTAGCTTGCATTTTTGTTGTTTTTAACAGAATATTTTGTTAGAGAGAAGTTTTAAATTTTGATGAAGTCCTGTAGAAAAATAAAACAGAAGACCAACGTACCGCAGTTGCCAAAACTACCCTACATATGAAGATTAAATAAAGCCTTAGTAGATAAATAAAATATGAGTAAATTTGCAGCAATCAGAGCTGAATTGCCATTAACAGTAAATAGGTTATTTAAAATAAAGAAAAATGGCACAAAATAGAAGTTAGGTATGGAAAAAAAAATCAAGGGCATGTAAAATACTCTTTTTTATGTAGTCTGTGGTGTATATAGATGCAATATACAAGAAAGCAGTACTACAAAGGATGAGGGTAATTAAACACATCTGTAGCAAGGTTCTTGTATTTTATGTAATAGGTAAATAGTGACTGTGACAGTTTAAGGATGCATTTTTAAATCCCTAGAGAAATCACTAAAATGTAAAAAGGATTAATTAAAAAGTCAGTAAAGGTAATAAACTAGAATGGTTTTTTAAATCTCTCCTGGCTCAGTTGTTAAGCATCCAACTCTTGATTTCGGCTCCGGTCATGATCTCTGTCTGGTTCATGAGTTCAAGCCCCGCATCAGTCTCAGTGCTGACACAGCGGAGCCTGCTTGGGATTCTCTTCTTCTCCCTCTCTCCCTGCCTCTATCAGTTTTTCTCTCTCTCTCTCAAAATAAATAAATAAACTTAAAAAAAAAAAAAACCTCACGAGATTAACCCCTTAAAAGGAATAGTATTCACTGATGCTGCACTGGGATCTGTCTCCTTACCATCTGGTGATGGTCGAAGACCTGTCTCTCCTCGAGGCCTCCTTTGACTCTACTCCATTGGGAAGAGAGGAGGATGCCTCAACACTGCCAGGTTGGGATGGAAGTCCAGGCTTCCAACATGGACATTCAGGGAGGGATGTTGAGGGAACTGGCT
The DNA here is from genome assembly GCA_030068075.1 of Paguma larvata. Lineage (NCBI taxonomy): Eukaryota > Metazoa > Chordata > Mammalia > Carnivora > Viverridae > Paguma > Paguma larvata. The sequence goes on from CM057840.1 coordinate 41,151,462, forward strand.
GTCGCCTGGGAGAGGTGAAGTGCATGCATCCCTCTTTAGAGCCTCTCAAGCAAGGGGGATGGTACACCTTGTTCTAGTTGGCCAAGGGTGGACTTGGCAATTACTGGTGGTATTCGGCTCTAATAGACGCAATTTCCCTGAAGTTCTGTCTTCCTATTCTTTTGTCTCAAGAGACCAGGCTTATTGGGGTTTATTTTGTTGTGCCTGGTGCCATTTCTGAGTTATAGATTCCACCAGAATCCAGCATGAAATGTAGGTGGCCAAAAGAAAACCCAAGAAACTTGATTTTGGGGTCCTGAAGTCCCTAGCCAGTCTGACTTCTCTCTACATTTTTTTCTTCTTACTTTTTATATATAATAGTCAGAAGTTTAAGTTATACGTATTAGGAGAAATAGAGTAAAATATATCTACTATATCTTCTTGGAAGCAGAATTTTAATTATTTTCACAATATAAAATATTTCAAAAATTCAGAATTGTACTGAGAATAATAAGAATCACACCCAAAAAACAATCAATCATCTTTATAACTGTTATCAATAAGCCATGTTAATTTCAAATCCATGTTTTGTTTTGCGTAATACATAAGATATTAAAGATACAGTCCAATCTTATTAGGTATCTATCTGTAAAATAATTTCTTTCCTCAACTCTCAGGGATAATATCATTAGTATTTATTATTTTGATAAATAGATAATATGGGTTTCAATATATTTATGTATGTTTATACATTATACATTATTATTTTGAAATATTTTAAACATTTTGAATGATATCATGTTGCATATACCAGAAAATAAATTCTGTTGATGAAATTATATATTTGAGATGCATATTCATGTTGATAAATGTTTAGATAGTTGTTTAAATTTACAATTTTTTATTTGCTAAATATCTGCTTTTTAAATTTCTGATATTGTGTATAAGTGCCTTTCTTTCCTTTCTCTCTGGTTTATATTTTTAATGATTACATTTTATTTATTATTGATTTTATTTCAAGGAAAAAACACAAACTTTGTGGATACTTTCTATTATACACATTTCTTTTTATGCCATTATCATTTTTATCTGCTTCTTCTACTTTTTTGAATTTATTTGTTATAGTGTTACAATAAGCTTCTAATTTTTCCTACTCTGCTATTGAAGTTTTTCACATATTGCTAATGTGTTTCCCTATATTTCTCACCTACCTTGTGTTGTTTCAAGATCTGTATAAATGAGTCTATATTTTAGATTTTGACTACGAGGGTGACCTTGGATGCTCTAATTGCTCCAAACCACTCAATCTCTGAAATAATAATTTCAAAAGTCTAAAATTATAATAATTCACAGATTTAGGAATCTATGTGTAAGAGGCAAGACACTGTAGCCCTTTAGGATAGATGAAAAACAAAATGAACATGACCATTGCCCTTGTGATATGTGGTCTACCACGGTAAGGAATATTAAGTGAGAAAGTTCAATTCTGAAGAGTAATATGAGAGGAAGAGTGCAAGATGCAAGTAAACCTACAGAAAAAAAACAAACTATGAGATAAAGATAAATCATTTCTGAGGAAATTACATTAATAAAGATAATAAATAAATTATTATAATAAATTAAATAAACATGTATATAATGTATTAAATAAATAAATAAAAACCATAAACTGTTGTCCAGGGTAAAGAGAAATCAGATAGGAGTCTTCTAGGCAGGCAAAACAACGGAACGAGACAATTCCCAGTGAAGCATAAGACCTGGGATGTTCATACACAAAAAGCTAGAAACCATTTTAATGGGATAAAAATATACTGTATTTTAGTACTCACAAGCCTACTGTAAGAGACAGGAGAGAGGACCAATGCATATAGTTATACTTAGTTATATTTTTGAGGCCTTGTTTCTTCTTGAAAGTGAGGCCAAGGTATTGTAAACTTCTCAAGAGGCCATTTTACAGCAAGCAACTCTTGTATTTACCTATAAAACCCCCGTGTCAGATATGTAATCTCTTGTACTGAACATCAGAGAAACTAGATGTGCTGTCAGACAGTATCTGTGGTGGTGAGGATGAATGGATAAATGTCTCTTGGGCCTCTTTTTTTGTCAGTTATTTTCAAGTTTTTCTTAGCTATATCTGACAGTGTTGTAAGCTCATTCATCTTGTTAAAGCTTTTGTAGAAACTAACTTCTTAAAACTACCATTCAACTTTGATAAGTAAAAGAGTACTTTTATTAATAATGTTTTATAGTAGCCTTTTATTTCAAAACATGATGCACTCTGTCAATTTTTAAATAGTAATGACTTTGTGGTCTTGGATTTATGACTAATTCATCATTTTCATTGACAGGCTATTGTATTTTGTAGGTACACAGATACCTGTGATACTCTGAGCTAGTGTAATTGATCAAAATTCCTTAAAGGGAAAGAAAAAATTCTTTTGATGAAATACAGCATTAAAAAGTATAGCTACCATATGGCGACCTGGCCCCTTTTTATATTCCTCCTCCCAGTCTCCCCCTTATCCCTGGGTCACATGAGAAAACCACAGATCTCAGAAGGGGTACCACTGCTGTGGTTTCCATGATAACTACATAAAAAATGTACAGCTGTAGTATGTTTCAAGCAGGTGTAGGTGAAGGATGCATTTTCAACATGGTGATCATGGCTATAACAGACTTTACAGAAGATGAATATTTTATGAAAATGCAGTATAAAAATATTTAAGGGGGCACATCTGCAGAGGAGTTAAGATGGCAGAAAAGTGGGGGGGGTCAAGGCCTTCCTCATGTCTCAAACACAGCTATATTGAGGTCAGATCACTTGGAATGCCCAGGATATTGGTCTGTGGACTGGCAGAAGGATCTCCACAGTTGGAGGGAGACAGTGTGGCAGGTGCAAGGTTTACTTCAACAAACAAATCAAAGTGCACCTAGTTAAAGGTCCAAACACTCCCCATTGCAACCAATGAGGAATTCTGCAGAGGACTCACCAGTGGGAAAGAGCAGCCCAAGCACAAAAACAGAAAGCACACAGCATACCCCAGAAAGACTTTCTGAAGTGCCAGGCCCTGGTCAGTGTTATGACCCCTTTTTAATTTAGTAGTACTCTCCAATACAGAAAACATAATCAGTTTTTAAAATACACAAAAGACAGAAACTTAGCCAAAATTACAAGATGGAGGAATTGTCCCAAATTAAAGGTCAAGAAGAAATCAAGCCAGGGACTTGCTCAAAACAGATATAAACAATATATGTGAAGAAAAAAGGAGAATAGTCATAAGACTTACAACTGGGTTTGAAAAAAGGATAGAAGACACCAGAGAAACCTTTGCTGCAGTGATCAAAAACCTAAAAACTAGTCAGGCTGAAATAAAAAATGCTATAATTGAGATGTAATACCACCTGGATATAGTCACAATGAGGACTGAAGAAGCAGAGGAGACAATAGGTGATGTAGAAGATAAAATTATGGAAAATTGTGAAGCTGGATAAAAGAGGGAAAGCAAATTACTAGATCATGAGGGGAGAATCACAGAATTTAGTGATTCCATAAAACAAAGCAATATCACAGATGCTCCAGAAGAGAAGAGTGGGAAAATGGGGCAGGAGTTTTTTTTTTTTGTTTTTTTTTTTTTGTTTTTTTTTTGGAACAAATTATAGCTATGAACTTCCCTAATCTGCAAAAGGAAATAGGCATTCAAGTCCAAGAGGCACAGAGAAGTCCCCTCCATATCAACAAAAACAGGACAACACCACAACATATCATGGTGAAACTTGCAAAATACAAAGATAAAGAGAGAATTCTGCAAGTATCTAGGGACAAAAAGTCCTTAACCTACAAAAGTAAGAAACATAAGGTTAGCAACAGACCCGTCCACTGAAACTTGGTAGGCCAAAAGGCAGGAAATATTTAATGTGTTGAAAGGAAAATATGTGCAGCCAAGAATTCTTTCTCCAGCAAACTGTCATTCACAATAGAAGTAGAGATAAAGGGATTCTCAGACGAACAAAAATTAAAGGATTTCATGACCACTAACCCAGGCCTGCAAGAAATTTTAAGGAGGAGGAGGAGGAGGAGGAGAGGAGGAAAGAAACGAAGACTACAAAGGACCAGAGAACATCACCAGGAACAACAACTTTACAGGTAATACAATGGCAGTAATTTCATGTCTTTCAATAATCACTCTGAATGTAAATGGGCTACATGCTCCAATCAAAAGACATGAAATACAAATCAAGACCACAATGAGGTACCACCTCACAACCTGTCAGAATGGCTACAATTAACAATTCGGGCAACAACAGATGTTGGTGAGGATGGGGAGAATGCAAACTGGTGCAGCCACTGGAAAACAGTATGGGGGTTCCTCAAAAAATTAAAGATATAACTACCTTACTACTCAGACATAGCATTGTGAGGTATTTATCTAAAGAATGCAAAAATATTGATTTGAGGGAGCACATGCACCTCAATGTTTATGGCAGGGCTATAAAAATAGCCACTTTATGGAAAGAGCCCAAATGCCCAACAACTGATGAATTGATAAAGAATAAGTGGATTAAATATATACAATGGAATGCTAGTTGGCTACCAAAAAGAATGAAATCCTGCCATTTGCAGCAACATGGATGGAATTAGAGTGTATTATGCTAAGCAAAATAAGTTAGTCAGAGAAAGCAAAATATCATACAATTTCACTCATATGTGAAATTTAAGAAACCAAATGGATGAATGTAGGGGAAGAGAAGAAAAAAATATAAATAAAACAGATAAAAACAGATAGGGAAGCAAACTATGAGAGACTTAAATATAAGAGGGTTGCTGGAGAGGAGGTGGGTGGGGGATGGCTAAATGGGCATTATGAGCACTGTGGAGGGCACTTATTGGGATGAGCACTGGGTGTTATATGTAAGTGCTGAATCATTGGGGTCTCCTCCTGAAACCAATACTACACTGTATGTTAACTTTAATTTAAATAAAAAAATAATAATAAATAAAATAGATAAATAAATAGGCAAAGGTAAAGTGAGAGAGAAAACAATAATAAAAGAATAAAATAGGGGCGCCTGGGTGGCTCAGTCGGTTAAGCGGCCGACTTCAGCTCAGGTCATGATCTCATGGTCTGTGAGTTCGAGCCCCGCGTCGGGCTCTGTGCTGATGGCTCAGAGCCTGGAACTGGCTTCGGATTCTGTGTCTGCCTCTCTCTCTGCCCTTCCCCTGCTCATACTCTGTCTCTCTGTCTCTCAAAAATAAATAAACGTTAAAAAAAATTTAAAAAAAAAAGAATAAAATAAAACACAGAGGCCATTGTGTGGCTGGAAACCTTGACAAGCAATTAAGGAAATACTTGGAAAGTCCCATCCCTGGAGGTTTTGATATGGCTGTGTTCTCTTCTCTTGCCATTGGTGTCCCCAAGTTTAGAATAAGAATTCTTCATGAGTATTTTGTGTTTCTTCAAGACACTTTTTGATCTAAGAGCACTGACAAGCTTGATTAAAGGATGATTGCCTCAGAAGCTATAGATTGTGTATTGCTCTAGCGACATAGGAGACTGCGACTTCTCTGACCTATGGACATTTGCTCAGATTACAGGAGTGTAAAAACCTCGGCACCTTCCTAATACTCTCCTCAGATAAAGTCTTTTATTCTAACTCTATTCGTTTTTATATCCCAAAGTAAAAACCCTCCTTTCAACCAATGGAGGATTGGATCTATATATCAACTGCCCTCTCTAAGTTTAGAATCACAGAACATCAAGGTTCTTGAGATGCAGGAACACACAAACATTTGGCTGTCACTGTGGTACTCCATGGTGATCAGGGCTCCTGGAAATAGCACTAAAATTCCCTTTGAGGAAATCGGTTATCTTCTAAATCAGAGATTACGTGTTTCCTCACACACATGCAAGGACACATGCACACACACAACTGTATATAAAAACTTATCAACTCCCTGTACAGCTAAGTCCTTTCTTGGTTCCTCACTCTGTGTTGCCTGTTTCATTGCCGCCTGGATCCTGACTCTCTGGGCTTCATCACCTGGACTTTGGATTCACCTCCTTACATAGTAGAGTCTACTGTGACCCTCAGTTTTAAGTTCTGTATTCTTCACCATGACTAGGCCAATCTTGTATTAACGCATGAGTCCTTTTCATCCTGCTTCTATCACCCAGAATACCCTGATTCTAAGCCCTGATTATAGCAAAATAACCAGCACTCCAAGATCCTATTATTAATATCACATATATTATTATAGAGCCAATAAAGAACTTAGGTTCCCCGAATCTCAATTGCATTAACTGTAAAATGGGAACGTTAACATAAGGCACTTGTGAGGATCAAATAAGACTTGCTGTGTATAAGTATCTTCTAAACTATGAAATATTAAACAAACATAGTTTCTCATAATTATTACTATCATTCAAATAAGCCCATAAATAGTTGTTCAAAAATTGACACTCTTGTTCACTAATTTTTCTCATGTTTCATCATATAAATAACTACCCACTAATCAAAGTGAGAATCAATAGTGGAAATCAAAACCATGAAAAAGACAAGGTCTAAGATGACACCAATGATGTTTGAAAAAATACTAGAACTTCTTATATTTAGCATATATTAATTCCTTTATTTTTCTACATTTTAAAAATTTATACACTATATTATAAAGTAATTATGTTTATTAAAGACTGCAGTTGCTCAAACGTTTCTTTCTTCAATCGGTATGTTTAGTGGTGCTCTATTTCTTGAGATTTAAATCTATGTACTCAATTTTCAACTGGATATTCATACTTTTTACATGTTTTCTATATTCATTGAAAACACAACATACTCCTAATGAAATGTGTATCTAAGATGTGTCTATCCTCTTGAATGGGCTAACTCTCCTGTAAGTAAGATGCTACTTTGATTTAAATATGTGCTATTAGAGCCAAGAACATTTGTAATTGAATTCTTGCTTAAACAAAAGCAAAAACTAGAAAACAAAGCATGAAAGAATATTTTCTTACTATACGTAGTATAAACGACCTGAAAGATACAAATTAATCTTGTTATATTCTAGTTGAATTATAGTAAAATTGAGTATCACAATATTTACACTAGCTTCAGTCAGATTTATTACTTTTTTGTTTATGTTACATAAGCATTCTGTGTATGCTTTGTATATTTAAAGCTGCATATACTAGTGCAATATGACAGAACCCGATTTATGTGTTTAGTTCCTCAGCTGTGTTTTTGCATTGTAATTACAAATAAGGTTTAATATTTAGCAGATTTTCTCAATAAATGTAAAGACAAAAAAAAATCCCTAAAGCCACATTATAGTAATTAAATCTCTGAATGTTAGCATTTGTTTTGGAAATTTCTTACAGGAAGCATTAAACATTTTTACAATTTACTGAATTGTTTGGTTCAGTAAATCTTGAGATTTAAATATATGTACTCAATTTTCACCTGGACATTCATACTTTTTATAGGTTTTCTATATTCACTGGAAACACAATATACTCCTAATGAAATGTCCTTATTTTGCAAAAGTTTCACATTGGTCACTGAAACATGTAAAATAATTTTAAAATCATTTATGGAAAAATTTCATATTGTCTGTATATTTTTTATACTGTTATGTGGGCAAGGAATTTGAAGGTAAGAGTTAAATGATTTAACTGGAAGACAAATTAAAGCTCTGCTTATTTCTATTACAAAGTTTGCCTATTTCAACCTTGAACAAATTCAGTTTTTGTTCTATGATAAAATTGTTCTTTTATGAATGGATATAGCATTGTAATTCTTAGTCAATGTCTTCACTCTGATCTAATGCTTAGATTTTATTCTCTATGCCTTGTACATTTTCCTCGTGTTTCTTTTTAGTGTTCAATAAAGTAACTGAGGTAACAGAAATCATTTGCTCATACAGAAGCTTATTTTTCCCACGTGGAATATCTCTGCACAACCCAAAGTACTGTTAAAGGAAATAAATTAACATTCTCAATTCCTCTAATTTATGTATAAATTATCTTGTTTGCCAATTATCCTTTATATAATAGCCTATTTCCACATTCCCTGGTCAATATTCTCCAGTTTCAGGGAACTTGGGTTCCATACTAGCAAGACCTGTTCTACAACTCTTGTGACATTCTCATTCACATACTTTACCCAACACCTGCTTTGCCAATAAAGATTTTTTTAAGAATTAAAAATGTCTCATATCCTTATATCCTCAAAATGGGTTACAAATAATCACAGCATTTCCATATAATGCACATGAATTGAATCTTCATATTATTTGATATCTGCAAGATCAGGTTCTTTAGATTACTCCTTCTTTCCCCAAGGGCTCTCTTCCTCTATCTTCTGGCACCAGGTGCCTCCAGCGATCTTGCTGACTCTGAGACAGTCTTTATTGGTATTCCCTATTCCTCAGTCTAAACCAAAAAGTGTCTATTCTAATTGCTAATACCTATTACAAGTCATTATTATCCCACTTTTGAGTTACTGCAAATCTTTCATGACTATTCTCCTCACACCTAGCATTTTCTGTTTCTGAAATCATATCCTCTGAGCAACTTTTTTCTTGTAATTGTGTGCATACCTTAGTTTAGCACTTATGACACAGTCTTATAATTGCCAATTCACTTGTCTTTTATACATCTAGACAGAAAAATCATCAAAGGTGAGATTTACTCATCATTATTTACTAGCTCACTGTAAAATGCATGAAATATACTATAAGAAAAAAGATGCTTTTTAATGAATATCTTCCTTGATCTATTTATGTTGCCATTTTGCCTTTTTCAACGCTTTCACTGTATTTCTCAAGCTATCATAATTACCAAGTGCCTGTGCTTACTTATCAACTGCACACTTTTAACATCATATGCTATGAATTGACACCTATCATAATACTTAAATTATTCTCCCAGAAACTGTCAATGCTGTAATGTTAATTAACAATTCTCTCTGTATTTTTTATTGTTAACATGCAGATGACAGAATGGTCATATGCCCCAAACCGAATTCAACAAACATTGAATTAGTGCACATATTAGGCCATATTTCCTTCTAGGCTCTTAGGTATAAGGAGATTAACAACCATTAATTAATTTATTAATCAGTTCATTAAATGTATACTTACCAGAATCCTGCTATGAGTCAAGAACTTACATAAGAGCTGAGGCAAAGAGAAATGGGTAAAGCGAATCCTGAAGCCCCATTGTAATCTGATTAAAGTTAAAATATATAAATGTAGGTAAAATGATTGAAGAAAACTACACCTTATAAAGAGGGAAGAGCAGGATGTATTGGGGGCATAACATAAGCAGACAAACTAATAAAGAATGTGGGAAGAAAGTAGAAATTTGTGAAATTGAGGACATTAGTGAAGAGTGAAGGCAATTACTTAAAGAATCAAGATTGAGAGCTTAGAAGCCTGAATGAAAGAATGACTGGGTAAGATACATTTACTGACCTATGGGAAAAAGGAGAAGCATAATTGGGAGGGGGGGCATTAGAACAAAGTGTTTCATTTTGGACAGGTTTTGAAGCGTTTTTCAGGTGCTGGCAAAATACCCAAGTGCTTAGTTCTAAGAGATAGTTACCTATAAGGGCATGAGGCTCAGGAATCAGCTCTGAACTACAGAAATCGATTTGCTAGATTTCAACATACGATGACAACACGCTACATGGCGTTAAATGGATTGTCTGTGGAAGGTTCAAATTTCTTTTAACATTTTATTTTAATTTTTGAGAGACAGAGCTGGAGCAGGTGGAGGGACAGAGAGAGGGAGACTCAGAATCCAAAGCAGGCAACTTGAACCCATGAATGCAAGATCAGGACCTGAGCCGAAGTCAGACGCTCAATCGACTGAGCCACCCAGGCACCCCTGTCTATGGAAGGTTTAAAGAGCGAAAAATCAGAGGTCTGGTAGCAGCACTGATGCTCCCTCAACATTAACCAGAAAGCAAAGGAAAAGAAACCTGTAAAGGAATGTGATATGCAGCCAGAGGAGATGGAAAGCTAGATTCTTTACGCACATTTCCTGACAAACCTCCCAGACAACCACTAATACACTTTTTTGTTGTCACAGAGTTGGATTTCCTGGACATTTCATACCAAAGGAATAATATGACACACAGTCTCTTATATCTGACTTCTTTTACCAAGCATGATGTTTTTGAGGTTCATCCACATCATAGCATGTGTCTGTAGTTACTTCCTTTTTACTGCTCAATACCATTCCCGTCTGTGGATATACTATATTGCTCTATCCATTCACAAACTCAATGCCATTTAGGTGGTTTCCATTTTTTGTTATTATGAATAATGCTGCAAAGAACGTCCATGTGTTAAGTCTTTATGTGGATATATACACCCATTCTCTTGGATAGATACCTAGAAGTTGAACTGCAGGGTCACATCTGAAAAATCTATGTTTAATATTTTAAGAAAGTGCCAAAATGTTTTTCATGTGGCCGCATCATTTTACATTACTGCCAATAATGCACAAGAGTTCTCCTTTCTTCACATCCTCAACATTTGTAATTATCTGTCTTTTCATTCCTTTTTATATATTGCTGGAAAGAATTTTGAAATAGTTTTGTCAAGGGTTTTGATTGTATTTTCACAAGATATATTTTGATTTTCTTTTGTTGGTAATATCTCTTAATGTTTTTGCATTCATGATTTTCTGGCTTCATAAAATTAGTAAGAAAGTGTCCCTTTCCCTTTATTTTCTAAAAAGGGTTTTTTTATGAGTATATTTATTACTGTTGTTATTATTGTTATTATTATTATTATTATTTCTCATTCAGAGCTGCAAGGCTATCAGATTTTATATTATTCCTTAAGAGTGGATAAAGAAGATGTGGTATGTATATATATACAATGCAATACTACGTGGCAATGAGAAACAATAAAATCTGGCCATGTGTAGCAACATAGATGGAACTGGAGGGTATTATGCTAAGTGAAATAAGTCAGTCAAAGACAGATACCATATGTTTCCACACATAGGTGGATTTTGAGAGACTTAACAGAAAACCAGGGGTGGGGGAAGAGGAGAAGGAAAAAAGACACAGAGAGGGAGGGAGACAAAACATAAGAGACTCTTAAATACTAAGGAAAAACCGAGAGTCGAGGAGGGTATTGGAGGGGGGACAATGGGTTGCAGGCACTGAGGAGGGCACTGGTTGGGATGGGCACTGCGTGTTGTATGGAAACCAATTTGACAATAAAAAGTTTAAAATAAAAAAAGAATATTTGGTCATTTTTATCTTTAAGGGATTTAAGATTTATTGGCATATGTTAGTGAAAGTCTCTGATAATTATCTTATCATGTGACATGTAGGATGTCCTCTCTTTCATGCCTGATAATGGGTTATCTATATTCCCCTGATATTTTCTTTGATTATTCTGGCTAGAATTTTATCTTTTTATAACTGTTTTTCAAGTAATAAAATTTGTTTCCTTAATTTTTCCTGTGACTTTTCTCATTTCTATTCATTTGAGTCTCTCCTCTATTATGTTTTATCTTCTAAATAATTGAGGTTTAATTTGTTCTTTGTTTTCTCACTTCTTAAGGGGAAAACTTAGGTTATTTAATAATTTCCTGCATTCTAGTGTATTCAAAATTGTAAATCTGACTCTGGTGTATCTTTAATTCTACCATGTAATCAGTGACACAATCTTTGTATTACCATTCACTTCAAAGTAATATCTAATAATATTATACTTTAATTATTGACAGGATATGTACTATTTAATGTGCATGTACTTGAAAATTTTTTCAGATACTTTTATTGATTTACACTTAAGTGATTTTCAGTATTTCAAAATTTTAAAGTTTATTCAGACTCTTTTGTATGGTGTAGCACAGCTTCTATCTTGGTAAATATTTCTCATGCCCTTATAAAATTATGCATTTTTTCAGATGAGCATATTGTACAAGTATTAATCAAAGTGGTCAATTGTGTGGTTTTACTGAATAGTAATGCTTTTTTAATCAAATACTGAGAGAGGACTTTAAAATCTCCATGTAATAATCAAGTTTGTTTTTATCTACTTTTATTTGTGTCATTCATTTTTTCATTTATTGTTATGCTTTGTTATTAAATTAATATATATCTAGATTAATTAGCACCTTTCTATTATATTAAATGCAGATGTGGATAAATTAACAATTTATTTCTAAGATATATATCTTTATTTCTATTAGCATCTTTGTCTTAAAAGACATATTTTTACTGATATCATTATAGTGTCATAATTTAATTTCTGCATCCACTTATTTGTGTTACTGTTGGCAGACATTTTATTTCAACATAAGTTATAAAATTCCACATTTTACTGTTTATTTTGAGTAGTCATTGTCTATTCAATTTAAAACCTAAATTTAAAAATAAATTCAAATATAAATATTTCACATTTACCCAGTTAAGTTTTAATTTATATTGCTCTTTGTTTCTTTGTGTAGATCTATGTTTCTATGTGATATAATTTGCCTTTCTCTATAGAAAAAAATAAAAAATAACCTCCTTTAACTTCCTTTCTTCCCTTCTTCCTTCTTTCCTTCCTTCATTTCTTTTTTTTCTTCTCTTCCTATCTCCCTCCCTCTGTTCCTTCTTTCCTATCTTATTAATGAGTGCTTACTAGTAAAAAGTTCTTTCATCTTTTATCTCAAATTCTTTGTTTCATTTTCATTCTTCAAGCATGTTTTCTTTTCTTTCAAAATTTTTAATGTTTATTTATTTTTGAGAAAGTGAGAGAAACAGAGAGAGAGAGAAAGAGAGAGATCCCGAGCATGGTAGGGGTGGAGAAAGAGGGAGACAAACACTGAAGGAGCTTCCAGGCTCTGAGCTGTCAACACTCAGCCTGACACAGGGCTTGAACTCACCAACTGCGAGATCATGACCTAACCAAGTCTGATGCTTAACTGAGGCACTCTGGTGCCCCAAGCATGTTTTCCTTTGATAAAAATAGTATGCCATTGTTTTATCACTTTAAAGATGTCATCCCATTGTCTGTTTAGCTTCTGCATTGCTTAAAATCAGTAAAATTTTTTCATTGTTCTTCATATGTTAAGTGTTTTATTTGTTTTTATTCTGATTATTTTTAAAAATTTCTGTTTACAGTGGTTTTCACCAATTTAGCTGTGGTCTGTCTAGGGTTTTTTGTTGGTCTTGCTTTGGGTTTGTTAAATTTTCTTGACATATGAGTTAATTTTATTTCATCAAACTTGGAAAATTTCTACATTATTTTTTTCTTCTCCTCTCTCTTGTCTCCTCTCTTCTCTCTCCTCCTTCCTCTTCCTCCTCCTTCTCTTCTGTGTTTCATCTTGACCCATCTTCAACTTTAATTAATCTTTTCTTTAGCAGTATCCAATCTGCTTTGTAGTCTGTTGATTATGTCTTATTTAAGATAGATATTTCAGTTATAGCTTTAGACTTTATGCATTTACATTAGCCAGTAGACAACCTTCATCATTTCCTTCTTGCACTCATATTTTACACTAAAAACTTAAACATGTTTATAATAGCAATTTTCTAAACCCTTAACTGCAAAACTGCAGTTTTGGAGGTTTTTTTATTTTTTAATCTTAATTGTTGGTCAACTTTTCATGCTTCTTTGCAAGTCTATTAATCATTTAGTTGTATTCCAGACATTACAGATACTATGTTTTACAGAGTCTGACATTTCTATTCTTCTCTTAATGTTAAATTATGGTGTAAACACAATGTATATATAAATACCTAACAGAAAAGCACAGTAAAAAATTATTAAAGCAAAAAAATAAAAATAAAAATATATAATAACGGGCACCTGGGTGGCTCAGTCGGTTAAGCACCGACTTAGGCTGAGGTCATGATCTCATGGTTTCTGAGTTTGAGCCCCGCGTTGGGCTCTGTGCTGACAGCTCAGGGCCTGAAGCCTGCTTCAGATTCTGTGTCTCCCTCTTTCTCTGCCCCTCCCCTGTTCACACTCTGTCTCTCTGTCAAAGTAAATAAACATTAAAAAAAATTTAAAAAAAATAATGGTGAAAAATGTCAAATATATGCTTATTATACTAGATTATTAGCAATTAAATTATTACAGAAAAAAGTATAAAACAAATAGAAATTAAAAATTAAAAGTGTATAGGTTTTAACCAAATATTTAAGCGATGTATGAGTAGATATTGCTTACTTTTTAAAGCATTTTGTTTTAACTTGATTTCCAGCATTTTGAAAACTGTGATATTTTCTTAGCTGTGCTTGTATACCCAAGAATAAATTCCTAACAGTAGCTGAGTATAAGTTGGTAGATACATCATTAAATTATTAGAGAAATACAGTAACTATGTAAGTGAATTCTTGGAAGACACCAAATAATAATGGTATTTACTTGAGCATAAAATATTTATCGAGAATGAAAAATATAATTCTGCTATTCTAGTCTAAGAGTCTCAGACCCTTACTAAGCTACTTGGCTTTCCTGCATTTCTTTCCTCGGCATCCCATAATCCATTGACAATCACTGTGTATGCATTGTTGATTAGAGATATTAAATGTGTATGTGATATTTTTAAGTGAGATAATTAGATAACTAATGAAGAAAATGTGCAGTAATATTTTATACTGCATTTTTAATAAGCATTTTGACCTAAGAAGCCGGAGAATTATAGTTCATAGTAAACTGTAGGCTCCAACATAGGGTTATCTATTCAAGAAGTGTGTGTGTATGTGTGTGTATCCTAATTGTATTAGGTCATTTGTTATAAAGTAAAATTTAATTTCAATGATCAAAGAATACTCAATTTAAGAGTTCATATTTGATTTAATTGAAAATATTATCTAAAAATAATTTTTAAAAAGTCCAAAGGATTACAATTGATACTCTCTTTTACATAGATTCAGTAAGAATGAATTCAAATATGAATATTTTAAATCCTGGATGTACCCAGCTAAATTTTCTAGTTATGGTTTAATAGGTAGGAATCATCCTTATCTCCTTTTATTTAGCATTTCAACTTTGGTTACCTAGCTATCATTAGTAAAGTAAGCGCCACTTTTATTGCTTTGAAGTTTGTTGCTGGAAAAAGTTACATGGGAGTATTGATTTTTCTTCATGCAAGTTCTAATTGCTTATTTCCTGCACCAGTTGACTTAATTGTTCATTAATGATTTCTTGTTTCTGCTTTGTATTAGTGGTCTGTGATTGTTTCTCAGATAAGTTCAAAATAACATGACTTAAAACAAATACATAAATCTGTTTTCAGTTTTGCTAAGTCTGTGGTTTTTGCGAAAAAAGGTTTTGATATAAATAAAAGGAAAAGTGGCAAATTGTGACCACCTCTTGACATGGAAAAATCTCTCCCCTGTCTTCTTCTCCCCTCCTCTCCTTTATCTTACCGTGTCCTCCACACGGTGGAAGAAGGCTACTGTATCCACCTAGTGGGTTTACTCTTACGGCACATCCTTACCGATGACAGGGCTTTACTGAAGACACACCCTTACTTCACATCCTCCAGGAGCTAGAAAAATTCTATGATCTATGTTTTCCAGATATACAAAGTCTAGACTATGTAAAATTACCTTCTGCATTCATTGCAAAACCTAACTTCCAAAATTATTATCTCATAAACACATAATGATTTGACGTTCAAAGCACAACAGTGAGTAATAATTCTAGTCACTAGTATTCCCTTCCTTGAAGAGAATTTATTTTTCTGAGTGAAAATATTATATATTGCATGATTCCATTTATATTAATTTATCAAAATGACAAAACTATCCTGATGGAGATTAGAACGGTGTTTGCCAGTAGTTAGGACTGGAGAAAAGGTGTGAGTATAAAGGGACGCACAAGGGAGTTTGTGTTGATGGACTTGTTCTACATCTTCATTATAACATGAGTTACACAAATCTATACATGTGTACATCAAAAATATAAATATATAATATACACTACCTTAAATAAATAGTATAGTATAATTTCTGTTATATTTAATTTAAGCCATGTGTTTTTTGATAATAAATTGAAACATGAAAAGAATTTTAAAATCGGTGAAAAGTATAAAAATATAAAACAGAAATCAAAGTATAAAGATTATTGATGCAAACATAATTATTGAAAACTTATGAAGTATCAGAGAAGACTGCTAGATATTTAGCATTAAAACGTGTGTGTATGTGTGTGTGTTGGTGTACAGAGATAAGGCAATTAAGTCTAATAAATCTTTGGCTTTGACATTTAATTTAATTATAACAAGATGGAGATAAAGTATAACCATAAGTTTGACAAATTCTGATTTGTAAAAGATACACATAAGATTTAACTATTAGCAACACCACTGTGCATGGTCTGAGCCAGATTTTATTTTTAGATAGTGCAACTATTCTCTTTGTATGCAACATCTTTCTAGCTATGTTAGCTTATTTGAAAACCTTAAAAGAACAGCTTCATGGTACTACTACCCTTAAAAATCATTAGTTAGATCTTATTCTCTCAAATTTTGTTCTTCGTGTCTCCAATTAAGTAAAGTTATTTAAAATTAAATCACTTTATTATAGTGCCCTTCCCTAGATGTTCAATCTAAAATATGGTTCCCTTATAATATCCTTCATAGTTTTTTGGAAACATGTACTTTAAAATATTTTACTTATTTTTTCTTGCTCATATAACTGATTTTTGTACCAGAATATAGGTTTCTCCTAACAACAACCATGTCTATTTTAATCAACATATTATATTAGCTGAAATATGTTGCTCAATCACCCTGATTTTGATTATCATAGTACTACATCTACCTGGTAGAATTTAGGTTTCTTAACTCAAGTATTTGGCAGCACTCCTGGTGACTGAGGCTTACAGATAGCTTAGAAATGTGGAGACCACAGATGAGGACTGTCAACATCACTAGAAATTTTGTTAGAAATGCAGAATCTGAGGCCTCAGTTCAGAACTATTAAATTAGAATCTGTATTTCGGTAAGCTAGCCAAGTGTTTTGTCTCTCCAATAAAGTTAAAGAAGATGAATTTAAGTTATCTTGTAGTTCTATACATTCAGCAACCAAATAATGACTAAAGACCATGGTTCTACCTGCCAAATGGGCTTTATATTCATGGATTTCCCTCCATTACCAAGTCAAAGTTTTCTTTGAGAACCCATCTTCATGTCCCATTTGACTTAATTCGGTTAAATCTGTTTGGTGATATTTTCACTTATCTTCTGTTCAAACGTTTCTCTGTAAAGGAGGCAGAATGATCTTTTCTCAAAGGAAAAGGTCATGTTATTCTCTGATTAAAAAAAGTTCTGCACATTTCTATTTTAGTTATCTATGTCTGCAAATAAATCATCCAAGAACTTTGTATAAAATAAAATCATTTTATTATGGTCAGAGATTCTTGGGGCAGGAATTCAAAAAGCATTAATATTCCTTATATACTTTGTGATATCTGGAGCATCACTTGGGATTACCGAAATAGCTACATGTGTTCTGCATGGTTGGAGATTGGGAGCCACAGGGTCTATAAAACCCACTTTGGAATCATTTCTACACACATATCTAGTACCTGAGCTAGGATAGTGGAAGGACTAACCAGTAGAATGGTGTCCAGATACTGACTTCTGACATGGTAACTCAGAACTCCAAGACCAAATATTCCCAGTGACCAAGGCAGACATTGCACACCTATTTATGTCTTAGGCATGGAAATCTCAGAATAATTTCTACTATAAGGGTTAAAGGAGTCACAAGTCTAGCCAGATTTAACAGGAGTGGCCATAAATCCTTCCTGTCCATTAGAGGAGTGTCAAAGAATGTCTCGCCAAGTTTTAAAACTATCACCAGTATACCTTCTGACCAAAAATTATTTATAGTCTTCCCAAATGAAAAGTGCATTTGCTATTCTCAAGACCTCAAATTGTCTCATAAAATTATAGTAGCAAACTCAGACTGAAAGTCCAGGATCTCATTATACAAATTAGGCCAAGGTGCAGATAAGGCTTCTCTGGTTCAGATTTTCAAGCACATATAAACTACATGAGTTTTTGTCCTCTACACGCCCAATATGTAACCACAGGCTAGACACTAGAATAGACACTCACTTTCAAAAATGGAGGAAAAGAGGAGGCACACAACCAAGTACTTGTCCATGAAGCAAAATGCCCAAAGAAGTTATTGAATTCAGTCAGGTACATATCACTTATGTCTTAATTAAAGATCATTAATGTTCTTAGAGCATGACCTTTGTTGTCCAACTTCTTTGTTACCCTTCCTTTTCTACAAGAAATAGCCTCTGTTTGTAGCATTTGTAGAGACAAAATCATTGAAGTTTTAAATGACTATAAAATTATCACAAAATCCATACTTTTAAACCACAAATATTTCACTCATTTCATTTAAAGGAAAAGCTTTCAAATCATCTGAAAGACACTGAATATATAAAGTACTGCATTCTTTGAGTGCTTGTTCTTCTCTTTTCTAATGATGCCATCATTAGGCGGAATCTAGCATAAAAGGAATTGAAATGTATAAGCCTGCCTATTGACAAAATACATGAAAGTTCTTTTAATTTTACAAAATGTATTGCATTGTTTCTTAATCCAAGCTGATAAAACTCTTATAAAAATGGTATGGGATTCTCATGTATCGGGTCAGATTACATTGGACCATAGTCACTTAGACAAATCTTTTGAGATTCTCTATCATGATCTCCTTTGAAGCTTCTCTGGGACACAAACTTTAAGACTTGTAGAAACTCTCTTGTTTAGCAAAGTTGATTTATTTACAAAGCATGATAAGACTTACAGAAAATTTTTTGTTTGTTCGAAAGTTTTTTTGAGACATCATCTTTCTGTTTCTAGTTAGTTATTGACATATTTGATGGACAACTTATTAGGAAATGTAATGGCAATGAGGGACAGTTTCTTAGCACTTTCTCCATTTATTGTAAAACATATTGATTACAATACCAAAAACATGAATTAGATTTTACAATGTTTCTTACATATAATTCTAAAATATTAATTTTTTTAATGTTTATTTATTTTTGAGAGACATAGAGGCACAGTGTGAACAGGGGAAGGGCAGAGAGAGAGGGAGATACAGAATCGGAAGCAGGCTCCAGGCTCTGAGCGGTCATCACATAGCCTGACGCGGGGCTCAAACTCACAGACCGCGAGATCGTGACCTGAGCTGAAGTCGGCCGCCCAATTGACTGAGCCACCCAGGCGCCCCTAAAATATTAATTTTTAATGAACTAAAACAGGATAGAAAACTAGTTGGATAGAAAACAGGGGGTAGCAAAAAGAATTTCTGTGGATTACTACACTTCTAATAATGCATTATTTTGCTTAAGCGGTGTCTACTTGAAGATGCAAGACTTGTATATTTAATTATTTCATTAACAAAATTATTCTAATATGATAATGTTGATATACTTAAATTCAGGATGATAAAATAAGAGATGATGATGATATTAAGTGTCTTCATTGGATTTCATGAAAGGAAAGAGTAAGATACTAAGATCTCGAGTGCTATAGTCAGATAATCAGCGTTGTTTCCAAGAAATATTGACAAAGTAATGTCCTCACCTGATTTTTATTCGCTGGGTTTTTTTTAACAGTTTTTTTCAGCAATAGATTATTTTTTAGTAAAAATGAGTTAACTGAATTTAATTAATATTAGATGGTTAACTGAATGGAATGGAGATATAGGTGAATGATGAGCAAAAAGGAGAGAGAGAAATGCCATTATGGTCTGTGTTTTAAAAATAAACATTTACAGATACAAAGGAACAAAGAGAAGGTAACTTTGGGACTACTTTGGCATTTGTATTTTCTCAAAAACATGTTTTTATTAAGTACAAAAAAACCCTGAAATAATCTAAATATCTTTCAAGTTTTGCTAAAATAAGAAAGAAATGATCTTATTGTAAGTTCAGTTATAACTGAATAATAATTAAAGATTTACTAGGGGCACCTGAGTGGCTCAGATGGTTAAGCATC
Source organism: Paguma larvata (assembly GCA_030068075.1). Lineage (NCBI taxonomy): Eukaryota > Metazoa > Chordata > Mammalia > Carnivora > Viverridae > Paguma > Paguma larvata. Next base: position 41,171,429 of record CM057840.1, read on the forward strand.
TGATTTTGGGTCAGGTCATGACCTTGTGGTTCATGAATTCCAGCCCCAAATAGGGCTATAACAGCTCAGAGCCTGGAGCCTGCTTCAGATTCTGTGTCTCCCTCTCTCTGGAGCTCCCCTGCTCACACTCTGTCACTTTCTCTCTCATACACACACAAATAAATAAACATTAAAAAATTAAAAATATATATTTATTTACCTTCAAGCAAATACAACAATCAGAAATCTTTAGAATTGATGTGTTTGGCAATTCCAAACCAGTGTGATTGCCAACTAAAACTTGTCAGGATATCATTCAAGAAATATGATAGTCTGTATTTTACATACCCCATATGCTTTTCAAAATGTGTAATGTCATATAAATATAATGAAAACATATTTAATATTACATTTTAACACTTTCTCTTATATAACTATGCAGTATTGAATTTATAATTATAGGAAATGCCAAATGAACATACTGAATATTACAAAACTCAATCATTGCAATGACTAAATTTTAAAGCTAAAATCAACAAAAGAGAGTATTGGCAAAGATAAACTAAATAAAGACACTGTATTTGTACAAGCTGATATGAAATGCCAGCTCTCTCAGTCTGAGTTTCATTAGGTTTGTGAACACTAACATATTTGTTTAAAGACACTCCCTATCTCAATATAGGAAGTCTAGTTGCTAATGCAACTTTGTTACTCTGTAAACTTATAATTGTGTGCTTATAAATTATCATATTCAAATATATAAATTTAAGAAAGAACATGCACATAAATATACATGCTTTTTAAAAATAAAAAAAAAGAAACTCACAAAGTTAACATAGGTGTCAATGAGGATGAAGGAAATAGGATGGTGAAGATAAGAATAGAAACTAGACTTCTCTGCATTCATGTACCATATTTTGCAGATTTAATACTTATTCGGTATTAAAATGTATAAAGTAATTCCTAAAAGTCAAAAGTTAAATAAAGGGAATGAATTCAAGGTTTTTGAGTCGGTTCTACAGCCCATTCTATGCAATTAAGAATGATAAAAATTGCTCACAAAAGGAACATGGCAGAGGAGTAGGGGGCTCCAGTATTTCGCTTGCCCTTTAAAGGGGGACGACTGAAACCATTGTCTCTCTCTCAACTCCAAAAATCGGGGGGAAAAGGTGCTAGAGCTGACAAGAAACTAAGGCGAACACAGACACGGCCCAACTGAACTGTGAGTTTAATCTGGGTCGGATAAAACGAACTCGAACTCAGGAAGTTGAGCTGAGGGGAGGGTGAGCGTCTTCGGAGATAGCTGGGAAAGTGCCGACCGAACAACATCTGAACGAGAGGGCCAGAGCGGGTGAGACCACTACCATCCAGTCCCTAAATGCAGGGCTTTTGAAGAGAAGTTCAGTGGCAAACAGCAGCAATCCCCGCGCGCTGCTGGGACCGCACCAACCTCGTCCTGAGCCACTGGGACGCGCGCGGGAGGGACTGGCAGCAGGGACGCAGGCGGCGCCGCCTGCGGAGCACCTCTAACCCCGCCACAATTATAACGAAATCGGGGGTGGCAGACGGCCGCACCACCGCGCCACCCTCGCCCAGCGCCTCCGGGGCGCGCGCGCTGCCGGGACAGGCAGGGGGGACTCAGGCGGCGGCTCCTGCGGAGCACCTCTAACCCCCGCACAGTTATAGCCAAATCGGGGGGTAGCAGACGGCCGCGCCACCGCGCCACCCTCGCCCAGCGCCTCCGGGCACGCACCCTGCCGGGATAGGCAGCAGGCACCCAGGCAGCCCCAGGCGCGGCTCCAGTAAACCACACTAGGCTGGCGTGGGCGGTGGAGAGAGAACAGAAATAAAGGAGCGAATAAAGCCTCCAGGACTGGGGGCGGGGGTCTGGAGAGACGCCATTGTTGTCTCACAAGCCAGGAAGTCACCCCAGAAGCCATCCCTGCAGCAGTGGAGGCCGGACCCGCCTACACTAAACCACGCCCCTCCCAAACTATCAGCAGGAGCGACTGATCCAAGTGGAGATTGCTGCCTGGAGTAACGCCAGTCATTTCTTCTTTTTAAATTTATCCCTCCCTTTCTCATTCCTACCGATCCCCATCCCTGAGCTGGTCATCCAGGGTACGGACTGGCTTAATCATTTTTTTCGTTCTTTTTGTTTTTTGTTTTTTTGTTTTTTTTTTGTTTGTTTGTTTTGTTTGGGTTTTTTTTGTTTTGTTTCTTGTTTTTTGTTTTTTGTTTTTGTTTTGTTTTTTAACCCACTCTTTGAGGACATGTCCTACAACCTCTTCTTTACTTCCCTAGCCCTTTTTCTGGAATAACCAGGCCGTATAAGTTCATCTAGACGACATCGATCTTTATTCCTTTTTCCTCGCACCTGTCCTTATTCTGATTTCTATCAGTCTGGATTAAACACTTTAGTCGCTCTACCTGGGCAAAGTCCATTTCCTTCTTCTCCCTGCACCAGTCATTATTCTGTCTATATATGCTCTGCCACCAGCACACTACATACCCTGTCCTTAACGTGTAGCTGTTACTTCAGGACATTGCCCTCAGAGAGTCACTTGTTATTTTTTTCTGTTGTGAACTGCTTGTCTGGACCATTTGTCGGTACGTTTGAGTATTTCTGTGTTCTGTGTGTCTGTCAGTTTTCCTTTCCAGGGCAACTTCAAGAAACAACCCATAACACATCCAGCCAAAATGACGAGACGGAAGAATTCTCCTCAAAAGAGTCTACAAGAAGCAGTGACAGCTCAAGAATTAATGAAAAGAGATATAAGCAACATAACAGAACTTGAATATAGAATGTTAATCATAAAACTAATTGCTGGCCTTGAAAAAAGCTTAGATGAATGCAAGGGGTCCTACGAGGCAAAGTTCAAAGACCTTAAAAACGGTCAGAAAGAATTAAAGAAGACATTGGAAGAAATACAGGGGAAACTGGAAGCAGCCACAGCACGGATTGAAGAGGTAGAGGAAAGAGTTAGTGCATTAGAAGACAAAATCATTGAAAAAGAGGAAGCAGATAAAAAGAGAGAGAAGCTGATCCAGGAACAGGAAAGGAGAATTCGAGAGCTGAGCGATGCAGTCAAAAGAAACAATATCCGTATCATAGGAGTTCCAGAGGAAGAAGAGAGAGAGAAAGGAGTCGAAGGGGTTCTGGAACAAATCATTGCTGAGAACTTCCTCAACATGAGAAAGGAAACGGGCATGGAAATCCAAGAGGCACAGAGAACTCCCCTCAGACGTAACTTGAATAGACCTTCTGCACGGCACATCATAGTGAAGCTGGCAAAATACAAAGATAGGGAGAGAATCCTGAAAGCAGCTAGGGACAAAAGAACCCTAACATACAAAGGGAGACCTATAAGGGTAGTAGCAGACTTATCTACGGAAACTTGGCAAGCCAGAAAGGAATGGCAGGACATCTTCAATGTGATGAGCAAGAAGGACATGCAACCAAGAATTCTGTATCCGGCTAGCATGTCATTCAGAATAGAAGGAGAGATCAAGGTTTTTCCCAACAAACAAAAACTGAAAGAATTTATCACAAATAAGCCAGCACTGCAAGAGATCCTGAGGGGCATTCTATGAAAACAAGGAGGCAAAGAATACAAACTACCAGACACAGCCTTACAAACATGAAACTTACAGATAATACAGTGACTGTAAGCCCATATTTTTCAATATTAACACTGAATGTAAATGGACTAAATGCGCCAATCAAAAGACACAGGATAACAGAATGGATTAAAAAACAAGACCCATCTATTTGCTGTCTTCAAGAAACTCATCTTAAACCTGAAGACACCTTCAGATTGAAAGTGAGGGGATGGAGAACTATCTACCATGCTACTGGAAGTCAGAAGAAAGCCGGAGTAGCCACACTTATATCAGACAAATTAGACTTTAAAATGAACGATGTAATAAGAGATGAGGAAGGACATTATATAATAGTCTCAGGGACCATCCAGCAGGAAGAGCTAACAATTGTAAATATCTACGCACCGAATTCAGGGGCACCCAAATTTGTAAAACAACTAATTACAAACATTAGCAACCTCATCGATAAAAATGTCCTAATAGTAGGGGATCTCAACACTCCACTCTCAGCATTGGATAGATCAACAAAACAGAAAATCTCCGCAGAAACAATAGCCCTGAATGACACATTAGGACAGATGGGCCTCACAGACATCTTTAGGGTCCTTCATCCAGAAGCAAAGGAATTTACGTTCTTCTCATCTGCACACGGTACATTTTCCAAGATAGACCACATTCTGGGGCACAGGGAAGCTCTGAATAAATATAAAAGAATTGAGATCATACCGTGTACAGTGTCAGACCACAATGCTTTGAAACTTGAAATCAACCACAGGAGAAAGCCTGGAAAATATCCAAGAACATGGCGGCTAAGAAATAACCTACTAAAAGATGACTGGGTCAACCAAGCCATCAGAGAAGAAATTTAAAAATACATGGAAACAAATGAAAATGAAAATACAACAATCCAAACGCTCTGGGATGCAGCAAAGGCAGTCCTGAGAGGGAAATATATTGCAATCCAGGCCCATCTCAAGAAACAAGAAAAATCAATAACACAAATTCTAACAGCACGCCTAAAGGAACTAGAAGCAGATCAACTAAAACAACCCAAGCCCAGCAGAAAGAGAGAAATAACAAAGATCAGAGCTCAAATTAACCATATGGAGACAGAAAAGGTAGTGGAACAGATCAATGAAACCAAAAGCTGGTTCTTTGAAAAAATAAACAAAATAGACAAACCTCTAGCCAGGCTGCTCAAAAAGAAAAGAGAGAGAACTCAAATAAATAAAATCGTGAATGAAAAGGGAGAAATTACAACCAATCCCTCAGAGATACAAGCAATCATCAGAGAATACTATGAAAAATTATATGCCACCAAACTTGGCAATCTGGAAGAAATGGACAGCTTCCTAAATAGCCACACGCTACCAAAACTCAAACGGGAAGAAATAGAAAATTTGAACAGACCCATAACTAGTGAAGAAATAGAATCCGTTATTAAAAACCTCCCAGCAAATAAAAGCCCTGGACCAGATGGCTTTCCTGCGGAATTTTACCAGACATTTAAAACAGAGTTAATTCCTATCCTCCTCAAGCTGTTCCAAAAAATTGAAACGGAAGGAAAACTCCCGGACTCATTCTATGAAGCCAGCATCACTTTGATTCCCAAACCAGATAGAGACCCAGCAAAGAATGAAAATTACAGGCCAATATCCCTGATGAATATGGATGCAAAAATTCTCAACAAGATACTAGCAAATCGAATCCAACAGCATATAAAGAGAATTATCCACCATGATCAAGTAGGATTCATCCCTGGGTTGCAGGGCTGGTTCAATATTCGCAAATCAATCAACGTGATACATCACATCAACAAAAGAAAAGATAAGAACCATATGATCCTGTCAATAGATGCAGAAAAAGCATTTGACAAAATACAGCATCCTTTCTTAATAAAAACTCTCGAGAAAGTCGGGATAGAAGGAACATACTTAAACATCATAAAAGCCATATATGAAAAACCCACAGCTAATATCATCCTCAATGGGGAAAAATTGAAAGCCTTCCCCCTGAGATCAGGAACACGACAGGGGTGTCCACTCTCGCCACTGCTATTTAACATAGTGCTGGAAGTCTTAGCATCAGCAATCAGACAACAAAACAAAATAAAAGGCATCAAGATTGGCAAGGAGGAAGTCAAACTTTCACTTTTTGCAGATGACATGATACTTTACATGGAAAACCCGACAGAATCCACCAAAAGCCTACTAGAACTGATTCATGATTTCAGCAAAGTTGCAGGATACAAAATCAATGTACAGAAATCGGTGGCATTTCTATACACCAACAATGAAGCAGCAGAAAGAGAAATAAAGAAGCTAATCCCTTTCACAATTGCACCAAAAACCATAAAATACTTAGGAATAAACCTAACCAAAGATGTGAAAGACCTATACACTGAAAACTATAAAAAACTTATGAAGGAAATTGAGGAAGACACAAGGAAATGGAAAAACATCCCATGCTCATGGATTGGAAGAATAAATATCGTCAAAATGGCAATACTACCCAAAGCAATCTACACATTCAATGCAATCCCAATCAAAATTGCACCAGCATTCTTCTCAAAGCTAGAGCAAACCATCCTAAAATTTGTATGGAACCACAAAAGACCTCGAATAGCCAAAATAATACTGAAGAATAAAACCAAGGCGGGAGGCATCACAATCCCAGACTTTAACCTCTACTACAAAGCGGTGGTCATCAAGACTGTATGGTATTGGCACAAAAACAGACGCATAGACCAATGGAATAGAATAGAAAACTCAGAAATGGACCCGCAAGTATATGGCCAACTAATCTTTGACAAAGCGGGAAAATGTATCCAATGGAAAAAAGACAGCCTTTTTAACAAATGGTGCTGGGAGAATTGGACAGCAACATGCAAAAGAATGAAACTAGACCACTTTCTTACACCACTCACAAAAATAAATTCTAAATGGATAAAAGATCTGAATGTGAGGCAGGAAACCGTCAAAATCCTAGAGGAGAAAACAGGAAAAAGCCTCTTTGACCTAAGACGCACCAATTTCTTACTCGACACGTCTCCAAAGGCAAGAGAATTAAAAGCAAAGATGAACTATTGGGACCTCATCAAGATAAAAAGCTTCTGCACGGCAAAAGAAACAACCAACAAAACGAATAGGCAACCAACGGAATGGGAAAAGATCATCGCAAATGACATATCGGATAAAGGACTAATATCTAAAATTTATAAAGAACTTACCAAACTCCAAACCCGAAAAACAAACAACCCAGTGAAGAAATGGGCGGAAGATATGAATAGACACTTCTCCAAAGGGGACATTCAGATGGCCAACAGACACATGAAACGATGCTCAATGTCACTCAGCATCAGGGAAATACAAATCAAAACTACACTGAGATACCACCTCACACCAGTCAGAGTGGCTAAAATGAACAAATCAGGAAACTATAGATGCTGGCGAGGATGTGGAGAAGTAGGCACCCTCCTACACTGTTGGTGGGAATGCAAACTGGTGCAGCCACTCTGGAAAACGGTGTGGAGGTTCCTCAAAAAAATGAAAATAGAGCTACCCTATGACCCAGCAATAGCCGTGCTAGGAATCTACCCAAGAGACACAGGAATGCTGATGCATAGGAGCACGTGTACCCCAATGTTCATAGCAGCACTTTCGACAATAGCCAAATCATGGAAAGAGACCAAGTGCCCATCAACTGACGAATGGATAAAGAAGTTATGGTACTTATATACAATGGACTACTACGTGGCAATGAGAAAAAATGAAATCTGGCCATGTGTAGCAACATGGATGGAACTGGAGGGTATTATGTTAAGTGAAATAAGTCAGTCAGAAAAAGACAGATACCATATGTTTCCACGAATAGGTGGACTTTGTGAAACTAAGCAAAAACCAGGGGGAGGGGAAGAGGGGAAAGAAAAAAAAGACACAGAGAGGGAGGGAGATAAAACATAAGAGACTCGCAAAGACTAAGAAAAAACTGAGGGTAAGGGGGATGAGGGAGGGGGGAGAGGGGGTGATGGGCATTAAAAAGGGCACATGTTGGGATGAACACTGGGTGTTATATGTAAACCAATTTGAAAATAAACTATTACAAAAAAAAAAAAAAAAAAAAAAAAAAAAAAAAAAAAAAAAAAAAAAAAAAAAAAAGAATGATAAAAATTGACTTTACATCCAATAATTTGATTGTACTTTCCTAGTGATGTATTTCTATAAGGGAAAAAAGAACCTGAATACAAACTTGAAACTATTATAAGTAATTAGTGTTATTAATAATGTTTTCTTCTAAAGCATCAACATGCATAAATATGTATATATATGTAAATTTATATATATATATCAATAAAATGGAACAAATAATTCATCATGATTATACCATAAGGAACAAAGATTTTTTACCTTAAGGTAAAATAGATGCAATTATACAGTAAGTAATATAAGTAGAAAACAAACAAAAATCCTGGATTCTTATTCCGATTTCAAATATTATTTCCACTCACCAGATAATATAGAAACACACACACATGCACGCATGCACACACACACACACACACACATACACACATCTTTCTGGTTCTATCGATTGAAAATATGGAGACACAATAATACAATGAAACAGTAAAATGAATAGCTCATATCATGGTCTCTAAATACAATTTACGCTAAAGTATTTTTTATGTAATGACTAATTTCAGAACTGAGGCAGAAAAATTGCTAAATGAGTCTGGGCCATATTGTCAGTGTAGAGTAGAAGAATGCTTTCCAAGATTGCTATTATTACGGAGGAAAACAGGTTGAGTCACAGATAGTTGTTAAAGCTAAGTAAGAGGTAATGTAAGTCAATTTAAAGAAGTTTCCACAGGTCAAAACTGAACAATTTGAGCATCAATAAGAAATATAACTGACAAAGGTTTAAACAAATCAAGTATATTCTTAAGAATAAAAACGGGGGCGCCCGGGTGGCTCAGTCGGTTAAGCGTCCGACTTCGGCTTGGGTCATGATCTCATGGTCTGTGGGTTCGAGCCCCGCGTTGGGCTCTGTGCTGATGGCTCAGAGCCTGGAGCCTGCTTTGGATTCTGTATCTCCCTTTCTCTCTGCCCTTCCCCTCTTCATGCTCTGTCTCTATGTTCTTAAAAATAAATAAACGTTAAAAAAATTAAAAAAGGTATTAAGGATTTAACATGCTTTTCATGTGTAAACTGTATTCTAATAAATTACATATTTGATGACATGAAATTTCTCATTCTAAGAGTATTCCAGATAATACATAAGGAAGAGATCATGAGATAATAAAAGCACCATTTGCAACACCAAACGAGATAACGGGTCTAGGCAATGGCCATCATTGACTGCTAACATCATAAAAAAGTGACTTTCACCAAAACAACACAAGAAACATACGTTATTACCTAGGAAGTAGTCTTGGTGAAAAACAGAAACAGAATCTCATCTAATTTCTAAATCTATCTACTTGTTTATAAGATAAACAAGGGAGGTGGAGCATGTGGGATTATACCGTGGCATTCATTATGTTCATCCACATTTCTTTGCAAAAAGAAAGTCACATGGCCAAACACAATGACATCACACAGACAACTAGATTTAACCCAGAGGAAGGACACACATGCTCTGGGGATAATAAATCATTATAAACAAATAATATTTTCTACCACACGGCCTTTTCATCTGGTCACTGCACCATCTTGACTAGAATTAATTCAGACTTATTTCAAAAAGGGTAAACAAATATACAAATGTATAAAATATAAAATTTCATGGTAGTTACTGAGCCAAGGAACATTATCCTTCAAAATATTCCAATGGTACTCAAAATGAGTGATCATATAAATCATCTTGGACGCTGAGATTTGATTCTCTGGTGATAGAATGTTTCACAAATTAAGAATGTTATGCAGATGACATCAAGAATCCTAATTTTTTTAGAAGAGAAAATGTAAATTTACAAATGAGCAAATTTCTCCGAGCTGAGGGCTAGATTAAATAAATGCATAAGAGCAGAAAAAACTTATTAAAGTTAATGGTAGACCTTTAGCCTAAGGCTCCATGAACTTTCTGAGTATAAAAGTCTGAGAATAATAATATCTTTTAATTATTTATACAATAAAAAGTTATCAAAAGTATGGAAATCAGAGGAGTATGGTTAACTGCAACATTGAAAGATGGAAGACAATGGAATAATATGTATCACTTATCAAAAGAAAAAAGCTATAATCCAAGGACCATATACAGAAAACACTGTTTAAATGCTAGCACAGTGTTAAGATATTTTGGAAATGCCAAGAAATCTCAAAGGATATCAGCCTAAGCAATTGCTCAAGAAATCACTGTATGGGTCCCTGGGTGGCTCAGCTGTTTAAATGACCAACACTTTATTAATTTTTTTAACCTTTATTTGTTTTTTAAAGAGAGACAGATGTGAGCAGGGGAGGGGCAGAGAAGGAGGGAGACATAGACTCTGAATCAGGCTCCAGGCTCTGAGCTGTCAGCACATAGCCCAGTGCAGGGCTTGAACTCACAAACTGTGAGATTATGACCTGAGCCAAAGTCAGATGCATAACTGCCTGAGCCACCCAGGTGCCCTAAGTGATCGACTCTTGATACCAGCTGAGATCATGATCTCAGGGTTGTAAGATCGAGCCCCACGGTGAGACTTTCATCAGGCTCCATGCTGAATATGGGGCTGACTTGGGATTCTTGGGATTCTCTTCCTCTGTCTCTGCCCCTCCCACACTCACACTCTCTATGTCTTTCAAAATAAATAAATACACATTAAAAAAACAAAAAAGAAATTCCTGTAAATAAATGAAAATGAAAACAGAAAAAAGCCTCACGAACTGTGCTATATTTGTCTGGACCTAAGTGAGGAAGTAGATGCAAGCAGAAATTGCATTAATTTTTGAGTTGCAAAGATTCTTTTGTTTTTTCCCCAAATTTTATGATGTTTCAGTAATAGAATACAAAGACATTTATAATACAAGAGTAAATAGCAGTTTGTTTTCATAGGAAATGCTTTAATATTGAAAGCCTTACCCAAAGTAATTTGAAATGCTAGCTAATATGAAATTTCTTCTGTATCACAGATATGTACTCAGACTAAATTTTTTTTGGCCCTTGTCATTGGCAAGTGAATAAAAATTTCCTATTGGGTGGTATTCCTGCAGGTTTCTATTTTATGCTAAAGAAGAGAGCTGTTGTAGGCAAATCCATCTTTTAATGTGTATCATAACTCAAGTAACTATTACTAGCTTGGCCATCAATATAAAATGTGATTAATTATGGTAGAGATAAAAATTATGCACCCTAACTCAGATTAAGACAAAGTACTGAATAAGTTATAAAAGAAAGGCCAAACACAGGATGAAGTTCTACCACATATATGTTAAGAAAATTAAAAAAATTCTCTGAAAATTCTCTTGGGAGACAAAAAACATAATGAAGGAGTGCAATTGAACTATAAATCCTTTAACATGTTGTTTCAAAAGAAGACAAAATGCAAATATAGATTTTTCTATAATTATGATCCTTCATTTCATTACATGAAAATGCTAATTTTAAATTAAGCTTTAAAATATTAAAAATCTGTGACATTATGTAATATTTTCTAACTTTTTATTTAATCTTGTATATGACAAATATTATTTAGGTTTAATATGAAAGAGAGATAGGTGACATAAGTTAAACACAATCAGCAATTATATCTAAACCCTAAAAGTATTACTCTTATAGTAAATTATAAATTAAAATAAAATATGATTAAAATAGAATTGCCAATATATTATATAATGTAGAAATACATGATGAATACCTACCCATTCGTATCTTGGAGAACTTTCACCAGATTTCTGTGAGGAATTATTACCCTATAGTGACTGGTGCAAGAGACCAATGGGTTTCAGAAAGAGAACTCAAATCAGCAAAAATGAAACTCAGCATGTACCATGGATTCAAGGAAGACATTTATTTCTATTTATATATCCGAACTGACTTTCTCAATCAAACTCTTCCATTCTGCCACTCTCCTAAACCCCATTTCTAAGATTTACTTCTGTTCTATATCCTAGGCTAAAATGACAAAATATTCACAGAGTGATTTTTCATAACACTACCACTGGAAAAGAATATAAGATACTAGTCTCAAATGTTTATAAAAATGTAATGAAGAGACATCTGAAATTTTTAGAAACACACATCTGTTGCCTTTATAACATGAAAGACATGTTTTTCCTCCTAAAATGTTATATTACAGCTGATACTAATTTATTATATGCATGTATCATAGCATGAACATGAGGTCTAAGACACTAAGAGGAAGAATTCTCAGTAAACTTTTCTATAAGTCCTAGAATTTGTCATTTTGAAAATATAATGATATAAAAGTATTTCTTAAAGAAAATGGATGAAAATAATACTTGTTCAGGAGTCTTAAAACTATCTAACTTATCCTGATTGTTGATAATTTATTGTATTTTATTTTTATAGCTCCTGACCTATCTACAATTTTAAATAGAGAACTAGTCATAGAATCTACTGGGATTCAATCAAATAACTGAAGTTAAGCGCATGAGAAATATTAAAGTATAAGAAGTTATGAAAAATGTTTAATGTGTAATAGATATATATTTTTCGAGGAGCCTTATATGTATTCTAATACGGTGTGACACTTTATTTTTACAAAATTTTAAGGATTTTATTTTTTCACAGTAGTTTTAGGTTCACAGCAAGACTGAAAAGAAGGTGCAGAGACGTCCCATAGACTCCGTACCCTCAACATATGCATAGCCCCTCTCATTAACAGTGGTACATTCGTTACAAATGATGAACCTATATTGACACATCATAATCATCCAAAATCCCTAGTTTACTTTAGGGTTCATTCTTGTTGTTATATACATTGTATGGGTTTGACCAAATGTATAATGACATGTATCCACCATTATAGAATCAAAGAATATTTTCACTGCCCTAAAAAAACCTCTGTGTTCTGTCTACTGAGAGCCTACCACACTTCAACCCCTGGCAAACAATGTCCTCTCAACTATCTATAGTTTTCCCTTTTTCAGAATGTCATAGAGTTGAGATCATATGATGTGTATGTAGTCTTTGCAAATTAACATCTTTCAGTTGGTAATATGAGTTTAAGGTTCATCCATTCATCCATGTCTTTTTGTGCCATGATAATTTATTTCTCTTTAGTGCTGAATAATAATCCATTCTCTGGATGTACTACAGTTCATTTATTCATTTACCTACGAAAGAGCATCTTCATTTGCTTCCAAGTTTAGACGATTATGAATAAAGATGCTATAAACATCAGTGTGCATATTTTTGTGTGGAAATAAGTTTTTAACTCTTTCGGGTAAATACTAAGAGTGTGATTACTGGGTCATATGCAAAGAGTATGTAGTTTTGTAAGAAACCACCAATAATCATTTTATTAATTTACTTTTCAATGTATTCTTACTACAACTTTAGGTCATTGTGGTGAGTTGCCTCAGGTTAACTAGTTAATATGTTGCATTTATCATGTGATGATGCATTTTTATTTTATGTATAAATCGCTTATGAAAGCAATGTGCTTACTAATTGGTCATTACTTAACGTTTCTTGAAATGAAAATAAAGTGAAGGGTGCCTGGGTGGCTCAGTTGGTGAAGCATCCGACTTCCCCTCAGGTTATGATCTCACGTTTGTGAGTTCCAGCCCCTGACAGGCCTCCCTGATGTCAGCAGAGAGCCACCTTCGGATCCTCTGTGCCCCTCTCTCTCTGTCCCTCCCCTGCTCACTCACTCTCTTTCTCAAAAAAAGAAAAATAAATAAAATATACATTAAAAAAAAGAAAATTAATTTGTGGAAAATCCCTCTGATATACACCTGACTCCAGCAGTTTTAAAACTGTTTTCCTTATGCTTCATAAAATTAACTGTTTATAATTTGAGACTAGAAAAGAAAATAGGAATCTTCTTCATATATGGCCAATATTCTCTTACTATACACTTTAATCCATAATGATCATATTAACTGAAAATGTGTTGTTTTCCTAATAGGGTATTTTTTAAATTTTTGTTTATTTATTTTTGGGAGGAAAAAGAGAACGAGTGGGTAGGGGCAGAGAGAGAAGGAAACAGAATCTGAAGCAGGCTCCAGGCTCTGAGCTGTGAGCAGAGCCTGACACAGGGTTTGAACCCACAAACTGTGAAATCAGGACCTGACCAAAGTTGGAGAGTCAATCAACTAAGCCACCCAGGTGCCCCTAATAGGGTCTTGTAAAGACAGACTGGACCTGCCAGAAAGCATTTTAAAAGGGCGTAGATTTAATTTACTGAGTTAGAAGTTAAAGGATTTATGAAACAAAAAGTAAAAAGGACATTGTATCATTTTTATCATGAATATATTCACAGTTTACAGGAAGTAGTACATATTTATCCATGACACGTGTCACTACAGTTATTTTTTAACTCTATAATACTTTATCTTAAAATTATTTGTAGGGCACCTGGGTGGCTCAGTCAGTTAAATGTCTGACTTCGGCTTAAGTCATGAGCTCGCAGTTGCTGAGTTTGAGCCCCGCGTCAGGCTCTGTGCTGACAGCTTGGAGCTTAGAGCCTGCTTCAGATTCTGTGTCTCCTTCTCCTTCTTTCCCTCCCCTGTTCACACTCTGTCTCTCAAAAATAAATATTTGAAAAATCATTTGTTAAGCCCTCATAAACCTTTCCTAACAATATTTCCGTTAGTTTCATTCAGAAATATATACAATATTTCCATTTCCTGGCCAGCTAGTCTCTCAGAATTACAAAATAGTAATTAAGCTAGTCTCTCTTATTACAAAATAAGTTTCTTTCTTACTTTTAAAGATGTCATGGTAAGTTTGGCAATATGGTTTTATTGAAATTATTGCTATATTATTGCTACAGTTTAAGTAATAGTATTATTTTGCATCTATAGAAATTGTGTGGGATATTAGTAATTCTGTAGATTGTTTCAGACTTTGTTATTAGTAATCCATAGTTTATTTAATCTTTGTGATACAGAAATCATCTAATTCCTTTTTTGTTCAAGGGGAGCCTGTAGTTCTGATTCTACTTCACACATTAACTTAAATTTTAATTTCCTGTTCTTTTTGCTACTCATCTCTTATTCCTACATCCTCAATTCCCTAAAGCAGAAGTTTTTTTTTTTCTCTGTTTAAATTACACAGAATATGAATTTTACCTCTTAATGGAATTCATAATTTATCAAATTTGTTATATTTTGTTTAGGTTCTCATGGGAGGCATAAGAACATGGAACAATGAGTCACTGAAATCTACTATGGTTTAAATGGTTTGTGTGCGATAGACTAAGCATAGAGTATATATAACAGTTGAATTCTCTAAAATTTTATTAACACATTAAACTGTTAATGAAACAATATACAAGGAAAAATCATTCTGGGTTTATTATTTCCACATCAGGTGGTATTTATGATATTCCTTGTAGGCTTGGCAGAAAAAAAAAAACAATTTTAATGAAAGGTAAAATTGGAAACATAAACTAGTCATGTGATAAAGGACTGTTTTACTTGTTGACTTTCCAGATAAATCAGAGGTCTATGGCAACAAACCCCAAGAGCAAGACGAGTGCAGTATAGTGCTATTTCTTTTGTTAAAGCGGTAGTCTTGGCTTGTTAATAACGGAGAGAATGGTATCTTGCAAGCTGACCAGTCAAGCATTGAAGAAAAATGACTCAATACATTTAAAAAATCTGTGCAGTTTCTCTCCAATTATTTTTTAATGTGTCTTTTGACAAATTGTCAGGAGAGAAAGTTAGCAGACTTTACTTTTATGACCATTACATTTTGCATCCTGTCAAATGATGAGTAGTAGGGCTCTGAATAGGACGAGTGCGGTGGAGAAAAAGGCTCGCCAGGCAGAATTTATGATGACAGGGCATGTCTTTTTCTGACAGAAAGCAAATGTGAAAGGTGGTATGAATCAGAATTAAAATGTCTTCACAGTGCATATGGGCAATATGAACTACTGTTGGAAACAGGATTTGAATAGCAAGAAAACACAATAATTATAATATTTTGAAGCACAAATGTATACAACATTGTTGATTTTCAGAACATTTTAATTCACCTCATGTACAGAAATCTTTATACTTAATCATAAACGATTTTACATATGTGCATCTATATACACACATACAGAAACACATTGTGCATGCATTCAGATTCTAATTTCAGAATATAATTAACTCTGATAGCAAGTATGGTATCTTGGCTATAGATGTAAAACATTACATTTCTAGAAAATATATTTAGAAAAGTTTACATGAGCTTTGCCCAATATGTCAGATTGCATTGACTATTATTTAGAAAAAAAAATAAATGAAATAATCATTTACAGGTGACAGGAATGTGATCATAAACACAAGGACTCATCAGTATATGATCACTTTTCATAACTAATCCCTTAGATACTGAGGGCATCGTTTTTGTTTTCTTCTTTGCAGCTAAAACTTCAATTTGCCTTTTCCTTTTCATTTCTTATTTATCAAAAACTCCAGGCCCAACTACAGTGATAACTTCTTATTCAATATTTTACAATACCAAACTTTCTTACGAAATATATTAAATTACTTTCTCATCAAAATATATCCTTTCTGAAGATGTCATAGTGATTCTTAATGACTAAATTCTTAATTACTTAGATTCTTGCAGGACTTATAATTTTCTACAAAATGTTTCAATTCTGACCATACTTTATCCATCTTGTAATATAATGCCTTCATCTTACATAATTATTACAAGAATTATGATTTGATTATATTGCCATATAAAATATAACAAAATGTGATATGCTATAGATTATGTGTAAACTACAGAAAATGTAGAAAAATTGTATGTGCAGATCTTTTTATATTATTATTTATGAGAGAAATACAAATTAAAGTGCATATATAAAATGTTGCACATTTATGCATGTGATTTGGGTAGAAACAAAAGAACTCTGAAAAACATGTAAGCAAAAAGAAAATTATATTAAAATGTTGATTGTATCACTGAAAGAAGTATACACATATATATTCCAAATTCCATAGAGATCGCATCTGAATATCTCAGCTGATTCACATACATAAAGACAGTGTAAGAGGAGAGAGTGGATTATCACTTTGATGGACATTTCCTCCTAGGTTAATGCACAAGGGCAAATTTGGGATACTCTTAAAGGAGAAAAGGTTTCTGGGGGGCAAAAAAATAAAAATATGAGGCACATATTATAATATAAATAATATGATAATAAATGATACAGTAGTAATTTAAGACAACCTGCTATGTGGAATAAGCTAGATCTGTAAGCTGATAATCCTAGGATTTCTGGAAAATCATTAGAGCTACATGGATTTCCACATCAAATATCTAAGTGCATATGACGTTATCATTTTTCACAATTTGGAGAATTCTCTCTAACTGGAAAAGTTCAAACTGGTGGATGGCCATTGGGAACCATTTATAATAGCTAATATTTGAAAAATTCTAAATACATATTCAGCATAACATAACACTAAATCATTTAATAAGCATTTTCTCATGTAGTCTTCACAGAAATTCTATGAGATAGGGGTATTACTCTGCCCATTTTGCAAATGATGATCTTAAATTCAAAGTAGTTAATTTTCTTTTGATGATGTAGCTAAGAAGTAATGGGATTCGTGTTGAAATCCTGTTCAATCTGGATCAAATGACATGACCTAATTCCTATTTTGCACAAATGAGAAAATGAAGTCCCCTTTTCAAGGCCTTCAGAAAAGTTCGAAATAAGATGCAATTCTCTGAATCCCTATCCAGAAATGCAACTTCCCAAATTCACTAATCATTTTTTGATTATCACAACCCACAATGTGGGACCCTAAAAAGGAAAATTCAAATATTAAAAAAAATACAAATAGAGGTTCTAAAAATAAATATTATCCTTAAATTAAAAAATAAAAAGATAGTAGATAAGTAGAAGAGGATCACAGCCAGCCAACCTAGTTTGTTTTGTTCTTATGACTTTGAGCTTTTAATCTAATGAACTAGTGTATATACAGGCAGTACTAGTATATCCAAGAGCATTAACTTTTTTACACCCTAAGTATTTGAACTTTAGAGACCTAAAGCTGCTGAAAGCAGGACAAATATGGATTCAAATCTATGTTGTTTTTTTTTTTTTTTAAATCAAAACTAATGCTTTTTCTACTACATCAAAAATCCGAATCAATTTTTCCAGTTCCAGTATTAGTACATCCTATTACAGCTTTTGATACAGTCAAAAATTTAAGAACAAAGCCCTCTTGTATATATGACATTAAAAAAGACAACTTAAGTAGATCATAACTCAACGTGCTTTACTACACAATGCGAGGACTTAGAAAATAGGTAGGTGACTTTCTGTCCTGATGGTAATTCTTATAAATACCGTGCTTCAAGAAAGTTAATTTGACTTTCTGGTCCCGGGTGTCCTCATCTCCAATACTGAAATGAAGATGAACACCTCAGCATGTGTTAGTGCAGACTGAGTGGTGCAAAAATTATAAAGCATAGTGGATAGAACATAAGGATCCTCAGTATACATTAGTCATTACTTTTATAATTATAATTGCCATCATACGAACAGAATAGATTAGAGTTGTCAGAATAATTCTGGGTATATTTCTCACACATGGCCATATCAGATATTCTAACAAAATGTAAGGCTTACTCATTTTTTAAATAATTTTCCATTTTGTTGATTTTTTATATACCATAGAATAGTCATACACATTAATCCAAGATTTTCTCAAAGCTTTTATGTTAGGGTTACTTTTATTCCTTTTCATCAGTCAGTTTTTCTTTAAATAACATTGAGAAAAGAGCAAATTATAGATTTAAAAGTTTGAGGCTTTTCCTTGGTCCCTTGAATATCGCGAAGAAGAAAAATTATAGAGACAATTTTGAAGATTTTCATCTTATATATCATATATACAAATTATATATGTATCATATACATATATATATATATATATATATGATCATATGTATACACTACATGTTCTGTAACAGGCTTTAAAACTATACTAAAATCTCAAAGTCTCAGAAAATGTTTTTTTTCAGAATTTCATATATATATATTCAAAGCTTCATGTAGGTTGAAAAATAAACATGAGGTTTATTCCTCATTTATTTAAAAAATAATTCAGTCAGATCCAGAAGGCTAATAGACACATGAAAAGATGCTCAACATCATTCATCATCAGGGAAATAGAAATCAAAACCATGATATCACCTCACACATGCTAGAATGGCTAAAATTAATACAAGAAACTACAGGTGTTGGCGAGGATGCAGATAAAGGGGAACTCTCTTACACTGTTGGTGGGAATGCAAACTGGTGCAGTCACTCCAGAGTACAGTATGGAGGTTCCTCAGAACCTGAAAATAGAACTACCCCAGGATTCAGCAATTGCACTACTAGGTATTTACCGAAAGGATACAAAAATACAGAGTTGAAGGGGTACATGCACCCCAATGTTTATAGCAACATTGTCAACAATAGCCAAACTAATGAGAGAATCCATCCGATGAATGCATAAAGAAGATGTTGAATATATATATACAGCGGATCATTAGCCTTTAAAAAGGATGAAATCTTGCCATTTGCACCGATGTGGATGGAGCTAGAATGTGTTATGTTAAGCAAAATAAGTCAATCAGAGAAAGATAAATACCATATGATTGCACCCATATGTGGAATATAAGAAACAAAAACAGATAAACATATTGGAAGTGGGAGGGAGAAAAAGGGAGGAGAGGGGGATGGGCTAGATGCATGATGAGTATTAGGAGGGCACTTGTTGTGATACAAAAGTGCATAGCTAATTACAAAAAGTCCTTAGAGATTTCCAAGACAGTATGTATATTAAATATGTTAATATATGACACAACTATTTCAGTGAAGAATTAATACTTGAACAGACACAAAAGAATATTGGATAAATTAATTTTCAACTAGCTAAGTATAATAAACCTGAGAGAGAAGCATGTATATAAAAAAATGTTCAATTAGTTACTGAATTTACTGAAGACAATAAAATACATTTTTCTCGGTATGATCTCTGTTTTTTGCAAGAAAACAAACTTTTCTTTTTCCTCATATCACCACAGTTGTATTGGTAAGAACCAGTCATCTGTGAAAAACATACATTCAATAGATCACCTCAGGATGGAAAGTCCTGACCTCGCTATCAAAGAGCAAAAAAAAAATATATATATATATATTTTTTTTCTCGAGTTCATATTATCTTAAAAACAAAGACAGTTTCATGGTCATATAACCAGGGCAGTTGCATAGAACCTTGCTGTCAGAAGGACCCTGTGCTTGCCTTAATGCTTTGTTGTCAAAGACTTGAAATGACAAATGACATGTTTCATTGCCATCGTGTGAAAAGCAAAACAAGTCAATTTTGAAACAGCAAATTACTAAACACATCCTTTGGAAAAGAGCCACTGGTAAAATTATATATGTATATACTTGATTCTTTGACACACTACCCAAAGCCATGGGATTACAAAGTTTATAGAAAATATTTTTAAAGAAATCTAACGTCAAAATATTAATCTGACTCTGCCTGCTTAGAAGTGAAAATACAAGTGCTTTTGTGGCATAGGAAAACATATATTTAGCAGGAAAAATTAGTTACTGATACTTCAGATTAAGAACTAAATTATTTACTTATGATACAGGTCTGCTCTCACAAGAATTAGGATATGAAAATACATATTTCTTTGTCTTTAAAAAAAAAGGTTTATTTACTTATGCATGCTTTAGAGAGACTGATACCGTTGATATTTTGTCGCTGTAAAGTCATAGGCACAAAAGTTATAAGCTATCTGACGGTATGTATAAAGGAAAAAGGATTAGATCAAGCAATACATAAATCTTCATCTGCATGTTTTTAAGCTGTAGTGATTACTTTATTAAGATTTCTTATTTATCCCCTTTATGAAGACATAAACATAAGCTTTTTGTAATAGTCACAAGCTGTCATTTCCAGATTGGTCTCTTTCCCATATTCAGACAGATATATTTTTGAAAGTACTCTTCTTCTAAAGGGAATAGCTCTTTTTGCCCACTCTGGAAATAGTTGTCCTGATAGACTGAGCCAGGTATAATTCAGCTCATGTAGGTAAGTACATCAAAGTAACTACAATACTTCTTAAACTGATGATTTTACCATGATGAAAGGATATATTGAGAAACATTGAACCCACATTAGAGTATATATATTAAAAAAAAAAAAACTAAATATATTTTACCATAAAACTCTCTTCACCATGCATATACTGATAATAAAAGTATTTTAAACATTTATTATATGCCAGGTATTCTTTTAATGTCCTGTACTGGTTAGCTCATATGTTTTAGACATTTTCTATTTTTAAAAGTAATCTTGGGGCACCTGGGTGGCTCAGTTGGTTATGCGGGAGACTTCGGCTCAGGTCATGATCTCATGGTCTGTGAGTTCGAGCCCCGTGTCGGGCTCTGTGCTGACAGCTCAGAGCCTGGAGCCTGCTTCGGATTCTGTGCCTCCCTCTCTCTTTCTGCCCTTCCCCTGCTCACACTCTGTCTCTCAAAAATAAATAAAACATTAAAAATTAAAAAAAAATAATATCTACATCCAGTATGGGACTCAACTGCTCAACTTTTAGACCAAAGTCACACACTCTATGGACTGAGCTAAATTAATCATTTCACATATGCAATAAAATCTCAGGCAGTTACATCAATACTCTATTTCTGTAACAGTTTTCAATATCTTTTCTGTAAGAACTTATTGAGAAAACTTAGCCAGTATAGTAAGAAAATGAAACCAGCTTTATTTTGGTATTAATATTACTTACGGATTTCTCATTATCAAATGTACGACATCTGTTCCAGATTCTAAAAATGGATTTTTAACGACCATTTATTATATCAAATAGTTTATATATATATAGTGAGTTAGTCACATTATCTAAATTTTATATGTAAGAAAAATGAGGCTCTGAGTGTTTCAGTATTTGAGGGACTTGATGAGCTTCAGATGTGACTCTCTGACTGTCTCAAGGTTGGCTACATTTACATCATTACAAATATTAAAAGATCTAAGGTTGCACTGTTAACTCCTTAGCTCTAGTCAGAATGTGTACCTGGTTTTTCAAAAGTAAGAATCAAGGATAACAGATCACAGCATTATGGTATGAATGGCACTTATATGTGCAAGAGAGAATACTCAGTATGGTAGATTAATTAATTATCTTTCCAACTAATATATTAGATTACTGAGTCCTTTATAAGACACACCTACCATGTTCACTATCCCACTAGTGGCTGATTTTTGAAAGGTGTGCATTCCAGGGTTCAAGAAACGCAGAATAGCATTTTATGCTTTTCCATTATACAGGGCAGGCTATGACTCTGGGTGGTATCTTTATATCATTTAGATATATTCATAAGCAAAAGTCTATAATGTGTCTAGGTTGTATTCTGGCCTTACCTTGGTTACACTAGGGCAGAGATGCCACCTGACTGGATTATAGCTACAGACTCAGGTTATTTCATTAAACCAGAAGAGAATAAAAGAAGAAGGAAAAAAAGGAAGTACACTGTCATCCAGTTACTGCTTTATTTATTTTTCTTTTACTACTGTAGTGATACCACTTTCTCTCTAATGGCACTGTTTTTTTTTCTTTTCCTTGATTCACATTCTACTCTCTTCTTAGTGAGGTAGGGGAGGCTTAAGGTTTCCAAAGAGGCCAATATTTGGATATATGTGTCTACTCCTCAATTAGAGTGCAGAGAGGTAACACACACACACACACACACACACACACACACACACACACACACACTTTTTTCTCTACTGTAACAAACATATCTTCATCTGGAAGGATGAAGAAATTATATTTTGTGTGTTACATGTTCAAATTTCAAAACAAAATTTATTACTTATTTATTATTTTTGAGAGAGAGAGAGAGAGAAAGAGAGAGAGAGAGACAGAGGAGTGACAGAATCTGAAGCAGGCTCCAGGCTCTGAGCCATCAGCACAAAGCCTGATGTGGGGCTCAAACTCACAGACTGTGAGATCACTCCCTGATCTGAAGTTGGATGCTTAACCGACTGAGCCACGCAGGCACCCCCAAAAATCTATAATTTTTATTTTTAAATTGTATTGGCTATCATGATATGAATTAATGAGAATATGTTTTTACAAATGAAAATAAAAGTATGTTCTATTCAGTACTATTCATTTAATATGTGTACATATTAAACATTAACATATTAACATAGGCATATGTGTACATGCACATGTATTCACTGAAGAAAATCTGGTTAGAAAATAAATGTGTCCATGTAAATTATATACCTGCAGTTCTTTAAAATGTATATATTAATATTTACTTCAATGTGCTCTTTGTATTATCATATTCTGCCTTTTCTTTATGGTGAAATATTAACCATTGCTGGACTCCATATATTTCTTTGATAATATTGCCTTTCCTCTAAACCCACTGGAACTTCACATTTATTTATATGGTTGATATTGAGTAATAAACCTACAAGTAATATATTTTTCCTTTTAGAATAGGATATAATCTATGGTTTACCTGTATGAAAAGGAAAGGCAGAACTTGTATTACTATACTCATTACCATGCACTCCACGTTATTTTAGACTTAGGTAGAGTGGGATTTGGAGAGTTTCTGAGGCCAGAAAAGGAGGGCAGAGGCGGGGCCTGTGTGCACGGTCGACAATGTGAATGAAATAGTCTCTTTTCAGAATGGTATGATGAAAATGAGATGGTACCAGAACCGTGAAATTTGTCTATGACAATATGGTCATCTGCCCCCAAAATGAACTACATGACCTTTGTGAATTTGCATTTAGACGTATCCATCACTTACCAAGTATACATCAGAGGTAAAATTTCATACTTACAACTAAATGGTGGGCAACTCAATCATAAAAAAGCAGGCTGCTATCTGAATGTAATGATCAGGTCTTATTTTAATCAATATTAATTTTGCAAGTTATGCTTAAAATCTTTAAAGGTGCACTATATATTCTCTGCACATATTTTTTAAAGCCATTTTTTAACTTTCTGTTAGATAAGTACATATTTTAATAGAAATTGAACAGGTACAGGTTTCCATGGAATTTATTTTCCTAGCAGAACAGAAACAAGGAAAAGTGATTCTATATCACAAATTTACAATGAAGTGAAAAATGGAGCTAGAGACTCTTACGCTACCCCAACTGTAGCAGAAGCAGGGTGAATAATTTCCTGTGCATTATGCAGCTTCGGTTCCACAGGGCACAGCAGTCATCAAATCAAAACAGGAAATAACAGAAGATTGCAGAAAGGGCTGAAAACTGTAAGGAGTCTGATATGCAGGTGGAATTTAATTATCCAAATTAGGACTTACCCAGAGCACCATAGTAAGGCTCTGCAGGTTGGGGAAGGCGCTGCTGTGGAAATGAGCTTCTGTGATGTTATCAAGAAATCTTTCAACCATTGCTCATTTTACAAGCATGGTTAGGACTGAAACCCACCAACAGAAATTAAACTCTGTACTGGCCTCATGGTGGTCTCCTTCATTAAACTATCCCTTGAATACTAAATATCCTTTCTCATGAATGAAGGCTTTTGATTAAAAAATGTAGAAATTACATAAATATATACCTTAATAAACACGAAGATGCTGTTTTAGTGGTATTTTTGTACTCTTAATATATTTCATTTTTTAATAATATGTAAAGTTTTTACTCCTTCATAGACAAGGAAAGGAAAAAATTGCATTGTCCTCCCTACCATGCAGTTTTCATGGCAATAATCCTCTAATATCATGCTATATTAGCGTTGGAGGAGAGGCAAAAATGCACTTTAGTTTTTGTACCCCATAGCCTTAAGAATATAAAACTATGCTATTTTCAGTAAGAACTGCATTGGATGCTAATCAATGCTGCTGCTAGGAAAACATAAAGCGAATAGTAATATGCATCTGGATCACAGAAATTATAAGCTGAATCTCAATAAAGTTAGACCCGAAAGTTCAGTAAGTCTACAGAATAAGGCATTAAAATAATAACATAGTTTTTACCTCTCCAATAATCT
Organism: Paguma larvata; assembly: GCA_030068075.1. Classification (NCBI taxonomy): domain Eukaryota; kingdom Metazoa; phylum Chordata; class Mammalia; order Carnivora; family Viverridae; genus Paguma; species Paguma larvata. Next base: position 41,196,194 of record CM057840.1, read on the forward strand.
AAGTACTTAATTAAATTTACCAGGTTCAACTTCACTGAACATCCCCTATTATCTGTCTTCACATATTCTATATGTGAATGAAAACACACATAGGGACTAAGTACATACATGTGCACAGGAAAGCTCACATAAATTAAAAACTATGAGCTGAAATTCACCCAACTGTAAAATACCATATGTTTTATAATTTCCAGAGAAGAAAAGGTGGCTGAGTGACCTTTTCTGCCTGGATATTTCATGGAGGTCTATACTTGATTGTGACCCATTTAGATATTACCTACTATATCCATTCCACTGTCAATTCATTTATAGCATACACAAGCATGAACGCACGCACACACACGCATGCACAATATGCCAGTGTAGATACATTTTACAAAAATAAATCTCCTTTACAACAGAGGTGTATGTCATATTTGAATTATCCTACATGACTTGAAATCTCATTATTCTAAAGTGCATAGGACACATTATTGTTCATGAAAATAGTGATTATATACACTTAGACAATATAAAACAAGTGAAACTGAAAACAATCAAATTAAACTCACATGATCATCTCAGGCAGTAGCGCTGGCTATACACTAAAAACAAGATGTCATTCCTGACACTTTTAGATATTTCCAGTATAAATGTGGATGTATCAAATGAGAGACAGGTGCAAAATGCCAAGCAATACATGGCAACGCATGCATTGTGTTTTGGTGGCATTTAAATAAGAACTCTGGTGGACACCAGTATTAGGTAAATTAGTAATGTACTAGTCTCTATGCATGAATAGAAAGCCAAAACATCTACTCGGGAAATTTATTTCACACTGGAACAAATCAAAGAGAGAAGAAAAAATAATTTGTTCAAGTGTTCACCTTATCCAGTATCTTGGAGCATGAGGCTATCCCAGGGATAGCTGAGATAGTTCTATCCAATCAGCTGGGGCTTCTAGATGCCATTAGGCTATATGGAAGCACTGCAAGATTGGCTATACTGGTCCAGCCTGTGCTAATAGACTGTTACTGTATTAGGTCTACCCAGTTGAGTCACACATCAACCAGGTTATTCATATCTAATTTTTTAGTAGATGAAGGTGTAACAAAAGATGGCACCAAGGATTTGTCTTTAGGAGAGATTCTTTCATATCAAAAGAGAAAAAAAAAGAAAAAAAAAAGGGGGAAATATTACTTTTTATGTTCTCTATTATTTTTTCTTCCTTGCTGCTATTGGAATTAACCATAAGGTCAAATTGTGATCAGGACTGGTTACCACTGCCTAGCTACTTAAATCAATACTGCTAACACCACCTACTTCTCCTTTATCTTATTTTCTTGTTACTTCTGGTGAGAAGAGTATTATTTCACACAAAAAAAGCCTTTCAGAAAGCATCAGACTTGGTATACTAATAAAAATAACTTCAAACACACATTATGATGAAGGCTAAAATTTTACCTATTTTCTCATACAAATTATGACCAGCGCACTGTACCTCTTATGTTCCTCAGTTAAATTAAGAGACAATGTTAAGGGACTACAATGATATAATACATGCAACACAGAGACGTCCTGTGAAATCTCTCTTAACACTCCAACATCTGAGATAAATTTGGAAGGGTATATTATAAAGAAGGAAGTATGAGTCAAGAAAATTTAGAGAAAGTAAACAGATGACCAAATATCTGGAAAAGCAAGGGATACATACAATTGAGGGTCATAAAGAGAAAATAAAGGAAAATAGCCAGAAGCTAGAAGGAAAGGTGTTGATAACAGTTCAGAAGCAAGAAAAACCAAAAGAAATTAGGCATGACTCAATGAGGTCAGATACGATTTTTACAGAAGGAAGGGTCATATGTTTTACCAAAAAGGCATGAATTTTGATAAAAAGAAAGACCATTTGTTTGATTTTACCAGCAGAATTAAATGCTATCAAAGTGAGTTATTCCATCTTCCGGGTAAAACAGAGGCTACACAACTAGTTAAGATATACTATAATAGCAGACAAACTCAATCAGCAGGGGAAATCAAGTGCCTTGATTCATACTTCCTCAATGAAAAGGGGAAACAAAATTAGGGTCACACTCTTAGCCAGTGCTAGGACAGCCACTGTATACTCGAAGGGATGGTTGGCCATCAGAATCCTTAGCATTTCATTAATACCAGACAACTAATTAGCATGAATAAGTATGTAGTAGATATGAATTCAAATATCAAAGAATAAAAGTTTAATGAATCACTGCAAATAGACAAACATATCCTATTTCTAGAAGCTGATTTTAGCGTAAAATAGAGTAAGAAGATGACTGAATCTGTAGGATCCCATTGACATAACAGCCGCTGAAATTATGACAGATATAAACATGGAGCCGACTGACCAGTTAAACCAGTAATCGATAGAGCTAAATACTCAAAACCTGTATGGTAGTTTTATTAAATGTTTGAGTATCTAAGAGAAACTACTGATAAATAGAAAATTATAGATGTCTGACCCCAAGAGGACTTACACCGTGAGTTGGCTCCCAAGTAGATGGAGCTGGCATGAGGTCCTCTACCAAACTGCAAACCATGGAGTATACCCGATACAGCAGTGACAGAAGTCAATAGTTAGCTCGGTTTTGCCAGACTGTAAATTTATATGTCTGATCCATGAAACTGATGCTCAATTGCGGTCTGTTTGAAACATAACTGTGATTTAGGGGCTTAAAATAATTTTTGAGAATTAAAAGTCTCAATGCCAATTGTCCCTGTGGTGACCCTGAGGTCATTTTTTATATTCTTTGATATTACTTACGCATGCATCATCATTTCAGCTCAAAGAGATCAGTCATTATAGAACTGAATCCAGGTATGTAGAGAGCCATAAAGCCTGAACAAAGTGAGAATACTTCATTTTTCGTTAGTGAGCTTCTGTTATTGTCCATATCAGAGAATGGAAATGAGAAATTAACCCAGACGTATTTCCAGGATGTTAAACAAGAGGAAAAAATCTTAATTTATTCTGATTATAACATCCTGAAAAGTTTAACTCTCTCGTGTAGGCCAGATTAGTTTGGTCATGGCTTACACCAGGAAACTTCAAGACTGTATCATTCATGGTGTTTAAACTCCATAGGAATATCACTCTTGGTGTTTAATCCAGCTCAGTACTTACCTTGTTCACAGCAATTACTAAAACTACTTTGACGATAATTAGTTGATGAGGAACATATTATACAATTCTACAAAACCTTGGTTTTCCAGAATGAAGGGGAAGCTTGGGATGTCTAGTGAAAACTCCTAATGCCGTATCCCATAACCGGCCTGAGAGATATACCTTGTAAATATTAGGCAATGTAGACTCGAGGAATAGGTGGCATGTACAGAGTTGCTTATGTCTGTATGTACCTAGAATTCATGGAAAGAAGAGAACATGTAGAACCAGATACACCATAAAATGTTCTGTTTATTGTCAGACAAAAAAAGATCTTATAAATACATATCATTTTCAATGGTATTTCTCAGTAGTTTTTATATTTGGCACTCCAGAGATGTCTCTAGGACAATCTGAGGGTTCTGAGACATAAGAAGGAAGACTAATTATCTCATGAGCGAGTTCTCATGCCAACAAAAACACCTCATGTTTTATGTCAAACAGAAGAGCCAAACTAATTTTAGAAGCAGACGTTAAATGGCATACTGAGTGCATCTATTCAATAGAAGCATAGAATTTCCCAAAATCCAGTTAAAAATAAAAAATAAATTAAATTTGTTTCAATTCAGATTAATGACGCTACAGAGAACTCTAGGTGGATGCTTTCTTCTAACAATCCGGAGCTGCACATTCAGAAATGCCTCAAAGAGAAGAATCTAATTGAGACAGGCTGGCTCATCTCACCAGGTTTTCTCCCTCCAGTATCCTGTCCCCTTAACTGCTCTTCCATACCTTCAAGGAGCTGGCTTCTGTCTCTTTGTTTAAATTTTGTCCAGACATAAAAGTTTTACTCTGTGTGAGATTTAATCTAATACAAGCTCCTCCATTATAGATGTGATACAAAATTAAAATTCTTAGTGTAATCTCATTTGAAATTCTCTTTTATAAGGGTAGCTGAACATCGTTTCATATATTTAAGTAGCCTTTAATTGACTTTTCTAGCAACAGTGTTTTCATATAAATTGGTTATCTTCTATTTGATTATTTTTTTGTCATTACTCATTTCAGAAACATTATATATTGGCGAATCGAGGTCTTTTCCTGAAACATGAATTGCAAGGTGTTTTCCTTAATTTTTCTTTTTTTCCCCCAAATTTGTCATTTATTATTTTGTGTTTTGAATTGTACTTCCTCCAATTTCCCTGTCTGTGACACACTTGTGCAAAGGTTTTGGATGTGCTTGTTTCTGTACTGAACCTTTTTTTTTTGTTTGTTTGTTTTCTTTCATGGCTTATGGATTGAGTGGCAATTAGAAATATGTTCCTCACTCCAAATTTATAATTTAAAAATCCAATCTTGTATTCCAGTTTTTAAATTTTATTTTATTTCATTTTTATTTAAGTAATCTCTACACCCAACGTGGGGCTCAAACTCATGACCCCGAGATCAAGAGTTGCATGCTCTTCCAACAGAGCCATCTAGGTGTCCCTTACTCCTACATTCGAAAAATATTATGGTTTATTATTGTTTTTTATTTTAATTTGATCAATTAGAACTTTTCTTCATTAGGGTAAGAAGCATGGATCCAAATAATACTTTTTAAAATTTCTATCTGTTTTTTCCCAGACCATGTTTAAATACTAAAATTTCCAATGATTTGTATCAATACATGTGTGTTATACTAACTCCTCTGATTATTTATGTCTGGGAACATTTCATTCTATATCACTGGGATATTTTAAAAAATGTATTTGACAAAGAACTTTTAATAAATAAAGTTCGCTTATTTTTTTAAAATCTGGTAGTTTTAGCCCCTATTATTGCACTTATTTTAAAAATATTTTTTTTTATTTTATAATTATGTTAATATTTATTTTTTGAAAGAGAGAGAGAGAGAGACAGAAGGTGAAGTAGGGAAAGGAGAGAGAGAGGGAAACAGAGAATCTGAAGCAGGGGGTATACACAAACTCACTGTACTTTCTGCTCAATTTTCCTATGAAACGAAACAACTTTAAAAAATGTAGTGTATTGGGGCACCAGGGTGGCTCAGTAGGTTGAGCGTCCAACTCTTGATATCAGCTCAAATCATGATCCCAGGGTTGCAGAATCGAGACCCGTGGCAGGCTCTGTGCTAAGCATGGAGCCTGTTTAGATTCTCTCTAACCCCCTCTGCCCTCTCCGCTGTTCTCTTTCTCAAAATAGAAATAAATAAACAAAACTAAAAATAAATAAATAAATAAATGAAGTAATTTTAAAAAACATACACAAATATACTTATACTGAAAGTGTGTACAAAGTCAACATATGAAACCCACAGTGTTCCTGTATACTAACAATGAACAACTAGAAAAATTTAAAAAGCTAATGAGAAAAAATGAAATCTGGCCATGCGTAGCAACATGGATGGAACTGGAGGGTATTATGTTAAGTGAAATAAGTCAGTCAGAAAAAGACAGATACCATATGTTTCCACGAATAGGTGGACTTTGTGAGACTAAGCAAAAACCAGGGGGAGGGGAAGAAGGGAAAGGAAAAAAAGACACAGAGAGGAAGGGAGATAAAACATAAGAGACTCTCAAAGACTAAGAAAAAACTAAGGGTGAGGGGGATGAGGGAGGGGGGAGAGGGGGTGATGGGCATTAAAAAGGGCACATGTTGGGATGAACACTGGGTGTTATATGTAAACCAATTTGAAAATAAACTATTATAAAATTAAAAAAAATAAAACAGAAAAAAAAGAAAAATTTAAAAAGCTGTATCATTTATAATATAGCCAAACACACGAGATGCTTTGATTGAAATAGTCACTGACAGAATACATAAATATGTGAAGATGGTAAGAGCCAGATTTCTCACAGTTGAAGAACAAGAGTTAGGAATATGGGTAGCTAAACTTACTCAGATGAACAAAGTGGTATTAGATACTGGATATATTGATGTATCATGTGTATTTGTGAGTTGTGTGTAGACACATATACCTATATACATAAAATATATACATATATATGTTCCCAAACTCTGTCTCCTGAGATAATCTAACACTCCTAATGAGCAAGGGAGAGAGGAAAGGTGCAGAGATGTGAATTAGTTACATACAAGTGGATTGATAAAATACATGAATGCGTTCATATAATGGAAGCCAAACTTAGAAAGGAGATTTTGTATATCTCTCTGCAGTTTTGTGAGGAGTCACTGCCACACTAGTGTTTGACTGTATTGTCTTCCTATAACATATATTTCATGTGCCAATCCTCTATACTTAGAACTCGACAGATCCAAGGATGCATTAATAGGCCACAGAGCCCCAGGGGTGAGTAGTTCCTTTGTTCAAAGAAATGTTGTTAGTTGTCAAAATTCACATTTAACAGTTACCTTTTCTTTTGATCATAAAGTTCTAATGCATGATTTCATTTGATTCTTTCTGCTTTTCTACTACTGAGGCATATAATTGATAAGGAGCCTAAGGAGTGTTACATCTTGGACTTTTAATAATCCTATGCAAAGACTGTACCAACGATTGAAGCTCTGCTATCTGTTGACAAAGCAACCATTCTTTTGTCAGGATCTCTTCATTTTGCTTATTATTAGAGTACTGTGTGTTTGCCTCCCTAGGAGATCACCTTTCTTGAACCCCTTTTTCAAACCACCTCAATATTCCTCAATACAAGCAACCTATTGAAAGGACTGTAGCATTTCTAATAAAAAAAAACGGGTTCAAATGTCAATTCTGGAGATTATCTGTTAAAGCAATACAAAAGAGTGTTCAGTCTATTAAGTCATTATATTTTTACCAGCTATAATGAAGTTTACAAACACAATTAAAAGTGCATTGTGAAATTAAAAACTTTAAGGTAATTTATTTAGGATGTTAAGACATTATAATTCATAAATGTGTGCACTAGTTGAATGCATCATAACATGATTTGCTAAATTTCAGAATCAGTTTGCCATCATTTAACATGTCTAAGAATTTAAAGGTCAATCAAGCTTTTAATATGTAAAATATATATTGTGTGAATGTAGGAATATTCTGTGAATGATAATCCTTCTTATGCCAAGTTAGGGAAAGATTCATTATGTCCCTGATCTCTTTGCTCATTATTCTGAGGGAAAATGCACGGACATCTAATGAGCTGGGTTAATTTGTTCCTGAATGCAAATTTAGGTATTTCATAATAACTCTCTGATTCAAATATTTTTAAAGGCAAAGCTACTGAAATATTATCATATTATATTCAAGGAATAAGTATCAGAGGCTAAAATACTCTCAGAATGGAAAGGTGCAGAGTTCTTGGCTGTATCCCGCACAGCGGAGAGCTCTCGGAGCTCTGTTTTACCATCTATCTTCCTTAGAGGGAACTTATTAGATTCAATGAAATTTTAAATTTCAAAATGGCTGTGCTGTGACAAGTCCAAATTGCTATATAAATATGTAATAAAATATAAAATAAAGAAATGCTGGTAGAAGTTAGAACAGCCATCTTGAAGCGTATGTTAAAAAAGCAGAGAAAAAAAAAGTAGAAGACACTCTATTCCAAGATGATGAAGAGCTAACATATTTAACTCCGTTTGTCCATGCAGATATTTTCATAATAGAAAAATAGTTTTTTATTTTGAAGTCACTGTCATTTATTTGGACTAGCATAAAAGCCATTGCTTTATAAATGACTCACTATATGCGGCACCTGGGAGGTTTAGTTGGTTAAGCATCCAACTTTGGTTCAGGTCATGATCTCATTGTTTGTGAGTTAGAGCCCCGCGTCGGGCTCTGCTGACGGCTCAGAGTGTGGAGCCTGTTTTGGATTCTGTGTTTCCCTCTCTCTCTGTCCCTCCCCTTCTCACGCTCTGTTTCTCTCTCAAAAATAAAAGTAAACATTAGAAAAAAGTAAGCAAAAATAAATGACTACTATAATGAAATTTGCTTGCAAAAGTCCTTGGCCAGACAATTTGATGTAGAGCCAAACATATATACATGTGCCTAGAGAAAATGCTCTGAAAGTATGTGAAATATTAACAAAATTGTTTTGATATTATGTATGAATTTGTCATTTATTATGTTATACTTTCACTTTGTGTCGGAAGCTTAATGGTGCTAACTACTAGAAAAAGAAAGTATTTAGGAAAGGAAAAAAGAACTGTAATTGATTGTTTATTCATTTGTTCACTTAAAATATTTATTAAGTGCTTACTGTATGCTATGCTATGCTAGGCACTATTCAAGATGGTGTGGATGCACAGATTAATAAGGCAAATTCTTACGACATTTAAATGCTATTGGGGAAAAGGGTTAAATACAGGTGAACATATAAAGATTTTAGATTGTCAACTTACTTTAGAAAGGGCTGTTAGGTGAGAGTTTTCTATGGTAATGACAGCTGACCTAGGAACTTCAGGGGGATTGGGATTTCAAATGAAAATTAGTGGAGCCAGATAGAGTGTCTATAGGTGAAAGGAAGATATTCAAAGTTCGACATCGGAAAGTAATCAAGTTAGAGATGACCGAAACGAGTAAACATAAAATGAATCAGTGGTATAGCTAAAGAGATAACTGGAGAAACATCGTTTTTAACTAAACAACTTAATCTACATCTTGCACCATAGATGGTAATTAAGATAGATAAAAAGTGTTGTGTTACCAATATTTTCAGACAGTCACAGAAACAAACCAGTCTAAAATTAATTCTTTGTTTTTGTTATTGGGGAAATAGAGGAAGTAAAGCCCATCTTGTTTATGGAAAATTTATTGAGGAATGCCATTAGTATTTTATAATGTTTTTTAGAATTTAACCTATTACCTCTTCCTTAATAAAATAAAGCATTCATTTGTTATTCTAGGCACTACCTGAATCATTAAGATAAGCTTACGGCATCAAGTGGGAAAAAATCTAATCTGAAGGTGATAATGATTTCAAAAAATATATATATTTTTGGTCCTAACAAGATGTTCTGAACCTGTTTCTTCCTGTTTTCCAAATTTAATACAACTATAAACCCAGGAAATATTGCAAGATTCAACCAAGGAAAATTCTAGATGATGGTAAGAAGAGGTGAACTGATTTGGGACCTTAGGGTCAAACCAACAACAACAACAAAAATCAGCCAGACATCTGTGTCTTTCCATCTGAGAGAAGAAAGAAGGCAACCAAGACCTTTTGTTTGGCAACCACCACCCTAGCAGCAGAGGTGATTCAAGTAGGTAAATTCTAACTGGAATCCAGCAAGAGCCCTGCCAAAAACCTTGGTTGAAGCCTATACCATCAGAAAAGCAGATTCTTCTTGCTAACACCGAGGAGCCAGAAGAAGCTATCTCTTTCCTACAGGGCTAAAGACACGTCTCCCCCCAGAGACACCAGACTGGTGAAGTAGGAGGAATATGTGCCACAACAAATGGCCACACTCTATGTCTGTCTCCCACAGGCAGTAGTAAATCTCAGAACGAACACACACACACACACACACACACACACCAATCACCAGATTCTATTTGTTTTTCCCTGTCTGACTTGTTTTCCTTCACAGAATACTTTCTAGGTCTATCCATGGGTGAAACCTAAGCACCCTTGTTTTATAAATGATTCCCTATAATGAAATTTGCAGAAGCTGTTGGATGCACAGCTTGATATAGACCCACATGTATACACATGTGCCTAAGGAAAACACCCTGGAAAAAAGCATATGCATATGGAATATTAGTCAGCCATACAAAAAAAGAATGGATTCTTGCCATTTGCAACAGATAAGTAGTTTGAGTTAGGGGTGGGATAGAGTGCAACTCTCAGGAAAGGGCCATGGAGAGAACGGTAAAGCCCAGGAGAAATTCAGCCCACTTCTTTTCTGCTGAACGTTAATTCTGCCATCACTGGCCTTTCCAGGATTTCATGACATGCAATTCTGAAGTCAACACCCTGTGTTGCAATTTTAATTTCCTTCTTTCTTGTTATTTTTCAGTGGTTCCTCTGGAGGTTGGAACATGCTGCGGAGGCCAAAACCAACAAACAGGAAATAATGCACAACAACAACAAAACTAAACAAAAGAAAGAAAGAAAGAGAGAAAGGAGGAAATAAAAGAAAAGAAAAATTGTCAAGGATGAAATTGTGGTATAATAGAAAATATATATATTTAGGTCTTGTTCCCTTGCTCTTGTCCAGAGCTCCCAATGCCTAATTGTTGTAATTTCTCCAAGGTGGTCGGTGCATCGTTTGCTCTAACGGTTGATTTCTCTTCCCAGTTCCTGACACAGAGCTGCTAAATCCCTTGGAATTCCTGGATAACAGGAACATTTCTTGTTCTAAAGAAGCAACTCTTGATGGGCTCCTGAATAGCTTAAGAATGGGAGCTGGTCACCAGAAAGATAAAGTCATGATTAGAAGCTTGGAACTTTTAGTTCTAGCTCCCATTTTCCAGCTCGGAGAGAGGCGCTAGAGACTGATTTAAAAATCATTCATGCCTGCATGATGAAGCCTCCATTAGAATCCCAATGTAATGGGTTCAGAGAGCTTCTGGGTTCGGAGTTCAAAGAGCCCTGCATCAGTATAGAACACCCAGATGGACACGAATGTTCCTATCCCATCCTCAATACCTTGTCCTATGCACATTTTCCATCTGGCTGTTTCTGAGTTGTATCTTTTTATAATAAACTGGCAATCTAGTAAGTAAACTATTTTCCCGAGTTCTGTCAGCTGTTCTAACAAATTATTAAGCCTAAGAAGAGGGTTATGGGAACCTCTAATTTGTGGCCAGGCTGCCAGAAGTACAAGTAACCACCTGTGATTGTATTAGAATAGGAGGGAGAGGAGGCGGTCTTAAGGGACTGAGCTTTTAACTTCCAGATAGATAGTTTCAGACTTGAATTAAATCATAGGATATCTACTTGACACGCACAAAGAACTGAAGAACTGGTTGTTGTGAGGAAATCACCAACACATTCTATGCTCAGAGCAGCCAGAAGCATGGAGAATACAGTACACAGAGGTTTTCCTTTCACCAGGCCAGGAGAGTCTCTTTCTCCAGGAACATGAGCACCTTCTCCCTCAGTGAGAAACTCCAATGTGGGCAAAAAGTATATCCTCTACCTTGTCAGGTGGCACCGAAAAGAATAAAGTAGAAGCTCCAGTGGCATCAGACAATCAAAATAAAGCAAAATACCACTACAAATGTTCTCCAAATGAAACTTGGAAACCAAAGTCCAAAAAAGTTTGGCCAGTACCTATTGCTAACATAACCAGTGTGACTTCCTGTTAAAATATTTAAATAGGATGCTGAATTGCCCAATGTTAGATGAAATGCCCAAAATAGAACTGATGTCATCTGTGATACAAAGAAACACCCCCCAAAAAAATAACAAAACACAACTCCATTGAGAAAAAGACAATCAACAGATGCCTACTCTAAGATGAATCAGATATTGTAATATAAGAATTTTACAGTAACCATCATAAAACTGTTTCTAAAATATACTACAAATTCTGATGAAATGGAATGAAAGGAAAATGAAAAACTATAAAAATGAGCCAAATTCAAATTAGAGAACTCAAAAATACAATAAATTATGGATAAACTAAATAGTAGAGTGGAGATGACAGGGAATAGATTAAGTAAAAATCAAGGACAGATCACTAGACTTTAACCAATATGAATAACAGAGAGAAAACAGACTGATAAAATGTGAAAAACCTTAGGGACCTGTGAATAAAACAACATTTCCAAAAGTTGTATTATCTGACTTCCAGAAGGAAAAAAAGAGAATGGAACTGAAAGAATATTCAAAGAAATAATGGATAAAATCTCCCCAATTGGGCAGAAGACCCAAACCTACAGATTCATATTGCTGAGCAAACCCAAAAATGATAAACCCAAGGATATCCACACCAAGGCACAGCATAGTTACACTTCTGGAAATTAAAGAAACAGAAATTTTTAAAGTAATTGGAGAGAAACAAAGCATTCTTTACATAGAAACACATTTGAATAGCGGGTGATTTTTCATTCGAAATCATGAATGCCAGACAGAACCAGCATAAATTTCAAGTTCTGAAAGAAGAGAAATGTCAGCTGTGATATCTATAACCAGTGAAATTGTCTTTTAGGAATTAGGAGAAATAAAGACATCTTGGACAAGAGAAAAGCAAAAGGACTTGTGACTAGTAGATTTGTCACTGAAGAGAAGCTAAAGGAAGATCTTCAAACAAATAAAATAATAAAAGTAATAAGAAGAATGAACAATAAAAGAGTCAACATATAGGTATACAAAATATACTATCTTTCTCCTCATACTTCTATAAATCATACTTATAAATACATAATAGTCCTATAGTCCTTAAAATGAATTTTAAGTTAAGAAGCCCAAAAAAGATATCACCAAGTACAGGTTATTTTGGGAAGAATTCTATTAAACTTTTGAGAAGATTTAACATTAGTTTTACGTAACTCTTCCGGAAAGCAAACGAAAGCAGTAATGTAAAAAGCTAGCAGGCAAACAAATAAATAAAAGAAGAAAGGAAACTACACACTGATATCTCTTATAAACTTATATACAAAAATCCCCCAAATAATGTTAACGAATAGAATATAAGCCTGTATAAGAAAGAACTGTACATCATGGATTTTATTTTAAGGATGCAGTATGGGTTCAATATCAGCAAATCAGTTCTACCATATTAACTGGCTATGGAAGAAAAGTTATATAATTATATTAACTGACACAGAAAAAGTGTTTGGGTTAAGAGGACAAAACCTGAGGCATTCTGTTTGTTACTTACTGCCCAGAATATCAGTGACTATTCACTAAAAGTTTCTATCACCTAAATTTGTACGTCTCAAAAATTATGTGTGATACCTTTAAAAGGTACATAGAATTTTGTGAAGTACTAATTTTGACATACATTATTTTTGTTTATTATTAACAGGAGCATTCAGTTTTTATAGTTACGGATAATTTTATGAGCCAAAAACAATTCCAATTTATAAAAGACTGTAAAAACATTAAATAAGTATTTACAACATAATTGATCATAACAGATTTGTTTTGCATACTGAAATGGAATCACTGCTCATAATACATATACAGATTGAGCAGCAGTGTTTTGAGTTAATCATTATTACTACCCTGTATGTTCTCTGATAATTTCATACTCTCAATATTGATAACTTTGAACTAATGTAGAAATTTTTATTATACAGAAAACCACGACATAATTTTGCCTTCATCTGTTACAAATCTGATTTATCTTTAGCTTAAGGGAAAGTAATGCATTATTATGCATATGATGTTATCTCTAGGTGCTAAAAAATCTTATTATCTGAAAATGAACTTTTATTTTTTTAATTACAATTGAAACTGAAAAATGCTTTTTTTGTATAAATGAAAAGGAGAAAGAAAAATTTTAGTCACCATATTAGTCATTGTAGCATCAGCACAGTAATGTTAGCCAAACATTAACAAACGAAGGTGACTTCTGACTTCAAATCCAACATGTTAGAAAGTGGAAGTGATCACCTCCATCCTAACAATAAGAAAAAGTCTGAACAAACTGAGAAACATATTACTTGGTTGGGCCCTTCAAAGAACTAAGCTTGCACGCCGAGCAGTCACCCCCAAATCTAGAAAGACTGGTGAATCCAGAGTACCAAAGCCAAAATCTGCATGTACGGAGCAGGAGTAAAAGCTGCTAGAGTCATACACTGGTAAAAACATTTTTTTCTGATGCGTATAGGAGCTAAGTGTGAACTAGAGAGAGGAGTGGAAACAAATGGGAGCTACACTTGTAGGTGGGTCCTCACACATTCATTGGTTTTACCTCAGGACCCACCAGGTACCCACAATGAAAAGCCAGGAAATATATTCTAGTAGCTCTCTGGTGAGTGGAAGAGAAAGTGATGTTTTAGATGGCCTTAAGTTTAAAAAACAAACAAATGGGGGCGCCTGGGTGGCTCAGTCGTTTGGGCGACCGACTTCGGCTCAGGTCATGATCTCATGGTCTGTGAGTTCGAGCCCCGCGTCGGGCTCTGTGCTGACAGCTCAGAGCCTGGAGCCTGCTTCCGATTCTGTGTCTCCCTCTCTCTCTGCCCTTCCCCTGTTCACGCTTGCCTCTATGTCTCTCAAAAATAAATAAACATTAAAAAAAAATTAAAAAAACAAACAAACAAATGAACAAAAACATATATTGTAAACTCTCTTCCTCTCTCTCCTATAGTTGATAAGTCAAGAGAGGGAAAGCTGAATGTCATAAGACACTCAATTAAAAGCAGAGAAGGAAGAAAAAAAGAGAAGGAGGAAAATAGAAATACGGAACTAATGCAACAAATGGACTGTTGTGAACATGGCAAATATTAATTCAACTATATCGAAAATTACTTTAAATATGAATGCTCTTAATACACAATTTAAAATACTGAGATAGAGTATATTTTTAAAAAGGGCGACGGCTGATAATGTTGAAACAAAACATGGACTGGTGTATAGTTTTACTCGGAGCTGACTCTGCCTATGAGCAATCTACTCTAAAATGCTTGCCACATCTCTTCATCCTGGGTTTTAGAGAAAGAAGGGTATGTGTAGTTATAAGATAAGATGATGATACAATCAAATATAGTGTTTAGATCAGAAATCTCAGTAAATTTACCAGCCATTACATACCCTTGGTCATAGAGATTCAGAACTGCTAATAAAAGATTCCTGTAAACCTAATTGAAAACTGCTAGTGAAATTAACACTAATTTTTTGAGTTCATTAGTTTTCTATTAAATCCTACAGTATTTTTAAACCCTTCAAAATGGAAAGCGTGGTAAATGGTTTTTAAATGATTATGCTGACTCTAGAGAAAAAAGAATCTCCAATTATTTTTATTATTCTATTAGGAGAATAGAAACATATCAGCTGTTAAATAGCAGTATATATATTTTGTTTCATTTTTATTTGTAAAATTTAGCATTCCATATTTAGCTGAGAGACATAAATATAAATAATATATAATTACTGACTAATTCAAAAATAACCATAATTAATATCTCTATGCAATTATTTAATCAACATATTGGCTCCTATAGATATACATATATACACCTACTTAAAGGATTATAAGATTCAAAGGATATTTGAATTCTATGTATTTTTTGTAAACATAAAACAGGTAGTAAGATAAACTTGCAGTTGAACATAGTATTTAATAATATTTTAAAGTATTTGTTTTCTTACGTTAGCTTTTATTTTGACATTATTGTAATTTTATAATGGGTTTGAATTAAATCATATAAGAAACAAAGCTGGTAAACTGAGAGGTGGTCTGTACAATGGAGGGAGACTGGGGTCTTCTGTAAAGTAAAAGACACAGGGTCTTCACACATTTTTCTTAGTACTCTGAATGTAGCTGAGGATTAGAGTGTCTGGACTTACGTCCTTGGTGTTTGTGTATTCTGTAGGGAAAATGTGTAGTTTGTACATTCTTGGATGGCTTATCATTGTGGCATTGTGCCCTATAGGCTTATATATTTAATTGCAACTTATAAAGTTGGAATATACACGAGAAAATCTACATGTGGTTTCAGTATTTAGAGTCAATTAATCTTGCTTCCTAATACTCATACTTCTAGCTATATAGGTTTTTTCATGTTGTAAACACATTATAATATAATGAAGGGAGATTGTACCAAAACAAAAGGACACTTCATTGGGTTTTTTTTGCCCATTATTCTACTGTGGTATGAGAAAAGATAAATAGAAAGAAAAGAAAAGATAAATAGAGTTGAGAGTCAACTCAACAGTTTTCATTCACTCTATTTAAGAAATTCAAGAATTAGTCTCCTCTCCGAAAGTAGAAAAGATTGTGTGTAAGTGTTCTTTTTCCAAAATGCAGCTTTCCATTTTAAAAACATTTCCAAACTTTCTTCATCAATGCGCATGAATTCTCTCAGAAACATACTGAAAACAGAAGATGTTTTTACCACTTAAGAGGATATTAGATAATATATGAAACGTGAAACATGATTAACATCTTCTTCTAAAAGATACATTTTTGGGCGCCTGGGTGGCTCAGTTGGTTAGGCGGCCGACTTCGGCTCAGGTCATGATCTCACAGTCTGTGAGTTCGAGCCCCGCATCGGGCTCTGTGCTGACAGCTCAGAGCCTGGAGCCTGCTTCAGATTCTGTGTCTCCCTCTCTCTCTCTGCCCTTCCCCTGCTCATACTCTGTCTCTATGTCTCTCAAAAATAAATAAACATTAAAAAAAATTAAAAAAAAATAAAAGATACATTTCTCATTAAAAATTAAAAATGCATTCGTCATTGAATAAATGCATAATTTTAAAATTTAAGGATGAATCAAAGATATCTTCTAGCAAGCTGAAATAACAGGAAATGGGTTTAGTTCTTCTTAAAATAACTTAAAATCTCTAAAAATATATCTAGAAAAGAATAATTTTAGGCTTTTGACGTCAAGAAACAGAGACAGTGCTCCCTCATTGAGAGGCCACAAATGTCAGCCCTAAAATCGCCCCGATTTACTCACTTGAGTTTCCAGGCTGCAACATAAGGAAGGGAAACTGGATGGAGCCTTGTGATCTTCCTAAATTAAGAAGATGGGCCTGGGTGTCTGAGGACGCTAGGGGACACGGAGCATGCAAGAGCACTGGAGAGGAGAGAGATGGAGGGAGAGGGTGCTCTGAGGCTCTGGACCAGGTCCCCTGCATGTCTCCCGCTGAGCACTGAGGAGAGCAGGCAAGAGAGATTAGTCACAGCTAGGAAAAGAACCACACAGACAGAGCAGAGAAGACAATGCAGAGGAAAGGAATAGATCATATTCTCATGATCGGAAGTGGAAACCTCATGATTTATTGGGCCTCTAATAGAGTAATCAAAAGGTTATTAGCTCAGAAGTGGAGCTAAAGTAGCTCCTAACTAAAGGCTGCTACAATGCCACGCATGGAGTTTAAAACAAACCTTGAAAGGATCATTCTGTTTCCAATTAGCTGAACTGCTGCACAAAAAAGCTTAATAATATTTATAGGCCTGTAAGGATATCCAGCACTAAACAAGGTAAACTTCACAATCTCTGCCATCCAATAAAATTACCAGACATGAAAAGCAGGAATGCCATGAAGAGAAAATCAATCAATTGAAACTAATTCAAAATGGAAGAGATAATAAGATTACTGGAAGGGGCTTTAACAAAGCTGCTAAATATGTATTCCATATATTAAAGAAGACAGAGAAAAGACTGAGCATAAAAGGTGGAGACATTGAAAATACAAATTTCTAGAGGCAAAAACTATATGAAATGAAAATTTACAGGATGGGAGTAAGATTAGTTTAGACATTCCAGAGGATAACATTAGCAAGCTTGAATGTATCTATAAAAAGTATTAAAATAACAAAAGGGGAAAAAAGACTGGACAAAAACAAGAGAGGATCAACATTGCAAGAAAGATTAAAGAGATTCCTTCATGTAGAGGAATAATACTACCAAATGTAACCTATAGCTAACCAAGGAAATAAAGAGCACAAGAAATGTAAATATGTGGACAAACACTCAATATTGCTCCTATCTTAAAAATTTCATTTAACTGTAAATGTTTATAGAAAAAATCACTATGCAATGTAGAGTATAACACATGTGACAGTAACCTGAATGAAATTAACTGTGCAAACACTAAGAGGGGGTTTATGGAAAAACACTGCTGTAAAGTGTATATTATAAACTATACACTATGACATACAACATAACACTAAACTAAAACAAAGGGTAGCATTTGGTAAGCCAGTAAAAATATTAAGTTAGGTCATAAAAGTTCTTAATTCCAAAGAAGGCAGAAAAAAAGAGGAAAAGGAAAACGACACATAAAAATTGCCAATTTGGACTTTAAAAGCTACAAGTAATTGATAGTTTGCACAAAACAAATAATTTTAAGCTGTCTATATGTAACCACGTCAAATGTAAACACTTAAGTAGATTAAAAGAAAATGGTAGAAAAAATATATACTGAACTAGCAGTAATTAAAAGAAAGCCATAGTGGCTATTTTAATATAAGATAAAGATATTGGAGGGAAGAATATCACCAGAGATAATAAAGATAATTTCATAAAAATAAAACTGTCACTTTAAAAGAATATAAGAATTCTAAACATGTATATACCTAATTCTAAAGCTTCGAAATAAGTGGAACAAAAAAACAAACAACCTGATAGAACTGTAAGGAGAAACAGACAAATTCAAAATTATAGCTGACAAATTGAAACTCTCTAAATAATTGATAGATCAAGTAGACAGAAATTCAATGAGGGTATAAAAGACTGAACAATACTATGAACCAACTTGACTGAACTGACATTTAGAGAACACTACATGATATGACGGAAGATTTCACATTCTTCTCAGTTAATTATGAGTCGTGTACTAAGCTATGCCAAATTCTATGCCGTAAAATAAATATCAGTAAATTTACAATGAATCATATCCTACACAGTAGTTTTCTAACTGCAGTTCATTAAATTAGGTTTTAATGACAGAAAAATGTCTGGAATATCCTCAAATGTTTTGGAAATAAATAGTTTTCTAAGTAACTAAAAGATCAAATGAGAAAACAAAAGAAAATGTGACGGTGTTTTTGCACTGCGCGAAAAGAAAATGCAAAATATCAAGATTTGTGAAATGCATCTTCCTTGGAGGGAGATTTATGGTACTTCATACCCATACTGAAAAAGAGGAGAAGTCTTAAACCATAGGCTTCAGCCTTGATAATAAATGACTAGGAAAGAAAACACTTTAAAATGAAAGGAAGCAGAAAAAAAGCAAAAAAGGACTGATAGGAATAGAAATCTATTATATAGAAAAGTGGCCTACAGAGAAAATCAAAGTACAAACCTTTGTGCAGATCAATAAAATTGATAAACTTGTAGCCAGCCAGATCAGAAATGAAGAAAGGGGAACAAGTATGAATCTTATTAACCGGAAGAATGACATTAGAAATTTTCATGGATATTAAATGGACATTAATGGAATTATTATGAAAATATGTATGTTACTAAGTCTGAGATCTTACATGAAATGACCCAAATCCTTGACAGACACAAATGACCCAAAGCCATTCAAGAAAATATAGGTAATCTGAGTAGTCTTGTAACTATTATATAAATTGAACATGTAGTTTAATACCTTCCCTCAATGAAAACTCCAGACTCAGATGCCCTCTCAGATAAATTTCACCAAGCATTTAAGGAAGCAATAAAAGTCTTGCGAACTCATTACTTATATCCATCATCATGCTTAAATCAAACTTACAAAATGGTAATAGAAAAAAAGAAATCTCAGTTTGTATACCTCATGAACATCATAATTCTTTTAAGATACAGTAGCAAATTCAATTAAAATTAAAGAATTGTCACTATTTACAGTTGAAATAGTACCAATGATTTTTACCAAATTCTTCCACTAAAGAAGATTCCACTAAAACTCTGTTAGAAGTAAAGAAGGAAATACATGGTTGGTAACATACACGGTGTTAATAGAAAACTTGTGCATTTGAGATATAAATTCTATCCAAATTACCTAAAGAATCAAATAAATTTTAAATTCCAGAAAAATTTTTTTGTGACAAGCTAATTCATACTTTATATGAACATGTAAAAGACTTAGAATAGCAAAAAGAATAAGTGGGAGAAAAGACAAAATTAGCATATGCAAATACTTGATATCAAGACTTTTTAGAGATCTTCAGTAATCAAAACAACGTGGTATGGACCTAAGTTAAGTTGAACCATCAATGATATGGAATAAAAAGTTTCCAGATATAACGATATATATATTGATTTTCAACATCAGCACCAGGGCAATTCAGTCAGCAATAGATAACATCTTTCTCAAATAAAAAGTTTGATAACAATATGCAAAAAAATAATCTCAATCTTTACCTCACATTATTTATCATAAAATGAAAAGAGCTAAAATATTTTAAGAAAACAAGATAATCACAGTGAACTGGGCTTCAACAAATTTTTCTGAAATAAGACACAAAAAGTACAAAAAATAAAATACAAATAAATTGGACTTTATAAACCTTATATATGTTGTTTTCCAAAAATATACTGCCAAGAAAATTAAGCACAAGCCAGAGACTGTGACAGAACATTTGCAAATGTCCAAATCATATTGAAACAAAGGGCATTGAGGTGCCTGGGTGGCTCGGTCAGTTAAGTGTCTAATTTTTGTTTACAGCTCAGGTCAAGATCTCACGGCTCATGAGATAGAGCCCTGAGTTGGGCTCTGCATTGAGAGCACAGAGCATGCTTGGGGATTCTCTCTCTTTCTCTCTGCCCCTCCCCAGCCCAAGCTTTTTTCTCTTTCTTTCTCTCCTCTCTCTCTCAAAAGAAAAACAAAACCAAAAAACAAAAAACAAAACAAACACACACACACACACACACACACACACACACACACACACACACACACACAAAACAAACAAAAAAACCAGTTGACCATCTGAAGTGTTGTCAACAATATGGAACATATGGAATCTATTCACAGTGCTACGGGATTGTATGATGATCTATCGTTTCTTTTTAAGCTTACTTATGTATTTTGAGGAAGAGAGAGAGACACACACCTAGGTGTAGAGAGGCAGAGAGACACAGAGAGAGAGAGAGTTACAGAGAGAGAGAGAAAGAATCCCAAGCAGGCTTCATGCTGTCAGCACAGAGCCCAATACTGGGCTCAAACTCAGGAACCATGAGATCATGACCTGAGTTGAAATTGAAATCAAGAGTTGGATGCTTCACAGACTGAGCCACTCAGGCGCCTTTGATATATAGTGTTTTTTTTTTTTTTTTAAGTCTATTGATGTTAATATTTTAAACAATACCTATAAGTTGATCCAGCATTTTACTCCTGTTATTTACCAAAGAGAAATTCAAGCATATATCTGTTCAAGACTTGTACATGAATGTTCTTACAGTTTATTTGCAGAAGCTGCCAAATGAAAAAAATGATCAGCCAATTAGTGGATAATCAAATTGCTAGTAAGCAATACAGAGAAACTACTGATCAAGACTATGCATGGATGAATATCACTTATGCTGAGTGAAAGAAAATGAATACATATGTTTGATTTCATTTATATAAAATTCTTGCAAATATGAAACAATATGAAATGATAAAAATCGTATAACAGTTGCCTGGGGAGAGGGGTAACAAGCTGAATAAAAGAATGACACGGGGACATGAAGGCCATCATGGATACAGATAAGATCATTACTTTGTTGTAATGGTTCCATGAATGTGTACCTATGCTAAGATTTATCAAATTTTGCCCTTTAAATATGTGAAATACCTTATTTTGTCCATTTTGCCCCAATACAGCTGGAAATTAAAAGGGATAAAAAGTAGAAAACATAAGAAAGTTGGCTTGAAGACAGATACTATGTTTCAAAACTAATATACCAATTTATAAAATTAGATATCACTAAATTAAATAAAATTTTGCATACAGTATAATTACCTTTAAATTATTTGTGTAAGAGTACATTTGTTATTTGCTTAACCATAATAAAACAACACCTGCATTGCAAATAACAGTTATGAGAGTGCCTGGCTGGCTCAGTCTGTAGAGCATGTGACTTGGTGCTGTATTCAAGGTCCATATTGGGCACAGAGCTTAGTTGATTAAAAATCAAAGAAAGAAAGAAAATAACAATTTATGGTAATGAGGAAATGTGAGAGTCAATGATTTTTTTTATGTATTTGAAGCTTTTCTATTAATACCCCCCAAGAACCAAAAACCAAAAACCAAAAAGGCAACTTTTTTGCAACTGATTTAATTTTCTGGAAACAATACTATGGAGTTTCTAACCCCAAATCTACTCTAAGTGGTTAAAAGATGTTATTGTTAAAAGTCTGATGTTTGGGAAAGAGTCAAATACATTGGGTCAAAAGTGAAATGCACATGTAATCTAGTTTAATTGTTTTTAAATGTTTATTTATTTTGAGAGAGAGCATGAGCAAGGGAGAGGCAGAGAGAAAGGGAGAGAAAGAGACACAGAGAGAGATAGAGAGAGAGAGAAGGAGGGAGAGAGAGAGAATCCTAAGCAGCCTCCATGCTGCCCTTGCAGAGCCTGACTCCAGACTTGATCTTACAAACCTGTGAGATCATGACCTGAGAACAAATCAAGAGTCTGACGCTTAACAGAATGAGCCACCAAGGTTCTCCTATTAACTTGTCAATTTTTTTTTTTCAGAATCTGGAGTCAGAATGATGAACTAAGAGCCATTTCAGTCTGTTAGATAACTTATTGATGTATTGATGTAGTGATTAAATGGTCCAAATAGTAAATAATCTAAAGTGGCATTTTTTTTTAAATAATATAAAATTTGATGAAATTAAAATGTGTTCTTAATTTTCTGATTACAAAATTATGGTTATTTTTGTTTTCATTTTTAAGTCATAGATTATTATTTTCCATTGTTGGGTAATAAATCACTGAATAGACTACTGAAAGTGTATTGAGAATCTTGAATTAGGTGGAAGGATTAATTAGATTGGGTAAATTGATACACTTCCAGCAGGATTAATTCAAGATAACTTAATAAGGTTAAAACAATAACTTCTGAGTTGTTTTCACGTAATCTGAGGACTTTACAATAAGGATGCTTCCAAAATATGATTTATGACCTTATTATAACAAGATGGGTACAATGCTCAAGATTTCCATATAGGAAATTAAATTCTATTCCTGAAATATATTTCCCCATATGCTTTATGTGAACAAGTAGATGTGGTATTTACTAGAAAACAGAAAGCAACAAAAATAAGTTTAACTTATGCTACACTTAATGGCTCTCCCAGGATTGCAATGCTTAAGCAGTAATATCCTGCCTTTGCCAAGAGACTCTTTTCTTTCCTCATGTGTGTAATAAAAAAATGGACTTTTTAACACATGTAATCCTTCTTAATGTTTCCAGTGAAAAAAAAAGCACACTGGGGACAATGTGTAAGAATGTAAGAATCACCTTTTCTTTAATCAAGAAAATATTGCTTGAGAGGGTATAAAGATCACAAAATACGAAAATAAATGAAATCTTAGCATAATAATTAGTAGATTAGTGAAATTTTCAATCATTATGCTTTTAATAATGTTTACAGAGTATTTTATTTTTTGTACAATTATTTTAATTTTTAAATAAAATTTTAAACAAATACACCTTAAATAAAATAGCTATTTTGAAGTACCTCCAAGTTGTATGGCTCATGTGAATCTTTACTTAGTAAATGAAACTTTTTAAATAAATTTTAAATGCATACAACATATACAGGTACTAGATTTAAAAGACAAAGAATGTGGAAAGGCAAGCAACAGATTGAGAGAAGATATTTGCAAAACATAAATTTGGCAAGAATCCATATATATTATTTACATGAATAGTGTCTTCAACTGTGTAAGAAAAAGACAAGTAATTCAATAGGACAATGAGGAAAAGACTTGAATAGTCACTGAACAAAAGAAGATATCCAATTAGCCATAAATATAGGAAAAGTGTTCAATCTCATTAGTCATTAGGAAAATGCAAAATAAAACCTTAATTAAATTATACTGCACATTCACCAGAACATGGAAGGAAATCAAGCTGAATAAAATCAAATTTTGGTGATGAGGTAGAACTGGAACATTCATATATTTCTGGTGGGAAATGAAATTGGCACAACCAGTTCAGGCAAACTTTTGGCAATAGCTATTAGACCTTTTCGAACATGCTACATATGTTATGTTTCAGCAATTTCTCTCCTCGGAATGTACCTGAAAGTGATATGCACACATCCCTTTTCCAAAAAGTTTGCACAAGAATGTTTATAGAAATATTACTCATAAGAGCTATACCTGATAATAACCCAAATGCCTGCAACCATCAAATGAATAAATAAATTGGAAGATACTGAGACATTGAAATTAACATACACCAGGTATATAACTAATAACATGAATGGATCTTACAAACATAATACTAAATGCAAGAAAGGAGATGCTGAACACTGCATACTGTCTAATTCTATTTATACAAAATGGATAATCTCCTTCGTGGTGATAGTAGACATTATGGGGTTACCATCATGGGGTAGTGACTGCAAGGGAAGTTGAAAGGGACTTCCAAAATGCTGTTAATATTTTTTCTTGACCTGAGTGGTGGTGTCATGAGAGCGTGTTCACTTTACAAAGATTTGTTGAGCAATAGTAAATAGTGCGTGTGTGTGTGTGTGTGCGTGTGTGGTTCGGAATTTCTGCATGTTGTCCTTCTATACTCTATCTTCTGTATCATTTAATTTAACCTACTTTTAAAAATCTACACTTAATTAAAATATATAAATACACAGTGAAACATATATTTATGCATTAAGCTTGCATCAAATCCATATCATATAAAATTATCTTCCATATAATTATTAGACCCACAAAAATGAGTCACTAACTGCTGTTAAAAAGTATGAATGAGATCAAAATATTGAACTCAAATGACACTCAATGATTAAGAGACAGTTTTGAGGTGGATGACAATATAATTAATATATGCTATAATGGGAATTCTTATATATTAACAGATTGGCAATAAATCTAAATTTCAAGGCATAATCATCTATATCTCTACCATTTATATCTCTGTATATCTTAAACGCAAATTGCAAATTTCCTTCTTTAGGAGGAAATTATTATTTTCGTCAATACTTTCCCACTAAAATACATAAAAGTTTTGACTTTTGAATATATATATATATATGATATATATACTGTAATGGAACTATCACCAAAATCGTGATATTGATCACTTCCATCACCCCACAAAATTTAACTAGTGCCTTGATCAAGTTTCCATTAAGGAAAGCCATAATAAAGGCAGACCCTGACCCAGGAACTGAAATAAAAATATACTGATTCAAATCTTACATATATAACCATGCATACCCACTGTTTCTTTTTATTTATTGAATTAAAATACAGAGAAAATTATCGTTTTAGTGTATAGTTCTAAGAGGATTGACAACACAGAGTTGTGTAATCACCACTCTCAAGATATAAGAGAGCTCCATCACCTCCCAAATTCTGATTTCCCTTTGTAGTCAACACCTGTGGGCAGCCCAGCCCTTGTTGACCACTGATTTCTTTTCTGACTTTATAAGTTGTCTTTGTCAGAAAGTCATATAAATAAAATCATAGAGGCATAAAAGATTTTGTCCAATGGTTACATGTATAAGCAGCTTGTTTATTTTTATTAATGACTTATAATCTACTGTATAATGTATAATGGCATGCTTCCACCATAACAGTATCATACATTTGAATCTGTAAAGTTCTGGATTTTGTCTATTCTAATAGATGTGTACTGATATATTTTATTTTTAATCTTAAAATGTTTATTTATTTTTGAAGGAGAGACAGAGAGAGAGAGAAGGGGAGGGGGAGAAAGAGACACACACACATAGAATCTGAAGTAGGTTCCTGGCTCTGAGCTGTCTGCACAGAGCCCAACTTGGGGCTCTAGCTCAAGAACTGCAAGATCATGACCTGAACCAAGATAGGATGCTTAACTGACTGAGCGACCCAGGCACCTCTCTTTTTCTGAATTTGTATTTTCCTGATGATATATTATGTACAGCATCTTTTCATAACTATTTGCCATCTGTGTGTCTTTTTTAGTGAGGTATCTGTTAAATTCTTGGTCCAATTTTTAATCAGCTTTAAATTCTTATAGTTGACTTTTAAGAGTTCTTTGTATATTTTACATAAGAACCCATTATCAGATGTATTTTATAAATATTTTCTCCCAATCTATGGCTTGTCTTTAATTCTCTTGACAGTGACTTTTGCAGAGCATAAGTTTTTAATTTTAATGAAGTCTTTGGTGTTGTATCCAAAAAATCACCAAACTCAAGGTCATCCAGGTTGTCTATCTTATCTTCTAGGAGTTTTATAGGTTTCATTTTACATGTACTTTTGCATTTTTTTAAATTTACATTTGCATTTACAGAGGTCTATACTATTAAAAACTTAATCTCTACCTTTATGTTTAAGTCTAATTTATCTGGCACTAATATAGCTAATTCTGCCTTCTTATTCTTTCTTTTTGCATAGTATATTTTTTTATATCCATGCATTAAAACGAATTCATATTTAAGGTGTATCTATTCTAGATCTTTGCAAATAGTTGTGTTGTTCTTTGGTGTCTACTCTGATAATCCTTTCTCTTCAACTGAAGTTTAAACTCATTGACATCTAATGTAATTTTGGCCAGTTGTTTTGTCTACAACATTACTTTCCTTTTGTCTTCAGAGTTTTTTTCCTTTTGTTCCTCTCTCACTGTCTTTTTAAAGGAATACCCACCATACACCTACACACACACACACACACACACACACACACACACACATATACACACACATATAAAGAATTTATTTTAATTTAATTATCTCTTACATTTTTACTATTTACTTTATAAATTATTAAAAATACTATCCTTTCACATTTTATTTTGTGTAAGTAAAATGAAAATTAAATGAAAGATCTTTCAACTTATTCTATTAATATCCTTCCTTATCTTTATGGTAGTTGCTATATATATTGCATCCACATATGCCATAAATATCACCATAAAATATAACAGATTTGCCTTTCAACGGTCATATGTATATTAAGGAACTTAAAATGAAACATAGTTCTATACTTAATCACATATTTACCATATTTCTTTCTTTCATTTATTCCTAAAGATTTGCATTTCCATCTAGAATCAGGTGCTTACCTTCGGAAGAATTTAACAATGCTGGGAAAGCCACTAGGTTAGTACTTATACAAGCTGTCAAAGCTTGGAAAAGATTGCAGCTGTGTCTAACTGCTTCAGTCAGAAGTTTCTGAATTCCACATTGTACTTAATTTATAAATAATTTCTCACCGATTTGGATCAGTGGGGTTAGTATACTTTAAATACAATGTCTAAATCTCTGAAAACCAATGTTTGTGAAGGGTAGATAGAGATAAAATTAGATATGCATGTGCAAGTATGGTCATTTTAGGATATTTCATTAAGTATTTATGCCTACCAAATATGTCAATCAATTTTCAGAACTTATTACCTTCCCAGTAAAGGTTATAAAGTAGCAAGACATCTGTTGTTTTGATGCCCTTCTTCATAATTTAGACATAATTCAACCCACTGCCATCCCATGTGGTCCAGCAGGAAGAGATGATTACTTCCTTTGTCTTCCCCTCTGCTCTTTTTCCTAACCTTTGCTTCTACTGATGACATTGCACTTTAAATCAATTTGCGTAAAAAGAAAGTTAGATCTAGAAACCAGACTTAAGAGGTGTCTTATTTACATTTCAAAAGCAATACAATAAACTCCTATACCTAAGAACTGTAAAAAAGAACCTCACTCAAGAATAATAATAAAAGACTATTAAAGTAGTCACACAAAGAGCCATTTTAGAAATATATTAGAGCAAAGCAAACTCGAAATTTGTGAAATGCAATTCAAAAGGCAAACTTACCTGTCACTAGATTTGCCTGAGAGTAAAAATAATTGTATTACAAACATGTATTATCTAAAGGCATAGGCAGTTATTTAAATAATTTTGTGTATCTTTTAAACTTCTGAATATTAATGATGTTTATAGTCTCAAGATATCTTATGACTGGAAGTAATATAATGATGTGTCTTTAACTTATTTAGAAAAATATCATCTGTAAGACCAATTTTGACAGTCCCAGGGTTGATGTGCTGACCAAATATTTAAAGTATCATGCATACCTAACAGATTTAACACACATACTCACATACTCAAAAAAAATATTCATGACATGTATGAATGTAATAATATTTTCTCTAAGTGAATATGAAATTCACTGTAACTAAAACCTGTTACTATTATAATAAATAAGTGAAATCCACTTTGTAATACATGAGAGGAAAAAAAAGAGGATATTTAGTGCCCATGCTACTAAATTAAAATTCCTTTGGAAAGATCCCGAACAATACTCCATTTTTTCAGGTTTAATCTTGCATAGTGTTCAGAAGCTTAACCATCCTTATGGCATACACTTTTAATTTGAGAATATGTATATGTTTTATTATTTTATTGTGTTGTCAAATTGTATGTAATGCAGGAAGAAAAAAAAACCTAAATCTTCTTTACTGTCATTGTATAAGTGAGGGGATGGAGGCGGGGTACAGGCTAAATGGGGGAAGGGGAGTAGGAGATACAGGTTTCAGTTATGGAATGAATAAGTCAAAGAGGTAAAAAGTACAGCACGGGAAATGCAGTCAGTGGTATTATAATAGCGTTGTATGGTGACAGATGGTAGCCACACTTGTGAGCACAGGAGAATGCAGAGAGTTGTCAAATCACTATGCTGCACATCTGAAACTCATGTAACATTGTGTGTCAGCTATACTTCAATTAAAAAAAATGTAATTCAAGGTCCAACATTTTTAACTTAAAATCCTTCTATGATTTCCCATTGTCCTTAGTATACATTTCAAAAATCTTCAGTATGCTTTACAAAGTACTCTATTATCTGAACTCTTGCCTTTTCCATTCCACTTCTACCCTTCCTTCCTGGGCTCCAGTTACCTAAGCATCTTTTACTTCCTTCTGTCTTAGCACACTTGAATCCCCTTCCTGTCCCAATTCTCTCTGCATGCTTTCTCTAGTTAACTGTTTAGCATCATGGTTCTGCTTACATGTCACCTCCTAGGCAAAGGCTATCCAAATGCTCCTAAGCCCCATCTTCTGCACATTCTTACTAGTCTTGATTGTACCATGTGTGCCCGGAAAAAGTGAGTGAGCAGCCCTGGCATCTTTGTGCTTTCAGACACTCATACCAAATTATTTTTCAGTACAACATTAAAAACTGCCTTGAAATGACTTTTCCTGGTGAATATTATTCAAGTTTAGAAAAATAAATATATACATAAATAAATTTTTTAAGAGTTATTTTGGGTGAGTTGAAAGAGTTAATACAATGCCTTCTGGGATTGGGATATAAATTCTCTCACTCAACAGAGGCAGAAGTCCTCAGAATACCACAGAATAGGTGTTATTACTGTCAGACTATAGGAGTCAATTCCCCTAGAGTGGAGAAAGTCATTGATAAAGTTAGCTTCTTTGACAAAGTGGGACTTTTGCTGATTAATGTTTGGAGGTTAGATTAACTGAGAACAGGAAAGATTTGCTAGGCTGAAAGGCAAGGATAAGCAAAACACAGAGGAAGGCATGAGAAATAAGTTCTGGGGGCTTTGAGAAAGTCCATTACTAGATTCTAGTTTATTGTTTAATATAAAATTTAGATCTAGAGTTGGGTAAGTGGTATGGGCTCCAATTATGATTGTTTAGGCAACAACAACAACAACAACAACAAAACATTTATAGGGTCCCAGTCAATGTAGTGACAGGGGGACAATGATCTTCCAGCAATAATTGTCCATTAATACTGAAAGCAGACAGGGGAGTCCCCAGAAAGAAGTAATTTTATGCCCCAGCTATTTCCCGTGATCTATGCCTTACTGGCTCTACTTGTCTTGGCACACTTCTTGCAGAACTTCCTAGAAGGTGTCAGAATTACAAAGAAATGTAAAAACCCCATGGTTAAGAATTTTAAGGAAACAGAGAATGCCAAAACTAATAGTCTCTATCATGCCAACAAAGAACCTAACAGTATCAGAGACAATAAATCAGTGGTAAAACACTTAGTGCTGTTTCCAAAGTAAAGAAGACCCTACTTTTTTTTTTAATTTGTCTTTATTTTGGAAAGAGAGAGAGCATGAGTGAGAGAGAGAGAGAGAGACAGAGAGAGAGAATCTTTTTTTTTTTAACATTTATTTATTTTTGAGACATAGAGACAGAACGTGAGCAGGAGAAGGACAGAGAGAGAGACACACACACACAGAATCCGAAGCAGGCTCCAGGCTCTGAGCCATCAGCACAGAGCCCGATGCGGGGCTCACTCACAGACCTTGAGATCATGACCTGAGCTGAAGTTGGCCGCTTAACTGACTGAGCCACCCAGGCGCTCCGACCCTGACCCTACTTTCTTAACCTGAGATAAGGAACCCAAGAACCCAATTGGTTTAAAGGAGCTCTTGGAGCTTCCCAGGAGCTCCTCCCACTGGTCTCAAGGTGACCTCTGCTTCATTAGAATGTTAAAGCCTCTGCCCTGGAGGAGAACAGGCTTCATGAATAGGCATGTTTTCTAACTATGCCTGCAAAACCTTATGCCCACCTTTACCTGTGATGACAAAGCTCCCTTTTCTTAATATACATCCTAACCTTAAATAAAAGAAACCCACTCACTCCCACTTCAGGAGTCATGGTTTTGGAAGTAATCCCTCATGATCTCCTTATTTGCTGCAAATAAAGTTTCCTTTCTGTGAGGATTCCACCTGGTGTACTCTCTATCTGTAACTCACCAAGAGTGAACTCATATTAGTTCAGTTACAGCCAGTGGAGTTGAAAGGAGGCCAGAGAAAATGTGAGCAGAAATTAAACAACTTCAATAGCTTGGTAATTAGCTGATGAACTGCTTAGACCAGGAAAGCGATAGTAGCAATAAAAATTAAAAAAAATAAAAAAAAGTGTAAAATCCATGAGGTAATTTAAAATAAAATTTGATACAATTTAGATGTAGAAAGTAGAAATGCGGATGAAGACAATAATGATTGCTGTATTTCTACATAAGGGTCCAGAATGATAAGGAAGAGAGATAAAGAGTATATGATAATAATGATGGTAAGGGTTTCCCACAATGCCAGTTAAATCGGAATGTAAGAATTGCTGTAGACATTTCGGTATTTGACAGAATGTTTTGGTGGGGGAAAAATAGAGGGTGGTTCAAGACATCTAATTTAGCTTCATAAATTTGCTTCTCCCTATCTTTTGACCTTAAATAAACTACATAATTTCTCAAAAACCTCAAGCTGAAAGAGTAGCTTCTCTAAGTATCATTTTAATTTTTGGTCTTGTTCCGTTATGTATTCTACAGAATAATTTAGCATCTTAAGAAATAACATTGTAAACTTTTCACTTCTTCAGTTTGAAGTTGCTGTTATTACAATCGTTATGTGCTGGTACTCTCTAAAATTTATTCTAATTTCAAGTAAAATATACAGGGAGGATAAAACTGTGGTTTATTTGTGAAACCCCTTTCATGTTATAAAGAACTGATTAGGAGGCTGGAAATGGAGACTAACAAAAGAACACTTTTATTTGTAAATGAATGCAACATTTTCAGTTGTCAGTACACACTATTTTATATATAAGAAATGTACCAATTCTAAAATGTAACTGGTTTAAAAAAAAACACATAAAATACAGATGGCTTGAAATAATTTTAAAAACTGTAAACTACATATGTTAAAATATTTAAAACATTATTTGTTGAAAGAATTAAAATTCCTGTAATTAGGTGGTAGTAAAGTTGGCAAATTACAGAGCATCCATTGTAGAATGAAATGCAAAGAACACTGAAAGGACTGTACCTTTCATGACCGTGTCTCCTCTTAAAGTCCTTGTTGAATATAAAAAATAATTTAACATAACATTAGGTTTTATGGTATTATAAAAATTATATGAGAGGCCTGTTCTAGTTTTACAAAAATTAGCTCATGTTGTGCCTTTCGACAAGGGGTACTGATTATGCACACCTATGACTGCAGAAGACAAAATGAGGGTCCCTCCAGCCTGCTTGCTGCTTTCAGCATTTGAACCTGGCTGTGTTTCTAATTAGAAAAATAAATAAAACATGAAGCATAAATAAGGAGGGTAAATGAAAACTACATACTGGGACTAATCTGAAAGACTATTTTCAGGAATAGTTTTCACAGGTTAAAAAGCAAAATATGGGGAGAAAAGGAGGATCTATTCTTTGAGGATAAGAGTAAAATTTCTCTTATGTAAAGGAACAGCTAAATTATAATGCAGGGAAAAAATCCTAGAATAAATTATATTTAACATTGTATTTTATGTTAAACTATTATTTAAAGAACCATGGACATGGAAAGGGGGCAAGGATGCTTAGTTAGCTTTCTAGTGACAAGTTCAGAGTAATAGAGAAAGGGAACTATGTGCTGTGAGATACAATGTTACAAAACAATTGCAAGTAACCACCTATGAATCATTAGGTACTTTTATTTTATATATTTATGACACCAGATTGAAATCTAGGATTCAAAAGAATGAAAAGTAGTATTTAGAATATGTGATTTTGAGCAACAAAGACAAGCACAACAGTGTTTTTGGTAAATTCAGAAATCTCTTGGTCAAGAGGTAAACCGATTCCTGGGAATCAATTCATCGAGACAAACTCCTAGGATACTCTGAGAGATGGTTAGTTTCTCATAGAAATATCTCTATTTCAGCAGAGTAATTCTGTAATTTTTCTAAGTATATGCAATAAAATGTAGAGTAGGTTTAAACCTTCAGATGGTTTTTGCAGAATGATGTTTAATGATCTATGCTAACATAAAGACCAGAAGGGTTATGGGTTGAAAAGGGGGAAAAAAAAAGGAAAGAGGCAAAAAGGAAAAGGGAGAAGCAAACAGCAAGCAGAATTACATGCCTACTTGAGATTAAATGTGCACACTGTTTTTGATCATTTGAATACCACTTTCATTAAGAGATGTATCAAATAAGATATTTGCCTTAAGAAAGTTATTTTAAAATATATCAAAATAACTCCCTAGCTCAGGATATCTCCATTATGTGAGAAATACATTTTTAAAGAACTCCCATAATTATATTCCCAAGTAATTAAAAACTAACTTGTTAATTCTCTTCCTAGCCATGATGATTTTTAAAATATAAAATTATATGTTTAAATTTATGTCAATTTAGCATGGTTTATTTATTTTCCGTTTTCTCAGTAATATTTTTCATATTTCCCTAAATTAATCACATTGTATAGGATCTCAGTTGTCCGACCATAGCATTTCACTTCTAAATTGTGTAGCAAATGTACTGAGTTTTAGCCCATTCCCAGTGGGAAGACCAATGCCTCTTCCTAATGCTTCAAATATAATGAGTTAATCAACTGCTTATGGTAACAGTGAATATTAAAATGACGGCACACTTGTCACCAATAATTCCGAGAGAAGTTCTGATGCACATAAACATAGCGAGGTTTAAAAATATTCTGATCAATAATGGCAGCTCTTTCTCTTTACCCACTGGATTTACACCACCATGGGACAATTGCGTAAATATGATTTATATCTCATTTGGCTTCCCATATTTAAAATGTACAGTAATTCATAATTTTCAAGATCATATTATTTCTAAATTGCAAATAAACTGAGGGTTTATTAGTGCTTGTTATTACATAATTTAAATTTTTCATAATCCCAACTTGCATGAAATGCAACTTATTTTACATAGATTTTATACCACTTGTGTGGAGGCCTTTAGAAGGCCTTTCTTTCTAAGGCATCAGAGAGTCACATAAAAAAGGTCAGAACTTTAAAAGCACAGCCTTACTGTAAAATATTTTAACTAGAGAGTGTAAACAGAAATAAAGAGCCCCAAACACTAACTTTGAACCACAGTGTTCTGTTGCATACATAAAACTCCTCCTCCCTTAGCTAACATAATCCTTAATACAAGTATATTCTATAAATCAGTACTAAGATAAAGACAAGGAATCAAAAAAATAACACACATGGGGAAGCTGCAAAGGTTACAGTAGTTTGCAAAGTTCTCTTAACTTTTATCCCTGGACAATAATTTCTAATTTTCTCTTAGTTCTGTGCTGGGAAATCTTGCAATCCCTTTACCTTTTCATTTATTGCCCACAGTGGGGCTTACCAAAATTTACCCCTCTAATACCTATCATTTAGGACAGAAATCTCTCTCATCAATCATTTATCACGTAGGCCTAAAAATATAGCCTTCTCAAATCTGTGCTTTTTTTTCTGAAGTAAGTAATTTTCTGAGTTTTGTAGCCTCATAATCCATGCCATCAATTTCTTGTTTTCAGTTGTTTTTGGGCTATAACCATAATTCCATTGTAGACACCAAAGTCTGGAAAGGTTTTCTAGCAGGTCCACTTGAACAGCCTACTTGATGGAGCCCATTTCAAAACACAGCATCTTTGCATGTTCTTGAGGATGCAAAGACAAATGCTAACTTCTGGAGCTGTTTGATAAATCTCTGGACCCGAAATTCTAGGGATTAGCAAGCTTTTTTCTTTTCCACCAACGCTAACCCAAAATTCGATGTTTAGTCACAAAATTTTTGGCAAACTTCTCAGAAAAAAATGAAAGGGCAGAAGCTTCATAGGATTTCCCAGTTATCTCTATAGAAGTTTGAATTCTACTCCGGGATAAAGGTTTGCAAAGTACCATAACCATTAAGGGTTAACAGAACATTAGAGTTTATATTTTCTTTCTCCCCCCAAACATACCAAGAAATGTTAAAGACTTTCTGAAAAGGATAAATCCTTCAGGAAGCTGATAATTGGAATATTTGCATATATAGATGTGGATAATTTACTAGGCTCTTATGAAAGACCTAAGTCAGCCAAAAGGTTGAGCTGTTTTATTGATAAATATTTACAGTTAGGAAAATAATTGCCTGAAGAAATATGAACAGAGGTTATAAAAGTTGGTAAACTGAGAAATTGACCTTAACTCTAAGTTACAGGTGGGGCAGGGAGTGGGAGCATTTGTTTCCACATTTTGTCTCTCTTTTCTACTTAATATCCAATTCTAATAGGTTTAGAATGTATATAATGTATATAATTGCCTTTTAAATCATGCTATTTGAGAGAACAGAAAGCCATCACTAGTGCAAATATGTATGAAATAAAAGTCTATATCTATCAGATACACAATTATCAATCACGTTTCAGATACTTTGAACCCACGGGATTAATATCATGGCCTATTTAAACACCATATGCCATCCTGCCTCTCCTTTCCTGGAGAAACGTACACGTAATTCTGCAGTAGACGTGTAGATGCGTCCACATCTCTACACCTTCAACACCCATAAGTGCTTTCATAAACAGTATATGCCACTGCTCCATAAATACAAAACCTTTACTTGAATCTTCTCATTGGCATTTTTCCATTCAAAAATTTTGCAAATATTTATTTATGATTATTGCCAGTTCAGATTTCCTCTTCTGTGAAAAGCTGTTTATGTCCTTTGCCAACTTTTCTTTCATTTTACTTATCGATCTGTAGGAGGTCCTAATACATTCTTGATAGTGGCTAAAATTTTGCTAAATGCCTAGAAAAAATACCCACCCCAGTCTGGAGTTTGCCTTTTACCTCTGTTAGCCCTTTGCCCTACATAAGATGCCAGGCTTACAGATTGTTCTTTTGTTTCCATTATTCATACTGGTCTTCCTTAACCTCATATCATAATATTATTCTCCAATATTAAAAAAATATTTTAAATGTTTCCTTGTCATGGAAAGCTCTCTAGGCCATCTAGTTTCTTTCTGTTGGATAGTGTAAATAATGATCTATTTGCTTTCGCTTATGAAGGATGGGTTTGTTGGAGCATGATTTTGTGGAGTGCCTATACTTTCCTAACTAATTTACAATGCTTTCTCAGTCATTTACCAGTTTCTCAGACATGTTTCTTTCTATGTGTCTATAGATACAATGACTTAGTATCTGACGGGGAAAAACTGCACCTTCTATGTTCAAAAAGGATTCATATATTTATGACTCTATATGTTTATAAATTAACATTGTTTTCTAATTCTATGAAAACACATGTAGGATAAAGTCTAAAAGTACATTGTTTGTTAGATACTAGGATCAGGAATAATGACATTTTTCTGATTTTCACTTCAAACTCCAGCATATGTTGTATGTTGTCACATGTTTTGTATTATTTTTATGTCCTTTGAAAAATTATCTAAAATTATTCCAGTGATCATGCACATCTTTTGTTAGTCATGGATTTTTTGTAATATAAATGGTGTGTGTGTGTGTGTGTGTGTGTGTGTGTATTAACTGCCTATTAACTATGGCAGTAGTATGTAAGTTGTTTAACTTTTCATATATTTGTTTTTATCACAGTGGCCTTTCTATATGATCTTCCAAAAGTTTGTAGTTGGGAGGCGCATGTGAGCTCTTCTGGCCACCTGTTTTTAAATGGCCACATCGACATTCCCTAGTTCTTTGCACTTTTTTCTCCTTATCACTAAATATGACGTGTAAAATTATAAACTTTGCTTATTTATTTGTTTTTATATATTTTGTTTCACACAAAAATATAACTTCCATAAGAGGAGAGCATTTTGGCTATTTTATTATTACATTCTCAGAAAAGTACCAACTCCACAGTTGGAGCTCAAAATACATTTGTTAAATTTATGTTCTAAAAGCTGAAAGCACAGCTTATTTTTATCATCTTGTACCAAGGTTATTAGGTGGGACTAATGTTACTATAAAAATAATCTGTCACTCAAAACATATGTAAAGCAGGGTTCTTTGATATACTAGAAAATTCCAGGGGAAACAATGATTCTGGATTAAACATTTTTTAGGTCAAAATAAAACTTGAAGGATAATGAGAAGGACAGTCCAGTTTAAAATATATATATATATATTTTTTTTTTCTTAACACGTTTTTCTATCTGTTTTGTTAGATACTGACAATGTGGACATATGTGGTCAATTTGGACATTGGTCCAACAAAGTCTGATATACCTTTATATTTTAGAACCAAAATTATTGGTAAAGTAATTAAACACATAACTTAATAGATACACATTCTAAAGTTTATACCTGAACATCAAAAAGAACAGTTTTGTTTTTACATGAATTGCAGAAATTTCTGAATCCTGAAAAAACATAGCTCTACCTGTATTGTGCCTGTTCTTTCACAAAATGTCTTCAGTAAACATTTGGCTTCTTCCAAAAAGCACATGATTCTAATAAAGTAGATGAGTTGCATGTCTGCAATTCCATTGCTGCAGGCTAGTACTTTCCGGAGAGGAGTTTATGCTAGTTTATTGCCTTAGTATGTGGAGGCTTCTTTGGAACAGTTCTACTCCCTATGCCCCACTCCAAACACACACACACACACACACACACACACACACACACTCTCTCTCTCTCTCTCTCTCTCTCTCTCTCTCTCTCTCTAGTTAGACAATCGTCTTTGGAAACAATAAGTTGGTGATGATCACAATCCTCAAATGCATGGTTCCTTCACCAGTAGAGCTCATTGTGAAAATAGATCATTAGTATTACAGAGAATCATCAAATTAATTCTTTTCACTTATTTTCTTCTCTTTAATACAGCAAACTTTCACTGTTTACTCATTGTGTAGCAGGCCTTATACCAGACAATGGGCAGAGAGAAAAATCTTTCCTCAAGAGATTTCATAGAAAGTATGGAAGAAATAGTTAATAAAATAAGTGTAAAAAAGGTTTGACAAGTGCTGTGATAAAATATGCTTGAGAATGGTAGGAGAAAAATAAAACGATAGCACTGAATTCTAACTAGAGAGAAAATAAACATGCAAAGAAGATATAATTATTGAGGAAAACCTACTCTCATGCACAGTAAAGGGTCTAAATTTCAAGGAAGCATTTCAAACAAAAGAAAAAGAAAAATGAGGAAAAAATTGAACAGTTAAGAAAGCGTGGAACGACCTGGTTTGCTCATTAAAATACAAGTTAATTAAATATTCCGGATTATAAGGGTATTAGTTGTGCATGGCTGCTACAAGAAATCATCACCAATGTGATGACTTAAGACAACACAAGTTCATTATCTTACGGTTGTGAAGGTTAGAACTTCAACATGGCTGCCACTGAGGTAAACACTCTACTGCGTAATCCATTTCTTCGACCATTTTAGCATCAAGATCCACACATTTCCTGGCTCATGGCCAACAAGGATGTGTCTCTTTGACCATCCTACTATAGTGCCATTTCCTCTCCTTCTTGGCTTGGAATTCTCTCCTCCACTTCTAGGGTCCCTTGTGTTACGCTGGGACCACCAGATAAGGCAACATATCTCCCTATTATGAAGTCAAATCTCAAAAATTTACCAGCAGAGTTTTTCTGCCACATTAGGTCACATATTCCCAATTGCAGGGATTAGGACATGGACGTTCCTGGAGGGCCCTTATCTTGCCTGCTCTAATAGGTTATAAAAGGGATGAGGGACACCAAAGGTAGAGATGAAATTGGACACTGGAATCTGACCAGGTAAAGCAGACTCTACAAACTGTCCTGCAGACAGAAACGTACTACATAGTCAGTAAGAAGCCAGTGTCATGACCTTGACATGACTGGTTTGTACTGGAGAAGCTCCGTCTGGAAGCTATGTGATATAGAAATGAGAGGACAAGACTAGAGAAGGGAAACGATAACAAAAAACATCGGAATAAACCAAATGAGAAGTGAAAAATACTTTTAAAAAAATGTAATGTTTATTTATTTTTGAGAGAGAGAGAGTGTGAGTGAGGAGGGAAAGAGAAAGAAGGAGACACAGAATCCAAAACAGGCTCCTGGCTCTGAAATGTCAGCAAAGAGCTCGACACAGGGCTTGAACTCACAAGAGATCATGACCTGAGCCGAAATCAGGCACTTAACCAACTAAGCCACCAAGGTGCCCTGAAACACACTTTTAAAACATGTTTATTTATTTTTGAGAGAGAGAGAGAGTGTGTGTGCACACATGCTCAAGCCAGGGAGGGGCAGAGAGTAGGAATTAGAGGATCTGAGGTGGGCTCCACTACTGATAGCAGACAGCCTGATGCGGGACTTGAACCCATGAACCAGGGAATCATGATCTGAGCCATAGTCAGATGCTTAATGGACCCCTGGAAAATACTTTCATTAAATCCAGAGCAGGAGAAATGTATGTGGGAGTACAGAGTTAATGGATTCAGTGAATATTAAGAAAGTAAATTGATAGAACTTGTTCTCTGATTGGAAATGCTTAATAATAAAACATGAGCTACTAATGTGTATGGGATACTTGATTAAGGGGGCGGGTAAGATGAAGATATCTTTAGTGTGGAAGGAGCAAAACTGGGTTACTGATGATAAACTCAAATGAACATCAGCTAGGTTGTAAGCACCACAATATCTCCATGGGTGGTTATCCACTTTTTTAAATTTGATTCCTGAATGACATTTTAGAAACTAATTCTGAGCTAGAGAATCAAATGTGCAAGATAGCATATTGGCCTACAAATGACCCGCTCAGAGTGTCAGGAAAAAGAAGAAAAAGCACTAAGAGGGAGGTTAGCTTCACAGGTAAGTGGAGAGCACATACTAAACAAGAGTGTACGAGATAAATCTAGAGATTCTTGCACTCACTATATGAGAAATTCATCAGGTCGAGGCACTTTGACCTACTCCAGTATTGTTTTTCACTAGCAGGTGAATAATTAGTTTTACGCCACATGATGGAATACATTAAAACTAAAAACTCTTTCTTTTTGATACTTGTTAATGTCATACATTTATAACATAATCCCTTTATTTGTGGACGTCAGAGACCAATGTCCTAGGGCTCTGATTCCAAATACACAATTTACTAGATCTGCAGTCCTTGAGAAAATTGTTTAATCTCTCTAAGCCTCTGTTATTCTTCTATAAACTAGCGATAATAATCCCTACAGTAAAGGATTATTGAACAGATTAAAGATAATGCATGTAAAGAGCACTTGGCATGCTGCCTGATCCACAGGAGGTAGCCAGTGATTAAATGCTGTTTTGTTGTTGCCCTTAATATTATTTGACTCCCACACAGCATGCTGGTGTGAATCTCCATCACTTCAG
This sequence comes from Paguma larvata, assembly GCA_030068075.1. Classification (NCBI taxonomy): domain Eukaryota; kingdom Metazoa; phylum Chordata; class Mammalia; order Carnivora; family Viverridae; genus Paguma; species Paguma larvata. The sequence goes on from CM057840.1 coordinate 41,236,093, forward strand.
CAATGAGTGGCATATCCGAACTGACAGATGAATGCTCTGGAGTGTGTCATTCCTGTTTTTCTTATTCTGGAGAACAACTGATCTCTCGTCTCTGCCCTGATTTGAAAGCTATTCATTTCAGGGACATATAATAATACATCCTAAATGAAATGACCTCCATGAATACTAATTTACATAATCAGAAGGCAACCATTGGGAGCCTTAAAAATGTCCACTGAGTGCAAAACAATCACTGATGCTCTCCTAAATTATAGCATTGAAATCAAAGACAGTTCTACCAGGTAAGCAGCTTAGTTTTCAGCCAGTCAACCATTCTTTCTCTAAAGTTGCAATATTTTAAATTATTTTTTTAAAAATTCTTATTTATTTTTGAGACAGAGACAGAGTGTGAGTGGGAGAGGGGCAGAAAAAGAAAGAGACACAGAATCTGAAGCAGGCTCCAGGCTCTGAGCTGTCTGGACAGAGCCTGACACTGGGCTCGAACCCATGAACCGTGAGATCGTGACCTGAGCTGAAGTCAGACACTTAACCAACTGAACCACACAGACTCCCCCAAAGTTGAAATTTTAATGCATGACTGATAAGTTCATAAATCAGTAATTTCATATATTTATTAAATTTCTCATTGCTGGATAATAAGGGCAGACAAAGATGTTGAAGCATCACAAACAATAGCTCACTTAAAGGACCACTACTGGCCTTAGAGATAGAGCCCAAGACAAAGCAAAGCCTTTCGGCATAAAATTATAAGAAACACAATTGCTAACATCAAATATTTAGCTTTCTCCAACATAGTGGCTTTTGAAGAGTCAGTTTAGTAAAGTGATTAAGAATCATCTCTGAAGTCCATTCTAGAGGATTTTGAATGTGAAGTATATTACTCATAAGGCATATTAAGTAAAAATATCCATGTCTCAATTTCCTTATCTGTGAAATAGAAACAATCATACTTAGCGTAAGAGGTTAATGGGAAAACCTAAAACTCGTCCAGCCCTTGACATATAAAAGTTACTTAAAAAGGAATATGGTTTTTAAACATTTTTAAAGATATTCCTTTGCTGGGGCAAACTTTCAACCCTTAGTGGATGCTGGTAAAGAATATATGCCTGAAAACACTAACGAAAGTGGAAAACTGGAGGATTTAATGGGAAAAATATCAAAATAAGGACACAAAAGGAGTTTTTACTCATACCAATGCTATATTAAAGAGACACTGTGTTAATAGTTTCTACATTTTTCTGCTATAAATAAAAAAATATGTAGGTCTACACAGCAGCAATTCGTTTTTCTAAATAGATTACTCATTTCAATACATTGCATGTGATCTCATGAACGTAACACTATAAAATGTCTAAATGAGCCTTTCAATTGGCAAGTTGTTTAGGATTGGTTCTGTGGAATAACGTACATGTAAAACATCAGTCTTTCAAAATATATGAAATAGAACATATTTGACTTATAATATTTAGGCAAAAATTTAAAAAAAACATTGTCTCTTTCATTTTTTAAAAGTAAAATACATTGATTTCATAATTTTAATATTGAGCAGTTTCTCCTGTGGTCAAACTATTCTGTGAAATTGTATTTGTTTTCAAATGACAATGAGTACTATTAAGTATTGATTTGTAAAAGAAGAAAGGAAAAGAAAATTCGTAAACTACCATAATTATACTTTGAACAGATAATTATATGGTTTAGCTATTTTATTCTCATTACAAGGTTTCACCCTGATACCATAGTGAAATACATAATTACTTTTTTTTTTGTGCTGGAATTTACAGTAATGATGAGAAGGACTCAAGGGAGAGAATGTATAAGAATTATAATTCTTTTTTTGAACCTTCCTGTGGATATTCTTCAGAGCTTTTATTAAAATTGGCACTTTTCAAGGTAGGTTAACAATCACTTTCAAACATCTAAATTAATTTCCACATGTAATTAAAGGGAGGACTATGCACTGGGCATAGCTACTTATCTTCTGCAGTCCAGTTCTGATCTCTTCAAAAGGGAAGTGAAGTACTGGAAAAGAAACTCTAAAGTATGCATCTAATAGAAAATATATTTAAAGAATTATGTTTTTTAAGCATACGTTTAGTTACATCAATTTTATAGAAGTAAAATGTTCCTAAATAATTATAAAAAGTATTTGCTATTAATGGCCCCATTACTGTCATTCTGTCACCTCTGCTCTACAGGATACCTATTGTGTTAGTAAGAGCGATTTCTACTATTTTAAGAAACGTTGTTATATCTAGTCTAATCAATTAATTTATATTGGAATAGATGCCTCATTAAAATATGTAATGCTTGGTAGTTTAAAATATAACACATTTGGAATAATGGTTTCTACTACATGGAAAATATATTCAAAATTCATGTAAGAAAACATGATCATGAAAAAAATAAATTCCACAAATTAAAACTATACCTTTTTAGAAAAATCATTTAAGAAAGTATTTTGTGTAGGGACCCTTGGGTGGCTCAGTTGGTTAAGTGTCCAATTCTTGATTTTTGGCTCAGGTCATGATCTCACAATTTGTGTGTTCAACACCCACATCAGGGTCCTTACTGATGTTGCGGAGCAACCTTGAGATTCTCTCTCCCTCTCTTGACCCCTCCTCTACTCGCACACACATACTCTCTCTCTCTCTCTCAAAATAAATATATACATTTATTTAGATTGCTAATTGTATTCACAGTACCAGGTAACAGTGGACCTTTCTTGAATTTCTTTAGTGCATTTTACTATGTTTAAGAGAAGGATTAATGCTGCTCAGTAAGTATTTATGACTGAATAAGCATCTATTTGTAAGTTCAAAACTCTGTTGTGTTTTTTTTTTTCAGTCTATTCACTTTGTACCTTTAAGGTTTTTGCTTTATTTGCCTATTTCACTTTATTTGTTCTAGTATACATATGGTTGCATTTTCTCTTTTGAGCTTGTTGCAATTCTGTAGGTTGTTAAGATTATTTTATATTTTCCTTCAGAGTGTTACCTGACTTTGGTTCTCTTTGTTCTACACATTCTCATTGCTGGTAATATGTTTTTATACCGGGGTTTTGAATTTCTAATTCATAGTATTTTTTTCATATCTGCAATTTATTAAAAGAATAGTTAATGGAGAGTTGTGTTGCCAATTTCCTCTGATTGGGCTTCTTCTTTTTGTGTGGGAAGGTTAAGTTACAAAAATTTTATATTCATAATATGCACTGAATTTACTGTATTTATTCATATAATATTTTACCTTTTTACATTATGAATATTTTATATTGGAATTAAAATAAGTAATAGAAGGGCATCTGGGTGGCTCAGTTGGTTAAGCATCTGACTTTGGCTCAGGTCATGATCTCGTGGTTCATGAGTTCGAGCCCCAAATTGGGCTCTGTACTGACAGCTCAGGGCCTGGAGCCTGCGTCGGATTCTGTGTCTCCTTCTCTCTATATTCACTCACATTCTTTCTCTCTCTCAAAGATAAACATTAAAAAAAAAAAGTAAAAAAAAAGTAATAGAAGACGATCACATGAAGTTGAAATTGAGAGCATTTGTGTAGCTTAATATGTATCTTCATTGAAAGGAGCACTTTCAGTTCCTCATTTTAGTGCAGTTTCTTTACAAGTTTTAATTTATTTTGTTTCAAAGTAGTTGTTACTCAAAAATAAAGGAAAAGAAAACATGCCAAAGTTATGGAGAAAAAAACAGGAGCCAACTCATTTTATTTGAGCAAAACCACTGACCAAACCTTTTTCTTTCCAGTCATTCATGCTATAATCGCTTAAGTATATTAAATAATTTTCTAGTATCATAAAAAACATGCTGTGTATTATATAAAAATAATTGTATAGTATAACCAAGTAGGATTTATCCGGGTATGCAAGCCTGGTTCAATACTTAGGCATCAATTAATGTAATCCATCATATCAACAGGCTTAAAAAACACAGATTATTACAATAAATGCAGAAAAAGCATTTGAGAGAGGCACACGGGTGGTTCAGTTGGTTAGGCATCCAACTCTTGGTTTCAGCTCAGGTCATGATCTTACAGTTTGTGAGTTCAGCCCCGTGTCAAGCTCTGTCTCGACAGTGTGGAACCTGCTTGGGATTCTCTCTCTCCTTTTCTCTCTCTCTCTACCCTTCCCCTGGAGTCTCTCTCTTTCTCTCTCTCTGTCTCAAAAAAAAATAAACAATTAAATATATAAATTAAAAAAACACATTTGACATTATCCAAATCTTCATTTATAATAAAACTCTCAATAAAGTAGGAATAAAGGAGAACCTCCTCAACCAAATGAAGGATATCTACAAAAAACTACAACGAATATCATAGTTAATGGTGAGAAACTCAAAGCTTTTCTATTAAGATCAAGAACAAGGCAAAGATGTCCCTCTCACCTCCTCTTTCCAATATCATACAATAAATATTAGCTAATGCAATAATAAAAAATAAAAATAAAAACTGTATACATACAGATTGGAAAAGAAGACAAAAATATCTTTCTTCACAGATGACATGATTGTCTATGCAAAAAATTGAAAAGAATAGACAAAAAATAAGGAGTAATATGTGATTATAACAAAATTGTAAGATACAAAGTTAATACATAAAAGTTAATGCTTCTGAATATACCAGTTTTGAACAAATGGAATTCGAAAATAAAAGTACAACAATATTTATATTAGCACCCACAAAAATTAAATACTTAGGCATAAGTATGTATAAGATCTAGATGAGGAAAAAGCTAATGATCAAAATCAAAAAAGAGCTAAACAAATAGATATTCCATGTTCATGGATGGAAAGCCTCGATTGTCCACCTGTTATTTCTTTCCAGCTTGATCTATAGATTCGATGCAATTCCAATCAAAATCTTCCTATGGTAGATATCACAAAACTAATTGTAAAGGTTATAGAGAAACACAGAAGATACAGAATAGCTATCATAACATTGAAGGAAAATAACAAAGTTGGAGGACTGACATTACCTGATGCCAAAATTTACTATAAAGCTTCTGTGTGGTACTGGGATAAGAACAGATAAATAAATCAAGGGAACATACTAGAGAGTACATATACGGACCCACATAAATATAGTCAAGATTTTTGACAAAGGAGTAAAGGCAATTAAATGGATTAAAAAAAAAAGTCTTTTCCACAAATGGTGACAGAACAACTGGACATCTTCAAGGGGAAAAAAAAAAGTCTATACGCAGACACTATACTCTTTACAAAAAATAATTCTAAATGGACGCAGATCTAGATATAAAGTGCAAACTTATACATCTACTAGAAGATTATAAGGAAAAATCTAGATAACTATGACCTTGGGTTAGGTGATGATTCTGTAGATACAATACTAATGGCACAAGTCACAAAAGAAAGACTTGATAAACTAAACTTCATTCCAATTAACGATTTCTTCCTGAAAAAGACACTGCCACTGAAAATAATGTGTCAAAGAGGTTAATCAGTTGTAACAAATGTACCACTCTGGTGGGGGTTGTTGATAATGTGGGAAACTATGCATGTATGGGAGCAGGGGATATATGGAAAATCTTTGTGCATTCCTCTCAAAGTTGCTGAACCAAAAAAAGGTGAGAAAAAGAGAGAAATAACTATAAATCGCAGGATGGATGGGGAAGCTTATGAAACATGTGACTATCAAAGTTTGTAAAAAAAATCCTAACTTCAAAAATATATAAACTTTGACATTGTTTATTTTTTTTTCTATTAACATAGTTGAGTTGTCTTACATTTGCTTATTCTGTCACAGAATAACAACAACGATGGCAAAAAACAGCAGCAGTGTATTAAAAATAATAACAATTAGTGAACACATTTTATGTAGAGGGCCATCTCTTAAGCACCATATACATTTTTTAAAATAATGACAGCCTCCTAGAAAAATTCTATGTGTTTAATTATATTACCATCTCCAACCACAGATGAGAAAACAGAAACTAACAGATTTAACCCTTCCCAAGTTGTGACAGCTAATGTGTGGTAGAGGCTAATCTGGAATCTGGTAATCTATGTCCAACATTCAGGTCTTTAATCAGGCCATTATGGTGTCTTCATCTCTTCTTTGATAAAACAGATGTATTATAATACATACACAAATGGGATGATTGCAAGGATTGCCTGAGGTGATATCTCTGGAGATGTTTATCACACAAACTGTGGTTGAGGTTTGCTTTTCTATTCTGTCTCTGTTTCTTTTAATGCCAAATATTCAGGAACATCTTTATAGACTTCACGGTTATTGAATTTGGTTTTATCACACTTTTATCATCAGATCCTAATGACCTTTGTGTCTCTGGTTCCCCTTAGAGCAAGTGGTCTGAGGATTTGGCCACTTTCTAGTGCATTGCTTTTTTTTTTCCGTTAAAAAAATTTTAAGAGCTATTTGCCTATGATGTACATAGTTATGTGTGTTATCTGATAGAATGTCTACAAAAATTATTGCACCTCTGCCCTTAGGTGCTGAACTGAGACTTCTGTGCATAGTTAATACTTCTACTGACGAAAATCCCTGCTAGCTATCATATTATAAAGTAATTGTGATTCTTGCTAGCAAAGACTCTGAGCCAATAAATATGTCCTATAGGTCAACTAGGTGAATTTTAGAATGCAAATTTTGATAAATCATTTTTGGGTACAGGGTTCTTTCTTCCTGTACTCCTTGATCTTGAGATGTTGTACTTGTAAATATTGTCAATTAAATGGAATAGAAAATAATAAAATCATGGTAGATGTGCTGTAAGACAATGAAGAATAACTAAAACAGCCCTTAAATATGAATTCCCTCTCTTTACTCAGTTGGATTAATTTCAAATCTTTATTATGTGGAGATGGTTTGCATATACAAAAAGAAAACAAGAAATTATAGTACCATCTGAAAAATTGGAAATTCTAATTTCAGGCATTTTGGATGTGTTACACAGAGAGTTTTAATTTTGTGTGTTAATGTGATAATTGCTGGTCTACTTTGCCAGATTATTTTATCAGTTGTCATAAATGGATACTTTATGCATATCAGCGTAGGGGCGAAGGGTAGCCTCAAAATGTGCCACTTTGGCATAAAGATGATTTCAGATGAAAAGTAATAAAAACCCAGCAGATGCAGGAAAGGCTCTCTGCCTTTCCTTCAGCTGCCTAAATTTACATTGGAAAGGAGAGCCTGGGATGGGAAGAGAAGTATTTTTTTTTAATGTTTATTTATTTTTGAGACAGAGAGAGACAGAGCATGAGTGGGGGAGGAGCAGAGAGAGAGGGAGACACAGAATCTGAAGCAGGCTCCAGGCTCTGAGCCATCAGCACAGAGCCCCACGCAGGGCTCGAACTCACAGACCGCGAGATCATGACCTGAGCCGAAGTCGGACGCTCAACCGACTGAGCCACCCAGACGCCCCGGGAAGAGAAGTATTAACAGAGGCTCTCCTTTACCTAAGGAACTATCTGCATAATGGAGCAACCTGGTTTTCCCCAAACACCCCTTTTCACCTTCTTGCTATTGAGTTTTCTCTCCTATCCTCAGTCCCCTACCCCTCTCCTTAGCTTTTATAAGCTTCATATTACCTCATTGTCTTTGGAATGTCATGACTTTGTGGATTCCCCATACATACACCCATTAAATTTCATTTTGTCTCTTGTTAATCTGTCTCATGTCACTTGTATTCTAAGTCCAGTGAGAAGGTCTACAGAGCAGAGGAAGTTCTTCCTCTCCAACATCAGGAAGGAAGAATTTTAATTTACAAGCCAAAATATCTTAAAGAAATGTATCTGAACTTTTTTTTTTTTTTTTTTACTGTTGATATTCTTCCCCCCACAAAATGTTAATAAAATCTTATGGAAATTCTCATGAAAACAATAAAGATATTCTGTCAAGACAAGATCTGGGTACAATCCAAATCATTCTGTTTATGATTTAAAAGATGGAATAATTCAGACTACTAGAACAAATCCTTTAAAACAAAGCAAATAAAGGTTATAAAGCAGAATCCAATTTTAAGGCATAACACTAAGAAATGATGGATTTTAATTACTTTGAAAAAACATTATAAGTTGTGTAAATCCACTGCTTCCAGTGTATTAAGCTATGGAGAAATATTTTTCTAAAGATGTAAAAATGTTCTAAGGCTCACTCAAATCACTGAAATTAATATCAACCATAAATCTCATGTTAGTTTTTGACTCACCAAAAATGGTTTTATGGAACTGTTCTTGGCTATGATGCCTTTGGATTTATGGTGGAAACACACACACACACACACACACACACACACACACACACACCACTTGCATGCATGTAAGTTACTGTTTCATTTCATTAATATAAATTAAATAATTAAATCCTTTGCCTACTTTCCCATTCCACAATACTCACAACACAATACTTTCATAGCTCAAGGTCAGAAATTTTTTTCTTCTGATGAATGGTGGGACTTCCCCTTACTAGATATGGAGAGAGCTAAGTGAGGTTCTGATTTATAAATGTGTGGCATTCAGAGGAAAATTCTGTACTCCATTATGATGACTTTGCTGGGAGACAATTCTCCAATTCTCCATGCTGTCAACACATGTTTTGTGACAGTTTTTTTTTTCCAAGTTATCTTTTAAAATATAAAGTGTATAGTGCAAAGAGCCTCGAAAAAGAAAGAAATTGTATATCCCTCTCAGGCAAAGGACATTTTTTTTTCATGACTAGAATAATAAACTTGTACAATCTTCACTTTTCTCCAGAGCAAACGTTGTACAGGTTTTGCAGCTGACTCTGTACAAGATTAGGGGAAGCTTCCTAAGCTCAAGATTCCTCACCTAAAACATAATCCACTATTGGGAAAACAGCCTCCTGGACCACTGCTCATCATCCCCCTGAAAATCTGGGGACAAGGGCATGGAGTTCTCACTGTAGTAACTAAGTTCTTTGTCTCTCATTCAGAAGTCTTGTGCATTCTACCAGTATTTATGAAGCTGGCAAGTAAAGAAATCTCACAATTTTCACAACTTTTGACAAATGCTCCTCTTTAAGAACCCTGCTTTTGGTCTTGACTATATTTTTAAAAATAATTTTACATCCTCTTAAGTCTCTTTTGGAAGTAGGTCACTTATAAATAAATGCAATCTCAATGCCAACTGTAGTACCATATCCAAAAATCCTTCTTACAGTTTATCTGAATCTCATGGCTTATTATCTTATGAACTTTAAATTCCTACAACTTAGGGAACAAAAAGGGAAAAAAAAAAGAAATATGGTCTATTCTCCTCTTTCAATTCTGCAGTATAATGTGATACCTTAAGCTCAGAATAACAATTTTAAATTAAAATATACAGAAGCAAGAAATTTTGGGTTCAAATCCCAGATTTGCGACTTGTACTACTTAGGGAAATTAACTTACCTTCACTGTACATTGCCGGGGTCGGTCCTTGTTCCGGCAAATCTAGGGGTCTACGAAGGACAAACGGTCAGGCAAAATGAGGTGAGAGAGCCACGAGAAAGATGGAGTCTGATGACCTAGCAGGCAGCCCTGGGAATTCTGGCATCTCTGCCCTGCCGGCCTCAGTGTCTTTATTTAAAGGTAATGAGTTACATTACAGCAATGAGTGACAGCCCATCAGTAAGCATAGTTTGAACAATAATGTGTTATATTGGTAAAGCAGCGATTTCCTCAATCTTGCAAATTGTTTTCAAGTTAGTTAGCATATAAATTTAAGGCTGCGGGAGAGGACAGAAGTTACCTGGGCCTGCCTATGTTAATTATCTATAAACAGGCCAGGAGTCATTGCCTATTCTTCCAACTACAATGGGGGAGGTTCAACCCGTCTGGCAAGGACAGAATTCCCAATGCTTGTCCTTTGCCCGTGAATGAGTGAATTTACATAATAGGAGCCTAACATTTACACAAATCACACCAATATTCAGCCAGCTCATAACTGCTATCAATCTGTGCAACCCATCCCCAAGATGCAACTTTAAGGTGGTCAGGCTACTCTCACTCAGATGCAATCCATCAAAGCATCCTGCTCCAGGTCCTTCCTTTTATCTAAATGCGGTAAAACAAAAGAGCATTACATTCCTTAGGCCAAGGAGAGTAGTTGTAAGATTAGGCGCCAGTTTGACTGGCAAGCTTTTGCTTCAACCTTCTCCACACAAGGAGGGGTCTCAACCTGTGAGCCCAAAACGGCTCCCAACAGTACATCAGTGTCTCTATCAGTCATTAGGTGATAACGAATCTCTTCATTGTTTGTATGGATACCCACTTCTTTGTGTCATGATTTCATAAACATAAAGCTATCCTGTGAAACAGTGGCTGCCACATGGTAAGTATACAAAATATCCAATATTAACATTTCAATAACTTATTATTGTCTTGCTATAATATTTTCGTGGAAGAAAAATAATTTAAGTTAAAACTGTATGCTTTAGATCAGTGTTTTGAAGTAGATATTTCTTTGACAATAGTGATATTCTTATTTTGTGTCGTCCTATGCAGTAACTATTAACTAGTAGTTACTAACTACCAGAAACCAACCTTTTAATTGTATATACCATCAATTAATTCACATTTAAATAACATTTGTCTAATGACTACTGAACTGAACAGCACAGCTTTAGAGCCTGCACATACATTGTTCACATTCCTTTGTTTTGTGGTTTATTACCAATAAGATTTTTAAATATGCATAGAAAATAAAGTAACCTTTTAAGCAAAAGAGAAGATGTTAAAAACTGATGTACTATGTACTGGCTTAGAAATCCCATGTCTTGTTTTCTGTACTTTTCTATAATTTTGCAACTTTTAAAAGAAATTGTTACTGTATGCTCAGTAAGTTCTAAGGTATTTGCCATAACTCATGTACCTGCTAAAATAAAAATCTGTACTTCTGTCTTTCCTTTATAGGACCTTGAGGAGAAAAGGTTAAAATATGGAGAGGAAGAATGTGCATGCTTATTAGGGAAAACACAATTATTAGTCTCTGAATAGATAGAGAAGGCTATTAATCTGCTTTACAGACACCTGAGATTTCTGCCACATGTCAAGGGTTGGTGGTGTTGTGAGGTTGTCATTTTTATTGTTGTTTTTAAGGCTTTGGGAGAAGCAAAAAGTTGGGGAAAAAAAGGGGTAAGAGGTAAAATAACTTGGAAGAAAGTTGACAACCAGAAGCAGGAAAACATTTGCAGTGAAATTTTAAAAAGATGAATGTTTCATATTAGTTGTAAGTGAAATGTTTTAATGAACAGCTATATATAATGTCTCATCACAGTTACTTTTTATCCTTTAGTGAAAATCCACTCTATGTATAAATATTGGGAGGGTAGCTTAGGCAGAGACTTACTAAATATTTTTAAATATCATTATACCTCCAGCTTTGGTTTTCTTTTTCAACATTACTTTGGCTATTCAGAGTCTTTTCTGGTTCCATACAAATTTTAGAATCGTTTGTTCTAGGTCTGTGAAGAATGCTGGTGTTATTGCACTGTTAGTGGGATGCAAACTCGCAGAGTCACTCTGAGGAACAGTATGGAGGTTCCTCAAAAAATTAAAAATAGCACTACCCTATGACCCGGCAATTGCACTACTAGGTATATATCTAAAGGATACAAAGATGCTGATTCAAAAGGGCACATGTACCCCAATGTTTATAACAGCGCTACGAACAATAGTCAAATTATAGAAAGATCCAAATGTCCATAGGCATTGAATGGATAAAGAAGATGTGGTGTGTGTATACACACACACACATACACACACACACACACACACACACACACACACACACACAATGGGATATTACTCAGTGATCAAAAAGAATGCAATCTTGCCATTTGCCACAACATGATGGAATTAGAATGTATTATGCTAAGCTAAATAAGTCAGTTAGAGAAAGACAAATATCATATGATTTCACTCGTATGTGAAATTTAAGAAACACAGCAGACGAACATAAGGGAAGGGAAGGAAAAATAAGATAAAAACAGAGAGGGAGGCAAACCATAAGAGTCTCTTAAATGCAGAGAAAAAATAGGGTTTCTGGAGGGCTGTTGTGTCGGGGGATGAGCTAAATGGATGATGGGCATTAAGGAATGCACTTGTTGGGATAAGTGCTAGATATTATATGTAAGTGATGAATAACTAAATTCTACTCCTGAAACCATTATTGTACTGTCTGTTAATTAACTTGGATATAAACAAAATATAAATAAATAAAATATTAATCAATTAAAAATAAAAAATATTGTTATAATAGCAAAATAAAAACTGATCAACTATAATGCATTTTTTTAAATAAATTCATTTGGAGATTTAATTGGTAAAATTTTTAATAACAATGATATTCTGCAAATTGATCTCCAGTAATTTGAGAGTTTTCAGTTGAAATGGGTATAGACAGAATTCCAATTGCTGATTTTCTAGAGAAATAAAGCAACTGAGACACTTTTCTTTTTCCTAATACAGACATAATGCTTTATTCCTAATAAATCTATCCATTCTATTCAACATGAATATACTGCTATGTGTTTAAGGTATAGACTGAAATCATAGTTTATACAGCAATATATAACTCTGTGGTAAGTTAACTAACAAAACTCAACGATGGTATAATTCAAAAGCTACAGAGAAGGGACACTTAAAATTACAGAAAATAATTTAATACAGAATAGAAAATACCCAGCAAAATTAGTTATTAAGGTGTGTCGAAATATTTTTTATTCCTATTTATAAAATATCCTACAATGTGGTATTATTCTGTTTGTTTTTATTTATTTTTATAATTGATTTTTAAATGTTTCTTTACTTTTGAGAGAAAGAGAGAGAACAAGCAAGGGATGGGCAGAGAGAGAGGGAGACAAAGGATCTGAAGCAGTCTCCGTGTTACAGCAGAGAATTCGACGCGGGGCTTGAACTTACGAACCATGAGATCATAACCAGAGCCGAAGCCAAAGTCAGACGCTTAACCTGGGCCACTCAGAAGCCCCTGTGTTTGTGCTTTTAAAGGACATACTGTTTAGTGATGGAGACCATGAAATAAATGCAAATGGAGTGTCATCTGTAACCAAAAGTGAGAGACAACTTTCTGTTGAGTTATTCATGAAAGTCTAGGTGTAAGTGGTAGCTTCTGTGCTGGAAGTTAAAGCTCAGGTAGTGTTTTGGCACAAAGAATTCACAGGAAAGATCAGGGATTGTGGAATAATAAATGAGGACTAACAATCTGAAATTACAGATTATTATATAGAAAATTTATCCAAACCCAGATGTCTTCCTCCTTTACTTTAATGACCCGAGTTAATAAGCAGGGGTGCAATAAAGCATTTAAACACAAATGCAAACAAAATAAAATCCACTTTTAATCAAGAATGAATTGTTATGTTTGAGAATGTACCAATTTTCTATTCGCTTTGTATGAGAAAGTTTTCTGTAGGAGTGGTACACAACACAAAGGACTTTATACTTGCCATTTTCTTGTAAAATGTTAGACGTGGAAATAAGCCATATCCACAAATCTCACTGAATTATGCTAAATAAGCTTTAATTAGTAATACTTTGGGGCAATGTTTATGAACACTTAAAAATTCAATGGTATAATTACATATGTTGCTCTGTGATTGTTTAGGAAACAAATGATACAATAGCAGAATAATTTTCATGATAAATGCTTCTCAAATGGCCAGGCTTTTCAGAAAAGCTTACACATATTTTCCTTTAAGAATATAATAAAAATTAGCAGAAATATGGAAAATTCTAAGTACTGATATATGGTGAGTTTGTTTAAAATACTAAGAGCCCATACATGTAATTTATGAATAGTATTCAAAAGAATTATTCCAAGCAAGAAAATACAATTGTAAACTTTTGAATATTAACGAGAATGCATGTAGAGTATATAAATATGCATAATTTTTACTTCAAAAAATATATGAAGAGGGAATGAGAGATAAATAAGAAAAAATGTCTCAGGGAATTAAACAATAAATAAGTCAGTTTGGAATGTTTTCCCTATCATGTTAATCTACACATATTTTTTAACAATAACACAGCATTTCAGATTAACATTTAAGACTGAGCAGAGTAATTGTTCCTCTTCTTCTTTCTAACACTGGTAAAATGAATGTAAAGGGGACTGTTAAGTTAGAAATTTCACAGGGACCAACACAGGGGAGAGAATGTGACAGAAACAAACTTTTCAAATCTGAGAGGCAGATGGATGTATGGTAACTGCAAATAGCAAACACAAGTACTGAAAACAAATGGTTTTTGGAAGGGTTGGAAATATGTGAAGCTGAAGACTGGATAATATCAGATGTTTCTGAAGAGATATCCACGTGGGGCTAGAAAAGAAGTGGCTAAAAGTCTGTTGTAAAAAACAGATCTCAAGGTCTCCTGGTCCCTCCTTCATATGACAGAAGCTTGGCGGTATACTTTCTGGGGAAAAAAGCAGCTATAAATGCTTATATATATATATATATATATATATATATATGAGAGAGACACATGCCCCTTCCCCTCATTGGATGTTATGACAGTGGTAATCAGTCATATAGTTGATATAGGAATATGGAATGTTTTTATCTGAGTGATCTGTGCATACAGAAGAAATTGACAAAAAGATTTAAAAATTTAGGGTCAGCCAAAGAAATATTTCAACCAATTGCCCTCTGGTAAACAGGTAAAGACTATTAGCCACCACTGCAAAGCAACACACACACACACACACACACACACACACATATACACATGAAGAAATTCTGAATCATTTTGTGGAGACCATGAATAATGGACTACCAAGTATTTGAGAAATATCCACACCAGGAGAGATTGAGACCAGTTAACAGAATATGAAGGAAATTTAGTATATTTAGGAGAGGAAGGACAAGCAATGTCTTCAGAGAGAAATATATTGCATCCATGAAACAAGGAATGTATGGAACACAAAGGGAAACAAATTCAAAATATGAAGATCAGAAGTAAAAAACACACACATGAGATAGGATAAAATAATTATTGATGATTGGTTCATAAAGTCCATTATGCAATCACAATTTCAGTAAAGGAGAGCAGGAAAAATAGAAGAAAGGAGAGTTTACAATAAATAAATATTAGAAATGAAGAATGAGTGTTTCTAGATTGAAAAAGACTACTAAGAGCCAAACGTTTCATTTAAAAAAATGTGCACATGAAGGCAAACTATTGTAAAATTGAAGACTACAGGGGACAAAAGAAAGATGCTAAAAGCTTCCAGAAAGAAAGAAAAAGGCCACATATAAAGAATAGAAATTAGAGCATTAGGTTTCTTGTTGACATTGCTAGTATCCAGCAGACAGACAAATGTCTTAAAAATTATGAGTAGTGAATAGTTTTCCTGTTAAGTTTGATACTCAACAAATCACCGCTAAACTGTAAATTTAGACAACTAACATAGCCCAAAACCAATAAGCCCCTTTTCAGGAGTTTGCTGAAGATTCTGCTAAAATATGAAACCAAATAAAGAAGGAAGATGTAGATTCTATGTAACAGGGAATTCCATACAGAAGGAGAATTCCCCTGGTCATGACGGATCCCAGAGAAAGAGCTGTGCATCAGTCTTAGACTGTATCTCACCCCGCTGCCCAGCAATGCCAAGAGAGCCAGGCAATCTATATCTTCATAAATTGAGAGCACACATTCTATTGATGACAGTTTAGGGTCCAATTAGCACGAGATACACAGACAACAAAACAATGAAAATGAAGTAATGATCAGTAACTATTATAAAAATGAAAAAAATGGAGTCATGTATACTACATGGCTCAGTTGTAAGTAAAATATTATAGACCCATAATGAAGTAAACACTAATGCATAGTCTAACAAAAAATACTTGTATAAAGCTATTGGAGAAAATATTGTGTGTGTGTATTTACATATGGGGGTGTGTGAATGGATGCTCCTTTCCCATAATAATAGTCCACAATAACTAAAAATCAACAAAAATGAAAGGTACATGATCTTATTTATAGTTCTATAAATTTATCAGTGACTGTCATTTTTTCAATATTCCATAAATTGCTGCCTAATAAATTTTAAAATCCAAAGACATTTTTATAGATTTCTCATTACTCAAAATTATTACTTATAAAAGGCCCATAATGATGGTAATATGAATATAAAATGTTGATGATGGTTTCTAAGATTTAAGGCTTGACCACCCCTTAATAAATTATCTGAAAACTGTGCAATAATGAGCAGTTTAGTTTTCTTAGCTTAGTTCAAAAAAACAAGAGAGAGAGTCTGTTGTTAACAATGGATTACAATGGATAATGATATTCCAAGAGAGTCTTAAGCAAAAGAAATAAAAGAGAAAGAAGAGGAAGGGGGAATAATAAGAACTTGATTCAGTGATGTATTAATCCTGACAGAAATATAACATGAATTAACCTCTTTCCATGGCAGAGAGAAGGAAGAGTACTCTAGTCTATCTATCAGGGGATATTATACATTCTTTAGGAGACTCAGGCAGAATCTCCTAAAATTCATACAATGGTATATAATTCCGTTTAAATAAACAATAATTCTAGTTCCTTATGCAGACATCCATTTTGAAATTTATATTTATATTTTCTAATGTAGGGACATACTGTCTAATATGCAAAAAATATAACACTTAGAAAATGTCTTCTTCCAAATTTGGTCCCTTCTGGACAATGACTTATTCAAAATGATAGTTAATCACTGAACAAATAATGCATAATTATATATAACCTGTGGTAGAGTCAAGGTGCAGATTCTGTAGTGATAATCAAGAAGTAATACATCATGACTTATCCAGAGTTCCAATTTAATTTCAGAAGAAATTATCAGAATTGTTAAAATTACCAGATGTCCATAAAGAAAAAAGTTAATAAAGTAAATTAATGCATAAAGATAAGTCAGATGAGCAGATCATCTCAGCAGGCAACGCTACTAAAGTTTGATTTTGTGAAGAGAAGCTGGCTAGCAGTTATCAATAGTAAAATAATTAATAGCATATGAATTTAATCTATTTTTATAAGCTGTGGTTAATAAGCAAATTCAGGTTTGGGATAAAGTCATGTTGTCTAATGGGAGAAAATTCGTGCAGTTATAGACATACTAGAAGGCTACAATATTTGCATTAGTCATGCATGACAGATAGACAGGTAATTTACAGAATTCAGGGGAAATTAGGGGTAAGGAGACCAAGCTGGCAATATTAATTGAGATATCAATAGTCATGATTAAACCACTAGATTTTCATGCTTATCAACTGATTTATATCTAAGAAAATTATTAGTGAAGCCGAGATCTAAGGTGTCTCAGTTAATATAATGTTCAGATTATTAGTAGGTCTTGGCATAGAATCTAAGGAAGGCAGAAGCAGGGGAAATGAAAGGAGGGTTGACATATAGCTTTTCCTCATCTTTCTTTTCAAATTTTTCTTTTTATTCCCAGTTGCCATATATTCTAAAAAGA
Organism: Paguma larvata; assembly: GCA_030068075.1. NCBI lineage: Eukaryota > Metazoa > Chordata > Mammalia > Carnivora > Viverridae > Paguma > Paguma larvata. The sequence goes on from CM057840.1 coordinate 41,253,552, forward strand.
TTCCTCAGTTAAATGTTTGGGTAAATATTTACAGCCTTTCCTAAAGATTCATGACCAAGAGGATTCACCTTGCTCTCATATTCTGCTTCTGCTGTATGAATAATTTTTTCAGTTCAAAGATTTTGATCAATCTTTTTGTTAAGTGGTAGGTATGATGTCATAGCAATTGGTTCTTGACTTAGATCAAGTGCAGCGTCTGTATCTGGGCCACGTTACAAGTAGAGAGTATGCAGCATAGCGTGGCATGGAAAATAGATGTGTGTCAGATTCATGCCCCAAAACTAAATCGAACAAACCTATTTTGCCTAAAATTTACAACATCATTTGCAGAAGATACTAGTATTCCTAGTAAACAATTTAAAAATTATGATAAGAATTTTTGTATTTACTTCTTAATAAAATTTACTTTTGCACCGTTTCAGATTAATAGAAAAACTGAGAATATAGTACAGAAAGGTTCCCTGTAACTTACACCCAGTTTCCTCTATTATGAACATTTTACATTAATGTGATATATTTGTTATTATTAGTGAACCAATCTTGTTATATTGTTAAAAATTAAAGTCCATATTTTATTCACATTTCTTTAGTTTCTATTTTAACTGAATGATCTTTTTGTTATAATAATCCACACAAAATACCATCATTTAATTGTCCTCTCTACTCAGGATCCTCGGACCTGTGACCATTTCTCAGATTTACCAAGTTTTTGATGATCCTGACAATTTTCAGGAGTATTAGTCAGGTATTTTATAGAATGCCCTTCAAGTGGGATTTGTCTGATATATATATATATATATATATATATATATATATATATATATATATATATATATATATTTTATTAGACTGAAGTTAGGTGTTTCAGGGAGGAAGGCTTCAGAGGTAAAATTATACTTTTATTATGTCATACAAAGGATAAGATTTGGATCGTTGTAAAACTTGTTTTGGAAACTTAAGTATTCACCTTTTTTCATTAAATTTTTGTTGACTACCAGTCAAGTCAGTAATATTATTTTTAACTAGATAGCGAGATATACTTTTATTTTCATATTCCAGAAAATGAGGATTTTCTAAATATTCCTTGTTTTTTCAACATTTATACAAAATAATAAGGCTTTTAAATGGTGTTCTTGAAATGCTGGAAATGGTCTCTTTGCTTACACTAAGCTCAATGTAATAGTATAACACAAACATTTAGCTCACTTTCTATCTGAGGGCATATGCCAAACCATCGAAGAAATTGAACTTCTTTTTTCAAACTCCCATTTTCTTTTCTGGCATTCAGGAAAAGGAAAAAAAAAAAAAGAAATTTGGAAGAGACTAAGATGTAGCCAGTAAAAGATGCAGCCAGGTAAATTCAGACTCTCAGTGAAATGTGAGCTTCAAACCTACTCCACTACTGAGGAGGAAAGAACACTCGCCTACCTTGTAACCTGGCAGAGTGCCTCCAGCACAAGTTGAAAGCAATGAATGCCCCCAATTCAAAATACCTGTAAGCAAACAAGCAGTTCCTTGTTTGGATCCTGCTCTTGCCCCACCTCAGGGGCTGGTGATAAGCAGGAGTAAGGAGTAAAGAAATCATGAGGAATAAAAAAGGGAGAGCTGGTGATGTGCCTACACTTTATCTAAAACCAGTTTCTGGGGCGCCTGGGTGGCTCAGTCAGTTAAGTGTCCGACTTCAGCTCAGGTCATGATCTCATGGTGTGTGAGTTCAAGCCCCACGTCAGGCTCTGTGCTGACACTTGGAGCCTGAAGCCTGCTTCAGATTCTGTGTCTCCCTCTCTCTCTCTGACTCTCCCCCACTCATGCTTTGTCTCTCCTGCTCTCAAAAATAAATAAAAACATTTTAAAAAAAGAAGAAAATATAAATAAAAAATAAAGCCAGTTCCTGGAAGAGCAGACCTTCCAAAGTGTGAAGTACTGAAGCAGAATATGGGACAGAGCTAATCAAACTCAGCAACACTGATACTTGCAACCAGACAAGTCTTCCCTGTGGGGCTATTCTGCACATTGCAGGATGTTTGGCAGCATCATGGCTTCTACTCATAAACACTAGGGGCTAAATTCTGCCCCTGCCATCCCACAACGTCCTCCTCCCCCCACCCCCCCCCGACCCCCCCCGCCGAGTTGCTACACCAAAAATGTTTCAATGTGCCATATGGGACAAAACTGTCTCTCCTTTCTTCTTTGAAAGTCGGTGATATAAACAGAAGTAAATTAAACACTATAGCTCTGGGGACAGAAAAAGAGGGGGGGAATGTAAGGATTAGTACTCTGATCCTTTAAACATGGAAAATCTCAAAAGACAGCCATAATTCAGAAAATACACAATCTCTTTCCCTATATCTGAAAAAAAATATATGTACCCATTAAAGAACCTGGACTTTCCTACCTGGTCAGAAGTATAATCCACTAAACTGGAAACCCTGTATACTACCCAAATTTGACCAAAGGAATAGGTAAACAATAAATCCATGAAGAGTGATTTTTAAATATCAGGAAATGAGATATATATGCCTCAAGGAACGAAGCACTTTCCCTGAATAAAATCACCATAAAGAACGAGACAACTGTAAGATGGCTCTCAAATAATTAAGCATATTCGGTATATTTATATATACTACTATATATATATTCATATATTAAATATATATATTTATATATATCACTATTATATATAAATATACTTAGGGATAGGATAAAGTCACATTGAGTCAGGAAAAAATAGAGAACAAAAGGAGAAATTAAAACGAAATGATAGTTCATTAAACTCAAGAAAGAAACAAAAAGAAAGGGAATGTGGTCTTCCTTTTTCAAACTCTTTTTTACCTCACCAGGCACCAAAGAAAGGAAATATAAAACTCTCAGTAATAAAGACTAAATTACGAGAGAGAATAGATTAATTAAAATTTCATAAAGGGCATGGAAAGAAAGCAAAACGACAACTAAGAGAATAAAAAGGAGATGAGGACAGAGGTAAAAATATCTATAATTAATCCTACTGCCACACATGGAACATGTACTTCTCTTTTCAAAGAGACACTCTGATGTGTCCTCTATTTGGTTAAGGATTTCACAACCTCAGTAATACTGGCATTTTGGACCATATACTTCCTGTTGGGAGAGGAGTGGTAATCCTGTGAAATATAAGATCATTAGCTGCACTCCTGGCCTCTAATCATTAGATGTCAGTAGCCACCCCCAACAACATATCTCCAGATATTGCCAAATGTCCTGAGGGTCAGGGGAGTATAAGTGTTCCCAGCTGATGACCACAGACTTAGTGCAGCCAGGATGAAATAATTGCCTCACTAGATGCCAAGATTAGAAATTGAACAATGTTGTATAGTCAATAGAGCAATGGATGATATAAATAGAGTAGAAACAGAACTAAGCAATATGGAAAATTGTTTTATAAAAAACTCACATTGCAGAGCAGGGCAAGTTTCTTAATGAATGGCTTTATGTCAACCGCTTATATCTATTTGAAACAATACGAGATTGGACTTCTCTCCCTAGTCATAAAACTAAGTCAAAATAACTAAATCATTAATGTGAAAGAATGAGAGTACAATAAAATTGTAAGCAGTAATATAGAATAATAATACCATAATCAAGATAAGCAATGTTTCTTATAAAGATATAAAACATACTGTAGAGGCACCTGGGTGGCTCAGTCAGTTGAACCATTGACTATTGATTTTGGCTCAGGTCATAATCCTAGGGTAGTGGGATTGACCCCCATGTCCTGCTCTGTGCTGAGTATGGAGTCTGCTTAAGATTCTTGCTTGATCCCTCTGACCTTCTCCCTCACTTGTGTGCTCCTTCTCTCTCAAATTAAAAAAAAAAATGCCTACTATAAATGATGAGATTGGTACATTTAATCACAGCTTAATAATAATTTCTATTTATATACAGAAACAATAAAAGGAATTAAAATCGGGTCATAAAATGTGAGTTAACATTATAAAGAATGATGACAGATGATAGATAGATGATAGATAGATAGATAATAGATAGGTAGGTAGGTAGATAGATAGATAGATAGATAGATACATAGATAGATACATAGATAGATAGATAGATGAAAGACAGATAAGACAGACAGCTGTAGAGACAGACACAGATGTCCTGACAGAGGATATAGAGAACAAATCAGAATATATAAAGTTCTTTTTTAGAGAAACAAAAAGGGCACAACGAAACTAGTATCCAATGTTGGTAGGATGTGGAAATAGAAACACATGTTTTTATTGGAATTTAAGTGGCACAACCAGTTGTGGAAATAATTTGGGATTTTTCAGAAACACTGAGGTAATGCTATATGAAGAATGCTGAAGAACTTTCTTTTTCCTCACTGATCTCAGGAAAACATTGTGCCACACTGTTGCTCCTAACTCCTCCTGCTAATCTTAGAAATTAATATCTGATAAAACCTTAATTTCAGCAGTAAAGGCCCTTCATCCTACCCCATGATAGATACCAGCTATTTTCCCCATATTTTCCAAGATGTTGAAGAGGGATCAAACCATAGAATAAAACTAACTTTGACTTTCCTTTATCTAGACTATAAATTCTTCAGGAGACTTACTGCCTGACACAACAGTATTTGCAGCTGCTTTTACCCTGCAGTGCTCTTCAAAAAGGGGTGAGCTAACCACTTCTGCTTGGATTTTGTCCTTTATTATTTGTGATAAAAAAGTACTACTTTTTATCAATTCCTCAAAAATTTCTAGTATGTTAAAGGAAAAATAAATCTGTAAATATTTATTGTGGTCCTGTTTCTCCCAAACTGAACTGGGAAAAATGCAAGTATTATTCAATAGTAAACGGATTAATAAACTATGCTGTGTGAGATTAAATATTACCCAGAATTTAAAAATAAAGTGGATAGTTCTATTTAGCTATGATAAATTGGAACAAAACATTTAGTGCAAAATGAATCACAGGAAAATACCTATACTATAAAGAGTCGAAATATACAACATCAGACACTATGTGGCTATGGGCACCAACATATGCGAGGAATAAATAAAGAAAAGCAATGTGAGTATAAAGGCAATTTTGGAATAACGCTTTCACTGTGGGGCCGGAAAGGGGATGGAATCAGGAAGGGATGTGTGGGGGATGTTTCAAAGATCATGATCACATCCTATTCTCTAAAACAGTTACTCTTTTTTTTTTCTCTATATCCCACATTATTTACAAATACTTTTGGGTCTACTCTATTATTTAAGAAATATTTGCAACCAAACTAAAGAATTAACCAGAAAAAATAGTTACACAGAGAGAATTTAAAAGGAGAAGAAGAGAGTGTAAGAAGAAAGGACAGATTAATTCATATACGTCTTACGTGGATTAAAAGTGATAAACTCTGGAAAAATCTATTAAAGTGAAGTCATCGTTTTATGTCTTTTTGCAACTTCAGCATTTGCTTCCTAAGCTTCTTCTTCTTCAAAGGGCAATTCATAGTCAGGACCCATAATAACACTCTCCATGCGACTCTATGCCCTGAGAATGACTTAGTGCTAACAAAAATAAAAAAAATAAAAAAATAAAAAAATTATTTACAAAGCTGTCTTATGCTATTTTCTATTATGATGGACTAGCTTCATGTTTAATTAGTTTCCACACTCAGGATTGTTAAAGAGATTCCCTTATTTGAAGAACACTATTTATATGCAATACTGCTTTTATTAGGGATCATTCAATTGATAGAGATTTATTTACGACAATTTAAAATGTAAAATAACTGTATTTTTAGACATTTAAGGCTCTTAAATTCTAATATGGTATACGATAATCCGGTTGGATAGTTGCTCATGAAGAACAGAATGAAACATCCTGAGTAAATGTATTATCCAAAGGCCATACCACTACTATTAAATGTTGTATTTTGCCATTACCAAACGGGATTAGAAGCATGAAATCTTTCTTTATTATAAGCAATAAAAGCAATTTGCCTGAACCTATTACAATATGTCTAATTTATTAACCATACCTTGAAGTGCAATATGCTTAATAATTTATACTTTTGAACTACTTCTATGTGTCTTTTATTTTTTTAAAAGAAACATAACTGCTAGCATACGGAAGAGTCATTATTCTAATTAGAAAAATACTAAAGGCTTAAAGTTCATTCAACAAATCAATATTTAATTAGCAATGTGTCAAACTGCAGATACCTGTTACTATAGTATATGTTTCTAAAATGAGATGTTCGTTTATCATTGATGTAGCTGTGAAGAGTAGGTCACAGACATCCAAATGAAAAGGGAATTAAGTACCCACATGGCACTGGCAAATGGCCAAAATCCCTCTTCTACTATGACCTCAATAATGGAAATATGTCATCAGATTTCTAAACAAAGCATTTCAGCTTTTGTCATTTTTATAGTTGGCTTTGTATGTGTGACTAAGAGTTTAACAGGGGTAAAATCACAGAGTCGAGTTTCACAACTTCTATTAACTCAGGTATTTCTTTTTAAAATTCTAACCTTTTAATAAGAAAAGACATCATAAGAAATTTCAGTTTTTGCATTCTTTATGTGCTTTAATGCATTTAGATGATTACTACAGATAAGGAAATCAATTATTTCTCTTACTCTTGAAAAACAAATCAACGTTAATGTCAAGTGAATTTCCCAGCATGAAGCAAGTTGGATGCAAGAACTAAAAAATAAAAATAAATGAAAATAAAAAAAGAAGGAAATGTCCATTATTTGTGAACTATACAGAAGGAATACTGATCATGTTAATACTACTATTATAGTTTCATTTTTATATTAAACATACCTCTTTAGAAATATTGTAAGCTAATATGTACATTCAGAAATGTATATATATTTAATTACACTTAATGAATCAAGTAATATATTTATTGAGTGCTAGCAGTATGTTGATTTATATATGAAATAATACATTTGCATATAAATGGTTTTCTAACTTGTATGTTATATGATAGAATACTGTATGGAATAATGTAATAATCATATTTATTTCAAAATATTCATTCATTACATTCATTAATATGTTTATGGTATCTGCGATAATACCTGTTAAATGAGTGGCCAATAAATGCCTGATGTATCATTTATCATGTTCTTCATTGCACGAGTTTTGAGTAAACAGAACAGAGTTGACATATTTCACATTATAATTTTATAAAGTTGATTAATAAAAGAGTACCATAGAATAGCTGCCATTACTTTTTGTAATTGCTAAGCATTTAGCAATAGGTTTTTAAGGTTTAAATGGAAAAGATGTCTATCAACGTATCTCTCCTCTGCCCACATTTACATTATATTTATGAATCTACCTGCTTGAAAACAATGGCTATTCAGTTCACATTATGCTATCTTACTTCTCTGATGTTTTCATTAATAGTAAAGGACATGGGAAAAGTAAAAACTAGAAAGAGACAATAAATCCATTAGACTAATCACATGTGAAACCAATGAGAGGGTTTCTAAAAGAAGTAGCCAAGTTAATGAATACAGCTGGAAGTCTAACTTTAGCTAATATCTGACAGGTGGGAGAAAAAGTGGGAATTGCATGAGAGAATGTTTATGTGACTATATCTTGTAACATTTCTTAAGGTAAGGGTGTTGCTATAATACTTAAAGCAAGGTTAAAGGTATTGTTTTTTAATTCTTGTTACTTGTTTGTTTTTGTTTATTTACACTGAAGAAATTTAAGGATGTGTGTGTGCAAACAGGGAGAGATAAGTAAAAGAGAGATAAAACAATTTGCAATCAATCAAAGGAGTTTCTTAAAAAGAGAGGAGGGGATGAAATCCAGACTACTGTTTCACAAAAGAGAAACACTTTTTTTCAATGAGACTGGGAATAGAAAGAAAGAAGAAAAGTCAGTTTCTTTTTAAAAATTTTCTGAAAGTGGTATTTAAGATGTACTTATGTCATGAGATTTAGATTTTCTTTTAAGTCAACATCCGTTCTGAGGCTCAGGGAGTGGGCAAACAGGTTGAAAGTGTGAAATTGGGAAATCTGACATAGCTATGGTGGAGAATGCAATAAAGAGTTAATTAGAGAATAATAGCAGTGTCAGAAAACATGAGGAACCCAATTCATATTCACTCTAAATGCGCAATCCCTATATTCTGTGCTGGGGGGGGCGGTGGTGGGGTGTGTGTGTGTGTGTGTGTGTGTTTTAGAGACAGAAAACTATGTCAGTTTGGGGTAGTTACCAGGTATTGGCCTGGAAGAAAATGTGAAGTACACAATGAAAGTAAGTCTAGACCTCTAGAATGATCTAGAACTATCTTTACCTCATTGTAATACTAAAATCTCCACTCAAAGAGGAGTGCATTCACATAACACACAATGTCTATATATGCATGTTTCCTTAAGGCACTTGTGCAACCTCTTCCTGGATCTATATAAAATGAACAGGCTTCCCTATCTCAATATTCATCCTAACCCTAAATAAAAGGAATCCATCACTCTTGCTCAGGGAGTCACAGCTTTGGGGATTATTCCCCATGTTCTCCTCATTTGCTGCAAATAAAGCTTCTTTTGTGCAACAACAACAAGAAAAAATAAATCCAGATAGAGAAGAATGGGTAAATGGAATAAGTAGAGAGCCATAAAGTATTACTTATTAAAAAACAAGAAGCAATTGTGGATTTAATTAGGTGAAGGAAAGGGAGTTTAAGAAAATATCACCGTATGGCATATAACAGAAAGACACATTTCTTGTGCTAACGTACTGAGAACTCTGCGTTAATATTTTAAAGGAGCTAGCATTACGAAAAGCTCCTCAAAGGGGTGCCTGGGTGGCACAGTCGGTTGAGCGGTCTGACTTCGGCTCAGGTCATGATCTCACAGTCTGTGAGTTCGAGCCCCGCGTGGGGCTCCGCGCTGATGGCTCAGAGCCTGGAGCCTACTTCAGATTCTGTGTCTCCCACTCTCTCTGCCCTTCCCCTGCTCATGCTCTGTCTCTATGTCTCTCAAAAATAAGTAAACATTAAAAAAAAAAAAAGAAAAGAAAAGCTCCTCATGAGCACAAAACTGTACATATAATTGTTAAACCAGAGGAGCTGGATCTGGAATGAATCCTTGATCTGGATCTATAACCCAGTTCTATATACAACTGCATATGTAACTGTTAAACTGGAGGAACTTGATCATTAATAGGGATTATCATTTTGAATAAAACTTTTATTTTTTAAATCTATAAACATAATATTTCTGTGGACTATATATTAAGGCATTAAAATACAGCCATATGTCAAGATAATCTATATTGATAGTTTTTGGCTGATTTGGAGTCACGATTCCAAACGTACCCTGTTGGGCTATAACTCTAAAAGATCTCCATCACTATTTCATTTTTAGACACTGTATTATAAGTTTATATATCAACAGAGCTTATCTCTCCAATTATTAATCCAAATTAGAAATAAAATTCTCTTGGGGTGCCTGGGTACCTCAATGGATTAAGTGTCCGACTTTGGCTCAGGTCATGATCTCACTTCGAACTCACGTTTGTGAGTTCGAGCCCTGAGTTGGGCTCAGTGCTGGCAGCTCAGAGCCTGGAGCCTGCTTTAGATTCTGTGTCTCCCTCTCTCTCTGCCCCCCCACCCCTCTCTCTCTCTCTCTCTCTCTCTCCCTCTCGAAAAAAAACCAAAAATTTTAAAAAGAAGAAATAATATTTTCTATAGACTAATGTCACAATTTCACTAGCGACTCTAGGAATTTATTTTTTCTACAAGATAGATGATCAAATAACATAAATAAGCATTTAACTCTCTGGTACAAACAAAACAAAACTGAAAATCTGGGTAATATTGAAATATAAATCTACAAAAGTTTCTGTAAATAATGTTTGATACGGAGCGAGTTATGATAAAATATACTTTTGTTTTTAACAGCATTTCATATATTTTTATAATATTTCTACAAATCTTAAGGCACTCAATTGTAGGGATTCAAACAGTCAATGTCTCTTGAGAACTACCTTTATAGGATACAACCCTCATTTATTCTGTAGTTCTGGAAAATCCCTCAAGTGTCATCTGACCACAAGCTACCACATCTAAAACAAAAACAAAAACTACCAATCTCTTAGTTTGCAGAATGTTTGAGAAGAATGATCGAAATAATTTACTAACAGTTCCTCCTACAGTGTCTGGCATATCCAACATAAAAAAAAAAATTGAGAGTTATTATTATTTTCTACCACATGCTGATTTTATATACTGCTACCAGATTTTTTTTAAATTTATAATTAAAGATGAATTATAAACATATCATATTCTAAGTACAGAATATTGTGGAAAAACAGTTTGACTATATGAAGTGCCAGTTTCCCTCATTTACCACTGTCACTGCACATGAGAAATAGAATGAGTATTTTCTTGTTTAATTTTTTAGGTTTTTTTCTTCTAGAGAGAGAAGGAGAGTACAAGTCGAGGAGAGGGGCAGAGGGAGACAGAGAGAGAATCTTACACAGGTTCTGTGCTCAGCGCGGATCCTGACACAGGGCTCGAACCACAACCTTGAGATCATGACCTAATCTGAAGTCAAGAGTCAGAGGCTCAACCGAATGAGCCACCCAGATGCCCCTAGAATGAGTACTTCCATCAGAGGAGTTATGCTCTCGATTCTTTCATGGCTGCAACATCTAGACATTTTGCACATGACAGAAAAACCAATACTATTTTTGTGGAGGGAGAAAATCCTTTATTCTTCATAAATCACATTCACTTCTGAAAAAGAGAACTAAATAACTTCTCTCCCAAAAACAATGCAATGTGCTTACTGTTAAGAGTATATTTTATTTATTTTTTTAAGTTTATTTATTCTTTTTTGAGAGAGAGAGAGACAACGTGAGCAGGGGAGAAGCAGAGAGAGAGAAAAAGAGAATCCCAAGCAGGCTCAGTGTCTTTAGCCCAGAGCCTGATATGGGGCTCAAACTCACAAAACTGAGCTCGTGACCTGAGTTGAAATCAAGAGTTGGATTTAAATAATTGAGCCACCCAGCTGCCCCTTAAAATTATATTTTAAAGGTATATTTGTACAACACACCAGGGAATTTTCAAAATATACTCATTCTACAGGATAATAAAATATGTGATTTCTGTTTATGGTTGAGTATGTTAAACACAGACACACTTCAGCAAGTAGAGAATTATAGTGTGAAACTAAGTCAACTGAACTGATTAAAAATTTGATTAACATAAAAGATTATGGGCGGATAATAATGTAAATCATTCTATTTAAAATATTTAATTTTAAAATATAAAGAGTATCTGTAGAATATATGAATGTCCAGTATATTTCTTTTAAAAAATGTTCTTAGAAATTAGCTTTTTCAGAAAGGCATTCTCATATTGCTTTAAAAAAAAAAAGAATCCTTAAAACTAACATATTTCAATACAATCCCTTGACTTATGTAATTGAAGAGGAATTTTGACATACCAAATTCATTTTAAAATAAATCTCTGCCTTGCAGAACAGCTTCAATGCTAGCTATATCAGTATTTACTGTCAGCTATAGTAAAAGATATTATTTTTGAAATTTTATGATCAGAGATTTCTGGTTCAAAATGACAGCTGGCTTGCAGCCCCCATGGGAGCTTCCCACAACTATTCATTAAATACTAATGGAGATGTAGTGAAATATTTTAAAACCCTTAGCAACCTCTTATAGTAATTCAGACAGATAACCCAATATTGGTGTCTTGTAGGAATCCAAACTAGTATGAGATAAGTTGTTACAGTTAGATGCAAGAAAAGTGGAACGATACAGAGACAGGTTTTAATTCATAGGTTGAATCTCTAATCTTCTACAAGCTGATCTTAGAAGTAAGAAGATGCTTCCTAATTTTAGCACCATTGATCAAGTAACTGCAAGAGCAGAATGTCTGACATGCAGAGACCTCTCTGAAACACTGAGTTGAAGCCACTCTCTGAGAAATTTCAAATCACTGCTAATAATTGGAAGAGCATAGGAAAAACCAGGTAACGGAAAAGTGCATTGTGAAGAGAGTAGTACCTCCCATGGGCAAATTGCTGGAAGTCAGGGCAAAGAAAACATAACCTGGTAGCAGTGCTGGCTGACAAACGTAATCCTCAGTGTACAACATTGGCTCAGTTCTTTGGCTCAAGACCAGAAAACCTGGAAACAATGTTCAGAAAAACACTTAATCAAAGTAGAGCCAGGCCAGAAGATGAAGAACTGCCAGAAATCGGGAATTGGACTGGGAACCGTGCACATCAACCTTCCCTTCTGTTACAGATTTGAAAATAGAATTTGGAATCCGTGCCAGGCAACAGGAAGTGGAATTCAAGGTCAATTCCCTCATCCTACCTATTAAGAGCTAGACAGGTCTTCCCATATTGAGGATGAATGTGGAGAAAAATAACAACATAGGTAGTGTGTAAAAAATACTATGAAGCAAAGGAAATTCCGGATGGCACAACAAATAAACTTAATTATGTATCTAGAAAAATCCACATATACATGAATAGAATCAAGAATGTATCTGCATGTCTGAAAATTTATTATTCTGTATGAAAATATACTAAATAGATTATACAGTATAAAGATATAATTTAAGCAATTTAAGGAATCAGAAATATAAATTTCAACAAATGCAAGTTGATGAACTCACTGATAGTCAAATAAATAAAAACTATAGTAAATAGAAACCACGTTTCCTATTTGATGAACGGTGTTTTTTTTTTCCTTAAGGATAACAACCATCGTTGATGAAAATTAGATACTTTCATGCATTGTCAGTGTGACTATTAAATTCTACAATCATTTTGTATTAGATGCATCTAAATTTAAAGTGTATAAACACTTAAACATGATGCCTTTGCTCTCAAAACCTTTAAAATAATATCACTTCCTAGCACTCATAATCAGTTCTGGCCATAGAACTTTCAGACTAATGGAAATGTTCTATGTCTTTTCTGTCTCAAGGTTAGCTTCTAGCAAGATGTGGTTTTTGAGTATTTGAAATGTAGCAACAGTACTGAAAAATAGAATTTTTGTTGTATATTTTAATATATCAAAATTTAAATTTAAAGGTCTTACATGTGCCAGAAGCTACCATATTTGACACTGCAGTTATAAAATATTAAGTTTGAGAATATCTATTGAAACATCTTTGTTTATGACAAAATAATTCAAACAACTTACACATTCACAAATATGACATGAAGTAGTATGTACGCAAGCAAAGTAACGAGACAGATCTTTATCGATCCACATTAAGTAGTCTCCAAATTTTGATAAAATTAAAAATAGTAACAAAAACACAGTAAGCACAAGCAAAATAGTAGTTATTATTATATCACAGATGGTACAAATTTAGGTATCTAACTTATACAATACATTTTTAAGTTTATTTGTTTATTGTGAGAGAGAGATTGAGAGAGAGAGAGAGAGCATATTGGGGGGGAAGACACAGAAAGAGGTAGTGAGAGAATCCCAAGCAGGCCCCATGCTATCATTGCAGAGCCTGGCAGGGGGCTTGATCTCACAGCGGTGAGATAATGACCTGAGCCGAAATCAAGAGTCAAATGCTCAATCGACCGAGCCCCTCAGGTGCCCCTGTACAGCGTATATACATATATGTACACATATATATTTTACATATATATATACATATGTGTAAAATGTACACCAAATAATATTCTTGATTTTGTATATATGATTTAGGAAACAGTATTGCATTCGTTTATATAATTATATATCAATTGATCTCTTATTTTTAACTAAATGCATTTCTAATTAAATTTTATGCAGTTCCTAATACATAGCAATTCTGTTCTTTGTTTTAAGTAAGCTCTGTACCCAACATGGGTCTTGAACTTATGGCATAAAGATCAAGAGTCTCATCTCTACTGACTGAATCAGTCAGGCACCTCCAAGTAATTCTGTTCTTATAGATGAACTATTGGACTTATTAATAAAGTTCAAATTTAAATAATGTGAATATTTAATTTTGGTTAAGGTAGAAGATGAAGTATATAACAAAATAAAAGAATATAGATGAAATTATTATGGGTTAAAGTGGAAATTAATGACCAAAAAATGAAGCTATCAAAAAAAAATGGAAAAACAGACCCCTTTTAAATCAACCACAAAACAGATAAATAATAACATGTAAAAACAGAGAAATAAAATTATATAATAATATGAATGAACTAGAGGAATAAATATATTTATGAAGAAATTTGTATGAAATTCAGGGTAGAAAATATGAATGGTTACAATACAAAGGAGTAAACATGATGAGAAAAAACATTGAAATTATGACTGAAACCTCGAGACAAAATTGGGGGACCATGAGTGCTCTTCTGAGCTCGGATCAGACTAGTCATAGACTGCTTTTCTGACAAAAAGGAAAAAATAAATATCAAAATGCTCAAGGGATGCCCTTATAATTGACCAGGAGGATTTCTCTATGATCTTAACCAGTATGACTAGATAGAATCCAGTTCTCAAATATAAAATTACCCCTACTTTCCTCTAGCAGTACAGAAATATAGAGAGTTATAGGCATATATCACAACCTGATAAATATCTATAGAGATCTAGGAGAACCAAGTTCTTTGAAAAAACAGTTGTAGTTAATGAACCAATTAACCATACAAAATTTCCCTGTTTTAGCTAATCAGAAAAGAAAAGTGGTCTATATTGCAAGGATCATTATAGCATTCTACTAATTTAAATTATAGGTAGTGTAATCTTAATTTTAAAGATTTTTTGTTGTTGTTCTGTCTGAACCAATTTATGTATAGCACAGAGAAAGAAAGGACCAGATTGTAGGTTCAACCTGATGGTGTCTCTCCTGTAGTAGTCAGCAGCAATAAAATCTGTGCTGGCAGACAAATTTCCAGTGTGAAAGCCTTATTTACAGTTCTCTACCAGTACTCCTGATGTGTCATTCAGATGCTGATGAAATCCACAGGGTCCAAGAGGGGCTTCACTCCTATCTGTGGTCTCAAGTTTCTGCACCCTTGCTAAATACTGGGAACCCTAAAACATCTCCATTTAGGAGACCGAAAAGTCTCCTCTGAAAGATGGCTGGCTACACGTTCTCATTCAGTCTGGTGAGTTCTAGATTTCTGCACTTTATCTTTTTCATTTAGGTTAGAAAGCCCAGAAACTTACAGTCGGAAAAGACCTCTACAGTTCAAGCAACTGTCAGCTTAACTGACAGGTGATGAAATATTGAGATTAGTCTCACAGCATTATTAGGTTTCATTTCCTCAGCTGGTAAACTCAGGAAAGAACTCACATTGTCAGGAGTGACAGCAGGGAGAGGCAAAGTCATGTTGCCAGGCCACTGGAAGTGGCATTAGTCAAGTCCCGGTGGGTGCCAGCTGGTTTAGCAGCCCGACGCTGCCAGGTCACATAGGGATCAACCCCGTATGAGTGCCAGCAGATGAAGTTCTCAGGTCTTAGGCGAGGATTTTGTCATTTCTAGTGAAGCCCAGTCAATAATTCTAAACTGTGAAAAATGGATACATTTTAAGAGTTCCAATTCTAATTTTGAAAATGTCTGTTCCCTGGTGTGCCAGTCCTAAAAACAAAATGTTGTAAATAAAAGTAGATACATTATAATTGAAAAATATATTATGCCCCCCAAAATTAAGTGATTTTCTGGAAAATTTAATCTATCAGAAGTGATTTAAAAGCATGCAGAAATCAGGAGAGATTACTATATTAGAGAGACAGTAAAAATTTACCCGTTAGAGCAGTTTCAGACCATGTATTTCAAGACTTCCAGGAGCAGAAAATATACACATCCTTCAAACTGACACTTCAAACAACTGAAAATGTCATGGGAAAAAAAAATCCTGTTCACAATAGCAACACATTCTATCAAATGCATAGCAATAAAATCAATAACAAATGATAGAAATTATAAAAGCCGAATAACATAAAAAAAGACTTGAGAAAATAAAGAAACTTACACCTACCCAGTGTACAAGAATGCCCATCTGTCCCCAAAATTAATCTAAAAATTTATTGAAATCTTCAAAAACTCCAGAGTGTTTCTTATGTAATTGAGTAAGCGATTTCTAAAATTTTAGGAGGAAAAAGTAGATGAAATAATTAAAAATCTTAGAAAAACTTTAGAAAAATGAGATAGATTTTGTCCCATATACTATGAAAATAGAAATACTGATTTTAGATAAATCTTTTGATGGAAATATTGTGTTTGAAAGAAATGTTTAACTGTATGCATTGTTTTTTAGGAACATAATATTTCCAGAAAATTATAGAAAATATTTAGTTGCATCTAATTTTTAAACAGTTTTGAGAAACAGCCTTTAGATCAAGTGCATAAATCATATTTTGGTAATTGATTCTCAGAGTTTAGAAAGATTACAGACAGTGTAATAAGGTAATTTTTAAACTGCTAATAAGCTCATGTCAAACATAAGACAGAATAAAATTGATTGTAAAATAAAGAGAAGAAAAGTGTCTCATAAAACAACTGTCAAGGGATTTGCAACATCCATCTAACACACCTAAATTGTTTTAATTTGCCTACCTACACAAATCTAAAACAAAGGACCAACATTCAAACTCTTTATTTTAGAGCTCACAATGCATACTGAAAAGAAGAGTACTATTACCAAATCAAAAATATATGTATATATATGTAATGTGCTTCATACCACAAATTAAGAAAATATTCTGGTATGACATATAGCTTTTGATATTCTCATTTGAGGTTTCTTACACTAATATAAGAACAATACTCCTCTTGGAAGGAAGTAGGTACCAATGCTCTGTTTGAACAGAATGATGGATGGATATCTGAGCCTCTAGTTTGTTACCACTGATCTGGAGGAAGCACAAACTTATGATACTGTAAATGCACAAATTGTTTCAAATTCAAATAAAATCTCAATGTCAATTGTACCTCTTTTGTTTCTATTAGTGATCTTATTTATTCATTTATTATTCATTTATTCATTTATGTATGCATACATTTGATTTTTATATTCTCTTTATTTAATAAGGTGAAATCCTAAAGGCAAAAATAATTTCATTAATATATGTTTAACAATAATTACCCTCCAAAATTAAAATACGAATAGTTCAGATTACAAATGATCAAGTCCAAAACTCTGTTGTCTTATTACTTTTGAAATTTATTTATTTTCTGTATCACTTTGGGAATAAAAGTGAGAAAAGGTCTATTAAAGTTAACTCAACATGATTTTGAGGAAATTGAGAGTAAAGCCACTTTTCATAAGGTTTGCATTTCACTAATTTTTATATAGATATGTAACTGAAATATCCTTCCCGAATTAAAGGATAAAAGCCTTTTATGCACATCTAAAGCATTAAAGGACTTACAGAGCTAAGGATTTGAAAAGTGCGAAGAATGTTTCTAAAAGGCTTTTGATGGACTCCATACGGCCTGAGGAAACGTATGAAAAGACACTGAGGACGTGGAAATAGATATAGCTAAATACAAATTCTAGAATCTTCCTCCCTTTTACCATTCTTACATTTTTCCACTTTCCCTCCCTTCCTTCATTGATCTGTTGTGCCGAAATTTGCGACTTTTCTCTCCAGTTCCCAACAATTTTTTCTCCTCTGATGGATCTTATCAAGACTTCTTCATTCTTAATTATTTGTTGCTTTCCCCCATTTATTCCAGATAACTATCCTCATTCCTTCTCTGTGTATACATGTCCCATCTTTAATTTGTTTGATATGTGTCTTTGAATATGCACACTTTCAAAATAAGGATGGTTTTTATGTATGTGTTTTAATGATATTATATAGTACACTTTCTGTTTTTTACTTTAAAAATTACACTAATTAAAATATGTAACTATGTTATTCCATACATGTAATAATTATTGCTCCTTCTTTGCACAATATCATAAACTGGCACCTACACATTTTTCTTATCGATTATCCCCTTCATACATGACATGTGATTATACACAGTGCCTTCGTTTTGTTTGAACTGAAGAAAACAGTTCTTTTGAATGAATTTGTTCAATCTGGACATTGTGTATAAGTTGAAATATAATCATACAGTACATGATCTTCGTTTCTATCTTTTTTACTGAGAATAATATGTTTATGACTCACTATACTGTTACATGAATCAGTACTTCATTCCTTTCAATGTCTAAATATCATTCCATATCAAGTTTGTTTATTGATTCATCTGTTGATGGAAATTTAGGTTTTTTCTACTTTTTGACTATAAGAATAATGATGCTAGAAGAATTCCTGTACAGCTTTTTCTGTGAATATGTTTTTAATTTTCTTTATACTTGAGAGGCATCGCTGAGTCATATTTGAACTTCATTTAACATTTTCAAAGTATCTTCCATGTTTGAGTCTGGTTCTGGTGCTTGGTCTCTTTTAAACTGTGTTTTTTTGTCTTTTCCTATGCCGTGTAATTTTCTGTGGAAAGCTGGACATATTGTATTGGGTAAAAGAACTGAGGTATACAGACCTTTACTGAGAGGTTTAATGTTTATGTGACTAACAGGTCAGGTTATATTTACTGTTTGGTATAGCTGTAGGTGTTAAGGCTATGAAGTTGCTCTAGCGGTCTTATTTTTGTCTCCTCTAGAGCTTTCTTTTCAAATAGGACCTGAGACGTGCAGATCTTTCTGCTATAATCTCTGTTATTATACACGATACCAACTGATGTGGTGGTGAGGCACATGTGTGCTGGAGGAGGGGAAGCATTCTATTGTCCTACAATTAGGTCTTTCAGAGGAAGTCAAATACTTCCCTTCCCCTAGACCAGTTAGACGCTTGTAGCATGAGTGGGCGCAATCGGGTAAAATAGATTTCTTTGAGGGCAAACCTTGTTGGGGAGAACAGCATGCTCTGACATATTTCAAAATAGCACACTTTCCTCCCCCTGCTGGAAGCATTATGTGAATCGTCTCTGATCCCAACCATGAGATCCTGGTATGGCTCCTGGAGATAAAATTCACTAAAATATGGGGACTCCTCAAAGAATGGATCCTCCAGAGTTTTTAACTGACAAGTTTGTCCACAATGAACCTCCAGCAATTTTTCAACTGCAGTTTAAGCCTTCTTATCCCAGTTCTGGCTCCAGCAGTGGCTTCTGTCTCTGGGTTTCTCTTCTGGTAAACCGTGATTCTCTGCATTTGGCTATTGGTATCTCCATTTTGGGTGACAGCAATTTGCCTTGCAACCTCAATTCTCTGATAATCTAAGAAAAGTTAATTTTCAATTTGTTTTGCTTTTTTCTTGTCATAGGGAGGAGGGATGATGTCTTCTAATCACCTCAGGTCAGACCAGACTACGTTTAAATTTTTGAGAAACTACCATTTTTTTTTCCCAAAGCAACTGCACCATTTTATAAACTAACCAGAAATATATGAAGGTTCTAATTTCCCCACAGCTTTGCTAGCACTTGTAATTGTCTGTCTTTGTGATTACAGCAACTCTAGTGGGTGTGAAATGGTATCTCATTATGGCTTTGATTTGCATTTCCCTGGCGACTAATGATTTTGAGCCATTTACCATATGTATATTAGCTATTAATATATCTTCCTTGGAAAATAGCCCATTAAAATATTTTATCCATCTTTTCAAATTAGTATATTCGTTTTTATTGTTTTGAGTTGTAAAATTCTTTATATGTATATACTAGGTCTTCATCAGATATATAATTTCCAAATATTTTTCCCATTCTATGGGTGTCATTTCACTTACTATATACCATCACTTGAAGCATAAAAATTTTAAATTTTAATGAAGTTTACTTACTTCATATCTATCTACCTATCTATCTATCTATTGATCAGTTGATGTACTTTTAGTATGATGTAGGAAATCATTGCCAATTACAAGGTCATGAGAATTTATACCTATATATTTTTCTAAGAGTTTTATAGTTTTACCTTTTACACCTAAATATTTGTTCCACTGCAAATTAATTTTGGATATAGTGTGAGCTTGGAGACAAACTTCATTTCTTTGTAGGCAGACATCCTATTGCCCCAGTACAGTTTACTGAAAAGGCTAGTCTTTCCTCAATTTATGGGAAAAAGCAAGGAGTCTTATGACGCAGATTAACTCATCCTTCTTTGAGGGGATGAAGAGCGAGCAGGTGGCTGACTCATTAGCATGGCTGACAGGATAAGACTACATTTCTGTGAGACGTTGAAACTGAAGTTACAGTACATATTGAGCACCAGTTTGGAACTCAAAGTGATACCATTTTGGACCCGTTTCTTTGTAACACCATGTAAGGTAATATACTCACAGGTTTCAAGGATTAGTAAGTAAATATTGATGGGGGAGACCACTATTAAGCCTACCATAGTTTGCCCTCCATTTCCCCCATATTCACATTCGCCTCACATTACAGGTACTCTGAAGTCTAAAAAAGTGTCACCTCGTTGCACTGTCAACACATATGGAAAATCTCATCTGAGTTTTATCATACCAAAATTCCTAATCTTCCCATCGAAATCATCTAATTCTGTATAGGCGAGGATGTAACTATGTATGTGAATAGTCCATCTTGAGGCAGAATTCCTTTTTATCTGTCTACTTATGACACTAGAAAACAAATTACCTGTTCCTCAAATACATGGTGGGGCAGGGACGTGATAACAGTTACTGATGTTCCTGCTCAGAAACAGAGAAAATAACGGGGAAAAAATAGTCATAATTTCCAACGAGGTAAATATCTTTAGTTTTCAAGCCCTAGAATAATTTTCTGTGACTTCTAGTTCTGTCTTTCAGGTTCATACAGTTCCACTCTCCAAGCCATCCTTACTTCTTCGTGAAAGGTTACATATATTTGAAGCTGACTCGTTTCTTATGTTTAGAAATTGGGGAGTCCAACTGTTTTCTTTCATGTCATACTCTATATCTTTCATTCCTTTGAGAAGTTTGTGCTCATATGAAATTCCCAAGATGCTTGTCTGTCTTCTGGGCATAACATGGGGATTCACTGTGTATAAGACTGTCTCCTCCACAGATATTACTTGGATAATCACATCTCTGTTACTAACTTCTTCTGTGACAGCTGAGGATATCCATGAATCATAGACCTAGTATCTTCAAAAAGCCCTCCCTGGGACTGAATACTTTGACCTTTGATTCAAGTTGCTATCCAGTGTCATGTCATTTCAGTATGAAGTGCTCCTTTTATGTTTAGTTCATCATGTCTGCTACTGACACATTCTCGGTTTTTTTATATCTAAGAATGTCTTAGGCTTTCCTTCATTTTGGGAAGAGAATGTTATTGGTTACAGAATTCTTGACTATGAGTATGTCATCCTACAGCTTTCTGGCTTTAATAGTTTCTTAAAACAACTGTTAATCTTATTGAGAATCCCTTGTGTGATAAATCACTTCTCCCTTGCCTCTTCATGTTTTTCTGTATTTTGCATTTAATAATTTAATTACAATGCGTCTAGGAGTGAATTTCTTTGAGTTTATTTAGTTTGGAGTTGGTTGAGATCCTTGGATATATAGATTAGTTTTTCATCAAATTTTAGAAGTTTTTGGCCACTATTTATTCATAATTTTTCTACATCTTTCTCTCTCTCCTCTCTGAAACTCCCATTCTCCCTATGCCGACATGCTTGACGGCATCCCCATATCTCTGAAGTTTTGCTAATTTTACTTCTTTTACTTCATTCTTTCTTCCTTCTGCTTCTCAGACTGGATAATCTCAATTGATCTATCTTAAATTTTGCTGTTTCTTGTAAATCTTCTGCTGAGTCTTTCTAATAAATTTGTCTTTTCAATTCCAGACTTTCTATTTTATAATTTGTATATCTTTACTGATATTCTATATTTGGTGAGACACTCTTCTCACATTTTCCTTTAGTTCTTTAGACGCTGCTTCCTTTTATTATTCTGAACATATTTAAAATCACTGCTTTGAAACTTTTTAGAAGGTCTACATCGAGGCCTCCTCCAAGACAATTTCTATGGACTATATACATATGTATTTCTGTTTAGAGGCCACAACTTCTTGTTTCTTTGCATACTTCTATATTTTGGTTAAAAATTGGATATTATATTTTTTATTTTATTTTTATTTTTAAAAATATTTTAATGTTTATTTTATTTTTGAGAGAGACAAGGCATGAGTGAGGGAGGAGCAGAGACAGAGGGAAACAGAATCTGAAGCAGGCTCCAGGTTCTGAGCTGTCAGCACAGAGCCTGACACAGGGGCTCAAATTCATGAATTGTGATCATGACCTGAACCGAAGTCAGATGCTTAACAAACTGAGGTACCCAGGTGCCCCCAAAATTGGATGTTTAAATAATATAATATGGCAACTTAATCACATTCTCTTGCCTCCCAGGGTTTGTTTTGAGTTCTGTTTGATATTGGTTTGTTTAGTAACTTTTTGAAGTAATTATATAAAGTCTGTAGTCTGTGGTATTATGTAACCAGTAAACTCTGTTAAATTTGCTTAGCGGTCTATTAATGATTGGACAAAAATATTCTTAGATACCTAAAATCAATTAAGTCTCCAGTTCATTGCCTCGGGTTTCTGCATATTAAGACTCATCTCCAACACTCACCCAAGCAATTTACCTCTCCAAGTTAGCCTTTACATCCTGCTTGTGCAGAACCTTGTGGTTAGTCCAAGGTGAGAGTTTAGGGTCTTTTCAAGCCTTTTCTAAATATGCCTGCTTGGGCATGCATGCAGCACCACCCATACATATGGCCTTCTAGATTGTCAGGAGTATGTTGACGCTTTTCAAAGTCCCCTGTAAACACCTCACTTCCCAACTTTTCCTTTAAAACTTTTATTTACCCTATTGCATGCTGCAATTGTTATCACCTCAGGCAGTTGAAATGTTCAACATTTCCCTCTGATTGCTTTTGACAAATGACCCAGGGAAAAAGTGCACTTGGTAGGCTTCAAGTCTGTTCAAATAAAGGCAGCTTTGCAAGTAGAGTCTTTCAGGGAACCACCAGACAGTGTGCCATAATAAAAATTTCCTGTAATGGGGGCTGCAGGAGCTCCACTTCCTATCTGTCCCTACTCCAGTGGCTATCAGATTACAGTTTCATCATCACGATTTAGGTCTGGGTTATCAAGCATACCAAGAGCTCAAGAGGGGGAGTTGGAAGTGGAGCATATTAAAATATCCTAAAACTCACTGTTCTTACTGAGATTCCATAATTTTTCTTGAAAAAAAATTCTTGGGAGTGTTGTCAATGATTAATTTTCAGAATTAAAAAAAAATTTTTAACATTTATTTATTTTTGAGACATTAGAGACAGAGTGTGAGCAGGAGAAGGGCAGAGAGAGAGGGAGACACAGAATCCAAAGCAGGCTCCAGGCTCTGAGCCGCCAGCACAGAGCCCAACAAGAAACTTGAACTCACAGACTCTAAGATGATGACCTGAACCAGAGTTGGACGCTTCTTATCTGACTGAGCCTCCCAGGCGCCCCATAATTATTAATTTTCTAATTTTATTTCCTAATTTACTCATTTCTAATTTACCATTATGTTTTCTTTTTGAAAATTTACTCCTCACATTGTTTTATTATTCTTAGAATAACCTACTTAAGTCATGACTGACATGCACAAATGCACACAGATTACATTTCCCTTTAAAATTTCTGAAAGTGAATATTACAGTTTCAGTTTCAGATATATAATATGTTACTCTAAGTATTATCTATAATAGTTTTTTTTGTTTTGTTTTGTTTGTTTGTTTGTTTTTTCTTTTTGGTGTGTTTTACTCTTTGGTCAGGATTGGTTTAAGATATTTTAGCTAACTTCAGCATGAACAGGAATTTGTTGTAAACATATTGGGAAGCTCACAAACTCAAGCTTAGAATATGAGTAGGTGGGAAAAGGGCTACACAAGAGCCTTGTCAGGGCAAAGTCACAAGCCCCACCACCACTAAACATTCTCTCACAGTCATTACTTACCACATTCTCTGTGTTATTGGTGTATGTTTTTACAGCACAGTTTGATATTGGAAGTGTTATTATTTTTATAAGAAAATTGTTTTTGCCTTACAATAATATAAATGAACTTGAGGACATGCACTATTTTCTATACACATACACATATGTGTGTGTGTGTGTGTGTGTGTGTGTGTGTGTGTGTGTATAAAAGCAATAAATATAAACAGTAAAGAAGTATGTCGGGAGCTAAATCTGTTCTTGAAATTCATCAATGAATTTCACTGATATCTAAACATCTGGGTACATGAGAATTATAGGAACTCTTTCAAAAGTCCTTGACTATTATGTATCAAAACAAGAGCATTATCATTATTGTTTATTTCTCCTTTAAACTTCTGCTTTCATCTTGTCAATTGTTTTTTCATTCAGATTGTCTGGAGATTGTCTCTTTCTCTCTCTGAATGGCCTGTATGGCTTTATTATTCTTTTCCTTCTCAAGATGACATCTATGTTGTAACAAACATTGTTGATATTTCCTGTTTGCCTCTCTCTCTCTCTCTCACACACACACACACACACACACACACACACACACACACACACAGGTGAACAGATAGCCCCCAGGCTTCTGGAGCTGCTTTGTCTCCATCTACACCTAGAGTGGGAGTTTTAGTACCTCACTACCAGTCCCTTTGACTGGACAGCACTTGGTTCATGAATCACTAGTGTGCAAATACGACTCAGGCTTGACTTTCATTGAAACAAAAAACTTAGTTTCTTCCTCCCCTTCCCTGCCTTCCTTCTTGCTTATGCTTCATTCTAGTTAAATTTCCTGGCCTTGGTCATAGGTATCTAAATCATTCTTTGACTGTTTAAAACCCACTGCTAAATTCATACATTTTTAGTTTATTAAGTTATTTGTAGTTTTAGATACCTTATCTTTCATTTATTTTTCCAATTCTATTTTTGAAATACTCAATATTCATATTTCATTTTATTAAATATAGTAATGTGATTTCTATTCAGATATTTGAAGATATTCACCTGTGTCTGTTTTCTTATTTATCTGGAACTTATGAGGTTGTATTTTTATTGTTATTTTTAAAGATAATCTTTGTTCTCCACTGTATGCCTAATTATGAATGCCACATTTTGCAATGAAAATGTGAAGTAACTTAAAATCAAAATAATGTTATTTTTCTCAGAGATGCCTTACTTTTCTTCTGTTACCTAGTTAGCACTCTGATGTCATGAAGTACAGTTTTTATATATTTATACACTTTTTCAACTTTCCTCCAACAATTGTGGGTTCCTTAGGGCAGTGACTTTTTCTTATCTTATCCACTTTAGATAAGAAGTATCCTGCACAACTAGGCACATTGTAACTGCTCTCCGTAAGCATTTATTAAATTGTCAATGGCAGGTCAGTGGACTAAGATGGTTGAGAATAAAACAACAGGGAATCTGAGGAATTTGATAAACATCATAGACAGAGAGCAGCATCCAGGAATTTTGACAGGCATCTAAGTTATTACAGCCTGAACGATTTGGCATCACATCCTGATGCTGTAATTCACTAGCTCTCAGAAACTGTGCAAGTAGTAAAACTCTTCAAACTCATTTTTTAATGTGATATGAACTAAAGTTGTTCCAGTGATAAAATGAGTTAATAGACATAAAGTCCTTAGCAAAATAATGATGCTAGAGTGCTCAAACATTGAATTTTTAATATTATAATTATTATCGCTTGATATGTGTACTACAGGAGAATTCAGCCTGCACTTACCAACTAGCACATCAGCAGAAATTTTAAGATGGAAGTTTCAGAATACATAGGGTTGGAAGAGTCAACACTTCTATAACTTTAAATTACTAAGTCAACCCTCATATATTCTTATATAGCTTAAATTTCTCTTAGTTCTTTCTCACATGTCTTATTCCCAAATCACTGACTGGTTTTTCTGTGCTTTCTGGAAATTTTTCAAGAAATTGCTCATCTCTTTTTACCTCATTCTAGACAAGAAAGAGAAATCCAGTAAAATGAGAACTGTGTCAGGATTCTTGAATGGCCTTTTCTATTTATATCCCCTCAAAATTATTAGCAGCTACCATCTCACCTGCCGATTGGCAGAGAGGAAGGACATACAAGACAAGGGCCTGAATGAGGACTAACTTGTGTAGCGCATACAAGCTTCTGCTGCTCGGCCTTCATCCCTATCCACCATGCTAACTGGGCTTTGAAGACATCTCCAGGGGAATCTCTCTTCTCTTGCTGGAAACAAAGCTGTTTCAGTGACATTGGTTCCAATCTCAGATTCAATGCCAAGGACTCAATTAAGCACCAGACCTCAGGGACCGTCATATAGCCCAATTCAGCCATGGCTAATTTTGAAGATATTTAGCGGGAATCTGGAAAAAAAAATCTTCACTTTCTTCACTTTAGTTTCGAGAGTGAAATAGTCTCTTCCCACTGGACCTGAGCAAGAAAGTTTTTGCACAGAAACTTCTGTCAGTCAATTGCTAAAGAATGATTTTGAAAGGTAGAGAGGAGAATTGAAAAGAAAGTGTGCTTTTATAACATTTTTGGCCATATCGATTCCTCCCTGACTTCAAACTTTTAATTTCCTACTTATGTAAGCCACTCAATTATCATACTTTAAACTGGTGATATTAAGCTCCTGTAACTTTATTTGCAAGTTTTTAGTAATTTGCAAATAATTCTCAATTCTGTTCCTTTGATCTATAAATATGTATCTTCCTTTAAATAGCAGATACACCCTTTTGATTTAGTTAGTAAGCAAAAGCAAAGATTTCAGAATGATTAGAACAAGTATAAACCCCTTTCATGATGGTGTCCAAAGTTGAAGATAATTTAAAGGTTTTTATTGCTGTACATTTTGCTACTTTAGTACCTTTCGCTTAATTTTTAATGGTAAGTGTTATTAGTGGTTATTATTTCAGTAAATAAATTTGAATACTGTTTGTACCATGCCTTGTTCTTAGTCTTAAGGGTACAGTAGTGAAGTAAGATGAAACCCTGGTACTCCTACCTTATCAGCTTGGATGTGAAAAGGTGGGGAGACACACAAACCACAGATAAACAATTAAAACACATATGTCAGTTGGTGATGCATGCTATAAAAAATAACTTAGGGAAGGAAGAAGGGAGAACGTGTAGTAAGGAGGAGTTAATTATTGTGTTAAGAAGGTCACATTAGTTGAACAGTGTTTGTGTAAAACTTGGCATGCCATACTAGCCACAGCACTGCACTCTCAGATTTTTTTTTCTGAAGTAACACCATGATCTTGCTAAGAAGGATATTATATGTAACACTATTAGTTCTTCTATTTATTTGAATGTTACAAAATGTTCTGGGTATTGACAAGAAATAAATTATGTATTACTCCAAAGACCATTGATAATTTATGAATTTCTATTAAGCCCATTTTACTCTATTTTATTAAACTTGAGAGCTGTGACCTATCTAGAGATTCCAGTTAAATTAAGCTAATTAAAGCAGAGAAACAGCAAGGGTGAAAACGGTGTACATGTAAATTTCTTAATGCAAATTGAAATTAATGAGTAAAGCCAAATTTAAGAGCGCCCTGTTTTTGTGCAGTTAATATAGAGTTGTTTCTTTGCCAATACAGTCAAGTCGGAATTATCATATTCATAAAAAAGTGAATGTTTTCTGAAACCTAACTTTTGTACATTTTTATATCTAGAGATTCGGAATAAGTTTAATAGAAATAGCTCATTTTGAATTTTACTAATATACTGGTATTTTATCTCAGGGTTATTATTATAAAATTTACTTTGTTAAATAAGTGTGTTTTGTTTTCAGTGAAATCACTTTATATTGATGTTTTATTGTTTTCCTTATCTGTAGTACATGCACACACTTGTATACATATATACATACACATATGTATAAGATACTAATTTTATTGTATAAATACATAATTAGTAACATGGAGAACTGCAGAAACAAGAGGGTTGGAATAAAATAAATCAACTGAAGCTGATTAAAAAGGATATTAAAAAGGAGAGAATAAGGGGCAAACTAAGAATTAAAGATATATAAAAATGTTGCCTTGGATATCTGTTTGTCTGTCCACAGGCACACGCACACACACACATACATGAACATGATTTAAATATATTTTCATGGCCTGGATTTTTCTTAGTAAGGTTTTTTCAGCTATATTGAGGTGCAATTGACCAATAAAAATTGTATGTATCTAAAGTATGTAACATAATGATTTAAAACATATACATTGTGAGGGGCATCTGGCTAGCTTGGTCCGTGAAGCATGTGACTCTTCATCTCAAAATTGTGAGTTCAAGACCCAGGTTGAATGAAGAGATTGTTTAAAATAATGAAATCTTTAAAAATTAAAAAGAAAATAAAGGCATCAGTATTATACAGTCTTGAGGATTACAGCTTTGTAATACAGCTTGAAGTCTAGGATTGCGATGCCTCCAGCTGTGGTTTTCTTTTCCAACATTACTTTGGCGATTAAGGGTCTTTTTTGATTCCATACAAATTTTAGGATTGTTCATTCTAGCTCCTGAAGAATGCACTGAATTGCATTGAATGTGTAGATTGCTTTCATTAGTATCAACATTTTAACAATATTTGTTTTTCTGATCCACGAACATGGATTGTTTTTCCATTTCTGTATTCTTCAATTACTTTCATAAGTTTTCTATAGTTTTCAGCATACAGACTGTTTACATGAAAGTTTGATACAGTATGCAGTATGGTAATGGCACAAAAAAATACACATAGATCAATGGAACAGAATACAGAATGCAGAAATGGACCCACAAATGCATGGCCAACTAATCTTTGACAAAGCAGGAAGGAGTATCTAATGGTAAAAAGACCATCTCTTCAGCAATTGGTGCTAAGAAAAGTGGACAGTGACATCCAAAAGAATGAAACTGGGCATTTTCTTATACCATACACAAACATAAATCTAAAATCATGAAAGACCTAAATGTGAGACAGTAAACTATCAAATTCCTAGAGGAGAACACAGGCAGCAACCTCTTTGAATTCGGACATAGTAACTTTTTACTAAACATGTCTCTAGAGGCAAGGGAAATAAACGTAATCATGAACTATTGGGAACACATCAAGATACAAAGTTTCTGCACAGCAAATGAAATAATCAACATAAGTAAAAAGCAACCAATGGAATGGGAAAAGATATTTGCAAATAACATAACATATAAAGAGTTAAAATCTATAAATAACTTACAAAAACTATAAAGAACTTATGGAACAAACTCAACAATCAACAAACAAATAATCCAGTGAAGAAATGAGTGGAACACATGAATAGACATTTTTCCAAAGAAGACATCCAGGTGGCTAACAGACATATGAAAACATGCTCAATATCACTCGTCATCAGAGAAATACAAATCTAAACCACAACGAGGGAATCCTATTACACTGTTGGTAGGAATGCGAACTGATGCAACCACTCTAGAGAACAGTATGGGGGTTATTTAAAAAATTAAAAATAGAGCTACCCTATGACCCAGCAATTATACTAGAAGATATTTATCCAAAGGATACAAAAATGCTGATTTGAAAAGGCGCATATACCCCAATGTTTATAGCAGTGCTATCAACAATAGCCATATTATAAAAAGAGCCCATATGTCCACTGACTGATAAATGGACATACACAAACACACACACATACACACACATCACACACACAATGGACTACCAGGTGGTGATCAAAAAAAATGAATCTTGTCATTTGCAGCAATGTATGGAACTTAGTGTACTATGCTAAGGGAAAGAAGTCAGTAAGAGAAAGACAAATATATGATTCACTCATATGAAATTTAAGAAGCACAACAGATGAACATAGGGGAAGAGAAGGAAAATAAGATAAAAACAGAGAGGAAGGCAAACCATAAGAGATTCTTTAAAATACAGAGACCAAACTGAGGGTTGTTGGAGGGGAGGTTGGTGGGGGGATGGGCTAAATGGGTGTGGGCATTAAGGAGGGCCCTTGTTGGGATGAGCACTGGGTGTTATATGAAAGTGATGAACCACTGGTCCTACTCCTGCAACCAATGCTTCACTGTATGTTAACTAACTTGAATTTTAATAAAATAACAATAAATAAAAAAATAAATAAAATATAAAGCATATATATATTGTGAAATGATGACCACATTCAACTTAAATAAATAAATACATAAATAAAAACATAAATAAATAAATAAAATATAAAGCATATACATTGTGAAATGATTACCACATTCAACTTAATTAACACATCCATCACCTTGTATAGTTACTAGTCTCTGTGTGTTAGTGTACGTGTGTGTGGTAAGAAAACTCAAGATCTATTCTCTCAGCTATTTTTAAGTGAAAGATCCTGTATCATGTACTATAGTCACCATGCAATAATTAGATTTTATAAAAGATAATGAGTACTGTTTGACAAATATCTCCACATTTCCTCCACCTACCAGTCACCAGTCCCTAGCAATGAGGCTGCTTCAGTAAGCTTGCCTTTTTCAAATTTCACATACAAGTGAGATCATATACTCTTTGTCTTTCTCTGTTTGGCTTATTTCATTAAGCATAATATTCTTCAGGTCCATTCATGTTTTTGCAAACTGCAGGATATTCTTCTTTTTCAGAGTTAAACACTATTTCATTGTATATATTTACCACATTTTATTTATGTATCCATCTGCTAATGGACAAATTGTTTCTGTATCTTGGATATTGTGAATAATAGCAATGAATGTGGGAGTAAGGATTTCTCTTCAAGATTTAGATTTCATATCTTTTGGACATACACCTGGAAGAAGGATTACTGGATCATGCAATAACTCTACTTTAAACTTTTTGAGGAATATCAATACTGTTTTCACAGTGGATGCACCAATTTACATTCCCACCAACTTTGCACAAGGTTACTTTTTCTCACCACCCTCACTAACATTTAACACTTCTCTTTTGGGTAATATCTTTCCTAACAGTTGTGAGGTAGTATCTAATTGTGTTTTGATTTGCATTCCTCTGGTGGTGACCACCCTTTCCTATGACTGTTGGCCATTTTTATGTTCTCTTTGTAAAAATGTCCGCCCATTTTAAAACTGTGTTTTTGTGTTTCTGTTAT
The DNA here is from genome assembly GCA_030068075.1 of Paguma larvata. Classification (NCBI taxonomy): domain Eukaryota; kingdom Metazoa; phylum Chordata; class Mammalia; order Carnivora; family Viverridae; genus Paguma; species Paguma larvata. The sequence continues at coordinate 41,284,626 of CM057840.1, forward strand.
TGAGTTGTATGAGTTCTCTGTATATTTTGGATATTAACCCTTTATCAGATATACAGTTTGCAAATATTTTCTTGCAATGTGTAGGTTCCCTTTCCATCTTATTGTTTCCTCTGCTGTACAGAAACAACTCAACTGATGTAGTGTCACTTGTTTATTTTTGCTGTCTGTACCTTTAGTGTCATATCCAAAAATCATTACTAAGACCAATGTCAGGAAGCTTTTTCTCTCTGTTTTCCTCTAGAAGTTTTCAGATTTCAGGTCTTGAAGTTCAGTCCTTAATCCATTTTGAGTTAATTTTTGTGTATATTCTAAGCTAAAGATTCAATTTCATTATTTTCCCAACATCATTTAGTGAAGACATTATCTTTTCCCAACTCTGCACTCCAAATTGGAAAAAAAATAAGTTATTTAACTTATTTTACATATAGAAGACCTTAAAGAGTCTAGAAAAACAAAGTATCTATTAGAACTAATAAGTTAAAAGGTATTTGAATAAAACCTATTAGAACTAATAAGCAAAGTTTCAGGAAAAAATCAACATACAAAATTTTGGCTTCATTTCTACACATTAACAATGAACCATCAAAAAGGATATTTAGAAAACAATCTCATTACTAAAACTATCAAAAACAATTAAATTCTTAGGAATAAATTTAACCAAGTAAATTAAAGATCTGCACACTGGGAACTACAAGGCACTGATGAAAGAAACTGAAGAATATATCAATAAATGGAAGGATATCCCTTGTTCCTGAAAGAGAAGGGTTATTGTTAAAATGTCAACACTACTCAAATCACTCTACAGATTTGCAATCTATCAAAATTCCCTGGCATTTTCATAGAAATAGAACAATCCTAAAATCTTTATGAAAGTACAGAATACCTCACATACCCAATGGACCCCTAAGAAAGAAGAACATATCTAGAGACATCACATTTTCAGATTTCAAACAAGAAGTTGAGGCTTTAGCTAAGCTACTCCATGGGTGTTGCTGTCTCAGTATCCATTTGCTTTATCAAGTAACCTGCAGTGATCTCAACTGACACTGGCTCCCTATACAGGTACATGCCGTAGATAACAGCTTGCACAGTCATAAACAAATGTAAGTCCACTTTTTAAAAGATTTCGTTTTTAAATAATGTCTACACACAACACGGTGCTTGAACTTGCAACTCCAGATCAAGACTTGCATGCTCTACCGACTGAGCCACTGAGGCACTCTGCAAATGAAAGTCCTTGATATGAATTTATGAATTTTCCAACATCCTTGTGACAAATGCCCCCGCCCCCCCCGCTTCCCACGGTCTTATGTAATCTTTAGCTAAAACTCTCATGTAGCTTACCAACATCCTGCTCTTTTTGTTTGAATTTCCCAATCTTACATTAGCCCAGGGACCCCAATGCAACCCACCCATGAACCCTAATAAAGGTATGTGCTCAGGTCCCAGTTCTCTGTCTGCACTCTGGCTTGACTTCCCAGTGTGACGCCTTAAGATATGATGCGTACTTTCTCCAAAACCTGTGAATAACAGACTTCTTTATTGCAATTCCTCTTGTGGTCTATTTCTGAAAGAGTGCTGACTTTCTGGCACCCTGTGCTTCACTTAATGTTTTGATTTTTGAGAAATTCATAACACCTATATTACAAAGCTATAGAAATCAAAGCAATATGCTACTGGCATAAAAGGAATCCAGTGGAACAAAATAGAAATAGAAATCTCAGTTGTAAGGGGCACTTGGGTGGCTTAGTCAGTTAAGCATCCGACTCTTGATTTTGCCTCAGGTCATGAGTGCTGTGTGGAGCCTGCTTGGGATTCTCTCTTTCTCTCCCTCTCTCTCTGACTCTCCCCCGTTCACACGCACATATACACCCTCTTTCTTTTTTTCTCTCTCTCTCTCAAATTAAGTAAACAAAATTTAAAAAATGAAAGCTCAGATATAAATGTATGCATATACGGTCAACTAATCTTTAACAAGGGCACCGAGAACGTTAGCAGAGATTTTGTAATAAACCTAGATAAACACTGCTCTCTTGCTAACTGCTCCTTAATAGGTCATGTATTTAGTTATCAGTTCAGTACATTCTACCTTCCACACTTTATTTTTTTAATTTTTTTAATGTTTACCTATTTGTGAGAGAGAGAGTGACCATGAATGGGGGGAGAGAGAGAGAGAGAGAGAGAGAGAGAGGAGACAGAGAATCCGAAGCAGGCTCTGCACTGTCAGCGACACTTCATGAACTGTTAGATCATGACCTGAGCCAACGTCGGACGCTCAACCAACCAAGCCACCCAGGTGCCCCACACTTTATTTTAAAGTAATTTGCAATAATATGTTTAAATGCCAAGAGCTCTCTTAGGTTTTGGTTGCTTTAACTCATAGCTATCTTTCAGTTAATTATGACTGCCATGTCATCATTTTAAGTTTTATAGCAATTTTTAAATAAAGAACAGTTTTAATTTTCAGTGTTTCTCTTGGTCCCACAAATTGTCTGCTTCTTCTGATATCAGCTGTCTTCTTTATTCAATATCAATATCCATTCGATATGGATGTTTTACCATGAATGTTGGAATTTAAAAAATAAATCCATTATTATAAGTTAAGAACAAGGATGGTTATTATGGATAGGCATGGTAGACTTCTTTGAATTTAGGGTAGTCTCTCTCACTAAGGTTTATATAAAAAGCTGACCATGTATATTTGTACCAAATTATGTTTATCAATAAAATGAAGTACTCTTCCCTCCTATGAAGAAGAGCTTATATAAACCCCCAAACTAGGTTAATATTTCATTTCTATTTTGTAATTTCTCTGCTTACATTAACCTGATTACCTGTGTTAATCTTTATTATTCCCATCCAAGAATAAAATATAAATTAATATTAAAAGTCATATAAAGTTGTCTAAATTATTTTCCCATCATGACTAAAATATTCAAAGCAGTCTATGATAGAAAAATATGAAAATAATTTGCGGTCAAATCCTAATAAAAGTTAAACAATTTAAGTTTTTATATGTACAATGCCAATGTATCTGAATAACAAATATAAAATTAGATAATTTCAAGGCAGCTGCTCTTTAGGGAATCTCTATGTATTTGACATTATGAAAACAAAACATTTAATTAAATAGTTTTTTTTTTTGCTGCTTTTTGAGATACTGTTACCATTGTTCATCTGACAAATAGTAATAATTTTTTATATCTCATTTTACTTATTTTAGTATTTCCTCTATTTTACTTAATTTATTTCTCTTGCTTCTTAAGACTCTGCTTTTCATGCATTTTGATTTTAAGTTACACTGACACAAGTTTACATGAAGTCAGTAATACTGTAAATTGCTTTTAAAAGGCCAAAGATGTTTTTTGATTCATCAGTATTTAAATACTGAAAAAAATGTCACTTGTATTGCTTATTTTATAAACTTTGCATTCCACTTTTTCACACATTGAGGGAAATCACATCTGAACTTAATAAAGTGGTTTATTCATTCTGTACTTTAAATAAAACTATGAGATAAAAATGGATTCAAACATATTTTACCTTGAGGAATTAAGGAGAAAAAACATTTTGCTAAATATGAAGACATGAATTATCCCACGGATAATGTTTGATGTGATGGCCATAGTCACCTGGACATTCTGGTCCTTCACTAGTAAGTTATCATAGAAGTAATCAGTCACTAAATTACTTATAATTGGCTAAATGTTTTGTATATGCTGAATGGCATAAAGGCTTGTAAAGTACTGAAATAAAGTAAAGAAGGCCTAACCTCAAATAGAATTTTACTGACTTAAGCTAGAACACTATACTTAGAAGACTGTACTTAGTTAACTTTTTTTCACTCTTTCAAAATCTTCAAGAAGACTGCAAAAATGCCCTTTCTACATTTTGAAGTTGAAAAGTCTTTACATTACTATAGGTGTCTAGAATCAAATAGAAGAGGTATTATTTGAGGAATCTTCTTATTTTTTTGTTTTTATAGACCTGAAGAGGAGGACTAAATAAGAAGAAAGGACCTCTACCCATTATAGTTGGGAAAGAAGAAGAAGGAGAAGAAGGAGAAAGAGGATGAGAGGAGGACAGGGGAGGATAGGGGGAGAAGGAGAAGAGCAAACTAAGTAACAAACTAACAGAAATAGTGCATATGCTATGAAAATTAGGAAAATGAGAAACAAAATCAGACAGAAAATCATTATTTTTAAACATCCAGTCAAGGAAATGATGAGACCCATGAAGCACCAATTACATCATAACCAGAGAGGACTTTACTTAAGACATGGTTATTACGATGACAACAGGGAAGAAGAAATATCCATAAATCTATTTAAAATTATTTTATTTTCTGAAAATGGCTTGATGCAGAGCCCAAGCTAATTACATATACTTGTAAAGACTGCATGTTGGTAAAACATTTATCTCCCACTTCTTTACCTTTCTTTGGTTCACTGAGAGGCCAACTTTAAAAATCAGAGAGATTTTCACTTACTCAATTACTAAGTGATAATGCATCATTATTCCAATTTAACAAATAAAGGTATAAGCCCTAAGAAAGTAAGTAAGTTTTAGGTCAACTGAATTTTAGAGTATTGAGCCTGTTGATTTCAACCAAGGCTATTACCACACGGTAATATCATATTAAGACCATAGTATTGATCTCCAGAATTCCAACGTAGAATTGAAAACTTGGTTACTACTAATTATATACCACATTAACATGAATCTTTGTTTGACAAAACAAGGATATCTTATCAAAGGGTTACAGAACACTAATTCCTTATTATCTGAAATTGTATTACATAACAGCACATACTTAGAATGACACCCAAAACATATTATCTGCATTTTAATTAAATGGCATGGGAATAAACAGTCACAAAGCTATAAAAGACACTGGATGTTTCAGAGTACACTAAGAAAGTGTTTTACAACATTTTAATACTTTTGTTCATGCGGCACCATGTTAGAGAACATATCACTTGATTTTCCAATATAGCAATTCTTTGGTTTGCAAGCATAACTCTTTCAAGAAACATGCTTGTAATCCAAAGTGCTTTTGTATATCAAAGTGACCTTCTCCATAAGAAATAACGGAAACTCAGATGTTTGTTCCACAACTCAAAAATACTCATATAAAAATGATTACTATATTGTAACATAATACAAAATAATGAAGAAAATATAAAATATAAAAAAAATTAAACAAATTAATCTGTATTTACCTTTGAAAACCTTCACGGCTGGTGTGAGGGAGACAAGAGAGAGGAGGGTTACTGTGTAGGATGACTTTCACTATCGCTAACGGAATCACTGCTCTCTATTGGCTCAATGGAACTTTTTCTTTCTGTGCAACTTTAACAAGGAACCTATCCAATGACACTTGTCTTTGCCATCTTTTGAGGATCTCGTGGAAATGTGACATTGCATTGCAACGAAACAGATTCATCGCTTGCATGGCTACAACCTTATTTGGGTGGTGCTTTTCTATAAAATTTTGCACTGTTTCCCTCATTTTATACATCTGCCTAATCTCATTTGAAGCGAGAGATTCCTCTGCCTTTTCTTCTCTTCCTCTGCAGATGAGATGCATAGACTTTTTATAAAATCCTGCAAGTTTGGACACTTGCATACCCCATTCTTACTTCTCAATGATTTCCTTCTTACCTTCTACAGAGATCATCTCCTTCTTCTTACCACCTTTACTTTTAACCTCTTTCTGCATGGGGGCCATTGTATATGCTGGCACGGATGTTGCTGGTACAGTATTAATAAACTTTTGTCATATACTGTATTTAAGGTAACTGGCAATAAGGCACCAGAGGAGAAAGGGTCTTTATCTGCAGGCAGCCTGACCTAGAATGAAGCAAAGCATTCCTAAGCTTATTCTAGTATGGAAAAATAAAGGACTGTCCAGGTGCTTTGAAGTGACAAAAAACACACTCGTGCCAGTGTGGACAACTTCCAATGTTCTGAAAAGTCACTGATTTCTGCCACCATGGCCTGAGCATCTGGGCATGGGAGATGATAACACACAATCTCGTGCCGAGAGAGAGAGAGAGAGACAGAGAGAGAGAGAGAGAGAGGATCCATTGGCTCAGTTGGGATCATGTGACATTTGGTGTCATACACTACTCTTATGAAAGACATCATTCTTTTATCAAGTTAAAACTTGGTAGAAATGTTTGCTCATCTTGCACAACACTTGCTGAACAAGTTGCTTGCAATCTAAGTTTCACTGTACTTCTAAAAATATTTTTTTTAATTCAAATCTAAGAACAATGCTCAAAGACATGCTTATGGAAGCACTATTAATAATAACATACAAAAACCAAAGGAAACATTTTTAAAATTATCTTAATCACAGTACCCATTAAAATGAATTCCACTCACATACGAACTTGTGAATATATTTCCTTCTAGTAATTATATTGATACTTATGTTTAGATTTATATATATATATATATGTATATAAATATATACACACACACACATATATATGCACACATATATAAAACTAACTCTGGCAAATAAAATATATCCCACTTATTACCAAGTTTATTTCTCTTACTTTAATATTTGTCTCTTATTGTAATAATTTTTCCAAACTGTCTTCTTTACTATACAGTAATAATATTGATCTTCACCTCTTGTTTGCTCATGCAATATCTAGTTAAATAGTTGTGCCACATTCAGTGTGACACTCATTTCAATTTGCAACTGTACACTCTATGTTGAACAATAAACTTGTCTATATATTATCACTTTTCGAATCACAACGAAAGAGAAGATAAATGAAATCCTAAATGTTATTACTGATCTCAGAACTATTAGGACAGAAAAATTTATCAACAATTGGAAAATAATAAAAAAATAAAGTGAAAAATTTATATTTAAAGGAATGCATAAAATAAAGCATGGTCAATATGCAAGCATAAATCTTAAATAATCCTTTGTCAAGTTAGTACTAAATTTCAAGTACTTCACCAGGTAATTAAAATTTCATTTGGCAAGTTTAAAAAGCACCTGATAAAAAAAGCTAAAAATGGAATCCAGGGACACTTTGTACTTTCTATCTCAATTTGGTAAAGTGCATTTGAGTAAAATGTAGGAATGAAGTAGAATGCTCACGTACTCGTTTGCTATGTAGAGAATAAGTAAAAATATAAAAGGCAGAACCTCAGGAAGTGCTATGTATTAAATAAAAAGTGTATTTAATTATTTCAAATTAAATACAGGGACTTCATATGTGGAAGAAGAATAGAGCTGACACACTATTCCTTAACGGTCATCTTATGTCTTATAAAAATCAGAAATTTTATCATATGGAAAAGGAACTTTATACGGAAAAAATATTATATCCAAAAACACTACATCTAAGTATCTCACTTAAAAGCATTTGTAAAACTTATCTACTGGACCAGTAATATCTACAATATTTATTTGCAAATACTTCATTAAAATAAAAAGACTTAGACTTCAGGAAAGCAGAAATTTTCTTACTTGTGCCCAATAGCTACATTTCATAATAGTGAGAAAAGTGTCAGTTGTCCAAATGTATTATATGAGTTCGTTTTATTATTACCTGATGCAAATCGTAGATGTGTAAGAGAAGATATATTTGAATTAATTTTGTATGAATTTTAGTACTGGAATTTCACATTTTAGTTATGACAGCGTATAATTTTCAGAAAAGGACAGTTATATTTTATCTCACATGATTTACACACAACCCTGTGAAGTAAGCAGTTACTGTTATCCCCTTCGATCAGTTGAAATAATGAAATATTAATAAAAAATTTAAATGACTGAACCAAAGTTCTACAACTTGTAAGCAGAACAAGCAAACACACAAGTGGTTTTCTGGCTGCTATTCTTTTCCAAGTCTTTGGAAACAATGAGTTGGAAAAAATGAAATTTCTCTATAAAAAAAAAGTTAAAATAATAAAGCCAATGAAAATATGAATGTTTCTTTTAACTACCATTTTTATATCCTTTGCACATTTTACATGAACGCATATAAGGGGGAGAAAAAAATGGAGGGAATAGCTTTAATTAAGTATTTTAAAAAATGTGTGTATTTAAAAAACTAAACATTAGAGAAATTAAGTGAGATCATTAGCTTCATATACCAGTATCTGCAACCGTGACATATTGATTTCTGGCAGTAAACTACATGTCAAAATTAATTTACACATTTTATTTAAATGTTCTGGATAAAACACAGGACTCTCGAGAGATTTCATGCAATTTTAAAGTGCATGACTGAGTAATAAAATGGCATACGTAATATTTGTAAGCTAATAATACAAAAATTGGTAAAGCCAGAAAACGATGAGCTATTGACATATTTATCAGGTAAGAGTTCTTTATAAATAAAACAATATAAACTTCCTGAGAGTAGGGAAAAATGCACGAGCATCAGCAGGCAAATCAGCTTGCACAGGGGATTGCTGGAAAGGGCCTGATGCCTCAGCAATTCTCCTCTCTGTGGAAAGAGACCTATTCTTGAATTAAAGCTGGCTAAACAGATAAAGGTTGAACTTTTCAACTGCAAAGTAGGTATAGGAATTGCTCCCTTTTTTACTGAGACAAGCAGTAAAATTTTACTACACTTCACCAATTGGGCTTTTCAGCATTAAATACCAGAAAGTCTATTGTGTGGCTGTCTGCAATATAAATGAGGCCTGGAGAGGTAAACAGTCATCCAAAATGGTTCATATGAAGACAGAGAATCAAAAGGTAGTAAAGCACCTGTTTTTCTCTGATGAGGTTTCTGACTTTTTGGTATTTCAACGTTCACGTGACGAAAGTGGTCTAAGTTAAAGAAGTGGAAAAGAAGGATTGAATGAAAATAAGAAAAGTAAAAAACTGGAGTTTGTACGGCTGGGCCAGATGTATAAAATCATTAGTTTTATCCCAGTGACAGAATTTTATGGAAAACAATAAAAGCTACATAAAAGAATGCTGATAGCATCACTTTACTCTCTATTAGCATTAGTTTAGACGTGTATGAGAGCGAATATGCACCAGGGAGAAGAAAGTATGGAGAATTTTTTTTTTTGACCATTAAGTTAATGGAGCTGATAAATGGAATTGTAACATTGACACTAAGTGACAGTCTTGTTCCTTTAAAATCTGCTGTTTCATTCTAGTTACTTCAACCTTGAATTTCAAATGTGTGCAGCTATTACATTTAATAGTTGTGTTTGGTGATTTTATGTGATTCCAAAGAATAATAAAAGAAATGCCACTTCTGCCTGAGTAAAGAAAGTTAAAACACATTAGTGGAATTTCAGATCTATATCTACATATCTGTTAGAATTTATTTAAAATAAAATCCATTGATTTTTCAGACTGAAGATCAGAAAAAATGGTGCCACGTAGCCAAAGAAGGAGGTTTTTTTCCTTCCTGTATTTAAAGAACCAGGGTAGGGAATAAAATTAACTTTTTGTTTTCACATAATCGTTCTGTTCCTATGAGGGCAAATACATCCACATGTACATTCCTGGAGAGAAAAAAATGGTCACTTTCTGTAACATTTTTTAAATTATTACTATTTGAGAGAGAGAAAGAGAGAGAGCAAGGTATGGGCAGGGGTGAAGAGAGAGAATCCCAAGCAGGCTCCAAACGCAGCACAGAGCCTGATGCAGGGCTCGATCCCATGATGTCTCCCATGACCCTGAAATCATGACCTGAGCTGAAGTCAAGAGTTTGAAACTAACCTGACTGAGCCACCCAGGCAACTCACTTTCTATAACTTTTAATATGCAAATCTAACATCCATATAAAAGAAGAATACTTGTGGCCTATATTTTCAAATGAAAAAAAATGTAACCACATAATTGGGAAAGAGTGAAAAATGAAGTTTTCTTTGTCAGTATTTTAGGGAAAACGTGTTGTTAGAAGTGAAGAATAAGGACTCGGATCCCCTTTGCTAAATTTACTTGAATTCCAGTCCACACTTAATTAGGCATATTTATTTTCTATGAAATCAAAACTTTTTTTCTTACTAATTTTCAAGTTAGTTAACATACAGTGTTGTCTTGGCTACAGGAGTAGAACCCAGTGATTCATCTCTGATATATGACACCCAGTGCTCATCCCAACAAGTGCCCTCCTTAATGCCCATCACCCATTTTAACCCATCCTCCCACCTAAGACCCCTCTAGCAACCCTCAGTTTGCTCCTTGTATTTAAGAGTCTCTTACGGTTTTCCTCCCTCTCTGTTTTTATCTTGTTTTTCCTTCTCTTCCCCTATGTTTAACTGTTAAGTTTCTCTAAATCCAGATATGAGTGAAACCATAAGATATATGTCTTATCTGACTCATTTTGCTTTGCATAATACATTTGAATTCCATCCATGTTGTGGGAAATGACAAGATTTCATTCTTTTTGATTGCTGAGTAATGTTCCATTATATATATGTGTGTGTGTGTGTGTATGTATATATATAAATTCTTCTTAATCCATTTATCAGTTGATAGACATTTGGGATCTTTCCATAATTTGGATATTGTGATGGTGCTGCTGTAAACGTCAGGATGCATGTGTCCCTTCAAATCAGCAGTTTTGTATCCTTTGGATAAATTCCTAATAGTGCAACTGCTAGGTCTTAGGGTGTTCTGTTTTTAATTATTTGAGGAACCTCCACACTGTTTCCCATCGTGGCTGTAACAGTTTGCATTCCCACCAGCAGTACAATAGGGTTTCCTTTTCTCCACATCCTCACCAACATCTGTTGTTCCTGAGTTGTTAATTTTAGCCATTCTGACAGGTGTGAGGTCCTATCTCGATGTGGTTTTGATTTGTATTTCCCTGATGATGAGTGGCATTGAGTATCTTTTCATGTGTCTGTTAACCCTCTGGATGTCTTCTTTAGAGAAGTGTTTATTCATGCCTTCTGCCTATTTCTTCACTAAATTATTTGTATTTGGGTGTTGAGTTTGGTAAGTGCAAAATCTAAATTCTTTATCATACCTGTGTATCTCCACAAAATTTTGGAAAATTAGATAGCAATTTTTAGTAAGACTAATAAAAATTTAGCACCAGATGTATTTTACAGGGAAAATTAATCGAAAGTCCTGAACATAAAATGTTCATGAATTTTTATACTGGAAAAAGAACAACTCTGGCTTTAAAAATGACATCTGTTGAAAGGAAAGAGAGAGAAGGAGAGAGAGGCAAAGAGAGTGGAAGGAAGGGAAAGAAAGAAGGAAGAGAGGAGGAAAGAAAAAAATGTAAGGCTGGCAGAGAAAACAGAAAAGAAGTCATACAAAAGAAAGAAAGAGAGAAGCAAATAATCAAACAGTTATCATTGAAGTTGTCCAATAGCAAGTTATTCTTTTTTTATCATAAAATTTTAGAAGACTCAAGTTCTTAAAAATACAATGTTGACTAATTAAATAAATGAACAAACAAACGCAGGGAACAGCTGTTTCCAAAAACTACACCTTCCATATAAAAACAAAGGAAACAAAGCAAAACAAAACACAATAACAACAACAATAACAACAACAACAAAACAGACCAAAGGATTGCTTTTGTAAAGTTATCACGTATATAAATGCTTGCTGCGGGGTGAAGGAGGAGTTATCTCTAGTTTACATCCATAATGGAAAGGAATATTGAAACTGTTGATCTAACTGTTGTGACTGAAATTAAATAGGATACATTGGCATAAACATTCTATAAAGCTACATTAAATAAACACTAGCTAATGCTGGCATAGTAGATCAATAAGTAAAGGTTCAATTTGACTACTGCTAGATGTTTTTTTTTTTTTTTTCCCAAAGGACATTTCATTGAACTGTAATCCTTGATTGTAAAGTTAGCTAGCATAAACAGATGTTTTTACAACTTGGCTATATTTACTGACAATGAGTAATAGTGACTTTGTTTTGAATAGAAGTGCTTCTCTGCTGTGCTTTGGTTTAGAACATCTTTGGTGCCTATTCAAGGCACCAAAAGGTCAAGGTCAAGAATGTGACCTTATTTGGAAACAGAGTCATTACAAATATAATTGGTTAAGATAAAGTCATGCCATATAAGGATAAACCCTAAATCTAAAAAAACAATGTCTTTATAAAATAAAGGGGAGAGAGTCACAAAGGCACAGAAGAACACCATGTGAACTGAGAGGCAGAGGTTGAAATAACTGTATAATAGCCAAGGAATGCCAAGGGCTGCTGGAAACATCTATATTCTAGGAGAGACATGAATAGATTCTCCCTTCAATCTTCCAAGAGGAACCCACCTCACTGACACTTGTTTTCAGACTTTTAAGATCCAGAACTGTGAGGAAGTAAATTTGTGTTTTAGGCACAGAATTTGTGGAAATTTGTTACTGCAGCTCTAGGAAACTGATACAACTAGTCATCTTTCTGTCTTCATGAATTTAGCATCCTTACATTTCATGCGGTTTCGCCATCATGTCTCTTTAACATGGTGTCTTCAGCTGGACAGATGGAGTTCTTTCATGCATGTGCAGGGTTCCAACAGCAGGAGCTGTCAGAATTCTAAAGGCTGAGAACTGCAAAGAGCATAGTGTTATTTCTGCTAAATTTTGTTTATTTTTTTTAAGATTTAATTTTTTAACATAATTTCCACACCTGACATCGGGCTTGAATTTACAACCCCGAGATCGAGAGTCATTGCTCCACTGACTAAGCCAGCAAGTCACCCCTCTGTTAAGGTTCATTAGCTGAAGCCACACCCAGATTTGTTGAAGGGGACTGCAGCAGAGAATGAATGCCAGAGGGTATATATTTCATTGGTGGCCTCCAATATCAACAATGCATTAATAATCTCCCTCACACAGTTAATAATGACAAATGTCAATCAGTTGCTGTGGACTAAAACACACCGCAAAGCTTTAATATAACTAAGAAATAGTCATTCTGTGAATCAAAGAAACTATGTCCGTCTTTTCAATATTTATTAAAATGAATTTTTTGGTACACACATATGTAATCTCCAATATTTTGACAGACAGCTACTCAGGACAAGCCAGGTTATACTGCATTGTTCTTAATTATTCACACTTGACTTTGAGCTCCTTAGTGACGAGACCAAAATTCATGCAAAAATAAAAGCTGTTTAATTCTAAGAATTTACTCGACATCTCAACTGGAGAAAGTACCATTGCTGGTTAACTAAGTAATGTGAAGCTTCACAGTAGAGTGTATATGTAACATTCAAAGATGACGTCTTTGCCTTCACGAAGCTTTTAATCTACTGGCAACATAAATTATGCAACACACAAGGGGAACATATCAAACAAAATTCCAGGAGCAGTAACCACCATGATGAAAAATGAAGCAGAATAGTCTTGCGATTTTAGTTAGAGTTCACAAAGTTTTTCTGAGAAAATAATTTGAACAAAGACATGTATTAGTTAAGAGAGTAAGCCACTTGAAGATCTGGGGCAAGCTGAGGGCATAGAAAATAGTGAGAACAAAGGTCCACAGATAAGAATGCAATTGCAATTTTAAGAATCTGGGCAGCAATATCTCAATAGTTTGTTTGGTCCAGTGTGTTGTTTTTTCATGCTTTAGTTTTTTCCTGATGAGCCAAAACCACACTGGCTCAGCTAAAGCTGTGATACAAATCCTTGTCAATTAGCTCACTATTTAATAGTATCTTGCCAAGGCACTAGATTTTACTGATGGCTTTTAAATCTCTGCTGCCAAAAAAGATTTACTTCTTTAAGGATTTCTTGGCAAAAATTGATGCATTATTCCCATGAAGTTAGACTCACAACTCAGAATCAAGTGAAAGGAATCATACGTGTGCCTCAAAAACCTATTATTTATCTCAATTCTTTATGTAACTTTCTAAATAAGGGTTTCTAGAACTTTTTGGAAGCTTACAAATTACTGAAGTGTAAAACATTATAAAAGTTGGAATGAAAACTCTTATTTATTTATTTTCAAAATTTCTTTTAATGCTTTATTTTTAAATTTATTTTTATTTTTTTATTTTTTTTTTATTTTGAGAGAGAGAGAAAGACAGAGAATGAGCCAGGCAGGGCAGAGAGCGAGAAGGAGACACAGAATCCAAAGCAGGTTCCAGGCTCTGAGCCGTCAGCACAAGAACCCGAGACAGGGCTCAAACTCATGAACCATGAGATCATGACATGAGCCAAAGTCAGATGCTTAACTCACTGAGCCACCCAGGTGCCCCTGAAAATTCTAGTTTAAAACGACTACAGCATTCATGTATTTTCACTATCTCAATATCTCATTAAATAAAGCTAAACCTCAAAGAGGCACATAAGCTGTAAAAAAAAAAAAAAAAAAAAAAAAAACACAACAGACATTATAGAGCTTATTTTGCCAACATTAAAATAGTTATGAGAAAAGCACCCAAGAAGTACAAATGCATTTTCTGTCATCTTTGTCAACCTGATGTTTTGAAAAGAAACACATTTTCTTCAACAATTATCTCACTTTATGTGCCAGTCACCATTCCAAGTGTTTTGGTGTTTTGTTTGTTCATTTGATTCTGCTCCCCCACAGAGTTCCCTTTACTTTTGCCCTGCTTTTAGTGCACTCTGACCACTTAAATCTTCTTGGGAAAACATGGTTTCCATCTTTGAAAAAAAACAAAAAAACAAAAAAACAAAACAACAAACAACACACAGCAGAGATTTCAAAGGCTACACACAGCAGAGATTTCAATGGTTCTGGCCTACCATTTCTTGTGGAAATATCATTTTTTTTTCTAACTGAAATTAGAGTCAATTAATATACTTGTAAAATTATCACTACTGGGACACCTGGGTCACTCAGTCAGTTAAGTGTCTGACTCTTGATTTTTGGATCAGGTCATAATCTCACAGTTCATGAGACTCAGCCCATGAGGGAGCCTGCTAGTGATTCTCTCTCTCCCTCACTCTCTGCCCCTCCCCTGCCCTCTCATGCACACTCTCTCTCTCAAAAAAACATAAACTTTATAAAAAATTATCATTACTATCTTTGACTTTTAATTGGAGTGTGTAGATAATTTATATTTTGTATAATTTTGATATGTTTGATATTAAATCTGTGATTTGGACATCAGTTTTATATTTGTCTCATCTTGTTTTTTTTTTTGTTTGTTTGTTTGTTTTTGCTTTTTACTTCTTTGGGATAAACTTTTGTGATTTTATTTTTGTCTCCTTTTTCTTCTTCCTCTTGCCTATAACTCTATGCTATTTTAGTGGTTACACAAGGTACATTACAGTACTGTATTTTATCATATTCTATGTTCAAGTGATATACTAAGTCCCATAGAATTATAAGGATCTCCCAACAGCATACTACCACCTACCCTTTCCTGGCCTTGATGTTCACATTATGACATGTTATTTCTCTATGTATTATAAATCCCACAATGTGCTGTTTTACTTTTGGCTTAATCAGTTGATTATACTGCATAGAAGTTTATAATTAAAATGTATTTTATATTTCCCCACCTTACTCTTTTCAGTCATTTTTCCTTATTGTTGGTATGATTTTCCTTCCATTTGAGGGCTTACAGTTAATATTTTTTTCCTGTACAGGTCAGTTGGTTATTATTTTCTCAGTTTTTTATATTTCAAAAAATTCCTTATTTTTTCCTTCATTTTCGAAAGATATTTTTTACAGGAGTAGGTTTCTTTAGTTGGCAGGTTTGTTTGTTTATCTTTTCAGTACTTTAAGATGTTTCTCCTCTGCGTCCTGCCTTACACTGCTTTCAAAGAGAAGTTTCAACGAGAATAAGATTTATCTTTTTAACTCTGTATATAATGTGTGTTCTTGGGTCCCATGCTGCTGTGCTTTGAGCCTGATGACCACGTGTCCCTATATTTTTTTTGGCCAGAATATTTTCTCCCAAGTTAGGGAACATAATTTATTCATCCCGAGCAGGGCTTGAGAGGCTTGGGGTCACAGTCCTCTGTGCAATGACTGGTCTGCGCTCAAGGGCAGATATGGAGGCACAGGTCTCTGAGGGTTGGACGCTTTTCTGCCTTTCTTCATTATCTGAACCCCATCCTTGTCTTTCCCTTGGGCATTGTGACCTAGCTGCAATAGATGCTATTCTACCTTGTACTGTTTCTCAACCTTCTCATCAGCCTGGGCTCCATCTTGACCTCCCCACTCTCCCCAAACTTCTTCCAGGGCTCCTGAATGAGGATTTGGGACCTCAGATCCTCCAAGGTGGTGAAGGGAGAAAAGTTCAAGTCCATTGTTCTACCACCACCACCACCATAATGATTTGCAAATGTACACTTGTTCCTTCTTCTCCTCCTCTTCTTTCTTTTTCTCATCTTGGAAGTTGGTTTGCTCCATTCAGTAACAGTCTCTTTTTTGGGATTATTTTATTTTATTTTATTTTATTTTATTTTATTTTATTTTATTTTATTATTTTAGGGAGAGAGAGAGTGTGTGAGCAGGGAAGATGGGCAGGGGAATAGGAGCAGAGGGAGAGAGACAGAGAGAGAGGGAGGATCTTAAGCAGACTCCATGCTCAGCACAAAGATTGACAGGGGGCTTGACCCCAAGACCCTGAGATCATGACCTGAGCTGAAATCAAGAGTTAGACGCTCAACCAACTGAGCCACCCAAGTGCCCTTCTTTTTTGAGCTTTGCAAATAAGCCTTTGGGTGGAATTCAGACCTTGATATAATGTTCCACCAGTATGATGAAGTGGTTGGAAGGCTGTGCTACAAATGGAGAAGTCAAACTGATAGCTGTGCTATTCTCTCTGTATCAGCTGTGTCAGAAAAAAGTGTCCATCCCTTGCCACAGGCTGAGCCATCAGCTTCATCACATCCAGGTTGAAGGCTGAGATGGAGGCCGATTATGGGAGGGAGGGGCATGCTATGATGAAGTCAAACTTGAGTTGAACCCTGGATTACCTAAGGTTGGGCATTCTGGGGCAGCTGCTACCGGGTAGCTTGCTTATAAGGCTGCTGCATAACCTTGGGGATGGGAACTGAGAGCTCCTGAGCCTTCCCCTCCTTACATTCACTGACCTAGTGATGGTAGTTGGTTTGGTAAGGGTCACTGGGGTTCAGGAAGTTGAACTGATGGTTGTCATTCTAATTCTGTTATATATTACCTTCAAATTCAGGTCTGTTTTTGAACACAAATTTGTCAGTGCTGTCAATGATATCCCTGATCTTTGGAGAAGGATAAAGAATCCCCACCACTGGTTTGGAAGGGTTAGAGTCCTCCTTTGAAGATACTTCTTCTGTGTGCAATCTGGGCACCGTGGCTGCTGGCAGTGATGAGGGCACTTCTCTGCCTGGTCTGGCCTGCATGACTGCAACAGTCAGCACTGCCTAGGGGTTCATGAGTGGTGTTGCATGCATCAAGACAGGTTCCCTGCACCATTGGAGGATGGCATGTATATGTCACGTGTGTGTATGTGTGTGTGTGACTCTTTTTAAGAGTTTCTCTGTGCCATTGGTTCTAAGCTATTTTATTACATTGTGACATAATGTAGTTTTCGTTATGTTTCTTATTTTTGTTGTTTTTAGTTTATTTGTAAGTTTATTATTTACATCGAATTTTTAATTTTTAAGCCATATTTATTTAAATATCATCTTTACCCCCATTTCTTTCTTCTTCTTAAGGAACTCTAATTTGGCCTACATCAGACTGCTTGAAGTTGTGATCAACTCACAGATGCTGTATTTATTTTTATTTATTTATTTATTTATTTATTTATTTATTTATCTTCCTGTTTTATTTTAGTTTCTATTTCTATGTTTTATCTATGTTTTAAAATTATTTTTCTCCTGTATTATATAATCTGTTATTAATCCAATGTAGTATATTTTTAGACTTTAGTATATATATCCTAAAAATAAGATTTAATTCTTACATAAATTAAAATACTATAATTTGAAAAAAAATATAAGAGCTTGATGAAATTATCAAGTATCCAGTTCACACTAAAATTTCACCAGCTCTTCCCAGAATGTCTCCTAAAGTCATCTTTCTTTTGAAAGTATCTAAGTAAGGTTTACATATTATAATTAATTGGTTTGGGTTTGTGTGTGTGTGTGTGTGTGTGTGTATGTGTGTGTGTGTTTTATTTTAGATATTGTAGTTTTTTAGGGGATACTTATTTTTTAATTTATTTATAATTAAATTTTCATTTTCATTTCAGTGTAATTAACATACAATGTTATATTCCCTTTAGGTGTCAATATAGGGACTTAAGAATTCTATAGATCATTCCTTAGTGCTCGTCATAAGCATACTCATAATCCCCTTCACCTATTTCACCCATTCCCCCATTGACCTTCACTCTGATATGCTAGATATTGTAGTTTTTATGTATATAATTTTCATGTGGGACTTCTTTATTACTCCTTGTTCCTCTAACATTCTCAATATTTTCTGTATCCTCTTGATAAGAAATGCATACTTTAATAATAATTGAAAAACAATTTTAATAATCACTGTAATATTCTTGCTTACTAATCCTATCATCTAGGTCATTTCTAGACCAGATTTGATTGATTTGCTTTTCTCCTCATTCTAAGTCATATCTTTATAGTTCTTGTTATAGATAATAATTACCCCTAAAAAAGGCCACAGGTGCAACACATTTTCAAAAACCAGAGGCATAATGACACTTAGAATGTTCCAAATTCTTTTTTTATGTAGCATGAATAATATTGAAATTTAATGGTTATAATCTTTGAACAGAAAATTATAGCCTAAACTAACTTAAATAGCCATATATTCTAGATATATATTAGTAAACATAATAAAAGCATATATATATTATGCATATCTACCAACTGTGATAATTTCCAGAAATTTAAATACGACTCAGTATTAGGGAGTCAATGAATATGACTGCCATACTTGTAAGGCTGAGAAAGAAAATAACATGATTAACCTCATTAATGTTGAAAATAACTCAAAGTAAACACGTTTTTGTTTAAAAACAATCAATAAATTAGAGGAGAAAAAGGAGCCCTCTTGCACTGTTGGTGGGAATAGAAACTGGTGTAGTCACCATGGAAAACAGTATGGAGCTTCCTCAAAAAATTAAAAATAGAACTATATTACAAACCAATAATTGCAGTACAATGTATTTATTCAAAAAATACAAAAGCACTAATTCAAAGGGATACATGCATCCTTATGTTTATAACAGCATTATTCACAATATCCAAGGTATAGAAGCAGCCCAAGTGTCCATCAATAGATGAATGGATAAAGAAGAGAGTGTATACATATTATATGTAATCTCTCTCTCTCTCTCTATATATATATATACAAGTATATATATATAGAGAGAATTGAATATTATTAGACTGGAAAAATAGAATGAAATCTTGCCGTTTGCAACAAAATGGATAGAACTAGAGAGTATAATGCTAAGCAAAATCAGTCAAAGACAACTATCATATAATCTCACACAGATATGGGATTTAAGAAACAAAACAAATGAACAATGAGGGTGGGAGGAAGAAAGAGAGAGAGACAAACCAACAAACAGACTCTTAACTATAGAGAGCAAACTGGTTGTTACCAGAGGGGAGGTGAGTGGGAGGATGGGTGAAATAGGTGATAGGGATTAAGAGTGCACTTACCAGGATGAAAAAAGAATAATAATAAAAAGAAGTAAAAACAACAAATCAGAAATTAAAGTTTGAGTAAAAAACTTTAAAATATGCATACTTAACTCCAAAAATCATCATTCTATTTAAAATGAAAACATTAGAGATAGTATTACTAAGTCAAAGATGCCCATTGCATCCTCTATCATTGAATTGGTTAACATAATTAGGGAGGAGAAAGGAATTAGAAAAGGAGTAAAATTATCTCTATTTTTATGGGTTATGGAGATTATGTGGAAGTCTATGACACTCCCAAGCATGTCTTTATGAGATTAAAAATGAGACACAGGGAATTATGGAGAAAGGATAGAGTGGGACACTGGGAAACAGATGAAATAAAAAGTGGTTAGAGAGCAGTGTTAGGGAGACCATCTGCAAACTGAAGTGTTTGGGGATTGTAACTAAGCAATCCTATTCTTAGATATCATTTGAAGCTAATCAGAAATGTTTTTTCTCATTTCAAGTCAGTAGACTTCCTTAATGATATATATATATCATTATATATATATATATAAAGCCAGTCACAGTGCTACCTTAAAACAAGCTTCAATAAAATTCTTTGAGAAAGGAAAAAAAAAAAGATTTTCACATATACTCCTACCCTTTTTAAGAGTAGGGTTCATATCTGAGAGTGAATGAAAATGTATCTGGACAGAATATGAATGTAAATCTTCTAGCAAAAATTATCTGAAAAATATCATTGAAGAATCATTGGTTTGAGGAGATTGTGAACTTTAGTAGGTTGAGAGGCTTTTTTTTTTCATTTTAGCCCATTTTGGACATTTAATGATGGTAATAAATTGAGTCTTTAGTCTTGCCATAAAAATAATTTCTTTGACTTGAGGAGTATTTGAGAAAGCTTCTTATATATTAGGGGAAAAATAAATGCTATAGTTCATGAACATAAGCTTTGATAAATCTTTTAACTTTTATCTAAGTATACCCTCAATATCCCATATATATTCACTTGAACATAGCCCAAAGAAACTATGAAACTTCATGGACAAAAAATTTTGCTTTCTCTTAAACACTATAGGATATAAAACCACACACATACACACACACACACACACACACACACACACACACTAATAGAATGTATCATCATTTTATAAAGTAAATATAGTGATTGCTTTGGGACACAACTGAGAAAACTGCACTCATATTTACATTTTTTAACAATATCCATATTTTTCTTTATTTTAAAACCTATCACTTGGGGAGTAAAGGCTCATCTTTCATTCACTTTTATTGCTCTAAGATTCAGTTGTAGAGGCACCTGGGTGGTTCACCTGGTTAAGTGTACAACTTCAGCTCAGGTCACGATCTCTTGGTTTGTGGGTTCAAGCCCCACATAGGGCTCTGTGCTGGCAGTGTGGAGGCTGATTGGGATTCTCTCTTTTCCCTTTTTCTTTTTCCCTTCCCCCACTTGTGCTCTCTCTCTTTCAAAAGTAAATAAATAAACTTTTTAAAAGTTCGGATTTAAGGATTTAATTAAATATTACATGAAATGCTCTACCTTATTTAGGCAAATAGATTTATTTAGTTAAAATAGTACAGAATTTTGTTTAATTCTTGGTATATTTGTATTTAAAACCTACTTAGCACGATGTAGTATTCTCATTTTTGTTTCCACTTTTCCAAGGTAAGGGAAGTCGTATCAATATTATGAAGGAAACAAATATCTGCTCTATGTTTTTTCATACAAATTTGAATTTTAAACAACAGTAAACAGGGGCATCTGGGTGGCTCAGTCTGTTAAGCGTTTGACTTTGGTTCAGGTCATGATCTCACAGTTCCTGAGTTTGAGCCCTGCATCGGGCTTTGTGCTGACAGCTCAGAGCCTGGAGCCTACTTCAGATTCTGTGTCTCCCTCTCTCTCTGTCCCAAACCCACTCGTGGTCTGTCAGGAAACAGACTTATGATTGTTAATGCATGCTATTCAAAAATTTTACTATTGCCTGCCAACCAAAACATGAAATAAAAATATAAAGAAAAATTGCATATCAATCCATCAATTATATGAAATACTAATTATTTCAGATCTTTTTTCATTAAGAGGCAAATTTTATGGAATAATCGAAGCCCCAATATTCCATTTATCAACATATTTCCTGGAGTACCTGGGTGGCTCAGTTAGTTAAGTGTCCAACTCTTGGTTTCAGCTTAGGTCATAATCTCATGGTTTCCTGAGTTCAAGCCCCACATCAGATTCTGCGCTGGCAGTGCAGAGCCTGCTTGGGATTCTCTCTTTCTCTTTCTATCAGCTCCTCTCCAACTCACGCTGTCTCTCTCTCTCTCTCAAAATAAATAAATAAAGTTAAAAAAATAATTATTTCTTTTTATTTTTTAATTTTAATTTTTACTACTTATTTTTTTATTTTTATTTTTTGTTTTAGAGAGAGAGAGTGTGTGCATTTGAGCAGGAGACGGGGGCAGAGAGAGAGTGGGAGGGAGAGAATTCGAAGTAGGCTCCATGCTTAGCACAGAGCTGAATGGGGGGCTCGATTCCCCCATCATGGCATCATGACCTGAGCTGAAACCAAGAGTCCAACGTTCAACCAACTGAGCCAGCCAAGAGTCCTCAACATATTTCTAAAACTTTTCCAAGAGGAAATAATTATAAATTTGGTGTTTATGATACCCATTTATTTAATATTTTAACTACATTTGCATGTCCTCAAATCATATTTGATATTCATTCACACATTTTTAAAATATATGTTAATTTAGAAAACCACTGCCTGTGTGATGCATATGGTAACCCAGGGCTGACTGGATATGTACAGAATTGAGAAAAAAGTATTTTTTCTTCAAATACCACGTTTTTATGTTTACATATTCTTTAGTGTTTTTATTTATTTGAGAGAAAGAGAGAAGGTTGTAGAGAAAGAGGAGAGAGAAAATTCTGAGCAGACTCTGTTCCGTCAGCCCAGAACCCGATCAGAGTTCGGACCCACAAAGCATGAGATGGTGACCTGAGCCAAAACTGAGTTGGACGTTCAGCTGACTGAGCCTCCTAGCCACCTTTTATGTTTATATTTTTTAACTTGCATATATCTTTACTAAAATCTTCTCTATTTTGTTTAATGTAGCATATGATTTACTATATATTTATATATTATATATTTATTCATTTCCATTAATTCTTAATATATTTGTACTATCTTACTCTATTCATTATATAAATCACAGCAATATCCAGAAATTTAGAAATGAAGTTTTACCCTGTTTGTAAGGTTGCTAGACTTGTCATAAAGTGTGTGAGTGTACAAAACCTTCCTTTGGAGGTGTTGCATATGCACCCATTTTCAAAGTTAAAAAAAGTCCCACATTCCATCTAATTGAATATTATAGAACACATAATCCCACTGACATTAAGATAAATTCTTATACAAGTAGTAGCCAAGAGCAATGAAAGAGATAATGCATATAAATCAGTCTTATATATTTTTCCTAATATTCTTTATCTGTGCTTCTATGACCTATAGTATTAATCACAGGGCTTATTAGTGTTAAATTCTAGTTATGCTTAATTTTTGAATGAACATGTGTAATTATTACAGTAAATGCAACCAAATTAACATTAAAATCATCTATTTGAAGAAAAGAAACCCTGCAATTCCAATCGTTTCTTTATGAATGTAGTTTCACTCTATTATGAACCAAAAATTACAGTTTGTGCTTGGGTTGTATTGCCTTGGGGCAATTACAGTTACACAGTTTTGAACAGTGGACCAATACAAAAATATGGTATTCATATTTTTTAGCTTTCTCTGATATATTGAGTATTCACAAAAATGCTAATATGTGATCAAATAACATGATTAAATATGTAGACATATCTATTTATTTTGAACAGGATTCAAACAAGAATAGCTTTATATATAAGAGTTTCTAAAAATTTCCTATCCTTTTTAATCTAGCCAACATTCACTCATGCCTTAATCTCCAGTATGATAGTATATCATGAGAGTAATGGTGAAGGATTCCTAGTGCCAGACATCCAGTCAGAGTCTCCAAGAACAGGTGTTTGGAAAAGTGCCAGTTTTAATGGAGTTAATAACATAAGACAATAAAGTGAGCTTTTCACAAAGCTTAATGACTTCAGTTAAAAGGAGGAACTCTTTTTTATATGTACTGAGCATATGACCTTTGCATTTTTATTATGCTGTTTTTTTTCAATGTAGTAAATATTAATGGTAAGAGATCTAAACAATATGTTTTTATTTGAGAAATTTGTAAGAGAATTTATTGCATTTTTATCTTATGATGAAGTGTTTTGGTTAAAAGATTATGAGATGTAACAAAATGTAACAATACAGTAACAAAAATAATGTTGTTTTAACTGACAATAAACAGCCTGCATCACTGAATTGTTACAAGACTTAGTCATAGTATCTTCATGTTTCACAGGGCACCTTACCTCATTGTAAAATATCCACTGTCACAGTAAGTCACTGGGGATTATATTTTTACTACTCTGTAACCTAACCTATGTTTTCTTTTCTTTTCTTTTTTAATGCAGGCATAATTGGCATATAGCTTTATATTAGTTTCAGGTGTACAAAATAATGATTCAATATTTAT
This sequence comes from Paguma larvata, assembly GCA_030068075.1. Taxonomy (NCBI): domain Eukaryota; kingdom Metazoa; phylum Chordata; class Mammalia; order Carnivora; family Viverridae; genus Paguma; species Paguma larvata. The sequence continues at coordinate 41,308,824 of CM057840.1, forward strand.
ATGTATTGGAAATGATGACCACAATAGCCTAGTTAACATCTGTCAACATACACAGTTGCACATTTTTTTCTTGTGATGATAAATTTTAAGATCTACTCTCTTAATAAATGCTATATATTTTTTTCCATTTTATACGTTATAGTGCTTCCTAGGTAACCTATTTTTAAATGAAATGTATTTTTTATATAACTCAGGGGAAGCATGTTTTCAAATCAGAGGGGACATAGTTTTTTTGTGAAAAGGCGTTTTGTAATATATTCAAAATGTGCCATTAACACACTTAGATTTTCCTTTTATTTCTTTCCACACTGCTTTTCAATACATAACCACTGGATCTACCTATTCAGAAAGGAAAAGTGATCCAAGGAGCCAACTAAGGATTTATGAGTAGATTTACCAAAATATGGATAAAAGACAAAAAACAAGTGTATGTAAAATAAGCCACAGAAAATTAACCAATCTAAGAATACACACAGAATTTCAGATATATTTCTTCAAGACTTCTAAGCAATTAGACTTTGATATTAAAAAATATCATCTAATAAAATCTAATAACATCTAATAACATCTAACAAATAATGAATTAACAGGAGGAAGTAAAATGTGATTTAACTATTAACAAAATAAGAAAAAGATACCCATAAATATAAAGTATGTATTATATGCATTAAAATGCAGAAACATCTGATATGGGAATAGTATAAGTGAAAAGGCATCTGAATAACATTTAAAAATAAAGGGAAAATAGCAGACACAAATATCAATAAAAAAGCACTGGTGAAAAGGGATAAGAGCAAATAGGATGCAATATACATATGTAAAGAAGAAGAAAACGTTACAAGTCAAAGTATTCATATGAAAAGAAATATTTATGTATAAAAAGGAAATCTGAATATCTGTATTGAAAAGTAACTTAAGGGGTACAAGAGTGGCTCAGTCAGTTGAGTGTCCAACTTTGGCCCATGTCCTGATCATGTGGTCCATGGGTTCAAGACCCACATGGGGGTCTGTGCTGACAGCCCCTAGCTTGGAGCCTGCTTCAGATATGGGTCTCCCCTCTTTTTCTGCCCCTCCCCCATTTGTGTTCTGTCTCTGTCTCAAAAACAAAGAAACAAATAAGATAACATCATATGGGAAAATGATGTAAATTGATAAACAAAAATGCATATCCTAATAAAAATACCAAACTTGAAGATTTAAACATAATGGGTAATTAAATGAAAAGGAAAATAACATATTACAATACCCTAAAGAAAATAGTAACCCAAGAAATTTGAACTTATTTTTTCTTTAAAATATAAACACAGGGGCGCCTGGGTGGCTCAGTCTGTTGGGCGGCCAACTTCAGCTCAGATCATGATCTCGCAGTCTGTGAGTTCGAGCCCCGCGACGGGCTCTGTGCTGATGGCTCAGAGCCTGGAGCCTGCTTCCGATTCTGTGTCTCCCTCTCTCTCTGCCCTTCCCCTGTTCACGCTGTGCCTCTATGTCTCTCAAAAATAAATAAACATTAAAAATATATATATAAACACAGATGAACAGCCGAGAATTACTGTGGTGGTGAAAGTATTCTGAAGGGTATCTTAATGATGGATAATGTCACGATCCAAATCCACGGAAGGTGCATCAAAAGTGAACACTAATGTAAATTATGGGCTTAGATGATTGTGATGTGTCTATGTAAGTTTATCAATTCTGACAAATGTACCACTCTGGTGGTGGTGGTGGCAGGGGGATGTTGATAGACGAAGGTGGCTACGAATGTGTGTGGGCAGCAGTTTAGGGGAGAATTCAGTCTTCCTCTCAATTTGCTGTGAACCTAAAGCTGTTCTTTAAAAATAGCCTTAGAGGGGCGCCTGGGTGGCTCAGTCGGTTAGGCGTCCGACTTCAGCTCAGGTCATGATCTCGCGGTCTGTGAGTTCGAGCCCCGCGTCGGGCTCTGTGCTGACAGCTCAGAGCCTGGAGCCTGCTTCCCATTCTGTGTCTCCCTCGCTCTCTGCCCCTCCCCCACTCATGCTCTGTCTCTCTCTGCCTCGAAAATAAATAAACATTACAAAAAAAAAAAAAAAAACTAAAAATAGCCTTAGAAACAAATTAGAAAAAAAAAAAAATACTGGCCAACATAGTCTGAGTATTTCCTTAAGTTTAACTAAACTTCATGGAGACCTCCTCCTGCCTCTAGGAACATGACCTCCCTCCTATTGTGACCTTCACAGAATCCAAAGGGCCTAACCAAACAGGTCCCTCCACTCTCTTTTCTTGCAGAATTTGGTTTTAGAACACTTCTAATTGCAAATTCTTCCCCTGCCTCTTTGAGATGTAAATCTTTTTTCAAAAGTCTCTGAGCAGCTTTACAGCCAGGACTGACTTTCTCCCTTTGAAATGTCCTCCTCAAGGGTGGTAGTTGGCTTCCCCTTCTCCGAGTCTCTGCAGGGAATTGGAGCCTAACCTCAGGGAGCATCTTACTGAGAGTCCTAAAACCACTCCTGTGATGAAGAGTGGAGAAAGTTTACAATTCCTATGCATAAGTCCAAAGAGCAAACACAGAGGGCCTAGGGTTCCCCTAATTCTGTTCTTAAAAATCCCTTGGCCCCTCTTTTTAAAAATAGTTAAGACTGTGTTATGTTGCAAGAGCCTCCAATAAAATCTTTGTTACCCATTTACCACGTATGGGGCAATTTCTGTTTTAACCATACTTAGTGTCATTTTTATTTTATGAAATGACAGCTTCAAGAACTGCAGGGTGCAACATACAAATGAACAATATTGATTAGAAGTCAACTGTATTAGAATAGTCATCTCTTTCATTTTCTTCAAAATACTCTTAAACAAGGATCCATACGAGTTTTAATTCTAAAACTAGATATAATAGCTTAAAGAGGTTGGACTAACAAAAATTCTTCTTTACTTCACTGTGACTGAACTATAACAACTGTGTTCATTTTAATACTTCCGACTTAATGTGCATTCATCAGAATTTGCCCTGCATATAAAGGAAATTTCTCAGACTGAAAATCAATAATAGCAGTTTTGAAAATCATTTCTATTGATGAGATTCCACTTCTGGAATAAGACTTAGCCCACAATTTGAAACTTTATCGTAACATGAAAACAGTTCACAATTACTGTAATTTAGAATTTAACTCACATTCAAATTGAAATGGGTGGAAAAATAAAACCCTGAATGAAACTGTTTTCACCGTATGTGTTTTGAAGCATCTTTTAAAATGTAAAATCAACATTGCTATTCTAGTCACAGCAAAGCACTTTCCCAAATGTCATATTAAACTCATTACTGGGGAATGACGAGGTTTTCTAAAGTGATTGTTATTTTCTCATAATAAAGGCAAAAATTGCCAGTGCTTCTGAACTTAAAATAAGATATGATTGGAGCTGGATGAATTAGCTCCGATGAATATGTATCTGATGATTGCATTTAAAAACATATATATATATATATATATATATATACACGCTTTGTTTCCATTAAAACTTGTATTTAGCCAACTAAATTTTTACTTAGAATATCCTCATTATCAACTTTCTTGACATCAAAGTTGCTTCAAGGTTACATTAAAAAAAAAAAAGGTTGACTCAATATTTGTTACACATTGAACATGTTTGGCTGTTTTTTTTTTTTTCAAGACTTTGTTATTTACTTTTATCATATTCATACTCTTCATCACTCTGCTTCATAGCTCCTCGGCTGGCTTTTAGCACACTATAGTGTATTTTTCTCTTTGCTTTAATGATATGGTTGTTAGGAAAATAAAATAGATAGCTATTTCATGAAACACTTTAGTTATATAAAATATAATTTTAATTTTTTAAAAAGTTTATTTATTTATTGAGAGGAAGAAAGGGTGAGAGAGAGAGAGAGTGCAAGCGTACATGCTCATGAGTGGGGGAGAGGCAGCTCCATCATGTCAATACAGAGCCTGAGGCGGTGCTCCATCTCACCAACCATGAGATCATTGGCTAAGCCAAAATAAAGGATCTGACACTAACTGAGCCACCCAGGTGCCCCAGAATTCCAATATTTTAAAGTAAATTATAACAGACCATTCATAATAGACATCTGGTATTATCTCTCAGCTAAATCCACAACTGTTATGCTTACGATAGAATTACAATTTTCTTATCTTAACAGATTATGTTATTGATACGTGTGAATAATTTAGGCAAATGATACAAACAATCTTGAGTAGGGAGAACATTTTTAAAAAACAGAAACATTTTAATCTAGAAGATTAGCTTTTCAAAGATATGTCTATGCATCTAACTTTAAGATCTCTTCAATAATAAATGAATGAATACCTAACATTCATTCCATTTTGAAATTACTCTATTTTTTTTAATTTTTTTCTCCACTTCACTGAAAATGACCTTGCTTAGGTGGTTAAATTGAAATGGAAAATTTATTTTCCATTTTTTCGCCTTCTTTAGAACATTCCAAATATTTGACCAACCTCTGCTTCTTAAAATGTTCTATGAATTTAATTCCTCACAATATATAGAACATAGTTATTTTTTTCTTGTTTACTTATCTGTTTTGAGAGAGAGAGAGAGAGAGAGAGAGAGAGGAGAGAGAGAGAGAGAGGCTCCAAGTTGTCAGTACAGAGCCAGACATAGGGTTCAATTCCATGAACCATGGGATCATGACCTGAGCCAAAATCAAGAGCCAGATGTTTAACTGACTGAGTCACCCAGGTGCTCCAGAACATAGTTATTTCTGATAATTTACCAATTTAACCTAAACTATATCCTTCGCTGAGCCAAAAATCTTCTACCAGAAATGAATGTCAAAGTTCTTTAGAGTATGGCATTAGGGAATTTTCTACTCTTACTCTTTACTCTCTCCCTTGTCCACTTGTTCCCAAGCATAGTCAACATCAGAATCGCCCAGGACAAATGGAAAATCTGCACACCTTTGAGACACCTCCTCATAAATTCACTACTAAATTGACCAATAATGCGGACTCTTTCTATAGCTCTCGGAGTGGATGTTGATGACAGGAATCCCATCAAAACAATAGAATATCTAGGCTTTAGGTTGTAAACTTACAGGAATGAATGAGAAAGGAAATCATGAACAGAATTTTACCTGTGCCATGATCAAGACAAATCGGAACTTCAAAATTCTACCAAGTCTTGGTGTCATAATGTTGATTGTTAAGAATTTACAGTTTTCTTCACTGAAAAGATATTCGATTGAATCTGAGTATTGTACACACATACACATTTATTATGCTAGAGAAAGAACTGTAGTCGTGTCATTATTCTGAGTTGTATCTATTCTATGTGAAAGGTCATGTTTATATTTGTTGCATTTAGAAAAACAGATCATCCTTAGTGAGGATTATTCATATATTTTTCTGAGGTTTGTATTATTTATCTTTGCTGATATTTCTGTCTCTGTATGAGTACGTTGTGATAATATTCACACACCAAATATTAGTGATAAAGTGATTAGAAAGGGTTTCTTCATCTCACCTTGGACCAGGGGCTGGTATGTAATGAACAAGAAAAATATTTGTTAGAAAAGCCACCTTGACAAAAATACTCATATTATTGTTAACCGCAGAGGATAGTAATGGGAAAGAAAGCTACTTTGATTTAGAGAATGCAAACTCAAGTCAACAAAAACAAAATATTCCTGTGGTCAGAACATTCTCATTATTACACTACCAGCTACCTGGTATGGGATCCTTAGTCACTTGATCTATGTGAGCTAAATATCATTTTCTCGTTTCTGTCATCTCATCATCTTAACAAGCAGGGAGAAAGCTTCATCTTTAATATCTTTTCCCAGCATTCCTATTTTTCAGATAATGACACTTGAACCATTTTTCAATTATTGTGGCCATTACTACATCAGTAAATTTCTCAACAATTTAATGAAGACTATTATGGGACCTCCAGGGATGACATGATTAGGTGGTGGATAGGCAGACCACTTATAATGACTCCACACTGCCATTACTATTTCCTTGATATCTGGAATTTTGATCTATAATATTACAAGGAATTTCTAATTATTCACTTTTCAAATAATATCCATCATCAGGTCCCAGTGGCTGAAGCTAACACATTGGGCTAAAACTAATTGGTGTGCACATTCACATTAATAAATTCAGTCTGATAGAAAATGATGTTGTTTCTTCTTTTCATGACAATCATACAAATGAGCTTATGCATACACTTAGGTAAGTCCAGATTTTGCTTTTTATATCAGAGATATTTACAATCAGAAATAAGGACATAAGGGTCAAAGAGAAAGTAAAAGCATAAATGCTACAGAGGTGTCCCATGCTTGAGGAGACAAAATTGATGATTAAGCTCTACCAAGATAATAAAGACATGAGGGATCAAATTCAAGGAGAAAAGGGAACTGTAGGGAGCTAAGCCCCACATTCTGTGGCACATTTCCCCCAATGCATTTGCTAATCTCTAAGCTTTGCAAACAAGAAATCTTGAACCCAGGCAGAACATGGCGGCTAGGGAGATAGTCACTCAGAATAGCTTTTTACAGTCTCGCTGACTGAGGAAACAAACATGAGACTTTAAAAATATCCATGGAGCAGTGTTCCTGGCAAATATCCTTGGTTTCAGTTAAAACCCCAGAAGGGCTATACATTAAGATTAAAACTAAAAGTTCAATCATCTTAAAACCAAATCCTCACATGAATCAATTCAACTATTGTTTATATATAAGAAATCTGATCCTACTATAATTACGTGTGGAATAATGTTAATTCCCCTTTGCAGAAAGATACCATAGAGAACTTTTAATTTTTTCTATGCAATTCCAATAATTCTAGAAAAACAAAATAAGCAGTCTGATAAATAGAACCAGATGACAGAATTCAAGATTTTGTCAAATAACTGATGTCAGGTAAACACAGAAAAACACTTCTTACAATTGCAATATGGTTTAGGCTTTACTCTTTTCAACGAAATTTCCTCCAGTTTTCTGAATCCACACAATAGTCCTGTGAGGTAGGTGGAACAGACAACAGAATAGATCCAGTAGTGCTCAATATGATGATCTATGATCTCTGAAATATATTGTGATTAATTTGTGAACAGAATGTTATAAGGGGGGAAATTACTCCCTGAAATATTGAGTCTACACTATTCAACAGAAATTTTAGAAAAGAAAGAGAAAATATTAGGATTTAAGAAATAAACAGATTAATAGTATTCAAGACAGAGGCAGAGGAGGGGTCAGAAAAAATGTCCATACTGATCATAAAGAGACAAAACTTTCATAGACTGTATAAAGAGATGAGTCATATGACAGATTGTTAAAAAAAAATTAGCAACCCTCCATGTTAGCAGTCTCTAAACGAGAGGAGACTACAACAGAGGTAATAATTTTAAGAAAAATATGGATTAAATACATTTTGAAAGGATAACGTACACACAGACTTAGATCATATTAAGAATAGAAAATTGTAAATAAAAGGAAGATAAGGCATATCAGAGGGGGAAAAAAAAAAACTCCTTAAAACCCAGAGGAAAAATTATGAGAAAGAGGAGAAAAATATATTATCACCAAAGGAACAAAGATACAACTACAGTCAAATTATCAACGGAAATATGGAAAGACAGAAAACAATGGATAACATCTTCAAATACTGTATTCTATTTTCAATAAAATATATTTTAAAAATGAAATAATTTTTAGACATTAAATTTGATTTTCACACTAACCAGCCACTGTAAAAATAACTGAAGAAAGACTTCAGGATAAAAAAATGGCTCTGAATGGAAAATAGCAAATGAAGAAAGGAATAAGGAATATATAAAATGCAAATTTATGTATGAATCTAAATAAATACAATGTAAGACTTTTTATTTGGCTTTTGAAGTTTTACATGTGGATTATATAAAGACTTGAAAATAGGGCATATTTCATGCATGTATTTAAATTTTGAACCTTTGAAATACAATTACATTTCCTGTTTTAATTACTTTCTATGCTAATTATAATATATGTCTCCTTTGTCATTCAATTTTGATGACACGATTACTTTTATTAATATGTTTCATACTTTCCTGCTTTCTTGGATGCCTCCTCTCTTTTTTTTTAACCATTATATTTAGGTATGGTTGACAAAAAGAAAAATAGCTGTACATATTTTGTGTGCAAAACCTGATGAGTTACCATCCCAGTGTATATTTTCCAGACCCCTGCTGAAGATGAGTTGATGATATAAGTATGGGTTTATTTCTAGGCTCTCCATTCTGTTCCATTAGTTTATCTGTCTGTTTTAATACCAGTACCATACTGTTTTGATTTCCATAGTTTTGTAATGTATTTGGAAAAAGGAAGTGTGATAACCTCCCATTTTATTTTTTGCTCAAAATTACTTTGGCTATATAGTATCTTTTGTTTTCCATAGGTCTTTTAAAAATTTTTTTCTTAAAAAAATAGTCATTAGAATTTTGATAGGGATTACATAAATTCTGTGGATCACATCAAATAGTAGGGACATTTTAACAATATTTATTATTCCAATCCATGAACATAAGATGTTTTTCACTTATTTATGTCTGCTTTAATTTATTTCTCCAGTGTTTTATATTTTTCAAGATACAAATCTGTTGCCTCCTTGGTTAAGTTTAGTCTTAAATACGTTTTTTTTTTCCATGCTATTGTAAATAGGATTGTTTTTCTTAATTTTATTTTTGGATAGTTCATTATGGATGAATAGAAATGTACTAATTTTATGCTGTTTTTGTATCCTGAAACTTTACTGAATTCTTTTATTATTTCTAAAAGTTTGTGTGTGTGTATGAAGTTATTAGGGTTTCTACATACAAGAACCTGTCATCTGCAAACAGAAATTTTACTTCTTACTTTCCATTTTTGATGATTTTTTTTTCCTTGCCTAGTTGTTGTGGCTAGAACTTCCAGTACTATGTTGAAAAGAAAAAGCAAAATTGGGCATAAGAACCACCTAAGCCCATAAAAGGAAATGATAAAGATGTGCACAGAAATCTATGATATACAGAATAGAAAGATTTTCTATTTTTGACAAAACCAAATCTGTTTGAAAAAATAAACAAAATCGACAACCCCCTAACTATACCAAGAGCAAAAAAAGAGAAGACTCAAATAAACAAAATAAAAAATAAAGACACAGAAGACATGCCACAGAGGAAAAGAAAAAAAAATCGTAACAGACTATTATAAAAAATTATAGGCCAACAAATTGGATATACTAGAAGAAATGAGCAATTTCTTAGAAATATATAACCTGCCAAAACTGAATCGAGAAGACGGGTGCCTGAGTGGCTCAGTTGGTTAAGTCTCCAACTCCAGAGTTCTGCTCAGGTCATCATCTCACTGTTTAGGAGATTGAGCCCTGTGTTGTTCTCTGTGCTGACAGCCCAGAGTCTGCTTGGGATTCTCTCTCTCTCTCCCCCTCTCTCTGCCCTTTCCCTTCTCATGCTCTTTCTCTTTATCTGAATAAATAAATATTTTTAAAAAATAAAAAAAAATGAGTCAAGAAGAAATAGAAAGCTTGAACAGACCCATAATAAATAAAGAGACTGAATCACTAATCAAAAACCTCTCAAAAAGAAAGCCTACAAAAGGTGACTTTTACCAAAGATTAAAAATAAATACTAGAAACACTTCTGAAACTATTCAAAGGAGAGAAAAAAGAACACTTCCAAACACATTTTAGGCCACATCAGCTGGATACTAAACCCATCAAGCTACGAAAAGACATGGAGGATACCTAAATGCATAGTAGTAAATTAAAGAAGCCAACTGAAAAGGACACATACTCTACTATCCCAACCATACGACATTATAGAAAAGGAAAAAATTATAAGACAATAAAAAAATATCAGTGGTTGCCAGGGGTTGGGGTGAGCAGAAGGGATGAAGAGGCAGAGAACAGTGTTTTAGGGCAGTGAAAATACTTGGTATGATAAAGAGTACTTTAGGGTGGTGAACATTTTTTGTATGATACTAAAATGATTAGAACATAATAGATTTGTTCAAACCTAAAAAATATACAAGAGTGAACACTAATATAAACTACTGCCTTTGATTATTATGATTTATTAATGTAGATTCATCAGTCATAAAAAATATACTACTTGGTGGGGATTGTTGACAATAGGGGAGATTATGCATGTGTGCAGGCATGGGGTTTTTGGGAAATCTCTACCTTCCCATCAATTTTTTGTGAACCTAAAACTGCCATAAGAAAATAAAGTCTAAACAAAAACAAAAACAAACAAAAAACAATAAATTAGGTATGGAAGAAAGTGACTTCACTACAATAAAAGGCATTTATGAAAAGCCCATAGCTAATCCCATACTCAATGGTGAAAACTGAAAGTTTTTTAACTGAAATATGGATGCCTCATTATCTTTGATTTGACCAGATATTATTAATTGTATTTTGTTGGATGTTGTATATTTTTGTATCTCTATAAATAATTATTTTTCTTCTGAGCTCTAGTTATTTAGACACAGTTAGAGCAATTCTAAATATTCCTTTCTACTCTCATAAGACTTTTTTTTTTTTTTAAGTACTTCTCCTGTGAAGTATGAGATTGTCTAGACTGACTGATGAGAAGAACCCATGTTCCCAGCCCTGTGCAGTGCAGGTACTACACTCTATAATCCATAAATACTGGCACTATTTATATTCTGATCTGGATTAATCTGTATTGTGAGACCTGTAACAGTCCTGTGCATTGTAGGACACTAAGCAGCAACACTGCCCCCTATGAGCTAGATGTCAGTAGCACCATTCCGCAGTGAACATCCAAACTGTCTTCAGACATTAACAAATGTTCCCTGCAGGATAAACCATCCTTGGTTAATAACAACTAATTTAATTATACTTACTCCCCAGCCATACATAGTTTTTTCATATGCACTCACTGGCTACCATTCTACTAAATGGTTAGGTGAACACTTCTGCAAATGTCCAGGGTTTTCCTTTGTGTAGCTCTCTCTTATCAGAGATTTTTCATATGATCTCTGGGTGCCTTGAACTTTTTCTACTCTCAGCTTCATCTCCTTATCTTAGGGACTATGCTGGGCTCTGCTTAGCTTCAGCTTCCTCTCCCTATCACACAATCTAATAAGCTGGGACAATTGTAATATTCACCTTGTTTTATTTGTTTGAAAGGAAGAAAAGATTAGAGAAACAAATGTGAAACAGATAGGAAGAGCAAGACTTTAAATCCAAATACATAAGCAGTCTGTTTCCTGAACAAAACATGAATTTCACAGTTTTGCCTCATGCTTGGTATAGGCAAGTCCTGGGAAAAAACTACTGAAGATTTCAGCTCTTCATTCAGTGATATCATTTTTTTTTAATGCCGGCCTGTCTAATCAGCAATCCTCTAATGATTAATATATAAACATGCATACGTATCTTGGTGTCACTATTGCATTTTCCATATAAACAATCAATATAAAAGTTGAAAATTTTATTGTTTAAAAAAAGTCCAGAAAAGAAAGCATTCAAATGGAAGTTGACTCATTATGCATCTTCTAAGTTCATTAATGATCTAAATAAATTTATGAAATGACTATCAAGACTAACTAATATACAGATATGAGTTACCAAGATTACTACTTCTGTTACTCCAGAAAAATTAGCCTTCTGAGCTCTATTATTTTAAAAACAAAGTTACTTCTCACAGGAATATTTTGAGGTACTGGAGACAAAACAAATTATTCAACAAGTAAAATAATGAATCTCTAGTCATATTCTTGAAATAGAAAAAGTGGGTGAATTTCAGGATTGCCCATATATTTAATCTTTTTTAAAATGAAATCCAAAATATATAAATAAATACATAAATAAAAAAGAAAACTGAAGAAGTTAAGATATTCTACAAACTAAAAGAGAATATTAATTGCCAATAAATAATTAGTAACTTAATAATCAACTAATGCACTATTGGTTCATAATAATATACTGAAATTAAGAGATGCAAAATATTTGCATTTGCATTATCCTCATAAATATTTATATGTTTATATATTTATGTTTATTAGCCCTACCAAATGAAGATTTGGAAATGGTACCACTTTTGGAAAAGGTAGCTAAGCAGTGGGGAAAACTTTAACTTTTTTTTTAAGCTAATGTTATTAAAAAATAAATCTGTAATCAACTAAGTTATTACCTTCCCCATAAAATGTTGTTTTTTAGTCTTTCAGGTAAATTTATCCACTCTATTTCATATGTTTTGTTACATTTATTTTTGATTTTATAAAAAAATAATATTTATATTGTACTTTAATTTTTTTCTGTTTATTTCCCCCATATATCATGACTGGTCAAATCCAGAGACTATCTTCAATTATAGAACCAAAAAGCTGTATCATAATTATCTATTATACTTGCTTCTTCATTGAATATGGGCAGAAGTTATGTCTATTTACCATTTTGTTCTGAGATTCTAAAATTCCACCCAGCATAAATGGTAAAGTATAATGTCATACAATGAAACAGTTATTAGGGTTTCAAATTCATATGTAGATTCTTTATTCTTGATCTCACACAATATGGATAAATACAAAAGCAAATCCTTAAAAAGTGTCCTCTTTTTTTATAGCTCCTTGACCACTCTCCTTTTGAGAGAGGAATATTTGATTTCTCTAGCCATAATGATAAATCAATTAATGATTCCATGTGGCATTAAGACAGAATGCCAATTTTAATTTGAAAGTAGAAATATGAGTAAGACATAGATATTTAGTTTAAAAGACTTAACATTTACATTTTCCTTTTTTTTTAATATTTATCTATTTTTGAGAGTGAGAGAGGAAGAACACTAGTGGAAGAGGGAGACACAGAATCTGAAGCAGCTCCAGGCTCGGAGCTGTCAGCACAGAGCCTGACATGGGGCTCGAACTCACGAACTGTGAGATCATGACCTGAGACAAAGTTGGACACTTAACCAACTGATCCACCCAGGCTCCCCTTAACATTTACATTTTCTACAAAACAAGTTAATTCACACTCTATTTCTGTGGCCAAATGGTTAATTTACCAGTTATTTAATGCTATTAAAATATGACTTAAGGGTTTTAATTTATAACAAACAAGGTTCTTACACTCTATAAAAATATAATATGTCCTGCCATCAAGAATATCAAATGTTAATTATCTCTTTGATAAAATCTTTCTTCATAGATGAATACAAACTGAAAAAAAAACTACAGATAAAACAACTTACATTACTTCTATGTACAAACCAGGAACAGCATAATAAGTTTTCTGTAATTCTGTTCATTCACATAAGAAAAAAGGTATAGCTATGATTTAGCCATAGCAAAATTACTTCTTATTCTAATAATGTCAAAAAAATTGGCAATAAGAAAATTTTTCTTCCTAAAGGCAAAAGAATTGGTGGGCCATGAGCTCCTTTCTTGACCAAAAAATATCCAGATATGTTAACGTATTTTCTTTCTTGGTAAGACAATTTTGGAAAAATAATTTGCCAGGGACCAAGAGGCCATGGCCCTGGTAGCGATGCCCAGGGTGAAGAAGTAAGGCCCAAGGCCCAGGTGGCCTGGAGCCTGGACCTCTGCTGGCAGTGGTGTTTGGCCCTAAGAGGATGGCTGGTTAGCCAGTGACTAGTAAGATCCCTCAGAGGGGGGACAACCTAAGACAGGCACAGCCGCAAAAGGGCCATCAGGAGATAAATTCGTGCCAGGCCTACAATAAGAACATCGGGTCTGTAAGAATCTCTGCACTCAGGGTGATGATAATATTGAAGAAAAGTCCCTGCTAGCAGCAGCTGCAGCGTGAAGTAAAAGAGGGTCTTATGGCATCCCCTCCGCTAGCCAATTAGTGCTGCTGGTTTTATTCCTCTTAATAGGCTTTAGTTTGCCTCAGGTAATATAGAAATAATTAAAAAATAAAATAAATCTCTAATTATTCTATTAAACCTAAGAGTGCAGCCTGACCTTCAAGAATGTGGTAATTGCTGTAGTTTTCAGGTTAAGATATTATTAATGGTCAGTAGAAAATAAATAATCTTAGAGAGTAACTTTAGAGAAATACATGTTTTTCACACAATCCTCTAATTGTAGAGCCTTTAATTGATATATGTATACTTTGTTCTTATCCTTCCAACCCATAATATTCACCAGAATGTATCCATTAGTTATCCTTTGACTGCAGGTGTGCTGTTGTTTACCCTCAGATACTAATTGTTTAAACAATCTATGTAACCTTGAGAAACAAGGGTTCTTTGAAGTTTTATGGGATGTAAAGTTTGTTTTAATCAGTTTCTTTTATTTTTACTAAGAACCTTGAGAAATTGGAGTGTTTTCATCCTGCCAAACTTTGCAGGATGTGTGCTTGCTGTGTTTAGAGGAAAATGCATAAAAACCCTAAAGAAAAAATAAACTTTGAGCAGTCCAAATAAGAGGCTGTCTCCATGTTGTTTGTCTTTGTCTTGTCTTTATGTTTTCTGTCTCAGCCCTTACAAGGGAGACCTGGACCAGTCCTGACACAAGGCTGACTCCAAGAGATTGACTTCGTGATTAATTTCTTTCTCTCGCGCCTAGACCAACCCTCACACAGGTGAAACCCTGGACCAGCCGGAAGCCCTGAAGTAGGAGCTGGCCTCCTCTCAGGGCAGATCCTGGCAATAATTATCTTTATAGACTGCAAACCCATGAAATACATTAAGTAGTGTTTTCTATATTGCAATAGAATAATGGACTAGATATCAAAAAAGCACAGAATTAAAAATGTAAACATTAAAAAGACTCATTTTTTTCAAAAACATTTTTCATCTGTTATGACCCCATGAAGATGTTTCGTCCAATTTCTAGGTTTCAGTAATTTTCTTAAGATACTATTGTAAGTTTTAAAAATCCAAGTCAATTTCAGAGCTATTCTTTTCCTTTACCTTGAGTGATTCTATAATGTATTTAACATAATCATGGTTGAAGGATACTTTCATAATGTCAATCTGTTTATAATATCAGTGTCTTTACCTCTTTAATATAACCTGTGAAATGTCATTTTAAATGTCCTCCATCTATTATTTATAAAAACATGCATATACTTCAGATTGTGCTTACTTAACTGTCAGATGTTCAATGTATAAGAAAACAAGTTAAAAACGGAAAGAATTTTTCATTGAACTTTTGTAGTGCTGTCAAAACTAGACAAGAAAACATTTTATGTTTAAAATTGTGTTATTTGTGTTTTGAACAGATTAAAAATAATAATTATTTATATAAAGATTTTCTCTCCAAAGAGAACATAGAAGAAGTAATTATTTAAATATGAATTAATTTTAATTTTCTCAGCCAGGAATTAAAACTACCTTCGTTCAAGATTTTGTGAGAGAATTCATGGTAAGTTATGTACTTAACATTAGGAATGACAATGGGCATAATAAATATTAAGATGAAAGCCCAAACACAAGGTAAATCTGCTGATTAATTTTGAAAGTATTTTATACATCATGGTATAATTTCTTTTTCAAATCTCCTGTGGGGAGACTGCTCTCATTTTTCCTTTTTTTAATAGAGACTCTGACATTTTTTTAAAGTATTTGTTTATTTCTGAGAGAGAGAGAGAGAGAGAGAGAGAGAGAGACAGAGCGTGCCTGACCAGGGGAGGGACAGAGAGAGAGGGAGACACAGAATCCGAAGCATGCTCCAGGCTCTGAGCTGTCAGCACAGAGCCCAACGCAGGGCTCAAACTCACGAACTGAGAGATCATGACCTGAGCCTAAGTCGGACACTTAACCGATTGAGCCACCCAGGCACCCCAAGATTTTGACATTTTTAAATGTAATTATTTACCCATATTTGTTTACCCAATGCAACAATATCAAATAATCATCATTTACATTTTAAGACTCTTTTGCCAGGTAAAATGCTAAACACTTGATATAGACTGTCCCAATTAATCCTCATTAATCAGAATGCTATACTGCAGAAATTTTAGGGCATATTACTGTATCTGTTTCACAGGTAAAGAAGTTAGAGCTTAAAATTGTGACTTGGGCAAAATCACAATGGTGTTAACTGACAAACTTCAGAACTCAAAATAAGGTCAGTTAACCTCCACAAACTTGAACCTTTCCACCCTGTAATCTACATAATATACCAATGTTTGTAAAATTCTAATAAATGGGAAATAAATGAAAAATCGAAACAAAGAGAGTAAGGGAATGTATACTTCAACTGATATAGGTGATATGTAATGTTGGCAACTTTTTTCTGATTTAGGTTTTTATATTTGGTAATTATGATAACAGGAAAATAAGATTTATTATTATCATGTTGAATTATTTCAATTTAACTTAGTATGAGATCATATAAGCCTTCAAGAGATATATAGTAGAAGAAAGCAAAATAAATATCAATCAAAATGTTGAATCCAGGCAGTTGTATGTAGGATAAGCAAAGTCAAATGAGTGAATGAAGAGTAGGACGTCTTGTTTTAAAAAATATCCTCACTTGATATTTTGAGTATTTGAGCAGAAGCCCCAAATGATCTAAGAAGGCAAGTCTTATGGATACTGGAGACAAGCAGCCCAAGCACAGGCACCAGCCCTGTGAAGGCTGGGATGGGGTATCTGTGTTCTGATGTTGGAATGATAGGATGGAGGTACAGCTGGATCCAAACGAAGAGCACTGAGTAGAGGTAGAGGAAAAGTGTATGGAGTGAAGGCAAAGAATTTTGATAAGGAAAGCAGACTTTTATTTTTTCAAGTGCGATCAGAAGCCTTTGGAGGGATTGGAGTCAGGAATGAAAGGATCCGTTATATTTAAATAGTATCATTTTGGGAATTATCTATTTGAGGCAAGCATAAAAACAGAGGAAACATTTCCATTTAGAGGATATAGAGATAGTCCAATTCAGAAATGAGGCTGGTTTGGGCTGAGGAAGTTGGTGGTATTTAGATTTTGCATATACATCAAAGATAGACACAGCTCTAATCAAAGATACATTGGATGGGATGTGTACAAAGAGACCCATAAAGAATGACTTCAATATCTGGGACTGCGCCACTAGAAGAATTAAATTTAGAGCAAATCCACAAAACCTATATTAAAAAAAATAAAAACTCAAAACCTTTTGCTCCCTTAGAAGGATTATCTCTGATTACTTTCACTCAAATTTCCAACTTTCTCTGGAGTAAAACTAACTGAATAAGTAAACTTAGAGTTCTATAAGTTGAACTTCTACTTAGCTGTAAGATGCATGAATTTTAGTCCTCCTTTACTAATAGACAACAGCTATATAAAATCCTTTTTATCCTGTGAAATTTTCTTTTGGGTTAAATATTTAAAACCTCAGAGAAGTTTCTAGAAGTTTGGTTCATCAGAGAAATAAGTGCAGTGCATTTTAAAAGTGATCATCATGGCAAAAGGAGATACTCTTCTCTGAAAATGGCTTGTGCAAGCTAAAATCCTGTACTTGGACCACGTTTGAAATGTACTTCTTCCCTGTAGTAAGAATTCTAAAAAGAGTTTTGCATTTGGATAAGCTGGCTGTGACCTTTGCAATTTTAGAATTGCCAATTATATTATAATTAAACGATTTCATTTTAAAGTACATATATCAGTACTTGAGAGACATTTCTGACTTGAGAATACAAAGGCTTTGTCTGTTTCTTTTCATAGGCTTATATGAAGCTGATATCCTAGCAGTGACAATACAGTGGCAATTACTACATATATTTTCTTAAACATCTGTTAACAGCTATTTTGTTTCAATTTAATATAAATTAAATAAAAATTGTATTGTAGTATATCTTCTATTATTGCTAGAATTCAAACACTGAAATTACACACTTTGAAAGTGTACAATTCAAATAAAAAAATACTTAGACCACAAATTAAAAACATAACCATGGAACTGCAGCCCAGGGAAGGCAAAACAGAGGAATTTGATATGTTGATTATCCTAAATCAATGAAAGATTGTACCTGCACATAAAGACAGAGCAAAGAAGAGGAATACGTGTTCATTTCATGCATATTTTAGATTAATATATGTTTTATTATATTTAACAGTTTTGTGTCTAGTATATTTTATAAAATCTTCCTTTAATTTAGCTTAATCTTTTATTATCAGGTTTTCTTAATTTTACTATGTTCTCTGATTTTTGTTTACTCTCTGAGTAGATTAAATTTTCATTTCCTTCTGTTTTCTCAGCTGATTTGTATACTTACTTCTATTATTTAAATTTATTTTTCTCATTTTGCATAAGCTAAGAGAAAGTAAACCCATTAAGAGAAAAATATTTCTTTCATGATTTCCATGAAATTGTTAGCTTCCCAAACAATTCTCATCTTGTATAAAGTAAAACTTTAATTCTCTGTGTCATGAGTCTGAATCTACTAGAAAAAAATATCTAGTACATTTAAACACTAATATAACCTTTCCCCTAAGATAGTGGCAATTCTACTGGATACTCCAACAGTACATCTAGAAGTTAGAATTTGGCTTCACTGTGATCTACCTCTTAACCAAATATATCTGCAGATCAACTGTAAACAGAAATAGAAGTTAGTTGGGAGGAAAATACTCCTGAAAATGTTTACTATGTATTCCAACATTTTAACTGAATGAAAAAACCTATGGTTAGGCCTCCCCAAAACATCCCTGAAATGAGGAATTAGAAAACAATTACAAGATTAAAAATTAATTAATTACAAAGATACTTTGGAATCAGAGTATGAGAATTCTTTTCCCTGTAACTTTCTGATAACCATAGTGTGAAATATATTCCCTTCCCATCAAAAGAGTGTTTTGAAATATTCTCTTAATGGATTTGTTTCCTCAACACGATGCTTTTTGAAAGTAAAGTTAAAGCAGAAAGTAATAGGACTCTGGAAATGATGCATCTAATTTTATTCTATGAGATCAGTTCACTTCACATGGCTTAACGATGGCAGTTTCTCTCTAGATCAAGTCTAGACAAGTAGATACCTCATTTTTACATAAAAAGACTAACAGAAAATACATATTGAAATGTGAGTGCAAAAGTTAAACATGAAATTTATATTCATAGGGTAAGAGAAAGCTCTTTTCTCAGGGAATTTGAAACATAAAATGTCTAAAATTCTCCATCAGCTTTAGGCACCATCATTAAAATATACTGCCAAACTTCTGTATAAGTTCATAAATGGTATTATTTTCATTCACCTAAACCCCGTATCATCTGATAAACGGTGAAGGTTGGCTACAGCTTTTGGCATGCCTAGGGATTTCCATGTTTGTCTAAATGGTATGGAATTTGTGAAGTTTCCATTCTCATCATAGATACCATTCTCACTCTACTAGTTTTCTTTCATTTTGTAAAAAATAAAAGTGAAACAGAACTACTTTTATTTAAATTCTTACACAACTGCCCTATTGGCACAAATTACAGACACTACTGAAGTTGAGTACCACATGCCTAATTTCAATGTTATTCAGTAGTACCAACTAGAACTTGGTGTCGAAGGACCATTTAACAGGTCAAAGTGTAATGTGCATGATTGAAAGTTGTCCAACTCAGTGTACAAAACAGAGTTCCTGACCCCCCCACTCACCACAAACCTGGTCTTTGTGCAGTTTATGATGATACTATTATCTAGTTGCTCAGTCCAGAAATGTCAGGGTCAACCTCATTCTCCTACTCCCACCATCCAAGCCATCAGGAAATCCAAATTTTGACTACCTTCGACCATCTCACAGCCATCACTGAGGATCCAATCACCACTGCCTCTCTTAAATTTTTAAGGCCTTCTAACAAGTTTGAGTAGCTTATTTTTCTTAGCCCCATTGATTATTACAGCAATAGGATAATAACTGTTCTTTTACAGTCAGCATTCAGATTATGTCACTCTTCTGCTCCAAGACTCTCATCAGCTCTCCATCTTCTCACAGAAAAAAAACATACAAAGCTCTATGTGACCTGCTACCTGTTTCTCTGAGTGCATATGTTACCATTTCTCCCTTGTCTTCTTTGTTACAGTCATGCTGGCTTCCATGCTGTTTTTACAGCATGCCTGGGACTTTTCTGCCTCTGGGCACTCTTACTTGCTGTTCTCTTCTCTTGAAATGTCCTTTCCTCAGATATCCACAAGCTTGCTTATTGCACTTTTCAGAACTCTACCGAAAGTCAGATCTCAATAATATTTTTCATGTCTAACTTTTGGAGATGTCTCAACATGTCTTATCTTCATCTTTGATTTAATTTCTTCTTCTGTACATAAGAATTTTGTTGGTTTTATTCATTGCTATTACGCTGATTCCAAGATCATTGCCTGACACATAGTAATAAAGACTCAGTATATCTTCACTAAAATACTGGATAAATGAATAAAGCTATGCATCTATGCAAGTAACAAGATTTAGCCATTCTCTATAAAATCGGTTATTCTCATCTCAGCTCCAGGAAAAAAAAAAAAAAAAAGGTGGGGTTTGGTGGGGTTTCCAAACCACAGTTACTGCTCATACAGTGACTTCATATATATGAATTCCTAAACTGAAAGGGTAATGGCTTCATTTTCCCTATGTAGTTGAATCCTCTGGGAAGGACTTCTCAAATCTTACAATACTTTCCTGGGATAGTGCAGGTTAAGATTACAAAATAAATTAACTTGATTTGTTACATATCTTTATAATATTTTCTTTTCTTATAAACCAGAATTAAAAAAATAATTTTGTTGTTTAAAAGAGTTTCGTGTTACTAGCTTATAACAAATTGATCCTGCTCATTCAAGCTGTTATCTTACATATATGTTTATATATATTAGATATACAGAAAATAGATCTATGGAAATGGATATTTTCTCCTAATTGCAGAATTACTAGTTTGCTTTTTCTACACATTATTTTATCTTAATTATGAACCATATAAAGGATTATAACGTACTATGAGTTTTATTCCAATGCGAGAGAATCTTCTCGATAATTCAAACTCAACAAACCAATACTTTCTCTTGGTTGTTCTGGGCTGAGATCAGCCTTCCCTTCACCCATTGCAGCCTGTTTGATAGCTCATTACCAAGCAGCATGGTATGTTTGTTTCAGCTTGAACATTGAACATAGTCAACTTCTGTTAGGCTAAGCCACACTCCTGGGTTAATATTTCTGATACTAAGCTCTGCTATGTTATGTTTGTTATGTTATTATTTTATATTATATATATGCATATATATATATAAACTATATATATATATATATATATATATAACATATATAAACAAAGCAAGTATATGTATATATTTGCTTGAAGCCTTGAGGCTTCCTCTCAGTATCTGTGCTGTAGAGAGTGCAGTACCCATGTGGATGAAGTCATGAACTGGAATTGGAATCTAATTTCTTCACCCGTTCCACCATGGAGGTGCCTGTTATGTTCATCTTAATTTTTTGGTTATTTTACTTTCCCCAAAGCATTATATACTGAGAACTTTCTAAAATAGAATAAATTATTTAAAAATAGAATAAAAATACATACAAAATACAAAGAAGCCTTTAATGATATCAGATTCAATAGATATGAATGAAGTTATCAAGTTATTATAAAGTTTTCCAAGTGTTTTCTCAAATTTTGTATTTATTTTATCACAGACATATAACAGTTTATGGGCTGGCACTTGTCCGTGGAAACTACTTGCCCATGGACCTCACTGCTCTAGTGAAAATTGAACTAAGAATCATGTTTTCCACCAGAGGAAGAAAATGCCACTTAAAGAATGATGTTAGACAGTTTGCCATACTTACAAGTGCCATAGACATCACATCCTTTGAAATAATCATACTTATTGAAAATACCTGTTATAGTCTAATGGTATGTGTTTCTGTGCTTAATGCTTTGAGGGGTCAATGTGGCTTAGACTAATACAAAAATCAGGAACCAGCAATAAGTAGTATTAGAATGTAGCTTATCTCAATTTAAGTATGGTATGAAAGAAAAGAAAAGAAAAAATAAAAAACATCCACTTGAAATACCTTCAGCCAAAGCAATGTTCTCAAGGGAGATGCATAGTTCAGTTAAGAGACAGAAGTTGAAGGAAGGAAAGAGAGGTGGTAGTGGTAGAGATTAAAGATAAGAGTATATTTTACTATTTGGCAATAAATATTTTGCAGTTGGGACAGGGTGCGTGTGGGGGTTGGATAAGGAATTATACAGAACTATGGAGCTATGGAAGGGACAGGTGATGAGAGACATCCTAGGACTTGATTTCTTGTGTGACTGATGGAACAGACAGGACTGTGACGAGGGGTTGTGTCCTGATTGTTCCTTAGACAGATTGGTATGGTTGTGGTTGAGAGTATTTTTCTATTTGTCACCAGAGACACACACATCATATTCTGTGTTCTCCATTTCATTCTTGCCTCAGAAGGACCAATGTAATAAGGGACACACAGAGTTCGGGGGTCTGGTCTTCACTCCTGCTAAGGGTGCTTTACAGACAGAAAAATGTTTCCAGGATCAGAACGAGCTCTGCATTTCCCTCACTCTTGCCTTTCAAAGAATCTCTCAAAAAAATTAATGCTAACAGCAGAACAAATTTGTGGTTTACTGCATTTCAGTTTCAATCTCCTTGTCTTCTCCTTAGACAACCTTGTCTATAGCCGGTGGAGGGTTACAATTAATATAACTAATAACCATTAAGAAAGCGTTTGTTATGTGCAGACATTTTATATGGATAATCCAATTTAATTTAATCACTATCTCAACCCAATTTGATTAGGATTGCATAGTAAGTTGAAAAGTTGCTATACCACCCCATGGACTCCTACTCCACAATCTGTGCACCAGTTTCTCCCATTTTTAGATCATCCAGGTCAGAACAAGGACAGCGAGTGTGGCGGACCAGACAGTGTGGGTCCTGATGCAAATTGTGCTTGGTTCTCATTTTATAAGGCTGTCCTACTTTATAAACTTCATCAGTTTCAAAGTAGGTTAAGTGATCTGACCATGGCTTTTTATGGAATATTTCGGCTACATAAACACCCTATAATGCATAACATGAAAGCTATTCAATGTGAATTTGTTCAACATGTTCTTGAAAGCATGCTGTGTGGGTTTGAGTACTGAAAATGGTTGACCTTATTTGAAACCTAATAATGGCTGAACCACACGTTTCACAATTTCTATAATTCTGGGGTCAAGCATAATGTTCACAATTATATAAAAATACCCTTCATAATTTAAAAAAATCACTGAAGGACCTTTATATACTGTGATGCTCTCAATCAAAGTAAGCTAACTAGTGATGTGCTTTTAACAAAACATTGAGAGGCCCCTGGAGACACCAAGGACAGCAATCTGAGGGATTCCGGGAACGGGCAGACCATCATTAGGTTTGGTCGGTGTGCCCAGCAGGGCCGTCATTTTCAAAGCACAATCAAGTAGAGATGAAAGGAATAATCCCTGGGCTGCATATATTCCACATCAGCTACTACTATTTTAATAGCCTGTGAGATAAAGGAAGTTTTAAAAGTTAATTCCTTTGGTCAGCTCATTAAAAAAAGCATCTCTCGTAAATTAATGTTTCAAGGGGCAAAAAGCCAGAACGTACATTGATTTTGATGGGAGGGAAATTAATCAAAGTCATCTATTAAATAACTACTTGAAATCTATTTTTAACTGCATTTTATAGTTTGATCTGAATATCAGTGCAGGTTTTTTTTTTTTTTTTTAAGGAAAAAGAGTCCACGACCACAAGCAAGAACAAATTCCAAGAAAATACCTTTCCATAGCTTACATAGTTTTCTCTTTTCTTCAATGACTGTACCCTGAGTTTTGCTTTTTTTTTTTTTTGTCTTTTTGCATAGACATCAATAACGTATTTTAAGCAATAAGTCAGTCTGCAGTCCTGTAGTCTGTAAGCCCCTTGACTAATATTATTTTACAATGAAAGGCAACCTATATCATTTTTTTGCATTTTATTTTCTTCAGTGGCACATAAAATATTTCTCCATCATTGGAGAAATAAATTGTTTTTATTCTCAATCAACTTTCAGTCTAGTTGGTAAATAAAGCATGAACGTACAGTACCTGTAGCATATTATTTTTAATCTATGCTATTGTTAAAGACTAATGTTACTAAAAAAATTAAAGTTACTTTACATGAAAACTAAAGGCAAAAAATAATATTTTATATCAGATAAAAATAAACCCTTTTAAGGTAGAAAAGGAAGTGGATAATAGATGCTAGTAGAGTTTATTCCTTCTTTCTTTCATTCAACAAACATTTAATTAAACACACAACATATGTCACACTCTAACCAATGTTGCAAGGAAATATCTAAGGGTCAATAAGACAGAAAAAAATCTCGGCCCACATCAAACTTGGAAGTTGTTGACATTTAGAGATAGAAAAAAATGTATGTAAATTAGAGGAGAGAGAATCAGTAAAAGTACAGAAATGAGGAGGTGAAGGAGGAGGAGGAGGAGGAGGAAAAATAGAAATAGAAGAAGTAGTAGCAGCAACGGCAACAGTTACAATATATTTCCTAACCTGAACATAATGTGATTAATCAGAAATAAAATTGGAGATATTCAATCAAGGAAGACTCTAAAGGAAATTAAGAACAAGCTTAAATCATATATTATTCCCATTGACAATAGGGAAGTATTGACAGCTTTTAACAGAGAATTGACATATCAAATAAGTTTTAAGGAAAAATGAGCAGCCTATAGAATGAATACAAGGAAAGAAACATAAGGGAGGCCACAGTTAGAGTAGCTTGAGGGTACCTGGTAATTAACTCCTACAAATGGTGGTACCTCTGAATACAGAAAAGAAGAACGAAACTTTAAGTAAGAGGAAAGGGGGCACCTGGGTGACTCAGTCGGTTAAGCATCAGACACTTGATCTCTTGGCTCAGGTCACGACATCAGGGTTTGTGAGATCAAGCCCCATGTCCAGCTCAGGTTGACATCACACAGAGCTTCCTTGATATTTTCTCTCTGCCCCTCCCCACACGCACGCACTTTCTCTCTCTCTTTCTCTCTCTCAAATAAATATTTTTTAAAAGATAAATAAATAAGAGGAAGAAAAATAACGTTTATTAATAGTTTAGGATAGGTGTGTTTCATGTGCAAATGTACTTAATCCTCATAAAATATTTTATTGCATTTTAAGCACCAATAGATAGACAGAACAAGAAAAAACTTCTTAAAAGACAGAGTAGAGGTTCAAATCTAGGCATTTCTGAATAAAACACTCATGAGTAGAAATAGTAAATAAGCATATGAAAAATGTTCAATTAGGGAAATAAAACTAAACCACTATGAGATACCACCCAGGAAGAAAGGAAAGACAAAAAAAGAAAAATATAGTGTATATGCTAATTGCTAGGGACATTTGGTGCATTTGGAACTCCTACACAATATTGTTGTCTACGCAAAATAGAGCATTCTCTTTGGAAATTGCTTTCTTATAAAGTTAAGCATTCACGTATCATGTGGTCAACAAACTGATACTCCTAAGTATTAGTCAAAGAAAAATAAAGACACATGTCTATGCAAAAGCCTGCACAGCAATGATTATAACAGGTTTATTCATAATTACCAAAACCTGAAAACAAAATTACTATCAACTTGTGAATGAATAAACTGTAGTGGATTTATATGAAAGAATACTACTCAGCAATAAGAAGGAAATAAATACTGGCACATTAAAAATTAAAAATCTATATGAGGAACATCTCAAATTCTATGATGACATGAGTATGATATTCTGCAAAAGAAATAATAACAAATAAAGAAACAAACAAAAAAACCCGGAAGTATAGGAACAGAAAACAGATCAGTGGTTTGCCAAGGGCTTGGAGAGGGGTAACGGGGTTGATTATAAAGATGGAAAGCTATTTTTTGGGGGGATGATGAGAATATTCTCTCTCTTGATTCTGGAGGGTGTTTACATGACTTTATACATTCGTCAACATTCTTAGATTTGTACACATAAAAGGAACACAATTTATGGGATCTAAATTATAACTCGGTTAAAAAAAAATCAATGCATATGCCATGCAGTGTGGCAGATGATAAAGATGGGCTCCTTGGGAAAAGATCTCCAACTAGCACTATCGACAAGCCTTTGAGAGTGAAAAGGCTTAGTGTCATTCGATGGTTTTGCAGGTTAAAAAAATTCTTTAATTCCTAGGTGCTTTAGTTTCTTCATCCATGAAATGGTAATTCAAGCATCCCTTCATTCATCTAATATTTATTGAGCACTTACTATTGTTAGATATATATTTTTATGCTGAAACGAATTAGTGAGAACATGACTAATTTGGCTCTCTTAGAATTTCACTGTATTGGAGGGCAAACAAAAAATAAAATAATAACAATTCTTCTAATTCATAGAATTGTTATTAAGATTAGTAGTTACCTTATATTCAACTTAAAGAAGATATATATGCATAGCACATATTAAGGCAGGTATATATTACTATTTTTAAAGTAGCTTTACTACTTGTTCAGTAACAAATCTTCCAATATTGTGCCAAAGTTGAATGCCTGGCTGTCATCATTTTGTGATACAAGTGATTTAGAAAGGGCTGGCTAGGGAGAGGCGTGGAGGTGGAGTGGGGGCAGTCTCACTACACTTACTTCTCATGGCTTCAGCTTCCTTTTAATGCCTTTGTTTCTGCATACAACGTCCTGGACTTGCATACAAGACTCCCCATAAGTCTTCTCAAAAGCCGATATGAGATCCTGGTGTGGAAATGGAGGTGAGGGTGGAATCTAAGGTACTACAGCTTCGTATAGGCTTTATATCTGCCCTCCTATTTCCAGTCACACCCAAGTGCCCACTTTCACACCAGTTCTTTAACCCTTTAGAAGTTCTGTTATGTGAACTGATATTTTCAGGGATACCCCTTGGCCAGTTTGTGTTGTCCTGGGAAATTAGTGTCGTTTGTTGCTTTTGTCTCCTTTGCTTTCTTTACGGGTTCTTTTCTCCCTTTACGGGCACTTAGGTGAGAATTTGGGAGGTCTACATTAGTTTGTTAGGGCTGCCGTAGACAGCACTACAGATGAGGTGTCTTAAGTGATTTCTCAGGATTAGGGGGGCTAGAAATCTGAGGTGAAGGGTTGGTTTCTTCTGAGGTCTCTCTCCTAGGCTTGTGGCTGGTCACCTTCTCCCCACATCTTTACGTGGTCTTCCTTCTGTGTGCCTATCCTAACCTCCTCTTCTTATAAGGACACTGGTCATTTCAGATTAGGACGTGCCAGTGTGACCTCATTTTTACTTGCTTACCTTGTGGAAGACCCTATCAACACATATAGTCACATTTTGAGGGACTGTGTGTCAGGACCTCAACACAGGACTTTTGAGGGGATACAGTTAAGCCCATAACACAAAGTATTTGAACTCAGTGATTTCTATCAGGAAACTCTACTAGGCATTTTACTTGTTTTATGCTATCAAGTGTATGCAAATAAGAAAATAAACACAGGCTATTTCAGCCTGATTGAACAGAGTAATCCAGAGATGTTTTTTAATTAAATTGGATTTCTCATCTAATCTAAAAATAACTATGTTCCTTATAAGAGACATTTGTAGCAACACTTTAATCCTAAAATCAAAATCTGAATGATCTATACCTCAGATTAATGTCATTACTTCTTTAGAGTCTTACAGATTACAATGAAATATGGAAACTATAAACCTTAAATAAGTATTTTTGTAAGTGAATAAATGAATAACCAACCTAGAATATCTGTGCCATTTGGGGATACAAATTCTTCCTGAATTCTATTTAAACATGCAAATTAACCCTCACATAATTACATACTTGCCTCCTTTTTGAGTCAGAATCCCTTTAAAACAGCAGGGAGGTAATTTTTAAAGAGACAGGATTTTAGGATAACACAAATCAATAGACGTTATATCAACCACATATCTGGACATCAAAAAAGGATGGATTGTTCCAGGGCAGATTCTTCTCTAGAGAAACTAAATCTTAAGGAAAAACCCTACTGGAAGTGACACTTGTGAATCTTACAAAAATGTTGTCACCTTTTCTCCATGCTACCCTTAATAAGTGGTTCTCAACCAGGAGTGGGGTTACCCCCAGGTGATATGTAGCTAAATATAAAGACACCATGACACACTAAGGGGGTGCTACTGGCATCTAATGGATAGACATCTTACAATGTACAGGACAGCCAGCACAACAAAGAATATCCCGTTCTAAATGACCACAATATTGCCATTGATAAATCTTGTGTAATATAAACACCACCACTTCAAATGAACTTTTAATTAGCTTTCAGTGCTTCACTCTTAATAATCTGTGGTGCTTGAGGGTAACCATATGAAAGAGATAAAAAAAAGTGAATTAAAAATAAAATAGTAATCTGGAGAGAAAATAATAACTCTGTATAGTATTATCAATATAATCTTTCAATATCCCCTTATCAATATCAAACTAATTGAGAAAAAACTGAGGGTTGGCAGATTAAAATGCCATATTTATTACTAACAGATAAAGCTATTCCTAGATCTTAATCAATAAGATCTATACGCAAGTGTTCTTCTTAATACAAGATCTCAAAAGTGTCCAGACACGGCAAAAACAACCCACGTCGCATCCAGTCCTCCGCACCCCTGCCTCTAAGGGACAAAGCTTGCACACGGCACACAGCAATGTGGAACCTAGACAAGCAACTTGATCCCAAGAAACAAAGAAAGGAGAGCACAGAGTTATACACGCTTATTTTCTCCTTCATAACTCACCACTGGGTTTTCAAAATTCACCCCCTTTGGGTTACATTGTTGTAAGGGGATTGAGAAAGATCAGGTATGTTACATTAAGGATTTCCTTCCATACAGAAGTAATCATCAAGGGCGGGAAATCAACACACTCTCTCAAACATAGAAACAACAACAAAATAATAAAAAGAAAGAAAGAAAATGTAATATATTATGAAGAATTTAGAAGATTTTGGTATTTATAAAACAAAAACAGCATAGCAATAAAAGAGACAACTCTCAGAAAAAGTATTACAAATTAAAAATACAACACATGAAATAAAAACAATTCTTGAAAGAATTGAAAAAATAGAGTTAAGGAAATGCCACATGATAAAAATAGAATCACCATATGATCCAGAATTTCACCACTTAGTATCTAACCAAGGAAAACAAAAACATTAACTCAAAAATATATACACATCCCTATGGGTGTTGCAACATAATTTAAAATAGCCAAGACATGGAAGCGACTCAGGTGTCTATCCATATATGAGTGGAAAGAGAAGATGTGATGTATATATATAAGGAAATGCTAGTCAGCCATAAAAAGGAATGAAATCTTGTCATTTGCAACAACATGAATGGATCTAGAGAGTAAAATGCTAGGCGAAATAAGTCAGAGAAAAAGAAATATCATTCGTTTTACTCTTATGTGGAATTTAAGAAACAACAAAGAAGGAAAGATAAAAATCAGCCTTAAATATAGAGAACGCACAGATGGGTTACCGCAGGGAAGGTGGGTGGGAAGATGGGTAAAATAGGCGATGGGGATTAAGAGTACTCTTATCACAATGAGCACTGAGTACTGTGTAGAATTGTTCAATCACTCTATTGTACACCTGAAGTTAATATAATGCTTATGTTCATTATATTTAACTAATTTTTTTTGGTTGAGAAAAGAAACGTCACATGAAAAATAAAACCAAAATATGGATAATAAGAGATTTGAGAAAATTGGGCGATAAATTCAGGGAAGTTAGCATCATTCTCCACACCAGAAAGAGAGAATGGAGGAAACTGAAGCATGGAAATAGGAGGAGAAATAGGAACTCTATGAATCACATGTGTCCAATTGAAAGGTTGTGACCAAGTGAGGCCAAAAAATGAATATCAATCCATTCTGAAATTTCAGATTCTCATGAAAAAAGAGGACATGCAAGTGTCTATCAAAATTGAACAATATTATTACATATTATTGTGTGTGTATGTGTTTGCATAAGGGCCATAGAAAAGAGCCTAATACTCAACTAGCATAATAGTTAAGTCAACACACTACATCTAAAATTGAAAATACATAATTGAGGCAAAAATCCAGATCTAGAGCTCCAAGACTAAAACAGATTCTTTCTAAGGATCCAGATTAAAGGCTGCAGAAATTTGAAGACTCCTGCTTCTCACTGTAAGCCTTCATGCATACACTATCAGGAAAACAACACACATGCATCATTTCTGTAAATTACAAAATTTTCATCTTTATTCTGTTAGTTAACTATATATAGGTTATATAAATTGTTTGATTCATGTGATGGGAACACCTTGTAAGAATTGTGTGTAGTGACTGAAACCCCAAATAGTGGCATTACTAATATACACTAAAATGTCTTATATACTAAAAACATTTATATGCTATTTTTATTGAAAATTGTGATTACATACCTCAAATGGCTCATAGCCTTTTTTCACTACCTATAAACTAAAATTTTTCCATTCCACAAATTATTATTCCACAGTATACATTTTTTTTTTTTTTTGAGAAACACAGAGACAGAGAGTGAGCAAGGGAAGGGCAGAAGATGGAGATACAGAATCCGAAGCAGGCTCCAGGCTCTGAGCCATGAGCACAGAGCCCGACGTGGGGCTCGAACTCACAGACCGTGAGATCATGACCTGAGCCGAAGTCGGACACTTAACCGACTGAGCCACCCAGGTGCCCCCACAGTATACATTTTTAAAAATGAACGGCTGTCCATGTTTCAGATATGTCAGCCCTTCCTTCTATCATTTGCTCCTTTGGAAAATGTCTGAGAAATAGCATTATAACTATTCATCACATAAATAATGTATAATTCACCTTTTAATAGCATATTAAAAGATGTTCATCATCATACATCATCAGGGAAATGTAAATTAAAACTATAATGAGAAGTCACTACACAACTAATTACAGTGGTTAAAATCCAAAACACTGACAACACTCAATGCTGAGGAGAATTTGAAGTAACAGTAACTCTCATTCATTTGTTGGTGGGAATGCAAAATTGTACAGCCACTTTGAAAGATGGCCTGGCAGTTTCTTAAAAAAATGGAACATAATTGTAGCATAAAAATGTAAGATTCATGCTCCTAGATATTTATACAAATGAGTTGGAAACAAGTACACACAAAAACCTGCAACTACAGTGTATAACAGGTTTATTAATAATCATCAAAACATGGACACAACCAAGATGTCCTTCAATAGATAGAAGGATAAAGAAATTGTGGTACATCCATACAATTGAATATTATTAAGAGAAATCAGGAAGTGAACTATAAAACCATGAAAAGCCATGAAGAACCTTAAATGTATACTCCTAAGTAGCCACATACTGTATGATTCCACTTTATGACATTCTGTAAGACGCAAAACTATAGAGATGTACAAGATCTAGGGGTTTAAGACAAGGAAGAAAGGGATAAGCATATATAGCAGAGGGGATGTTGGGCCAGTGAAACTATTCTGAATGAGACTGAAATGGGGGATATACAACATTACACATTTGCAAAACCCATAGCACTTAAACACCAAGAGTAAACTGTAATGTAAACCATGGGATTTAGCTAATATTGATGGATCAATATTGGTACATCAGTTGTGCCAAACACATTACAAGGATGCAATATTTTAATAATAGAAGAAATAGTGTGTGAGGGAAGTGGAGGTACATAGGAATTTTCTGGTAAATTTTTCTGTAGACCAAAACCTCTCTAAAAATAAAGTACATTATGCTTTATCTTTAATTGTTTACTGTTTAATTTCTACATATGTGATTTTTCTTATTATAAAGTATTATTTCTATGAAAAATACCTAAGTTGCTTACTGAAATAATTATAAAAGACTCAAGAAAATCATTATAATTGTTCTGGTTTTAAATGTTCTTTATAAATATTTTAAAATAATTTTCTTCATGCCTTTTTGCCATTAAAGCTCTACCATTAGTAAGAAATTTATTGGAATGCCTTCTTGGAGCTTTCCTCATTCGTGTATGTGTGTGTACACTTGTATTCTTCTGATTTAAATAAACCTGACACCTATCTGTGGTTCTTAAATACATGACGTGGATAATTATATAAGAGAAACCATAGTTGATCAAAGGAAGTTCACATGTGAAAACAAAATATGGGGTTACTAGCTTTGCCACAGAGATATCTGACTTATAGACTCCCTGTTAAGAGATGACACTATGTTAATATATAAGCAACAAATATCCACAGACCTTCAAGTAAACTTTATCATAAAACTACTGTGATGGTTGGTTGGTTGTGTCCGACTTCAGCTCAGGTCATGATCTCATAGTTTGTGAGTTCAAGCTCCACAACAGGCTCTGCACTGACAGTACAGAGCCTGCTTGGGATTCTCTCTCTCCACCCCTTCACCACTTGCTCTCACTCTCTCAAAATAAAGAATAAATAAACAAAAAATAAAACTATTGTGTTGGTGAAAATCAACTACTACTTCCAAAATTTGAAGTCATTCAAAGAGCAAATAATCATTCTTTTTCTAATGTGTATTTAAAAAAAAAAAAACCTCTATACTCACTCCTTCCATTCTGCAGTATTATAGCACATGACATTGTGTTTCCTAGATTTTCCCTTTTCCTAAAAATCATGGAGAAACTTGGCTAAAATATAACCTTCTCCTATAATGACTATAAATACTATGATGCCAATCCTCCATTTAACCATCATCAAAATAGAAGCATCCATGCAACAACAAATACATCTGCGGTTTCATTCAGTTTTCAAGTCAGTTTTCTTTGAACTAACTAGTCTCCAGGGAACATTATATAAACTTTGGTGGTTGTGAACTCTATTCCATGTCCTCATTATGATACTCTAGGAAGGCTTGAGAAATGAGTGTAGTTCCACAGAAAAGAGGCAATTTCACACATTATTCATAAAAACACTGAGTTTAGGTTTGTATCATCCTGGATGGAAAATTTTGAGACATACCAGATAAATTATCTGCATTGATTTCTGAGATATTTGGTCTTGGATTAGATTTAACTCAAGTTAGATACTTCTTCCTCTCTCTCATAAACACCTTATATCCAGTGCTGGTGTCACTGGAAGAAGGAACCATGTTTCACTGACAAATTCAGTATCTGGATGGGCTCAGAATCTTCAGAGGGAAGCTAAGGTCAACAGCAACTTCTGTTTTTCAATAGCTCTTGTTTTGTGATTCATTAAACTGAACATTCAGAGAACAGCTGTTCAAGAAGAGTAACTTCCTTTTTGGTAGAGACTGCAGGTTCCACTCCCCCCACCCCACCTAGCAAGTTGACAGTTTTGAGATTGCTTATTGCATGAGTCGGCAATCGGGAATAAGGCATCTGGAGCTAATGGGTACAAAGTTTTTAACTGCTATCTCTTAAAAAGTCACTTTAAAACTGAATTTAAAAATAAAAAATCTGTCACAACAAAATTCAAGATGAGAGGAAATTTTAATAAGGCAGATTGTTTATACTAAAGGTTACTGACAGTGTGGTCTTCATTTTGATATATATATTTTTTTTTTCTGAACGAATGACTTAATTACAGTTGACCCTTGAACAATATAGGTCTAAACTGTATGGGCCAACTTATACATGTTTTTTTTTTCTTTCTGTAAATATAGAATGGTACTATAAATGTATTTTCTCCTCCTTATGATTGTTTTTAACACTTCCTTTTCTCTAGCATACCTTATTGTAAGAGTACAGTATCTAATAAATATAACAGACAAAATAGGTGTTAAACAATCATGTACTGATCAACAGTAGACTATAGTTAACTTTTGGGGGAGTCAGTAGTTTCATGTGGATTTTTGACTGTGTGGGGTCTTGCATTGTTCAAGGGTGAACTGTAAAAATTCTTTTTAAGTTTTTATTTAAATTCCAGTCAGTTAACATATAGTGTAATACTAGTTTCAAGTGCACAATACAGTGATTCATCACTTCCACATAACACCTGGTGCTCAAATTTTATAGAATGTCTCCTGTTTTCACAATATATATCTTTAAATCTGTGAAGTTAGGGTACATATGAAATAGAATGTGTCATTTCCTCCTTTTGATATCCATCACAATTGTAATAAATTTAATATCTAAAATTAGATATGAGCAGTTAGTTGCACCTCAAAATAAATAAACATTAAAAAATTTCTTTACCTTCATAAAATGATAAAAAAATTCTGAACCATCATAAAAATGAATGAAAATCACAGCATAAATTTAGACCAACTCTTGATGTATGGAAAACATTTGAACAACATATTTAGGTGTCTGGACAGATAAAACAGACATATAACTTATCCAGTAAATAGCCAATGAAGATCAAATAATATGATATTTGCCACAGTCAATACTCTTCAAGATGGAACTATGTCCTTTCATGTTAATTCTAGTTAAGACTTTATGATAAATTTATTTATTGCTAACTAAAGAAAAATGAATTAATCAGTTCTATTACTCACTTGGACAGATTATCAGTTTATGTCTACTCTTTTTAAAAAAAACATAAACTTATTTTTTCTTGACTATTGCTATTATATGTTTACAGCAACATTGCAAATATCTCAAATCTCTTCCCATAAATACATAAATATAGATACAGGATGTACCAAGATTATTTCATTAAATTATCTTAAATTGTGTCTGTTAGCCATCTGTCTTCTTTGGAAAAATGTCTACAATATAATAATGTGTCAACTACACTCAGTTTAAAAATATATATAAAAATAAATAATTTAAAACGTGTCATTCCATCTAATTCCTTTCCTTTGGTTTGTCTTTAAATATTTACAGAAATATAGCTGTCATAAGCAATATATTAATCGTAGACAACACAAAGCAATTTATCACAGGATTATTGCGTTACTCAGTATTTACATGAAACTCTTATATCTAGAATAACGTACATCACTTTAAAAATAAAAGCAAGAAGATTAACTCAATTTAACAGAATACTAATTTGTGATGAGCACATTTTATATATTTTATTTATCAAAATTCCATATTATTTTCCTTATATTACAGACAAAAAAATTGCTCATGGAATTAAATAATTGCTCTAAGCTAATACATTTGCAAAACCAAGATTCAGGTCTGCTGTGCCTCACCCAAAGGTTTGCCTATAACTACTATGTGACACTGTCATCCAGAAAGTTAATTTGTACGAAAAAGGTAAAATAAAAAAAAGTATTAACAATATCTTTCTAAAGTGTTCTGAATGACCATTAGATATTTGCAGTAGTGTTTTGATCATTAATAGCTTTCATTTATAAGAAAGCAAATTCCTGTTATTTACTTATTCCATATCTGTCTACAATACTCTTTCAGGAATTGTATACCCAATATCAGCTTGTGAGGCAGAATAACTTATGTAAGTTTGATATAACTCTTTGGTAAGTCTTCTGGTCTCAGGAGGATACAGATTGATGATATTCAGTGCTAAGTTCTGAGCTCAGCACTTACAAGATATTTCTTAAATCTTTCATACACTTTCTGTTCAGTCAATTGCCAAAAAAAATCTGTCCTTAGAGTAACTGAAAACTGCTCTAGATTGTCATTGAATGATATACAGCAATACACTTTGATTATAGTAACAGATATTTTTATTTTTTTCACTACCACACTGAACCATGAATATAAATGATTTGTCAACTGTTGACAAGCAGATAATTGGTGTCATTCGTTCAACTAAAATTATGTCTAGATTTTAGATCTTCTGCAAGGTTCAAAATATTAATGCCATAAGTCACATTTCAATGGAAATTTGATAACCTTACATAGTCTTCTACAGTCTAGACAAATATTTGTTTTGCTTCACCGCTATATATTGTACATTAATAGCAAATATCTAACATCCTAGCAGTATTTCCAGGATGACATACAATGTATTCAATCAATGGCTTATCATCTGATCGAAGCACTGTGTATTTAAATATTCCAGTTTCAAAGACTTAGATAGTAATCTGAAAGTATAATTTAAATAAAACCCACTGTATTACCTAAACATTCATATGCAAGAAAGCTTTTGCTGTTTCAAATAAACACATTTGGGTTTTTTAAAACATCAGTAGAAACGATCCTAGTGAAACCAGGCTCCAAAGCTAATATAGTACTATAAAAAACAAATTTAGTAATATAAGGTTAATTTTTGAATCCTGAAAGCGATTGCAAATCTCAAAACTTCTACAGGGTACTCCAAAGGACTAGCCTGTCTATAGGAAAACCTTATGTAGCCAAGAGAAATTTGGACATTAGATAATTTTAGTTGTTGCGAAATCTGACAGCCAATTGCAAACCAGATATTTTAACAAATGTATTTTTCTTTGTATTACATGTGATAAAAGCTTATAATATACATATATAACATATGCATGTATGTGTATATATATGTGTATAGGTATAAAAATATCTATTATATACACATAAACACCCATATATACTCATATTTTACATTGAATCAAAATACATGAGAGAATATCTAAACCTTTAACTAGTATTTTTATGTCTTCCAAAATTAAGACTTAATCTTTCGAAATGACATGAAGTAGAAAATATTAGCTTCCATACATCAAAGGAGTTTAAAGAAAATATACTTTACACTAGTAGACTTTTCTTCAGTTGCGAGGATTGCAAATCTTATTTTATTTTTTTATTTTTTTAACGTTTTTATTTTTGAGAGACATAGAGACAGAGCATGAGCAAGGGAAGGGGAGGGGGAGAGAGAGACACAGACTCTGAAGCAGGCTCCAGGCTTTGAGCCAACAGTACAGAGCCCGACGTGGGGCTTGAACTCACAGACCGTGAGATCATGACCTAAGCGCTGAAGTTGGCCACTTAACCAACTGAGCCACCCAGGTCCCCTGCAAATCTTATTAAAAAAAAAAAAAAAAAAAAGAAAGAAAACACTACACAAAGCTGAGAAAATTAAAAACAAGAAAGAATATTAAAAATATTGAAAAATACACATATTTACTGTATTGAGATTATTTGTGGCCCAGTAGAGATTCCCAGTTTGCATTTACTTTGAATATGGGCATATAAAACATTAGCAGACATAGCTAGGTTCATATGCAGTAGTCATAATTATTAGTAACATGTAATTGTTTTTATACAAAAATAACTTGAATGCATTTAGGAATTACTATATGACTATATTGGTGAGAATGAGAATAGGAAAATTAAATGATTTACTGAATATAAGGTTGTCAATCTATATTTAATAAGTTACTGAATTCAAACAAATAATAAAATGTTTAGCTAAATTATTGTTTTCTGTAAATTTTTGTTAAACATAAATTACTGCTGTTTACAATAAATGTCCTTACATCTGTGTTGTCTGATATATATTTTCTATTTTTTGGAAAAAATTAGTTCTCTTGTTTGTTTTCTGGTTATGTAAAGAAAAATTCTAATTGATAAAGTAATTAGAATCATTTTTGTCTGATTGAAGATTTTTGAAACAGGTTACCTAAAATAAAACTGCCAGGGGCAAGGAATTCTAAATTGTTGGAGGCATTTTATTTTTAAAATTCCAGGTTATCAAAGGGGCGCCTGAGTGGCTTAGTCGGTTGGGTGTCTGACTTCTGCTCAGGTCATGATCTCATAGTTCCTGAGTTCATGTCCGGCGTTGGGCTTTGTGCTGACAGCTCAGAGCCTGGTGCCTACTTCAGAGTCTGTGTCTCCCTTTCTCTCTCTGACCCTCCCTGGCTCACACTCTGTCTCTCTCTCTCTCTCTCAAAAATAAACATTAAAAAAAATTAAAACAAAATTCCAGGTTATTATCAGGGCACTAGTCAGCGGTTAGTTGGTTAAGTGTCTGACGCTTGGTTTCGGCTCAGGTCATGATCTCTCAGTTCGTGAAGTTTAAGGCCTGCATCGGGCTGTGTTGACAGCTTAGAGTCTGGAGCCTGCTTTGAATTCTGTGTCTCTCTTTCTCTCTTTCCCCCACTCGTGCTTTCTCTCTCTCTCTCTCTCTCTCTCAAATAAATAAACATTAAAAAGTTAAAAAAAAATTCTAGGTTAACATGAAAAATTAAACAGATACTAGGAAAGCATTTACTCGTTTATCAGGATTTATCTGGCTAAGATTTAAAAAGATGTAGGTCTAAATGTTGGTATGGACTCACTCTTTGTAAGCTGTACTATTTTATAAAATACAGCATTCCCTTGGGGGCATCTGGGTAGCTCAGATGGATAAGCATCCAACTTCGGCCAAGTCATGATCTCACAGTTCATGAGTGCAAGTTCCACATCAGGCTCTATGCAGAGAGCCTGGAGCCTGCTTTGGATTCTGTGTGTGTCTCTCTCTGTGCTCTCCCCCTCTAACTCTCTCTCTCAAAAATAAACATTAAAAATCATAAAAAAATAAAATAAAATATAGCATTTCCTGAACCAAAATTCTAGAATTTGCCACCTATCTATGTAAATCTGTTTTTATTTTGTTATTAAATTGTAATATATAAAACTATGTTGGGAATGTTAACTGCATGTCAAAAACACCAAACACTGAACAAAAATTGAACTTATATATGAAAATCTGTGAACAGAAAAGCAATATCTAGAACACAAAAATTACAGTGCAAAGTGATATTAAAAAATCAATATGAAAATGATAATACTTCTGTGACACATTTCCAAAGCATTAAAATTCTGTTGCTCAGATATGTATAAAGAAATTTTTAAAACTGGTACAATTAATAATATTTAGGACACTGTACTGGTAAACATCAGATACATTGAGAATTATAGTGTTATTCTCTTCTGTTTAAAAAACAAACGGCAACAACGAAAACCCTAATTTGAATAATGCTCTCCTTCTTTTCTTACCGTATGATTTATGATACACAGTGAACATCTTTCTATGCCTTGATGAATTATAATTACTTTCTCAGTTTGGATAAGCTTCCATTTATCCTTTGAAGTTTTAATGTCATGAAATATCTCTCAGTGCCTTTAATGGAAAGTTTTTGTGGATGTCATTTCCTCTGGGACATCTTCATCCTTTTCGTCACAATCACTTCTCTCATTTATGTTGATGAGTTTGCCTAGACTAAGTTTCTCTGGCTATACACCCAGAATCTCTACATAGGCAACCATATTAACATGCAAATGGTCAGTTATGATTTACTATACATTCAACTTATCACTTTTGTTTGCTGCAGTTTCATCTTTGTTAGACAATTACAAATATACACTTTTGATGTTTATGCAAGAGCTAAGTAGCATAGTGACCAAATACTGATAAACTTCGATAGAATGGATGTGACTGGTCACTGACCAATTCTTGCATCCGTTATGTACATAGTATTTATGACTGAAGAGGTAGCAGTCAAGTTTAACTGTATGAAATTACACATGGCTGATCTATTATAGTAACTGAAATCTGTATCATGTTTGGGGGGAATACGACATTTAACTAAGCTATGGTAAAGAAATGGGTGCATATAGGAACTGTGTATAGTGAAAACTGCCTTTATTTGTATGTCAATGTATAACTTAAAATGGGTTTGCCATATAATGGAAGTAATAAAAAATAAACTAATTACATCATTCAAGATGTCAGAAATAGTTCAACAATGCAGTCAGGGAAAAATCACAAATAAAAGGATTTGTGTGCAATAATATGTATCAGCTTGCTTCATAATAGCAAAAAAAAAAAAAAAAAAAGTAACCATCCAGAATGTCTACTGATAGAAAAACCACTGCATTTATTGGGCATACTACTATGCAGATGTTTAGAAGCCACTTACAAAAGGAAAAGTTTATTTCGTATGATGATGGTAAATCGATACAAATTAAACACAAATAGTAAATTGTTAATAAAACAAGATTGAGAATAATGTTTATACTGCAAGTCTGTTTTTGTGAGAAGTGAAATAGGGATTTCTTTCTAACATCCTCTATCTCTTTTTCTTTTCTGCTAGTCTATTTTTTTCTATACACATTAGGGAGATAATTCATATTGGTTAACTCACACTGATTAACATTGGTTTACTTGATGGCAGGAAATGAGGGAGAGTATGAGGTGCAGTGTGTGTACTCAGAAAATATGTACATTTGTAGTTTTATATATCTTCTATCTTATTTAATGCAATTGCCAAATTTTTATGTAAAGTGTCTTAGTCTGTCTGCCCAGATGTTACGGCAAAATCCCACAGATGAGGCACTTTCAGTAGGTATTTATTACTCACTTTCTGGGTGCTAGGAAAATGAAGATCAAGGTGTCAGAAGATAACAGTTCTTGG
The DNA here is from genome assembly GCA_030068075.1 of Paguma larvata. NCBI lineage: Eukaryota > Metazoa > Chordata > Mammalia > Carnivora > Viverridae > Paguma > Paguma larvata. The sequence goes on from CM057840.1 coordinate 41,349,056, forward strand.
TGAGGGCCCTCTTTCTATCTTGTAGACAACACTTTGTCACTATGTGCTCATATACCCTTTCTTCAGTAATTACTCATAGAGAAAGAGACTTCTCTCTCTCTCTCTCTCTCTCTCTCTCTCTCTCTCTCTTCCTCTTATAAGGGCACAAATCCCATTATGAGGTTCCCACTCTCATGGCCTAACCTTTATCTAATTATCTCCCAAAGGTTCCACCTCCAAATATCATCACTTTGGAGGTTAGGGCTTCAACATATAAGTTCGGCTAGTGCAAAAAGTTTAGTTCATAACAAAAAGGAATTTTATTTTCAACAAACTGGGAAAATGAAATAATGCCTATATCAATTAGGCCATTGGTTTGCACCAAGCACCAGAATAAAATCAGCCTGCAAAGTCAGTGTGCAACTTGTCTAGATATATGTGAATAGTGTATTCAGACTGATGGAAAGATGACATGCCAACACTGTGAGGGATGCCCTGCACACTCGTTGGATAAATCAAACAAGATTTACTTAGCTAAAGTATAGAGAGAAGGAAGTTAGTCAATCCAAAATAAATAGCGGAATGATCAACAGGATTTGCTAGAAAAGATGACACCACAAGCTATCAGGTTTCCAAAATCCTCACCTGGAGAGATGAGTTGCAGGTAATAACATCTGAGTGAGCCTGAGGCCCATCAGTTCTTCAACCCTCCGGATTCAAGCGCAGCCTCACAGAAATAAGGCTAGAAGCGTTCTGTGAAAAGGCTATTTTACATGTTTAGTTTAGATAATATTCAATGTGAACAGAGGATTTTGTGGGAAGAAGTAGTTAATATCCATGTTCTATAAACCCTTTCAGAAAAGTAAGACCGCTATTAACCTCCTTTTACGTGACAACACTCTCATAAAACTATGCATGTGATATCTAATTTCATGAAGTACACATTACAGTTGCATAAAGCTCATTTGTCACTTTTCAATCCTTAGCCTTCCCAGACCAAGACAGCCTAATTCAAGTGCTCTCCTGGACTCAAAAGCAATGGAACTAGAATAGGAATGCTTATTAGTCTACACAGGGTAACTACTCTAACAACCTCCTCGGTGCCTCAACAGGAAAAGAGCTTGTTTTCATTTGTGTTTATTTTCCTTCTCTGTCACTAACATCCCTGCACATGAGTGGCCAGGGCTCTTGTTCACACATTCTTTCAGGAACTAAGGTTGTTTTTGCCTAGCGGCTCTTACATTCCCCAGGACCTTATAATTTGGCCAACGGACAAGGACCTAGTGGGAAAGGGCACAGAGGACTATGGAGAGAGTTTTATTAGATGAATTATGAAAGTGGCCTTCATCACTCTCTCACTTCATGTCTCAGCTTGAACTCAGTTATATGGTGCCATCCAATTTTAGGGGATGGACAGTGAAGTCTAAGTTTCCATAAAGAAGGGAAGTAACTTGGTCGTAGAGCACTGTCAATTCCTCAGAAATCCCTGTGAGTTCTGCTAAGACACCTTTAGAACAGGTACGAAGTCTATGCTTCAAAAGTAATATGTAAAAATGAAAACATACACTTACAGAGAAAACATAGGTAGGTATTTTATGGATTTTAAAATAAGGAATAATGTTTCAATTCTTAGTAAAGTACGCAAAAAACACCAAGATATATGCTGATATTTTGTAGTAAATGAAAGTTTAAAATATATAGAAAGACATAATCCAGAAAATATTTATACAAAAATATTACTTGGGAAGATACCCCCACTAAATGTGGCAAAAATATTAACAACTATTATCAAAGTATTAAGATAAAAAATTCTCAAAGTATTAAGGTTAATATTAGCAAATTTAAATGTCCCAGATATCACACGTTCACAAAAGTTATACACATATTTTCTTTTATATTTTAAAACAAATCTCAGTGACTGTTAGTACCATTTTATTTTATTGTATTGTATTATTTTTTAAATGTTTATTTTTGAGAGAGAACAAGAGACAGAGCATGTGTGTGCAAGGAGCAGAGAGAGGGAGACACAGAATTTGAAGCAGGATCAAGGCTCTGAGCTGTCAGCACAGAGCTGGACACGGGGCTCAGACTCAAGAACCAAGATCATGACTTGAGCCGAAGTTGGATGCTCAACTGACTGAGCCACCCAAACACCTCTTGGTGTCATTTTATTGATGAGGATACTCTGTTTAGAAAATTGAAAGTAATGTGCCTAAGAACACAATGTTCAAAAGGTGGTGAACAATCAAAAATGTAAGGAAAACAAAGAAAACTCCAAAATAGCGATCGGAAAGATTAGGATAAGTGAAAGAACCAAAAGGCATTGCCAAGAATGAAGTCAGAAGGTTATATCAGGTTAGAAAGCAAGAAATTGGAGAAAAGGCAGGAAGGATATGATTGCCTATTTATGAGGTAATCTTTTGGTCTGACTAGGCATTGCACAAGGAGTTGTGGGCAAAAGAGATAAGGGGCAGATACAAACAAACACAGACACACACACACACACACACACACACACACACATCATGTATGCAGAATAGGGACTTCCAAATGATGTCAACATCCTAGAACTCTGAAACCTGAAGATAAATTAAATTATATGGCAAAGGGGAGTTAAGATTAGAGATGGAATAAGGCTACCACTTAGTGGGTCAACTTGGCTAGGCCAAAGTACCCAAATGTTTGGTCAAACAGCAGTCTAGAGGTGCTATGAAGTTACTTTTTAGGTGAGACTGGCATTTAATTCAGTAGATTTTACATGAAGATTACCACCAAAATGTGGGTGGGTCTCATCCAATCTCCTTAAGGCTTTTAGAGGAAAAGACCTACGTGCCCTGAGAAAGAGGGGATTCCAGCCTATACTGCTTTCAGTCTTGAATTGCAAGGTAGAGTCTCCGCAGGGCTCTAACCTCCCAGTCTTTACTGCAGATGTTGGGCTTGCCTGCCCTCACTATCGCATCAGCCAATTCTTTCTTTTCTTTTTTTCTTCCTTCCTCTCTTCTTTCCTTCCTTCCTTCCTCCCTCCCTCCTCTCCCCTCCTTTCAATCTTTTCCTTTTTAAGTTTTTATTTAAATTCTAGTTAGTTAACATATACTGCAATGTATGGTTTCCAGAGTAGAATTTAGTGAGTCGTCTTTTATTTACATACAACACCCAGGGCTCATCACAACAAGTGCCTTCCTTAGCACCCATCACCCATTTAGCCTCTAGCCAATTATTTAAAATAAATCTCTGTCTACACGTATGTGTACACATCCTATTTATTACATTTCTCTGGTGAACTCTGACTAATACATTGATCATGTGATGTTAAAATAAGGAAACTATTCTGAATTGTTTTGGTGTGCTCAGTGCAATCACAGGGATCCTTAAAAGTGAAAAAAGAAGTGACAGTCAAAGAGAGATGCAGGTATAGAAGACATTATAGTGATGCAATATGAGAAGGAACCGGCCCACCTTTCATGGCTTTGAAGATGGGGGAAGAAGACCAAAAGTCAAGAGAAACTGGAAAAGACAAAGAAACATTTCTCCATAGTGTCTCTAGAAAAAAATAACAAAACTCTGCTAACACCTTGTTGTTAGCCCAGTGAGAACTATGTTGGACTTCTAACACACAGAATTGCAAGATAATAAATGGTTATTGTTTTAAGCTACTAAATCTGTGATAATTTGTTACAACAGCAAGAGAAAACAAATGTAATCTTTTTTACCATACAAAACGAGAGATACATAACCATATTAGAAATACGCTTACTGATAAAGAAACCTTTAATAAATTCTGAAACTACCTGCTATATGTCTTGAAGCATTTGAATAGCATCATTTATTTTGCTAGCAATAAGATAACCCTCTGTACATTATAATTACTTCAAGGATAAGGGATCTTGTGGGATAAACTGTGCAGAACATTCTGTTACTGAAATCAAATAAATGAGTCAGATAATCGTGAATTAATAATAGATGGAATTTACATGTGAAATCTTTAATTTAACTTCCTTGAAGTGTAAGATCACAGTTTCTATCTTGTACACAGCAGCTAAATGTACAGCTACTAAATGCACTGACGATTGGAAATGCTGCTAAATATAAAGTTTCTGCAAGATAATATTTCCATTAAACATGTAACATATTTTATTGTTATGGAGAAATTAGAATGATATGTGTATTGTTTACTATTATTTTGTCCCTACATCCTTACTGCCCACACTCTGTGCAGTGGGAGAACATAATTCAGAGGTACATCCTCTCAAGGGGCATCATCTCATCATGTTTTCTATAATAATAGGTGCCAGTAATTATATTAACGACTATTTACCCCTTTACACGAGTGATATCAAACTGCTGATCTGACCTATATCGTGGCCAGTCACTGACAAACCCCTTAGTCAGTGACAATCCACAGAATAAAAAGGACATAAAGAAGCCATTATCTATTTTCAAGTATCCATAGAAACCATCCCAGGTATATTAATTTCAAGGGCTACTTAATTTGCAGAGGCCTCTTATTCCTCTCAAAGGCAGTGTGATCAGGAGAAGAGGTTGACTAATTGTCAAAAATTTAAAGTATTTAGTAATTTCTATATTTCGATAAGACATACCATGTGGCAAAGGAAGACTTAGATTTTTAAGTAGATTTAATTTTGTTAATGAAAGTATCTTTAGCCCTTTCTAGTACGTGCAAAAAAAATCAAAGCTAAAAATTTTGGGAATAAAATTGTCATATGGAATTATTAATATCTATAATGTTTATCAAATTAGTAAAAAAAAACACTGATACCCAAAAAAAGTACATCTTTATTCACTTTTGCCCAGCAAGCATTGAGAATTGTGATTAGACATGATTCTTGCCTTGGTAAGCAAGTGTCAGGAAGGAAGAGCCTTTCCTTTTACCATCTTAAATCCTGGAAACCAGGACCTACAAATTAAATAACAAAGGGCAGACTAAAAGAAGAAAGGAACATACAATTTTATTAATATTTCATATGCACAGACGTTCACAGAAAAGAAGTAAAACTCAAAGAAGTAGGTAGTCTTGGGGACTTATACACCATTTTAACAAAGGAAAGGGGTTTGGGGGCTTCAAAAGATGTTAAATCACAGGTAGTAACTAGGAAAATATGGGACTAAGAAACTAATGGAAACTAATGTTACTTTATCTACATTTTAGTAATGTCTGTTTCTGCAAATTCATCTCTGTTGACCTCAGTCTCTAGTGATGAGTACTCTTCCTGATACAAGAGGGACACTTTCACAAAGGGAAATTGATGTCCTTCTCTTAAGCAAAGAAGGAAATGGAAGAAAACTCTTCCTTCCTGAATCTGTTGATTCTAAACTGGTTTGAGCTCGAAATAATCCTTATGCCAAAGTCACATTTGTGGGGTGTCATATTCTGTACCCCTTCAGAAGGCACTGTACTTAGACCTTGACACACATCACAACACTTAATTCTTACAGAACCCTGATCAAGTAAGTACCACAATTACTCTCATTTTAAAGACTTATAGAGTCTTAATTTTTTCAACTCATATTTCAATATAGATGACAGAGTTAATATCTGAACTCAGATTTGTCTGATGTGAAATTCAGTGCTCTTTAACCATATACTTCATTAAGTAGAAATTAGACTTGTGGAAAGGGATCGAAAATGTATTCCAGGAAGAGGAAAAATCTTGCAAAAAGACTGAGACATAATACATAACATGAAGAAATGTACATCTGGACATTAGAGTATAAATCAGAGAAACGACAAGAGATGGAGTTAGAGAAATAATCAGGGGTCAGCTAATGAACTGTTTTAATGAATCTGGACTATATCCAAGGACTTTAAACTGAGAAATTATTAGAGAGAGATTTACATTGAAAGCTCACACTACTGGAAAGCAAAAAAGACTGGAATGGGAAAAGCCTTGGAGCACAAAGGCCAGTATAGAGAATCTGTATGTCAAAACGATATGACCCAGCTGAGAGATACTGGTGGCTTGAGACAGTTACACTGGAATGGCAGAAAATAAATGGACTACAGAAACACAGAAACAAAGTAGAAAAGATAGTGTTCACTGAATATCTAAAGGGATGAGATTCAAAAAAGGAAGGAGTCTGACTTATGTATGGGGATGACATTGGGAAGAACTGAAAAGAGCTTTTAGAGAAAAGAATGAGATGGGGTTTTGAATATACTAAATTTGAAATGCCTTCGTAAAATCCTAACACAGAAGACTAGTTGGTAGTGAATATCAATCTCTGGTCCTCAGGAGAGGGATATAAATGTATAACTCAGGAAGATGTGGACCATAAGTGAGACAAAGAGGAGATGAGGTCCCTCATGCGACTTGTGTGCAGTGAGGAGAAAAAAGGTTCTGTACATAGAGAGGAGTGCCAAGAAAGCACATGAGACTCGTGGAAAACAGGAGAAGGAGTAACTGAGATAGAAGAGTGAGTAGTTATTTATTTAGAAAAAGCAGGGGTGGCTAACATGAAGAAAAAGTAAAAATTTAAAAGGAATTACTCACAGTTACCATGATACTGAAACAAATATCAATCTTTTGGATATCCTTTTAGTAATACAAAATGTCCATAACCTATGCCAGCGGTGGAGAGGCATGGAAGAAAACAAGAGTGAAGAATGCTAAAACACAAATATGATGGTAGGTACATTTTTTACGTACTTATTATAGATACGTGTCCACCTCTCACAGCTCGGAGGTAAGTTCTGTGAAGGGAGGGATTTCCTCTTTATTTGCTGTAACACCAGCACACTCAACAATAAGATTAATTACAGAAATCTGGCAGAATAAATTAGTTACTGATTACTTTTTTCCTAAAAAATTCAGAGTGCTTATGAATATGAACTCCAAATATTTAATTTAAAAATCATAAAATCAGTTAAAATAAAGATCGCAAAACCTTCTGAAAGTCTAAATAATATTTAATCGATTTTCTTTCCCTCACCAGGTACTACGATTTGAGCATCCCAAAAGCTTTATTTCGTATTGAGATGTTTTCTTTTTGGCAAGAGCTTTTTTATAATTGCTCTTTCTCAATTGCCAAAAAGGCATCATGAAAAAAAAAAAGTTTATTTAACATTTTTAGACAACACCTTCTAGGGTAATGTTAGCTGAATTCTCATGGAAAAGTGTCAACACCAGAAGATGCATTTTGATTCAGGTAATAAGATACCATGAATGTATATTCGGTTGTACCACACATTTAAATATTTTATGGAGACTATTTTTGTGACTTGATTACCACAAGAATTCAGGTGAAGCAAACAAAGCATGGAAGGTTTGGTTATAAAAGTTTTAACTTATTTCCTAGCAGTCAAGGTCTGAAAAATTTTAGTTACATTTTAATTTTCTTGAAAAAAGTGACATATTGCTAAGACTATACTATGCTGGAGACCAGAGTAACAAATATATTTATGGGAAGAAGTGCTGGATTAGCTTAACAAGAAACACCCAATAGCATTTATATTCAACTTCTGTAACATTTCCAAGGGCAGGCCACCTGATATGGTATGTCCATGTAAAGCCCTGGGTTTTACTGTATCTGTTTGTTTGCATACTCATGTATTTTGTGATGGAATTCAGTAGTTACAGTAAGTAACCGTTTAGTAAGTTTTCTCCCAATGGTGAAGAGCCTTCCATAGCTGGTTCTTATACAGTGCTGACATAAAACCAAATGGCTTGGATTAAGTTCTTATGAAGTCACATATCCTTTTAAAAATCTAGTGGGATTTGGAGCAACTGGGTGGATCAGTTAAGGGTCTGATATCGACTCGGGTCACAGGGTTTGTGAGTCTGAGCCCTGCGTTAGGCTCTGTACTGACAGTTGGAAGCTCGGAGTCTGCTTTGGATTCTGTCTCCCTCTCTCTCTGCCCCTTTCCCGCTTGTGCTCTCTCTCTCTCTCTCTCTCTCTCTCAAAAATAAGTAAATAAACATTTAAAAAACTACGGAGATTGGAGTTTGTCTCTTTTTTATTTCCTTAGATTAATTGTTTTTGAAAGATTTTATCTAATCCCATTTATTCTTTAATAGAGAATTCTTTGCCTCCCTATAATTACTGCTTACCTCTTTAGGTTTATTTAAGAACATTAAATATTTTTTTGCTTGCATTTATGTATTCCTTATCTTTACTTTTTATAATGGTAAAAAGAAGTTTCAAGAAGAGAACAGAGGTCAGTCTCCTTCCATAATTTTTTAAAGACTCTTGCTCTCATTCTCCAATCAGGAAGGTCACCAAGGTGACCTACTCGCTAGTTTAATGGAGCAACGAGTCTCGTAACCGCTGACCTCTTTTACACTTTCCATTCTGCTCAGTCTCCCTCACCTCATAATGAATACTTTCATTAGCCTTGAATCAGAAACATACTATTAAGACCTGACATTTTTACTTTTATAGTTAATCTCATTTCTTCAAATTATTTCTCCTCCATTTTTATCATAATTCTCCTCAAACTGCTCACCTCTTTATTCTTTACATATTCCAAATTAAATAGAATTAAACACAGTGTGTGATTGCACAAAACCTGAGTTCCCTAAGTAGTCTTACTAGGAGATCAGCTGTTTGAATGTGGTTGAGAAATCAAGTTCGGTCTCAAGTAATGCATGATTTCTGTAAAAGAATTTTCATTCCTTTCAACTAATCATTTTCCTATGCGGGCAATATAAACTCGATGCATACCCTGTGATATCACTATTTGGCCACCCACTTTCCAAGTGAATTCACTAAGTCATCGCCTCTCGGGAGCTCTTATTGATGTAACATTATCTAAAGTAATATACTGCTCGTCTAACTAGTTTCATTGTATGGAATCATTTTAAATAATTATTAAGCCTTGATCCAACACCAACTGGTCGTTCCTAAGTTTGAATTCTATAAGGAAGAGAAAATCATTTTTACATTGTGGTCATTTACTAGAGTAATATTTATGGAAATGTGTTCTACAGAACATAGATCTAACAAGTGTTTCATGAGAAGGGAAAAAGTCAGTTTTGAAAATGCTTCCATCATGAGGATGTGAAGAAAAAGGAATGCTCATGTACCGTTGGTGAGGATGCAAACTGGTGCAGGCACTCTGGAAAACAGTATGAAGGTTCTTCAAAAAACTAAAAGTAGAATTACCATACGATCCAGTAATTCCACTACTGGGTATTTACCGAAAGAGTAGGAAAACACTAATTCAGAAAGATACGTGTACCTCTGGGTTTAAAGCAGCATTATTTATAATAGCCAAGATATGGAGGCAACCCAAGTGTCCATCAATAGATGAATGAATACAGAAGAGGTGGTATATGTATATACAATGGGGTATTAGTCATAAAAATAATGAAATCTCTCCATTTGCAACAACATGGATGGATCTAAAGGGTATAATGCAGAGGCGCCTAGGTGGCTCAGTCAGTTAAGCGGCCGACTTCGGGTCAGGTCATAATCTCACAGTTTGTGAGTCGGAGCCCCGTGTCAGGCTCTGTGCTGACAGCTCAGAGCCTGGAGCCTGCTTCAGATTCTGTGCATGCGTGTGTGTGTGCGTTTGTCTGCCCTTCCGCACCTGCATGTCATCTCTCTCTCAAAAATAAATATTAAGAAAAAAATAAGTCAGAGAGAGACTAATCCATATGATTTCACTCATATGTGGAATTTAGGAAACAAATGGACAAAGAAAAAAAGAAAAAATGAAATAACAGATATTTATGAAGAACATACCGAAGTTACTAGAAGGTAAGTGGGTGGGGTGAGGGGTGAAACGGGTGAAGAGGATTAAAGAGTATACTTATAATGAGTACTGAGTAATGTATAGAATCGTTGAACCATTATATTGTACATTTGAAACTAATATAACACTGTATGTTAGCGATGCTGGAATCAAAACATTAATTATGGGGCGCCTGGGTGGCTCAGTCGGTTGAGCGTCCGACTTCGGCTCAGGTCATGAACTCATGGTCTGTGAGTTTGAGCCCCGCGTTGAGCTCTGTGCTGGCAGCTCAGAGCCTGGAGCCTGCTTCGGATTCTGTGTCTCCCTCTCTCTGCCCCTCCCCCACTCACGTTCTGTCTCTCTCTGTCTCAAAAATAAAATAAAACATTAAAAAAATTAAAAAAAACATTGATTAATCAGTTAATTAGTTAAAATGTTGAAAGAAAGAAAGAAAGAAAGAAAGAAAGAAAGAAAGAAAGAAAGAAAGAAAGAAAATGCATCCAGTTATGTTCTCCACAAAGTGATTTATTGTATTAAAGGCTCTGAGAATACCTGCAAGAAGGAAAAGGATTTGACTTTGCTTAGCATGGGAATTTTCAAATTTGTTTACCTAAAGTGTCATCATTAAATCTTTATTTTTAAAAGCACATATTGTCTTTCTCTGCTGATAGCGCTCTCACAACCATGGTGAATGTTCCTAAAACCTGCCAGAAAATGGGGCAAGCACCAACCCCACAAAGTGACACAGGGACTGGAAAGGCCAAGATTCCCTTTACACCCAGAAAAAGTGGCATTATGATAGGGAGCAGAGTGGCTTTGGCGGGCAAGCTAAACCAATTTTCAGAAAAAGAAAAAAAAAAAAAAAGAAACTACAAAGAATACTGTACTGAGGCTTAGATGTACTGATCCCAAGTGCTGACCTAAGAAAATGCTGGCTATTAAGAGATGGAAGCATTCCGAACTGGGAAGAGATAAGAGAAAGGGTCATGTGATCCAGTTCTAAGCTTCATATTTTGTTATATTATGTTATATTATGAATAAAATCTAGAGGTTATATTCACTTCATTTGGTTGCAGTTGGTCTTTTGAGATGGAAATAAATGAGTGTCATCAATAAAATTCCTCTTATGGGGAAATTTATGCTTGAAAATAAAATAAAAGCACATTAAAAATACGTGGAAGTAGTGTTTCATTATTTATGAGATGTTATTCTAAAATAGTTGGATTAAGGAATAGGACCCTCTCATAAACTCAGAGCTAAATCCTGATTAGGGAACCCTTGACAATATGGTTCCCATATCAGCTGGTTATTAATTTTGAGGTAGCTGGTGTAACATTTCTGCCAACGAGACTTAGGCAAAGTTGTTGAGAATTCTTAGAAAGGTTTCCTCATTTGGGGCGCCTGGTGGCTCAGTCAGTTAAGCATCTGACTCTTGATTTCAGCTCAGCTCATGATCTCACAGTTCTGGATTTGAACCCTGAGTTGGACTCTGTGCTGACAGCATGGATTCTGCTTGGGTTTCTTTCTTTCTCTCTCTTTCTGTCTGTCCCCCACTCATCCTCTCTCCCTCTCTCTCCCAAAGATAAATAAACATTTTTTAATGATTTCCTCATTTATAAAAAGACACACATAAGACGAAACATTAGCTCGTAATTCATAAGCTATGTTCATATTTCAAACTGGTTATTTGTAAAGAATCTTACTGACAGGTGGTATAACATGTAGGTATAAAATGACTATCATGAAACACAAAATACAGCTTCTAGAAACCAACAAAACAACCATATGTCGACACACCAATAAGCACAGAGAACTATATTTGGAGGGTGGAGAAAAAGACCTTCAGGAAGTGACATTACCATCTGCCACATTTAATCTCACTTTGTCAGGCTTCCTTCCTTAGCTAAGTTTTGGTATATCTCATTCCTCATAATCAAGAAAAACAGGATCTTGATTCAGATACTAGAAGCCATTGGAGACTTGTCAATAATAATGTGTAATAAAATGTGACATATCAATTCAATGAACTTCTAATTTTCAATCTGATGCTTTATAATATTAAACTAATGGACACAGACATGACGCCTAGTGCTCTTTCCCAAATTCACAATTGCCATTTTGCTTCTGTAAAACTGAAATGACATTTAGGTATTTCTGACACTTGAGGCTGATAAGCCTTTGTATTTCTTTTATTTTATTTTTTATTTTCGAGAGACAAAGAAACAGAGTATGAGCAGGGGAAGGGCAGAGAGGGAGGGAGACACAGAATCCGAAGCAGGCTCCAGACTCTGAGCCGGCAGCACAGAGCCCGATGCGGGGCCCGAACCCACAGACCGCGAGATCATGACCTGAGCTGAAGTCAGCCGCTCAACTGACTGAGCCACCCAGGCGCCCCTGTATTTTTATATCCTAACACAGACCTCTGAATTGAGCAGATATTTACCAAATCCTTGTTGAATTTCATCAAAATTAAAATTTGAGAGCTATATAGTTACAATAGAACACTTAACTTACAAATATCAAACAAAAGATAAATTACTTCCAGCTGGAAAATAAAAGATTACTATTTTGAGCTAGTGTCTGAAGAACAGAAAGAGTAGTATTACATGAATTGTAACAGTATTTGAAAGAAATTGAAAGAACTTCACTCCTATAGTACCCCTTTTTTAAGTGCATATGTAATGCATAAAGATTTTATCCAGGAAAAATTGGAATTAAGTTCTGAAAACCTAAGTTATTATTATATTGTGAAAGATCTTACTCATTAAAATATTTAGACTAATGTTCAATAAGAAATGAGAAGCAATTTAAGACTGAGAGTAATGGATGATACAATTCTATGCAATTCTTTGTCAGAAAGGAAAAAGAGTAAAGGCAAGGAAATTGATTACAAGAGTCCTACTGATTATATTAATTTTAGGAACTGTCTTCAATGGATGTTGAATGAGAGGTCCAGATGCAAGATAAAAGTAAATCGGTAAAACACCAGAAGAACATGACATTAAGAATATAAACCTTGGAGAGAGACTGTCAAGATTGGACTAATTAGTGGCATGGCCCTTCAAACATTTTTGCTACACTTAACCAAACCAAAGTTTACAAGAAGGTAATAGCCCCTTTTGTGATGGTTACATAAAGCGATTTGTGTAATGCTCTCAGCCTATTCCTTGGCACAAAGCTCAATAAATGTTAGTTATCCTTATTACTATCGTGCTATTTTTAAGATATTCAAATTCATCTTTACTTATGCTCTATTCCATACAACTAAATAGCCTAAATAAATAAGGCTTGGATAAGTACTACGTCTCTCACAAAAATTTATTAGAAATCAAGTGAATATAAAGGTCAGACATGCATAATTAAATTGTATGACATGTAAATCCTAAATTTGCATATTGAAGTTCAAATGACTGCAAATAAATAATTTTTCTTAAATGAAAATCTCAGAAAGCTAAAAGGTTCTGAACAGATCAGCTTAGGATCCTCAAGGTATAGACTAATATCACTGAGATGTAAACTGAGGGCAGTTATTTAACATTATAGAAATCACTTTCACTGAAGACAATTATTTAATAAATACTATTTAATTCATGTTTTTAAAATCTAAATGAATCTTTTCTTCTAAAGTCATCAAGCTTCTATACTTACTCTCTACTTAAAAGCACCATACACTTGAAGAGATTTACACTGATGGATACATTAAATAGTGATACATTTTAAGAATGTTTTCTAGCAGTGAATAAATATATAGAAATTTCTTTGGCTTCCAGATATTCTCTAGGAATATATCATAAAATGGCTTAGAATTCACATGTAATAGTTTTAGTTTTGTAGAAATACTTCCTTGTTGCTATATAGTTGATAGTCTACTAGCACATATGCTAAAATATTATATTCCATTTTATATTGTATCTTAAAATTGTCATTATCTAAAGAAAAAGAAAAACCTTCTTATATTATGCATGTCAGCAATAGACATATAAAAATCACTAAGCCCTTTTCCCTAATATATGTTTAGTAACAGTTTTGTGTCATTCTAAACAAATAAGTTGTTACTTAAATAATGTGTTGGCTTGTAATTACTTTGATTATATCTCAGTGATGTTATATACAAACCAGGCATGTGATATGAGAAAAAAATAAATTGTCAACATCTCATTCTGCTTTTTCTCAAATATATTTTCCACCAATCTTAAATCGTGTTTATATCTTCTTAATTATATGATGTACTAGTTTTTGTGTTTTTTTTCTTACACATTTGCTTATATATTATTTTGTTTGATAATTGCAATCTTTCCCTGTACTACATAATTTATTACTGGTATTATCCTGGATTACTTATAGAATATAAAACTAAATTTCAATTGCTTAAAACATCAAAATTTTATTTTTGTTTCGTGCATATGCACATGATTTGGCACAGGAACTTGATCATCACTGTCTCCCAGAGACCGTGGCTAACAGAGGCTCCAACATGACAGATGTATTCATAGTATCTGAGACAGAAAAAGGAGAATGTTGTGACTGGCCTTAAAATCTTCTTCCTAAATACTTCACATATAACTTATTCAGAAAGCAATTCCCAGGTTCCAGATCACAAAAAGTGATCTCGGACTGTCTCCAGCAGGAAAGAATAGGACACTTATGAATAGCCTTAATGATGATCACACTTCAGGACAAAAGTATTCATATTAAACCTGTACTTCTTTTTGTGCACAAAATATAACTATCCTCTTTGTCAAGAGAGAAATGACAAGTCCTATCTAATGGGAGCCTAAACATTCAAAGTGATATTTCTTGGTTCAGACAACTTCTAATTTAAAAGATACTTTCTTTTTTCACTTCATATTAAATAATTGGGTAGAGTTGGTATAATAAACATCCCTATAATAAACAGGGAAAAACAGAGTCATAGCAGCCACATGTCTGCAGCTTTTGTTAAATTTCACTGGGTTGACACTGTCGTGGGCTCCTACAGTGAGACGAGTTCTACCTTTTTAAGGCCCTGATTCCAATCACTTGGAAAACTCCCCTGAAAGAACTGGCTTCATTAGTATGAGACAAGTTTAGTGACAGAGAACCTTACATTCAGAATGTCTCCACACTTGATTAAATGTTCTGTCACCATCTTGAAATTTTTAATAATTTTATTAATTGTACTTGTTATTTTGTCAGTGATACTTAGCTGCACAATGGAGCTTGCACATGAGCAGGGAAGAGATCTTGGGTGGCAACGAGCACACGCAGGCTCAGGCTATGGGTTTGCTAGACGGTGGGGAAGGGACTAAGCGGTGTTGGGGGGAAACAGGAGGCAATGTGTGCATCGAGAATATATGATCACCCAGCACATTTGGGGCTCAGCATTTGGGGCTATAGGGAGCACAGAGAGAATGGTCTAGGCAAAATTTGGGCTGAGAATTTTGATGGTGATAAGGGAAACGACAGCAAAAGCAACAGCAGTGACAACAAGCTATGGCCCAGAGACAGGAGGAGGCTCTGCATGAGAGCAGAACCGGTCCCAAGGCTAGAAGTCATTTTGCCCAAGGTTTCCAGAGCATCTCCACCAATATTAACTCTCTGGAAGAAAAGAAGCTGCTGGCATTCAGGGAGTAAACTCTGTCAGGAAATTATCATAAAACTAAAGTGTGGGCATGGTCAAATAAAACCAAATCAGACTTCCATAGGGAGACATTTTATTAGAAAAGAACTATTGCAATATGAAGAGGGCTCCAACCTCAGAATCTTTAAGAAACTCAAAATCAAAAAGAAAATAAAAGGCTTGATTTTATGAGAAGGGTTAAGCAAGGTGGGCACAACTCCTCAAAGTATCACAGCAAGAGATGCAAGTGAGCAGGCAGCATGATCTGGACGGGTTGCCAGGAAATATGTGTTTCTGTAATCAGAATGAACCATTAGATGTTTGCTCAGGTAAGTCTGAGGGTGAGCCAAGTTAAAGCTCATGTGAGGAGGAGAGAAGCGAGACTGAAGTTTGGTCAGGCCAAGTCACTCTGTCAATAATGGGCAACTATAAGCACCAGGTCAATCTCCTCTATTGTTTAAGACAAAGTAGGTCTTTAAACACAATTAGGGACAAATTAGGAGTCACCGTGAGGGTAAAGATGGTCAAAGTCATTTTCATGATGGAATGGACTTCATGTTCTCATCGGCCTTAAAGGACTAGCTGTAGCATCTGCTGAGTGTGCTGTCAGACTGACTGCTGGAGGGAATTAGAGGCTGGCACTTGATGAGAGTATCCCTAATAACATTTAGAGGCACTGAGTAAGAAGATGAAACGGAGACAGTAAGATGATTCAGGAAACTGGGCCCGAAGCATCTTTAGATTGTAGAGTTAGGACAACAGTAGCAACCTAATTTCTCAATTTTCTGTTTGAGTATGTTTGGACATGATATAGGCATCCGAGAAGTCCCAGGGAACTTAAGCACAATAGTCACTTTTAGCCACTGTGCAAGCAGTCCCTCAGAGCTAGAACAATGCCTAAAGGCAGATGATTGTAGAGGACCACCCACTGTAGTCACTTGGCTTTCTGGAAATGATGGTGTTTTCCATAAGACTGTCCACAGTCCTAGCTATTTCCTGGAGTAGAGGATGGAAAATGCAGAACTTCCTGTGAAATCCTTGAATGGATCATATGGCAGCTGCTCCAGGCATGAATAGACTATCTGCTGCAATAATAACACCTTTTAAGTTTAATTCCAACTTTTTACCCTCTTGTTTAAAGCTTTGTTAATCATCTGATTTTTAAAAAAAAAAAAAGAAAAAGACAGTCCTCATATCCTTCTGGGACTGGGATTTTGCACCTATGTCTCCCACTGTGACACAGTTTTTTAGGCTATTAGATCATCTAGCACCTAGAAAACACAAATCCAAGGTAACAGAATAGTTAAGGTAAGAGAAGATGGCAATCTCATTAAAAGATCTGATAAAAGTAGGGGCACCTGGATGGCTCAGATGATTAAGCATCTCACTTCAGCTCAGGTCATGATCTCACAGTTTGTGGGTTCAAGCCCTGCGTTGGGCCATGTGCTGACAGCTCAGAGCATGGAGCCTGCTTTGGATTCTGTGTCTCCCTCTCTCTGCCCCTCCCCTTCTCGCTCTCTCTCTCTCTCTCAAATATAAATAATCATAAAAAAATTTTTAAAAAAGATTTGAGGGGCGCCTGGGTGGCTCAGTTGGTTATGTCGCCGACTTCGGCTCAGGTCGTGATCTCGTGGTCTGTGAGTTCGAGCCCTGCGTCGGGCTCTGTGCTGACGGCTCAGAGCCTGGAGCCTGCTTCAGATTCTGTGTCTCCCTCTCACTCTGCCCTTCCCCTGCTCATACTCTCTCTCTATGTCTCTCAAAAATAAATAAACGTTAAAAAATTAAAAAAAAAAAGATGTGATAAAAGCTTATAATGTCAGCTTGAGAACAGCATCCAGCACAATTAGTAGGCAGACACCAATAGGCAATATGGCCACAAATAAAATATGTCTCATTAAGTTCTACCCAGGCATCTTGGAAACAACTGTCCCATAGATTTATATTTCAGAGTCTATATTGGCCTATTTGACATAGACATTGTCCTATTAAATTAGGAAAAGATAAGTTCTTGAATTTCTGTTCAAAGGAAGATAAACCCAAGCACACCAAGTGAAATGATGCTTAGGATCATCTGGGCCTATTAGAGCATATAAGAGGACAAGGAATATGTACCCTTACCTTTACCAATAAAAATGAAAGTATTTTGATTGGTAGCAGAGTATGTGTAATTGCAACTACTTAGGCACATGAAAGGACCCTTGAAAATGTTAGGGTGAAAACAAAGATGGCCCTTTTAGAAACATATTGAAGAAAGTTCATTTTTTTAAATCTAGGGAGAGAACCTAAAGAACCCCTGAGCGATAAATGTCTTTAAATCTGATGTTGGTACAGGAATTTGGAGGAAGCTGGAGGCTTCTAAAGGAAAATGAGTACACAACCAGAAGTCAGAAATAGCATCGTGAGGTGTGTTTTAAGGTGAGTGAAGGAATGGGAGAACAGGTTGGATGAGGTGAGAAGAGATAATACAAAGTAAGACTCATTATTGACGTTGTAGTTGCAATGAGGGTAGGCAATTACATGGATAGTAAGGATTATGCTGGAGGAGATAGAGAAGGAGTATATAGCAGAGAAGGATAATAAAAGTGGTGAAGATGGGAAATAAAGGAATCCTACATGGCTTTTTTCCAACATCTTGACGGGGAAGCCAACTAACTTATATTGTCATCAGCTTGTTCAAAAGTACTTGAGAAAGGATTCTACCTGATGGTGCCATTTTCTTCTGATGGGTGTTGACAGAGTCATGATTAAAGTCTCCAGCTGAAGTGACTACCATTCAGAGTAGCTTCTGTATCTTTTTGGTGAAGAGACATGCATCCAATTTGGCCCTCCTTAAGTTTGGTAGCAATGTTAGTGGTAAGAAAGATGAAATAAGGGTCTTTCAAACATGGTTGAAGGTAATGTCCTCTCCAGAGAAATAAGTTTTGAATTTGTAGGTTGTACAGTAGTATGCATCAGAAAACCAGAGGAAAGCAGTCTCAACACATTGATGAGAAGTGTGAATATAATTAATAACTTCCTTGAAGTACTTTACAATGTCTTTATTGACCATGTTGGAATCTTCAAGAACTAAGGAAGAATAGAGAATTTTCACAGATTACCAGTTACTATTTTATATGCAGACATTAGCGTTACCCAGCAGAAAAAGATCAGAAGGCAATCTGAACTAAGAGTAAAATCTCAAGCCATGGAAGATTAAGTCTTTTTATCAGTTTAGCAAACTTTAATTTTAATATTCCATTAGCTCTGTTATTCTAAATGATGGGATGATTTTATCTCTTGATACCTTACATCCCTACAGAGCCAAACTTTTTAATAAGTCTTGGGTACCTTGCAGAGAATTGCTGAATGCTGTAGTACAAAGAAAGAAGGCATATACATGTTACATAAGAGTTGAATTGCAAGGCAGTACCAAACCCCTTAGATAAGCATTTAATGTCTCAGCAAAATAAGTTGGCTTTTCCTGTAAATCCTTATGGCATGACCATCCAGTTATATTGTTGATTTTTTTCCATGCAAAGGAGAATGGGTATTAGGAGTTAGGGTATATGCTGAAGTTTTCAGAGTATAATTCAACAATGACAAACGGAGTGGCACTGGAGTTATGAACATGAAAATAAAGTATTGGAGTTTGGGAACAAAAGAATCTGATTTCACAATTTTATTTATGACCCGCAAGTCTTGGACCAATTGGTAATACTTTATGTTGGTTCCCCCACCTTTGGGTAAAATGGGTGTGTTTCAGGTGCTAGAGGTGGGAATAAGGGGCCCTTTGTCAAGCAGTGTTTGAATAATAGCATAATGGTAAAAATTATTATTCTTAAATAGTAACAATATTTAATATTTAGCTATGACTATATTATGATTCAATATATTAATATAATATATAATATTTGATAACAGTTATTAATACTTTTTCAGGTTTTAAGGGTATTGGATAGGTTAGTTAGGTCATGTTAAGATCTACATTCACTTTTAAGTTGTCAGCTTCCCAAATATGCCATATGTCTCTAGTTTACATATCCGAAGTGAGTCAAGAATGTGAATGAATGTGCTCTGAATGTAGGGATTGTCAAGGGCTTGGGGTACAGTGCGAGGGGCAATACAATGGAGACGATCTCTCAGAGCTCTCAGAAAACAAAGGTGATGGTAAAATAAATTTACCCTTAGGTTCTCTTCGTTGTTATACATTTATAATTAAGTTCTACATTATATTATTAATGTTTTTATATTTATTTACTGCTATGATACTCCAATAAACCAGTTCTGAACCTTTGACTTATTTTTATAAATTGGAGCTCTGATGTAAGATAATCATATTAACAAAGTAAAAATTTTAACAAACAGTAAAAACAGCATGTTAATGATGTGATAAAATGATAAGTGGAGACAAAATGCATTGCGTTAACATGTACAGGCAATACAAAATGGTCAACATAGTCCTTGTAGCACACACACAATCTCTAGACCTCTAGTGAATTCTATAAGTGAAATTGAATGACTGGAAATACTGACTATTCATGCATCTTAGACTTGTAAAATGTGAAAACAATGTTTTAGTTCCCATTTTCTTTTTACTCTAGACATTGCAAATTGCCTTAGGGATCCCTTTTCAATCACAAGATCAGATTAGTAGTCTGTGGACTCTATTTGTTAAACAGTGTTTATTAAACATGGTTTGCAAATCCTTAGTACTTCATTGAGGTAAAATCTACCAAGGTCTCTTCCCGTTTAAATATTTTGACAGCAAAAAACAATTGTGGATGTCAGTGATATAATTAATCCTTAATACAATCTTCTTCAATCAAAAATGTTAAAGAATAAATTACTTACATTTGAGACAGTAGTTGTGTTTATGATTAGATCTAATTGAATAATCAATGGGTACAATCTGTTTCAACACAGTTAGTTTACTTCTTTTATCTGAGTGGTGAACTCTTTGCCAACAGAGTTATACTTTTTTTTTCTCTTGTTTTTTGCTTGATGATTTTAATAATAATTTTGGTCCTATTATAATCCTACTGACGGGGAACACTCAATATAACTTTTAAATGGATGAAAATGATTATAGAAATATTCCAAAATAGATTAATAGGATTATTATTTTAATTTCATTTTCACTCATCCCATGATTTATTTTCATTAAATATTAGTTTACATATCAAGAAATATTCTATAATAAATGAGAAATAAGCATACAAAACATAGAATGGAATTTAGTAGTAGAAATAGTCATTATTTTATACATATGTGGTAGCAAAAAAACTAACAATATCCAAGTACAAATCTCTTCTGCATTTCATTACATTTATAGTATTGCCTAAGAGAAAAATATTATTGGTTATTTTGAAACAAGCCAAATATTATGATAACAAGCTTATTTATGTTTTAGCTATTATTGCTTTTCCACTAGTGGAAATAATATGTTATGAACCTAATCTTTTATTTTTTTCTATTTAAGTAGGTCAAATTGAACTGAGTAGCAAATTCTCAAACTGAATCTCTGGTCAGTTTGATTTCAAATCTTATCAGGTCTAACTTCTCTTGATAAGAATAATCCAATAGTCTTCTGATTGTTCTCCATGAGACTTACTATTTTACAATGAATTCTTCACAGAAACAGATTTAGCCAGTATCTCTGAGCAATAAAGAGAATATTGAAATAAAATACGTCAAAAGAATTTTTTTAGTTTTCCAGTGTATATAAAAGTTATGTTTATACTATAAGTAGTATATTAAGTGTACAACACTATTATGTCTCAAAAAGCAGACAACCTTAATTACATATTTTATTTCTAAACACTGTTAACCATCATCTAAGCTTTCAGTGATCCATAATCTTTTTGCTGGTGGAAGGTCTTGTCTTGCCTCCATATTGATCAGTAACCACCAGCTTGATCAGGGTGGTGGTTACTGAAGGTTGGGGTGGCTGTGGCTATTTCTTAAAATTGACACAATAAAGTTTGTCACATTGATTGACTCTCCCATTCATGGACTATTTCTCTACAGCATGCAATGTTGTTTGATTGTTTGTTGACAGTAGAACTTCTTTCAAAATTGGAATTCATCCTCTTCACACATGCCACTTGTTTATGGATGTAATATTCTAAATCCTTTATTGCCATTCAACAATCTTTACAGCATCTTTACCAGGAGAAGATTGCATCTCAAGGAAAAACTTTCTTTGCTCATCTCTAAGAAGAATTCTTCATGTGTTAAAAATTCTAATCATAAGATGGCACCAATTCAGTCATATTATTCAGGTTCCACTTCTAATCCTAGCTCTCTCGCTATTTCCACCATTTCTTCTGCAATTTCTTCTTCTATTAGAGTCTTGAATCCCTCAAAGTCATCCCTGAGGGTTGGAATCTTCTTCTCAACTGCTAATAATGTTGATATTTTGACTTCTTTCCATGAATCATGGATGTTTTTAGTATCATCTAATACGGTGACTCTTTACCAGAAGGTTTTCAATTTACTTTGCCAAACTATTCAGTAAACTATGTTGTAACCAGATGTGCTGTCATCCACGCTTCGTTGTTCCATTTATAGAGCACAGAACATATTTAGCATAATTCTTAAGTGTACTAGGACTTTCAGAATGATAAGTGAACATTGGGCTCAACTTAAAGTGGCCAGGTACATTAGCCTCTAACAAGAGCAAGCTTTCCCTTTGAAGCTTTGAAGCTCCGAAGCCAGGCATTGACTTATCCTCTCTAGCTATGAAAGTCCTAGATGGCATTTTCCAATATAAGGCTGTTTCATCTACTTTGAAATCAGTTGTTTGGTGTAGGCACCTTCATTAATTACCCTAGATAGATTTTCTGAATAACTTTTTACAGCTTCTACATCAGTACTTTCTGCTTCACCTTGCACTTTTATGTAATAGAGATTTTTTTCCCCCTAAACCTCATGAGATAACCTCTGCTAGCTTCAGACTTATTTTCTGTACCTTCTGTAGCTTCCTCATCTCTTTCAGCCTTCATAAGATTGATGAGTTAAGGCCTTACTCTGGATTAGGCTTTGGTTTAAGGCAATTATACGGTTGGTTTGAAATTTTATCCAGACCACTAAAACTTTCCCCATCTCAGCAATAAGGCTGTCCCGTTTTCTTATCACTTGTGTGTTCACCAAGGTGGTCTTTTAATTTCCTTAAAGAACTTTTCCTTTGCATTCAAGATGTGGGTGTTTGGCTCAAGAAGCCTAACTTCTGGCTCATCTTAATGGGTTTTCTTGTTTGTTTGTTTGTTTTTGTTTTTGTTTTTTGCCTTCCAATTAAGTTCATTGTCTTATATGGGCATAGTTTATGGTGCCCCAAAACAACTGTAATGGTAACATCAAAGATCGCTGATCACAGATCACCAAAACAAACAATAATAAAAACTCTCGAAACATTGAATTACAAAAATGTAACACAGAGACACAAAGCAAGTAAATACTGTTGGAAAAATGGTGCTGGCAGGGTTACCATAAACCTTCAATTTGTACAAAATGCAGTGTCTGTGAAGCGCAATGAGACAAAGTAATAAAATAGGTATGCCTGTATAAATATGTATTTATCAATCAGCAATTAAAATGTTTAAAATTTAATCTTATGTATTTCCACCGATAATTTTTTCACTACAGAAAATGTTCATTCATACTTTCAGTAAATTTTAATAACTACTAAAATTTCCCAACTGAATGGTCCACCACCTGCCACTTTTTAATTAACTCTAATTGAAAATAATTAATGTATATTCTTACCAAGAACATGATTTTGTTTTGTTCCTGTTTTGGAAACTTTCCTCTATCCTCATTATTTCAAGGGCCAAATATATATTTCTTTCTCTATGTAATAGTGAAAAAAAATTCTTACCATCCTTTATGCTATCGTCAATTTAAAGAGTCATATTTTATTGTCTCTGATGTCATGGGTCCTACACTCAAAAGCCATCCTTTCCTTCTTTTAACTTTTTGTCCTTTCAAAATCATATATTTTTGAAGTAAAACTTAATAGCTTATTTATTTATATAAAATAAATGATCTGATCAGATTAATCTGGTTGTACCATGACTTCTAAATCCTTAAATGTAAAGACAAACTTCAAATTGCAGCAATCAGTGTATTTACATGGTTTATGGTAATTGGAAATACCCCCTCTATTTCCCTCAGGCTTAATTAGGAAAAACATCAAGAAGTTTAGTGACTTTAATTAGCCAGTTATTCAGCATGTATTTTTTTCATAATTAAACAGTTCTGTAGCTACTACTCTCATCACCACTATAATGAGGAAATAAATTACCTCTTAGAAATTGACCAGATTTAATAAGCAATTTCAACAAAAACTAGATTTATCTTGACTCCAGTAGTCAATGGGTATGACCATCTCATCATTTCAGATTTATGGTATTCAGAGCTTCTTGAAATTGAACATAAACTACTTTAGCTGTAATATAAAAATGAATTCCTAACCTGGTAATATGAGTCTCAATTTAAGTTTAGTAAAATCTACTGAATTTGTTAATATATCACAGAGAAGAACTTTTAATTCAAGTAATATATGTCACATTTCTAGAAACTTTTGATTATCTATTTTTGTATGACAAAATATAAATCTAAAATGAAGGGCACATTAGCAATTATCTACTATTCACAGTTTCAAAGAAAAAAAAAACTGGTGGGATACAATAAAATTCAGATATCAGTGACCTCAAATGAAATGAGAAAACAACCACTAACTATTTTCTAATTGTCTATAATTTTAAAATGAATACTGATAGTTTTAATTACATTATTTGCTCACAATTATTAATACAAGTAGAATCAGTAAAAATTATCTTTCTGGATTAAAAACAAAAGTGATGTCTAACTTAATAAAGGGAATAACTCAATCTTTTTACCAACGCTTTTAGATATTTATATTAAAGTTATGAAGTTTAATTACAAAGAAAATCAAACACTGAAATATTTGTTCCTGAAATAGTATGATTCAGATGCATTATAAGTATTACTACTACTGTGAAAAATGTCAAAGATAATTAATTCTTCAGTAATGACATTAAAAAAGTTAACAATGCAATGCAACAGTTTAAAATATACTAACATATGTTTTGGGAATTTATGAAACATTTCAAGAGCCAAATAAAGTCATGGGGGAGTCAACTGAAAAACTTAAACATAACAAAATTATCTTGGGAGAACTCATTTACAAAGAAAACCCAAAAACTTAATTTAAGTAAAAGTACTATTGATATTAGAGATATGTATTTACACTTGGACCTCGTTTACATCAAGAAGCAATGAAAATCTCTAAAATATGTGCCTTCCTTCCAGGGTCAATGCCAATCAAACAGTTATCTTTGAATTTCTATCATACCTCCAGGATTAGACACTAAATGTTCCTCTAATTTTCACAGATTCAAGGATGGAAATCTTGATGATGAAAATAAATAAATAAGACAGATATTTAGAGAGCTGACAGGAAAAGCATTTATGAAATGTTTTTTTTGTGTGTCAAATGTTATCAACTAAGGCAGCATGGGCTTAGTGTGGGGGATAGGGGATGGGTTCATGTGTTTCCACAGCTAGGAAACCAGAGCAGAGGTGGCTACCAGGACTCTGATGAAGACATCAGCACTCTTTCACTCTCTCAGTCTCCCTGTCTCCCTCTCCTCTCTCTCTCTCTCTCTCTCCCCTCTTCATTTCTCTGCATTGCCTTGTTTTCAAACACAGCCACTCATCAGGCCACCCTATGTTTGACACATTCTGACCCCCTGAAATACTTCAGTAGGAATTTTGTCAATTCTCACATTTTTTTTTCCAATTTATGTGCTGTTAGTAGTCAAAACTTCAGTTTTGATATCTTTAGCTAAGTGACTCCTACCTTGGCCACTGTCAATTTTGGCCATGTCATTTAAAAAAATAGGATAGTTTCCTCTGCTTCTTAGCCACATCCTAATGGCTTACTTTTTTTTTTTCCAGTTTCATTATTATTTTTAAGTGTATAACATGATGTTTTGACATATGTATATATTGTGAAATGATTACCATAATAAGTTTAGTTAACGTCCATAACCTCACAGTTAAATTTTTTCCTTATGAACAGAGCTGTTAAGACCTACTAGCAACTTTGAAATACACGGTACAATATTGCTAACTGTAGCCACCATGCTGCACATACATCCTCAAAACTTGTTTATCTAATAACTGGAAGTTCGTTTCTTTTGACTCCCTTCACTCATTTCATCAACAGAAACAAATACTATATGATCTCATAGGTAAAATCTGAAAAAACCCCAAACTCATAGACATAGAAAACACACTGGTGTCTTACTCTTTATAATGGAGTTTTGCAGTAGCCGAGGAAACGCCTAAAATGGGTCTTAGTCACATTACCTATTCTTTCTAGCTCCTTACCTCTCTTTTATCGACTTGAATTTCGGAAAAAGAATTCCACTTTTTAAATCCTACAAAGTACATGAACCTTTCCCAAACATCTTGGCTCACGAACTTCAGGCATATTGTCTTTTCTCTAAGGATGGAATCTGTCTCTCATTTCAAATCTGCCAGGGCAACCATTTGTCACTTTTTTACGGGTTCTTGGTGAACCCCCCTGATATTTTATCTGATAGCCTCACAGCCTTTAGCCTTTATATGATCTAACAAGAAAGAACAAAATTTTCAATAGCCAAATACTTTGCTATTGTTTGATTAGGATTTCTGACTTTCTAACTAGGAAAACAAAATCCCCTGCCCTCCTACCACCAACACAATGTACTTTAGAAAATTGGATGAGTCACTGCCAACAACCTAGCACCATTAGTAATTTATTTCATTAAATAATAAATTTTATGTGACCAAAAATATAACAAAAATTGCCTTTAAAAAATAAGCAAACACATAGATTCACTCATAAAACTGGGAAATAGAGTACTTTATAATCTTCAAGTAGAGCTGAATACAAAAGCACAAGCCAAATCACCAGGACCTCATCTCTACAGTTGTGCCCTCTGGTCTTTTCCCTTCCGTGTTATGTTTGTTCTCAAGTGGTATTTTATATATGGTGTCAAACTAGGCTCCAGTCACTCTATTCCTACAAATTATAACCCTAGGAAAAACAAAACAAAACACTTCCTTTCTGGTAATTGCATAAAAAAGACCGAGGTATTGCTATAATTGACTAAGTCCATAATGTCCTTATCTATGAAAGAAAAAAAATGTCCATGAAATACTGTATCCGGGATGAGCCAAATAAAAAATCCTATAACACTGCAATAGAAATTCTCTGGAAAATAGTATCACATTTTCAGAGTGTTAGTAACTATAACAACTGCATACAGTGGAGAGTAACAGATGGTGAAAAGTCTATAACACTAAAGCATGTAAGGAAAGGTAGAAATTGATCTTATGTGAGATGTTAAGACTTACCTCTATGTGTGTATGTAACTATTATCAGCAATAAGTGGAAGACTTTGTATTCTATTTCTCTAGTCTAGAGTACTTTGCATAATATTTAGATGCTCAATAAATTCTTCATAAATGAATGAAAGTGGTTCACCTGGTCTCACAAAGAAATACATAAAGAACTATTCTGAAGAGATTTTAAATCATCTTAAAGTTGATTGGACATGTGACATTTAATGTGACATAAATGGAATATAGTATCTATAATTTTCTTTAGATTGGTAGAACACTTCAAATTGGAGAGATGAGCATATATGTGATCGTTAGTGTGGTCCATTTCAAAGTTCAATGACAAAAATGAATTCTAAATTTTATGACATTCTGTTGATTTAGTGTACTGTAAAAGTCTCCACCATCCATTACACTTTATTTGCTAACTGCTTTAATATAGCAATTAGAAGTCGATTAGAAATGTCCAGGAACAATAATACTTAAAGATCAATTAGGAACCCATGCTGCTAGGAAGATTAAATATTTACTAAAATAACAACAGCCTTGAAACTAATGGTTCAAACTTCATTACATGAATACATTTTTTGAACTGCTATTTTCTGCCTCACTTCACTGTAATTGCAAAATGTAATAGTAGCAGCAAACATTTCAGGCTAAAGTACATAAAAGGCACAAAGCTTTTAGGTCATAATGACACTTTAGATATTGTACACAGAATCACAACCACTTTTTGGTACAAGTTTATAAAGGTCTGATTGAAAAGAAGGCTTGGTAATTATATTATTTAAGGCTAATTATATTTAATGCAATTGATGGGAAATAAAGCTACTAAGTTTATTTCTTATGGGGAAAAAACAAAATCAAAATGTGTTGAACTACACATTATGTCTTAGTAATTTAAATGGTAACAATAAAGTCACAGTTATGGGAAAATTAAGTCACAAGATTCCAAAGAAGTCATTTCCAAGCTTTCACCACTGGAAACACTGCTGTTATAAAAAGTTTTACCTATAAAGTTTGTGCATTTATTGTATAGAATATAAAAAGGCATTGGGTAGTTTTTAATACCCAATAATAAGTCATTAATAAAATGACTTATAGACATTTCACATTTAAACCTCTGAGGGGGAGTTTTGTCCACATACAGCAAAACTATTCCATCTATATTCTCCGAATAAGGGAGCCAAAGATCACCATATGTATAGTTACACTGGACAACCTCTTCAGTGAAATGACTTCAAGAATACCAAGACAGACTCACAGATAAATAAACATATGGAGAGATCCAGTTCTGAGTAGAATTTTAGGTGGGGCCAGATCTTTGAAAGAGAATGTAGGCCTATTTGCAAAAGTGATACCTACTGGTAATACTTGGAAGGAATCTAAATAAATTGGACATTAGGCTTATTTCCTTTCCTGGTTGCTTTTCTCAGGGAGGAGAAAAGAATAAAGGTTATTCGAAATTGTCCAACAGCAACTATATACTTGAAAAAGGTGACGATCTTATTAATAATATAACAGGATGATATATAAAATTGAAATGTTATACAGATTGTAGGATATATTTATCTCACATGTTTAGTTGGAATGCTCTAGAATTTACATATATGTGAATATATAAGTGTGCTTATATATACTCTCAATTTAAAAGAGTGTTTTAAATTTAGCATTTGCCTTAGCAAAATTGATTTAAAGTAATATTCATTCAGAAAATGGCATATGTTTAGGAATTATATGTGGAAAGATAAAGAAGAAAATAAGACTTTAGGTCATTTTTTCTATTAACCAAAAAATAAACAAAAAGAGAAATAAGATATGTATCACTAATTAATTCTTGCAATTTTTCCCCAAAGCTATGAACATACAAATAACATAGATACCTATGAAACATGTTTCTTTCTGTTAGCAAAAGTCAGGTATAGCAATAAATGAAAATAAAGAGAAATCATCCATGAAAAATATTTTTAAAGCCAACCAAGATTCAAAATATTTGTTGTTTTCTTTTCAAATGCCCTTTCACTGTGTCCTTTGAAATGTGAAATGCCAAATGAGTGATAAATTCCATTTTGTAGAGATTTGTTAAATTTAATGTGTCTGTAAAGTTTTCTCCCATTTATCCAGGGTCAAGGTCAAAAATCTAGACTCATCCATTATTCTTTCCTGTCTTTACCACCCACACCCAAATGATCACTAACTGTATTGAAATTCTCTACCTCTTCAGTGTCAACATTAAATTGGACTATTTTCTGGTATTTGCCTCTCAACCACTCCAACAGCTTCTAATGTGAGTCTATGCATTCACTCTTGGAACACCAATGTATTCTTCAGTAGCAACTGCCAGAATGATCTTGTTAAAATGTAAATTAGAAAGAGAGTAGAATCAAATGTGGGCAGAAAATATAAAACTATGCTAAATACAGTACAGCAAAAGTTTTAACTGAAGAGATATCTATGTTTAAACAGTGTGAATGAAGCTTCATAAAAGAAATAGTTGGAAATGCAAAGATGAAAATGTGTTGCTGCATCTTCACATCTCGAATATACTGGAGGATTTTTTTTTCCTGTTTCTTTTTTCTCTTTGCAAGCATCTGGATATTAAACCACTCTTGGCAAGAGATGTGAATAAGTAGACCAGGAAACAGCTTGAAATTCCTTGGTCTCTCTCTTTTTTTTCCAACAGTTAAACAATTTGAATTTCTACAGTAAAACTGTGTTCTAGTCCTGTTACTCTACTAGTAGATTTTAGACTGAACAAGAAAATGAGAAATAATGATAAAATTTATGAGTACTTTCTGTGACTTTATTTTTTTTAAGATTTTTAATGTTTATTTATTTGGAGAGAGAGAGAGAGAGGGAGAGAGGAGAGAGAGAGAGAGAGAGAGAGAGAGAGAGGAAGAAAGTGAGGGGTGGGGAGGGGCAAAGAGAGAGGGAGACACAGAATCTGAAGCAGGGTCCAGACTCTGAGCTGTCAGCATGGAGCCCGACGTGGGGCTCGAACTCACGAACCGTGAGATCATGACCCGAGCTGAAGTCAGACACTTAACTGACTAAGCCACCCAGGCACCCCCTTTCTGCGACTTTATACTAAATTGTTGGTCTTAAACAAGTTTTTTTTTTTTTTTTAACATTTATTCATTTTTGAGAGACAGAGAGAACAGAGTGTGAGCAGCAGAGGGGCAGAGTGAGAAGGAGAAAGAATCCAAAGCAGGCTCCAGGCTCTGAGCTGTAAGCACAGAGCCTGACATAGGGCTCGAACTCATTGACCACAAGATGATGCTCTGAGCTGAAGTCGGACACTCAACCGACTGAGCCACCCAGGCGCCCCTGTTAGTCTTTTCAAAACCTTAACATACTGCCAATCATCATCATCATCATCATCATCATCATCATCATCTTCATCTTCATCATCTTCATCTTGCTTTCAGTTTTCCTATCTCAATAAACAGCAACACCACGTATCAATTTGCTCAAACCAAAAACCTTGAATTACTTTTTAATTTATTCCTTTCTCATACTACATACTAAGCCAACCTTTCTTTTCTTTTTTTTTTTAACTTTTTAAAATGTATATTTATATTTGAGAGACAGAGACAGAGCACGGGTGGAGGAGGAGCAGAGAGAGAGGGAGACACAGAATCTGAAGCAGGGTCCAGGCTCTGAGCTGGCAGCACAGAGCCTGGCAAGGGGCTCGAACTCACAAACTGTGAGATCAAGACCTGAGCCGAAGTCAGATGCTTAACTGACTGATCCACCCAGGCGACCCTAAGCCAACTTTTCAAATTAAAAATATTATTTATCAACTCCAGCTAACACCCTAGCCCACACCACCATCACAGTCCCTTTTTTTGATCTAGAGTCACCTACAGATCTATTTGCATAAAATCCAAATATCCCAGACTTATTTTCTTTATAGAATTTATCATCGTTTAGATTATATGTTATAACGTCTTAGATACTATGCTATATTAGAATATATAACATCACCTTATACTAGTTATTTACTTGTTTCTTGATACGCCTTTCCCCAACAAAACGAGTAGCAACATTCTGGTGAAGTTCTATATCAGCAAATTATAGAATAGCATGTACACTAAAGTAATATTTAAAAAAATTAATGATGAATAATATGTCATTGGAGTATTTTGTGTTAAAACAACAACGAGAGACCACTGTGCAGCTGTTAGAATGGCTAATTTCAAACACTAACAACAGTCGGTGTTGATGATGCAGAGCAACAGGAACTCTCTTTCACTGCTGGTCGGAATGCAAATGGCACAACCAATATGGATGACAGTTTGATTGTTTCTTACAAAACTAAATATATTATTAGCAGATGATCAATCAATTATGCTCCCTAGTATTTACTCAAAGGAGTTGAAAACTTATGTCTACACAAAACCCTGCAAATGGATATTTTCAGAAGCTTTATTTAAAACTGCCAAAACTTGCAACCAATCACTATGCCCTTCAATAGGTGAACAGATAAACTGTGGTACATCCATAGAATGGGGTATTATTGAGTGATAAAAAAGAAATGAGCTATTAAGCCATGAAAAGAAATGGAGGAAACTTAAGTGCATATTTTAAGTGAAAGAGGCCAATTGGATAAGACTCACACTATATGATTTTAACTCTATGATATCCTAGAAAAGGCAAAATTATGGAAACAGTAAAAAGATCACTAGTTGTGGAAAGAGAAGGGACAGAAAAAAGAAAAACTAGAAGAATGAATAATTGGAGCAAAAGAGATTTTTAGGGCAGTGAAACTATTCTGTATGGTACTGAAATATTGGATACATGCTATTATTTATCAAAACCCTTACAACATACAACAAAAACAGTGTACCCTAATGTAGCCTATAGACTTGGGTTAAAATAATGTCAATATTGGCTTATCAACTGTAATAAGTATATAACACTAATGCAAGAGACCATTAATAGGGAAAGCTATGTGTGGGGGGAAGGGGTACATGAGAACTCTGTACTCATCACTCAATTTTTCTCTAAAATTGAAACTTCTCTAAGAAAGCCTTAAATTCAAAAACTTAACCTTATTAAGGAAAGATAAAAAAATATGAAGAACATATTAATTAATGACCCACAACAACAATGAAAAAATCCACATCGTAAAAGAGAATACTAAGTGAGCAATTCACTGTCTGAGGTAAAATGTAAAACTTAAAAATAACAGGTTATTAAAATTGTTTTGCTTCTTATGTCATAATCAATGTTTCTTCATATTAAAAACATAATAATTCTAGATATGAGGCATTTCATATTTGTAGTCTGGAGCTAAATCCATGAGTTTTAGTAGTATGTTTATAATGATAAGTGAAATTTACAATCAAATATATATAACTTGAAAAGCGAGAGAAACTAATTAAAGAGATAAAATTTATTTTTTCTCACAAATCTGAGTTCATCTGTGAAATTAGTAAAATTAAATCTACTTTAAAAATTTATGTAATATTGTTTTATGAAATACTTTGGCATGAATATCAGAAGGTTTTTGGTGTAAACTATTAATATAATGACTGATTTAAATGTTGAGATCTAAGACTGTATCTATCATCTATATCTATATCTAGATATCTATGTCTATATTTTTATATATCTATATCTAAATATCAGAACATGACACTTTTTAAGACTCATCCAAGGTATCTTATTTCAAGGTAAATTCTACATTCTCAAAATGACCCACAAAGCCCTACATAACCCAGCCCCATATAAGGCTTCTGTTTTGTTCTTTCATGCCTTCCCCTCCAGGCTCTATTGTCTCTTACCAGTGTTTGAACATATCAGTCAGTCACAGGGCCTCTGAACTCGTTATTTCTTGTTCCTGGAATGATCTTCAACAGATAATCTCATGACATTGTTTTACTTCTTTAAATTCACAAAGGCCTTTTCAGACTACCGTTTCACCCAGGCCACCAAAATCATCCTGAGCAATTCTTAGCCCAAAGGTCTTTATAGTCCACTCTACATAAAATGCCAGCTTCTTAGGCTACACTCTTTTCCCATTATTTTGTTTTATTTCTGCCTGTCATTTATACAATTAAGTCACTTAACTGCTGTAAAAATGAATATCCCAAATATTAGTTTCTATAAATGTCTATATTTCCCATAAGAATATTAAGTTCCACAAAGGGCAGAGATGTGCTGATTTTAATTCACTGATAACTGTTTCTCTCTCTCTCTCTTTCTCTCTTTCATTATCTACACACACACACACACACACACACACACAGGCATGTGCAACAGACATGTATCTGTTACAATGTTGCCATAAATTAAAAAATATATATATAAAGTTATGCAATATTTTCCTTTTAAGATGTTTTTGTAAGTTTATGAAAATACACTATCAGAATTTTCACAAATTATTATATAGTCATCTATGCCTTAGAGGTTGTGCTGTATGTATCACATATAATTATTAGAAAGTATCTAATCAATGTATTAATTAATATTATATTGTGATGAAATAAAAACAGTTGAGAGATAAAGAAATTTGGGTATAAATTATGTTCTTGACTTTACCGAGTATAAAGCAAAGTATTTAACTTCTGATTCTCAGAATTTTTTAAAAATTAACGATAAAAAGTGGTTTGTTATGCTTAAATGAGACATTTGTTGCTTAGTCTACAACAAATATACAATATATATTAGCTGCTATCATCATTGTGATAAATACCATCATATCATTATTAGTGTTTTAGATATTATATATTTTTACATATATGAATAACAGTACAATCACTCATGTTAATTGGACATTTCCCTTAAATTTTGCCTTTGAAATATATTTTAAGAAATACAACTACAGTATCAGATTAGTTGAAGGCTTGTTTTTTTTTTTTCTTTTTTTTTGAGAGGCAGAGAGCACATACAGGGAGAGAGAGAGAGAGAGAGAGAGAGAGAGAATCTTAAGGAGGCTCCACGCCCAGTGCAAGTCTAATGCAGGGCTCAGTCTCACAACTGTGACATCATGACCTGAGCAGAAACAAAAAGTTGGAGACTTAACTGACTGAGACACCTAAGTACCCCTGAAGACTTTTGATAAATGTTAACAATTGTTCAAAGAACATGTATCCTAAAACTAGGATAATATAAAGGTAGCCATTTCTCCACACTATCATTTGCTATAATTTTAAATATTTATATAATAAAAAAAAGATGTCAATTTGTAATTTTATTTTTAGATAATTTATCTTGGTAACTTTTATATGATTTCTCTCTGGGCATATTCTTTTATTTCTTTTTATAATTTTTGTAATATTTCTTAATTATTTTTGAGAGAGAGAGAGAGAGAGAGAGAGAGTCAGATAGAGCAAGAGTGGAGGAGGGGCAGAGAGAGAGGGAGACACAGATGTGAAGCAGGTTCCAGGCTCTGGGCTGTCAGCACAGAGCCTGACATGGGGCTTGAACTCACCAATCATGAGATCATAACCTGAGCCAAAGTTGCTTAACCAACTGAGCCACCCAGGCACCCCATGTATTATTTTCTAAATTCAATCTAAAACTCATATAGTTATCTCTTAACTGTTCAAAGCAGTTAATGAGATTCTATTTTATATATTATTGACAGCAACACTTTGTTCTGTATATTATTTAATGAATGCTGATTCAGAGTTTAGTGCATATTGTTTAATTTTGCTTATGATGTTTTATGAAAAGTAGACTAAAAACTTTTTATCAATATTCTCTTTTATGGTATGCTCAGAGTTTATAGAGCATGGAAATAATCTAGATCTGGGAAGCAGTATTGATTCTTGCCCATAAAATGTTTTATTTACTTTATTCGGAAGAAATTATTGATGCTTCTTTAAGTTCTTACAATGATTCTCCAACTATTCTTAAAGAAATAGTAGTAATTAATATTATTGCGAAGAAATGGATTTTAGGTTAAATGATTAATTTACAAAAAGCATAAGTTTAAAAAACCCTGTATTAGACTATAACCATCTGTACTTTGAACAGTATTAAATTCTCTATCTCTGTCTCTTATTTGTATGTTTTAGACAGCAATACGTTAATTAGATATATTAATTTATGTAGCTAATAAATATATGTATATTATATAATATATAAGGTGAATATTGGTATGTAACAATATTATATATTATATAGGTATTATATACCTATAAATATATCTAGTATATGTGATTATAATAACATGTATAATATGGACATAAATATGTATGTCATATTATATATAGGGAGAGACTATATAAATGATTGAATAACATTGATGCTATAAAAATACATAATTAGATATTTTCACTAAGCAAAATGTTTTACTGAACAAAATGTAATTATCTAGTAAGTTCACTTCACATGAATCAGATCTGAATTATTGATCTGAATTTATATTAAAGATCTGAATTCTTAATATCTGTGAAATTGAATATTCATATATCCTGAGAATGATATTCCAGGTTGAGAATTATTTTAACTTGAAGCTTATGTATGTATGGTTTAAAGGTCAGTTAATCCATCATAGGGTTTTGGTTCATTTTACGTGAAGTTTCTTCATTCAAATTAGAGTATAGTAGAATATCTCAAAACTCTCAGGACTAGCTTCTTGGATTATTCACAAGCTCATATTTGTGATAGAATATGATTTTGACATAGAAGTATAGACCTAAATTAAGTTGTCTACTAAGTAAAAGAAGTGTTTCTTTGTGTGAGTCTATTTACAAGCTAATTTACATGTGTTTTGACTGAGGTAGTTCTTGATTGTGTGAATTATTCTATATTGTCCTCATGATTTTTATTCAGTGTTAGGGCTGTCTTCTGTTGTAAAACATGTTGATATGTTTTATGGAATTAATTAGCCATTTACACTTGGTAAGAGTTTGAAAAGCTTATAAGTATGGAAGGTTACTCAATATGGTTTCCATCCTAGTGGAAAATATTACAAACAGAATGATAATATGTAGTCAGTTTTTGGTCACTGTAGATCAATAAATTTTAGAGCAAATGAAAAAGAAGAGAATGATGATGTTTGCCTAAGGCATTACAATATTAATCATGTTAATATAGTCATTCTAAGTTAAAGAGGAGAACCTAACATTCTATAGTTTATAGATAAATCTAAGTTTCTAAAGTTAAACTTGCCATAGACCAACAGGAAGTTATATAAAAATAAAGATGGTATTTTTTGTGACATTGAATAAAATCTCCCATTTTAAATATGTATTTAAGTACTAACCTTTTCAAGGGCAGACAAGTCTGAAAGTCTTTCCCAGCCACAGCTCTCTTCTCACCCAATCTCCATGCCAAATAGATTCTGAGCCATTCTTAAGTTAATATAGTACTATATTTTTCCAATGTCAGAGATAAAAGACAAGTAACAGTAAAAGCATAATAAAAATAATGACGTAAATATAAGTAATAGTAGTTAGCACTATTAATTTTTTGTTATCTGTCAGTGTAAGCAACTGTACATGAATTATCTAATTCAATTCTCACAACAGCCTTAGGGCACTCTTCCAGAAGCTATTTAATATACCAGAAAACTTAAATGGCTCGGAAAAGTTAAGCAGCTTACCACAAGTCACATTTTTAATACAGTGTATTAGTGTACCAGGATTTAAACACAGTTTAGGAAGGTTGGAAATGTTGAGTCATGTAATTTTATGTTCAAGAGAAATAGTTGATGAATGATGGTCTACCGGCTGGCCACCGCCTGTTTTTCTAAAGTTTTATGGGTTTAAAAATTGGTGTAAACGAAGCTTCATTCTCACAGAGTAGCCACAGGGTACAGCCTCAACCATGGGGAGCTGACTAAGCAGAATACACAACCAGCTGCGTGATGAACACGCACTCCTGAGGGTTCCTCATCAGGCTATGTTCCCTCTTAGAGAGGCTTGTACACTGGGCCATTCCAGGGGTTTGGGGTGCTCTGGGTTTCCAACCTGCTGCTTCTCCTGACCTCAGAAGAGGAGATACCCCAATCCCCTAGGGCTGCCTCTGCCTAGGCCTTGACTGTCCTGGTCCTTTTGTCAATGTTTAGACCCCAGTTCTCTCTTTCAGTAGTGGTCTGAGTTTTAAAGGATGAATTTTAACTGCCACTTAGTGAAAAGAATTTTTTTTTAATTTTTTTAATGTTTATTTATTTTTGAGAGAGAGAGAGACAGAGCATGAGCAGAGGAGGGGCAGAGAGAAGGGGAGACACAGAATCTGAAGTAGGCTCCAGGCTCCAAGCTGTCAGCACTGAGCCCGATTCGGGGCTCGAACTCACAAACTGTGAGATCATGACCTGAGCTGGAGTCGGACACTCAACTGACTGAGCCACCCAGGCACCCCGAAAAAGAATTTTTAATAAACACATTTTTACCTCCTCAAAAAAGAAGTATTAAAAAACTTAAAAAGGAAACAAAAAACTAAACAGATGAGACATTCAACTGAGTTTCCCAAAAGGGCTTCATTAGCAATAGCACTCCCCTAACCTAGAGTCAGTCAGGTTTCTGTAATGTCTCACTGGCAAAACTTACATATAAGCCTCAAGAGGATCAAGTTCACTTGCCAGAAAATTACTTGCCTTCCAAAATAAAATTCAACCTCTTTAATGAAAGAGAATAAAACTTCAACCTTCAACAGCAAGTCTATCTTCAATGACCAACATATATATATATATATATATATACACACACACATATATGTGTATATATATATATATACACACATATATACACACACATATATATATACATGTACATATATATCCATATATATATACAATGACCAATATTAAATGTGTGTGTGTGTGTGTATATATATATATGACATAGGAAGAAGCTTAA
Organism: Paguma larvata; assembly: GCA_030068075.1. NCBI lineage: Eukaryota > Metazoa > Chordata > Mammalia > Carnivora > Viverridae > Paguma > Paguma larvata. The sequence goes on from CM057840.1 coordinate 41,386,530, forward strand.
TTATGTGACCCGTCAGCAGGAAAATAATAACAGTCAGTAGAAATAGCTCCAGATGTGACATGGATTTCAGCACTGGCAGATGCAAACTTTAAAAGCATTAACAAATATGCTCAAAGATGTGATGTAAAGTATCAGGGGCAGAAAATTATGGCTCACAAACTGGCCACCTACTTGTACAAATAAAGTAGCAACAGATTAACAGCTAAACCTCTTCACTGATATATTATTTAGTGACGTAACTGTCAAACAACAGCAAAGCTAAATAGCTGTGATGCAGACTATATAGCTGTAAGCATAAAGTATTTAGTTTTAGGATCTTTAACAAAAGCTTTTTGGCTTTTGGAAAAAAGATGAATATAGTGAGTGAAAAGAAAGGACATTTCAGTATAAACACAAAGGAATTAAAAGCGTAAGAAGTAGCAAATATGTTATCAATGTGAAGCCTGTTTTTCTCATTTTTGAATTTTTTAAAAATACAGTTGACTGGCTAAACAAAAATATTAAAATTATTATGTGAAGTTTGCTTTTTCCATTGTCAAGTTGGCCAAATTAAACTTTTAGAAATGGACTCCTTCTTCTTTGGATATATATCTATTATTCTCTATTGGGGATTTATTTATCTTCTACATACAGAATAATGAGGTATTAACTAAAAACCTCATTGTGTATTTTCCATGAAAACAACTATATTATGGGATGAATAATATATTAAGAAGTAAAATAAAGGACAACAGTAGTAAAGATAACAGACTAAGATTCATAAATGTATATTCTCATAAGACTTCTATCTTATATGGAAAATTGGCAAAAAGTTAGCTCATGGAATTTTTTTAAATTAATTTATTTTGAGAGATGGAGAGAGAGTGAGAGAGAGCACACGTGCCCAAGTTGGGGAGAGGCAGAGAGAGAGGGAGAGAGCAAATCCCTGAGCAGGCTCCGGCAACATCAGCACAGATCTCCATGAGGAGTTTGAACCCACAAACCATGAGATCATGACCTCAACTGAAACCGAGTCAGAAGTTTAACCAACTAAGCCACCCAGGCTCATGGAATTCTAGTAGTGAAGCAAGAACGCATATGTAAAGCCTTAGAAAAAGACCCTAAAGAGCATTTTTAAAAATACAATTAAAAAAAGAAAAAAAAAAATAATAAAGAAAGAAAAAAAAAACACAGCAAATATGAAAGAAAAAAACAATATGAAAGACTTAAAACTATTCATATATAAATTTTCAGGAATTTTTGTTTTAGGATCTTAACTGTGGCATTCTTTATGTGTATCTTGCATAATATGTGACTTAATTTCTACCACCCATTTTGGAAATTTCTTCATCAATATCTCTGCAATGACTGATTCTATCCTATTGTAACTCTTCTCTTGTGCAACAGTTGTACATTTTTGTTAGTCTTTTAACTTTGTTCTATATATCTCATGTATCTCTTCTGTATTTTTATACCATTGCCTCTCTATTATTCAGTCTGAATATTTCTCAGTGTATTTTTCAGTTCATTAACTCTTATTTGCCATTAAATCTATCACACTCATAATTTATTTTCTTTTTTAAAATTTCCTATTTGTCATCATTTAATGTCTGCTAATATTTTCTTTGTTGTCCTTATATCCGTGGATGTTTTATCATAGTTATTTTGAAGTTCATGTTTCAAAATCCCTTTAAGAAAAATCTCTGCTCGCTTTATATTTAAAATTTTTCTTTTTAAAATCATTCTGTGTTCTGCTAAAATTGTTTGTTTTTAAACTGAATTATAGACACATGTATATATGAAATCTTTGCTGTCATCCTCTTTCAGGGAATATTTACAGTTCCTTGGGGCAGGCAGCTATTCTCTGCATGGAAGCAATCCTGTATCACTCTTCCCCAATAGAAAGTATGATGATGTGATATCAGGCTTTAGTTTTTTGTGACTGAGGGATCTATTTATGCTTCAGCTTTCATTCCAATGTGGACCTTTCAGATTCTCAACCAATAGTTTGGGAAATTTACGAAGTCTTCATTTCAGGTGGGCTCTCAAACTTCCATGAGACTGCACAATCTTTGTTTAGCACCTTAGCCTATTGTTACCCATTCCCCTTTTTGAATCAGCAATCATTTCAGAAGAAAAAGTGTCCCCAAGCATCCATATCATCACTCTGTACTTTCCTCCAACCTAAGATTACAGCCCCCAAATTTTCACTGTCTTTGTAGCTTCCCATTGCCTTCATACACAAGATTTTCATATTTCGTCAGTATTTTTAAGAGGAAATGTTGATTATAACTTCATGTGATTTTTATTTATTTTTTATTTTTTTAACGTTTATTTATTTTTGAGAGACATAGAGACATAGCGTGAGCAGGGGACGGGCAGAGAGAGAGCGAGACACAGACTCTGAAACAGGCTCCAGGCTCTGAGCTGTCAGCACAGAGCCAGACGCGGGTCTGGAACTCACAGACCGTGAGACAATGACCTGACCTGATTTCGGCCGCTTAACCAACCGAGCCACCCAGGCGCCCCTCATGTGATTTTTAGAATGATCTTCCATTTTCTCTTGCCTTCTTAGCTTGTTGACATTTCTTAATGACCAGAGGGTATTAGTTTTCATATACTGTGATCTTTGATTTTAAAGCTTTTAAGCTTTACTTTAAAAAGAAAAAAAAAAAAATTGATCATCAGAGCTAAAGGTCCAAATAGGTATTCAGAGTATTTATAAAGGTTCTAATAGATTGGAATACCTAATAATGCAAATATACATTCAAAGACTATAAGATAATAACAAGGCTAAACTGAAATTAAAGGACATTTTCTCTAGAATTTGAAGGGAAAAAATCATGGAAAAATCAATAATTTTAACATTAGCATTCATTCAATAGGAAGTGATTCATAACTAATTCATTTCACCATCTCATCTATATTTCACTGATGTGAACAAATAGAAATGTATGGTTTGTAATAAATAAGTTATGGATATGCTTTATGTTTAATATATGTAACCTTGATTTAATACAGTTTCTCAGAGATCCAATAATGCTGACTTATATGATTTATAACTTTTTTCTAACATTTTGTGTTCAAAAGGTAATTCTGCTAACTCTCAAATGAGTTTTTCTCAATATATCCCAGAGACTATTCATTTATTATTAAATTTTGTGAAATCTTCACCAGGGTACTTGATACAGATTGTTTCCAGATAGAACACATTCCTCATTACTTTCTTCACAGCAAAATATCTCTTTCTTACCTACATTTCTTTCCAAATACTTAAGTAAATAAAGAAATAACCCTTTAAAAACAATAAAAGGATGGTATAAACTTCCTGTACAATAAAACCATAATAGATTTTTAAGTACATAGTTTCTTACTGTCCTCTTAAAGTTTTTCTAGTATATAAAGAATGAATAGAACAGAAGAGAGGAACAAATTCAGAATGAGAAAGCAAAATAGAAACAAGGAAAGAAAAAGAAAGAGAGCAAATACTCTGATTAAAAAAGTGAAGACCTAAAAGTTGGCTTAAGTTGATCTAAGTTGATTAAAGGTTAAATGTCAATTTGGTTATGTTTTTAGTACCATATTTTGTGTTTTTTTTTATTTTTATATGCAATTATTTGTTTTTGTTGACTTTTTTAAAGTGAGTTCTATGCCCAATGAGGGACTCAAACTCACAAACCTGAGCCTCATGCTCTACAAACTGAGCCAGCCAGGCACACTTGTTCTATTTTCTTTATAGAAAATAAAAGTAGCACAGGTTTATGCTTTGGGATCCTGGTGGGGAGAAGGAAATACTGATGTTTCATGTTGCTTTTAGATAAACTGATGGGATGAATGAATGATAGAATACAATCTCAGCCCATTTGGGCTGTTACAACAAAAATATCACACACTGGGTGACTTAAACAACAAACACTTATACCTTACAATTCTGAAGGCTACAAGTCCAAGATCAAGTTGCAGACAGATTCATGTTTGAGAAGGGTCTGCTTTCTGGTTCATAAGTGGCCTTCTTCTCATGTGTTTTCACACGGCAGAAGGCACAAGGGAGTTCTCTGGAGTCTTTTATAAGAGTACTAACTGCATTTATGAAGACTCTGCCCTCATGATCTGATCACCTCCCAAGGACCCTACTGCCAAATAACATCACACTGGGGATTAGGTTTCAACATATGAATTTGTCTCTATAATTCTGCCTTGGCTCCCCAAAAGTCATGTCCTTGTCACATGCAAAATAAATTCATTCCATCTCAATAACCCCAAAAGTCTTAACCCATTCCAGCATCAACTCAAAACCCTAAAGTATAAAGTCTCATCAAAATCAGATACACATAAGACTGTATGTATAACTCATCCTGAGGCAAATTGCTATCCAGATGTGAACCTTGTAAAGCCAAACAAATTACATGCTTCCAAAATATAATGGTGGGACATTCATAAGAGAAACATTTCCATTCCAAGAGGGAGAAAAATAAGAAGAAAGAGGTAATAGGTTCTGGGTAAGTCTCAAACCTAATGCTGAAAAATAACAATAAACCTTAAAACTCAAGAATTATCTCCTTTGGCTTACTGCTCTGTCTTCATAGCCACCTAGGGTGGCAATGTCACTCCCCAGGCTCAAGGGGACAGTGCTATAGTAGCTTTCTGCTTGGGTCCTACCAGTCTGACTGGTGGCCCCATCCTTTGAAATCCAGACATGTCTGCTTGGGCTTTTACACACTGCTTACTGGCAAGGATTGTGGCTGAAGGAAGATACCAAATTTGCTTCTTGTGCACTCCTGAGGGGAGGCCGTCATTGCACTAGGGCCTACCAAAACCATACTTGGGATAGCGAAGGAGCCTGCTACCAGAGTGTGAAGGGAGCCTGCAAAGTGAGGTGGCACCTGGCACTGTGCAAACAGTGGGTCACAAAGGCACAGGTCCTCCTTTGAAACCTCATTTCCTTCGAGGTCCTTGCATTCTGAGCCTGTGATTGGTATAACAGATCTGATGATCTCTGAATTGCCTTTGGAGTCATCCTTCCATGGTCTTGAACAATAGCTCTTGGTTTCTGGTGTGATGGCTGACCCACACGGATCTTCTTCTAAAATGGCCGATTTGCCACACCCTTAGTGTTCTCCTGTTTTCCAATATGGATAGGCTGAGGATTCTCCAAAGTGTTAAGTTCTACATAGTGTTAAGTTCTTTTTTTTTTTTTTTTCTTATCAATTTCATCTTTAAGGCATTTCTCCCTTCACATAGTTTACTATAACCAGCCAGAAGGAGACAAGCTAACCTTCAACATTTTGCTTAAAAATAGCTTCAAATAAGTATCCACCTCTTTACTCACAAGTTCTATCTTCCACAAAACAAGAGAACACAAACACAATTAAGGCTTCTGCTGCTTTATAACAAGGTTTTCCTTGCCTTCATTTTCCAATAATATATTTCTCATTTTTATCAGACCTCACCAGAATGGCATTTACTGCTCTCATTTTTAACAATGTTCTGTTCAGGATTACATGGATATTCTCCAAGTTTGAGGCTTTCTCTATAGCTCTTTTCTTTCTGAACTTCTCACCTTTAAAGGTATGCCCATGGCAATGTAGGATTTTTCTAACATCACTTCAAAACTCTTCCAGGCTCTACTTAATCTCCAAGTTCAAAGCTGCTTCCAGATTTTTAGGTATTGGTTACAGAAGCACCTCACTTCTTAGAACCAATTTCTGTTTTGGTCCATTTGGGTTGCTGTAACAAAATTCCATAAACTGGTGGTTTAAATAACATTCATATCTTAAAGTTCTGAAAAATGGAAGTCAAAAATCAAGTTGCCCATATATTCAGTATATGGTGTAGGCCATGTCCTGGTTCAGAAAAGGCTGCGTTTTTGCTGTATCCTCACCTAGCAGAAGAGGCAAGGGAGCTCTCTGGAATCTCTTTTAGAGGACATTAATCTTATTCATGAGATCTCCACCCTCATGATTTCCCAAAAGGCTCACCTCCAAATACTACCATACTGAGAATTAGTTTTCAACATATGAATCTAGGGCAACACAAACATTCAGATTATAGCAAAGACCAATATTCTCTGGCTAATAACTTCCTTTGGGTAAGAAAAAGTTTCCTTAATATTGACAAAGGTCAAACGTAATCCATGACTAAACAAGACATTTTGAGAAGAATGCAAATCACTTAAAACTATCACAAACTTGTATCATAAACTACTTTCTCTATAAAGGAACTTGTAAATATTTTTAGAAAGTATCAGAATTTTATATATTTTTAAATAATCCATTAATTCAACATTGACTTCTTAACTTGTTTTTTCTTTTTTAATATTTTATTTAAAGATTTCAGTTTTAAACACCCGTAAGACATTCATCAATACATTTATTATTATTTTACTTTTAACATTATAAATGTAACTTCAAGTGGCAGAAGAAACAAAATTATGTAATAAGACTATATTTTGAATAGAGAAACCAAAAACCAACCAACCAACCTAATTTATTATGCAGATCTATATTTTATTTTCCTTTACATGATTTTTTTTTTTTTTTGGAAAATTTCACTTTCAATGGATCGAGCTCTTGCAAACAGAGCAGCTAATCTTTCCAAAAAATAAAACCCAGTGTCTAGATTCTCTCAAAACTCACAAAACCAAATGGAAATATCTGGTTGTCAGCCAATAGTATCATGTTCAAGTCAGTTTCACATCACAGGGAAGACTCTATAACTAAATTCAGCAGGCAAATTCCAATTCTAAACATTACTAGAGACTATCATTGTTTTTCCCTACTGTGTTGACAATTGCCTTTTTGCTGAAGTATACATGATAAATTTTCTTTGGCAACTTTTTATACTATGAAATAACAGAATCTGACAACTATAAAAGTTTGGATTAACTTAGTATTTGGAAAATTTCAAACATCATTATAATTATGTAAATGTAATTTGTTACAAATGCATCTACAAGATATATGCCAAATGTAATATAATGACAACAAAAGAATTGCTAATAACCATTACTAAAAGATTCTTCAGATGCATGTACAGGTACATAATTAAACTCAAATACCAGTGAAAATATTACAACATTAGCTCCAATTCACTATCAAACTTTCTGTGATGAAGGATAAAAATTAAAGGTAAAAACTAAAATATGAGTATTTGTCAATTTTTCTGCAAGGTTGTTTCAAATGGATTCAAAATTGCCTAAACATTTGGAAGAATATAATATGAATTCTCACTATGTACCTCATAAAATTAAGTGCACTGATAACCTAACATTTTTTTTTTAATTCTTGTTCTGTGGAATAAACCTATTTTGGAACTTGGAAAAATATTACCAAGAAATTTAAATAGGAAAGTCAAATCCAGATGTACAACTAAGAAATCTTTTTTTTTTTTTTTAATTTGTTAATATTTATTTAATTTTTGAGAGACAGAGCATGAGTGGGTGAGGAGCAGAGAGAGAGGAAGACAGAATCCGAAGCAGGCTCCAGGCTCTGAGCTGTCTGCGCAGAGCCTGATGGGGGCTCAAACCCAAGAACTGTGAGATCATGACCTGAGCCGAAGTTGGACGTTTAACCTACTGAGCCACCCAGGTGCCCCGAAATCTTTTCTGTATGTAACATAATCACCAATTTAAACTATAAATGACTTCCAATAAATATTATTACTCCAAAATTCACACAATGTAAATTAAAATAGGGATGGCAGAAATTGCTTTCCAAAGCATGTTCACATTCCTAAGATAAACAACAAAGTGTAGCCAACAAAAATTCAGATAGGCACATATGCAAACATTTGGACGCAAACTTTTATAAGATATAATAAATTATCTGTTTCAGTAATTTTATGTACTGCTTATATACATTTTAAAACAAGTACAACTGAAAACATTTCTATATAAAAGCCACAATAAAATCAAATGAAATAGTAAATAATAGTCTTCAAAATGATCTCTCAAGAGAATAACAATTGAAGTTTGGTAGTCTAAGAAATGCCCTTATCTTGATGAATCATTTCTGGTTTTTTCTTTGTTTTTTCTAAGGTTTATTTATTTTTGAGAGAGAGAGAGAGAGAGAGAGCATGAGCAGGGGAGGGGCAGAGAGAAGGGGAGACACAGAATCTGAAGTAGGCTCCAGGCTCCAAGCTGTCAGCACAGAGCCCGATGCGGGGCTCGAACTCACAGACCGTGAGATCATGACCTGAGCTGAAGTCAGACAGACGCTTAACCTACTGAGCCACCCAGGCACCCCCAATCATTTCTGTTTTAACTGAAAAGAATCTGCCAGCATATGTTTCAGAATTTCTGAACCTCTGATTTTCAAGACATAACCAAGTATTATACACTTTGGCCAGACTTTGTCTCAAGGTATACAACTTCTTAGAAACCACATAAAGTCCACTACTGCCCATGAATGAAAACTCATCATAGACCTGATGTAAAAACCGGCTCACTTCAAAAGCGGGTATCAATGTCCCCGTCTCCCCATCTGTTAATACACATCTGCATCAACTCTCCAGTTAAACAGTTTTCCAGAAGGAAATCAACTAGGGGTGATTTTTAGTTTCCAAGTTTCAAAACTGTTTATCCTGTGCATCAGAGGAGGGGGTCTTATTTTCTCTTCCATATTCTTCTGTTGTAAATATCAATTATTTAACTTCATCCATACTCATAAATGATCATGTTCTGATGAGGTGGTGAAAAGAGAAAACGTCCACACATCCCTGCAGTCCTGTAGTTATCACTCTATGCATTTGACGCATGCCTTCTCCTAAGAGCTCCTGCGCTACTTGTAATGCCTTTTGTCTAATACCATCCGATTTAATTTCTGAGTCAGTCAATATCTCTTCCATATCAAGAGTACTCGTAATCCTATAGAGAGGAAAAACCGTCCTTTTCCTTTCACCAGTTATATCTCCATGAAGTTTCACAAGTCTCTCCTATTTGTCATGTTTTGTATCAACTTCCTGCTGAAATTATTTGAAGGATAATATAATAGGTGCAGATGAATTAACATCCTTCTTTCTCTTCTCTCATTAGGTGGGGAACTGTCACGCTTCCCTTTCCTGAACCTCCCGCTGCTCATGTTGGCATGGCCTACAGTGAGATGAGCAGAGACTGAGGGCCTTGGAGCCAGTGGAGTGTGTAAGGTGCTGGCTGGAGAGCCTGTCGAGTAGCCCTCTGTAGCCGGCCAAAGTCAACACAATTTATTAATTTACTGGTGTAAAAAACAAACAGACACCCATACTTGGCATAACTCCTAATGATATATTATATTCTTACGATGAATTTTGAAAACCAGTAATACTAACTTTAGGAATGGCGGTAAATCTTGGTGTTTGGTTTTATATTTAAAGGCTAAAGGCTCTTGGTATTTGGTTTAATGTTTATTTGGCTAGTACTTATGTTGTGTTTAATATCTGCTCTAGCTTCAGATGTCAGAAACTAAAATTCCTTCTGCAGCTTTCGTCTCCTCTGTTGTCCTGGATTTTCCTCGAGACTCCTTTTTGAATAGGGTCTGAGTCTTACAATTCTTTTCAGCCTCAATTCCCAGGTAGCATATGTAAACCTGTGGATGTGGCAGTAAGATGTGGGGCAAGAGAAATGTTCCCTAGTGGTTAAGATCAAGTTAGGTCGTTTTCTGATAAGCCTATGCCCCTGAGCTGTGATCTTCACAAGTGCTATTCAGACTTTTTCTTTTTCTTTTCCACTTCAGGTGAGACAGGAAGGCTGGGGGCCTGGACGGCTGGGGATGGGTATTTCCCTTCCTTCACACTGGTAAAATAGTTTCTATTATGGGCGTGGCTTTATTAAAGAATTCTCTGAGCATATTCCAAAACGGTACTTTTCCCTTATCATTGTTGTGGGGGGTGGGGGGGTTCTCAGGCTTTCACAGTGAGACCCTGGTAAGGCTCCTGGACAGAAAACTACAGAAGTGCAGGAGATCCTTAGGGCTGATTTTCCTAAAATTTTTATATCTCGAGCTAGTCAACACTAGTCTCTAGCAGTTAGTCAACTGTCCATTGTAACTATTAATTCTGACTCTAGTGGCTGTTTCTGCTTCTGATAAATTATAAGCTTTGCACTTGATGCCTTTCTTTCCAATTTCTCAGGGCAATGGTTTGCCCTGTGGCCTTAATTATCTGATAGATCTAAAAGAGTTGTTAATGTTTGTTCTTTTCAGCCTTTTTCTTGTTATGAGAATGGGAGTGGCTATTCCAAATCTGATATTTGGACTGAAACCTGGAAGTCTAATATTATTTGTACGGTCAATAAACTCTTAGTAGATATGATATGGGGTACTTTTGGGCTGATGGTTTATTTATGTATTTATTTTTTATTTACCTTTTTTTTTTTTTTTTGAGAGAGAGAGAGTAGGAACACAGGAGAGGGGTGAAGGGAGAAGGAATCTTTTTTAACGTTTCATTTATATTTTGAGAGGCATACAGAGCATGAATTGGGTGGGAGGGGCAGACAGAGAGGGAGACAGAATCCAAACCAGGCTCAAGGTTCTGAGCTGTCGGCACAGAGTCTGATGTAGAGCTCGAACTCATGAGCCTTGAGAGCTGAAGTCAGACGCTTAATCAATTGAACCACTCAGGAGCCCTGAGAGGGAGAATATTAAGCAGGCTACTCACCAAGGATGAAGACTGATACAGGCTCGATCATATGACCATGAGTTCATGACCTGAGGAGAAATCAAGAGCTAGACAATCAACCAACTGAGACACCCAGGTGCTCCTGGGCTGATGTCTAAAGAGTTAGTGTAAAATCGGCAAGTTTTAAATATAATATGATTCACATTTATATTATAATTATTGCCAGAAAATTACAGAATAATTTAAATCTGAAATTAAATAAATCAAGATAACTTATCTAAAAATGTTTATTAAAATTTCACCTGCAGATTTTATTCAAAAGAAACTTACACAATGGCATTTTATTTAAACTTTTGAAAAAGGAAGAACACTAAAAATTACCGTGGTATTTTTAGTTACATTGGAAAAGGAACTACAAGAACAATGCTTTGATAACATTTTGAGGTAATTATAAAATGTGTCAAACATTTTCTGAAATAAATTTGACTTTTTGAGAAACAAACTTTTTATAGACAAATATACCGTATTAAGATAAAAAGTATTATAAACTCTCTAAATACTGAAAATGTATGACATAACTTTTATTTCCTATGATTTTATTCTATATATGTATGAAATGACTTTATATATTAGATGTCATCTAAAAGCTTTCAATTTTTGGTTATATTTTCTCCAATATCTTTACAGTGTAATTATGCCAGTACTACTGAGATGGTGATCTCAATATAATTAGTTATTATTATTAATTAAAAATAGTTAAATATTAATAGTTAAATATTATTTATTATGAATAATAGTTAAATATTATTAATTAAATATTATTATTATTAATATAATAAAATAAAGGAGAATTTACATATTCACATATATTTTCCTTTTAACATTCAAAAGAGTATTTTTTTGTTGAGGGTTTTTATCATGAATGTTATAAAATGTATGTTATACTTCGTTAAATGCTTTTTCATTTAATATACATATTATCTATTAAAATGACCATATTGTTCTTATCTTTTATTAATTTGATATAACATGTTGATTGATTTGTGAATACTGACCCATCTTTGCAACCAAGAAATAAATCCCTCTTGATTATGGTGAATGGTTCTTTTAATGTATTTGTTGGATACAGTTTGCTTTTATTTTATTGAGGATTTTTGCATCTGTGTTTTGACCAGTGATATTGGCCTGCAGTTTTCATTCACAGTGTAGTCTTTTACCTGGTTTTGGTATTGGCCTAATGCTGGTCTCATAGAATGAATTGGAAGTTTCCCTTTCTTTTCTGTATTTTGGAATGGTTTGAGAAGAATACGTATTAACTTCTTTAAATGTTTAGTAGAATTCACCTGTGAAGCCATCCGGTCCTGGACTTCTGCTTCTTGGGAGTTTTTTCATTACTGATTCAATTTCTTTGCTGGTTATCAGTCTTTTCAAGTTTTCTATGTCTTCCTGTTTCAGTTTTGGTACTTTATAGGTTTCTAGGAATTTATCCATGTACACTAGGTTGTCATTTTTGTTGGCATATAGTTTTCCAAATATTATTACTATTGTTTGTATTTCTGCAGCATTGTTATTTCTCCTTTCTAATTTGTGATTCTACTTATTTGGGTCCTTTATCTTTTCTTTTTTTTTAGCGTTTTTATTTTATTTTTGAGAGACATAGAGACAGAGCATGAGCAAGGGAAGGGAAGAGAGAGAGGGAGATACAGAATCTGAAGCAGGCTCCAGGCTCTGAGCCGTCAGCACAGAGCCCGACGTGTGGCTTGAACTCACAGACTGTGAGATCATGACCTGAACTGAAGTCGGCCGCTTAACCTACTGAGCCACCCAGATGCCCCTATCTTTTCTTTTTGATAAGTCTGGCTAGAGGTTTATCAAATTATTAATTTTTTTTCAAAGAACCAGCTCCTGGTTTCACTGATTTGTTCTACTGTTTTTGTTGTTGTTGTTGTTTTAGTTTCTGTTGAATAAACTAAATGAATAAATGAATAAATAATTTAATAAACTAAATTAAATAAAATAAATGAAGAGTTTCTTCATTTATTTCTGCTCAAATCTTTATTATTTCCTTCCTTCTGCTGGTTTTGGGCTTCGTTTGTTTAGAGGGAACACATATCAACATAATAAAGTCCATAAATGAAAAACCCACAGCAATATCATCCTCAATGGGGTAAAACTGAGACCTTTTCAGGAAGAGGACAAGGATGTCCACTCTAATCACTGGTATTTAACATAGTACTGAAAATTCTAGCCCCAGCGACCAGACAACAAAAAGAAATAGAATACATTCAAATTTTAAGGAAGAAATTAAACTTTAACTATTTGAATATGACATGAAGGTCTATGCAGAAAACCCAAAGGACTCCAACAAAAGTTTGCTAGAAGTGATACACAAATTCAGTAAAACCACAGGATACAAAATCAACATACAGAAATCTATCGCATTCTATACACTAATAATGAAGCAGTGTACAGAGAAATTAAAGAATCAATCCCATTTACAATTGCATCCTAAACAACAGGGGCTCTGGGTGGCTCAGGTCATTAAGCATCTGACTCTTGATCTCAGCTCAGTTCTTGATCTAAGCGTTCAAGCCCTGCATCACTGGGCTCCATGCTGGAAGTGTAGCTTATTTTAAAACGAGAGCAAGAGCAAGAGCAAGAGCGAGAGCGAGGGAGAGAGAGAGAGAGAGATACTTAAGAACAAACCTAGCTAAAGAAGTGAAAGACCTCTCTGAAAAATAAAAAAGACAGATGAAAGAAATTGAAGATGATGTAAAGAAATGGAAAAATAGTCTATGCTCATGGACTGGAATAACAGATATTGTTAATATGTCTATATTACCCAAAGCAATCTACACATTCAATGCAATCACCATCAAAGCATCAACAGCATTTTTCACAGAGCTAGAAGAAACAATCCCAAAATTTATATGGAGCTACAAAAGACCTCAAATAGCTAAATCGACCTTGAAAAAGAAAAGCAAAGCTTGAGGCATCACAACTCTGGACTTCCAGTTATATTACAAAGCTGCTGTGAATAAGACAATATGGTACTACGGTGCCTGTGTGATTGAATTGGATGTGTCTGACTCTTGATTATGGCTCAGGTCATAATCCCACAGTTGTGGGATTGAGCCCCGCATGGGGATGTATACTGAGGATGAAACCTGCTTGAGATTCTCTTTCTCTCTCCTTTGCTCCTCTCCCCAATTAACTCGCTCTCTCTTGCTCTCTAAAAAAAAAAAAAAAAAAAAAGACAGTATGGTACAGAGACATAGATCACTAGAATGGAATAGAAAATCCCAGAAATGAACCAACAATTATACGGTCAATTAATCTTTGACAAAGCAGTAAAGACTATCCAATGGAAAAAAGAGTTTCTTCAACAAATAGTGTTGGGAAAACTGAACAGCAACATGCTAAAGCGTGAAACTGAACCACTTTTTTTTACACCAGACACAAAAAATAAATTCAATATGGATTAAGACCTAAATTTTAGAACTGAAACTAAAATCCTAGAGGAGAACACAGGCAGTAGTAACCCCTTTGGCATAGGCCATACCAATTTCTTACAAGATGTATATTCTGAGGCAAGGGAAACAAAAGCAAAAATAAACTATTGGGGCTTTATCAAAATAAAAAGGTCTGCACAGTGAAGGAAATAATCCACAAATCTAAAAGCAACCTAAGAATGGGAGAAGATACTTGCAAATGACATATCAAATAAAGAGTTAATATCCAAAATACATAAAGAACATATCAAACTCAATACCCAAAAAACAAAAAATCCAATTAAAAAATTGGCAGTCATAAATAGATATTTTTCCATATAAGACACACAGATGACTAACAGACACATATAAAGATACTCAACATCACTCTTCGTCAGCGAAATACAAATCAAAACTACAGTAAGATATCACCTCATACCTGTCAGAAAGGCTAAAATCAACAAAACAAGAAACAACAGGTATTGTCAATGATGCAGAGAAAGGGGAACACTTGCACTATTGTTGGGAATTCAAATTGGCACAGCCACTCTGGAAAACAGTATGGAAATTCCTCAAAAAGTTAAATTAGAACTACCCTATGAACCAGCAATTGCACCACTAGATATTTAACCAAAGTATACAAAAATAATAATTCAAAGGATGCATCCAACCTGATGTTTATAGCAGCATTATCTACAATAGCCAAATGATGGAAAAAGCCCAAAATATCCATTGGCTGATGATTGGAAAAGGAGTGGTATATTATAATGGACTATTACTCAGACACAAAATAGAATGAAATCTTGCCATTTTCCAAGACATGGGTGGATCTAGTGAGTATTATGAAAAGTAAAATAAGTCAGTCATAGAAACACAAATACCATATGATTTCACTCCTATGTGGAATTTAAGAAACAACACAAAAGAGCAAAGGGGAAAAAAAGGAGATGGGGGACAAACCAAGAAAGAGATTTTTAATTATGGAGAAAAACTGATGGTTACCAGAGGGGAGGTGGGGGGGGGCGGTTAAACAGATGATGGAGATTTAAGAAGGACACTTCTGTGATGAGAAGCTGGTGTTGTATGAAAGTATTGAATCACTATATTATACATCTGAAATTAATGTTATGCTGTATGTTAACTACCTGGAATTTAACTAAAAGGTTAAAAATAAATAAATTAATTAAAAAGCAGACTGACATCTTTATCTTTATATTAAATATGTTCTAAACATAAAGCTTTTGAGGATACTTATAAAAAGCATATTAAGGGGCGCCCGGGTGGCTCAGTCGGTTAAGCAGCTGACTTCGGCTCAGGTCATGATCTCACATGTCCCGCGTCGGGCTCTGTGCTGACAGCTCGGAGCCTGGAGCCTGCTTCAGATTCTGTGTCTCCCTCTCTCTATGACCCTCCCCCACTCATGCTTTGTCTCTCCTGCTCTCAAAAATAAATAAAAAAACATTAAAAAAAAAATTAAAAAAAAAATCATATTACCATTTTGTTTTATTTTTCTTTTTTTAAATCCTGACTCTAGTTTCTGAATACTTCTACAAATTCTAATAGTCTAAAGTGAGCATCTTGTCCAGTCATCAACCCCATTACATTATCTTACAGGATCTTATGTACATGTATACAGTGATATGCTTCCAAGCACAGATGATTTTACCTGTAATGTGTATTACACATATAGACAAAAATGTCTTCTAGGTCAGAAATTTCTAGTTAGCATTTTCTTAGTAGAAAATGAAATAAAAAAAATAATAAAAACGGTACTGAGAATCAAGACTAGTCTCTGTGTAATTCTTTTGCTTAATGTCTAGCTGTATTCATTTGGCCCCAAGCAACGTTCTAGTCAGTCCTATTTTCTCTATGAAATAGCAATTATACTATATGTTCATTCAGTTTAGCTGTAATAATTAAATAAAATGTGTTCAAGAGATTAAGTTGTCTCAGTAGAGAAACCGACTGAATTTGCCAAGTATGTAGCCTTTTATAGTGCCCCAAACGCACCAATTGTGCATATATTAATATTGTTGACATGATTAAGATAATATATGAAAGCACATAAAAAATTACAAAGTTCTGAAAAACAACTGATACCATTTTCTTAAACATGGGTTGTGTCACTCAATACATTTTGTGCATCTACATTCTTTTGATTTTGAATAAACTTTTAATTAACTACAAAAGAATTCTCTAGTTCAAGCCATGAATCCTGATGGAATAATATCTTAACCCTAGGGACATGGAAATAAATCAATCTCCTTCCATTTTAATGATCAGAGGACCAACAATTTCTCCAAATAGCAGTTACATTTGCTATACTAAAAATCATGTGTGAGGTTTATACAGCAATCCTTATTTCTAGCACATTGGACAAAAATAGATTATTTTAGAATTAAAATTTCTCCACACTATATAAATCGAATTTCAATTTAAATTCATTCTAAGCCCATCTATAACTTTTAGATCACTGCTTTTGGGGAGTGTTGATGCAGAAAATCACATTATTTAAAGGGAAATGTTTTAAGATGACTTTAATTTTAAAACCCAAAATCATATATCTTAACAATAGATACTGGATAGGAAGCTTATCTCTATAAGCTAGGAGTTATATATTTTCCTTATCTTCTTTTAAGTCATGGCATTTATTTAACTAGTCAATGTAAGATGTAGTAAAATTCCTGGTACAATTTATTTACAACCATTCGAAGAATGGTTGATGGATTGATATATTCTGAAATTGTGTACTGAGCTAGAAGAAAACAAATCTGTAAAATATATAAATCTTTTGTCAGGCTTTAAAAGTTCAAAACCATTTGAAGCTTTTCTACATCTTTCCTGATGTTTAAATACCTGTGTGATGACATATTGAGGTTAGAGTTCTCAATGAAGCAGTGCTGTGTATTTGAAAGCACTTGCATTGGTTTTATCACTAGATAGCAGCCGTCTGACAATTGATGGATTGTAGGGACCACAGTCCATTAACTCTATATGCCTATCTGTTATCAGTAGACTTTTAAAGTCTCCTTATTTTTTATCTGCACTTGTGATATTTCCTTACAAAAAAGCACACTTTTATTTGAGCAATATATTTTATGCTCAAGAAATCAATGATATTAATTACCTAGAGTAGACTTAAGTAATATGTATCCAAATCGATTGGCATGTCTTAGTACTTTATTTTAACCAATAACATAAAAGAAATGTTGATTCCATAAAGAGACAGCATTGATCTTTATTTTCTGTTGAATTCTTAGTTCTTAATAAATCATTCTGTTTATTGATAGTATTATTAGACATGTGGGAATTGTTGGTTGATCTGTCATTAACAAATCTCAGAAGGCTAAATCCACCTCCTAATCAACACTCTGTAATGTCAGATGAATTTTTAACACAGAGAAATTCTTTAATAATAATATAATTTATTATAAATAAATCTAAGGAGGCTGAAGGAACATTTTAAAATCATAATGTTAAGACATTTTGAAAATCTTAAGGTTTGGTAAGCATGGGTAGCACTTTCTTCTATATCTGATAGTCAGCAGTTTGATGGCTCTTTTTATACCAACTGCACTTGATATAATGAAATTCACAGGATCTAGTGAGCAGGTAGTCAAATGTATACGCCATAAAGATATGAATAGAGACTCAAGTACTAGTATTTATTAGCTAAATTTTCAATCTTTCTAAGTCTCAGTTTTGTTATCTGTAAAGTAAGAATAATTATAGTTAGCCTGTTGTGAAGACTTAAATACAGTCTGAGAGGACATAAAGTAGATTCCCAGGAAATAAGTCAAACATTTACAGACTACAGTTTCAAGCAAAACTAATTTGGACATTTGCTGAAACTGACAGATGTCAAAATAGATCAGATAGGAAAGAGAGAAGACTTTTTGTCACAGAGACATAGTTAAAACTTCATGAAGACCCAAAGGAAATCTGATGTATGAGGCAGCACAAACTTTTCTCAGCTGAATTATTAGATAAATCCCAGGAAAAGTCTGGGTTACATTACATACAAATCAAAACAAAAAATTAGGGTACTATAATTTTTATAAATTTCAGAAAACAGATTTTAATAACTTATTAATTGGAGAGGTGACATTAATGAGATGTAAGCAAACAAGCATTATATAGGGGAATCTGATGTATTTTTCATCTTTTATATTAAAATAATTGTAACAAATTCCATTATTAGCAATAAGACATACTTTTAATATGAGTCTGAACATGACATATGTGTTTATATACATTACTTAAAAATAAAATTACATATAAATATCCTATATAAAAGGACATATACATGTCACAAGTCTTCTGAATTGTGAGTTAATATTAAAATCAAGTCATTAGGAAAGGTTTTTTTAATGTAATTTTCAATTAGAAAAATATGTTTAAACCATAAAAATTATGGATGCTTTGATGAAAAGAAGACCAAACAACGTGACCACAAACAATAGAAATGTATAGGTCAAGACAAGCCAACCATAAGTATTTTTGATCAAAATGAAATTGAAGTACAGGGGCACCTGGGTGGTTCAGTCAGTTAAGACTTCAACTTCCGCTCAGGTCTTGATCTTTTGGTTCCTGATTTAGAGCCCCACCAGGCTCTGCAATGACAGTGTGGAACCACCTTTGGATTCTCTTTCTCTCCCCCTCTCACTCTGCCCCTCCCATACTTGCACATGTGTGCATGCTTACTTGCTCTCAAAAACAAACAAACAAAAAAAAAAAAAAAAAGAAAAAGTTTCTTGAAGGACAAATAGGAAACTCAGTAAAATATTCTCAACAAATGCAATATGATCATTTATTATGTGGAACATAAGTCATTTTCTAAATTAAGAACTCACAAAATTCATAAGTGATGATAATAATATCTCTCCTCACAATAATACTGTAGACTAAGGAAAAGAATGCACTTTCAAATACATATCTCATTAAACATAAGGAATTATCGTTCTCAAAAATATTTCAGATATTCTCAAAGGGATGCATTATGAAAAACTATTGAGCTACTATTTTATTGTTGAATCCACAAATATTGCTTTTGGTAACATGGTTTAGTTAAAAAAAGACAATGCCGATGGAACGGATACCTTGACATACTGATGGGAGTGGTTTCAAATGTCACGATTCTTTTGGAAAACCATCATGGGCTTTAAACATACTCATGTTAACCAGGTAAGTCCCAACGAGAATTACTCCCAATGAAATAATTCTATATATTTGAAATATATGCATTTTTAATTATTTAATAAAAACAACATATTAATGTATTTACTACTTCTAGGTAACCTCAATTCCTTGAGGAAATAAAGGCAAATTTTTGAATTAAAATTTTGAGGGAAAAGACAAATATCCTAAACACTAGTTTTTTTTTTTTTTTAATCATTTGTTTTGTGGCATATGTAAAATTATCTAATTGCCTGATTTTTGTGTCTCTTTTACAAAATGACATTAATTATATACTGAATAATATATATTATTTTTAAAAATAATTCATACTCTTTCATAGGGTGGCAATGTAACTATCTTGTGTGCTCGGTTTGTGTTCTACTAATGATTTTTTCAAATATCTATCATAGTCAATAATATTCTATTTATGAAATATATTTACCAAACATTAAGTTTTGTGAGGTTCATACTTAGAGCTTTATGTTCAGCTAATTTAGAGGGAAAATAACTGAAGAAAGAATACAATGGCTCATAGAATTTGCTGCTAAAATCTATTTAATGAAAGAAAATCTAATAAAAAGTAGGCAAACACTAAATTTCTATTCTTAGTACTAAAGTTTAAATAGTTAATTTCTAGAAATCTGTTTAGGAACTAGTAAAATACAATGAATTTTCAGTCACCTTTATAATAGGTGGAAAAACACTCTTTCTGAGGAAGCATCCTAAAACTCTTGTAATTCCTTTATATATCAAGAAATGATACAGATACAGGAAGTTTATTTCTTTCATATTGTTATTTCTTATTAGAGAAACTTAATCACTTCCCCAGGGTCACATTTAATAGGAGTTCTTGTCTACCAGTTAACATACTCAGTTTGGGGGTTTGGAAAGTTTTTTCCAATCTATCCTGTTCGAATCTACCTCGTTAAGTTATCTTTCCATCCACAACTACTATGCTCCCAACTGAGTTCAAGCACATGTACCCCAGGTGAATGACACTTTGCTCCACTTTCATTATCTCCCAAATTTAAGTTACCATTATCTCTCACCAAGAATGGTCTAATAACTACCTATATGCCTCCTTGCTTTCATGCACGCCCTTTCATGATCTATCTTCCACAATGACACCAGGGTAATTACCTAGGAATATAAATAGGATTATATTTATCATTCAAATACTTAAAATACTCCAACAGCTTTGAATTGAATATCGAAAATATGCAAAATTTTAAGCTGGCCTTGTAGTCCCTGCATGATTCAAGTCTGATTTCTCTAATTTCATCAACTACAAACACCTTTATTCCCCGTGAGCTAGTCCAGGGTTGGCCAGGTTTAAGAAAACAAAACAAAACAGTGAAGAAAAAAAGAAAACATCCAGTTAAATTTAAATTTTAGATTAAAAAAAAAAAAAAGAAACCTCTTTTCTAAGTGTATGTGCCAAGAATTAGTTGGGATATAGTTCCAACAACAACAACAACAACAAAAAAGAGAGAGAGAGAGAAAGAAAAAGGTATTTATCTTTTTATTTAAAAATCAGTTTCAACTGAGTGTCCTGTATTTTATCTGGCAACACTAATTCTAGCCCTCCCAAATTCTTTTATCTTCCTCAACTCTGTCAACCTTATACATGCCACAGAGTTTTTGTACATCTTTATCTGAAATGTTCTTTCTCTAGGTTTTCACATGTAAGAAAAGTTAAAAGTTTAAGTTAGGCCCCAAAATAAAACTTATGTTAAATTTCAAAATGTATTGCTAAATAGACATATGCAGTTTCTTCAAAGACTGGAAAAGCTTGTTTCTCAAGTCTCGGATCCCTCCATGGTATCAAACATCTAAAAGGGATATACATACAAAAAATGGAGGATTTTATGAATAAAAATTCCTTGAGGAGAGAAGAGAAATTCAAAGCAGGCAAAAGGGAACAGATCAGCTGTAGTAACCTGAATAATGGACCTCCAAATATGTCTATGTCTAAATTCTTGGAATCTGTAAATGTTACCTTTTACAGCAAAAGAGATTTTACAGATGTGACTAAACTAAAGACCTTGAGAAGGGGAGACCATGCTGGACTATCCAGATAGGTCCAATGTAATTGTGAGGGCCCTTACAGGAGGGACCCAGGAAGAGTCAGAATCAGAGAATAAAGCAATGTAATGACAGGTGCAGAGACTGGAGAGGTATAGTTTGAAGGTGGAGGAAAGGACCCAAGCCAAGTTGTACAGGCAACCAGTACAAAAAACGGCAGGGCCGCTATAGGGCTCCCCTCAGAACCTTCAGAAGGAACCAGCTCTGCAGATACTCTGATTTTAGCCCCGTAGGACTCAGTCTTCAAGACTAAACAAGAATAAATGTGTGTAGTTTTAAGTCATTAAACGTGTGGCAATTTATGATGGTGACTACAAGAAACTAGTAACGCCAGCAAACTCAGTCCCTGTTCTTTTCTCATTACATCTTCCAAACTAAAGCAGTCCTGATCTTGGGGGAAAGAGTTGCTGTTATTTCCAAATCAGGGTCACAGTTTATAGGTTTACCTTTGGATATTCTAATTAGTAAAGTTTCAACTTAAAGTGAATTAAAGTTTATCTTTTGCCCAAGATGGATCAGGAAAGTCATTGGTCAAGTATTCTCATAGATCCCTCAAGGTGAACTTATTAATCAGGGGTTGTTCCTTTTAAAGATACTTTATTCATGTTTGTCTTAAATTCGGCATTCAGTCAGCACTCTAGTTAAATTAAGTCTCACTTAATCATTCTTCTTTATTACCCTGAGTTTATTTAAAATTTTGGAGGGAGAGAGGTTTCAAACTTCAACCACTTTTAAAACAAGTGTGATTAAATATTTTGGAATCTCTTAAAAAATTAGCTAAGAAAAATGCATTAAACCTTTTTATGTAGCCTTTGAAACAGTCCTGTTGACTAGAGAAAGTGCTTTTAGGCACTCCCTGAATGATATATAGTATGTGTATTTCTCCTCAGAAATAAAGCCACATAAAATAAATGCATCGGGTAGCCTCTCTAGTCCGTTGCTAAGAGACAACAAATTATGTGATTCTAGAATTGGGGAACAAAGAAAATTACTATGTTTAAAGCATGTTATAAAAGGAAGAGAAAAAGAAAATACAACAGGATATTTTTTCAAATACAAGCATTACAAACATAACAGTATTCACCAATATAAGACATTACAATATGAACACCATTATGATGAGTGGATAGTAACGATAAGCAGGATGGCAGATAGAACTGAGAACATTAAGATATTCTTATATCTTCAAAATTCGGAAGCCAGTATAGGCATTGATTTTATGTTAGAAGTACTACTTGGCTAATTTTTCAGTACAATAAAACAACTTCTTAAAATAGAATGATAAAACATATTCAACATGCCAATTCTATAGAAGTATGTAAACAATTTGGCAACTTGAGAAAGGATTCATATTTTGGCTACAAACACTTATCTAAAATTAGTCAAGTCATTTTAAGATTATACAAATACAAAATAAAGAATGAACTAAGGACAAGGGAATAAAATCTTATCCTTGCAATTTCCTCTGTAGGCAACTTTTTTAGTGTCTGTCTATCCTGTTAGTACTGGCTTGCTCAAGACTTTGACTCATTCCTCCTTTGTATTTTATACACTCTCCAAAGAAAGCCCAAGCAAAAACTTAAAGTCAGTAATTCATATTTCATTTTATCTCACTTAATGGTAAATTGTATTTCTATATAGTTAAATAAACACTCAACCTCATTTCCAACTCAATACAAATTAAACACCTTCCATAATCTCCTTGTCTTTCTCTTGTATGTCTAATATTGATTAATGACACTCTCCCTTACTCATTTGCCCAAAGCAGAAACCATCCTAGATGCCATCCATTTTCAATAGTTAATCAATTAATAATACTCTGTTTCCTCATCTTCATCCCAATTCTGTCATTTTCAAGTTCAACATATGCTTTTGAGGTTATCTCAAGTCATTCTTTATTGACATATTAACTCTCCTTTTGCTTCCCATTATTATATAGCACTATTGGCATTTACTGGAAACCCAAATTTTTTATCAAATCTCCAATGATGACATAATAGAAATGTTTCAATATATGATTTCTCTCTTCTCTGAAACCTGTATGTCTATTTGACTCTGCATGACTTTTAATTATATTCATTTTCTTGACTTTTCTTCAATCTGTTCTGCTCCTGTGAAGCCTTTCTTGACCTCTACAGGCAGATATAAAATTCTTAACCTGCACTTCCACCGTGCCTTCTTTACACCTCATATATCAATCGGAGTTTTTGGTTGCAAGCAACAGAAAATATTATAGCCATCACCATGGTAACGTTGTATGGTATTCATCTTGTGATTTCATATTGTACTTTACTAACTGATTTCATATTTGCCACCCTGAGAGAACTTTAATCATTAAGAATACTGGTACAGTATTGAACAGAGTTCATGGCATGCAGGAGATGTTTCTTATATTTATGACAACTAAATTTTAAAGTTAACTACATGTAATAATTTAGATGAACTGAATTTATGCAGTTTATAATATGACTAAGCAGAAAACAATTCACTGTGGGTGGCAGTAAGGTGAACTGGGTACTCCGAAGAGTCATTCCACTAAAATGAAAGTATATGCTACATACATTGAAACAGAGCTTAATATATCAACAACTTCTCTAGCTGACATCCAAAATAGAAGTATATTTGGTTAAAAAAATACAATGAAAAGCAGTACTCCAAAATAAGAACAGTAACACTAAGGCAATAAGCAAAAGCAAATAGAAGAATAGCCCTAAAAGTAAATAACCATTTCATTACTGTTTTCTGAAATGTAAGGTAAAAAAAAAGTAAGCCTGATATTGAAAATTTTAGTTAAGAATTATAATATTATTAGGTAGGAAATACACATGAAATAAAAGAAGGACTCACATAAAATGAGCAAGGAACAGAAGATTATATAATGGAAATTTGGAATTATCTAATAGAATGTAAACAGATAGTATTTTACACAGACACACACATGAAAAAATACTGTTTCTAAAAACAAACTCTGTCTAGCAGATTAGTCACATACTAACGAGCTGTCAGTTAAGTTTGATATGACTAACTAAAATGAGGCATAGAGAGATTTAAATATAGAAGGGGATATTATAGGAAATGGAAGACAGAAAGAGAAGAAGTAAAATTAGCTAATCATAGTCCCTAGAAAAGGAAATGAAGATGTTTGGAAGAGAAGCAATCTTTCGAAGATAACACCTAAGAATTTTCCAGAGTTGTTGAAAGATGTGAATTCTCAGATAAGCTGTCAGTTTGGTGATGCACAACATTTTTGGCCTACTTCCTACTTGTGTTCTAACAGTTGAACAATTTTAAGTTTTACAGGCCAAGCTTTACTTTTGGTGTTTTGACAATACAATTCTTGGGAGGACAATTCCTAAAAAAAATGAATAAAAATAAAAATAGAAGTCTATTTGTTTATTTGTTTCTGATCACTCAACATACAAGCAACTATAGATGTTGTCTACGACTACAGATCTTGTTGTTAAGCCTGAAGGTTTCATCTTATATATAGCAGGCTGTGTTTTGTGCTCATCCCTCAACTCAGTTGTACTTTATGAAACAAGCAGCTTGGATGGGACCTTATACCCTTTTGTATGTTGGCTGACGCTATGCTGGCTCCCATCACAGGCAGAAACTCATAGCAGAAGATGTGTAATAGAAGAAGTTTGGGTCAAATATTGATCTTTTCATAAGACCAACACTTCAGGGTCACAGTTCCTAAACTTTGTGCCTCCACATTCTCCGCCAAAGTGAACTATAAGCCTCGAGGAGCCGTAGTAGAGCTCCATTCATTACAACTTGCAACCATCATATAGCTAGCCTGTTGAATTTTCTTTTGCAATGTTTTGTTTAAAGGGAGAAAAAATCAGGAAAAACAAACAAGTTTTGTTAATTTAACCTAACGTCCTCGCTAACATTACAGTGTGGTAGGTATGTGCTCTGACTTCCATGATACAATCAACCAGTTAGCCAAATGTTTTGCCAGGGATGACTCAATATCGCAAATATATTATTTCCCTCCAAATAATTCTATAGATCAATTACAAATACCTTTGCAAGATTTTTCCAAACAATAAGTATAAAATTTAAAGGAAAAAGTCAATATATAAAAGTAGTTTGCAAAAGAATATGTTGGGATGGCTAACCTTACCAGATGTCATTATTTAATACAAAAGTATTGTATGGAATACTGTGGTGCTGTCTTGTAGATTTGCCAGTTAAAATATGGAGTACTGAGTTATGTGGTGGCTCAGGCGGTTGAGCATCTGACTCTTGATTTTGGCTCGGGTCATGATCCCAGGGTGAAGCTGGGTGGAGCCTGTTTGAAATTTTTTTTCTCCTTGTGCCCCTCTCTCCCTCTCTAAAATAAAAAATAAATAAATAAAACTAAAATAAACTAAAATAAAATATGGAGCATCGTAGAAACTCTAGAAAGAGATGGACAGACATAGTGAACATTGCTAAATTACAATGATAATATTATCAATCTTTAAAACAATTTTTCTGGAACAACTGCCTAAGTTTCTGTAACGACAGGAACCACACTTACGTGAAAGTGAAATAAGGTTCTTACTTTACACACAAAATTAAATTCTAGATAAATTTAAACTTTAAAACTAAGTGAAGAGGGGCACCTAGGTGCCTCAGTCGGTTAAGTGTCTCACTTCGGCTCAGGTCATGGTCTCATGATTCGTGAGTTTGAGCCTGCATCAGGCTCCGTGCTGACAGCTCAGAGACTGGAGTCTGCTTTGAAATCTGTGACTCCCTCTCTCTGTCCCTGCCCTGCTCATGCTCTGTCTCCCTCTGTCTCTCAAGAAATAAATAAAGGTTAAAAATATTAAAATAAAACTAAAGTGAAGAAATTCCAGAATATTTTATGATCTCAATTTTGTAAAGAAAATAATTTCTTCAAAAGCACACAAGATGAATAAAGGAAGAAGGTAAAAATTAACAATTTTGACTGTCCTGAAATTGGTAATTTCTGTTGCTAGTGTAAAGACAGAGCAGTATTTCAGTGAAAATATTTGCAGTGCATAGCTCGGAAAAAATAATATCCAAAATGGGCAAGAAATGTATATCATTAAGAGAAAAACAAACACCACAGGAAATGTGGCCTGAAGATATAAAGCTACTAATGCACAGAGAAGGAAACATGAATGGCAGTATGTTAAATCTTATTAGTATTAGGAAAAATGTAAATTTTGAAAACATTGAGATAGGTTTTTTTCCTCTCTAGATTTGTAAACCTTGAGAAATTTGTCATTACCAAATGTTAGCATATATAAGTAAGTAAATATTTGTCTAGTGGGAGTGTCTAACTGATAAAAACAATTTGGAAAATATTTTTGTATTATCTTATGAAGATGAAAACTCATAAACCCTAAGCACTCGCCATTCCATACTCATGAATAAACTATGCAGAAATCTTTGTGTAATTACAGGGACATGTACAAGAATGTATGATGCAGTGTTGCTTGTAATAGAAATACCTGGAAACAAATGTTCATTAACCAGAGAATGGGTAACCATATTAATAGAACAGATATTCATAATGTAGGTTATTACATATCAGGGAAGATAAATATACAACAGTTACCTAAACATTAGTAATATTTAAAAATGCAATACTGTGTAGGAAAGGCCAGTAATGAATGAGTATATAAAGTAAGATGCTGTTTATAAAAGGCTGAAAATAAGCATAATAAAAAATTGTTTATGGTAAACGCTTTTAGAATTAAACTGTAATAGAAAAGTAATATTTGATAAGCAACTACATTTGACAAAAAACAGGAAAATAGGAAAGGGAGGGGAACACGGATGCATGCACACTCATCACCTATATTCCAATTCTTAACTGGAGTTGTACCTTATGAGTATAAATTATCTTATTATGCTTCAGAACTTCCATGTATATTATGGATATTGTTTTCTATCATGAAATACTGTATAATATAATATGTTTAAATATTAATACCATTATTATCTTAGGATTAATTCTTGTCCCAGGTATACACACTGATGAATAGATTTGAAAAGTTTCATGAACTCACTTTCCTTGATCTCTTGCTATACAGCACTGGGGTGTTTCGTCTTTGCCTCTTCTCCACTTTTTCTTATGAAGAGTGAAAAAAAAAAGGGCCACGTGGGTCGGATTTTTAGGAATATCACTTAGATATCGGGGTGATATGCATCAAGAGAGCACACAGAAGAGTTTTGTGTAAAGGATAGAGGGGTTATAGTGCCACGATGGCAAGAAAAGAGTTAAATTGATCTGAGAAATCATTTCAGAAAAGAGACTAAGAAGACTCCCTAGAACTTGAAGGCTCTCAGGGCTAGAACAATGGACATTTTCACCAGAGTTCACGTCAACCTACTTACTCGAACGCCACCAAATGTTTAAGCAAAACATATTTCACAGTGCACTCTTTATACATCTAGTGCTCTGAGATCCCAACACTGGGCTCTGGATTTCAGAGTTAACATCAACAAACAAACTGAGAGCAAGAATGTGTACATTTTTTGTTAGAGAAGGTGCATGACTTTCACGAGAGATTCAAAGGGATTAGTAGCAGGCATTTGCCAGGCTTGTATGGCTTCCCAATATTTTTCCTGCTTACCGATTATTCCACCATGGAATTCCTATCTTGTATTAAAGCAGTGCTTCTTGGACATCAGTGACAGTACTGCACCAATTGTCATCCTCTAAGCTGTCCTTCAAAGTGAAAGTAGAGTGATAGATAGCATTTAATGCTCTGTGATGACAGAGACAATGTCCTCACTAGAACATTTCTGAAGCTTCAGTATCTTTGCTTCCTCTTTCCCAGTCTGTGTACTCTTAACATAGAAGGAGTTGGGCACTGTGGTGTATAACTAAGACTGATCTAAGATCCAAATCTATAGGGATTGCAAACTGACTTCCTCAAATCCTATTTCAACCTCCTTCTCCCTTGTGTTATTCTACTATAGAGGCTGGAAAGAGAACACCCAACATCCAATCTCTTTGAACCTAAAAGTTTTTGTGTTTGCAATTTTTGGCTAGTGAGATGGCAAACATTTAGGAGGATGGTTTTCCCTTCCCACAGAAAGAAAGGAAGAAAGAAGGATGGGAAGAAGGAGGTGAGGGAGAGAAGGAGGGACAGAGGGAAGGAAAAAGGGCAGGAAGGGAAGGGAAGGGAAGGGAAGGGAAGGGAAGGGAAGGGAAGGACAAGGAAAGGAGGAAAACATTAAAAGAGAAGAGAAAGGAAAATAAGAAATATTTCTTTGTTGTTGTATTTCTCTATTTCAACATCAAAAAGTGTAACCAGTCAGATCACAACTTTGAAGTTTTAAAGTCTTAAATAAAGAACAGTGGTACAGGTAGATAAAAGATGTTCATTCAAGAAGCATACACTGGATATGGAAGGACTCACAACAGGTATCTTGTCATGTAAAACTAAATACACTTATTAACTTTCAGTTACTGTGTGTTGATTTTCCCATTGCCCAGAGCCTAATCGACATAGTCTATGGGACAAAAAGTATAAATATACTGCAATTGATAATGTTTGACTGTCTTTCATTATTTAAATGATGAGCAATTATGTTATAACATCAGCAAATGGGCACATGCAAACAGAATAGATGAATTATAAAAATTAAATATGTCACCAAGTTTAAATCAAATATCAGATTAAACCTTCACATTTAAAGGATTAATAACCCTCACTTAGCATTGTGAATATTAGTCTTGAGTGATAAACATGAATTATTCATTGTAATTAGGATTATATCCATAGTCTCAATCTAAAGTTTAATTTTTATCTACATTTCATACTTGTTTTCCAAATATTTTTAATCAATGCTAATGCCAATAGCTTTTCCTGTTAACACATCTCCTCAACATCCTTTGGATTTAAAACTGATACTATAAATATACTGTCTTAGCCTCAATCTGCTTATACAGGCCCTCAAAATATCTGCTTGCCCATCCCAGGTATTTCCGGGAATCAGCAGGGTTATATCTCTATGGTACTCAGGAGGAAGCCAGATCGTGTTTTTCTGCTTCGCTGTCCTCCTGATAGCTTTCCATGTGGCTTCTGCCTGAGAAGAATGCTGTTCAGCACAGCACAGCACAGCTGTTGCCTGCCGGTGGTTTCCTGAGGCCCTCCAAAGGAGAACAATAGTTGTCTCTCAGCTCTGACTTAGCCGTAGGCATGTAGGCACTGAAGATAAATACTGCTTAAACTCAATATCTCAGAAAATATTTGTCAGCTACTTCATATCTCATGACATTAATCCCTAAAGATTTCAAAAAGCAGTGTGATTTTGTGGATTTCTTGAAATAGACCTCGGTAACAATATTATACCATGAAAATAAGCTTACAATACAAATCAAGTTCAACTTATGATTTTTATTTTTGGAAAAGAATGTGGTTGTTAAACATTTATCTGACACCAGTGATTCAAAACAAACAAAATAAAAAATGAACACCACCACCACGAACAACAACAAAACTACCACTGAGTTCGGGAATGGGAAGGAGATGGCACAGAACTTTTAGAATCATTTGCTTCTCCATTTTTTCCTGAACCTGTGCACACGAAAGAATTACTCAAGCAAACAAACCAAAACACTCCATTCTTCTGCCTTTCGTGAAAAACAAAGGACCTATCTGTGTTAACTCATGAAAATAAAAGCCTAACTGCCCACCATATCTACAAACTATATTCTGAATTATTATTTGAATCTTATGATATAAAAACAAGGAGTTTACCAAAATAGAAAATGACTCCATTTTTGATATTTGACCATAGATTTCAAGCCCCAACACTTCTGTTTATTTCTTCCCGATCAGGCAAGCTGATAAAATCTGGGTGACCCCTACTCTGATACAGGCAGTAAGTTGAAATCTGCAAGACCCAGAGGTGTGTAGGGCTCATCATCCCAGTCCAATATCCTGATTACCACACAGCCCCAAAGCCACTCTTCTTTGTTTTCTCTTTCAAGCCATTTACTGACCTGCTTGGAAGCTTGCTCCCTCAAAAAGTCCGATTATGTGAAGAAAACACCTTTATATTCTGTTGTTTGGTTTATAGCACCATTAGTCATGATATCTGAACCAAATGTAGGGGAAGTCCATCCTATCTGGATGAAATAATCAAAATACTTAAAAAGGCCATGTAGGGCTGTTTTTGGTTCAATAGAGGGAAAGAAGAGCTAGGAGAAAGTCCAAAAGGAAATGTTGACTAGCCTGAGATTCATTTATATGAAATTTAAAAATATGTGGGAGAATGCTAGCATTACAATTTGTCCATATTCTTTGGTATAGTACCAGGTACTCCTTGTTTTTAATGATGCCATTTTTTGAATCCTGTGCCTAGAGTCCAGTAAGTGGGAAAAGATACAATACAAGTAACTATACAGTCATTAACTGCAATGTAAGGCCGAAGGCTTTGGTTCAGCATTTTTTTATAGTATCTGAAACTGTTTTATTTGAAAAGAATATACAGAGTACAATATTAGAAATGCCATACATATTTTAGGCTTATTTAGAATATCAAGTACTATCCTTTGGCTGAGAACAGAAGTGAAGAAAAAAAGTGAAAAGAACTGCATTGTGGAAGAAGAAACCTTTGAACTAAGACTTGAGAAATGTTCAAGAATTCCACGAGTGAGGTTGGCAGAAAATGAAGTTGAAGTTGGGAAATAGCATTTTAAACACTGTGTATTTTGAACAATAATAAAAAGCTGAGAATTCAAACCTGATAGAATAAAGAAAAAGGATAAGCAACAACATGAATGAATCCTATAAACATAATGTTTAGGTAAAATAGACTATGCAAAAGTATAATCAGTATGATTTTAGTACAAAATTCAAAACAGACTTTTAGCTGTTTGGTTGCTGGTTCATGAATGGAAGCACCATAAGGGACACTTCTGGAGGGCTCCTACGTTCAGTTTCTTGATCTGGGTGCTAATTAAATAAATATATTCAGATTATGAAAATTTATTGACCTACATATAATGATTTACAAAGTTTTCTATGTGTATTTATAAAGTTTTCTAAGTGGATATGATACTTTAGTAAAGCTAACTTTCAATATTAAAACAAATGTCAATAAATTCCGAGTAAAAATAAATGAATGGTTAGGTTTGGTTAAAGACTGACTTAATACTGAACAACAGTGGGATGGATACACATTTCAAAACTGATGATACTTCAAAGCTATAAAAACAGATTTTTTGGCGTGTCAAAATTACACACAAAAGTATAAAGAGTGGTATAAACACGGTTTAGCTTTACCAAATTAATCTGAAATTAACGTAGATAATGAAGGGTAGGCAGTGGTAACAGCACACTTAGGGATTGGAACAGTTGGTAAAATAAACGAGACAATAGTTTATGCAGCAATGCATTAGTGTGAGAACAGTTGGAATATCCTTGCAAATCAGTCCCTCTATGTACTAATAAACGTGGCAATTTAAGAATGTCAAACTAAAAAGAAAGTGTAATGTAAAAATCCTAAACCTTCTAGCTACTGACACTGACAATGCTCATATGAGAGATTTGAGGCTTGAAGAGCTGAAACGAAGGACTGTCAGGACATGCTTGAGTTCTGCTTTTCCTTACATTTTAGGAGACGGAGAAAAAAAATTGAAACTTCTCTTTGTTTGGAAAAAGTTCAATTAAATCAATGTCTCAGTGCCTTTTGGGAAAGTCAGCTATTCACTGTATGGGGCTTGGACTCTATTTCAAAGTGGCCCAAAGGTGTTATAAAAAGTGGTAATTAGGTTTATCAAACTGATTTGTATAGACTTTTGCCTGAAGCTATGGCTTATTCCTTTCAATAAACTCAGTGATAACAGGCTTAAGCCTTACTTACTTTCTAAGGAAAAGTCTCTTGACCATAATACAGTCTGGCATGAAAGGAGGCAAATTCTTCAGCTTCAAAGTATAGAATGTGCAATCTGACCTGGTAATACATTGGCAGGATATTAACTGCGCTTCAATATGGACATAAGCACTCAACCCAAGAGAAGCATGTCTTCTCCTTGGCTCTGGCAGGAGAGGGTGGAGTTTGTAGAACCTGGACGGCTGCAGTCGTCTCAATGACTGACTGCTTCAAGGCTCTTCCAACACACTAAGTGTGGGTACCACTACCTGAATAACACTACACTTCCTTTGAAGTGTCAAAAAACATTTGAGTGAAATAGGGCCAATTTTACATATCATTTCATTCTGCATGTTTTGTCACCTCTAGCAGAGCATTCTGCACATGGTGATCAGATTATGGGGCTCCCTCATAAACCCCCCACCGATTCCACCAGCTACTTGCTTTGGCACCCATCTTCCCATTTCCTCCCGATAGAGCAAAATGCGCCCGGTCTTCCTACCTACCAGTTATCTGCATATAAACCAGTTCCCATACATACCTGTCATTATTGGGTAGCATCTTTGGCTATGCACCCTATTCTACTTGTCCAACCTATGGATAAAAATGTATATCTTTATATTTATCTAATATACAAGTGAGAAGAGAAATGTATAGAAATGGAAATTAATATGCCTTCAGAATCAAATGCAACATTGTCCAAAAATAAAATAGGTAAGAAATAACGTTTAAAAATCTCAAAAATGTACATAAAAATAACCCTTTCTTATTAATATCTTTATGGGACTAGTTAATAGCTCAAAGACAAAGACACTGACCTATTCAATAGAAGACAAATTCTACTGACTGGGCATTATAAGTATTAGGTATTATATTTCTGCTTTGCAAATTATTTATCAGGTTTAGTCCCAGGAAAAACCTCCAAAATAGGGCCAGAATTTTACTGGGGAAAAAAAACACAGTAAGCAATTATAGAAAACTTTCTATTTATCTCTGTATCTCTATCTATACATGTGCTACAGATTTTTTTTTCCCAGAACAATGCAATATTCTGGATCATGAGTGTGAGTGTCCCTGAGTTCTAATTACCAAGTAAAAGTCATCATTAAATAGTGGAAATGCACTGCCTCCAAGAGAATATTGTCAGAGGGAAGGAATTATGGGAGTGCTAGTGTGAAAAAGTCCCTGGGAGCAGCCATCACACTCTCCATGTTCCCACAGCCATCACATGCACGGACACCTGATATCAAGACAAGAATGTCTGCTTAGCTCTGCTTCATTGTGTCACTGAACACATCATTTGCAGGAGAAGACCAGGGTGCTGCAAGGAGACACTCTTTCAATAGATAAAGTCACATCTTCATGGGCTCCAATTATCTCAGAAAATTGTCACATGCCTTAAATTTCATTAATAAAAATACCTAGGTCTTGTAACATCACAAGGCAGGTATGAGTCGCTGACAAACGTCATGGAAGGAACAGAGGAAATGGTAAGGAAAAGGTCACCAGACAACGATTTTAGTTTAGTTCTTTTACACTGAGTTGCCTTCCTTAAGAGTCATAAAAATCTCTTAACCAGTTCAGCTTCACCACTAAAGCTCCACATTCAGTATTAAAAGAAAATTAGGCCATGTTATTTTTACATGAATATTATTTGAATATTCTTTGAAATACATATATACATATACACATACGTAAATGCATATACATATATTTTATTTATATATGATAATTAAACTGCTTTATAGGTCATATATTATACTTGAACAAAAGTTCTTTCAACATCTACAGAGTATACAAATATCAAATATTAATTCATTTATTCTCAAAAACATGTGGCAGTACTACACTAAATGCTAAAATTACAAATATAAATAGGATATTACTGTTATATTGGTGATGCTGATTAACTCTGGTTCTTATAAGACATAAACAAAATATCTCATTGTGTTAACAAATTACAAACTTATTTCTTATAACATAATCTGACTAGTGTTCAATGGAAAATATTGCATGTGGTGTTTCAGGATCTTAGTTTCTTCTAAATTTTCACACCGCTAAATTTTAGAGCTATCCTCTCTGCTACTGTAGCTATAAACCCTATGTAGGTCTTTAAGTTAAATCAGTTTAACTTTAAAATTAAGCTCTTCCAGTGCACTAGCTACATTTCAACTTCTCATGTGGCCAGTGGCTACTACATTGGAGAGTGCAGAGTCATTTCTTCTTTAGCCTTTCATTCATATTAGGGTGAGAAAACAAAGACAGAAAAACAGAAAGATCATTCAAGAGATCTTAGGACTTGGACCTGAAAGGAATTATTTTACTCTCTCCCACTTTAAATTGGTTAGAGTTAGATTCTGGGCCCAACATAAAAGCAAGAGAAATTATAAATAATTTTTATACCAATAAGGAATATCATCAGTTCAGTGAAAAAAAAAAAAATAGCACAACCTCTGCTATGGTCTACTTTTGTAGTCACTGACCACTTACTCCATTTTCCTTAAATGGATAAAATTTACTCACATACATGCTGCCCACGAGAGACATCCCAAAGACCATTACAGTCTCTGCTTAGTGCCCACATAAAGTTCCAGTCTCAAGCCTAAACCTGTTACAGACACAAGTTTCATTACAAGACAAAGCATCTAGGGGCGCCTGGGTGGCCCAGTGAGTTAATTGTCCAAGTTCGGTCCAACTTTGGCTCAGGTCGTGATCTCATGGTTTGTGAGATCCACATTAACGATGCAGATTCTACTTGAGATTTTCTCCCTCCTTCTCTCTCTGCCTCTCTCTCTCCCTCAAAATAAATAAATAAACTTAAAAAAAAAAAAGAAAAGAATAGCATCTACCATAATGGCTAAATTAGTTGTGTTGTTTAAAGATGTATTTATGGGGTGCTTGGGTTATTTAGTCCATTAAAGTTAAGCGTCCGCCTTCGGCTCAGGTCATGATCTCATGGTTCATTTAAGCCCCGCATCAGGCTCTGTACTGATAGCTCAGAGCCTGGAGCCTGCTGCGGATTCTGTGTCTCCCTCTTTCTCTGTCTCTCCCCCGCTCATGCTCTGTCTCTCTCTGTCTCTCAAAAATAAACATTAAAAAAATAAATAAATAGAAAATAAAAAAATAAAGATGTATCCAAACCCTGTAACTGATTCAATAAAAATATCATAAATTATATTGGAGAGGAGGCTATGGACCAATTGAAAATGAAATTATTGTTCTTTTGATTAAAAATATGAATAAATATTTCCACATAACTATAAACACAGGCTGACTTTTATTTAAAGTAAGAGCGATAGCCCACATTTATTAATGTGCTCCTTTTCATCACCCTACACTTATATGTCGTGCTTATATAAATACTGTTTAAGGGTATTACACAAACATAAAGAGAATTTGAGGAGCCTTTTAGCTTAACCAAATGAACTGTATAGTGCCAGTTCCCTCAATCATCTGTCGACTCTGATGTCTACATTGTTTTTGCTTCTAAAACCAGAAGAGTCAGATTGTATATTTATTAGCATGTTATGTCTCTGCATCATCAGAATAAATACACTCTATTACTATAAATTAGTTTTAAGAAAATAGCATGACCATTGTTAAAACTTTTAAACTAGTGATTTTAAAATTAATACAGAGAGTGTAATCAAAATATTGTATTTTTAACTGGAATCATTACATGAGGGAATATCAAAAAAAGTAATGCACTTACCAGGCAACGATGAAAAATGCAAAGATAACTCCTCTTGGTTATAGCCCACAGCTGCTCTTGTACATCCTGCAAAATAAACAGTCTCAATTATAAACTTGGCATGAAGAATAACATTTGTGTCTTACAATTAATATAACTTATATAAGCTGATTTTCTCAGCTCTATGGCCAGTAACCGACAGGTCAACAGAATATTCTACATTTAGGATGCAGTTCATAATTTAGAACCAATTAGCATTTAATATGCAAACGCTACTTAGTATGTTTACTAAAAAACTGGAAATATCCTTCAAGAAATAAGAGAATAAAATGATAAACTATGCACTAAGGGTATATTTTAAATAACTACTAATTTGGTTTCATTAATTCATGCTACTCTCATAGCTGATTTGCATATTCCCAGTGTAAAGTAATCATTTGAGAGCAAGTAATTTTTATACAAATGTAATCCCTTATTTTCTTGAATTGATTATTTTTAAATTTATACAATACCTTAATGATAAAATAAATAACTCTTCATTTAAGCTATCTTTTTTTTAAAATTTTTTAATGTTTATTTATTTTTGAGACAGAGAGAGACAGAGCATGAGTGGGGAAGAGGCAGAGAGCGAGGGAGACACGGAATGTGAAGCAGGCTCCAGGCTCCGAGCCATCAGCACAGAGCCCGATGCGGGGCTCGAACTCACAGACCGTGAGATCATGACCTGAGCCGAAGTTGGCTGCTCAACCGACTGAGCCACCCAGGCGCCCTTAAGCTATCTTTTTTAACTGAGACAAATTCAAAAATAAAATATATTTGTAAATGGAATCACTATTTAAAAAAATCTACTTGTGAACTATGAAGACACAAACAAATTAACCTGAAACTAGTATTATGCTTCATGTTAACTAACTGGAATTTAAATAAAAACTTAATAAATATTCTTTTAAAAGGAAAAAAAAAGTAAATTAAATGTCGTACATTCATTTTCCCATAGTAGTTTACCTGTGAATAAACTTGCTGGACAAAATCAACAATAACATTATGAGCAGTTGATATTACCTATTTATATGGTCAATGAGATGCTTCTGATCAAGATGTTATATTTTGGTGAGTGAAAGAAAGGCTCAGGGACATTAATTTAATTTTATTTAGTTTTTAGCTGATAATTTTAGTTGTCTTCATTATCTATTCTCTCCATTTTAATTGTATGGGCCCAGCGCTCTTCCGCTGCACCACTCTGCTCTGCTCCATTTTAATTTTTTTTAACGTTTATTTATTTTTGAGACATAGAGACAGAGCATGAGCAGGAGAAGGGCAGAGAGAGAGGGAGACACAGAATCCGAAGCAGGCTCCAGGCTCTGAGCCGTCAGCACAGAGCCCGACGTGGGGCTCGAACTCACAGACCATGAGATCACGACCTGAGCCGAAGTCGGCCGCTTAAGCGACTGAGCCACCCAGGCGCCCCTCCATTTTAATTTTAGTAACAGAAACTATGAGCTCAAGTTTTAATGGCAAAGCAGAAAAATTTGAAGCTCAGTGTAACCTCATCGCTATGTTGTCAAATAAAATATGAACAGAAATGCTATGTGCAACTTCTGTGTAATGTCTTCAGAACAAAGTTGTACCCCTTTCACTGCCTTTTCCTCCCACTCTTACATCTGAAGCCAAATGTGTGAGTGGTGAGCACTTTCCAGGCGATGGACAAAACCCATGCTCTGCAAGACCTGAGGGCAAAGAGATGGAGATGGACCCACTCTCTGAATAAGGTCATGAGGCAGAGTTGCACTGTGTCATCATAAGCACTCCTCTTGCAAACTTCCCATAAATGTACATATCCCACCTCGCCTCTCTCTCCTAGCCCTTCCTTTTTTTCAGAACATACATCACTAGCATCCAAGAAAATGGTCTAGGAAAACATAACTCATCTAAGAGGAACAGATGTGGAGCAAACTGACAGGACAAAATCAGATTTTTATTCAGCAGGCAGGAGAGAGAAAACTTTGCAATTCACAGGAAAATAAAACACTTCTATGATAAGTAGGAGTGGCAAAATAATTAGGGAGTTCACAAAATAGCTGCCAATTTAAAAAGAAATGGAATAAGGGTAGGTTTTGTGTTGATGTATTATATGAGAGATTGGAATTAGTAAAACATAATAGTGAAACACATTAAAAGGTTAAGATTCTTGATTTTAGATTTACTCAGTGAATATTGTGTATATTTGAAGTTGTTATAGAAATATTAATTATGGATGGACCTTTAACTAGTATTCTCTGCATATGAGAAACTGATAGTCTTAACTAATTCATATTGGTGCTTATATGAAAATCCTAGAATAGCTACAATTTTGATTATTATGCTTACACAGAAATTGATAATGTTCAAGACTTTAAATATATTTTAAAGTACTAAAGGAGAAATTACCTTATGCCTTGCCTTTGGCTATACTTAAGTTACTAAATTCAGCCTCTCTTATCCCATAGACTAAGTTTAACCCTCAATTCTTAATTGAAGCATGTACTTGAAGTGTTGAGTCTTTTTATTCAAAGCTTATTCATATCACAGAAGTAATTGTGATTGACTCAAGTCTGTGGCTTCTCCAAAATTCTGCTTCCGTGTTATAGGAACAGAAGTGTGACTTCAATTTTCTCTTTTGAGATGAGAAATGATCGAGGACAGTTTTGAAAAGGAGTCAAGTGCTTGTTTTCTCTGAATAATCCTGCAATTTTGTTTTTTGAGTGTAGAATCGTGAATGGTGTGTTTAATGCTGATGAGAAAATTGCATTTAGGCCAGAAATGTAAGAAGGGTTTGTAGATAAAAGAAATACAGTGGGTAAAAGCAGATAGAGCTAATTAATGTGGATCCATTCCAATGGAAAATTGTGGTGCTGGCAGTTATAAAAGGAAATATATGGATTATAACTCAAAAACTCAAAGACAGAGATGAACCAAGATGTTAAAATAAGTAGCAACCACAAAGACCGAGGTATGTTGAGATGCGTAACCAGTTAAAATTATTATATGCATTTTATTAAAATGTATATAGGACTCCATTTTTTGAGTAAGTTATAGGTTTAGAATATTACTTATTTGGGGAATGAAAAGTCTAGCATATTAAAATATTATAATGCACAAATTCAACTATAATTCCCTCATTATGTATAGTATATTATTATTATCACTATTATTTATTTGAGAGAGAGAGAGCACGAGTGGGAGAGAAGGACAGAGGAGAAAAGAGACAGAATCTGAAGCAAGGTCCACTTTCAGCATGGAGCCTGATGCAGGGCTCATTCCCTTGAGCCGGGTCACGACCCAAGCCAAAATCAAGAGTTGGACACTCACCTGAGTAAGTCACTCAGGCACCCCTATATATAGTATATTATTATTATTTTTTAATTTTTGTAATAATTTTTTACTGTTTATTTTTGCAAGACAAAGAGACAAGTGGAGCAGGGGCAGAGAGAGAGGGAGACACAGAATCTGAAGCAGGCTATAGGCTCTGAGCTGTCAGCTCAGAGCCCGATGTGGGGCTCCAACTCACAAACCACAAGATCATGACTTGAGCCAAAGTTGGACCCATAACCGACTGAATCACCCAGGTGCCCCAGTATATTATTTCTAAAACCGCCTTAAACAATAAGTAGATATAACCCTTTAAAGATAGTTCCTCATAGCCTTATGATAGAAATAATACTGTTCATATTTCAAAAGTAAAGCATAACAGTGAGAGAAATAGCATGTGGTATTATGTATCCATGTTTTGTTGCCTCCATTTTTGTGTGTGTGTGTGAAAAATGGGTGTGGTATTATTAAACATATTGGGGTGAAAATACTCTTTTTGAGATACAAGACATTATTGGAAAATTGATTTGTTAAAAATCTTTGCATTCTTTAGTTTTCCGATTGGCAATCCACCAAAAGAGTAATTCAAATGAAATAGAAAGAATATACCAATGACTATAAAAGCTGACTTGAGACTGTGTTTATCATTACCATATTATTAATATTTACCAGATTTTATCACATATTTCATTCTAATATACATTCCTTCTCCAAATAACATGGTTAGGTTCTTCAGTTTGGTCTCCCTAATCTTATGTTACACCATTTATCAAACTTCAGAGAAGAATCTTAGAGCAAATAAGCAAAGAGGACAAAATGGCTGAACTTTACAGTTAACTGGTTGTGCATTTATTTGAATTAAACATTTAAATGTGGCTAATTAAGTCATTAACCTTTACATTAAAAATTCTATTTCACACTGTGTACTACACGGAAGTTCAGATATGGTTCAGCTGTTACCTAATTAAATCTAAGGCCAAGATATTTTTTCAAAGATTCTCTATTAATTCATTTATTGCAAAACCATAAACATTCAGAACAAAGCCTAGGCATATTTTACTATTATTTTATTATTAAATAAGTTTCATTTTCAATAATATACTTGTTTA
Organism: Paguma larvata; assembly: GCA_030068075.1. Taxonomy (NCBI): domain Eukaryota; kingdom Metazoa; phylum Chordata; class Mammalia; order Carnivora; family Viverridae; genus Paguma; species Paguma larvata. The sequence continues at coordinate 41,426,852 of CM057840.1, forward strand.
ATAATCTTACCAAAAGCACAAATCCTTTTCTACTAATGAAGAAGCATAATTATGAAAGCCTCATGGCTTTCAAATGTAAGCTTGGGGTAACAAGATTGGGGTAACAGATTCTTTATGCCGGTTATACATTTAAATTTCAATGTTATACTCTTGTTTTTGTGAAACAATGTTAAATTTTAAGTTAAATTCAAGAAAATTTAATTGAAGGAATGATATTTCATATAAACACAAAGTATTTATAAGCCAAAATTTTTCTTCAATATAATAAAATCGTATATGATGTTACAGTTACTATGTCATTATACAGTGAATAAAAACTATTCTCCCTAATAGTTAAAAAAAATTGAAATACTGCAATCACAGCGTGACTTCTACCAAACATCAAGATATGTACCTATTTCCATATATATCTATCCATCCATCCATTCATCCATCTATCTGTATCATGTTTCAAGCATCTAGCTGCTTCTCAGAATACCTTTTCCCAAGATTCCTCTTACCATGTGACTGTATCTTTCAACAGCAAAATCTTTTAGGATAATTTCCTTTGTTATATAACTTACATTTTATTTTTTAATTAAACATATAAATAACTTATTTTATGTTAAAGATTAGGAAGTATTTTCTAAATTTACCAGGTGAATGAATTCTGAAAACATAATTTCCCAACTGACAAATGTGACACAGAAAATCTGAGAACAATAATACTAGCAGATATATACATATACAAGACTCATCCCATAGAAGATTTTTTAACAATACGTACATAATCTACCTAAATGGCTTAATATCATTAAATACTTTTTATATTTTTATTTTTGAGAGTGCAAGCGGGGGAGGGGCAGAGAGAGAAACAGAGAGACAGAGAGAGGATCTGAAGTGGGCTCTGTGCTGACAGCAGCGAGCCCAGTATGGGGCTCAAATTCACGAACTATGAGATCATGACCTGAGCAGAGTCGGACGCTTAACTGACTAAGCCACCCAGGTGCCCCTAAATTGCTTGTTCTTAATGAGTATAGAATTTATGAAACTTGGTTGGATGAAGGATAAATGTAGTCAGTATTAAAATAGATTTTTTTCTTTAATTTTTTATCATAAAAAAATCACCAAATCTGAAAATAGCTACACTTTAACCAACATATCTGCATAAAATCACATAACCTGATGTAGGAAAAATAAATACTTTAGAAAATAGTTCTCATGGTTTTGGGTTCCAAAAGTTTTGAATTTCAGGTATATTTTATTCATGCTTTGTTCTTGCCGTTATCCTTTGCATCATTAGTAAAGTTTAGTGTTAGGTATGATCTAGCTTTCATACATCAACTATTTTTTTTTTTAATTTTTTTAACGTCTATTTATTTTCGAGAGACAGAGTGTGAGCAGGGGAAGGGCAGAGAGAGAGAGAGGCAGACGCAGAATCGGAAGCAGGCTCCAGGCTTTGAGCCATCAGCACAGAGCCCAACGCGGGGCTCGAACTCACAGACCGTGAGATCATGATCTGAGCTGAAGTCGGCCGCCCAACCGACTGAGTCACCCAGGCGCCCCACGTCAACTTTTATCTAAACACAACTTGGTGGAGGTAGCAAGGCTACTTTTCAGACACACTGTTCAACTTTTCAACAAAATAGAGTAAAAAAATTGAAAACAACGTTCACGATGGCTTCCTAGACATCCTTGGGATGAAGTAGTACAAGTTATTTTCAAGACATGAACTTAGACTATGGAGACGTGGCCAAGGGAAGAGACAACACACAAAAAAGCATTAAAATAAATAAAAGTAAGCAGTTTCTATCTCTTCACTGTTTTTAGCATCCCCATTGAAAATTTATAAAGAAAAATGAAACAATGTAAGAGAAAGTAAATATATTTCCAAAACTTTTTATATTTTTCTAAAAACCTGATTAGATGTCGTAAGTGAAGACTATACAAGTGGCTGAAAGCCAGGACCAGGATACAGAATGCAGAGGATCTTCTATTAAGACATGAGCCTCAATGTACCAATTCCCATGCAGAAAGAGAGGACATTTTAAAAGTACCAAAGGCATAACTTAGAAGATATGCAGATTCTTGGAGCTTACAGTAGAGAGTTAGAAAACAATCCTGAGGATGGTATTCTGTCATTTCATCCTTATTACATAAGGACACGATGCCAGTAACAGATTGTGTAAATGAAAGATTGTGACTTACCCTTCTTTTGTGACATCCTCCAAATATCCCTTTCACATGGTTTAAATTGCAATTTTAAATGGGAACTTTAGGAATTGTTCAAGCCCTCCCTTGTAGTAAAATTATGCAATGTATTATACCAGGAGGACAAGAAATCATTGGGTGAAGCATTTCTGATTCCCTCTAACCATTTTGGCAGCCTCATCTGTTTAGTGATCAGGTAATGGAGACTGACACAAGACTACAGGGATTTACAGTAATTCCTCAAGCACTTTAGTTATACCTGATATGATAAACTCTACACAAAAAGTACCACAAAGGATGACTGGGAAACATAATGGACTTGGCAAGCATCTTTTCCCTTTTAATGTCAAAGTACGGCCAGGTCTAATTGTAATTTCATGAAAATTAAAGTATTATGATACTAATTTAGCTATCAAATGACTGTTTATTTAATTAACTATAGTGAAAAGGCAAAATAATAAATACAACCTGGTCAAAACATTTAGTTTTGTTTTAAATAACTTATATATTATCAGTGACACTAAGTTCTCTAATATTTTTCTGTTTATCCTTGATAGTATAATATGTGTTTGGAATAATTTACTTTTTCCTTTTATAAAATTTAAATTTTAGTTAACAAACAGAGCAATATTGGTTTCAGGAGAATTCAGCGATTCATCACTTACATACAATAACCAGTGCTCCTCCCAAAAAGCGCTCTCCTTAGTACCCATCACCCTTCTATCCTATCTCCCACCCACCTCCCTCTGTTAACCCATATTTTGTTCTCTATAATTAAAAGGATTAGATTTCTTCCCCTCCTTCCCATATGTTCATCTGTTTTGTTTCTTAAATTCCACATATGTGTGAAATCATATGACATTTATCTTTCTCTAATTGGCTAATTTCACTTTGCATAATACCTTCTAGCTTCTTCAACGTTGTTGCAAATGGCAAGATTTCATTCTATTTTGATGACTGAGTAATATTCCATTATATATACACACACCCCATAGTTTACATATTGTCAATATGTACATTGCTATACACTGCTGCTATAAACATTCCAGTGCATGTACCCCTTTGAATCTGTATTTTTGTATCATTTGGGTAAATACCTAATAGTGCAATTGCTGGTTTGTACAATAGTTCTTGAAGAATCTCACCAGAGTGGCTACACCAATTTGCATTCCCATGAATGGTGCAAGAGGGTTCCTCTTTCTCCGCATCCTTGCAAATACTTCTTTCTTGTGTTGTTAGTTTTAGCCATTCTGACAGGTATGATGTGGTATCTCATCATGGTTTTGATTTGTATTTCCTTGATGATGAGTGATGTTGACACATCTTTCCATGTGTCTGTTAGTCACCTGGATGTCTTCTTTGGAAAAGTGTCTATTCATGTCTTCTGCACATTTCTTAACTGGGTTATTTGTTTTTTGGGGTGTAGACTTTGATAAGTTCTTATAGATTTTAGATACTAAACCTTTATCAGATATGTCCTTTGCAAATATCTTCTCCCATTCTGTAGTCTGCCTTTTAGTTTTGTTGATCGTTTCCTTCACTGTACAGAAATTTTTATCATGATAAGGTCTCATAGTTCCTGTTTGCCTTTGTTTCCCTTACCATTGTCAATATGTCCAATACGAAGTTGCTCTGGCCGAGGTCAAAGAAGTTGCTGCCTGTGTTCTCCTCTAGCACATTTTCAATATTTTGATTGTGAGTTTAAGATTCACTAAAAATTAGCCACAGACAAGACGAGGAACATGGGTTTTCATGTCTAGACATTCTCTAGACCTTCAAACATATGGTCCCCATGCCCAACTTTGTCTTTTAAGATCCTCTGCTTTTCAATATGATCTCACTTTGATTTTCAGAGCTCCAGTGATTATGTTACAGTTGTTCTGGATCAGAAACTGCTAGCTCTTTTTTTGTCTTTTCATAGAGAATCCTATGGCACTTGGTGACAAGAAAAGCATAAGATAGAAGGAACCTGCATCTTTGAATGTCTACATGGAAGAAAGCTATCCACCAACCAGGAACACCTGAACTATTATTTGGGTCAGAAGTGGATTCTATTTTGTTACATTGGAAATGAAAACAAATTTTGATGCAGCAGCTGGTTGCAAATGGGCTCCTTTAATATCAACTACTCGATATTTGGAACTGGATTTGTTTTGGATCCTCATTTTGTGCTCAGTATCTAGTACGGTCATATTCCTTTCATTCTTTTGAACAAATACTGTGAAAAATATAAATTCATCATACATAAATAAATACATATTTGACTCCCATTATATTCAAATATCTAACATATATTTTTTCAAAAAAAACATACTGAATGTCTTTTCAAATATATATTACAATTTTCATTGCAAATTACCTTTTACAATTTGTTTACTTGTGAAGTCAAAGCCCTGATTCTCCTGTGGATTAAGAAGCAATTCTTAGAAGTAAAAATGAGGGAAACTTGGGCTGTTTTAATCTAAAAGGCTGTAAAAATTACTGTGTTGTGAACTATGGTGTCATAGTTGGTTGTAGGTTTGTGAACACTCTCATCATTTTTTCCTACAGCCAAATTTCAGTAAAAAATAAAGCCATGTGTGAAAAGTCCAAACATGCAGTCTTCCTTTTATTTTTCAATGGTTTTTAATGGACTTGTAAGTACAATAAAACCTTGTATTGAGAGTAACTTGTTCTGTGAGTGTTCCTCAAGACGAGCAAACATTTCTAATAAATTTTAACTTGATAGAAAGAGTGGTCTTGCAATACAAGTAGTACATGATGCCAAACATCACATGATCACAACTGAGCGAATGGTTCGTCTCTCTCTCTTTCTCTCTTTTTCTCGCTACGGGGCTTGTGGGTGATCGTCTCCCATGCTCAGATGCTTTGTCTCAGGCCACAGTATTTGGTAGGAATCAGTGATTTTGCAGAACATTGGAAGCTGCCCATAATTGGCACTAGTGTATTTTTTGTCACTTTAGAGCACCTATGGACAGTCCTTTGCTTTTCCCTAAGAGTAAGTTTAGGAATGCCTTGCTTCATTCTAGGTCAGGCCGCCTTCAGATATAAATCCTTTCCTCTGATATCTTATTGTCAGTTAAGTACAGTATATGACAAGAGTTTATGAATACTATACTGTAGTCAACATCCGTGAGAGCATATACGATGGTTCCCATGCAGAAAAAGATTCCAGTGAGCCAGTGAGCAGTGATTCCATTTAGTGATATAGAAGTCATTCTACACAATAACCCTCCTCTCTCTCACACCAGCCACAAAGGTTTTCAAAGGTAAGTCAGGTTAATCTATTTTTCTTTATATTTTATATTTTCTTTATTATTTTGTATTATATTTCAGTATTGTAATTATTTTTATATGAATATTTTGGGGTTGTGGAATGAATCCTCTGAGTTTCCATTATTTCCTATGGGGGGGGGGGTAAATCGCTTTGATATACAAGTGCTTTGGATTACAAGCATGTTTCCAGAATGAATTTTGCGTGCAAACTAAGGTTTAACTGTATTTCATATTTTTCCCCCTAAGTGTAGTAGGTAGATCTACAGATGCAGAACTCCAATACTCATAGTGAAATAATTTGATTCATTAATTCCACATTCTCTTTTTCTACTATTCTTCATGAGGATTCTATTATTATCCTCCATTTTTTTTAAGTCTGATAAAAATAATGTTATTATTACTATTATTATTTCAGGCACAAACATTATTTTTTTATCAAGGTGAAGTGATTCTAACCTAATAAAATTAGTTGCAAAGAATTCTTTCTTTCTTGAAGGATAAATCATTATTTGTCTAACCAAAACACAGCATTGCCATATTTTTTTATCATATACTTATTTTTCCAATTTCTTTTCCAAACAAGGTTGATTTATGGGTGGGCAATGATGCATAAAGGAAAATCTATATGGGGTATTTTGGAAAAGATTAAGTTTATTATATAAGGAGGCAATTGCAAAAGGAAAAATAAGGATCGTGGCTTCATTTTTTTTCTTCCAGTTTACCATATAGGAGTGATGGCATGATGTATGAATGTACAGTAGCATTCTTATGGCATTGAGGAAATAAGCGGGAAAAAAAAGCCAATAGCCTGAACATTAAAAAATGGTATTCAAAGATTTCTCCTATTTTGTTAAAGCCCACCTGTTAGAGTTCAGCAGTAATAAACCAGTTGTCAAAGAAAAGTTTGTTAAAACAATAAGAGAAACATACGTTATGGAAATCTGGAGCATATTATTTAAAAGCCTTTTTATGTAATGTTCACTTGTTCTCGGTGATTTAGGGGTGATATAATGTAAATAAGAGTAGTTCTTATTAGGTGATTTAGGAAGAAAGGATAATCAGATTATTGGGTGACTTTGCTCTTCGATAATAGGTAAAAAAAAAGAAAATGAATGGGAAGAAGGAACAATATGCACCCGTGTTATCCAGAACATGGACATGCTTAATTATTTTTTGACTGAAGAATGTTCTTCTATCTTTACTAATATTTCCTGAAGATATTATGTTTGTGTTTCCTAGATGTTCACTGTCATGGGCAAGTTGCCAGCCATCAGAGGTAAGCTGTCAGGTTCAATTTTGTTTCCTTTGTTATTATTATTTCTTTCATTGTCTCACTTTGTGGACATTTAAAAATTTTCTTAATGTTTATTTATTTTTGAGAGGGAGGAGGGGCGGAGAGAGGGGGAGAAAAAGAGAGAGGTAGAAAGAGAGGAAGACACAGAATCTGAAGCAGGCTCCAGGCTCTCTGAGCTGTCAGCACAGAGCCTGATGCAGGGCTCTAAATCATCAACCATGAGATCATGAGCTGAGCTGAAGTCAGATGCTCAACCAAGTGAGCCACCCAAGCACCTCTAGAGCTGCTGACTAGCCTAGGATCATCTACTTCACTTTTTTTGTTGTTGTTGTGTTGGTAATCAAATAATAAAAACACTTAGGTCTCAAGCTACTACTTCAGTATTTGATACATAGAGCCTAAAGCATTCCTAACACATATATTCAGATGTTTGGAGATAAAAAAAAAAAAAAAGAAAAAAAAGGGAAAATCTGAACTGCATTGAGTCATGAAAATTAGTAATCAAATGTACAGTGATCAAAAAAATAATCTACTATTAAATACTTTGGCTATTATAACAATATAGTATCTCTTTAAACATAGAAACTTATAACACATCCTTTCTTTTTTCTAACTGAAGTACAGTTAATATAGAGTGTTATATTAGTTTCGGGTGTGCAATATAGTGATTCAACAATTCTATACATTACTCTGTGCTCAACATGGTAAGTGTAACCTTTAATCCCCATTTCTTGTTTCATCCATCACCACCCCCCCTACTTTCCCAGGGGTAACCGTTGGAAAACCAATAGAACAAATCATAGTTTGTTCTCTATAGTTAAGAGTCTATTAACTCTACTGGAATAAATTTTTAATAAAAATTAATTTTCCTTTAGCTTAGTATACTAAAATATTAAACATGCAAGCTTAAAATATTTTGGGAGTTCTCAGAAATAATTAGGAAAACAAAGAACTTGTTTGTTATATGCCATTTTTCACATTATTCAACACTAACTATAAATTACATAGCATATTTACAAATAAAATTAAGAGAAGAATATGCAACGGGTTCACTTTTCTTCTTGACTGAAATATCTTAATTCATGGAAAGTTGTGTGTGAGTGTCCATGTGTGTTCAAAAACGAAAGAAGAGAGGGAAGACACATTGAATTACTTGACTAATTGAAATTAGTGGAAAAACCTAAATTTTCCAAAAAATTTGCTAAAACTTATCATACAAATGCATTTTGGGGATCTGTTTTGGGGATCTATGATTTTATTCTCTGGCAATGGAAAAGGTTTTAACATATTAAATTATCTGATATTATCCATATATTTTTTCTAACATGATTTTAGAAGATATAAAGGCATTATTCCATCTCCACTTGTTTCATTCATTTATTCAATATATTTTGAGCTTCTGTTTATAGTCCAGGCACTACTTTTAGCCAGTGAAGGTAAGGGCAAGCAACACAATAGACAACATGTCTTGCTCAGTAAGCGTTCATTTTCCAGTGCAATTCCTTAATTAACCATTCACAAGTGATATTTATTGCTTGAATTATTTTGGCGATATTGGAAGGAAATTGTGAATACTATATAAGGATTAGGATACTATATAAGAAAAACAATATAAATAATAAAATATCCTGTTACTCTAATATTTTATGTAAGGATCAGACCACAAAGCAAAAATATTTTAGGATATTGTTTCTGGACTTATTTTGTTCAAAATTCAATACAAATGATTGGACCTGCCCTTCCTACACATGATTTTTCATACTGTGCTCATATGAATGCTATCAAGGCAAATATCTTAGATAATTGAAATCAATATAAGTAACTGTTTAAGAATCAATTTTTGTAAAATGGACTCTGTACTGAGTGGGACTTTATGGGGTAAACCATATCTATTTAAGGAGAAAAAAATAAGAATACAATATAACCTTAAAAGTTTTCTGGACATCCTATGATTATGAGAATAAAACTTCATTCTTGGCCTGTTTGTTCTTTGAGTATGTATTGATTCTTTTCTGCTTCAATAAGATGCCTAAGAGACCTGTAGGTCTACTATGAAACAATGAGCTTTCAAGGTTTGAATAAATATGCACATCAAAGACAAGAAAATTCAGTGCTTCGGAAGCATCAATAATTTATGTGAGGAACTACTGGATTATGTAGTTGAAAGGCCCAATTTGGGAAGTGATTGATTATGCAAGGTCAAAGAAATAGCTAAAGAAGCGAGTATTCAGCAGAAGCAAAAATTTTATATTCTTACAATTAAGAGGAAAGAAGAAAAGGGCAATTGTAAGATTCAGAGAAAGTATGTGGTAGATTATTTCAATGGTGGCTGCCAATAAATCTCAGTTCCTGATGTTCATTCTCTTGTATAATGCCTCCCACTTCGGGTCTGGGATATTCCAGGTTTGGGCCAATGGAAGATTAGCAGGTATTATGTATGCAGTGTTTTTCTTTAGAGAAGTGCTTGCATATTGGAATTTATCCTCTTGGAATACTAGACCTTGCTTTTTTTGGAGAACTGCCCCAAAATCGCTGTATTGGGAGAAGTGTACTTAAGACGCTTTAATTGCATCTGTTCTAATTCAGATAATGAGATCCTGGACTTCTGGACTATCTAAATAGTGTAATTAGATGAAAACTTGATAGTTTTAGGATTAGGAGCGGGTTGGTGCATTTTGCGTGTCAAAAGAAAATGAGGGATCCTGCTTTGGATTTTCTGTCTCCCTCTCCCTCTCTTTGCCCCTCACTCACTCACTCATTCATTCTCTCTCTCTCTCTCTCTCTCTCTCTCTCAAAAATGAATAAACATTAAACAAATTTAAAAATAAATGAAACATTAAGATCCTGGGGGAAGACTGTAGTTGGCAGTTAAAATGTCCCTCCCTCTTCTGAATCAGTTTTTCCACAATTGATACGTTCTGGTAATCCTCTTCCACAATGACTAGACTTTTGACATTAGTATACTGAATGCACATAGTGGCTTGAAAACTCTTGCCTAATTCCAAACATTTGTAAGAAAATGAAACATGTTTTTTCAAGTCATTTTTATTGCAGATATATTTTTAAAAGTCATATGTAAAATATATATAAAACAGATAAGTTGAAAGAAAAATGGAAAAACACATAATAAAAACCTAGAACCAAAATAAAACTGAGTAACTGTACTAAAAGTAAATAACACAAGTATACATTATTTGGGAAATGTGTATCGTTATATAATGATAGGTTGTTTGATTCACCACTGACCTTCTATATAAGTGTATATACACTAATAAATTTTAAATATGTAAAGCAACACTTGAGCAAATTATGAGAATAAATAATTAGTAAGGTAAAGAATTAAAAAAAATAATTTACAGAACATTAAACTACCCAAATCAAGGCATACTCAACACAGTAACTGCAGTGGAGACAACAGTCTCCATTATATATAGAATAATTTTATTTTTGAAAATCATGCTACATATTAGGTGCTAAAGCATAACAGCAAATTTTAAAGAATTTTATAGAAGTGCCATCATGTTAGAACTCAATAATAAAAGAATAATCAGAGAAAAGAATGGTGTGGAAGAAATTAAACAACAAAAGAAAAACTCAAGGAAATGAAAAGGAAAAATAATATAAATTAAATCATAAATTAAATAGGCCTCAGTATATGGCGAGAACGTGAAAACAAAGGTGATTATTTTATGTTCACAGATACTTGAGAAATTCAGTTAAGAAAAAAAGAGTCCTAAGGTTTTTTTTCTTTCTTTTTTTTGTTTTATTTATTTGTTTATGTACTGCTAACCTATTCAGTTCTGTAGAAAAAAGAGAGACAATTAAATGGGCAGGAAAAATAGGTGAGCAAAAATGAAAGGGATTACAAAATTGGTGGAGTAAAATAGGAAATAAAATTTTAAAATCGTTTTAAACTATAAGTGATGTTCAAACAGTTTAAGAATGAGAATTCAGATGGGTAAGGATTCATGTGCAATCATTAACACACCAGTGGTCTTACTCTAAGGAAAGATTCTTCTAACTCATTGCATTTGTCTTTCAGTGCATTTAACTATGTTGTGTCTGGGCACGAATCTCTATGCATTTATGCTAATTCGAGTTTATGGAGTTTCTTGGATGTGGACAAAATTTTTCAGCAAAAGTAGGGCAGTGCTTAGCCATGTTTTTCAAAAATTTTCCTTACTTTTTTCTCTTTTTATTTCCTTTTTGGTACTCCCATCGTGTGCATTTTGATACACTTTATGACATCCCACTTTTGTCTGAGGCTATCTTCATTCTTCTTCATTTTATTTTGTTTTCATATTGCCTTATCTCTATCAGTTTTCTGCTAGTTCAAATCTACCACTTAGTTCTTTACTGAATTTGTCATTTTGAACATTTCAAGTCCCAAATTTCAATTTTATCCCTTATTATATCTATTACCATATATTCTCTATTTCATGAGAATTAAGATTCTCTATTACATTAGCATCATGTCTTCCTTTGCTTCTTTAAGGCTGGTTTTCTTTAGTTCTTTGAACAAATGTATAATGACTAATTCAAAGTCTTTGTTAGATTCAGTACCAGGTCTCTCTCACACACAAAGTTTGTGTTGCCTGCTGTTTTGCCTGGGTGTGGCTCAAACATTCCTGTTTTTCTGCCGGTCTCATAATTAGTTTGTTATTGAGAAATGGGGATTTAATATAATATGTTAGAGTAAGTCTGGATACTAATTCCCCTCCCCCTTCTCTGAGCCTTTATTTTGTTGTTTACTTGTGACTTGGCTAGGCTATTTTAGGGAAGATTATTCCCCTTGCAATGCAAAGTATTTCCTATAGTTCTACAGAGGGCAATTTTGGATGTGTGCAGTCCTTGGGATGACAGTGGTTTTAGCAGTTCTTTTTGACTATCTTTTCCTGATTTCTCTGTTAAACTGTCTGCCTCATTTGGTACTACACTTTCTCATTTGGTAATAGGCTTCACTAATTCCTGGTTGATTGCTCTACTGTTTGTAATGATGCCCTAGGGCATCAATTCCTTAGCAGTCTGGTCCAATTACATTTTCGCAGGGTAGTTTTTGAGCTCATTTCTTAGAGCTTTGTTTTAAACCCAGAAGAACTCTTCTTAGCTGTATCTATTCCTGATTCTCTTTAGTAAACTTGATGGCTAATAGTTTACCTTGTTGCTCTTAATTAAGAAGAGCATTTATTTTCAAGAACACCCATAATTTTTAACTTCCCCTCATTCTGTTTCAAATAAATTCAATGTCCTCCAGTGTCAGATCTGTCTTTTCTTTTGGACTGCTTGTGCTCCTAGCAAAATCTCTGAGTCAATTCCTCTATATGCTAGGTGGGTTGATCCTTTGGTGTTGTGACATATTCTCTGAGTGAACTAGGGCAAGGCAAATGGGGACCTTGCAATTTCAGCCTGTGTACTGGGGGAGAGGCTCTTTATTCAATGGGTAGAGGCTGGATGCAGGAAAGAAGCTCCAGATTCTTGGCCATACTCACTAAATATCTAGTCTCTCCTGCTTAGACTTGGAGAGGACGAGAAATGAGAAATATTGATTTCTGCCCCTTCCAGTGAGATACACTAAATCTTGAGTGAGAAATGATAAGAGAGGGATCCCATCTATTTGGCTACCCCTGAATGGAGTAGAGCTTCAGTATTTTGCTGAGCTGGAGAAGGTGAGGATGAAGGAAGCAGGTCATGGTTCAGATGCCACAGAATTTGAAGATTTTCCTGAATAAATGTTTCCTCATTTGCTTTATTCCCTTAGGACAATTTTCAGGGACTTATTTAAGTGGCTATTTTTAGGAGTCTTCACCAGATTTGCTTGTTTTGCTAGGGAGTACATCTGTGGATTTGTCAGGCTGCCATCTGGGAAACAGAATTCTGCCATGCTGGAAGTCAAACTAAATAAATTTTCATTAAAATTAAAGAGATGGAAGATACGTTGTTTTAACAAAGAGGAGGATCTCCAAGTTAATATCTTAAAGTTAACAGAAGACTTAAGTAACAAATAGTTTATTTTAAGTATTTACTCAAGTGTAAATGTGACTTCCATTTCTTTGTAGTAGAAATAATATTGATATATGTAGATGAATCAGTAGCACTACCTCTTTAAGTCTACTGGATAAATAAATGTGTATGACTATAACTGAAGCAGGATTAAGGAATAGTTTCTGAATTTGATCAATGTACTAATTGACTGAACATTCTTTTTATAAAAATATGCTTGTGTTCCAACTAAATCTTTGTGGTACTAGAAAACTTTACTAATCGTAACAATTACATATGACACATAATTGTGTATCTTTTCATTATTCATATTTGTCTATTTTTTATTTTTTTAACGTTTATTTATCTTTGAGAGACATAGAGATAGAGCTGAGCAGGGGAAGGACAGAGAGAGAGGGAGACACAGAATTCGACTCAGGTTCCAGGCTCTGATGAGCCACCAGCACAAAGCCAGATGTGGAGCTCGAACTTACAGACCGTGAGATCATGACCCGAGCTGAAGTCGGCGGCTTAACCGACTGAACCACCCAGGAGCCCCATATTTGCCAATTTTGGATTATCAGCAATTGAACTGGGTTATTTGTCCATTGCTTCAGTAATAAAAATCTATTGTACTATATCTCAAAAACATTGTTATTTATGAATGATGAAATGTTGTTCATATTTGTGGATATATATTATACTATTATACAACTGAGTAGCATGAAAACTCTCAGTGATTTTTACATAATATTTATTCAAGAACCAGCTTTTATATATACATTTTTGCTCATGCTCTGGAACTTACTCCAAAATAATTCCAATTATATTGAGTCTTTTTTTCTTAAATCATCCCCATGATCACCTTTGTGCATCCATCTGTTGTGATATATTGACTCAGTCTGTCTACTGAAATGTGATTGAGTTTATTCGGTTGGATATCAGAATGCCTGTAACAGTGTATTTACAGTTCATTTATTTCTGTGCTATCACTGTTTTGTGATTGACAGGTCCATGGCCACATATAAAAAAGTAAATCAAGTATTCTACCCAGAGTATGTTAAAGTTAGAAAATGCTTGGTGTTTGACCTACTATTTTCTTGTAGGTTTTGGTGATATTGTCAAATTTAAATTTAAATTTACACATACACACACAGGAAGAGAAATTCTATTCTTACTGTATACACACTCTTCTTGGATAATGGAAATAAAAAAAAAAAAAAAAGAAAAACAAATGAGCTCCAAGCTATAACAAAACTCCAAAGCTCTATATGAGAAAAAGAGAAGAATTTGAATTTACAGTCTTTAATAGAAACCACCATAAAGTACCACACTTGCTATCCGAACAAATGTATTACTTTAAGAAAAGTATTAAAGTAACTATATGTAGATTTATTATTAGTTTTGGTGATAGTTGTATTAGAATAAAAGACTTTAAACTTTTAAAAGTTTAAAGTAATATATATTTTCATGCTTGTAATTACGATTAAAATGTTGCTTAACAGCCAGACACTTTTTAGTAAGTTTGATCTCATTTTCTTTATTAATAAGATGTGGATAATAATGCCTATCTTGAGGTTTTTTTTGCAGAGGTTCATATTAAATAATGCCTAAACATTTTCTTAAAACATTTTTTTAATGTGTTTATTTTGAGAGAGAGAGAGAGAAAGAGAGAAAGAGAGAGTGGGGAGGAGCAGAGAAAGGGGGAAGAGAGAGAATCCCAAGCAGGCTCCACACAGTCGCACAAAGCCTGATGTGGGGCTCGAACTCACGAACCATGAGATTATCACCTAAGCTGAAACCACCGAGTGGGCACTTAACCGACTGAGCCATCCAAGTGCCCCACTATTTTCTAATCTTATGGAAATTTAGATACTTTATCGTCGTCTTCTTGTTACTGCAAAAATGACTAGTCACACATTGTGCAATGCATTCTGTCTAGAACTATTCAGTCTCAAGTATGTGATACGTACATGGTAGTTATTCAGAGAATGTTAACTGACGTCATGTCTGACACAATACTATGTTTTAAAAGTGGCAGGGGGGCACCTGAGCGGCTCATTAGATTAAGCATCCTACTCTTGATTTCAGCTCAGATTATGATCTTGCAATTCCTGGGATAAAGTCCAGCATCAGGCTCCGTGCTGTTTGGTATTCTCTCTCACTCTCTCTCTCTCTCTCCCCCACTCGTGTTCTCTCTCTCAAAAATAAATAAATAAACTTAAAAAATAAAATTGTTAAGTTTACTTACCAAAATCAATATTGGATAAGCAAGTTTACTTACCCAAATTAATGAAATTATAAAGTGATATTTTAGGATTAGAAGTGAATCTAATAAATACATTTACCTTACTGTTAGGTAAATGTGACCAAAAAGAAGTAAAGAGAATTTATTTGCTTATGGTCATATATCAGGCACAGGAAGAAAGGAGATTATAATTAAGTTATCCAAATTTTGTAGTCAAGTTCTCTTTCATATTGTAGCACTGTAACCAATTGCAGATTGTTTTACAGTCAAGTTAATTGAATTACTGGTAGTGATGTTTCTTTGCTTTATGCTTACAAATTCTCCTTCAAGGAAATTTCAGTCCTAATTATAATTTACTCATTCAGATAGAATATCTCCCTTTCAATACAAATAACCATGGCAGGGAGCATTTTGGTTACTAAAATTTCTCAGGTGTTTACTACATTTTATACAGATTAAGATCACAGATATTTGAAATTGAACAAGCAGTACAACTTAAATTTAAACAGGAAGACTGTCTTTGTATAGCTTTATCCAGAGAATAGTTCTTGGATTTTTGGAAATGAGACAAAAGGTGAGTTTAAGATTGGAGACAGAGCTGTCAGTTTAGTAAAATATAACAACTGTAATTTTGTAGCAATTATTATTTTTTATTATTTTTATTTTTTAATGTTTATTTATTTTTGAGAGAGAGAGAGAGAGAGAGAGAGAGAGAGCACAAGTGGGGAAGAGGCAGAGGAAGGATCCAAAGCCGGCTCCGCACTGACAAGCCCAAGGTGGAACTTGAACTCAAGAACCACGAGATCATGACCTGAACTGAAGTCAGACGCTCAACCAACAAAGCCACCCAGGCATCCCTGCCACAACCATTAATAAAACCCTTCCACTTTGTACTTTGCAGAAGACAAGAAAAGGATGCTGTGGGAAGGAAGGTAGAAAGGTTGATACAGATTTATTTGCATTGAAGTGAAAAAAAAAAATCAAGTTAAAGTAATGCAGTGATGATGTTTGTTATCTAGGGGTGCCATCTTAATAATGCACATAGTCACTTTGATACAACCGCTTATTATTAAATGTCTGTTATGTGCCAGTCACTGGTTCTACGTGGTGAGGATAAAAATAAAAAGAGTGTCTACCTTTCAGGATTCATAGTCTATTGGAGTTAAGAATACATAGACAAATGATTAAAGGAACTAACTAGAATCTAAATAAGTTCATAAAATTATGAGTATTGATCTCTTTTGAGAAAGGTGAAAAAATGCTACTTGAGAAATATTTGGACCAAATATTTGATGTGAGTAGAAATATTCTTTTGAGTTAGGGGAAAGGGGCACTTTTACACAGGAATTAACAGTATGTACATAAATGTAAACAACAAATAAAACTGGCTATGAAATAATTCAATTTATAAGTTCTTTTTCTTTAGATGGCAACTCGGATGAATTAATCTAAAATTCTGTTCAATTTTGGATTCCATAATTAATTTTGTCCATCAAAAATATATTTCCTTGTTTAAAAAATATCAGAGTTCTTAAAATAGGAAATGAAAAACAAATGCTTCTGTAGTGACACATTCAATGCAGAACTTTCAAAGGCATCAGGTTACATGCAGTCACAGAACTAACAGCAATGCATACAAACAACCCTGATTCCTCATAAAATTACTCTTCAAAAATCATGTTAAGTTCAGTAGAGCCCAAATATATGTTCAATTTGTGTAAAAAAATAAATTTCTGAGTTATATACGTGGTTGTCCCAAGCTTTTGTTAAAAACAGGTTATTGTGTAATTTTAATTTTCAATCATTTGAATGAATTAAACAGTGTCCTATCAATATTCATTTCAGTCTAGTTAATGATCAGCTATGTAGATGTCTATTGCTAATCAGTGTAGAGATAAAACTCAAAGTTTCTAAAAAGTGTGAACTCTAAGCTCCGTCTGCCTTGCACATCTGCCACCAATGACATAAATGTTTAGAAAGTACTGCATTAATTCACTTGTGAAATGTCATGTCGCTGCACTGAAGATTAATATTCAAACATTAATCATAAACTATTTAAACTCATAGAATAAAATACAAGTTTCCCTAATCTGTTGAATTCTGTGGTATGTGAATGCACTATAAAAAATACTTTGAAGTCTTGTTATTTTTATAAACTAGATACAATAAAGAAGTTCCCTAAATACTTGAGGAATGTGAATACATACACCCATCTTTTAATGTAAGATAAGTTTTGCATAATTTTTACATGTTTTACTCTCTATATATCCTTCTGTTTAAATATGCTTTATGGAATTTGATTTTCCACTAATCATTATAATTTTTGGAATAATATGAAAATTTGAAAATATAAATGGATATTTTCAGTTGTTAGACTTTTCCCTCATGTTTAAATATGCTAGCGCCCTTATTCAAAAGTTCAAGTAAATTCTATATGTATAATTTGCCAGTAGTGTTACTTGTTGCAAATAAGGTAAAGATTGTCTGAATGTATGAAGAATATTCAACACTGTTACTATTCTAAACCTGCTTTAATGGTAATTTTTCTGAAGAAAGTGGAGAGGACCTACTTCTCGTTTCTTACTCCTTCCCCAAAGGAATGTTTATACTACCAGTCCATTGGGAGTTTCAAAATGTTTCCTGAGGTATATATTTTACTAGGTTCAATTATAATTAAAGACATCAACCTAAGGGTTCCTAGGATAACGAGAGAGAGAGAGAGAGAGAGAGAGAGAGAGAGAGAGAATGAATCATAGCCCTAAATGAAAGTGTAGGCTTTTGAGATCTTAAATAGATCTATTTTAACTGTTATCTTAACTGTATAATGGGAGAAGAGGAAACAATCTAGAGGACTCTAGGAGTTAAATTTCTCTTTTATGAAATAGTAGAAGTGGATAATTTAAAACTTGAATTAAAAAATTCATTTTACACATGAAAACATATACAACTAATTACACAATTAGTTAATGGTAAAACTAGCTAGCAGATGTGACCCTTAAAAATAAAACAGCCTGCTATTTTATCAGCAAAATGAGTTTAATTGGGAAATAGCAGAGGAATCACAAATCAGGACATGCAGATATGGCAAACCACAAGCAAGTCTAGATAACAACAACAAAAAAAAAGAACTTTATTGAGAAAAAAGAGGAACTTGGGAAGGGCTGCTCTGAAAAAGAGTTTAGATAGGAAAGCGAGAGTTCAGCATGGTGGTGGCTTCTCACTGGCAGAGGTGTGGCAGTCTCTGTCTAGGCTGTTCCTGGGCAAGGTGAAAATATTCCTGTCCCCAGGTGAGGTAATGAGAACTTCATCCTGCCCAGGAATGTGAAGTAAGCTGAGATGGGAGTTTGTGCATGAGAATTCCCTCTTCTTCAGGGCTTCCCTACTCCATTCTAACTGAGGTTTCTGTTTATTAATTTTCATGGAGACAATAGCATAGTTTTATAAGTTAAAGAGTAATCAGATCAAAGAAAAGTAATAATAATAAAACAGGCTCTGTATCATTCTGGCTTCCATGGTAAATCTAAATCTAATGAGATTAAATTTTTAAACATGATTCACCACAGAAGCAAAACTCTGATAATTATGTCTTTACAACCACAAGATCTATATTCCCAGTACTCAATTGTATCACTAGAGTAAATATCTAATCAGCCCTTCTCCAAACCTAAATTTTGATTTTAAACACATGAACTAGAAAAAGGAAAACAATCTAAGACCTCAAAGAACAAGTTTAAACAAGTTGACTGTTAAGGATCAAAATAAGTGACCTGGTTTTTTGATCAATGGAGGAAGCCCCTGTGTTGACAAAATAGACTACAGATTTCTGTAGATGTAGAAATCCTATAAAATTGGTATCATTCCTTTTCAGCTTTTAGAAGTCTTTTTCAGGTAAGAAATAAATTGAGTTCAAATCATTTTTGTCAGAACACTGTTTCAAAAAAAATGAGTGAATGCTGCGTTCTCAGCTCTGCCACTGACTCTAAAGCTTGTTGCAGCAACCAGGTTTGCCCGATTCTGTCGTTTAAATGTTGCCCTTAGGTTGTGATAGATGGAAAAGCATTTTCAAACTGTGTTCAGTTCCCTGCTAGTTTTCCCCTCACTCAGAATAGTTTTCTATTTGCCCAGAATAGCATATCCAGAGACTTTTGTGCAGATATTTATTTTGTTCTCCTTAATAATTACAATTTTCCTTTGTCTCCTATGCTCTCAGTGTTGGCATCTCACAGTTTAAAGAAAAGCCAGTGAAAATATTTGTAAATACAATGATAACATGCATGCAACGTTCTGTAGAGTTGACTGCAGCATACAATTATTCTTGTGTGTGCTATGTCGCACAATGCAATATATAGCTATAGTTTCAATCTATATTTTTAACCTGAGTAGGCTGTCATATGATTTCAGTACAAACTTTCTGTTCCATATCTAAACTAGAACTTGATTGTCAAGAGTCAAGAGTTTATATTGAACAAAATCATAAGAATATAACAGTAAAGAAATAGACATCATTTTCATATTTATATGGGTTTTCTTATATTTACTTTGTGATAGAAATTTAAGTGTAAAAAATGAAAATTTACGATCAAAGATGCTAAGTGTTCTTTTTCTGATTTTACTATATATAATGTCAGTAATAAACAACTATTGTACTAGGAGTCAACCAATTATAGTACCCTTTTCAGTCCTAACTAATAACTTTACTGTATACAATCTGCAATTATGCAAAATATGTTTTAATGAAATAGCATGATGCAAATCTGCACATGAAAACTGTCAATATACCTGTGGAGAAACATATTTAAAGCAGATCAACTAAGGTCCTAAGTAACTGTGGAACAAGAACATTAATGTTTAATTGCCCTGATAAAAATAATTAAAAGCACCAATGCAGTTAAAATAATGTTGAATTCGTGGCATACAACAAGATATTAAAATACAGGGCTTTACCATTTAAAACAGTGAAAGTAGGGGTGTCTGGATGGCTCAGTTGGTTAAAGTGTCCAACTCCTGATTTTGGCTCAGGTCATGATCTCACAATTCATGAGTTTGAACCTTGGGTTCAGATTCTCTCTCTCTCTGTTCCTGCCCCACTCGTGCGATCTCTCAATCTCAAAATAATTAAATAATCTTTAAAAAAGAAGAAAAAGAAATAAAATAGTAAAAGTAGTCTGCTTAAATACTATATAAGCAAGACATGGGGCTACTGATTTATGAAAACAAGGATTAAAAGTACACACATCAGGGAGAACAGTGCAATGAGTACTACCTGGAAAGAACCTGTGGCCAAACTAAGAAAAAAGAAAAGTCTATGGGACTGAACTGGCATGGTACACAGAACTGAATTTTGACAGGGTTTTCTCAGGCTGTTTTAGTGTTCTCTTTCTTAGACGCTTTACTTGGGAGCAGAAAACATAAGTGAGTTGGAAAAAATACTATTTGGACTAATATGGCTTCCCCCTTTAGACAATGTCATCCCCCTTTTTCCCAGTCATCGAGCTAATTTGAATCATACAAGTAGTCACTGAAACAAAAGTGACTATATTAATAAAATTATTTTCATCTGGATAAAGTAAACCGTGTTGTAAAATAAACTCTGTGAAACACTTGCTTTAGTATTTTCACTTATATAATGTCTATTAATATAAACAAGATACTTTTGAATTAAATATATTTTTAGATCTATAAAAATTTATGCATAATGATGGCATTTTATCTGGTTAGAAATGTCATCATTTTCTCAAGTTTTATATGTACACTTATAGACATGTATGTATGTATACATGCATGTATATGTACATATATGTATATGTGTATGTATATATGTATGTTTACATATGTGTGCATAGCATATATGACTTAAGGGATTGAAGCCAATAAAAATTATTAAAACAAAAATGTAACTAGCACATTTTAAAGACTTTGTAATTCTCATTCTACTTTTAAAGGAAATTTTAGAAAAAATGCTTTCAGTATTTACCTTTGCTTCTGTTATGACTGTGTTTTCTAACGTTTTTATCTGATAATGGACCCTTTGACACCAGTCCAAATTCCACTAATTAAGATCCAGCTTAGGGTCCTCTCTTTTGTGGTCTTCTGCTATTTTTTGACCCTTAATGATTTCTTGTTTTCTTGGAAGTTCCTCCAACTCCTCAAAGCTCTTGTTTACATTCAGTCTTATATTACTCTCATACTTTTGAGTACATTCAGCATTTTTAATAGCTATTTGTGAAGAACAATTGTCTCAAGATTTCTAACATGACTCATGGTCTTGAAAAGGCCATTCAAAATATTCACTTTTCCTCATGTTCCAGCAGATTTTTTTTAAGTTCTTTGAAAAGTTTACTGTTATCCAGGGAGCCAAAGAAATAGCTTTGGTTACCTTTTAAAGAGTTATCAGCTAAGATTACAGTGTTCCCGCTCATCAATTTGCTTTCCCACACTGATCTCTGACTCGAAATTTTCAGGCTGTCTTGAAGGTCAAGTAACAAAATAGCACTATTCATTATAGGGAACATCACTCCTGCCCTTTCGTTTGGAGGACCCTGCTGTTCCATAGGTATGACAGCAAAAGGAGGGGCAGGAAGGCTCCATCTGCTTTTGACCTTTGTAAGCTTCATTTTAGTAGAAGCAAAGATTAATGTAGAGAAATGTCTCTTCTTTTGAAAACATCTTGTTAAAATTTCACAATTCAAAAAGGTGTCCAAATGTTCTAAAGAACTTTAATTTTAAAATTAAAAAAAAAGATACATTATACATTCATTATAGGCCTGAATTATTAGAAATTTAACAACTCTTCTTTCTCATGGAAACATTGGACTTAATATGTTCTTTTATAAATCCTGTTGTCAAGATAACTCAAGCATCGGCTTTATGACAGGACTTCAATCAGCATGAAGTTAAGTGTGACTAGCCTCATTTCTTATTATAGAAAGAATTAATTGTGTTTTACATCTTTTAAGTGACAATTATTCTGATGGATTCCTCTCAGAATTTCTGTCCTCTGCAGGCTCAGCTGGGTGACAATTGATGTTCTTTCTACAGCATCAAAATCTGACCTATAAGAACCTGACCTGAATTGGCATATGAGCAAGAAATGAAATTTCATTTTATGTGAATCATTATATATTTTGACTCTCATTGTTTTATCACAATAGCCTACTCTAGCTAATTTGCTCTTATAAATTGGGTTAGCACAATGTTTTAACCTAGGAAAGAGAAGCATTACTCATTCAAATATCAAAGCTAGCTACTTACAGTGTTTATGATTTTGGAATTAAAGTCTAACATCTAAAAGCTCATATTTTATAGATCGATCCTGATAAATCCCTAATACAAAATTATATTCACAATCGCTCCATTAATATGCAAGCAGAATTTGCCTGAACAATTTGCTGAAATGTGTGTCACAAAAAAGAACAAAATCTATCAGCTTAATCTTCAAGTTTGATACCTTTTCATTTACTTCATACACTTTTTAAAAATTTTTGTCATATTATTTTATTCTTTGAACATGATACTTTTCTCTTTGAATTCAGAAATAATATTTAGTCAGGTTCTTTTCCAAATAGATTTTCACCTAGTTTCTAGGTTGTTGCTTCATTTCCCTCTGGTCACCATTCTTTGGTCTATTGACATCTAAGAGTATGGAATAACATCTTGAGCATAAGTGGGTCAGAAGTTGCACTACAATTCTTTTTATTCTTCCTAAAAGAAAACTGGACAGATTCTTCAAAATTAGAAATCCTAAAATCTTTCCCTCGCTTTGCCCTATAATCCCTTTTCTGAAATTCTAGGATGCTGAAACTAATATGAAAACCATTCTTAAACATTATATACTTGAAAAATGATGTTTTTTTCCTCAAAGGCAACTATATATCTATCTGAAAAATCATAAAGTGATAACTAAGGTAATATAACGATCAAAGGAATCTGGTGTATGCAAGTGATGACTCACTGAATTCTATTCCCAAAGCCAATATTGCACTGCATGTTAACTAACTAGACTTTAAACAAAATTTTGAAAAGGAAAAAAAATACAAGAATATATTGGGGTATCTGACCGGCTCAGTCCATTCAGCATGTGACTCTTGACCTCAGTATTATAAGTTCAAGACCTATATTGGGTGTATGGGATTACTTAAAAATAAAATCTTAAAAATATAAAATAAAATTATAAGAATATAGAATTTTATTTAATTATATGAACTTGTAATATACGAGTCTTCTAAAAAGAGTTGATGTTGTGAATTCTTGTAATGCCACAAGTCATATGGACATAATGTGTTAGGTTAAACTGTAATTTCCAGATCTTTAGTCAACCTTAGACTAATATTAATTTAATTAGTTCACAAACTTTGGATATGTGAGCAATTTTTAAGAAAAAGGTGTAGATATTAGTTACTAACTACAGTTTTAATGAGCCTTTGCTCCTTACTTTAAATATAAATGACTTTATCTTGACAGGATATGCAAATGTCTTTAAGTGATGTAATATATATGCTTATTTTTCTACCTTAAAATTCATCAAAGTGAATAAAATCTGTGTGGAAAAATTAGCTAGACTGTTTTTGGTTCCTGTCTTCCAGTTTTCTTTCAGGTCAGGAAAAACAAAAGCTGCCTACTTTAGTACAGAAATAATTAATATATATTGTTGAGATACTAGGTACAGTAATTTTGGAAAAACATAAATATGTATACATAATAAATATGGTTTGTCTTTTGAAAAAATAAAGGAATCTGGGCCTAACTTTCATTTTTTAGTATAATATAAAAACATGATCACAACTGAGATTCAAGGATGAATTTATAATTCAATACTAACTCATTTTTTTAGAGATTCATTATTCTGCCAAGAGTAAAACAATGATAAAAACACGAGGTAATTTCAAATCTGTAAATTAAAACAAAGTCTGAAATGTTTATTTCTTAATTTAATATAGAATCAGTTGGGCAACACTACTGAAAAAGAACCTGTAGCAAGGAAAATATATCTAACATAGTAACTTATACCTTTATATTGGACTTTCATTTTATTTTGGTAGGGAAAATGCCTAGATTTGACATTAATCTACAACTTAGTTGAATTAAATGGGGGAAAGAAAGGAATCAGGTAAGAAATGTATAGACGCAGTAGAATCAATGTGTGAGGACATAAACATGAAGCCACTGTTATTTGAAGAAATTATGAATCTGTATTTGTGTGGTGTATCTGTGTTCAGGAATAAATTAAAGAAATAACAAAATCTGATTCTACTTCTTCATGAACTATTTTTTGCTAGACTGTCATTTATAAGAAATGGAAGAATCAGGCTATCCTGCTGAGAGCTATATAACAAATAATCACATAGGAAGACAAATGTAAACTAGGGAATTTATAAGCAGTATGTAAAACATAGAAGTCTAGAGTGGGAAAAAAAAAGGAAACCGAGTATATACAGAATAAGAAAATGATGAACAAAGATAAATAACCAAAATAATATGCATTAGAAGAGAAGAAAGAGGAAGAACATACAATTGCATCATTTTTATAGTAATAAAATCAATGTATACATGAGCCAATCCTGGATTTACAAATATATAAAGTCAGGTTACATATGGTAAGACTCAGAGAAGTACTACAATAACTAATAAAACTTGTTTTCTTGGTCTTAAATATCTGTGAAAACATCCATTTTAAAATTGTATTCATTTTTATATTCTCCTGGCAATCACCCAAAAGAAAATAGCAAAATGAGAAACAAAAATAAAACACAAAATTCGAAAAAATCAAAACTATCTAACACTCTGAACCCCAAAACACGAGGAGAGGTTATTTCCAAAAGGTTTTGAAGTTGAAGTAATTTGTGTAAAAAAATGTAGATCACCATATCCTATAGCTACAGATCTTAAATAAGCTTACACAACAAACTTCATCAAGTAAGTAGCACACTCTGAAGCGTAAAGCAACAATCTTCATCTTTAATAATGGAAAACAGTGCAAAGACTGGCCACGGGACTTTGCTGGTTTGGTAGTTTGATGGGCAAGGGTTAAAGAAACACACAGGCCGTTTATGTGTCTAGATAAGAATATTATTTCTCAGCATGGGGGAAGAGAGATATTCTGGGTTGTGAGCGGCCCACATGCTTGACTTTACTGGCTGGGGATACCTCATTCATACCTGAATAATGGCTAAAATATGAGGAAAATTCCAGGAATATGAACCTGAATTCCACCCCATGAAGAATCAACTGATTCAAAATAAGAGAAATAATTCAAAAGTAACAATAATAGACTTATACAAAAAAATATAAGGAAATAGGACAAAAATGAAGAAAAAGAAAAAACTCGCCAAAGGAAAAATACTCTCCACAAAAATGCTGCTGTGGAAGTGCTAAAAGTCATCACCAAAATATCACAGTTAATTATAAAACAATTGAAGTTGTCATCTTAGTAACACAAGAGCATTATATATTTTTCCATAAGAAAGAAATGGTAAAAAAAAAAATAAAAAACAGGAGCTGTTAAAATTCAAAACTGAAAAATTTTAAATGTCATAAAAACAAAGGCTAAAGTGGAAGGAGAACAAATATAATAGACATGATTAAAATTACAATAAGTAAAAACAAAGAACAAGACTAAAACCTGAGCAAAAAAGTGAGGATAAAAAAAAAACACATTGAACAAAATACAAAGAAAACCAAAATAAGCAATATTTTTTAAACAAGATTTGTGTCTGACTTCGGCTCAGGTCATGATATCATGGTTTGTGAGTTCGGGCCCTGCATCGAGCTCTGTGCTGACAGCTCAGAGCCTGGAGCCTTCGGATTCTGTGTCTCTCTCTATATATATACCCCTACCCCACACGTGCTCTATTTCTCTCTCTCAAAAATAAATAAACATTAAAACAACAACAACAACAAGATCCAATACACCCTTACCTTTTATCCCTAATTGGTCCAATCAAAATAATGGAAAAAAATATATATATACACACACACACACACACACATACATATATTTAGAGATTCAAATAATATAAAAACCTTTCAGATATAAAAGACCACTTCAAAGTATTTCTTTAAAGATAACAGTATATTCTAGGAGATGTTGAACTAATAGTATCCACTATAAAATAAAACTTGGTAAGTTAACTGAATTTCAAGTTTCATACATATGAATACTTTGGGCAGCTAGAAAAAAAAATTGATTCATCTATCAGGTGAAAGAATAGGCTGACCTTCAACTTTCCACAGCAATACTCAATGTTATAATGATTGTGAAAAACCACCTATATAATCTTCAAGGAAAGGAAGTGTGACCTGATAAATTTATAGCTAGCCAAACTACCATTCAAACATGAATGAAACAGGGACAAGGGAGCAATATTTTTGAACTTACAAGAAACCAGAGTTCCTAGGTAGTTCATTTGAACTGTAAGTTCATTTTGAAGAAATTCTTAGAAAACATATATCATCCACAAAGAGAAAAATGGCAAGTGAGCAGTCAAGGGGCACTGAATCTATTTAACTGCTTTATTGAGTAAAGACTAAAATAAAAAGGGGTTCTATAGTTACAGAACATAAGTAACTTTTGAGAACAATGATGAAATCTAAAAATGGAAGATACTCTAAGTATGCTGATTTCCAAAATTTTAATAGCTGGAATAGGTATGTATCATTTAAGTACACAAATTATACTTGAAAGCATAAATGTGAATCACCATTAATAACAAACTTTAACAAAACCAGAAAGCAGAAAGAGTAGAAATGAAAAATCTCACAGAGAAAGGAAAGATAATTTTTTTTCCATCATATACCTTACTCTGTCTTTAAATTTTGGCCTAAATATGCAAGTAACACCCGTACAAAAGAAGAAAATGAATGCATAAACAAACAATAATCAACTAATTAGATAACTAAATAAAATTCCTGAAATGCCCTGGAAAATAGTGTATGACAAAGATTTCTATATAGTCCGACAGATCTTAAAACCAACGATTAAACATTTATATAATATCTACATGTTTCTAGTAATCTTTAAGCAATATCAAGTTGTGGCTCAAGACTAATGGAGAGTAGATTTGAAGGTACTTTAAGATTATATAATTGAGGGACGCCTGGGTGGCTCAGTCAGTTAAGCGGCTGACTTCAGGTCAGGTCGTGATCTCATGGTCTGTGAGTTTGAGCCCTGAGTTGGGCTCTGTGCTGATGGCTCAGAGCCTGGAGCCTGTTTCAAATTCTGTGTCCTCCTCTCTCTCTGCCCTTCCCCTGCTCACGCTGTCTCTCTGTCTCTCAAAAATAAATAAATGTTAAAAAAAAATCAACAAATCCTTAAAAAAAAAGATTGTATAATTGAAATGTATTACTAACATAATTCACAGTAAAAAAAAAAAAAAAAGAGGTATTGCTATAAGGATACCTGAATTTATTCACTTACTTTGACTACTATGTATTTATATTCAGATAACAAAATATTTCACTGCATGATGAAAATATTAGAAATCAATTAAAATTTTTAAATTTTGCTGCATTGCTTAGACTCATTAAATGCATCTTTATGAACTTTGTATATATGAATTCATTTAAATTAATTGCACTTTTCTCCTTGATTTGCATAAATAAAGTAATGCTTTCTTAAAACACATGGTATGTTCACTCTCAATATACACATGATAAGATGTACTTGGATTTCCTTTATTTCACCAAAATTTTGCTAGTACATTAGTATATCATATCAAGTTGTTTTACACGTTGGCAACATGGGAATGGTTTAGTTCAGTTCTGTTATAGAACCAGTAATATAAACTGGACTTCTATTCCTGAAAATGAACTTCACACCATAAATATACCAAATTGATCTAAAAATAGAAAATAAAACAGTATATTAAATGACTTCTTAAACATTACAAAGGCAAACACTACATACTTCTATATTAAAAATGCTCTTTTTTGGAGGTTTTTACTTCAAAGTTCGTTTTGGCTAAGACTTTTAAAATAATGTTGTGAATTTTCAAATAATGGATACAGCTAAGCAAGGGTCTTAAACTAATTTTTCATAAGCATTCCATTTGTGCTGATTATGAAACAGTTTGTTAGGATAAATTGGTTTAAAAGAATTTACTAGTACAAACATTGACATTCTACTGACCAAGGAATTAAGAAATGATGTGGGGCCTCAGTTTTACTACATGGCTGGAAGCAACTAAACCAGGGGTTAAGTTGCATCAAACAAACAAACAAACAAACAAAAATTATCTAAAAAAATTAGGTAAGAATGTTAAATGGGCTACAACTCATAAGGGTTTGGGGTACAGTGAGACATTTAGATTTTATTCCAATTGTAATAAGAAGTCATTGGGGAGATTTTAATATGACCAATCAGTTTGCAATGAAGAATACATTGGAAAAACATTAAAGTAAAATCTGGAGGTTAAACTAATCTAGAATAATGCATATATATGAACAAGTTTAGGTGTGCTTAATTTTGAGGCTCTCTGGACAGCTGCTTTCACACTCATGACTGCCTCAGGCCCCTGTTAGCAAGATGTTTTACAATTTATCAAATCCTTAATTGTTGTTCTTAAGATGGTCCTCTCTCAGCGCTGAGGTACCTGATTCTCAGTTTTTATAATACTTGAGTTTCTTCCCTCTGTGCCCATTTCAAATATACGCAATTACCAAACTACATTTTAATCAGACACTAAATTTTACATTCATAAAAATGTCTTGTTTCCATACATAACCTATCACTAAGAAAATTAAATAGACACAAATAGCATCTTAACTTATTTTCAAGGAAGTACTGTAGAAAGTAAAGAGAAAATGAAGCATAGTGTGACCCTCGCCTGTTTACACTTAAAAATTGCACTAATGTGCTAAGGAGCAGTTGTACAAAATAACTTTCTGAAAATAGAAATGCACAAAATGTCTCCTGATTTTTCCTTCAAATGCTAGTTTAAATTATTCGGAAGGTTAAACCCACAGTAAAATTGTGTCCTATCTGGCAAATTAAAATTTCCATTCGTCCAAATGTAATGAAGAGTGGTGGTCAACAATAGATGTCAATATTGATACTAAAAATTACATAATTTATTCATTTAACCCAAATGGCTAAAACTCTATCTATTTATCTACAAATGTTTGATAGTTTATTGGTAGTACCTTCAATTGAGAGAATGTTGGGAGCATTTGCAAAATTTCTGCTCAGTAAGTAACTTTTAAGAAAGCAAAAATCTGTAAAATTTAATTATTTCAATATCTTCTTATATTGAAGGTTGGTGGAATATTCCTCAGCTTCTATTCTGAAGAGTGATTACACTGCATAATAAAAGTAAGAAGAAGAACTGCATAATGTCCCTAGCGAAGTCTCTTGCTTTTCTTCCTCACTCTACTTTTTACCCTGTTTTCCATTTAACAGAACATTCTCCTTTACTTTTAAATAAATTTAAAGCATATATTTAATACTATTAATAGCTGTCATCTCTCATTTTATTCAACCAGTCTCCTTTATGTTATACGTTAAGCTTTTTGCCCCAGCTTGTGTTACTGCAAGAAATGCAGGGGTAGACATCCTTGGATTGCAGAAAAAAAGCTATCTATGAGTTCACTGCATTCTGACTACAAATCTGGACTGAAAACCTCAGTAAAAATAAAGAACTAAAATGGGTAGCAGTGAAATATATTACAATTAAAATTCTGTAATTAATACAACACAGGAACCTCATTTCTCAAGATATATAAATGCAATAACATTTGAAAGAATATGTGAGAAACAGATTGTATCATTCAGTATTTATTTCCTTTCACTGTATCAGATACTATTTTTATGCATGAGCAATATAAAGGTAGATTAAAAAATTTCCTTTGAGTGAAATGCATATTCTACCTTACATTACTTTGAAAAAGAAAGGTTGTTTTTGAAATTCACATAATACTAATTGATTACAACTCACTGGAAAAATATTTGAAATAATTTTCATAGAGAAATATACATTAATCTCAAATGATACTCAAAAAATTGATAAAACACAATACTAAAATTTTCTCAACTACTTTCATAATAGCAAACTCAAGTACTTAACAAGTTTTATAAACTTCCTTGGGTTGATTTGAAAAAAAAATACAGCATTTTTGTTTAGAAAGAGAGAATTATTCAGAAAGTGATGATAGTGGTTACATACATAACATTTGAATGAAATGGATCAAATAACAGACTCTTTCCCACAACTTTCCAAATTCCCACAACTTTCAAATTTTGTATATTTAAGGCCTGTTTTTATGAAAAATTATTTTCATTTAGTAAAGTTATTTCACTAAAATATGGTTATACCAGAAAATATTTTATAGTTATATATAGAACATATTCTTACCTTGAGTTTTAATCATAGATTTTAAAAGCTCAGTTCACCAAAATATATCATTTCCCAATTATTAACAAAGACCTTTTAGGATTAAAACATCATTTATTTAGACATTTGTACTAAATTTTTAAAAATTTATTCTGTTCATGCTTATAGGACACATGCACATCAGTCATCACATACATGGATAACTAAATCAATCAAGTCTCTGAGCCATGAAATAACAACACCAAAGAATTGCAAACAATGGTAAGAGAATATTATGAAAAGTTACATGCCAACAAATTGGACATCTACAAGAAATGGATAAATTTCTAAAAACATAATGGCTACTAAAACTGAAACAGGAAGAAACAGAAAACCTGAACAGACCAATAACCAGCAAAGAAACCGAGTCATTAATCAAAATACTCCCAGCAAACAAAAGTCCAGGACCAGATGGCTTCACAGGCGAATTCTACCAAACATTTAATGAAGAATTAGTATCTATTCTTCTTATTCTAAAAAAAATAGAAAAGAAAACTTACAATTGCAATCTATGAGGCCAGCATTACACTGATATCAAAGCCGGATAAACACACTACTAAAAAAGAAAATTACAGGCCAATATCCCTGATAACCATAGATACAAAAATCCTCAACAAAATACTAGCAAATGGAATTACATGATATATTAAAAAAATCATACACCATAATCAAGTTGGATTTATTCCTGGGTTGCAAAGGTGGCTCAATATTCACAAATCAATCAATGTGATACACCACATCCATAAGAAAAAGCATAAGAATCATATGATTATTTCAACACACACAGAACAAAAAACAAAAAAACATCTGACTAATTACAACATCCTTTCATGATAATAATCTTCAACAAAGTAGAATTAGAGGGAACATTCCTCAACATAATAAAGGCCATATATGAAAATCTCACAGCTAACATCATCCCAAGAGTTTTTCCCCTAAGGTCAGGAGGAAGACAAGGTTGTCCGATCTCACCACTTTTATCCAACACAGGGCTAGAAGACCTAGCCACAGCAATCAGACAATAAAAAGAAATAAAGCCATCCAAATAAGTAAGAATAAAGTAAAACTTTCATTATTTGCAGATGGCATGATTCGATATATAGAAAACCTGGGCACCTGGGTGGCTCTGTCATTTAAGTGTCCGATTTCAGCTCAGGTCATGGTCTCACAGTTCTTGAGTTCAAGCGTCGTGTTGGGTTCTGTGCTGACAGCTCTGGGCTTGGATGGAGCCTGCTTCAGATTCTGTGTCTCCCTCTTTCTCTCTGTACCTCCCCTGCTTGTGCACTCTCTCTCTTTCTCTCTCAAAAATAAATAAATATTTTAAAAAAGAAAGAAAACCTAAAAGACTCCACCAAAAAAAATGCCAGAATAAACAAATTCAGCAGAGTCACAGAATACAAAACAAATGTGCAGAAATCTGTCGCATTTGTATACCTGAATAATGAAGTAGAGAAAGAGAAATTAAGAAAATAATCCCATTTACGATATCAGCAAAAATAATGATACCTAGGAATAAACCTCCTCAAAGAGGTGAAAGACCTCTACTCTGAAAATTATAAAACACTGCTGAAATAATCAAAGATGACACCAAGATGTTCCATGCTCATGGACTGGAAGAACAAAATATTGCTATAATATCTATACCACCCAAAGCAGTTTCACATTTAATAGAATCCCAATCAAAATATCAACAGCATTTTTCACAGAGCTAGAACAAATAACCGTAAAATTTGTATGGAACCATAAAAATCCCTAAATAGCCAAAGAATCCTTGAAAAAGAAAGTGAAGCTGAAGGCATAATTCTGGACTTCAAGTCGTATTACAAAACTGTAGTAATCAAAATAGTATGGTACTAGCACAAAAAAATGGATACATAAATCAATGTAACAGAATAGAAAATCCAGAAGCATAATTAAATAATCAATTAACCTTTGAAAAATAAGCAAAGAATATTCACTGGAAAAAAAAAAAAAAAAGTCTTGGGGTCCCTGGGTGGCTCAGTAGGGTAAGCATCGGACTCTTGATCAACTCAGGTCAGGATCTCACAGTTTGTGAGATGGAGCCCATGCCTGGCTCCACATGACACCATGGAGCCTGCTTAGGATTCTCTCTCTCTCTAACTGATCTCTGTCTCTCCATCCCTCTCTCTCAAAATAAATAAACTTAGGAAAAAAAAAACTTTTTATGGGTTTACCTTTTTCATTGTATATTATTCCCAAATATTTTGTATTCTTGTGAAAGTTAAAGATTGCTTTATAAGTCATGGATTTTATTCATTTTTCTTATTCAAAATTGATGGTGTATCAGTCAGGATCTCAGGAAACATGGACAAAATATAGTCTTACAAATTGGTAATCTGCTATTTAAGTACCAAAAAGTCCAAATGGGAATATTGAGGGATCATGTAGTAATTGCAGAAAGCTACTATCGCACCTAGCACTGGAGAATGAAGAGAAAAGTTTGAAATTATAAAAACTGTACAGTGTGAATGAGCATTCCTACTGAGCAGAGATTTAGACTACTGAGGAGGGGAAGTTGTGGATGGCACAGGTAACTCTAAGGGGTGAGAAGGGGCTGGTTCTGGTAGAATGCTGACTGGAATCAACTGTTCTGGTGACATGGACAGAAGCCATAAGAAGAGGGAAAGAAACAGGTCTCTTATTTCTCCAGCATTCCATTGTCCCTCTGGAGCCCTCAACTGGCATAACTTCAACATTCTTGAAGCATTACAAAGAAAAATATCAGAGACGACATGTCTGAAGCTGAGAGACAGCACCTAATTGAAAGCAATTACTAATTTCTAACATATATTAGATCCCAGGAGTTCAAATAGAATATAAAGTAAAATGAACAATGAGAAGTTAAATCATATTAATGTTTTGGTTGGGTTCCCTGGAAAGTTGAATCAGAGATGGACTTTAGGGCGCAAAATGTTAAGGAGCACACTTCAAATCAAAATGTGTTCAAAGGA
This sequence comes from Paguma larvata, assembly GCA_030068075.1. Taxonomy (NCBI): domain Eukaryota; kingdom Metazoa; phylum Chordata; class Mammalia; order Carnivora; family Viverridae; genus Paguma; species Paguma larvata. The sequence goes on from CM057840.1 coordinate 41,460,173, forward strand.
GGAAAAGAAAATAGGAGAGCATCGAGAGAAACAGAGTTGATACACACCCTCAGACAACTCACAGTGAGCTTTGGAACTAGCATTATCCTTCAGTTGTTCCAGGTCGGGCCATGATGGACACATCTTTAAACTCTCTCATCAGTCATTATATGTGGTCTGTCTTCATAAAGGATGTTACCTTATGCAATCTCTGCAACTGAGGCAATTCCTAAGAAGGCTGAAGATTTCTGCCTGTAGGGTGCCTGCCTACAACTGCCCCAACAAGTGAGGCCATAGTCTGTCACTAGAGGATCTAAGGGACAGCCTTAATGTCCAAAAAGTAAGAATTAACTATTAAAATCAATTGCAGTTACTCTACCTATGCAAGAAATAGGATATAAATATTGGGATGTGGCTAAAATAGTGGCTATGTATAAAATGGTGACACCACCAAAATCTGGGAAGGATGGAGAGAAACTGAATCACTCATGCATTGTTTGTAGGAATACCAGACAGTACAGCCACAATGGAAAACGCTTTGGAATTTCCTTATAAAGCTTAACATAAAATTACCATGCTTTCCAGCAAATACACTTGAACATTTATCTCAGAGAACTAAAAACTTATGTTCAAATAAAAACCTGTAAAATAACCTTAACAACTTTATTTGTAAAAGCCAAAAACTTAACAGATCAGCGGTTAGACAAACCGGTGGATGTAAACCATGCAGTACTTGTCAGCAATAAAAAAGAATAAACTATTATTATACACATCCACATAGATTAGTAATCTCCAGGGACTTAGACTGAATAAAAACTAAACAGTTAACTCCAAACACTTACATACTAATGATTCCATTTATGCAGCATTCTTGAAATGAAAACATTTTGGAAATGGTGTTCAGTTTAGTGTCTGCCAGTGGTTAGACACCAAGAGCAGGGAGATGTTGGAGGGGTGGGTATGGTTATAAAAGGGCAACACAAATACCATTGCTGTCATTAGGTGTGTCCAGCATTGACTGACATGGGCTACATAAACCTACGCAGGTATCAAATTGTACAGAACTTACTATACACACACATACATTTGTGAATATGAGTAAATCTAGAGAAATCTGAATATGATTGGTGGATTACGTCAATTCCAATATCCTGGTTGAGATATTAAGTTTGCAAAACGTTATCACTGGTAGGACAAAATGTATGAGAGAACTCTCTGCATTATTTCTTACTACTATATGTGAATTTACAATTGGCTTGACAAAAATTTCAAATTTTAAAAGTCTAACAGAATGAGACATGAGAAAAAACACTGTGAGACAGAGTACTCAGAGAGGGAATAAAGAAGATTGGGTCTAGGTATTAGATCATTTGTTTGTTAGGTAGAAGCAAAAATTCACAATACACATTTGATCCCTACAGCTGGTACTCATCATTATAAAGATAGATTTTCTCCCCTACTTTTTCAATGAAGCCATGACTCCTCTTAGAAGTCTGATTCTTCTTTGCCTTAGTCATCTTCTTATTCCTGGAATTTAGCACTGTAACTTGCATACAACTCCTGATAAGGAAGTGTTTCCTGATTAACGTGTGACATAATCAGTAAGTATAGTGATAGAATATAATAGACAAATTGTTGTATAACACACTGAAAATAGTGGAGTATCTTTTATGGTTAAGAAAGTTAGTAGGACTAGAATGAATGTAAACAAAAGACTGCAGATTTGTGGAAATGCTGAAAATTACTTTGAATTAAAATTTTGAAGGCGCTAGGTAGCTCAGTCAGTTAAGTGTCCAACTTTGGCTCAGGTCATGATCTTGCAGTTCTCATGCCCCGCATTAGGCTCCGTGCTGACAGCTCGGAGCCTGGAGCCTGCTTCAGATTCTGTGTCTCCCTCTCTCTGTACCTCTCCTTCCTCTCTCTCTCTCTGTCTCTCTCTCTCAAAAATAAATGAATGTTAAAACATTTAAAAAAATAATAAAATAAAATAAATTTTTGATTGATGAAGTTGGAGTTTCCGCTGGATACTTTTTAAAAAGGGATATTATACACCTCTCTCTATATATGCACAGAAAGAATAAATTCTGCGTGCTTAGACTTGTTTGTCCTAGGTTTTGAATCTAAATTTACAGATTTACCATCTATACCATTGTGTAGGATTCTGGAGGCATTTTTTCAATCTTCTTTCTCTCTTACCAAATATATCAGATTGGTCTACAGTCTCTCATTTTAAAATTGTTTATCTCCATCTCTACTGTCACTATTCTAATTCCATTCTCATTGTATCTCTCACCTAAACTATAGCAACTGTCTCCAGACTGGTATGCCTATTGGTAACCTGCTTAGCATCAAATCTGTCTATTATTCTGCCGAAAGAATTAGTTTTCTAAAACACAGACCTGACCAAGTTACACTACCATTCAGAGAGCTTCAATAGCAATTCCCCTCTTATGAGACTGTGTCGAGCATTTTATGGAAGTATTCATTTTGGGTTAACTTGGCCTCTATCACTCTACTATTAATGCTATACAATATCATAACTGTATGTTAAAAACTGTCATGATGCAAGCATTCAATGCAATCTCCAAAAAAGCATGTCTTCATTTTATGATATTAGTGTTGTGTACTGTCTTACAAATATCATTGTATTCTTGCAATATGATCTCGAAATAAATTTTATTTTCCTTTTAAAATTCAATTTTATATTCCTTTATTCATATATCCTTCTTATAGCACAAATACAGTTTAAATCTTTTTTTAATTCAAGTTTTTATTTAAATTCCAGTTAGTTAACATACAGTGTTATATTAGTTCCAGGTGTAGAATTTAGTAATTCATCACTTCCACACAACACCCAGTGCTCATCACAAGTGCCCTACTTCAGTCCAAATCTTTATAAGTGTTTACTGTTTCTTCCTCCTATACTTGATTTTTTTAAACCTTGATAGTAGAGACAATGTCTTACTCATTTAGCATCTGAAGAAAGTCTAACAACACTGAGCTGAACTGAACAAAATTCATTCATTTTTTTCAATAATTTATGAAGTGCCTATAATTGCTAATCATGTGTACATATATTATAGATATTAGAGAGACAATCAATAAAAGATAAAAAGCCACTTCCTTCACGTAGGATTCATTCTAGAGGGAGAGACAAACAATAATGAAGGAACATGTAATAGGTCAGTTACTGAAAAGAGCTATACGGAAATAAATAGAAAGAAATGTTAAACTGAATTTAATTCATAAATGATATAGAGTTATTTTTTCCATAAAAGTCAAGTTGACATCTTCATATTTCTGGGATTGTGTTCTAAATATGTGTCTACTATTAAGAGTGACAGAAATATCAAAAAATATCCCTGTTGGGGATTTTCAAAGAGATAACTCAAGTGGATATGACAAATCAGCAATCTTACTGATATAGCAGCATAATGCAGCAGACCACCAGAGCATAATATTCTTTCTCTGTTTACGGCAGGGTCTTTTGCACTTAGAATACAATATGAAAATCATGATCAAATATTCTTTGGAATTTTTACCTCATATTGCTATAATTGCACTATGTTAGATTAAAACAGTTGTGGAAACAGTTGAATGCAAATTCAGGGGCTATGGGAATGCAAATTCAGGGGCTCAAGGTATCAAAAGTTAAGAAAAAAGATATAATTGGTTATTTAAAACTTTGTATATTGGAGCAAGATGGCAGAATTGAAGGTTCCTAACCTTACCTGCTCCCATAGACACACCAAATATACAGCTATATATCGATCAATTTCCTCTGAGGAAAACTCAGAAACTGAGTGACTCCTATACATGAGAAGAATGAGAACACACTCACATCAACACGGGTAGGAAAGGCTTCACCACAAACCCCATCCCTGGCACAGCACCTTATAATCGGAGGGGAATCCCCAAGTCCCAGTCTCTCCCTGAGGAATGGAGAGTCTGGACTGCATGTCGAGCGCCTCAACTTTTACAGCTACCACCTGAGGGCCTGGCCCACAAATAACCTAGCTTGTAGAGCAAACAAAACTTGGCATTTGTGGTCCCTCAGGCTCAAACTAAACAAAGATGCAGGTTTTAAATGGGCACAAGGAAACTTCTTGTGCCTATTTCTCTGTACTGAGCCCAGATGGAGCAGACAAAAAACACCCAGCACTTCTGACAACATATTTTCCCAACTGATGCCCAAGGGTGGGCTTTTAATCCGCCCATATCTGGGAGCTAACTGGGATCCTCTTGGGAGCCTGAAAGAACTGCTGGGCACGTCCCCTCCCTTCTCCTCCAAACCAAATCTGCTTCTCCCTGGAAAGAACCTGTCCACAAATCTAATGCCCCAACTTTTAAGGCTGTCACCTGCAAATCATCAAGCTCTGAGAGCCAATGTGGTTTACTGTTCACGTCCCTGAGGACCACATTAAAAAAGATTTTTTTTGTTTTGTTTTTGTCTGTCTGTTTGTTTGTTTGTTTGTTTATAGCCCAAGCGGGCTCTGCGCTGACAGCCCAGAGCACAAAGCAGGGCTTGAACTAACAAATCATTAGATCACGACCTGAGTGGAAACCAAGAGTCAGTTCAACCCAGGTGTCCTAAACAAAGAAGTTGTAACAAATTTAAAAACATCGAAATCTTGGATTGGATTGCCTGCATGGCTCAGTCCGCTGAGTGTCCAACTCTTGATTTAGGCTCAGGTCATGGTGCCGGGGTTGTGATCGAGCTCCTACGTTGGGCTCTGTTCTGAACTTGAAGTTTGCTTAAGATTCCCTCTTTCTCAAAAAAAAAAAAATAAATAAATAAATAAAAATAAAAATAAATAAATAAATAAATAAAATAAAATAAAATAAAAATTACAAATTAAAGAGAAGATATTACAACTGATACCACAGAAATATGAAACTACAAAGCAAAAGAAGCATTTGATAAAATTCAACCTCTTTCACGGCAAAAACTCTCGATAAAGTGACTATAGAGGGAAGAAGCTTCAATATAATAAAAGCCACTAAATGGTGAAAATCTGAAAGTTTTTACTCTACGATCAGAACCAAAGCAAGGATATCCATTCTCACTATTTTATTCAAACCTAGCCAGCGTGACAGGCAATAAAAGGAAGTGAAAGGCATCTATCTCAGAATAGAAAAAAGTAAAACCGTGTTTGTTTTCAGATGACATATTATCTACAAAAGAACCTAAAAATTCCACCAAAAAACTGTTAGAATAAATGAATTCAGTAAAGTTGTATGGGATATGAAATCATTATATAAAAATTAGTTGTGTTTCTACACACTAACAACCAACCAGCAGAAAGAGAAACTTTTAAAAACATCCCTATTTATAACATAGAAAAATGAAATATTTAAGAATAAACCTAACCAAGGAGGAAATCATTTTACAATGTACACATATATCAAATCATGTTTTACAATTCAAATATATCACAATTTTGTCAATGAAATGTCCATAAAGCTAGAAACAACTTTATATTAAATTATTTACCTTTGTTTTATTTTCATGTTTTTGTTTAAGGCAGAAAAATTAATATAGGAAGGATTTGGGAGATAACTAATAATTATTGATAATTTGTATTTTTTCGAATATCTAAGTGCTACCAGGATGAATAGCATAGCCATTAATTTTTAAAGTATCCGTTTTCTAAATGACAATATATTGTATACTAAACCAAAACTTTGGGACTAAAATAACAACCATGTATTATCCCTATAAATGCACAGGTCTTGGCCCAGACTGACTCGACGGTTTTCCTAGTCTCTGTAGGAGTCAATCAGATAATGGAGACTAGTCTTGACTAGGAGTGACTTAGCTTGTTCCACAAGTTTCTCATCCTTCAGGAAGCGTATGTGAGCTTATCTTATGATGGAAGCAGAGTTCTAGGAGATACAACAGAATTTGCAAGGCTTCTTAAGGCACATTATCATCTACGACATTCTATTGACCAAAGCAAAACCAAAGGGCGCTCACTCAACTGGGGTGATTTTCCCTATCAGTTCTCCACAAAATGTTTGGAAAATAGCCCTAACTAACAAATATCTGGCTATCACATCAGAATCAAAATGTAAAATAATTTGGCAATATGTTTTTTTTATTAAGAAACAACTGAGATAACTATTTTTACTATTTAAATAAGTCACAGTTTAGTGGTTCCACATGGAATGAAGACTATACTTCTCTAATCAAAGTTCATACCTATTAGCATATTAATACAAACACCAATAATACATGTGTCTATGCATTAACATGTATCCTATATATCTGTCTTCTCCCTAAAGTATAAATTTTAACAATTAGAGAATATTAAAAACTGAATATAAGTGCAACATAAGAGGGTTCATGAATCCCAATTCAATACTCTACCATTTTGGTTCTCATAGCTTCAGTGCATGATGATGCTACTTATAAGATCTATAAAACACAATGGCTGTAATCAGCCATATATATGGATAATTCGTGAGGGCAAGTTGTAAACATTTTTTATGAAGCAGATCTATTTTTCATTTGCACTTTTGTATTATTCTAAAATAGTTTTTATGTCTGTTTTAAAAGAATCAAATTTAGATTTGTATATCATTAACCATACTGAGGGAATTTACTTCTTTAAATATATGGTGGGTTAAGAAGACCAGTGATTTACTTATCATTATCAGTTATCTCAACAGTGTCTGAAATGCATCCAAGAACAAGTGTTAGAGTGATAAAATAAGACATGGTCCTGTTGTTCCACAGGAAGCTAATGCTAATTTTATAAAAAGAATCAATATGAAGAACAGTTTACCAAAATCAGTCCAGCTATGATACAATAGCTACTTAATCATTTTCCTTATTAGCAAACTCGTTTGAGATGAAATTTCTTTTATTTTGAAATCGTATATATTGAATGGCTATAATGTTACAAATTTTAGATTTTTTTTTAACATTTATTTATTTTTGAGAGACAGAGAGACAGAGCACGAGTGGGGGAGGTGCAGAGAGAGAGGGAGACACAGAATTCAAAGCAGGCTCCTGGCTCCAAGATGTCAGCACGGAGCCCGAGGCAGAGCCCGTCGCGGGGATCGAATTCACGAACCGCGAGATCATGACCTGAGTCGAGGTCAGAGGCCTAACCGATTGAGCCACCCAGGCACCCCTAATGTTACAAATTTTAAACTAGACTTAATCTACTTGAATAATTTAACAATAATCTTATATTTTTAAAAACCTAATAAAAGTTTTTCACCTTTAATGTAAAGAAAACTTTCACTATGATCTGAAAGTCTCTTTTGTAATGTAGTGTTAATGAGGTCTAAAGTAATCAGGGTCTTATTTGGAGAAGGTTTGGGAGACAGACTGGAAACACAGACAGGAGACGCAAAATCTCAAATAATTAAATTTGTGATGTATTAACAGTGAGCAAGAATATGAAGAAATTAAAGGTGACTGTTAATTCTGGTTATGGGTAGAAGAAAAAGGGAATTAGTCATGGAGACTGGCCGGAAGGCCAGAATATTCTTGACAAATCATCAAAATATCTTTCCTATTTATGCTTATTTTTTTATTTTATTTTTAGCATTTTTATTTTATTTTTGAGAGATACAGAGACAAAGCATGAGCAAGGGAAGGTCAGAGAGAGAGAGACACAGAATCTGAAGCAGGCTCCAGGCTCTGAGCCGTCAGCACAGAGCCCGATATGGGGCTTGAACTCACAGACCGCGAGATCATGACCTGAGCTGAAGTCGGCCGCTTAACCGACTGAGCCACCCAGGCGCCCCTACTTATTTCTATACCACTAATGAAAATATGTCACTTCTCTATGACTCAAGTTTGTTAAACTATTTTGGCCTCTTCTTATTAATCTACAAATGTGGAATCTTTACCTGAATGACAAAGAAAGAAATTATTCTCTTAAAGATGTTTGTGCAAAAGTTATGCAAACAAAACATGGAGCATATTTTTGGAAATCAGGCTGTATATGTATTAAATTACATATCTTCAATTTACTTTTATTTATTGTTCATTTTCTTCACTGAATTATAAATTTATTCTGTAAACACAACAAAACTAGGATGTTCTATACACAAAAATTTTACTTTAGCGTAAAAGTTGGTGCTAGATAACAAGTCTTATGTAAAGTGTTCTGCATATGTAATAATAGCTAGTATTAATTGGCATTATACACAAATGAGGTCCTAGGCCATATAAGAATTTTCTTGTTACAATATTGTCAGTGGGATGGCGATGACGACCATAGTTTTTGCTAAATCAAGTCCAGTGCTTAGGAACTAGACTTTAGTCCTATTAGTTTTGCTATTAGTCCAGTGCTATTAGGAACTAGAAGGGTACCTGGGTGGCTCAGTCTGTTAAGCATCCAACTCTTGATCTCAGCTCAGGCCTTGATCTCAGAGTCATGAGATGATAGAGAGAGAGAGAGAGAGAGAGAGAGAGAGAGAGAGAGGAGAGAAAGAGAGAGAGAGAGGGAGATAGATGATAGATAGATGATAGATAGATGATAGATAGATAAACAAACTAGAAATGCTCATTATTAAACACAGATTATATTATGAATTAAAGTTACCAGAGTACTGTTAACAGAGGTGAAGGAGAGAAAAAATTCCATGAAACTATAGGAATATTCATCCAGGGATAGAGAAAGTTTGTTTCCACTAAATAAAATGAAACAACAGAGGACCAAAATGAAATTTCTTGAAGTGTTTAGTGTATCTTGATTTAAACTGTAGTTTTTCGGGCACCTGGGCGCCCCACTCTTAATTCTGTCTCAGGCCACAATCGCAGAGTTTGTGAGTTGTAACCCCACACAGGGCTCCTCGCTCTCTGCTTGGGATTCTCTTCTCTGTCTCTGCCTGTCTTAAAATAAACAAACATTTCAATAAACAAACTGTAATTATTAAGTACTGGAATTAGATAAACAATTTTTTAACAGGAAGAATTCTGTATTCCAACATCCTCAATGCTGCTAACAAAAACCCTACATAAAAGAGAAGCAAAATGACTTACCCAAAATCACACACTTCGATCTCACTTAGAGCCAGCACTAGAACTGAAGTCATCCGATTGCAGAAATCTCTCTTCTGGAAGCCTTTGGTTTTACATCATTCCTCAGCCTCTCCATATTTTTTAACTATTAGAAATTTAACAAATGTAGCCATAGGATTTATTTTGTGGGCAATTATAAGGAGAGACAATGGGGAACTGTATTTGGCAAAATAAACATGTATCCAGCACTCAGTGAATGTTTGTCTTCTCTTAACCACTATGGAAAGAAAAAATAACAATTCAGGAAAAGCTTGAAATTTGAGAGGAAGGCTAATGAAATTCTCAAATTCAAGTATGAACGCCATAATAACTAGAAGCTTTCTGTGGCATCGGTTGATCAAGCAGAAGGAACCTGAAATATTACTGAAGAGAAGATATGATTTCTTAAAATAAATGGATATGGGAGTTCCATAAAAAGTCATTAATGGTACTCTGTATATTTGTAGCATCTTGAGTCTACTTTTCAGCTAATCAAAGACATCCTCCTGAATCAAAGCTGATTATGTTAGGACTGAGTGGCTTACGGAATGTGCCACAAAAGGGGTGCTTGTTTGAGCTGGGTTCTACAACCCTTCTTTCCCAAACCATCACCCTATATAACCTCTATTGCAAGTGTTCCTATGTGTCAACATTCCTCTTAAAATGAAAATCTAGGTAATAATTAACTTATAGGTAGTCTAAAAATGTCTCAATAGTTTATACTATATGAGAATTTAGGGCTAGGAATGAACGTACATGAAAAAGTAGCATGGTTTTTATACTATTTGACTTATAAATACTTATTCAGGACACTAGAATTTACAATCTCCAAAATAAGTGCAAATATTTATCTAATACCTCCTTTCATTTATTTGTATAGAATGAAAACATGCTGAAATAAACTAGACATCAAAGATTATTAAAAGATTCCGCTAATTTTGTTAAATATTTTACAATTTTTTTCACTTTCTAAGGTTGTTTTTTAGTTACAGCTGAGTATCTATCTAGAAATCTATTCCTTTAGCATTTAACAATATCCTGTGCTCAATTCAAATGTTGGGTTATTACAGATTCATCCAGAAATAGGTATTCCAAAGGCTTCCATAAGATTTAAAGATTCTTTTAATACCAGGATACAACACAAAGGCACTTAGATGAAAAGGAGACCTCTGTTACTTGCAGCTTTAAGTAAGAGAAGGTTATCAAGTGGGGCCATATAAAGGTGGCACCACGGAATAGGGTAACAGCAAGCTGGGGTTATGGGGGCAGCGTATGTATGGCAAGTATAAATGAACTAGCTAAGGTTTCACAGGTTCCCTGTGGTTTGGCTAATTTTAACGATTTCCCACTCTTCAGCACATAGGTGTTGTTCTACTTGTCTAGTACCTGACCTAAGGCAATTAGGGCAGGTGACAGTGGACCTGTAGTCTAAAAGCTGACTGATAAGGAAAGTGGTTGGGGTATGGGCTTAATCAGATGTGCAAGGAGAATAGACCAGGTTTAGTTAGAACGTCAAAACTGGGTCAAGAGGGTGTTTCAAACACAAAAACAAACAAAAACAAAAACAAAAAATTACCATACATCAAATGATTATTCCTATAAAATTATAGACCACAGTCCCCAATTCTGAATACTGAGAATAAAATACATAAGCGGAAAGTGTTGAAAGTGATTTAACACTCTATAGGATAAAACCTAAAATATGAACAAAATCCATGTTTAGATTTGAATAGAAGTTACAGAAATTACAGATCCCCTCTCCATGTAAAAGAAATATAATCATGTAGCTATCCCAAAAAGTTAGTCATGACAAGTAACAATAATCTATAATTTTCTCAAATATTATATCCTTCTCACTTTATAAAACACTGTGAAGCTAAAATATACTTTAATCTAACTTAAATGTACCATGTGTGGCCAAAGTTAAAAATCAAAAGTAACTGCTAGTTCTATTTATTTTAGACCAAGTAGACTGAAGTGTATTTTAAATTAAAATGCATCCATTTTAAATGTACATTTCAACAAGGTTTGACAAATTCATGCATCTATGTAACCACCACACATTAAAATATAGAACATTCCATCACCTCCAAAAATTCCTTGAGTGCCTCCAACTCCAGCCCCAGGTAGCCAATTGTATGTTTTTTGTTTTTTGTTTTTGGATTTTGTTTTGTTTTGTTTTGTTTTTTTTTGTTTTTTAAACTAAGGATTAGACTTCTCTCCTAGAATTTCTTACAAATGAAATAATTCTATTTATTTGTATACTCTTTTGTGTCTGGATTCTTGTATTCAGTATGTTTTGACAGTTATCCACATTATTACATTAAAATTAATATTTTTATTAGTAAGTATATTCTATTAAATGGATGTACCTCAATTGGTTTATCCATTTACCTACAGATAGATATTTGATTTGTTACCAGCTCCTAGCTATTATGAATAAATCTGCTACAAACGTTGTGGGCAAGTTTTTGTTTCTCTTTTGTAAATACCCATTAATGAGATTGTTTGTTCAGATAGCATGTTTAATTTTACAAGAAAATGGCAAACTATTTTCCAAAATGGCTTTAACATTTTGCATTCCTACCGTTAATATACAAGAGTAGTTTCAGTTGTTGGTTGTTCCATATCACTGCTCCAAATAGATGTTCACAGTTTTGTTTTTTTTTCCCTTTGTTTTAGAATTTTAGTTATTCCAGTAGATGTGTAGAGGTAACTAATAATGGATCTCATTTGTATTTCCCTCATGACTATGGCTTTGAACATCTTATGTGCTTAATGGTCATTTCTATTTCTTCTATTGTATTATTTCTGTTCAAATATTTGTCCATTTACTATTGGGTTGTTCCATTTTATTTCTGATTATTAAGTGTAAGAGTTCTCTTTATATTCTGAATAAATATTTTTAGTAGTATGTTTTGCAAATATTTTCTCTCAGTCTGTTGCTGGCTTTGAATTTTTATAACAATGTCTTTCTAAACGCAGGCTTCTAATTGTTCAATTTTCTTTTAATGTTATAGTCTGAGTATTATATCCTAAGAAATCTTTGCTACTCTTCTAAGGCCAAAGACAGTTTATTTATTTAAAATAAAAGGAAATCTGTTAAATTTTAGAAGAAAACATAGCAATTTAATGATTTCCTTTTATTTTAAGTTTACTATCTATTTAAATTATCTGGCTATGTTTAAACATGCTAATTTAAATTGCTAAATGTATAAAGGGATTAGAAAATGGTATAGAATTTGAAGAATTTTGAAAGGTGAAACTGTTCCAAATGTCACAATATCGTTAGGATTACTGGGATTAATATACAATATATATTATTGTATTATAATTGTATTGTATACAATACAATACAATACAATACAATATATTGTATTATATATTGTTGAAAATAAACCATTCTCATTTCGCTTACACTTCCCCTACCTACATAATATAACTAAGTCAAAAGGTAGTATCAAACTTAAAAGTTTTGAGCAAATAAAAAATATCAGGCTTAAAAACTTAATCAGTACATTTACTGAGCATATATGGCATTCCCTAAATCTACCAAGCATTATTTCAGGGGCAAGGCAAACAGCAGTATTCTAGATGATACAAGGCTCAAAATCTGTTCTTCAAATATGTCACAATTGACAAGACTTTTTAATATAATTACCGTGCTTCATAAATATCTCATTGAAATACACACACACTATTTTTCAATACAGATTTTTCAAAGCATTAATGCTAAAAATTGATAGCAATATCTTTAAAATTATTAATTATAAATCCAAATATTGTAATCCATTCTTCAGTGCCTAGAATAATTTAATTGCAAAGTAAAAGTGCTTATATTAATAAAGTTTGTTGACACATGAAAGTAATTAGCACTAATATAATGAAAAATTAAGATGCATTTTATATTTTACCAGTACTGTCAATTTGTTCAGTTAAAAATGACAGCTGCCCTCTTTTTAATATAACATGTACGAATGGGATAAGATATTTCAAATTTTCTTAAACAAAGGTTATCTGTATTTCTCGCCAATATGTATTTTCTCCCAGTCAGATTTTTCTATATATAATTATCTGATTGTTTGCTTTTATAATATTTTTATTAACCAAAAAATTAAATATTTCACTTCAAATGTAATCCACATCAGAATGATTAAGACATATCCATTTCTATTTCTTTATTAAAATTTACATATATGTGACATATAATTTTGTGTCAGCTTAAGGTATATAATTTATTGATTTGATGTATTTATGTATTGCAGTATGATTGCCATCATAGTGTTAGCTAACACCTCCATCATGTCACATAATTACCATTTCATCTTTGTGGTTAGAAAATTGAAGTATGGTCTCTTAGCAACTTTGAAGTATGCAATACAGTATTGTTAAGTATAATCTCCATGCTATGCATGAGGCCTCCACAACTTACTCCTTTTCTAACTCCAAGTTTGAATCCTTTGACCAGCATATCCTATATTGCCTCACAGCCCAGACTCTGGTAACTACCACTTTCTTACCTTTCTACAAGTATTCATCTGTTGACCAATACTTAGGTTGTTTCCATATCTTGGCTATTATGAATAATGCTGCAACAAATATAAGAATACAGATATCTTTTGATATCCTGTTGTCATTTTCTTTGGGTATATAGCCAGAGACAGAATTACAGGATCATGTGACGGTTCTTTTAATTTTTGAGGAACTTCTATACTGTTTCCATAGTGGCTGAACTAATTTACATTCTGATAGAGCAATGAGATTTTCTAAACATAATATTCTGTTAATTGACAATGTAGAAAATGGCAATGCAAATAAAAATAACATAGATACATAGGAATTTAGATTTGATGAGAGATAAAACAGAAGATATAGAAGAGCTAATATATTTAATAAAATATTAAGAAAAAAACTTCACTGTATTAAGAAAAATAGAAATCTACATAGCATTTTTGTTATTTATGTAATTTTTATAAACTTACATAATTACTCATATTTTCATTTATGTTTACCAACAATACTCTATATTGCTTTAAGGCTCACTTCGTAAAATGACGGACGTCATTAGTATTGGTTTTTCACAAAATCTTCTTTCTACTTTCCAATTTTTAGCAGATAATGCTTTTACATTTTAGAGATTTAGACTCTGGTGATTAAGTTGTCATTGCTTCCACACAAGTGTATATTTTCTGCTGCCCATTGTGAAAAGTATATAAAATGGGGAATGTCAAAGTTTCACAAGTATGAACCTTTAATGAGATTGTCAATGACTCAAACCCTTTTATATTGCTTCAATAGAATTTGCATATTTCCCTATGTTTTCTATAATTTTGATATGCTTCTGATTAATGGAGTTAGGATTAAAAACAAATTACAGTTTAGTCAAGTGCTAAATTATTAAGTTTTGCATGATGAAATGTCTGCTTGAATTATATACCCATTATCACTCCTGGGATTTAAGAGTTTCTTTAAAAAAATTTTTTTTAATGTTTGGTTTTGAGAGAGAGAGAGAGAGAGAAAGCAAGCAAGCAGGGGAGGGGCAGAAAGAGAGGGAGACAGAGGATCTGAAGCAGGCTCTGAGCTGAGAGTGGAGATTTCAATGTAGGACTTGAATCCACAATTGTGAGATCATTACCTGAGCCCAAGTAGGATGTTTAATCAACCAAGGCACCCTACTGGAATTTAAGGACTTCAAAATCAAAACTATTCTTTCAGACTAAAGTTGGTTATTATTAGAGATCCCTTTCATTCATATATCACATTGTTAACAATAATAATTATGACTACTGAACATTCTGAAACTTAAAAATGAAAACGATATCTATCACCAACCTTATCTGCATATCTAGCAATGTGATCTTATTATTATATGGGAGAAAGTGATATACAGCTACTAATAACTTCATGAATAAATTCATTTGTTCATGATAAAAAGGGATGGGAGAGATACACAAGATCACAGTGGTCTAACATCCAAAACACCTGCTAGAGTCATACCATGTACTTTTCTAAAAATGTTCGACATTAGGAAAGCTACAGAAGTTCTCCCAAAAAGTTGCTGCTGAGACAGCTAACCATAATGAGCACAGAAATCTTCAGGGATATTAAGCGGAATTACTCATCCAGTTGATCAAATGCACCAGCATAAATGAAAGTAGCTTAAAATCTGAATGGTAATTCCACATAAGACCAAAGCAAAATTTTATCCTGAAAGATTTCCTTATCTTTAAATATATAAAGTAACTTTGAGTCAAAACAACATTTCTAAAGCTTTAAACAGAATAATTTTACAGAAAGAAAAATGATAGATGAATCCAGAATTTCAGAAAGGTTACAATGGAATCTTTCCAGTATCTACAGAAAATCGCAGGCCAAAAATTTAAAAAAAAAGTAAAATAAAAAGAGAGAATACATCCTTGGTAGCCATGAAAAGAGAAAAATATGGAAAATGAAACAGTTTCCTATGGGGACTGACGAATGCACAATTTTGAATCCATGCTGTTTCCTAGATATTAAAACTAAATATAGTACATGTGCTCTACTGCATCGGAGATAATATATCACAGTGTGAAGTTTCAAGATGATTATGTGTATTCAGCTGTTTTTTTTTTTTTTCTGGATATTGCTATTCCTTTGCTTTTTTCATTATCTGAGAGCAGGAAAGCCTGCTTTTAAGGAACTAGCAAAAGAAAAAAAAATAGTAAAGCAATCCAGGTGACACAATAATGAAATGTGCAGCAAAGTAAAAATCCCATATTGGAAAGTGGGCTGCTTTTCAGACCCAGGACTGATTATGTTGTTGGATGACTAAATACTCCAGGGGAGTTCACTCCAGCAGCAGGGGTGCAGTCCAAGTCGCTCATGCGCCAGTTCAGCCATATGATATCATTTCTGCCTGATTTCAGACAAACTACTAACCCAAACCCTTACTCTGAGTTAAAGTAATACAGATACAGCATACAGGAAAGTGAAGTAGGGTATTACAGGTATATACATTTAATGAAAAATGAATAGCAAAGAATTACTTGGTAGGACAAAAATATGTTACTATACTGTGCCATGAAACTTTCAAGTACTTCAAACAGCATTATGAGAATATTTAAACCTAAATGTTTGTTTCTCTATGACTTGTAAAATGACAGTATTTTCTCTATGCCAACTTAACAAGGAGAGATAAAAAATGGTCCAAGTATTTAATGATAATAAAACCAACTATTTTTAAGTAAAATGAACGCATTAAAAGCAATTTAGTAATGGAAACATGATATTAATTAACTTTCGAATAACACACTCTTAAGCATAGTTTTCTTACTCCAGCACACATACTGAAGCCAGGAATTTTAGATTTCCATGATTATGGACAGAAGCTAGTTATTGATGTGTTTTTCCTTTTCTCAGTCTTGTCCATGAAATAGAATGCAAGGCTCATGCTGCGACTATGCAATATTGTTCCCTGCAAGAAACGATTTTGTTCTGCCTCAGAGGCAATATGTTTTTATGCTTAATTTTGCCCTGGGTAACCACAATGCTTGTTTATGTCCTTAAAATGCCTTTTAAAGAAATTGATTTCCATGAATCATCAATAAATCGTGCTTCCACAATCTAATGCTCTCAGTTATGAGCTGAGGGAAAAATTTACATTTTCTGGCTCTATCACATGTTTATTAATCATGATTAAGCAGTAGCATTTAATCACGTGGCGAGATATGCAAATATATCTCTCTTCATATTTCAGCATTACTTTAATTATATGCTTTTATTTAAAGTTTTGTCACGAGCTTCAGATCGGTTTAGCTCTAAGTATAAAGAAATTACATTTACAGCATAATAAAGTTATGAAACTGAATTTTTTCTTTTGAACAAATACAGAATTAAAGAAAGCTATTTCCAAAAGAGTGGAAGAAAGGGTGAGCTCCAGCAGCTGGCAGGAGAGAGAAAAATAAAATCCACTGTCCATCATTAATGGTTGACAAGATTATTATATTATTTTTCATAGTTCACGAAATGGTGGGGTACTAGAGAAAAAAATCTATATCTCATGGTAAATGATATAATAAAGTTGTCAAAATCTGCATTTTGAAGATAAAAAATTAAAGAGGTACCATGAAGTAAAGTTGCCCAAGTCCAAGTAGAAAAAAATCATTAGATATTTAGATATTTAGTAATATTAAAAAAGGTAGAGTGATGAAGAAGTTCTAAATGAGAAGTTTCCTTCTATTTAAAGGAAAGAAATCTTAACATAAATAGAATGAAAAAAATAGAATGAAAAAATAAAACCATTTTGTTATTTTTAAAATGTGTTCAGTATTCACCTTAATATTAAAGGCTTTCAAAGATATATTACTGTTTTGTCAAATATATATATGCTCGTAAAAATTAAATATACAACCAGAGATTACTCATTTTTGAACATCCCACTAAGCATTATTTTTTCTTGTTTTCACAAAAATCAATAAATGTATACACACTGATGTAATTAAACTGCCAAAGAAACGATACATGTTGTTTTGTAAAGTGCTTTTACAATTTATCAAATTTTCCATGATCATTTTTCAACAGATATTTTCCTGCATCATTATTTATATTGTTTCAGTAATATTCAAAAGGATACATTTCATGTTTATGTTTTCTCTTAGCAATCTCCTAATGATGTGCAATGCATTTCCCCAGTTTTGCTATTAAAAATACCCTAAAACAATTATTTAATATTTACTAAGGATTTGACTTTGACCTCGTGACTGATTCTATGGTCATGCTTTTAGTCTTGTCATGACAAAAACAATGAGTTCTCTAAAATTTTAATTTCGAACATCACACTCCCTGACACCACATTATATGATTCTAGCAAATGTTCCCAGTATTCTGGCCACAATAATATTTTATCACCACCAAGATTTAAAACCCATTGTTCTAACTTTTTGTGGCGTTCCATCCCACGTGTTCCCTCCTTACTGTGTTTTAACTCTACGAGCAATCACCATAAAAACAGTGGCTTGCACTCACTCTGTTCCCTTACATGCTTTTACCTACTTGGTGAATCTACAATGCTAGTTAAATCAACTCTCTTGTTTTTCCAAGCCTCCATCCATGAAGATGAACATGGCTGGAGGAAAACACAAATTCATCCTCACTTGTCTCCGTTGATATTCATGATAGAAACCAGAAACAGGTTCATCATATTGACTGATATTACTCTTAGGCTATCTTCTTTCCTCTCCTCATAGGCAGCTTTCACACTTTTTTCTCCTTAAACCTTAAACACCTCCTCTTGCCATCTATAGCTAAAGAGCTGGGTGAAATTGAAGCAATCAGAAAAGATGTTTGACAAGCTTCTACCACATCCGTACTTCAGATCATCAGGGGCCATGCACCCATCTTTCCTCCAATTACTGTGAACTTATTGTTCACACTCTACCTTTGAACTAGATTCCTTCTCCTCTTCATTCCTCAAGGGCTTTGCTTCTACAATTTGATTTGCTCTCTCCTTTCTCCACTCTACAGAAGCAAACAACTAAACTACAAACCAAATCCACCACCACCAGTACATTGCCCAATTTCTCTTCCTAGCTATACAGTAAAATTCTTTACTTGCTATCTCCAATTCTATAGTTGCTAACTCTAATTTTTCTTCCCCAATTCTCTTACCCCAGTCGAGTTTCTTCCTCATCACTATTTTTAAATCACTCTTGCTAAAGTTGCCGATGATTCTCAACTTGCTAAATTCAGTAATTTCACAACCCTTATCTACTTGTCCCAGGAATTACTGTTTTGATTAAAGTATTTTTTCTCACAGCTTCCAGGATCCTAGTCAACTGACTTTTCTCCTTCCCTTTTGGAAACTCTTTCTCAGTGCATTTTTCAGTTTTTTTCATTATTCCACTTTTTAAATGTCAAATGACCCAGACGTCAATGTTTTACCCAATCTCTTTTCTATATATACTTATTCCAGAAATGATTTTAACCAGCATTATGGTTTTGCTACAATTCACATGCTAATGACTCACATATATCTATCTTCAGGCTGGACCCCTCCCCTAAACCCTAAGTATTATATTTAACTGCCTACTTCATTGCCTAATCCACACCACATATAGACATGGAGCTCTTAATATTCCAATCTCCCGATCCAACTCCTCCTAGTCATCGCATCTGAGTTAATGCCAACTACATGGTTCCAGTTGCTTAGACCAAAATAAAGGTCATCATCTATCCTCTTTTGCATTCTCTACGTCTAGTGTAAATCTAGTAAATCCAGATGACAATATCCTATAAAATATATATGGAATTTGACCATTTTCATTCTGCACATTGTCCTAATCCTCCGCTAAAAAACGTGAATCTCTTATTTATTTATTTACTTACTTACTTATTTTTTTTATTTATTTTGAAGAAGAAGAGTGAGCAGGAGCAAGGGAGGGGCAGAAAGAGACAGGGAGACACAGAATCTGAAGCAGCCCCAGGCTCTGAGCTGTCAGCACAGAGTCCAACACGGGGCTCGAACTCACGAGCTGCGTGATTATAACCAGAGCTGAAGTCCAGCAATCAACTGAGCCACCCAGGCACCCCGAAACTTGAATCTCATAACTACATTGTTGCAGTAGGCTTTTACTCAGACTTCTGTCTTAGCTCCCTGATCCTTCTTGACATAGCTGCCAGAATTTTAATGTGTAACTCATAAACGGAATCATATTTTCATTTTCCTTAAACACACGCATGGCTTCATATATCCCTCGAAGTAAAGAGTTATGAGACCCTGCTTGGCCTGGCTCCTCACCACAACCTCTCTCCTATTACTTCCATCCTTCTTCATTCTACTTCAGCAACCCCCGCCTCCCTCTCACTGTTCCTGGAGAACACTAGGTATGCTCCATCTTAAGAAGCGTGTCTTACAGATTTTTTTTCAGAAATTGACATTCTCAGTTACATTTTTCACTGTTACTCTATCAAAAATTTCCACATCTATCCCTAACCTGTAGTGTTACTCCTTCATGCTTCCTTTATCTTTATCCCTTGTCAGTAATACAGTAATATACGCAGTGTATATTATTCATATTTTCCTGTGTGTATCTGATTTCATCATCTGGAATAACAACCTAGAAGAACGGAGACTTTTTTTTTCTGTTTTATTTACAACTGTTTCCTGAACCATGGAAACAGTGCTGGACACAGAGTATGTAACTCATAGTTTGAGTAAATAAATGGGTGTTTCCTGAACTAATTCCATTATTTTTATATTAATCTGTCTATAATATTAGCCCCAGAACTGATGTCTCAGCTTTGTTAGAGAAGAGGAGTTGATAACAGGTATAACCTGGAAGGGTTATGTGGATGTTGAGAAATATAAATTTGTAACAAATACAAAACCTTTAGGAATTGTTGTTTTATGATCTTGAAGCTTCGATGATGAATCACCAAGGCAATAACCAACATTAAAATCAAACAATAGCCATCACAGAACACTCTGTGGAGATATCGATACCTGAAAATCCAGGAAAGAATCCGCTGGGTCAGTAAAATTGCAGAAAAGTATGGTGCAAAAGTAGAAAGTGTACGGTTACATGCCAGTATCTTTTAAATGCTTGAATATTTTTATTTTACAAGTAAGTCATGTTTCCTACAGTTGGCCTGGTTAAATCATAAGGAAAATTATATACCTCATGAAACAGAGGGATCCTTACATCTTTATAAGAGGAATATGTTTAGTCTTTTAGTAACTAGAACTTTTTTTTTTCCACATTCAATTAAATAAAATTTGGATTAAGGAGAAGAGTCACATACATGCAAATGTAAAGTTCATTTTGTGTATTTAGAAGACAGTTGAATGTGTGCAGGAGAGAAATAAGGAGAAGTAAGTAGCAAGGGCTGTAGTCCTCCTCTAAAAAGAGAAATGGAAATTTACTTCCTGTTCTTTCCTTAGCGTTGACAATGAAGAGAGAACAGTAAGACAATTCGCTTCAGAACACAGAAGGTTATCTAGTATATGTTATAAAGTTTCTGCACACTAGGACTCTTAAGACTTGATTCAATAGCAGTAAGTATACTTTTGGTTTATGCAACAGGAGAATTCCTTGGATAAACCTATTTTATGAAGACTGATTTAACACGAACCATTAGTGAAGAAAAGACTGGAGACAGGAAGAGCAGCAAATGTGGTCATCAACACATGAGACATGGAGAAATGCATATTGACAATAGCGTGAAACAGAAGATGGACTGAGGGACAGGGAGAGGGAGGAATCAATTTGGCTTAGTAATTAGTTCATTATGGGACAAAAAGAGCTAGTGGTTATAGATAACTTTAATTCTAAGGAACTTATCAAAACACAAGACACTTTGGTTAGTCATTGTTAAAGACACTATTAACAGTAACAATGTTAAAAATGAAATTATATGCAAAGCACCTTCACGTACACATTACATTTTTATCTCAAACTATTTCCTTGATTTAATTAGTTCCATGCTCCAATGTGTTTCCAACAGAATTTTTTTTTGTAAGAAAATATTTAGAAACTTAAGTGTCTTTTAAAGGAAAAAGTTTAAGCAAAAATTTGGTATATTTCTGTTTTCTAGTAAACAGAGAGTAATACCTAGAGTTGCTTTCTTTCCTGTAAAAGATGTCCTTTTCTCAGCAGTAAACCTCCCTCTCAATTAGTGTTGATTAAAAAATGCCCTAGGGAGCCATCATTGTCTATAAAATCAAGTAACACATAGCTTCCTATCTTTTTGAAGACGTTTTCTAATAAGTAAATTACAAACTGATATATTAAAGATGCCACTTAGTTTTTAATCCAGTGCATTTCATTTAGAATATAAAATCAGCCAATACAAACAATTCCCAATCAATATCTAAAATAACCAGAATAGATTTCCTTTAAACTTTAATGGCATTATAAACACCCTGACATTCTAACAGTTTCTGAGAACATATCTCCAGTAAAAATACAAGTGTTGATTCTGAGACAAGAATGCTTACATAATGTGCAAAATGTGTAAAATGCATTATTTCACTAGTGTTTACTAAGCTATTATTTAATTTCCCTTCCATCAGGGCACAGATTAAGTTACTTCTTATAGAATACCTTTTGTGCTTCATGGCTCCTCAAACTAAATCTATCTTCTCAAGGAAGGTGGCATGACCAGTTCCCTTGTGTTCCAGGTGTCAGATTAAATGTCACATTGCTAGAGATCACAATCATTCACACTATTTAAACTCCTCAAACTCGCATGTGTTATCAAATCACACATTCAGTTATTTTATAAAATGCATTACAATACATATGTATATGTGTTTATATTCCCATTCTTATTATTTTTATTCCTTAGTAAAACGTGTACCCTTGAAGGCACACATACACAAATGTTCAACCCATTAGCCCATTATTTAGGCTCTACCTCCAAGGAATTTAAATATTGTTACTGAAAGTCAGAAATGTGAGTAATACTGAAATTCACAGGAATTTAACATTTCTACTTTGATCACATTTAAGTGAACTATCTCTTTAATTTATAATAAAACATCCCATATGTTCCTACTTGAATGTCAAATTTCTAATGCATTGATTTGTTTCCCCCCTTTGGAGCAGTGAGCTTTGCCTTTATTTTTCTGCTTCAAGAGTAGACTACAAACTAAACATGTGAACCAACTATTCCATAAAGACTTCGATTTCAATGAGTGCCCTGGTTTAACTTGGAATCGAACCTGTATTAAAATTATCTATAACTCAATGGAAATTCAGTTCTACTCTCAGAAAAGTCACCAAAATACCTTTCCATCCCCCCCTTCCTTTCAGCCTCTGATAACCAATCGCTTCTTGGCCTTTTGGCCTTTTGGCTAAGATCAAGTGCAGCCTACGACAACCACTGTTCTACTCTCTACTTCTATGAATTTGACTACTTTAGATTCTTCACGTAAGAGAACTCACACAGTATTTGTCCTTCTGTAACTGACTTATTTCACATAGAATAATTTCCTCTGGGTTCATCCATTTTGTTACATAGAGCAAGCGAGATTGTTTTAGTTTTTAAGGCTATTTCTATACATCACATTTTTTGTCCATTTATCCATCAGTGGACATTTAGTTAGTTTCCAAATATTGGCTATTATGAATAATGCTGTAATAAACATGGGAGTGTAGATATCTCTTCAAGACTTTGATTTCAATTATTTTGGATATATGCCCAGAAGTGGAATTGCTGGATCATATGCTAGTTGTATCTTTAATTCTTTGGGGAACTTCCAAACTGGTTTCCTTAAAGGCTGCACTATTTTAAATTCCTAACAGTGGGTTTCCAATTTCTCTCCATCCTTGCCAACACTTATTAACACTTATTACTTCATTGTTTTGCTCTTGTGTTTTTTTTTTTCCTTTTTTTCTTTTTTTTTTTTTTTTTTTTTTTTATCATTGCCATTCTCACAAGTACGAAATAATATCTCATTGTGCTTTTGGTTTGAATTTCCCGGATGATTAGTGATGTTGAATATCTTTTCATATATCTTTGGTTATTTGTATTCCCCTGGAGAAATGTTCATTGAAGTCCTTTGCCCATTTCAAAGGAACCTTGAGAAAAAACAAAGCTGGAAGTATCATATTTCTGATTTCAAAATATATTGCAATACTGCAATAATTAAAACAGCATGATTCTGGCACAGAATCATGGAACAGAACTCATAGCTCAGAAACACACCCACTCATAACAGTCAACTGATTGTCAACAAGAGTTTCAAAAATACACAAAGTCAAAAGGATGGTCTCTTCAACAAATGATTTTGGGAAAACTATATTATCTACATGCCAAAGAGTTAAAGTGGACCCTTATCTTAGAAAATAACCCACACATGGTTTAAAGATTTAAACATTAGTCCTGAAACTTTAAAATTCCTGGAAGAAACAGGAAAAAACTTCATGAGCATGATCCTGATGGTGATATCTTGGATATGATACCAAAATCACAAGCAACAAGAGCAAAAATAAACAAGCAGGGCTATATCAAACTAAAACCTCTGCACAGCAAAGGAAATAATCAACAGCATGAAAAAGCAACTTAGAAAATCAGAGGATCTATATGCAAACAATATATCTGATAAAAAGTTAATGTACAAAATATAAAAGGAACTCCTACAACTCAAGAACTAAAACAAATAACTCCACTTCTTGATGACAGGAATTGCAAAATATCTTTGGCCATTTCAAAACCATCACACATATACTTTCACATATATTCAGATACGCGTTTACATGCTATGCAGTTTGGACTAAATTTTCTTAGATTACACTATTTCTTCTGATGGTTTCTGGCACTACTAATATTTACTTCTGAATTCACTGAAAAAAGAAAAAGATAGAGATAATGCAGCCTGCCCATTTTTATAAATATATTACATAAATATTTATTCTAACATACAACTTAATGTTGAACTAGATATGTACTCATAGGAAAGTAATGAATGAAAAACTTGCTATCAAAATGACAGAATATGTTTGATGACACAATGCAATCTCAGAAAAAATTACTTAATATTTTATAATACTTTATCTGGAGAATAAACATCCATATATCTTTCACTGACTGCTCAGGGTTTTATGAGAAGTACATATATTGTTATCTTTTAAAAAAATGTTTAATGTTTACTTACTTTTGAGAGAAAGAGCAGAGCACAAGAGGGGGAGGGACAGAAAAAGAGGGAAACAGAAGCAGGTCCCTGGCTCCAGGCTGTCAGCACAGAGCCCAACTCAGGGCTCAAACTCCGGAACCATAAAATCAAGACTTGAACCGAAGCCGGACACTTAATCGACTAAGCAACCCAGGCACCCCTGTTGTTATCCTTTAAAAATAATTTTAAATAGAAAAAAATAGCATACTTTAGCATTTTTTTAATTTCCATTTTTAAATAGATAACAAACACAAAACAGACCTCACAAAATTTCACAGAAACTTCACAGATACTCTTTGATATATTTCCCTCAAAACTGAGACAACACTATGTCTAAGAAATATAAGATTTCTATATATGACAAAGGCTTTGACTCTCCAGGTTGACCACGTAAAGGGATTAAGGTCTGCAAAATCCTAGTGTCAGCTCTGATGGAATTAGCTCTGCTGAAATTAAAAGAATTGGCACTACCAGGGCTTGAGCAGTGACATCTGCCATGTTTGGTTTACAGCAAGTTTTTCATGCCCTTAGTTTTTAAGCTTAATCATCTGCATTTGCGTTGGGAATGCGATAATTTACTAAACGTGAGGAAATCATTATAATCATTTGGTTCTTTCCCACTTTTCTTTCTTCCAGAAAGGTGCCATATATGAGGAAACACCCTAAGGCATTGTTCACAAAACCTAACTACTGGGAAAGTGATATGTTAAAGGGTAAAGTTGAATGCTTTTCTTCATTTACTTGTTATCTCCAACTTTTCTTAGTTTAAGTACCTTCAATATTTTGTAGCATTAGTCTGTCTCAGGAACTAACATTTTTAACTGAATTTCAGTGTCTTTATTTTCTTCTTGAACATAATTTTAAAATACTATAATACTATACTATAATTTCTATACTGTTAAAATACTGTCACAAAAACGTGCCTGATTTTATAACTGAAATTTACATCTATTCATTTTTAAGTAACATGTTAAATTTCAATTCTCAATCATATTTAAAATTTCTTTAACATTTTATTTTATTTTTTGAGAGAGAGAGAGAGACAGACCATGAGCAGGGAATGGGCACAGAGAGACATTGAATCAGAAGCAGGCTCCAGGCTCTGAGCTGTCAGCACAGGGCCCGACACAGGGCTCGAACCTACAAATGCGAGATCATGATCTGAGCTGAAGTCAGATGCTCAACAGGAGCCACATAGGCCCCCCTTCAATCATTTTTTTAATGCTGCTAAGTCAACACTGAGTCTTCCTTTTAATACCATTCTCAATATATATGAAAATATTAATTTTATAGCAAATCCAACTTGAGTATTTCAGTTGATCTGAACTTTTCAACTCGTTCTTTCTAGAGCCCATGGGTTCCTCTTTGTTAAGAATCACTCATCAAAAAAAAATACAGAAAGAAAGAAAGAAAGAAAGAAAGAAAGAAAGACTGAAAAATACTTCGTAGGTTTGGTGTGTGGTGTCCCCAACATCACTTGTGAATCAAGTGTAAATTCTGTTTCCTGACTTCTAAAATAAAAAATAAATACAAAAAAAAAGTTTTAAGTTTTAATTTTTTTAATTTATCCCTTCCCCAAATTAATAATGACTGATGTGAAAGTTAGCAATGTCATTACCACATCTTATAAGCTTTATCACTTATAGGGTTTTTGTTTTCTATTTAGAAACTTGAAATATGAGTTGCATACTGACATTCAGATAAAATAATTAACTGAACTCTCGTCAACTCAGGATGACATTAGAGTCTCAGCATCTTGAACTATAATGGTAGGAAAGTGACATGAAATATTTTAACTGATAACAGAAAGTTGTTTCTAACTTATTTGAATACATAAATTGCTTTGAGTGTGAGCAGTAAAGAAACTGCAGTTTGTCATATTACTTTCCCAACATTTTAAATATTAACTGGTCTCATAAACTTTGTGTAGGAAATAATATATATTCCTTCTCTAATAAAACAAATTTGCAAGTCAATATAATTCCAACATTTTCAGAAGTTGAAGATTTATCTTAGTAGAGAATCAATTTTAGAAAAAATTACAAGATTTTTTTTCTCATTAAATGCATGACTCATTAATAAGGCAACATGAATTGAGGGACATTTCTTTCCCTAGAAATAATATGTAACACTTATTTTGGGGATGCTGTGCATACTTGTAGAAATTTTACCTTGCATAATTACACTAGGCATGCATATGAGTTTTATAAATTTAATTTTAATTATCCTGTCAGCACTGTAAATTAATCATAGTTACTTCAATATTTTAAATGGTGAAATTCATGTCCAGAGTAAAAGCATAACACCATCCTCTGAACCACCTTTAAGCTAAGGGCAAGTCTCTAGAAAAGGGCAAAATTGTAAACCATTAGCCCACAAGCACTGTAGCTGTAGGATAGGGATAATGGCAGGCTACTAACGGCATTAGCTGGGAAGGAAACCAAAAGCCTTTACAAGAGGAGGAGAGAAAGCACACATTCAGTCTGTCATCTCTTCTGTAATTAGGCAATATATCCACTCAACCAAGATTTATTGAGAACCAACTATGGGTCAGTTACTATACTAGAAATCATAGATATATAGACTAAGGAATATGGTTTCTGCCCTGGAGGAGTCTTCAGTGCAGTTGAGAAGTTTAGAGTACACAAATAATTACAACAAATTAAAGCAGTGAACTGAAATACTAAAGGAGTGGAATCTACAGATTTCTCTGGGGGCACAGAGAATGTAGAAAATTTCATCTTCCAATAGGTACATTTTCTCAGATCTTAATCTTTTAGTCTTCTAATTTCCTCCAGTGACCTTTAACTTGTGTCTTTATATATTTTAGCTGTCTAAATAAAGGACCATCTCCTCTTTGTACACTGAATTAACATCTCTTTTAATTACAGTACAGTAGCAAACCACAAAGCTTATCTCTTGAACACAATGCATGCATAACTTAAAAGGGGTTCATTTTTTTCCTTAATTACTAGAAATTTTATGCCTTTTTAAAAATATATCCCAATGTTTTTCCTCTGAATCCTTTAAGAGTATTTTAAAGGTAGTTATCTATGTTTTAAGGAAACATTAAGAATTTATATTTTATTTTCTGATAAAAAAAGACAGCATGTTAGTCTATGCCCCAAAGCTAAATACCAGTTAAAACACCGTAATTGTTGAGATAACAAGAAGTAATACGGTGAGCAATTTGTTTCTGTATCAAATCATTTGGTGTGTGTACATACAATTTTAGTAATAACCACACTTTTGTACACAACTGACTGTGCTTTCTTACTGTATTTCAAGTGATTATTTATGATTGTACATAAAATAATCAGTGAGCTTTGCAGACTAAGTGACATAAGGCAGTCCCAAACTATTCATATCATATATATCATATCATCCTTGCTGTTTCTTCTGTATAGCAGATTTTGGAAATTAGAAGTTAGCAGTAAAATAAATATGAGGAATCATTTAAAGTAGTCCAGGACTCTCTTACATCTCACAGTGAATATTTTGACAATTGCTCGAACCTTTAACTTTAACCTTTGTTTATGAGACACTATTTAAACTGAATTTAACGTAGAACATTTTTTGACAAAACATCTAATTAAATATTCTTCAAAATCAGTGATAATAGCATACTTTTTGGGATAGGCTGCTCTAAAACAATATTACTTTATTTACTGTTTTCTATCCCCTACTAATTTCTATTTTAAAAAACATAGTATCAGAAAATATAACCAGAAATCCAATCCAATGATCTGTAGAGTCTATGTTCTTTAAGTAAAAACAGCGTTTTTCATATTAGTTGAGATACTACATAATGCAACCACAGTGCTGGCTGTGGGAATATACAAATATCAGTGAGAAACCTTGTCAGTGGACCAAATCCAGTCATGCTAGCAGACTGGCAGTCATGTCAGCCATTTCCAGAAGAAATAAAGAGTCCAATGCTCAACCCCTGAGCCCCCCAAACGCCCCTCTTTTTCTTCTTTAAAAGAGTATTCCCGAGGCGCCTGGGTGGCTGAGGTGGTTAAGCTGCCAGCCGACTTCAGCTCAGATCATGATCTCACAGTCTGTGAGTTCGAGCCCCAGGGTGGGCTCTGTGCTGAAGGCTCATAAGAGCCTGGAGCCTGCTTCGGATTCTGTATCTCCCTCTCTCTCTGCCCTCCCCCTGCTCACACTCTGTCTCTATGTCTCTCAAAAATAAATAAATGTTAAAAAAAAAAGAAAAGAAAAAGAAAAGTACTTTGAAAAAAATAAATAAATAAAAGAGTATTCCCCAAACTAAATTATGAAAGTACTCAGAGCAAGGACTGCGTTTTATATTTGAATTTTTATTGTGTAGTATAATCATAAAGATTCATGAATACTTTTAGATAAATTAATGGATTTGTGATAGATTCATCAGCTATGGATTAGTAACTACAACTATTAAACTTGGTTGGTATAAATTTAAATAACCTAGATGTGAAAGATTTGATATTATATTAATGCCCTCAGCCATTCATTTACTTTTCAGTCAAATGTATGGCAATCACTTTTGCATTATGTATCTAATAAGTCATTGCTAAGATTTGAAAAGATGAGAGAATTTTGCTGAAATGTAAACATTTTGCTTTGCCATATGTTTGCTAGTTGTGTTAATAGATTCAAATTAAACA
Source organism: Paguma larvata (assembly GCA_030068075.1). Taxonomy (NCBI): domain Eukaryota; kingdom Metazoa; phylum Chordata; class Mammalia; order Carnivora; family Viverridae; genus Paguma; species Paguma larvata. Next base: position 41,489,475 of record CM057840.1, read on the forward strand.
TTTAAAACCATCTGAACAAATTCCTTTCCTTTCTTTCCACTGACAGTTCAAAAAAATTAACTCTGTTAATATAATAAAATAAATGTGTTAAAATGAATTATCAGAATCAGAAAAATTCACTGACATATACTAATAGTCAATCATCCAAAAAAGAAAACTTTGAAATGAAAACTGAATTTTTCTTTCAAACATCTAGTTTCAAATGACCAAAGGGGAAAAAGAATCTTATAAAACAACAGTAATTTAAGGAATGTGTAATTAAAATCAACATGTCAATACATACTTTGTGTTATTCTCTATACTACATTACCAACCAAAAGGGAATATAGATAAATAAAAAGTTAGACTTTTAGATTTTAGATATCATAAAATACAATAATCAGGCATCTAGTTCTCAGTTTTTAATTAAAGTACTATTACTTAATAATTAAAATTGAGCTAAATAAGAAAAACAAATGATAATAGTTTTCCAAATCAAAAAATATTCACAAAGGGAACATTAGAAAGTTTCCCGAATATCAGGAGAACAAATTTCTCCTAATACTTAAAGTTATTAAGAACCAGGACTATGGAAAGTGTGTTGTTTCTGAGTGTTACCCCAAACTGGGTATCCGGAAAATATACCTGGACATTATTCTCCACCCAAAAAGGTTTAACTTACCTATCGAAAAATTTTTAAGAATTGGCACAAGGCAATAATCTGTTTAGGAATTATTATGTTGTGTAATTCACTTCTCTTGTTGAAAATGTCATGATCTTTGAAGGTTAATTTTGTGCTGTGTCAGACACAAGGTTAGGTGTAACAAACAGATCCAAAGGTGAACAATATTGTTACTGGCTCAAAGAATTTCGCCATAAATTGGGGATGAAACAATATATGAACAACATTATGGAAATATCTGCTTAATGTTATATAACATCCTTTGCTCTGTATCACTAGCAAAAAATAACTCTCCACATAGTTTTTATCAAATTCTATCCTGTAATATTACTTATTACTTAAATTAACATCAGTATAATTGTCTTTCTTACAAGACTCTTCACTATTTGCCCCTACTTAAAATAAGGACAAAGGGGCCCCTGGATGGCTCAGTGAGTTGAGCATCCAATTTGATTTCAGCTCAGGGCATGATCTCAGAATTCATGAATTTAAGCCCCATATCGGGCTCTGTGCTGACAGTGCAGAGACTGCTTGGATTCTCTCTGTCCTCTTCTTTCTGCCTCCCTCTCTCTTTTCTCTCAAATCAAATACATAAATTAAAAAATAAAAAGGATCAACATCTGTTTTGCTCATTGATGTTGTCTGTACCCTACTACACAATGCCTAGCATAACTCTGTCCAAGAATTAAATCTCTAAGACACTAAGTCATCTTTATGTAAATAATTTATATTCCCTTTCTCACTTTATAGGTTCATGCCCAAATTCCCACTTCCATCTTTGCAAATATAATTAACTTTAACATTAAAACTCTATTTAATATCTCACATCCTTTTATGATTGTTGCCATATCTTTACATAAATGTATCTATACATAAATTATAAATTCATCAGTGGGTTGCATATATCATTCATTATTTCTGGCTTTACTGCTATTGATGAGAAGTCAACAATAATTCTTACCATTGTTCAGCTGTACAAAACATTTTTTGCTGTTTTTTTTTCCCCTTCTGCTTGTTTTCAAGATTTTAATTTATTTTCTACAGTTTTGACTACTTTCCTCAATGTTCCTGGGATTATATTTATCCATTTGTGATTTGCTCAGCTACTGTAATCTAAACGTACGGTCTTAGCCTTTTATTTTCGAAAATGTTTTCTCTGTTCCAATGTATTATTTGGTATTGTCTCACTCAGGTTCCTGAAACTGTTCATTTTTTTTTTTTCAATCATTATCCTTATGTTCCTCAAATTGATAATTGCTACAGCTTTGTCTTCAATCTACCGGCTCTTTTTTCTGCCATCTATAATTTTAAATAATTCCAGAATTTATTTTCTATTCATTATTATCCTTTCCATTTATGTGATGAGATTAGCATTTATAATTAATTCAGATCTCTTTAATTATTTATTATGGATGCTTTAAAACTGTATTTGCTTAGTCTAACTTCTGTACCATTTCAGGTTTGTTTTTTTATTGACAGCTTTCCCACAACTATGAATTACACCTATACTTCTGTTCCTTTGTTTCTCAGTTATGGGGGGGAGGTAAGCAACAGCTTTATTGAGTTAATTAACATACCACATAACTAAACGATTTATTTAAAGTTAACAACACAAATGTTTGTAGTATATCCACAGGGGGGTAAAAAACAGCATTTCTTACTGTGGGCAATTACAAAATTCCCTTGACACTGGGAAAACCGTGGTCATTCATACCCCGTGGGATTCCCCTTTCCTCATCTGTAAAAGACAAGTTGTACTCGGTAACTCATCCATTTCTCCATTTGAAAATAAATAAAATAATAAAATAAAACTCAGCCATTTTTCCGCTCAAAAATTAAAATAAAAATTATACACGCACACGCACCGCATTATGGCTCTTAACAAATCTATCATTTTATAGTCCTTTATCAGTAAATTCATATTTACTAGTTGTATCAATCCCAGAGAGTGGACGGGGCTAGGGTTGCAAAAGAGAGTTCAAGACGAAAGGCTCTATAAAGGTGGAGGGAGAGTAGGTGTGAGCCGGCCTGGTCGTCGTGCTTTAGGGTCTGGCGTCAAAAAAAGAGGTGGCATTTGTGAGGGGTCCGCCCGGGGCAGGGCAAGGGCGGGGTGGGGGAGGCTAAGCGGGACACCAGGCAGCTGCAGGGTGGTGGCGCGCTGAGGGTGGGGGATTTTACCTCTGAGATGAGCTGCTGTCTGGGGTTTTCCGGAGACAGCCGAAGTGAGCCCCATCTGGTCGCACGCAGGATCAGGGGGGCCAGCCCAGAGACTTCAGCAAAACCTGAGCTGAAAGGTGCCCCACTGGAGGAAGGAATCGGACTGCAGGCTGTTTTGAGGCAGAACTATTTGCAAAAGGTACTCTTAACGCCCCTACAAACTCCATGGAATAACTGACTCCTTTCCTTGGAGTTGTACGCCTCTCCTCACACCAACCCTGGCCGTCGCACCTCCTCTGTCTAACCTTCTCACGTCAGGGAGAATCACTGCAGCTCACATCTGGCTCTGAGGAGACCTTTCCCGCCTACCACAGCTGCGTTTGCAAGGAGACGCTCGCCTCAGACCCCGCGAGATCTCTCTGCTCTGTTCCCCAGGCACGATATGCGCAAGCGCAAAGCTTGGCCTTCTCTTCTTTTTGTGAAGAAGGATGCGTTTCGCAGGTACCCGATATTTTCTTTATTCATCGGTTTATGGACAGTTGGGTTGTTTCTACTTGGTAGTGGCTATTCGTGATTATTATATTCGTGAGCCTTCTTGTGAAAGTTTCTGTGAACTTATGTTTTTATTTACTAGGAGTGGTTTTGCTAAGTCATTTTACCCCGTGTTTAATTTTTGAGAGACTGCCAATCACTTTATCAAAGGGACTGCATCATTGTACATTCCTCCCAGCAATGTATAAGGGTTTCAGTTTCTCCATATCTTCACTTGTTATCTTATTTTAATCATAGTCGTCCTAGTGGGTGTGAAAGTGTATCTCATTGTGGTTTTGGTTTGCATTTGCTGGCTAATGATTTTGAGCATCTTTTCTTGTTCTTACTGGCCTTTTGTATATATACTTTTGAGAAATATCTATTAAGAGCCTTTGTTCATTTTTTAAAGGAGTGTTTTGTCTTTTTATTAAATTGTAAGTGTTCTTTTTATATTCTGAATACCAAGGTTCAATTTTTTAAAAATATTTATTTAGTTTTGAGAGAGCGAGTCAAGCGGGGGGGAAGGGCAGTGAGAGAGAGAGAGAGAGAGAGAAACTGGGAAGCCGACTCCAGTCTCTGAGATGTCAGCACAGAACCCTGAGGGGGGGAGGAGCTTGAATGCATGGGCCAAGAAATCCTGACATAAGTGAAAGTTGGACCCAACCAGATGCCCCCTGAATATAAGTTTCTTATCAAAATTGTGATTTATAAACATGATCTCCCATCCAATGGCTTGTTTTTCCAGTTTCTTGACAGGGTTTTGAGAAGGACATAAGTGTTTAATTTTAATTTTGATGAATTCAACAGATTTTCTTTTTTTTTTTTCTTTTGATAAGTGTGCTTTTGGTATCATATCTAAGAAACTATTGCCTATTCCAAGGTCCTGAATATGTGCACTTGTTTTCTATTAAGGTTATATAATTTTAGGGGCACCTGGGTGGTTCAGTCAGTTAGGCGTCCAAATTTGGCTCCAATCCTGTTTTCATAGTTTGTGCATTTTAGCCCTGCATCGGGCTCTGCAATGACAGAGCAGAGCCTGCTCGTGATTCTCTGTCTTGCCTTCTCTCTCTCGCCTTCTCTCTCTCTGCCCCTCCACCACTTCCACATGTGCTCAGTCTCTGTCTCTCAAAATAAACTTACATTTTTTTTAAATGAAAAGTGATGTATAATTCTAGATGATATTATATAACATTCCTTGATCCATTTTGAGCTATGTTATGTATATGATGCAAGGCAGGAGTCCATTCATTGTTTTTCATGTAGCTTATCCAGTTGTCCCAGCACTGTTTGTTCAAAATAACCATTCTTTTTCCCACTTAATCATTTTGGCATTTTGGTTGGTGATGGTTGTTTTTGTTTTGGCTTTAGTTGTTGCAGGATTCTTTACCTCAATGCTCAGGGTTCCTTGTCTCCCAGCTTCGAAGAATGAAGAGTTGCATACAAAATAAAATGAGCAACAGGAAAAAGTTTATTAGAGTTTAAGATTGGAAAGTAAGAACAGTATTAAAGCTCTCTTTGCAGAGAGGGGTCATTGGAAAGCGAAAACCCCCCGACTGTGGGTAAGGGACTTTGTTTTACAGGATTTTGGTCTGTTCCTCCTTTTTTAATTTTTTTTTTCTTTGTTGGCCTGATAACGGTAGGTCCTGAGTTGTTCATTTTTGTAGGAAACGTGAGGGAGAAGAGGTAGCGTCTCTTACATTCTTAAGACTTTAAGACTGAGGGACCTTTTCTCATGGTCAGACCTGAGCAACTTCTTTTCAGGGTCAGGCATTCCCAGCACTGTTGTAAAATATGTGTGCTTGCCTTCCTTCAGGGACCTCAAGTCCTAACCTTTCCCACCCTACCTATTGTACCCTATCTTTCCTTATCATACTGTTGTTTTTAATTAAATAATGGACATTGTGAATACTATCTTGTAGAAATGAAGAATTCTGTTATCTTTTTCTAAGTTGTTTTTTTGTTTTTTTGTTTTTTTTTTTAATTTAAGGTGGCATTTTAGTTATTGATGAATCCTTTGAATTTATTTAGGCTTGTTTTCACACTTTGTTGATGTAGACCCAAAGTGTTTCCTAGCCCCACTAAGTTAGGAAACGCTCAAATTTTACAACCTTTCCTAAGAATTTTTTTCAGGACTCGGGTTTCAGCTTTGTTAGGGTGTGATTCTTATTCTGAGGCCTTTCTGACATCTCAGCTACGTGTTAAGGAGATCTCTTTAATGGTGGGGCCAGATGTCCACAGAAACAGCTGTTTTGCAACTTCCCCGTGACCAGCACTGCTTCATGGCACTCAGCCCTTCAAAGGCTGGTATCTGGTAAAACTTGAGGGCCTCAGTTTGTGTATATATTTCCAGCCCTTGTACACCAGCAGGCATCTCGCCTGACCTGTGGAGCTCCCACTCTGCAGAGTGCTCCTCTCTCTCTGATGCTTCACCCCACAGATCCCAGCCACTTCCCTTGCCTCAAACTCTAATTGCCCTCTCCTCAGTTTTGTGGGATTTCATGGTCTTTTAGGATCTCAACTCTGAACTATTGTTGATTGGGGAGTTATCCATAGGTAAGTAGCTGGGAATTCATGTGAAACTCAAACTGTTGACTTTCCCTTTACAGACATATCAGAACCGTATTCTGCCCGAAAACAGTGGTCTTCTCTTATCATTCTTTATAGCGGAAGAGTTAGTCTGAACACCAGTTACTCCAGCGTATGATGGATACTTTTTTTAAAAAACTTCTTTACAATGGGAGTATATTCGTTTCATTTCTCTAAATACTCAGAATAACAAAATAATATTACTTATTCAGAGTATTATTCCAGAGTCATTGATGATACATGATGAAATCCTCCACCACATTTAGTATCCTGGGAATTTTTATAATTCTGCGTTGAAAAGAGACTTAGTACATTTTGTAAAATTGTAAGAGAGAATGATCATTCTGAAACGGCCTTAAAAATTAGCATACCTGTTTCAATAGCAAAAATCCAAGGAAAACTGAAAAATGCCTGCTGTAAATTAGCTGAATTATTGAATGCAATTCAAATTACTAGAAATCACTTAGTAAAGAGTACAAATAATACTGTTACAAGAATGATAACAAGGGGGAAATTATTCTAAAGAAGTGGAATTCTCAGCTGGAGGAGATAATTAGGTAATGAATGGTTAATTGGTAGAGTGGGAAGTTGGTGTGTAGGTATATTAAAGTAGATTAAAAAGTCTCAAGAGAGACAAAGCAAGGGAGAAAGCAATTTAGCATATTAACCAGTATTCTTCCTCCACAATTCGTAGACATATATAATAGCCTAAGATACCAGGAGAAAACTGATACCTCTCATTTATTCACTAAATAGTAAAAATATAGCATTGAGAAATTAATTAAATAGCTATTTAATTTAACTTGACCCTCAGCTCATTAATACATAACACTACAACTTTAAAAGTAAAAGTCTAGCACACTGAGGTTTAAAAAAAGTTAGTACTAAGCAGAACAGAACTACTAAACGCAGGCAACCAGAAGATTCTTAAGACTAAACATGTGTAGTCCACTAAACATTGTAGGGCCACTTCTGCTCTCACCAGTCATTGTACACAGTAGAAATAGCACATTGTCTAGTAGAATACAGAACATCCCCCTTTCCAATAACCCCTTTGTGTAGTATTTTCTTATTTCTGAGACACAGTAAATGGCCAAGTCATTTGGAAATCTGCTTGCTGAGAAATGATCTGTTTATCTCCTATAGACTTTAGTTTCTCTGAACTCTCTTTCAGGTGCAGGTGTTCATGACCAGATCTTTAGGCTTTGTCTACAAAATGACAGCCTATTTGTAAGGTTATCAGAAAAAAGTACAAAATTCCACTTATATTGTATTTTAGATAAACAACCTTTGGAGGAAGGGTATAAGCGTGTCCTAAATATTACTAGGGAGGTATTTATACTATAAATTATTCATTATTCACTGTTTATCTGAAGTTCACTGGATGTTCTGTAATTTTATTTGCTAACCCTAGTAAACCTACCTATTGGATAAATGCATGCCAGTTTGGAAGGCAGCAGCTTTGAAGTTAGCCTGTAGGCCTAGTATCTGAGAAATTTACATTCTTGTATCAGAATTGCCCCCAAACAGATTGTAAGATTAACTTTTGTTGACTGTGATTAATTTCTTCAACTTTAGAAAGGGATAAGTATAATATCTGTTTGCTTATTGAAAGGATTAAAATAATTAAAGTGACTCCATAACAATGCTAAGACTTTACAAATAGTAAGACCTCGAAAAATTTCGGTTATTTTTCATTCAAAGACACTTAAGAGAATATATATATATATATCTTTCCAATATCCAAAGATTGTTTTCTTAACATATTACTTCTCTATTAAGATATTGAAGCTTCTTCCCTTTCCATCATAACATTCCATTCAAAACTGTGTAATATTCATAATGCTTATAATACTTAATACTTACAAATAATTTTAGGTATTTGGATCAAATAACCTACTCAAACTTTGAACATCAATGATCTAGGTCAGTTTTTTATCTCTCTTCCATGTAAGTTCATTGAACTACTAGTATATATCATTGCTTAACTCACAAATTTAAAATAATTATTCAGTGTAGCTCACAGATCTAGTAAAATATTGGTTTCATCTTATTAGGTTGTCCTCAAGTATGACATATATATATATATATATATATATATATGTATATATATATATATAATATTTATATAATATAGAGAACTAAATATAGTGTATCATGGACTGTAAACATGAACATTTGACTTTTTCAGATTCTAGAATGAGAAATGGAAAAAGAGGAGTTGGAAATAGTTTGCAGCTAATCAATACAACTACCACAGTTCTCTCTCTTCTCACACCCCCCCACATGCCGGCACCATAATCTTGTCCTCATTTGGTTATTCTTCCTGTTTCCTCATACTTTACCATTATGATTCTTTTAAACCGACTTTACCAAATATACATATCTGAAATTTGTGTTTCCTCACCGTCTACTACAATAAGTTAACTCTTTGTTATTTTCTACCTGGCTTTTATTCCTAATTCTAGACTTGTACTTTCAACCATTTTCCACATGAATGCCGTGATTTTTTTAAATAAAATCTGACTGTGTATCTCCCCTGCCTACCACTCTTTTGTGTTTCTTCAATACTCTTAAGATATATTGCACATTCTAGATCTTGGCTTATAAAGCCCTCATAATTTTTTCTTTTTTTCTTCTGCAGACTCATTTATTAATTATTTTACCACATACTCTGTCAACTACTCTTGCTTTTTTTTTTTTTTCCATGTTGTCCATCTAATATGTCACATCTTTGATTTGTAGAAGTAAGGAAAATAGAAACAAGTTACATTTTGTGAATAATTGAAATCAGTTTCAGGTCAGTAATGAGCAAGCTCATAGATTAACCTTCATGGATACTACTTCTCTCAACTTTTAAAAATATTTCTCTCATTTTACAATTGAATTAATTTTATTCAACAAGAAGTCTGAGCTTTGCTCTTGGTTCATGGGAAGTGATCTTTAAGACCTTGGAATGTCTTAAGAATGTCTAATAAGAATGCCTTTGTTGCAGTGCCTGGGTGGCTCAGTCAGTTAAGTGTCTGATTTAAGTTCAGGTTATGATCTTGAGGTTTGTGAATTTAAGTCCCACATCAAGCTCAGTGCTGTCAGTGCGGAGCCCACTTCGGATCTTCTGTCTCCCTCTGTCTCTTTCTTTCTCTCTCTCTGTCTCTCTCTTCGTGTCCCTGACTCATGCTCTTCCTCTCTCAAAAATAAACATTATTATTTTTTTAATAAAAAAAGAATGTTGTTATTTAGCCTGGGATCTTGGGCTACACTAGGTAGTCTAATATTTTGACTTGTTGGGGGCTTTAGGTCACACAGTATTAGTCCAGTCTCTGGAAGAACTGGAGGCTGAGGTCTGCAACACGTGGGGCCAGCCATGGCTACATGACAGTAAAAATCCTGAATACCAAGGGTCAGGTAATCTTCCCTGGTTGGCAGTCTTCTGCATATTGTCACCCATTGTTGCCAAGAAGTTTAGTACTATCACTCGACTGGGCAAGAACAACTGGAAGCTCTGTGTGGGGACCCTTCCTGCACTCTGCCCTCTGTGATTTTAGTCTGCATCCTTTCACCGTCCTAAGCCATAATTGTGAGTATGACAGCTTTCAGGGAGTCTATAAGGCCTTCGACTGAATTATCAAAACTAAAGGTAGTCTTGAAGACTCCCACACTTGCAATTACTGTCAGAAGTGAGGGCGTTCTTAGGGACTATTCCTTAACTCTACAATAAGCCCGCTTCTCTTCTACAGAATATATATGCATGTATGTTTCTGTATGTGTATGTATGTGTAATTTATATATATTTCCAATACTCAAAGAGTGTTTCCCCAAGATACTGCTTTTGTATTAAGTGTGGAAACTTTGCTTTTCCATACCATCCCTTTTATACCAGATTTCGGTAATCCACTAGTGCTGACTCCACATAAATACGATTTTATGCGTATGAATATTATATACCTCCTAGGTTATGAATCCCTAAGGGCTATCTTGGAATATTTACTTTTAAGCATCTGACACATTTACAGGTATACATCAACTCTTTGTTGACTAAGTAAATGAATTGATAATAATAGCCTTAGAAAACATGAAAACACGTAAGTTAAATTCGCTTATGTGACAAATAGGACTTTAAAATCATAATATTTGAACAATACAATTTAAAATTTGAAAATCATTACATAGCTTGAGATTTTATGATATTTATAGCCTCCAGTTTTCTTCTAATCCTCATTGTATAATTACCAGCAGTGAAGTTATGAATCATTCAGGATGAAATTTAATATAAAACTCATGGTTTAAATATGTTTATTTCAGCTCTCTGATTGGAACAGTACTAAAGTTCACACTTACTCCTATTACCATAATGCTTAGGAGAGTCCTAAATTGAAACATTGATTTCCTGCTCTCAGTTATCCACATTTTTGTGTAATCCCTACCCCTTGAGTGTGAACAGAAGATGTGATTTGTGTCTAACCAATAAGATGTGGCAAAAGTCAAATAATTTTGCAGATAAAGAGTGGTTCCCCTTATCTGCTGGGTATACATTCCAAGATTCCCAGGGGATGTCTGAAACCACAGAGTGTACCAAACCCCGTATACACATGCCTGTGATCAAATTTAATTTATAAATTGTCACAGTAAGAGATTAATAATAATAACTAATAATAAAATAGAACAATTATAACAATACCATGTAATAAAAGTCATATGAATGTGGTCTCTCTCTCTCTCAATTTCTTATTGTTCTGTACTCACCCTTCTTATTGTGAAGATACGAGGTGATAAAATGCTTACATGATAAGCACGAAGTAAAGTGAATGATGTAAGCATTGTGACATTGCATTAGGCCAAAATGACCTTTGCATGGTTGATCAGAAGAGGATCATCTGCTTCCAAGTCACCTTTGACTGTGGGTAGCTGAAACTATGGAAAGTGAGACCACGGATGAGAGGAAACTGTTACTAAAGTCCCTACTCTGCTGATGTTCAGATATTCAGAAGGGATGTTTTTGAGGGTCCAGGCACTCTCTGAAAGAAGAATCAAAACTGGAAAGATGCTCTCCTGCTGTCCTTGAAGAAGCAAACATCACTGTGGTGAACTACCCATGGAGGAGGATCTCTGAGTGCTGAAGACCTCAGTTTTGTCTCCAAAAAGAACTGATTTCCGCTTACCCGAGTTAAGAAAAGGATCCGAAGCTCAGATGAGAACCCAGACAATATCTTGATTTCAGTCTTGTGAAACTCTGAGCATGGGAACCAGTTAAGCTGTACCTGGATTTGTGACCCAAGGAGATAATAAACGTACATTGTGTTAAGGCACCAAATTTGTGGTTCTTTGTTATGTAGCTTAAAAAACTAATACAACCTTTCAGTGCTATGCAGGAATAGTTACGCTTACACTTTTGTACATAGATCTTTATATCTAGTCTAAACCTTGTTTGCTTTCCCCCTTTCTTAAAAAGACATTAAATTAGATGCAGTATAGATGAACAGAAAAGCATATTTCATTCTTAATTTTCTCTTACATCTATAACTTTTCTACAGACTAAATTATAAACATCCAGAGTGTTTACCATTATTTGTATCCAAAATCACCTATCATTTGGCTAAATTCACTGTAATCAATAAATATTTGTTGATTATTGAAAAAAAGGAAATGAGCTGAGTTGATTATACTTTTCATAATTATGTAAATATAAAATGTTAAAATGAGATAGTTTGTTGGCAGTTTTGTAATGCTAATTAATTTAAATAAAGTAAAATAATACCTTTTTCTGAAATGTTTTCTCGTAACCTCTTCATTTATATTTTCTCAAAAAATTTATTTAATAATATATTTCTTTTTAAAACGATTTATTTATATATTTATTTATTTTGAGAGGGGGAGAGAGAGAGAAGAAGAGAGAGAGAATCTGAAGCAGGCTCCACACTGTCAGTGCAGAGCCTGATGTGGGGCTCGAACTCACAAACCATGAGATCATGACCTGAGCTGAGATTAAGTGTTGGATGCTTAACCAACTGAGCCACTCAGGTGGCCCTATTTAATAATATATTTTATGTAGTTTTATATTAAGTTAATTATGTCCTATCTTATTTAGTTTGAACTTTAATAATTAGAATTCGATTCTGTTTTTTAAAATTTTGATTAGAAAATTTTGAAATATAGTATTAATTTAGATATTTTGTGTGTACCAATATTTTTATTTATATTGATGTGATATACTTTTTCTTAATATAAGTTAAATATTATAAAAATGGGTTCAATATGAGCATTTGGAAATCTTTTAAGTCTACTTCAATTGCATATGAATTGGGGTATTTTGAAATTTAATTAGTGTTGTACTTGTTTTTAGTCAAATTGATATTCCTCTTTGTGGCTGAATATGAAGTTCATATGTAAAAATTTGAGATCTTAATAGTTAAGAATTTAATAATTTAAAAGTCATGCTTAAGAAAAGTAATATATCTCTGTAATTATTATTTTGGTTAGGATGCTAATATGAAGTATCTATTTTGTATATAAAAACAATACTAATAACTCATACGGCAATGAGATTTGAATTTTAAGTATATGATGTTAGAGCCTATAGAAAGGTAATTATGTGAACTAGTAAGAAATTTAGGATTAAAGATGAATGGAAAACAATAAAAATAAGTATTTCAGTTTATACAATATTTATGTAATATTGGTCTTAGACATAAATATAGGATATAGAAAAATGAATGTAACATTAATCTAGTTTAAAATGAATTAAATCATCTCCCTAGTCCTGACATCCTATAGCTAATTTAAACTAAACACATTTACACATTTCTAGCTTCAGCCTTCAAAGTTCAATGGTATAAGCTCTAATTGCATTTTGGCAATTATTTCCTAGGAGTTTAAGCAAGAGAGCTTTGAAATCTTTCTGGAATGCTGTTTATATATTAACTAGTTCGACATGTAATGTGATTAAACCAGTGAGTCTACAGATCAGTCTCAAGAGAAGAACATACTTTGAACATCTGTGAAGTTATTTTTCAATCATTTTAAATTTTATTTAAAATTAAATAGGGTGTCTTGAGAGTCCCCATTATTCTTGCTACTTATTCCTATTGCTGTCTGTCTGCATGTGAAGGCCAAAATTTTCTTTTGGTTGTTCATTTCATTTTGAGATGTCAGGATCAGGCAAATTCAGTGCGTCTGCAATCAGTTCACTCTCCCTGTGAAATAGAACACCTTTTATGAATGTCCAATTTATGTGCTTTGCGCTTACTCAGTATCAGGTATAATTTTTGTTGTATTCTTCTACATTGCAACGTACAATCAGTTGTGATGTCTTGTTATTTCTTCCCTCACACTGTCTGTTGAGTCCGTTAGTTCTATTCATAATACACACATAAAAACAAACACCCAGACAACACACATACACAACTCCCATTCTTCTGCTCTGAGTAACTATTAATTTTAAATGTTTCAGAGGCTTTCTAGCTGCCTCTGGCTCTCCCCTATAATTTATCTTACACATGACTATCAAATTAATCTAATAAGGTAATAATTTCTTCATGTTATTGTCATACTCAAACCAAAGCACCGGTGTTGGTTTAACATTGCCAATTTTACAGTATGATCCCAGCAAACTTCCTAATCTATATTTTTCTACTCTATATATCTATTTAGTCCCATTCTATCTCAGATTGCAAATTTTGAGCTTTAAATTGGCTTTTTAACCTGAGTGGTCATGAATGGAATTTCACCATTCGGTTTTGGAAACTGTGAACCTTACTAATCACTACTAAAAGAAATTTTAACAGGATACAGATGAGAAAACACATGCTTCTCACATACAACGCAGGAAGGCAATTAGTATCCTCTTATCATAAATGTATCCTTCTCAATAGGAAAAAGACAGTCTTGTTAACAAATGGTGTTGGGAAAACTAGAATGAAACTGGACCACTTTCTCACACCATATGCAAAAATAAACTCAAAATGGATTAAAGACCTAAATGTGAGACCTGAAACCATAAAAAATCCTAGAAGAGAGCACAGGCAGTAATTTCTCCGACATCTGCCATAGCAACATCTTTCTACATATGTCTCTGAGGCAAGGGACATAAAAGCTAAATTAAACTACTGGGACTAAATCAAAATAAAAACCTTCACAGTGAAGGAAAATATCAGCAAAACCAAAAGACAACCTACTGAATGGGAGAATATATTGACAAATGACATATACAGTAAAGGGTTACTATTCTAAAATATATATAAAAATGAATACAATTCAACACTAAAAGACAAACAATACAATTAAAAAATAGACAAAGGTTATGAACAGACATTTCTCCAAAGAAGACATAGAGATGGTCAACAATTACATGAAAAAATGCTCAACATCACTCATCATTTGGGAAATGCAAATCAAAACCACAATGAGATATCACCCTGCACCTGTCAGAATAGCTAAAATCAAAAACACAAGAAATAAGTGTTAGTGAAGATGTGGAGAAAAAGGAACACTCACGAACTGTTGGTGGGAATGCGTACTGGTACAACCACTGTGGAAAACAGTATGGAGGTTCCTCAAAAAGTTAATAATAGAACTATGATATGATCCAGTAATTTTACCACTGGGTATTTATCCAAAGAAGATGAAAACACTGATTTGAAAAGATACACCCATATGTTTATTGCAGCATTATTTACAATAGCCAAATTATGGAAGCAGCCTAAGTATTCAAAGGAAAGATGAACTTATAAAGAAGAGGTTATATATAGATATATAAATATAATAGAATATTATCCAGCCATAAAAAAATGAAACCTTCCATTTGCAACAATATGGATGGATCTAGAGAGTATAATGCTAAGTGAAATAAATCAGCAAAAATCATACCATATGATTTCACTCACGTGTAATTTAAGAAAACGAATGAACACAAGGGAGAAAAGAGACAAAGCAAACAACAGACTCTTAAGTATAGAGAAAAAACTGATGATTCTCAGAGGGAAAGTAGGAGGGAGGATGGGTGAAATAGGTGAAGGGGATTAATAGCACGCCTATCATGATGAGTGCTGAGTAAAGCACAGAATCATTGAATCACTATATCGCACACCTGAAACTGTATGTTAACTATATTGGAGTTAAAATAAAAATTTAGGGGCATTTGGGTGGCTCAGTTGGTTAAGCATCCAACTTCAGCTCAGGTCACGATCTCACAGTTCCTGAGTTTGAGCCCCACATTGGGTGGGCTCTATGCTGACAGCTCAGATTCTGTGTCTGCTTCAGATTTTGTGTCTCCCTCTCTGTCTGCCCCTCTCCCACTACTACTCTTGTCTCTCTCTGTCTCTAAAATGAATAAAAATGTCAAAAATTTTTGAAAATAAAATAAAAAACTTAAGAAAGAACAGGTAAAAAGAAACATCCATAATTATGTTTAATTAATCACTGAAAAATATTCTTTCCAAGTGTTATTTAAAAATAAAACGCCTTATAAAACATATGGATCTTAGGTATTGCTGCCGTATGCATGGTCATTCTGTGATTGTGTCCTATTATGACTAACAATTTCACATGATAGCATGTATATATATGTTCAGCACAAGGAATATATAAAAATAGTATTTCTTTTTTTTTGCACTTTTCTAAATTTCTTTAATTTCTGGTATAATAGAAGATAGCTAGTTTCCCATATCTGCTTCTTCAATCAACAACGTATCTTTTATGATATGTTAATTAGAAACAGTATTTCTAATTGCTTTAATCTGGAAATGACCTGAAGACTTATGAATTATAGGATAGATACAATGTACTATATTAAGATAATAGAATACTGAGGGGTGCTTGGGTGGCTCAGTCAGTTAACCGTCCGACTTCAGCTCCTGTCATGATCTCACAGTTCGTTAGTTTAAGTCCCGCATCGGGCTCTGTGCTGACAGCTCAGAGCATGGAGCCTGCTTCAGATTCTGTGTCTTCCTCTCTCTCTCTGCCCCTCCTCAGTTTGGACTCTTGTGTCTCTGTCTCTCTCTTTCTCTCAAAAATAAACATTAAAAAAATTTTTAAAGAGAATACTGAATAATATAGAACAAAAATAAACAATTAGAAAATTAAGACAACAATAAGGATCATTTATTTGGGACTTTGAGCAAAATTAACTCTATATGATTCCATTTATATAAAGTTCAAAAAGAGGTAAAACTAACCTATCGTTTTAGCAGTAAGGATAATGGTTACCCTCGGCACGGTGGTAGTAGTTACTTTTGGCTTGGAGAGTGTTATTCTTTCCTCTAAGCTCATTGATATCGACCCCTTCATCAGTTGGTGACCCCTCACACTGTCTTCTTTGAGTTTGATGTGCTGAAATCAGTTGTTTGAACAAGGCACTTTAGAAGAATATTCCCAGATATTCAGAATATTTTTTAAAAAGTACATGCACACACAATTCTTCTTTGCCTTGTCCTGTCCTTCCATACGGTCATCCATACATGCATAGATCAATTCCATCAGTATGTATGATTATACACTTACAATTGTAAAGCACTGAACACAGTACTTGGAATACAAATACTGGGACTGCACTCCTAGTCTTGTTTTATATGCGATCCTAATGAAGTACAAAATGATATAAACGAATTGCAATTTAGTATATTCAATTATGCATAAAGTTATATAAAAACGTAGAGAACTGTGCTGAAAGATCCTCATACTGAGATAATATTTGAAATGGTGATTGTCCTAATCAGGAAGATGAGAGGAAAGCTAACCCAGGCAGAATAACAAGTTGGTGACAGGCACAACCACATGTAAAACCATGGAATGTTCGCAGAGCATCGAACGGCATTACATGATGGCATATGTGTTGAAGTAGAAGACAGGAGCACAGGATGAGTTTGGAACAATAGGAGAGTATGAATTTTGTAAGTCTTATGGCTAGAAAGGACTAGAGGCAAGGTATTCATTTATTTTCATTGCATACTGAAAAGCGTGTCATTCCAATTTAATGTGACTTGCCACAGGATACACAGACTTAAAAATGGCCCTTTAAATAAAAGATGATCTCCGGATGTCTTGTTCAAATTTAATTCAAAACTGTATATTTTAATGTTGTAATGGAACCTAAGAATATAAATTAATAAATCAAAACCCCTCACAATTTAGTAAGAGAGCTAAACAAGAAAATAAGTAATCAAAATACAGTGTAACATTTGTTTCACCACAAATTATTGGGAAATTAGAATAAGGAAATAAAATAAAACAGGAGAAACAGAAAAATATATGTGAAGAAGAATAAAAATAAGAAAGTTGGGGCATCTGGGTTGAGCATCCAACTCTGGATTTCAGGTCAGGTCGTGATCTCATGGTTTGTGGGATCGAGCTCCACATGAGGCTTTGTGCTGAGCTCAGAATCTGCCTCGGGTTCTCTCTCTCTCACTCTCTCTTTGCCCCTCCTCCACATATTCTTTCTCTCTGAGCTCGCTCTCTCTTTCTTTCTCTCTCAAATAAAACTTAAACACTTTTAAAAATAAGAAAATTTAATGTATATAAATAAAGGAGGAAGAGAAAATTAAAGAAGGAAAATAAGCTTATGCATAAAAATTTATCACTGCTTAAAAAAGATACAGGGGCGCCTGGGTGGCTCAGTTGGTTAAGCAGCCGACTTCAGCTCAGGTCATGATCTCACGGTCTGTGAGTTCGAGCCCCACGTCAGGCTCTGTGCTGACGGCTCAGAGCCTGGAACCTGCTTCAGATTCTGTGTCTCCCTCTCTCTGTGCCCTACCCCTGCTTATACTCTGTCTCTATGTCTCTCAATAATAAATAAACGTTAAAAAAATAAAAAAAATAATAAAAAAATAAAAAATTAAAAAGATACAAATGAGATGTTATAAATCATGTTGAGATGTTGGAAATCAGGAGTATTCCTCATTACAAAAGTGGATGGCAGTGATGCTATCATATTTAGAGTTTGATTTCCTGGTTATTTCTAACCTCAAATAAACCAAACAGCAAGCTATTTTAACTATTTGGGGTATAGAAAACTCATATCTCAAATGTCATCCAAGAAATGATGATGAAATTTATTGAGACTGCCTCTAAGGTACACCAAGTTATTAATTTCTAGTTTCACTAATGGAAGGTCATTGTAGGAGAAAGAAATGGCCAGAGAGAAAAAGATTGTAATTTTCAACATAAAGAAATAACTTCTATAGTGGAGTCCTCAGCCTGCTTCTTATCCAAGTTTGGGGTCAGCATGCACTTTTGATGTTTGTATCCTTTCTCTGCCACACTGACAAACAGTATTTTACATGGGGGCAGCCCCCAACCTGAGTTTCAAAGTGAGAACATTACGTATCACAGACCTAGGCAACTCCAAACAGACATGCAACATCAGCAAGAAGTACACTTTTCTTATTTTAAATTCTTAATAATTTGGGATTTCTTTTGTTATTGTATTATAATCCAGTTCATTCAAAAATGACTTATCCACTAAGCATAGTAGACATAGTGCCTAAGGCCCGTATGGTTTGGGGACTCAGAAAAAAATATATATATTTTTTAATCAGAAATATAATCAAATCTGGACTATACTCATCTTTATATCTATTTTTTAAAGGTTTGGGTTTTTTTTTTGTTTTTTTTTCCAGAGAGAAAGAAAGGGGCAGAGAGATTGGGAGACAGAGAATCACAATCTGGACGTGGGTCTCAAACTCACCGAACCATCATGACCTAAGCAGAAATCAAGAGTTGGGACGCTGGGTGCCTGGGTGGCTCAGTTAAGCGTCCAACTTCATCTCAAGTCATGATCTCACAGTTGGTGAGTTGGAACCCTGCATTGGGCTCTGCACTGACAGCTCAGAACCTAGACCCTTCTTCAGATTCTGTGTCTCCCTCTCTCTCTGCTTCTTCACCTACATTCTCTCTCTCTCTTTCTCAAATATAAAGAAGCGTTATTTTTTTTAAGTGTGTTGGATGCTTAATAGACTAAGCCACCCAGGTGCCCCAATATATCTCTTTTTTTAATGGAGGAAGGGAACACAGAAGTCCTAGGACCCACACACTTCCTAATACGGCCCTGGGCCTACTCTGAGTAACACACAAGTTGGGACCAAGAAGTTGAGTGTGGTCGTAACACAAACATAAAATAAGCAGATAACTGGTTTATCTGTCAGGACTTGAGATGGTAAGGAAATTATAGAAATGAGGAAAGTTTATTTATGTTACATAGTTATAAAATAGTTAGTAAATCTATCACTTGTGATAGTATGGAAGGCAATTTGTGAACTTAATAAACCCATAGTGTGTTAATTTTTATTGGCTATATTTGTCAAATTATTAGGAGAAACATGAACTTAGAAAATGCTCATTCTGTTTTAAGCAAAACAGAAATGTAGTAGGGACCAGGTTAGGGGAGAGAGGGAAAATAACACAGAATCTAAAACAATAAATCAAACAACTATGTAGAGGGAGGACTCAGGGTGGATAGATTTTGCTATTGGCACATGGACCTGAGTCTCGGTATTGGATATTTTCAAATGTCTTTAGATATTCTAATATATAAAAACATTTGACAAATTCTAAGATTGTATTTATATTATATTATATTTATTTTCTCATAAAGTTTTTGGTTTGGTTTTGTTTCGGGTGCATAGGATTTTAGAATGGTAAATTGACAGTAGGCATGCAGATTTGGTTTTGTTTTGCTTTGCATTGTTTGATGTGTGTTTGTATTGTTTTCTTTGATGCCTTGGTTCACAGTCCAGGATACTCTAGGATTCTTTCTTTAATCATACAGCCCAATAAGTTCACCACAACATTTTAATTTTGTAGTTACTTCCTCCTTTCATTCCTTTTTAACAGAACATGGAATTAAAGGGTCTTTTGTAAATTTTGGATTCTTTTATTTTAGGATGTTTATTTTTTGAATGAAGTGTTAATATGACCTCTTTCTAATTATGGTTAATTTTTTGTATCATCATTTTATATTTGAATAGGCCTTCTATTTCCTTTTCCAAGTGGTCCCTTTGTTTCATTTCTCATTTCACAAATTTCACATTGTTTTTAGCTATTGAAATTAGGAAATATTGTGGAGACTGTCGTGGGCTATTATGGATATCTGTGTGTGTGTGTGTGTGTGTGTGTGTGTGTGTGTGTGCGCGCGCACATGTGTGCGTATATGTGTATAAGTAAGTCTTTTTGTTCATGTCTTGTTCTCAGCAGCGAAATGACTCTCCCCCCACAATTTATTTTTCAAAGTTAGAATTCTTCCACAGAAAGAATATACTGCTTGAATGGCTGGTTCTTCATCCTGCTCTCTCTCTGCCAAAAGCGCAAGAGAGATGCCTCTAATTAGGAGTTTCTTCTCTTCCTTGGAGCACATTCATTCCCCAGCCCTCACCCACACCACTAGGTTGAGGGCTCTCCTCATACCTGTTATTATTCCCATTTTATAAATGAGACTGTTGAGACTCAACTTTGATAAAATGTCAGGAAAAACTATAAAAATTATCAAGAACTAAAACTGAGCAAATGATCCCATTTTTTCTATAATGATGTTATTTCTGTCCACCCGAACAATGCATATAAATTTGTTCTTTACCCAAATATTTTCCATTGACACTAGAGAACCTATTGCTATGACATACTTATTGGAAAGTTCAGAATTTGTAGCTTTCAGGTTTTTTTATTATTTCTAAATTTTTGGCATATTGTTATTTGTAGCAGTTATGACAAAATTACCACAGTGTGGCGTTAAATCCTGGTCTGTAGATCACCAACAAGAACATGCTTCCTTCAGGCTTCTTCATTACCCCCACATACCCCTTTTTTAATTTCACCTCTGTCTAGATATATAGATTTAGAATATGAAAGTATCAAATACTCTTACAGTTTAAAAAGTGGAAACGATAGTTGTATAAGCAAAAATAATTCTGTTTTATCACTGTATATATACGTTTAAATGTAGTTTATTTTAGATTTGGTATGTTACAATACCCAATATTTAGTGGTGTGAATAACACCACTTGCTTAGCTCACAAATTTGGGGGCTCGATGTTTGGTTTAGCTCAACTAAGCAGCATATCTCCTGGGCTTGATTTGATTCATTCATGCATTGGCAATCATCCAGCAGTCAGATGCTTCTCCTTACATGTTTAGTAGTTGGCTGCCAGCTGGTACAGTGGTAGCAGTTGTGCATTTCATGAATCCACTGTCTCTCATCATTGACTAGGTTGGCCTGGATTTGTTTGCTTACTGTCTGTTATAGGGTTCCAAAAGTAGCAAGCATGACAGCCCCCATTCCCCAATGCTTTGTACATTCCTGCTTTGGTAACAATTATAAGGTCTCATTGAAGAAGATAAGTCATAAGTCATATGGCAAACTCTGATTCAGGGTCTGCATTCCAGCTTTTATTATAGAGGACCAGTGCTTTGGCCACGAAGAGGAAAACTCTAACTCAAGTTTAAGCAGTAAGAAAATATATTATCTTGTGTATCAAGAAGCCCAGAGATAGAGTATTCTCTTAGGTGACTGATTTGGAGGCTCAAAAATGGCATCAAGTTTCTTTAGGTCCTTCTGCCTCTCCTCTCTGACATCCACAGTGTTTGTGGCATGTAAAGGCCTAGAACACAAAGTCCACAGCAGTTCCAGACATCACTTTCCACAAAGAAAAAGAAAAGGTAGAAAGGAGATAGTCTTTCTGAGGTCTCACTATCCAAGGGACAGGAGAAATTCAAATTCCCAGAATCCTCCAGTGACCTCCTTTTGTGTAACATTGACTATATTGATGCCGCAAAACCATTTCTTAAACAAATCGTTCCTCACAGATGATGTTACCATGATTCAACCTGTTAAGGAGTGGATCATTGATTAATTCAACAGCTTTTTATCATATACTATATTCATGCATTAGACTAGGCACTGGGGACATAGCAGTAAATGAAATAATCTTACCCTTCATGAAGTTTACAGTCTAGTCAGTAGGGCATGTAATAAACAAATAAGTATAAGGCACCTGGGTGTCTGAGTCGGTTACATGTCCAAATTTAGGTTATGATCTCGTAGTCTGTGATCTCGTAGTCTTCAAGCCCCGTGTCAGGCTCTGTGCTGACAGCTCAGAGCCTGGAGCTTGCTTCAGATTCTGTGTCTGCCTCTCTCTCTGCCCCTCCCCTGCTCACTCTCTCTCTCTCTCTCAAAAATAAGTAAACATTATTTTTTTAAAAAAGTATATATAATATGAAACTAATAATAAAAGATACTGGGGAAAAAAAGTTAAGGGGATACAGAGAGGCAGAAAATGGGAGTGGAGTTTCTGTTTTGTATAGAGGAGTTAGGCAAGGCCTGATTGTCCAGTCACCTTTGCTCAGAGACTTATGAGAAATGAGGTAATATGTCATAGGGATATTTGAGGGAAACACTTCCCATGCAGAGGGAAAAGGACTTCCAAGGATCAAGCTTTGAAAGGCTTGTTTTAAAAAAAGTAAAACATGCCAGTGAACCTGGATCAGAACGATCTAAGGATGGAGAAGGGGAAAACAGAATGGAGGTAAGAATCATATAGAGCCTTGTAGACTATAAGGTTTTTATATCTTCCTCTATGTGAAATGAATGGGAGGCCATTTAAGGATTTTGAAATGAGTTGTGACATATCTGAATTTATTGCATAATATCCTGCTATGATACTAACAGACCATATGGGACAGAGGCAGACGCAGCTGAACACAAGTATTCCAATTGAGCAACAGTGGTGGCTTCGACCAAGACGATGTTGTTAGAGAAGTGTTCTGGGCCTAGGTACATGCTTCACAGAAACACAGAGAATCTGATGACAGATTTGATGCACATCGTGAAAATAACTTTTCTGTGCTGTAACTTCCTCATTTAATAAAATAATATTTCACAGTTTTGTTGTGAGGATTTACGATGTATATAATTGTATTCAGCATCTCATTATGTCCACTCTCATCTCATTCCCAAATGATTGTAATTTGTTGTGTTGGTATATTGAATTACTAGCTAATAGGCATTTCGCATACCATAAGTTTCCTAAATAAAACAGTGAGGGTGGGTTTGAGTGATCTTGAGAATTAAAGTTTAAAACAGGACTCAAAGAGACAGGAGAATGTGAAAAGAAAACAAGAAGAAAAATAAAGTGTAATGAGATAGAAATATTTGCCTTTAGCTGACTTTTTCGTTGTTGTTTTGTGCTATTAATGATGGATGAATTAACCAGATACATATAAAGGTTCAGAGACAAGTTTCAGTTTGAATAACCCTTCATTTTCCTGAGTGTCCTAAATAAAATACCTGGAAATATGTGCATATCTAATTCATTGGGCTAAGTCATATGATTTTTTGCTGGGCCGTATCTTTCCCAGCAAGCAGACACTAGTGATGCCTTTATCACTGTCTTATTCTGTATTTTGTAAGCTCAATTTGTGTAATATTACTTATTTTATAAAAGTAAATGATATTAATATAACAATGGATCATATTAAAATTTATATATGATTATTCATCTTTATAAATATAATCAGCTGTTGCACTGGTATACTTCAAATGTGTTACAAAAAGTTATTCCTGGCTCTTTCTGCCTGTGTCTTAATTAGCACAGGATTTCAGAAAATTCTCATGTAAATATATTCCTATTTCTGAGAATTTACTATTAAAGTATATTCAGATGACTTTGGGACACCTGGGTGTCTCAGTCAATTGAGCATCTGGTTCTTAATTTCAACTCAGGTCATGATCCCAGGGTCATAGGGTCAAGCCCCATGTCGGGCCCCACACAGAGCACGGAGCCTGCTTAAGATTCTCCATTTCCCTCTGCCCTTCTCCTCTGTTCTCTCTCCAAAAAATATAAATGAATAATAAAATAAAAGTGGCTTCAATGTAGCGCTCACTAATGTATGGAATGTTTTTCTTCCCCTCAGTCTTATATTTTTTATAATATGGTCACATGAATACAAAGATTTAAATGTCTTCTCAATGAAGCTCATTTTTATGGACATAATTTGATATATAAAATTTATACTTGTAAATACATTTAAGAGCTGCCTTGGACAAGGCAGAGTTATACCTATTACTGTTGTTTGTTTCCTTCCTGATAAAGAAAGTTTCCGTGTCACTCTTACTGTAGGCATGGCTGTAACTCATTTCTTTTGTTTGTTTTAGAAATCATTCTAGCCAGGATCTGGTTAGACAAATTGGTGTGTATGTGTGTGTGTGTGTGCGTGTGTGTGTGTGTGTGTGTGTGTGTGTTTAAATTAAGTCCAACCAATCAAAACCTAAAGCCACTGGCACATTTTAGATTATAGATCAAAGAAAATTTTCAGCAATCAGATTTCATATTCAAGACAGATTTTGGCTGCTAACTCTATGGTTCATATGCTAAGGTAAAATCTGGCTATTTAGACATTGGCCAGGCTGTTTCAGCAGATCAGCACTGCTAAATATCTTGAAAAGGACAAAAGTAGACAGCATAACATAAATTCTGCTTTTTCACAATGACACCATAGCTATGCAACTACGTACATTTCCGTGTTCACAAAAATGTGATAAAATGTGTTACTTTATTTCTAGAATTACATATATTCTTGGCAGCAAAGCTGGAATAGAAGGATAACATATTATTTCAATATTCAAATCCAAATAAGTTGAGCAATATGAAATTGCCAGTAGTGAACCATTTCTGACCTCGACAATGCTAATTTCCTATGGTTCAACTTCAAACATGTAAAATTCTAGGATGATATCCACCTCTGACTTACTTGTGCACATAAGGGGAGTATAATTCTGAAAATGTAGATGTGAAAGTAAAATAGAATTGTGAAAAAGTAATCAAAATATAAAAAAATGTAAAGCACTTGTGATTATAATTCTCATTCCTTTAAAAAGATTTCAAGTTACTTAATATGCATCATACAGCTTTTACAAAGTACATACCATTATTATGTTTTCTTCATGATGTGAAGATTACAGAATGATTTACATTCTATCATATGTATGCAGTGCTGATCTTATGCAGTTTGAACAACTGAAGCTTATCCTTAGCAATTCTCCTTCCCTTCAGCAAGTCTCATCATTCCAAGATACAAGAGAAAAATGCAGTTTTTTTCTTCCTTGAAGCCTGTTGAGTGTTCTTTTAGCTTCTGTATTAGATAACAAGAAGAAAATCTAGAGTTTGTCAATTACTTCCAATTAGAAGGCAAAGCAACCTTTTAGTCAGGTGCCTAAATCTGAGTTCGCTGCAAACGGTCTATTAAGATTAAAACATTGAGAAGAAACAGGAAGCGGCAACAGGAGTTTTCAGTTCCTTGATTATTGCTGCCAGAGAAAATTTAGCATTTTGTTTTGTGTTAGCCAACTGTAAATTATTATATTTGTATGAAAACTTTAAATATTGGCTTTGGTTCAAATAAAGAAAAGATGAAAATTCAAGGTGCCATTGAAAGAAACAACCAAGAAAACTACAAATCATTTACTACTTACTACATGTATTTATAAAATGCTTTTCAAAGAATCTCTTCAATCAAGCAGTCACAGGTCATTCACTTAATTAATATGGCTGTGTAACTAACTTCATCACCAAGCAGCGACTTTACATAACAGAGGAAAAGCAGGCACTCCTTTTCCCCCATGTTTTGATACTCTAACTAATGCCTTTGACTGATCTTTATTCCTAGTCTGTGCATCAAAATGATACTTTGTTCATGAACATTCTTTATCCCAAAGAGAGGAATGGGGTTATAGTGACCTTATGACATAAGTGAAATGGCCCACAGCCAGCTTAGTGCACTCCAGGGAAACAGAGAGACTGATATTGTGGTTTTGATGCTGGTGAGGCAAACTATACTTTTATGCTGACTGAATGTTTTCGACATGACTTACATTCTCTGAGTCTAGGGTCACATCATTCTTATTACAGCCTTCAGAGTTCTAGTCAACAAAAATGAACACAATAGATGTTACCTTTTATATCTCAAACACTAGCAGGTGCTTCTCTCTTATAAGAACTAGTCATAACTTAATCAAAACAAGTTAAAAATCATTACTAACATAGTAGCCTAATGGACAGTTAAATATATTTATAAGTTTAGAACATAGGCCATATTCACTTTTTTTTTTTTTTTGAGGAATTGGATCCCAACCAACAATTCGGGTGAGACATCCTTCACATAAGGTATAAGTTATAATCATGTGGTTGTCTATGTACTACTGTCCAGAGTATATCCTCAGTACATTTTCCTAAGGTGCTCAGTAATCAGTAAAATTCAACCAGTTGGTTATAGAATCAGGTCTTCTGCTTCTGGGACAGTAAAAAAGTTAAACGAGCTCGAATTGCACGTTGGAAAGGTTTTCTAAATAAAAATTTATAAGCATTGATAAAAGGGGTGAAAGTCATTATGAAGATAAAAAGTAGATAATATAGTATGGAAATTCTTTATTCAAAGATACCTGCTGAAAATACCACGTGTTTCACTATGAAAGATTAAAGATTGAGTAAATTGGTTACTTGAACAAACAAGAACTTGGGCTCGAGGAATGTTGGGAAGGATAATAGAAGAGTGATCCGGTAGGAAAAGGACCATGACTTAGCAGTGGAAAAGAGACGGTCGGTTATAATAAATCCATCAGGAAAATTTTTGTATCTCTGCTCCTTGGAGTCAACACACATGATCTGCAAATAGCTCTTTCTTAATTAGTTGGATTTAGTGATTTTCCTCTCTTAAAATAAATAACAGAATACCAAAGAATACTTTTATTTTTACTTGAGACCATGTGAAAGTTTGCTTACATGTCTTGATCAAAGGTTAGTGTCTCGTTAAAAAAAGAGAAATCTATACTATTGATTAATCCTGTGGAGACAAAAGACAAACAACTCCCACTTTTGGAGGAGAGCAGAAAAGTTAAGTTATTTTAGCACATTTGGTTCCATGTTCGTGATATGTCTGCTGGTCTAAAATTATGAATTTTCAAGATTTACTTAGAAAGTCCAGCCAATGAATTTCTTCTCTTTTGTAATAATTCCTTAAATTATGTACAGTATGTTTGAAGATGTTTTGCCTATGTAGAATTCTAATCTGCAGTGTTGTCCTAGAGGTTAAGAAACCATTAATAATTGCCTCCAAATTAATCTTGGACAATTACATTCCAGGGAGATAGTTTCATGTTTTAAATTATCTCTCTGGATACTTGCATTTAGAGTTTCAGAGCGTTAGTTAAATTTGTTCTTTTTATTTCCACTTGAAAGTAGAGCAAAAGAGTAAAATATTATATTAAAAGTAGAAAAATGCAATATTATAATGGAAGAGCGGATTGAAACTCTGAAAGGTCTAGTTCATATAGTAAGCATAAAACTTGCTTTCATTTTAAAAAATTCTTTGAGAGTGTAAAAAGGTGCTTCTAAGATTTCTTGACACAGTCACTATATTCAGACTAGTATTAGTAGTGTGAAGGGACTGTAAGAGAGTTAAGAGTTCCCAAGGACAGAGATCACTCAACTGAGAGAAACTGATTAAATTATTTTTATTGACAAATATTTTCTCATATGAAATGTGTATTTTTACTATTCAGAGGCATACTTTTAAAAACCTTTTGTATCATTGTTTTTCACTGCTCCTTGTATCAGTGCTACATGGAGACTTTATTGTCAGTAAACCGGTGTGCTTTTCCAATTGGATGTTATAGAGATTTTACTTTGCAGTTGAAAGTCAGAAATTGTTTAACTATAATACTATAGAAGTGTAATGCATTTACTGAAAAAAAATCTTTTTTTTAATTTCTTGATGTTAGTGAAAAACATTTATTTAGATGGGAAATGCTTTCAAGTGGCATTCCAAATTAAGCCTTTAAGAAATCCATATATTAATGAGTTATTAAGAAAATGGGTTCCAAAAACTTTTAGGAAAGTAAACGTTAAGAATTTGAAAGTTGAGGAGCATTTAATTGTGAGACTTGGGTTAAAGATCTTAAATATGGACTGTTTTCTTTTCCATGTTAAATGGCATGATGTTAAGTAATTGTGGGATATTCTTATCAACTTGGTTATCTGAAAGTATTTTCAAAGTGATATTTACACAGCTTAGAAAGTAATATAGTTTGCAAATCTTGAGTTAGGCTACACTTACATATATATATATATATATATATATATATATATATATATAATGACATATATTATATATATATATATAATTATATATATAATTTACTTCAGTGTAAATAAAAATATATTTTGTATTCTTTTTTGTATTAAACTTGGATAGGATTATGAGTGAAGAATCAGGCTTAATCTTTATAGATCACTTACATAGCAAATAATTCAAAATATTTTAGGACATAGAATGCTTCTGGCAATAGAAAATACACTGTTAAGGACCATCTGCTATACTTTCCCTTATCTATAACATTGATTCAAACTTCAACGTTCTGAAGACTGACAAAAGTATAATTACAGACTCGACTGGAGTTTTTACTTGGTATTCTTTACTATAGGCACATTCTACATGCAAAAACATTAGTCATAACTGTATCTTCTTGCATATTTGCATAATATTCTTTTTTTTTTTCCAGTCCATTTAGCAGGTAGAAGCACATCCAGATGTATTGTGAGCAGGTGGGCAAATATCAACTGTGTTTCATATAGTTGATATATAATTTCTAATGTCTTTTGGGGAATCACTTTTGCAAAGAATAGATGGTAGAGAATGTGGATCTTTTTAGGAGACAGTGGTTTATATATCACTTTAAATAAGGAAAATTCTTTGAATTTTGACATTGCATGGTGCTTTCCTAGATCTTTTATTTTAGATTTTATTTATTTAGATTATATAATTAAATATCTTTCCTATCACTTCGGTTGGAAGTATTTTGTAGTTTTCTGTCTTCCCGAACAGTCTTTAGTAAAGCTTGTCTAGAATTAAAAAAAAAAAGGGTATAAAGCTTAGTCACATGCATGTATGACTTTAAACCCTATATTGTAAGCATTTTGATGAGCCAGATCATGAAATTAGAAATAGAAGATACTTAATAAAAATACATTGAGTGAAGGAATAATATATTGATTGTACTTAATAAATAAGCACATAGTAAGTTTTATAAAACTAAATATTATATACATATCAAAAGTGTTTCTCTTTAACATCTTGAAAAAAGCATTCGTTTGAAATAGATTGCTAATCCGAAATATTGCAATTTTAAGATAGTAAATCTTTTGATTTTAATAATTTATAGTGGAAAAATCTTCATTTTAACCTTGTTATTTCATTTATCATTCAACATTACTCTGTAGTATTAGGTCACTTCTCAGGTATAGTTGACGCTAAATTTAATTTTTTGTCATAACCGAATCAAGAAATGGTTACAAAGAAGATTTGTAACCACTTACCTTTCAAAATGTTCATGAACTAAAAGTTCATTTCAGTGGGATGGCTCCTACATGAGTATTTATGTCATTGGGTAAAGAGGTTCAAATTAAGCATAAAAACATATAGTTACTGTTTTTTTTTTCCATTAACCTCCAGTTTTTCATTTCTTCAAAATGGAAAGAAGCTCAGTAATACCCATTTAAAGTAATCGTAAGAGTAGTGATAACTAATTTTGGTGAAATAACTTTAAAATGGGTTATAATAAAATAAAATAAGTTATTAAAAATCCAAAATAATGACAGAAAATTATTAACAGAGAGAATAACAAGTAATTCAACATGCTGCCATAAATATAAATATGAAAATTTGTTTAGTTTTATTTAATTTTTGAAAAAAAGTCTTCATTTCCCAATGTTTCTGATACTTTCGTTCAGAAGCTAACAGTGCTGATGACATCTCAATTTGAAAGTCTTAATTAAAACACTTACATTTAAAGTTATTTAAAGTAATTATGGTTGCTTCAAAAGCAAAAAATTATGGAAATGGTAAATGATTCCTGAGAGTGACATTTATGGGGAGGAAGATATAATTTTTGGCATTTTGGAAACAAAATAACAAAGACACACAATAAAAACAAGAAATGTCTATAGGCTTTTGAAATGATAAGCATGTCCTAAAACCATAGATGAACTATATATGTATCTGTATATGACATATATGCAAAATATTATATTTTAAATCTAATATATTTATACCTTTAAGTCACTTTCGTATATATAAACCTTTTATATATACATATATATATATGTATGCACACAGATATATGTTTTTATCTTCTTACCTACATTTCATATATGTTTTTTATATATACACATACGTGTAAACACACATACTCTATAATTAACCCTGTCTTCTGGAAAAACTTGTCTACTACAGATATTATTGTAATTTTTGCCTTAGAATAGTATCACCTGGTTTTGAACTTTATATCCATAGTGTCATATAACATGTATACTCTCCTTGGCTTCTTTGTCATCAAAATGTTTCCAATTTTCTAAACTGTTGCTAGTTGCTTGAATTTCAGTATAATTTATTGCTGTGTTGATTTTAGTTAGTATATAACACTCTTTTTAATCCAATTTATTTATATTAACTTCTAAGAGTTTCCCAGCTTAGGAAACCGTTATGAATAGTGTTATTATATAATTCTATGTTTTCTGATGAACACCTCCAAACGATTCTTTAGAGTATACACCAAAAGTACCTCTCCCAGGTCATAGAAAATAAATATATTCAGTTTGATTATGTGTAACCATATTTATTCACACTTTTACCATCATTTTACGAGTGTTCCTGTTATTCCACAGCCTCTACAAGTTGTTCTTTTGTTTTAATTTTAGACCTTACGAGAGGTATGTATTGGTACTACATTACATTGTATAAGTTCGTTTCCCTGATTACTCATAGCATTGACTACTTTCTCATTGGTTAATAGATCAACTGGATATCATATTTTATGATGTTCCTGTTTAAGGTTTTACCATTTTTTAAGGTGCCTAGGTGGCTCAGTCACTTAAGCATTGACTCTTGATTTTGGCCCAGGACATTATCTCAAGGTGGTGAGATCAAGGCCCTTTTCAGACTCTGCACTGGGAATGGAGCTTGCTTAAGATTCTCTCTCTCCTTCTGTCCCTCCCTCCCCTGCTCATTCTCATTCTCTCTCTCTCTCTCTCTCTCTCTCTCTCTCTCTGAAAAGAAATACCATTTTTCTATTAGATTTTCTACCATTTTTATTTTTGCTTAGTAATAGGTTTTTAAATATGCCACATAAATATTTTAATAAAATATATGTATGTATACCCTTGAAAAGTAGAGGTAAAATAAAAGTTTTATCAGATAAACAAAAATTGAATTTGCTGCCTGCTTTCTTTTAGAGAGATGGAAAATAATGTACAATCTCCATAAAGGAAAAATCGCATTGAAGAAGCAATTAGTGAAGACTAAAACCTTATTTCTCTTATTTTTAATCGATTTGAAAACAGATTTTTCAAATAATAATGGTGATAATGTATTTGGTTTTGTATGCTTATGCATATGCATACATCCATATGGATATATACTTATGTATATGAGAAATGGATGAGAGCAATAATAGAATGGAGAGGAGGGAAGAATTAGGAATGTTTTGTTATTATAAGGTACTCACGTTGCCGGGGAAGAGGTATAGTGCTATTTGAAACTGGACTTGGATTATTTGTAATTGTGTACTGCAAAATTTAGGGCAAATACTGAAAAAAGTGAGAAAGAAAAGCATAACTGATATGCTAAGAAAGGTGAAAAAGTGAATAATATGAAATATTCAGTTTAAACCACAAAAGGCAGATAAAGAGTGGAAGATAAAAATAAGAACAAAGAAAGACAATGTAAACAGTAATGAATATGGTAGGTATTAAACTAACTATATCAAAATCAATTTGAATGTAAGTGGGATTGTCATAGTAGATCAAAAGCCAAAACCCAACTGTATGTTGCCTATATAAAGACATATACAGATTTTAAAAAATAAATGGCCAGAGAAAATATACCATTTTAACACTAAGCAGAGGAAAACAGAAGTAGTTGTATTAATTTCAGACTGAGCAGACTTTGAAATAAAGAAAGTTGTCAGGAAAAAAGAAAGGGAGTTAAATGATGGATGATAAAGGGGCTATTCCCCAAGAAGACCAAATGTATTTAACATGTATGTGCTTAATGCATATGTCAAACAACATGAGCCAACAAATGATAGGACTGCAGTGAGAAATAAATACACTCCCATAGTTGAAGACCTTAGCACTCATCTCCCAGAAATGGACAGATTTTAGCAGGCCAAAAAATCAATAAGGAAATAGTTGAACTCAACAACACCATCAATAAACTGGGTGTAATTGACATCTGTAGACTCCTTTATTCAACAAAAGCAGAACACACGTGTTTTTCCCCAAGTACACATGAATATATTAACATTCTTGGCCATAAAACACACCTGGACAAATTTAAAATAGAAATTATATGGTGTCACCCTCAGGTCACAATGGTGCTAAACTGGAAATCAATAACACAAAAATAACTGAAAAATTCCCCAAATAAGTGAAGTTTAAACAACATACTTGTGCATAACATATGAGTTGGAGTAACCCTCAGAGAAATTTTAAAATATCTTGAAATAAATGAAAATGAAAACACATTTGCGTTTGCTTTAGTGCAGCGAAATCAGTACTTGGAGAGAAGTTTATAACATTGAATACTTAGAAAAGAAGAAAGACCGAAAATCAGTAACCTACAATTTCACCTTGGAAACCAAGAAAAAGAAGAGCTGGTTAAATCCAATTAAGCAGAAGAAAAGAAATAAGAAACAAAGCAGAAATTAGTAAAATTGAAAACAAGAAATCAGTAAAGAAAATCAATGAAACCAAAAGCTTATTCTTTGAATGATTAACAAAATTAATAACCCTCTGGCTCATCTAAGTAAGAAAAAAAGAGATTGAATTCAAATTACTGATCTCAAAGATGAAATAGGGACATCGAAATCTATAAAAATTAAAAGGATAATAAAGGAATACCATGAACGATTCTGCCCACAAATTTTATAACCTAGGGGAAATGGACCAATTTTTTGAAAGACACAATCTACTCTAAACCACTCAAGAAGAAATAGAGGATCTGAATAGGCCTATATCTATTAAAGAAATTGAATCCCTTAGCTGCAGCAACTCCTCACTTGACATGTCTCCAAAAACAAGGGAAGTAACAGGAAAGATGAACTATTCAGACCTCATCAAGATAAATTCTTCTGCACAGTGAAGGAAATAATCAACAAAACTAAAAGGCAACCTATGGAATGGGAGGAGATATTTGCAAATGACATATCAGATAAAGGATTAGTATCAAAAATCTAAAAAGAATTTACCAAACAACACCTGGAAAACAAACAATCCAGCGAAAAAATGCGAAGACGTGAATATACACTTTTCAAAAAGACATCCAGAATGCAAAAAGACACATGAAAAGATACTCCACATGGCTCATCATCAGGGAAATACAGATGAAAACCATGATGAGATACAGCCCCACAATGGTTAGTGTGGCTAAAATGAACTCTGGAACAACAGATGTTGGCAAGGATGCAAAGAAAGAGGAACGTCTCGCACTGTTGTGGGAATGCAAATTGGTGCAGCCACTCTAAAAAACAGTGTAGAGGTTCAACAAAAAATTAAAAAAAGAATCACCCTATGACCTAGCACTTGCACTACTAGGAGTTTATCTAAAGGATACAGAGTGCTGCTTCGAAGGGGCACATACACCCGATGTTTATAGCAGTGCTATCAGCAATAACCGAATTATGGAAAGAGTCCACATTTCCATTGACTGATGAATGGATAAAGAAGATAGTATATATATCTTCCATTATATATATATATATTCCATTATATATATATATATCTATATATAGATATATAGATATAGTGGAATACTATTCAGTGATGAAAAAGAATGAAATCTTGCCATTTGTAACAATGTGGATAGAACTGGAGAGTAGTATGCTAAGCGAAATAAGTCAAATAAAGATATGTATGATTTCACTCATATGAAACACTTAACAGATGATCATAGGGGAAGGGAAGGAAAAATAAGATAAAAGGAGAGAGGGAGGCGAACCATAAGGGTCTCTTAAATACAGAGAACAACCTGCAGGTTGATGGGGGTGATGGTGTGGAAAAATGGGTGATGGGCATTAAGGAGGACACTTGGGATGAGCCCAGGGTGTTGTACATAAGTGTTGAATCACTGGATTCAACTCCTGAAGCCACAACTACTCTGTATGTTATCTAACGTGAAAATAGAAAAGGGAAGGGAGGGAGGGAGAAAGGAATTTTATCAATAATCCAAAATAGTAAGCACTGGATAGATAGTTTCACTGGTGAATTTCTCCAAATATTTAAGGAGGAAATTATTCCAATAACTTACAATTTCTTTTTGTAATTTTTTTTATTTCGGGGAGACAACACAAGCAAGGGAAGGGCATACAGAGAGGGGAACAGAGGATCTGAAGCAGGCTCTCTACTGACAGCAGTGAGCCTGATGAGGGGCTCAGACTCACCAACCATGAGATCATGACCTGAGCTGAAGTCAGATACTCAACCAACTGAGCCACCCAGTGCCCCTATAATCTCTTTCAGAGGATAGAAGCAGAGGGAATATCTCCTAACTCATTGGATGAAGTCAACATTACCTTAATACCAAAATGAAGATGTTATGAGAAAACTACAGACTAAACTTTCATAGACATAGATCCAGAAATTATCATCTAAATGTTATCAAGTCATATCTAAAAGAGTGTAAAAAGAATTATACGCCACAACCAGGTACCATTTGTCCCAGGTATGCACGACTGGTTCAGCATTTGAAAATGAATTAATGTAATCCATCATATGAATAGGCTAATAAAAAAAACAAACATGATCATGTTAGTTAATACATGCAAAAAAAAGCATTTGACAAGATTCACTTCCATTCATGCTAAAAATTATCAGTAAACTAGAAGAGGATATTTAATTTCATAAAGACTACAAAACATCTACAGAAAAATCATACTTTGTGGTTGGAAATTCAAAGCTTTCCTGTTAAAATCAGATCCCAGGCAAGGTTACCCCTCTCATCACTCCTTTTCACCATCATATGGCAAGTCCTTGCTAAAGCAATAAGCCGAGAAAAGAAAAGAAAAGATATAAGATTGCAAAAGAAGACATAAAAATGGGTTTTCAGATGACATGGTCATCTATGTAGAAAATTCAAAAGAACCAACATGAAAATTCCTGGAACAAATAAACAATTATAGCAAGTTTGAAGGATACAAGGTTGGTATACAAAAGTCCATTGCTTTCCTAGATACTGACAATGAAGAGGAACATGAAATTAAAACCATAATACCATTTATGTTAGAAACAAAAGTGTAAATACTGAGATATAACTGTAACCACAAATCCAAATAGCCAGTGAAAATCCTTTAGATGATATTAATATGATAAGTATATATTATTATACATTTGTCCAAACCCATGAATGAAGGTAAGAAATGGACTTTGGATGATTGCGGTGTTCCAATGTAGAATCTGGTGTGTGATGTTGATAATGGAAGAGGCTGTGCATGTCTGAGGACAGGGTATATTGGGGAAATCTCTGTATATTCCTCTCAATTTTATTCAAAATTATTTGAATAAAATAAACAACTTTATTATTTAAAAATTAAAACTTTTAAAAACAAAAGAATCCATATTTGAGAAATCAAAGTTAATTGTTAACCTTCAGAATTCTGACTTACAGCACAAAATAAATACTGACGAAAAAGGGTAAATAAATGCAAAGGTCTTCGTATAAAATCCTTTCACTTGGGATTTTTTAATGCAATCTAATTGTCAAATAAAATATCAGAAAAAATAACAAGAGAAAAGTTAGACAAGGCAGATTTCCAAACTCAAAATACCTGGGGCGTTTGGGTGGCTCAGTTGATTAAGTGTCTGAATCCTGACTTCTATTCATATCATTATCTCAAGGTTTGTGATTGAGCCCTGCACTGACAAAGCGGATCCTGCTTGGATTCTCTGACTCTCTCTGCCTCTCTCTCTCTCTCTCTCTCTCAAAAATAAATAAATAAATAAATAAATAAATAAATAAAATTAAAAAAAAGAAAAACAAAAAGTAAACTCACAGTACCATAAGATTCATTACATTCACATGCAGTTGCCTTAAAACATGTTTTACCAAAGGAGGAGTAGAAATTTCTTTTTCTGATAAAGTTTTATCAGTAAGAGATAATAATAAATATGATTTTTAGTTGAGATATATCCTCCTTATGAGAAAACACAAGCCTAGGAGATTCATATCCTTCTTCTAAGTAGCTTTTTTTTTTAAAGATGCTTTTAAATTTTTTAACGTTTTATTTATTTTTGAGAGACAGAGAGACGAGCGTGAGCAGGGGAAGGGCAGAGAGAGAGAGGGAGACACAGAATCCGAAGCAGGCTCCGGGCTCTGTGCTAACAGCTCAGAGCCCGACGCGGGGCTCGAATCACAGACTGCGAGATCATGACCTAAGCCGAAGGCAGCCACTCAACCGACTGAGCCACCCAGGCGCCCCTAAGTAGCTTTTTAAGAAGTTAGCTTAGCCAGTCTGATTTAGTTCAACTGAAGAAGAGATTAATACTAGTGTCAGATCTGTGAAGGTGTTTATTTATTTATTTATTTATTTTTTTTTTGATTGCGGGGACCTCTTCTTCAGTGATTAACCCCTTTTTTTTTTTCTTGTCAAATACTAGTTTCTTCTCTACTCCCCTTCTTCTATAAATATGCTGAAGTATGCAGAATCCCTCTCTGGGATCCCAGTGCTTGGTGAGTCCAGTCCAGCTATGTCCATCTTAAGCACACTGCTTCATCACTTACTGAGATGGCTGGTATGTTATTTTGGCTCTTTTTTCTCTTTTACTAGGTGTATTTAAGTACAAGCTGCCTTATGTGTCCTCTTTTGCCTGCATCTTGCACAATAAAATGCACCAGACTAGCTATTCATGTTTGTTCATAGGATATTGGTAGAAACAAATGGAAGTTGCAACACAATACTTATTTCCCAAGTTCTTATTTTTTTTTTCATCTTGACCAATAAAAGATAATTTATTTGGGTTTTTATATGACACATTTATGGAAATTGATGATGTGAGCAACAGAATAAAGTTTCATGATCCGAAAATCATGCTGATAGTAATGCAATTAGTAAAAAACATAATAAGAGTATTTTCATATTTACAAGTTTCAAAATACACTTCTACTTAACCCATGTGTCAAATAAGAAATTATTTTGTGAACTATAGACTATTTAACTGAATAATATTGAAAAAAACTACATTATTGGATAGTTTTGATTGTTTTTAATGCCCCTTATTATACACAGCTCAAATATGTTTAACAGCAGCTTGAAAATAGCCCCCCCAAAAGCCTCATTTGTCATAAATGTCAAAGTTCCAATGGCTTGCATTATGCAAATTGTGTGTCTGTATGGTAGCACATAAAAGCAACCACAGAAAGAAATAAATTAGAGTGATTACTGTACAATTTACAATTAAATAAACCACAGCACTGGAATTGTAATTCAAATTGTACATGCCATTTTGCTTGAACACTACACCTTACAGTCTGCTGGTTTATATTCCAGCTTTCCTGAGTGCTGTAACAGCATATATTAAAAATAAGCAAATAAACAAAAAATAAGCATAACTTTAAGAAGGTAGAATGTTTTACCTTCCTGTGTTTTAAACACAGACTGAAAGGATTTTGGGAAGTTTCAGATCAATACTATTTTAGTCTACCTCACATAAAATACTCTCTAATTCTATTTATTGCACTTTGATACATTCTGTGGTATAATTATGAGAGGAACTTTATAATAGATATTGAATTGAAAAATGTTAGAAATGCTGATTGAACAAGCCTGTAATTTGTGACATTTTTAAATGACTAAAATGTAATTAATTTTTAAAGTTTAAATTCAAAATTGAATTAAATTGATTAATTTAATTAATGCTTAAGTGATTTATTCACCTAAAATAGTCAGTGGTCCTCTAGTGCTAAATACTCATTGATTTACATTTTGATTATGTACAAAATATATTCAAACTGCTTAGTAGCCAAGGTTTACCAACATTATGAAAACAATCTTATTTAAAATAATCCCCATTAAAAGATCAAACTAGTCTAAGAATAAGTTTTCACTGTAAAAAATCGCTTTGGGAGAATGAAAGGTTTCAAGAGGAATGTAATAACTATTGAATATCTCAAAGCTAAAATGTCAAAGAAGTTCATGTTCAAAATTAAAGAACTGTCAGTATAATATAAGACATGTTTGAAAATTTCACTACAAAAAACATTTTATTTAGAGTACAGTAAAATTGTCAAGATAGTGTAGAGACAGCCCATATATCCCACACACATTATCCCTTATTTTCAATATCTTACATTAACATAGTATATTTGGCACTATTAAGGAAAAAATACTTATACATTACTTTTAACTAACGTCTGTATTTTATTCAGATTCCCTTCATTGTTACCTAATATTATTCTGTTGCAGAATACCATCCAAAATACCACCTTGTATTTTGTAGTTATAACTTCCGGTGTTTCTCTTCGCTTGGACAGTTTGCCATACTTTCCTTGTTTTTGATGACCTTGAGAGATTTTTGAGGAGCACTGGTATTTTGAATTAACCTGAATTTTTCTGAATTTTTCCTTCTCATTGGTATGGCGTTTTATGTTTGCAGGAGGAAGAACATAGATAAAGTGACATTGTATTGTATCATATTAATGGCACATAATATCAACATGACTTGTCACTGTTGATGGTAACCTTGATTACTTGGCTCAAATTGTGTTTGGAAGGTTTCTCAAATGCAAAGTTATACTCCCCCTTCCCCCATATTTGTATATACACACATACACATACACACAGAGAGATCTATATCTATAAATCTACATGTATAGCTAGCTATCTATCTGAAAGGAAGTCACTATGTGAAGTCCACACTTAAGGAGTAGGAGTTGTGTTTCTTATCCTTGAGGAAGAAGTATCAACATAAATTACCTGCAGTTCTTTTTTCAGTAGAGATTTGTCTTTTCTCTCTCTATTTATTTATTCAGGAATTCATTTATGTACTTTGTCTTATAATATTTACTTCAGACTTTGAGTTATCCATTTAATATGAGTTTACTTATTTTGTTCAAATTTTTTGACTTGGGAGCTCTTTCAGTTAGCTCGTCTATCCCTTTGACATACCTCAATCTGTATGTGTGCGTGTGTGTGTGTGTGATCACTTTCTTAATTTGTGGATATTCTGGTCTCATTTTGTACAGTTCCTCTCCATGCCTAGAGTCAGATACTTATCCAAGGAGTTTTTCTTTCTTTTAAATAATAATAATACTAGAAACCAAAAATTCAGTGGGTCGTGTGATCATTGCCACTGGGCTGTATTCTATACACACACGCGCACACACACACACACACACACACACACCAGTGTATATATATTCAGCTGTATATATTTCTATCTGTAACCATCTGAATTTATAATAAAGTAAACATGAGTTTGTGCTAATATGTCTAGCCGCGTAATCTTGGGTATCTGTAGACATTTCCATCAGAGAGAAACCTGGCTTCTATTAACCCTATCAATTTACTTTGTCGTTCATTTCCAGTATATGTGTGTAGCAGTATCAGAATTGTTAACATGTAACTCCACAGGAAATAGCTTTATAAGTGAGAGCACAATGCTTAAGTATAGAGTTTGTTTGTTAGGTTGTTTTTTGGTTGGCTTTGTTTGGTTTGGTTTGGTTGTTTTACCTTTGGTTTGGTTGTTTTTATTTCCAGAATTACATACATAGCAACTTTTGCTCCATTCCTTTCAGTGAGGTTGTTTCATACATTTGTAATAGTTTCTTTTTCCACATTTTATATTTCTACCAGGTATTGCATGAACTCCTATTTAATTTTCATATACTAAGAGTCACTCACTCTGTTCAGTAAAGCTGTATTGGTTTTGACCCATACATAGTTCTATGTATCCATTTTTACAGTATCATTGAAATGGTTTCACAGCCCTAAAATATTCCCCATGCTTTACTTATTTAAATCTTTCTTCTCCTTGCCTCCATTCCCCTGACAAGCACTGATTTTTGTAATGTCTCTATAGTTTTGCCTTTTCCAAAATGTTTTATAAGTGAGTTGTGTGGTATGGAGTCTTTTCAGACTCGTTTCTTTTACTTGGAGATATGTATTCAAGTTTCTTCCTTATCTCCTTGTGACTTTACAGCTCATTTTTTATCACTGAATAATATTCCATCGTGTAATGTACTGTGGCTTGCTTATCCAGTCCTCTGTTGAGGAACATCTTGTTGCTATTAGTAGTGTCACCTTTGGCTATTATGGATAAGGCACCTGTAACTATTTGCACACAGATATTATTTGGACATATGTTTCAAATCATTTGGTAAGTACCTGGGAACACTGTTGCTGAAGTGTGCAGCAAGATTACATTTAGTTTCATCAGGAAATATAAAGTTGTCTTCCAAAATGGTTGTACCATTTTGCAATCCCACCAGCAGAGAGCAAATACTCCTCCTGTTCCACTGTATAGTTAACAATTGGTCTTGACTCCTTTTGGATTTAGCAATTATTATATGTGGTATCATTTTACTGTTTTAATTTCCAATTCCCTAATGTCAAATGATGTTTCTTATCTTTTCATATGATTATTTATTGTCCACATAACTTCTTTGGCAAGGTACCTGTTGAGATTGTGTTAGGGCCCCCTCCATAAGGAGGAAAAAAAAACCTCAAAGCAACCTGGCTATATGGGTATGAGACAACATCCCTCACAACCTTGTAACATGAGACCACTTAATCAGACTGTATGTTTGCGTGTTACCGTATATGGGAGATAAATAAACAGAAAATGTATAATAAACTATACCACGTGACATTTGTGGCTCAGTTTTTCTGGTACGAATCCAACTGAGCAGTTGCAAAATAGTGCAAATAGGGTTGCTTCCTGGAAAGAAAACCCTCACTATCACAACTCTCTGTGCAAGAATCCTGCTCCAAGATCTTTTGCCCATTTTGTGATTGGGTTGGTATTTTCTATTGTTCAGATTTAATAGTTATTTTTATATTTTGTAAGCAAGTCCTATAGAAGATATGTATATTGCAAGTATTTTCTTCTAATCTGTGGCTTGTGTTTTCATTTTTTAATAGGTTCTCTTATACAGGGGAAGTTTTTAATTTTATTAAAGTCCAATTTATCACTTTTGTCATTCATGTGTCATGTTTTCTTGTATGGAAAAACTCATCACCAAACCCAAGTAAATGTTCACTTAATCCTATATTTCTCCCCAGAAGTTTTATAATTACGCATTTTACTTGTAGGAGTGTGATCAATTGTGAGTTAATTTTTATGAAATTAACTGTCTGTTTAGATTCAGTCTAGATCTCTGCTTGGTTTTTTTTCTTTTTTCTTTTTTTGTCTTTTTTGTCTTTTTTAAATATTTATTTATGTAAGTATGTATGTATGTATGTATGTATTTATTTATTTTTTGCATATGGATACCCAACTGTTCTAGCATGACTTGTTAAAAAGATTATCTTTCCTCCATGATTACCTTCCTTATTATAAAAATATGTTGACTCTAATTTCTGTTTCATTGTTTCATTGGCTATGCTAGATAATTTGC
This sequence comes from Paguma larvata, assembly GCA_030068075.1. Taxonomy (NCBI): domain Eukaryota; kingdom Metazoa; phylum Chordata; class Mammalia; order Carnivora; family Viverridae; genus Paguma; species Paguma larvata. The sequence continues at coordinate 41,531,047 of CM057840.1, forward strand.
CTTTCCATGTAATTGGAAAGAATTTACTTTGTAACAGCACTGAATTTTTTGATCCCTGAACATGGAATATCCTTTCATTTATTCTAATTTTCTTGAATTTTTGTCATCATTGTTTTGTAGTCCTCTGCATATAGGTGCTATACACAGATTTATATGTTAGATATACACCTAAGTATACCATTGTATTGGTGCTTTTGTAAATGGTAATTTTTCATTTCAAATTCCAAATGTTTGCTGCTGGTATGTGTGAATGGAATTGATTTCGTATACTTATTTTGTATCCTGTGTTCTTGCTATATTCATTTATTTTCCCAGGATTTTTTTTTTTTTTATTTGAATCTTTGGGCTTTCGTACATAGACAATCATGTCACCGATGGATAAAGACAGTTATATTTCTTTCTTTCTAATCCATATACCATTTTATCTTTTCTTATTCCATTGCACTAGTTAAGAATTCCAGTACAGGGTCTCCGGGTGGCTGAGTCGGTTAAGCATCCAACTCTTGATTTCAACTCAGGTCATGATCTCATGGTCATGGCATCAAGGCCTGCATCAGGTTCTGCACTGAGGATGCTTGGGGCTTGGAATTCTCTCTCGTCCTTTCTCTCTGCCCCTCCCCTGCTCATTCTCTCTCTCTCTCTCTTTCAAAAACATAAATAAGTAAAATAAACATTATATATATATATATATATACACATATACATATATATACAAGAATCCCAGTACAGTATTGAAGGTGTATAGTGAAAAAGAACTTCCTTATTTTTTTCTCAATCTTAGGTAGAAAGCGTCCAGTCTCACCGTTCAGTATAAAGTTAGCCCGAGGTTTTTTGTTTGTGTGTGTGTTCTTTTGTTTTGTAGATGTTCTTTATCAAGTTGAGAAAGTTCCTCTTTGTTTCTAAATTGCTGAAACTTTTTATCACAATGGCTGTTGTCTTTTGCCAAATACATTTCTGTTTTGCTTAATATCATTATGTGATTTTCTCCTTTATCTTTTTGACATGGAAGAATGCATTGTTTGAGTCTTACATTTTGAAAGATTTTTGCATAACTAAATGAATCCTTCTTGTTGATCATGTATATTTTTTTTTATAAATTGTTGTATTTAGTTTACAAATATTTTATTGAGGGTTTTTATATTTATATTCATGAGAAATATTGGTCTTTGGTTTTACTTTCTTATAATATCTGTTTTACATACTTCATGTCTTTTGTGTAATGCTGGCTTCATAAAATGTGTTGGGAAGTGTTTTACTTGTTGAGGAATGTGGTACTTTCCACCTTCGTAGTACTTTCCATGTACTCTCACTTCAGGTGGAGAAGTGAAGGGCATGCTGTGCTTGCAGAAGATACAGAGAATTAATTGCATCGTTTTCTAAGACCAGGAGTGAACACACATTGAGATGCTTCTATATCCAGTTTTAGACAAGCATTCCAAAGCATTACTGAATAAGAGGAAGACAACTGTGACAAAGTGTGGTCCATTCATTCTTTTGCCACATATAGTGTTGAACGGAGCCTGTAACTTGCTTCTCCAATTCTACCGTCCCGTAGTTCTCCTTCATTCACAATTAGATAGTTACAAGAAGACTCTTCTGATGTTTAAAAGAAACTTTTCCTGTTATGTAATTGTGTTTATTTGCAGCAATCTTTACCTAGTACTCATTATGTACCAGTTCATAAATCCATCCCCCCTCTTTGTTGACACAGTCTGTCTCTTCTGTGCTAAGATGTGTGTGTGCTGTATCCCTTCTTGTGTCTGTTTGCTCTGCCATCCCAGGCCTAAGTCAGATGGAGGATTTTCTTTGTCCATGTTTCTCTGTGCTCTGAATAGGGAGGAGTGTCTAACAGTTAAAACAGTGCTCTCCCCACCAGAGATAGTTAGCCATAAATTCTCCTATAACATGCAAGGAATGAAAAAAAAAAACATTTTGTCATACTGAGTTTGGAATTTTTTTCGGAGTATCTCACATGTATCTTGGTTGAGGGGTATACCGTTACTATTAATGTGATTTCGATCCTACTCTGTAAGAAATGCAACCTTGGCTATATTTTGCTAAAAGTGTTCACTAAATATCTAGGATTGTTTTCTTTACAAGGGACAACTTCACTGGCTTAAAAGGAACTATTGTGTAGGCGGAAATCATTCTCCCATACTTGCAGGATGGCTTATCAATCCAAATGCATTTGCCACAGGTATGTTCTGTGCCAATATTTTATACCATGCCTAATGGGGAGAGTGACCAGGTGCTGCTTATTCCGTGTATTTTAGCCAGCATGCGCCATCATTTGGAGCCAAACTGCCTTTTTTGAATCCCTATGCCCCTTAATGGATCCAAATTTGGGGCAAGGTCTTTAATTCCTCTGTTGTTCAGTGTCCTCATTTGTATAATGGGGATATTAATAACTTTATTTCTTGATTTGGCTGTTAGGATTAAAATTATGTGTGTATGTGTGTGTGTGTAAAATGCTTAATACAATATATGTATGTCTGTATATGTATATGTGTATGCATGGCTTATATACATACAGTACATAATGTTCTGTTATGCGTGCATATGTTTGTACGTAGGTGTGTCTATGTGGGTATATGCACATTAAGTTCGTGTTTGTAATGCCTTGCAAGTAATAAATACTAAGTGAACCTTACCATAGACAAAAACTAAATAATAACAGGTAAAAAGTTTTGAAAGGTCAAAAAATTAACTATTTAACTACGCCCTAAATACAACATGTAACCAAGCTCTTAAATGGTGAAATACTAATCATAGATAAAGGCATGCAGGGTGTTAGAATAGGTGCTAACCAGAATTTAAAAATAACATTATAAACAGAGTCCAAGAGAGGAAATGATAAAAGAAAACAAAATATGTGTTAAATCAGATATTGTAAATTTAGAATATCCTCTTCTCAAACCATTTCTCAGGAGTTACCAAACTTTAGCCTCCCTCAGAGTCATTTGGAAGGCTTGTTAATATACAGATTGAAAGACCCACCCCACCTAAGGTTCTAATTTAGTGTGTGTGCGCTAGGGCCCAAGAACTTGTGTTTCTGTTTCGCATTTGTTTCTAATGCTGCTGGTCCTGACTCGGGAACATAATAGGAGAATCATGGTTCCCAAGCTGAAAATGTAGATTCCACAAAGGATATCATAAGGAACAAATGGAAGAAGCACACTGACTCAGATATGTTTTAAGTAGCTACAGGGGCACCTGGGTGGCTCAGTTGGTTGAGCGACCTCAGGTCGTGACCCCAGGGTCGTGGGATGGAGCTCTGCATTGGGCTCTGTGCTGCATGAAACCTGTTTAAGATTCTCTCTCTTTCCCTCTGACCCTCTCCCCCATTCACTCTCTCTCCAAAATAAAATTATATATATATATATTAATTTATATTTATATGCAAAACTTTACATTTTATACTTTATATTTCACATATATTGTGTATTATTATGTTACATTACATTACATTATATTATATTATATTATATTATATTTATTATATTATATATGCACAGAGTTTGGGGCTACTATATTTTACCAGTAAGCTCACCTCAGTTCTGATGATTATTTCTATTCTCAGATCTCTCACAAAAGATACAAAATAACTGATTTCACAAGTAGAGTAGCAGCCGTCTCTAATAATGATATGGAGCCTAGTGACATTTTCTTATTTAAAATGAGTGGAGGGGCGCCTGGGTGGCTCAGTCGGGTAAGTGTCTGACTTCGGCTCAGGTCATGATCTCACAGTTTGTGGGTTCGAGCCCTGCGTTGGGTTCTGTGCTGACAGCTCAGAACCTGGAGCCTGCTTCAGATAGTGTCTTGTTCTCTCTCTGCCCCTTCCTCACTTGTGTTTCTCTCTCTCTCTCTCATTCTCTCTCAAAAAATAAACATAAGAAAAAAAACTTTTTAAAAATAAAATGAGTGAAAGCTCTATGCCTACTACTCTAAAGATTAGCTAACATCCATATTCATTTATTTAAGTAACTTAGGACTTGTCCTGCCTAGAGACCTGAAAATATTTTTTTTTGAAAATATTAAATTTTGTTGGCTGACTATTAGATTTGTTGATATGTTTTAAATGGAGCTAATGTTTTGGGATTTTTTGGAACTAATGTGGGGTTATTTTTTAATTAAAAAAATTATTTATTTTTGAGAGAGTAAGAGACAGAGCACAAGGGGGACACAGAATCTAAGGCAGACTCCAGGCTCCAAGCTATCAGCACAGAGCCTAATGTGGGGCTTGAACCCACTAACCATGAAATCATAACCTGAGCTGAAATCAGATGCCTAACTGACTGAACAAACCAGCACCATTTGGAACTAAAAATTTTTAACCATGACTTCCTGCATGATATAAGCATATTTAATTTATGCATTTTAATAACATGGTTATTAATAAATATTTTGGTTTCTGCAAAGTTACTTTAGAAATGAGTTAGAATTCTGAAAAGATACTTCAAAAGTTAGTTTAACTACTATAAAAAACATAGTTATTTTTTGTAGAAATTGACAATCAAATCTTAAAATTTATATGGAGATAAGAGACTAATTAGTCATAACTATCTTGAAAGAGAAAACAAGAGAACTTTCCTAACTTTGAAATTTACAATAAATTTTTTAAATCAAAATTTACTACTAAGATACAGTAATCAAGGCTATATAGTACTGACATAAAGATAGGCATATAGATTAATTAAGATTCCAAAATAAACTTATGTTTGTGGCCAATTGCTCTTCAACAAGTGATTCATACAAGTCAATGTGGAAGCAGTCTTTTTTTAACAAATGGATCCTGTATAAATGGATTCTTTATGCAAAAGAATTAAGCTATACCCCTATCATGCACTATATATGAAAATAAACAAGAAATAACTTACCAAGCTAAAGTATAATCTAAAATTATGTAAGGCTTAGATGCAAATAGGGGAGAAAATCTTCCCGATATTGGATTGAGCAATGATTTCTTAGACGTCATCAGAACTAAGTTTTGTACAATAATACAATCAAGAAAGTGAAATGCAAATGCATAGAATGGAAGAAAATACTTGTAAATTATTTAATATTGAGATTTGCATCAAGAATATATACAGAATTCTTACAACACAATATTCAAAAGACGAACTGATTTTTAAAAATCAGGCAAAGGATCTAAGAAAATATTTCTCCAAAAAGATATACAAATGGCCAAAATCAGATGTAAAACATCATTAGTCATTAAGGAAATACAAGCCAAAAACCCTTACTCAAACACTGTCCAGCACCCAATTATAGGATGCCTTTAATTACATCTAATCTATACTGTATATTATATCTAATTTCTAATCTACTATATCTAACCTATAGTCTAAATGCCTAGAATTATAAGCATTTGATTATAGGATGTGTATAATCAAAAAGATAGTGACAGGTGTTGGTGAGAAAGTAGAGAAATTAGAACCCACATGTACTGCTTGTAGGAATATAAAATGGTAACAGTGATTTGGAAAACAGAATGGCAAACTCATTAAGCAGAGTTTCTATAAGACACAGCAGTTTACTTCCTAGTTATATAATCAAGGAAAATTAAAAATGTGCCCACATAAAGATTATAGCAGGTTTATTTATAAGAACCCCAAAATGGAAACAACCCAAATTTCTAACAACTGATGAAGGGAAAACTAAGATGCCGTACATCATACAGTGATATACTATTTAGGTATTATAAGAAATGTAGGAGAGATGCCTGCAGAAATATAGATGAACCTTGAAAGTACTAACTCAAATGGAAAAAACAATGAAAAAATAATACATTTTCTACCATTCCATTGATAGGGAATGTGTAGAATGGGCAAAACTGTAAAGTAGGTTAGATTACTGAGGACTGAGTGAGAGGTGGGAAGGAATGGGGAGTGAGTGCTAATAGATGATATAATATTCACTATTGGTGAATTTAAAACATAAGAACAGAAATAAAAAATAAAAATATTAAATAAATACATAAATACATAAATAAAACATAAGAGCATGAGGCATGAGAAGAGCAAAATTGAGTGGACCAAATGGTCAGTTATAGAAATCAACCAAAATCTAAAACAAAGGAGCCTCAGTGGGAGAAAGTGGCCTGAATCTTTATCTAGTGCTGTGGTTAAAAAAATGTTTCAGATAGCCTTTGTTGAATGGAGGCTTCTTTGAAAGGGATTTGTCTTTGAAGTGGGTGCCTCCCCTATCAAAGCTTAAACAAGGCACTTGAATTACAAAAAGAAAAGCCAGCTGTCAGAGCTTACACCACAGACATATAAAGTCTCTTTTCCCCCCCTAAATGTAATTGTTATAAACTTTTACATGAAAGAGATTTCTTGTTAAGTATTGCCTGCTACAGTTTATTTTCTTTGTCTTCGTGTAGATCTTTTCCCAGAGGGCACCTCACTTTCATGGTAGTTATCTGGATATGCTTTGAAGGCAAGCATTTCTAAAGGCTTTATTCGGAAAACTGAAACTTTGCTAAGGACAAAATTTTTGTGAAAGGATAGGTTTCCTCTGGAAGTAGTGTAGTATGTTTCACATCATAAAACGTCCTTTTTCTGGATATCACCTGCCTTCCATTAAGATCATGTGCTATTTTAGAAAGTAATTCACAAATTTTGGCTACCATTCAAAATCTCCAGACTTTTTTTTTCCTCCTTGTTTTTATGTTCCTTTGCTTTGTTTTGTTTAACAAGGGTGGGAGAGAGAAGTGTCAAATCCAGTGGTTTCATACAAATTGTTTAAAGAATCACCACGTGGTTTTTCCCTGGCTTTCTCCTGTGTTTTCATATTTATTCCTTGGATCTGAAATGCTCTTACCTCAGTTACATTGAGAGCAACCATAACCAGTCTATGAGGCTTGGCTAAAAAATCTATTCCAAGAGCTGTTTTTAAGCACATGTATATTATTAGTTGGTTCCTTTTGAAGTTTCCATTATCTTAAAATATCTCTGAGGAAAAATGTCAGCTTTATCCATTGATTTGAAAGCATAGGTCCTCACATAAATATCTATGTCAATGTTCAAAGTCATTTTATTTATAATCACCCCAAACTGGAAAAATAACAAGATACTCTTTGATAGAGGAATGGATAAACTGCGCACATCCATACAATAGGAAAATAAGCCATCAGGTTGCAGAAATACATAGGTAAAACAAATACATATAGCTAAGTGAAAGAGGCAAATCTGAGTTATACTTATTGTGTAATTCCAGTTGTATGACATTTTGCAAAAGACAAAAGAAGAAATATAGAAAAGATCAGAGTTTGACAGAGACTTAGGGGGAGGGCGAGGTTTAAATAAATGAAGCACAGGGACATTTTAGCATGGGGATGCTAGTCTCATGGTATTAACAATAGTGGATATATAACAAGGCACTTATTAAAGCCAATAGAACTTTACTGAATGAGTAGTGACTCTTAATGCATAAAATATTATTTAAAAATCATTTAGGAGTCAAGGGATCCCAAGATAGAATGCAGAATGTGAGGACTCTTAACTGTATTTCAAATACACATAGAAAACAAAACTTCAGCAAGGGAGAAAGAAGTGCTGACCTAATTAACTCTGGGAATTAGTGAAGTGTATAAGAATAAGGTAAAAAGAAACCCTACAGAAGCACTGTATTCTAGTTGATAATATTGTTTCCATGGGACTAGGGGCTATCAATAATGATAATGCTCTATCTATATACCTGAATTAAAAAATTAATTAAATGTGTAATGGAGGGTTGCAAACAGGCTTCTCACTGTTGGAGTAGGTATCAGTAGACAAACAAAGGTAGGAAGCTAGAAGGATCCATATAATAATGGATTATCATTGGGGTGCCTTGGTGGCTCAGTCGGTTAAGCGTCGGACTTCGGCTCAGGTCATAATCTCGCAGTCTGTGAGTTCAAAGCCCGTATCAGGCTCTGTGCTGACAACTTGGAGCCTGGAGCCTGCTTCAAATTCTATGTCTTCCTCTCTCTCTGCCCTTCGCCCGCTGTCTTTCACCCTCAAAAATATAAAATAAACATTAAATAAATAAATAAATAATGGATCATTTGGTTAACCAAATGGCTATCCATATAAAATCATCTTTTAGATTATTACAGATACATGTGGATAGCTTCTAGAAGTATGTACAGAAATGTGTCTCTAAATAAGTTAATATATGCACATGTATTTACTTCTGTCGACTGAAAAGGCATAGAAGCAACAAAAGTCCAGAGCAAAGAAAACACTTGGCAGCCAGATGTTGGTTTCTGATAGCATTCTCCAACAAAACGAGCCAATGGTTTTTGGAGAAATGGCTGATTATAGGACTAGGTTAGGAAATACAAGGCAAAGTCAGAATGTGGGAAAATATTTTCTTAAAAATCATAGTGATATATGCCAATGGGACCAAAGGACGAACTCTCAAGGAGCTCCAGTGGCCAAAGCTAAAACAACTTGAATCATGCAATAATTAAGTAGTGTTGGATTATAACCCAAAATATGAAATAAATACATTTAAGTCTATATTGATATGAATAAATGATTCAATAAATAAATGCATGGAAAAGACAAAACATTTCTACTGTAGAATTCCAAATAACTGATGTAAATATCCAATACTCAAGGAACTCAAACATAACTTCTTGCTACTTAAGTTTGGGCTGCTCATAGTAATTTCCTTCCAGAGAATACAGCATGGAAAAGGGGTGGGAAAGAGTAAATTTACAATGGAGTAATATGATAACATTCTTACAGTCAACATCAACAGTGATGTCGTGTTGGCATATGCCTGTGGTATGTGATGAAAATGGCACTCTATCTCTGTGGTCTTCCTCCCCAAACCCGTAACCCTAGTATAAGTATGGGGAAAAAAAATGTTAGGACATTCTGTAAAATACCTGACCACTATTTCTAAAAGTTTCCAAGTGTATCAATGACAAGAAAAGTCAGAAACTGTTGCAGTCAAGAAGTTAAGGAAACATGATGATCAAGGTAAAGTAATGGTTTCCTGGAAGGCGTCCTGAAACAGAAAGTAAACAACAGGTAAAAACCAAAAACGTCTGAGTAAAGTATGAACTTTTGTTAATAATAATGTATCAACATTGTCTAATTAAGTATAACGAATGTGCCATGTTAATGTAAGATAGTAATAGGAGTAACTGGGCAAGGGGCAGAAGGGAATTCTCTGTACTATCTTGTCAGTATTTCTGCAAATCTAAAACTCTTCTAAAAGTAACATTTATTTTTATAATGCTAATCTGACTTAATTTTTAACATCTGCATCATACCAGTCTTAATTGGTCTAATCATAGTTGCTCAAAAGTAAGTCAACCAAGTAGCTTTTGAAAAACTCTGTACTCACTTATCTTCATAAGAAAAGTCCCAGACTCTGGTCAAGGGAAAAATCTGAAACATAGTCAGCTAGAAGACTATAATATAGGAACAATACTTCATCTAGAATTTAAATGTCTAGTGGAAAGAATCAATGATAACCTGATACAGTGGCAGCCTTAAGTAAGGAGCAAATAAATTTTTAGGAGGAAACAAAGAGAAACATACTAAGACTAACAAAGCTGTGAAAATTTGGTAAATAAATTATAATGACTGTCTCCAAGAATGCCCATCTCTAACCATATGTAAGTCCTGGAAAAGTTTGCACTTTCTAAAAATGTTCTGTATTTTGACACTAGTGTTTAAATGTAGTGAAATGGTTAGCTGAGGTTCTGAATATGTACAACACATTACAATGAAGTCTATTAAGTTAAGCCACTCAACTCCTGCAGAAGGCTGCAAAAGTGTAATATTAATTTGTAGAAACTTGAATTGGAAATGTGATATCACTATGTCTCATTTTAACTTCAGTCATTATAATTGGAATGAAGTCTTGTTATTTCATTTTCAGTTTTTCATTAGAAGCTTTATAATAAGGATGAATCATTAGCATTTTAATGCTTTTGTGAATAAAATTGTTGTTGCACTTGCTCTTGGACATGAGCACAATCATTTCTCAAGTGCTCTTTCTCCATTATAATTAAAGGTTGTCTACTTGACAAAAACCCTGGTCTCTGAAATAATAGACACCATTGCTTTTACGGACTACATTATTATTCAGAAAGCATTTTGTACCCATTTTTGATATCTTTTAGTATTTTCCCCAAAACTATCAATGCCCTTTCTTAAGCCCAGTGGACATTTTTCATATCTTGTCATCTCAGTCACCTTTGACACTGATGATTCTTCCTTTCTTCATGAAACACATTGTGTTTCAGAATCTGTGAAAATTCTAGATTTCATTATACATATATGGATACACATTAATTTGCTCTGTATTTTCTTCCTCTCATATCCCAAATTTTGGTTTTCTGCAGGTTTCTGCCTCATTCATTCAGTTTTTGCTTTATAGTGCATTTTTGAACAACCACATTGGCTCCAAGGGTCGTATTATATTTTATCTTAAACTGGCATTTCTCAAGACAGAACAATAGTTAGAATTCATGCACTTATTTAAGAGAGAAATGGATTTAAGTATTTGCTTTGCAACTAACGTTTTCATGAATCTGGTAACTTACTAAGTCTCGATTTTGTTTTTTTTTCTATAAAATACTAATCATAATATTACTATAATCCTATTTATAAATCATACCAAATCTTGTATAAAACACCTTACACAAGCATCTGTTTCAGTTCTCACTTTAGCACTATAATATCCTTAGTAACATAACATCATATAGATGAGAATTTGAATAACTTGCCAGAATAACTTACCGGTGATAAGAACTCAGGTCTGAATGAATGAGAGAACGAGCTATTAATGTCTACTTTAGACACTTACCATAGCAATACTGGACATAAAACAGTAATATCTTACCTGCAGTACGTGTGTATTAGAGATAGAGAGGGAGGGAGGGAGAAAGAGAGAGACTCATACACCAAACTACATACTTGAACCCTTCAGTAAATATAAGCTAGATATTCATTCAACATAAAGCTAACCTATTCAGTAGACTATTTCCCTAACTATTCCAACTCATTTCTCCTCCTGCATCCCTTCACTACCCTTCACTAATTAGTAGAGTGGAATAATCTTTTCCTGATCCTTCTTCTATCCCTATATCCAACTTATCAGGTCCCTAAATTCCACCTCATCAAGATCTTAATATCTATTTACCTCTTCCCTTCCCACTGCAATTCCCAGGGTCAAAGCCGTCATCCTTTCACACCTAGATACCTGAATTATATTTTACCAAGCATGCCCCTTCTTCATAACCCTTTGGTTTTTCTAATTAAATGTAACTGTCATATTTCCCTTCCTACTGCTAAGACCAGAAAATATCCCAATCTCCATTGCTGTGAAGCTGAAATCAAATCTTCTTAAAGTACTTTACAATGTCTGTATTTGGAACCTGGGTTGAATTTACAGTTTCTTTTCACATTACTTACTAAATTGCCTTAAGGAATAATGATTTTCCCACATTGAGAACTTCTAGTTTGCTTTACATTTTGTCTAGAAGACTATTGTCTACATCCTTAACCTTTCTGGTTCTTGCTTATAAAAGAAAGACAGCACAGAGAGGAGAAGCACAGTTTCTGGAGCTGAAATAGCAGAGTTCTATCATGTTATAATCTTGGTTAAGTTAATTCACGATTCGGTATATTGGTTTCCACATCGGTAAGATAAGGAAAATAGTATGTGCCTCACTGGTTGTTCAAAGGCTACATGCCTTAAGGTTTTACTAAAACAAAAGTAGCATGTATAATGGTAAGAAAAGACTCAATAAAAAAAAAAAAAACTGCATCATTACATGACACAGAATCTACAATCCTAACATATACTTTGGTATATATTTTATAAAAACATTAAATGTATATTATGTACAAGAAATAAGTCAGTAAATCATATCATTAATTTAATGTTAGAAAATGAAAGAAATATAAACATGCTCCCGATCAGTGAAAGATGCTTGAAGGAATCCTGGCTGAGCATCAAAAGATCAATTTTATTTTTCTCCCAGCATACATTTCTATATATGATCAATACTTGGAAACAAATTTAAATGAAGAAGTAAATGAGTTGCTCAGTACTTTTATATATGGTTGATGAAAGTATGCTAACATGTTAATACATTTCAAGTAAATATTTTTTGTATCATCTTTGTTTTCATAACATAAGCCAATCTTATATTTTTCTGGATTTATATGTTATATATACAACAAATGCAATGTCCTTAAATGTATGCAAAAATACTCTTTAATGAAATCTGATACATATTTTGCATAAAAAATAGTTATATTTTATTGAAAACTGGAGTATGCTGAATTTTGCAATAAATGCCACCACTTGAAAATTAATTGTGAAGTTACTATTCTTTTAGTTCTATTATATACTGATCTGTGCACACTGGAAATAAGAGTGATTAATTTCTTCATAGGCTAGTGTAAATTAAAGAAGAAAGCTTTTCAAAAAAAAAAGTTTAGAAGCTAATATGATCTCTTCTGAAATTTTCACCTTCTTTTGTTGAGATTTTCATTATCCCAAGTCAGCAGGGAGAGTGCTAATTACTCATTTAAAGATGCTAAGGTGGCTCTGGGAGGTAGATGAGAAGATGGAAGACCCTACTAGAAAACATGTCCCCTACAGGGACTACTTGTTTGCAGTTCTTTCTTTTGAAAGCCTCAGAGGGAAAGTTTTTTACAGTCGGCCATGAAAAAAAAATCTATTAACTTATAAGTGGAAACAATAAGCATTATTAGAGAGTTAATGTTAAAAATTATTTCCTTGGGTCTTTCTATTGACTCCTGGAGCCCTTAGCTTGCATAGGCAGGTGATAAATTTACAGAAGGGAACACACCATCAGCAACCCTGCAAACTCAACCAAAGCCATCTACTTTTTTTTAAATCTATTTTTAATTAATTAATTAATTAATTAATTTATTTATTTATTTATTTATTTTGAGAGAGAGAAAGAGAGAGCAAAAACAGGGAAGGGGCAGTAAGAAGGAGAGAGAAAGGATCCCAAGCAGGCTCCACACTGCCAGTGCAGAGCCGAACGTGGGGCTTGAACTCACGATCATGTGAGATCATGACCTGAGCTGAAACCAAGAGTCTATGCTTAACCGACTTAGCCACCCAAGGCCCCCCAAAGCCATCTCCTTTTGAGCCCTGGAAGTAGTTGAGTAGGAATTGCTAGCCAAGTAGTAAGCAACATGCATCTTAAGGAAGAGAAAATCAAACTGGATGCCAGAAGCACTGTTTTCAAGACCAAAACTACAGAAAGTATAGATGAAGATGAAGGACAGAGCGAGCTGCCTCGTCCTTACCCAAGAAGTCGATCAGAAGAAACTTTATTAATAACACAGTGAAAGTACTGAAAAGGATCTAACTTCTCTACTTTGTGAAGTCTTTTGAGGAGTTTCAGCTGGAATCACAGCTTCTCCAAGGAGACAGTCATGTGTTTCAACTGTCAATCTAAGATGTAAGAGAATGTGTTGCCCTTGATGCTCTTTGAACCCGACTGTCCAGTCTCAATTCTATGCTGGTAGAAGAGCTGCCTTTTCACCATGCCTTTTCACCATGCTCAACAAAATAAATGAGCAAACATGTATGCTAGTGTTTGTGCCTCTTCCCACGATATGACCTCATCCTTCCAACAAGAAAATGGAACAGAGCAGCAAATTTTACCCTCAACTCAAGCTAGCACATACTGTTCAAGGCGTAAATTAGGAAAAGGGCAAAAGAACAGTAAGCAGATTGTCATTTGCACAAAGGTGTCATTAGAGAGAAACTATTTAAATTATGTTTGAAATTGACAGAAATGTGAAACTAATGGAAAAGGTAGAAAAAATTTTCACACAACTTCCTTTTTTAAACAATGGCTTTAAAAATATTTTAATTGTGATAAAATACATAGAACATAAAATTTAATACCTGAACCGTTTTTAAGATCACAGTTCAATAGCATTAAATTTATTCACATTATTGTGCAACCAATCTCAAGAATTCTTTTTATTATGCAAGACTGAAACTCATCTATTAAACTTCTCCCCATTCTCCCATCCAGCTAGTGCCTAGCAACTACCCTTCTACTTTTTTTTTTTTCTCTTATGCTGATCTGTTCAAAAAATTCTCCCATTTGAAGCATGAGTTGGTATGGTCCGTTCATATCCTATTAGTTGAATCCTTAATGGTTGGTATTTATCTTTTTGTTACTTTATTTCACTTAACATAAATCAAGGTCCATATGTGTTGTAACATGTGTCAGGATTTCCTTTCCTTTTAAGACTGAACACTACTCTACGGTGCATATACACCACATTTTGTTTATTCAACCATTAATGGATACTTGGGTTGCTTTCACCTTTTGGCTATTTTGAGTAGTGTTATCATGTACATGGGTGTACAAATATCTCTCTCAGACCTTGCTTTTTATTCTTTTGGGTATATATCCAGAAGTGGAATTGCTGGACCATATGGTAATTCTCTATGTACGTTTTTGAGGATTATACTGTTTTCCATAGTGTCTGGACCATTTTACATTCCCACCAATAATACACAAGGGTTCCATTTTCTCCTCATCCTCACAACAAATGTTAGGGGCATTGGTTTTGTTATTCGTTTGTTTGTTTTATACTTGCTCTACTAATGGGTGTAAGGTATTATCTTGTGGGTTTGATTTGCATTTCCCTAATGATAAGTGGTGTTGAGTAGATGTGGTATAAGGTAAGGGTCCATCTTCATTCTCTTGCATGTGCATATCCAGTTTCTCCAACACCATTTGTTCAAAAGACCATTCTTTCCCAATGGATGGTCTTGGTGCCCTTGTCAAAAGTCATTTGACCACATATGCAAGGGTTTATTTCTGGGCTCTGTATTCTATTCTCTTGGTCTAGATGTCTGTGTTTATGCCTATATCACAGTGTTTTGATTACTGTAATTTTGCAATAAGTTTTGAAATCATAAATATGAGATATCAACTTTTTAAGATTGTTTTGGCTATTCAGAGTCCCTTGAGATTCCATGTGAATTTGAGTTTTTTTCTATTTCTGCAAGAAAAACGTGATTGAGATTTTACAGGGATTGCATTAAATGTATAGATCACTTTGCGTTGTATCTGTATCTTAACATAATCATTCTTCCAATTCAGGAACACAGAATACTTTTTCATTCATTACTGTCTTCATTAATGACTTTTGGCAAATTTTGTAATGTTCAGTGTACACTTTTGGTCTTCTTGGTAAATTTATTCCTAAGTACTTATTCTATTTGATGCTATTCGATGCTATTCTTATTTGAAGCTATTATAAATGGAATTGGTTATTGAAATATAATTGACATATAGCACTGTGTAAGCTTAAGGTATAAAAATGGTGATTTGCCGCATTTATATATTGCAGTATGATCACTACCATAGCATTAGCTAACACCACTGTCCCATCACATAATTATTATTTCATTTTGAATTGAGAACATTTGAGATCTAATCTCTTAGTAACTTTGAAGTATATAGTACAGTATTGTTGACTATAATCACAACCGTGTACGGTACCTGGTACCTGGGTCTCCAGAACTTATCCAGACTGCTCATTTATTCATACAACTTTTAATATTAAGCATGAATACACAGAAACTTGCCTTTTACATAGGAAAAGTTTCACTAAACATGATTAAATTTCAGAATAATTGAAGTGAGATGTTGAAAATGAATTATGGAGACACAATATCTGAGAGCTGAAGAAATGTAAAGATCATCCAGTCTAGCTTCTTCAGTGTACCGAAATGGAAACTTAAGCCCAGAAAGATTATTAATTTTTTTTGCCATATAATGAGGTGTATGTATGGGTCACCTGTATAAAACGTTTAAAAAGCTTGTACTTCTTTTCCTTCAGAAATGTTTATACATGTATTAAATTTTATATTTAATACGTCTTATCTCATACTTTTCTTTCCTCTTCCTTTCTTTTTCTGTAATCTCAATTTTAGTCACATCCCCAACTGTGGTAAGCGTTGACCATAATAGCTGTTGGAAATAAGATGTGTAGGACACAAACTCCTCCTCTTAATGAATGTACTTTATGCCACCACAGCTATCAGAGAAGTAAGCCAGTTATTGACATGCAAAGCAATGATTTCTGTTCCTGAACTACTTGAAAAGTATGTCATTCCCATATTGTTTCCTCTTCTGCCTTCATTTAACACCCCACACATCAGGATGACCCCTTCTTTGGCCATGTCATGATGAATATTTTTGGCACCTTTTAAGTAATCTAGGAAATTGTGCTTATGCCTGACTGAGGGACCACTTCTTACCCTGCTGAATAAAAAAATCCTTCCTTTTTTTTTAATTTCCAATCGGGTCTCCAAAGTAATCCTTTTACCTGTAATCTCCAGAATCTTTTGCAATTCAGTCTGTTCTAGATCTCTAAGGGCATTATTTTTTTCTTCCAGATCCATGCTTTCCTCTTTCAAACTTTGTCTCTAACTCCTTACCCAAAATTTAATCAATCAGCTTTTATGTTACCAGGATGGGAAAAGATATATCATGCAAGTAGCAACCATAACAAGCCTGGAGTGGCTCTACTAATATGACACTGCTTAGACTTTAAGTACAAAACTGTTCCTAGACATAAATGGGACACGTTATTAATGACAATGGCACATTTCTTAAGGAGTCAGTCTTTACTGTATTAGGAAGGCAGCTTATAATCAAGTGAATCTTTATATATTATTATGCTTCTTTGGCTGTACCTTTTTGTTTGCTTTCTGATCTTCCTGGCTGATGGAGTAGCAGATATAAGAAGCAAGGACAGGCATGGGTAGAATTTGCTTTGATACCAACTGCAAGGCTGACCTCTAGCCCAGGCAGTGGTTTTTTGTTCATTCGGGCCCTGCTTATTAAGGTTCACCACTAAAGTTTGAAAATACGGTTTTCTAGTAGGCTTGCTTCGCTTTCATCTCAGCATACAAGTTACTCCTGGGATTTCCTCTGGTAGAAATTTTAGGAGTGGTTGTTTGGTTTTAAGGTATAAAACTCTTGCCATTTCTTAATGTACATCCATTTATTTCGATTATTTAATATATTATGTACACGCATCAGTATTTCCAGATATTTTGGCTTATTTGTTAAGTTATTGATTCCTGCATGCTTTGTAGGAGCAGGAACTTATTTTTAAATGTTAGAGACAGTATAGAAGATTTGAAAAGCAGAGCAAGCCAATATATTATCTTATTGGAAGCCTTGTCAAATTGCCTGCTCTGTCATTTCGATTGACCAGATTAGGTAAAGCCAGAGAATCATTAGAATTTAGTGTGTATTTCAAAGCAGATGTACATAAGGGAAGGGAAGTAAAAATAAGATAAAAACAGGGAGGGGGACACAAACATATGAGACTCTTAAATATGGAGAACAGAGGGTTACGGGAGGGCTCGCAGAAGGGGAGATGAGCTAAATGGGTAAGGGACATTAGGGAATCTACTCTTCAAATCATTGTTGCGGGGCGCCTGGGTGGCTCAGTCGGTTGGGCGGCCAACTTCAGCTCAGGTCATGTTCTCGCGGTCTGTGAGTTCGAGCCCCGCATCGGGCTCTGTGCTGACGGCTCAGAGCCTGGAGCCTGCTTCCGGTTCTGTGTCTCCTTCTCTCTCTGCCCTTCCCCTCTTCATGCTGTGCCTCTATGTCTCTCAAAAATAAATAAACATTAAAAAAAAATTTTTAAAAAAATTAAAAAAAAATCATTGTTGCACTGTATGCTAACTAACTTGGATGTAAAATTTTTAAAAAATTAATAAAAATATTTAGTGTGTATTTTAACTCAATGTGAGTTTATCAATCAGTTGTTAAAATCATTGCTGGAGGTTTATAAGTTCCAATTATAGACAAACACTTATAAGAAATTTTGGATATCAAATTGGAAATCCCAAGCATTTCATTTCTGTTATGAAAGGAGAATATCTTAATGAATTTGAAATGAATTGAATTGAATACAATAGAATGAACATTTTTCCAGAAGCAACAATGTATTATTCAAACGCAAAACTTCTTTGTTTATACATTAAATGTAATTTGTACTAATAATGCTTTACTTGAGGGTATTATGTTAGAGAAATAATATATGTTTTTATATTTGTTTAGTTTTTTTAACATTTATTTATTTTTGAGACACATAGAGACAGAGCGTGAGCAGGGGAGTGGCAGAGAGAGAGGGAGACACAGAATCTGTCAGCACAGAGCCCGACGCAGGGCTCGAACTCACAGACCGCAAGATCATGACATGAGTTGAAGTCGGACACTTAACCGACTGAACCACCCAGGTGCCCCTATTTATATTTGTTTAAAATAAAATCTCTTGGAATATAATATTTACTTTAGGAATTTCAAATTATTGAAATTTGCAGCAATCTTTTAAATCAGTCATTTTCAACCAGGGATAGTTTTGTATCCCAGGGGATATTTCATAATGTCTGAATATATGTTGTTACAACTTGGAGTGGGGTGTTATTCTCCTCAAGTCTAGTTGATAGAGGCCAGGAATGCTATTGCAGATTTGACAATGTATAAGATGGCCACCTACAACAAAGAATTGTCTGGTCCAAAACATCAAGAGGATCAAAATTGAAAAAACTCTGTCTAAATTGTATAACATACTTGAAACCAACTTTGGTTTGATAAGTGGCCCAAAACTTAATATAACATTCTTACCTAAATGCCACTTTTTCTGTTCAATTTTTTGTTCATTAAAACTGGTCTAAAAAATAAAGATTAGTTTTATTAAAAAGGAAACTAAGATGAAAAATTTTCTAAATATTTTTTAAAACTAACATATAAAAAGAAAAATAGTTTTTTGAATAAGATAACTATGAAGGAGATATATTAAAATACATATTTTTAAGTTACATGACAACAACGTGTGCAAACAATGACATACCTTTAAAGAGAAGAAAACTTGATATTATCACTGTATATATCTACACAAACACATATATCACATTATATATGTATATATATATGTATATAGTATGTACATGCATATAATGTGTATTTATATATAATATCATTATAAAAATATCTCAGTAGAAATTTTATTTAAATGCCTGTTGCATCGAACATAAGGGAATAGGCATTAAGAAAAAAAAAAGAATGGCTAAGATCAATAACTAGCTGTCATAAAGGTAGAGTTGAGTGACTCACGTTAACTTTACAGATTCAAACCACAGTATATTTCTTTTATGCTTGTCCTTCAATACTCCTAGACAGAACAGAGATCTGAGAAACAATGTAAAAATAAAGTAAGTAATTGTTAATTTAACTTGTTATTCCAGATTTATTTCTGAGCAGTCCACCTATAAATATCTTCCATCACTTCTTCATTTGACATTTTACTTCTACACCTACTATGATATTTGCTACATAACTATGTGAAAATTATTCAGATAAGGAACTGTTTCTCAACATGCATTAGGCATTTCTTAGAAAAACGGACCACATCTTGTTTATTTTGTTTCTTTGAAACTAGTGTGTTTTCTGGCATATATATATATATATACATATATATATATACACACACACACATATATATACATATATATATATGAAACATTTATATGATATTCAGCCAATTTAGAAGGAAGGGAGGAAGGAAAAAATGAAGAAGATTTTATTTTTTAAAGCAACAATTAATTTTTTTTCTCAACCTCCCAGTTCAGTCGATGTCAAGAAAAAAGAGGGAAATTTAACTTAAAAAAATGGTCAGTAAGGGGCAAAAATGGGAACATGATGTTATCTAGAATGTAAGAATTTCCTGCTTCCCCTAGGCTAGACTCATGAAATTAAAATTACTGCTCTTCGAGCCACTGCCATTGTTGGTAACATTGCTGTGGCCTTATGAAAAATGATACTGGAGCCACTGTCATCAACACTGCTGGGATTGCACACAGCCAGGAAGATTTTCTCTCCCTTCTGCTTTCAAATCTCTTATGAATGCTTCCTAGTCAGATCTTAGTCAGAGCCACTCATCAAAAAATGTTAGATGTCACGCAGGACATGGATGTGCACATAGACCTCTCGTCAGTGAATCGATATCTTCATGAGATGATAATAGTCATTTTCTGTATGTATATATAAATTATAAAGGTAGTAATTATCCAAGGAAATTCAACAAAATGTCAAAAACTGACTTACATCAGGAAATATTTAACAACAAATTCTTCAATATTATTTTAACTCTCGAATCTATAGAAATGATATGCTTCTCTCATATATTCAACATTTTTCTTTTCTACAGAATCTCTATTTTAAAAATATTAACTTGTATATACATATATTATATGTTATGTCATGTATAATATATGATACATATTTTTTAAATTTTTCCTATAACCTGTTATCCTCTTTTCTCTGGAAATTTTACATAGAAAGCCAATAATTGTATATTCAGGAAACATAAGATATATATATATACACATATATATAAGATATATATATACATATATATAAGATTTATATATACACATATATAAGATATAAGATATATATGTGTGTGTATATATATATATATCTTCAGGGAGGTCCAAAATATATAGCAATGAGTAATATACAAAAACGGAATCTAAGAAATTATTTTTCTTTATTAAATTGCAATACAAATCCTGTATAGTAGAGGAAATCATAGTAACTTATCACATTTATGAGTTTTTGTGTGAATTCTGTGGAAGCCAACATTGCCTGGGAGATGAGCATGACAGTAGAAATGTGAACATTCATAAGATTTGTCCCAAGGTCATTTTGCCTTAAAAAGTATTAAAACTTCTAAAAATGATATTTGTCTATTGCAGCAGCAGAATAAGCTCAAGGTCAAATAGCAGCATTTCTTCATTTTTTAAAATATGAATCTAAACCTTACAAGAACTGAAATGCTTAAGGACATCAATAAAGAAGGCATTTTTAGAATAAAATCTTTGAATGATGGTTCCATGTGTAAAAAAGAGTCACAATCATTCAATTGCTTGTGTGTTTATCTTCAAAATGTCCCCAGATATTATATCTTAAAGAACTGAAATTTGAAACAAAAGAAAGTGCCTAGTGTTTAGAAATTGTGTTCTTAAATACCATAATGTATTGGAAGAATTCTGACACATGCAAGGGTTAGAAAAGTTTTTGTTTCTTCTTTCTTTTCTGTTGGCTGTGAGAAATCTTGATCTAATTAAATCTTCAGATACAATAAATACTTTTTAATGTATCTGATTTTTAAAAATAAGAATAAAATTTTATTCTAATTTTATTTCACTGCAAAGAAAATAAAGTTTAGTGCAAAATATACATAAATACATATGTATTTGTGCGTGTATTAAAAGGCTTTGTAAAAGAAATCTCAGAAATAGTGTTCCATCTTTATTTTTTGTTGTAAGTGTAATAATTATTTATAGTTAAATTTATGTATATCCTTATAAGAATGATGATTGTTGAAAATAGTATTGTTTTCTGACATTACATATTTATATATTCTTTATGAAAACCATAACAAAGCTAGATACATCTATCGATCGATCTACCTCTTAAATTCAACAAGAAATACTTTTTAAGAATAAATGTGGGTTTTTTTTGTGTTTTTTTAAAAGATTTTATTTTTAAGTAATCCCTACACCCAATGTGGGGCTCAAATTTACAACCCTGAGATCAGGTGCATGCTCTACATACTGAGCCAGCCAGGCACCCTAGGATAGATGTTTTAGAGAGAAACTATCTTCCGCAACTTGAAAGCAGATTGGCCTGAAAACAAGTTCCAGAAACTGACTATTGTTAAAAAGAAAATGACAGATCCAAAATGGCATCAGTAAACCAAGACTTAATATCTAACCTAACTGCAGTTTCAGTCCGCCAGAAATGTAAACTTTAATCAGGCAAGGTAGGGATTATTCTGGTCAGCACTAGAAAATTTACAGAGGGGGTGATGGGCATTAAAAAGGGCACATGTTGGGATGAACGCTGGGTGTTATATGTAAACCAATTTGAAAATAAACTATTATAAATTTAAAAAAAAAAAGAAAATTTACAGATAAAACCTCTTCCTTTCTCCTTAGAAGGGTGACCTTGGCTAGAACAATGGATTACTTGCTAACAGTTTTCTTTTTTACACTCCCCCAATACTTTTAAAAAACTTTCCTTTTCTGTAGCCCTTTTAGAGCTCCCTCATCTTGCTAGACAGGATGCTGCCCAAATCGTGAATTAACTAATAGTTGATTCGATCTTTAAAATGCACTTGGTTGAATTTTTGTTATTTTACAGTGTGACAGCAATAGAAGAGAAGCTTTAGTTCACAATCCCAGGGAAGTCTCCAGAACCAACAAAACATGGCTAGAAATGGATTTTAGGAGCTGGATGAGATGGAGGATGGGATAGGGAGGAAGAGATAAGAATTTATTTCTCCTTTTGTTTTTTTAATCAATGTTTTTTTAACTGGTGGGTTATTCCTCCCGTGGAGCATGTTAGTGCTGGTTGTTCCCCCATCCTTGATATACATTTGGTCTTCTCCGAAACTTTCATTTAAGCGATTTTGGTGAATAGTAAATAGTAAATTATTTTGGTTTTATTTTTAATTTTCCTAATATATAATGAATTTAATCATGTTTCCATGACTATTAGCTAGTGTAAAATCAACAATGTGAAATTCGTGTTTAAGTCCTTTTCCTATATTTTTTATTTGACTATTTTTTCCTTATTGATTTATATATTCTGAATATGAGTCTTTTATGGATATATGCTTTGCAATTTCTTTCCTTCTGCAACTTATCTTTTCACTTCAGTGGTATTCTTTTACATCAATTACACAGGATTGGATACTTGAAAATACCCAACTCTTTTTGAGTTACTCATCTAAGGCTTTAATAAGGGTAAAAGAGAATTTCTTGATTAGGCCTATTCTCAGGATCATGACTCGGGATTTTATTCACTGACAAATACACCTAGAGCTAGCACTAATTCACAACTAGAATTGCTTTTGGAAGAATGGACAAATCAATGTCTTAAAATTAATGAGGTAAAAATGATAATATTAAGTTGATGGAGTATTAAAAAGGGATCAAAAGTCTCAAGGAGGTAAACATGCCAGTATGAGTTTACTACATAAGACCCGAGAACAGATAGCTATGTTTCCCAGGAGGCAATAGAGACATTCTTTTCCATAAAACGAATACTAATGTTTGTTATAGGAACATGAGCATCACTGAGAAGCCTAGGTTGATAGTAATAGTAATGTCTTCGAACTTATTTCACTGAAATTAATGGGGATAATAGGATTCTGCAATAGCAAAGAGCAAGTGGTAACATTTTATTTTCAGGAAGAAGATGGACATATTATTGTAAGAAGCAGACAGGAAGCCAGGAACAAAGACTCCCAGGAGTTTGTTCCTGTGGTTAATACATCATGATGTTCCTAGTGGCAAAATAAATGGGCAGCCAACAAGGATATATAATGACCTATAAAATCTAAAACCAATGTCAGCTAAATAGGAAATCAGGGCACCTTAGTCAGTTTCCAGACCTGAACTAGTTTCAAACCCTGAGCTCTTCAAATTAAGTAGAGTGAAAGTCATCTTGAAGAAGGTCCCCATAACATCATATGAAGAGTACAGAGCAGAAATTTCCCCAATATTTCATCCAAAGGGAAGTTTAGTCATTTACCAAGGAAAAAGTTTTCACTGGAAAGAGTAGAATTTCCAGCTATTTCTAAAGTTTCTGGATACATGGCCTGATCTAACACTAATACCCTGATGGCACAATGACTCACGAATGGAGTAGCCATACTGGTAGGAAAAGAGGCTATTTATGGATCTAACAGCATTGACTTTCCCCTCACAAAAGCATATCTAGCTACAAGTACGACTGAATGCTCAAACCCTAGGAAACATAGAGACTAAGCCCGTGATACTGTACCAGCCCATTAGGTGGTAACAGGCTGATTATATCATAACCACTCCACCAGAGAGAGTGAAGACATACATATTTATTGGAACTGAAACATATTTGGAGTCTAAGTGTGCCTATCTTACTTGTAATGCCTCAACCAGAAAATTATCTGAGGGTTCGCCCTAGTGCCTGATTTATCATCTTGGGACCCTACCTCTAGAACTCAGACTTCCCACCCTCCAGAACTATGAGAAACAAAGGTCTGTTGTTTAGAGCACCCATCTATGGCATTTTGCTATAGCAGCCTGAGCTGACTAAGACACCTCCCTAAGGGAAAGGTTAAAATGGCTTACTGTGGGGTTGGCATCCTATAAGATACAATAAATGCTTGAACCATCCTATGTAACTCTCAACAAAAGAATACATGTGTTTGGGAACCAAGAAGTGGACATTGGAAATGGCTTGTCTCCAGTGGCTCACCTGGGGAATTTATCCTTCCCATCACCTCAACTTTAATCAAAACTGGTCTAGAAGTCATGTTTCCAGTGGGAGAAACAGTTCTACAATGAGCACAAGTAGAAGTATGGCTGCTGTCTAGGAATGTAGTGAGTCCTCTTACCAATGGACACATAGGAAAAGGAAGGAGTTACTCTCCTGGCTGGATAATTAATATGGAGGGTTTAATATGGAGCACAAGTGGATCAGGACGATGAAAAATGTATACCATACTTGAGGCCGATAGTGTCAGACTCAAACCCCTCACAAATTTCAACATGCTTCAGCAGAACTCCAGTTGCCAGTGTCTTTTTTCTCTGCACCTAAGGATTTTCGTCACTATAGAGGACCACCGTCAGCTCATGGCAAACCTTAATGAACAGCCCCTTGGATCATTTCTCAATAGTTTTGAAAGGGATTGATTTATACAAGTTAGCTTCTTCATCCATCCAATGGGATAATTCTGATACAGTAAAATTTGCCCCATTTCCTGAAGTTTCCCTAGAAGTTTAAATTGTAGTCTAAGAATTTTGACTGAATAAGACATCCTTTGATGACTGCTTCCCTTCTTTCAAATGCTCAACCTTTACCATGGTTTCTTGCTTTCCCAAATAAAGTGTTTTCATCAGAATTCTTGTCTTAGGGACGGCTTCTCCAGTAACCCAAACCAAGACACCTTGTAGCACATCAGACACCCTCCTAAATACAGTTGTGACCTTCAGTACTTTTTAAAAGTATTGTAAGCCTCTGAAAAGGATAAAAAATATTCTGGTCCTTAAATGGTGTTTTCATGATTTAAAAAACAAGGTGAAATAAAAATGAATACATTTTATATTCAATTATACATTATCATGAATTGCTATTACCATTTTAAAAATCATTTGACAGATCATTAGAATAATCTCTGATAAAGGCATCTGGGTGGCTTAGCTGGGTAAGCCTCAAACTCTTGATTTTGGCTCAGATCATGATCTCATGGTTCATAGGATTGAGCACCGTGTCAGGTTCCACCACTGACAGCACTGAGCCTGCTTGGGATTCTCTCTCTCCCTCTCTCTCTGCCCCTCCCCCACTTCTGCATGCTCTCACTCTCTCTCTCCTTCCCTCCCTCTCTCTCTCAGAAATAAATAAATAAACTGTATAAAGGAAGAATATCTGGAAAATGGAAAAAATAAAATGTATACAAACTACTATAACTAAAACAAGATAAGGCCCCCTGATTGGCATGGAACCCTCCAGGGCCTGTCTATCTATCTATGCCCCTCCCCATTTATCATCTATCTAGTGGCCATCCCAATTGTGAAGTAATAACCACCTCGGTAATTTTATTTGTGGCAAACATTACAAATATAGCTGAAGGAACAGAAGAAAGAGAAGTATGGATTTTTCCAAATGATAGAGAAGCACTTGAGATCCTCTTGGTCATAATTTCCTAAATTATGCTCTGTGGGAACACATAACACATTAACACATATTATGTTCTCTGTGGAACACTAGTCCTCGTACAGCCCTTAAACTAAGTAAAGTAAAACACTGTCACAACTGTCGTATTTCCCCTCCCATACTTTATCCCAATTCTTTCTCAAGTATTCACAATGCAAATGTGAAAGTCTGTTTAATAAACTTTCATAATTTTTTTCTTAAATGTTGTTTTATTCTGTATTCCTCCAACTTACTTTACCAAGGATTTATAAATCAGTGTGTATGTGTATGTGTAAAAATATATAATAAGTTCTCTAACCTTTGGAAAGTGCTGCTATTAGTACTCAAATATTAGGATTGAAGCAAATCTCATTGGTGACATGTCTTACTATCTCAAATGTCATTCTTCTGTATGTTCCATGTATGTGATCCAATAAATCAAGCATGACAATTATATATTAAGTCCACACGCTTGCCTATAATTAATATTAAAGCATATTAATTGACCAATTTTTTTAATAAACATAGATGTTATGGGGAATGTGTAGAATGTAGCTCATTTTCTTACCACAAATAATTTGAAATTTTCTAGAAAAACAAGATTTATGTGGAAATATGACAGCACAAAAGATGCAGTGCAAACTAAATGACAAGCATCATTCTATAAAATACAAGGGTACTACAGTTTCATAGAAAATCAATATAAATATATTCAATATTTACCCATTCTCCTGTCTTATTCTTACTAATATGATAGTAGCTAATTATTTTCAGTCTGTCTCATTCTTTATTTAGTCATATTAGACTTCTTCATAGCCTAATTCAAACCACATTTCTCCTGGATACAGTGAAAACTTTCTTCAAAGGCACAGTAATCTTCATGTTAACGTAGCTTGGAATTTCAAGGGCATACCTGATATAACAATGTGTTGTCATAAATATTTCTGACATTTATTCACTATAGTTACTTTAAAAGCAAGTTAATATTTCAAAAATAAATTAATAGTAACATCATTTCTCAGCTCAATTATAAAATATGCTAATGTTTCAGACATTCTTAATGCATCAGGATTGGCTAGGGACTGCTGTAGCCAAAGTAAAAAGAATTTTAAAAAGCAGTATTCCATGGTGAATAATTTAACCATATGGTCATTGGCTTTGATTTAATTTACAATGGATACTAGGAATTTTATGATATATCTGAAATACATATACTATTTCTAAAAAGGACATTTTAGAGGAAAGGAAATATAAATAGTATGATGAAAATTTCATGTATTATATTTCTTTCCAAATTTTACCATGGCCTTTTCAAATTCTCCAAGGAAACCTATTTCCTTCGGTATATTAGAAATGACTTCTCCAATCAGACAGTACTGACACTGTTAATGTGCG
Organism: Paguma larvata; assembly: GCA_030068075.1. Taxonomy (NCBI): domain Eukaryota; kingdom Metazoa; phylum Chordata; class Mammalia; order Carnivora; family Viverridae; genus Paguma; species Paguma larvata. The sequence continues at coordinate 41,558,231 of CM057840.1, forward strand.
AGAATTATGATTTGGATGAATTTTGATAAATCAGAAATTATCAGGAAAATTCCTCACAATTAAACTTTAATTATGCTGAGATACCACAGAGAGAGAGAGAGAGAGAGAGAGAGAGAGGGAGAGAGGAAGAGAAACAGAGTTGTTGTTACGTTGTTACAGTATAAAATTGTCCCTCACTAATGAAATAAAGTCTTAATGACAGACTAGGTACATTTTGAAAAAATCCAACAAGGAATATTTTATACATGTATGTGCATGTTTGTGTTAAAATATGTATTTATATATTTTTAATATGAGTGTGTGTATATTCTCACACACACACACACACACACACACACATTTGTTTACAGCTCACTAATTCTGTCTTCTACAAGGTAAGAGTTTCTCCACAAAACTAAGTATTCACTTGACCTGGTTGGCCATATTAAATCAATGCAGTTATTAATATGAGGTGACGTAACGAGAAGTTTGGGCTTGCCATGTGCACATCTGAGAAAGAAAATCAGGTTATAACTAGAGAGAAGGCCGGTAAAATTCCATGAGTGGCCTTTGATAAAATTTAGGTTGAAACTTGCATGGATTCCACTAACATTTTGTGTTAAAATGTAACAAAGTTTAGCAGTGTCCCTTTGAGTAGGCTATATCACTTCTTTCAGCATCTGCATCTTCATTTACAAAACAGGGATAATAATTCCTGCCTTATGTTCTTCATGGTTCTGTGTCAAGAAGTGATGGTAATTGAAAATACCTCAACAAATAGAAAGTTTTATTTTTCCTTCTATTTTTGTATCCATCTGTATTTGTCACCAAAATATGTTAGGCCTATATGAGATAGTATGCAATAACATGTTGAAGTGGAGAAAATAAATAAAAGACATAAAATGGGATTACTATTGAGAGGAAACATGAAATGCATTTTTACACTGACACTTACAAATGAAAAGCAATGTCAGAATGAAGATTCAGTACAGACATTGACATTCTGTGGTTGAAGGAAGCCATTGAGAAAAATCCTGCGTGTATGCCATCATCTTGGACAGAATTCTGAACAGCTTAAAAGTATCACTGGGACTGTGAATATGCTACTGATGTGATTGAAAGAAAAGACCATCAAACACCAGATTCAAGAACTTCCCCTCATAATTATCTATTTAATTGCAGCAATGTGATACTTTAGCATCCTTTAAACTATCATTGTTAGTGGAGTCCATTAAGCCAAACAGTAAAGATCAATGCTGATTTTAGGTAAAATAGTTTGCTTATTTTTCCTAGAAACTATTCTGAAACCACAATTTACTAGCTCTCTTTTGCCCTCCTTTTAATTCATTTCATGTTATGTGTTCCTGCTGGTGTTCATTTTCACTGCCCTTACTGTGGGATAGGTGTCTCCCTCCTAATTGTCGCCGATGTCACTCTATTCACAAGGTGACACTGCAGTAGCAGCTTTGTCACCTAAATCAGCATGAGCATTCTCTCTGTTGACCAGTACACTATCATCTGCCATTTCTCATGCCTTGGTCCTAATTAAGAACTTTGTGCTCATATGAATTTTAGTGTGCTGCATTCAGGTTTAAATAAGGAAAGGAGTGGATGAAAGTTACTTAATTAGAAAGAAAAAAACAAACACATACTTTCCTTATATCTCTGTCTTCTTCATTCTATTTCTTAATTACATAGCATCTATTTTTCCCCACTGTGTACTGTGTGGGTTAATTCCACTCTTCCTCTGATGTTCATACTTAAAGGCAATCAGTATGGAGGTGGTGAGGAGGAAGAGATAAAGCAATGATTTATTAAGCATTACCCCTCAGAGATATAGAAAAATCACTATATTTGTGAGACTCCTCTGCTATTTCAACCGTAATATTATTTTTGCCATGATTGTAACTGGTGTAAATCACACTTCGACTCTCCCACATTTTGACTTCATGATCCTAAGTTGCTTAACCTCTTAAACCTGTTTTCTTATAAATAAGCTAGCAATATAGTTCTTGAGGGTTTACATCATATTATTTATTTATCTATTTTTTCCTTTCTGTAATATTTCTTCTTTATTGCATTGTAAAGTTGAATATTAGAGGGTCATATCTGCTTGTTTAACTTTATGCTTATTCCCATTGCCTAGCACTGTACCCAGAACATAGTAAACACTCAATAAATGTTTGAAAGACTGCCAAAATATTTATGAGCATCTGTGCCAGGAAAGAGATATAATAAATGCTTATATATAGGAACTTGGATAGTCTTCTAAATAGGACTTTTTAAGCAGTATAAATTCCTATAGGTAATGATTAAACCCTACTACTAGACACACATATATGTATATATATGTACATATACATATATATACACATATATACATACATATATACATATATATATATATATATACACGTGTATATATATATATATAACATATTTGAAAACACAAGAGGGTTGGCTTGAGTAAATCAATAGTATGACTTGTAAAACACTAAGTTAAAATAAACCCTCAACTCAAGGTCTAAATTTTATATTTTGGGAAAGAAACTTTGTAACTTATCTGAATGTAGATGGTAGATACCATGTATTGATTTTGTGGGGGGAACTGCTTTTGCTTTACTTCAGCCAAGCATCTCTAATCCCCATTAACCTGTTGAGGATAATATAGTACTCACCCTCTCCTACCACCAATGTCCCCAGTATCGGCACTGCCAACATCTCAGTTCACCTTTTACCCAGGGTGCTTATGCATCACCAGCCTAAGTCAAAAGGAAAATTATCAGGCCACACTTCTGGCCAGAGTGATTAAAATATGTAAGTTTTTATATGTTAAGTTACCATGTTATAGAAAGGCAGTTTCACTATATCGATTTATAAATTGCATCATTTAGCAAGTATTTATAATATGTATATATTTCTACTAGAATAGGAGAGGTAAAGAAGAATAAGCTTTATGAACACTCTTTAGGTACCCTGAAATATGCTTATAAATAAGTGTATGTATATTCACATATATATTTCTACATTATATAAGTATGGAAATATGTATATATAAAACTAATATAAGTGCATAAGTATGTCAGATAATATAAAACAACAATACTGCAAGACTGTGTATATGGGTCAAATAACTGATATGAGTGTTCGGTGACATTATACTCCTTCAGGCAGGGATAATACCTCATTTTCTTTTTTATATTCCTAGATCCAAAACAAAGCAAAGCAACCAACATATTCTCATAAAGCGAAGCTTGAAAAGCTAAGTGCATAACTTCTTTGATATTTCAGAGAAGAGAGTACTTATTTATGCTAGAATAATATGATATGATAAACATAAAAAGGAACTTATCTATCTTAAAAGATCGGATGACATTTTTTCTTTTCTTATTTTGTTGTTGAATATTTCCAACTGACATGAAATGTAATGGAAAATAGATTTTTTATTATGTAAATGTATTTTCTTGTGTCCATATTCTTACAAAGGTTTTGATGACTGAAATTACTTATTTTTAAAATATGAATTCAAATATATTTCCAACATCTGGTTCATCTTTGGGCAAACTTCTGGAGCTATTAATCCATAAACTTTGCAAGGCATTTTTTTCTGATCTTCAGATATTTACAGATTTTAAAGTTCTCCATTTATAGAAGTAACTTAAGTATGTTTTTACATGTTACCTGGTTTGATATTTCTTTCTTTTTTTTTTTTTTTAATGGTTTGATATTTCTAAGAGGTCACAATGATCCTGTCCTCCTCCACCTGTTAGGAATCCTGGTGGATTGAATTAATTGTATTTAAGAAAATGAATTCTAGGGGCGCCTGGGTGGCTCAGTTAGTTAAGCGGCCGACTTCGGCTCGGGTCATGATCTCATGGTCTGTGGGTTCGAGCCCCGTGTCGGGCTCTGTGCTGCTGGCTCAGAGCCTGGAGCCTGCTTCAGATTCTGTATCTCCCTCTCTTTCTGCCCTTCCCCTGCTCATACTCTGTCTCTATGTCTGTCAAAAATAAATAAACGTTAAAAAATAAATAAAAAGAAAAAAGAAAAGGAATTCTAAAACTTTTGGCTACATGTGACCTCAGTTTCATCTTATATAAAAATAGAAAATTATTTTTAAAAATTAAATTTGTCTTTTCAAACTGTTGATGAGAGCCAAACAATAGCCCAAATACTTCTTTTATGTGAATTTTTTTAAAGCAAGAGGTAAATATAACAAGTAATTTCTAGGTCATGTTTTTCTAGAAAGTAGTCATTTATTTTCCTGGTGATCATTCATACAAATAATAACTGTACTTGAGTCCAAATATTAATTGAAAAATTATTTTCAATGTCATGTTAAGGCACATTGGACTGAATGTGGGAAGCAAAAGGTACTGAATGTGGAAAGCAAAAGATAAATAAGACTATATTTGTATTGTTACATGTTTTTTGTTTATGTGTCTGTGTGCAATCTAATAAACAAACTAATAGGGACCATAAGAAAAATAGATGTGAGAAAGAAGTGTATGTCAGACCTTAATTATTGTTTTAACATCCTGATCATTCCCCAAAGACTTTTTTTTTTTTTTTTTTTAGGAACACTGTAATCCTACCATTCCTACCATTCCAGCATTTTCAGAAGGTGGTTTCCGTTCTCCTGTTCAAAGTGAATTTCAATATTGCTCTAGGTTTAATCTCTCATGGTATTGCTTCTTTTCTTATCTATTTTATTCCTATATGTTACATTTCACATTCTTAATGAATTTTTTCTATCTTCTATTGGTATACACATCTCATTCATCCATATACATACATCCATACATACTGCTCGCTTACATTCTTTCATCTACAGATCACCTTCCATCAAAGTTGGTTAAACTTCATAGAAACTAGGCCAGATACATTTCTAACCTATGGCAATATTTTTGTAAACAGTCATGTTGTATAATATACTGCAGCTACCAAAAGTATAAATTTTATATTTTTGAAATGTATAAACATCCTTGAAACCATCACCACAATCAAGTTAATGAGCAAAACATCACCCCAAAAGTTTTCTTATGAACTAGTTCATCTCTCACATTTTATCCTTCCTGTCTAACTTCCTCTCAGGCAACCATATATCTACAGACTCATTTATATTTTCTAGATTTTATAGAAATTGAATCATACAGTATGCACTCTTTCAATAGCATTATTATTTTGAGATTCTTCAGTGTTTTATGTTTCTTAGTAATCCCTAACATTTTATTTTGACTAGCATTCTATTATATGCATATACAATATTATATTTGTATAATAAATGAGTGGATGGACATTTGGACTATTTTCAGTTTTGGGTTATTAAAAGCAAAGCTGCTATGATCATTCATATACAAGTTTTTGTAGAGATATAGGTTTTTCATTTCCTGGGATGAACACTACTTGACCATGATATATTATCCATTTTATATATTGTTGAATTCAGATAGCTAAAATTTTGTTAAGAATTTTATGCATCTGTATTCACACAGGATATTACTCTGTGGTTTTCTTTTCTTGCAGTCTTTTTGTCTTGTTTGGCATCAGGATAATGTGGGCGTAATAGAATATGTTGGGTATTATTCTCTCCTCTCCAACATTCTGGAAGCATTTTTATATAATTGCCCTTATTTCTCTTTAAATGTTCAGTAGAATTCAATAGTGAAACCATCTGGGGCTGAAATTTTCTTTTCAATTTCCACAATAGTTGTAGGGTTATTTTCACTATTTCTGCCTTCTTGAGTGAATTTTGGTACTCTGTGCATTTTAAGGGATTTGTCCATCACATCTAAGTTTTTAAATTTATTGTCATAAGTTTGTTTACAGTATCCACTTTTTCATATTTTCCTTTCTGTAGAATCTATAATAATATCATCTCTTCTGTTGCTGATATTGGCATTTTGTGTTATTTTCTCTTGTTTTCCTGACCAGTCTGGCTAGAGTTTTATTCATGTTATTGATTCCAAAGAAGCAGTTTTGGTTTCATTGATATCTTAAATTTTGTTGTATGTTTAACATTTTATTGATGTCTATTCTGATTTTTATTATTTCCTTTCATTCACCTTAGTTGGATTTAATTTGTTCTTATTGGTATAGTTTTGGAATATAGAACTGTGCTCATAGTTTGGGACCTTTATTCTTCTTTAACAGGTGTTTGGTGCTATAAATTTCTCTTTAGATCTTGCTTTACCAGTTTCAAATAAATATTGATATGTTGTGAAGGATTTTTGTCATCAATTAAGATTTTTTAAAAATTTCCTTTCAATACATTTTCGACTCATGTGGTATTTAAAGGTTGTTATTAATTTCCATAATATGGGGGAAGTAAAACCTCTTTGGATGTTTTAATGCTCCTATAAAAAGCTCTAGCCTTTTGAGACTCTTCACATACAATCGGAATTATATTTGTAGCGATTTATCTAGTTAATGCTTTTATCCAAAAGAATAATAAAACTCATTTCAGCTATTCAAAAGATGAATGGTTACATTCTTGATAGACATCAAAGTTAGCTCCTAATATCAGAATGTTGCCTTCCTAGATATTATATTTCAAGGAGGAATGAGGCCCAAGAATTTAAAGATATCTCTAAGTCATAAAAGATACAGACTCTGAGTTTATTTGGCCCTTGGAAAGACAGATTTCCATCCCATATCAATAGAGAATAATTGTGTGTTGTTTTTTTTTTTTTTCTTTCCTTTATGGGGGGAATTCATCTGCCTCTCTCTGCATATAGGTGGAAAGGATTTATTAATTTTTATCCTATACCTATAGAGTGTCTGACTAGTCATGTAGAACATTTGACCTGGTTTTCATTAAGTTGCTTAAGTCATATGAGGGGAGGGGAAATTGATGAGCCATAGGTTTTTACTGTAGGTAATTAATAAAAAAATCTGTCTCTGATACAGAATATTTCTGTGTCATTTCAGGATAAAATTAGAAAAAATCATTTAAAAACTCTCTCTCTATATATATGTACATATACATATATATACATATGTACATATGTATATGTGTGTATATAATATATATATAGAGAGAGAATGAGAATATTCATACATCTTTTTATTATTGATTTCTAATTTAATTTCATTATGGTCGAAGGATATACTTTGTATATATTGATTCTTTTTACATTTACTGAGACTTGTTTTATGGCCCACAAAAAGTCTATTAGGTAAATGTTCCATGTGCAACTTGAAAATAATATATACTGTGTTGTTGTTGAGTGGATTATTCCATAAATGTCAATTAGTTCAAGTTGGCTAATAGCACTGATGAATTTTTATATATTTTTACTGATTTTCTGTCTACTTGATTTATAAACTATTGAAAGAGAGTTATCAAAATCGTCAACTATAATTGTGTTTGTTTATTTTTCCTCTAAGTCTTGTCAAGTTTTTCTTCATGTATTTCTAAATTCTGTTTCTTATTAGGTACATTAATTTTTATATTTTACAATTCAGACTCCAGCGATAACTCAACCAATTATAATTATTGAGAGTAAAATTATAATTAAAAGAATGATTAATCCACTTAAAAATTCATCAAGTTGTTATAAAAGGGGTCTCTTTACCTGAAATATTTATATATAATTTTGAATATATTAGAGAAAATGTTATTTGACTTTTCATTTAATTAGTCTTTTGGGGATATCGTGGAATGAAAAATTATCAGTGCAGATGTAAAGTTTCAAAAATGAAAGTGATTTGTGACCTCATGTAAAAATATTGAAAATTACACTAACTAGAATTGTTTAAAAAAAACTACTAAAATATATTCCCAGTAGAAAAATTTATAAATTAATTATACAAATATATATGTAACATTAAATATTCTCTTATTTTTTTTCCTATGGGATACTTTCATAAGTTATTTTAACATTGAAAATAGTTTTCCATGAGTTCATATTTTAGATAATGCATGAAAAGAACTTCTATAATCATAGATTTTAAAAAATGTAAAAACTTAGATGTCAACAAATGTCTTTCAAGCCCATCTTTAACTCTATTATTATGTAATTCACCAAAATATTTATTATATAAAGTACTTAAACATTCTCCTCTAATTCTTTATTTAGGCCTCCATTTTTAACTTTAAAACAGTTTTAGAACTATAGGAAAATTGTGAACATAAAGGGTCTCCATATACCTCACATTCATTTTTCCATATTAATGATATCTTATAATAGTATATAGCACATTTGTCACAAATTAATGAACCACTATTGATATATTATTATTATTATTAACTGAAATCCACACTTTATCCAAATTTGCTTATCCAAATTTTTTTTAATGTTTATTTTTTTTTTTTTTTTGAGAGAGAGAGAGTGAAAGTGGCAGGAGGGGCAGAGAGAAAGGAAAGAGAGAGAAACCCAAGCACACTGTTAGCTGCAGCCCAACACAGAACTCCATTTCAGAAACTGCAACATCATGACCTGAGCTGAATCAAGAGACGACACTTACCCGACTAAACCTCCCAGGCACCCCGCTTATTCAGATTTTCTATAGTTTTTATCAAATGTGCTTTTTCTGTGCCAGGATCCCATCCAGAAAACCATATTATTTTCAGTCATCCTGTTACTTATGCTATTCCTATTATAGTATATAATTCTTTTTTATTAGAATTTTATTCCTAGAAATTGTCTTAAGTCCATCTCAATTCTCAAACTCCATCTTCCTCTCTTTCTTTAATATCTTCCTCTCTTTCTTTTTTTTTTTTTCCTTCTCTTTCTCCACTGACTTTGTAGAAGTCTTCAATAAATTTGTCAATACTAAATGCGGAGTCTGATTTACAAAATTTTTGAGTTGAAGTGGCAAGTCATTTTATAATAATGTTAACATATTTGGATATCATATACAATCTTATTTAAATAACGATTTATTCTGAAGTTATTTTCTAAGTGAGTAAACTAATTCAAAATATGTATTGCTGTATCAGTCATCTTAGGCCCATATAAATTATAACAATAGCCTATTCCAGTATATCAATGGCTTATGAAAACAAAGATTGATTTCTCACTCGGTTGGCATGTCTATCGCTATTCATTGCATATCTTCTTCACTTTGTGACTTGGCTGACAGAATAGCCACTGCCTGTGACATTGTTAGTTTTGTGACTAAAAGAGAAAAAAAAAAAAAAAAAGTAACAGAGCCACATAATGGCCCTAATGGGAGAGACAGACAAGTAAACAGACTGCTTGCTGCAATATAATGCAAGTAACTTAGTGATGGAGGGATGGAAGAAGGCTATGGAAGTCTTTCGAGGTGAGTGGCTTTTCCAGACAATCTGAAAAAGTGTAAATTAACCTAGCAGAAGAGAAATGCAAGAGTGCTGCAGGCACAGGGAGTAATACATCTAAGTGAAAGAAGGATGAAGAAGATACCTTAGTGCTCTCAGGGAATTACAATGATTTGGTGTTGCTAAAGGGCAAGGTGGGAGGTTGAGGCAGGGAACAAAGGAGAAAGTTGCACTGTTTTATGTATATTAGCTTGCTAATACGTAAGTAATATAGGTGGGGATCTTAAAGAATCCATATCCCCAAATGTTAGATTGATATTAAATATTAATTTATGGTATATTATTAAATTTGGACATCAAACAGCTTATAATGTTCTGCTCTTTTTAACAATAAACACGAGTGATCTTAGAACATGAGACAAGGCATACCTATTTACAGCATGGAGGAGTTGGTAGAGAACATGCAGAAAACAAAATCAGGCAGAATTTGGACTTCTGTGGTAAGATGTGGAGGGCTGGGTGTTTTAATGAAAGAAATCTTACAGAAGATGTGGCTGGCAGAACAGTTTCTTTCTATTGCCTCATGGGTATTATATAAAAAGTTCTTCAATGACACCAATAAATGGAGAGATATTCTGTGCTCATGGATTAGAAGAATTCATATTGTTAAAATGTTCATACTACCCAAAGTAATCTACAGATTCAATGCAATACCCATCAAAATACCAAAGGCATTTTTCACAGAAATAGAACAAAGTATCCTAAAATTTGTGTGGAATCATAAAAGACCCCAAAAACCAAAGCAATCTGGAGAAAGAACGAAGCTGGAAGTATCATGCGTTCTGATTTGAGACTATACTACAAAAGCTATAATAATCAAGACAGTATGAAAATAGACACATAGAGCAATGGAATAGAGTAGACCTGTAGCCCAGAAATAAACCTGCACATATATCATCATTAATCTATGACAAAGGAGGCAACAATATACAGTAAGGAAAAGACAGTCTCTTCAACAAGTGGTGTTGAGAAAAACAGCTAGATCCAAAAGAATGAAACAGGACCTATCTTTTACACTATATACAAAAATAAATTCAAAATGGATTAAAGACTTGAATGTAAGATGTGAAGCCATAAAACTCCTAGAGGAAACATAAGTGATGCTCTCTTTGCCATTGGTCTTAGCAATTTTGCTATTGTTGTTGTTTTGGATCAGTCTCCTCAGGCAAGGGCAACAAAACCTGAAATAAACAAATGGGATTGCAGCAAACTAAAAAGCTTTTATCTAGTGAAGGAAATCATGCAAAATAAAAGGAAATTTACTTAATGGGAGAGGTTATTAGCAAACCATCCATTTAATAAGGGGTCAATGTACAAAATATATAGATAATGTACACAACTTAATATTGAAAAAAATAAATAACCTGATTAAAAAATGGGCAGAGTGAAAAAATCTCTGTGAGACTGGAATTGTCAGTAGGATGCTTTTGGATATTCATCTATGCCAACAGTACCTGCCGGCCTTTTCCTATTTTGAACCAGAAACAAATATCACATGTATTGAGAAGATTAGTTTAGATACTGTGGAAGCCACTCCTCCTCCCCTTACGCATAAACACACAAATGATGCAAGATTAATTAAACACCTGAGGTTGATAGAAAGCCAATCTAAAAAAAAAAAAAAAAAAAAAAAAAGAGGTTTATATTTTCCTCACAGACTGGAGAAGATAGTCCTATAGGCATGAATATCCTAACCACCAGACTTTCTAAGAGTCAAGTAGAAAGTCGGTGAAGTAAGTCTAAACTATTACTTTAATTGGCCCTGATTAATTTGTCAATTCTTAGTTGATGAGAAAGACGGTTGATTGGAAGCACAAAATGCAGAATGGGTTGAATTATGCACAAAGAGAGTTCAGAGTAAGATATCATACTGATATATAAAAATAGAGTCAATTTGTGGAAAGCTGAGACTCACAGATAGATATATGGTAAATGTCATACCTATCAGATGAGCTAAGCAATCTAGGTATTATTGAGAAGGAACCATCAAGGGACTAGCATCCTTGAAAACTCACTCAGGATACGTTGTAGATGACATATTCAATAGAGGATGGATATAGGATGTATGGGCAAGGAGGTTTATTGGGTAACCGGTGCACAAATATTCTTTCTGGTCCTTTGATGGGTATTTATTTCCTACTAGAAATACAATTTAAACATACTTAGAAATTGTAGATAAAATACCCTATTTCATCATTGTCTTTATGTTTATGAATTTCACTGTTCATGCTTGCATTGGTTATACCAACTTATATATACTAAATTCACCAATCTGATTTGTGTTGTAATGATTAGCAGGAGACATGATTAGGATAATAATACCATTGGAACTTGTCTCTTCCCAGTTTCTAAGAATTTGTGTTTATATCTGTAGAATGTTAATGTTTTTATGATTCCATTCTTACAGAAGTGCCCAAGCAACAAGATTTGTTATAAATATGTGGTGATACTTACCAATAATTAACATATAAAGCAAAACATAATTTGAATTATAGTATTTAGCTTCAGTTTCAGTGCGTGACTGTTACTCCTTTAATTTTTACACTTTGTTAGTAATACTTTTCAGAGATATTATATATTCCTAGTAGACATTTTTATCTAGGCATTGTATACCATTACTGTCCTGTATACACTTTATATTTAACTTATTTTTCTTTCATTATAAGCATTTATGTTACATATGTAAATAAATGGGAAAAATTTTATTGGTTAAATATTCTAAGACCTTTCTTTTTTCACAGTCTTAAACTTAAGTATTGATTATAGGTGATTTGGTTGCTTAAATACATCAACTAAACATGGCAAATATTTGTTTCGGAAGTGGTTTAATTTTAGCATACATAAATGTATAATAAAGATAGACTGCATTTGCTTGATGTAATGAGTGATCTTGTAGCTGGCTGGTCTTTCTAGCTGAAGAAGTAAATTCACTATACTGTGCTTCATTTCCTACTTACTACATGAAAACACTTATTAGGCACACCTTGTTGAACACCGCATTTCAAACCAGTTTGAAAGTGGAAACACTGAACAAGAACTAATTTTATGGCTCTGAGAAGTAAGTTTATGAATTACAATACAGAGCAGATCATTTAATTTGAGCAAAGTCAGAAATTTATAACTGAAAGGTCTATTCAGTGTGACCAAATGGATATAAATATTTAGGATGATATTTGAGAATAGAATTTTCCCTTAATTTTTATACTCAAACTTACATTTGTGGTTTAGCATTTTATTCTAACAATAAGGCCAATAAGAAATAAAAGATAAGATTTAATTTGTCACATTATTGACTATTTTAATAGTGCATATATTTTTAAATTCCATGGTATATTCATGGTAAATTTCAAGTAATATAGTTCACATTTTTAAATTGCTATAATATCAATCATATATGTGTTTACTAGTTCATTATAACTTCTTGACAAACGGTTTAAGAATAAATATAATGTATAAATGACTATTTCTGGATTTTAAACCAATAGTTGATTAAAATAAATATATAAATCATAAAGGATGCATTCATCATTTAGTCAATAAATATTTATTCAGTCCCCACTATGTGCCTAACCTGTTGGTGATATAATAATGTAAAAATAAAGTCACTGCTATCATGAAGCTTATATTTAGGGAGTCAAAAAAATATGTAGGATTTCATCATTTTCTGTCATGTATACAGGTGGTTATATATAGTGAAAATAGTAAGCGTTTTCTGTTAGCTCACAAAATCCTTTCTGTGTGGTGATATTTGGTCATAGACATAGAGAAATGAAATAAATGTGGGAGTAAGCAATGTACATATATGGAGAAAAAGAGACTGAGACAGGAACATATTTGGCATATTCTAGAAACATACCAAACACAGACTGGAACATTCTGTGAGAATGTTCACAGTGAGAAATGACATATACAGGAGGCCTGGTTGCTTAAACACAGGCACCATAAAAGCTACCTCAAATCCTTTGTACCCACCCATAGCACAATTTTTAACCTTGTAATACTGGTTCAGGAAAATTAAATGTTAACAAACAAGAAGATAAATACAAAGCAAAAACACTAGTAAAAATAAATTCTAACACAATTTAATATAAACCTTTTACCATTCAAAAACATACTGTAGTATTACAGACAAAATTTTGAGGAAATTTAACACATTATTATGACATAACGCTTTTTGATACTGTAAAGAAATACCTTAAATTGAAATTCACATATTCAGAATAGAAATAGACAAATAGCAAGAAGATATGAAATGAGAATTTCTAGAACTTCAGAAAAAAGTTCAAGAAAAAGACAATGTTATCTCAAAACTAAAGAAGAAAATACATTGTTTCTGAAGAAAGAAGAGACACAAGTGAAAGACGAGTGAGAGAGAGGATAAAAAATTTTAAAGAAAACAGAAATGAAGAGAAAAAGAAGAGAGAAGGGAATAGCTATGGAAGACATTTTTAAATATTGAACACACGTGTAACAGGAATATCTGAAGAAGAGAGGCAAACTGTAATATTTAAGAGTGTAATTTGGTGATATCAGTGATATTGGGAGAGTAAAGACTTCCAAAATTTCACCCTTCCATAAAAGTAATGGAAAAAATGGCAAAAATTGGAAGAATCAAATTTTTTAGAACTATGGAAATTAATCAAGGCTGTAGCCACCTGGAGAGTGTTCAAGAAAATGGTTGAATTTTAGTAAGAACAGTGAGTCTGTGACAGTTTGATGTGCCCTAATCATATTTCCTCTTCCTCAGCTAAGCAGTAACCTAGAAAAAATAATAGTCCACATTGTTGGGATCAGATTGAAAGGAGCAGAAAGAAGCTGAAGTTCTTTCAAACTGTCACGGCCAATAAATTGTCACTATTTGATCTGTTTGATGGTTCCCTGAAAGATCCCATTCAAATGGCTTATCTTTATTTGACCTGCACTCTGTGCTAAAAGTGTCTAGCTAGGGAAGGTTTTAAAAGACATTTATAGGTATATATTTTACAATTGTAGTTCTCTGAGGTAATGGATAAGAATTGGTATAAACAATAGACCAACCAAGGGACGCCTGGGTGGCTTAGTCGGTTAAGCATCTGACTCTTGATTTCCGCTCAGGTCATGATCTCAGGTCAAGCTATCAATTGAAACTGGTCCTGAAGATGATCAGACTTTGGACCAGGTAGATACAGACTTTAATTAGATTGACAGTAAAGGATGGAAAGATATACCATGCAAATCTTAACCAAAAGAGTGCTGGGGTGGCCATAATGATATCAGACAAAATAGATTTTAATATATAAATTACAACGAGAGACAAGGGAAATATATTTTATGATGATAAATGATCGATGGAAATATTAAAATATAAACTTTTATGGACCTAATATGAAGAGGCTTGTGTGTGCATTGGAACCCCACATCAGGCTCCCCGCTGGCAGTGCAGAGCCTGCTTAAGATTCTTTCCCTCTCTTTCCCTCTTTCCCTCTGTCCCTCCTACACTCTCTCTTTCTCTCTCAAAATAAATAAACTTAAAAAAAAAAAGAAGTAATAGACTAATCAAGAGCTTAAAAACTAATGAGTAAATTGTCTATAGAGGATTTGAAGAGATTTTTCTGGGAATCTAGAAGGCCACTCACATGCATAGACTTGTATGCACAAAGAAGAAGGACCTGAGAACACTCTCTCCTGTCATCTCCAGCTAACCCTGAGGCCCTGCAAAAGCAGGAAGTGAAGTCTAAGCTAAGGTTGTAAACTTCCTGGCTGAATGTTGAAGGCATGTCTCCAAACCCTTTGGCAAAACCTGGGGAATTGATACTTGTCATTTAAAGAAAACTATGCCATCATTAGCTAGCTTCTGACTTAACGACCTAGAGATTTAAGTGGCCACATGAAAAAGAATACAGATTTTACAAAATCATTTCACAAAAATCAGTAAATAAGCAAACAATCGCAACTCACGAGCAGGAAAAACAACAAACACTGGAGATAGAATGTCATTCTGATTAGAAGGCTGTCACAATTTTGGAATTTCAAATATCTAGTTTCTAACAACAAGAAAAAATGAGACATGCAAAAAATTAAGAAACTACGGCCAATTCATAAGAAAAATAAATCTATCAATTAAAACTGGCCCTGAAGATGACCAGACTTTGGGCCAAGTAGATACAGACTTTAATTAGGTTGACAATGAGGAATAGAACGATATACCATGCAACTCTTAACTAAAAAAGTGCTGGAGGGGCTATAACGATATCAGATGAAATAGACTTTAATATATAAATTACGACTAGAGACAGAGAAGGATATTTTTGATGATAAATAATCAATGAAAATAAAAATATAGACTTTTATGTACCTAACATGAAGAGAGAAATATATAATTCAACAGTAATATTTGCAAGGCTTCAGTATCTCACTTTCAATATGGATACAACAACTGAACAGAATAGCAATGAGGAATAGAAGATTTGAATACCACTATCAAATATACGTAGCAGATATCTGTGGAACAACCTATCCAACAATAGGAAAATACATATTCCTCACAAGTGCACATAGAACATATGTTAGACCACAGAATAAGTCTAAATAAAATTATAAAGTTTGGTATCGCACAAAGTATATTATCCAACCATAATGGAATAAAATTAGATATCATTAACAGCAAGAAATTTGGGAGAAAAAACACAAATATACTCCTAACTATCCATTGACTCAAAGAAGATATTAAAAGAAAATTTAGAAACTACTTTTAGATAAATGAAAACAAAACACAATATAACAAAGCTTGCAGTGCAGACAGTGCTAAAAGAGAAATTTATAGCTATAAACAGGTAAATTACAAAAAATAAAAAGGTTATCATATCAATAACTGAATCTTACATTAGAAGAAAATAAGAAATTTAAAAAAAGCAAAATAAGCCCAATAGAATCGCAAGAAAAATTACATCAGAAATGAACAAAATAGGGTAGGGGCACCTGGGTACACCTGGGTGTACACGTGAGGCATATGTAAGGAAGTGGCTCATGTCAGAGAATTACAATCTTAAGTCTCACATCAGAGATTTAGAATCTTATGAAACTTAGCAGTATTTGCCTACATTTTATACAGTAATAACATCCCAACAGGTAATTCTGAGTGGCATATGAGTAAGTTTCTCTAGGCCCATTTAAGAAAAAGTGTCAATATCATTGATCTGTGACAATGACTCTCTAAGATCTTTCACATATTCAGTATTGATGTTAGATCCTCCTTGTCCATTTCACTGCAATAGTTACTATTAAAAGTCTTTAAAATAAAAGGACTAGTCAATAAAATGGTGGGAAATATCTCTTCAAAACAATTGTGGGGAACTGATGAGAAAGAAACAATCAGATACTGGCCTAGGATTAAGAAAAGATATCTAAAACTTATCTATTAAGACTTGTTTAATATGATATCCTGCCTCTGATCCAACCCCATTTATTAAAATCTCTCTATGAAAATAAAAATATGAGTACCTCAAAAAGATTTTGTGATAGAATTTTGGCACTGCTTGTGCAAATCTAATATTTGCATAGCATCAGGAGGAGTTTGAATCTCCTAGCATATTCCTGCCTGGACCCATAGCCCACTTTAATTAAATCCCATAAACTTTAGTTTATATGCTCAGGACAAATAGTTTTGATTTTGAGAGGCCTTAATCCCATACTTATAAATATTGCAGGATGGTCTGCAGTTATCTATTTATCATTTTTGTTAATAGTCACATAAATTTTTGCAAGGTGCATGCATATTTAACACTGATTTTTAAACCTAGCTTTCTACCTAGATGGAATAGTTCCATATTTCAGGCTACATTATCACATTTTTTCTTATCCCTGTGCAGTATTTTTTTGAGAATACCAGGCTTTAAAATTTATCCAACTGTTACTGTCATGTGTATCTTTGAGAAGCACATAACTCATATATATAGAAAAGTACACAAAAGCTATCATTCGCTTGCTCAGCATTAGATGATACTAAGTTAGACCCATTATAGAGCAGTGGCCTGCAAAACCAAATGAATTCCAGGCCCTATCATATAAAACATTTAATGAAGAAGGGATAATTAAACAGTGTATTCAGCATCTAAAGACATATAAAATTATTTTATTATTTTTTTTAATTTTTAAAGTTTATTTATTTTTAAGAGGTAAACAGAGCATGAGCAAAGGAGAGGCAGAGAGAGAGGAAGACTCAGAACCTGAAACAGGCTCCAGGCTCTGAAATTTCAGCATAAAGCCCATTGTAGGTCTTGAACCCCTGAACCACAAGATCATGACCTGAGCTGAAGTTGGATGTTGAACCAACTGAGCCACCCAGGTGCCCCTGAAATTAATTTTAAAAATTCTGCTGACCAAACATAATATAATCCCAACTCAAATTTGAAAATGCTACTTTGGAAGGCAAATAAAGCAATATTGAATATTGTATTAGAGTAAGATAAGCTATGCTGCTGCAAAATAACCCCAAAATAACAGTGGCCTGATGCAATAGCATTTTATTGTTTCTTGTGTTATTAATGCGGTCAGTGAAGGTTCTGTTATATACATTCTTTTAAATACTCAAACTTCTTCCATATTCTGAGGTTACCAGCTTCAAAATGACTTTCTTGGTCACTGTGAAAGGGGAATAAATACTGTGAAATTTCCCCAGCAGGATTTATGGTCATGTCTGGAAGTCATGTATATCATTCTTACCCATATTCCACTGACCAAAAATCAGTCATACAACCTGACCTAGGAAATAAAATTCTTCCTGAGAACACAGGAAGGAAATAAAATGAATTATCATACAAAGCTTTGCCATTGTCCAAAGTAGGTTTGCACAAAAACGATGCAATTTCCTTTTAATAGAGACTACCTTACATTATGCATTTAAAGTGACACATATTAAATTAGTAATATGATCAATAAAGTGAAAATGCAATCAATGTACATTATTGCTCCAATACTAATTACAAATTGAATGATTGTATATTATTCTGGCATTCCCAGAATAAATATATTTATTTAATAAATACATATATTTTTAATTAGCCAGGCCACTTAATATGCTTCAGTAAAGCTACCCCTGGATTTGTTAAAACAAGTAAAGAGCGGGGTGCAGGGAGGGTATAAAAGAGATCTTCCCAGAGGCTGTCAAAAAGTTGTGATTCAGCCTCTGTGAGTAAATAAACCCTCTAGGAAATTTGTTCAACAATCTTCAGGAATGTTAGCTTTGTGTTCCTAATGAGGTCCTTTAAATTCACCCTGTGCTTCCTTCTAGAGGGCAGGATTTAAGTAAAGTTTTTCTTTGCATTCCAAAAGATTAAAAATGGAATTTGTCTGCTAAAAATTTAACACATTTTCAGCTTATCAAGATGAAAATAGATTAATATAACCAGAGAGTGCAAAAAAGAGTGAGATCTCTAAAAATCGTATCAGGGAAATGAGAATTCACTATAAACACAGGTTAAAGGGGCACTATTGCATGTTATTCTTGTTACTCTTTGGCCCAATATTAACATACTGTCATGTCTGTCCCAGCCTATTGGTAGCCATACTTGGAATCCTGAGGCACTCAGTCACCCATATTACTATACGGAGCCTTCACAGATATTTCTCCTACTGGGGCCAATGTTGTTGCTGGACCAACCTTTGTGGTCTTATGATGATTGCAGGAAGCACTTCAGCTAAACTAACAGGAACTTAAAGTAACAAAATTTATTCCTCACAAATCCTGAAGACAATACAGAAAGGTTGGATGGAAAATGAGAAACAGAGACAGACCTACTGTGGACCTGGAGCTCTGCCCTTATTAGGGTTGAGGTTGGGGTTTCTAGGGTTTCCTGGGTTCACTCCTTATTGGCTAATTTAATTTTTAATGTTTATTTTTTAATGTTTATTATTTTTGAGAGAGACAGAATGTGAGTGGGGGAGGCACAGAGAGAAGGAGACACAGAATCTGAAGCAGGCTCCAGGCTCTGAGCTGTCAGCACAGAGCCCGACATGGGGCTCGAACTCACAAACTGCAGGATCATGACTTGAGCCAAGGTCAGACACTTAACCAGCTAAGCCACCCAGGCACCTTCTTGGCTGAATCTGAAGCAGGCTCCAGGCTCTGAGCTGTCCGCACAGAGCCCGGTGTGGAGCTCTAACCCAGGAACCACAAGATCATGACCTGAGCCAAGGTCAGACACTTAACCAGCTAAGCCACCCAGGCACCTTCTTGGCTAATTTAAACATAAGAATGGGAAATCTTTTGCTAGTTTCAGTGTCATAGGGCTTGCAATATGTTTATTTAAGTTGGGTGTCTTTTGAATTGGATCCCTCAGCAATCAAAAACTTAAAGTCAGGCATTTATACCACATTTACAAAGATCTATTGTAATTTCTTGTTTTATGATAAGCTTTTTGAGGGCAGTGACCATGTCCCTTTTCTTCCCAGTGTATTTTTTTTTTATTATTTTCTTGGTATCTAACACTTCTAGTGCAGAAACTAGCTAACCAAAATAGATGAACTAACCAATAGAGGATGGATTAACATGAAAGGTAAAGGTAGCCTGCTGCTAACAGTCTGCTAAAAGGTAACATTAATAAAGCACAACAGCTTTCCTTTCTTTCCATCTTTCTTTCTCTTTCTTTTTCCCTTTTGACCTCAAGGGTAGAAGTATGTTTGCTGTTTTTCTTTTGCGCTTTGTATTAGTTGTCTTTTGCTGTGTAACAAATTATCTCAAACTTAGAGGCTTAAAATTTACTACATTTACTATCTCAGTTTGCATAGGTTAGGAGTCTGGCAGAGCCTCTCTGGGTCCTCTGCTCATGTCTCAGACAGAAGCCAGCAGTTAGTGATGGCGGCTGGACTGTGTTCATTCATCCCTGGAACCCTGAACCCTCCCCCAGGCTCCCCTGGATGTTGGCGTAATTCATTAGTTTATGGATGTAAGACTAAAGTCCTTGTTTTCCTGGAAGCGATAAACTGAGGACTATTTTTACATCCTAGAGGCTGACCCCAAGATCTTGCCATGTGACTCCCTCCCTAGAACCATTCACAACATGAAATCTTACCTGTTTAAGGATAGCATGGGAATCTCTCTGACTTCAAAGATTTGTCTAATTAAGTGAGGCTAATCCAATCTGATTAAGGAACTTAACTGCATCTGCAAACTTCCTTTTGCCTATAGCATAACATAATCAAAAGAATGATCTCATCATATTCACAGATCCTTCCCACACAAAAGCAGAAGAAATTATAAAGGTATATGGATTCTTCAGGTTCATTCTACAATGTTGCCTACCTCCTCCTAGAAGTCAAACTGTAAGTTAATTATGCTCCTATGTATGCTTCTGTATATTCAGTTTGGCACACTGTCATGCAAAGCCTTGCTCCTATTTTATCAAATTAATCTTTGGTTATCTGCTCCCTTTTATATCCATAACATTACTACTAGTTTAATTCAATTCATATGCTACTGTTTGTGTTCATATGAAATTTATTTTATATTTTGTTTGACTTTAATGTATGTAAGCAGTGTTTATGTTAAGAAACATTTTGTCCTTTATTTTACTTTTTTCTCTAAATACTATTTTGAAATAGTACTCATATTTCCATGTGTACGCCTGCTCTCTTTCTAAGTGATCCGTAATGTTCCATGTTGAGCATTCACACCATATTACTTACCTACTTCCGAGATGGAACCTCTGACTACCTCTGATTCCAAGAGACCCACTTATATGTAAATATTTGACATTTTCCAGTTTTCAATCTAATTAATAGGTACAAAATGATATCTCATTATTTGTCATTGGTTGACTTATGTTCCTCAAGAAAGATATATTAAAGTCCTAACCTCCAATGGCTTAGAATATGATTCTATTTGGAAATAGGGTTGTCACAGACGTAATTATTTCATATAAGGTCATATGGGAGTGATATGGCCTCTAATCCACTCCGGTATGACGGGTGTCCTTATAAGTCACAGGAAGAGTGTCATGAGAAGACACAGGCAGGCATTGGAGTTATTCTTACGTAGTCAAGGAATGCCAGAAGCCACCAGGAGCTGGAAAAGGTAAGGAAGGATTCTCCTATAGAGCATTGAGAGAGTTGTGTCTGCTGACATCTTGATTTTGGAACTTTGGGCTCTTGAACAGTGATACAAAAAAAAAAATTGTTTTAAGCAGCCAAGTTTGTGGTAATTTGTTATAGTAGTCCTAGGAAATTAAAACAGGAAATCAACTAAAGTCCTTATTTTTGCTTCCATGAGGGTGATAATATGTTACCCTTCCTCCTCAGCCACTCCTAGAAATGTTTTTGTCATTTGTTTTCAGGAGATTTTGCTGCTGAGCTAACTATTTAGGACTTCAGAAAATCAGGGCTGGAAAACACAGGACTCCGTGGAGATATTTGGGATTAAGAGATGGGGGGGGGCGGGAATTGTCATATTGGCTCCCACTTGGCTTATCTTAGTGTACCATGGATTTCCTCAATGGTTGCTAATCAATAGAAACAAAAACAGGCAATGCGTAAAAAAATATAAGCACCTTAGCCAAGGTGTGTATAAAAAGTCAAAATTACAACCAGCTTGCGCATTCTTCCCTAACCTTACCTCACAATGCCAACTGTCAGTTACATAGCACTCAATGGAATTGTGTCCTAGAACAAATGCACTCTTGACTGTGCACAATAATCAAGATAGCTCTTGGGTGTTTTAGCAACAACAATTTAAAGACATTAAATCCCAGGGAGAAACCTGACTGCTCTCAGGATGGGAATTCTCCACCCAAAATAACAACTATTTACTTAAGAAAATTTGCCAGGCCTACTACAACCACCACTAATAAGCATTTGGAAAGTATTTGAGGGAAATAACCTCTCAATGTTACTCTCCTAGAAGATCCTTAGAAAATATATACACATAACCCACCTTACTGGAAATAGAAACAACAATGAGAAAGTTCATAGCAAAGTCAACATGAGAGGAAATTTATTGCTGTAGTTACTCTGTCTCCTCCCACAGGGCCATCCCAAGACTATAAAAGCAATACAAATGGCTGTTTTAGAAAAGCTTTTCCTAGAATGGAAGCAATGGGGTAAGTGATACCCACTGAAAGACAGCAATATCATGATAAACAGGGCAAAATGGGCTAAATATATAACACAATTAATGTCTCTTTTTGAAATAACTTGACCCACCTGTGAGCATGCTGTGTGCAGGTGCCCCGTAGTTCAGGATATAATTTGATATACGGCTAAATTAACAACTCTTTTTCAAACCACAAGAGCAGCCTACACTCATGGAAACATACCAGTGTTATTTGCTATTGGAAATCAACAGGAAACTCAAGAACCAATGCACACCAATCCAAGCAAGAAGGAACATACAATTGCCCACCAAAACAATGCTGAATATAGCTTTAGACATAGTAATACATAAATGGCAAATTTAACATTTCAACAAAAGCCTGTATGGTGGGCATGTTGTTACTAACAATCTGATTTTAGTATATACAACATAATACCTCTCGCTTGGCATTATATTTTTACAGCTCGTGGGTATGAGAACTAATGCCCAAGAAAGAAGTTAGGTATGTTGGAAATAAGCTGAATCTAATTTTTTAAAAGAAAAAGAAAAGAAAGCAGGAAGGAAGGAAATAAAGAAAAAGAAAGGAAAAGAAAAAGATATGAAATTGACATATAAGATCACATTTTGCATACATATTTGATAAATGAGATGAGGAGAGACTAACTTCAGTCCTCTTTTAAGAAGTGAGTAGCTATAGACTCAGCCATACGTCTAAGACTGACTTTGTAATGAGATTTCAGGAGTGTGAACCAGAGCACACGGCTGAGCATAGAGTTCTATTATAGTGTACTATAAAATGATGAACTGTTAATTTAACAGAGTTTTGCATGAAAGTCTAGTCTTTTTCTGTAAGACTGGGTTTTTTAGAAAGAATGATTGGAGGCCATTACAGAGGAAGCAAAGCTAACTCCTTCCAGATGCAAGGTTTCTATATTCCCAATTGTTCTTACTACAGACATATGGGCACGGGTAATAGGCTGGCTTTAACAGGAAAAATACCAACAGTTCCTCAAGTTAACTAATTCATCAAGGAGACAAAAACAATGTAGAATCATCCATAGGAGCCAAGTATATTAAATTGTATGTGATCATCATACATGCTTTCATTGTGATAAAGTAATGCAGAATAATCATCTTCCTAAAATCAAGTATTTTACATTTAATGAACCAATATCTGAATATTCACTCACATTCTCAGGGGACAGATTTTTGAAAGTGGCTTTTGCAGTTTATTGAGCTCCTCTTTGCATGCAAAAATTATTTTGTTGTCATATAAAGTAAGTAGTTAGATCCCTTTTAATAAAACCAAAATCCCACATTGCTTAGTCAGTGGCATAATTATGTTCTAAAATAGGAAGCTTTGGAACAGAGAGAATATAGCTAAGGAAAAGTTCTACTAAGGAAACATTTACAGTTATAAATGATTAATTTGCATATAGGAAAAAGTAAAGCAGAAACTGAAAAGCTTTTTTCTTTTTTTTTTCTTTTTTTTTTCTTTTTTATTTTTTTAATTTTAAAGATGTAAAATTATTTATTTTTACATTCCCCCATCTCATCTTTTTTTTTTCTTTTTTAATTTAAAATAGTTTATTTTCAAATTGGTTTACATAAAACACCCAGTGTTCATCCCAACATGTGCCCTTTTTTAATGCCCATCACCCCCTCTCCCCCGCCCCATCTCCCTCACCCTCAGTTTGTTCTTGGTCTTTGAGAGTCTCTTATGTTTTATCTCCCTCCCTCTCTGTGTCTTTGAAAAGCTTTTTTCTAAGACATCAAGTTAATTGTCTTTACTAAAAAGTGTGCATTGTTTTCAATAATCAAAATTTGAAGTTATTTTATTTGTTTCTGAAAGCAAAATGCAGGTAGGAGATGAAGAGATTGACTTATATTAAACAAACAAAAAACAACACCTCTTGTGATTTTGGAAATGATAATAAAATGATTCTTATGATTGAGGGATAGCTTCTTTCAAGTTACATTTGGAGAAGAATATGTATTACTCATAAGAATGTTATACATTTTATTTCCCTATGTATGAGTCGATGGTGAACAGAGAGGCTACAAAGGGAGAGAAGTACACAGTCCTGGAAAAAATCATGATTTTATGATACCTGAATGTATAAATCAAAAGCATACCCAGAAATATTAGAGATGGATCTAAGGGGATAAAAAAATTCTGGAATTACTTGTTATTTAAGGGAAAATAAAGGTGAAGGGGAATATAAAACAGTTTCAGATTCAGAATCGATACATTTATTAAATAGATGATATTTATCAGGCACCGGTAAACAACTTTTACAATTCAACAACAAAATGACAAACTAATAACTGATTTACAGCCAAAGGACTTGAATAGATATTTCTCCAAATAATACGTACAAATAGCCAACAAGCATATGAAAAGATATTCAACATTACTAGTCAATAAGGAAATGCAAATTAAAAAAAAGGAAATCCAAATAAAAACTACAGTGGGTATCGGGTCACACCCACTGGGCTGGCTAGAATTCAAAAGAAAAACAGTGGTGTCAGAAATATGGAGAAATGGAACCCTGGTACATTGCTAGGAGAAATAGAAAATATTTCAGCTGCTGTGGAAAACAATTTAGTAAGTCTTCAAAAAACTAAACATAGAACGATATATAACCCTGCAAATTCACCTAGATATGCACCCAAAAGAAGTGAAAACAAGTGTTGAAACAAATACTTTCTATACACATGTGTTCATAGCAGCACGATTCACAATAACCAAATGGTGGAAACATCCCAAATGTCTATCAACAAATGAATGGATAAATATATTGGTATACGCAGGCAATGGAATATTAGTTATTTTTAAAGAGGAATGAGGCAGTGACACATACTACAACATGGTTGAATCTCAAAGTGAAAGAAGCCAACAGTAAACGGTCACATAATATGTGATTCCATTTATATGAAACATTCAGAATAGGTGAATCCTTAGAGACAAAACACAGATTGTGGTTGCCAGGGGCTGGAGAGAGGGAGATGAGAAACTGATGAACTGCCTTCTGGGGGACATCAAAAGGATTTTTTTAGGACACCATGCTTATTTGGGAGCTGCTAGTCAGAAGTCTCATTAGTTATAGAAAAGACAAGTGTTGGGAATGTTAATATATAATGCATAAAAATACACATTTGGATAAAATTCTTTTTTTTAAAGTTTATTTATTTATTTTGAGAGAGAGTGAGAGCACAAACAGGGGAGGGGGAGAAGGAAAGGGAGAGAGAAAATCCCAAACAGGCTCTGCACGCTGGAACCCATGAACTGCGAGATCATGCTCTGAGCTAAAACCAAGAGTCACACGCTTAACTGACTCAGCCACCCAGGCACCCCTGGATAAAACCTATACATAGGGATATTGAATGCTCATTATTCATTTTTTAAACACTAACTTTGAATCATACAGAAATACTTGGTTTACATTAGTGTTATGTGTTAATGGAATTAAAAATTCAAGTTATTTTAAAGATTTTATTTAAGTATGAATAGATAAAAATCTTAAACAGTTAATCAGAGACCTTGTTTATCAAGATGATCTCATTCTTTGGCTGGACAGGGTCACTGAGTCGCTGCAAGATTGAGTGTATATTAATTTTAGTTGTGTATTCAGGGAAATGAAAACATATCCAAATACACATGCTCCTTGGCATTTTACTTCCTTTAATTTTCACTTTTTAATCCATTTCCCTTTAAGTCTTTAATCATCTTTTCAGTGAAGATTTTCCCTTTCATTCTGTTCATGTGTCTGAGGAATTAACAATCCTATTCTCAGTGGTTTCGTGTAATCAAAACCTTCTGATTCAAACACTGTGTGCAATCTGCAGGGAGAAATTATTAAAAGGGCTTTGCAGATTTATTTAGCACTCTGCTCAGAATATGAATGTGCAGACTTTTAAATATTGGAGAAGAGATTGCCAAGCCATTACCCTTCCAGAATAACTTTTGAACTAGACTTTTTTTTTTTTTATTGTTTACAGTATGAAATACTTGGAGTCAGATTTCTTCTAGAAAACTTTTGGATAATAGCACAAAATGAGACCAAGTGTATAGGTTTCAGATTCACATTTCCATTATATTTTTAAAGACGTAGACCAAACCACAACCTCAATCAACCATTTGTTGAAGGCCCCTGAAAGTTTCTCCAAGAGAAATAAGGTGATGAACATAGATTAGATTAAGTTTGTGGGTGTGGAGGAGGAGTAAGGGCATGAGTGACAGGGATTTATAGAATATTCTCTGTATATAAACGCTCCCAAGTGACAAAGAAAGAGTCACTAAACAGGTTTTACATAGCCATCAGAGTTCTGGCTGAATTTGGGTCGCTTCATTGAGCGATTGTCAGGTGATGAAATAGAGACACAAAGTCATCACTCGTGATACACATTACTCATGAAGGAAAGAAGAAGAGGGGGTACCAACCCAAAGAGACACAGGATCTAGATAGATGTTCACAAGCACAGATTTTAGAATGCAGCAGATCTGGGTTTAAACCTCACCTTTACTGTGTGCAACTTGTATAAACTCAGTGAATCATTTAATGTCTGTACATATGAGGTTCTATATCAAAATGGGCATATTGATACCTATTTCAGAGGCAGATCATTCTTTATGTATAGATAAATTATTGTGCCTAAAATATGGAGTAAAACATGGAGTACACGTACTTAAAAATTTTAGCTACCATGGGTGCTATTATAATTCTTAACTAATAGTTCGTATCAATTGTTACACTTCTACTTTCAAGTAATGTAATTCATTTTTTCTAGGTCTGACATGAGACTTGAAGTAACTGGTTTTATCAACACTTTGGTAAATTTTTATTGGTCAGTCAGAAAATAAGATCTCCAGGCTTTGTAGAATACTTATTTTGTATCTATAACTACAAATGTGCAAATTCCTGATCTTGAGATCAGAATACTCAGGATTGCTAAGATTCAAAAAGACAGAATTTTTGTTAAAAAATATCTCATATTTCATCTAAGGTTTGCTTTTTTATTTTTGATAGACTTGTCTTAGACCAGTTTTTCTTAACTTACTACATCCTTGTGTTATTTAAGCAATTTACGATGTACCTAGAAATCATTTTAGTTAGAATTAGCTATAATAGAAATGTATAGACAAGTCGGTTCTTCATTGTTGAGAGGAATTTAAAAGTTATTTCATTAGGGTAGAAACATTAGATAAATGAAATCAAGAAATGGGAGGAGCATTAGGAGAGAAACATTTTTAAACGTTGCTCTGCTGACAGACAAGGAAATGAGAGAAGTAGACAATGTGGGAAGAACACTACATGCAGACACACTTCTTATGTCAAGTTGTCTGAGATGGATAGAGGCAGTAAGGTCCTGGCAGAGATCTGTCTCTAAGGTAAAATTCAGAGTTGGTTGAAAAAGAATGGTAATTAAAATCTGGGACTAAGGCCAGAGATCAAAAATAAACAACCAAACAAAAAAATGATTGATAATTATTATAGTCAGGATTGGCGCATACATTTAAATGGAAAGGTGCATAAATGTAAATGATATTTACATTTCCAAGCTGTAAACAGACTATCTGAAAGTTTATCAAGTACATTTAATAACTGAACATATTTTCCTTGTTATGAAATTGTTGCATATAAATTCTTTGTGATTTAACTGTGATAATAAATAATGTGAAAAAGTGAACAAGAAGATAAAGCTTTTGACAATGAAGGGCAAATAAATTTAGTAATCTCAAAAACAGTAGTAAGAGATAATATTTAATGAGCACTTATCATTTTCCAGGTGCTACAATTTTCCTTATTTCTCAAAAAAAAATGAAGCAGGGATATGTGACACCTGATAAGTAGTATGAGCTGTACTAACAGTGAGGAAATGTAATTGTGTATTAAGCTGGAGAGAGAAATGTGGACTCACAATTCATTACCTCCGCTTGCTAATTATGTAAATTTGGTAAATTTATGGAAACATTTACCATCAGTTTCCCAGTATAGAAAATGGGTATTAAAAATACAAACCTCGGAAGGTCATGATGAAGATTGGTAGAAGCTAATTATAATTTGTTAAAAACACGAGCAAGAGCTGTTCCAAGTGCTTTGCATGCACCAGCTCATTCCATTCTCACAACAAAGCAGTGGGGAGTATATACTCTCATCCTCACCATTTTACGGGTGGGGACCCTGGAGTGCAGAGAAGTTGAGAGACTTCTGCAAAGTGACAGTTAATAAATTACACGCTAGGCAATCTGTTTCCCAAACCCAGTCTCAAATATTGTATGCTCTCTCAATACCACTCCTCGCCATGTTTAATACCTTTAAAATTTGATATATAGGTGTGAATGTATATGTATATATATGTATATGTGTGTGTGCACACATCATAAACTAATAAAGTATTGTTGTCATTATAATTATTATTCCATAAAAACTAATTCTGCCCTAGGTCTCATTTTTGGAACCATGACTCTTTACATCTTAGGGTAACAAAAAGAAAAACCAGAAAAAAAAGGTAATAGAAAAACAGGAAAAAGCATAGAGTTTTTGATACTGCAATGTCTGATTGGACATGGAAGGGGAGTAAGTGTATTCCACCCTACTTCCAAATGGACGTTTTATGTCCACTCGAATTGGATTCTGTGCAATTAGAAAAGCAAGCAACAGCAAAATAAATGTTCTCTGTTCCTACTTTTTTATGGCGTTAGCATTTTCCTAGCAGTAAATTAACATCCGTTCTAGGAGATGGGCATTTCATTCTTGCCTTTGATCAAAATTCAGACATATTTATGACATGTACTGTCACACCTTTTTAGGTCCTCTCTTGTGACCATGTAATATTTCCCTTGGACCTTTTTTCATCTTTGTGAAGTTAAAAATGCATAGATCATATACAAGTAACTGGAAAATATGTATATTCTACATACAGGTTAGGTTAATGATAAAAGTTTTTAAAACAAGTAAACCTAGTTGGGGAGTCTAACCTTGTTGAATTCAAAGGTTTTAACTCATATCACTAGCTACTTAAGTATGGAGACTAGAATTCTTATCTCAATTACAGTTCAGGTTACTATCAGTATGCATCAATATATTGGAAAATTATTTTATGAGAAAAATCTATTACTTCTTTTAAAATCTATTACTTCTTCTTTTACTTCCTACATTTAAGGTAGCAAATATCTCTCGTACCATCTCCCAGGAATCTGGATGGAGAGAGAAACCAATAATCTCCTAACAGGTGTTTGACCTTAGGTACTATACTTTCATGATATTAATAGGAGTTTGTTTAATGTGGTTACCTGGAAAGTTGCTTTGGAGGTCAAGGACACTGCCTGACATTTTTCTGTTCCTCTGGCCTAGGATATGGTAGGGACGTGGTAACAGATAGTTTTCGTCTCTCAGCAGGGAAAAGTAGCTGCAATTTTTCAGAAACCAGTAAGTAACAGTGCCTATAAGAAGCAGAATCTGTTTGTATATATAAGTATTTCTAAACCATGTAAGTGCATTCTAGCATAAATTAACTCAGTCTAACATAAATCAACAGGTGTCAAAGGACCTGGGTTTTTCTGATGACAGATGTGTCTAGTGATTTAGCACAGAAACCTGGTCAGAAGACAGGCTGTGGTCAGTATAAGCTGTGCTTATAGGTGGATGGACTGCACTTTATTATTTTGGCCAACATTAGTTTTTTGTGGCTCCATATTGGTTTGCAACATTGGGAATTAATTCTCTGAGTGAAATTCAAAAATGGCCCCCATATATGGAAGATAAGCAGAGACTGAAAAAAGAGGCAGACCACTCCTGATGGGTAGGTTTCAGTTTTAATAAGCAAAGGAACTTACATGCAGGGCTTGTCTCAAGAGGATTCAAGACAAGTAAATCTCCACACCTGCCCACCAGAATCTTTAGAGTTTATACAGAGACCTTAATAGTGTTCAGTCAAGTATACAGTCTAGGTGGTCTGGTTACATCTTACTCTTTCAAGGCTGTGATCTTGAAATGTCTCATAGCACAAGAACATAGGTTCCAAAGACAGGTGAGAGGGAGAGGAGCCTCAGCTCCTACTCAAGGGTCAACCCAAAGCACATCTTCTCAATAACCTCCTCTAACACTCTTGTAACAAATTATCACAGACCTGGTGGCTTAAAAGAACGGAAATATGCTCTCTCACAGTTCTTGAGGCAAAAACCTGAAATCACTTGGCTATAAACAAGGTGTCAGCAGGCCCAAGCTCCTTTTGAAGTCTCTAGAGGAGAACCCGTTTCTTCCGTCTTCCAGCTTTGGTGGCTGTCAACCTCCTTTGACTTATAGGCATCACTCCGATCACCAAGACAAGGCTCTTCAAACGTCTCTGTTGAGTCTCCATATCCCCTCCTCTTTGAATAAAATCTCACTCTTGCAAGTATACATGTACTGCATTTAGGACTCACCCATTTATTCCAAGATAATTTCCCCATGTCAAGATCATTCATGCAATCAAAACTACAAAAAAGCCTAGACCTTTTTGCTTTGTTTTGTTTTACTTTTTGGGCAAATAAGAGAACATTCACAAGTTCCAGGGATTCGGACACGTGTATATTTTAGGGGTTAATTTGTTCATTTGACCACAGTAGGCATTTAGCAAGTATCCAAGTTTCTGCTAAAGAGTTTTGCATACTACCAAAATAAAAGTCCTATTGACTTTCTAGCCACTTTTAAGATGTTCATCAAGGCACAATTACTACTTCAATCAATCAATCAATCAATAATAACAAGTGCAATTAGCACATATATATGGCATAGGAACCAGTCTCTGTTCTAAGTATTTAACATTTACTAACACACTATATATGAAATCTACTTCCACTACTATCTTTGAATGTCGGAATGAGGTCAGTTTCCCTCTGTAGATGCAGAGTTGTTCAGGTTTTTAAATTAAACCCATTGCCCCCTACATATAGGAGATATAAGAATTCACTTTTAATTCTGGATATTTTCCATCCACTTCTCAACCAAAGGGGATAAAGCTTCATCTGTGGGACTGAAAAGTACCATGGAATGGTGTTATTTTTATTTATTTATCAACAATGTCATTTCCATTAGGCACCTACAGCCTTGGCTATGGAGAGTAGAGTCATTTTCAAGAATGTAAGGTATAAATACTATTCTGCTTATTTAAATAAGACCTAAAGCATAAAAAATGAAATTCTTAAATACATAAAAATAATTTTGCAAATCATGAGGAGATTAATAATGCTTTCTTATGATTGTTTACATTTTAATACCAGCTAGTTTCCTTCTTTTAATTAAGTGTGCTAAACTCTCTATCTTAATGGGAAATGACTGAACATTTGAATGAGTACTCCTTTTGAGATTTAAATAATATTTGAGGAATATGAAAAACTTCTCAGCATAGGTCAATGATTCATTATGAAATATATTAATTATTGTTATGTTTCCTTTCTCTCTCTTTCTCTTCTCTCAACACTTAAAGTTAGTGTTGAGGGTCAGTCTGCTAAATCAAGTCCTCATAGACTGTGGCTTCAACAATGTTTATTTCCAGCAGTTCTGGAAACTAGGAAGTCAAAGATCAAGGTAGTGGCAGAGACAGTGTCTGGCGAGAGCGCACTTCTTGGTTTGCAGGTGGCAGTCTTCCTGTATGGTTGCATGGTGCAGAGCAGAGAGACAGGAAGATCTGGTGTGTGTCCTTCTTGGGTACTAATCCCGTTCTGAGCACTATGCCCTTGTGCCCTAGGTAGTTCTCAAAGAGCGCCGCTTACTAATACCATCACACGGGGGGATTGGGATTCAAACTATGAACTTTGAGGGGGATATCTTCATTCCATAGCATTTAGAATCCATGCACAAATGCATTCACTTATATTATCAAATAAAAAACCAAAGCCAACACTCCTTTGTTGCAAAATGTTGAGGTTTCTAGCATTTTCTCTCAACCTACTTCTGTTTCTGCTTTCATTTAGAGTTCAGTGCTCTTATGTTTACACTTCTCTGCCTTTCCTTTTACAGTCTTTTATTCAGGCAAATGTTTTTGTCTAATCATTTTCTTGCTGAAATTTACCTCTAAAATATAAGCCAAATTCTTCCACCAAGGCTTTCTTTTTTTTTTTTTTTTTTTCCAGTTTAACAGCCACCGCAAAAAGGGATTAGGTCCTAAAGTGGGCTAATCTCACTAGTCATAGATATTTTCTCTTTGTGGGAATATAGAGATTCTCCAGAAAACTGGCCTTTGAATCTGTTGCTGTTTTTAATAAGTTTGTTTAGTATTGTATATTGGTCCAAAGTTTGGTCTTCCAATGTCGGTTACTCGATATTTCCATTTTACTGATATGTTTTTATTGGCTTATATAAACTAATAACATAAAAACAATCCTGATACTTTTTCATATCTTCATTTCTATAATTCCGTACTCATTTCTGGAACATATTGTGGATGGTTATGAGAAAGTCAAACAAAGTGCTCGTAAATGATTTGTAAGTGACAATTCAAATTAGGAAAAACTGACATTGACCAGATTTGTTTATTACATTACACCAATGTGTAATATCTGTATATCATCGTATAACAGAATCATAATATGAAGTGATTCCAAAACACATAGATCACTAAGGTGACATGAAATTCCAAACCGTATTTTTGTTTTCTTCACCTTAAAATAAAATCACCCCCAGCATTTCAACAGTTGTAATTAATGCCAAATATTATGTAGCAAATCATTCTGCCTGCTGCTTCCCTGCCCACCTGCTGATTATCCTGTGATCTGTCTTGCTGCTTTGTCAACCTGATGAGTGGTGTTGCCCTCTAGACACCCTGCCCACCTGTTCATAATTTACTTCCAGCATGTCATACTTGACTATTATAGGGAATTTTTAAAAAGATACTGTGAAAATGATCACCTTCCAAGGCTGAGATTATAATAATGCAGATGCTTTTGCTACTTCTTCCTAATTCACTGATGATTGTCTTTCCTTTTCCTTATATTAAGCAAGGGTGCTTTTTTTTCTCTAGTATTAAAAACTTAATTGTTCTCATGAATGTCCTTCATGGTGTGTCTTAAGAATATATTCTCCAGATAGCCACCTTCTTCTTCTCTGCAAAAGCTTCTGGGACCAAAAACAAGAAAAATGTGGCAGGTGCAGTGAGGGCCAATTAAAAAACAAATCTGTACTAACTGATGGGTAATCTTCAGTAAAATCACTAGTGACAATACCAGATGCCTAGGGAAAATTGACATTGACCAGATCCGTTTATTGCTGGCAGTGCTTTGATTCATCTGCACCGTGCAGCTGTTGTAAAGGTAAATGGCTTGCACTCCCATTTTGTGCTTTTATGGGTTTGTTTTGTTGCAGCAGTCTTACTATTCCTTTTTTTTTTTTCCACCCAGGCTTGTAATAGGTCATATGTTACCATTTTCAAACAGCCTTTCCATCTTTCCTCATTTCCCAGAGAACTGGATTTGCAAGTAGATTAGTGTTGCATTTGAGTTAATCACATTTTGAATTACTGAGCTGTTTGAATATATTTAATGGATGCACATTTACCTAAAAGGCGGACCATTCACATTAGGAAAACAGGAGAGCCTTTACCCTATTTTTCTCCTATTGCTCAATGCCGGTGCAAGTTCTTTTTTCATTTAGATGTCAGTCTCTTATTCACATTATCTTACTACATAGGACATAGCATGGCACATAATCAGTCCAGAGTCATGTTTGTTTAATGTTGACTGAAGGGATATCGGCATATTTATTTTCAATAGATGTCCAAATCCCAATGCCTTCAAAGTTTTAATCTTGGTCATTATATTAAATACATTCTGTGCTTTTGTAATTTGTTAGATCTTGTGTGCTTGGTTTGTTCAAGGCCCATAAGGTTACATAAAGTAACACAGTAAATATATCAAACTTTTAACTAGTTTTAATTAACAGCCTAATTTTTAGGGGTGCCTTGGTGGCTCAGTCGGTTAAGTGTCCAACTTCGGCTCAGGTCATGATCTCACAGTTTGTGAGTTCCAGCCACGCGCCGGGCTCTGTGCTGACAGCTCAGAGCCTAGAGCCTCTTTCAGATTCTGTCTTCCTGTCTTTCTGCCCCTCCCATGTGCATGCTCTGTCTATGTCTCTCAATAATAAATAAAAATATTTTAAAAATTTAAAAGAAACAGCCTCATTTTATAAGGAAATCAAATCTGTTGTGGAGTGAAATTGATGTGTTACATAAGGCTCTTTTTTTTGTGTGTGGGTTTTTTTGTTGTTCTTGTTTTTTGCTTGTTTGTTTAAATAAACCAGGAAACTAAATATATTTTACAGTTTGGATGGAAAAACCCAAACAAACCTGGCAACACAGGACACGTTTATTTCTCCCAGTCATTCAGGAGTATGTTGATGGAAGAGTAAAAAAACCTACCTCATTAAATTACCTCATTACAGGGGCGCCTGGGTGGCTCAGTCAGTTAAGTGGTCGACTTCAGTTCAGGTCGTGATCTCACGGTCTGTGAGTTTGAGCCCCGTGTTGGGCTCTGTGCTGCCGGCTCAGAGCCTGAAGCCTGCTTCGGATTCTGTATCTCCCTTTCTCTCTCTGCCCTCCCCCTGCTCACGCTCTCTCTCTATGTCTCTCAAAAATAAATAAACGTTAATTTAAAATAAATAAATAAATAAATTACCCTCATTGCATAATGTGCGAAATATACTTTGAATCAATCCAGTTCTTTCTCTCCAGACCATGTCTCCAACAACTTCAAGTCATCCATCATAATCTCCTGCACCAGGGATTCCCAAACTGTAATAATATGCATGTAAGTCACTTTGAGATCTTGTGAAAGAGTGTTCTTTTTCCCTAAGCCTGGAGTGGGTCCTGGGACTCTGCATTTTTAACCAGCTCCCAGGTAATGTTGACCCTGCTGACTCATGTACCACACTTTCAATAGCCAAGGACACAGCCAGTTTCCACTCTTATGCCCTACTTACCTCTTATGGCAAACAGAAGGCATCTGTTAGAGGAGTCTTATTTTATTTATTTATTTATTTTAAAGAAAAGTCTAACTCAAGTGTCATTCATTTTAAACGTATATGTCATGGTTGCCCTCACGCATTCCAGCCACATTCATCTCGATTCCTCAATCAAGTCAGCACCTTCTTGCCTGCTGTTCAGCAGTGAGACTTGGTATCCCCTCTGGATGAGTCTGCTCCCCACTTCTATTAATAACTGGTTCTTTGTCGTCCCTAAAGTTTCAGCTTAAATTTTACTAATTCAGATACTATTCCCTGATAGCTCATGTAAGTACCTCTCACTTCCTACTATTCTCTCTTGTATATTCTATAAACATAGAATAAATTCATTTCATAATTCTGTATTTGCTTATTTACTTGATTTTGACTGTAGCCCCCAGTAAGTAATGGGTTCCATAGGAATAGGATTGGTGTCTATTTTATACATAGGGACACACACAAAACCTGGCACAGAGGAGTATTAATAACATTTTAAAAATGCATACATATTTGTATTTCTATTAGGATGTTCAGGTTTTCTTTAATAATCTATCCTCTAATTAAGCACAAACTTTCTGAAATCGTTTTATTTTTACTTTATTCTTCTAGGGTTGAAGATATTCAAATCTACACTTTGATGCATTTATTTTCCTGCATTTGTTCAATCTTATTTGAAGCCATTAATTCCATTCAATTAATTAAGGAAACATTAAAATGTCAAGATGCAGCTAAATTGCATAAGGAAGATTCAATATGTCCAATTCCTCAGCAACTGATTTGCAACAAACAGTTCTGCAAACCGACTAACAATTGCTATTTTATGAGTAGTTACCATGCAAATTCAAAATCTACATGTGACTACTATTACCTAAAAAAAAAAAAAAAAAAAAAAAGCTTAGGAACCTATGGGATTCATAAAATGAACTCACTATTCTGAATATTTTATAATTAATAGCTAATATTTGTTGAGTGCTTACTATGTCCTTTATTGTTATTCCCAAAATCACATATTTGTGATTAAATGTTGTCATGGAAATGCCATCTATTTTTGTTTGTTTTGCCAAGGGTTTTAAGATTCACTGAAAGGAATTAATTACAAGTCATTGTCTAAATCAAATATTGAGATATACTCAAGGTGTTTATGTGTTAGTGTTTCTTTGTTAGCTCCAAAGAATTTCTGAAAAATATATAGGAACAAAACATCTGTATTCAGGGAAAGAGTAAGATTGTAGTTTGTTTTCACCATCATAATAAGGGAAAAAATATTTGTATGAGTATCTTCAAAGGTTTGGTTAAAAAGGTTTGAGTTTAATGCCTTTTTGACTTGAAATTTCTCCAGAAATCACTAGTTTGTACACTTCAAAATAAGGCTTGCAAAATACACAAAATTCTCCCTGGCTCCATTTCCCAGCACATAGTTCTGAGTTCCTAATTCTATTTACAGAAGTTGAAAATCAATTTCTTTCTTTCTTTCTTTTTCTTTTCTTTTCTTTTCTTTTTTTTTTTTTTTTAAAGCAAAGCAGCCTTCGGCCTGTAACATGACCATTATGTTCCTTGCAAAGCCCCCAGCCCTTTTGTGGCCCCAGGACTATAGACTCTGGCTTAGGGAGAGAGTGCTATTAATTGAGAATGATCAAACAGTACTGCCAATTTGCTCCAGGAAGTCAGAGAACTTGGAAAAAGCTAAAAAGGCTATTCTCCTCTGTATTGATCCTTATATGAAGCGCGCTCACAGGTCGCCAGTAGTTTTTCCTTTTCTTGTTTAAAATCAGATGTAATTTACTGTTGACAAACAGCAGTGCAAGATGTGTTCGATTTGAGGTCACTTCGCTGCACTTTACGCTTTGGTCCTGTATCGAACACCGTAAGAATGTTCAGTTATTTTTAGCTGACTAAGTATATACCAGCTACCTATAGGGACTTGCAGTTTTACCTATAACTTCATCTCACACCTAGCAGTGAATAACAAAATACAACTGCAGCCCAATCAGCGACTCAAGGGAAGCAAAAACATGAGTATGCAGGAAAATACAAACTGCTTAAGTTCATAATGGCATCATAAAAACAAACTTTTACTCTGGTATTTGCATAGCATTAAATCATATAATTACGATCCTCACCTTACAGTAAAAGAGATGAGAGAAGTCTGTTTCTGTATAATCTTGCGTTCTTTGTACTAAAATAATAGTCAGGAAACCCAATTAAGGTTAGTGTCTTATTTCAAAATGAGTGTAATGTAGGTTGGAGAGGCAGAAAAGAATTAAAATAGTTTGAAGTGCTGAAAGGTCTTCTCTGCTTTAACAGAATTATTTTGAATATCTACTTCAGCTCATTAAAAGAGACTAAAGAAATTTCATCTTTTTTTTTATTTTATTCTTTTAATTTTGTAATAGTTTATTTTCAAATTGGTTTACATATAACACCCAGTGTTCATCCCAACATGTGCCCTTTTTAATGCCCGTCATCCCCTCTCCCCCCTCCCTCCCCCCCCACCCTCAGTTTGTTCTTAGTCTTTGAGAGTCTCTTATGTTTTATCTCCCTCCCTCTCTGTGTCTTTTTTTTCTTTCCCCTCTTCCCCTCCCCCTGGTTTTTGCTTAGTTTCACAAAGTCCACCTATGCGTAGAAACATATGGTATCTGTCTTTTTCTGACTGACTTATTTCACTTAACATAATACCTTCCAGTTCCATCCATGTTGCTACACATGGCCAGATTTCATTTTTTCTCATTGCCACGTAGTAGTCCATTGTATATATGTACCACATCTTCTTTATCCACTCGTCAGTTGATGGACACTTGGTCTCTTTCCATGATTTGGCTATTGTCGAAAGTGCTGCTATGAACATTGGGGTACACGTGCTCCTATGCATCAGCATTCCTGTGTCTCTTGGGTAGATTCCTAGCAGTGCTATTGCTGGGTCAAAGGGTAGCTCTATTTTCATTTTTTTGAGGAACCTCCACACCGTTTTCCAGAGTGGCTGCACCAGTTTGCATTCCCACCAACAGTGTAGGAGGGTGCCTGCTTCTCCACATCCTCGCCAGCATCTATAGTTTCCTGATTTGTTCATTTTAGCCACTGAGATACACGTCACACCAGTCAGAAATTTCATCTTTTAAATTGGCATAAAAAAGAAAAAAAAATATGTACACAGTGTCATCAGTTAGAGCATCCAGAGCAGAGTAAGGAAATGCTAGATTAGGTATGAATTTAATAGAAGACTAAAAAGACCATGGTGTCATTTTGTTTATGCAGATAAGAATACGGATATTTTAAAAGGAGTATGGCATATTTGTCCATTTGGGATATTTATTCAATTCCTATTATTTTTCTAAGTCACTATGTTTAAAGTCAAAAATAAGAAAAGAAAATAGAAACAAATAATAAGAACCACATATGATAGGCATTATCTTGATGAAAGGTAGACTTAGTAGAGGAGAGAGATAAAGAAGAAATTACCATTTACTATAAGCATGGTCTGAAAGACATAAGCATGACTGCTACTAGAGTACCTGGGAGGAGAGAGGAGAACATATCCTAGATTCTAAGGGGAACTCCTGGAATGTTAGTTGGAAGACTCCTGAGTTGATCTTGAATGATGGTTAGGCAGGTGTCACTTACCAGAGAAGGGCAAGAAGAGTGCTAAATGCAGAGAGAGGTTATGTCTTGAGGCCTAGAGGTCAGATAGGGGAGTATAAAGAGCTATAAATGTATCAGTATGATTAACTCAAGGAAGAAGTAGGGAATTCTTGGAAAAACAAAAGTAAAAACGTTGAAGTTTTAATTGAAGAGCATAGATCATATATTATTGAAAGGATGTTGGTTTATCTTTAAAAGCTGAAGAGAGCCAGATGAGACATTAATTGGGTAAAATAATAACAGCTAGCCTTTATTGAAAGCCTACTGTGCGAACAATACTGGACTAAGTGTCTTTCATGCGTTATCACATTTAATTCTTACATTAAATCTTATGAGGTAGAGACTATGATTATTCTTACCTTTTTAAACAAGAGAAGCAAGGCTTGGATACATTAAGTAATTAATTGCTCAAAGCCACAGAACAGATGAGTGGTAGAGCCAAGATCAGAAGCTTTTATTCTGGAACTTTCACATGATTAATCCCCTTATATGCTTCAAAAGTCGGGAAACAACATATTAGAAATGTCACTTTGGGGGCAGTATAGAATATGTATTGATGAAGGGCAATTTAGTATAATGGTACCAGGTGTCAGAGATAGACAGTTAATAGATTGTTGTAATGCAGATGAGAAATAATGAGGTCTTGAAATAGAGGAATGACCACTGTAAGAGATAATACATTTGTAAAATTTAGAAAACTACTTAACTATTATGGTCTGAATGTTGGTGTCCTCCCAAAATTCATAAGCTCAAGTCCT
Source organism: Paguma larvata (assembly GCA_030068075.1). NCBI lineage: Eukaryota > Metazoa > Chordata > Mammalia > Carnivora > Viverridae > Paguma > Paguma larvata. Next base: position 41,597,945 of record CM057840.1, read on the forward strand.
AACCTCCAATGTGACTGTATTTAGAAATAGGGCCTGTGAGGAAATTATAAAGGTTAAATGAGGTCTTAGGACCCTAATCCAATATATCTGGTGTTCTTATGAGACGAGGAAGAGCTATCTTAGCTGTCTCCCTCCACCATTGGAGAATATAGTGAGAAGGCAGCCATCTACAAGCCAGGAAGAAAGTTCTCACTAGACACTAAACTAGTCTATACCTTAATTTTTGACTTCCTAAATTCCAGAACATGAAAAAAAAATTATCCTGTTTAAATAGTCTAGTCTATGGTAATTTGTTATGGCAGTTTAAGCAGGTTAAAATAAAATAATCTTTTAAACATGGAGACTGAATGAAAGGAAGGCCAGGAACTCTCAAGTGTCCAGCTTTACCATTTGCCATGTCCTCTGTGGATCACAGGACAAGCTAACGGTATGTTAGGAAATAAGATGAATTAGTGTTATTCATGGGGATTTTCTGATTGTGCAGAATAACTTTGGGGAAATGTTCATCAGGCACCTGATTAATGAGTATAGAGGGATTTGTGCTGGAAAGATAAATTTGTAGGTTGTTGGTATGTATAATCTTTCTGTTAACATTGGTGATGGAAGGAAGTATGGAAAATTATAAAATATATCCAAATTTGGTTTAAACAAAAATAACCAAGATATAATTTAATATAAATTTTATGTCATTTAAAATTATGTCTAATACTTTGGAATACTTTTTATACCCATTATTCAAATTATGGCTATAATCACATACTTAGGAAAACAACACCCAAAATGGTTTATCTATGACAGTCCAATGTTATAATATTTCAAACAACACATTATTATTGTGTCTGTGTTAGCTCTCTTCATTTTCCAAATATGAAAACAAAACCTATATATCATCTTTGTCACTGAGCAAAATGCCCTCTTTATGTCTCAGTTTCATAGTCAGTATGGCAAGTCTGTAATTTAGAATCTCATGATAATGTTTTTACAAACTATAATTTCTCCTTCACTATCTCCTATCAGAGAATCACCCACACAATGTCATTACTACTCTCTCTAAAGGATAGACCCAGTTCACAGGAATCATTTGGAAGACTCTCAAATTAGAAGTTAAACTATTTGCCAACTCTCTCATATTTATTTCTACCAATTCCTCACAGCTACCCTCCAACTTTCTGAGAGGCAAGCCCCTAAATCTATCTAGTGCTAAATTATAAAATCTTATTGTTGTTTTGATGAAGAAAGTCATCTTTAGCCTCATCTTAAAGCAGTCATGAACTTTGATTCCAGTGAATTCTAAGACTTAAAAAGTCCCTCTCTTGTACTTATTTTTAAAACATTTTAGGAATAACCAGAGCAAGAAAAAAAAATAACTCTTAGACTAAAATAAGAACCAGACAGGAGGTTCTGGTTTCATGGTACTCTGATAGTGCGGAACTTACTCTCCCCTGCAGATAAGCAGCCAGCAGAAGGTTGCAGGTAAGTGAGCAAACACAGCATGCATCTCATTAGTCTTGGAGAAGAGCATTAACATGTTGCAGTAAACACAATACTTGGTTTATTGTTTAATCAGAAAATATAAATATTTAAGGGCTGGGCAGAGGGAAATGAGCCTTCATGGCTACAGATAATTATTAATCAGAATGAAAAGATTAAATAAGGGGAGAGAGTACCATGAAGTCAAGAGAGGGGTGAGGCTATTTGTGTCAAATGCTGCCAGGAGGCCAAATGAAAGAACAAGTGAAAAACGCTCATTGGCTTAATTAACAAAAAGTCATGGAGAGATCTGGGGAGTGTCAGAGAACTCTAAGGTGCAAAATGGAGATAAGGAGGTGGAAAGATCAAGTGAACACTCATTCATTCAGAGAGTTGGTGGGAAGAAAAGGAAGGCAGGTTTTTCAGTTACTAGAGGATTTTTTTTAATATCATAGAGAAAAATGTTTATAATAATCATAAAATAAAACAGTGGAGAGAGATGTTGAGAGTATGGATGAATTGAAGATAATTTATGGATGAAATACTTAGGATGAAAATGAAGTATGGACAACTACTACTACCTGCACCAAGCCAAGTTGGTAGTAATGGTAGGTTAAGAAATCTTAAAGTGGAATTAGGTTTAGCTATTCTTACATAGCTTCACCACCAGCTTATCATAAAAACAAGTCTCAGTTCAAATTCTGCCATAGATATCAAAATCAATTAAATAAATATTTATTACCTAGAAAGTTCAAAATTCTTTATTCAACCTGTTCTGTAAGTTTGATGAAGTCCTCCCTTTCCACCTTTATGCTGCACCAGCCACCATCTTGCATAAAACTCACTGAAGACAGTTGTGATGGTATTCCAGAAAAATTATTTGTTTATCCTTATAGTTGGCATCTGGCAGCCAGAAATCTTAACCTTATAAGACTGGACCCAGGACTGCTTAGTGAGGGGACTCAGGTGCTATCTTTAAAAAAAGGTTATAGTAGGGGCACCTGGGTGGTTCAGCTGGTTGGGCATCTGACTTCGGCTCAGGACATGATCTTGTGGTCTGTGAGTTCAAGTCCCGTGTCGGGCTCTGTGCTCACAGCTCAGAGCCTGGAGCCTGCTTCGGATTTTGTGTCTCTCCCTCTCTCTCTACTCCTTCCCCACTCATGCTTTGTCTCTCTCCCTCTCAAAAATAAATAAATATTAAAAAAAATTTAAGTTTATATTACCATACTCCTCAATTCTTATACTTTGGTCATTTAAGGACCAGGTATATAGCTAAAGTTCTTTTAGCCAAATCCCAATCTTAAATATCCTCAGTTTCACCGATGAGATCTTAAATCTAATATTGATCATGTTCAGAAGACACAAATTTCACCATTGAAATCCCATTTAGACCTTCAACAGGTAGAAACAATCGTAATTTCTACCTCATACGATAGTAAACATGTGTGATTGTTCAGATGTTTGGTTAAGATCACAGTGTAGACCTTCTGGTCATTCCTGATTGGAGTAACTGGTTAGTTTAATATAGTTCCAAAGTGTTTTCAAGTAGGTGAAAAGATGTTTTCATGACATGTGGACTTGGGCAAGAAGGAAAGGAGTCACCTAAAATAGGATATCCTCCAGAGAAATATTATCAGGGGTGAAAATGGAGGGCAAATAAATGGTGAAGTTTCATTTTATTGTTGTTGTTGTTGTTGTTGTTTTATTTTTTTTTCTGAATTGTTAAAGTAGAATGTGAGTGTACTCAACCATAAGTAAATTCCCTTTTCCTGAGGATAAAGTAGCCAAAGTTAGAGATATAAACAAAGCAAAATATGCACAACTGCTTGGAGTCTATTCATTCTGAATCCATCTGCAGTCTTTCATTTTTCTACCCTAATATCAAGGAAAGGCAATTTTAGATCCTTCCAGCAAGTGAAAATACAATGAGATTTCTAGGAAAACTGAGCTGTACATCTGCAGAATGTTCTCTTCAGTCTCAGTGAGAGCCAGTGGAGGCTGTCCATTCCTGCCTTCTCAAATAGATGCAGTCCGTGCAGAATTCCGGGAGTGAGCATTATAACTCAGTGAAATGTCTCTGAACCAAACCAACATTTGCACACATGTCTTGCCTGAAAGTGAACAGATAGTGTCAAAGAGGTCTGTGAACTCTTCTTAGCAAACTGGATCTCAATAACAGAATTCAATTTTTAAAAGACCAATATAAAATTTAATATGTCGAGGGGGGGACATTAAAAAGTAGCATGGCAAGTAATTTAGAACAGAGAAATTGAGCCCGAACAGATTATTGCAATACATTATGCAAAATATAAATACATAAAAAGAAAAGTTTATGTTTTTCTGCCTAAATAGAAATCAGTTTCCACAACTCATCCACATAATGAAAATGCGAAGAGATGGAAACAGATAGCAGAATATAAAGTAAAGGTATCAGAATAACAGCAGCATCCGTGATGAGGACGGAAATGTTTTGCATGGCAGAGATTCAATTTAAGCAAACGTGGAAGGAGTCCTTAAAGGCAAAATAATTGTGGAGATAGGACTACTACACAAAAACCAAAAAACCAAAAAGAGCGACAACCTCGTTCAGGCCTGAGACTCAACCTTTTATGACACAAGCTTTTCCATGCGGCAGGAACAGAAGAAACAGAAAAGCTTGCTGGGTATTCTGTTTAGGCCTTAATTATTAAGTAAATCTATACACCATTCACCCATAATGTAATTTTGCTACCGTTCAATTCTTAATTATTTCCTTAAAATTTAAAGAATCCAAGTTTTTCAGATACTAACTTACAAAACTGAGGACATAGATTCAGCAGACATGTCACATCCAGTGTCAGGACAGCGATGTGTATTGATTAAAAGCATAGACTCCCAAGTCAGACTAGAGGAATTTAAATTCTGGAATTCCTCCTTTTTAGCTACATCACCGTAGGCAATTTGCTTATCCTCTGTAAACCTCAAATTCCTTGAAGTAACCTCAAAATAATAATTTTACTTCATATGATTGTTGAGAGTTTTAATAATAGACACTTCCAAAAGACTTAGAATAGTACATGAATCATTAAAAGCACTATATAAATATTTGTAGTTATTATAAAACAAGGAATTCACTGCACAACATAGAACTCTGGAATCGTTGCCTCCTTCTTTACTATGTTCTTAGCATTTAGCTTTGACACAGATCATTTGGAAGGAAGTGAAAGCAGTATTCTATGGGGTACCAAGATGATGCAATGGCACCTTTGATTTACTTGTATGAAAGCTGAATAACCCCGAAGGAAAAAAAATTCTCTAGTTTTCTTGGTCATGATCAATGAAGTACAATAGGGATAAAAAAAAATCCATCTTATGAATGTATAATGGAGCACAGAGGCTAAAAATTTAGTTAAGTAGATGCTAAATGGCTTCGCAGTTTCAAAAGGTTTTGTGCTTTTAAACTCTGCCTATGCTAGAAGGAACCAGGAACTTTTAATGAAAATCTTTTTATTAGAAAACATGCGCGCGCGCGCACACACACACACACACACAATCAAGGAATCTGTGTAGAGCAATCTGGCTAATTGCTCCAGTACAACACTAAAAGACATCAAAAGGATATGAAAAGAAAGAAAAGCATGAATATTGGACTACAGAACTCACTACCTTATAGACTATATTTAAGAACTGTATTGGATTAACTGGCTGAATTGAATCAAATCAAAATATTTTCAATCCAAAGGATTCTAGTACATTGAGATGATGATATGGCAATTGTGAAATATCTGAGATTTTATTTTGTTTTTATAATTGGTTTAGACAGGCTTAGAAAATCCTATAATTCTGAATAATCAGATTTTTGGTCAGACCTTCTTTATGCATGATTATATGAAAAAACATGTTTCTTAACTATGCTGTACTGAGCTATCTGCCTTTTTTATTTTACACTTTTTGAAGTTTATTTTTATTTATTTTAATAGATAGAGCAAGTAAGGGAGGGGCAGAGAGAGAAGGAGACAGAATCCCAAGCAGGCTCTGCACTATCAGCATAGAACTCAGTGCGGGGCTCAAACTTACAAACCATGAGATCATGACCCGAATTGAAATCAAGATTCAGATAAGTAACTGACTTAACCCACCCAGGCATTTTAGAATAGGATAAATCTAAAATACTATGAACAATGTGAAAAATTTTGTGCCCAGAGGAAACTCATATTCCTATCAACGTCATTCATATTTTTAAAAATAAGTCCTAAGCTTTGGCATTTTTACCAGTCACAAATCGTGCACATTTGTATTGTAGTTGAGAGCACACCTAAAACTTCTTTATCTGGTTTTAGCAGAATGCAGTAAAGTGCATCTGATGATTATAGGTTGACTTTAATTAGAAATTTCTTATCAATTATTTCAGTAAACAGGTCAACCACAAATATCTTCTTTAGAGCTTGTCTTCACACGTCATTTTTTTTTCTTAATTTAGCTTACTGGTAGATGAATTATTTCTTTTGTTTTAGTTGAAGTATAGTCGACATACAATGGTATATATGTACCTCATCTTCTTTATCCATCCATCTACCACTTGACATTTCAGTTGCTTCCATGTCACAATTAATTGAATTATTGGATACACATCAAACTTAACTTCTGTATCATTTCATCCATGATCATAGAGGACTTGTGGTCTGTTTTACTTCAAATTTCCCTGTTATGCGAAGAATGGAAGATGGAATTTTCATATTGCAGCAATATGACTCTTTCTCTTAAGAGTTTTCGCAAAACAAGGCCATCAATATGTTTAGCACAAGGAGAAGCTACTTTCTTTATTTGACTCTAGCTTTTAACAACTTAACAAATCATGCCGAGTATCACAGGCTTGACATCAGAGAATGCTTAACTGCGATTGCTTGTATAGTCTTCCAGTCCTTTTGTGGCTTTGAAAAAAACAACAAAAAAACAAGAGTTCTTGTTAATGCGTCTGTTCTGTAGTGAGAGTCCTGTGAAGGTTGAGAAATAGCCTATAAAATGTGGATAATTTGAATAAAAAATTTAGAGTCTGTTACTTAAGCTAAATTCCAATAATTATGGTAGTTCTATCTTGGGGTATGGCTTTCAGAAGAGTCTGAACTGAAGCAATGAGATTCTTTTACTATGCTCTCAAAGAATTGTTTGGCTTCTTTTGAGAAAACAAATGTATAGAATATGAGATTTGCTTTTTTTTCCGTATAGGTAAAGTGCGATTGAAAAGAGTCTTCATAAGAAGCTTACTTTGCATGTCTTACTTTATATAACAAATTCTCCCTGTTCTGTCAGTGCAGAACAACCACTGTGTTTTTCTTATTAGAAGTATTTGGCGTGATAGGTATTAACATATACCGATGGCTCATTTCTGTTCAGTGTGTTCTAATGCAGGCAGAAAGAGATGGCAGCCAGCTGGAAAAAAAAATAAATGGTTCAATCCTTTCTTGTTATTCTCTCAGGAAATGCAAGTGGGCTTTTTTTGTTGTTGTTCAACCATGCTTTCTAATTACTGATTTGAATTGTTCTGGAGATTAAAAATAAAGTTCCTAATTGAGTATAAATGAGTTTGGAAAATATCCAAATGGCAAAGCTTTCCTCTTCTAACATTTATTAGAATCAAGATGTTTCCTAATTGAAGAAGTTGTAACATTACTATATCTTTTAAAATCTTATATGTTCATGTCTTATGGGACAGAGCACTGGCGTTTTATTTTGTGTGGTTTGGGAGCTAAATTAGGATGTATAAATATATTATAATACCCACAGAACAGATTTTTATCAAATTAACTACTTCATTTCTTGGAGACGCTGGATAAACTGTGTACCAGTATGATAACAGTCACCACAAGTTTTTGGTTTTAAATACATTTAAGACAAGTAATCATAACACTTTGTATACCTCAAGGCAATGTGAGCACTTGTTTTAGAGGAGCGATAGCACAGCTGAGCAATAAGCAAGCATCAGACCTAACTAATATCTCATTACAAATACATAGGTACCGCACCCCCTACCTCCTTATCCAGCTGGGCAAATAACTAATTCTCTTCATTTTCCATGCTTCCAGAACTTTCTTGTACTGAGCCTAACTTCATCAACTGTGCTGATCATTCCACATTATTTTCATTAAAAGAGTATTACTAGTGAAGTGAATTGTTTCATTATTCTATTATTTAATTTAAATATATGTAATATATAAAAGTATATGTATTTTATTACAATAAAATGTGTAGAGATATATGCATCTGAGTAATATATATATATATATTTACACATATGTAACGTGTGAATGTATATATATGAATTTTATATATATTAAAATAGTTACTGAATGTTTACTACTGTAAATTGTGAGGTGAGATTATTTCAGATAGACCTAATAAAAGGAGAAATTCCCTTGGATCCTTTGAAATAATGTATCAAGTAACATTTAATTATAAACTGAATATTTACATTTTTCTTTCAACTTTTTTTAACTCTTCCATTCATAGGACACAAGTTTAGTAGACTCATGATATTTGGTTGGTAACTGGCAGATCTGAGGGGAGAACCCAAGTGTTCTGATGTCACATACTTTATTTTGACTACTGCATCATACTAAATATTCAGTTATATTTGTTTTTTAATCTTATCGAATACTATGAAAGCAAAAATTAATATGAAATATACCTCTTAAATATTTAGAGAGCATCTTCCAGCACTAGGTTCCAATTACAATATTGGCCTGAGTCTCCGTCAAAAAGAAATAATGTATTCTTGAAGCTTGTTGTAAAAGCTTCACCTTAAAGTGAATTACATGATGCAGAAAAACAGATATTTCCAGTTTCAAATGTTTTGTGGTAGTATCAGTAGGCATCAATTTTGAATAGTATATTATACTGGTATACTGACATTATTATACTAACATACTAATATTATATAACATATAATGTTATTGTTATAAAAAAAATCTTGTTGACTTTATAGTCTTTTTAAGGAAACTAAATTCCGGGGCTCCTGGCTCAGTAGGTTAAGCATCTGACTTCAGCTCAGGTCAGGATCTCGCAGTTCGTGGGTTCCAGCCCGGCATCAGTCTCTGTGCTGACAGCTCAGGGTCTGGAGCCTGCTTCAGATTCTGTGTCTCCCTCTCTCTCTGTCCTTCCCCCCACTCTTGCTCTCTCTTTCTCTCTCTCTCTATCTCTCTCAAAAGTAACCATTAAAACAATTAAAAAAGAAAAGAGAAGAAAACCAAGTTTCAGAGAAATGAGGTCATCCGTCCAAAGGCATATTATTTCCTAATGACTAATAATAGAACAAATGACAGAACTATTGACAGAAATAAAACTAAAGATCGGGGCACCTGGGTGGCTCAGTTGGTTGAGTGGCCGATCACCTCAGGTCATGCACAGTCTTGGAGTTCGTGAGTTCGGGCCCCACATCAGGTTCTGTGGTGACAGCTCAGAGCCTGGAGCCTGTGTTTCTGTCTCTCCCTCTCTCTCTCCCTCTCTCTCTCTCTGCCCCTCTCCTGCTTGTACTCTCTCTCTCTCTCAAAAATGAATAAACATTAAGAAGATTAAAAAACAAAAAACAAAAAACTAAAGATCAGTCTCTTGAACTCCAAGGTAATACTTTTCCTGCTGCACTGAAGCCTCTGCACCAGCCCTGTAAAGATGTCTACTTATTTGCACTGTAACTTATTGAGGACTCTAGCTCTCATCTGCAAAATGTGGGAAATTGTCCTTGGCCTTAAGAAAGACTCTTAAGTTTTCTGTGAACTCATTAGATCTTCATAAGCCGTGTACTCTTCGAAGTTCATATTTTCATATTTTATTTATATTCTGATATTTCTAATACTCACTAGATGAAATCTGAAAACTGGTTCACAAGAATGACTATAAGAAGAATTACTGTTTTCAGGGTACAAGAAATATCTCAGAACTGTACGAAAAAGATGGTAAATGATATATATGAAAATAAACCTCTTCAATAATTGGAGAGGTCCAAAGATAGAAAGCATTCACTGAGGAGATAATGAGTTTGCTATCAATGAAGAAGTTTCAGCAGAGGCTGAAATACTGTGTGTCAATATGTTATATTCCAAAGTCAAACTATATGACATTTTCATGAGGTGAATTTCTTCAGACTCTGAATTTCTATCTTTACACAGTTATTGAGTTGTCAGTTTGCACTTTTCATGACTATCAATTAAAATTTCCAGAAAGCATGTATCACTATTTGCTGCACTGGTTTTGGTATTTTATCAAGTTTGTTTTCACATCTCTTTTATTTTGAAAGAATTTAAAAATAATTTTGGGAACTATGTGTCTTTACTAACGAGCATATGTAAATATAACAAAAAGCAACATGTCAAAATTCAGTCTTAAAAAAAATCAGTCTTACATATTGAGCTAATTAGCTGGTGAGTGTTTACCTTCATCATTTTCAAAAATATTACTGTATTTAAAATAGTATCAGTTTTTAAAGCAAAAAATTATTCTCCTTAAATAGATTATATGCGAAGCAAACCCACGTATTGTTTACAAAGTTCAAAACACTGGTTTGTCTTCCAGTTAGCTTCCTGTGACAGTGTTTTGTCTGTCAAGCATTTCTGAACACCTTTACGCCATTGGAACCCTTTGTCCTTTGGCAATACACCTGCTCTGGTAAATTCTGGCCAGTTAACATGCTAGCTAGAAGGCAGTGTGCCATGTTCTAAATGAATTGAGCCCCGGAAAAAAAAAAAAAAACAAAAAAACAAAAAACTCCACCAAGAAGCCTTATTCTTTTTCTGAGCCTAGCCTCGAAATCAGAGTAACGAAATTACTGCCAGGCACTCCGCTGCCTCCACAGAGGAAATTATAGATAAACATGCCATGCAATTAATTTAACAGTTTTTCAAGCTCAAATCAATTGACAGAGAAATTCTGGAGAGATCCTTGTTTCCCTGTTCCTATTTCTGTAATCTTATTAGCATATTGTGACAGTAAAAGCCATTACTAATAATAAATTAGGCCTTAATTGTAAATGATATTCTAGTGAAATTTAGAAAAAAAGTATGTCTGGTCTCAACATTTTCATGTGCCTATCAGCATTTATACAGACAAAAATCAGTATTAAGTTGTAACTCAGCAATAGGCTTGAAAATCATCTATACCATTATTATTATTATTTTGTTGTCTCTCATAGGGACATAAGACAGCTGGTTTCAAAGATAATGGCAGTAACAATTATTTGCATCATAACCCTAGCTAACTAGATAGCTGAAAACATCTGTTATGATCTTCAATTCCTCTAACCTGTCCCTGGAGAGGCTTTGATTGCTAAAATATCCTTTTCTTTTTTTTCCATTGCTCTCTGCAATAATCATTTTTGCAAAATACAGATTACTTGATACTTAAGGAAATTGACTGTAATGTTGTCTTTGTCTTTTTGAATGTAAAACTGGAGAAGGGGAACATTAAGGAAAACTTTTGAAGAAAGTTATCTTGCCAGACTTGGAATTTTACTGTCATGGCCTTATTGCATTGCCCTTTTAAACTATGGTCATTGTTTTTCTCTGATATATTAAACTCATAAAAAAATAAAGGTACTACTCTTTTGAACTAACACATCAGACATTCACCAGACCATTGTCATTATGATCCATTGACTCATACAGACAAAGCTATTTAAAAAACGTTTTAGCACTCTAACCAAATAATTAGATCGGAGGTATTTGTGACACTACCATGTCAGACGTAGACTGAGCTGTTCAGTGCACACAAAAGTTGTAAGTCATTTGGTCTGTTCGAACATTGATTTCAAGCTTGTAGAGAGCTTTAAACTAACAACAAGTGAGACAAAACAAATCCTAAGCTATAGAATATGTACAGTATTGCTCAGCAGAAAGAAATCAGTGTGTACAAAGGAGGTTGGAAAGAGAAGATTTTAATCCTCAGTGGTCAGCACACTCAGAAGAGCAGCAAGTCAGTCTGGGTCACCAGAGGGAGGCACTTGATGAGTATGCAATGTGTTGTCTGCATAAACAAATGAATGTATAAGTGAATGAATGAAATAGGGAAACCTTTGAGGGGAAATGGAATCTGATCTGGTTTTGGAGAACGGATGCAATTTTTGTAGTTTGAGAGTATGAAAAAGGGAGAGGAATAGCATGGCCTATGTTTTTTATGATGGTGAGCGTGGGGATAGAATAAAGAGTAGGTGACGAGATGGGACAGGGACATCCTTGATGGTGGAGGGGAAAGAGATAGTAAAGAGAAAATATTTGCTCAGTTAAAGACTCACATGAGACATAATGAGAAAAATATTTCATGCTAGCATGAGGTTATATTTTATAGAAGTCTATAATGATGGGTTGAGGAATTTAATTTTAACCCATTTAAATTTCTTCAGTAGAAAAAAGAAAAACAGGAACAGTGACTAAAACATGAAGAGACTGGAAGTAATATGAACAACTTGGTTGATTAGGTAAGACATTATAATGGCTCTACTCAGAGTAAAATTGAAGAAATATGGTATTTGAGAGGCCATACCAAGTATTAATTTCATAAGATTTCGTGACAATTAGGTATGTGGAACAAGAAGAAATCTTGAATTCTGGGAAGTGTAGATGATATTAATGAAGTTGAAGGTGTGTAATAAAAAGACTGTATCGAAATGAAAGATCATTTCAATTTTGAACATCTGAAGTCTGATTATTCAACTAAGTGCTTCAGTGGGAATAGTAAATAGATGGTTGGAAATCGGGAATAGAATTCTAGTGAAAGATTATCTATAGAGCTGTCGAATTTACAGTAATCAGCAAAGATGGATATTGAAAAAAATAAATAAGAATCATCTCTCAAATGAATAGTATTTAGATTTATTTACGTTACAAATCAATCTTGGAACAGTTCTAAACATATTCGCCTTGTGTCAAATTATTTTTTTGTTGTTAGCAGCATTCTGGGTGTTTCATTGTAGTGTTAACTTTATATGAGCTCCTTTTTATAGAGAAAACCTATACTTTGATCAAATTATATACATCATGATTCCAATATTTTACATGTAGTGAAGATACTAGAATTTAAAGATCAATGAGTGCTTCAAAACTGTATATTAATGTTTTTTGATATGTGTTTCTTCTTGTAAAAATAATGCTTTGAGTCTGAATAATAACAAAATTTACAAACACCGCATTAATTTAATAAAACAAAGACATATCCCTATTTTTATATTTCTCTAACTATATCAATATTTCTTGGCTAACTTGTTTTCATCTTTTAGTACTGTGTGATTTAAGTGAAGCTCATTCTCTTTTTATAAATGTTCTTCAAATTCTACCTGCTGTGAGCCTAGGTTAGGATAATTGAACTCAAGAGAATATTTTAAAGTACAAGAAAAAAATAGGGCAGTAAGAAAACATATGGTTTCCTAATTATTTTTCTCTCTCTTTCTCTTATTCTCATTCCCCCTCTCTCACCCTCCTTCTCTGTCTCTTGATTTCTTTCCCCATTCCACTGTGAATAACTGGTTCTGTCATAAACAGCTACTGTAGATGGAATAACAATGACATTCATTTAACTGTAGAAAATTGATACTTATTTGGTCTTTCAATTGTGTTTGTTAGATAACTAGAATTTGGAGGTTACAAATGATTACCTATACAGAGACTCTGCTGTCAATAGGAGCTATGGTTTATAACTGACCAGACATTGGAGAATTCCAGGAGTCTCAATGTGGAAGGTTGTTTACAATAAAAAACACTGCACTTAAATAACATGTCTTCAGAGGGTACTTTACCTTTAGTACTACAGAAATACATTGTAATCTTTCTATTTATTTTTAATAATGCTTAGGTTTCATATGCTGTTACTCATCTATCATTTTACCAAGTAGGCACAAATGCTCTGAATCTGTAGTATTCCAAAAGCATCGATAATAATAAATTTAAATTTGGAATGGCCATTTGCACACTATGTATTAAGTATCGGTCATAGCTAAGTTTGTGTAGCTTCCATATAGGTTATTTCTCCAGGTTTTAAGAATAAGACTAAGATAAAGTCACTTTTAAAAATTAAAGCACATATGTCCTACATAATATGTCATCTGGAACATTCATATTGAACAAAGATGAGGTACCACTGCACACCTATTAGAAGGGTCAAACTCCAGAATAATGACATTGAGTATTGGCAAGGGTGTGCAGTATCAGGAACTCTCATATATTGCTGGTGGGTACAAAATGGCACAGCCACTTTAGAAGACGATCTTGTGATTTCTTACAAAACTCAAATTACTCCTGCCATATGATCCATTGCATTCCTTGTTATTTAGTTGAATGAGTTGAAAATTTATGTCCGCGTGAAAATCTGCACACAGATGTTATCAGTAGCTTTATTCATAGCTGCCAAAACTTGGAATCAAATGAGATGTTCTTCAGCAGGGAAATGGGTATACTGTGGTATGTGCAGACAGTGGAATATTACGCTAAAATGGAAGTGAGCTACTAAGCCATGAAAAGACAGGAGAATATTGAATGCATATTGCTAAGTGAAAGAAGCCAATCTGAAAAGGCTACATACCATAGGACAATTCTGAGACATTCTGGGAAAGACAAAACTGAAGACAGTAAAAAGATCAGTGGCTGCCAGAGGAGGTGGGGGAGATGAATAGTCAGAGAACAGAGCATTTTTAGACCAGTGAAAAACACCCTAAATAATATTATAATGATGTGTACACATTGTTTATACATTGGTCCAAATGCATTGAATGTACACCACCACCAGCGAACCTCTAGATAAACTATGGACTTTGGGTAATTATAATTATGTGTCAATGTAGGCTCAGCCTTGGTAGAAAAGTACCATTCTCGTGAGTGACGTTAACATAGAGGGAGACTAAGCATGTGTGGGAGCAGGGGGTGTGGGAAATCTCTGTACCTTCCTCTCAAGTTTTACTGTAAACCTAAAACTTCAGTTAAAACATTTAAGTTTCTAAAACAATAAAGCAAAAGAAAGTAGTGGTTCACAATGAGGTTAGCTATAAGTATAAGTGACTTTCTTTTAATGTTTATTTATTTATCTTGAGGGGGAGAGGTTAAGATCAAGAGAGTTTGAGAGACACAGAGAATCCCAAGCAGGCTCTGTGCTGTCAGTACAGTGCCCAACACGGGGCTTGATGCCAACCGTGACATCATGAGTGGAAATCAAGAACTGGGCACTCAACCCACCAAGCCACCCAGGAACTCCATATAAGTGACTTATTTTTGAAGTAGTTTAAAAATACTATTGCTATTGGGAACATCGTATCATTCGAATCGATATTCTGGGATGTATGTACCATTACTTCAGATACCCCTGCATCGATTTGGGTAACAATGATAAACTCAGTTTTGTTAATTTTCAAAGAATACGGATTAAGAGACTTTGTCCATTTTTTCTAACATAAATTAAAGAATACATTTGATATATTTATATATTATTTTAGCCGCTAGAGCTGCAGTTCTTTCTCTGAAGAAGCAATTAAGTGTTCCGTATCCCGGATAAAGTATTCTTCAATATATTAAATACCCTTTGCTACATTTTCTGCTTACCAAAGTAACTGGTGAATGTCTAATTACTCTGAGTCACAAGTACACTGGTAATGGAAAAGAAGTTTCCTTAATAATTCCCGGAGGTGAATATGTGCAGGGTGGCTTTTATTTAAAGATAATCAGTTGTCATTCTGATTTGTCAATCGCACTTTTATGGATTTGATTAGTGTTTCCCAGCCCGCCAGAGACTGATCAATTTTGCAACTGGCGGAACCAGGTTTCTGGACACGCAAATGTTCGGACCACACCCCAGATGCCCTTTATGGAGCCGATTATTTTTATTTTTGAACATCTGTATAACAACAGAGGAAACAAAGGGAAATCAAGTGAGAACTTAAACTTAGATGTTAAAAAAAAAGTACCATAAAATACATTCAAAGAGGATTAATCATGAAGACCAAGTTCTTAAAAAAACATTCTCACAGACAAAACATATTTAACACGATTAGCTCTAAATATGTGAGACACACTAAGATGAATGACAGCAGCCCAAAGATTATCTGCAAACCTTAATCCCCTCGCTTTCCTCTTTTCCGTCTGCTAATAGAGAAGATGAAGAGAAATTAAGGTAAGATATTAGTATCAGGAAAATTGTGGATGGTAATTGGCATTGGTGATCACCATTTAGTTATCTACCATCTACTATTCTTAAACTGAAACATTTCGAAGACACAGTTCAGTGCGTAATAACCTAGGTAAATAGTTTAAATTTGTTGACCAAAAGTCAGGAGTCTCTTACTTAATATTTTGCTATATATGCCCATGCTTCCTGCTTTCCACTGCATAATACAGCTGTTATTTTCACTGTCCTCCTTACCATATGAACTATATGCTGCAGTGGTGTGGTTGTAATGTTCATTTTTACTCTTGCATTTTACACTTACGTGGTCGCTGAGAGTGACAAGACGGCAGTGTGGAATTTAAGTTCTAAGCACAAATACCCTTGATCGTTTCTGCTGTTTAAATGATGTATGAGGTAGGACTCTATTAATATATTCTTATTAAATATGGAGAACTTTCTCATTTTTGCTCCTTCTCTGTGTATATACTTATTTTCTTATTTACTAGGATAAGTAAGGTTTTAATTCCTCTGTGCTTTATGTACTTCTCTGGATATTTACACTGTTTAACACTATATTGATTCATCATAGTGAGCCTAGTGGCCCATTCCTGTCTCACATGGGAGAATATACCGACGTTTTTCAGCACCACCAATCTGCAGGCACATTACTTCATATTAACTTTCATCCTCACAACAATGAAAAACTGGGGGGGGGGGCAGAGAGAGAGGGGGGCGAACAGAGGATCAGAAGCAGGCTCTGTGCTGACAGCAGAGAGCCTGATGCAGGGCTTGAACTCATGAACTATGAGATCATGAACTGAACCAAAGTTTGGATGCTTAACCACCTGGAGCCACACAGGCTCCCTGCATTTTAATTATCGGACACATTAACCCAGACCCAGCAAACATTTCAATACTAGGTAAAATAATCAATTTGAAATGCCTTTTCTGTTAGCCCTTCACACGTCTGTGATAATCTGTTTCCAGACCAAAGGTTAAGGAATCAAATTGAATCATAGAATCCAATATAAAAATGGATTTCTAGAAATTTAAAATGGGGGAAAATTTGTATAGATTACGTGGTATAAAGTCCTTTTAAGAAAGATGTAGAAACTAAGGTATAAATAAATGAAGTAATTACCTAAGGTCATATGCTAATTACCATAGCCTTAACCAGAGATTATATCCCATTATTTATCTAAGCCTTTTCCTAGTACACTTCAGGACAAATTTATTCCTTATACAAAGAATGGAAACAGCAACAGCAATAAACAAAACAGATGGAGGTTTTCCTAAGCTCTAATTGTCTGAGAAAACTCGAGTAGAGAAGGATGGGCCTTGCGTATGTAAAATTTCCTTTACATAAGTAAATATGTTGCTTCCAAACTTGTATTTTCTATTTTAAGATATATCTGAATGTCTTCATGAAATTATATACTCAGCTCTTAACTTTTTGTATCATCAAATACCACACAAATTGCTTGTTAATTACAGGCCCAAGACTGATTAAAATAAGCGACAGATTTGTAAGTGCTAACCAAACTACAGTTTTTCTATTAAATGGTGTTAAAAAATCATCATATACGATAGGAATATTGCGTGTGTTGTTGAAACTCCTGTCCAGCACCATTTTGAGCTGTAACTTGTACTTTAAATATCACCAGATACTCTGAAGGTTACTTTCAAGTGCAGTTTCTTAATTGTCATATTTTACACAGAATGTAAGAAAGAGACACAGGCTGAGTACCCAGAACTGCTCTAAACTCACTTCCTGAGAGTTGTGCATGGTCATGACTCCATCTTCTGTAGTTCTTAAGATTGGCTGCATGTCACATTCACTGAAGCACCAGAAAAATCAGCTACTTTGGTGTTATCAATAGGGTATCTGGACTACACATGTCCATATCCATATGACAATGGTTTGTAGCAATTTCTCATAATGTGGTGAGCTTGTTAAATGCAAAGTTAAGTAAATAACTTCTGTAAGCAAATCTTAAATGCGTACAGAAATATCTTAACAAATTATTGGCCCAGCCTCTTGTTCTTACATACATCTTTATATTTGGAATGATTTCTTATATAAAAGCATCTTCATCGGCTTTTAATATACTAGATTCTTATTTCACTTTTAAAATAATCTCCATTTATGTAAGGAAAAGTAGGTTCGGAGTGGGGAGATTTCTAGCATTCACTTAATGGATATATTTAGAGAAGAAAAATTGGTAGTATTCAAAAAGTTGATAATATTTTTGATGTTTTTCTTTTCTCCAGTAGAATGTTTTAGATTCTTTCATTCAATGCTATTCAATCTGGAAAGACTTTTTACAGTGCATGTTAGTTAACCTTCTAAATATAATTTATTATAATTTATACATAGGAACATATATATGAGACACATAATACATAATTATATGCATAGGTAATACATACATAATGAAACATTTATGTCTAATGTCCTAATGCAAAATGTAAAATATTTTATCATATGACGGTTTAATCTCTTGATCATCTTCCCTATCTATTTTAAGACCCTATATCTCCTTGTATACTTTTCTCTTCCATTATCAAATTCTGAAGCACAGTTCCTAGATCATATCAAGGTTAAGAGCAAGGAACGAGGACAGAAAATAATCTCTTTTGGTAAGAAGAGAGAGTGCAAGTATGAGCATACTCCCACTTAATATATTTTTGTCACTTAAAACATTTTTGTGAAAAAAGAAAAAAGTTATACTGAAATAAGTAACATACTGCAATAGTAACTTCGTATTTTTTAGAGAAATTAGCAAATTAATTTTGCTTTAGCATCAGCATGTTAACTTAGCCACTTGTTAGTTAAATGAGGACTATGATTTCTTTGGCAAAAATATTTTAACGCTACCTTGAAAAAAAGTAATTGTTTTTATAGCCCCTTTGTAAATGAGAGAACACAGTGATCGATCCGAACACCAGATACAATGCTCACGGTTTATGTTTGTTTAAATCTGATACCAACTTTTGTCAATTTTAAACAACCATGGTTGACAGCATATTTTGAATATCAAAACTCTGAATGTTTCTAATTATAATATTTATCTTACAATGAGTCCTATGTGGGGACTTGGATTGTTAACCCCCAAATTCACTGGAAAAACAGTAGTAATGATATGTAATGTTGAAATCTACTTCCTTCAGGCTAACTACATTTATTGCACAGGGCTCTAAAAAAGCAATAACATATCTTTTTTATGTGGTATAAGAGCACAGAAAATAATTGCAAAATGTTTACATGGTACAGAATAGAAGTATATCATAACAAATCAATTGTTCTCATTTGTAGAACATTGGATGAGGCTCTCATGAACTCTTGTATCTATTGCAGCAACCACCTCAATGACATCAGCATTGCCAGTCTGGTTTTCTGCCT
Source organism: Paguma larvata (assembly GCA_030068075.1). Classification (NCBI taxonomy): domain Eukaryota; kingdom Metazoa; phylum Chordata; class Mammalia; order Carnivora; family Viverridae; genus Paguma; species Paguma larvata. The sequence continues at coordinate 41,616,927 of CM057840.1, forward strand.
AAAACAGACACCTAATCATGTTACGGCCCTGATTTCAGAATAAAATCAAGACCTACCAAGTGCTAACCTGATTAATTTTTGCAGTTGCAACTCTTCCCCAACATGATCCCCAACATGCTTCTTTCACTGAGATCCACTGTGCCTTCGTACTTCGTAGTCACCATTAACTGCTCCCTCATGCTCTTATCTCTTTCTCTAATGCCATTACCTGTATCTCTGCTGCCCTCCTCTTCCACCTCTACGGCATGTTGAATCAAGGCCTTAGTTGCGCACTTGGAATGTTTTCCTCCAGTGGAATTAATTATTTCAATTCTTTGTTCCCAGAACAATTTTGTGCCCTGCTACTCTAAGGAGGAAGCTGATTTTGCACTGTTAGTTACATTTTTGTTTATCTACCTGGCTAGGTTATCCAGGTCGTTAAGGAGAGGTACAGTGCAATAATTTCGTATTCCTAAGAAATTCTGTACATAGTGCTAAATACATACATCTTAAATGCCAATCTGTGTTCTGGCTAGATTTCTAATTTCTACTTTATTCTTTGTGTTTCTCCAGTCCTTCAAATATACATAATTATTCTCACTGGTTTTTTTTAAATTTTTTAATGTTTATTAATTTGAGAGAGAGAGGAAGAGAGAGAGAGAGAGAGAGAGAGAGAGCGCACAAGCAGGGGAGGGGCGGAGAGAGAGAGGAGACACAGAATCCAAAGCAGGCTCCAGGCTCTGAGCTGTCAGCACAGAGCATGATGCAGGGCTTGAACCTATGAACCATGAGATCATGACCTAAGCTGAAGTTGGAGACTTAACTGACTGAGCCACCCAGGCATCCCTATTACCACTGTTTTAAAGTAAGTTTTGATCCTATCATATACTGAGAGAAAATATCTAAATCTTTCAATGTCTTTATTTCTTCAGATAAAGTTCACTACCATAAATAAATTTTAATACTAATAATATATTAAAAATTAAAACGACTTCATTACAGTTTTCCCCCCTCTTTGTGGAGGACAGCATTTTGAAGGAAAAATAATTTATTTTGTTTCACTAATAAAATAAGTCAATTTATTTAATCTAGACAAAGGTGTTTGTTTAAGCTGTGTGAATTGAATTATTTAGTATTCAACCAATTGTCCTTGAACCACAGAACTTTTCTGTATTATTATACTGTATTTTAGAGTAGATTCTTCATATTTCTGTATACTCATGAGTATATTATCTACAATTAACAATTTTAATAATTTATTATTAATTATATGCTTTTATTTCAAAGATCACCTGAAAAGCACATGATTTAGAAAATGTGTAAACAATTAATATCCACAAATCTCCTCTCCCACAAAAACACCAAAGCTAACTCTGCTTTTTTAGCTTCATTCTTGGGGCCTGTCATGAATAATGGACAAATAATAAATAGCTTATACTAAAGAAAGCTTGGAATGTATAGCGGAAAGGGCAAAAAATACTAGCGGAAGGAAAACTAATATAGAAGGATGGTAAGAGTGGATGGAGGGGGAAATACAAGTGTCCTCATAGACATGTTTGGTAGAAAATTAGGGCGAGGTTTGAATTATAATCTGACAGAGATCAGGAAAGTCTTTGTAACTTGCTAGGAGCTGTGGCTCAATGTATGCTGAGGATAATTTAGTACAAGAGTTTTGTTGTATGTTAGCAATAACATCTACTTTTAAATGTCATTGAAACATGGCAAAGATTCTTAATCAAGAAGATTATTCACTCAGATTTAGTCTGAGTAAACTATTCCCATTAAAAAATGCACATAGTTGTGACTCTCTTTAAAGGTGCAGTATTAACAGCCAGTTGGACTGATTGGACCCCAAAAATTAACCAGTCAGAGCCTGGCAATGCTCTGATCTCACAAGTATCACGGACACAGAGTTGCTGATTTCCTTTAGTCATAGGGAACTGGTTATATGACCATACGTGTGAATGTGATAATTTATAGAGAGCAAATGGAAAGTGAATATATAATAATTAGTTACTTAAAACAAAAATAAGTAAATAAACTAATCATTGCTAGAAATGGCAGAGAATTATATCACAAGAGACAGTGATTAAAAAAAATAATACTGTGCCTATTTTCTGCTTTAAACATTGAAGTCACTTGGACAACAGTTCCCACTTCCAAAAACAAACAAAAATGAATGTGGCTGATTTAACACCTAGAGAACCAAAGGAGGTTCGTTATATCCCTAATTCTCAGCCCTTAGAAGTCATCTTCTAGTTCAAGTTAAGTCAAAAATATTGTTTGGAATCTGTTGCAGGTAAGGTAGTTTGTATGATAGTTGCCCTTTTATCTGTGCCAAAGTACTAATGTTATACACAATTATGGAAGAACATTTGTTGGAATATATTGAACAAAAAAAACTCACACTTATTTTTCCAAAATTCTATTCAAAGTTTCAAGCATATCAGAACACTTAGAGACACTTAGTAATATATTATGCTTGAGCGATAAAGCAGCCCAAAAATGTAGCTGCAGAGAAAAACTGGAGGAAAAGAAGCCTCTCATTTTCAACTAAGTTGAGCAAAATGTCCTCTTTAACCTTCTTAATAGCACCCTCCCCTGTTTTAAATGGAGTCATTCTGAGTACCTGAGTCTCATGTTTTATAGTTTTATAATTTGTAACGTCTGGCAAAGATCAAGGATTCTCACTTTCCACCTCACAGATGTCCTTGCAAACTAGAACAAGATTTAAATGGTTTACATACATATATTACTTCATTAGTGCCTAATTAAAAATACGTCTGACAGCTGGCAGACAATGAGGTGCTTCAGAGAATCCAAGTGAACTGATCAAGGATGGAAAATTGTGCTTGTACCACTTAAGTGAATGCGTGGCATTCATTTATGATTTTTAGGAATGGGTTTTTTCCCCACAGACTTTATACACTTTTGTATACATGTTACTGATGTATCCATGCTGTATTTAGATGAAATGTCATATTTTGTGGAATTATATGTATTATTTTTCCATTGGAAGTTCTCAGATAAAAAGAAAGAGAAAGAAAATGACAGTCTTTGTAAACAAGTCATGAATTTGATCCTGATTGTCCAATAGCTAATATTAGCCACATGTCCATGGGTTTCTCTTCTATATTTGTTAAGATTTCCCTTGTGTCCTCAAGTATCCATATAGCTATACTGCTAATGAAATAAATGCAGAATTACCATAGACACTGGATGGGTCAGCGTTCTTCAGGAAAACAGAACAACGGGATGTGTGTAGGCTCACACAGTGGTGGGAGCTGGCAAGTTCCGGCTGCTAATAGCTGGAAGACCCAGGGAAGAGCTGACACCACTGCTCACATCTGTAGGCAATTGGGAGGCAGAATTCTGTCTTACTCAGAAGACCTCAGTCTTTACTCTTAACCTAACTGATTAGGTTAGTCCCACCCACGTTATGAAGAGTAATCTGATTTGTTCAAAATCTGTTGACTTACATGTTAATTACATCTAAAAAAGTACTTTCACATTAATATCTATACTGATATTTTATCTGAAACGGGTATATAGGCTTAGCTATGTTGATGCATAAAATTAACAATCACAGACTCATAGAGGTAGATAAACATAAAAACTTGAAGGCAATCTGGATAAATAAAGTAAACAGGAAAGGTTATTTTGTCGGGGGAGCAGATTTGATTAGAAAAGAGACAAATAGTATAGAAGGAATATTAGTAATGATAACAGCAGGGATTTGGAAGGCAAAAAAAGAAAAAAAAATAAATCATAGTTGGAAGGGTAAGTCCATACTGTTCTAGCAGTCTGCCGTCGTATCCCATTCCTTGCTCTATAAACCTTGATCCAGAAACGCCTGGAATTCCAGGGAAAATAATTTTCTGGCAAAGGTCCACCTACTGCATTTTTTTTCTTGGAATATAGATAAGAACGCAAATACCATAACTGGCACAGAAGGAAACTCCTTCAGTCATATGGAAAACCCCAGTAATAATTAGAAGATAGAGCTCGGGTTTATTACAGCCATAAACCAGCAATAAATTTGAGGCGTTCCAGGATGGAAACTTGATCAATGGTGTTGATGCTGTTCTCTGACTCGGTCACTGGGAAGCAGTGTCTGAAACATTCACTTATATAGCTGGTTAAAATCCAGCTGGATCACAAACTGTTCTCCGAGAAGCAAATTCCTAAGTTAAAATACATATGAATTAGTATCTATTCCTTTATACTCTTTGATAATTAAAACATTGAAGTATATTAAAATACATGAATCAAATCTTCAGTTACATAATGTTGCTCGCCAGTGGCACACTAGCGCCACCTCAGACAATCTGGTAAGCGTCCTGTTCATCTTTTCCCATCTCCATATTTAGAAATGGCATGTTGGTAACCTGGCATTTGTACCACAGAAAGTGACAAGTGCCACAAATCAGGACTGTTTCCCCCCGAAGATTGTTTTTTCAATATTTACATCACTACTTTCAAGTATAAGTTTATTGTTTACAGTGGAAGTATTTATAGGTAACAATTTATCATTACCCAATATAATTTATACAATTTCTTTGTCATTCAAATAAATTTCCATCAAGTAGGTTCTAACAAAAATCTATGCAGAAAAAGTTAGATAAATCACTCTTTCATCTGTTATATATTAATTTGTCTCTCCTTTGTCCATGGTTCCAAAAATCCTTGGAATTCCCTGAGTGATAGGAGTGTCTTTGTAATTTAAGATGATGCTTCAGACTACACCTAAGTTTATGCTAAACTTTAACAGAATGGGAACTTGGCCTTGCCAGAGAGAGCAATCATATGATTAGAAGATTGGGGCTTTCAAACATGGATATCAGTTTGACCTTCGGGGAAGAGATGGGGGCTGGAGATTGAATTCAATCACATGGTCAAGGATTCATTCATTCATAGCTATGTAATGAAACCCCAATAAAATCTCTAGACTCAGTGTTCAGGTGAGCTTCCCTGGCGAACAGTACTCTGTGCATACTATGTGCTGCAAGATATGCCGGCAGGATGAGGCATCCTGACTCCATGGCAGACGGTATGGAAGATTCAAGTTTAGGACCCTCCCACACCTCACCTTGTGTATCTCTTCCTTTGGCGGGATAGGGATTTGTATCCCTTTTTGCTATAATAAAACTGTAATCATAAGTATAATGCTTCCTTGAGTTCTATGAGTCATTCTAGCAAATTATCAAACCTGAGGGGAATAATAGGAAACTCTAGATTTATAGGCTGTTGATCAGAAGTGAGGGGCGCCTGGGTGGCTCAGTCGGTTAAGCCGCCAACTTCGGCTCAGGTCATGATCTCGCGGTCTGTGGGTTTGAGCCACGCGTCGGGCTCTGTGCTGGCGGCTCGGAGCCTGGAGCCTGCTTCCAATTCTGTGTCTCCCTCTCTCTCTGCCCTTCTCCTGTTCGCGCTGTGCCTCTATGTCTCTCAAAAATAAATAAACTTAAAAAAAAAAAAAAAGAAAAGAAATGAGTGGCCTGGGAATTCCAAAGCTTGCAGCTAGTGTCTGAAGTGAGGGCAGTCTTTTAGAGGTCTGAGCTCTTCACTTGTAAAGTTTGGCCAAAATCCAGGTAATTAGCATTGCATACTACAGACCTAAAAATGAAAAATCTATAAGAAATACAGTATTAAATGGAAATAAATGCACCATATTTTATTACTTTTTTTTTCACATTTCCTACAAAGTTTTATTTGATTCAACCTACAATAATCCTGTTTTTCTTTTATCAATTATCTGCATACACTGATCTCCATAACCAAGCATATAAGAACTGATAAGATAGACATGAGATGCAACATATAATCATCAAATTCACCCCATCTCTTACTAATGATCACCTTTGAGGTTATTGTCTCAAAGAGGAAGAAAAATCTATTTTGTTCATTATGAATGTTCAAACAGATATTATTCAGAAACTAGAAGAGGAGAAAAAAACAGAGACTACAGGATAAAATTCTACTTCTTCCTTATATTTATTTTCACCCTTTCTCATTCCTCTGTTTTGAATTTCCCCCTTCTGTATTTCCTCTCATTTCCTTTCTTTAATTGGAGCCACATGTCTTCAAGAAACACACTACATTTATCACTAGAAATAATCTTTATGTTAATGAAAATAATTATTAAATTAAACTTGAAAATACTTTTTCTTTAGAAAAAAAGGTGAAATAGTATTGGATAGCTTTCAAGAACTATGATACTAGAGGCCCCTGGGTGGCTCAGTCGGTTAAGCATCCAATTTCGTCTCAGGTCATGATATCTCAGTTCACGGGTTCAAGTCCCGCATTGGGCGCTGTGCTGACAGCTTAGAGCCTGAAGCCTGCTGCAGATTCTGTGGCCCCTCTCTCTGCTTTTGCCTGTGCGCTGTCTCTCTCTGTCTCTCAAAACTAAATAAATATTTTAAAAAATTTTTTTTAACGTTTATTTATTTTTGAGAGACATAGAGATAGAGCGTGAGCAGGGAAAGGGCAGAGAGAGAGGGAGACACAGAATCCAAAGCAGGCTCCAGGCTCTGATGAGCCATCAGCACAGAGCCCGATGTGGGGCTCGAACTCACAGACCGCGAGATCATGACCTGAGCTGAAGTCGGCCGCTTAACCGACTGAGCCACCCAGGCGCCCCTAAAAATATTTTAAAGGAAACATGATGCTAAAAGCAAACATAGTTGATGCTTAAAGTTTAAAGATAATTTAATTCATCTGCACTTGCCATTTTATTTACAGGTGAAGACATGATGTGGGAGGTTAAGTGACTTGCTCCAGATCACAAATACTGGCTGAGTTGGCATATAAAAGACAGGTTGAAGATTATTAAGTTTTAGGTTTTGGTTTTGTTGTTGTTGTTGTTGTTATTGTTGTTGCTGTGTTTTTTTTGTGTTTTTTGGGGTTTTTTGTTTGTTTGTTTGTTTGTTTGTGATATCCAACTGAAATTGAGTACTGGAGGAAAAGTGGCAGAGAATATTAGAAATAATCAAATAATAAATAATACCCAGGTGGTTTATTTTCAGAGGAGGTGAAATCCAAAGTAGGATGGTTACACTATGTTCTTGACCTCATTCCCAAAAAAGGCTCAGCAGAAGTAGCCTCAAATCCTTAGCAACTTTCTGTTCTTAAAAACCAGTAAAGACTCTGAGATTACCTACCCACACCCAGAGAGTCTGGGATACAACTCAGAAATGACTCTTATTTTTTTTAACATTTATTTATTATTGACAGAGAGAGACAGAGCATGAGCTTGGGAGGGGCAGAGAGAGGGGGGAGACACAGAATCTGAAGCAGGCTCCAGGCTCTGAGTTGTCAGCACAGAGCCCAACATGGGGCTCAAACTCACAAACCGCGAGATCATGACCTGAGCCAAAGTCGGACGCTTGACCTACTGAGCCACCCAGGCGCCCCAGAAATGACTCTTTTAAAATGTAGTATTTATTTGAAACCAGGTTCTGAAACATGATCTAGAATAGTTTTGTCCAATAAGACTCCCTGCAATGAAAGAAATGTTTTATATATATGTTGTCCCAAACTGTAGTTACTAGCCCCATTTGGTTACTGATCACTTGAAATGGGACTAATGAAGTTAAGGAACTGAAGTTTTACTTTTATTTAATTTTAATTAATTTCTATTTAAATGGCTACACTCTTATACAGAGCAGTACAGAAAATGAAAGACATCTTGATAGCAAGAAAAAGACATGCAGAAGATCACACATGGAAACAAGCAGAACTTAAATGTATGAGAGAGATTCAAATATGCTTAGCAAAGTGTATAGGCTAAGGAGTTGTGGTTAAAAATGAAATAAAAACCAGTGTATATCTAGAATAAATTGAATAAACCCATGAGGAGAGCCCAACAGAAGAATATTTGCAGTGGATAGTGGGGATTCCTTAGAACTTATCCAAAGGAATGACAAATCACTATGTTGAACCAGTCCCCCAACTTCCTTGTCAGTACATAGAAGGAGTTCAGATCTATCTAGCTCTTGGATACAAATGTGAGTCCCTCACACAGAAAGCACTGGAAAAGAAAATTGAAATAACTACCTTAACTGAGTCTGTATAAATTCAGAGTATAAACAACATTCTGAGAGTTAAACCAAGTGGAAAGAATTATTTTTCCTACCCCCTTTCCCTAAGATATCCTTGGAAGGTGATGAATGGCAGAATGATGGCAGTCTAGTAACTGAGTTTTAGGATCATTTTACTTCTAAGTCATAGAAAACCCAACTTAAATTAGCTTCAGGCAGAAAAAAGAGAGAAAGACTTGGTACGTGTAATTGAAAAATACAATGGCTGAAAAGCTTTCATACACCATTTGTTTTGCAGGATCAAACAGTATATAAGGAATTAGTCTTTCTGCATCTCTTGTCTCTGCTTTCCTTAGAGTCGGCTTTACTTACTGTCACCAGCAGTAAATTCAGGCTATTGTTTTCCCAAGTTCAAGACCAGGTGAAATGAAGTTGTATCTCTCCACACTTTTAGTAAAAGGCCTAGGATTAGGATTGAACTGATGCTAAAACACATGCCGATAAATTATCACTTTGCCCAGGGCTGTGTGGTATTCTGTGTCCAGACTTGGCCATGTGCTCACCTTTAGAGATGGGGGTAAAATTGGCTCCTTCAAAGTCACATGGACTCATGGAAGCTTAGTTCTCTAAGGAAAACAAGAAGGTATTCACTACAAGAAGAGTAAATGAAGCTCGACATAGAGTAATTTTGTCCTTGAGGGCTCAGTGGAGATGGCTCCATCAAATAGTGAAGACCTAGGACCTCAGAGAGTTGCAAGAATGGCAGGAAAAACAATGATGTCAAGCACGACTGCACACAGTCAGCAGCTCCTGGTAGGAAGATTGGTCATGAACACAGATATAACATCCAGGTGGGCATATTAAGTCAGTTTTGAGATACTGGGAGAGTTGAAGATTTTTGCATATTTAATAAATGTGGGAAAAGAGCCAGTAAAATTTGGATCTTACTATTAATGAGATCTCAGTACACTACATACAAATGAGTAGTAGAGAATTTCAGATTATAAAAGGAAGTAATATGCAGAGAATTTGTTTGGGGCTAATTTCCAACATATGGCTAGAGCATGAAGGAAAATAATAATAAATTGACAATACAAGAAAGAAATGAGCCAAGTTGAAGTAAAATATAGGTTATAGATGATAGATAGATAGATAGATAGATAGATAGAGATATGATTTGAAATTTTAAAAATAATTCATGTATGTATTCATATTTAATGGACATTAAAGAATTTTGAGGCCGATATAATTATTTCCCTAACATAACAAAGGGGAAAATTTTGGCTTAAAAATGGCAAGTTTCAAATATAATTGTTGTCTTCTAAGACAAAATCTTTTCTATTTTTCCATAGACTTCAGTAATATGATAAACTAGAAGCGAGAACAATGATGTGATGAAGACAGAGACTGAGGAAGATTATACATGCAGATTATACATTTTAAGTAAAATAGAGTAAAATTAAAATACTCTGACATAAGGAATTTATAAAGGATTTTGTAATGGTATAGGTTTTTAGGGAATAAATTTTAAACTAAAAGAATAGGTGACAAGTAGGTAGGGGGAGAGAGAGAGAAGGTGGAGGAAAAGAGAAGGATCAACTGTTTTAGGAAACAAAAAGAAAGAAGATACAAGTGTTATGAAAGAAAATATCCAGGAATGATCATGAATCCATTGTATTTATCATGAGAGATGAAGGAGGATAGGATCCAATATTTAAGATCTGGAGAAAGGAAGAACAGATGTCTGAATTTTTGTGTGTGAATGCGTGTGTGTGTGTGTGTGTGTGTGTGTGTGTGTGTAGATACACATATGTTTCTATCATTTGGTTAATTGTAGAATAGATATTACTATCTTAATATTTTATTTATTTATTTATTTATTTATTTATTTATTTATTTATTTATTTATTTATTTATTATTTACCAAGTGCAAGTGGGGAAAGTGGAGACAGAGGGAGAGACAGTATCCCAAGCAGGCTCCAAACTGTCAGTGTAGAGCCCAATGTGGGCTGGAACTCAGGAACCGTGAGATCATGACCTGAGCCAAAGTTAAGAGTCAGATGCTCAGGGGCGCCTGGGTGGCTCAGTCGGTTGAGGGTTGAGCGGCTGACTTCGGCTCAGGTCATGATCTCACGGTCTGTGAGTTCGAGCCCGGCGTCAGGCTCTGTGCTGATGGCTCAGAGCCTGGAGCCTGCTTCGGATTCTGTACCTCCCTCTCTCTCTGCCCTTCCCCTGCTCATACTCTGTCTCTATGTCTCTCAAAAATAAATAAACATTAAGCAGAAAAAAGAGTCAGATGCTCAACTGACTGAGCCATCCAGGCACCCCATCTTAATATTTTAGATCAAGGAATGAAGTAGAGATATTAAATAATGACCTAATGTCTCATAGTAAGTTACAGCGCTGAGATTAGAACTGAGGTTGGCTGATTAAAAAAAAAAAATATTTTCAAATGCCTGCTATTATAACATGAAAACTGACAGTGTAAGAATTTGATGTATTCAAAATAATTTTGTTTAACATAGAGCCAACACTAAATTTAATTGTAAAATAATACATTTTAGGATCATACCCTATTAAGTATTCTAAGCCATGGGAAAATCAGAAAACATGTGACTAGTATATTGGTTAATATGCATATAACAGAAAACTATTTTTAATTATAATTCTGGTTAGTTATATGTTTTATTTATCAAAACATTTTGTAGCAGTTTATTTCATGTATTGAGTTACTGACTTTTAAATTGTGTGCATTTATTAATAAGTGGAATATCAAATTCCCGAGTATTTTTTACCATTGATCTGGTATTTGTCAAACTTCTGAGAAAATCCCATTCTCTAAGTCTGTGATATACAGACTTACATTTCATCAAAGGTATTGTCACTCAGATATTTTTTGTTATTTTCTTTTTCTTTGCAACCATGAGAGGAAGGAGCAAAGAAAATGTTAAATGGGCAGAGCAAGAAATGAAACGGGAGACAATAAGGAAGGCTGGTTTCAGAGGATTCTGTTAAGATTCAAGAAGTAAGACTAATATTTCTCTCAAAATTACCTTAGTGTTAGGAAAGCGTAAAGGGAAATATCAGTAAAATCTTCATCATATGAAAGGCAAGTTGAGAAAGGAAACATTTGTTCACTAACATGTTCTAAATTAGCTCATTGATATGTAGTACTCACTCTCAGGCTATTTTTGCCTGAGTCTGTTTTTTGTTGTTGTTGTTGTTTTGTTTGTTTGTTTGTTTTTGCAAAGCAAAATATAATACCCTTTGTTTATATTGAATGTAATTTTTTTTAAAAGTACTTTGGTTAGTGGTGCACCTACATATTTACACGTTTATCTGTAGAAATAATTCTATTCTACTCTATATTTTTATAGAAAATAAGCCGACAAGTTATAATATGTGTTTATATGTACAGATGTTGTCTTAGTCAGTTAGAACTGCTGTTACAGAATATCACAGACTGAGAGGCTCAAACGGCAATCATTATTTTTAAAAAATGTTTATTTGTTTTGAAAGAACAAGAGAGCATGAGCTCAGGGAAAGGGCAGAGAGAGAGAGAGAGAGAGAGAGAGAGAGAAACCCAAGCAAGCTCCACACTATCAGCACAGAACCCAATGCAGGACTCAGTCTCAGGAATCATGTGATCATGACCTGAGCTGAAATCAAGAGTTGGACGCTTAACCAACTGAGCCACCCAGGCGCCCCCCTACACAGTAAAATTTATTTCCCACAGTTCTGGAGGCCAAGAAGGCCAAGAAAAATGCGCCAGGAGATTGGATGTCTAGCAGATGACTGCCTTCTTACATGGCACAAAAAAGATCTTATGTCTTCTCCCCTTCTCCTATCAATCGTATCACAAAGGCTTTGTTCGCATGACCTAATTACCTCCAAAAAGTCTCACTTCTAAATACCATCGCCCTGGGATTTAGGGCTTCAATATATAAATTTGGAGGACAGGGACAAGAACATTGAGTCCATAGCAGATATAGACACAAATTGTGTATGGAGGGAGAATATCGTGGCATAAGTCTGACAGGGAGACAGATGACCATGGTCCTTCCCATGCAAATTTGTAAGAGACAACATTATTTAACAAACATAATAATTTTTCTGTACACCAAATGCAATGCTTATTCATTTCGAATGAATTTAAATAGTGCTTTTCCCACCCAATGCCTGTATTTTATGCCTTACAAAATTGAGAAAGCTATATACAATGAGATTAAGTGTTAAAGAAGAAATGCATGACGGGCATACAATGTCTAGGGTACGAGGCACTGTGAGAAATACCGTACATATCATATCACAAAATGAAAGTAAAAGAAGAAAGCCACCAGCTGGAGTTAATGGAGAAGGTGTCATATAGCAGTTGACTTTTAAAGGAGACTTTGAAGTGTCAATAAAATTTAAGGAGATAAAGATGAAGTTTAATTCGTAGTGAAGAGATCCCGTTTTATCTGGCGTTTAGTGTGCACCAAACTGTGGTTTAAGAATGACTAGCTTTTTGCTTTCAAAGCTTAACTAGTAGCTGTACATTTAATTTATATTCTAACAGACAAAATTAATTGCTGTGCTTTGCTAAGTTCAGAAAGATTTTCCTTTCATTTCGCTCTCAAGTGGAAGTATTAACCTACCATAGGTATCACTACCTCTCTTTGTAAAGGGAAATAAAAATGTGCAATTAACTTCAGACAATTTCTTAGAAACCTTGTATCCTACTGGGCGATTTCAAGGCAGCAATTGCTTGATGATATATTTCTTCCCACCTGACTTTTGGCTCCTAAAAACATTAGTGGAGCTTTTCAAGTCTGTAAGTGGAAAGGAATGTCTCTGTTAGAAAGACTATTAATGTAGGCCCTAAGTAGAGAGGTTATTAACATTCAAGAAACCGGGGCTGTTCATAAGCCAGTTCAGAAGATCATCCTATTGTTGGCGATGGCCCCATAGATTTTGAGTTAATAGAAAGTACTGGATCAAAGTTTAGAGAGCTACTTAAGAGCAGAAATGAAGCAAGGTCACTCTTGAAAAAGTTACAAGAAGAAAAACATAAAAAGAAAGTGAACACTTTTAAGTACAGATTTTCCTCAATTTACATACTGATAAACCCATCGTAAGTTGAAAATAAAAGTCAAAAAATGCATTTTTGAAATGCGCCTGATCTATCAAACAGCATAGTTTAGCCTAGCCTACCTTAAACGTGCTCAAAACACTTACAATAGCCTAAAGTAGGGCAAAATCATCTAACATAAAGCCTATTTTATAATAAAGTATTGACTATCTCATGTAATTTGTTAAACGCTGTACTGAGAGTGAAAACCAGAATTGCTGCGTGAGTCCAGAAAGATCGATGTTTACCCTCACGATCTCCTGACCGACGGGGAGCCGCTACTCACCCCCGCTGCCCAGCATCGCGAGAGAGGACTGTACTGCACACCACCAGCCTGGGGGAAGATCAAACTTCGAAATTCAAAGTATAGTTTCTACTGAATGCATAACACGTCCACACTATCATAAAATTAAAAAAAGTCGTAGCTCAAACCACTGTAACACAGGGACTCTCTGTAGTCTTAAATTCTCATTTAACTTCAATTTAAAGATGTTAGCTATTGGTGATTTTATTAAAAATTACTTATGTCTTTTCTAATTGAAAGTATTAAAATGTTTACCTTTCAATGTAACATAATTAAGGGAGATTTTATTGATTTAGTTTACCTGCTAATTGACTGTAGAAAACAGAGCACCACTGTCAGTACTTTGAGGCAACATCTATATCCCCTTTCCTTGAAACTGAGCTGACTTTCTTGTAACCAATAGAGCACAGGGAACATTCTCTGACTCTCAATGATGGGTCAGAAAAGGCCATACAACTTCCATCTGGCTTTCTGGAAATCGTCACTCTCCATACACCCTCCCAGCCATTTTCATGCTCTGAGAAGCCCAAGCCACAAGGAAAGCCATGCATAGGTGTCTCTGACTGAGTGAACCCTTGGGTCATTCCAGCTCCAGTGCCACGTTTGTGAGTGAACATACATCCATCAAGATAATTCCAGCCTCCAAGCTGTGAGCGACGCCCAGGCTCCAATCTTCCCGCCCAAATCCCCAAACATCTTAAAGCACAGCCAGCCATCTCTGCGGTTCCTACATCATCCTGTCAAACTTCCTGATCTATCGTTTGTAAGCATAACACACCGAACATTTTACGCCACTAACTTTCTGGGTGCTTTGTGACACAGTAATAGTAACTGAGCCAACTTTTGTCCAATAGTCTTTCAATTAGAGTAGAAGTCGTCTATTTATATGCAACCCAAGCTGTGCTGTACCAAAGTTGTGGTTTAATACTACAACTTTTAATTTTTTTGTCCTGGTTCTTTAGTCAAACTGCTTCCCTAAGTTCTCTGTCCTCAGGGGTGCCCTTTCCAGGATGTGGTAGCAGGTTCCACGTTCCCAGGCCCCCTCAATGAGCCTGGGGAACAAGGCCTCCTGGGCCAGGAGAATCTGCAGCCCCTCCCAGCCCTCCTGCACTTCCTCAGGAGACTCAGAAGTCTCTTAAGTTCTAAACTTAACCATACTTTTGTTCTTGCAAGTTGAACGGTGTGAGATGCCTCTTTTTCCTGTATTTGAGTCCTTGGTGTCCCACACTCTCAGGCCAACAAACATGATCCTCAGTAAGTTTTCTGATTACCAAAGCCCTGTGCCAATGCAGAGGCAGTCTCTGATTTTTGACAAATAATATAAAGTTCTCCAAAATCAAGTTATCGATTTGAGATAATCAAGCTCCACCTTTGATTTGCACAGCCATTGTTCACTTCCTTTCAGTCTTATGAGCTAAAGGGAGCAGATAGAACTGCTCTTTTAAATTCCGATTCAGGTAAATGTCTTTTCAGATAGATTACAATGGACTGGCATTACCTGTTTGTTTGACAATGTTTAATGAAGAAAACATCTGGTGCCCAGAGGATCTGCAAAGATAATGAAGGTGAAGCAGATCCTGGGGGAGAAGTACATGCAATAGATGCCCAGGGTGCTGTGGCTTCAGAGGTCTGGCCCCTTTCAGTCCGAGGATAATGCTACATTCCCCGAGGGAAGAACCACAGGGAATTAGTTAAGCCCTTGAACATCACTTCTCTGAACACCAGGGAGGGAAACTTTCTTTCTCTGACTTTTTAGTTTCACTTTATCTCAAATCTACCAATGCATTTTCATCCTCAAGTATTGTTAACTATGGACCTTGCAGTTACATGTAAAAGGATGTAAAATAATGCAATCCAGTAAGTTAAGTTTGCAGCCAAGTAAGGAGACAGATTAATCAATTGGACAATTTCAATATGAGATGGCAAATAATTTGAAGTGTGAGTGTGTGTGTGTGTGTGTGTTCCCACCTCCAGGTAAAAGAGTAAAATAATATACCTGTGAGGATCCAGATTATTTGCAGGAGTAAGTTTTTCCTTATCAAAATTGTTGGCTGAGGCAAGTATAGTCTGACCACCTGTTTTTTCTCACTAATGAGCATGCAGAGCAGATGCTGTAAGCTTCCCATCAGTGGTATCTGCAAATTCTGGTTCAGAGTTGTTCTTGCTCCTGGTTAGATGCCTCAGCTTTCACTTTTCCTCCAAGCTTGGCCATGTTATGACAAGGCATTCATTGCCTAATTCTTATACATGTTCCAGGAACCAAGGCAGAAAATAGACTAAAGAATGGTTTGCTGTATTTACTAAAACCAATTCTGTCCTGCTGTTAATGAACATCGGTGTAGACAATAAACTGATTAAAATTGTTTTGCTGGTGGATCAGGGAATAAGCTCTTTAAGGACAGATGTTTTTTCAGCACAAAGAACTTGCAAATTTATAGTTTGGATTTTTCACATTAATATAATGTACACAGCTAGCTGGATTAAAAATGACCTGTCACAGCCACAAACTATTTAGAAAAACAGCATGATTACATGAAATTATGATGACTTGTTTTTTCCATTACCAAAAAACTCTAAAATGTGGTTTTTAAAGAATATGATGAGAATATAATGGAAATAGTTTCTGTGAAAGAATCTTGCCTTGTGTTCATTAAATTTCCATATTATTAGCAGTTGTTTCTAGTTAGAAGGCAAATTGAAATTAGTTTATTCTCTTTGGAGGAGGGGCAACCTACTGTTCTAAATAATTAACTATAAAATCAAATGTGAGTATGCACAGGAAATGATAAATTTATGGAGCAAACCCTAAATAGAGTGCTTGAAACCATTACTGTTATTTGCCAATCTGAAAATAATTTTCTTTGTTCTATTTATTAGAAGAAATCTAGAAATGAATATAAGAATGATTTAAAAGCCATCAATGAAAAACTATGACTTTAATTAGTGTCATCATCCTAGGGAAAGAAAAAAGTTCCTGACTCAATTCACTGGATACATCAGCTTTACAACACTTGAAGGAATTCTAGGGGATTAAAAACAAACAACCCAACAAAACACAGAATGAAAATGTAAATTTAACTAATAATGCATCATATAGATCTCTGTTAAATGCAAGTATATTGTATCCCATATTAGTCTGAGATCAATATAACACAAGAAAAAATACAGAATGACTTTAAAAAGAAACACATTTCTAACAGTAGTCAGGGGAGGACAGTGAAATATTTGAAAATCAGAAAGTTTCAATAATGGAAATAGCATTTTTGGGGAGTGGGGAAAGAGGTTGGGGAATGTTAAGATTTGACAGATGGTGCTACCAGACATTCCATTATTGTATTTATTCTATTTATAATTTTATTTCATTAATCAAAATATATGCACAGGACATTTATTGTGTTAATGTAGCCATGCTGTTGTTCTAGGAAATAAATAAATGTTTATGTTTTCCAATCTAGCAGAGAAAATAAGTTATGAATAGCAATTATATATGCTAACCAACAAAAATAATAAAAAACTATAAAAAGTTCAGAAAGCTGAAAGTTGACTTTCAAGTGGAGATGTCACAAAATATTGTGGAGAAGATGGAACTTGACCTACAGGTTGGAGAGTGGTGTGAATTTGAGCAGTAGCTTTGCTTGGATTCTTTTGCTGACTCCCCCCCCCCCCTCCTCCTTGCCCACCTCTTTCTCCTCCTTGGTTGCCTGGTTCTTGGAATGTGGAATGAAGAGGAAATTGCATACAGTTATCTATGCTCTATACTTAATTCCTGTGAATCTTACATGTGTGTTTATCTGTCTTTTCTCACTATTTGCCTATAATATCTCTGAAGGCAGAAGCAATAGTTCATTCATCCATGGGTTCTTAGTGCTACACACAGTACCTAACACAGCCTAGCATGGACCTCAGTAAGAACTATGATGTTATGAAGAACAAAATAATTAAAGCCCAGGAACAGCAAGGTAGAGAATGTATCCATGCACTGGAATCAAATTGCTTGAAATTGGTAAAGAATGTTATTATTGGGGTTCCTGGGTTGCTCAGTCATGTAAGCATCCGACTCTTGATTTCAGCTCAGATGGTGCAATCGAGCCCCATTCCAGGCTCTGCACTGGGCATGAAGCCTGTTTACGATTCTCTCTATCTACCCCCCACACACACTCATGTTCTCTCTCTCTCTCAAAAAGAAGGAAGGAAGGGAGCAAGGAAGGAAGGAAGGAAAGAAGGTAGGAAGGAAGGAAGGAAGGAAGGAAGGAAGGAAGGAAGGAAGGAAGGAAGGAAGGGAATGTTATTATGTCACAAGTATTAAAAGAAACCATACTGGGGTCCATGGGTGGCTCAGTAGGTTAAGCTTTGGACTTCGATCCAAGTTCTGTGTCTCCCTCTCTCTCTGCCCCTCCCCCACTGGCACTCTGTCTCTCTCCAAAAATACATAAACATTAAAAATTTTAAAAGAAAGCATACTGTATTTATGTTAATTCTGACAGGCAACAAAATTCTGGCATTTTTCCCCTACAGAATAGTGTACTATACCATATTGACATTATATTTTACAGTCTGTTTCATTTCACCTCTCTACATATTGTGTGTGACTATATAGCATAACTATATGATCTCAGTAAAGTCTGAAAGATACTGAAAGATAAAAACATCTCTACCTTCCAAATGTATTACACTGTAGAACGAAGAAGCACTACAAGTAATGGTTAAGAAGTAAGCACACAGAATTTGAGGTCAGACAGAACCTGGAATTTTCCTGGTTATATATATTATAACTTACTTTAATTTAAGCTGTTTAGAGCCTCAGGTTTCTCATTTGCAAAATGGGGTTGAAATTGTACCATTTCAAAAAATTGTTTGCTAGGTATTAAGGAAAGTAACATGTAAATACTTAACACACTGTAAAGGACATGCTGGGTATATTACGCTGATGGAGGTCAGGTGTAGGACAGGATTCCTGCATCACCATAATTCATGAGGTGCTTTCCATACACCAGCTTTGTTACTACCAGATAAATATTACCTTAGATAGAAATTTTTCGAGGAGAAAACAGTCTAATAACAGGAAAAATTATTTATTGCACAGATATAATTATAGTCTGAGAATGTTATTGATACAAGGATGGATAAAATATTTGTAGCCATCCTTCAAAACTCTCCCTGGGGGAGGAGCTATAGACGGGAAAAGAGTGATCATGAATAAATTAAGGCTGTTTTACATTCTTTCTGTTGCTGCCTTCCCTGGTAGTGACAAGGTCCTTGGAGAAAGTTTGTAATTTAGAGGCTAATGCGTAATTTTTTTTTAAAGTTTGTTTATTTATTTTTTGGGAGACGGAGACAGTGCAAGTGTGGGAGGGGCAGAGAGAGAGAGGGAGAGAACTCGAAGCAGGCTCTGCACTGCCAGCGTGGAGCCAGTTGGAGCTAAACCACGAGGTCATGACCTGAGCTGAAACCAAGAAACTTAACCAACTGAGCCAAGCAGGTGCCTCAAGGCTAGTGCAGTAGATTATTAGAGCAGGTCCTTAGTCGTGGCTCCTGACTCTCTGTATCGAAACCCAGGTAAATACCTTGTGAAAGTTAGTTGTAATTGTTCCCTATTACTTGTCCTGTTACTTTACATGACTACATTGTAGCTTTTACCTCTCAGAAAGGAGGCCCCCTTGTCAGAGAGGCTATCAGAGCACCAAAATGTGACCCCAAATAGATTTTCATTAACTACCTTTTATTGCTACATGTTCTCTATGTTTTATTAGAAGACAAAATGTGAAAACCATGGACATTTAGGCACTTGTGAGAGGGATAATATCAGAAAACAAGAATCTGAGCACTTTGGCATAACACAGCTCACTGCTCAGTCTACCCCTGCGACATCTTTCTGTGAGGAGCTTGGCATTAACAGGGGATGTAAACTTTCAAAACGAACAAGCAAAACACCAAAACCATTCCTGCCGGATGATGTGCTAAGTGGTATGAATAAACTACCATAAAAGCTTAAAGAAGAAAGAAAAAAACTTCAAATAGACACAGAAAACATCCTTGCCTGGGGCACCTGGGTGGCTCAGTCGGTTAAGTGGATGACTTCCACTCGGGTCATGTCTTGTGGTTCATGAGTTTGAGCCTCACATCAGACCCTGTGCTGAGAGCTCAAAGCCTGGGGCCTGCTTTGGATTTTGTGTCTTCCTCTTCTTTGCCCTTCCCTTGCTTGTGCTCTTTCTCTTTCAAAATAAAAATAAAAAAAAAAAAAATTAAAAAAAAAGCAAGAAAACATCTTTGACCTGAAGGCATAAAGTGGGAATTACTCAGTTATTATTTTAATAAATCAAGCTTGGATAATTTGAGAGGTACAAGTATATCTAAAATATGAAATATTTTGAAAAGTAATGAAAATAATTATGAAATTAATTTTTAAACTGCTTTATTTTTCTTGGGAGCATGTAGTCTCTGATAGGATGTAATAAATGTATGTGCATTTTTTGAAAATAAGAGCTTTTACACTAATTTTTAAGATGTCAAACAAAAAAATCTAAGAAAATAAAATCTGATGATCATTTGAATTTTATTGAACTTCAAAAGATTTAATTAAAACAATGTATAAACTGTAAATTATACTATAAGGTATGGTATACAGCTTAAAAAAATGTTCTTGATTTTCTCAGTAAACTAGGTGTGATGATTCAAACTAAGCATGCAGCAAAGTACAGAAAAGACCCCAGAACTTATGTTCCATAGCTATGAAAACTGAATTTTTGTTAAAAAAGCTTAACTCAAGTGGTTTCTGGTCTTAGGTCTAGTTTCTTGGATCAATAGTAACTACCGCAACCACAAACACAACAGCTGTGCAAATAGTGTCAGGCTTCATTCCATTGCCTCTGGAATATGACTGTTCACTGTGTAACTTTTGGAAAGTTACTAAACTGTTAGACTGAGTTTACTCAATCTAAAAAGTAAGACTGTTGAAAATGTCTACCTTACAAAACTATTTTAACAGTTAAAATAATTGACCCCTTTAAGTCTTTACCAGAATGTTTTACACATGGAAAATACTCAATAAATGTTACTGATCATTATTTCAACATATATAATCAGGATGAAGAATCAGGCTCAAATTGGCTAAGTGGATTTTCCAAGGACAAAATATCAAAATGCAAAAAAATGATTGGAAACAAGTTTGCTGTGATTCTAAAGTAGGTAGTATTAGCATTTATGTTATGTGGCCCCCAAATTTAAAAAAAGCAGCAAGTATTTATTAAGCTCCTACTATATGATGATACTTATATCATTTCCCGAATCAAATAACGTAAAATATAAATATTTTAATTCACAAAATTTATATTTAAGTGAGATTAGGAGCATATACAAGAAACAAATAGTTGTTTTGATTTCAGAGTGTGTTTAATGCTATCAAAAAAACTGATAGAGTGATAAGAGAGAAAACAGGGAGAGTTCCTTGAGATAAGATAATCAGGGAAGGCTTCTCTGTGGAGGTGACATTTGACCTGAGATCTGAAAAATTTGATTGAGACATCCAAGCAGACCATCTGAAGGAAGAACATCCCAAGGAGAGAAATCAGGATATTCATTTGTTCCTAAGTAATACCAGAATGTAGTTTTCCAAAAATAGAGTCGGGTGGAGAGTGAGAAGGCAAGATCGCAAACTAGCTACAGCATTCAAGGATTTGTAGTCCTTGTAAGAAATTCGAATTTTATTTTAAAAGTACTAAGAAGTCCTTGAGGGATTTAAGCAGAAAAGTGCAGTGATCTGAATTGCTTTTGAGAGAATGGATTAGAGAAGACCAAATATGAAGTGAGGGTGACCACAGTGTGTGTTATGGTGGTAACACCATGACCTGGGTATTTTCAGTTCAGTTGGAGAGCCAACATATTGAACAAGCTAGAAGAAATGAATAAATTCCTAGAAACGTGCAACCTACCAAGACTGAATCATGATAAACAGAAAATCTGAATAGAACAATTACTAGTAAGGAGCTTGAACAGTAATCAAAACCCTTCCCACAAACAGAAGTCCAAAGAGCTTTACTGGTGAATTAATAGAATTAAATAGAATAGAATAGAATTAAATAGAATTAAATTAAAATTTAAATTTACTGGTGAATTAATAGAATTAAATAGAATAATTAAATAGAATAATTAATAGAATTAAATTAAAATAGAATTAATACTGATCCTCCTCAAACTCTTGAAAAAAATAAGCAAATAGAGGATTCTTCCAAATTCATTTTATGAGGTCAGCATTACTCAGATGCTCAAATAAGTAAGTGAAGAAATGATAACCTCTTAAAAAGAATGCAAAAATATAGCCAAAAAGAGGTGAAATGAAACCAGAATAATTAGATGTAAGAAGAACTCTGAAATTCTTGGAAAGAAAAAAAATATATATCTATATCTGTATCTATCTATATCTATCTATCTATATCGTCTATATCCACACACACATATATATTCATACACCTAAAGACCAAAGGTTATACTTACTAGTTTTAGATAATAAGATAGGAAATATATTCAAGACTTCAGAATATAAAGATTAAAAATTACATAAAAAATTGACTTCCTAAAACTAAAACATTAGTTTATATACATGAAGAAATTAGTAAGAAAGTGCAAATGCCAAGTCTCACGGTGGAAGAATTTTTTTTAATATCTATAATGAAGAACTAATATATAAAATATGGAAAGAATAAATCATAATGTGGAAAAACACAGATGACTCTATTAGTCATCTTTGCTGCCATAACAAAATATCATGGCCTAAGTGGATTACACTAGAGCAATTTATTTTCTCATGGTTCTGGAGGCAGGAAAGTCCAAGGTCAAAGTCTGGCAGTTAACTTCTGGTGAGAACTGTCTTCCTGGCTTGTAGACTGCCAGCTGTCTCTCTGTTCTCTCATGGTCTGCTCTCAGTTTTGTGCACTCGGAGGAAACAAGAAAGACCTCTCTCTTGCGTGCTCACTCTCTCTTCCTCTTCTAATAAGGCCAGTGATACTGGTTGCTGATGATAATTCTGCCAGGGAAACAGACATAAGCCATGACTATTACAGGCAAACTGTACACCCTACCGCATATTCACTAGAGTAGCAAAGTATAAAAATGTAACAGCACCAAGAATTGGTGTGAATGTACAGCAACTAGAACTCTTACCCTTTGACAATAAAATTATGTAAACAGCATCCCTGTAAGAACATATTTACTCTATAAATGCCATAAAGAAAGCTGTATACTTTTGCCCCAAAATATTTATAAATGACTATTCATAGTAGCATTATATGAAATAGCCAAATAGCAGGCATAACTCCTTTTCTATATTTATGGATATAAAAGAATACTAAATAGCAATAAAGACAAACATGTGACAACATAATTTTGATGGAAAAAAACAAGAGATAAAATAATTTATACCATAATATTATGTCTTAGCCTAGTAGGCTGGTTCATTTTATGTACCCACTTGGCTAGGCCATAGTACCCACATATTTGGTCAATATTCTAGATGTTTCTGTGAAGGCATTTTACATTTAAATTAGTAGAATTTGAGTAAAGTAGATTGACCCTCATAATGTGTGTAGGCTTCATCCAATCAGCTGAAGGCCTTAAGAAAAAGACTGCCCCCCCCCTGAGAAGAGGGAATTCGGGCGGCAGACTGCTTGAGATTTTCAACTATTCCTCTCCGGGTCTCCAGCTTGCAGGCACATCCTAGAGATTTTAGACTTACCAATCTCCATAATCCCTGGAATGCCATCCTTAAAACTCCTCTTCCTCTCTGTCTGTTGGATTTCATGATGCTTATAATAATAATCGATTAGATTTTAACTGGTACTTGCCTAGAAGTTTCTCTGCATCTTTAAATCTTTACCCTATGTAGTTGGCACTGTTATTGCCCCATTTTACAGATGAAGACATTAAAGCAAAAAGGTTAAATAACGTGTCCAAAGACACATAAAGAGAATGTTAGAAACATGGAGGAGCTAAGAGGTCAGGGTAGTAGGAGCACCCTAGGCTTGCCGTGTCCTTTACACACAGCTAGATAACTACCGAATCATTCTGAATACCCAAGAAATCGAGCTAAGATCAATTTCAAACTGCACAACTACAGGAAGAGAGGATGCCATATCATGGAAGGTAAGAGGAATGGAGACGCGGTTTGGGTGCTGTGGAGGCAGGGGAGCCCTGGTCTGGAGCCTCAGTCACTCCGTCTTCTGGGAGTGCATATGAGAGAGCTAGCATTGCCTCTCAGGACAAAAAGCTGGTGGGTGACAATCCCCTCCCCTACTCAACATAGGCCCGGAGACACCTGCTGATGTGTGGCGAACCTAGACACAGGCTTGTCAACACACCGTGTTCCAAACCCCATGCTCCTGTGCTCTGGTGCAACTGCCTTTCCGGGTCAAACCTGCATCAATCCTGGTGTAGTGAGACCCTCCCCCAGAAGACCAGCATAGGTCCCCACCACACCAGCCCCTTGAGTTTAGAGTTTAAACTCACCTGGCCTGCCTGAGCCCAGAGTGCACTGCACTGCTCCAGGCGGGCAAGCTACCTGGACATAGGAAGTGTGAAATGGTGATCTGAAAAACATCTCAGACACCTAGGGGGGAAGTGTTTGCCCTTCTGGGAGGGCTTCCCTAACAACAGCAAGAACAAACTCGCCTCTCAAAGGACAAAGGAGCAGGCTGGCTCCACTTCCCTCCCCTGTCCCCCAGCATAAACCAACTTCAGTAAACAATGCAGTGCCGACACTGGCTGCCTAACCTGCTTACACCAAGCCCCACTCCTCTGTTCTTCACCAGACAGCTTTCCTCGGCAAGTGTGGCTGAAAGGAGCACAGTGGGCCCGTCCCCCAGAAGACCAGCACAAACCACCACATGCACCACATCTACTGACTGTAGACTTCTGAAAAGCTTTAGCTTTAGTGGGAATAGCATTGTGTCTCTTTTAACAAGCTGCTCAGAGCACATCTAGTTAAAACTCAGCACACTTTGACCAAGGTTCAAACACTACCCACCTCAGGCAAGGAGAAACTGCAGAAGACTGACCTGAGGGGTCCAGCAGCCAAAACATAGCAACGCACTGCACAGCACACACCAGAGACTTTCCTGGAACTCTAGGCCTGAACAGTATATGACCTCTTCTTCGTAAAGTATTACTCTTGGGAACAGGAAACATATGGGCTTTCCTGTCACACAGAAGACACACAACTAGAACAAATGAGAAGATGAAGGAATTCATCCCAAAAGAAACAAAACAAAACAAACAAAACAAACAAACAAACAAACAAAAAAGATCATGGCCAGAGAGCTAATCAAAACAGAAAGAAGTAATGAATCTAAGACAACAACCAAAGGATACTAGCTGGGCTTGAGATAAGCACAGAGGGCATCGGGGATAAAAGAGCTTGAAACCAAACAGGCAGAATGAAAAATACAATAACCAAGATTCAAAATTGACCGGTTATTATGACCACAAGGATGGAAATTCAGAAGAATGAATAAGAGATATAGAATACAGAATTATGGAAAATAATGAAGCTGAACAAAAGAGAGAAAGAAAAATCTTGAATCATTAAAGTAGACTTAGGGAACTCAGTGAATCTATAAAATATAATAACATTTGTATCATAGGAGTCCTACAAGAAGAGAGAAAAGAAGGCAGAAGGTTTACTTGAAGAAATTATAACTGAAAACTTCCCTAATCTGGGAGAGGGCGGGGAACAGACTTCCAATTCTAGAGGGCACAGAATACTCCCATCAAAATCAACAAAAGCAGACCAACACCAAGACATATTGTAGTTACACTTGCAAAACATAGAGATAAAGAAAAAATCCTAAAAGCAGCAGGACAAAAGAAACCCCTAACTTAAACGAAAGAAAGATAATGTTAGCAGCAGATCTCTCCACAGAAATTTAGCAAGCCAGAAAAAAAAAATGGCATGATATATTCAATGTGCCGAATGGGAAAAATCTGCAGCCAAGAATACTCTATCCAGCAAGGCCATCATTCAGAATAGAAAAGGAGATAAAGAGTTTCATAGATAAACAAAAACTAAACTTCAGTTCATGACCACTAAAGGAGCCCTACAAGAAATATTAAAGTGTACTTTCTGAGGAGGAAAGAAAGACTAAAAGTGACAAAGACTAAGGAACAGAGAAAATCTCCAGAAACAACAAAACAAGTAATAAATGACACTAAATTCATATCTATCAATAATTACTTTGATTGTAAGTGGACAAAAAGTGCCAGAATGGATTAAAACGTAATGACTTATCTATATACTGCCTACTATAAACTGATTTTAGACCTAAAACACCTGGAGATAGAAAGTGAGGAAATGGAGGTACATTTACCATGTAAATAGACATCAAAAGAAAGCCAGAAATTGAAACTATAATGAGCTACACCTCACACCTATCAGATTGTGAAATCAACAATACAGGAAACAACAGATGATGGTGAGTGTATGGAGAAAGATGGAACTCTCTTAAATTATTAATGTGAATGCAAGCCGATGCAACCACTATGGAAAACAGGTTGGAGGTTGCTCAAAATGTTAAAAGTAGAACTACCTTGTGATCCAGAAATTGCGCTACTAAGTATTTACCCAGAGGATACAAAAATACTGAGTCAAAGGGATACATGCATCCCATATTTATAGCAGCATTGTCAACAATAGCCAAATTATGGAAAGACCCCAAATGTACAGAGATTAATGAATGGATAAACAAGTGGAATATTACTCAGCCATAAAAAAGAATGAAATCTCACTCTTTACAACAACGTGGATGGAGCTAGAATGTATTATGCTAAGCAAAATAAGTCAGTCAGAGAAGGACAAATAACATGATTTCCCTCTTGGGAACAGGAGTGAAAGAAAGAAAGAAAAACAGAAATACATAGAAGAAAAAAAAAAACAGATATACATAGAGGAAATAAAAAGAGAGAGGCAAACCACGAAACAGACTCTTACCTATAGAGAACAAGCTGAGGGTTGCTGGCAGAGAGTTGGGGGATGGGTTAAATGACTGATAGGTATTGGAGGCCACTTGTGACGAGCACTGGGTGTAGTATGTAAGTGGTGAATCACTAAACCCTACACCTGAAACTAAAAAAGAAAAAAGAGAGTGAGAAAGAGAGAGAGAGAGAGAGTATGTAGAAGATACAGGATATAAACGAGACCAGCTGATTTTCAAGTTCAAGTTCTTAGGTAAAAATAATCTTTAGGTATTCATACACCTAAGGATTAAAGGAATACTTAATGTTTTTAGACAATAAAATAAAAAAAAAAGTATATTGAAGAGTTTCCAAGTTTAAGCTGTAATCCACTACCAAGACAAGGCCCTCTGAGAGAATATTAAAATGTTGCAGATCATTATCTATTTTAGTTTTTATATTTACTACAGTGTAATGAATAAATAAATATTGAAACTGAAAAAATGTTTTTTGGTCACCAGTAATAGGCTAAGCTGTGAAGATGCACGTATCCTTGATCAGGATGAACGAACTACCTTAGAAGTATTTTTTTTTTCCTAAATATTATGTGGCCCAGATATATTTGTTACATAATTCTTACAGCCTTTACACAGAAAAAAATTTTGAAGCACAAATATTTTCTCTTTTGGATCTTGGTATTAACTACCTATGAAGTGTGGGTAGTGGAGGAGACTTAAAAGGGAATAAGGGATGTCTAAGTGGCTCAGTTGGCTAAGCATTCAACTTCAGCTCAGGTCATGATCTTGTGGTCCGTGAGTTCCAGCCCCACATTGGGCTCTGTGCTGACAGCTCAGAGCCTAGAGCTTGGTTCGGATTCTGTGTCTCCCTCTCTCTCTTCCCCTTCCCTGCTTATGCTTGGTTTCTCTCTCTCTCTCAAATTAATTAATTAATTAAAAAGACTAAGGAAAAAGTGAAAACTAGAAGAAATAATTCAATGAAGTTGACAATATGTCAACATTTAACTACAGTGAGCATAGGTCAAACCATTTCATTCATTCAGAATTTTCTTTAGAGAATTTGTGCAAGAAACATTCTGTCAGTTTTATTTCTAGTCAGCAAAATAATTTGGTGACTTGTTTTAGATAATTGTTTGCAATATTGCATTAATAGAAAAACAGTTATATTTACTGTATTAAAAGGAGTACAGTCTCGGCACACCTGGGTGGCTCAGTAGGTTGAGTTGCCAACTCTTGATTTTTGGCTCTGGTCATGATCTCACAGTTTCTGGGATAAAGCCCTGCAGCCTCCAATGGGCTCTGTGCTGACAGCTCAGAGCCTGCTTGGAATTCATTCTCTCTCTCTGCCCCTCCCTTGCTCGTGCTCTCTCTCTCTCAAAATAAACAAATAAATAACCTTTTTTTTTTTTTTTTAAGAGTTTAGTCTCACTGTTTTAAGTGAGTGTTTGGATTAAGACAACAGAAAAAGAGGAAATTTGCCTTGTGAAAACATATTTTGTTGGTTAATTTTTAATATTTAGATTTGTCATCCTTCTACTTCCATATGAAAAATCTAAAAGTTTGACCTTGCATGATAGGATAATTTTAAAAGTACTAGGATTTGAGCTTTATATTTGAGCTTCAAACATCTTAGTACCAACATAAAACACTACTTTATTTTGTATTCCGTTATATTTATTTATTTGCTTAATATTTAAATCTAAGCATTAATATTTATAACTTCTAGATATAGTAAAGTCGCAGTGTTTTCTAAATTTAGTGATCCTTTGAAAAATAGCTAAGCTGAAATTGATTTGGCACATTCTTACTTCATAGAGAGGCCAAATTAATAATGAAGAAAACTTTCGTAGGAATAATTAAGAATGTATGAAATCTACCCTCCAGCTACATGAGCACTTCAAAAGCACATAGCACCTGGAACCGTAGAGAGCGCAATTATAATTTATTCTTATATAGTCATTAAATAAAGTACCCCGGACGTTTTCATAAGGTAATACTTTTATTGCTTGCACTCTAAATATAAAGGCAGCTTTTATTTTAAAATAATCATCATTTTAGCCTTTTTTACTAATTTAAAATGATATTATTTTCTTTTACTGGTGATTCAACTTACCAATTATTGAATGTTTCTCTACATTCCAGTTCACCTGTGAGCTATAGAATGCCATGCCATCTTGTTATGTTACTTAATATTTACCAAATTTCACACATATACACACACATTAGTGACTAGTGTCTATCTACTTCTCTGAACGTAAGCTTCGTGAGGGCAGGGATCATATTTCATTGTTAAAGTACCTTTAATCATATGAAAGTGTCATGTATTGATAATGCGCTTTAAAATCATTTGATGACTTAGTGTTTCTGAAAAAAATAAGTAATATGACTGAGACCACTTTCTATCAAATATACTCTTTTTAATGCAAAAGGGATTGAATAAAAGATAAGAAGCTAGCAAAGGATACTTGGAAAAAGTCAAAATGTAGGAGGTTAGCCAGAAATGTTTTGTTACAGAACAAAGTGAAAATACTTTTTAAAAAAGAGAGTAGTTAGGTGAGAGATTACATGGAGTGAAAAAAAGGTGTTTGAATAAAACTTTTGTAACAAAAAAGTCATGGATAAGTTTGACGTGAGTGGTTTTCAGAAAGGTAGGAACGGATTCAAGACAAAATGGGAAATGAAGTAGTAGAAGCAATGAGAACACTTTCTAGTGGGTTTGTCAAGGTGATTAGGCTCTTTGTGTTTGCTAATTAATGCTATGGAAGGTGTTAGCCCCTACCCTCCCTCCACAGAGACTCTGAGATAGGGACACTATCCTTCTTAGAGATTATATTTCAAAGGAAAAGTTCCTAGGTCCTTGAGAAAGACATTCCTAGGTCACAAAACTGGCAAAAGGCTGAGAGAAAGAATTGAAAATTGTGAGTTTCTAAAGTAAACCGTCTATGAAAAGAGAGGTTTGGTGTCTGTCTTCCAAAAGAAACCTGTCTAAAGTGTAGTCAAGCTGAGGAGAATATTAAGTCCTCCTTGGTCACATCATAATCTTTGACAGATATGGATGAATGTCAGAGTGGGATAATTAATCCATAGTGAAAAGTATCAGGATCGATGGATTAAAGGCCATAATGAAATGGATAAGAGTAAATTTGAAATATTTTCCTGATAATAATAAGCCGGAAAATTAGGAGCTGCTAGTTAGTAAGAAGAATACTTTAAATTGAGGGGTTTTAGAAAATATAAAGACATAGGGGCACCCGGGCGGCTCAGTCAGTTGAGCGTCTGACTTTTGATTTCGGTTCAGGTCATGATCTCAGAGTTCCTGGGATCCGACCCCACTTCTACCTCTGCACTGATAGTGTGGAGCCTGCTTGGACTCTCTCTCTCCCTCTCTCTCTGCCCCTTCCCCCCTCTAAAAATGAATAAAATAAACTTTAAAAAATAGTATGAAGTTATAAGTAGTAAAATATTCTAGGCTCTAAACATGGAAGTGGGAAGCTGAGTTGAGATACAGAAGTTATTTGAAAATGGACATATTCAGATATCACTAAGCTGGATGTTTTGTTAACATGGGTGCTTCAGTAACCTAGATAAAGATGGGCTCACTCACTGAGAGATGTAAACTGAGCCTGGTGTTAAGGTCTTAACGACTTTAGTGTTTAAGAACAACAGGGAAATTTAGAAGTCGTTGTAACAAGGATGTGCCAACAAGAAAAGCAGTTTTATTTTTGTTGCGTTTTATTTTTTTTTTCTTTCTAGAGCAGAAGGAGTGGAAAGGACGGAGAAGCCACCTCTAGGGTTTGTACACAAAGTAGGAGGAAGAAAACAGCCACCATTTGAGAGGAGTATGAAGGAGTGATGGCTTTTTGTTTGTTTCCCTTATGTTTCAGATGGATCAAGAAGGTGAAAGGAATATTCTGAGAAGTTTTTGAAGATATGAGAGATTTGGTATGAGTTTCAAATGGAAGTATTTGTGGTAATTGGAAGGGATGGGAGATTAGGTCAGATCATGGACTATACAGGGCCATTTGGATACATGTCTCTATGATGATGGGTCATCGGAACGTTTTTGACTTAGGCTAAGAGCTGTATAAATAGGATTGCAACAAGTGCTGGAATTAGTACTGTTGTTCTCTTAGAGTAATGGAAGGAATCACTATAATCATTGCCTCCTTCTAGGAATTGATCTCTTGGGCGGTGTAAATCGTGAGACAGATGGTGTCATGGCAAAGAGAAATGACTTGCTAGGAACAGGGGAGAAGGCTCTGTAGGTCTCCCTTAAATCTCTCTGTAGGCAAGGTCATGCTCTGGGAAAGGAGGCTTGCCAAGGCCTCTTGCTTATTGTTGTGATGGTGATTGCTCCCATTAAAATGAAAACTTTGAGCGTTACAATTAAATGATTCATGATGTTATTATGGTAGCATTAAATACACATAGATGCTTAGTCCTTCACTTACTATTTACCCAGGAAGATTAACCATTTGTGGATAATTACCACTGGGTAAAACACTTCTGTTGACATTTACTTATGGATCAGTTTAAATTGTATTTTGGAATATTCATTTCTTTTCCCCCTGGAAGGTGAAAGAAGAGAAAGTGATTTAATAAAAACATCTCCTTTGTAATATTTACCTGTAATCTTCTACTTGTAAGTTTTTATGAACTATCATAGAAGGAAATGTGCTAACACAAAGATAAATGCTCTGCGGGGCAGGTGGGTTTATTTTTTTTCAGACTCTCCCTCACTCCCATTTTCATCCCCACAAACTCTGTCAGCCCCCAACTAAAGTAGTTACAATCCAGTGTGAGGCATCCTATAAATAAATGGATTTTATGAAATTATTCTGCCTTACACAGGCTTACTGTTTGGTCAATAGTGACAGATTCCTATAGCCAACAAAGCACTGTGTCAAAATGATGTTTCTTTAAAACTTGTATTAATGTTTTTTAAGATCTGGAGTCCTGAAGTACATACTTCTTAGTTGATTTTAGAGAACCTTAGACATTTCCCTAAAAAAATGCTGAATGTGAGCTTGTGTTTGTTTTAAATGTACAAAAAGAAATGGAGTTTCAAAACATTTAATGAATCATATGTATGTATTTTTGTAAATAAATATTTACATTTACAACGCAATTATTTACTGTATAAGGAATCCTATACATCAGGGAAGCATCTGGAAGTACAATACAGCAGGCTTTTATTTCTTTACTTATGATTGTGAATTGTTACTTACATCAAAAGAGAACACAAAACCCACTGTGTGTGTGTGTGTGCGGTGTTTATATATGTATGTATACATACACACACACACGCAAACACACCTGAAGACTTGACCCCCAAAGTATCTTTCAAAAAATCATGGTTGAGATGAAAGATGGACTGAATTCCTGGTAGCACATAGAAAGCAGACAAGTAGCTCAGGAAATCAAATCCTGTTAAGGTTGGCACATTAAGAGAAAGACGGGTCTGAAAATGTCATAAAGCCACAGATAATGCTGGCATAAGCCAAGTCATTTCCAAACTAACCAGATGGAAAGGTTAAAAGCCAAGTTAGCTGTTGGTGCATGGCTACCTTATAACACAGACCTCTAACAGCTTTGTATATATACAAGGCTTTTTTCGGTCATCCAACAAACATTGAGTCATTACTCGGTGCCAGGCACAATTCTAAGCAATCAGGAGATGTCAGTAAGCAAAACAAACAGAAATCTGTGCCCTGAGGGAGCTTCTAACAATAAATATAGTAATAGGGCAAAGGGGAAATGACAGTGCTGGTCCAGGATGAAGGGTAGTGGTTACAGTTATAAATAAGATTGTCAGGAAGACCTCAGTGAGAAACTATTTGATGTTGGAGGCAGTGAAGGTGAAAAATCCACAAAACTCAAATGTAAGGTCTTTCATAGTTGAAGGATGAGGGGTAAGTATCTTTTAAATTCTTTCAATGCCTTGCATATGAAAAGTGATCAGACATTGTCTAAAAATATATAAGCATATGTAAAAATATATGTACATAAATACATACATATAGATGCACAAAGAAACATGGAGATGAAATAAGGGATACAAAAGATAAAAAAGAGAAATAACATTCATCACATGGATCAAACATCCTTCAAGATGGTTTATCACTGTTTATTTCTCCCAATGGCATCATGAAACACCATCAAATAGATATGAGTATTCTTGTTTTACAAACGAGTTTCAGGGAGGTTTAAGCGGATAAGCAAATATCCACCATCACATAGCTGTTACATGTCCTACCTGGTCACAAGATACACAAATTTCCAATGCATCATATCATTTTCTTATGAGCATCTTTCCCTACCCATCTCATGGAGAAGATGAGACCCAAAATAAATTTTCATAAGAAAAACATATATAAATGCTGGTAAAAAAGAATATGTGATGTGGGAAGAGAAACTACAAAATCTTATGAGATTTCATATGAAGATGATATGATTTCTGGAGAATTTAAGAATGCTGCTTTGAGTTAGGTAAGAAAGAAGAGAAATCAAGAAATTTGACTAGAAATCTAGACCATTTAACAGAGCAAATCGAATTACCAAGCTGAGTTGCACATTATAGTTTCTTTGCTTTGGTTTTGCTTTCATAATGAAAAGGAGGATAAAGTAACCTGCTGGCAGAGAAGGAACCAGGCACATTAGAAAGATTTAAGTATCAAATAAAAGAGAGGAGAGTTGATGGAGCAAGGTTCTAGATGCAATAACTACCACATAAAACAACTGTTGTTGTTTTAACAGTTTAGCACTTGTGCTATCCGAATGAGTCTTACAAACGATATTATAAGAAAGCATCATTATCGAATTTAATGACAGCATTTTCCCTTTCTTAGTGATACATAAAGTAATTATGGTTCACATAAGGAATGGGTCTTTGATTTGATGGAATACAGTAGATATGAAAGATTTATATATTCTGTGATTTCCAGATTTATATTTTTAGATGTTTTTTAAAGTTTATTTATTTCTTTTGAGAGAGACAGAGGGGGGCAGAGAGAGGAGAGATAGAATCCCAAGCAGGCTCTGCCCTGTCAGCACAGAGCCCAATGTGGGGCTCGAACTCACAAACTGTGAGATATGACCTGAGCTGGCCAGCGTTCAGAGTTGGATGCTTAACCAACTGAGCTACCCAGGCACTCCTATAGTTTTTAAGTTAAAAAAAAAAATGTCTCTTATTCTCTCCCATTTTCTTTTACCTACACTGCAACACATCTCACATCTTTCATGTTCTTAAAAATCTTTGTGTTTCAAATCATCTTGTGAATATTAGTGAGTGCAAGGGCTACTCTCCAGACTCTGCCCCTTCCTTACCCTCTGCTCTGTCTCCAGGTTATCTCCTATCTTCCTCCACTCCCATGTTTGATCTCCTACTAATAACTCCCCTGTCTACATCTTCGATCTCCACACCTCTTGGAAATTACAAGCTCATATTCCCCACCACGTTTTGAACATGCCCCACTCATATATGTGTAAAAGAAGTGTATTGTCTCACATTAGCCTCCCCTTTAAAAAATAGCTGCAAAATACCCCTAACTTTGTATTCCCGATCTTGATTAAAGAAGTCAAAATCAGCATATTAACCCGAGTGAGAAATCTTAGTTTAGTACAGATATTTGACTCCATCTATACATTTGCTCATCAGGTACACAGTACTAGTCTCTAAGTCCTATTGATTCTACCCACTAGACATCTCTGAGGTCATCTACTTAGAATTATTTTTTTGTTTAAATAATTGAAATAAAAGAATAATTCATGTTGCCTCAATGCAATCCCAATCAAAATTGCACCAGCATTCTTCTCAAAGCTAGAGCAAACAATCCTAAAATTTGTATGGAACCACAAAAGACCTCGAATAGCCAAAATAATACTGAAGAATAAAACCAAGGCGGGAGGCATCACAATCCCAGACTTTAACCTCTACTACAAAGCGGTGGTCATCAAGACTGTATGGTATTGGCACAAAAACAGACGCATAGACCAATGGAATAGAATAGAAAACTCAGAAATGGACCCGCAAGTATATGGCCAACTAATCTTTGACAAAGCGGGAAAATGTATCCAATGGAAAAAAGACAGCCTTTTTAACAAATGGTGCTGGGAGAATTGGACAGCAACATGCAAAAGAATGAAACTAGACCACTTTCTTACACCACTCACAAAAATAAATTCTAAATGGATAAAAGATCTGAATGTGAGACAGGAAACCGTCAAAATCCTAGAGGAGAAAACAGGAAAAAGCCTCTTTGACCTAAGATGCACAAATTTCTTACTCGACACGTCTCCAAAGGCAAGAGAATTAAAAGCAAAGATGAACTATTGGGACCTCATCAAGATAAAAAGCTTCTGCACGGCAAAAGAAACAACCAACAAAACGAATAGGCAACCAACGGAATGGGAAAAGATCATCGCAAATGACATATCGGATAAAGGACTAATATCTAAAATTTATAAAGAACTTACCAAAGTCCAAACCCGAAAAACAAACAACCCAGTGAAGAAATGGGCGGATGATATGAATAGACACTTCTCCAAAGGGGACATTCAGATGGCCAACAGACACATGAAACGATGCTCAATGTCACTCATCATCAGGGAAATACAAATCAAAACTACACTGAGATACCACCTCACACCAGTCAGAGTGGCTAAAATGAACAAATCAGGAAACTATAGATGCTGGCGAGGATGTGGAGAAGTAGGCACCCTCCTACACTGTTGGTGGGAATGCAAACTGGTGCAGCCACTCTGGAAAACGGTGTGGAGGTTCCTCAAAAAAATGAAAATAGAGCTACCCTATGACCCAGCAATAGCCCTGCTAGGAATCTACCCAAGAGACACAGGAATGCTGATGCATAGGAGCACGTGTACCCCAATGTTCATAGCAGCACTTTCGACAATAGCCAAATCATGGAAAGAGACCAAGTGCCCATCAACTGACGAATGGATAAAGAAGTTATGGTACTTATATACAATGGACTACTACGTGGCAGAGAGAAAAAATGAAATCTGGCCATGTGTAGCCAGATGGATGGAACTGGAGGGTATTATGTTAAGTGAAATAAGTCAATCAGAAAAAGACAGATACCATATGTTTCCACGAATAGGTGGACTTTGTGAGACTAAGCAAAAA
The DNA here is from genome assembly GCA_030068075.1 of Paguma larvata. NCBI lineage: Eukaryota > Metazoa > Chordata > Mammalia > Carnivora > Viverridae > Paguma > Paguma larvata. Next base: position 41,652,454 of record CM057840.1, read on the forward strand.
CCAGGGGGAGGGGAAGAGGGGAAAGAAAAAAAAGACACAGAGAGGGAGGGAGATAAAACATAAGAGACTCTCAAAGACTAAGAAAAAACTGAGGGTAAGGGGGATGAGGGAGGGGGGAGAGGGGGTGATGGGCATTAAAAAGGGAACATGTTGGGATGAACACTGGGTGTTATATGTAAACCAATTTGAAAATAAACTATTATAACAAAAAAAAAAGAATAATTCATACTTATACAACAGTTCTGCAATATTGACGTGTCTAAAGGAACACTGATAGACTTACTGTTTCCTCTCGATTGCTAATTATTGTTAATAACTTACTGCATATCGTTCTGGAATTATCCTTTGTTTACACAAAGATAAGAACATCTATAATGTTCCTACTACTTTTTATTACCACTGTCACCAGTAAAGCTCTAATATTTTTCCTTTAAACTATTGAATAGTTTCCTCATTCTTTTCTTTTTTTTTTTAACGTTTATTTACTTTTTTGACAAAGAGACAGAGTGTGAGCAGGGGAGGGTCAGAGAGAGAGGGAGACACAGAATCTGAAGCAGGCTCCAGGCCCTGAGCTGTCAGCACAGAGCCCGACGCGGGGCTCGAACTCACAAACCATGAGATCATGACCTGAGCCGAAGTCGGTGCAAACCGACTGAGCCACCCAGTCGCCCCTCCTCATTCTTTTCTTAAAAACTTTTAATGGTTCTCCATCTTCCTACTATTTGATAACACTGAACCTATCAGAATACAGAGATCTTATGGCTAAAACCTGATTTACTTATCCTCAGATGCCTTGTTGAAGGTACTTTTTTGGATGCCTGTTTCCTGGATTTTGGATGAGAAAACAGATTTAATTGTTGGCTTATGTATTTAAAAATTGAAATTTTTAACTTTTAGATAAATGGAACATAATGGGAAAATTTTACCACATAAAAGTTTTTGGTTATGTGGCTATAACCACATATTAACTTCTTATTAGCATAGATATCATCAATGAAAATAATCTGTGGCATGAATTGTTAATAGAGACTTTTTTAATGCTTTCATTTAGATCAATTTAATATACTTTATAATTTAAGTCAAATTTCTTCTGTTATCCTAGTAAATTTGACTAATTATATTAGACTTTGTTGTCTTCAGCTTTATTATTTCAAACCAGGCTAACAAAACTAATTACACCATTTTCAGATTTACACTTCTTATTCAGACGAGATGTACATTTGCTCTTTTGAACTCAGGAAAAGCGAAAATCCATCCTTCACTTGTCTATTTTTCACCTTAAGGTTGACATTTTATACAGATGATGGCTGTCAAAATAAGATGATTGCTATATGAGTCAGCCTTGGTGGGGTATTCTCCAAAATAGAATGCATTGTTTGTGTGTGTGTGTGTGTGTGTGTGTGTGTGTATTGTTAGAAAGTGTGCGTTTTAGAGCTTCCAAGAAATTGTTATAGTTTTCAACAAACATTAAAAAAAAGAGGAAGAAACTATTTTTAGATTTGGTTCAAAAATATGAAATTGCTATTGTTACTTGGTCAGCAAATTTTGAGTGATTTTCAAATATAAATATTAAAATGAATATATCTAAACCTTGCTGACTATATTTCTGTTCTATATATTTTCTTCCTTATTTCAATGATAATTGTTAGTATATTAGAATGATTCTGCAATCATATGCAATCTATAGTTGTTTTGTAAGAAAGGAAGAAAGATATTCAGAGAGTTTTCACTTATTTATTCAGTTACTAAATATGTTTAAAATATATCTTTTAAAATTATCTGAAAACGTACAGATTAATTTAAGTAGTCCTTGAATTTTTAAAAGTGCTGCTATTCTCATCTTAAAATTCCAGGAGATCTAGATTCCGAGGAGATACAACAAGGAAACATTATCCAAAACTATGAAGTTCATAGCAAGAATGTTTTTTCCTAAGTCTCTGTGTCTTGAAGAAACTGACTTGAAGGAGAAACCCAAAGAATGAATGTTCTGTCTCACTTGAGTATAAGGCCTACCACAATCCTCTTCCCAGAATCCCTTCCTGTTCTTCCTGGTCAGACTTTCTCCCAATGAAATCTCTACACTACAAAGCTCAAAAGTAATCAAGAAGGCTGAGAAACTAAAAAAATAAAAATATTTTGGATTTCAAAATACATTGGATAGGTAAAATGGTACTCCCCAGCCCAGACAAGAATGCCATATGCTAAAGCACTTCTAAGTATATACTCTTTAGTTCTCTCATAAAAAGTCCCAAACTACTTAGTTTTAAAATAATCTACTGGGAGCGAAGAAATAGAAACCAGGAAATCTGGGGCGCCTGGGTGGCTCAGTTGGTTAAGCGGCCAACTTCGTCTCAGGTCATGATCTCGCAGTCTGTGAGTTCGAGCCCCTGCGTCAGGCTCTGTGCTGACAGCTCAGAGCCTGGAGCCTGCTTCTGATTCCGTGTCTCCCTCTCTCTCTGCCCTTCTCCTGCTCACGCTCTGTCTCAGTGTCTCAAAAATAAATAAATGTTAAAAAAAAACTTAAAAAAAAAAAAAAGAAACCAGGAAATCTGTAACTTTTGGCAAGTTATTTCATCTTCCTGTGCCTCACTTTCCTCCTCTGTAAAATGGAAGAATATTGTAACTGCGTCATAGGATTATCAGTATATATGTATAGCATTTATAATAGCCTTTGGAACACAGTAAGCATTATTAAGCATTAACAACTATAAGTACTACCTACAAGGGAATATACTTCTATTTGTAACCTGCCTAGGCCTAAACCAAGGGCCCTGGTGGAGGACTCGTAACCAGTGATCATTTTATATTTGGATTTATAGCAGCTCTGGATTTGCATGAACATCTTGACAGAAGTGCGTATTCTTCCACGTAAAGATTTTATTTACACTTGAAGGATGTGCAGTATCTTCTTGGGCAAAATTAGAAGCTGCATCAAACCTGTTTCTATTTGCTATCCTCTCTTCTTTCTTTCTCTGTCTCTCTTTCTCTCTGTCTCTATCTCACACAAACACCAGATTTGAGCCAGGAGAATTCCTGATAGTACCTGTCTGTGGCTTCTCTCTCATAGAAGTCTTGCAAAAAACTTACAAAAAAAGAACTCAAAACATTTATGAATGAGTAATAATAGAACAAAGGAACTTGCATGAAATATATGAAAACATACTATAATAAAGAAAGAAATTTAAAAGGTTTTAAGAATATCAGAACAATATATTTCATGGAACTTTGAAAATTTCATTCAAAGGTATTGCCAAAAATTATAGCTCAAGGGATAAATTACCTTGGGTCATCTGGGTGCTCGTTTGAGTGCCTGACTCCTTCATTTTGGCTCAGGTCATGATTTCACGGTTCTTGAGTTCAAGCCCCTCATTGGGCTCCGAACTGACAGTCTAGAGACTGCTTGAGATTCTCTCTTTCCCTCTCTCTTTCTGCACCTACCCTGCTCTCACTGTCTCTATCTAAAAATAAATTAATATACTTTAAAAAAAAGAATAAATTACCTATATAAAGCAAGAGCAAAAATTAGAGACAGAAGAATCTGTGAAATCCATGGCAGGAGAGTAAAAATCGATGCAGCGTGAACTGGCAAAGGCTAGTCATGTTGGAGAAGAAAATAAATATATTATCCCAGGAATTATGGGGAATTGGAGGCATTGAATAATATATCAGACATTGTTAAAAACTAAGAACAAGACAAAAAGTACCAAACTGAAAAAAAGAAGTAAGCTGAAGTCGAAATGCCCCATGAGATACAGCAAGAAAGCATTATCCAAAAGTATAAAATTCATACAAAGAGAAATTTATGAAATACCATGCTGATCTACTTTACTTTGAGATACAGTGAAATATTACATCAGTTACCAATTCATAAGATTAATTTATACAATTTGAAATATTTTATGTAAAATGATAATCTATCATGTGACACTATTATAATATGTGAATATTATATGTTAAATACATAGTTTATTTATAAATTTTGCTTTAGGACTTTATTTTTTTAAGTTTTTTTTCTTGAGAAAGAGAGAGTACAAACACCCATGAAGCAGAACGAGAGCTGGAGAATCCCAAACAGACTGCCCTCTGTTAGCACAGAGCCTGACATGAGACTCAAACTCAGGAGCCGTGAGATCATGACCTGAGCCAGAATCAAGAGTCAGATGCAGAACTGACTCAGCCACCCAGGTGCCTCTTGCCTTACAACTTTTCTGGACATTTTAAAGGGCTACTGCCTCTGCAAAAAATAGCTTCATGAGATTGACAGTAATGAAAAATTTTTCAAAACGCTTTAATCAGTATTGGAAATATTGAAAATAAAACACATCACCCAAACTCTATCATACCAAAAACAATATCCCCAATTATGCTTCCTAATGATTAAATTCAGTGACATTGAGATGCTGCCAACTTTAAACCTAGAGTGACAGTCTTTTTTCTTTTTTTGTCATAATTATATTTTCAAAGTAGGATAATAAGACATTATTTAATATATGTGTTAACTTACTAATAAACTTTTAAAGATGTAGACTTTTGGTATCTGGGGAACAACTTTTATTCCTGCCAAAGACTTCACAACATATAAGGGAATTTCTCCAGGAATAAAACAAATATGGAAAAGTCAACGCTACACATGTACAAATAAAGGTACTTTATTTCAGATAAATGAAAAACTTTCATTAAAAGAAAAACAAATTTTGATTAGTCTCAACTTTTAACAAGAACAATAGAAACAATGCATATTTTTCTTCCTGCTTGAATTAATGTGACTCTCAGTAAATTCCTTCAGGTAAACAAAATAACTCAGAGGAAGGAAATGGCCAAATAAGACTTGATAGACTCAGGGACTTATGTCAAGTCTAAAGGGAAAAATGCATGTTTTATGGCTATGGCCACTTGCACTTAGTTCTGAATGGAATCAAATAGGAACCAAAAAAGGACTTAGTAAACTCATATTTTGAAATGAACCTGAAATGTGGATTAATAGGTTAAACGTCTCAAAAGAGACTCAATAGTCCCAAAACACTTAGATATGCAAAATTTTATGGGCAAAAAGCAGAACCTATTCAGATATAACCAATGGAAAAGATCTCCCAGAGTGCATATCTAAAAACTATGGCTAAAAAGGAAATTTAGAATTTCATTATTTAAAGTTTATTTATTTAGAGAGAGAAAACGTGGGGGGAGAGTTTGAAAGGAGAAGGGACAGAGAGAGGGGGAGAAAGAGAGAATCCCAAGCAGGCTCCGTACTGGTGCAGAGCCCAACCTGGGGCCTAAATCCATAAACTGTGAGATCATGACCTGAGCTGAAATCAACAGTTGGATGCTTTACTGACTGAGCCCCCCAAGCACCCAGGGCTTGAGAGTGTCTATCAGGGGTAGAATTAGAACGTAATCAAAGAATATTCTGTCTATCTGAAAAGGAGGATCTTGGAATACGTGCCTATGATTATTTCAGATTCACTGCTAACCATTAACTGCTATGTGGCTTCCATTATCATCATTTTCAAATAGAAATATTTGCTACAATTACCATGTTCTGCTTTCACAATGGTGTACTATTTGTCTCTATTTTGTTTATATACCTCCAGATAGAGGGAATCTGCATGTGGTCCTGATGAAGAATAGGTCATCATAAGATTCCGGGTTTCAAGCCTAAGGTCATGTGTGTCTGAAACACCTTTGGTACCATTCTTGGAGAGAAGTGAGTGTATTTTGTTTGTAGAAAGGAGATAGCCCAATTACTGTTGTGAAGTAATGTACTTGTTAGATTGTATTATGTCAGAGCCATTCACTGCTTCCTCTCTAACATAGTTCTCTCCATGCCCTTTGCCATATGACTTCCTGCCACATGGGCCTCACGATGTGATCTGCTTTAGCCAGGAGAATGTAAGCAAAATTGTCAACATATGCTTCAATTAAATAGAGAATATATAAGAATTCTGCATTTTCATCAGTTTTTTTAATGCTCTCCTGTCGTCTGCCTTAGGAACAGCAAAACACAGGTCGGAACTTTTCCTCCAACCTATGTCCCATAACGAAAAAGCCAAAAAGCCCTACTGAACCAATCTAAGTCAATGGATCCCAGCAAATGTGCAGCTGGCATCTTAGAGTTGCTTGTTGCTACAGCAAAGACTGACTAATAGAATGTATTTAAAAAAAATAAATCAAAAAACACATTTGGACATATAAAAAAATGAACCAAATAGTATATGTTCTGTAAGCCCTTCCTAAGGAAATTAACAATTTAAAATCTTCAGTTGAACATAAAGTTAATTAAAAAATTAAAGCAAAATGATTTGTGACTTGCAATCCAATTTATTATCAAGATTAAGAATAAAGCAGACTGTAATGTAAATGTAATCAGTTCTGAAGACCCATAAGTAATATAATCAATAATATTTAGGAGGGGAAAGGAAAGAAATGTTGTGAGGTTGTAAAATCACATTGATTATCTCATTTAAAACTGATAACCAAGTTAAAAGAATGAGAATATTTAAAGGCTTAAAAAAGAGTAGGAAAAATAGTAAAAAAAAAAGTATTAGAAAAAAATAGTATAGTCATCATAAAAAGGTATATGATTGTGGGATGCCACCTTGATACCCTTTCAGTGAAGGAATCACCCTTGTCAAAAAGCTGAGAGTGTTACTGATAGATAACCTTGAACTCTTCTTTAAGAGTTTTCTCAACTGCAGAGTCCTATATAACACAAGTCATACTGCCACCAACAAAAACTGAGAGCTAGGAAAGCATAAATGACTGGCCATCACAGCTCAAATCAAAACAACATTGAAGGACCACTGTAGCTCCACAGCTCCCAGAATCATCAAACTAGGCTATTTGGGGGCTTACATTTCATCTTGACTTCTCCTTTCACCCAGTCCTGCTTCCTATCCTGTTTATAAACGTGTACCCTAAGTGCACTTCTTAACACATAACTTACATACAAACTTTGTGTCAGAATCTGTTTTCTGGGAACCCATTCTACAACAGAAGATACAGGGGATGAGTTGGGGGGGTGGTGGCTTAGTAAGTTGAGCGTTGGACTCTTGGTTTTGGCTCAGGTCATGATTTCATGGTTCCTGGGATCAAGCTCCACAGTCAAGATTGAGCATGCAGAGCCCATTTGGAATTTTCTCTCTCCTTCTCTCTCTGCTCCCCCCTTTTGCGCTCTCTCTCTCTCTCTCTCTCTCTCAAAAGAAAAAAAAAAGAAAGTGAAAAGGAGGTGTCTTAGCTTAGGTTCCTCCAAAATCAGACTCTAAGATAAATATGAGTAAATCATTTATTTGAGCTAACACAAATATTCAGAGGGAAAGCTGGATTCCACACAAATTGGCAATCTTACTCATTACCAATATCTATGAAAAAAGTTTAAGAATAAAAGCAATCAACTACTACAGATAAATTAAGACAAAGTCTAGTAGAAAACTGCTCTCCAGGATCTTCTTTTGAATTTTGTACATACATTGTGTAATCTAGAAAAATAAAGGAGGTAACTTGTGAGATAAATGGGTTGTGTCACACAGTAGAAAGTGTTTAGTTTGTAAAACTAAGTGAAAAAGTAGGAAATTAAGATGGAAGTAAATAAAGTTAATAAAATGTCTACTAATTAGAGGGGCACTCCTATGGACAACTAGGAATTTATTCAACTGAGCATCCTGAGAAACTATATAAAACAAAACTCAGAATTGTTTCCATGAGGAGCAAAGAAGTGAAGATTTTTTTTACCAATTTGGGTGTAGAAATTTGTTGAAAGTCACTCTTGGAAATGTTAACTGGACACTTGGGAAAAGAATGCTCAAAGAAACCAGAGGATGTCCTCAGGTAGAGAGTCACAGGTGTTTGGTGTGGGAATCTCAGTCACAAGAATCATTCACTGTTTCACTGCCACCAGGCTAATTTTCATGATGAGTTAACAGAATATGGACAGAGCAATGGCAGCACCTGCTGTGCAGGCCAAATGGGAAGAAATTGATATATGCTATTTTTTTATTTTCAGAGTAGATAGTCAATGTTAACTTTTTTAAATGAAAAAAATTGTGTAGCATATAATTAGTAAATAAACATTAAATCTTCTTAACTACTGGAAGAAACAATAGCATGAAGCAAAATAAGGAGACCATGATGTGACAAATTATAAAGAATTACTAAAAGGGAAACTAAACCTTAAATTAGTGTCAGGGAACAAAAGGATAAACATATCTGCCATAACAATAAATGTAAAATGGTCTTAGACTTAACTGTACACTGTACACAGCAGATAGACTCAAAACCAGCTGAAGGTCAGCTTAGACATAAAGGCAAAGGTAGAGTTTATAGAAGAAATGCAAACACAAGGCAGAGGTTCCAGTTGTAATATCAGACAGGTATATTTTGAAATGAGAAACATTAAATGAGATAAAAAATGAACTTTCTTCAAATAGGGATGTAACGATGATTATAAAGGCACACCCAACAATGACTAAGTACACGTTCTTTAAAAATGCACATGAAACGTTCGATTGATGCTAGACCATAAAGCACGTCTCAGTTTCAGAAGAATTAGATGGTTCAAAGTGTGTTCACCGAGCATAGTAGAATTAAGACAGAAATCAATAAGAAAAAGATAAAAAGAAATCACAACTTCTAGTAAGTTAAGCAGTACAATGCTAAATAATCCTAGTCAAGTAAGAAATTTCAATGGAAAATTTTAAATGCTTGAAGTTAATGATAACAAAATATTTGTATCACAACTCGAAATGGTTATACCCAAACTAATCTATAGGCTTAATAGAACCCAAATAAAAATCTCAGCACATTTGTTGTTGTTGTCGTTGAATTGAACATGCTCATTCTTTAATTTATATGGACATTCAAAGGATTAATTGCCTAGTCAAGGCAATTTTGAAAAGGAAAACAAATGTAGGGCTTGCCCTTCCAGATATTCAAGTTATTATAAAGCTACAGTAGTTAAGACAGTTTGTATTCATACAAAGATAAACAAAAGGACCAATGGAACAGAATAGAGAACAGAACAGGTTTGAAACCTCTATGTTTATGGTCATCTAACTTAGGTAATGTTTTGCAATGCAGTAATGAAAATATAGTCTCCTTAGTAAATGGTCCAAATGAAAAACATAAGACAATACTTTCATTACCTTGGGTTCAGTAAAGATTTCATAAACATGATGCAAATTAAAATAATCATAAAAAAAGCATCGATATACTGGATTTCATGAAAATTAAGGAAACTTTTCATCAAAATATACTATATTTTGAAAATTCTCAAAAATATGTATATTTAAAGACAGTTTTATTATTTAGCAACAAGATTTGTTGGGGTGTTCAGCTTCTATAACTTCATTTGTTTTATTTGTGGGTGTGCCATAAAGAGATATACTACACATCACATATCTTTTGTTTTGTTACTTTGGGTATGGTTGAAAATCCTTCCAGCTTGGAGTAACAAATCCATTGTTTTGGAGCACCCTTGGTAGGTTACTATGTTGGGCTCTTACTAAACTGAATAATTGAGATTTTTATTTGCATATATAAAAAAGAAAATGGAAAAAAAAAAAAAACTATTGTCAACCCTAAAGGAAAGGGAGAAGTTCAGAAAAAGAGGAAAAAATTGGGGCACCTGAGTGGCTCAGTCAGTAAAGCATCCAACTTCAGTTCAGGTCATGATCTCACAGTTTGTGAGTTTGTGCTGACAGCTCAAAGCCTGGAGCCTGCTTCAGATTCTGTGTCTTTTTCTCTCTCTGCCACTGCCCTCCCAGTCATGCGCCCATGCATGTATGCTCTCTCTCTCTCAAATATAAATAAACATTAAAAAAAGAAAAAATGGAAAAAATAAAAGGCAAAGTGTCACAATCATGTACCTTGACCTTAAGGTTTTAGGAGGAGATTGTTTAAAATTACGTTATGTTGATACATAGATTTTTGGAGGAAAGTACTCCACTTATAAATATTGTCTGATATCCTTTCCAATATGATTTTTAAAATGACTCTCATTGTTGTGTCTTTTCATATATTTAGTTTTTTAACTGTGTGTCCAGGAATTATTTTCTTTTTTTCTTCCGATTTTCTTACTATCTTCCTCCTCCTTCCCACAGTCAGTTTGTGTTGTGATTGAGTTAACCAAATATGATAAATATCAAACATCCTTAATTACTTTATCATCAATCCTTTCATAAAAACTAATTAATAAATCTTTAGGGTTATAAGTAACCATCTAATTAATTAACATCAAGGACAGTTTAAGTACAATATAGGTGTAATTTTGGGCATTGACTATTTCCTGAAAAAGCAATAAAAAACATCAGAAATATGTTTTCTAATTATTTGAAACTGAAAAATAATGAGGTTTTCAGCCATTTTGTTACTTTTTGTTTTTTTTTTTTTACTTTAAATCTCATGCTTAACCTGTTGTTTCTCATGAAATGCATGGATTTAAAAATGAACACAAATTTTCCCTAAAGATTCCTAGAAATTTATTCTGGATAATATCATAGCACACAAAAATATTAAAGGTTAATTTACATAGAAAAATGAAAGCAAAACAGAGCCTGATTGGGATGGTTGAAATATGACTGAATAGGTGCAGAAAGACTATGAATAAATTCAGTCAGGCTTTTCCAAGGTTATACAGGTCCCATGGTGTTCAAATAAAATAGATGCATGTACCTTAGATTCTCACTAGACATACTAATTCCTAGGCCCCATCCTCGGAGATTCTGTTCCAGGAGATTTGGTGCATATCCCAAGAATCTGCACTTCCAATCTGGCTCTCTTAAGTAACTTGAACTGTAAGTAACTCAAGAACTCCACTTTAGAGATATCGACATATGCTTGAAATCAGCGAAACCGTGTGCTGTTCTAAGCATCGGTAAAGAGCTTAGTCACACTGCAAAGTACAATAAATATTATTGATACCAAAGTTTAAAAGTAGAAATATTTAAAAGTAGAAAACAGAGTGTATTGTGATATTATGCAGATTGGTAGCGATGGTGTGGTTGCCCTGCTGGGGGCAGTATCGATCCCAGTGGTCTGGATGTTAGTGATGAAACTGCACATGTACTAAGAAGGCATGAAATGATTTATTACTGACAGAGTGGCGCTTTCTGAGGAGAGCAGGACAGGCTCTCAAGCTGGTTTGAAAATGATTTTAAAGACAGGGAGTAGCTGATGGCATGGTGGGTTATTATGGTTAGCAGGTGGGCATGGAACGAGTATTCCACTTCCTGGCTGGGCTTAGCTGGTTTGAAGTTCCTGCTGGAGCCAGAGGAAGAAATGAGTGGGCTTCGTTATCTCATGTGAGGCAAGATCGGAAGAGGGGGAAGGTGGGGCTTGAAAGCTGGCAGCAGTCAAACATCAAAAGCAGAATCAAACTTTTTGTTTAAAATACTTAAAAATATAAAATCATTAAACCTTAGTTGAAGGTTCTGAAATATGATTGTACTTGCCTGGAATCGGTGGGAATATCTCTCTTTCCATCTACCTGTAGTTTTAAATAAATACAAGGCTCAGTAATTAGCTAGTCATAAATGGGGTCTATAGTATTATAGCAAACATTTTGCAAAACGTAAATGTTTATTGGTAATCTGAAAGCATTATTTGCAAAGCACTGTTCTATATCAAACCCATTTTCATTATATCTTGGAGTTCTGTCAGTTTAATCAAATAAATTTAAAATAAATATTCCACAAGATAAAGCTCATGGGTTTACTAAATCACACAACAAAACAGACTAACACCTATAACCAATGAGTATATATAAATTTTGTGAGTTTTTCTATTTAAAAAAAAAAAAAAGCAGTCTCTGTAGTGGGGGTTCATAGCATGGAAATATTCCGCTGTAGCCAAATTCCTTCAGAAAGTGGACTCCACAGCAAGGCTTTAGAAGTGGACTTTACAATAAGAAGCCAAATAATGACTTCCACTCACATGTATTTGTGTGTTTTGAAGGTTTTAGGGTACCATGCAAAAAAAGAGAGACTGTTGGCATATAAAACTTCCAACCTAGTACTAATGCTTAGCAAAACCAAAGCTAACCGTCACATAAATACACAGAAATTGCTCTTAAAAATACTTTCTGAAGATTATAACTCTAAATATTGGAAAAATCAAAGTGATTTCTTTTAAAGAATAAAGTAAGTTAAAACTGGCACTGAAAAAAGCCTTACCACCTACCTATGAAAACAAGTTTTAGCTGCAGGTGAGTAAGTAAACAAGCCTTAAAAAGCTTTCAGAGGAATAAAACAACAAGGAATAGAAATGGGAGAAAAAATGTTTCCCAGGGAACAAAAAAACCCAATCATTTCTAGAACTCTGCAGGGGTGGCATATGACTGTGTCTGTGAATACAGCATCCAGGGAAAAGGTAGGCTCTCTCGGTTCATTTTATAGGTAAGGGGAATATTGGGATGACTGCTCCCACAATGTTTGGGAGGGGTTTTTTTGTTTCATTCTTTAATAATGACTGGGATTCCTTTTCTTAAAAGGGAAATCCTGGTTGTCAATGTTACTTTATACAAAATTTTTGGTGGCACCTCAACCCACCAAACAGGCAATAGAATATCAATATTTGAGTCCCTTTGGGGAAAGAATGAATTTATCTACTGAGCTAGAGAGAGACCATTTATCTTCTGTGTTATTAAAAAGCTCTATTTCAGCCCAATGTGAGAAGAATGAATTCAATGAACCAGTAAATTAGAGGTTTGAACAAGCCAAAGTAGAAGAGATGACAAAAGAAATCACTAGATGACACCCCAAGAAAACAATGGGCTTGAACGTCGCACAGACCAGAGTTCAAAATGTAGTTAGAAACTTAAACACCATACAACCTTATTAAAGATAGTAATATTTCTGGATCTTCTACTTCTTCATATGCACTATGCAAAATGATTGTCATGATTTGAATGGATATATGTGATCTAAAGGGCCTGGGAACACTATGTTCTCACAAATTATATGGTATATGTTACATAATAATTATAGAATGAGCAATTAATAAAATGTGAGCAATTCCTAAAGTTAAGCCCTGGTGAATTTTTGTCCCTTGAGGTATATAAGAAAAAGAAAAACTCTTTTATGTTAAAGTAAGATTGAATAACAGAATAAAGGAAAAGAACATTCAGGTGAACATCAAGGAATGTCATCACAGAGACATTTAGGCACAGTCTGCACCATGGTTTATGGAAATCGCCTTTGCTAATGTACCTTAGAAAATTCAAAATGGTTGTTAGTATACCAGAAGATCTAAGAAATCTTGTTAAAAGAATTTATCTAGAGTTACATTAAAATTCTTTGGCAAAGCTTGACCAAAAAGAAAAGAATTTATCTGGAAATAAAGTAACATGACTTCCCAAAGATTTGACATTACGGTGTGTGTGTGTGTGTGTGTGTGTGTGTGTGTGTGTGTGTGTGTGTGTGTTGTGCACAGCTATATCTTGCAGACCTGGTTCTCCTTAAACCAACATTTAGAAAAAAAATAAATATTCATATAATTATCAGGTGCATTGAAGAAGCTAAATTATATTAGTCTTTATGTATAAAATGGACTATGGATGTCTTATTCAGTTTGGGGTACTATGACAAAAATATCATAAACTGGTTGGCTTAAACAACAGAAACTTATTCCTTATCGTTCTGGGAGCTGAGAGTGCAAGATCAGGTGCTAGTGTAATAGGGTTCTGGTGAGGGGCCTCCTTTTGGTTTGCAAATGGCCCTCTCCCTGCTGTATCTTCACATGATACAGTGAGAAAGCAGGCTCTTTGGACTCTTCCATATATGGTAAGTGACCCTATTGTGAGAGCTCTACCCTCAGGACCTCATCTAAACCTACTTACCTCTCAGAGCCCACCCTCCCAACCAAATACCATTCATCGGGGGTTAGTGTTTCAACATATGAATTGTGTAAGTTATAAACATTCAGTCTGTAGTGACAAGATGTCAAATAATTGAATGTCACATATATTTTACTTAATTTCTAGGTGCCTTGGTCTGCTCGTGTGGAAATGAAAGTAACATTTTTTAATGGCCACTGTGAAGTTTAGAGATATCATTCATAAAACCTCTAACTCTGTGACCATAGGAAAGTAAGCTGTTAAAAAATGATAGTGAATAATAATGACAATTATTTTGATAGTGTTATAATTGAATACCTCATATTTCTTGCTTTTAAGTTATCTTGGAGCCTCCATATGTGTTTCTTTCAAGGACGTATTTTTAAAGTCTTATGTTAACTTCTTTGGTTCTATTCACAGAATGTTGCAATCAGTCTTTCTCTCTCCCATAGGTAACTTTAGTTAGATTATAAATATCCTTTATCTCCCATTCTAAAACATACATTCTTTTTTTTTCCTTATTTTCATCAACCACTATTCACTTCTGTACTTTTTTTTTCCAGCCAAATCCCTAAAAGAGCTGCGTGTTCAGTTTTACCTTCAACTTATTCTTCACCCTAACACATTTGAATTTTGGCCCATTCCACACCATCGGGAAGTGTGTGTCTGTGTGTGTGTGTGTTGTATAAACATTACCAGTGAGCTAAAGTTTTCTGAAACAAAGTAATTTATTCATTCTCATTTTACCCACCATCTCAGAGACTTTCATCCAGCTGACAACTTCTTTGTTTCTGGAAATAGTTTCTTTAATTAGCTTACAATTCACATTCATAATTTTTTCCCTATTTTCTCCTTTAGTGGTCCCTTCTCTTTTGCTCAACATCTAAGTGATGGATTACCTCAGGACTCAATCCTGGACCTTTTTTTTTCTTTCTGCTTTGTCTTCCCTATGATCTTATTCAAGTTCATGGGTTTTAAAACCCATCTATATGTTATTGGTTTAATCAATGTACTTCTATAGCCCAAACTCTCATCTGATATTCAGACTTACACTTCCAACTGCCTATTTGACATCTTCCTTTGAAAACCCACAAGACCTTCCAAAAATGGGGCCAAAATGGAAATTTCGAATCCAGCCTACTATCACTATCAATATTTTAAAGACATACAAGCCTCTCCAAATCTACCAACCAATCATCAGCATTCATCCATGCTATTGTTTAACTTGAAACTGGATCTTCCCTCTGTTAACTACATCATTCTCTCAATCATCTCCACCCAATATTTTTCATTGGAAAGTTCTATAAATTCTTAAAAAAAGAAAGCTCTATAATTTCTACCTCAAGTATATTTGCAGTCCATCTATATATTTTCTTTATTTCTACTGCCTTCATGTCATTCAGACGTTCTTTATATGGGGTCCAAATACCACCAAAAGATTCATGTATATAACTTCAATTAAATATAGTTGGTTTTCTATAAGTCTTATGTAATTTATTTATGCATTCAAAAATATATTATTCTGAGAAGTTACCTATTGGTTTGAGCAGACTACCACAGGGATCCTAACTCATCCTGAATGTTCAAATTCTTTTGGCCTATAAGTCATTCTAATGGATCCTTTGCATTATAAGGTTTGTTTTTTTATTTTTCTTCTTTTTTTGTGTTGTTATTATTAACTTTTTATTCATGTTTCCGTATCATGTCTGGTGGCTTTCTGCAGGCAGTTAAATAGTATATAAACAGACACTAAGATTGAAAAAAATTCCCTTTTTACTTAAATAAGATACAGGCATGTATTTATCGTGAAATTGAAGGAAAGAGCAGTAGGGGATCTAAGAGAAGTACTTCTTTTATATTTATGCTCCCTAATTTTGGGGAGGAATATGTGTCACAGATATACCACTGATATCGTTTATACAAGGTAGTCTTGTGTATTATGCAAGCAGTTCAACAAATTCTGTGCCATAGGATATTTGTACGAAGAATTACATTCATTTTCAAGAAGTACTCAACTCAATCTCTGTGTCTTGTATGCTCTTAAAACAACTCAGGGTCTACAAGACCATTTCTTCATTAGGGTAAGGAAGCAGTCACAGACCGAAATCTGAAGCTAGTCTGTCATTGGAAACAAACTTCATGTTCACTTCTTGAGGAGCAAACTCATGGATGCCCTATGTAGGCAAATTGATTTCTAAAACTACTGCTTACCATAGTAACTAAATTTATATAATTTATGTGTGTGTCTATGTGTCTTGCAAAAACTACTTCTTTAAAGCTGAATCAAAACTTTTAGATATAATACAAGCAGTAGATACTTAAGGAAAATCAGTTTAAAATCTGAAGTATTCTTCAAAACCATGTGTGTTTGTCCTATTCCCACAGATTCCCACAATTATTCCACTGGTTATATATTAGAAATGAAAGATGAATCTAATGGTATAATGGTTTAAAGTTAGTTATTAATTATGTTCAATTATATTTGGAATACTTAATTCAAATGAATTTTATCCAAGGAACAGGTATTACCTCCTCAATTTTCTGTCTCAGTGGACTCCAGGATATTTTCAGTAAAGTAAACAGATATTTAGTCAAATTTTTATTTATCTTCTGTATACAAGAAGAGCAGTATGGACTTAGCATCTGAGAACACCATACAGTATCCTGGTATGACTTCTTTTACCTTTGCGAATAAGTCACAGTTTCTATTTATTATAATCTGTGTTCTAGAAATCAATCAGTTGTAGGCTTTCAAATTCTACTTAAAAGATTAAACACCTTGTTACCATTATATGAATTGAAAGAGAAATTAAAAATATCTGAATATATTAATGATAATATAACCGTTATATTTCTGTTACAATTACTCAACTCAAGCTTAAGGATTTGGCTGAGTAATTTGCTTCTTTCACTGCAAGTATTTTCAAGTTTAAATGAAATATTTTTAATCTAACAAAGAAGAGATATCCTATAAGAAATATTGTTTACTTTAAAATAAAAATAGATGCTAATAAGACAACCCAATACTTTTGTATGCCAGATGTTCTTCATCTTCTGTATGCCAATATGTCTGTTCATGCAAAGCATCTTTGATACTGGCCATTCTGTACTTGGATCCAACTAAGCTGGCTTGACTTGGAGCTCTTCGATGTAGCTCTTATCAAAAGCCCTGATTATTTTTAGAACAGGAATCATTCCAGCTCAGGGTAGTTTCAGGACTACAGATTTTGGTTCCTGATATTAATGAGGCAGATCATTAGTTAGTGGAAGCTTCCTTCCAGATGGTAGGTGATAATAGTGCATTTAGGGAGATGTGCTGAGTTAGGAGAAAACTTTGCTTGACTCTTGGCCAAGTCTTCTCCTTTATTAAAGAGGATATTTTCATATTGGTATCAAATTACAAGAGGAAATCCTAAAGAAAGCAAGAGCCCTTAATATATTTAAAAGTGCTTGTGATTCTTTTATTTTTCTTCTACTTTTTAAAAAGTTTATTTATTTTGAAAGCAAGAGAGAGTGCAAGGAGGGGAGGAGCAGAGAGAGAGGGAGAGAGATAATCCCAAGCAGGCTCTGCACAAACCATGAGATCATGACTGGAGCCAAAATCAAGAGTGGGATGCTTAACCAACTGAGCCATCCAAGTGCCCTCTCTTTCTTCTTTTTAACACTATCATATTTTGGATAAATTTATCTTTGAATCAGAACCTTGTCAACAATTGCACGTTATATAAAGGTATCTATGTCATATTCTATGTAACATCAATTTCAAATAAATTATTACCAATCATGGCAGTATTTCTTAAAATCGATGTCTTTGATTTTAGGGGGAGGTAGATCTGAAACTTTGCTTCATAGCTGTAACCCTCTCCCTCTATTTGGCCTTGATATCAGGTTTTGCATGTGTGGTGGTTGATTTCCTTTCCTTCCCCGTGTTGATCATTTTATGCCTGAAGCAAAACCTCTCTAGGATTAGCTTATTCAGGATGAATAGGTCAAGCTGAGTATGAAAACAAGAACAATGAAATTCCTTATCATCAGTGGCACAGAAGGCCACAAATCCTTCTAAAAAATAGGTGCTTTGGGATACTATGGGAACATCTTCCACAGCCTTAAAATAGTGCTTTTTAATGCAAGGCAAACAGTGAATTCAAACAAGAACCTTAAATGTTATACTACAATGTGTGGATTTTAAATTAAATTACACATTGAACCTAAGATTCAGTAATTCCTAGGAAAAAGGAGATCCACACCAATGGAATCTTGTTTCAATTTTACAGAAAATCAGAGGAACAAGAAATTATAGGGAGGGATTTTAATCCTCGTACTAAAATAAATACCTAAATTATTAATATAATCATCAAAGGATTCTTTGTCTATGATAAATTCTTTTGAAAACATTTCTTACATTGTTAAACTTCTCTCTTTCTGTTTACCTTATTAGATTTTTAACTCACAGATGAATGGAATCTTTTATGAGAATATGTGCAAGTGTATATGTACAGGCATTTCTAAATAAATATTATGCATCTGTCAATGTAAAACCTGTAAAATTTTGAAGCATTCCAATGAACACTTAATAGTATTGTGTCCTTAAACTTAGTACTGCAAGTGAGGTATACCATGAACATAAATAAAATACAAAATATACATATTTGTCTTAAATTATCTTGAAGTATATTCTTGTATCCCTTAACCATGATTCTTAAATAAGAAAAGACTCTTTTGAAACAATGTTCTAAAATACCTGCATTCTTTTTAGGAGAGTTGTTTGATGAAATTAGTATATGTGGCTATACTTACAACTTACGCCATTTGATTATTTTTCTTCTTTTGCTGAGTATAAGTCTAACAGCAACTTTTGTAGAATTATTCCAGGTAAATTATCAGTTTTAAAAAATCTAGACACTAAGTTTCAATAAACAGATACTTTTAAGGTATAATGTAAAAAATGCATATGCTGTAATACCAGTTCTCAAGATATTTGCAACCCTTTTGAAGAAAAAAACACCTAGCATTACACCAACTAAAGAACGACGTAAGATCATATAATCAATAACTAGAGAAAGAGGATCTTAGGGAAATCTTGAACTGAAAATGTAACACCCTGAGGCTAATTTTAATCTGTAACAAGTTAGAGGCCTCTGTTTTCACATTTAAATATCAAGAGGTTAGACAAGAGTTCTACACCTAATTTGAGTAATAACATTCTGTAATTTGGAAGTGAAAAAAAAGCATATGGTTTGAATTTATCAAGAAAGACTTCATAAAAGAGGCATGACCTCATGAAGCATAATAGTTGTATATGATCTAAGGAAGGAAGCACTTCTCGGGGAGATGGATGAGCTGAGTTGGAAATAAGAAAGGAACAATGTTTGGAAAGGGGACATGCCTCACTGGAAAAGAAAGTGCGTACATTCTAGGCAGATAGTGCTGAGCTTTAAAAGAGTGATATAATAACAAGCCTTGAATTTTAAGATGAGAACCTTGGACTACACATGATGTTGCATAAAAAGCCATGAGGCTGACTGAAGCATGGAATTGGCATACTGAAATCTGCTTTTATGACTTGCAATTCAGGATGAACTGGAAGGTGGAGATAAGAAAGAATGTCCATCAGGAGGTCATTAGAGTATCCAAGAATAAAGTGATGCAAGCTTAGAGTGTTGGCAGTAGGAAACAAAGGATAGGGCAAATTCAGCAGGCACTTCAAAGAAAAATTCAGAAAATTTGGAGATTAAAGTTCTTGAAGTGTGATGTACATGAAAGTCCACAGGCGTATCTGCACTCCATCTAATTCTACAGTTTATTGCTGCCTTTAATTACCCAATATCCATACCTTGCCAATGTTTTTATTATTATACTCATATTCGAAAAAAAAATATTTAAAGCTATCTTTTTATTTAGCATCTTTTTTCTGCCTGGAAATCTGCTATTGAGGCCAAACTGATATATGAAACAACATTGGAGTAAGACCTACGTGAGTTCAGTGTGAGCCCACAAATTACTAACTGTGATTCCTTGTATGTCTAATTTATTCACACTTGTATCCATGTTGCTAGAAAATTTTCCAACACAAAATAGACACTCAATTAATACTGACTGAATGGGTAGTTACATGAATGAACCTAATGTTTTAAGCCTGAGTTTCCCCATCCATTAATTGACAGTGGTAGTAACTGTATTTAAATTAGGTGGTCTAATAAGTATTTTACAAGAGTTAGTTCTATCACTAGATAAAAATTCAGACTAAAGTTTCAAGTATTTAACAAAATGCTGAAATATTTTAATAGTCAAATAGTTTAAACATTTCTTTCAGAAATGCCCCCTGTGTATATGCTTGCATTTTGTGACAACTTGTGTTTGTCATATTTTATAGATAAGACACTGAGGCGCAGAGAAGTTAAATGATTTGGTCAATGTGACATGGATTGCTAATGACTCTGTGGTTGATTTCTGTGGTTTTAATTTCCAGTCTACTGTTCATTGATTACTATTACACAGAATTTTACTAAACATGTGTTTTTATGTTTAGCCATGCATCTTTGGTAGTGCTAGATCATGAATTTATTAGCAAAGACAAATGTCACAGATCTGATAAAGTCCATGGCAGGAGACTTAGACCTCATACTATAGGAATCAAGGAACCATTGAAGAGCTTTAAATCTGGAAATTAAACTTAGTTCTATTTTGTTTGTATCTTGTTCAGCCTGCAATATATGTGACATAAATGACAGAAGGTAAATAGGACTAGAGCGTAGGCGTCCAGTTGGCATCTAGAGCAGAGGTCTGCCTGAGGGATAATACTGGGGGAAGGAGAAATGAAATTAGGGAATGAGAATGAGGAAGTCACACCGCAGGGTTCACCTGTCTGTGTAACATTTTATTTTTGGTTTACTCTGATATAATTGTGGGAAAGTATAAGACTTGGATGGTAGATTTGATATCATTTGATACAGATGTTTTGTTATATTTTATTTTCTATATAGGTCTAAAATATTGATATAATTTATAATGAAATATAGAGATGATATTTTTTGATTTCAGGCTGTGATAGTGGGCATGTAGAAAGAAGAATTATTCTTTAATTGTTTAGAGGTTCAATAAATAAGTGAGAGGGAAAAATGATTAAGGATGATTCCTGGGTTTATAAAATGGGTTTATATGTACATGATAATAAACATAAATGAAACAAAAATAATAAGGAAATGAGATTTGTAGGGTGAGAGTATAATCATATATAAGGAAAATATGTATTTTATAAATGAAGGGCCCAGAGAATATAGGAAGACATGGTATCTAGGGCAAAGATGGATGGAGCAGGTAGCCCTATACAGGAAAATCATCCGCACACCCCAGATAACGGATGAAGGTAGCAAGGAGAATGATTATGAAGGTATCTCTCCCTGACAACATCAAATCCAAGATAGCAAGAACCTCTCAAAACACCTCATCACCTTTATTTTACTCATGCTTTCTCGCTAATTAAATTTGTGTCTAGAAATAGTTTCCTATTGTTTCTCACCTGCATATAGACTTTGGAAATTAAATTATCGCCCAACACTTGCCACATCCTCTACTTTTAACCCAATGTCGTATCTTGCAGATTTCTAATTAGCTGAAATATGACATTTCAGTCAGCCTTTCTCACCATCAGTTTTATAATTTTCATCATACCGATGCAATGACATGGTGTAAGAAAATATAGATGAAGGCTAACTGAAAGTAAATATTATGAAGTCATTTAATTTTTTTATAAAGATAAGTATTGAAGGAACCTGCTGTTTCAGAATCCAATCAGCAAAAGAAAACACACACCAGATATTTTAATAGAGGTGCAAAAGAAAAATGCATTCCTTTTAGCCTCCTGCTGGGAGCTGGCCATATATGTCCCTGATGAACATAAACAGTTTCCCAGAACATCGATACAAAATGACGGTAATTGAGAAAGATCAAAACAATACTGTTCTGCAATCATGTCTGAGCACAGACAAAACAAGAATACTGTTCAACAAGGAGAGCCCCGCCATACCTCCCTCCCGCAAAGCATCCTGGTGATGCTTTTTCACCAGGTATAGCTGGACACTTGCTCTCTTCTGTGCACATCCTAAATGAAAGATTTTAAGATAACCAATAACATAATTAACACCATTTTTCAATTACACCCATTTTGGAGCAAAGAAACCCCACTTACATGATAATAAACAAAACCATGTTTCTTGTGTGAAACATGTGTTCTCTTCAAAATCACCTGATACAAATTAATGTCTACTAATGAATCTATGCTGTCACCATCTTTCTGAGATCGCCATCCTTCCCTTGTGTGTTCTTCCTGGCTGCAGCAAGTAAACCCAAACCTTGACTAAATAAAATAGTAAACTAAGTCCAACTTTGACTAAAGGAGTGTCAGGATCTTTAGCAACAAAATGCTGTACATTGCTAGTCACAAGGTCACTGCAGAATATAAATGGATACATGCACAGAATATGTGGCTGAGCAAAAAAGACATACTTAGCAGTAACTTGCTGAGGTATGGCTGAAAACAGACAGCCCTGATGATACTGGTCAGGCCATATAAAGCCACAAAAAATTTGTCTTGCTAAGAACTGGAAAGAAAACATCAAGTAGCCTTGATTTCTGTATCTTCTAAACTGAAATACGCTTTTTATATATTTTTTTTAATTTTACCTTTGAACTTCAAGGAAAGGAACAAGGGCACACAAAAAAAGAGAGGGAGAGGGTTTCATTTAAAATCTATGATAATATGGTCTAATTTATTCATTCTAGGCCTTTAAAAGGAGACTAATATTTCGTGCTCAATACCAGAGCTTAAGAAACAGCCTAGATCTTGATCTGTGATTATCAACACTTCTTTAACTTTTTGTTTTTGGGGGTGAATGTGAGAGGTCCTTGGAGGGAGCTTTTCATGTCTTTAACACAGTGTTCCTCAAAATTAGCTCCTTATAAGGATTTTAAAAAATAACATCAGTGCTCTGCATGATACATACATATATATATATATATGTGTGTGTGTGTGTGGCTGGAATCTGGGCATTGTTCTGTTTTAAGAACTAGCCTGTGAAGGAAAGTTGATAATTACTGAGGACACAACGGGCTTGATTCATACTATTCAGCAGAACTGTTACCTTCCTTGAAAGAGATCAGAAAAAATATCAATCAGAAGACTGTCGATCATAAAATTTCTATTCACCCCTATACAGGGCCGCTTCACAATCTGTACCAATACTATACAACTATTTAAACCAAGGAGATTAGGAGTAAAACCTCCCAGTATCTATAAGAATAAATATTGAGTGCAATCTCTCTAAATCTCTGAAATAGTCAAACATGATTTAAATTTGTTTACCCAAAGCTATGCCAAATTCAAAGCCAAAAATGTTCTCACTATTCTATTTTGTATTTCAAATTTTGCTTAATCTGCTTTGTTGCCCACTCAAGCTTACTAACACATAATAAAATCACGTAAATGAAGAATGAACGAATAAATACCAAATACAAAATGCACCAGCTTTTTTCCTACTCCATGATTAAGTAACTATTTAAAACACTAAATATGATGTCAGCAAAAATGGCAAAGGACCTCCAAAAATATTTTTCTTCATAAAAGCAATAATGATAATTTGTTTAAAATATTAGAATCAACTTTTTCACAACTCTGGCAATTAACCTAAGGCTCACAAGGATCCAGGAAAGATTTATTTAATAAACATGGCTAAATCTTGATAGCATCAACAAGATTTGTGGTATTTTAGCACACCTAATACCTATTCTCCCTTCCAGCTCTGTGGAAGTCTTGAAACCCAGAAACCTAAGTTACAAACAGAGAGGAAGGCAAATCATAAGAGACTCTTAAGTAGAGAGAACAAACTAAGAGTTGATAGAGGTGGGAGATTGGGGGGCAGGGAAAATGGGTACTGGGCATTGAGGAGGGCACTTGCCATGCGTACTGGGTGTTGTATGTAAGTGATGAATCAGAGAAATCTACTCCAAAAGCTAAGACTACACTGCATAGACTGTATGTTACCTAACTTGACAATAAATTATAAAAAAAGAAAAACAAAAGAAAAGAATAAACAAAGGAAGAAAAGAAAGCCGACAGCCTGGAAGTATAGTGAACACCAACAGCCTGGCAGCCACCAGAGGGGGCAGAATAGGGTCGGAACTCTTTCAGAGTTTAGTTTGCAGAAAATAGTCATTATCTTACCTGTCAGGTGGTCTCATGGGGGAGTCCCACTTGAAAGAGAGTCTTGAGCAGCTTCTTCAGGGTCACCCAGTATGGAAAACATTTTCTAAAAAATACATATGAAGAAACAAATAGTGTCAATAAGAGTAAAACATAGGTACACATAAAAGACATTACAAATGTATATTTTCTATTTATAATTCTTATTTTTTCTCCCATCAGATTTAAAAGGAAAATGCACAACCTAAAAATTATGAACCTGTGTTGATTGGCACACAATAGATAAAGATATAATCTGTATAACAACAGGATAAAGGATGAAGACTGGAATAGAGCTGACTATATATTAGCAAAAGTTTTATATACAACTGAAATTAAATTGCTATCCACCCAAACTAGATTACTGTAAATTAAAATGGTAATTTTAATCTTCAAAACAACCACTAAGAAAATAAGTAAAATGACATGCTGAAAAAATGACAAGGAGATTGAGATGAAACACTATAGAATTTATATAGTCTCATGCCTTGTATGAGCCTTCTTTGTTCCCATTAGTGAAGTTATTCTCAGTAATATGGGATCCTGATAATTCCATGTGGAAACTTGTGGATTATAAATGTGCTAGAGAATTAATACAATTCATTAGCTTTTTATGGAAAGAAATTTACCTGATAAATTTTAGTCCCCAGGCCAATAACTTACTGGCAAACCCGTGTCAAAACCATCCACCAGCCAGTTTTTAAATAAGAGACAGAAACAACAGGAGACATTACCCAAATTTAGGTTGAATGCTATAATTCCTTCTCATGACACTTCAAACCTTTACTACTCTAATTCCGTAAGCCTGGTGTAGACACAGCATAATCTCCAATTCCCACAGTGATGGTAAAAAACAAAGTGGTGGCAGTACGGTGACAACCCTCAGCTTTTCTCAGTGACTTACAAGCAACAGTTCTCATTTTTCAGATAAATGACAATTACCGATGCATGGATAGTCAAACTGTGAATTGTTCACAATACTTGGCTTTTTCATTGGTCATCTGCAGCTCTTCAAGCCTTATAATTTCTACTGGCAGAAGACATGGGATCATTTGTTGGTTACAAAATCCAGGCCTACTCCAGTAAGCACAAACAAGTAAGGCGATTGGTATGTTTTGGACCAGACGTGAGTGACTTTTTACTATACCTGTGTGCTGAATGACCTATTTATTGCCTTTTTGCACTTTCTAAATATTACTGGAGTTTGGATTTATTAACCAGCTTCAACTGTAAAAGTGAAGCTAATAATGATAGAAAATATGAAACTCAACATTTGCCCTGAAGATGGTTTTTATCTTTTATAGAAACAGAATTTGGAAGTAAAAAGAAAAATGAAAAAGTTAATGGTCTTCTTGTGGTTTGTAGGAAACATAAGTAGGAAAGATGGCACTGTAGCCTAAGTTCTCTGAGGCCCAATTAAGTTTCTTTTATTTCTAGCTAACCAGGGTAGATAATAAAAGCACCACAAGAACAGTTACCAAATATATGAATTACGAAACTGTCCTCTGTTTCTCATTATCTGAAAAATATTCCTGCATAGTAGGAATACTAAAAAGATCAAATATTACAAAGATAAAAAGTATAACATTGCTATTAAGGTTTTTCCAATTAATTTCAATAAAAATGAATTGAATCCCTACTAGGTGCCTAACTCTGTAATAGACATTGGGGAAGCAAATGTAACAAAGATATTGGCTCTGGCTGTCATCATTCAAGTGGCTTACAGATCAGTGGGGAAAATGAATCCATAATGTAATATTATAAGTGCACTGTAGAGCTATCTTGCACGGAACAAAAGATGATTTTCCATTTGGTTTCTATATATCACTTAGAAAGACTGGTGCATTAATTTTATTGTTGGTATCTTATCCTTGCCTAGTATCTCTGAAACCATATCTACTTCAACCAATTCATAATTCTCATGCTAGTTATAACATAATTTACCTTGTTAGTATCTCTTATAATTTCTAAATATATCTCCATCACTTGTGTTCTTTATTCTTATTTCTCATCCTGCCCTTTCTTGCTCCATTTTCTAGTTCTAATTAAAAACAAGTCTCGGGGCGCCTGGGTGGCTCAGTTGGTTGAGCGTCCAACTTCAGCTCAGGTCATGATCTCGCGGTCTGTGGGTTCGAGCCCCGCGTCAGGCTCTGTGCTGACAGCTCAGAGCCTGGACCCTGCTTCAGATTCTGTGTCTCCCTCTCTCTCTGCCCCTCCTCCACTCATGCTCTGTGTCTCGGTCTCAAAAATAAACATTAAAAAAATTAAAAAAAAATAAAACAAGTCTCTATTGAATATTCATTTGTTGCTCATATTGAGGGATATGTATTTCCTCTGATATATTTCCTCTTGTTATGTCTTAATTATTATTTTCAATGGTTTCATTATTCAGCATGCTGTGCAAAATATAAAAGGTATTAAAGTATTAAGATCAATACCACTAGATTTAGGTGTAACTCTGACAAGTAGTAACAAAGGGAAGATTACCAAATTGAGTATGCATTTTGCTTCTTCAGGTTGAAGTTAGATAATGTAGACTGGACACTGCGTATTCGAGCATTTCAGCAGCATCTTTGCTTTTCAATATTCAATAGATCCAGCTACAAAAATATCCAAAACATCTTTAGAAACTTTTCTCAGCTTACTTTCTATTCTCAGTGATCTCGAAATCATTAAGGGAGATGAATGAAATGTTAGTTCATTCCATTTCTATCCCAAAGGAAGAAGAAAATCTAATAAGGAGTTCTTAAATAAGCCCTATTAAAATTTCAGTACTGAAAATCTTTTGAAAAATATTCCGGAGTATATTGTCAGAATTTTTGACAGAATGACATAATCGGGTTTAACAAGCTACTGAAGCCCTTAGCGGTGTACTGAAAATGAAACAAAGTTTTGATTAAGAAACAAAAGCTATACAAATCTTCCTCAACTGACAATGAGGTTATGTCCTGGTAAACCCACTGTAAATTGAAAATACTGTAAGTTGAAAACCCCTTAATATACCTAATCTACTAAACATTGCAGTTTCACTTAGCCTTCCTTTAACATGCTCAGAACAATTAAATTTGCTAGCAGTTGGGCAAAATCGTCTAACATAAAAATATTTTATAACAAAATATTGAATAGCTCATGTTATTTATTGACTATTATAAAATGGAACATGAAAAATAGAATATTGTATGGGTACAGAATAGTTGGAAGTGTATTTGGTTGTTACCCTCATAGTCACATGGCTGCCTGGGGCAGCTGTGGCTTCCTGCCACCTAGTGTCATGAGAGAGTACTATACTACATGTCACTAGCCCAGGAAAAGATCAAAATTCAAAATTTGAGGTATAGTTTCTACTGAATGCATATTGCTTGTGCACCATCATAGAGTTGAAAAAATATAAGTTCCACCATTATAGTTGAGAGACTATTTATACTTTCCTTGTTGGCAGTTACAGATGGCTATTCCAACAAAGATATTAATTTTATTTGGTAAATAGTTTCTTATATTTACAGAAATAATGTAGTAAATAAAAAATTAGATACTTTTTCTATCAAAGAAAATATTTGCCTCATGGTTTTATAATACAACCTGTAAAAGCTGTTTTGCTAAATATACCTTTTATTTGAAATTTAATATCTCTGTATTTTATCTAAATAATAATGAATATAACGTTCATATAAACATTATTTTATAAATATTTTATTAAGTTTTTTAGTGTGGTTTTTTTTTTTACAAAATTTTAAATGTTTATTTTGAGAGAGAGAGAGAGTGAGATTTAGAGTGTGAACAGGGGAGGGGCACAGAGAGAGGGAGAAAGAGACTCCCAAGCAGGCTTCACACTGTTAGCACAGAACCCAGTGTGCAGCTCAAACTCAGAACTGTGAGTGAGATCACGACCTGAGCCAAAATTAAGAGTCAGATACGAAACTGAATGAGTCACGCACGAGTCTCAAATTTACGTATTTTTTTTGGTAGATATCCATGAGCCAAACAATTCTAATAATGACTGTTTCCCTGTTAATGAAAAAGCTGCAAGTTTGTTTTTAAGTTCATAAAAACACTTGATTATCAAATCTTTCTGTCGACATGTTGTGGGCATATTATCTGTACCATACTTTTTTATTGAAACACCATTCTGGCAAAGGCACATTAAGAAAATTATAACTAAATGTAATTTCTGAAAGCAATTTTCTAGCAATACATGCTAAGTGCTTGGGGGAAAAGTGACTTAAATGTGGATTTTGAAAAATCACTTTATGATGCCAGCTTTGATGCCTCTTTCTAAAATCACCAGGTGCACTTGAAATTTAAACATATTCCCAAATTCTTTAACAAACTTTAAATATTTTAAATAATGATACTATGCTTTAAAATACTTCATTAACATTTAGAATGTCCAGAAGCCTTCTACTTTGAAGTATTACATTTCAATTTTTTTTTTATTATATTTACATCCTGTAAATTTCAAGATTTCTGGTACTTAGCAGTTATTTCTGAACCTAATGCTTCAGATCACCAAAATGCTAGTATACTTTTCATATAATGCATATTTTAACTTCATAAATACATCTTATCTCTCTCATTATATTTCATATTATTTTAAATTAAAATCATTAATGGTAGCAACATTAAATGATCAATACATATGGCTATTCAGAAAATAGTTGAAAAGATGGAATCATTCTTTTTTTTATGTTTATTCTTTTTTGAAATAGAGACAGAAAGTGTGAGTGGGGGAGGGGCAGAGAGTGAGAGGGACAGAGGATCTGAAGCAGGCTCCGTGCTGACTGCAGACAACCTAATGTGGAGCTCTAACTCATAAACTGTGAGATCATAACCTACACCGAGGTCAGACACTTAACCATCTGAGCCACCCAGGTGGCCCTAAAAAGTTGGAATCCTTCTTGATGAGTACATAGACAATCAGGAGCTTGGGCCAGACTGATTAAAGAGGTTCCTCTCCCACACAAGACCAGTCTGTCAAAAATCGAAAAGGAAGCTGTTTTATCTGGTGTGTGGAAAACAACACAAAGCATTAAGTAAAATAAAGAAACAGGAGAATGTGTTCCAAATGAAATACAAAGATATATTGCCAGAACTGATCTTAAATGAAATCAAGATAGATGATTTACTGGATAGAGAAATCAAAGTCACTCTCATAAAGATGCTCACTGACGTCAGGACAGTAATTCATGAACTAAAAGAATTTCAACAAAAATATAGAAAATAGAATAAAGTAACAAACAGAAATCACAGAGCTGAAGAATTTAGTAATGGGAAAAGAGGGGACCAAAACTAAATTAGATCAATCTGAAGAATGGATCAGTGAACTTGAACACAGTGAAATTCATCTAATCAGAGAAGCAAAACCAAAAAGGGATGGAAAAGAACAAAGATAGCATAAGGGACTTATGCATACCATCAAATAGACCAATATATGCATTACAGGTATTCAAAAAGGAGACAAGACAAAGGGGCAAGAAAGCCTATTTAAAGAAATAATGGCTGTGAACTTCCCTAATCTGGGAAAAGAAATGGACTTCCGGATCCATGAGGCCAGAGACTATCAAATAAAATGAGTCTTAAAAGAAGGAAGAGAAGAGCAACAAAGGAACCCACGTAAGATGATCAGCAGATTTTTCGGCCGGCATTTTGTAGGCCAGAAGGGAGTAGGATGATGTATCCAAACTCTGAGAGATAGAAACTTCCTACCAAGAATACTCAACCCAGCAGAGTCATCCTTCAGATTTGCAGAAGAGATAGAGATTTCATGACAAAAACAAAAGCTGAAGGAGTTCATCATCACTAGACAAGCCTTATAGCAAATGAGAAAGGGAGTACTTTAAGCTGAAATAAAAGGACATTCATTAGTAACATGGAAATGTATGGAAGTATAAAACTCATTAGTAAAGGTGAGTATATAGATAGATTTAGAATATGAAAATATTGCAATGATAGTGAATAGATTACTGATAACTTTAGAATGGAGATTAGGAGACAAAAGAAGTAGAAATAACTATAACTACAGCAACATATTAAAGGATGCACAATAATCTATATGGATAAAGTTAATCTATATAAAAGCATCTAGATTATGACTTCAAAATTTTTAAATGTGGGAAGAGGAGAATAAAATGTAAATCTTTTGTATATATCTGAGGTTAAGTTGTTATCAGCATAAAATAATCTTTTAAATATAAATAGATACATAAATATAGTTTATGTAGCCTCATGGTAATCACAGATAAAAACCTATAGTAGATATATAAAAGATAAAGGAATCAAAGGTTACTACTATAGGAAAATCATCAAATCGTAAAGGCAGAAAGAAGACATGAAGAATGAATCAAAGAACAAACACCAAGAAACAATTAACAACATAGCCATAGTAAGTCCATACCAATGAGTAATTACTTTAAATATAATGAATTAAAATCACCAGTCAAAATATATAGAGCACCTGAATGGATTAAAAAAAATTGATTTTAGATTTGATACTAAAGAGAAAATGAACAAATGCAACAACCAAAAAAGAAAAATCAACAAAATCAAAGGCAACTTGTGGAATGGGAGAAAATATTTGCAAATCATATATCTGACAAGGAGCTAATATCCTAAATATATAAATAACACTCAACTCAATATCAAAAAAATATTTCAATATAAGAATAGGGAAAGAGAGTAGATATTTTTTACAAAGACATACAAATGGCCAACAAGCACACGAAAAGGTGCTTGACATCACTAATCATAGGAGAAATGTGAATTAAATTACAATGAGATATCACCTCATACCAGTTAGGATGTCTATTATCAAAAGATAGGAGATGACAAATGCTGGTGAGGATGTGGAGAAAAGGAAACCCTTATGTACTATTGGTGGGAATGTAATTTGGTGCAATCACAATGGAAAACAGTATGGAGATTCCTCAAAAATTTTAAAATAAAACTACCACATGAGCCAACAATCCCACCTCTGGGCATATATTCAAAAGAAATGAAATCACTATATCAAAGAAGTATCTGTACTTTCATGTTCATTGCAACATTACTCACAGTAGCCACATTATGGAAACAACCAAATATCTGTGGACAGAAAAATGGATAAAGAAATTGTGATATATATATATATATATATAAACACACACACACACACACACACACATACACAACAGAATATTGTTCAGCCTTACAAAAGAAGGAACACCTGTCATTTGTGACAACATGGATGAATAAAAATAAGGGCGTTATGCTAAATGAAATAAGCCAGACATAGAAAGACAAATACTTTATAGTATCACTTATATGTGGAATCTGGGAAAAAACAAAAAACAAAAAAGCAACTTAAGGTGAGGTGATGAATGTGTTAATTAACTTGATGTTGAGGATCCTTTCACAATGTGTATGTATATCAAACCATCATGTACAATTTAAATATCTTACAGTTTTATTTGTTCATTATACCTCAATTAACCTGAAAAAATTAAACAATAAAAAAAATAAAGATAAATCCTTTAGGGCACTTGAAAGTTGTGTTAGCACTGGATATTTTTTTCAAACAAAAATATAAGATAAATTTTAAATTTATATGTTAGAATGCTACTAAGAGCAAGTGAAAGGACCATTATTTTTTAAAAAATATTTTGAAATTTATAAATGAGTGTTATCATTGTTTCTTTCAAAACAGATCATTATAGTGACCTATTAAATTAAATTTGATAGAAGACTTTTGGCAATGCAGATATTTACTGCTAGTGTGGCTATCACCAAAGGAATGAGATACTAGAAAGTTGTATTTTAGATGTGGTTTAATTTTTGTAAAACAAGTACTGATACTTTTTCCATTCATGTCTTCAAATTAAAATTAATAACATCAATGGATTAAGTTTTGGCAGTTTCACCAACATTTGAATGTGATCACGATGAGGACCTGTCTGCAAAGTCCTACTTTTCATGTGTAAATTGATAATATCACAACTCTGTCTTTTTTTATCCGTGCTCTAAGGCCTACTCACTTTCTTTCTTATTTACTCTCACTACTTTCTATCTAGTTAACTCTCTCTGGACATCATTATCTTTATTAAAAAAGAGGATAATAATACCTATTCTTCAGAGTTGTTTTGAATATTAGTTGAGATAACATATGCAAAGTGTTGAAAGTTGTAAATTGTTCATTATAAACACTAAAGAAGTGGCAGTAATGGGAGTTAGAGGCATAAGGTTAATAGGTTGAATCAATCAATTGATTCCTTCAATAGATTAATGATTACTTTAATAATTTAGTCATCTAATTGTTTAGTCTCTAAAGTGGACACAAAAACAATAAAAAATACTCATTCCACAATTATTTAAAATTTCAGTTGTGTGAAACGCAGTGCTGTATTCTATAGAAAATAGGAAGAAACAAGTTTCTATCCTTAAGAATACAGCCTGCCCCTAAGGAAGCAGATAAGCATTGAGAATTCAGTTATAACGCACTTGAAAGCAATGAGTGGGAAACTGTGTGGAGTCTTTGAAAAGTACAATAGGAACCAGAGAAAGAAGAGAATTGAGTATACTGCAAGAATTCAAAAAGAGTTGTTGAACTAGGACTTAAAAAGTGAGTGAAATCTAAGTAGGTAGAATGGAAAATGAAGTCATTCTGAAAGGAGGGTGCAGAAAAGAAAGGTCAAGGACTTTGAAGTCAGAATTGAGCTGGGTGTGCCTTCAGTCCCCTCCATTTAATAGCTGCAATATCTGAAGTAATTAAACCGGTTTCATAATAACGGCATGTGCATAATAACACTAGGTAGCGATATCAAATGGTGTTTGTACTGTGGAGCAATGATTCGGAAAGACTGAGAACAGAAATATACACCTTGGACACAGCAAGAAATTGACTTATGATAATAATTACACTTTTGAGTTCTAATGTGGCCCCCTTATTCAGTTTAATGGTGTAGAAATCAATGAGTCCATGCTTCTTTACTTGCTCCTTTCTGGGTGATTTTGTCTTTCTATGCATTTTGGTTAACAATGAATACAAGGAGATACTTGGTGAGGAACCAGGAAAGCATGGGGAGGACTCCGTGCTCTTTCATTTGCATCTTTATAAATTTTTATGTTACTTGTGCTGTTGATGTGGCAGAAAGCCCAGAAGGCAATTTGAACTATGCCTGATCACCATTTTTTAAGAACATTTTTGTTTGTTTCAAGTTTTTATTTAAATTCCAATTAGTTAATGTTCAGTGTACTATTCGTTTCAGGAATAGAATTGAGAGATTTTTTTTTTTTTTAAGAATCTTTAAACCAACCCTCTTTGTCTGGTCTGGCTAGTTTATTATTATTGTATCAGCCAAAGGCAAGGGAAAGCTTTCGTTTTATATGCGCGCACGCGCGCACACACACACACACACACTCACACTTCTGACTACATAAGTTAAGTCAGAATAACCAAAAGCCCTAAAACAGTGAAAGAGTAGGGAATTATTTTCTATCTCCTAGGTTGAGTGAAGAAGGACACATGTTGGCACCCACCCTGTCAGAGGAAAAAAGTATCTGCCTGAATTCCATCTGTTGTGTGACCCCAAAAGGTGGTGGGCATGTGTGAGGAAAGAGGTTCTACTTACATAAATGGGTTAGAAAAAAGCTTGGGGCAGAAAGCCGCCACCACAGGGTGAAAGTGCCCAAGGTTAGCTAGCGAGATATTATAATGGAATCCTGAGTAACTTGTTATATCACCTGCAGGAAATTACTTTCCACATGACACCAATATACTTTTGTACTTTGATCACAATCTCCACTTGCCCCCCAGACCCTTTGCTTCTTACACAAACAAGTTTAATGATTACTGCCTGATTGTTTTCTCCACCGTTCACATGTGTAAGATCTTGTTTTCTTCACATTCACCACGTAGGTAATATCTTGTGAGCTCGATAAATACAGACTTGAAACCCCTGTTCCAGGCTCTTGTCTCCTCCCAGATGTTAGCCTCTCTCATATTCAATTGTGAATCTGCTCCCTTGCTGGACCAGAGAGAACTCCAGACTCCTAGTCTGCGACAGGCACAGAGGTGTTAGCTGAGTGCTTCATCATAGTTGTCTCCCTTCCCCGGAACACACAAATTTTGGTACCAGTTCAGACAGGGGCAAAACATGTGGCAGGTTGGGAAAGAGGCTGAAGGTGCTGGTAATAAAGTGCCCTAAAGGCAGGGTTCTAGCCTTACCTATATGTGACTTCACATTCTTTTTCAGCCTGCCATTCTGGCCTGCATTACTGGCTTCCTGGTCATCCAGTTCTCAGGGGTAATTGTGAGGGAGACCAGCCAAGCCAGTCAGCAACCAAATCATATCCTATGAAGGGAACACTTGTATGGCTACCCAGTGAAATGAATGAATGCAACTATCCTCACCTATGTAGCTTTACTTTAACAACAAAATACAAAATCAATAGAAATCAATAACAAACTAATATGAAAGCTTAAAAATCACTATAAAATCTAGGCCTTTATTACCACAGCCCATGTCAAAGAAAAGAACTTTGCCTAGCCCACCATATGCCCTATCCCAATCACAAGTCCCTTGTTTTCTACAGGAGGACCACCATTTTTATTTCATAATAACCTTTTCCTTGTGCTTTTTTAATGATATCACCGAAGTGTGTGTTCCTAAGACAATATGGTTTAGTAGTGACCAGTTTTATTTCTCTTTTATGTCACTTGATTTTTTTTCTTAATGCCATGATAATGATTATTTTTTATTTAAAGTTCAGTAATTTTATTAGAATATATCTTTAAAATAGTAATTCTGGGTCAGTATCTCAGATACACAAAGTTTTCTTCAACATGTAGTTTAAGATACATAATTTTTTTAATTTCAGAAAAGTGTTTTTGAATTAAGTCTTTCATATTAGCCCTGTTTCTCTGATTTGGTTTTCTCCTTTGAGACTCCTATTGTCTGTATGTTGGACTTTATTAGTCCAAAAAATTTCATGTGGATCATTTTAAGATTTTCTATTTTTTTCTTAAGTTTTTGGATTGGCAACCTTTTCATCCATTTGTCTTGAGGCAGCATCTGTTCTGTTCATTTGCTCTTAGAATTCTTCTAATTTCATTTCTTGTAGTTTCAATTATTTTCTTTTCTGAATTGTGACAACTCGTGTCTGAGTTTCTCTTTTCTAACATGTTATTATTTCATTTATTATATAAATTTCCCAATGTCCTTTGATTTGGTATGAAATAGTATATTTTATTTTTATCTGTTTTTTGACCGTTCTACCTAGAGACCTACCATTTTCTGTGATGCTATTCTTTTTATTCTCCCTTATTTATTTATTTATTTATTTATTTATTTATTTATTTTAGAGAGAGAGCAACATGCGAGTGGGGGAGAGCAGAGGGAGATGGACAGTGAAAATAGTAAGCAGACTCTAATGCAGAACTCAATGCTGGGCTCCGTCGCACAACCAGGAGATCATGACCTGAGTTCAACTCGAGAGTAAGAGGCTTAACCGACTGAGCCACCCAGACACCCCCTCTCTTTTTTGTCCTTTTAATAATTTTGCATGAGATATAACCTTGATTATTTTTGGTTGCTTATTTTTTGAAATGTTAATTTTCTTCAGCTTTTAGAGAAACTGTGGGGGTGCCTGGGTGGCTTAGTCGGTTGAGCGTCCGACTTCAGCTCAGGTCATGATCTCACAGTCTGTGAGTTCAAGCCCCGTGTCAGGCTCTGTGCTGACAGCTCAGAGCCTGGAGCCTGCTTCAGATTCTATGTCTCCCTCTCTCTCTGCCCCTCCCCCACTCATGCTCTGTCTCTGTCTCAAAAATAAATAAACATTAAAAAAGATTAAAAATAAAAGAAGACACTGTGGTTCAAGAGTTTTTGTTTTTGTTTTTGTTTTTGTTTTTAACTTTCTAGTGCCCTATTGTGTTTAAATATGGTTAGTTTTTTGGGCTAATGTTTAAATATGGTTAGTTTGTGACTTATCCTTACTCTGTTTCTCTTCAGCACTTTTACCTGAGATCTTCTCTTTCTTTCTTCTTCAATAGTCCTATCCTGCTCAATTTTAAACCACTGCCAAAAGTTACTCTTTAATCAAGGGCTAAGGGAACTGGGAATGTCACTTCAAGAAGTATCAGGAATTTCTGCTCTAGTCTTTCCTGGCCTTACTGTAGAACCCCTGCACTCACTCATTATTGGGCTGGGAAAAAAAAAATCCTCACAGTTCGGGTAATAGTCTCAAACTGACCTTTTGTCCTACAGTGGATACTTGAAAACCATTTGAGTTTTTTCTGATTCTCAGAGCCAGCAGAGTCTCCTTCTACTTCTTCCACCATCAATGTTGACATCTCACAAACTGTTAGGCTGGTGTTTTAGGCCCACCTGTTGGTATTCGGGGGTTCATGAGGATGCCACATCACCTAGGTTTTTGTGAATGTAATTGTTCTGCCTGGAATTCACTCCCTCCTCTCGGAATTTCCTATGTTGCATCTTGTTATGAGAACACTGAAGTTAGGATCTTAAGTGGTGGCTCTGGGAAGTAAACATCATGCAGGCACAAGACTCAGTAAAGGAAAATGAACTCCTAAAGCCTTCATGACTACTAGTAAAAATACTAGAAATGACTGCCACTAAAATGAACAAGTGAACATGAGAATGCATTTCAGCTGTAATTACACTTTTACAATAATAATTCTTCTTTTAGGGGCGCCTGGGTGGCTCAGTCGGTTAAGCGTCCGACTTCGGCTCAGGTCATGATCTCACAGTCTGTGAGTTCGAGCCCCGCGTCGGGCTCTGTGCTGACAGCCCAGAGCCTGGAGCCTGCTTCAGATTCTGTGTCTCCCTCTCTCTCTCTGACCCTCCCCCACTCATGCTTTGTCTCTCCTGCTCTCAAAAATAAATAAATAAAACAAAACATAAAAGAAATAATTCTTCTTTTATTATGGTGGCTTCCACTATAGGATATTCAGGAATTAAATTTAAGGCCCAATTTAGGCAAATAAAGGACTGCGGAGAAACAGAAAACTTTTCTATACAACTAGAATTCACCTTCCCGAATGGTTATAAAACTCCTCTCCCTTCTAGCCTTGTCGCATGAGAGAGAGAGAGAGAGAGAAACAGTGATTAATATGGATTTTCAGAAAATATGGTGGATTCCATGTATCACCAGGGGAATGCAGAATGCAGTCTCCACATGGGAGAGAATAAAGTAGCTTGTTAGTCCTTCTCTCTGATCTATGGGCTTAAAGAGAAAGATGGAGAAATCCATTGTTTACAGTACCGGCTTTTGGAAATGACTGTATCACATCAGGATTAATATAAAGAATGATAGACAAGGTGAGGTTAATGTGAGTGACTTCCTCTGTGTGAACTGGCTGCAGAAAGAATTTAATTCTTCACTCACTCCATCTGCATATTGCCCTTCAGTAGCAGCTATTGAGGCTGGAAGTATGGCACTGACCCTTCTGGGCTGGTTATAGACTGAAGGTCTCCCCACCCCCAAATCCATGTGCTGAAATCCCAATTGGTAATATTTGGAGAGGGGCACTTAGGAGGTGATGAATTCATGAGCATGGAGCTGTCATGAGTGGGATGAGTGCCCTTATAAAAGACACCCCAGAAAGATCCCTTCTGCCATGTGAGGGCACAAAGAAAAGGAAGATAGCCAATTATGATCTAGCAAGCAGACCAGCACAAGACACTAAATCTGCTCGCACTTTGGTGTTGGACTTCCCAACTTCCAAAACTGTGAGAAATAAATGTTCGTTGTTTAAGCCACCCAGCCGAGGGTGGTTTGTTATAGCGGCCTAAATGGACTAAGACAGGGCTGGATTTTTTTTTGCTGTACACACTTTATCACCACAGTGGGGTGCTTGAGAAGTCCCCCACTGAATGAAGACTGAAAATAAGTGACAGAACTGTATAAGGAGAATCAGGCATCCTAAAGACCTGTAAGAGTCATCCGAAGGTTTATATAATTTGTAGACAATTCAAAGTGGATGTTTACATAGTGATTTGTATCACCTGTTTATCATGGTGACTGTGTACAAGGTTAAAAAAGTTTACATCTGTTCACATGGCCCATAATCGTTGAATGTTTACTTGGATAAGTAATGGGGCCAGAAGTAAAATGGTGAATTATGGTGAGTCACGTCCAGGTCTACTGTACGTCTTAGGCTTTTGCAAAAAATAGTCCATGGACACATGCGCCTGTCTGTAGTGTCACAAGGAATTTAGTTACATGGTATTTATAGATACTTGATTATTTATCTGTCACTTCCTATAGTCTAATGATATAAAAGGTACAAGTCCATGGGTGTCTTTGTTCATTCAACCTTGATTGAGTGGATTAACTAAAGTAACTAGAGAAATACTGGGAGTTGTTTGCTTACTTTTAATTGACTTCTTATATCACAAGTTCTTTTCAATTTTGTTTTCATGCTAGGCAGTAAAACAAAGTGAAAGCTATTTAATCTGATTCTGAGTCACTGTTTTTGCCAGGCTCTGAACTCTGACAAGCCTCTGTCGTGCAGCCTACTTTAATTGGCATCGACTATTTATTTGCCTATATATCCCACAATACAAATTCTACTCAAGAATCACTTTTGGTTCATTCATTACCATATTCTGAGATCCTAGTATCATCCTCAATAAGTGTGGAATAAATGAATAAGATGTGTCTATCGGATATATAAGAAATAGGTTTATAGATGAAGAACCCCAAAAAACCCAATATCATATATCCCCAGTGATTTGTTATCAATAAAATAGAAAGTGAAATGGAATAAGATTGCTGTAATGGGAAATTTGAGATTTACTGCCAGAAAGAAACAAGAGTTTCTATAGGGTGCGTGTATTGTACAGAAAGCCATGGAATCACGAAATCTGTGAATTGGAAAAAAAAATTGGAAATAAGGAATCAGTATGATTTCCCACTATTACATAGTAGTATATTTCTTAGTACTATATATACAGTATACATGAGAAGAGAAAAATCCATATTTCTAGATTTCTAAGTTAGAAGAATTGGTGGAAGCACCTAGTATACAAAAGCTGTAAGTTTGCTGAAAAGATGTACTCGATCGGAAACATTCACAGTTGATAGATGATACACATCAGTTTAAAGATGTCTTCATGATAATTACCATTATGGAATTGTAATAGGAGACAAAAAGTGAATTTTGGCCGTACTAATTATTTTACTAACTATTTTAACATTTATTTATTTTTGAGAGACATAGAGAACAGTGTATGAGCAGGGGAAGGGCAGAAAGAGAGGGAGATAGAGAATCTGAAGCAGGCTCCAGGCTCTGAGCCATCAGCACAGAGCCCGACGCGGGGCTTGAACTCACGGACTGTGAGATCATGACCTGAGCTGAAGCTGGCTGCTTAACCAACTGAGCCACCCAGGCGCCCCATTTACTAACTATTTTAAAGCTTTAGAATGATGATTAAAATGTTTTCTTTTATTTTTTTCTCTGTATGTACTCTCTGAATGCA
Source organism: Paguma larvata (assembly GCA_030068075.1). Taxonomy (NCBI): domain Eukaryota; kingdom Metazoa; phylum Chordata; class Mammalia; order Carnivora; family Viverridae; genus Paguma; species Paguma larvata. Next base: position 41,691,983 of record CM057840.1, read on the forward strand.
GCTCTCAACCCAATCATTTTTGTTTTTTTTCTAATCTTTTTCATTAGTTTAACAGAAGCAAAAATCATGAATCCCAACAAATGTTTTGCAATTATTCCCTTTCTGAGTTAAATAGCATTTCATCAATTTCAGATTTAGGTGAATAAAATATTTGAAAAATCAGAGCAATTCTGAAGAAGTGCTGAAGTGAATTTTATACCCACAACAGAACCAGAAACAATAAATCAAAACTTACACTGGGCGAAATGCTTTTAATTACCTTCCAGATGTAATTATGCATACACACAGATGGCAGGTAAGGCGGCTCTGTTATATGAAAGAAGATACGGGAATAATTGCTATAGTTTAAACAACAAAAGTAAGTTGGCTTACATAAAAAGTGATAGGATAAAAGATGTAGTGAATTCTATGCCTAGTTTAGAAGGAGGGGATCTGACTGCCATTGCAGCCTCCAAATCACAAAATCGTGATAAACAATAGTGAGTGAATGGTGGAGAGCACATCTAAATGGGTGCTTGTAATTGCAGAGTGAGGCAACCTGTCTTATTGAAGGTCTTGGAAAAGAGCTGAAACATTCGGATAAACAATATTATATGCAGGCAAGCTTTCAGAAGCAGCTGCTGTTCTAAACAGCAGCAGTCATCAAAGCCTGGAGGGAAAGCTAGGAACTCTTTGGCACCCATTTTCTCAGGACGCAGGAGACCATAAAATAATGAATAATATTTATATTTTCCTAATATATTTATTCCTAATATATATTCCTAATATATTTATAAATGAAAAATATTTATATTTTCCTAATCAATATATTCTTTTTTCTACCACACATTTCAATTTATACTTATCTTGGATAAGAGATTTGAGATTTTTTTTTTTAATTTGGCGTAGTCTATTTGAAAAAAAAATTAGGTCAATTATAATGCATTTTGAATGCTGACAGGATGCCAGAAAAAGATGAAAAATCAATTAAAAGCTCTTTCAAAATAAGACCTTAATAATGTTAAGATAATAACAATGTTAATTATGTACATGAATAATGTTAATGTTCTTAATAAGAAGAGTAATGTTAATTATTAATGCTAATTATAACCTTAATAATGTTAGTGTCTTCAAGAACATTTTTAAAGGCTAAGAATGTACATTCTACTTATAATGACACAAATTTCTCCTAATCATTTTAAAATGTCTCCAAATTTCATAAATGCATCAGAATTTCAATTACATGGGAGAAATTAAAGATTACCTTCAGCAAGGATTTACTATGACCAAATCATTGTAATATTATTTAATTTGACCTAGTTGGCACATCTAATTACTTAACAAAAAATACAATTAAAAACAGTTATTTAATGACAATTATCAAATATTTCTACTTAAATCATTAGGACTATATAATTCAAATAATTGCCACCTAAATGCATACTTTCTGGTAAATAAGAATACATATTCTCTACCATGTAGGAAAAGATGTTTCCATCCTCTAAAATCAGAACAGAGTCTATAAATTATGCCTTTTCAGTTGTGCAGAGTATCAAACGTGATACATTTCTTACTAATTCCTGAATTAAATAAGTTAAACATCTTTGTTTAACTTATTTAAGTTTATTTATACTTTCTTGTACTTTTGGGTCAATCATTATAAATAGATAGCTTGCCTAAGTGGAACATAAATTGTAAATAGACACTTTTCAATTATTAGAATTGTTAATTAATGACCATACTTCTTTATATATGTGCGTCATACCTCTCTATATGTATTATATGTATACAAGGAGAATAACTTTGAACATACTATTGTTAAAGATTACAGCGATTTTTAAATTCATCTCACATACTTTCTTAAGCAACCTCAAACTCCCTCTACCCTTTTATAATCCTCTTTTTCTTTTTTCAGTGAGTTCAGAGGCTGGCAACTTTTTCTGACAAGGGACAGACAGTCAATATATTAGACTCTGTGGGGCATAAGTTCTCAGATGCAACTACAGTCAAGCCTCCTTATTTGCTGATTCTGTATTCACGAATTTGCCTACTTACTAAAATTGACTTGTAACCCTCAGATCAATATTTACCCACTTTGCAGACAACATAGAGAGTGGCAACGGCTTTGTCACCCAACACACACATTCTTGACTGAAGTTAAACAGGTAGCTTTCTGCCTGCTGGTCTCAACTGTCATTTTGTCAGCAAGTATACTTTTTGTGATATATTTAGTGTACATTTTTGTGACTTTTGTTAGTGGGTTTATTGCTTAAATTGGCCCCTAAGCATAGTGCTGAATTGCTCTCTGGTGTTCTTAAGCAGAAGAGGGTTGTGATGTGTTAGGGAGAAAATAAATGTGTTAGATAAGCTTCTTTCAAACACGAGTTGTAGTGCTGTCAGTCATAAGCTCAATTTCAGTGAATCAACAATGCGTATTAAATATAGTATCTTTAACAGAAACACACATAAGACAAAGCTATATATTAATCAGTTGATGAAAATGTGTGACCAGGAAACTAACCCTGTATATCTTCTAGAAGAATGGCTCACTATTGGCTAATCTGGGGTTTGTGGTGAGAGACGACAACTCTGCTGTTGTAATAAGAAAGCAGCCACAGACAATCCTTAAGCAAATTGGAGTGGCTGTGTTCCGGTGCAACTTAATTTATAACGCAGGCAGCCTGATGAATTAGGCCATGAGCTATGTTTTATCAACCCACGAATTAATACAAAGAATTCCTGAATGCGAATATATAAGTCATCATACTAGGCACAATGAATTATACAACGTTTAAACAGATGTATTTTTACAAATTAATAGAAATGACAAGCCATATACCCACATTCCTCTAGAACAAAAGTGCCACTAGAATGGTGCACACAGAGGAAAATAACCTAACTTTTGACTGAGGGAACCTGAAGTATATTCCCTTTCAAGCTAATACTTAAGTTTGAAGGAAGGATGCAAAGGAAGAACAGACAAGAGACCAGGAATAATTGTGTTTATTAGATGAACGCTTTGTGTGTCAGTCTGAGTATTCCCAGAAGCATGTGCCAAGACAGAATTAAGTGTGTAACGATTTTATTAGGTAAAACAAAGATGAGGGGAAACATGGAGGGATCTGGAGAAGTCGGGGAGCGCAAGTTCAACACTGAGTGACAGAAAAGAGGAAGAAGACTCTGCAGTCTATGGCCAATGCCAATATCGGAGGAATCTTGTGTCTCTGGAAGAGAAGTTGCTGTGGCAGTGATTGGCTTGGGAGCAGTCCCTGGGAAGCTGGCCTCAGCACAAAGGGTGCAGCAGCAGTGACATGTGTGCTGAGCGGGGGGCTCTGATGGCCCTCACAGATAGTGAATCGAACAATTTGTTTTTAATCAGACTTGTAATATGTGTTAGGATATTCACTTATTAACATTTAAAAATGTAGCTTATTAGTTGTCACTATTAGTTGTACTAGATTTTGGAGTCTGAGGAAACGATTTGAATCCTGGATATCCCATATATTGCCTCGTGTAAAATACTTAATCTCTCTGAGTCATGCCTTCTTAATTTGTAAAATGACAGGTATCTCAACCTCATATATTGGTTGTGAGGAGTAAACATGACAATGCATGTGAGTTCAGCCTTATCTGGGCTGAGTATGTTCGGCTCATAGAGGGAGCAAAAAATGGTAATAGACCCCAGATTTTAAATTTAACAAAAAGTGCATTGTAAGTTTTGAAGTATTATTTTATTCTCAACAAAGGAAACATATTTAACTTTCAATGTTAGTTCATTTTTACTAATATAAGTATCCATGAAATATTATATCGTGATCGCTCTGCTGCCAAGGTTTGCTGAATGACTTGTAAAAGTAATTTAAAAAGCAAGCAATTATAAAGTCATCTGTCACAGACATTCATTTTGTCTGCGTAATTCGTAAAAGTAGTATGGCTTCATCGTGCAGTTGTTCCACAGGCGATATGAAAACATTTTCCTATTGTCAACAAAATAACTGTTGCATGAGAAATTATTACTTAGCATACCTATCCATTAACTAAAGTGTACACCTAAAAACCATTAGGAAATGAAAGGAATGTAACAAAGTCTTACTAAATTGATTTTTAATCTAGTTAGATTCCTAGGTTATTATCCTTCACAATTACAGTTACTAAATTACATATTTCAATAGTTTTTCATTAGTATATTCAAAACGTGCCATGCATAAAAATTTTGACTGTTCATAGTGCAAGGATATAGAACTTAAATTAAATATAAGCATTGTTAAAAAATAATGAAGCCCTTCAGATTTCCTTTGGTAATTTAAAACATATTTTATATAGTGAAAATAAAATAATGACAAAATAATGACACGTTCGATTAAATATGGCCAGAAAAGTTGGTTTTAATGTTCTACTTGAATAAAATATAATAAAACTGTATGCCTAGAATCAATACCTTGATTATTTTATGTTTAATCTGAACCTTAAATTGGGAGGTAGAGAGCATAGAACCAATTCTTAGTTAGCATTAGATATTACCTGGGTAATATCTCCTTCACCAGATAAACATATTCATTCATGTTCAGAACAAGACTAATTTATCATATATCACGTGCAAAGATTTATGATAACACACATAGAACATCAAGTATGTCTTCGGTTTCAAAGAACTGACCACATAGTAGAGGATACAACTAAAATTCAATCTAGAATTAACCAGGAGTATTAGATACCATCCATTTAGACAGAGGAGTAGTGTGAATGATAACATAGAATCATTCACCAGTAAATATTTATTGAGAATCTCTTGTGATCCAGTAGTGGTCTAAGAACTGGGATATGGTAGTTTATAAAACAATAAATCTCTCCCTGCATGGTTTTCCTTCTCAAAGGAGAACACAAACAAAAAACAAATCAACAGAATTATCTGTAAGCTTATCGAAACTATGAGACACCGTCACGTGACACTGGAGACATCCTGCAAGGGTTTGAATCTCAGCTCGGCCGCTTTATAGCTCTGTGGTCTATGACTAATTCTTAACATTGCTAAGCTTCAAGTTCCCCATGTCTCCAATGGGGATAATAAAACTATCTCCCAATGCTGTTATGAGGGTTAAATGAGTTCTTGGAATAGTGTATGGTGCATAATGTCATAGAAATGCTGGCCATTATTATCAATACCATTTGTCAGATAGATATAAGAGCCGAGGGAAGGGGGATTAAGCAGTTTACAGTGACCGGAGGGGGAGTATGAGATTATTTGGTAGAGGATGGTCAACGAAAACCTCTCCGATTAGATGATACTTGAGTGGAAATCTAAAAAGATTACGAAAGATGGCTTGATACCTGGGAGGAGATTGTTCAGGCAGAGGAGACAGCACATACAAAGGGCTGTAAACCATTGTAAAGATTTGGCTTTTACTGTCACCGATCTAGTAAAACAGCAGAGAGATTTTGGCAGAGTATAACATGATCCAAGTTATATTTTAAATAGATCACACTGATTATTCTCTGAGAATAGGATGTCCAGGGTCAAAAGGGGAAAACCTATTTAGAAACAATTGCAATAATCTAGAAGAAAGGACAGTGGATCAGACCAAAGTGGTACCAGCGATGAAACAAAAAAGAAAATAATAAAATAGTAGTTGAAGTTGAAATATATTTTGTATGTAGATCTGATGGGACTTTTTGACAGATAAGATCTGGGTAATAAAATAGAAGTCAAGTTGCCTCCCAGATTTTATCCTGAGAAACTACATAACAGAATTGCCATTTACCAGGAAAGGAAGATTGGTAGGTGGACAATGATTTGAGCCCTGAGAAAATATAAATTAGGAAAAAGAACACATTTCACTTAGTTTAACAAAAACGTGGATCGAAAAATGGAAGTAGAAGATATACTGTCTATGTATGGCCAAGTTTATGGAAGTCTAAAGCTTAAGCTAAGGATTTTATTTTGTAGGAGAAAAGAAGCCTCTAGATCTTCCTGCATTTCCCCTAGTTCTCCCCCTCCTTTCCTTTTTTCTTTACATAGAAGGTAATATTTGTTAACTTTTTCTCTGGACTTTGTAAATTGGAATCTCGAACTAACTGCAAAATCGAGTATGACTTTCCATCTGAAGTAAATTGCCACTTGAACAAAACAGAAGCTATTATAAAAAAAATAGACTTTGTAAAAAACCCACTTGGGTTTTCTTCTTTGTTCTCCTCTAGTCAGAGTGTATAAAACATAGTGAAGAGTGCTTCTCTGCCACCACTTGTATCTTTCCCCACATTCAGCATCTACTTCTGATCTCTTAGAGTGTGACAGAAAACATCTTAAAATTTTGTAAAGTATTTTGATTCCAACTCTCCATAAAGTAGGTGCTCAGAAATATGTTATTCTTGAGTTTCTGGGATTTTTTTCATTTACCTTTGCATTAAAATACTTTCCAAACATTCCAGTAAAACTTATCATCATTTTAATATATAAAATCAAGTTTCCTTATGATTTTCTCAGAAGCATTTCTAAATGTTATTACTGAAAGTCACAGAAACATAATTTTAAAAATAGGAAGCCATCCTTTGAAGAATTAAAATCAGTTTATCGTCAAGTAAGAAATGTAGTGATGTAATTTTCCACACTGTTTTTAAAAAGTGTATGTTTTTGCCGGTTATATCTTTTAGAGAAAACATGACCTTAGAAATACAGGCAAAATCCTTTGTAAAACAATATTAATTAAAATTGTAATATAAAAGGTTGATATTACAAGCGGACTGATAGTATCATGTTACAAGTTAGCATAAACATGGAGTAAAATGGAGTCCTGAGTGGTGCGGTCCATTATTTTGTGAAAGAAATCTGGATTCCTGATAGCTTTTAGAAACTTAAATCTACAATTAATATATTGCTATATATTGTGATTTATATGCCTTTTTTCTTCTAATATCTTCTATTTACAACTTTTTTCTTTCTGTTAGATGTAATACTTTATCTTTGACTTAAGCAATCAGCAAAATAAGTGGAATGAATGTAAGACAAAGAGATGTCTCAATATCAATATATCTATTCAGAAAATCAAAGGTTAAATTGATTGGTAAAACATGGATCCAGAATATATGTAATGATGTTACACATCAAATATAATTGCTCTATATTTAGTTACCAAAAATGTTTTCAGCTTGGACACAATGCTAATACCAAGTGAGTTTGATGGTAAGCTGGGTTCAAGTCCTTCTCTTATTACTGTACTAAGCCAGAAAAAAAGCTCTCCAATTAAGAAGTATCAGAACAGAGGTATAATACAATACAGTGTGCAAATGGATCCATTCCTAAAATAATACAGAAATAGTTATAGGATGCTAGAATAGGGAAACAATTTAGAAAAGTCTTAAGTGCAAAGAATACCATCACAGAATCAGCTATTCATAAGTAATCCCAAAGAAGCAGAACATTTTGATTTATTTGTTATCTAGTGAACAAAATTCAAATAACTGCAAAGAAATTGCAATGAATAATTTCATAAAATTACATAAGTTAATACATTGACAGAGATACATGTAGACTTGGATTTGAAACACTGAGTGATGATAATACCAGTAGGTCACTTTTCAGTGAGAAGAAACAGATCGGATCCCTGGTGGTTTTATGTATCTGTCTGAAACGAAGCATCTGAAAAATACATATATGTTATACATATCTGTTAGGCTTATGCGTATGTATTATATGCATTATGGTTATTATGTATTCAATACATGTAATTTCAGAGATGAGAAAGGTTGAAAATGGAAAGACAAGTGATCAGTGAGTTTCCTGATGCCCTCCCTGTAGGCCACGTGGAAACTCTGGATTGGGTGCTAGAGAATATGGAAATAAGGAAAGATCTGAGTTTTTCAGAACTAGAGATACAATGAGGTTTCTTATTCCTCTTCTTGACCAAACAGCAACAACAACAAAAACAAAAGAACAAGTCCATTAGAGAATCTCCTTGCAAGACAGGGAAGCCTGACAGTAAATTATAAATGATAAGTCATGTGATTGGGCAACAGTGCGACCTGGGACAGAAACTCCCTTATTCCTAATCCAATGCTATTGTGAGTAATGTAAGAGATATAGAAATTTCACTGGTCCTTAGGGACAGACCTAAAGCAGCTTGGAGCTAAGAGTCAGTGTGCCTTCCAGAAATGTAAGAAGCAAGAACTGTGTAACAGAAGCATCAGGGTAGACATCCCCAAAGCACTTAAGGCCAATTTTCTGTGAATGAGAAGCTTAGTAAAATTTCAGGAGGGGGCCCTGGTCAGCGGAGGAGGACTGTTGAACTTCCCTGGGAGCAAGACATGAGCGTTGCCTGTCTGAGAGAAGAGTTTGTGGACTACATGGGTAGAGGAAGCAGAAGAAGGGCTGGCCACTAAAGAAGAGGCAGCGAGATGTCAGCAGGAGCCAGCAAAGGTTGTGCCGAAAAGCTAAGCACCTGAGGACGAAGGAGAGTGTGTTGAGAAAAAAAATCCTGAAAGACTGAGTAGTTACAAAACCAGAAGATATAAAAATGAGACAAAATTTAGAGAGAGAGAGGGATTGTTCCAACAGAAAGAGCAGAATTACCTTGATGGGACATATTTAAATGCCTCTCCAACCTCCAACCCCGTCAGTGAGAACAGGGCTCCAGTGGCAGAGGCAATCAGTTCTAGAAAGCACAGGAAGCAGCATTAGGCACATTTGAGTTGCAATGCACAGACTTGGATAAACCCTTGCATGTAGCAAGCTTTCTGTGTAAAAACAAGTCAATTGAAAAATAAATTCTGACACCATTTTATTTTTGCAAGACTAACAGCAGTACTCCTACTTATTTTGTTCAAGGATAGTTTAGTATTTTATTTAAAGTAGGTTCTTCCATCTTTGCTTGTGTACTGCATTCTGTGTCAACAGCTGTCATTTAAGTTTTTGGCAGTGTAGCTCTTACTGCAAATTGACCTTCAATGAGTCATATTACCTCATCCAATTAGATTATAAGGCTTTGAACAAGGGATGCTACTTTTCCCAGTGAACATTTTTGATCCAAAAGAATCATGCATTTTGATCCATGATAAGATAGAACAGTGGAGGGGTCCCTGGGTGGCTCAATCAGGTAAGTGTCCAATCCTTGATTTCAGCGCAGGTCATGATCTCACAGTTTGTGAGATCCATCCCCAAGATGGGCTCCGTGCTGACAGCACGAAACCTGACTGGGATTCTCTCTCTCCCTGTAGCTTTGCCCCTTCCTCTGCTCATGCACTCATACTTTTTCTCTCTCTCTCAAAATAAATAAATAAACCAACAGAAAAAAAGACCCTTGGAATTTCCTATAAAATTACTTTTCATACTATTTAGTTGAATCACCCTATTTTTCTTGGTAGACATTAGACTAGTTAAATTTTACTGTACATTAAGCCATTTATGATAATCTGAAATTTATTAAGGTTGTGATATTTCTGAATTTTAGTTTACCATGTTTTCCCTTGCCTGGATTTTACACAAAATGTTATAATTTTTTCTCTAAATTTGCCAGAGTTAAATATCAAAATCAGAAGGGGAAATTTTTCTAAAATGTGCTCAAATAGCACTATAAAATAAATATCTTTTTTTTCCCCAATATATGACTCATCTACTGGACATGAACAATAGAGTTCACAATCTTCAACTTGCCTTAAGTAAGATCCTAGAGCCTTAATTCTACTACCTGTGTGGCATTAAGAAAACTTGTGAAATTTATGAATTACATTTATAGACTTATCTGAATATTTATTATAATTCATAAGGCAAAATAAAATAGATAAATTTCATCTATCTCATCAAATTAACAAATTAGTTAAAATGTTCTGTAATCATTACTCTAAACTTGCCTGTTGTGTTAATTGATCTCAAAACATTCAGGCTGAATGATGTACTACTTACAGATCTAGGAGACATACCAAGGAAGAGATCCCACTATCCTGAGTAAGGACCGCTCGTTGAATGTAGATGAATAATAATGGAGGAAAGGAATATTTGCATGATCTCACAAAATCATTAATCAAATTTGAAAGCAAGTTCACCCTCAACAATGCTATGTAATCACTCTGAAAATGTTTTTAAATTAATTCTGTCGATGTTGGGATGCCTCAACATAATTACTTCAAATTATAATGTTTGTGTGTGCATGTGTCTCCTGGTAAACTTCTCTGGGGAAGTTGCCTTTTGGATCCTTAGTCCTCCTTATAGCTGACATACTATAAGGAGTGTTTCTTCTCCCAGCCACTATCCTATACATGCATATGTTACATGTACGTATCTATTAGGCATTAAAGGTTTATTTTTGCATGGACAGCTAGCCTTTTTAAATGCCTACTACATCCAGTTAGCTTACTAGAAAACACCTCACCTTAGTGGATCTTCCTTGGGGGCAGCCATTCCATGCCATTCCCGTGGCCTTTCCTACTCTGCATACATAAGGTAGACCCAGATTTTCAAGAACACACAGACTGCGATTAGTTCCATCCCCCTTGCTCTAACTCCAACACCATGAACCATATTCTGACTGAGGTGGTAAGAAACTGGAAACTTTTTCTCCTCCTTGACCATAATTTTCTTTGCCACTTCCCATGCCCCCACTTTAGAGCTATGATTGGCAGGAATAACATTCCATGTAAATTGTGTTTTCAGTGAAAAGCACATTCGTTTTGAAAAAAAATTTTAAAAATATGTTTCAGGTCCATCTTGATATTTAGAAAATAGAGTTAGAAATTAGACCTAATTAGACTAAGAAAATGTACATGGGTACCTGTGTACATGTGCAGGTACAATATGCACATTTCAGAGGACTAGGAAGTCAGATATCTGTGCGCAAAGACAAAAGTTCAATTATTTGCTAATTATGAAAAAGTAGCAAATTTTCTGAGCCTCTATCCTATTAAAGAGCTGTCCAGTGTCATAATTCTGGGTAGTTGTATTAAATATATGTTAACAATAACAATAGTAATAATTAATATTCATTTAGCATTTACTACACGCGAGGCATTGGGCTAAGTGCATTATGTTGAGCATCTCATTTTACCTCAAAATAAAATTCATACTGGGGCACCTGGGTGGTTCAGTCGGTTAAGTATCGGACTTTAGCTCAGATCATGATCTCTCAGTTCATAGATTCAAGTCCCGCATCAGGCTTTGTGCTGACAACTTGGAGCCTGGAGCCTGCTTCAGATTCTGTGTGTCGTTCTCTCTTTCTGCCCCTCCCCTGCTTGTGCTCTCCCTCTCTCTCTCTCTCAAAAATAAATAAAGAAACACAAAAAAATAAATGCAATTCATACTTAAGAAAAAAAAAGAAACGAGCAACTTTTAGTAACTTGAAAACTCAATCTTTGTACAAGTCAGACCGAATTCTGATCTACTGAACACACAAAAGTAAATCAGTGACCACAGAATATTTTAGACTTTTCAGCAAGTGCCACTGTATATTATCTTAGACATGCAGTTCAATAACATATTTCAAGTCAACCAATATTCTTGACAGTTATCCTTCATGAAGTCTGTGACTATACCAACAAGATTTGCAAAAGCAGAGAGCATAGAAAATTGAAAAAAGAGATTCATTTTTATGGTTCAGACATATTACAAAACCTTGACCAGAAGGTCTCAAGAAAGTAAGGGAGGATTTGCAGTTTTAGAGTTTATTATCCAATTGAGAATCCTGTAGAGTATTTGATTAAGGAGAGAAGGCCACATCTGAAAGGCAGAAAGCCTAGCGAAACAAGCAAGAGGCTTCCAGTGTCGCCATATGCATTGTAAACTGTACTCTTTTATAGATTCTTGTATGACTTGGAGGAAAGGATTTATTTTTTAAAATGACTACCATATTTCCATGATATTTAACAACTATTTCAATCTAAGTTTCTAAAACTTAATTAACTAACCTCTCATGGGAAATTTTAAAATATATATTTCCCATGAAAATATATTAAAGTGATTATTTAATACCCACAGAGATTAGTCCATCAAAACTAAAATATTTTCTCTGTTAGCCACCACCTCCAAAAATGGAAAAACTTGGCTTTTTCAATATAAATTTGATATGTGATCAACTATCAGAACATAATTATTAAATGGATTAAAAGGAAAATTTTGGAAAGAGGGATGATTCAAAACAGCTTATGACATTTTTTTAAAGAATGGGCATAGACATGCGTCTTACATAAACATTAGTGGTAAAAAATCCAAATGTCCATGTAATGAAAGAACAGCCTTATTTCTTTTTTACTTTTTTAAAAATATTTTTCTACTAAATACACCCCTCAAATCCAAGCAATACTATTTTAAGTTTGATGATTTTCTTAGAGAAGTTGTGTAAGAATGCAAACTTTAATACAGTTCTCTTTCTTAAGGAGAATTACAATCTTTAGCCATTATCTTTAAACACTAAAATACAATTGGTTCAGCATGCCAAACAAGGCAGGCCAGCTTGATGGTAGTTCCTCTCCCCATGAAAAGAAGTGTGATCACCTACTAATTGTCTAATCAGTTTACATTTTACATAAATCAGTTATCTTCAGTTAAAGACTCTAGGGTTCTATTGTGGGCTCTCCATGTGCTGGAGCTTACACTCGTGTTATCTTGGAAGATCATCTTATTGAACCACTTAATTCAATTGACTTTGCTGTGACATTAACTTCAAATATAAGCAGCTTTCACAGACTGACAAGAAAATCTTAAGCACTGTTTATGTTTTTCTGAGTACAGATAATTGTGGCATTGTCCATGGATATAAACTTGGGAAAGCATATGCTCATATACAGCCCTAACAAGATGAATATTTTACATATTAGTAATTTAATACATTTTAATTATCTATGTTGAGTACTTCTAAAACTATGTTTTAGAGAAAAATATAATCTTGACTCAATTCTTTTAAGTGGCAGAAAGACTTTCCTTTTAGGCATATTTATATTCATTTATTTTCTTATACTTTTTCATACCTTCTGATAAGTTTCATTTCAAGGAATGAAGAAAAGTAAAGATATTGTTAAAATATTCATTGAACAAATAAATGTTCCTAAGGCTTTTCTTGAGATAATTAAAGTTCACTTGAGCTCCAGTATAGGAGGGAGACCATAACTGAACAATGAATATCATAGGGAGCAAGTGAAATATGCATATAAAAACTTACCGCATAAATGCAAATATATTTCCTTACTTTGTCAGCTGAGAGGGTCTAAAAGCAATGACACCCAGTAACACGCTGAGCACACTTAGTGGCCAGATCTTGGATTATTATACCATTCTCTATCAAAAAAGGAATCCGAGCTCCTCAGAGACATGGCTGATTCAGGACCCAGAGAAATGTACAAAATGAGTCTGGTGCAACTCACAGGCAGTGCCAGAAAGTAAGGAATACTTAAAAGTAAACAAACAAAAATTTCAGATACAGGAGCCAACTATGAGCCCGCAATGTCCAAAGTTCGAAAAAGTTGAGCAATAAACGAAATTAAGTATTATTGGGTTATAACCCAAAGTATAAAATAAGGATCTGTGAATCCATACTGATATATACAAATGATTTAATAAATAAGTAAATAAATAAGTAGTGACAATATCTCTTGCAGAAAATTTTCAAATAATATATGTACATACTCCTCACGTCTTAACTGTAGGCTGTGCATAGCAACTTCCTTTCAAAGAGCACTGTATGAAAAGGGGAAGGGAAAGGTGACTTTACAGAGGAGAAACCTGACAAATGCTACCTCAGTCAGGGGCTCAGTATCAACAGTAATAAGCTGTACGGACAATATGTACCCTTGATATAATGTGGTGAGAATGGCACCTTACCTCTGATTTTCCTTTCTCGAAACTCATTATCCCAGTCTGATCCTCAGAAAAACATCACGCAAATTTTCCTTGAGGAGTATTCTAAAGAACACCTGACAACTACTCCTAAAACATTTCACGGAGGTCGAAAATAAGAAAATTCTGATAAACTATCATAGGCAAGAGGAGCCCAAGGAAACAGTCAATGAAATGTAATGTGGCATCATGGGTGGGAACAGAGAAAGAACCTTAGGTAAATCTGAATTAAGTATGGACTTTAGTTAATAAAAATATATTAATATTGATTAATTACAGTAGAGTTACCATCCTTTTTTAAATGTTTATTTATTTTGAGAGAGAGATTTAAAGAGTGGGCAGGGGAGATGCAGAGAGAGAGAGAGAGAGAGAGAGAACCCCAAGTAGGCACCGCTGCTGTCAGTGAGGAGCCTTAAGCAGGGCTTGAACTCACCAACCATGGGATCATGACTTGAGCTGAAAGCAAGAGTCAGACACTTAACTGACCGAGCCACCCAGGCGCCCCGAGTTACCATCCTAATATAAGATGTGAATAGCAGAAACTGGATGTGTGGAAATACTGGAAGTCTTTGTATGATCCCTGTAATTTTTCTGTAAATCAAAATTTTATTAAAGTAAAAAACTATCTTTTAAAAAGAGAGATACATGGCACGTATCTCTTGTAAACAGCAAGCAGTTTAGGTTAAGCTAATGCAGCTCTGCTCTTTTCTGTAAAAGCATTTGTAAATATTGATCCAACCAGGGTCCCGGCTTCAGTATCCTCCTGTGTAGATTCTTCTTTTTGCCGTTCAGCCAAGTTTGTACTTTCTTCCTGTTACTTCCACAATTCTTTGCATATGCTTCTACTAGAAAACATACAACCTAACTAATGATATGCATTTACCTTTATCTCCCTGTGTGGATTTTACCACTTTAGGGAGTCCATGAAATTGATTCATCTCTATACCTGCAAGCTTTAGCATAGTGCCTAATACAAAAGAACTGAAACATTTGTTCAATGCCTGCATACATATATAAATAAATGAATACATGTATACACACATGCGTGATGCCCTAAACGCAGATATACTCCTGGAAATCAAATAATTGTTATCATTCACCAATATGTATTAAATTGGTATAGTGACTATTCATGTTTCTGCCCATTTCTTCACTGGATTATTTGTTTTCTGGATGTTGAGTTGGTAAGTTCTTTATAGATTTTGGATGCTAACCCTTTATCCGATATGTTATTTGCAAATCTTCTCCCATTCCGTATGTAAGCAGTGAATCATGGAAATCTACTCCCGAAACCAAGAGCACACTGTATACATGGTATGTTAGCTAACTTGACAATAAATTATACTTAGAAAAAAATATATATATAAATTGCTGTAGTGACGAAAACACAGGACTTCAAACTACTAGTAAATTTTGGCAATAGAAGCATGACTGTGACCTTAATTTATGAATGTTTTATTGTCTATGGGTCAAATATAATGCAAATCTTAGTTGCTGTGCATAATTACATAATTACTGAGAGTGACATTGATGTATGTAAGATAGTTTTGGCAGAATGTCCTTTGATAATTTGGCTGTGATTGCATTTTTAGCTTCATCTGCAATTATTCCAATAAACCCTTTGTTCCAGATATATAGAGCTGCTTTTTCCTTTAAATTACATTCTGTTTCATAGAATACACAGACACTATTCCCTCTGCATGGAATGCTCGTAACATCTTCCCAGCTTGGAAATCTCCTAGTCACATTTCAAAACTCATCTTGTATTGGTGAATGAGAGAAACATCGTATGAGCTCTGACAAAAACATGCAGTTATCAGACATTTATGAATTTATTTCTAGGTACAATTATGAAAGTCTAGCTGTATCTTTTATGAGCCCAAAATTTCTGAGATGAAAGGGTTCAGAAATGCCTTAAGTTCTTGAAAAAATATATTGGAAAATAATCACTATGACCAAGAAATCCTTGGAAAAAAATTGCAAATTTTTCTTTTCTGCTTGAAAAATATTGTTTCATCTGTATTTTGGTGGTTACAAATAGGCTACTAAGAATATCATGAGCATAAGTATAAATTTATGCTTTTCAACTTTCTTATATTGGTTTAAGAAAAGTCCTTATGGAAATTGAAATTTCCAAATGCTCAAGTTATCAGTTGCCTTTTTTTTTTTTAATGTAGTCAGTTTACACATTTTCTTTGTGGAGGCCACGTTTGGATTGCACTTGATTCTGATCTGGTTCATATAGCAAAATTGTATGTCTTCTGATCAAATTCCACACTGTTTTCTCAAATCTAAAGTTGTATTGAAATGGAACATTTTTATTTGAATTTAATCTGAACTTTAACATTTCCGAGCCTCAGTTTGCCCAAAGACCAATCTTGAAGAGTAAAATTGAAGTTTAAAGAATGGAGAATCTAAGATAACATTAAAATATCATAGTGGATTGATTCCTTATAAAAAGTTTTATATCTGATAGTATTTTACATCTCTTTTTTGGGGAAAATAGTTGCCATTCACTTACTCTGAAGTCACCTCTGGTAGAAATGCTAAAACTGGCCGTAAGATTGACTATACCAGTAAAAACCCAGAAAAATACAATCTGTCTTATGTTAAATAGAGTACCATAAAGCCAAAACCATATTTTAAACAACCTCAAACAACCTTATAAATGGTAGAAAAAATTAGTCTCAAAATATTACTTATTATAACAACTAACAAAACCAAGTGGATGTATTATGTCAATATATACCTTTATAGCACTCATCATTGTGCATTTAATTGGATACTAATCTTCAATTTCTTAGTCAAGATTGTCAATTTTTTGAGCGGGAATCATTCCTTATTCATCAATATATATTTAGCAGCTAAATACTACTAACAACAATAATAATATTTGAAGTTAGGTTTTTATAAGCTTACTGAACAGGTTCTGTGTTCCATCTACATTTCCATCATCCAAATTAATTCTTAAAAAGAACCCTATCAAGTAATTATATTAAATTCTCTTTTACAGATACATTCTTGTGGGTTTTTTTGGTTTATTTTTTGAAGGTGGGGAAAGTGAAAGAGAGTGAGACAAAAAATCCAAAGCTGGCTCCAGTCTCTGAGCTGTCAGCACAGAGCCCTATGTAGGGCTCAAACTTACAAACTGTGAGATCGTGATCCCAGCCGAAGTCGGACGCTTAACTGACAGGTGCCCCATACCTGTAGTTTTAAAGAGATTAAGCAGTTTGCCCACTTCACACGACTAGGAAATGGAGGGCCTCCTTTAAACCTAGAAGTTTTATTGTAAAGCCCATAGTCTTAATTTTTACACTGTAAGACAGTTAATTCATTCAACAACAGTAGATGGAAATCTTTCTGTGTCAGGTGCTATGAGGCCACGAGATATCTCAATGAACAGGATGAAATGCCTATGGTCAGGCTCTTACATCACGGGGACAGAAGGGAAGGAGACAATAAGTGAGTGTATTAAGAAATATACAGGTTGATATCAGAATAGCATGAACACATAACAATAGCTTTGAAAATGTGGATGAAGATTATTTCTCTAAAATGTAAACTATCATAGCATTTAAGCATAGCATTTAAGAAAATGAAAACTTGTAACAGATTGAAACATTTTAAGAAATTGATCCAAACTTTATAATATAGCTACGAAAACAAAACAAAACAAAACAAAACAAACAAACAAAAAACAAAAAAAAAACCCAAAAGCACCAGGACAGTTTTAGGGTGAAGAAGAGTTTTTAAAAATCTTTAAATGTTTTAAAGTGATATACAGTTTTGCTGTCTTTAAAGAAACTAACATTCTCTACATTACTGAAAACAGTTTCCGAGATCAGAAAAGGCACGAAACCTCCTTGAGGAGCTACTAACTAACTAAAGGCTACTAACTAAAACATCCATAGGAAAACCCAAGAAAAAGTTGAGAAATCAAAATTATGAATCAATTTCAGTACTGAAATAGATGCAATGATTCTAAAGAAAATACTATTAATTGGAGCCAGAAATACACACACACACACACACACACACACACACTCACTCACAGATGTATGTACACATTTCCTGAACAATAGAAAAATGTATATCTGGGAAATACATTATGGTTAAATATTAAAAAATTTTTATTATATATCATATTAAGAGACTAAAAGAGAAAATAATGTTATTTCAATAAGAGAAGAAAACTATTTATTAAAATTTAGCAGAATAATTCATATTTATGTATTCCGGTTATATTTTTGAATTTAAATTTACTAAAATATTAGCAAGGTTTGTATAACCTCCAAAAATAAATCTTTATTTCTTCAAATGGGGATAAAATTCCTTTTAGAAAATTAGGAGAAAATGAAATTATTTTTGTGCTGATAAAAATATTAAAATATACAGAAAACATTATACTTCATTGTGAACCTGCAGAATTATTCATTTAATGTAAGGAAAATGAAAAAAAATAACCCTTTTACTAATGGGCTGACCAGAAAACTAGGATATGATAGGAAAAAAATAAAGGTACAAAGATTAGAAATAAGAAGTAAATCTGTATAAATTTTAGAGGACATAAATGTCTATGTAGAAAATAAAAGAGAATCTTTTATTCTCTACAAAACTAATGGATTTAGAGAAAAATTAGAAAGAATTACTGAGTGCACCATCAACATATAGAAATTAAAAGTATTCCTATCTACCACAAAAAAGTTCAAAATGCAATGTTATGTACATTATTCATGTATAGCTCCTTAGTCCTGCAGTGTATGCTGAGCAAAGTTACTTCCTTCCAAAGAGCACATTACAGAAAGGTAAAGAAAGAAAAAAAAAAAAAAAAAAAAGAACGTTACAGTGAAGAAACGTGACAAACCATACCTCAAGCCAAGCAATCAAAGTTAACATCAATGATAGTCATATTGATAGTATGTACCCTTGATAGGATGTGATGAAAATATTACTATATCTCTGTGATCTTCTTTTCCCAAACATAACTCCAGTTTAGTCATTAGAAAAACATCAAACTTTAGTTGACAGATATTCTAAAAATACCTGAGAACCTAACCAGAGATAGCTAAGGAGTTATTAGAACTAAATGCACTATGATATCCCAGAGATGACCCTGGAATTGAAAAATTACACTTGGGAAAACTAATGAATGCAAATAATGTATGTGACTTAGTTAATAACAATATATTAAATATTGACTCATCAAATTCATCATTCATTAATTATGACAAGTGTACCATAATGTAAGATATTAACTGGGTTTGGGGTATATGATAATTTTATTACCTTGTCCACTCTTCTGTACATCTACAACTTTTATGAAATAAAAGTTTATTTTAAAATGTCATAATACTGTCAGAAGATACAGTTCACCAAGGACAAAAGCAAAAAGAAATGTGTTGGTATTTTATTAAGACTACAGAAGAAAAGGAAGGAAATAATAGCTTAAAAGTATATCCATGTGAAGACTAAATATTGTAAAAATAGATATTTCTCAACTTAATTTGAACTACATCAAAATTACAATTGCATTTTCTTAAAAACCCCTGATAGAATTTATTCTAAAGTTCATATGGAAAAATAAAAACTAAGAATAGAGGTTGACCAAACAAACAGAATAAATTGCTTCTAATATACCTCCAGCTATATGGGTTCTTGATATGTGTCAGAAGTAGCATTCTGGAGCAAGGAGGAAATATTGGTTCTCTACTATATTGTCTAAGGTAATTGTCCACCTACACAAATGGGATTAGTGATAAAAAAATTATACCTCACACCAAACTGAAAATAAATTCCAGGTTAATTAAAGAAGTGGAAATGTGAATATCAAATTGTAAAATAATTTAAAAGAAAATAAGAAAATTGTTTCAATCATATCAGATAATTGCCAATACAAGAAATGAGAAAAATAATTTCACCTGTAGGTGAAAGGAAACATTGCAATAAAAACAAAAACAATTTACTCTAGAATTTCTGAGACACAGCCTCACACTGAGTTAGAAAAGAGAAATATAGCAATCTTTTCACAGAAACTCTTTCATAGAATGATGTTTTCACGTTTTGGCTTGACTTTAAGAATATTGAATTTTCTTACACTTTATGCCAGTTGTTAAATATCATTCAGGTTTCAAGCCCACTTTTCTATATTACTGGTTTTGTGATAAAGGGATTGTGTCTCTGCAAACCACATTTTTCCTTTGCCAACTGACTCCTCTTGGTTCTAACAACAGAGGGTACCTGGACACTGGCAGCGGGAAAGGGAAGAAGGAACACAGCCTTCCTGTGTGTGTCTTTTTCATAGGTCCTCATCCTGTTCTTGTCAGCATCTCTTTTAGAGCATTTTTGTTGTTGTTACTGTTAATGTTGGGGGGTTTCTTCCCCACACTTGCAGCAGGAGTTTATTCCAATTTTCAGTTGGCCAACAGTTGCTGAACCAGCTTCACGCATGTGTTCAGGGATGCCAGCACCAGGCCCCTGGAGGCTGTGTGAGACCTCGATCCCAACTCCCAAGGGCCCCTCTCCCAACCTGTGAACATCAGTAATTCTAACACTTCCTCGTGGTACTGCTTCCCATTGTTTCTGCATGGTAGTCTCTGTGTTCTGTTTGTGCCTTTTTAATTATTCTATATCTGGTAAGTGATTCTTTATAATGAATTATGTCAGTTAAAATAACTGGGATAGTTTTTCCTTTCTATCCCTTTAACTGTTCAAAGACATAAGTTTTAAAATTTGTTTTGGTTTTAAGAATATTTTTCTTGCACTGCATTTTGTCTGTTATCTATTCCTAGAAAATTAAAATTACATAGGATGCCTGTTTCTATTTTTTACCTTAAGCCCAAAAAATGATTCATATACATGTTGGACTTTTAGTATTGAATAAATAAACACCCATTCATTCTAGAGAGCATACTTGCCAGCCAGCTAAACTGTTGCCATTTGAAACTTTTGTCAAGAAGGAAGGTTTTGGATTCAAAAACAGTCAGAGAAACAAGTTCAATCTCGGTGCCAATATGATTTACCAATATCTTGATTATCAGAAAGAAGTTTGACCAATTATTTATCACATAATTGAATCCATACAATATACTACCAATATATTATCCTATACTTTTAAATTGCACGGTATTTATTTAGGACCTTTGCAACATGGATTTTTTTTCATGGTTTGTGAGCAGATCCAATATTTTTAACTGTATTAAAACAGTTTAAAGACCGCTTGTGTGATTATCATATTGACTTCTTGGTTTTCCTGCATGGATTGTGTTAATTACATGTTAGTCTTTCAAGTGTATGTTATAATTTAGTGCAGTAGCATATAAAATTTTATGTAGGATTCGGTGTTCACAGTGTTCTCATAGGATCCACTGTACCACTGAATTTAAACTAATAATGCTGAAAGGGATGTTTACCTTCACGATCCCTGTGGCACTTTAAAATATCAATCAACTTGGCACTTTTGAAAATTTAAATTAAATTGATGATGTCTCATTACACTCTCTTTGATGATTATGACTGCATAGAAGGAGAATATAAATCTTAAGGATACTAGCTCTGAAAGACTAACAGAAAACATGATAGATGCTGAACGTAGACATTGTGACTTTTGTTTGTCTCTGATAGAGTAATTAATCTTTTAATTTTCTCTTCATTGATATCTAAAGTACACCTTGTGAACTAGAAAAACATTAAAAAAAGATTGAAAGAAATGCAGTTGAATTTTAAATATCAAAATTGTATATTTACTTATAATATGATTTACTATTCAAATAATAATTTTAAGATAATTCCAAAATTATTTAACTTTTACATAATAAGCTATGTTCATATATATCCATATTATGTACATATCAACACAAAATGATCCTTCTAAAACCGTATTTTTTTAAAAAAACAAAACCAATACCATTATTACAGTTTAAACACTATTTTCTGTGCTATCACTTAATGATAATTTTTTTCTTAAAATTTTATATAAAGTTTGAAGGAGAAAAATATATTCATCTTAATTGAAGCGAAAGGACATTTTCTTTAAATATACTTTAAGTTTATTTATTTTGAGAGAGAGAGCACACAAGCCAGATAGGGACGGAGAGAGAGAGGGAGAGAGAGAATCCCAAGCAGACTCTGTACTGTCAGTGCAGAGTCTGATGTAGGGCTCAAACTCACAAACCATGAGATCATGACCTGAGCCAAAACCAGAAGAGTTGGACACTTAACAGGTTGAGCCACCCGAGCACCCCCAAAAGGACATTTTCTAAAAGTCAGTTTTCATTGTTGATTTTTCAATCTTAGTTAATTCAGATTAAAATATTTCCATACTTAAAATATATATTTTCAAATTCTATTCTATATCTTAATCAATATGAGAGGGATCACAACCCTACAGTTTGAAGCTCCAGTAATTTCAAAAAAATAAGATAAAATGATGAAGTAAAATTGAATGGAGAAGGCAAAGCGATCATTCTATTGGACATCTTCTGGCAATAAGCAGTTAAAACTATTCTAAAAGGGATCATATTTAGAATTGCAACAAGAAAAATAATGTATTTAAAAAGAAACTTATCAGGAAATAAGCCAAGATAATATGAAGAAATACATAATAATTTGTTGATAAACATAAGCCATGAGAGACCCAAAAAAAATGAAACGAATAAAAAAACTGTATATTCTTTAATTATATGAAGATTTGAATGGGATCTTTTTTATTATTTGGCAAAAACCACTGGAGAAGTAAGTGATTCCTGCAGCATGCATAGCTTCTCTGGAACCCAGCTCCTCTAGCAAGGTAGGCTTGCCTGGCACCAGGCTCTGAGCGGCACACAGCAGCTGGAAGCTTCCCCAGCACCTACTCTCCTTCATAGATTGTTTTGTGGCTGAGCATCTCCAGTGAGACATCATCTTTTGAACATCTTTGAATCTGACATCCTAGAGCAAGTGTTGGAAGACTATGGCCTGCATGCCAAATTGAGCCCATCAGGTTGCTGTAAAGTTTCATTGGAACGTAGCCACGCCTATTCCTCTAGATGGTTACTGAGAACTTATATACTGCAACTGCAGAACTGACTAACTGTGACAGAATCTGTATGGTCCACAAAGCCTAAAATATCCACCTTATGGCCTTTATTGAAAGTGTTGCCAACGCTTGCCCTTGAAGATGAATTTCCAGCGAGATTTATAGGTCAGATTTCCAACAAATTTTGCTGGCTGTCCTGTCTCCAACAAGGTCTGGATCTAACCTCTGGGGGAAAGGGCTTTCTCCTCATGAGCTCTAGCTCAGCCTCTAGGGGTGATAACTGCTCTTTATATCTGTGATTCTGCATTCTTTAGAATTCTCTGTATTTCTTACTAGCCAATCCCTCCTTACTCTAATTCCTTATTATTATCATTCCTTACATTAAAATTTTCCTGTTCAAATAATTCTGTGGTGTCTGTTTCCTCACTGGGTCCTGATTGATACATAATGAGTACCATTTTTTCTCCTTTTATTTTGAATCTATATGCTTTATTATTTAAAGTGACTTTTTCATAGATAACATATAGTATGTTCCTTCATTATTTCTTTTTTAAATGCAATCTAACCATCTGTGTATTTTACATGAATTGTTTGACCATTTATTTTTAGTTTAATGTATTAATATGGTTGGATTCAATTCTATCAGCTTGCTTTTTGTTGTCTCTTTTCTCTATGTGTTTTTTGTTTATTTGTTTGTTTCTTGTTTTCTTTTTATACCTTCTTTTAGATTACTTGAGGATATTTAGGATTTCTTTTGCCTTGTTAATGTTTAATAATGATCATTTTATACATTTCGTCCAGTTTTCTAGTTGTTTACGACATGAAAAGAAGTCTGGTCCCTACGACTACTTTATGGCTAGAAATTCAAGTCCAAAAGGGGCGTTTCTTTTAAATTATATATATATATTATATATATGGATATATATATCATATATATATCATATATATATATGATATATATATCCATATATATAATATATATATACATATATATATAGTTCTGGATTTGTGTAAAATTACTTAAGTTTCATATAAAAATGTAAATGTTCAAAACAGGAAATAATGATAAATGGATGAATAAATGCCAAAATTTGGGGGGGGGAACCTCTGTTTGAGATCTCTCTGTTTCCTGGTATAATACGTGATTCTCCATTGAAACCTGAATGTTTTGAGTATTATGGTATGAGACTCAGGATCACATTTGAATCTCATGAGTCTGCAGGCCTCCCTTTCCATTACTTTTATGGGTAAAGATGGATTCCGTTTGTTTACTACCATATGGGCATGGAAGCATATGGTCTCCAGTGACACTGCTGGAGCAAGTCGGGGTGTTGGGGGTGGGGGAACAAATCACTTCTTCCTGCCTGGAGGTGCTGCCTCTCTGGGCTCCATCCTCGTGAGCTCTAGCTCAGCTCCTAGAGATGGTAGCTGGTGGCAGCTGCCGCTCTCCCTTCTCCGCCACCACCCCGGCAGGAGTGCTGGGGAACTTCACTACATTGGCAACCCTGGGTGTCTAGACTCTGCACTCAGCTATTGCTGGCAGGGTTGAGAGAAGGTCACAGGTTTTGTTTCTTTGTGCGTGTCTGTTTTGTGTATGTTTGTTTGGAGTAGTGTGGTTATTGTCTAAAAGTTTTCAATTTTGTTAGGTTCTTTCTTTCCTGGATGTTTGGCCAGAGAGATCGGGGTTTTGTGGGTCTTTTTTTTTTTTTTTCTTCTGTCCACACCTGTTAGCATTTCTGGGTTCCAGCTTCTCCAAACTTAGTCTGAATATATGAGGAGAAAAGAAAACATAAGGAACTCAACACCATCTCAGGCTTCAGGTGTTACAGTCTCATGCCGCTTGCCTTCTTCTCTCCACCTATCTCAGACCTTTTGTATTTGTTTGATGTGTGATTTCTATAGGGTTTAGTTGTAATTAGCTAGAGGAAGAGGGAAACCTCTCTAGAAATTGGAATCACACTGTTTTGAAAGAATTGCAGCCATTCTTTCTCTTTATTTTAAAAAAAAATTTAATGTTTATTTATTTTTGAGAGAGAGAGAGACAAAGCACGAGCAAGGGAGGGGTGGCAGAGAGAGAGGGAGACACAGAATCTGAAGCAGGCTTCAGGCTTTGAGCTGTCAGCACAGAGCCCGATGCGGGGCTCGAACTCACGAACTGTGAGATCATGACCTGACCTGAAGTCGGAAGCTTAACCAACTGAGCCACCCAGGTGCCCCCATTCTGTTCTCTTTAAGTTTGCAAGAATGAATGGGAAAAAAATATCAAGAAAACCGAGAAGTCTGCTGTAGAGTTTTTTGTTTGTTTTTCTGCCTGCAGAGAATCTGCAACCTAATTATCCTCGGAATGACACGAGTTTATTCCAGAAGTTGCCTCACTGCTGTGATACAGGACGACGCGCTGGTCTCTCCAGCATACAGCTTTTCATATCCCGCTACTAGAACAAGGGGAGAAGTGAACGGGTCGCCTCCAGGCCACGGGCAGTCTAAGCAAAATCAGAGAGTTGGCAATTGTGTTTTTGTTTTTACTCTGTGCCAACTCTGGCCAGTTGCCCTTCTCTTTTGTTTTGTAGGTTTCCTTCAGTAGATAGTCTAAAGCCTTCTGCGGTCCCTGCTTTCTGTGCGCTCCTATTACAGATGGTAGCCTGGCTGTGATGTGTGAAAATCCTTCCATGTCTATCTTTCTTCTGCTCAATTAAATGTACTTAACCTGTTTCCCTCTCAAGGGGCTCTTTATGACAGCTAATTATCTAATTCAAACTGATAAGACACCAGGTTGTTAAACCTCCCAAGTCATATACTTTGATTTAACAAAGATTTTTCTGAAGGTCACATCATAACTCAAAGGAGTTTCTGAAATGGGAATATTAGGCCCAGTGCAGGGCCCATGGGAATGCCGGGTTATTGAAGAGATTGATTTTGTGCTTAAGGAGTGCAGTATCTCATAACTTACAACCCGTATGTGGTGCTTTGGCCCTGATGGAAGAATGCTTGTCCACTGTCACGTACCAGGTAACCAGCAGGCTTCTGGGGAAGATCGGTCTCCACACCCCATCTATGTGTAGTGCAAGTGCTTTGAGAGCAGGCCACCACTGACCAACAGAAATTTACCCCTGTGTGCACTGCACCTTCTCCCCTTCGCTATTTCAAACCAACACTGAAGCTTATTTTAGTTTTCATAACGATCCCTAAAATTTGGTAGGGCAAAAGAGAAGATACATTTTGTTTTTGTCTTCCTTTTGTAGTCTATTAAAACCAGGACTAGGATCCATTCCGTTGGAGTCATTTTTGCCCGAAGGGACCATAAAGTCAGAATCCTGGCAAAAACAAACGACAAACAAATTGCTTTTGTAGAGCAGAGACTATTAGTCAATTCATGTTTCTCCTTACCCTCACTTGCTCCCTCAGTTAATGACTTCCTCTCACTTTTATGTCTCTTATTCCTTCCTTTTTTTCCTGCCTCTTTTCTATCATATGCCTTTGTTATTCTCTCTCTCTCTTGCCCTCCTTCTCACTTCCACAAATGCTTTCTCTAAAAGAAGACAATCTTGGCCATTCATCATTCTCCTGTTAGTCTTATATTTACCTATAAGGGAAGAATGAGTTCCAAGTCATGGATTTCAGGTAATTGATGATACGACATTGGCATTCTTGCTCAGAATACTGCCCCATCCTTCACAGGACCAGGGGTTTAGATCCTACAAATGTCACGAATAGAATATTACCAAATACAATAATTCTTCTTTTAATCAATTTATTGTCAAATTGGTTTCCATACAACACCCAGTACTCATCCCAACAAGTGCCCTCCTCAGTACCTGTCACCCTCTCTCTCCCCTCCCATATCCCCCTCAACCCTCAGTTTGTTCTCAGTAGTTAAGAGTTTCTTGTGTTTTGCCTCCCTCCCTCTCTGTGGCTTTTTTTATTTCACCTTCTTCCCCTCTCCCATGGTTTTCTGCTAAATCTCTCAAAATCCACCAATGGGTGGAAACATGGCATCTGTCTTTCTCTGACCGACTTATTTCACTTAGCATAATACCCTCCAGTTCCATCCATGTTGCTACACATGGCCAGATTTCATTCTTCCTCATTGCCACATAATATTCCACAAATACAATAATTCTTGACTCTTGCACTTAGAACATAATCTTAGCCTAAGTTCCTTTTCATCCAATAGATTTATTTTGCAGTGCTACATCTGTTGAGACAGATATGTTAAACTATTTCCAATGAGAAAGCATAGATCACAAAAAGGCTTACAAATACATTTTAACAAAGAAGTCACTAGAGCTCTTGTTTGAGAACTGAGAAATACTTTCCTCCTCTCTTTTGTAATTAAGCAAATAGCTCATTATTGTTAAAGGAAGACTAAGTTCATCTGAACTTGATCATTCTTATGCTATTTGACACTTTTATTGTTTCCCTTCTATGTCTAAGTCACCATGTCAGGAAAAGTACACAGGCTCTAATCCAAAAAACAAACCTACTGAGGTAGATTTTAGAAAATCATTTTAAGTAATGAGGAAACCAAAGTTTACAGGAGTTAAGATACTTGTGCCTAAGTTGCAGCTAAAATGCAAATACAATTCTGTCTGGCTTGCTCCATACCTTGGATGGCTTCTCCAACTATGAAACAAAGTCAAGTATAAATTATGGCCATGTTTCAGGGGTCATCAAATCTTGTTTTAAGTTTGTCATCACAAAGTGAACTTGGTAACTAGAACTGTCCATATGTGCCTAGCAGCATAAGAGGCAGCCATTCAGAACGGCAGGTCTAAATAGGTCTAGCGAATAATGAAGATAGCGATCTCGCTTTCTTTGCTGTCAGTCTACCTCCATTTACCCTCTTCCTTAAACTGGTCTAAAGGAAAGAGAAACAAGGTTACTCACTTTGGATAATGTGACTGCACGTTCAGCTCTGCTCAGTTTTAGCAAGGCAGCGGATGGAACATAACTTCAGAAATCAGATTTGAGGATTAACTATGGATTTCACTTTCTGCTTTCCCCCCAAATAATAAGAAGTTGGCTATATCTGTATCAAATTTGTCACCTTTCCTAACTAATTTATTTAGTTATTAAGATTTCTATAATGCTAACCTATGTAGATATGTTAGAATAGTTTAGAATGTAACATCTCGAATTGTGGGAATTGTATTTGTTTAAATGGCTCCCTGTAAAATGTGTTTACAGGATCATGTATAAGATGAACAAAAGAATTTAATGTTTATCATTAAATACGACATCATTACATTAAAAAAAGTACCTTAAGAGATTTACTAGTATACTAAATATAACTTTACTTTTGTTTCCTTTTTTTTTCCTATTTCTAATTTTATATCTTTGGAATCAGCTACAGAATTCAATATTATTTCTGACAGATACTGTAGATGTGTATTTTTTAAGAAAAATAATTTATAAGTGCATATTCATCTATGTGATAAGTCCAATATTATAATTATCAGATGATTTCTAGCACAAAATAAGGTATTTGACAACTAGGCCATAAACTGAAAGACCTTTAAATTAATCACAAGTGAGAAAGACTGATTAAATTAAGAAAAGAGTGCTGTGGTTTTGATTAATTATTTTACATATTATTCACTTTCAAGAGAATAACACCCAAGCAAACTCTCAAGTTTGCTCACATAAACACACATTAAAACAAAACATTAGCATTCAGCGTATAGATCAAATTAAATCCTAAACATATCGCTGCCCTTGAATCCTGTCTATAAAAAATATACAACTACTGTGGCCCTTCTTTTTAAGAGCACTCTGTGTCCATGGGAAGATCGTTTAAACTCTCCGAACTTCTGCTTCTTCTTCTTCTTAAAAAAAAAAAAAAAAGATAATAATCACCGGTCTGCTCTATCTCAAAGGTGGTTTCAAGACCAAAGATGCTGATTATAAATAAAAATTCCTTAAAGAACTACATATAACACTATACAAGTGGGGGTTATTACAGTAATTGTGCAAACTGCATTGTTAGTCATTTTACAATTTCTTGATGGTCGCCGGAATAAAATCCCAAATAACTGAATGCATATTTTGTTTGAAGTATCTATTTAAATTCTAATTAGTTAACATATAGTGTAATATTAGTTTCAGGAGTAGAATTTAGTGATTCATCCCTTATATAACACCCAGTGCTCATCACAAGTGCCCTCCTTAACACAATCACCCATTTAGCCCATCCCCCTGCCTACCTCCCCTCCAGCAACCCTGTTTGTTCTCTACAGCCTAGTTTGTTTTAAGATTTGCCTCTCTCTGTGTCTCTCTTTTTTTTACCCTATGTTCATCTGTTTTGTTTCTTAAACTCCACATACGTGTGAGTATTTCTTTGACTGACTTATTTTGCTTAGCATAATACCCTCTATCTCTATCCATGTAATTGCAAATGACAAGATTTCCTATCTTTTTTATGCCTGAATAATAGCCCAGCACTTCTTTATTCATTCGTCAGTTCATTGACATTTAGTTTCTTTCCATAATTTGGCTACTCTTAATTATGCTGCTGTAAATATTGGGGTGCATGAGTCCCTTTAAATCAGAATTTTTGTATCCTTTGGGAAAATACATAGTACTGTAATTTTTGGGTCGTAATGTAATTCTAGTTTTAACCTTTTGCAGAACCTCAATACTGTTTTCCAGAGTGGCTGCACCAGTTTGGATTCCCACCAGCAGTGTAAGAGGGTTCTCTTTTCTCCATATCCTTGCCAATATCTGTTGTTTCCTGTGTTAATTTTAGCCATTCTGACATGTATGAGGTGATATCTCATTATATTTTGATTTATATTTTCCTGATGATGAGTGATGTTGAGGATCTTTTCATGTGTCCGTTAGTCATCTATATGTCTATCTTCTTTGGCAAAATGTCTATTCATGTCTTCTACCCATATTTTAACTGAATTATTAGTTTTTTGGGTGTTGAGTTTGATAAGTTATTTATATATTTTGCATACTAATCCTTTATCATTTATGTCATTTGCAAATACCTTCTCCCATTCTGAAGGGTGCCTTTTATTTTGTCGGTTGTTTCCTTCACTGTGCAGAAGATTTTTATCTTGATGAAGTCCCAATAGTTCATTTTTGTTTTTGTTTCCCTTGCCTCTGGAAACGTGTTTAGTAAGAAGCTGCTATGGCCAAGGTCAAAGAGGTTCCTGCCTGTGTTCTCATCAGGATTTTGATGGTTTCCTGTCTCACATTTAGGTCTTTCATTCAGTTTGAATATGTTTCTGTGTATGGTGTAAGACAGTGGTCCAGTTTTATTCGTCTGCATGTTGCTGTCCAGTTTTTCCAACACCGTTTGTTGAAGGGACTTTTTCCATTGGATATTCTTTCCTGCTTTGTTAAAGATTAGTTGACCATATAGTTGTGGGTCCATTTCTTGGTTTTCTATTGATCTATGTGTCTGTTTTTATGCTAATACCATACTGTCTTGATCACAACAGCTTTGTAATATACTTTGAAGTATGGAATTGTGATACCTCTGAATTTGCTTTTCTTCTTCAAGACTGCTTTGACTATTCAAGGTCTTTTGTGGTTCCACACAAATTTTAAGATTGTTTTTCTAGGTCTGCAAAACATGCTTGTGTATTTTGACTGGGATTCATTAAATGTGTAGATTGCCCTTGGTAGTATAGGCGTTTTAGCAATATTTGTTCTTCCAATCCATGAGCATGGATTTTTTTCCCATTTTTTTGCATCGTCTTCAATTGTATTTTTTTCAGTTACTCTTCAACCACTGAAATACATCACACATTTTATGTGTATTTCTGTAAAACAGTAGAACATAATGCTGTCATTGTTTAATGTGATGATAAGTCACAGTGTAGAATATACCTTTCTATTCATATGATTCGTAAGTATAGCAACCGCTATTTATTATAAAAGATAACAAGAATGATCCTGAGAGAGAAGCAGTTATTAATGTGGGTAAAATAGATATAGATATGTTCTATTTATGTACAAAAACAAAAAGATTACTTCTCTTCTAAATTGTATATGAAGATAACATATATCTCCATAGATAGATAGATTGATGGATAGATAGATACAGATATAGATATAGATATTAAATAAGCACATAATTTGCATTATTCGTGTTACAATTCTATTTCTATTATATCTGATTCAGGCAGGTAACAAGGTTTATCTCTGGGGAAATAAACTATCAAAGAGATCCACTATAACGTACTAATTTTATTTTATTTTATACAAGTACAGATAACATCTGTCGTAGCTTATTTTAAAAGCATCAATAGTTATTGTATACATATATGTTTTACTTTGATGATTATGCATATATATTTTATGATACACTTCTTTTTTTATAAAAAAAATTTAAACATTCATTAATTTTTGACAGAGAGGGATAGACAGAGTGTGAGTAGGGGAGGGGCAGAGAGAGAGGGAGACACAGAATCTGAAGCAGGCTCCAGGCTCTGAGCTGTCAGTACAGAGCCTAACGTGAGGCTTGAACCCACGGATTGTGAGATCATGACCTGAGCTGAAGACACTTAACCTACTGAGCCGCCCAGCTGCCCATGATACACTTCTAATATGCTTTGGAAGAATTGCTCTCTCTCCCCTGTGTTTTCATTAACATATTATAATGTTTAGCAGAGGACTGTAATTGTTTGTATATATATCCTTTGCTTCAAACAGACTGGATTCTTTGAGAGCAGGAAACGTGATTTCTTTTATTGATTGATTGATTGATTGATCACCAGAAGCTACTCCCCCTTTTAGGTGCATAGGTACTTAAAAATGTTTCTGTGCTGTGAAATTAGACAAAAGTAGCAAGCAGAATCAATACGCAATTAAACATATTTGGCATTAAAAATTGATAATCTCTAACAAGAAAAAACAAAATACTGGTAGATAAAAAGAACCAAAAGGTACAGCAATTTAGAACTGTTTTTTAGAGCCACACAGTCATATATCTTTTGTTCCCTAAATATTACTAATTCACAAGGCAATATAATAACTCAGGTTATTAGGTGTTGATAACTCAGCAAAATAAGAAGGCTGAAAATCATTTCAAAAATTTACTTTATACAGACATTTAAATATGTACTACAATAAAAATCCTTTAAAATGTTATTAAAATACCTGTTCATTTGTAAAGTACTGAAAATATAAATTTTTATTTTCTTCCTTCTAATATTTTCTAGGGTGATTTTTATCAATATTATTTATTTTCAAAGTTTACTCATGTTTTATTATTTATTTTTAGTGTGTAGTTTGGGAGCTTATAAAGTAAAGACTTAGTTACCTAGTGAAACTACTTACATAAGTGCTCCACAATAGTAAAGGTGTGTAGGAGTGTGTGTGTGCTCATAGGTGTGAAAACACTCAACAATCGTTTCTGAATATATAGAAAAAGAACAAATAGTCATTAGTAAATGCTTATAAATTGAAAGAACACTAAACTATGTTTCATACATTAGTCATCTTTTGAAAAATTGGTTTATGGATGAGAAACTAAAAGACAAACAAGTAGGGTCTAAAATATTTTCCCAGACAGATAAACATTTAGGAAGCTACTTTATTAGCTAATTGATATAGTTAACAAATGATTTTCATTCTTATTCAGCCAGCTTTTCGTTGGTATGAAAATGTGAACACTTTGAAGCTTGATTAGTGGGCTTAAAGAAAATAAAGTTACCTTTTTAATATCAGAGTTAACTGTGAGACAGAAAGAATGTTCTAATTACCTGAGGGGTTGAAATTATTCAAGCATGACAAAGATTTAATTGATCCAGATCCATCCTGTGAGTAGAAGACAAAACCAGCTCTGAGGGAGTCTTTCCTCTGAAGAGCTGATGGAATTCTATGTTTGTAATAAGGAAAATAAAGAACTTTGCTTTTCTTATAATGTCCTCATTTGCTCAGAAAAGCTTAATAAATTATAAATGTCTCAAGTGTTGATTCTGAAGCTTCGATTTATTGCGGTGAGCCAAGATATTATGTTTTCACCTATTTTGATATACCCTGTTGGAGTTTACAAACTTTTCCTGTAAAAGGTAGTGAACAAATATTTTAGGCTCTGGACCACATGGTCTCTGCTGCAATTGCTTGACTTTGCTGTTGTATAGAAAGGAATCATAGTCAATAGATAAAGGAACGGCGAGCTGTGTTACAATAAAACTTTATTTACAGGGACACCTGGGTGGCTCAGTTGGT
This sequence comes from Paguma larvata, assembly GCA_030068075.1. NCBI lineage: Eukaryota > Metazoa > Chordata > Mammalia > Carnivora > Viverridae > Paguma > Paguma larvata. The sequence continues at coordinate 41,724,970 of CM057840.1, forward strand.
TAAGTGACTGACTTCTGCTCGGGTCATATTCTCATGGTTCATGAGTTCAAGCCCCACATCGGGCTAGGCACTGTGTGCCAAGCTTCCTTGCAATTCTCTCTCTCTCTCTTTCTCCCTCTTTCTCTCTTTCTCTCATTCTCTCAAAATAAATAAATAAACTTAAAAAAAAAAAAAAACTTTACTTACAGAACAAGAAACCTGCATGCAGGCCATTAGTGACAATCCCCTGGGTTAAAGCATGCCTCTGTTAATATAACTAGAAAGTCTAAGGTTTTGAAAAATATTTTCTTCTACTCATTGACCTCATTCTTTTTAACATTGAAGAATGAACTTCTAATGAAATTTTATTCATAGAAATTCCATATATTCAACATTGAATATATGAATGAATTCTCACTTGGCTTTTCATAATAGGGAGTATTAGTTTTAAAAAGAGTAGATATTTTGGTAAGATTGTTCTATAATCCACATAATTTCTAAGTAAACCACACTTTTCTGATAGCACTACATATTTCCAGGCAATAATTTAGAGGATTTAAGCATGTTCAGTCAGTCATTCTTGAACAAATAATGAATACCGTAAAGAATACATACAACTTCCAAAAATGCTAGATTCCATTAAGATACTGGATAAAGGTGGTTTATTTTAGCTTATTGAGAGACTGCATATACCAAAAGACAGTGGCCAGGCCATATAGGATGATAGATCTCTGACCCACAATCTCTACAGCAAACAACTCTGGAGAGCCAGACCACAGCTTCTGCAGCATATGGTGTGGAACAATTAGAACTGGTCAATGATGACCAGCCTCCCTATTTTTGCTCTTCATTCCAACATAGGATTAACCAGAAAAAGTTAAATATGCTCCACATATCATGTAAGATGCTCCACTACTAAGTTTTATTTTTAATGCTTATTTACTTTTGAGAGAAAGAGAGACAGACAGAGCATGAGTGGGAGAGGGTCAAAGAGAGGGAGACACAGAATCCAAAGCAGGTTACAGGCTCCAAGCTGTCAGTATAGAACCTGACATGGGGCTCAAACCCAGGAACTGTAAGATCATGACCAGAGCCAAAGTCAGAAGCTTAACCCACTGAGCCTCCCAGGATCCGTAAGTTAAGATGCTCCACTTCTAAGTAGCCTGCCTCTGGCTTCCCCATGCCCATGGCCTCATGTTAGAGCATACCTGGGGCATTCCTTTCCCTGCCTTCTCCCCACCCCTCCATACTTTCCTACTCCACTGCCTGCTTTTGAGTCTTTTGACTCCTATGCTATAGAAAACGCTAGATAAATAGCTCTGGTTGGTCTTATTTGGGGAGTCTTTGTGTATTTCCACTATAATCCTCACAAAGGAACACAGACCTCAAAGTTGGATAGTCTACTTTCTTTTTGTGTGTGTTTATTTATTTATTTTGAGAGAGAGAGAGAAAGAGAGAGAGTGCATGCTGGGGAGGAGCAAAGAGGAGGGGAGAGAGAGAATCCCACACAGGCTCCATGCTGTCAGCACAGAGCCCAAAATGAGGCTCCATCTCATTAACCCTGAGATTATGACCTGAGCTGAAATCAAGAGTCTGAGGCTTAGCTGGCTGAGCCACCCAGGCACACCACACAGCATGCTTTCAAATGATATTGGGCACTATTTATTTATTTATTTTTTTTTTTTTTTTTTTTTAATTCAAAATAGTTTATTTTCAAATTGGTTTGCATAAAACACCCAGTGTTCATCCCAACATGTGCCCTTTTTTAATGCCCATCACCCCCTCTCCCCCCCCCCATCTCCCTCACCCTCAGTTTGTTCTTAGTCCTTGAGAGTCTCTTATGTTTTATCTCCCTCCCTCTCTGTGTCTTTTTTTTCTTTCCCCTCTTCCCCTCCCCCTGGTTTTTGCTTAGTCTCACCAAGTCCACCTATTCGTGGAAACATATGGTATCTGTCTTTTTCTGACTGACTTATTTCACTTAACATAATACCCTCCAGTTCCATCCATGTTGCTACGCATGGCCAGATTTCATTTTTTCTCATTGCCACATAGTAGTCCATTGTATATATGTACCACATCTTCTTTATCCACTCGTCAGTTGATGGGCACTTAGTTTCTTTCCATGTTTTGGCTATTGTCGAAAGTGCTGCTATGAACATTGGGGTACACGTGCTCCTATGCATCAGCAATCCTGTGTCTCTTGGGTAGATTCCTAGCAGGGCTATTGCTGGATCATAGGGTAGCTCTATTTTCATTTTTTTGAGGAACCTCCACACCGTTTTCCAGAGTGGCTGCACCAGTTTGCATTCCCACCAACAATGTAGGAGGGTGCCTACTTCTCCACATCCTCGCCAGCATCTATAGTTCCCTGATTTGTTCATTTTAGCCACTCTGACTGGTGTGAGGTGGTATCGCAGTGTGGTTTTGATTTGTATTTCCCTGATGATGAGTGACATTGAACATCGTTTCAAGTGTCTATTTGCCATCTGAATGTCCTCTTTGGAGAAGTGTCTATTCATATCTTCCGCCCATTTCTTCACTGGGTTGTTTGTTTTTCGGGTGTGGAGTTTGGTAAGTTCTTTATAGATTTTAGATATTAGTCCTTTATCCGATATGTCATTTGCGATGATCTTTTCCCATTCCGTTGGTTGCCTATTCGTTTTGTTGGTTGTTTCTTTTGCTGTGCAGAAGCTTTTTATCTTGATGAAGTCCCAATAGTTCATCTTTGCTTTTAATTCCCTTGCCTTTGGAGACGTGTCAATTAAGAAATTGGTGCGTCTTAGGTCAAAGAGGCTTTTTCCTGCTTTTTCCTCTAGGATTTTGACGGTTTCCTGTCTCACATTCAGATCTTTTATCCATTTAGAATTTATTTTTGTGAGTGGTGTAAGAAAGTGGTCTAGTTTCATTCTTTTGCAAGTTCCTGTCCAATTCTCCCAGCACCATTTATTAAAGAGGCTGTCTTTTTTCCATTGAATACATTTTCCCGCTTTATCAAAGATTAGTTGGCCATATACTTGCGGGTCCATTTCTGAGTTTTCTATTCTATTCCATTGGTCTATGTGTCTGTTTTTGTGCCAATACCATACAGTCTTGATGACCACCGCTTTGTAGTAGAGGTTAAAGTCTGGGATTGTGATGCCTCCCGACTTGGTTTTATTCTTCAGTATTATTTTGGCTATTCGAGGTCTTTTGTGGTTCCATACAAATTTTAGGATTGTTTGCTCTAGCTTTGAGAAGAATGCTGGTGCAATTTTGATTGGGATTGCATTGAATGTGTAGATTGCTTTGGGTAGTATTGCCATTTTAACGATATTTATTCTTCCAATCCATGAGCATGGGATGTTTTTCCATTTCCTTGTGTCTTCCTCAATTTCCTTCATAAGTTTTTTATAGTTTTCAGTGTAGAGGTCTTTCACATCTTTGGTTAGGTTTATTCCTAGGTATTTTATGGTTTTTGGTGCAATTGTGAAAGGGATTAGCTTCTTTATTTCTCTTTCTGCTGCTTCATTGTTGGTGTATAGAAATGCCACCGATTTCTGTACATTGATTTTGTATCCTGCAACTTTGCTGAAATCACGGATCAGTTCTAGTAGGCTTTTGGTAGATTCCGTCGGGTTTTCCATGTAAAGTATCATGTCATCTGCAAAAAGTGAAAGTTTGACTTCCTCCTTGCCAATCTTGATGCCTTTTATTTTGTTTTGTTGTCTGATTGCTGATGCTAAGACTTCCAGCACTATGTTAAATAGCAGTGGCGAGAGTGGACACCCCTGTCGTGTTCCTGATCTCAGGGGGAAGGCTTTCAGTTTTTCCCCATTGAGGATGATATTAGCTGTGGGCTTTTCATATATGGCTTTTATGATGTTTAAGTATGTTCCTTCTATCCCGACTTTCTCAAGAGTTTTTATTAAGAAAGGGTGCTGTATTTTGTCAAATGCTTTTTCTGCATCTATTGACAGGATCATATGGTTCTTATCTTTTCTTTTGTTGATGTGATGTATCACGTTGATTGATTTGCGAATATTGAACCAGCCCTGCAACCCAGGGATGAATCCTACTTGATCATGGTGGATAATTCTCTTTATATGCTGTTGGATTCGATTTGCTAGTATCTTATTGAAAATTTTTGCATCCATATTCATCAGGGATATTGGCCTGTAATTCTCCTTCTTTGCTGGATCTCTATCTGGTTTGGGAATCAAAGTGATGCTGGCTTCATAGAATGAGTCTGGGAGTTTTCCTTCCGTTTCAATTTTTTGGAACAGCTTGAGGAGGATAGGAATTAACTCTGTTTTAAATGTCTGGTAAAATTCCGCAGGAAAGCCGTCTGGTCCAGGGCTTTTATTTGCTGGGAGATTTTTGATAACTGATTCTATTTCTTCACTAGTTATTGGTCTGTTCAATTTTTCTATTTCTTCCCGTTTGAGTTTTGGTAGCGTGTGGCTATTTAGGAAGCTGTCCATTTCTTCCAGATTGCCAAATTTGGTGGCATATAATTTTTCATAGTATTCTCTGATGATTGTTTGTATCTCTGAGGGATTGGTTGTAATTTCTCCCTTTTCATTCACGATTTTATCTATTTGAGTTCTCTCTCTTTTCTTTTTGAGAAGCCTGGCTAGAGGTTTGTCTATTTTGTTTATTTTTTCAAAGAACCAGCTTTTGGTTTCATTGATCTGTTCCACTACCTTTTCTGTCTCCATATGGTTAATTTGTGCTCTGATCTTAGTTATTTCTCTCTTTCTGCTGGGCTTGGGTTGTTTTATTTGTTCTGCTTCTAGTTCCTTTAGGCGCGCTGTTAGAATTTGTGTTATTGATTTTTCTTGTTTCTTGAGATGGGCCTGGATTGCAATATATTTCCCTCTCAGGACTGCTTTTGCTGCGTCCCAGAGCGTTTGGATTGTTGTATTTTCATTTTCATTTGTTTCCATGTATTTTTTAATTTCTTCTCTGATGGCTTGGTTGACCCATTCATCTTTTAGTAGGTTATTTCTTAGCCGCCATGTTCTTGGATATTTTCCAGGCTTTCTCCTGTGGTTGATTTCAAGTTTCAAAGCATTGTGGTCTGACAGTGTACACGGTATGATCTCAATTCTTTTATATTTATTCAGAGCTTCCCTGTGCCCCAGAATGTGATCTATCTTGGAAAATGTACCGTGTGCAGTTGAGAAGAACGTAAATTCCTTTGCTTCTGGATGAAGGACCCTAAAGATGTCTGTGAGGCCCATCTGTTCTAATGTGTCGTTCAGGGCTATTGTTTCTGTGGAGATTTTCTGATTTGTGGATCTATCCAATGCTGAGAGTGGAGTGTTGAGATCCCCTACTATTAGGACATTTTTATCGATGAGGTTGCTAATGTTTGTAATTAGTTGTTTTACAAATTTGGGTGCCCCCAAATTCGGTGCGTAGATATTTACAATTGTTAGCTCTTCCTGCTGGATGGTCCCTGAGACTATTATATAATGTCCTTCTTCATCTCTTATTACATCGTTCATTTTAAAGTCTAATTTGTCTGATATAAGTGTGGCTACTCCGGCTTTCTTCTGCCTTCCAGTAGCATGGTAGATAGTTTTCCATCCCCTCACTTTCAATCTGAAGGTGTCTTCAGGTTTAAGATGAGTTTCTTGAAGACAGCAAATAGATGGGTCTTGTTTTTTAATCCATTCTGTTATCCTGTGTCTTTTGATTGGCGCATTTAGTCCATTTACATTCAGTGTTAATATTGAAAAATATGGGCTTACAGTCACTGTATTATCTGTAGGTTTCATGATTGTAAGGCTGTCCCTGGCAGTTTGTGTTCTTTGCAGGTTTGCCTTCATAGAATGCCCCTCAGGATCTCTTGCAGTGCCGGCTTATTTGTGATAAATTCTTTCAGTTTTTGTTTGTTGGGAAAAACCTTGATCTCTCCTTCTATTCTGAATGACAGGCTAGCCGGATACAGAATTCTTGGTTGCAGGTCCTTCTTGCTCATCACATTGAAGATATCCTGCCACTCCTTTCTGGCTTGCCAAGTTTCTGTAGATAAGTCTGCTACTACCCTTATAGGTCTCCCTTTGTATGTTAGGGTTCTTTTGTCCCTAGCTGCTTTCAGGATTCTCTCCCTATCTTTGTATTTTGCCATCTTCACTATGATGTGCCGTGCAGAAGGTCTATTCAAGTTACGTCTGAGGGGAGTTCTCTGTGCCTCTTGGATTTCCATGCCCGTTTCCTTCCTCATGTTGGGGAAGTTCTCAGAAATGATTTGTTCAAGAACCCCTTCGACTCCTTTCTCTCTCTCTTCTTCCTCTGGGACTCCTATGATACGGATATTGTTTCTTTTGAGTGCATCGCTCAGCTCTCGAATTCTCCTTTCCTGTTCCTGAATCAGCTTCTCTCTCTTTTTATCTGCTTCCTCTTTTTCAATGATTTTGTCTTCTAAGGCACTAACCCTTTCCTCTACCTCTTCAATCCGTGCTGTGGCTGCTTCCAGTTTCCCCTGTATTTCTTCTAATTTCTTCTTTAATTCTTCCTGCCCGTTTTTAAGGTCCTTGAACTCTGCCGCGCGGGACCCCTTGCATTCATCTAAGCTTTTTTCAAGGCCAGCGATTAGTTTTATGATTGTCATTCTATATTCATGTTCTGTTATGTTGCTTATATCTTTTTTCATTAATTCTTGAGCTGTCACTGCTTCTTGTGGATTCTTTTGAGGAGAATTCTTCCGTCTCGTCATTTTGGCTGGATGTGTTTTGGGTTGTTTCTTGAAGTTGCCGGTCTTAGGGCGTTGTCTATGTTTCTTGCGTTCCTTGTAAGCTGCTACACCTTTTCTGCCAGGTTCTTGGAGTTGAGAATCTCTCTGTTTCGGTCCCTCTCAATTCAAAAAAACAAGGGAAACTTTGGTCCTCCCTACTCCTCCGCCATCTTGGTCCCCCCCCCTTGGGCACTATTTAAATCTCACGTATGTACTACAAATTCTTCATTTGAAAATGTAATTGAAGTCAGAGAAAACACAACAATACTGTTAACACACAGGAATAACGTGACAAGTAACAGATGGGATGTTTCATTTGAGAGATGTGTGGTCCGATGGTCTATTAGAAGCCTGATGTCAAAAGATTGTGTTTCTTATCATCATCTGGGCTGGCTCAAGTTATTTTTCCTATTCCTAAAATCCTTCCCCAACTTTCCTCCAACCACTATCCACACCTCACAATACATATACTTCTTGTTTACTTCCCATTACAGCCTCACAGTGTAATTTTCCAAAGAACTTTGGAAAAAATACTAATGCCCAAACTAAGCTCTGAATCCGTTGATTTAGATGCTGAGGACTGGACTCAGTATAAATCTGTATTTTTTTAAATAATTTTCTTGACGAATAATAAACATACGGAGAGGTTCATATATAATCAGTATCTTAAAAGCTCCCCATTTGGTCATACGATGATATAGTCAGAGAGCCCATGGACAAGACAACGGTAAATGTTTCCAGCTATGTTCGCAAGAACATACCACCATCAGTTCACATAGATAATCCACCTATAAACCTGCATCCCTTTGTAATATTTTATTTTGATTTATCTTTGAGTAAGTGTCTTGATTATATGTTGATCAAGTAGGATACTCTTTCACATTTTTGTCAATACCAATGTTTGAATTTTTTACAGTACTTATACGAAGTAGTTACCCTGTCAACAATTTTTTTTAATTCCCCAAAATATAATCTGTATACCTTACGATGCCTATTAGAACATGCACCAGGAAACCTATTCAATGAACTACGAAAGTATGCTGTGCTTATACGAGTGTACTAGTCAGAGCAGTTTGCATCAAAATCATGGGATGATGAGGAGGCCCTTGTTAAAATTGCCTAATCTTGGATTTTCTCCAAACATAACTGAATTAGAATCTATGAATGTATAGAACCTTGGAATTTGCTTTTTAAGAACTCTGGATGATTGTGATGAATAATAAGGTTTGATAACCCCTTAATTCACTTTAAATCAGTTCAGTATTTACTAAATTTCTAATTTTAAAAATAATGTGAGGAGTAAAAAAAGAAATGGAAATATAATAGTGCAGTAATTTTATATATATTTTAATAGATTTTGATTTCTTTCTTGGCTTCATAATATCCTCCTGTCTTTTAAACAGAGGTATTTTGCCTACAAAAGTTAATTATAATATATTTTACTAACCTCATTACTTAGTTTTAGGCTCTCAACCTGTAGAACTTCAAAAAATAGAGCCGATGGGCCCCTACATCAAAACCATTCGCTCGTATCTTCGACATCTTTCCTAGTTAATTAAGAAGGAATATCATTTCTATAATAATGGATGCATATCAAAGAGGTAGTGAATATCAGCTACTTTTCAACATTTTAATGCATTATTTATTCACAAGATTACTCTAAATAATATTATTTTCATTTTCTTGATTAAGAAGCTGGGGTGTTAAAGAGGTAAAAAATAATCGATCACTGCTTCACAAAGGGGTAATAACCAAGGTGACATAAAAGTCAATATACAATTATGATCTGTATACTTGGCAAAATACTACTGTTTAAACTAAAATTTGATAACTCAGCCTACACTTTTTTGAAAATGGATATAGTAAAGATTTTAGAAATTATCTTTCTCATTTCAGTTCTTAATTCTAAAGAAGTATATAAACAATATGTATTTAAAATCACTTTGATACTCCAAATTGATATCTTCTGACTGCCCATTTAAATATGCAGTGTATTTCTATTAATATATGCATCTTTCTACAAAATTATAATCCAGGTAATAGAACACTTTATATATCCCACAATGGCTGGATATGTGGGAGAAGTTGCTTTTTTAAATTTCTTAGAGTAAAGGAATCATATTTAAAATAAAAAAATATATAGGGAGTTTCATCTTTCTGTACATAATGAATATTGAATAACTTCAGAACTTTAAGGAATTATTTTGTGAGAAATAAATACACTAATGGTTAGAAATTCATTGAAAATTTTTATCAGAAAGAAAAAAATTGAGTTTATATATTTACTGATTACATTTTTTATCATGAGTAGTAATTTACTATATCTATAATGAATAACAGAGGAATTGAGAATATTACTGATAACAGTAGATACAAATTTTATAAATCAAATTTATATATCATTATATATAATTCCTATTATTTCATTAATCGGATGAAATAATAATAACACTGATTTTAATTTTGTCTCAGAATCTCCTCTTTAATTAAATGATGTAATATATTTACCTACTTCTTTATGTTAAAACCATAATGTCTCATGTAATTAAACCCCTAAAAAATATTTTAACAACAAAATCTATCTATCAAAAATAAAACTAGAAATTAAGGTGCTACTAAAGTAACAAAAGGATTTTTTTCTATGAAAAAATCACACATTTTGTGAATAATGTTTAAGATATATGATGTCCAACATTTTGTGTGACTATTATGTAAAGATTTATGCACTTATTAAAAATCATAAAATGTTAGTACTAGAGGAGACTAAAATTATTTAATCTGACTCCATTTTGCCAATAATTAAATGAAAACCTGAGAAACGAGTGACTTGACAAGGGTCAGAAATCCAGTTATCAGTAGACATTAGATTGAAAACCATGACTTGTACCTTTTTTTCTATAATCTCTTGTTCCTGAAATAGATCAAATAATAAATGTAGAAGATACAGTAGATGAAGTTTAATTATCAAGAGAAAATGAAAACTAACCCTTATTTAGGACTGTCCATAAGTCAAACATAACACAGAGCCCTTCAATATGGACCGTCTTATTTAATCTTCCAAACAGCCTATTAGGTCGGCATTGTTATTACTACCACTTTACAGTCAATAAAACTGAGACATAGAAAGATTATTTAAATTTTCCTAAGGCCCATAGCTAATAAGCATCAGACACAAAACTGGAATCCAGGCAGTTGGGATGGAGAGCAAATACCCTTAGACTTAGTCCAAACTGTCATCCGTTAATGAATCTTTACTTGGTTCACTTGGCATATCAGCAACTGTATTACCCTTCTTTTAAAACTTACTGCCAATGCCAATTCTATCAAATGTACCATTTTAGAAATTCTCCTTCAGGATAAAGTTAAAACCTAACTAGTTAGGGAGATTAGCAATAGCAACAACAACAAAAAAAGTCCTTCAATTCCATTCTGTGAAAAACACAAGACTATCAGATGATCAGTCTGTATTATATCCATGATTAAGTCCATATCTCAAAAAAATATTGTATAGAAAAAGAACTAAAGATGTGGTTACTCGTATTTTCAAAATTAGTTATTTTTCTATTTTTGGTTCCAAGAAAATATGCTGTTTCGTTTTGTTTTGTTTTGTTTTGTTTTGTTTTGTTTTGTTTTTCCCCAAAGAATGAAAAGAAAGCTATGGAGTTAGCTCCTACACGTTTTTACACTGGGACCAGAAAGCATATGCTCAAATCCCAAAAGCCACATGATCCTAAATGAGACATTTTATATCTTTGCCTCATTTCCTCATATGAAAGCAGGAATGAAAATGGTAGCTATTTCAAAGAGTTGTTCTTAAAATTAGTTGAGCTTATAAATGCGCTTTAGAACAGAGATAGCTATAGGGTATGTGCTACTTAAATATAATTTCTTTCTTTTATTGATGTTTTTAGGACTTTGAGTAAAAACTACTATTTTCAGTATGTATTAATAACCCCAATTCCATGACTTCAAAACTTGTTTTCAATGTCATAAAGAACCTTGACAATACAGCTTACCTTTTAGATACATGCCAGTTATTTCTGCGAAAGAGCAAGACCTGTTGTCAACGGACTTGGTGCTGTCTTCTTCAGTCTAATATTTAGTTTGACTTAGAAGTCCAATGTGATAGTTTGCCTTAGAAGTCAGAACCACCATTTGGTAGTAATATTGTACTTATAGAATGAGTATTTGAACCACATTGTTAATTTTTGGACATTTTACACCATGCCAAGATGGCTGTAATGCTAATACCACCGAAAAACTGAAAATGTCAAGCAAGCAAGAAATATGCACAATATTAGAAAGTAATTTTTACCTTTTTTTAAAATATGAATTCATTTGTTTTTTGAGTTTCACTTTAGCTTAAAAGACTGCTTTCAACATTTCTGAGCATGTTTATAACAGAAGGGAGAGTGACTGACAGGGTATCCTAGCATTTATTTAACTTGGTCAAATGATGTCAAAAGTCCAATGTACTAGGATGACTCAAGGTTAGAGTTTGCTCTGCTTGAATTGTTCTTTGGCTTCTTCCATGCACCCAGGGTCATGTACTATAAGCCTGGACAGCAAAGAAGTGAACACTTTAAGAAATTGTCTTACTAAAAGATCTGGGAATGTAAGAACATGAGACTGCAGGCTTTGTGATCTGATCACTAAAAGGTAGGATTATGGGAGGGGAAGACGATTTTCCTCATTCAGCTGAGGAGACTGTGAATCACTCAAGAGCTATTAGAGACTCAGAGATAAGTGCCCAAAGCAGAACAAAGGGAACCCTTCTTGAACAGGACCTTGGATTTGTCTGCCCTTAGAATGAAGAACAAAAAATAAGCCGATATTGAAACAGAAGCCCAGAAAGCAGAGAAGGAGTGGTTCATGTGCACAAGAAAATGCTGCCAGAGAAAACAGAAGGCTTCATATGAAAGCCAAGAGATTAAATTCTCAATCACATTTAATTTCTACTTTTTCAATCAGATGAATAAAACTAAAATGAGCTTGCTGAGAGCAGTGTGATATAATGGTTAAGAACCCATGTAGGGATTAGACTGATGCATTCAAAGCCCGACTTGCTCATTATAAATGCATATAATGGTAATATTGACCTCAAAGGATTTGGGGAGGACTAAACTAGTTCATTTATGTGTGCAACTGGAGTTTTCAAATATCACTGGGACTGAAAATGTGATGACCCATCTGGAAATCAATCTGTCAATTTCTCATAATGATAAATATCCATCCGTTATATGAATCTTCTAAGTATTTACTCAAGAAAATTAAAACATATGTGTACAGAAAAAAAATAAACATCTTATTACACTTTCCACAATGTTATGCTGTGTTAGCATAACAAATATTGAGAACTACTGGGTTCTTAGAAATCTCTAGGCAGAGATGTCATTTAATCCTCTCAAAAAACTCTGTAAATTAAACACTATTATTTCAACTGAAGAAAGAGAAAATTCCAAATCGAAGAAGCCCAGTACCTTGCTCAGCAATAGGGTAGGTGCTGGAGACAATAGTAACAGCAACCACAACCAAACTAAGTAGCTGAATGAACCCTATCCAGGTTTCCCTTGTTATACCATAGACTTCCACTAGTTTATGCTGGTTTTATTAAACCATAAGCCATATTTCATTAAAACCTCTAAAACATATTTCCTTAAAAATGTCCACTTATTGAGATGTAGGGGTGGGGAGAGGGAACTAATTTGGTCAATTCAGTTTGAAAACTTCTGACATCAAGGGGCACCCGGGAAGCTTAGTCAGTTAAGTGTCCAATTCTCTATATCTGCTCAGGTCATGATCTTATGGTTCATGAGATCGAGCCCTGAGTCGGGCCCTCTCCCTCTCTCTCTGCCTCTTCCCTGCCTCTTCCCTGCTCTCTCTCTCTCTCTCTCTCTCAAAATAAATAAATAAGCATTAAAAAAAAAAAACTTCTGTTATCAAATTATTGAAACTACTGTTCATTGTTATAGACTGAATGTTTGAACCCCCTGCCCCACATTCATATGTTGAAACCCTAACCCCCAATGTGATAAGATTTAGAGGTGAGACCTTGGGAAGTAATTCGTTTATATGGGGTCATGAAAGGGCATCCCTCATAATAGGATTAGTGTCCTTATAAGAAAAGGAAGAAAGAAACCTCTCTCTTCATGTATGCACAAATGAGAGGTTATGTGAGTACACAACTAAATGGCAGCTGTTTGCAAACCAAGGAGAGGACATTCACCAAGGACCAAATCTTCTGGAACCTTTATGTTAGCTTCTCAGCCTCCAGAACTGTGAGAAAAAAAATGTCTTTTTTTTTAAGCCACCCAGTCTCTGGTACTTTGTAATTGCAGCTGGCTAAGACATTAACTTAATACAGTTTCTAGACTGAATTACTCTATTTGCTATCATTGTTTGTGTTTGGACAAATATTAACTCTTTCCCCTGCTGTTCGTATGGGGAGAAGGGACATACATGAAATGCGGGAAAGGGGTGTACAGTAAAAGGGGTATCCACTAGTGTCCGAAGGATCTTCACTGATCTTTGCACTTGGTCACTAATTTTACCTCATCCATGGCCTATAACACCGGCCACACCTGGCTTGTATGGGGTTATATTGTAGAACCCACAGCCCCAGACTTGCTGGGGATTGTCCTGATTTCCTTTGTACATATGCAAGGCATGGAGATCCAGGAAACAGAAACAGACATATCTATTGGGCTATAGTGACTGTCTGTATGCCATTATCCCTCCACTTATAAGAAATGTCAACATCAAGGTCTCTGCCTAAGAGATATATTTGGGTTCCACCTTATCCACGTCAACTGTTATGTGCCTCTCCCTTACTGCATGGCTCTAAGGGCCCAGTGGGCCTTTATTCCTCTTCTCTCTCTCTCTCCATCTTCCTCTGTTTCCCCTTATTCACTAAAAAATCCCTCAGTCTGAAGAACAGACTTTTCTATACCTGCCCAATGCCATAATATTTTCAATAACATTAAGGGAATCCAACTTTTACTTTTTTCTCAGTGGTTTCCATTTTAAGACTATTACTGCAAAATTGTATTTTTTTTTTTACTCTTGGAATCTAAATTTTAATTTACAGTCTGTTTTTACATTCTTTCTAAATTAATTGTAAGTCCTTGCCCCTATCTCTAGCACAAGGAGATGGAAGCCATGGGTTAACTAAGGAGAGAGCCTTACTCAGTGAAGTCAAGAAACAAATAAAACCACATGAATGTTTCATAAAAATGTAATGCCAATTGCAAAATGGATTTCTTAGCTTTCAGGAATATGATTGGGACTTCCTTCTAAATGCTCTTAGAGCTGTGTGTTCTGTACTTTAGTGACTGTATTATTCTTCTTCTCAGAAATGCCACACCATCTTGCATTTTTAACATATAATTGATACATATTTCTGAATGTTGAGTATAAATCATATGTCCTATGTGAAATTGTCTTCGATACTTTTAGATCTGAATAATCTCTTCCTTATTCAATCAGTAACTGGCAAACACACCTATGTGGGCATACAGTTCTGGTCCTTAAGGAATTTGGAGATAAACTTGTACAAACTTTGTATATAAAAGTACAGATAGGAATCATTTTATGTTTTAAGCCACATACAAGATTCTGTCACATTTCTCCTCCTTGGACTCCTTTTTTTCTTCCACCCTTTATAACCTTTAAAAAGTTGAAAAAAAATAAAAATAAAAACCATTCTTAGCTCACAGGCTTTGCTGTAATTTGCTCCATGTGCTAGTTTGCTGAATCCTGTCCTAGACTAAGATCTTAAAAAGAAGGACAATATTGAAACAAGTTTGTGTGCTCATAATTTATTAAAGTGGCAGAAATTAATGTGTCAGACAAGTGACAGAAGGCTGGGGGAGAAAGTCCTGATTTGGTGAGTGGTGAGAGCCTCTCCTCACCCTCACTCTGATCATCGGTTGTCCCCTACTGTACAGTCTTATTTGTACAAATAATTTGGAGCTTTATATTATTTCTATAACTTCATATTAGCCTCTCATTTGAATGGGAAATTTTTCCTCAATGACATTAAAATCTCTCTTCTTCTTTTGGAGACATTTTATTTGGAAATAACTAAAAAATTGCAGAAAAGTTATGAGAGTAGGAACAAGACAAAAACGATTATGCTTTCTATAAATTTAAATAGATTTAAAATTTAACCTCTTGGCTTTATCATTGATTTCTTTACTTATAATTTTTTCCTGAACCATTTGAAAGTGAGTGGCATACATCCAGACCTTATCCTTTAATATCTCAATGTGTATTTCCTAAGAATAAGGATATTCCCTTATTTTTACCATAACACAGCTACCAAGATTGGCAAATTTATTAAAGGAATATTTCTGTCTAATCTACCACTCTACCACCTGCAATGGTCTTTTATAAAACATTTATTTTCCCACTTTTTTCTGCCAGTACAAGATTCAGAATAGGATTGGGCATTTTGTTCAGTCCTCATGTCTCCTTTAATCTGGATTCATAAAAACTGTATCTTACCATTCAGGTAATCATTGACAAATGATAAACCTATACGTGGTTGGTTAATGCATTTATAATTCAAGAAACAGTTTTCCTCAGTGGCCACTAGATCGTCAGTCCTTCCAAGGAACTAAGGTCACACTGGAGTGAGGGCCTCATTTCACCAGATGACTAGCAGCTGCGTCCCACACCTGGCCTTGGTTGGTTGGTTGTTTCTGAGCTCACTGCACCTACCATCCCTCACCAGCACAACAGCGATGTGACAGTCACAGAGGATAAGATCAGCGTTCTCTTTAAAGTAGCCAAAATGCCGAGCCTTTCTGGCCAGGCTGGTTTGCCAAGGCCCTGGCCAATGTCACCTTTGGGAACCTCATCTGCAGCCAGCACTGCACCTGTGGGAGGTCCTGCCCCCTTCACCTCTGTGGCCTCAGCTAAGGAGAAGAAAGGGGAGGCAAACAGAAGAATCTGAGGCATCCGATGGTAACATGGGCTTTGGTCTTTTTGACAAAACCTCTCGTAACACTTTCAGTAAAAAGCTGAACTCTTAAAAAAAAAGGAAATAAAGGAAAGAAGGAAGGAAGGAAGGAAGGAAGGAAGGAAGGAAGGAAGAAAGAAAGAAAGAAGGAAAGAAAGAAAGAAAGAAAGAAAGAAAGAAAGAAAGAAAGAAAGAAAGAAAGAAAGAAAGAAAGAAAGAAAGAAAGAAAAAGAAAGAGGAAGAAATTAAAAGACAAGACAAGACACCGGACAATAGACTAAGCAAGTCCTATTTATCTGGACAGTTCAATGGCATCTAACTGCCCTCAGCAGTAATTCTAAATACTTTATCCAGCTTTCCAAACTTCCATTAGATATTTTCACTATTTATCCATGCGCTGCTCTTCCTGTGGCTGCAGCCCCTTGTAGCTGGGTTCATAAGCTGGGGCAGGCATCTCTGGGTGTGAATTCTAGCTCTACTTCTTGTTCGCTGCATGGACTGCAAAAATTTTTTTTCTTCTCCTTCTCTGTTTGCCTTTTCTTCTGCTTTTAATTTGATTGTCAATTTTTGGTTTTTACTTTCATTTGGAATATATAGAGATAGAGACAGAGATAGAGAGATATAGATCTTTTGTTTTTTTTATATGATATACCTCTCTTACTCAATTAAGAAATTATGAGTGACAATCAGGGCCCAATATGTTATACCAACCGAGCTATGAATGTTTTCCATTTGTCTTTCTTCTGTATGATGTAATTTACCTTCTAAACTCAGTCATAATGGTGAACAACTAAACGTTTTTCAGGGGCTCCTGGGTGGCTCAGTTGGTTAAACTCAGGTGATCTCATGGCTTGTGAGTTTGGGCCCCATGTCAGGCTGTGTGCTGACAGCTCAAAGCCTGGAGCTTGCTTCAGATTCTGTGTCTCCCTCTCTCCCTCTGTTGCTCCACCGGTCGCTCTCTCTCTCTTTCTCTCTCTCTCTCTCTCTCTCTTTCAAATATAATTAAACATGTAAAAAATAAAAAATAAAATAAAAAATAAAATAAAAGTTTTTCAAATATATTATTATGAATATATTTCATAAGCAGAATATTTTGTCAAGTGGGTTAAGAGGGTAATGGTCACAATGAATTTTGTTCAGGTGTCCTCTGATAAGCCTGGGAATGTCTTGACATGAGACCCAACTTATGAAGCTAGTTCTCAGTGTTCAAATATGTGCAGCAAGTTGGTTGTTCTGTTGAAGACAAAGAGTTCACATACTCAGAACAAATGTTTAATTGTGAGGCAAGAATAATTAAGTGGTGCCTGAGTATAGAACTGAATACCCTCACACCAATTTGCATTTAAATATTGGCAAAATTATTGCATTATATGAAAGTCTTTTAGTAATAAAATAATGTTTTTGATGAAATACATATGGTTAATTAATAACCGAAAGTCACCCCAATATTCACACAGATAAATTATTGACACTACCAAACATGAAATTACAAAAAGTTATTTTGTTAATGCAGTTTCCAACCTACCAAGACATATAATTCAGAAAAACTCATAAATATATCAATAATTTTTAACAGGACAATAAAACTTTCATATAAAAATATCTATATTTTTAAAATTACAAAATATCATAATAAGTTAAAAAGTAAATGCATGCCAATCAAACTATAAAACGTTTTTACTCTTCTGGAGATACTGCTTTCCTATATAACAGAGAAGGGGACAGTCTACATTCTACCCTTCACTTTTTACTAGAAATACAAAGAGCAAAACTTCTTTGTTTAAAACTAGCAAAGTGTATAAACTAATTTACTGCACTGATACCTATAATTGATGTTTTCTACTCATTTGTATCTTCTGTAAGTACAATACATCTGTAATTTTCTCAAAGACATCTATAACTCATAGCAAAGAAAAATCATATTTATCTCAACAAAAGCAAAGATTGTGATTTGTGTGGTCCAATGACTTCTGTGCTATGAATGCAGGTTTGTAAAAATGCTCTCTAATCATAAAATTTATTTGTAAAAAATAATGATTTACTACTAATCATAAAATTTATTTGTAAAAAAATTAGCATGCCATTTAAAAAACTCTTGATATTATGGACAAAAATCTAGTGGCGATAGCTCAGAATAGATTTTTTTTTTTTTATGAAAAATACAGTTGGGGCACCTGGGTGGCTCAGTCAGTTAAGCGTCTGACTTCCGCTCAGGTTATGATCTCAGGGTTCCTGAGTTCAAGCCCCACATTGGGATCTGTGCTGACAGTTTGGAGCCTGGAGCCTGTTTTGAATTCTATGTCTCTCTCTCTCTCTCTCTCTCTCTGCCTCACCACCACTTGCGCTCTGTCTTTCTCTGTCTCTCAAATATGAATAAACGTTAAAAAATTAAAAAAGCAAATACTCACATTTAGTTTCTATGTAAAACTCTACCATTAGTTTTGTTTACAAATCACCTCACTAAAACTTAGACCTAGTCTGTTGAAAATTTTAAAAATTGAGAAAAGAGACTTTAGCCTTTGATTTGGAAGAAAAGAATAATTGATTTTCTTATTTTTAAAAATAAATATTACTTTCCTGTATTTTTAAAATAAGTATTATTTATCTCTCTAATTCATCCACTAGAATGCATCTGCCCATGCTTTCCTCATATATAATTGTCTATGATCAGCACCTGTTGTTGTGAATGGCATTATCTCTGCAGTATTTGAATGGGAGTGAGGTGACAGAGTGACCATCTGTCAGCTCAGTATTGATTGTATATTTATTATTTATATCGTGAATGAATTGCAACACCACCTGGCAATATCTCTATTATTGTCATTCTGTATACCACAAATACAATATTTTGCTTCTGAATAAATCAGTTTCTCTTTGAATTCTGTGTGGTGTGATAGTGTTTTAACTAATTCAAGTTAAGCCACAAAAGCACATTTGTTTTGATTTTCAATTCTTAATTATTTTGTTTTGCTGTTTATATTTTGTTTCCTCTGAACATTGAGCTCTTACCTAGATCAAGTGAGGAATTATAAAGACATAGAGACATGTCCCTTGCCTTCCAAATCGAACCCTTAGGGTTGCAAATTGTACACTTGGCTCTACCTCATGAAACATCAGAAATGACTTTCCCCTTAGGGTATCTTACTTCTTTGAAAAAACAAGTCCTCACCAATGCTAATCTTAGTATATAAACCCTGTAAGATATCAAGCCAGTCCATCTAATAGTATGTAATTATCAACATTTAAAGTTTATTATTATAGATCAATATCATGTTGGTGTTGATATTCAGAGAGATATTAGAAAGATTATCTTGTCAAACCTAGAAATCTAAATAAGTTGAATTCGTAAAAATAGAGAGTCCATTGGTGTTTTCTAGGGCCTAAGGGGTGAGCAAATGGGGAAATGTTGGTCATAGGGATAATTTTTTCATTATAAGATTTGTAAGTACTGGAGATATGAAGTACAGCGTGGTGACTATAGTTAACAGTACCGTATTGTACACTCAAAATTTGCTAAGAGAGTGGATCTTGTTCTTACCATATATACCTCCCCACATCTCCCCCAATACGTAGTAATCACTGAGGTGATTGATGTTAACTTACTTATTGTGGTAATCATTTTACAATCCATTTGTGTATAAAGTCATCATGTTGTACACATTAAACTTATTAAATATTATCAATTATATAACAAAAAGCTGGAAAACAAAAAGCCTTCTAGACTAGAGCTTCAAGATACTCTTCATCCTCACCAACACAACCATCTCAATGGCGAAACAATTCCAGAAATTTTCCTTTCAAGACACAATAGTAAGGGAAAGAAAAGTCTTGGTAACCTCGCTTTCTTCATTTTGCTTTGAGGCCCTACAGATACGAATATATGATAACATAAAAGATTTCTGTTTAAAATACAGTAACCTATTGCTGTGAAATAGTTCCTTGGCATTCCCGTTCCAGATAAATCAGAAGAAACAACAGTACTGATAACTTCTTAATAAGAAACATGTTTACTTCAAGGAATCAGTAATCCACATAAATAATAATCAAAAATAATTATGATACTTCAGGCTAAATGCAACAAGTACTCATCCATTTGTTCATTTAATAAACATTAATTACATTAATCTTAGAATAAATCAAGTTTAAGTCAAGGACACAGATACACAGCTTTCTTTGAACTTTGTGTAATGATGCTAAAAGACAAGGCAATCAGCAGCTATAATATGGGCTTTTATTAGGGAAGTGGGATAAAAAGTATGTTACAAGCCCAGTTTGAGAAACAATAGTAAAATTTTTAAGAATCTTAATTATATGATTGCAGAAATGCTGTTAATAGATTTACAGATGTTTTATAAAGTAATAAACTTTACTACTTTCTTAAAATTAATTTAAATGTATACATATTTAGGGTGATAGGTAAATTTTTGAAAGTAGGATTTTTAATGAATATCCATGGAAAATTAATTTTAATTTGCTAGCAAGTTCTGCTTTCTCTTTTTAAAAAACCTTGATCCAAATGCTTTATTTAGACCTAATTTCTGGAACTGTTTCAGAGGCTTTTTGCCATGCATTTTTAATAAATAATGAATTATTTGAAAATTTTGAAAAGCTCAAAGAGAAAATATTAAATTGCTAATAATACCACTTCTCAAAGATCGATTTCTCAGTACTACCTTTAATAATAAAAAATAAATGTAATACTGTGTTGGATCATTGAGAGATATGTCCTCTGAAATATATTTGTAAATCAGTTAATGTAATTAATTACAGTTTAAAGGGCCAAATTCCTTGTTCTTATAAATCTATACTAATTTTAAATGTTATATAATCTGACATACACTTGTGAAAGACTGTTGTGTGTCAGGAAAAAAAAATTCTCAGAGAAGAACTCAGCAATAGCAGAAAGATTTTAGTGGATGTGAAGGGATAATTGAGTGCTTGACATCTAACTTTTTAGGTCAAAACCTGAAAAGGCAGTATGTGAAAATAAACTGATATAAAATCGTAGAATTTTAGTTGGGAGTTAGGTTGGTGGTTTCATAAAACAAATTGAGTATGTGACCTGGATTTCAGAAGGTGCACAGAACAAAAGAAGAGTGAGTTAAGAGCTAGAAGCCAGTTTAGTCCATGGAATCTCGAAACAGTGGATGGATACAATCAAAGTCACCTATGGCCACAGTCCAAATGGTCAGGGAGGAGGTGAAAACATGAAACAAATTAAATTCTAGTTTTCTTGTTATGAGGAGTGGATATTGGGGGCATTCAGGTCTTTCACAGCTAAAGCCGAATAACAAGGTTAATGCCACGAACTGACTGACTATAACATGATATATAAAATGTATTGCCTTGCAGTAATAAGTAATCAACAGTCTTATTTTTATTTTTACCCCATTTAAAAATTTATTAACTGATAAGAATGCTATACAGAAAGACAAAGTTCAGAAGATTTTTGACATCTCAAATTGATTAATTATCTGTCACAAATTGCTTCTGAAAAAATTAACTTTATAGATTGTATACAAAGGAAATTTTGTAAAGAAAAAAAACCTGTATTTATAAAACTAAATGTAGTGTCAGAAAAAGAAAGTTCTACATATTGGTTATAATTAGCAGTGATCTTTTCCATCTCTATTTCTTGGCTCATGGCCCTGTACCTCTCTCTACTCCCATTCCATTGTCACAACACCTTTTCTCCCTCTGCTTCCAACATCTTATCACCCTCTCTGACTCTGACCCTCCTGCATCCTTCTTACATGGATTTTTTTTTTTTTTTATTATATTGGGCCCACTTGAAGAGCTCAAGATAATCTCCCTAACTCAAGACCCTTAACTAAATTGCATCTGCAAATCCCCCTTTGTCATGCGAAGTAATACATTCACAGGGTTCTTGGAATAAAGACACAGATATCTTGAGAACACGGATATCACTCCCCCTACCACAGATCCAAACAAACCAAGCTCATATTTGCCTTCCTTCATTGTTGAGTTCTCAGTGCTGAACACTGCACTTTGAATAGGCTACATATTTATATATGTGTATATTTATTTATTTATATTTATATATATTTGATAGAATTTTAAAAAAATAACATTTATTAATTTTTGAGAGACAGAGATAGAGCACAAGCAGGAGAGGGGCAGAGAGAGAGGGGGACACAGAATCAGAAGCAGACTCGAACCCATGAACCTTGAGATCATGACCTGAATTGAAGTCGGACACTTAGCTGACTAAGCCACCTAGGTGCCGCTTGATAGATATTTTTAAATGAGTGAGTTAATTGGTCTTTGAAATGATATATACTTTGCAAGCTTTATGTAGTCTATCGTTCATTTTTATATATTAAGTACTAAATTTTTTTCAGATTTATCAAAATATCTTTATCATTAAAACCAAACATTTTAAAGTCTGAGAAAAGATTTGATGTTGGAAGAAAAAGTAACTGGAAATCTTTCTACAACCTTGCATCTATGTGGATCTTTCTAGAAAGATAATTCACTGCATTGGGGAAAGTTTGACTTTTTGTTACAAAGCTAATTTTGAGACAATTCTTCATGTTGAACTGACACAGATCTTCATGTTTTAGCTTATTTTAACCTTCTGGAGAAACAGAACAAGACAAATCCTTTCTTTCATTTAATATGTCTTCAAACATTTTGGGTCACTTACTCATTTCATTAAATTATTTTCTGTGACAGTGTCTTCAAAATTCCTACACTTAGATTGATTTTTGGATTTTTCTTGTTTCTAAAGAACTACTTTAGTGTAGTAACTAATACAAACATAATGTCCAGGTTTTATGTGATCAATACATTGTATAACGATAGAATTATTACCTTTATTAGAGAAAAACTATATGTATACTCAGAAATATTTTGCTTAAAATATATTTTATCTCATAATGACCACTAGTGAGGGAAAACTGCCTGCTATTTTGACACAAAGTAGTTTCAAGCAATTTTTAAAATCCTAATTCAGATCATTACATTTAACCATGTGAATGCTATCATGTTGTTTTTGGCTAAATATTATAGCCTGCCAAAGTCAATTTGAATCCTGGTTTTCTTGAGCAGCTTACCTAGAAACTATTACTCTCATTCTTCATATTTAGGAAGAATTAATCATTAACCAAATTGCTACTTTTTTTCATCTTTAAACATTAAAAAATGGCATTACTACAATAAAAGAAACAACGTTACCAGATGCATTTCTGTGATTATGGGATCAAGTAAAAATAAAACTATCAAATACTTTGGTTAATTTGGATGGGTACAATTGACATTAAATTCAGAAAGATGTAAGTAAAAGACAAGACGCCTTTGTCAAAATGCCAAAAAACCTATGTATACTTAAAATGTATCTGTAGTTGGGGCACCTGGGTGGCTCAGTTGGTTAAGTGTCCGACTTTGGCTCAGGCCATGATCTCAGGGTTTGTGGGTCTGAGCCCCACATTGGACTCTGCTGACAGCTCAGAACCTGGAGCCTTCTTTGAATTCTGTGTCTCCCTCTCTGTCTGCCTCTCCCTTGCTTGTGCCCCTTTTCTCTTTAAAAAATAAATAAATAAACATTAAAAAATGAATGAAATGTATCTGTATAAACCAAGCGCTTAAAGATGTATTATAGGTTTTTAATATTTATGTATTATATATTTTATGGACATCTCAAGATCATTATGTGATCATTAATTAAAAAATAAAACTAAAAAATCACGTTATGGTATAGAATTAATATTACAAAAAATATAGAATCATTTTTTTGAAAAATAAACTCAAGATGTTTCAAAATGATTCTAAAGAAATAGAATTAAAGAAATTTAAAGAATGTGAAAAATAAGAGTTATGGTAATAAATATAAAGGAACTATTATGTCAATTATGTAGGTCTAAAATAAGACACAGGGATAAATTAATAAAAACCATGCCCCAAAAACATAATTGAAGTGAAAAGTTTCCTCACATGATGAATTTCTACAGATTAGAATATTAACAATTTGGAATTTGGAAATAAAGAATCATACAGATATCCGGCGAATAAAAAAAAAAAAAACAGCTAAATAAAAGGAATGTACATTAAAAATAAAGAATTTTTTTAAAGTATCCTCAGGAATGTTTACTATATTAAAAATTAAACAAAACAAAAATTGAACATTTTGTTAAAATAGTAAAAAAAAAAACAAAAAACAAGCCATCAACCATTGCCAGGTGTAACTTATGTTTAAGACATAAAAAAACTTTATAGGTATGTAAGTTCTCATAAGGTATAGCTTTTTGAAAAGTTACCAGAATTTGCTTGTACTGTGGCCAGACAGAGACAAATCAAAACAGAATGCAAGACTGGGGAAAAGCACAGGACACTGACATCAGTGACACTGGTTTTATAAGTGCCATGCATAGATTCCAAAACAAACATAGCAATTTAATCATGTAAAAATACCCATGATAATGGAAGAATAATGTGTAGAAATAAAATGTTAATTTCCTTATGTTACATGGGGATAAAAGATGCTTCAATCTTGATTTGATAATTAGAAAAAACATTTTTGTTAAATATAATGACTATCAAAATATAAACAATTAAAGGCATCATTGATAATTACCAAAGAAAAACTAATAGAAATATGGTTTATCGAGTAAAAAAGAAAGACACAAGAGAGCTTGATACCATGAGCATTAAGTTTGATTTATAGCTAACCTCCTATGTTCTATTAAGAGCAAAGCTTTAAAGTTGGTACAAATACTAAAATATAATTGTATGAGAATAAAAGATGAAAAAAATAAAAAGATAAGAGGATAGTAGGTGAGAATGTGGCACAGGAAGAACAAAACTAAAATTTTTGATCCTCAGTATTTGTTGGGCATTTTTAAACTCCTTACATGCAACAATTCTCAGAGGTAATTAATGTCAGCATCATAATTATCTTCAAATTACAAAATGGAAAAACTGAAACTCGGAGAGGTGTAATAATAGTAACAAATGGCATCTATTAAATGGCTAAGTCATTACATTCTAAGTCAAGAAACATTAAGTAGAGCAACATATACAATTTATAGTTTTGTAATATTAACTACAAGATTAAGATATAATAACCATGTACCTTTCTGCATGAGTAACAAGCTACAGCTGGAAGAAATTCTAAAATTAAAATATATGAATAGAACAGTAGGAGAAAATGACAAAAATGACAGCCTTCGACAAATTAAGTTGGGAAAAAATGAATGAGTATACAATGGCTCTAAATAATATGGTAAATGTGTTTAGATTAATAAATAATAACTATGAGGGGTCCAAAAGTTAATCTAAATTAGCCTTTACTTATTTATACATATAATGGTTAAAAGTTAAATTATAGGTGAACTAAAATAATTATAAATGAAATATCCAAAACAAGCCAGACAATAATAACCACACAAGCCTGTTACAAAAACAAAACAAAACAAAACAAAAACCCTCCAATATGACCTTTTTAGAAGAAAAGAAAATTACGTTCTCAATAATCTCTTATGCACTCAGGTTTAACACATATAACTTAGAAGGCTGTTAAAGTTATAATCACTGATAGACTCAGTATTATAAATGTACATTATGTTGAGAAAGAATTGAATTGAAACAGATAGACCTTATCTAATTGAATAAAAATATCAAAAGAAAAATAAACTTATGAATAAAGAGGAGAAGTGAACACAGAGACAGAAGAAACTAAAATTCAGTACCAAATTATGTTCCATTCTGTGGCAATGCATATTAAAGGCATGATAAAATTGAAAATAATTGAGGAAAATATAAATGATCAAACTTGGCTTTGTAAAAATGAGAAATCACCAAATTTTAACAAGCAATTCAGTCAGTAAAATGACAGACTAAACAACTGTTTAAATCTACAAAACAACAAAAGAATATACGTGTAGATAATAGGAGATGAATTATGTCGACAACATTTTGAGAGGTGCCTGGATGGCTCAATTGGTTAAGCGTCTGATTTCGGCTCAGGTCATGATCTCATGGTTTGTGAGTTCAAGCCCCATGCCGGGCTCTGTGCTGACTTATCAGAGCCTGGAGTCTCTTTGGATTCTGTGTCTCTCTCTCTCTGCCCCTCCTCTGCTCCCACTCTGTCTCTCTCTGTCTCTCAAAAATAAATAAGTGTAAAAAAAATTTTTTTAAATGTATTACCTGACTTGGCACAGTATTTACATGGTCGTAGTCATGTACAGACTGGGCTCCTGTGTATCCAGTGATCTGAAGGCTGGAAGTCAGGGTAGTGCAGAGGGGCTAGTGCCTCAATGGAAAAAGCAAAGTCAATACACAATATCAATATTTTTCAAAGCCATTCAGAATTCTGAGATTTCAAAAGACTTAATGACTGAGAAATTCACTTGTGGGTCTTGTATGCCCACATGATAAATAATGTGACTACACTTTCATCTATCATTGTCATCACCATCTGCCTCAATATCCCCACTGACCTGTCTTAATCTTCTACCAGAAGGTAGTGCATAGAACCGTGACATCAGTTAGTTGCTAGCCTTTCTCTTCTTGCTGCTGCATGAAGGAATATTTGGTTGGGTGAAGCTTGGTCAGAGAAACATGGTACTTTTTTTTAATGTTTATTTATTTTTGAGAGAGAGAGAGAGACAGAGGCAGAGACACAGTGTTAAGTGGGAAAGGGGCACAGAGAGAGAGGGAGACACAGAATTGGAAGCAGGCTCCACACTCCGTGCTGTCAGCACAGAGTCCAACATGGGGCTCGAACCCACGAACCAGAAGATCATGACCTGAGTTGAAGTCAGCCGCTCAACCTACTAAACCACCCAGACACCCTATGGTATTTGCATTTAAGATCGAATTGCCTGTTCTTGCAGGCTTTCGAATCAATATTACTATCATTTAACAAACATTATGTTTAGTAAAGTCCCTTTAGTATTGCCTGAGGCAGTAGGCAGTAATAATTGAAATGTTATCACATATTTAAAATAAATATCCGATAGAATTCTTTTTTGAAATAACTTTATTTAGGCAGATACTGGGAGAGCATATGTACTTAGTAACTCTGAAGAGAGGATACATTAGGTTTAACCAATAACTGGCTAGATCTGGAAAATGTCACAGTCTAATCAAAAATCTCCATGGTTTTTTGTTCACTTACTGAGTAAGTGCTCTAATGCCCGACCAGGTTAAGTTCCACGTTGAAAGGGCTTTTCCCTGACAGGTTTTCTCTTTCTGCCATCTGTGTCAGCCTTTGCGAATATTGAAATGATTTGTCAAAAGTGGACATGCTTAGCAGTGCAACCAGTGGAAGGGGCTTTGGCAACATTTTTCATCACACTAAGTGAACACCAGTGTTCAGAAGAATGAAATTTATTAGAATACAAATGAATGTAACTGCAAAAAGAGCAGACTGTGTCAGATAACTACTAAAGGGAGTTTAGAAGAGTCAAATACTTTGAAGTTTTCAATGTGCAATTCACCAAATTAATGATTTTAATATATGCCTTATATATTTAGCCATGTGTCAGCTTAAACATTCAGAGAACAGATATCTTATAAGTAGAGCAATAAAATGTGTGTTTAAAACAGTATATTTTCAAAATTATTTTAACTTATCAAATTATAAAATAATAATTCATTAAACTTTGAATATAATATTTTTATTAATAGTAAATAATGACTTTTTACATTTCATAGTTTAAACTATTCTAATAAACATATGAATTTATTTATAGTAGCCATATTTGACCTAACTTGTTTGTTAATTAATTTTAATCCATAGTTATCTTTTTAAAATATTTTCAATTATTTTATTTATATTTGAGAGACAGAGAGAGAGACAGAGCATGAATGGGGGAGGGGCAGAGAGAGAGGGAGACACAGAATCCAAATCTGTTGTCACAGAGCCTGATGTGGGACTCAAACTCACAACTGCGAGATCATGACCTGAAGCCAAAGTCGGACACACGACCAACTGAGCCACCCATGCGCCCCACTTACCTTTTTAATAGTACCATCCAGAGTTACCTTATTTACCATCCATAGTTACCTTATTAATATTAATATTATTATTATTATGACAAAAATATTTAGGTGGAAATTTTTAAACTTGGGAGATTGTTCTAAAGCTTTCAATATCATATTCAGTTTCTGCTCCTAATTGTTAGCACATTTTTTCGAATTGTCAGGAAAGAATTCACTAACATATGTAACCAAATCTACATCTTTTATTGAAATACCATATAATCTTAGATTAAAGAAAGCTGTATCATAAATTTTGCAAATTGAGCCTCTGTTACATAGCTTACCCAAATCATAGCTCTGCCATTTGCCTCTATGACAGGGTAAAAATAAGAGTCTCATAAAAACAAAATAAAGAAGACAGTCTGTCATTCTTTTCTAAGAAAACGTTTGTCAGGAACCTTTCAAAAATAATTGGGAAGAAAATGTGTTGCATTCTACAACCCAGTGAGTCATTTTAAGGTGCATCTGAGCATGTTAAAGGATGATAATTTTTATGATCAACCTAGTTGTGAAATGATGTATTCCCAAAGGTTTTTCAAACTTACTTAAAAAAAATATGTTACCTGATTTTAAGCTAAAGCCTTTATTCTACTTAAAAAAAAAACTAAAATTTTCTCTAGGCTGATGCTCAGTATTTTAGACTATACATATTTTATTGCTAAGTTCATTGTGCTCTGATTTACTCTGACAAATATTGTTTGGAGCCCTATTCTGTTTTAGAAAAATGTAGTCTAGATTTTAGTTTTTAATTTCTCAGCTAAGAAAATTCATATTTTCCTTTGAGAATGTGATGCTAATATGGATACTTTGTCAGTCAAAGGAATGATCATATTTCAGTTGAACGATAGCACTCGTCAGTTTATCTTGTTTGTATACTTGTTAATTTCCTCTAATCATTTATGATCCATACCAAAGCAGAGGCATGCCCTGTCATCTTCCTGTCTCCTATAATGCCTTGCATACAGCTCAATGTAAGTTTATTAAATTTAAATGTACATATAAAATGGTTTTCATAAAGCTATTGCTCAAAGACTGGCCACAGAGTTATTAGCCATTCATGTTCTATCACAATTAGAGTAATTTGTTAAATTCTAGCTACTTCTGTATTAAAGCATTATATTAAACATTTTATGTGAAATTTTATTAAAAATAAGGCTAATTTTGTTAAATGTAAAGTGCTTCCAAGATTAGAAACTTTTTATTTGATGCCATATAATTTTACAATAGCCTATCTTAAGCCACTGTTGATAACTTTAAATAGAATACATCCAGAAGTGATAATATAGCTGCCCATGTATGACTCATACGTGTTTGATACTGTTAACCTGTTAGCCACTTCTGTCTCCCTCAACTCACGGATTTTGTCCTCCTTGCTGTGAATCCTATTTTATCAGTAACATGTATAAACTGCTTTATACGTAGGTCTAAACTATTCTTCTACTTAGGAGAAGTAATGGGTTATGATATGAAAGAATGAATGAGACAGATTCTTCTAGTTACACATTTTCACATCACTCTTCCTCTCAAATATTGGGTCCAAAAGATACTAGGTAGTAATCATTAAACAAAAAACAATTTTCCTCCTAAATCAACTTTTACAATGTGATTTCAAGCTAACCTTATTTGCAAAAATAGAAGTATATTCCCTGTGGTTACATGAATGACACAGTAAATAGTACACACTAGTTATTTAGTGAATATTCATTGAATAGACACAGTTTTTAACTGTAACCCCACTATAAACATACTGAGTTATTAATAGTCTAAGCACTAGACCGATAGCTAAAATTTCTGATTATGTGACTCCAGTCTCTAACTAGCTGCATTGCATTTTCAAAGACTGTTTGTTTCTTTACAACAATTTCCTCCTTTTTGTTGGTATTGATTTATAAAAAGCTTTTGCAACATTGAAATCCATAAATATAGTAGTGTAAACAAGATAGATTCCTATGTCTCCCTCATGTAGCAATCCAGAGGTAAACACTGCACGACTGGTAAAATGTCACCATCAGCTTCTGTGGTGGATTTCGTCTCTGCATCCAGAGTGGTTGATCCATCCATCACTTTCCCAGTCAGCAGGAAAAGGAAACACAGAGGACACTCAAAACGCATATATTTGAAGTACATGGATGGAGATGTGGAATTCACTTCTGCTCACATTGCACTGGCCAGAACTTCATTACTTAACCATACCTACTGGAAGGAAGGCTGGGAGAAAGACCTCGGTTAGGGACAGGGAAGGGGGATTTGTATTCAGCTAACAATGAGGAGTTCTAGGGTAAAAAAGAAAAGCTAGAGGAGAAATGGAGGTAGACAAGTAAAAGTCTTTACTACATTGTGCTTCTTTGGATGAAGTAGATCATAACAATACTTCGCATTGAGCTTCATTAAAGTAGATTAAAAGATAAAAAGTATCATTAAAGTGCTTTTTCTTTTCTCTTAGATACTACTGGTTACTTTAAGTAGTTTTAGTGAAAACACTGTTTCACTAAAATTTTAGTGAAAATACTGTTTCTATAAATGCCTTACATGCTTTCTTGGGACCTATGTTTTCACAAATGATGGTGGTTTTTGAGATTTTCTTCTCTTTATACAACAGAAATGCGAATCCTCTTTATTTTTTAAGTTTTTGGTAAATTCTCAGGAACAGATCAGACAGGCTGAAGTACAATGATAAAATTAGGCATAAAGTTTCCTTATCAACCCATGCTGTCAATCATATGTAATTTGTACATTTTAGAAATTTGATTATTCAATTTTTTAATGTTTTTTTTTATTTATTTTTGAGAGCAGGAGAGACAAAGCATGAGTGGGGAAGGATCAGAGAGAGAGAGAGGGAGACACAGAATCTGAAGCAGGCTCCAGGCTCTGAGCTGTCAGCACAGAGTCCGACACGGGGCTCGAACTCACAGACCGTGAGATCATGACCTGAGCCGAAGTCGGACGCTTAACCGACTGAGCCACCCGGGCGCCCCTGATTATTCAATTCTTAAGTGACACTTATTGGTTACCTATTCAATTTCACATATAATGTCAGAGGAATATATCACCAGATGACAATGAAGAAAGCAGGGATTAATTACACTGGGGTGGCATAGCAGACCTCCTATCAGAGGCAAGTTTTAAAGACCCCAAAATAAGATTGAAGGGTGAATATATGTTTGACACATAGATGAAAGTGTAGCTAAAAAATGTGTGGTAGCTAGAAGATACTCTTATCAGCAGGAGCCACGTTAGTGGTTGTATTCTGAGTTGATATTCCATTGTTTGTCTAGGAAATGATGAGTGTAATGTACATTTTATGTGCAGAACATATAGTAATTTGAGGATACTAAAGAAGGAAAACCTATTCTACACCTACAATCACAGGACCTCATATACAGGTCCTTGCTCTGTACCCACGGACAGAGCTCTGTGCAGGATAGACCTCTGTGCAGGACACAAAGGTGGGGTTGAGGCAGCTGAATGATTTTTCATCTTTTTTCACCCTTTGAGCTCCTTCTGTATCAAATTTTGTTGCTTTTCACAGGAAGAATTTGTTGCTTGTTTCCCTTTGAAACCCCTCCAGCTTTGGAAAATTTGTGAGCATGATCTAACTAAAATAAAGATCTGTCTATGTAATTTGATGTTTTTCTTGTATTTTTGTATTTCATACAGGATAAAGTCCAAGTTACTTTGAAAGCATAAAAATCCTTCCATATTCTTGTTCATCTCCACAATCTTACTTCTAGTGTGTCCCTAACTCCTATATTATGATCTCATAATATTTAACTCCTGAGATAAACTAATGCATTCAGCATGTTTCTTTCCCGAATTTTTCCCTCATTGGCTAAATGCTATGCATTATTTACAGATCCCCGTCCTTATCCCATGCCATTTAGCCATGCTTTATTCACCTTTTATCCTCAGTAGTAAACTCGGTGCCAGTAAAGTGCTTGTCACAAAGTAAATAATCGTGAAGTGTTGAATTATTGCTCGGAATGATGGAGCATTTTTAACCCCTGGAGTTTAAGGATGGTTTGTAGGACTATTTCACAAGGATGAGGGAAAGCACAGTTCGAATGTCAAAAGAAGAGCTAAACTAAACTAAATGGCTTCCACGTTCCCTTTTGAATTTAAGATTATATTTAATACATAACGAATATTCATTCCAATTGTTTCTTTGAGTGTTACAGATGGTTACCTCCTCTATCCTTCCTTTTCCTGGAGTTGTCACTAGCAAATAATGAAAAGTTAAAGTGTTTGTGTATACAAATACTTGCACGTGTATATACACACAATGGTTTAGCTCACAGTGAATGACGGTGATTATTCAAATGACATAAACATGCTATCTTTTCTTATTCTTTTTATTAGGGTTTAATGTTGTTGTTATATTGAGCATACTTTTTGTAACTCAAGATGTACAGAAAGAATATAATTTAGGGGTTAACGAAGGCCACTTTCTGAAGCTAAGAAATGACCAATATTACACACTAAGAAGAATATATGCTAGAGGGTTTATAATTTAGACCAAAAAAAATAATTCTAATTATAGAATCGTTAGCTGTGAAACTTCTGATGATAATTAAATGAATAAATAAAAAATAAAGCAATGCTCTGTGTCCAGGGAAAAATGAGCTTACAAATTTTATGTGTGATGGTATAAAAAATAGATGATAACATGTTAGACTATGATAAACAAATAAACTTGATAAACTTTAGGTTTTAGTTTAAGTGCTATTTTCTTAATAGACCTCTTCCGAGTCTTCTTACTCTAAATTACTTTCTATTGGTATTCCTTTTTAGAAACTAATTGTGTACCTATGTATGTCATTATTTTCTTTCATGTGTCTGTTTCATTAAGTTATAAACTTGAAGGAAGAACCATATCCTTTTGTTCATCAATGAATGAATGGAACATTTGTTATCAGATAGTAGGCATTTTATAAATATTTAATTAAATGCATGGTTAATGTAGAGGAGAGCTAGGATTTTTAAGATATATTGTTTTTTTATATTGATAGGAAAGAAAGTTACTTAGCAGCAGTGCAGGTTATAAGGTTAAGTACCCCCTTTGAGGGCCCTCTTTCCCCAAATGTAATTGAAAGGATAGAAAAGTTCATCAAAAGAGGGGAAAACTCCACCTCATAATAGCAAGGATATAAGCAATATTCCTACTACAGCTTGAGACATCCTCTACTCAGAATCAGCAGGGGCAAAGAAAGGAAGGGAGAGAAAATGGAAAAAATGAAAGGAGGGGTAAAAATTATGTCATCTTTCAGTGAAATATTTTTGTTAGAGTTGTCCCGTAAGACAACTTTTTGTAAAACCAAAGGGGAGACAGAGAAATGCTTCAAGAATGAGAAATACATAAAGAGATGACAGAGAGGGAGAGATAGAAAGAGAGAGAGAGAGAGAGAGGGAAGGAGAAAAAAACTATAAATTTGATCTTGACCTTAAAAACATTCTTCATATAGAGGCAAATGATTGGTGATTAAAATCTCTACTTGGTTATGCATTGAATTGTATATAATTATCCCTATAAAATAAATACTACTTTCTTTTTTCACATTATATAAACCCATAGGCCTAGGAAAATAATATCAGCCAAGATTCAGTATAGAGAAAAGAATCTACTGTAGTTATTTTTTGCCAGAAAGAATTTAATACATGGTGCTTAATAAAATATAGTGATAACTGGAGAAGTTATCTAGTCTTTATTTACATGAATTACTTCCAGAACTTGATCAAATTGTCTCAAGTCAGATAGCTAACTACTTTTTTATTATAATATTATTGACTATATTTGCTATGCTGACTTTTCATCTATGCAAATTACTTATTTTATAACTGCGGCTACCTCTTAATCCCCTTCTTGTATTTCACTCATTCCCGCCCACTTCCCCTCTGGCAACCACCAGTTTGTTCTTTGTATTTAAGTGTCTTTTTGTTTATTTTTGTTTATTTGTTTGTTTTGTGTTTTAGATTCCACATATAAGTGAAATTATATGACATTTCTCTATCTCTGTCTGACTTATTTCGCTTAGCATAATATCCTCTAGGTCCATCTGTGTTTTCATAAATGGCAAGATTTTATTCTTTTATATGGCTGAGCAATATACCATTATATTGTAATTAATGCTGCAATAAACATAAGGGTGCATGTGTCTTTTTAAACTAGTGTTTTCTAGCTAGCTACTTCTCTGTTAGACAGTGTAATTTAAACCAATAGAAGAGATGAATGGTCAGCCTGGTAGATTAATGTTCTAATTTTCTGAGTTAAAAATATTATTCAAACTTGATAGAAAAAGAAATAAGTATTTGTGTGTGTTTCTTCACATTTATAAAAGTAATTGAGATAAGAACCAAAAATATTAATAGAACTCTTAATAATGAGATACAGAGGAAGGTGGAAAAGTAGAGTTTGGAATAAAGCCATTTTTTTCATATTTTATGGTAGGGAAACAAATTCCAGAAGTTTAGTCATCAACTAAAAAGCAATATAGTTTATTATTAGAGTTATAATATTTAGAACTTGGAGAAAACCACTGAAGACAAAACCGAAGTTATGAGAACGTGGTTCTTGAAGGTATGATTGGAAATGCTGGGAAGTAGGGTCTGTGGTGTTTGCTTTTATGATTGCCAAACTATGATGGTTGATTTTTATTTGCATTATATTCACATTTAAATTTAATATGTTTTAGTACATATGCTGAAGCGTTAACAAAAAACTTTAAGGGCAGAGATCTGTGTCAGTGAAAAATATTTAATAGAGGCTCCGATCCTGACTGGCTAGTCTACAGGTGTGCTGACAATGCAGATTGCATCTGTGGCCCTCTGTCGTGTCCAAGTCTGTGCAATGACTTCCCTCGGGGCTATATATTCCCGGCTCATTGGAGGCTAAAATACGACCTGACTGGAATGCAGGAAGGTTTGTTCTGCTCCTCCCTAAGCCATACAGAAGGCACCGCTATAGCTAATTAGTAGAGATAACCAGCACACAGGTGGCACCACTTTAGTTAACTAGTAGACTCCTCTGGCACACAGATGGGGCCTCTTTAGATAACTACCCTCAGACCTCACCACAAAGCTACTTCAATCGTCCCTCTATATGAGCTGTAGATGAAGGCCCAGGCAGTGGGGAAGCTGGTGATGTGTCACTCCTGTTGTCTGTCCACCTGCCTCCCTCTGTTGGTAAGTTACCCTGAATACGACTATGTAAATGCTATGGGGCAGTTTGCATCACTTTTCAGTCTCAAAGTGCCTTCTCCATCTAGGGAATACATTACTGACCCCACTTCGTTTTCTAAAGTGTCCCAGTAGTTCTATGACTCAGCCTTTTTCAACTTTGATTCCTTTTTAATTACAGAAAACTCTGTCACAGACTCATGAGTTTACCTCTTATATTTTAAGAGTATTACTTGTCAACAGTATGGCTATGACGCTTATATAAAATTCAAATATTTGGTTGGTTTAAGATATCTTAATCTTTTTATACCTTCCCTTTTAAATACTTCAATGAGTGCTAAACTGTAATAAAATATAGTGATATATTTAAAAAATAAAAGGCACTGCATAAGAGGAAGATGACCTAAGACTCAACAGACATGGGTTCCAAATTCATATACTTTCCAACTCCCAGCAATGGTCTTTGTCTCACCAAAATGTTGCTTTCTTTGTTAATTTCTGTTTTTTTGCATCCCGGAGAAGAGGGCTTCCCCATAGAAATCTTCACTTTGTTGTACTTTAGATTTCTGTTGTTTTTGTTTTTGTTTTTGTTTTTGTTTTGGATTTGCTTGTTCATTTGTTTTTGTAGAGTGGTGCTTTATTTCCAGGAAACAGTGTGTAAATACTAAGTAAACAATGGTACGTTAAGTGAAAACGAACTGTCAAGCTTCACTACTAGAAAATGAGTCAGAGTAAAACTTTATTTTCACCTTTGTTCTTAGACTCACATAAACTATTTAATTTTTTTAAGTTTTAATTATTTATTTTGAGAGAGAGACAGAGAGCATGAATGGGGGGGTGGAGGAGGACAGAGAGAGGGGAGAAACAGGTCCCAAGCAGGTTCCACACCATCAGCATAGAATGGAGCTCAAATTCAGGAAACATGAGATCCTGTCCAGAGGCAAAATCAAGAGTCAGAAACTAAACTGACTGAGCCACCTGAGCACCCCCTAACATTAACTATTTTAGAGAAGTCTTTCTTGAAGTTTAACAAAACTGCGTATCTTCCTGATACGAGAGTTCTCATAGCTTTGAAATATTTATGCAGATTTGTGTAGACATAGTTGCAATCCTCCATGGCCTATAAAACTATGTAAGTGCTAGATATGTTAACAAAAAAATAAAGTAAAATTCAGGAAAAGAGTTTTTTCTACTTCCAGGCTAGAATATAGAGACTAGAAACTGAATATGTTTTTCTTCAGAATGTCACAGTAAAAGGGCATCCATGTGATGATAAAACAGGGAGAAGAAAATTAAGGGTTTTTAATAGGAAAAAGAAAATGAAAAAAATAAGAAAAATCAAATACATCACTTTTAATATGTCATGTTACCTTATGTATAATTAAGTAGAGAATAGTAATCTTGGAAAACCTTGGGAAAAGTAATTTCAAATGTGATATTGTACAGAGTTGGTCTGATAAATTTTAAAACACATCTACACATGTTATAGGCAAATATTTTGTTTATTTCAGTGAAGTAATATATAACTATAGTCTCCTCACTTGGCCAAAAACTATAATTGCTAAAATATAAATTATAAATTTAGCTTTTACTCATGAAAAATTGTACTCTTCAGGGACACCAGATGTATTGCATAAAATAACTTGGTAGTCACAGATCTTTGGTACTCATTTTTGTTACTTGATTACATATATTTATTCTGTTGAATCCATGCAGTCTGTGTACTACTGATGTTACAGACATCTTTTAATGTAAAACTTAAAAATTCTGCATATGAAGATATTACGAGTCTATGGAGAAACATATAAATAATGGATTTTGCTGCCTCATCTCACTGAAAACAATTATTACAAAGCAAGTTCAAATACAGTTAAATCTCCTTAGTTGCAAAGAATGAGCATGGTAATTGTAGGAAAAGGCAATAAAGGCAGTTTTTACAATGTTGCTTCACTGTGATATTTTGTATCTGATAGAATGTGTGTCTGAGTTGATAGCTACAGGCGAGTCAGGCAATTTAAAATGTATATCAATTTTGAGATAAGGCCCCATGCTTGACAGGCTTTAACAAGGAGGAAATGCTGGCACGCTACACAGTATGCTTGAAAGAAAATGATGTACGTTGTATTCATGATTAAGAAATCAAAAAGATTTTTTTGTCTATGTACTAAGTGTCTTAGAAGCAGATAAGAACAAGCTCTTGAGACATGAAAACCGATTTAATCTCCTTATTTGACTCTGCAGAGAGATGTTTTGATCCCTACGTCACCCTCAGGTTAGAAGGTCTCTGGATAGCCTGGGAAGTCAGATACTTGTCAGAAAGTTCCAGATAAGAGCTACAGAATATACAAATGCACTTTATTTAAAGCAATATATGCATTATATAAGTATTCGTGAGCTTTTTGATATAGAGACCTGCTAAATATCAATTAAGTTTTGCTCAAGAGAGAAGGATTCTTGGAGAAAGTGCTGGACTAAGTCCTGATGGAACTGAATGACTGGCACCATGTTATAGGCTTTCCTAGATGAGAGGAATATGAAGAGCAAATGTTCCTAAGAACCCAGTCCTACCCGAAGATTGCACCTTGTCATGGCTGTGGACCAACATTGACAACATGAGACCAGAAAGACTTGTGGGAGGGTCCGTCAGTCCATTTATACCTTTTGTGCTAAACATAAACAGTGTTTCACAAGGTCGCTAACCTTAAAAAAAAAAAAAAAAAAAAGTTTTGTAATAAGTATGTATAAGATTTTTCTTCTCAAACAATACTCATAAACGAATTATAATAAGGCCTAGTATAGCAATTGTAGCAACCCTAATAGCATTATTAACATATTTTCCATCTAGTTATCATGTGGCATATTAATGTGTGTTGTAGTATTCATTAGATTTGTTCAAAATAGAAAAGTTTCCAATTGTATTGACAATTTATTTATTAATTAAGTTTTAATTTTAATTCCAGTACAGTTAACGTACAGTGTTACGTTAGTTTCAGGTGTAAAATATAGTGATCCAACAATTCTATACATTACTCAGTGCTCATCGTGGTAAGGGCGTTCTTCATCCCCATCACCTATTTCATGTACCCACCTCCCCCCTGCTTCCCTCTGGTAACCATCAGTTTGTTGTCTATAGTTAAGAGTCTGTTTTTGGCTTTCTCCTTTTTTTTTTTTTTTGTCTTTATTTTGTTTCTTAAGTTCCACATATGAGTGAAATCATATGGTATTTGTGTTTCACTGACTTATTTTGCTTACCGTTATACTCTTTCTCCATCTGTGTTGTTGAAAATGGCAAGATTTCTTCTTTTTCATGGCTGAATTCCATGGTATATGTATACCACGTATTCTTTATCCATTCATTTTGATGGTCACTTGGGCTGCTTCCATAATTTGGCAATTGTAAATAATGCTACAATGAAGATAGCGGTGCATGTATCCTTTTGAATTAGTGTCATCATAGTTTTTTGATAAATGCCTCGTAGTGTGAATACTGACTTAATAGGGTAGTTCTATTTTTAACTTTTGGGAGAACCCCCATACTGTTTTCCACAGTGGCTGCACCAGTCTGCATTCCCACCAACAGTGCACAAGGGTTCCTATTTCTCCACATCCTTGCCAACACTTGCTGTTTCTTGTTTTTTATTTTAGCCATTCCGACAGGTGTGAGGTGACATCTCCTTGTAGTTCTGATTTGCACTTCCCTGACGACAAGTGGTGCCGAGTATATTTTCACATGTCTATTAGCCATCTGGATGTTAAGGAGGGCACTTGCTGAGATGAGCACTGTGTGTGATATGTAAGTGATGAGTCACTAAATTCTATTCCTGAAATCATTATTATACTTTATGGCAAATAACTTGGATTTAAATATAAATACATACATACATACATACATACATACATATCTGTCTGTCTATGTCTTCTGCCTATGTTTTTTGGATTATTTGTTTTGGGAGTGTTGTTGTATAACTTCTTTTATTATACAGATACTAACTCTTTATCAGGTCATTTGCAAAGATCTTCTCCCATTCTGTAGGATGCCTTTTAGTTTCGTTGATTGTTTCCTTCACTGTGCAGAAGCTTTTAATTTTAGTGTAGCCCCGATAGTGTATCTTTGCTTTTATCTCTCTTGCCTCAGGAGACCTAGCTAGAAAAATGTTGCTATGGCTGATGTCAAAGAAGTTATCGCATGTGCTCTCTTCTAGGATTTTTATGGTTGCACATCTCACATTTAGGTCTTTACTCCATTTTGAGTTTATTTATTTTTTTTGTATGGTATAAGAAAGTGACTTAGTGTCATTCTTTTGCATTTATCTTCTGGTTTTTCCAACACTACTTGTTGAAGAGACTGTCTTTTTCCCATTGCATATTCTTGATATTTTGGTCAAAGACTTATTGACCTTTTAATTGTGGATTGATATTTCTGGGTTTCTAACCTGGTCCACTGATCTATGTGTCTAT
Organism: Paguma larvata; assembly: GCA_030068075.1. Taxonomy (NCBI): domain Eukaryota; kingdom Metazoa; phylum Chordata; class Mammalia; order Carnivora; family Viverridae; genus Paguma; species Paguma larvata. The sequence goes on from CM057840.1 coordinate 41,764,263, forward strand.
ATCTGTGACAGTATCATACTGTTTGGATTATTACAGCTTTGTAGTACTTGAAACCTAGAATTGTGATTCTCCAGCTTTGTTTTTCTTTTTCAAGATTTCTTTTTGACAACTTGGGATCTTTTGTGGTTCCATACAAATTTTAGGGTTATTTGTTCTAGTTCTTTGAAAAATGCTATTGGCATTTTGGCAGGGATTGCATTAAATCTGTAGATTGGTTTGGGTAGTGGATGTACATTTCAGCAATATTTGTTCTTCCAATTCATGAGCATGGAATATCTTTATATTTTTGTAATCTTCAGTTTCTTTCATTAATGCTTTTAAAGTTTTCAAAGTGCATGACTTTCACCTCCTTGGTTAAGTTTATTCCTAGGTATTTTATTATTTTGGAGACCACGATTTTTCAATATTTTTTTCTTTTTAATGTTTACTTATTTTTGGGAAAGAGAGAAAGAGAGAGAGAGAGAGAGGGAGAGAGGACAGGTGGGTCAGGGCAGAAAAAGAAGAAGACACAGAATCTGAAGCAGGGTCCAGGCTCTGCGCTGTCAGCACAGAGCCCATCACGATGCTCGAACTGGTAAACTGCAAGATTATGATCTGAGCCGAAATTGGATGCTTAACCGACTGAACCACCCAGGAGCCCCTGTTTTTAATTTCAATAGATTTGTGAAAGAAATAAATGAGCAATGATTACCAAATAAAAAATAATCAGAATATGTAAATAATACTATATGTTATTTCAGATTTTTAATATCAATTATTTAATAGATATTAAAATGAATATGCAACTCAATATTTACTAATAGGACAAAGCACTTACATTAGAAGAAATAAGAACTTGAAATGCAGACATTAGAGCATAGAAATTATATCTTAAATTATACATTTATATACAAAAGTTTACCCTTTGGTCTTCCTAAGAATTTTAATTAATAAAGTTAGAAAGGAAGCTTGTGAGGAGGAGGTATTAAGGTGGAGGGCATTTTACTGCTATTCTAATGGGTGATGGTTGTTGTTTAGCAATGTAATCAATGTTAGGATCACTATTGTAACAGCTTAATTCTGGAGGGAAAAGATGTCTGGTTGGGGGAAAATTCAGAAAAATTATTTGTGAGGTTATTTTAGGAGTCTGAAAAATTGATTAAGATTTGATATTGGTTGATGACAATGGGAATAAAGAAGAGAAACAGATTCAGGAGAGATTTCATAAGTAAGTCATGCATGACTCTTGGGTTGACCTGATATGGTAACTAATTTTGGTAAAATACAAAGATAGCTGGGGACTTATAATAAGATTGATTAGGCAGATAATGTAATCACATACCATGATTACATGCTTTGTGCTTTCTGAACTATCTTTAGACATACATTTATTCCCAAAATAAATATATTTTATTTATGACTTGGTGTTTAGTGTGACACTAACATAAATTATATGAATTACCCATTAGAATCTTTCAAGCAGAAATAAGATATTCACCAATTACTTTAAGTAACTATAACCTGTGAAGGATGATGTAAAGGAAGAACGTTGTGAAATACAAGTTCAGAGGTAGAGGAAAAGTGCCTGAATCAAAGGTCGTAGGGAAGGTTTCTTGGTAAAAAGAGGGAATATGGACCCTTATTAACTGCTAACCTCTTTATACTTAATACTCATTAAAACTTCAATGCAAACCTTATGATATAATGTCATTAGAGACATTTAGGCAATTCCGCATAACATGCAGTGGCCATCACCACCTTCCAGGTTGTCATACTTTTTCACTCACAAAGTTGAGGGCTTTTATCTTTAAGTTTATTTATTTATTTTGGGAGAGAGAGAGAGAGAGAGAGAGAGAGAGAGAGAGAATCCCGAGCAGACTCTGACTGTCAGTGCAGAGCTTGACGCAGGACTCAAACTCAGGAAACCTGAGCTGAAATGAAGAGTCAGATGCTTAACCGACTGAGCCACCCAAGCGCCCCCCAGAACGTTGAGTTTAAAAGCCTGGCACTAGCTTCGCCTGATACATCAAGGCTTCCATGATCTAATCCAAAGAGGTGATTTCTGTAAGTTTACTAATTTTCATGACAAAGGATACTAGCAAAAGCATGGGATCTTCTACAGTTATTTTCTTTTTCAGGATGACTTTTGCATCCATGATATAATATGTTTTTTTAGGGTAGAGAAAGAACACAACTCTTAATGCCCCAAAAGACAAAAGGAAAATTATCCAATGTCATTTTCGATCATCTCAAGTGTATAAGAGGCTAGGATAATGTCGATGGTAGGAAGAAATATTAACAAGTATATATGTCAGAGCATATTGTTAAATATATAATGAAGACAATCATGAGTGAATCTGTAAGAATGCATGTTTCCATTTAAGTTCCATTCATTGAATATGGTGAATTACATTATGTCCCCACATAAGAATTAGAAGTTTAAACATAAGAGCAAAATGGAAGGAAAACAGTGTAAAAGCAGACAGTCATGTCTAAAGGAGAAAAGTTAAACAGATAAAATGATTTTCAATCAACTCCAAAATCAATTTTACAATTGATCTTTTAAACATATATATTAGAATTTCAGATAATTACCATGTAAACCTTTTAGAAAAGAAAAATTCAATTAAATTGATCATAATTTGATGTAGACAATATTTTAAAATTGTGAAATTGTTGATTTCATTTCAATTACATTGGAAGAAATTCAGCTCTCTTTCTAAATTGCAATTTCTCATCAGCCTACACTATTGATCTTCGAAAACACATTTTATTAAGTTTATTGTTTTGTGTCCTATCATAACCTTAAAAAAACAATGTGGCAGAAGTATAGGGGCTTTTTGCCATTAGAGTCTGACAACACATGAGCAAAGTGATGATTTTCAACTCTCTTCTCCATGATCCTCGGTGTCTGAAAGGAATTCTTTTGGGAGAATGTTCAAATGGGTTTTTAGCTAAGCCAAAGTCAGAAAGGGAGAAAGAACTATACATGTGTGTGATTGATTATCATAGCCTAGAGATTAAAAACAAATAATTCTATGTGATCATCTATTCCCATACTCTTAAATTATGTAATCTCATTGAAGTGAATAAAGATTTTCTCAAACTATGGCGTGGTAATAAGCAAATCAACTACAATATGACATTCACTCAAAGAGATATCAATCACTGTCTTATTACCACAACCCAGGAAACCATCTCATAACAATTTATAACAGAGCCACTGTTTGGTGGCTTTTGATGGACCCTTGGTTCCATCTCAAATTTGTCTGAAAATTCTTCAGGAGCTGCCATCTAACTTGGACATCTTCAGAGATCACCCTGGCCCTCTAAGCCTTGCAAGTGAAGAAGAGAAGTTGCCTTACTTTATTAAGTTAATACATAGCTTTAGCCCCACTTCTTTTGGAAGATTTGCCTTCTTCACTTGAATTCCCAACTGAATATTGTTCTGTATGTTCCAATAAGACCACATATCCCCTACCTCTCACCTCCTAGAGGCTTCCTTTACAAGTCTTTAAATCCTGAATTTATCATCCCCAAATCCTCAGCCCCTTTTTCGTGTGTTCTTTAACTGCTTTTTCTTAACTGATTTCTGACAGTTCTCTGACGACCTTTTTCTTCAGCATCTTTCTTTTATTTTATTAATATTAGTTTTTAGAGATGAAGTATTTTTATTAAACTTTTTTAGTGTTTTTTTTTTTTTTCCTTTGAGAGAGAAAGAGAGTGCAAGCAGGGGTTTGGGGGCATAGAGAGAGGGAGACACAGAATCTGAAGCAGGTTCCAGACTCTGAACTGTCAGCACAGAGCCTGACACAGAGCTCCAACTCATAATCCATGAGTCATGACCTGAGCCGAAGTCGGAGGTTTAACCAACTGAGCCACCCAGGCACCCCAGCACCCTTCTTTTAAAAACTCTGTTTTTCCCCCTCACGTCTCACTTATATTTCAACATGAGAAGTTGAGTCTTTATTCAGTTCTATAGACTTCTCAGTCACTTTGACTAATATCAGTTTCTCCTATTTTATTATTGAACTCCCATAATATATATAAGATATATAATGATATAGGAATATTATAACATAATCATATATTATAGGAATATGTTATATATATATAATTATATATTTTATGTATATAAATATCATTTCTCTCTACAGCTCACATTATATTTTATAACTTTCATCTGTCTCTCTGCAGTACATTGTGGTTTGTTTCCTTAAATTTCCCTTCAAATTCACTAATTTTGTCTTCAACTGTATCTAAAATGTTCTTTATTGGACTAAATGGTATTATAAAAAGTATAACTTTTCTTCCTTGAAGTCAGAGTTTTTCTTTTACAAATGACCTGTTTATTTTCAATAATATTCCCTTCCTATCTGCTAGATTCTAATCTCAATGATATTATTTTTTAAAAGTAAGCATACTTTTAAAGAATTCCTTTTAAATTTCCTAATATTTGCTTTTTTCTAATATATAGTTATTCTATGTAGATTTTCCTATTTTATGCACATGCTCTTTATCTTCTGTGGTGACGAGTTTCCTCTGACACTCTAGACATTTTTTCTTTGCCCTTAATTTTCGCAGGAACATTTTCTGCAGAAGCCCTGAGCATGCCTGTTCTAGTTGTACTGACACATTGGGACAGTTTCACAATTGCCTGAAACAAGTTATCAGGCCCTTGACTTTTTAATCACTTTGTGTTTGTATCTCAGTTTGAAGCTCCATGCTAAATGTGGCTCCAGCACCTGCCAGCCATGCAGGATCATTGTTGCAAATTTTTTCGTGGTAGGTGTTTCCCTAAGTTAAAGGCCTAGGCTGGTCAGGGATAATTTCTCATTCTTGTTCAGCAATTATATGTAATTTCCTGGCATCTGGCATCAGGGAGCCTCATTCTAACTCCCTGTAGCACATGGTTCATATAGCCTCAATATATACTCCTGCAAGAGTACACTAACCCAAGCCTTTAAGACCTATATCACAGCCTGGTCTCCCTATGTTTCTAATTACTGGTTGTAAATATAGTATCTGGAAACTGAAGATTTTCCTTTTTTCCTTTAAGTCTAGATATGAATGTTCATTTATCTGTGACTTTATTAACTAGTTAGATATATTTGGAAGGGAATCTGGGATTCCTGCTCAAGTTACAGCTTATTGAGTTTTCTCTTCAACCCACTCCCAAGTCTCCTCCATTCCCTCGAAAGTGCTGATCTGGTCTCTACCCTGTGATATACAACAAATTCTTCCCCATCTTGATTTGACTTGGCAACGTAGCATCGTTGGCCACAGTCAACCGATCCCTCCTTTATGAAACTATTCTTTGTCTTCATTCTATGAGACACATTTATCTGGATTTCCTATGGCCTCAACAGGCATTCCTTGCCTCACTTGCTGGGAGTTCTTCCTTTATTTTGACTCTAAATATTAGAATGTTGGAAGATATACTTTCTTCCTTTTCTTACTATGCTATTCCTTGAGATAATGTCATTCATCCCTGTTTCAAACACCAAATCAAAATCTTTATTTTTCCCCATTTTCTAGTGCTTTCTCTATGTTTCATGAATTCTTCTTTCACAATATATATTTAATTTCTCTACTTCTTTTCACAATGTCACTAACCTAGTCCAACCATAATTATCTTTCATCTTGACACACGTAAAAGCCTTTTTTTTGTTGTTTTTGTTTGTAAAAACCTTTTTATATTTTTAAAATGTTTTATTTATTTTAAGAGAGAGACAGTAAGCATGCAAGCAGAGAGAGGAGCAGAGAGAGAGGGAGAGAGAGTGTCTCAAGCAAGCTCCTTGATGTTGGCACAGAATCCATAGGGAGCTAAGTCTCATGAACCATGAGATCATGAGCTGAGCCAAAATCAAGAGTTGAACACTCAACAAACTGAGCCATAATAAGTGCCATTAAGTGGCATTAGTGATAAGCCATTAAGTGATATTTCTGATTTTATTTCTCCACCTCTAACCATTATCTATCTACCAATTAGAACAATCTAAAAGAGAATGATTGAAAAACATAAATCAGATCACCTCATTTTATGAAAACTCAAAATTTATATCATAGCCAACAAGAAGTAAAACATAATTCTATTACCTAATTGTTTACACTCTTTTTCTTTCTGCATCACCCTACCATATTGAACTCCTTTCTCATATGTGCACATGCCAGTTTCATTCATCCTTATGCAGGCCTAGCCCTGAGTGTCTTTGGGGTAGACTGCTTTTGCAAGCTCTTTACCTAGCCACTGTTCCTCATTATTCATGCCTTAGGTATACAAATCTGACAAATCTATCTGAAATAGTTACCAGCTTCTGTGCTATTCATTCTATGATAACTCACCTGATTCTTTCCTTCATCAAATATTTTATAATATGCAATTATTTTACTAATTTGGTTAAATTTTAAATCATTTTTCTCTTACAAGTTATAATGTGTACCCCATGAGGATTCCTATTTATTTCACCTCTGGTTGTATTTCCAAGGCTTCCTTGCCTGTTTTTCATTAGTGCTCAATAACTGGTGAATTAATAAATATATATGAAGATAAAATACAAGGATATATCTTTTTTTTCAAGTCTAAGTGGAGAAATGGAGACAATGTTACCAGGTAAAGTACTTAGATGCAGTAAGTAAAGGTGTCCATGTTTTCCAATGGTGATCAAAAGATATCCCAGAGTCCTTTACAAATCATCCTGTTTGTCCCAGCTAAAGGAGAAAAATATCAAGGGACTGTGCTTACCAATACTTTAAATTTAACATATAATGAAGAGGATGTATGTTACTAAGTCAATATTGATTTGTGCCTTAAAATTGAATAATGCCTGGGAATTCACTGTGCCTTAAAATTGAATAATGCCTGGGAATTCACTGTCAATAGAAATAAGAAAATTTGCAATTTTTAAAAACAAATAGATAAAGTAATTATAAAATAATTATACAGCAAAAACAAAAAAAAATCTTTATAATTTAACCTGGCTGAATTAATTAGCTATCTAAAAGTTTTGGATACTTGATAAATCATTGGAATAAGTGTTTCTAATCTCTTTCATATTGTTTAGTCCAGCTACAGGGACAGTGTTTAGTCTTAGCTGCAGATTGGAAAACAATTCAAAAATGCTAAGATGTCATATAATTTAACTTTTATGTGTATTTTGTGTGTTTATTTCCATAAGAGTTAAATTGAGCAATTAATGAGATTACACTGGGGACAGACATTAACTATCTTTTCAAATAAGACCCAAACACTTTACAAATATAGAAAATAAGCAAGCTGTCATTCCACAGACCAATTAGGTTTACTCTAAGTGGGTTAGCAGTGTTATATTGGTGTTATGTTCTAAATGCCAGTCATAGAAAAGTAATTGGCAGTGATTACATTTTAAAGTTACATTATTAAGGGTTCTTATCCTATCTGCTCTAGCATTTTCCATCTGCTCTTTTCTGCAGGCTATGTAACTCTGTTCAAGCTAACCTGATTGTGCAATAGCTAGATATGGAAGTAATGGGTTCATTGCACCATAATTTAATAGCAAAATGGGCCAGTATCTTATGTTTTTGACCAATTGGACACTATTTTTCTCTAAGGACAAAAAAAAAAAAAAAAACTGTTTGACTAAGAATTAGTCAATGTTTACAGGGGAACTGAACTTTAAGAAATCCCTTTTCTTTAAATAAATTGGCTTACTGGGGAACAAATCAAGGTTTTGTTTCATGTAACAAAGCCTTATTATAGACCAATTTAATTACATGTAAAAAGGGAGGAGGAATCTCTCTCAAAATATAAGGATCTAATTAAAATATGTATACAGTATACTGCTTTCTGCAATAGTGTACTAATTTTCTACGGCTGATATAAAAAGTCACAACCAACTTAGTGGCTTGAAACTATATAAACTTGTTATGTAACAGCTTCAGAGCAGGTCTCTCTTTTAGGACTTTTAGGTCTCATTTGCCTAAAATCAAGCTTTCAGTATGGTCTGTTCCTTCTGGAGGCTCTATGGGGCAGTGCATTTCCTTGTCTTTTGCAGCTTCTAGTGGTCAAGCTCATTCCTTGAACTGTAGCCCCATCTACCCATTTTCAAAGCCAGGAATGCCTGGTAGAGTCTACATCACACTGTATTGTCTAATTCTCTACTTTAACTTCACATCCTCTTCTCTGATTCTTAAAAACCCTGTGATTACATTTGGTCTACCTAGATAATTCAGAATAATCTTTCTATTTAAAGGTCCACAAATCCCTTTTGCCATGTTAAGGTAACCTATTCACAGTTTCCAGATATTAGGACATGAACATCTTGGCTATTGTTACCCCACATAGCGTTCAAGTATGTTGGTTTCTCATACGTTATTGGAATCATACGAAGTCCATCAAGGGTTTTAGGAGAGATCAAATATAACTCAAATATAACAAATATAACAAATATGATTATATATATATATATATATATATATATATATATATAAAAGATCAAGTCAGTTGCAATGTTGAAGAACAAATAATGAATGCACAACAGTTAGACAACATTACAGTCATCCAAGTGAGAAATTAGTGCAGTTTAGACTAGCAGGATGGTGTTAAAAATGGATTGCAGGAAAGCAATTAAAGATTTTGGGAGGTGTTTGGAAGTTAAAAGTGCGAGACTTTGGTACAGTACTGGATGAGGCCCAAGAATAAGGTGGAGATGTCTGGTACGACTATGAGATTTCTGGTTTTAGCAAGTAAATGGGTGGTGATATAATTCTGTAAGAGAAAGAACACTGAAGGACTCAGAGACAACTTGAATTCTACTTAACAATTGGTTGCCTTCCAAATATACAAGTAGAGATGTTGACAACATTGAAGTTCTCAGGAGAGACCAAGAATAAAGATGTAATAAAGATGTAAATTTGGTGTCATCAAAAATACCCCCAAGAATGAAAATGGCTTTTAAAAGAAGAAATGCACTAAAAAGACACCAAGACCTAGGACAAAATCTTTCAGGACTGAGCTTTAAAAAAAATGGGTAATATTCAGGTGTTCTTCCCATTTTTTAACTGGGTTATTTGGTTTTGGGGGGGAATTTGATAAGTTTATAGATTTTGGATACTAACCCTTTATCAGATCTGTCATTTGCAAATATCTTCTCCCATTCCATAGGCTGCCTTTTAGTTTTGTTGATTGTTTCCTTCGCTGTGCAAGGTTTTTATCTTGGTGAAGTTCCAATAGTTCATTTTTGCTTTTGTTGCCCTTGCCTCTGGAGTCCTGTTTAGTAAGAAGTTGCTCCAGTCAAGATCAAAGAGGTTGTTGCCTGTGGAATTTAAAAAACATAGCAGATGAACATATGAGAGGGAAAGAAAAGAGGAAATAGGGAAACAAACTACAAGAGACTCTTAAATATGAAGAATAAACTGAGGGTTTATGGGTGGGAGATGGGCTAGATAGGTGATGGGCAGTAAGGAGGGCACTTGTGATGAGCATTGAGTGTTGTATGTAAGTGATGAACCACTGAATTAACTCCTGAAACCAATATTGCACTGTATGTTAACTAAAATTTAAATTAAAAAACAAATTAACAAGTTGGGTAACAGATCTGGGCAGCATATGAGTAAGAGAGCTCAGATTGGGAGGAAGAGACCTAGATATATGTTACTATGGAAACAAGAACAGAGGCTACTTAAGAAGCAGCCAACATCTTGAAAGTTTCTGTAAGTACTATAACATGATTGAAAAAATCTCACTGGATTTTGGGGTTTAGTTTATTATTAGTCTAAAGAAACCCTTTTTTGTGAACTTAAAACCATACCAGATTGGTATAAAAATGGTATAGTCTGAGGAAATGAAAAAGGTCTCAGCAAGTTTCTGACATTAGGGTTTGGGAAAGTGATAAAATGGTTGTGAATGTGGGGGTGGAGTAACAATATCAGAGACTTCTTTTTTTTTTTTTTTTTTTTTTGCACCAGAGACATGTGAGTACAGTTCAATACCAAGAGGATCTGCTTCATGGGCACGGGAACTGTGTAGTTACGGGAGGCCCTACATTCAGAAGTACTTCACGCTGATTAAATGCTCTACTATTGCTGTCTTGAAATTATTAACAATTTTATCATCAAGCTTGTGATTCACAGGTGAAATTTGATAGAAAGAAGAGCAAGGATGATAGTTTTGGAAACTGGTCCAGCTTCCTGCTGGCTTCTCACCTCTTGGAAATAATTTGACTACCCACTCTCTCACCTCCTGGCGTTCCTCTTGGCCGTGCATTGGGGCAAGTAACCAGGTGGGGTTTGAAAGGCAAGGAGGCCGTAATTCTGCTGTCAACTTTCTCCTGCAGGATTACTGGGGTCAGTGTGTGCACTGTGGATCATGTCAGGTGGCAGGAACAGGGTCCACTGGTGCCCTCCTGGTCTTGGTGGAGGGGATTCTCTTGCCCACCCTCACCTGCAGTATGTAGGGCCTCTAGGCATGAAGGTTTAAAGGCAAGCCCATCATAGATTATGTTGGCGGGGTCACAGGAAGAGAAGGTGGCTAGCTCTGAAGCAAGTGGGTCCTGAGGCTGGAGGGGGGGGGTCATGGCAGGTGACTGTGCAAGGAGGAAGCCTGAAAACAGAACATCTACATAACTATGAATGACTGCACTCACCTGTCCACTGAGTATCCTCAAACCAACAGAGTATCTCTGTGCCTACGGTACCCTTCCTGGACAAGCTCCATGCCTAGGGGATTTTTCTCTCCCTCCTTTCAACCATCCTGAGTCTGGCTGTACTTGTGAGCTCTGATCTGCTGGACCAAAAGCAACTTATTTGAAAACAAGCTACTAAATACAAATTGTATAATCAGCCTAGGTTTAAACATAGTTTATATATAAACTCTTTATATAATATAAATACTCTATAGATTCAAACCTAGCATTGCATGGAAAAATTCATAACTTAATTTTTTAACTTTTCCTGCTTAAAACAACATTAAATAGCAAATGTCAGAAGAGGTCAAGAGAAAGGCAGGAAGAAGGAAGAAAGCTTTATATCTTAGAACTTTAAATATATCTGCTCCCCCTCCCATTTTTTTTTTTATAAATTTTTTTTAATGTTTATTTATCTTTGAGAGAGAGAGACAGACAGAGCATGAGCAGGGGAGGGCCACAGACAGAGAGGGAGACACAGAATCCGAAACAGGCTCCATCCAGGCTCTGAGCTGTCAGCACAGAGCCCGACGCGGGGCTTGAACTCAGGAACGGTGAGATCATGACCTGAGCCGAAGTCGGACGCTCAACCGACTGAGCCACCCAGGCGCCCCAACCCCCTCCCATTTTTAACAAGGAACTCCCATTTTCACTTTGTGCTGAACCCTGCAAATTGTGTCCTTGGAAGATTCACTGGTGAGCAAGAGGTTGAAGAGACAGTAGAGGGGAGTATTTATTCATTGTGTAAGTTTCCTACAACAATTAGGTGGCGGGGTAGGGGGTGGGAGGCGTTCGGCCTAACACAGAAGCAGAAAGATAGCTTTACATCTGACCTATAAGGGAAGAGCTGCACCAGGAATCAGAGGTTTGCCACAGAAGTCATTCGGAAAATAAAATTCTAAGACCTAAAAGAAATGGAAAATGATTTTTTTAAAAACTAGAATTATGACTTTTTTGTTAGAACATTGAAGAAGGAAATATTGTCTTCTGAAGAATTAATAGGTCATTCTTCCACTGACAAGAGACATAATATTAAATGAAGTATTTACTCATTTACCTATCTCTCATTAATTGGGAAATGTGCCGCAAAATTAAAAATAGCTTAAAATAAAACAATTAGTGATGCAAACAGAACAAAGAGAATCTGTAAAGAACTTAGGGATTATACCTTACAAGGCATTTAGATGGACTAATTACTCATTAGCTTACTCTATTTAAGTTAGATAGAAGGAAACATTCCCAAGAGTCAGATTCATTAATTACTAAAATTAGACATTATCAAATGAAGTAAAATTTGTCTTAATCCAAATAGTTTCAAGGGAAATAGATATATTTTCATCTGACTGGGATTTTTTTTTTTACACAATTTCATCTAATTGAATCTTTAGGCCATTGTTAATTATGTTTATTAATTGTGCTTATTTTATTAACTGATTGCCTTCAAGACCATGATGATGTTGGGGGGGGGTGTAATTCATTGTTGTCCATTATGTCACTGACTTTTTATGAAGTCCCCTTTAATGGGTTCTTTGAACTCTCCCTAACAAAATATAACAAGTCAGAAAATTGTATCTCTTTATTCTACAGCAATTTATCTTCATTTTGCTGATTTGTGCTCTGATTTCATTAAAATCAGAGATTCTCTAACTTCTTTTTCTTAATATTTATTTCTTAGAGAGAGAGACAGAGCATGAGCAGTGGAGGGGCAGAGAGAGAGGGAGGCACAGAATAGGAAGCAGGCTCCAGGCTCTGAGCCATTGGCACAGAGCCCGATGCGGAGCTCAAACCCACAGACCGTGAGATCATGACCTGAGTCAAAGTCAGATGCTTAATCAATTAAACCACCTAGGCACCCTTAGAGATTCTCTAACTTCTGAGCTTCACATTACGATGTATGGATAAGGAGCCAGAAACAAGCATTTTATACAGCGTGTTAGATACACGCAGGCCACATGCAAAACATTCTTTAAGATCTATTGAGGCAACTATTCCCTGCTTGGTGTTTAGTAATCCCTACATAAAAATGTAGATTTTGCTAATGTAGATTTCTTCTGAGCTAATATTTTTCTGTTTTGAGTTAGTGGAATTCGAACAAAGATAAATGACTTGTAAAAGTTCCCTGTTTTTACTGTTATTATAGAAAATGCATCCAAATACATGCACCTATCACAAATATAAGCAAAAATTGTGATAATTTTGATAAATTTTATAATCATGTATTTGTAAAGTATATATGTACAAAGTATAAATGTTATGTGTGATAGAGTACATAGTAAAAATGTGTTCGTCTTTACAGAAACAACTTAAAGATAGAGTAGAAAGTAAAATAAGTAAAAGGTGAGAAGTAGAGAATGACGGGGATGTAGGGGCTCTAGTAGACTGGGCGGATCTAAGTTCTTGCTAATAAAATGATTTGAGGGAAGACTTGAATGAAATGAGGGAAAAAGGCAGAAGGTCATAAATGGAATCCTACTCATGTAGCATTTTGGCTTATTTGTTGGCATTATGCATTTCAAATGCTTTCATATCAAGTGTATCAGCAATTAATTCTATTTCTATGATTGCTGAGTAGTATTCTATTGAGCAGAGATTTTGCAGTTGTTTTTTTTAAGTCTATAATCATGGACATGGAGTTGTGTGTGTTCTTTGGGTCATTATGAATAATACCATATATGATCAGATAAGTTTTCAGGTGAACACAAGTTTTCATTTTATTTGGGCAATCTCCTATGAGTGGAATTGCTCGGAAATATAGTAAGTATAGGTTAACTTTATAAAAAAACTGCCATATTGATGCAGTTTTGGAGTGGTGAGGGTCTGGAGCTAACAACCAAGAAAGGATTCTTGAGATGTCTTTGGTGCAAAAAGGAGATTTTTATTAAGCTCACGGATAGGATCTGTGGGCAGAAAGCTGCACTGGAGATGTGAGGAGTGCCTGATCATATGGTATGGAGTTGGGGGAAGTAAAGGCAAATGGGAGGTTTCCAGAAGGATTCTCATATGCTAAGGAGGACTCAGAAGATATTGGAAGCCTCGCTATTTTTCAAGCTAAGGTTTGTTTTTCTCTAGCAAAGTATTAACTTTAAGACAGTAGGGGATTCCTAGAGGAATGGTTTACTCTGAGTATTTTGAGTATTTGTCAATGGGTTACAGTTACAAGGAAATTTAATATTATTTACCATTTCCTTCTTGCTGTTGCTCCCCACGTCACCATGGAGGGGAAAGTGATGTTAAGTTTCCAGGAAACTGAGTCTATGGGCTTCTGGAGGTTAGGCTGTTGATAAGACTGCCTTTTTCTTGTAATTCAGTAAGACATTTGTAAACAGATAGAGACTCATGTGCTACATGATTGTGATCTCTGTTAGTTAGCCCTTAGTTTTTCCCTGTCCTTTGTTCTTGGGCAACCAGCAGTACCTGAGGAATATCACACATACAACTCTGGTGGGGGATGGCGGGGGTTTCTGGAGTCTTAGTTTGCCTTATGTTCCCTCATCAGTACTAGTTGATGTGACTGTACCATTTGCATACTTGCCAACAGTATATGAGAATTCTAGTTGCTCTGTGTATTTTTCAGCTCTTATATTTTCAATTTTTATTTTAGCCCATCTAATAATTATGTAGTAGTATCTCATTTATCTCATTGGGTTTTCAGTTACATTTCCATAATGACTAATGACATTAGCATCCTTTCGTGTCCTATCTTTGACCTTGTTTGATGAATGGTGTCTTTACGTCCTTACCCATTTTTATTTAGGTTCTTTCTTATTAGTGAAATTTGAGAGCTACTTCTATTCTACATACTTTTTACCCAATAGATTATGTGTAAGTATTTTCTCCCAGTCTTTAGTTTTTACTTTAATTCTTTTAACAATGTCTCTCATGAAGTCCTTTTCATTTTTTTTGTTTCCTATTTTTTTTTTTGTGGTCAATCCTTTTGTTGTTCTAAGTCTGTTTATGAACGTGTTGAAGGCATTCTTGTCTTTATTATGTATTTATTTCTATTATTGTTGTTAGTGTCTTATAATTTCTATATCTTTCTACTGAAATTACCCATGCATGTTGTTCACTTTTTATACCACAGTATCTAACAAATTAACCATAGCTATTTTATATTCCTTACTGATAATTCCAACTTCTGGGTGGTATCTAAGTCTGAGGCCATCACTTGATTTATTTCTTGAGAATGTGCTGCTTTTGCTTGCTTATTTTGGTTTCTCAATTTCTTTGTTGAAAGCTGACATCTTCTGTAGAGCAGTGGAGAATGGTGGTAAATTGAATTATTTCTGTGGACATCCCTCGTATAGGGTAGTTATTTAGTGTGGGTGGTTCATTCAGAAATCAGGAGTTGAGTTTACTTTAGGACTTGTTTTATGGGCCCTATCAGTCCCTTCATAGACTTGTATTCCTCTAAAGTCACCTTGTGCTTAGAATGGGGGCTAGTTTGCCAGAGAGTTTCTCACAATGTCTACCCCACCCTCAACATACGGTCTTCCCATTCGTGCCTGCTCCTTAGAAAGCTGCTTTCTCCATGCTTCTGGTCCATCCCAGAAGAAAGCCACCATTTCTTGTTACCAGACACTGACTGGACTGATAATGATGGTGGTGCATAGGAATAGGAGAGTCATTGTTATTCCGTTTCATCACCCACGTTAGGTGTGTTGTGTTCCAGTATCTAAGACATTGGGTTTCTTATTCACCTTGTTCCTTGCCCAGAAGTAGAAGCTCTATAATGATCTGGGTCCAGGAAATTTTCTTCCCTCCCCCTTTATCTGAAACGCAGTTTGTTTGTTTTTTTCTTGGACTTTGTCCTAATGTTGACTGAATTTGCTATTTTTCCATCAATTGAAGACTTTGAGTAGAAATAACAGAGGAGGATCCGGGCCAGGCGCTTCTCTCTCCCACTGTGGCTGTGGCTCATTTCTTCCCACAAATGAACAACATGAGGAAAACTTCCCTGGTCCCCTGCTATGCCCTGGGTCATTCTCATAACTACTCAGTTCACTTGGTAAGAGTCTGAAAGTCACAGTGAATTCCCATTGTGAGTACAGTTCCCATGGGTTCTACTTCCTCAAAGTAGCCACTGTCAGGCTTTAGAAATTCTTCAACTAGATTAGTAAAATTGCTATCTGCTTATCGTCTGCCCCACGTAATCAAGTGTTTGCTTCTTTGTCCCTTTTTGGTGTCTTTGCTTTGATTTTGAGATAATTGGATCCTTTACCACCTCAGTGGTTTGTTGGATTTAATAAAAGTTGTAATTTTGTAGATTACCAGACTTTGTTGTTACTGTAAAGATAAGAATAATGCACTTCCCACCTTTCTACATCTGTATTAGTTTTCTACAGTTATTGCAACAAGTTAACCACAAATATGGGGGCTTAAAAAAATAGCATTTTGTTTTTCTCTCCTGGTTCCAGAGAGCAGAAGTCCAAAATCAAGGTGTTATTTTGGTCATGCTCTCTCTGCAGTTTCCAGGGGGAAAACCCCTTCTTGTCTTTTCCAGCTTTCTGTAGTCCTTGTGTTCCATGGTTTATTTCTGCCCCCATCTCCACATGGCTTACACTTTGTGTCTCTCTGCATCCTCTCTTCTTGTTTTAAAGATATAAGTCATTGAATTTAGGGCCCAACCTAAATCTAGGATGATATCTCAAGATTCATAATTACATTTGCAAGATTACCCAATTTTTAAGAAAGGTTACATTGTGAGGGTCTAGGGGGCATGAATTTAGGGATGATACTAGCCAACTCACTACATCATCATAAGCAGAAGCTTGAACTATGTACTGAATATTAGTAGGTGATTATAAATTCTTTATAAGATAAAAATTTGTATGTTTAAGATTAGTTACATGATTAAGTTCTTTATGCTAGAAATCTCTGATGCTACGTTATTTTTTAAATTTATTCAAATATATATATTAAGGAAGTATGACATGGGAGACCCAATACAAATAAACAGACACAATGATATATGTATATATTGCTCATTTCACTAGCAGTAAACAAAACAGACAAAATCTCTGCTCTCACACAACTTGATTTTTCTCCAAAAATATGTTTCCCTTATCAAATTACATTTATTTTCTGTAGCTTTGTTTAAAATATAATATGATTCTTTTCCAGGGAAGCTCTATCTGTTTGCAATCAGGCTAGAAAAACATTAGTCTTTCTCAATTTTTTTAGTTCTGATTTTAGAAATGGATTATACTGACTTCAATTACTTAACAGAATGATGTAATGAAACTTTGTTTTCATATCTATACAAAATACTACAACAAGATTATATATTATGCTGAACCCTCTAAAGAGAAAGACGTACTTCAATCTGCAATTGTAAATAAACAAATAAAGACAAAATTCGTTGGCTGACATGTAGAATATTAATGAAATATTTCTCTTGGCATTTTGACTATGAATAAATTTCATCAAAACCACAATGCTTTAAGTAAGCCTAGCGTGCAATACCTAAAGCAAGTTTTATTTATAAAAACATTCAATTCATTTAAAACATGTTTATACAAAACAAACCTGTTAAGTATAATTATTTCATCATGCATAACTCATATTTCTTATAATAGTGAAAATTCAGAAGAAGAATTAATATATTAAATTTATGAATAAAATAAAACCATGTGTCATTGTGAGGTATGAATTACATGACTGACTTCTAAAAGAACTTTAATTTCCAGATTTGTGATTTTTAGGTTTTAAAGTACCTTATTCCATGTGATGGCTAATATATGCCTTTGTCTTTACTTTTTTCTACTTAACCTACCTGAAGATCAGCATTTTATGTCTTTTTTTTATTTTTTTAATTTTAATTCCAGTGTACTTACACACAGTGTTCTATTAGTTCCAAGTGTACCATATAGTTATTCAACAATCCTATCCATCACTCAGTGCTCATCACAAGTGTAGTGTTTAATCTCTATCATCTATTTCACCCGTCCCCCACCTCCAACACCTGCCACAGACTCAGACTTTGAAAGCAGAAAGTAACTGGCTGTAGTATTTAAGGGACTACTTTCTTCTCTATCAGCATGGAGAAGGAATCCCATAAATAAATCACTGTTGTATGGAACTGGATTTTCCTCCTGTATCCCTAGAGATGGTTAACTAAGCCCTCTTAATGCTATCAGTGCTACTTTCATAATAGCTGTGGTAAATAATTCAAACTCCAAAGGACAAAAGGGATACTTCCAATTATATTTCATAATGTTTAAATTATCTGCACAGTCTGTAATGGCATGAAGAATTGCAGATATATTTTCTTTGAACCTTTTCATTTGCTCTCACATTATCTATAACACAGCTACTAACATTTTATCAGAACTGACTATTAGAGAGTAACTTGGTCATAGCAGCAGAGTATTTAGACCCCCTTTTCAGATCCTTGGCAAAATAGTTTTTGCCATATAAAATATGTGAGGGTGTTTTAGGTCTTAAATAGTAGCCTTGAAGATATGTTTGTATATCAAAATTCCAATCTAAATTCTTCATCCAAAATCCAATTAAACCAACTGCTTTTGATTTTAGATTTAAAAAATGTACATAGTACACTGTCATATTTTAGGCCAGCAAATTAGAATGTACTTTGGTGTATTTCTGAAGATGGCTAAAAAAGCTTTTTGAACTTCATACTCTCTCCATGTAGCCGTTGGCTAGCATATTAACGTTAAAAATTCCATCAAAGATGGCACAAAAATTTGTTCTTGAGAAGGCTGAGAAGGATAAGTCCATCCACATGAATAATTTCTGTGGAGATTTGTAGTAACTTTTTTGAACAAATCAAAGAAATGCCTGGCCACAGTCACCTTACCAGGAAACTAAAATATTAATTTTTATATGTTCAAAAGTTAGGAGATCATTCAATAGATCTCTCAATGAGAGAACAGCCTTACCCAATGTTGATCGTCAGTCATATGTTGCTCGTCTTCACTTAGTTACAGAAGGCCCAGAGTGAGGGGAACCTACAGACCATTCATCTGACATGTTAGCACACAGCAGGTATAACACTGAACGTGGTAATGAAAATGAAAAATCAGGAATTAATTTCCTGGTCAATTCTACAGGCCCAGTGATTAGATTGCATCCACCTCACTTCTGAAGCCAGGTTATCCTAGTTTCATTGAATAAATTTGAATAGGAAACTTGAGAGTAGTATGTGAAGATAAAGAACTCAGTAAAAAATAAGATGACATTTTATCTCCTTTCCTATCCTTGTCCTTGAGGCAGCCACTGTTATAGTTACACACTTAACAAGGACACACACTCACACAGTAAGATACCGTGGTTTTAAGTTTATTTATTTTCAGAGAGAGTGTGAGAGAGATAGAGAGAGAGAGAGAGAGAGAATCCCGAGCAGGCTCTGCACAGTAAGACACCATTTTAACTACAAACAGTGGCACATTCAATACATTTTCTGAAATTGTCTCTCTTCCTAATATAATGCAAAGATTGCAATATATTTTGAGGATTGTTATTTTTTTTTAATTTTACCTAAGTACATCCAGCTCACATTTTTAGTAACTACATCATATTCTCTTGCCTGAGTTCACAAAACTAGATTAAATCAATTCACTAGTAGTGGATATCCAGGTAGTTTGTAGAAATGTGCTACTATAAGCCGTGCTGAAATTCATCGCCAGGTTTACAATATAGCAGCATATTTTTGTGAGTATATAACTAAAATAAATTTTTGGAAGAGAAAATAGATCGAAATGTGTGAGCATTTAAATGTTTGATAGATATTACTAATTTGCTTATAAACATAATGTGAAATTTACATTCCCAATATATCACCATGAATGTGATTTCTTATCCAACATACCATCTCATCAACATTTTTTATCTTTGCCAATGTTATATTATGGTACTGTTTTCTATTTTATTTACAAGTGATAGGGACATCTTTTACATATTTAAAAGCCATTTGAAGTTACTTTAATTTCTGGCTACAGAGGACTAATTTATATAAGACAAACTTTCCAAAACACTGGCAGAAATATTTAAAATTCTATCTGTGAAGGCATCAGATCTACCAAAACGATGAGGACTTGAATGAGGCAAACATTTTTCCACATGAGGTATGTGTCAAGGCAGCACAGGGTCTGAAAAGTTAAGCAGACCTTTCATTAGTCTCCAAGGTCAGGAAGAAAGAAATCAGTTTCAGATCCTGCAGTGGCGGAAGGGACATGGCAAGTGCTCCGGACTTCTGGATGTGAGCAGTTACACACTAGGAGGAATGGTGCATCAGAGCCCTCGCGAATGAAGCAGAGCTCCAAGTAAGCCCCATTCCGGATTGGAATAAGCCACAGTTGCCTCTGGAGAAAGTTATTATTTAGAACTGCAAATTATTTCTACTTCTTTTGCATACAAAATTTGGCATTTAGTAAAAAGTTAATAGTCCTATTATACTTCAAATGCAAATTACTAACAAAAAGAAAAAAAAAATTAGAGATGGGAGAAATGGCCTACTTCCAGAGGGTCTTCTGTTTCCTTATATTAATTAGACAAAGAATAATAGAACAGTGCGTAATGTGTTCAAAACAATGGGTGATAAGATGGAGACTTTCATTAGTGGAATTAGAATCTGGAAAAAACACAAATGGAAACTTCAGAAATTCCTGTGCTGTAGTTAAAATGAATGTGACGAATCCAAATATAATGAATTGGGAAGATCTCATACACGCTGCTCAGAAAAAAAAAAAAATTGAAATATAGTTTATTTACAGGAAAAACCTACACGGCAATATTATATGTTTTGGGCCAGTATATGCATTATAAAAATAAACATGTAGAAATAGGTCTGTAAGGGGGCACCTGGGTGGCTCAGTTGGTTGGGCATCCAACTTCGGCTCAGGTCATGATCTCACCCTTGTGGGTTCGAGCCCTGCATTGGGCTCTGTGTCGAGGGCTCCGAGCCTGGAGCTGCTTTGAATTCTGTGTCTCCTCTTTCTCTGCCTCTCCCCTGCTCACACTCTGTCTGTCTCTCTCTCTCAAAAATAAATACACATTAAAAAAAGAAAAACGAAAAAAGAAATAGGTCTGTAAGAACATACAGAGTCTAGGCTACTAATTATAAGAAGTATTGGGAGGGGCCTTCAGCTGATGAGGATTCCCTTATCTGTATCATTGATTTGTTTACAAAGTGAATGCATTCACTTATCAAAATATGATTAAAGAGTCATTGCTATACTAGGGAAACCCTTGAATACAGGCTCCTTGTTCCTTTATTCAGTGGCTGCTTTTCCTTCACCAGTAAAAAGAAAATTAACTATAAATGAGGTCAGGTGTTGTTCATTTTCTCAATTCTCATATATCCATAGAGCA
This sequence comes from Paguma larvata, assembly GCA_030068075.1. Lineage (NCBI taxonomy): Eukaryota > Metazoa > Chordata > Mammalia > Carnivora > Viverridae > Paguma > Paguma larvata. The sequence continues at coordinate 41,785,232 of CM057840.1, forward strand.
AGATCCATGAGGTGAGAAAGCCTTATTAAGTTTTATACCTATGGTCCTAGGAGAAGTCCTTTCTCTAGAAACGGCTTGCTGATTTAAATAGAATTAATAAGACTATACATTTTGCAGAAAATGGTGGCTGTAGAAGACAGAAAAGAAGCGGTTACATTTCAAATACTTGAGTACGATGCCTGTGAAAAGAGATCTTTGGTGTTTGAAAACTAATGGGTTTCCATAGAATCCTGTGGGAGTCAAATCTGAATGAAGAAAGAAATGCCTGGCAACAAAGTGCGGGGGGTGGGGGGTGGGGGGGAGCAGCCTAGGAAAACAAAATGCTTACAGCGCAGGTATTTACCTGTCTTTGATTCTATTTCCAGAGTTTGGACAAGAAAGTAACCATTCCAGCATTTGTTCACTCATTTATGAAAAGAAAGGTGACTTGTGCTAACTGAGAAAAATTGGAATTTGGAACTGAGAAGGAGAAACTTGGTAGGACTAGCATCTGCTTTGTTACTTTGTTATAAGTAAGAAAATAGATAGAAGAGCTTGGCCTGCATCTCTTCCCACTGAGAATGAAGGAACTGAGATTTTGATACGAAGTTTGCAGACCCAGCTTTTTACTTTTCCTGCCATGTTCTAATATCAAGATATCTTGTGTAGAACTAGTGTTATAAACCTGCGTGTTGAGGAAACTTGTCTCAAGAAATATCCTAGGCCCACATTTTCCAAAGGATGTATTGTCAAATACCATACCCAAAAGCATAATTAAAAGACAAAGGAGGAGCAAATCTCATTAAAATGAATTTAGAGGGGCGCATGGGTGGCTCAGTCAGTCAAGTGTCCAACTTCAGCTCAGGTCATGAACAAGCAGTCATGAGTTTAAGCCCTGTGATGGACTGTGTCGACAGCTCAGAGCCTGGAGCCTGCTTCGGATTCTGTGTCTCCCTCTCTCTTCCCCTCCCTTGCTTGTGCTCTGTCTCTTTCTCAAAAATAACTAAACATTAAAAAAAAAAAAAAGTAAGGAATCTCCATAATACATTTCCCTTTGGAGGAATCATAATACATGATCATAATACATGTACATAATACATGATCTAGGAAAATCCAAGAAGTACTTATATAGAGAACATCCACTTAGTTGTGTGTGGCCAGTCATTTTCCAAATGTTTTAACAACTGTCTTTTTCTAATTAACTTCTGTTGTTATGTAATTTGCAAACCTAATACTTCACAACATGTACTTTGTGAAACATTTTTGTAGCATGAGGCATGAGAATGCTTTAAGTTGAGCCATGTGTTGAATATTCTATCCCAAGTCATTCTATCTGAGACCCCCAAGTTACCATGAATTCTCATACTGTGTGCATACAGAAGATAGGACCTAAGAATCTATTTATTAATTCAATCTGTAAACATAAATTGAAGGAAAAATTAAAAATAATTCCTCTCTTGCAGAAATTCACACTTTCCTGTAGGAAAAATATATAAGCAAACAACTAAAAATGTGAAAATAGTATTAAGTATGAAAATTGATAATTTCCCTTGAAGTATTTGAACATCCTTGTTCTTGGCAGTTGTTCCTCATCATCCCACTCTTGTATTTGATGTTGACCTTAGCCTTTCTTCTTCACCCCTCTAGATAAATCCAGACTGCCCAAATAATGCCCACTGATTCTCAAGAACAATTCCTCTAGTCCAAATTAAGTCCAGACTCTCTAAATAGTGGTTCTACCAGAACCATCCATTTTGTCCCACTTCCAGAATGCTGTTCTTCAGCTGACAGCTCTCTGATAAATTTTACATAGCTTTCTGCTGCTAACTGCCCCCTCCAAAAAAAAAAAAAAAAAACAGACACAAAAACAAAACAAAAAAAAAATTTCACCCTCTTTTCTAAAATTAGGTGTTCCTCTAGAACCTTTTATGTTTAGCATTTGAGAATAAAATCTTATGCTAAGGGTCCTCTGGTTGATTTTCTTCCATTAATGCTAATGGCATACTAAATTATCAGGGTACAATGAAAAGACAGACATCTAATCTTATCTTGGGGAAATGAAAGTCTTTCCAGAAAGATAATGTTTGAGCATAACATTGAAAAAGAGCTACAGCTCTGACAGTTGCAACTGTTCTCAGTGTTGGTTTTTAGAAGGAGGATATATTCTGTTAAAATATTTTATTTGAGAGAGAAAGAGGGTGCACTAGAGGGAGGGAGGGAGGGAAGAGAGAGAGAATCCCAAGTGGGCTTCATGCTTAGTACAGACCTGAGTGAGATCATGATCTGAGCTGAAATCAAGAGTCAGATGCTGAACCAACTGAGCCACCCAACTACTTTGAGGTAGATTTCTTAGATAAAGAAATGTAGGCACTCTAAGTTCAAGTAACTTGTCTGAGGTCACACAAGAAGTAAAAAGTCGCAGGAATAGTAAACAGCAGAACTTATCTCGAGTTTCTCATGATGATTAAACAAGACAGTGCAATATATACAAAAACTGCTCAATAAAATACATTTATCACTATAAATTATAAGAATCCAAGGGGATATTTTACTATCAATAAATCAATTCAACCACAAGATATAGAAAATAAAGATAAAAGGTTTTTTGTTGCCTGTATCTTTGAAGTGGTCTACTTCCAGAAGGTGGTAAATTTAGCCAAATCTAGTATTCCAAGTAATATTTTGAAATAATGTGTGATTCCAGTGTAATCTCATATTAAAGTCATATTCTCTGTATTAGTACTAGCCCTAGGAAATATTTTGAACTGTATGAGACTCAAGTTTATTTGTTTTTTTTTTCTTTGCAATCTGGTGATAACAATAACACCATTCATTGGATCATCAGGAAGAAACACTTGAATAAAATTTACCAATATACTTGTATTCTCTAAGTACTAGTTATGATGATATTTACTAATATATTTACTAGCTATAGTTGTATTCAATAAGTACTAGCTATGATGATAATTGTTTTCAGAAAAACAATGATTATAAATAGTCTACTCATTTCTGTATCATATGTTCCAAATATTCCTTTCCATTTCAAGAAATCATTTTCACAAAGCAAGTGTCTCCTTTAAGATGTTCAATAAAGGAAGCAATTGACTGGGCTCTCTAGGGGTAGTCTGAAATGCCTGTAAGTACTTCTGTAAGGTTAACATTCATCCTGTATCATCAAATCTTGAGATCCTGATGAAAGCATTTACAAATGCATAGATAATGAAGGAAATTCAACACTATTAGTTTCAAAAGTAATGAAAACATTTAGCGTCATCATTATTTTCCTATACCAAAGACCAATTCTATGTCTGTGACATATGGCTTCTAGAACCATCAATAGTGAAGTGCTAAAGAATTTATTCTTGATTTACATATTATTCAATGCATTATATATGTATTATGTATAAAAATATCAAATTCCATCTAAAATGTGGTAAGGTTTATACCAACCAAATCTATTAAAGTGTATTACATGTAATGAAAAATGAGAAACAACTTAAATACTCCAAAGATGGTTAAGTAAATTTTGTATCAAAGATCAAATTCTATATAATCATGAAATTAATGTTTCAAGTGATTATTTAATGCCATGTGGAAAAAATCAGTGATGAACTTCCTGTGGATGATGAGGAACAGAGAGTTAACATAAGTGATTCCTAACTTATGGATTCACAAATGAAATGGATTTGGGGTTGGAGGTGAAGCGTTCTATGCTGTACATGTAAGCGTAGCTAAATACATTACTCAGGATGTAGAGAAAAGATCTACACTGGGGGGAAAATCCGTGTCATACAGATGATAACTACAACTATAGGCATGCTTGAGAAAATATAGGAAAGGAAGCTTCCGGTCACCATGAGAAAAAGGCCAGGAAAGGTTAAAGAACCTTAATTTATACATAAGTTGAAAGAGTAAAGTATGTTTATTTTTATTAATGTGGCATATTATTATTCACAAAATGCCAATTATGTATTGGATATTTATCTACAAGTACTACAGAGTCTTCCCCTTTCCCCACCTGTCATGAGTTTAATAGTTCACCTTAAATGGGATTGGGAATGTGTTGATATATGTTGACATGTGTTTCATATAGGCCTACAACACCTTCTTCTGCAAGCATGGCCGTATTCTAGGCGACGCAGAAAGAGATAAGTAAATACATGCTACATTCCAAAGGTCTCTAATTCTCTACACCTCTTGGATTGTTTGAAACTTCTTGCCCACAGCTGGTTGCTCATGTTCCCCATTTATTCTTTTATACACAGACTGTTCATCTGTGCTGAACCCATGGACTGCAGCTCCACTTAAATTGTTTACCTGACTTTTGTTGTTTTTGTTTCCCTAGACCCTCATTTTCCAGAACAAATGAACCCTCTTTCCAAAGGGAGCTTCTGTTATCAAAAATTCAATGTTTTAAATATTAATATTTCTAAAAATTAAAAACTGAACCCAAAACATTGGGATTAAAAAAAAAAAAAAACTATTGAAGGCGGGGAAGAGAAAAGAGGAGAAAGGTCCCCTGTTAATATAGACTGCCCTCAAATCACTCTGTATTCATTCTCCTCAATTCAGATACAGTCTTGGTTTCTCCTGAGACGTAATTAAGCTGTGAGCTCCCTCTGGCTGCCACCTCCTATATTTTCACCACATGTCATTGCTCTAAGAAGCACAGAGGAGTATTCAGGATTCCCCCTCCTTATTTTCTTTTCATTCCTCTCTCCAAGAAATCTCAGACATTCTTGATTATTTCTAAGGATCTTTTTTTGACATTGATTTCAGGAGAAATAGCACTAAAAAAATAAAGACACATTGGGAAGATGTTATAAAAATATAAAACAGTAAAATCAGAACATTTTTGTCCTTTTGCTCCCTTAGTAATGAATCCTTGTTTTTATTTTGTAAAGGGGATGTTTCCATTCACCGCATCCCCTTTACTCTTTGGGCTGGTGACATGTATTTGTTTTTATACTCTGTGAGATCTCCTACACCTCCTCTGTAGTGTTAGACCATTTAAAGTGGGAGACAGATACCACCAGCTACATTTAATTGAGTGCTTACTACATGCTATACACATAAGAACTTTATGTGTGTCAACTAATTTCATTTTCATAAGAAACACATCATGCAAAAAGGAAATTTAGGCCCAGATTAAATTGCCCCCATTCATACAATTGCAATGATAATTTCGGGATTCAACTCTTAGCCTCTGACACCAGTGACCAGAGGTGAACCACTAACTACTGTTGCAAAAGCAATGACAGGCAGTAAAATTTGTTAATTAGCTTGCATGGTGGGCTCATGTGAGGCTAAATGTCATTTCAGAGTAAATTATAGCCTGCATTTCCAGTATATTTCTCAGAACGCTTTCCCATAGGCTATTAATAGGTATTACAAGGGGAAAAGAATTGCCTTGTCAAATAAGTTTGAAAAACATGGGATTAATAAATACTAAGCAGTATGTTTTCAGGTTTTTTAACACCTTTAATATGATAAAGTGTACCATGACTCTAGCCATGGGATACTTTATACGTTGTTTTCTAAATGTCTTTGACACTGAAACACATTTTTGGAAGAACATGTATTTAGTAAGAGTTCAGGCAGAGACACATTTTTGGAAGAACATTTAGTAAGACTTCAGACACTTATTTTCAAATTGTTTCCTTTTTTCTATCTCAAGAGACTAGTGCTTTGCCTTGGAATAAATAGTTTTAAAATCATTTCTTGGTGCACCTGGGTGGTTCAGTCGGTTAAGCGTTCAATTCTTGATTTTGGCTCAGGTCATTATCTCGTGGTTCATGAGACTGAGCCCTGTGTCAGTCTCTGCACTGACAGCACGGAGCCTGCTTGGGATCCTCTCTCTCCCTCTCTCTGCACCTGCTCCTCCCCTCCCACATGTGTGCTCACTCTGTCTGTAACTGAACACATAAACTTTTTTTTAAAAAGGTTAAAGTCATTTATTCACATCAAGAAATTTGATCCAAGATCCAAGATTTGAAACTTGAGTTAGCCAAATAAGAAAAAAACAAAAACAAAAACAAAAAAACTTTGTTGTTAATGCTCTCACATTATATATAGCATGGTATCTTAGGGTAATAGTAGCTGCTATAACATGTAGGCTCTAATACATCAGATAAAAGTATCCCTTACTTATGTCAGAAGTCAAAGCATTGCTCCTCATGGGCAGATAGCAACTTCCACGTGGTGATTCAGATGCCATATTTCCGCTATCTAGGGTCACATCTAATTTAACTAAAGCTGGCAAAAAGAAAAATGTGAGGAATTAGCACCAGTTTCTTAAAGCCTTGGTCTGGAACACCTATCACTTCTGTTTATATTTCAACGGCAAAGAAAAATCGGTCATGTGCCTACTCCTAGATGCACAAAGGCTGGGAAATGTACTGTCTAGGAAGCTACTTTTCTGGGATATTTCCCAGATATCCCAGATATTTCTGGGATAAGTGGATATGTAAAGCTGAGGTTATTGATAGTTATCTCTAATGCAAGGATTGCAAGAATTGACTAATATTGCTTCAATTTCTGTGCTCTTCTTGAGCACAAACGGTTCCTACAGTGGTGCAGCAATTCACAAAATTGATTTAATAAAATTTTCAAATTGTTACCACATATAAAATGACCCATCATTATCACTACTACAATATTTTTGTTAATAATGGATTTCCGAAATGTCCTTCTCACTGTATAGGATTTCCTGTATGTATATATGTGTGATTTTTCTATATATATTTTTTTCACCCATTATCTTTGGCTATGTTTAAGTTTCTCAAAACATTCTTCGCTCTTTCGAACTTATTTTACATTTTTTCGATATTGGTGATACTCTATTTCTAGAGGTTACCGGTAACATAGAATTAGTATGTGACATGATAACATTCACCAGAACATACATAACTGGTCACCAATTGGGGTAGAGTGGAAATTAGAATGAATAGGTAAGAACTTTGAACCAGTCTCATAAAGTCAGAGGTAAGGAAGCAGACTAAGGAATATCCAGGGCTGGACTGGCCATAGTTTTCCCTCAGAATATCTATCCAAAAAGTAAGATTCAACTTCTGGATAAATAGTTGAAATAAGAGTTCAACGTAACCAAAATAATTTCCTTGTCAACCTTTCACATACCAACCTGTACTTTCTTTTCATATACATTAGGAAACATTGTGGTTTAGCCAAGGTCAGAGTCCTATTTAGCTTGTCATCAATATACCTAGCACCTGGCATAGAGTGGCTAACATAAAATAGAAGCTTAGTAAATATTCATTGAGATATGTGAATTAGGAATAAATGAGTGAGTGGTTATATTAACTTGTATATTTAGTTGGCAAACAGAGTACACAAAAATAGGAAGAAAGCTACATTCATTGTCCCAAGGAGGAGGATGGCCAGAGTACTTGGACTTCATCTCACATTGTCTTTAACTTAAATAACAGTGGATTGGGGTGCTTGGGTGGCTCAGTTGGTTAAACATCTGACTTTTGATTTCAGCTTAGGTCATGATCTCAGTTTGTGAGTTCTAGCCCCATATCAGGCTCCCTGCTGATAGCATGGAGCCTGCTTGAGATTCTCTCTCTACCTCTCTCTCTGCCCCTCTGCTGCTCATATTCTCTCTCTCTCTCTCTCTCTCTCTCTCTCTCTCTCTTAAAATAAATAAGTAAAACTATTTAAAAATAGTAGTGGAGTTCTATTTATCTTATTTAAAGTTACAACTACAGAATCTAATAGTTTTAAGCACATAAAACCTATTCCTTAAATAAATTCTGCATTGAAGTGAAAGGTTCCTACCCAGTCCTGGGACTATGGATTAGTTTCTGTTTTCTGAGACAGAATTTGAAAGTGTCCACTCCTGGCTTCTAATCTGGAGACAGAAGTCTAATACTAAAATGGCAAAGAGGAAAAGAAGAAGGATTAAGGAAGAGACTCTAAAACACTGTTGTGCATCAGAAGGAAGGAGAGGAACTTAGACCCAAGACTTTGGAGCAATGATTAGAACCTGGGACTCAGTTCTAGAGTCAGACTGGCCTCAGATTTGCCTTGATGCTCAGGCCCAAAGTGTAGAATTGACACTGTTGAAGTTCTTACTAGTACAGGTCAAAATCGGCCGTAGGATCTGAGAGTGAAGCTGAGCCTAAATATAGGTATCAAATACTCTTTAGTTATTGGCCTTTAATCTTAAATGTCATAAACAGTTATAGACAGTGCCAAAAAATATTAGTCATTTAAATTACTTTACTGAGATGTAGACCCAACTATTTGATACATTTTATTTTGGGAGTCGTGTTTTGGTTCAGAACACACTGTCTCCTCAGATGCTAATGCTGATGGACGTGTGAACACGGATTCTAAAATTGCTTCCATGGGGCTTCTTTAAGCAAACCACAAATTGGGATGGAAGTCTAGGAAAGCAAAGGAATAAGAATATGAAATTAAAAATTATTTCATAGAAAGTAGAAAAGATAATGAATGTAACTCAATTTTGCACAAAATTATTTGATTATGACTAGTCTAGAGAAGGTGGGTAGTTTTACCATCTCCATGGCCTGGAGACAACAGCTACATCAACAGTCCAGTTAGAGTACACAGTTTAGAAATGATGTCCCTGCACTTTTGTTCTCAGGCTAAATTGACACTTTATTTTTTTTTTAATTTTTTTAACGTTTATTTATTTTTGAAAGACATAGAGACAGAGTATGAGCATGGGAAGGGCAGAGAGAGAGGGAGACACAGAATCTGAAGCAGGCTCCAGGCTCCGAGCCATCAGCACAGAGCCCGACGCGGGACTCGAACTCACAGACTGTGAGATCATGACCTGAGCCGAAGTCGGCCACTTAACCAACTGAGCCACCCAGGCACCCTAAATTGACACTTTAAAATTCACTCTCCAAAGACTGTTCTATTAGATGGGGACGGGAAGACAGGAAAGGAGGACACATCAAGGCCAAAATGTCACTGTGATAATTGGACAAGTCATTTAACTTCTCAGAGCTTCAGAATTCCCCTTAAATAAGGATTATTGGGATTTCGAGGGGGGTCCATGAATATTTCCTTGCTTTAGTTCTGAATACATTAGTAAATATTTTAAAAAACTGCCTTTTTACCATGGTAGACCTAGTTAGACACTACAGGGCTCTTTGACAAGTAAATTTACTAAAGATTCTGAGGTCCAGAATTAGGCAAAATGAAGCTAGCAATCACAGACAATGCTGGACCAAGGGATAATAACTTGATTCCTGTAGACATGTGGCTTCTCTTAGCCTTTGGTTGACATTATAGAAATTCTCATTAAAGTGAAGTTTTCAAATCTCCTCGTTTTGTATCCATGGTTTACATTCTTATTTTGTCAAATACCAACAGCTTTGGTTAGAGATTTTTAAAGAACAGTTACTACATGTCCATTGTATCTTCTGATAGTGGCAGAAGTGATTGCACCCAGGATGCAAATCCATAAATGTCATCACATCTAAAACTTTAATAATTTCATCTAAGTTTATTTTGTACTTGTACATTTGTTAATGAGGTATTTAACATTTTTTTTTTTGTCCTTGGTTAATGGAATTTAAAAGTCACTGATGCATCATAGTATCATTAGCCTCTAGGTGCTTGCTAGATCATTGCCCTATTGATGAAATCACCCTAGGACAAAGTCTCCGTATACCTCATTGGACACCTACAGGAGAAGTCTGTCTTTTTCCGAATTCCAATACCTAGCAGATTGTTTTACAACGTGTTTCCTGCCTGCATATCATTAAGGTTAAGTATTCTTTTATAACAAGCCAATTTTATAACATATTTCAGCTTATGTTGTAGCATATGAATAACTTTGCTGTTTGGCAATGAATGTTTCCCATTCATGCAGTACATTTTGTCTTTTTGTAAAAATCCCTTATGTGGAAAAGTGAAATGCTACAAATTTGTCATTGCCTCAGCAATCACGTATTGATCTATTTGTTCTCTCTTTGTTCATTTTCTGTGAGTCCAAATTGCTTAAGTACTGAAAGCTCTCAAGGTAGTGACCTGAAATATTAACAGGTTACATTAGCTCATTAAGCAAAAGAAACTGCTCTTATTCAGACTCCATAGATGCTGACACTGCATTTATCTAAAAAATTATTAATGTTTTCGTGGAAGTGTATAGTAGGAAAGACATTCTATACTTCCAGACTGAGGATTCTATAACTTTTCATGGCTTATAACAATTTCACCCATTAGTTATTGCCTTTTCCTTGAAAAGTAAAGATTAATGATGCTAAAATGATACACTATAATGCAATCAAGTTATACTTCTTTCTGACTCTACCTTAGAGGGTGATGATCAGGCGCTTTTTTTTTTTTTCCCAGAAATAGCACAAGTTCATTTGAAGGAGAAAGACAACCCTTAAATAATAAGGCAATTATTATTTTAATCAATAGCAGTATTATATTTTAAATTAATCTTCAAAAGTCCCTGAAGCTAAAATTTCAGAAGTCATTAATCAATTAAGCAAAATAATACACAGTCTTTCAAAGCAATCTATCTCCTGAAGGTTGCTCAAATTGTTTTCTGAGAATGGAATAAAAACTTGGCACATTTTCTTCACTTAATTTAAGTAATTTTATTTTTCTAATAAGTGTGATTGCTCAATATGTAAAAATAATGTGATGGTTTAAATATGAACGTTCTAGTGTATTTAAATAGTTCTTCTTCGATCACAATAACATTTTAAATCTGTAAAAACTGCTTTTGTTTATCAACATGAAGGACAAAGTGCTTAAAAACTCTTGCTTTCTAAAACCTTTTTAGCAGAAACTTAGCTGTGAAATCATAGTGGAGAGAATGGAACATGTCCTTCTTGTCTGAAGGATCTGGGCTAAGTGGGTCACTTTGACACAGAGAAGCATCATTGGTTACCAACCTACATGCAAAGCTTCAGACTTTTTCAGACACGTATGTTTAACATATTGAGTCCGTTTCTCAGCTCTGCTAGTAATCAGACTATGATATTCCTATTAGAAACTAAAATATTGATAATGGGGCACAATCAAGGTCATACACCCTTTATCTTTTTGCTATTTCCTTAAAAATAGTCTCATTAATAATAATTTCCTTCTCAATCCAGGGTTAATCCCTGCATCCCTGGAATCCTACTTTTAGTTATTCAATGAAGCCCAAACCCTATAAAACATCTCTCCCCCTGCCTACTAAAGTATCCAATTCACACTTTCTCGTGGTGTTTTCTCTAGTTATAGATCTAATAAACTTTGTTTTACTACAGTTATATTCCTAGTAGTCTTTACCTGATGGACTCTGTCAAAATTCTTAAGTGACACCTTCAGCTTGCAAAACACTACTAAAACCGTAAATGCCAAATATTTAGAAATAAAAGAGTAGTTTTACTTTCTGAAAAAGTGAAAGGAATGTGTATACATGATAAACATCAAATTCACTCCCTTATCTTTTGAAACTAATCAAAGATCATTAGATATTGCACAGTAAGTTGATAAGTACTCAATTTTTTGCCACCCCCAATTTAATTTTTTAGTATTGATAATAGAATATTTATATTATATGAGTTATATATAAATAATAAGTGTTTATAATAACTATTTAGTACATATTTCTCCATGTTGTTGCTTTCTTGCTATGGCTAAGTTTCCTGTGATGCCTTTGAATTCGTTTTCATAGCATACCACATGAACTCACTCCCCTCAAAGAGCATATTTTCACTCCAAACCATTTCCAACCGTTTCTATATTCAGATATGTCTACATTACTTTGTTCTTCCAGAATATCCTTCGCACAAATTGACTGAGTTGATGTTTCAATTTAGAACATTTTAAATGTCATGGAATGGAAAACCTGGATAATTTTTATAAATAGGATTTACCAGCGCACAAATGATGTCATTTTAGAACTACTCGAAGGGGGCGCCTGGGTGGCCCAGTCGGTTAAGCGACCGACTTCAGCTCAGGTCATGATCTCGCGGTCTGTGAGTTCGAGCCCCACATCGGGCTCTGTGCTGACAGCGCAGAGCCTGGAGCCTGCTTCAGATTCTGTGTCTCCCTCTCTCTCTGCCCTCCTCTTGCTCACGCTCTGTCTCTATGTCTCAAAAATAAATAAACGTTAAAAAAAATCTTAAAAGAAAAGAACTACTCGATGAATAGCATGAAGTTGCTTTTCCAGGCATATTTGACAGAATATCAGTTTAAAACACTTTCCAATATTCCTTGGGAAGGATATGTGTAGGCCAACAAACAGCTTGTCACTTGCTGTTGCTGAAACGTGGCATGCAGGGAAGAAGTAGCCGGTAAGGAAATTAGGAAAACATATAGGGCATGCCGAAGAATTTGAACTTGACTTACAGGCACAAAAAAATTATCTTCATATCTGTAATGTGGAGAGAGGTATAAATCTGTTTTATGCTGCTGCAATGAACAGCAGTGTGACTAATGGAGAGCAGTTATAGTTGAATTTCTGCTCAATATAAGAAATATTTTTCTAATAACGAGAACTGTCCAGGAAATAGCGTGGGTAAATTAGGCTGAGCGCCTCTTACCTCCTAGAAGTAACTAAGTACATACGAAATGCCCATACCTCAGAAATGTCTAAAAAATAATTTCTGTTTTCAACAGAAAATTAAACTTTTGGTTTTATTATATTCTCTGTTGGGATTCTAACAAACTAATCGGTGTGAGCATTAAGTTGGACACAATCGTGCTACTTCATTAAGCAATGAATTGGTACATAAAGTAAGCACTTTGGAGTCACCAAAATAATGATGGCAAGAACATCTGCTTCCATGTCATGGCGGCAAGACAACAGGAAACGTACTTAACATCAGAGATAATGTTTTATATGTGATATTACATCCCGTAAAAGATTTCTTATTCTGCACAGTCATAGGACAAAGTATAAACTATGTTAATCATAATAATGTATCATACAAGTCATTCTGTTGTAATCACAACCACTGACTGATCTATCATATAATATCGCCCATAGCAAACATTTTCAATGTCTCCAATGTCCAAGATATTTTGCACATAGTAGCTCTAATCTACCAACTAACCTGAAAGACAAATATTATGCTCATTTTATAGATCATAAATCCAAGACTCAAAGAGATTAAGATCCTCACAGAGCTAATAAATGGCAGATTGAGAGCTGTTTCCCAGCCCTATGGCGTACTCATAAAGTAGACAAACCACTTAATTGCTTTAAAAGTGTTATTTACTCTTTCAAGACCTTTATATATTTACCAAATAAAATGTTAAGATTAGCCTCTTAACTGTTAGCAAAGAGTATTTTTTGTTTGTTTAATACTCTTTTCAAGTTACAAAACGGGAACATCCTAGACTCTAAGCTCAATCATTCAAATGTAAATTGACTAGCACCTATGTTTGGAAATAAATATCAATAAGAACACTGGAAAAAAGGTATAAGTTAATAAAACTTGAAATAAAAATTGAAAATTGTTTTATTTTATTGGATAGATTGAAGTAACTTTGAAATCTGACAAAACAAGAATTAAGATGTTAAAAATCTCTGATGACGATTCTTTAAGACAATGGCAACTGCTGTCACTTCCAATGTTCTAGGCAGTTTAGCTCCCATTTCTTCTTAATAGTCACAGTGTATGCTATCATCCTCTCCTAAATTCTTCAGTTAGCATATGCTTTTGCTACTCCTCTGAAAATGTAGGATATCTTATAATCCTACTTTTCAAATATTGAAAGGACATATCTTGGCTTCCATTGTAATTTAGCTACCTATGCTATTTTTCAGTGTTACTAGGGAATTAATGAATTTTATTAGAAATAATAAACAGTAAAATGTAAATGAAGAAACAGAGTTGATTTCACTGTGTGCTATATTGCACCTGCAGGAATAATAAGTATTATTTTTGGGGTGCCTGGGTGGCTCAGTTGGTTAAGTGTTCGACTTTGGCTCAGGTCATGATCTTGCTGTTCATGAGGTTAGCCCCATAATGGGCTCTGTGCTGACAGCTCAGAGCCTGGAGCCTGCTTCAGATTCTTTGTCTCTCTTTCTCTCTTCTCCTCTCCTGCTTGTGCTCTGTCTCTCTCTCTCAAAAATAAATTTAAAAAAACATTAATAAAAATATTTTAACAACAAGTATTATTTTAAATAGTAGCAGTGAAAGAATAAAAGATTTTCCTCTATGACTAGGAACAAGAAAAGGGTGCCCACTCTCTCCACACCTATTCATCATAGTATTGAAAATCCTGGCATAAGCGATTAGGCAAGAAAAAAAATATCAGATTGGGAATAGAAAAAGTAAAATTATTTCTATTTGCAGATGCCATGATTTTAAGAATAAAAATTCTTAATGATTCAACCAAAGAACCATTAGATTTAATCAATGAATTGAGTGAAATTAAACTGCAGGATACAAAATTAACATACAAAAATTAGTAGGGTTTGCATGCACTAACAAAATTTCTGGAAAAGAAATAAAGAAATCAATCCAGTTTACAAGAGCATTAGGAACAATAAAATACTTAGGAATGAGTTAACTAAAGAAGTGAAGATCTCTGCTGAAAACTACAACAAAAGGGTGAAAGTAATTGAAGAAACAAATAAATCAAAAAGTAGACCATGCTCATGGATTTGAAGAATTAAATTTGTGAAAATGTCAATACTACCATGCCATCTACAGATTTAATGCAGTCCATATCCAGAGTCCAATGGCATTTAATACAGAAGTAAGAAAAAGTAAAAAACCTCCTAAAATGTATATGGAATAACACACAAAAAAGCTCTGAATAGCCAAAGAAATTTCGAGAAAGAAAAACAAAGCAGGAGGTATCACACTTCTGATTTCAAGCTATACTAGAGAGCTATATTCATCAAAGCAGTATGGTACTGGCATAAAAAAAAAAAATAGACGCACGGAACAGAATTGAGAGCCCCAGAATAAACCCAAGATATATGGCCAACTACTGTTTGACAAGGGAGGCAAGAATACCCAGTAAACAAACAAGCAAACAGTCTCTTCAATAAATGATGTTGGGATAATTGGATATTCACATGTAAGAGAATGAAACTAGACTCATATATTATACCACTAACAAAAATTAAGTCAAAATGTAATAAAAACTTAAAACCTTGAAACTCCTAAAAGAAAATATAGGAACAAATATCTTTTTGCACGGATCCTGGTAATGACTTTTTGTATATGACACATAAAGTAACAAAATAAAAAATTAACAGATGGGCCATGCAACACCAAACTAAAAAACTTCTGTAGGGCATAAGAAACTATCAATAAAGTTAAAATACAACCTATGAAATGGAAAATATTTGTCAGCCACATATCCGATGAGGGATCGCTATCCTAAATCTACAAAGAATTCATATATTTCATTAGATAAAAAGCATATAATGCAATTTAAAAATAAGCAAAGGCCCTGAACAAATTTCTCCAAAGAAGATATATAAAAAGCCAACAGGTACATAAAAAGATGCTCAACATCATTAGGAAAATGCAAATTGAAACCACAATGAGATATTATTTTATGCCCATTAGAATGGCCATCTTCAAAAAAACAGGAGGTGACATGCTGGCAAGGATATGGAGAAAAGGGAACTCTTGTACATTGTTGGGAATGTAAACTTGGTGCCGCCACTATGGAAAAAATATGGAGGTTCCTCAAAAAATTAAAAAATAGAACTCCCATATAATATAGCAATTCCACTTCTGGGAATATACCTAAAGGATGTGAAAACACTAACTCAAAAAGACGTTGGCACCTGCCATGTTCACAGCAGCCTTATTTACAAGCACTAAAACATGGAAATAGCCTAAGTGTTCATTGATGGGGAAATTGATAAAGAAGCTGTGGTGTATATGTTTAATGGAATATTATTCAGCCATAAAATCAACAACAACAACAACAAAACAAGGAACTCCTACCATTTGTGACAACTTGGTAGTACCTTGAAGGTATTGCACTAAGTGAAATAAGTCAGACAAAGAAAGGCAAGTACTAGATTATCTCACGTATATGTGAAATCTTAAACTAACAAACTAATAGAAAAAGAGACCGACCTTATGCATATTCAATGTGGAAGATGAAGGGAAGGAGACTTGGGAAAGGTGGTCAAAGTTAAAAACTCCCAGTAATAAGATAAATAAGTACTAGGGATAGAATGTTCAGTGTGACGACTCCAGCTAACACAGCTGTGTCTCATTCAGGAGAGTTAGTAAGAGAATAAATCCTAAGAGTTCTCATCACAAGGAAATATTGTGGGCTTTTTTTCTGTATTTCCTTGTTCTTCCTTTTTATTGTATTTATATATGAAGATGGATGGTTAGTTGAACCTTTTGTGGGAATTATTTCACAATATACATAGATCAAACCATCCTCCTGTATGCCTTAAATTAATACAGTGATGTATGTCAATTATTTCTCAAGGAAACTGGAAGAAAATAATAAAATAAAGAAATTTTATAGAAGTAAATGCTGAAAATGAAATTAGGAAACACTCGAGGAAATTAAGTAATTCTAGCAGATTTTTCATTATCTGAATGTTTAACGTAAGAGATAGACTACTGCATAGGCAAAGTAATTAATGTAATGAAGTGGGAAGTGCTTCCTGAAGATCAGTCCATTATGTATTTATAAAAGATCGATCACTGTGTGGTCTATGTGCTAGCCAAAGAGATGGATGGTGCTGTTTGTGAAAGTAAAAAGTAGCTATAGGGGCGCCTGGGTGGCTCAGTGGGTTAAGTATCCAACTCTTGATTTCAGCTCAGGCCATGATTTCACAGTTCATGAGTTCAATCCCTTCCCTGGGCTCTGCGCTGACAGTGCAGAGCCTGCCTGGGATTCTCTCTCTCTCCCTCTTTGTTAGTTCCTCCCTGACTTGTGCTCTCTATCTCCCTCAGAATAAAAAAAATAAGTTTAATTTAAAAAAGCAACTATAGACTATCAACTAAGGTAACTAAAATAATACGTTGTCAACTCCAAAACAATTTTTTATAAAATTAATACAACTTATTATTCATATCTTTTACATAGAGAAAATAAGGACTTGGGTAGGGTTAAATATGATCTTGTAATTGGTGGCTAGATGATAAGAAGAGGGATAGAAGGAAAGAAAGAAAAGAAAATGCAGTGAAACAGGAATATTTTCAACTCCTTCAGTCAATTCCAAATAGCAGTGGGGAAAGGGGGTTATTTACAAGAGGGAAATGTAGAAAGAAGCAAATACATGAGAGAACCTGCTGGAATCTCCAGGAGACAGAGACTAAAACATTTGCCTTACTTCCCTATTGTAGCTTCCACAGAAAACGTCTTACTCAGTTATGT
This sequence comes from Paguma larvata, assembly GCA_030068075.1. Lineage (NCBI taxonomy): Eukaryota > Metazoa > Chordata > Mammalia > Carnivora > Viverridae > Paguma > Paguma larvata. The sequence continues at coordinate 41,802,533 of CM057840.1, forward strand.
ATATGCATTTATTCATAAAGTAATAGTATAATAGGTCTTTATGATACCCTTCACAATTAAATACCATTTTTTCAAGCTCACTTTATTTTTTTAAATGTTTATTTTTGAGAGAGAGAGACACACTGAGTGCGAGTGGAGGTGGGGCAGAGAGAAAGGGAGACAGAATCTGAAGCAGGCTCCAAGCTCTGAGTTGTCAGCACAGAGCCAGATGCAGGGCTCGAACCCACAAACAGTGAGATCATGACCTGAACTGAAGTGACACCTACTGACTGAGCCACCCAGGTGCCCCTCAAGCTAACTTTAATGGCCTATGTCCATATAACCCAAAAAACCTGATGTGTACTCTACCATCTATGACACTATCCTGCTTCATGACCTAAGAGCAGAAACTTGTGTACTATCTTCATAATAATGTTTCTGTACTTTTCAATTTAACTCTATTATACAAATTGTGAATATAAAGACCAATTTTGCTGTTTCATGTAATGAGGAGAAGGTCTCTTTCTCAGGGCTTCTATGAATTTTAATTTCAACAGCATAGGAGAATATCTCTAAACCAAGAAAAAAAATTTAATGTTATGTATTCTGTGCTTTACCTCAAGGCAAATACATAGCGCCGTTAGGAAACATTAGGAAAAATATCTCACAAATTTTAAATGCCTCTGCTTGTTAAAAGAAAAAGTAGAAGCAGAAAAGGAACTAAAACAAGGCATCAAGATAGAATGATTAAGTAAATTGTGATATATATTCCTAATAAAATACTGTATACAGCCATGAAAATGAATAAATTACCACTATCCGCAGTGGCATGGATGAATGTTAACAACGTGATGTTGACATTATGAATTCGTAGAATATGATCTATTTGCATAATGTTCAACAATAGACAAAACTAAACTACATTGTTTAGAGGGAGCATAGAGAAGTGGTACGACTGTGGAAAAGAAAGGGAATCGTTCTCGTAAATATTAGCGAGTTGTACTTCTGGCAAGGACGAAGGAAAAATGAACAAAAGGAGGCAGAGCCGAAGCTTCTGGCTGCTGACAATTTTGCATTTCTAACCTGGTGTTCGCCAGACACTGACATGGATGTTTGCTTTGGAAGCATTCGTCAGACTGTAAATGTATGTTTCCTGCTATTTTCTGCATGTGTTTTAATCGTTAATTAAAACGAAAAGAAAAAGAACCCCAAGGGATTGGAGTTTCTTGATTCCAAAGACATCTCAGAATGTTAAATCTTGTAGTGAGGTTTGTGAGAGTGAATTATTTCAGCCAAAATTGCAATTGCAGTGTCTTTATTTTAAATTTTTATTTTGTAAAGAATTTTTTAAAGTTTATTTATTTTGAGAGCATAAGTATGAGTGGGGGAGGGGTGGAGAGAGAGGGAGGGAGAGAATCAGAAGCAGGCTCCATGCGCTGTCAGCGCCGAGGCCTCTGTAGGGCTCGATCTCATGAACTGTGAGATCATGACCTGAAATCAAGAGCTCAACCAACTGGGGCCACTCAGGCGCCCCTAATTTTCATTCTTTTTAAACTCTGGAAACCCTTCCATCCCATCTGCTCTGCCCTGCTGCCTTCTGCCCTCTGCCCTCACCTCTGTCCTGCCCCCCATCCTGCCACACAGATCTGACTCCACCATTCCCTGACTTAGGGAGAGTCCCTTTGGACACATGCTTTCCTCAACACCTGTTACAACATCTGTCTCTCACAGCCTCTCATTCCTACCTCATCCTGCCTTAGGTCAAGGCCAGTTCCTCAGCTGAGAGGCCGTGTTACAGACAATAAAGAAAGAGGTTCTGTGACATTTCTCCTTTAGATCCACACATCCCCTACCCAACCCTCTCTAGGAGCTGAATTGTGTCTCTAATATGATATAACGCTCTTATTCTGTGGTTAGGATAATCAGACATGATTTTGAGGCCTGAAAATCTCAATATTAGAGATAAATGGCATAGAATCCTTCCAAAATTCAGGAGAAGCACATGTCAACTTTTGACATCATTTGTCATTTTGTACAAAAAGCATTGTGTTTAGCTGCTACCTTTTTAAAAGTATGTGATTAGGCATTGAGATAATTTCCTTGTTTTAGTGGAAGTTGTCATTCTCCTTCTCTCTCTCTCTCTCTCTCTCTCTCTCTCTGTCTCTGTCTCTATCTCTATCTCTCTCATTCTCTCAATCTCTTAATCATTCTAGTTGCTTTCCTTGTATTTCAAGGGGCAGAAGGAATTAAATACTTTTATGGCGACAAATCTAATTGGCAAATCTAAAACCCTGAGATAGAATTATCATTTCCCTTTTATCATTTCCCTTTTATTCCTGACGTATCAGATGCTTAAAGTTTGAGTAACTTAAGTAGCATCACAATCAATAAGTGGTAGAATTAGTGTTCAAGACTGAACTGCACTGTCTTCATAGCCCATGCTTTCTGCATACAGCTCTACCACACGGCCACCAGAAATTCAATTAGTATTTTAGAATTCAAGGATCTACCTTCATCTTCTTCCACATACTGGCACATAAAAAGCTTTTATGGTCATTCACTGATACATCCCAAGTGCACTTAATGGTAAGGCTTAGGAGTTATTGTACAATAAGGAAGGAATATAGCACCCTGACCTATGTGAATAACACAGACTGTATAATACCCGATAAACTTAAAAGAAGAGATTATGCACACAGCATTTGTTCTGCATGAGTAAATATTTTGATTAATTAAAAATCTGGGTGTAATCTGGTCCCACTCCTTCCTTCCCCCTCCACAGCCGCTCTACTAAGTTGTTCTAATACCTCCCCTGTCCCTCTATGTCTCTATGTCCCAGTCTCCATCTCTCTAGTGCAAGTCATATCCATTTCCAGCCTGAATTTCTGCAAGTGTCTATAGGACTTCCTTTTGTGTCCCTTTCCTGATCCCTACCAATCTGCTCTCCACACTGTAGCCAGAGGGAACCTTCCTAAAACACAGAAATCATATGATCCTCCTCTATGTAACATCTTTGAATAGAGGCCATTTGCCCAAGTGGGACAGTTCAAATATGCCTTTGGCTCATAAGACTCTTCATCACCAGGCCATGATTTCACACTCCTGCTTCCTCCCATGTCTGCCCCACTACCTTCACCCGCTCACACCCCAGGAAGGGTTGCACTTCATTTCATTTTCTGGAATTAGCCAAGCACAGTCTAGGCTTGACGCATGCTGTTTCCCTGACAGGAGCAGTTCATGTCCTCTCTCAGCGGCCTAATGCTTGTTTAATTATGCCTCTGCGAGGGGCCTCGTCTGTTTTATTACCCATCTTCTCTCTGTTGCTACCAACAGGCCCGGAACAAGGTAGGGCCTCAGTGAATGTCTGAACTAAAACCGAAAACATTTTGTATACATTCAAAAAACAGGATTTTCATCTATCCCTCAAGTCTATAAAGGGATAGTGTTTCCATAATACAGGAAAATAATTCATTTTAAAATGCTACTGTACATTTCATTTTTATAAATGAAATTTTTAAAAATGTTATTAATATGTGCTCTGAATGTTTCTGTTTAAAGAAGCCCCAGGCTTCTTATTTAAACATCCTAAGTGCCAATCATTTGAAAAGCACGACCTGAAAAAGAAAATATATATATATATATATATACATATATATATATATATATGTATATATATATATATATATATAAATCCAAATGGTAACTCTGTTTACAAACAGGACTTTAGATCTAAACCATTCTAAACCCCTCACTCAGTGGGGGGAAAAAGTTAGTAGAAGGAATTTTTTTTTTAATTTATTTTTATGAAACGACAAGAAGTATTTATTATAAACACATAAGGGTATGTTGCATTTTCAAAACAAAAACATTTGGAATAGTAGTAATAAACGGGATAACTAGGAAGCTTCTTTACCCTCCTGTAGTTATGGCAAATGAGTGAGTAGCTGTTTGCTTCGTTAGTAAACCTGAACGCACTTAACCTAGTGGTCTTTCCCCCGGTCCTACAGTCCACACAGGAGAGTCCCTGTGCTGTTTGTAATCGGAACTACATCGCCAGTCTCTTTTAATAGAGTCCACATATTAGTCACCTTCGAGATCTTCATAGTGCCCAGGAGACCTCCCTGCTCATATTCAGCATCATCAATACAAAAGGGCTTGTTACTCACCCTAGATTCAGGAGGCAAATGGAAAATACCATCTGCACTTCCTCGCCTTGATGCCTGCTGAGTCACTGAGTTATGCTGATTCCACCTTTAATGCTTCTCGATTCTTGACCCCTCTCTTCATCCTCACTGCTGCAACCATCTCTAGGCTGGGTGTCTACAGCGGCTTCTTAGGTGGTTCTTTTTCATCAACTTTTAACACCCTCTCATCTGTAATCTTCAGGGAAAGTATAGCCTTATTTTAGAAACACAAATATTATCTACTTGTCTATTTTTCTCCAGTCTTTTGTATTTATTTTATTTTCTCCGATGCTGCATAAAGCACACCATAATTTTTGGTTTTGACTGACATAAGCTAAATGTTCACTTATCCCAGGATTTGCATTTTCTATTGATTATGACATAGAGTTTATGTTTTCCAGAATTTTATTAAATTAATTTTTGATAATGGTCATATTTGACCTAACCACATTAGATTGCAGATGATTTATCACTCACAGATAATTTATATTGCGTGTATAATGTGACATAGGTTAATCAGTGGTTAAAAAGTGTTAGTATTTAATATTTGAGCAACATATCAAGTGGTTATAAGATAGTCATGTTACATATTCTGGCATTTACTTTTTAGCCTAAGTGCCTATCTTCTTCAATCAGTATGACTTGTTACAGTTGCTTATACCTTACTACCTTAACTAAGTATATATGATATGTCTGCCACTTCTTGATCTGTCTTCTTTTTGTGGTCGTTGCTCCACTGATCTGAAAGTCTGTTTCCTATTATTTCCTCCTGGTTCTTAGCATTTTCTAAGATGCTAAATATCAATCATGTTTCAGTAGCCTTGCAAAGACCTTTTTTCAGGACCAGCAAACGTTTATTAGGCTCCTTTGTGTGGCCTTGCCTATTAAGCACCTAAGGTCTTTTACCTCAGTGTCCTTTACTATTTTTATTGGAAGAGTAATTTAATAACACAATGTTTTGCCTCCAAAAGTACATTTTATGGATAATCATCCAATTTCTCATAAGACTTGGAGTCTTTTCTATCTCCAAGTGAGTTCCCTGGCCAAAAGGGATTTGAGGGTTATTCTTTGTAAATATTAATTCTGATGTCCCTTTACTATTTCTATTAGGACATTAGCATTTTAAGAAGAAGGATGCTCTTTTATTAAGAATATGCATTTTGGGGGCACCTGGGTGGATCAGTCAGTTAAGCATCTGACTCTTGATTTTGGCTCAGGTCAGGGTCTCAGGGTTAGTGAGTTCGAGCCCTGCATGTGGCTCCATGCTGACAGTGTGGAGCCTGCCTAGGATTCTCTCCCTCCCTGTCTCTCTGCCCGTCCCCTATTCATCCTCTCTCTATCTCTCAAAATAAATAAATAAACTTAAAGAAAAAAAGAATATGCATTTTGGAGCTAGAATGCTTGCATTCAAATCCTCACTCTGCCGTTTTTACTTGTGAGATGTGAGTAAGCCATTCAACCCTTCTGTGATTCTCTTTTCTCATCTATAAAAAAAGTAGATAATAAGTAATCACAGATTTATTGTGATTATTAAATGTGTTAATATAGCAATGTGTTTAGAAGAGTGTTTGGGTCCGACTTCAGCTCAGGTCATGATCTCACTGTTTGTGAGTTCAAACCCCACGTCAGGCTCTGTGCTGAGAGCTCAGAGCCTGGAGCCTGCTTCCGATTCTGTGTCTCTCTCTGTCTCTACCCCTCCCCTGCTTGTGCTCTGTCTCTCTCTTTCAAAAATAAAACTTAAAAAAACAAATAAGAGTGCTTGGTGTATATAAAGCACTCAGGGTATAGTAAGTATTGTTATTATTGATATTTTTATTCCTGCAGTACTTCCATGGTGATAAAAAATATAAGTAGGCAATCAGACTTATAAGACACAAATAGTTTTTTTTATTTGTTTGTTTGTTTGTTTTGGAGAGAGTGAGAGAGAGAGAAGGGGAGAGGCAGAAAGAGAGAGGGAGAGAGAGAATCCCAAGCAGACTCTATGCTCAACCCAGGCTCAATGTGGAGCTTGCTCCCATGACCCTGACATCATGACCTGAGCTGAAATCAAGAGTCAGCTGCTCAACCGACGGAGCCACCCAGATGCCCAAGACACAAAGAGTTTTTAATCTAATATTATTCACTTTGCTTACCTGATGTTATAGAAGAATGCAAGGCAGGAGATACAGCAAGTACATCATCATTTCATCAAGATCCCCGGTAGCTATCCAGGTACACACTTTCTTTTACTTTCAACCCAAATGAGGTATGCACGACTGTCATAGACAAAAGCAATATGATAGAAGCTGTGTCCTCTATTTCCTACCAATTCTTAATACCAACCTAGTCATGCAAGCCTGAGGCCCAGATGCCAACTCGTACGTTTCCTGATGCAGGTGTAGTTTTGCTTGATGAATTCGCTGACACAACATTCTCATTTATTTGAGCTCTGTTGTTTCTAAGAAAACAGTCCTATGGGAGTCTAAGATCATTCTAAAAATGCCTTTATCAGCCCATACATTGATCATTTACTCTTTACTCAAAATTTATTATTTCATTTTGGAAAGAAATTCCAGTTAATATAGAAAATATAGTCGTCCAGGAAGTAGAATACATGTTCTTTGAATTTAGTTAAAAACTTGATCCTAGATAAACACAAGTTTAGACAAATTAATTTATTAGCCTTTTTAAGGATTCTAAAATGTTCTGCCTCACATCTTTCTCTGCTTCTCCAGTTCTGATGGCTATACTATGTTCATTAGAAGTGCATAACTGGGCTACAGGTATTTACACATATTAGTATAAGGATGACCTTGAATGATGAAAACTATTAAAATTGGTTCACCAATCATTAATATCTCATTACATGTTTTATGATATGGGTATACAAATAACATTCTTCCAAATAAAGAGCTGAGACCTAACTAAATGGATCATAAGCCTAGGCTTGATGGGGAAGATTTCAGTTATCTAGTGCTGCATAACAAACTACTCCAAACTTAGTGGTCTAAAACAACAATTATCTTATTATACCACATCTTTTTGTACATCAGGAATTCAGAGAAACCTAGAATGGGTAATTCATGTAATCCATGTGGCATTGATGGAGACCGGTGGCGTTGTTCAGCTGGCAGAGTGTCTGAGGCCACTTCAATAACAAGCCTGGTATCTTGGCAAGGATGGTTGGAAGTCTGTTTTTATTAGGGTAACATTAGAATCTTATGAAATGACAAAATAAATTATATCTGTATTAGTTTTTATGTGGGTTTTTTTTTTTAGCATTTTTTATTTTATTTTTGAGAGACATAGAGACAGAGAGTAAGCAAGGGAAGGGCAGAGAGAGAGGGAGACACAGAATCCGAAGCAGGCTCCAGGCTCTGAGCCGTCAGCACAGAGCCCGACGCGGGGCTTGAACTCACAGACCGTGAGATCATGACCTGAGCTGAAGTTGGCGCTTAACCGACTGAGCCACCCAGACGCCCCTGTATTAGTTTTTAGATTCTCACATGACAGCTCAGAGTTCCAATAGCAAGTACTTTGTGCAAACAATATTGGAAACAACATGGTTTTATAACCCAACCTCAGAGGACACATAGAATCTCTTCTGCCATACTTACTGATTGAAGTAGTCACAAGCCCACTCCTATATAAGGGGGAAGTATGTAAGCACTCTCTCTATGAGGAAAATAACAAATAATTTTTGGTTGAATTTAAAAATAGTAATAGGAAAGTTGTAAAAAAATGTCTAGCATATGTAGGACAATTTGGAACAATACTTGAGGGTTAGGGGTGTCCCTTGCTAGGAAAGAGGAAATGCAAGGTACACTTTGGTAAATAGACTGCACTCAGGGAGGTGGAAATGTATGAATGACAGATGGCCCATTCATACTGCAGCTAGATGTAAAACTTCCACCCAACAGAAATATCTGTGAATACTAACAAAAACAAAGCCAAATTCTAGAATTGGAAAAATTGATATGGAATTTTTAAAAAAGTGGTAAGGAAATGGGGACAGCTGGGTGGCTCAGTTGGTTGAGAATCCAACTCTTAATTTTGGCTCAGATCATAATCTTGTAGTTCCTGGCATTAAGCCCCGCATCAGGCTCCATGCTGACAGTGCTGATCCTGTTTGGGATTCTCTCTCTCTCTCCCCCTATCTCTCTGCCCCTCCCCTACTCTCTCAAAACAAATAAATAAACATTTTCTTAAAAAGTGGTAAAAAAATGATTCAAATAATTGAATGTTTTATTAACTCATCCATCTAAAAGTCAGATTAAATGTTAGGCTGCTGGTTTTAAGGTTTCATCGTTACCTCTCCTCAAATTCATGGGCTTTATTAAACGTAACAAACCCCAGCACCAAAAGCACCATAATGAATCTAAATGTTTGTGGATTAATGAAATGACTTTTCACATTCATTTGCTATATTTCTACAACAAATATTTTTATTTATGATAATGACAAATCTTTAATAAGCTATACTATGAAGTATGGTTTTATAAAGAGACAATGACTATTTTCAACATAAGTTTCAAGAACAATGAAGGACAAGGACAGTTCCCAAAATAGCTGGGGGGGGGGATAATACTCTGTGGACCTATCAATTTATTCATAAGTTAATTAAATAGTTTCCTTTCAGTGATACCCACAGCTAATAATATCCACAGCAGTAATATAATTTGCAAACTCTCAACATTTTTAAGTCCTTAAAGTGAAGAACTAATACCACTACAAAGTGATTAGAAAAAAAAAAATCACATTGGAATTTTGAATACTCAGGTAATCCAAGTTAATATATATTATGGATTTTACTAGAGGCATATATAAATATTCCTCTTTATGTGTATATTATGGAATATATATAATAGAATTTAGTTTTTATAAGTCTATAAGTATATATTTATATAATTCTATATGAATCACACTAAAATATAAAGTTCATAAAAGCCAGGATTTCTTATGTCTTCTTCTCTGCTGTATCCTAGTGACTATAAGAATACCTGGCACATGCTAGGCTCAATATGCATTTATGGAATTAAATCTAATTTCCCTACTATGTCAGCCTTGGGGCATGAATCCCATCTGCTTTTCTTGCCTTGTAAGAGACTCATCATTTTAACCAGTGTGTGTGTGTGTGTGTGTGTGTGTGTGTGTGTGTGTGTGTGTGTATGTCCACAAAAATAGAGCTTTTCTGTTTTATTAGCCACTAACTTCCATTTCATGTCCTTTCTTCTTTTGTTAATGTCCAATAAAACTAAATGAAGATTAATTATTCTTCTGCTATTTTAATTGTAGTTGTACTGGAAGCTACACAGTTCATCTAGGTTTTCAAATATTTTAGAACATTGACCAAACCATTTAAACTTACCAGCTTATTTTACTATACAAATATGGAATATATGCAATTTTTGCATCAACACAGAAGAATCAACTGACTTTGCAAAACATTTTGGGGATAAGGATAGATAGTCTCAGAAGAAGAAACAGGTTATAATGGTCTTACATAACTTACAACCCGTCAGTCATTAGCTTGTTACTCAGAGACCATTTAAAACATTGGATGAGGCAAGTCTTTACTGAGTAGCTCTTATGTATTCAATACTGCTTTAATCATGGCAAATAAAAACAGATTATACAGCTGCGTAGAGGCCATCTCCAAGCACACACTTAATAGGGAATGGTGTAAACAATGTATATAAATCAGACTGCAGGAGTTCTGAGAATGTGACGCTGATGCAGGCTAGGAAAATTAAGACAGATTTCATATAGAAAAATACAGTACCTCACTTGCTTAGAAAAGAGGCAGAAAGGATAATAAATTGATGCTTTCGTTTAAAATCTTATCACAACTACCATATTCTTTTGGTGCTTAGGATCTTATAGCTTCTGTAAACATGAACCAACTTTATTTTTAAAAGTTTATTTTAAAACATGAAGTCAAGAAAACATAGTTATGACCTTGTGGTCACCTTCTATCAACAGGCAAATTTCAAGCCTCTTTGCTTGCCTATCATCCATCATGTTCTAAATGTCCTTCAGAGCCCCATTATGCTTCTCTCTACTGATATGGATTTCTCTTGAACCAATCCATCGGGCCAACTGTTGCCCATAGTCTTGCTAAGAGAACTCATGCATTCCTTTCCAGAATCTTCATTTACTTCCCATATAATCACTTGGAGGATTTTTAAATACCAGGAGGTGAGAGAAGATATATCAGAATCAACCTCACTCCTACCACTACCTACAACCCATAAAAATTTTGAAGAAAATAAACTATTACTTTTGCTGATGTCATCTGGCTATTCCCCATGCTACCTCACAATGTCATGTATCCCATGAGAACATTGGCCCTGACTTGCAGTCTTTTCTTCCACCTGAATTCCTAAAGGCATCCCACCATTTATGCTGCTAAAAGAAAAGAGAAGCACACCAGCTTCCCAGTTGCGTATCTTCCACTCCTGGTTCACTCCTGTTTACAAAATCACTCAACCACCTGCTACTGTTTTAAACAAATTTCATATTCTATTTTCTTACCATAAGTTGATTTCCTTCTCACTTCTTTCCTCCTCATACCTAGACTTAATTTACACATCCTGCCACAAATGCCTAAAATTATTTCCCTTCTACCTAAACTAGAATCAAACTCCTATTCAAACATTGAGATAGTATGGGTGTCCATTTCTCTGTAAGTTCTTTGACATTCTTGGAGTGCCTGGGTGGCCCTTGGTTAAGCATTGGACTCATAATCTCAGCTCAGATCATGATTTTTATATGAATTCAGGCCCCACATTGGACTCTATGCTAGAAGTGATGCTTACTTAAAAAAAAAAAAAAAGTTTAGTTCTTTGACACTCTTGACTTCTCAAGAATTAATGACTTCTTTCTCTGTAATCATATAGAATTTGGTTACAATGTTTCATAATTTATTTGCTTGTACCACTCCTTTGTTGACAGGTGAACTTGGGCCTCATATATCTTTTTACGTAGCCTTGTATATCTTTCAGTGTCCCTAATAAATAATAGTAACTCAAAATGTTTTATAAAAGTTTGATTAAGAATTGCATATACTGATTTTGTTGTTTCTGTGTATGATTTTGACATTGTCATTGGTGAAAAAAATAATTACATCAGTTGACATTATTTTTTAGGTATTGAGCTGATATGACCTGATGATAATATTATACCTATTGTAATAGTTGTATTCCTGCTAGCTATGAATGTAGGTTTCCTTCAAATATAAGTAACACATGGGAATAAAATTCTGTGTTCCCTTGTTTGTTAATACCCTATTTAGGGAATATTAAAATTGTCAATTTTACTTAAAATCCCCCTCCCCGGCTGTCAGAGGAATAGAGAACAAAAACTGCATCAAATTTATAATTAATATGTTTGGTCTTTCTTTACTTTTCCCTTCCCATGGAGAGGGATCAGTCCCTGTATCCCAAACAGATGTTTTACACAAGCTTGCGAGACCACATTCCTGAAACTCTCCTCCTGGGTCCTGTTCCCAAATGTCTGAGGCAAAATAATTTTCCAGATTTCTTAGCAAGAGTATTAAAAACATTAAAGATTAATAATTTTCATAATTTTGTCTACATTTCCTCTTCCTATAACTTTCCTCTATTCTCTATTTCTGGAGTTCAAATTTCCCATGGATAGTCATGCATGTGTGTGCATAAGTGTGTGTGTGTGTGTGTGTGTGCGCATTATACACACACACATATTATACCGCAAATTAAGAAAAATTTCAAAGTTCTTAGTACCAGCATTTAATACTATACAGGAAATCTGTATACTTTTGAGCTAATGAATATTACTGTATTTTCTATCTAAGGAACTATGTAAACATTGCCTAACAATGGAATTTCAATCAATTGTGCACCTTAAATTACATGTAGTTTCTTCAATACAAAATAACACTCTGAGATGTGTTATTAACACATTTGTGTTAAATAACACTCTGAGATGTCATCTTTTTTATTTAACAAAAAAATGAATATTTTATATTTTTTAATTCATGAGACAAGAAGGGACTGTGTCCTTGCCTATGTACTAAAATCTTATGGATTCAGATCTTTCTTACGCATTGGCAAGTCGAGGATATTAAATTGCCAAATTTTGTTTTTATTTCTGTTTGGTGACATTTAAACTTTCTCCAGAGATACACCACACAGGCTTTCTACTCAGGTAGGAGTCAAGGCCTCTGTAATCAGTATTCTATTTTATTTTTGCAGAGATCATCTACTTATGGAGACTCATTAAAGCATGATGAGTCAGGCATGTTCTGGGGTATATTTTAAGTTAATTATGTGCTGAACTCTTACCTTTGCTACTTTGGGCATAAATTAAAAGAGTCTAAAGTCGGTTCTTTTTTGTTTTTCAAAAAAGTGTTTTTAAACCCATTTAAAAAGATATTTCCAGAGAAAATGTATCTGATTTGAGATCTGAATATAAAACAGAAATACTACATCGTGCAAACTCTCTGCCATAAAAAAAATAACCATGATTTTATTGTGGCAAAGGGTACATTTCAAGGTCACTGCCTTGCTTTGTGTCTGAAGCTTGTTTAGCAGTGAGGAGAATACACAGAGATTCAAATGCTGGCTTCTTTTAAGTGACATTCGGTATAAAAGTATTCGATCAGAGAGAGAAGTACAGACTCTATAAGGAAGCCATGCAATGTGAATTTGTAATGCTTGACAACAAAACATTGTACTGTAGTAAATAATATTATGTGTGCAGACTTTTCATTTTAATGTCAGAGACCGTATTTTCTACTTAAGAGAGAATAACTAGTTAAACACCAAGCCTACATTGAAATTCAAACCCCTTTTTTGTTTAAGAAACTCAAAGATTTGTTTTCCTGTTATTCTATTGAGTTCCTAACCCTGGAGAGTGAGGTTCAAGAAATCCAATGGTTTAATCTTTAGCCAGGTGTTTGGCGAGTCTTCTATCGAAACGCTACCTTAATTGCATTTAGATATCATATCAAATTAAATAAATTCATTAACACTGAGATACAGCATTTGGGCAATTCGCTAACCCAAATAAGGACAGTGTTCTCAGCGCTTGGTAAAGTCTCTCAGAAGAGGAGAAACTAATTAAATTAACATCGCACCCTTCTCCCAATATTCAGCCCCAGTGGGGCAGAAAGAATTTTCTTTGCGGTGCGATTTTAAAGACTGTTTTAGTTGAAAATATCTTCTTTTTCTCCAACACCTACTCCAAATCATCATGATATTCACTATCTCCATAAAAGTTTTTGTTTTGGGGAGTTTAAAGACCTCCTATGAGCTGTAAATTGAGTTGAATTGAATGGCCGATAATTGGTAATTGAGAAAAAGCTTCTTTTCCTGTCATCAAATAATCTTAGGAAAGACACTCAGAACGTCATTATCTCTGTGTGTAGTATATAATTATTCCAGATGAAATCTAAGAACGTGTTTAGCTGTTTAGGTTTAAATTCTGCAAGTCGGGGGGCGCCTGGGTGGTTCAGTCATTGAGCTTCTGACTTCAGCCCAGGTCATGATCTCCTGGTTTACAAGTTTGAGCCCCGCATCGGGTTCATTGCTGACAGCTCAGAGCCTGGAGCTTCCTTCTGATTCTGTGCTTCCCTCTCTCTGCCCCTCCCCAGCTCATGGTCTGTCTTGGTCTCTCTCAAAAATAAATAAAAACACAAAATAAAATTTAAAAAGATTAAAAAAATAAATTCTGCAAGTCAATGACAAACCTAACCATATCTAGACTGTCAATTAATAATCAGGATTGTTTCAGTCATTCACATCGTGGATTAAATTATATGATCAGATTAGCTGAAGTTAGTTGCCTAATGATGTAGTAGGTGAAAGCATCAGTGACAGATGACATTACAGGAAGCAATTAGCATCACAAAAGAAACATACGCTTTCAGTCTGGCTCACAAAATGGCTTAGAAAATATAGAACCTTATTATTTTATTAAGTTCTATACCTTTAAAATCTCTCTCTCTCTCTCTCTCTCTCTCTCTCTCTAAATATATTTTGATATGATGATGTGGACAGTATTTATTCATTTTTTCCCCTAAGAATAGACTGGTTCAAAGTAAGTGTTCTTTAAATGAATGTATAATGGGATCAATCAGTCAATTAATGTGAAAACTCGGATGCACAGACAAGCCTGAATGAGAAACCTAACAGGCAAAATTATGGTCATTGAACTGCTCAGTCCTTGAAATAAGACAACACTTTCTAGCAAAGAGCTCATAGGAATATAGGGCAATTTCAAAAGAGAAATAATTTAGAAAAACATGTGATATTGTGAGTTAGAAAGCAAGTGAATTATATAATTCTCTGAAAGGGAATGATGTTATTCTTTGATAAGAAGCATCAGAGATGAGATAATACTGGCAAGTAAACCAGTACTAATTGAAAGTATGTTAAACTGGGATTCCAACCCCTCCCCCCATCCCGTCCTTCCTATGTTGTGCTTCTTCCCCAATTTTCTGTAATCTACCGGGTGTCTATCTCATGTTGTACACATTAAAGTCCTAGCTGTCTATGAAAAAAATTAACATATGTTTTTAATCCATGTAGGGACATGGGAACCTCTCAAAGACTAAAAAGTCTTCCACCCTAAAAATAATGACTCTCTAATCAGGGTCTATTGATGGAGCTTATTGGTTCAGGGACTCCTTCAATGACCCTAAAGACCACTATATCCCATACTGTACACTCAATTGGGCTGAACTCAATTTGAGAAGTGCAGGTAGATATTGGTGGCTCCTAATTACATGGCAGGCGATATCACAGATTTGTTTGTCAACAACAACAGTACACAGCACATGGTAGCAACTAGATTTTCTATTGATACCTTTCCACTTACCTCTTGTGTCCGTGGAGCGGTTTGTCAAAGAGATCAAAGGCTGAAGGACTGTTAAGGGGCTAGGTTCGTCTTCATGTGTAGTTACACTACCATTGAGGCCCTAGGCCACTATGTAACTTATAAATTTTCTTCTCCGAAAGTATTTATTGGAGTACTACGAGGAATGAATAAGGAAATGCATGTCAAAATACTTTCACATATATAACGATATTAGCACTAGAGCTAGCTTAGGAAAAAGATCTCCACCTGATAATTATACTTTGGAACAAAAGTAAATATTCGAGTGTTTTGTCATGCTTCTGCATGTAGTGTGAACTGAGACAGAAACTCTGTATCTACCATAGGAGCTAAGAGATATGCTAGTAGACTTCTATCCAATGGAAAGGAAATGGACAAAGTAGGAGAAAACATTGGATAAGATAACAGGGAAGGAGAGAAAGGACAGAGAAAGCAGGAAAAAGAGGGTGTCTGTATGGAAGAGTGGAAGAATATCTGTCTATTAGACTTTATCTTCCAGGAATTTTTAAATTTCTTTTGCATAGCAGAGGCCTGGACCATAGAAGATTTGTAACACTCTGAAGATATCTCCGCCTAAATATACTGCTTAAAAAACCGATTATGTCTTTCTTTTCTCAGAAAGGATACCAGAATGTAGAAATACACTTATTTGAGTCCACAGCAGCACAATATGGAAAAATGACTAACAATATACAGAAACAATTTAGTCCATAAGTGTTTACATATATCTGATTCTACTGGAAAATAAGAAAAGACAAGTTTGAAGAGTTTCAGCAGTTTGCCTTGTGGTGCTATGAAGTCTAATGTTTGGTTAAAATGAAAATAGGATATCCATGTCAGAGGTGTTTTTATCAATATTTGTGTGTAAAAAAATCACTGTTGTAATATATTGAGGAGTAATGTTGTACAGTGGTTCTAACAAAATAGCATAGTCGTTGGAATGCAGCTACTGGAGTCAGATTCTACAGGTTTTTGACAGAGTCATTTGCTCACTGTGTAATCTTGGGCAAATACTCAACCTCTTTTTTCCTTAGATTCCTCATTTTTAGATGAAAGTTATAATAGCACTATTATGAAATTCATTGTACAAGTCAATTTGTACAAATTATTTAGAACATATAAGTGCTTCGTGTTAGTTACTGTTTTACGTTTATTTTTAAGTGAGAATATATGAGTAAGTTAGTGTTGATTTTTATTTTATTTTGATACTTCAGTGTGTATGTTTGTGTGTGTTTTAATTACTCCCTTCTAAATAAAATTTAAAAGTCTGTTTTTAAAATTTTAAAATTTAAAAAGCTGTTTAAGAAGCAGCTTAGGGTGGAGGACACCAATGAGGAAAAAAAAAGGAAAAAAGGGAAAAAAAAGGAAAAAAAGTCTGTTTTTAAAATTTTGAAACTACTTTTCAGGTATATTTAACTAAAAAAAAGTCTGTTTTTAAATTTTTTTAAATTACAAAGCTGTTTAAGAAACAGCTTAGGGTGGAGGACACCAATGAGCAAAAAAAGGAAAGAAACTACTTTTCAGGTATATTATAGTTAGTAAAGAATTATATACAAATGGGGCACCTGAGTGACTGAGTCAGTTAGGAATCTGACTCTTAATTTAGGCTTATATATCACAGTTTGTGAGTTCAAGCCCCGTGTCGGGGTCTGTGCTGCCAGTGCAGAGCCTTCTGGAGATTCTCTCTCTCCCTCTCTCTCTTCCCCTCCCCTGCTTGCTCTCTCTTTTTTTAAAAAAATAAATACATAGATTTAAAAGAGAATTGTATCAAAGTAAATGATGACCTTCTTAGTTTTTTGTTTAATATTTTTATTTTGTACATTTAATAATTAGGCATAATTTTTAAGCTGATAGTCCTTACCAGCTGTGTTTGAAGCTTCTTCATCTAGTAGCTTGAATCACTGCATAGAACTATCAAAATCCTTGACTCTTTTAACTTCAAGTCACTTCTCGTTTTGTGGTGAACTGTAATTGCCCAGACTTCTTTAAAAAAATTCAAATCTAATTAGTGTTACACCAAAATCTTTGTCAATTAAATAATATCTTCCAATACTGATTCAATGAATATTAATATGAGAAAATATGTGTCTGAGGATAGATCCTTTTGTAGACCTTTTAAAAATAATCAACAGTACCAAAATTCAAACTAACTGGAAAAATAAATTTAAAACAAATGCAAGATGCAAAATTTTCTCCTAAGGGGTTATCAAAGACATAAGCAAGCAAAGGAAGCTTGTTTATCATGTGCATCTTTCCACCAATTAGCTATATTCTTATAGGCTCATTAAGAATTTCAGATTAAAGAAATGCTGATTACAGATATATATGCAAAGCATAATTGACTTATGAAATGAGATCTCTTGACTGATGAAACAAAAGCTGCTGATTTCCTTCTCTTTTAACCCTCTTTGGATCTTGTGGTGTGTAAGAGAGGAAAAATAATTTTACCTACACCTTTTTAGGTTCTTGGCTCAAACACCCTCTTCTGATGGAAGACAGATTAACAAGAGAAAAACCAGAACTTTAGTAACATGTGTACTTCCTATATACATGGGAGATAGCCAGAAAAACTGAGTAATCCTCTAAAATGGCCCAAGCCATTTCTTAAATACCATCTGTTTTAAAAACAAAACGTGTTGGAGTGGAGGCTGTTGGAACGAGGTATGGGAGATTATCAGGGAAAGCACAGTAAACAAGAGTAGGGTTGTTATACAGATTGAAGTCATTGCCTTCTCCATTAATAGTTTCTAGAGATTTAGTGTTATCCTCTTTTGATATGGAGGGGAGATGACCTTACAAATGGAGATTTTTCTTATAAATAGAAATGTCATTTTCATAGCTTTTCCTGTGTCTGCTGCTTTTTTAAAAAAAATATTTAGCTCGAACAAATTATTCAGCTCAAAATAATCCTTATGTCAAAGAGGCATCTCTTGGGGTGACATATTCTGCTCCCCTTTGGCTGTAATTGAATTTTCAATTATTCTATAGTACTACTCCATTTAATAAAAATACAGCAAAATAAAAGTACTTTTCAAGTAAAACCTTTGGAAAACATATCTGAAAAATAGGAAAAATCAGAAAAACTAAACATTAAAGAAAGTGATTTTTTTCACTCTTTTTCTCCCCTAATACCCAACTAAATTTGTTCAAATATCAAATTCAAATACCATGGAATACAGCAGCAAAAGAGAAAGAAATAGGGCCTAGAGTCAGTTTTGCCAAAATATTCTTCCCCAGCAACTGGTTTTAAAAGCTTCAAAAGGACATTGAACATTCTCTTATCTGAATAAAAAAGAATCTCTTATCTGATTCCCACTACTATTACGACTATTTCAAAGCCATTATGAATCGGGCAACATCACATCTAGTAAGTAGAGAGATGCTCTATGGAGTCGTACAAGATGGAAGGTTTTTCTAGGAAGAAAGAGCACAAAGAATTATTTGAACAGAAAAGAAAGGATTGTTTCCGGCCAGGACATCTGAGTGGAAAGGGAATGACAAGGTTTTTATGATGCAGATCAGTCCATTTCAGATTGATTGATTGTCATCACATTTCTCGGATAGGTCAAACAGTAGTTTTCTGTTGGGGGCAACATTTTGGATTTGCATTTTGGATTGTTTCTTTTTTTAGCAGATTTCATGTACTGCTCTCATCCTGGTCTCGAACTCTAAGTGGACTGCCCATGGCATACTTTTCTCCGCTATGGTCACAATCTAGAACAAAGGAATTACTTACTAGTTGTTAAGTATTAAAAAGTTATGTGCTTGAACCCACTCACAAATAAAAGTGAAAGGATTTTAAGACTAAATTATCCAGAAGACTTTATAATGAGTTTCTAATTGCTATACCAATGCGTTTATCCTTTTCAATATGTATTAATAAGTTACAGGGGAAATAAAAGAGCAGATTGATTCAATCATTTGTATATATTTTCAGCAACATAGTTTTCAAGTTCTAAAATCTCTGAGCAAGGGTATACTTCACATAATGATGCCTGGCCAATGTAAATGTAATATGATAAATTAGAGTGGACTACAACCTTTACTGTCCTTAAGGGGGAAACAGAATAAAATCAGAATAAAACAGAAATCCATATGTATATATACATATATAAATGTGTATATATATATATATATATATATATATATATATATATATGTGTGTGTGTGTGTGTGTGTGTGTATTTTAAAATTTATTCCTTTAAATTTATATACTTTTAGACAAAACTAGATGAAAGACAGAAAAAATTGTTTCAACATTTGACACATTATTTGATGCCCCATTTTCATGTGGCAATATTGAAAATAAAACAGAAAAAAGTACCACATATATCCTTTTTTATAATTGGGTTTTTTTTTCCTATTCTGTTGTAGTTCTATTTATGTTCTTGACACCAACGCATTTTTGTTATATGCATTGCAGGTATCCATTCCAATCTGTGGTTTGTCTTTTAACTTTGTATATAGGGGCTTTTAAAACTAGAGTTTCAAGCTTTTCTGTGCAACCCAGAGAGAGGTCTCTATAGCATTTTAACGGATTTGCCTTGTAACTTAGGTGGCACTAACCTTGACCTCCAAATGGAACAGTTCATCTAACAAAAGGAAAGTGTTGGCATCTACATCATAAATCTGAAGAGTTCCTTGAGCTTCTGCTGGCAACTCATCCTATCGTTGCCATCAGAATTCTGGCTGATATCAGGGTCATACTGTTACCAGCTAGATCCCAAGACCTGATTTTTACTGCCCACATGCTTGTACTCACCGACCTTTGTCTCACATGTTTCCTTAAGCTTATCTCTTAACTCAGGCAAATAGAAAGTGAGACCACCCCTGACATGATAGTGACTTGCCCTGCCAAGAGCTCCAGCTGGCCCAGACCACCCCGATCGGCTTCAGTGTACTCCCCCCTCTCATGGCTGTGTAGATGGGAGCGACCTCTAGGATGACCATCAACTATGTTCACTTCATTATGATACTAAGATCTCTGCCCAGGGAGGAGCAAGAGCCTCACTTATGTAACACACATGTATGTGCAGATATGTATCCTTAAGGCATGCTCATGGCCTTATGCCTGCCTCTACAAGGATCCCCGTTCTCATTCTCATCCTAAATAAAAGGAACCTACACACACTTGCTCGGGGAGTCGCAGCTTTGGGAGTTATTCTCTGTAATCTTACTTGCTGCAAAGTTTCCTTTGTGTGACACCTCACTTCTATCTGTGACTCGCCAAGGACCAAACCTACATTGGTCTGGCTACCGTACCCTCCAGGAACACCGGCCCATGAGCTGTGCTGAAGTGTGCTGCTCTTGCTGGAGCCACTCCTACTCCTGGCTGCTTCACTTCTGGAAATTTCATTAACCAGATTAAGTCAGTGTCTGGGAGCCGTAACTTCCGGTGGTAGCTGAGTCCAGGGCTGACCACCAGCCCCTCACGGAGGCCTCTTTTATTAACCTGTATACCACTGCTTTGTGCGACACAGACTTGCCTCTGCTCTGTGTGGACTTAGTCACCCGATGCAACAAGCGGGCTTACTCAGTGGGTCTGATTTGGTGGAGGCTGGCCCGGGGATTTCTGTGCATACGTGGCACCATCTCCCAAGACATGCATGGCAGGACATGCCTGATCTGCACTTCTCCAGACATCCTGAAAAGATCGGAAAGGAAGAGGAGGCCACTGCTGACAAGCCCGTGTGGCCAAGGAAGAGCTGTGGCGAGGCGGACTAGTGTGAAGACCAGGTGCCTGCCTGGCGGTTTCCAACTGAAGACTGGAGAGTTGAGCTTGCCGCTGCAGACAGCTCTGAGGGTTCCGTTGCTCAGGCCACCGAATGGGTAGGAACAACAATGGAGTGGACGTAAGCTGTTCTTCCTCAGACTCCTCCACAGAAAATGAAAATAAGGGTGGTGCAAAATAAAGTTTCCAAAGCTTGTGTCAAAAAAAGTCCGACCCCAGTGATTTCTCATAATGAGTGCACTGAATTCAACTACAATAGAAATCAGCTTTGGTCACCAGCTACCAGTAGGCATTCACTTTTCATTTGCCTTTAAGGGTGATACATTTTGTCGATAATGAATAACATCACTAATGATAAAAAATACTCAACATTTATATAATTTGTTCATTCTTATCTTGGCTACTTTTTATTTTGTTTTCTTCACATTTAAAGAAAGAGATGTATCTTACTAATATTTCACATCTGCTCTCATTGCTCTGTATAAAATGCTCTGTAGATAGATAGATGATAGATAGATCTTAATGTATATATTGTAAAAACTTCCTATTCTCTAGGTCCTTTCTATAGTATATCATATGGAAATAGTAGCAAAAGAAGTTCTTTTTCTTGTAACTTTGTTTCAAATGGCCAAAGGAAATGCTCTGAATTCTTTGCTTTTCTTCCCTATTCACGGGCTGATGTGCTACCTTTTAAAGCCTGTAGTCAGAGCTATTATTTTTCCTTGAATTTTACATACTGAGCATATATCTTCTGGTAAGTTGCACCTTTTGTTCTTTTTTTCTTATGGCTTTTATGCATTGTTATTCCATTAGTACAAGGCTAGCTATTTCTACAAATGTCCCACAGAGAGAATATTTCAGTGCCTTCCTTGACAATGCTGAAAAGTCTTTGTTTAGCATTATTCTGCCTTCTAATTCTGTCCTCTAATGTCACTCCCTGTGTTCTAGTTTAATTCAGATTTGCTTATTCTTATTCTGTCAGTTTCTAATCACTGGCTCTTCTATCTTTCAATTTCCCAGATCTGAGCTCAGCTTTGGTCTGCACTCACACAAGTTTGGTCTGTCACTCAAGTACAGGTCCAAAATAGGTACCTCATTGTCAGCCTGGGGGAAAGTTGTAAGAAATTTACTGCATAATTTTGTAGAATTTTACTTAGAATAAAATGAATTTTGTTTGGAATAGGCCTAATAGAAAACATGCCTTAAAAAAAAGTTAATTTGATGGGAAGTACAATATTAAAATAAGTCTACATTAATAAAATTATTTAGGTATCATTAGTATTTATTGATATAATAATTTGAGAGTTGTGAAAAAAAACCACCTCGAGGCTTCTATAACTTCTTGGGGGTAATAACGAAAACATTCTGGGGCGTCTGAGTGTACCAGTTGGTTTAGCCTCCAACATTGGCCCAGGTCATGATCTTGCTGTTCTTTGTAAGTTCGACCCCTGGGCCTAGACCCTGGAGCCTGCTTCAGATTCGGTATCTCCCTCTCTCTCTGCCACTCCCCTGCTCACATTCTGTGTTCCTCTCTCAAAAAGTGAATGAACATTAGAAAAACTTTTAAAAAAAGCATTCTAAAACTAATGCAGTATAAATAAAGCTGATTTATACATGCAACTTTTCTAATGATTAATCAAGTTTTATATTACTCTTACCTTTGATTTATATTATATTTATTTGATATTAACAAATTTGTGTTTATTTTAAAAAATATATAGTTCGTAAACCCTAGAGCAATGACAAGAAGAAAAAAACTAAGAGATAATTACTAAAAGAATAGTAGCAATAAAATAGAATATTGAAAATCATTAAATTAAACCAAATAAAGGCTAAAAATGCAAAAACTGGAAAAAAAGCAAATATGTAACACAAAGAGCAGTTTAAAAACAACCATGGTGATAAGAGTATTACACACAAATGGTTTAAACTCAGGGTCTAAGGCAGAAATTGTCATGAGTTATAAAAAGATTAAACTGCGTTTTCCATGGGAAAACCACTGTTAAAATTAGATAATTGTTTAAATCTAAAAGGATCAAGAAAATATATTATACAAATACTGTACAAAAGATACCTAGAGAAGTAACATTAATATTACATAGTAATTTATAGATATGCTCATATTTAGAACAAGAAAATTTATCATGGATAAGGATGAAAATGTTATGATAGAGGGAACAAATTATAAAGAGAATTAACAGGGGTGACTAGGTGACTCAGTCAATTAAATGTCCAACTTTGGCTCAGGTCAAGATCTCATGGTTGGTGGGTTCAAGTCCCACATCGGGCTCTGTGCTGACAGCTCAAGCCTGGAGCCTGCCTTAGATTCTGTGTCTCCCTCTCTCTCTGCCCTTCCCCTGCTCATCCTCTCTCTCTCAAAAATAAATAAGCATTAAAAAAATTAAAAAGAGGATAAACAATTAGAATTTTTATGAACCTAATAGATATATTGCACATAAGGCCATAATTAATAGAACTGGTAAAATGAATAGGATAAAAGTACCATCATAGGTGAAGTTTTTACTACTTCTCTCACAGTCCACTTTCAAAAAAATATGATGCCACTGCATTTAAATTATAGAATCTCACAAAAATATAGTTTGATTTCATCTTTCTTGTCTTTGAATAATATTCATTATATATTTTAAGTCTACTTATGTTATAAACCACACAATTCAATTTAAAATATGATTTTTATATGTTTGGAAGAGCTACATAACTCTGCTATTTTCTTAAATGACCAATTGAGAATGTTACAAAAAATGTTCATCTGGAAAACATCCATTCAAAGTATGAAAGAGGCTAATGAATTTTAAAGTAACAAATTATAAAAAGTACATGAATATGGTTTTCTGATTCCTTATTGAAATTAACCTTTAAGAAGCTACCACTTGTCAAGTTTTGACATTATATCAAAGAAAAATATCCACAATTATCTGAAAAGGCTTTTAGAATACTTTTAACTTTTCAATTTACTTGTCTGTATTAAGTGCAGATTTTCTTCATATACTTGAACTATAAAAAACATAATGAACTGAATGCAGAAATAATTGTGAGACTCTAGCTATCATATTTATTATACAGAGATTTTCAAAATCTAAAGCATTGCCACTTTCTTCATCACTATTTTATACATATGTTTTTTATTTGAGGCATAAATGATATATAACATTATATTAGTTTCAAATGTACATCATAATGATTCGATATTTGTATATATCATGAAATGATCCTCGCAGTAAAACTAGTTAATGTGGACCATAATGGTTGCCACAATTTTTTTGTGTGTGATTAGAACTTTTAGATCTAGTCTCTCAGCGACTTTCAAAAGTATGATATAGTATTATTAGCTATAATTACCATGCTGTACCATGAATGTTTTTTTTTTTTGTAACTGAAAGTTTGTACCCTTTGATCACCTTCACCCATTTGCCCACTCCTCACCTAGCAACTCTGGTGACCATTAATCAATTCTTTGTATCTGTGTCTTTTTCTTTTTTTAAGTCCATATACAAGTGAGAGCATGGAGTATTTTTCTCTTTCCCTATCTGACTTATTTCACTTAGCATAATGCCCTCAGGGTCCGTTCATGTTGTCAAAAATGGCAAGACTTTTTTCTTTGGTAGGGATAAATAATACTCACATATATATCAAATTTTCTTCATTCATCTATTGATAGACATTTAGATTGCTTCCAAATTTTTGGTTATCTTAAATAATACAGCATTGAATGTGGGTCACAGGTGTGCAGATGTCTTTTTGAGTTAGTGTTTTCATTTTCTTTGGAAAAATACCAAAATTGCAATCCCTGCATCATATGATATTTTCTTTCTCTTTTTTTTTAATGTTTATTTTATTCTTGAGAGAGAGAGAGAGTTTGAGCAGAGTAGGGACAGGAAGAGAGGGAGACAGAGTCTGAAGCAGGCTCCAGGCTCTGAGCTGTCAGCACAGAGCCCGACGTGGAGTTCAAACCCATGAACCTTGAGATCATGACCTGAGCCGAAGTTAGACGTCTAACTGACAGCCATCGAGTTGCCTCTGTATATAGCTATTTTTTAATTAAAGTATTGTTTACATTAAAATGTAGTAGTATAGTGGATTTTATTGTTACTTTCTCAATGAAGTAGTATTAAAATTTTCAGTTTTTATTTTTTTATTGTGATAAGAACACTGACTTGAGATCTACTGTCTTAATGAATTTTTAAGTGCACAATACAGAATTATCAAGTGTAGACACAATGCTGTACAGCAGATCTCCGGAACTAATTTTATTTATCTTGCTTAACTGCAACTTTATACTCATTGGCCAGCTTCTCATTTCCCCGGTGCCTGGCAATCACCATTCTACTCTCTGTTTCTATGAGTTTGAGTATTTTAAATAATTCTTTTAAATGGAATCAGGCTAGGGGCACCTTTGTGGTGCAATCTGTTAACCATCTGACTCTTGATCTCTGCTCAGGTCATGATATCACAGTTTGTGAATTCAAGCCCCATATCGGGCTCTGCACTGACGTTGCAGAGCCTGCTTGGGATTCTGTCTCTTCTTCTCTCTGACCCTCCTCTGCTTGTGCTCTCTCTCTCAAAATAAATAAATACACATTAAAAAATTTAAAAAAATAAATGGAATCAGGCCAGGGTCATCCATGTTGTCATATAAGGCAGGAGGATTTCCTTCCTTTCAAGAAGTAAATAATGTTCCATTGTATGCTTATGCCAATTTTTCCCTATCTATTCAGCCATCAATGGACTTTAAGATGGTTTCTATACTTGTTACTGAGCACAGAGCTGCCATGAACATGGGGTTGCAGATATTTCTTTGAGACCCTGATTTTAGTTCTTTTGAATATATACCCAGAAGCGAGATTGCTGAATCCCTATATTTGTTCTGTTTTTAGTTTTCTAAGAAACCTTCAATATGTTTTCCTGAGCAGCTGCACCAATTCTTAACAAGAGTGCACACGGATTTCAATTTCTCTACATCCTCTCCACCATATTAGCTTTTGGGTTTTTTTTTTTTTTTTTTTTTTTTTTTTTTTTGATAATTGCCATCCTAACACACATAGAGTGAAATCTAAATAAACGAAAGCTCTTTGTCACAATAGATGGATATTCCTGAGGCTAAGCAAAGAACATGTGACAATGGAAGAAATTAAGAATGGAAATTGGTATCCTGTTTGTTTGTTGTTTTTCTGGCACTTTAAAATGTTCCTTTTTGTTTACTGACTGTATAATTTCTTACAGTTTGTGGATTCTTATAATCATCTGTATATAAAAAGTCTCTAGTTTTTAAAATATTCTTTTTGGGGTTCATGGGTGGCTCAGTCGGTTTAGTGCCCGATCTTGGTTTGGCTCAGGTTATGATTTCACGGTTTGCAAGTCTGAGCCCGTGTTGGGCTCTGTGCTAAGAGTGCAGAACCTGTTTGGGATTCTCTCTCTCCTTCTCTCTGCCCCTCCTCCAATCATACTCTCTCCCTCTCTCTCAAAACAAATAAATAAACTTTAAAATGAATAAATAAATAAATATAATATTCCATTTATACTAGCGTGGTTTGTTTTTTCAGGTTAATTACAGTGTTCTTAGGTTCTTGTACTCCTTAAAGTTCATTGAACTTCTTGTATTAATAGATTTGTATATTTTTTTAAAACTGTAAGGTTTTCTGCCATTTTATTTTAGTTTGTTTTGTTTTTCTGTCTCTGCCTGTTTGTTTTTACTTCCCTTGTCTTCCCGTCTTTGTTGTACTCCACGTATGGCAGACAGCTTGTTATTGTCCTAACGGCTCCTCATGGTTTTAGTCTATATTCTCTCTGTGTTTTGCTTTGGATGGTTTCTATTGCTCTGTCTTCAAGCTGAATGATCTTTTATTCTCCATTACTTATCTATGGTTAATTACATCCAGTGAATTTTTATTTCAGACCGTGTAGTTTTTATTTCCATAAAGCCAATTTAGTTCTTTTTTCTCTTTGTCTCCTCATTACATGTAAATTTCCTTTCAATCATTGAGCATATTTGTGATAAGTATTTGAAAGTCTCTGTCTAAAAATTGTATCATTTTTCTCAACTTCAGGACTATTTCTGTTGAGTCACTGCTGTGGCTTTCTTATTTTTTTCAGTCTAACTATATTGCTTCTCATGACTGAGTATAATCTAAGTTTTTAAATTAACACATACTATAAACATGTTTATCGACTGGATTTTTTATTAGCTACTGATTACATATTTTTTATTTTTTGTATGTTAGTACACATACATATGTCTGTACATATACACACATATGTGTACACATATGTTGTATACAACATAAGGTTTATATATATGTGGTCTTTATATATTTATTCTATATATATGCGGGATACAGTATGTATGTATAATAGGCTTATTCCATGTACATGTATGCGTTCAATACATATATAATTACTATATAAATAAATTATAATATTCAAACCACAAATGTACAATTTTTCAAATTCATTAAATTTTACAGATGAAAGTCCTTGCCCAGTCTTAGACTAGATTACAGACAAAGAAACTGCAATCACAAAAGCTGAAATTGTTGTATAAATTTAATAACAGGGAAGCCTAAATCATTAAGTACTGATTCCAACTTGATGTGCTTGCCACTTTATTATCCTAATCTGAGAGATTTCAATAAGTCATTCCTGGAAATTCCAAATCCCAGTAGCTTTAGAGTAAACCATTTATTACCTATGTTTTAAAAGTCATCACTTTAGGGGTGCCTGGGTGGCTCAGTTGGTTGGGCGTCTGACTTTGGCTCAGGTCATGATCTCGCAGTCCATGAGTTTGAGCCCCGCGTCGGGCTCTGTGCTGACAGCTCAGAGCCTGAAGCCTCCTTCAGATTCTGTGTCTCCCTCTCTCTCTGCCCCTTACCCACTCATGCTCTGTCTCTCTCTGTCTCAAAAATAAATAAAAACATTAAAAAAATTAAAAGTCATCATTTTAGCTTAAAGTATCACCTAATACAAATTATTTCATATTGGAGTAACGGAGACAATAATGCATATTATAAAAAATTGTTTATAGGTTGCCATATCATACTAAGTAAAAAGTATGTGAGAATATTAAAGTGCTTAGTTGCTTTATGTTTTTAAATATCCTGGCTTTTTAAATGTAAATTCATCCTTTCTCCACCAGTACATTTCCTTGCCAGGCTAGAAATATACACAATTTAGTGGATATCCTGATGATGAAATGGACTTTAGAATTATTTCATTTAGTACCTAATTATTGAGTGATTGCTCCTTGCCAGGAACTTATGGCAGAATATGACAAAATTAATATTTCCAGTATTCCTCTAAAATTACCACTGCTATAATATTGAAGTGCATTCTATTAACTAGTTTGTAGAAAGTGGTACTCTGTATAGCCTGCTGTTTTCCTTTCAGTTACTAGAGAGAATTAAATTTATTAATAAAAATAAATTAAACTTTTTTAAATTCACGAAATTATTGAGTTTAAATCAGATTCTCTAAAGTATAACTTTTAGAAGAGAATTCTGATATATGCATCCATGTCAATATAATATAAAAATCTTCAGACATATAATAATACCATTATTTTAAAAAGATAACTTTTAGCAAAACACATGCAAAACTCTTTTTTCAGTCTTTTTTTATTTTAACGTGGGCATATTATTTTATATTCATTTTACATTTAAGTAAATATCAAAATAGGAGGAATTATATAGATAAAAAGGATTTATATTTTGGCTCCTCTGGAGGCTAGGAGAAAAACAAAAGCCCTTTGAAAATTTCAACAAGTTTTACAGTATTGTTTATTATAATCTCTAATGTCTTCTTTTTTCTGTAAACCTGACACTTTTTTAAAAAGTATTTTTCCTTCAAACAAAATAACATATTTTAAAATCTCATTTGGCAATCTTTACCCATTCCTAACAGAACATGATCAGCATTCTTAGCATTTATGATATTACTGAACATCTCTGTAAATTAAACACTTATTCGTGGGACCCTGAATATTTCTTCACAAACTCCGACTTGATTATTTTAACTGACTTTTAATCTAAGTCTCCTAAATTGTCATAAAAATTAGGCTGATTCGCTGTCCCTCTGAGACTGTGGTATAAAAGCCCATCCATCACGGTGTATCTAATTAAGAAACTAAGTTAAGAGGTGTTTGAACAAGATATTTGAAAATCTCAGGGGACCCGACAATTGAATTGGTATTTCAGACATATCAAATTAGTTAATGATTTGGGAATCTTTATTCTGCAAGAGTATGTAAATTAAAAAAGAATAATGAAATTCATTAAAGCTCGGTATCGTGGAGGAAGGAGGGCCCTGTGCACCACGGCGTGTAATTGTAAGTACCTGCTTCATTCAGATAGAAGGGCAGAAAGCTAGGGGAACAAAAAAAGCAATTTGAACAGATTAATTTCATATTGGACATAGATAATTACAATTATTTTTCTTTATATTTTGGGGGTATCTTTCCCATAATTGACAAACCCATATTTGGTAACAAGGCTTGTTTTCCATTTTCACTTAACCATATGAACTTGTAAGATAAATGTCTTGCCGTTCAAAGTGACAATAGATGTTGAGTTTTTTTTTGAGACTTAACAAAGTATTTTATTTATTCTGTCAGCCTATTTTGATACTGAAAGAAGCCAAAGAATAAAACTATACTCCTTTATCCGAAAGCATGGAGTGAAAGGAATATTAAATCTCACCCAACAAATAACTGGACTGAAACATGTATTCAGAATGTAAACAATACCTTTTCTCCTTTCCAAAGCAATATACTCATGGTTCTTTTAAAGCATATAAGAATGCAACCAATGATAATATTTGGCTCAATAAAATCAAAATAATTTCTTCCACTTGGTATCATTTTATTTGGCCATCAAAAATATGCATTTTTAATGTATCATTTAAAAGATTTAAATGCAGATAAAATATATAAATTGTTGGGGCACTTGGGTGGCTCAGTTAGTTCGTTAAGCATTTGACTCTTGATTTTTGCTCAGGTCACGATCTCATGATTAGTGCCCTGCACGGAGCCTTCTTGGGATTCTCTGCTTCTCCTCTGGTCTCTCTCTCTCTGTCAAAATAAATAAATAAGCTTGAAAACATATAAAGGGTTTTAGAATGTGTTAGAGATATAAAAATAATATACTTTTCCTAGACTTTTATATATAAGAAAACTGCAGAAATATAAAAGCTAAATGTTGGTTTGAACTATGATACTCCATTTAAACATTTTTTTCTGATGTTTATTTATTTTTGATTGAGAGAGAGAGAGAAAGAGAATGAGCAGGGGAGTGGATTGAGAGAAGGAGACACAAAATTCAAAGCAGGCTCCAGGCTCTGAGCTGTTAGCACAGAGTCCAAAACGGGTCAAACCCACAAACCTCAAGATCATGACCTGAGCTGAAGTCTGGTGCTTAACTGACTGAGCCACCCAGGTGCCTCTATGTTACTCTGTTTTAAAACTACAATATCCCAGGGACTTTAGGATATTAGCACGTTCCCTCCCAATGCTGTCCCCTCCTTTCTCCTCCTTTGCTATTCCCTCCAAACCAGTAGCCTCTAGGGTACATATTTGACTTTTATGAGAATTCTGCCTTTTGTTAACCTCAGAGGCAAAGAAAATGGTAAGCATTTGCAAAATACTATTTTTTGTGTCCAAAAGGCGAATGTTGGAATCATTAAATTGTTATATATTAAAACCAAAAGAGGTAAGAATATAGTAGATAAAGTATTCATTCTCAAGGAGATTCTCATTGAAATGGAATGCATTCAGGGCAACACATTAACGGTAAAACTGGGAACAAATATTCTTAAAATAGAAGTGGGATTTATAAAGAAAACAATCCTAAAATGGGAATATAGGATGTAAGCAAAAGTTTACAAGTAAGGATATCTGTTGCAATATTATTCCCAATAGTGAGAATGATGGCAAAACAATAGAGGAAATGGTTAAATAGACGATGGTAAATCTATCAACTGCAACAGACATGGTTTGAGCAGAAGGAATATTTAATGACAATAAAAAATGGTCATGATTTCATATCATGAGTGAAGAAAGCATAATTTGAGGAAAAAGATATATTGCACAATATGATTCCAAAATTATGTGTTTTAATTTTATAATTGTATTTCTATAGAAAAAATGACTGAAATAAAGTGCACTGGATAAATTGAACTCTGAGTCTAAATTAACTATGATATTAATTTTTATTCTTTACTGATTTCCATTTTTCCATCTTGTTTTAAATGAAATTGTACAGTAGTAGACCCCCTTATTCAGTTGCTTTTACAGTTTTGTTTACCCGCCGTCAACTGTGGTCCTGAAGCAGATGATCAATCCTTTTCCTAACGTGTGGTCAGAGGCCAGTAGTGCCTGCGTCTCGCCCACAATGCCTACGTCACTCACTCATTTCATTTCATCACACAGGTATTGCATCACCTCACATCATCACAAGGAGAAGGGCGAGTCCAATACAAGATATTTTGAGAGCGAAAGGCTGTAGTCAAATAACTTTTATTGCATTATATTATTATAATTATGCTACTTCACTGCTAGCTATTGTTGTTAATCTCTAATTGTGCCTGAATTATAAATTAAGCTTTATTATAATTTAAAAATATAGGAAAAACAGTAGAAAAAAACATATATAGTGTTTCCTACTGTCTGTGGTTTTAGGCACTGACTGGAGGTCTTGAAACATACCCCTGTGGATAAAGGGGAGCTACTGTATTACTTTATCAGAAAAAATATCAGTGATAAAAAATGTAATTCCTGTAAGATTTGTTTTTCATTTAAAAATATATTTTCAGGGGCGCCTGGGTGGCTCAGTCGGTTGGGCGGCCGACTTCAGCTCAGGTCATGATCTCGCGGTCAGTGAGTTCTAGCCCCGCGTCAGGCTCTGTGCTGATGGCTCGGAGCCTGGAGCCTGCTTCGGATTCTGCGTCTGCCTCTTTCTCTCTCTGCCCTTCCCCTGCTCACACTCTGTCTCTCAAAAATAAATAAACGTTTAAAAAAAATAAAAAGAAATAAAAATAAAAATATATTTTCAAAACAACAGTAAAAAGCATCATATTATAACAAATTTATTTTCCCCAATGTGGAAGGAAGATGTTTTATTAGTTTATAAAGCAAATGCACAAATAATTATAGATATAGTTATAAGCATATATAAATATAATTTCCTGGTTATTAGTATTTGGTAAAAAAAAATTGTAATTAACATCATTTACAATTTCTGAAGAACTCCTGTAATAATACTTATGAAGTGTCTTCACTGTTATCATTTTTTTTAATTTTTCTTATTTTGAGAGACAGAGAGAGAGAGAGAGAGAGAGAGCACGAGTGGGGGCGGGACAGAGAGAGAGGGAGAGAGAGAATCCCAAGCAGCTCTGTGCTGTCAACGCAGAGCCCAATATTGGACTCCATCTCACAAACCATGAGATCATTATCTGAGCCAAAATCAAGAGTCAGATGCTTAATTGACTGAGCCACCCAGGCACCCTGTTTCTTCATCATTATTGTAGGTACTGTGGTTATTGTCAAGTCTCATTTTATCTAATCTCACATTGACACTAGTCCAGTGTTTTTGGTGGTCTGAAACAGTCAAAGTAATACAATTACCCAGGTCAAATGATTATGTCAAAAAAGACTCTCAGTTGAAATTAATGAGTACTTGGAATTCTGCCCACCACGGTATTCATATAGGATAAATTGGCTCAATAAGAGCAAGGGTTAGGGCAAAATTCCTTGGCTCAGAAAGCCCTCCCTTCTAGAACTGAGTTGGAAATCTAGTCACCATGCCTTCTGTTTCCAAGAGCAAGCCAAAGAAATAAATTGGCCCATAGAAGCCAGCAGATCTGAAGGCATCCCACTGCCTGACCATTCCTGAAACTCACCTTGCTTTAGGATATTTCAACTACATGAGTCAATAATAAATATTGTTTAAGGAAATTTAACTTTTGTTTTCTGTTACATAACAACTGAAATAATGACACAAACTTAATTTTACAGTGAATTTCTTAAAACTTGCATCCAGTTATATTGAACTATGGTCAAGATCACATGCTCTGCCTTTAAAATTACATAGGACTTTTTCTTTACTATAACACAGGAACTAGTGAGATGAGTGTGATCATAGCCTTTCACACCAGCAGTGTAGTATGAGTTCTGCCTCATTTGAAGTACGTTAATGTCAGTGTGGTTTTCAACATGGCCATGTTTACTTTTCACAAGTAGAATTCTATAGTTTTTAAATAACATTATAATTCATTTGGAAGACCACTCAGAAATGGACAGGTTATTAATAAGAAGGACAGCATTTCATTTGGGAGAATTTATTTACATATTTATCCCTATATATTTTATTTTTTTAATGTTTATTTCATTTATTTTTGAGAAAGAGAGAGAGGGTGAGTGCATGTGGGAGAGTGGAAGAGAGAGAAGGGGGAGGGAGAGAGAGAATCCCAACCAGGCTCCCCATTGTCCGTGCAGAGCCCAGTGTGGGGCTCATACTCACAAACCATGAGATCATGACCTGAGCCAAAATCGAGAGTCAGACGCTCGACTGACTGAGCCACTCAGGCATCCTTATATATATTTTAGTACTCAGACACTTTTAGAAACTTTTGATCTATTAATATTTCCTTTAAAAATAAAATTTCCTTGCAATGATATGTTCCTGATATAACTCAATGATGTATATATTTGAGCTTATTGAGTTAAAATTCTCTTCACATGAAAAGCATAATGAAGGCATACTTTTTTAAATGAAATTCCATGAACTACCGTCCACGTCATAAGTGGTTTCTGAAGTATGGGATGCAAAAAAACTGTAGTGAAACTATCACAGTGATGTTGAATGTTGACATTAAACATGTTTGCATTTTTGAATGACTTTAGAAAAGTCTCTCTAAAATCTAGATCAAAATTTACTAAAATAATGTATGATTTTCAAAGATGTACTATTTTGAATCTGATTATCTTACAGAAAAATCATTTTAATTAAACTAGTAAACATAATATCATGATTTCGAAAAGCAGGACTAAATTTCCATAATATATTGATAATGATAAACATGGATTGACTAGACGAAATGGGAAGAAGGTGTAGCTGTTACCTAATTCTCCCTAATGTCAACTTCTTAGTGGAGCAGTGTTAGGTGCGAGCCCCTGTCCTTTAAAACCCAAACTTGTGAGTTCTCTTTGCTTACCTGTTTAATGATAGATTCACAGATCTGCTGTATGGATACAGAAAAATATATCTTTAATGTTAGTATCAGCATTTTTACAGTGGGAATTTCACACTGTGTCAAATGAAACATGGTTTTCATTCAGAAATAAATGTTTCCATGATGAATAAACCAAGCAGAGATTTTAAAAACTAAAACATCTTCATGGGTTAATTATATTCCAGATAGTATTCACCAGGATATGATTATCAAAATGAGGAGAAAATGATACAGAATATTGTATAATCATTTTAAATATATTCAAAGATGTGGTGTAGGGCAGGAAATTGAGATTCAATGTTAAGTGCCACTTTGACATCTGGGAAAATTGGGAGGACTGCAAATGGCTAGACTACCAGTGCTCCTCCCCACTCTGCTCCCTTGGATAAGATTCCTCAGCCAAACACTTCTCCTTATCATGGAAACCAGGCATAGATTCTGCTTATCCCTGAATGGCAGACATAAGTTCCCTGCCAGCCTGCAGAATTGTTCAAAGAAGGCTGTGGCAACCGAAGGTGACCTCATCCTCTTGTTACTACAAAGCCTGCCTCCCACAGCCTCTGATTTTTACTTGTTCTCCTGAGTTCAAACCCTGCATTTGAGCCTCTTCTCCCAGGCTATGAATGTATCTGACAAGTAAATGGCTGTCTGTGTCGTCTGTCTGGTGTTGGGTATTGTGTGTTCACCTACCTTGATATTAGGGTGGAGGAGATGATCCCTTCCTCACCCATAGATGAATAGGAGGCTTTCAGGGGAAAAAAAAAAGATTCAGGATCTGAAAATATTAACTATCTTTCCGACTCTGAGGCTGCCTCTAAATAATTAAAAAAGCACCACCACAATATGACTAATGTTTCTCAAATTGGATTTTATTTTATTGTCTGTGCAAATCACAACTTAGAATTTTCTTGTTTTCATGGTCTTTATGTCTTCACACAGCACTCCTACTCCATGACATCGCTAACGTAGAGTGCCTGATGCTCTGATTACAAAGTTGGGTGTAAATCTATGCCATTCAATCTTAATGACAAGTAAATATTCTTGTTCTGATAGGGCTGATTATTGTGCACTATACATTCAGGGCAATGTATGCATGTGGGTATTGTGTATGATAGTAGACTGATGGTGTGCCAGCATCAGATGCCTGTGACATTGCTCATGTCACCCCGAAAATACTGGAATATGTGTTTATCCTTCAAAGGTATTATTTTCTTTGCATTTCTTTGAACAGGTAATTTTTTTTCAAAGAGGGCAATACCAGCATGAGATGAGGTAATATGATAAACCTTTGTAAGAAGAATCTCTTTATTGGATAAAGTTAGCAAACTAATGCTGTCAGAGATTGTATTACACTATCCCTTGTGTATGCTTGTAGTGCGATTTTCAGAAAAGATCATTCCAGAGAAGTAAAGAATAAATCGCTGTATTCTCTCTCCAAAATCCTTTTCAAAATAGATTTGACAGTTGAGTGATTACATCTCTAATGGAGACTGTGATAGAATATGTGAGATTAAAAACTCAGCAGCCTCATCCATGAGGCACGAACAAAAGGGGTCAACAGAAACACAGAGTCCCCCATATCAAACCCAGATAACTAATCAACTTAACTCTGCCCTCAATACATAGAGGTTAAGATCTGTGCCTGCCACAGTCTTTGTTGTTCAGGTTTCAAAACCCTATAGTTTTTCCTCCTATAAAGATCTTATCAATTTGTTCAGGAACTTTGAGGCTAAAATTAATATCTGGATGTAGGATGGTATTCCTGGAAAAATAAAACTTTCTGATTCACTTTAAACTTCCAAAAAGGCTGTTACAAAGAAATGTGTGAGGAATAGGATCTGTCTAGTTCTCATTTAATTTAGACTTTAGGATTTAGAACCTAAGAGAAGATAACTAAAGAGAGAAATGATAAAATACCAAATACTAATTTGTGTTCTATTAGAATTTGCACAATCATGGGCCTATTCCTATATTTTACCTTGCAGAATTATTGGTGTTCAAAATAATGGGAAGCATGTATCTCATATCATAAATAAAACCTAGCGTCAACCATCTTCTGAAAAGATAGCCCAAAGATTCGATTTCCTACCTAAAATTTGACCATTTAACTAAATGGCTACCTTACAAAGAAATATTATTAGAAATATAATTTAGCTGAAGAAACAGATGCAAAGCAAAACTCTATAACTTAAAATATATAAAAATGTTACCATCTGTTTACTGTAGTGAGAATTTGGATACTTCTATGTTCATTTCAGTATTTTGGTGCCAGAAATATTGAAGTAGAGCTGTAATTATTTACTTTAAAATGTTTATTTTTGAAAGAAAGAGAGAGAGAGAGAAAGAGAGAGAGAGAACAAGTGGGGGAGGAGCCGAGAGAGAGAGGGAGACAGAGGATCCGAAGTGGGTTCCTCACTGACAGCAGAGAGCACAACGCAGGGCTTGAACCCACCAGCTGTGAGATCATGACCTCATTCAAAGTCAGATGCTTGACCAACCGAGCCACCCAGGTGCCCCTAACTGACTGACCATTTGTGCCACATTCCTCCTCCCATTCTACACAATATTTCTTCTCAGATTACAACTGAAGGTATGTACACTAATTACTCTCAATTTTGTCTTTCACTGTAGATATTAACCAAATATAGAATGCCAGCCCTCTCATGCTTCTTTCCAGAAAAAAAAGTATCTTTTCTCTCATTACAGCAGTATTTTTAAACAAAGAGCATATCTCAGATTCATGTGAGACATTTATTTGTTTGTATGTTTATAAATTATAGGTGCCTAACAGTAACTCAGATTTACCAAATCAGTACCTTGGACAGAGTGAGGCCCAGTATGTGTATTTTTCAACAACCCTTGGTTAAGAAATCATGCTCTAGGGAGCAGAGATAATTATATGCTCTTCCTGGCAGTTGGGGTTTTCCTGCTGGT
This sequence comes from Paguma larvata, assembly GCA_030068075.1. Lineage (NCBI taxonomy): Eukaryota > Metazoa > Chordata > Mammalia > Carnivora > Viverridae > Paguma > Paguma larvata. The sequence goes on from CM057840.1 coordinate 41,839,454, forward strand.
GTTGTCTCTGCTGCTGCTTGCTCTGCTGCCTGAGCACCTCTTTTAATAACACGTATGTAGGCCCCCTGCTGGCAAAAGTAGAGACTGACACCAAGCATCCTGGAGCTTGCCGCTTTCTTAATGCTGTTGATCTCTTCACACCATTAATTCTGGCCTGAGGCCGGAGAAGGAATCCTTTCTAAAGGTGGGATAATTTTCAAAACCAAAGAGTATCAATGCTCTGTCATATGACTGAGTCTAAATTAGAGTCTAAATTCAGTAAATAAAACTCTATTTCACACTTATTAATAGCTATTTGCTCATGTTCCTTATACTTTTTGTTTATACTACCATCATGCATTGGATTGACTCAAGAGAACAGGAAAGGAGGCAAACTTGCAACTGGTGAGAAGCTGCCCTAGAAATGAAGCAAAAGCAAAGGTGACTCAAAATAATCATGATAGGCAAGCACAACAGGAAGAGTGAGTCTAATAGTAGTAGCCGGTTACTGTAACTGACATTTGTCATATGCATGATCATCTTTTGAATAGCATTTCCATAATTAGAGAAATTTCCATCGGTCCTGTCTCTCAGATGTAGAAATCAGAATTTGAATTCTCAGACTCCCTAGCAAATAAAAGGTGGATATGTGACTTATACTTGTCCAATCATATATACAATTTTGTTCCTAGTAAGTGACCGGTGGCAGGGACTTTGTGCGGCAACTCCAGTGTTGCTACTATAGATGGTAACAAAGGATGGGAAGAACTTCAGGAGTTGTGTGATTGATGACCTGCTAAGGTAGAAGTAGAATTGGGGCTGAGAAGTGGCTTTGTAAAGATGAACACCTTTCATTTTCTGCTTGATGATGGAAAGTACAGCACCAGCGGATTCCTCAGGAGGCTAGTTCTATGGTGAGATTTGCAACTGCTCTGGAGGAAGAGAATCAAGATGATACCTGTGAACTTTCTATCTGTCAAGCTTTTCCTAATTTTTTAAACAAACCCTAATTTTTTTTGTGTGTGTGCATGAATGAGGCAAAGTGAGTTTTCTTGTTTCAGCTAAGTTCCCAGAGCATACATAAGTAATGCTGTATGTGGTTGCAGGCAACATACCTTCCATTCATGGGAAAATTCTACTTTGTTTTCTGGTCAGATCAATCCTGAAGACGGTAAGAATTTAGGTAGCATGAGACTTTATCACATGTCATGCAGTGACAAAATAAATAAATTCCCTGTAACTGCTCTGAATAAAATACTTGTTGAAAGCAAAGCTGTAGGGGAACCAGAAGTCTATTCAGATAAATTGGACAAGAGTGAGAGATTGATTTCATGCTTTTAATTATGCAGGAGGGCTTGCAGAAAAGGAATGATATATGCAAAAATCCCAAATTTTCAGATCAAGGCAAAGTCTGAGAACCATGAAGTTTGTATAAGCTTTATAAAGAATCTTAATATTTTCTGTCACAGCATTAATATGGCCAAAGAGTAAACTCAACATTTGCTTTTATAAATTTTTGGATTTCATTTTTTTTAATTTAAATCATAACCAGACTTCTTAAGGGGAAGCTGGATCATTGCTGAGAAAGAATATAACTCTGTGGATTCAGTGGAATGGAATAAAGACATGTGAGGAGATTCATATGATTCAAATGACTCAAATTCTCCTGGATCCACAAACTTCACTGACTCTCCATTGCTAACCTCCTCTTCTGCATAATAAAGATATTTCTGCCTTGTTTTAAGACCCCTTTTAAAACAGAACAAAACAAAAACCTACCTGAAATAGTTACCTGGTAAGAGGAATCCAATCCTTATGTCCACCCTCAAAATGTCATCTTGATAGACTTACTAATAGAGTCAAATCCAAGTATGAGTTCAGTGTGAGGGAGGGAGCACTTTATAAGGCAAACTAAGAAAAGGTTTGCACACCAATATACATAATTGCAAGATTTTCCAAACTGGTTAGCTGCAGTTCTGTGGAATACATGTGGCAGTGGATTCTGGGAATACAAAAGGGAGAAGTGCGGGTTTAGTTATGATCAATTCTCTGGTATGGATACAGCTATCAGACATTCTGAAGTCAATGTGTAAACACAAAGTTCTCAGAGTAATTGATTGCTAACAATTTCTTGACTGAAAGGTGGACCAGTGTGTGACTTTGCTAAATAAAACAAAAATGCCAGAAATTCCTTCACGTTAAATGGAGAGGTAGAAATGTTAGAATGGATGTATTATTGTGCGACCTTCTCTGCCAACACTTAACGATTGCCTGCAGGAAGCCACAGAAAATGTTTTCATTAAAAAGACATTGAGAAATACCGCAAAGAATGAAACACCAGTATCTTAAAAGTACTGTGGTGTTTGTCCTGTTTAAGCAAGATAGATGGGATAATGATATTTCCACTGAAAAGGATTCTTAAGAACAATTAGAAGAGTTTAACTTTGGAGATAAAGTGTGGTGAGTCACAGTAATTACTAGCAGGAATCTTTGGGCATGTCCATTTGTTCAAGAATCTCTAGGATGAAGATAGAGGGTCAGACATTGAACTGCTAGTCGTTATCTCTTCCCTAAAATGAACATGAATAAATAAACAAAAATTTTCTCTAGTAAATGGAAACCTTATTCAAACCATCAAGATAGTCATAATTTTTAATTTAATTTTCTGATGAATAAAAAGGCAAAAAAAGAGAACTTTGATTTCAACTCTGATGTGGACTGAACAAACTCCTAAATAAGACATGGGATAAAGAAGAAATCTCAAGAGAAGTTAAAAATACTTTGAGCTAAATTAAAATGAATTACAAGCTGTCAAAATTTGTGGGATGCAGGAAAAGTAGTGTTTACAGGGAAATGTGTAGCATTTATTGCATATATTAGAAAAGAAGAAAGATCTCAAATCAATAACCTAACTTTATATGTTAAGAAGCTCTAAAAAGAAATGACAATATAAGCCTCCAGCAAGCAGAAAAAAAGTAATAATAATTAGACCAGAAATAAATTTAATTGAAAACCAGGAAATCAGTAGAAAAAAAATCAATGAAATCAAAGTAGTTTCTTTGATTTCATAAGTGAGATTTGTAATAATCTATCCAGAATAACCAGAATATCCAGAAAAAAAGAAAGAAGATAAAAGTTACTAAAATCATAAATGGAGAAGGGATTATCACTATGTATCCCTTTGATATTAAGAGTATAATATGGGAAAGTTTGAAAACTTTATGGTCACAAATTTGATAACTTAGCAGAAAGGGACCAATTCCCTAATAGACACAAAAATCTGGAAACTCCCAAAACTCGCTTAAGAGAAATGCATAATCTGAAAAGACCTATGTCTATTAAAGAAACTAAGTCAATAATTAATAACTTCTGAAAGAGAAAACATCAGATACAGATAATTTTACTGATGAATTTTATCAAATATATAAAGAAGAAGGGATACCAATTCTCTGTAATTTTATCCAGAAAATAGAAGCAGAGAACCACTGTCCAACTTGATCAATTAGGTCAGCATAAACCTAATACCAAGTGAAGTAAAGACATTATAAGAAAGGAAAACCACAAAACAAAATTTCTCAAAAAAAGTCAATACAAAAATCCTCAACAAAATATTAACAAATCAAGTTCAATAATGTGTAAAGAGAATTCTATATTGTACCCCAAGTGGGATTTATTTAAGGTATTGAAGACTGGTTTCAACATTTGAGTATCAAGTAATGTAATCCACAACAGCCTAAACAATCATCTTTATTGATGCCAAAAAATTATTCTACAAAACCCAACACTCAGAATGATAAAAAACAATCAGCATGCTACACATGGAAAGGAAGCTCCTTAATTTTGGATATGACAATGAGTTCATAGATACACCACCAAAAGAATATTCCATTTTAAAACATTGATATTTTGAATTTACTAAAATTTAAAACTACTTTTTGAAAGACACAAAGAGCCACTCTGGAAGACAGCATAGACATTTTTTTATAAAGACAAACAAACAAACAAGTAAACAACAACAACAAAAAAACCCTGAACCATATTCTTAGTTTGTGTTCCTCATTTGATATTTACTCAAATGAGTTGAAAATTTATGTCACCACAAAACCTTGCCCATGAGTACCTTTAGAAACATTATTCATGACTGACAAAATCAGATTTCCTTCAATAGATGAATAATTAAATTATATGTCCATATAACACAATATTATCAAGAAACAAAATGAGTCGTCTAGTCATGAAACACATGGAAGAACCTTAAATACATATTGCTAAGTGAAAGAAGATAGTTTAAATAGTCTACATGCTCCTTGATTACAATTATATAAAAAGTAAAAAGTAAACCTAAAAAGACAGTAAAAGATCAGTGATTACCAAGGGTTTAGCATACTGGGAGAGGGAGATTGGAGAAGACTAGGCAGAAGCTCAAGGGATTTTAAGCCAGTGAATAGGAAATACATGATAGGGTACATTTGTTAAAACTCATGTTACAGTAGAACACAAAGAGTAAGCCCTAACGTAAACAATGGACTTCGGTTAATAATAATATGTCATTCTTGTTTCATCAATTGTATAGATGTACTACCTAATGTGTGCAAAGGAGGTACACGGGAACTCTGCATTCTGTTCAATTTTTCTGTTTTAGGTTTCTAAAACTGCTCTAAAAATAAAGTTTATTAATTTAAAAAAGTATCAAGCACAAACAACAGGAGACAGCTTTAGTATAAGTTCTTAAATGAAAGAAGCCTCACTCATGTGTGGAATTTAAAAAACAAAACAAATGAATAAAATGGGAAAAAAGGGAGACTAACCAAAAAACAGACTCTTAACTATAGAAAATAGATGGTTAGCAGAGAGGAGGTAGGTGAGAGGATAGGTAAATAGACAAAGGGATTAAGAGTACACTTATCTTGGGCCATCTGGGTGGCTTAGTTGGTTAAGCTTCTGACTTTGGCTCAGGTCATGATCTTGAGGCTGGTGGTTTCCAACCCGGCCTCCAGCTCTAAGCTGACAGCTCCCAGCCTTGATCCTACTGTGGACTCTGTGTCTTCCTTTCTCTCTGCCCCTCCTCTGCTTGTGCTTTGTCTCTTTCTTTCTCAAAAATAAATAAAAATTAAAAAAAAAGAGTACACCAATATTGATGAGTACTGAGTATTACATAGAATTGTCAAATCACATATAGAATTGTTAAGTCACTATATTGTATACTGAAACTGACCTAATACTGTAAATTAACTATATTGGAGTAAAAATAAAATAATCATTACATGCATGAAATAAATTTGACTTAGTTATATAAAAACAAAACAAAACAAAACAGAAACAAAAGAAGCCTGTCTAAAAAGTCTACATAGTATATGGCTCTATTGATAGGACTTTCTGGAAGTCAAAACTGTAGGCATAGCAAAGCATATCAGTGGATGCCAGGGCTTTGGTGGGTGGTGGGAAAGATAAGTAGGTGAAGCACAAGAGGATTTTTATGCTAGTGAAACTGTTCTCCGTGATACTGTAATGGTGAAATGTGACATTATACATTTGTTAGACTCATGGAAATTTATAGCACAAAGAGTGAAACGTAATGTATGCAAATTTAAAAGAATCATTTAGGAGTTCAGGGAATCCCAGTAAAGAATATAGATTTTGACAAGAGAATTTAACTGTATTACAAATGTATGAAATGCCTCACTGAAGAAGGTGGGAGAAAGGTGCTGACCTCAGTAATCTAGAAATGAATTGAGTCTGTAAGTTAAAAGCAAAAGGAACTGAACATACACACTTCGCTCTAGCTGATAAAGTATCCCAAGGGCATACGGGTTAACGGTTTTGATACCACTATGTAAGTACACTGGAACTGAAAACTTAAGCAAATTGATGACAGGCAATGGGAGCCAGCATTCTTACTTTCCAGGGGGAGTTTACAGATAAGCCAGAGACTAAAATAATCCATGTGGTGATGGGTTAAAGTTGAAGACATGGGTGTGAACTCATGTTTATTTAGATGGGGGAATTTAGATGTTTATAGATACGTGAATATACATACGTTGATAGGCACACATGAGAGGGCATGAATGAAGCAATGCCCATGTAGCATTGAGGACACCTATCACAAAAGTTGGGTAAACAGAAAAGACCTTCACAAATACTCCCCAGTGTTTACCTTTAGTTTATATTAAGGTTTCAATATTTATTCAGGTAAAGTCTAGGAAATACACCTCATGGGAGATATAAAAATAAATTTATTTCAAATAATAAGTTTTGAATCATGGTACTGAAATTAGACCATATAATAATGATAATAATAATAATAATAATAATATGATTTCTAGAGATCATAGGCTCAGTAATTTTATGTGCCAAGCACTGTGTTACTCACAATAAGAATGAGGGTGAAAGGCAAAAAAAATCTAGTTTAAAATAACTTGTCTCTAGAGGAGACAAGAATACACACATACAAAAAAATACGGTAAAGTGGTAAGTTAATAGTCTTAAGGGAAATACAGTAAAAACACTATGGAAGAGCAAAATAAATATAAATTACCTTCAGAAAAAAGAATCAAAGTAGTCTTCATTAATAGTATTACTTGATCTGGAATTTGATGTAGCAGTTAAGAATGAGTAATATCAAGCTTGAGGATTTATTTAACATCTTGAATGTGCTTACATCATCGTTTTTATTGTGTTATACATTACGTTACAAGCCTTCTTTTTCAGGACAAAATTAACGTATCAAGGTGTTTCATTTTTGATCTAGGAGATGATTCATTGTGTAACATTTAAAATTTGCAAAGCAAACAACCCCAAACTGAGTGGTTAAAAAAATACGTTTCATTTACTTCAGTACTCTGTTGATTGGCTGTGTGCTTCTGACCTGACCCATCCTGGGTGATGGGCTTCACTGTCTCATCCGTTCATGGTCAGCTGGGAAACGACTCATGGTTGAAAGATATAGGGTAGCCTCACTCTGTCCAGTGACTGGCAGGGCTATGAGTCAGGACATCTGATTTTCTTCATCTGTTCTCTTACCCACACCTGTAGGCTAGTTTGACATTATTCACATGATCATTTTAAGAGAGCGAGCACTGAGTCGGTGTCACCATTGCACAAGTAGTTTGTATGCCTCTGCTTGCCTCACAATTGCTAATATCTAATTGACCAACGCAAGTCACATGGACAGGTAGAATTTAAGGGGTGGAGAAATAGACCTCATCTCTAGATAGGAAAAGCTGTCACACTCCAAAGGACATGAACATAAGGATAGGAAAATTTTGTGCCATTTTTGCAATGTCAGCACATATGATTTCTTAGAAATGAATTACTGAATAGAATATTGCAAACTTGAACCTGTATGTGGTTTAAATGCTAACATTTATTCTTGAAAATATAACCAAAGACCAATTGAGATTTTTAGAGATATTGTGGAAAATAAATATGGCAAATCTCTATAATAAATGGGATAACTTGCTATTTTTATAAAAAAATTACTTGATCATGATTAAATTCATCTTATATATATCATCTTATATCTTGCATGTATAAAATACATATACATGTATATCTTGCATGTATAAAATATAAAAACACTGAAGTTAAAGACAAACAAGATGATTAATACATTAACAATACATTCATTCATTGAAATCTTGTTGACCCTTTTCTATGTGTCTATGTTCATATAATCATGTTCACATATTGTCAAAGTGCTTAGTTAAGTTTGACTTGTGATGTGTAAATTCTGGAAAGCTCACTATATTGTATCTTATTTTGAGCTCTAGAATCTTTTTTAGTTTTTATTTAAATTTCAGTTAGTTAACATGTAGTGTAATATATTAGTTTCAGGTGTACAATACAGAGTGATTCCACACTTCCATGCAACACCCAGTGTTCATCACAGGAAATGGCCTCCTTAAGCTCCATCATGTATTTAATCCATCCCACCACCTAACTCTCCTCTTGTAACCCTCAGTTTGTTTTCTATAGTTAGTTGTGTGTTTCTTGGTTTGCCTCTGTCTCATATATATATATATATATGCATATGTATGTATATATAAGAGAGAGGCAAATATATATTTTGTATATATTATATATATCATATATGTTTATAGCAGCATTGTCTACAATAGCCAACTTATGGAAACAGCCCAAAGGTCTATCAACTGATGAATGATAAAGAAGACATAATATATTACACTTGGGCTGTTTCCATAAGTTGGCTATTGTAGTTATAATGCTGCTATAAAAATCGGGGTGCATGTATTTCTTTGAATTTGTATTTTTGTATTCCTTGGACAAACACTTAGTGGGTCAATTGCTGGACCATAGGTTAGTTCTATTTTTCACTTTTTGGGGACGCTTCGTATGATTTTTCACAGTAGTATTCCCACCAACAGTGCACAGGGATTCCTTTCTCTCCACATCCTCCCCAATATCTGTGTTTCTTATGTTGTTGATTTTAGATATTCTGACAGGTACGAGGTGATATTTCATAGTGGTTTTGATTTTTATTTCCCTGACAATGAGTGATGTTAAGCATCATTTCATATGTCTGTTAGCCATCTGTATGTCTTCTTTGGAAAAATGTCTATTCATGTCTTCTGCCCATTTTTAATTGGATTATTCATTTTTGGGGGTGTTGACTTAGTTCTTTATATACTTTGGATACTAACCCTTTATCAGATATGTCATTTGCAAATATATTCTCCCATATCTGTAGGTTTCCTCTTAGTTTTATTGATTGTTTTCTTCATTTTGCAGAAGCTTTTTTATTCTGATGAAGTCCCAATAATTTATAATTGCTTTTGTTTCCCTTGCCTCAGGAGATATATCTATAAGGAAGTTGCTGTAGCTAATGTCAAAGAGTTTACTGTCTATGTTGTCCTCTATGATTTTTAAGGTTTCAGATCTCACATTTAGGTCTTTAATCCATTTAGAATTTATTTTTGTGTATGGTGTAAGAAAGTGGCCCAGTTTCATTCTTTTGCATGTTGCGTGTCCCAACACTATTTGTTGAAGAGACTGTCTTCTTCCCTCTGGATATCCTTTCCTCTTTGTCAAAGATTAATTGACACATATAGTTGTGGCTTCATTTCTGGGTTTTTTTATTCTGGTCCATTAATCTATGTGTCTGTTTATGTACCAGTACCCTACTATTTTGATAACTACAGCTTTGTAATATAACTTGAAGTCTGGAATTGTGATGCCTCCAACTTTGCTTTTCTTTTTCAAGATTTCTTCAGCTACTCAAGGTATTTTATAGTTCCATACAAATTTTAGAATTGTTTATTCTAGCTCTGTGAAAAACGCTGTTGGCATTTGGGTATGATTGCATTAAAGGTTTAGTTTGTTTCAGGTAGTATAGACATTTTAACAATATTTGTTACTCCAGTCCATGTAGGTTCCAGAATCTTGACTCGGATCATCAGGTCTAATGTCAGCATCTCACAATCCATCTAGAAGTATTTTTAAATTAATACTAGATGAAGATACACAAGATTTGTTGGGAGCAATAGAATCTAATCTATTATAATTTTTAGTTCATAATATAGCTATATATGACAAAATCCAGGTATGCAATATGTTCCAGTAAGCAACTCTAATTCTTCTTGCTGTAGTTTGACTGTGGGGATAGTGTCTCCTGTTCAGTCTGATTCACTTACTGGTGCTTGGTATTGCTCTCAATCCAACCAGTTTCTCTAGAATGTGTTTATCTGAAAGATCATTCTTACTTAATGTAATTTTTCCTTTCCTCCCTCCCTCCCTCCCTCTCTCTCCCTCACTCTCTTCTTTCTTTCTTTCTTTCTTTCTTTCTTTCTTTCTTTCTTTCTTTCTTTCTTTCTTTCTTTCTTTAACTGAGTGTTGATCATTTGCAGATTATGAAAGAGTCTATTTCCTTCCAATATGTTTTGTAAAATGTTGCTAGTAGCCATCTATCTCAGTGCTCTACAAACTTTTGAACACTCTCCCTTTTAGCAAAAAGTTTCTAGGACATGTGTATTTCCTCATTTTTAAATTGTAAATGTATGTTCTACTGTTATTAGCTAATATCTCTAGGAACACTATAAACTTGGAATGTAGTTCAACAGTTATGATTTTATATATAAATTCTTTATCCTCATAAACTTCTTGATTATTTTGTTTATTTTGGCTCATTTCTTGGCATCATTATTGTTGCCACTGTGCAAAAAAAAAGGGGGGGGTTGGATTAGGTACAGGAAAGTGAATATGTTGCCATTTTTTCATTTTCTTTTTTATTTATTTATTCATTTTAATGTGTTTTAACATTTTTTTAATTTTATGTTTTGAGAGACAGCAAGAGACAGAGGGCAACCAGGGGAGGGGCAGAGAGAGAGGGAGACACAGAATCCAAAGCAGGGTCCAGCCTCCGAGCTGCCCGCACAGAGCCTGACGAAGAGCTCAAACTCACAAGATGTGAGATCATGACCTGACCTGACGTCTGACACTCAACCAATTGAGCCACTGAAGTGCCCTCATTTTTTTCAATTTTAATACTTGGAATGATCCTTTCTTTGTTGTTTCGTACCATAAATCTATTCAAACCACATGTTTATTTTTTAGGATCACTTTAATTAGAACCATTCTGATATGTTTGGAAAATGTATTACATTTAAAAAAATCTTAGTAGAGAAAGCCACTCCTGCTCAACACTTGAGTTAAAATTAGAAATGAAACCAATTATTATCAACACTAATTATCAAACACCTACCATATGTCTAATATATTTTATCTTGTTCTTGTCTAAGCTCAATCCTATGTAGCAAGAATTAATCATACTTTTATAAACAAAAAAATAGAACTTGAGAATAGATGATAAACTTATTAAAGCATGCAAGCTAATAAAGTCATATAGCAGAGCTAAAATTTGGATCTGGATCTCTCTGAATAAGAACGTCACTGATTTTTACATTATATTGACAATGATTTGTGTAGTCTTTAAACAATATTACTGTAGACAGCTTCATTCCCAGATAGAGTTAGAAAAATATGAGACATTAGGGGCTACAGGAAACAAAAATAAATAACACTAGCCCAAAGAAGCACTATCTAAGGAAGAGTCGAAGAAATAAATATGTACAATAAATGTAATATAATAAACATTATAAAGAGATAAGTCCTAGGTAAAATGGAGCCACTCAAGATTGGTCTTTAATCCAATAAAAAATTAGAAAATAGTGCAGTGAATACAGGCAAGGCATCCCAAGCAGATGGAGGGACACTTGAATTAGAATTAGGGCTGTAAGTGTACCACACAGAATTGATCAACTTCAAGTATTTCAGTGGGACTCTAATGGGGGTTTCAAGGTGAAGAGAGGCAAAAGATAAGGTTGGAAAGAATAGAAGCCAGTTCAAAAAGAACCTTCTATGGGATACTAAGATTATCAGATCTTATCTTAAATTGTCCTGAAAGCCATTGAAAGATTTTAAGTAAGAAGCTACTTCATCAGATTATTTCTTTCAGAAGGCTCACTGTGTACAGTAATGTGAAGATTGTATCAGAGCAGAAAAACAAGTTCAGAGATATTTTAGAACCCCAGCTACGTGTCTTCTATGGCAGGGGAATGATGTCTGAAGAATGAGTAAAATGGAATAAATCAAGGAGATAGAATATATTTTTTAAAATTAACCCTATATAAATATTTTTAAAAACAAGGATGTAGATAGAACCAGAGAATATAGGAGAAGAGTAGTATTTGATTAAATTTTGTGATGGGATATATAACATTTGAAGCATCTAAAAGATATTTAAATGTAGAACAATATTTAAAGAAATTAATGGATAAATGAATGAATGAATGAATGAATGAACAAGATGTCTAATAGGTAGTCAAACATATGTAACAGGATTTTCTAGAATATTCTGAGCTCAAAAAGTTTTGGTTGTTATTAACTTATTGGTGGCATTTCAATTAATTGGAGTAGGAGAAATTGTCAAGAGAAATTACTGAGTACTCACCATGTGCTAGGTAGTATTTTAACTCCTTTATATATATTTCCTCACTTAATTCTTATGACAAACCCTGTAATTTCGTAGATGGGAAAAACAGAACAATGAAGTTGATACTTATATAGACAAAAACCACTGAGATAGTTCTTTGTCTCTTTTCATACCTGAGTAAATTTAAATTCTGGGTATAATGAACTTACAATCATGGATAGTTTGAGCTGGGCTTAGTTTCTTGGAGGACTTACAATCTTCTGATGAAATAATTTATAGGAGTTGTGAAACTGGAAAAATATTTTAACCTGGAAGTCATTGTTAATGGTCAGCATGCCTATTTTTATTTGTTTTACTGTATTTTATTAATAATAATAAAACTTCACTCACAAATTCTATAAACATATTCCACCTATTGAGATATAGAAATACGTAGAGAGTTTAACAGATTTTAATGTGATATATTTAGAGTTGTTTTTACTGTCATTGTAAATGACAACCTCTAAGAATCTAAGGGGATAATTTCTGTCATTTGATATTTGGTTCACCAAACACATATAATTACAAAATTAATGGGTAAGAGGAAGAGAAAGAAAGCAAGGGGCAAGATTGCCACTGGAAGCCAACTCAAGAGCAATAGACGTCACAACTGACAGGTATAAAGTTAAAAATAAAAGCAACAGAAGAGCAGACTCTAGCCCTACAGGTGAATCTTCTCTCAAAGTAGAAGTATCCCATGATAATGGAGAAGAAAATGCTATAGTCCCATGGTTCTCGCCTGGGAGGACATTGCCCCATAAGTGACAGATGTCAATGTCTGGAGACATTTCTGATTGTCATGAGCAAGAGATATCTACCAGATAAAGTCCAGAGATGAGGCCAAACATCCTACAGTGCACAGGACAGCTCCCACAACAAATTATCCCATCCCAACTCTCAAGAGCTCTGTTATTGAGAAACCCCATATAGCCCAAAGATTCAATTCGAAAATAATTTGAGCAAATGTTCCGTCAAAATAAATGATTGCTATCAAAATTTCTCAGGCAGAAAATGTAGTTGCTTTTGAAATTTTGTCTTAAGCCTTCGTGAATTATATGCACCACCCCCAAACATAGATCATTCGAAATTAATAGAAATGAAACCATCAGATGATACACTAATGGTGAAAATAGTTTCTGCCTGCAACAAAAACTATTTTATTATTTTGTTAAATCAGAATTTTTAAGTGAGGTTTAGAAATAAATTTGAAGGCTATGAGGTCAGGAACTATTCATATCTTCTTTTCTTAAGAAGTAAAATGACTACAAAGGACTAAAATTCAGTAAGTACAGTGTTACGTGGATGAGAAATAATTACAGTAACTTACTTGTTGCAAGTCAGTAAAGTAATTATATTCAGAAAGCTTCATTTTTGTTTTTCTTCCAGAGTCCAGCTATTTATTTCCACTCAGAAAGAACCTGTTCTCCGCCCCCCTCACCTTGACATATCTCAAAAAACAAAAAAATTGCAGGACACCACCCCTAAATGATGGTTTCCTTTTTAAACCTTTTAAAAATACTTTTTGCTTAAGTAGTGTGTTTCTTTTACTTTTAATTGGTGTGTTTCTTTGCAGTCTGCAAATAATGAGGAAATAAGCAGAAGGATAATTGTTTTTTGTGCTTGGTTATTGAATTATTGTATTATTAATTACAAATAAAATCACAGTATTAATTATTGAAGCAGCTGTTCTTGGGTTGGCAGTTTTAGGCTGAGGGAACTATTCTGCCAGGAGAAGGCCCATGGTGAAGTTTAAGTTCTCGTGCCTCTCTGGCAGGACCAGTGTGGTATAATAATGAAAAAGTCCAGGTGCCAAGATGGGGAGAGGAGGCATGGGGACAGTATTCAGACAAGAGAACGGTATTGTTTCTAATATTTAATCCCTAATATTTACTTTTAGTAAAAGTAAAACTACAGAGATTAGTTTTACTCTAGATATATTATTTTTTAAAAACTATTTTGAGAGAAAGAGAGTATGTGAGTGTGAGGGGACGGGGGTGCAGAGAGAGAAAGAATCCCAAAGAGTTTCTACACTGTCAGTGCAGAGCCCAGTGCAGAGCTAGAACCCACCAACTGTGAAATCATGACCCGACCTGAAATAAAGATTCTGACATTTAACTTATTAAGCCACCTAGGTGCCCCTATATATATTCTTAATTCTAAAAAGAGACTGAGCTATGATCATATTAAAATACTGAGTTTTCTTATTATGTATGTATGTATCTAGCTATCTATCTATCATCATCTATTACATATCTATCTGTCCATCCATCCATCCATCTATATATTTTTGTTTTTAACTACACAAATGAGAAACTGTAATTACTTCCATTTTTTTTTTCTTAAACTCTGGAAAATAGAGAACTTTTTTTTTTTTTTTTTAACAGCTCGGCTTTTTAGTTGCCTTACATGCCATTGGAGTTATAAGGGATGAAGGGAGGTTTCTGTAACTAGAGAAACAAAGAATCACCTGTTTTGTTTGTGCTAGTAGGAAAAAATAGCTGGAATGACTTACCTAGAAAAAAAATTAAAATTACTGTATTTTTAGTGATATATTTCTTTTAAATAAAACTTAACCTCTGTGTTCTAAAATAGTATAATGAAGAATCACTTCCTTAGTGATTAAAACATGCAGAACTTTTACATAACCTATACCGAAAATGTTTGCTGGTTTTTGGATCCTTCGAAGTCAAATCATCTACTGCTGCAATTGTTTTAGAGGCTCCTAATACCTGAGTTTAAGTCTATCTCTTCACTGTTTTACAAAATGAGGAATAGAATGTGCAACCAGAAGAACAAGCTTTTTTTGTTCAAAATGTATGCTTAAATTCCCATTTATAGTCATAAGAAGGGACGTTTGCATTGAGAAACCATAGAACTTCAAAATTTGAAGAAACAGCATTCAGGGAATAGATTGCTTTTTGTTGCTAAACTTTGGGGAGAGTTGCATATTCATTTCAGTTATCCTTCTGGTCTCTTCCAAGGCCTGGGCTATGCTCTTGAGGAGCCTGAGCATAACCTTTGGCAAAATGCATATTAATTATAACATCTCTTTGGCAACTGTAATCTTATTTATCTTTCCAAGATAACTAAAATTCTAAGATATGTATGAAACTCAAAGAAGCTAAGATAAATTCTTATAATAAAAGTTCATGTTTTCTGGGTGTTATATGTAAGTGAGGAATCACTAAATTCTATTCCTGGAACCATTATTACACTATATGTTAACTACCTGGAATTTAAATAAAAACTTGAAGCACACAAAAAAATATGTGCTCTGTTCAGTTTTTTTATTAATTGAGTTGATTTGATTTTTAAAAAAATTAGTAACTTGTGTATCTCAGTGAGAAGACGATTTTGCTGCCAAGAAGCCAGTAGCGTTCTACTTTTCTAGAGCTTTTCTACATCATTGTACCCATTATTTCTTTTTTTTTTCATTGTTTTGGACATTTATCCATTTTTGAGAGAGAGAGAGAGAGACAGACAGACAGACAGAGCATGAGTCGGGGGAGGAGCAGAGAGCGAGGAGACACAGAATCTGAAACAGGCTCCAGGCTCCGAGCTGTCAGCACAGAGCCCAGCGCAGGCCTTGAACCCACGAATTGTAAGATCATGACCTGAGCCAAAGTCAGAGCTTAACCGGCTGAGCCACCCAGGTGCCCCCCGTTATTTCTTTTATAAAGTTATTTATTTATTTTTATTTTAGAAAGAGAGAGGGAGAACGAGTAGGGGGGAAGGGGTAGAGAGAGAGAGAGAGAGAGAGAGAGAGAATCTTAAGCAGGCTCCACACTCAGCGTGTAGCCTGATATGGGGCTAGATACTTCAACCCTGGGATCATGACCTGAGCCAAAATCGAGATTCAGATGCTTAACTGACAGAGCCACACAGGAGCCTCTGTAGAAAACATTTATGTGAGTTTTATTCACATCATTAAAGCAGAGTCCCCCATATAACTTTGGCCTAAGTTGTCTTAAATGTAATTGCATTACCATATGTAGGAATGGTAGATGGAGTCACACTTCATTTATGACTCTGTTTATGGAGTTAAAAAGGGCACTTGCAAGTACAAAATCTTAACTCCATGATTTGCTGAAGTTATCTAATACACATATCTTGTTGTGTTTGAACCATCCAGTTTCTTTTGTTGTTTATAAATAAAATGGTGACAAAATAGGTTTCACCAAGGACAGATCTTGCCTCGAGAAGAATTTAGCTATCATGAGTCAGACGAGTTAGTTTATGAACTATCTGTAGAATTTCCATTTCCAAAGGTACATTACACAAATCTCCAAGGTTACATGCTCTCCAAGGCACATTAGCAAATATCTGCAAGGTTTCCATTTTCCTGACAGAAACAATTACAAATGCCATGCAAGAATAATTCCACACAGCGAGTTGAGGCAGCTATCGGAATTCTCTTAGGTAACAGTTGCAAATGTTTATGCTAATATTATTTAGCTGTTTCACTTTTCACTTAAAAAAAACAGAGTAGCGAATTCAATGCATTTCTTTTGTTGTCAGCATAGTTCTAAAAAAGAGAATGAACATTAAAAAAAAAAAAGGTTGGAAGCAGGCTTGTGTTCGATTGAAAACTATATGTTTTAAAACAAAATACTGCAGTATGTTTTCACCAGGGAACTCTCGTATTCCCTGCTTCATCTCAGTAATGAAGAGAAGAGGTGCCATGTGGCCATTTCAAATGTATGGGGTTGGTGCTTCTATATATAAATGACAGCATATGGAAAGGGAGGCTTGCAGTTGAGTGCATCTTCCCAGAAATACTTAGGGATTTATTCCTCTCAGAACGTGTACTATCTGCCTCATCTAACACATTACTTCTAACTTCTAAAAAAATTAAGGAAAATACAAAGTCACTTCTATCTATCAAAAACCTCTCAATATTTAAGAGTAGACTTTAAAATTTTTAGCTTACTTGATCGTTTCTTTTACAATAACTACACATGTGTGTATTTTTTATCCTCTCCTGCCCAAGACCCACTGACACTAAATTTAAAATTTTAAAGCTATTAAGAGGGAAGCATAAAGAGAATAGCAGATGAAAGTTTTCAACAGAATTGTGAAAGGCAGAGACAGAGGAGCGGAAAGGAATTTAGCAGGGTAAAGGAAGCTATGACTAAAACATAGGAAGAAAAGATAAGAGAGGAGAGACTATGCACCTCGACTAATCCTAAAAACCAAACCAAACAACAACAACAACAACAAAAAAAACCTTGACCTTAGAACTGAGAGGCAGCATAAGGTAAAAACTAGGAGAGTACACTGAAATATTGGAGCAGTCGGCCCCTTCCTACTCCACACCACGTGCCGTACACAGGCCTAAGGGCTTACTCTTCAGAAAAACCGAACAGGAAGAAGAGACTCAGAAAGCTAAGTGACCAGACCTTGCTTCTCAGACCAGACGTACAACAGATATCCTTCCTAGTCTGCCAAACTCCCTGGCTCAATAAATACTTTTTTTTTAAAAGCACTGCAAAAACACATATAATGTAAGAAAGAGAAGAAAACAATTAAAACCCTCAGTGTAATACAAAGAGACATTACATTCATTTAAAAGACAATTTTGGGCATCTGGGTACTCAGGCAGTTAAGCATCCAACTCTTGATTTTGGATCAGGTCATGTTCTCATGATTCAGGAGATCAAGCCCTCTGCTGGGTTCTATGCTGACAATGCAAAGCTTGCTTGGGTTTCTCTCTCTCTCTCTCTCTCCCTCTCTCTGCCCCTCCCTCATGCTCGCTCTCTCTCTCTCTCAAAATAAGTAAATACACATAAATAAATAAATAAATAAATAATGCCAAAAGATGTACAAAAGGGCCTGTAATAGTAATGGAAACAAGCTCTTTGAATTAAAAATATAACTATTGGGGAACCTGGGTGGCTCTGTCAGTTGAGCATCTGGCTTCAGTTCAGGTCATGATCTCATGGTTTGTGAGTTCAAGCCCCACACTGGGCTCGTTCCTATTAGCCTAAAGCCTGCTTCAGATCTTCTGTTCTCCTCTCTCTTCCTTTTCCCTGCCTATACTCTCTGTTTCTCAAACATAAATAAATCTTCAAAAAATATATTAAAAATATATGCTAGCTATTTTAAATGCATTAATGTACTGCATTAAAAATACAGTAAAAAAACAGAAAAAGAAACAAAAAGTAAAAGAAATTGAAATTATCAGGAAAAAATATGCGGAACATTAATATGGAGGATCCAACATTTCTCTTCAAGCAATTTAACACAGCAAAAGCAAAGGAAATATTAGGGAAACATTTTTTAAACCAAATAATATAAGTGTTTAGATTTTAGATTATTTCTGAACAAAGAGATTTCTAGTATTTATCAGATGCCCAGGAGAGTGAATGGAGACGTACGGCAAGTTCAAAGCATTCTGTAATTAAGAACATAATAACTAACAGCCAAAAGGAAGAAAATTAAAATCAAAATTTACAAATATATAGTAAGGAAAATCAGAATACCATTAACTTTTTTCTAACAACACTGAAAACCAGAAGCTATTAGAATAATATCTTCAAGGAAATAACTTTCAACCTAGAATTTCATTTCTATCCAGACTGGGAATCTAGTGTAAGGACAGTGTGACAGAAAAGACTAGAAAAAAAAATCATTTCCTTATACTTCATCTTGAGGGAAACTGCTGAAGACTGTTGGGCCACACTGCGAGTTAAGCCTTTCTTCTGGCTCATCTCATTCCTACTTCGGAAAGCTTTGACTTGCTGATTTCCCTTTCTCTATCCAGCTATGTAATTCCTTAGTCTGCACTGCTACCTATTGTAAAGTGCCTTGACTTCATAGGCAAATTGGATTTAGAGATACTGTGTCCCCAGGATTGTTCAGGAAAGTGCCTGATGAACAATCTGGAGAAATCCTTCCCCTTCAGCAGGTGTCGGACAGAGTCATATGTATTCACAGTGGACACGCATCAAACTTCTTAAAAAGTGTATTCCAGTATCCGCTAACATAATCAAAGTACCCTTATCCTGATTCGATGGTCACCAAAGAGACTTCAGATAAAAATATGGCTTTGTCTGTGACCTTACAAAAGCTCTGACAGTGCAGTCTGCATTATAATAATATATTTCTTTATAAGTTAATACTTCAGAATACTTGTTCATAAACATATACATGAATAAAAAGAAAGTCTCATGAGCCACAGAAAATTTTTCAACTGTTACTTTATTTTCTCAACTTCTTTTTTTCTGTTCTTCGAATGAATAAACTCACTGGAGTTACATTTTTTTTTATTATGCACTCTTCATTAACTCCACAGAATATATTAACACACAATATATTAATCAGAGCAGGATTCTTTTAAAGCTCTAAGTTAGCTGTATATCTTGTAGCTTGTAGATGTACTGTATATAAATCATTAAAAATAATTTATAGACAGTCGATCCTTATTGTATCAGCACAACAGGCCCAACACTATTCAGCTTTATTTTTACTATGTAAGTCTGATCCTACCAGCAGCCACCTTTACTATGAATCTGACTTTCTGAGATTTACTTGAACAGATTTTTGGCCAAAGCTTGAGGAGGGGCCCCAACTCTGTGTTATGTAATCACATATTTTGGAAAATTTTGCTAAAGTAAAATACTTTAACAGCTATCTGATGACAGACTTATTTTTTTTTTCTTTCCAACAAAAGATGTCTCTGTCAAAGTAACCTGAATGTCTGATGGTCTCTGTTTATAGATAGAGAGGCCTAAGCATTCTCGTCTAGTGATCTAGATGAGGGGATGTTCCCTGAATATCCATCTGGTTTGCAGTGCCTTCTTTATATAGATAAATTATTGATAACTAGCTATTCTGAAGTGGAAATGGCTCCCAGAAGTACGCTTACTGCCCACTGTACCAACTTATGCAGCAACATGACAAGAAGATGTTGTAGCAGATACTAGGCTAAGGAGATAGTGGGGAAAGAACAAAGTTGGAAAGGTACAAATCCACACGATATCTGTAGAAAATTCTTCAAAATCTCATAGACCACATAACAATTTGATAGAGATTATGCTGTTTGACAATACCAATCATGTTTACTCAGTGAAAATGATGAATTTGAAAAAAACTAATCATTGATAATAAAAATAAAAATGATAAACTGTGTCAGAAGAAAAACTAAATTGCTTTTCTATCTTCTCTGTTTATAATATTACAGAATCCTGGTTATCTTAAGAAATAATAAAAATAATAAAATAATAATAAAAATAATAAAAATATATAGAACCAAACACTGAAGGAAAAGTACTATAGAAGTGAGGCAGTTAATTTTTAAAAATCTATTATTTTTTTAAAATGTTTATAAAATAGATTTTAAAATGTATAATCTGATATGATTTTTTTCTCACTAGAAATATATTTATTTTTGGGGGGCGCCTGGGTGGCTCAGTCGGTTAAGTGTCTGACTTCAGCTCAGGTCATGATCTCATGGCTCAGCTGAACCTGGAGCCTGCTTTGCATTCTGTGTCTCTCAGAGTCTCTGCCCCTCCCCACTCGCACTCTGTCTTTCAGTCTCTCAAAAATAAACATTAAAAAGAAAGAAATGCATTTATTTTTGTACTTAATTCTTTATTTATAGTTTTGTATTCCTTTTCTTAAAGGAGAACTCCAAAATGCTAAACTTCAGACCCAAAAGATCTGAACCCACCTCTGCTAGTAAGGTAAGAGTTACTATTATTATTATTATTATTAATTATTATTATTATTATTATTATCGTTATGTCTAGTTTAAGAATGAGAAAACTAAAGTCTCAAGCTATAATGTGATTTCCCTCCATTTACAGAGCAAGTGAACTAGGACTCCATCCCAAGTCAGTCTGAATACATAGTCTATTCTTAGCCGTCGCACACTAATGCCTCTCATATTACTTGTGAGCCAATCACAATAGGTCACACCCAGAAGTGTTCTCTTCGCCTCTTTGGTTTCTCCAATGTTATGTGGTACAATTCAGTCCAATTAAAAAGTTGCGGAGTACCTACTATATATCACACAGTATACTAAGTATATAAAACTAGTGAATGAGGTGTACAAAAATAAAATTCCATTATCCATGTTTTCTAGGAGTGGGCATTCTTATTAGGCAAAGACAAATTTAAGGAGATAATATGTGTATAATATAATGAGTACCTGACAGAAATATTCACACAAAAAAATGTGTTTGGAGTACATCGGAGGTTCATTTGACTCCATCAGAGAGAGGGGTTATGATGGGGTGGAGCTGGATTTAGTAAAAAATTCATACGCTATATGACACCCGAACTGAATATTATTATTTTTTAGGCATTTTTAAAAGATTTATTTATTTATTTTGTGGGAGACAGAGATAGCACAAGTGGGAGAGGGGCAGAGAAATTGAGGGAGAGAGAATCCCAAGCAGGCTCCGCACTGCCAGTGCAGAGCCTGACATGGGGCTCGATCCCACAAACAGTGAGATCATGACCAGAGCTGAAACAAAAAGTCATATGCTTAACTGACTGAGCCACCTAGGTGCTCCGCTTAAACTGAATTTTAAAAGGCAAATAGGAGCAGCAGGTGAAGAAGAAAAGAGATGATATTACAGCAGATGAAGTATCATATTTAAGGGCACAGAGGTATGATACAGCACCTTGTACTTGAACAACTATATGTAGTTTCATATTGCTGGAGCATAACATTTAGAGAAAATCATACCAGAAAAGTGCCAGCATTCTGAGAGTTTTATATACTTTGTTAAGGAATTCAAATTCCATCTTATACTTAAATCTGTAATTTTTAAAAATGTTTAAAGCAGAGAATGACTTAGTTTGAATTGTGATTAGCCTCAGTATGGTGGCACAGGTGTTCACGGTGAATTTGAGATGGACAGAGGCCCAGTCCAGTGAGGAGACTGTGGCAACATTGCAGATGAGAAGGAGAAGGTCTGAACTAAGACAGTGCACTGAGAATAGATCAAAGAGGGGGGATTTGACATTAACTAAAATTGTCGGTCGGTTGAGAAGTATTTAAGATACCACGATGACTCCTGTGGTGTGATGAGTGATTGGGTGGCTGATGCCAACACCTAAGGCTGAAAACTGGGAGGAAAATCGAAAATGAAAAAGAAAATTTAAAATTTCTTTTAGATGTGTTAAATGCGAATTGATTTTAAGGTATCTATTAGAAGTGCTAAGTAGACAATTAAAGAGGACGTCGGACATAATTATAGGTTTAAGATTTTGTTATCTGGTAGCAGCTTAAAACATAGTTGTCGATGCTTTCACCAAAGCAGTACATAGAGCAAGAGAAAGCAGTTTCTGAAAATACAGAGCAATCATATAATAAAATATAAAGGAAATAAAAAGGGCAAACATTTAGTAACATCATGGAAAGACTAACACAAAAGGTGGGAATAGTCAATGTCTGGTACAAAAGAGAAATCAAGAAGTGTCAGGAAGACAGTACATCCACTGAATCCGTATTGAGGCCGTTGGTGAACACAGCTGGACTTGAAGTGCGGTGGTAGGACCAGATTCTCAAGCTAATGAGGGAATGAATTAAAAGTTAAGCTCTGATATGATTTCTTTCTCATTAGAAATACTTTCTCATTAGAACGAACAAATTAAAAGTATAAACTTTTAGTGTAAGAAGTTTTTTGAAAAGAAAAGAGGAAAATGTTGAGTAGTAAATCTATATGTAGAACTCAAATCTTACCCACCATGAACACAATTTCTACTTGCCAGCTTCCATTCTAGCCCCATCTGCTGTATAATCACACATGCTTTGTATTAACTACTTCACAAAGAAACACATAATCAGAAAAGTTTTATGTATTTTTCTTTAAAATATTAATTTAGATGTCCTCCACAAAAACTTAACATTTTTATATCAATTTATTTCCAAAATATATATCAGCATTTTTTCATTTTCACTGACTTAACAAATATGTCTTGTATGCTTATTATATATCAGGCAATAGGCTATAAGTTCTTCACCAATTATTTGAGCAATTATTCTTCATTACCTGCTGTACAAACAAGAGTGCTAAACTCAATCCAAAAAATGTGAAGCTTTTGTTCTGAAAAATGAGTAAAGACAAAGCCTGGGATGATAAATCCGTGGTTCCATGGTGGGTTTTAAAACATTAATTTTATAAAGATATCTATATCTTTGTGTGTGTGTGTGTTTCTTCTACTGGAAAAGTTCTCCCCCACCAAACTATAGATACTAGATACACCAACTCAAGTTTTGTGTTTGTTTGTTGTTTCCTCTGATTTTTCCTAAGAACTTTCTGAAGTAGAACATTATTTTTTTTTCCATTTCAGTTTTGGTCTTGTTCCCCGATGCCAACTTCTAAAAGTTAAACAAATCAATACAAGGCTTTACTTGAATACTCTAACCTGAAGTCATCAGTGGGGAAATAAGTAAGATATGAGCTACCTCCTTGCCCCATGAAGAACAAATACTTTCCGCTTAGACCTCTGCCGTTTCAGCGTTCCATACATTTTATATAGAATCTGCTTAAAAATTCTTTCTGAGTGAAGCTACTGATTTCTTTATTTACAGTTTAAATGAGTTTGCCCCATTAGACATTGAAATTGACCACTCCTATTTCTCCTCACCTCCTCGGTTTATTTCCTCACCCCAAGAGTTTTGACCTTGAGTTCAATTTTCTAGACACTCTTGCTAGAGACTCATGGTATACCAAAAAAGAAAATAGGTTAAAATTTTAATAGCTATCTCTGTCACAATTGAATTTCATATTATTCTATCAAGAGTTAAATGAAAAAATAATATTTTGATGTTCATCGCAGGAAGGATGATAGTTTTACCTTCTAGTGGTCGCCTGCAGAACGTGCTTAAATGAATGCATCTGTAATATGGGGCGGAACTCCATCTGTGTTCTGCGTAACTGCATCTTGGCTTTAGATGATTGCACTGTGGGACGTGAGAAGGAATTTTGAAATGAGCAGCCTGTTTCCTGCAGATAAGTTTATGTGTCCTCCTTATCATCATGAAAAGAACTTAAAATAATAGCTACCCTATAAACAAAGTGCAAAATTTTAAATCCACTCTTGATTCTACTGGCTTTCAGTCCTGGTTCAGGAGTGTAACACAGCGCTGTATAAATCTGTGCTGTATTAAGGTCAGATAGATTTCACAAAATGTTTTAAGGGCGATTTATAACTTTCAGTATGTTTCCAAATATTTTCGTGACTCTGCCACATGCAAATTAATGGTTAAATAGTCGGTGTCGATATAGATCTATATCTTTAGAGCTGCCAAAATAATCAAGGTCAAACTATCAAATTTAAGAAGGTACGCGATGTATTTTCTCATCCAAGAACTTCCCTGACTAAAATAGTTTGTAGCTTTATATAAAAGCAATGTGGGGTGTGTGTGGTGGGAGGCGGAAGGAAGGGATAGTAATAGATGAAGAGCCCAGAACTGATAGTCAGATCTGCCCTCAGTGCCACCACCTCTACACCCTAACTAGTCCTGTTCAGGTGTTCCCTTTATCTGTTCTTACTTGCATGCTCTCAGACAGTCGTGCCCTGAGAAAACTTCCTTTCCTAAAAGACAGAGTTATTGGGGCAGAATATCTGGATATGGCAGTCCCCTTGACCCCTGGTGACCTGATTTTCCCTTTAGATTCCTTTCTGCCTGTTACTATTGCTGAACACTTGCTTAAAAGTCTGACTTTGAGGTCCTGACTTCCTGACTGAGATCTGTCCCCGCTACAGTCATGTTCTGCCCTTGGTTTCCAGATGGGAAAATGACAAGTTAGAACTGCTTCTTTCTCACTCCCTTAATGTTTGTTCTACCATTGGCCTTCTGTACCTTTGACCTCAAAATTTAGAACTCCTGGGTCCTAAGAGCTATGGGCTTTTAACCAATTATATTTCTTGGATGTAAAGCCTGGTGGAGACTTCTGTTTGGTAATAGCCATTCCAAAGAAATTCAGAGACTTCCTCCATAGCATTCCCAGCAACGGGCACACTCTGTCTATTTCAGCACATCAGGTGATTAAGAATTCATTATATTTTAAGGCAACTCTTCCCTATTTTGAATAGTACCTCCTTAACATAGCAAGTATAATGATTGGGCTATATAGTGTACCAGTTGTTTTGTTAAATGGTCACATTCTATGTGTATTCGTCTGTCATCAATTTTTGCATGCATCCTAACAGATCCATCTATACTTGAACTTCTTGTATGCTGATATTATGGGAAACTTTGTGGATGCCAGCTTTCAGGGGAGGAAAACATTACTCTAAGGGAAAAAGATGAGTAGAAGTTGAGAAGGAGGCAAGAGAGCTAAGCATAGTTGCAGGACCTGAAAGTCAGAGTGCATCGTGCTAGTACAGCATGGGACTGTAATCGAACTGCCCAGACATAGCTCCATGGTACTGCCCATTCACCCCATAAAAGAGAGAGCTGTATGATAAAACTAAAAGATCTGTGTCACCAGAGATCCATACACCAATAATGAGGATTCATCTCTCAAAGAACAAGTTTGAAAAAGTGATATTATGTCCTGACCTGGCCAAAGAGATTATATACTTTGAAGTTAAAGATAATTCAAAAACCATCACAGGGCCAGCTCAAGTTTTATATATATAACACAAATTATTATTATTATTATTATTATTATTATTATTATTTTAATTAAAATGGCACATCTGCACCAGTAGATGTTTCAATAATGCCAGCTATCATGGCATATACTTGCTTCTGATGGATAACCAAGAAGAGTAGAACAGCCCAGTTCCCTGATACAGGCAGCATTGGTGCAGAGTCGTGAGCAGAAGAAATCCACCAGACAATGAAGGGTCAGCAGAAAGACAGTAGAGCAAACTGCAGGTGTGAATTCTTGTCCACCATGCCTTCAACAGCTTTTGGAATCCAAGTGAAATGGATAAAAGAAGAAGGACTGAAGTATTGTCTTAGGGAGATGTAGGTTACTTATCCAGCAGACTTGTGTACCAATTATATGTATGCATACACACACACACACATTTGTGTCATACCACTTCGCTCAAAATCTTGCAACAACTCCAGTTTCATTTAGGCTAAAAGTCAAGGTTCTTCTGCTCTTATGTAAGTGTATCCTAAGTGCCTCTTGGCCTTCTTCCATCTGCTCTCCCCTCACTGATTCTGCTCCAAGCCTCCTCCAAGTCTTTTCTCAAATACTCCCTCCTCATCGAAGCCTCTCCTGACTCCCTTTAAAACTGTAGACCTTCTACCATAGCTGTCCCAATCCTCACTATCCTGGATTACTTTTTTTTTTTTTTTAATATTGTAGTTATCATCTTCTAAGATACTTTATTGTTGGTTCTCTGCCTCCTCCTAGATTGTTCATTCCATGAGGGCAGAGAACTTGGTTCACTGACGTATCCGAGGAACTAGAATAGTGTTTGGCCAGACTTCTGCGTTTGGAAAAGCATTTGCTGTATATGTGAATGAACTAGAGCTAACATTGAACGATTTTCCCTTTTTGGTGGCCTTCTGGAATCACATAAATTTTCTTAAAGTCCTTAAGTGATAGGAGGACCTGGAAACACTGGCAAGTAGCTTGGGTAGTGGCAGCCCTTAAAAATAAGACTCCAGGAACTCCACAGTAAGTGAGAGGTGGGTCCCAGACAGCAGCAGGTCTGGAAAGCAAAATTTCTTTAGGAAGAATAAAGGCAGTCAAGGGAACTTGAGGGGGTGAAATGGAGTTTGTTCAATCCGCATGCAATAAAATCTGCCTGTTTATTGTGTTCACTGTTTATCTCACCCCATCAAAATAAAAGCTCCATAAAGACCAGGATTTTTGCCTATTTTTTTCACTACTATAATTCAATGCAAGGACTTTGTATTTCCAAATTGGGGCTTACTCCCTGTTTACTAAATTAAAGCAAATACTGCCTCACTGAAGGAAATTATAACCCTGGATATTCTTGTACTCTCATTTGTGATGTTATAACCAAAAGAAATGATCTCATCAAGTTATAGTCCTGTACTAAAAAGAGGGAAAGTTTATCTCTCTCTGTATCAGTAGCTTTGTTAGAGAGAAGAGAAAAATGAGTGAAATTAGATCTACCCAAGGTAGAATCATTTAGCAAAAATGCTGAGTACAAGAACAAGGACCTGCATCTTATTTGTTTAATTACTTAAACTATTACATAGGAAGAAAGAGAAAAGAAAGAAAGGAAATGTGCCCAAGGTCATTAGAGAGGAAATAATAAGTAACTAATGGGGCCAAAAAGACCCCAGCAAGTCTCCACATGCTAGAGCCCACGGCGATTCACCACAGCACGTGAAAGCCCTATTTGTCCATCTCAAAAAACTCAGGAAAGAAAAAAAAGACCTTTGGACTTAAAATGTTAAGCTGTTAAAGGAGAAGTCCGAATATAGGCAAGGTAGATAATCTCTTAATTTATTATTATTTTAGGGAACGTGAGCACGTGCACAAAGACTAGCCACAGAGGGAAACCTCACCAAGATTAAGTGCTACCTGAGGAAGACTAGGGTAGATACGGAGCTGAAAGACAATACTGATTCCAGTTCTCATAGTTATAGGGTCACGTCAGCATAAGACTGAAATTCTCACCCACTGTGGATTGGTGAGATGTAAGATGAAATGAAAGAAAAAGGTGGGTGCCTGGGTCTCTCAACCAGTTAAGCATCCAGCCTATGATTTCAGATCAGGTCATGACCTCACAGTTCATGACTTTGAGCCTCATGTCAGGCTCTACGCTTGAGATTCTCTTTCTCTGCCCTCTCTGCCCCTCCCCTGCTTGTGCACACACACTCTCTCTCTTCAAATAAATAAATAAATAAATATTTTTTTAAAGTGCAGTTTTGGTGTAAACTAGTCCTATACAGCAAGAAAATAATTAAATAATTACAAACAGTCATAACTTTTACATTTTTCATGTATTTCACTGTGTATTGGCTATCTGACTGAGATACTGAGTCTTCTAAAGAAATTGTCACTGTTAAGTATGCATATGAGACTATAGAGACATTAAGCACGAATAAAAAGACATACAAGAGTCAATGGATTGATAGTGATTAACTAGAATGCCTTTAGTTTACATAGTAGAGTAAGTATTTTGCTAAAAAGGTATTTATACTTATATTTTGCAGAAAAAAAAAGTAAAGGCTCACTTTCTACTCACCCAAGCATACCACACACACACACACACACACACACACACACACACACACACACTCATTCCACTTCTAAAGTTAATATCATCCCAACAGACTTCACCAAATTAAATCACAATGCATTTAATTGGGGTACCCCCTTAGTACAGAGAAGTCGAAGAAGAGGCTGGGGAATTTGCGTGCCTCATCCCTGGATGTTATGTGGGAGGTGAAGATTGGGAAGCAACAGCCTCCCAGGTAATTCTGAGAACAGTCCTGGAGGACATAGTGTCTAAAGAAATAATTTAAGTGATTGTTATTAAAGAATTACTTATTAACACAAATACCTCTGTGCCCTTTAAGCCAACTACTTTCTCTGTTGTGGTAGAGTGTTATAAATCAGATGCTGTTTAGATATAGGTGAAGTATCACATTTTGGGAAAATGTGTTAAAACAGTGCTGTGTTCATGTTGCCCTAAATTGCTGTCAAGAGAGCCAGGACTTTCAAAGCTGGATTTGAGGATTTGGTATTACAAGACACCGATGGCTGAAGGGTCAAAGAGAAGACAGTATATATTTATCATGAGGCACTTTATCTGCTTGAAAATAGGAGCCCTTGATAATTCACAACAGTGTTTAAAAGGATAGTTTCAGGAATTAATTATCTGGAGGTTCTTGTTGTTGAGATACCATAATAGATTTTGATTAAACTTTCAAAAAGCATTAACAGGAAGTTCCAATGTGCTGGTCTGTCTAGACAAGTGTAGCAGCGATTGGCTAGTTATTTATCAATCTCTTTCTCTTCCTTCCTGGAAAGGTTAGGAACTAGACTACACAACTAGACTACATTCCCTGCCTGCCTTTCAGTGAGGTATAGCTAAGTGGTGGAGTTTTATTTAACAGAATGAGAATTTGCCACTTCTGACTTTGGCTGAGGAAAACCCCCTGATGTGATCCTCTGCACCCATTCTCTTACCCCATCAGATACTGAGGATCCAACAGAGAACACTGATACCGACAGCCTGACAGACCCACAGCTGGAACAAGCTAGGATGTTGAAATCATTGCTTGTAAGATCACCAACCACAATTGACTGTTATGTGAGCTAAAAATATGCATCTAATAGGTTTCGTCTCTGAAGTTTGGGGATTGGTTTTGTAGGTATTAATCTAATACAGGAAATTAGTTTTTCTTGGCCTATGCCGTATCTTCTAAACCTGGCGTTCTGTATAATATATAGTAAAACAACAAGTACACACACACACACACACACAGACACGCACGCATGCACGCACAGAAAAGTCTTTATGCCAGCTGGTCAAATCTTCAAAACAGAAATTATATAAAATTAAATAATTTATTAGAGGTAGACATACTATAATAGATTTGTGAAGAACTAACCCATGGGGACTAAAAAGCAAAGCTAAAATGTAAGAGTAATACATACTTTAGAAAATCCTGGAAATAAGACTTAGGTGGTATCTGAGTGGTGATTCAAGGACTCGGAAACCTGAGTTGTACCAGAGCTTGGACTAGTGTTTATCCTTCATTCCCCACATCCATACCAGTACTTCGAACTTAGGAATTATGTGTTTAAAAGGGCAAAGGAAACTAGAAGGACGTCTATAAGAATTCTGATGGACTTGGGAAATGCATACGGGGTGCTGTTCAAAGAGTATGAAGCCCTTCTCCCTCATATGATTATTTGGTGCCAAGCTGGGCAAGGTGAGACTTGTTGGTCCAATTGTGACTCTGGACAAATCTCCACTATCTCAAGTTAGAATGGTCAAGTTTTCCAAGTAGAGAAGATGACTCTTATCCCCAGGAAAATAACAAATAACAATTTCGTTCCTAAGTTTAACATAAACTATACTGATATAGTGAATATTTGACTTGTTTTTACTAGTCGGAATTTAAGTACCTTTTTATTTTTATTATTATCATAATATCTCTCTTTGAGGGCATTCTTACATTTTTACAAGAGGGCAAAATAAGTGGACCAAATATTTCTCTGTGTTTCCTGTAGAGGGTGCCTGACTTGAGTTAATGTTTCACTATGGAACCAGTGACACAAAGACAGTGATCACGACAAGCATTCAGTCATCTAGCCACAGATCTATTCTGGGCTCGAAAGTCTTCAGAACAGTGTTCTTGTTATTTGTTCATCTCTTAGCCCAGCCCTCCATTCCATAAACCTCCCATATCTTTGTAATTATTCTGTTATTAATTTTTTTTTGCTTAAGATAGGCAGTTTGTGTTGTTTATATGTAAGACATTGACTGACACAATTAATTAAAAAAATACCATATCAGATTGTGTACTACCCATGGTGAGAGCAATGGCAACTGTTCATATCTTCCCTGTTTCAAAAAGCATTAATTGGATATTATATTTGGCCTTCGGAGAAGGGAAAGAGCCCAAAACTTGGTATGAGCACATACTTTTTTGTTTTGTTTTGTTTATTTTGGCACAAAAAGACCAATGGTAACACATCCAAATGTGAAATATTGGCCCACTGTCTCCAGGGGAGAATTACACCAAGTCTGAAAGCTCACCTGGAAACTCCCATAGAAGACAGTCCCTGGTGCCGAGGTGAATATTTTTGCTGTTCTAAGAACCATGAAGCAGAAACACTGGGAGCAAAATTTTGGTGGCAAAATGATAAGTTAAACTTAAGATTTTCCCACCATAGAGAAAAAAGGTGTTGATTTCCACATGTGATAGGGATCTTTAACTAACTATTCATATTGGTTTTTGCCCTCACATACAATAGAGTTCGCTTACACAAATGGCCGCCCTTTTAAAGATTGCTTTTTCCAGCTTCCCTTTTACCGTGATGTCATTCTCTTAGAATGAAACCAGAAACAGTGCATGACACAGCAGTCATGCCCTTAAAGGAATTACAAGTGGATTTCTTATTCTTTCTTCCTTTCAGTTGTGTGGGATGCAGATATGATGGCAGGAACCAAAGCAACAACCCTAAGCTCAGAGATGTTGAAAAGAAGTAGTGAGAGAGGAGATGTCCTTGCCTTGTTCCTAATATCAGGGGGAGAGTATCTGATTTTTCCATATTATGTGTGATGTTAGTCATGATTTTATTTTAATTCTTTATAATGAAAACATTCCAAAGAACATGTCCAGGAGTTGGCCATTTTCTTGCTCGTGGTTAGTACATTTAGAAGGCATTTTCATTATTAAAGTTTGTATCCTTTTCAACTTCAGAATTCTTTTCTTCTTTAATTTCCTTTCCTCAGTATTTCTCTACACACTTTACAAGTCTTGTGGGTTTTAGTTCTTTAATTTTAAACTTCATAGATTTTTTAAAACTATTCTAACACTTTTATTGTACCTCTTTGTGTTACCATGATTTTTAATTTTTTGGAATTTTAAAGTTCTATTTGAATTATCTATACATCCACTCTGGCTATTTTCTTTTCTTCGATCTAGTAATTTGTGATTGCATTTCATCTCTCTCACTTAAGGACTCTGTTTGTCACCATGAGCCATTATCGGCTTCTCACCTGGATGAGGGACTCTTGCCTCTGGTTTGTAGGGCTGACTTCTTTAAGAAGGCATGGGGACAGTATGGGCAGTTCGATGGGACTCTCTCAAATGTGAATCACAAAGACTCCTATTCTTAATTACTGTTCCCTTCTCTCACCCCTGGAAGGCAATCTGGAATTTTATTTCTCTTGCTTTTCCAAGGAGTCAAATATACTAATCTTCGCAGGGAAGAATTTATGAAATTGCTGATTTATAAAGTCAGTAATTTATAAATTTTTACTTTTATTTATAAAATTACTAATTTAATAATTTACACATTTATATTTTAACTTACTAGGATACAGGTGGCCCTTTGCAATTCAAAATTTTAATTTAAAAATGTACAGGGGCACCTGGGTGGCTCACTTGGTTAAGCTTCTGACTTTGACTCAGGTCATGATCTCGCAGTTCATGGATTCGAGCCCCACATTGGGCTCAGTGCTGACAGCTTAGAGCCTGGAGTCTGCTTTAGATTCTACGTCTCCCTCTCTCTCTCTCTCTCTGCTCCTCCCCAACTTGTACTCTATGCCTCTCTCTCTCTCAAAAATAAATAAACATTAAAAAAAAGTTTTAAAAATGTAGAGAATTACACATTTAGTAATTTGCTAAAACACAAAGTTAAAATTTTAGAAATTTACTACTCTTCAAACAGAAGAGAGGAAGTAAGTGAATGAAAGTGTTGACCCTTATAGCCGATACACACATTTTTTCCCCACTTACCTTCACTTAGGCCTTTTTTTCTCTGCCATCCTCTAGGTTGCCTATTGCAAAGGGCCACCTGCATCCTTTGTAGTAAGTCTGAACTGGCCTGTGTCAGTATCGGTGGAACACCTTCTAACTCACATCTTTCAGGAATTTACAAAAATCCCTGCGCCACTCATGTTCTGCCAGCTGGCTCTTTGACATTTAGTTTTTGAAATATGTTCTGTGGAGAGTGTAAATACAAATATATGCACTAAATGAATCATTATTTATCAGAAGCCAGAAATGGAAAATTTTAGAATAAGTGACATTCAAACATTTTACTGTCTTCTAAATTTTTTTCATGATGTAAAATGGATTAACTATCTCTGAACTCTGAATGAATTAACAAGAAGGCACAAGAAGTGTTTCTTCCATGTCCTAAGACATGAAAAATAATATATATCGATTTCAAGGAAGAGAAAAAAGTTTTATTTCTATTTGCCCCATTAACATGATTTATTTATTCGCTGTGGAATTCCTTACATGGGTATATTTACTAACATTTTAACCAGAAAAGAAAAAAAAAAGCAAGTCAAGATTATTTTCTCTAGAAGCATAGGCATCTAGTGTTATACTAAGTTAGAGGTAAATGGTGACAATTTAAGGGTCCAAGCTTGAACTCTATGAGTCAAAATCCAAATGCAGGTCAACGCAAAACTCATGCCACTTTATTATTGTACCAGAATCTGCAAACGGATTTAGAAATTTTATCCTACTAGGTGAAAGATGTTGCATTGGAGAATCTCCAGAGAAGCCTATAATTGGTGTTCCTGGAAATTCAGATACTTTAATAAGTGTAGTATAAAACAAACAAACAGAACCACCCTTTATTATCAATCCAAAAAACTGCAACATATTCTTGACACATGTGTTTTATGAGACTAGTCAACATCAAATAATGTGCTAGGCTGTGTGCAAAGGTACATGGTGTTACCATTATACTTTAGAAAACTGTAAAGCATATACCATCATGGAAGGCTAACTACACATTGCCGTAGTGTTTTGGTGGCATACTGATGTAGGAGACTCGCTCAAGTCCATTCAATTGCTGCACCTCTGGAGGGGTGGTTAATAAGAAGTCTAGACATGAAAGCACAGATAGCAGTGAGGAAGGCTCAACCGTTGGATCCCCCTCCTCTCTTCCCCTCTTCTCCAAATTAATTCCCTGAATGGCCTCTTTTTCAGGCTCTCATTTGTTTCTACTTTCTTCACTCGGGATTAGAAGAATCTTTACCACAATGGTCGTCAATAATTAAAACGCTTATCTTTCTAAAGCATGTGAAGGCTCCTCTTTCCTTGCTTAAATATGAATCTCATGATTAAACGTGTAAATAGTCTGAGCTAAAGTTCATATATTAACATGCCTTTATTTTTTTGTACTTTAGTGGTTAAATTCCAGGAGTAGAGTTGAGATCCTATAAAAATGAAAAGAATTTCTGAATTTAAAATGATTAACCACTATGGAGAAAAGGCTATCATCTAAAATAATAGAGCATGATAATTTAAATTCAGACAGTATATTGGAGATATTTTTCATTCACTCAGCACACTCTCAGCTTGTATGCCCAAATGCTGTACCTAGTTCATGCCAACAGTCTGCTGTGAAGGAATTAAAGGAATCAAAATATATTAGGTTTAGTCAAGGAAAACTATGTGTTGTTTAGAATGTCCTTCAATGTTATCTGACTCTGCTTTTGTGTTTGTTTTTGCCTTTCATTATCTTTGAGCAATTTTGCCTCTGTGTAAGTCATAAACAAAAGAAAACAAAACAAAATTTCATAGTGTAACATAATTATCACCCGTAGAAATTCAAATTTTGTCTAGTGAAATGCAAACGATTCTTGCTCTGTGGACATGAATCAGTTTTGCCAGTTCTGGATTTATTTGCAAACTCACTTCATCATACTTTCCCTGAGTATAGAACTGTGGTACTTGACTCTCGCTCTCCACTTTATGGACCGGAATTGCAAGTTGCCGTGATTTACCACAGACTGTGTTCTCTAAACATATCCCAGTACATGGCTATCATTGAAGGGCAATGCGTGTCTTGTGTATTTACTAGATCCAATGTTTCTGTGGAGCGTATAGTCTGTAAGGGAAAGAATTATCTGGAAAAAGTTTTATTTTAACCCAATAGCAGACTCTCCAAAAATCGCCATCACGGTCTTCACAGAATTTAATGAGAATTTTGTGTTCTTTCCTGCTGCATGTATTAAAGTATCATCTCCTTTTAGTACGATGTGATCTCTGAAAACACGAAGTTCTTGAGGCAGAAATCCTAGAGAGTTGTTGAACCTACACAGAGCATTGTACACCACCCTGTGCTTCTGGGTAGAGATGCATTTTTCCAGAACTGTATTGGGTTAATACTAAGTTGTGTGATTTTTTTGGAAAAAAAAATTAATAGCTTTACGTTCCTATAGATGTTATGAAGTGTATGTGAAAAGTGTCTGCAAGTATTCCTCAGAAATAGAAATCTCTGTATCATTACTTAATGAAGATTTTAATAAATTGCTGTAATTTTGATCCTATTAATTATTAGGTAAGAATAACAAGTGTACGGGCACTTGGGCAGCTCAGTTGTGTAAGTGTCCAACTTTGGCTCAGGTCATGATCTCACGGTTCGTGGGTTCGTAGTCCCACATCAGGCTCTATGCTGATAGCTTGGAGCTTGGAGCCTGCTTCAAGTTCTGTCTCTCCCTCTCTCTTTGCCCCTCCTCCACTCATGCTCTGTCTGTCTGTCTCTCTCAAAAATAAATGAACATTAAAAAAATTTTTAATAAAAAAAGAGTACCAAATGTAGAGGGCTTTTTGTTTTGTTGTTCGGTGAATCTCATTTATACTTCTCTAAAATTCTTTCAACAAAAATAAATGCACGATTTTATATGTGTTGACAGAAACTTTTTTTTTTAACCACACAGAGAGTGCCTTCCTATAGCCTTTATATTCTAAGTACACCTGCACTCAAGGGGGTGCAAAAATCAGCCTTTTTCCAGACAGTTCTCAAACAGTTTTTTATCTCTAAGTAACTAGACATTCATAAAGTTGTCACATGTACCTACCAAGTACTCAATGCTTCATAAATATTTATGTAATCTAAATTAATATATGGTATACACTATTAGGCATCATAAAATATCTTTTTATCAAACCAATATAAGATTAAGGAAAAAGTCCTGACGTATTAGTTTATTGAGCACCTAAAGTGTATCTAGACCTCGATTAGAAGTTAATGACACAAAATAAAATAATCACGTCTTTCACCTAAAAGAGTCTGAAGTCTCTACATTCTTGTAGGAAGAATAAAAGTGCACAAACAGTGCAATACGAGATATAGTTTTGTGCGAATATAGGTATGAGTGTATTGGGAGCATGTGTGTGTGCATGCATGTACATCAGACAGAGAGAGACAAAGAGAAAGACAAAGAGAGAGAGTTTAAAAAGTTGATATAGCCCAGGAGGATGTCTTTTGATTGCCCTAAAAGTTTGGAGAAAGTTTCCCACAAGAAGTGAGTCCCGAATAGAGACTTTGAATTGGTTTGGGAGGCATGGAAGAAGGAAGGCTGCAAGCATTAAAAATAGACAAATGTGTCCGTGAGGGCTGGGGGTGGAAATCACACACACACACACACACACACACACACACACACACACACACACACATGGGAATGTGATGGCAAACAAGGTAACTGGACCTGGAGAGAGGACAGATCATGAGAAGTCATAAGGCATAAGGATTTTATCTCACAGTTAATGGGATGGCATGGGCTGTTTCCTTTTCCAAATGCTGCAAATCAGGGAAATCTCTACAAAATATATCACATCCTGGAATCTCACAAGTTCCCACCGATGGAATCCTTTTCAGAACCCTCCCTCTCACCTGGATAACCACAATGGCACTCTCACTAGCCTCCCACCTCTATTTTTGGGCCCTTTTAGGTCAGTTCTCCACGCACAACCAGTGATGTCTTTGGGACACTTGTTTTAGATTAGGTCATTTTTCTGCTCACAAACCTCTGATGGCTTCTCTTCTCCTGACACACAATCAGCTAGAA
Source organism: Paguma larvata (assembly GCA_030068075.1). Lineage (NCBI taxonomy): Eukaryota > Metazoa > Chordata > Mammalia > Carnivora > Viverridae > Paguma > Paguma larvata. The sequence goes on from CM057840.1 coordinate 41,875,878, forward strand.
TTTCACGGCAGGAATTACCATCCTTCCTAAATCATCAGGCCACCGGTTGCCTCCTCAAATGTATTTATTCCCGCTCTCCCCCAACCTCAGTCCGATCCACCTGCCCTGACCAGACTGCTATCCTCTGAACATCTAACAGTAGCTTCTACCCAAAGCATTTTTCATATGGGTGTCCTTCCTCCCTGGAATGTTCTTTTTTGCCAGGTGTCTTCCTGGTTCCTGTGCTTCATTCAGACGCTTTATTTTTGTTTTTGTTTGTTTATTTGTTTGGTTGTTTTAAATCAGCGTTGATTTGAGGCATTTGATAGCAGCTCTATGTGGTGATTTCAAAGAACAAGGTAAAATGTATCATTCAGCAGTCATTTAAAAAAAACAATATAAACTCGAGGAAATAAAAACCACTTTAGGAAATGAAAAACAAGGTATAGGATATTCAGCACATGTGTATCTCATCTGTGAATTTAAAACCAGATTGCCAGCTGTCCAAAGTGGCTCAAATTTAAAGTTTGTGCTATGAAATTGTGCAAGTATGTTCTGTGAAGGGTTAGGGAAAACCAATGTACTGCTGTAATAGCTTCCTAAATTACCTCTACCTAGGGATAGGCAACAATTTTGAGAAACTAAGGTGAGCCTAACTTAGGCACCGATCCCATCAAGAAGAGTTTTTAGTTTTTAAGTTTTACACTTTGATTTAAAAAACAAAACACAAGGGATGCCTGGGTGGCTTAGTTGGTTAAGTGTCCGTCTTCAGCTCAGGTCATGGTCTTGTGGTTCGTGGATTGGAGCCCCTCATCAGGCTCTGTGCTGACAGCTCAGAGCCTGGAGGCTGTGTTGGATTCTGTGTCTCCTTCTCTCTCTGCCCCTCCCCTGCTTACACTCTATCTCTCTCTCTTAAAATAAATAAATATTAAATTTTTTTTAAACAAAACACATATAAATCAGACTCTCTTCAAGTCCTTCTTTGACTACCTTTTCTGGGACAATAGTCACTTGGGTACTCTTGATCCCCTTAGATTTTTGTTTTCTTTATTCTACTTTTTATTACCTAAAATAATTAGTATATATAGTATATCTACAATGTTTACAATTTAACAATATATTATATATCTTCCCCTGTAGAAAATGACATGATGTCTGATATTAATTTTATTGCTCAAATCTTAGCATGTAGAAAAATGATGGATATATAGTAGTTGCTGAATAAATATTTTCCTGAATGAATATAATCATGTATTTGATCAATGATCCTATTATGTAAATGTTTGCTTATTTTAATACTATATATATACCCAAGAAATTAAATAATCACAATTCAAACAGCATTTCCTACTATTAAACGATATCTCAGTTCATATTATGTTGCTTGTTTCTAATAACACAAGGGGATTTTGCTAGTTATAAGAAATATTTATAAGGAAAGTAATCAACATTTTCCTGGTTGATATGCTTTTACCAACATGTTACCAGGATGGGCATTCATGTTTTGAATACTAACACTGAGTAGTAGGTTAGCAGCAATGTATCAGAAATGGGAAAAGTTTTCTTTGTAAACTGTTAGATATGGATGGAATCTCCTTCGTAAACCAATTCACCAAAATTTTTGCTTTTAGAAGAATTAGGGTATTGTATTAGCAAATAACATTTTATTAAAACATGCTTAGCAGTTTTGTTTTCTCCATTATAAATAATAATTAATAATAATGGGACCAGTCTTTGAATTAGTTCACTGACTGGTATTTACTGCAAACTCACCTCAATGATACTAAATGATATATTTGGAATACCTGCTTATCTAAACTTCAAAGTCGATTATGTAATTTTACTTTCTTCTTTCTGGTGTTGTAGTTGTTTAATATCATTGGTATTTCTCCTCACATTCTGATCAATTCCCTCTCAGGCAAATTGTACACCAGGTATGCCTTTGGGGTAATTGTGCACTGTAAAAGGGTTTTTTGGTTGTTGTTTTTGTTGTTGTTGTTAAATATAATGTGCAGTTGTTTCTACAGATACCTGCCTGTTATAGTTTTTTTTTATTGTCTGTTAATAATTTATTGTAATAAACTATAACTTTCAAATATAAGTACTTTTTTCATCCTTTTCCTCCTTGAGTACATCAATGCCAACCTAAAGTGGATTTAGATGAAATTAAATGAGATATATCAAGTTCTTAACTTTCATATGTAATTAATGTTTGCAACAAATATTTCCCAAAATGGAAATCATCACCTATATTTGTGATCAGAATATTTTCAGTGAAGTTTCAAAATTATAAAGCATCAAATGCTATACAAGTGTTTCTATTTTGGCTTTATATATGAAAAGTTTAATGATAATAATTAAGGCTTCTGGAGGGTTTTCTGTGTTACTCAGTACTTCACGTAATTACCAATTGCAGATGATAAAATCAAGATGGAGTTAAGTAGTCAGACTACCACCAAATAGCTTGTTAGTAGAAGAATGGTGATATGAGCCCTCTTGTGAACTTTGGCAGTATGATTTCAAAACCTGAGGTCTTAACCACAAACTCACCCATCCATGGCCTACTGACGGAGTCACGAGCTAAGCAAGAGCTGACACCTTATGGATATTTAAGGAAGGAAAACAAGAAAAATCACAGTAACATCTGAAGATATGTACTTTACACTGATGATCACCAGCGTGATTTAAAGACGTCCAATAGCTATTGGAAAGAGTATATCAAATAGCAGGCAGAGGGTACCGAAGCTAGATTAATTTCAGAGTTAAGGAAGCAAGACCAAAACTGATATAGTATATACTACCATCGTCTGTTAAATGGAAAATCCAAAAGATTTTTAAATAGTCTCTCCACTCCACTGTTAGTTTCTTCCATCTATTTTAAGTAGAGCAGTAAAAGTGATCTTTAAACATATAATATCTTTAACAATTATTAAAAATCCTTCAATGTCTTCCTACTGTGCTTAGATTAAAATATGCATTTCTTGCCTAGCACACAGAGTCATACCCACAGTTAACCCCTGCTGCTTGCTTCCTTCCTGCACTTTAGCACTCTGGTCTGCCTTCAATATGCCAAAGGGTATTTGAGCTTGATACTTTTTCTACCTGATCTACTTCTTACTTTTTGCTAATTTCTACTCAGCATGCAAATTTGACTTTAAACATGGAGCTTAATCTGAATAGATTTCGTGAGCAGCTTTATCTCAGAAAGATTCCACCTCATAGTCTCCCACATTACCCTTTCTTTCTTACAGAGAACCTATCAGGATTTGTAAATACATGTTTATTTGTATGTTTCTTTAATTTACATCTCCCTTTCAAAAATGTAAGCCCTTGCAGGCATAGCATTGGAGTGTTTTGAGTGTAAGCTCATAGTACTCTCCATAGTATATGCATCGACAAGTACAAATCCTTAGTAGCTGTTCAATGATATATATTAAGTATTTAAATGGGTGGTAGTTCAACTTTTTAGGTACTCCAAACCTTTAGTTTTATCTTTTGTTTATATTAAATGTCTTTCTAACCTTGGTCTGCATGCACTGGGTACATAGAATAATTGAACGCACCATAACTTTTCTCTTACGATTCACAATCTATAGTGCAATATGGCACTAAAACTAGTTTTTAAGCAATTAATGAAGGGAATATCATAGCCATTCTGGTGTTGGCTAGAAATACTGTCACGACATCATCAGTATCATCTGGGAGTTTGTTAGAGAAACACCTACTTGGGATCCATGCAAGGCTTCCTGAACCAGTCCTTAGGAGTGGAGACTAGAAATCTGTATTTTAACTGAGCTCTTTGCATGGATCTTATGAACACTAATGTTTGAGAACAAGTTTATGTTTTTTATGAGCCTACTTATTCACGTGCATTTATTAATTAAGCCATGCCTCTAATGTCATGTCATGGCCCATAAGTTTCAGAATGTACTGTAGAAGATAACTTTTCAATAAATTACAGTACAGGGGCATTTTATTATCTGGCCTCCATCCGTACCAAAATGAATGAGGGAACCAGTAAAATGTAGGAGAAATATAATTATTTTGCCTAATTTCCTCATGTTGCCAGTTGATAGCACTTTTATCATTTCTACATGAGCTCCATCATGTGGCTGAGCTTTGATTTCTTTTTCTTCTAGTAGTTATATAGACGATTAAATCATGAATAGAAAGATTTAATACTTTTACAGAGCAATGGCTGAGACTTATCCATAATCATGCTTCCTTTGTTGTTTTTAGTTGTTTCTGTTAAGTTTTTGGCATCATGATTTTGAAATTAGAAAACAATATGGACTGTCGATGCTAAGAAACAGTATCTTCAGTGTCATAACACTATGTTCCCAATCAGGATCTAGAAAAATCAGATTACAATTCCTATAATCACTGTGTTTTGAAACTGAAGGGTTCCCAAATGAATGTGTTTTGTTTGTTTTGTTTTGTTTTTAATGAGTTAAATCGCTTCTTTCTATCCACCTAACTTACATCAGAAAAAAAAAGTGTGTAAGAGTCTTGTATTCTGAGAAATGGTCAGTTAGGTGTAACCATAAGAGGGGACAAAGGAGAGGCTCAAAAAATCCCACCTCAGTTTATTATGCTCATAGATCCTAGAAGCCAGAGGCACAGCACATCCTGCAGGACCACAAAGGAAGCCACCAGGGGGGGTCAGGAAGCAGAAGACACTAGTCAGAAGAGAGCTCGGGCAATAGTCTTTATAGAGTTCCCACAGAAAAGGTAAGGTTGAGTATGGTTAGAACAATTTAGGACTTGCTATTTCGAATAACTTTGGAAGGCTTTAGATTATGGGGGTGGTCCCTAATCGTCCAGAAACTGATCCTGGGATAATTAAGGCAGAGTAATATTGCTTCCTGGAGTGAAATTACTTTATGTATCATAAGCATGCTCTTGGCTGGACACTTAACAATCTCTAAGAATTGGCTGACTTAGAGACAGGGAGTCTTTCCTCAGGCAAAAAAGATTTTTCAAATGTCAAAACATCCTAATATATAGTAAATTTATAATACATTGCATATATGCATGTATCCCAACACCTATGTTTTTGCGTGACACTCAACTACAGAAATAATATAAAAGGACTCCATCATATGCCAAAAAAGAAATGACCAAAATCAATCATACAATTAATTTTTGATGTTAAAATTGTATGAAAATGTATATAATAAGATTTATTCAAAAATACTTTTCAAGGGAGGAGGGGGTGAATCTAAACACATGAAGCACCAGTTATATAGGCATAAAACGTATACAGTTTCTGTCATCAATTTGTTCTAAATTTATTAGAAAAGTTCAAAATTCACTATAAATCACAATACAAAAGTGTTTAGAGTGAGGATTTTGAATTTCTCCAGTCCACAAAAATTTTAATACGTTTACAAACCTCATTAACCACTTAACCAAAACATTCACCCTTAAATTGTTCCTTATACCCTATACCTCATTCCTATTTCATGCTTCAAGTCCCCATGCATGCGAAAATATCACCATAATTAGAGAAATAATGTTTCATTGATGATACACCAGAGAAATAAATTTGTCAGCAAACATCTAAGGTGGAGCTTTAGTTAGGGAAAGAAATAAAAGCCATAAATTCGAAAAGACCAAAGAACCATTCTTTATTGGTGAAGTATTCTCTGCATCTATTTAAATATAGTTTTATTATCTATTGAAAAAATAAATTATGAATCAAGATAAGTTCTATAATTCTATCTTGAATATTTATATTTCCATTTTGTTACAAAACGAAAACTTCTGTGGTGTTTGTTCTTCAGATTTCCATAATGTCTTTAATATAGTATTGCTTACCATTGTATTTTTTAAAAAAGACTTTAAAATTAAATAAGTAGACTTTATATCTGTTGCCTTTGAAGGGGCATTTGAGTCACATACTGCTGATGGCTGCATAGAAAACTAACAAGTCATAAATGAAGTGGAAAAAAAAAAACCAAGGAATAATTAAAATATTTTAAAGGGTTATCATGTAGGAAAAAACATCCTAAAATTGTACATGTAATGTTAACCTGAAAATAAAGAGCCATAATGAGATGAAAAGGAGCATTTATTTAGGATCAAACATTGTAATTTGGGTGATTGGATAGGAAAGCAAATATTTTCTCACTTGTAAAAAATGAGTAAAAAGCAAGGGTAAAAAGGGTAAAAAGCAAGGGGTTTTTATGAGGGAGAGAGCAATTACATGAGTTAAGAAGATGAAAGAAGAAAAAAGAAAGAAAAGGAAAGAAAGAAAGAAAGAAAGAAAGAAAGAAAGAAAGAAAGAAAGAAAGAAAGAGAGAAAGAGAGAGAGAGAGAGAGAAAGAGAGAAAGAAAGAAAGAAAGAAAGAAAGAAAGAAAGAAAGAAAGAAAGAAAGAAAGAAAGAAAGAAAGAAAGAAGGAGAGGGAGGGAGGGAAGGAAGGAAGGAAAGAAGGAAGGAAGGAAGGAAGGAAGGAAGGAAGGAAGGAAGGAAGGAAGGAAGGAAGGAAGAAGGGAGGAAGGGAGGGAGGAAGAAAAGAAAGGCTAAACTTCTTCTGGCTATACATTGATCAGCTGCTGATTGTATTTTTGGAAAGCCCACAACCGTAGGTAACTGTGATCAAGATGTCTGTTCTCCAGTGGACTTCTCATGCAATTGCTTACAACAGTTGCTGTTATGTCCAGTCCACAGGTCTTGGCCCAGTGCAAACAAAGATAGATGAGGTCATTTCTCTGAAGTGGCCTCTTCAACTCCGTTTTAAAATGGTTCCAATCAGAAGAACCTGAGTGGCTCTTGTGGTTAAGCATGGGACTCTTGATTTCTGCTCAGGTCATGATCTCATGGTTCCTGAGATTGAGCCCTGAGTGGGGCTCAGTGCTGGTAGGCTCTGCGCTGACAGCTCAGAGCCTGCTTAGGATTCTCTCTCTTTCTCTCTCTCTCTCTCTCTCTCTCTCTCTCACCTCAGTGCCTCGGTCAGTGAAGTGTCTGACTTCACCTCAGGTCATGATCTTGCAGTTTGTGAGTTCGAGCCCCACATGGCGGGCTCTGTGCTGACAGTTCAGAGCTTGGAGCCTGCTTCCGATTCTGTGTCTCCCTCTCTCTCTGCCTCTTCCCTGCTCATGCTCTGTCTCTCTCTGTTTCTCAATAATAAATAAATGTTTATATATATCTCTCTCTCTGCCCCTCACCCCCACTCCCATGCATGCTCTCCCTCTCTTTAAAAATAAATCAGCAAAATATAAATAAAATGGTCCAGTCATGTCAATTTTTCACAGAATGTGAAAATAATCTGTATATATAAAATATAAATGGGTATAATCTTCTCTTAATACCATCTGCCAAGAAAAAGAACTAATCACCATGTTTCCAGGATATATTCTTTATATTTAAAGTAGTTCAGATTAATGGTAAGCAGGCATCTTCAGTAATGTTAAATTCAGTGTATGTGGTACCTAATATTATTTTCTGATTTTTTTTTTGCTTTTGAATCCTTAAATTTTGTGTTTTTGAATATTTAAATTTTCTGTTTTAATCTTTAAATTCTGCCTCGTTTCCAACATTTTAATGTTTACTTGTCCATGTTATTAGGTAAGGAAATATGGGCTGAAAACATCAGATAGAAGGAAGAATTCTTGACCCTCACATTTCTCCCTGGTAGTTACAAGTCCTCAGGTCCGTTATCATCCGGTAATTAGAGGACTCCTATCAGAGATTCATATTCTTTACCATATCTCTTCCTACAAACTCTTAAGTAAAAACATGCAGTATTTATAAGGTTTAATGTACCAAAAATAAATAACATAGAAGAAGCAACAATTGGCACACTGTGGAAAAATTTCATCTTTATATGAATCCATCTGTAAATTCTTTCAACTTCAACCATCATTAGACACTATGTTAAAAACGTAAGCTATTAGATTGCCAGATTGGTGAATATACTTAACATCAGTGACTTAAAATGATCTCTAGTAATATGCCGGTAGAATTCTCAGAAAGAATACTTTATTGTCTAGTACACTTATCAGATAAATACTGTAAGAATAACATTTCTAAGATGCATTCTTTATAAAAATAAAATGTTGGCTCTTAAACATTACTTTTTAGTAAAAGCTCTTCAGTTGCAAGTCAATTTTTAAGTTACAATGTACATAAACAACATATAACAGTTTAAACATTCCAATACTACATGTGCCTACCTTTTAGAAGCGTGCTGTAAAGAATAAACTAAATGGCATTTACCAGTCTCATCAAAAGCAGAAAGGGAATTAATATACATACTGTGACTATAATACAGAAACACATTATAGGTTTTAATTTTGGTTGTGAATTTATAGTTTATTTAATTTGATAAATAAGAAACTTCCTTAAATATTTTAGCACAGCTTGGAAAAAGTAAAACATGTAAAATAACACAAAAAAGTCAACAAAATTTACCTGAGAAATTGAATGTGCCCAGAAATAAATGGGACTTAAGGAGTAATAAATAAGAAATAATTAAATATTTGTTACAGCATATAGAGCATATATTCACTGTTTTCTCTTTTGCATGGATATTCTTCAACTTATATATAACTTAATTATATTATTATTACACTCAGAATAGTTTTAAACTATTGAAATCTAAATGCTAATACAATTAAAATGCAGTATATAAAATAATTGATATAAAATTAATTATCATGGGGTAATATACAAAAACCTTAATACAGATATACTATTCCCATGTGTATTGGAAGATAAATTATGGATTGGTTTGCCATATTGCAAAAATCTGCACTATTATCTAAATTAAAAAATCAGAACAAGTAAATTGCTACATTAACCTTTTAGAATTACAATTTAATTATTCTCCACACACCAGTTCACATTTATGCAAGTTTTTCTTCTGAATTAATAAGTCGTTTCATTTAATTGCTCAAATGGTGTTCAAAGTTCTGATTTCTACAAGCACACTAATATCGGTTTATTTTTGGAAGATGAATATCTTTAACATTATTATTATTTTAAAAAGCTACATGACATCTGCCAAAAATCATTCACAGAGTTAAATATAAATGTATTATGGTGTTTTACTATTTTTCCTGGGAATAAAACACATAATACAGACATGAGTTATCTATGTATAAGAATCATGCTCTCTATTCTTAAATTTCATACTATTTTGACTAAATATTTGGATAAAATTATTTGTTAAGTCATCCCTTGTAATATATAGTCATAGATCACATACCAAAAACAGCCTATTTGGACTGTTTGAGTTTTATCACTTTTTTCCACTTAAGTTTTATAGTAATTCCAAAAAAAAAAAAAAAATGTATGGACATACCAGTCCATTGCAACTTGACTGCATTGCCAATAAAGCTCAGCTATCAAAAGGACTTATTGCTTGATTATTGGCTATGATTTATGTTTTCATTGTTCATGAATCTTGTGTGTGTGCATGTGTGCACGCACGCACACACGCACACATACACACACACACAGATACAAGATTAAGAGACATAACCTTCCTCAAACTGTTACAACTGTTTCCAGTTCCCACCATCTGTGGTACCCATCCAAACTGTAGTGGAAGGTATATTTGGGATAGAGGTAGATTCTTTGAACCCAGCTCCTGGAACTGTTTAGCCCATGGATCTTAGGTAAATCATTATCTTCCTTGAGATTTCATTTCTTCATTATAAAATACAGATTACAATATTTCTGGTCTAGAACCATTGTAAATTTGAGCTTGATTCACTTGAAGGTCCTTTGCCCTTTGAAGTGTTTCCTATGGGAAGCCTGAGGCTTTCTTGGACTTCCACAAATTTAGCCAGCCTTTACTTCTTCTGCCTCAAGGAATTTGACTGCACACAAGTGTTTCTCTTTTCTTCTTCACAGATTTTAAAAACTAATCTCTTTTTTTCTCATTTCCGTATTATTTGCCAAATATTTTTAATATTTAAAGATAAACTTAGTATGGCATTTTGTAATTTAATTTTGGACACCTTATTAAATGTGTGTAAGTGACTTCACATAAAGGTGGGAAATTACAATCCTTGGTCTTAAAAATGTTTGAGTGCTCAAATATTACACTAATTTACTCCACAAGCTTTGTGCTTTTCTCTGTTACTATTCACCAGCTTGCTTTTAGTTCTCTTTCTTCTCTTTTGTCTTTCATCCTATCAGACATTTTTATTTCCTAAGCAGGCAGCTATTTAATTTTGTTTTCACCTACGTATGTATGTATCTTTGTATGAATTTGATTCCTTCTAATCAATAACCTCAGCTACAGATCCCTACCGACAGGTACTTTCTGGACTAAACCAAGACAACGTGTTTACTAAAATAACCTTGGGTGCCAAATGTTAAAAATAAAATTTGCAATATTCATATTAAATACATGAGACACAGTTAAGATCCTTATATCATAATATGGCATATAGTTATTATTCAAAGCAAGTTATCCCTTTTCTCTTTTATAAATAAACCATGAAATATATATCAATAAACCAGAGAATAGATGAAATCATGTATTTCCTACAGATGAGTCCATTCACAAGTCACACCTTCTTTTTTTTTAACCATTAAATATTCAAGAGATGAAAACCATTTGTACCCAGTGAGCTGAGATTGCATATAAACATAACTCTGTGAAATTACTTCAAAATCTTATGGAGAAAAACAAACAAAGAAAAATTTATAAAGTAAATTTATTCTCTAAAACCAACCAATGAGAATGAAAACATTAGTTGACTTGAGAGACTGTAAGATGGCTTCCCCTTTCCCTCATCTCCTAGTATTCACACCTTTGTATAATACTCTCCCCTTGGTTATAAGTGGGATCCATGACTTGTTTCTAACTATAGAATATAACAGAGGTGATGAGATGTCATTACTATTATTCCATTACTTAAAATTATATCTTCTCTCTTACTAATGAACTCTTGTCTCACTCTTGGTGTCATTAATGAAATAAGCTGTGTGATGGAGAGTTCAAACGACAAACAGTTGAGTGTGGTTTGCAGCAACAGCAAGAGAGGGACTGGGAATCTCGAAATGATAGCCTTTGAAGAAATGAATCTTGCCAACAGTCATATGAACTTGGAAATGGATCTTTTCTCAGTCAAACCTCAGATGAGACCACAGTTCTAGCCAATAATTTCTTGATAGCAAATTTGTGAAAATTTGGTGAAGAAAGCCCAGTTAAGTCATGCCCAGATTCTTGACCTGCTGAAACTGAGGAAATGTAAATTTGTGCCATTTTAAGCTACTAGGTTATTGGTAATATTGTTATGCAGCAAGAATGAGATCCACAGTATTTCAGTAATATAAATAAAATGTTTTTCAAATATTTTAGTGAAAAATTGCCAACATATATCAAAAGTCGAAATAATTGTACAGTGAATGTACATATAAACACCCTAGCAATGTTCTCATCAGCACTCATGGCTAACTTATATTATGGAGAATAACATTATGAGAAGAAAAAAAAATAGACAGCAGAGCTCATTTAAATATATACCTGTAATTTCTAAAGAATGCAGTATTTTCTAACACATCTGAAAATATGCAATTTTATTGATTAATTTTCATGGATTTCTTTTTCTCAAAATGATAGAATATTATTAGTAATTTATTGAAAAAATATAAAAATATTTCTAATATTTATAAATGCCATTTTTTTAGTTTATTTATTTTGAGAGAGAGAGAGAGAGAGACTAGACAAGAATCTTTAAAGAATTATTATGCATAATAGTCAAACATTGGAAACAACACACTGCAAAATGACAAGTGTCTGGCTAAGCCTTCTGTCTATTTATCCAGTTATTGAATAGTCACTCTCTCCCAGTGCACGTGTGGAAACTTAGGAAGGCTCTTGTGGCATTCTTCTCACTAGAGATTCCTGATGCGAGCAAGCCCTTCACAAGAAACTGTACCCTCCCAACACTCAAGGAGTCACTTTTCTGACTGTTCTCTTCTCCTACAGACTGGAATATGGGGAGAAGGATGTTTGGTAGAGAAGAGTTAGTTCCACCTCCAAGAAAGCTCTTGGGCAAGGTGTCTGGTCATGTTTGGAGTTCCCTGGCTCAGTGGTTTTGAACCTGACACTTTGTAGGGACAGTTACACTTTACTGAAAATCCTATTATACACATACCCACTCATACCATGAAGAGAAAGTCTTGCAGTAGTTTTCACTGTAGCTTGCTCCCCACAGAACATTTGAAATATCCGGAGACGTTTTGATTTTCACAACTGAAGTGGAGGGTGCTGCTGGCATCTAGTAGAGAAAAGAAATGTTGCTAAACATCCTACCACACACGAACCACCATCCCTCACCAAAGCAAAGAATTATCTGGTCCAAAATGCTAAAAGTGTCAAGGTTGAGAATCTCTGAATTACAGGAAATCTCTAATGTCAGACTTTTACAGAGAAACCATAAATTCTGGAGAGGTCTAGAAAACCATATTCAGAAATATGGCACCTTGTAAGGGTGAGCGTATGGGAAATAAACATGCCATGTAATCAAGCCGCAGTTATTTACAGTGATTGTAGGCATTGTCTTCTCAACCTTCACACATCAAGTCATTTCAATAAGCCTGCACAGTTTTTGTGAGAAGTAATTACAACTAGAAATGATAGCAAAACCATATTCTCAAAGGACAGTGTTGTACGGTAACCTAATGATGCAGATAGAATATCATTTACTGCATTTTAAAAGAATTATGAAGAACACTGCCAATGACATTATGTTATGTCCTTTAACATATAACATAATATTTTAAATATGAAAGAAATATAGTATCTTTAAATAATGCAACGATAAATCTACTTATTTTCCAAATTAATTTAAATCCAGGAAATGAGTGCACTCATGGGTGTAATAATTTAGGTACTTTAATTTCCAAAAGATATCTTTAATTTTATGTTTTGAACAACAATAAATAGGTTTAAGAAGAGAATATCTATCCCTAATACAGCAATCTATCCACCCCCATGAACCAAATATTATTCAGTAAATTTTGCCTTGTTAAAAAGAATATATACACAAGGGATTTTAGTAATAACAAGTTTAGTAATTGTCACTTAAAATATACATCTATTCACTTATTTGACAAATATTTATTAAGATCACAATTAAACAAACACTGTGCTAAGTGCTGAAGGCACACCAATAAACAGGACAACAATGTTCTTACCCATATGGATATAACTGTCTAGGGTCTACACTAAATGGTTTATATGTAGTCTTAGTGAAAACTAAGTCAAAATGGGTTACCATTATTAATTCCATCCACACCAAAATTTTACGAGATCACTAAGAAAAGCAAAATATGTATAGGTTTCATACTCTAAAAATGATCATTTTATTTCTTAGGTTATCCCCTAAGTTAAAAATAAAGATGTTCAACAATTCTTTTATTTACATATATATTAGTGTCGTATTATATATAACATATGTAAATATAAATCCAAGTAAGTTATATATATATAAAACAAAAGGGTGATTTTTAAACATAGAGTTTCATTAACAATCTTCCCTGCTTAAAAATATATACCTTGAGCATGTACCTAAAGGCAATTAATATTAACCAAATTAAGTAAAAGCATAGAGATTTCTATCTTACAGTCACTATTTGATTTCGAGTCTGGATTTGAATTGAGTGAAAGCTTTTATCATCTGTTTACTATTTGTTGGTCAATCTTAAGTGACTCAGTAGTCTCAGTCCGGCTCATTCCTCTCTAACTCAGGTCATGCTAAAAAAGAGTAGCTGTCTTTAAATTGGAACTAATTAGGACCCATGGAGTTTTAAGTATCTGATTAAAGGATGGTTGGGTCGCACTGATAAATCAGCAGGGTGATTCCCTGTCACTTTCAAGGTTGGATATCATAGAAATGTCACAGAATTTCTGCCTGGTAATTTCACCATCTTTTTAGAAAATTTTAGAAAAATGGAAAAATAAAACTGCATAATAAAGATACATATAAGAAAGTTTCACAAGACAGGTAATGAAGTGCTTGAAGAAGCTGAAAAATGTGCTATTCATCCTAGCCTACGAAGTCATAGTGCGTCTGAATATGTCATTCACAATACAAGTTGCTGAGATTATAATGAGAAGTCCAGAATCTCTTTCATCTTGACTTTATAGATTTGTAGGAGTAATAAGATGATTAAGTACAGAAAAATTATAGTACAAAACTAGATACAAGCTTAACGGGGAAGACATAGTGTTTCATAGTGCCTCTTTTATTCATATAGTCAATAAACATTTAAAAATATATATCCTATAATGTCATCCTTCACTACTGGTTCACTATATTACCATATTTCTCTGAAATACTTTCCAGAAATAATAAACTTTTACATATACAGGTAATTGTGAGAATTAATTACAACCAGAAATGACAGTTAAGCTATATCTTAAAAATGACGTTACAAATACATGTATACCTAAAACTAACATTACACTGTGTAGTAGCTAACTGGATTTTAAATAACAACTTAAAAAAATGACTGTTACATACATATGTACACATACACATTTCTGTGCATATGTGTGTTTTATGTGTGTCTGTGTGTGTGAGACAAGTCAGTGAAATAATACCATATATATTTCTCCCCATTTTCTCAGGCAGTGAGAGATAGTGTGAGATATTTCGCTGGATAATACTGGCCCAGAAGTGTTTGGGATAGACACCACCCATGCCACTCCCAGACCTCCCTTTAGGACTGAAGGATTGATGGGAGGGCTGATGGCGGGATGGCCTCAGCTGTCAGCCATCTAGGATGACGCAGGCCACATCCAGACATGGGAATAAGACCCCATGGCCCTTGCCCCACCTGAGCACAACCTTAAAGAGTCCTCCCCACTTCAGGGGTGCCTGGGCAGCTGAGTCAGTTAAGTGTCCAACTTCAGCTCAGGTCATGTTCTCGTGATTCAAGAGTTTGAGCCCACATTGGGCTCTCTGCTGTCAGCACAGAGCCCGCTTCAGATCCTCTGTCCCCGCTCTCTCTGCCCCTCCCTCCTCATTCTCGCTCTGTTTTTCAAAATAAATAACTAAACATAAAGAAAAACAAAAGGGGGCCTCCCCACTTCAAAAGCTCTTTGTGGGGCCAGCTGAAGTCTCTGTAAGAGTCATGACAATGACTTCTCCCTTTGCCTACTCACTCCTGCTTCCTTCCCTCCCTTGGTAATGATCTGAGAAATGCTCCCTAATAAACCACCAACAGACCAACCCCCATCTCAGAGTCTTCTTCCTGTGGAAACTACAACAGTTTTAGTGACCCGTAGAGCCAATAATCTTCACTTCTTAGCTGTCTACTGTGCTCTTCTGCATTGCATGAGTTTACAATGACTTGATGATGGCTTCTTTTGATCTGTTCATTTACATATATGTTAGAGAATTATTATTTTTTAAATTTTTTGAAAAAATTTAATGTTTATTTATTTTTGAGACAGAGAGAGACAGAGCACGAGTGGGGTAAGGGGCAGAGAGAGAGGGAGACACAGAATCCGAAGCAGGCTCCAGGCTCTGAGCTATCAGCACAGAGCCTGACGCGGGGCTCGAACTCACAAACCGCGAGATCATGACCTGAGCTGAAGTCGGCCGCTCAACCGACTGAGCCACCCAGGCACCCCTATTTTTTTAATTTTTTAATGTTTATTTGTTTTTGAGAGTGAGAGAGAGAGAGACAGAGCAGAAACAGGGGAGGGACAGAGAGAGATGGAGACACAGAATCCAAAGCAGGCTCCAGGCTCTGAGCTGTCAGCACAGAGCCCAACGCAAGGCTCGAACTCACAGACCTCAAGATCATGACCTGAGCTGAAGTCAGATGCTTAACCAACTGAACCACCCAGGTGCCCCTTGGAGAATTATTTAGATCCATAATAGATGATAAAAGTTGCTCAACAGGTATCACAGACCCACAAGAAGATAAAAAAGTATCACAATGGATGTGAAAATTAAGTTTGTACGTTCTGGGTTCCTTCAATAAAATCATTAAATGAACAATCAGTAAAGAAAGACAGGCAACAGGGATTTGTGGGAATCCTTTGACATTATGAAGAACATTATGAACATCAAGGCAGCTTGAGAGGAGTGACCAATACTTACACAAAGGCAGTCTGGATGAAACTCCAGCTGGAATGACATCAGGGCTTCAGGCACTCATAGAGAATAGAAGAAGGAGTTCAATGCGCCATGCTGGGAGCGGACAGCAACAGGGCTGTACTCTATTAACCCCAAATGGCACCAATTGATTCGATTGGTGCTCCCATATTTCTAAGGCAGGATGACCTATCTTAAAGAACATTTGTCTTTGTCAAGCAACCCCTAAAAACAACCTTACAATTTGGGACACATTGACTCATATAACAAAGTATTTGTCCTCACAAAACTCTGTAATTTCAATCCCCTTGCAAGACTAACAGTTAAGCATTAACTTCTCTTAGAATGTTACTTCATCTTAAATATACGTGTTCTTTGTTTTGCATAGTTTCCATGTGGTAAAAAGTAAATCTATTAAAACCCTTGGTATCACACAATCCACTCAATATATGAAGCTCTCTTTACTAATGATGGAATTAAATGATGCCAAATTACTGAAAATGTGTTCTTCCAAAAGCACCATCTGGATTCTTGACAGAGTATTGGCAGCTGGAAACTTAGTTCTTAAATTTAACAGTACTCTTGGGTTTCTAATCTGGTTAGTCCATCAAAAGCTATGTTAACTAACAAAAAGATTCACTGTGCTTTGGTTATGTAGCAGTCTTTTTTCTTTTATTTTTAGAAAATAATGTTAGCTGTTAAGTGCAATAATAGATGAAATTTTTGATCATTCATCATATTCTGTTTGATATTGTTGGTCTCTACTATTTTGATTTAGAAATCCTAATATTTATAATCCAACTAATTCATTCAACTTTATTCATTTATCAAAGTCCCTAAACCCATAAGATGTGAGATCACTTCATTTTTAATCAGCATAAGACCAGCACCTAAGACAGTGCCTAGAATATACTAAGCATTCTATAAATACTTTGAGCATATGAACAAACTCACAGTGAATGAATGAGTGAGTAAATGAATGAATTCATCTCTGCATCTCCTCTATTGGACTCTGTTACTAATGCATCACAGGCATTTTCTTTTCAACTAATTAAAAAGTGAATATGAGATAAATTAACTATGGCAATGCAAAACTTGCCCACCAAGTATGAAGAAATGCCTTTCAGGCAAGAAGCAAGAGTTGAGCTGAGAGAGTCTTATTTGATTATACCATACATGCACAAAAGTTTCTTCTCAAATTTCCTAGAAAGGTTCTTATTTCAGTTTAAACATATTTAGAAAACTCCAACCATACATAATAGTGTCCTAGCAAATTTTATGTATATAACAAATGTTTTCTCCCACAGGAAAAAAGAAAAATTAAAAAATCACCTAAAACAAATATAGTTTGAGTTTTCTTTAAGAGAGGGGAATTTTATATTGAGCAAATCTTCTTATGTAGAAATTTCTTGATTAACTATTGAATACCATGAGTTAATAAATTAAGGTCCAAAAGTTATCTGGGCAAGGTAAGAGAAAAGAATCTCCAGATTTGGCACATATTATGTCTCCTGAATTTACAAGGTCAATACAGAAATAGCATTAAAAAAAAAGAAAAATAAAGAAATTGCATTGAGGAGGACAATTCACTGTTGATACAGACCCTTAAAGAAAGAGTTTGAGAACAAGAGGTTTTAGAGGCTGGTCGTCAAGATTAAAAGTTCCAATACAATGATTCTAGAGCTTATCTATTCTCTAAGGAATCTATTTAAAATAATTATTTTCAAAACATATACACATAGATCATAATGCTAACTGCTTATATTTCACTCACTGCTGATTATGTTCATTAAACTAAATACATATGTATGCTGTATAACTGTAAAAAAATCCAAATTATTAGTAAATAGTTTAGACAGTATTGGCATAGTTTTCCTGTGACAGGTAAAAGAATAGTTAGGTCCCCTTGACTCTTAAAGTGTACGTCTCTAGTGGCCATTATTTTGGTCCCTTGCCTTTTGGCAAGGCAAGGCTGAAAATAGCTTTGAATTTTAGCTCTTTGACTGTTTATTTTAAAGATCTTGGCGGGTTATCCCACCCCTCTTTTTTTCAATATGTTAAGACAATTAATTAGGATTATTGCCTTTCTAGGACTGTTCTTGCATTGTCTTAAATGTCCAGGGCTATAAAGAACTGAATTCTTCTTATACATGTTATTTTTATTGATTTCATTCTGGGGTGTTAAACTTAGTTTAAAATTGAGATATTTTATATGAAAATTTCTCAGGGTACTTTTAGTAGGATCGTGATCCCTGTAGGGCCTTCCATTTAAAAACATACAGACATATTCTACAGATCTATCTACTGATACATACAGATACATTTGGATACATTATCCTCATCTGGCAAAAACAGTTTATGTTTTTTTTTCCCTCCTTAGTCCACAATAACTTATTTTTACATGTCTTATAACACTTACACAAGACATGTAAAAACTTCTTCTAGCATGGCTACTTGTTATTTTTAGACTAATTCTAATATTTCTGTTAGATTGTTAGTTTCCTAAAGACAGAGATTGTTTCATTATATTATTCACTGTAGTACTAAACAGGACATCTTACTACCTGATAGTATCAGCAAAATGCAGAATGGAATGAACTATTTCATCAAAATTGTCTATTGCTTTGATGCACAGGTGAAGATGATCTGTGATCATTTTTAAACTGCATTTTTCCAAATCCAAACAAAATAAAAAAATGTAGTCATTAGTCTATGTCTTATGATTCTACATGGACAATATATGGTTTTGAACAATTTAAATTACTTACACAAATTGTGAACTTAGACAACTAATGTCTAGGAAAATAATGAAAGCATGGCAACACCTTATAGACTGCATTGGATGCTTTCACCCAGGATGAAATGTTTCATAATATATGCATTTTATCATTCAATAATCTGACTATTATTCATTACATAAAGTCAATTCTTATATTTAAATAAATCCATGAACATAGATTCTGAAAAAAAGAACAATAGAAAATTAAAACATAACTTTGTAAGTGGTCTTTGTAAGTGTCGGGATTTCTTTTCTGATCCCAGGTACATGAGTGCAGAGAAACCAATTTTCTACTTTCTTGCAGAGAAGGAGTAAATTGAAATTTACCACTTGCTGAAAAGAACAAGCAGCAGGTCAATGAGACCTCTCTATAACAGGCAACCAAATAAAAGTCAGTGGGTGCAATTAAGAGCATTGAAATTTCAAGGGAACTGTGTGTATCTTTAAATAAACAAATCAATAAATGGTACTTATTTTGCGAGTTTGAATTGGTTCTAACTGAGTTAAAATGATCTAAGATGCTGAATTGTTTATATGTTTTAAATCATTTTATCTTTCTAGTTCAAACTGAGCTACAGCCTATATACAATCTTTGTAATATTTTTATAGCAGAAACCTCAGTATATACTGTTTTAACTAGTGTACTTCCAAAAATATTTAATTTCATGTTTCGATTACAGTTTGGCTTAGACTGGAAGCCCCACAAACAGATTATGAATATCATAAAAATAAAACCCAAGATAATCTTACATTTTAAGGTTTTTACTGGAAGAAAACAACCAAATAATTAACATTTATACCATCTAGAGTTCATAAGTTACTTATACTCTCAAAGTACAGATATTGTGTAATCTCTTGGTATCTAGTTCAGTGACATCCTAGACTAACTTTGAAAACAGTGCATAAATTAGGCTGATGGTATTTTCTGGGCTGGAGTTTAGTTATAGAATTCTATTTTTATTTAATCATCCGTTTTGTTAGATATTTTTGTTAAAGGAGATATTTTTCTGTTCAAATAGCATTCCAAACATGAAAAAGAATTTATGTAATAAAAGAAATATTCAGACATAAAGCAATCTTAAAAATCCTCCATTTTGAAATTAAAGTATAAGATATCTACTTAGCACCATTATAAAGTAGATGTACCTATAAATGAGGAAGAGTTAACGTCTTGTAATTTTAGCTAACAGTCCCTTCTTAACTTCATATTGATTTTCTACAAGGTAAAAGAAAATGGAAGTTTAAAGGAAAAACCTATTAAATGGATTCCAGTAATACTGAAATTGAAACAAGTTCAATTCTATTAGTGTGAAATCCTCTGTAAGGAAATTTGGATTAAGCTCTAGAAAGGTTTAGATTGTTAACAATATCAATAAAATAAGCCTATAAATATTAATTCAGGTGAAGAAGAAAATATCTGTGATTAAAACATGTAGAAAATTTCAAATATATAATGCAGGCAAACCTGGTGTAAAAATTCTACGTAATATATGGTGCCCTTTATATGTCCTTTTTTAAACTTTGTATTATAAAATTTTCAATCACACAGGAAAGAATCATAAGAAATGGTCACATACTTATAATCTAATCTAGTTGGTCAATAATTACAGTTTGTCATACTATTCATCTATTTTTTCAGTATATTTATAAACATATTACAGATATAATAACATTTTACCCCTAAAGATTTTAGTGGATAACTCCACAAAAGGTATTATACAACATTGCCACAATATAATTTTCACAACTAACAAAGTTAAAAATAATCCTTTAATATCACAAATACTCAATCTATATTCAGATGTCCCCAAGTGTCCTAAAATGTCCTTTACAGCTGGTTCGTTTTAGCTGGGACTCAATCAAGACCATGAAATCAATTTATTGTAAGTTTTCTCTTTTAAAACATATAGCAGTTTCTTCCTTTCTTCCATTTGCCTTTCTCCCTGCAGAGATGAAACCAGTTGCCTTTAGAATGCACCATTTTCTAGATTTGTTAGATTGTTTTGTCCTGTGGTCATTTAGCAATTTCTTCTGTTCTCTGTAGTTTTTAGATACAGAATTTAGACCTAGAAGATAAATCAGACTCAGATTAAACATTTAGGGAAGCTTCCTGTGTGGGAGATGATAGAAGCCAGAAGAATGACAATTTATGGGAAGAGAGATTAGTAAGTTGGTGACTATCTAGAGAGATTTCTGGGATGTGGATAATGTTCTAGTGTGTCAGAGATCAAGGATATACATGACTCTTCACATGTGAACATTAATTAAGCTAGAACTTTTAATCTGAAAATGTGTGGTTTACATTGTTTTGAAAGAAAAGAATATCACATCTTCTTCCATTTGTTAACATCATATTCATGATATACATAATGCTTAGTCATCCCAATACCATTGCAAAACTGATCACGCCGAAGTTGTGGCAGCTTTAACTCTCCTTGTAAATTTATATATATATATATGTAAATGCAATTATATATAATTATATTTAATATAATATGTATACATACATATATAATAAACATAAATTATATGTATATATACATTATATATATAAATTAAGTATATATACATATATAATAAATGTAATTATATATAATTATATGTAATATAATGTATAATATACGTATATATAATAAATGTAAATTATGTATATAATTATATGTGTATATATATATTAATTCAGGTGATGAAGAAAATATCTGTGATTAAAACATGTAGAAAAGTTCAAATATATAATGCATGCAAACCTGGAATACATACATATATATGTATGTATATATTTTCCCTCCCCTTAGGAACAGGTAGTAATTTGTGGAGTGATGCTTTGGTGACATAAAAATAGCCAGTTTACCATCAGCCTTCCATCTAACAATTTTAGTAACCACTGATGGTCCTTGCCTAAAGCTATTAAATCAATGCCTTCATTAGGGTTACAAAACAATGCTTTTCCTCCTACATTTTTTCAAAGTTCATATATAAATACAAAAGCAACTATAAGCCACCACTTGTATGTATCAACCAATGTATAGAAAGATGTGTCTTACTTATATACATGTACACATAAAAGGACATATGTTTTAATTTCTCTTCTTATAAGCATCCGTCATATTATACTTTTGCATTTTGTATTCAATAACGCCTTATGAAAACCCCTCCAAGTCGATTGGCATACACAGCTCCAATTCATCTTTTTTTTTTTTTTTTTTGATGGTTCCACAGCAGTGTGGGCATATGATCATTTATTCAACTTTTCTTTATTTTTCCCACTTTACGTATCTATCGCAATCTCGAAATTTATATTCTCGTGCATATATACTTGACCTTTGAAGAATACATGTATTTTAAACATAATTTAGACATTTTCATCTTATTTTCAGTAAAAAAACTCACATGGAAGCATCCACATTTCCTCTATCAGAGTTTGAGAAAACATTTTTATCTCAACTATTTAAAGTAATATTATTACTTTTCCTGACAAATAATTTCAGAAGATTTCCATTTCTTTGCAGAATATTTCAATATATTTGTGATTAACCGAGACATATTATTTACTTTTCTTTTATTTGATTTATTTATACTTTTCAACTCATTTGATAAGGGATCTCTACAAAGCTCGTTGTATAACAGGGAGAAAAAGCATATCTGATTCCATATTGCTTCTATTTCCCTTGCTGCTGTGACCTGTAGGTTAGAAACTTCTGCTTAGCCTTGCATGTAGGCACGTTAATCATTGAACTGATTTTGCATACAGCTAAGATTTGCAAAAACTGCTCTTTACCTGAAACCTAGCTCACCCAAGGAGATAGGGAAGTAGCCAGAGCAGTCATTATCCCAATTCCTTCAAGATTGAAGAATGATCATAACTCAAGAGGGATTGAAACTGTGCCCCACAGGGTTAATGAGGTTGAAACAAGCAGAAAAATTAATGCTTGTTTTTCAGAGAACT
This sequence comes from Paguma larvata, assembly GCA_030068075.1. Taxonomy (NCBI): domain Eukaryota; kingdom Metazoa; phylum Chordata; class Mammalia; order Carnivora; family Viverridae; genus Paguma; species Paguma larvata. The sequence continues at coordinate 41,898,657 of CM057840.1, forward strand.
GTTTCTCCTTAATCCGCTATTGCATCTTTTCAGACCCCACTAACAAATTCATTAGCCGTCTCTGGGGAAGCGTGGATTCGAGGTCAACTGATACAGTTCCAGCCTATGAACAAGCAAGGTCTTTCATTGCTTGCCTAAGATAATGAGCCCAAGACCCCATCCAGTTTATACCAGTCTTGGAGCAGGCCAATAGCCCCTTCTCCTTGTCCTAAAATAACCTCCTGGTGTCAGAGGCTGGATTTTGCCTCCTTCTGGTATTACATTGCTGCCCCAAAGTAAACACAAGACGTATGTTGCATATATGTCTGCTCAATGCACATGCTCCATCTTTCCTCATTAATATACATGTTTCTGCAACCTTTTCACCAAGGTTTATTTACATCAGCCTTCATCTATCAATCTTAATTATGTTTTGTTGGGGATTTTTTTAATGATAAAAGTCCTCAAAAAAGTTATTCGTGCTTGTCCTTCACAGATTCCCCCCACCTATGTTCTCACCTGTAGTAGTCCACCGCATGTATTTTTCAAGCTCTCCAGTTACCTCTCTTTTGATAAATCCAGTGATGATTCTCGGCCCTCATCTGACTTGACTAATGGGCAGCATTTAGCAAAGTTGATCCCCCAAACTTCCTTGACAACTTTTCTTCATATGAGATACACCTTTTCCTAGATTTACCTCTTGCTCACTCATTTTTTTCAAGGCTGTGTTGATGTCTCCCTCATCTGCCTGAGTATATTAGAGTGCTCAGGTACAGTTCCCAGACCCTCCTCCCCCTGACCTTTATAGCGATACCTATACCTATACCTATTCTTTGGTGGACTCACGAGTTCTTTGGCTGTAAAACCATCTATAATTTCCATGATCCCCATATATTTATTTACTCCCATAGTCTAAACACACCAACCAGAGTTTTTATTTTAAATAAAGCCATATCATGACATCTTTTTCTCAAAGTTCTTAAATGACTTCCCACAATCGGATCCAGTGTCAATGGTTTTAAAGATACCCTATAATATCCTATCTGTTTGGCCTCCCTCTTACCTCTCTGATAACATCAACTACTATATGCCTCTTTGCTCACTCTGCTGCACACCATGGCCTTTGGCTAGTCATTTACCAAGGATGGTGTTTCCTCAGGGTCATTGCTTGCCTAGAATGATTTCCCTGTGCCTGGAATGATTTTCCTTCAAATACTTTGACTTTCATTTCTCACCTCCTCTAAGCCTCTATTAAAAGTTACCCTCTCACACAGAGAGGGAGGGAGATAAAACATAAGAGACTCTCAAAGACTAAGAAAAAAACTGAGGGTAAGGGGGATGAGGGAGGGGGGAGAGGGGGTGATGGGCATTAAAAAGGGCACATGTTGGGATGAACACTGGGTGTTATATGTAAACCAATTTGAAAATAAACTATTATAAAAAAAATAAAAAAATAAAAAAAAAAGTTACCCTCTCAGTGAAGCCTTTTCCAAATACTTTTTACAAAAAAAAAAAAAAAAAAAAAAAAAAAGTATGCCACACGATACCATAGCAATCTCTATTCATTATCACACTTCTCTGTTTTCTCCAAGAACATCTTTCATCTTCTGTGTATGTGTGCGCGTATTTCGTGTGTGTGCATTTCTCTACTCGTCCCACTAGAGTATGCATCCCACAAGAGTGAGGGCTTCGTGTATTTACAGCTGCATCCTTAGGGCCTAGATGAACGTCTGACACACAGTGTGTGCGTGATAAACATTTATCAAATGAATACATGAATGCAAGGAAGATTGGATCAAACCGTACAAATTTTTCCTTTTGGGAGAAAGCAATTGGACTTTCTTTAGTAACCAACTGGGAGTTCTCATAGATTTGTTAAACTACGGACATATTATGCTGTAGAATATGCTTTAGGAAGATTAACCTGGAGGGCTCTCCAGGATGACAGGAGAGGCAGGGAGGCTAAAGAAAAAGGAATCAGAGGAAATTTTTGCCATAGTTTATTGACTATGGAGAATTAAATAGGTGGGTTATTCAAATGTTAATATATACAGCCAGAAAAACACTTCAGATATGATTTAAAACTCATTACTGAGATTTTTGATAACTGTACTAATACATATGTTTCCATTCAAACATGTTTCGAAATGGTGTTTTACTTTTGAGATCAACATTCGGAGCAAACTCTCCCTGAAATTTTTGTGGAGATTAACATCTCCCTGAATCCCAGATGGTTCAGGAGTTTCAAAGCATTTGATAAAAGTATCTACGGATTAGTTTTCTCAACAGATCTGCCAGTGTAGCACAAAACCTCTGATTTCCGCCAGCCTCTGCCCTGCTCAGACGAGCTCTCGTTGACCCTTTCTCTTCCTTTCACCTACACGACCTCCATTTTAATTGGGTTTTCAGCCCTGACAACAGACATCTGGTTCTCGGCCTGCCCATTAATCTGAGGGCTGTGCTCCTTAAACTGATAAAGTCTAAAGCTCATCAAAGGGCAACATTTAGATGAACCAACAGAAAAAGCTTTTATTAAATAAAGGCTAGAGGGGCCCTATTTAAAAAGATAATAGAGCTGTCAGTTTTCTTGATAATTAATGTATTTTTCCACAGAAATCCAAACCCAAGTTATATTTATAAGCCAAAACAAATGCATATGTATTTTGATTTTTCTTTTATTGATTTATCTTGAAAACACAGACTGTGTGCACGAGTGCTCTGAATATTTAACTTGTGTGGCTAACAACCTGTGCTCTCGGTGGATGTCTAACAAATTTGAATAAAACTGAACTGAGGCAAAAAAAAAAAAAAACAGTTAGCTTATCCTATAATATTAGATGTAAGTAATATTTAAAAACTCAGTCCCTTCATTTTCATATACAGTAAATAAAGCCTTGGATTATGAGTAACTTGTTCCGCGAGTGTTCTACAACAGGAGCAAACATTTCTAAAAAATTTTAACCTGATAAACGAGCTATGTCTTGCAGTAGGGGTAGTATGTGATGGGGGCCTGGGTGGCTCAGTTGGTTAAGCATCTGACTTCGGCTCAGGTCATGATCTCACAGTTCGTGGGTTCTAGCCCCGCATCAGACTCTTTGCTGACAGCTTGGAGCCTGGAGCCTGCTTCGGATTCTGTGTCTCCCTCTCCCTCTGCCCCTTCCCTGTTCCTGCTCTGTCACTCTTCGTCTCAAAAATATATAAACATTAAAAAAAATTAAAAAATAAAATAAATTTTAAAAAGGAGTCGTATGTGATGCCTAATGTCACATGATCACAATTGAGACAATGGTTCTTGAAATTTGCTTTGATATATGAGTGCTTTGGATTATAAGCATGTTTCTGGAACAAATTATGCTTATAATCAAGGTTTTACTGTATAGTCAAATTATCCATAGGGTAGAATTTTTCAAAAAGGACAGTGGACACAAAGAAACAAGTGCCAGTGGGCATTGGTTTTTTTATCATGACATATGTCTTAAGAAAATACGAATAATTGCTGGTAAATTATAATTTAACACAATAAGACTTCCATGTACCTTTCTTTGCTCATTTCAATGCCATGTTGTTCGGGTATGTATTCTACTATAAAATTGCCATAATCCCACTGTCACCATCCAGACCAGCTGTCTGGTTCTTTGAGAATAAAACTTTCAATATAGGCCAAACTGATCTTTCTAAACCTCGATGATGTGATCACGTCATTCTGTAGCTTAAAAAATCTCTCAGTGACTATCTTGTGTAGACCTAAGAATTTGAAAACTCTTTTAATAAGTAGAAGAGTCTCATTTCAATGAAACTTCCTTAAGGGTTCCTAAACAGACATCGCTGTTTCATACTGGCCCATACGCCGCTCTCTATCCAGAATGCCTATTTTGTTCTAGTTTAATTCTTACCTTTTTTCCTACAAAGTTCAATGACCCACCTCTTGCAGAAAAGCTTCTCTGACTCTTAAATCCGATGCACGTGTTCCTCCACTGGAGGAACTGTCCAGTGTCTGCTTTGACAGGTCACTGGTCAGATCTCCGTCACAACACCTTGCTTACCTCACCACGTCAAGAATGTTTACCTTGTCTTTCTTCTAAGTGCAGCCACTACTTTATGCCTAAATCCTGGCATAGTCACGGACATAGCAACTATTGAATGCATTTGTTGAGCAAATTAAAGGCAGTATACTTGTTAATTAAAGGGAAAATAAAAATTATTGATAAAAATTTGGATGATAAAAAATTCGATTAATTTGATGATATTATGATGTTTTTAGAATGGTGCCTGGCAAATAGTAAACTATCAATAAATGTTAGTTCATTTATTTGTTTGTTGATTCAATGAATATTGGCTAGGTATCAACTCAGTGTGAAGTCCTGTTGTAGGTGCTAAGGAGAGAGCAATAAATAACAAAGCTGAAAATCCTACATAGAACAGACATTTTAATAGGGGAAGACAGAATATGAGCAAAGTAAGTAAAATAAATAAGTAAAATAAATAAGCAGTTTGCTCGATGGTGAAAAATACAAGGGAGCAAGATAGAGTAGGGGACAGGGTAGGAGTTCCTCCTTGGGGGGGAGGGACAATTTTAAAAAGTGAGATCAGTGGAGAAGACATTTGAGCACAACTAAAGGAGCTAAGGGGGACCCTGCAGACACCTGGGGAGGAGGAATCAGCTAGAATGAATAGGGAGGGCAAAGGCATGAATAAGGGCAGGGCATAGAGCACAAAAGCAGAACATCAGCCCTTGTGCAGTGGGGTGGGGGTGGAGTCGTGTAGGGGATAAGTCAGTGGAAAAGGTAGGGGTGTGGAGGCCAGAATCCTGCAGGAACTTCTGCACAGTTGTTAGAATGTTGGCTTTAAAATTGATTTATTTATTTTGACAAGGGGGCAAGAGGAGAGAGAGGGAAAGAGAGAATCGCAAGTAGGCTCCATGCTGTCAGCACAAAGCCTGACCCAGAGCTCGATCTCACAAACCATGAGATCATGACCTGAGCCAAAATCATGAGTCAGATGCTTAACTAACAGAGTCACCCAGGTGCCCTGGCTTTTACTTGAAAAGCCACAGGAAAAACATTGGAGGGAGGAGTGGCATGACTTTGGTTTTAAAAGTACCCCTATGCTTACTGAGAAACATCACCAGCTGTTGTGTTGATAGGAATTTGTGCTTTAGGGATGAACCCATTATCTCATAATGGATGAATTCAATTTTTTATCCTTTTAAAAAATATCTCTATTTATTTTTGAAAGAGAGAGAGAGAAAGAGAGAGAGAGAGAGCAGGGGAGGAGCAGAGAGAGAGGGAAAGAGAGAATCCCAAGCAGAGAATCCCAAGAATCGGTCATCACAGAGCTTGATACAGGGCTCGATCCCACAAACCATGTGATTATGACCTGAGCTGAAACCAAGAGTCGGATGGATGTTTAACTGACTGAACCACCCAATCGCCCCATTTTTTAAAATCTTTTCACTTAATGATCTCTTCACAATTTTCTATGACTTCACTGGCTATACCTTGTAAGTGTCCTTGCCGTTCATCTTTTTCTCAACCTCAACATGTTGGGGTGGCCCGGGGCTGTTTCTGTACTCTGGTTCTTTTCTTACCTCTATTTACACCAGTGGTTATAAACTAAGGGGTGACTTTACTTGCCAGTAGATACCTGGAAATGTCTCAAAACAATTTTAGTTGTTATAATGTGAGGAAAAGAGGCGCTGCAATCATTAATAGGTAGAGGCCACGGATACTGTGAATAGCCCACCGTGCACAGGAGAATTCCCACAACAAAAATTTATCTGGTTCCAAATGGCAAAAACACCAACACTGAGAAAATATGGTTTACATATATTCCAGTACTGTTCATACCCTGACCCCAAAATGTAAATCCCCCCAAAACCTTGATGGTTTCCTCATTTCTATCTTCATCTTCAACTCTCACCTGTCCTCTAGACGCATGTAATTTATTGCCAAAAAAGCAAGTCTATAGACATCACAAGCTTAACACATTTGAAATAGGACTTGAGATTTTCTCCCCAAACCTAATCCTTTCCCAGCTTCCTTATCTCAGGAAATGGCATCCCATTATGGATTTCCCCTATAACCCGCATCTGAAACACTAAGTGCCATAGCATCTGACTTTAAAACATGCTCTGAATCTACTCAATTCTTAGTACCCCTACCCCTGCAAACCTAGCCTGAGCACCAAACTGCCCTGAGAATAAGGTGATAACTTCCCATCATTTGCCTTCCATTTTGTTCCTTAATAGTCAAAGGGCCCCACACACACAGTGACCAGGAAGATGTTTTCAAAATATAAGTTGGGTCAAGTCCCTCACCAGCCCAAAGCCCTCCTGGGGCTTCCCATCTCTGTGAGTAAAAAGGCCAATGCTTTACGTCACCTACAAGGCTTTGCCTGCTCTGGCCCCTTCTCATGGAGTCTAATCCCATGCCAGTCATGTCTAGCTCACTACCACCTCACCGCAGATGGTGTTCTTGCTATTCCTCAAAATCCTAAGCTCAGTGCTTCTTCGGGGAATTTTCACTTGCTGCTTTCTCTGAGGGAATTCTTTCTGCTCAGAGTGCCGACACATGTTACTCTTTAACTCATTCAAGTCTCTCCTCAAATATGAGGTTAGGTGCTTCCTGAGTCCTCTTTCTAGAACACCCCTGACCCCTACTCCACATCATTCTCTATTTTCTTATCCTACTTAATTTCTCCTCTTAACACACTTTCTCAGGTCCTATTTAAAATTCACTTTCTTGTTTACTCTCTTTAACTAGAATGTTAGCTTCAGGAGACCAGGGACCATCTCTCTTTTCTTGAAAATACTTATAGAAACTAAAACAATAAGTATGGTACATCATGGAACTCAAGCATATTTCTTGAAGGAATAAGTGTAAAAAAAAAGGCATCACCTTTAACTATTCTTGTTTATAAAAACAAGTATTCTACAGATGCCTTAAGATTGTTGTTTCTTCTCTTCTTCACCTTCCATAATTTGTATCTAGTTCTTTCTCTGACTAAATATGATTAATAGTAATTTTATTTTATATTTTAATCACTTGAAAAAAGAGCAAACTAGAGATGGTACTTATCTAAATCAAATCATCTCCCGTCTCTCTCCTATGAGATAGGTCTATGGGAAGTTTCATAGAAAATATTGGATACTATTCCATGACTTTAAATCAAAAATTAATTTTTACTACATTTTTGCTATCAAACTAAATAAAATTAAATTAAAATATAATTATACTTCAACATGAAAAATGTCAAAAAATATTTTCAGTAAGTAAAATGAATTTTCTTATTAAGATAGACTCTAACATTTTAATCGTACATATCCCCCATAGAAATAGTTCTTTTTGCATTCAGTACTTAGAATGCTGCATATAATAGTCACAGAACAGAAAATTAATTGCAGGCTAGAAGAGTGGAAGTAGTAACATAGATAAAAGAGTTATTAAGAAAATACCCTTTTACAATTTATTGAACGTTACACATTATAAAGGAATTTTCAGAGAGTCCCTCACAAACTTTTTGTTTCATGACAACTGTGTCATAAAATAAGTTCACAAAGAGAGAACAGAAGGAACAGTCAGTGAGCCGGGCAAGACTCCGTGTATTCTCCAAAGTTATAACCTTTGATGAGGCAAATCAGAGAAGGATATTTCTGCCACGTTCCAATTTCCAGAGCCTGGTACTTGCTGTATTCAGTGGTTCACCTGGGAGAGGGTCAACCTGAGAGAAAGTGGGACTGTGATGCTCAGTGAAGTTAAATTCAGGTGCAAAAATGTTCTCATAGGTTTCGTATCTTCCCGCAGAGGGATGAACATTACTAAAACATTAATCCATCTGGGTGAGGTAATTAAAGTTTAAGAAAGTATATATAGAAACACTATAACCATAGCCATATGAGTTCTGTAAATATTTTAGATGTTAGCCCCTTATCAGATATATTATTTGCAAATAACTTCTTCCAGTAGGTTGCCTTTTCATTTTGTTAATGGTTTCCTACACTATGCAAAAGCTTTTTAGTTTGACATAGCCCCATTTAATTACTTTTGCTTTCGCTGTCCTTCACTGAGGAGAAAGATCCCCCCAAAATTGCTAATGTCTGAGAGCTTACTCCCCTAATTACTTCTAGGAGTTTTATGGTTTCAAGTCTTGCATTTAAGTCTTTAATCGATTTTAAGTTTATTTTGTGCATAGTGTGAGAAAGTGGTCTAGTTTCAGTCTTTTGCATGTAGCTGTCTGGTTTTCCCAACATCATTTATTGGAGAGACTATCTTTTCTCTGTTGTATATTCTTACCTCCTCTGTCATAGATTAATTGACCATATATAGTGGGTTTATTTCCTGGCCATCTATTCTGTTCTGTTCATCTCTGCTCTGTTTGTATTCTCGTACTATACTGTTCATTACCATAGCTTGGTGGTATAAAGTCTGAGAACATGATATGTCCAGATTAGTTCTTCTTTATCAAAATTGCTTAAGCTATTTGGGGTCTTTTTTGGTCCATACAAGTTTTAGGATTATTTTTTTTTCTAATTCTGTGAAAGATGCCATTGGTATTTTGATAGGAATTGCATCGAATCTGTAGATTGCTTTGGGTAATAGGAACATTTTAACAATATTAATTCTCCTGATCCATGATCACAGGATATCTGTCCATTTGTTTGTATCATTTTTAAATACTTTCATCAAGATCTTATAGTTTTCATTGGACAGGTCTTTCACCTCCTTTGTTAAATTTATTTCTTAGTATGTTATTCTCTTTGATGCAATTATAAGTGGGATTGTTATTTTCTAATTTATCTTTCTGTTAGTTCATTATTAGTGTATAGAAATGCAACAGATTCCTGTATATTAATTTATATCCTGCTACTTTACCTAATTCATTCATTATTCCTAAGAGGTTTTTAGTAGAATCTTTAGGATTTTCAATATATACAATCATGTCATCTGCAAATAGTGACAGTTTTACTTCTTCCTTTGCAATTTGAGTGCATTTTGATTTTTATCTGTATTTGCTTGCCGAATTGCTGAGGCTAGGACTCCCAATACTATGTTAAATAAAAGTGCTGGGGTGGTGTCTGGGTGGCTCAGTTGGTTAAGCATCCGACTTCAGCTCAGGTCATGATCTCGTGGCTTGTGAGTTTGAGCCCCGCGTTTGGCGCTGTGCTGACAGCTCAGAGCCTGGAGCCTGCTTCAGATTCTGTTTCCCTCTCATGCTACCCCTCCCCTGCTCATGCACATACACACACACACACACACGCACAATCTCTCTCTCTCTCTCTCTCTCTCTCTCTCTCTTTTCTCTCTCTCTCTGCCTTTCAAAAATAAATAACACATTAGTTTTTTAAATGAATTTAAACAAAAAGTGCTGAGAATGGACATATTTGACTTGTTCCTGATCTTAGAGTAAAAGTTTTCAGTGTTTTAATATTGATATGATGGTAGCTGTGAGTTTGTCTTCTATGGTCTCTATTATGTTGAAGTACATTCCCTCTTAACCCACTTTTTGAGAGTTTTTATTATAAATGGATGTTGAATTTTGCCAAATGCTTTTTTTCTGTTATCTATATAGAGGATCATAAAGTTTTTATTCTTCATTTTGTCAATGTGGTGTATCACATTGATTGATTTGCAGATGTTGAACCATCCTTGCATTAAATCTTACTTTAGTACCATGTATAAGCCTTTTATTGTATTGTTGAATCCAGTTTGCCAATATTTGTTCAGAATTTTTGCATCTATGTTCATTGGGGGTATTGGCCTGTATCAATTCTTCCTTCCTTCCTTCCTTCCTTCCTTCCTTCCTTCCTCCCTCCCTCCCTCCATCTCTCTCTCTCTCTCTTTCTTTCTTTCTTTCTTTCTTTCTTTCTTTCTTTCTTTCTTTCTTTCTTTCTTTCTCTCATTATTCTTTCTGTAGTGTTTTTCTCTGGTTTTAGTATCATGGTAATATTGGCCTCATAAAACTAGTTTAAAAAACATTATTTCCTCTTCAGTTTTTTTTTGGAATAATTTAAGAAGAATAGGTATTAGCTCTTAAAAATATTTGGGAAAATTCACCCATGAAGCCATCCTGGACTTTTGTTTCTTGGGAGATTTTTGATTACTGATTTGATTTCATTGCTAATAATTGATCTATTCAGATCAGTTAGTCTTGATTCAGTCTTGAAAGATTACACATTTCTAAGAATTTATTCATTTCTTTCTTCTAAACTGTCTGATTTTTTAGTGTAAAATTATTTATAGTAGGCTCTTCTGATTTTTTCCCCAAGGTATCAGTTATAACTTATCTTTTATTACTGATTTTATTCAACTGAACACTCTCTTTTTTTTTTCTTGATAAATCTGGCTAAAGATTTATCAATTTTGTTTATCTTTTCAAAGAACCAGCTCTTAGTTTTATTGATTCCCTTTCTTTTTTTTTCTTTCTTTCTTTCCTTTTCTTCCTTCCTTCCTTCCTTCCTTCCTTCCTTCCTTCCTTCCTTCCTTCCTTCCTTTTGGTTTTTCTTTCTGTCTTTATTTCATTGATCCCACTCTGATCTTCATTATTTACTTTCTAACTGTGGGCTTTGTTCATTATTCCGTTTTTAGTTCTTTTAGGTGTAATATTAGATTGCTTATTTGAAATTTTCTTTGGTCTTGACATAGGTCTGTGTAAGTATAAACCTCCCTTTTAGAACTACTTTTTCTGTGTCCTATAGATTTTGGGAACTTGTGTTTTTCCATTTTCATTTGTGTCAGCATATTTTTTTTTTACTTCTTGATTTCCTCATTGACCCATTAGTTGTTTGATAGCATGCTGTTTAGTCTTGATGTATTTGTTTTTTTCCAGTTTTCTTCTTATAATTGATTTCTAGTTTTAAACCACTGTGGCCAGAAAAGATTCTTGATATGATTTCAATCCTGGAGAATGTGCCATGTGTATTTGGAAAGAATGTATATTCTGCTGTTTGGGTTGCTACATGTATCTATTAAGTACATCCGGCCTAATGTGTTATTCAAGTCCATTTAAGGTCATTTGTTTCCTTGTTCGTTTTCTGTGTGGATGATTCATACATTGACGTGTCCTTCTTTGCCTTTTGTTACCATCTTTGTTTAAAAAGTCTATTTTATCCGATGTAAATTTTGCTATTCCAGCTTTTCATTTCCATTTGCATGGAATATCTTTTTCCATCCCTACAATGTCAGCTTTGAAAACTGGTTAAACGGAACCTCCATAACAATGGACAACGAGACAGCATCAAAATGGGTAGGAGTCGCAAAAGCAAGGTATGACCAAAAAGAGAAGCTCTCCACCCCAGTTGCAGCAATCTACAATTGGGAGGGATCTCAAAAGCATGGAATTTCTCCCTGAGGACAGAGGAGTTGGATCTCCATAGCAGGCATTCCAGTTGTTGAATCTTGCACAGGAGAGATAAGCCCCCCAAAAGCTGGGTTTTGTAAACTAACAGGGATTACATCCAGGAAAACCATAGGAGTATAGAGAATGGATAACCTGCTCTTAAAGGACTCAAATGCAGTCTCACTTGTCCTGGGACCCAGTGATAAAACACCAACTGGAAAAGAGCCTAAAACATAGGTGAAAGAGACCTTCTTACTAGTCCCAGGGCATATGTCCAAGAGGCAGGAAACTGCTGAGACACAAGAAGCAAGAAACTGCTGAGACACTCTCTGGGGATGCAGACACTGTTGGACCTCTTCTTGTGAACACATTCTACCTTGCTAGGGCTGCTGCCGATGGGCGCCATCTCTCTAAACTGCTAATACTGGCAGGTGCACCTGCTGAGAACCTCATCCGCTGACTCTTATGGCATATTGGATTTCATGCACCAGTAAAATCTATCAAATTATCTTTATCTTCTACATTATACCAAGAACCAAGAGGCCACAACAATAAGAAGTGTAGATAATAGAAAGCTCGAGATATTAAGTGACCCACTTAAAGTCTCATTACAGTGAGTAGTAGTTCTGGAATTCAAATACTTTCCTCCTTCCCTGATGTCTAGTCTATAGCACACAGGGTCACTCTGGAAGCCTCTCCAATCTTTCCTCTCTATAACTCTGTCAGCCACTCTGACCTTCTTGCTGTTCTTTTCACACAATAGTTACTCCATTGCCTCCAGACTTTTGCACCTACTGGATCTTCTTCTCAGAATGCCCTTTCATTGGATGCCTATATGGTGTTCTCCTTCACTTTCTTTAAAGTTTTGATCAAAGATCACCTTGTCATAGAGACTCTCTTTGACTACTCTAAAATTGAAACTATTCTTACTACTCTCATTTACTCTTTCTTTTACTTTTCTTACAACATTTGTCATCCTGTAAGAGATTATGCCATTTATTTAATTTTGTTATTATTTATCATCTATACCTCAAGACTACTAAAAGAAGGAGATCAGATTTTTAAAATATTCTTTCCACTGTATCACTGTGGTTTCAAACCGTTCTGAGAATCAAATAAGTGTTCAATGAATACTTTTTAAATGAATTTGAATGAAAGAAAGAAAACATCCCTAAAATACTCATGGCATTGCTTTGTATTAAGTTACTTTTAACGCTAATAATTTTGAGTGGTGCTAGAAACAACTAAAAGCCAGCGAAGGAAATTCTATAGGGAGTTAAAACAACACAGCCCGGTATTCATCTTTATTATGGATCAGCTTGATTCAGTGAATAAATTTAGAACAGGGGCTCCTAACTTAATTTATGTGGATCTTTGTGGACCTCTGAGGATGGAATTCAGGGCTCAATACATTATGAATAAATGTGTAAATTAAGCAGTATACTTTTAGCATATTTAAGCAGAGGAGTCCATCAAAAAACTGGCCACAAGAGTACTTTTGAACACATTTTGTCATGCTAGATACCCTTCCCTCGCCAAGAAAATACTGCTTCCACCACCCTACCTTGAAACTTGGACATGCCTACTACACAGACCGAGTCCCTCACAGTTTTAGAGACACTGTGCTATTATGTATGAAATCAAATGCTGTATCTACCTTGATGGAAATGATTATATAGTTCATATTTATAAAGAATATCCCAATATGGATAATTTTAATAGCGAGAAGAATAAATATGCCATATAAATATTTCATTAATTTATTAATATTATTCATTATATTAAATAATGGAATTCAATAAATAGTTTAATGTTTTATGCACATATAAAATCTGAATTAGTCAATGTGACTATCTTGAAATTTGAGAGAAATTTAGTACACAATTACAAATAAAATTATAGTATAGTTGTCTCTTTTTAAGATATGGTACAGATGAGGATATTTTAAATAGTTTTCATTTGGAGGATCATTTATTTCCCCTGGGTGTTTATGAATTCGCAGTTAATATTACCACCACAATGAAGATTAAGATATGGAGCTCTAGAGTCTTGGTCAAAGTGGAATATTAAGTGAATGATTTTCATAGAATTAGGATTCATAACTCTATGGAGTTGGCTACTTTGAGCACTCTGGCCTGTCACTCTTCTTAAGTACACATGCTATAAGCCACACTGCCTCTCTTGCTTGCTCGTACTTATATTGCACTGGGCTTGTGCCAGGGTCCAGTTCCAGGGAATCTAGGGGTCCCTGAAGGATGGACAGTCAGGCGACAGGAAATGAGAGAGCCACGAGAGAGATGTAGTCTGATGACCAAGTAGGCAGTTCTGGCAATTCTGGCATATTCGCCCTGCTGGTCTCAGTGTCTTTATTTTAAAGGTAGTGAGTGACACTACATCAATGAGTGACATTCCATGGTTTAATCTCTTTAACAATAATGCGTTTTTACCAGCAAGGCAGCAACTTCCTCAATTCTGTATGTCGGTTTCAGGTTAAGTAACATATAAATTTAGGGCGGGAGGTGGAGAGAACATGGCGTTTCCTTGAGGACTTAATATTAATTATCTGTACACAGGAGAAATCAGGGCGGTGCTTTGAAAGCTATACTTTCAGTTACAATGGGGGAGGTGCAGCCCATCTGGCAAGGGTGGAACTCTCAATGAGTGCATTTACATAGTCTCTTTTAGATGTCATCCATCAATGCATCACATTCCAAGTTCCCTTTTTTACTTGAATGTCATAAAACAGAAGATAATTACCTCCATTGAGGTCAACAGGGCTGCTTAAGAAATCCAGGCCTGAAAGGTTCTTTGAAGAGGTGGTATTGGGGCCCTTTTTGGCCAGCAGGAACTCTGCCTTTTCCACACAGGGTGGTGTCTCAACCTGTGAGACCATGATGGCTCCAACAGTGGTATTGGGGTGTTATTTCTTGGCCTATTTCTTGGCCAGCAGGCACTTTGCTTCTACTGCCTTTTCCACACAGGGAGGTTTCTCTACCTGTGAGCTCAAGATGGCTCCCAACAGTGGTATTGCGGCGTTATTTCTTGGCTGGCAGGAGCTTTGCCTCAACCGCCCTTTCCACACAGAGATGTTTCTCAACCTGTGAGCCCAAAATGGCTCCCAACAGGTTTGGGATTGCCAAATCTTAAAAAAAATAAATAAATAGAAACATGTTGTTTTAGATATTTTATACTTGTATTTCCCCGAAGCCCCGTACTTGAATATTAACTCTTGTGGGTCTTAAAGGATGTGAATCGAATGTGGGATGTGATTAAGATTACATCGTGTAACCAAGTGCCACGGCAAGCAGAGGAAGGGGACCAGCACATCCTGCTGGTATTGTAGCATCCAAACCGCCCAAGGTTTCAGAAGACTAGGAAGTGCTGCATCCTTCAGAGGAAGCATATGGAAAGCCCGTGGCGGAGGTCAGGAACCTTGCCGTGAGGCTGCGTTTTCAGGACCATCTGTGTCCATATGTTTCAAGAATACGTCCCGGTGGTAAAAATTCTACAGAAATGGTTTTGGAAATTAAACAGTATAGCTCAGGGTCAGGAGAGTCTACATGGTATGGATTATTTCTGAAACAACATCCTGCAAATAATGCTGTGTGTTGTGTTTTGTTTTACATTACTGGTACCACCTTCATTCCCTGCTGGAGTGAGACCAAATATATGTAAATGAATAAACATATTGTTTCGATTTAGTCTTTAAGAATGCAAGAGACATTTGCCCACAGGGAAAAAAAAATGAAATGTTGTATACTATTCACAGCACCCTAAATGAGTTTATTTCATTTTATTAAATTCAGTAAATTCCAATTTTAAAAAGTTTCGACATATTTAAAGGTAAGACAGATGGGGACAGAGTTCAGGAAAGTTATAACAACAACCAGCAAATGAAGAAGGCTTTTCTGCCTTAAACCCATTTCCATGGGACCCTAAATATGAATTGTTTTTCAGTGTTCATGATTGATTAAAAAATAAAAAACAGGCAATAAACTTTATTATAATTTCAGAAATAGCTAATTTATTCAGAAATCAGATTTTATGCCATCTTGGTCTTCATTATAGACAGTGGGGAAAAATTTCCCAGGACATAAACATTTGCCACCAAGCCTTCCTTTATAACAGAATAGGGAATGTGGATTTCAATAAACAACCTGATTTTCTCAAATGACATACTATAGAAACCATCAGTCAGGATGAATGTTACAATCTTTTTTTTTTTTGTATGTTTTTTTGTACATCAATTAAGAAAGACAAGAACACAAATGCATTTTAGAAAGATTTCCAACAAAACAATTAAGTATTAATAAATAACCAATACTTGCATTTACTTATGTAATTATCTATCTCACATAGTATTTTTTGCAGTAAGGTTATGGCATGACAGTTAATGGAAAGTAACTGACCTATTACATGACCAGTCAGAAGTTTAATCCAAGCCTATATGAATTAACCAGGGAGCCCATCTCAAGTGTGTAAGTCTAATTTTTCTAAGGATCAATTCTGGCTTCTTCAAAATTATTATACAGTTTGGTTAGTTAATTTCTTTCTTTCCTTCTAGCCCAAACATTCTAAAATTGTGTAACTTTAAGGAGCAAAAACAACGAAATTCAATTATTCAAATAAGATGTAAAATACTTTAAGACTATACATTTTTGAAAATTGTCATCCCAAAGATTCAAAATATAAATAAAACAGAAAAACAATCTGGTTACTTGTTAAATAGTCAACATTAGCAAATTCAACAGTTTAACCTCCAATTACAAAATGAAATTATTATGACTTTGGACTTAGGAAACCAAAAAAAAAAAGTAAATGTGTTTTTTTACACAACTGGAGAAAATTCTCCCTCTGTACTTTTGAATTATATGTCAATAACAGTAAGAATGGTAACCAGGAAAATAAAATTCTATTAAATGTCATGCTATTGCCCAATTCCATTAGACCACCTGACATATTTAAAATAAGCCTGAGGCAGAAAAGGAGCAAAATTAAGTCATTTATCTTTTGACTAATTTGTTCCTGAAACAGACGGACTCATGCAGGGTCCTTTCAGATAAAATATACCAAATGCTTTGCTGATGTCCAAAGTCATTTTAATCTGCATATTTCTAGTTCATAATTAACTGTCAAAATTATGATATTTTATTTAAAAAGACCCCTCTCGAGGAAGAATCTCATGTTAGAAATTTGGGCATTTTCACAATTAATTTCCGCCATGTCCATGACAGATCATAATAGAATACCTTTGAAATCAGACCTACCCAGGTTGACTGTGTTTAATCCTCACTAACAGTTTGTTTTGTCCCTTACCAAGTAGAATCTTAACCCTGATTTATAATCATACAGTTCTCTGGAATTCCAACTGTAGAAATAAAGGTCTGCAAACCTAAAAGTTAGGATGAGAAAAGATGAAGAAAATGTCATAACCTTGATTTTAATTGGTTTTTGTCAACTAGTGGCTATCGGGTGAAATTCCCACTAAAAAGAAATGTAATCACAATAAGATACCACCTCACATGCACTAGAATGGCTGTTTTTTAAACAAAACAAAACAAAATAACCAGTGTTGGTGAAGATGTGGAGAAAGCGTAACTCAGTGCATTGCTAATGGGAATGGAAGACAGGGCAGCAATAGTACGATTGTTATTCAAAAAGTTAAACACAGAATTACCATATGATTCAATAATTCCAGTTCTAGGACTCAAATAGATATTTGTACACTCATGTTCATAGCAATGTTATTCATGATAGCCAAAAGGTGGAAGCAATCCAAGTACCCACTGACACATGAATAGATAAAGAAAATGAGATACACACACACACCATGGAATATTATGCAGCCTTAAAAAGGAAAGACATTTGGATACATGCTATATCATGAATGAACCTTAAAAACCTTATGCTAAATGAAAAAGCCAGTCACTAAAGAGCTTCTTATAAGGTTCCAAAAGTAGTTCAAGTCATAAAGACAGAAAGTGCAATGGTAGAGTTTCTGTCAGGGGTGGGGGGTGGGGCGTGGGGGAATAGGAAGTTACTATTTGATAAGCAGAGTTTCCAGTTGGGGAACATGAAAAATTTCTGAGGATAGATAGTGAAAGTACTTAATGTCACCAAATTGTACCCTTAAAAAGGACAAAATGACACATTTTACTAAAATGACACATTTTACGTTATCTTTTAAAAGGAGAACTATGTCCAAGAAACCGTAAGATGGTTTATAAACAATATAAAACACCCAAACCCTACGACATATGCTGTTTTGAATACTTACCTCATGTCACTATCTTAAAAACCTAAAATTGTTATAATCTTTCAGATTTGGTTAAAAAAATGTTTTTAAATGCAAAAACTTATGCCATAGATTGAGCTTATTTTGTTTTGTTCGTTTTAGGTTACAGGTAGTGCTTCTGAGGTGATCTTTATATTCACTAATTTTTCTCAAAATTTTTTCCCCTGCTTGTCTCAAGTTTGTGAACATACCCTTTGCAGTGATAGTTCAAGTCCCCAAACAAGGCACAAGTAGAACATCCTGCTCATTCAAGGAGACACGTGTGGATGGCCTGCTTTTGCAATGCCATCTGTCAGCTCCCAGGTTAGTCTCTGCATGTAGAGCTATTGCCCTCTTGCTGAAGTTTATCTTCTGATTTGCAAAGTAGATTTTACCTGGTTAACTTGAGACATAATGGCTACCTTTTTAATTTATATTTTGAGGAACTGAAAAAATATATATACTGCAAGGTAGTAGAAAATCTCTTCCCTGTGTAGACATATTTTATTGCCTGCGAGATGAAAAGGAACAACTATTTTTTTTTTCTTCCAGCACATCTGATGTTTCGACATATTATGAATTACTAAATCCAGATAAATAAGCGTGTTACGGAATAATTGGCTTTATACTTTGCCCACCAGATATAAACTATGCTTTTAATTTTCTCTATTCCTTATTCATTTTTTTATATAAATGTTCAATAGGGGTTTAAATCCTTTTCCCAAGCTTCTCCTTTATCATGTTTCTAATTACCTAGCCTAATTGCTCAGAACCTTTAAAAGCTTGTGAAGTTTTTAAATGGTTTTCTTTAATTATGATTCTTTAGTGAAGAAAAAGCAGCTAAACAAAAGTTAAAGCCGAGCACTGAATATCTGTGTTACAGATTTTTTCTTTAACAATGTGGCCAAAGAAAAGTGATTTTTATAATTATTTCTTACAGGCCACTTGACAGTAAAAAGACTCAAGATTCATGGTGACAAACTTATCTAATATAAATATAATATAGTATAAATAATATAAATAGTACAGTATGCATCCTAGAGCCTGTTCTTTTTTTGTTGCCATAATTTACACATTTCTCCAGTGTCAGAACAGTAAGAAAGGATTATTGTATATTTTAAATAGATGCTTTCTGCCCACTATAGAAATTCAGAACTCTAATTCGGATCTCAAATCAAAGACAATTAGCAGCAGCAAAAGTATGTTGGACATCTTCCTAGTGGTTGAGTTTCTGTCTAACTAGGTTTTAAAAAATGTTACTGAGACCGCTATCAAAAAACAATAACAATAATAATGCTGTGCAGGGACAATGTTAGTTTATATGCTTTTGATTTTTTAAATATTGTAGTGAATAAAGCTATATATTATAAAAAATTATTTTGCACAGAGTACAAACAAAACTGTATAGGTCCAAGCCAGGTATTGGGATCAGAATTTGGTTTGCTTTGGAATGGCCTAGACTGGAAGAGTCCTCTTAGTCCTGGACGATAGCTGGAGGGTCAGGAGCAGGTGCAGGGATGCAGATAAGAAGCATGTGGCCATGTTCCTTTAGGGATCCGCATTTGGGAACGTGAGGCCAAAAGACAGAAGAGAGGTAGAGAATGAAGTTGAGCAGAAAAGTAAAATGAAAAGTAAAATGAAAGGATTAGGATTTGAGGAAAGAATGTCAGAACGAGATTGTCTGAGGCAGTGCACGTGGAAATCGAGGCATCGTATGAACAGGTTTGATAAGGGAATAGAGAAGAGATGTGGACTGGACGGGGTGGGCAGTGAAGGCGCAGTGGGCGGATTCAATTGTGAAGGAGCCATGGGAAGGGACAAAAATAGAGTTAACTGGCAGAATTAATAAGCAGCCAAGGACTACATTAGTATTGACAAAGAGACAAATCCAGAGTCAGAAATGTCTATTGACAGGTAATGGTTACCTGTTAGTAATGGAAAATGGAGGCTGAGCCAAGAGTGCCAGACACGGATGCGTGTCTCTGGGAACTCTGATCCGATCACTAGTGGGGACACTAGCAGGGAAGCTGCTTTCCTGAAAGGCACCATTGTGGAACTTAGCAAAATGAGCCCCCTTCAGCAGCAACAAACCATGTATGCACAGCTAGAGTGGCACATTCATGCAAGAGACAGCAAAAAACCCCTTCCTCAAGGCACACTCATCTCCACAGCAGTTGGTCAAGGCTGAGTGCAAAGCTCATGTGGGTCCTTGCCCAGGTGTCTTCCTGTGATGCTCACCGACTGCCCGGCCATGTGCTACAGTCTCTGCAGTGTGGGCTATAAGTGGGATCAACCGAAGGAAGGGCTTCCTTCTTCATTCATCACTTGCTTATTCAGGACATACTGAACGTCCGACCTGGCGTAGGTATTGTGTGTGACTATAATCAAGGCATGAATCAAAATCAAGCCGCACTTGAAGGACAAGAACATGGCCCAGACCGCAGCTGGTGATGATGGGCAATCTGACAGAAGTAGCCTGTGGTAGAGCAAGTCTCCCTCCATCTAGCACTATCAAGAAATCTACATATACTTCCACATGTAAATGTATTACCTAAAAAGAAAGAGAAAGGTTATTAAAGACGGAATGCTTTTCTATTGCAAAATTTAGGGTGGAAATCGTAAAATGCAGACTGCTGACATTTTCACATTTAGACTAAATATGTTTTAACCTCTTCTTGGTAACTAGGAGTGTTTTTATTCACATAAATTTATTGTGGAATATATTGAGGTTCTGGGATCTGATATGATCCGTATTTAGCCATGTAAGTATAAATACCATATGTAATGCTCTTAGATCTCAGTATATGTTAAGTTCCTTTCCACCTCTGTAGTTCTCTGTTTATAAACTATTGTCTGTCCGATGTCTAAATGAAATAATATTTATACAGCACTAATCATGCTGTCCTTAGTACTTTATGTGTAGTGACATATTTAATCCACTTGAAACTCTGTGAAAGGGCCACTTTTATTATCTGCAGTTTACAGTTGAGGAAATTAATGGAAAAAGGAGTTACTCTCAGCTGCAAAGTGACAGAGATTTGAATGCAGGGAGCCTGTCCCCAGAGTCACTGCCAGTATCTAAGATGCCACCACTCATCAGATTTCTTAGGTAGCAAAATTTTTATCCAAACATCAGTGCAACTGGAAACCTGGTGTTTAAAACAAGCAAATGCTGAGATACTTCAGTAGAAGAACGGGGGTTCAGATGGATGGGCCAGAAGCCTACACTTCTTGCCTCTTTTCTCCTCTTCCTCCGTACCCTCCCATTTGACAGAGAAGAGATTAAAAACTACCATAATAGGGGTGCCTGGGTGGGTCAGTCAGTTAAACATCCAACTTTGACTCAGGAAATGATCTCCTGGTCCATGGGTTTGAGACCCACATCAGGCTCTGTGCTGACAGCTCAGAGCCTGGAGCTTGCTTCAGATTCTATGTCTCCCTCTGTCCATCCTCTGCTCATTCTGTCTCTGTCTCTGTCTCTGTCTCTGTATCTCTTTCAAAAAGAAATAAACATTTAAAAAATTACCAAAATTGATTCAAAACAAATGATTTCTAATTCAAGTGCCAACATTTTGATTCTATAACCTTAGATAACACACACGTTCACCTTTGTTTAAAGCATACTTATTGCTTTTTATATATCTATCTGGTGAGCAAAACATATTAATCATATTTTATAGAAAAAAGATAGTTTTGCAGATTCTCCTTGTCAGCATGAAAGATGAATATTATCGTGTAGTCGTGCTCACTAGATTGCAATTACTTTCTCAGCAGTATATTAATTAGTCAACTGCAGTAGTCTAGAACTCTTTGATGCTAGGTAATGAGATTAATAATAGATTTCTATCAACCCTCCCAAAGCTACAACAGGCATCAAGTACTTCTAATCTGTATTGCCTGTATGTGACATGGAAAAGCTCTTCAGGTGTCCACAGCTAAATGGGAACCATCGTGTTCAGCACAGCACAGTATCCAGTGCTTACAAGGGTAACATCTATGAGAACGGCATTCCAATATCCCACTGCAGACCTGGTGTGTACAATGGACTGGCTCATTTCAGTTAGGTACATAAAGTTGCAAGTGCTTTCCTACAGGAGTAATTCGATGCTAGCTATAGCCTGATGGATTGTAGCTTCTAAGAAACATAGGCCTGAAGGTTAGGCACTGGGTACACCACAGATAATGTGTGTTGAGAAATATCTGTTGTAAAAAGAAAATATCAAGGATTTCTCTTCATGAGGCATTCATAATTTTCCAAAGAGAAAAACTGTCTTGTGTGGAGTAGAAGTCATGAATCGTAGAAATATTATCTAAAAATTAAAGCTGGGCTATGCATTATAAATCCTTACATGTACACAGGGAAACATTCAAATCCATACTCTTTGCGTATATGATTCTTCTGCCTTGTACAGTTCAAGTATGTTCGTTTCTTTCTTTTAATGTCTTAGTATACCTTTATTTGGCCAGTAGAAGTATGCCACCACATCTTCCACATACAGGACTTTCTACTTGCGTGGAAACCCCAGTAGAGCTGCCTCCTCCTAGGGAACCCCTCTGGTGAAAGACCCACCAAAAGAAATTGAACTCCTACATCCTAGGTTATGTCCCCTAACTACTTGAAACATTGACAATACGAATGTGAATTTTAAAGCTTTGGCCTTTTTATTTTCTTACCAAAACCTGAGGAATGATATCTGCATAATGTTGGTGATTCCATCACCAATATCTAGAGAGTATCTCTGGGTAAGCATTTTTTTGTTTAAGATTATATTCACTTGGCCAGTAGAAGATATTTATAGTATATATCATATAAAAAATAAGTTCATTCCAGAAAATGTTCGGCCAAATTCTCGTTTATAGATCTAATGCTCCGAAACATTCATAGTGTGTTAAGATTTTTCTTTCTTATGAAAAAAAAATATGAGAAAAAAAACATTATATATAGAAATATCTATTTTTATAAATATACAAAATATTGTGACTATTAACTATTGCTCTCAAATACATTTCAACAAAATTTCTAAGCAGTTTTCTCGGAAAGATAAATTCACTTTTGCACCAAAGAGAACATGTGATTTTTGGAAAGTTCCTGGAGATAAATGTCTACACATATTGTTTGTTAACATGAATGCTATAGATTACCGGGGACCTGTCCTCTGAGACGGCCTCAAAGAGGATGAAGGAGTAATGACTAGACCTCTTTGCTGCCTGTTATCTCTGCCCCAGAAGAGGTTTTCCTAAGGTTCCGAATATGAGGAAAGTAAGTGCTCACATAGTTGTGGGCAAAAGCATGGTGTCATAATAATCTCTAACCGAAGACTGCGAGCCATGAGAACCACACGTGCATTGAAAGATTGTAGTATGGGAGACTCAGCGTGTCTTTATGTGAGTGTGTGTGTGTGTGTGTGTGTGTGTGTGTAGTAAAAATGGAATAATAAAAACCATAACTCTTGATAGAATGAGAGCCTACACTGCCTTCCCTTTCTTTGGCATCCTCCCTTTGACACAGTGGTACTATTATTGTCCTGTAAGATTAGATTGATACAGTTAGTTTAATGAGAAAACCGGCACCACTATTTTTCAGGGCTGACAATGTATTCTTCATTTGCTATTATGCTTTGAATTAGATGCATTAAGTTGACAATACTGAGTGCACTAGAGTGTCCTAAATGTCTGCTAAGTTGCCATGTGACAAAAAGAGACCAAAGAAAATTTCCAACCTGTGAGATTTGAAGTGCATTCCCAGAAAGAATGGGTTTTATTGTCAAGTCACACTTCTCAATTAAACAAAGACCCTCTTATATTACAATCGTCCTCTAAGCCAGAAGTCAGTCTCTTGTGAAATGTTTTTTGTTGTTGAATTCCCTGTATGTAGGCGTTCCTGGATGTCAAGTACAACTTTTTACTTGCCCTCTTTAGCATCACATGAAGGTTCTATTCATCTGAATCTATGCATGTTTACCAACTTTACGACTTTGCCATGTTACAAGTTTCTAGCCCAATTTCGGGACTTAGAAGAGCCCCTCTTTCCTCTTCCCCTTGCATACTGATGGCAGATGTTCCTCAATTTTATTTGATTATTTGCTTTAAGGCAAGCTTAAGTAAATTTTTGTATCATTAGAACATTAAATATCGAGCATGCTTTGAGAAGCTCTAAAAATACGTATTTCGTTCAGTTTTCTGCAGTATATTATTTTAACCCTACTTAATTTACACAGAACCTTCTTTTTAAAGAACTACAGATTAATATCTCTTCGAAGACTGGTATTCTGAAAACAGTTCAGGAAGTTCTTGTTTAAAGCTTTGTCTCCCATTGAAATGCAAATGAGATTACACAGTAAGCTGTACCATTTCACTAAGTGTAAGTTCTATTTATCAAATCTTATCCTAACAGGCTTCAAAGAAAGGGAGGAAGGAGGAATATGAGTACACTGATGTGGGAGGAAAGTTAAACCTTGTACAAGTGTATAATTTTGTTTGGGAATATTTTGGAGCACACGTGGTCAAAAGAATATATTTTAAATCAAGGTCCAGAACATTCTGCTCCTACCTGGTGTTATGGGTATTTGGAAGCACATTTGAGTGGATCATTGATTTATCAAAATCAAAAAATTCAGTGGTTTTCTGTGTGGGTTTATTAGTATTTGTGTTAGTCACTTTTCTGTGTATTAACATTCTAATATAATGTTTATATAATAGGAATATAATAGTAAATTATAACATTTTAAAAGTAAACATCAAGGATTTTCAAAATTATGATGCTTAGTCATGATTTTACAATCTTGGCTCCTGAATTATTATTACCACTACCATTATTATTTTTTCAGCGCCACAATCACCCCAATTTTCCTTTGATTTCCTATGATCATGTAGTCGGTGGTTGTTATGAGGTGAACCGTATCCTCCCCAAATTCCTATGTTGAAGTCCTAGCCCCCAGAACCTCAGAATGTGAATGTATTTCATTATAGGGTATTTAAAGAGTTAATTAAAGTCAAATGAGGTAATTAGAGTGGACCTAATCCAATTTGACTGGTCTTCTTATAAGAAGAGTTGATTAGAACACAGAGGGATGGCCACATGAGGACACAGACAGAAGACAGCCGTCTGCAAAAGTAGAAGTCAAATATTCTGATACCTTGATCTTGGACTTCCAGCCGCTAGAATTGAGAGAAAATACCATTTCTGCTGTTTCCTTCATCCAGACTGTGATATTGATTCTGTTATGGCAGCCTTAGCCAAGGAATGCAGTGATTATACAGGATATTTTCTTTTTACCCCATCCAAAAGCAATCTCTGTGCTTCTCTTGCTCTGCAGAAGCAAATCTTTCTGAACCCTGATCCAGGCTTCCTTTTCCCAATGGCTTCAGGCTGGATTCAGTGAAAAGGAAGCAACAACAGAAGATTTGTTACCAGAAGAGTAAGATACGGCCAGGTTATTCTCCTGGCTTCTGGCTGGTGTCTTCGGGCACCTGGCCCTCCTTAAAAACCATGACTCCTGTTCAGCGGGCCTTGCAACTTCCGCTTACCGGCTCAGGTTTCTAACTAACCTCCGTTCCTTTGCCCAAAGTCTAAGTCTGGTAGGACTCGACTCCTGTCTGTTGTTCTGCACTTGGGGTACTTCCCATACCTTTGTACAAAACCCCCCCTTATTGGCATCCTCAGTAGCCCCATGTGAGCCTGCTAGCTGCTCCTGCCAGGGAGGGTACTGAGGCAGCAGTTTAGTGGATGTGATGGGAACAGTCGGGAAGACCAAATCAAAAAGTCAATGATACCTGCTTGGAATATATACCTTATGGTAATACATGGTCTCTCTTTTTTTCCTATTCCTTTATATTAAATCTGATAGTGCCTTAAATAGATGGTACAATCAATGAGTAATTAGTGAGTAGCTCTCTTACAATACCTTTTAAAGATGTTCATCTGCTAGAGTTGATGCTTTTAATCTCCTAAACATAATTGCAGGTTACTCTAAGGAATCAGAGAGGCAGAATTAATGTTGGCATTTCTTAATTCACATGGTCTCGAAACGTTTTCTCACTCAACCTCACTCTATTTATCTCTTTTCCTACGAAGAGTTTAAAGGTATTCACAAATATAGTAATTGGGAAAAGTGAAAAATTTGGTTTAGTAAATTTAACGTATATTAGATACCGTTAACTCTTATTTATATTGAGGAAGAGATCCTTGAAATTAAAACTATGTTAAAGTTATTTTTCTATAAATGATTTGAAATGATTACCAAACATATTCTAAGACACAAATAAATCAGTTATCAATTTTAACCTTATGTAATTTCTTCATCAGATTTCAAGATTTTTAATGTGTTATGTTTTTCATAAGCCATTTGTCAATATATTGTGCTAAGTATTTATAATAATTGTACCTCTGCTGCCATCTAGACTTTAAGGGAAAGTGTTGCATGTAGATTTGGATGAGATGATGCATTTTTATAAAAGAAATGATGCATAAGAGAATTATCTGCCAATATTTGGTTGCATTAATTTTAACATAATGTTGAAAAAGTCTTCATAGGAAACCTCCAAATAAATTCATTTAATCATTACATTGTGTAATATACTCAAGATTAGTTTATTAATTAACCTTTAATGGACAAAGAAATAAAAGGTAAATATATATAAAAAATGATGAAGCAACATATTATTTCAACAAGTTTTAAGTAGAATAAGCAACACTGAAAATTAACATGATCAATTGAGGTTTATAGCAGATGTATTTACTCTTTTAACATTGATCTCTGCAATTAAAATTAATCTACAACCATTAATTGCTCTTTTATAATATGTCTGCCCCCAACAGTAACTATTCATAAATTTCATTGGGAAGCTGGGTGAAGCTATAAATGTCAGGCTTTGGAGAGAGTCAGCATCAGGTTAAAATCCCAGTTCTGACACTACAGGCCAGGTGAACTTCAGCAAGTTGTTTAACCTGCCAAAGTGTCATGTTCCCCATCAATAGCAAGGAGATAATAACACCTGCCAGGTAGGTTTGTTCTGGGGATAAAGTCTGATGACATAATACCTGTGCTAGACACAGTGTTCAGGACATTTTACCAGGCAGAATTGATGCCACCTCTCTCAGCTCTCAAGTCAGGAGTCTCACTGAATTTCTCAGAGATACCGTAGTCCTTCCCTACAACAACCGGAAACTCACCTTTAATATTTAGCATATATTATCTTTGTTGTTTTAATTTTCTGATTAGAAACTTCATCCACATTTAACTTACGAAATTCAGATTCAGAAAAAAATGTTGATCGATGATAGATAGATGATAGACAGATAGATAGATAGATGATAGATAGATAGATAGATGATAGATAGATAGATAGATTGATGATAGATAGATAGATAGATTGATGATAGATAGATAGATAGATTGATGATAGATAGATAGATTGATGATAGATAGATAGAGATGCACAGTTCATCACAATTCCACCCTCTCATCATCCCCCAAAGAGATCTACTATCAAGGTACAATGCATGTCACTCTCTTTCTTTTTCTTTTCTATACATCTGCTGGCATAGATTTTATTATTTTTATACTAACGAGATTAGTGTGTGCATTCTATTGTAAGCCAACTCTTAACAGAAGAGCACTCCCTGATCTGAAGTTCATTCGGTTTGACACCTATTCCAGCATGTTTTCACACTGGAGAATTAGATTTGATTTGAGAAACACTGAAAAAATAATGCAAAATATCGCTGAAGATTTCTTAGAGAAATGAAGGTATCCCCAAAGTACCACTTTTCCTTCAACTGCCGCCTCTCTTCTCTTTCTTACTCTCTCTCCTCCAGCCCCCGCAGGCCCTGGGGCTTTAGCTAACCTACCCTGGCCTCCATTCACAAGTTACCACATTGCCTGCCATCTCTTTCCTTCCTTAGAGCAATTTAGCTCTCTCGTAGTGTAGCTCATGAATAGAAGATTTCCTGTAGATTCTGCACAAAACGCCAAAGACTGAGGGGTCAAGGGTAGGAAATTGGTTTTTATTACATTGATTTTCAACAAACTTTTTCACTTAAAAATATTTTCCTGGGTAATGTAACAACCAAGGTCTCACCCAGAAAAAGATGGTGGACTCAAAGGATTTAACTGAGGAAATTTGTGTAATGAAAGGAAGTTTTACAGATGTCTGGAGAGAACTGAGGGAACACACAGGGATGGTTACTGCTCCCAGGAAATAGCAATACTGAGAAGCATTGGAGCCCTAGGCCCCTTGGCCACAGGAGGCAGTGGTATTATAGACGCCCAGAGAAAGCATTGAGACTGTTCTATCACAGGTTTTGACCTTAGACCTTGGCCAGTGGCCATGTTGGAATGCACTCCCTGGATTTTGGCTCATCCTATTTCTTTTATACAGAATCTAACCAGATAATGAGCACAGAGCAGTGCAGAGAAAGAAGCAAGTAGATGAGGGGAAGGAAAGGGAAGGAGGGAGAATGATGCTGGAAACAAATGACACACATAGAACTCCTTCAATACATGCAGGACATGGAGGATTTCTTCTCAGCAATTAGTTCTCCTACGGCCAGGAGGCAGAAAATCTATAGTCTGTCTTCTGCTTATGATGTCTTTTTAAATTTTCCTCTTTAGTGAGCTCAGATAATTTAAAAGAAGTCTGTTTCTTATTAGCATGAATTTAATTATTTTCTATCCACTAACGCAGTCTTGGTATAACCTGAAAGTTTAATAAACAGAATTGAATTGAAATCTATGCAGGATAGATTTATAAAGAATTCATGTATTCTTAATGGAAGCAATGAAGCCCCATGCTATTCCAAATTCTGAACATTTATACATGCAGGTTACTGAATGTATATAGTGTGACTGAATGCCACATAGAACTCTCTTTGTTGTTACTTAGATTAAATAATCTCAGTTTATTTAAAAGTCCACTCTAAATGAATGATTTTTGAGAATGCACCAATGAGCTGTTGTTATTCATCAAGGCCCATCCAAACTTGGTGGCTTAAAGAAAGCACAGTTTGTTACTTCTCAAAACTCCCTTGGGTTGTCCATCTAGAAATGTCTTCGTCTGGTCTTGTTTAGAATCCCTCACATGACTGTGATCATCTGATGGCTAGACTGTGGTTGGAAGCATCACTGAGAAGTCGAGCAGTTGGCACTGGCTGTCATTTTGGGCATCTCTATTTTTCTTCACAGGCTCTCTCATCCTGCAATAGACTAGACTTCTACACAGAATGACAGTTTTGAGCTCCTAGAGAGTGAAATATCTGCCCTTGGGAGTAACACATGGTCACTTCTTCCATATTCGATTGGTCAAAACAAGGCAACACAGGTTCCAGAGAACAGGAAACAAGATCCACCTTATGAAGTAGTTAAGCAGCAAAATCACATTGAAACCAGATATGCTTGGTACAGACGATTTTGTCTTCTTTGCAAATGATCTACCACAAGTTTCACTGGTCATTTAACAGCGTTATCCAAATTGACAAGTTCTAGTCGATTCTTTTCTACAGCTTATATAGTTCCCCACTCCTGTGAGATTATAATAGTTCCTGTTTATAAGTCAGTTTTGAACACCATGCTCTAAACTCTTGGTAAAATTATGACATGTCTTATCCTTGTAATAAGAAGCCTGACTCCATTTTATGGTATTTGATTGTCAACACGAGTTAAGCCTTCCCCTCCTCTTCCCCTTCTGTTCCATATCTGCTCTCTCCTTTGGTGCCAAGAAGAGTTTCAACCCATATAAATGTCTAATAGCACAGGAGCCCTCAAGCCTTGCCCCACGCCCTAAACATCAGGAAAAAACCAAGCCAGTCACATTTCCCTGTCTTCTCAAGCCATTTTGGATCAGCCTGGGAGGCCTGCCCGGCTCTCCCTAAAAATCCTCCTTATATAAGTCATGTAACCTTCTGTAGTGTGTGTGTGCGTGTGTGTGTGTGTGTGTGTGTGTGTGTGTGTGTGTTTCCATACATTTTGACAGCTGAACTAAATTTTGAGTCATGGTTCATCCTTTATCTTAAGAGCGGTCACAATGGTTGGCATTGTGAGCAGGATTGTCTGGACAATAGCAATCACCACCAGCAATATTTCTTTTCTTGCTTTGGCTTGCTGACTGGATCTGCTACCTGCTGGCAAACAGGCACTTTGAGCTGTGTTGCTTTGTGCTGCATTTTCTGAATTCTACGTAAGTTGGATATTTTGATAATTGACACTTAGGGACAGGAGTTTGAAATAGGAGGCTTATTGTGACTCCAGATCATATATCTATTCTCAGACATATCTATGTGTCTTAGACTGATTCATACATCTTGATTTCAACATAAATTGAGACTAACACTAGACTCTAGGAAAGGACCTTTAACTTATGACCAGTAGGTTAGGACCAGGCAATTGTCCCTGTTTATAGAGTGCTCTGTCTAATAAAAGTACCCACTGGACAGTTATTAATATGGAGGAAGAGTAGTCATTATTTGAGGATTGGAATTCCTCAGGTCCACAGTCCGAAGGCAGATGTCTATTAGGACTCTACAAAGTGCCTTTGCTGCTGCTACAGTTTATGCTTATATCTCTAAAAAACACCTTTATCCTCAGAGTTATGGGGAAAACATATGTATAGCAACCCTGTGGCACAACCAATGGGCTAAACATTTCCTTACTCCTAATGGTACTGATTTGAGGCTTTCTGGAGTCAGAATTTATAAATGATTGCAAGTTAGAGGAAACCCCTCAAAGTTCATCCATTAACCACCAGAAAAATAAAGAGCAAGAAAGAGATGGAGAGAGAGAGAGAGTTGAGATAGATGTTGAGGGACATGGGATTAAAAAAAAAAAACAAAATCAAAAAAACCAAAAAACAGAAATTTGCATATGGGTAAAGGAGGACATTTTAAAAAATTACCTGAAAGAAATGTTCACAATATGGCAAAATTGAATACAAAATTTACTAAAATAATGTATATAACAAAAAGAAATGATTACCTGTGTACATCTACAAAATACATCCTGAATTAACTTTATCATCTGATGAAATGCACTAATTGGAAAATCTTCATAGCCTTAATCATTAGCGGGGCACAAATTACAGTTATACTTGGGATTCCACTCTTTCAACAAGGTACTCCCCATAATCTTAGGGGAGTTACTGAATATGAATAGAAGAACAAACAAGTGTGCCTTACCTTAGCCATTGGAACAATTGCCTAAATTCCTGTGATCGTCACACCCATAGTCCTAAAACACTGGACAGTGAATATGAACAATGTGATGCTATGAGTAATAAATTAAAATTAAAATTTTGGCACTTACAATTGACTTGACACAGTCAGGCTCTCGGGACCCATCCCTTGCTCCCCATTAAAACAGTTAATAAACTCTATGTAATGTAAAAATAGGATTTTCAAGGATTGAAACCCATTCTACAAGACCTATTTAGAAAAGGAGCGATTGTCACAGATTTTCCATTTAAGAGACCCGTTTGGCCTGTTCTTTAACTTGGAAACAATAGTGACTTTCTGTGGATAACTACAACCTCATGCCACATTCCCACCTGTTAAGGTCCTATATGATGCCAAAGGAGTGCAAAGGAGTCAAGGTAGTGCCCTTGACCTCTAGGAAAGTCCCTTGGGATATACTGAGTGGCAGCAATGATAGTCCATACACTTTACAGATGGAATCACCACTATGCTCACTGGAGAGTTGCTGCTTCTTGTTTCTTACCTGGGATAATCCCAATAAAGGAGAAACATAAAGTTCAGTATGGCTGGCCAGATCTCAAGTAATCATTTTAGCACTGATGCCCTGGACAGCAATCAGCCTCATCTGCACATTTTTACTGGTTCTAGGCCCATCGCCAATGATCTGGCTGTCCAGTCTGCCCATGGCAGCAACCATTCTTTGTCCAAGGAATTTACTGTGGGGTAAAGAACTCTGGGAATTTCTTGCCTTACAGATACTCAAAATCCAAATTAAGATTACCTCATCTCTGTACATGTTAAAGCTGCATTACAAGTCCCCATCAAGTCACTTCTTATTCTCTTTGGAGTTCCATATATTAGCAGTAGTGACTCATTTTACTTCCCAAAATACACAATGCTGGGCTCTTGAATAAGGAATTAGGCAAAACTTTCACTTGCCTTACTGGCATCTAGCCTCATGAGCACAATAACAAGGTTGTACTCAACTAAATAAAACATAGTACATTTTTGTCATCCACCAAACATCTGAAGTGAATAGGAATAAAAAATGCTGATTCCATTTTTTGATGTTTGAGTGCTGCCATCTTTTAAGATTTCATCCTGTCCTCTTCCCCTTCCGCTGAATATCATGGCAAGTTGATAAGAAACCTTAGGTCCTTTCTCCTTTAGTGCCTGTGGCAGGTTAAAGTCACACAAGCCCATGTCAGGATGGGAACTCTTGCGGGATCCTGTCTCGCTAAACACCACAAAAACTCCAAGCCAGTCTCTTTCCCCTGTTCTTTCAATCCATGCTCAGACTAGTTTTGGGGGCCAGCCCTGTTCTTCCATGAATGTCTCATCGCATGAGTAATAAACCTTTTCTTTTCTTTTCTTTTCTTTACTTTTAAAGATGTTGATCCTTAAGACTTCAGAGTTTTTATTATTTATTTTTAACTTTTATTTATTTTTTGAGAGAGAACACAACCACAAGCAGGGTAGGGGCAGAGAAAAAAGGAGACACAGAATCTGAAGCAGCTCCAAGATCTGGACTGTCAACACAGAGCCTGATTCGGGGCTCGAGCCCATGAACTAGGAGATCATGACCTGAGCTGAATTTGGACGCTTAACCAACTGAACCACCCATGTGCCCCAGTACGAAATATTTCATATATCCTTTGGGCGCGTGTGTGTGGCATCTTTAGCCTTGACATCAGATCAAATTTTGGGCAGGAACAGGGGCCATCCAGTTTCTTTAGAGAGACTACAACAGTCTTTTAATCTTATTTTCAGAAAGACAGTGTGATTTAGTGAAGCAACAGAGACTTTGAAGTTAGACAAACATGGGTTTTATTTCTGAATCTGCTACTTCTTAGCTAAGTAACCTTTGAGAAAGCTGTTTAATATGTCTCAGACTCAGCTTATGAGACATGAATAAATATTTCCAGGATCAAAGAACTTAAAGCTGATGCGAAATGAGCACTCATGTAAATAAGGAAGGACTCAAACAAGAGTTTCCCATTTATGTTTGTCACATTCTTTGACGTTTATATCCTGAGTCGCATTCAAAGGTGACCAAATTACCAATGCCATGTTAAGAAAGACATTCTGTAGAATGAACAATCTTATCTTCATATGGTCACCGACCCTGAAAAAGTTTTCCTCTTTCTGGCCTTCATATTATCCGTCCCATTCTTTTTCCTTATTGCCAGGTCTACTTAATCATTTCTATGTTTTCATTTTAGTCCTCAAACCCAATAAATGCCTTTTTAAAAAAATATTTTTTTTAACATTTGGTTATTAAAAAGTGCTCAACTCAGTTTACCTACATGGTTGGACCATGACAACTCATACAGACTATCTAGGGTTTATACAAGTCAGTCAAGAAGCCATTCTCTCTAGTGGTGGTAGAAGGAAACTTCTCTACTGATGTGATATGGAGAAATGTCAAACCACAGGCACATGTTTTTGGTAACATTCAAAAAGAAAGAGCTTTTTGGTTAAGAGATAAGATGTATTTTAATCCCTATGCCTCTCCTTAGTAGCTAAGACAGGGCAATTGACTTAACTCTTTTAAATTTAGGTTTCCTCATCTATAAAATAGGAGATATAATTGTGCCCATATAAGACTGATTAGAGAATTAAGTGAAATAAAGTACTTAAACTATTTAGAAGAATGACTAGCAGATAAGAAGAACATTTATATAAGGTGTCATGACTACACAGTGTAAAAATGGAAACTCTCCCTGAAAACGAGTACCTATAATACTGTATTATATAATGTGGTAGGTTGATTCTTCTATATATACACATCTGCTTGCATCAGAAACAAAAGATTAAAGTTATTTTCCTTCTTTAGATTGGATGATGTATGATTTTTCCAGGCATACAGTGGATAGATGCAATATGTGATTTACCAGGAAAATAAGGTGCCAAGGAATGCTCAAAATAGTGGCATGTAAGAGTGACTACTATGACTATAAGACATAAAATGAGACTGGTGGTTTTAAAAATGTGCATACAAACACCTTCACACACCTCCCTTCAAGACATGATTAATTTTCTTCTTCTTGAGTCTGGGCTGAATTTGGTGACTCATTTCTAATGAATGGAAAGCAGCAGGCAGAAGGGTGCTATATCCCTTCTGAGATTAGCTTATACAGACAATGCAACTTCATTCTGGGTTCACACACTTTTTATTGGATCAATTACTCTGGGGAAGCCAGCTGCCATGTTATGACAGTCAGGCTTCAGAGAGGCCCATGTGCAAGGAACAGAAGTCTCTGGAAAACAGCAAGAAAAACACTGAGACCTGAAAACTGCCATGTGGGTGAGGTTGGAAAGTGTCCCTCCTCTAGTTGAGCCTTCAGATGAGACAACAGTCGTGGCTGACAGCTTAACCACAACCTCATGAGACACCATGTGTTAGAGGACCCAGATCCACTAATCCCTGGTTCCTAACCTGTGAAACAAAAATAATTAATCTTTTTTATTTTTATTTGCTTAGGCTTAAAGGTAATTTATTACATAGCTTTAGATAACTAATACAGGTCGGCTAGACGTTGCTGGATTAATTTAAGTGAAAACCTAGAAGTTATACCAAATAGAGACAGTGTGAAAGAATGGAAAACACCTTTTATGAAGATTAGGAATAATCAGCATATATATACATATGTACAATAAATATGTACATATATTAAACATATTGGAATATAATGTGTATTATACTCATTATCAGAAAAAGTTATTAGTAAAAAAAATAGTGTTAGTGTCTGACTAGATTAAGTAGAGGTATGGAGTTTTGAGTTAGAAGAAATCCCAATTACACGAATTGCTGACCTTACTTGAATTTAAAGAACCATAGCAGACCTCGATTTCACATTGTACTAAATCAGCAGCTCCAGTGACATAGACAGCAACCTCAACAATTTGTACTAATCACAACCATGAATTTGTGAACAAATATACCCCATACAATGATAATATTTTGCTATAGACTCATTGGTATGGGACGTTTCCCAAGAACTCACCAATACAGCCTTTATTTGCCTGTTTTTAAAGAAAAAGAATCTGGGACACTTGGCAACAAAGGTTTTTCTGTGTGTGAGAGTTGTTGAAAATTTGGAGGAGAATGGCCTTAGTGCAAACATGTGAGTTCTGTTAGAACATGTATGGTAACTTGACATCATAAAACTATAAAATGAACAATAAAACTTTAAAAGGAGTAACTTCTAATGAGGAGTAGAATCATCAGTTCATAAATTTTATGGTCCTGCAATTAGGTTGTGGTTGATAGAGCAGGCTAAAGTTGAAAACTAAGGGTGCATGACATCTGTAAACATGAGAAATTGCAAGTCCTGTTGATTATAGAATCTCCCTTAACATACACACACATAAAATGCCCATATTCAAAAATGGGTTCACCACACTTTTGCGAATCTACGTCCAGAACCTAGAAAACTTAATATCAGTGCCTGGGCAAAGGTTATTGCAAAAGCTTTCCATATCCCTATAGTTTCATTTTTCTAAGTAGAGATCTGAAGAACCCACACTCCTTGGGGATGCCAGCTTTTAGGGGCATAATCCTACAGTGTCACTAATTTCATCCAATTAACTCCACATTCCACAGCAAAGAATAAATTAAATGCGTTGAAGAAAATACCTATTTATAGACACATAATTGCCCATAATATTTTAATTCACTTTATAAAGCTGTTTTCCTATTGTACAATTTTCCGTGTGAATATAATTTTCTATAATTTATTTTTTTCAATAATTCTATCAGTTAGTATGTAATAGAGATGCTTATTTCTTTTTGGTGGAAATAAATGTTGCCCTTTTTTTGCAAGTAATTTGTGGAGCCATTGAAATCACAAATAAAACCTGTTTATGAGACAACTATAGAAACTTCATATAATATGTAGGAAAGTCTCCTTAAGATTCCAGAAAATTTAAAATCACACCATGTATGTTCTTTCTAACATTTTTTAACTTATGTTTTTCATGAAGAAATATAATAAAATCTATGCAATGAAAAATATTTTTTTACTTGTCTTCTCGGGCCTCGGGGTACATCATCGGCTTTGCTGAAATATTGAATCATATGTTAACAGAAGAAAACTGCCAAAAGGTATAAGGAATGGTGGAACTACTGAACAGAATAAATCAGCTTGAGTCCTTGGAGTACGTAGCAAAAAGATAAAGCATCTATGGATTATTGAAGAATTTAGCTCTCTTTTCTTCAGACCTGGGTTTGAATTCCAGTTTCTCAGCTAAAAGCCCACAGAATCTTAAATGTGATCTTAAAATGTTCTGACTATAATTTCTTCATTGGTAAAGTGGGAATATTAAGAATACTCACTTCTAATAATTGTTGAGAATATTAAGGAAGATGATATATTTGAGGCACTTAGCACAAAATCTAGCATACTGCCTACTGTTGCCCATAACCCTTATATGTTTGTGTGTGTGTGTGTGTGTGTGTGTTTATAATTTCCTGGCTATTTTATTATTATCAGCATTTTGGTGGCATAATTAATATTCTCACAATCATCAATATTTTAAACAGATAACATTGTTTATTTTGAATTCATAAGGAAGCTGAAGTGTTGAGAGTTTAACATAATTTTGCTTGTATTTCCACAGCAAGGTAGCAGTAGGAACCATGATGTGATTTTAAGTTTTTCTGACACAAAACTCATGTTGTTTTAATGTACCATAACACCTCTCTCTCTTCTTTTAGAGGCAGAATAGAATCCAGAATTCCTCAGTAGGATATTACCTGGCCTGGTTGATGGTGAAGTTGTCAGAATAGATATAAATTACTCAGATAGTTAATCTTTTAAGTAGATAGACTTTAAACTATCCTGAAGAGTGACCAGAAAATTAAGGTAGGATTATATATAAAATCTATATAGTTCTTTAAAGTCGAGATGAATGACAAGTAAGATATGCCAATTGTTTGCACTGACAAAATAGACAGTATTATGGCAGCTAAAAAAATCAGAATATATATCTATAATAGTCTTTTTCACCATCTGTCTCACAAGTGTCAAACTTGGCTGAGGTGTCTGACACGCACAGCTGGCGATGGCTGCTGTGAGCCATCTGCATACATGCCTCCTGCCAGTTGCTCGACTGGTACTAATTTGAGGAGCCTGTGCTCTAAAAATATTCATTTTGTGGCTAATAAGTATTTATTCACTAGTGTGTGTATATATGTGTGTGTATGTGCATGTATGTATGTGTGTGTGTTCAAAAACATCTCATATAAAACGATGCCACCAGGAAAATAAAAAGAACTAGAATTTGAGGTCTTCCTTTTTACATGCTTCTTGTAGGATATGGTTCTAAATATTTTAGCACAATTTGCTCATTTTTAAAACAGCAATAATCAACTCCCCATTGGACTGTTGGTTAAATGACATAACACAAGTAATCCACTAAGCACTATGTGTTGCAGAGAGTAAATACACATTAACTACAACTACTATTATCCCTACTACTATTATTGTTATTACAGCTGGTACATGATGCAAAGAAAATTATTTGTGTTCGAAAAAATTAAATACAACAAAATCAATTAGAAGCAGACTAAAAAGTTACCTTAAATATCCTGAAAGTAGAAGAGACAAGTGTGTTGTAATCAATATTGTGTAGCCTTTTAAATATTCACCTAGGAGAAATCACCAAAAAATGTCAATAAAAACCAAGGAATAAAAGACAAAACTTCTGCACATCAAGAATTACAAAAAACTAAATTAAAAAATAAATTCTAGCTTATAAAAATTATTCTGAAACAATAAAATAAATTCTTAATACCCTTACTATTTGAATATTTATATAGTAAAACTATGTAAAACAATGAAAATTCTGTTTGGAAAACAACAATATTACATGAACGGACAATATTCAGAGATATTAAAAATCATTGTTAAACACATGAAAAATGTATATGTTCATTAACAAGGAAAGAGAGTGAAATTAACCCAATGATTAAGTTAATTTCATTTTAGCAATTAGCAATTTTCCAATGATATTAATATTCAGTATACAGAAGATCAGTTTGTTAATATCTGCAGGATGTGAGTATAAATCTGGCCATACATATCGAGAAATTTGTTAAAGTTATCCCAGTAATGTAACTCGTAGTAATCTGTCATGATTTAATAGCAATTCAGACAAATGTCTGTTTCCGAAATGTTGATCTCAGTGTATTTTTACGTCCAAAATTGGAACCAAGTCAAATATCCCTGAATATGACATTTAATTTATAAATAATTTCATATAAATTTACGCTGCTATATATTTACATTACAAAATACGACTGCTAAAAGTCACGAAAAATTGTAAGTAAGAAGTCATCACACTATGAAACTGCTGGAAAGAATCGTAAGACTAAAGGGCCAACTTCCTCCTCCTCAACTCACACCCTGTGATTTGGTAGCTGTCTGCAGAAGGGTTGGATGGTGGAAATGACAATGACGCAGGCTCCAGCCCTGGGGAGACACACTCCGAGATTCTCCACAGGACGCATGAAGGGCAGAGCCGGGGCCTGGTTGGGCCCGGTCACCGAAACCTCCTGCTCCAGAACCATCAGCCCAGCCTCCATGACCCCTCTGTGGCTCCCAGAAGCCTGGACTTTGTCAGCCCAAGTGGCATTACCTCCCCTCCACTAGGACTTGACCCCGTTGCCGACAAGGCACTGGGCGCATGTGTGAGGCCACTCTTGCCCACCACTGCTTTCCTTAAAGAAAAGGTGGAATTACAGATGATTTTTTTTTTTTTTACTTGCATTTTTTAAAATTTTAGATTCCTTATAAGGATCACAAAAACTGCTTTCTAATTAGGTTATAATTCAATGATATGATAGTTGAGGTCCATAAAAGCTATGCAGTCGAAATTGGAGTGTCATAGGAATTCTGTACATTAAAGGCATTTTTGAAAATTGAGGTTGGTGATTCTTATTGTCCAAGATCTGATGTCTAAATGACAAAGACTCTGTGACCCTAGAGGACTGAGTAGTCAAAAGGTGATTGAACAGGGACAGGTATAAGTGTCTTCATTTGTCTCCCGGAAAGTCAGTTCATCTCCGCCTTGAACAAAGAGGGAACACTGATGCTCTTACGAAGGGGGAAATGAAAGGAAATCTTAGACTGTTTTTTTCCCCTGAAAACCAACATAACGAATTGTTTGATTCTCCTATGCTGCCTAACAATTATGTACAGTGACAAATTGTTTCTCGAGATTGGTTCCAGCTGCTGCACCTGATGCATAATAAAGTAACTCAGTGAAATATGAACAGTTTCCATTTTTCATAAGGATAAAGGGAACCAAATGATTAGAACATCTTAAATCCACCACGCTATTTTCCTCTCCCTCGTTTCCTCTGTCTCTCTGTCTTTCTCTCTCATCTCCTGTCCTCTCCAATTAAGTCATGACACATTTTTCTTTTTCTGAGAAGAAATGTGTATTCAATAACAAAATAAAACTATTTTATAGATGTCATTTTTTCAAGGGCAAGAGTAAATGACACTTTTTCAGAAAGAAAATAATTGCTTTAGTTGGAAAAAAGTGGAAAACTCTTAAGGTTTATGGTAATTGAAAGAAAAAAAAAAGGACAAACTGTGATCGAAAAGAACTTCTATATCAGCAGCAAACACCTGCTGTGAAAAATATGATTACACAGGTAGTAGATGTGTGTATAAATTAGATATAAACATACATACTCACACTATATACACACACATATACGTGTGTATGTATAGGCATATTTCATTGATAGGTTTACATACATATACGTACATATGTATATGTTACATTATATAATAGTATATTAAATTATATTCATTATATCTTACTTGATCAGTGTTAATAAATAGTAACCAGATGGAGAACTATCTTAAATGAATCATTTTATAGTCACTGGGGAGGATGACAATATGATATAAAAGATATCTCACTGTATATACTTGGAGAATTAACAAAATGGCAATCATTTGTCATTTCATTACAGCATTCATGCTTTACCAGGATGACAAAAAACTGTATGACTTTGCAACTGAGGCAAAAACTAATTTGATAAGGTTTAAAGAGTAAGACAATACTAAACTATTAGTTTTATACTGGAATTCCTTATGTGAAAAACATTGTTATTTATGCTGTGAAAGGCAAGGAAAAGAGGAGAGGAAAAGAAAAAGAGAGAGAAAGGCAAGTTTCTTGTGTCTCTGTTACCCTTTATTCATTCATTTTTATATTCATCAACCATCCCTGGGTGTCCTTCTACACACAGCGCCCCCTCCCGGGCACAGTGGTCCTCGCACATGAACTAAAGCACGCGAAGTAACCACAGCCCTGCGCTCCGCTTGCTCTTTGCACGTGGACACCACTCCTACAAAATTAACAGATATATTGATATGGAATTGCATTGCTTTTGAAAATTCAATTTGTATCTCAAAGAGGAAATATATTTTTAAAATCTTTGTTCTACTTCGTACCACTTAGCTGCTGAGTGTCAGGTTACTCTGTTTGGATTATACCAGCCCAACGTAAACTCTTCTTGGGGAAAAGGAAGGATGAGGTTGTTTCAGCCTGCATAGATGCCCAAAGCATTTTTCCTGGATATAAAAAATTCAGTAATAAAACACTCAAGGAAGATGGAGTATTGTTCTCTTTATGTTGCTAAATTTTATCTTTTCTTTTCCTTTTTTTACATAAAAACCCTTGGCAGATGGAGTACCTTGTAAGTGATTAAAGGTAAATGAATAAAAACACGTAAGGATTCTTAAAGAAAAAACTATTCTTAAATGTAAATGCCCCAGACATTTGTATCTAAAGTAGAAAGAACTTATCCACTAAGAAACACTGACATTTGCCATTGAAAATTTTGTTATTGTTTTATCAAAGAGGCTCACAACATTTGAGTAAAATATTTGAGCCGGGACTCAAGATAACCAAGCCTCCTTTTTTCATTTTTATATTCATTTACAAATATATATTTTCAGTTTTGTTTGTTTGTTTCTATCCTCATCAATCTTGCAGGCACTGGAACAGAATGGTAAAAATAAAAATTAAAAAAATTAAAATTAAAACTTTCTGCCTTCTCCTTGGGAAGGACAGATAATGAACAGTATAATAAATAGTATTTCTAACAATGGTAATTGATAATGAAATCCATAGTGCTGGGATTTGCTAAAGATGCTCCAGGAAGATGGCCCTGCTAAAGGGATATTTGAGCTGAGATCTGGAGAAAGTGAGAGAATATGATGTGGAGCTA
Organism: Paguma larvata; assembly: GCA_030068075.1. NCBI lineage: Eukaryota > Metazoa > Chordata > Mammalia > Carnivora > Viverridae > Paguma > Paguma larvata. The sequence continues at coordinate 41,939,679 of CM057840.1, forward strand.
TCTGGAAAAAACCATCACGGGTTGAGGAAGAGCAACTGCAAAATCCTGGTTGAGACAGTCTTCAGCGTGTTTCTGACCCAGCAGGGGGGCAACAGGACTGGAGTAAAAAGAACAGAGTGAAACTGTCCAGGATGAGGTCAGATAGACAGGTATTGAGGGTGGAGTACAGCGTTCGATCATTGTAAAAACTTAGACTTTTACAATGAGTGAAATGAGGAACTAACTAGACCATTTTGGACAGAAGAGCGGTAGAAGCAGCCTGCTGTGTTAAAAGAATCACTTGGGCTGCTGGGTTGGAATACACAGTCTATGGAAAGAGGGTATTAGTTTGAGAGCCATTGGCTCATAGATGGCATTGAAAGCAATGAAGTAGATTTAATCCTAGTATTTCTAGTTATGATGCAGCCAAGTCCCAAGTGACTCTTGCTCTCCCGCTATTGAAAGCTCTCAGGCTTTTTTGTTTCCATTTATCAATTAAACAGCTGAAGATGCATAGAAATTGTAACATTTTGTTCCAGTTAATCAAACAGAGAGTTGAAGATGCATCAAAATCTAGCAAAACTAAATTTCAGTAATATAAGCAGTCTACAGAAAATAAACGTGCAGATTCAGAAAGCTCAGCTAACCCCAAACAGGAAATGAGAAAGAAAGAGAAAAAAGAGGTCAGGTGTCGTATGTAAGTGTTGAATCACTAAATGCTACACCTGAAAATAATATTACACTGTATATTAACTACTGGAATTTAGATAAAAACAAAAACAAAACAAAACAAAAGGACGTGCCTAGATACACCATAATCAAACTGCTAAAAGCCAATGATAAATATAAAAATTCTAAATTAATAAGAAAAATGGCACGTTGTAGAAAGGAAAAATGGCACATTGTTGCAAATAGGCGTGATTTTTATCAGAA